>JAREIS010000031.1:1675000-7018045 GCA_030060385.1 Muscicapa striata striata
CAAGAGCAGGGTCGGTGACATATTCCTGCCTCCATCATGGAGAGGGACTTTGCCAGTGGGAAAAAGCAGACCCTTTGCATTCCCTGGGACATCAGTGAAATCATGGATGAAGTGGAAGAGGAGCAGTTTTGCCCGTGAGTAATGACACAGTTTGGTATCCGCTTTCCGTGCTGGCAGAGGGCTGATCCGCGGTGCTGGGAGCTGCTGCTGCTGTTTTACGTGGGGACAGACTGAGCTCCGTGTGCCCCTAGCATGGCAGGGTGCCCTCTGCACCTCCCTGCAGCAGCTGCCCTCCAGCCCCTCTGAGGTGACCTGGGCAGAGGACAGCTCCAGCATGGGCATCCCTTGTGCTTGCACGGTGTCACAGGGGGCTGGGAACTTTTTGGGAGCCACTGAAGGAGGAAAAAAATTCAACCTAGATGTATTTCTGAAAAAGAAGATGACTCCAGGCTAGCTCATATGCTAATGCATGTAATTTTTAGACAGCAATAGGAAAGTCTGTTTCTTTCTTCTCTAAAGAGGTTAAAAGTCCTGCCCAGAATAAGAGAGCAGGAGAGTACTTGTTTCCACCTAGATACTATGTCTTTGCTGTTGAAGACCTGGATATGCAGCTGCAAAAACTGCAGCAGAGAATGGGTTTGGAGAGGTGAGAGAAGATTGGCATAAAAAAATACATGTTGACAGGATTTTAGGCTAGTATGGTGACAGTGCCAAAATTTGCTTCAGTTTAATCTTTGATAAGATGAACAATCCTGGCTGAATTTCAATACTAATTGAGGGTGTCTCTTTTGATCATCACACATACATCAGACTTCAGCACAATCTTTAGAACTACTTAACTATGTACAAAGATATTCAGATGTCCTTCACAATCAATAATATGGACATATAAACAATCAGATTTTTTAATTGGAAAGGATGTTTTTCTGATACAAAAGCTGTCAGGTGAAAACCTGAATCTCACAACACTTACAGACCTCCAATTCCCTTGTGCCTGACCTGGCTTCCCTCATTCCTAATGGGAGCTGGGGTACGGTACAAAGCTGTGTTGGATCCACCTGCTCCTTGATCCCTTGATATTCGTAGATTAAAGAGGATTTAATGGGGAAGAAGTTCTGGGATTGGGAAGAGAAGAGGGAGGGGGAAGGACTGCTTTTGGAAGTCTGTGTTTTGGCTGATGCGCTGCTGTACAGTCAGCCACACTCTTGGTCTTTCAGCCATGGCTGTATTAACTGCACAACATTGTTTCTGTTTCTTTCTTTCTTCCAAGGGAATGGGGAGAATTAAATCCTATTTTCTCATCCAAGTTATTCCTCTGAGCCAAGATCATGTACTCAGCTTTGGCAGATGCATTTGGACATGTGCCCCTGCCTGTTTGTTTGTAAGGCATCCTATGCTTTCCTGGTTTGAGGAACATGGAGTTTATCTTTGTCCCCCAGGAGTAAGTAAAGAGCTGTAAACTATACCAGCATATTCTTAGGGGCTTATTATAAGCAGGTTGCCCAGACATTGTGAGGATTCTTTTCCCATCACACAGTACTGCAGAGCGTATATGTATATGTATATGTATATGTATATGTATATGTATATGTATATGTATATGCATATGCATATGTATATGTATATGTATATGTATATGTATATGTATATATATGTATATAAAATATATATTTTTATATATATGTATATATACACACACACACACATATATTTGAGAATGTATGCCAACTAATATCTGGGATAAATTACTCTGTTAATCAGCCCCTCTGTCAAGGCTTGTGGCAATGGGAGGCTTGGGAGCTGTCCCACACTCCCACTGAGGTCAGGGCTTAGGCTTTCCCATGGGCACAGGTGAGAGCTGCTGTGGTTGCTGCCATCCCCCTAGTCTGAGCTTAGTGCTTTGCTGGTGCACACAAAGAAAAAGCTGCAATTTTGTGAAAAAATTACTACCATACATCCTGTTCTTTCATTTACCTTAGGAATCAATGGGAAAAGGAATGAGATAGCACAAACCACATCAGCTTCTAGCAAGAATAATTACACTTCTCTTGCTGTTATAAAGAGCAAAGTAAAACCTTGTAAAGGGCACCATATAAAGGAAGACAAGGAATTAGGGGAGTGTGGATAAAAATCTTTATGACAGTGAACAGTGTCCATTTCTTATCATAATAGTGTCTCTTTATTATTGTTATCACTTTAGTCTCAGCTAAAATAAATCTTGAGGTATTATTTATACTTCTACATGTGGCACACTTCCACTCTTCCTCCAAAACACAATGTGCAGTGTCCATTCAACTGGTTACTAATGGTTGAAAATAGTTGGCCCTAATGAGGTACATACCTAATAAACCATTGCACAAATGTAATTTTCTTTTGCAATCATGTGGATACCTTACCTGAGGAGGTCGTTCCACTTTGTGAAACAAGCACAGGGAGTGAAGGCATAGGGGATTCAGTAAACTTTGCAAACTCTTTCCATAGCTTTTCTTATTAACATTTATATCACATACTGAAATTCTATAGAGTTGCTTTTGACTCCTGTTCTGCAGTGCCTACACCTTTCAGGATAAAGCATATTAAGATGCTGAAGTGACTTTATTCTTCCACTCCATTTAGTTTCCTTTTTTTTGTTGTTGTTTTTAAGCTGGAGATAAGTATTTTTTTACTAATAAGTCTAGCCCTCACTGAGGTCACTGTTGGTAGGATGAACTTTGGCAGTGACATGGCTTATTCTGTCAGTTCTAGGGTAAGTATTATTCATTTCATATGTGAATAGAAACACAGCAGCTGGCTGACCTTCACATTAGGAGGTATATGATTTGTTGGCTGCCTGTGAAGCCTTTGATTCACTGAGACTCTTGCTCCACTTGCAGTGAAAGCTTCCAGCAGATGTTTTTGATGGATTTCAGGGAGGTGAAGAAGCAGTTCGGTGAGCAGTGGAACCAGTCTTATGCTTTGATTTCCTGAAGATTTATGGCTTGAGGTTGAGCCACCATGCATACACTGGTTCAGCTTGGGTGGCTGTCGTTTCTCTACCTCACTTCCTCTTTCCACGCATCAGGTTCAAACTAAACTCCCTTTATTCTCTTGCTACTCTGTCAAATAGCCTTGAAACTGGTCATCAGATTCACAAGCTATTAGGTATGACAGGTAGACATGTAGATAGCAGTATCAGGTAAACATAGTAGAACAGAGTAGGTCTGTTCAGATATCTCTAAAACAGATAATTTTCAGTCTCAGCATTTTACATTGGAGGGGAAGAACATGTGTCCAAGCCAAGCCCTAAGGAGTGCTATGTACCTTCAATTCCTATTAAATTCTAAGCAAATTTTCAGGCTCTAATCAGAGGTTTGGATCTGTCTATGGCTTCCTCCAGAATTGAGGCAGGTACTCTAATAGCTTATATTATAATATGATAAATTAATCTGAGGGAGAAAAAAACAGCAACTCCACTTGATTAAACACCTCAGAACTGTAGTGACCCCAGCTGTCTTTTAAATGCTGTGCAGACTTCCATTTGGTAATATGAATTTATGGAGCTTATTTAACCATTTTCTTTCTCACTTTGGGGTAGGTGCTATAAAATAAATAAGGCAAAAAGAGCTTCACCTTGCAATATTCTGTCACAAGTATGACAGACTTGTGATCACAGTTGCAGGATGAGCACCATTTTATTTGAGGAGATAGAATGTGCATTCCTGAACCCCACCAGTAATAATCCCTCACCCATCAGCAGTAATTAGCTACTGCACAGTTTGAAGCAGAGTTTTTTGTGCAATTGTGTAAGGCCCTTAAGTTTGGGGTTAGGTGCCCAGCCATGGCTGGTGAACAACAGTAGGTCAGGAAAGAAGGTGGGAGAGAGGGGGGCTTGTGGTGAGATGGTCTGTGCCCGCCCAGGGGGCTGTGGGGCTGTTTTTGTGCTGGCAGAAGGGGTGCCTGGGGCTCAGGCAGCAGCTCTTGGAGGAAAGAGAGACATTTTGGCACAGCTGTGCCTAGGACTGGAGGGAAGGAGGCTGAGAGGCAGCAAGGAGCATTTTATGTTTTGCTCCTTATAGTTGCTCTGCAACTTCTGCTCATCTAAAGCTGAAGGTCACCTTAGATTCAAGTGTGCTTTGGATTTGGGTCAATACAGGAATTGTCTCATCTTTCCGCAGAGCATTGGTGGTTGCATTAACCAGATGGGGTTTGTCTGAGAGGCTGTGTTTTGCTGCAAGCCCAGCTTGTGCCGCAGAGATACTGAGCCTGGTTTGGAAGCTGCAGGACTGAGGGTTACTCAGAACTTGTGGCATTTGGGTTCTGCTACCATGGTTAGTGTGCTGATGAAGTATTTTCTTTTTAAAGAAGAGACTGCATGTGAGTTTGTTGTGGCAGGCAGGGCACAGTAATAAGATGGTAGAAACAGGACCTGACATCCTTTCCTATGGTCAGGTAGGTTGCTATGGTGTTTAGGACTAAAATGAAACAGAAAAGGAGGAGTAGCTCTAAGGCTGCAAACTTTAATTATTTAAAATTACTTAAATAGGATAGACAGCTCTACACAAGCCGTTGTATTCATGACTTACTAATTTTCACTCAGTTTGATATTATTAGCTTTTCAGAAAATAAAGACCTGAGGTGTTCCTGATAGCCTCTATACCAAATGTGTATGAGCAAGAGATTATTTTATTCTTTTAGCTGGAGAAAAATCCTAATTAATTTTACCTCTCAGTCACTTAATTCTGAATCCACTGAGAAGCTTTTAATTAACTAAAATTTGTGCTTTTATTAAACAAATTACAGCCGTTCAAGAAGCACATGAGAAAATTGTAAATCCATTATAAGAAGTAACTTACTGATAATTTTACAACAAGAAGTCAGTTTGCCAGGTAGAGGAGACCATTTTTGTTTGTGTGGGACCAGGCATACACAGAGGTATAGCATCACATCACAACCTACAGTGAAGATAAGCAGCTGTACTGTGCAGGATGTTCCTAATTGTTTGCTTCCTGTATGAAAAATCTGCTTCTTGTATGCTAACACTCAGAAATGTTAAAATATGAGTTAGGAGTAAATAAGCTGAACTGCATTTAGTCACTGCACCAGCACTCTTGATAAGAGTTGACCCTAACTCAATTAAGCAGAAATTATTTTCAAAGTGATAGAAACTAAGTGGTGCAGTAGAAGCTATTAGGTTGCAAATTATTATGTATGAGGGATCTGCAGTAATTGTTAATGGTTATTAATATATAGCAAAAGTGAAGTCATTCAAACCAGAGTGGTGCTAGGGCAGAGAACACATGCAGATGCTTATACAGGAGCTGGCATGCAATAACGTGTTACCTCAAAACTTGTAGTCTAAGCACTAAATTACTCTGAGACTTTTTAAAGCATAAATGAAGGCATCTGCCAGAGACTTTGATGTAGTTTACCTGCACTGCCTTAAAAATGGGCTTGGATTAACTCTACTGATCACTGCCTAAGCAGGCTATGGAATGGGAGTGGGATCCTGGAAGCAGCCAAGAAAAGCTAAAATCTGTTCTGCCAGTTGTCTTGGGAAGTGGTGAGATGCAAGGGATTCAGGCCCCCCTTGGGAAGGGATTTGCAGATATGACTGAGCAGAGAATGCCCCCTGGATGAAGAAATGGTAGACAAAATGCCTCTAGTGTTGAAGCTGTTGATGTAAGGGAACCAGGGACTGTCAGCCCTGGTGCAAGCTGGCAGCTTGTAACACCTGTCAACCCCTGCAAAGCCCAACACCATCCAAATCAGCTCCAAATGTCTCTATTCTGTATCTCATTGCAGTGGAAGGTGCCACCATGTCCAGCTCCAGATCTAATCTGGCAGTGTGGCTTTAACTCATTTATTACATTTTCTGTGAGCAACACAAAGGGCCTGGAAAACTTGTCTGAATCTCCCACTGTCTCATTCATGGACTTCCTACTTTTCCTGCCTCATTTGGCATTTCTGTGCTTTTTCATAATGAGCATTCACAGAACAACAATAAAGAGGAAATTTGGTGAAGAATAAAGGTAAATTTATTAAATCTAGCAAATAGGGAGAAAGATGATGTGTGCTGCATCTATAATTTTGTCAGTAACACTGTGCCAGAAATAGCGGTTTAGGGTTTGCATTCATTTTATGCATCTACATTTCTTCTCTGCTGCTGTGCAATCAGACTAACAGCCACTGCAGAGACCATCAGTGGCAACGATTACATTATGACCTTTTAAAGCTTACTTTCAGAGTAAAGATTTTTATCCCATATTACCAATAATTGCTGACTGAGTTTAATACAATCCTCCCAGTGCACTGAAACTGCAGCATTTGTGATTTCCATGATTTAATAGATCAAGTGTCACGGCTTTGGGGGAGACAATCTATTGTAACAGGATCTCTGCCATTTGGTGATTTCAGATTTCCTACCAAGAGGCTCTGTATTTGCTGTATGACTCTGCTGCCCTAATCTTGCAAACCACATTACCCTGCTGTAGAGTATAGCAGTGCAAGGAGTGTGGCCAGAGATGAACGTTGAGGGTTTGTCAAAGCTTAGTGACAGTGAGACTCCTGTTTAGTTTTATCTTCAACCAATCCACAGGAGCAGAAAGAAAACAGGTGGTACCCAATACTTCAGCCCACCATGGCATGTCCATCCCTGGCAGCTCTTTACTGCACGTGGCCCAACAGATGTTTCATGTGACACCTGTAAAAGCCAAGGCACAGTGATCTATGTCTCTGTGCAAAAATGCTTTTGTGCACGTCTTGGTCATTTGCGTGCCTGACTTCACATGTTGTCACATGTAGTCTGTTAGTTTGAGCTTGTGACATATGTGTATGCCAGACAAAATCTGTCAGGCACAAAATAATAGCACAATCAGGTCACCAGCTCAGTATAAACCAAGGAATTCCAACAGCATTTTGGAACAGTCTAGAGGGACTGAATTGTGATGTAGACTGTGTCTTATATATTTCTTGCTTCTTCTTATAAGGAGCACTATCATTAATAGAGTCCTAATAAGCAATTTTCTTATAAACAATTAAAGATGCCACAGCAATTGCTAGATCATCTTCCCTGGAGAAATCCTGCTAACCTGAAACCACTTGGCAAGGCAGGCCTCACAGTTCCTGGGACGTTTTATGGCTAGGGAATCAGACCAATAGACACCTTGGCTCCTTGAGCAATAGCCTTCCTCCAGGGCTGCAGCTTAAAGGGCCTGTCTTCCAACATATATGCACATACAAACACACGTGTGCAGGCACATACCTGCATGCACAGGTGTATGCACACATACCTATGACCATTCCCCTTGCCCCAGCCAGTTCTTCTTTTGGGACAGAACAAAACTGCAGCATGGTGGAGTGCTCATTCCTGGTGTATATCCCTGGGGCAGGCTCACTTTGCTTTTGCTATGTGCTGAAGTCGAACAGTGTAAAAAAAAAGACCTCTACAGCCAGGGGCAGCCAAACTCACCCAGAAAAGGTGCTGTGGTCATGCATCAGAACCAATAGCATCAATACCATCAGAAACTGGAATGAGCCAATTTGTGTGAATTACAAAACAGACCTTCAGTGAAGACTGAGAACGATCCCAATGATTTTTTAATTTAGGTCAAATTTGAAAAGGTTTGTTTTGTTAATTTAGGTTTTGCATCCCCTGGATGCAGTTCAAGATCGGTTGACTGGGAATGACTGATTTGCAAAGTCAGTGCAGTGGCTTATAGTGCTCAGTGCAACAAAAGCTGCTCTGAACACTCACTCTGCTGTTTATCTTTTAGATAAAGATGTCCACACCTTATGACTAATGGCAATTTGTTTCTCCCATGAACCATATCAAACCTGTGCCAGAACTACTAGAACTTCTGAAAGCCTCTTGGAAATGTGCTTTCACACCAACTTAATTCTTGGTATTGGTTGAGGGCACAGCTGATGCATTGCCAAACATACCCGTGGTTTATGGAGTGAGAACATATTCACTGGGTTCTGGATGAGGCTCTTGAGCTGAATCATGGGTTCACTAATAGTAACAACTCCTCTTCACTGCAATCTCTGCTTTTGGCATCCGGGCAATGGCTCTATATCGGCAAACTGAAAGAGAAAACTTTTACAGCCCATTCCTTACTGGTTTGTCAAACTAAACAAATTCTACGAATGAAATTAATATCCCCACAAGTGTAATTTCCTCATTAAACAGGGAACCAAATATTTTTCCAGACCTCCACTTTATAGAATCCCGTATAAACAAACTGAGAAGGCTCATGTCTTAAAATTTTTTAGTATAAGAAACCTTTATCATTTTATGAAACACTGAAATTGAGATCTGGCTATTAACTATAGCAATTTTAATGCTTTTATTAAGCAGCTCTGACATCCATCCTTTCCACGTATTGTCTAAAAGAGCATTAACTGCATGCACGGGAGTTATGAAACTAGTCAGCTAACATTCAAACAAACATTTTAGCAGCACGCCCCCACAGTTTTCAGAGGCTGAACTTTTGTTTCAGCTGTGATGTTATACAATCTTATTTCCATGGCAAACTTACAGATACACACTTGTCAAAATTCATGGTTTATTTAGCAAAACTGTCGAGGCACATATGTGCCATATGCATTCCCCCATTCTTTACAGACATGCTTTTTAAAACAGCAGTTTCCTGCTGCAATTAAGTCTGTTGCTTGGACTTCAATAGATGTGTGGCATTGAAAGGGAATCTGGCTTGGACTCATATCACTAAAAAGAGCATTGGTCAAGAAACCCTGTGTGTCTTTCTACTGTTTCATCTCCTGCCTATTACAGACTTTTCAACATCCTGTTTTATTTGATTTTTATCAGTATTTATTCTGCATTCAGCAGGCACTCTTTCCTTGAATAAAACTGCACTTGCACACACCTTAATAGCAGATATTTTGGGCAGTGTCTATCCATGAATAGCAAAGATCAGTGATTGTTATCTATTGTGGCATCTTCTTCAAACAACCCAGGATAAGTACTCAGGCAGTCTGAGGGCAAAGCAAAGGAAGTGCTCCTTCCAGCACAGATGTTTGTCAGGCAGGCAGCCAGAGGCAGGATTTTGTGAGCCCTCACCTTCCCCTGCAGATAGAGGTGTCACCCCCATGCTATGTCTGGAGCAGTGGAAAACAGCAACACACAATGGAAATTGAATACTCAGGCCTTGACTTTCAGCTGAGTAGAATTTAAAAAGCTGGTCAAGGCATAGAAAACTTCATGGGACACAGATTTTTGGGTTTTTTTTCAAACTATATATATAGTTTGAAAATATTTTCAGTGTGGAGAAAATTCCCCCTTCTGCCTTTGTGTCCCTCCTATGTCCTTTTCCTTATTCCCAACCATCACCACTAGGTCCCAGCTCTGTGGTCTGGTCATAGTCTCCGTACCCAGCTAGGATGCATCCCTTCCCATCCCCAGTGTCCCAGTCCCAGTTCATCATACCACTTGTTCCCTGTTCTCTCCCTCACCATCTTAAGCCTTGCCTTCTCCCATTCTGCTGCTCCAGTTTCTGACCTAGGATTACCCACCCCTCCTCTCCTCTTGATACCTCTACCCCTCTTTCTCTTAGGGTCTTCACACTCTTCAGTATTAATTCTAATCACAACCATTCCTGGGCTCCAGGCTCAGATGTGTCTTGCTTCCTTTGCACAGGGTGCCCTGAGACAAGATGATGGTTGTCAAAATATGGCAAATATAGGCAAAGTTCCCTGCTTTCCATCCTAGTGCCTGTATCCATGACACTGGGCAACCCTGCACCACGGAGCCCCTTGAAGGTGTCCTTCTCACATATACTGGGGTTCAGCTGCCTAGAAAGACAGCAGTGAGCCAGTGCAAGTGGAAACCTGGCTCCAACAGGAGAAAGCACATTCTTGTAAAGGATGATGTAAGGCTGCTTATTTGGAGATTATCTGACCTGTCTCTAACAGGCAAACCCAAGCAGCAAACCAGAAAAGAAAAAACAAACAAACAAACAAGAAACAAACAAGCAAACAAACAAGCAAACAAAAAAAAAAAACCAACCTGAAAAACCAAAAAACAAACAAACAAAAAGTCAAAGAATTAAGGAGATCCAGATCTAATTTTCTTTTCTCTGATTACAAAGATGACATCATCTAGCTGATTGTGTAGAATATAATTGTGTGGTGACCCCTTTCTCCCTTTGCTGGTCGCTCCTCCACCCCCAGCATAGATGCAGTGCACAGATTGCAGTGCATGCTATCAAGCCATGACTTAACTATGAGCCAGCTCAAAGCACAGCCACAAAAGAGCCAAAATAAATTTCAGTGCTTAAAGAAGAGAAGCAAAATTCCTTCCCTGCCCTTGTCCATGGTGTGGGGAGACAGGTTTTCCCAATGGCAGGCATTTGTACTGGGATTGGAAGGGGAGAGAGGAGTGAGTGACTTGAAGAGGAGCTCTGTCCTTAGCTCAGGAATCACTGGTCAGAACTAGGAGAGGGCAGTTGGGAGAATACAGGCAGATGCACAGGTCAGTTTTATTTTTTCCCTATCAAATAACCCTCCCCAGCACAGCTTTCCCCTTCTCCATGCTAGCTTATTCAGTTGCCTCTTACAGGTGTCAAACTGCCTTTTTTCATGAGAAGTCCTTCTTGGTACATCAAGCAACACTCAGTCCTTAATCTTCCCAATTTTGCCATATGAGGGACACCCTGGATGGTGTAAGAGAAGGAGAGGGGCTGTGAAGGAAACCCTGGCCAACTGGACTTTGATATTTTTTTCCTTAAAATAAAAAATAAATACTCACTATCTATGGTGATAGTGTGCAGAGACTGTGGTTGGAGGGAAGCCCCAGAGGGAGAATTTGAAGACCTATAAGATGAGTCCATATCATTCAATATAAACACCTCACTACAGGTTGCAGCCATGCTTTACCTTTAGTAGCACCAGGCTGCCAGCTCAGAATACTGAACTTAGACTCCTGGACTAGGAAGTGAGAGAGCAGATGCTTAGTTTGCTGGACTGATACACAGGAAATTGAAGAGCCCTACCTGAGTTAGACAGATTGCAGCTTTTTGCTCTACCACATGTAATGATCATGGGTATGATATACTTTAAAGTAGTAGATGTTAGTGCCAGCAGTTCTCTCTGTAGTATCTTTGAACCTTCCATATGCCATCAGCAGCTATATACATAGCAACCTTCAAGCAACCTTAGTTTAGCGTCCTTTGCAAGGCTTAAAGGCTTTTTTCTAGTTTATTTATATTGCTTTGTTTTTGGAGAGAGGGAAGAGAAGAAAAGGAACCAAAGGTTAGTGAGATCATGTGGAAGTCAAAGAAATGTGCAGTTGTGAGGGTTGCCTGTGGCAGAAAGGCTCCCTGAAAGGGCAAGCTGTTACAGCGTTTCAGTAATTTGCCTGACTGTGAGGTTGTTAAATAACCAAATCCTTCAGCAGAAATTGCTCTGTCCCCACTCTGGTCTGTACCATGGCACAAACAGATATAGCTGTTGTGGTAGTAGGTAGTTGAATTTTCTTATTTGACACAGCTGGAGCTTGATGGACTTACTAGTAACAAATATTCAAGAATAGGCAGAAGTGAAGCTGGACAGAAGCCAAGTGAAGTTCCTTAGTTTGTCCCAGAATAAATCAAAGGGTATTCTGAAACAGCTGTCAGAGATTCAGAACTCAGAGGTTCACCTATCCTTCTAGTGAAATGAACACAATTGTTTCGAGGATTTCCCCTTGCTTTAAAAAGAACAATGGCAGCATCAAGGACACACAGTCGGTAACAGCAGTCCCATTATCCCATCATGGCTCTCTAGGGGAACAGCACATTTATTATTTTGTTTCCAGCTGCACCAGCACCCTCATACTGCATCATCCTTCCTTGTTTCTAGGAGTGTTATGTGTCACCTATGGAAGCACACAGCTCAAACAAGGTTTTATCTCTCTGGCTAGATTTCCTGCATTGTCTGACTAGTTTTAGATGTCCATAAACTTAAAGCTCCATTAACACATAACAAGGCTTAGGCAATTTGCTTGAATTATTCATACAAAATACTGTCTAATTCCTTTTTAATTGATTTAATTTATTCCTCCCCTTGCTAAATGTAGAAAAAATACATGTTTTCTACAACCACTATTATTAAGTATCTCAGGCTATTCCCTCTGCTTGTGATTGCCTGAACATCGGACTTTTTTCTCTGGGAATTAGTAATAAGTTACATGCACTTGGCCTGAGTCTTCACTGCTCTGCCCAACACGAAGCAAAAAAACCACCTATATGTATAGATAATATCCTTATTCCCTGTTGTTTTAGGCACATGTCTGATTCTAGTCCCTGGAAGCATGCTCTCAATTTATGAGCAATCTGTTCATACAGTCTTTCAAATACAGTACTTTTCTTCCAATGCCAAAATTTGAAATAACAAAACTGTCTCCTCTGCCTCTTAGTCTTTTGTGCACATAGCCACCTATGCAATTATTAATTAACAAGAACCACTTTTCAGATAATGCACTGCTCTTCCTCACCTAAAAATGAATTGGAATTTTCTTCATTCCTGTTACATGGGGAGTAACTGGAAATATCTGCCTAAGTTTTAGCCTGAAACATGTATATGGACAAGTTTTAATAGTGCTTTTTCACATCAAAGTTATTGTGAGTGACCAACCTCCTTTACTGCAGCAATTGGCAAAGTCACAAGAGCATTAAACCAGATTTTTAGTTTATTTACCAATTGAGGCCTTACAGATCATCAAAACACCAGCAATCACTTTATTAGCCATAAAAAACTTCCTTCCTTGAAGTGTTTACCAACCTGAGACCAGGACAGAGAAACAGAAACAGTCATGGAGGAAATCTGAGAGGTGAAGCCAGATTTGTTGCATGACTAAATACATACTAAATAATAACTGAATACATGCTGAAATGAGAGCAGTTATCCCGAACAAGAAATAAGTACCTTATTCCTTTTTTTCCTTTTTCAAAGCAGCTATTTATTTATGTTAAACATGAGTTTGTGGGCAAAATAACTGAAAGAGAATGATGGAATCATTGAAAATACATGCTTGCATTTTTGAAACTATGTAAGTAAAAGTATCAGGATGCTGAATCAAATACAGATAACAGAGTTATAGTCACTGACAGTTACCACGGGTATCTTTTGATATATTTATATTTAACTAGTATATATCCAAAAATAATTTACATCACTCTTAAAATAAAAGGTTAAAGTAGCTATTACTATATAAAAAATAGGTATCATCAGTGAGTCTTTTCCAGTACTGCTGAATGTATAAACATATGAGATAATCAGTTTAATATTGCCATACCCATGTACAAGAAACAAACAAGAAGCTTAAGATTTGTGGGTGTTTATTTTATGATTTCAGCAGGAATGTTTGCTTGATTTTTTTTTTATTATAATAAATAAACTGGCTTTCTTTTGTCGGGTATTTTAGGTGGATTATTTTCCTCTACAGCTTGAAAATTTCTTTTCCCATAAAGTGTTTTATGAAAGTGTTTAAAATGGGTTTCCTTTGGCTGCTATGGATACAAAAAATGCTTAAGTGCCTCTTAGGAAGTTTTTTATGTTCTTTGAGGCAAGAAAGGCAGGAGTTAAAAAACAGAAGTGCCATAAGCAGAAATAGATTTTACAGTCCTTCTACTGGAACATGGTATCATCCCAGTGGAAGTCATTAGACATTTTTTCTCCATATATAATGAAGGACTGCAGTGACTCATTCCTGAGTAGTAAATGAATTTTTAAAACCTTTCAGAGCCATGGTCAGGGACATTGTAAAAATGAACAGCTCAGGATATTATTCCAACCCATAATTTCTTAGCAAGGAGATGATACAGGTCAACTGCTGAGTAAACCCTGTTTATGGACATTGTACTTCAGGTCAAGTGTATTACTAAGAAGTGCTGATGAATGAAAATCAAAAGCAATTATGACCAATTACACCTGTATAAAGCTAAACATGTCTCTTTGCTTTTGCTGTTTTAAAATATTAGTGACCAGAAATCATCAGAGACAGATCAACAAAATAATTTCTACAGATTTCTCATCAAAGTGCCTTCTCTGTTTTTCTCTCATGTTTGTGGGATCAAAAATGACATCATGTCAGTCTTTTTCACATAATTACATTATTGCCTTGCTAGAAGTAGGAAACCTTGTTTCAAGACTATTGTCAAACATTGTCCCTTCTAGTCTGTTCTCACTTAGCCTCTAGTTTTCAAAGTAATTGTTTTTTTCTAGTGTGATTTTATCCCTTTTTCCATTATCTGGCCAAATAACCTGGAGAACAGTAGGCAGAGGAATGCATGGCATCCCTTTCCCCACATCCTGTTGTAACTTAATTTTCTTTTTGTGTGTCACAGGGATGTATCTTATGTATCTCACCAGTGGACTGAAAGGTAGGTATCACTGCTAGCAGTCAAGTGTCTGGTCAGGCTGGAAGTGGTGCAGAGGAATCACAGGAAAATGATATTTTTATTTTTTTCTGTGGCTCTTGGAAAATTACTTCAATGTTGTGTGCCTCAATTTATGCATCTGTAGGAAGCGCATGGTTACTCATCTCAAAGGGCTGCTAAAACTTAGTTTATCAATAGCTGTAAAGCACCATGTACTCCCAGATAGAAAATACACATATTTTAGAAGATTAAATTTAATACTTGTGGAATTCTTCAGAGGTTTTAAAAGCACTATTTCATCCACTCGGAACATTAACTCCAACCTACACAAAACAGTCCCTAAAACATCCCCCAGTCTTTTCATGACAACCATGGCAAGTCCAAGCACCTTTGTTTGATAGTGTTCAGAAAATATTCAGAGTGAAACCCTATCCCTGCCAAAGTGAGTGGCTAGGGTTTGGTTTCCAATGTAGATTTAGAGTCTCCAGACAATAAAATGCTGTTTATGTCCTTTGGAATCATATTCCAATGGCTTATTACCCTTATGGCTTAAAGTCTTGGGAGATGGCATTTCCCAAAGGAGTCTACCCATCCTTAGATTTGATTTGAACCATGTCTTATGACTTTTAATTGAATATTAAATATATTCAGAAAAGCATTTAATAATGTCTTGTGGCTGCTGGCCTTTTCAAAACAATAATGTAACTATTTTCTAATAATCTGAAAGCATATTGCCTTTCCAAACATCTTGATTTATATGAAGGAAAGAACTCAGGCAATAGAAAAAAAAAAGAACATTCTCATTCAGAGAACTATTAAAGCATTTTTCAAAGGCTGATACTAAGAAAGTAGAGGCAGTGGAAAAATGAAAAAGAGTTTATTAGAAGATATATATCCCTTCTGTACAATTTAATTCTTGAGTAGAAGAAAGTACATAGCAAGTGTTTCACTCTTATTAAAACAAAATTAAGTCTGGATGAATGGTTTCACATCCAATATGATAACACTGGTATTAGGTCAGCAAGCACTATAGGAATATAATTTTTTTTCCTTTTCATACAACTGGATTGCAATTTCTGCTACAGGCATGTGGAGACAAGGGAAGGAAAGAAATCTTACAGCATTTCAGACATTATCATTTTGAGCTACTCAAATGATACTGGATTTTAATGACAGTAGGTGACTGATGTTACAATGTTTTAGTTAAATGCCTCAGTTATTATGCTGTGAGAATTCCTGTCAGCCATAGCTGCATTGTTGCTGTGAGCTGCAGTGAATTTCACTCCCCATTAATAAGGTTAACTAGAACAACTTGTATCTCCAAGCTGTAAAACTGAGGTCGCAAAAATAATGTGGTGCTAAAATTTGGTTTAAACCATAGAAATTTTGTCCCAACCAGACTGAGGACTAGATCAGATCTTCAGGGGATGTTGCTTCATTTTATCATTCTGTTATATCCGTGGTGTATGATCCACATCTTCCCATCTGTTTGGAGTTCAGATCCTTAGAGAAATGGAAAGAGAATTAAACCCACAGTGCTTACATTTTTCAGGATGGACATTCTTTAGAATAAACTTCGTGTTAATCCCACAGCCACAAAAGGGACACTAAGAAATGAGACTGGCAGCTAGTGAAAAAAGGTCAAGAAGTCTTGCAGCTTGCCTCCTGTCCAGAGGAACCATATAGAGGATGGACAGCTCATCCTCATGAGGAGAAGGAGGCTTGTGGCAATGCAGAAATGAGGTCACTCACGCTGCCAAGAGGTAGTCTCAACAGGAGAGCTCATCCACCTCTCTCTGCCTGCATCCCTGAGGTGTTCTCAGGCCAAACTCTCAAAGTCATGTTTTATAGCTCAGTACAATTGTTCAAGTTGGTATGGCTTCATGTTTAACGATTTCCATTTAATGGAAGTCAGGCAATGTTAAATGTCTGGTCACAGTGCTGTACTCGTGTCTCTTAAGCAATGAAAGTAGCATGGACAACTGAGTTCAGCAAATTGCTAAAACACGCTGGATCCACATGGATTTTACTACTATATTTTAAATCATTCAACAGAAAATTAAATTCTCCTGTCTAAATGCATGTCTCAGTCCCTTTGAATCCAGTAATAGGGCTCAAGAAAATTTTGCTGATGTTGTGATTTCAAAAGTGAATGTGACTCTACCTCCTTCCCCAATTATCAGCCCATTTCTTTAAAAATTCAAAATCTTGCTAAGATCCTGACCTTAGAGATTAATAAAATGATCCTTTATAGCCTTTCCAAGTTAGGCCAATTAAACACAGATTTGGCACAGACAACCTGAGAAACTTCAGTAACATTATTCATTTAGCTAACAGAGTTACCTCCCCTGCTGACGCACTCCCAGTTAATGCCAAGAAAGGCATCTGATCCAGGGGAAGGGGACCGCTTGTTCCGTGCTCTCTATTACCTTGGATTTGGTCCCAATTTAATGATAACATCACTGTGTTTTTCTTGAGAATTATAATTATTTTATGGAAGTGGGTAGTGTTCTGTCCAGCTCACAAGCCTTCCTGAGAGGACAGCAGGCCCCAAGCCTGGATGGCAGCAGGTGTTTTGGAGGGAAGCATTCATTAACTCCCCCAAAAGCACATGAAGAAAGGCTTGTTTGGCGTGGCAGTGGGTGATTAATTTATACCCTGCAGCACGAAGGTACCCGAGCTGAAGTACTTTATAATTATAACTGACGGTCTTACTTGTATCTGTACACCAGCTTTTCCAGACCTAGGCTCTGCTGCAACCAAGCAGAGCTTGGTTAACCCTGCCTGGAAGCAGCTCTGATTAAACTGATGCAACTCTACACACGATGACAGATTTAAAATTAGTTTTTTGTTACGCTAGTGTTTATGAATGCCAGCTGAGTCACTGCAGGCTGAATTTAAACCAGTTTACTAGAGTTCATACCCAAAATTATTGGGGTTTAGCCAAACCAGTTTAAAACTTAGCTGCAGAGGTGACACTGGCTGAGCAAGTCATGCTGAGAGGCCGCCAGGGAGAAAGGCCATGCTGAAGGACAGGGGATGCTCTGGCCACAGCCCAGATGCCCATGGCCTCTGACATATCCCCAGGGGTAGAGGTGACATGGGTGATGGCTGTGCCTGTCCCTAGGAGGAGGAGGAGAGCAGGAGGTCTGATCCTAGGAGGAGCTGAGGAAATAGAATTGTAGAAATATTTAGGTTGGAAAAGATCTCTAAGCTCATCGAGTCCAACTGCTAACCCAGCACTGCCAAGTTCACCACTAAACCATGTCCTTAAGTGCCACATCCACACATCTTTTAAATACCTTCAGGGATAGGCACTCTTATTGGAGTCCTGCCAGTCAACACCAGCTGGGAACTTGTCCCAGCACAGAGCTAAGATGTTAGCTTGCCCAAAGACCAGCTAAGATCAGCAGATAAAAGCTGGATCTCCTGGACTATTTCAGTTTTCCCCACTAACCCTAGTAAATCTGCTTTCAGGATCCAGCCCACGTTGAAGAAGGGAGAGAGATTATCTAACCATGACTGATTTTATGATTTCCAGAATATAAGGTCATACTAAATTATGCCGTGCAGAATGAAGTCTGGTTGTTTATGTTCTTTCAATGCTGAACTGGAGGCCTTGTTTAAGATCTCATGAGAGAGGTTGAGAGGTCTCTCCCAAGCCCTGAGCAGAGAGGAGGGTCCAGGTGGGTGCTGTGGGGCACACAGGGGCTTGGGCAGATCCTGGGACTGCTGCTCTGCATGGGCACCTCTGCCAAGGCCAGGAGAGGTTCTGGTGCTTTTCTCCTGGATCCTGACACCTTGGGGAAGCGGCTTTAGCTGTCTGCTTAACTGTGAGCAAGAGATTTGGCTTTTACAACCACAGGCCGCACTTCAGGAACTGAGAAGGGCTTTGTGGGCACCTGAGACACCTCACAGTACCTACGAGCAGGAGATGGAGTCAGGGTCCTCACTGAACCCGAGGACAAGAGGCATCAGGAATAAGTTGAAATGAGAATTTCAGGCTCTGGATAAACAGAAACTTCTTCCTCTGAGTAAGGCAGGGCAGCAGGTCACCCTGAGTATCTGTGCCATCTCCATCCTCAGAGGGTTTCAAGCCCCATCTGGTCCAAGCCATGAGCTCCTGCTCTGGCTCCAGCCCTGGCCCTGCTTTGGGTGAACTGGAGACCTCCCAAGGCACCTCCCAGCCTGAATTACACCACCATCCTATGATAACCAGTGTTTTTAAACCAAGACAACTTTGTGTGTACAGCACATTGTACTTGGCCCTTAGCCTCAATAAGGTCTTGTGCAGTAAATTATCTCAGTTATATGGATGAATCAGTTAACCATTTCAGTCAGTGTTATTTTCACCCTGACTTTGATTTAATGAAGCAAGACATTTTCATTTTTGCAATCCCATGCACTTGAGGGAAACTTTCCAACATACGTGCTTAAGTAAGTAACCTCTTTCTGACAGTGCTGAGCTCTCATCAGCTGTCTCCTGAAGGCAAATTATTGCCAACTGAGCACTTTGGAAAACTTATTCCTTCCAGCCCACATAAGACTTTTGGACCCAAAATTTTGGCGCATCTTCTAAAGTGCCTCTGTCACAGTAGCTTCTATGTGTTCTGAAGAGGTAAATTCTATCCTTACAAGAAAGGAGCATTATTATGACAGTCATAGAGGATGCTGAGTTGGAAGGGACCCACAAAGACCCCCAAGTCCTGGCCCTGCACAGGACAATCCTGTAAGTCACACTTGTCTCTGAGAGTGTTTTCCAAGCTCTTTTTGAACTCTGTCAGGCCAGTGCTGAGACCACTTGGCTGGGGAGTCTGTTCCAGTGCTCAACCATCAAACACAGATATCAGTGTTATCATCCTCCCAAGATCAGAGAGTGGCTGACCCATCAAAAGTCTCATAGTGAGTGAAAATTGATACTTCAAGCACAGCCACCCATCT
The DNA here is from genome assembly GCA_030060385.1 of Muscicapa striata striata. Taxonomy (NCBI): domain Eukaryota; kingdom Metazoa; phylum Chordata; class Aves; order Passeriformes; family Muscicapidae; genus Muscicapa; species Muscicapa striata. Next base: position 1,694,296 of record JAREIS010000031.1, read on the forward strand.
GTTAGTCATAGATTTCATTAGCAGAGAAGCAAGATCCACCATCCTTATCCAGTCAGGTACAAGTGTTGCTAAAATATAAGGGCATTTATGTTAAATATGAGCCTTACTATGTTTATCTAAAATATCAAATTTTGTGTATGTTCTATTTTTAGTCATATCAGTAAAATAAATTTTATTTTTTGTTTCCAGCTTTTATTTATATGTCTGTTTTCTTGTCTTTTTGCAGTAAATTAGTCACTAATTTAATCATCTCTAAGATCCATATGCTCGCCCACACCATCCTTCATATGAGTACAATGAGATAAAAATTCTTATTTGCTGCACTGGGGTATAATTAAACTTTCTAAATTTCAATTATTTCAATTTCTTACCATGAGCAATCACATGGCCTCCTGCAATAAAAGGAGATACTGTCTTCATTTTAAATGTTTCAGAATTTTCTACACTCATATTTTAATTTAACTCCCAGTCTTTGATAACATGGTTTACTTGCATCAAAGTTGTAATACACTCCACTGACATGGTTTCTTTTGTTTTGGTTTGGGTTTTTTTCTCTCCTATGGTCATATTGGCAATTTTAATAGCTGAGCAGTATGACAAATACCATATGTTCACCTTCAGGCCACTGTGTTATTTGTTGGTAACTGCAATTCCTGCTGCTATAGTTGCTCTGTGAAATTAAGAGTGACTATGACTTTCCTTCTATTACCTCAAGTCATCTTATGTATCCAGGCAGCTTTCTAGAGTCACTGCTCCATGAAATGAGTTGAAATATGTGTAGATTCACATTACACATTGGTAAAACATAAGAAACATTTGAAATCTGAACAGAAATGAAAAACATTCCAATTGGAAAGTTGCCTGCAAAAAATTCAATACTTTTCTGCCTTTATTCATTTATTTCAGCCTGTATTGCTTATGAATCTAATGAAACGCTAGGCTAGAGCTCCATTTTGGTATGAAATGACTCAAAGGAATAGAGTAAATATCCAACTTCATGAACAATATATGACAAATCTGTAGAGCAAATCCTTTCATTAGTTTATCTAGTAGCTTATAACTTTGCTTTTGAATAAACAGGAGTTGTCAGATTGAGGTAGCAGGAGAGTTTGCAATGAATATTCATGCAAACACGCCTGTCCTAAGTCTTGCACAGTTTAATGAAGCTATTCCTCTGCATTGCTTTGATTAATTGACTTTTTAATGAGGTTTTGTTCATTTTTGTTTGAAGTTTCAAAGAAAGAGGGCACAGAAGAACAACTGACCGAACTGCCATTCCCTGAAACCCAGAACAACTGTTAATAGGAACAAAAAGACAGGATTGAGCCTTGAATTTCCTAGTCCTTTTTGAGTCCTTCTTCCCACAGGAGAAGGGCTGACTAAGTAAGAGATTTCAGGTTTCTTGCAGTTTTTAATCTTTTTACAAGCAGTGACAGTCCACCCAGATCAAACTTTTCTTTATTCCTTTCTAGGCTAGTCCTGGGCCAAAGGGTTTAATTCCTTGCTCCACTGCCTCTAGGGAAACTCCTGCTGGTCCTTTTCCATCCAGAACACCAGCTTCCTATTCTCCTCTGATTGCTGAAATCCTCCTTAGTGCTTTGGGCTGACCCTTCCTAGTTATGCTTACATCCTTCAGCAGCTGCAGCCACTCACCTGCAGACATGAAGAAGATCTCTAGTTGTCAGCTGCACTGCAAGTTTACAAAACTTTATTAGGCACACAGCCTCCCAAGTTAGCAACAGTGCTAATGCTGTGAGGTGAGGAAAGGGGGGGAAATACACATCAAATTCCAAGTTAGCAAAAGTGTTACTGCCTTATGAAAATCATTGGCAGGTTTAGTGTGGGATTGTGCCAGGACTTAGCAGGAGCGAGGGGAGAGAGCTAAAGATACATAGTTGGATGTAATCTATATGCTTAAACAGTAATAAATAGTTCAGTCTGCAGTCATAAGGAGGATTTACAAGGTGTTCTTTCACCCAGTAAGATCCACCTTAAGGAGGTGGATCTGCTCTTTCTACAATGTGTGAGGAAAATTAGCACCACAGAGCAGAACCTGCAAAGGCGAAAACAAGCGCTGTCTAGGTAGCAACAGAGACTTAAAGAGCTTTAGATCTGCTTCCCTCCAGGCAGAGCTATTTTGGGCTGACTAGAGATGCCTTCACACCTGTGAGCCCCCTCCTGGAAGAAGCTTCCAGAGAAGCCAGGACAGCTTGTTCTCCAAACAACAAGCAGGTGTTATCCTTTCATGGAAGTGTCCAAGAGAAAAATCATTCACTTAGAAGCAGTGGTGGCACCAATTCTTACTTGTGGCTTTGTTTGCTTCCTCAAGTACTCCAGATTCCAGTGAGATGCATGATAATTGCAGGTGAGGAAGTTTCAGTTAAAGTGGGAATTTAGATGCAATCTAGACTCCTAAATTCACAGTTGTTGTCCTGAAAAACTGGCCTAACTGTTATATATTATTAGTAAAAACCTTGATCAATCTATGTTTTGGGTCAGTGTATAGAAAAATGTATAGTATATAGAAATTGAGAAAATTAGAAAGGGTTTGCCTACAAACAGTGTTCTTCAATGATGATCATTAATTGTGGTAATTTTGTTGTTTGGTATTGCCAAAATCCAAAGACACTTTGATTTGTGTATTTTGGGACCACCTAGTCCTTGGATCAAGGGCACAGAACAGGGATTTTAATCTAGATTTCTCTCTTCCCTGTCTCCCAGACATACCCATGTCCCTTTAAAGTTGTAAAGGAGGTAGATGAAGTCTTCAAATAAAATTATTTTCTTGTGTTCATTTTAAATACAGAAAATACTGGCAATAGCTGTTTTCCAGCTAATAAAGCTGAAACCTCGTGAGACCAAGGTGTCAAAAGAAGAGATGTTAGAACAAGCTGGTACAATTAAGCTGCAGCTTATTTAAAAGAAAACTTGGCTGCTGTTCCACTAAGTATTCTGTGGAAACACAAAAACAAAATGGTTGTGTTGTTAACAAAACACGGTGTTATTTTAGAAGCAGATCTTAGGGAAGCAAATTTCAGTCCTATGTCTAACAAAGGCTCTGTGGCAACTGTGGAAATAATAAGCAAGTTTTTCTAGTGCCACTGTTGAGTAAGAGGATGAGACAGCAATTAAAGGAAGTTATTAGACAGCAATAGGAACAGGAAGAGATGTAATACTCACAAATCAGCATTGATGCTGTAAAAGAAAGTGGTGTTTTCAGTCTACTGACAGTTTATTGTATATGCTAGCATAGCCATATCTAAAGTAAAATAATCTGAAACAACTTATTTTGACTTTTAAAAGCTACATTTGTCAAAATTCCTGAAGTGGAGTCTGTTACTGAAATTAGGTATCATGAGGTGAGAGAATTATGATTAGGGAACATCAAGCCATAGAAAAGCAAGGACTATAGGTAAATACCAAGGTACCATGCTGACACAAGTCCAGCCAAATGATGACTGCAGAGCTGCCCTATGAATGCTGTCAAATGCATTTCAAATGGTGGTAAAGCTCACCTGAAGTGCAATAGAGTGTGAAAAACACCCAATAAAGGAGCTAGGTAAACTGGCAGTGGAATGATAGATGAAATAGGTCAACAAAAGCGTATCATGGACAACATTGCTAGTTTAAAATGAAAAAACATCCCTAATGTTTAGGGATGGAAAGGGCCTTCAAAAAATTCACTGAAGTCCTCTTTATCTGCAGGGATGGTCGAAGTGTGACTGGATGTCTAAATGAGAATATAAGCAATAATAAAATTAATTCTACATTGTAGATGTAGCATACTTTATTACACATGCATAAGGTTTCTTAAGGCATAATGTGTGGGTGCATGGGTGGGAGTGCATAAGTACATATATGCACTGACATAAAATATTCACCTATCTACAGAGCTGAATTTTTAGAAGCAATAATATTTAATACGGTAATCCTATGATTCAGATGTTCTGTGCAGTCTTGTGGTGTCATACCCCTAAAGTGCTAATGCTTCAGCTATTCTGCCTGTACACATATGCTCACAGAAACATGTACAGACAAATTTCTGATGTACATATAAAAATATTTTCCCCTTTCACTGTCTTTTATAGCATTTTTCTTGCTTGTGGACTCCTTACAGAGATGATTAGAAGTAATGAAAGTTATTTGTAGGAATACAAACTGAATAGACAGGGACACCTTGTTTCACAGAGGAGTTGAAGAAATGTATGAAAGAGATGAGAAATCAGAGCACAGAGAAAGGCAATCAGATGGTGTGTTTAAGGAGATGCTTGATGCACCTGAAAAACAAAAATCTGAAACATACAAAGGTACTCTTAAATTTATCACTGGCAGAGTAAATTTACTACCATATGTAGAACTTACTGCCATATGATAACCCCTGAGCCCAAGATTCTCTGGTAGTAAGACAGGTGTATCAATGACAAAAACATTGAACCATCAAATAAAAAAAGAAATTAATGGAGACATGTGGAGAGAACGAGGCTTAAAATTATAATCCCTGTAGCAGCCAGGCTTTCTACAGTCTTTTTGGAGTGATTTGAGGCACCTGAAAATACAAGTAAGCATTGGGTTGATGGGTAACTGATTTAGGAAGGTAATGCCATAGATTTGTTGCATTGCTGTAACTTAAGGTGATCTCAGTAAATTTGATGACTGCATTTCCATTGCTCTTTGATAGCAGCAGGACATATTATGTCTCAAAGAATGATCCTTCAGCCTCCAGTAAACCTCAAAACCTGTTTTTCCATTAAGGATTACAGTTGTTTTGCCTTAAAGTAGAAGCTGAGCTCTATGCAAGATAATGTCTTGCAAGACTACAAACAGCAATGATGGAGTAAATTCAGGATAAGTAGGAATCCCAAGTGCTGTTTGTATTGCCTTAAAAAAGAAAATCATTCAGTCTGATAAAAGACAAGCAAACATCCATTTTGGATTCCTGAAATAAATATTGAGTTATATGATTTCTTTCAATGCAGTTTTTTCTTTAGCTCATCTATACTTCAGATCAATTTTAATACTCAACTAGAATCATAGAGAAGTAAAAGGTTAAGTATAGAATTTTAGGCTGAGGCACAAATCTATGAAAGCCATTAAGTATTTGGTATAATGCTATACCAGGAACAGAATTTTTTCCCTAGAAATTTCCCCAAGAGATAAAAAGAAAAATAATGTCTCTATTGTGTGTCTCTATAGTCTTTTGCCATACTAGTTTTGAACACAACTGTTACTAAGTTTGCAAATGCTACAATGTGGCAAATGCTAAAACTGGGCATTCACAAGCAAATGATCTCCACTTATTTATAACACTTGGATATGAAATAAATCTCTTGAAATGTCTAACATGCTCAGGAATGGCAAGCAACAAAAACGGAGGAAAGTCCTCTTGCCATACAGGTCTCTCTAAGGAATTAATTTTTTTTTTTCTCATTTTGTGTGTTAAAACTGTAATCTGGACAGGCTGCCTAATGGGTGGTTACCTCTGTTCAATTTGTCAGATTAAGTAACTTGATGTTCCTCTGCCTGGTCAGTATGGAGACTGACAGTTCTTGCTTCCTCCTGTGCAAACAGTTCTTAGGACCAGGTATGCCTGGCAGTGACAGCTTTCATTATGGTGGGGAAATGCTTGGGAAAGGGCTGGTGGCTTTGGTCCAGTGGCATGTGTGGTGGGGTTGTTGGCTTTCCTTCCCTCTTCCTCTATTGAACTTGCTGGGCAGTTTTGTCTGTAGCTGCCTAAAGAAATGAGAGACAGAGCAAGTGAAAATTAGTGGCCTAATAGAGGACAAAGAGCTTGCAAGTATCTTCATATGACAAAAAACTCAATGTTTCTGGTTTGGGGATTGGTTTGGAGTTGTATTTTGGTTTCAGTAGACAGTAGGCAATCCTCTCAGGGAAAACTAAAATTGGATCTTAAGTTTAGACACTGAAGTCAAACAGCTACACAAGAAAACAGCCTGCATTTGCTCATGGGACTCCCTTTCCCTTTCCCTTTCCCTTTCCCTTTCCCTTTCCCTTTCCCTTCCTTTCCCTTTCCCTTTCCCTTTCCCTTTCCCTTTCCCTTTCCCTTTCCCTTTCCCTTTCCCTTTCCCTTTCCCTTTCCCTTTCCCTTTCCCTTTCCCTTTCCCTTTCCCTTTCCCTTTCCCTCCATGGTTTGAATAAAAGAGGCTAAGAACAGCTTTATCTGATTCCACCCCCAAACATTTTGAATAAATTGCTAAGAAAGGGAGGCAGAACTGCTTTGCTTTCTCTGTACCCAATCCCTTGGTAGTTTTTTTTTTTCTCATCTGGGGTGAAATAGTTGATGTCAGGGTCATTCTCTCTGCCAGCATCCTTGCCTCCCTCCTACTGCCCCATTCCAATTGCCCAGCCCTCTCACATGCTGCTGCCTTCTCTCAGGCTGCTGTCAAGAAGAGAGGAGAGCCAGAACCAACCAGAAGAGAAGCTTTGAAGTACGTTGGGCATATTTGTTCCTGTTGGGTAGCATGTTCACCTCCTCCCTACATCTCTGCTCAGGGCCCCTTTTCAAAGGTAGGAATGAGACCATTGCCCCCTGACCCTGTAATAAATTCAGAAAAATGCAAAATGATCAAACTATCAATCCAAATGATCAAATCATTCTATGAGGCCAAGTTCTTGCAAGCACAAGTGTCAGCATACAAGGCTGGAATCAGGAGATCCCCATTCCCATCCATTTCCTCCTGAGCACAACAAGCAGGGCTGTTCCTAAGAACAGCTCCTGATTTCAAGAACTGGAAGAGATCAGATCCTAATAATAACCATGCTGTTCATACACACAAATGCTCAGTATTCTTTCTTAACAGAATCAAAGCTACTTTTGCATAGTGCAGGTTTCATTGTAAAAGGTTCATGTTTTTCCTGAATTGTTTCCCCATGTGTTCTATAGCAGCTTTGCTGCAATCACTGGAGATTGCCCCAGAGAAGGAGCAGGGTGAGCTCAGTCAGTGTGGTACATAGAAAACAGCACACTGATTTTTCCTTGTTCGTTTCATCTTAGATATTCTGGGCTGAAGAAATAAGATCCAAGAACTTCAAAAAGCATGCCTGTAAAACCTTTTGCCAGATAAATTAAATCAGTTACTCCATGGCTGTTCTCTACAGGTACATGAGGACACTGAAGTGAGAACCATGTTAATTTTCTTTGTATTTGTTTGAGGACTACTTTATATTCACTAGGGGATCCTTAACATTGTGTTATTTAACTTTTCTGCATTTGAAATGTATCTTAATATTGCCTTAGAATTTTGTTCCTAATTCTGAAAATGGGCTAATTGGTATGCTATTGCCATTTTGGTTGCTATTTTCATTATGAATCAGCAGCAGATATCTATATTTACAGACTGAAAGTGAGTTATAACTCTCCCCATTATTGTAAAATATAGTTTTGCTTTCTTTTTTTTAAATTTCCTCCCAGCAGCAGTAAGCTGTCTAAAACAGCCCTTCTTTTTCACCATTAGAAAAACACACAGCATACACTGGAGTTATTAATGACAGCCTATCACTGAAGATATTATTTGGAAAGTGAGGCAGGTGTTCTGTGCCATGTAAATATTCAGATTTTTTTCCCCCTGTTATGAGTAAATACTCAGTTTCAGGAAAATGCTCCAAATTGTTAACATCTGGTGTGCCAGCCTCAGAGAGGCTTTAGCAGCCTCTGAGTTGAGCAAGCTGGGTAAGCAGCAGGAGAGACTGAGTGATGTCTCTCCTCCTTACTCTTGGGTCAGAATCCATTCCTAAGAGAGAGTGGCTTTCTGGCAGCCTGACTTGTGTGTCCATGGAGAGTGGGCCAGAGTGTTTGACCTTTCTTTCAGAAGTGTGCTTACAGGCAAATAAAACAAGGGTCATCCAGAATCTGGGGACAATGATTTCCCCTTCAGTGATTGTCAGCTCTGCTGGGGTTGATGCCTGGGGTTGCTCCTCTCTAGTGTAAGTGTGGGAAGCAGAGGTGACAGAGCCATTAGCAAAAGGGTGGAAATACATTTTAGCTTATTTACGTCTATTAAAGGCACTGGGCAATTTGTTCCCTTCTTGCTACTTTGCCCCTTCTTTCTATGTGTGCTAATTACTAATGTATGCTGCAGTAAATATTATTTACTCTTCTTCTCTCAGGGCAATTTGTAATTCATAGAGGGCTGGGAACAGCTGGAAGGCAAAGCAGTGATCCTGAAATTTTCTGAGACTAAAGTCAATGATATTTTTATGGTCATCTAATTTTCCTGGGAGTATTTTGTGTTACATTAAGTGGTTGTTATGCACCAATGAGCATGCCTAATAAATGTAGCCACTTCCCTCTGATAAATTATGGGAACAAATTTGAATGCTCATTAACATGTATATATTAACCCTGTGTGAACACTGTAAAGAGTTCTGCAGGGTACAAAATTATCACTGTGGCTTACCCTACTGTCTGGATCTAGGTTTACCACTTGGCAGGAGATCGGCCTGAATGGAAATAAATAAATTACTTCTAACAAGAGAGACAGTATTCATATAAAACTGATTTAAAAGCTCATACCCATAGGCACTTCTTCTCCTTCAGTATTACCATTGAGAAGATATTGAGATAAATTATTGCACAAACCAGTATAGTAGTGAGAGGAGAGGTAGGAAGGGTCCTCTGTGCCAGCAGCAGACTGAGCCAAGTAGAAGTGTCACCTTGCTTTACTTCAGAGGAGGCTGGGGTCTTTGGGAACAGGTCTTTTACAAGGCCATCATTTAAGTTAGCTTCTTTAATATAATCCTATTTTTCCATGGCCACATACAAAGGTTTTTATTGTTGCCATAAGCTGAGATACAGTCTCTTTCCAGTAAAAGAGTATTTTTCTCCTTCAAGGAGAAAATTCAGCAGGTAAGAAGTTTTTAATCATAATATGCAAAAAAAGTCAAAAGGAGTAATTTTAAAAAGTAGCGTTTGATCCAGTATAGCTTTTCCCCAGGAGCTTAGATCAGATAGCTGGTTGCATTAATTGGTACTCAGTGTAGGAATAGATGCTAAATACTTCTGCCTGTCAATTCACCCAGATGTACAGAATAATCCAAAAAAGTGCATACAGTAACTGACAGGAATGAATTCAGAAAGAGCTGACAATCATGAATAATGCAGCAAGGTAAAAAAAAATATTGTGGTTGAGAGGTAGTTCACAGGCTCCTCTACTTATACCTTCTTTAAATATATTGTTCATAAATGAAATTTTTTTCTATGAGTTTCACCAAATTAGACAGCAAATTATGAAGGTAAGCTTACAAAAGAGTGATATCACATCTGAAATGTTTGAAATATAAATACCTGGTGCCTGGGAAGGAAGCTCTACTAAAATGACATGTTTGTAATTGTAAAACAAATATTATCTCTTTGCTGTCTGTATGTATAACAGAGACAGATTCCCACTGCTTGGGGTATAGACCTAGTAAAAGAGATGCTCAACAACCAACTGAGGTCCAGTAGAAAGCATCCCAGTGGCTTCAGTGGATTCTCATGAGGGAATATTTTCATATTCCTTATCTTAAGCATGTAATTTGAATATGTAGGTGATGGCAGTATTCCCCAAAGCTTCAATCAACCCATTATTCTCTCTTGTTTGACTGTAGTTTTGGTAGTTACTATTTTTGTCTGCATACATTTCCTTTTCACCTTTGTCAGCTTAGTGCAAGACTGCAAGAATAGAGGTACTGAGTGTTGCCAAACATTCCTTAGCAATGACCACAAGAAGAAAAGTAATAGTAGAAAATAGGAGTATTTCAAGGAAATTGTGCTCCTGAGTTCAGCATTGGTAACCTTGTTTCAGATGCACTCAATGGGTGTTTCTTCATAATGCACCCATCTGTACCACAAATCACTACTACCCCTTACCAGAATGACCTCCACAGTTTATTGTGAAAACTGTGCTTTTACTCTAATACTTTTGACGAGTTTTATTAGTTTGGTGGGGTTTTGTTTGTTTGTTTGGCTGGTTGTTTTGTTTTGTTGTTCCCCAGCCCATGTGGGGATTTATCCAGGGTTTGCTTAGTTTCCCTAAGAACTGTAAATGCCTGAAGATGGCTGGAGCATGTTGAAAGCCCAGTGAGTGCTGATGGAGTGCTTTCTGCCTTGTTCAGGAGTTTGTGAGGCAGGAATTCCCTCATAAAGTTCATGCTGACTCTTTCTTGATGCCCCAAAATTGTCCATGTGTCTCATGTTCTTTTATTATAAGTAGGTAGGCAATTTCACCAGAAAAGTTAAGTTTAAGTTTTGCATTTATATTTTCTCTGGGCACCTCGATCTCCTACAGAACAGTTTTGGATTGTTTTTTTTATTTTTAATGGAAGATATCTTTACCACCCTCCAGTTCAGAGGGTCATCACGGATACACATTGGACTACAATAAAATACAATAGCAATTTCCCATAATGAAGTCTTCATTGTATGGGAAAAGAAGTGCCAGACTGCCATGCCCTGCCCACTATAGGAAGAAGATGAGTATGTAGATCAACTTTTAACAAAGAAAGGTGAGCATACAAAAAGTGGATCAAACACAGTAGCACATACCAAGGCTCTGTGATACAGCAGCATTAATCAAGAGCTGCCTTCAGGAATGACCTGAGGTTTTCTTTCTACACAGACAGACCATGTTTAGAGTTCTTGTACTGCTTTTCAGAGCTATATCTACCCTGCCAAATAAAAGATGACATGGTTTCAAATCAAGTCCAGGTGACAGAAACAGAGTTTACCTGTATGCTGGGAAGCAGAAGCCTCATGGCTGTCTTGCAGGCAGCTGTTTGGAGAAATCCATACCGGAACCGAGGGCTTAGAGAGCAATTATGCTGTGTGGACAATCAATAATCAAGCTTGGTCTTATTTTGTTTAGGGGTATAGAGGCACTCACTGTGATGCTTCTAATAAACAGGGACAGCTTGTAAAAGGATGAGAGAAACAGAGTGATTTCTGAGTAAATAATCTGATCTGGGGAATGATGTAAATGACAAGCAGAGGCACTTCCATGCAGTGTGAAATCACTAATGTTATGTAAGAGCTGAAAACATTCATGTAAGGCTGGTGCACTTGTATCAGGACATGGATCATGCTTACTCACATTTAGCATCCTTTTATTCCTGGAGTCCCTTGGGAAGATCCATCTACAAAGGCTGGATTTGGACTGTAATATTTTGATGTTAAGTGAGCTGAAAAGGGCTCTACTGATGAGCTTCTGCATGAAAAACCAGACAAATCTGAATTTTGGAAGGAATGACCACACATGTCTTTTTGACTCAATTCAGTGTAATGGGACCCAAGTAAAAATGAAATCAAAATGGGTGAGAGCGTTTCTGCTTAGTCCCCTGGCGTAAAAATAAGATGTTGGTTTCAGTGGCTAAGAGCTCTATGTAAAAGCAGTGCTAAGGAGGCAGGTAGTGTGAGTGCCTTTCAGGCCAGCTCTTCAGACACTGAAATAAGCTGTATTTAACACTGATTGCTTTTCAGGCTGAGATTTCTTTCCACAGTTGTTTTTTTCTTGAAGGTTAAATAACAATGATGTTTTCATAATGAAGTTTCTATTTCCTGATACAAAATCTTCACTCTTCCTGATCTAAATGGCAAGCATAAGTTAATTAACACAGGCAAATTTGCCCATGCAGTATAGCTTTTAAAAGCATAGTAGGCATGCCTTGTTAACTAATTGAAGAATTTCAGAGATATAAAAGCACATGATTGACACATAATTTGCAGTCAAGGGAAATACTATCCTGAGAAGCTTTCAGCAATGTGACACCGAAAGCTGCATTGTACAAAGTTCACATAAAAGAACTAATGGGCTTCATTAGAAGAATCCAGAGCACACTGATCCATCACTGATGAAAACCTAGCTCAAGGCTAGCTAGCAAAATGGTGGTTATTTTGTTTCTCTCCTAGTGCAAAAATGTTTTGTCTTTTAGGCCTCAGAGAGCAGTCTACACAACATAGGAGTAAGAAGGCATTGGCTTAAAAAAGATGTGGTTTGCACAGCCCAGGACACTGTAGACTCACAGAACCATGGACTCACAGAACAGTTCGGGTTGGAAGGGACCTTTAAGGGTCCTAAATCTAACTAGGATCTTGCCCTCCATTACAGCCACCCTAAAAGACTTTTCCTCCGTGTCACAGTGCACAGTGACTGGGAGGCACTCTCTCCCAGCAGGACACAGCTTGCTGTCCTGGAGCAGAGGATCTGGGCAGAGAACTGAGCTAGGGAAAGGTTCTGCCTATCTGATTAAAAATAACCACCCTTTTGATAATGGTACTCAATATAATTGTTTGTGTGCAGTTTTAATTGCCTCAGCATCTTGGTAACTGTCCATATTTTGACTCTTTCTTATGTGCTTCAATCTTTTTTAGGGGGACCCCTAAGTAATAGAATTATTTAGGTTGGAAAAAACCTGCATGCTGATTGAGTTTAATCAAGTCTGAGATTGACAGGGATGCTTTTTTTTTTTTAATATAGCCCCTCACTCTTTTCTGAACACACCTGAGCTAAAACTGTGTAAACCAAAGGGAACACAGCCTGATAGGATAGATAGAGCACTGTTTATCTCAATGTAATTTTCAATCAGTGAAGCTACACTTTCATTTCAGGGAGGCAGAGAAGCTGTTATTTTGGATAACTACGAATTTAGGCAAATGGAAATTGCAAATGCTCTTCTGCAGATTCAGACATCATCAAAAGACAGGCTAAGAATTTTTTCATGAATATCATTCCCTTTTAAATCATTTGCAGTAGTTAGCTGCAAAGTATCTCTTGGATACTTTGATTTCATTTGTTTCAGAACACAAATCAGGTATATTTAGCTAATCCTCTAAAATTCAGCTGTATTATCTTCTTTTATTAGCCTCTCAAAAATGCATTTTTACAGTTATATTTTAAAGAAGATTAATATCCCTAATATAAATCACAGAAGTCTCTTTAGTAATGGTGCATCTTAAGGTTTACAGAGTTTAAATCATTTAAATGTTGTTTTATGTTGCCTGATTTATTCTGTTAGAGCTGCTGAGAGTGTTAGACTGTCATTAAGATTATTTTACTGCTTGATGCACCAGATACAGATCTTTTGAAGAGCTGTTTCTTTCTCAGTTATTGTCCAACGTCTCAACCAGTCCTTACCTTTTTCTTAAATGTTTGAGAACAACTGTAGACAGATGTAAAATACTAAAAAAAAATTAGGTCATTATAAAAATTTATTTGATAATAACCACCAGTAAATGCATTCTCAGTAGATGATAAATTGGAAGTGGTAGCAAGCCCTATTCTTCCTTCTAAGAACCTGAACATGAGTTGTCACATGAGCATATCTGGAATTCTTAGATATCTTTCCTCCACAATGTCATTCAGCTAGAGACATTTTTCTACTATTTTTTTTCTCACCTGATGTGAATTACGTGGGACAATCTCACTTCCAGAAAAGAGTATGAAGGTGACTCTACAGAAGTTACCCTCTTTTGTAAAATGCAGTTGGGGTTGATCTGTGAAACTCTCAGCAGAGGTCTCCTCTCTCCCACATGTGCCCTGTTTACTCTGAATCACAGCTTCCACCCAGAGTGAGCTATAGACACTTGGCACAGAAAACCACAAGGGGACCAGTGAGCTGGTGTTTCCTGGGGCAAAGTGAGGACATGCATGTTTTTCTTTAGATGGAGATTTCAAAGCTGTTGCAAGTGGCTTAAGTATAATTCCTTGGATTTATTTAAAAAGTTGGTTTTAATAGGTTAGTGGGGTTACAGCAAGAATGAGGAATCTAGTCACAGTGTAGCCACTGATCTTCTGGATGATCTCTTAATAGTCACGTGCCAGGACTTTCAGAAAGGGACTGGAATTTGGGTGTCCCAGTTTAGAGTCCCATTTCTGATTTTTATTTCATTTACTTTACATTTACTTAGGAGGAACATTTAAAAATGCTGCCCTAGTTATTTCAGGTGGAAATACAAAATAATTCCTTTGAAACAAGCTGAGTGCATCTTAGCCCAGGGTTTTGGTGTAGGAAAGTACTTTTACAAATTCCCTTTCTGTTTTTTTCTTATCCATATTATGGATCCAGCAATATTGATCATGTAAAGCTTTTGCATCTCTACTAAGAATATTTAGCTCTGCTTCATCTGAAATCACTATAAAGCTGTGAAAACTAGAAATCAGGCATTCCTATCTTTGAGCCTACAGTCAAATGTTTGTACATCAATTTGCATTTTGAACCCATGCATGTTTCAAACTGGTTCACAGCGTGCTGAGAGTGGGGGCAGATATGAGAGTTGCCTTAAGGACAACTTCTCAGTGTGCCAACTGGATGCTCTTCCAAAGAGATTGCTTCCATTTGACTGCACTTTGCTAGTGGGAGAAGGGAAGAACATCACAAACCCTTCATCTCACGTGTGAGCCAGTGCTGAGCACTCAAGAATGTGACCATGGAGAGAAAGGGGGATGTAATCATTACACCTGTGTCTCTTTGCCAGGCTCACATTCCTACCTTCTCTCCCAGGGAAACAGTTCACTTCTGGCCACTCTAGCATAGCCTGGGCAGGGCAGTGTAACAGGAACTCCTGAGGGCATGGCAGGCTCACCAGGACCTGAACCTCAGAAATGGAAGAGTTCAGCTTCACTGACTTCCTGATCTTTGTTTTCAAGAAAATTCAGTAGAAATTCAATCAAACAGGCAGGGACTATATTTTTATTTTAAACTGCAAAAGAGAAAAGGAGAAAACTCCATCAAGATCTTCATGTAGGAATATTTCATGTAGCCATCTCACCTACACATTATACATATATATATTCCTTGTGAATAACTGCAGTCTAAAGAAGGGGGACTTCAGAACTCCGTGATGGGTTTGTTAGTTCTCAAATTCAGAGACCCCTTAGGTCTAGATGGGGATTACCTCTTTGGGGGCATGGACTTAACCCACAAGGTCTCTGAAGGCAGCTGTGCAGCAGTGAAAAGGGGAAACCTACGACTGGGATTTGCTGTTTGAAGTATGACTTAGAAAGTATCAAAGAATGTAGGGTATTTGGGATCCTTGCTGGAATGTGGAGGGAAATAGAGGCAGCTGAGGGCAAAAGCAGGGAGCCCAAGCGACTTGAGAGATAAGTAGCTCTCCATGATAGGCTTTTACATTTCCTTGTACTGCCACCTACTACTCACCATCAGAGAGATGCTCCTGATCAGTCAACAGGCAAATCTGCCAGGCTCTGACACCTCCCAGCAGTCCCTTCAGTAGGACTGATGTTTAATTCAGATTCCAATTTAATGCAATTTGTGTGTGAATGTGTATGCGTGAGGATATAAAATCAGATGCAAATTACTGAGTTCACTTGCTCTCCACCATAGAAGAAGATATTTGAAAAGGTGTGAGGAAAAAAGGAGCTGTATTTATAGTACAACATTGCAACATTGTATAAAGTACAATTAGAACAACTGACATATCTTACAATTTTTGTGGGTTTATTTATTTTTTTAAGCGACAAGCAGAAATCAGAAACGAGCTGATGTGAGTTAATTGAATGAAAATTACTTTTACAAAAGACAGTAACAATGTACTTAAGTGTTACCATAACTCTTGATATTTAAATATGTGATCCTTATCAGACAGCTTTGATTAGCCTTTAAGCAAAACTAAATTTTGTTTTAATCAAAGTTGTAATGTTAACTGCTTATTTCAAAGTTTGCTTGTGGTGTATTAACAGTAATTTTTAATGTAATGTAAAAAAAAGATTAAATGCTATCTAGAAGTATTATTATGATTTTAGAATTATTTATAATTTTATTTAAATTATATATGATGAATAATTGTGTTTATTTATAATTATGAAATATTATCTAGATTAATATAGATAGATTAAGTATTCTACAATTACATCCTGTCTTGTAAATTGTTGCTTCAATGGTGAGATTCACTAAATAAACATTTAAAATAGTTTAATGCAACTTCTGATATGGTTTTTTTCCCCCTCTTCTCTTGTTTCCCAGCCACATAGTTAGTGGAGTTTTAATATATAACTATGTATTTGGGACAGCTTTGTCAATGAAGGCAAAATCAAGAATGATATAGTTATAAAAACAGTTTGTGGTTATCTGTGGGTGTATGTTTGACACTTTGGATTAATCTTTTCTTGTCTTCTGAGAAACTTCTCAGATCTTTATCTTCCCAATGGGTAATTTCCCTGGATTTGAGGGCCAGACATAAAGATATATTCCTCATCATATAATACTAGGAATGTTAGAGACATTTTCAATTCAAGTCTTGTAGGTAAACACAGATATCTTTCATCCTGAGCCTTTTTATTCCTGGGAAGTCAGCATAGAAATTGGAAGATAAGATATGGTGTTCCTGGGGTAACCACATTAATTCTTGCAAAACTGCATGAAACACAGTTACACGGAGGTACAGACTCAGAGCTGTACATGGCAGGGAGTTGTACCAAGGCAGCTCCTAAGGCAAGGGCAAAAAAGAGCCACCAGTAGGGAATGATGGCCTTTTTCTCATTTTCCCCACTAGTAGGGAGTGGTGTCCCCTACCCTAGGGAACAGAGCACACTGGTTGCCTGCATCTTTTGACAAGTCAACAGCTACAAATAGTATACTGGTCTGTCCAGTAAGGATTATGCATGTATTTTGAGAAAAACAGGGCTTACCTCCAGCTGAAAACTGTATTTATTTTTTACTTCCCTTACATCATCAGTGTATTTATTCAAATCTTGATTAAATTGTCTGCTGACAAGAGCAAGTTAAGGATGCCCACAAAGGGTAATAAAACCATCATGCCTTTTCCAAGGAGGTAGAAGCTGCTGTTCACTGCATGCTCTTAAATCCATGCCATCGTTGAGATGTGGAATTCTATCAGAACTAACTCTGAATGCCTGTTTTGCAAATGATTAGCCTGGTACTTGGTGTCATCTCCCACCGTGGGTCTGTTGTGTCTTTCTCACAAAGTCTTAAGTAACTGCAATGCATTCCCTGTGTTCCTGTATACTCCTTTTGTTTGTTATCTCTTATAACTTGTCAATCATGGCTAATGATGTAGTAGATGCTGTGGAAAATGGATATCAGTCCTTGGAAGACCATCAGTCCTTGGAAGACCATCATTAAGCCATTAAGTCAGTGGTGTGTCTCTCCTTTACATTCCATGCTGAATCTACATTAGAAATACAGAAATCTGTTGGACATGGTAAGCATGAAAAAAGCTTGTCCTGAGACTTTTATAACTGCACTCAGAATTTAAAAATATATTTTCCTTCTAAAGAAAAGCTTGTGGAACAATTTAAGTTTTGAGGTAAAGGGGCAGGGGAGGGTGAACTATGAATATGTGTGTATGTGTGTGTGTGTGTGTTACCCCAAATAATTTAATCCCAAACAGATTAGTAGATCACATTACTCTGCTAAAGCAACCAAAGGGGTGAAGGAGTAAACTCGAGGACACCATTTTTAGAACAGTTGTTATTTCCCAATAGCCTGCTAGGGGTGAGTGAGAGGGGAAGCAGGTATGTTGGTTGGATTTGAAGGACTTCTTTGCAATGAAGCTAAGTGACACCATAGATTAAATACAATGAAATGACATTACACTCTCCCATTTTCTTAATAAATAATCATTAATAAATGACAAGATAATTTAAATGCTGTTGACATACAACAGGAGCTAAGATGGTTCAAGCTATTTGTCATAATAAGGAGAAATTAATTTCCCATTATTTTTACTAGTTTACATGCAGTTCACATGTTTCTGTGATTTCAGGTAGTTAAAAGTCAAGCACTTTAAAGGGGTTCCTTTACTGAGCAAGGATTTTATTAATTTTTTTAAGGCACCCTTAAAATGTCTATTTCAGGTTTTTTAAATATGTCTCAACCCCACCTCCTGTTAAATCACTGGTAGATCTCTATTTATCCTCACAGATTAAAGTTATGTTAAATTAAGGTGAAGATGGAGTTATGCTGTGTTTGTTAAAATCTGCTGGACTACAATGTGAATAGACATAGCAAAATGACTGCTTTAGGCTTCTTCATATTTTTAAAGTTTTTTGCAAGAAACCATAATTGGCTGAGATGATTTCATTTTTTAGCAGTCTGTAGAAAGAAACAGTGATGTTTCAGAAGAGCTGATTGAAAATAATACAGGGTTTTTCTCATCTACTAATTTGTATCCTTGGCTTTCGTAGTTCTTCACCTTATAATTTTCACAGCATAGTGTGTTTTGAGACAATTACAACACCAATTCTAGAACAGCTGTCTCTCCTTGACTAGATATAGTGCTGGAAAAAGGAAAACAGATTTTTCCTTTAACCTGAAGAGAATGAAGGCCCTTTTTTAAAGAAAGTGACTAAATATACAAAATATATGTTTATGATTGAGAAGGAATGACATAGCTCAGACCTGTGAAATATTTAGGCATTTGCATGTATTCAGATTTAAATAGACAGATATTTGTGTATTACATTAATAAAGGAGAAGACATTCCCCTGGATTATTAATATAGTCTCCACAATGGAAGGCATAGCACAGCAGTAAAACACATGCATGAAACCTTTGGAGAAAACAGCCTTTTTACTCTTATCCTTGACAACATTCCCTTAAAAAAAAAAAAAAAAATCTTCAGAATTAGTGCTGCATTTCCAGCAAGCCTGAAAAAGAGTTAATAATTTCTATTAACTAATGAAAGCAAATTTAGCCCTACCTTTCCCCTGAAAATCCAGAGCAAATCCAAACTAATTATCCCAAGAATAAAACCAAAGCAAGAATTTGTTCCTTTTTTGGTGAACGGTAGAAAATGAGTATCTCCATTGGGTACAACATGGAACCTTTGGACAGAAGACAGTCAGTAATCTGTCATTTTATAATGGCCAGGCAGGCCTTTTAAACACATTTTGATCAACTTGTTAACATTCATAGCAGCCTTTCAGTATTTCTAGGGAGACTACAAGAAAGGTAGGGACAGATACATTACTGTGGACTGTTGCAACTGGACAAAGGGTAATGGTTTTAACTTAAAAGGACAATTTAGATCACAGATGAGGAAGAAAAGGAGAGTGGTGAAACACTGGAATAGATTGCTCACAGGGACAGTAGATGCCCCATTCCTGGAAGTGTTGAATGTTGAGGGAATATCAGACTCTAGGGTGCAAACTCTGCAAGTTCAGCATCAATTTAGATTTAAGATAGAACAGCTGCAACGGGCTCTCAGGCTCTCTCGTAACAAGTCCTTAAGCTTGGCTAAGGATAAAAATGATAGTCAGTATCTATGGAGAACAGATGAAAATTGAAACTGCCATGATAATTTTTGGCAAGAACAGACTAAGATGGGGACTTTTCATCTACACAGGCATGAATGTGGATGATGAAATGATGAATCTGCCAGGAAGAGATTCTGCCTCTGAAATAACATTAGAACAGTTTTTAAAAAGCAGTGGAATCACCTCCTGGATATGTTTACCTCTGTTTTATCTCTACCTTTGTTTTAGAATTTGCAAAGCCCTAAATTCATTGTACTTTACTTCATTGTTTTTACAGTGTTTATACATTGTTTACTCTAGTTTCAGTTGAGTCAGAATAATCTCAAAATAGTCTTGAGGTCAGAGCATGCCAAACCAGTGTTCAGCAAATGCTGCCATCTCTTTTTGCCATCTTAATGCCAAGATTGAACTTCACCCAACCTGTCAGACCGGCTTTATTCTCCTTGCTTGGTTAGAGCCAGTACAGCTTCACTGAGTTCTAGGGAATAAAACAATCCTGACTTTCTTCTGGAAGCTGTCAACTATGCCCAGAAATTTGCAGGTGTTCCTGGTAAGCTGTGTATAATGCTGTGGATTGAGGGATGTCATCTCTCAGCACCTCTTCCTCCCAGAAGAAGTGAGAACTTCTGAGAACTCTGTAAGAAAGAGGCAATCTTGTGGCCATTCTTTACTCCCACATTTCTCTAAATGGTTACAAGAAGTCTATGATACCAAATTATTTCCACATAGTGCCTCTTTTATCATCTCTTCTTTAGACCTTTTGGCCTACCTCTCCTGCAGGAAATCTTACAATCAACTTCCTAATGTTCTTGACAAATCTATTATTAAATAGACACTAATCAAATTGCAAATTACAAAAAGATGGTATTATGTTCTATTAGTGGTTTCTAATGGAAATAAAAGCTACAACATAAAACTAATAAAGGTCAGTTGACATCTGGAGCATGGCAATTAAAACCATAATCAATCAGCAACTGTTACATTTGCAGTTTGCAGATCCAGTGCAGTGAGCTCTACACATCTATGCAATATTTCAGATAGATTTTTCTCCTTTTCACACCAAATAGGCCAGAATATTCTATACACCCTATTCTATATAGAGTGTTCTATACACCCCCTGACATTTTACAGAGCAGTTTCTGCTAGCAGTTCAATTATGTTTTTAACAAGGCATTTGATGTTTTTTTGGAATCTGGAATACCTGTTTGACCTATGACATTTCAGTTCAGAGTATGTGCTTGCTTTGCAACAGAATAATTGTCCACTTTGTGTTATACTTGGACTGAGTGCACCCTCAGTGGGTTTGCAGCTGACCCCAAGCTGAATGGGGCAGCTGACATGCCTGAAGCCTGGGATACCATCCTGTGGGACCTTGGCAGGCTTAAGGAGTGGGCCCATGGGAACTTCATGAAGTTCAACAAGGTTTAGTGCAAGATCCTACAACTAAGTTGGGGAATCCCCAGTATCCATACAGGCTAAGAGATTAAAGAATTGATAAAAGCCCCCTGGAGAAGGACTTCGGGGTAGTAGCAAAATAAAAATTGAACATGAGCTGGCAATGTGTGCTTGCAGCCCAGAAACCTGCATGGCCAGCAGGCTCAGGGAGGTGGCTGTGTCCCTGTGCTCTGCTCTTGAGACCACACCTGGAGTGCTGTGTCCAGCTCAAGATATCAATCAGTTGGAGCAGATCCAGAGGAGGACCATGAAGATGATCCTCTGTATAGAAATGCAGAGAGACTTGGGGATGCCTGGAGAAGAGATGATCTGAGGAGATTTTTTGCAGTATACTAATATATAAAGAGGGGTGATATGAATATAGGGACTTTTTACCAGGGCAGGTATTGTCAGGACAAAAGGGCAAAGGCTTTAAATTAAAAGAGGGTAGGTTTAGAAAAACTGTGCCCAGAAAAACTGTGGATGTCCCAACACTGGAAGTGTTCCAGGCCAGGGAGAATGCAGCTAGAGCAACCTAGTAGAAAAATGTCTGTATTCATAGAAAGAGAGTGGACTAAATGATCTTTAAACGTCCCTTCCAACCCAAACTATTTCCATGATTCTAGACTTTCCACATGTGTTTGTACGTATCACGAAGGAGTAGGTATCATTTTTGTATTAAGGTAGCTGAATTAAAAGCATTCTGGGACTGCTTTACAGCAATAAAAATTATCTGAAGGACATAAACCCCTTTTATTTCCATGAATATTGAATGTTAAGGTTAAAGTAATCAACACAGCTAAAGACTTGGCAGTTTAAAAGGCATGTAAGATAATTGTGACATCATTATAAAGAAATTAGTTATTACTGATATTAAAAAAAGCATTGTTATGCTAAAAGAAGAAAATATTTCTTCAAAACTTGGAAAGTCTTTCTCAGCTGAGCATTACTCTGTAACTTCATGCCAACAGCATAATTAGGATTTATTCTTCCAGATGTAATGGGGTGGAATAAGTTTCTTTTTCTGTATGGACAGATCAAGTACATTTAATTTCAATGAGCTTTGACTATTTAAAGCTGTTGTGTAAGAGCATGGCAATCTGTTACACCTATCCTTCATAGCCTGATGGAGCTTACAAGAACCATACCCAACTCCTGTATTTTGATGATGACAGTTCAATCCCTTCCCCTGAAAATGCACCTCATACCTGCTTGCACAGCTCGAGGAGATTCTTAAGCAGTTGTGCTATCAGTGTCTCTGGGATGTTCATAAAGAGTAAACCACTGAGAGAGTGAGTAATGGCATATGAGCAAAGGGTATACTTGGAGTTCTAAAACTAATGTCGATTGTGTCTGTACACAAAAAATAATTACTTTAACTCAATGCATCTTTACAATAGATACTTCTCATGTTTTAATCGAGTGTTGGTGATTCTTTGAATCAAGATTTTTCCCATTCTTGAGGATACCTAGAGTAGTTTAATCTAAGGCAAGAGAGGGTTATGTTGGTCTGCAATCTTGCTGTAAAATGAACAAAGACAAGTGGCAAGTCACTAATACTTTCTCTACCTGAGGAGAGACAAGCTTTCTGGAAAGTGTGCTTCAATTGGGAGAAAGCACAAAAATGTAAGCATGGAATAAATGTATAGACTATTGATGTTTGAGTTCTTTGTAGAGCTGTTAACAACTTTCAGTAGGGGCCACCCTGCACATGTGAAGCCTTTACTGTTTGTACTTGATGAACTTTGCACATCTTCCTTTATAAGTATAACATGAAGCAGAGAGGATCTATGCTGCAGCATACTGCAGCTGCAGCCCACTTCTACTTTGCAGGAAAGCATAGGAAAAAAAGAAAAGTAGTGATCAGTTTTCTGTTGGCAGGTCTCTGTGAGAGTTTCGATGGGGAGCAGAACTCTGGGCAGCCACATTATTTTGGCATAAATTCATCCTCGTGGTTTCAGTCAGTTAGAATTGATATTGTGTACTTTGAAATTGCTGTATGCTGCTGTTGAAGTGCATAGCTGAGCAGCTGCTCCCTCTCTACACAAAGGAGACTGCACTTCAGGACAGTGTTCAAGTGATTTCTGATTGTAAAGCTTTTTGGGGTTCTTCAGACTAAAAGACATTTTCACCACTTCTGTAGCTTCTGATGTACAGGGAACAGACAAAAAATTCTCTGGAGTTGGTACAGATGAAACTTGAATTTAAATAGAACTTCAGTAGTTCTGGTGGTTTTTCATTCTTCTGTGTTTAATCTATAGTCTGCAATGGCCAGGGTTTAAACATAATTCTCTTTAGAGCATGCTCCTAGTGCAATTAATGACAAAACCTGACTTTAATTAATGAGTAGGATAAGGCTTCAGGGATAGCCATGCAGAACTTCTCAGTGAAATGAATTGATTTCCATTGAATTGGCTATAAATATAATATCGTTAATAATGAATTGGTTCATTGCAAGGATATCAGAAGACACTAAGAATGAGCAGATGTCACTTTTTTTGCCTCAAAAGCAGATTCAGAGGGTTGTTTCCCCAGTATGTTCTCTAACAATGTTGGCAGGATTTATAATGGGCAATGTAGCCCTGTCTTGGGCAGAGATAAGGAGCCAGTGGTTTACAGCTGTGATGCCTCCAGTTAAAGCAAAAGTCCTGAAAACTGATCACTCATGCCACTGAAGAAACAACTGAAGGAACTTAAGATATTCTTGCAGACACTGCATCTTCCTGAAAATCATCCCTGCAAAGGTAAGGAGTAGGTAAATGATGAAGACATCATCAAAAGCAGCAGCATTAAAAATTTTTGGTGACCAAAAGTATTTATTTGATGAGGAGGCTGGAGCTGGCACCAAGCAGATAATTTCAACACTCCCATTGCCCTGTAGACTCCACTGCTATACTGGGAAAGGGATTCCTAAAATGCCACACTACCACCAGTGTGGCAGTTCCCTTTTGGGAAATGAATATCCTTAATGTATTGTTCTTTAGATATCATGATTTCTCATTCCTTAGTTTTGTTGTTTTGTAGACTATGTTCTTTCAAATCACGTTCAAAAATCTGTAGATATCTTCGTTTGTGGATAGACTTTTAATTAGGAAAAGACCACAAAACAATTGGATGGGAAAAAGTAAAAATTACCGTTATGATTCTCATACATATTCTGTGAGCAGCACCCAAACCTTATTCATCATGTATTCTCTTGCAAATGAGCTATGTTTGAAAAGCTCAAGCCTCTGGAAGCTCAAAGGGCTGGAGCTTCCTGTTCCTAACACAGAGATGACAGAAACTTTGTTTTACATTTGCACAGCTCAAGGAATGCTCCACTTACAGATGGGGAAGGATTATTTCCAGCTGCTCTTATGAACTTTGTTTTCCAGATTAACAGCAAGCCCAAGATGCTTTACATACGTGTTGATGTGGAGGTGTTTGCACATAAGCTTATTTTACAGGAATCAGGAGCTGGTGCTGTGCTATCACAGTGTAACACACCCATTGCCACCACAGTCCAGTAATGCTCTCTTGGCTTCCTCCTTCATTACAAGTCTCAAAACAGATGCCTTTACAATTGTGTGTCCATATTCCTGATAATATCATCCACATTTTCAAGCCTAAATATTGGTCTCTTGTGTGGAAAGGACTAATTCTCTGAACAGCAGAAAAATACACAACCCCAGTGAATTCCACTGGATACAGTGACTAACATTCATGAAAATCAGAACTGCTCATTTAGACATTTTATTTTAAAAATAACCTACCTAATATCTAAGCAGGCTTGTTCAAAAATGCTGGTCTCTTTGTATGCATTTCAGAGAAAAAAATATGTGAGTTTGATTTTTCAAACATGATTTCCAAGTAAACCTATCTAAGCTGAGTCTACAGTTCTGTACCAAAAAGAAAATGCACAAAGGTTTAGCAAAGGTGAAGAAATATGCCTTTCATATGGAAGTCCAATTAAATTCCCTGGGTTCCAGTTGCTTTTAGTAACTGAGAAAAATGAGGAAGAAAAATAGGTTGATTTTCATGCATTTGCTTAGATTTAGGGAAGAAAAAAGAGGCATCCATCCAAGGCTCTACATTTCTGCCATCATTAACCACACAATAAACACATTCTCACCACATTAAATAATCACTTCAACAGAAACTAAGCCGGCTGGCCAGCTACCTACAGGGAGTCCTGGGGGACAGATGAAGGAAAAATAAATACCTGTGAATATTCTGGGGAAACAGTAAATCTCCACTTTTCAGTAGCACAGTGCTCCTGCTTCTATCCAACATGAAGGGCAAAAAGCTCTGCCAGTCTTATAAACTCATTGTGATACAAGATGGAATATTCCCTGTCCTGATTATTTTGCCAAGTTAAGTGGACAGTGTTATTTTGGGTGGTGAAGAGAACTTTCTGCTTTGGAAGGAAAAAGAGAGCCTGGCTGATGGTGCTAATAGAGTCTGATCAAACGTGGGGGATGTGTGGATTCACTGAGCTGTGGGAAAAAAAAAAAAATCAGCATGCAAAATCAAGGGTGTTTAGTAAACATCTGCTTCAGGACCCAAGAAGAGGATGCACACAAGCAACAGATTGCATTTTTTGCTCACTTTTTGCATATGTGGTTAGGTTTTCAGACATTATATCATGTACTAAATGTATTCATTATACCATACATAACAATGCAAATGAAATGTTTAGCTTACCAAAACATGTTAATGATCTAAGGGTACAATCCAATGTATCTGGGACTAATTAGTGCTGAACGCTGCAGCAGGAAGGCAGAAATGCCATGCACAGTTAAGTATGCAACTCTATACTGCAGGGGAAAACTCTGCCTTGTCACAGAACATGATCAATACATGTCCATGGCACCAAGACTGATAAGGTTTTGTGCAGCTACAAAATATGTCCTCACATACTTCAATTTTTTTGCAACTGAGTTTGGCACATTAAGGTACAGAGTGTCAGGGAAATGCACCTTCTGTCTTCTGTGTGCAATAAAGACACAAATGTATGGATTTGGTTTTTTTCTTTCTGGACACACTATTTTGAAACTGAAGACATTTACAAATAAACCTCTTAGTTTAGAAAGGAAATAATTACAGCTATAGTAACAATTCTGAGCCTTATTAAGGAATTCTTCAAAGGTTCTATAGTAACAAAGAAAGCATTCTCATATATTTCTCTTTGCATTTGTAAGTTTTATAAGAAGCTGATAGGGTTTCATTATGGGAAGCAATTTTTGGATGTTAATTCTCTGCTCATCTGTCTCCCCAAGCCCCTCAGACATTAATTAAACTTTTATAGCCATTCAAACTAACATCTAAACATTCCAACTCAGAGCTGCTTAAGTACAGCCTCAGGCTATATCTGGCCCAAATCCACCAGAATGGCAATGTGCCCAATTCTCTGTTCCAGCTATTGACTGTTCTTGACCCCTTTTTCCTTTACTTTTATCATCTATTATCTTAAGGGGGCTTGTTCTGCCCTGGTTCTATTTTGTCCAATATCATAACAAATCCTTATTTTTTACTGCATCCCTCCTACCTGTGGCCAGCAAGTATTCTTCCCAGTAACACTTTCAGAGACTTGAAACACCTTGACAGTTTGACTTTGTTGAAGTTACACAACGGGTGATGGTGGTTATTTGAGCTTGTGCTTCCAGATGGCATGAGATCAATACATGGGATGTGACTCACAGCTAACTGGATATTTGGCCTTTGAAGCACAGTGTTGCAGCTCCTTAGTGAGTGTTCCAAGCCTTACAGTTCTGAAAGGAGCTGCTTGCTGATATTTGGTGAGGTAGAGTTACAAACTGTCAGAGCTGAAGAACATTTGGGCTGAGGTTTGCTGTTTGAGCCTTTAGCTCTCCCAGTGTGTTTTATACTTCCAGCATATAGGTGTGCCATGACTTACACAGATGTCTCAGCTCCCATTAGCATCAGTGGAGTTTTAGAGAGCAAGTCAGTGAATTTTGGGTAAGAAAAACAGTTATTCAGACACCACTGACCATGGGAACAACATCTCCATTGCTTTTATTTGGACCTTAGACAAGCAACACCTACCTTGGGTGCAACCTTTGTTGCAGAAAGATAAAATTGTCAGGTTTTTTTGCACACAGATAAGCAAATCTACGGACACATGACAGTTTAATGAAAAATATTCTTAATTGAAAAACTGAGAATGTTTTCCAATCCACAGAGTCCTCAACTATTTGGGTAATGTTTTCTAGACATATGGTTAGCCGTCACTTTTTTTGCCAGTTGAACATTACAGAATTCTTCAGATTTAGTAATTCATTCACAAAAATGTACAGCAGCAAAACAATATTATTCTCTGGGGTGAAACCCAGTTTTATTAGTAAATAGTTCAGGTTTGTGAAAGAAATCATACCACTTCATGTGAAGACACTGTTTGGCCACCAGTGGATTCCAACAGGAAGAGCAAGACAGTTATGATAGCGTTGGGAGACATTTGTCCAAGAGTCTTTCTGATTTTAGAAAGTATTAATGAAAAGATTTTCCCATTTACATTGCTTTATTTTTGACTAATTTTCTAAATCTTGTTTTGGATGTGGCAGAAATGTTCCTTGTTTAGATGTTTCTCTTACAAAAAACCCCACCCTGTTTTCCTTACATACCAAAGTGTTTCTTAAACTGTAAAGCAATAGACGACTATCCATGATGGTAGATTTCTGAGGAGGACATCAGCTCTTAGCAATATTTAGCAATGGGACTTCAGTCAGCTGTACTTTGAGATCTGGCATCCCACAACAGCACAATGAGGCCAGGCCAGTGAGTGGGAAGCCCGGGGAAGAGCAAGGTCTTGTGCCTGAAGGTCCAACTGCTTTAACCCTGATAGGAAGACAAGTAAAATGTCACTCTGCACTCTAGCAACTATGTTTGGAGAAATGTTTATGATTGCCAGTAAATCATATACAACAAAGCCTTAGGTATTTAACAGTTATAGAGAATTAGGAATCCAGGCTGAAAAATTGAGTCAGTTTTTCTTGGCCCCTTTAAATCAGTTCAAATGCCTGCCAGCAGTTAACAAATACCTGGTACTTGGTTCTACAGGAGCAAAACTCTGCTAAAGTTAACAATGGTAATTTTGATTGCTCTTCCGGTGTGTAACTATGCAATCATTTCACTTCATTAATCACATTCAATAGATGTGCAGTTCTATTTACTAGTACAGGTTGGGAAACTTAACAGTTCCCCTCTTCAGAGATTATTCCTATCCCCAAAAGCACTATTACCCTTTTTACTCTAGGCTCTCACCAAAGAAATCTCAACTTTAATGTTTTGAATTTACATTACCAGTTACTAGATGAGGCAAACAAATGCTCCAGTTTTTTTTAGTACCCAATATTGCAAACTGTTTATACACAAAGCTAATAGTTATGATTAGGTTTATTGCTCATTCTGCATTCAGAAAAGCTTAAAGAAATGAGCAGAGAATACCTTTGTGAAAAACCTACTGTCCAAAGTCTGTGAAATCTATTGCCTACAGGCAACTCTACTTAAAAGGCTTGTTACTGAAACCTGTTTTCTAATCAAGAACAGGATATTCAATTTTTAGTGTAAATGTACTGGGGCATAAAACTCTGATTATTAAGATCAGTCTTCTGTTTAGAAGGGGAGGGAAGTCAAGAAGTTTATACCTACAAAATGTGATTTTTATTAGAGTTGAGCATTAATTCTGGATCCTGACACTTTGCAGTTTTGATATATTAAAAAAAGCTGATAGATAAACCTGGCAGTTCTCAAAGCAAATTAATTAAGAAAGAAAATTATAATATTCTACTTGTTTCTGGTAAAGATGCATGAAGTTATAAAGAGAATGCTGAAAGAATTTTCCCTCCCTCCTAATCCTTATTCATTTTTCTGAAGATTAATTATTAAAAACCTACCAGAGACTCATTAGGTGCCGAAAGAAATGGCATACATGTTAATATCCCTCTAGAAGCCATGGCTATGACTCCAGGAAATTAATTTATAATTCTTGCTAATATAGTTAAGATTCCTTAGTGTTTGTTCCTAGATGTTACAGGACAGGCTTTAAATATCAGAACTTGCAAAAACTCTGCAATAAATAAGATCAAGCTGTTCCTTGCACCAGAGAACTAGTATAGAAACTGGTTTTTTTTCTCTGCTTTCTTCTGTCATCTTCATCTTGCTTAAAATACACAGTAAGAGCTCTGCCAATTGGGATGTAAAATGCCTTCTTGATTGTAGCATATAATTAAATCTTCTCTTTCAGCTTTTTCTCCACATCAGTTTATAAAGGATTTACTTGAATTTGAGGCAAAAAAAGACATCTGGCTTCATGGTTTTGTGTGGGCTGATCTAGTTATATTCCTTTTTTAAATATATATATTTGTACTCAGTCAAGCTTAAAATAATGAACACTCCTTACCCACTGGAATATATTCCTACACACCTAGAGGTGAAATAAATTCTGCCATGATCACTGAATATATGCCAGAACCATTATTGCACATTGAGCTACTTTGGCCCTTTACCCAAAAATATTAGTCCTACACAAACCATCCCCCCTGCCAGACCCCAAACTAAATATCAGATCTTCAACAGAAAAAATGCAATCTAAAACCTTATCTTCCAGGTCTAGCTTGTGACATTAGTTAAAAATTTAAAACAGGTAAAGACTACTACTACAGAATGTTGTATGAGAGAGAGTTTGTAAAAAAACCCAGACTATTTTCCTAGAGTATGCCAGAACTACAGGTTTCAAAGCACTGAAAACATTTTTGCTGGGTCAACATCATCACAGTCATACATTTACAGAGTGTCCTTGATAAGAGTCACAAGGCTGCTTTACAATGAAGCTCATTAAAAATGATCAATATTTTAAAATTTTTGAAAGAAGCAGCAAACATATTTCTTTGATGTAGTTTTGCATGCTAGAAAAGGCTGCAGTTTTAAAATAGCGGTGGAAAGTTTAAAACTCAAATGATATATTTAGAAAAATGCATGAGTTTTTAATGTCTAAGGAGGGCAAATAAAGCAGCTAATTCTGGTGGCAAAAGAAATCCATAAATCATGAGTGGTTGAGCTGACAGGGTGAGCTGTAACGCAGCTGTCCTCACAGCACAGTGGGGTGGAGGGGCCTCCCTCTCTGGCCATTGGATTGCCCCACTAATGGAGCAGCACTTGGAGTATTGAGAGGGATCTGGTTTATTCTAAATCCATTTCCCAGAGTGAAATAAAAAGAAATGAGGAGGTTTAGCAACTTGTTTCAAAGATGGTTGTGCTTTAAGTCCATCAAACCTTGGCGAGCACCAGTCTGGACTGTGTGAACTTTGTTGTTTGGCAAACCCTGGATGTGTTGCCAAGTGATAACCTGGATCTTTCAACAGCCTTTCTAAACTCTTGGGATTGGGATGACAGTCTCTCCAAATATCAATATCTCCAAATATCTGCCTGACTGTGCTGTACTCACAACCTCTGCCACCTTTATGGTGCAGCATCAGTTTATCCCATGGGGAATCTGCTAGGGTTGAGACACCTGAGAGACTTACTCATGAGTACCTTGTAGCCATGAGTGTAGGCTTTGAATTGGTTTTGAAAGATATAAAGAGGAAAGGCCTGTTGGGCAGCATGGTGTATGGTTCTTGACAACAGAGAAACACGTCAAACCCCAAAGAAGCTCTGAAAACAGCTTTGATAGGACCTGTTCATCACTCCAGCACATGGCAGCTGGCAGTGTTCCTGAGGGACAACACACCCCAGAGCAAGCCCAGAGCTCCCCTGACACCCCACTGGTGCTGCAACTTGTAGCAGGGGAGAGATTTAGGAATTGAATATAACAAACCCTGCACACACTCCAGTAGATCCCTTTGCCTAGGGACTTTTTTTTAGAGAAAGGCTAACATTTATGCTCCTTTACCAAATTTTTACCCTTATGTAGCTGTTGGCACCATTAGTGTTGCTAGTTGCTAAACAGGCACATGTGAAACAGGCAGATTGATGGTCTGTTAAACTGGAGTACTCACAGCAGCTACCCATCACTGCCAGGCAGCTGCTGGCTGTGGGGCCATTCAAGGACATCAGCCTCTGGTGAGCCATGTGGCTTCACTTCTACCTACCCTGTGTGTTTTGGTCACTGGCAATGCCAAATGGCAACCCAGATAAGGTCAGAGCTTTGCCCTCTCAGTGATGGAGCTCTCCCAGCCTGGCAACACACAGAGCTTAAGCCACATCCACAGCCCCAGACTCCTGGGAACAGGATTCCATACTGTTCCTGAGTGAAACCACAGCTAAAAGAAAAATTACTGTTTGCCATGTGGAGAGGTGAGGAACAAAGGATGAAGAGAAGGAAAAATATTATTTTATTGTCAAGTAGTAAGGTAAAATAAGTGACAGCAGATCCATGTTCCTAGAGTATTGCCATTCAGATGGGACTGCAACTTCCCTGCTGTGGCTCTGCCGTGCCATTCTATTCCTCCATCAGCCAAAGAGTGAGCAGGCTGCAGCACGAGCTTCTGGGCCATGGGGACAGATTTCCCTTGCATAGGGAGAAGAAAGGGCTTGGGAAGGTTTGGAACTTTCTATGGTGTGGAGCCAGAAGACATCCAGGGCATTTTGTAGGAAAGTCTTCCTAACTGACATGTTGATAGCAAATTAACCCAAATGAATTGCATGCACACAGCTGAAAAAAAAAAGGGACTGAGGTGAAAACAAACACATCAGTTTTTATTTCAGTCTGTGCAAGGAGGAGAACAACGTAAGGCATACAG
The DNA here is from genome assembly GCA_030060385.1 of Muscicapa striata striata. Taxonomy (NCBI): domain Eukaryota; kingdom Metazoa; phylum Chordata; class Aves; order Passeriformes; family Muscicapidae; genus Muscicapa; species Muscicapa striata. The sequence goes on from JAREIS010000031.1 coordinate 1,725,695, forward strand.
AATGATTGTAAATTTAAGCACCTCCTGAATTTTTCAAAAAACTCTGTCTCCCATCTTGAAGGACATGTTAAGTGGAAAGCATTTCTGATCTCTTTATAGATTGCCACACACAGTAAACCTTTAAATGACCAAGTCTCTTGAGCACATGGAATGACTATATTTTGCAGAGTCTTGGACCTTTACCAAATGTATTCCTCAATCAGTCTGGGGGCAGTTTATAAAGGCTAACATACTTTTAAGAAAGATTTGAAGTGACAGCTTTTCACATGCCCATTATCTGAGAGGTCTGAGCCCACTCTCCTGTGGTGAGACCGACAGACTGCGTGCAGCAGGGAGGAGAATGAGCAGGGAAAACCCATGAGAGCTGTATTGCCAGTTCCATTCTGTGTGTGCATACCTGGCTTTCCTCTGCGAAGAAGAGATGATTTCCTTTTAATCTATCACCATACTTTCAAAGGGTTTCTTTTCCGCTTGAAATGTGACTGTGAAAAAATGTCAAGTTTTGTGGAACAAATTCACTCCCTGTGTGGATCCAGTCACATCTGCTAACCACATGATGAAGCATTAGCTGGTTCTCAGCTGAAGTGTTCTGGCCTTTGTCCAAAGTATTTTGGTTTTTAGCCTAAAAACAATAAAGCTCAGTTCTAGTGTGTAGTTTTTAAATAAAAAGAGGACACGTTCCCCCTTTTTTTTTTTTTTATTTTGGTAATGAAAGCAAATGCTTTTGGCCCTTGGTTTCTGCTCAGTGACAAATGCAATTTTGGTCAGAAGGTGGTTTCTGTAGAAAATTTTACCAAGCTTATCACATATCTGCTCTAGCTACAGCCAACAAAGCAATTCAAGCTATCAAAGCTATTAAAAGGATATTTTTTGGCTGTTGTGAGCTTTGGCATTAGTTACTAGTAAGTAATCCTTAGCTGAGTAGCATGAGGGATGGGAAAAAGAGTCAGAAGCTGAGAAGCAGAGCTGGCCAATGTCACAAGAAAGAGTTGTAAAGGGGATTGCCACTTTGGACATCGGGATGATCTTGTGAGGTGGCAGCATTTGTATTGTAGAAGATGTTGTATGGCTCACTTATCAAGAAGAAATTAAAGCCCACAAGGAATGGGCAAAATGAAGTCTCAACAGCTAGTTCTTGTTTATTGTCTACATGTCTGGCTGTCTTTTAGGGTGTTACTGCCATTAATCAGTTGCAGTATCTGCACATTCATCCTGTCTCAGGTAGCAATGTTTTCCTGTAGGAAGGATAAGGGGCCTTGAATATTTCCCATAGAATTCATAATTTCTCCCTTGGCATTTCAGTATGACTAACAAGATTTTTGTCATCAACTCTGATGAGCATAAGTTTTAGTGTTAGCATTTCCTGTGGACACATCTCCACTTAATCACCACACTAGACAAGTGTGAAGCAAGCAGAAGAGTTCCTCACATAACAACAGATCTTGGCACTGATGCTTAGGGGAAGATTTATATCTCCTCACAGGACCTCTTACAACCTGCAGATTTGAAGAAAAGGAACAGAAGAGATGATACTATCTTTTGTAAAAGATACTATCCCCCTCTGTGGGAGAATGATCTCACAAAAAACAGCCAACATAGCATGCTCTGCTTCCAGCCCATATCTTATCAGCTTGGCAGACTGCAGATTGCCTGCAGACATCCTGTCTGTATGCCCTAGGGAACATGGTAATTGTCTTATTGCATTCAAGCACGCAGCATCCTGAAGGATGTGCCTCTGACCATGCTGCAGGTCAGGCTTAGAGGCTTGCTGCCCAAACAGCTCTACAGCTGTTGTGTATAGCCATACACAGTATGGATGCACCTGGTTCTGTAAATTAGGAGATACTGCATTCTCACACAGAATCCTAGGAGGGCTAACATGTATATCTGCTACTTAGAGAAGGAAGAGAAGTAAGATTCAGATACAATGCCACCAAAATACATAGAGGGTACCAGAAAAAGAAAACAGATGTCAATAAGAAATAAGAAAAACAGAAGAACTATGTGTAGACTTGCAGTGGAGATGGAACTATGGTTAGGCAAAGAAGGTATGTAGGCTGTGTACAAATTAATTTAGAGGTATCCTGTATTGAAAACTACTTTCCTGGCACAGCAGATCTGCAACAAGCAGCACATCAAGGAGGAAAGTTTAAACACATTCTTTTTCAGCTGCTGCCATGATGAGAACTCATGGCATTAACACCCTGCCTTGGGGAGAAACCTGGATTGTGACAGTTCAGGGCAGATACAGAGTTGGATTTGGGTACACTTCATTTCTGAATCATTTCTGCAAAGCTAAGGAGAAGTAGGTTGGATTATCTGAAAATATTTCTAATACAGTTCAACAATTTGAAGTTTGAAGATAACTGATGATGTTGACATAAAATTTTATAACAGATTTTCTACCATTTTTAAGCAATTCCATGTCGTTAGAATAATATACTTGTAATTTATATAGTTTACTATAGCAAACAAGACTTGAGAACAGATTCCATGGAGTAGTAAAATTGTCATTAGGAAACTAGAGAGCATTTTCATTCTTCCATCCAACATTTATTTCACACCACAAAAGTAGCTCACTCTCCTCTGATGCATACTAGAAACATCATATTGCATGTGGATATGTTTTTAAAAACATGAATGTGTCTCTAACTTCTGAAGTGTTCTCAGCTCTGAGATTTCAGCTTCTGCCAAATTTCTTGCCATCTAATGGTTTTGGTTCATTGTCTTTACAACCAAATGAGACCCTGGGTTTGCCATTTGACATCAGTAGGAGCAAAACTTTGATTGTCATAAAATGGAATACTAATTTGTATACTGATGCTGACTAACTTTGATTTGACTTTGGATCAGAGCTCTGTGGAAAAATATATACAGTTAGTGAAAGAAATTCAGCATTATAGTAGTCATTTGTACACCAGCTGTTAAAAATAAATAGCTATACAAAAGATGTGCCGTAAAATAAGATTACTGTTATGCAAAAGAAATGTGTCTCTTTCTTTGATGATTGTTCTTTGTTTTGTGATAAGGTGGTGAATATCCATGTCCTATGAAAAGCTTTATTATTGTTGGTGACATTTGTTAATTGTGTTTTTATGCAATACAAGTGCCATAAAAAATGCTCTCAGGTCTCCAGTAAAGAGTGGCTGTCATTCTTCTTCCTGTTATACTTCTTGCAACTAGAAGAAGCAGCAGAAGTTGTATGCAGCACTCCCAGCACCTCCCAGAGAAACAAAGAGGTTTATCACCAAGGCAGCATTCACACTCTATGCAAAGCACACAAAACCTAATGGAAAATGTGAAATAAGCTGAATGACATGTAAGTGAAAAGTTGCATTGTCTTGTTTCGATATGGCGAATTCAAAGCAGGATAAAAATAATAGCACTGATCACTTACTTTTGTCCTTTGATTAAATTCCTTTAAATAAATCTTTAGTTATTCTACCTGTGTGAGATATGGCAGCTGAGTACGTGTTTCCATTTTGTGAAGAAACAAACTCAAATACACCCAAGTTGGGAGTTAGTTACTCAGTTGTGTATTCAAGCACTTGTGCAGATGTGCAACTGAAGAGCAATGTTCTGTGCTTTGATTCAGTAAGCAGCATTCTCCTTCATTTTGTTTGGTTTCCAATACAAAATTGTTCAGTAAAGTGACTTTAATAAAGAGCCTTCTGTTTTAATTATTTGACAGTCATCTTTGATATTTAAGCTGTGATATGTAACTCTTCGTGATTTTTATTCGTATGCAAAATACAAAGTAGCACAGCTGAAAAAGAGAAAATTTAAAAATAAAAACATCCCACTTTGCAACATTCAAGTACATGCTGATTTCTCCTTAACTGACTGCAAAAACTTTTCTATATCAAGAGCTGAAGGAAGATAGAAGAAGAGGCATTCATCACTGAGCTTTATATACAGACCCAAATTTCCACTAGGCCTTTGAAAAATGCAGTTTGATTGCAGGTTTCTGCCTATCTTACTGTATGGGCCAAATCCCTGCAAGAAGCTGTGTCATACTGAATAGAAATATTAAGTGGAATCCCATAGATTTTTGGTCAGCCCTTGAACCTCTGAGGCATGTGATAGATACGTGTGTTCCAAGAGAACGTATGAACTGTGAACTGGTTCATCCTGAAAACAACATAGAAATGAGAAAATAATGAGTTGCAGGTGAAATGTGAACGGATTTCAATCAGATGTATAACTGATTTGACACGAGGCTTCTGTCATTTCACTCTGACATATTGGGAGCAAAAAAATGCACTAGTGCAATCTGTAAGGAGTTCAAACAGAAGCAAAGTGCTGCATGGAAAAACCTGGCAATAGTGTACATAGCATTTCTGCTTGGGGAAAAACATGCAGAAACTCAGATTTCTTCTCTCTCCTGTTCAAAGCACTCATGCTGAAATGGAGAATCTTGGCTTCACAAGCGTTCGAGCAGATGCCAGGCTGCTGTAATGATCTATCCTTGCTGTATGTACACACAGCATTAAGAGAAGGCAATGTTATTCAAATGAGCCTGTGGTTTACTAGATGAATTTAATTATTTCTGGTTTGTTTTTGCCCCTAGGGGCTAGTTTTTGATGGAATAAATTCAATATTAGTACTTAGATGACTTGCAGTATACAAGCAACACTGTTGAGAGCATACCAAAAGCAGTGTTCAATTATAGCTCAGTGAAGTCACTAAGGACAATGAGGTTACATCTGTTATTCACAACCTTCAGTAGAGAAAACTAGGTTGCACATACACTGAATATATAGGGAATAAAAGAACATGCTGAGATCAAGCATGGCTACAATTTTGACTGGAGACCTATATCCTCAGATTAGTTCCTCCCCACAATAATTAATAATATCTTCTCACAATAATAAAGAGAGAAAGTTTATATACTTGACAAAGTCTGTAGTTCCAAACTTCTCACATCTAAGATGCCCACAGCCAGCCATTTTATGGAGAATGATTTTTAGATGGAACCACTGCAAAAATTTTGTAAAGGAGACTTCTTTCCTGCATCCTACATTTAAGCTCCTCAAAATGCTAACTGCTTTCAAAAAATCATCTGTGTCAGCAGAAAACAGAGGGACGTACTTTGGGGTTTAGCAGAGTGATTGCCAGTGATTCAGTTAAGTCCTTGTAAAGTCATGAATCTCCAGTTAAAAAGAGCTGAAACACTGGCATGCTCGGGGGAAAATAAAACAAGTATTTATATAGATGAGATCTGCAAGAGAGCTCTACTTAGGCTAAAGAGCATTGAGGTCACTGTTCACGTAGGTTTACAGTCATATATCTCTACTGGCACACGTAGTTGCTAGTAATTAAAAAAGATTATGTTTCAGCTGCTGCTTTGCTCAAATAGCTTCCCAGGCAAGTGCAGGAATGAGTGGGAGAAGGAGGTGTGCAGCAGTGGGATTTAATGCTGATGGGAGATGGCAAAGTAACTGTGTGCATGCTTGTGTGGTTACCAAAAATAGTAGGCAATCCAACTGAGCTAATATGAAACTGCTCTACTGAAGGGTTAGAGTGTGAAGGAGGACAAAAGTGCTAAGAAAGGTCCCCTTCTTCCTCCACACAAAGTGCTGCCACATACAGACATCTTCATGACATAAAATGCTGGCACTGTCTCTTGGTTGCTGTGGGATGGGAAAGAGATGAAGGAGATAAAGTAAAAAAATGCATTTCTTCTTCTCCACCATGTTTTGTTATCATGAAGCATCCTCACATTTGGAGCACTATTTGTGACTAAAAGGCTTTGTAGAAGAAGCACTGACCAGTTAAAACCAACCAGTATGTGTCCTCTGACCACCAGCAGTGCCTTGATGAAGGAGTGCTTGTTGCTCTCTCAGTCACGTTGTAGATGGCTCTGGGAATGGTCAGTGAGCCCATCACTCCTTCTTAGGACCACCTCCCTCATGAAAATTGGGTGGCAATTCCAACGCTGCCTTTACACTAATAAAAGCATATGATGTAAAAATGACATTAAAATTAAAGTTTTGAGAAATTAGCTACTTCATTAAAAGGCATGCATAGAGAAGTTAAATACTTGTCTAAGATAAATTTTGCTGATGATGATTTCAGTCTGACTTTGAATTATATTCTGGTTTGTAGATTGACCTGTCAAACTGACTGCTAAAATATCCCACACAGCCCTCCAACACATCTCCATTAACAAATCTGCTACTGAAATTTGCCTTCTTTGGAGGGGAAACTGACTTGGAAGTGAAGTTTCTCTTTCACCTTACCCATTTTTCTGGTAGCAAGTGAATTGGCCCAAGGAACTTTTCAAAAAACCCTTACAAGTAATTTAATTAATGCAATTGTTTTACTCATTACAGCCTTTCCTCTTTTTCATCTTTGTCAAATAAGCTTTTCCTTTTGTTCCTTAATGTTGCTTGTGGAATCTGCCATCCCACTGTAAGGATACCATTTATGTGGATAACTTAGTTGCTACAAGCTCCATCTTATTTACAAAATAGAAAGATTCCTTTTCCTGTAAGACAGGAGAGTAGTACTGAGTTATGCCAGTCTAAATGTGCATGAGTTTTGAAATTAATTTTTAAAGCTATATAACTTCCCCAGGAGTTATTATACCAACATCTAAACAAGAATGATGCATGGCTCATCAGAAATCCTTGACAGAAATTAGGTACAATAATAAATAAATAAGCATGGAGTATTGCTGTGTCTGGATCAGGTGATCTTTAATTCCAAAGTAAAATTTCTATGTGTGCTGCCTTTAGCCCGATTGCCACTTGTGTGAAGTGACTGTAGTTTGCCTGGGTTGTTCATTAGCCATTTCCAAAAGAGGAATTTGCTTGTCACTGCTGATGTAATGTGACCATGCTTGGGCTCCATGCACAGCAGTCAGCAAGATGTGAGCCTGTTTTGGGTCCCCCAGCAGCTCAGTCACTGGAAACAGCCAGAAACCACTGAAAAGACAGACTGTGACTGGTCCCAGCTTTATTTTGAACAGACCTGACTTGTCAGTCCCTGGAAAACCATCTGTGAGATATTTAACCTTGATCATAATTTGTTTCTTCCAGTTTCTGAGGCAGCTCCGTGCCAAAATATGTTGGGGTGGATACAAATCTTCTGGTGGGACACAACTTCTTGGGTCACAGTCCCAGCTGGCTTAGGGTGTCAGTTTCTGTTTGCTCAAGGCAGTAAGAAATGTGTCTAAGTTAATTATTACCTGTGACTTCTGTAGATCCAAGTTTCTAAACCAGAAAAATATTTAGTTAAACTCTTCTGGCAGCACTGAGACTTCTCTCTTTTTCTTTTATGTGTCCTGGATTGATTCCACCATGCATATTCACAATGAGTTGTATCTAATTCTGCACATGGGATTACATCATAGGATCTTATCTGGCAGATGCAAGGTTGGAAAAATGCAATTTAAAATTTTCTCCTGATTTTATATTTCCCAGTAACTATGGAACATGTACAGCAATAGCACTTATTGCAGCTTGTAACACACCTAAAAATCAGTTTGCTTGTTTTACCAATCTGTTTAGTGGTTTTAAGATGATAAATAATAGCATACAAAGAATTTTCCTACGGATGTCAAATGCTTTATATAGCTTTGTTGATATAACAGGAGTGCAGAAAAATTACTTGATTTAATGCAAACATCAATACATACAAGTCAAACATAAGCTGAATGTTAAACAAACACATTGCAATTCCAAACGAATCATAGATACAAGATTAGCACCACCACTTCTCTCCTCCAGCTCTGCCCACTCTTTTTAGTGAGCCTGGGATGTGCTCAAAGCTCCAGCACTGCCAGTCTGCCCCCAGTTACTCATCCCTGTCTTTTCCAAACCTCGATTCCTTTCACTAATGGCCAGCACTGGAGATGAGCTTGGAAGGAGAGGAGGAGCCCACTTTGCAAGTGAGAAACACTGCAGGAAAGTTCTGACAGGGGGTGAAATCATGATAAACAATGGGAAGAGGACTCTTGCTGAATACATGCAAAATCATGGTCTTACCTGAATTATGCCCAAAGACAGTGTGTGGATCTTAAAGTGTTGGGGTTTGGGAGGATGGGGGAGTGTTGGGCTTCTAAGAAAAGAGCCAGAACATTGCCAGAGCACGTTTTTTTACGAGATTGCTGGCAAGCCTATACTTTATGACATGTAAAAAGTTTTCTTCAAAAAACTTCTTTCCAAACCTCTGGAAGGCCAGATTCATGCACAACAACAAATATAATTTTATGGAATACTGCACCAGGGGAGCAGGTTTGGGTACTGGAAGCTTAGTCCAGTTTATATCTTGCTTTTATGCCTCTGTAATATAGAGCCTCAAGGATGGCTCTGTGACACAGACCTTTACTTTAAGTCTTAATTTCAGGGCTTCTCCTCTAGCTCCTATTCTTGTTGTACACAAAGTATTGCCAGTTTGCAGTACCTTATGCCAAACAACTCAGATAGACAGAAAATGGAAAGAAACAGACACTTCTGGGCATTATTTATCTTAACTGTAAAGCAGACAGCTGAATTAGGTCAGATGAATCACATCCTAGAAGCTCCCGTGGCAGAAAGCAGTGGATGACCAGCAGACTGCCCACTGCACCATAGGCCTCTGGTGTCAGACAATACGAGTTCTGTTTATGAGGATTGATGCCAAGACCAAATGAAGCTAGAGCATGTCTAGATTAGCTGTTTTGTAGAAAAAAAATCACCCCTTTCATGCCCTTAAATAGGGTTCATAATATTTTAATTTTTACCAAACTGACTTTGACTAATGTGCTATTTAATAATTGCCCCATGGTACTGCCACCATCCTTGACCTACTGATTACTTAGAGCCTTTCGGCATTAAAATGCCATCAAACCTGAGGCACTGACACAATATGCAAAGTTTTAATTTTTTAATAATTCCTATGAAGCAGTAGTTAATCTCCTGTCTAGCAGCACAGTCAAATTGGCAACTTATCAGCACTGTTCTGTGTGTTCATTTATTTATCAAAGCCTGCCTTTGGCTTTACAAAATGGTATTGACACCTTATCCTTAGAAACCACATTGCAGCCAGTGGACTGAAACTGATGTAGAGTACAATGAGTGCTGGCCCCACTGTAACCTGGAGGAGCCATGGAGACCAGGATGAGGCTTCCCCTTGCCTCAGTTTAGTGGCTATCCCTTCTCTTGTGGTGGGATTCATTGGACTCAAACATAGCTGTAAAGCTGAGATGCATTACATCTACAGGTGCTTTATTCTTTAGAATAAGATTTCAGAGTCTTGGGTGAGGGGATCAAAAGTCTGCATTTGTAAGATAGGTCCCATTCCTCCATTTTTAATGGAAAAATGTTGGACAGAACAGTGAGGGAAGAATTAATTTTGTCATGAATTCTAGGAGGACTGTTATTGTGGGTTTAGTTGATTTTTTTTTGTTTTGTTTTGTTTTTTGTTTTGCATGACATCTTTTTTAAGGTTATGGCAATGTTCATCTCACCAAAGTCAATCGTATTAAAAACAAATCCTGTACTGGAATTACCAGTTACATAACTTATGAAACCTTTTATTAAGGCCCAGTTTTTGTAGCTTTTAGTGTATATATATTATCATTGCTCTACTTGTTTCAATGTGCGTGCATCAAATCATGCCAGATGAGCATCTGGCCCCAAATGTTCAGTACTTGATTCTCAAGATGCTATTAAGAATGTAGTGAGAGGAAAGGATCATGTTAAAGACTAGTTTACTAGTTCATTCTGAAACAACACTGGTTCATTCACAAGAGATGCTCTAAGAAAAGCAAATAAAATACGTTACTTTTTCCCTCTCTAGTTCTTTCAGTGCCTCTCTTGCTTGAATTTCAGAACAGGGAATTCCAGAAAGGGGAAACTGCTGGTGCTGAAGATTGGCTTCTGGGACCTATCTCATTTTGTACCATGTTATCACTAAAATCATGGCATGAATTTCTTCTGAGTCATGAGTTTTACCTCAATGTCAAATGGTACATTAATAACTTCTGCCATGTCGTTCAAAGTTTGGGGAGATAGCAAGATCTCTCTACAAAATATTAGAGAATCTGAAAAATGAGTAATTAGAGATCCAGAAAAATCACATGCAACTGAGAGAAAACAAAAGAGTGAAAGTAAGGGATCAGATTACCTACTCAAGTGCAGGTGAGGAAGTCATATGGGATAAACAACTTGTACCATCCTTCAAACTATTCCACAAATATTGCCTGAATAATCTTTTAGATATGTAAACCTTTACTCCTCTTTTGCAGTCTGAGTAGCTGTGAAGCCTGTTGAATTCATGGGATATTTCCAAAAACACTTGTAAGGCTTGAGATGAAAACTTGTTTTTTTAAGAAGGGGCTTCTGATTACAGAAGTCAATTTAGTGCTATCTTGTATCTAGATGAGTTTAAAGAAAATGTTCACATGTGGCTAACCCTTGAGGATGACACTCACTTTGAAAATACAGCACCACATGTCCCAGGCTAAATACTGAATATCAGTAGCTCTGTTTGAACAAATGTCTCTACAAGTTGTCTGTTAACGATTTGCTCACTGCCAGAAATAAAATTAGTTTCAGAGCTAGGATCTGAATTCAGAAATGGTGCCTAACCCCATATTTATACCACACTGCACTTGGAGTTTTTCAGTATCCTGGAGTTTTTAACTCCTGGCTCATGTATTCAAACTACCCTTGAGAAAACAGCACTTACACTTGTAATAGACCTGCTTAGCTGGAATCAAAGCTTACCTCAGGAAAAGATCCCATATGCTTTTTGCACAAGCAGAGATTTTTACCTCATCTTGTGATCCCAAAAGAAGAGCCCAACCCAGCTAATAGACCCCAGTGTCCAGCTGTCATGTAATAGACCCTGCAGACATCAGCATTCCAGAGAGGCTGGTGACGAAATGTGCTCAGCCTCTATCCTGAAAATTAAAACTCCAGACCTCCCACTGGCACTTTTAAAATGGAAAGAAACATAATAGTCTCTATTTCTTTTCTCTACTGTGTGAAAATGAGTGGCACAGTACAGTAAAAAGCCACCAGGTTGTCAGCTTTGCTTTTACAGTGAGACTCTGGAGCCTTGGTGTGGATTTCCTAAGTGTGTCTCAATCCACTGCAGCCACAGCACAGGAGTGATTCTGTCTTCTCTTGTCTTGCTCTTCTTGGGGCCTGCAATGAAAGGTCCTTAGCCTTAGTCATTAGCCTTTAGCTGAAATGATCTCTGTTAAATTGTGGTCCCTTCCAACCTTACAGTGGTTCTCTAATTATCACTGCAGCAACATCAGCAGTGCTTATGATCCAGCCCCCTGTACTTCTGTTCTGGAGCTTTTCACCTCACTAGGAGAGACTGCATTTCCTCATAATTTTGTCAGCCAAGGTGAGAGCTGTGGGAGAGCTTGTAGAAATGTGGATGCCATTTAAGTAACTGCTTTCAGCACATCCATTTCCATGGTGGCTGCCTTCAATGGTAAAGACTCACACATCTGGTATGCAGCTCAGTGACCAGAGCCACCACTTTTCCCTCTTGCTTTGCTTCTCTCCATCTACTTGGACACAGCAGTTCCTGTCACCCACTGCAGTCTGGGGATAAGGGCTGGTGCACTTTCCCACAGCTTTCCATGTGCCTGTCACTCCAGCCTCACTGTACAATCTGTCCTTTCTCCTTCCCTGAAAGAAGCTGTGTCCAGTGCTGTACTCCTGAAGTGAGGGCACTGGGTGTCTGAAGATAGGAAGGAGTGCTGCCTTGGAAGTGCTCAGCTGTCATCAGACTTTCTTATCTGAAGGATTTCTTCATGCAGGATCACTGGGGAATAGGTTGTTATTCCTCCACAGCTGTCTCAGCACCATTGTGTTCAGATTTCAGATTGGTAAGGAAATATTGTTTCTTTACATGAAGAAATTGGGTTTCTCACAATTTGTTTGTAAGATGCTTAAGTTCTGGAGGTGTAAGATCCTTTAAAATGCATACTTTTCAAAAACTAGAGGCATCCTCCTTTGAAAATCAGTGGTCTTCAGGTGGGCAGAGGAAAACTTAGACTCATAGGTTTTAGTGAAATGGTTTGTACTGTTCATCCTGTGATATTTAACTGACAAAGAGTCTTACTGACACTTTTTTTTTTTTTTTTTTTTTTTTTTTTTTTTGCATAAGCAGAAGAAAGCTTTATTTCATTACATTCCCCAAAGTTATACTCTATTCTAGGAATCCCAGCCAAGGCAAAGACAACAAAGCACAGCTATGCCTATCCCTCCATACACCAGCAGACACTGACACATCATTAACACTAGGCTGGAATCACACACAATCCAGTCTGCACAAACATACTTTTCTATATTTGTAAAGGTTAATCTCAAGGCTTGTTTCAAGGTGAAGCTACGCAACAGTTTTAAAAATTGTTATTAAATCATTGCAGCTCAGACCACAGGACTGCAAATTTCCCATTGATCCTCCCATGTCAGCAGCATTGACATGGGTTGGTGTGTGGGAGCATCACTGCCATAGACCCCCCCCGTGTCCCCACTGCCTCTGGGAGCTCTCAGCCAGCAGCAGAGCCCGTGGTTCCACAGCCAGTCTGACAGAGCAGCGGGACAGGGCCAGGCTGAGGGACACACACACAGAGGGGACCCGTGTGCAGGTGTGTGTGTGCAGGTGAGCGTGTGAAGGGGGCAGCAACAGAGGCACAGACTCCCCCACCCAGCTGCCAGGACTTTGCCATCGCTTCCATCAGCTTCAGACACCATGGACGTTTATGACAATCCGCTGGGAATCTTCACCGTGATTCAGTGAGTAAGCTAACACATCTGTTCTTCCCATTTTAGGATAATGGGAATATAAATATTTAAATATATGCATATTTTGCAAGGGCAATATGGTTTTGAATACTCACACCTCTGTGCCCTTAATGGTAAGGTATGTTTGGAAATTACTTAGTTAAACATTGAAAATAGTTTGACCTTTGAATTAAACTAATCTAAGTAGCATTTCAACAAGCAGCAACAGAGACATTCTGGATTATTTATTGAAAATGCCATAGAACTGCAATGAACTTCAGGAAGCAAAGAAAGGAATCAGACATTTTCTTTCTGCAAAGAATGCTGACTCTCTCAGAAGTTTTAAGAATGTTTTAGTAAGCATGTATTTATGTCACAAATGGATTTGAAAATCCTGAAAGTAATGAAGCAAATTCCCATTAAACTGCATGGTATGCTTGTCTTTTAATACTGAACTCATACTGTAGATAAATTATTCAAGATTTCACTGTACTGTATGTATATTGGGTCATGGAAATGATGTTTGTTTAAAGAGTGCCTCTCTGCATTTATTTGCTAAAAGAGGTTGTCTAGTACTTAGGAGGGTTGGGTGTTGTATGCCTGGATTCTGGTCCCAGTTCCACCAAAGACAATTCTTCAGATCCAGCTCAGGTTTGAGATTTTTTTGTTTGTTTGGTTGGTTTTGGTTTTCTTATGTTGTTGTTGTTATTGTTTGTTTTCTCTTTTTGACTCTTTGCTGTTTTTTCATCTTTTTGGATGTTAAACTAGAATTTAATGAATAACTGTGTCAGGAGAGTTAAGTTTTGCATAATCCAAATCTTCAAGACTTTTAAAGCTTTGTACTCATCTGGTCCCTTTCTACTTTAATAGAATTGTCTCTTCCTATTGAACTGGACTGCAGCTGAAACAATTTTCTCTGGATCTTTCAGTAATGTAAGGGTTTTTTGTGAATTATTTAACTTGTTTTGCATCTATTTAATTTTCCACAAATGTGACAAAATAAAATAAGCCCAAAGACATCTGTAAATTTTTATTAACCATATGATTGTCAGATTTGTGTTTCTATTCCTTCTGCATTGTTTGCTTTTCATTATCCTTTTTAAAGTTTTAAATCTATGCTAGAAATTTTTTGAATAGGGACCTTGTCTTTGCAGGTCACCAGTGAAAAAGCTAGTATATTCTGGAACATATTAAAATAAATTCCAGAATTCTGAATAGCTTCTTTATCAACAAAACTCTGTCCTTCCTCCCCTCCATGAACCCCAAGGAAGATGGGCCACTGCTGTGGGGCTAGCTTGCTCCTTTGTTCTGGATGCAGTAGCTGAATGCAGGAACTGGGCACACTCCAAAAAGAAAGAACAGAGACACTAAAAGATAGCAAATAAAGAAGCACATTCACAAATATTTCTCTTTCCCCACCTTCTCTCCAAAGACAAAAGAACAAACACCAAGCCTGGAGGAGGCAATGCAGATGAATACAAACCAACACAGCCTCGGGAGCAGCAGAGTGATGGCTGCTTCAGCTCCCTGCACATGGGACCTGCTCGGGGCACTGCTGCTGCTCCTGCTCTACCACAGCCTCTGCCTTTGCCTTTGAGGACTGCTGGGCTGCCATGTAAAGCAGGGCAACCACTGCCAGTTTAATGGGGCATAGCAACTGAATCCCTGCAGGAGGATTTGCTGAATAAATTGATGGAAAGATTTCATTTTTCCATATGCTCCTTCATATATCAGGGAGGCTTCAGGAAGTGTGATTGCAAATTCAGACTTTTGGTGAGAATTAAGAGCACCCTAACCCCAAAGTCTGTACAATGGGTGCTGTTTTTAAAGGTCATATGCACTGGAGTTATGCTCAGCAGCCTTAGAACTGATCATTAATTTATTTTTTTCAAGTGGAATTCTTTGAACATATTACATCAGAACAAAAGATGCTTGGAATGAGTGGGCAGAGCTTGTGCAAGCTCTACCATGGAGCCATGAGAAAGAGGCAGAACACTCTATTATGCACATTCCCCTTAAAACATGAAGAAAGCTGGCATGTCCTGAGCAAGCATAAGGAATTTGAAAGCTTAAAAAGAAAGGAAATATTCAGATACAGTCATTATAGTCTCAGCTCCTTGATTTTCTGTACTAGAAGTGCCAGGGACACAGAGTGAATTAAATAAGGATTCTTGTATTCTTGTAGTCTTCAAGCTGCTGTATTATCTGCTGCAGAATCTGTTTTTCTTTCCAGAGTACTGAGCTGTCCCCAGAAGTCTATAATACAGCTCCCTATCTGCTTGTGATGTACCCACAAAGCTTGATCAGGCATAAGCTCCTTGATATATATGACTGAGTCTTCATCTCTGTGAAAGTCATTTATCTCTATAAACAACTGTGCTTCATTGCACTCAGAATGAAGACATGCAAGAAAAATCAAACCACACCAAACAAAAAACCAAAAAACCCAACAAAAATCCCCAAAGAAAGCAATATATCTCATCATCTTATTTGCAACAGTTGAGCAGTGAGTATGTTGGAGTGTTCTGATTCTCTTTGTGACACACTCTTTGAATGCCCATCAAGCTCACAATGAAATGAACTTGCAGGAGTTCAATCAGAGGAATCTGCTTACTGGAATACAGTGTTTGTGCTTTCTGTGATTTGGCAGCAATAAACATCTCCCCTGTGCAGCTGCACAATGTTGTTCCCAGAGCACCACTCCTGACTCACAAAACATTGTAAGACCAGGTGTCCCACCATGGACATGCCTGGAGGATGACAATGTTTGGCAGTGATGGCCTGGGACAAATAAATTCACTTTTGGAGCCAATTCATATCAAAAATTGACAGAATAGGCTAATAATGTAAAGGACTCCAAACCCAGGGATTTGTACTGCTCATTGTTAAATTTTCAATTTACAAAAATCAGGTATTTCCTGATTTGGATCTCTTTGTCTTTGTAACATTAAAGTCCTATCTTTTCCAATAAAGATGGAAAAATAATTTACTGTCTCTCATAGTGGTTCATCAAACTTTACAGTTTTAACTGTGTACAGATAATGTGAGCAGCTAATGATGCTTATTAACTTGAAAGTCAAAATCTCTTCCTACACAAAGGATTTCCCTGGACCAAGACCCCTCCTAAGTGATCCCAAGACGTGTTTGTATTAGCAGTTTAGTTCAGATCAGGAATGTACTCAGGAAGCAAATATTCTGTTCTGTTTACTGTACTTGCATTCTCTGTGTGAATGAAGTGGTCTTGGAGCACACAACTCTGTCCCTCTGCTGAACCAAGTAGATGGGGTCCAGCAAGGCACCTGCTACACACCAACCACTCTGCATCCTGTGTAGGGCCCAAACGAGAGACAGTCTGAAATAATATCCCCAAAATGTGTACAGGTTGGCTCTCAGCTGGTCTGTACCCACCATTTCACTCCACAGATCCACTCCAATTACACTGTGCTACTTGCCAATGCAGAGATGCCCTAGACTTCTAAAGGGGACAGTCAAACTCAGGCTGGCACTGAGCCAAATCAGCTATTAGCTTGCTGGCCTCTGCAGCAGTTTGCATTGAGATTATGGAGAGGTGCTGAGCAGGAAATCTATGACTGCAGTGTGGGTGCTGTTTAAAGCAGTTTTTAGCTTTAGGTTAGATGAGGGTTTCTGAAAGGGTGGTCCTAGTGACTTTTTTTTTTGCTTCTAGATGAGATGTGTTGTTCTCTCTTGGTTTGTTTTTTTTTCACGCTATGCTCATTATCATTATGTGAAAGGTTGTGTCAGGATAGAGCAAGTTCTAGCCAATGCCAACAAAAAATGGCAGTGAAACCCACTGTCACAAGCCATCCACTCTGAAACAAAGGCAAGGTAGAGCACGTGTTACAAATCTCTGTCAGAGAGATCATCTGGGTGATATAACTGGATCTGTGACCTTCCTTAACTCACAGGATCTTTTCTGCTCAATAGGCCACTGAAATAGCTGACTTCTGGCTAGATTTAAATAAGCCACTTGTAAATAATTTTGTCATGTGTACTGGGAAGGAAAAAATCTGGCTACAATTGATTTTGTTCCTGTAGTTTCACAGCATTTTGCCACAAGCCCTCAGTATTGACAATTTTCCCAGACCTACAGTGAATTCACAGTGGCTGCCCTAAATATCTCATGCCTGCTATTTTCTCTTTTCCTACATGTTCATGTTGAATAAATATTGAAACCATTTCTGTCCTTGAAATATTTGCATACTGTGGTAAAGTCTCCAAAAAGGCAAATGGATAAAATTGTTCTGTGATACTTTACTGGGAAGGTACAGATGGGAACAGCAAGCACTGTTAATCTGAGTTATGCTATGTTTGAATCTACTGTAAAGCTTACATTCATTTTAAAGGGTGGGATATTGATATTATGAAATCCTTTGCTTCAGTCAGCTGTTCCAGTTTAGCTAAGAGTAGTGTTAGTGATTATGGCTATCCTCTCACACTAGACCATTGTTCTGTTTTTGTGGACATGGGGCGCTGAGCTCTTGTTGGACAGGAAAACAGTGGTGGTCTTTGAGATGGTGAACCATAGCTGAAAGTAAATAATTATGACAAATGGAATTCTCTTGAAAAAGGCCAGGGACTGAAAGCCTTGGCAGAAGGGTCACCTGGCAATGTGCTCAGAGCTGGCTCTGCTTTGAGCAGAAGGCTGGAAGAGAGACTTCCAGAAGTCCCTTCCGCTCTGAATGACTCTGTGATGATGTTAACAGGACACTGGAGAGGAAATATGCTAGAAGTAGCATATGAAAAGTAAGTTAATATGCCTCTCAGAAGTTGCAGACCTTAGACATAAGCAAAATACTGATGTTGATGAAATCAAGAGAGCTGCAGGCAATTACGAGTGTGAAAGATCGTATTAGGGAGTCAGATACATGCTTAAATTGGCAATAACACATTTGTCTCCCTCCTCTTTGATGTCCTTCCTTCCACCTTAATACCCAGACTTGCTAGTGACACAGTTTGTAGTGGCAGCTTTAGCCTTGGCAAAGTTAATAAACTGAAAAGGTATGTTTTGTTCTGTCCTGAGATTGGCCAGCTATTTGTTGGTCTTTCAAATTGGGAGACCCAACAGAAACACAGCTTTCAGTGGTCCTGACAATTTAAATATGCTTAGCTAGTGCACTGCAGAAGAGCATCCCCAGGTTGTTCAGTTTCAGTTTGCAATAAAATCTCAGTATCAATATAGCTCAGGTTTGCAAGGGTCTGCTTGTGGCAGAGCAGAGCTGAGTGTGGGCTGAGACATCCTTGTCTTCAGCATGACAAACTAGAGCTCACTCAGAACTTGGAGTAACTCTCCTCACCATGAAAATATGCTCTTCTGCACCTCAATTCAATAGCAGTAGACATTTTTTTAAAATAGTTGTCTGGCACCTGCCTGCATCATGAGTCACCTTTGATAATGTGCTTCTTTCAGGACTGTTTTCACAGGTATTCTTTGCTTGTGTTTCCACTGAGAGAGAGTCTGGAACAGAGGGCCCTTACCTGCAGCTCTGCTAATCAAGCATCAGTTTCTGGTGTTTGACAGCAGAATTGGTGGTCATTTCAGAGAGTTCTTCAGTATATTTCTGTGATTCCATGGTGGATTTTACTGCAGAGCTGCTGAGAAAGGAAAATACTCATTTGCATGCTGCAAAGCATAGGCAAGGAGCCAGATCTGTGCTATTACAATATCTGATCTCTGTAAGGCAAACATCCTTTTGAAAGGAGCTAATGTTTCTGTCTATTCAATTCTGATTCACAGTTCAGCACTTTCCTCATTCAAACACCCTGGGGAAGAGTTAACTGTATTTTTCTCTTCTCCTTTTATCTTTATTCCTGGATTAAGTGAAGAAATTATTGGTTCATGTTACAGCCCTTTTTTCCCCTTGCAGTAAACCATCTGCAATATTTCTTGCTATTGGTATGCTACATGTCACATATACCCTGCTCATGTCACACTGAAATAGTTAATTATTTGCATGACAAACATGCAGGTTGCATCCTATGAGTTGCTCCATAGGAGGTATGTGTGGTTAACTAATGCATACATGCACATATCTTAGAAAGAGCTCTCCATCAAAAGCAAAAAATTGCTATAAAACATTTAATAACAAATGTTCTTGATTAATTTCCCCTTCTGTTTATGAAGAAAAATCATAATATTTAATATAGTCATTAGTAGAATCTCAGCACTAATTTTTTATCTGCTGTTCACTTGCTGCCTATGCTTTGCAAACCCTTTCCAAAAATCAAATGATAAGAGTCATGAGCTGCAGTTTTTCTTTCTGAGGGGACATGACTGACTATTAAAAGAACCTTTAATTCTGTGAATACAAATGTTAAAATTATTTTTCTATAAATATCACGCAAAATGCAATTCATATTTATCACTTGCATTCCTGCCAGGAAATTTAATTGCTGTTCACAGAGAGCAAGTATGGAGAAAAAAAAAAAATTTAAATATTTAAACATTTAATCATTTCCTATATATGCGTTATCTGTGAAAAAACAATCCAAACAAAACAAGCTTAAACCAAACCCACAAAACTCTTACAATAGGAAGCACTTTGCACTACTCAGCACAAAGACTAGTCATGTCTTTCTCATCACTCAGTCTGCTTATGCTTTCTCTAACACAGCAGTTGCCCTCTACCTACACCTGCAGTGTCCGTATGGACCCCTTGCCTTTCCAGATGAACAGGCACAGGAGCTAATTATTCTTGAGATGATCCTCCATGTAAAGTCTGGGGAGCATTTCAGAAGCACAGCACAAGCCTCTCCCTGCTGAACCAACATTCCCAGCATGATGAAATGCTGAATGGATGACTTATCTCCAAAATCAATGCATGCTATATACTGCTCCTTCATTTAAATAACATCTTTTTTTATCCCAGGGCTCTGGGGTGAGAGCTCTGTAATGTGAAGGCAAGTTATCCCCGCATGGTTTCTGGCTTCAATTGCAGCCCAGGCTGCTCAGGAATCTTTTTCTTCCAAATACTTCTGCTTGGTCCCGCTGTGGCTTTACTGACAAATTCTCTGCCCTGTGAGTGACAGCCCGCAGCAGCATCAGGAATGAACTTCAGGCCTTTCCTGGCAGCCCTTCCTTCCCAGGGGATGCCAGGGGGTGCCCCAGAGCCTTCCTGCTGCAAGGCCCTGGTGGAGAGGGACCTGCCGAGGGACCACCACACTCTGCCTGGGGAGGATGGGGTTAAGAAGGCTCTGAGCTCCTGGTCGGGCTGTCTGAGCAAAGCACCCCAGCCTGTGTGGGTTTGTCTGTCTGTCTGTTCTCACCCACTCTCAGCCACATCTTTCAGCGCTGCTGGAGGGGGCTGTACAACAGCTGTGCCTCACAAGCTCATCTTCCCAGGGTAGGGAATTCCAGATTAAAAGCTTCAACAGTTCTTTCATGGTGCTACAGCAAGAGCCTTTCGCAGGAGGTACAGCTGCTTCTAAATACCTGTGGTTCCACAGATACAGGTTAGCAAAGAGGTCAGAGTTTCACAGCTTGCCCGGGGTTTTGCTAAGACCCTGCCATCAGTCCCTGGGGTCTGAAGTGGGGGCAACAGGCTGCATTGCATTGCTCCTTTGTGTTTCAAATGGGACTCGGCTCTCTTTTACTCAACAGTACAGCATTAGTGTTTTGTTAGCGTTGACATATTGAAGCTGGAAGAGCACAGCTCAGTGGATGCTAATGAGCTTTAAACAAATGGAAAAGACATATGAGTGCTTGCCTAGTTCCAGCCTTGGCCAGCTGCACCAGGTAGCAGGGGACGTTGCTTGTGGGATACAAATAAGTAGCATCAGTCCTCTCCAGAGAAATTGCTCAACATCCTTGCACATACTGACACAGGAAAATATCTCTCCAGCTGTCAATCCTTCAGCCTCCTACAAGAGGAAAAAAATTGCTGTGGTTTGTTGTGACTACTTATCATTTTAACTGGTTTTTATAACCAAATATTTTGCCCACATAGAAAATAAATTTCAACAGTCAAATACAACAAAAAATTGAAAAAATACATGTGGCACTAGGAAAGCTGTATCCTTTTCCATAAAATCATTAGCAAAAGCAGGGAGAAAAAAAATCTCATGTTTTTTTAATTTTGAAATTTGCTATTTACTTTTTTTTAAATAGTTACGGTTGCTTTGAAAGGATACCTTAAAACATAAGGAAGAAATGCATTTTTTTTTCCAGGAATTGCAATTTTATTCCTTGCTGAAGGTTATGAATTGCTTTTTCTGTACAACACACTGACCTAGTCTTCCTAGTCAGGAAGAGAAATTTAGGAAAAGTCAGCAGTACTGAGCAGTCAGTATATCCCTGAGCATCTCTATAGGAGGAAATATTTCTTATAACTGTGTATTCCTCAACTCTAAGAAGCTTTCTCTCTGATTCATATGGGTCAAAAAAGTTCCTCTCATGAAAACAATTTTGGAAAATTCAAAGGTAATCCAACTCTAGGCTCTCTGCCATCCAGGTGCTTGTACCCAGCAGGAAAAAAAAATCTACTTAATCCTCTTCTGTTTTTATAATTACTTGTTTTTCCTCTTCCCAGCAGTTCTTCTGTTGAACACAAAAGTTGCCATATCCAATTATACCTTTTTGTCCTTGCTTATAAAATCTTTGTGTCTCCTCAGTTATACATTAACACAAGATTAATCACTTGATCAATCTCAGCTTTTTTTTTCTCATCTGGCACAGTGACAGCCACCAGCCATTTGGTGGCATGTTCTCAGGGTTTTTGTGCTGCCAATGTATATGTGTGACTGCATAGGGGGAAAAAGGGAAAGAAAGAGCAAGAACACCAGCATCACATTTAGCACAGTAAATGCCATGGCATTTTGGACAGAGCAGCTTCCACATGTGATCATCTAATAGCTTCTGATCCACATTGTTGTGTATTTCATTGTTTATGTAAGAGGGGCTGACAGGAAGGGCACTTCCTGGCAGTTAATGATCACTGTCATTGACCAAGCCAATCAGTCAGTAACTGGAAATATCTGACCTTTATGGCTTCCTTCCTTTGATGTTTCTCTTTAATCATATATTTTTTTAACCTTTCCTGTTGGATCTAAAACTGTGTACTTTGATATTAATGCAATGTGCCATACTAGAACAAAGAGATTTTTCTTTCTCAGACTGCTCCTGACAGTTATTGTAACCAAAGGGAAAGCAAGATTTGTTTCTGAAAGCTCCATCATATTTACACTGTCTTCCAATGTTTTCCTTTACCTCCCTTACTTTTGCCAGAGCTACTATCACTTTGTACTGTCCACTGCATATTATCTTCAGATTTCATTTCAGAAAAAGCCCTGAATTTATCAATGATTGTTTGCTTAAGGTCTGCTACAATATGAGTACTTTAACCTAGGGGATTTAAAGGTTTCCAAAATTGACTTTCTCTTGACAAAAATATGCTGTTTGATGAAGACTGTAGCCTTTCTTTGGGAAAAGGTTATTAACAAAATTTTAGTTTTCAGATTACTTGGGGTTTATTTGGTAAGTCATTGTGAGTTCAAATGTTAGCATGATCAGAAGTCAATTTACTAGAATGTATCATATTCATAACGTTCTTAAAAGAACTTTGCTTTCCAAGCCATCTTGTGAATAGTTGCATTTATTACAGTTATATACTTTTGGCCAGGGAGAAACATTTTGATTTATTCAGGCACATATGAATACCAGAACCAGAACCTCAGATTTACAAAGTGTGTTATCATCTAATAATTTTCTTAAAAATCCTGGCTAGTCAGTAAAGTGCTGAAGGGCATGTTTGATGTGGTGGCCCTCAGTGAGCAGAGAGCTCGAGATGAGCATGGGTGCTGCTGCTCTGACCTGCTGGAGCCTTGGAGTCATGGCTTTGCTCCCCAGCACTGAGGCTGTGCAGCCAAGTAAAGCAGACATGGGGCAAGTTCAACTCAGTGGCCAAACTGATTTCCACAGCCATATTTTTTTTTGTCTTCTGGTTATGCCTATTTCATGTATAGCATAACAGACACTGCAACACACAAGAAAAAGGGACCAGTCCAAGGGCACTGAACCAGACACTGAAAAGGGAAAGTAGCACAACTCCAATGATTTCAATGGGCATTCCCATTAACACAGTGCCTCTAGATGGAAAGATGCAAGAAGGTTGATGTTCGTTAATGTATTCTTTTGGTGAAGCTCAGAAACACTCTGTCCTGCCCAGTGTGAAATCTCTGAATTTGACTCCTGTCATGGAAAAGGTTAGAGTTAATTATGAACTGTACCTTTAAGCAATTGACCTTCTGTATTACAGCATTCAGGTAAGTTTGGACAATATTTCTAAAATGATATGAAAATTACTTCTTGATTTTTTTTCAATTATTGTTTGTGAAGTGTTTGTTGAAATTACTATGTTTCAGTGAATTGGTGAAAAATTACCTATCCCTGAACACCTGATGTACTACAGTAATTTTCTTTATCTAGAAAAATATAATATTGGTATAGCACACTCTGAGCATTGTGTCCATGACAGTGGGCTCTCATTTCTGGCACCAAGCAGCCAATGAGCAAAATGAACTGATGTTAAAAATGCCAGACCTCACCTCCAGAAATTCACAAAACAAAGACCTGGATCTTGTCACTGCACAGATCCCTGCCTTGTTTTGCTTGGCAACCCTATGAATCCCCTGACTTCAGTGGTGACAATCATGATGACATTGTGAAGTGCCCTGAGACCAGCTGCTGAAAAATGCCATCCCTGAGATGCTGCTAAATAAGCCCACCAAAGGCAGCCTCCCCCCCGTGAGGGAGAGCAATTTGTGCTGTGCCTGGTAAGGGGATGCTGGGGAGTGAGCTCTGGTTTGCAACTCAGCTAATTAAACATTAATGAAGTCCCTTCAAAAAAGGGAGCTTTGCTTCACACTTCTGAACGCCTAAATCCAATCTGTAAATGTTTGTTTTCCCCATTTTAGCTTTTTAATTTATTCCTCAATTTTGTAACCTCTGAAATGATAATAAAATGTACTAGATTTGAAATAGAAGTCTCCAAACAGCATTTTGGCAATCTGTTAGGAGCTGGAATACATATGGATTACCCTGTAAATCTAAATTATTGGCACTCAGGAGAGATTATTTCCATTTATTTTGTTTTATTGTGTAATATTTTGCAGCTATGGCTGCAGTGCTGTTATTAACTTGTGATAGTTCTAAACCCGGGTAGGTGATTAGATCATCTACTGTGTAAAATTCAGGCCTCCAAAGTAAGATGTTGCTAATCAGCTGAGCCATAGGAGTCCCAGCTGCTCCCCCTCTCCAAAAATTTGACCCCTACTGTATTGGATAAGTCTCAACAGAATTTTAGTTTGTAATTGGAAACAGTTGGCAAAATTTGTATTTTTATTGACTTTCTATAATAGAGATAAGATACAGAAAACATTGTCACAGCACAGGATGATTTTAATTTATACAAAGAAGTTCATGACAGGAAAATAGTCTTTCCAGATACAAAGATAGTTTTTGCATATTGCAAACATGCTTTCAACCATTTGGAAAGAAGTATTTTTCTCCACTGAAGTTAATTCCTTTCATATTAGCATGAATTACTTATGTATCTTTAAAAATAAGGTAGCTCTCTCTATGTTAAATGACAGCTGGCCTTGGAAAAAGATAATTTTGCAACTTGGGCATTCAGGAGATAAGGTATTGCCACAAAGTCACTGTTGATCCTCAGGCAAGTGATTCTATTGGATTTCTTGCCTGTAAAGTGAGATAAGTCATCCCTCATAGCTAAGGTAGGATTTTCCTTCCTTTTTTTCTCTCTCTCCACATCCTTGCACTTTAGATGGATTTGAAATCATTCACTCAGGAAAAAAAAAGTAAACCAATGCTTGCTGAAGAAGCACACAAACAGACTTAATCAAAAAATCTTGAGAATTGCAAAGTCTAGCACCAGTTTTGGCAGGGAGGAGAAGGGGACAGACAGAGCAGTCACTCACTGAAAGCTGTGAAGATGTTTTTCTGGGCAGTTGGAACCTGGCTGAGAGGTGTCTTTCACCAGAGCCTTTCTGGGCCCTTCAGGCAGTGGTACTTACTGTTCACACAGCTTCCCCAGCTGGTCGGGGTGGCAGCAGCTTGAATTATGAAGGGTTTCAGAGTTTTATAAATGTAGATTGCCACTGTAACCACATACACAACAAACACCAGATTTCTCAGGTAAGGCAGTGACCAAGATGGAAGAAGACTTGCCAGTTCCAAGTCTGGCATTTAACATGCAATAAAACCTTTTCCCCCAGAAACTCACAATATTTGATTTGAAAGTATAAAAATGTATTACTATTGCTGTGTTATGTCTGTTGGGGGCTCATTTAATGCACTTCTCCTGTCCTAGCCCAATTGATTCAGACATAACTGAAATAAAAATGTTATTTAGAGAAGCAGGTGAATGTTATGTAAAACCAGAAGAATGTCATTCAGAACCTCAGTTCCTACTAACCTACACAAAAATGCTGGAGGGAGTGCTCAGCTTATTTTCTCAAACTATCAGTTATGGCTTAGGTTTCAGACCTTAAGTCAATGACAGCAGTTAATTCAAATAACAATTAGAACAGCCATTTAGAGGTGATTTTAACTTCTCACCATTAATACATCCTATGCTAGCAGAACATGTGATGGAGGAACTTCTCTCTTCAAACAGTAAGAATTTGCATTTGTTTGATATATTTACAGACTTATGTCAGTAGTTTTCTTTATAAGAAAAATAATAAAAATACATATGACAGGAATTGCAACTGAAGAGCAAGTGGCCTTAGAAAAAATACAGGAAGACAGCACAGGGACACTTTCACATACTAAAAGCAACAAAGAATGACTTGTCCAAGCATTCTGTCAGCTCTTCAAAATGAAATTCATATGATCAGACATCCATGCACAGATCAGACATCCATGCACACTATGGTATGTGTTATTTGCACATTTTTGTCAGTCGCATCCACTGAGCAGGTTGCTCAATAAAGGAAGAAAAAAATCCAAACCATAATTTTTCCTCATGCTTTTGATAAAGGTGTGACACTATCTATATTACCAACATTTGCAGCAACATCGCACCAGTTTGAGATCTCGTCAGAGCTTTCAAAAGTAGCTGAGCCAGGTGTTATTGGCAGGGAGATGGCAAACTTCCAGCAGCTCCCAGGTGCTGCAGAGTTCAGCAGCAATTTAAGATGTGCCACTCTTTGCCTCTGAGCCAAGATCATGATAGCTTGTAAAAACTCAGAACAAAGCTATGACTATCCTGCCAGCTTTTGGAAACAAAGTAAAACTGAAGTTCTGGCTACATGTGGTCATTAAAAACCCCTTCGAGTGGTTGGAAAATACAGTGCAATAACGCCTTTATCCTGGACAGGTGCCACTCAGGTTTACTCCCTCATCTGGCAGCTGATGTTCCTTCCCTCTGTGACCTCCTGTGAGCGTGGTGGTCTCACTTTATAAACAGGGCTGGTGGGTGGGAGCTCTGCTTCATGCATGGCTTTCATTGTCTGCATGCCCACTGTGATAGTGTGTGTGCTCTTCAGCTTTCAGCTTGCCTGAGAATTCCATCCATGAGAGCATGTGGGTAAAGTAAACCTGAGGAAAATGAGTAACCTCATTAATTGAGAGGCATTGTCACACAGGAGTTTTGGGAAATATTCTAAACATTTACATGTAAAACCTGTTTACCATTCCACTCAACCACTTCAGAACTGAGTACCTCTTGCAGATAAGACCTTAGTGTTTTCCAAAGCTATTTTAGAATATTTGAAGTTTACCATATTCTGAGCATGCTAATGTTCCTGCCCCCCGCAGGCTGGACTGAAAGTCAAACAGAATCAAAGAAATATTTAAGTTTGAAAAGTCCTGTATAACCATCGAGTCCAACCCTTAACCCAGCACTGCCATGTCCACTACTAAACCATGTCCCTAAGTGACACATCTTTCTAATACCTCCAGGGGTGGTGACCCAACCACTGCCCTGAGCAGGATATTCCAATGCCTGACTACCATATCTTTGAAGGAATTTTCCTAATACCCACCCTGAATGTCCCCTACTGCCACTTGAGGCCATTTCCTCTCATCCTGTCACTTTTTATCTGGGAGGAGAGACCGACCCCTGCCTTGCTACAACCTCCTTTCAGGTACCTGTGGAGGTCCCCCCTGAGGCTCCTTTTCTCCAGGCTAAGCTTCCTTAGCCACTCCTGACAGGACTTGTGCTCCAGAGCTGTCACCAGCTCCCTTGCCCTGCTTTGGACATGCTCCAGCACATCAGTGTCTTTCTCGCAGTGAGGGGCCCAAAACTGAATTCTGGCTCCAAGGTGTGGCCTCACCAGTCTGAGTGCAGTGGGATGACCACTGTCCTAGTCCTGCTGGCCACACTATTTCTGACACAAGCCATGATGGTAGAACAGCATACACAATTTGCACTGACATAAATAACTATTCAGTACCCACAGTCATAGAAAAGAAATATTTTTTCTCTCCTGACTGACAAGCTAGATAAATGAATGGTGTAGCTTTTCACCATGGGAAGTGAAAGGTATGAATGGTAAATGACCTGAGGTCTCTAAATTACCTAAAGCATTATTCCAGTAACTGTAAAATGGTTATGGTCTCACCAATTGCATTACAACTTATACTGTGGACCCAGCTGAAAAACTGGGGTTTGGCATTTCCCAGTGCAATATAGTCCCAATTTTGTTTTCCTCCTGGATTTTGCATAATAAATAAGCTGTCACTGGTTTATATATATATATATCTATATCTATATATGTATGTATGTATGTATGAATGTATATATAGTGCTGATTCAGAGCACAAGGTCAGTCTATGTTAGAGAGAAAAGAGGAGCCCTTTATGGCTACATTGTTGGGGAAAAATATTTAAAAGAGCATCTCTTCAAAGCTATACAACTATTTTAGGCATATGGTGTGATTCTTGGGGTTGTCCTGTGCAGGGTTAGGAGTCAGACTTCAATGATCCTTTTGGGTCACTTCCAGATCATGGTATTCTAAGATTCTATGATTTTAGACCTCAAAAAAATTGAGGTCAAGTAGTCAGAAAGGTGATTCTAAAATGGTCAAGGGTAAAAAAAAACATCTATCACCATGATCTATTTGCACTTCAACATCTGTGTATCACTACTGAATTCACAGATTCAGGCAGCTAGAAGTACAGAAATAATGTGATAAAATAAAAAAGGGAACAAAGATTTGGATTGGAGTACAAATTCTTTTTTTTCTAAGTTATTTGAAACTGATATGGAACAAATTGTTACCTGCATTCTTTGCAGTCATACCAATAATAAACCCATCAATAAACACAAAATTTAGGTGAAGTAGAGCACTGCTTTCCACAGCTCCTGCCCTTGATCCCTGCAAATACCAGGAATCAGTCTAGCTATCTTCCACATGGTCTGATTAAAAGTTTTTTGAAATTCTATTTCACAGCCTTAGTGTTTTGAAAATGTTGTTATCCTCAGTTCTTTTCAACAGACAGAAACAGAGGTCTCCAGAGAGCCATTCATCTCATCCTAAGATAGGCATCTAAGACAGGTCAGCAAATGGTGTTCTGAAGATGATTCTCTTAACTATAAAAGGAGACTCAGATATCCAACTTTTAGAAGTCTGTAATTAGACAAGATGATTTCCACTCATCAAACTACTTTTAGACAACTTTTCTTCCTCTTAAGATATAAAATCCCAACTTTTTAAACTAGAAAAATACACTAAACCCTTGCTAATTTTAAAATCCTGCATATAGTAAGATGGACTTTATTTTGCTGCACCCGAGAGAAACTTTCAAACCTTTCCTTTTTCCCCCACTTGAAATGCCAGCATACTAGAGGGATATTGCTTTCTCTGTATTTCTAGGTGTAACTCAAATCAAAAGTGTTTGAAAACTCATGAAAAACATTGCACTTGTCACATTTTCAGCTCAGGTTCAGAGACTTCCAGTTCATGTATGATTCAAAGGATCATCTAAATATTACAATGCCTGTCCAACCTAAAATGAAATTCCAGATGCTTGAGATCCACCTGTCATTGAAGATGATGTTGCCATGAAGAAAGCCCCAATTATTCCACTAGCGATGAAATACTGAGAATAACTGTAGCAAAAATGGCACTTACTGAATTTACAGTGGTGCAAAGCTATGAGCTACCAGGAAGATGGACAAGGAATGTGGAAGACATTTTCCATTATTCATACCAGGAGCTGTACTCTGCTCCTTGCTGAGAACACACCCATCCTATACAGTTTGCACAGAGTCAGATACTGTCCACCCCAAACAATTGCCTGTGTCAGTTCAAATTGCTCACTGAACGGTGACACCTCACTCATTTCATGCTCCTCACCCTTTTCCCTGTATCATCCCTTTGTTGTGACCCTTTCTGTCAGAGTTGTTAGTTTTAAAGCCAGCATGAGATTAACTGCATAATGCTCCCCTTTGAAGCCTGCCTTTGCTTTATCTCTGTCCAGCTGAGCTGGACACTGGGATGCACCAAGCCCCCCCGGGAATGGCTGCAGCTCCCTGCAGCCTGTTTGCATAACAGCTCTCTCCTCTTTCTAACATGACCACAATAAGAAGAGGGGCCACATTGTTTCCAGAAATAAAACAGATTACTTTAATTCTAAACCTATTGCAAAGCCAGGATAATAATTCTCTTTTTTGTAGCCATGTGTTGAACCATTTTAGCTAGACATTTGTGTGTATGCTATTCTTGTTCAAGGAACAATCCTCATCTGGGTTTACTAGGGGCTTAGGTTTTCTCTCCCCTCAGTTAAACAAAATACATTCAGAAAAAAAAAAATCAAAATCAGAAGACTGCATCACTATTTGTTAGTATCCTCAAAACAAACATATTTAGAATTTTCTCTCAATCCCCACTGTTTCTCCAGCCAACTATTACTCAAAGATATGTTTACCTTCTTTCAAGGAATAGTTATTGCCACATTTTTCCATGAAAGCCTATATCTGCTCTCTTTTCTGATTAACCAGCTAATTGATACCTTTTATGAGGAGGGTTTTTTAAATCTTTTTTCCCCTGCATGTTTATTATCTGCACAAGGCATCGATTTTCTCATGTTTCTGCAATCCCAGGCAGTTCTGATTTTTTCCCTTCAAGCTACACTGTCATAAAACAGGACAAATGCTGCAGTATTGTCTCCTTAAAATATAATAAGATTTTAACATCGATGGTATTTACAAATAAAATTCACCTCTCTTAACTTTATGCCTCTATAAACTAAGTTTCTAGTAATTTTAGTCATTGCAAACTGACCATTTACATTCTCTGCAGTCAACATGGACAGAGAAACTTCCAGAGGGTAATTTATCCCCTGCTAAGATGGGTGCTCAAGGCAGGCACCTGCAGAAGATACTGGTTCCTATCTCATCTATTAAATAAACTCAGAACCTTGATGATCTGGCAAAAACAAGACATGCATAGTTTGGCAGGGTCAAGTTGCAGGAATGAGATTTGCCCAGTGTCTGAATACCTTTAGGAACTTCCAGTCTTAAAAAAACCCAAACCAGCTGTTTTCATATAATCTGAAATAACCTTCAAGTGAAATGAATGGTGCTGGATCATTTATCACAGTTTAACATGAAAATTAAAGCAATCACAGAGGAATAAGTTCTGAGTGATTACAGAAATTTTTCCCTCCCCATTTCTCTGCTCTTTTGGAAAGATAATAGTCTTTTACCCTGCCTATATACCTAAGAAAGATATATTTATTATGATATGATGTTGCTTAGTACTGCTCAAGATACATGCTGGGGAGGGAGAAAAGAAGAAGAGTTATTTTAAATCACTCTTAAATCTACTTAAATATAAAAATTTTATCCTTTCTTGAATAAATTTAAATATGTCAACTTTCCCAAAATTTGAAACTGCAAGCATTCTAAAGCAATGTTTGACATGATATAGGTAGAGATATTTAAACTAATGATAAGTATCAGCTCACCTACAAATAGTGTTCTGCTGAAGCTACGTTGAACAAGAAAGTAACAGAAGATTTGGGAATTAAAGCTCCTAATGAATCTGATAAGCTTATTCTAAACATAAGTTTATTTCTACTTTTTCAGAATAACATAAACTTGCACAGATGAGAAATACGTGAGATAAGTTGAGTGATTTTTATTTGCCATATGCATTTACTGCACTGGGTTTCCTTGATGGAGTCTTTCTTCTGCCCCTCACTGTAGACCTAAAGCAGATGTTGCAAACCCAAAAGCCTCCTGAAACAGCAGGATCCCACTTATCCCATGCCTGCCTATGATGCCACCAAAGCATTTTCTGATCTTTTGACAAGTGTATGCAAGATTAAAGCTAAGAGAAGGAAAGTACTTCTAAGTAATACTAGTGAGTAGAACTTTTTGCACCATCTGACTACTAGGAATAGAGTAGTTTTAGGATGTAGAGTTTTCAAAAGTTTAATTTGCTTTTGACAATTGAATTGTTGTAGCACGCTATGGAAATACTGAGGTAACAGTAAGTCTTGTACAGAAATAAGTTGAGGCTCTTGACAATAATCTGTATATAGATTATGGAGCAAGAAAAACTACTTGGAATTAATCTGATACTTTGAGAGGAATCAGAGGGGACTCAACAGGACAAGAGATGCCTTCAGTTTTCTCTCCAAAATGGCTTCTGCATTTTTAACTTGTGGCAATTCCTAGGAAAACAAAATTGCCAGGAAACCTGAATTAATGATGAGCCAAACTAAAGATCATATAGTCTCAGCCCACTGGAACCATGTTTGTTATCCCCAAGCAGCAATTCAGGTTTTCTGCTATTCAGAAATAAATGAGCATTTTTATCTGCTTGTGTGCAGAATTTATGAAGCATACAGGAAAAGTCCCAGGTCACAACATTATTTATTTAGTGCTGCAAGGGGAGTTCCCTGGCAGAAAGGAAAAGCTGTGATATGATATGTTCTTAATATTCCTCTCTCCCCATCCTTGTTATTTACACTACAGTACTATGAGAGAAGCTCTCATACCCATTCTGGGAAATAAGCACATCTGGTGCGGTGCCTCCCTAGAGTGCCTGTACATGAATGCCCACAGAATGGGGAACAAATAAGAGGAATTAGGGCTATGATCTCATTGGAAGCACAGAAATGTGGTGGGATTCTTCACACAACTGGAGAATTATGATGGATGGAGACAGTCTTTTTGGAAAGAGTGGCAAGAAGGGTGAATTACTCTGTATGTGAGGGAGCAGCAGAGTTGGATGGAGCTCTGCTATGGGATAGGTGGTGAAAGGGCTGGGAGCCTGTGTGTCAGGATAGGGGACAAACCAACACAGGTGATGTTGTGGGTGTCTGCTACAAACTGCCCGGTCAGAAAGAAGTGGATAAGGTCTTTTTCAGACAACTGGAAAAAGCCTCGTGTTCACTGGTCCTGGTCCTCATGGGGAATTAGAATCATGGTGATATCTTCAGTGTGCATTGACTGAGTAGTTAATGATGGGAGCTGCTTTGCTCATGTCACACTTACAACCAAGGAAGGGCCATTCAGGGATATGAGGCTGCAAGCACCCTTGGCTGCAGTGATTATGATGACTGAAATTCAGAAGATGGAGTGGAGGGAACAAGGCAAAATTAAGATTTTAAACCTGGACTACAGCAGAGGAGACTGGCCTCTTTCAGAGATCTGCTTGGAAGAATGCCATGCAATATGTCCCTGGAGAAAAGAGGGGTCAGGGAGAGCTGGTTCATTATCAAGGACCACTTTCTCCATCCTCAAGGGTGGTCCATACTAATGAGCAGAAAATCCAGCAGAAGCAGTAGGAGGCTTGCATGGATAAACAAGGAGCTCCTGACTCAACTCAGACATTAAAAGGAAACATACAGGAGGAGAGGGAAGCAGGGATTTCAATGACATTTATGATAAAACTCATCAAACATCAACAGCCTCAATTTCCTAAAGAAAACCTGGTAGGGGACAGGACAAGGAATTTTAGTTACAGAGAGCAGGAAAAACAATGCAGTCTATGCATTTCATATGGCACTACCTATGGATCTGAACAGGTTAATTCTAACTTGGGACCTATCTGACAGAGAGCAACTTTTACAGAATAAGAGACTTATCATCCATTGGGAAAAAAAATTATCTGTGTTGTTGGTATTTTAGATGATGTCTCATAATTTTTCCCAGTGCCTTTATATGGATATTGAAAGGAAAGAGTGATTGATGTAGAACTGGAGGGTCTTCATACCTTTGGCAAGTAAGAGAAATCAGGCTATCAGTCCTCTGATTGCATTTCATACAGTGGATATTTTCCAGCTCAGTGCTTAACCATTAACTTCTCAAGGTAAAATGACTACTCAGCGCAGTGAATATATTGAACATTGTAGAAAGACATAGGAACCTTTAAATGGGCAAGAGTGGGTCATCCATCACTCCAGCTAATGGGGTGTCTATTCCAAATTCTGGCTGCCTGGTATTCAGCTGGAAGGAGTCCATGAGTCAGGTGGCAAATAAGTTGGCTGTGCACATGCACACAAATCAAAAGTGGTGTGAGGGCAGAGGTGAGGGGATAATGGTAAACAGCATCTAAAAGAGTTCTAAAAATTTGCATTACTAAGTCTGCTTTCTTAAAGTGCTCATTTTTTTCCCCAATTTTTTTAATATGGAACTTAATGTCTACTACTTCACTGATGCCTGGGGCCAGAAATCTATGGAGAGAATGTGGTACTCAAAATACAAAAACATATCTTCATTTTGCAAAGTTTCTGACCAGACACAGTGAAAAATAGCAAATATATTCAATAAAAAATACACATACTTTAGCACTTCCCTGATCTGCAAGGAAAATTTATGGGCTTCAGTTTAAAAGATGATGTAGAAGGCTTTCTCAGACTATAAAACTTTAAAAAGAGGATTTTTTAATATATTTGTTGAAGAGATAACCACTTCTGTTGCATATAAATATATACACTTACGTATATACACACACACAATGATTTATGAAGGTGATATAGTTAGGTAGTATTACAGTAAGGAGCAGTGATCAATGCACCACAAAGACATAAAGTCATGTGCTAATGGGTTTTTGATGTTGCTGGAAAAAAACCCCAGGAGTGATAATATTAGCCAGATGATTCAAAACATGTATCAAAAATAGCACTAATGAAAGGTCAAAACTTTGCAAAAGGAACATTACAAAGCTCTTGGAAAGAGTTCTGGGGCTCTCAAGGCCTCAGCTGACTCTTGGGGATCATGAGGAAGCATCAGTCTTACCCATCCTTGAGTATGTGAAATGAGTAAAATAGCTTTGCTGCCAATACTCACAGTGTATTTTTAAGGTCAAGTAGAATCAGAAAATGTTAGGGGAGCACAGAAACAAACCCTTCAGAACAGACTTAAGAGCTTCCCAACTTCAAAATTGTTATAAGCAGCAACATTCCCCATGCTGAAAATCACAGTTGCACACGCTGTATTCCTTATTTTGGATTTAGCCTGTCCAGAACTAGTAGATAAATTCCTCCCAAAACTAATAAATTGAGGGCTGCAGTGTATATCTAAAGTGCTCAATGCTCTTATAATTTTTTTTCATCAGCAAATTCACATAAAGCCTCATACCTTTAACCACTCTGATTTATCAGACACTGCCATTAAATTATTAAGTCTATAGAGATCAACATATGATACAGACCAATGCCAGAACTTCTCAAACTTTAAAACAACAAAGGAACCAATTGGAATTGCTGTCTTTACATTAAAAATAATCCAAACCCTAGCTCAACAGCACAATCTTAGAGTAATATAAAACTACTGTGAAGTGAGTATGCTCTTGTCCCTGTTACAGCACTTTTATTACAGTCTTCCTTTAGGTGGCATTTGTTTGAATTATTTGACAGTAAATAGAGGGATAGGGGGCTGAAAGTATTAATGAAATATTTTCTTGCAGTATTACTCACAATATTACTCTCCTCTGATGTCTGTCTTTCACTTTTTATATTATTTTAATTAATTTATAGAAAGCTTTTTGATACATTACAATATAATAAAAATGCTCATGTTACAATACTATTCTTAATTTTAAGGAATATTATATTTTTAGTGTTTTTAAATCACAATGGTCTAAAACTAATATGCAATGAGACATCTGTCGAATCATCTTCTTACAGTTACAGAGAGAAAAAATAAAAATAATCTCAGTGACTCCAACTGTTTTTCTTACAAAATACCCTATAATTTGAAGAAAAAATAATGACACTATACATAAAGCTGCTTTTAATGGGATTTGGAAATTTTTGTGTTCTTACTGAGGCAATTGACTATCAAAGCCAACTCCTGAAAATGTGCATTGTTCAGTAAATTTGTATTTTATTCACAGTAGGATGGTGTGAAAAATATCAGCCATGGAAAATAACAGTCAGAGTCTACAGAGACCTTATTACAATGTCAAAACAAAACATCTTTCATGTAAATTATGGTAGCAACAAAATATAAATTATGACCATAGAAGTGAATGGAGAAACTCTTAATCAATTAATATAGAATACAGATTTTTTTTGTCTCTGTTGTATCAGCATATATCTTTAATAATGGCTATTTCCAGCCTTAAATTGGCATGCAGTTACCAGTCGACTGCTTCTGGAACAAATGAGCTCCAGAAGATTACCCATGATGTTTGAAATTCAGCCTGGGTATTTCAGGAGGCAAACTGACTTGGATCCTTCACCTCAAAAGTCTTATATTTATTCTTGCAAGTTGCAGAACAATTTAAAGTAATCAGGATGATAAAAGCAGTGAAATCTCATTTTCCTGAAAGCTTTTACTGTTCTTATTGCAGTGTGTTGGTCTGGTGTTCTTAGCCTAGTGTGTTTTGAAGTTGAATTTAAATTGGAAGGTTTTCAGGTAGATGCTAAGAATGTCTGCATAGGGCCATAGAAGCATATGCCCTTTATGGTGAACCTTTTAAACACCAGATATGCAATTAATGAATTGCATAAAACTCATAAAAGCTGCAGACTAAATGAGTGAATTCCTAAAATCAATTATAGAATAATAGCATAATTTTTATTCCTTTTAAAAAACTTATGTCCTACTGTCACCCTTTCCATTTAAGTCTTATACCAACATCCTTAGCACTTCAAAGCTATCATGATTAATAGAACAAATCTGAAAAATCTGTTTCATATTGCTTCCTCAAGCTGATGAGTTTCTGTCCACCTCAGTGGCCTAAAATCTCTGACTGCCAGATTACAAATCACGCATGGTGATCACTTATGATTTCATAATAACTTAGAACTAGAAACAGATATTGTACCTCAAATAGGGTGCAAAATTCTGTAAAAACAAAACAAAAACATTTGTGTCTACTTCTGGCAACTTGTAATATACAATGGCTGTGTGCCTGCATTGCTCTGATGGAGAGACAAAATATTTTTCGTATTTTGGAGGGCTTTACACTTGTATGAATAGTATTTTCCCTGCCATTCTAAGGACTATGCTTTGTAACTAGGCAACCATGCTATAGAGCATTATAGGATAATTTTTTTAATTCTCTAAAAATGATAGTTATTTGTCCACATTGTTCTCTAAATTTTTCTCTAATCCTGCATAAACAGACAAATCACAGGTTTGTACCTTTGCACTATATTGCCTTTATTGATTAGATTTACCTATAGTGTGTGTGATCTTCAGAGCTTATTTCTGCCTCCATTCCTTGTTAGCAATTACCAGTCATCCCTTTTTCCACTTTGTGGGAGTGGATCCAAACCAAAAATATGATCAATTGTTCCTCTGTCCCAATGATTCTTTTGTGCAGGACTCTGTGGTGTTCAGCATGGCCATTACTCCTTTTCATCTACAAGGTCATGATTGTTTTAAGCTGTCTTGGCACCAGTGAGCACCACAAGCCTTGGTGCTTGGTGATTGGTGATTTCTCATCTAAGCAGTACTAAGGGCTTTGAGTTTTCCCACTCAAAGTGGGACAAAATTGAGATTTAAGTGAGAATTTCCTGTACCATATTTATTGCAAAAGACAAAGATACTGTCAGGCTTCCAAAAACAGAATTTGTATCTTTTCCTCTACCTTATGAATTTCATTATCAAGCAGTCAAACAAAAATTGCAAAGGATTAATCATTAGCAAAGGACAGAAGGGTTTTGCAGATAACGTCTCTAGTGGGAAATGCAGAGTGGGATGGACCTGGATGTATGGAATTAACACGGTATGAATGTAACATTATAGTTACCTCTGGCATTGCTGTCTCTTCTTTATCCTGGACCAATATGAATCCCTCAAAGCTAAGACCAAGAAGCTTCCATTGAGAAGTTTGGCTGCCCATTTACTCTGGTAAATGGTCTTTGGATGAGCGTGACTTCAACTTTGCACTGTGCACCCTTATGCAAAAAGACTATCCATAGATTAAATTCAGTGTTATTTTTGACATGAAAAAAAATCATTTAATGGCTAATTTTTTCAACTCTGGTGACATGACTCTTAATTACAAGAGAATCAAGATTAGACCAAATTACACTGAAATGCAATATACAATTTGTGGTGTATTCAGCCTTGTGCTTCAGTTCATACACATCCTTGTTCAGGCACAGAGATGGGATTGTGTACCACAATGTAAGAAAGATATAAAGCCATTAGAGAGTGTCCAAAGGAAGGCCACAAGGATGGTGAAAGCCCTTGAGGAAAAGGGTGAGGAGTGGCTGAGGGCACTTGGTCTGGAGAGGAGACTGAGGTGAGACCTCACTGCAGCTACAGCTTCATCATGGAGGGAGGAGGAGAGAGAGGCACTGATCTCTGCTTTCTAGTGACAGTGACAGCTGTCCCAAAGGAATGGCCTGAAGCTGTATCAGGGGAGGTTTAGGCTGGATATCAGGAAAGGTTCTTCACCCAGAGGGTGCTTGGGCACAGAAAAGGGCTCCCCAGGGAAGCGGTCACAGCTTCCAGCCAGACAGAGTTCAAGAAGCATTTGCAAACTCTTGGACACTCCTGAGTCTTGGAGATGGTCCTGCACAGGGCCCAGAGTTGGACTTGATGATCCTTGTGGGCCCCTTCCAACCCAGCATATTTTGTGACTTACTATAACTACTTCTATTAACACAGCTGACAGACCACAGATCTCTGTTCCTTTCTGTTTACTCTGGTGAAGGGTGCAAGCTTACCTTAACACAGACACTACCTGAGATATCCAATTCAGGAGCACAAGCAGTGGTGCAGAGATGAAACCCCACCTTTAATTTCTCCCAATCCTCCCCCTAATAAACCAAAACACAAGCCAAACAAACAAACAGTCCGACCTTAGATGGACAGAATTGCCCTCAGAAATTGTTTGCAGCCAGTCTCCACTGATTTCATAGGGACCTGGGAGAACTACTCAGAAGTTGTAAGGTGACTTTCAGGTAAGCAGAGTTTGTTCCTCTCAATGCAAACATCTTAAGCAGGAAGTTGATGGGTGTAGTCATGACCCCTACAGTGTGATTTTATTAATCTTCCTACTTCAATGGCTTTCTGACAATTTGGCCATTCATCTGACAGAGACATAGGAGAAGTGCACCCTGGAGGACAGCCAGCACTATGGAGTTGGCCTGATGGATAACCAGAATAATTATTCAAGTGGATGGTCTGATACAACTACATAAGTATTTTTAATTTTATGTGTTTCAAAACCTCCAATATCCTGACAAGTTTTCAAACTGTGCTAAGCCAAGAGTCTTGAGGAATTGTTAAACCAGATGTTGTGCATCTCAGATGTGTCTCTTGAGGCATTCTGAGAACACTGGGTTCTCAATGACTGGGGCAGACTTGGCTTGGAATTTCATGGGCATCTGATTTATTTCCCCTAAGGGACTTCTTGGAGGAAGGGGAGTTGTTCCTTCCCCAAGGGGCACTGAGTGTGCTCAAACAGAGAAGGTTCAGGAGACTGTAGGATGCACTGAGAAGGTAAGTTATGAAGGTGGTCTGGACATCATGCATGGTTTGGTTTAGAAGACAAAAACAAAGATGGCAGAGCAGGCTTTGGAGGTAAAAGGAGGAATTTCTAGAGGACTAGAGCAGACAAAGCAGAATTTGCAGCCAATCAGAAAACTGTAAAATTAGCTGCAATCATGGACTACCCTTCAAAACTTGTAAGAACTCTGTAGAAAATCCAATTTCTCTTTATGTCTTCTTTTGTCTCCTCTTTAAAAAGCTAAGATTTTAGGTTTAAGTTTTCATTCAGACAAAACTTTTATGTCTGAGTAATGTAATGAAGACATGCAATAACATACCTTTGAAAGAATCATCCAGAGGAAAAAGGTACTTTGGCATATTGTAAACAAATAATTGTACTAGTCTCAGCAGAGAAATACAAGAGCCTTTAATAGGACATTTATCTAATCTTAAAACCACTCATAAGGTACTCACTGGACTGATTTAAATCTACAGTCACAGAAGTATTTAATGGAACATAAAGTGAGCAGCCCCTTTCCTCACCTCTTCCTTACTGCTCCACTGCAAATAAAAGGAAAAATCTCATACAGTTCTGTTTCTTTCTGCATAAAGCCAGCAAGCCTCTTGACAGTTTCACTGATATTATCCTGGCTGCTAAGCTCCAACATAGTTCTGAACCCCAGCCATTTTGAGGCCAGCAGTGATCTGAAAATACTAATGCCTGATGTTTATATGGAACAAGTCCTGATTTCTTGAATTTGACTAAAATTCCATTCACCTGCAGCTACAGCAATTAAAGCAATAGGTTGGGCAGTGGGAACAATTTTCCCACTGGCTTTGTGGAAATTATGCTATGTTTCTTTTTTTGCAAGAGCTAGGAATATCTGCTAAGTATGTTACTGCTCTTTCATGAAATAGAATCACTTTTAATTCCTTTATTATTGTTGCATTTGGATGTAAAATGCTTATCTGTAGAAGATCTGGGTGCACATTACGAAATTTAGATCAGAATTAGGCAACCATTCCTGTGACAACCCCCACACAGCACCAAAATAGCTGCTCTGAAAAGAAGTGATATGAGGCACATGATTAAATGTCAGTGAATTCTAAAGACTGTTTCTACTAGGGAGCACAAAGAAAGTGATCTTGCATTGTGCTCTAAAATGTCTCTACCCCGTAAGCTGATCTGCACAGACTGATGGCTCTTATGCTGTGGGCTCTCTTTGACTCCCTTTTGACTACAGAGTGTGCATGTCCATTTGTGTGATAAAGGTGCTGACCTTTGTGTGATCAAGGTGTGTGATCTAGGCTGGCACAGCCTGCCCTGGAAATGCTCTGCAGCCCATCTCTTTGCTTTCAACTTCAGGGTGCAGCATGCTGCAAAAGGGGAAGGGTAAAACAGGTCTGAGATAATGAGCATGGAGACAAAACAGGTTATAAATTTCACCCAGACTAGAACTGGTAGCCAAAGAGGTAAGGACAGGTGTGAATGATCTGGGCAAACAGATTTCTGTTAGAAAACATGGCACAAGAGCCTTCCCATGCAGGTTACTCAGGCATGTGACAGGCCACTTGCTGATGGAGATTGGAAGGCTGGTTTTCTATTTCCTCCTAACTGACAGCATTAGGCTTGTACAGTGTAGTAAGTAAATAGTTTTCTAAAGGCTCTGCATTTGCAGGATACCTTTCATCAACTGTAGTACATTCCTAAAAATTGCACACACTTTCCTAAGAAAATTACGTGAACTTCTTGGCATGTTTTTGTCCTTTTCAGCTTTGCAGTCCCCACTGGTCTTTCCACATACCAAATTCCCAAGACAGTTACTCTCCAGTATTTATTGTTAAAACACATTAGGGACTAATTTTCTGTTCTAGAAGCACTATAGAGCCTGACCAAAAATCAAAATCCTTAGTGAGACTCACCAGTGGTCACTTGAATAAACAAAAGTGTCTTGAGCATGCAAGACAGACTCCTTATCATGTTACTCAGTATGCTGAGCATGTAACTATCTTACTGTACTTTAGACTACAGACAGATTTGCAGTTTTCTGCCTGGAAAAAACAGTGTTCTTCATACAGGCCACATGAAATAGTTGCCTGTGCACACCTTGCAAACACAGATTTACACTGAGAACAAGCCCTGATGCACAGACTGGCTGTTCTGTTGATGCTGTGGTCAGGAAGAACAGCTGCAGTGTGCTGTAACTTAGCTAAGAGTAATTCCTCACTGCCTGGGACCTCACATATAATTCACAGGCCTAGGTGTATTAAACCTGCAATTAAGATCAAAAGAACACACTGTAGTGGATAAAATACAGGGTGTGTGATCTTTCAGACTACAGGCTGGAAATTTTAAGATTACATGCTGAAGTTTGTCCCTTCAGATATTCAGGCAACTTTGTATAAGCTGCTTGGTTTTTAAAAGTAGTTAGCAATCTCTTTCTCATTTATGAATGTTTAAGATTACTGACAAGTAGGCCACCTATGTGAAAGTGCCTAAATATGGACTGAGAAAACTAGGTTTTGGCACCCAGATACAAATGCTGTGTCTGTGAAGTTTCTGTTCATTGTGAAAATCTTTTTTTTTTTTTTTTTTTTTTTTCCCTCTCTCTCCTCTGACTGTAAGCTATTTTGCACTTGTGAAATTGCTTTTTTTTCCTTCTGTGCTTCAATGCTTCCATATACTTCCCAGGAAAATACACACAGAACAAAAGTTTACAGAACTTCTTTAGTTTCACCATGATGTCCCATTCTAGCATGGAAAACAAAAGGAATACTTTGTGTTCATAAACAGACAAGCTGGCAAATTTTTTAATCCATAACTAATATAAGAATCTTCTACTGCGAATAATAACAGAATAAATATTTTAAACTTCAGACTACAAATAAAAACAAAGGCTTCCTACCCCAATATGATTCTGCCATAACAATCTTGTCCTTGGTTTTGATGATATCTTAATAAAAAATTGAGTATGCCTCTGATTCTTAAAATTAAACACATATTTGATCATTTCAATCACAGATAGTACTAGAAAGACTTCAGTGGTAGTCCTGCTTTTTAACATTTTATTAATTTAGAAATGCATACCTTGATCACTTTCTCTGAAGTTACCACAAAATTTTCATTCTGCATTCGGTTTTTGTTAAAGCATGGAAAAAGCCCTGACGGCAGAATCAGGATTACCTTTGAGGAAGAAGGTGGATGAGGTTTTACTTTTCCTCAATTTTCTTTTTATTGTAAATAAATTTTAAGCACAGGTACTTGCACATTAGCATTTCAAATTTCTCTTTTATTTTTCATCTCTATATATTTTCTTATTATTTGTGAAGTCATATTTATTCAACCAATATTTAAACATGTGCTTAACTTTGTGATTGTTTCAAGTTATATTTTAGGCTAAGTGAAGACATGAATAGGCCTGATTATAAGCATATCTAAGATTTTCTTGAAATGGGTCCATTTGTCAGTAAAACAGCACTTGTAGATAACGGTTCTTTCCATATTCTGACTTGAATATTTCATACATAACCATTCCAGAAAA
Source organism: Muscicapa striata striata (assembly GCA_030060385.1). Lineage (NCBI taxonomy): Eukaryota > Metazoa > Chordata > Aves > Passeriformes > Muscicapidae > Muscicapa > Muscicapa striata. Next base: position 1,767,863 of record JAREIS010000031.1, read on the forward strand.
GTGAATCTTTTAAAATAAAGATAATTTCATTTTAAAATAATGAATGCATTAGCACTGTCTTATTCATTGAAGTATAAAATGTTACTCTCTTCATGTTGTCTAAGGTCCTCTTCCTTATCTTGATCTCATCATGTGTATTGGAGAATAGGAAATTATTCTATTTAATGGTGTTTTTTAAATGCAACAGGTTCAACATACTGCAAAAGTTATCAGTTCATAATAGCAACCAGTAGTTCTTATTAACTGTCTTGAAAACAGATCTGCTTATATAGGTTTGACTACGTGTGACTTCAGCAGAATTGTTGGATCAGTTGAAATATTTTTCCTTATATTGTTCTATGCAATTCAGTAGCCTTTAGGCTTCATGTTTCTTAATTGGCAAGAAAGAAAACCTTATCTGCTGTTTAAATTTTCTATGATCTAATTTTGCACTTTATGTGACATACCATATCCACCATGCTAAATTATTCAGCAAAAATGAAAACATGCAGAGCTTAACAGTCTGTATAGGTCAATTATAAAATAGGCCTGAAAAAATCTCTATTTGACACAGGTGCCAAAAATGACACATAGAAGCTGGTGCATAGATTCAACATAAGCAGAGGGACTTCTTGATAATGCTAGACATGTAGAAAATGAAATATAGACATGGAGAAAATCTGTAATGATTACAGTGTTTTTATATAGAATTGTATAGTGTTGGTAAGCAGTAGGATATAGAAATAGATTCTAAAAAATGCATGTTTCAAAGGCTCAAGGCTGGAAAAAAGAATGTAATGGTTTAAAATACAAGTACCCAGAGTATTACAGGACTTACTACATGACAGAATCATGACCAACTATCTTTAGAAATAACATTCAGTAAATAGCAGATCACAATGACAAAATATCTTCCTTTAAAATTTTGCATCACCAGCTATGTATTAATACCTCCTTACTCAATGGATTTTATTAACACATTTCTCTACATATTGTTGCCATTTGGATATGAGTAATATCAAGCACTGCAGAAAAATTATAGAACCTTCAGCTCTTATCTAAAAAAAAAACCATTCCAACTTGATGAATTTTAAACCATTTTGAAGATGAGACACAGCACTTTAAAGTGTCTTTTAAATGATTCCAAATCATTAAAAACCCTACTTGACTAGTCTTAAAAAAATTATAGTGATGAGTTTTTAATCCACTGAGAGAAAACTTAGTGAGACCTACAGAAGTATTAAAATATTATGTGTTTGGTTTAGGATTCTACCTGTCTTCATTTAAATTATCTGGGATCAAATTTGATGCATTTTATAAATGACAAGAGATACTATTGGTCCAGCTGCAGGGCTAAAATTTGTCTTGTGTGGTATCCAGGAAATCCCAAGGCATCTTCTTCTGGGGATTATTTAGTATCTCAGAAGAAAAAGCCTTAGAACTCAGGAACAAAAAATTAGTGTTTCTTCATGTCAGTTGTAAAGATGTATACAATGCATTTTTATAGCAGATTCTCTAGGACCAAAACAAGAAGGTTTTCAAAAAATTAAGTCTTTACAGTGACTGGTTCTACAGATTACTAGGTTTTAAAGTTTAGATAGTATAACATTCCTGTCTGCATTACATATTTCTGCCATTTCCTTCAGAAAAGGGAGCATCATAAAATGACACAGATTCCCTTCTCTACAAATGCCTAAGAAACTGCCATACTATATGAAGTTAAGGCTTTTACTGGCCCAAAATCTACACAAGGATATCTATGATTACACAAAGCATTAGCATTAAGTGTCCTAATTTGATTACTCTGGCCAGGGATAATAAAAAGGTAATAGTACATGGTAACAAAGCATCCTCAAAAAGCTGTATTTACTATGCTATTCTAAAAAAAAAAAAAAAAAAAAAAAAAAAAAAAAAAAAAAAAAAAAAAATTAAAAAGCCAGGTAAGAATTCAGCCAGGAATTGATGTCAGATTCCTACTTTAAGATTAGGAATGTTCATGTTCAATTATTATTTGTTACTGAGATACTGAGTACATGTTGGTTTGCTGTCTCTGGCTGTCTGTTCTCATTCAGCATTTACACGTACCTTTGTCACATTCAAATGGGTTTTATTTCACCTGACTTTAGTCATCTGGAAGAAAGTCCTCTAGTCAAAGGCAGGCATCTGTGCTTCCTCTCACTGGGGTTAATAAAGAAAGTAAGCCCCTACAAAAGGCAATTTATGTCACTTTTCCTAGAAAGAGATAGTTTGGAGTGACAGGTACATGTGCACCATAGAGGTGGGGTATGACTAGCTGAGGCTGGATCCTCAGCTCCTGGTAGTTACTGAGAAGAATCCCATGATAGTAGCTGAAAGGTATAAATGTATGTGCTGGAGTGCATTCATGACACAGTCAAATTGATATTCCTGCGAATGAAGATAAAATACCAAAATATTATTTCAATGTACAGTTGATGGCTTCAAAGCCAGTCCAAACTACACACATCAACACTCACTCTTGAAACAGAACAACGCCCACCACTTTGCTTCTTTGGGTAGGCAAATTTTAATCTTTTACTATGAGACTGACAGTTTTGTATCCAGTTGCTATGACAGCAGAAGCCAAAGAACCATGAACCAAAGTTCACTCCCATACCCCAGTCTCCTTCCCCACGCGTGATTCTTACATTGCACAGCTCCAAAAGGTTGTCAGCTTTTAGCACAGTAGGAAGGACTCTTGCCCAGCTTCTCTTTTCATGTCTCACATCTGAGAGTAAGACTCCTGTGATACTGCTATTAATGGACCTCCAGCATGTTTGCTAGTCCAAGAGTATATCCACAGGCATTCTGGAAAATTTGCAATGTTGCAATAGCTTCTGCTTAGGAAAACAAAAATATAAAAGTAGCCTAAAACACAGCAATATGACATGTATCTATTTGGAAAGCCAAAAAAGGAGGAGATAATTTCAGCTTCATTTCAAATTTCATTGACTTTCATAAAGGCCTATCATTTTGGGTACACACCCTGTGTTTACCATACTGATGTTTATAAACACAATATTTTTTACCTCTTAGTCTTTGCTTTGCTAGGCAAAATTCTTTCTTTACATAAGGCTGATTCTTCATTACCTTTAACACTTCTGCACTTGCTCTCATTTTTTATAAATGTATTTTTTTAATAAGCTGAGTATGACATTTCCTAACAGATTCTATGCTTTCTGCTTTTCTACATATCTCTACTGGAAACACTTCAGCCACTATGTCCTAAGATCACATTTGCCTTTCCACTGAGATTCTGAAACCACAAAAATTCCAGTGACCCCTTAGAATTTCTTCATTTCTCTGGCACTCACCACTATGCTTTAAGGCACCTTTATGGGAGAAGCCTTGGAGCATGAAGTGCTCAAGATTAGAACCTTGTTTGATACAGAACATATGTGCTTAATTTTATGTATGGTGTATCATTTCATCAGCTTCAGTTAGTTTTGTAGGATCTTAGCCTATCTCCTCAGTCTATAAATAAATAATGACAGATTTATAAATAAATCAGTTTCTAACCAGCTGAAACTGTGTTATCTTTGTAGATTTTACCAATCAATAGAGCAGCGTGAATGACAGGCACAGGTTCCGCAGTTTTAAAAGAATCTAGTATAACAATAAATAAATAGAGTACACGTAAGTACCACATAAATATTTTGATGCACTAGCACAAAATATTTCATATGGTGTTTCAGAATATGCCCAAGCCATTTACATCTATGCTAGACCAGCAAGTGCTTTTTAGCTGGCAGTTCAGTGTTCTCCCAGTATAAATAGATGATCAATCATTCTTTGTTGCTATTGTTTTAAAGAATAGTTTGAAACTCAACTCACATGGAGTGTTATTACGGCCTGTTCTTTCTGTTCTCTTATCAATACAAGTTTTAATATTAAAAAAGTGCATTGTTTTCATCTGACTACATGAGTGTATGTGTTGAGCTCTACTGTAATTTTCTAAGTTCTTGGCTGGTGGGAGAGTGCAAGTGCAAGCCTGCAGAAGAGACTGAAACTCTGTGAAGACACAAAGTAAAGCATGTATCACTATTCAGAGAACAAACACACAAATGAAAACACTTGAGTGGATAAAATCCATTCCCATACTGAGAATCATTGCATAACAGTGCAGAGTTTGCGTGGAGATGAATTTGAATTTCACCTGCCTTCCTGCTCTGCTCATTTAGAGGAAACTTAAGGAGACCTAAACTCCAGTGCCTCATTTAAAGCCTGATGCAGGACATAAGTACAAGGCAATGTATCTGTATTGTTCTTGTGTCAACAGCCCTGGATTTATCATTTTTGCAGAAGATGTAGTATGAAGAATGCTTGACTTTGATTATGTTGCCACAAACCGGCCTTGTCATGTTCCTGTCACAGCGAGGACTCGTCTGCTCAGGTCTCTTTCCTGGCATGTACAGAGAGGTCACAGGATGGTGCCAGAAGCCAGGCGGTGGATTTCAGCCCGGTGCCTGTCCTCGCTCCACCACGGACGAGCACTGAGTGCGAGGGCTGGAGGCCAAAGGGCCCTTCTCCACCCTGGGGAGCTGTACGGAGCAGTGCGATGGTCGAAGCACAGACGGCTCTCTGCTTTCCCAAGTTTTTGCTGTGCAAGGCCCAGGGTGCTGCTCCCGGATCGGGGAGGCGTCACCTCCTCCTTACCAGGGCTCCCCTCCCCTCCCGCGCAGCGTTCCGGCCGCTGCCCCGGGGAGCCGCAGCCGTGCCCCCACACACCGACCGTGCCCTCCTTCCCGGGCCCCGGCGGCGCTGGGGGAGCGCTGGGCTCGGCCGCAGCGCCGCCTCGGGCCGGAGCGGGCGATCGGCGCTGGCCCGGGCCGCCGCCGCGCCCCCGCTCGCCCACCGGCGAACACACCGGCGGCGAGAGGAGCCACCGGCAGATCCGCCGTGCGCCCTGCTCAGCACGCCCGCTCCTCCCTGCTCCGGGAACCGCAGAGGGGCGGCGGAGCGCTGCCGCCTCCCCTCCGTCTCCCGGAGCGCGGGCTGAGGGCAGCGCTCCCGCCGGGCTCCGCTCCCGCCGGGCTCCCCGCCGCCGCTCCGCTCGGCTCCGCTCCGCTCCGGACTCGCCCCGGAGAGGGCACGGCAGGCGGGGAGCGGGCGGGGGGAGCGCAGGGGGAGGGAGGGCTGCGCGCAGATGAGCGCCGGTCCTGCGAGATGCTGCACGCCCAGCTCCCCGCCGGAGGGGGGTAGCAGCCGCTGTCTCCGCCGGCTCCTGCTTTTTTGCAAGGGCTGTTGCTGCCGCTGGACGCAACCTTCTCCCGACATGGAGCTGCTGCTGCCGCCGCTGCTGGAGTGAGTGAGTGTGACGGGCAGAGCTAGCCGGCCGCATGGATGGATGTGTTTAGCTTTGTGAAGATTGGGAAGCTCTCCGGGTAGGTGTTTGCCGCTGCTGCTCCGCGACCCGCGGGCGCTGCCCGTGTCCTGCGGGGCAGGAGGGATGGGGTGCCCGGCGCGGGGAGCGCCCCGCCGCTCCCAACTTCTCTGGCAGCGGGGCGGGGGTCTCGCTGCCGGGGTGCGGCGGCGGGGGCTCGCTGTCCCTGCCATCCCCCGGGCCGCGCCGATCTCCCTGCCTGGGATGAGTCGTGCCACTCTCCCTTGCGAAGGGACAATGAACTGCGGCCGCAGTTGGGCGAGAGCGGTGCCCTCCGTGAGACGCCGGCCAGGATGGGCGGCCAGAGTGTTGCTGGAAATGCAAAAGCGGCGACAGGGGCCGGAGCCGGTTGCGGTGCGGTGTGCGAGGGGTGTGCTGGTGTTCGGGGGTGGCGGCGCGGTGCGGGTCTCGGTCATCTGCCGGGGCGGGGGCGAAGTTGCGAGGAGCGAGCAGGCTGGCCGGGCCGCGCTCCGGTCTCGCCTGCGCTCCGCTCCGCTCCGCTCCGCTCCCGCGGTGCGCGCCGCTCGGGCGCGGCGGCTCCGGAGCCTCTGCGGGGAGAAGCGCTCAGATCGCCGCTCGCATCGTCGGTGAGCGCTGCCCCTCCGCCGTTCGCACGGCGATGGGCGCAGGGGCGCGAGCGGATTTGGCGTCTCTTATCCCTTCCTTGGAAGGCTCGTACTTCTCGTTGTTTAAATGTGTGGTTGATTTCTGTTATTTTTCTCTAATTTTTTTGTTTTCCAAATAAACCTTCTCTTGAATGGCCTCAGAGTTGTGGTCTCAGCCTGTGGACTGTTGCGTTTGCAGCTGGTTGCCAGGCCTGGAGCTGCATAGATAGATCAAGAGGCACAGCAGCCCCTGGTACAATGTTCCACCGTAGTTACGCGTAACTGGAGCTAGCCCTTCGCAGCTGCACAGGGGATTGTGCTTTATCGCAAAGATGCAGTACCAAAGTACTCGAGTCACATTTTTTTTTTCAGTGTTCTGGTGTGGATAATCTTCCTAAGGGATTTAGCTTTGATCACTGTAACTAGGAGTGTTTCAAATTCTTATGATTCACTGGTTCCTGCACCATAGTTACCATATCCTTTTCTGTTTATGAGGCACGTATGAGGCAGAAATTGGATGTTGTACAAAAGGGAGAAAGGCCTTGTTAAGGAAATAAAATAGGTGGCTTGCTCCAGTGAGGGTCAGGTAGGGAGCTTGTCAAAATGACAGATGGTCTGTAAAGAACAAACATTGCATGGCTGGAAGTTACAGAGTGCCACAGGTGCAGGCATTGCCTTTATCCCCCAAAATTCCCACCGTTGCACCTGGCTGTGATTACAGCTCTGCTTGTGACATGCCAGCACAGAACAGCTGCTGTCATTCAAGCACATCATTGTCTCATCCTGCTCACAGCAATTTTACCCCGTGTGACAGTGACAATACAAGCAGCCCCCTCGGCTTGCCTTGGGTGGTGTTACTGGCTGGTACCACTAGAGCTGCAGCAGCAGGAGCTACAGCAGAAACTTTGAGGAGAGGGAAAATGTGCTCACATAGATAAGGAATAGGTCATGTATTGTGGTATTTATTTCCAGGTAAATTGAATTGCATGACCTTCTCCTTTTTTTTTGGTTGGAAATTATGTTTTAGAAAAACGCCCTTTTAGAAAGGCTCCCAGGTCTTCACGTCACACTTGGTCTATAATCAAAGGCAGAGAAAGGGATGTGCCATTCAAAAATTTTATTATGTCAGGTGCATGGCAGGTTTTAGATATGTATATTGTAAGCTTGGGTCTCTCTTGATGTGTGCAAAATCTGTAGCTTGCTGCATACTTGAAGACAGATCATAGAAATTCTTCAGAAGAACCTGAAGGTTCCTTCTGAAATGAAATTGCAAGTTTCAATGCTTGTATCTGCCTCTTCTTCATTTAAGGATGTGAAATACTTACGGCCTGTGTTTGTCTTGTAGATTTCAGTAAATGATTTCTGTACTGAGCTACACTTTTTCTTTCTAATTTTCCAGTTGTTAAAAGACATAATAGTTTACACAGGAATTGACTTTATTTGCTGTTTCCTAGGTTACAGCCAGGTATCTATTCCAATTTTATGAGAGCTTCATGGAGAAGACAGGTTCCAGTGTAAACCCCATTTTTAGTCCCTTTGTGCATTTGGGTTGGAAAACAAGTTTGCCCAAAAATACCCGTTGTTTGCTGGTAGAAGGAAGGTCTTTCTGAAGAAAATATTTAACGGAGACTGTGATCTTACAGGCAGATTACCTACAGAAATTGTTTTGAACATAGCTGGTTCTGAACTTATTTTAAATTTTATTTTGTTGTGCATTCAGGTCTCCTCATTTTAAGTGGCAAGTCTTTCATCACAGTTTTAGTCTGCAGCCTTGATTCTGCAGGCAGTGGCACACCTAAGCTCTGCTATACATGACTACTGGAAGGGATACTCCCTAAAGTCATGATATGATTTTAACGGGTCTGGTAAGAATTTAAATTTTGTCTTGATCAATTAGCATATATTTTTAAAAATCTGGAATAAGCTTAAAATGAGGTTTAAAGTCCTAGAGTGTGGCTACTAGTTATAAAATTTTACATAGCATACATAATTTTTTAATATTTTAATTATCTATGTTGGTTTTTTTATGTGATACCTTTGTGTTCAGGATCTTTTAGAGACTCTGCTTCTATAATGGCTTCAAAAATTGTCCATACTTGCTGGGTAAGTGGAAAATTTGAGCATAATCTGGAAAAGGATTATGTGCAAAAATGAGAGAGAATGCCAAACTGGTTCTATGACAAAGATGATCTCTGGTAATCTTGTTCTTTCCTTGACTTTTTGAGTCTGTTACATTGTAGACTATGCATAAACATACAGATGCTTTGTGATAAAGTTTCTGTTGATTTTGAAAGTTTGGAGGTAGCCATCAGACATTGAAAACAAGAATACCATATAGAAATAGTGATCACACTTTCCCTGACATAGCCTCTCCCCCATCCTGCTTTGGAAATTCACCAGTTTGGTAGTGGTCTGGAGTAAATGTTTTGGTGTAAATCTTACAGTGTCATTCTCTGGAGGAAAAAACCACAGACAGACAAACAAACAAACAACTGCCTTTTATTGTAATGAATTTCCAAGTGTAGAGAATGATTGAATAGCCTTGTTTAATGGATCAGTGCTTGGATGTGGAGCTGTGCAAGGCAGATGAATATTTCTGTAGTGTGGGCAGCACACATGTATGGTATGGTAGCCTCTGTAATTTGGGATGGAGGATCAGTCCTAGGTAAGGTGCATAGCTGACAGTTGAGGTTGGTTCAGGAGTCTGTCTTGCCTGATATTCTCTCTCAGTTCCTTTTAGCAGCTGCTTGGAGAAAGAGTAGAAGAGATGGTGATTCTTGAGCATGGGTATAGGCAGTGGAGGGAGGATGGTGCTGCTGTTCTGAACATTAAACTGTTTTCAGATCAAGGTAAATCTGAGAAAAGGGCACAGTGTCAAGTTTCTAGTCAGTACTGGACAGAAGAACTGTGAAACAATAGGTCAGAATAGTGAATGGAACTTAGCAAGAATTAAAGCCTATATTCATAGGATATATTTTTAGTTGGATTTTTTTTTTTTTTTTAACTGGGAATGATTGTTTTTGTGATGTCTGTTGAGGTCAGTTCTATTTCAGAGCTTTCACAGCAGGAAGAAAACTTTGATACGAAAAGATATCACCTGAATGTGACTGAGGCAGTGACCCTCCAGAGCTGGGATATAAAGCTCCTCTGCTCCTGTTTGTAACATTTCCACGTAACACTAGGGAGGAAATGACGAATGTCTGCATGAGTGGCTGTCAGGTTCTAAGCTGTGGCAATACTGCTGAGGGTAGAGGGACATCTATGTCACACAGTTACATTTGTGGGAGAAGTTCTGAGCTCATGGAGTAATTTCTCACCAGAAAGAAAGTCTCCAAGAAACAGGCCTGCAGTATGGGGTAAAAAAGTAGAAATCTAGACTTCATTGTAGCTGTTAAAAGGATAATGAATGGAGAGGTAAACTCATATAACAAACAGGAGGATACCAGGAAGGTTTGGACCTGCCCTTAGCAGCGATGTCAGTTTGTTGTATGGGGTATGTAAATTTGTCTTACCTGGATCTTTACTTTAATGCTCAAGTTTAGCATTGCTATCTATTATCCTTGAGTTTTAATTTATTCCATTAAAGTGGGATTTGAATAGCCATATCTTTGCTAGCCAGGCCCTTGGAATTGGCTTTAAAATGACAACAAAAAAAATCCCTTAACTCTGCAAGCTCTTCTTTTCAGAGAATAGTCAAATATGGTTTTTTTTGCTGTGATTATGGTAGACCTGAGGCTGGTTTTCTAACTGAGAAGGAACTTCTTACCAAGTTCTTTTTCATTGGCGTGGATAAATATCACATTTTTATCTTTTCTGTTTATCTTTCCATAGCTGGCCCTCTCTAGTCAGGTAGACAGACTTGGTACCTGCACAGATGTTTGGACTTTTGGGTTCTTGCTGCTTATAGAAGTGAAAGAATCCTAAACTGATGTGGAGCCTTGCATTTGTTTTCTCTCTTTCCAGCCTTTGTAGTTCTGTGCTCAGTTTTGTTCTCTCCAGATACTGTCTTTAGATGTCATGCCAGACTGGTGTGAAAGGTTCTCTCCTAGATCTGTCTTAAAATGTAGCAAACTAGAAGCTGTGCCTGTATCTTCTGAGTACTAAGCTCTGTTGTGTTTTTGTTTATTTTTGTTGTTTGTTTGTTTGGGTTTTTTTGGTTTTTTTCAGGGAACTGTGTTGCTTGACTTCATGGTTTAGTTGTTTCTATGCTGCCAAGCAGATGTATGTTTTTAGATTTAAAGTTCTAAAATTAGCCCATCTGTTGTTTGCTGCTTGTGGTTTTGTTTTTTGTTTTTTTTTTTTTTTTTTTTAATTAATTAAAAGATTTTGGGATGCTTCTCTGTCTTCATCAGAATAGCACCTTTCTTTATTTGTGATTTTCCTTGCCAAGTTTTTATTTTCCTGTGAAGTTTAAAAAACCCCTATCTAAATGGGGAGACAATTGAATTTGTGATTAATTAACTGATGCTGTTTTGAATATGACTTTTGGAACAATTTTTATGAGTACTCTTTGCAGTGACAATACCGTAGCTTGTAAGTTATTTTCAGTATTTACAAAAGACTCAGTAAGAAAGCCTGTGATTATCCTTTTTATGTTCAAAGGAGGTAATTTAATTCCAGGAAGTATTTTATTATACTGGATGATAATTCAAATAACCAATAATTTATTTCAGCCTTTTTTCTCGAGGGCTGCATTACATTTAAGGGCACATTTGCCTAGTCACATTAATATAGGAGCTTTACCTTATATATTTTATTATTTGTCTGTTTTGTTTTGTCATTATAAAGACATATGCTTTAATGTTTGTGATGTTGGTAATGTTGTATGTCATAGTGACTTCAGTAATTTTGAGATTTATTAAAACTACTCCTTATATTATGAACAGCTGTAAACTTGTCAAGTGGCCAGTGAATGATGATACAACTCTGCTAAATCTTTATGTTCTCTGTTCTCTATACCACAAGCAACATAGTCTCCAGAAATTTTTGAGAAAGCAAAAAAAAAAAAAAAAAAAAGAATAAACTCCAAGTAATACTTTCTTTCTCCTCTTCTACTAATTACTGAAGAAGATGGAATGAAAACTTTGAGAATTGATGCTTTGATTTAAGAAAAATAAAAATGTACGGGTTTGATAGAATGCTTTTATTTCCAGAAAGTTGTCTTTTCTTTTTGCTTTTGGTTTGTTTTGAAGGACTTGAATCTGTAATGTAAAATTGTTGATAACATAGCCAAATCAAGAATCTTGGGATAGTTTCTCTTATAATTGTAGCCTGCACCAATGTTCTTGTATGTGCATGTTTAAGTCACTCTGTTTAAATTTTTTATATGAGGTGAGAAGACAGAAGAGGGTTTTTGTTTTGATTTCTTGCCTCTATTTCACTGGTACCAGGACAAGCCTGAGGTGTTTTACAGTTTGTTTAGTTTTTAAAAGGGGAGCAGGTTTGCTTGTTCATGGCATGATTTGGTTGCTTGGTTTGTTTTTGAGAAGCCTGCTGTTCAGCCTGACAGATTCTTGTGGAAAATTTCAGTTAAATTAAAAAAAAACAATCTCACCATAGCAGTAATAAAAAATGAGGATATGTTACCATATCATTATGGAAGTGTACCAGGCTGTTCATAGGGAATACAAACCATGACCTGAAATAATGAGAGGATGATACATGGTCTCAGCTCCACTCATAGTGTGGTGCAGAAGGGGGACTTTACTACTCCTGAAAGCATTTCCAAGCAGTTATGTCAGATCTATCACAACTTAGTATCTGACTGATGAGATAAAGAGTTAACTAAAGTCATGTAGTAGCCACCACCTCTTACAAAATGTACCATCATCTGGGGAGGATCTCTAACTGCTGTAGACAAATATTGCAAAAAATCCAATGTGAGGAAAGGAAAGGTAATTTTGGGTTCCAGTCCTACTGTGTCATGCACAAATAGCTCTATTAAATCAGGGAAGACCATCCAGGTACGTGAATTACTCTTTTTCTTGACTGTTTGCATATGACCTATTTGGATATGACCTCTTTGGATCCACGTTATGGAAACTTTTGGTGCTGATAAAGTATCCATGTAGCAACATGCTTTAACAGGAATTGACTTCTGATAATACCAAACTGTATTTAAAGCTGCTTTTTTGTAATCATGAATAAAGCAATTAGTTTTGTGTCGTACCTTGAAGAAATCTGTGAAGTGAAAAGGCTGCACATTTATTGAAGGTATGTTTAAAGACCTTTAAAATAATCAGTGAGTCTCTATTTCTGATAATTATTCCAATGACTGGAAATGAAGCAAATAACAGGGCAGTAATATAAATTTCAGTAAGTAATTGCATTTTAAATCCTAGTGAAATCCACACTGCCTGAAATCTAAACCTGTGAAAGTGCATTGGAGCTAGAGTTGTAAAGTACTCAGGACTCATGTCCCTCTGATTTAAATTAGGACCTGGTGTTGTAGAAGTTTCTTCCAGTATTCCTTTAGTTTAGAGTGTGGAGAAACTCCCTTTAATATGTTGATTATTGTCTACAAACTGAGAAATTACTTTTCATTAGTTATAATAACCAACATTTTTAATTATAATTAAGTTAGTGAGTGGACTTGTCAGGTATCAGTTTTAGCAATGGGAGTGTGGGGAGATAAGGCTCTGCAGAATAGGTGGATATCTAGCAGGATTTTGAGAACTGCTGGTAAAAATATAATTTACACATAGAATAGAAAGAAGATGGTAAAGACTAAGAAGGAATATTTGTATGCTAGAGTCAAATATTGAGAATGAATCTTCTTGTGATCTGGCTCTTGACAGAGTTTATTTTTGGATTTTGCTGAAATTTTTTTAAGGTTTAAGGGAAAGAGACTTGGAATATTGCAAGGTATTATGACTTTTTTATATCTATAGATAATCAAAGCAAGAAGGTGTGATGTGTGGATTGATGAAAACTGCTAAGTGATTTACATTAACAATCAAAAAGACATAAAAATCTCCCGTCTGTTCTTCAGCATTTATTTCTGCATATGTCCTTTCTGTTTATTTTTAGGGAGTGGGAGAGAAAAGACACATAATTTTGAAACTAACATTGTTTAAGAAGAAAAGCTAAAATCACTATTTTTAAAACTTTGCAGTACTGATTGTACCTTATTTAGAGTGAAGGTTTACATCAAGGTTTGTGTATGATGGAGTTTTAATTGTTCAGATAAACTGTCAGCTTTTCTCATGTAAGTGCTTACATATTTGTTTAAAATAGTTTTCCAGCATTATGCAGCCCATAAGGTTTTGCTTATGTTGCTCATAGATTTTGCAGTTTCACTATTTATTCTTAAACTTGAATTTGTGATTGTATTCCTCTGGATTTGGCAGTCCTCATATGTTTGGAAAGCAAAATTATTCTTTATGGCAGTAAATGCTACCAGGAGTACTAGCAGTTGCACCAGCCATGTAAAACAAGCCAGGCATGTGTTACATGTCCGAGCTGCCTTATTTCACTTGTGCTCTCTGTTTGACTGAAATAGAGCAGGAGAGAACTGGAGAAGAAACCTGGAAATATTCCATATCTAAGCAGATTTGTAGAGGCAGGATGCTTCATTACCTGAATGCCTGAATGATGGCACTGACTTTGACTTGCTCTAAATGAGGCTGTGACAAGCCTTGAGGCATCTATGACAGGAGCCTTGAGACAGCAGAGATTGCAATTGCAGAGAAGAGCCTGCTCCAGCAGACTTTGGGGCTGGAACTAGATGGTCTAAGGTCCTTTCCAACCAATCATTCTATGATCCTATGCTTTTTCTTGGCTTGTGATGTAAGCCCTTTATCCCATGACATAAAATAAAATTGAAGGTTATGTATGGTAGTGTCAACTTACCCACTCTAGAAAGGGGTGGTCTGTCTGTTTAACACTGCAGAGTGTAACAGGTTGTGCACCTCTATCATGGAAATGACACGTTTTGTTTTGACTGTACAATGTGGCTGATAAGTCAAAATGTACTGTATCTGTTCTGGTAGAAATTGTCACATTTCATGGGTTTTTTAACTGGCATTAGGTTTTGGATCATATGAAAGTTGCTATTTAAAGGCATCTGCTTTTCTTGTTTCTTTCTTTCTTTCTTCTTTTCTTTTTTTTTTTTTTTTTTTTTTAACTTGTCGCAAGCCACGGATGATGTTAACTGAATTTTTAATTTTTGTCTTTGAAGAATTTTTTTTCTCCAGTGGGGGAGGCAGATAGTTTTCTCATGAAGTTGGCTATCTGCCTAGGTCTCTGCTTTGCATAATGTATTATGTGTTACCTGTCATGTTTACAAGGAGTGCCCTCTCCTCTGTCAGGGCACACAGTAAAAGGGGACAGAAAAAAATTGCACATGGGGAATGATCTGTACTTCACTTTTCTGCTTTGAAGGCAGAGTGAGTATGGGCTACAGCATGTAATAGGGGAGGAATGGCAAAGGTAGGAAGAGAGAAATTGGGGAGAGGAATTTAATGAATGTTGTATTGGGTGGGGGCTAATTTGCCTTGAGTGAATTGAACTAATTGTTCAAGACTAGCTGATCTTTATGTGAAGGTGAATTTGCATTGTTGCCTGGGTGGGAGTTTATTTGCTTCGTAAGGCTGTTGTTGATGAGATGTGCTGTAATCTGTGTGACTGCTGTTTTAAAAAATGGAAGAATTCACTCCAGCATTGGAACAGAAACAACTTCTTTTTCTTCTAAGGTCTTGCGTTTCTGCTTGAAAGGGGTTTCTGGTGGCTAAGCTTGAACTAACTCAACACATGAAATAACAAGGTGGTCCTTGGCTCCCTGTGCATTCTGTGTCTCAGAGACCCTGTAATCAGGGTGGTGCCTTTTCTCAGGGTGAAGCTTAACTCACCCTGCATTGGTTCACTGATGAGCCCTGTGACTTCCCCCTCTTTGAATGCAGATAACTTAACTGCAAAATCTGTAGTTGTTGGGGAATGTTTCATTTTGGCTTAAAAAAAGGAGTCCAAAAAACCAGAAAGCATTTGGCTTTTTTTTTTTTTTTTTTTTAGTTTGGCATGGGGAAGAATTAGGACTAGGCCCCTGTGCTCTGAGGCACTTTGAGTGGGCACTTCTGTAATATGATCAGCCTCATGTAACATTTCCTGCAGAAGACCTAATGAGGCTGTGGGGTCTGATTTCCATTTCCTTTTGCTTTCCAGTTTCCCCATTTTGACCCCTGCAGCCCTTTGTCTCACACCATGGTGAGCTACTTTAGGGACTAAAACTATGAGAAAACTGGTTTTGGTTTGTTTCATTTCTGCTGGTGCAGATATCTAAACTGGCTTGGCAGAAGGGATTGAAGCATGTTGTCTTGGGCAGGGAGGTGGAAGGCGAGAGGGGAAGTGGAGCTTCTGGTGTGTGCTGAGCTCTGTAACATTGCACCCCATTTAGTGGTGGGTGCTGCTCTTGGGTGAACATGGAGCTGAAACCTTCCTGCAGGTACCTCTGGGAGCTGGGGAGGCTACATGGGAACCCCACATAGGACCAAATCCAGGAAGGAGGGAATTTCTGCCAAAGATGGCTTGGAGTGACAAAAAGCTGCTTCAGCCCCTCTGAAATTCCTCAGATCTTTCCTAGTTCCTCTTGCTTCCCTGTCTTTTCCTGCCCTTGGAGCCTGTTCTGCTGCCTTGAATTGACTTGGCTTTGCTTGGGCACTTGGGAGACCAAGTGCAGGTTCTGTGTGTTAAATGCAGCTTTGTGTGTCTTGCACATCCTGATGTATGAAGGTGTTGCACCCTTGCACCCATGCCATGCAGTCTAAAGAAACTGGCTTCCTGTTGTTACTAAAAGCAGATTTCTAATTATATTTTTGCTTTATTAGGCAGCAGAGGAGTGTGGTTGTCCAAGGGATTAATTTTCCTAGATTGCTTGTAGTAGAAGGTTGAACTGTCCAGGATAAATGAGAGGTTGTTTAATTTTCTTTGGTTATCTTTTAAATAATGAACCTGTGTTCATTCCTAGCAGCAAGTTTGCAGTTATATCCTTTCTGTGGATGTGTTTTCCAGGTTCTGGAAGCTGTCTGAAGAGATAAAAGGTTTCTTTCAAATGTTCTATTTCTGAACTTGGAAAGAACTTCTTACAGAAGCAAGTATGGTGTGTCTGTGCTACTTCTGAGACCACAGAAAAATAACTGGAGAGTATTAATGGCATGCTTTTCAAATGCTCTTCATTTTTAAACTGGAAATAGGAGTTTTATAGGTGCATAAGTAGCCTGAATTTTTAATTATGCTTTGAACCATGCGGCTTTCTGATTTTTAGCAACAGCAGTAGTAAACTTTGAGGAGTTTCCATACAGCAGTTTTTCTCTTCCTTCTGTGTCTTCTATCATTTCTTACACATATATGGCATTACATCAGCCCCCTCCCTTGTTGATCACTTTCATACTTTGCAATGTTTATCCATCAATTCTATCACATCACTGAATATTGGTCTAAAAAAGATGGTGTTTATGGGGATCTTGAAGGATATGTCTAAAGGAGAACTCTAAAAAGCCTCACAACAAATGATTCCATAGAAAAATTTTAATTTAGAACTACTAGAACTCTTTTAGTTTGGGTGTTTTATTGTAAAAAATGCATAGTATATCAAAAGAAGTACTCTCAGGATGCACAATTAAAAATACTGTAGCTTTTACACTTTTTTTTCAAGGTGGCTAACATCATGCATCTGCATGACTTATAGTTAGCTTGCCTTACAGAAGACCACTTTATAAATAATATCTTTGGAATAGGAACAGTGAAATGCAAGTTTGTTTTTCTTTAGTTGACATGTTTGGATAAAAAAACCTTCCAATATCCTTATTTTTTGATGCTGAATATATTGAATATTTGTTTACTGATACAAAGGTGTGTTCTTTCAAAGCAAACATTGATTATTATTCTTCTCTTTTGATGGCTTTAATAGGCATTAAGGTCCTGTGAAGGTCTTGTTGAGACAGGGGTGTTCTGAAATGGCAGATTCTTTGCCCCTGTCCCTTGTTTCCATAGTTGTCCTGTTGGATTCGAGTTGTCCATGGCATCTGGGTGTGCTAGTTGATGCTGTGACTGTTTAATAGATTTTAATGGTAGCCTGCTATGTAAAGGGTAAAGGATGAATTTCACTCTTCCAGATGTCACTCCAGGCGTCCTCCTTCAACTCAGCAACAGTACATTGTGTTTCTTTAATGGCAGAATGTTGATTTGCTTTTTTGTTGTGTTTTCTAAAGCTTGTCCAAGCCTCATAGTGTTCTTTAGCCTTTAGACAAATGTTTGTTTTTGGAAGCGTTTCCCTTTCATTAGTGTTCTTTAGCCATTAATCTCAGAGTTCATCCCATTTTCTCATGTTAAGTACTGGTTCTAAAAAAGAGAAATTCTATTTTCATGTTAAATGTTTAAAATGTTTCTTTCATAGAAGAAGGTAAGGCAGCATTAGTTTCAATTTTTTTAAATGGTTCATAGTTCAGTGCTGTAATGAACAGCTTTCCAATTAGAGGAGACAATACCTGTTCTACTGGATGTTATTTCAAAGTGGCTGAAATTTATTCTAGCTGCATAAAACGTTACTAGTAATATTTTTATATATTTGTTTACCAGGCTGTAATTATAAGAACTGACATTTAATCTACTCAGTGTTCAAAATATTCTTTTTTTTTTTCTTCCACAAATGTGATGGTAAGCAGAAAACAGTTTGTCTCTCAATTTCTGTGGTGTGGTTTGCTGTTTTAGTTCTTTTCCCCATCCCCCTCCTGTTTCCAAATGAAGCAGCTCTCTTTTGCTAGTCCCTGCTTTCACAGTGAGTATTTGATGCTGACTCACCAGTTGTCCTGATTGGACACTGGTGGCACAGCCGTGTGTGTGGCACTGTGACCACAAAAAGACACCTTCTTGATCCACATCCCTTTTTTGTTAATTAGTTCAGTATTCTGGCTTTTAAAAGTGTTGGGGGAATAGGTGGTTTAGGCTGTCATTTGTACTTATGTTCAGGAGAGAACAGTTCTGAGCATTAGACAGCAAATTCATGGTGATTCTGTCTTTAGTGAACAGTGACAGGAAGCCGTAAAGTTTGTTTAATGTTCTATGAAGCTATAAGGAAACTCTTGTTTTTGTTTAGTCTTTGCAGAAGTTGAGTAATTAAGAACACCACAGCCACTTTGTTTCTCACATACATTAGTTTTATTCTATCTTTACTTCATAATTTTTTTCTTTCTGAGCTGAGTGGCACAGACTTTACAACTAAAATATGGTGGATTTTTCTCTTTCCAGACAGACTGTGCACACTGCATAGGCCACATAACCCTGTGTACAGCATCTCTCTGCTCAGTAAATAACAGTGCAACTTGAATCACAGCCAGAACTTTCTTTGCAGGCTTGACTGTTGCTCTGATTTCATCTGGTAGGACCTGCCTGCCCCAGTGCCAGCTGTGTGTGTCTGCCCCTTGTACCTGAGCAGAGTAAATGCAGAGCCCTCAGCACAGAGCTGCAGCCTCCACTGCTGTCAGGTTGGGTGAGGGAAGGAAACCTGCCCTACATATCTTCAGAGAATCACAGAATCACTGGGTTGGAAGAGACCTTCAAAATGGCACCAAGTGCCACATCCAATCTTTTTTTATACACATCCAGGGATGGTGACTCCACCACCTCCCTGGGCAGACCATTCCAGTACTTTATCACTCTTTCTGTGACAAACCTTTTCCTAATATCCAGCTGAATTTTCCCTTGGCACAGCTTGAGACTGTGAAGATCTTGGGTCTGCTTCCCTGTGCTGATGGAGTGCTGCTGAGTGTGACGGTTCCCAGCCTTGGCAGACTCTTCAGCAGGGATGTACAATTTGTATTACACTGAAAGATGACATGATCTGTTCTTCAAACTGGCAAATCCAGTCCAGCAGTCGTTTTGAATAATTTGCTGAAACCCCAACGTTAATAATGACAAAGGAGTTGCATGTTTGTTGGTTTAGGGGTCTGTAAATGCATCATTGGGTACACATGTCCACTCAGCTTACTGTACAGCTCCTGTAAAATACCTGTTGAGAGTCCTTGCTATATAAATGAACAGTCATTTTGGTGGCAAAGATCATGACTTTCCATTCTCAAGTTAAACTTTCTAACTTAGGCCTGTTGTATTGAAAGTTGTGGCTGTTTCATAGTAGAAGAAAAAAGTACTATTTCACCTCTGAGAAAGGTATTTCTGCAGTTCTAGTGCCTGGTGACTTGTTTAGTATTTTTTTTTTTACATTGATCAACACATACAAATACTTAGTGATAAGGATGGTGATCAGCTGGAAGGAAAACTTACCTGTGTAATGACCAGGCACTGTGCTCATTGTACAGATCAGATCACAGAATTAAACTGTCACCTGGTAGAACATGGGAGAGAATTTTCTTCCAGAAAAAGCCACTAGTTCTAATTGTCTGGTTTGTTGTGTGTTTCTTTATATTTCATTGTTGTGGGGTGGAACAAAACTCCAACAATTAAAGACAAGTTTTTACTATTTATTTTTTCCTTTTACAAAGAACTGGGAGTTTGATATCTGCTAGTCTATAAGCTGATAAGCACTAAACTTCCATATGAGGACGTAAAAAATACCAGCTGGTTTTTGAAATTTAAGGCCACCTTTGTCATTTTATTACGCCAGGTAGATATTGGATATTAAGAATTTTCTAAAGGACATGCTATTTCCATGCAGAATTGTCCTAAAATATGCCTTTATAGTGCATAATTAAAAATACCCATGCTCACATTAAAAATGGACTTTTCACATTTCAGTTTTAAAACTGTCTGCTTTCCTCTGCCCCATGTTCCTATAGTGATTCTGATTGATTGCAGTGGCACTTGGTGACAGAAGAGTGCATCACCTGCAGTCAAGATCACTTTCTTCTGGATTTAGCCAGGAGTCTGCTCCCTTGGATGGAAATTCCAAAAGCATTACTGGTAGGCTTTTTCTTTTCCCTGCTTCCTTTCCTTTTTTCTTTCTTTTTTTTTTTTCCTTCTGATTTTTACTTACACAGTTCAGAAAATTGGGAGAAATGCTTTTGCTGAGAATGCTTAGTATGACATGTCTGTCAGTAGTTTGGAAGTAGCTTTTCGTTCATGTTACTGGATTATAACTTCTTAACCATTTGCAAAATATTTTTCCTGAGTTATTTGTAGAAAACCCATCAGCATTCAGTGATAGGCTCTAAAACCAGAGTTTTCATCCAAGGGATGGACTTGGCAATGTTTCATAAATAATTGCTTAGTTTCCACTGTAATGGGAAATAGATTTGAAGATCTGGTGAGACAATCCATTCTCACCTGGAGCACTGTGTGTAGTCTCAGATACTGTTTAAAAAAAAATGCTGGAGAATAGGAAGAACTTCCACAATATTTGGGAACTGATGGAAAAAAGGGGACTCCAGAGATACACTTAGAGAAAACTAAGTTTTCAGGTGAGGTAAAGCATGGGTTTGATATTTACCCTTATTTCATCAAAAACTTCGGATCTCCAGGGCAGTTAAAGAAAAAAAAGGGAAGAAAAAACAGAAGAGGCTTAAGAGGGAGGAGTTTTATGAAACAATGTCTGTGTCCAAAATGAATGCTTATTCAATAGTTGTGCTCTTTGCAAGCCTTAAATACCATCAAGAGTTGGATTTTTCTGGAACATTATAGTCTGATTTAGCATAAAATATGTTAGAATCTGCATTTTTGTGGCATGCAATTTGACTTCTAGCTGATGAAATTAGGCAAAAAGATTCAAAGGTCAGTTTGCTACAGATTTCAGCTGTATTTGGCCTTAGTATGGAGAAGGCTTAATAAGAAATAGCATTTTGGAAAATGTTCTATTGTATTTGTTGGCGTAACATATTGTGACTGCAAAGAAAACACGAGCCTTAAGCTTTCCTGTGCTTCATTGGGAAGTGTTTTCTCATCCATCTTCCATGGGCTGCACAGCATAGCACTTAATTCTTAGTATAAACTGTAATTTAGAAGGGTATTCTGAATGTAGCAGTCTCTGTATGTTGTTAAAAACAAAATTGAATTCTATCCCCATTTTTCCATTTGGAGAGGATAAACAGTAAATAAAGTGATGAGAATCTGGAAGACATGCTGTTGGTCAGCTGATGAGTGTTTGTTGGTAAATTAAATTATGATGATTTATGTTTAGATTTCTGCAGGTTTTTTCCCCAGCAATTTAAGTGTTCACTTGTTTACAGATACTGTACAATAAATAAAAAAATATAGAGGGCAAGAGATAATTTACCTACTCTTGAGTGTCCCTACATTTTCTAGCTGGTATGCAAAAGTGAACTGCTGTTACCTTGTTTTCTGTACATTAACTTCTGTGAGAGTTTATAAGCACCATTTTCAAAGCTGTATACAGACCATGCAGAATCATTGAAGAAATCATTCCAGAAACTAAAAAGGCTGGATGCCAAATGAGATTTGATTGCTGCTGAGGCAAGTGTGTAGGTGAACTATAGAGCCCATTTGCAATGTTGTGATATAATCTAAAATTTTGGTGACCTCCAAAAGCTACAGATGAGTCCAACTAGCTTTGTTGTCACAAAAAGAAGCATCCTTAGGTATGAAAATTTACACCACATTCCTGAGGCTAGAGCGTTCCAGACCAGTTCATGTTGGCTAATACAGAATACCAGATGTCCCTGATGAGCAGATCTGGGAAACCATTTGGCAGTAGCTAGTAGAAAATGTCATTAGGCACAATGGTGTTGCAGAATTTCTGCCCTTCTTTGGATGTTGTGCATTTCATACCCCCTCTGAAGGCTGGAGATCTGAGCCAACATCTGTCGCTTCTGACTACCAGGCATTAGGATATTCCAGGAAGAAAGAATTCCACTGCAAATACACGAATAAAAATGGAGTAGTGAACAATATAATGTTAAGTAGTTGTAATTAGCTGCCTAGGAAAGGGACTCCTTTGATTCCAGTCCGTTTTCCTGGGCTTATCCAGGGCTTTTATTCTCTCATTCTAACACAGACATGTGGAGCAGAGATGAGACTTAGGGCTCCCAACAGACAGCAGCTTTTTCAACTTCTCTCCATCTCATTCCATTAACCATTCCCAAGTTGTTCTTACATATAAAGGTACCTAGACTATGTTCCTCCCTTCCATACTCAACTTTGCCTCTGTTTAATACCACTTTGTACCGTATATCCTACATGTTCTTGAGAAAACTGTAGATTATTTTACTTACTCTATTATCATCTAGACTACTAGTTTCTTCAACTACTTTTATTAGAGAGTAGTCACAAATTTTCATTTTGTTATAAAATAAGGTCAGATAAAGTATTTGAAATCCAGCAAGACTCAAAAGAACATGTATTTTGACAATCTCTACCAAAATGACTTAAGAGGGCTATGCTACTGGCAACTGTAGTTTTCTCAAAATAGACTTCCACTGCAGTGCAACATTATGCTGGAACAGTCAGCTATGGTGCGGCTGGCTTTCCCCCCCACTTTCTTTTCCTGGGCTTCATTGATGCCAAAGACAGTGCAGCTAAATAACCTAATTTCTTATTTTTATTATGAAAATAAATATATAAGTGATTAAAATGTGTTCTAAGCTTGAAAATGAAAGCCTCTTATGCCAGATATATCCAAATATGAGCCTATAATGTCACTGGGTTTTTTCCTTGTGGAAGGTGCTCGACTCTGTGTTCTGTTACACGTGATGGTTTTCCAAAGCTAAAATTAACATTAGGATAGGCTTAAAAAATTAGCTGGAAGCTATTTTTGTGCTGTCCTTGGAAGTTGTGTACTTGCTGTTTTGTGTTGAGCAGTGAAATAATATAAATCACTCTCATGAGTACTGATCTGGGTTATTTTGGTAGCACGCTCCACCACAGCAGGTGGTAGTGTGCAGGTTGTGAATGCTTTCCTTGTGGCTCTGTGCTGTTTTTTGGGGAGGAGGGACTGCAGAGGGTGGTGGCTGTGTTGGGGTGGTCTCCATGTCACCCTCCTGTGGTTGTGCTGTATGCTTGTAAAGCCAGGGAGGGAGTGCAAATGAAGACCTTGTTTCTAAGATGGGACTTAGTTCATGAGGCAGATCCCAAGCCATGGAAATGCTGAGGTCCCATGAGTTAAATCAGAGTGTTTTACTCTATTAGACTGCATGTGAATAAGTAATGGGAAATATGAGCCTGATGTGGGCTCCAAAAGGAAGGAAAGAAATGGAAGCAGTGAAAAGACTAGGAAAAACTGTGCTTGGCATGAGGACTTCTAAAGCAAAAGCAAATTGTGGTTTGCTATTTGAAGTTAACCAGTGTATTTGGTTTGTAGGGCCAGTGGTGCTTTTCATGAATCAAGAAGAATATTGTGTGTTGCTGTGCAGACCAGATATGTAGGATAGTTGAGACTCATGCTTTCTACAGCTTTTTCAAATGTAGTTTATTAAATACAGCTGTTGTGTCTTATTGTGGGTCATATAGCATGTTCCTGTGGTCTTTCTTGGTTCTTTATAGGCATGCTGATTTGTAGGATTGCTAGTTTGCAAATATATGTATAAATGTATATGTACTTTTACAAATGATGTATTTTTTAATGATAATTGCAAATATTGTGTGATGAGCAAAGGTAGTATCAAAAGTAATCACTAATGGCAACTACGTAAGGAGATGGAGGTGTTGATTAAATTTTGCAAATTGGTCTCCTTGATGGCAATAGCTATTTTGGTTGCAAAGGCTTGTTGGCAGATATGCAACTGCTTCCCACTCAAATTAGGAGACTTTTCAAGACTTTTCACTTCTCCTAAGTGTTTTCTGAGACTTAACTTTGACTGCATTAACTTGAGGAGTGTGTTCCATGATATTTTGAAAAGAATAATTTTTTAAAAAGCTGCAATCTTATTAGCCTCTTATATTCTCTTTTTTTTTTCCTTTTTTTCCTTTGTTTTGTTTTTCAGTTTATTGTTGGGATAGAACTCCAAATTTCATGTCTGCATCTATTTGCTTTATTACTTTAGATGTGCTATTTCCAGTGTTATGCTCGTAGACTTAACAAGCTAATCTGGGAGACTAAAGCAGAACTGTCATTTTGAAGCTACTTAGCTGAAGTCTCTTTGAAATCAGTGTGGAAAGCTCCAAGACTATTTTTGTTCCCCTTTTAATTTTTAGAGAAGATGTATTGATGTGTTATTTTATGCTGTTAGTGGTCCCTAGAAGAGCTGTTACAGAAAGGTTGCCTCTTTAGAGTCCCCTAGGCATTAGACCCAAATGGACATGATTTATATTTAGGGACTGGTTTGAAAGTAGACTTGAGGTTACTCCAGGATGCTCCTTTTCTTGAGACAATAGTTTGTTAAACTGTATAATACTGAATTTGGTGGAAGTATTTTAGTGCTTAAGTGAGGAAAGATGGCCCATTAGAACTGTAGTCCATGCCCAAATTCCATGATAAAATAGAAAGGCAGCACGAAATTAGGAGTGCTAATTCCTCTCTCAATGCAGCTTGTTTACTGTCACTCACAGAAGCTTCCAGGACTGTGGAGTATTTATATGTGCTCAGCCCTATAAAAGCTGTGTTCCCACAGTGTGGTCATCTTGTCTTCCTGTCTACTTGGATTGCATGATCAGAGATGAAGGAGGAGTTGATTGAAGCCATTTCTGTTTGTTTGTTTTCCCATTTCCCCTTGAAGAAGGCTGAGGCTATGGAAGATCTGTGGTAGCTGCCACTCCTCCCTCAGGATTCCTTTACCCAAGGTCCTGATCATAGAAGCTCTTTGAAGTTCACGTCAGGAAGCATTTGATCATCCCTATAGCAAGAAAGTGCTGAACTAATGACAGCAAAAGCTGGTGACACAGGTTAATTTCACATTCTTTAGCAAGCAAATTAAATGCATGGTAAATCAGATTATTGTCACACTGGCTGTACTTGTGCTATACATCATTGTTTGGAATAATGGAATTATCACAGAATCATAGAATATGCTGAGTTAGAAGAGACCTGTCAGGATCATCAAGTCCACCTTCTGGCCCTGCACAGTCACACCATGTGCCTGAGAGCGTTGTTAGAACACTTCTTGAAGTCTATCAGGCTTTAAAAGCCTGTTTCATTGCTCACCCATACTTTAGGTGAAAATCCTTTTCCTGACATCCAGCCTAAACCTCCCCCAACTCATCTTCATGCTGTTCCCTGAAAGCCTGTCATTGGTCACAAGAGTGAAGAGGTTGGTACCTGCCCCGCTGGTTCCCCTGGTGAGGATGTTGATGACCACAGTGAGGTTTCCCTTCAGCCTCCTCTTCTCCAGGCTGAACAGACCAAGTGTCCTCAGCTGCTCCTCATTTGGCTTCCTCTCAAGGCTCTTGACCATCCTCATGGTCCTCCTTTGGACAGTCCCAATAGCTTGATGGATTTTTTATATCCAAAACTATCCCCAGCACTGGAGGTGAGGCTGCCCCAGCCCAGAGCAGAGCAGGACAATCCCTCCCTTGCCCAGCTGACCATGCTGTGCCTGATGCCCCCAGGACAGGGTTGGCTCTCTTAGGATTTTGTCTTAGAAGATCCAGAAGAGAATTTTCAAGTTCATTCAGCATGATGGTACCTTCAAAGTGCTGTCTTACACGTATCTTCAGCCATGTAAGAACGTGTTTTGTTTATGAGAATTCATAGCTGTCAGGGTTTGTTGCATTAATGAAGGGATAGTCAATGGGCTGCCATTTATGGAGTGAGCTCTGGCTCCCATCAGGTCACAATGCACTTGCAGCTCCAAATGCTTCTTGAGGGATCTTAAAGGAAAATTCTGATGTTTCTCAAGCCAAAAGATAAGAATGATGCATGATAGGGACAGTAGATTTTCTACACTCCTTTCCCCGTTTTCTTTCCAATGTTTTCTGAGGGAAGTGAGTTGCCCATTCATCTTGGTCTTAAGGCATCCAAGCAAGGATTCTCTGAGGAGTAGTAGGTCATGTGGATGATGCAGCTGTTTATTCAGTTCTGGGTGTAGGAGCAAATCTTGTGAACTTTTGTTGTCTCTGCTTGAGTATATGCTGAATTGAAAGGGTTCTGAAAGCTAACAGAACTGCTGACTAAACTATAAACTAGGAATGTACTACCTGAACAGGGAAAAAATGTGCAGCATTATATCTGGGCACTGTGTTCATGCTCTTTTCTGTCTTGATTTACTCCATTTGTTCACCAGCAACCTTGCACCTCTTTGTTTTGAGGGCTTCTCTTGATCACCTTGTTTTTTAAAAAATGACAGGTTCTTGGAATCTAAAGACCAGCACATAGGTAAGTTCAGCTGTTCTAGAGTCACAGCTTTTAAACTATGCTCTATGTTGATAAAACAGTTCTTTCAGGGTGATGTGTTCTTGGAGCAAGTTAACAAAAAGTTTTTAAATAGTTGCTGGATGTTGTCTTTCAATTGCAGCTGAAGAAGGCACTGGTGCCTGTATGGCCCCAAATTGCTCAAGATTGTTGGGCCTTTATAATCAGTGCCAGAATTAGCACTTGTGTGCCCCTTTCCTTTGACCTCCACCAGTCAAAATAATTTGGATAATTCTATGCCATTTGTAAAATAATTCTTTTCTTACCTAATTGCTACAGTGAAACCAGCAGGGTTTCACTGTAGTAGTTAAAGGATTTTATAGTGGAGGGATTTTCTAGAGAATGAGGATGCAGAAAGATGTGATAAGATTTTATCAATCTCACGTAGATCTCCTTTGCAGAGTCAGGTCTGGTAGGCTCTTGCAGGGGAGGAAGGAGTTGGATTGTTATTCTCCTCAGCTAGTTCAGCTTGAAGCTGAAGAAGAGCTTTTATCTGTAGTCCTGCTTGCAGTATGTGAAGCAGCACTAGTATTTTACTTAAACTATTTTCCTGAGAATCTGCAGCATTATTTTTATTCTCATCTTCACAGAAGAACAGCCAAGCTTATGTGCTCTAAATTTAAATTCTGTGTTTTCTCCAGCTCTGAGCTAAAAGTTGAATGTGTGCCTTAAGGATCTGTTCTTTGCTTCTCAATCTTATGTTTTACAATTAATAGCACTTAGTTGAAAATAATTCAAAACTTGCCTGGGAAAATAGCTTGATGTTATGAAAAAGGCCAGGAGTCCACTGGAGATGTTGCTGAAAGAGCAACAAGGAAAGAATACTGAGGACAATAGAAAAGGCATTAATGAAGTGCACACAGAAAATCATGTAGTTTATATGGATCAGTATTCAAAGCACAATTTGCTGTGGTTGAGTTTTTGATAGGTTTTTTTTTTTTTTTTTCTTTCTGGAAACTATCTAATAGCAATGTCAGCTATAAGCAGGTAGAAATTGGACTTAAGGACTGGATTAGGAGGAGAGCTGAGGAGGAAATAGCAAAGCCAGTGGAAATGATGAGGAGATAGAGGAAAATGGGCAGTGGGAAGAAAAATGAAATCACTTATCCTTAGAAAGAGTACACCTGTTCTTGTCCCACTTGTACTTACTGGTAGCAACTTCTGAAACAACTGCTATAAATCACCTGAACTGCAAAGGTTTTGAAAAATTGTGCCAACTTTTACAAACCTTCTTTGTGACATCTTGCTTTGGGAGCATTCCTAGGCAGAGTACTGGTGGGATGTGCTTGTTTGTACACATTTTTACTATCACTTTAAGAAGAAATGTTGGCAAGGCATGAAAGAAGACTAATTACAGCTTTGCAGTGAGGGTCTTAATATGGTTGTGGATGACATTGCCTTTTGTTTTTAGAGCAAAAAATAGATGTTAGTGTGAAGCAAGAAACAGGGACTGCATTGTTAAAATGACTCTTAAATTATTACTTCAAGAATGTCACTTGCTGGTGATTCAGGATACAGTGATGACAGGGGAGGGTTATTCCTGATGGATGCAAGAGATTAAACAGCATGCAGAAGGAAGGAGAGAAATAAATGTGTGTTTGGGAAAGAAATAGCAGGGACAGAATGAGTGTTTAAAGAGAATGAGAGAAAAATCAACCCATTTCTCAGTTTTGAGGCCAAGTTGGCACCCCCTTGACTCATTAAATTGTTCTTTTGAATCTAGAAATTGCCTTTACAAAATGTCTCCTCATCAAACAGAAGAGGGACCTCAACAGAGAAGGAGGTCAGGGCCAACAAATTATAAGCAGAAGCCCTAGCTATTTTAGTTCTGCTCATTCTGTGTAGCTTTAAGTTGGAGACTTAATTAATCATCTTTGTGTTTGCTGACGTTTGTATATATGCTGTATTTCCATTCTTTTTTGGCATCAATCAGCAGGATGGACATTAAATCTCAGTGTATACAGAATCACTGGATGGTTGAGGCTGGAAGGTGCCTCTCAAAGCCATCAGATCCAACGCCCTTCTCAGGGCATATTTGCTTGGGTTTAGAATATCTTCAGGGGTATAGACCACAAACTCTGTGGGCAGCATGAGCCAGTGTTCAGCTACCCTCATTGGAAGAAAATATTTTCTTTAGTCAAATGAAAAGTCCTGCATTTAAATTTGTGCCCATTTATTCTTGTCCCGTCACTGGGAAACGCTGAGGAAAGCCTGGCTTTGTCTTCTTTACCCTCCCTAGCAGGTATTTATACATGTTGGTAAGCCCTCTCCTTTCCAGGCTGAGCTCTGTTTGTTTGTCAGATGCTCTTAATCATCTTTTGGGCTTATTTCAGCATCTCCATATCTCTTTTGCACTGGGGAGCCAAGAGCTGGACCCAGCACTCCACATGTACCTCACTGGGTACATGATGCCCTCCCTCAACCTGCTTGGTGTCACTCTTCCCAATTTAGCTTGAATGTGGATAGTTCTGTAAGCTGAAGTATTTTATGAGGCACCTGGGAGGTTTCAGCTCAGGTTTGTTGTGCCCTCAGCGATGGGTGCTGTGAGGTGCAGGTTCCCTTGGGTTTGCCTGTGTCTCAGGCTGTGGTGACTCCTCAGGAATCTGAGAAAGGGCAGAGCCTGTGGTTGTAGCTTCTGGGTGTGCTCAGCTGCCTAGGGACAGAGGGCAGCACTTGGATATGGGAGGATGGTTTGTAAGGATAGTGCAGGAGACAATCTTTCCCAATGTTACAGCTGTACTGATTGCCAAGGAGTGTAAACAGCCTTGCCTGCCCAATGAGGATGGGGGTTTTAGAAGAGTGGGGCAGCTGGTTGGGAGTTAGTCGGAGTCTGCTGCAGTTTGGGATGGAGGCTGCTGGCTGTGCTGTGATCAGGTAAGGGACACGTGGTCGTGCAAGGGACAGATAAGGTGAGATGCTGTGTGAGGGACAGACAGGGTTAGGTGGCTGGGAAGGGGACAGGTTGGGGGTAGCCCCAAGGCTAGAAGGAAACTTGCAGAGGGAAGGAGTCAGTGCTGTGTGGCATTGCCTGAGAGAAGTCACAAAAAGATTTTAGTAAGGGACTGGTAGTGATGCCAGTCACACTTGGATCTTGTCCTTGGAAAAGGGTTCTGGAGGGTGAGAAGTGGAAGGAAGCTGGGGATCTGGAGGAGGCCAGGCATAGGTGACAATGCTGTGGAGGGAAGGGCTTGCCTGACTTTGCCATTTTAAAATTCTAATGGCTTGTGGACTTACTTTGAACAGTTTTGGCTGCTCTGTCTATGAGAGTATTTTTGCTTGTTTCAGAGTACTTGAAAAAGGCTTGAATAATGCCTATTCACTTGTGATTTATGCAGTATTGAGGCTTGCATCCAAAGACACATTCAGTGAGTGTCCCTCTGGGCCAGACTGGTCCATTAACTTGTAGTATATTTGCTATAGGCTTCTATTCTCCTTTTTTATTCATAGCTGGTATGCTTTCCCTCTTAACTCCCACCTTCACTGGGAGTATATTCTAGTTATTATTTTGATTTTCATTTTTGTTGTTCAGAGTACCTTTGCTTTAAATCATCCCAAAAAAAAAAAAAAAAAAGCCCCCCAGGAAATATTGGATGAATTTGCAGAAGTTACCACTGAGGTTTACATAGGATTAGAAGTTAGGTAAGAAATTTGTTCAGAACATTCTGTTTTACATCTGGAAGAGAAAAATGCTTCTGCCTCTCCTTTCCTGGTTTACTGAAAGATCTGTGTGTTTCATAGTTGGCAAATGCTTACATTGTGATAAGGGTAATTTAAATCAGGGGAATAAATAAGAGATTAATATTGGAAGCTAGAGCTGGATTTTTAAAAAAAATCTGTATGAATTCTATAGGAACTATTTTTAAGATTTTTAAAATATCAGCTCATTAAATTCTGAATGATACCACCTTTCAAAGGATGATATTTAGGAAATCCAACATATTTCACTGGAAATTTAAGAAAAGCATTTACTGAGGTATGTACATTTTGATAAACACAGCTTTTACTTTGCTTTTGCAATCTGCCTTTGTGCTTTTCTTGTGCTAATATTGGCAACCTAGGAAATAAATAGGAATTCCAGAAGAAAGCCTGTGATACTTAAGCTTCATCCTACAAAACAAACAAATTTTGTCAGTCTGAGTTAGTCAGTTTTAAGATTTGTTCTCTGGCTCACAGTTGAAATGAGCTAATAAAATATAAATATTTTGTTTTGCTGTAGTTGAGGTTCTTGTAAATTATATCAGAGTCTTAATTATAAAAACAATCCTGATACTTCTAAATTAAGGTGTCACATTAATGTGAAAAACCTTGACTTAAAACTTGAGAAAGTGATGTGAGATCTGATAGCCTTGTTGAGGATCATGCAGAAGAGCACATTTTTGGCTGCATTAGCCATGTCATGGCAGAAATGAGCACAAGTGCATTAGGAATGTGATATGATAAGCTATTTCTGCAAAAAGATTGTCTAATGTAATAGCAACATTTGTATCTAACACAAGGAACTCTCCGTGATGCAAAAAGGCAGATCACACACTGATGCATAATGAAGACTCTTAACCAAATGCAGGAAACATTTGGTAAGGCTTTTAAAGTCCACAGTATGAAATATCTAGCACTTCTTTTCATAAGTTAATTTTATTATGTCATGTTCTTACATCTTCAATTTTAGAGTCCTTATATTTAAAATACTAATTTTTTAAAAGACTTTAATAATCCTTTCTTTCCAATATGGAAAGAATAGTCTTGGTAGGGAAACTTGTAAGTGCTCTATGATAAGGATGTAATTTTTTTTCCCATTAATACATTTTCTACAGTGCTTTGTGAAAGCTAGAATTAATATGAATGAGGATTGAGCAATTTCTGCATATGTTATGTGAAAATTGGCAAATAGAAATGCAGGGCAAAATGCTGACAGAGCAACTTTTTTTTACCTGAACAGTCCTTTTTTCTTTTTTTTTCTTCATGTCCCGCCTATATTTCTATGTGTGAGGTTGGATAGTGCTCTAACAAAGATCAGCTGCTTAACATTTCTCTTTGGCCACATCTCCTCTGTTTCAGGGAAGAGATGTGCTCAGAACTGTTGGTTTCCCAGAGGTGCACTGTAGCTGCTTATCATTGTATCTGCATACTTAAAACTATACTGAATTAATTTTGCACAGCCTTCTAATATCTGTTTACAGAAGAGGGGTTGAGATATGAAATTATTTAGGCTAAGTTTAGGTCTTCACTTGTGATATGGGACACATAGATCTGATTTTTCATGGGGCTGTTCATTGTTTTGGCCCTCTCTGAACAATGAGAACAAACTTGTGGGGTCAGGTTGGCTTGTGTGTGTGGTTTATTGTTGTTGTTTGTTTTGTTTTTAATTTTAATTTTTTCCTCAATTCTGATCTGAAATTTATGTATAAATATTTAAAAAATGTATTAATTTAAATAATTACTTGTTTTCCTTTTTTGCAAATGTCAGAATCCTTCTTTCTTCCATAAATGACTTTGTTAGTGTGGGCATCTTTTCTGCTTAGCACTTGTGCAATAAAAAGGCTCAGTTCAGCCTCTGCTAAGTAGAAGATGTAGTTTGTAGACACTGGCTTAAGTGATTTTGAAGACCCTGCTTATTCTATAAATCTAGATTTTTTTTTTTTTTTTTAAACCTGTCCATCTGGGAAAAGCCAACATTTTGTACTCCTGTGTCTGTACAGTTACTGTGTGTGTAAAACAAAACTTAGTGAAGGCATTTAAGTTAAGTGGCCATGGTACTTACTTATAGCCATCACTGTATTTCCTCTCACTGGATTAGAAAGCTGTACCTGTTACTAGAAAAAATACTGCAGCACATACAGTGATTGTCATGTTTTCATACATGTTTAAAAGTGTATTGAAACTGAACACTGCAATTGTTCAGTTTTATTCACAGAAGCAGGTTTTATCTTTTACATAAGTACCCACAGATTGCAGAGTATGTGCTGTGACCTTTTGGGGTTATTTATCTTTTTTTCTTGTATGAACTAGAGCTTGCATGCTTTAATCTGTATTTGCTGAGAAGCAGCCAAATTGCCCCTTCTGTAACAATCTATCTTTTGTGTGTGTGTTGGTGTAATCCATGTGCTGATTGATGTATTAAAGGCTTTTTAGAAAAAATATGAATCTATATCAGTATTTGTTTATGAATCACATTTTATGATATATTTATTAAATGTATGTTAAGACCTTGAGGACCCTGAGATGCTATATATAAGAATATATACTTAATTTTAATAGTTTAAATGTGCTTTATCCTGTTAAGGCTGGGTGAGATAGCGTGCCTTCTTTGTGTGTATGTTCCCTCAGTTTGTTAATCCAAGGCTCTCAGATCCAACCGTATAAAACACTGAAAAATTGATAGAGATTAAATAAATCTGATTTATTCAATTTTCTTGTGTGTGTAAGTCTGAAGGACAGAGGAATGAAAAGCAAGTTGCTTGTAAATGAAAAGTCTTTTCAAACACTGGAATAAATAACTGTTTCTGATAGGAGATCTGATTATGGACCAGAGAATTAAATGACAAAACCCCTGGGTGCTTCAGCATCACTAGAGCTTGCCTGAATGAAGTCCAGGCAAGAGACAAAAAAAAAGCAGGTCCAAATTGTGCTTTCAGATCTTCAGTAGTGGTGTAAAATCTGAAGTTCACAGTTAAAAAATTCTATGTGAAACAGACTTCTTTCCATGATTACATTATTAACTGTTTCAAAACCGTGTTGTGCTTAAGGTTGCACACTCTGCTGTCTCTGCCTCTAATATGAGTGGCAGAAAAGTTGCTAATTTTGTCCTGAGTTTGTGAAACATTTATCTAGGCATTTTTGAAGCCTGTATTGCTGGTATATAGCTGTCAAGGTCAGGAAGGGAAGATAGCAAGGTAGACCAGGTGGAAAACATAATATAGAATTCTGATAAATTAGTTTATGCTGAATTATTTCAAAATGTACTCAGTTGTTAGTTAAGATTTTACATCATTCCGAGAGGTAAAATGTTTTATTATTTTTTGAAATCTAAAGAAAATATAGTTTAGGAGCTGTTGAAATTAGGCAAATTATTTACTTACAGGTATGCATGTGTATATGATTTTCCTTCCTTCCCTTTATTTGTAGCGGATTTATAGTTTTCCTCATTGGTATAGTTTATGCTAGAAGCCTCAGGTAGAATCTCAGTCCTTTTATATCATGCTGCACAAATTAATTCATATTTATAATGAGGTCAAAGTGAGCTCAGTAGACCAAAATATTGGTAAAAAAAATCTGAGTGTAGCTGGGAACAATATTACTTTTTGCCTAGAAACTTTGTGTCTGTGATGCCTCATTGCATGTTTCCCTTCCCTGCCGCCACCCCGGCTTTCTCAACCTCTCTTGTGCAGATTGTGTGAGGATGTACTTGAGCTGGGAAAACAGTGTAGAGTTTTGGGCTCATGCATTGATGTGGGCAAGGCACTGGGAGCTGCAAAGATGCTAGTTTAAGGGAAGGCAACAGGTAATAAGATGTCTAAGAAAAGTGACCTTTTGAGAAGTCTGAATGAATCATGCTTTATTTACTGATGGAAGAAACACATTTTCATCTATGTAAAAAACTGATACCAGGGGAAAAGCAACAATAAACTTTCTATTCATAAAGGATAGGACAAGAATTTCAATGAAAAGCTAAAAGAATGTGGCTTAGAAAAGACAGAAGACAGATAAAGAATGGGCAGAATACTTGTGAGCAGCAAGAATTGTGAGCTCTGGAATTTATTACTTAGAGACTCTGAGGAATAGACTGGAATAGACTGTCCCAATTGGAGTTGGGACTTGGACTCTCTGACCTCTCCAGGTCCTCTTCTGTGCCCTTTTTTCCCCCATTGGTGGTTTTGTTGTTGTTGTGGCTGTTGTTTTTAGTTAAGGTCTTGCTTTCCTTAAGGATCCATACCCTATTGTAAGAATATATGGCAGTCTGAAGCTCTCATTTTTGTTTACAATAACGTTTTGCAGGCCATTAAACCCTGCTGTCCAAGGATGTGTGCATTTTGGTATTTATTATTTGCAAATTAAGGTAATTTTTGTACAGTTCCTGCTTCTATGTGCTAGAGGAGTGACTGAATGCCTAATGAAATGGTTTCCTGCAAAGCAATCAAGAAACAATTTTGTTTCAGAGGCCAGTTCTGCTTCTTCACTTAATCTCTTTTCAGATGCACCCTTAGAGTACAGGTGGTGTTAAGAAGGCGATGAATATCTGGAAAATGGCAATTTAGAGGCATGAGATGCATTTACATTCAGTCTGGGAATATACTTGCTGCCTGTGAGTCAGCAGTGTCAAGCAACTATGCTGCAGAAAAGAAAATGATAAAAAGGACAGAAGTGACAAAATGAGTGCAAATTATGTAATCAATGTTTCTCTTTTTATCAAAATAGTTGTTTCAAACCTAAATGAACTTTGCCAGCTAGTGGAAACATTTTGAAGTATTAGAGTAATAAGCGTTCATTGGATTTTGTTAGTATTGATATTGTTTTCAGTAATGCTGTGTTAATATCTGGGTGACATTTATCCCAGCTGCTAAGTAGTAGAAAAAGGTTAGTTTATTTTTTAAGATGTGCATGAAATGAAAAGCCTTTTTATTATATGAAATGAGATAATATGGGGAAAATGTGTTGTTACCAGATGGAGATGCCTTGTTTCCATGTAGAAGTGTTGGGTGACTTTAAAAAAAATGGGGAATCTCTTTCTAATGTTGCTATATGATCCTGTGTGGTTTGTTATTACTAATTTACTTATCTTGACACTGATTCATATGCCCTAGCAATTTTAAGGTCATGCAGGACCATTACATCATGTGGGTTAAACTCTGTATAATATTGGCTTTTTCTGAATCTATGCACCTACCTTTCTATTAAGCTGGTACTTATCATGAAGTGCAGCTTCTGAAAGTGTTTGGTCTTCATTTACAGATGTGGAAGATGCATTGCACTCTAACTTCATCAGTAGTTAATGGTTCTCATTGCTGAAAAATGTAATTAAGCTCTGTTTCTAATATGAGTTTGTCTGGCTTCAGTTTCCAGGCATTGCCTCTGGTTTCTTCAGAGCTCCAATGCTCTATTCTTAGTGAGATGTTTATACTTTCTAATGAAGTCACTTTTCAATACTCTTGTTCTAAACTAATCAGACATCTCTTTTAACTCTTGCTGTAAGGCATTTTCTCTAGTCCTTTGTTGTTACTGTATTGATATGAATTGGTTTGGTTGTATTTTTGTTAAAAGGTTTAAAAGGGAACTGCTCATGCACTGTTAACATCTGCCTGGCCAGAGCAATACAACATATTAAAATCAATACTTTGTTGTTTTCCTGTTGATTTATCCAAAAATTGCTCTTTACTTTTTCATTTCTGTGTCATCATCCTAGGAGATCAGATTCACCTACTAGCTCACTAAGAATGTTTTGTAGATGTTACTCTTCAAAACATGTATAGAGTTCTACAGAACAGGTTAGAATCTTTTATGCCCAGCTATAAATTTTAGATTATTTCCCTGGTCCCTCTGCCAGTGATGGCTTCTATTAACAGAAACCCTTTGTCTTCTGGGTCATTAGTGAACTGTTAAATAGCAAAGGGTCAAAAGATTTTCTCGGTGGGCCCTACATAGTTGCAAATTTGTGTTAAATAATGTCTTTTTAAAATTTAATTTTACTATGTTTGTAAATTACTTGATTTTTAAATTGAAATAATGAATGGATACATAATTTGTCTTTGGAAATGCCAGATCCATTCTGTTAGCACTCCTTTCACATTTAGGATTACATGTACCACGTTTTAGCTGTGGGCTGTAGCAGAGCCACTAAGATGATGAGAGGGCTGGAGCACCTCTCACATGGAGACAGGATGAGAGAGTTGGGGCAGTTCAGCCTGGAGGAGAGAAGGGTCCATCAAGGCTTCACAGCACCTTCCAGTATCTAAGGGGGGCTGGAGAGGGACTTTTCATGAGGGTGTGAAGTGACAGGATATGGGGCAATGTCCTTTAAGCTGAAGGAGGGCAGGTTTAGATTAAATGTTAGGAAGAAATTCTATATGGTGAGGGTGATTAGGTTTCTCAGAGAGATTGTGGACTCTTCAGCCCTGAAAGTGTTAAAGACCAGGCTGGATGGGGCTGAGTTACCTGCATTAGTGAAAGGTGTCCTTGACCAAAGGTGATCTTTAAGGTCCCTCCTTCCTACCCAAATCATTCCAAGATTCTATGAGCTTCTCTGTGCATACATTAATTTTAATGCTGGCAGAAATATATTTGGATATATTAATGTAAATGTTTAAGAATGTAGTAGCTTAATATCTGAAAGTAGTTTCTCAAAACTAAGTTTAATAAAGAAATCTTCAGTTTCAGTGACGCTCAGAGCAAAACTCCCTTTGATTCATTTGAGGCCCATTCTGCACATACCTCATATGTGTGAAGCCTGTGTATGTGGAGACTCTAAATAGCATATATATCCAGTTCTGTTTCAACTTAATTTATTAAACAGTTTGTTCAAGTATCTAGAAAAATAGACCTCTATCTGTCATGCTGGCCAACTAATTGTTTCTAATATTAAGAAATATTTTGCCTTGTTAAGTATTTGAATGTGATATCTGAAATGGGGAAACTTTGGAAAGATGTTTGGCTTTCCTTTCTGTGCTGAAAGCTACCTTGCCAGTCCTGTGCTGAGAGAACAAATGCATGTAGGTGTGAGCAAGAGCTAACTGGGTTGTGTTAGCAGTGGCCAATGGAAGGGCATTCTCAGTGGGGTCTGGAACTTACTGTCAATGTAATTGGGTGCTGCAGTCCCTAAAAAGTGGGGCTAGGCAGGTTGATTCCAGGCAGAGTCATGCCTGTACGGCCACTGGGGAGGTCAGTTCTTTCAAAGGGCAGGTTGGTGTTCCCAGTGGAGCTGTTGGAAGGATGGATGACACCAGGGATGCTGCCTGCCCCTCATGGGAGGTGAAGGAAGGATAGAGGGAGTCACTGCTGTGCTTTTCTTTTTGGATTGCTGACTGCTGCTGTGAGTTCCTTGTACTGAAGTAGATATTTAAGTCGTGCCACGCTCCCTTAAATGCCTTTGCCTGAAGAAAACAGGTAGAATAGAAAAAAAAAAAGCCCCAAACCTCATTTTTTCCATTGGTGTTGCAATTTTGGCCATGCTTGTCCTTGGGATGGCACTGGTTCCGTTTGCACCAACAGCTCAGCTTGCACACTGTGTTTTGGTTTCTTTCTACCATTTGGATGTAAGTAGTATGCTAGTAACATAGAGAAGCACATGAATATTAAGAATTTGGAAGCACAAGTATAAAATGAATAAAATCAGTGTAAAATGAAAGCCACCAGAAACGTTTGGCTTGAATTTTTTTCTGTATTTATGACTTTTCATTGGCCCCACTATTAAATGTATTACCCACTTTAGCATTTGATTTATGTGAAAGACTGTTAGCCTCAAGAGTCAACTGCAGCTCACCAAACTCTGTTTCCCCTCCCAGCCTATGATAAGTTGCCCTGGATTGTTTTGTTGTGGTATGGGTTTCTTTTGGGTCTTTGGTTGTGGGGTTGTTTGTTTTTTAAATTATTTTTTACTTATTTAAAAATTTTTGTGCCATCAATATCTGTAATATCTGGAGGATTAAAAAAAAAAACCACATTTTCCAGTTGAGAGTAAAAAGTTTGATTCATGCAATGAGATGCCGTTCATAAACTTTCACAGAAAGTTCTGTTAGCCAGTTTTTTCTAAACTCTGACATTAGAATTGTGTTTAAATCTTATTTCTCAGGTAATTATAATGCCAAACATACTTCCAAAAGCTCAGGCTTTCTGCATAGTATGTGCAAAATATCAGAGCATAATATTTATTATGTTTGTAGGCCCAGAGGGGGAAGAAAGGTGCCAAGTAAATGTAGTGAAGGCTGTCTAAATTATTTCACTGGTTGAATGATATGGGAACATTTTAATCTTAGAGCCTGTGGGAGTTTGGGAGGAGTGTTTCTGGGAGGAGAGTAAGTATAGACTGAGATGTGTAGTGATTCAGAGTTTTAGTAAAAGCCATGTGGAGAAATTGCTAATTTTGGGCTGATAGGTCATCTCTGGCAGTTCTTTACAATCTGACAAACTTGTTTCCTGCTAATTGTATATGTTCCAATTATGTTTGAAGGAGATATAATTGGAATAATTTTAGAAATTGCATCCGGTAAGGAAGAATTAGGGAATACAGAGGTTTAAAATTGATATGTAGCAGCGAAAGATAAATCA
Source organism: Muscicapa striata striata (assembly GCA_030060385.1). NCBI lineage: Eukaryota > Metazoa > Chordata > Aves > Passeriformes > Muscicapidae > Muscicapa > Muscicapa striata. The sequence continues at coordinate 1,806,345 of JAREIS010000031.1, forward strand.
GAGAATGTGGCTCTAGGGGAGATTTAAGTGGTATGCCAAGGTAGACAGTCTGGTCACAAGTGTGGTGACCTCTCTCTAGGCTCTGATGGACTCTGTATATCAGAAATTCTGTGTGCCTTTTCTTGGCATCAGGAGGCATGTGTGTATATATATACATTTTTTTTTCCAAATAGCAAATTCTGCTGGTGTTCCAATGACGAAATTGGTTACACTGCCATGGTGCCAGGAAGGCTTGCAGGGTTGTACAGGTGCTGGCTGTGTTTGAGAGGTGATACAGAAGGAGACCCAAGCTGATTTTTGGATGACTTGTGTGTTTATGGGAGGAGATTTTTAGAGGAAACAAAACCTTATTTGCAGCAGATCTCTTTGTAAGTCTCCTAAAAATGGTTTGCCAGAAGAGTTGTATGGATTCAGCAGTCTGGGTGCTAAGGTGTTATGTCCTGTTTAGAAAGGAAAGCACAAACCAGCTTTGTAGAGGTCTGACAGAGGTGCAGGATACCAATTCTACACTGAGTAGAAGTTGATTTACTTGTATTAATCAAAGAAACGCATCTTTAAATGCGCTGCTTGTATTCTTTGTCTTGGTTTTTCGTATTTATAAGACTGGCTAAAAACTGATGACAGTAGATTATTTAAACTCCCTTGGCTTAATCCTTTTTTCAGCAGTTAACACCCATTAGCCAGAAGGCACAGGAGTGTGTCTCTGCTTATCTAACCTGCTACAGTGCTGTGTTGGTTTTGGTGGGGTAGAGTTAATTTTCTTTACAGTGCTGGTAGGGGGCTGTGTTTTGGATTTGTGCAGAACACAGGGTTGATAATATGGAGATGTTCTTGGTATTGCTCAGCCACGCTTATACAGAGCCAAGGCTGTTTCTGACCTTCTACAAATTATAAGGGGATCTTCCATACCATTTGACTTCATGCTCAGTACATAAAGTGGGGGGAAGGAGGAGGCAGGATGTTGTTTGGAGTGATAGTTTGTTTTCTTAAGTCACCATTACACGTGATGGGACCCTGCTCTCCTGGAGATGCCTGATCATGGGAAGCAGTGAATTCTTGGTTTTGCTATCTTGCGTGCATGGTTTTGCTTTCCCTATTACACTTCATTTATCTCAACCCATGAGTTCACTTTTGTCCTTCCAGCTCCCCCCTGATCCCACTGTTGGGGCAGTGAGTGAGTGCCTGCCGTGGGGCTTGGCTGCTGGCTGGAGCTAAACCATGACAAATGCCAAAGATGAGCTCACTTAAACCAGAGGCAAACAGCCCAAGTGCTATGATAAACTGGCTCCTGGTATAACAGGAGTTGATGTGCCCTTAGAGGATGGTGACTTCAGTCTGGGCAGACTTGCCTCTTGGAGAAGGTAAATGTCACCAGCTGGCCCATCTGTAGTCTTCCCAAACTATAGGAAGTTGGTAGCAGGTTCATCTCAAGCTGTGGTTCACAGTTCCTTCCTCTGAATGGCACATGGTGAGGATGGGGAACAGTCTATCACAATATGCTCTTTGGAATATGGTTTGAAATTACTGAGCCATCATTTAAATCTCCCCAAAGCCAAGTGTAGCACTTCATAATTACGCATTTTTCTCTTTATGCAAGTTCTTTGCTTTCTCATTTCCCCTTCCTCCTTGTAAACAAAATAGAGAATGATGAACACAATTGAAAGAAATACGCTTTGGGAAATGGAAATCGGGAGAGCTAGACAGAAATCTATTTTAAAACCATCCGTACTATAACTGAAACAATGGAGTAAAATGTTAACTTGTTTTTGCAAAACATTATCTTAAGTTGGCTGCTTACACAAGAGCTGAATAAGGAACTACCCTTTCTAGACAATAAGCAATCTAATAAATAAACATGGATGACATACTGATTTTAGCTGATAAATTGGATAAGCAATTATACTTTATTTCAGAATTTAAATAGGATTTATATCTCATGTATTAAGAAGACATTTGTTTTGATGCTGTGTAATGCAGTGATTTGCATGGTATGTTTCCTTCATTGCTACTTCTTTTACCTGTTCTTTGCTGAGATACAAACCATCAAATTTTACTTCTGTTAATTTAAAAACATTAGACTTATTTGAAAAAGTGCATGTGCATCACAGGTAAGAGTGCAGGCTTATATTCCTTATTCTCTTTTAGTCATATGTTTTAAAGGAGCAAGCAGGAGAAAAATAGATCAAAATGAAAATCAAGAAGCAATCAGCTAAAATTCTTTTAATGAGAAAATTAAAACTCATAAACATACTGTGTAACTGAATTTTTATTTAATACAAATCTCTTAAGAATAGGTAAATGTGATACTAAAACGTAGCATGGTTTGTAAATGTGGATGAGAATATAGTGAATGTATTAAGTTTGGAGAAAGATAAACCTGGTATCCTACTGGCCACAATGGCCAGGCTGAATGAGCAACCTGGTCTAATTAAATGGCATCCCTGCCCATAGCAGGGGGATTGGAACTATGTCATCTTTAAGTTCCTGCCTAACCCAAACCCATCTGTGATTCTAGGATAAATGAAAAAAAAAAGGAATATAATTTTTGTTGTATATTGGAACTCCTAAGGAAATGTATGAAGCAAAGAACAAAATTGCTGGAAGGTAAGAGCACTAGTGTACCTGGGGAAAGGCAATATAGGAGGGGCTATAGAAATGAGGAGTAACTACACTAATGTTAATTGTTATATCTAATGCTGGGAGTGTTCCAAAGGAAAATAACTCTGGAGACCTTGTATGCTGGAGGGAGCCTTTACTGCTTAAGGCAGTAGTGGAGGAGAACTTGAACAAGGACATGAATGATGAGCTAGAGAATGTCCAGATGTAACCAGGCACACCTCATCTCAACATAAGGATTGTATAAAACAGAGGAAGGTACCTGTGCCTCTTTGCTAATGGGATTGAAACTTCTGCTCAAACTGCTGTTGCAAAGCTGCCAGGATTTTTTAAATGTAATTTTTATTTTATCTGTAGTAAAATCAAAAACTTCCCACTTCTCTTGCCTTTGTTATTAATTTGGAACATTTTACTCCAAGTAGAATGTTTTAACTGTTTACTACTTTCCATTCTAATACCCTCAATTTTGTGCACATTTTAGCTCTACCTGCTAAAATTTAATTATATGGTAAGTAATATATTTGAGATGTTTCAAAGCTTGGCTTTAGAGAAATAGGTCTTCTCTTTGTCAAGTCTAGGAATGCCCTTCCTGTATGTGGTCAAGGTGTGTTATATGTTTCTTGTAAATGCACCTGTGTAAATTTGTGAATTCTTTGCTCTCAGCAATGTTTCCCTGCCAGGTGGGTGCCAGTTAAATTATGAAATTTTCCATGTGGCAAATTTCTCTGAGGAGTTGCATGGCCTCACTTCCTACTATATTAATTCTTTTTTATGTGAAGAATATCAGAAACTTTGATAATAAATAACCAATTTAATTTTCTCATTGCTGCACCTCTAGACAGATAACATTGCTCTTCTTTTGACTGGTACATTACAGGAGCTGTAAGACCTAGTGATGAATTATTATCAGAAGGAATTTAGTCTAGCTCTTTGTAGATGAATTGTAGATGGTTTCTGAATGTGGACTTTTTCCTGGTATTTATACTGTGGTGTGGCAGTGAAAGATCTTTGTTCTTGTGACTGAAGAGCTTTCTGTCTTGACTCCCATTTCATAATGAATATTTGTACTTATTTTATTTGTATTTAGCAATTCAAACTGATGCCAAAGTACTGACTATATATATCTGATACTTGAGAGTGGTATGTTTTTCTGTGGTGATGGGGACATAATTCAAAACATTCTCATGTGCAGGGCCTTGTGTGTATGTTTGTTTGCTGCCATGTTTCTAAATGAAGAATGAGCTTACAGAATTTATAAAAAAATTATCCTATAGTTCTGGGGAAAAAGCTAACATAAAGTTAGTCAACACTGATTTTTGCAAGATGGCAGTAAACATTATTTTATATATAAATATATGCACATTTTCACAGAAATCAAAGTATAAAAATTTGATGAGCTGAGATAATATTTCAAGTATTTTTAATAATGCAACTATTAAGTGTTTTACAAAACTGGATATAATTTAGGTATTAATTGCCAGAAGATGACCAGATCGTTACATTTCTAGATGACATACAGAATTGGAATAAAATAAAACTTCTGTACCTGGAGAGAACTCCAACTGTCTTGACATACAGATCCAATTATCTTTAGGAGATATTTGAGTTAACTTGTGCTGCATTATTGGACTTGAAGGTTATGTTGGGTAAAACTCAGCACCTTGTCTTGTTTTAGGTTAGAAGATAATTCTGCTTTTATTTGACTTTTTTTTTTCCTACCAATTCAAATCTAATGAAATCTTCCTCCTTATTTTCTGAAAATTGAACTTATGTAAAGTGCTATGAGTGCTCAGAATTACCTTTTTTTAAAAGTTTTTTTCCCTTGAATGTTGATGTATAAAAAACTCAAAACACCTCCATACCAAGATTTTTTACCTTCAAATTAATTAATTTCCTAAAAGGACAAATGGGGTATTTTTACTGTCTGTTTGGGGTTGATTAATTATGCAGGTAAATGTGAGCATGATCATCATATAGTAAGAAGTGGGTGGTGTTTGATGTGGGAACATTTACTTGCTTGTGCTCTGGGTGTGGAGGGTCAGTGCTCTCTGCTCTGAATGCCTGGGGAGAGCAAAACCACCTTGTTGTGTTGCCCTGGTGCACAGCACCTGCTGTGTGAGGACAAACCACACATCATTTGGTTTGTCTAAACCTGTGTGTGCCTTGTGATTCCAGAAGATTGTTCTGGGTGAGCCTTTTGCTACAACCATTAGGAGAGATCTGCAGAGTTCCAGCCTCTTGCTGGAACTGTAAGAAACAGACTGGGACAGTATTTAGGGACTACTACACCATCCCAGAAGTTCCCTGGAAACATTGTGGTCTTAGGTCTTATAGAAATTGTCCTGATCCTTTCTTTTCCCACTTAAGGGCTCTTGGAAGCCCTGGAGAGTAAGAGATCATTGATAGTTCTTCAGTGGCAAAGCAGCACAGACCTTTGGTCAGGGTAATGATGTCTCCTCAGCCAAACACTGAATTTTGGGTGGAGGCCAGCCATACAGGCTGGTCTCCCTCCATCCATGCCTTTGGTGGCAGATGCAAACAGCTGCTGGGGTCGCTAGGACAGGCTGCCTTGGAGAGTGCTGTGTTGCCAGATCATACCCTGCTTGGCAGCAGGTGGTGCTCAGCTGTTTGCCCAGTGCTTTCTGTGAAGCTGGTCCTGTTGGTCCTGCCCCAGATTGCCTGCCCTCACATCACCGTGCTATGGCAGGAGGTCTGATACATGCAGCCAGCTGCAGCACAGGGTCAGAGACTTAGGGACGAAAGCAGAGACAGGCATGGAAAAAAGCCATAGCTCCAGCTTTGGGATCTGACATCAGCAGTGCTTACCTGCCTTGTCCAGGAGCATGTTTGCCTCTTCCTCCTCTGCAGCTCTGTGTACCACATCATGCCTTATCACCACACAGACCAAACGAGCTCCGTTGTGACTTAGAAAAATGTGCGTGAGTTGCCCTGGATTGACTTTACCTGGTGTGAAGCCTTATGGAAATGCTTATTCCCTTTCACCATTAGATGGAGCAAAGAGCTGTTCTCCCCCTCTATGGCTCAGAGCTGAGAAGTCTTTGCTTAAGCTCTTCCAGGGAGCAAAAGAAGCCTAAATACTTCCAAGGGCTATGTGTTTGCTTCAGTTTGGGAAAATAAGTTGCCCAGTGCGGAATCCCAGTGTGTTTTCCTATCTATTTCAAGTTGAAGAACTAAGTATGTGCTAAATTAATACCATCTGCAGAGAAGCAGCTTTTATCCACAAGCTCAATCTTTCATGCATGATTTCTACTTGAACCCTCTTAACTTGCCTGGAAAGTTAAGCCAAAATGGTCAAAGGGATGTAAAATGAAATACTTCCTTTTAAGAAGCGACTTTTTGCCAACAGGAGGTAAGTATAACTTGTGCTGAAAACTTGAGTTATTAACCTGCTACATTCAGAAATGTAGTTCTTGTGATTTGCAAATGATTTTCCTTTGGTGCATCTTTACATGCTGTGAAGCTGTACTTGATATCTTGTTTTCTGTGACAGATTCTTTAAAAAATATACTTTATCCATTAACTCTTCCTATTCTTTGTTTAGGTGTTTGTTAGGAGGGAGGGAATGAATGTGGAAAGGAGCAGGATGAAAGCCTGCTTGTGCCTAGCTGCAGTTGAAGTTGTATGTGCTTTTCTGTTTGTCCATGCATGTCCCATTGTGTTGTGTTTATTTTGAAAGAACAGTTGCCTGATCAAAATGGTATTTCTTTCTGTCTGTTCCCCTCTGAAGGTGAGTTGCATCTGGCAAGCACAGAGCTGTTTATGCTTTCAGTTTGAGAGCAGGTTTGATACCTGGCTCCTGGCTAAGCTTTTCCATTCTTGGTACTTTACAATGTGTGGTTAGTTCCTTCCACTGCTTCTTCTTTCCTGTTTGTGTGTTCCTTAGATTTTCCTATGCTGAGCAAGTATTTAATAGTTTGATTCTACAAATGGTTATCCTGGAAAAGGACTGCTGTAAAACTTACTTGGGGAATTCAAAGAGAAATAATAGTCAAAAGTAAATCTTGCTGCATGCAGCTTGTCATATTGTGTTTGCAAGTGCATAGTCACATTGTGTTATAATAATTTGCTAGCATATTTTTCTATTCATATTATGCAACATTTATTGAGATGCTGTTACATCAGATGTTCTACTGTTTTATGATGTAAAAGAGTTATGCCTTTTAGCAACTCCTTGGACACAATTCTAAGATGTCCTGCTTTAATTTATAAGTCACTATTTCTGGCTATCAAGGTAATTCAGTAAGAAAGGATATAAGTGCTTACATGGATTTTTTTGAGTATAGAGATGATTTGTCACAAGGTGGGATCTTGTTCTTTGGAGGGGACAAAGCTGTTTGGCAAGTTTGCTGCTAATGCATGAAGCTCTGTAAATTTGTAAAAAGCAATGTCAGGAGAGAGGGTTTTTGGAGAAAGATGTTATGATAGGATTTTTTATATAGTTCAGTGCTTGGACATAATCTAGTTCATTATAGTATTGACTATAAGTACTGTAAGGGGATCACTGCAGGCTTACCAAAAGTAATGGGATCTATAGATAGCTCTTTTAAATAGAAGCTTCCATTGGAAACTTGGATTTTAAGTGATTTATCATTCTGCAAAGATTATTAGAGCCTTAAATCCTCCAGTTTTTTACAAAACCAAACATTTAAAGAACTTTCAGATTATTTTCTTATTCATAGGGAAGAGTCAGTTGCCTGTGATTCACTGCAGTGAATATTCAATTTAGCCTTTTTCTCTTTGTCTTCTCTTGTAGTATGATATGTTTTATTTAATTTCAAAATCTTCACCTCTACATCTGTAGCTGGCCTCTCATAAGTAGCAGAAATACCTGTGTGGTGATACAAGCAGAATATTGTAATATTATGGGATATAGTTAATAAAAAAAGACTGAATGTGTTTTTGATCTTGTTTTTTAATAAATGTATTATTCACTATTGAAAACTGAAAGAAATAAAACATTGAACTACATTAGCATGCCCATCTAGTTTAGTCTTTTTTTTTTTTTTGTAGTAAGAACTCTACAAAGTTGAGTGGAAGAATTCTTTTACTAGATGAACTGAGAAGTCTTATTTTCTACAGTTTAAAGCTAGAGTTTTTTTCTCCTATCTGTGACTTGCATACATTTCATGCTGTGGAAACAACAGCCTTGCTCTCTGCACAATATGGTGCAGTGGCCAAGACACTCATTAACAAACTCCAAATTCCCATTTTTTCCCTAACATTTTCTAAAGCAGTAATATAATAAACAGCTATTGGGTGAGTTTTTAGGAGAGTAGGGTGGATTAATTTTTCTTTGTTTGGTTTTGAATCACATTTTGGGGGAAGGGGTGGATATTAGGATGAAAATATTCGGACAACTTGATCTGGAATCCCATTAAAGTTTAGAGTTACTGAAAGTACATATTTCTTTCAAAATATTTGTCAAATAATTAAATGACCTTTCTATCATTAAAAATAACTGTGTTCACAAGGTAGCTGATAACTCTTTACCCTGTGAGACTGTGCTGGAGAGTACTAAAATTACTTGGCATGTTATCTCTGCTTAATATGCAAGCAGTCATTTTAGGACCTGTGTATTTTACTTATATAGGCATTCCATTCCTATTTTTGTTTATACATAATTATTTATGGAATGAATACACTGCTCCATCAGAAGCTGCCTTTGCCATGTTGCATGCTGCACAGCTACTGAACGGAAAGAAGAGGAAATTACAAACTTGTGCAGTTACAGTAATGCAGAGGTTCTAAGGAAAGGGATAACCTGTTATGAAATGTTATCAGAGGATAGCAGTGAGCTGGGGAGCTGTGTTGCTCTTGAAGTAAGAGCTTCTGACATGATGTTTGCTTGCTGAAGGCTCCCAGCAGCCACAGGCGTTGCACGGTCTGCGGTGCGAGGCTTTCCACTGGGTATGGGCATGGGAGGAGGCACTGCTCACAGTGCAGCCAAATAATCTCATTTTATCCATAGCAGGAGGTGTTCAGATGGCAGAGAACAGGTTTGTTTGTTTGGTTTTTTTTTTTGGTTTTTTTTTTTTTTTTTTTGTTTGTGTTTTGAACAGAGGATGGGCAGTGGATATAGTGTTTATTTTTATTTAGAATTTAGGTAAAAGCTGATCGTGTTACTACTTGTGACTTAACAGTAAGAAATGATTGTGAAGTGTTCAATGGGAATTTTCTAGCTGCATCCAAAACCTCAATTTATTTTTAGATTGTGCATTTCTCTGTACGTTTCCTGAATTAAAAAGTAGTGAAAAATTCTTGACCCTCTCATTCCCTCATTAATCTTGTAAAAACAGTCCCCCTACCCTCACCCTGTAAGGATCTGCATGGGGCCAAAGGCCTTTATGCACAAGTTGTAGAACTTCAGGCACTCCTGTTTTGGGTGCTGGTGGCCCTCTGAGCCATTGCTGATGGTTTGAACTCAGAGTGGATGTCAACATGAAGAAGCTGAATGTGTCCTTTCTGCTTTCAGAATTTGAGAGAGGAAACAGGAGCTATTCTTTTATGCTGCTATTGGAATGAATTAAAAAACAAAACCAACCTGCAAAACCAGGATTTTTTTTGCCTGCTTTCCAAGAAGCAAAAGGGAGGAGTTTTATTTTTTCTTTGGTTTGTTTTTTTATCTTAAGTTAAAGTGCAGAGAGGGTAAGAAACCTTCCAAGCAGCTGAATTGCTGGCTTGTGCCACTTTTCAACTTGCTCATTAACAAGACAAGGACTGAGCATTTAGGTGGGGGGGAGAAGTTAAATCTTGACACTGAAATTGGAAAGTTGTTCATTTACTGATAGAAGTAACCTGCAGTCTACTCTTTCACAATAGCTTCTGTACCTAAGGCACGAGGTCAGAAGAAGCAATAGATTTTTAACATGAATGGACATAGCCATCCACTATAGATCTAAAAACCTGTAGGAGATTTTTATTGCTGGCCCCAAGAGTAAGTCTGGGAGTACTACTGCAAATTGCTCTAGAGGTGCTGAATCAAAGAAATCCTTCTGAACCATGAAGTTCTTGTAGACATTGGGAGGCTTTTTGATTGTTGTTTTTTTTTTGTTTACTTTCCGAGCACTTTAAATATGGTTTTAACTTTGCAAAACCATCACAAGTACTTTTCAGACCTGGAACGTTGTGCTCTTCAGGGTGAGATAATCTCAGACCCTGAAAAAGTGAGAGGGCCTCTCCTGAGAGGCAGGATTGGAATGGCTGAGCCAGGGCTGGCAGGGCTGGCTCAGCCCTGTGCCCTGCGCTGGGACGTTCGTCACACCATGAGCAGGGGCTGGAGTTCTGCCAGCCAAGGCTCTTTGGAGAGAACAACAGCCTTGTGAACAATCAGGAGCACCACAGAGGAGGTTTTTGATTTTTCGTTTACCTTGTTGAACCTTTACCTCCATTGAACTTGCTCTGTGTCTGGCCCAGCTGCTGAGATGCAAACTGTTGGCAGTGTGCTGGTCTTGAAAGAAAAGCACAACAGGCAACAGGGCTGGTTATATTGTTCATTGATTTGTTTAGAATATTCCCTGCTAAAGGTCTGAGCAGATGTACAAGGCTGCATTAAAAAGTGTGAACAAAATGTACATGGATTATGTAGCATTCCTTTGTCCACTTGTAGCAAAAGCAGTCAGAAGAGGATGAGACTGAGGAGATGCTGAGGGAGCTCAGGGTGGGAGCAGAGAAGCTGTTGGTGAGGTCAGCTGCTGCCCATGCTTTGTGTTCAGAATGGCTGTGTACTTTGGGATGGTTTTGCTTTGCTCTGCTGGGCACATAAGTTGTATTTTTGCACACAGAAGCAGTTGGTGTAGCTTTTGGATCTTTTTGTGATGGTATATAAGACAGGGTAAACTTTAGGGGTCCCTCTGTCCCTTAGGAATTTGTATTGAGGATTTCTGTTCAAGCAGTCTTCCTTTTTCATGATGTGAGGTTCACTGTCTTTAAGTTTGTTTCTAGTAAATGTAGTGCTTTATTTTCTACCTGAAATTTGCTATAGTGGTTCATTTTAAGGGAGACAGTGTGTGGGTGTTCCTTTTAAGGACATTTGTAGGTTTGTAACTCTGAAAGTGCAAGTTATCTTGAGAATACTATAATTTCTTAAGTAAGAAATGGAGTAAGCCTTGGCTTACAAAGTCTTATTGTCAAAGCCCTCATATTGTCTTCCTTATCCCACCTTCAATTGTACAGCCAGCCTTGTTATTTCTCATTTCTCAGCTTGGCAAGGTCTAGTTCCATTATTTATGCAGCTCAGGACTGGCAGTCTTCCACTGCCATTAAGAGGGTGATTTGCAAATCTGCAAGAACAAAACTTTTTGCTTTGAGGACAGCCTTGCATGTGGTTTACAGCTGGTTACCAGTAAGACAAGGATGATTTTGATCCTGTGACATTGGAAGGTGAAAATCAGTGATGCAGGTGTTTGTGCCAGAGCTGTAGCTCACGAGCCTGGCATAGCTACAGGAGAGGAGCTGTACTGAGGAACCAAGACTGCCCTTTATGATGAGCTGTCAGGGTAGCTCTGACAGCAGTAATTCTGTTTTCTTTAGTTGTTTGGTCTTGGTTTTTGTTTGTGTCAGTCTCTTTGTTTAGTTTGTTTTTTTCTGGGGCATTTTTATCCAAGAAACATCAGTGATCTCCCCTCCTTGCCATTTCTCAGTCTTTGTGTGATGAATCACAAGAAATGTACGTCACTGAAAATGCAGAAATTCTCTGAAGTTTTAGCTGTGAAATCTGGCAGTTGACTTGTCAGTCGAGATTTGTCTGCAAATCCCAGTATCATGACTAAAATTATCTTTCATAAATGAAATTAAACCAGCTGAAATATATCTTAACAGGCTCTGCCATTCAGCTAATAGTTTATGTACAAACACTGATTTTTGTAAGGTCTCTATAGGATGGGGAGAAAAATGTTGCAGTATTTCCTACAATTTCCCAATCTCCAATTGTGACATCTCAAGAAATTAAAGACCTCATTTTGTTTAATGGCAGGGTTGCTTTTGGATAGGAAAACTAAAGTTTTGTCATATGAGCTACATGATCAGGCATGGTTCCCATATATTTCAGAAATGGGAAATAACTGTCTTTTTTATGAATTTGCTCCCATCTCAGATATGAAATAAACGTAGTACTTTTATCTGGTTAAAAGACTTGGGCAATACAAAGAAAAAAATATGTGGCCATTATATCCTTTTTTGTAATCCAGAATTTTAATCTTAAAAGATAAATGACAAATTATTACCAGATCTATAATAATGCTACGATGAATCTGAACAGAAAATAATTTTGAATCTTAATTTCTGCTATTCTTTCCACCAAAGTTTTATTGCATTGCAAAATTAATGACTCCTATTTTCTTCTTTTCATTTGGTGCATCCCTATGGTATTCATTTGGTTCATTAATAAATCAGCATAACTGCTGAATCATTTCCTAGAATCATAGGAAAAACACCTAAGCTGAGGTTTAAGAACATTCACTGTCTCTTAAGTAAAGAAACTTAATCCCCAAAACACAACCTAAAAGCCATATTTCACTTTTACTCCTCTGTGTAAAGCCCTCTAAAGCTTGCCAGATGTCCTGCAGACCTTAGTTAAACATGCTAAGAATAAAATGCATACTGATATACCTGGAGTACTAAATAATTGCTTCATGTTGTTAAGGCTCTTCATTTAATCAATGTTTTTGTCTCTCAGATGTTCTTGATATTATTTTGATGGCTGCTTGCTAGATTCCAATGTCAGCCAGCAGCTATTTTCCCCAGAAGAATGAGCCAGCTGGAAATCTTTTTGGTAAGGGGCGGGGAGGGCAGGAATCAAATAATTTACTCCAGCCAATGCCAAGTCACTTCATCAAAGACTGTTACTCAAAATGCCAGATCTAGTTTTCTGCCACCATTGTGAGTATTCCTTCTGTATAGCAGATTTCACCTGAACTGGTCCAATTTCAAGTCGCTAGTCGTCACTACTAAAATACAAATGACTGTTGTAATTCTGAGTATTTATTTTCTTCAGTTTGTAGTTTGTGGGGCAGTTTGGTAGGTAGAATGAATTCACAGAATTATCAAACAATTGTTTTTTCCTGGGTCCTTCTTCTAAGGTGCCTTTTACAAACTTCCCCCCCACCCATCTGTCCTGTCTAAAAAAAAAAGGTTAAAAAAAATGTAAGCAGGTATGTTAAAAAAATTTCTGAGTTATTCCTTACAATCCACAGTCTTTCCTTTTTGAAAGTAGGTTGTATAGCAAATAATTCTCTACAGGAATGCATTTTAATCTATTGTTAATGAATATTCTTATATAGAAACATAGGAACAGAAATTTGTTAGTTCCTTCCTTTGGTAATTACGGAGATTGAGCATTCTAGTCTAGTTTCCTCTTACATTAATACCTGTTTCCTCTGGAAATTTACCCTTTAGATGATGGCTTTAAAATCAGTTAGTGCAGTCTTTTATTTCCACATTATTGTAATTATACTCATCTTCTCGTAATGTCACTCATTCTTTGTTCATATTGAGACCATTACTGTAGGTAACTGTAGGTTACACAGTAAAGAAGTTCTTCCTTGTATTCATGTGGACTTTCCTGTGTTCTAGTTTCTCCCCATTGCCCCTTGTCCTATTGCTTGGCACCGTTGAGAAGAGCCTGACTCCATCCTCTTGGCATTCCCCGTTTCAATACTTACATTGATAAAGTCTTGCTCCTTTGTCATATTTAATGTACCAGATTTCGTGTTTTATTGTATTTTATGTTGCAAAAAGGATTGTTAGAAAATATAAAAAAAAGAAAGTTATTTTCACAGGGCAATGATTTTAAACCTCTAAGTTTATTGCATTAAGTCCAAGAAGTATGCAGAATTTTCAAGAGAAGTAAATGTGATGAAAGGCATCCAATCAAAAGTTGAGGGATTTCAAAGAAATAGTGTGAGACTGTAAAATAACAGTATAAAAACATTTTCAAAAAGGAGTAAATTTCAGAGGTGTTCAGAGAAAACATTGATTCAAGTTCCTTAAATGAAATGGAGGACCTCAAGTAAAGCAATAATTTAATAAAACTTTAACTACATGTACCAAATCAGAACATTTATCTGGGTTGGGGTCTTGTGGGATATGAAATGTTAGGTTCACATTTTGCTATCTTCTGAAACACAGCAAATCTCAAATGATAGCACACCAGTCAGTTGTGGTAAAAGGGCAGAGCAGAAGGCTGCTGGCATTTTGGAATGCAAATATATTACCCAAATAATATTCCCATGACATGAACGTGCTTGCTTTCTTTTGGAGATCTCAAGAATTTGGCTTATCAAAGAATGTCAACTTTTTACTGTTAAAAGTATTTGGAAGCTTTATTTTTCAATCTTCCTTTCTAGTTGCTTGCCTAGATTAATCATCTTGAGTACTTGTCTGTTCCTCTCACAGTCTGCAAGTAAATACAAATAATGTAGTTAACTGCAGTGCTTCCCAGGTAGTGAGTTCATTATCTGTTGTTGGTCCTGGGCTTTTTTATTTCCAATGTTACCATCTAGCCTGTGTTTATAAATCTGCTTCTCTTGCCCATTCTCCTATGCTGTAGATTTGGCTCTTTTCTTCTTCTGACTGCCACTCATGCCATTAACATCTTGTTCATTCTCACCTTATTATGGGCTTACATCGGCAGAGGAGGGACAAGGGGCATTCCATAACACAGTGATAAATTATTATGTATGCTTAGTAAAAACAAACATCCTGGGAACAGGGAGGTGTATAAAAATGATTGTTTTATAGATTTTGTGTAGCACCACTTAAATTTATGCCTTCATTCACATCAGTACTCCAGCATAGTCCTGGAAAAGCTGGCAGCTCCTGGCTTGGACAGGTGCAATTTTTGTTGGGTTAAGAACTGTTTGGATGGCCAGGCCCAGAGTGGTGGTGAGCAGTGCTGCATCCAGCTGGGGATCAGTCACCAGTGGTGTCCCCTAGGGATCTGTGTTGGGCCATTCCTGATTAATGTCTTTCCTGATAATCTGGATGAGTAGACAAGTCTTTTGGATGGCACCAAATTGGGTCGGAGTGTCGATGTGCTGGAAGACTGCAGAGAGCCTGGACAAGCTGGGTAGACAGGCCAAGAGCAGCAGTGTGAGGTCCAACCAGACTAAGTACTGGCCCTGCCCTTTGGCCAAAGCACCCCCCTGGAGTGGTGTGGGCTGGGTTAGAGTGGCTGGAAAGGGGACCAGCAGAGAGGGACATGAGGATGCTGATCAACAGCTGCTGAACATGAGCCAGCAGTGTGCCCAGGTGGCCAAGGAGGCCAATGGCATCCTGAATCAGGAATAGTGTGGCCAGCATAACTGGGAAAGTGATTCTTTGCCTGTACCACACCCCAAGTCCTGTGCCCGGTTCTGGGCCCCTCAGTTCAGGGAGGACACTGGGAGAGAGAGGGGTAGCATAGGGAGGTGCTGGAGAGATTCCAGAGAAAGGCAGTGAAGCTGGGAAAGGGTCTGGAGCATAAGTCCCATGAGAACCAGCTGAGGGAGCTGGGCTTGCTTAGCCTGAAGAAGAGGAGACTCAGGGGTGACCTTATCACTCTGCAGCTCCCTGAAAGGAGGCTGCAGCCAGGTGGGAATTGGCCTCTTCTCCCAGGGAACCAGGGACAGGACAAGAGGACATAGTCTTAAGCTACACTGGGGAGGTTTAGGTTGAAGGAGGTTTACAAAGGATTTCTTCACAGAAAGGGTGATGAGATGCTGGAATGGACTGCCCAGTGGTGGTGCTACTGTCCCTGGAGGTCCTTAAGGAAAAACTGGGCTTGACACTCAGTGCCATGGTCTGGTTGACAGGGTGGTGTTGGGTCATAGGTCAGACTTGATGATCTTGGAGGTCTTTTCCAACCTCATGGATGCTATGGTTCTGTGAAAAAAATAAATTATTCTAACAGCAGTAGAAATCTTAGGAGACTTGCTCTCCCTCTTGCATAGTGTGTTATTCCTCAGTATTTGTGAGAAATTAAACTGTTAAATGTTTTCCATGAAATGTTTGTGTGTAAATACTTGATCATATGTGATAACAGGCTTTGGTCTAAAACATTCCAATGGTTTGGGAACTGCCAAGCTTCAAGTGAGCAGTCAGGGCTCTGCAAAAGATAGGAGGGATGGTAATTAGAAAACAAAATGAAGATTATATTTTAATAATAGTAGGCTAAGCTTATTTGCAGTTTTGTTTGGTAAAATACTTGCAGCATGGTCGGCAGTGCTTAGTGAAAGGCAAGAACAGGAATGAAAAAGACCTGTTGTGGTAAGAAGAATGCCTGTTTTATATTGTGTAACTGCAGGAGTTTATATGAGGAGACTGAAACTGGGGTGAGTTATAAGAGGAGTATATTTGCACTGTTTGAGACTGTAGCATAACTTCTCAGGTTATTGGAATGATTTACATCCTCTATGAAGTATTTTAATTCTAGCTATGTTTTTCACAAGGTGAGTGTGCACTTCATAAAGTACAGGGTGAGGCATCAAGAGATCTGAATTCATGTTAAGCACCAATTGCCTTTGCTGAGATGCTCAACCATTTGAGCATACTCTCTCTTTCTATAAAAGAGAAAATAACTGAAGATACTTGATTGTTTCATAGTGAAATGGAAAAATGTTGGAGAAAAAAAAAAAAGCGTGTCTTAATGGGAACATTTTGAACATATTGGTTCATGCAATGAAAACAGCATTTGGATAATACATTTACATGATCCTCCTGCAAATATCCAATGTTTGTTTTATGGTCTTTCTTAGAAAAATGTATTAGTTTTTCATATATTTGAAAATAGTGAAAATGTTAAGTTTATAATATATACTTATACATCTGTATTGAAGTTATCTATAAAGGCACCAGTGAAGAGTTAAAGCAGTGTTTAGAACCTAGTCAGTGGTGCTTCTTTTTCTGACAGAGATCAGGCCCACTGCTCAGACTTTGAATCCACCTGGAAGTAAATCTGGAGTTCCCTTGAGGCTTTATATGCCTGTTCAGGGTGAAAAGGGTTTGAGATCCTTTCTTTTGAATTCTTTTAAAGTCTGCTTAGTTTTTTGTGCAGCATTGGAGTCTTAATGATTACTTGGCAGTTTCTTTTTTTTTTTTTTTTCTTTCCTTAAGAGTTTTTTTATTGGCTTGGTTGGTGTTTTTTTTTTTTTTTTTTTTAAGTTATGAGACAGCTACAGTGGGTAATTTCTCTATGTTCTGGAGAAACCAGAAGTCTGAATAAATATCAGTGTCAGTTATTATCTCATCTTTGTAGAGGAAGAAGCAAATATCATTCACCTGCTCTAGAAAGAGAGGCTTGCAGTTTCTTTCTCTTCTTCCTGTATAGCTGCAAGTAACAGTAACTAAGACAGGAAGCTTTTTCTTCAACTTCTAAGAAGATCTAGGAAGAGAGGAGCAACACCAAGGTGAGGTCCTTACTAGAACTGATGAATTTAAATTTCAGTATAATTTTTTAGGTTGGAGGAACCAGCAAGTTCTAAACACTAATTACAAATTGTTCTTTGAGCTCTGAGTGCTGTTATGAAACCTAAGATCATAAGCTTCTGAGACCAAGGCTAAACCAACCTTTTGGGAGCTTGGTGCAGCTGGTGCTGTGACCTTTGTTCTTTAAGCCTATTTTGTTACAAAAGCACAGAGAGGTCTCCAAAGAGTATGATGTAATGGCATGCTGTTGCCTTGTTCAACTCCATTGCTGAGTTTGTTTCCTGCAAGTTTTTGCAGTTTTCTGTATTTTGTGACAAGTCTGTCTCCAAGCTGTGCTGGGTCCTTGTAAAATAATTAGGTCTTGAGGTTAAAATGGGTGTATTGAGTGTAGGAAACACCTAAGAATAAGGCAAAGCTTTCTATCATGTCAGGGATTATCTTTACCTTTTTTGTCCAGGGGTATTTGAAACTCTGTCTGGATTTATCTCTGTTTCAGTGTCCTTCCTCAAAACTGGTCTCACAAATAAGGAATTCAGTGAAGATAATGGCTGTCTAGTCAAGTGTTCAACTTGATAAATGCAGGCTATGGTGCCTAGATGACATAGTATCTGCCACATCTCCCATTGAGGAAAGTTGAATTAGCTATCCCTCCTTTATTTTCTGAAAGCAAATTTTTATTGTTTGTTCCTTTTTTTTTTGTTAGTGACAAACTTTATCCACAGAATTCAATGCTACTATTTTTGTTTCCCCCAATAAAAAGAAGTATTAATTGATAATGTAATGATTCAGGTGGGACCAATCTTTTTTTGCATATAAAACTATAATATTGGTACAACTTGTGCCATCCCTTGTTATGAAGCTCAGGAGCTGGGGCTCCTGCAAAGGAGTGTGTCTGTCCCAGGACCTCATGTACCTGTTCATCTAGAAAAGAACTGAGTTCCCAAGGACACATCACGTTGTGTCCCTTGCAGCCATTCTTCCATGCTCCCTCATGTAGGAATCCCCAGTTGCATCTATATTTGCCACCTTCACTGCAGGTTTGGGGCAGCTTTCAGCAGCTCATGATCACCTCTAAGAGTGCATTTATGTGGTGGTTGTTCACCATACCTTGCATTTCAAAAAGTGAATATATGTAGTAGAGCTTGGCACTCACCAGTTATGTCTCTGTATTAAGACAGCTGAAAACACATCTGAAATGTCTTACAGGTTTGGATTCTACACCAAAATCATATTGCTTGGCTGTTAATTATACAGAAAACTTAGGCAACAGAATTAAACCTGAGCAAAATAGTGGAATCAGCTATATTAAGAGAAAAATTACTTTCAAGGGCACTGCAATACAGATGACAGTTTTTCTTGAAACAGGAGTAGAGAGGTCATGGTGATAATTGTGTGTTATCTACCTTACTGTCCAGTCTCCTGTTATTTATATCTTGTTGTTTTTTTTTCCCCTAGGAATTTGCATTTGTTGCTTCTCTTCATACTTTTATTAACTTTAGTGTGATTTTTAAGGCATTTAGCAGCTTCAGCAAGCCATAGTGGCATTTGAAGAGATTTGTTGAGATGCCTAGGTTGTTAGTCTGAATTTAATACAACATGAAAGATAGTAACCATAAGAGTTGTAAATAGTCAAGAGAGATTATATTGAAAAAGAGACTGCCTTTTTTTGCCTTCATGTAAAAAGTGTATTCTGGGAAACATTTTGTGAGATTATTCAGGTAACTATTTTTCTGGTAGTGAGTTAGAAGAAAACCAAATCTTTACTTACAGCTTTTTTTTGCCTATGTAAGCAAGTTCAAGTTTTGCATAATATTTTTTTTTTCTTTAGAAAGCTATCTGTTTAAAAGTGCAAGGATTAAATTTAAAAAATCCAAAGACAACTGCTCTGCAGAAGCATTGCTGTCACTTCATATGACAGATCAAAACCACTAAAATGTATCAAGTTTGAAGTAATACTAGATCATGTATGATGCTGATGAAAGGCAGTGGTAATTTACTGTGGTAAATGCCACCAATGCACTGGAGAATTTGGCCAGTAACTCTAGAATTGAGAAACCTTTTCTTTTTATGCAGTCTCTTTTACTTGAAGGGAAGAGAATGGGGGAACAAAAAGAAAAGCCTGGGGACTGTAAAGTCCATACAAAGCAAATTACTTTTCTTTTTTCCTTTCTAAAAGCATAGTTCAGACAGTGGGAGTAAGAGGTATATAAAGCCTTTGTACCTGGCAGCCATTTGATGGACAGGCTATCATTATTTCTGTTAAATTCTTGCAAGTCTTCTGCTGGAATCTGAATGTGTAATTTTGAGCCTTTGGCAAGAGAGAATGGCAGTACCCCTTTTGCTTCTGAATTCAAACAATGAATGTGGGCATTCAGGAAGTTTCATTGTATTACATAAGCCCTTTTGTTAGGCCTTCCATACAGACTCCCCATCATTTCGAATTAGTTGAAAATACACTGGCATTGCCTATTCCAGAGGAAGTCAAACTAGGGGAAAAAATTAGCAAGAACAACAAAACAAAAAGTCCACCTTAAAAGCACCAAAAAACCCCAAACATAGAATCACTCAGAAACCGGAACAAACATTCATAACTTTAAGTGGTGAGACATGTGCTACGTGATTTTTCTTCTTGTGTTGGTGTTTTTTGCATTCCTGTAAAGACATAATTAAAAAAATGCCATCAACCTGTGTGCACTAATCACATTTGAGTGTTTACCCCCTTGCACAGCAGAAACTCTTGGTGTAGAAGACTGGAGATATCTGTTGTTTAAGGATGACTTTTTTAGTGTTTTGGTGTGCGGATTTTTGGTTTTTGTTTTCTCTTTGAGGCTGGCATGTCCTATATGGGTGACACTCTTGTGTTCTTTTTCTCTTTACACCTCTGTACATCTGTGTATCTCCGATATTTTTTTTGTGTTTTGTATTCTGAAGCCAAGAATTTGAGTAATATCAATAGAAAACTGACATGTACTTAAACTTCCATTGCAGATTGAGTGGAAAGACTGTTTCCATGTGGGCCATGTACAGTGATTTCTGTAACTCAAGTAATTATGGGTAAGATAAAAATCTGGAGGCCACCTTATCTTTCAGTGTGATGTCTGCTGGATAATACCCCCCTACAATCAGGTAGTTGATAGTGTAGTGACTCCTCACTATTTAAGGTTACCAAGAGAGATTCTGTAACATGGGAATTTAGGGTTATAAACAAACAGTGGTTTAAATACTTGCACCCTTAGGATTTACCTCTTTGATCCAATTTTCTAAAAGACACTCTTGTGTGACTGAAAGTCTTTTCATTTCTGGAGTTAGTGGTCCTCTAGGTTTTCCCAACTGTTTTCAGTAGCTGCTGTCTACATACAGCCTGGTCTTGTGGGCTGAGACAGAAAATAGATTATTTTTGATGGTAAGATTGGATGCTGAAGGTTTGCCTCTTTCTTCTCAGTGGGAGCATGCCTAACTGATTTAATTTCTCTCAAGTCCTAACAATGCACACCAGAAATTTGGTTTAACACTAACAAAGTTGCCTTGATGTTGACATTTTTCTCCATGTCATCACTGAGATCTGTTGTATTTTAATATTGTAAGAGAGAGACATTTTTGTAATATTTTCTTTAGACATGCTATACGATTGTTCATTTGTAGCTGAGCGTTTCTCATTATTTGATTGCAGTAATTTAAAAAAGCTTTAAGAATCCTTTCTTTCTTCCCCATTTACTATGAATATTGCTGTAGGATATTGAATTTGGTTCCTGTTACCTTAGTAAAGGTAACAGGAGAGGTTTTGATCCATCATAGCTTTCTTCTTGTTCTCCAGCTGCTCGCTGTTTTGCAGATCTCTCTCTTCTGTGCTTGTTTATTTTGAAAACTAGAAATAAAGACCACTGAAATTCCATTAGCAGTGTCCTATTTTCCTCTCCATTTCCCTCCTGATGTGTTTGCTCCATCTGAGGATGACTGGAAAAAGTAGTTTTGTAACATTTAACTCCAGCTTTACTATTGCCCATCATGCAACCCTTTTCAATGCACGTGCTCTCCTCCTGCCGTGCTGCCAGGCGGCGCTGGGCTCCAGCTTTGCATCAGCCACATCCTCCTTGTGCCTGCAGGATGTGTCATTCTCTTCCTTCTTTTTATTTATTTATTTTTTTAAATTTTCCTTCTGGGTAATACTTAGAGCTCTGTTTTATTTCCAGGCTGATATTCAGGAAAGCATGCATAATTGAACAGTGCAGTCTAAAAGGTTAGAAGTGCAAAAGTTATTTTTAAGCATCTGTTTTCTGGTTCAGACTTAATGATACCTGAAGCATGTTTTTCAGGGTGAATCTGTTAGAATGGTTTATGTGGAAGGGCTGAGCAAAATCTATTGAAAGCAATGGTTTCTTTCACATAATGTTTCTTATTCAGCAATGTGGTGAATTATGTAAAAGTTTATATAACACTGTAGTAAAAAGTTGCTAGTTTGTTATTTTTTGCAGTTTTCTTCCCCTCTTAAGATTTAAGGAAGTGTTCTTCCTTGACTGGCTTAGAGACGTTCAGGCAACCATTGCTTGGAGACCACTGTTTAATGGGTACTGTAGAAATTAAAAAGATAGATGCTCCCTTGTTTTAAAACAAAACCAAACCAAAACTCCCACAAACTGGTAAGAGATTTGTTGTCAGACATAAGAAATGTGTCTAGACTTTGCCTAGACTTTTCTACAGCTAAGCAGAATGCCCATTTTTTTCCTCAAAATGTAGCTTTTATGTAAATTGTAAATGTAGGTGCCTTTTACTGACAGTTGAAAACCTTTTATAGTTTGAGCTTTGCCTTAGATTGGCAGGAGACAGCCCTGGGTTTTCCTGATTGCAGAGCTTTGCTCACATGAACACTTGGAGAAAGCTGATGTGTAGAGGTTGAGTGGTTTGTTGCTGTTACTCTGTTTAGCCTTAGCAGGGTGCAGGTGAGGGGATGTTTTCTTGTGCTTTGCACGGAGTGTCTTGGCAATGTCTCCCTGTCTGTCCCTCTGCCACCCTGGGGCTCACACAGCCATTGTGCCATCAGTGTGGTGGAGGAGGAGTGGTGGATGTTGTGAGCTGGTCCATGTGGTCCCTTTTTTTTGGGGATTGTTGATAGGCAGTGTGGAAACAGTCCAGGCTGGAGTTCTAGTGCCAGGCAACGCATGCATTGGGGTGGGAAAACTCCCTTTTAATTTTTTTTCTTTTGGCCAGGCTGTGTGGTGAAGTTTGGCAAATGAAACTCAGGAGACTGTGCTGGTTACCTGGTGAGGCATGCTGGCTCTTCTCAGATTTTCAGGGATCAAAGATAATGCACATCTCCCTTTGGCCAGCCTTCTTTTGTTAGTACCTTTTTATTAAGACTATATTGTTTGCTGTACTAGGTGTATGTCTAATTCAGTAAATGAAATTTTGTGTGCTAATGCATCATCTAGGAGCAATGTGAACTGCTTTCACAGAGAAGTAGTTCTGCATTTTGTTTGTGTTCTTTCTAGGATGAGAATTGTGAGAAATAACATGTTATTTATTTAATTCACTTGGATGTAAATTGCTTTGGAAGAAGGAAGATTGCAACAAGCTGCAATTGCTAAAGAAAAATGAAAAAATGTGATAGAAAAATATGTTTAACAAGAACTGAGGGTTTTAATACATTTCTCTAAAAATAGCCTAGATAAAGTATGTCATTCTGCTCTATTTCAGTCACATTGGTTTGTTTCATAGATTTGTTTTTGGTCTCAGTTCCTTCAGGCAGAGAAATTTAAGAAACATGAGATCATTGCATCTCTGAAGGTAGGTACCACGAGGCTTGCAGAGCCTTGGAAACTCAGTTACCATAACGCCTGTATCTCCCATGGGAAAGCTTTGGGGTGGTTGAACTAAAACGGCCTGTGAGGTGAAATTTTTTTTTTTTTACTCTTTTAAGAAGTAAAATGAAGGTGGAAGGAGGTGGTTGCAGTGTTACAGTAGTGTGAATCTTAAACCAAAGCCAAAGAAATAACAGCCCCACTGATTTTGGGGTGAAAAAAGCTTTAATAAAGCTAGAGTAGCTACAAAAACTTTTCTATTTACTTTCATAAATTACAGTCATAAAATTGTATACTAGCCCAGGTTAGAAGGGACCTTGAAAGATAATCTGGTCCAAACTTTCTTGGGAATGGGAACGTAGATGAAATTATCTACCATCCTGTCTAATCTCATATTGAAACCTCGAGTGGTGGGATCTCTACCATATCCCTGGAGAGAGGCTGTTGCAGGGAATGATCAGTCTCACTATAAATAAATGTATCTTATGCTGAGGTGAAACCACTCTTGATGTAACTTGTACTTTTTCTCCCTTGTCTTCTCCATGTGGCTTCTTGGAAGAGAGAGCCTCATCCTCTTTGCAGCTATGCATTACATACTGGAATACTGTTGTGAGGTCCTTCCTGAGCCTTCTTTTCTCCAGGGAGAAACCGTTTACTTCCTCTGTCTTTCATCAAAGGCATTCTCTAACACTTCAGTCATTTTTATGGCCTTTCTTTGTACCCTCTCTCATTTGCCTATATCTTTCCTAAATTGTGGGGATGAGAACTGAGTATGGTACTGCAGATATGGCCTGAGAAGTGCTGAGCAGAGTGGTATGATCACATCCCTACCTCTGCTCATAATGCCCCTGAGCATTCAGCCCAGGGTGCAATCCCTTGCTGCAGTGGCACACTGCTGGCTCGTGGTCAGCTTTTTGTCCACCAAGGCCCTTGTGTCCCTTTGGGTACAGCTGCTCCCAGCTGTGTAAATCCTGTCCTGTGCTGGGCTCTTTGGTTATTTTGTCCCAAGTGCAGGACCTTGCACTTGTCCGATAAATGTCATACTGCTCTTGCTACTCCACTCTTCCAGTCTGTCCAGCTCTCAGTAGGATGAGTCTCCCTTCTGATGTGTCATGACCAAACTTAGTGAGGGTGTTTTCAATCCCATCCTCCCAATGATTTGTGAAGGTGTTCAACAATATTTATCACCAAGGAATGACTTGTGACAGGCTGCCAGCCTGAGTAAAAACCCATGGTCCCCACCCTTTGAGTCTGACCTGTGGGTCTGTTTCCAGCCCATCTTGCAGACAGCTCACCCCATCTGTATCTTGCCAGTTTGTCCAGGAGGAGGCTGTGGGAAACAGCACTGAATGCTTTGCTGAAGTCCAGGTGAGCACATCCTGTTCTCTCCCTATATTGACAGAAGAGGTTCTTTTGTTGTAGAAGTTGATCAGGTTAGTTGGTGTGGTTTGCCCCTGGTAAATCATGGCAGCTTTTCCCAATCACTTGCTTCATTAGGTTCATTACATCTACTTGTTTTCTGACCAAGCTGAAAGCTCGCAGGTTGCATGATGTTTACAGTAAAGGGGATTGGGAAAAATTACCTTGGAAATTTAGCTGTGAAAGTTAAAATGATTCAGAGTTGGTAAGGCTCTTTAACCTTTCCTTCTTTTTTTTTTTTTAAAGCTCCTTTATAAAAATAAAAGAAGCTTTCTACTGTGTGCTTGATACATAAAACAGACTGGGTAACCATGGAGTAATGCTGTGTGGCTGAGCAGAAAATAATGATGTTTCAGTGTATCATAGGAAAAAATACCTAGATGTTAAAAGCGGAATATATTACATGTGTTCAGTAAAAAAAAAAAAAGACTCAGTGGTAATATTAAAAAAAAAAAAATCAAAGTAATTGCAAAAAAATATTTGTATTTATTATAAAAAGCAGTTGTCTGGCCCACAAGGTAATTTAGCATTCAAAGCGGAGTACTTTTAGGAGAAGCACTTGCATAAGAAATATCAGATTCAAAAAACCCCATCTTTTAAGGCAATGAGAAGCTACTTAAAAGATGAAAGAGTGAACCAAAGTAACTGTCCATAGTGGATAGAAGATCTTCTTACGTGTTTTCATCTTGCACAAATGAAGTCCTTTTAACAGTTACTGTGTTTTAGTAGGAATACAGGAACATATATTTGTTCATTAGTTGTTGTATCTCTTGGTTTTGTTCTTTATTCTGTCCCAGGGTGGTAGCAAGAATACTTTTTATTGGCAAAATGAGGGACTAAATGAACACAAATTATTGTTCTCTTTTTTTTTTGAGCAAGCTTGTTTTCTTGGCAGACTTGACTAGATTCCATATGGGAGTGGAACAAACCTCATTGTTTTCCCTGCAATTGAGATCTAGTTCTCGTAGGATAATCAGTAGCTTTTGAATAAAAGTCTCGTGCAGGGAAGTTTGGTTTGCATGCAAAGGAAAACTGCAAAGCCCTTTTCCAAATATCAGATGTGCTCAAGAACTTAAATAGTTTTGTTTAACTTCCAAAGTGAACCAACTGTAGATGTCTGTGGTACCTGGTTACCAATTTTATGCAGGTGGTTTTGTTGAAAAATTGATCTGGGGTAATAGGACCCCCTATTGTGTTATCTGGGGAGGGAGCAAATTCTGTCTGCAGCCAATTTCCACTAGGTTTTATCTTCCACTGGAAATTTTTATTTTTTTCATTAGGTTGATAGAGACACCACTAATAACAAATGTGAATGCATAGTTGAAAATGTGACCCTAATACATTTCAGATTTTGTTGCCCCTTTCAAAATGCACTTTCCGATTTTTTTTTTTTCACCCTTGTCCTTATTTCATTTAGGAGAGCTAGAGAAATTTTGGTTTTTGTACACCTTTGGAAATTGAATGGGTAAAATATTTAATGTTCTGCTGCTCCACTTCCCAGAGACTTTCTCTAGTGAGAGCCTAGACTAGTAAGTGAAGCAACTGGGACTTGAAATCCCAGAATGGGTTAATTTGAATCCTGTGCTCTACTTCCTGAGATGTAATGGTTTTAGAAATCTGCTGAAGAATTGCTCCTGAAGAAGTAAAAATGGCAGTATATTCTCAGTCTTTGAGCTGTGAAAGGCTCTAGGGGAGGAGATAGTGGTGCTGCTTCACTGCAAACCTCCAACAGAAAGAATAACTAATCTTCTAATAATTTTCACTAAGTTTTTGTAGCTACCTCTTTCCCTGGGAGTTATGGGTAGGGTCTCCAGGGCAGAGCAAGTGTCTTGAAAGACTGCATTGAAAATATTTTTGCTACCATTAAGAAAAATCTATTTGCTTCATGTACTGCTTCATTTCCAGTTGTATGACTAATATTGTAGTTATAAAACAGGAAGAAAATAAGCTTGTTAGAAACTCTGTTTTCTAGTTTAAAATGAGTGATCCTTTTTTCCCCTCCAAAATTCTTAAAAGATGTGCAGTGACTCTTTCTAGGACAGAATTAATAAGGGTTGCAACTTTATAATTAATAAAATCCTGCAACTTCAAAAAGGATGCAAAATAACGTGAAATAAGATGATACCTAATATCACATTCTAATTCTCCTCCTTGCTTTGTTCCAAAAAGCAGATATTTAGTTCATATATTTCTTTGGTGTGGTTAGTGATACCAAACTTGTAAAGCTTGATGTTGTGTTGATGATATTAGTGATAACTGGCTAGTTCCTTGAAAAGATGAGGTGTGTGAAACCAAAACAGAGATTAAGCAGTGATTCTGTTCTTTGCAATGATGAGAAACTCTGTTAGTTCAGTGATTTTTATTGAGCTTTGTTTGATGGATTTGCCCCTGCTTGAACATGAGAAGTGATTTTGCATTTACATAGAATTTTCTTCTACATAGTCTCTGTTGTGGCAGATTTATTTTTTAATGCTATTAATCTCATGGATTATAATGGATTGTTACTTATTGCACGGTATTTTGCTGTATGCCAGAGTCCTGAAGCATTGAGTTTACATTTGGAGAAAATACCTGATATTGCTGTTAGATTACTTGTGATTGTGGAGTGCTTTGGCTTTTTAATGGTACTCCTGTATTTACTCTCCTAAATAGTTCTCTCTCTTTCTCTCATCATGTGCATGTGCTCTTTCAAATTAACTCAAGGGTACTTATGAGACTTTAATTATGAGATGAATGAACTCTGAAGGTAGGTGCTACTCTTGTCTGGTAGCTGATAGCACTGCAGCACACGTGCCCAGGAGCAGCAAGCAGCACTTCCCTGTGAGCACTTCACATGCAGGAGAGCCTTGTGGCTGGACCAAGGTTCTGAATTTCCTTGGCTTTGAGTGAGGTCCAGCTCTCCTGTTTCCTGCACCTCTTGGTCTCTGTTGCCCATCTGCAGGCACAAGGACCTTACAGGGTAGGCAGTCAAGAAGGTTTTCTCACCCATGCCCATCTGTCCAGGCTCTTCTCATGCCAAAGCACATCCCAACCTGGAGCTCAGGTGTTTTGGCACCTAGCCTGAGGTAGTTTGTCTAGTTTTGTATAGTAGTGAGTTGAATGAGCTGTTAGCAAAAGATGATTTATTTCATTTTCTATTCTAATGCCCATGCCTGTCTCTCCCTTTAATGTGAAATGGAGTACAGGAAGTTAGGATCAGCAAAGTGAATCCTACCCCCTTCGCTCATGTTTCTGTACTCCTTTAGGTGTGGATGTTACCCTTCAAGGCAGTCAATCCTTACCTTCAGTGGTGTAGAGAAATACAGATGCAGACAGAGCTATAAAATTGAAATGGTTGTAGGACAAGGGACAGGCAAGGTCCTTTCCATGATTTGTAAAAAAATGGTTTTTGTCTCAAAGAAGCATGATACAACTCTTAAATTAATTGGGTTCACCAGTTCTGTGTGGGTTCATTCTTTACTGTCCTTGTGCTACTAACAAAACAGTTCCTGGATCCTATTTTTAATGTGGGTGTTTTTAAGACTGAAATCATATCATGTAGTTGAGGCTGTAGTTTTTTTATTGCTTGCTGGTTTTACATCTTTTGTTTATAATAAGCTCTTCAGTAATCTGAAAGATGGCATCTACCTATGTGTTTGATACTTGTGAAGGGAAAATAAGAGCACTATTATTCTTAGCTTGGGATTTTCTGGTGACCTGGTGACATAGTGTATGAAAGGAACCAATTTCTATAAAATGGGGAGCCATGTGGGGAATATGCAAGGGAGGAGAGCTGAGAAGATACCTGGTGAAGTAGCATGGACCTCAAGAAAACAATTACAGGTGTCTACTGTTCAGGTTTTTGGTGTCTATAGCCATGGGAGCTGGCAGAGTAGCTGTTTGGGGGCATGGGCTGGGTGACAGCTCTGTACAGAAATAGAAAGGTGTAGTTGGTGTTTTCACTTTGGCAACATGCTCTGTGAAAGTGCTCTCCAGCAGAAGTTCTAAAAGAGGATAAATACGTCATGTGTCACTGAAGTGGCAGTATGTTTTTAGTGTGAGCTGTAGAAGTTGTTTCCTGAGGAAGAGAAACTTGCTGAGCTACCTGGGCTTTCTGCAGTCAGTTTGTATATCAAACAGTATGTGCTGTCACCATGTCAGCCCAGGCTGGTGTTGACTGAAATGAGCTGTCATAGGGTCACTGAGGGTGGTGAGGGAGCTCAGGAAGACTCTAGTTCAGCCTCTTTCTGAAATTGGGGTTGGTACTGAGTTTGAGATGCTTTAGACTGTTCCAATTTAGGTCTTTAAGAAACTTGTTCCGGTGCTTCACCACCCTTGTAACGTTTTCTTTTTTTTCTTGTGTGTGTGGCTGTGCTAGTGCTGTGGCACACCCATGATGCTGGCAGTAGCAGGCAGTGCACAGTGACAGCAGAAGAGCATATGCAACTCCTGTGGCCCTGGGTGTGTAGAACCAGGGGGCAGCTAGCACTGCACAGGGCAGGATCATTGCTGACACCACGTTACTGAGAAGTCTCACAAAACAAATGGTGATGTCCATGCAACTCTGAAGTAAAAAGTTTTTTTGTAAACACAGACTTCATGTGCATAAAGATTTTGAGGTATCAGTGTCCTAGAAAAATCTCCCAAAATCTGTATGACTGATGCAGGTGCCAATGTGTGGCTCAGCTCATGGGCTGTGGTTTGCTGCTGCCTGGAAAGGAGCAGAGGGAGCCAGGGCACCTTCAGTGTTGAGAGTTGATTCAGGACAGAAACCTACATCTGGAAAAACAATAACATCTGCCATCTTTTGTTTCTCTAAATGTAATTTCCAGAGGGAAAAAGAAATTCATTTAAATGTGCATCTCAAAGGCTTGTGTAGAGAATCACAGATGGCCTAGTGCCTTCAGGAAAAAAGTGTATTGCCATTGGTTTCTGTACATTCATCTTTTAGCTGATTTCTTTTCTTTTTTTTTAAAGAAAAGCCTTAGTATGCAACCACTTGTGTAAGTACTGTTCAAATGCTGCTGTCATCAGTATATTTGCATATCATCTTTATTTATACTGTGTGATTGCTGACAGCTTTAGTTTTTCTTTTGAAAACTCCTTTGGGTTAACGAAGGCATCTTCTTCTAACAAAGCTTTTCTTCTGTTTGATTGAGCTCTCACCCTCATTCTTTTGGTCAGCTATAGATAGCACAGGGCATGCAGGGCAGGCAGAGAGAGAAATCCCTGTTAGTGCTCTTTCCATTCCATTTGCTTTCATTCTCTCTTGCAAAACAATGCTGCCTTTTAACTTCTTTGGTTTTCCTCTGAGTACTTCCAAAGGGTAGCAAGTTTTACAGCTTTTTTTTTGTTTTCTTATTTATACATTTACCTTTTCTAGTCTGAGACAGCATGGCTACAGCTCTTGATTTAGTGAACTCTCTATTCTCAATTCATGTTAACTCTCCTCACCTTTTTTTCTGACAAACTAATGAGGTTATATGTTGTGGTGTTCTCATTGTAAAACATACTTTTCAGTTGCTTCAGTCATTCTCATGTTCTTCTGAACCGTTTTCAAAATGTGGGCACCCAAATTGGATATTATTCTCTGATACTGTCTTGGGGAAGCTGCCACAACAACAGATGCCATACAGACTCTTTATTATTTCAGGTTATATGAGATTCTAACTTTACAAATTCAATTTTAATTTTATTAGTTTTCCTGAATGTTTTCCTAGGAAATTTGTTTCGTTTGTTAGCTCTTAATGATCCCTACATCTTGTTCATAGTTTATTTAGATAGAAATTAATAATTAAATGCAGCCGTCCTAATTTTTCTTTTTTAAATTTCTAGTAGATCTCTGGTTCTTTATTTGAGCCTTGTTGTTTATGGAAGTCACATCACTGTCTTCAGTGAACCATACTACTGATTTTCTTGCCTTATTTATTATTTGATTTTGCATCGAGTAATTCAATTTTTTCAAGTAATTCAATGAAAATAATACAGATCATATCATGCTGTCAATACAGTCAGTGAAAGGTGTTGTGTTGGTAATCACTGCTGGAGACCTATTATGAACTAAATTTCTAATCTTGCAAAAAATTATTTGAAATTGGCTTGACATAAAGTTTTGCCTTAAATCCATACTGTTTTAGCTATATTCCCCTTGGGAAGCTGAAACTCCTTGGTACTAGTTGCTTTATCTATTAATATTATTGCATTATGTATTATGTTTTCAAAGTTAAAAAATATACTTAAATGTAGAAAAGTACTACTTTTAGATTTGCATTTTCTGTGTTGTTGCCATATGAGTTTTGCCTTTTTTACCTTTGATATATGTTCTCTGTATTCTTCACACATATATTTGTAACTCTGTCACCTATTATATTAGTAGCTAGTTTTCCCAGTACTTTTCCATGGCTTTTCCCTGAGCAAAAAGACAAATTCCAGAGCCCCAAGCCCTGGGGGGTACAAGGCTCTGTGCTATCTTGGTTCTTCCTGGGAACCAAGGCTGAGAATAACTCTTGGAGATTCATTCTCATGAACAAAGTACAGTTAGTGCTGGAAGGGGGGCTCTAAAGGAAAGGCTTGACCTAAGAAAAGATTGCATCACTGCTTATCCTTCTAATTGGTTCTTTTTATCATTTATGCTGATTTCCTCAAACCTATAAAAATGTACTCACCCCTGGGGGAAGTAGGCCTTTGTAGACATTTTTCCATAACAGCTCCTGAAAACCTTCAAATAAAGCTCCACTCTTTTATTACCTCCTTACTCAAATAATCTCAAGTTTCATTTCCAGGTTGAGCAAAAGGCAACAATGTCACTATTATAGTATATATGTAGTATAGTATATATGTAATATAGTATATATTATATATACAATATATATAATATATATAATATATATTATATGCTGTATAATACTTATTACTGAATCTGCATACTAGTGTCATTTTTTGTAAAAGCCACTTGCCCCACCCTGTTTGTAGCTTCCCTAGCAGTAGATTTCTTTTTTGGTTCTTGAATACATTGTAATTTGAAATTTTGTATGTAACAGAAAGGCATGTTGATAAAGAATCTGTTTATAGATGTCATGCTTGACTGAGCATGTAATTATTAAGTTTAGTAAAATTGGTTGTTTATAAGGATGAAGAAAATATTTTATTTTCCATGTTAATACTAGTACAAATATTTTTAATATCTTTTGCATTTTTTTTTTTTTTTTAATGCTATAGTTGAGAAATCAATTTTTTTCTTCTTTTTTTTTTTTTAAAAAAAACCCTTAGGGGCTTTAGAATATAAATAATTTTCCTTAAGTCCTCCTACTTTGAGTATCTAGAGGTGCCCTAACCTTTAAGATGAGTAATGATTAAACTGCCAGAGTTGTTTTGTGTAGTTTCTGTTGGGTGCAATAACCATGAGATACATTGAATTTCTACTTTGTAAGCAGTGTGGATAATTTGTTTCAGACATGTTAATTACAAAGAAAAAACCAGAATTTGACAGTTTGCTTTGTCTTGTACACAGCTGAGCCTTTGTAATTAGGCTTTCCCCATTGACTTCACATGAACCTTCCTTTTAAAATTTGTGCTACAAACATGTAATTCCAGTCCTACTTTTATAATGTGCAGGGCCTCAGTATAGGCCTTTATGGGGAAAAAAAAAAAATAATTCTCCTTCACAAGTCCTGTGAATGTCTTTAATTAGTTTTTTGGTAAGCATAACTGTATTCCATGTTGAGAGAATGCAGTAGGGTAGGTTTTCCTTGTAGCAGCCTATACTTTTTGCCTTCCTCCTTTGACTTACTTTATGAAATGCATCTCAAAAAGCATGAAGTGTATTTCATAGTAACACAGTCCATTCAGGGGTGTTTTGAATTTGCTGTGTGACAGGTGGTGGAGTTGTGCAGGTAGAATCCAGAATAATGGACATCGAGAGGCAGACTGACCTTGTTCTTTCTTGGATTTTGGCTGGGTTTAAAAAACTGGTCCCAGGGAGGAATCAAATTTCAGAAATGGAAGACTTTGGGGTGATACTTTGGTTAGTACATAGTCAGCTCTCCAGCTGGACTTGGGGTCTGGCTTGCTTGGTGGGGCACTACTTGCCTTTGTGTCTTGAGGGTGTCTGCTGCCTTTTTCTCCCTGTGGGTCAGTCAGCTGAAGAACATGGATGTCTTCTTAAGAAAGCCTAAAGGATTCTGGATGTGTTTGGTGGAGACAACTGATTCCATCCACCAGCACGTAGAAAATGTATCTTTTCTTAATGTAAATAGTGTAACTTGCTGTCTAGTTTAGAGGTAAGGGAGTAGAATAAAAAATGTCTACTGAATATTCTTTAGGTTAATGTTTTCCTTTTGATGTCCTGACCTTCTGGCTTTAATTTCATTTTGCATTATTGATGTTCAGGGAGAGTGTACTGATGTACAGAATGACTGAATTTGGTTGCCATTCCTATGATGTTTTACCATGTTAAATATCCATTTTCATTATCTTAATCATCAAGTATTGAATGTGTCTTTTGGTAATTTCAGTAAAAATGAAATACTTTCTGAATCCTCAGAGTAAATCTGTCTCTCTGAGGCAGGTGTGAGTTTTATATTGAGCAGTGTGCATCATCATGGTAGCTTGGCCATATATAGCACGTGAAGTCAGCATGTATGTTACCTCTGTTCCACAGCAACTCAAACAGGAGGTGGTTTGCTGAAGGTCACTCTGCAAGCTGTTGGGCAGGTGGGAAAACAGCCCACAGGTTTTCTGTTCAGCCACATTGTCTACTTCGGTGGAGAGCCATTTCATAGCAAGTGGCATGTAGGCTATTTGACAAGACGTAAATAAATCTTCTATATTGTTAGATTTTGAGTACTAAGGTGTCAGTTGTTAGTCATGATGAGTTCAGCTAAACCTAAATTTTTAACCAAGCAGTGTGAAATCCAGCAAGACCGAAAAGCATTTGAAAGTGTCCTTGAACATCAAGTCCTAAAAATTCCACCAAATCACTCAATATGCTGAATTAAAAGGGACCTGCAAGGATCATGAAGTCCAACTCCTGACCCTGCACAGGGCCATCTCCAAGAGTCTCACCATGTGCTTGAGAGAATTGTCCAAATGCTTCTTGAACTGTGTCAGGTTTGGTGCTGTTAGCCTGTTTCAGTGCCCAGCTGCCTTCTAGGTGAACAATCTTTTCCTGATATCCAACCTAAACCTCCCCGATACAGCTTCAGGCCGTTCCCTTGGGACAGCTGTCACTGGTCACCAGACAGAAGAGATCAGTGCCTGTCCCTCTTTTTCCCCTCACAATGAAGCTGTAGCTGCAGTGGGGTTTCCCCTCAGTCTCCTTCAGGCTGAACAGACCAAGTGCCCTCAGCCATTCCTCACACTTCTCAAGGGCTTCTTCTCAGGGCCCTTCACCATCCTCAGGGCCCTCCTTTGGACACTCTCCAATAGTTTAATATCTTCCTTACATTGCAGCACCCAGAGCACTGGAGGTGAGGCTGCCTCAGCCCAGAGCAGAGCAGGACAATCCCCTCCCTTGCCCAGCTGTGATGCTGTGCCTGATGCCCCCAGGACAGGACTGGCTCTCATGGCTCCAGGGCTCTGCTGACTCATGTTCAACTTGCCATTGATAAGTATTCTTGGATCTCTTTCCATGGCACTGCTTTCCAGCCTCTCCTTCCCCCACTCTGTATGTGTAGAGTGCCATCCGTGTGCTGAATCCAGCACTTGTCTTTGTTAAACTTCATACAGTTGGGGATCACCCATTGTTCTCATTTGTCCAGGTCTCTCTGCAGGGCCTCCCTGCCCTTGAGAGAGCCAAAAGCTCCTCCCAGTTTTGTATAATATGAGAACTTGCTTAGTATCCCTTCCAGTCCTGCATCCAAGTCACTTATGAAGGTGTTGAAGAGCACAGGGCCAAGGATGGAGCCCTGCAGAACCCCCCTAGTGACTGGTCAGATGTTGCTCCATTTTATAACCTTTTATGTCCAATGCATGAGCCAGCTGCTCTCCTGTCACATGATGTGTTTATCCAGCTGTGAACTGGACAGTTTGTGCAGAAGGATCTTGAGAGAAGACAGTTTTGAAAGCTTTACTGAAATCCAAGAAGATTACATCAACTGACTTCCCTTGATCACCTAGGTGGGTTACTTTTTCATAAAAGGAAAACAAGTTTGACAAGTAGGACTTTCCTCTCAGGAAGCTGTTGTGGCTATTACCAGTGACTGCATTGTCTTTCAGGTGCTTTTCAGTACCTCCCAGAACAATCTTTTCCATGGTTTTACCAGACACTGAAGTGAGACTGACAGGCCTGTTGTTTCCAGGGTCCTCCTTTCGCCCTTCTTGAAAGTTGGCACAATGTTTGCCAGCTCCCAGTCAGCTGGGACGTCCCTGGATTCCCAAGGTGGCTCAAAAATCATTGAGAGGCTTTGTGATGGCATCAGCCACCTTTTTGAGGGTTCTTGGATGGATCCCATCAGGCCCCATAGATGTGTTGGGATCCAGCTGGAGCAGCAGATCATGCACAGTTTCAGGCTTGCCTGGGATTTGATCATTTTTGCAGTCATGGTTTCTCTAGCTCAGGGTACTGAAACCCCTTGATCCATCATCCATGTTGAAGACAGAGGCAAAGAGTGTCATGAACACATCTGCCTTGTCTCTGTCCCTGTTTGTGAGGTGGCTCTCCTCATCATGTAATGGTTCCATGTTATATAAATGCTTTGATACTGATAAAATCTCAGCAATTACCGCCAAGATGCTATTTTTTAGAAATACTCCTCGTTCAGGTTGTCTGCAACCATCTTGGCCTTAACTTGAAACTATGATAAATCTGGCTAGATTTAGTCATGATCCTTTAGCACTCAATAATAGATCTGCAACTTGATCCAGAAAAATTTTTAGTTAAAATAAAAAAAAATGCAAATGTATTCTTCCACATTTGCTTTTTTGAAAAATCTTTTAAGTAGGGGCAATGAACACAATTATGAGCAAATGATGCTGGTGACTGTTACAGCTTAATTTAAAGTCTGTTTTGAAGAATTGAATGTGTGATTGACACTGCAGGTAATATACTGAGCTATAATTCACTTTGTTGTATTTAGATAATGATTTCTGCTCTTTAAAAGGAGATGCTCACTTCATTAATCTACATGGATTGACAGTGATGTCATGGATGTGAATGTAAGTTATGTATCACATTTATTATTAGGAGCTTTGTCACTTTTATTGTCACAATGAAAATGAGGAAGAAGACTGAAGAGGACAGGATAAAAACATAATGAAGTCCTCAGAGGCTGCTTGTACATGGTTGGGAATGCTCTTCAGCCAAACACCCCCTTGGCCATATAATATTTATTATGGCTTCTTTTTCTTCTATCAAATTTCATTCTCTCTGAACTGTTGGGGAAAAAAATTTGCCTGCTGGAATGATAATAAGGTCTTTGAATATTAACTATATCTTAAATGATTCATGAAGTTTCAGAATAAACTAAACACCTTTTAAAAATATAGGTGGCAATGGGTCTTTGATTTCAATAAAAAATATTAAGTCAATATCAAAGACTCCAAACTAAGTGGAATGTCTTATTAGTACTCTGTATTTATTGTATCTGGGACCAGATGTAACATGAAGC
This sequence comes from Muscicapa striata striata, assembly GCA_030060385.1. Lineage (NCBI taxonomy): Eukaryota > Metazoa > Chordata > Aves > Passeriformes > Muscicapidae > Muscicapa > Muscicapa striata. Next base: position 1,842,181 of record JAREIS010000031.1, read on the forward strand.
TGATGTCACAGAAAAGTCATGCTGTGTGACTGCAGTGTAACCTCTCCATGCCACTCTTTTGGAGCTGATTAGGAGGAGACAGTGGGAAGGGACTTGGGGTTCTGTGAGGATCTACATTCAATGTAATAGGCCAGGGAAAAATAATTATGGCAATCAGACACTTTGTGAGGATGCTATGCAACTGCAAATTGTAAACACAGAAGTGTAAGTAGAGCTTTATCTATGACATGTAAACTATTTATTTTGTTATGTTCAGCTTTGGTAAGATATTGTAGAAAAGATGTGGACCAATTTCGGTCCAGAAGGAAACAAGAAAACCAAGCTAGAATCTGAGAAATGTTGCCTTATATTGGAGGTCATATTAGGAGATTAGTGTTATTAGCCCTTGAGAGGGGAAGACTGAGGAGGAACCTAAATTCTCAACCATATAAAAATGGCATTGCATGATGAGTGTGCATTTAGTGTTTCTTATGAACATCCAATTCAATATGGCCAGCATAAAAGTCTTCAGCAGTACTGTATTTCAAAGATACTTGTTACTGAGAACTTTCCCTGCTGGAATGTGGATAAGAAAGGGATTATTTTCAGGGAAATGGGACCTATTGCATGGTAATGGGCAGAGACTCAGGCATCTGCCCTCTTTGAGGTTGTGGGTCTACAGGAGAGGTTCCTTCTCATGGTGCACATGTGCTGGCCTCATCTGTCCTCTGTCCTTTGCAGCCATCAGCTCTCCCTGGCCAGTTGTTTGGATTATATAATGTGGGATTATGGAGCAACAGGGAAAACGGGATCTTTGGTTATTGGAAGTGGACAGCTGTACCTGCCCTGACAGGTCCTGGTTTTGAGCCTCAGCTCAGTGACCTGCTGTGGTGTATGGAGTTCAGGCAGCCATGTGGCTGGACAGAGATTGTGGAGATGAATAACTTGCATGTAGGAGTGGAGCAGGTGTGGGAAAGAAGGTGGCACAAGATACAGGATAACAGGATTGAGGACTAAGGAAAGATCCTGATTTTCAAAAACGGAAAAAATTGGAGTGTGGTAGAAGCAACATAAATAAAGTCTTGATGTGCTGGTTGGAAGTTACATAAAAGGGAAGGTGAGAGAGGAAGTGACAAATGCAACTCTTCTGATAGAAGGAGGAGAGAGGAAGGATCTACCTAGACAAGGAGACTGGAATGCCATAAGGGACCTGACAACTGGAAATTAGTCTCTGTTGGCTGGTGAGAATGAGTCACTCTGGAGTTTCTCTTACTGAAGTCAAATCAGAGCAGTTCAGCAATCTCTTGAGCTTAAAAAATCCTTAACATGCTTTTGTGATATTCATTTAAAGAATAAGCTTACACTTTCCTGTTTAGGTTTTTGTGGGTTTTATTTAGTTGAGTTTTTTTGTTGGATTTGAGAGGAAACAAGGTCAACACAAAATACTGTCAACACAGCAATACTGTCCAAGTCCTACTGGATTGTCTCTATCCCCACTGCATTGAGCAATTGTATTGTACACCACAGAACAAGAAACACCTGTAGGGTACAGTTTGTAGGAGTTCAACAAGCAGTTGCTCAATACACAGAGGAGGCAAAGTGAAGGCAGTCTGAGGTCTTTCTTATGCTTTCCTCTCTGGTGATGTGTGTAAAGTTTCCCATTCTGTTCAGAAGCTACTTGCACTGCAACAGTCTCATCCTCCTGTGGTGGTAACACCACTGTCCTTTCTCCTGGTTGGTCTTTCAACAGTTGCAGTTCAGCTGATTTTTCTTATGGCTGAGTGAAAGATTAAATAAGAAGGACAGGCAGTGTAAATTGCGCATGAAAAATAGTAGATAACTTACCTTAAATAAAAATTTATCTTTCGGAAATAAGTGTAAAAAGAAATGTGGTTTTTTTTTTTTTTTTTTTTTTTTTTTTTCCCCAACAAACCTGGAAAAAAAGAAGTTAATCTATTTCCAGTGTAAATTTTATTGCAATATCTGGAGAACAACTTCCTGGCCAGGTATGATTCCTTACAGATTTCATATGATGCTTTTTATCTCTTATTAAATCAGTACAGAAGCTCTGTATTTGTGTATGAATGTTTTAAATGACTAAAGTTGTTTTCCTGGGATTTGTTGGCCTTTGGGGTTGAAAGCATTCCATTCCATTTTCTTTTGAGTCTGTAAGATGTTTTGACTAATGTTCCCATTCTCTGTCTTATTTTTCTGTTTCAACTGTTCTGTTCTATTTCAACTGGATTGTGTACTGAAGTGTGTATACTGAAGGTGTATAAAACTGAAAGAAGCATCCTTGAAATAATTAAGAATTAATTGAGATGTTCAGTCACAGAATCACAGGATCAATTAAGTTGGAAAAGACCTTTAAAATCATTGAGTAGCATTAAGTCAGCATTGCCAAGTCCACCACTCAACCATGTACCCAAGTGGCCTATCTATATGCATTTTCAATAGCCCCAGGGGTGGTTACTGGACCTTGCTGGGCAACCTGTTACAGTGCTTGACAAACCTTTTGGGGAAGAAATTTTTCCTGATATCCAATCTAAACCCCCCTGGTGCAACTTGAGGCTGTTTCTTCTTGTGGAATCCTGTGGGTTTTGCAGATGAACCGATACTTCTGTTAACTTGTTTTGAAAGTTTACCCCATCACATGGGAAATTCTGCAGGTGCATGAGACTGAGTATCATGTGTTCTTTGATTCTCTCTCTGCTCTCAGTCCCCAGTGTGCTGTCAGCTATTGATGATGAATTTTTTCCCCAATACAAATGCAGGACACTATAGTCTGCTACAAACAACTTGTGTGTTGTAGTTTGCTGTTAAGGAAAAGTGAAAAGTAATTTTAGCTGAAATGCCATCTCATTTTGCATTTCACTGTTTTTTTTCCCCTGGGTGCACATAAAACTGTGTCTAAACACTGGGAAAGTAGTAGCACTTAGGGAAATACAAATAACTCATTAATAAAGTGTGTAATTGGAAAAGTTCAATCTAATTTTAGGAAAGTGATGGCCCCAATAATAAAGAATTAAGTGGACAGTGTTGACTGACAACTAGCATGCATCTGCTTCCAAATTCCAAGCTTACTCTTGTAACAGACAAAGCTTAAAATTACTGTAATAGCACAAAATTGGATGAAGATAATTCTTCTGTCTTTGTTCATTTATATTCTGCTTTTGCAGCACTTTGGATATAGCCATTCTGTTCTTTCCTACCCAGCCAATTTGTCTATTATTGTTTGTGTGAGTTCGGTTTTTTCTTCTTGTGGAAAAGCAGGACACAATGTTTTCAGAGGAGAGAGGGAATATATATATATGTTTTGGTTTTTTTGAAATGACCATTAGTCATCAGAGGACTTAAGGTGTTTGGTACCTTGAAGTTTTTTTGAATTGCTACCTTTCAAAGTTGAAAGGTTTAGCAGGCAGACTGTGATGGTCCATAGCATCTATTTACTGGACTTCAGAACAAGTGAAAAGTAAAACGTGGTGATTTAGAAGTCAATTCTGTGGAGCTACTAAATATTGCACAGCTGAACTCCCTTTTGACTTTCTCATACAGACATGTATGTGAAAAAGCTGTAGGACAGAATTCTGCAGGTGGCATGAACTGAGTCGGTCTCATCAACTGAAGCAGTTCAGATAAACTGATTTGGACTTTATCTTTAGAAACAGCCATTTTCATGAGCAGAGGGGATTGAAACCTGCCTAAGTATTGAATAAACTTTGTTAAAATATGTATTTTCAGTAATAAATGTTGCTATTTTTCATATATTAGGGAAGAAAGGTATCTTCTAAGTGATAAAACTGTAAATTAGTGTTAGAAATAATAAATAGATTAATAAGGCTTCTTTTTGGATGTTCTACAATATCTACAATATCATCTACAATATGAGGTGTGTGTTCTGATTGGATTCATTTTTACAGATTCAACATCTGTGTTCTGTGTCTAATTTTGGGTGTGTTTATACCTTTATATTCTGCACTCCTGCTTGTATAAAAAGAAGAATTGCAGAATTACAGAATGGTGGGGGTTGGAAGGGGCCTCTGGAGATGCCTGTTCCAAGCTCCTTGCTACAGCAGGTTCTCTTCCAGCAGGTTGTGCAGGGCAGTGTCCAGGCAGGTTTTGATAATCTCAAGAGACTCCACAGCCTCTCTGGGCAGCCTAATTGCTTAATACTTCCATCTGCTAGAAGACTTTTCTGGGCTGTCAGCAGTGCACACACATCAGGGAATGTTGAAATATTAAACTCCTGGAGCAGATTTGGCAGAAATCAAAGCTTTTTTTCTGGTAAGATTTTTTTTTTAAACTTCAGATTAAATAAAATAGGCCAGAATATAACTAGAAAAGTTTGGGAACTCTCTTAAATATGACAAAATCTTTAACCTAATAGATACATGGTTTTCTAGCAACATAAGTTGTTGTGATGGTACACATTTTTCCTGAAATTTTAATTGCGTATTCGTCAAGGAACTGATTTGATGAAGCACTTAAGAATAAGCTTAATTATAAACTTGTGAATAGTCACACTGTCAGTTTTATTTTAAGATTGTGAATTTGTTGTGTTCAGTAGCTTTGTTGATTTTTGAGGCATGGAACACATTTTGCTATTGTAATTGTTTTTTCTTGTGTGTAGAATAATTTCTACAAACTTAACTTTTTTGAGGACTAATTTTGTGTAGATTCTACTAATTTCCCTTTTTTTTTTTTTTTTTTGTAACAGTGGTGTCACTGAGCTGGTGAGGAGTGCAGAGGGGACAGATGTCATGCTCCTGAGGGAATATAACATTTTAAAAAGTGGAACGTGCTGATTTGATGGCTCACTTTTTAGCATTAGAGGCAATTTAGGAAAATCTTGTAAACAATTCTGTTGTGGGGTAGATTTTCAGTTGCAAACAATTTGCCACTAAAAATCTCAACCCCCTTTTTGTGTGGTTTTGTTTTTTTTTTTTTTTTTTTTTTTTTTTATGAGTTCACATCAGTCCCCTTAAATGAATCTTGTCAGGACGTGGGGCAGTATTTCCAGTGTTTCACAGGAACAGCAGTGGAACCAGGTAGTCTGAAGCCAGTTCATATCTCTGCTGCTTTTAGCAAAAACATGTTTGGTATAGTGACTATGTCTTCAGGTTGAAATAAGATTGCTACAGAGAAACTTGACTTTTTGATCTTCCTAAGGAACCTCTTTAGAAGTGAGAGAACTTTGAACTCTGACAGGTGACTGACAGACAGTGAGGAGGCACAATGAAGCTTATGTTCCAGAGAAATCTAGTAATCTGAAAGGTCAGTTGAATTGAGGGTGGGAATAAATATTTTCCTGCTAATACATTTTTTGAAACATAAGTGATGTCAGCAAATAGTTCTGGAGAAATGTATTATAGATGTCTTGAGGTGACTCATGAGTCATTATCTGATGGCTCTTTTGAAGATAAAAAGGCAACAAAAAGAATTCTGCTTGCCATGTTCTAAAATTCAGAAGATTAGATGATGTCAGGGAAATAGCATAAACACTGATTGAAAAAATAATTTTTTCCTTCCCTTTCCTTTAGATAATTGGAAATGCTGCTTCAGAATTTTGGGCACATTTGTTGTCAGGAAAGTCATTGAGATAATGAGTTTACAGATGCTGCATGACAGGGTAGTGGGAGGTGAACCCCAGCACCTAGACTGGACAGTTTGAGATAGAAAGTTTCATGTGGCATCCAGGATAGTGATTCTTATCTCCCTGCTTACCATCTGTGAGTTTTTCAGGAATTCAGGTAGTCATATGCTGGCATGAAGCTTTTATGTCACTTCTGTATCTAAACTGATTACAGCATACACTTATAATAAAAAAAATTGCTCTGTTATCAGGAGTTTTAATTGTACAACTTCGACAGGAAATATTTTGAGAGTACTATAAACCTAGCCCAGTGTCAAATCTTCCTAGGTATAAGAGCAAATAGTGACTGGCCTTTCCACTTGGAGCACTCTGATTCTAGAGATTAAGCAAGCTGGCCGCTGTAATGGCCTTATAAGAGAGGAAATTAAAATAAGGAAAGAAACAAATTCCTTGTTGTAAATCAGAATAGGATGTCTTTTGCAAATGAGAGTTTATAGTCAGAATCCCTTCTGTATTGCCCCCATTAATATACTTGGTTATGCTATTCAAGCTCTCTCTTATATTGTCAGCTGAAGAAATAGACTTCTCTTACCTTGGCATCAGTCTGTTGGGGCATTTATGCTCAAGTAACTTTGATTATTGTGCAGCTTCTTGTTTTGGCTATTTTTGAAGCCCAGTACCTTGTTCTTTTTGCAGGCTTCACGACTACCCAGCTTTACACAAAAGAGGCTGTTTCTTTGTAATGCTGCCACTGATCCCTGACAGATTGTGTATGTGTTTGTGTCCAAGTTTAGCTGAGTAAAACCTGGCCTACTTTCCGAAGATTTTTTTTTCGGGTTGTAATAAATGTGCCGGATTTGGAAGCAGAGAAGATTGTTCAGGATGTCTAATTTGCATGCCAATACTTGGAGTGCATTTGCAGATCATTAGGGCTTAGCAGTGCTGGATTGTTGGGGTAGCTTTAATGCTGAACCTTCTTCAATGTCACCTGCTGCTTTGGGAGAGTCAGTTTCATAAGGGAACTGTGGAGGCTTTCCACATAACTCTTTGCACTTCTAAAACTGAGAAAAATTGTTTTTTACCATAGAATCATTATGATGGGGGAAGATCTCCAAGATCATCAATTGACCAAATACCACCATGCCCACTAAGCCATACCACAAAGTGCCTCACCTGCTTATTTTTCAAACACTTCAAGAGAGTGACTAACACTTCCATAGGAGCCTTTTCTAGTGCTTAACCACTCTTTCAGTGGTTAAGCTTAATCATACTCACTTGCAGGGGAAAAAAGTAAATCTATATGCTTTTGTTCATAGATTTTTTTTTTTTTTTTCAATCTGATCTCAAAAAATATTTGTTCTGCTCCAAAAAACAAAAGTAATATTTATTTGTCTTAAAGCTGTTTGGAAGTACTTCTGCTTCAGATCAGATCCCTAAAAGGCTAGAAATTAGTCATAAGCCAGATCCCTAGTTCATGTAAGTTATCACAGTTGGAATGAAATAAATTGAATGGTAATAGATTAGACTGATTCTATACTCTGTGCAGATTTTCTTTAAACTATATGAAATGCAAAAAGTCTGTTTATTCCAGGTATTTTCCAACATGGGAGACAAATGAAATCTTTTGAACTCTTCAAGGTTTCATCTGGTGTTGAAAGCTCTCTAGTTTCATCTGTGATGGATAATGTTATCTAAAATACTTTTCCCTGTAATGGCTAATTGCACATTAAAATACTAACTCTTCAGTCCTGCCCTTCTAAGGAAATAGGACAGTCCTGCTTTTGTTCTTAAATGGTGCTGAAAGGCTTCTAAAAGTTCTTCACAAGTTTTTAGGAGAATTTCATAATTTTCAGGTACAGCCTGTTTAAACTTTTTGCTAAAAAGAATATTTTTTCACCTTTGTCATGTGCATCTATTGCACCTTGAAAGGAAGATGTGATCTACCCAGAAACAGCATACAGCTTCTATAAACTTTGATTGCATTATGGATTTAAAGTTGATTGTTCATATAATTCTCAACTGCATTGTATCTTCTTTTTCTCAGTGTTAAATATTTTACTGTATTAATCCTTAATTCAGGATTTTTTCCTCTGTAATTTCTTATTTCTCTGCCTGATTTCAAGATTTTGGTCAGGTACATAAGATGAATTATCAGTCATTAAAATAAAACAGCATCACATCACAAAAAGGAACCTACTTGAAATTTGATAGAAATATGTATGATGATGAAAACTTGACCTCAGCTCATTTTAAAGGTAAGTGTAGATGGACAGATTGTATTGGCAATGTTATAAGTGTCAGCATGTAAAATATGCTAGAGGGGATAGATGGCTGTGTCCTTAGTTTATGGTTGCCATCTGGTACCTATTCTCCTTTGTTGTTCCTCCCTACAGCTTCATCCTGTGCCCTGCAGCATCATAACAGCAGATCCAGCTCTTTGGGACATGCTTTCCTGCTACAATACAAATTCTCAAAAAGCATGTAATTGAGTCTCAAAATGATTTTTTATTTAATTAAAGAAGTGCTCTAACATTCATACTTGATGATGATGCTGACTATTTCAATGGGCAGAGGAAGGGCTACAGATGTGATTTATCTGGAATTCTGTAAAGCCTTCGACACAGTCCCCCACAACATTCTTCTCTCAAAGCTGGAGAGAGTGGATTTGATGAGTGGACTGTTGGGTGGGTAAGTTATTGGATGCTTGCATCCACAGGGCTGTGGTCAATGGCTCAGAGTTTTGTTGTATGTCATTGACAGGTGGTGCCCTTGAGGGTCCTTAATGGGACCAATGTAATTTTATACCTTCATTAATGCCAAAGACAAGAGAATTGAGTGCAGCTTGGGCAAATTTGCAGACACCAGGCTGAGTGGTGCAGCTGACTCCTGAAGGATGGGAGCCATCCAGAGTGACCTGGATAAGCTTGAGAAATGGGCTCATAGGAATCTTATAAACCTTAACAGGACCAAGTGGAAGGTGCTGTACCTGGGTCAGAGCAAGCCCCCACATCAATGCAGGCTGGGACATTAACAGATTGAGATCAGCACTGCTGAGAAGGACTCAGGGTGCTGGTGGGTATGCTGGACATGAGCCAGCAGTGTGTGCTCACAGCCCAGAAAGCCAAATGTGTCCTGTGCCACAGCAAAAGCAGTAGTGACCAGGGTTGGTTTAGCCTGGAAAAGAGAAGGCTTTGAGGTGGCCAAGTTTCAGCCTTCTAGGACCTGAGGGGGGAGCCTGCAAGAAAGCTGGAGAGAGACTATTTTCAAGGGGGAATGGCTTCATACTGGAGGAGAATGGGTACTAGGAGAAAGTTCTTTGCTGTGAGGGTGGTGAGGTGCTGGAACAGGTTGTCCAGAGAAGTTGTGGACTGTCCCTGGTATAGTGTTGAAGGCCAGGTTGGAGGAGCTCTGAGGAACCTGGTCTATTGGAAGGTTTCCCTGCCCACAGCAGGGCAATTGGAACTAGATGATCTTCAAGTTCCTTTCCAACCCAACCTATTCTATGATTCTTTGCTCAGGTATAAGAATTAGTGCATGTCAGAAATCTTCTTGTGCTTTTAAGATCTCTTATGGAACTCTACTTTATCCAGGTCTATATTTTACTATATCTTCTGGTTCTATTACAGTAAATCCCAAAAAGATGAAATGTACCAATAAAGTCCATGCAAAAGCTTTTTGGCTCAAGATTTTTCTGAAGGTTGGAGCAGGAGATGAGGAAGTTTTTATGTTTATCATTGCTGTGCTGAGTGTACAGAGTGTGGTAGGAGGGGGATTGACCTTCGAGGAGTGTGAGCTCTTGGAACAGTGTCTGACAGATGTGCAGATGTGTGATTGATATGGAGCACAATGCACCAGGCTGGTGCTTGACTGGGAGCTGTCGGAACAAGTGCTACTTCAACAGGAAGTGTGATGTGCTACACACAATATCAGTCTATACAATTGCTTTTTAAGAGAGGTTTTGGTAGTAGGATTTGTTTGTTTTGGGCTGGTTTTTGTTGTTGTCTTGGGGAGATTTTTTAGAAAGATTGGAGAACCTTGGTGGTGTGTAAATAGTGCCCTTTCCCTACTTAGCCATGTTTCTCATAGTTCTGATCTTACTGTTATGTTCCTAATTTGTGTGTTTGTATATCTGTTTTTGATTGGCAGGACAGGTAATGAAAACAAGTTGTCATAAAATACCAATGTTGCCAAGTCTTATTTTTCCTCCTCATTTTTACCATTTGCAGATGACTTTCTGTTATTCTTGGTATACATAGTAGTGCTCACTTTTGTGTAACGCCTGATATTTGGTGCCTTTGTTAATAACAGGACTCTTTGTGTTTTTCTTACTGTGATTTATATAAGTTTTAATATTTGGAATACCTTTATTGAGTTGCTATTTCAGAGCAGCCCAGAACTCTGGCTTTTTAGCAGCTTGGTATTTCTTTCAGGAGGGAGAAATGAGAAGGCTCTAGTGTTGACTTGAACTCTTCACAAAAATTCAGCTTTGAAGCAATATCTGCCTTGAATAGACTGCATACTTAGCAGTATGGGATACACCTGTCCCTTAATGCTATTAAATTTCTTGAAGCACTGCTTAGTTTAGAAAGTAGAACACAAACTGTAGTCCCCTTCTCAAAACTCAGAGTGATAATTACTCTTATTTTGTGTTATGGGCGTTGTGCACCCAGCAATGTGCAGCTACTTCAATTGTAATGTTAAAAAAACACTTGCTGAAATCTGTGCTAGAAACCATCTAGCCTTTTGAACACAGTGTCCTCACAGCCTGTGTGCAGATTTGTGCAAGATTATGCAAGCAGTCACAGGCTATGCAGAAATCAACTTGAGCTGGGAAACTGTAGGTCCTACACAGAAGTCCTTTGTATGACAGAACTCAGTGTCTTCAACTGCAGTTCCAGAAAGAAGGTATAGTGCTCTTACTTCATTAAATACAAATTCTCAGTCTAATTTTTTTTTCTCTTGAATATTTTTAGACTGAGATACAGCTCAGTTGTGATTTGAAGTGGACACAATGGCTTATTATCACTTTAACCTATATTAGCACAGTTTTGAAGCATTGTATTAAACTGTGTCTGGAAGTGCCACTGAATGAAAATTCATAGTAAAATATAACCTCTCCTTTTACCTGAACAAATGGTGGGACTGACTTTACATAGCTTGTAAGTGTTGGAAATACATGATGGTGTCACTTCATTCCCTGTTTAGAAACTTCTTTTAATTTTTTTTCCCCCTCTGTGATACATACAACACTACTGTAATGATTTTGCAGCACCTCTGAGAGTGTAGGGGAAAGTCAAACGCTGCATACATTAATCCTGTGAAGTCTTTAGTCTCAGTTCCAGGTAATTACAGTTTGTCTTGTCATAGAATGGATTAGTCATTATATTATATATGACCACTGCCAGTCTTCCTAACTAGTACTGATCTATTCTAGAGTGCAGTGACTTTTTAACTTAGAAAGCAGATTGAAATTCTTCTGAGAAGGCAAATGATAAACTGTGTTTGGAGAAGAAAAGGCATTGTCAGTGTCATAAAAAAAAACCCCAAAACAACCCAACCCCATTTTTATCAAATTCCATTCTATTTTTCTTATATGTGTCTCTTACTGAAATTAGGATCTCTATTGCTGATACATTTGCCTAGATATGGTGCTTTTAATTTTTTTCTGAAGATACTGGATTAAAATTTAACATTTCGGAAAACAGTTTCAGTGTTTTAGGATTATTTTGGTTTTTCATTGCAGTTGGCTGTGGTGACCAACACTGGCTTGAGGACAATGCCATTATGGTGTTTTCCAGGTTTCTCTGGGTTTAGTAGGATTTTTCTTACAACTATAAGTCTTAGAGAGTTATAGTGGTGCACTTCAGTGTGAGAGCCAGGCAGAGAGAAAGATGCTTCAGAAAGAAAATTTACTTTGTATCTGGAAATGCACAGGGGGGTTTTTGATCTCAGAATCTGTGAAGAAGAAACATCTGCTAATGATGACAATGGAATATAACCTCTTGGGGAAAAATTCTGCAGGCATTACAGCGTGTGTCTGTCTACTGACTTCTGTGAAAAACATTTCAGAGTAGTTGGATCTTTTGTTATTTCAGGTAATTCTAAAATATTTATTATAGATGATTCCTGAATACATATGAATTCTAAACATCACTTTATTTCCTACTGAAGCTCTTTCTGTAGTCCTCAACAGTGGAAATAAAGGACTACTTTCTGCTGTATTTCAGAAATACAAGGTTTTCTTCTCTCAAGCAATTATTCATTAAATTGCATTTAATATTCACTAATGTCTCTGAATTACTTTTTAGCTATAATAAACAAAAAAATAATGTGAACTCTTGCTCAGAAACACATTGCTGTTTTACATGACCCGAAGCTGGAGCAGTGATTACTGAAAATTAAAGAAGAAAAGAGTGTGAAAAATGAGTCTTTAGTTTTTGCTGTACTAAGCCTGGAGAAATCCCCCAAAGCAAGAATTTAAAGCTCAAAGTTTAATCCTTTTGCCACCATGCAAATAAAAATGCTACACTTGCTAGCACTTGGTGCATTTTCATTGGAACAAGAAGGAAAGGTGCTGGTTCTGGGTCTTTTCAGGAATCTTCTGAACAGCAATTCATTTTTCTTCTCCAAACATTAAGCTGTAAAAGACTGCAAATGGTACAGGCTTTCAGTGGGCTTCAGAACACAAAGATGAGTAGTTGTATATGCTGATTAAAACCTATTTTTAATGTTTCTGTGGGAGATGGGGATATTGGTTTTTCTTGGTCATCTTGGAGCAGACACTAGGATATTACAGCTATTGGGAAATGCTGTGTAACAAAGCTTATGATTACGTACTGTCTGCAGTGTTTTTCAGTAATGTGGGAAGAATTGCTGACCTTCACAAAGACAAATGCATTACATTAATACAGTGGTGCCTGGGTCCTCTTCTCCCAAAACCTTCAAACACTCCCAATGGGTGTTAAGTAAAATACTCTGTGGAAGTGAAGAAGTCATTAGTGCTCCTGGCAGTATCGTGGCTTCTTTTAAAGCTTCTTAAAATGCATATGAAAAACCCGTCAGAAAGTGGTGCAAACACAGCTTTTGTACACAGAAAGAAGAGTAGAATGCATGTAAGAAAAGATGCACTGCATAGGAAATGCCTCACTAATGGATCATTTTGGGATGTATGACAAAGGAAGGTACAGAAGTATATAATGGCAGAGCTCATAAAAGGAAATAAAGGGTGTAGTTTACAGAAGGTGACACAAAGTCAGACAGCTCATCTGTGGAGAATGTCAGCTCAAGAAGTATTTTCCAGGTCACTGCTAGCCATACTTGCCTTAACAGCTGTAGGTAACTTCAAATACCAAATTGTCTGCAGTGGCTGTCAGCTGAGACACAGGTTCTCATGGTGGCACGTGTGTATTGGCTGTCTGTGTAGGAGAAGGATTTACTTTGAGGGATAATACAGATTTTTGGAATTTCTCCTTTTACCAAGTCCCAGAAGATTGCTAAAGGCCAAGGAAAATGTGCAAAGGAATGAATATCATTCTGCTTCTCCCCTTCCTGTTTTTTCTTGGTTTGGTTTGGGTTTTGTTTTCACCCTTTCAGGGGGAATGCAAGCTGAAGGCTTGACTTTCTTTGACCAAAACATTGGTGGAAAGTAGTAATGCTATTTGAAGATTAGTGGAAGAAAACAGTCTGATCAAGAAAAAGTCACACTAAACCAAGTTGGTCTATCACTTTGTTTCAGAAGAAAATTTGATGCAGTAGATATTTTGCTCTCTTAAATCCCAATATAACTCTTGCTATCATGTAATGAACATGGCAGGGAAACCTAGGTGACACAAAACAGTGCAGCTAGAAAACTTCCCTCTAGTTGTCACTCATTTACTTGTGAATTTATAAGATTTACAGAGTTCTGATAGGTCTGATGTTGCCCTGCCTTTCTGTGAGCAAGCTGAGTGATGGAGTACGTGTACTGTTACATTTCCAGGTGACATTTCCTACTTAAGAATGTGCTAGACAATTGTCAGAATGATACAGGCAGAGCTGATCCTGTCTTGAGGAAATAATGCATGCAGGAACTTTTTCCAATTCCATCTTATTTCACCATTGCTGCCTGCCAGGTCTCTGTCTGGCAGTTTAGGAGTGAGAAAAGGGCTTTATTTGTTTCAGGGGGTTTTTTCGGGGATGTATTTTTGTTGTTGTTGTTTTTGTTGTTGGGTTTTTTTTTTTTTTTTTTTTTTTTTTTTTTTTGTTGTTGTTTTTTTCTTCCCTTTTTTAAATATGCTAAAATTTCCAAGAAATAGGAAACATCAGTTTCCTATATTTTTGCTTTTACACAGAAGGCAGCATTGTTATCGTAACTTCATTAGAAGTGACTTAGTTTGGTCCTTCTCTTCCATCCAAAGTGCAGCATTGCTTTTGAAAGGCCTCCTGTCTAGCCTGTGCAGTCTAATGCTGAAGACAGTTGCAATAGTTTGATAACCTGATGTAGTATTGGTTTGCTCTGCTAGAGCACTCTGTTTTATACACATACTCAATAAAAAGTACATGGTTGTGGTCTGGGCTAGAGGGTAATAGACAAATATAGTGAAACAGTGCAGTTTTCCTTGTCATTTGAGCTTGTTAAGACTTGCATAGGCCTATTTTCTAGCACCACTTAAAGAAGAAACACAGTGTTTCAACTGTGAGTCAGTCCCCTCCAGCAGAATCAATTCTGTCTTCTCAAAAGGTCATAAAGATCCCCACTAAGATCATGGTTATTGTCTTTGAAATGCCTGCAAAGTGGTCTGTATATCTTTCTTCAGTTCTACAGGTATTTTGGTCATCATTGCCTAAGAACAGTGGCAGTTCTTTAAAATGGGTTTGATCCACAAGGTGCCATCCCATTTATCCCAAAATACACACAAGCATACAACTGTTACTCTTCATAAAGTGCATGGTTGAGTTTCACTGATTCCGTTGGCTCATTTCAGCCTGGATTACAAAGAAGATGACCTTCTCCAGCTCTGAATAGATTAGGTTAGTGGTTTCCCACCAGCTTGGAACCCTTCTTCCAAATATCCTGTCCTGGTCCAAGCCACATGTGGGCTTTTATCTCTATTTACTGTCACATTGAAAGTGCGGAAACAATTCAAGTTATTTTACTTCTTTTTTCTGAGTGATGGTGAAGTATTGCTATCAAATAAAAACCAAACATACCTTGAAATACTAGTGAAAGGTTGCTTATTCCTAAGTGCAACTCTGTGCTTTTTTCCCATCTGAGGCTTCACTGAAAGGCCCCAAGGTATAAATAGGCATAAATTGTATACTCAGGCTAACAACAATCTTCTTAGTATCTCAGTATATCTCATCTTCTCTAAACCATGCTATCTTACAGCAAAAACATAGTATGAGGAGTATTTTATTTTTAGAAGGAAAATTTCTTGTGGGAAAATTGGCACAATTAATTTTATTTCCCAGTACACCATTGTGTGTGTGTGTGTGTATATATATGTGTATATATATAATGTATATCTATATATGTATATTTATGCCAGGACACCTCTCATCTCTGTTAATTTTCTCACTTAGAAGTGAGAAAAAGCGAAAAACGAAGAAAAGCAATAGAAAAACAGGTTTCAGCATTACTCAGCAGAACTTCAATGAGTGATATTATGATGAAGGGTTTTTTTTCAAAAGGTTGTAATTTACTGGGTGTATTAAATAATTATAGTTGTGTTACAGACTTCAGCATAAATGAGAAAATACACTTGGCTGTTAAGAATCTGTTTCTGCTGTTTGTTCTGGAACTTGTTCACCATAATTTAATAATTCAATGTTGGTCTTACTAGTATGATCTGAATTAATGAAGGTCCTTTCTACTGTATTTCTTAGTCAAAAGCTGGCAGGAGGTGTGCCTATTTCTGTGTCCTCCTGCTCTCTGACATCCACAATAACTTTTGAAGTATGGTGAAATACAGCTGAACATGGAAGACACAGTGAAAATCCCCATTTTATCTAAAATGAAAAATTACTCAGTTATATACTTTAACTAAAAGTGGCTGCTACTTTAATTAGTCATCCCCTAAGGTACAGAATGGCTCTTCTAGCAGGGTCTATGAGGCCTCATCTTACACAGCCAGGAGTCACAGTGACCTGGCAGTGAGCAGAAGCAGCTTCTGAGGGTTCATTGTGGTACCTGCACACATGGGGGTGTGTGGATGCTCCTGGTGGGATCCTGTGCTTCTCCTTGGCTCTGGTGAGCAGCAGCTAAAGGAGGCAGAGGATGAGAGAAAGAGGAGTGGAAAATACTGAAAGGAACTTCAGGGATGCAGAGCTCCCAAAAGAAAGGAGGTGGCTCTAGATGAGAAGAAACTGAAGGATGATTTGGTAACAAAAGAAGGTAGGGAATTAATATGGGGATGTAGGAATTTCTTGAATGTCAACCATGAAGCTTCTTCCAGGTTATCTGAAAGGTGGACTGTGATTCAATTGCAGGGGTTTTTTTTAATCCAACCATTAAATAATAATATAAAGGTTTGAAAGCTGCTTTAGCCTTTCCTCTTCTCATCTAAGTTTCACAACCAGTCTTAGCTCTGATTCTGGGTGATAAATAGTTGGTTTGGTCTGTCACATAATGCTGCTGAAGTGAGCAAAACCAGTACAAAAATACCATGTGACATAAAAATGTTCCAGTGCCTTTGTTCCTGCTCCTTTTTCTTTGTAATTTGGAGAGCAGTGTGGAACGTGCTGGGGTGGAAGAATCATCCTCTGGAGGAAAACACTTGAAAAATTACTTTGTATTTAAATACATTTTGCCTCATTTTTGTATTTATTTCCAAAAACCCTGTTAAGAAATATCATGTACATTTGTAGAAGAAAAGCTAAGTAATAATTATTTTCAGAGAAGTCTAGTGCAGGTGTCAAAGGTCTTCTCTAAAACAGGCAATCCATGGTGGTGTACTTCTGAGGGCCTTGGGATTTTCATTTGAGCCTGATGGAGACAACAACTTTTTATAAGGTAATGAGGCAAGAGATATTGTTTCTCTGAACAAAGGAAGAATAAGAGATAGTTCTTCCTGTTTACTAGAGCCTCTCCAGAAACCCAAATTATTTACTTTAAAAAAACAAAAACAAAAAAACCTCAACAACAACAACAAAAAAACCCACCAAAAATTAGTTGTAGGAGAATATCCATGGCAACAATAAAGGGGGTCAGTGCAAGGACTGTTCCTATTAAGGTGGTATTTTGGGGGCTTAGATTTAGGTTGAAGTTTAGGTTGCTTGTGATCTTGGTGCCATAGCAAAGGTATGTATAAATATTGGTGAAATATTGTATCTTGTAAGCATAGTCTGAGAGGACATGGTCTCCACTGTCATGTGGGACAGTGCCCATCAGCTGTGCCCAGAAGCATAAGGACTGGACAGATTAATCCAACTGAGAGAACAAAACCTTAGAACTGAAGCCCAGATTAGGAAAGGACATTTCAACCTAGTTACTGGGAAAGTAATTCTTAGTGCTCATTTCAGCTGATCACAAAATATTGGTTGGTTGGTTTAGTGTAGAGTTTTTTTGTTTGGTTGTTTTTTGTTTTGTTTGGTTTTGTTTTTGGGGGTGGGGTTTGTTTGCTTGGTTGGTTTTTTTTTGAGGGGGCTTGAGTGTGTCTATGCTTTCATTAGCTGAAATACTGTAGGGTATTTTTGTGGTGGGAGACATGAAGATATTTAAAGAAACAAGTAGATAAGGTTTTGCATAGACACTTTAGGATAAAATCTGGTTAATTGTGAGATATACACACACCGAGTGGACATAGATATACATACACCTGCATCGCTTTGCAAATTGGTGTTTTTTTGTCTTTTACAACATCATGCTAAAATAAAATAGGTTTATAAAGAGCATTGCTGTATTTGGATATGATAGATTATATCACGCATAACTAGCTTTCTGGGACATAGATGAAGGTATCTGCCATCTCTGTTTTATAACTGCTGTGAGAAACATCATGAAGTACCTACTTTTTAGTCAGAATTTTGATTAAATTTTCTGCTTTCACAATTTATTACATGGCTGTGTAACTTGGATGAGCTGCTGCATTTCCAAGTAACATACATTCTGAAATAATAGCATCCTCTCTCACTTTACAGTCTTATATCTGAGGGTGACAATTACTTAATAGTTTTGTGATTTCTTTTGATTGCTGCATAGTACTAACTTTTCATTTGTGCAGTGACTCTGTCCTGGGTAAGGAACCTCATTTTAGTAGCTTCTGTACAATGCACCAAAAAAAAAAGGTGCTTGGTTAGCTAAACCTTTAAGGAGCTGGTTTGTGTTTAATAAATCATGTTTACGTTATTAGTTAATGTAACACATATCCTTAGCACTTTTTGTAGTTTTTTGTAGCTAAGTTATATATATCTATGCTGCTTCACTAGAAAGCTGTATGTATTACTAAGAGACTGTTTTAAACTTTTACTTAATAAAACTGAGAATCCCTTTGAAAAATTCTGAAGCTCAGTTCTAAAAGCCACCTGTCCTCAGTAAACCTGAAACAGAAATACTGATTACATAAGTACTGTTATTTTTGTAGGTTCACTAGCTTTCTTTGAGAGATCTGACTACAGATGACAAGGATAAAATATTGTGCTTTTCTCCTAATGCACACTGCAATTTTGCTATTAGCATGCTTTATAATGGGTTTACTGTCATCATTGTTGAGTTGAATGGGGTTAGCTGAATCATAAGTCACTGAGTGATGGTGGTGCTTGAATTTCTAGCTCAGACTGTGCTGTTATTTCTATGAGCATAATACTAGCATGTTTCCTTAAAAACTAAGTCATATCATAGTGTCACTAAAGGGTTTGGTTTCAGAAGTTATCCCTCACTGTTTCCTTCAGGCAGAAACCTTGTTTCACTCCTAACCCTTTTTAACTCTCCTAAGCAAGTATTTATTTTCATACTTTCATTTCCTCTTAATTAGTCTTTAAAAGAATTGTGGCTTTTTTTTAAAAAGGTCAAAGTTTCAGATGTATTATTTTCTTACCATCCAGCTCCTTTTTTCATATACCAAACCAGTTGCTTTGCAGTTTTGAAACAGAAATTACTTTTAGCTGTATAACTGAACTAAGAGGAAGACGTGATGGGCAGACTTTTTCTGACTTGAATCACAGACTGGTTTGGGGTGGAAAGAACCTTAAAGATCATCTAGTTCCAACCACCCCTGCCAGGGACAGGGACACCTCCCACTAGACCAGGTTGCTCAGAAGTTGAGTGTCTGTCTGTTCTCACTTTTGTGCCTATTTTTAACTGGCAGAGAGTTTGCCATTTGCCATCCCTACAGCAGAGGCAGAACACAGCAGGAGGATGGACCAGGTGTCTCCCAAGGGCTGGCCTGGGCAGGAGGGTGGTAGCCCTGCAGAAGAGGATTCATCATCCCCTGTCCCTGGGCCAAGGCAGGGAGCTAAGCAGGGCTCATTCCTTTATTTTAGAGATTTGGGTATGGTTGTTTATTTACTATGTTGATGTTTGAGGAAAGTTACAAAGGAATGGTCCTTGGGGATTAATACTCAGTTGCTGCCTGTATTCCTGTGTAATTGTGATTCTTTCAAATAAGTAGAAGGGTAGCAATATCTAGACAACTGATTTCTATAATGCTTTCAGAATTCTGAACCTTGCTCATGAATCTCTCACCTTCTGGGGCAGTGATTCTTCTCTGATGTGTGAGATTCCATTTAATCTGTTTAATCCTCATTTTCCTTTTCAAAGAGCAGCAATTGCAATACATAGCTATTACACTTCAGTGCTCTAATCCTAGATGTGAGTTAAGGTTTATCACATTATTTTGTATAAGGAGTAGGTTACAAAAAGTGATTAGAAAACAAACACTTAATGAGTTATTGAGGAGAAAAAGTAGTAATCTGAAAGTGTCACAATGTTTTCAATGTAGAAGCATGTATCTATCATAATTTTATTGTTCCACAGAAAGGTAAACTGAAAGGAAGATGTTAAATTCAGAACTCAAAGGAAATTACTTAATGAATAGTATTTTGCTATTCAACAATAACATTTTCATTAGAAATACTGTCATAAATATCAATACTTCATAATATATTTTCACAGACTGTTTCTAGAGAGTGTATTTTTATGAAATCTTTTGTGGCAGTCTTTTACAATTACTAAATTACCTAATCTGTAAAACTGAGTGTTTTTA
The DNA here is from genome assembly GCA_030060385.1 of Muscicapa striata striata. Classification (NCBI taxonomy): domain Eukaryota; kingdom Metazoa; phylum Chordata; class Aves; order Passeriformes; family Muscicapidae; genus Muscicapa; species Muscicapa striata. Next base: position 1,861,933 of record JAREIS010000031.1, read on the forward strand.
GACATGCATTTCCATAGATTTGTTTAGTGACTTATTCTGTGTTAAAGACTGTATCACAAAGGGAGTTCAAATAAAATAATACTTAAAATACTAAAAATACTAAAATACTAAAATACTTAAAATACTAAAAATAGTACTTAAAAATAGTGCTTTTTTTGTTGAGTATTTTCTGAGGTCACAGATATGCTAGAGAAGGATGAGTGGTGATCTGTCTTTGTGCAAGCTGCATTAATACTGTAGCAGTTTTCAGAGCTCTTCCTTTTTATATTTAAAAAATGGTTTCAGACATGACTTATCACTAAAGCAGAGACCATTTCACTGGTGCTGGTGAAAGTGTGTGATCAGTTCATGATGTGTTTGGTGTTCCAGAGTAACCCACATGCTGATGTGAAGAAGCAGCTGAAAAATTGTAAAGGTTGTCTCATTTCTACAGGAAGTGAAGAGTAATTTTGTCTGCTGAAATAACTGATCAAAAGATTATTTTTAACTCATAAAGCAGTGTTTTGGATTTTTTGCTGTAGTGCCTAATACTTTTCCTTAGTGATGAGGAATTTCTTTTAAACTAAATTCAAAATCAAAATACAGCATTTCACTTGTAATTGTGGTTTAATTTTTTTGCATAAATGGGACGTGTTTTTCTCTGTATTTTTGGCAGGGGGAGAGGGCTATGCACTGCTAAAGCTCTAAGGGCTTTAGCATATGGATTTTTCCAAATCCAATTATATCTTGATTATTATTCAATCAGTCTTGTATATCATTCAGTAACCTTTCAAGAGACAGGAGCTTCAAACTTAGAGTAACAAAGATGCTGTTAGATGTATTTAAATTTCAGACATCTGAGACCAGGGTGCAGTGCTGGAGGATGGGCTAGCATGGTGTGTTTAGAGTGCAGATGCTCAGTCCCAGTGGGATTTGTCTGTTCCATGGAGGCTGGGTGGTGATGGTGGTACCTTCCTGTGCACCTGTCTTCTCTCCATTCTTTCATTTTTGCAGGCAGTATGTTTTTTTCCCCAGAAAAATGAGATGGAAATTACAGACAAGTAAAATATGTTCAGTGATGTGGAAATTCTGCAAAGGTTTGGGGACAGATGTCAAACCAGGAACCAATCTTTGCTTGCAGTGAAAAGAAGTCATTCTTGTGCATGTACAAGTCTTGTTCCCTCCAGCTGTTTGTGCCCTTCCCTTTTCTCTCCGGCTGGGGATGGAATCTTGTCTAACAAGATGGAAGTGCTTGGTGACTTCCTGTTGAATTCTCATGGTTTAAATAAATGACTTGCTAATTAATGTATGTTATGAAAATAACATTTAATATAATAGAAGACTAAACCATAGTCCTGCAAGATGCAGAACTTATATTTATCCCACATAATACTTGATATAGTAATAAAATATATGATAAAGTAATAAAATATTATTTAGCTATAGAATTATAGTAAAATAATGGGCATTGACAAGCAAGGTTTCTGGACAACTAGTCTTACCATATTTAAAAGTATGTTGTTTAAATCATTGCAAGGAAGAAGCAAAATCAGAAATTACTGTGGAATGGAAAACATAAATAAGTGTCTTGAGATGATGTGAATACCAAGCTGGGGTTCTGTAAGAGGAATGTAGGAAGTGCATGAGGGACTGACAATATGTTATAGACATATGCAAGAATTGCCCAGTGCAGGGTTTTTAAATAAACCTGAGAAATAAAGATTAGATATGCAAGCATTTTCTACTGGTCTTAAAGCAAAACCATTTGTAGTTTACAATTCTGTAGGTTTCTGTGTGAGCTCTTACTCTAGGTTTGATAGCTGTAGTGATAGATTTGGGTTTGACATAGTTTTAGGATGGAGCAAAAGGGTGAAATAAGTCCACCTCAAGAAATAGCTCTGCCTGTGTTATTCTGATATGAAAATATTGTACCTTTGTGGCTTGACTGTGACTGACTTGATGTGCTCTACTTAGAAAAGAAGAAGATAAGTTATACTCGAAAATAAAACATTGGTCCAATTGAATAATTTATTTCTATTTGTTGCAGATAGTTTTGTAAATTGATTTTCTTCAATGTTTCAGTTATGTTCCTGGAAGCTTCCTGGTGGCTTAGCTTTTATATGAAGGAAGCTATAGTTTTGTGGCTTATCTGAGCTACTAAGGGCAAGGTAACGAGTTTGCATTTCAACATTTTGCTCAACCTTGTATGTAGTAGACTTCAGTTAGACTCCCCTGTTTCTGTGTCTCAGACAGTTGAGGTTTTAATGGCCATGTAGCTGATGAACATTGTAACTGGGTGTGTTCATGAGAGTGATTTAATGCTGTGTGTTCTATCTGAACCTTTCCTACAACACTGCAGTGATTGATTGTTGTCCTTTCTTTGTGAAAATTTCGTCCTGTGAGGATATTGTTGAAATACTGGGGAGGGAGATTATGCTGCCTCCCCTGGTCATGTATCTGTTGGGAGGAAGTAGAGACTTTCTAGATGAAATATGGTGGATTAATGCTTGAGTGGGGTTTTTAATTTGTTCTGGTTTTGTTCTGATTTGGATTTTTTGGTTGGTTTGTTGGTTTATTTTGGGGGCTTCTTTGTGTGTGGTGGTTTTTTTTTGGGGGGGAGAGAATGTTTTTTGCTTTCTAATTTATTTTCTGTGTCCTTAATATTTGTAGCTGTTTTTAGATGATGGCAACCTATGAAATCAATCATTAGAATCTGAGGCAGGGATCGTGATGGATTCTGTCCTTGCAGTGCTCCAGTATGTGCTGTTTTGAATTCAATATTATGTGAACAGATGGTTGTTACAACTTAGCTTTCTGGTGCTCTTAATAGTACAAAATTATTGGAGTATTAAAAAAGAAAAAAAAAAAAAAGGCAATAACATTTTCCTTGTTTCCATTGCTGAGTTGGATGAGAGGGAAGAAGTGGCAAGCAGAGGTGGTTTTCTCTGCACAGCAGACTGAGGAGCAGCATGGGGGTAACGTGGTGCCCATGTGCACAATTCCTCTTGACGTTAATGGCCCTTATGAATATAAAGTGAGGCTAGCATGCAGTGATTACACATGAAGAGCCAAATTATTATTGGTAATGATGATGTGTATATGTTTCAGTGAAGGCTGGATTGCTTCTAATGGGTTTTGTTTTCAATTCCTGTGTTTAATGTGAGGTACTTCTGGCTCCTGTTTAAAATAGGATTCCCATCTTCTGCTGTCTGTGCAACATGATTCCTGGTTTCTCTCATTGATGTATATACACTTTTATTCTTGCTGATCCTTTTTTTTTTTTTTTTTTTAGAGGGGGTGTGTGTTGGTTTTTTTTTGGTTGCCGAGGTTTTTTTTGTTTATTTGTTCTTAAACTGTCAAAATAAGCAGCATATTTTCATAGGTATAAATTGCACCTTATATAACTGTTGTTATAAGAGTATGAAACTTGGCAGAAAATAACCCCCCCTTGTGTTCCAACTTGTCCTCAGACATCAGAGGGCGGGGTGCAGCTGGCCTTAATTTCTGATTTATAACCAATTCAACACTTTAGGTCTGGTTACATTGAATCAGAACTTTTGCCATCACAGATTCACAAAGTGCAGTTTCTTGAAGCAACAGGTTATCGATTACTGTTATATTGCTGGTGATAAATTCACTCAACCTAAAAATATGAGTGTGTAGTGCTCTGTACAAGTGTCCTTGTGTGTGCTTTGATGCAGTTAGAGGTACAAATCTTACCCAAGAGGTGTCCCTGCTTTGGAGGACAGAGCAAGAAGCAAGCCTGTTAGTTTTTCTGTGAAGTTTTTTGTATTCTGATCCTCCCTAATGGAGGATTTCAAGTACAAATTTTTTAATGTTTTAGAAAGATGGAAGTGTGACTGTAGTCAAAAATAATTGCTTACCTGTTGCTGCTATCAGAGATGGTGGAAGGCATTTTCTCATTTTTATATTGGTTGATACGCTTTTTTAATATATAAATGAAGAATAATGACAGTTTTTCATTGCCTTCAGTCAAACTGAATTTTGTAATTTATGTTTGAAACAACAACAGTATAGAGCCATAACACCTCGGTCCTCCTCCCCCCAGCTGAAGTGGCAGTGAAGTGCCTGTGACATCTGCCAAACTTTACTCATATTGTCAATCTCCTGGAGGACCAGATGTATTACAGTGTTCTGAAGGGTTGGGGGAGAGTGAGGCTGATGGCTGGCCTAGAGATATGGGTGCTGTCCTGTGCTCACTGGGATAGCATCAGGCTATCAGGCCCTCACCTCACCCCAGACCCCGCTCAGCTGTTAAGCCCAGCTCAAGCCCAGGTGCAAGATGAGCATGTGGCCCAGCTCACGGGTTTTGTTTCACCAGCATCTCTGCATCTTTACAAGACAAACCTGTCAATCTCCCACAGTAATCCATGTAAACTATGAGAAGGCAGCAGGTGGTAAGGAATGGTGGAGTGGAAGCAGGGTAACTGGGATTTTAGAGGAGGCAAGCAATAGGAGAAAAAGCATTCCTGCAGCTGTGCCCAGGCAGCTGGGAAGGTGTGATCCCTGGGAAGGTGTGACCACCACAAAGGGGCTGTGCTGGGGGCAGCACAGCTGGGAGGAAGAAATCAGAGCTGTCACTCAGCTAACCATCTCCTAGATGGCATGCATACTTGTACTGGGTTCACAGGGTGCAGCAATGGAAAATCTCAGGACCCTCTGGAAAACTGAAGCAAGTCTGAGTCACTATTTGATGACAGGCCTTTACTTAGTCTCTTTTCACCTTTCTGTTCCTCTCTGAGTTTTGGCAGTGCAGCCTGAGATACTGTCTGGGATGCTGCCCACCCTGCCTTGTGATGATGTGCATGGTGAAACTCCATGACAGGTGATGTTTGGATGTTGGCTTGCTCATGGCAAAGACAAGACTATGAGCAGCCAAGCTTAACATCTCTGCTATTTAAGAAAACCCAACCCAAACCAAAAATCCTGATGAAAACTGACCCCCCAGAATTTTGAAAGTTTTGTCTGGAAAAAAAGACTTAACTGTTACATCAAGAGTCTTCTTTGCTGGGGAAAAAATGTTATGTATTTTTGGTCAGTCTTTTCAAGGGACAGAACCCCCAGTGTGCTAATTATCATGATAATGAAATTTTTAGAATTGCTGTTGGTGAATCTTAGTGATGTATATATGGAAATGGTGAAACAGAGATTTCAAAGAAGAAAATACCCAGAAAAGCCATTACTTTTAGAAGGAATACATCATGTGAAATTAATTGTTTGTTCTAGGAAACCTTTATAAAGGATACCCTTACTCTCCTTGTAAGTAAGAGGAGAACAGTAGGTGGTCATTTTGAACAGAAAAAAAAATTTAATATTTTGTGTGCCTTGGTCAACTTCAGTGCATGTCTTCTGACAAACCAAGGGAGGATCCATGTTGTGAATTAAACTGAAAACCTCATCTCAGGATCTGGAATATGAATAAATCTAGAGGAATTTGCTTGCCAAGACATGTCAGAGCAACTCCATTGAGTTCATGTCATTTATTTCCACTTTTTCAAAGTGCTTCATTTAAAATTAAGTGAGATTTATGTCAGGCAACTCTAGTTTTGTGTAGTCATTACTAGTTTATCAAGTGTGGCCATTACTTTGCAAAATATTTTTATTACAACTTTAATAAATAATTCAAGATGTCATCATTGCTGTCTCAAGACTGAGAATTTCTAATGGCCTTCAGGCAACTTCTTAATTTACCCAATGCGCATTAAGTATTGAAGAGTGATCTCCATCTCTAGGAAAGGGGGTACATATTCAAGGCTAGGAAAAGCTGGCATAGCAGTTGGTTAATGCTGATATTTTATTTTGGCAATCATCAGCTTTCTGGCAACATTCAGTGTTTGCAGCTGTCCCTATTAGGACATTAGCTCATGAGCCTGCAATAAAGATTTCCTTTCTTTAGTTACAGTAGAATGATACAACTGCTACATTGCATTTATTTGTTTTTTCAGTTAATTCATGCTTGTGCTAAAAGATGTACACACAGGGGAGTGCAGGAGAGAAGGATATTGGAAGCAGAAGTGAGTGAGGAAGAATGGAGCCAGCAGAACTTGGGAAAGAGCACCCAGATTTGGCCCATGGAGCAGAGTGAGATAATTATGGCAGGAAGAGAGAGGTGTGAGACTGTGGAAGTATGTTGGATTGGGAGCTCCCTTGGGGTTAGGACAAGCAGCAGGTTGAATGCATCTGCTCATGATGCATAGAGTTTGGCTTTTACCTGTATATCTTAAAAGTCTTTTTGACAGAGAATTGGATTCCCTTTCAAAATACTAACTTGAAAAACAACTCACCCTTTCTTTTTTTCCTTCTGAAAAGTAGTTTGGAACTCTGAATTTCTTCTAGGTGCACTGTTGGCAAAATGTGAATCCTGAACCTTTAAATCTGCAGTGCAGACCCGCTACAGTGGAGGAAAATAATACATTTTTATCATCTTGGGGACCCAAGTGCTAGAAAGAAGCTTTTAATACTGTTTCTTTGTATTAAAACTGTTTGGCAGGCAAGGGAACAATAATAGAGATCAAAAGCTGAGTTTGAGCTTCAGGTATGAGAGGGGACTCCTGTCTGTCAATTCCAGATGAAACAATCAAAAAATAATTACCTTGCATGATCAGCCCAAGAGTCTGTTAATTTATTGGCTTGGCAACAGCTGCATAGAGCTGCTACATGGGTGGGATAAAATTGCTTCACTTTGTAGGGAAACGTAGGAAATCTTGTAAGTAAAAGGTGTATGGGAATCTAGAAACATGGTTAAAACTGTTAAAAGGAGGCAGAATCATAGATTTTCTGCCTAGCTTCTGAAAGAAAGATGAAGTGTCATCTAGTTGGAGTAATGACATTTAATTAAAATTGAGCATTCATGAGAAGCAAAAGTATGATTTTATTGGCTTTTTTTTCCTATGGATTTTCAGGTAGGAACATATGTAAAGTCATTGAAGCATTTTTGTGAAGCTTTCTAATATTTGGATTCAAAGTGGCTCTGGTAATGCCATTCAAATTTAAGGGGAAATATATAGGATAGTATTACAGCCATGCAGCAATGGTATTACTTATCTTTTAGTCTTTTTTCTCTCTGTTTGTTTCTTTTTCATTTTCCTAGTTTCTTTCTTAATTTAGTCAGTGCATATTGAGCTCAGGAGCAGTGAACAAAATCTTGGAAATTACAGAGCTTAACCCAACTAGTGAATCAGTCACTCTCAGAAATGAGTACTTGTTGCATTCTCTAGTGTCCATTTGGTACACCAAATTAATATCTCTTTCCTGGTGTCATTGTAGAGAATGCCTTAAGGAAATGGCACTATCCCTTCCCTAAGGAAAAACAGAACTTGCATACAATATGTGGATAAGACACTCTCAAGTCCCCAAAGTTCACAGTGTTAAAACACCAAGCCAGGTGGGGACTTTTATACTTCTTTTTTTTAAATTAAAATTAATTGTATTAATGGTATTGTAGTGCTAGTAGATTTAATGATGAACATCATACAGGAAAAAAAATATTTCAGAAATCATGCTTGATTACTCTAAATCCAGTGTTAATAAGGAGGTAAATATTGATCCATTCATCTCACATGTTCTGAGATTGTGATAAGTCAAAGGATGTTGCCTCTACACACCCCAAGCTGCCCTGTCCCAAATCCTCCAGCTGTACCAAATCTTGAATATCAGTGAATTATTCAATTGCTTTTTTTCAAGGCAAAGATCAGATTAAAAGCTGCCTTCTCGAAGAAGGCACCAAGAAATCATCTTTTTGTCCAAGAAGCTGCCTTCATGAAGCTGCCTTCAGACAGGATGCTCCAGGTGGAAGTAGGTGGATCACTCTTCTTGGACACAAGGGACTCTTACACATTTCTCCAGCTGGTATTCCGTTGGCAAAACTTCAAATCAGGCTAGGAAGAGTTTCATACCTCATTTTGTACACCAGCAAGTTATATGAAGTTTACTCTGGTTGTATGAATTCCAGGTCCTGACCATGTTATTATCTGTATTTTTGCTTGAATGATAACATCAAGATTGAAGCTTTCTGTTACTACTAAGTAAAAGTGTAATTAATATAGGACTAATGCTTAGACAGGGGAAACAATCTCCAAACCAGATGCTGGTATTAACTGGGCACTGAACTGCTTGAAATGATTCATTAGCCTGTAGGTACAGTGTTCCCAATCAGCTGCAGTTTCATTTTAGGCGGAAAGTGATAAGATAATCTTATTTTAATTAAGGTGATATTATAAATTAACCTGTCAATAAATGACATTAACTTTTTCAGCAGTGCAGTTACAAGTGGATGGATTCATAGCACTGTTCTTTTGCCAAAAGACAAATATTGTATCCAGTGCCAAGTTGTTAAATACTAATGAATAATTTATTTAACAAATTTTGTCTTTCTCTGTTCACAATGTGACTGACTAAGCACCAGCCCTCTCCAAATGTTCTGTTCTTTATAATTACTCTGAATTTTGGGCCTTTCTGCTTCAACTTTGCTACCCAGCATGCTAACTCCTTTGCTCTATTTTGAACAAGATAAATAAATTATCTATTAAATTCCCTGATTCAGCTGAGAACTATTTTGTATTAAAGGTTTTTGTGGGAAAGCATATTGGTAATTAATTTTAAAATTCAGTTTCTGCAGAAGGTTAGCATGTGTATTCTCTGTAAACCTAATTGTATAAATGATCATGAAAGTGAATCCACAGTGGCTTAGACATCAAAGTGAATTAAAAATGTGGTGAACTGCAGAAATACTTTATACTATATCTGGTCAGATCCAGGTCATTTTTCTCTTTTGAAAGATTATTAAGGCTTTTGGAAGAAGAGGGAACTATCTTCAAAAACATTGCTTGAAGAAAATTGGCTTGCTATGGGTATCTACATGTAATAAAATTATTTCTAAGATTTCTAAGTGCTTGTAGGTCCAGCTGTTTTTTACTGCACTCTTGGTGCTGAAGCAGCTCTCTTTAGAAGATGGTCTACAGGTTTAGTATCTTCTGACACAATATAAAACCAAACCAAAAATTATGGCATATTCTGGTTTAGTATGCTGCAGTAAAAAGGAAACCCAGGGTCCCTGAAGTGGGACTGTGTTGGGATGAGACCTAATGCTGGAAGTGTTGCAGAGATCTGAAGGAGCAATCCTGAGATGTGTATGGAGATGGGGAACATCATTGCTGCTCCTCTTCATGAGCAGCTACTGCTGCTGCATTTTAGCCTCATGTGCTGCTGCTGCTGCTGGTTTGCCCCTGCCCTGTATAATCTGGTTTGTATGAAGGCACTTGACATTTTAGGCTTTTTTTTTTTTTTTTTTTTTTTTTTTTTTTTATTTAGCATTTTTTTTGGGTCATCTTCTGACATCTGCATGCTATTTAAAATGGCACTACTATTCACTACTACCCCATCTGCCTCTTGAAGGCTACCAAATGTGCCTCTGGTGGAAAAGATGTCTTTCTCCTGCCCTCTTAGCAGACACCTTGGGGGCTGTTACTGAGGGCTGGGGAGGGTTTCCCTGTCTGAGTGTAGAAGAGCATGCAGGAGCTGATGTGCAGTCTCAAATAGAGGCTGGAGAAAAAGGGCTTCAGTATTCATTGCTGGAGCTCTGCTGGGAGCACTTGTGGGATGGAGGTCAAAATATTTCAAGTGCAAATTCAGTTTGTTTAGTCCCTGAACAGAGATTGGTTTCCTTACCTGGTCTGTCACAGGCAATAGCTTTTAACCAGTCTTTAAAATCAATTGGTGATTATGTTTATGGCACAATGGCTTTTACTGAAAGTCTCTGTCCTGTAGGAAACCAGGACCCAGGTCCTGAGTGTAAGTGCTTTGAGCAGTAGTCAATTATTTGATAGCTGGCTTTCTTCCTGCTATTTCCATGACGTTATATGGGATGTTACCCTAAGGCATATTGGGATGCTGAAGTGGAACTATTTAATTACTTTTTTTGATTGATTTGGGAGGGAATGGGGGAGGTATATTTAAAAAAAAAAAAAGTAAAAAAAACCCTCAAAAACCAAAGCAACAAAAAAGCTCAAGCCACAAGGCGCTGAACAGTGTGATTCAGTTACATTTATTCTGCCTTTGCAAAACATAATAATTACTTTTTACTTTTATTTCCTTTCTGAATTAATTGCATTTTGTACTCAGATATGCTCTTCTGAGTTATTCTCTTCTTAGGTGACTTCCTGCTTAATTGCATATTTAATTATGTGCCCTTCATAGTAACATAAATGTTTGTATTTATCTCCTGTTCCCTAGTTTTTGATATATTCCCCCCACAGTCCGTACATTTCAGTAGCACTTTGAGCTTCCACATTGTTTTGCCTGAGTTCATTATAGGTACCAAAGGCTGTTGAGTTGATTTTCTGTGAGTTGGCAGTTTCACCTATTTTAAGGAAGACTAGGCAAATTCTGTTACTGTACAATATCATAGCAGTAGGGGTGGGAGAACTGATATTGCTCAGAGACTTCCAAAGGATACATAGCCTCGAGAAAAATGTGAAGAAAATATAGATTAAATTAAATAATTTTTTTTTTTTTTAAGTCTCTAGCAGTGTGGTGACTCACCAGGAGGCAAGAAAATAATCTGATTTTCCTTCAGCCAGTTGCAGAGACTATGTACACACTTCTCTTAGGTTGTTGAATGATAAGCAGAAAATTAAATGATGGCCATTGGGGTATTTCATCCTAAGTGGAGGAAGCTCCTCTCAGCTCAAACAGCTAGAGACTAAGCTGTCTTCTCAGGGAGGTACAGGGGAAATACTTCACTAGGTTTTGTGCTTAGGAGGAAGCAAACCTAATTGCCCACTGTTGGATTAGTATGAACCATGGAGTATTTCAGAATATATCCTGTCTGAGAAAGTGCTGCTCTTTTCCTCTCTGGAGAGAAGATAGTTTTGCTAATTTAAATTAATAGCATTTTGGCATCAGAAAAGAAAAAGGAGTTAATGCTTAGTTGTGGCAATAATATGAGGGCAAAACTCTTTTCATTAGCAGCAGGGATGGTTTTAGATGCTGTGTGGAAAGTAACTGTGCTGGTCTGCCATCAGCACCTTTCTCATTGGCCTGTTGCTAATGACAAGGCCAACTGTAGGAGTCTGTTTCTTCTGGTTTTAGTTTTCAGATGTTCAGTTTCTCTACAAATCTTAATCTTTAAACCCCAAATCTTTTTAGTAGGAGAGCTGGAGAGTGCTTTGAATTTTCTAAGCTTGAATGAAGGTCTGGCTTTGGTGGACAGAGCCTTTCTGGCCATTCATGTTTGCTTTAGGTGCCAGCCTGGAGCTATTAAATGAATGGAAATTCTATAACAGGTGACAGTGCCAACAGACAAGTGCCTATTCTGAGCTTTCTCATTATGCCAGACAACAAAATTTTGTGAAGCTGCGTTGACACTTGCATTGTGATTAGATGCATCTCTTATTCCTGTTCTGCAAAATAAACACATTTAGATGGCTGACCATGATAACCATTTGAAGAAGTAATGGTCTTTAGGTGTCAGCAAGGGCATAATTAATCTGAATATTGAAAAGAGCTTCACAGCTGTGAGTACAGTTAATCAATGAAATGGGCTCTCAAAAAAGCCAGTAATGTTCACATCAGTCCTCCATTTTTGGGTCCAAGAATACCCTACTGAAAGTGATGGAGACTGGTCTTCTGTACCTCAAAGTGAACAATACCATTGACCTCTTCTTGGGGAGCTGCTGCACTGTAACCCTGCTGGGGATGGGGCTGGAGTGGGTTGATTCACAAGAGGAGATACTTGCATCTCAGTTATAGGAAGAAGGATTGCTAATAGGAAGTTGGTGTGTTCAGCATTGAGATAGTGCACAGTCCCATGGCGGTCACGGTACAAATCCTTAGGCTCTTCCTTAATAACAGGAAATTTAATTTTCCACAAGAAGAAATTTTATGCTACTGTGTTTCACCTATTAATGTCTTGGTGATCACAGCATTCACCATGAGCCTAGAATTTAAAACTCACAGAATATGCTGGGTTGGAAGGGACCCATCAGGATCATCAAGTCCAACTCCTAGCCCTGCACAGGACAGTGCAAGTATCACACTATATGCCTGAGAGCATTGTCCAAAGTATTGAGTAGTCCTGCAAGGAACAGGGGAGTTGGACTCGACCATTGTGGGTGCCTTTCAAATTGAGATAGTCTACAAATCCAATTCTTAAAAACAGTAGGGAATGAGAAAAAAGTCAGGTTCAAAAAGAGTGATGTATAAGGAAACCACAAAATCAGGTGGAAAAGAAGAAAGCACATAGCAAAAGGAGAGGTTGGAAGGCCTAGTGGAAGTGATGGAGAAAGTTGTTGAATAACAAAGGGAAATTAAAGGTGAAGACAAATGATGCAAATTAGTAAAAACTCACAGAAACAGATTGAAGGAGGAGGAAGAAGGCAATGATTTAACAGTCATACACTTTATTAAAAATACAGATAAAAAGCAGTGATGAGAGTGTCTGTCTATAACAGCTGTGTAAACATGCAAACCCCACTATTGATTAGATTTCTAGTATGTATATTGGCAGATGGATTTACTTGGAGTACTTTACATAAGCCATAGGCTCAGTTCTGTCTTACTGGCCCTTCCTTTTCAAAGTTAGGCAGGGAACAGTGGTCTGGCAAGGTGAGGATGATGGACTTGGAAATCCTCTCTCCCATTCTACATTACTACCAATGTACAGGTAAGCTGGTGGTCTAGGGTGATAATGAAGCTCTAACATTAAATGGGTGTTAAAAAAATACCTGTGCATAAATCCCTTTTGGTGTCTTCACACCCCCAATACTTCTCCTAAGTAGGACTTCCCCAAAAATTTGTTCATTAAATTTTGGCTCTTATTTTGTTTTCTCAGACTTCAAAATCTGAAAATTTTAGACTTTTTTTTCCTGAAGAGTTAGGAGACCAGAAAAATCTGAGTTAGAAATAAAAAAGGTTACATTTTACTATGTAAGTCATGTATGCAACTAAAAAACCTAATCAAACCAACCAAACAAAAAAACCCCCAGAAACAAAAAAGAAAAAAGGAAAATCCACCCAGAACACAACTCTCTTCACCCCCAGCAACTGGCCAGAGGAAGAAGAGTCACCTTTCAGGATACTCAATGTCAAAATGGAAAATCCTGGTGTAGGTGAGTTATTGTAGCTCTGCTGCTGGCAGCTTTATGAATCAGGACTATAGGAAACAAGGTTGCCATATCTCTTACTTTTCAGTTGATTTGTAACTGCTTAACACCCATCTTCTCATCTCTGTTGGACACTTTCCTTGGGTAAAGTGAAGTAATAGAGTTACTGTCTTGTGGAATGACAGTGCTTCCAAAGTCTTGTGTGACTTGGATACATGGACAGTGGTACAGTGACTTTCTGAATAGTCCTATTTATTGATAGGAAAAAAATGTGTGGAAGTTAAAATCTGTGGTGTTTCAGCATAAGATGTCTCGGTCCTGTTGAAATCCAGTGGTGTTTTAGTGACTGAGTTAGTTTTTTAAATTTCTGATCCTTAAACTCACAAATGGAACTGTAAATGTCTCTTCTTCATATTTTCAAACAATCACCCCATCCTAAATCAGAGCTAAAGAGCTGCATACTTCCCAGACAGAAAACTTCTATTGGCTGTATTAGAATTAATCAGATTAATTTAGATTAATGAAGTTATGAGTTTAATTTTCTCTGCTATTTTGTACTTTGTATAAAGTGTTTTCCAAGATCACGTCTTTGAAAACCTGTTTACAAGAGGCAGAGCACTCACTCAGTTAAGCAGTGATTTGGTGATCTTCTAATTACAAATCTCTGTGCAAAATTGGTATTTTGGGTTATTACTCTACAGCATGAAAATAGTTTGAATTTTCCTCCCCTCCCCCTGCTTGCTGTATATGTTATCAAGGTTTCTTGTCAATCATCAGGACATTTATTCTTTGAGTTTGTTTTCTTCTTAACTGGCCACTCTTGGCAGTCAGCAGATCTTTTGAGTTTCTGTAGACAAACAAGCAGAAAATGCTGTGTTGGGTGAATAATTGGCTGGTACAAATAAGAACATAATGTTTATTCACTTGTTGGTGCATAGGTTAGTATGTGACCTGGAATGAAAGTGGGACATGGCTGGAGCCTTCTGCAAAGAACCAGCTCAGCTGGTCTGACAGAGGTTGAGAGTCCCTGTGGTTCAGTCCCTGTACTTACAATTGAGAGCTAATAGCAGAAAATAGTCAGTTGAAATGGGGTAAATGGAGCTTGGCATAAGAGAACAGCTCTTGGATTGTGCACGTGGTTCCTGTGTCTGAACACTGCCTCCCTGTTGCACATCTGTGTTGGTTGTGACTAAAGGTAAAGCAGCTCAAATGACAAGTTTCCTCAGCAGGCAAAATAGAAAAGTATTGATCTGAATACAAAACACCTATTACTTCTGGAATTATTCAGTGAAGGGCACACTAGAAAGAGGGTCAATTCTTAGCTGAGAATAAAAATGAACAAATCAAATATTGAACTACCAGGGAGTTGACATTTTTTCAGCTTAGATTTTTCCCCTGTTACACATGTTATATCTATAATGTTAATTAAGTTGTATTGCAGTCAGTAGGTTTCAACATATCTAATTGTCATCAAGTTCCTGTCTGCCTGCCTTCTATTTCAGATAGGAAAGAAGGGGGTATTTTTTATTTGATTTGTTTTTTTTTTTTTTTTTGGTATGTGTTTTTTTGGTTTTTTTTTTTTTTTTTTTAATTTGTTTGGGTGGGGTTTTTTTGTTTTCTTTTTGGAAGGTGGGTTGGTTTGGTTTTGTTTTCTTTCTTGTGTTGATTTGGAGGGACAGAATGTTTGATAAATGGATGCCTTAAGCTTTCACTCGACCTCCATAACAAAAACCCTACATCTTCCCCCATATTTGAAGAGGTAATAATTACCTTGCAATGCTGTTTTGAATAGGAAAAAATGTGGAACTGGCTGATACTGGAAATCACTAATACGTGATTAAATGTTGAATAAGCAAAAATGGAAATTTCTGTGCTACCTAGAAAGCTTTCAATGCTGTCTTTTCCCAGCAAGTGAGCATTTCCTTGAGTATAAAGGTACAGTGCACATGAAATCAGCAACTCTGCCTATACAGAAGGAAAATATTTTCATTCTTCATTCTAAGTTTGCAACTGCAGTCAGTAATACAGGGGAGGAAAAAAAGATACCAATGAAAGTGTTGGACTGGTTCAGCAAACATGCATCGATACACTTATCTTAGGTACAGCTAATTAACCTAATATCAGCCTTTGCCAACATCAGCATGTATTGCTTAAAAATCTCAGGATGAAGCCAGAAGGTAAAAAAATTAAATCTTGCTTCATGCCAGAATAGCTGATAGGTTATTACTCTGTATCTCAGTTTGAAATTGGACTATTTATGTCTGTATGTTACAATTAATATAATTATCTGGAAAGTAATTATTTGCCACAGTTTAAGTTTTCAAAATTGTGTTCTCAAATTTATAATTTTTCTGTAATGCAGTTCCCATGTTTTTGTCTTCCTCTGTACATTGCATCTAGTGTTAACCAGAAAGATATGAAGTTACTTGCCTTTATTGTAAAAAAGGTAGGCTGCTGTTTTTCCATGATATCATCTTCTCTTATCCACTAAAAGGATAAGTAGATAACGGCATGGCTTCAACAATAGTAGATAGAATAGAAAGACTCCAAAAAAATTTCCATAATATTTTCTTTTTATCATCTTACTCCTCTGCTGGATGCTTTCTAAAACAAATTTGGTTAGAGCTGTGTCTTTCTACTCTTTTGAGATTGCCAACAGTCTTGCTTGATAAACTTAAAGGATCATCAAAAATTTAAATAGAATAACTTTATCACACTGGGGGATAGTCAGCTGGGTATATGAGCCCATAAAGCCCCTGATGATTTTCATGATAACTCATCAGAATATGCACTGTTGCATTGCAGCTATAAAGAAAATTTAATTTCCAGCAGTGCAAGACTTTTCTGAAACTCCTGCCCTTCTTTGTGGGGCTGAGTGAGGGGGTGGCCAGTCCAGGGCAGTGAGTTGGGGGTATGTGGTGTAAATCCCTTTTCCACCCATCCCTAACCAAACAGACATTCCAGAAAATCCTGGGGATCAATCCTGCAGAGTAAGTGGTATAAAAGACAGTATTTTAGTAAAGGCATACTGACAGAATGAGAAACATGGTGTTAATAGGAGTGTATATAATAAATGCATATTAACTATATAGTGAAAAGAATAAAAAAACCCAAAGAAATGGGAAAAGCAAGGAAGATACAGGACCCATCAAAATGAGTTATATTTTTAAGACTTCATTTTATTAAACTTTTATTATTTTATCAAAGACAATAGTGAAGGGTATTGCCATAGGTAGCACTTTTTTCAAACTTAGTATTTCAAAGAAATTTTCACTTAGAATGGCAGCTTCTCTGTCCCATTACTTGTAATGTGCATTTTTATTATGACTAGGAAACTGATTTCTTAAAATAATTGCTTTTTACTTGCTATCTTGAATGAATGATTTTTGCAACAGAGACTTCTTTCCTATTGGTGTCAAAGGAGATTCTCCATGAGGTAATGCTCCTGAAATATAAATAATGTATCATCAGGAACTGTAGAACGATGGAGGTGGAGGACTAGAAAAGCTGAATGTTTGCCAGGCTCATCTATTATTTATCAAAGCTGGTTAAATCTAGTTGTCACAGCCCAAGATATTCACAGATCCTGGTAAAAGCCATTCTTCTCATAATTCTTGTTTCTTTAACCAAAAATTGCACTTACACTAGCAATGTTCTTTAAAGAGTTTCAGGGTCTAGGAAGTTTATTGTGGTCTTGTAGTTATTTGTTTTTTTCCTTGTTTGTTTGGGTTTTTTAAATACAGATTTTTAACTCATAATATTTTGTTGACAAGTTGAGACATCAAACTTTTTTTTCATATGGATCTCTGATACAACAGGGAAAAAAAAAACAAACTAGTTTAAATTAAAAACTTATTTGTACTTTAATTGAACTGCCAGGTTTTTATCTGACGACCACAGAGCTAGTTTAAAAATTAGACTTACCTTTAGACACATTTTAAAATTCAATGTTTTTGAAAGCCAAAGTTAGCTGTATGGATTATTAGCAGAATATGTGTTTTTATGTCATTGCTTCCTATTATCACTTGGATAGGTTTGATAATTTTTTCAGTAGCTCCTGTGGGGTCATAAAGCACGTGTGATGTGATTGAGGGGGTGTGTGTGTATACCAAATGTAAATACAAGTGTACAGATAGTGTCTGGCATTAAAAGAAGTAGAATGCTTGCAGGCATGCTGACCCACGCCAGGGTAGAAGAAAGAGAGCCCTGTAATAAAATCTCATTGAGGATGCAGAGAGAATGTTTCAGCATTAGGCATTCTCCTCATGTTTCACATAAATGCATCCTCCTCTCATGAGGGGATGAACAGTGCATTTGCACCGGCTCACTCAAATTGAACACTGCTAAAAGAAGAGTCTTGAGCAAACACTGAAGAGTCTGGCAATTTTTAAAGACAGGGGAAAGGTTAAGCTGACTGCTGTTTAAACTGCTGTTTATTGGATATTTATTTGCTGGCCGTGTTTATTGAAGCTGGTGTTGAAAAGATCATTGGCAAGATTTTGGATGGCTGCGTAGCACAGGTCAGAATTCTGTTGAACTAATGCAGCTTTTACAATGAAGTTTACATCTTCATAGGTGACTTAGTAAGTTTTTTTTATATATGAGGATGATTAGATTGCATTTTTCTGGAAGATAAAAGAGGGTAGGATGTGCCTTCTCTGTATCATTTCCTGTTCTCTCTCTGACAGCACCGCAGCTTTAACTTTGCTTAGGGCTGTATTAAATGAGAAACTCCCTAGATCCAGCATTTGCAAGCAAGAAAATTTATTAAGAATAATTAGATTTCAATATGAATATTTTGTTTTTATTATTTTTGTTTACTGTCTCAAAAATAACAAAGCTCACTCAACTTGCTGATTTTCTCCTTAATGCACTGAGTGGCTGCATGGGAGAGAGTCACAGTCACTCTTTTGGGTGAAGCACAGGGTCATCTTGTCTTAAGCGTATTTCAAAGCATCACTTGTTAAATTTAGAAACAAAAGGTGAGGCTGTATGTATCCCTTGATACCGTCTTACATTGTTCTTGCAGTGAAGAGATTTAGAAAAAACCAAGGAATTTTTTAAGTATTCTAATTTTCCATTGGTTTAACTCTCCAACCTTGCAATAGACACACACAGTCACCACCTCTCTATATAGCTGAATGTCAGAAATAAATTCCTTTACTATTTCAGCAGGGCTCCTCTTTAGCTGTGTCTGAAACATTAGGGGAAGTCTTGTGTTACAAATGCATTTGAGGTGTTAACTTGCTTCTCTTACTCTGCATGCACATGCTCTCTGTTTTAATTTTTTTTTTTTTATTTTGAAGGCACTCTTTCCAGGACTTTCATGGTGATTTATCACTTTTTATTATTGAATTTATTCACTCTTCCCCCTGTTTTTCTCAAAGATGGGATAAAAAGTCTTGAAAATAACTGCTGCAATGAAAGTTTGTGTTCCTGGTTATGAGGTCTTGCTTACACAGTGAAAGTAGTGTCTAGTATTTCCTCAGGAGAGCTGCTCTAGGAAAATACTCAAAATAGTGGTGTTTTACTTTAAAAATGTGTGTGTGTGTATGCATGGCATTTATGTATATAAACATATGCTGTATGTGTTTAGAGCTGGTACTGAATTGTCTATGCAGAACAGACATGTATAGTGTTTGTGTTAGTGACACTGCCTTCAGATTGCTGAGACATACTTCCATGACCATTCTGGATTGCAGGTTCCTAAAAAAATAACATGAACTCACATGCAGCTAATCTTGGGGTTGACTGGCTCTGTTTGGATGATTTAGTGACATCTTCTGTGTGTGCTTCCTTGGACAATTTGGTTGCATTAGTGGTCTCAGGTGAAGGGCAGAAACCAGGTGGCCCTGCTGTCATTACTGGCAGTAAACAAGGCATTGGTAAAGCTCATGCAGCCTCTAAAGCATTTCACTACTGGAATGTGGTTTTCTTTTTTTTGTTTGTTGTTTCTTGGGGTTTTTTTGTTGTTGCTTTTTTGTTTGCTTGCTTTTGTTTGTTTTGCTTTTGTTTGGGTTTTTGTTGTTTTTTGTACTAGAGAAGACAATTTTGCATTGGGCTCTGTGTGTGTGTTTACTGCAGTGACACTTGAAATCAGAGTAAATCTGGAATCCTAAGAGTCTAATGTATGCTCCAGACCTAGGTAAATGCTTCCTGTGAGTCTCCCATGTATCTGTTAATAGGTTTCCAAATGGCAAGCTTTGATTTCATGTTTGAATGAAAGTATGATGTGAGCAGAACATAGCTTACTCAGTTCCACAAAGATTTGTTTGCATACTGACCCCTACCATCTCTTTTACAGCAGCTAATTTTGGAAGCTCTGGATGTGATCAGTTTTGAGTGAAAGAGCCTATGATGGAAAAAGGCATGACATGAAGCCTAGGGAATTATTGTGGTCCATGGCATTGCTTTGTTGCCCCCATGGTTGTCAGATGCTCTGATTTGACTGTATTTGTAGCTTGGTACAATGTGAAATGACAGGCAGCTCTGTCATGTGCCAGTACTTGAGAGGGGAAAAAAGTGATGCATGTTGAGAATGCACCACTTTCAGTACTGTTAAAAGGCTTAAAGACACTCATCCTTCCTGGGTGGGACAGCTGTATTTGGTTTGGGTGGCCAGGTGTCTTGGTAGCAGGGAGCTACATGGGTAGCTTCTGTGAGAAGCTGCCAGGACCTTCCCTGTGTCTGGCAGAGCCAAATCCTGGTGACTCCAAGATGGACAACAAGGCTGAGCCAGTCAGGAATGATAGTAATGCCTCTGTGTTAACATATTAAAAAAAAAAAAAAAAAAAAAAAAAAAAAAGAAAGTTATATAATGGATGTAATTGTGGCCAGAGAAGAGCAGTGTGAGAATGTGTGAGAGGAACAACTGTGTGGCCAGTGAAGGAGGGGCAGGAGCTGCTCCAGGCACTGTAGTAACAATTCCCCTGCAGCCCATGGTGAGGCAACTGGAAGCCCATGGAAAACCATGGGGATGCAGAG
Organism: Muscicapa striata striata; assembly: GCA_030060385.1. Lineage (NCBI taxonomy): Eukaryota > Metazoa > Chordata > Aves > Passeriformes > Muscicapidae > Muscicapa > Muscicapa striata. The sequence continues at coordinate 1,882,017 of JAREIS010000031.1, forward strand.
ATCCCCCTGCAGCTGTGGAGGAGACACATGCTGGAGCAGGTGGGTGCCTGAGAGGGACCCATGGAGAGAGGAGCCCACACTGGAGCAGATTTCCTGGTAGGACTTTGAGTCCATGGGGGTCCCATGCTGGAGCAGGTTGTGTCTGAAGGACTGCACAGGACAGAAGTGTTACCCATGTAGGAGCAGTTAATTGATAACTTTCTTTTCCCTGAGCAGCATCAGGAACAACTTGAGATGAACTGACCATAACCCCATTCCATTTCTCCCTGCAACACTGTGGAGGGCAAAGGTAGAGCTGAGAAGGCAGGAAAGGTGAGGGAAAGGTGTTGGTTTTTTTTTTTTTTTTTAAGGTTTATTTTACTTCTCACTATCTTGCTCTCATTTTGTTAGTAAGAAATTCAGTTATTTCCAATTTGAGTTTGTTTTGCCTGAGATGGTATTTGGTGAGTGATGTCTCTCTGTCCTTGTCTCAGGTTTTGTTGTGTTTTCTCTCCTCTGTCCAGCTGCAGAGAGGAGTGATAGAGCAGCTTTGGTGGGTGTCTGGCACCCAGCCAGAGACAACCCACTACAACAGCCTCTTCCTTTCCCATACATGGCAGATTTTGATTGCACTGATTTGATTTTTTTTTTTTTTTCTGTTAAGGCAGTGTTTGGGAGTTATGTGTTGGAATTTTAAAAGAATTATTTTATTTTAAAATCAGCTAATTATTTTGAATTCTTTTTTTTGAAAACTGGGAGTCAAATCCCAATGCTATCTTAAAGGTTAATTAACTTTCAGTACCAGAACATAGTTTCTTGCTTTTCTGAAATCTGATGATTAATGCTTTTGTTTACTTCTAAGTGATACATTGTCATGTCACTGCTGAAGCTCTGCTCCTTTTCTAAAATTGTTGGTTTTGGCTTTGCATGGGCAAATATTTTGTTTTTGCTTGCAGAACTGCCTTAGCTTCTTGTCCAGAACCCAAATAGTCAATGGAATTTAGAATTTTAATTAACCTTAGAGCAATATTTTGCAATTAAGTCTTAACATCAAGTTTTATAGAATCATATAATGGTTGAGTTGGAAGAGGCCTTAAAGATCACCTATTTCCAACCCTCCTGCCATGGGCAGAGAAAGCTTTCACTAGAGCAGGATACTCAGAGCTCCATCCAGCCTAGCCTTGAACACCTCCAACAATGCTGAGTCCATAACTGCTCTGGGCAGTGAGTTGGAGTTAATCCTTTTTTCTGACTACCTATAAGAAAGATGAAGGTGATGACAGCCCATTTTCCTGTGTATAAACAGGATGCTTTCAATACCATTGCACAGTTGATTCTGCTGATAAGCTTAGAGTATTCTAGTTCTACAAAACCAACCAGTCATTTGGCAGCTCTGCACGTCCATCTTTTGCTTCTAAACATTTAAAAATTTTGTTTCTAGGAGAGCTGTCAGGCAGTTCTCAATTAATATTTATAGTATTCATATTTCTCAGAGGACATAAAGAATCTCTCTGGATGTGTTATAATCTAGATCACACCTGTGAGTGAGTGAGTGTGCAGCCTTTGACTTGATGATAGAGAAATGTCAAAGGGGCTGTGTGGTTATCCCTGCATTGTTTCAGGATGGCAGTAGAAGAATTAGCCATTTATTGGAGCATATGTCTGAGCTGTCCCAGGGAAGATGTAATCTGGTGCATTACAAGGGATGGGAAGAAAATCAAAGTTAACAATTTTTTAGGAAAGTGTGACTTCCCTGCTGATGCCCATGAAATTGTCCATTTTGTAGTATTGGGGGAAAAAAATCTTGTACTGGAGTGTTGAGGATACCTAGCAACTCAAAGGCGTTCAGGAAAAATACAAATATCTCTGGAAAATAAAAGGAAATGGTAACTTACAGAATATTCCTAATTTACACTTTTTTCCTAGTTAAAATTTAGTTCAAGAAGGTAGCTATTACAAATTTAAATTATTAATAGATTTTGTATTTGAAGCTACTTTTAAAGTTCAAGCTGTAGTAATTCAGGAAGGTTTGGGCCATTTTCACACCCATCTGAGAGCTACAGAGAGGGAAAGGCTGGAAGTTGTGCTCATGCTCTAGGAAGGACTGAGCTCAGCCCTTGCTGGTGACTGGTCAGCTTGGAAGTGGACATAAGATACCTTTTTGCACAGCTGTTCTCATAGATACAGTCATTCTCCAGGATTTTTTAGGGAAAGAGAGGTAGCTTAATGTCTGAAGACAGCTACTTCTGTGCAAGAACTTTGGTGTTCAGTGAAAAATTCCTCCTTTCAGATCCTGAAGAATTGTAAATCCTTTGAATTTTGAATTGTAAATCCTTTACATTTAGAGTGTTTCTATTAATCTGTGAAGAAAGTATAAGGTCCTTGAATGCATGCAGTTGTACTAAACTACTAGATTTTGTATTTGGTTGAGTATATGCAATAAACATCAGTCAGATTTCATTGAAGGGGATGCTGCAGCTGTTGGGGAAAAATGCTGTGAGTGAAATTAAAGGGTAATTATGACTCAGTACTTTTTGCATAGAGTTTCTAAGAAACTGAATAGTCATTTGCCAATGAAAACAGTTCATTGAAGTCAATGCTTTATGGATATGAAAAGGGATGATGAGGCTATAGGCATTGCAGAAAGTAGCAACAGGACAAAAAACAAGCAGGTCCTTTCTGCAGATCAGGTGGTCTTGCCAAATTTTTCTTAGTCTTTGAAAATCTTTTCAGAGTCATGGTTTTTTGTGAGGTTTTTTTTCCTTTTGCCCACTCAAAAATTAAGATGCAGAAACTATAAATGTCACTTCCACATTAAGGATTAGTTTTGGGCTTAGGGGAAAAGGCATAAAGTTAATTGGAAGGTCATAAATAAATCAGTGCATTTCTCATGTGTGTTTATGCATATACTTTTTAAAATCTCTTTGTAGAAAAATCTTTGGTTTCTAAAGAAGATCTGGATAAACTTCTGCTTGTTGACCATCTTAGCTGCAGTCTGCAGAATTCTCTAATTCTCAGCTGAGAAAACTGTTTCTGAATTTCAGGAGCTGAATTTTAGCACCTGATATCAAATACTTAGTAAAAAGGAAAAAAAGAAAAAATTGTTCATTGTAAAAGAAACAGTGTTTCATGAAAAATTTGTGTGTGTTTATGGTGCTAGACAAGTTTGATTTCTCAGTTTTAGTGAAACGATATAATGAAAAATGCCTGTAGTCACCATTTCTGGAGGTATTTCAAAGACCTGTAAATGTGATGCTTAGGAATGTTGTTTAGTGGTGGACTTGGCAGTACTGGATTTGTTATTCTGTGATTCTATAATATGATAATGCAGGTTAATATAATAATACAGTCTTTTGCACATGATAACTAATGTACATCTTCTGTTTTAGAAAGACGATTTCCAAGAGTTTTTAGCATATTTTTGCTATTAATTAAAAGTAAAAACTTCTTCAAGTACCTATTACAGTTACATTGCCTCAGGACTTCTGGACAAGTGATCTTGGGGCTGTGAAGGGCATGAGAGCACTGTAATCTCTGGCTCTGTGGCACTGCTGGACAGTGATGCTGTGCAGCCCTTCTGCTTCAAAAGCCAGTGGTCAGCAGCTGGCCAGCAGCAGTGAACCCCCTTCTGTCTGGGGCCGTGGGGACATCCATACAGACCTGGGAGCTGCTGGCACTTCCACCAGGGTGGGGTGCAGAGAGGGTTCAGCCATGGTGGGGTGTCAGTAGAATGGTCTTGGATCACCTCCTTCAGTGCCTGCAGTGATGTGAGCTGTAACACTCACAGCTCTGTGTGCTCACTGGGCACCTCACTGGGCTTCAGTGGCTTGTGCCATTTAGAGATGGGATTTCCAACTTCATAAAGGTGTAGGTGTGAAAGTGCTTTGTCAAACAAAACTACTCTAAGTTGTTGTGGGTTGACAGATTTCTATATTTTGCAAAGTATGGTACACTCTAGATTAGCTGTATTTTAAATGAATAATATGAGGCTAAGGAGTGAAAATGTTATGTACCTTAGTTATCAGACTTCTCATGTTTCTTCAGAGCTTTTTCCTATGCTGTTTCCTGGTGGTCTCTTTCAGTGGTTTCATAGTTTGATAGTAGTATGTGGAAATTGTTACCTTGTTCCTAATATAATAATTAGGGAAAAAAATGTATATATATAATTATAGTCTAAGGATGACATAGTGGTGGGCTTATTTGTTTTGGTCTTTTTCCTCCATCTTGGTAACTGGGAAATTAATGCTGAGTGGATGCTGTGCTCAGAAAACAAATGCTGTACATAATTCTATTTTGAATTAAAGTGGCACCACAGCAGCGTGTATATCATTACTGATATTCTCCTGGGCCCTGTAGAGTACATATATCAATGTTTTGGACTGAAACCCCTTTACTGGGATACTAGAAAGAGTAATAGGCAATATATGAAAATGATTATGTGGAAACTGGCATTTCTTAGTCTTGCAGCCATTCCTGTTCTAAGTAGGTAGCTATTACACCAAAGAAATCACTGCTCTGCAAAGTTGGATTTGGGAAATCTTCAACGTGTTTTCCTTTTTTCCTGAAAATCTATTGAAACCACTTATTTGAGGTTTGTGGAGGAAGTCTGCAAAGTTATCAGTAGTTTGTACATGGTTATGGATTTCCAGCTGATTTCTGAATTACTCTTGTCATAAGCTTTTCTTTCATCTGGGCAGCTGCTATATGCAAGGTGAGTTTGGTGTTTGTTTCCTTCAAATGGACTAAAACCATGGTGTTGGCTTTGATGTAGAAACAACAGCCAACTGTTCTGCTCCAGCTTTCCACGGACTCAGTGTGAAGTAAAATTGCATATAAGGAGAATAATGGTGGATTCAAGGAAAAGGAGTTAGGAAACTTACTAATATATTAAAGCAGAGAGATGCAGAGAAAGAAAATGATGAATCCAAAGAATGGTTTCCCTCCAAAGGCTGGTGGCATTACCAGAGGAAGCTAATATGCCTTTGTGAATGGAACTTGTGTATTGTTCATAAGTTTTGTTTTGTCTGACTTCTGGTGCATTTCCACTTCAGATGAAGAAAAAAAGGTTCTAGCTTTCACATGGGTTCTTGGGAGTAAAACCCAGGTTCTTCAGAGATGAATAAGTATCTCAGAATTACTTTTATATATTTATGTGCATATACACAAACACAGATGAGGCTTGTTGTTGGGTCTGGGAATTATTTTTGTCCGTCAAGTTTTAAATACTTCATCTGTGAACAAAAGTCTTCTCTAGAGCCAAGTTGTTTTTGTTTCTTTTTGTTTTGGTTTTTTTTTTTGTTTGTTTTTTTTTGTTTGTTTGTTTGTTGGTGGTTTTTTTTTTTTTGTCTAATGGTTTTGAGTTTTTTTTGTAATTGATGAGCTGTAGCTCATAACTGTCTGGCAGAGCTCAAGTACAGTTGTTTACTGTGCTTGTATTTCATTTCTGATCTGAGCCAAAGTGCTGAACCATAACAAATCTACAATGCAGAACATTTCTTTATAAAGACTGAGCACAGTAATTTTACCAACTGGAATAGAGTTCATTTTAACAAAGTGCTGGGGGGGTGGGGGGTGTGTGTGTGTGTGTGAAATTAATCAGCTTTATTCCTATCCCGTTGCTGGATGGTTTCCAGACTTCACAGAGTGGGGTTCCAGCTCTTGAATTCAGGAGCTGAGTGTATTAAAGCTTCTACAGGCTTCTGCTGTGCTCTGCAGTGACCACTAACAATTACAGTTTTCCTTCTGTGAACCTGATGCAGCGTGTGGAGTTGTAAAAGCTGTATTGACAAACATGTAGTTGAGATAATTAGACCCCGGAGGATTCCCTGAGAGATGTGAGGAAGCAGCTGTCCAGTATTGTAAAGAATTAGGGTCCTTCTCAGCAGCAGTGATGTAAAGCTGAAGGTCAGTTCCTCTGACATGACATGAGATGTGTAATTGAATTTTTTTTGTCTTTTATAAACTACTTGCTGATGGGAATGTGAGTTGTTGATAGACTCTGCAGAATGGGATGGAGGATGGACTTTCTCAGTAGTGGGAGCAGCAATATTTGCTGATGCATCTCTTTGGTTAGCTCTGGGCCATTAATAATGGTGAGTGGTACTTGAAAACACAAAGAAAAAATCTTTTTGGATGGGGAGAGTTTGATGGGAATGAGAGAAAGAAAAAAATTATTTTCCTTTGTGCTGTTGTATCTTCTGAAGAAGAGCAGGATTCATTTGCAATGTGAAAATAAGGCCATAGTGTGTAACATAGCAAAGCATTGCTTCCAGCTTTTTTAACTAGATTGTTTTTCAGTGCACAGAGTCTGACATGGCTTGTTCTTGTCCATCCATGCACATGAATGTCTTTTTGGAAGAGAATAAAAATGTCTGTCAGCAGCTGGAATGTCTCAGGGGTCCCATTCAGCAGTGCCACCCAAAAAAAAAACTTGATGCAATACAGGAGTGAAGCTTGCTCATCTATAGCTTTGCCTGTGGGTAGGATAACACCTTTCCATTATGATTTTTTTTCTTTATTTTTAATTGAAAATATAGAAGTGTTGTGGTATTTATACTGGTTATGTGTTATATATAAGCTGGTTATGCTCCTTTCTGTAAACATTTTGCATCTATTCTTAGGTATTTTGTACTGAAACATGAAAACTGAAAGGGAGGACTTGCAGAAAACATAGATGGCCTAACCAGAGTTTGAGTAGTCAGCTTGCTTGAAAAACTCAAAAAATGTACAGGAAGACACTAAAACTGGTTTTGCACCTATCCAGCTTGGTTTCACAGTTTATGCTAATTTTCTTTTTAAGCTTTGACAGAATTATTACTGTTTGTTACAATTATTTTTAAATATTCTAAATTGTTACTGGATGCGAGAGGAGAAAAGAGAAAAATTCCACAGCAATTTCCAGGAGAACTTTAATTTGAATAACAGTTTTAATAGTGTTTCCTAGAACTTATTCTTAACTGAGACTACACAAAAGTGCATTGGGAGACAAGTAACTCCCTGCTCTGAACAAGTTTCAAGTTGGACTTGTCCTGTTACATTTTCAAAGTGCAGAGCATGGGATATGTACAAGAATTTGGGTACAGAAGTGCAGGGGAGCACCCTATCTGTGGTGTGGAAGGAGCAGTTGTCTTCTATACCGTGCAGTTTTTTAAATTGGTGATTGAAATCTGAGTACTAAATTCATTTACTGAGCTTTCTGGTTTCCAGAAAAGTGTTTTAGTTTTCTGATGTTTTTGTGCTTGCAAACAAAAACAGCTACCTGCCTGCCTGCCTGTAAGAAGTAGATGAGAAACAATTTTTTGTCGTCTTCTTTTTTGTTGGTGAATGAATTTCTGTCAAAAGTCAACTAAGAATCTGGAAAACAGAAGAATTTCTCTCTCATATTTTCTGATTTGTTTTAGGATCTGTTTGTTACAGGGTGACAGCTAGTGAGGCATTCATGTTTCCACAAATTATATAGGGTTTTTCCTTTAGTTGCCTATTTTAATCTAAAATATGGGTGTCTCCACAGTGACTGTAAAAATCCCAGTTTCTGGTGTTTACACTTACATGTGCTTGCCCAAGCTCTACAGCCCTTGCTTTTAAAGTACAAACTTGCAATTGTAGATCATCATATGTGTATATGTATGCATGTATGCTTTCTTTCAGTACAGAAACTAAACTGTGACCTCTGCTGCCTTGATAGCTGGCAGCCTCCTGGCTAATTGGGGTAACATTGGGATGGTGTCAGGGGGTGACATGAGCCCAGGCTAGCATTACTTCAGGGTAATGTAATAAATTACTATGATTTGTTCCTGGAAATTTTATGATTGTAGAGAAATTATAGGGTAACACACAGTGATTTTTATTTGTTCAGTTTTTGTTTGTTTTTTTCTTTTTACTTGGTACTATTGTTTTCTTTCAGTAAGTGCCTGGAAAAATACTACCTGAAGAAAAGAGTCTTGAATATTATATTTATCACAAGCAGAAACAGCAATATATTCCCCAAACCTCATTTCTCTCTGTTCAAAGTAGTTTAGAGCACATGGCACTGGGCAGCTGAGCCACCTGGTGCAGGAAGCTTGCCAGGGTGATGTTTGCTACCCATGCAGGTGTCTGTGCTTGCCTCCTGGAAACACCAACATCCAGCCTTGGCAAGGAATAAACTCACAACATTTATGCTCTTGTTACTCCCATGATTGACCTGTGCTGCCCTTCCTCGTTAGCTGTAGCAAACCCCTACCCTTACCCCTTCTTGCACAAGTGGAATTATCCCTAGGTATGGTGTGTAAGTGACAGCTGCAGCTGGGCTCTTTGGAGATGAGGCTCAGGTCTGCTTGTGTCATGTGTTTACAAAGGAAAAGAGAAAGCAAAAGTCATGTCACAAATTGTGGTGTTGTCCCCTTGTCTAAAGGGGACCTTTCCAATGAAGAAACCATTTAGGGTCAAGTAGTTCTCCCTCCCAGTGCAGGTCCAGATGTGTGTTTTCATTAGCCCAGCATCTGGAATCTACCAATTTTTTCTATAGCTACTGATGCAAGACCAAGGATCTTTAGTGACTGCAACCTCTTTTATTTAGAGACATTATAAACCAGAGCAAAACCCCAACCTTTTTAACTCCAACTCCTGAAGTTATTGGTTGCAGTAAAATTTGAATATCACGAGTACCTCTAACAATTTTTCCAGTTTCTGTTTGGGAGAAGTGGGATACTCTCTCTTTACCTTACCTGTAATTATATAACTATAAAATAGCTGTAAAGGTATTGATAACACCCCTATACTGTGACTGGTCTGGGGTCAAGACCATAGCTGAGAGAAGTGCAGTACTGACTCTAAACATTTTCTATTCTGAAAAAATGTATTATTTTAGTTAATCTAATAGGTTTTGTCAAACAGATAGAAGTTGTGTGCTGGTTTAATGAAGGCAGGCAAACTGTGGTCTTGCACAAAGTTGATCTGAATATCTCCTTTGCCAACTTCCTAGGCTCAAGCTCTCTTTTCTCCAGAGGTTCACCTCTGCCAAGTACTGTGTTCATTGTATTGTGGTGATGTAAAGGAGTGGTAGGAGTAGAGAGGGACTGGGTTGTGCTGGGTTCTGGCAGCAGAGTAACAACCAGATTGTGGTATTCTCCTTGCTGCTTAAAGATCAACAGTTCCCTTATATATCCTTTCCAGTTTGAATTTTGAAGCCTGTTTATGGCATTTATAGTATATTTTGGTAGCTCATGTGAAGTTTTCAAAAACTCACTCCAAGCTGGAGAGTTCTTTTAGTCTTCCCTCTAGAGGGAATTGAAGGCAATTTCTGAGCGACTTGTTTTTGGTTCTTCTAGCAGGAAGAAACTGGATGAAGTTTTTTTAAATTGTGCTATTGAAAAATGTGGAAAATATGGGTGGAAGTGTGGCATTATGGAAAGTGAAGGCACAGAACTGGTTATTGTGAGCTGGAGAGTGAAATTTATTGCTAAAAGACATGGTGTGAGCTGGTTTTAGTCTGGCTAGAGAGGAATTCTCATAGAAAGGTTGTCACTGGAGGAGGAGGAGGAGAGAGGATCTACAGACTTCTTTGGATGTTTCAGAAGAAAGATTAAAATAAATTATGCATTTCATTGATTGTCTCAAAGTGCTCAGTAAACTTCCACCTTATACTGTTTTCAACAATGAAATTTCACCTTTACATCAAGGGTAGTAATTGAACTTTGTTCTGAGTGGTGTGTGAGAAAGGCCGTGTCAGAACATACAGGTCTACCTGCTTATAAGTGGGTTTTGTCATCATTTTCAAAGTGTATAATATGGCTAAATGAAGAAACTTCAAAACAGTGCTTGTTTTTCAGGTCTGCATGCTGTGTTCTTACTGCTCTCAGTCCTTGTGGTGCTGTCATGTAAATCAGTGGCTGACTGGTCTTTCTCATTTATGATACTTGCAGCAATTCATTAGCTCTGTCTTATTTAAAGGACTTTTATTTTTAGCTTTACAGTCCTTTAATGTGCTTCTTTCTGGCACTGACACATGACTGTGAGAGAGCTCTCAGATCCAGCTGGAAAATGTGTTATCCTACAGGGAATGAATACTATGGAATTCATCCAGTTTATCCAGGGGCTTCATGTTCTATGAACCAGGACTTCTTTTGGAGTAATTTCTGTAGTGAAACTGCACTATGGGAATGGGTGCTAATGACTTAATAGATGGAATAGGTTTTAATAGTAAATTTAGACATACTTTCTCTTACAGGCAAGTGAGTTCATTATATAATTTTAAAAGCACACTATAATACACTGCAACGTGGGCATCTTGCTTACAAGAGCTGCTAAGCTTCAGTCAAGAGTCTCCATTTAAGATGCTCAGTGACAGATTCTGTCATAAACTGATCTTAATTATATTTATGTTTACCTGTCTCCTCTGTAACTTAACTGCATTATGAAAAGGTTCCATATTTTTCTGTTAGTAGCAAGCTATCCAGTAATAGCAGCCTTGCACGTGGCACTGATGAGTAAGTATCATTTAGGTAAGCTAAATATATTTTGAGACACCTTTCATAGTTGTTAGCATGCTATATTTAGAGAGCAACAGCTGAGTGATGGATTTAGGTAGGGAGGTGTAGGAGAATATGGCTAGAAACTTAAATGAGGAGTTGTCTGTAGCAGGAGCTAAGAAGGGTCTTCAGTGAATGGTAATGCACATAAAATCCTCCAGAGAACATTCTCCCTGCTCTTCTCATGTTCAGGGGAGAGAAAATGGCTCTTCCAAAAGGGAGTTCACTGCCCAAGAGAGGTACCAGCTTCTGCATCCCACTCCTTGGAAGAGTCACTTTTTTTGTGTCAGCAATAGATCAAGCTAAAGGGGACAAGCATCACTAAACCAAAGATTGCTTTTCTGAATTCCTCCCACAGGCTCTCTGAGGGCAATGTTCAAGTGAAATATGTAAGAAGCATTTAGGATTTCTAAGAGCTGTCTGCTCTCTCTGGGTTTGCTTGGACTTCAGAAGAGAGAGGAAACAGTGCAGTGGAAATGTGTAGATATGACATCAAGTGGGGAAAAAAATGGTGTAAAAAATTTATTCCTTTTTTTCTCAGGATGTCTGTCTTGTCTGTAACATCCTTTTCTATATTGCCAATGTGTCTGAGAGTGTTTGACAGCATCAAAAACTTGGGTTATTTAAAAAACAATCCTTAAGGAGTTTAAAATTGTCTGTTAAGAAAGCACAAGCATAGAGAAGGAAAGGGAAGGGAGTGGTGATGTATGTGGATGCTGAAAGTAGGACTGCAGAAAGGGCATCTTTGTGTCAGGCTTCTGAAGAGGAACCTCAGCTGAGGTGAGTCAGGGCTGGTTTAGAGGGTGTTTGCTAAGAGAAGTGGTATAGCAAGGGGTGGTGGTACATTTAAGTGAACTGAATCTTGGCTTCAGGATGACTTTGTTCCCTCTGTTTCCACATAAACTTTTAGTACTTAACTTTGCTTGTGGTCATTGATTGCCTCTTCAGTAAATGAGGTGCATCTTTGTGGCCCTCTTAGTTCAGATAAATAAGTTTCCATAGTTTTCTGTCTGAGACCAGATCACTTCACACTTAGATATGTTCACATCTCCCAAAGAGTTGGACTCAGCAGCAGCAAGTGTAATTGGGAAATATTTTTGTATAAATTTTTGGTTTTCAGTTTCAAAGAGGAACCAAAACAATGGAGCCTTTCAGAATCACGTTGGATTTCATAAGAATATAATATTTCTGCAATCTGCTCTTTAGTGATAACTCATATCTTGTGAAACATTTTTGTGGCACAACTGCTTTTTTCCTTTATATGTTATAATTTTGTTTTAAATATACTTTTTTCCTTCAGTTACAGAGCATTGAGCATATCCTTGAAACTGCTCTGTGCCTTACCAGTGTGTCCTGTCTGATGGTCCACCAGAATCAGAGATGCAAATGGTTTCTATGCAGTGCCTGCTTTTTCCCCAAAGAGGGGAACAGCTGCTTGAGCAGTGAACCTCCTGGCCAAAAGCCAAATGTCAACCCCTTAAGCACTGTTTGACAGGGATTTGGCAGCTACAGCCATCAGTGGGACCTGCAGAGTAAGTAGAGGGCAAGGAAGGTGAGAAGTGTTGCCCCCCAGTCCCCAGGGACATGTAGAGCTGGGTGTGTAGGCAAAGATGAAACCCCTGGTTCCTGAGGGGAGAACAGGCTATGGGGAAGATGCTGCATATTGGGATGTGCTTCCTGTGCTGCTAGAACTGTGAGCATCCAGATTTGAAGGGGGAAAAAAAAAAAAAAATCCCAAATACCCCTATTAAAAGGAAAAAGTACTGTCACATAGTACATAGCCCTGTACTTCTTGATCTTTCAGCATAGCCAGGGATTTTTGCACTTCATGCAACATGCCTGGGGCTCATGGCCAGGTGTTGTTGAAATTAGGGTTTGTGTGAAATGGCTCTTGCTACCACAGTGGTGCTGTCACTATGCAGTTGCTCCCTCTGACATCTGGCCTGTCCTTTTGATTCCTGGTTTGCTCACAAGCCTCTGCCAGCTGGTGGCCTGACAGGGGAGGTATTCAGAGGAGAAGCTCATGTGCAGGGTGTGACCTCAACAGGTATGTTACTGAATGTCTCCTGGACAAAAAAATAGATGGAGATGGTCTTTGATGCAAAAAGTTGTGCTCCTTTGTAGCTGAGGCAGCTGGGTAGCCATGGTGCCTTTGGGGTGAGAAGAGGACAGATGAGATAATCTTCGTATTGAATAATTTCTCACTGGAAATTTGAAAACCGGAAAGCAGAAACTAGCTGATCACATGGATGCTTAGGACAAAGAAATATTATAGTCTACAAGTCCAGATATACTGATGAACCAAATGGCTTTCTCTCTGTAAAGAGCAGAAAAAGAAAAAGGTAAAAATACAATTTTGGTACTGCTGGTAGATGTTGCATCTCTGTCGCTAAAAGGTGTATGTATGGGGAAAATATACTTAGAAGAATTTATGCTCTTCATCATTCCAGTCCAAGAAGCTGTTAATTTTCTGTGGACTTCATAGCAGTATTTCAATGTTTCAGATGTACTTTTTTATTCCATCACGTGCTATCCAGTGCCAGATTAACAACCTATGCCAATGCAAGTGACTAGGTACTACTGTTGGTTCTCACTTCCTCCCAAAATGTATATCCTAAATTTGCCTTCTGAAAAACCCTGATGCTACAACTAAATACTTTGAAACAATAGATATGAAATAGATAATGGAGGTACCACTTGGCTCACCTATTTATTTGGGAGTTATGCTCTGTAGTGTTTCCCAGCTGAAGCAGGCAGATATTTAGTGTTTTCCACATCCACGTGTGCAAATAGTTCCCAAGCAAGAGAAGGAAACCAGGTTTGGTATAATCTGATTTACCTTGTTAATTTAGTTGGGTTGGTTTTTTCCCTTTGTCAGAAAAACACATGAACAACTTAAATAAGAGGTGTCTGGGGATATGTGTCCTCCATAATAAACTGTAGTGTTTCATAGATTGAATAAAGCTGTAATCCGAGAAACAGACACAGAGGTTTCTCTTTAGCAAGTCAGCATTTTGCATGCACAGCATTTCCTTCAAAGGTCAGTTTTTTTTCAATTGCCATCAATTTCAAAACAGATCATAAGGACACAATTCATCGGGGTAAGTCTTTGTTATATGGTAAAACAAAAATAAAAATGTGCCTCATTTTTACTTTGTGGGATCTTCTGTAGTCAGAAATGAGAGTAGGAACCAACAGCCTCTTTGAGAGAGCTGTGAGCTCAGATATTTGACCAGTGGGAAAAGGTACTCAGAGATGTTAAACCTTCAGGCATCCCTGCACTCCATTTGTAATTTCTCTGTTAATGAATTTGCTGTGATTAGACAATTTCAATTTGCCAGGGGTGGAAAAAAAAGGGCTACAATTTCTAGGAAGCTATTGTGTTGTGCCAGTGTTATTCACTACAATGAAAAGCCCTGCATCAGGCTGCAGGGTTGTCAGAGGTCTTTTGAGACTAGATGTGCCAACAAGGAAAATACATAATGAGAGATGAAATGACTAGTGTAGTTTCTTGAAGGAGCTCAATTTCCTTTTCTGAAGAGAAATTTTCTTCAGGATTTGAAATATTATTGCAGCATAGCTATTTGGCAGCTTGGCTTGTTCTCGTGTTATGAGAATGATGCTAATAATTCCTATTGACTGCTGTGACCTCTGCTGGAGGGAAAAGACTCCATTTCCTTGTAGCCCTTCCTCTCACAGCCTGGTAACATATTCTTAATTTATTTATTTACTCCCTGTTTGTTCCCTGCAGCAAATTTCTCTGCCTGACAGGTGGCTGAAGTAATTAACATACTTTGTCATTTATCTCTGATCATAAATGTAGTTCAAAAACAAATATCTGATGAAAATTTTAACCTAACAGGCCTTCAATTCTATGGGTGTATGCTTTGTATTCTTTATGGGGCTTAATTTAACTTTGCCTATGAATGTCTGTCTTAACGTTTACATCCACAGCTACATTTCTGTTTTTGTACAGCACGTCTTGCTGTGACATGTCAATGTGTAAGTCTAGATTGCATCACCTTTCTGAGTGTATACACTGAATCTGCAGTCAGATCTACTTAGCTTGAAGGCTGCTGTTGCAGTTCTGCCTCTGTTTGGTTGGAAACTAGTGACAGTGAAGCCATTTCAGAATAGCAGATCTTTGGCTTCAGACTGTGAGAATAGCCACTAATTATGTATTTCTCATTCTTTAATGCTGCAAAAATAGGCTTACATTTTGACTTTATGCTCCAGTTCACTAATTAGATTTCTCTTTAAGAAGATGCATGCTCAGTATAATTGTTTTGCAAACATTAATAGGTTGGGGATTTTTTGTATGTTGAGTGGAGGGTTTTTTGAGAAGTTTGATTTGTTTTGGATTTTGTTGTTGTTTTGCTTCTTTGTGTTTTTTTAACATGGAGGACTTCTTGCTGTATCTAAAGCAGGCCTGTCATTGCCTTCAGATCAAGAACTGCCCTTGCTGTGCTGGCTGTGCCCCAGAGGGGTTGTAGTGTGGAGCAGCAGTGGGCACACCTGTGCTTTGTTTTTGCAGGGACTCCAAGCAGTTCATTGTGTGATAATTGATAAAAGATTCGTGTTCATCATAGAAGTATTAGGGTTTGTATAAACCAGAATACTTAGGTCTGAAGTGAAGCATGACACTAGATAAAGGAAAATATATGATTAAATCATTGTTTTAAATCCCCCTGTAATGAATATTTTTTTCTAAATAAGTTGTGCCTACTGCCAGCTTGCAGAACCAGACTTTACGATAGATTTTGCAAGCTCAGACTTTCTGCCTTTGTTTGATCAATGTCGTCCATCTATAAAGACCAAACTTTCTGATTTTTGCCGATTTTATCTACCAAGACCAGGTGGTTATCTATGAGATTGACTATCTCCCAGAGACTTTATAGATGTTTATGACCACCACTGCTTACCTGGCAAAATTACGACAGCAAAAAACCCCAAAATTATTGATGACAACGAGGGACCATACTATAAAGAGGAGCTGCAAACTGAAGTTCAGCAGAGTGTGGAGTGGGTGGTGACCCCTCACATTTTCCTCAGCTGCATTACTCCATCTATATAAAATAAAGCAATCTAAACTTAGCTGAATATCGAGACTTTTTGTTTCTCATTTATAACAATTGTAGCCCTCTTGTGTCAAACAGCCAGAAGTTCTTGAGCTCTGACCCAAAAAGCAGACTCAGAGTTCTGCTTGCTAGCTCTCAGCAGCCTAGGAGGAGCTTACTAGAGACACACGTAGGCCCACGTGGTGTTTGTTCTGTGCACATTTGTGGGCAGGGGTGTTGTGCTGTGGTTGTAAAAGCAGCCCCCTCAGGTGGGGAAGCAGGTCAGCAGAGTGCCAGGTTTTGGGTGCGAGTGGGAGGCGTTCAGGGAGGGGTGTGAGATGGAGTTAGCTGCAGCCTGGAGTCTCTGCGTGCTCCTCTCCGCGGGGGAATGGCGCTTTGCTGCCAGCTCAGCTGCCTGTGGGGAGACACACTCAAACCAGGTGTTGGAGCCACAGCTGTGACACTGGCAGGAGAGACAAATAGCTGGGAGGGACAAGCCACAGGATTCATGTGATGCCTTGGGTTTTTGTGTGTGGGAGGGAGGGAGATCAGGGTTTGCTGTTTCTGTCATGTCTCTGGGGGCTGGAGAGACACCAAAGTTGATGCAGAATGAAGCTTGAGTAGAAGAATCCTAAAGAGGAAAGTTCTGGGAAAACAGAAAGCATCTGCAAGGCATAAAGGAATTTGGAAAGAGTAACAAATGAAAAAGTCCAGATAAACATAGTTTTCTTCCCTTCAGTTTAGCCTGTGTTCTAGCAAACAGTACAGAGGAATCAAAACCCTCAGTATTTCAGAAGGTCAAAATCTTTGTATTGGGTAAAAGCAAAATGGTTCTATTAATAGTGTTGAAAGTCTGATTGTCTCTTGCTGGTTGGATTATTTAAAGCTGGATATCCCCATCCTTTAGTATCTTAATATACCTTTGCTGTTCAGAGGGACTATGCTGGCATCTCCATCTTCTCCTGCTCCTTGCCAGGCAGATTTTATCAGGCTTGCTTCTTCATGTCTAAAGCTTTGAAGCTTAGTGAGGGAAAGCAGCTTAAACTCTTGGAGAGTATCATGACCATGATGTTGCACTTGGAGAGGAATTTACAAACCTGAAGTCTATGGTTATCATCTTTGTTGATAGACAAGAACTGATTATAAAATAATTTTTATGCTATTGAAATTAAAGTTATAAAAGCAAACTCCAGAAGTGGAAACAAATATAACCATTAAAAAATTATTAAATTTTGAAAAATATATAAGTCTTAGAAATCCAGACTTTAGAATCAGTTCTGGGTTTTTTCTTTAAACTTTTTCTATAAAACCTTTAGCCTTATTCAAGGGAACAGTGGAATTTGAATGCAGTGATATTTACATAGTAAAGTGGTAGTTATTTCCTTTTCCTGTAAGATTGATTTAATTAATATTTCTATTATCTGGGGGAAAAAGAGTCTACCTTCCTGCTTGACATCTCCTCATCTCCTCTAGAAAGCTTCAGAAGACCTTGTAGCAAAAGGCAGTCTTAAGAATCCTAGCAATCACTTATGGATTATAAGATTCATTCTACCATGGGCTTCAGTAGAATAGAATAAGTACAAGATTGGTGAAATAAGAATGGTGATGCTTAAAATACATCACCTCCACTGCTTTTTTGGAGAGTGGCCCTCTTCCTGTAAGTCAGTCTCCAAAATTCATCCTGAGACAGCACTCTTTGTGTAAAGCACTTAGTTATTTCTTTGTATTCAGACAAGTGCTTCCCCTTCTGTGGAAATCTGAAATGCCACCGAGTGGAGGAGTCCTTACAGCGTCCATAGGAACAGATTGTGATCACATTTCTATGGCTGGTGAAAACCTGAAATGCTGGTGGATGCAGAAGAGTTTGGATCTCCTGTTCTTAGTGTGATACTGAAATATCCAGCTGCCAGCCAGTGTGAGTTTAGTAGTGCCAGCAGTGCAACTTTAAAGCACCTTTAAAGAGTGAAGGGTTTGTTTTTTAAATTATTATTTGCAGTGTTTTCTGTTGCTCTGTTGTGATGTTATAGACCCAGGTATGCAATCACTAAGACTCCAGTGCTGCCAACTTTTCTCCAAATTACACCTCTGTGGGAGTAGTCCAAGAAAGATGGAAGGAGGACTTTCTTCTTGATGGGGGAGGACTGAGTTTCTGCATAATCACCGCAATATTCCTTAGCTTGAGTTGTAGTTTAAAGAAATACAGCCACAGCTTCCATTTCACAACAAACAGTTGTGGTTTTCTTGACTTCCAAAACTGCTTGAGTACTTCCAGAATGAAGGGATAACATTCCTCATGTTGAGTTGTAGAGTTTGCATCTGTTGATTTGCGTGGGTTTTTTTTGTTTTGTTTGGCTTTTTTTTTTTTTTTTTTTTGTTGTTGTTGTTTGTGGGATTTTTTTGTGGTTTTGGGGTTTGTTTTGTTTTACTTTTTATTTTTTCTTGGGGATTTTTTTTGTTGGATTTTTTTGTTGCTGTTGTTTTGGTCTTTTTTGTGCGTGTGAGGTTTTTTTGGGTGGTGTTTTTTTGGGGATTTTTTTGGTAGTTTTTTTATTTATTTATTTATTTATTTATTTATTTATTTTGTTTGTTGGGGTTTTTTTGCCTTTCTGGGATAGAATTGAAAAGATTATATAACATGTTTTATGTCCAGTTCTCAGGAAATGATAGGTTGGTTTATATTCTCCCCCTCACCCTATAGTGCATTAAATAAAGTCATAGTATTGCCTTCCATTCCTCATAAGATTATTTTCTGGCTTCAGCAACAGAAAGGCCTTTTGTGGTATCTTCTAAAGGAGTATCTGATTGAAGTTAGCTTTGTGGCATCTATTAAAACTAAATTTCAGTCATTGACTTGCAATAACCAACATGTCAGAAATTATGACCCTGAACCTTCAGCTGTTAGCTAGGACTTCAGCAAACATGACATGTGATAATGAGTACTGAAAGAAAAAGTAATTAGTGGCTCTTGAATTTTATTTATGAGACGGATTGCATGGAGCAACCAGACTTGAACCATCAGGCTTTCATTTTTGTTTCTATTAGTATTGTTTAGTGTTTTCTTTACATTAGCTGAATCATAGCTGATAAGGGGGGAAATCAATATAATTTGCTTGTATTGCATCACATACCTAGATCCCACTAGTGTCTCTATTAGATTTCTTTCTATTACATTATGGCTAAAATGTGAATCAGTAGATTTGACTATAGCTTTTTTCTTTTTCATTTTTGTTCTTCGTTTGACTTTGTTATATTCTGGATTAAGTCCACTTTTTCCAAACAATGGCCTGTCAAACCATTTAGGCTTGGTAGTGGGTAGTATTAAATGAATTTTAAATATTTCTAATGTGGGGAAAATATGCTACATTCTGCAAGGCTACACTTTAAAATTTTTAGTAGCAAATCTGCAATGCTGTTTTTAAGAAAATCTACTTTTTAATGATGTTAAGCCATTTATATTATCTCTTGATGGAACTCAGATAAAACTGTCCCAACAGGAAGGCCAAGATTTTTAGTACCTGTTTCATCATCACAAGTTCTGATCCTTTTTATGGCAGTATATTGGAAGAAGGGGGTTAGAGCAATCATGTGTTGTGGTGACACCGGTATCTCTCCTCCATCATGCAGAAACAAAAAGAGCATGTTTTGACTGTATGGTCTCAGTAGTGCCAAGCAGGAATGGAGAAGGAATTCAGGATGATATTCATGTTGGGGAGTGAAATAAATGCACGAACTGGAAACTGAGATTTGGTTAAACTGGTTTGCTGATTTGGAGAATGTATGCATATTGTAGGGGCGACTTCTTAACCTGCTTTCCAAAAGGGAAAAAAAAAGCTTATATAATTTTGTTTCCTCTTTCTGTGCCTGTCACACATTTTAACTCATTGTCGAATGTGTTTCAAGCTGGCCAGATGGGTGGTGATCTCAGTGGTCCTAAAATAGTCTAGAGCAGCCTTTAGCCAGGAGGACCCATGGTCCCTTCCCCAGCACTTGTCTGACCCACGGGGCTCGGAGGGGCAGTAGGCATTGCCTGTGCCCCAGGCAGCTGCCATGTGGCTGAGCAGCCGGTGCCCATGCGGGGTGGATTAGCCCCAGGTTGCACTGCTCACACTCTCCCTCCCCCAGTTATCAGATCAAATTAACCTTGGTAGGTGACCCCTACCAGCTTTCAAGTGTTGGACTGGGGGGAGGCTGGCAGATGCACACACAGAAGGCTCCAGAGCTGTTTGTGGCTGTTTGCCTGGGCTTCGTCAGCAGAGGAGCGTGGATGATGTCTGTTGCTGGGGGGATGGCAGGCTGGACACATCACTGATTCAGACCCATCCATCCTATGAAGATGCCATGACAAATGCTAGTGGTTTGTGACTTCACCCACCGAGGGACAGGGCAGGGTGTTTGCCAGCCAGATCAGTCAACTGGGGAGGGCTGCTGCTTGCCTGGAGCCTGGATCCATGCTGTTGCAGAGACCTGGTTTCTGACTGCTTTCTTGGCAACTCATCTAGACAGGCATCAGTGAAGTGGCCAGGAAAAGCTTTCAGCAGATTGAAGGTGACTGCAGGGCTCTGGGGCAGAGGTAAGAAAGACAGGTGTCTGATGGCAGGCTCCTCAGTGCTCCCATGTAAGATGTGAAAACTTACTGAGAGGTCAGGAAAAAATAATCCTGTTGTGCAAGAAGATTAGGGAGTTTTAAATAAGACCCCCTTGACAAGGAACTGCTTTGGGAACTAAAATTCACAAAGGCATAATGCAAAAAAGGGAACCAAAACTAGCTGAATTAAAGCTGAAAGCAAAGGGAAGTTTGGGAAAGGTGTGAATTCACTGAGTAGAAGAAAACAGCCAGTATATAATGGTACAGAACCACTAAATGCCTTATTGGCCCCAGGGAAAAGCCTGTTCCTCTGCCTAAATATTTGCCAGCATTTTTTTGAACAGCCAGTATCTGGAAAGCACCAAGTTAGTGGGTAATTAAAAGAGCTGGATATATCCTTAAGAGTGGGCTTGGATGGGAGCTGCTGAGGTTACTGAAAGAGCTGGAAGATGTGAGACCACTACAAAAAGCCTGCAGCTGGGAGAGGGCCTCAGTGAAAGGGAAAAGCCTGATGTGTTTTCTGTCTCTAAGAAAGACAAGGAGGAGCATCTGGGTAACTGTAGGCTTCATCTCATGGCCTGCAAAGATCATGGAGTGTACTCTTATTTCCAAGCACACAAAGAACAAGAAGACAACCAGAAATAGTCTGCATGGATTTAGCAAGGGCAAATTGTGCTTGGCTTGCCTTATTGCTACTTTGGCTTAAATGATTCATTGCAGGGGTGAGGGCAGCTGTAGGTCTCTTGAATTCAGTAGTGCTTTTGTCACTGTCTCCCACAGAGGTTTCATTTGGAAGCTGAAGTGGTATGGTCTAGGCAAATGGCATTTTAGATGTGTTGAGGGCTAGTTGCTGAAAGGTTAATGGTGCTTTATGATTGGTCCTTAATAAGCAGGGTACTCTGGGAATAGTGCAGAGGCTGACACTGCTGGGGTTTTCATCAACATCCTGGGTCATGAAGCAAGAGGCACTTTGTGCATATTTTCAGATTTACTAAATCACATTTGTAGATTTTCCGTCCAGATAGAGCACTTGGTGCAAATTAACCCCATGTGTTATACTGAATTGAGCAAGAGCCTTTAATTTGCCATCATCCCAAATACTGCAAATAAGGCACTGAGCTGCACTAGAAGCAGTACCTCAAAGACTGTTTTTATCTCCTGTATTTAGTGTCTGTAAGGCTGTCTGGAATACTCCATTCAGTTTTGGAGGCACTGCACTCCAAGAATGAGACAGAAAAGCTGAAGAAGGACCATTTGGAGGTCTAGCAAATAATGAGAGGTTGACAGAGTTGAGTTCACATAGTCTAGAAAAGAGGAATCTGAAGAACAGTCCAGTAGCATCCAAAAACTTCTTGAAGGGCATTTACAAAGATCTTAAAACTGATTTCTGTTCAGTAGTGACAGATGGCAGAAAGACAGATGTAATGGCACAAATTGCAACTTGGGTTTGAACAGTAGGGAGAAAATTTTATCTGCAGGGACAAAGCTGCCCTGTAAGAGATTGCATACAGAAGTGGTTTAATCTTTGTCCTCAGAGGAATTTGTAACTCCTTTGGACAAACTGGGACTGACTTTTTCTGCTGCTAGCAATGGTATCTACCTGGGCAGAAGATGTCCCAGCCAGCACTTTCAGTCTGTGGAGTTTCAGGGACACACAGGATATGGGGACAGTTTGGTTCAAGTATGGTGCAAAAAGATGTAAGAAATCAGTTTCTTTCAGCAGAATGCTTTGATGGACCACTTGGTGGTTTGTTGGGGTATTTTGTACGCTGTCATGATCCCAGATTTCACAGATGACTGGAAATAAAACTTCTTCACTCTGGGTGTCTTAAAATCCTGTAAGATTATATACAAAAAGATAGTTACTCCAGTACCAATATATACCCCATACAGAGTTCCTCTCTAGTCACTATTACCACTTAAGGTGAAATAAAGCAGCACAGTATTTTTACATCTGACCTTTAATTTGAGAAGTTTATTTTCACTTTTTAATTGGAAACATGGATACTTATAACACAGGTAGCTTTGAAAAACTGGGTGTTGCCTATGTATTCTGAGTTCATCTTTTCTGTCAGCGTAGATTAGATAAGGGTCTAATGTCCTGAAAGAGTGCCCCATTTGAGTAAGTACTCTCTGGATTCAGGGAACCTAATGGCAGCATATGTAATTCCAAGGCTGTCTGTCTCTCACTGTGCAACTTCTTAGTCTCATGGTCTCCTCCAAAGAGAGCTTTTTAGTTTCAATTGAATGATGCTCAATACTAGTATTTTTATATACTTTGTCTTTGAGAGACTGATGAGTTAGTCTGAAAGTAGATGTCTTTTTGTCCTTGTTCATGTTTTGGATCAGTCTGCACAGAGTGCTGTCTCTGTGGGGTTGCATGCTTGTAATCAAATTTTTACTGCCCTGCTTATTTTTCTTTCTAACTCTTCATACCTTCACAAAAAGCACTCTTTGTGCATAAGAAATGATTGAGTGTATGCCAGTACAATGTGAGCCCAATAAAAAGAGATTTTTCTCTTTAAAAGATTAAACAAACTGCAGAACTTCCTATCAGTTTATCAGACTTCTTGTTTAATCTAATCACGATGCATGAAGTCTGTTTACTGTGGTAGCTTTTATTAGAGGTTATGCAAATTTTGTATTCAATCCCATCAGTAATAATCAAGATTTTCTTAGCTAGGAAATTACATTGCTTGGATTTTCTGATGCCGTTTTTCAATAGCTGGGGAGTATCTGAAATATTCATTTTTAGGTATCCCTAAATTGTAGTCACACCTTTTAAAGTACCACTGAACTAGTTAGCCTGGTTGACAGTAATAATACAGTTGGTTCAAAAATCATATACTGCTACTCTTCCTGTGGTTATTGTTAGAGGAATGGCATTGCTGTAGAGGCTCAAGGAATACTCAAGTGATGTAGCAAGAAGCTGAAAGTGCAGGCATGTGGTGTGCACGTTTTATGAGCTCTGCACATGTGGTTTATGACCCTGGACTGGGAGGTGTGATGTGTATGCACTCACCAGATGCACTGTGTATCTCCATAATGAACCTGGGGACTTGGGGGAAGTTTTTTAACTTGGTCTCTGCTTCTAAAATGCTGAAGGGAAATGGGAAATACAGGCATACCCCATTCACAGGTGGTTTTGCTGTACCATTCATCCTCACACCATGAGACCAAAGCTGTGCCTGTCTGGGAAATGTTTCTATCTTGGGTGTATCTGCATGAAGCATAATTACCCTGCTGAAAGCAGAGTTGATAATCCTAAAATAGACTCAGGATCTGACCTGAAATTTAACTGGAAACTATAAATGTATGTGTTTAAATGTATTATTAGTGCATGATGTCTGAAGACCCAAACAGCTGCAAAATTTGATGTTTTAAATTATCTCTGTTTATTTTTTGAGCTGTATGCCTAATGGGAGAATTTGTAATGCTGACATGGCAGCTCAGACTG
Source organism: Muscicapa striata striata (assembly GCA_030060385.1). Lineage (NCBI taxonomy): Eukaryota > Metazoa > Chordata > Aves > Passeriformes > Muscicapidae > Muscicapa > Muscicapa striata. The sequence goes on from JAREIS010000031.1 coordinate 1,905,603, forward strand.
CATGTTGCTAATATTCTTAATTACTCCACTTCTGCAACCAAGAAGGATGACAGCTCATACCTATTTCAGTGGTGCTTTGTTTCATTTTTGTGTAATGTCTTTATGAATCAACTTATTTTGCAAAGCTCAAAATTGTCTCATAGCAGTGGTTCTGATTTGCAATGGCTTTATTTTTAATTGTTGGGCTTGTTTGTGTAGGAAGCTGAAGGGGAGAGCATTGTCAAGACTGAAAATTAGTGTTATCAATCTTCTGTAGAAGCCCTTTCTGAAAAGGTGATTTTTTTTCAGTTGCTCATATTTTAGATGTAAATCAAAGTTAAAATATTATGTGTTCTAGTACCAAACCAACATTGATTATCTTAACAATTATCTGTTGAATACTGTTGCATAAATTAATAGTAAAATTGCAGTGGTTGCTAAGACAACTTGCAAGGAAGTTGCAAGGCACGTATGCTTGATGACTATCTATGTTGAGGAAAGATGTAATTTGATTTTAAGCTTAGGTTTTCATGTATGAATGCTTCTGAAAGATAGGCTGGTTTTCTGCTTTTCCTTTTCAATTTAACCATCCTATTGCAAATCATAAATAAGACTCAATAGTGTCACTGAGTTATTAATATTACTAATATGTTATATTAAGGTGTTTGTCTGTTGGATATAATGATTTTAGTTGTATAACAAAACTGTGTTATTTCTATGAACTTAGGTTCAGTGCTTTATCTTCAGATGTATGTGGCTGGTTTCAGTATTCAAAAATTAAAATCATGGAATTACTCTGAGGTTAAGGATTTCAAACATCCAAATTTGCTTATGAATAATCTGGAATGATGTAGTCCATCTTGGGTTATATATATTCTAGGTTATCTTTTATATTTTTAAAGTGATGCACCAGTTTCAGCACTTTTCTTGAGTAGTTGTTTGATGTTACCATCTTATGAACATGGATTAAAGCTACATATTTTTAATAATTAAATCTTTACTTGGTAGGATCTTTATGTATAACATCAGCTTTTGCAGTTCCTATGGCTTATTATCCTCATGTTTTGTTGCAAGTCTCAGTTCAGAGGATTGGCAGCACTGAACTCTCAGAGTACTGAGAGTATAATTTTGTTTTCACTTGTGCTTGTTACCTGCCTGGCATATCTGCCTGGTACCTAAGTGCCTGCCAAGGAAAATTACCTGCAGTGAAGTCCATAGAAGCAACTGAATTTGAACCTCCTGACTCCTACAATGACTTTATTTTGATTAATTTTTTTATCATTTTAAAAATTAGAAATAGGAGACCTGTATAGAAGATGGTCACTGCATACGATGAAATTTGCAAAGCTCAGACTCTTCTGCCCTAAACACTAGAGGTAGGACTGTCTGTTGTCTACAAAAGGAATAATTAATTTCATCAAATAGAGAATTGCTTTCTGATTTTATTCTGGCCCACAGCAAGGGTTTGAAGCTAAAAGTTCTTTAAGGTCCCTTCCAACCCAAACCATTTTATGACTCCGTGATTTTTCAGTTCATGTTCTTTTCCATATGTGTTCCTGTGTTTGAAACTGGACTTTGACTTATTTTACTGAGTAAAGTTGATTGTTATCCTGGGGTAGTCACTTGGGTGCCTGGTGGCTTTATTTTCCCAGTTTTTGCTGAATGAAGAGCAGAGCTGTAAGAAGCAGCAGTCTTTGAAAACAATACAGACAAGATATCTGGAGGGTAAGAATAAAGAGACAGAACAATGGAACACACAGGAGGAACTGGGTTGGTGCATGATGACTTCTGCAAGACAGCAATACAGAAACATGTGTTCATACTCCCCTGCCTCTTCTTGGGTTACACACATCAGCATTGCCTGAGTTAGCAGTTGTTACTAATGCCACCTAATATATTTTACAGACAAAGCACTGAGTGCATGTATGCAGAAATTCATATGTTGGTGTAGCTTGTAAGCCTGTGGTAATATTAGAGCACATTTTAAACTGTTTGGAAAATAGGATTTTTCACCCGACAAAACGCGACAAAAAGTCTTTCTTCTTTTGTCTTGGCCTGTCTAATTTACATATTTTACCTTTCCTTCCTTCATTAATCCTTATGAGTATGGAAAAAACCCAATTATTTCAGTGAGCTAATTCTGACTAAATCCTGCGATGCAGAACAGCATGTGAAACTGCTTGTGTCCTTCTATTACTCAGGACTGCAAGAGAAAAGGAAAAAAAAAAAAGAGCACATATATCATGGATTATATTTTGCTTCAGGCATTTTCTGACCTACTGTATTATGCTTTGGCAGTTACATAAAAAATTAAAAGCTATTTGGGTTCTTACAAAATACATTTTATAAAAATAGAAAACACCAGTGATTCAGACTGTAGAATAGCTTTAGATGGATGATTATTCTGAAGATTTTAATAGTCCAATAAGAACCTAATCCAATTGCATGTTGAAATGAAGTTAAATATTTTCCAAATAGATTACAGAAAGGGAATTGCATTTTTCAGTGTGGTATGTCACCCTTCCTTCACAGTGAGTACACACATTTAGAACATATTTCATTTTGACTAAACAAATGTTTCCCAAAGGAAATAGGTATAACGAGGTGATGATGATAACCATTTTGTCCACTTAACCAGAAGATCACCAGCTGCAATGCAAAGTCTTGTCTGAGTGGCTATTACCTCTTTGGTTCCCAGTTACAGCTTCTACAATACATTTAATGAGTTCAAGGCAAGTCCTGATTGGACTGAAAGATGTTGTAACTATCGCTATTTGGGACAGTTGTAGGAACATTGTCTGGTCCCTTTGAGCTGTCAGTGTGAGGCTGGAGTCAGTAAGAACAGTGGTCCCAGAGTCCCTTTTGCTGGGTGATGGAGCCTCCAAAGCAATTTGGTGCCTTGAAGCAGACCTTAAAGGACAAAGGGCTGTAAAATTGTCAGAGATTGGTCCCATCATCCTTTCAGACCCTAAATGAAGAGGACTGGAAGCAGCAATTCAGGTCAGAGCTTTTTGGTTACAAGGTATGTCTAGATCAGCATCCAGCTTTCAGATGGGCATGATCATCTTGATCTTGTTACTTTGAAAATTTTAGGTCAGTACCTGAAGCCCACACTTCAACCTACAAGAGGAGGTGAGCATATTTGCTGGCCATTCAGCCTGTATCTATTTAAATCTATTTTTTAAATACACTATTTAAATAAGATAAGTGATTCTATGGATAGAAAGGGACTAAATGAGATACTTGGAGGTAGATACTTTACAGCATCAAGTATATTGCTCTCTGCATCTCTCCAAGTATAATCATAAAACAAACATTCACACCTATCAAGAACTGAGTTCTGCAAGATTTTATTTTGAATAGAGAAAAAAAAACAAACCTTAAGCTTTTCCCCCATCCCAGTATGAAGTAGAAGCTAGGAGAAGGCTGGGGAAGAAACTAGAGCAAGAATGAATGCAACCTTCTCCCTGCATTTGTGTAACACTCTCCTGATCCTTTGCTTCTGGTTAAATTTTGTGTTATTACACTTTGGATAGGATGTTATAGTTTACACAGTGGGAATAAAAACTTGTTTTGTTCTGTGCCTGTAATGGCCTAAGGGTGTACTTTGACAAGGTGCTGAGAATTGCTGATCCACATTCAGCAGGTGCAGGTGGAGCTGGTTTGGAGCTTTCATGCTCAGCGCTGGCTCAGCACCCAAAGTGCCATCAACACCGCAGGACTTTTGATGAATGAATTTATGAACTTCTCTGATATCCCTCTTCTGAAGGTGTCATGAGAAGAACTGCTGAAATTGAGTGTGTACATTTCAGATGTGAGGGCAGGAAGTGAGATAGGAATAGTTCTCTTCAGGTGCCTATAGATTTGCATTAAAAAAATGTTAATTTAAAAAATCTGCAATCCTGATAGATTGGTTAAATGCACTGTATTACCGTGCTCTTTAAATACTAAGGTAAGAAATAGTTTTTTCTCTATGCTTAATTAGTAGTTTTTCAAAATACTGCTTGGAGAGAAACATTTTTCTGAAAATTCTCTTTTTGTTGTTGGTTTATATTCCCTCTATGCTGAAAATAAAATGGGAATGGAACACTATTAACTTTCTTTTAATTTTTCTCTTTTTCCATTTTACCGATGTTCTAACTTTTTAGCTACGAAAATGACATCTGTGCCCCAAAATCCTAGAGAAAAAAAAAGAGGAAAATTGTGGAGCATAAAAAGGGAGAAACCTTTCTTTGGTTAATGTGACCAAAGGGAAAATACAGCTTTCTACTCTTCAGTGGTTAACTAGAAGTTTTTCTGAAAGCTGCATGTGTAGGACCTACTTTTTTCTTTAAAATTACAAAAAATTAGGATGACAGGATGAGATAGAAGTTTTTCTGTTTGTTTCAGTTAAGTCCCTTCCAAAAAAACCCATGGAACAGATGAACTTTTCTGAGTTAGTAATGTTTCTGGGAGGATAACATTCTGGATGCAAGTCATATCGATTGATTGAGTGTTGCCAATGTCACCATGAAGGTACATTTTATCACTAATATACAAAAAATTAAGAAATCTATTATCTTCATGTACTTGACTGATAGACCTACTGTATTGCTTCTATTCAGCATATACCAAAGGTATTGCAATATAGGTATATAGGTGTATTAATATAATAAAATGATTTTATTAATACTAATTTAAATAAAGTTATCATACTAGTTGTCAATGAGTGTCTTCAGTCTTAACATCTAAATAATCAAGTGTCTGTATTACTTATTAGTCTTCTTATGTTTTGATTTACCTATACAGAAGAATTAGTAATTTAACAAAATACCCTTATTAAGGAATAAGGAGTCAGAGTATATCAGTGTAGAAAAAAAGCTGAATGGAGTTGTGGAATTATCAAAAAATACTGGCATTTGTTGTTTTATTTTTGCCATACTTATGTTTTAAAAATTTTGTCCTTTCAATTTTTTTAAAGAAGTATGGTACCACAGTTAACTAATGGCACCTAAATTGTGTGCCATCAAAGCTGCATTTATTCTTTTCCCATGCCTTCATGAAGAATGAACTAATTTTGAGTGGTTAACAGTTCAGTTTGGGCTATGTCTTTCTGTTTTTCTAATGGCATCTATCACCTTCAACATTCCTCTTGTGTTAGGAATTCGCTGCCTCCCCACTGCTGCAGGTAGTTCGGGAACTGCTTTAGAGGGCAGTTCTCAGCCTGCACCCAGGGGGTGTGCTGGTGGGAAACCTTGTACATACACTGCTCAGTGGAGCAATTTCTGCTTCACCAATCAGCCCCTTGGTGACACCATTTTATTGCAGAATTCAGAAGTACACATTCATGTCCATTTTTAGTAGGACTCTCGATGACCAAGGTGTCTCTTCTGCCACAGGAGAGATGTCTGAGGAGGTTGGTTTCTTTTGTTGAAGGAAGGGCTTTGGACACAGCCATAACTGTCAGCAAAGTGGCTGAAGAATGTCCCTTCTCTCCAGTGCAAGCTTCAGCTTCTTGGGAGAGGATTTCAGGAAGGTATTTTCTTTGAAGAGGGAGAGAATGGAGATAAAGTGCCTGTGAGATTAAGGTTTGAATTCTTTCTTGGTCTCTTCTGACAAATGTGCCTGCTGTCACCTATAACCAAGTATTTAGCAAAACTGCTGACTGAGACCCAAGAAACATCTTAAGAAACACCCACTGAGATATTTTTAAATTCTCTGGCGCTAGGGAATAAAACAAGAGTAGTTCACAGATGCAGATAAAAGATTCTATTTAGTCTAATCTGCATCCATCATGAATGGATTCAGATAAGAATAAAGAAGCGTGTAAAAAAAGCAAATATGTTCATATTCATGTGGAACTGGAAATTATGTAAGATGAGCAAGTTTTTATTTTCCATGCAGTTTATCCTCTTTTTTTACATTTCATAGAAGAATGTTCCCCAGCCCCTAACTGAGGGCCAAACAAGACTTCAGATATTCTCTTAATCATAGAGTCACAGAATTTGCTGAGTTGGAAGGGACCCATGAGGATAATCAAGTCCAGCTCCTGGCCCTGTAGAGGACACCCCAAGAACCCCCACCATGTGGCTGAGAGCATTGTACAAATGCTCCTTGAACTCCCTAAGGATTGGTGCTGTGACCTCTTTTCTGGGGAGCCATTGCCCAACCACCCTCAGAGTGAAAAACCTTTTTCTTGTATCCAACCTAAACGCTCCCTGTCCCAGCTTTAGGCCATTTCCTCCAGTCCTGTCACTGGTCAGCAGAGGAGGGATGAGTACCTGCCCCTCCACTTCCTCATGAGGATGATGAAGACCACAATGAGGGCATCCCTTGGGACTAAGATGTATAAGTTCACATGATCATACTAGAGAATCTTAGAATCCTTTAGTGCAACAATAAACCCAGCACTACCAAGTCCACCACTAAACCAAGTTCCTGAGCAGTTCATCATTAAGTTACATATCAGTGCAGATACCCTGGGTGCAGGTGTGTGTTGTGTACCCATAGTGGTACAGGCATGGGCTGTAGATTCCCACATCTTATTGAGTATCTATTTATCATAAATTCTGAGAATTTTAGTTTTAAATGAAAGCAGTGAAACCCCTGTTATTACTCAACTACATACAAAATAAAACCACATTTTCTTTCACCAACAGACTGCAGTATTAAGAGTGTTCCATTTGCAATTAGTACTTTGTAATGTCATTCTTCAAAACTGATTATTTGAAGAAGAAATACTGGACATTGCAAGATACAGACTATCTCATGAACTCTGGCACTTCCTGCTTAAAAGGTGTTGCTGTAATGGTGTAACAAGGAAAAGTTAATACATTTAGACATGCTTGATTGCTGTTTTTGTTTAGTGACGTTCAGTATACCTGCAAGTATAAAAAAAATTAAAAAGCTTGTATTTGTGTCTTAAAGGTGTTTATATTTACTGTCTTTATATTTATTTATTTATATTTACTGTCTTAAAGGTATTGCTACTTTCAAAACTTTCTGTTCAAAGTTTTTGATATTACAAACTGATTGCAAACAATCAAACACAAAATTCTCCTGTATCATTGGAAAAGCAGCTTTTTATATTCTTAAAAAGAAGACAAAAAAGTAAACAAGAAGAAGAAGGTCTGAAGTAGAAGCCTAACAGAATGCAAGACCCCCCCATATATAATAAATGAATAGTTCTTTTCTAATTAGTTGAGTGTTTAAAATAGATTTAGGTTAAAGAACAAATACAAGAAGAATAATAAAGAATCCCAAAATGACCTGTTGGCTCAATTGCTGGGGAGCAGTGATAATTCTAAAGTTATGTGCCACTAATCTTGCTTTTTGACATTTAAATTGTCTTTCCTTTTGGGGCATGAAAATTCATTGTTTTCCTTTAACTTCTCTGTGAGAAAGTGGAGAGGAGTAGCACTGAGCGCTGGCACGCTTGAGAGAGCTGGGGAGCAGTTGTGGAGCAGTAATCAGTCTTGCATATTGCAATATCTAAGTGGGTAATGATGATTAATGTTCAGTAGAATGCTGTGTGCTATAGAAATAATGCCTCTTCTGTTTGATCTCTATACACACAGAATCCTGCAAAAGCTGTAAGAAAGTAAAGACTATTTGCTGTGGCACAGCCTTGTTAGCACCAGGATTTCTTACATGCAGATTGTGTGCTGCTTGCCTTTTGGAGTTTTTTTAAAATTCATTTTGGTTTGTTTGGACCCTCGATTTGCTCATTTTTTTGCTAGGAAGTGATTGATATGTTGAAAAGTAATGTTAGGGGTTTTTTTGTTTTGAGATTGAAGAGAAGTGTGGTGTTGGGCGGTTAAATATGGAGTGGAGAGAGCTGGGGAACTGCTGTGGCTGTGGGTTAATCCCCAATCTAGATGTAACCCAGTCACATTCAAACATGACTTATTTGAAAGGAGGAAAGGCTATACTGTGTGAATGATCTGTTGTTTTTACTTTAAGTGCACCTGTACACATCTGATTCTCTCCAGTATGAAAGGTCACAGTTACAAATACATGTGCAGTCTGTCTAAAGTGCTTTAATGCAAACATGTATGTAGAGAGATTAGTTGAAAGGGACATGACTGCAAAATGAAGCTTTTAGGAGAAATCTCTGCCCCTCAGAAAGCAGATTTTATGGTGTTTTATTGTGCTGAACATGGGAGCCTCTTTGTGTGAAGAGGTAAAGAAGCTGGAGTCAGCTATGGAAGGAATCAGGGAAAACTCTGGAGTTCGTGAGTGAGGAACTCAATGATGCAGGAGCCTAGCCTAGGTGGGGAGACTTCTGTGAAGTTACTGCATAATGTCCTGAACCCTGTGGTAATATACAGTGTTTGGCTTTGAATTCACTCTGGTGAGGACTATCAGTGGAACTCTGAAATGTTGCCATACTATGCCATTGCTCCAGATTGCAGCAACTCAGCAAAGATAATTTAGTAGTCTGTACAGCTGCAAGCTAATGCATGAGTTACCGGATGGTGAAATACGATCACTTTTAGGAAATGAAAATATTTTAAGTGAAAATAATTTTTCTCTTGATGCCTCTAAACTGTGGAAGAAAGTAAGTCCAGTAAATGAGAGCACCATGTTAATCTGTGATAGCTAAGGTAGAGTAACAGCCTGATGGGACTTGCTGCTTGCAATAAATATTCAAAGTTGTATAATAAGCAGCCTGAGGAAGAGGTATTCAGGTATTTAACTATTTGAGAAAATCGTTCCATATTGTCAGTAAGATAATAACACTGTGTGATAATAATGCACTGTGTGGATTACAGAGTGGTTGTTTTAAAATCACAATGATAAAATAGTAATTTCTTTAAAAATTTGACTGAGGAAATTTTGAGGCTGTTTAGGCTGTTCTGTAAAATCCTATTATTAATAGTGAGAAGGCAAAAAACTTACCATTTTTGTGTATTTTACCTTTCTGCACCTTAAAAATGATTATATTGATAAGTACTAAATTGACTCCATCTCTGTAAAACCTTTACTTTGAACTACCGCTGTTTAAAATAATTCCATTAACAGTGTGGAACACAATGAACTGAAAACCAGCTAACTAGTAATTTTCAAAATAATAACAACAAAACAGTGTTGGAGAGGGGCAGGTGGTGTGTCCCAAGAAACAGACTGCAGAGCAGGCTTGGCTGAGGGAGCTTGCCTGCACTGGTGTGGCAGAACATGAGAAGTCCCAGGTGTGATGAGCCATCCTCGTGCTGCTGTGCCCTCTTGTATCGGGGTAGCCTTGGTGTCTGCACTCTGATTGCAATGACATGTGCCTCTGCACAGCAGGCACAATTACCCCCCTTTTGGAATGAAGCATGTTGAGCACTCTTACTTCATCCCCTGAAGCCCATATTTCATCTTAGGAAGCCCAAAGGGACCTCTAGACCTTGTACTTGCTGCGGGCTGTTTAAACAGGCTGGTCCCTGACTGTGTCCCCAAGCGTGTAACTGAGACCTGCCTGTTTCAGAAGCTTATTTGTTCTTTGCATTCTTGAGAGATGCCATGGCTCTTGTACTGCTCCTACTCTTGTATTATAGATGAATGTGAACACCTTCTCTCCTTTTATGTGAATTTGTCTGACTTTAGTGTCAGCTTTAGTCTCTTGTTGATTTCTTGTGCTGTGAGATTGAAGTGCCTTTTCCAGACCTTCTGTTACTTTGAATTTGAGTCACATGCATCTGCTGTTTGTTTGTGAATCCAGTCACAGTGTCCAAGTCTCACAGACAGCTGCTTCTCTCTTTCCTCTGGATACAGTTTATGGCTCTCTGCTGCATGTCTTATAATGTGGAGACTCAAGCTAGACCCCACATTTCAGCGCTGATCTCAGCTCTTCCCTCTCTAACTGTGGGTCACTCCTCCCTATCAGTACACCTGGCCCTTGCAGTCACACTCACGAGCTCATTCTGTGGGGAGGTTCATGTGGAGCTCCTGTGCTGCTGCTGCCCACAGAAAGCCTTTTCCCAATGCTGTCCTGTATGTCAGACTTCAGTTCACCATCCCCAGATGTATTAGCTTGTGTACATAATTTAAGACTGTTTAAAACCTGTAGGCAGCAGGTTGAGGGGAGTGATTCTGCCCCTCTACTCAGCTCTCATGAGACCTCACCTGGAGCTCTGTGTCCAGCTCTGGCATCCTCAGCACAGAACAGACATGGATGTGTTGGAGCAAGTCCAGAGGAACACCACAAAGACAATCAGAGGGCTGGGACACCTCTTTCATGAGAACAGTTTGAGAGGGTTGGGGTTGTTCAGCCTGGGGAAAACAAGGCACTAGGCTGACAGCAGCCCTCCAGTTCCTGAAGGCAGCTACAAGAGAGCTGGAGAGGGACTTTTTTTACAAGGGTGTGTAGTGACAGGACAAGGGGGAATGGCTTTGAGTTGAAGGTGGATAGATTTAGAATAGATAAAAGGAAGGAATTCTTTATAGTGAGCGTGGTGAGGCTCTGAACAGGTTGCTCAGAGAACCTGGGGACTCCCTACCCCTGAAAGTGTTCAAGGCCAGGTTGGATGGGGCTTTGAACAATCTGGTTTAGTGGAAGGTGTGCCTGCCCATGGCAGGGGGGTTGTAACTTGGTGTTCTTTAGGATCCCTTCCAAGCCACAGCATTCTGGTATTCTGTGACTGCATGAAAAGCCTGGTTTAAATGGCCAAAATACCTGATTTTCTTCTGCCTTGACTGTCTCTTAGCTACTTCATCCATTGCTTTCTCATCCAAAATTTACAACAGGGCTTTGTACCCTTAGACCTACAAGGTACCTATTCTTGAAACACATTGTGAAATAAACCAGGAATTGAAACTGCTTTTTTACTGTTTTGTTTTCATTGAACCCAGTCAGTGCTAAGGGAGTGAGACAATAGTTCAGTGATTAATTTGGCTTTATTTTTTATAGTGAATTCCTAAGTGAAACCAATCTGGAGATCATTACCTTTTGGTAAAGAACTGGTTATTTTTCTCCTAAAAAATAATTTTCTTCTTGTATGCACACACCTACACATACACAATTAACATTTTGTACAGATTCCAATGGTAATTTTTAAACAGAATTATCAAAGTTTTGATGTTTTAATATTTGGTAAACAAAAAAACCTAGTTATCATATAAATGAGGGTTTTCCAAAATAACTCATGATTTTGTCTGGAAGGCTTGTGAAAATGAAAACTATTTCCAGGCTTATGTAATGAGAACAATACAATTAAAAATAGATGAGGCTATTCCTTTTTTTATTGGTTCAACATGGTATATTTTTAGTTTTTCTTTAAATACTTCCATATTTCTCTCTGTAGAAAATGTCAACAACACTCTAATTAATTGTTCTAGTGTGGAAAGAAGAGTAGGCTTTTTACATATAAGCAGCACCAAACTGCTACTATATATTTACAGAAAATCTATGAGAAAAATCTAGCTAAAATATTGTCACTTCCCAAAGGAAGTAAAATTTAATTTTCACCAATCAAAATGTCAACTTGATGAATGCATGTGAGACTACATATACCAAACTGCAGAGTTCATTATACTAATATAAATTACAGAGTTATCATTATGTTAATTACATAATGCCTAATAAAATAAATTTGACAGACCTTAATAATTTGGCTTCATTCAAAAAAAGTGATTATTTCCAGCTCCTGGGTATTAAAATCATACTTACCTGTTCAATGTTCTCTAAAGTGCACTTGAGGGGCTCAGCTCAAACATTTGTCTATCCTGTGCCTTCATTTCCTTTTTTGTAGGTGAAAATTTTAATTCCTTCTAAGTATCTCTCTGTAAAATGCACTCATATTTTGAGTCTTACTGCTGTGTCCTTTTCTGGCTTAAAATACTTGTTAGTGAGTCTTTATTTTGGTTTTGTATTTTTTTTTCCTTCCAGAACTTGTAAAGCATATAGAAAATATACATTTTGTCACTTAAAGCCTTTCTGTTCACTGTTCAGTACTTCCTCTCCTCACATGCCTCTCTTGGCATCTGACACATGAGAAGTTTTCTCCTAGCACCTCCCAAAACCAGGAGAGAGGCAGGAGCTTGCTGCTGCTGCCACACCATTCATGTTGCCCTGTCCAAGCAGTGACTTTGGGCAGCACAGCTTCTTAATTTCTCTCATCTCCCTTACAGCCCTTCCTGGTAGATGGGGCGTGGGCCTCTCTTCTCCCAAAGCAGCACTGGCTCTGGAGCAGGCTTCTCAGGGCTTGGCCCAGTTGGAAAATCCAGGAATGGGGATGGCACAGCCTCTTGGGGTTGGTTGCTGAGCTGCCTCGCTGTCATCAGTGGGAAACAGTTTCTGTCACCTGCTGGAATGTGGTCTGGTGTGTGCTGTACAGGGGGGACAATCCCTTATCTCGCTCCCTGAGCTGTGCCCCTGGTTGTACATCCCAGGAGCTGCAGGATGCCTTTGCTGCCAAGGCACAGTGCATGCCATTGGGTCCTCCAGGTCACTGGTAGGGATGTTACAGGTCTCAGGACAGAGCCCTGCAGTTCTCCCTCCACTTGGTAATGGTGTCTGGGTGGGCTACAGCTCACTCAGCCTGAGCATCCAACCAGCATCTTACCTGTCTGGTTTAGCTGAGCTCCAGTCTTTTCTCTTTCTTAGCACTCTCTCTGATTATTGTGTAAGTTCTTAGTAGCAATTATAGTTGTGCTGCTTTTCCTCCCTCACCCCCCTTTTTTCTTTTCCCAGAAAGAGACCCTGTACATTGCAATACAGAGAGAAGAGGAATAATGTAGTAACCTAAGATTTACTCAAGAGAGTTTTCTACACTGTGGCTCCCATGCTTGTGTTCCTCAAAACATGAAGCATTAGTTGCCATAGAATAAGTAAGATAATTAGGTTCTTTCTGGGAGGACAGATAACTGATCACTCTGAGATCCTGCATTGCACACTTGAACTTCTGGAACTATAATGGAGTTTAACAGCTTTTATCTCCACAGTGTGTCCTTTCAAGCAGATATCACAGAGGCTTTACTGAATTGGTACCTGGCTTTCCTTTTCTTTGGTTATCTGCTGTTGGTTTCCTCTGTTCTGTGTTGAGGAGATGGAGGAAGCTATAAAAGGATCTCAAATGACATGACATTACCCATCAGCTTGAGAGAAATGCTGTAATTTCTCAGTTTTGACAGTACAGAGTGCAGTATGATTTGTGTGCTACTGACACACTGCCTTTGAATCGGGAAGGAAAAGATGGATTTGGTCCTGTTTCTCTCTTTAATGCCTGTAATGGTCGTTGCATTGGTATTAAAATATATATAAATAGTCATACTTTCATTTCACTATTTTCCTTATTTCTTGAGGAAATGAATTGATATCAAAACACTCTGGTTCCATTATAAGAAATAATGGCAATAATTTGCTCAGCTGTAGAAGTCAGAAAAATTTTATTATGAAAACCAAGAGAAAGCCTAAATTTTATACAGTGGCAAATCCTGAATAAATGTTAGATTTATACAAGATTAAATTATTTTGTTAACACATTAGCTATAAGGATAGATGTACTGCTCAGTTCAGGAGGACCTGCCAGCAAATTAGGAAGAAGGCAGAACTGAGCCTTTTACAGAGGCATTTACCTGAAGAATGACAGATTACAGTAATAAATTGAAAAAGGGGAGGTTCAGACTGGATATGAGGAAAGAAAGCTTTATCATAAGGATAATTAAGCAGTGAAGCAGGTTGCCCAGAGGCTGTGCAGTTTTCATCCTTTGATGTGTTCAAGACTAAATGCAATAAAGCCCTGAGGGGAAACCTGGTTTGACCTTACCTTGGCCAGCAGGTTGAACTTCAGACATCCATATATTCCATAAAACCTGAATTACTCTCTGGGATAAGAGTCTTCTTTATGCAAGATTCATAGGGGCCTGGCTTTAAACTGCTTGGGCATTTGGCCTGGGTGAGTTCTGCAGTTTATGTCTTTTGAACAGACCAGTTGCTCCACAGCCTTTTGCCATCTTTTCTTCCTTGCTTAATAGATGCCATTTTTTACCAGCCTGGGCATACCTGGGTTTTGATTTTTAACTTCAGGGTCAGAATTTGATTGTGCCTCTCCAAAGGGTAGTTCAGCACCAACCCATTTGGTGCCAGAAATGAAAACTCTGGTTGCTGGATTTACAGTCACAAATTTACCAAAGAAGTGAGACCTATATGTGATTACTGGGCAGTGAAATGAAGCAATGTCTGGGTTCCAGAGGATGACAGCAGAGTTTCATAGTGGGCCTCTTCTGAAGATGTTGCAAGAAAAGCTCAGAATTTAGGGGCTTTGGTGTTATTTTAGAAACTCCTTCCTCTCAGCTTTAAAAAAAAAAAAAAAAAAAAAGGGTTTGTGTTTACTCAAAAAAATTCAACATGTCTAGGTATGAGGGTCCAAGCCTGAAAGATAGGAGGCTCTGCAACATTCAGTAGATTCAAGCAGTATGTTCAAACTAGCAGTACAGCTAAGTACATGAGGAATTAATTGAACTGAATGAATTTGGAGACATGAATTATACTGAGACCTGTGGCTGCTCAATATTTACACTGATTTACTTTGATAGACTTTAAATTCTTATGTAATGGTTAGCCCCAGCATATGATATATAGCAAAACCATTAGTCATTATTACAAGGGATAATTTCATGTTAAATGCTACAGCAGTTCATTTGATTCTCAGGTGGTATCAGTTGTTATAAATTTAGAATTCATTCTGTATGCTTTTGTTTCACTGGTTTTACACAGAGTGCTCTCTTTCTCCATATTAACCATGTCACGGGCTACATTTTCACTTCTTTCCCAGGCTTCCTTCATTGTTCATTTTAAGTACAGCTTTGTGCTCACTTGCTCCTGCCAATCTTTCTGCATAATTTCCCCCCTTTTATATATTGCTCAGTGTCTAGAGATGTGATGGTAGCAAGTTATTTAGGTAAGTTTGTCATCAGTCAGAACAAAGAATTTGTTGACAAGAGAAAACAAACCCCAGATGCTGTCATTGTAATTCTCAGGACTTTTATTGTAACATTATCATGGATCTTTTGTCATTATTACTATTGTTAATAATATATTCTTCCACTGCCACAAGACAGGCTTCCTCAGCTCTTTTTGTATCAAATTTTCATGCTGCTTTCTATGTTGCAGGAGCCACTTCTTTGTAACTATTTAGTTTTGATGCTTGTTTTGGTTCATATTCTAAAACGAAATATTCTTTTGCATCAGTGATACCTGATAATTTTATCCCAAAATTATATGCCTCTGTGATAGGATATGAAGCATAATTTACCTGTTTAGTGCAAATGCTTAGTGAATTACGGTACTTCTATCTTGATTTGAGGGAAGGATCCTGGACTTTGGTATTTTTAAAATTTGTATCTTTGAAACAGTTATGTTTTATCTTGCAGAGCTGGAGGTTATATGTAGACAGAGTCAGGGTGGTCAGGGAAAAGTATGAGTTTGGGGAATTCCATAATTAGGACCCAGAGTTAACCCTGCTTTGCTGAGGACAGTTTACTGAAAGCTTTGGACTGAATTAGGGTTCTGTTGTTTGCACTGCCATCAGTCTGTATCCTCATTCTGACTTTGCAGGCAGTATCTTTGTCCCACTGAGTTTCAAATACCCCCTGAACTGAGCAGTGTCGGGATCTGACCCATGATGAGACTGAAATTTTCTAAGGCAAGGAGGACAGGGCAGACTTTGTGCTTTGGCAGGTCACAGCTGACCAGCAGCACATTTTTTGGCAGGGGGCTAAATGTGCAGGCAGTTACTAGAGAAATACACAGGTTTGCATATGCACATGCTCTCACAAAACCAGACTGTTTAAAACTGAGATTTAACCTGAAAAATTTTCTTTCCCATAACATGAAGCATTTCAAAACAGAGAATCATGTCTTTGCAATCTGATTAAGGTCATGGTAACATCTTCATGCTATAGTTTTGATTTTACTAGGGTGCAGAGTTTTCTTTGGCTTATGGGTGGGCACATTTCCTTTGAGCTGTGTAAAAGCTTACACCGTGATTTTTAGTTAAAAGACTGCCAGCAGCTGGTTCACATTTTTAATTTTTTTTTTCTCTTTTGGTAGCTGTGTGAATTGTGAATTGCTCTGAGGAAAATACAAATGAATTTTGAATAAATTATAACTATCATTCTGGCTTCAGGAAATATAGAAACATAGCCCATAATTGTAAAGCATTTGCAGGTCACAGAAGATCTTGTTCCTGATCATCAAGTGTTCTTGCACTGTGTTGATGCAAATGGCTCATTATTCCCTAAGTAATAAGGAACTTAATTTTAAAAACATTTCAAGAGTGAGAATTATGGTTTATCTGATTATTGATATATTCCAATTCTACATCTTACAACTTATTTTTTTTCTGAAAATATGTTAATTCCTTCTCTGAAATTACTGCTTTAGGGTAAAGGTTTTTATGTTGTAACAGTTGTTTTGCCTAGTGGTTTGATGATGCTGCATCCTCCACCAGTTTCTTCTTGCCTGTCTGCCCTCCCCTTTTCAAAGGCACTCAGTTTGCCTGCTTTTGTTGTTCATTTTGAGCTTTTCCATTTTTCCTCATGGAATGTGGGATAGCATTACCAAAAAAAAAAAAAAAAAAAAACAGCTTTTTAATTATCACTCATAAGAAGGAAATTACTGATTCTAAGAAGGAGCTACTTTGTGGCCTTCCTGTAGATACATCCAAGTGCATTCAGGTACAGTTGGCATTGGCATAGACTAAAACAGATGCCATGACTGCAGTTGTCATGGAAATAGGCATGGTTGTGTTGCCCTATTTAGCCTGTGTAAATGCAATTATATATACTTCTGACTATTAAGGCAGATTACAATTCAGAGCACTGGAACAAAATAATTACATCATTCAATGCTTGCTTTTCATTATTTCTTTATTTTTTGTGCTTGTGATGTTGGGATTTGTCACATTAATTGTTCTTCCAAAGCAATAAGCACGGCTTTAATTGATGTTCTCAAAGTATATCCAAATATTTTGAAAATTGCCAAGCATTGTCTTGATTATAGTCACTGAGTTTTATTTTTAAACTAACTAAATCTTAGAGCAAGTTTACTAAGTATCTTATGCTTTTTTTAAAAATTTTAATTTTCTCTTTCAAGACCTAAGATTAAACTTTCAGTATTCTGCAACAGGTTTGTAATTAAGAGGAAAGGTTACTTTTTCCCTCTTCCAGAAAGTAAGTGCTTAATTTGGTTTTTGAATGCTTAATTCAAAATTGTAGTTTGAATTTGTAGTAATAGGTCTCATTTGATGAAGCTTTCTGAGAACTGCTTTATACATGGGTAAGGGTAATGACATGATGCTTCTAGGTTTGAGTCCCAGCTCATTAAATGGATGCCTTGGAATCCTAGCTGGGCTATTAATTTTTCATGTATTTATACAGTATAAATGATTAATGTGTGCTCCTACACTAGAGTCTAAGATTTTGAAATGGGGAATAACAGATGACACAGCATACTTTCAGCTGTGAAAATGTTTCCCAACGGAGCACTGAAACCTGAAAAAAGAGTGAACAGACCAAATGAAGAATTAAATGAAAGAAAATGCTTTAGGTTCTTGTCATTTGAAAACAGATAAATATTGTAACTTCTTATGAACACTATATTGTCACCTACAGATGTTGGAAAACCTAGGTATTTAATGTCATGTCAGATAAGGTACTTGAAAAAGTAACTTAAATAAAATATAGGTGGGCTTATTTAGTTAGTTAGTCTTTGCATTCAAATAATTTCAATGAGAATTTACACAGTTGGTAGCAGAGGAGTTACTACTTTACTTTAGTAAAGTATTGTTTTAGGAGTGCCTTTGAGGAGATGCTGCTAGTTCTCTCCAGCTGAGGTGGTCCAGGGAAGCTGCAGGAAGAGCAGTGTCTGATAGAAGTTTGCTCCACTTGCAGGCTTCTGAGGCATTGACCATGAAATAGGCACACATACAGGGCCAGAAGCCAAAGACTGCAAATAAAAGAGATAGCAAGGACTGTGATGTGCTAGGGGATGGTTTGTGGCCTTGTGCCATTCATTTTCCACTGCTGATGGCAGTTTAGAGTCCTGCAGTTCAGAGGTATGTGAAGGGTATGACTAATGCAAAGGGCACAAATTTGTTTGTTTCACAAAGCCATTACAGTAAAGTTTCTCTCACTCTTCCACTGTTGTTTCAGATGTTTATGTTTTTGCAAAATCACAATATGAATTTTTACAAGTTGTGTGGCCCCTCTCGACTAACTATACCTTCTGTGAAAAACTTATTAGATGACACATGCTGAATTACATTAGATAATACCAGGCCTGAAAATGAATTCTTGCACTTTATTGGAAACTGCTTCAACTCCAGATTTAAGAAAGGCTTTCTGCTAACACCAATTTACTTGCATTGTTTCTGCATGAGATGTGTGCTGTGCTGTTATCATGTTTGCTTGTAGAACATTTTCACTCTTTCAACTTTTTCTCTGGTTGTAACATGACAAAATACAGACACTTGTTAAAAAACTAGAAACTCTCAAACTTAGAAAATACTGTCAGTGGTCTCCTGACTTATTATTAGAGGTTCTCTTGAGATGCTTCTCAACACTGGTTAAACTAAGGAGCTTTGTAAGTGCTGCCTTGGAGAGTGGAGCCTCTTTGAAGCTTGGAAGCTGTTGGAGCCAAGTGGGAAACTCAGTAGTGTTTTACCTCCAAAACCTGAATTATACTAGTAGGGTAAGAGGTTTGCAACCTTGCTTTCTCTCATCACGGCCTCCTTCCTTTTGAGGGGCTCTCAGGAGATGCATATTCCCTCTTGTCCTGTTTTGTAGTAATTCCTCTTCTCTTCTGTTGTCAGTGCACTTTCTGGGAGTCCCTGAATGCAACACAGAGTAGTTCCATATGCACAGGGACACAAATACACTACTTTTGTACCAAATCTGTCTACTCTAAATACCAAATACCCATCTGTTATTTTTATTTTATAGGACTGAACTTCAGAATCACAGGAATGATTTAGGCTGGGAGGAACCTCTGGAGGTCACCTTGTCTAATCCTTTTCTCAGGCAGGGCCACCTAGAGCTGGTGGCCCAGGACTGTGTCCAGTTGGGTTTTGAGTATCTCCAAGGATGCAGACTCTTCACCTATGTAAATGTGGTCCATGGATGCCATTCCAGGAGCTAGACATGGGCTTGGGACAGCCCTTGAGCAGCTCTGCTCTTATCCCAGGATACCACACCATATTGTGTGGAGAGCTGAGAGTACAGCCCACTGACTTGGAAAGCTTCCAAAGTAAATTTTATCCTCCTTTTCCTTTCTCTACTGATCCTTGGCAGATTTGTGGTCTTAGGCCACAGGGAGAAGTTGGAAAATTACTTGGGTTTTGCTTAGCTTAAGTAAGGCCCTCAGGAGAAAATGCAGATTAAGATGCCTTGGTGTGGTACACAGGGTTATTTTTGTCTTCTAGAAATTGAGAGGTGGGGAGTTGTCACAAGTTGCTGCTCCTGACTGGCACAGAAAACTTTTGGGGCATCTTGCACCTAATTTCTCCATGCTGCAATCTTCCCACCTATGAAGCAAGTGCAGACAAATTTGCATTAGCAAGTGTTTTGTGAGGTTGAGTATTTTGAGGTTGATCAGTTGTTTTAGTATCCTCAAAGTGAAATTACAGTATAAAGGGCAAATAAATAATTATAATTTGGCCACTTCATTTTTCAAGCTTAGTTCTAAGCTAAGGAAACTTCAAAGCTGACATGTCATTAGGAAATAAAAGATGACTGAAAGCTAAGGAGGTTATTAAGTCAAATTGTGATTAACTGAATTAGTATGAAGTAATGGCAAAATATTGACACATTTGTAATTACTTCTTTAAAAACATGAACATTTCCAAAACTGATGTTAAAACTAGGATTTTTACCAAATAATCTCTTTGCATGATTTACGTTCCTTTACAGGAAAATAACTTGTGCCTCTGAATGTGATGAAAATGTATTATTGTCAATGCCTAAAATTCAAGATGAAATTAAGTAAAAATTCTAATGTGTGGGTTTTATTCTCTCACATTCATATAAATTAATTTTACAAATAGAATAAAAATACAGATTTACTATTCATGCATATTAAAATTGTTTCTCCTATGAGAAGTTTGGATTTTTTGAGGATTCTTTGAGATGTAAGCACCAAAATATTGGTCATATATTGCCTCAGTGATAAGCAGGTATATATTGACTGAATGTTTTGCTGGGACTGGCTACAGTAGAAAATGAAAATACATTGAGTAAATGAATAAAGAAAATGCAAAGAATAAAATTTATTGCCATTTTTACAAAGTTAAGTTTTTCGCAAAATTAACCCAGTAGAAGCTAAGGAGCCATCTTTTCCTGGCAATATGAAATTTTCCACTGAGCTTTTAATTTGAGTATCAACAGATAAGATTAGCCTGACTGAGACTGGTGATTAAGCCTCCAATTTCATTTTAGATGGAAAAAAAAAAAAACAACCTGTGCAGCAGAGCCTGAGGAACCATCCTGAGGTGCTCTGTGCATGGTCATTGTTTTTTCAGTCAGCTTTTAAGCTGCAGTGTGTGCCCTGCTTCTTTTTCAATTGCTGGAAGAAAGCTGGTTGTGCTGTGTGAGAGGAATGTAGCAGCTTTCAGCTGGGGGTTCATTAACAGGTTTTCTTTTTTTTTAGTTGCAACATGAGTAAATGCAAATTTCTGGTACAAGTTATAAAGCTAGCAGTCAGATGCAGGCTATCATATATATTCTTTTCTATCCATGCAAGAATGAGAAGCAAGGTGTTGATATCAGCATGTCAGTATTCATGGGGGGAAATGTAGAACCTGTAAGAACTGGCTGCTGTGCACAGAATCTCTGTCTGATGATATTACTGGAGATGTCATTTTCTGGTACTGTTTAACAGGAGTTTTCATAGAGATGGCTGTATCTGAAAAAGAGAAGGAAAATGAGGTCAGTGAGGTTTTACTGATTGCTTACTGTGTGGAGGTAATATTGAATGCTATATGATTGTCCAGTTTAAAGACTAAATGGATAGTTCCAAGTAGAAATTAGGTGATGCACATGTCAGGAAAATAAATGTTAGTCTCTCACTGTAGATGGGCTTTAAACAGCCTCTGCTCTTCTGAATATTTGCACATTATATCTTAGTGCTAGACAAGATGCACTTCTGCTGTTTCTCCATTATTATTATTATGTGATTGTACAAAAAGCTGTCTGGATTTTATGGCCTCTGACTGCTGCCAGCTCTTTGAATTAGTCCTGTCATTTCTATCATATGTTACTTGAGTAGAGGATTCTCAAGTATGGTAGCTTCTGAGAGCTATTGCTTGTTGCCCTCTCCCAGTATTCCCTGCAGATGACAGAGATGCTGTATCTGCAGGAGGGTTTTAGAATTTTTTTTCCTTTGACAGAGCTTTTACTGTAATAATGCTGTATTTATACTTTATGGTGATCACAGTCACAACATCAGTGTTAGTTTTGTGTCTCAACCTCTGTGGAGAGGGCCCTCTCTGTGTTGCAGATTAATTCCCAGAGCTAATTAAACCTCATGAAACATTTTTTTTTCAATCCCAGCAAAGCTACCACAGTTGAAGATAGAATTGCTTTGGCTGAGTGACATAGCTGAAACTTGTGAAGCATGCAGCATCTGTGAGCACTCTGTCTTTTGTGGTTTGGGAGCACATTCCTTCCTGTTTTTCAAGAAAGGGGCTGTAAGAAAGCAGTATGGATTTGGTGAATTATACTTTTCCCCTGAGGTGCTGGCGTGGCAGTGGTTGACGAGAGAGACTATTCAAGTGTGGATCAGAGTCAATGCCTGAAATCTTCCAGAGGTCTGAAAAATGTTTGTGTCAAAAGGTTCTTGTCCCATTCAACATCTTTGGCTTTCCTTTTCAAAACATGTCGGTTCGAGTGAAAATGTTAAGGCTTTCATTTTCACAATGACATCCTTTTGAAGCGTAAATGAGATTTGTATAGCCTCTGCTAGATATTTAACATTAATTTTGCAGAGTACACAGGTAACTATCAGCATATAGGGAGTTGATAATGCTTGCAGACTAATTGCTTAAAAATGGATTCACATTATCCGTGAAAAACACTAATAATTCATTTAGCTGAAAGCTCAATGCACATGATCCTTCAACACTGTCTAATGACTCAAGACCTTCTTTGAATTTTAACTGGTTTTTTCTTAACCAGATAAGGATCTTAGATAATGTGCTCATCTTGCATAATTGCTTTATTGCAAGAAAAGTATTTCTGGAGGATGTTCTTTTCTTTTGTTACTTCAACTTTCAGTGTAATCCTGTTTCTTCCTCTATATTGAAAATAATATAGAGGACTGTTTTCTTATGACATTGACAAGACACGACTTTATTTGGCCTAGAGAAAAAGCCTTTTTGGCTCATTCTGAGAAGGTAATACTAATTGCAGATGCTGATGTATTCTTCCCTCCTACATTCTTGTATTCAGTAAAAACTGAATATATTTTCAGATGAGACCTGCAGAATCTTCTGCTCTTTAATTTCAGACCACAAAAAGTAGTGCTGTGCAGCCTCTGTTCATCTCACTGGTGAGCTTCTCTTCATGAATATACTTTATTCTTCTCTCTGAGCAAAGGTTTAAGAGCACTTTTTCCTTGAAAACTCTCAGCAATGGTTTTGATTCCTCTTTGCTTTGGTATGAAATAGCAGTAACTTTCATATTTGAACTATAAGGTTCATGTGAAGCTACAAGTTGCTAATGTGTAACAAAACAATAATGATAAATTTTAGGAGTCTGGTCTTTGTAGAGTCTCTCTATATGAGTGGAAAGGACGTGGTAGCTTCTCTATAAAAAACAAAAGGTGTTCCAACTTCCTCTGCTGGCATGCTCCTGGAAGAAACTTCAGTCTGTCCACTGAGAGTAGAGGAAACCTCATGAGATTACAGTTTTAAGGCTACTTCTTTTGTAGGCCAGTTTCCCAAAGAATTTGTTCATACTTAAAACAGATAGAATACTTTTAATAGCTCAATGCTGCATCAGTAGGCTGAATGTGTACCTGTGTGCTCACTGTTGTATTGTAAATGCAAAATACTTCATCCAAAAGAAATTGCTTGTTTTAAACAACCGCGTTACTACAATTTAGAAAAATACAACACATGAACAGCCAGCCTGAAGCAACGTGCTTCAACAGGTCTCTGCAAGAGACCAGCACTCTCAAAGCCTGGAGCACTCTTGCTAAAACTGGCTGACAAAAGAAGGTGAAGGATGGGTTTTTGTATGGAGCTTCAAGAACAATTTAATGTCTCGGAGAAGGTCCAGGGACAAAGACAAGATGGGGTTGAAGGCACAGAATTAAATGCAGGAAAGAAGGATGGCTCTGAGGGTCAAGGGCCAATGGGAATGGGTGAAAGTGCTGCAGAGGAGGGACAACCAACTGGGAGAACCAGTTGGGGTAACAGGGGCGGAGCACTGCAGCAAAGCAGAGCCAATGGGGATCAGGAGAAGGAAGAACATTCCAGAGGAGGTACATATATGGTAAACAGGGGCTGAACTGGGTGAACAGGGGTGTCATCAACTGTAGTAACCAATAGAAGTCAAGGGATTAACATGTGCCTGCAAAGACCTATGGGAGAGAGACTCCTCTCACCATGACCTAGATGGGTGTTTCTCCTTGCCTGCTCTAGGCCCTCCAGGGTTTAAGAGTTAAAGTTTTTTGAGCTTTTGTGCCAGCACACTATTTCTTGCACTGGGGAAAAAAAAATTAGATTGGAGTTAGGACGGTAGAATAGGTTTCATCAACAGAAAAGAAAAAAACAGTAATTTTTTTTGGTTGTTTGAAACATTTTTTAGTAGCATAACCAGTTGTTGTGTGAGGAATTTATAGTCAAAGCTAGTGTATTATTAGAAGAATGTAGGAATCTATACTGTAAAGAATTCTGATCCTTTCTTGCTCTTTATTTAAAAAGATAACAACTTTATGGTATTTTAAGAGGTGTTGAATTATTCAGGTACTTATATCAAACAATGAAGACCATTGACTTTTCATCACACAACTACTATTGGTTTATTTTTTAAATAAAACAGTGTTTTTGCAGCCCAGAACTGTGTTTTCTATATTATTTTTTTCCTTTAGTTGCTGTCCTCTTTAAAATTCTGTGTTATTCCCAATATATTCCAGGTTCTGCACTTCAAGTGAAAAAGAAGCTGAGATTTCTTTGTATTACAAGGGGATTCTAGATAGCATTTCTTTAATAAGGAAAGAGTGTATAATGACACATTGAATTATTTTGGCATAATTGCATTTGGTATTAATTTGGCATAATTGCATTCCTCAGTGGTGATGCACCTGGAGATGATTTAGAACATCCATTAAAGAAGGTTTCATAATTCCAGAAATTAGAAGGTTGTTGCCTTTGCTAGAACTTACATTACAACCAGGAAAAAAAAGTTAAGTTGTCCCAAAATAAATTAGATCTTTTTGATACAAGGTAACAATATCATGCAAGACAGCAAACAAATACATGAAATGAAAGTATTTTTCTAGAGAAAAATACTTTCATTTGTATTCTTTTAATTGTAGGTGTTTGAAAGGCCTGAACTTCTTGAAGTAGTCTTGCCGTGATGAGTTAATTGACAGTATAGAAATGTAATCAACATCCTTATTAAAGAATTGACAGCATTGGCTTTTAATATTTGATCATGAAAATAGTGATGTATGTATAGTAGATAAGTTTGTTAATTTCCGTGAGTACATTTCTTGCAGATTGTGAACGCATTGTGGTATTGATGAAGAGACGTATGAATTTGCACTGTATAGGTCAGTTTGTTTTGGGCTAATATTTTTTCCTTTGTCTCGCTGTAATCCCATTATCCCATTTTTTTTCCTATAAAGAATGGAGAACTGAGTATAATATTGTACAAAAGTGTTTTTTGTAAGAACTTGATTTTAATGCAGTTTTTGTAAGAAGGTGGACAGAAGCCAAGAAAGTATTTTATTTTTTCTCTTTCCACAAAATCTGATGTGTTACAATTTAGTTCCCAATTGAACTAACAGCCTAAGTTGTGGATGTTGTGTAGTATGTACCTGACCTCTCTCTTCTCTGCTGCTCTGAACTGGATAATAAACAAGTTATTCTTCATCTCCATGATTACCAAATATGCCGGAAATTAATGCCTAGCACTAAGTACCCATATTTCATTCCATGCTCACAAGCCAACTGTCAAACTCAGAGATGCCACATGTCTTGATGGTTGGGAGACTAGCTGTTGTTTTTTTCTGATATCAGAGTTAAAGATGAAAATGAAGCATGGTGGGTTTGTCTGTGCTGCTCTTGATCACTGCAGTGGTTTATTCAAGAGAGTCTCTAGACATGAGGCTTCTCTTTTATTTGGGCTTTGTATTAAATTTTTTTTATTTATTTATTTATATTTTTTTAGTTTAAAATACTCAGCATGAAATGATAGTATTTTGCTTTGAATGTTTTTTGACTGAATTCAGGGTAAAAGATAATGTAGAGCATATCTGAAGAAAGTATTTGTGGTGAAAACAAAGTGCAAAAATGCTTGAGACTCAGCTGAAGAATGTTGCATTGTCTTGACACAGTTCTTGGTTTATTTTCATTGTCATTATATTGCTTTGTTCAAATTTAGTGAAAACTAGTGAAGAATAGGTGCAGACTGAGGTATAAGGTCTATTAAATGATTGTCTGAATTTTAACAGTAATTTTAGAACAGGAAGGGATAACTATTGCAAGAACATTAGGAAAGCTTTCCAATGAGTTGACAAATGATGTTTTTGCAAAATTGTAAGAATAAACTTACACTTTATATCTGGATGCACTAGTACTATCAATATAATCCTTCTTGAAAATATTTACTGTGCTTAGAATATAAAACAACATTATAAAAAGTGACTGGAAATTTGCAAGCTTGTTTGTGTTTCTGTGTAGCGGATGGTGCTCGTGTATTAACATTAAGGGCCTCATTATGCTGTATAATAAAACTCAAAGTCACTTGGCTTCAAGCTGATTTGCTTTATATAAGGTAGAGTTTAATTATCTGAGTTTGTCTGATTTTTAGGCAGAAAGTTATTTAGAAAAATTTGGGCTTGCATGGCAGATCTGAAGGGTTTGGGAGAAGTCTGACATGAATGTTTGGATGATCATTTTCTGCTGAGAGAAGGTCATGGGCAAGGTCTGTTGTGTTCTTCAAAAAAGCAGACTATTGGTAGCCCTTGGATGAAGTTTGGCAATGTGGGAACCAGCAATTCTGAGATTATTTGGTGCAGCCTCTAAACTTTTGTTACAGATTTTATGAAGAGAACAATCAGTAGTCCAGGAGTATGGTGTTTATATCTGAAGCCATTTTATAACTCTGTGCTTAGAAGGAGGAAGAATCTGTACAGAAATGTTGTAGCACTGCTTATCAAGATTTATGATACATAAATAGTTTGAGATTTCAAAGCTCACTGAATGAGGATTTTCTTCCTCTTCCACCATCATACCCTATCTGTATCTGTAGTCAATCCTATTTCTTTTTTGCAGCATAACGGAACTTCAATTTGTTTTCCATTTTTCTCCTGTATTCCCTTTTGAATGGTCCATATTCTAAATGGGAATAATAATTCTTCCTACTATTTCCTGGTTTTTTTCATGCTTCCGCTGGAACCAACTACTGATTCTGGGAGGCACACAATTTTTCAGACATGCAGTTGTTAAATTTTAACTCAGATTAGATATAAAGCAAAGAATGGCCTCTTTTCCATAGATCCATGCTGACCTACCTTAAGAATGTCTTAAATCATTTTATCTTTATTTTTGTTTAAGCTGTCATGAATCACCTGGTAAGGTTTGTGGACTACTTCTATCTTTTAATTTGACTTTTTAGCCAGTTAAAAAAATGCATTCATTGATTTCTTCACTGAGCCTTTATTTTCTGTTTTACCTATTATTTTAATGGCCTCCAGGTTTGATTTTATGTCTTGAATTGGTTCCTTAATTATCTGTTTTATAATGATAAAATGTGTCCCTCATTTTTCATTTTAATTCATCTAGTGATCCCATCCAGCCATTGACCCTCATTGCACTGTTTTCTCAGTAGATAGATGTTTCTTCAGGAATGCATTTTTAATGACATTTAAAAAGAAGGGGTGAGGGGGAAGCTATGGGCCCTGCTACTTCTTTATCCCTGCTGAAATCGATCTCCTTTTGGTTTTAATTTTAAACATAAGAAGGTATCTGATAGGATGCAAAAAAAAATTAGGTGGGTTAGAACTTTTGAAGCTCTTGTAAGTGATTATTTCATTATCATTTATTTATTTTATCTGAGATGCATCTATCTGCTGAAGGTCACAATACCTGCCACCCTGAACTCCTATGAAGGGTGTTGGGGATGCAATTTAAGTCAAATTATGGTATAATATGGAGGGGATTTGTAATTTCTCTTCCACTGTCTACCTCTCATTTCTATCATTGATGCCCATATAACAAGTCTAGGCCCAGCTAAACCAAATAAATCCTGCTGTCTGATAAAAAAGTGAAATGAGGAATGTGGTGCCTGAAGGAATATTTCAGCTTGTCATTCCTTTCCAAGGAAAAATGTCTCCTTGCTTTACTACTACTCCGAGGAAAGAGAAGATTACAGAATGCCCAAGATTAATATCTCTTCTGGTGCATCATTCAACCGTTTCCCTTAACTTAGAAATGAAAAATTTGTTGATAGTATTTCATGCTTGCACTGCCTTTCTTTTTTTTTTTTCTTTTTTTTCTGTGTAGGGTCTCTGCATGACTTCATGCAGCTCAGGGCAGCAGCTAAATATGAGGCTGCAGGCTGCTGGTGGGGATGATTGATGCTTTTTAGGTATGCTTTAGATATAATTTTCAGATGAAAGAAGAGTTTTGGAAGAGAAGGTTTTAAAAATCTCAATTAGAAAAATATGGATCTGTTTACAGAAAAATGAAGATCCTTCAAAGTGTTTTTATATTAAAGCAGCTGCTTTTTGTAAGTAATCAAAAGAGAATTGACTCAAGGGTTTCAATCGTGTACCTTTTTGAAAAATAAGACAGTGATGTTACTGTATTTGATATGGAGAGGTACTGTTGAAAGTGGGCTTCTGATCTTCTACCCAAACTGAAGGATGAAAGCATCAAAAGACATATCTGGAAGTATAAATGTTTCATCCAGTATGAGACAAATAATCCTTAAGGTGGACTATCTGAGAGAAAATTACAAATGTAGCACTGTACTTCAGTGCCCTTGTATTTGTGGAAATGTCTCTGGGCAGTCAGGGAAGACAGGTCTGTGCTCCTTGGGAAGTGTTTGGGGTGGTTTTATTTGTGTGCGTGCATTCCTTTGTTTTAATGCAGCATGCAAACCTTTACATCCAGTTTTTTACCTTCCACCTCTAGGCAGTTCTTGTCCAGGTGATGCCCTGTGCCTCTTGTGATCCCTGCACCTCTCATGGCTTGCCAGAGAGCACCATGTGTCCCATGAAGGGAGATCACTGTTGGTGCCACTCTGCTTTCACTAAGCCTTTCTTGCTAAATGGAAATTAAGTGCATTCTTCAAAACCTTTCAAAACCACATGAGTAGAAATCTTTAAAAAAATATGACTGAGTTCAAGAGGCATTTGATAAACATTCTTAGGCATATTGTGTGAATCTGGGTGTCCCACAGAGGGCCAGGAGTTGGATTTGATGATCCTGATGCATCCTTCATTGCCAAGCAGATTGAAAACTGGTTAGTTAATTTATTTGTTCTAATAAAGTACATGAATTCAGGGTATTAAGAATACTAATCCTGAAAGAATGACACTCAGTAACAATGGAAATAAATTATAAAATAATCTTTCCTGATACTTTTAAAATCAGTATTTTTGGTGTTTTTCTTGAGTCCTCTCTGACCCAGGCAGTTACTCTTGATCCTATGACATGGGGTTGGCTTGCATCCATGGTCCAGAGATGATCAGTGCTTCCTCATGTCAGGGGCTTGCTTCACTGGTCAGGTTCTCACCTTGCAGCTCTTCACACAGTCAATTATTCCCTGCTCCCAGGTTTTTGTTGTGTCTGGGCATGAAATTATAAGCTTTACAATAAGTTCATGAAAAATGAACCTGGGTGTCTCACAGTCATGAGGATGCAAGCTACTAACATGCATTTTCATAACAGGGGCTCTTATTGAATGTGTGTTTTCCAGATTTTGGAATGGTTTCATTGGATTTTGCTTTACATCCCTTTCTGTATAAATGGAGGAATATATTATACGCCTGTGTATTCTTTCTTTCTTTCTAATTAACTTTGGTCCAATGATTTTAAAGTAATTAGATCATTCAAGTTGGTGCTAAGGAGCAGGGAGACATTTCTAATGTGTTGGATTCAGTGAAGATACAAATTGGATATTTTTCTGGCAGAAACTGTTTTCCTGCTTTTTTGTGTGCTGATAGAAAATTTAGTTTCTCTCCTCTGCCCAGTGCTTCCAGGTAAATAAGTTAAAAACCTTTTAACTGGGTTAGCCTTGGTAGGAGCAGTGTGTGTTCTGCCAGGTATCTTAACAGCTGGTAATATTAAATTTCTTTCTTACATGGGATGAAATGTGGCCCAGTGATACAACCAATGGGATGCTTAGAATGATCATTGGGATTTCACTTCACTGACCTTTTGGGACTCAAGCTGGTTGTTAGGTGCCCAATACAGTGTATTTCCATTCCTGGCATTTTCTTTGTTTATGCATCTCACGTGTTTACTTGCAAGGTAAAGAAAAGCTACTGACTCAATGTGTTATAATAAAAAGTGGGGACAATTATCTTTGTTATCTGCCTACCTTGCAATCATTTTTGCCCTGTTTTGCTTGTTTCTCACTACAGATTAAACTGATGTCCTGTTTGGGCTTCCTAGACAAGTACTGGGACTAAACAAGCTGTAGCCTTTTCCAGCTGTAACCTAAGAGGTGAGAGGAGTGTGGTGGAGAAGGATGACAAAAGGTGTCCATGGGATACTCCCCAAGGAAGCAGAGTGTTATGAAATGAATGCATGCCTGGTTCCTGCTATGTGAGAAGGTTACAGCTATGTGAGGAGGCAGTAGGAGAGATTGAGTCAAATGTGATTAGCATGGAAGAAGGGGAGAAATTGGTTTAGATAAAACCAACTGAGGACATTATGAAAGAAGCCAAGATTGCAGTAGGAAAAAAAAAAGCTTCATAAAGCACATAAACAGAGCAAGACTGTGCCTCCAGGCATGTGCTTGTATTTAGTGGAAGTGTTTAGCTCCAGTGCCTTGGGCAGTGCTGGGGGAAGAGTTGTGCATTGGAACTAATCTGCTTTTTCCCTGCTCGTTGCCCTTTGCATCTCGAGGGAAGGGGCTGCACTTCCCCACGGGCAGAGGAATTGTGCAGTCTGCTCCTGGCCCGATGTTTCATCGCTGTCTAGCACCCAAAGCCAGCTGTAGTGACCAGGGATGGAGCCCTGAGCTCACTGGCTCTTCAGAGCTCATGGTAGTCAAGCTACAGGGTGAAGAAGGGAGAGGAAAGGTGGGTGCAAGAGCCAAATAATATATTCAAGGATCATCTTGTTATGCATCTGTGCAACTGCAAATTGTTTTGTGCACTGAGCGAGTAACGAAAGACGTAGGAGGGGTGGCAGGGGAAATTTGGTGTCAGATTGTTTGCATTGTTTGAATGGAGAAAATGTTTTGTGTTTTATGACTCCGTGTGCAGCAAGGCACATGAAGTAAATATGCCAGTAAATTGAGGAGCACTTTACTCCTTAAAAGAGAGTAAATATTAATGAAGATACAGGTGGTGTGCACACAGATGCACACACGTAAGAAAATAAAAAAGCAGTTATAAAAAGCAAACTCTGGAAGAGTTTGATGGCTGCCTTCCCAGAGTTTTTTGGTGGGGGGAAGGTGAAGGAAAACGTCATGGCAGCAACACAGAAAGAAAATCATAACAGGGTTTTATAAACTCCTGAGGAACTGGGAGATGAGACTGAAGGGAACCAAACAGCATCCTCTTCTTAACACATAAAAGGGAATGTGCTGTTAAAAGCAGTATTAAAGTTTGATCTCTTTGCTTGTGACATTTTTGTGATTGATTTAGGGCAGTCCCCATGCACAAGCTGTAGCAGGCCATGCTAGGTCTAACTACAGCATCTTGCTGCAGCTCTAGAGAGGCAGGCTCTGAGGACTGGCAGCAGGGGAACAGTTTTTGCTTTGGTAAAGACAGCTCCAAACTTAGTAATGGGGCTCAGGGCTGGATATCAAGGACAAAAAATATGTCATGCTTATAGCCAAATGCCTAATGCTCAAGCCTTTAACAGAAGATGGTACCACAAAGACCAGAGCTGGGTGGGAGACATTTTGATTTAATTTAAAACCACTGCTGCCAAACACAAACTCTTGTTTGGCTTTTGTGTGGATGAGAGGTCTCAATGCTGAAGTTCCCCCTGTGCCTCACTCCCCTTCTTTCCACCCTCAGATAGGGCTCAGCCCATCCCTCACATGACTCTTGTCACCTTGCAGGGCTCGTAGCAAGGAGCCTTTGCTCATCCTGTTGAAGGGGAGAGGTTTGAAGGACTGTCCTGGTTTGTTCTCCCTGGGGGATGGCTGTTGGGAGCCTTAGTAGGATGCAGCCAGAGGAAGGCTGTCTCCAGCTGTGCTGTGTGTCATGGCAGGCACTGCCAGGGCACAGAGGAATGACAGCAGAGACACCATGCAGCTTTGCAGCCATTCCAAACCATCAGCAAAACGTGTCTTCTGAGGACTGAGTCGCTTCTTTGAGATGTGATTGCAAAGGTTGCCTCTTCCAGAAGGGGGGTGGTGCTTTTTTGTCTCCTTCACCTTTTGAATCAGCATTTCCTCTTGATGTGACAATGGAGTGCAGGAGTAACACAAATAAACAGAGACCAACTACAAAATTATATTGTTTCTTCTTAAGTCCTTAACATAAGATTCTCATGCTACTTACATTTTAGCTATTTGCTTGTATACTCATTACAAAATAGATATTTTTAGGAATCCTTTGACATTACCAGTGAGATGGCCTTGCATAAGATACAAAAAAATGATGTCTGGATCTGAGGGAGAAATTATTTAAATGTCAAATTTTTTGAGATCTAGTTTTAGACTGAGGGAGGATCACACCAAGCTGCCACTCTACCATACTGCAAGAGCTGATCTGGTTTGTTTGTTGGATCCTGTTGTCTCTATTTCATCCAGACAGTAGAAACTTAAAACTGTCCACCTTGGTATCTGAAAAGAAATCAAGGTGTTGCTTTGAGTAGGAACCAAAGGGAACAGCTATAAAATGTTTGCTACAGAAGAATGAAGCAGTGGCCATGGAGATTTGCCAAAGCAGCAGACACAAGTTGTTTCTTTAAAAAGCTAACACTCCAAAGGGCAAGATACAGAACAAAAAAATCTCAATTTAATGGGGTGTGGATTTTGCATGTATTTCAAGGTAGCTTGTGTTTTGCCACTGTGTGGTAGAGATGGCTGATGTATAACACCAGCAAGGACACTGGCAACAAGGTACTCACACACTACCTTTGTGTATGTATTGGAAAAAGAGGAGTCTTGAGCAACACAATGCTAAAAAGAAGAGAGTGTGCAGACTTACTAATTTGAATTATTTCTCCTTCAATTTTATTTATGCAGTATTTGGACTCTGATGCCTTCCTATTATATACTTGAAATTCTATGTCTTCTATAAAATTTGTGCTAAACCTCTTACAGCTTTTAGGAAAAGAAGCAGCATGTTTCATTTGCTGTCCCTCTATAAACAAAATGTAGAAGGACTTTTTTTTAGAGCTTGTGATTTGGGACAGTAGAAGTATACTTTTTAAAAATGTGATAAAGAATAAATATGGAAGGACAAAGCCAGGACAGCAGGACTTTTATACAAGTTTTTGTACACTTCCTCTTCTGCCTCAACGTTTCATAGGTACAAATTTTCCTTCTCCACTTCAAGTCCAGAAAACTTCTTTTTTATATCTGAATGGAAGTTACCATAAAATAGCAAGATTCCAGGAAGTTTAAATGGAAGACAAAATATTGAAACTTGTAATAAAATCAGAAGTCCTAGCTCTAAAACAACAAAATTGGAGGGGAAAAAAAGCTACAAACATACAGGTAAAATGAAGCCTGGTGGGAAGCAAATTACTTGCATGATCTGTATTTCTAATACTCCATGCATACATTGTATGTGTTTGCATATATATTTGCATTTCTCCTTTTTCTCCTTCTTAATTGCAGCTACATATGCTGTTCCTCAGCTGATCATAAAATGGGTAAAGAATTTAAACTAATTTTGCAAATGTAGAAAAAGAGGTAAATAAATCATGTTTATGTGTTTTGTCAGGCGTATAATCTCACAGCATCCTGTAAACTTGTAGGCATCAAAATGTTTGTATTAATGACAGAGTAGATCACAAAGACCAATTTAAAAAACATTGTTTGCTGCCTACTTGGATTTCAGATATTCCTACATGTCTGCCTGCTCTGACAGAGCTGGTAAAAGGAAAAAATCGCCTTGTTGTGACTTAAGAAAACAAGTTTATTTTCTGAACTCTCTCCTAAATATTTGCTTCTAGGGAACAGTGTGGGGGGTAAAAAAGTGTATCCTCACAGATATATGTCTTCAGGACTCTGAATCAACTGTGTTTAACCCAGCAGCAGAGTTAAGGCTGTTGCAATCTAAGCTGACAGTCAGTAAATATTTACCATCCAAAGCACCCTGTATTGTTTCTTTGTGCTGTCAGTTCTGTGGAGCTAATTTTGGGTTGGTGAGATGCTAATGCAGACAGGAACGTTTCTGGGCATGTGCTGCACTCCAGTGCCTGGCCTCTCAGCACACACCTGTCAGAGCTGCAGGAACCTGCCTGCTGGGGAAACGAGCACCAGCACTGCTGTGGAGTTCAGCAGCCCCAGAGTCAGACTGTGGTGGTTGCTGTTGGTCATACTGCAGAGGTGAAAACCTGACCCTACTAAAGTTAGTAGGAAGAATTCTGGCACCTTAAGTAGGATGTTAGAATTTCTATTTATCTTCAATAATAGTGTTGCGAAGCCATAGTCCTTGTGAATAAGTATTGTCTTCCTAAGTGAATTTTTAAACCCAGCATATTGTAATTTGGGAACAAAGTATAATCCTCTTAATTTAAATTAAATATTAGAATAACAAATTCAATGTAAAAAACCTAGGCAATCTAAATTTTTTCTTTTGTTGGGGTTGGTGATAGATGGAAGATTAACATGTGTTAAGGTATGACCTTTAAAATAAAATTAACTAAATAATTCACCAATACTGCATTTGTTGATATACTGATTTATTTTAATAATGCCTAAGACAGTCTTAAGTTAACATAAACTTGATAACATGTTTATAAAATGTGAACCCAGGTTGCTTTGAACTTAGATTTATCATTGAAAATCATTGAAGTCAGGTTTTTAAGGATATTGAAGCATCTAAAGGTTCTGGTGGTCTTCAGTAGAATAGCAGAAAATGTGACAGTAAATAACTCCTGTTACTGGGCACTTTTTATTTCCAGTTTTATAAATAACTAGGTCCTTATGAACACATGTAGCATTTCTGAATGTCTTTATAGAAAGTAAGCTGTCAACTTCTGGCTCTGTGCTTCAGAAAACGGGTGGGAGAATCAATACACTGAGGAAGTAAAAATAGCTCTGTGAAGTATAATGGAGTGGTGGGTGATAAAATCAGCCTGCTGACCTGTTGCTTGGGGTAAAGCTTGCTAGCAAAGGCAGTGAAACAGCAGCACTTAGTACTCATTCCAAATAGGCTCTGGCATCCTCCTGGACTGTTTCTTGGGGTGTGAAATTCTGCAAGTGGCTGGATGCCTGGAAGCATGGAGGCTGGCTACTGTGCCAGTAGTGCTTCCCTGTGGCCAAAGCAGCAGAGAGCTCAGTATATGCTAGGTCCCTTTACATTAATCATACCACCAGCCAAGACTTTAGGCTAGCAGAATTGGTTAACTTTATTCTGTCAAGAAAAGGATCTATTTCTAAATGAATTTGCAGTGCTGGAGGAGGGAGTGCAAAAAGGTAAAAGTTAGTGTGACTCTCAAACCAAACTTGGTAAGAGTTTTCTCCGTTGCTTTTGTCTGCAGTCAGTCTCAAGTAAGATATGTTTGTGCAAGACAAAAATGCACGGATTACAAGAATGATCTGTTATCTAATGGCTTTTGTAAAAGAAGAGATTAGGTAATTTAGTAATCACAACTGGGGAAAAATTCAGTTTTAAATGCTAGTCACTTCTTCCCTGAATTTTGGTGCTTCCCTCTGTAAGGGACATGACAAGGAAGCTGGGCTTAAGCCATTTTGGGTCTGACCATCAGGGTCTATTCTTAATACTGTTTTTCTGTCTTCCCTGGATAAAATGGACTCCTGCAACATCCCATGGGCACCCAAGGCTTCTTATAGCTGACATAGGCCCTCTGATCCTTCTGCCAGCGCTTCACCTTTATCATACAGGACAGCAAGAGAAGAGCAATTTTGTTTACTCCTTCCTTCCAAATCTTCCTGCATTTTGTATTCATCATATTTCTTAAAAAGGGAAGTGCACAAATTGACATTTTTCTTCTTTTTTCTGTCTTCTTTTTCTTTCTTGCAACTCAGGAAGATGACACTTTTTTTTTTTTTTTTTGTGCAAATCACATATACTTATTGAATAATTTTTAAACCTTTAACTTACTAGTTCCAGAATATCTATTGTGATGAGACTATCTCATGAAAGCCTGACATGATGCAGGGGCCAGTTCAGTTGAACATATCCCTTTCAGTCTCTGTTGGTATGAGGGGACCAGATTTATGGGCTATGCTGTGAAGTTATTGGGAAACAATACAATAGTAGATGGAGCAATGTGTATATCACCCCTTAAAGGAATTTAACCCACATGTGGGTAGCTGACTCCAAGCTTTGCAATAGTGGTTTTTGCACTGAAAACACTGCAGTTTATTTCAGAATTGCAGTGACTGTTAAGCTCTAGCATTTCTGTTTGCTCTCACTCAGATTTTCTTGTATTGATACTTTGCTTAATTTAATTCCTCGTAGCAATGCAATTAATAGCAAGCTCTGAGAGCTGCAAATTTAGAGAATGCATAATACCAAAGAGCTGGACTCCAGCTAAATGTGTGTGTAGGTGCACTGCTTGATTGGAACATGTTGCTGCAAACAGATTCATCTATATTACTGTAGGAAAACAGCCAGAAGCACTACAGCCTTGTGTCAGAACAGTATTAAACCTGTGTGAGTCCCAAAGTCCCTCTCATTTTCTGACTGCAGGGAAAGTTTCATTTTCTGCTGCAAGATCTTTAAGGAAGCTGCTTGTCAGTGGCTGTAAGTAGGTTAGCTTGGCCAGCTGTACCTCTGTCTGTATCATTTTCCTCAGCTATCACTTGCAGAGAGCTGGGAGAGAATTATTTTCTCATTTGTTAAGATTTTATATATGCCTTGGTTTGTGACACAATTCTGCAACAGAATGTGCCAAGTGTTGGTAATTTCCTAAGAATGAAACTACTTCAGATTTTTGTGTGTTTATGTTTTGAATGCTTTAAATAACCTCCTGTCTGGATGCAGATGTCTTACCACTGGTAAAAATGTCTGACTACTACACAAAATGTCCTTTACTTACAATATTTCTCAGTATGTTGCCATATAAACCATAATTTTCTCTATGGAAAAATACAAAGGAACTGAAAGAAAAGAAGAAAAAATCCCAACCTTGTAGCATGATAGCAGTAGAAACACACGTTTTTCTGCACATGTTTTGAGAATGTAAAGAAATTGCTAAGTACATGTTTTAGCTAGTCATTTTCTGAAATTTTTTGTAACTTCTGCCTGAGAGTGAAGTATAGGAAAGTATGTAGTATTGTTATCCTTTTAATAGCAGGATGGCTGTTTTATTATATATTCCCAGTTTTGAAAATTCTAGTTTAAAGGCAAGTGGAATATTGAGCTTTTGGAGTATTTTTAATCTAGAAAGTAGAAAAAAAATTACCTTGTACTCCAATAATTTGCTTATATACAGTATTTGAAGTAAATTTAGCCTTAGCAGACTGATTACTTTAGTAATTAAGATTTTTGAGTGGGAAATGCTGCTTGTGGAAAGCAAGCTCAGCCAGTGGTCAATGGCTGCATCTCATCTCAAGGTCATCAAGTGTGTTTTGTAAGGAGATGACCCTTTAGGGTTTGGAACTTCTTCTGTAATCACTGAGCAGTGATGCTGGATTATTGCTGGATTTCTGTATAGGCAAAATATTTAAAATATTTTTTTCTCTCACCTTCGAAATTAAGAGGATAGTATTGGTTTAATTTCATTTACAAAATATGTTGAAGATAGGCTATCTTTATTTAATTTATTGACTTTAATTTATTGATTAATTTCATTTTATTTCCCAGGAAATTGAAAAGGGGGAGATTAAGTAATAGTAGAAATCTGAAGAACTAGTAAATATTGAGAGTGTTTTCACTCTTCTCTGCAGTACTCTTCTCTTAATTAAGATACAGCCAGATCTTTTCTGCTACTATTTTGCTGATGAAGCTCATCTTGAGATGTAGAAAGAGCTCCTACCAAAACCAAGCTGTGGGAAGTTAGGCTTTAATCCAGGTTTAGAAAAGCAATTTTGTTTCCTTTTTGGCAATTCACTTTATCCTTCTAATACAAGGTCACTCTTCTACAGACTAAAATGTCATCTTCCAGCAAGAGAATTCCATGAAGAATTTCCAGGTCACCACAGGCCTGAAACATGAATGACATCTTTACAGAAATAGAAAAAATCTACCAAGAAATGCTTAAAATTTTTCTGAGCTGCTTTTTCTAGTGCATAATTGTCCATTTGGCTCACAGCCTTCAGGTTGTATTCATATAAAGGTATTGAAAAAAAATTCAAAATTTACGATGCATAAAGATGAGATTCCATTTTGCTTTTCCAAATGCAGTGTACATGATTGAATTTTAATAACTATATACTCCTCAAATTTTTATTGCATAAAATGGACACTTGTGTAAGAGGTGGTAAGAAATCATATGCTGTACTGGTACTTTTATTTAAAATATGATGCTGCTTTAAAGCATTGTGTTTCCAGTGCTCTACTCTCTACCATAAACTCTCATTATTAGTAACAGTGCAGTCAATGAGATGAACTGCATTTCTATCAGAGCATTTATGGGATATTTTTTTCATAAGGCAGAAATGGCAAAATTCCAGAACTTCTTCCTGAAACACAGCAGTGAGTCATGGCTGCACGTTACTGCAAAACTGGTAAGAGGACAGATATTCATTGAGAGCAGAAGTAACAACACTCTAAAGCAGGAAAAAAGCCCCATATAATCATATGTGGGATAAAATTCAGCATCTGACAGCAGTTGTGTTTTTGTCAGGGATCGCATTTGGTGCCTGGTCTGGGGGTATGCTGCATATGGTAAGATCATCCAGCATGTTCTAGGCTGAGAGAGGAAAAAAAAAATTAAAAAGGTTTTTTTAGAAGATTTAGAAACAAATATCAATACTCCATTTACTAAATGAGAAAGAGACCAATATGCTTCATATACTTTTATTAGTTTGTTTTGTTGAACTTTTTTTTTTTCTCCTAAAATACTGAGTAGGCCTGAGAAACCCTAAGGTCAAAATCCCTGTTAAAACAGTGAAAAACATCTCTCACACATCAGCTTTTAGAGACCTTCCCTTTCTAGTGCATATCAGCATGAAGCTAAAGTGTCCTATGGAACAGAATAGCAAAGAGCCTTTCACAGGCATCCAAGTCCCAAACATTACTTGCTGCTTTGGGAAATTTCTGGCTTTAGCAACACAAAATTCTGGAGGTGAAAGCAATTCCTTCAGGACTTGGATCTTTAATGGGGTCAGTGTGCTTTAAATGAGAAGTTATATCAGTCTAAAAGAAATATGATGGAGACTTTTGTTTTCTATGAAATGGGGGCACATCTTTAATAATAATGAATATAAAACTTAGAGGGAGAAGAGATAGGCAAATGAAAAATGTGACCTGTATCAGATATTTTGAAAAGCCTATGAAACCAGCCAACCAAAAAAACCCAGAACAAAACAAACAGCAGAGATGAAAGTGCATTAACTGGACAGCAATGACTGTAGAGAATCAGAACACATGCACATTTTTTGCTAGAAGGAAAAACTCAGCTTACACAGAACAGGGCAGTGCAAGAAACAGCTGTATCTGTGATAAAGAGTTCATAACTTTTTATGGAATCAGAGACAAGAGAGGAAGCATTCTGGGGCAGGCAAGGTACCTCAAGGAATGACGAGGCCTTTACCCTTTTCCAAGGCATGTGGAGGATGTTAGTGCCTGGAACAGACCAGCATTGCCTCACAAGATTTGTTCCATTCATTGTCCCAGTGTTCTGCCTGCACCTTTGATAGTTATGGGTCCTCAGAGGACAGCAGTGGCTCTTTGAGGAGCTGCCACTCAATTCTGAGGAGCTTTCTATCTAACTGAAGGCAAAAACATGTTCCATAGGTACTTCTCTGTGCTGTTTGGTTACTTGTGTCTTTGCACCCTCAGTTAGAGAAGAGAGAGGAAAGCAAAATTGAAATTTTGGAAGACACTTGGTGAAAAATGTTATACACATAGACCATTAGAGCTAAGCTTGTTTGGAGGTAACATCATGTAGTTTCAGACTGAGAGGAGCCATTCCTTGTGTAATGGGTGCAGTGTGCATTTTGAAAAGCCTGTGGTTTTGTTCTTCACCTTCTGTCCTCCCTGTGATACAGACAGGAGTCTGAATTGATGCTGAAGTGTTTGGAGCCCATGAGTGGCTCACAAAGTCCATGAATAGATTTTATGGCCATGTGGACCTGCTCTCTTTGTTCCCTGATGAAGTGATGGGCACCTGCTGCTGTATTTCCTGCTTGTGTGGCAGGAGAGCTGTCACAAAGTGTTCCCATGCAGCCATGGAATCCCTGCAAAAGGGATCCCTTACCTTTCAGATCAGCTACACAGCATGGACCCTTGTCTCATGACTGGCAGCAGGAGCAGTGACTGCTGGAGTAGGAATTCATAATTCATTGGAGTGTCTTCTGTTCTCAATCTAGGCATAGGCTGCCATTTAGAAAAAAATTGTTTTAGGCATTGAGGAGATGGAAGATAATGAAATCTATGACAAAAACAGTCTGACAGGGTTTTCTAGAAATGTAGTTCCTCAACAATTGTGGATTGCTATAGAGGAGTTCAGTAAGAATTTCTGAGTTGCACTTGAGGTTTTCTCTGGTCCCTCAAAGGATTTAAAGGTCGAGTGAAGCCTTTAGCATCGTTGTCTCTTTGGAGTAAGAACGAGTGGTACTTGATGAAATTGTGAATAATTCAGATCATCTGTGGTTGAAGGTGGGGACAGGAGAAAAAAAGTTTGGAATTTTTTGCTTCAGCCAGAGTATGGGGGGTAGTTAATGCCTAAGAAAAAAAACTTTGAGACAATTTCTGAACAACTGGTGCAAGGCAGCCTGGCTTTATTCATAGACCTTACCAGGAAAAACTAACATAAGGTACAAGAGAGGTGAATGCCTTTATTTTCTGAATAGCATTAGCATTTTCCTGATCATGCATGATGCAGGGAGAAATTTTCAGATAAGCCTGAAGAATACAGTAACGTTATTCTACCTTTGACCAGAGCATGGCTGTGTTGTTTCATGTGATGATACTCATCACGCTTCTTTTAACTGACACACACAAGTTCAAAAATAGTACACATTTAAATGAGGACTAAAACCCTTTTGCTTTCTTACCCATCAAAAGATTTGAAAGCATGTGGGTTGTAGAAGATGAAGAATATCTGGAGTCATTAAGATTCCCTTCTGTATTTATGTGATTTAGTAGTAGACTCAGTATGAATTAAGTTTTTTACTACAGCAGAGGGTGTCTGGGGCAGTTAATTTTCTTCTTTTGTGTTTCTGGTAGGACTACTTCTCTGGGGATTTATAGAACTGATCTCTACAAGGACAAGAAGTCTTTCAGTGTCCTTGATCTTGCATCCAGAAACTATTGTCCATCATGTCTGCCCCTCAGGAGAGTTTCAGGAGCAGAGTATGATGATTGATTTTGATAATATCTCTACAGATTCTTTTAAACTTTCATTTCTCATTTTTTCAAGTTAAAGTGGTAGGATGGAGGTAAAAGTATTGTGGTAGTCTTCTGGGACAGGAGAGGGTGAGAACTGGATTGAGAAAGAAAGGTTTCATTCCTGAGGCAGTGGAAGATTAAATATCATAGAGACATGGTTACTGAACTCCACTTGTGCCACAATAATGTTTCCTATTTGCAGATAGATATACCCTGCAGATACTTCAGGTGTGGTGTTCTTACTTTTAAAAACTAATAATACAAAATGTTTCCTGTCTGTTGCTCCTCTCGGTACCTCCTTGGGATTGTTGTGGCTAGAATTGCCTCTGTGCTCTGGAGCTGTGTGTCCTCCAGCAGCTGTGGGAGTGCAGTGGGGCTTTTGTTCAGGATGCCTTTCCTTTATGGTGGATGGGAGAGGGACTGACCTATGTATTGGCATATGGGAAGCAGAGAGCTGGCTTTTGTACCAATGGGGAGTTGAAATGAAGCCAGGCTACATGGCAAGACTCAAAATTCAGAAATTTTTTCTCCATATGGTAATGTAAAGGAAACCAGCGCATTGACACCGTTACTCCATCCACAGTGCTGAGCTGCTTGTGTGAGTCACTGATGCATGCCCCTGCAGACAGTGCTTTCAGGAAAAAAAAATTCCTGTGTATGAGGAAGTACTATGAGGAACATCAATATGTTGAATAAGATGATTCCAGGACATTGAATATCCAAATGGTAAACACAGAATTACAATATGAATCCCCATAATAAACGTCCTGTAGCTTCAGCCATCCATGAAAGTTGCAGCAGTTCAA
Organism: Muscicapa striata striata; assembly: GCA_030060385.1. Taxonomy (NCBI): domain Eukaryota; kingdom Metazoa; phylum Chordata; class Aves; order Passeriformes; family Muscicapidae; genus Muscicapa; species Muscicapa striata. The sequence continues at coordinate 1,947,402 of JAREIS010000031.1, forward strand.
GAGATTGCTATAAAAGAAGGTTAGAACATAATCCTTCCACTATTTTAATCTGAGGAGATCCAAGGTAGATGCTTAAGAAGTTACTAATACCTAAAGAGAAAGTGTACATAGAATATTAATGTTTCAAGTTATATCTATTTAGGAAAATCATAGGGCTCCACATACAGAGATTTTAAGCAATTATGAAGATTTTTGTCAGAAACACTGTGGATAATTTCAGTTTTTGATAGCCTGTGAGCTAACAGATGTTAACTAAAAGCAACAGTGGGAGAAAATAAGGCACAGGAGAAAGTTGTGTTGAGGGGAATTTTTCAAGGGGAGCTGCTTTGATAGGAGCATTTTGGAAGACATGCCTCGACTTTGTACTGAGTGTTGTGCCCCATTAGACACTAAATATGCTAAATACAATTGGGACATTCCATTTAACTGAGTGCTTTCTGTCTTGTCTTTGCCTAAGAACTATCTGAAGAATGCAGTTTCTCTTCTACCATTCATTTTTGCTGCCATGTGACCATCTGTGAGGCCATGAAGTAAGCAGAGATGAATCTGAATGGAAAAAAATAGCTGCTAATTAAGGTGTACCAGTTTTCTTTCATTGGCAGAGGAGCAACTGATGTGAAGCAGGAGATGCTGGGAGAATGGGAATAGTGCTTTTGTGTCAGTGCCAGTTTATGCTGTTTTAGAAAAACAGCCGGAGAGCTTAATTTACACTAGTTCAGGGAGGTGCTACATTTGTAACAGAATTTACAGGCTTGGGCTATAGAAGTGGCACAGTTAAAAAGTCTGTCAAGATTTCTGTGGTTAAGACCTATTGAGAGGAATCTCCAGTTGCTAAAAAACCTGTTGTTAAAAAACCAGGTTTTAGGCAATATTACATACTTATTGGCTGACTCTGTGGATATTGCCTTTTTTTCTTTTTTCTTTTTTTCTTTTTTTTTTTTTAAATTGAATTTTTCAATCTATTTAAACATTTGTTTTTTCCACATTTGAAAGAAGAAATGGTGCTACTTTCTGTGTTCATCATTAACGCCATCTAAACTGCTCTGGATATTAGGCTTTAATAGTACACTTTGGAAATTCAAACTGTTCTAGTTTTGATCTTTAAAAAATAAGTGGATAATACTACAGATTTGCACTTCTTGTTATGACATGGTTAATGCTGAGTATGTACTGCATATCACATAAAGAGCATGTCATTGATACAGTGCAGGAGACTTTACATATGATCTCATGTTTCAGGTCATTCCTCAAGGGCAGGGCAGAAAAAAGGCTGACTTGAAGACGTTCACTGTGGCAGAGCTGTGGCATTATCGATCAGAATGTCCCTCTGCAGGGCACATTGATTCCTTACATACCACCTTAGTAATCACCCTTTGGTGATTTAATGAACTGATTGTTTAATATGAAGCAGTTCGGAGGGATCAGGTTTTATATTTCTGCAGCAGGAATGTCAAAGCAGGTTGAGGGGATATTTTAGCTGATCTGCCTTATTTTCAGACCTCTGCTTGCATGATGCTGGCCTAGCTTTCACAGTGAAGTCTGACACCTAAGAAGGTGCTCCTAAAGGCTCTGTAGCTCCCCACTGCCCTGAGCAAGCAGGGAGGGTGATGGGCAGCAGCCAGTGAGTAACAGCAGTGCCATTACTGCCTCTGCAGCCAGCCTTGCTGGAGTAGAAGGTGCATTTTCTTTATCTTTTTAGTCTTTGTAAGTGTGCAAGTCTTCCATTAATCTAGGCAGTCTTGGTGTGCTCCTTCTTTGCCTGTGCAAGAAGGAGATGTCAAATGGTGATCGATGAGCTGAGGGATTTATCCAAGATCACCAGCTTGGAGGTGGGATTTGGACTGATGATCTTCCTCACCACTAAGGCATCCTCTTGACTTAAAGATTACCAAAATGGCTTTTCTCTTCCCCAAGGGAAATGCCTGACTTACTTATAATTTCTGGCATTTCTCTCCTCTTTGCTCCCTTCATAGTGGCCACTGAACAGAATTTGTGAAGACAAGCAGAATTCTGTTCAACGAGCGAAGGGACATGTAGAAAAAAAGGAGTTCACTTGCTCCTTTTTTCAGACTGTACAGGAAGCTGGGAATCCTAGTCACCTCTGAGTGTAAAGACCTTGCTTTATTGTTATGAGTGTTTATTATTGAATTGCACAATAGCTGTAGGAAAAAATGTCTTTTTTCTCTGTGGAGCCACAGTAAATTTTCACACGTCTAATGTAGGTGCATACAGTGTCTCAAGTGCTCATTTGTATCCCACTGATTATAAGAAAGTCTGGAGGAGTAGATCAGATGTAGACACATTTATAGTTAAGTGGGACAGTTATTGCCTGTCATATATGACATGGTTCTGACACCTTAATGTTGGTTTTGAGCCCTTAATGTTTTAAGGGATCAAAGAAAGCTTTCAAGGGAATTAGATTTACCTTAAAATCCACTAATGCTATAATCCATACAAAGATAAGCCCTTAATTTGAATGCAGAGAGTTACAATATTGATCATCATCACTGTCCTATGCTCCTACAAATTATCTGATAGTTTGACGTACTTTACTTGGGAATTTAAATGTCACTGTATCCATTTAACAGATGGTGAAACTATAACACAGGGTTTGTGAAACACATCTAATTAAAATGAAAACTGTTAAATGGATGGGTATCCATTTATATAGTCTTGATAAAAAAGGTTACGTTCTAGTGTTTTTAGTTAACTAAAACAGTGGCTAGGATTCCAAATACTTTGAAGTGTTATTTGAAGTCTGTAGATGTAGTTATGCTGACATTCTTGTATTGTAGAATGGCTCTTTTTTTAAAAGAAGGGACCTTTTTAGTCTCTCAAGCATATGGAGAAAAAGGAATGTTTATGCTCAGCTTAACAAGAAACTGCATGAGAGAGTGTTGAAAGTATTTTGGATTTGTTCCTTGTATGACTGTTTACTAATCAATTCTTGGATCAGAAATGGATTAGTTGCATTTATCTGGGGTAGTGTAGCATATCTGACATTTATGTGTTTGATAATCCTTGAAGAACTAATTTTTTTAAGAGTTCCAGCATTTTCAATATTAGACTTAAGCTGTGCCTTATGGCAAATACCAATGTTTGAATATGCTAACAGAAGTGTTTTTCTACTCCTTCAAGATAGAGTACTTAATGTAATTGATAAACCAAATGATACCTAGCATTCCATTGTAATGCTCTACTTTACATGCAAATCATATTTTGAAGCACCGTATTTTTTCTCAATTGTGATTAATCCTTGAAATGAAAGGGGAGGGTGAAGCAGCTAGTTTGTTTTTTAATGATACATTCCTCCTCTGGGAAAGATTAGCTATGCACAACTTCATTGAATTTAGCAATTTACAATCAGTTGTTGAGTTGTCCGTGGAGACCAATTCTGTTTCTTCAGGAGAGTTTGTCAGGTTACATTGTGCTCTGTTTCTCTAAAGAAAATAAGTTCTTATGTCTCTATCATTGGCAAGAGGTAGTTCCTTGCTACAATTTGAACTTAAATAAATCTAGCACATAAAACTAAGCTGTAATATCAAATGACAGGTGGAGAAAAGAAATGGGGAAGACAACTAATTCAAAACATGCTCTTATTTTGTGTGGTTTTGGTTTTCATGTCAAAATTTCAGGTTGTATTCAGTGTTGGGTGCTCATTCGTATTTGCCTGCCTGTCACGTGCTCTTAGCTGGCCTTTAGCTTTGTTGGTTACCCTGCTTCCTCTTCCTCCTCTTTCCCTTTTTCAGATTGTACATAGATATTAATGGCTTGACTAATTTTACTGAAGACTTTTTTGTCTTCTGAACTTCTTAAGTCCCACAGGAGAAAGTGGGAATGTGCAGTAATATCTAGCTTAATCCCTGCAAGTGAGGGCAAAAGTGTGTGTGCAAACATTGGGGATTCCTGTGGAAAACTGTGGTGGGTCCTTGCTAGCTTAATCTTTTTTTGTATAGAGTCAGTAGAAAGTGCCTCTGAAAATATTTCAGGTTAGTGGGGAAACACTGTCGCTTGGGAGTGCTGCTGAGCCCTTTGGGAGTGGGAATAATAGCAGAGAGTGCTGGAGCAGTGGGATATAACAGTGTGTGGGCTGAGATGCTGCAGCCTTCTAAAGGTTATTTGGTGGGAGAGCTTAATGGATAATAATCAAGTGCAACAAGATTTAATATTCAGTCAATTTAGTGTGTTATGCAGCAGTGGCATGGCCTTCCTTCATTCCAGAAAAAGAAACAAAAAATTATTTCCTAACAGAGAGAAGGTTGATGCTCCTTCTCGTGCCAGGTGTTGCCCTGTGTGTGTGATCTGCAGGAATGCTGTGGGTGGATTGGTTTGATGGATTTTTTTTTCCCCCACTAAAACTGTGCTGAGAGCTGGCATTTGGACAAGAAATGGTGATGAATGAAAAATGCTTCCCATTCCTTTTATTAAAAACTACACTGAAAATTAGCACTTGTGTATGTGGGACTGATGGGGAATGACAAATTCACCAGCCCAAGGTTTGAACTCAGACTGTTAGAAATGGCAGCATATCTTTCTACTGACTGAAAGAATATTACAAATGTAAATAGATCTGCTAACCTCTGTTCCCTTACCCTGGTTTTGACTCTGTATTTCACAACTATGAAAATACTTGGATGTCAAGTGAATCATACGAAGTAGAAGAGAGAAATAACTTTTTTTTTTCCCCTTTCTTTTCCCCTCCACATTTCCCAAAATTGCAGCCACAGGAATAAGTCTTCAGGCTGGCCTCACCCTTCAGGGACCTGGAGCTTGAACCAGGGGACACCTTATGGATGGGAGATGACGGCAAACAGAGATGGAAGAGACTTCTTCATCAGGTAATTGGGCAGGGTGAGCTGTGCAGGGTGGGGCGCAGCCCTGCTCTCAGCTGTACTGCCTTGGAATCCTAACTCCTGCTTCAGCCCTACATGGTTAGTGGTCACTGGTTTGATTTATGGCACAGGGATAGCTCAGACTGTGCTTTCTGCACTTTGCTTTGGTACTTGGTTACTTCATTTGCTCAAGAGAATGTTGAGAATATAAGGACCTGTAATTCTTTGAGAATTACAAGTAAGGTCGTTAACAAAAGATAAATAAAAAATAAAAATGCCATGTTTAAAGAATGAGGCAGAAGGTCAGTTCTGACTGAGACTTCCAACTCTCCTCTGTCTCTGCCATGTTGATACCTTAAAATTTAGCTTTTATATTTTTCAGATCTTGTGCTGCTTTAGTGTATAACTCTAAAACTCCACAGCCTGTCAGCTACTGTTCTCCCATTTGATTCAGACAAAACAATTCTTCTCTAGGCTTGAAACTCAAGGACACCTTATTGTCTGAGGCCCTAAGAGATATAAACAATAGTGAAGTGGGGAGGCAAACTTGGAGTAAATTACTTCATTACCTGAAACTGTAATTGGAGGATTAACCCCTGTTATGTTAATGGCCCAAACTTCAACTGGATGAAAACTCGTGACCATCATCCATCTTGGCTGAAGCCCCTTGGAGACTTTTGACTGCCCAAGGTGTACCTGTTGAAGGCCTTTAATAAATACCCACTTTTGTTCTCTTAATTTCATCTAGCCTCTGTTTTAGGTAGCCACTCCAGGGCATCAGTGTGATGTCTTTTGGTTTGTCTAATATATTCATTACGCTGGTAATAAGAAAGTGTGTGTTTGGAACCTATATAGTAAATATACTAATTCTTAGCTTTCCCATAATTTTTACCTGTGGTTTAAAAAATAAATGTCAATGTGTTTGATGTAATTGTAAATATAATTGGTTGGTTTTTTTTCCCCATTGTAAATTACTATCCATAATTATTTTTTAAATCACTGAGGTGCCTTGGATAAAATACATTTTACTGTTCTGGTAAATGTACTCTTAGATGGCTTTGGAACTTCTTCATTAAAAAGGGGTGATGGTAGTGAGTTAGCAGAACCATTGGCTGTTTGTCATTCTTTGCTTTAGCTTACATTTCATTTTTAAGGTTAGCCTTTTGATTCTGTTCTTGTGAAGTTTTGGGGGTTTTTTTTAATTATTAGTTAATTTTTGTCTTTTATCAACCTATTTAGAAACTTGCAGGTACTTGAAGGAAGTAATGGATGAGAGTTAAAATTCTTTTAACACCAAGTAGAAGGATCAAACATATTTTTAATTGACTGTTAAAAATCTTTAATTCTCTCAAGATCCTTCAACTGCAAAAAAATAATTGTAAAGCATAAGACTGAAGATCCCTGTTACTGTGCTTTGCTTCCCTATTCCTTTTGCCCACAGGGTCTGCCTTGGCTTCCTAGGAGGCATTTGCTTTCAGAGCCAAAGCAAAATTTGTAGCAGCCTGGTGACCTGAAGGCTTTCAATATTTAGAGCAATTTCCGACCTGTCCAAATTGGAACAAATTTTCTGGGTTAATGAGGGCTCAGAAGCTGACTTTGAAATGTTGTTTTCTTGCTTCAACAAGTATTTGTCATGCTTTGGATGTCTGAAAGATGGACAATGTGAAGCTGAATGCCAGGCACAGTGTAACTGTATTAGCAAGGTTTTCTGCCTGAGTTAATTAGGCTTGTCAAGAAGTGTAGGTGAGCCCCCAAAGTACTGTGCAGATGGAAGACTGTTGTTTCTATTACTCAAAGTAGTGAAGATACCTGCATGTCTCATTCTTATTTTCTGCAGACTGTTGGGATGTTCTTGTCTGTGTGAATGAGATTCATTTGAAGGATTAATATCCTGATTCTGAGGGCAGGCTCCACATTTGATTGCTCCTCTTTTCTCACTGGTCACATAATGGGATTCTGTGCTTGTTGTGCAGCTGTCAACAGCTGTAGCTTACAAAATGCAGTGCCTTGGTACTCATTAATTTTGCAATTTGGGAATGTTTACTAATCCTCTGTAGCTAATGATTATTTTGTTTATTTTTTTGGAATGGCTTTTAGTACCTTAAAATGCCACATCGCTCTCTTATATTGAGAAAATCGTATCTAGGACAAAAACAATCTATAACAGGGAGTGCCAAATTATGCCTTCAGTAATATTAGGCCTGTGGTTGTATTGTTGATGGCGTGGTTGTTTTTGTGGTTTTTTCTCATGTTCTTACAAGGTGCTTGTTTTTCATTCTCTTTTGGGCTCTAGTCTTTTTTCCATTTTTCTCTGTATGTAGATAGCAGAATATGTGGAGAAAAATAGCCTGCTCTGGAGAGGTAGAGAGCATGAGACCTCTGTGAAAACTGATCTGTAGAAACCTTTGATGTTTTGTGCTAGACTTCCCAACCCACCAGAAGTCTCTGAGCAGTTCCAGGTGCAAGTTGAACTACATATACACATTGCATGGTTTATAGTACATATTCCTATAGTACATATTCATATAGTAGTAAATGTTTTAGAGCAACAGCATTGGCTGCTTCCAGTGTAGTTATGCATGAAATTACACTCCCAGGAATGCATTAAAAGCCAAAACTTTTGGAAATAGAATGAAGCCAGGAAACCATTTGGAGCTCTGTACTGCTGCACTAAGTCACTAGCTATCCATCATTACTAGGGAACATCAGCCCAAATGGCTACTACAGTGTGGCTGGGTAGTTCCATTGCATGTCTCTTGGTTTTAGAAGAATAACCAGACTAAATAGAACTAGTGTCTTGCCAGCGATTCTTCTGTGGAGGTGTGCACAGTATCTGTCCTTACAGTGACTGTTATTGGCAGAGAAGCTCTCTCTGGCTTTCAAAACAACTGTTTTTGCAAATACTACATGAGACTGTATAAATAAAAACAGAATTTAATTTTCTTTCCTTCATTTTCACACCTAGATTTTAGGAATGATATAGTGAGATGATTGTTGACAGTTATGCCAATAAAGATGAGAGAGAGATCAGTGAGATAGCATTTTTAATTGTCTCTAAGGCTTTTTATTGCCTTAGAGATTATGCAGATTAACCAATTGCATCACACTGAAAGAGAAACAGCAATTCAAATACTTTGCTTGACTTTGATTAAAGATGTATAAGCCAGGTATATCACAATGAAATGTATGCATGGGCTCTGTACAAGGAAGTAACATAATTCATAGGGACATTAACTGCTTTTTAATTAAATAATTTACTTTGTGCCATATGTACATATCCATTCAACTGCAAGCAGACATATTGTAGTTTTGAAATTGTGGGAGGAATAGAGAATCCAGGAAATCTTCTGGTGAAATGAAATGTAATTACATAGTGTTGGTGCAAATGCTTTAAGGCATGAATAGGAAGAGATGTTTATTCTTTCTGCTGGAGAAAATTTGATTTCTTTAAAATCTCTTATAGCATGAGCTAATCAGGGGCAGCTTCCATTGCCAGGCAGTGCTTTTGTAAATGTGTGAGAAGAATCTCTTATCAAAATATTTTCAGATGTTACTAACAATTCAGTATCGCTTCTGTACAAACGGCACAACCAGGGTCATTTTGAAAACCTCTAAAATATTTTTTTTTAAGTTTAGGCCGTGGTAAATTGAAGTTTCAGAACTTCACCCATTCCCTTTTAACTTGCCCCTTTTACTTGAAATAGCATTATGAGATAAGTAATACATTTTAGTATGGAAGGACAGCAATCATCTGTTATTCTCTCAGTGTGTTTCTGTACTCCCCAAGCTGTATTAAGCTGGACTTTTAATACAAAATAATTTGAATATGGTATATTTATTTAACCACTTTAAAATCCTAGATGTTTTATTTGCATATATTATATATGCTGTGCAGTATATGATGATGAGAAATTTTGTAATGTTAATTTGAATAAAAGCATGACACTTATTAAAAATGGTTTTTGGTGAATGTAGTATTCCAGAGAGATAATACGTAGAGCAGAAGGTTTTGGCTAATTTTGTGTACAAAAGATTTAGCCTCATGGCACTTTTAGGTCCTTATTTTTGCCATTGCTATGATTTAATTGATTTTTGGACCTGTACATTTTTGTCCTTTGCCTTGTGGAAATCTAGCTGCTTGTCAGATCTGGACGGAAGTTAATAGAGGGAAATAAACAGGCAAGAGCTAATAAAAATCAATCTTTGGAGGAAGCAATGAATTTTATGTCAGTTTTCCTCTAACCCAGTCCTTTGCATGGTCTGATGAAGTTGCACAATAGGTTAGCATGGAAGAATCCTTTGCAGGTCAGCCTGTCCAGCCTCCTGCACAGACCATGGCTAATACCAGGTGATGAACAGCATTGCTGCCACTCTGAAATATCTGACTTGAGAATAGGGTTGCCACAGAGTTGTATTGTCTTAAGCTGCCCTGCAACTGCACTTTAAGGTGCAAGGTGAAGCAACATTTGCTGTCTTCAGAAGTCATACTTTTTTTATTCCTGTTGCTGTTTAATTCCTAAGGAATGAGATACTTTGGTATTTTCATGGACCTAGTTTCTGTCATTCAAATAAAGGCCAGAAAATGTGAAAAAAATTAGCTGAAAGGAAGTGTAGCCCTTCTCATGTGAACTTAAAGTAACACTGATACCTCTAAGGTGTAGTTGGTTATTAGATTCTCAAGATAGAGGGGTCTGTTAAGTCAGTTTATTGCCATATCCTTGTTTGCAAGAGGTGCTATTGGTTGTGTTTATTTTGCTTTATTTTTATTGATTGTGTTAACTTATTTTTGCTATTGCCTGGAAGAGGGTGATGAGGTCTGTCTGTGATTCCACTTTGGTTTGCCCCCATTTGACTCCAAGAACCCTGACCATCTGTACTTTGTACATATTAGCTTGCCTCTATGCTCCAGTCTGGAACAAACTGAGCAAACAGTTGGGATCCCAGGCAAGAAATTAGAGGGAGCACACCCAGAGATCAAAGCCTGCAGCATTATTACTGGTTGGCTTAAAACCACAGGTCAGTCTCCAGAGTGCAAGTAGAACTGGGAGAGTATTACTTGTCAAAAGTACTTCTGAATTTTATGTTAATATGATGTGGTTGCTAGAGCAGTTGAAATGACTAAGTGGCCCACGTAGCAGATGAGGATGTAGGCTACTTGGACTTCAGCAAAGTCTTTGATGTTGTCTCCCATGGCATTCTCATGGAAAAGCTGGCAGCCCATATTGGGTAGGTGTTCTCTTGACTGGATGGCTGAGCCCAGAGAATAGCAGTAAATGGCATCACATGCAGTTGGAGGCCAGTCATTAGTGGGGTTCCTCAGAGAGCCAGTCCTGTTTAATTGATGATGGCAATAAGGAGATCAAGGGCACCCTCAGTGAGTTCACAGACAGCAGTGAATGGGGTGGGAGTGGGGATCTGCTGGAGGCTTGGAAGGCTCTGCAGAGGGATCTGGACTGACTGGATCGATGGGGTGAGGCCAGTGGGGTGAGGTGCTGTTGAGGAGTACACCCAGGGCAGTGTGAGCTGCAGGCTGAGCTCTGTGGGGTGGGAGCTGGCACTACAGGCAAGAGGCCATGGGCTGCCACCCCAAGGATCCCAGACTTCCCTGTGCTTAGACTGTGAGGTTATAAAACCCCAGGTTTCCTTTTTTCAGAGCCCCTCCTCAGAGGCATCCAGCTGAAGCTGTTTTGTTATTGCACCATGATTAAATTATTCTAAGCATTGAGATATATGAGACTCTGCTATGGGAAACTTGGGGTTGAGCTGGTAAGGAAACCTGGTCTGACTATGAGTGTAGGGTGTATAGCTATGAATGGGCCTTGGTCCCAGCTTAGGAGGTGTGAATGTGACAGAGTGACTCCTGGATGGTCAGACAGGGACAGATGAACAATTGCTGACTCCTGCACTTCAGTCACAGCACTTCCTGCAGCATTACAGGCTTAGGGAGAGTGCTTGGAAAGGCCAGTGGAAAAGGTCTTGAGGGTGTTGGTTGACAGCAGGCTGAACATGAGCTGCTGTGTGCCCAGGATGGCTAACAGCATCCTGCATTGCATCAAAAACAGTGTCACCAAAAGGACCAGGGAAGTAATTTTCCCCTTTTCTGGCCACTGGTGAGGTCACACCTTGGATCCTGTGTTCAGTTCTGGGCTCCTCACTTCAGGAAGGACACTGAGGTGCTGGAGTGTGAGCAGAGAAGGGCAACAGAGCTGGTGAGGGGTCTGGAGAGTTGAATCATATGGGGAGCTGCTGAGAGAGCTGGGATGTTTAGCCTGGAGAAAAGGGGACTGTATGGAGACATTATTGCTCTTCTCAACTATGTGAAAAAAAGTTATAGTAAGATGAGGGTCAGCCTCTCCTCCCAGGCAGCTAGTGACAGAATGAGATGACATAGCCTCAAGCTGCACTAGGAGGGAGGTTCAGCTAGGACATCAGGAAGACTTTCTTCATGGAAAGGGTTGTTCAGCATTGGAACTGACTAGCCAGGTGGAGTCACCATCCCTGGAGGTGTTCAAGAAATGACTCTACGTGGCACTTTGTGCTATGGCCTAGTTGACAAGGTGGTAATCAGTCAAAGGTTGGACTTGGAGGTCTTTTCCAACCTAAATTATTCTGTGTCACATCATATTTTGATATCCTGAGAGCCTTGCTTTTTACCAGTGCTTTTGTATTTAGTATCAAAAAATTATTCTAGACTTCTTCCAGGTGTATCTGGCAAGCCTAATTCTTTTCTCTAGGGTATATTATCCTGCATACATCATCTCTGTGATTTTTGGCTTACATTTAGGTTGTCCTTGTTTGGCTTAGTAGCTGTGCTATTCCTGAAAGATGAAATTCTTAAATGTCAACTTTTGCCCTGCCCAGAAATAGAGGTAACGTGTTTGTGTTCTTTGATAACTAGTGCAGTTCACAGCATCCTAAATTTTCAAAGCATACATGGTAGACTATTTCTTTGCAATCAAACAAGGTATGATATTCTTCTATAGTCAAATACTTACCTAAATTTTCTTAAGTAGTCTTCATCTTGTTCTTTTAGTGCCTGCTGCACTCAGAAGAGGAACTCGGTTGTGTTTTCTGAAAGTTCCCCTCTGTGCTTGTTGCATGCATCCTGTCTGGTCTGTGTGCTTCTGCTTGTACACCCAGTTCTCATAGCTGGCCAGCAATGTGGAATGACACAACACAATCATTGACTATATTAATGGCCTATCAATCAAGCATCCTGTTTATTAAGGACCACTAATTTATACCAGATGCAAAACTGAGGCTTGCAGCCTGCTAATCAGTTTACTTCAGAAGAAATAAGCACAGAAGATGATCAGACCATTCAGTGTTCTTTTTTAATTACTATTTTATTTTGTTATGTCTAGCCTACCCTAACCTTCTTGTTACATGTGTTCTGTAGGTGTTTGCTCTGTTGGAAGGTTCTGAAAACCATCAACAGATATAAGTAAAATATAGTGAAAGCCTTGATTGTTGTTACTGTGTTGTTCATTTTCATGGGTTTTGAAATGGCTGTTGTTATTTCACCTTAAAACTACCATAGTGCATAAGGCCATAATGAAAGTTTGAAGTCACAGGAACCACCTTCTGCCCTGAAGGTGTGATATTATATAGCACTTTACTGAGCACACTGCATTCTTTCATCTCTTAACTACACAAACAATGTTGACTGAATTCACAGATTTATGTGACGTTCACAAAAATAAGAGCAGCACAGCTGCTGCTGCTGCTTCATTCATGGAGGCACTCATCACTTGTGCAGGGCAGCTTTCCTTGGGGTGAGGGCTGTGAGCAGAGGCACATTTCAGTGCCATTTCAGTGCCTCGAGCCGAGGGCTGACTGCCGTGCACCTCCTTGGGCATCTCCGCTCCCAGGTGAGATGCCAAGGGGAAAAAAGGCAGTGGAATCACACTCTCTGGCCCATTTATTCCTAAAAGGGACATCCAATGAGATTGAATGGCAGGCAGTTTAACAGTGATAAAAATAGTACAACCTATATAATTAGCAAATTGGACTCTCAGCTACAGGTTACAGTAAAGCCTAAAATGCTTCATAGGATTCAAGTGTACATTGGCAAAGTACATTTGTAATAAGACTTTCACTATTAAATTACATAGGATTAAAAAAATTAGAGCAGATATAAAATCTTATGTTTCAGACAAGCGGGTGAGTCAGCTGCTGACTGCCTAGGGCTAGGACGAAACTTCCTGTATTAATCAGGTTATTCTATAATTACAAGGTTTCTTGCACCTTCCTCTGAAGCGGGTACTGAGTGCTGTCAGAGAAAGAATACTGGACCAGGCGGACAACAGGTCTGATTGGTATGGCTATTCTTGATTTTTTCTATCTCTTTTATGTGTCTTTTTTACATTCCCTTGTCACTAATATGGATGGTTGATAAGAATAGTGTGCTATTAGAGAAGGAGTGCTACTCTGCTTCTTTCAGACTGCATACAAATTTGCTTTCTGTTGCTAAGGGTTTGACCTATTCAAGGACAGGATCATATGGTGGAAGGGGGAGTAGGTCTAGAAGAGATGAGCTGCAGCAGGGATACACAAATGCAAGTGACTGTTTAAAGCAAACCTGAATAATTGGAAAGGAGCAGAAGGAAAATTATATAGCAACCTGTTTGTGTCAGTGGTTTGCTTAGAGACTACTCGGGTATGGTGAAAAAGAAAGTATTGCAAAATCAGCTCAACCTCCTGCAAAGACAGGATGATTTAACTATTGTCCTTCCTTTGCACAGAGATGTTGCTCTAGCCATAAATATGGCAGTCATAAATATGACAGACAAAGTGATGTTAATACTGGCTGGGATAAATCGTTGCTACAATAGAGGGTATGATAGCAAGGAGATGACTGTTTTTGGGGTTGTTTTGTTTTAACTAGAGCATGGGAAAATGGAGAGTTCATTGCATTGTAAGGCAGCTGTAGCTAGCCTGGTTAGTATGCTGTAACTCAGGAGCTAGTCACAGCAGTGTGCCTCCCTCCCTCTCTTCTGGCTGACAGTTTTGAGTCCCCTCTGCACACACAGAGAACCCTCACTGGCTGAACCAAGAGTATTTCTCAGATTTGAAAGGTGAGGGAGGTTATACAAGAAGGTGTGAATGTGGGTGAGACTCTTCAGAAGAGAAGAAGCTTTTGCTCAGTCATTTGCCTTGGATGTAATTATACCTAAGTGGAGTACAGGGAATCACACTGTGGGCCTCAGCTCCTGCAAATTTGATGTTTCTGTGCTAGTCCTCTGTGTTTTCTCCAAACACAAACTGGGTGAAATTCAGAGAAGTATTGCATCCTGAACACTGTTACTCTTGTGTGCTTGAAGGTGGATTAGGAAGGAATAGTGCTTCTGGAGCAGAACCTATATAGGAAAAAAAAATTAAAAAATCAAAGTACCATAACCCAAGATTACAGAGTACATTAACACAGAGGTGCAAAGATTAAATCCTCAGTATTGTTGGAGTACACAGTGTTCTAGGTAGGTGTTTCATATGGAATAACAGCAGCTCCTCTGTGAGTTGCAGCATGTAAATGCTTTTGTAGAAGCATTGCTTTGGTTCACCAAGATACCCTTCCTGGGAGTGTAAAACAAATTAATTCTTGTAAACAGTTTATGTGAGAATGATAGTCCCCACTGGAGTTTGTTTTTTCAAGCATCTCTCATGTAAAACAGTGTGGTCCCTGCAGAACTGAGATTAAAAGTGTCAATTTCTGGTTTGGCAAAGCCATGCAAGTGGTTGGAAGAGTGGTAGTGGTTTGTAAGAAGCTGTGTCTTACCTTGGATCACATGCTGGAATCCCAACTGATGCAAGCACAGAGACTGCATATGAAATAAAACCAGGCTATGTAAAAATAAAGAGGGGAATTCAGCCCTAGAAACACCTAAAAGGTGTTTTCTGCAGCATGTATATGGGGCCTTAGTGGCCAGGAGCTTGAAAAATTAAATAAGACAAAGCTGTCTGGTACTTGGTGATGGAGCTGAGACCTTTCACATCAAAGTCTGGGTGAAAATTTCCCATAGAGGTGCAGTTACAACATTGAGAGAAAAATGTGCTGGAGCTAGGTTACAGAGCTGGGGAAAAAAAAAAAAACAAAAACAAAACAAAACAAAAAAGTATGAGAGTTAGCACATTATATTGCTGCTGCTTAAATAACACAGTTGAAGTTTACCAGTTCATCATGGTGTATGTACAGAATTTAAAATAAGTTACCTAATGTGTTATGCCATGCTGGGAAATACCATATTTCCAGCAGATATTCATATACTAAAAAACTGCATGCTGATGTATGTGAAAGCCAGGACTTAGGAAGCCTAATTCATCCTGTGGGATTAATTTCTGTCATATTAATATATTTATAGTTTTCTCTAAAGAAAATCATGTATAAGCCTCCTGTGAAAGGTTCTTGTCTGGATTGATATTGTAGAACAGGAAGATAAGTTGTTTCAGAAAGACAAGATGATACTACCAAAAGTTTACTGAATTTTAATTCTCATTTAGTTTTTAATTGCCCTTCTTACAATAAAATACTGCCTAATTATACTCAAAATTCTCAACTCCCAAATTATAATTCTACAAATCCTCATATTTTATATGTTGTCATATATATTAAAATTCAGGTAAAGAAATAGTTCAACTGAACTCAAATTAATCTAGTCACTGACAACATTATGACTCACTGCAATATTTTGAAAGCCGTTTATCTCAAGTTCACTGAAATCCTGGACCGTTCCACACAAGAACTTCAATTTAAAATAAACCAATCAAACTGTGTCTCTGTGCAATTAAATATCTCCATGGTAACAGGGATTAAGCACATAAGGTAGACCTACTGACAGTGCAGAGATTATTTCAAATTTCTGGTTCTTCCAGCAGTAGACAAATGAATTTACATTTTCTGTATTGAGCACTGGGAGACATAAAATGAAAGCAATTGAGCTACTTCTGTGGCATCTTGGGACTTCAGAAAGTATATTCTTGACAGAGGAAGTAATTAGCTGGAATTACAAGTAGGAATTTAGCAGACAGATACAAATAAGCATTTGCTCATGGGATTTATTTAGCGTTTCATAATTAAAACCTGGATAGGCATATTATTTAGGATACAAATAACATGGAAAGTTCTTGCCATGGTTTAAAAAATTTTACAGCATAATAAAACCATTTTTCTTCTAGTTTTTAAGTGATCTTAGGCTCACTTATTTGCAGCTCTGCTATCAAGTAATATTTTTAATGATAAATGTACTTCTAGAGTTGTAGTGCAGATAGACACACTGATATTCAGTGAAGACATAGGATGATGCTTTAATCAATCCTAACATCTTTCTCATTCTCTCTGACTCTGTTCCTAGCTTTTTCATGTGCATTTATTAAAAATACTGGAAATGCACATCTGCTGGCATGTGTGGTTTTCAGCTTTCAGTTATGTGGCTTAGGGTTGGTTTGTTTTTCTTTTCTGATATTGGCTTTTGATTTGGTTCCTAGGGACATAGAGTCACTTGGAAGGGACCTTAAAGATCATTCAGTTTCAACCATGTGCCATGCACAGGGACACCTTTTACTAAACCGTGTTACTCAAGCCTGACCTTGAAAACTTCCAGCAATGGGTCATCCAAAACTGCTTCGGGCAACCTGTGTCTTCCAGGGCCTCTCCACCCTCAGAGTAAAGAATTTCTTCCTAATACCTAATCTAAATCTAGCCTCTTTCAGATTAAAACTGTTGCTCCTTGTCCTGTCATTGAAAGCCCTTGTAAAATGTCTTGCTCCTGTAGGGATCCTTAAAGTGCTGGAAGGCTGCTCGAACATCTCCCTGGAGCCTCCTCTTCTCCAGACTGAACAATCCATGTCTCCCAGCCTGTCCTGATAGGAGAGCTGCTTTTTTGCCAAACTGTGGGAAGTGGAAGTGAGCTGCCCTCAATGTGGAAACAATTCAACCTGTAGCTCTTCATCCTGTATTAGGCAGACGTAAAATCTGCAGTGCTTTTGCATTTTGAATATTCTTTCGATATTTTGAGCTTGCAATATGTTGAGATGAAAGGTGTGGTGGCTTCCCACCACGAGCACTCACTTGTTTGATGTTGGTGTTGGAATCATGCTGGTCTCATTCTTTGTGGCAGGATGGACTTCCACCCTGGGATAGCAGATATGTTGGAAAACATTTTATGAGACCAGTTTGTCAGATGGACCCACAAATGTACCTCTTCAGCTGGAATTTGAATTTACCTACCCCATCAGGCTACATTTTGTTGTCTGCTTTTGATTCTGGGAGTCTATACAGTCTTGGATGTCTTTGGTTCCCTGTTTATTTCAAGCATAAGCTTAAGTCTCTGTGTGTAAAGAGACAGGTTTTTTAGCTGTGCTCTTATGAAGAGACATTGCTTGAATTGTCCTAGTTGTCTGCCAGTCAGCTTTATGTTAGAATATCCTTCCTTTGCCATTGAGATGCAATTTTTTTTTTTACATCTTGGGATGAAAAATATCTGTTAAAAGTTCACAATAAATATATCAGATATATCTAAAAGTCATCGTAATGGTACATTCCTAAAGGAAGAGATGAATACCCAGCACATTTGGTAGGAATGAGTGTAGAGTGTCTGTTTATGGCTGCACTTGTTAACCATTCAAAAAAAAAGCAGAAGCCCCTGTTAAAGTTAGCTCCTGGCATAAACATCCAGCAAATGTAGAAGGGAGAAGTACTGAAACATTGATGAAACTTAAGGTAAACCAGAAAGTCAGGAGTATGTGGAGAAAGTGTCTGAAGAGACAATTTCAAAGATAAAGAGAGGAGGGAGTGCTGTTCTAGATAATGCAGTTCCTGGGCTTGACCAGGTGGGAACAACAGTTTTGCCTGGAATCTAAAGAGATCCTTCATATTTCTGTTCCTGCTTATAATCTCTTTTGTGCAGTGTTTTCTTCTTGCTGCCGTGTTATTGGTTTTGTTTAATCCAGTCAGTGCCTTGAGCTGGGCAGAAGTGATTTGGCAAAAAGGTGTACTGATAAAAGACATTTTGGGTTGGACCACGAGGGGCTGATTCTGGCAGCTCATAATAATGGCATTTAGAGGTTTTGTTGCAGGATTCATGTTGCCAACATCCAGTGAAGTTGCAGTTCCATCCTTTTAACAGTGTCCTATGGAAGTATAAGCTAATGATCTGTCTCTGAGAAGGAAACCATAAGAGCATAGCATTGGTGTTACACACTGACAAGTTGTAATTTTCCAATCAGGAATCTTTTTAGTTAGAATATACACATAGAAATAGGAGTTTCAGTGCCTTGAAACACAAGCCAAAATTGTGGCTATGTCTTGAAAAATATTTGCTTCCCCAGAGTGTCACACTATGACTAGCTAGAAGTTTCCAAAAGGCTTTGAAGCATGCCTTGTAAGAGAAATCCCAACATCAGTATACTCAAGCTGCATTTGAGACAGTCCTGTTAGTTTCCCTGACTAGAATTAATTAATGCAAGTGCAAGCTAATGGGCAGATCATAGAAACAGCTGCTTTCATGGCATGAGCCTTCAGGAGCAGTGTTCCTGAAGGAGGAACCCTATCACCTGAACATAATGTGTAATAGATGCACAGCTGGTTGCTCAGCCCTGCCTCTGTGACTTGCATAGGAAATTGAGCCCTGTGCTGAAAGCCTGGGTGCTGTCAGGGAGAGTGACAGCACAGGGCTGTGCAGAGCTGCATGGCTGGATTTTTTCCATAAGCTTCTTCTCCAGCAAGCTGTACTCAGAGTGAGCTGGCATATCCCAGACAGCCTTAGAAGGAATGGATGTCATGACTGTCCATGCTCAAGATTTGGAGAAATTTGCTCAAAAAAATTTGGTTTTTGGTCATTGGAGTTCTTTTTTTGGTATGGTTTTGTTTGTTTGGTTGGTTGGTTTTTTGTTTGGTTGGTTTTTGGTTTTTTGTGGTTTTTTCTGTTTGTTTTGGTTTTTATTGATTTTGTGTTTGTTTTGGGGTTTTTTGTTGTTATTTTTTGTTTTGGTTTGGGTTTTGTTTTTTTGGGGGGGTTATTAGGTTGGTTTGGGTTTCGTTGGGTTTTTTTTTTTTTTTGTTTATACTACAGGAGCACACACACCTCTTACACTTGTGTAGTGATTCTTGCTGGTGCTAACAATTGTAAAAATGTGTTGCATATTTAAAGAAGACATTTTTAATCATCTGGATTTATAGTTTAGTTTATAAATTCTCAAATCTTTCACCAATTTTCATGCATGCCCTTGAAAACTGGTATAAGAGAGGCAGGCATATTTAGCTGAATAACCACATCTGTAACTACATGGCAAAAAAAGCAACAGGTGCGTAAGGAAGGTTAAAAGGACTGACCAACATCGAGAACTTAATAAAAAGCAGAGACTAGAGGGCTGTAGTGAGATTTGCAGAAGTGTAGCATGAATTTGTTCTTGCACTGGCTCTTTATCCTTATAAAAGAGGAATGGGAGACCTCTGAATTTTACTGTGTTTGCCTGGGTTCTTTACACAAAGACATAGTTGAGGATTAATAACAAAATCTTCCTAATAATCTAAAAGTAATTGTTCAAATGACTGAGGAGAGGAATCTTTATATATTAGCTGATTTGCTGAAAGAAGTTCATGTTTCATCTTTTGGGTATGCCACTGGAAAATGCTGTTGTAGAGATAGGGAAGTATTTTTTGCAGCTAGACATGCATGACAGGGGGGTTCAAACTGCAACAAATGCAAAAACTACTGTTAGAATGGTTTTGGTGAGGGAAAAAATTAGGGGAGATAAGAACACATAGATTTGTCTAATACACAAAAGTAAGATCAAGAGGGAATGAATGGCAGGAAAAAAGCAAGAAATGTTTAAAACAAAGAATAATTTGTGGCAAAAAAGCTAAAGGTACTATACATTCA
This sequence comes from Muscicapa striata striata, assembly GCA_030060385.1. Classification (NCBI taxonomy): domain Eukaryota; kingdom Metazoa; phylum Chordata; class Aves; order Passeriformes; family Muscicapidae; genus Muscicapa; species Muscicapa striata. The sequence continues at coordinate 1,967,110 of JAREIS010000031.1, forward strand.
AATTGCAAGAGAGAAGACTCCTATAGATTAGAGTAATGGAGTTAGTTTCCAAGTTTGCAGCCAGAGCACTGGATTGAGTAATCCAAAATGTATTTATACTGATTATTGCTACATAAAGAAGGATATAGGACACAGTTTATATGATAGATTGGAAAACAGCAAGGCTTTGGAGATGGTGGGAAACCAGATCATTCCCATTCCTGTTTTCCTGTAAGTCAAGTGGCACTTTACTTCTTTCTTTAGCATGTAGAACATGAAATCTAAGCAACACTTTTGCAAAACTGACTTAATCTACTGTATGCCCTTAGAACCTTTTGCAAATATTAATGAAACATATCTAATTATCTGTTAGACAGATTACTCACGGCAATTTAGATTGCCATATAAAAGTGGAATAAAAATCAGTGCTTTTAGTTACCATATGGATAATAAAAATAGTTAAATGGGATGATATTCAGGGAGATGATATCATTTGACCAGGCTTTTGGAAAACTGGATAAATGCTCTTTTCTAAATGCTGTCATAGAATGATGAATAAGTCTATTTCAAAAAATGCTTTTGTTGAAAGATAGGAGAGGAAATATTTTTTTCCTGAAGTGTTTATGCGTAGTATCAGCAAAATGTTTTTCTTTTTCAGGAAAACCGGCATTGTCATCAATCTTATTAAAGGATAAAACATGGAAGTAGTCTGCAAACATAAGGACAAGTTAAAGGACTATTTTTTTCTGGAAGTTTTGAGTTTTATACTGTTTTCTGATAACAACCAGAATCAGTTATTAATTTTATCAGGACATGATGGTTGTCCTCTTCTGCCCATCTATCTAAAAAAGCAATAGCTATTATCTGATATAATTTTTTTGAAACAATGTTTAGGGAGTCCTTTTGCTCATGTGAACTTCTGCATAATTGTGCTAGTATGTGTGGTATTTTTGAGTGAGCAGACTTTTGCTGCCAATAATATAAATGGTAGTGCTTTAGAAGTATGCTAGTTAGCCAGCTCTTCAGAGAAACAAAACCCAACAATTTGAATTCATTTGGCATGTATATGGTACAAGTTGCCAAAGCCTCCATCGTTTAGACAACCTGTGTAATAGTCAGCTTCCTTAGTCTAATGCTACAAGTTACCTTCACACAGGTTGTTAGTTTTGAGGTTTGATGATTTTATTAGTTTGTTTTAAAGACTGGCTTTATTTTTGCTGTTCAGTATCAATGGCACACTTTTCCTGGCATGTAGAGACAACAGTTTCCTTGAACAGGCTATCAACAATTTGCAATGGTGCAGCACAGATCCTACAGTACCTACCACAACTACCCCATACAAGGAAATACAGATACAAAATAGTGTCAAACAAGTGTTGGAACTGGAGCAACTGGCTGCATGTGTCCAGAATGTTCTGGTGGATATTTTACATGCTTCATTGGGCCTCCTTTCTGGCTGGTTCAATGTCTCTTTCCCTTCTTATCCTAATGTATAGAATGCTAATGCTCCTTATGAGTTCTCAGACATATATATGTTATTGCTTCAGTTAAAGTAGAACAACTAAAGTAATGCTAGTCAAATGTAGAAAATGTTTTAAGAGAGGGCAGATTGTGACCATCCAGATCAGAAGGGATTCCTCCCTTCCTGGTCTGATAGCCCCAGGCTGCTGCAGTCCCCTGGTCCAGCTCCCCATGAGCTGAGCATACAGTCCCCATGACTGCATGCAAAAATGCTCCAGACTGGCACAAATGATCACCAGGATCATGCATACAGGCAACCAGTGCCTCTGCAGGCACCACATCAACACAAACAGCTCACCCACGAACAAGACCAGTACAAACAGCCTGATCCTGTCCTTACCCATCAGCAATTGGATCTTGTATGTTGGGTGCTTGCTGTTTGGACATGTATACCCATGCACACACAGCCTCCCCATATTTGTGCAGAAGTGGATGTCACCAGTAGCTGATCCACACCTGTCATCTTCCCCACAGCAAACCCTTGTCTGGGGTCTGGTCTCTGTCATCTTTTTTACTTTTCCTCATTGGTTTCACTTCCATAGCATCTGGACCTAAATTTGGTGTTTGTGACCCATCACCTGGATGCCATTAGCTTTCCATAGCAAGCCCAATACAGTCCTCTTGGCACTGCTGGCCTTGCAAGTTCAGTTCCCCAAGGATTGGCTGGGGTCCTGTCAAGTGTGCTGATCTTCCACATGGTTCCCCCTCACCTGCCCATGGCACCCAGCCAGCCCTGCCCTGTGCTCTCTGTCACTTGTGGCTCTTCTCTCTTTGCTGTGTGTTGCAGCCAGCTGTTTCTCTTGATGTGCATTCTGGTTTGTCTTCGTTGATAGCTGTACCTTAATCTCTTTATGCATTAAAAAAAAAAAAATCCATTATGAAAACAGAATAATGTGTGTGTTTACTGCATAGTCCCAAGAACTGCCAATTCCAAGTTCTGTCACTCAACATCTGGGAAAGAAAAGGGGGCACAATGTATCACCAGTTAGAGCAAGGGTTTTGCTCTCCATTTTTCAGTGATGTTTGGATTCTAATTTATTATTACAACTATTGTTTTTTAATTCTTTCTAACAGTACTTCAGGAACTTTAATATTTTTATTTTTATGTGCTTTCTCTGCAGTAAATGAGGTTTGTTGTCTAAGCCAGATATTGTAGATGTATAAAAAGCTATGCTGCTCTGTGGATGTTCCAAAATCTTGGAAAAACTTGAATGAAAATATCAAGTTTTTCACATTCTCATTCTTTTTAAAGGGGCTGCTGAATGCCTTTCATCAGCAGACCCTTTTTGGCTGTTTGTAACCTTACAGGCTGTCCTTGACAGAAGTGAAAAATTTTGTTCCTATCTCTTTTCTGAGACCTAAATGGTATTTTGAAAATTATTTTCCCTTTCCTGGAGAAATAGAAGTTGTTCTGCCAAAGTACATTGCAAAGCTTGGTTCCTAGTGTTTGAGGCAGATATTTGAAACATGAGCACACATTTCCTTGCAACCAGGGATGTAATTTCTGTTGTTGCTGTGAAGTTCTCCCATGTTGAGAGCCTTCTGAAAATTTTGTAAGTGGTCAGAAACTCAGAAGGAGCAGTAGTGGCCATGCAATGTGTCCAAAAATCACACAGCTAAAAAGAAGTGTGCTGCTAGTGACTGCTGGCCATCAGAATGGAGAGCTGAGCAGGAAGCTAGGTAAAAAATATGGACAGCACAGTTAGAGGAGGAGCTAGTGTGAGTGGCAGGACTTGGTTTAACTGAGTTCAACAGAATAGTCATTAGTGGCTATGAGAGGAGAAGGATTAGGTGAAGAATTGGTCTCACAAGGAGATGGGAGAAGGAAAGATGGAGAACAGAGGAGGTAACAAATGACATCTGTAATTTTTTTGCAACACAGTGGCACTGACTCATGATCTGGTTATGACCTGTAATAAGCTTTGCTATTGTTCTGCCGGTTTTTTGTTTGTTTGTTTTTTTTTTTTTTGCATATTTTCTATATTTATGCCTGTCAAATGGATAGGAGCATCAAGTGTGCAACATGAATGTTAATTTTTTTTTTTTTTTGTCAAATGCCCAAAACACTTAGCCATGTGTTATGTGCATATGTATTGTTTACATTATTAAAACATTTTTAGAGTTCAGGAATGACATGAGTTAAGTATTAAAACATTTTAGATTTTAGGAGTGACATGAATTAAGTATTGCAGTTCTTGCTAGCTGAATTAAAACTTGTCTTGCGAAATTATAATATTTAGTTGTCCTGAAATGTGACTGCTAGTAGTTCTGAAGTATTCATTTCATGCTGTGTTGCTGCTTTTCACAGAAGTGTTATTAGTATTTTAATTATGTGTATCATTGCCACTGTCAATATGAGATCACAAGATGAATACAATACAGCTCTCCTGCACAGACTACATTTGTGTTCTGTGTTATTGTAGACCTTTAATAATATATTTCTACAAAATCTGCTGTTGAATTTAGACATTAGTTGTCATCATAGGAAATAAAGAGACAGAGTCTCTGCCATAAATCAGGTTGGCTTCATTAATGTCAGCAGAGCCCCACTGATTTACACCAACAGAAATGACACAAAAGCACTTTTTATATTTTACTGCTTCTCCCATGAGTTGCTCTATTGCAGTGTTTCTATTGCAGTTGAGTCCTAGAATAATAGTTCTTTTTCTCTTTTTTCCCATCTTTTCCTCTCTGTGCTTTCATTGTTTTGTCAGCCACTTGAGCTCAATCAAATATCTTTACCTAGTGTAAGTGTAGAAAAAGGTTTGATATTTTGGTATTTGTCCATAGCTGTCATGGAGGCATTTCAATTTTTACTTTTTCATTACAGATATTAGTCAAAGTGTGCTTTGGGCTTTTGTGAATAGGAAGCTGGCTGCCTGTAGCTTTTCTGGCTTTGTTCTGCCATCATAATCCACACATAAATGTTTATGGATGTGAATGGATGTCCTGTCAGCCCCATAGTAGAACACAAATTGCAAATAATTGAGCTTAATTAGGCCTACTGAGTTCATTATGGAGACCTTGATGCATTTCTCTTAGACACAAGTGCATTATGGGGTCATTTTTCTGGATCAGGGTCTCAGTTGTGACTCAGGAAGAAAAAAGGCCAAGTAAAACCCAGAGTTCTGCCTGCACTGCAGTCACAGTGGTAGTGGCTGTAAATCAGTGCCCCCCAGTCAGCCTTAGCTGAGCTGGCAGGGGTACCAGCACAATCCTGCTGTGGCAGCCTCGAGTTTCAGCTGGTGTGAAGGGGAGCAGGTTAAACCTGTGCTGTGCTCTGCAGTGCAGCACATGGGTTCCCACAGCACCCAAGGGCACTGGCTGAAAGCTGTATAGATTTCAGACTTCTCACAGTTCACTACTCAAGTATTCACTTTTATAGACAGTTGTCCTTAGTGATGCACTCAGATTTTCAGCCTGACCTATCTTTAATGGAAATGCTCTCTAGGGATGTAGTAGTCTTTTCTGCATGGGACAATTTCATATTTTGTTGCAGTTAGCAGCCTCCACCTTGTACTCCTGGCTTGTACCAGCAATGGCATGGCCAGCAGGACTAGGGCAGTGATCATCCCACTGTGCTCAGCATGGTGAGGCCACATCTCAAATCTTGTGTTAGTTTTGGGTCCCTTCATAGAGGGAAGGCTCTGAGGTGCTGGAGCAAGTCCAAAGAAGGGCAATGGAGCTGGTGAAAAGGCTGGAACACAAGGCTTATGGAGAGCAGCTGAGGGAGCTGAGGTTGTTTAGCCTGGGAAGAGGAGGCTGAGGTGGGACCTTATTGCTCTCTACAACCACCTGAAAGGAGGCTGTGCCCAGGTGGGGTCAGTCTCTTCTGCCAGGTGACAGGGTGGGAGGAAGGGGTGCTAGGGGAAACTTAGATTGGATGTTAGGAAAACTTTCTTCATGGAAAGCATTTTCAAGCTCTGAAACAAGCTTCTCAGGGAAGTGATTTAGTAACCAGCCCTGAAAGTATTCAAAAGACATCTAGATGTGGCACTTAGGGACATGGTTTAGTGTTGGACTTGGCAGTGCTTGGTTAATGATTTGGCTCAGTGATTTTAAAGGCCTTTTCCAACCTAAATGATTTTGTGATTCTATGAGAACTTCAGGGGCTTTTTTTGTGAATAATTGTTTTTTCAGCTTGGTTGCTGTTTCAGATTAAATCAAATGTAATGTGTGTGACTGTTTCTCCTCTTCCTGGTTGTTCCCTGACTAGAACAAAAAGTACTCCACTTCTTCAGTAATTTGCAATTTTTCTACACAAAATGGTCCATTCAAAGCTAGATTCACAAAATTGCTTGAATATTGGAAACTGCATTTGTTTTTCAAAGTGATTCATGCCTTTGTGTTGGTCAATTTTGTCATCTACCTGGTGAGATAAGCTCATGATTCCTGTTCTCTGCACAAGATTATCCAGCAGTCGGCATTCCTGGCCACAATGGTGCAGTTTCATGTTGCATAAATGTGAATTAAATGCTCACTGAAGCAGAGCAGGGACCAAGTATGACACTTGTCAGATGACTCATTTGGCCTTGCTTCAGCTTGCCTGTGGGTAATGTTTTGATGAGATTTAACTGATGGACTTTACAACACAGCCTTATGCTGGGTGGGTAGCAGTCATTCTCCAGTGCCATGGGAGCTTGTTGGATGCCTGGGCCCTGGGAAGCTGAGGAAAAAAGCTGGAGTTATTTCCAGTCCCAGAGTCTGCTTCTCCCAAGAGAGAGTGAGCCCAGTTTGAGTCCCAGGCACTTCACTCCTCTGATGATTTTGAGTTTTTCACTTCAGCAAGTAAAAAGCCTGTACCACACCCTACAGCAGTTAAAGCAGGACTGGCTCACTGCTTTCCAGGGTTTTGGTTTTATTGGGGGAACTGAGGGATTGCATCCCAGTTGTCCTTTCTTTTATACTCTCCTACTGGGAATATCAGAAGGCAGAGAGCAGCTGTGCTGCTTTCTCTGTGGATACAAACAAATCAGGAAAAATTGGTGTTGTGCACATGTAGCTAATGTGATCTGTTCTAAGCTTGAGAGAAACTTGCTCTGCTGCAAAATAACTTGATCTTCAACATATTCATTTGGCAGCTGTCTTCAGAAATTAAAATAATTATTTTTGCATTTGGGGGAGTGGAACAACCCCCTCATCATGTAGACTGAAGGAAAGAAAGGAGGCTCAAATAGTTAACAAAGTTATAAAAATTACCTGCCTTGCAACAGATCCTACTTTATTTTATTAAACCTTCAACTAAGTTGCATTAAAAGATCTCATTTTTAATTTCTTTTGCAAAGTCACTTAAAATTTGATGATTTATTCTACGTATATTCTACATATATCCTTAAAACATTTTTTCAAAACTAATGTCATAGAATTCTCTTTCACCCCATTCTATTCTTTCTTTTCCACATTCGACACAATATTTTTTAAATTAGGCACTAATTTTGCATGTATGCTATAAGCCTTAAAAAGGGTGGTTCAGAGGTTGTGAAAATGTGAAGTGTTTAGCCTTAGAAAAGCAGCACTCATTCCTAGACTCTGAAAAATCTTGTTCTATGGTCAAGCACAGCTTAATTTGTGAACATGAATAACAGTAATAATTTTTGGGTTTTTTTGCTTGTTTTGGTTTTGGGTTTTTGGTTGGTTGGTTGGTTGCGGTTTTTTGGTTTTTATTTTAATTTCTATTTTGGGTCCAATTAAATAGCTAATGGCTAACACACACCATTAATTTCTGTTGCCATTATTATGTCTTTCCTTAGAGGATATAATGTTTGGGAAATAACTTGTATATATCCCCCATGTGATTTATGTTGATAAACATACAGGTATGTATACAGAAAGCATAGCCTTTCTTTGAGATAGTTAGTTATAAAACTCATTTGCTACAATTCCTTGTTTGGTCTATAACAAGCAGTAGTGCTTTACTTATACACTGCTGTGTATTTTACCTGTACTATGTGATTAGTTCCATTCAGTTTGGTTTATTTTCTAAAAGTACTTTAGCCTGTATTATTTGGTGTATACAGAGTAATGGAAGTGATTTTAAAAGTGTTTATCTAAGATGAGAGGTGAAAATGCTATTAATTAGTATAATGTTTTGCATTTGCAGTAAGTTTGTATTTAAATTGAGGGCTACTGGGTCTTTGGGAAGGCTGTGCTGAGAAGGCAAGGAAGAAGCATCATCTTTTATGTGAAACAGCAGCTGGGAAGCAAAGAACTCTGCTGGAGATGGGAGATGACCTGATCAGTGTGTATAGGTCAGGACTGGCAGGTAAACCAACATAGATGGTGCTCTAGGCCACTGTCATGACTCCAAATGTCCCTCTCTTTCTCTTTCTTCCCTGCACTTTATATACTGAGCATGATGTCAGATGGTCTGGAATATTCCTTTGGTCAGTTGGGGTCACCTGTCCCAGATGTGTCTCCTCCCAGTCTCCCTTGTACTCCCAACTTCCTTACCAGCATGGCAATAGGAAAGGAGAAAAGATGTTGGCTCTGTGTAAGCCCTGCTCAGCAATAACAAAAGCATTTCTATATTATCAACGCTGTGTTCAGCATAAATCCAAAACATATAGCCCCATACCAGCCACTGGGAAGGAAATTATCTCTACCCCAGCTGAAACCAGCACAGCTACCTGATCAGGAAGAAGTAGATGAGACTTTAGGACAATGGGAAGTAGCCTCATGTTTACACACAAAGGTGGGGGATGTGGGTTCTCATCCTCAGTGGGGATGTGAACCAGCCTTTATAACTTGCTGGTTTTGTGTGCAACACAAATCAGCAGCTTTGTGGCATAGGTGATGGAGGGGCAATAAGGGGAGATACATTGCTGGATGTCATGCCTACAAACAAAGGCCAGCTGGGGAGATGAAGGTTGGGAGGAGCCTTGGCTGTAATGGCTGTGATATGCATGAGGAGGGAGCAGGGCAAAAAAACAGGATCACAGCCTTAGACTTCAGAAAGGCAGGCTTTGTCATGTTTCAGTATCTGCTTGGAAGAATCACATGGGATCTTATGGTATCCCATGGCCCTGGAAAGAAGAGCAATTCAAGACTGATCTTCAAGAAGCATTTTGGGCCAGTGGATGGAGTTCACTGTCCTGCTCCACTCTGCACTGGTGCACTCTCATATCAAGTGCTGTGTGCAGTTTTGGGTACCACAATAAGAAAGATATAAAGCTATTAGAGTGCCTAAAGGCTACAAAGATAGTGAAGGATCTAGAGGGGAAGCCATAGGAGGAGTGGATGGGATCACTGGGTTATTCAGCCTGGAGGAGACTGAGGAGACCTCATAGTAGTCTGCAGATTCCTCATGAGGGGACACAAAGGGGCAGGCATTGATGCCTTCTCTCTGGTGACCAGGGACAGGACCCAAGGGAATGACAGAACCTGTGCTTGGGAGGATAAGGTTAGATGTCAGGAAAAGGTTCTTCACCCAAGGGATGCCTGGGCACTGGAATGGGCTCCCCTGGGAAGTGGCCACAGCACCAAGCCTGACAGAGGTGTTTGGACAATGCTCTCATGCACAGCTTGTGAGTCTTGGGGCTGTCCTGTGCCAGGCCAGGAGCTTGACATTGATGATCCTTGTGAATCCCTTCTAACTCAGGCTATTCTATGATTCTGTGATCTTCTCCAAGCTTTAATTTGGCCCATCCCACCAAGCAGTCAGCCTGGAAGCAGGGACAGGTAACCCAGGAGGAATAGAGATAGTGTCCAATCATGCAGGGGTGGTATCAGGAAAGGCAAAGCTCATGTGGCTTGAATCTGGCAAGGAATGTGAAGAGCAACAAGGATTTTAGAAGTATATCAGCAGCAAAACAAAGATTAGAGAAAATGTGAGCCCACTGCTGAGTGGTTCTGGGATACTGCTGACAATAGACAGATAAAATGCTGAGGTACTCAATGCCTTCTTTGCTTCAGTCTTTCCTTGCCTCTATGAATCCCAGACCCCTAAAACTAGAGAGAAGGTTAGAGCAAAGACTTGTCCTTAGTGGAGGGTGATTGGGTTAAGGAATGCTTGAAATGGATATGAACAAGTCCATAAGGCCTGGTAGATTGCATACCTGAGTGTTGAGGGAACTGACTTATTTCACTGTGAGGCAGTTCAGCTACCTTTGGAAGGTTCCTGAAAGTGATAAAAGAAACAATTACCATGTCTCTCTTCCAGAAGGGCAGGGATTTTGGAAACTCCAGGCTGGTCAGCCTCACCTTGATCCCTGGGAAGGTGATGGAGCAGCTTATCCCAGAAAGGCTTTCCATGTGCAGGAAGGACAAGAAGGGGATCCAAAATAGTCAATATGGATTTACTAAGAGTAAATCATGCGTATGCAATCTGACAGCCTTCTGAAATGATGTGACTGATTTGAAGGGAAAGGAGTGGATGTTGATAGCTTTGACTTCAGTGAGGTTTTGAACAATCTTTTGTAAGATCCTTAAAGACAAGCAGAGGAAATAAGGGTGAAACAAGTGAGGTGGATGGAAAAGTGGCTGAATGGCTGTGTCAGGAGGGTTGTGATCAGCTGGTGCAAAGTCCAGCTGGAAGTCAGTCACTAAGATGGTACCCCAGAGGCTGATACTGAGCTCAGTGCTGAGTAACATCTGCATTAATGACCTGAAGGATGAGGTGGGGTGCACTCTCAGCAAGGCTGCAGGTGGTAGAAAAGCATGGGAGCAATGTTAATACACACTTTGGGTGTGAGGCCATTTAGAGGGACCCTGACAGGCTCAGGGTCATTTCAGACCCTGAAATAGGCAGGCAGGAACCTGATGAAGTTAGAGGGGGACATGCAAGGTGCTGCATTGGTGGAGGAACAGCACCATGCATGAATATAGGCTTGGGCCTGACCAGCTGGAAAGCTGCTTAGCAGAAGAAGATTGTTCCTGCTATACTCCAAACTGACCACGAACTAGGAAGGCACTCTTGAGACAGAGGTAGCCAACAGCATCCTGGGCTACATTAGGAAGTCCATTGCTAGCATGTCAAGGAAGGTGATTTTGTACCCTGCACAGCACTGGTGTGACTGCATCTGGAATCCAGTTCCCCAGAGAGGTTGTGGAGCCTTCATTGTCAGAGGTGCTCAGAATCCACCTGGACACATTTCTGGACAGCTGCTCCAAGTGGCCCTGCTTGAGAAGGGTCTGGGCTAGATGATCTTAAGAAGTCATTTCCAGCCTCAATTGTTCTGTGACTCCATAGCTTCCCTGATACACCTTCTCATCTTCCAGCAATCTGTTAGTAGAGTCTTGGTGCTTCCTGTGCAGAAGTTATGCTTAAAGAATGTTTTGCCAGAAGCTGGTTTATAGTTTCTACATGTATTTTAAGTGCTGTGTTTATGAATCTTTCTAGACATGATGCTTCTATTAATGTGTGTAGAATGATACACAAGACAATAATACAATTAGCACCTCAAAACTTCTGTCATCACAATTTTTATTGCTGTTATAATTTAATTTGCACTAGAGCTGCTAGAGACTTTCTCAAAAAGATCCTGTTGTTTTAGACTCCACTGAGATAGAAGCCTTTGTAAATTAAGCAGTACTGTATGATTTTTTCAGGGACAAAAATTTGATGGGGCCATCAGCTGAATTATTAGAATGGTCCTTGACATGCTCATGCATGTGCCACTTCACACTTCCCAAATAAACTGAAGATAGGATGGGATTTAGCATAGGCTGTAGGGGTCTTGTAATCCCCACAAGACTTTTTGGACATCATACCTTCTGTTGTCAAGTGTAAGAGAATAACTATAATGAGAAGTACAGTGAAGTAATAATGTTGGCACAGACTGCTCTGTGCCATTTGCTCTCAGAGCCAGTGAGCAGTCTCTGGCATAATTAATTTATTGGTATTGCTAGAGACAGAAATTTCTAGGCCAATAGTGCTTGCATATTACTGGGAAATACATAATAGGGAGGTAGAAGGTACTGGGAATCTTCTAGTCCATTTGCACAACAAAATCAGTTATCTTTTGAGAAGTACCTGGGAAATTATAAATGAGGAAGTGATTGGAGAACACTTCTATCTTAGTAAAGCTCCATTTATTTTTTTTTTCGCTTTACATGAATATCTATTTTTGTCAGTTTTCCAGCTGGCAGAAGTTATTTTTTTGCTGAAGGAGTGTTTCTTTTTCCTAGAGAACCCATGTTAGAGGAATTATTTCTCTTTGAAAAAGAGAGAGTATCCTTTGGTAAGGGATAGTTTAAAGACATACTTTGTAAACTTGAAAATGTGCACTATGTTGTCATTGAATCTTACAAAATGTGTGAAGTATTATATTATTACCAAGCTGCTTTAGGCTTTGAATTGGTTAAAAATGTCATGGCAGCCTGCAGCCACTGTGGTCATCAGCAAAGGCAATGGCAGGCTTTGGCAGGTAAGAGCTGTAGTGCTGACAGGAGCAGGTATGCTTTAAGGAGAGATTTATCATCTGAATGCCAGAGAGAATCAGTGGATGGGCTTGTTCTGAGCTTGATTTATGTGCCACTCTATCTTGTTTGGCACCTTATTGTTATAATGAATTATTCCTTTATGGAAGGTCTCAGAAATTCCTTTGAGATATGCAAGCACATGTTGACTCTGTATTTAGCCTCACTATCAGTTAGTAATACCATATCTTTGATAAATGAGCAAAATCGCAGGACTTCTCCATGGAAGTTAGTCCTTGTCATTGAGGCAGAAAATGCTTTCTGTTTACCTCTCAGGTTTTTTAAGAAGGAGATCCAAAATGTGTCTGTCTGGTTTTCTTGCTGTGAGCAAGACTGTGGCATTTTAGACTTTTTATATGTGAAAGTCACCAAAGTATTGATAGCACCTCAGGCTGCAAAGCACAAAGGTGCAGAAACTTCATCTCTCCAGAAGCTTCAGAGGGGAGCATAGGAAACTTCATCTACTTTCCATGTGTGATTTATCATGTTCTGTAGCTGCTTTACTGAATAGAGCAGCTAAGCAGTATTTTCAAACTGATATTTTCTGATATATATGGTTGAATTTAATCTGATCTAAGATAAGGTAGGGTAAATAAGCCTATAGCCAATGTATTACCCACAGTACATTAAAAATAGTGTCAGAAAAACCCTCCTTGAGAACAGTGAATAAATTTGTGCTGGTAGTGTTTTTGTAACTGTGATAGATCTAGAAATAGAACTGAGGCAGTGCTTATTAGCAGAGATAGTATCTTCTACTGGGGTGACAAAGATAGTTTGGGAAAAAAACAAACCAAAAAAAACTAAACCCATGCTTTTGGGCTAAAAGATCTTCTGGTTAAAAGTTTATTTGTTTTCTCAGCTACATAAGCTGCTCTAGTAACTTGCTATTAGGCAAACTGGGACTCAAAGTTTTTTTTTATTTTATTTATTCCTATAAGCTTTCCTTTACTGCCATTCTTACAAAAATAAAGTTGCTGCCTAAATAAATAGGCATTGCCCATCCAGCCTTGCTGAAAAGCAGCATGCCTTCCAGTAGGCATGAACTTGTTATGTCATCCTTTATACAACATCTATTAAGCTCATGGGGATCTGAGCCCTCCCCAGGCAGTTGCTGTTGGACCTGGGTCTGGTTTCCTGTGTAGCTGCTCAGGGGTCAGGCACATGCTGGAGAATGTTTCTGGTGTCACCACTGATGCTGAGCTGAGCTTTGCTTCTGCAGCTGGCTGGACTAGAAACCTGATTTGCTGGACTATATCCAGATAGACACAAAAATAATTTTAGAAGTTTCCACTAGTAGAAGACGTGGGCTAATCAGAAATGCTTGACTTACAGTGTCTCCTTAGTGTATGTGCTTCCCCACAACCTGGCTCCCAGTGAGTAAGAAATCAGCCTTAATTTGAAAATGCTCTGAGAGCTTGCTGCTAGAGTCAAGGACACCAAATCCCTGGCTTACCAGACTTGCTGCTTAGACTTGGAAAACATAGTGCAATGTGAATTGAAACTTGAGTCTGAATGCAATGTGTGCCTTACCTAGGCCTTCAAACTGGTAAAGGCAGCTGTCTGCCTCACATCCCCTGCACAGCTGAATTCCAGCATTGGAATGGTGCTCTGACCTCATCAGCATGAGTTCATTCCTTCCTGCAGGACCACTGTCCCTCTGATCACAGCACAATGGAGGAGTGTGAGAATTTGTATGGAGCAGGTGATGATAAGAGCAACGTGTTGGATCTTCATTTGCTGTTCATGGCCTTTGTTGATACCATGAAATAAGTCTTCTCTATAAATAATTTGGGATGGAGGTAATTTTCTTTCCTGAAATCAGGTTATTTGTCTGTAATTTCACTATTTTTGGCACGGAAACATTTACTGCACTGCTTAGCGTACTTTTACCAAAGCTGAGCTTTCAAAGGCTAGTCCAAAATTAGGAAGGACAAAGTAATGCATCCAACCTTGTTGCCATCTGATCCAAGCACATAAAGTATTTACAAAAGATTATTAGTATGCAAAATCCCCCAAATACTACTTTTTTAAAGTACAGAATGTAGGACAGCACTTTACCATATTTAGTAAACACTGTCCATGTTGCTTTGTGCCAGCAGCATCATTCATAGGCTACAATTATACAAGATAAGCTTTATTAATGAATTCAGATTTATATGATGGATCTCCTTGCTTTGTAGACTCATCTGCTTTGAAGTTTCTTCTGATCAGTCATTAGCATATATATACCTACTGAAGAATTCTCTTTTTTATCTTTTAGAGGGCATGTCTTTCTGGCTAAAAACACAGCCATTTCATTTCTCTAGTTTCAGTTTTTATAGTACAGCCTGCCATCCAATTTAATATTTATCAGTAGTAATAACTGACTGCCAGGGTATTTTCAACATTAATTCCGGGTGTCTGTGCACTGGAAAGTCCTGCATTCAGAATTACTAAGCAGACTATGCAGGCAGACACTTTGGCTGTAACTTGTTTGCTCATTTATATACAGAAGAATGGAGATGAATAGCTAATTTTGCTGCAGAGAGTTGTCTGCTTTGAATCCCAAATGCTCTATATTTTATTACTCCAGGAGCCTGGTCAAACTATTGTAGCAGTCTTCCAACTGGTAGAAGGGATTAATTATTCCAAGCTTCTTTTTTTTTTTTCTTTTTTTTTCCTCCCTGCCCCTGCAACTTTCCCTAAAAGAGAATCTGAGTCATTATTTAGAAAGCAAATTAAATGTTTCCAGTGTGACTGATTTAAATTTCTCCTAAGGATTACACTGCAAATGTAGTCTTGACTGAAGATCCGTAAAGGAAAGCACATACTAAAGACAAAGGAAGACACACTACAGCATAGGATCTGGCTATGCAGATTTTCCCAGCCAGATTGTGCCATATTGTTTCAGTCTAAGGGATTGATTTGACCCTAACAGCACATAAATGCAGGTTTATTCCCAGCTGTTTGATATGGAAGCTGTGTTGCAGCCTCAATTTTACAAGAGCTATGCAAAACTCTGATGAAAATCCAGACTTCTGTTTGCCCTCAGTCACAGCTACAAGGAGATCTAAGAGAAAGAGACAGGTTTTGTTCTTGTAGAAAACATTCAGTCCATGCTCATGTTTTATTTCATCTGGCAATATGTACACAGCTTCAGGGTTGGATTAGTGATGCCTTCTCCTCCAAGGATCTAAGCTCCACTATAGAAGATTTCCCAAGCAGTATAGTCACTGTAACTGTGAGAAAAGAGGATGATGGTGGCCATACACTGTCATCCCTACAAAATGGCTTTAACTGGACTTGTGTGTGCTGGAGTAATTATATCCCTTTAAAAGAAAAGTTGCTTTAGTCTCGTTACTGTGAATTAACAGTGCCTCACCTAGATTTTACAGGGAAATTCCTTTCAGTGTGGCCAGAAGAACAGGGAATGCAGGTTGATGGAGTAGACTGAGGATGGCAGTGCAAGTGTTTGATGGATGGTGAGGTGATAATGAGGCCAAGCTTCCCAATGTTTTTCTTCTTCCTGCAAAGACCACTTTGTCTTGCCTGGGCTGAGTTTTACCTAGATGTTGCAATAAATCAGACTGCCTGTGGATTCAGGAAGGAATGCTGATTGATATTTGAGCTAATCTGTAAGAAAGCCTCATGGAAGGAGAAAACCAAGTTTCGGGTTTTTTTTTAGTCTCTGGGAGGAGGCTGGAAGTAAGATATGGAAGTTTTGGAAACTTGTAGAAAGTTTTCCTTGTAATTTTTCCTGCACTGATAATGTCACAGGTATAACATGGTGTGTTCCCAGCAGTCCAGAAGTTTGACTGTGAATTCTGTCTTGGCAGTAGCAACTCTTCTCCCACACGATAGACAATTAAGAGGAATAGAGGAGTTGCTGATGAGTGGTTTCTCCTCTGCTGTCATCTCTACCAACTCTCCTTCCCATTTCCAGTTCTGTTTCATGGTTTGACTGTGAAAAAAGTCACCCTGGACTTGGTGTGCTCATGTTCCTTGGGCTTTTTTTCCTCTCTTTAAAGAACGTATATCTGGCCTGGCATTTAGGTGGATTTTAACTGCTGGGTTTTTCCCTCCAAGGTGGTGTTAGTGAGGATAGGATTCTTCTTTCATATCTGGGTATTCTGAATTGTTGCCATGCATCTAGCTATTTTCTAAAGAAAACGCTTCAGGTTTATTTTACAAGTGGTTTAATTTTCCTATCCTACTGTCTTTGGAAAACAGAAGAGGAGGAATTTCATTGAAGAAGAGTAACAGAAAGATTTATTGCAAAACATTTTCTATTTTTTCTGTAGCTTCAAGTTTTTAAAAAATGCTTTATGTATTTGGATCAGACCATAACTGGGAGGAAGAAATACAGGACCTACAACTGGCAAAAGAGTAATCAGCGTAACTCTACAGAATGTGGATGCAGAAGCTTAAATGAGACTTCTTCTAGAACACATTATTTTGTTCCTACTATTTCATTTATAGCAAAACTATAATGGACAGACATAAGATCCCCTAAATTGCTGATGCTTTAGTTGATCTCATTATTTACACAAAAGAGAATAAGTAACTGTGTTCTAAAAGGATGTGAATTTTATTTCAAATGTTAAAACTTTTCCAAATCTATTCCTTATGCTTATGAACATAAGTAGTAGAGTAGTTGAGTTTGACAGAACAGTGAGTAGGTTACTTATCCATCACTGAAGAAGACTTACTGTTTTCTCTTGCCAGATGTTTTAATTAATTTTAGAAAACAGTAGAGCTTTGCTTTGGTTTTTATTCCAGTTGTTTTAAATCAATTGTGAGAATGTATGACTTGTATTTCAAAACAGAATTCAGACAGTAATTGATTTTCCTAATATGACAGATTTTTACTTTCCTATCCCCAAATCTGAATTATGTAGTTTTTTGAAGTTAAACTGCTTGTCAGAAATGAATAAAACTTCTCTAATTAATCTTTTTGAGTTCTTAATTTGTAGAATAACAATTTGATTTGCATATTTTGTTAAGTAAAAATGCTATATGATTAAATTATGAAAATGTGTTCAATTTATAGACTAGACTCTCTGTGATCTGGAAATATAAAGGTTGGTTTGAGTTATTAATGATAGAAAGGGCTGTTTTGCTTTTGAGGAGTTTGTGCTTCCTTCATAGACTGGCTTCTAATTCTATTAAAAATTGGTCTACTAAACGTCTAAAAATTTATTTCCTAGTTTCACTTGTAGGCTGTGAGGTGTCTAAGGTGTCTAAGATATGCACAGTTCCTGGATCTGTCAGAAAAGATACTGTATGTAGAAGAGAATCATAGAATCATTAAGTTTGGAAAAGACCTCTAAGATCATCAAGTCCAACCATTAACCCAGCACTGCAGAGTTCTCCACTAAGCCATGTCCCCAGTTTTACACATCTTTTAAATGCCTCCAGAGCTGCTTCCCTGGGCAGCCTGTTCTAATCCTTGACAAACCTTTCATTTAAGAAATTTTTCAAATATCCAATCTAAACCTTCTCTTGCACAACTTGATGCCATTTCCTCTTGTTTTATTGCTTGTTACTTGGAAGAGACCGATTCCCAAGTTACTGCAAACTCCTTTCAGGTGATTGTAGAGAGTGATAAAGTCTTCTCTGAGTCTTCTCCAGACTCAACACTCCCAGCTCCCTTAGGCACTCCTCATAAGGCTTGTGTTACAGACCCTGGATGAGCTCCACAAACCTTATCTGAAATCAGTTTGGTTTGGCTTGGCTTCTCATTCCTTGGTGGAAATGCTCTTTACTTAATGGCAGACATTTAAAACCAAAGTTCAGTATGCCTTGTATGGACACTAAAATGAGGCCACAGTGTATTTTACAAAGTGCTGAGGTTTTACTGGTATACTTAGACAGATGTTTCCCTCTTTTTTTTTTTTTTTTTTTTTCTTCCTGTGTGCTGTGCCATCCAGCTTCTACCCTGTGTTTTAAAGGCCACAATGGTTCAGTGATGCAGTGAAAATTAAGGGGCTTCGGGCCAGGAAGTGTTATCTAACTAGTAAAACACTGTTTATAGAATGCCCTATGTAGTGGAAGTAATTTAGGTAGTAAGTTTGGAACTTCATCAGTGGAATGTTTCCTATAAAAATTGATTTATCCTCATGGTATGGACTACAGTTTAATGGAGGATAATATTGGTCTAAATTCAGCTACAGCTAGATAATCAGATCATGTCAAGAATTGTGTTTAAATAAGTGTGTAGTTCAGCACTTATTTTGGTTTTGTGGTGTTTTACTAAAAAAAAAAAAAAAAACACAACAACAAAAACCAAAAACCTTGGTTTTGTATGGCTACCAACTACCACTTTTTCATGTAGTCCTGAACCCCAGATCAGCCTGATCCTAAGCAGATAAAGTAATTTACACTTACTGCCAATGGCTCAGATTAATCCTTGTTCTTAAGTTTCAGAAGATAAGTAAGAAATATATTTCAGAATGTTAGTTATGGCTTATTTTCTTCAAGTTTGGCCTGTTCTGTCAGTCTGACCTATGCACAAGAAGAGACATGACAGTTTTCAGGCTAAAAATGTGTACTGCAGGTGTGCAGTATCTGTGACCAAGATTTTATTTTATTTGTATTTTTGAAAGTCTGCGTCTTTAAAGTCTTTGTTTCAGCATTGTATTTAATGTCAGAATTGCCCTAGTGTTGTTGTTCCTTTAAAAAAATTAACATTCCAAAATAATTTATGTACTTTCTCAGTTTTGAAACCTTTGAAGACCTTTAATTATGTTTTTCATGAGATGGGGCTTTGCAGAGTTTATCAGGTTTAGATTTCAGAAGAGAGTGGCATGTCTGTGACTTAAACAAAAAGCAAACTATGTGTAGAATTGTTCTTAACTACAAAGTGTGAATTGTCATAGTTTGGAATTAACTGCTTGCCTTACTAAGAGCTTTCACTGTTTACAGAGAATTGGGACTTCATGAGATAACCAGGGAGATTTGATGTGCTGATCAGCCTGGCTGCAGCTTCCATCATAATTTTTTTTTGTGTTGAGGTTACTGTACATGACACTTCTGTTTGACTTTTTTCCTCACCTGTAAGCAAGGAGTTTCTATCTGAATAGACTTCTCTAGAGCAACTGTAACTCCAGTTTAACTCCAGTGCATCTGTTTTGAAATGTTGTAAATTACCCTTTTTCTCCTTCACCTCTTGAGGAAGCTTGCTGGCAGTTACAAATTGAAGGAGGTAATGATTCTTGTACATCGTTACAAAGTATAGTGTCTTTAATAATATTTCTATAGATACTATCAAACTTAATGGATTGGCAGTTGGGCAGCTTCTCACATGTGGGTAAATAGAAATGACCTGCAGGCTTTAGCAAAAGCTTCTTTGAATAATGAAGCTGCAATATGATCTGCAGCAATGCTGTTTCTAAGATATATAAAATATCTTGTGGTTACTAGAAGTGCTCTCACTTAGGTTAGCTGCTTACTTTGGAATGAAAATGCAAGCCCAGAAAAATAATTCAGCCATTTGTGCTGAATATAGAGAATAACATATCAGAAAAAAAAGATCAAACACACCTGATTTTTTTCTCCTTTCAATATCCTATGCTTAATTTTTGCATGACAGCTCTATCTGGCAGCCTCAGATACCATCAGTGCAATCTGTTATTCTAGGTTGTTTCAATTAAGTTCTCTTTCTCATTTTCCATTTGCTGAAGAGTCGTAATGGCATGGTCCCAAATCAGCAGTCAAGAAGAGTAATCCTTTCTATTGTATTTGTAAAAAGAAAGAAGAAAGAAAGAGATGGTTTCTTTGTTTCCTCTCTGTCCTGAAGATGTTCTCCAGAGTTACAGAACTACATGATTTGCTTTGGAGACTAACTGTCAAGACTTTGTTATAGATCATAAAGGCTTGATTTTGGGGCTTTTGTGAGTTATTATGAAAATCTTTTCAATTCATTCTATTCTCCTTGGTTGCTTGCAGATCCCTTTCTGTCTGGTAGCTGGTAGAATTAAAGGTTTTCCTTGCTGTCATTGTATCAGTGCAGTAGTTGGATGTCTTTATAAAAGCAACTTTTTAATCTTTCCTGTTCCTGAATTTCCAGTGAAGAGAATTCATACCCAGCATGGGAAACTGGAGACAGCTTGTTGTACTGATGTACAGACTGCTCCTCTGTATTACCCTGAACTCAGACAAATTCTGTTTCTAGCTGGGTTGTTGTATTGCCCTGTCCTGAAGTGAACATGCAGAAGCAGGTGCAGTACTCAGCACTTCTGAGTGCAGACAGCTGTACGGACCAGAGTGATGCAAACTCAGGGTTTATATCCCTGAGTATTTAAACACTTGGTGTCAATAAACTGAGCAGCTGCAGTACTGAGTACCCACTGTTTCTCACCAAACCCATATGTTATCATATGAAACATCAACATGTTTCACCTGCTTTGACACTGCCAGCTGCTGTTCAGTTTCCCCTGAGAAAGGCTGCACTTTGCCCAAGAGGCAATGGATGGAGTGCTGGGTTGACATGGTGCCATCAGAAGGGCTAGCTTTGGTTCAGGAGCCCTCCACTGTAACTGGAAAGGAAGGAAATGAGTAGATAATTCAGAGCCCTTTCTATAACCTGCAGATCCATTCCTGCTGAAGGAATGAGGAGGATTAAGTTTAAAGTATTAACAAATGGGTTTTGCTTCTGCTGTAATTGCTTATAACTCATGCTCATAATGACACTGAGTTCCCAAGAGTTAGGCAGATACAGAACTGTTAAAGCAGAGACTTTCAGCTGTTTGTTCATGCCAAGCCCAGCTGTACCAGGGGGTTACAATGGGCACAATTAAATCTGCATTCTTTCTTCTTACCATGTAATCAGGTTACACACACTTAAGTGTTTACAGAGTGTGCCATATGATTGTCAGAGCAAGCTTCCAGCATTGCACCAGATGAGATTTTTTAGTTAGTAGCTTCCCAAATCTAATCAGGACCTTAAAAGCAATTTCCATGCTGCTTCTCCTCCCGTATTCTTTTTATAACATTTCAGTTGGACAAATTGTCCATGATGAGTTGGAGATGGCAGTTCCTTTTACTCACTGGATGGGAAATGCTGGCAGCCCTTAGTACAGGTCTCTGCTGTTTGTTGCAGACTTGGGCCAGGCAGGGCTGACAGATTGCTCTTGATGGAGTTAAGTGTGAAAACTCTAAAGCAGGACAAATAGGAATTGTTTGTTCTGTTTTCCAGAGGACATTTTCAGCCCAAATGGATTTATTGTATATTTGCAGGTTGGGGCTTTTTTTCCCCCTTTTCTATGTCTGTTGCAACAGGGTTTATTGATGCATGTGCAGGGGATAATGAAAAGCTACGTTTCAGATCATCTTTAAGGGCCTTAAAGTAGTTCACTGTCCTAAACAGAGTAGCTCAGGTAACTTTAAGAAAAATGCTTTTTGTCAGAATAAAACCGAGGTGTACTTCAAATCCTAACTTTGTAAGAAATTCCTGCTGTGGAGGAAAGCCAGTAATTCTGATTTCTAGCAGAAGCACCTTGCACAGTTTCCTTCTTGAAGGAACTGGGCCAGGCAGGTGGCCAAACACCCAGCCTCCTTGTGCTATACTACCAGCCCATGCTGCAGTGCAAGAGTTGACCTGTGAAAGGCTCCTTTCTGGAAGGAAATACCAGTGATTTTGTGGCATCCTAAATCTCTTTTCCAAGAAAAGGCAAGGACCAATTGGTGGCCAAACCAGCCCATGTTAGCCATTTATCATTTCTGCTGTCTTGCTCTCTTCCACATTTTGGATTTCCCTGAGTCTTCACAGCTCCAGCCCAGGGCTCACCCTGGAATTTCTTGAAGGAGGCAGTTCACACACGTTTCATCCATGCAGCCTTGTACATATGAGTATTTAGTGAGCCTCCTTTGGCTATGAAAACCTGCTCAAGAATGGGCCCCTGAATCTCTGTTCACTTACAGGCTTTGAAAATAAAAGTATTTCTGCTGAACCTGGTGTCACCTGGGTGGGAAAAGTTTTCTGGGATAGAAACTGAGGGCAGAAGTGTCATTCAGCAGTGTGCAGGAGCATAACTGTGTGTTAGGGGGGTGGGCTGTCCCTGTGCATTATGTGCTGCATGTGCATGGTTGCAGTTCAGACTTAGTCCTCATTGGCAAACCCAAATTGGCTGTGCATTTTGGGCAGTGAGTCAGAGGCTGGCATCATGCTCAACTTCCAGGGGAGGAATTCCAGCATTCAGGGGACCCTCTCTCCACCAGTTTTAACTGAGATGTTTCTGAGCAATTTCTGCTATTTGGCATGTGCCTGTAAAGTCTCATCCCAATACAAAAGGCAGGAAATCCAATGTTCATCGTGAACAGAGCTTTTGAAATGTTTGTAGCTATCCCGAGAGAAGAATAGTTATAAAAGAGAATTTCTCTAGCAATCAAAGCAAACAACTGCTAGTTGGCAGTTGGGGCTTGAAGCTTATTTCCATGTCTTTGTGGGGTTCAGCTATAGAAGTTGTTTTTTGTTTTGTTTTTTTTCTTTCCAATATATAGTTTTCATATACAGAATAAAGCAGACTGCAGAAGCATTTACATTTTACAGATGTAATAATATGAGAGCTAATTGTCATTGTGAATTATATTTTCAGTGTTGTTTTCCCCAGTGTCTGACTAAAGTTGAGAAAAAATCTTTTTAGCCTTCTAAATTTGCATTCATGTCAGTTTTATTCAGTGCAATTTTGGTTCACTTAGCCTTGCTTTAGATTGCAGATCATGCCCAACAGTGGAAGAGTGAATTTTGGAATTTTTTTACATGTCAGATTTCCCTGTATCCTATTTTATCAAAAAAGCTGTCACCAACTTCTTCTGAAACCAGCAAACCTTTTTTCTTCCTAATTGCATTTTTACCATATGTTCATCCAGATGGCATATGCCAAACATTTTCTAGGGTGTTATAAAATGACCTGACTTTGGAGGGTTTAACTGTTGAAGAATCTTTAAAAAATTGACACTGGGGCAAAAAAAAAAGGTAGTCCTAGAAATAAAGAAATAAAAAGATCATAAATATCCCCAGTTGCATTCTGTGGCTGTGATACTGAATTCTCGCTATATACACCTGCACAAAAACAGTGAGAATGTAGGGAGTGTTTTCTTGAAGCGTTAAAAGTTGACTCCTTTTTTAACCACTGAAAATAAAATCTTTGTCTGTTGAATATGTCTAAAAAAATTCTAGAGCTTTGAGCAACTCTCTGGTTTCCTACAAAATGGAGCAAAAAAGAGTTTGTCAAGGCACCAGATTCTCTGTAGGAGCAGCAGTTTTACTGAGCAATGTAATAACTACTTGTGCACTTTTTTCTTGAAATATCCTTTTCAAGTAAAAGGCAGTTGGTGCATGATTTTGACACTTGTGTCCTAGTTCTTAATAATTCTTGTGGGATTTCTTAGAGAAAGTAAATTAACTTGGGATATACTGAGAAGTTCCAGGAAGAAAGGAAGGAAGGAAATTATTTTTCATATTTAGCTACTAGTTAAGCTAAATTAACAAAGAACCATTTTTCATTTTCTGGAGAGTTTGCGTATTTCTTCATCTCTATGACAGTTCTCTTTTAACTGTCATTGTTGTTTTGGTAGTCTTTCCAGATTTTCAAGCAGGAAAATATAGAATGCCCTCATGTTGTTATCAGTTTACAGAGAGCTATCTCAAGTCTCAAGCCATTTTACTTAGTGCTAATTCCTGAAGAATAGTGATTGAATGACAATTCTATTAGATTTACTTCCTTGTGTTGCTGCAATAGCTTTTTCCACTCCCAGGAAGTTTTGAGTGCAGAGCCCAAGACTCTGAATTAGAATATGATGAGGTAGTTTTGGGGCAGGATGGGCAGAGACTCATGGCAGGGACTTAGATGGACAATTGTGAATGAAAGTTTGTTCAGTGTCCTTAACTTGCTGATCTTGTTGAAAATCACATCTGCAATCAACAAAGCAGATCCTCCACCTCCTCCAAATTAATGAGACAGTGCTCAACAATTTGAAGTGGTTTTGTTATTTCTGAATTAAACCTTTGGTAAAAAGTCCTTATCTCCATCCTCCTTGCCCACTTCTACTCATCAGTCTGTGAGTGGTTTGACATTTCCACAGTCTCTTCTCTATCATTGATCAAGTTTACACCTGCTGTGTCTCAAGTTTGAAAGAGTCTATTTTGTAGATTGATCAATCTGTATAGTAGAGATACTGTAACTAAAAGCTAAGGATTAAACACCCCAAAACTGCAAGCTGATGTTAACCTGTGAAGTGATTGAAACAAACTGTAATAGGGGAACATGCAATGAGGCACCTGAAAGCAGCATGTCTACACCCTGTCAAAATATGATGCAACAGCCAATTGATTCTGGTTGTTTTAGAGTTTGTGGGTGTGCAGCTGTATTCAACTCAGTTTGAGGTATCACTTTTTCTGCTTTCTCTTTGGAAGTCTTTGCAGAATGGAGCTAAAGTTGTTCAGGTGCCTTTGTTACTCATTTCTAAAATAATGTTTATCATAACCAAGATTGCTGGGTTCATGCCATAGTTTTCAGTTTCTTAGAAGAGTTAGAGTTCTAACCATTTTTCTGTGAAAATGCAAGCTCCATTTTTTGTCAAAAAAACTTTTGACATATCAGGGAATAACATGTCAAAATGCAAAGGCTAAAAAACATTTCACTCAGAAAATCTGCTTTTCATTACCAGTAAGCAATATTAAATCAAGTTCTCAATTGCAGTCTTTGTTTATATATTCCTTGGATTATTCAGCCTCTAACTAAAAGAAGGACAATGCTAGGAAGGTTTCCATGGAAAATATTACCAAGTTCATAATTTTGAAGCTAATTATGTGAGGATTCAAAGTGTCAGGCTTAAACCACACCTCTGACTAAGCCAAGCATGGATTTGGATATGCACATGTTAAGTTAGGCTCCTCATAATGTCCTGGGCTTCTGAATTGTGTTTTGCAAGTGCTGTATACAGCTGATCAGTGCTCCCCAGGGTGTTTTTCTTTCCCAGTTTTCTTCACTGTAGGCCCCTTTGTGGGTAAGTGTGCACATGAATTTTATGCCACCCTGCAACATCTCTATTCTGCTCTGCGTGTTGGTGTGTGCACACTCAGATGCCTTCTCTCTCATTTCCCCTGTTACCTTCTCTTTTGACTAGAGCAGTTGCCACAGAGAGTTTTTGAGAGTAAGTGCTTATGATTGCACTTCTGCTATGATTTTCCATAGCTGCTAGTTTATCTCTCAGAAGAGTCTGGTATATAAAAATCTCTGTTCAAGAAACTCTCCACGAATTGCTCTCCTTCACATGGCAGCAGTCTCCCACTGCTGACGAGTGCATCAGAGAAGATGGCCTTTTGTAAAGCAGGGACTAATCTCAGCTGTTGAAAATGGGAGGAAATAAGTGTCTGTCTTGGAAAAGGCAATCTAAGGGCAGCTTGAGTTTGTGTACATGGGAAGAACAGTTAATATTTAAAATTTCAGGCTTTTTATTTTTCTTCCATTTTTCCTTGAGAAAAGTAAACCTTTAGGTATGATGTAAGAACTGTATCTAAATGTATCTAAGTACTTTTTTGGATGTTTGAAGCAAATAGCAAGTTTGTAGTGTTGCAGTTATTCTTCTAAGATCTTCCACAATGTAAGGGATGTTCTGGGTAGGGTTCCCCAAAGTGGCTTTTTTGAGTCCCTGCCTATTAGATTCTGGTTTAGAACTCGTAGCATAGTTATTCTGTGGAAATCAGTATTTTCCACAGCTGAGAGGAGATCAAAAACCTCCAATTAATGCAAAATTCAAATTAGTCTTGAACTGTGGTACCACAACTGGCATCTCAATAAAGAACTAACCACAGGAGGAAGCGGATTTGTCAATGTACCATCACAAAAAGCTTTGAGCATTCATCTAATCTCTACTGAGATCATATTTATACATCTTGCTGCTCTCTTGAAATACACCCCCAAAGTACTGAATGGCACAAGAATATCTGATGCAGCAAGCTGTGGAAGCGTGAGGTTCAGAGTCTTTTTAGTTGATGTATTTCAAGGTGGATAACCTTAAAAATCAATAGTGTCTGCTGTGCTACTCAGAATCATGATGGACTGCTCCTTGCTGATCCTCCTGCTTAGGCTTTGAATAACTGATGCTGTGCTGCTGCAGATCCTCAGCACCAGCCAAGGCAAGGGCTGGAGCATCCAGGGGCAGGGTTGCTCTTTCAAGCAAATCTCTGTCTGCTCTTAGAATTTGTTATGTGAAGTGCAGCTGTTGGTTTGGGGTCTTGGGGGTTGTTTTGGGGTTTTTCCCTTTTTAAAACAGACTACACAAGTGCTAGAAGACAGATTAAGTACAATGACAGAAAAGCAGTGTTCAAAGGCTCGAGCAGTATTTTCACATTTTGGTTGTAAATATGGTATTTTCTCTTTGGAGACAGAAGGCACTTTCTGTTTTGGCTTTTAGTGCGCCTGTTTGAGCTTGTAGTGCCCCAGATACAAAAATGGAAACAGCTATTAGGAAAAAATTGTTAAATAGATTATCTTAACTTTGTGGAATGTTAATTCTGTGAGGCTGTCATCTAAGAGAGGTGAGAAATGCACAGTTTTGTCTTCTCTACTAAAACAAGGTTCTCAAGTTGAAATAGTTTTTTAGATACCAGTGACACCTCAGAAATTGTCTTATTAGAAAGACAAAATGAGTATCTAGAAGCACAAACCATGAAGAGGAATTTATGGAGAGGAGGTGCCTGGGAGGTCTTAAAGATAGATTTCTAAAGGGTCTGCATGTAATTCTCTGGGTTTTCTAACAGTTCATTGGGAAAAACAAAATAGAAAGTTACCTAAAATAAACTGACAAAAGCTGGTGGAGGAGGAAGAGAATGAAGTATCAGATGTGATGCTCTAGCTAATAAAAAACAAGTACTTCTTTTCTGACCTCACCTTATGTGTATATTAAGATAGCACAGAGATATTCTCTTGCTCTTTTTTTGTAAGGAAGTAGCTTCTGCTGCCTCTGATATGCATAAAGACAGCATGTTGTTCTTAGGTAGACTGAATCTAGTGATAGGGATAGAAAGCTTCTTTGAAGAAAAGCCCTAGAAAAATCCAGTAACAGAAATAGACTCCCACTGAGAGTTTATTGAGATTTTGCTGCTCTTCTGTGTATCAGTAATGAAGCAGACCATGGAGACAAAGTAAATTGTTGTCATGCCCAAGGTGTATGTGTTGGGGAAAGATTAGAGAAGTTTTTGCATGTCATTGATGCTGAAAATAGATCTCTGAATGATACCTTTCTCCTTATTGACTGCCAGTTTGGAATTCTTCAGGGAGTTATATTTGCATGATGAAAACAGGGATGAAAAAGGGACAGATAGTGAGAGCAACAATGCTGGTTGCACAGTATGTCCCTTAACTCTCGTGTTATAACGTTATATGTAAAATTATCAAATATGTGAAAATTACTTGAATTTCATATTGCTAATTAATTATGAGGACACCAATGGATGATACTGCCTAGTGCTGTAGGGATATCTGCCTCTGATGTGCATTTCAGTTCTTGGGTTGGGCACCTGGTTGTTGCCTTTCTCAGAGCCTGTGCCCTCTCTGCAGGTGGGGTTGGGACTTGGCTCCCTCCATTTGTCTACTGCATCCATCTATCCTGAGCTACAGCTAGTTCAGCACTTGCAGACTTACACTCTTTTGAAAGTAAAAAAAGAGTTAACTCCTGGTCAGACAACTTAAAACAAATACTATCTGAGGTCTCTCAGGACTGCAATAAGTTGATGCCATGAGCTGAAATCTGTCTCTGTTCTGTGCTGACCAGATATTGCTTATTGCCTGCAGTGGTTGTTTGGTTTCCTGAAGCATGCGAGTTCAATGGATGGTGTTTGGGATATGACACTGTCTGATTGGCACCATGAATTGGTAGCTGTGATTCAGTGGGGACTCTAGGCTTTGGGTGGAAAATGTATGTGTGTTTTGGTTCTGTCTACAGCATCAACCATGTTTCAGTGTTTATTAACATTAATTTAAAATCTTTATGCTTTTAAACTGTTACCTATTTCATGGATATGTGATGTTGAATGGCTTTTATCCTTTCTATTTTCTGCTTGAAAACTCAAGATCTTTCCCTCCAGCCATGAGAATTTTTTCTTCTAGGTACAATAAACAGGCTTTGTCATAACACCATAGAAGAAAGGAAATTATTTTACTAATTCGCTACAAATATATTTTCTTGATATCTTTTTTGTTTATTTGTGCCCTGGAACATTTTGAAGTGATTTCAAATAGTTTATCCAAGTAGCAAATACAGAGCTGTTATGGGTGCCTTAGGAAAGGAGAGGATTCAGCTCAGTAACTTGTTTAACATAGTAGATCCCCAAATTAAAATGTGTGTCCTCTTTTTAAAGAGGCTGACAGGCTCTAATTGTTGTGTTTTATGTTATGAGTAGGTCACTACTATTATTTTTCCCTTCCAAAAATTAAAGGATGAAAAATTCAAGCACAGATGACAAAGGCTTTATTGTCGGGTTATTTTTCTTTTATATATGGGATATGATTAAATGTGTGCTGTCAAAAAGAGGCCTCTTTAAATCCTGATACTATTGATTACTATTTGAGACCTGCCAGCAGCATTATTACTTAGTGCATAAGAAAATCTAATAGCAAATTATTAAGTTGGTGTTTTAGTTCCTCTAGTGAGAACCTTTCAGATATTCATCTCATATCGTTGCACAAATTGCTTGGCTCAAGTAGTACCACAAAATCATGTTTTAATGATTTTTTTCCTTTTTCCATCTTTTATTTTTTTTCACAGTCACATGACACAATCAGCCACATTTGAAGACCCTCGAATAGAGAGCTGCCAAATAACCCCTCCAGCTCCTCGGAAAGTGGAAATGAGGAGGGATCCTGTGCTAGGATTTGGGTTTGTGGCTGGTAGTGAAAAGCCAGTTGTTGTACGCTCAGTAACACCAGGTATGTTTTCCCCACCTGACCCCAGAAGAAAACTTTGATTTAGCCTACTAAGATGAAATGCAGCTACAAATTTGAGAACTGTTGAAATATTCAGGCAGGCAATCACAAACACTAGATATGGCTTCCTTCCTCACACTCATTTTTGAACATTACATAAATGCATTAGCAAAAAGCCAGTTTGGAGTTATTGCTCTGAGCCATTACTGTTGTTTGCCTGAAAAAAAGTTAACCCATTTCATTCAAGGGAAAAAAGGTCTTCTCCCTGGTATCTTTGTACTGGCTTGCTGTCACCTTCATTACCATTGAATGAGCTTTTTCAAGAGGTATGTTGAGTTCTGAGATTAAAACTTGCATATTTTTCATTCTTACCATCACCTTCCCAAGGAAAGCTAGGTTTCTAAAAAACAGTATTTCTTTCTGCAAAAGAGGATGCTACTGCTGGCTTTTTTTTTTCCTTTAATGAATGCATCTGTATAACTATATGGTTAAAAGCCAGGTCAAAAGATATCCCTAAACATCTTACCTTCAGTGAAAATTTGTGAGGCTTGTGATCTTTTTGAAGTTATGAGAGACCAGACCTGGGATAATCCGTCTCCCAAATAGCAGGCTCCTGCTCTGTATGCTTAAAAGTTCAGTTGTTATGTAAAATTGCAGCCAAGGGCAGGGATTTGACTTTGCTCTTGTTCAATATGTTCTCCAGAACCCCCACAGAGAGCAGAGGAGAGGCAAAATCGACTTTGTGAAGTTCTGATGTCATTTACCCATGTGTGTGCATTGATTACATTTGTATTGCTTTCACATGAAGTGAGCAGTGTAACTAATATTTGAACCTGATCCAGACAGCTCATTTCTCTCAAATTGGTATTATTAATGTAGTTTTATGTTAAAATTTGGAAAATGTGTTTACTATGTTCTGTTCCAAGTGAATAGGAGGCAATATGAGCTCAGGACAACATTCTCCTACATGGATTTGTATCCATTTATGTGGGATATGGAAGTGGAGTAAAGTTTTCAAAGCAAACAGAGGAAAGGATCAGCATTAGCTAAGTTGTTGAATGAATTAGTTTTGATGCTGAACCATTTTCTTTTAAGACTTTATCTTCATAGTGGTAATATGATTCATTTTTTAATGTATCATCATTGCAGAGTGTAAAGACAAAGATTAGAGGATACATCTTTACACTCAGAACTGTGATGTCACATCTTCTGGGCATGTAATTGTGCTGAGAAACAAAGTAATATGTGCATTTTATAAAATACAATGCACTCAATGTGCATTTCAGCAGTGCCAGAATACATGACTGATTGTCTATTCAGACTAATGCTAAATATTCATGCCTAACTGAAAGTGGCAGTGCTTTTGGATGTACCTGTGTTGATCAAGTAGGTTGGAATCCAGCAGAACAGAGATTCAAGCAGCTGGAGGTATAAAAACTTACTGTCTCCAGTTGAAGAAAACAGGATTGTTTTGCCTAGAACAGAAAAATCATAGGAGAGACTTGTGAATGTTACTCAAATATGAAAGTGATATTTCACTTTTTCAGAAGGAAAGAGAATAAGATGTTCTCCAGTGTTACTTTGCCTGGGACAGGAAACAATGTGTTGCAACCAGGAAGACCTGGTGTTCTTACCATGGGAAAAGACTTCCTGATCTAAACAGTAGATAAACAGGATCATTTGTTCACAGGAAAAGAAATCCTTCTCAGGATGGTCTTACAAAATATCAGGCATGGTTGATCACACCTTAAAGGGTATATTAGTCCATAGATTATGGGTCCTTTTGGCTCTTTAGAAAACTGAGCCCTTGGTTTAGGTGGTTAGCTACAGGAACTTCAGTAGAAGCTGCTAAACCACTAACTTGCAAGGTTTTCCTGGTGAGGGAGTACTGGTAACAACAGAAATGGTGCTAGTGTAAAAATGTCATTAGCTGAAGGAAAACATTTGTAGTATGTGAGCAACAGTGTGTCTGTGCATTTACAATGGTCTGCTAACCTGTGCTATTTTGTTTTGTTGTTTTTTTCTTTTTTCTTCATTTGTCTGCAGGCGGCCCCTCTGAAGGAAAGCTTATACCAGGGGATCAGATCATAATGATTAATGATGAGCCAGTCAGCACTGCTCCAAGGGAGAGAGTCATCGACCTTGTCAGGTAGTTGATGTCCTGTCACTTAAACTACAAACCCAGTGACTTATTGCCTTGTGCAGTCATTCAGTAGTACAGCAAGTCTGGCCTTCCCATGGCTGAGAAAAGGGAAAATAATGTTGCTTTAGTTATAATGAAGAATGATGAATTACTTTAGTATTGTAATGAAGTGTCTTCTTAAAATGTCATCTGGGTAGCTGAAAAAGTATGAAAACATCCAGGAATATCTCCAAAGTACTAGAGTATCAAAAAAGGAATAGTATTCTCCTGGTATTTATTTTTGTATGGATTGTTGAAAAGATGATTCTCAGAGCATGGAAGCTCCATTCACTGTTGTATTATTGTTCATTTTTCACATAAAGAAAGTTAAGTCAGGTTTGTCTAATGTGAAGAATAAAGAAAACTTGGTAGGATGATTTTTGAGAGTGAATGAATGCATGTAAATATGTAGAGAAGCTCAAAAAGTCTTTAGGTGGAATACAGGTAGGTAAGTATGTCTGGAAGAAGCAGGCAGGAAAGAGAGAAGGCGGCAGAAAACTAGACAAAAAAGTGGCTGAGGATTGTACAGGAAAGGAGAAATGTCAGTATTTGTAACGGGATGGAGAAGGAAAGGAGGAACAGTGACTGACAATTGCTAAGAATGTAGAAAAAGATATATTGCAATTCATAAATAAACTTTGCTTTTGGAGCAACAAATGTTAGTGCATTGCACAGAAAAATGGCAAGTAACTAAAACCATAAAAATTAATAATTTAAATTCCAATAGCCTGGTTGCTGTACACCAGTTTTGTTTCTGTATTCTTCTTCCCATTGGTGTAAACTCTGAATTGGTGGGTCTTGTTGATTCTGAGAGATGCTCAGGTTTAATGGTACAGGTATCTCTCCTCAAAACTTACAGCTATCAGTGTTTTCAGTGTTACCCCTGTAATTTTGAAAAGACACATTTGTTTACAGAAAATTGGGCAGGAAGTGACACAGCAGTTGTACTCCTGCAAATGGGTGCTCATTTCCTGGGGATTTAGCTGAAAGAAAACTTCCAAAGATGTTGCAGAAATGGTATAAAAATGCCAGCAATGCTGCTGGCTTTCATCTGTGTTCGATGGGATTAAACAAAATATATTTTCAAATTTTTTTCAAAAAAGTGTTAACCCACAAGTCAACTGACAAACAAAATTTGTTAAGAGCTTTTTCTGATGAGTATATTCCATAAACTGAAAGAACTATCCTGCTTCTAATAAAGTTCTGTCTTGTGTTCTGTGTTGACCACTGGTATAGGCCTCAAAAATGGGTCTTATACTCATTTTTGATGTCTTTGTTTCTTAATAAAGCAATAATATTGTCTTCTTCATTCTTTCCCTGATTCTCTGATACTAAGCAAAGTTAGGTTCTCTATCTTGTTTTCTGCTTCTAGCAATATGTAGTAATAAAAGCAAGGAAAATAGACTGATGAGACCTGAGACAAACTGAATTTATTGTATAGCTGATTATCTGTCTGCCTTCAAATGAGAAACTCAGTAAGAATGTCACCCTTCCCAATTACATTGACTACATAGGTGGTGTTAAATTAAGTGTTATTTCATTCCAGGGAAAGCTTTAGGTGATGCTTTTCTTACACTGTAATTCTACCCCTGCTCTCAATATCTGTCTGCTGTTGGGATTTTGACAGAGACTCATTATTTGATGAAATTTGGAGTGAAATCTATTGGGGTTGTATGTTACAGCATTTGAAAAGAAGAGCTTTCTTTTCATGCCAGTGGGGATGCCTGGAATGATTAGGCACTGTCAAATGTGTAGTCCTGACACCACAGCAGAAGCAATTCTTTACATCAATGAAATAGTGAACCTCTTCTGTATAATTGAAGGTTTTCATCTGGGTTAGATACATCTGTAACTTTTCAATGCATCTGCATTTTTTAATGTGCATGAGAGAAGTTTTGAAGTCTTGCTTTCCTGCAGGTAGCAGCATCTCAGTGGTCAGCAGTGAGGGTATTTTAAATGCATAGGTTATGCAATGGGCATAAATCACAAAATCATAGAAGAACTGAGAGGAGATTTCTGGAGGTCATCCAGTCTTACCTCTTCCTCCAGGCCAGGTAGTGTCAAAGTTAGATGTGGCTGCTCATCACTTGCCAAATCAAGTCTTTAATTATCTCCAAATATGGTGATTTCACTGAGTAAACCACACTGGGTAGGTGTTTCAGTTCTTTACCAGTGGCCTTTCAAAAAGACATGAGCCAACTTCTTTATCAGCCTTAGATGCATCCCATCTATGCCCATGGACTTTTGAGTATCACTCTTACCTAAGCAATCCTTAATTCAGCCTTTGTCTTCCTCTGTTCCCTAAACTGTGTCACTGAGCTCATGGACCAGGGTGGCAGACCTTGACACTAAAGGCCAAAGCCCAGAAAGCATCGAGTGGCTGAGCTCATTGAGCATCCTTCATCAGGTTACCCACTCAATTTAGCAGTAAGCTTGTATTTCCCTTGGCATTCCCTGCTGTTGTAGTTGTAGAGACCCTTCTTCTTGTCCTTCATCCATCCTGGGTAAGTGCAGCTGAGCTCTGCAAACCCCATCCCTGCCTGGCCAGGTACAGCTTCTCTGGGTAACCTGTCTCCATTTCCATCTCTGATCTCTTTCCATTTTCATTTCATTTTATTTTCATTCATTTCTCCATTTTCATTTCTCTTTCCCATTGCACTGGGTCTTGTTCAGGCTTTCCCTGTGGAGCCAGGCTGGTGCTTTGCCTGCCTGATTCCTTGCAGGTTGGCATAGACCATTCTGGCACCTGCAGGAGGCTTTCTGGGAAGGTCACACAGCTTTTCTGGGCTCTGTCCTTTCAGGCCTGCATCTCAAAAGATCCTGCTTGCCAGTGCCCTGAACAAGCTGCAGTCTGATTTCAGACTGGACTCTTCCTCTTTTTCTCCAGGATCTTAAACTGTACTATCTCATGGTTAAATAGAAATTGATAT
Organism: Muscicapa striata striata; assembly: GCA_030060385.1. Taxonomy (NCBI): domain Eukaryota; kingdom Metazoa; phylum Chordata; class Aves; order Passeriformes; family Muscicapidae; genus Muscicapa; species Muscicapa striata. The sequence continues at coordinate 2,001,045 of JAREIS010000031.1, forward strand.
TCCAACACTATTTTTTTCTGTGATTACACGGTCTCTTGCTGATTAGGTATAACAAGGTGTATTTTATATTCATGTGAAATTCAATGGCTTTTTCTAAACAGCTATCCCTCAAAGCTTTTTGTAAAGTCCACAAACAATTTGTCATTATAATTGCAGAGTGTGGGAAAAAATAAATCTACTTTCAAAATACTGATATAAATATCATTGCATGTCAAATAGAAACAAAAACCCAAATTGCATAAGAAAAGAAAAAGGTAGATTTCACAACCAGATGAACAGGATTAGGAAAGCCCAAAACTTCGAAGCAAAATATACATAGATGTTAAGACAACCTTGAATAGTAAACAGTTTTTAATGAAACACAATATTTAATTGTTTTCCAAGAGAACATTGTCAGAACATTAACTTATGAAAAGAGTTGTGAGCTTGAAGGAAAAGTGAATGGAAAAGGCAATTTCTGCTTTCTTAGAAAAGTCTATCTCTCAAAAAAAATTCAAAATGTCCACTAAAAAGTGTAATTGAAAAATGTCAATTAAATATTTTTTTTTAATTAGGAAAAAGCATATCCCTAACCAATAAATTAGCTTTATTTCTAAATTTCCCACAAAATAAATCAGACTAATTTCTTTTAGGTAATTTTTTTTCTTCAGTCCTTTTCCTATCAGCTCTAAATTCATTGTCTAACTGTTAGTCCTGCAGGATTAGATATAGATATAGATAGAGTGACCTTTCAAGAAAATCCCTTTTGTATAATGGTCTTACTACAGTATAATGCAAGAAGTTAAATACAATGCATAATACAGAAATTTTCCCATTGGCTTTTTATTGCATTGTAATATTTTAATTATGTGTGGGCTTTTCAAACATTCATTACTGAAAATAATCTTCCTTAAATAGAAAACTGTTATACCCACTTCTGCTGACTCCAGGGGGTACTGAGCAGGAACCTGGTGAGAGATTTTGGTTGGTTTTTTAAGCATTGAGGGACACTCTTGTATCCTAGGAGGTCTCAGGTCTGGAGATTATAAGGTATAATTATAAATATCCCCTGTAGGTCATTCTGATCCATTGAATTCTCTTGGCTCTGCTTTATTGGCAACACTTAATTAGTGTTCAAGTTGTCCTTTGAAAGCCAGGGTTGCAGAAACATGAATCCAGTATGGTTTGCAGACAAAACCCATTTGGACTCATTATTTCTGTGTGCTGTTCAATGGCTTTTGCACCATATTATGTTCTCCTGAGCTATTTCCAGCACAAACTCAGAAGTCGTGTTTATGGTTTCCCTTACGAAGAGAGGTCAGTTTTATGAACATCACTTGTGGCTGTGGTCAAGATGAATTCAATTCAAGACAGTTACAGAATTTCAAAAAAGAGGAAGAAACAAGATCACTTTTCTAAATGTAAGCTTCAAGTCGAGGCAGGTAGCAAGCGAACAGAATACAAAGGATGTATTTGAAGTGCAGTCAGTTCAAAATTTATCAGGAGCTATATACCTTGGTTTTATTTTGCTGCTGATACAGATTCCGTGAGTTAAAGATTTTCACACATACTTAACAAGAAGTACTTTGAGATAACATTAAAGTCATGGTGCAATGGAGCGATTTTTTCCTTACATGAAGGTGAGCAACAATGCAACACTGACTTAATAGAAGGTATATTAATGTACAGTATAAATTAATTGGTGGCTCAGAGGTGCATGTATCTCATTATCACTGGTTAATGTTACATTTGTATCTTTTTAAGAATCAGCTTAGCCAACTTTTTTTTTTTGAAACAAAGAAAAACCTCTAACAAATTAGCTGTTTATAGGCAATTCCTATAACATGAATGACTTGTTTATCTTAGATTGCACTGGGTAGGCATTAGTCTACAAGGATCCCAGCTTATATGAACTGTCTTTTTATTTAGCAAGGTATTTTGCTGAAATTTTAAGTGAAGCACAAGTGTTCTGCTTGCTCCATAAACCAAACAGTGAGTACGGCATGGTAGTGGTACTTGGTTCACACTTTAATTAAAATAGTTATCCAGGCAGCCATCCAGAAGAAACTGGCATCTGAAGAGGGTGATCCATCTGAGATACTTGTTTTGGAAAAACCACCCTGTTGCAGAGAGCTTTATTTTACACTTACTAAAGAAGAAGAAAAGAGAAAAGTATTTTAGAATAGAAGCCTGACTTCTAGGTTGCTAAATTAGGCTAGATTAGTTCATTCCTTGCAACTGTAACAGCAGTAGATCAGTATTTGATGTCCTGTGGAATTCCTCTAAAAGACTTAAATTGCAAAGACAGAAATGAAAAAGGTGAAATTCATTAAGGGCTTTTATCTTGTTGGCTTTTTTTCTTGTTGGCTCTATTTTTCATGTTGTCTCTATTTTCTATTTAAGAGAAATGACTCAAAACCTCTCTGAAATAAATCTTTCTTTGGCAAGTTAATGTCACAGCAAGTTTTCATCATGAGAATCTAGAGGATTCTTTCAATTCTTCAGTAGAATTTATGGTTTAATTGTGTATTGCCATGAGACTGGAGAGAAAGAACCCTCCAGGATTTTAGCTGCATGTTGCATTTTAAGCACTAACATGAATTTAATCAATACTGACCCTCCTTACCATCACTGTGAAATGGATGACGATTCTGTTGCTCCCATTTGACTCTGTATATGTCAGGGAACCACTTTTCCTACTCTGTATCCTCAGAGTTAAATGCAAGTGTAAAAGGGAGCTCAGTGACAGTGCCTGTCACCATCATCTCAAAGCAGCTGAAAATGCTACTTTTCAAATGTTTCTCGTTCTAGTTTAGACAGTTTCATATATTGGATAAAATAATTTTGGTGGACTTACTATTAAAGATATTCATTCTTCATCAACATCACAGAGAAAAAAATCAAGCATATTAAGCTATTAACTATGATACTGCTTAGCAACCATGAACCTTGAAAACTGCTTTTTCTGAAAAGCCAGTCATGCAGACATTTTAATTTGAAGGTACTCCATTATACCCCCAGTTCAGTATATAAATCTGGAGGCTGTACCCACTTTGTGTCAGGCCCTGATTGATGAATTACTACTGTTTTAAATTTTAAACACATGATGGTGAACAAAGGGACAAAATGTTGGACCAAGTGATCTGTAAGAATTTTACAAGTGCCATCACTGGAGATAAGCTTTCTGCCAGGGCATTTAATTAGCTACACCTGATCAGTCAGTCCATGCAGAGCCCAGCTCAAGTCAGGATAGTCCTGTCTAGAGGAGTGTTGTTAGATATGTATCTTCTACCTTTTGAGGTGTTTCTGCAACGTAATACAGAGATAACTGGATCGTACTTCAAATTAGCTCTGAATCTGTGAGAGCACACATTTAATATTATCTCATTTATCTTCTTTCCTTGGCTGTTGTGATGCTTCTTGTTCTTGAGCTAATATATTGAAGGCTAACTCAGGTTTCTCAAGATTTTAATTACTAATCTGCAATAACATTTCAGAAATGCCCGCCCATCTTTTCAAAGGCCTGTAAGGGCAGAAAGCTATATAGAGATATTACTTGTTATTGATAAAATCCATACCAACTATGGACATTGTTCTCTTTTAAATCCATCATATGCAGTGTCATATTCTTGCTTATTCTTAACAGAAAGTTGACTGACATGGTTTAGAAAGGTTTGGCCTTGATAATTCCGATGTTCTGAATGCTGACATCTTAATTTGTTGTGTAAACCTAATTTTCTTTTGTGTTAACCCTGCTGAATGGCCCCGACAGTTAGCAAGTGTAGGCCTTTTTTTAAAATTTCAAGGCTTGATGTGTCATCTGTTTGAGATATTGTGTCATTATCACACTCTGTTCTCTAGAAAAAGGAGTCAGCCGTGATGAATTTTACGTCAGCTGTTCCTTAACAAGTTGCTTTATGGAATGCAGGGGTATGAATGGAGATGTGGAACAGCTGTACCCAAACCACAAGTAACTATACTGATTGGTTCTTCAGATGTGAACCAGCAAATGCTGCTCTCATTAGCTTCTGACAAGCTTATTGCTTCTCATACAACTAAACAAAAGTGTTGGCTTGTCCAAATGGAAGATTTGCTTTTAAGCCAGGTGCACTGATGTGAATATTTCAGAGAAACTATTTCCATGTAAAGTCATTCAAATGAATACCCAGCTTTTTATGAATCAACGCTTCCATGTGATTAATTACCTTTATATTGTGTGCTCTGCAATAGATGTTTGTTCTTTGTGCTGTTTATACAAGCCCCGTGCATCAAAGGATTACATCCAGTTGGAATATGTAGCAGGAGGTACCTAAAGATCTCATGTCCTTTGTTCAGGGTGGGGAGGGTTAGAGAGTAGCTGTCAAACTACCAGAATCACATGGTTTCTCTTTCCCATCTGCTTTATATGTCTCTTTTGAAATGACACTTCCAAATCCTCAAAGGCAATGTTGGGCAAGGCAGCCCTTTACATTGTGCTGTTTGTACTTGAATGTTCTGTGGATGCCTTGAAGACATTAAACAGGACAGCTACACTTACACAGGTGCATTCACTATGAAATTTAATCAGCAGAAAGTAGAAGCTGGGGAGAAGCACAAGCCAGAGACAGTTTCAGGAGCTGTTTGGGAAACACCAGTCTGTGCAGAACATTTCTGGGACTGGAGAAGCAGTATAGGCAGAGAGGAGAGGATTGTGCCATGCATCTGGGGCTGCCAGCATGGAGTGGCTGGGAAGCAGGAAGATGACAGAGATGCCTTCACCACTGCCCGCACAGAACTCACAAAGTGACTCTGTCCTTCCAGAAGTGTCCATCTGCCCTCACTGGAAAGTTTACAACTCCCTTATGCTGCCAGTCAGTTGCTGACTAATTCAGCACATATACATCAGCTAATGAAGCTATTGTAAGGGAAAAACAGCCATTTCTGAGAAGACATGATGGTTGTGGGCCTGTGATGCTTTGGAAAGGCTTTCACAGTGTGGCTTTTCCCAGTGGTGGCATCAGCATTCCCTTTTGTCCTGAGCCAGTGCTGGCCATATGAATCATAGAAATTAACTGTTTTATCTGCTGCCTAAGTTGCCTGAGGATGACAGGGAAGTAGTTCTTTAAAACACTGAAATGTAGGTTGCATTATCAATAAAGTGGCTTGTAGTTGCTCTGAATTGTACCAAAATGCTGTATTTTGATAGAAAGATGGCAAAGGTGATGTCAAGAGCTGAGAAGCAAACATGATATTTTTATGGTTTTGTAAGTTGACCCTTGCAGACTTCTGTCAGCTACAGGTACCTTGTATGAAGAGAAGGCATTTAAATTGCCTTCTTACAAGGAATGCTGTTTTGAAGGTGGCAGTTTTACATGCACCAGTGTTCATAGGAGGTAAAAGGCAATTTAAACTGTTGAGAGAGAAGGGTGAAAGGACTGTGACCAATTTGCAATGTACTGTATATTTCCATTAATTTGAAGTATCTTCAGTCTTTAGTTTTCAGGTTTATTTTTCCCCTGTCAAGGTGGAAGCAGCATTCCCTGGGGTGGGAAGGACATATGGAGGGTGACTGTAAATGAGTAAAACCCTACCCAGAGAAAAATGTCATGAAGAGGTCTGGGAACTCCATGGTCCATTGCTATAACAATGTAATTATAATGAATTGCATAATGGGAAGCTGACTCAGGAGTCCCTGAAGATAACAAAATCTTTCTCTAGCTCTGTGGCATGCTGATGCTGTGTCTTCCTGATTCTCAGTTAGTTTTTACTTTCAGAATTCTGTTTACTTTCCAGATGACATTTAGTCTATAAAGTAAAATAAAATGAAGAATGGTGCTTCTGAAGCTGTATGTGTCTGTAAGTGGCTTTCCCTCAGAACATTAGGGTCCAATTTCAGTGGCTACCTCTACACTTCCATTTCATATTCCTGCTCTTCATGGCAATGTTGCCTTTCAGTCAGCCAAAAGCACGTTAGGGATGTCAGTGTTTCAAACCTGTAACCTGTAGTTTGCCTAAGGAGTTGGAAAAGCACAAAAAGGAGTAGAAATTAGAAAGTACCTAAGTGAATACTTAATAGTTAAACTAGATTGGAAGGGGCAAAGAGACAAAAACAGGGTTGACATTGTGCCAGGGGAGGTTGAGATTCAGTATAAGAATAAAGTTCTTCACCCAAAGAGTGACTGGGCACTGGAACTCCCCAGTGCCGCAGCACTGACAGACAGAGCTCAGGAAGTGTTTGGACAACACTTTCAGGGACATGGTGTGACTCTTGGGGTGGTCCTGTGCAGGGCCAGGAGTTAGACTTCAGTGGTCCTTGTGGATCACTTCCAACTGAGGCAATTCTATCATTCTCTGAATCCTAGTCTGATAAAACTCTCTTCTTTTTGATTGAGAGATGTCTAGATTAAATTGTTTTGTAAAATAATTGGATCTGGCTCTCAGTGCAATTGACTTTGATTTTTTTTTCTGACTTCTTTCTTTTTGTGTTTGCAAGGCCTAATTTTGGAGGGTTTTTTGGAAGCTTTTAAAAAAAATCTGATGGAAAGGCTTAAGACTGTGTCTAGCAAGTCCTTTTCCTGTTTTCATCCAATAAGAATAATTCTGTGATTCACAGTCTCTCTTAGCAGTTGATATATTAATGTTGTTGGAATAGAAGGGTTGTGAGGACTTCTGTGTTGGTTGATGGACTAGAAAAGTTTGAACACAGAATTAGATGATATTTTTGATTTAGCAGCAGTGAGCCAACAAGAACTCTAGAAATTGTCAAGAAATTGAGTATCTACTTCTAACTCTACCTGATATACCCAATCAGAAGGTTAGTTAAAAGGGGAAGTAAACAGATTTACAAATTCTGACTCATTAGTCCCCAAAGTGAGATTCTTCAGTTAAATATTATCACTGATTGGGATGACTCTGGGTCACAGTAAAATGTTATAGGAGAAAAGCAGTTTCTCATCGATCTGAGACAAAAAATAGTAGAAACTAGTAGAAAATAAGATAGCTAAAGTAATTTTTAAAAAATTTTTTTTTAACTGAGTACCTCAAAAGGCAGCTTAATGTGGCAGATTCCTCTGGGATTTTTTAGTCAGCTTTTCCTATATTTCTGATGTGACAATTGATCATCTGTAATTTATTACAGGCAACACATGACAAGTAGTGTAAGAGAAGAATTTTAGCTACTGCTTTAGCTTTTTTTAGGCTTTTTTTGCCATAGATGTCATTTTCTGTTTGACTTTTTGATTGACTTTGAACAACCAAGTCTTCACAAACCTCCTGAAAGCAGCAACAGGAAAAGGGAAAGATGAATGCTGTATTTCAAATCAGGTGACTTCCAAATGATGTTGGTCTTACTCTTGCTTTGGCTTTGTTTGAGAAACAAAGCTGCTTCTGAGAAGCCAAGAAGTGAGAATATCAAACTAGAGCCTGCAAATACCAAAGGAGAAACTGCAGAGATAAAACCAGATTGCCATCAGCCTACGTTTCCCCAAAGGCGTATTTCTTACATATGATGTGCTGAAATGTTAATTGTTCTTTTAGCTCCTATTCTTCCTCATGGAGACTAGAGCTTCATATATTTTACTTACTGCACAAGGGAAAATCCCTGCAGTCCACTGTCTGTGTTGTTAAATAAAGTAATTCAGTTTGATTGGAGGTTTAGTTAAAACACATTTGTTCAGCTTATGAATCCAACAAGACTCCAGGAGTGGTAAAGGTCTTCTCATCTTGTATCATGGAACTTACTCATTTTATGATCACTTCAGCTTTTCAGCAGGTCTGTTGCTCAGAAAGCACTGTGTGAAAAAGGAAGTTCTTTTGTAGAAGAAATTGGTTGCTACAGCAGTTTAAAATCCTTCAGGTCATCTGTATTTCATAAAAATCATAGGAGTCATGAGGTTTAGTCATTAAACTGAATTTTTTCGTTCCATACTTCATCTCTTCTGCTCAATATTATTTTCTGTGTGTCATTACAGTGTGCCTGAGATTTAAAAGGAAAATATCATCTGCCTGAGTTTATCAAGAGAAACAGCAAAAACTCTTCATATTGGAAGACAGCAAAAAATTAAAACAATTGAGTTTGCAGTCCAGTTTATTTTTTATCTTGTGTCATTCTCCTTACTGCTCAATTTTACATGGAAATTATACTTTTGTGACCAGAAATACACTTTTGTTCTGCATTTCATCTGAAATTCTATTTTTGTTCAAATCTTTAATTAAATATTAGGACAACCACATTAGTAAAGATACTGCTTCCTTTTCCCCTTAAAAAGTACTGAAACCATTTCTTAGTGTTCTACACCAATTACAGTCATGTTGCAGTGTCCAGCAGATGCCTTGAGTTCATTAATAATTCATTTAAACTACCATGGGTTTAAGGAAGGAACTGTACCACATATTGACATATGAGAGAGGAAGAAAATTTAGCACACACTTTTGCAACCATGTTTTTTTGAGAAAGAGAAAATGGCATGATTTATGCTCCCAGGTATACAGACTGAGGATACAGTTTGCTAATGTAAGTCTTAGGGCTGTTTTTTGGACAAATAACATGCCATAAACATGCAGTATATATTCTACATTTGTATGGAGGCATTTGCACATGTTTGTATGTATGTGTGGAGAGAGAGGAATATGATTCATAAAGTTCTATTATAATGGATTTAGCATTTCTGCGTTACTTAGAAACAAGATCCTGAGGTTCTGCAGCTCATGTTACCCAAAATCTACTCTTGACATTTTACATGGTTTGTCATGACCATTTTATATCTTTGGTACAGCCAACCTGTTATAAGGAGAGTTGCTTAGACAGTTTTAAAATATTTATTTGAAACATTTCCTTTATCTAAAAGTGATACATAAAAGGTAAAAATTCTACCATGTCATTGTGATTCTCTCCAGTAGAAAAAAATCGTGTTTCATTTGTTTTACAAGAAAAAAAAAAAAAAACACAATAAAATGGGGAAAGATATGGACAGAGGGGATTTTTATAACACCTCTAATTTTATGAGTATTAGTAGTTTCATGGGGTTCATAGGATATACAGGTTACCTATGGGGAGAGAGAGGTACTGCATATATTTTGCCAAAGATCCACAATACTTTTAATTTAATCCCTTTGGAGATTGCCTCACCTACAGAAGAAGCTGTTATCACGAGGCTTTTGTAAGTAAAGCAGCTGGAACTCCATTTCCTGTGAGCAGCTGGAGGGCAGAGCTGGAGGTCATGGCAAAGCTGGTACTTAAGGATGACAAAATAAGCACATCATAGAGAAGTTTGTGTTGGAAGAGACCTTAAAGATCACCTAGTTCCAACCTCCCTGCAATGGGCAGGGACATCTTCCACTAGATCAGGTTGCTTAGAGCCCCTTCCAACCTAAACTTGAACACTGCTATGGATGGGCAACCTGCTCTAGTGCGTCACCACCCTGATACTAAAGAATTCCTTCCTTGTATTCTAGACATATCTTGTCTTAGGTTTAAAACTCTTGTCCTAATGCAGCAGGCCCAGCTAAAAAGTTGGTCCCTATCTTTCTTAGAGGCCTTCTTTCATTTACTGAAAGGTGCTATAGGGTCTTCCTGGTGCCTTCTCTTTTCCAAGCTGAGCAAACCCAATTCTCTCATTCTGTCTTTGTAGCAGAGGTACTCTAGCACTCTGATCATTGTTGTGACTCTCTCTGGACTGGGTCTTCACACCTCTAACTGATGAAACCACTGTTATGTGGCAACAGCTGCTGAAATTCCAATTGTTCAAAAATTTAGGGAAAGGAGCTTTGAAAGTTGTGTGCTGGCATTACAAGGGAGGTGCTGTTTCCCAGTGTAGTGTGTTGAGTATGGCCTCTGGTAGTAAAAACTTTGTTTCAGAAGAAGGCTGGCCAAGGTGAAGTGCAGGCTGAGTGTGCCTGTTGCTCAGAGCAAGTGGATTAAAGCTGGTATCGAGAGCATCCCTCTCTAGATCCCCTTGGCTCACATAACGAACCTCAGCCTAGGGTGAAACTAGAGACTGTTAAGATGCAGCAGTTCATGCCTCAGCTTGCCATAGCATTAAATAATTCATTGAATCTGACCTTTCAGAGCAGTACATTGTAGCTAATAGAATGAATATAAAATGGATATAAAAAGGATAAGAATATCAAGTGGGAGTAGGGAGGCAATATAAATTTTATATATAACCATAGAAGGTCTGCAGTGCTCTCCGTTCCTGAAAGTGTGCTGGTAATTGGACATAGTTTGGGAAGAGCAGCAAAAATTAACCACAAGTTTCCCCTTTTATGAGATTCATAAGAAACTCAGCCTAGTTAGGTTGCTGCAGGACAGGTCAAGATAGGTTTATCTGAACAAGGACAAACTGGGATAGCAAGTAACTTTTCAGCCTGGTAAAAAGTCTAGTCTTAGGAAACTGCAGCTAGTAACACTGTGAGAGATAAGAGACAGAGAGGGTTGTGGTGATTCCTCATCATTTCAAGTATTTAAATTATAAACTTGTATCTATTTGGAAATATGTGCTGTACCATAACCTAAGGCCCTCACAAAACACCTACCAACAGCAGTTAGCCAGGAAGCTTGTGTTTGGACAAAGTCAGATATAGGTTGTGTGTTGGTCTCAGATGTGTGAGTGCATCAGTGTAGTAGGAGTGCTCTATCTCATACCTGAATCTGGACTTTGAGGAGTTGAATAAGCTGTACCTTTGGGAATATCAGCCCTTTCTGGGAAGATGTGAGTTTTACAGGAAGGAGGAAAAATGAAAAGCTCTCTCTTACAGCAGTAAATTTCTGCTCTTTGGCTCTTGTTCACAGTCACCCATGCTTGTGTTCTGTCTACCTGCACTTAGTGCTGCACAGATCCTTTCAAAGGCTTGCCCACAGCTGGATGTCTTCTGACCTGCAGCCTCACCACATACTGATGCTATGCAGACATGACTTAAAAAAAAAAAAAAAATCACTTTATTTTATTTGATTGATGTTTTGCTTGGTTTTGATTTTTTGAGGTGTATGTTATTTCACTGGGGCTCATGACCTGATTTTTCAGTGGAAGTCAAATACAGGATGATAGGGAGTTACTTTTCTGGTACACAATGCTGAACATACACAGTAACAGTGTATTTCGGTGCTATTTCTTTTTTCTGCACTGAAGTTCTGTTTTGGCAATTATAGCTCGGAATGTCAGAAACAGTAGGAAGAAGTAATAATTCGGTTTGGTTGTACTGTGCTCAAGATTATGGCATGACTGCCTTAATCAGATAGGATTTGCTGATCTAAAACTTATTTTTTATTTAAGCACCAGTTTATTTACAGTCAGATTTCTTACTCCTAATCCCTTGATTAGAAAGATCATGTTTTATCAGAGGGCAATGTGCAGTAACTTCTTTTTTATAGCTACTGTATTGAGCATTTTAAAAATATTTCTACTCTTCAATATATTCTACAGAAATTATAGTCTATTGACTAAATACTAAACTTCAGGAGAATATTCTAATATGTGCTTGTATAAGTATTTGATAGATTCTTTTGAACGGTTAAATTGTTTCAAGAAAAGAATATCTGGATTTTTAATTGTCTGCTGTCTTCACACTACTCTCCTCATGACAGATTACCAATATCTCTATGAGAGTTTTTCTTTCAGCTGCTGCTTTAGAATAATTATAGTACTTTTTGTATTTATGCCATTAAAAATGAGGAGAAAAAAACTGCTCTTATCAAGGCTGTTCATTTAGATATATAATACATGAGTCAGGATACCATGAATTTCCCAGTAGGTGCTCATAGTGCACCACCAATGGACTATTGTTTTATTTCAAAGAAAGTAATACCATTATAAACATGGACTTTTATTACTAGCTTAATTTATAAAGACAAACATCAGTAGCTCTTCCATCAAAAAAATACATTTGTTAAGATAATTGTTTAGCAATACTCTTATTATTGTAAATGGAGCGATAAAACACAGCATTTTACAATTATTAAGCATCATACAGAGATAGTGATGGTGTTGTTTCACCCCATCCTGCCAGTGCCAGATCTATCAAAATTCCTGGGTGTCAAACAGTGAAGTGCAAATAAAGCAATTCTACAGCTCTGTAAATTAGCTGTTTTTTAGTTACCAAAGATACATGGTGGATTTGTTTTTGCAGGCACAGAGAATAATGCCTAAGCTTTTTGTTTAGGGACAGCTCTAAACATGATATATATTTTGTATGTTGAACCTATAAATGATGTGTCCATAAATATACATGCTAAAATATATACTGCCTGCTTCTAGAAATACTTACATTTTGCTTTCTGGTAAGAAGTCCCCTTGCTTAAGGCTTTGTTAAGGGAAAATTTGGCAAAGGTGTTTTAAAAGTGGCAGGAAAGGCATTGCTTTACTGCCTGTTGTGCTTTTGTGTGTGATTTTCCTGGGATGGAACTATGAAGCAATGTTCATCCTCCAGCAATCTGACTCTGGGCCAAAGCCTGCTGAAGATGATGGTAGTCTTTTGGTGGATTTCAGTGGGGTTTGAATAAGACTGTTTAATGATTATCCCAGGGATTGCTTGTAGTGGTTCTACTTGTAGCCTCCTAATTTTAAGATACAGCTGACAAATGGTGGAATAACATGCTTTAATAAAATATTTCCCTATTTCATCTAGGGTAATTCAAGGAGTGGCTTTGTGACATGCCATTCTCAGTGATAACCCAAGCCAGCCTCTGCAGGTCCCTTTCCCATCATTCCTCCTAATTCTCTCCTTTCACTTTGCCATCACCCTCCCTTCTCTGAAACTTGGTGCCTAGTAAGGTACTGTTTGTTTTTTTTCAGAAAACACAGTGTGAAAATTAGGTATTTCAAGCAGACCAGACCCATTCTTAAGGTAATACTATATGTTGCAAAACAAAACTATAGAGGAGAGAGACACTGGAAGAGTTTTTAGAGCATGAGGTTTTATGACAGTAGAAATTACAAAAAATGACAATTGTAAATAAATCACAGGATCATGGAATGGCCTGGGTTGGAATGGACCTCAAAGTTCCAACACCCCTGCCATGGACAGGCACATCTTTCCATTAGACAAGGTTGCTCAGAGCTCCATCCAACCTGGCCTTAAACACTTCCAGGGATGGGACATCTACAGCTTTCCTGCACAACTTGTTCCAGTGCCTCACCACCCTCAGAGTAAAGAATTTCTTCCTAATATCTAGTCTAAACCTACTCTCTTTCAGTTCAAAACCACTGCCCTTGTCCTGTCACTACATGCCTCTCTCCATCTTTCTTGTAGGTTCCCTTCAGGTCTTGGAAGGCTGTAAAAGCCTTCTCTTCTCCAGGCTGAACAATCCCAATTCTTTCAGCCTTTTCCCACAGGAAAGGTGCTCCAGCCCTCTGATCACATTGGTGGCCTCCTCTGGACTTGCTCTAACAGGTCCATGTCCTTCCTATGCTGGGGATCCCAGAGCTGGATGCAGCTATCCATGGGAACAGAGGGGCAGAATCCCCTCCCTCACCCTGCTGGCCATGGGGCTTTTGATGCAGCCCAGGACACGTTTGGCTTTCTGGGCTGCAAGTCCACACTGCCAGGTCATGTCCAGCCTCTCAGCAACAGCCCCCCAAGTCCTTCTTGGCAGGGCTGCCCTTGATCTGTTCATCCCCCAGCCTGTAAATGAAAACATACAGAGGTTTAAAATGTTTGTGTTTGTTCTGTGCTTCAGTACAATGGTCTGTGTACTGACTTTCCTACCATTTTGTCACTGCATCACTTTATGTTTGAAGCAATTTCACATCAGCACCTCTGGGGCAGGGTGCAGAGGCTCATGGCCTGCAGTACAGAGCTATCATAGTTTGCAATAACACCCTTCAACATCACTTGCTAGTGACAACAGAAAAAGAAAAAAAAAGAGTGGATTTTTTATGTAGGAGCTGGGAAAAAAACAGGCGTTTTGAAGTCCTTTCTCTGTTTCTTTCATGAGTCCAAATTAAACCATTAGGTACTTTGTAAAAGTTATGGTATTCAGGTAAATGGATGAAAGTCCCAGTGTTGTTTCAGTGGAAGAGCTGGTCCTCTTGACTTCAGAAGGCATAAAATCATGAGCTCAGAAAAACCAAGAATGCAGGAACAGAAGACAGAAGTTTATCATAGCTGGCATCATGGCTTTGAAGTCAGAGTAGGCTTTGATACACCATTATTTAATGCATGAGTTTGACAGCACTGAGATAAAGTTTCTGATATAAATCAGTGCATTTTCTTTTCCCTGAGGCTGTTTTACTGTGAAAAGAGGTTAGAGTGGGAGAAAAGGATGATTGTGCCTTTGCTACATCCCTCCTACTTTTGTCTTCATCCTCTTCCTCACGAGTGTTACGTACAGGTTGACCATTTATCTTAAGGATTATAATAACTACCTTTATCTGCATTACACTATGATAATGTGATAATTCGACATTGCTTTCACTGCCTCTCCAAGAGCCAGCCCTTTGGGAGTGAGATAAAAGGAGTGGCAGGTCTAGGGTTGGTGTCACACAGCTGTAGGGACCCATAGGCATCTCCAGTGGCTGGCTTTGAGGATCCAATGGCTTTGTTGTGTGAGCCACTGCAATACACAGAGCCTTTGGGACACCTGGAATTTTTTGCCCATGGGCAGAACAGAAGGAGGTCTTTAGGCCTCTGTTCATGGAAGGCACTGCTTCAACATACAAGGTGGCAGCAGCAGCAGCACTGTGAGGGAAACATGTTCCAGAAGGCTCAGGTGTGTCAGGCTGACCAAACAGGTTAATGCAGAATAGCAAAACAGAAGTTTAATATTTGGTCTCAATGAATGGATGAATCAAAGAACTAGAAGAGTGGATTGTTTATAATTGCCTTTAAAAATGCAAATAGTACATAACTCAAATGGTGAATTTACAGATTTTGAAGAGCAAAGATCCTCTTCACAGGTAACCTTCCTGAAACTTTCCTTGTTGAGTTCAGATCTTTAGAAGAGCCATGGGGAAGGAATGAACTTTGAACAATTCTTGGGAAGCTGCAACTGGGGAGAGAGTAGAGGGAGGACAATAAACAAAATATATCCTCTCAAACCTCTCTGATCTCCCTCCTCCACTTTTTGTTTTAATGATTAGCTTTGAGAGTCTGATTCTATAAACATGTTTCTCTCCCCTGCCTCTTTCCTTTATATGCTTTTCTGGCTGTTGATCCTTTAGATTAAGAGCTTTTGCCCCGAGGTTATCTTTTAATTAGGATAGGACAGAATTAGGGAATGAAAAGTATAATGAAAATTAAAAAAAACCAACCAACCAAAAAATTTTAAAAGGATTTGCAAGGTTTAGAAGAATTTTAGTAGCTGGATTATTTTCTGTAGAATCAAGATTAGTAAATTTGAACTATTTTTCATTATTTTTATTCTTCTCTTGCCATGTGTGACATAAGGAATTAGCGACATGCATGTGGGCAGTTTGGTGTCTAATTAGGGCTGCAGGTGATAAGAACACATCATCAGTGTCCTGTGACCTCTCTGTTTAGATCTTGCTCTTGCTCTCATCCTCTTTTTGCTGACTTAAAGGCCAAAATTGTGTCTGAGGATGGACTCATAACTGTTCTCCTCACTTACATGTATGCAAAAGATACTGACTTGTAGATGTAAAGAATCTGCCAGCCAATACTCATAATCTGGCACTTTGCATTAGTGATAAATGTAATTTTAAAATAATGATTTAATATGCTTTTTAAAAATCACATTTGCAGTCTAATTAGACTAAAAAAATTACTTTGTTACTACATAATGAAGAATATTACATACATTGGAACATAGCGATACAGTGATTTCTATTAGATTCAATTCAATAAGTCTATTTTTAATCTTGAGGTTTGACATATGGCCTTTAAAGAACATATATCCTTGCATGCTAAATCTGCTGCTATGTCCCCTTTGAGAACTGAATTTTAATGCACATCCTTGGACCAAGGAATTTATTCTTGCACAAATAGATTGTTGTCAGTGTGTACAAGTAGATTTTTGAAGCGCTTTTTTTTGTTCTTATCTCATGATTGCAGCTGAAGTAAGAGATATTTGTGATGCCTAATGTTCATGAACTAGCTTTAAATGAAAGTCTTCAGCATACTATGGATGAAACAGAAGTACAAGCTGCCCAAGAGGAGAATGGGATGGATGGTCACCCAAGAGAAGAAATCTGCAGACTCTAAAGGCTGTTCTTTATAGGAGTCATTTTGTAGGAAGGACATTTTCATATTGCATACTTCTCGAACTTGGTGGAATTGTTTACGTGGCTAATACAGGATACATTTTTATGCAGCATACCTAGTTGGCTCAGACTACAAGAGCAAGCCCTGCAGTATCCAGAGGCCAGGTAGCTGAGTCAAGGTGCCTAAAACCCTGTGTGCAGCCCACAGAGCCTGTTGTTCTGTTTGTATGTTTGACAGGCCAGGGTAATTCCTGAAAAATAAAGCTCCCACATCTGGTTGAAAATTCACCTCTATGGGTTCCAGCTGTTTAAAATTGGGCCTTTAGCCCAAACTAGCTGCCTATAGCCATGCAGAGGATGGGAGAAGCTATTAGCAGCTGTCCTCTGATTTCAGAGAGCATCTAGAGAAGTGCTTTGAGCTGTGGTACCTCATGCCCTGAGACAGCTCGAGGTGAATCTCCTGTTTGGATGGGTGCAGGGGTGGCTGCTTGTGCTGGCTGGGCCAACAGAGCCCTCAGTTGCCATCTCTTACCTGGGTTCATGTGAGCTCACAGTGAGTGTCTGCGTGCTCCAGCACAGAGACCTGTGGGCACACTGGCAGTGCCACTCTGTGCCCTGTGCCCAGGGCTAGTGACAGGTTGGTTCAGAGCCAGAGCTGATGTGCCAGCAGCACTGATGTGCCCTCACCCTTCCCTACCATGGCTTGTGCGTGGAGAGGGTTTGCATAAGATGACTCACTTCACTCTGTGCATCATTGCTTGGTTCTGGCAGGGCCACAATGCCAGAGGCAGAGGGTGTGGCAGCCCCGGGCAGGGCTGTCCCCAGGGCAGGTTGTGTCCCCAGGGCAGTCTCTATCCCCAGGCCAGGCTCTGTCCCCAGGGCAGGGCAGTCTCTGTGCCCAGGGCAGGCTCTATCCCAGGCCAGGCTCTGTCCCCGGGCAGGCCAGGCTCTGTCCCCAGGCCAGGCTCTGTCCCAGGCCAGGCTCTGTCCCAGGCCAGGCTCTGTCCCAGGCCAGGTTTTGTCCCTAGGCCAGGTTCTGTCCCTAGGCCAGGCTCTGTCCCTAGGCCAGGCTCTGTCCCAGGCCAGGTTCTGTCCCTAGGCCAGGCTCTGTAGCAGGCCAGGCTCTGTCCCCAGGCCAGGCTCTGTCCTAGGCCAGGCTCTGTCCCCAGGCCAGGCTCTGTCCCTAGGCCAGGCTCTGTCCCCAGGACAGGTTCTGTCCATAGGCCAGGCTCTGTCCCAGGCCAGGTTCTGTCCCTAGGCCAGGCTCTGCCCCTAGGCCAGGTTCTGTCCCCAGGCCAGGCTCTGTCCCTAGGCCAGGCTCTGTCCCAGGCCAGGCTCTGTCCCCAGGCCAGGCTCTGTCCCCAGGCCAGGCTCTGTCCCCAGGCCAGGCTCTGTCCCAGGCCAGGTTCTGTCCCTAGGCCAGGCTCTGTCCCAGGCCAGGCTCTGTCCCCAGGCCAGGCTCTGTCCCCAGGCCAGGCTCTGTCCCCAGGCCAGGTTCTGTCCCCAGGCCAGGCTCTGCCCCTAGGCCAGGTTCTGTCCCCAGGCCAGGCTCTGTCCCTAGGCCAGGCTCTGTCCCTAGGCCAGGCTCTGTCCCAGGCCAGGCTCTGCCCCTAGGCCAGGTTCTGTCCCCAGGCCAGGCTCTGTCCCCAGGCCAGGCTCTGTCCCAGGCCAGGCTCTGTCCCAGCCCGCCGCTCTCAGCCCCATTACCGGGCCGCGGCTCGGGCGCTCCTGCGGGCTGCAGCCGCAGCGCCCTGTCTGCAACACGCTGAGCAAATACAAGTACAGCAAATAAATTATGTACGAAATACCTCTGAAATCAATTTAGCAAGTCCCATCGAGTCAGCCCCTCCTTCTTTTTCTCCTACACCGGTACGCGTGTTCCCTCCTACCCCCTTCTGGCTGCAGCTCTGTGGTGAGTTACTCACCTCCCCCGTGAACAGCCTCCCTCCTCCTCCCCCTTACTGCTTCCCTGGACAGCACAGAGTTCTTTTCCTGTCCTTCCTTCAGCCCTGAGTGTTGCCCGCAGCTCCTAGGACAGGGATGAGCTGGTTAATTTTCCCTTTCCCTTTTCGGTGCTGCGGGCAGGGCGGCGGGCTGGGGACGCGGCTCCGCTGCGGTCGTGTCCCCAGGCGAACCGCGGGCTGCCCGTGCGGGGGCCGGCACACGGGCTGGGCTCCGCCAGCGCGGCTGTGCTGGAACTGACACTGCGGAGACCGGCAGCGCGCTCTCACTGCTCCTGGCACCCACCCGGAGCTCTCCTCTGCGTCCGACTGCACTGACATACACCGCAATTATGTCTTCATTTTCTCTGCGGATAGAAGAATGCAACCATTCAGCATTTCATGCTTGGTTTGAGTCTGCAGGGCAATTTTCTTCTCCCCTTTTCAAACATTTGTTCCCCCCCCTTATAATTTACAATATATTTGCATTTATCAGGGAAGAATTTCTGCTTAAGTATAATTTAAGTTTTATCTTAAGGTCCACGTTTATGAGCAGCAAACATTTGCTTTGTAAGAAAGGAGATGAACCTTTGAATTTGAAACATTCTAGATATATGGTATATATTCACGACAGGACTTTTTAATAACTGATACAATTTAACAGGAACAGGTGGCTAATTGTCACGCAGAAGTTCTGTCTCAATTTCTTCTCCTGCCAGTCTACTTCTTAAATAAATTAAATAATACATGAGGATATAAATATAACCAAAGAATTTGCACTTTGGGACTGCTGTCTGAATTACTGTGCTGTGTGCCTGGTAGCTTGAGAAGAGCAGCCCCTTTGGCTGCTCATCCAAATCATTAGAAAATCACTTTTGCCATGACTTACACTGTTCCAGTGGCACATGGATATGTCTTTGGCATCTGACCAATCAATTTTCTGTTCCAGATGCAGTAAGCAAAATCATTCTGCATTAGTCTCTGCAGCTCAGTATCCATCAATTGTCTAACCTTGCAGAAATAATGATAATTACAGTAATACTAATAATAATACTGCTCAAGACACTGCTGAAACTTTTCTTAATGAGGAATTGAATGAATCTTGTTTTGTTCGAACATTTACTTCTTAAAACCGTTTCCAGCAATCTGTAATTATTTAAAACATTATTCTAGCACTGTGTTCCATAACAAAGGATTGAGATGCTCTTAGAATGGATCAGATAATTTGGTCCCAAAAAGCAGATAAGACTGAAAAGCATAAGTAATAGTGTTCAGACATCTGAAAGAAAAGTATGATCACTCTTTGAATGAATGTGTTTTTTTAAGAAACAATGATAAAGCCAATAATATTGAACTGAGAACAGTATATAGTATAGTGCTTGAAAATACAGTATGCTTCAGCATTCAAGAGCTTTATCTCATTTTCAATTGCATCTTCCTCTTCTTAATTTCTTTTTCTTTATTGGCTGAATTATTTTGAGCTAAGATAATGCTGTGAAGGACTTCTGACACAAAATAGCCCTAAGTGAATGTTATGCATTATTAATAAAAACTTAGATTACTCAGTAAAACAAGATGATCCTAAAGCATTTAACATTTAATCAGCAAAATTTATCTCATGTTCTGCTTTTTGAAAAGCATTAAGGGAAAGAAAAAATTTGATAGCTGCAGGAATGAAGGATGTGTGTGAATGCCTGACCTTTCATTACTGCATACACAATGCCCAAATGTGAAAATGAAAATGCCAGTGCCGTACGGATTATGAATAGCTGCTGTAATGGCTTCTAATGCTTCAGTACAAATGAAAATGAAGCTCTGATCATAAAAGATTATGGTTAATTTGTCACATAGTAAAAATATCTGTAAGATTTTCTCATCTTTAGTGATCTTTCGTCCTCTTTAACACATAACTCCCATAAATCTCTTTTGCAATTGTACAGATAACAGCATTGCTTCTCTACAGTTTCTGACATCTTCAACTGTCTTTTCTTTTAGTTTTTTATTTCCAATTTGAAGTGTAATTCTAGAGTATATGATTTTCTTGTCTCTCTGCAAGGAACAAGTCATTCTAGTGTTTATTTTAATTCAGTGATGTAGTTATTTATTCGAGGTGTTTGATATTAGATAATGCATTTTATTGAATAATTGTTTTTCTTGATCTCTAAACTGCCATAGTATCTAGAATATACTATACAAAACTATGCCAAATTTTGCATCAGAATGTGTGGTAGATCTTCTCTGTCCAAAGTATGAACATTTATGTCAAAAATCAGAGTAGGGGAGAAACTGTTGGGAGAATATAAGTGCTAATGAAGCAGTATTTGCATTATATTAGTATCAGTATATCAATTGCCTAAAATTTTTCAGGATCAGGCAGGCAAACAAGAGCTCTGCTAGAGGCAGACGTTGTGGAACACAGCAGTGTTGCTTTTCGTGCTCCAGCAGATGCTGTGACCATCTCAGCAAGGGGACTTTCCTTCAAATCCATAAGCAGTCACTCTCCAGTCCAGCTTTGAATTGATGGTTTGTGACAGAAGAGCTTCACGTTGCTTATTCCATCATCAGTGTACTTTTAACGTGGGCACAGAGTTACATTTCTGCAAAAATTACCATCGGCTGTGCCATGAAGTTTTTGTTGACTTCTGGGCTAAGTTTAAGCTGCTCTATCACTTAAAATGAAGATAAGTAGTCCAGCACAAGTTGACTCAAAACTTTCCCTTCTCATGGGGCATGAGATATCTGCTGCATCCAGACCAGAGTAAAAAATTATTGAGTAAAGTGATGATTGTTGCCTTCTAGCATAGTGTCAGCAAAAATAAGCTATCAGAGGATGGAATTTATTTTCTAAATGAAAACTTACATAGCATCTCTTTGAAAGAAAGAAGAGGAAACCAACAAGCCTTCATTATGTGAATGTTAGAATTACATTTACTCCCTGAAATGTCCTTTTCAATTTCTAGATCATATTGTTAATCTCTGTGTTACACTGAGATAGGTGAATGGAATAACATCAATTTCCAGGGTTCGAGAAGTTGTCTTGTAATACCCTACAGCTTTAACCTTCATTATTTTATTTGTTTCCACTATTGAAATAAAATTGAAATAAAAATTCAGGAGACTATGGGACTGTGTCAAGGTGTCTAAACAAGTGCTGGAAATTCAGGAGAGCATAAGAAAGTTTATTTTATTCTAGTTCAGATAATGTAGAGGAACATAAAAGACCTGTACAGAGACGCTCTAGAGATGTTGTATTTCTTTTCTTTCTCTCTCCCAAGTAAGTGAACTCTGAACTCAGTTTGGCCATCCATATATATTTACAAAAATTTAGAAGTTATTTTAGAAAACAGAAGTATGTTGTTATTACATTTAGCTGTTTTAAAATCAAATTTTATATGAACATGTATGCTACTATGGCAAAATCATGGTGGCTCTATTTTTGAAGGCTGAACATAAGAAATGACAAAGTAATCAGAATGTATTTCATAACCATTGCTGGGTCCCTGGTGGCTGCCTCAGAAAAAAGGTTCACGCCACTGTTTCAAAGCATAGTCTGTCATATCAGCATTGGGTTGGATTTTTTTGGAAGGGTTAGAATTTGCCGTGTTGTGCATTTTGTTCTGCAGCTTTGGTGTTTTGTTACAGCCCAAGTTCCTGGACATCCTCAATAAGAATGCCAGTGCAGAGGATGAGTGAACCCAAATTGATTGCATGAGGATTGTGAGCAGCAGGCAGGTTTGTGTGTCTGCTGGATCTGTGTGTGAACAGCTGCTGAATGGGAGAACAGAATTGCACTTAGCTCTCTTAGAAACTGTCTGAAAAGGGCTTGCACAAAATGGTCACAGAAATGCCATTTAAAAGTAATTGCAGTCTGATGGAAACATGAGAGTCTGACAAACAAAGATGAGAAATTTTCAGAATAAAACTGACCTTTCCATGGTGAGACCAATCTCTTCTGTAAATATTTTACTTTGCTAGTTTTGCATTAAAACTCCATAGAACTATTTCTCAAGATATGTCATCAATAGACATTTTGGGGCTGCCTCATATTCATTTTCTTCATTACACTTTGAAAATTAACATTTCCTCAGAGCTTTTGAGACTTTGGCAGTTAATGATAGAAAAACTAGCACTGGAACATTGGTCTGGATGAGTGACCTGAGAGACCAATATTATCTCATTTTGTCTGCCTTTGATCCTTTAAAACTAATGTGCAGAAAGTCTAATTAGAAGAGGACAGCTGAACAATTAATTAATAGGGGAATAAGCACTATATTTTTCTCCTTATCTGTATGGCATCTTCTTGCAGCATGAATTAATTGACATGGTGATGGTGTTGGCAGTGGTATGCCAACAGCTGGACTTGGTGACAGTCTCAGTCCATTGGATATACGCTCATGCTCATCTGGCTCTTGGTTGTTTTTTGATACACTGACCAAAATGAGCAAATACTGCTTCTGTTGGATCAGAGAGCTCCAATGTTGTAACTCCTGATATGTTCTCAGTTCCATCTTGAAGTTCAACCCCAAATTCTCTCAGGGGTTGAGGGAGGCCATCATAAATCTGTATAAGTAGGAAAATGGTTGTCTAAGGAAGGCACCACAGCCCATGTAATGTTTTCTGCATATTGCCAGTACATAGAGGTGCACTCAAGAATTAATTGAAGGCCAGTGTAGTAAGGAGCAGGTAACATTGCTCAGGAGTTTGACACCACTGTAACGCTGCTGTTGGTATTCAAGCAGCCTTGCCAAAGCACTCTTCTACAACATACACGGGTATTTACAGCATACACAGGTATTTACTGTTTGACCAACGTTTTGGTGCCTCAGTCACAATGTTTTAACAGCCTTAAACTTGAAAATATGAGCAGCTGGAAAACTTTGAGTATTTGTGAGAGGAGGGTTTATTTTGACAAGAGGTAAATATTGTTGTCATACAGCACTGAAATTCAAGAACAACAACTTTATAGGGCTCACCTTGCTAAAGTGCTAATACAGAAGGAAATGGTGTCAATTTGGTACATGTGAAAGTTTAAGGCTGATGAACAGCCTTAAAGAAGAGGAAGCTTTTTTATTCTCAAAGCCTTTATTGCAGAGGTATCTGAGATGGCATCTGCTGTATGAAAGCCCAATGTATGTGTCTGTGTGCCACAGCCCTGATCTGAAGGGACCACTTCTGTCAGAGGAAGCGAGTGTAATTCAGCCTGCAGACACATTCACTCCTTGACCCCTTACAGAGATTGCCAACAAGGGTTCCAATTAGTGCCAGCAGCAGATAGACAATTTTAAAGATTGACTTTTACACCATGCCAGGCCTTTAAAATAAAGAGCATTTATACAAAACACAATTTGCTTTGACAGTAATTTTCAGTATGCTATTATTGAAGTTATTTATGTTTGAATCAGAGCATCTTTCCACTCAGCTGTGTTTCTGCTGCTCTTTGATCCTGCAGTGTTGTAATAATCCCATCCTTATGTGTTTTATACTTTATGTGGCAGTGGTTGTTTCAAGTATTCATTACTTGAAATGTTTTTAGGGCTCCGACATTCAATCAGGTTTGTTGCAAAATTCCCAAGTTCTTGTGCAGATTGCTTCTGCTGTTGCAAGCCCTCACATATTTGATGGCAGACTTAAATTTTAGTAACTTTGTGAAGCAGCAGGCTATGCAAATGAAACTGCAAGGTTCAGGAGTTCACAGGTTGAAGTTGCTTGGATGTCAAGAGTATTTCACTGCATTAACAGTGAGGCTAAGGACAGGTAATATCATTAACATCAGTAGACAGGGCAGCCACAGCTTTCCAAATGTGATTGTGATGTCTCTGCCTCCCTTCTACTAGGGATTATGTGCACCATCTTGATCTCCAAAAAAAAAAAAAACCTGAGCACTATGATCTTTGTGTTCTGTGCTCTGTCATCTCCAGAAAACCATATCCAAGCTGAAGCTTATCTTTTAAGTTGTTCTTCATGTGTCTGAACACAAAGCTTGGCACCTTGGCCTCATTATCCCCATCTTCTGTGACTATATTTCATGCAATGTTATCTGTCCTCCCTAAATTGGGACCCCAGACCTCACCTCTGTGAAATAAGGTGATGTACCTTATTTCATGAGCCTCCTGCTATGCTTCTTGCCTGCTACATTCCAGCAGCTGTCTTCTGAGGTGGACTTGGGGATTGATGCTGTGTGTGGTGTACCCTGCCTTTCCTGGGTGGGGGATGGCAGGAATGCCCATCTCACTGTGTACAGGATCTTTGGGGAGAGTTCCCAGAGGTCAGCTGGACAGGCAGAGACTGAAATCCCATTACCACTCATCCTGGTTCTGCCCGGTATTGGCAACCTCTAGAGGAAGTATAATTTCCTGTGTTCTCCTAAAAATTTTTCTGGAAAATATCTTCCTAGGCATAGAGAGGTCTGATGCTTGACCTGCCACTAAAACAGTGATTATCTATGGGTGGATGTAATTAAAAGACCAAAAGGGATCTGCCCACAGTAGCGTGGCTTTCAGCTTGGTGTAATCTGTTCCATTACTGGTCCATTAGAGCCATGGAGCTATTGCCTGTAGTTTGTATTCTGCAGGGTTACCTTTGGGAATGGAAGGGGAAGAGCCCACAGGCCATGGCACTTGCTGGAAGATTGTCTGGTGCAGAGGGCTTTAATCTGGGGTGTTCTTGTTTGCACAGTGCTGCTTCTCCTGTGACACAAACAGCTGTGGGGGCGGCACACCCTTCTCAAAGCCTTTCTCCCTGGATCCCTCCACATTGTTTCACAGGTGTCCATGAATACTGAGTTTGTCTGATAGTTATCAAGGTTCCCCAGGTCAACTCAGGCAGGTTGGCATCATCACAGGGCCTCAAGGCTCACTCTGTGTGTGTGTGCTATGTAATAACAACTGAAAATGAGGAAACTGCCTTAAATTGGGTCTACTCTGTCCCACTAAGTTCCTTCCAGAAGATGTCTCCATCCCTGGAAATAAATCTGCCTGGATCTCTGGGGAAAACTGTTCCACAGGAACTGTTGCTCATGATAAAAACCTGGGGAAGTGAAATTTGTAGCTTCCCTAGGCTAGAATATAAATACTGTAAAACAGGTTTTATGTAAAAATGTATATACAGCTCAAATAAAAATGATCCTTAGTTGGAACTAAATTATTTTAAGGTCCCTTCCAACCCAAACCTTTCTCTGATTCTGTGATTTATTCCATTAAATAATTAAAAACGTACTACAGTAGAGTGGCTTTGCAAACTCTTTGCTCATTAATACTGTGTTAATATTCATAATATTGAAAGACATATAACCATTGAATGATTTTTCTCTAGCCTACATGCTAGAATTTGAAGATAATTTCCACCTTTCCTTAGCTTCAAGTAGGGCATTTGAGGTAACCTGTTACATTTGTGGTTAGCTTTTGACCCATTGATTTCCATTTTCTTAACTTCATAAATGTAGTGTAAACATACTGGAGATCATTGCATCAAACTCCACAATTGTGGAAATCAGACCTTTCTCATCAATAGTGAGACTCAAATTGAAACAGATGATTTTAAAATAGCAGAGAAAAAGTGTTTGAAAACAAGAGTTTCAGAATTTAATGTTCATTGTGAATGAAGCAGCTAAGTTATGGTTAGAAGATTTTTCTGAATTGTATTCCCTGGAAATTATATTATTTGTTATAGTTTTAATTAATTCTTTATTTGTTCATCTTCAGTGGGAAAGAAACCGAGTACTCCTCTAATATGTAAAATTGCTAAAAGCTTTAAAATCAAATAATTTTTTTATTCTTCCTTCTTAAGAGCAATATATATACTTCTTCTATTTAAATGCTATATTTGCTGTAGGATGCATATGAATAACAGACCAGTTTATTTGGCTCAGATTGGGATTCCCCCATTTTTCTCATCTGCCTTTGCCCTTCCTCTCCTCCAGGTAACAAGAAGCAGAAGAGAGGAAGTGATTTCCAGCCTCAAGTTCACAGAGGGTGGCATTGTAGCTGAATGTTAATGCCTCACGCAGCTCGAGATGCCTGATACTTAGTAATGCAACTTTAACCTTTATAATAGACATAATTTGATTCTCAAACCATCTATATTCTCTCCTTGTAGCAGCCTAAGTAGCTGTGAGGAGTAGTGAGAACGGACAGATGTAATCACCATGCAGGACACGGAGAAGGACAGAGAGATGAATCACAAATTCCCATCAGAGTTTTCAGATTTTAGCCTTGTTATCACTATTTGATTCTAATGTCAGGAAATGAAAGAAACATTAAGATATTTTGTTGTGATGTTGATGTTAGCCAGTCAGATGGCAGAGCACTGAAAAAGTCAGCAACTTGTTTTCTAAGCTGGTATTGCAGATGTTTGGTCTTGAGTGACTCTAAAATAGCACAGAAATAATTGGGTAGTTGTTAAGTAAGGTTGAAAAGTGATAAAATAACTGTAATATATATTTGTGGGTTTTTTTGAATATATTTTTTTAAGTTTAGTCACATTTTAAATGAGAAAAGACATTTCAGGGTGAAACTAGGACTGCAATTGTGTTTTTTTAGCCTTTGCCACAGTGTTTCAAGTATTGTTCAACAGACATAGCTCATATTTCAGTGTGATGATGTACCTTGTTTCTGTAAACTTAACTGTCTGTATGTTCTACTGTCACAAGGGAACATAAGTTTGTCCACATACATCTAAGCTACAAAACTTAGGGATCACACAGTCAGTGATTCTGTTGTTCCTCCATTTTTGTGACATGCACAATACATGGTACGATTGGCAGTCTCCAGTGCTGTGCAAGGTTTAGCAAATAGATCCATAGGACATGCTACCCATATCAGCAGTAAAAAACATGAGCTGTCCTGCAGACTTTTTTCATCATTAATTGAGAAAAGTTTCAAATAAGTGGCGGAGTCATGACTGAGTACTGCAGATCAAAAAAGATTATGATTAAATACTTAGTTCTTTTGTAACTGTGCTGTGTTTTGTATGTAGCACGAGTTTTATAGGAAATGTTTACTCTGATGATGAGGGATTTGTGTGTAGTGCTTGATACCAACTTTTTGAATGTGTAACATGATTGTGTCCAGATACTCCAAAGGGTCTTATTATAGCCTCAAACATTGAATGTATGGTGCAGTGTCTAGCATCCTTCCAATGTGACTGTTTATCCTGCAGGAAAATCTTGTCCACAAAATATATCTTTTGATCTTTTGGTTTAAAAAAAAGCACTTTCTAATCTAGGATGAAATCTTGCCTAGCCTGACACCTGGACAGGTTTAATCCAAAAATAATGAAGAGCTGAAAAGCATTTTCAGGAGAAGCTGATTTTCATTTCTAAAGATGACTCTCTAATGCAGCTGGACTGCAGGAGGCAGTGGTAGTGGTAATCATACACAGCGTGAGAAACATAAAGTAGTGAGTTCAAAGTAATTGAAAAGATCAGTTGGTCATGGTGCAGTTATCCCAGGGATGCAGTTTATCCCAAACTAACAACTGTGAGCCTTCCTGTCTACTAATCTGCCTAGGTTAATATAGCAATCATAATTGGGTAGATGTGGATAGCACAGAGATGATGAGATTCTTGAAATAAGTTACCTTTCTTAACATGCATTTGTAGATTCCAGAAAATGTAGTAATGATAAAAATACCTAATAAAAGAAGTAAAAATTGAAGCTCTAACTTTATGTGATATTAGATTAGACTTTGCCCCTTATATGACTGGTAGCTTTGACAAAAGTAGAATTTGTAATCCCTGTTGGCATTCAGTAATGTGTTTGCTTCAGCAAGTATAGACTGGCCTTCTAGACCTATTTTCTGACTAGGCCTTCAGTCTCTCCTCCTTTTTTTTTTTTTTTTTTTTTTTGCATTTTGGCTTTTTAAGTTGCATATCAGAGGTGTCATTTTGCCTGCAAGGTGACCTTATATAAGACCAGTATAGTATGATTTTTTTAGTTAGTTCTGCTCAATAGGTCAGGCATGCAAAATCAATTCCATGTCAATTTAGCCAGGTAGTAAATCACATAAATAAACAATTTGTATTTGAAAGTAGTAAAACCAAGAGAAATTTAATTCTATCTCAACAAAATGGCAACTGACCTTTTCTTAGCTAATAACACCTACTGCAACCATCTGAACAAAAGATAATACAAGAGATATTAACTGTGAATGTCTTTTCTTCCTCCTTCCACTTTACTTTTCCACAGTTATCCACCACCCCCAGCTACCCACCAAGAGTTAAAATATATGTATTATTTGTCTAGACCACTTGGTCACATCAAGATTTGTAATAATTTTTTCTCTTTAACCTATAAATCAGTTGTGGCTTTTTGGAGCTTTTCATGTGTTTTCCATTTAGTAGTTTCATCATAAAAAAGAACTATTTAAATTAAAAAAAAAAACCTTTCCTTAGCAATCCTGTAAAAATTTTAAAATTTGAATGGGAGAATTCACCAGATATTTGTCTTTTCCTACCCACTTGAAAAGGTGAGCTAGAGAATAAATGGGGGGTAAATTTTGTCCTCATTTTTGATTTGAAAAAAAACTTGCTGTCTTCAAACAGATTTGGCTTGAAGTGTACAAGAGCTAGATGGTATAAAAGTGACTTGCATTTGTGAAGTAGGTAGAAGAAATTAGTAAAGTACAGATGCTGAAATAATGCAATTAATCAAAGATATTTCATTTTTGCTAGAGACAACCATTATTGCAGCATGCAGGTTTCTCTGATGGAGCAAAATGTTTGTAGCATAAACTGCAAAGTTAAGCTAATTCAATCTTTTAGATTGAAAAAAATATTTCTTAATATTTATTGTTATTTTGGCATATTATTAATCTCTGTTCCACTCTGCTATGTCATTGTAATAAACATTCTTCTGTACTACTGCAGTTTTCTCCATTAAAAAGAAAAGCTGGTTATCAATAGTAAAAGTGACTCTTCACTTGATTTTACTTTCTTTTTCTTTTTATAGAAGCTGCAAAGAATCGATCCTCCTTACTGTTGTTCAACCTTACCCTGTAAGTATTGCCAATGTTTTCTGAATTAGTTTCCTAGCAACACAGCAGCTTCTTTTTCTGCCCATATTCTGTTAGTGTCCCTACATTATCTATGCAATTAAAAGAAGTAAGTGCAATAAAGGCATTATCTATTAAAGGTGGTGTTTCAGATGGCATTACTGTGTCCTGTACTCAAAGGCTACATTAGCAAATTAAAAAATAACAGTCTTTAAACTCATAGTGACAGAGCAGAATTCTGAGTTCTGCTTTTATTTCTTGTTTGTTGCAGCTCCTGGGTTTTTCTTGATTCTGCCTTGGTCCCACAAAGTTACACTGCTACAGCAAACCAGCTGTACTTTATTTAAGGGAGGGTTCTGGCTGTATCTCCAGGTTGTGGAGGTGAAGGGAGAGCAGAGACAGACAGGCAACCACGTGAGGTTGCCTTGAATGGGCTGGGAGAAACTGCAACCCATTCAGAGCTGGTTGATGCAACAGTGACTTTGCAGCTCACTCAGTGGTTTATGGGAGTGGGTTCATGGCCTGTCAGCTCAAACCCATCTCCCATAAAAAAAGGGGAGAAGCCAAGCCAGGGGAGGAAAACTTATATGTCCATGCACAGCCATGCATACGTTGTGTGCTGCTGAGGGGCCTCAGCCATGCAACAGGAGTAATTCAAATTCAGCAGGTCCATTTGGCTCCCTGTGGTCTAGCCTGATACATAGCAGTTTTCATTAACAAGGGATAATTGCATCCTTTTCATGCAAGAATAAGAAATGAGGTAGATTTGACACAAAGACGTGAAAACAAGTTTATATGATGAAGCTGCCAAAATGTACATCTTGCAAATGCATCTGGGCCATGCTGTGTGTATTTATACTAGTCATTGGCTTTTCTGGTTAGTTTTGAAGTGGCCATGCAGCTTTACTTCTCCTGAAGCCTTTCTAGAAGCCAGTCTGCACTGCACCTAATTTGTGGGGGAAAAGCATGCATTCCACAGCAAAAAGAGGCAAGGGGTGCCACCCTGCAGTAACACCTGTCAGGAAGGTGATCTGAGATCAGGTCAGTTGAAGCCTGGTCTGACTAAATAAAAAACCTGACTGCCTTTAAAGCTTCTATTTTACAGCCAGTGGTTTAGGTCATAGTGAATATACATAATATGGGGGAAATTCCACCCACTTTCCTTTTTTTATGCAGGTTTCATCCATTGACAGACTTAATTCTTGTCTATAAATGTCAGGTGAAGAAAGGGCATGTGCTTTAGTGCACATATGTGTAGTCCTTAAAAATGGACAGCGAAGTGTAGTGTACATCTGTGACATGCTATGACTTGTTATTATGCTGCTGGTCTGAGAGCCTGTATATACTGAATGTGAGGGAAGCTGAAACCCAAATAAATTGTGCACTCCATGTTCAATGGAGGACCTTACAGCACAGGTTCTTCTCCAACCTTTAACCTGGAAAAGAAGGAAAGTCATGACCTGGTATCTTTACCAAGGGCAATTCCTGCCTGGCTGATGTAATGGCTTTCTGTGATGAGTGACTGCATCAGTGGACAAGGAAGGGCTACAGAAATCTTTTATCAGGGCTTCTGTAAAGCCTTTGAAACAGCATCCTTCTCTCTAAATTGGAGAGAGTCAAATTTGTTAGGGACACTGTCAAGTGGATGAAGAATTTGTTGGATGTTTGCATCCAGAGAGTTGTGGTCAACATCTCAGTCTCCATCATCAGTTGGATATCAGTGACAAATGGTGTCCCTCAGGGATCTGTAATGGGACCAGTGTTATTTAATATGTTTGTCAATGACATAGACAAATGGATCAGGTGCATCCTCAGCAGATTTGTAAGTGACACCAAGCCAAGTGGATGGTTGACACACCTGACAGACCAGAGAGACTTGGACAAGAAACGAGCCCATGGAAATCTCCTGCAGTTTAACATGACCAGGTGTGAGGGGATGCACGTGGGTCAAGGCAATCTCTGGTATCAGTGCAGGCTGGGGGATAAACAGATCAAGAGCAGCTCTGTCCAGAAGTGGGGTGCTGGTGGGTGGGAGGCTGGACATGAGCCAGTAATGTGTACTTGCAACCCAGAAAGCCAAACTGGCTTCTGGGCTGCATCAGTAGCAGTGTGACCAGCAGGATGAGGGGGTGATTCTGCCCTTTTATTCCACTTTCATGAGACCCCACTTGGAACACTGCATTCAGCTTTGAGATCCCCAGCACAGAAAGGACATGGACCTGTTAGAGGAAGTCCAGAGGAGGCCACCAAGATGATCAGAGGGATGAAGCACCTCTCCTGTGGGGAAAAGCTGAGAGAATTGGGATTGCTCAGCCTGGAGAAGAGAAGGTTTGGGGTGACCTGATTGTGGCCTTTCAGGACCTAAAGGGAGCCTACAAGAAAGCTGGAGACAGACTACTTACAAGGCATGTAGTGACAAGTAGTCACAGGACAAGGGGCAACGGAGAGTAGGTTTAAACTAGGTATTAGGAAAAAATTCTTTACTCTGAGGGTGATGAAGCACTTGGAACAAGGTGCCCAGAGAAGTTGCAGATGCCCCATCCCTGGAAGTGTTCAAGCACTGAGCAACCTTGTCTATTAGAAGGTATCCCTGTGCATGGCACTGGATAATCTTTGAGTTCCCTTCCATTCTTTAAAAAATTGTCTCAGTCTGTGATTCACAGCTGTTTGTTCAAGCTCTTTGTGAGGCTTGGCAAGGCAGAATCTGCTCCCCTCATTAAGTAGCCGCAAAATCTGATCAATAGCTGAACTACCTCTAGATGTCATTGAGCTAAGGATGGCACTGAAACACTTTTCTTCAGCCATTTGGACTGCTGTGCCCATTTTATACATGAGTTTGCCTTGCATCACTCTGGTATGTCTGTCAGAGTCCCCCAGCTCTACTTCAGCAGACAAAGCACTTGTTTTTTGGGGGTGATGGATATTTAAGCTCATGTGGGCATGAAGATCACCTCCCCAAGGATGTGCACAGAGCAGTTAGAGGATGAGGTTAATGCCTGCATGTTAGTGCTAGCTTTAACTGACCCATTTTTACCCCAAAGTGGAGATGCTTAGTGAAATGAACTGGTTGGGAGGGCCTTGACTGCAGGGCTCTTGCACCCAGCAGATCTCATCTTTGCAGTGTTATTGCACCCCCACCTGTCCAGACCAGGGTCTAATTGATTCATAGCATCCTCCCCTTACCACTTTCAACTTCAAGTTTTTCTGCAGTGGAAGCAAGGGTGTCTGTAGGGATGTGGAGCAGTTGAGATGATGCCAGTGTGTGTGCAGCCAAGTTTTGGCCCTGAAGCAGTGCAAGACCCCTCAGCTTATGCAAACCTTGGGCTGCAAGGTTGCCTGGGTGCTCCTGAGTCACTTTGAACATCTGGTCCATGCTGGCCCTCATCCTGCCACACCATTGCTGTCAGTAGTGCCTGAGCCTCTTGGCATCTCTTTCAGCCTTGCAAGCCCTGGGTGCTGCTGCACTCCAGCTGTGTACCTGTCCTAGTCTTCTGTGCAGGGGCTCCTCTGACAAATATGATTTGCCTTACAGTTTGAAAATAATATTTATGCCTTCAAAAATCATGATGCACATATAGTTTCCGCATTTGTTTAATTTTGTCTCCTCCATGTTTCCTTCTACTATTTTGCCAATAAAACTGGAATGATGAAATAGAAACCAGACAAAAGAAAATAAGAGCTTTTAAAGACTGAATTTTTTTCCCCATTCTTGGCAGAAATACATCTCTACAAACATTTCATTGATCTCTCTTCTTGATGGTGATTTTCCTTCTACCATTTTATGAAAAATATCTGCCAAGATGGATTATAAAAGTGCTATTTCTTAATTGGTTTTATTTGTGCTATTTAGAGTGTATTCTGATTTTGCATTTAAGTAACCATCCTTTATGATTGCAGGTGAAAGTAGACATAATCTAGATTTATAGTACTCTTAAGTTTACTTAGTACTTTTTGAAAGCTTTTGCGGATCATTTTTACTTAAATGCATTCAGTTTTGTTTAATGCTTAAACACATTAAAATGCATTAAAATATCTTTTTAATTATGCTCTAGCCAAAGCATTAGGCTACCTTTTTTCTCCATCAATCTGCAAATCTCTGATAGGTTCTTATCACCAGTGCTCCTAAGGAGGTCACCGAGCAGCTCAAGCAGTTAAAGCAGTTCAGTTTTGATTTCTGGCAGTGTGACATTTGATTGTAATTCCTGACTGTTTTATTCTGTAAACAAACTATCATTCTGATTGCTGCCTTATTAAGTTTTAAGCATTGCTTAAATCAAATAACTTGCCTGTTTGATATCCTTTCAGATTTTATGTGCAGAGATCATTTGATAGGTTGCTTTCATGATTAATCTCTTAAGCTCCTTGGATGAAGTCCAGGCCCAGCTGAGATCTATGGCAATTTTGTTGTGCATTAAATTTTGGAATGGCAAAAAGATAGGATCTTCTTTTGTTTTGAAAGAGATGCTTCTTGTTTTAACATGGTTATACTTCTGAGACACAACAGTTACATAAAAAATTCAATAAAAAACATGTATGGATCATAATGACTGTGGCAACAATCTTACTGAGAGTTTCTGGGACTAATGATCAGACTGCGACTACCATCTAAGAATGGTGAAATATAAATAATGTGAATACTTAAATAAAATTGTCTATCCTAGATTGCCAACTTTTTAAGAGAGAACTCAGATCTGACTACTATTTGAGCAATTAAATTTGTTCCAAGAGTTTAACAAAGAAATACTCCTGATGATGATCTGTCAGAGCCATGTGGTTATCACAAATTACTGTGTGGTAAAACTTGTCCACATTATTTCTTCCATGTCCCTGCTTGCTCTTCTGCAATGCTGTTGTGAGCCAGTGTAGTCTTTTCAGCCTTGTTCACAGCTATGAATTAGCATATTTAGTTTGCCTTTGGGCATTATGTCCTGTTCCACTTAATAAATGTAATTCTTCCTCTCACCTTTTATTTGCTTGGTAAATACTGATGCTTGAAATTGCTGTTAGCAGTGAACCAAAAAGTCAACACGTATTTTGTACTTAGGCAATCTTTTCCTTATTTTCTAGCAAATGTAATATTTTATATTAAACTAATGACTATTTTTAAGTAACAAGCTTAAAATTTATTACATATATACACTCTGTGACTATTTAAAAACAATGGTATGTCTGTAGTTTTAAATGTAGTATTTCTAATTTTGATGCTTACTGTCACAGAGCAGGTTTTCTTTTCACCTTGTGATTGTCCTATGCTGCTGTCATTCTGTTTCTTTATGATATCTCAGTACTACACTGTGCTCTTCTAGCTATTAAACCCTTCTTTTTCTTGAGCATAAGTAAAAGTTCTGCTGTTGCACCACCTCTACTGGCAAGAGCACTCAAAGGGGCTTTTTCGGCAAATAAAAAACACTTCCTTCGCAATCTCCCCCAAATTATGGTTTATCTGCGAAATTGCACAAAGCACTAGACATTTTACTTTCATCAATAAAGTTTCCCTCATGTTGTAGGATATTATTTTTAAAATCTGTCAACAAATGACCCACTCCAATGCTGCTGACAAATAGAGGATCTAATTTTGAGAAGTCTAGAAAATGAGAAAGTAACATTTTCCTGGAAGTCCGCTCTGCAATCTTTTTGCGTTTTGACCCTGCTGGTGGGAAGGCCATTGATTAGAGTCACTATAAGCAGGGTTCAAAGTAGGGTCTAGATTTTCACTATTATTTCCTCCAAGTATATCTCTGTGCAATGCTTCATTTTTCTTGTTAGCAGTTTCTCTAGGTAGTGTGGAAATGATCAGCTGATTTTTTTCCTTTGAATTCTGTGTAAACAAGTAAAAATTATTTAAAATCCTGATAAATTTGAGCTTTTAGTAGGAAACAGGACTTAAGTCACACAGAGTAAAGTTTGAGGAGTTTTAGTTATTTTGACTCCTTGTCAAAATGTATGCCCTCATTTTGCAAAAGTCACTCCAATGAAGCTGTTTTTATCTGTGACAATGCAAATACTTTACTTGCAGTGATAGATGTCCTGCATTAGTGTAAACACCTCCTGCTTAAGGTCATTAACTGAGAATAATGGTGTCCATTTGGCTAAAACAGAGCATCAGAAATAAATGAACCTGGCACTATGAGAATCATTAAGTGATAGCATTCTTCTACAAACCTAAAGACATTAAAATGCAATAGAGCTGCACATCATCTTGCTGAAGCTTTGTCAGACAAACGAGTTCCGACAATCAAACCCAACTGTTTTCCTAGGTATTTGCACATCCTTTGGAAACACTTCCATTTCCAAGGAAAAATGTCAAGTGTCAAGTTGATGCAGAGGTAGAAACAATGACATTGTGCAATTAAATGCAAAAGTTGTGCTATTACTCAAACCTTTAACCAGCAGAGAATGTTCTCCCCAATATCTGGTGCAGCTACTTCATTTTCTTACCCCCCTGGTTTATAGTTTGGAACTTTTTGGAAAACAATATGTTCCAGGTTCACCCAGAGTGCCTGGCAAAGGGATAGAGCCCTTCCCATGTCACCACAGCAAAAGTGGAAATGAAAGGAAACCCCATGTTTTATGGTAGATCTTGGTGTGCTCCCCTGGCTGTGCAATGGCTCCATTAAACCCCACATCCCAGAGGGATTCTTGGGAACCCAGATATGTTCAAATCTTTAGTTGTCCTGAACTCTCCTGTTGCATTTTTGCAATAACATAATTTAAGTGTTTATGCTTCCCACAAGTGACTTTTGAGGTTGTAGATAGAAAAAGAAAGAGATTGTAGAGAGCAATAGGGACACATAGTGGTTTGCCAGATTTGCTGTATGGGAATAACCTTGCCAGAATCCAGAAAAAATTTGGCAATCTGCCTGTGAACAGAGGCCAGACTGGTGACTCATCTGTAATAAGGGCAAACAACAGTACAGAGATTTGTTCTGCAAGAATAGTAGGTGAAAGCCACTCTTTTCCCCATGTTCTTGCAAGGGAAAGCCAGTAGCATAATCCTGCTGCTGTGCTGCCCTGTGGCAGTGGAATCAACAGTTTACAGGCTATTACTTGGTGCCAAATAGACTATGTGTAAGGGATCCTTTACACACTGCAGAGGGAGACTACATGGAGAGGAAGGAAGTTACAGAAGGCATCTCTAGAGTTGTTATATTAATCATTGTACTGTTTTATAATGTGTCTTTCTAGGAATTCATCTTCGGAGAACAGTATTTAAACTGCTTCAGCATTTCCATGTTGTGCCCTCTTGCTGAAGAAGTCAGTGGAGTCCCTCACCCTGAGACACTTTTACCTTTTTTTACACTAGTTTGTTTTTTTTTTTTTTTTTTTTTTTTTTTTTGTGATTTTTCAAAACTTCCCGGGACTTCCCATTTTTTTCAGCAATGACTCTAGAGGCTGGGCTTGGTTTGTTCATGGGGTTGAATTATTGATTATTGTGTGATCATATGTGCTAGAGAGGTAAGAAAGAATGAACTGTGAAAGCAAAAAAGCATTTATTTTTATTTCTTGGTTCTTAATTCCTCAGGAATTACTCGATGTAATATTTCTGATATTTCCTGGGAGAATGTGGCAGTGTTCATTCCTTGTTCACTGATTGATACTGATCCTATGATAATAGTTACCATGTTTTCAATATGATGATAGATTAGAAGCATGCAGAAATGAGATAGACTTCTTCCTGCTAGTTACTAGAAACAAGGCTTCTGCATCACAAGAAAATAACTTTTTAGGCCGTTTCAGCAGAGATCAGAGGCAGAAACAGGAGCACGTAGCCTTGGACGACTCCATTACTCCTGCAGGTTGCTAGTTGAGTCAGAATTTGAGTGATAGTAACGAGACTCCCCATGTTTACAAGGACAGCTCTCATGCCACCTTGATCGTCACCACTTGTGCCTCCGCTTATTTCTCACAGCAAACCAACATGACTCAAATTTTTACTCAAAACTAAAAAGGCCATTTCTCAGCATTCTGCCTCAAGATTCTGAAATTCTTGATTCGTATTTTCACAAAACACATGGATCAGAATCTGGCCCAAAAGAGCCCAGTGACTTCCAGCCAAAGCGAGTCTTCCATTGTCCGCTATCATGGGTATGAAGTGAGGCAGTGCCAGAAGTGTTGTGTCTGTACTGACCTGACAATAAATTAGCCTCACTTCTGCTGCTGAAAATGGAAATCCCATTGGCTGTGAATATTTATTTTGTCACTAAAAATGGAGTTGTTAGTCAAATTTCTCAAGTGGAGAGATTTTTTTCTGCAGAGGCTGAAAGCAGGTGGACCCATTGCATAATGTAGTGGGTAAAAGTAGGTCACAGAAGAAAATCTGGAATGCTTCTACACTTCTAATCCATTAAGTCCTACCACATGTCAATATTGAAGGCTTGCCTTGCACAGGGTGTGTTTAGGGGATACCTTCAGGGGAAGCCTGATGGCCTGCAGGTGCCTCTTGGTGGTTTTCACCTGTGTTTTGAAGTGCACAAATACAGTGAAATGCCACTGCATTTGGAAACCTCCCAGACATTTTTCTGGCAAAAGTTGTGTGTATGTCTATCCAGTAGATCACAGATTATGCAAAGATTTTCCATTCAGTCTATGAAGAAAGGGTCACTGGTGGGTCACTGGTCAGTGTCTCTTCATGCAGACAAGGTTGGGTGACAGCAGTCGTTGTGGGACCACTACAGGAATTTGTGTGCATGAGAACCCTTCTCACTGCTCCAGTCCAACAGGGGGATAATTTTCATTATGTTCAGTATGCACTGGTGTTTCCTTATGTGTATGTACATATGGATTATCTCAGGATGCATTATGGTTTGACTGTATTTCCATTCTTCTGTATGCAAAATGTTGCTTTATGCATGGAGTTCCCAGCATATAAGAAACAGGGAATAACTGAAAAAGAAAAACAAGTTTTAATTTGAAGTTATGTGATGTATCTTTTCATCATCTTTTCTTCCAGTCTCCTAAATCAGCTTTTATTAGTGCTGCAAAAAAGGCAAGATTGAAGTCCAATCCTGTCAAAGTGCGCTTCTCTGAAGAAGTCATTATCAATGGCCAGGTATCGGTGAGTATTCAGCTTTTCTCAGAAAGGATTGAGCATTTCATCCAAAGGTACAGCTCAAGCCTGGAAAGGGAGGTAATTACATGGCATGAAAAATGGTGACAGGCTTGCAAAGAGAAGGGTTTTTTTGTTTCTGAAGTTTTCCAAAGATCTTATTTTAAAGTTCATTAGTCCCATAATTCTATGAAAAATTTGTCCCTTAAAATACAATTAAGATGCTAGTGAATTAATTTTGTGGTGATAGCACATATGTTTGTCTTTATAGTGTTTGTCTCCTGTTTATTTCAGACCAACTTTGTTTTCATAAAACCCATAGGCTCAAAAGAGGTACCATGTCAGAAAAACTGATTAAGATTGCCTCACAGACCTCTTTAAAATTTGTTTTTTCTTCTTGAACTTACTGTTTCCAGACCTCTGGCAATGTCAGCCTCCCTTTGAGAGGCACTGAACTCCTCCTTAGACTTGGACTCCTGGCTCATTTTCGTAGTTTGCCAGACCATCATTCCACACTGATGTCTTTAGTCAACTCTAAATTGATACTGCATTTTTTTCTAAAGCAATTTCTGCATTTTAAAATAAAAAGAAGCAAACAAAACCTCCCCATATTTGTTTCCCTTCCTTTTTCCTCTTTATTTTGCTATACTGGCTATGAATCATCAAATTAGGTAGTAATTTTATATGTTGCTCTTCTTAAGTGATTAAATATATCAGCATTTAATATCTACCTGTAAAGAAAATACCTTGGTTGTAATCCTTACTAACAAACTGTAGTTTCCATTTTTTTGATTGAAGACACTAAATAAGCCACTGTATTCAGAGAAACAGTAGTCCATTTTTCTATTTTAGTGAAAATGTTTCAACTTCAGAGGCAAAATTTATTGTCAGAGTGATAATATTTAGGGAAAGAGAGTAGTCCAAGCCAGACATAAAATGTATGTGAACAGTTATATTTTTCCAGGACAGAAGCCTATAGAGGGCAGCTGTAATGAGCATAGCTAGACCCTTGCAGGACACTGATATTTCTGCCTTCAGTTTGGGCCAACACCTTCTCAGTCTTTTTGCTTTTCTATCAGAACAATGTACTTCTTGATAGAACAACATTTGTATTTGTTGCATGTTGTAATCTGATTCACTAATTTGCTTGACAGGAAACAGTTAAGGACAACTCACTTCTTTTCATGCCAAATGTTCTAAAGGTGTATCTTGAAAATGGACAAACCAAATCTTTCCGTTTTGACTGCAGCACTTCAATAAAGGTAAGCTAGGTATTCCTTGATATGA
Organism: Muscicapa striata striata; assembly: GCA_030060385.1. NCBI lineage: Eukaryota > Metazoa > Chordata > Aves > Passeriformes > Muscicapidae > Muscicapa > Muscicapa striata. Next base: position 2,040,419 of record JAREIS010000031.1, read on the forward strand.
GACCTTCAGTTATTATCATTTACTTGGAATGCTTTAAGAACAAAATTACTGGTGTGTTCAGTTTGGGCTGGACTCTTAGTTCAGAAATAATGAGGGTTTGGCCCATTTTTCTGTTCCTAAACACGTATTTTATTGTCAGTGAAGAAGAAGTGATGATTTTAATGAGCTTGGAGCACAATCAAAATTGTGTGCTTGTATCATTTTTATATGCTGCCAAACACTAGCATGATTTGTCAGCAAAAGTCAGGAGCTAAGGAGATTAAGATGTTGGTTGCTGATTGAGTATCATCTAGCTTATCATTCAGTGAACTTAGGATGGGAAATTGTGGGCTTATGTTAGTGATAAATTACTCTACTCAGTGCAGTGCCCTTTACCCTTTCCATAACACATTTCACATGCAGAAATAAAAAGGTAAAGCCCTGGCACAAAACTGAGTCTGCCAGGGAATGTCTGTGACACTGTTCCATGTGGGTTCCTGAATCAGAGGCATCATCAGTGTCTGTGATGGTAAGCAGCAGGGCTAGCATGGCTGTTTGGGGAAGCTAGTTTCAACACAGATTTGGTTACCAAATCCAGCTCACTGCATGGTTGCAAGCATGCTTGGGACACCGAGGTGTGAGAGGGGCATGGGGGGGAATGGTTGGAAGGCTGGGGATGCCAGCTTTTGATAGTTTTAAGATATTGTAAAACCAGGCACATTTGAAGAAAGGCTGTCTTTGTGCTCACTGTGATACAGCAGCATGCTCAATCAGTTAGAGCAGCAAAGAGAGTTATTTACTAAGCAGACAAGAAATTTACTCCAGTCTGATGGTAAAACAGATGCTGGAGTTACACTTTAAAATGGGATGCAACATTTGTCAATAAATGTAGCATGAATGCCGTAGGCATAAGTGGAATGCAGGTATGGATACAAGCATTCCATCCATGGGATACTGAATTCCTTGAGTCCGTTTGCAAATTTGGCTGGTGAAGAAATAGAAGACATTACTCATGTAACTAGTTAGGTCTCAATACCCTTCTAAGGCATACAAGCTCACTTTCTAGTATTTTCTTTTATGAGCATATAAACAACCAACCTATTCCAGGATGTTTTGCCCCTGAAGACCAGTCTTTGACCATCACATTACATTAGTTTTCAGTAGTTCTGTCATGGATCTGTCAGGTACTATCACACCAAATGTCAAATTTTAAGTCATTGCCACAGATACCTGTGTGGTCTCAGTTACCAAGCTGATGTTGTAAACCTGCTTTGAACTTAGTCATTTTGAGTATTGGTAGGAATAATTTTCTTTACATCTAACCCAGGCAATTATATATTCTGAGGCCTGCACAGCTATAAAGGGCATATTCTTGCATGTGTGTGTATATTTCTTGGTGTGGATGGGTGGGTGTGGATCATCACTTCCTTGCTTAACTGGGTAACATACCCCAGGTGAGTCAAGGTAAATGCACATTTTCTCACCTCTAGCAGTCCAGAAGTTCACTACTTAAAAAGGAGGGTGCAAGCAGCACCTAACCTGCAGTCCTCACTTTCCATATTATTGGGTCATAGTACCTGGGCTGACTCTTAAATTATCTGATGAGAAGATATCTAGCAAAGACTTTGGTGCAGTAATTCAGAGTCTGTGTGCCTTTGCCTCATATTTTAAAAGGTCCAGAAGAGCTACTGGTGGAAAGCAGTGCCAGTACTACCCTCCCTTAAAAGCTTATATTTAGTATTATGCTGCTTCATGTTACTGTTATGCCCGTAGTCTTTTAGCCTAGTTTATAAGTATAAATAAAAGTAGATTTAATGTGTAAGTAATAAATTCTCCATTGGTCAGAATAGTATATTAGCCTCCATAATTTAGAATGATAGCTTGCAATTCATTAATGCTGCTGTATAATAACAAATAATCTTACATTCTCTACATTGTAGAGAGCTGTCCCCATCCTTCTACATACATTTTTTCATCCTTCTACCAGTTTGGTCTTGATTTTCCATAAACACGCTGTAATTGATCAATAAATCTTCCTAAATTATGTTAAAACACTTGGATTACAATTTGTCATGATCTCCTTAGTATATCCTATCCATCTGGATACTTACGTATATCTGAAAATCTTTCAGATGGAAGGAAATGTTTTAATCTTGTCACCAACATACTGTGAAACTATTTCTAAATGATGGGTTATTATGTATTTCTTTTTCCTACAATATTCACTAAAGTAAAAGATACCTTGACAAATGATGTTAATAATCTGCATAAGTTTATAAAGCATTATATGAAAGTAAGATAGGGATTAGTTGAATGGTTTTGTGAAGAGGTTTGTTTAGCTGTTACTTTAGATACAGTCATTCTCAAATTAACTATTCTTAGTCATAATTCAGTGTGAAAAAAGCTAATCAGGAATTTCTTAAAATTGATATGGTCCATCAGTTTAGAGCAATTGTTCTGCACATCATTGACTTTTCTGTCAGCATTTAAAACTCAAGAAGTGAACTTTTAAAAAAACTCCTTGCCATAAGAACAGATAAAGGTCATTAATCTAATTTTTTTTTGGTTGAACTTATAAATATGTTTTGTGTGCTTTATGGCATGGCCCCAACAAAGGGAAGAGTGATAAGACCATCTCTCCTTTGCTGATGTGTTTTATTTCTAGGGAGACAGATATGATTTAAGGGCCACACCAATATAATTTACAAGTTAAACCACAGCAGAATGTTGTCCATTCCCAGGAATCCCATTTATGTATTTCTCACGTTCATAACTGTTGCCATCTTGGAATGGTTGTGATGTCCTGGAAACTTGTGCAAAACAGGCACAAAGCCTGGGCTTCTGCCCTGTGCTGGGTAAATGCAGGGTAGTGGCAGTGAAGAACTGGGCCCCAAGCACTTCATGAATTTAAGCACTTTTTATAAATCCTTTGTTAATTAGGATGTCATCTTAACACTCCAAGAAAAGCTTTCCATCAAGTGTATTGAACACTTTTCCCTAATGCTGGAACAGAGAATTGAAGGATCTGGAACGAGACTCCTTTTGCTGCATGAACAAGAGACTCTAACTCAGGTTTGTGTCATGGTATATGAAGACAGTTATTAATGAGATGGGTTAATCAGTAAATTATCCATCTTTTTCATTACTCAAGTGAGTTATCTGCATGCTTTATAGTTTGATACAGTCTATCAAATAGCTAGGGTATTTAGATGTGCTTGTAAGGAGAAGGTTCTCTCAGGAATTTTCTGTTTTAAAAGCATCATATTTCATTGCTTTATTTGGCCTTTCAAAAATATTAAGAATTAAAAAATCAGACTGAAATCTGAAAAACATTTATTTTCGTATAATATGAGGCCCAGCTAATGAACATACCCAACAGCTGGTAAATCCATGGTAACAATTCTGAGAACCACAGTCTGCCCAAATTTCTTCAAAAGCTTTATTTTGATATTTTGTTCCAATTCGATTATACAAATCTGTATCTGTGTGACAGGGAATAGTCCTCTTTGTGATGAAGTCAAGTTTGGCTTGTTTACACAGAGGTATGTTATGGCACTTCAGTGATGATGACACAGAAAATTTCTTCCTTAGATGAGGGCAGTGTCACTAAAGTTAAAGTTGCTTCAGTTACCAGCAGAGTACCCTAATTTTGTCTGCTTATCATTTTGCCAGATTATTTAGCCTGAAATTTTCTATTATATTTCTGTGTTTCCAGAGAGCATTAGAATTTTTTAAAATTTCAGTTAAATTGGAAAAAGAATGAAAAAGGAGAAATGAATTCTTAGATGTGGAAAAATAATTTAAATTACAGAATCCCTGTAATTATAACTAGAGTCTGTGTAATGGTGTGAAGGAGCTTAGTTTACCAGATAATAGTCTTTCTAGCATTTTCTAACCTTTAAACACTTGTTTTTGCCATGTTAACCTTCTTTTCATGTGAATATAAGCTGCGCAGTGATTGCACAGTATTAAAAAATTCTCAATACTTGTCCTCCTAGCCATCTCCTTGAAGTTCTTGGTAAAATTCTCACTGAAGTCAGAAAGATCAGAGTAAACCAAATTAGCGAGCATTTCAAAAATCCCATCTGGAGCTTTTATTGATATGTACAGAGTATGTCTATATATTTAGGAAAGATGTGAGACAACATGAGATAAATAGACCTTTTGAAAATTGTTTGAGCAAGACAGAGACTTCATTGGAGATTTTTAAAAGTATAGTTTTGTCAACTAAAGATGTTGATTATAAAGTACCCTAACTGTCTAACTGCATTAGCCTAATTGAATAAATTACATAAACTACATTAATTCTGGTTTCTTCTTTGAAGTTCCTGTAAAATCAGCAATATTTTAATTTGCCATTATAATGTTGCTGCTGACCATGACTTACAAAGGCAGGTTTGGATTGTTACCCTTTTATCCAGTTATTCCTTTGCTAGGCAGTGGTCTCCTGTGAATATACCCAGATTACAGAGTTAGATGCTTAAAAAGGCTTTGCTGGCCAACTCACAAAGCAAACTTTTTAATTTTTTAATGTATTGGATCTCAGTCAGAAGTTATGGAATAGATCTCTTAATCCAGAACAACCCAGGAAAAAGACCTAATTTCTCTCAATTTGCCTAATGGATTAAAACAACCAAATGAAAGTGAGAGTAATAGCTGCCAAGTTGGGCCTCATCTGTGTTCTCAGACAGTCTAAGAAATAAAATGTGACCTCTCCCCAAACACCTGCTGAAGGTCAACTCAGTTGGGATGGTTTTTGTAAAGATCTTTTTTCTCTGTCATTTCATTCTGGTTTTGAGTGAATTCTGTTGCTTTGAGGATGAGCTGTGTCAGGCAGTCATGCCTGTTTGAGTCTAAAAGTCCTTCCACAAGATTATAAATGTGATGTTCTTAGGTGAAGAACTTTAATAAGTAGCCCATGACTAAGCTCTCTTTTTGGGCAGAATTCTTTTTCCTACTACCACAGGGCTCTGGTGCAGGGTAACACTGCCCAAGCCTATAGACCCTGTTGCTCAACCAGAGTTGCCAAGCTCTAATATTATTATTGCACTGTCCTAGGTGACCCAAAGGCCAGGCTCGCATAAGATGAGATGTCTTTTCAGGATTAGCTTTGTCCCAAAGGATCCCATTGATCTTTTAAGAAGAGATCCAGTTGCTTTTGAGTATCTCTATGTACAGGTAAGTGAAAGCACAGCCCTTGCTAGTGTAAAGGAGAATAAAAATGTACACTTACTATACATCTAAATTTACAGCTTCACATAGAAAAGCATGGTTGCAGTGAATCCTGGCTTTTATTGCTGCTGCATAAAGCCAATGAATGCACTTGGGGAATGTGCAAATCTCTATCATCTGCAAAGTCCTCTTTCTTCATAAGTCTCTCCAAGTAGTACTGCTTTGATATCTTTCCAAAATACATTCAGCTTTAGAGAAGAGTGAAGCTGAATTAATTGTTAGTAGTTATTTATGGTACTGTAATATCAGACAGAAATGATGTCTGAAAAGGAGCTTCCAGTAAAGTGGATGGGAAGACTGATGTACAAGCAGTGTGGATGTCCTGAGTATCTCACCAGGCAGAATCCTGCTATCCTGAGTCTGGATACACTGATACCCTCCAAGCACTCTTTGTGATAGAGGATTACTCTTCTCTCCAGGAAGGCTGAAGAGAACTTAGGTCGAAGTAATCATGCTCTTTGGCAGAAGTACAGGTATTCATTAGTGCCCATATAGTGAATATCTGACACCTCTGAAAGCAAAAACACAGTCCTGCTTCTGAGTTATAAGTTACTTTTCATGGAGTGTTAATTAAAAAAAAAAAAAAAAAAGAGAGAAAAATAACAGTAATTTATTTTTAGTGCAAGATCTTTTAACGTGATGCTCCCTCTACTGGTTCTTTGGCAGAGCTGTAACGATGTGGTCCAGGAAAGATTTGGACCAGAACTGAAATATGACATTGCCCTGCGGTTGGCTGCATTACAAATGTATATTGCAACTGTGACCACCAAGCAAACTCAGAAAATCTCCCTCAAATACATAGAGTAAGTTGAAAATGCTGTGTGTTCTTTAAAAGTGAAACGTTAGGAGTAACTTGTAGATTCTCTAAGGTTATTACTTTAGTATGTCTGTATGCATGCACCAATTTAGGTTTATTTTTCGTCACTGAATTTAATTCAGGTCTGTTAAGAGTGGAACATTTTGTCCTTTGGATCTGTTTACATTTTGATCATCTATTTGGGCATAAATGTAAATAAATAGCTCATTTGCTTTCAGTGATTTAAGATCTAAGTTAATATGGTCTGTATCCTAAGGTTTTAGTAGAGATTATTATAGTAAGATTCAGATTATTGCTTGATTCAGAAGACAGTAGGTCACAGATTGGAGTTTATAATATTTCTCAAATGCAGAACTACTCCAGTAGGCACCTGTCTTATATTAGACACCATATATATATATATATATATACATAATAACTACAACAAAAAAGAAACATTGGAAAGTGCAAATATGTGTATATCTGCTTGGATTTATTAAAAAAAAAAAAAACAAAAAAAAAAAAGTCAAAATTCCACAACAAAATAAAAACCCCAAGCCATAAAAATTTCGTTGTTGTTTCTTAGTTTGCTTGAACAGAACAATAACTGTTACACACTCAGTCTTATAGAGTTTATCCATCGTATTGAAGACAATGTTATATTCTATCCTATTAATGAATCTGCAGAAATAGTTACTTAGAAGTAAAAAGCCAGTCTTCTGTCAAAAGATGCTTCAAGCAGAAAAAGAATTTGTTAAATGGAAGTGAACTGGTTGCATTTGAGGAGGACCCAGGCCCCTCCCCCCCAAAGATAAAGGTGACAAGAAAATGGCTCTGATTTCCATATTCTAAAAGAAACCAATAAAATAAAATTAAATCTGACATTATATTGTTGTATTATCTGCTATTTTAATTCTGTAATCATACTTGTCAATCCAATTAAGTGGTGTTTAACACAGACTTTGGATATCAAACTCAAACATTATTTTCTGAATGGCATGACTGAAGAGATGGAAGAGGTAGAAGAGAGATTATTTATCATTTTGAAATACCTTTTTCATAAGAAATAAATTGTTTAAATTTAAGAAATAGCATGTTATTGCAAAACTCTGGACTTCATCACCTCTCCTTCTGTTTTCAGGTAATCATTCACTTGGCATCGTAGTCACCAGTCTTTAGATAAATAATCATCACAGGAATGTGAAATTAAATATATGCCTTTTATTGCAGAAAAGAATGGGGATTAGAGACTTTTCTTCCATCTGCTGTGCTGCAAAGCATGAAAGAAAAGAACATAAAGAAAGCACTTTCCCACCTTGTCAAAGCAAATCAAAACCTAGTTCCTCCAGGCAAAAAGGTATTTCATTTGCATCTTAATGGAAAATGTTTTAAAGAACAAAAATGTGGCAGGCATGGACACATTTAAAGCTAATATTTTGGAGAAACACCTAGCCACTATATTTTCAGAGATTTCATTTTGGGTGCTGGTGCAACATAGCCAAGAACTATTAAAAATAATTAATTATGCCCCAGCTAAACTATCTTCTTATCTTGAGAATGACAAAGAACTGGTTATTAATACCTCGTGTATGATAACCATATATATATATATTTTAATTAACTTAGTGCTTTCTGTGAATGGCAAATTTGCTAGGAAAGTTTTTGTTCTCTCTCTGATGCTCTCATCTGACATAAATGCTGTTTTTCAGATTGTTTTCTGTTACACTGTAGAGAAAGACTTTTCGCTGGCCAAGATCTAACTGGATAGATGATGGTCCTTGCAGTAAATGACCCTCCTTGCTGTTGTAAAATGCTTTTCTTAACCCTAGCTTTCACTTCAGCTGGAAAAAACACGGATAAGACAAAGTCTCTGAGAAATGCCTTTGTTACATACATGCAGCTGAGACTGCTTTTAGAGACCATAATGTGGGTTCTTAGTGTAGGTCATCTCATTTTTAGTCAATGGAGAGAAGTAGGCACTTTCAGGGAGGGATTCATCCCATCCCACATTCGGGACCAGAAATAGGTCAGATTGCTTGTGTCCTAGAAATGCTTATTTCTTTTCATGGACTATAAAAAGAACCTAAGAGTGACTAGTTGAGACATAAAACAAGCTGAATACTGCTTCATGACACTTTGTTTCTGAACCAAAAAACCTCAAAACAGCTGGTGCCTGAGCTAAGGCTCATTGTGATCAGCAGAAATCCTGCTTAGAGGTTTCAGAACACATTGTGACTGTGAAAATAGCTCTATGTGTTTGACCTCAGGAAGAGAGGCTGAAGCACTTTATGTCTCCTATACTGCTGAAACTAAAGCTAAATTTTGCCAATTGCTTGTTATTTATCTTGGTAGTAAAAACTTGGATTTATTTTGGAAGCCATCACTACTACAGGCTTTACAGGTAGAAGATATGCCTTACAGTGAGATACCAGTATCAGTGCTTGGTTAGAAGAGGTATTGCAACAGTCCCTTCCTGCAGCAAGCAGACTTTGTTGGGTTTGCTTTATTCTTTTTAATTTGAGCTTTGGAAATATGTTCTTTGCCAACCTGCTTTCTTAGCAGGTAGGTCTGAGAAAGAAAGCATCTTCATCACATCCTGTCTCACTTGTAAGTACTAACACAGGAGCTAACTGATTTCTTTCTGAGCTCTTTTCTTCCTTCACATGAAGGCACACTTGTAATTTTCAGGATTCTCCTGATTTTTTACAGCCCTTGTGTATTTCTGCACCAAGTGAACACCTGGTGAAGCAAAGGGCAAAGCATTACCAATAGTTGCTCTGCTTTGAATCCATTTTCTCCTTGTCTAGGAAAAATTTAGGATAGGGGTCCTTAAAATGCTGTTCAAGATTAAATAAGATTTTAAATTAGAAATCCAGTGACTGGAATGAAACTGGCAAAGGATATGAGACTGTTTTATATTGCCTTCTAAAAGTCCAGATATAAGGTTTTCCATGAGGGAAGTGTAAGGTTTAGGGACTTTTCTTGTTTTCCTTCTGTCTCATAAAAGTATTTCCAAGTTGTTTTTTTTAAGTAGGTAGTTTAAGCTCAGAGGAAAAAAAGGAGAAAAAATTCTGACATTATTACATTACATGATCATATGTATTGATGTGCTGTATTTGTTTTTTTGATTTATTACCTACTAAATATAGTGGAAGAGTGTTATTTTAGTAAGTTGGAAATGCAGTAACAAGTTGGAATAATAAGCCAAAGCACCACAAGTACCTAGAAAAATGTAAAATACATAGCTGACAAATGCAAATTTTTTGTTCTCTTTCTCTGTATAGGTACATAAACATTTAAGAACTGATGGAGTTTATGAATGGAAAGCTGCTGTCTTAGCCTTGAAATCCCTCAGTGAACAGATGTTTAATCTGAGTACTTTAACATTTTCCCTTCATTAAAGCAGTCAGGATGTTCTTTAAGTGCTCTGATCTGCCCATTCCCAAGTCCTCAGTGCATTTTAACTAAACAAGCAAGAAATTAATTTTAAGAATGAAACTGTTTCTCCTCATCTGAAGCTCAAGCATCTCAATATTTAGTTTCAGGCTCCCAAAAGCTGTTATTGCAGACCATTCTCTTTATATTTCACAAATACTTTTTCTTTTGGAATTTTATAATGTGATTATTTCCACAACTACCTCTTACCCCTGTTTCTCCTTTCTCAGCTCTCTGCTCTGCAAGCCAAGGTGCATTATCTAAAGTTCCTCAGTGATCTCCGATTATATGGAGGGCGTGTCTTCAAGGCAACACTAGTGGTAACATTTCTCTTTAAAAATCTCTTCTTTTGATTTGTTTTTATCTATTTTTTTAAAGGTGGATCATATAATTTTCTTTAGAAGTTTAGGTTCTATTGGTATGCTTAACAAACATTTTTAATTGAACTAAATCACTTTTTGTTTCTTTTCATCTTGAAAATAACATATCTGTCATAATATAAATTTTACGGGGAATTTGGAGATAGATAGCACTTTCTTAGCAAATAACACCATCCAATTATCTATTGAATGCTAAAATTGTTAGTCTGGAAAAATCTTAATGACAAAGTTTTTCTTTTAACAGAAGCAGAGTCCACTCATCGTCTGTCCATCTAACTATCCACCTAAAATCTAGAGTGCAATCAACATCCAGCAAGAAATTCCTTTACTTTTTTTTAAATTATGAATCAAGTATGCTCTTGTGTATCATATCTATCTAGTAAAAAACATAATAATCTTTAATGTAGAAATGCCATGCAAATGTAACTCTATGTAACTAAAGAAGGACGTGGTGATTGCTGTCACTATGCAGTAGCTGTCACGTTTCTTACTTGTGCTTTCTTTCTTTTTTTGCTGAAGCAGGGAGAAAAGCGTTCAGAGGTGACTCTGTTAGTAGGGCCACGGTACGGAATCAGCCATGTGATAAACACCAAAACAAACCTCGTGGCTCTCCTGGCAGACTTCAGCCACGTCAACAGAATCGAGATGTTTACAGAAGATGAAAGCAGTGTCAGAGTTGAGCTGCATGTCTTAGATGTAAAAGTAAGTTTGTTGATTTATGTTGATATAACATCTTTTAATAATGTTTTTGTCTTTTGAGTGTTAGATTAAGCTATGCTGTTCTGAACATTTTCATGCCAATAGTACTCTGAGAGTATATTTTCAGCTCTTTTTCTCACAGTACATTTATACTACAGGTTGGGCCTACGGTGTACTAGGCTGGTGTTTTCCAGCACTGGCATTCTACTTTGATTTTTCTCTCAGCTTGCCCCCAGCAACTTGCTTTGTTATTGTCTTCATGGATTTCTGTGGTAAGAAGAGATAATGATGAAATTTGCCTTCTTTTGAAGCTTCTTCTAGTGTAATATGCAGTATTATTACCAGGAAAGAATTGCCAGCTGCATTGGACCAGTGTACCCTGTAATCCACTGTTATATCTACAAAGTTTACTGCAAGTAACCACACAATAGTTGGCAATTAAATAAACTGTAAGAATACATGGGTTTTTTCTTAAGCTTTATAACTCCAGTTTGGTATTCACAGATGCTCTACCTATAGTAATTTAATTTCTTTAAAATCTCACTTATACTTTGCATCTGTGTGGCATCCAGTGGCAAAATGGTGAAGTTTTGTACGTTATATTGTCCTGATTGTTTTTAGTGTGGCTTTTATTAGGCTTTGAAGTGAAAGGCTTCATAGACTTTCTAGGACAATAATCTGAATAGTCAGAGATCGAAAGAAGAGTTCTCATTGTATTTGAAACTTAAATATTTGATTAAAATAAATAGAACCTAACAGTTCTTTTGTGCTTACCCAGCTATACACAAAAAGCACACATGAGGAATATTTTACTAGGCTTGTTCTTTGAATGCTTTAGGTGTATTGACCTGGAACTCTTTCTCTGTATTTAAGGTAATGAAAAAACATTGTTGTAAAGTAATCTAGATGCTCTTTGACAGCAGTTTAAGAGAAATTTACGGGTTGGTGAACACAGCATCTCTTTCACCTTACTTAGCAATGGTAGCACCTGAGGATCCCAGGCTGCTTTGCTGCATTACTGTGCTAAACTCGTAGTCTTCTTGTAAAAAAGCTGTAATCACCTTTTTACAGATGGAGAAAGTTATATAGAAATTAAATCCTTTGCATATGTAATATGCAGCACTGTATGCCATAGTATTATGTATTACCATGGTAATATGTTGTTATATATTATAATGCTATTACTGTCTTATTGCAAATTGTGCATATCCTCATCTCCTTGCACTTCAACACATGTGATCTTAAACCCAGAGAGACTAACTGAAAAATAATAATCTAGGAGGATTTGGGGAATTTGACAAAAAGTTGCCTCTCTGTGAAGCATAATTAAGGGTTGTAATTATGTCCTGTGAAGGACATACAGGTAGGTATTCTCAATGATGTTTTCATCCTTCCATTTCCCCTCAGGTAGCAGGTTCGTAAATCCAGCTTCTGAGTGTACCAGTATATATGATACTATTTTCTTAACAAACAGACAGTTTAGATTTTTATTTTATTTTTGTTTCTTTAAATATGTTCTCAACCATGTTTCACTTGGCAGAAGCAGGCAATAAAAGTTTAGCTGTCACAGGACGTTTCAGCAGATTAGCAGCACTTCACAGCATTGTTTTCAGCAATCCGAGAGATCTGCAGAGTTCATTAATTTCTGCTAATCACTGCAGAAAATTTGAGATGAATGTAGCATTTCACATATCAGTATTTAGTAGCTGCTCAAAAGATCAGAGATTAATTAATCCACTGTAGGTTTAATAATTTATAGTAACTATAATAGCTGTAGTTGAGTACCTCAAAAGAAGCATGTATTGGAAAGAAGCTCAAGATGTAGTAAAAATAGGTTAAAGAAAAAAGAAAAACAAACTCATATTTTTCCAAGTTGATGAAAATAGTTTATATAACATTCAGGGCACCTGGAACATAGTGGTCTAAGATGCTTTAGCACAGGCTTTTAGAAACTCATTGGACCTATTGTGGGTTTGTTAGTAAGCTGTGATCAGTTATGTTCTGGCCACAGCCTCCATCAGAATCAGTTGTCTTTTTACTGGTAAGGAGTTGAGTAGGTTGGAGAGCCATCCTTGTTGTATGTGACATTCCTCCTGGAATGAATGATAAAGGTCCTTGCATCTATCTTGTGACAGTGGGCTCTGCATGCTAAATTATGATAAATTGTCACAAATATCCACATACTATGAGTCACTACAAACTGTGAGTGATAAGATGGGTTGTCTATGGTCTAATTTCTAGTTATGCATCATGGTAAGGGCTTCATTTTTATTTCCTGTCGAGGAGTTTTAGAGGCTAGCCACCTCAAAAAATTACATTTGAGGAGAACAGCTTTTGGTATTAAAAACTGTAGAGATGAACAAATTTTTAGGCAAGAAAATGAATACATAATGGCAAAAGAAAAATTAATTGAAGTATGTTTCACGTGGATGTCTTGGGTTTGATGCTTGCTATCCTGGCATCCATAGTTTTACAAAGCTCTGAGGTCTCACTTTTTGTCAGGACTCTTTTTTTTTTACAGTGTTTCACGTTTGTTTTCTTTGCTGGTCACCCTTCTGGTGATCTTTCTCTGATCTCTTCGTCTCTGTTTATCTGTTTATTTTTTCACCAATTGTCAGGCCATAAACACTGAAATCTTTTGACCAGTCCCTGCCTTGTGGTGTAATGATGGCTTTAACTGACTGTGTATTTTATGAACCTCAACTTTCCCTGACTGTTTGCTTCCCCTGTCATGCTCCTTTGCATATACTTGGTGCACCACGTTTTCTGGGATGCAGCAGATTCCTGTACAACTGCAAGACTCCAGCACCTAATGTACCAGGTTCTTCACCTGTGGCAGATTCAGAGTAACATTAAATAGTGCTTTTGCCAGAGTAAGATATCTGTGCAAGAAGAAGATGGAGCAAGAGTCATAAAATAATTAGCTTCATTCAGAAAGAGAGCAATCAGTTGTTAAGATGTCTGGTTGGACTTCTACCTTACTACAGCTCCAATCTTGACTAAACTTTTTATACTGTTTGATATTGGTAGTGAGGAAAATGAATTCTCACATGTACTTTTCAATGTGGTGTTTGTGATGTAATTACTTTTGCTTCGATGTAATAGTATTGTCAACAGCCAAACAAATTGAGGAGGAACAGCCTTAACTTGATTGTATTCTTCTTAGCCTATTACTCTTCTGATGGAGTCATCAGATGCAATGAATCTTGCTTGCCTAACAGCTGGATACTACAGACTGCTGGTTGACTCAAGGCGTTCAATATTTAACATGGCCAACAAGAAAAATGCAGGGAGCAGAGAAACAGGTATTTATCTCACAGTATGTTAACGATGATCCAGTGTATAAAGCAGAAGTCAACTTAAGCCAGAGCACTTCCAGATAAATAGAAGGCTGTCTCAAATGAGATCTGATTGCTGGCTCAGACTTGGCACCACAGTATTCAATTCAGCTTTATAATGTTCCAATACCCAGCCTATGATAGCATCTTCATGGTAAAATAAACCACGTATCGAATTTCCTTCATACTCTAGTAGACAGATGCATGCTCCCTGTGAGTGTTATTATTTTATATGCATATATCTTTTGCCAGAATACGTATGTTGTTGGAGAAACCAGCTGCTTTTGTGTTACTGTGCCTGGAATAGCATTTGTACCTAGCTGAGGTTTAAATTTGTTTTAGAGTACAGAAGTGCCAGTTAAACCAGTTAAAGTTTAGATCATTTAGTCAACAGATGCCTCAATGGGAGGTGAATTTGAAAGCATTTTCTGAAGTATTTGAAGGCTCAGCTATCCTACTCAGTGTTTAATATTCAACATCAACAAATGATTGTTTACAAATTACATTACTTTGTTCTTTGATTTCACAATGTTGATTTTATTTCACCTTGCTATAGGACCTGAGAATAGAGGGAAGCATAATATCCTTGCTTCTGAGTGGAATTGTATACCAAAAACTACCACTTTCCTGGCTGAAGGAGATCAGGAGGCTCAAATGTCCTTTGCTGATCCAAAGCAGAAGACTGTAGATGTTTCTGAAAGTCTGTTATGTCAAAAAGAACACAGACATCTGTACATAGAAAATACTTATAATTCAGGTGGATTTGATCAGCATCTGGCCAAGCAAAGTGATTCTGCTGAAACAGAAGAAAGCAGAAATTTTAACCAGCCTTCACTGCTGTCACTCTCAGGTTTGGAACCTAGCAAGAAAGCACAGGATTCTCCCAGGGGAGCAAAAGTTTCCTTTATATTTGGAGATCCCAACTTGGATGGTATCAGTCCTCAGACTCTTGGCTATGAAAGACTTTTGGATGAAAGTCCAGAGGTACTAGAAAAACAAAGAGCCATTTATCTTAGTAATGCCAATGATATTAAAGGCCTGGAATTGTCACCAGATGCTGAAAGCATTCAGTTTGCTACAAATTCTGTTTATGCAACTATAAGCGATGGTAAAATATTTGGAGCTGCGGAAGGGATAGAAGAACCTTTGCTGCATGATATCTGTTATGCAGAAAACACCGATGATGCCGAAGATGAAGATGAAGTAAGCTGTGAAGAAGATATTATGGTAGGAGAAATCAATAGGCCTGCTCTTCTCAGCCTTTCTGGTTCTAGTGATGACATTATTGATTTGACTTCACTTCCACCTCCGGAAGGTGATGACAATGAAGATGATTTCCTTTTGCATACCTTAAACATGGCCATTGCTGCTCCTCCACCTGGCTTCAGGGACAGTTCTGATGAGGAAGACTCTCAGAATCAAGCGACACAGCCTAAAGACAACAAGGAGCAAGACAGTAATCTAGGCAATGATGACATTCCAGTGTCGCTTATCGATGCTGTCCCTACCAATACAGAGGAGCAGGGTGAGAAGGGGCTAGATGATGCTGTAGTCTCTACACTTCAAGCACTAGAAGCTTTGGCTGCTTCAGAGGAACAGCAGACGAATGACAATTCAGGTTCTTTCACCATAGTTACATTTATTCATTGAAAATCATTCCATCTCATCCATTTAGCTTTGGAAGTACTCCATTTCATGAGGGTTGGTTTGGTTTTTTTTTTAAGTTTTCCTTTTATTTTTTTGCCATCATTTTGCATACATCGTATTTCATATTTAATGGAGCCACTGGTAGTTATTAAACTACCTGTCTCGGGAACTGTGCAATAAAGTCAGAGTATTCTTACAAAGAATATTTTTGTCTCTAACACACCCCCTTTTGCTTGTCACTTATCCAGGTGCCTCAGCTGCTGTCGTTTAATTGACTCTTATTTTTTGTGGCTTGCAGGTGTAGCTATCCTGCGAGCATATAGCCCTGAGTCATCTTCAGATTCTGGCAATGAAACAAATTCCTCTGAAATGACTGAAAGCTCTGAACTAGCCACAGCACAGAAACAGTCAGAAAACACTGCACGTATGTTTTTGACCACAAGTGAAGGCTACCAACCGCTTGTGGAAGAGCAGACTGAATTTCCCATTGGTAAGAATCAGGCTGGAGGGCCAGGCATGAAGCCCTCACAGCCTTTGGCTGGTGGTCAGGCTGCAGAGCTACAGTCAAAAGTTGTGCCTTCAAAGCAAATTCTTCATTCCGATAACATGGAAATGGAGCCAGAGACCATGGAAACAAAATCTGTCACTGATTATTTTAGCAAATTGCACATGGGATCCTTGGTATATTCTTGCACTAGTAAAAGGAAAAATAAGATGGCAGATAGTGAAGTAAAAGCATCCTCTGATGGCAATGCTACTGTGAAAAAGCAACAGGGAAATAAAAAAGCAGAGTCTGATGAAGATCTGAAAGCTAAGTTTGGAACTCTTTCAGCAAGAGACAGCCAGCGCCTAAGCACTTTTAATGTGGAGAGAACTGCCTTTCGCCAAAGATGGTACGCTGCCGATGATGGGGCAGCAGATAAGCCAAGCCCAGAAACGGTTAATGGGAAGACTTTTCCGAGAGTTCCTGTCGTTGGTAAAACAGAAACTGACTGTAAGGATGAAGTGGATCCTGAGGTGGATCAGGATGATACCTCAGGGCTTAGCCAAGGTGAAAACTTCCTGTCAGATATGACTCCCGTGTCTTCAGCCAAAGACCTAAACGATGCAGAAGATACTGATTTATCTGCAGATGACCATCCTTCAAAGCTTCCAGAAGCTGAGCAGAGTGTGGCTAGACTCTGTGAGTATCACCTGGCTAAGCGCATGTCATCTCTGCAAAGTGAAGGCCATTTCTCCCTGCAGAGCTCTCAGTGCTCTTCAGTGGATGCAGGATGCAGCACGGGCAGTAGCACGTGTGCTACCCCCGTTGAATCCCCTCTTTGTACCTCTGATGGTAAGCACATCATCTCTGATCCATCGGTGAAGGGCATTGCCTATGTTCCAGCAGATGAGAGAGCTGCCATTCTTCCAAACCATGGAACAACATACAAGGACCTGCACCAGCAGCCTGAAGCTGTGTGTCACAGAATGACAGTGCCTGTTGTGCATTCAGCAATTAATGCTGAACCAATTTTCGGCACTTTGCGAGAAGGATGTCATCGGATCCCCAAGATAAAAGAAACTACAGGTACAGCAGTAATAGAGTGTTTCTTGTGTTTATTCTTAAAGCTACAGGTTCATGTTGAGGTCTTAGTAAGACATTTCTATTATCTTTATCTGGAACTACATCATCAAGCTGTAGCAGACAGTGAGATTAGATCTACAGTTTATCTGTTCATTTTACTTACGATATTCTGATAAGCTGCATACAAAGATCAACTTTTTAAAAAACCTCTCATTACAGTTAAAATATTTGGAGGGACACTGATGGAGAGTCTTTGACTCTTTGGAAGCCTCTCCAAAATCCATAGTCACTTGAGTTCAAAATACTTGTTAGATTGTAAAATTACTTCAGAAGTTATATTAATGTCAGAGAGCAAAACCTTTGATCAATTTCTTAGGTATCTTATAAACTATTCTAGCACTTGTCAAAAACATGCCAATATGAATAAAAGGCTCTAGATGTTAAGAATAAGAAAATGTCACTACCTTATTAAGCATGTCTTTACTTCACAATCTGACAGTAGGTGTTTCTGTGAAGTTATAAAAAAATGCACAGTTTCCAGAGACTGCACTGAAATTCTTTCAGTTGGATTTTAAATGTTTCCCCCTTCTTGGATTGCAACCCACATGTAGCAGTAGTGTGTGAATGCGTGAAAATCCAAAAGTGGAACAGACTAGGATTTAGAATGAGAAATAATCTTTCTCTGCCAAAAACCACCACAAAACCAAACCAAAATTACCAGGAAGGCATCTTTCCATACTCTTTCAGGTGTAGTTAAAGAAGGTACTAATGTGAATATAATAATCTGAATGATCTGAAATTATTCATCTAATTAGTTAATAGAAAACATGCAATCCATGTATTAGGGGAGATTTAGGAATTTTTGTACATAATTTACTATTCCTTTTCTTGAGTAAGTCTGCTGTAGTGAAATGAACAATTACTTACTCATAAATTACAATTTGTTGACCGGTTGTAAACGGCTTTTCAGTAAAATACAATAGACCGGTAATGAATTTTTGATGGAATATTTTGAGGAATGGAGACCATTGGGAAACACCAGGAAACCATTTGTACTGACTGTTAAAAGACATTTAAAAGTTCAACCTATGAATATTATCAGGGTGATGCTTAATTATTCTGTCTGCTCTTCTACTACCCCTAGTGTAGCTTTCACAGAGCCTGAAGAGGGAAGACAAGGAGGCATGCCTACAGCTTTTCCTAGACAGCCTCTAGCTGACTCCATCATGCTATCATCCATGCTATCAGAATCAAAGGTGCCAAGTCAAAATGAAGACTCTTGTGACATTCCCAAAGTAAATCAGGCTTGTGGGGCAACAGTTAGTTTATGGCCATATGACATGATAGGAGGAAGCCTCAGGATGCCGCAGAACAAGAAAATGCTGAGACGCAGCAGCAGTAGCAGCAGCATTGGAAGATCTGCAGGCACTGAGATGCTGTTTGAGAAGAAGGCAGCCACGGCCAGCTTGAAATGCCTGGACACCACCCGAAAGGATGAATCCAAAACGGAGAAAAGGGTGGAATCTTCCCTGGGCAAAAAGCTGTCAAAAAGTTACTCTCAGAGTTGTGTGTACGTCAGCACTGACAGGAAGGACAGTAAGAGGTGTTCGGGCACAGGCACCAGTCAGAAGGACTCCAAGCAGTGTCGAGCACTGCCCTTGCGAAAGCTGACCAGCAGCACCTGGAGGTGTCGGGGCCCCTTCAGCTACTGCTTCCTGAGCAGAGGAAATGATGACAACGAGGAGGAAGATGACAGAGACAGCCATCAGCTCTCACATCTCTTCGAACCACAGACCCCGTGTGAGCTGGCAGAACCAGTTGCTCAGTCATCCAGGGACAATGAGCAGAAAGTCTTGGAGTCCCCGAAAGCTGCTGAGCCCCCACATGATGCAGTCAATGAGAATGAGAAGAGCAGTGCTGACATCCAAGGTGGCCAAATTGATGTGAATCTCAACGATGTAGCCTTCGATGCACGAATCACACGAATAAATGTGATGAAAGAGAAGACTTATGCAATGCCTGATGGATTTATTGCAGCACAAAAGGATGCCAATGAGCTACTCTCACTGGTCCGAGCAAGTATGGGCAAGAGAGAAGATTTACATCCAGAAACATATGACCTTAAACTTTCTAAGTACAAACAACTGTTATCTTTGGAATCGAGACAGTTGGGAAGTGCCTGCAGGAAAATGGCCATGGCTGATAAAAGCCCTGAGGAAATGCTTTTAGCTATGACTTCCAGCTTTCAAGTACTCTGTTGCTTAACAGAAGCCTGCATGCGTTTAGTTAAAGTCATGAACTCTGAAACACAGCAGCAGGAAATTATAGCTAAGATAGACGAGGTTGTAATAAACTACATTTGTCTTCTGAGGGCTGCAGAAGCAGTGTCAGGCAAGACCTCTGGTGATCCTAGCATTAAACTCTTGGCTCGACATCCAAATACCATGGCCGCTATTGTAAGCACACTAACACGTTCTCTTAAAATGCTTTTAAACAAATAAAATACAAAAGTCACTTCATAATCTACCTTTGCAAAGCCATACATAAAAAAATTTTATTTACTGTATGTGTATGAACTAATGTAACAAACTCAGCTTTCTCTGTATATTTTGTTATTTTATATAAAATAGGTATGAGATTAAAAAAAAGTTAAAATACTGAACAATGACAGAAGTAATGACTAGATCTGTCCTTCGGTTTATACAAAAACAACAGCCAAAATACCCTCTCCCCAAGATCAGAAAAACTAACAGAAAAAAGTCCCATATAGGAGCAAATTGATGTTTGGCTATTTTTCATATAGTCAAATTTATGGTTGTATGAAGTGAACTTCTAAAGCCTGTTATGTCAATGAAATTGTTTTCTGTTTCATCCAAGTTTTCACTTGGAAAATGCTCCATGTTTAGATTAATTAAATCATAATGTATATAACACAATATTTAATGTTTTAAAATTATAATTTTTAAGCATTGAAAATAGCAAAAAGACATTTAAAATCCAAGAGACTATTATAACTTACTAGAGAATATATATATAATAAATGACTCTTTTGTTCATATGGACTGAATTACCTGATTCTTCTTTTCTAGGAAGTTCTGTACTTTAAAAAAAAAGTGTTGAATATATGAATATACCAACTTCAGAGGGGATCTTATGTATTGAACTTTAGTGTTGGCATTTTAGACAGTGAAGGTAACTGTGGAGGACTCAGGACACAGAAATCAGAGTGGTGGTGGTGTTCTCTCTGAAATGAAAGATTGATGCCATAATGGTCAGACCAGAATGTATGAGGCAGGTCTACACACCCTTTTTCCTGGTAAATGACAGAGAGGACCATCAGAAAATTCCTATGCTGTTTACTGTTTCATCATATATTTATGGTGCACCTGAACAACACGGACTGCATCTATTTTGTTAAGTATTTTATACTTCATATTTTATGATTCTGAATGTTTAACTGTAAATAAGTTAGAAATAAAATGAAATTTTCAGAATACAATAAAT
Organism: Muscicapa striata striata; assembly: GCA_030060385.1. Classification (NCBI taxonomy): domain Eukaryota; kingdom Metazoa; phylum Chordata; class Aves; order Passeriformes; family Muscicapidae; genus Muscicapa; species Muscicapa striata. Next base: position 2,060,996 of record JAREIS010000031.1, read on the forward strand.
ATCTCTGAAATATTTCCAGCTAGAGACAGTTCTTCTCTTGAGTGATGACAAAAGCAATTTGTGAATAATCTCTTCCATCTGAACCTTTCTGGAAAACATTTTGTAGCCTTGGGTTTGAGAGGCAGCTAAAGCAACAGCTCTCAGTTGTGGCTGGCAAAAAAGTTTTCACAAGAGTGTCTGGTGAACTTCTCAGTGACGGAGCAGCAGCAGCCTCCATTCTCCAAACTGATGTAGGTAATTTTCACCTGTTTCTCATAACACCATGTGCAGAGGGTATTACTGCTCTTGTTTTGAAAACTTACCTTTTCAGTTGAAGCACACATGAAGCTGTGTGAACTAGAACAACCAAACCAACAAAATTAAGGAACTACTTTCTTGCACTTCATAAAACAAAGACATTCATTTCCTTCTAACTGCAGAGAAACATCTTCAGAAATGCAATACCAGAAGTTTAATCTGTTGTCCTTAGTAGAAAAATCTGATTTCTGAGACCAATTCATTCAGTAGTACGTGGACCCACTTTGGAGGGCAGCTCAGAGAGAGGCTGCAGGCTGACTTTCACTGTTGGTGGCTTGTCCTGTGTGGTGCTCACACTCAGTCCTCTGGTTCTGGCAGCCAGAGAGTGGGGCTGTGAGAGCTGCTCTGGTGCTGCAAATACTATGGGACTTGAGTATTTCATACTGGGGAAAGAAAACAAGCTGAACTGTTGCATTGGTATCTATGTCTTGATTTTCTGAGTTTAAAAAATGTCAACAGTGATCTAGAAATACTAAGATTCAAAAATAAATCTAGATTGTTACAACTAAGTGTTGATATAGATAGGAATGTGTCACTTTAAGCACTTTGAGTCTAGTTCTTTTCTTTTCACTTCTCCTCAATTGATGTAATTTTATTTCAAAGGTAAGTAGATTTTTGTTCTTCTTACTGTACAAGAACTTTTCTTATTGTAAATATGTTCATTTTTCTCCTTAAAGTTAACTATAGTCACTGCTCTCTCTCTTTCTTTTATTTTTTTTCTGTGTGTGTGTGTGTTTAACAAGTTGAGTCTCCTTTTTAATGCATTTTCAGAGAATCACAGAATAATTTGGATTGTAAATCTAAATGGTCCTCCTCTGAAATTCACCTGGTTCAACACCTGCTTAGGTCTAATCAGATCTTTAAAGTGTTTATTGGACACCTTCCAAGAATAGATGCCCCACAATTTCTCTAGGCACCAGTTCCAATATTTTACAGTATTTATGGCTAAAAAGTGCAAAAATTCTTTGGGTCTAATCAGAATTTTCCATGTTCTAACGATATCCATTGCCTTTCATTGTTTTGCTGGGCATCCTTTAGAAGAGTCAGGCTCTGTCCTCTCTCTATTTTTTCATCAGGTAGCTGTAGGCTGGAATAAAGTCTCCCCTAAGCCTTCTCTCCTCCAGACTGAGTAAAAGCAGTTTCTTCAGTCTTTCCTCATATATCATGTGCTGCAGCCCCTGACCAGCATGGTCACCCTTGACTGGACTCCATGGTGTGATTTCATAAACCACCACCATGCTCTTTTGTCAGTTTTGATAAATAAAATCATCTATCCAAGCTCTCTGAGGCATCTCTTGGAAGGCAGTTTCTCCTTCCCCCAGGACTTTGGATACCCCCATGTGGTACCATGTGAATGTCTTTTCCATAATGTTCCCACACAGATTTATATGCAGGCTTTTAAATGCTGCCTGATGAGAGCTTTGTGCAATGGCACAGCTGCTGGAAATTATTTGTCTGCAGTCTCCTAGAATCACATGTTTTCGTGTATTAGGTTAGTGTCTCACAATCATCCTTGGTCAGAAAGTAACCCCATCTTTCTACTGGACTTTTGGGAGACCTTATTGCAGCCTTTCAATACTTAAAGAAGGCCTTATAAGAAGGATGAGGACAAGCCTTTTAGCAGTGTATTGCAGTATGAAAAGAGGTAGTGGGTTTGAACTACAGATTCAAGGAAGATATTTTTTTATGATGAGGCATGGAACTGATTGTCTAGAGTGGGGGTAGGTGTCCCATTCCTGGAAACATTCAAGGTCAGTCTGGATGGGGCTCTGAGCAGCCTTGTCTAGTTGAAGATGTCCCTGCCCATCGCAGGGGGTTGGACAGGATGACCTTTAAAGGTCCCTTCCAACCCAAACTGTTCTGTGATTCTAACAACCTATGATTCAGCTTGTCCTGTCCAGCTAAGGAGAGTATTGGATGATAATAGACATAATTGTTATTAATTCTGGGACATATTACCTTGCATATCAATTGCTGCTGAATTATAGCCCATTTCTATTAATCTTGAGCATTAAGGTAACCTTGTCTTCCTGTATGACATCCTAATTGATTCCTGCATTAACTGCACATTTTAAATTCATGACATGAGGGAATGCCATCACTACGTACCTATTTGCACTAAGGCAATAAGGAAATGCTAAATTATATAATGTTATATATACAATATATAATACAATACTTTTGTATATACACTATATGTTTAGTGATTTTTAACCTGGCAAAATGCCTGTCATGCTTGAGTATTTGAGTTCAGACTATTCTATAAAATAATTGGGCAAAGTTTGCCATTTTGACATTAGGAAACAAAGCTGCATACCTACACTTTTTTTTCCTTCTAGTTCATTAGTACTCCATCAATTCATGATCACTGGAAGATCCAGAATGCTTCATGGTGTCCTCACCAGACATGAAATAATCACACTAGCACATTATTTGAAGCTGAAAAGTGTATTCCTGAGTAACTTTGTCACACAATTTATATCAAAGAGGGCCCTGATTACTGCACTGAAATCCAGTTGAGTTTGGTAGTATTTTATCAGGGATTAATTTGGCTAACTAGGGTGTAACTGCAACACTGTAGCAGCAGATGTTAAAGGCCAGAACCTCATTGCACTAAGCACTAAACTGTTAAAATTGAAAACTTGGTTCACATCACAAATAGCTTAGTGATGAGCATGTGGCATTAACATTAACCAGTATTTATAATTTGCCACTGAAAATTGAGTAGCTCTGCACAAAAAGAATGTGATCACAGTCTTCCACTGCACTATCTGTGGAACAGCCCAAGTATGTTTTCAGACCTAGATTTGGCCGAAGCCATAGAGAGGTTGAGGCACTCATCATTAAAGTCTAAAATAAAAGAAATAAAATAAGTTTAAATATATAAAATAGTGAATACATTTTCCTATAGGTATTCACAAAACAAAATCTGAGTTTTCTGTCAGTACTAACAGAATTTGGAAGATGCTGATGGTTGGAAGTTCATTATATTTGATCAAAACTCTTCCATTAGAGCCTGTAAAGCAATGGATTCTGGGGAGAGCAAATTTTGGCCCATGAGATCTGGGAGCAAATCTTTGATTTCATAAGGGTGAGAGGGAAGGAAAACTAGCTTAACACCCTGTTGTACTCTAGCAAATGCAAAAGTTTCAGTATTGATTTTGAGGTACATTTCTTTTACAAAGAGACTGTGGCACATTTTTGTGCAACTGGAAATACTTAATTGCATTTTAAAGCTTGTTTTGTCATTCTGAAAAAAAAAAAAAGTATTTATTACTTTGAGCCTGCAAAGCTAAGGAAGAGTACCAGGAATGTATCATGTCCCCTGCTCCACTAGGAAAATACTCTAAATTCCTTTTTTAAAGTGGTTGTTCTGTTGCACTGTTTATGTTTATTGTTCAGGTTTCTGGGGTATTTACTCCTTGTGGTACCTGCACTTGCAACAGTCTTCTCTTATTCTCAAAACATTTGACAGATGTTACCTAGAACTATTTCAGTTTTTCTACATGGCCAACTAAGTTATTGTCATTTGTTCTCCAACCATGCCTTCTGTCAGGATTACCTTTTTGCCTTTTTGATCAGAGAGATTTGAATTATATCTTGCCACCTGTTTAAGAGGTGCCTCTACTCCCTCAAAATAAGGCACCTATGTGATCCTTTTACCATGCTTTTAAAAGTGGAATGAGAGGGTGTCTGGGTGTTTATCTAGTAGCCTAAGAAGCTCTTCTCATCTGTGAGGGCAAAACTGCAAAACATGAATATTGGCCAAGTTGAAATACTTGTCACCTTCTGACAGGGAAAGGCTTTCATTTCAACACAGCCAGAAATGGTTGTCCTAAGACTTATCATCCAGGTGATGCTTCCCCCTTTCCATGATGCTAAAATGAAGCAGGACTTGTCAATCTAAGGGACAGGAATTACAGCATAGACAAAGTCCCTACATCAGCGTTACTATTCCTTTAAGTGTGAGAACTTTCTCTTGTAGTGGCAGAAACAAGTTTCCACTGGGGGACGACGCTTGTATTTTTTCACCTTTCTAGAAAGTGGCATTAGATGTGTTCCCTCTGGTTTGACTGTCCATTTGGGCAACAGGATTAGACAGGGACTGGCCAAAGAACCAAAACGTCACATCCATATTATGGAGTTCCACATTTTCTGAACTGCAGAATCTAAATATCTAAAATTGTTCACTCAAATGAGGAGTTCACCACTAAACTACTAATTTTTAAACTTGATAACCTGGAAAGGGTGTGTGTAGGCTTCCTTTCTCTCTTCCAGTATTTAACTAGCCCTTGGCAGAATTTCATAGAGAACTATATTAATTTATTAGTAGTTTATCTACCTCCCCAAAAAATGTCTGTCTGAGCTTTACCAGTGGATATATCACATAGAGATTGATCTATCAGTTTGTGTCCCACAGTGCTAATTTTCCTCTATCTTGAACGCTCATTCATGTGACTTCAACACTTTCACAAGAGTAGTGGAACTATCAGGCTGCCTGTGGGACATTCCCCTGATAGTGTAGATTAAACATATCCACCAGGCCCTGTGTCCCCACTTTCAGTAAAGGTAAGGTGGGATGAAGGATGCAGAATTTTAATATCAAGACTTTCTCCCTTTCTCAAAGAGACTTCTGCTGCTACTCATCTACCTGTTACTGTGGAGTGTGGGCTGTTTGGTCATCAGAGTCTAGAAATGCTTCTCTCCGTGCTGCAGATGGAGGAAGACTCACTCAGCACTCCTGTTTCTCTTGTGCCTTATATGTAATGGAATGGAATGTAAATTATTAACTAGATGAGATTTTTGGGTTCATGTTTTTGTTGGCCTTCCCATCAGTCCATTCTGTTCCAAGGTACCTGCTCAAACTGAAGCAGTCTGGTCTTTTGTTGCATGTTTCTTACTCTTAATGAAGTCTGTTTACCATCTGTCACAGCCTTGACCTGTGCTTATCAAGATCTTTCCCTCTGCCAGGCAAGTCACTTACAGGAATTTTAATTTGATGTTTCATGTTCTCATGGATTCTCCTTCTCCAGAAAAAAAGTGGCATTCTTGGTTGTTATCTTTTCTGTTAGAAAATCAGAGAAATCCATACCTCTGTGATCCCTTCTTTGACCTTACTCTCCAAAGATAGGCCAGCTCATAAGATGCAGCCATCATTTTTGCTAAAGGTAGCGTCATTAATATCACTTATTTGCTTATACTTACCTGCACCTTCCCTTGGGCTTCTAAGAAACATGCTTTATTTTGTACCTTTAATAGCAAAAGAGCTCCCTTTATATTTGTAGTCCCAGCTATGTCTGGAATATACAGACTGTGTATATCTGACAGATCCAGCAGTTATCTAGATGGATGGTAGATGTCTCAGTATTTGCTATAAAACTTAGGGATTGATGCTTCCCACTGAGTGTACAGCTTCTGTGAGACTGTTGAGTTACTGACCCTCAGTATATCCACCACTCTTTCCCCAGGCACTGTGCCATCTCTGGTGATCTGCCTCTAGAGCTGCCACAGCACTTGGTAGAATCAAGAACCTCTGGTAGATAATACTTGTCAGTTCATTTTATGAAGTCACACACTGTGAACAAATCTGGATATTAATTTGAAATTTAAAAAGGAAAGAAGCTCTATTAGCTCTACGAGCTCTATTAGCAGGGCTTCAATGTTTTAGACCATGTCTGTGTGGCTGATCATTTAAACAATTTATGGCATGGTAAGGAGAGTTTTATACTGTTGTGTCGAAGGTGATGACAACAGTGTGAATACATCATCCATAGTCACTGCAAAGGAAAAATCTACAGTCTGGAGGGATAAGGTGTAGGTGTACCCTCAGAACAACATTATTTATAGTCTGTGCATCCTAAAGAATACTAATTACTGGTAAGTTATGTTTCTGTCTTGAAGACCAGTCTCTATTTTCTATTCTACCTGTGGATTATGATAAAGGACAATGGGACAGCAGCCTGTATCAACAAAGAGGAATTATAATAATAAAACATGTTACTGTTGTTTCATACTATGAACAGAGGATCAAAAGAAGAAAGTTGTCTCTAACTGATGTGCAGAGAACTAGTAACAACAAGCACTACCCTCCAATTTTTTATGTAATAATTTGATAATGGGCAACACTGAGATGTTACACAGTGCTAATTGTTTTTACAGTGTTTTTGAGTTGCTCTTCAGAGAGAGGATGTGTTTTGTAAATTATTTTTGGCAGTGCATTGCAAGATTCTCCCATGTTGCTTATGCCTTTCAAATGACAGCATGAGGTGACAGTAAATGTCATCAACAGCTTTATCCTTGTAAATATTTTTTTCATGCACTAAATTTTTAAGTCTGTATATAGGACAGGTTTAAAAATGGTATATCTAAGTATTATTGGTAACAAGCTGAAGGCTTTAGCCTGTGTTCCAGGGTTTGGTTTCAGTAGTAAGTGCTGACTTCCTTAATATAAATAAGTCTTTCAGGACCCATGAAAGGAGATAATCTTAGCACTTTATGGGAATCCCATTTTCATAATGGCCAGGACTGTTGTTTTGGGTTTTTTTTCTGAAAGAGATGCCAGAGGATCTGGTTTTACTTTAAGCCTTTATTGCTAATGAAATGGCCACAGATGCAGCTGAGGATCTAGTTTGTCCCTGGGTTGGCAATGCAGATGCCATGGATGCCTGAAGAATTTCCTGATCTGTCATTTTGCTGAAATGGAGCATCCTGTCATCCTCGCAACAATTTCTGATGTGAAATCTTCATGAATGGCTCAAAGAACTGGCAACCTTGAGAAAACAGAGCCCCAGGATCAAACTTCTCACAGTGCATAAACCCAAGCTTACTTCTCCAGCTTGTCTTCAACTGCTTTCTGTAGTAAGAGGAGAAAACTGCTTGAGCTCCCTCTCTTAGCTCTAGTCCAAAGTCAGCATGTTTTGGTGGAAAGTTTTAATATTTTCCACACCCACTGAGTACCTTTCTTAGGGCTTCTGATACAAGTCCCTTCTACGAGGAAATAATTGGCACAAATGCAGCACAGCTAATTGTACAGCTGAGTTTCTCCTGCCTAAAGCAGCCAGATGCACATTATAACTTATTCAAGTTTCAACAGGTGTAATGTCTGAAACATTACTACCTATGCAGGACACCACTTCAATTAGACACTTCAAGCTATTTATCATAATGAATTTTGGCTTTTTATAAGTGTGATCTCAGTTTTCTTTCATACATTTTAGATATTTATATTTTACATTTGAAAACCATGTCTTAAAAAGTGATGCATTAAGTATGTTTCTCCTTAAGGATGCCTTTTTCTTCTCATAAGAGGTTTTACAGTTCCCACCTTCTAAAAACTAAAATGTTCACTGCAGCATTTTTCTTTAAATCAATGAAACAGAATATTAAAGACATCCTTCTTTAAATATATGGAAGAACTACAAGAGCAAGGCGTTAGTATGTTCCTTAAGCCAGGAAGGGTAAGTATTCACCAGAGCAAGTGAGGATGTGCCTTTCCACTGCTTAATTTGTACACTGATAGGGCTTCAGGTCAAATACAGTGTCCAGGGGGAAAGAAAAAATAAAAGCAGACAACCTTTGCCTTGAAGATGCTTCTATGGAGCTTCCTGCCAGCATGTCCTCCATAAAAAGACGAAATTTCATCCAGTGGAAAGGTTCAGGGACCTGCACCAGAACTTAAAGAATGTCATGAAGAGCCTTGGACAACTCTTGTGTCTCTGTGGAGGCAGACTGTTCAGCCCACATGGCTCTGCTTATGGCATGAAGGTAAGATTGCAATTTAAATTCTTTTTCACATTTTATAAAGTCAATTTCAAAGCTGCTGTTCCTTTTCGCACTGATTTTCTCGTGCCAGTCTTATTGATTTAAACAAAAGAGTTTTCTATGTTTTTTCTCTCTTCTCTTGCTGTATGAAAGACCACATAAGTGAGTAAATCAACCACTTGATTTTGAAAAAAAACCCTGATTATACACAAAGGCTTGTCTTGCATGTAAAACAATATATCATTACAGTCAGTATAGATATGAGGTCTCCTATAACAATTGCAGTATTGTCGCTAAAAATTTTTAAAAGAAACTTAATTTTGTGTAACTGAGTTACCCACTGGTAACTTATTTAAATGATATTGGAAGATATTGCGGTCTAGTTTTTTTATTTGCTGCTTTTTAAGCTTTTTTTTTCCTTCCCTGCTTATTCCAGAATTCAGGAAAATGCAGTTTTCTTTGCAAAGTTTGAAAAAGAATCTAATTTAAAATTGCATTAGTCCTCCTGAATGTCCTTATTTGTACTTCAAAAGTTACACATTAACAGATTGGGAGTCTTTTTCCCTGCAGAAAAATTTGCACTATTTATATCTCTTATGTCAATAGGACCTTTGCATTGAAAGGTACCTTCTTCATGCTGAGCCTGTTTGTGTTTTCTCAGTGCAGACAGGCAGGCTCAAGACCTGTCTTAAAAGCACTTGGGATTTTGATGGTCTTTCTTTATAGACAGCTGTTCCACAACATCACTGCTTTTAATTTCTTACCAAAGCCTTGAAGAAAAAGCTATTTCTAATGCATTTTTATTTAAATAGTTCTCTTCTGTTACTGGTGCTTGTACATCAAATTCCAGATGAGATCTGACCCATTTTTATATAGTGGCAATATTTCTTCCCTGTCTGTGGAAAATTTCTTGTCTGGCTACAACAGGATGGCTTTTACCCTTTATGCCTGAAGCACAGTGGTGGCTTAGAGTCATTCTGTGAATTACTGGCATGCTCAGTTCTTTCTCCTTAATCAATTAAAACTGATGAACTCCTAAGTTACCATGGACTTTTTTTTCTTTCCTCAGGGCAGAATTCATCTTGCTTGACTCTAGTTGTCTAAATGCTGGATATGGGGTATAAATCACATAAACACCCTCTGCAGTCAATGCAGGGAGAGGAACAGACATCTCCAGAGGGACATTCAAAGATGTCTGGGATAAATCACCTCCTGAATGTGTTTTTTTTTTTCTCTTTCCATTGACAGTGTAGAGATCCCAGCTTGTCTCAGTGTTTAATATAGGGAGACAAAGATTTCTGCCCTCCTCCCCCTGCTTTCTCTTCACACTGTTTAAAATTTTAACTCACATCAATTAACATTTGTCAAGGTCATCTACTCCTCACTTTTTCTAGTTACATCTGATCATCACTGAATTGATGATGCTTCCTATCTTTGAGTCAACAAAGTGCTTTGAAAGGTACAAAGCACTGCACAAAAAATGCATTTAAGTCAAGGGATGTGCACCTTTTTCCAGTATGTTCGAGGATGTTGTTTAGCCAGTTAGAACAAATCTCCCAGCTCTTCAGACTTTTTCCTTGTTTGCCTTATTTATATTTGCATTTTTAGATTTTTGCTTACAATGTTTTAATGCACTGTGAAAATTTAGGGGAAAGTATCTCCAAAGCTACTGGAGACATTTGTGTGATTACTTGTCATATTTTTCATGCTAAGCTAATATGAAATCGGTTTCTTTTGTTTGATCATCCTTCTGATTTAAAGCTGAACAGAGTATTAATTCCACCAAAGGTGCTTCAAAGTGAAGCTACAGCTCATGTTAGCAGTGAACAGTAAGAAACAGTTCCAGAACTGTTTGAGGTTCTTGAATCAAAATTTCTTTTACTGAATCATTAGCAGGATATGGTTATTGAAAGAGGAAAAAATAGGATTAATTTAAACAACTGGAGATATTTTTATCAGAGGTCTTGAGATGTGAGCTAGTCATGCTGGGCTCCCTTTGAACTGGAGAAAAATAAGCATTACTAGATGCTACTTGTATTACTGGAAAATAAAGATCAAAAATAGGTAAGTGAATTCACATCTGGAAAATGCCCATTTCTCTCTGATAAATTATTAAGGAAATCTCAGCTGAGCAGCTCAAATGTTCGTGCTTGCCATGTAGATGCTTCAGGTTGTTTGTTTTTAAAGCCAGCAAATGAAAAAACACAGCTGAGAAATTATAAGGGTACTGAATTTCATCAGTTCAGGAGGTCTGTGAAGCTTTCTACATTTTCCTTTTTCTGTTCTTGGGTTTTTATGTTTTGGTTTGGTTTGCCTTTTTTTGTTTGTTTACATTTATCCCTATAGTGTTTTCTCTTCCTATTTTTATGTCCTGGTATCCTGTTAGCCCTTTTGAAAAGCATATTTAAGACAGTAGAGGCCAACATGGAAGAATAACTTTGATAATACTCCACAACTTGGTGTTGATTTTGGCACCATCATGTCTGTACTCATTTGGTTTGGGATGTACCAATCTCTCTGAGTGTTCAGGGACCAGCACTGCCTGGCAGAGCTCCTTGTACACATGCACTGGCCTCTCCAAGCCCTTTGTACTACCAGTGCTGGAGGTAAAGCAATGAGCTCTGATAGCTTGAAAAGGAGTTTCTAGGTTCTATATAAATCTCAGTGTTTTATTTTGCATCAAACTTCAATAGGAGTGATTAACAGCACTTCATAATTGTTCACAGTTTAACAATAGATCTTTATGAATCCTCATTAGTATTTGTATAGAAATTGCATAATTGTATTTTCCAAGATTTAGAGTGGGCAGAATTCCCAACTATATTTTTCTTATATTTCTAAATCCCATCTCAAGTAAATTGCAGGTCAATATAATAAATAGCAGAAAAAAGGCAGATGGAGAATGTGAAACATAATTTCAGGAATAATGCCATAGTTATAAATGAAAATTCAAATGACTGTTTCTCTTTTCTTAGGCAAATGCCATGTTTTTACTTTGAGCATATGTTGTTATTTCCTCAGAGGTGCACAAAATCCTTGTGTAGTTTTTACATTCCAATTCAAAAGGCCAAGGTTTTCTACAAATGAATCTCACAATCTCAGATGGGCCATTTTAGGGGATTGTAACAGATGTTTGTTTACATTTATTGTTTAGGATGCACATCAATTTCCATGAGACTACTCACACTGCATATTCACAGCTTTCATTATATTTCTTTTTCAGTTCAAATTGGGCAAGTATGGTCTCTGTCTGAAGGTTAAACTCAGATGGTTTTAAAGCAGTGAGTTTGTTGACAGAGCAAAGTACATTTTGATGATCTTAAAATATTCTGCCAGCACTTCAGAAAAGAACTACATCAAAAGTAATCCAGCCCTCTTCACTCTTTGCTTTGAATCTGCATCATTGGTGATGTCAGTGGAACTTCAGTAAAACAGTTGTTAATTAACTTATGTCCCTTCTCGTGGTGCTGCAGAACAAAAGCACAAAATGTTGTGGAGGAACCTGAAGAGCAAACATTAGTTTGTTTGTTTCTTTATTAATAATTTATCATGAAATGTTGTCAAATTCTCCCAACCTATGATGACATCCCTAGGACTGGACCTCATCAATCTTGCCCCATCCTGATCATTAGGATACACATAAGACTGCATAGTGATCCTGCAAACACTTCTCCACCCAGCATGAGTTCAGATTTGTTTGGCAACTTAGAGTAACAGTGTCCTCTTGAATATACCTTTGCAAACAGAAAAAAAACCAGAGAGGCTGCAAATCTAAAATGAAATTGATTTAAATTAAATTGTAGTTGTTTTATGAGCTGTCCTACAAATAAATAATCAGAGCATAATAGTGGTTCTTATAGGAAGATCAGAAAGTAAAATGGACCAAAAATCACTGAAACCTTAGTTCCTCCTATTACTCTTTTCAAGATCAGAAAAAACCTGCATGGAATAAACATTGAAAAATCTATATTATTTCAATATCCTTAATTTGTTAAGGTTTTGTATGTGGATAATTGTTTCTTTAATTTAAAACAACAGCCAGCACTTGCCTCTTCAGATATTCCCATTTGCTCATTTGACTTAATGAAAAGTGTTGACACTGAGACTTGTTTTACATCAGGTAAAAACAGAGACTTTTTGCTCTTGTGCTCTTCAGGCAGAATCTGTAGAGAATGCTGTGGCCCATCCTAGAAACTGCAACATGTCAAGCTTCTCTGACAAAGAGTAGAATCTCCCTCTGTACAGCCTTATCTGGGTACTGCCTTCTTCACATATCTTTGCTTTCCACATTCCTGTTTCATATTCATATGTCCCAGCACCTGCCCTTTGAGTAGGAGTGCTGTAGAAATCCTACATATGGGAAACAGCAACATAAATTTTGCAGAGGCAGGAAGGTTTAATTTTGAAATGTCACAACTTTTGAGTGTTTGACTTACGACCTTCCCTGATATTTTTAAGCAATTGTCTAAAGTTAGAGACCCCAAACAAATCTCTTTGCATGCTACATTGATATTCACACAGGTTTTGTACCTGTTCCTCCTGGATAGCTGTTCTGCAACTTCACTCCTTACAGAGCTAGAAACCTCTTTTATATTTCAGGTAAAAACAACATTAACCTTTTTTGCAGCTGGAGCCTTTCAGGTTGTTCTCTTTCCAATTCACATAGAGTCATGTTCCCTCTGGTTTTCTTTAGCTAATCAGCAAACTTTTTACCAGGAGATTCTTTAGAAACTGCTTAATCAGGCCTTTGATAATCATCTGTCTCTACTGACAGTACCTCATATGTTCATACTATTATCACATTTACATTTTTTAGTACATCAGTAGTTCTTAATCATTCTGGCCCTGATTACTTCCTGTGGTTGAGGTTCCCATTACCTGTTGACACTACTCATTTATCCCTTTTCTATCACTTCTTTGAAGGGTCTCTGATTCTTCTTAAATGTTATCCTCACCAAACCAAACACTACAACATCAAAAACCCTGACAGAATAAAAGTGTTATAAAAATTTTGGGAAATGAAGAGTTCTCTTGGTGTAAAGAAGTGAAGAGTGAAAACTTCATTTAATGGAAAGTTTAGAAGAGTTATAATTTAGAGTTTAGTTATACTTGAGACCCAGCAACAGGAATTCCAAACAGCTGTGCTAGGCCAAATGAGAAAGTCAGCCATAGATGAAACTTGTCATGAGAATAGTATTGATTGTGCTTTTAAGCTGGGGCATTTATGTTTCACAAATGGCAAAGAAACAGAACAATTAAGCCCATAAACCAAAAATCCATCAGATACATGAATAGCTCTCAAGCTATTTCAGTATTTCAAAGGAAAACAAAGATGTAGAGTTTAGGCACTTCTCAAAGAGTTGGACTTTCCTTACAATGTGTCAATGCCCAGTCAAGCAAGCAGAGATGGGGAGGAATGGTGACATGGATTGGAACATACCTGAAATACCAAAGAGAGAGTGCCCAGAGGAAACAGAAAAAGAATACAATCATTGTACTAGCAAGGAAAGTTGTTGTCACTTCTTGTTTCTAAAAACAGCACAGACCAGGAGTCTTGCCAGTCCCAGCAATGCAAAAGTATTGAATACAAAGTTGGGTTTTTTCAAGCAGATGAAACACTGGCAAATCTTGGAGGTGGGAAGAGCAGACAAAACTAAAAAGTGAAATGAGAACTTCAGACATGGGGTGGGAACTAAGTACCATTTGAATCTCTTTGCATCACTGAATTATGTGGCCAATCCAAGGAGAATATCCAAATTTTCCAAGCAGGATGGGAAAGAAAATGACCAGAAATGGTTCCAGTGTTACATAAAACTACATACCTTTTTCATTAAAAAGTGTGAACTAAGACTAGAGCATAAGATGAGGCAGAGACAGGCATTGTGTTAGATAAAAAGGTCTGGAGAATTCCACCATCTCTGCTGTATTACAGCAGTGTTACCAGAGAGCACAGGCTACTGGATGGTGACTCTCAATAAAAAAAATACCTTTGAATAGAGGCATTTTAATTTTTTTTTCATTAAAATGTCACCAGGAGATAACACAGTATTTTACATCAATACTGAGACTTTTATTTGATTCTCCTGGCCAAACTCCTATTTTTAGTTCCCTTATACATATATACCATGCAAGCAGAATTGGAAAGAGACTGTGTGGACAATTCTTCACAAGAAAAATAAAATTCTTTTAACAGTCATGCATTTAAGCAAGATATGTTGAAGCATTAAAGGAAAAATACGGGGTTTTTTCTGTCTGGTGCATCAGATAATATTAAAGCCAGATAGCTTCTTATTACAGTTAGTCTACTATCTAGATTTCAGTTGGGAGAAGAAAGAAACAGTGCAGTTGTTTAGAAATATTTCTAATATCACATCAGGTCTTCCAGCAATCAAAATGAAAATCAAATATTTGAGTACAGATATTTTTCTCTTTTCTGTGCTTTTATTTAGAGCATGAGAAGAAATTAAATGGAAATGGAAACAAAGAATGAAAGATTATGCAAAGTATAAAATGACTAACAGAAAAAAGACCCAGTAAGAAAAAGATGTCTTGCATCCACACCTTGAAATATTCTATGCTCTTTATTGTAAAAGTGAATAGATATTTCTATGGATTTCCAAAGTGCATGTTTGTGCCTCTAGTTGTAATTAAGTTTTTCCAAGGCACTGATTTCAAAGGTGTGCTATCCTACAGTCTCATCAATTGTGTAGGTCCATAAAATCTATTAACCACTTCAATTGGGAAGTAAAAATAAAGATTGGTTCTTTACTTAAATATTTGTTTCACTGCTGCCATCTTAAATTTGACCCATCTGGTTCACAACAAGGGAAAACACTTAAGCTCTGTTGTTATTTTCTGCATGTACCACTCATACTAATGGATTGCTGCAATATCCCTCACTTCAAAAGATAGAACTCCATCAGATCCGTAGAAGGACTTTATAAGTCATAGTGCATGACAAAGAAATAGTTATAGACAACAAAATTTGCAAATTTATTTTTGTCAAGAATTTTTTAAAGAAGGAAAAATTCACTCAAAATGGCAAATGCATGTTATCTCTGGCATATTCAGATTTGATACTTAAATCATGACATGACTTAACAAAAAAGCACACAGGAACTAAAAAATGAAATTTAAAAAATTATTTTGGGTATAGTTATGTAAAAAATAAATATCTGGTGATAGAAGATTAGAAAATAGAGAGTATTTTCTTAAAAGACAGTCAAATTTAAAGTTAAATTGTGGTGCCACTTTCAATTATCTTTTCTCATTCCACATTATCTAAAGCTACCAAGGAAAAGTAGATGCTGCTCCAGTTTAAACAGGTTATTGTGGGTGACACAAAACTCCCAGAAAAATATCCCTGGGAAGTTCTCTCCTGAGAAACAAAGAAAAACTCCTCTCACATGAGACAATTTGTGCCTGAAAACTTTTTATCACTTTGGAGTCTCATCGGTGTTCAAGTTAGTGCAGTGATTGGTTTCTTTTAGAGTGTTAAGTGAAATATAATTGGATATTGAGTTTAACTAGTGTTTTAATTGGTTCCTTTCTGAATCCCTCTGAAATCTATAAATACTTCTGTTCTACCTGTATCTAACGGATTTGTAGCCTGAACTCCCTTCGGAGAATAAACTGTCTCTGGAATAATTCAGCTACAGGTCTCAGTCTTTTTCCTCGCTGGCAGGTAGCCAAGGGGCTACTTGAACCCCCCTGAGCTATCTGGGTTCTTGTAGCACCTTGGGGGGCTAGCTTAACCCTGGCCCCCCGAACGCTACAGGTTATCATGTCTTGCTAAATGTATTTGGTGGCTTTATTGATATCTCTTGAGTATATATGAAGTGTGGGGGAAAACAATTAATCATTCTGGTATACATCCTAATTAATTTTTAAATTAATATTCTCTTCTGTTTTTTCTGTGCAAGCACTCAATCAATATTTGATAACCTGGTATTTTTAGTGGTTTGTTTACATTAGAGTGGTCTTGTCCCAGTCTGTCACTTTAAGCTTTTCAATTATTTTCAGAATCTCAGATAAGCTTGACTGAAAGACCTAATCTTTTAGTTCATGTCTTCATTAAAGATGGCATCAAAATCAATCCTTCATTAACATCTGCTGAACAAAGCCAATGCTGCTAGAGAAATGCTGCCACATCCCCAGCCAGTGTGAATGAAATCCTTAATGAGACTATCTTCTGATTGCTAATGTCTCCTTATTAGCAAATGAATGAAAGAAAAATTAATCTTAGTACCTTATCAGGTTAAACAAGCAAATCAGAAGGTGCATATTTATTTTTGTTCCAAGAGCAAGAACAATCAAGAGAGAAAACACATAAATCTCTTAAGGAAAATCCCAGAAATAACACTATGTGTGCAACTTATGGGAGTGATGGGAAGATGTGAAGATTCTCAAAGCTCCTAATATTCCTTTTAAGATTCAAAACTCTTAATCTGTTCAGAAACAGATTTTAGCATCTGTTTTGTATCAGCCTAAATGGAGATGAAGTAGAAAGCAAATATTTAATATGAACCTCTGAATCTCAAAAAGAAGACAAACATTTGCTACAGATAATTTTAACTGAATATACCTTTAAAAATGAGGGGTGAACTGACTCTGCTTATTCATTTTGCTGCTTATTCTACTGCCACTTATGGTCCAAAAGACCCTTATTCTAAATTTATGGATGCACCTTGTCACTGCAAGGCAAGGAGATTTGGTTGTTGTATCTGTTTATTTTTAAGCAGAACTCCAACTAAGTTGTTTTTCTGTTAACACTCAGTGTGGCATTTATCAGACAAATACCAATCATTCCACCTTCACTTTATAGGCACCAGATAAACAATAGGCAATTCTGCAACAGAATTTCTCTCATCCTAAATAAAATATCTAAAAGAAGCCAGTTTATTTGTGCTCAAGAAATGCTGGGGGTTTTTTTCTTTACCTCCTCTCAATGGGAACTGTGTAGGGAGACAGGGTTGCTAGTGCAATTATGGAAGTCTAGTTTGTAAAGGTATAGATGTTGATGGGATGAATTCTGCCAGTAATAGAGTTTGCTTCTCAATTGCAGGAATTACACTGCTTTATAGCCCAGTTTTATTTGAATAGGGACATCTTGAAATCATTGGCTGCAGCTCAGCTTTTACGAAGTTTTCAGATCTAGGAAGCCAGGAAAAAAATCTTGTATTACATGTAACAGCAGAAAAAGAAGGCCTCTAAAATGTGAGAAGACATAAAAATCAAAGGAAAACAGAAAAGCAGGATTCATGTGTAAAGTTTTGTTTGATGTTGTTTCAGGCCATTATAGAGATGTTACTCCCTGTTTCAGGCATTTTTTACATATTTGAGGTTAATTCCTAAAGTTGTGCAGATTTAAATATAGTTAGACACAATCCTTGAATGCTTCTACTGAACTTCAAGAACTCAGTGTAATCCTCTGATTTCAGTGCCTCATGTCTTGCAGTTCTCATTTTTCTAGCTTTATTTCAGTTTCTGTTTTTAAGTGCCCAGCCATAAGTTCATGAGGACAAATTCAGTAAAGTACTGAATGCTCTACAGTCCATTCTTGAGTATTTCAGTCAGAAGGGGGCATCTTTCATTAACTATGTTAAACACCTCTTCAGAGATCTTTGTTAGTGAAAGTTGTGACCAACCAACAAACAAACAAAAACCCCAAAACTAACAACAAACAAACAAAACCCCCCTTGACTTTCCAGTAATTCCCTGCCAAACGTTTTTCTTCTCTCTGAGACAGAGTCCAACATTGTCTTGCACTACTCAGGCTGGTGTGCTCATGGAAACATATCTTCTCAGCCTTGGTAATTACTTGCTCACCAAACCTGATTCAGTGGAAGCAGCAGCAGCTTCATGACACAAACATTTGCCTCCACCAAGCTCTACCACACTTGCTTTCCCTGAATGTTCCTGTTGAGCTGCATTGTCTCTCTTAGGTGGAGGATGTTTCTCAAAGCCCAGACTTCTCAGGTGGAGGAGCCTTGCTGCTCTGGTTAATTCAATTCTTCAAATGCATCTAACATTGGACAAATATTTCCATCCCCTCCATTTTGGGGGCCTGCTATTAAGAGCCCTGTTCTTTGGGTGGCCTGCTCCAACCTGTACTCTCTGACAGGTCTGAAAATTGGGTACCTGACCAAGAATAAAAGTGGTAATATGTTCTCATCCCCAAGGAAAGGGAAAAAAACCCAACCAACTAAATAATTTCATTAACTCCCACCTCAATGAAAGCACAGAGAAACATCTTTAGGTATGTCTTAGAAATTCAAAATAATTGGAGTAACCATTTAAAAATGACATTTGGGAGTGAATTCCAGAGAGAGAAACTAAGAATCCTTTTATAACACATAGAAAATAAACACCTTCGCTAATGCTGACTAGCATTGCAAAAGGGGAGACATAGGTGTTCATAAATGCTGTCTCTGAATGCTTTTCTAGGTCAAGAGCAGCATCCTAAATTATGTTTGTAAACTACCAGTCAGCCAAGGAAAACAGAGGCACCCTGATTTTACCAAGACTGTCACCTAATGGCCCTAATTAGGAGAACCCCACAATTTGCTTCAGCTCTCTTGACCTGTGATTTTGAGGACTACCTGGAATGAGAACAGTCTAGAGGCTGTTTGTACACAGAAGTGATGAAACCCCTGGACAGCAGAGGCAATTATCCTGGCTGCTCGTGCTCCCAGCTGTATTTCGTAAGCACCGAAGGTCACCGAGTGGGAATGGAATTAACAAGAAAAAACCCAAATCCTGAAACGAATAACCCTGCTGAAAGGAAGATCTTATTCTTATATCCTCTGGATGCTAGCCTGAGTAGACAAGACAGGTCTATCTTGTTTTTTTCATATCCTAATAGAAGAGACCATGGTCAGGAAGTCATTGTTAGAAGTGAGGTTTAGAGCAGGGATCATTAGCACCAGACCCCAGACTTCTCTTTTCTGTCATCAGATCTTTGATCTGGGAGTAAGAAACAAATATCTTCTGGAAACATTCAACAAGAAGTACCCCCAGTGTATACATCCACTGCAGCTACAGGGAAGCTGCACCTACTGCCACCTCAACCTCACTAATATTTTTACAACATCAGCCCAGGCCCCTTCAAAACTCTGTTATTGGCTGCAGAAGCACAGGACTTCATCTTTAACCTCACTCTTTTAAGAGTGTGCTGTGTCGTAGCCAAGATTTGAAAAGCTGCAGAGGATCTGGGTATGTTGTTTTCATAGACTCGTTTGAAATTCAAATATCAATTGAATAACAGGTTTAGGAAAAAATGTGTTATTCTGCAGTGCATTGTGTGGCACATAATTATGTGACAAATTCAAGTTACAGAATGTTAACATTTTTTGCTTGAGAACTCTGAGGAAGTGTTTATATTTTGTTACAGTGAAAGTGTTTCTTTTACCCCCACCTGACCTGAAAGCAGTTAATGGAATTTTTTTCAAAATATTCTCTGTAAAAATCAGATCTGAGCAGACATCAAACTCTAAAAGTGCATCTGTTACAACCTAGATGGATTTTGAAACAGGTTTTTTACACTGTGATGTCCAGCTTTCTCCAAACAGGTCAAATATTAATTATGTTAAAGCTGTGCAATGGGATGCAAGGGATGAGAGCAAGTGTGTGCACATGGCAGGAAATTGTTAACTGGGATATTACAACAGGAAGCCAAACCCTTGAATACCACTGGTGTCCAGTCCTGATTTTTCCACTGACAGATTGTATCATCTTGAATAACTCATGTAAACAAATCATGGCTTTTAAGGATTTAAGGATTTTAATGATTGATAGGTAAATGGTTTAAATAATCCTTTGAAGGGAATTTTCAGTCACTGCATGCACGTCCAAACAGAAGTCTGAGCAGGGATTTAGCAATGCTGGATGAGACACATGTGAAGGAAAGCAACTAATCCACATTCAGTTTTACTGGGTGATTTCCTCATTCTAGAAAGTCAACCTTTTTTATAGAAGTGCAACTTATTTGATTTAATATTTTCCTGCAAATTCTCTTCAAATTCTGAGAAAGTAAAACTATTTGTGTAGTGAAGAATGGATATGGGAAATACTTTATTCTAGAAGGACATTTTATCAACAGAAAAGAAATAGGGAACAAGTATTTTCTTCCCTAAATGCATTTAATTTCCCACAGTATACTTTGTAGACAAATGACAGGGGCCATAACCTTAATTGTTCAAAACTGTTAAGCAAATTAATCTGTGAATTTATTTAGAAGTACATCAGGTTCTCTTTTACAGTACTGGGCTTTGAAAGTTCACAATAGGTTTCACATGAGAAGCATGAGACTGATGCTGGCAGTCAGTTTATTTGCTTAGGTTGAGACAGGAGCAAGAAGAGAAACACTGCAAATGTTTACTCTGCATAAAATAATTTAATCACATCCATTAAGCTTGCAAGACTGAGTCAAATCACAAAAGCCTGTAGCATTGGTGAATTGCTAGTTATTCTCTGCAGAATTATGGGAAAACATTAGTGACTAACATTTTATTAATGCTGTTAATGTATTATTTTTTAAAAAATAGAGGTCAATAAGAATTGCTGCCTATAACACTTAGAAGAAAATTAATTTGAAATTGCTTTGTGTGATTAATGTGTTTTCCTGAAAGTTCTCAATCTACTGTAAAATCTGTACAGGTATAAAAAACAGTGGGTGATCATTTAATACATCAGCAGAGCATCTCAGATAGGGAATTATGCTGTAAAACCATCTCAGCATGCATTCCCTGAGAGACTGTGCTGTGCTCTGAGTCTGAGAAATGCAGAAAATTCAGTAACTGACCCCACACCTGGCCAAGAAATGAGATTTAGGGGCATATCCGTATTATTCCCTGGGTCATCTTTTAGAGCTGTCAGTTCCTTATGCTGAATCTTTCTACTGCTAAAATGTCACTCTTAAAAATATAATTTTGTGGAATTGTTTAATTCTGACCTTTGAAAGTACACATCTTCTCTTTTTTGAGATTCTGGTCCTTTTCTTTCTTTCTTTTTTTTTTTTTTTTTTATCTTTTGCTGTATTTATGGCCAGAATTACTTTAAGGAAAGAAAAAAAACCAAAAAACCAAAGCATAAACAAATAAACAAATAAACAAACAAAAAACCCACAAAAATCCAACAAAACAACCAACCATAAATAAAGCCCCCAGTCAAACCACATCACAAAAAGAACAAAACATCTTCCCCCACCCATCCCAACCCTCCATACATTCTTCCTTAGAGGAAATCAGAATTGGATTTCTCAGTGGAGATGTGAAGGCTTGTTTCCTTCTTTTGAAATTCAAATAAGTGTACATAGCCTTTTTGGGTTTTTTGCTCTAACACCAATAACAAGAAGCAACATGCATCATTATATATAACATTCAGTAATTTCAAAAAGTAGTAAATTGCCAGCACCATCTTGAAAAAATGTGTAAATAAGGGTCAAACACTCTAAATAATTTTATTAAGAAAACTATTCAGGTTTAGCAACATCCAAGCACCACTGGCTGTGAAGTAAGCAGACTTTTCTTTGTATTTTGTAATTCAGTGGTCAGAGACATCATGAAGTGGAATTCAGATCCATTGTTTCTTGTAGTTCTGATGATTTGGAACCAACTTTGGGTATAACCACAATATATGTCCCACCAGTAGTCCTGTCACAGCAGTATTATTTAACACTGATATTTATTTAACACTGGATATCACTAGAATAGAGGATGGGCAACTATATCACCTTCAAACACATGTAATAATTTCATTTACAAAATAAATTTGTTGTTTGCATGCAATGTTTCCTCATCCTGTCCCATAGGGTTTGTCCCCTGGGTAAAATACACTAAATAATTATCACTCTGTGTTCTCCCTTTACCAGGGTTCATTCAGCTCATTTTGGGGGTAGATAAGGGCACAAATGAGGGCTTCAGAAGCAGTATCACAGAGCTGGGGACAACCTAACTTAGTTTTCAGAGCTTGTTTGCAATTAGCTGGATCTGAAATTAATAAATATGTGGAAATGTTAATTCTGTGAGAGAATCAAGCTAGACTTTTATCAGCATGTTGTTACCTCCGAGGAGAGACCTGGGTCCCACAGCAGAGCACTGGGCATTCTCCTTATGTGTCTCCCGAATCCATTCAAAAATTAGGGATGATAGATAAAGTTTGCATTCCTTTTTTTTCCTGCTTATCTTGCAGTTTGAGCCCCAAAGTAGCTAATTTTTAACTCGCTACAATAAATAAGCTTGCTGACTAATTTTGCCTTTAAAAATCCCTTTAAGCTCTCAGAAACCTTTAGGTTCTCAGTGACTGGAGAAGATAAATTATACAGGCAAGTTTGAAAGGTTTATTTATGTAGTCATTCTTCCATACTGTGATCCAAGAAAGTGGTCTGCAAGTCATTTTTGAGAATTAGGGACAACATTTTTTTCTTGATACCTAGACGTGGAGGACTCAGCAGCATTTCTCTTTCCATTTTTGCTTCCCTTTTCCTTTTCATGTATTTTAAGAGTGTCTTCTCCTTTCCTATTTCTTTTCATTCCTTTCTCAGTCTCTGCACCAGATTTCATGGGTAACAGATTTAGTTCTTTCTTATTTCTTTTATTCTGTTAACTGTGATGTGAACTGGGTACTACTTGAATCTGAAATGACCTTTGAGGAATAACGAGTCAGTAGGTTTGAAATGGGCCTGAAAGGATTCTCTTGGTGATGATCCAGACTTTTATCACCTGAATCCTAAATACTCCTTATTTTATAGTATCACAATCTAAATATATATATATAACTTTCTACAGAAATGAGACAAGTGGCAATATCTCTACATACTTTTTGCACAGTTCCCTTTTGCTGAGTGGGTCTGGTGACTGAAGGCAAAGTTGTCAGGTTCTACAGAAGCAGGGAGGGAAGGGATGCTTCATCTTCCCCTTCTTTTAAGGAGACTGGGAAAAATAATGTAGTATTTTATTCTGCTTCAACACCCTAAGGATTATTTTGCATTTCAAGGAAATAAAATTGAATAAAAGCAAGCAAGTGTATAAAGCTACATAATAGTAGTCATCTTCCACTCCTTCAGAATGTACAAAAAGCAGGGACCAAAATCCTCCTATGGAAAGGCAAGCCACATACCAACCTCAGAGGAAACTTTCCAAGAGAACAGGCATGTTTCCTCCTCATGAGAACACAGTGGCCTCTCCCTAATGAGATAATTGTTCAGTCCATGTCCATTTGTAGAAGTGTTCCATGTGATTTTCTTTCCAGGAGAATGGGGACTATGAGAAGCTTAGCTATATAACCTTTTGTATGAAATCCCATAGCTACTCTAGAAGAAAATAATGACATTCAGGTCATGATTGCTGTGTCTTATATGGTGTCCATAATATACAACTTTTGTATTATAAATAAGGGGGGAATAGTAGCCTTTCCCCATAGGTCTTGCAGTCAAGAATTTGGCCCTGAAACTGTGAAAAATGGGCATGTCACCAGTGCATTACATCAGGTGGTAGTTTATTTAATAGTAAAAAAATCACATATTGCCTTGCTTGTCTGTATCTCTTATGGAGTGCTCCTGAAATGGGATATGCATGCACCTGAGATCTGACCCAGAAGAGAATACAGAGCACCAGGCTATGTGAAGGGGAAACAAGAAAAATGGAGGAAAAGCTACACATAGTGTGAAAGTGAAATATAATTGGAAATATAAGGACATATAAAATCTTTAGAGCAACCATCAGAATGTCCCCACCTTCCCAAGGTAATGAAAGCCTGTGTCTGCTGTTGCTCTGTTGTACTTCTGCCCATTTCCAACCTACTCAGAGGTGTTATTCATGGAGCAACAATATGTTTTCTCTTAAACTCCATGTAGAGGTCATGTTCTCTCTTTTACAGGAATGCTTGAGCCAAACAATAAGAGTACTAGGGCTGAAGAGCATTAAGTCACTTTACACTGAAGAAAACCACGTATAGTTTATTTTTGTTCTGATCATTAAAACAGGACAAAGAATGACAACTTAGAACTAGACATGGAAACTGTGTAAGACCTGACAGCAGAAATTGAAATTCTGTTGCACGCAGGTACTTATACTGAGACCTAGAGAGAGAAAAATCAGTCTTTATATCTAGAGTTTTACTGTGAAATTGTGAGCACTGGGTGAAATTAATTTTTTCTTTTTACCTACAGAAAACAGAGCCACCCTAGAAGCAGTTTTGTTCTACCCTTACTAATGTAATTCTGAAGCACTAGTCACTGACAAAGTACTTATATGCAGAACATTAATTCTCTAAGTAGAAAATCTAAATTAATGGCCCAATTCTAAGTCCTCAGCACAGAGAACCTTCCATGTTGTATAGGTGATTGAAACTATTGGAAATGGATAAAAGATTTCTAATGAAGTGTAAAACAGTGGCAAAAAGGCTTCTCTCTTAGGCAGAGAAACTCCTCCGGTTGGTTTTAGACTAAGATTTATTTCAAGTGGTGACAGTGAAGACATCTAATTTTCAGGCTGCTGGAAAAGGTTATTTTGCCTCCTTGGACATGTCTCCTGGCTTTTCATGGCTTCACTCTTGCTTCCGTTCTGTTTTGACAGGTACGGAGGAGTCAGGACAGGAATATCAAGGTTTTACCTCCTTGAAGCACCTGTTTTTGTGTTATGATTTGATGTGACATCTACTTCAAACTTGGGGAAAAAAACCACAGGTTTCTGCTGCAGGCAAGTTAATAGTTGTGTGAGGAAACATTTTCTGAGAAAGGCTCCTCTCAGATCTGTAGCACTTCCAACTCTCGATTGCCTTCAAAATCAATCAGTACTTCTTTGTAATCATGGAATCATACACATTTTAAAGGACATTCAAAGTCCAGTTTAAAGGACTTTTAAAGACTTTCAAAGCAGATCAAATTCAATTGAGTTGTTCAGTCTAAAAACTCAACAAAATTCTTCTTTCTCCAAGGATGAATATTTCAGAGCCTCTCTGGGCAACCTGTTTCAGTGTCAAATGACCCCACAGATAAATAGGATTTCCTGTTTCTAATCAGAATTCTCTTGTACCTGCATCCATTGCTTCTTCTCTTACCACTGTGTCCTTTTGAAAAGAGTCTGGCTCCACTGTCTCTATAACCCTGAGAGGTGTTTGGAGATAGCAGCAATATCCCTGTCTTTTCTTCAGGCAGAACGAGCCCAGCTCTCTTGCCCTCTCCTCTTCCTTCTGGTGTTGTCCCCTTGGCCACCCTGGTGGCTCACTCATAGAGGGACCCCAGCCTGCCAGTGTCTTTCTTGGACTGGGGAGCCCAAAGCTCTGCATGGCACCCAGAAGAGCAAAAGGGAAACACTTTCCTTAGCTCGCCGGTCACACCCTTGCTAGAGCAGCCCAGGTTGCCACAGGCTGCCTTTGCCACAGGAACATTCCTGCTTTATGCTCAATGTGCTGTCCACCAAAACCCCAGGTCCTCTCCTGTAAAGCTGTGTTGTAGCTGGTCTGTCCCCAGCACATACTGGTTCCTGGGCTTTTTGCTCTCCCAGTTCAGGCCATTTACCTTTGTTGAGGATTTAATGAGGTTCCTGATGGTGTATTTATACAGCCTGTTGAAGTTTGTCTGAATAGCACCTCTGTCCTCCAGCCAACCAGCCACTCTGCCCAGTATATGAGTATATGCCTCTGCCCCATTTGTCAGGTTGTTAATAAATAAAATAAACATTATTTCAATCCCTCAGGCATGCAGCAGGTAACCAGCTGCCAGCTGAACATGGCACATTTGACCAAAACCCTTTGAGCCTGATGAGCAAGCCAGTATTTCACCCACATTATCATCCACCTCTGTAGCAAATTCTGCTTGTAGGATACTGTAGAAGACTGTCAAAAACATTTCACTTTCTAGGAATGTTTACATTTGTCTATTTGAAAGTCCTACCCTAGTTTATTCTTTCTGTGTAGAGCCATAGGTTTTAACCATTAAAATGAACTATCAGTCCTGACACAGAACAGATATGCCTTTTTGCCTCTGGCTACCTTGAGAGTTTGTGGATATAGGCAGAGGTAAATGTTTGCCAAGAGCAGAATTAACTCCTAGAGTTTTCTTTTTCTGGTAAGAAAATATTTAATTATTTAATTTAAATCCTGTTGTGTCCCTTAACCCTTTTATTTTTATCCCCTTGTTAATCTCTAGTATTGTTTTCTTCATGTATATGGAGAGATGCCCTTGTTCCTTGCCTGATTTTTCCTTAATTCTCGCATTGTTTTAAAACTCTTGGTACAGCCACAGTAATTTCTTATCTTTTCTTTCCGTCTAACATCAGAGCTGCTGGCTGTTATCTCTCCATTTATAAACCTCTTTCATTAATGCTACCTTCCTGGCAGTCTTTTGTCATATAAATTAAGTTTCCAGAAGACTCCATCTGCCAGGTCCTTGAGTGTGTTTATATTTTTTCTAACCCCTTGCTTCTTCTTCTCCTTACAATAATGAATTCTTCTCATTCAATTTCACCAGACTTGTTTCCTGCCTTTATGTTTTCAGACATTTTCTAGTGCCAATCAAATTGAGAATAGCCACTTCACCAGTAGCTTCTAATTTGCATGGTTGGGAAAACAGAGGGTTAGAAGGGAGGTGGGGCAAGGGAGAAATCATTGCCAGAAAAATTTCCTGGAATAACTGTGCCAGTACTAGGAGATTTCAGCATGTCTGAGGGTACTGCTGACCTTTAGAGCATGATCCTTTATGCTAACAAACTGTTAAACTGTGCCCTGGTGTGAGCTTGGCCCTTTCTAGGCAGTGCTTTCCCCAAAAAGCACCTGAGGGCAGTTCAGCTCATCATCATTCTGGGGTCATTACCAAGAGGTAGTTTGCACACAGATACTAATTGGGAGCTGAGAGATTTTATCTAACTGCATACTACTTTGCCTCAGTGCAAAGGAAAATTCTTAGATATGTTTTATTCACTGGTATATAAGATTGCTGTACTTTTACATTTGCTTTTCCAATGAATTTGATGACTCCATTTATCATTACATTCTGTCTTTTGTAGGGTTCAGTTGACAATTTGGAAAAAACCCTCCTCCTCCTCCTGGTTAATACTTCACAGATTTTTGTGGTAAATAAGCCTGGATCTCATCTCTTGAGCTTCACAAAGACTATATACCTTCTTGGCATGGACCTTAATACTATTTCCACTGACTTGCATTTTTGCTGCTTAGTCAACAGGATGCATCTGTGCCTTTCCCAGGCAAAAGGATCTTTTAGCCATAACCATTAGTGGAGAGCTGACTCCCAGTGTCTTTCACAGCAAGTGAGATTTTTGTTATTGTGATTGTCTCACAGGGGGAAAATGGCTTGAGGTTTTTCATTTATTTCTTTTTAAAAACATATGCACTTTATTTTCCTTTTCCTTTGTAAGACAGATTCATAAAAATTAGCAGGAAGCAAGAAAAAACTTACAGGATTTGAAGAAGTAAAAATTAGAACATGTAAAGATTTTTAAAGGATTTCAATATTTCAAAGAAGATTTTAAAATGCAGAGTCCTATTTTGATATAAAGGACTGGATCCTGGAGAATGATTTGATTAAAATGGTTCTTGAACTCAAGGCAACAAGTATACACACATACAAAGATACCTTCATCAAATCATAAAGTTCCTCAATGGATGCATTATTATGTATTTTATTTGTGAGTAATTTTAATCACTGATATACTTCACAGAATATTAGGGCAGAACTTCTTGAGTAATTTAAAGTCAGGATACAAGACAAGATCAGAAATCAAACCCATGTAGTATTTTTAGGATCTGTTGCTGTTATACCATTATGTTGCAACAAAATTACTGAGGACTTAATGCTATTTTAAAATTATTTCAGAAGGAATTAGTCACTGTTTTATTATATTTCTTCAATATTTATTCCTCTCTGCTTGGCTCCATAACAGAAGTGAACTAGATGTGGCTAGTTTGAAGCAGGTTTGTGCACACATGCTTTTTTCCATCCATTTGTAACTCTCTTTTCTTTTTTTTTTTTTTTTCTGGTAAAGGCTGCAGATTTTCTAACATGCTAAATTATCTAAAATCTTCTCATGACCTTGGTGACTGAGAATTGTTTTTGACTGTCAGGCTTGTGGTCTGATTTATATATGAAGGCAGGAAACATGAACAAGCATTTTGAAGAGGGAGTGACTTAAGATGAATTAGAGGTACTGAGTCTTGTTATGTTTCACCAAATTTTTATTTCTTCTTACTTGTTGTGCTGCTGTTAGTGAAAGTTGATTTGCATGCCTGTCACTTCTAGTGAAGAAAATATTTCTCATGCCAGATTTGAATAAAACAGACAACTCATAGAGCTGTCCCATATAATAACACTACAGTGCAGTTGATTAAACCTTCTTCAGAATATTTATGGGAAAATATTTTTCCACTCTTTGCCAAATCCTTAGTTCAATTCAATAATAATTCAAATACTTTTCAGTTAGAGAAAACACATAGATAGGAAAAAAAAAAATTCTGGGATCTTCTTTCACCAAAAATATTTCTAAAAGCTTTAAAGAAACGGAGGACTTTTTAAAATATCAAAGAAATTTTTTTTTATTTTGAGTTTGGTGTATCTATTTCCTTTGTGTTTGTAGCAATGTTGTATGGATACCTAATTTCAGATTCAGAGAATTCAGTTTTACTTTCTTAATATTCTTATATCTTTGTCTATTGTTATATTAACATTCTATGCCAATTTCTAAAGTAGCTAGTGGCATTTAGTAGGAATTACAGTATGGGAACATGAAGGGGAAGGGCAATTTTGACTCAGTAATACATGGGCTCTTTTTCAGTCCTATTTTGTTTCTATAGTTGTACTTCAGATCACTTCCTTTTGGTGTGCTTGGTTTTTGTTATCAAGAGGTAATTGATAAATTATTGTCCACTTGCATATCTTATCCTGACATGGAGTATTCACTCAGATGTGGAAGCAAGCAAATCTTCTTGGGTCTCACTGCACAACCACAGCCAAAGAAACCACAAGACAATTCCTACAAACTTTCCAAGGCAAGTTTTACTCAAAGCTAGAGAATGAGCATCACTGTCATCACAAGAGCTTACCCTGTGACTTTCAAAACAAACTAAGGGCTGTCTACTTTCATGGAGACTTTTCTTTAGTTTGGCTTGGCACTTTATGCTGTCAGAACATAGGTATAAAACATCAGAAAGGCCACACCAGGTCAGAACATATCTGGGAGAGATACCTGACATTCCACCTCTGACTGGAGTAAAAAACAAGTGCCTGTGGTTGTGCAAGAATGATTTGAAAGAGTGCAGTCTCAGATTGTGATCTCCTTGCTTCTCTTGTTTGCTTCTCTTTCCTTATCTTTTTCCTGTCAAAAATGTCCATGTAGAATGGTTTTCCTTTGGAAAATGTGATTTGACAGAACCGAGACACAGCATGGTGATGTGTTCATTTAGTAGAAGATTAGAGAGTAAGCAGACAGGCTTGCAGGCTAAGCTGGAGTCCTTTGGCTGTCTAGACTTAGAATCAAGATGCATAGAAGACAAGCTAAAATTTTCTAAATTAGCCTGAAGCAGAATGCACAAGATTCAGCCTTACAAAAGAAATGGAAATCTTTGATCTTTTATCTTGAACAAGGCTATTTTTAAAGGGGGAGAAAACAGTATTCTGAAGAGTCTTGATCTTTTGCTTCTGATACCTGAATGGATGATATGTAAGAATTTGCTCTGTCCTTCCACCTTACCTTGGCACTGGTATGGTCCTTTCTCCAGTAATGCATCCCCAGAGCTTGTGTTCTGCAAATCAACTGCAATCTATTTATATATAGACTTACAAAGAAATGTTTAATTCCAAGATCAGCCTGCTGTCTTGCCTTTATTTACTCAGGCATGTGGTAACAAAGATGTTGAAGACTTGTAGTGACTAACTGGGGCAAACAGAGGTAAAAGCCCTAGTACTAGGTTAGAGATACATCATTCAAGGATGAAGATTATCAGCTACTTTGTAGTTCAAGTAGGCAAAATCATGGAAGAAAGGAAAAAAAAACAGTGAAAAGGGATCTAAGAAAGTGGTATTACAAAACCAGGAAATAAACTCTTGGGAAAAAAACCCCAGCATATGATTGTTTTCATAGAAAAAGTTGAGAAATTATCTAGCAGTAGGAATTAAATCTCTGAAAAAATTAAAATGTTTCATGACTCACCAAGAAACCCTAATGGAAGGATCCTGGTCCAAACCTAGCACAAAACAATAACAACACCCACACTACCTACAAAAATATTTTCAGTTGACCATTTTAGTCATATGTGTCTTTATGTGAATTTATGCTCAGGACAAACTACAGATTCCAGATAGTGCTTCTTTAGATATAAAAAGCCTGAAAGGTACTTTGCAAGCTGTCTGGGAAAACTGCAGCATTATGAGGTGACATATATTCATAAGTTTTGTAACTTGTCCAAGCTATAAGAATAATGAATGATTGCTTACTGCAGTTCAAACACATCTACCAAAGATCAGACTGGAAAAATAATGATGAGTTTTCTGGGTTTCTCAACACCAAAAGACAATTATATGTTGCTCAAGCAAAGGCAGTTTAAGAGAAAATCTGTTAGAGAAGCAGAAAACATCCCTGTGTAGCTAGATAGGGGGCTAAGAACAATCTAGAGCATTGATGTGAAAATGTCCAGACAGCAAAGCATGCAGTGAACAGTTAAATGTATGTAACCTGCAGTTTGAAATTATTTTTTTCTCTCCATTGATCATGATGCACTCCATTGTCCAAGATGCACTTGTTAGATGATTAGAGTCAAGAAAGGTGTGTTATGATGCACATTAGGAGAAATTTATAAAATTAGTTTGGCTTAGCATCTTTCTTCAGAATAAATATAAGGGCAATGAGTTGTGTTATAGAAAAAAGTCAGTGAAACAGTAGGAGTCGTATCTGCTGACAAAGAAAAGTAGAGCTAAGTGATCAAAGAGATTTCAATAGCAGCTGAATAGGACATCACAGAACTGTGGATCTGAAATAGAAGCAACAACTGAAATACGCAGAGTTCAGAAAATATCCAGAGGTAACATTAGAAATTATCATGGAAGCCATAGAGCAAAGGCAGGAAGCATTGGGGATTTGGAAGCTGGGAGGGAGATTACTGGAGCTATGTGGAAGTTAGGAAGGAACATTGAAGGAAATTTGGAAGCTGTGGGTGGCCAAGATCATGAAAAGAATGCTAAGTTATAGAGTGGTAAGAACAACTCTAGGAGTTTTATGACAAAACTATGCTTTTTCAGTAGGATTATTCATTTAACAACTTTTTATGTTTTTATACTTGCAGGATAGAACAAGCTTTGGAAGAACCAGATCAGCACTTGAAAACAATAGAATCACAGGTCTCAAAATGCAGAGATAATAGGTTTGGACAGATGTGACTGTAATGTTGTCAGCTGCTGCTATTCCATATCAAGGCCTCTAATATTTGCTTTTTATTCTTCAAGCCAAAGCCTGTGAAGACAAGTGACTAGAAGCAAATATTAGCTGCTTTTTTGGTTTTTAAGGGAGATTCTGAGAAAATCTTGGAATCATGACAAAAAAGTACACTAACAGTTAAAAACACACACAACAAAAATAGCCAGCAATTGTTTATTTTAAATCTCAGATTTTTCACGACCAACTGTTTCAAGACCAGAGCAATGATTTGCTAACGTTTGATAACTACATGATGTAACTGAGGGCAGAAATTGGTCAATGGACTCTTGCAAATGACGACAATAAAAGGAAGGAATTAAACAGCTTGATATTCAGATTGTATCTCCAGAGATCCAACAGGGATTTTGTCAATTCTTTTAAGTCTGGGTTGTTTTTCTCCAACAGGTATTCTCCCATAAAGATATTTTCTCATTGGAGGGGAAAAAAATTGAACAAACAAAAACCCTCACCAAACAGTCAGAGGGCATAGTGATATAAAGACTACTAAACCCCTGAGTTATTTTGACTTTTTTCAGGGTGTAACATTTTTTAATATAGGAACTGTAAGGAGAATCATAAAAGTGAGCTGTATGCTAAGATTTGCAAAACTGCAGTGCAAAGAAATCAAGATGGGCAAATTTTTTTCATTTTTATGTAAATAGGAATCTTTCTGATTTCTCCTTCTGATATTTAGAAGTCTCTTATTTTTCCTTGTCTCTCACACCTTTGCTGGAAGTGCTTCCTGTTGCAGGGGCTGATTCAAATATATTTTCTCAGGTCCAGCTGACTCGTAGCTGTTTCAGCCTTTGTCCTGGCTAAACTGACCAATACTTACTGACATTTAGTTAACAGAAAAGAGCATCTTTTTGTTCTTTGCTACACATCAGGCAAGACTGTTTCTAACCACAATGACATGATAAAAGGAAAAAAGCAATTTCGAGTTGAGAGTTAATTTCTGTTGTTTGGCAGGTATCTCCCTTATTCTTCTCATTTATCGAAAGAGTGTTTTTTTTAATTTTCTTTAGAAAAGTACAAAACCTCAAGTGGGGATGGCACTAACTTTTGGATTCTGGACTGCTATTTTAGTGTATGGCAACCTATAACAAGGGAAAGACAATCACACTTAGCATGTCAGTCACCATTATTTCTTTTGCATGACAGCCTCCATGACTAGTTTTAATGACTGCAGTTTCTATATTGTAGCTACTGCATAAACACTGACTAGCTGTTGGGCACAAAAGTCTTCATGGGCCAAAAATAAATGTCTGGATATCCTGCTAAGCCAGCAAATAAGGGAATATAAAGTAATTATGAGGACAAGAGTTTTATCTAGATGCATTGGGGAAAAATGAGTGGATCAAGACAATCACAAATTTTATTTTAAGGTTCAGTACATATATATATATTAAAAAAACTGTGGGCAGTCTAAGTTGGTTTTTTGTCTTTTCTACTGGTCCTGAAGACCATTTTAAAAGTTCTGGTGTTCCTGAGTGGACAGTGAAGTATGATTTTCCTTTATTATATTATTTTGAAGTTAAATTTCCCTTTTCTGTCTAGCAAAGCTTTTAGTTCTGATAAACTTGAGATCATATTGGCACATTTTCTTTTTCAGAGATTTGAAACCTGCAGCTGTGATGTCTTGTCACAGAGTTTAAAGATATTAGACTAATCAGTACTAAAAAGCACAACAAAATCAGGACAGTGGGCAAAATTTTGAATTTCAAGAAACTCAGAATAAAATGTAGCGTACGAAATTAGTCTTTGAAGAAGATGTATTAACTGGAAGAATCACAAGTTTGACTTTGAGATGCTTTATGAGCCTACAGTGCTGACAGTTAAACACATTTCTTTATCATTGTGTAAAAAGAAAATACAAAGAGGGCAAGTGGGTGAGTGGGCCCAAAAACAGTCTTCATATGCTGAGGTATTGGCAACATATCAAATATCAGAATAGTGAAAATACTTATTTTTTTCATCTTGTCCATAAGCTGAACCCCTTATTTATATTCCCTCTATAGTGCTACCAGAAGTGTCTATAATTTGTGCAAGCATCTGGACCACAGAAGAACAGGAATGATAGCAACTCAACCTATTAACCCCCAACCCCCCAATCCAAAACATTTATTGCCCAGTTGTTGACTAAAACATTCAATTTAGTTGTTTGGGGTTTCTTTGGGGTTTTTTTTTGTTTTGTTTTTTGGGGTTTTTTTTTGAGGAAGTTCCCTACTGGAATTCAAGATCAGTTGAAAAATTTACTATGCAACAATGGAGTTTATTTAGTCATGAATTATCCTACAGAGAGAAAATAAATAACCATGTGTTCAAGACTCTGCTCTTTTGAATAAAACATTTAATGCAAGAAAACTGAGGCGGTTCTGAAGTCACCTATCCAACGCAATCTATTTATTTGTATACATACAAGTTTAAACAGCTCTTAGTTTTCAGACAGCATTTTGTTCATGAGCCTATTTCTAAGCAACAATCGACATAACCATGCTAATGGAAAATGTGTAGCGTTTACATATAATCGGTCGCGGGTTATTTAAGGACAGCTTTGCTAAGTAAAACTAGTCAGACACCTATCTAACCCCTTATCAACCTAGCTTTAGCTGCATTCGGCTTTTTTAGGCGCCGGTGTCACCTGAACCACAGGCAGGATATTCCCCATGAGGATTTTCCGTCCGTGCCTCTCTCCAAGAGCGGGAGCGAGGCGCGGGCAGCGCTCTGCTCCGTGCGCCGGAGGAGCGGCGGGCCGGGGGCGGCTCCGGAGGGGCGGGAGGCAGGAACCGCGGCGGGCTCGGCCCGGGCGGGGAGGAGGAGCAGGGAGCCGGCCGCACCTGTGCCCCGCGGCGCCCCGGGCCGCCCCGCCCCGGTCCCTGCCGCTGCCGGCGAGGCTGGGCCGGGGCAGTGCAGGAGAAGGGCAGGGCAGTGCAGAGGCAGGGCAGGGGCGGGCCCGCACCGCCGCTATTTCCCCGCGCTGCGCGCTGCCCGCGCTCCTCTCCGCGCCCGCCAGCCCGGCCCCGCCAGCCCGCCCGCAGCCCCCGCCATGCCGAACATCGTGCTCTTCAGCGGCAGCTCCCACCACGACCTGTCCCAGCGGGTGGCGGACCGGCTCGGCCTGGAGCTGGGCAAGGTGGTCACCAAGAAGTTCAGCAACCAGGAGACCAGGTGCGTGCCCCGGCCCTCCCGCGTGTCTCGCTCCCACGCCCCGCTGGCGTCACGGGCAGAGCGCGGACACACCGCGGGCACAGCACAGACACAACGCGGACACACCACCGCGGCTGCAGCGGCGGGTCCCGCTCCGGTGTCACCCGGGGCTGGCCGGCATCACCGCCCCGCTGTCACCCGGGGCTGGCGGCGGGTGCTGCCAGGGCAGCTGCGCCGGTGCGGGCCCCGCGTTCGGGTGGCTCGGTGCAGGTGCAGCCGCGCTGTGGCCGGTGTGTCGTGCCCGGCACTCGCTCCTGTTTGTGCCCCTCCCTTGCTTCTTGCTCGGAGGTGTCCCGGCCTGTGCCGCCCGGCTCGGCAGAGCACGCCGGCAGCTCCTGGCCGGGGGAGAGCATCCTCCCTCCCGTGCGGGGGGACCGGTGTTAGCGCAGGCTAACCATGTCTGCCATTCAGGCGCATCCCACCGCTCTCAGATAATTAACTACACAGTTGATCCGCTTAACTACCTAAAGATTAAAAACCAAACAAACAAACTTTGTTTTATAAACTGCAGTATGCCATGCAGTAAGTAGGTCTGCGTACAGGCAGATATAAGAACAGGATGGTGATGCTGGATTAAAATTTAAAAAGGGTCTAGGTCAAACTGCACTTGCAGAATTTGTTGCGAATGGTGTTTATTTTGCATTAGCAGCCAGGTGTGTGTGTGGTGGACCCGTTGCAGCTTCTGTAGGGTTCCACTCCCTAGTCCAAGACTGATGGTCATGCCTGAGAGTGCTGCAAGTTGTTGTGATGGCCTTGGCTTACCCTGAAAGTGTAGTCATACCAGGTTCCTGGCCAGCCAAACGCAGAAAGTGACTTTAATAACAGTGCAAAAAATCCTGAGTGAAACCATGAGGACAGCTTGCTCACCTGGAGTCTGAGAATGTACTTGCCAATGCTTTTTCTATCAATATTGCCTCTCTTTACTAGTGTGTCAGCTTTCTGACACACATATTTAATTTGCTCAATTTTAACAAAGGATTTTCAATTGAGATGACAGTGGTATGTATGTTCACCCCATGAGCTGGTAAGACTGCAGCTGCTTCTCTGTATAGGTATGTGAGTCTAGGCTGCCACAAGTTCTGAAACACAAGTTCCTGCTGTAAGTAGCTGGCTGGTCTCTGAGGTTCTTATATGTTTATTTTTATCTGTTCTTATTCTGAATCTCCTGAAAAAGCATGTTTTCATTGCTTCGTTTGAAAGATTAACATGATGTGTTCTAAAATTGCTCTCACAAAGCTTGTCCTTCTTTTCTGTCTACATTTTTGCATTCTCAGTGCAGTTGCTCTTGTTCTAGTTATGCTCACTGGCATTACTATAAACCCTCTTCCATTGGTGTTTATGCAATCTAATGTTTGCACACTCTAACTCTTCTATTCATTCCTGATTAAATGAAAGCTTAAATCTTCTCTCAATTCTTTCCAGCTCCATACTCACTTTATTGCTCTTTGATCTCCTTTCTGCATGATAAAACTTAACTTGTGTATTTGGTTGCATGACTTTCTTGCTAACTTGTCTAATTTTTTTTAATATTTGTTCTCCAGAGACACTTATCTTTATCTGTGCTTTAAACATAGCAAACAACAGAACTAAGTTGATTTAGATTTCATCCAAGGTAGAAATTTATCTCCACAGATGGCACGTTTATTTTATAAAAGAAGTTAATTAAATTCCGGGCTTCAGAATACATCTATTTTTCAGGTATGAAATATTCTCTCTACCATTGAAAAGATGGTAGTGGTGACTCAGTGATTCAGCTAATCTAGTAGTGCCAATTTATTTTTTTAGGCAAGTAGTGATGTAGTACAGATATGCGGAATGTATTTATTAGAAACATTATTTCTGGTTGCTTCTGTTGCAACATGGCAAGGCTGGACATTATCTCTTTTATTCCCTAAACTAAAATGCCTTAATATTTTAAACCTTTAAGTGTTTGGGTTTTATTTTGGTTTTTTGTTTTGTGTTACAACTTCCTTCTTTTGAGAGTCTAATCTGAATTTCCTGTTTCCCCTTCATCAAGTGAAGTTGTACCCATTATATAATATTTCAGGTAATTTTTTTCAACATTCTTAGCAACTTACACCAGCATCCTTCTAGATGTTGACTTCCCAATTTTCTAAACTAATGTTTTTAATTTAAAAAAGGCAGCAATAGTAGTAAGAGATTTCCTCGACAATGTATTTGAAATTTAACTACAGATTAAGTTGATACTTAAGCAGAGGGGTTCTTTCCTGAGGCATCTGGATTTTCAGTCTGCCTGTACTGTTAAGTCGTGTATGTATGTAAGCAACAATTACTTCTTCCTATATATAGTGACCTTCAGCACAGTACTTTTTTTTCTTTATTGTTATTCCATTTTTTAATGCATAAACAAGTGTATTGGCATTATGAAATACACTTGCAGTATTGCAGAATACTAAAACCTGATAGTTAAAAAGCTCACAGAGCCTAAAACCTTCCAGTGGCACTCCAGCAATCCCCCGTGCAAACAGATAAGCCTGGGCCTGAGGGTTAAGCTCTTGCTTTGTCAGATCTGTTGAGTTAGCAAGTTGCACAAAAGATTTACCTTTTCCTCAAAACTGTTTTGCTGTTTGCTGCTTTCCCTTAAATATAAATGATGTGTAAATTGATACTTGTGTGCAGCCCCAGGCTTAAATACTTGTAAAAAGTCCTGGAAGCCTTTTACTTGAGAGCTGTAGTCTGGCTTGCAGAATAGAGTGGAGAGAAGAGTTATTAAGTATTTTGCATTATATTTCAAGTCAAACAGGTTTTACATTTCAGTCCCATTTCTCAGCAGCTGTAAGTGGGTTTGAGAAACTGATGCTGAATTTAGACCAGGGTAGGACCACCACTGAGAAGTGCCTGTGTGTTTACAGCTCCAGAGCATTTAAAATGGGAAAGACTTCTCATTTTTATCTGTACAGAGACTGGTGTATCTAGCAATAATATCACAATCCTCTTCTGATCAATATTCTTTCAGTTCTGTAGCTGGTAAATATAATGTCTGTGCTGAGAAAGTGGGGGAAATTGCTAGCAGACTCAATCACTGCCCCATGTTTTTTCCTCTTTCCCTTTAA
Organism: Muscicapa striata striata; assembly: GCA_030060385.1. NCBI lineage: Eukaryota > Metazoa > Chordata > Aves > Passeriformes > Muscicapidae > Muscicapa > Muscicapa striata. The sequence continues at coordinate 2,098,755 of JAREIS010000031.1, forward strand.
ACTGTATGGAAATGCTTTCCTTCAGTTGGCTACTAAAATCAAGCAACCATAACAAATGCAGCACCAGAGCTCCTCAATAAACTCTGGTTGTGGATGATAACGTTATTATTCATAGCTTGTTTGTCAGTTAAGTGTCAGCCACAGTGTCCTGTAGAAGCTTGGGTGGCACCGCCTTATTTATCTGGCAAAATCACAAGGGCTGCAGTGGGGGCTTAGTCAGTTTATCTTTTCAAACTCCACAAGCCAACTGTCATCAGCAGTTTTGAGGCTGGAAGAAGAAGAAAGGAACGAAAGTCCTTAAACAGGGATGGCTGTTGTAGCCTCAGCATCATGACACTGTTTGACATGTAACAGATGCATACAGATGTTAAACACTCTAAAGCTTTTTGCAAAATTGTCTTCAAATGCCACCTTCTGAGGTGGCATTTAATTAGAGTTGCTGTACAATTAAACACCAGTGCAGACATTTTTGGTGAGTCAATTGAAAAAATATGATTAAATTTATTATTTTGTAAATACTTTTGTTTTCTTACAAGAGAGGGTATTCTTCCTTCTTTAAAGAATATTTATTTTAACTCTGCCCTTGAAATACTTGTTATTCTTAAAATGCAGAAACTACTCATAGATGACATTCTTCTGCACACATTTTTCCTGGTGAAAGATGTTAGTGCTGCCACCTATTCCTGTGAGGTTCCTGGCTTCTTCCTCTCAGATTCACTGGCTGAAGTGAGTCTTGCAGATTTCCTTGATCCAAGGGAAGGGAATTGAAATCCTGCCTGGCACATGTGAATTTGAGGGATTCCTACCCATAGGCCTATTCTGCTGAAGTTAGACTGTTTCAGAAACATCAAATTAAAGTGGATATCATTTAGCTTTTACAGAAGGAAATATGGAATGACTACAAATGGGCATTGCCCGCTGTATGGGAAAAGCTGTGCTGATGGTATGAGAGCCATTTTCTTGTGTGTAAATTATGCTGGATGTCATGGGCTGATATTTGATCTTGGAAGTTAGGAAAAAGTAGCTGATGTTTCCCTGGAGAATTCATTCCAGGATGGATTATAGTCTGCATTTTGCTCTAAGTGGGGAAATGAAACCAATTTGTTCCATGAAGTAAATAACTGAAAAAAATCAAGCCTAAACCTGGAAACCTTTATCTTGGAGACTTACAATTTGTCACCTGGCTTTCTTTTTATCTCCCCATCATCATCCTTGTCCTGCAGTTGTCTCAGATGAGACATGACCTCACTGCAGCTCGTGTAACCTGGTTCCTTTGGGTTCAGCTGGTGTGGAGCCATGAACTGTATCACCCTCACTTGGTAGATGGTTTATGGTGTTTGCAGATCCCTAATCGTGGAATGAGCAAGCTCAGGTCACAAACTGGTGTTGGAACAGTTGAAGACAGTAGGGATTAGGGACACTCTGGGATGTGAAGTGTTCATACTGCCCAGCTGCTGAGCAAGTGATTCCCAGCTGGGCTGGTTGTGGTCTGCCTCTCTCAGTGGGGGCAGCTCTTCCCCTCTCAGCTCACTTACACTGCCATGAGCAAGAGGCTGGAGAAACAGATTTTACCAGCTTGGTTGAAGAATGTAAAAATTGTTTCTGGACTGTATGTGTTAAAGCCCCAACAGTGTTTTGTTTGTATAGGGAATTGAAGATGCAGCAAGTATGGCCACTTATTGCATTGTTCATTTCTTTGAATTGGAAAAGGCCCCAGATCCTTTAAAGCTTTTGGTTTGAGACTTCCACTTTTTTGACATTGCCAAATACTGTGCACTTTTATCATTGTGTAGATGCTAAATACTTCAAATTTGAAAAAAACACCCCCTCCCAAAAAAACCACAACACCATCTATCCACACCCCCCTCAAGGAAAATAAAAAGCCAAACAAAAACCCCTGATATGAATGTGATGTGAATGATGGCTGACAGTCCCTAAGGTGTCCTTAAGTGCAGAGTTTGGTATTCAGCCTTTGAAGAGTTTTTGCACATGTTCAGGCTTGTTAGACATTTGTTTCTAAATTTTGGAGGGTAGTTTTTGGACTGCATGTTGTTAAACATAGGACTTGCTCAAGAAAAGGTGTTTTGCTTTTGTGGGGGCAGGCTGTGTGCCAGAGTGGAGGGTAGCAAGATATTTCCTATCTTCTGGTGTTCACCATACCAGTGCTCTGCATTAGAACTGGGCAGTTGTTAATGGAGATACAGTAGGGAGTTTGTCTTGGAACTGTTAATCAAAGTGGAAGAGCCTAGAGCTGAGGGGAGACCATGGGTGCCAGGAGATATGGGGTCCCTATAGACTTCAAACCAACTCTAGCATTTTTATTTTCTTTGTTGCTTTGGGCTTTGCTGGTGCCCGCTTTATGGAACATCATGTCAGTTGAAATATTTGCCCAGTAAGTTGAAACTATTGCATTGAAAGACTTTACTCTGTGAGATGTGTTCCCAAAGGTAAGAGGTCAAACACACCCTGCTTCTCAGTGCTTCCCATTGGCTGGATTTCAATGAATTGCCAACTCAGCATGTGGATTTGTTTGATCACTTTTGAGATATTGATTCATTTGCACACTGAATGAGGACTTAGACCTTCATTTTTGGCCTCTTCTCTGGGTGTTGAAAAGGCCTGATGTACACATCTACTTTATTTGTAAATATTTTTATTTATTTTTTTTATAATCTAATTTGCTTTAGAAATCTTACTTTTTATAAGCATGGCTAGAAACTTAATCTGATGTAATTATTTAAAAAAATACATAGAGTTCTTGTAAGTGTAGGATTTGAACATCCTAGTTATGTATTAACATTGTTTGCCTTTGTAGTCTGGCTCTACATGCCTAATCTCTTGTTTTCCCACAGCTGCCTGGTTTTTAGTTAGGATGTACAAATTTATAATTTCTATCACTAAGTTCAGTTGGGACTGCACTATGAATCTAGCTCAAAAGGATCTCAGTCTGCTATTTCTCCTGATTCTGATTTTTACTTAATGGTTGCTTCAACCATTGTAATATGTTTGTAGCCTAAGTGGGTTTTATGCTGTATCCTTAATTCAGGGTTATTAGTCTGTCCAAGTTTCTACTTACTAAATTGAACTCTCAAATCCACCTTTGAAAGTTGAAGGCAGATAGCAACCTAAGCTTGGTATTCATCATGTCTTGTCTTATGTGTACCTTTCCCAGCTGGAGCCTTGTGCTTCTGGATGCCAAGCAACTGGCTCAGAGTTAATTATTATTGTGACCTATTGATTTTTGTAAATTTCCCTTTTAAACACAATTGTGTGGTGTCAGGGCTTTTAATGTACAGGTTTTGTTGACTCTTATTGAACAGAAATTTATTTAAACTGTTACCAAATAGCTGAATTTGATTGAATTGCACAAAACAAATAGAGCTTGTAATAATGAGGCAAAAGCTTGTTTTTGTGTCCTTCCTCTGTGTCCTCCCTATGTGGAATTGTTTAAATAACCTCACAAACAGTTAAAAGGTCATGATATAGATGGGGGAATTTAGTAGTAATTTTTATAAGATAACTGACACAGAATTTGACTGCAGTTAGCTTAGTGTTATCTAATAGATATTTCAAATACAATATTCAAATTCTGAAAAATTTGAATGTTTTTAAAAATAATATTTTTGTATATTTTGAATAATTTGAATATCATAAAATTCAAGACAGCACCTGATTCTATAGTTTATAGTCTCATATTGGTTGCCTTCATATGAAAAAAAAAAAAAAAAAAAAGAAAGGGACAGGGGCAAAAAAACCCAAACTGAAACAAACCCAAGCTGCCAATTCCCCACCCTCCCTCCAGTAAAAACAAAACAGCAAAACCCCACCAGTGTGGTTAGTACAGGCTGTATCTGATGGAACACTTGCAGCACAATGACTGGTTATCTGTTGCTCTCTGGCTCAGGGAAGGTGAAATAGGCAGCTCTGTGTGTCTCTGTTGGATGAGTCCACACAATACCTCTGAATATCAACCTTTGAGAAGGTAGATAATAAGAGATACACAGCTCTCTTTTGTTGGCTAGGAAATGTGACTACTCACATTTGTGTGTGACAAGTATGTCATTCTGTTCTTAAAAACACAGCTACACTTCTTTCTAACTTAGTGCATTTGGAAAAGAAGTAGCATGTTTGTTTTCTAAGTTGTTTACAAGATGATGTTTATTGGTAGCCCAAGACCATAAGAAAAAAATACAATTAATGACAGCAATGGAAAAATCATCACTTCAGGTCCACGGTAATAACCAGACCTATATTTATCTGAAAGTATATTCCTTGACCTTCTGAAAAATGTTGTTTTTTAGGGATGTGCATAGAAGTGACAGTTTTTAAAAAGGGTAGAACAACCCCAGGTGTTCTTTCAGTATATAGTGAACATAAAGATCATATACTTTGGTCACTCAGCCAATTTTTTTCCTAGTATGTAATGTTAGACTGTTAAATTAGCTGTTCTTTTTTTATTTTGTTTTTCCCTAAGTAATAAAATAATTTTTCTTTGGGCATAGTCCAACGGTGTGGTACGAGACAACACTCATTGTAAAGCAGATCTGTGTAACTGCTGAGTCAGGGTGCAATTTGAATTTTTTAAAGCTGTAATAATGATTGAGGCCACATGTGTAAGCTAGTGAGTAGATTCCTCATGTGGAGCTGTGTTTGTGTTCAGGAGGGCTCCTAATTCAGTCTGGCTAGTTTTTCCAATCATATATCACACTTAGTATCTTGCTGAAAGAATATTGTGTTGGCCAAAACTTTTCCAGCTCCAAAAGGGAAACAAACTAAGAAAATATTTTGATCAAACCAGTATTCTCTGGACAGCCTCATTCCACTGATCAAAAACTTAAGGAAGTTGACAATCAGGAAGCAACAATTTTGTGATTTAAAAAATTGTGTCTTTGTGGAATGATGAAAGCTTCCAAAAGGATTCCTGACATTCTGCAGATGATGACCCTGACCACCTCATCTTCCAGAGACCCCGTGTTTGATGATTTGCTTTCTTTTGACCTTAAGAAATCCTGCATTCTTAGGCAAAAAAAAAAAAAAATGTATTCAGTTAAGGAGAAAAATAAAGACAGGATTTTTATATAGCTTGTTTGGGACAGCAGAGAGCTCAAATAAGGGGAGCTGAGAGCATGTACTCAGCTATCTTGATGGTAATAAATCAAAAGTGTGCTTATCATTAAGATGTTTAAAAGCAGTAAATTCCTTTCTGTGGAAAGCTCGTGAGTCTTACATAGCACCTTGGGAGCTGATAAACAAAACTTGTTAGGACTGTGTTTGACTAGAGCAAGCCTCAGCATTGAAGTTAGTGTGGTTCAGCAGTAGATGTCTTTTGCTTGGATTTAGAATTGAGAAAGAATGAACATTTCAGCAGTTTTATTTTTCCAGTTTGTTTTTAAGCTGAATTTAATTTAATTTAATTTTAATTTTTGAATTCTATAGTGTGTGCAGTGATTGATCCCAGAATTTGTCTTGAAATCTGAGGAAGAACAAAAAAACTTAAGATACTGACATAAGGAACCAAAGCACAGAGCAGATAGAACAACTGACATGAGAGTTGAGCCATGGTGAGCTGGTGATTAGCAGCCTTCTTAGTTTTTCTGGTAGATTTTTGTCTTTTAAAAACACTTTACTTGAACATCATGGTGTAGATTTTATAGCTGCTGGTTGGTGCTGACCTGATGAAGACCATACTGGCTTATATTGAATCAAAATCACTGTAAAAATAATCCTACTCTAAATGGGAAGTTTACAGAAAACCTATGGTATTTTGTTAAAACACAACTGGATTTTTTTTTTTTTTAATGCTTGTGCAGTAATTTGAGTGCTGAAATGATTGTCTCCTGCTCTTTCAGTGTAGAGATTGGTGAAAGTGTGAGAGGGGAAGATGTGTATATTATCCAGAGTGGCTGTGGAGAAATAAATGACAACTTAATGGAGCTACTCATCATGATCAATGCTTGCAAGATTGCATCATCCTCCAGAGTGACTGCTGTAATTCCATGTTTTCCATATGCCAGGCAAGATAAGAAAGACAAGGTAGGTAAGAATTGTGTCATTTTGGAAGGCTTCTGTTCAGCTTGCTCACTTGAAATTTTTGGAGATTAATAATTTTCATAAACATTTAAGTGATTGAAAAGATTTGATTTCTTCCCCCTCCATCTTTTGCTCTTGGTAAAATGTTCAATTATTTTATCCAAAAGTAAATGAAGTGAGACAATAAATTATTTTTTGCTTGTGTTTTGATAATTGACATGCTAAAGTAGGTATATTCTATGTGTGTGGTCTATTGCAGAGTACTTTGCTAGCAAACCACATTTTATGGGATTGTTTATCCTGATTTTTTCAAAGTTTTTTGCATTTTTCAGTCCCTATTAATGCAGAGAGTACACCTTTTTAAGCATTTTAATTGCATGGAATTAAATGAAAAATGCTGTAATTATGTAGGTAGGTTTTATCCTATATGGTTAAACAGAGGAAAATGGGAGAAATGGATAAAATCCACAATACATAACAAATTATTAAAAACATTATTATATGCTGCCAGATGGATTTTAAAAAATTTATATCTGTAATAATTATTTTGATTTATGAAGACAAGAAATTGTATGGAAACCCCATAAATGTTTTACTGGTTTTATTGCCCTTTTCCTGAATTTTATCTGTCATAACTGATAAATATACCAGTTCAGCCAAGTTAGTAACACAGTAACAAACCCTCTGTGGGAAGTGAGACTGATTTTAAAAAGTAGAGAACTAGACATTCTATCTCTATATACAAAAAAAAAAAAACCCTTTGATAGGTTATATGAATGGTACTTTTACCTAAGATGACTTGAAAAGAAGTTGTAAGAAATGTGAATTTGGCTTTAAAGATTGGATTGCAGTGGTTGTATTTTTTGGAAATGGTTGTCTTTTTTTTGAAATTTCTCTCCTTTACTTCCTGTAAATGGACTGCCCCCTCTCGTTCACTTTGGGCATCAGGCAAACCATTCTGCAAGCCTTCTGCTAGTGTTTATATTATTTAAGTTAAAAAAACATAACAGGCATGAAGTCATGGAGAAGCTAAAAATAATAGCAGTTATTACAAAATATGTAATAGTGAGCCTGTGATATCTAAGAACAAAACTAAAAAAAAACTTATTTTCTGGTATATTAATTCTCTAAGTGCAGGCTCTGTAATACCATTCTACTACTGTGAAGGTCTACTTCTTACACTTCCAAAAATGGAATTCAGGAATTAAAAAGTAGGACCATATTCTTTGCCTATGTCTCTTGGTACTTCATTTTTCTGTGTTTTGTAGTGGATGGTGCTTTCCCTTGATCAGAAGGGGTGAAATACTTTATATCAAAAGATCTAAAGTTCAAGATACCTTGAAAGGATACCAGTAAGCATTTTGTTGAAAAGAAGGGAAAGCATCTCACTATGTTTTGTTTTCCCACTTTGTGTAGGGAAGTTTTGCTGTACCATCCTCTTAAGTTCTTGGTGTGGGAAAAATATGAGTATATTCCAAAATTTCCATGCATCTAAATTGTCTTGTCAAGGATACCCAAATTCCATGTGGCAGACTTCCAGAGACATTTTAACTTCCCAGTATGGTGGCACAATGCATACCATCCATTTTGTATTTCAGAAATGCCATCTGAAAATGAATAGCCTAGGAAAGTGATTTTGATTAATAGAGATTTTGAGAGGTTTTTTTTCCCAGACTGTTCTCTGTGTGTCACTGAGTTCCACAATTGGAGGCAAAATTTTTTTTTTGTTGTTTTTGCTTGTGGGGTTTTTTTTCCCCCTCAGTTTTGCAATTGAGAAAATGTTTGCCATCTTTGGAAATTAACCTTGGTGGTTAACCTCCATGTTGCAAAATAAGCTATAATACAGCTGTCACCATTGGGCAGCTGTTGACAGGGACATCTTTCCTCCTGCTTGCATCAGATCACTTGGTCTTTGACCCGTCATGAGTGCACAAGCTTTGTGTGCTGCCTGAAGTGTCAGTAAAGTGCCAGCCATTTTCTTCCTATGATTGTACACAGATTTTCTTCTATGGTGAAACACATTGCTGTGGTTTGCTTGACTGTGAACTGAAGCAGAATAATCTTCAGTAGATGGTTGTTGTTTTCTAGTTTGAATTTAAGGTATTGACTTTAATTCCTTACAAACTAAATAGACTGAGTCCTTGTTGCTTAAAATAACCATATATTGGTCATAGCTCTGGTGCAGTTATGATTCCTGAGAACAATGAAAGTGCTCTCCATTTATTTATGTAAGGAAAGAATCTAGTCTACTCTGAAAATTTTAGCACAAAACCTAAACTATCTTTGAATTGAGAAACAGATAAAAAAAAAAAAAAAAGGGGTTGCTGAGAATGACAGAAAAGTCAGTATATTAATTTAGATTCAGTCAAGTGCTGTCCTAAACTAGGCTATTTCTGATGCACAAGCTAGCTGAACTTAAAAATAGCTCAGATGTTTCTGTGCTTTGACTATAACTGCACTTATGCATCGTCTAATTATGCCAACCTTCTAAGCTGTAGGCAGGACACATTTATGTAGGATGCTACAGAGATGCCTTTGAGATAAGTTAGAAGTACAGTGGCAGGTGAGATTGGTGTTCTACAGCTCATGTAACTTTGTTTTTTTGATTTGTAGAAGGGATCCGTGGAGCGTTGGGTAGGTATCTTTTTTTTTTTTTTTTTTTTTTTTTTTTATCTAACACTGCGCATTTCCATTAATATGGCCTTAAAGGGTGAAACTTACTGGGTTACATTATGTATAACTAGGAACATTTTCAGTTTCACTTCTTGATTTCAGTTGTGTTTCACCTAGGCCATGGCAGTAATCCAGTGGAATAATTTTGCTACAAGAAAACCCCTAGATTCTAGTTTAAAAATTATTTGGACATTCAAGATAATGGCTGTCAATTTCTGAGGCTTCAAAGCATATCTCATTTTTGAAATTATAAATTTGGTTAATGCATTAATGAACATTCAGTGTCCATACACTTCACAACTGGCTTTCTTGGAAGTGAAAGTTCCAATTATAAATCTTTGGGCTTTCTTTGATTTCCTTTTTTTTTTCCGTTCAGTGTGCATGTGATGAATATTGAGCAAGACAATTTACTATGATGCTTAAAGGCAACAGAGCTTTGATCTTGATGGACAACTTTTACTTTCAGCTATGTGTCCTTTGCACAGTTACTCTTGTGAGGTTGTTTTTACTAGCTTTATGGATTCCCCCTGCCACTGGTAATTCAAGTGATTTTTTTAACAATTTAGTTTCTGTATATAATCTAATGCTGCATTTCACACTACTAATTCTGAAAACAATCTAAAATTACATCAAAGAATTGAACAATGAATATTTTGAATCTTTGTTCTTACCTCTCTCATCAGAAGCAAACCTTACAAAGTACTTTGTAAGGAAAATAATGACTTCTCATTTACCTTTGTCATCCAAGTTTCTGAATGAGGCCAGGTTATCTGAGATTCCCATGAATATATATATTTTTTAAAAATAATCTTCGATTTGCATAATATTGTTGTACAAAACTTACTTTCTTTGCAAGCAAGCAAATCTTAAATGTGTCATGTGGTTTATCTTTTAATGCACAATTTTGTGTAAAGGAAACTGTCAGCTGCAAGCTTCTTTTGTCTTAATCTCCTATTAGCCCATTCTTAAGAAACAGGTACTGGTGTCTGGCTATCTTTCCTTCCAAGACCCTCTGTCCACCAACATGTAGGCAATCTGTGATGTGTGCATATCTGCTAAAAGAAGTTACCTAGTGGTAAAACTTCAAGTTCTTCCTTCTGGGAAGGCAGCCTGAAAGGCCAGCAGCTGAAAGAAGTACCAACTGGTAATGTATGCATTAGGATGGGATGCAGGAAAGTATTTTATTTGGGGTTTTTTGTGATGGTGATACTCATGATATTGATAGATGAGACAAACTGAATGGTATCCACATTGAACAGAAATGAAAAAAATTAGACAAAATTCAGTGTGCTGGATGGAGTAGAAATGCTAAAACCACGCTCTGAAAAGAATGTAATTGGCCTTTAGCTGCTAGCCAGAACTACTTACTTGTTTTTACCAGTGGGACTGGTCTGGTTTGTCATTTTCTTTTCCTTTCTCTTCTATTTGAGCTGCCTCACCTGGCTGTTGGTTCAGACAAGTCCTGGTGTACAGCACAAGGGAAGTGTCTAGCCTGGAAAGATAGGATAGTACAACCAGGAGAGAAAACCTCTCATTTCAGATTTACCTGTTAGTCCAGCTTAGTGGAGGCATTAAACTAGATCTTTGCAAAGAGCTGCTAAGAAAATACTACAATAGAACAAAAAGAGTAAATACTAAGTTTTTCTTTTGTTAGATGTTGACAGAGATTTGAGAATATTTGAGTCCAGCTTAAAAATGTCAGATGCTAAAATGAACTGATGAGGAATTCGAATGGCATGAACAAAAACTTGCTACTAATAATAGAAATATCCAGAAAGCTTTGGACAACTTACAGAACTGAACTGAAATGAAGAGCAGTGTTTCCTCTGTAAATGGAAAATCAGCTGTGCTGAAGCACCAATGATGATAAACTCTTCTGGGAACGATGTGCATCTGAATTGCAGAGATCTAGGGAAGTGCTGGCTGTTGCATCTGCTCTCTTGTATCTTACACAGACAAAATGATGGTGATATTCTGTGAAACACAAGACCCAAAAGGAATGGTTTTCAAAATGAAGGATTTCAGTAATGATGGTGATAAACTTGATCTGGCCATAAAACAAGACTGCAGTATCTCAGCTTCTATTCTGGAAGTGTGTTGTCAATCTGCAGGTTAAAACAGAGAAATGCCTCGTGTCCACCTAAACTAGGAACAGTTTTGATGAAAATGCTGGCTTCCTGATAGGACACAGATGGAAAAGCATCCAGGCTAAATTGTCAGTGATTCAGCTCATTGGCACTTATGCCCTTGAGCATCAATGGAAGGAAATCACAGGTACTCTGTGATTGTGTGTATGGGCTGGAAGGACAGGAAGTTCCTGGGAGGTGAAATGAGGCAGTTTGATAAAGAGATGTAGCAGGAGAGAATACTGTGCCAGCAGAAAACAGTCTGAAATTGAGGTGGAAACTCTGACTTGCAGTTCTGCCTTCATGCTAATGTTATTGCCAGCTGTTAGCCTTATTTAAAGATTAGCAAAAGAAAGTAGGAGGTTTTGTTTAGTGTTTGTTCAAAGTTATTGTTTAGAAAATAATAAAACAGAGAAAACTGTCTAGGGAAACAAAGGTTTTTACAGAGCTTATAAAAATGAAAAAACCTTGGAGTAACTAAAAAAAGAATGAGGTATCCTCCAGTCATAGTTTTGGTTTTTTTCCTTACTTGTTTATTCTGCATCCTTGTGACTTTCAAAAACCTCTTGACATTGGCATTAACTTTTCTAATAAGATTTTTACACTCTTTCTGCTTCAGATTTCTTCATATTTCCCTATCCCTTTTGGGAGTTCTAGACTCCTAATTGCATCCGGAAATTAAACATAAATTAAAAAAAAAAAAAAAGTCAGTGTAAAAGACCCCTGCAAACAAGGATCTGGTACAAGCTTTATTGTGTTATGAAGAAATGCTTGATACTAACATTGTTTTAAAGCAGTGTTCTCAAAAGTTGGGTTCATTTTGCCTTTGATCTTTGGGTTTTGGAGTGTTTCTTAGAACAAGATAGAATTGAATGTTTATGTAGAGTAGAGGCTTAGAGAAATAAAGATTGTCTTTCTGCTATGAAAAAGTTAGCTGAAACTTTTAAGTAGAAGAATTGGAAAACTACATCCCAAATTTTATCTCTTTAATACAAAGCATTAGTAGACTGTGCAAACTGATTTCGATATTTCTAAATGCTTTTACTGAGTTTCAAAACAGAACCCTAGTAGCAGGATTGACAGGCTGGTTTGGCTAAAGTTCTGAAGTTTTTCATATCTAGATTCCAAATACTGTAAAGGAAAGAATAACTAATCTTCTAATTCCTTGCATCTAGTCAAAATATTTTTTTAAATGTAAACATTTGTGCTTTATTCCTCAGAGCCGTGCACCAATCTCTGCAAAACTTGTTGCCAACATGCTGTCAGTGGCAGGGGCTGACCACATCATCACCATGGACCTGCATGCTTCTCAGATCCAGGTAACTGGGGGCTCTAACCTGTTGTGCCTAGAAGCTCTACTGAATTAATGGGACAAGCTGACAGTAATTCTCTGGGGTTTTGGTCATTATTTGGAAAGGCTAGGTACAGCACTGTGGGGGTTCAGAGAAAGTCTTGCTACCTCTTTCTAATTAAATTCCTTTCTAGAAAGAGACCAGTCTCAGTTTTATGGGGTGATTTTGCAGTTCCTTCAAATAATTGTGCATTAGAGAATTCTTTGGTAGAATTTGCCAAGTCCAGAACATAAAATGTCCTGGCTTGGGGCAAGTTCTCTTAATCTTAGCCTTGTCAGAGATTATAGTGTTGCCCTAGGTAGGGTTTTGTTGTTACAGCCAAGGGTGTAATATTTTCTGAAAAGAAGTGCAAATGGAGCCTGGCAAGTCTTATCTAGCTTACTGCTGAATCCAGCAAATCACAAAACCTTTGCCTCAGACACAGAGCAGACATAATTTGTCATTCACGTGTGTACCTTGTTTTAAGAGAACTTATTTTTCATAAAAACACAATATCTTTCAGTTCTGGCACTCAAATTAATCAGAATTTCTTATTATCCTAGATGGCTGTCACATAAATAAAAAGGTCTAAACCAGATTTCTTGTTTTTACAACTTGTACAAAGATTCCATTTTAGTTTGAATCCTTTCCATGTTGAAATACTGCTGTTACTGTCAAGCAGTTGAAATTTATGGAAGTTGAGTATTATTCACTGGATTTTTTGAGAGCTTTTCACTAGCATGAATTTACTTGAATGCCTGAAGGTGATAATCTCTCCTGATTTTTATATCAATTGACAATATCTGTTTTCTTTTTCACTGCTGTTGGGTGGTATTTTTAAAGACCTTAATATTTACTTGACTTCAGCAGCATTTGACAGTAGTATCAAAAGCAGAATTAGACCAGTATAAAATACTAATGAAGTTCTGCCATTCATGAAAGGCAAAGGCTTGATTTTTTGCCTTTGTTCCATGTAAGATACAAACACATATTCATGAAACTCTTTCTCTTTTGGACTAGGGTTTCTTTGACATTCCAGTAGATAACCTGTATGCAGAACCTGCAGTCCTGCAGTGGATTAAAGAAAACATTCCTGAATGGAGAAACTGTATCATAGTCTCACCTGATGCAGGTGGTGCAAAAAGGTACTATACAAGCCTTGAACGATTAGATTTACATATAATTAGTGGTTAATGATCTAGTTGGTCTAGTCTTCTATATTCCTCTATGAATTGTGCAAGATATAGGGTACATCACTGATGAATGCAGCTGCATTGTAAAAACAGAACAACTAGTTCTTCAATGCTGTTCATGCTTGAAAACAGTCAGGAGCTTTCTATACTCTAAAGAAGATATTTTTCTCTCTCCCTGGATGTGGCCTCATTAGCTGAATCCCTCCACCAGAGGGAAGAGATTTTTCCTGCTGCTTGCTCCTTTAGTCAAGTTGCTGCACCTCTTCCTGCTTCGCTCTGGAATTGCCTAAGCTTCCCTTCTCTGTCAAAGCATATGGCCTATTCCCACTGTACCTGCTGGCATTTAGGTAAGAGCTTGCTTGACTCATATTTCTTTTTGCTTTACATTATTGCATTCCAGATGTAAACCTGCTGACCCCAAGTTTTGCACTATAAATACTAGAGAAAGGGAATGAAAGTTTAATTGATGAAGGGTAAAAATAGAAAATGTAGTTCATTGGAGGCTTTCTTCATTCACAGCATATGTTACTCATTTAGCATTCTCTGTTTTATTTGGTATTGATTGAGCATAAACCAATGCCAAAACTCAGAGGCAGACTGGCTGGTGAGGTCATAAAGCATGCCACTGAGGCAAAATGCTTATTCTCAGGTTTTATTGCTCATGCTGCTGCTGCAGAGGGGAAAAAAAGACAAATGAAGTAAGACTCCTGTAAGCCGATAGCAATTTAAATGTCTCAAATGTAGTATGGGGACAAGTGTGAAAGACTGTCATAATTTGATTTTAATTTAAGTCCTTGAGTCTGTTGTGAGCATTCATGCTGTAATGATTTTTATGGAAAAAAAACCTGAGTAGAACTCCTAGTTGTTTCTTTTTAGATTAATCAAATTAAGGATGTGAAGAACATAGAAAGCATTCTAAAAGATAACTCAGTTAAATTTCTTCGTTCGTTCCTATCAGGATACTGTTATTTTTGCATTTGGTTTTTATGTTGGTTTTGTTTTTTAAACAAAATGCAATCTTTGCTTAGAATTCAAGTCAGAAGACAGCATTTCTTCCCCTACCAAATATTTGTGCATTATCAAATTAATAATAAAAGTTTATTTTTTGAAGATCACTCTCACTCTAATATAGATAGTACAGTCCATCTTTAGTATCTTTCTATTACAATGCAACCAACCAGCTTCTGGTGAAGTAGAGATAGATGTTGCTTCAATAAATTCATAGCTTCTTCACCTCCAGTAATAAAATGTAAAGAAAATTGTTTGGCCTTTCCATTTAAAATGTGTAGAACTTGAAAATAAAACTTAATAAAAAATTAATAGAATGTGAAAATTGAACATGAATTACCTAATAATTTAAAATAAATCAATTTTCTTGAGCTGATTTAAAATACTTGAATTCTCTTTTGTTTCTTACCACTTGCTTGGTTTTTCCCCAGCTTATTAGGTGTTACAGCTGAAATAAGGCATGAAAATTCTATTGATATCTTAATGCCTCTGAGGTATTGAGACTTGCTATGCAATTACACTGTTCCTAAAACATGCCAGAAGTTTTGGATTTTTTGTTAAAGTTCACTTGTTGAAATACAGTTACTAAAAGTTCCTTATTTAAGTGGTAAAGAAACAAAACTGTTTTGTCTATTAACCGTGCATGCTAAGAACCTTGTAAACAACATTCTCCATAGCATAGGCAGGCTACAAGGTTTCTAAATGCATCAGCATTTAGAAAAAAACATGGAATTGTTTATTCCTGTCTCTTTATAGCTAAGAACTTTATTATTTTAAACAAACTGGAAAAAAGCAATCAGAAGTCTGTAACATGTGAAGTTTATTATTGGGAGTTTGGCCACCAGAGGTCACCCTGAAGAGTTTTAAAAGATCTTTGTCAAGCAGATGTATGCCAAGGGAATTATTAATGAAATAAGCTACTTGATTACTAGTCAACTACTGTGGAAAGAATTATTAATCACTATTAACTTGCTTTTTCCCCTTTGGCTTGGTTTTAAATCCTGCAATGGTATTTTTCAGTTAGAATGTTAAAGTGCACATTCCTGTAGGCTTAGAATTAACTTCCCCCTACTTTAAATTACCTAGTGTGACTAGTATTGCAGCAGCTTTATAAAAGCTTGTGAATAGCAGAAATGTTTCAAAGCCAGGCACTTAATGACAGAAAACCAAAATCAACTCAATTAAAAACTCAAATTTTGGGGTATAGCTTAAGACACTCTGGTTGTGTTTATTAGCAGTGAGTTAAGATTGTTTCTACCTGTTCCATTCCTTGCAAAATTTTTGCTGTGGTAATTTGAAAGCCAGAAGACAAAAACTGTGTTTTGTGACAGATACATCTCTATGACTGTTTTTTCTTTTTAAATGGTTCTCTAAATGTGGTGTATTTCTTCCTGTAACTTAGGGTTACTTCAATTGCTGACAGACTGAATGTGGAATTTGCTCTCATTCATAAGGAAAGAAAGAAGGCAAATGAAGTGGACAGAATGGTCTTGGTTGGTGATGTGAAAGACAGAGTAGCAATTCTTGTTGATGATATGGCTGACACATGTGGCACAATATGTCATGCAGCAGACAAGTAAGTATTTTTATGATCTGGCCCACTGTCTCACTGTACAGCTGATGAATACAGTTGTCCTCAAAGCCTGTAACCCAGCCTGACCTCTGTAGTATGAAGTGGTTCTAACCCTTGAGTTGGTGGGTCCCAGTTTTGTGATTCAGCTGTGTCCTTCTTTAGAACATGAAATTGAGAAAATAATTACAGAAATACATGATCTGAGGAAGAACACAGAATAAATAAAATGTCATATAACTTGAAAAGGACTTGGGCCATCTAGTGCACTTTACAGTTCCAAGGCAGAAACAACAGCTCAAAAATCATTCCTTCCTTGAACCTCATCATGGAGCCTTTTCACTCTCCTTAGGCAATCTTTCACAAAGCTTTACTGAATTTAACACTGTATTTTCACCAGACTGTCCAATGCAAATGTAAGATTAATCTTCACTATACCTCTTAAGTATAAAACTACTCATCCTTTTCATCTGGGGAGGTGAGCGTAAGTTTTCCTGTCTTCTATCTGAAAGCTGGTGGAAGAGTTCTCATTTCCCTCTGGACTTGAGTAACTTGAGTTTGTTCAGTCTTCCCACAAGGTTTGTAGGCTTCTGATCAATTGTGATGCCTTCTGGATTCCTTCCAGCTGTTCTGCCTCTTGAAGTGGAGCTTGTGAATGTAGACCCACTATCCTAACTAAGGCTCTAGCAGTGCTAAGTAGAAAGGATTATTTATGGGTTTCCAGGTGCCTTTATCCTGGTTCTTTCCAGGTTAGTAGTAGGGCTGGCTCACGTTCATCTGGTTCTCCACCAGCAGTCCAGGTCCTTTCCCCCCAGGCAGCTTTTCAACCACTCTTCCCTGAGCCTGTAGCACTTCTAATTCTGATGGGGTTGTTGTGACCAAAGTGCAGGACCTAGCACTTGGCCTTACTGAACCTCATATAAATGGCCTCAGCCCACTGATCCAGCCTGTCCAGATCCTCTGCAGAGCCTTCCTGCCCTCAGCAGATCAACACTACCACCAACTTGGTGTTACCTGCAGATTTAACTGAGGCTGCCCTTAATCTGCTTGGCTAGATCCCTGATAAAGATGTCAAATGGGTTTGGCCCTAGGGGAACCTCACTAGTGACTGGCTGCCAGCTGGATATAACTTTATTCACTACCACTTTCTGGGCCCATCCATTCAACCAGTTTTTTTATGCAGTGAAAAGTATATCTGTCCAAGCTATGAGATGCAAATTTCCATAGGGGAATGCTGTGGGAAATACTATGAAAGCAACAAGTGAGCTAAGACATTGTTCGTGGTGGTTTGAAGTAAAGATAATCCCATGAGTTTACAGTCTTCAGCTGCAGACTTGCTGTTTGCACCTGTATAAAGGATGTCAAAAAAGGATTCATACAGTCTTGTGTTTCTTATCTCCACGGAAATTGATGAAATTTTGCAGAGATGTTGTGTAGTTGTTTGCGATCTGCATTCTAATGTACATCAAATCTCAAAGTACTCTTTTAGGCTGTGCCCTTTGCAGATCAAAATCACAAATTGCCTAGCCAACATTTTTTTAATACTCTTGTGCATAGAGGAAGTTAATTCCTGTCAAAAACCTTTATTTCTTTCGTGTTTTGGAAGAAGCATTCTTTATTTACTACAGTACATGTCTAGAGATGAAATTCTAAAACTGTCAATCTTCTTCAATGTATCTGCAGTGTTCACCAGGAAAGATGCTTTTGTGTCAGTGATGCACGCTGCCTTGTATCATATTCTTGGCGTGCACTAGTGCTTTTCATTAATGTCAAATCTAGGTGGGATGTACTTTGTATATAATTAGACTTGCACCCCAAAATACTCCCCACAACTCTTTTTGTCTCAGCAACCTTAAATGCATGTCAAGCAGATGAACTAAGAGATATATTTTCCAGTATAACAGATCAAGTTGCTTAAGTGCAAACTCGAGTGCACACACTTGGTACACACTCACCCTGCTGTAATGGATACTCCTTGTAGGCTGTGAGTAGGAGTGCAGAAAATGACCAGAAAACTTCAATTCTGTTAAGTCATTCAAAGTGAGATGATGTTTCCGTGGTTTTGGGTTTTTTTTCCCTCTCTCTTATGCTTCCTCCTGTGGCTTTGTGATGATCTCATAAAATGCCATTCCTCAGAGCCTCAGTTTCTAAGGCTAGAGAAGCAGGTAGGACATAGCTGAGCATCTGGAGACATTGAGGCCATTAGAAACTAAATTAGGATATTTTGACGCATTCACAAGGTGTTCTAGTTCTTTGATTTATACTTTTTTTCCTCTTCATGCATCACTTCACTGTGTGCTTGGATCAGCAGCATGTCTTCCCACAACCTCACAGAAAGCTAGGCTTTTAATCATTAACATTTCTTCTTCCTTAGAAACTCCTTCCAAGCAGAACTGTTTGAATTGCAAATGAAAATAAAGGTGGACAATAATGGAGGCACAACAGAGCTGTGAATACTGCCATCCAACCTACTTATTTCTTTCCTGGTTAAGATAGAAAGCTTGTACTGGAATTCATTTTTATGTTGTGCTGATATGGTCAAAAAAAGTGCAGTGTTAGAGATTAATATCACTGCTGCAAATAAGAACTTTTAAAATTTAATTATAATTTTTGTTGGAGATTTTTCTGAGAATTCCAACTTTTGTAAGTTATACAAATATCTGAATTATTTTGTAGATATTTTATATGTGGGATTTTGTAAGTAAAATGTATTTTAGAGACTTGCATCCAGCTTCATCTATAGCCATGTATGTAAACATGCATCACAGCGTGCTATTTTTGTGTGTTCTACAGGTTAATGTCTGCTGGAGCTACTAAAGTTTATGCCATTCTGACTCATGGTATTTTTTCTGGTCCTGCCCTCTCTCGGATTAATAATGCATCCTTTGAGGCTGTTGTGGTAACTAACACAATCCCCCAAGAGGAGAAAATGAAGCATTGCCCAAAAATACAGGTACAGTGGTGTTTTTATATCATTTCTTTAAACTCAGTCTTTGTATTTGACTGCTCACTGGTGTGAGAATTTGTGCCTTGAGATGAAATTAATATTCTTGAATACATAGTTTGCAAAACATTTTGCTAAAACATGCTAAAGAGCTGTTTTGAGGGGATTCAGGTAATATAATAGTGCACTTAAAAATATTTGGTATTTGCCACACAGTGAATAAGCTTGATTGTGAAAGACCAATGTAAAATTGACTGGTTTTCTTTTTCTTTATTTTAATCAATATTAATCGTTCAATATTTGCATGTAGGAACTTAGTTATTCTGTTGAGCAGGCCACAGAAATCTTAGACAACTTTATTTTTTCTTGAAAAACACAAATGGAATTGTTCTGGAAAGCCATGTGTCCCATTTGGACATTTTCCTTAGTACAGAGTGGAGAAAAGCATAAAATATTGAGATTTTAAATGCATTATTAGATTTTTTTTTAAAGCTTAACATTTGGTGTTTATTGAAACAAGGCAAGCACTTAAAAAGGTGTACTTCCTTTAAACTGTATTTGTGTCAAGCAGACACTGCCATCTGATGGAGGAATAGTGGGGCTTTTTGGCAACATGCCCTTTGTCAGAAGTACTCAACAATATGACTGTTCAGTGATCCTAGTCAATGGTTCCTTACTCAATTTTTGAGTTCTCACTTGGTATTATTGCAGTTTTTATGTGTATGTTCAATGCCTAAGCTTTAATGTTACATTGCTTTCTAGAAATAAAAGCTACAAAGGTAGATGGAATGTTTGTTTATATGTTTGTAAACTGCACAGTTTATTGCTCTTGACATGCCATCAAATTTTTCTTCTCAATTTTTCTTTCAGTTTATTGACATTTCCATGATCCTGGCAGAGGCAATTCGAAGAACACACAATGGTGAATCTGTGTCTTACCTGTTCAGTCATGTCCCCTTGTAACTGCAGGGGATTTCACTGCATCTTTGCAAAGGTCTCTTAAGCTAGCACTGTTTTTAACGATGCACATCAACCATGAAAAATTAGTATCTTTGTACAATTCTAGAGCTTGTATGTTTAATTATTATATTTGTCTTGTAATTACCATTTGTTCTTTGTAAATGGGCAATAAATCTCCATCTTGCAGTAACCTTATGAATTCTCTCGAGAGTCTGGAAGTGTTATGTGTTGTGTAAATTCTTCTCTATGCCCGTTCTCACATTTAGCTAAGTGCTGCATCAGATCTGTTTTTCTTTACTGAACTGGAAACTGTTCCCAGAACTTAAGAGGATGTATACATGTGAGATCATTCTCTGTGTTAAGCTAAATGCTACAGACCTGAGTTTCTTGTATCTATTAATCTGTTGGGCAAACAGCTGGGTTTTTTTGTTTATGTTTGAGTACCATGAACAGTATTTTGTAAGCCCTAACAATATGTAAAGGTCATGTTAATTTTGAGGAACTGTTGACATATACATATGCATTGATACATTTGATGTTCACTTTTTTCCCCACAAGGTATTTGGGGCTGCTGTTTTCTTTTGTAAGGCTCTCATCACATTAAATTGTTTAACAATTAAATTGCTTAACATCTATTCTGTGAAGTTGCTATCTTCAGTTTTAAGGCTGATGATTCAGTATGCCTGGTGTTATTAATATCACTTGTCTAAATAATGAACAAGATTTAGTCATGAGCAGTTTGGTGTACATGTCTTTTTATTTCTGTAGTTTTTGACATTTGTTGATTTTGATGATAGGAATAATTTTATAAAAACTTATAAAAGTTAGTTTTTTATAAAAAATAAGTTATTTTAAAATAACTTAGAGAGATTGGTCTTGTACCATGGTTGAAAAGTATCTGAAGATTCAAGGTTTTTCAGACTGCACAGTCAATGGATCTTCTTCTGGTTCCTGTTACAAAATACCACAATACTTGACTGTGCAGTGAGTGAACTAGGGTACAGTAACTAATCTTGAATGTTTTAACATTAGAAAATTAAAATCATTATGAAAACAATTTTTCCTGTTGGATGCTAGGACAGCTTATGGTTAAATGTGGGTAATGCAGTCTGTAATGGATTAGGGCAGAGGGGGTCAGGACTCAAAATTGTAATTTTGTAATTAGGCCTTTAAATCCTATTATGAACTGTTTTCAGTCTTTCTTTTAGAAAAGTAGTGTGTATTAAAATACTATCCCTCCACCTAGATCACAGAAACTCAAGTTTCCTGCCTGAAATTGCAGTTTTTAATTGCTAAAGCATTGCCATACTTGAAAGATGCTTCCGTGCTGTAGTGCTGCATTAAAAAAAGCCTTATTTCATTCAAACTTGCTTATTTTGGGATATGTTTATAATACAATGATGTATTATAAAGTGAGTTTTTCCATTCCAGGTAGGACAGTCTTCAGAAAGGTGTGTTGTGTTGTGGTTGTTTTTGGTTTTTTTTTGTTTGTTTGTTTGTTTGTTTCTCTAGTAATAAATTTATTTGGTCTTTGTTTTTTTTCCCAGTAATTTTCTATTGCTTCTGTGAAATTCGTTATTTTTACATGAAAATAGAATTTCACCTGTACTGCTTTCAGTGATGAATACAGAAATACATTATGTAAACTCTTGTAGTGAGAATTCAGTTCAACCACTTATTCTCTGAGAAGTTCCTCATTAGAGTTAAATTTTCAGAACTATGTTACAACAGTAGAAATGAATTTACAGTATTTTTTTATTTGGTAAAGACACTTCTTAAATGTAATATTACATAATCACATTGTTTTGCAATTAGGTTGTTAGACCCCTAGTCTGGGGCTACATAATTATTCCAAGTTTGCACCTGAATACTACACAAAAGATATGCATTTAATTCACTGTATCAATTCAGTTGCTTTATGCATCAGATTCAGATTGTTGGAAGCAAAGCCACTCAACTGCATTTAACAGGATGAGATGGGGAAAAGAGCAGAAGGAAAATTGCAGAACTAATCTTACTCTATGTGCTGCACTTTGTGCACCCAAAATGCTTGTGAAGAGTTCCAGGTGACTTCCAACAGCTCTGTGAAAACTGCCTCCATTTTGACAGAATTTAAAGCCATGGGAACAGAAAATGGGGAGGGGTTTGGTGTTGAATTCTCTCTGCTCCTTGGTCTGTGCCTGGATTCTGGTCTGAAGATCTGACAGTTCAGCCTGGTGGGAAACATTCCTCTCTCAGCAGCATTCTTTTGAAATAACTGAAATTATACCCCACTGCATAGCAGAAATTGGAGAATTTAGCTGATATTTGTCTGTAAACCTTATTTTTAATAATTTCACCGCCCTAGTGCAAGCACACATTTTTGGTTCTCTTGGTAAGAGTAGCTGATGTTTGCAGCCTTGCTAGAAGCTCTTGTCATAGACTCCAGGGGTTTTAAATGTCAAATATTCAGAGTCTGGTGCTGTGGTAATGGACTGTGGAGGGTGAAACCTCAATGTGTTTCTTGTACTCAGGAGCCAAAAACTAAACTGAGATAAAGCTTCTCCTTAGCCCTTCTTTGCTTGTTAATGCGTTTATAGGAACACTTTATTCTCTTCCTGCAGCAGCCAGGTTACTTTTATTTGGTCTTTAGACATTGTTATTTTCTCCATCCTCACCAGAGCCCTGAGTGCTTCCTCTGCCCTTGTTGTCAGCCAATCTCTTCCAGTGCTGTCTACTGTTCATTGTTTTGGTTAGTTTTAGTGCCTGCAAATACATTTCTGCAACAGCTATCAGCAGGGATCTTATGTTTCCTACACAGATCATTCATACAGAAGCTTTTAAGGCATCTGCAAGTGATTTTGTTTCCATTTCCCCAATTTTGCTATTCATTTCTCTTTTTGGTTCTTTTCGTACATCTGTCTACATCAGTTTGCAGAGTCAAGTTACGTATTTCAAAAAGTGAGCAACATAATAGTGTATCATTGACCCAGGAAATTATTTAAGAAAATGCTACACCGAATGTTGTATTAACTATGAATAGGTGGGGTTGTATCCTCATTCTTGAAACAAAGGTCAGCACTTTGGAAAGAAGACATTGCTGCAAGACCTTAGGACTTTAAATAAACTACTCAGATTTAAGATAAACACAGTGGAAACCCCATTTTGATAAATAAGTTAAAGCAACTTGCTGTAAGTTTTCTTTTAGAAGACAAAGGGCAAAAAAAGGAAATGTGAATTCACCAGTCTGATTACAAGCCAACTGACAACCAAACTCATAGATGAAGGACTAAAGCAATTAAGGACTCCAGCTTTATTTTAAATTACATTCTTTACTCACAGCAGCAGCAATATACATTTGCTCTTACCAGTGGGTCCTCCCCTAAAACATGATGTAGTAGGAAGTAGTTTTTGGTTTTTGGTTAACTTTGTGTTTCAGAGGGGGCAAAAGACATTTTGTGCAACTTCTGAAGGAAACTGCTTAAATTCAGTAAATCAGTGACTCCCTGTGCCTCCAAAAATCAGACTGGATCTGTAGTTCTGAACTGCTATGCATTTACTCCCACCTTTTGAAGGGAAATACTACTGTATTTTGTTTCCCACATTTCATAAGTTTAGGGAGGGAAAAAGCAGCAAAGCAAGCTCTGTGTTTCTATTAGTGTTTAGCTAAATCTGCAGTTTCACTTTGTACAGAATTGAAACTCCTGTGCTCTTAGATGGGTGACAGCAAGTTTCTAATATAAAGAAGAACCAGCCTCACTCCAAAATAAAATGCTAAGTGTCTGTCTAGATACTAAAATATCTGAAATATGTGGGTTTAGACTGCAAGGAAGATCTCCAAAGGCACTGAGTACCTGCAGAAAATTACAGGTTTGGGTGACTGGACACTGATTTAGAAAACCCACTTGCAACCAAAACATTAAGTAGACATTAAGCATCTCATGTTCTGGTGTCACATACTAAGGACATGGCTGGGTTCTTGAAGAAATCAGCATGCACAGTCCAGCTGTGTTAAATCATTCTCTTCTTTCATAATTAGTTAAGCACATTATCTTTGCTATAGGGTCACTAATTATAAATAGGTGGAAGCTAACTTTCCTTTGTTGTAACATAAACAATGAAATATCCAGAGTGGAATAGCTACTGTAGAGTGTTTGCTAGTGTAGAGTGAAGGTTTTTCTCCTACCAGAAATTTCTTGAATGGCCTTTCAACACACAGCAGGATTTTAGTAAGATTTCTGCATTAATTATGGTAGCACCCAATGAAATCCTCAGTGTATTTTGAAAAGCAAAATGCAGTTATCACTAAAGAGCAGAAGAATCACTGTGCATTGCATACTTCTAATATTCAGGCACAAAAGTAAGAAATATAGTCCTGAATTAATATATTTTGGGAATTAATAAGCCCTTTTCAGGCCTTGATTGAAATGACAATGATGCTGTACAAGTTTTTTATGTCTGTATGACTCAGATATCAAACATAGGCAATTTGAAAGTATGATTACAAATTCTTTCCCTGTTCATTCTTCAGGTTCCTATCACCTGAAATAAATTTCTCAGATCCACCATAGTCAGAGAAATTATAAATTGAAATTTCAAATGTAAAGAAAAATATGTGGAGAAGGAAGGCATGAAGAAATGCCACGAACTCTACCTAATAAACATCCTAAAAATCGAGCCAGTCTGTTCTGGTGGGCATGGAGGCTTCTAAGTATGAAACTGTCTGAAAGACACTATGTTCTGTGTAATGCTGGATTGTCATCAGCTTAAGTCTATCCATGTAATTTTAAGCTTTAACCCTTCTACACTCTCCCACACAGTTTTGACCTTGCTGTATGCCATTTCCTGTGCCCCTGCCACTATCTTTTTTATCCTCATTGGGTTTGTTTCCCTTCCCCAAAGTCACATTCACTTAATAGACATTTCTTCCATAGAATATTCAGCTTAGAACCATCCTGGTTCTTGAAGCTATTGCATCAGGAGTGAATGCCAAATAATAATAATTATAGGAATGACTAAACTTCCAAAACTGAACTATTGTTAACATCAATAACCAACTTGTGTTTCTCTTTACATCCAGCTTATACTAAAAAGAGGGGGTGGGGAAAAGGAGGAACTTGAGCTTCTGCAAATCTTAGTTTAGTCTGAACTGACCAACTTACACTTTTGTAACATATTTTTCTCCTTGCTGGTTGATGTTAAAATTTGTGGCCAAATATTTCACAATTGTCCTCTGGAATTCCCCATGGCTTGGATGTGAACCTTTTTTGAGATGGTATTACAGTTTTTTATGGTGTGGCACTATATCTAGGTAAAACACAGTTAGAAATGAAAAATGTGTTCAAAAAGAGCATCGAAGAGAGCAAATTGCTGCATATGAAAATAAAAGCACGTGGATGTATGAGTAATGTACAAATTTGTTTAAATGGGGAAAATAAGAGTGCTCAGTTATTTCTGTGGGGGTGGACCAGTAAATGAGGTGCTGTCGTTTTAAGTACAAATGTTTGAGGAAGTAGGTTGCAGCAGTTGTTTCACATTCAATTATTTCTCGAGTTGCAATCAAGGTGAAAAGTAGTGATAGAGAAGTGATTTCTGCTGTTGTCGTGAGTGAGTTATGTCATGTTACATTCTCCTCTGCACCTCAGCTGAGCCACTGGAATCCACTTTGATGCTGTTTTCTTCTGCTGCGTTTTACAGTCTCTTCCAGCATCAAATCTGGAAGACCTGGAAGCACACAGAAAATGGTACGTTAAACTTTCATTTTAAATTTGCTTTTAGATATCTTTGACTGGAACTGTTTTGGGAGACTTCCAAGAACATATTCTGCTTTTCTGTTTTCTGAATGGTCCAGTTTACTGTTTTGGTTAGAAACTGCCATGCATCATGACCAGGAACAAAAGTATTAATTTGCATTCATACTTAATGTATAGCACTGCTACAGAATGGGTAATGAATGTCTTATCTAAATGCTTTAAGTTCTTAGATGTTTATTTTTCTCTACTCTTTCCTCCTGTCATAACCTAAAATACACGTGGCACCTCTACAGAAAACTTTCCTTCAGAAACATAGCTGTACTGTTGCTGATTATTTGAAGAATAGCCTAAATCATTAGGGGTTGGTGCACGTGTCAGTTGAAATCAGTAGATTAGTTCTTTTCAAGGATCACAGAGAAAAGAACAGCTCGCATACTCTAGCTGTACTTTTAAGCAGGCCTCTCATTGCAAAGACATTGCACAAGACAGCATTGCTTTTTGCTCTCATTTAGAAGTCTTTTTTTTTTTTGTTCTGGTACTATAATGGACTCAAAGTTTTACATATGCAAATAGCCAGATGCAGCACCATCTGTATAAGCATGTAGATATGTAAAGAGCATGTAACTTTTTACAGATCAAATAGCATTGAAAAGATTATCAGGAAAGGAAAGAACATAAAAAGAAATGAAGCACAAAGATGATAGCAGCTAGGCTGGCTCTGCAACAACATTTAGGGTCCTAAAAATACTGAAATATGTGAGAGTTCAAAACATGAGCATTGTAAAAGACTCAAGAGTCTTTTCTTAAGAAACCTACAAACATATTCATGAAGATTATCAAACCCCAGATTCACTCCACCTAATTTCAGGCATCTAAATGTCCAGCATTAATCTCTGCTTGGTGTTTACTCAGGCAGATCGCAGATCTCCCTCGATCTTGAAACCCAGCAGTTCCTGCTGAGAGCTCTCTCTCTCTCCTCTCTCCCACTCTCTCTTGAATTTCAGTACTGTTAAGTTTGAGTACAGTAAATTGAGGAACTTGGTTAAGCACCTGAAATTAAGGGCCTGCATGCAGAGTACGAGTTCATGAAGAGTTTGTGTCTTCAATCTAGAGTGCAATCACACCTTGCCCGTGTTGTGGTTTAGAGCTTCAACAAAGTGGTTAAATTTGATTTATCGAATCTTTAAAGCTTAAAAACCTAATTAACTTTCCCTTCCTTCATTTAAAGGTAGAAAGTCTACTAGACTTTGACGTGCATCAGTTGTCAGTATTTGCTTCAGTGACTGCAGATTCTGTGTCCCTGGCTGGTGACGGCCAGCTCTTCATGGTCTGCTGTGCTGTGTGTCAGCAGATAAAGGTAAAAGCACCCATGTGTCACTCCCAGGTGCAGTGACATGTCTAGTGGTGCAGGGAGTCTCTGTGGTTTCCCTGCCAGCTCTCTGCTGTGCTCCATGGGCACTTGACTTGGGTAGCCAGACTAGCCCTGGGGTCTGTCAGTCTGCTAATGCAAGAAATGGAGGCAGGCAACTGCTGGGATGTCACATAGGTGCTCTTTGGTGTTCCATTGGCCTCCTAACATCCTTTACATGTATAATAAGCTGTGTCCCCTGAGAAAGAATGAAGGAAGGTAAAATTTTTTCAAGAATATATCCAAATTTTTCCTTGTCACTCTAAGAAAGACCTTCTATTTTCCAAGTAATTTAATAGCAATGGCAGAGCCCTTCTTTCTCCTTCCCACATCCTCGACCACATTACTGGAAAAAAGGGTCCTACTGAAAAGCTCCAGTGGTGGGAGAAAATTAATGCCTTTTATCTTTCCCAAATTCACTCCCCACTTACTCTGATTATTCTCATTAATAATTTTTATGCAAGTGCTTTTCTACATCAGGAAATCAGAAAACTTAATCCTCCTGTAAAGTGGATTGGCTAGACTGTACTGAAAACACAATGAGGTTTCTTACCCAGTAATCTCTGTCTGGATGAGTTTCCAAAGTGAATTCCAATAAGCCAAATGATGATTAATTTGATACCTAGCAAGTGAAAACACAAGAGTTGAAGATAATGAAATATGGGTACCCAGGCATGGCCTGGTTATTCCATATGAGCCTTCCCTGAACAACTGTATGAATGATAGCCACAACTACCAGCCATGATATTTAGCTACCTTGCCTTTTCCCAGAGGATCTACAGAAAAGAAGAAAGCATGGTAGCAGTTCCAGGGAATGGGCAAGGAAATTGTGGTAGCACTGTAGCACTGTGTCACTGAGTTACACTGAATTCAAGGTCTGCAGTGGACTTTTATTTTTCCTTTAATACTGAGGCTCTGTAATTCCAAAGATGACTGAAGGAATTACCATTTGGATGTTGAGTCAAGATAACAGAAGTGCAGTGCTGCATGAGACCTGATGTGGCTTCTCTTACATTTGCTGCCCTGCAGGTCACTAGAGGACTCTTCCATATACATGGATGCAGAGGCAGATTCAGTGCAGTTCTCTAAGGTAACACAGAAACACGAAGTTGTAGAAGGGACACAGTGCTCAAAATAAACAGGACATGCAACAGGAAGCCTCACTTCACCTCCAAGTCCATGTCACCTGCAAGGCACGGCTTTGGCAGCACTAAACAGAGTTCACAGACTGCATGGCAGGTCCCTGTATGTTCTTGTATCCCAGCTAAAGAGATAAAAAGATTTCCATGTATCTTGAACATTTTACCTTATCATCCAATTTTCACCTGCTTAACTGGGTTTTGACATTTAATCAATATTATGCCACAGATAACTAATCCTCATTGTTTAAGAGCCCTCTATGTGCCATGCAAGCCTCCACCTCTGAGTTTTCAAGAGAGAAATGAGGCTGTTGATTTTTGTGGGGTGTATTGTCTTGAAAAACTCTTGACCAGCATGAGACACAAGCAGTTAAGATGCTAGGCAAGGCAGCAGGATGGTCAGGGCCCCTCTGCCTGTGCCACACCAGCCAAGGCAGCAGCCCACCAGCCAAGGGTTTCCTTGACACTGAGTGCTGCTGAGAAGGTAACTAGGAAGTTGTGAAATATTAAAAGCTCTTCCCATAACACACACAAATCTATGAAGTCAGCAAGACCACAAAGACTCGACAGCCAGAGAGAGTGTTTTGGAGTGTTTTAACATGCCCGTGGGATTTTGGCTCTGGTTATGTAGTCTGCTTATTAGTCTTTTATGGAACATGCCCGATTTTAAACCTGTGTTTGATTTTCATGTTCCCACCTCACATTGATACATTTGTCTTCATCCCTCTTACTTTCATGGGTAGTGAAAAAGCAAACTGGTATTAAACTTTATGGAAATACAGACATTGACTGGTGTAGGTCAACTCTACATCCATACTGACACTAAAGAATGAATAATTATGATAATGTTAAATTTGAATTATGAAGTCAATCACCTGTTAGTGAAGTTTTGAAAGTATACAAAAGTTTTAAGTGAATATAGATTTTATCCATTCTGTAGGCTTTGAAAAAGTAACTGTGCTCATCTATGCTATTATGTGATGGCAATCTGCAGGATGTTTAATACCTCTTACTTCTGCTTAAAAAAATGTTCATAGAGACACAGACATTACTCACCCTTTGTCACTTTGCCAGGACTTATTTTTTTAAAGAATTCAATTTTTAGAGTGTGGTATGTAAAGGAACACTACAATTCTTGGTGATAATAAAAAAAAAGTCATTAAGCATTTGAGGAAAAAAACAGATATGCCTTCCTGAAACTCATAATCCTACCTGCACATCTCTTCATGGTCAGTGTGAGACAAGAACCAGAATTTAGCTGTACAGTTGGCCTGACCCAGTCTATAGGTGCAATATTCTCATTGCATTAAACTAATACCTCTGTGTTTCCTTGGTTTTAGGTACCTTGTGCAAAGATGTCAAATGCATTGCCATTTATCTTGCTCTTCATATTCCCAGTGCTGCTGTCAGGTGCTTGGTTTCCCAAAACATTACCCTGTGATGTCGAATCTTCAGAAGGTGCTGTGACAGTGGACTGCACTGACCGGCGCCTTACAGAGGTCCCCAGAGGGATCCCTGGAAACGCTACCAACCTGACCCTGAGCATTAACCACATTCCCCACATCTACCCAACAACCTTCAACCATCTTGAAAGCCTCGAGGAGATTGACTTCAGATGCAACTGTGTGCCTGTCAAGCTGGGGCCCAAAGATCATGTGTGCACCAGCCCGCTGAAGATTGAGAATGGTAGTTTTGCTGCCCTGACGAGTTTGAGGTCATTGTATTTGGATGCAAACCAGCTGGCAGAAATACCCCGAGGTCTTCCTGCCACTCTAAGCCTGCTAAGCCTGGAAGCAAACAGTATTTTTTCTATCCAAGAAGCCAGCTTCTCAGAGCTAGGCAACATAGAGGTGTTGTATCTTGGACAGAACTGTTACTACCGCAATCCATGCAATGTTTCATTTGAAATTGAGAAAACAGCCTTTCTGGGGCTGAAGAGGTTGACAATACTATCCCTGAAGTCCAACAACTTAACACAAATTCCACCCAATTTGTCGTCTACTTTAAGGGAATTGTATATTTACAACAACATGATTCAAGAGATTCAAGAACAGGATTTAAGTGGCGTTCCCAACCTAGAAATTCTCGACCTAAGTGGCAATTGCCCGCGTTGCTATAATGCCCCATATCCTTGCATTCCCTGTCCCAAGAGCTCAATTCAGATCCATTCCAAGGCTTTTGACTCCTTGGAAAATTTAAGGATTTTGCGACTTCACAGTAATTCTCTTCAGAGCATACCCAGCAGCTGGTTTAAAAACATGAAGAATCTCAAAGAACTTGACCTCTCCCAAAATTTCCTCATGAGGGAGATTGGAGACGCTCAGTTTTTGACATTGATCCCCAGCCTTGTGCAGCTTGATCTGTCCTTTAACTTTGAACTGAAGGTATATTCTCCCTACTTGAATCTTTCTAAGACATTTTCTTCCCTCTCTAACCTGGAAACCCTGAGGCTCAAGGGTTACGTCTTTAAAGAACTGAGAGCACGAGATCTACGTCCACTGCTCAGCCTTAGGAATCTAACTATGTTGGATCTCGGGACTAATTTTATTAAAATTGCAAACCTGACAGTGTTTGAAGAATTCCAAGCTCTTAAATTCATTGATCTCTCAGTGAATAAAATTTCTCCTTCTTCAGGGGAAAGCCACTTCAATGGATTTTGCTCTAGCCCTGGCATTTCAGTTGAGCAGTACAGCAGGCAAGTGCAACAAGAGATGCATTATTTCAGGTATGATTTGTACGGGCGAAGTTGCCATTCCAAAGACAAAGAGATTTCTTCCTACCAATCTTTAGTTAAAGAAGATTGCCTTAACTTCGGAAAAACTCTGGATTTAAGCAGAAACAATGTATTTTTTGTTAATCCCTCAGACTTCAAGGGATTTAGCTCCCTCAAATGTCTCAATTTGTCAGGTAATGCAATAAGTCAAACTTTAAATGGAAGTGAATTCTCTTACTTGTCTGGATTGAAATATCTGGATTTTTCTAACAACAGGGTTGATTTGCTATATCGAACTGCGTTCAAAGAACTAGAACATTTAGAAATTCTAGATCTGAGCGATAACAAGTATTATTTTCTGGCAGAAGGTGTTTCTCACGTGCTAAGTTTTATGAAAAACCTAGTCCATTTGAGGAAGCTGATGATGAATGAGAATGAAATTTCTACCACTATTGATACAGGAATGGAAAGTAAATCTCTTCGAATTTTAGAATTCAGAGGAAATCGTTTAGATGTTTTATGGAAGGATGGCAATGAAAGGTATTTTTCCTTCTTCGAGAATCTAACCAGCCTGGAAGAACTGGATATTTCCTTCAACTCACTCAGTTTTGTGCCTCCTGGTGTTTTTGAAAAAATGCCTCCCAGTCTCAGGATCCTCAACTTAACGAATAATCAACTGAAGAGTTTCAAATGGGGAAACCTCCCCTCTCTGAGGAACCTAGTAACTCTGGACTTGAGCAATAACCTCCTGGCTACTGTTCCCCGAGAACTGTCCAATTGCACTTCATCTCTTCAGCAACTGATGCTCCGAAACAATCGCATTCATCGGTTAACCAAATATTTTCTCAGAGGTGCTTTTGAACTGAGGTACTTGGACCTCAGCTCAAACAAGATTGAAATAATTAAGAGAACTAGCTTCCCTGAAAATGTCATTAACAACCTGAAGATGCTGCTCTTGCATGGCAATCCTTTCAAGTGCAACTGTGAGGCTGTGTGGTTTGTCTGGTGGATCAATCGGACGCAGGTGACCATTCCTCTTCTGGCCACAGACGTGACCTGTGCTGGCCCAGGGGCACATAAGGGAAGGAGCGTGGTTTTCTTGGACCTGTACACCTGTGAGCTGGACACGTCGTATTTGCTCCTGTACGCTCTGTCAGCTTCAGCCGTCCTGGCCTTGATGGTGTTTGCAGTGATGAGCCATCTCTACTTCTGGGACGTGTGGTACAGCTACCATTACTGCACTGCCAAGCTCAAGGGCTATCGGCGCTTGTCTTCACCAGACGCTTGCTACGACGCCTTTGTTGCCTATGACAGTGAAGATACAGCTGTGAACGAGTGGGTGCTGCAAGAACTGGTGGAAAGGCTGGAAAACCAAAAAGCCAGGCAGTTCAATTTATGCCTGGAAGGAAGAGACTGGCTCCCAGGACAGCCAGTCTTTGACAATCTTTCCCAGAGCATTCAGCTGAGCAAAAAGACCATATTTGTGCTGACCAAGAGGTATATTAAAAGTGGCCGCTTCAAGACAACATTTTATATGGCTCATCAGCGGCTTCTAGATGAGAAAATGGATGTCATTATCTTGATATTTCTTGAGAAGGTTTTGCAGAAGTCCCGCTATGTGCGTCTGAGGAAGAGGCTGTGCAGAAGTTCAGTCCTGGAATGGCCAACTAATCCTCAGTCTCAGCCCTACTTCTGGCAGTGCCTTAAAAATGCCATAGCTACCAGCAATTCTCTGGCTTACAACAAGCTTCTCAAAGAAACTGTTTAGTTCTACCCTTTCCCTTAAAAAATACCTTGATACACGTGCACCTTGTTTGGCACTTTTCAGTGCACAGCAAGAAATGATTCACTACCCCCTGGAAGTCACTGTTGCAGAATATCACCACTTCCAGCTTTTAGTTCACTATAGGCCTCCAGCATCTCCTGTGGTTTGGTCACGTGTGAGTTGGACACTTGGTCAACACACTCATGTACACACAGCGAAGGAGTGGTTGGACCTTGCCTAAAGTTGCTGCTGTTCAGATACTGTTGGAATATATGGGATTTTAATAAAAATGTATAGTTTCTTTATTTGCTGTATTTATGAAAATTGAGGAAAGAAATTGCTGACACATTTGTGTCTGGAAATAGCTTTAGAAAGCTTATTCTTTGATTTTAGCAGTTGGGGAAACAAAAGATTTCTTATCTTTTCATCCGAGGCTTACAGCTTCTGAGTCTACCCCTTTTGTCTGAGTGGGGAAACTGTGGAAAGCAAATTCTGTTGGGACTGATATAAGGGGCTTGGGTCTGGTACAGGAACTCTCCAATTGTTGCACAGTCAAAAAGCTCACAAATCTGAAGAGACTTGGAAGTATGTGTGTGGACTGAAATGGGAAGGTAAGTGAGACATTAGTTCAGAAGGTCTTGTAGGCTCCACATGGAAAGGAGCTATAAGATAAAGGGATTCCTTGTACATGGAGCTGCTGCATGGGTGCAAGGAGAGGCTGCAGGACCACAGATGGGCAGAGGGAGAGGCATGAGACAGATGGAGAAAATCAGTTAAACCAAAGAGACAAAGAACTAGGTATCTTCCAGATCCATTCCAACCCAAACCATTCTATGATTCTGTGATCTCAGCTGCCTCTTGCAGTTCCTTGCTTAGCTTTTCTGTCTGGTCCTTTCTTTAAATAGTCCCTTTTTGATTTCTTTTAATAGGCATGCAGACAGACAAGAACATAGAAACAAACAAGAAAACTAATGTTCATATAATATGACAGACAATAAGGATTTTTCCCCTCCAAGGTATCATAGTGGTGGTATTAATTTACAACAGAAGCAGGAGGAAGACCAGGGCCTGTTTAGAAGAGTAGATGTTTTATGATTTTATTTTGACATTGGAGGGAGGATTTGGGGAACTAAAGGCCTGTCAGCCTGACATTGGTGCCAGTGAAGGTCATGGAGCTGATCATCTTGAATGCCATCATGCAAGAAGTACAGGACAAGCAGGGTGTAAGGTCCCACTGGCATGGATTTATGAAAGGCAGGTCTTCCTGTGACAAAATGACCTGCTTAGTGGATGAGGGAAAGGTTGTGGATGTTGCCTATCTAGAGTTTAGTAAAGCCTTAATTCCACACAGCATTGTTTAGCCAGGAGAAAAGGCAGCTCAGGGAAACCTTATCACTCTCTACCACCACCTGAAAGGAGGCTGTACTCTGTGGGAGTCAGTCTTTTCTCCTGTGTAGAAAGTGACAGGATGAAAGGAAATGGACTAGAGTTACATCAGAGGAGGTTTACATTAGATATTAAGAAACAAATTTCCTGGAAAGGGTTGTCAAGCAATGGAACAGATTGCCCAGGGAAGTGGCGAAGTCACCATCCCTGGAATCGTTCAAAAAACGTAGATGTGGCACTTGAGGATATGTTTTAATGGTAAACATGGTCCTGGTGCTAGGCTGATGTTTAGACTTGATGATCCTAAAGTCTTTCCAAACTTAATTGTTTTACGATGGTATGGTTTCTTATGGTTGTGTTTGTAAACCAGTGATTTGAAGTTCAACTACTTTGTGCTCATTGTGACTGAGACAGTCACCAATCACCACTTTGCCCATGAATCCCTCTCTGTTTCCAAACAGCAAATCTAGGTGGGCATGTTTCCTAGTTGGTTCCCTTAATATCTCCATCAAGAAATCTTCAACATGCTTCAGGACTGCTTGTGTCCATTGTATGGTGTTCCTAATTGAGGTCCAGGAAGTTAAGATCACCCATAAGGACAAGGACAGCTGACCTAGAGATATTCCTTAATTCTTTATGGAATAATTCCTCAGAGTCATGGTCCCAGATGGGTGGTTGACAGTATACTCCCACAACAGTATGTATTTTCATCCTTTCTAGAGACCCTCAACCATGTCATCACCAAACCCTCACTCATATAAAGAGCCATCCCCTGACTTGCCTGCCCTGCCCTTCCTGAAGAGCCTGTAACTATGTTATAACACCATAACACATGAATCAAAGGTATTGTTTTATTTGGTAAAGAAATTTCTTAAGTGTAAGAGATTTAACCCACATTACTTTGCAGTTAAGTTGTTAATAACCCCCAAGTCTGGGGCTACATAATTGTACCAAAGCTTACACCTGAGCACTACACAAAAGGCTTATAATACATTTAATGCACTGTATCAGTTCAGTTCCTTTTATATATCAGATCTTTGTTTCAAACAAAGTGCTGGATTATTTGTCTTTCCTGTGGACAAATAATGTAAATAAATCTTCAAAATTACTTGTGCCAAGAGGTTGCTTGTGCTTCTAATTTTTTTAACTCTTTTTGTCAAGACTGTGGCCTGCACAGGTGAAATAGAGAAGAATGTAGACATTGGCTCTCATGCAACCCTTGTTCATAAACCATTCCTCAGCTGTCTTGAACATAAGGATGAACTGTTAGTCACACCAGACTGGTAAACACCTTCATAATAAGATCATCCTTCTCTTTTATTCATGGAGTGACAGAAGGGACACAATGTTTAAAATTCCTTGGGAGTCTGAGTTGCATTTCATGAGCAGTTGAAGTTTGTGTTTCTCACATTGTTGGAAGCAAAGCCACTCAACTGCATTTAACAGGATGAGATGGGGGAAGGAGCAGAAGGAAAATTGCAGAACTAATCTTACTGAATGTGCTGCACTTTGTGCACCCAAAATGCTTGTGAAGAGTTCCAGGTGACTTCCAACAGCTCTGTGAAAACTGCCTCCATTTTGACAGAATTTAAAGCCATGGGAACAGAAAATGGGGAGGGGTTTGGTGTTGAATTCTCTCTGCTCCTTGGTCTGTGCCTGGATTCTGGTCTGAAGATCTGACAGTTCAGCCTGGTGGGAAACATTCCTCTCTCAGCAGCATTCTTTTGAGATAACTGAAATTACACCCCACTGCATAGCAGAAATTGGAGAATTTAGCTGATATTTGTCTGTAAACATTATTTTTAATCATTCCACTGCCCTAGCACAAGTACACATTTTTGGCTCTCTTGGTAAGATGTTTGCAGCTTTGCTAGAAGCTCTTGTCATAGACTCCAGGGGTTTTAAATGTCAAACACTCGGAGCCTGTTTCTGAGGCAGGGGACTGTGGGGAGCGAACCCTGAGCATGTTTTCTCTGTTCAAGTCCCTGTCTGGGTTGTTTGTCAGGTGGTTGCTGTCAGTGCTGGTGCTCTGTGGTCTCCTGTGTGCTGTGGGGGCCCCACCCATCCGGGCTGGGGGAGATGGGGAGGGCAGGTTCAGAACAGCTCTTGGTTAGAGACAAAGCTCTTGGGCGGAGATAAAGACAGGCTAGTAAGTTAAGGAAAAAAGAAAAAGGGAAATTATACAAAAGTGGTCACTCACCATCTCCAGAGGAGGTGGAGACCAGTGCCCAGTAGCCTCTGAGTGATGGCTGCTTTAGCTAAATCCACATCCTACCACCCCTCCCCGGTTTTATTGCTGGGCTTGGAACCTTAATGGCATGAGCTGTGCCTTTAGTCAGCTGGGCTCTGTAATCGTGGCCCCTCCCAGGCTGGCTCACCCACAGCCTGCTCAGCAGTGTGAGAAGTGAAGGCTCTGTAAGCTCCCAACAGGCATAATGCTGGTGTGTAATCCACACTGCTTTGGTCACCAGTCTGCACCAGGGTAGCACAGGGCTGCTGTGGAGAGAACGAGCCCCATCCCAGCCAGACCCAGTATGGTTGCTGGGGGTGACAAACGGGGTGTGACTGTGGGTACTCAAGTCTGTCTTTTCCAAGCCTGTGTTGAGCTATTCATAAGAAAAAGTAAAAGAAGGCAAAGAATCAAAGAAATTGTACAGAATAGGCAAATCACAGAGACTTGCTGAATTCCCTGCTTAGATTAGGTGTTGTGCCCCATGCATGTGCATGCACATAGATATCTGCTCTTATTAGCAGGGTCCATAGTGGATGGCTTTCATCCAACACTAAGGGCAGAGCTCTTAGCACCATCTTTGGCAGAATGATGATGGTGCTATACTGTAGTTACAATGAAAGCATTTTTGACAGGATATTATGATTAGTATAGCACATAAATTGTTATTATTAAATGCCACAGGATTTCTACAAAATAAATTAACATAGTACAAACTGTAAGTAATGTAATGCATAATTTATAATAAATTTTAACTTATAATTTGCAATCACTAAATCCTAACTTAATTTATGATGCCTAGTGACTTGAACCCTGCACAGATTAAGTCAAATCTTAGTCCATGCTTTGCTCTATCAATATAACAATTATAATTAGACTCTCAAAACATATGAAAGAATGAGTCACTCCCTCCCTGCTCAGAGGATGCAAACAGTGGGGAGGCATCCCTGCTACTGGAGGCTGATGGGTTTCACTGTCCAGCAGCAGCTCTGGCCAAGTCCCCCCTTATCCCTCTAGACAGTGGGCTGCTGCACTTCACCTCCCTCATCCATGGGCCAGGGGCTGGGGACCTTCCAAGACAATAAGGAGGGGAGCAGTCACCTGGTGCCCAGGAACCTTGAGGATGGGACAGAGGAGAAAAAATTGCTTCTCTGGGTTCACAGAACATTCAGGGCCTGAGAATGAGGTGAAAGGTAATGAAGATGTGATCCACACTCAGGGACAGGTGATGGCTGCTTGCCTCATGAATTGGCATTAATTAACTCCATGAGCAGGGCTCGAAGCAGGGTGTACTGGTGGCAGTGGCACACATCAACACTTCACTTCTACAGTCACTTTCCAGGGAAGGCAAGAATGAGGCATGTGCCACTCCACTGCCCCTCCTCTCTGAAGAGACCCCCAGGCCCCCAAAGGCTTGCAGGGGTAGAGTTCAGAGAACAGTGGTGTGAAAGCAAAGGGAAAATCTGACTCCAGCACAGGCTCCAGAGCAGCAAGAGGGGAAGGTCACAGGGCTGGGAGTGAAAGCCTGTGCCACTAAAGTAAATGGCAGGGCTTTGGACTTGGTTAAACAAGTAAAAACACTTAGAACATTGTGCTATGATGTATCTGCAACTATATCTAGATATATATAATAGATACACTATACAAAATACATTTCTATTGCATATAGGTGTTTTGCATGTGTATTTACACATATACATACATAGAGGGACACAAGAAACCAATCCATTTCAAGTGCAGTTCATGACATTAGAATCAAAATTATCTCCATTGAATAGTAGCCCTCATAGATAGAAATGTCACGCACAGTTGTCAAAAAGGCAGTTTCAGGGCCTAAAATAAGGGAGAAAATGATGTCTCATGGTCTTTAGGACTCCATAAATTGACATGCATGCATGTTTAATGTGACCTGTGTTACAGTAGCTTGCCTGCCATACTCTTAAGCCTTTGTTTCATATGGAGGTGCACTCTTGCTATGTGATTTGTTTGGTTTCAGCAGTGTCTGAGTTCCATGGTGTCCTGCAGAGGCTCTTCCAGTACTCCCTCAGTGCTCTTGCCTGAAGATGACTTCATAAACCATGGCAGGATTGCCTACATCAAACATGAAAAATGTCATCACTAAGAAGCAGGATTTGAGGATATCCCATTTACAAGTGCCAAACTTCCTCTGAACCTGCCAGTTTCATGATTTGCCACCAGTTTCTCCATTGCCATGCACCATCACTTCCAGCATTACTGCCTTGGCACTTCTCATCATCCCTCAGAGAAAAGAAGGAATGATGTCTGTGGCTGCTCTGTCTTGCCTGCCCTGAGGAAGGGGCAAGTAGAAGGGATAAATTTGCACTGCTTACCCTAGAGAACTTGGAAAAAAAGCTCCATCTTATTTCAGCTATTTTGGGATGCCTTCTGGCTCCCTTGAAGGTAACTCACTTTCAAAAACAAGAGTGCTGGGCATCTTTGCTTTGAGCAATCAATTTTTGCCTGTTGTAAACCAGTCAGTCCTGGTACTGAGGTAGCCTGGGGCAGCCTGAGCTTGCAGAAGAGGCAGTGTCTGTTTCTGTGGTGCTAGTGGCTCCCTCAGCCCTATCTCAGCACCCTGGGCAGTTTGGGTAAGCTCTTAACACAGATCTGTCAGTGTGTGCTCCCTCACCAGCCCCTGAGTGCTTCCTCTACCCTTGTCAGCCAATCTCCTCCAGTGCTGTCTGTTTATTGTTTTGGTTATTTTCAGTGCCTGTAAACACATTTCTGCAACAACTATCAGCAACATCAGTTTGAAAATCCAACTTACGTATTTAAAAAACTGAGCAAGCTAGCTGGCTTTATTGAATAATTTTGTGGGTAAATTATGCCATGTTACACTGAACACTATATTGAACATGAACAGATGGAGTTGTGCCCTTATTCTTGAAATGAGGGTCAGCACTTTAGAGAAAAGACATTGCAGCAAGACTTTAGGACTGTAAGTAAAGTTATCAAGATTTAAAATAAGCACAGTGGAATCTTGATTTTCACAAGTGAGATAGTGCAACCTCCTAGATAAAGGGGAAAAAAAAAAGGGAAATGTGAGTTCAGCAATCTGATTACAAGTGAACTGTCAACCAAACTTATAGATGAAGGATTAAGACAGTTAAGGACTCCTGCTTTATTTTAAATTTTCCTCACTCACGGCAGCCATAATATACACTTGGTCTTACCAGTAGATCCTCCCCTAAACCATGGTGCAGTAAGAAGTACTTTTCTGCTTTCAGTCACTTTGGGTTTCAGAGGAGGCAAAAGAGATTTTGTGCAATTTCTGAGGGTAACTGAACTTTTAAAACCAGTGACTCCCTGTGCCTCTAAAAATCAAATTATAGTTCAGAAATCCTGGACTTCTGAAAACTCCCCTCCATTTACCCTGCCCCCATCTCTGAAGGGAAGTATTGTTGTATTTTGGTTCCCACATTTCATAGGTTGAAAAAAAAGATAAAGGTAAGAAGGGCTCTGCATTTTACTAGCACTCAACTAAAGCTGCAATTTCACTTTACATAGAATTGAAACTCCTTGAGCTCTTAGCTGATTGACAAGTTCCTAATATTAAAACAAAGAAAGATCAACCTGAGAGCAAAAGAAACTGCTAAATGTTGGTACAGCTGTCCTAGGTTACAATGTAAAGATGTGCCCAAAAGTATTCTATCACCATCTGCTGAAACCAGGTGGGGCAGTGATCCTTATCTCTGTAGGAGATATCCTCTGCTAATGGGCAATCTGTTAAAAATGAGGTGGGGCTATGTTCTTTATCTTTCCCATGACCCATCCTTCCTCCAGGAACCCATCTGCTGTTAATGGGCCACTGAGTCCCTCTGCATGACTGATAGAATTACATCATCCCACTGGGAGATGCTCCACCCAGGGGGAGGAGCTAAACCTTTCCTACCTAGATAAAAACAGATTTGGAACACCAAAACAGCCTTTACCCACTGGTTTCCAGGGG
This sequence comes from Muscicapa striata striata, assembly GCA_030060385.1. NCBI lineage: Eukaryota > Metazoa > Chordata > Aves > Passeriformes > Muscicapidae > Muscicapa > Muscicapa striata. The sequence continues at coordinate 2,138,933 of JAREIS010000031.1, forward strand.
ACAAGAGCTACCAGACCTTTCTACAGGATCACTACTTCAACAAGACCACTTCATCTGGACTGCTACCAGCACCCTAACTAGCAGGGTGTCAGGTTGTATTCTGACTCTGTCAGTGGTTTTTATTTTGTACTATTGCATGTATTTTATTTTTCTCTTTTTTCCTATTAAATTGTATTTCTGACTTGGAGTCTCTCACTGGTTTTGCTTTCAAAACCATTACAACAGCTATTAAATTTTCCACAGTTTGTAGTCACAGACTGTGAGGGAGCACCTGTCAAAAATTACAGGGCTGGGTGACTGGACATGGTGTTTTAGAAAACCTTCATGCTAGCAAAGAGGGCACTAAGCATTTCATATTCCAGTGACATGTACCAGGGATGTGGCTGGTTACTTGAAGAAATCATTTACAATCCAACTTGTGCACACTCTTCCACATAGTTTTCACTTCTTTGTGTTCAGTTACCTATGCCTTTATCCTTTTTGTTTGGTTTTGGTTCCCTTCCCCAAGTTCCTTTCACTTAACAGACATTTCTTCCAGACTTCTACATAAAGTATTCAGCTTAAGAGATTTGTCTGCTCATATTAGCACACAAGTGATTCTTAGAAATATCTGAATCATTGAAGCTATTAACTGCAGAAACAAATCCCAAATAATAGTTAAAAAAATTACTAAACTTCCATTTCAGTTAACAATTTTTGTCTCCCTTCATGCTGTTTACAGTAAAAAAGAAAAAAAAAAAAAAAGGAACTTGAGCTTCTGCAATCTTTTTTGATCACATGAATATTACCCTTTCATAATGCCTTTGTCTCCTGGCTGATTAATCTCATGCTCTCTCATTAAGGACTTTGAAGTTGTCTTCCTTTGGTGTTCAGATGAAGAAAAAGAAGATATGGTGTAGATTACTATTGTCTTGAGCGGGTTATGTCATGTTATGTTTTCCTCTGCACCTCAGCTGAGCCACTGGAATCCACTTTGAAGCTGTTCTCTTCTGCTGCATTTTATGGTCTCTTCCAAAATCTAATCTGTCAGACTTGGAAGCACAAAGAAAATGGTATGTTGAACTTTCATTTTAAATTTGCTCTTAGATATTTTTGACTGGAATTGCTGTGGAAGATTTTCAAGAACATATTCTTCTTTTCTGTTTTCTAAATGGTGTGGTTTACTGTTATGGTTAGAACATATTCTGCTTTTCTCTTTCTTAAATGGTCTCATTTACTGTTATGGTTACAAGCTGAAGAGAATTATGAAAGGAAAGGTTTTATCTGCACTCCTATACTTCTGAATGAGCATAATATATTTTGTATTTGCTGTAACTTCTAAGGTGTTTCTCTAGCCTTTCCCCCATGAACAAATATATGGAACCTCTACAGAAAGCCTTCCTTCAGAAACATACAGCTATACTGTTGCTGAATATTTGAAGAACACACTAAATCATTAAGGGTTTAGGCACATGCCAGTTAAGATCAGTAGATCAGTTTTTCTCAAACTTCATATAAAGCCAAGTGTAGATCACAGAGAAAAGAACAGCTCGCACACTCCAGTTGTACTTTTAAGCAAGCCTCTCATTGCAAAGACATTGAAATGAGAAGCATTGCAAGACAGCATTGCTTTTGCTCTTATTTAGAAGTCTTTTTATTTTTTCTGGTACTATAATGGAGGCAGGGTTTTACACATGCAAATAGCCAGATACAGCACCAAATGTAACTCTTCACAGTTTAAATAGCTGATGCACTAAAAAGATTATCTGAAAAGGGAAGAATAGACAAAGAAATGAAGCACAAAGAGCTAGGCTGGCTCTGCAACAACACTTAGGTCCCTAAAAATACTGAAATATGTGAGAAACTTACAAACATGTTCATGAAGACTTTCAAACCCCAGATTCTTTGCACCTAATTCCAGGAACCTAAATGTGCAGTGTTACACTGTTCAGTGCGTAGTAAGCCAAAGCTCTCTCAATCTTAGAGCCAAGCAGCAGCTGGAGAGGGATCTGTCAGTGTCTCTCTCTCTCTTCCTTGCCCCCTTCTTCTCTTGAATGTCAATGCAGCCTAGATTAATGACAACGAAGTGAGAAACTTGGGTTGGCACCTAAAATTAAGGGTCTAAATGCAATGGCTGCATACAAGTTCATGTAGAAAGTTTGTGTTTTCAATCTAGACTGCAATCAAACCTTGCCTGTGACATGTTCTAATGCTTGGGCAGTGTTTCTTTTGGTTTATCACATCTTCCAAGGTTGAATCTAATTAGCTTCTCCTCCTGTTTCGTTAAGTGTGTAGCAGTTTGGCACAAAATAACTTCCCTTGCTTTCCAGATGGTTCTCAGAAATCAGAGGGGCTGGGTGTGTCTGGGCTTAATTTCTGATTTGAGCCAATTTGGTACTACTAGGTCTGGTCAGGTTCCCAGATGCAACAATAGTCTGATGTACACTACAAGCCTCATGTCATTCAGCAGTTGTGAGAATTACTGATTCATCACTGTAACTCTGGTTCAGTTCAATAAGAGCTCCCATGAACACAGATTCACCAATAGTGAAATTTATTGGATAATTGATAAATACACTAGACTTGCAACATACAAATGTACAGTGCTATGTAAATGCTCCCAGTGCAAATCTTACCAAAGAAGTATCCTAGTTATGTGAAGAAAGAGAAATAACTCCATCAAATTGTGCATAAAATGGTTGTATTCTCATCCTCTGCCAATGAAGATTTCAAATGCCAATTTACACTTTTGGGAGAAGTGGAAGCAAGACTGTGGTCAAATATTCTGTTACTGGCATCATTAATGGGGGACAGAGAGCAGCCACTTAAATGTAAAGGAGGGATATCAAGAGTAACAAAGAGATTACAAAGACTTTGAGTCTTGCACAAGGAAAGTACAGAATTGTGAAACTTTAGCATCACTTCCTTTTCTACCTGGCTGACTGAGGGTAAAAGGGTTACCAGTTTCCACCTGATAAGGTGTCACATGTCAGCACACCATCATGCTCAGAGTAATCCCTTAGCCACAGATCTCATGGAAATCAGTTTACTACATATATAACAGCATATTTCCTGGGTGTAGGCCTCATTTCTACACTTTCCTAGTTTCAAAAGAGGAAAAGCTACTGGACTTTGATGTGCAGTGGCTGCCAGTATTGCCCCCTGTGACTGCACGTTCTGTGCCCATGGCTGGTGACAGCCAGCACTTCATGGTGTGCTGTGGTGTGCATTGTCAGAGGCACAATAAAGGATACCCATGTGAGGAAGCAAAATGCCTTGAAGTGCAGAAAGTCTCTATGGTTTCCCTATCAGCTCTCAGCAAAGCTCCATGGGCACTTGCCTTGGTTAATATTCCTGGCCCTGGGATCCATTGCTCTGCAAGAAAAGATGGAGATAAGCAGTTCTGGGATACCATGGACCATTTTGTTAGGCTAGACACTCCTATTTTTTTCATTATTCTCATAACAGTTTTTACATGCATAAAATGCCGTGGTCTCTGGGGAAAAAAAACGAAAGGAAATACCAATGTATGTCTCCTGAAACTTGTAATTCCTACCTGCACATCTCTTCATGGTCAGTGTGAGACAAGAACCAGAATTTAGCTGTACAGTTGGCCTGACCCAGTCTATAGGTGCAATATTCTCATTGCATTAAACTAATACCTCTGTGTTTCCTTGGTTTTAGGTACCTTGTGCAAAGATGTCAAATGCATTGCCATTTATCTTGCTCTTCATATTCCCAGTGCTGCTGTCAGGTGCTTGGTTTCCCAAAACGTTACCCTGTGATGTCGAATCTTCAGAAGGTGCTGTGACAGTGGACTGCACTGACCGGCGCCTTACAGAGGTCCCCAGAGGGATCCCTGGAAACGCTACCAACCTGACCCTGAGCATTAACCACATTCCCCACATCTACCCAACAACCTTCAACCATCTTGAAAGCCTCGAGGAGATTGACTTCAGATGCAACTGTGTGCCTGTCAAGCTGGGGCCCAAAGATCATGTGTGCACCAGCCCGCTGAAGATTGAGAATGGTAGTTTTGCTGCCTGACGAGTTTGAGGTCATTGTATTTGGATGCAAACCAGCTGGCAGAAATACCCCGAGGTCTTCCTGCCACTCTAAGCCTGCTAAGCCTGGAAGCAAACCATATTTTTTCTATCCAAGAAGCCAGCTTCTCAGAGCTAGGCAACATAGAGGTGTTGTATCTTGGACAGAACTGTTACTACCGCAATCCATGCAATGTTTCATTTGAAATTGAGAAAACAGCCTTTCTGGGGCTGAAGAGGTTGACAATACTATCCCTGAAGTCCAACAACTTAACACAAATTCCACCCAATTTGTCGTCTACTTTAAGGGAATTGTATATTTACAACAACATGATTCAAGAGATTCAAGAACAGGATTTAAGTGGCGTTCCCAACCTAGAAATTCTCGACCTAAGTGGCAATTGCCCACGTTGCTATAATGCCCCATATCCTTGCATTCCCTGTCCCAAGAGCTCGATTCAGATCCATTCCAAGGCTTTTGACACCTTGGAAAATTTAAGGATTTTGCGACTTCACAGTAATTCTCTTCAGAGCATACCCAGCAGCTGGTTTAAAAACATGAAGAATCTCAAAGAACTTGACCTCTCCCAAAATTTCCTCATGAGGGAGATTGGAGACGCTCAGTTTTTGACATTGATCCCCAGCCTTGTGCAGCTTGATCTGTCCTTTAACTTTGAAGTGAAGATGTATTCTCCCTACTTGAATCTTTCTAAGACATTTTCTTCCCTCTCTAACCTGGAAACCCTGGGGCTCAAGGGTTACGTCTTTAAAGAATTGAGAGCACGAGATCTACGTCCACTGCTCAGCCTTAGGAATCTAACTATGTTGGATCTCGGGACTAATTTTATTAAAATTGCAAACCTGACAGTGTTTGAAGAATTCCAAGCTCTTAAATTCATTGATCTCTCAGTGAATAAAATTTCTCCTTCTTCAGGGGAAAGCCACTTCAATGGATTTTGCTCTAGCCCTGGCATTTCAGTTGAGCAGTACAGCAGGCAAGTACAACAAGAGATGCATTATTTCAGGTATGATGTGTATGAGCGAAGCTGCCGTTCCAAAGACAAAGAGGCTTCTTCCTACCAACTTTTAGTTAAAGAAGATTGCCTTAACTTCGGAAAAACTCTGGATTTAAGCAGAAACAATGTATTTTTTGTTAATCCCTCAGACTTCCAGGGACTTAGCTCCCTCAAATGTCTCAACTTGTCAGATAACGCAATAAGTCAAACTTTAAATGGAAGTGAATTCTCTTACTTGTCTGGATTGAAATATCTGGATTTTTCTAACAACAGGGTTGATTTGCTATATCGAACTGCATTCAAAGAACTAGAACATTTAGAAATTCTAGATCTGAGTGATAACAAGTATTATTTTCTGGCAGAAGGTGTTTCTCACGTGCTAAGTTTTATGAAAAACCTAGTCCATTTGAGGAAGCTGATGATGAATGAGAATGAAATTTCTACCACTATTGATACAGGAATGGAAAGTAAATCTCTTCGAATTTTAGAATTCAGAGGAAATCGCTTAGATGCTTTATGGATGGATGGCAATGCTAGATACTTGTCCTTCTTCAAGAATCTAACCATCCTGGAAGAACTGGATATTTCCTTCAACTCACTCAGTTTTTTGCCTCCTGGTGTTTTTGAAAAAATGCCTCCCAGTCTCAGGATCCTCAACTTAACGAATAATCGACTGAAGAGTTTCATCTGGGGAAACCTCCCCTCTCTGAGGAACCTAGTAACTCTGGACTTGAGCAATAACCTCCTGGCTACTGTTCCCCGAGAACTGTCCAATTGCACTTCATCTCTTCAGCAACTGATGCTCCGAAACAATCGCATTCAGCGGTTAACCAAACATTTTCTCAGAGGTGCTTTTGAACTGAGGTACTTGGACCTCAGCTCAAACAAGATTGAAATAATTAAGAGAACTAGCTTCCCTGAAAATGTCATTAACAACCTGAAGATGCTGCTCTTGCATGGCAATCCTTTCAAGTGCAACTGCGAGGCTGTGTGGTTTGTCTGGTGGATCAATCGGACGCAGGTGACCATTCCTCTTCTGGCCACAGACGTGACCTGTGCTGGCCCAGGGGCACATAAGGGAAGGAGCGTGGTTTTCTTGGACCTGTACACCTGTGAGCTGGACACGTCGTATTTGCTCCTGTACGCTCTGTCAGCTTCAGCCGTCCTGGCCTTGATGGTGTTTGCAGTGATGAGCCATCTCTACTTCTGGGACGTGTGGTACAGCTACCATTACTGCACTGCCAAGCTCAAGGGCTATCGGCGCTTGTCTTCACCAGACGCTTGCTACGACGCCTTTGTTGCCTATGACAGTGAAGATACAGCTGTGAACGAGTGGGTGCTGCAAGAACTGGTGGAAAGGCTGGAAAACCAAAAAGCCAGGCCGTTCAACTTATGCCTGGAAGGAAGAGACTGGCTCCCAGGACAGCCAGTCTTTGACAATCTTTCCCAGAGCATTCAGCTGAGCAAAAAGACCATATTTCTGCTGACCAAGAGGTATATTAAAAGTGGCCGCTTCAAGACAACATTTTATATGGCTCATCAGCGGCTTCTAGATGAGAAAATGGATGTCATTATCTTGATATTTCTTGAGAAGGTTTTGCAGAAGTCCCGCTATGTGCGTCTGAGGAAGAGGCTGTGCAGAAGTTCAGTCCTGGAATGGCCAACTAATCCTCAGTCTCAACCCTACTTCTGGCAGTGCCTGAAAAATGCCATAGCTACCAGCAATTCTCTGGCTTACAACAAGCTTCTCAAAGAAACTGTTTAGCTCTACTCTCCCTGTAAATATTGTTATGATGTATAGCATCAAAAGATCCTGAACGAAGTATCCTGAACTTCATTTGCAGACACTCTCAAAACCTGTAAGATACATCTTTGACGGTATACCCTAAAATAAAAGGCACAATGACTTCAAAATCCAATAATTCGTTGTGCTCTGACAAGTTTGAATAGAAACTGTTGCCAGAACTGATGTTTAATTGATATGCACCTTGCTTAGCCGTGATTGCTGCACAGCAAGGGAAGATGCTAATATAGGAAGGTATGTGAGATCAGGGTCTATGGGGCTATAGCTTGCAGGCCGCTTTGTGAAAGCAAGGAGGGGAAGCAGGACAGCAGAGAGGCAGAGGAATTGTCACAAAGCAGTTGGAGAAAATCAAGTAAACCAAGGAGGAAGTGAGAATAGACAAAGAAAGGAAGGTGAAAGGAAAAAAAGAGAAAGTGGAAAAGGTGGTAAGAAAGGAGGAATATGCAGGTATACTAGAGCATGGAAGAAGTTCAGAAGCATTTACTGCTAATTTCCAAATAAATTTTTCACTTTGCCTTTCATCTGCCTCCTTGGCTTTTGGCTGAGCTGGCTCATCCCTGAAGACTTTAGAGCTCCTCTCTAATGTTGTGCTATTAGTTTGAGGACCTCTTCTACCCAAGCCCTGATATCAGGGCTGTATCAACTGGGTGTTAGCTGCTCTAGCCAGGGCTGGGGCCTGAGGAGATACCACCTGTTCCCAAGAAGAGAGTTTATACAGAATTTGGAAGTGCAAAGCATGTAAGATCAGGTCACACAAAGAAAGCATTCTTCCCACTGTTTCTTCAGCTGAGGTTCTCCAGAGCAGCCTTAAGCCCTCCTTCATCTCCTTGTTCCCTAGGCAAGTCCCTCTCCCACAGCAGCTGATGGGTCACTATTAAACACTTGAGATAGTAATCTGGGTCTGACTTTAGGGACATCCTGGAGAAGTAAAGAAATATAAACACCTGTGCCTGTTCCCCACTCTGTTCCAAAGTACAGACTCATTGAACATATGAGAGTATTTCAAGTGAAACCTTTTGTACTGGCAGCCTAAACCTCTGAGCGTGACATAGGCAGGTTCTCTGCTACTTGTGATGATGTCTATTTTGGGAGAAGCAGCAAATTTTCAGCTTGCTGGGTGCTTCTTTCTGCAGCAGTCTGGGCAGCTTCTCCCCTCTTGCTCAAAGCCTTTTCTCTTTTCTGGCAACTAGTCTTGGTGACTTCTCTGGCTGATGTTGTCACTGTTAACTGCTTTAAATTTGTTTATTTCAATGCCACCTGCATTTCCTCACCCAAGTGTTCTGTCTGGTCCTTTATTTTCGGCAACAAGACAGAAAAATTTCATATAATAATACCACAGATAAGAAGAGTTTTTTCCTCTCAATTTTCTGCGACATTTTTATTGATTGAATACAGAAGTAGGAAAAAGATAAGGACCTGGTTAAAAACTGGGAGTTTTACAGTTATATTTTAATAATGTGTATTTCTAGTGGTTTTGTTTGTAAGCCCAAAGAGTCTGTATCTTTAACTATGATTACATGAGCTGTAATGTGACTCTCTCCATAAGATATTACTTGAAACAGGAACCTCTATACCACAGTTATTTACACACCATCTCCCTCTGCCTCCCCACAAAATGTCTATTTGGAGCAGATCCTCTTTCTCAGCCTCACTGACAAGGGCAGGAACACCAGGTCACTTAGCCTGTCTGAGGTTGAGAGGAGAGGTATTTTATCCTCTTCCACTGAGCAGCATGCACAGGATGGGTATGAGATGAGTAGCAATGTATATAAATTGACCTGTATCAATCTATACTAAGGGAGGTGAGTAGGAAAGGTAACCTCCTTGATTTGTTGCTTGCTAACAAGAGGGTCTCATGAGTGAATTGGTGATTGGTGGACATTTTGGACCATGAAGCAGTTGAATTTAAAGTATCTAGTGACAGGAGGAAAATAGCCAGTGAAATTCTGAATGTGAGAAGAGTAGACTTCAGGCTGCTCAGGGAAGTAGTTTGTAAGGCCCCTTGGGAAAATGGTTTTGAAGATGCTGGGATCTACCAGTGTGGCCAAAATTTAAACACCACCTTCTCAGAGCACAGGAGCACGTAATTCCAAAATGCTGGAAGTCAAACTGGTGAGGCAGAAATCAGACTTGACTGACCAGGGCTCTTTCTCTGTAGCTAAGGGCGATAAAAGAAAGTGTATGGCCAGTGAAAGCAAGGTTGGGTGACTTGGGAAGATGTTGTGGTTTAACCCCAACTGGCAGCTAAGCACCACACAATCACTCACTCACTTCTTCCCACCCTGGTGGGATGGGGAGGAGAATTAAAAAAGAAATATAACACTTGCTGGTTGAGATAAGAACAGTGTAGTAGTTGAAGTAAAATATTGCAACAATAACAAAAATAGTAAGAAAAAAGGAAAGACAGAGAGAGAGAAAGAAAACCCATGAATGACAAGTGATGCACAATGAATAGCTCACCACCTGCTTACCAATGTACAACCCATCTCCAAACCACAATCAGATGATCCCTTTCTGTGTTACTCCACCTGTTTATATACTGGGCATTCTATGGCACAAGATATCCCTTTGGCCAACGCAGGTCAGCTGTCACAGCTGTGCTCCCTCACAGCTTCTTGTGCACTTTTCTCTGGCAGACCTTGGAGCTTGCTTGCCTGGTTGGCATAGCTGTATCCAAATTATGAATCACTGAAGAGTCCTGAGATTTTCATCAGGATGTTGGGATGGTATAGCTTGTGATTCAGTGTGAGGTCAGTTAGGAGGAAGAACTACGGATTTTTGGCCAATTTAACAGTTTTCTATGGCTGCTTTAACAAGTCTGTGTGTCATTCTCCCTTCCGTTCTTTTTTTTACCGTTCTTGTGGAACTGTCAGAAAAAGATGAGCTATTTACATTACTGTCATTAGTGTGGCACAAAAATAGTAATGGCTGAAAATTGGTAAGAAGCATCTATACTTACAGCACAGATTTATGTGACTGTAAAATCCTCTCTGATCTTTCTGATCTCTCTGTTTATAAGTCCTGACATATGAGGAACTTGTATGTGCCTCCTCTGTGAGAAAAATTTATATTTGAAGGGACTTCTGAAATCAAAGCAGGTCTGATCTCAACATAGCTTTTTTAGTCTCTTGTTCTGCAATAAAATTGGGGTGCTATGTAGCAAACATGATATTCCATAAAGGAACTTTAAAACAGCATCTTTAAAAATACACTGTGTAGTAGATCACACTGGAGGTCAATCAGCCCTCTAGAACAGTGAATCTATTTTTTGTCTTTTGACTAACCCTGCCTTTTCATTTCCTCAATCTTGTTCTGAAAGTATCTGCCTGTAGAAATTAACCCTGTGATAGGCTGTGCATTTGAAAAAAAAAAATCAGCCACAGGCCAAATTTCTCCATAAACTAGGAAGAAGATATTCGGATCATTTTGGTTATAATTACTCTCAGTTGCCTCTGGATGAGCTGAACTTCACTAAAAGTCTATGGAAGTTCTGGAAGTATGTGTTGCTTAAAAATACACATTCCCAGTCTTGTATTTTCATACAGACAGAGTAGTTTTCAAAAAGAGCAAAGCTGTAAATAAGTCATTTGTGAATGTGCCTTCTTTTCCTGACATAATTCTTTATGCTTTTGCTTTGCTAACTGAAGAAATAATTGAAATCTAATTTCCAACTGATCTCCCACAGTCACAGATTGCTTTCAGTGTAGAAGAACAAAGGAAAATTTCCTGAAACATAGAACAAGAGAAGTTTTACCTTATATTTTTATTGGCTGGTTTCCAGATGATTCTTTGCCATAATTTACCCAGAATATTTGAGGTCCACAAGTCCATATGGAAGGGATATATTCATACAAGATTATGCTCTTAAACATAGCAGCTGAATCCTGCATTCTGTTCATAATAAAATTTCTTAACCTAATTACTTCTGTCTAAGACTTACTTTTACTTCTAGTACTAACTTAGGAAAAACAGTCATTTTTTTTGCTTGTTCTTGCTTGTCCATCCTGAACTTCTATTCATGATACAAAAGAAAGAACTTCCAAAGTAAGAATTTTATTGACCCTTGCTCCTTTGGAAAAAGAAATGTCAAAGTCTTTCCATACTTCCCTGTAGTTTCTCACTTTGCATATTCCTTTCAGAAATTCCACACCATCACCATGACAGAATGTGTTTTATTTCCCATCTCAGGCAGCAGTGACATCAGCTCATCAATATCCCAGAGCCTGACTATTTGTCTTTGAAAATCAACCAGAAATTTCAGCTGCTGCAAGAAGCAGAAGAAGTGATGTAGAGCCTGCACTTAATGCCAGAAAACCTACACACCAATGTGTCAAAGAGGTGATGATAAAGGGGGCAGAAGCTACTGCTTCCACCCCCATAATATCAATGGAACCACCTTTTCTGTTGTTCTGCCCTGGATATCTTTTGCAGTTGCACACAAGCCCAGCATCTGGCATGAGAAAAGAAGCCCCTCGTGCGGATGACCATCTTGGGTTTTGGTTTTGATGTGCACCTCAACTGGATCTGAAAAGAGACAGGGAAGAGTGAGGATGCTGGCATGAATTGTAGATTGGCATGTTGACTCAGCCCAGTGATCTCTGGGAGAGGGACACACTAAACTTTGAAGGATAAAGTTTTGTAAATATTGGACAAACGTCCTAGAACAAGTGATTCACCTAAAGAAAAAGTTATGAGATTACTTTACTTGTGTAATACTTATCTTCCACCCTACATATCCTATTTTCTCACTTCTTCCAAGAAAAGGAATCATGTTACAAGCATGGGCAGTGTCTCCTAAACACATTTTTAAGGGCCAGGGTCAATGTGTATAAGATACTCCTCAGGCACACTTGCCTCATGCATTTAAAGAGTAAATCAAAGACAACAGATTCCCTCTTAGTACTGCTTCCTCTCAGATGCTCTTGGGCTTCTGAAGGATGACTGTGAGTGAAACCCTGCTTTCATGTGAGATCCAGTCCCAGAAACTGCCTGGCAGAAATGCTGATTTTCTGGATTACAGGCATATTTGGGTTTGGATTTTCTTGATATGCAGCTGTATGGGTGCATCTGTGTGGGCTCTGAGGTGTGGTGTGCACCCTCTCTGGCTCTATCCCTGCTCCCAGAAATCCTGCCATCAGGGGGGCAGCTCTGCAGGGAACAGAGAAAGAGGAGCAACCACTTCTGCAAACAGGAGCTGTGATGGAGCCCAGCTTTGCAGCAGCTAAGACCTTCTGATGCTCTCCCCTTTGATCAGACTCTAATCCCAGAGTTGTTACATATATATACATATTATATACATGTCTCTGTATATATGCATGTATGCATATAGATGCATCCAAAAACTCTTCCACCTTAAATAAAAAAACAAAACAAAACAAAGCAAGAATAATTTCAACGTCATGGACCACAGCAAGTTTCCACAAACAACCCCGGTTTCAAATTTTTGTCAACAGAATAAATCTCACAGAAAACTGTCGTTCACATATTAAAAGGGAAAAAAAAAAAAAAACCTCAAGAAACAGCACTTCTAAAGCAGGCTAAGTATACAACTAGCTCCAAAGAAAGAGGAATCTAAGAGCACAAAAGAAACATTTTCTCAGAATAAATATTTTCTCAAGGCTGTATTTTATTGTTAGGAACAAAAAATATGAATTGACAAATCCAGTCTGGTGCTGTTCTTAAAAATTTTCTTGTATTAGTAATTTTACACACAATGAGTGATTACTAATGTGTAATGAAAAAAATATTTCATTCTCCTGGATAGGCCCACTCTTCTTTTCAAAGGGAAAAATAAAAGCTTTCCTTTTCTAGTGTCTCACAGAAAGGCACTTCAAACCAGTGTGGGTGATAACAAGACTGGAGGAGCAACAAGAAAGAAAAGCAGATGTTCCAATTGCCCACTCTGTGGGCAGCTGGCCTGCAAGCCAAAATTAAGAAAGAGAAGCTCAGGGTGCCAAAACCCAAATCCTGCCACAAGCAGCTCCCTCTTAACCAGGAGGAGCCAGGCTGTCCCCAGGGGTGATGCCCTTCCTTCAGTATGATCCTGCACTGAGGGCTGGGGGAATGCTGCTAGAAAAGGATACTGCCAATGCCCCCACCTTGTCCAACTCTCCAGTTTAGACTGTCCTTTCATGAGACAATCTGCTGCACACTCACAAATACTCTCTAAGATTGTTTCCTTGGGAAAAATAAAGCTCACAGCTTTGGCCTCCAGGATTAGTCATGTTCTCATATCTACCTACAGAGTTTTGTCTGATCCTGCTGCAGGGCAGGGGGCTCAGACAGGACTTTAAAGCCAAACTTGGCATAACGGAGCCTTAGCTTCACTGGCAATCCTTCTAAGTAGTCCTTTTTGTCTGGAGGTAGGCTTGACATTTCACTGAGTGGAAACTTGAGAAGGATGGCCAGAGACAGAAGGACAAGCAAAATTCTCCAGACCAAAAGACTTTCATTTAAGTATGAAAGATGAACTAATCAGGATAGCACATAAAGAGCACTTAATACCTCATTGCCTTATGAAGTTATTAGGTTCTTTCCCTTTCATTTCTGAGTTTTCCTCTAAGTATCCTTAACTCTGATTTGTTCTGATTTTTTATATACTGAATATTGTGCAGGGAAAAAAAAATTCTAAAATTGTATTAGCTTCTGTTCATAAATTCCTGATAACTAAAATAATTTATAACTTCTGTCTCCTCCTCTCCCTCTGTATCATGTCTCTCCATGCCAATATGTTGTCTTGCCTACAGCTGAGCACAGTAGCTGTTGCACTGCAATTATATAATGCAAGTGTTTTTCAGGGACAGAATCTGAAAATTTCTTGTAGTGTAAATGAATGGAAAATGCATGCTGGCCAAATGAAACATTACAAATTGGAGCATGAGATGAAGGGATTGGGTGCACCCTTGGCAAATTTTCAGATGACAGCAGCCTGAGTGGTGCAATTGGTTCTCGTGTAGTGACAGGACACCGTCTTCAAACTGAAAGAGAGTAGGTTTAGATTAGATAATAGGAAGAAATCCTTTCTGTGAGGGTGGTGAGGCACTGGAACAGGTTTCCCAGAGAAGTTGTGGATGCCCCATCCCTGGAAGTGCTCAAGGCCAGATTGGATGAGGCCCTGAGGAACCTGGTCTAGTGGAAGGTGTCCCTGCCCATGGCAGGGGGTTGGGACTGTTTGATCTATAAAGGCCTCTTCCAACTCAAGCTGCTCTATTCTTTGATTAGAAGATTGGAATCTGAGTTTGAAGTATTAAGTTCTTGAGGGAGAGTATTGTTGAGACAGTTCTTCCTGAATTCTCACATTCCTCTGTCTGCTCATCACCACATACCTGCCCACCCATTACATGGACATAATTATTTTACTTCTTATTTTTTGCAACACATTTTATTTTTCTCCTCCCTTATTTCACTTTCACTTTGTAGTTTATGGGCCAACTTTTCTGCAGAGCAAACAAGGTGGTTCAACATTAATCTTAAATATCGGTATTCTCTTTAGTCATTATATTTTGAACTCATTTTTGATGACAAAATAGCTCATGCTATCTATCCAGTATATTTTGTATGCATTAAATAAAAGCACTTCCAGAAAACACTTCATGTCAGTCTATGAAGCTGAAGACACACATCTGTATTGCATATTCAGGCACATTTCTTCATCTAACTCTAGTAAAACCACTGCATTAGCTGCCAGCATTTCATTCTCAATTCTACAAGTAAACAGTTATCTCCTTCAGGATAAATTCATATTTAATCTCTTTTTTTTCCTAAATTATGTAAATGGTTTGAGTAATTTTGCATTTGTATGGTTATGTGTCACAGTGCTGTGTAGGAATACCTATGCTAGAGAATTGCATTATGTTTCAGGTTTGTTGCTGCATGTGATCCAGCTGTTAGTGTAAACAAATTCTGAATCATCAGTGTAGAGGAATTCATAACATTTTCATCACTTAAGCTTGTCCTTCAGGCCAATTTTTAACCTACTGTAGAGAATTTGAAGGCTTGTAACAGCTAATGCCAACACTTTCTACAGGTTCTATTAATGTGAAGGTGTTTGCCCTGAAGGAAATCACCAGAGTGCAATCTAATTTCACCTTGGTCATTTTAATACAGACTATGAGCACACTGCTTTATCTGTACTACAGGATTAATACCTTATTTTAGTATGTGAAAAGCAGAATGGGAGAACTAGAGAAAGAGTGCATCCTAAAAGCATGACCTTTTTTTAGCAGTTTTGAGAAACTTTAGATTTTGATACTGGACTGAAATTATCACATTAAGTGCAAAGAATGTCACCATAGAGGTCTTCAGCCTATGTATAGATTAAATGTAATTTTCTCAAGTTTAAAAAAGTTGAAGAAATTACATTTTAATGGCAATGATTAATGGAGACAGTACCTAGAGGCTTTCCATCTACTTTACCCAATTAGGGCTCATGCCCATCAACATCTTTTCCATTACTACACCTTGGAGGAAACACCTTCAGTCTTGAAGGAAAGTGATGGGGTTAGAACTGGGACTTTAGTGAACCATATGGAAATCTCTTCCAGCAGGACTTAGGACTGTCCTGCTCTCACCAACCTGCCCTTGTTGTTACCTGACCTGCATGTGAGCCTCCCTACCTGTATCTCTACAGCACCTTGATCTGAATCTAAGTGCCTCAACTGAGCTTCTCCACTTGACCTTTGCCCTGGAAAATCTCATGCTCAAATACATCCTTAAAAAAGAAGACTTTAATTCTGACTCCACAAAATACCTGCTGTATGCTTTCAAAAACTGCCAGAGCTGTGAGTGAATCTGCATCTGATTTCCTCAGGCAGGTCATAGTCTCTTCAGAGGTTGTACAGAGTTCATCTGCTCTGGAAGAACAGGATTTATCTTTCAATTACCAGAGGCAAATCCAGTCATGGTATTGAAACCATTCTCAGCACTTACAATCCCTAAAATCATATAGAGGAAGTTATCATTTTTGTTATAACATATGTCAAAACAAAGAATGTACAAACTTCTATTCACTCTTAGAAAGCTAAATGTTCTTGATAAAGGTCCAAACTTTAGAAAAGCTAACATGTTTGTTTTTGAGTAATTTAATTACCTCTTAGATCTATTGCTGAAAGAAAAATTAGATGTTTGCGTGAAGGAAACTGTATTTTTTTCTTAACTACATGAGGAAAAGGCAATTTGACAGATTACCTTTCCAGCTGAAAGTAGAAAACCAAGTATCATGCATCACTAGCATGTTCTGATCAGAATTTCTGCAGCCAGCTCTCCTCTGCTGGTAGAGATGACACTGGAAATAGATCTTCAATCGCATTAGTGACACTGTGGGTAAGGGCTCATAGCAATGAGCTTGGGGCAGACATTAGGTCTGATACAGAGCACTTCTGTACACAGTGTTTCTCTTAGACCATCACAGATTTAAGCTTTAAACCCAAAATTATGTCTCCTTTGCAGACTAGTAATGCACCACTATACTTGCTTTCAATTTATCATCCTTCTCCTCTCTTCAACACTAGAAAATTGTAAAATAACTGGCTCCTGTTTCTTAGTTTTTGATCTTCCTTTTAATCTCTTTTTTCCTGACCAATCGAGACATTTTCCAGTCATATACCCTTAAAAAAAAACCCAACCAAAAAAACCAATTAAAAAAATTCCAAAACAAAACCAAACCAAAAACTGTCCCCTTATTTATTCTGTAGGTTGCTTGATACAGTTAGGTTCTCATCAATGTATTTGGTTTGGTGTCTAGGACAGCTAGAAAAGGAGATTTTGACATTAACTCCCTGTCATCAAGCATTTTGATATATTGGGAAATATTTACTGAAGGGAAGCTTTATATATTCTACAGTGATGAGGATATCAAATCCTTGCACATGATTTCTGTGGACATGATGTTTGCTGCAGGAACATGGGATAGTTTTTCAGTCACACTACTCCAGTTATTGAGGCTGCAAGTAAGTGGCATGCATATTTATTCTTTTTTCAACAAGTAGGAATATCTCACTATTGGTTTAGATTTTTTTTAAAAGATGTGACAGGATTTAAAAGATATGAACAGAACAGTTCTATCAAAGTTTTGAAACAGTATTTTTATTTTTGTGTTAAACAGATACTGTCAAAACCAGAAGGACGAGTGTTCAACTTTCCATGCATTTCTGCTAACACTTCCATCCTTTTTTTGCAATGCCTTGAGGCAACAATTCAAATCACAGGAACAGAGACAGCAAAGGGCAGCAAAGAAGAGTGCAACATTTATTTCAACTGAATCCTAACAAAGGCAATAGTAATTTCTCTGTAACTAAAATGCTTTAAATCAGGTCCTCAGGGGAAGCTCTGTAAAGTTATGTAGGTGCTAGCATTTCTGTAAATCCCACCTGATACCTATCTGCATGTTTAGGTAGATGAATAGTAGTGGAATTCTGCACTATCAGATATCCTTATGTCTCAGACAAGGTCAGATGTATCTGATATTGCAGTCTGTGTTACAACTTTCTGAAGCTGTTGGGCACTGCCACTTTATATAAAGTAATTGTGGGAAGTTGTTAAATTCTTCCCTGGAAGTCAGAAGGCAAACAGTATTCTTTAACCACCCATCACTATTTTTGCATGAAAGGCAAAGGCAGCTCAGGAATTTCAAAGCACTTGGAAATAGAAATTTTGCTGAGCATGGTCCTACACAGGTCTCTGCTTCTGTGAGTGGGAGATGGTGGGGGGAGGGAGAGCTGGATGGTGTAAGAAATCCTGTAGGAGAAACCTACAAAAGCAGCAAGGGCAGCATTGTTAGATGGGAAAAGAGTCAGCAAGAGTCTTTGCAGTTCCTGGCCAAGAGAACCCTTGTACTGAGAAAATAAAAATATTTACTGTGGCTGAGACAACCTTTGTTGTGGACAAGAAAACAATAACCTGTCCATTTTTATGAACAAAAGCTTGTAGAGCAGAGTATGAAAAATGCTGGATTCAAACCTCAGGGTCTTCAGTTATCTGGAGTAATCTACAAAATTTTAACCTCTGGATTAAGAACTGCATGCATTCTGCCAATGTAGTATCTATTTTTCCATCCATTCCTTTTCTAGCAGCTGCTGTGTCTTTATCTGTGATAGAGGTACGGTACACTTCACTTTTTTTCTGAGTCACTTGGGAGATCAACTATTGCTATTTCCTTTTAGTCTTGATGTTCTTTATAATAATCTCTCCAATTCCTAGGTCTTAACTGAATAATTTGCTTTCAAGGTAATTTAGATACTTGCTTCTGCCTTCAGTGTGTTCCCACCATCTGCATTTGAATAGAGAAGATGGAGGCATGTCTGAGAGCCACACTTTGTCTTCATGGCAGCTCATGGCCATGTCCTGAATGCATTTGGAGGAGTAAAGATTTGGGCACACACTACATCTGCACACCACTGAGTTCCCACTGTGAGGAACTCTGGAACTGCAGACAGATAGGGATGACTGGTGCCCTCCAGCAGGTCCCCAGAGCTGGAAGAGAAAAGTTCATGGTAGAAAACTACATGGTAATGGAGAAAAGTGGTGGTAGATCATGGAGCACACCTCCTCCTGGCTGTAGGGACAACCTGGGACACATATGGTCTACACTACTGGTGATGAAAATTTGTTTAAGATGCTGAAGGCCAGGAACTGCTTTGGTACTTGATGACATTCTTTGCTTCAGTGTCTCCCTTGCTTGGCATTCCCCTGTAAGTTAGAGGTGAGTTGCTATTGTCTGGGTGTCATTGTCTCCTACTGTGATACAGGGGGAGCAGTTGCTCACTAGGTCCATTTTTGGAGGATATTATATTGGTGGAATCTTTGTCTTTTTTTTTGTAGGGAGGGACAGATTTTTTTTTTTAAGATTTTTCTCTAATAATTTAGAAGGCTAGAGCTGACAGTATCTTTTTAGTATTCTGGTACAGTGTTTTCTGGTTTTCTATACTTTCATATAATTTGAATTTTTTTTTTTTAATTGTAATAAAGTCAATGCCTGACTGGGATTTTGCATGACTGTATGGTTGACAGAAGAGTTTCATTAGCCCATTTATGCAAGTTCCCATTTACTTTAACTGTTCAAGCAGAAACTTGGCATAGAACTTTGATGAGGTTCATTATTTTTGTTGGCATGCAATAGACCTTCAAGATGTTCCAAGTGAATTGCACTGGCATCTGTCAAATGCTTCCATAAGCCCAGATAAATTTAAGGCTCTAAATACTGTTTGAAATTTGCCTCTAAATGAACTAAGCTCCACAATTTCTGGATTTTAAATCTGCTGTCAGTTTTTTTTTCTTGATTTAAAACCTGACATATTTAAGGGCATACAATGACTGCACTGTTTGGACTATTATTTCTAGTTTCATCCCATAGCTCATGTCCATGGAATCCAGGATCACCTATAAATTGCAGATGTATGGGTCACATGAGGCATTTCCTGCTTTAGCCTGGCATATACTTTTCCTAACCCAAATGATGAGTCCTTATCAAAATAGAGCAGAGAAGACAAGCTCAGAAATATTATTTAAAGACATCTTATTTTGTAGCAGAATTTGCAATACTAATCCCAAACCCAGAGAAAAATTCAGAAGCCAGCTCAAGATAAAAATCTCCTTCATTCCTTTTTTATTTTCTGCTTGTCTAAAGCACTTCTTCTGAGACACTTCTTTTGCCATAAATGTGCCCCTCACATAAAGCAATCCTTAAACCCATTTTCATCCAACTGTAGCTCATGTTCAAACCTGTCTGATTACATCAGCAACACACAATATTTTTAATAGTATGAAAATACTATCCTGTGCCCATGGAAAGCAGATAAGTGCTGACTCCTCCCTCAGAATGCAAATACAGTGGAACTACTTTGAGATTCTGTTATCAGTGTGATTTCCCCAATGTTTTCTGAACTGAAAATATATGGAAGTGAGCCTGGTTACTATAGCAGCTGAGTGTTTGGTTAAGTATTCAGAATTTCTAACTGAACATCAGCTTTATGAACCTTGTTCAGTAAGCTAGGAGATGCTGAAGATAGAAATTTGAATGAGTGAAAACATTTTGTTGCAACAATTTTCAAATTAAACATTTTAATTTTTCATCTAGAAAATGTCTGTACAGAATGGGAAAGTAAACAACTCCCATTGCTGTTACTGATCCAGTAAATAAGTCATATTTGATTACTTAGTACAAAGGGGAGAAGAAGTAGCTACTCAGGAAAAAATGAGAATATTCTGTATACTTCCCTTCTGAGAGCTGTGTTGTCATATCCATATGCAGAGGAGGGAACTACATTGCTGTCCCCACAACTCAACTATCTCACAGGCTCTGTTACTGACTTCAAATGCTGAGCCTGGACTGAAATAAGGGGAAGTGGATCTTTTCCTGTCTTTGCCAAGCAGCAAGTTTGAATGAGCCAGAATATCTTTTTGGTGAAAAAAACACAACTGCTCAAATAGTTAAGTCTGCTCTTGTACATAAATTTGAAAAACTTCATGTATGTTAATGATTTCTTCTAGGCAATTTTCTTTTAGAAAAATGAAAGTGTACAACTCTTTGCCATCCACATGGCGCTGGAGTTGCTGAGTGCGACAAACTCCCCAGGAGGGATTTTCACAGAACAGCACTTCCTCCTTAAAACAACTCTGCAACTGCCAGATCAGAAGGACACTGTAGCCAGGGGAAAAAAAAAAAAAAAGAGTCTTCCACCACACTATTTTCCTAAAATGCAGTCAAAGTGCACCAAGTGCGTAGAAGCAGAGATAAAAACATGACACTGTAGAGATTCTTGCTCCCTGCTAGCCTCAGAGAGGAGTTCATCACAGAGATGGTCTGTCAGCTGAGGAAATGTGCATCCCTGCACAAGATTTTGTGGATTCAAAATTTGAGATGCCAGAGGTGCATTTGAGAGTGGAGAGAGATTGTTTTGGATCTCTTTGCTGAATTGGTGCTAACATTACACCTGCAGTTTAAATGCCTACTTATTATCCTGCTCCTTCAGGAAAGTAAATTTATGTACCTTGAAAATACTTTCAAGTATTCAAGCCCAGAGTGACCCTTTAAATTGTCTCAGGTTCCTCTGGTCTACCAAAAGATTAGAAATATTAATATTGTTTGAAATACAGTTCTATCTGGTAATAGAAAGAGCTACAATTTATGTTACAAAACTTTCTAAACAAAGTTCCATTCTCTATCTCTTTAACAAAATTAAAATTTTGAGTTTTTTATGCTTATGCTGAATATGGGGTGTGATCTGATGAAGTCTATCACTCAGAC
The DNA here is from genome assembly GCA_030060385.1 of Muscicapa striata striata. Taxonomy (NCBI): domain Eukaryota; kingdom Metazoa; phylum Chordata; class Aves; order Passeriformes; family Muscicapidae; genus Muscicapa; species Muscicapa striata. The sequence goes on from JAREIS010000031.1 coordinate 2,160,017, forward strand.
TTTTTAAACTTCTGATTTCAATCTGGACAAACCCAAGGACTCGGAATGTATGCCAGCATTTCAGGTGTTTCTAATCATGGTGTGAACAACTATCACAGCATAGTTTCATTCTGCTTCCATCAAAGCAGGTAACATCATGTGGAAGTCCCTTGGTAGCTACAGTTCCAGAGGGTTTTGCACTTTCTTAAACATATGGAGCAAGAACTAACAAGCTATTAGTGACTGATGTCCAGTTCAGCTAAATAAAATACCATGTCCTTGAAAACAAAGGAATAAGGTAAAGCTTAAAATATTCCACTGGGGACAGTACCTTAATTACTACTCTGCTTCAGCAATTTATGGCCAGCAGATAGACATTATAAGATTAGGTATGCTACATGCAGCTGAACATTTTTAGGGCAAAAAGCCCATAATATGCCCATTTCTTGTCACTGGCTATATCTGCAACAGCATATATCTTTAGATATAGAGGGACTAAAATTGAAAGCAACTCTCCCCCTCCTCTGACTGGCTGTGCTTTGGTTCATGATGTGGAATGGTCTGGAAACACATCCTCTGGTTTTCTCTTAGCTGAAACAAAGCTGGAAGACAATATGCAGGGGTACAGCTAACACCCATTCATTCAGTCTAAGGAACAGACTGTGACATCTCTCTAAAATAAATTACCCTGAAAAGCAGATAATTTTTCTTGTATCAGACTATGTGCCAATGTCATCAATCAATCAGAATAAGCAATGTTAAATACTGCCCTCAAAACCAGCCCAGGATAATATTTGTTCCTCTAGTGCCATTTCTTTAACCCTGGGAGAGAAAACTTACTAAACCCATAAACAACTAGAATCCATCATATTTATAAAGTAGCTAACAGTTTTTTCCTGTGACCTTTTCATAAATGCACACTTTTTATAATTAAAAATTATCTAGAATGTGATTATTAGCCCTATAGGACAAAATTATCATATTACATGTTTTATTAATGCGCCATTCTTCCAGCTGTTGTCTCTTGAGAAAATCTGTTTTGCCCTAGAAATAAAATGTCTACATGCAAGAGTATCTGTTCTGTTTGCCCTTCATGATCCTCATGTACCAGAAATCTTTTATTACCCCAGAAAACCACCATGCACTTTAAAAGCAGAAATCATCTGTTTCTTCATAGTCTTTCACTGAAGCTTGAAGGTTTTAACAATAAGTGGAAATAAATGATAATGCAGTCACTTTGATGTTTGCCTATATTCTTACCAAAGAATTTTCAGATGACATCTTTCAGAAGTTCACAAATCCTAAAGAATAACCTCAATCATAATGTATCAGGTCATTCCTTTCTCTTTTTTTTTTTTTTTTTTTTCCCTTCAATTTAACAGGATTAGGGAAACTATCTCAGTAACAAGCTCCACAAAGTATCAGGGGTTTTCATCTTTCATTGCAGCACTAGGACTAAATGTTAACAGGGCTGTTCCTAGTACCAGGACAATTCTATTTACAGAACATTTATATTCTATTTATTGCTCTTACAGAACTGTATGAGCAAGAACTGCTGCTAAAGCAATCCTCATGGAAAAATATCTGATTCAGGAGATGGGGCTTTTGCAGGTCTCACTGATTGAACCATTCTTTCTTCTTCAGCAGCTTTACCAGAGCATCTCTCCATCTGCTATCCTCAGAAACTGAACATTACCTTTACTTAACTGTACAAAGAGCAGTCAGAGATGGGATTTAAATGTATTTTTTAATATGGAATCTCTTCATTCAGGCAGACATTATCTGAAGTGGTATAATGCTCATTTTGTATGTGAGCCCTGTATGGGTAACACCTCCATCCAAACACTTGCTGGATTTGCAAAACCTTTAACAAATTAAACACTTGAATTATTACCAGCCCTTCTCCAACTGTTGTTTCTGCCATCTGGGTTTATAGCTTGCCCCAGTGAACTGTTGTACAACTTACATTTAATTATTTCAGGAAAGAAATGGCTTTTGAAAAATTCCTGCAGAGTTTGACCTTTCTGGATAAAGTTATCTTTAAATTTTGAGAAAAAAAATTAGGCTGATGGTATCTAAATCTGATGGTATCTAAAATCTTCTCTAGTATTTCAAAATTACTAAATCTTCCATGGTGTGTTTGAAGACCTATCTGAACATCTCTCAAAAACTGTTTCCCTAAAATAGTCAGCCTTTTTTTCCTGTCATAAACTTTATAAAATAACCTTATTATTTTTCAAAATGTTAATAATCTCACAGAAATTAATTTGCAAGGTGTCACCTTGAGGGCAAGATAAGATTGGTCTGTTAGACTGATTGGAGAAAACATGACTCTTTGACCCTTTCAGGTACTTGTTAGGACAAAAGTATGGACTACTTATTTTAATTGCTCTCAGACCATGATCTAGAAAAACACTCGATCTGAGCTTCAAAAGCCTCACATTCGTTAACTCAGGTCAGTTAATGAGCTTTGGGGAAAATACCTGATTGAATTTCTCCTTGAATTACAAATCAGGCTGTGAATGACAACAAATTCAATCTGTGTGATTTCAAATATTTAAATCTCTTTATCCAGCAATATTTTGGATTGTATATTGGATTTTTAGTTTTGCAGTACCAAAAAATTAAAAATCTAGAACTACTTGAGTGAGCCACAATAGGCAGGACTCACATCTCAGGTGTCATTTACTGAAAATCTCCCCGAAAATCTGAAGGTTTTAGCTTGTGTTGAAATGCATTTTCTACATGTAGAGACAACCATCTAAGCAGTAACCCTCCTGAGGTATCAGTGTTCCAAAGAAACTACTTTAAAGTTGTATGGGTCAACAGATAGATATGGGAAAGACATGCATTATTAAAGAATATCAACAACCTAACACACTTGGTATATCCCACATTAAACAGGTAGCAATCCCACTGAAGCACAGTTACTGTGCTAGGTGTGAGCACCAATAAAGTGAAAACATTTACCTTATCACCTTTCAGTGCACTTACTTGTGTGAAAGAGAATGAGCAGAATTGTGGCCTTGTCGTGGCTGCTGATGCTTCTGGAGATTCTTGGCTCACTTCACTGATAAGGCTTGACAGGATTTCAGAGACTGATGCAGGATGTTCTGTTGAAATAGGATGACCTTAGTACCTTGAGCTGAGTTTTGGCATGCTAAGAGGGCTGGTCAACATGCAGGGCTTGAAAAAACACATAGTGAAAAGGCAAATGGACAAAATTGTGACTTAATCAGATGTACACAGCCTGCTGCCCCCTTTATACCACAGGCAACAACAACCACCTGAACAACAGCCCGGGGGTCCTACATGGCAGGCTATTGCACTTGGAGGAGATGGCAATCCATGTGCAGCTGACATGAGCAGTGCAGGGCTGGCCTGAGCCCTGCTGTACTGCAGATGACTTGGCTTTCAGGACTGTGTGTGCCTCATGCCTTACCATACAATAAATGCAGCCAACCTGGCAAACCAGAGCCCATAGGCAGCAACTGTTTGTCACCAGCCATGATGCCAAAAGAATGTTTCTGACTTTATCTTGAAGTGAGGCAGCATATTTTCCGACAAACATTCTTTTTTTTTTCCATGGTAAATATTACAGATAGAGTTGATTTGCTTATAAGAAAATCCTGTAAAAATTCTGAAGATGACTGCTGGTGGACCTCACCACAGATGGGAAGTCTGAGCAGTGTGCCATGGCATGGCCAGAGGTCTATCTTACATTGTACATTGGGGGTTCCCAGCATCAGAGGGAGCATAAGGTACAATAAATTGCTATCCTTTCTGTGATGCTTTTGCTTTTCTTTCTAGGATCAAAAAAACAACCAGCACCTCCTGATACCAAACAGAAACTATCTGATCTGGTCTGCACACATTCGTAGGATTTCCTACTTGCTGTTAATAGCATTATTTTGACAGGAATCACAAAACATTTTCTGGGATGCCCTCTATAGCTACTGCCTCTGCCCAGCAAAGGGCCTGGCTGTGTGTCCATGGCTACAGAAAATGCTCCTGGTGACACAGGTGTTGAGTAGGAACCCAAGGGGCAGCGCTGGCTGACCAGAGGCACCAAGCTTCTGCACCCATCTGCAATCTGGCCAGGAGGGAAGGGGAAGAAGTGGGTCCTGTTGTGTCCAGAGGGAAGGTCCGGGAGCCCAGGCCAGCAGTTTGGTACAGCATGTCCAGGCAAAAAAAAAAAAAAAAAGCAATTCTTACCCATGTATTTGGGACAACACAGACAGATGCTGCTTACAAGATATGCAGAGAAAGTCATACCCTTAAACCTCAAAGAAATTTCTGCTTTTAAGAATGTTAACTGCTTATGTGTAAGGCATTTTTGGCTCTTTCCAAGTGACCCAGGAGTACCTGTGAGGTCTCTCTACCCTTTGCCTTGATCGTTTGTGCAATGTAGATAATGAAAATTGCTTTGCAAATTGTTTTGCGTCTGTAAAGTGCTTTGAGATAACAAGATTAAAGACACAGGGAGCCTCATCTTGCCAAGAGGAGATCTGTCAGGATCTCCCAGAACAGTGCCCAGTTAATATTCAAGCAAGTGAGATATTGCTCTTGAACATTTCAGGTGATTATGGCTTTCTCACAGTTGCTGCAAGCAATTATTGGGACCATTTTCCCAGATTTTCTCTCCCTGTAGGCTTTGGTATTCAGCCAGATAAGTTTTTGTCTGTCTCTCTTCCCTTAGTGAAACTATCATAGACATTGGCTTACTGATACTCAGGCACAAAAATAGTTAATTATTTCCAGCCCACCTGAGGGGAATCTTCCAAGGCACCTGAGCATTTAAGCCCCAAAATATAATGATCTCTAAGGCCACAGCCTTATTTTGTAAATATATACATTTACATAAATAATCTGCCCATAGGAGATAATTCAGTCTTCATCCAGGTTTCTCTTACTGGGCATAGGACAGAGAAAGGCAACTTAAGGTGGAGCTCAACTCAGGCAGCACATTGAGAGGAGGCATCCTAATGCCAAACAGTAGGAGATGTACCTTGTGAGATGCTGCAATCCTGTCCACCTTCTGCCATTTATGCATCTAACCACCAATTGAGCAGATTTTGGTATGTTTATGTGCACTGATCTGAATACAACAGGATTGATCCTTCTCCTCAATGTCAGTGGCAAAAAACAATGAAAATTTTCTTTTTCTTCTTTTCTGATTGGAGGGTTGGGTTATGGTTATTGAATTGCAGTTAGTCACTTCAGAGTGATTTTTTTTCATATTTAGTTCTTGGTCTCTCTTCTCTATTCAGAACCTGTTGCAAATTATGACTTGTGGATTTGTCCTTAAGTTAACAGTTGTGTCTAGCAGGGTGGAAGAGACACTCAGAGGTTTTATTCAAATTCATGCTGAAATCTGAGTGCAGCTTGCCTCACAGAGGAACAAATTATTGCCCTGATTATCAGGGAGGGCTTTTACAAACATCAGAGTGAGATGTGTCCTTGCTCATGTACTCAGTAATGATACAGCCATTCTCAGAGTCAGTGCTATGAAAATAACTTTGTAACATCTAACATAATCATGAGCAATATCATGTCCCGAATGCCATCAAAATTTAAACTGGAACAAGTTTCAGCCATTTAAGCATCTGAGAACTTTCTTTCTCTGAATGGCTTGTCCAGGGGAAGCAAAAGAAAAGGAACTGGTAAGCCTCTCTGAGGTTAGAGGGAATAAATTATGCAGCAGTAAATATTAACAAAGCTACAGGAATTGTACATAAAAGAAATAAAATGTATTTATACTTTTTCTTATAATATTTATTATGGGCATTTCAAAATCATGTTCATCCTATTTATCATCTTATTTCCAGCATTTTCCAGGAGAATAATATTTTAAACAGTCAGTGACATTTCTAGAGGTGTCCATTGTGAACTCTATTTTTAAGATCTATGAGAGCAATAGACATAAAAAATGTTTTATAAAAATATATGATTTTTAACATAATACAAGCTAGGACTTCCTTATGAAGTCTCCCAGGTATTCATGTGGTGATGAAAAATAAGAATTTTCCAATACTTCTTATAAGTAAATTTGTTTGGACAACCGTGCATTCTAATGAAATACTAAGGGCCACCAGCAATCCTATTTTATGTAGATTTTTCAGCTTTGTTCCAGACTATTATAATATTAGCATATAAATATACAACACTAATACATATATATTTAAATATTTTTAAAAATATATTTATATGTTTAGTTGTGCTTGGAATTTAAATAACCCAAGTTTTATTGCATCTTAATTGTAGAGAACAATGTTTTCTGTGGTCAGACCAGTTAAACAGCTTACCACTTAATGAGAATTTTAATATCTACTTTTTGATAATAGTCCTTTCACCTCTTTCCTCTCCATTTTCCCCATTTTCTCATCTCTTTGTATGTTTGCCTATCTGAATATCGTCTACAACATTATAATAGCTTCTTTCTAATCATATGCTTGTATTATTTTACATAATCACATTTTATTTTTTTGTGTTTTGTCTTTCCTTATATTTTTTCCTTATAGATATTATTGTGCTTCAAAATATTATCGTAGTTTTGAGACTGATACATCTCTCTTTCTATGATACTAAACCTTCCTTCTAAAACAAAAAAAAAAAAAAAAAAAAAAAGGAAAGGAAAGGAACAAAGCTGACAAAAGAAATAAAGATACCTGAGTGCTGGTGCTGCACACTTGATCTCCCACATTCAGTGTGAGCCTTCTTCCTGTCTTCACCTGTCTTTGGAGTACAAAAACACTCCCATATGCAAATATACTGAAGTAACAAAAATCTGATCAGCCTTTCAGAGAGATTTCTAGCATTTTCATCTACCATAAACAATACACCCTTTTTCTGTTAAGTAGTATCTCTTGTCTATACTCGGTATTTTTTTAGTGAGGCATTTAATTTCTCTGCAAAAGCAATGAAAATCCAGATGAATTTTGCAATCTTTGCTGTGCACAGTCCCCCCATGAATTCAAATTCAATTGCTAGCTTCTCTTTTAAAATGTTTTTCTTTTTTTAATAGCAAAACCAAGGTATATTAATGTCATAGAAAAAAAAACAGTCCATGAATGTGTATATATTTATGTTATGAATTTTTAAAGCTAGTTCTAAGTACCTTTTAACAGAAAAAGGTAAGTCACTTTTTAAAGAAAAGGAAACCTGAATGCATCAGTCACAAATCTGTTATTAATTGTACTTTGATATTTCCAAAATTCTGGCTGAATCCAAGCACCCAAATGCTGCCACTTACCATTGTAATGAACAATTCCTCTCTCATTCTTGGCTGTAGTATGCATCACCTGAAAGGAAAATACATGGAGATGTAATTGAACTGAAACTATCAGACAACTGCAAGAAAAAACTCTTAGAAGATTCTTTTCAGGGCCTCAACAAGCTGATGAAAATGAACAGTTCTACGCAGGAATCACTAAACAAAGGCAATTGAAATGCCTGATTTATGCAAGAAAATGGTGAAAACTGAAGATGAATCTTTTGCTAGCTTTGCAAATCCTAGGGAATTGCTGGCTGATGAAAACCATTTATGTAGAGTACCAGCTGGGTTTCCATTTCCTTCAACTACTCCGTATTTCAGAGATAATTACACATTTTCCATCAGCAACATTTCTTTCAGCACTTACACATGGCAGAAGTATTTGAAGGAGAATTGGCTTTATAATAATCCCTGAAAAACAGGAACCAAAAACTTCAATGTCTCCCAAAACTAACAGAACCCTCTGAAATCCCAACCCTTTCCTCATGGAGCATTATTCCCTCCACACCCTACAACCCCTGGGCAGTGCAGGGTTTGGTGTGGAGGTTGGGGTGAGGGTGGGGCTGCCCAAACCTTGCTGACACCAGGACACAGCTGACATGGAAGCCTCCCTGTAACTGCACCTACCAGCTGGCTTTACATCTAAAACCTGCTGCTCTTGACTTCAGCTACTCAACAAAAGATAATGGCCTGGGCTGAGCTTTTATTCCATGTTATTTATAGCTTCTTGACTCATCTTTTAATCACAGAAGAAAAATGCCCACTCAGGAGCACAAGCACATATAACTCCTCCTGCAACCTGCTTCCCTCCAGGAACTGTAGTGAAGAGGTTTCATGTTCAAGGACTTAATGATGAACATGCTAAACCTGTCAGAAATCTGAAAAATCTTCAAAACTGCAATTTTGGAGTCTTATTTATCCCACTAGTTAATCTCAGTCTTTGCTAAGTTAAGCACAATTTCTTTGTCTGGCAGCAGAATATCACCTTTATTACAGGGTAGTGACAACAATGCTATTAGTAGGGAATCAGTCAAAACCTGGTGCAGGCCTGGAGTGAATAATATGCCCTTGCCAGGAGATAAGTCAAGCAATGGTATGTATTTGCTAGAAATTCATTGCAACATCTTGGATAAACCCTTCAAAGTTCAAACAGCCCTTTTAGTTTTTACTGACAGAGATTTGAAGGTGTTTAGAGGATATTGTGTTTGAATTTGTCTTTTAATAGCATTAACCAGGCTCTGAATTATATCAGTAAAATCTGAACTATTTCTACAGTCGTATAGTAGTCTTAGTTTCATTATGCTTTTCATGAACCACCTACTTTAGGGGCATAGGACCTTAGTGAAAAAAGCAGGACTTTATTGTGACAGGGATACATAAGTTGAGTTTTCTATACCTCTCTTTATTTAAGACCTGAAAAAAACAAAACAGGATTTAAGACTTAGGAAGGTAGACCTCAACTGTATGCACATGAATAATGAGGTATCAAGAGCACAAAATGATGGTAGAAGCTCTCACACTCTTCCTGGCAATCATGAGTGGAGGTACATCTGAAGTGCTATACAGTAATGTCCCTGGCACTCAAAAAAGGAAGAACTGGTCAAGGATGTGAAGGTCTGGGGCAGCCTTGGTTGCCATGACCATGAGATGATGAAGATCAGGATCCTGAGTGGGATGTCCTGCAAAAAGCAAGGCTGCAAGCCTTGTCTTCAAAAGAAAAATCTAAGGGTGAAATGGTTTGCCCAGAGAGGTTGTAGTCTGCTTCCTTGGAGATATTCAAAACCTAACTGGACACAATCCTGAGCAACCTGCCTTAGCTGATGCTGTTTTGAGCAAAGAGGATTTGCTACATGACCTCAGTGGTTCCTTTCAGCCTCAGCTACTCATCAGATTCCCTGGCATTTTACACTCACAGAGACAATCCTAGTCAACAGCTCTCTACAAAAGCTAGAGTTTGATGGAAACCAACTCAGCTACTCATGGAAAGATGGAGATAAAAGTTATGTAGATCAATTAAGACATCTTTGTAGTTTGGTGTATTTGGACAAATGCCACAAAGAACTTCATAATATTTCCCATCAGAAATTTCTTGATTGTCCACAATTATCCAAACTATTTATAAACAATAAACTACTGTGTTTTTTGATTGGGAAACACAGACTTAAACACTTGAATAAGGCATCTAAGATTAAAAGCAAAATTTTAGGTAAAATAAAAAACTTATACAATGATAGTGTATATATATGTTAATTTATATTACTAGAATATACATGTAATCACCTGGATGACAGCATTTGTGTCTTTCAGGTATTTTTTAATTCAGTGCAAGAAGTTATCCCAGCTTTCTGATAGACTTTTTTGTGAGGCATTTTCTGTTTTTACAACAGCTTTCATCACATAAAGCAAACAAACTTCCTGTTTAATAGGTAAAATTACTTAATGCAACTGGGCTATAAAGGGAATCCTTGTGACTCTGCAATTCCTGATTTCTATATAGGGATGTATGAAAATGTTAATGTAAGCATCCCATGATTGGAAACAAATCTCATCTATGCAATACCAGAACATCAGGCAGCATAGAGCACATTGAGCATGGACTATGTGCCCAAATGGGGTTTCAGCACTGTGTTGCTTCTTCTCTTTTTTTATTATTTTGACTGCTACAATAGCCCTGCCTGACAAATTCCCCAGCTCTGCACCCATGGCCAAAAAACCACTCTCTATAACACACAGCTTGTGTAGGACACCCAGGAGCCAAGAGTGACTAACAGGGAAAGTTTGGCCTGGAGGAAAGTGGGTCCAGCCATGCCTGGAGAAAAGGACCTGGGAAGTGGGAAAGGCCAAAGGTCTTTTCTGGCAGTCTAGAAACAGCAGGGTACACAGAAAGCCAAAGCCAGTAGAGTAGATTTTATACAGATTTCACTGAATAATGGGACAGAAAAATCGACCTTTGCCTTAGAAACTGTTTTATCAGTGTGGACAAATCACCTGAATAGTGAAGGTGGCTGTAAATTCACTGGAAAACTGTTCTGCAAAGACTACAGAAGTTTGGAAGAGTCAGAATCTAGAAAGCTTTGGCCTGATTTTGAAAGAAATGTGGTAGCATTATACAGCTTGGAGTTTCCATTCATAAATGTTATACTGATGATTTTTTGGGAAAAAATGTTATGGATTTAAACAGCTTAAATAGTTTTAATCTCACTTGCCAGGGGAATTTCTAAGTGCTTTTTGTCTTTGCTAGAATTCAATTAATTTATTCTTACAATTTCATTGTTCATTTTGAAATAATTTTTTACAGTTCAAATCATTCATTGTCCCCCAAAGCACTCAACCACCTGCTCATCTTTCAGTACATACTCCTGTCTTATGGAAGCTGGATTTATACTTTCTCTTATTTAATTCCCCAAAGGCACAAAAACTGTGGTGGAAGTCCAGAGTTTTCATGGCTCATAACACCAGCTAAATATAATTTATTTAAAGTGATTGAAATAGAGCTACTTAATAATAGAAAAGAAGCACAGAGGAAGCACACAAGAAAGCACTTAGAGGCTTCCTCAACAGACATAGGTTTCCTCCTTAGAATATTAATTGTGTTAGAGGAATAAAAATTTTCTCTTAAGGGAGACATCTTTTCTTTCCCAAAGATATTAGTATTCATAACAGTAATCTTTCTCTTTTTCCCCCTTGTTTGATGAGAGTCTTATGGACTTCAAAGATTAATTTAAGAAAAAAAAATCTTTTCTATATGAAATCAGCTTTTTTTGTGCTTTTCCTCCTTCCTTGAACCTAGTGGAAAATCTGCCTGCAATTGCAATGGCGCAAATAGATTAGCTGGGACATATTTATGAGTATGTGCTTTTGGAGATGATTTAAATTAAATAATGCATATAACATAGGCTGCTGCAAAACTGCTAAACTTCCAGGGGAGCTTTAGTTTTGTGCTAATTAGAATAATTATCTCATCAATCTCTTTTTCAGAAGCAGAAAATGTTCTCTTGTGGTGCTGTAAGGGCTTTTGTTGGCTCTTCTGCAGTCAGAGACAAGTTTCCTCAAAGCTCCAGCCCCTGTGTTTGGAGCATGATCATCTCCACTGAGTACAAGGGGAGCCTGAGAATCTGGGCAGCTTCCCTTGATCTTAAAACCAGGGAGTGAATATTCCTGCTGCCACCTGGCTGCCTCCTTCAGATCCATGAATTATCTGAGGTGGTGTCCTTTCATCTCCATCATCTGTAGCTCATTCCCAAACTAGGCATAAAAAAAGATTTTCAGCTTCCTGCTTTCCAAAGGCTTCCTCAAAAAATGTAAGCCAGCCCACACAGAGACAATTAAATTAAGATGGGAAAGGAACTTTGAATGATCTCCGAGAGATGAAATAAGGCACTAAATCCACTTTTTCAATACTTTTCAAATACACTGAAAGCAATTGGAACTGAAGAATTTATAAAACACCTTAAAAAAATTTAAAGATAATAATAAAGTGCTTTCCCTGCTATTTTGTTCCTTATAGTTTAAGCAGTGCAGAAGCAGCCTTCTACCTTGCAAACAAAAAAAAAATTAAAATCTGAAAAATTAAATAATTTTTCCCCTCAAAAATGAAGAATTTGTAAAATCCTGAATCCAGTACAAAAAAGTAACTAATTTATCTTTTAGCTTAGTTTAAATCCAGTTTTTACAAACTTTTTAGCAAAAAATTGATGAATGATTTTCAAATAAAACTTCTGTTTGATACCAGAATGTGAAATAATCTAGTTTTGAAAATTTCAGGTCTATCACACATACAAAATCACAGCTTATTTCTAAATATTGCCAGTTGAAGGACTTATCAAAACTGCAGCATTTTCACTATCTATTTTCACCATCCATTTAAATTTTAACAAAAAGCCCATTTCAACAGAGAAATTCACTCTTCCATATTTGGGGAGTTTCCACAAGTAGTTTCACATTTTATTTTCATTTCCTTGTTAGTAAAGAGGTGGCAAAAATAGGCCAAGTATTACTATTTACATACTCCATCTATATTTAATTCTGGTGACACTCAATGAAAGCTTGAGAATACAGAAACTTTCTGACTAATGTTTGCTGTGAGGTGTCGCTACTGGAAGCTGGGAGAAAGAGAAAATTACAGCAGTTATGGGTGGGTTTGCAATCTGCAAAGAAATCTCATGTTCAGGTTTTTTTCAATGTTGATGTTCAGAGTAAAATGAGTTTAAACTAACATGATCGTGTATCTTTGTTCAATTATTGATCAAAGTGGATGGTTGGATTGGGGTCCTTGAGCAGGATTTGCTCCATGATGTCATTAGGCTAAGCACCAGTAAAATATGTTTCTCTGAAAGTATTTTGTCCCCTTTCCAGTGTCCTTCTGACAGATTTTCTGCAACAAGACATTTCACAAAGTCCATGCTCCTGTGAATGGCAGAAAGTTCTTCTCATGATTGATTCTTCTCATTTCTTATTTTTAATTATGGTTTTAGGGCAGTTCAATAATGCATGTTACCTAATGTCATCTTGTGACACTGAAAAATGTAAACTCTATTTCTATAACCATTGCTGATAGCAACCAAGTAATGAAACAGGTAATGGAAAGATCTAGGCAGATAAAGCCATTTTCTGGACACACCTGTATTGTCATGTTAGCCTCAAAAACCAGAACTGTGCTGCATATTCTGCTGCTACTGTGCCAGAACTTGCAGTTTTCTTTAACCTTTTCTGCTAAAAAGCCAAACAGACTTTTGCATTTGCTTTTTAATGGCCTTTTTATGAACAGCAGCTTGGGAAAAGTTAAGATTTGAAACCTGCAGAAGGTGTTTTCATGTACAAAACTGTGTGTTTGTGATTTCTGATCCACAGTGGTAATATATTTCTATTTCCAGGTAAAGGTCTTCTTACTATGTTGTATTTACTATCTTACCATACTCTTAAAGACAGTGAGATTTATAAGTACATCATTTTTGGTCCAGACACCTTATAATTTTCACGTGTTAAAAAAACCCCCCAAAAACCAAAACCAAAACAAAAAACCACAACAAAAGAACAGAATACAAATTTAGCAAATATAACTACTTCTGACTTGCCTTCCTTGTGTTTTACTTGCCCCAGAAGCAGAGTTTCACCCTCTCTGAAAGATTATTTTAATTACCTATCTGCTTTGTGAATTCCCCATTACTCCCTCAGCCACTCAGAACAAAGATATGTTATATTTAAGGGCATCAAATACCAGAAATACTCCACAACTGCATAGACTTCCAGGGTTTAAGATCTCAACATAAACCCTTTATCTGTGGCAAAAGTGTGTAAAACAAATCAAAACTTTATAAAAATAACTTCCCTTAAATATATTACAACTGATAGCATTACTTTTTAATTAAGTTAATTTAAGTTAATTTAATTAATTTAATTATTTTAATGTTTTAATGTGACAAACACCCATCAGAACAAATCATAAAGTCAGTCAGGAAAAATTCCCCCTAAAAATGGCATAACAGCTGACTAATTTCCTCACAGCATGGGCCTAGAAGTACACAGCCAGAAATAGTATAAGGGAACCAAATTAGAAGGTGGAGGTTAAGCCTTCAAGATTTGAAAATGCCAAAATTAGAAATGGCTTTGCAGTTTCATCTTTGCTCGTGGTGCCAGGCAGCGTCACTTCTGGTGATTTTCTCTTCCTCAGCTCCCAGGCTCAACCACCCCCTTTCACCAAACTCCAGCACATCCCTGGGATGCAGGGTCCTTTCTCACCTCCAGCCTCACCTGACCTGCACATCTTGCCCTTTTGGTGGGCAGGTTACACTCTGCAGCTCTGCCCTTCTTCTGTGAGAAGGACAAAAGGCACCTATTGGAGAGGCAGGTGACCAAACGCTGCAGCGTGGATTCAGAAGCTGCCCAAAGCCTGTCACTCTCTGTGGGGTCTCCTGAGCCTGAATCCCCACAACAGGGACATAGAGGTGGTTTAAAGTTCAGGTTTTCCCAGCTGGTCCCGAAGAAGATTCAGGAGGCTGTTTTCTGAGTTTTCCAAGGTTGTTTATTGTTTCTTATCTACAAAGTTCTTTCTCTAACTAACAGCAGTCTGTTCATCATGGAGATCAAGACACACTGCCTGCCCTTGGGGCAGGACTTATCTTTTATACTATAAATTATGTACCTAATATTTACAATTACTTTCCAATACATGACAATTTTATTACACTGTCCAACTCTGTCCCAGACCAATCCAGTAATGCCAGCCTGGCACTTAACATGGATGGCATGAAGAAGAAGAAAGAAAAGATATACCACGCCCAAAGTCCTCCATATTAGCTTCAAACCCCCTAATATAAACATTTCTAAAAATTCACTTTTCTACCTTCTAACAATCTAATTGATACTCTACTTATTTTTTGTGACTTGTAATTCTTCTGGCAATGTTGGCAAATTTCTCCAGGGACTTAAGTCGAGTCCCCAGGACCCCTGGGCACCATGCCAGAGCCTCTGAGACCCCTGCCAGGGGGGCCTCGAGGCATCCAGGGAAGCCAGGGGAGCACCCTGGACTCCCATAAAAGCCTGCAGCTTTGTATCCAGCTACTGATCCTGAACAGGATGGATGGGCTTGGATGGATGGGCTGAGCAGGTGAGCATGGGCTTGTGCAGCTGACCAGGGGTGTGGGCACTCCTTGGTGGAGATGCTGGTGGGCACCTCCTGCAGAGGAGACCTCAGTGGCCTCATGGCAGCTCTGCAGCCAGGGAAGGGCTGTGGCTAAAGACAAACCAGGACACTTCTTTAGGGGCTCTAATATGGAGAAGGTCAGTAATTGGTCTGAGAGTGATCCACTTGACAAGCTTCAGGTCCCTGCCAAAAGGGAGAGTGGTGACAGAGATTCTCAGCTAAAAGACTTTGCATCATATGTCAGTTTTAACCTGAATCTTGACTATACATAGATTTACCTGTGACTTTTTAAGTTCACAGCCACAAAGCTGAACCCAGTGCCTCTCAAATGCCAGCCAGAGCCCTGCCACTTGGAGCAATTGTGGGAAACTGGAAAGAAAACTAGAGGGGAGAGCTCCTGGTAGAGTTTATGGAATGCTGCTGCTTTCAGCTGGAGGGCACATTCCTTGTGCCAAGGCAGCAGTGTCCCTCTGAACACAAACAATTCCTTTCTTCCCTGTAAACCACTGCCAGGCTTAACAACCAGACTCTGCAAAACTACTGCTGCTATAAATGAGAAAGGCAGAGAGGGACTCTTAGGAGCCAGGGCACACAAGCAGTTTTGGCCACCAGAGGACATGAACAAGGGAAGCAGATGATAGTCACGATTGCCATCTAATGGCCAGGAGTCAGAAAATGGAGATGAGAGAGAGATGAAACAAGTGGTGAAGAGGAGGTGTGAAAAGGGAAGGGACTCTAGGAGTGCAGGTTTGGGGCTGAGCCCTATTGACTGTGCCTATTTCTAACCAGAAATTCAAATTGTGGGATTCACATCAGGGAATAGCAGAAGGTGTTTAGATCTGACACCGAACTTTCTATTGAGCCCTGCAAATAGTGTGGACAGCCAAGCTGTGCTTATCATATAATCACGTATTCCCTACTGCAGGAAATAGTGCAGAATATCTATGTACTTTTGGCTATTCTTTAGAGACTAAGAAGTAGAGAGGAGGGAAAAAAAAAAAAAAAAAAAAAAAAACCCCAAACAAACCAACCTGTTCCCATTTATCAGTTTATAAGGATGCTGCAGACAATGCACGTCCTTGGGTAGAAAGTAGTAACTGCTCACCAGACTCTGTTTCTTTCCCAAGACCATTCAAGTGCCACAAGCTAGAGGAAGAGTTTTCACCAGCAGAGTGCAGTGTTTCCCTAAAAATATGTTAGCATGAATTATCATTGACATCGTAAAAGGTATTTTCCCACTCTGTGCAAAAGCTGATTTATTTTACTAAAGACAACTTGACAAAAACAATTGCATTTTCTAAAGAAGGTGTCCTTAATAATGATCATGCTAATCAGGGAAATTATGCTGTACGGTTCAAATATGTACAGCTATAACAATCTAATGACAGTGACACTTTCTGCCAGCAAATCTATGTTTAATGAAGTGCATAAGTATTACATTTAGCATGTGAATAGACAGTGAGAATAACTATGTGCTTAAAGTCAAGCAAATTACTAAGTTCTTTTGTAGATCACATCATACTTAATATGCAGATTACTTCCAGGATGACTTTTTTTTTTTTTTTTTTTTTTATTATCATTATTCTAACTATTTTGAAACATGCACCTACTTCCCTGGAGGAGTTTGTTTTCCCTTGTTTGCCCAGAGCATCATCATATTGCCACTCTAGTTTTCCCATATTAATTGTGTCAAGATTAATCCTTTTCCCTTTTTAAGAAACTTTGGAGGAAGGAAAGTAGCTAAAGATTTTCTTTTGAAAACAAATGTTACCCATTAATTACGGTGTCTGTTTAACAACATAGTATATAGTTCAAATATGCAGCCAAAAATTTCCGGAGCAATCCTTCAGGCAAATGGAATGAGTAAATATAATCAAGGAAGTGTAAGAAAACCACAGTCATCCTCAACTACAGCAATGAATTTCACACCCACTTAACCTGTCATGCTGTAATTTAGTAAGAATACTCCTTGGACCAAATGTCTACTTTTGCACCTTGCTATGGCTCATATAACCCACTTAAGATGGAAAGACAGGAATAATATCAGCTGCACTCACTAAAAGATCAACCATCTTACTTTTGGCAGCCCTTCACCCATTTCAGAGCAGGACTGCATTTCTCCCCAGTGTATTGAGTGAGGGGGTGAACTCGCCTTAATTTTAATTAGTAAATTTGGCTCAGGTTATAGTCAACAATGAGAAACAGATACTTCCAAAGACGCTTTATCTGAGTGCCGTAGACACCTCAGCCTTTGGGTCTTTGGCCTTTGGAGGTGCACAATTCCCTCTCTGGCTGCACAGAGGAAGCCTGGAGTGACTAACTTTGGATGACTAACTATTTAAACAGCTGTCTTTAAGAAAATAAACCCCAACCATATCTTTAAGAGCACTTCTCCCCCCTCCCCTCACAGCCTGCCCCCAGGAACTACGTGGCTTAGTATGCATGACATTCCTAAAAGGGAAAGGGGGCAGGCAAGGAGGGGAGGCCAAGGAGAGAGGAGAAAGAAAGAAAGAAAGAAAAAAACGTTCTTTTGCAGTCTGTAGTTCCCTTTCAGTCTCTTTCTCAAAACGGATGTGGGGAGCCATAAAATGTCAGCTCAGCCAGCGTGGCTCAAAGCTCAGTGTGACAAGGTCATGCAGAGGTGGCAAATGAATGTACAATGAATTCAGCAGAGTGCTGCTCCTGGCTGCTGAAATTCTGGAGGGGGCATACAAGCAGAAAAAATAAAGCAAGAATTTTTGCATAGAAATGAAAATAAATAAAAGTATATATGCTTTGTATGTCATACCTTGGTATTTTTTAGTTTATCATTATTTTAAAGCATCACTGTACTTTCAAATCCGATCTACTGTTATTGTTAGAAAACTAATCAAGCAAGAACAGTTCTGCTGGCAACTATATAAACAGTGACAGACATGGTGGAAATTTTTCTGTGGGCAGAGGAAGAATCTGGCAGGTTTGCAAAGAAAAAGAAAATGGACAGTTAGGAATGTGTGAGATGGCTTGGAGAAGAACAGGAATCAAGCAGAGTGGCATCCCTGAGAAAAGATAAGCTGTGCTTTGTTTTGTGTTATTTTATTTTGCTCTAAAACACACAAGGATATGCACATGAATGTGCACATACACACTCATAAAACTGCATGGTATGATAATGGTTTATATTGAAACTTTTGGCTTTTCATTATTTTTGTGACCTCTATAGTAAACTAGGATTCTTTTTTTTTTTCCCCCATGGAACTTCAAGATATAAAGAAACTCCTTTCAATAGATGTAGATATCCATTGATCCTGCAATATTTATACAAAATGTTAAAGAACACAACAATATGCTTTTTAAAAAAAAAAAAAAGTTCTGAAGTTCACAGCACCTTTCAAAGCATCAGCCAGTATTAAAACTGGTGTGAGTGGACTGTGCCAAAATTATGCACTCCATATCCTACCCCAGGAATCAATTTCCATCTTCACAAGACAAAATTAAATACCTAACTACTGTTTTCTAATCTATTAATCTAATTTTTTTCCTGCAACAGGATCTGCCTGGATGACACACAAGGCAGGTGTGCTAATTTTAAATGCAACTTCCTTCAGGATGTGGAGCCTTTCAAGGATCTCAGCAACAGCAGGCTGTCTGCCTGAGAGAGCAGTTTCCCCCTAGAGCTGGATTGAAAAAATACAGGAATAAGCTTAGACATTTGCCTTCATATTCTACCAGGACATAAGGTTTAAGTATTTAGTAGTGGAACAACTAATTTGCTCATTGTTTCAAACACTGCTGCCAAATACACAGGAGAAAGTGCATTGTGCTATGAGAGGCTGTGAGAAAGCTTTAGAATATGGATTAGGGAATAAAACATGTAAGCATCTGCCTTGATTAATTATTGGCATCTGTTAATAAGATGTAAGTTTCTGTTTGTTCCTTTAACTGTATGAAAATTATATAATAATTACATTATGAAACAAACAAGTTTACATACTGGAGCATTCTGGGACACCGCAGAAAGCCTTTCCTCAAAAAAAGAGGGATGGAACTTGGTTTGACCTCTGGACCTCAGCTGTGTGATGTCACTCCTGGTCTCAGTGATCCTCACACATGCTGCAGTTTCAGTCTCCATGCAAACAGAGAGGAGAAACCAGTTCTTTAACCCAGTTCAGAAAGCTGCTTGTGCCTAAAATCATGGCCATTGCACCAACACTGACTTGTCTCTGATGTCTCTGAAGATGTCGGTGGTGTCAGGGTGATGGTGCAGTGGGACACAAGCCCCTTGGTGCAAGCAGCTGCTGTGAGCACAGTGACAAGTGACTGGGGGCTGTGGTCACAGAGCTGTAAGGGCTCACAGAGTGGGGGGTGGGTGTGGCTGTGCACTGGGCTCACATGTGCTGCCAACCAGCAGGAATCACAGAGTCAAAGATTCACATTGGAAAAGCCCTCTGGGATCATCCAGTCCAAGCATTAACCCAGTACAGCCAAATCCACCACTAAACTGTGTTCCTGAAGTGCCATATCCTCATGTCTTTTCAATGTCTCCAGGAATGATGACTCAGCCACTTCTCTGGGCAGCCTGTTACAGTGCTTGATTACCCATTTGGGGAGGAATTTTCTCTTATTATCCAATCTAAACCTTTTGTTGTTTGTGATCTGGGAGAAGAAAGCAACCCCCACCTCTTTCAGGTGGTTGGAGAGAGTGATAAAGTACCACCTCAACCTTCTTCTCCAGGCTAAGCAAGCCCAGCTCCCTCAGCTGCTCTTCATGAGACCTGTGCTCCAAACCCTTCACCAGCTCTGCTGCCCTTCTCTGGACATGCTCTGGTACCTCAATATCTTTCTTGTAGTGAAGGACCAGGAAGGATTTATTCCAGACCTTAGCAACACAGACACTCCACATCTGTGAGTGCTTGGGTTTGGGCTTGGTTGGGCTCAGAGATGAGATGTGACAGAATTTTTTTTCAAAGAAGGAAAAACTTTAAAAATGGAACATAGCATTGAAAGGCTGCATGGAAAATCCTGTGGGGTAGCAGAGGTGTCTATCCTGGCTTTCAATGCATAAAGTTCTGCTGTTCATCCACATTTTTCATGACAAAAGGAGAATCACGCTTATAATTCTTTAATAGCAGAATTATCAGTATTTTGGAAGCCACTATCTCTCCAGAATGTCTGCAAAGGGCGAAGTAGAAAACATAGAGAAGCATTTCCATCTAAGGTTTCTTTACATTAAGGTACAATTTTTAGGTCCTTATATCACAAGAAAGGCTTCCATTAACATCATTATGACCAGTGTGGGAAGAGGATACTCAGGCAGGGATCAGCATTAGCTCCATTGATTTCTTTGTGCAAATTGCAATCCTTTCCCCTCTGTAATATGGCACGGAGTGTGGCCCAGGCTTACACCCTAAGTTTAGGAATCCTTAAAGAGCCCAGTGATTTGCCTGGAACATGCAAGGGTCTTAAGAGCCCCATGAAACCTATTTCTTGTGGGAACCTCCTCACTCAGTCAATAGATTCCCAGGTTAAGTGATCAGATCTACTAAATGTTGACTTTAAAGGGAATTAAGTACCCAAATGTCTGTGAGAGCCTGGGTAGTTCACTGATTACTGCTAAAGGACTAAAGGTCTCACCTAGTACTAACTCTCTAGAAGTTAAGTGAGCATTGTGAGATAGTCCTTCCACACTGTCCTATGGTCAATGGAAGGCAGTGAGAGGAAACTGGAGGGTGATTCATTTCCTCAACCCCTATCCTTGGATTGGCTGAATCATCTGAGACTGCTGCCCTGACTGTAGGGAGAATCTGGGCTACAGCTGCAGGCTGACTTTGGGCAGGATGACTCGCATCCTCTGTGGTGCTTTCAGTAGCAGCTGGGGTAATCAGCAAGTGTCCATTTTTTTTCTGTAAGTGAGGCTAAATTTTCCAAGTCACTTCGATTTTTTTTTTTTTTGACAAAGACTGTGTCTTTCAGGCTGCTAATAAAAATGCCCCTCTCTAAACACCTCTAACCTTGATTAGAGGACTGATTGCTGATTCTTACTTCTAGTGGACACTTTTTGTAGAGGTTTCCCATCCTGGCTGTATTTCCTCAGTTTGGTTACAAGAACAGGAGCGGTCTCACGGGCCCTAAGGGAGTCAGGATATTTTAGACTTATTGCTTTCCCATTATCCAAAGAAAGAATTTGGATTGGCTTGATCCTTCTTGGCAGTTCTTTATCATGATGTTATCTTCTTGGTATTTAATCTTTTTTCTGAGTCTTGAAGTTAAGCTGTTAAATACATTATGACGGTTTGTTTCTGTATTCCACCACTTAAAAATGAGTGTAGACTTTGACCTTTACAGTTTTTCAGAGATCTCTCTTGTCTCTTTTGCATTCTTTGAAGAGCCCCCTAAGTTATTACTTTTATTTGCTCCATAAATATCTTGTCAAATTTCATCAGAATGATTCAGCTTGAACACATTTATCTCAAACTCACTGCCTAACTTAATCTTCCCTTAGCTTGAATGCCATTCCTGTCTTCATCTGTCTAAACTAATGTGATTAAGTCCTCACAGAGTTTACCTTTGGCACCCAAAGGCATTAGGCATTTTCTCATTTTCCTTAAAATTTCATAGGGAGGCTTAAGTTTTAGCCACTCATTTGCTCAGAAATTTTTACTTCTTGGTTGTGGATATTCATTATGTATCAACTATCACCCCATATTAAGGCAGATGGACATCACCAACTAGATGAGGGAGTGGTATGGATTAAGACCTTCTGAGACAAATCCTATGAGGTACAACAATTGTCTTGGGAATGGGAGATACTGTGATTTCAACCCATGTCTCTTCTTGCCCCTTGTCCCACGCCAAGTGGTTTCAGGCCATCCCCTTGCACTCATTGCTTGTGCAATGTTTTCAGCCCACCATGGTCTGAAGGAGATAAGGTTCAAGATGCTCTCCTAGAATGTTAAAATTTTAACCCCATAGGATCTGAGTAGCTCCATCTACCTGGAGGTTGCCCCATCTCTGATGCCAGAGTGCAAAGAGCAGGCACTAGCATGTGCTGCACCTCTGCTCTGCAAAAGGCCAGGTGCCATCACACGTGGAGGACAGAGGAGTTCAGTGTCCCCTGAGCACCATCTATGGGAAATACCTCTGGTCTCTCCCTAGTCAAATCCAGGAAACACAATTACAAGCAGACTGCATCCTCCCCTGCAGCTTCCTGAGCTCCCATTGTAGGCTTCAGGACAGGCATGGTAGCAACATTAAGGCAAATTTGGCTCTTTCCCCTGCTCTTCAGGCTGCATACTGAAATGTTCAGTGAAGCATTGCCTATGTTGGGTATCTGGATTATGGCAGGCTTGATTTCATCCATCTAATGCTGATGATGCATTTGTAAAATCTCAGAGGAATACTGATATTATGCAACCACACAAGAACTTTAATACATCATTTGAAAAGTGGCAGATTTATATAAAGTAGTTAAGATGCTGAAAGGAGAATTATCCCAAGTACCCATTTATATATACAAAATCATTTTACAGTGTCTCAAAATCTTGTCCAAAACAAAGTTTGGGTCAAAAATTTGTGTCAGAAAATAATTAATCAGTTCTCTGAGGTAGACTCACTAGTCTACTCAGTCTCACTCTTAACTTCATTCTTTCTCCATTACCAAATCCCTCCTTAATCTTTCATTCCTTTCCTTTGCCCATTAATTGGAAACAGTAACTTTCTCTTCTCCGGACAGCTTTGAATAGAAGTATCAAAAGTAAGTCTCTGATGTCCCAATCTCATCTGATACTCAAACCCTCAGCCCTCCTTATAGTCTGGGGATAGCAGGGAGTGGCCACCAAATTGACCTATTTTGGCACCAAACCACAGGACAAGGACAAATCCTAATGGGATGTTAATTTAGATAATATCCATAGCATATCTTAGCTGGTGCAAAATAATTAATGGACTCTTTTAAGGTTTTAAATTCAAGATGAGTTACTATGGATGCTGGGGGCAGATGGGAAACTACCCAGATTAATAAGCATAAAACTTTTTATGCTGGCTGACTTTCTGTGTTATCTTCCCCAAATCAAAAGGGACTTTGGATATTTGAAAGATTCAACAGCTGAAATAAAAAGAGCAGTCCCATATGTAACTTTTGTCTGTGTCTAATTTCAATTATTAAAGGCAAAGGATAACCAAACTGCTGAGCTCCAAAAAATTGCCCAAAGCATAATGACATAGGATAGCTCATTTTGAGCAATCAATTCGTAAGTGCATTAATACAACTCATGCACAGCTCCACTTGGCCTTACCTCAGCAAAACAGTATCCCTTGCAAACACCAACTGTCTGTTTCATGGCATAATTTATTTTCTCCCTAATTGTGTTTTGTTTGCTAGGCATTACTATTAAAAACATGATTGTAGAGCTGGTGAAAAGCAAATGCAGATGCATATAAGGAAGGAGGACTGGTTTGAATTGCAATAAAGACCACTTATTGTCATATTCCATCTCATTCAGAAGCTCTGCTCTGTTACAGTCTAAAAAGGGAAACAATACACAGGAGCCAATGAGTAACAAAAGTAATCAATAAGTCTGAAAACTTCATCAAGCCATTAAATGAATGACTAGTTTGCTCTCATCTGGGACAACTGCCTCAGCATTCAGTAGCAATAATAGCACTCTGGCTAGACAGGCAAGGTGGCACCATGGGTGTGGCTGAACCCCGTGGTGGTCACCATGCTTTGCTCTGTTCTCTGCCCAGAAAACAGAGGCAGTCTCAAAAGCCATGACAAACCTCCATCTTGAGGGAACCTGGTTCTCCACTCCAGTGAGAGTGGAACACCATGCATCTGCTGTTGGTAAAAAGATTTCTCATAAAACTAAAAATTAACTATGTGAATTCCCACTAGGTATCAAGGAGAAGAGTTTGGTAAAACTAATGAAAAGTGCTATGGAACAATTGCCAAGTTACAGTCTATTCTGAAGAAGTATAAAGCCTCATGCCTCACTCCAGTGCACAGTGGACTTCTCACATCCATAATGGTGCAGAAGTATCCATATCACAGTCTTTGCATGGGCCTTGCAATTCTGCCATACTAATCACTTGCTGTACTCAATATTGACCTGTACTGAATATTTACCTCCAGCCTATTTTTCCCACTGTTTCCAATCTATGGCACTATTTTTTCCTCACTATCTGACTTCAGAGTCCCCATAAAATATGTTTCCTACAAGTTTGGTTTTTTTTTCAAATAAAGCTGTTACCTATTCCTGTTTAATCTCTGTTCTACCAGGCTTGCATTCTAATGTCTTAGGAAGCACCATCTTAATATTTTCCAGAAGCAATATTAACACATCATAGAATATTTTCTGAGCATATGTTAAAACTCCAATTATAGTTCAGCTAATGGAGCCATACAAATGTTCAATTAAATAAAACATATGCAGTGCAATCTACCCACCAAAGTACTTGCTCAGTAGTTGACTGTAATGAGATTATGTGTATTCCTATAAGATCTGCTTCTTCAAAGCTTTTGGTGTGACTTACTGAGTTAGAATATTGAAAATTAAATTGGAAACAAGTGAATGCTCCTCTCTCTGACTGCAGATTGATCATCAGTGGGTCCTTCATTCTTACCAAGAACAGGAAACTGAAAAGCCTCAGCATTTCCTTTTGACTAACTCCCTTCATACTTCTTGCTCATCCTCTCTTCCCTCAGGAAGGAAAAACACCATGAACTGTAGGGTTTCCTCTTTGCCTCTGTTGATTTTAACTTTAAAAAATGGACAAAACTAGTCTTCAAAATCTTTGTTTCATCTTCAAAATAAATTGTCTTATTTTCCAAAGACACTGTAAACAACAGCTATTGGCAAAGTCAGCAAATCCAAAGCAAGTTATTTATGGAGCACATAACCATGGAGTTGGAAGCCCATGTGCTGTAGATGGATGGGGATGATGGAGCAATTGTTCCCAGTGGTATGGGCTCAAGAAAGATGGTTGAGCAAACAGAACCAGACCCTTTTATTTCTAGTTAAAGTATTCTATGGATTAATTGAGAAAGACAACTAAGTACCATCCTCCTGCTACCAACAGAGTTGCATTTCTATTTTGCTGATAACCTCATATTACTCTGGGAGAAGAGATATAATTTTAGATTCTTCATATTAATGAATTCTAGGAAAAAAAAAGCATCCTAACTAATTATTAGTATTCCCCTAATGGTTAGAGCCTTCCTCATGGCAGTGTGCTGGAGTTGCAAACACAGAACAAAAATATGGGTTTAGACTCATGGCAGGAACTGGAACAGTAATTTTGCTCACCAGCAAGTAATAAATGAAGTTCTTGCTATAATTCTACCCCAGGATCAGCAGGAGAGAGTCTCTTCAGATCACTAATTTCATTTAGATTTCTCACTCATTTCCATCACTTATTTCATTACTCACTCAGTAAAGAAATCAGCCCACATGTACAGAGTCCTAGTCCCTCACTCTTTTGAAGAATTCGAAGCAAATTTGAGATTTTTCCAACTTCATAGCAAAGGTGGTGATAGCTGTAAGCTGCATGTGAACAACAATTTTGTGCATGAACCCACTGCAGGGCTACATTTCAATTCAATATCATCTTTCAAGTGGGTGAAAATGTATGGCTGGGTGGATGCTCCTGGGTTCCAGATGGGAAAGTTAATCAAACTGTGGGCTGTGCAGCACATGTTGCTACCCTCAGTGCTAAGGAGGGGTGGGATGCTCCAGGATGATCCAGCTTTTCAGGAAATCCATTTTGTCTGAAAAGCCTGAATTTGTTCCTCTTAAATAATTTTACCCATGTCAGTAACACATCCAAATAGGAAAGGTTCTCTCCATTGCCTTGCTGCTTTGTTTTCATTTTAGTGGTGATGAACTGGATGTGCAACATTAACCCTTACTGCCTGGGTAGGGTATTTTCCAGCAAGGTAAAACATGTTAATGTGAATAACCCCAGGCTAAGAAATATAACTAAAAACATTGAGTCAATATAGAATAATATAATATTATAGGTATACTATATTATCATATTACATTGAAAATGTACAATATATTCAGCTGCATTTTTATGTTGTATGTGTATTACATATTCCATATTCTATGTTCTGCATTATATATACATGTATTATATATTGTATTTTGTACTTCACATATTATATATTACACATACACACATATATATGTATGCTGTAGGTACACATCACCACAATCTCTGGCCACATTCTCACAGAAATGGTAGAAACAAACATATTTTTGAGGAGTCGGGGTTCTGGTGTATGTTAGTCATGGTGTGATCAAATATTAAGGAATTGTGGAGTGATGTAATTTCTAGATCTTTGATAAACTTAGTCAGGAGCAAAGCAGAGGGTGCTCAAAGTAGCTTATGTGCCTGTTTCAGGACATGTATGGATCTTCTCTGCTGAAGCTGACCTTCAGAGTCTAAAACCTGTGTTTTCTTTTATACTGATGTTCAATCTGTGCAAACCCATGGCAATCCCCAGTAAAATTTCAACCCTACAGTTTATGCATATACAATTGCACTCCTTCCAAATAACCAATGTTAGGACTAAACAATGGCAGGACTAACACTAGCAGATGCAGTTTAAAGTTTATTGTGGGAAAATCATCCCGTGTGGAACTTAAGGGATGTGTCTAAATGAACAGAATTAACATTTATGTTGAGTGTGTATTACTGAGAGAGAAATGAAACTTTCCATCTAGCACACGTCTCCCTCCAGCTGTCCTGTTCAGGCACGGCTTGATTTTAGACCTGGATTCTTGGAATACTTTGGCTGCTGTGAGAAGCACTGGGCTGTGTAGCATTCGAAGCGTGTGTCGATACAAACCTCAGCCCACTGGTGGCAGCAGTTCGTTAGGAGTGGACAAACGCTGCTGCAGCAGCAGGGTCTGCACACAAACATTTGTGGGCAGAGACAGACAACTCCCACATCCAATTCAATCTACAGGCTCTTTCTTATCCCAGAACGAGGGTTTCATGAAGACCACTGCTGTGAAATAAAACTGAAATTAAAAGGAGGGAGAGAATCGTCCAAATACCACAAGGCTATGAGCTGAGATGTGCTCCCTTTGGAATGTTTGGTACCATCCTCAATTTCACATCCATTCTGTATAAGGCACAATGAGAAACCATAATAAATGGAAGTTGGACCCTTATTAATACAATAGCAAACAACCATGGGCTCAAAAAAATAAAATGGAACCTGCATATTTTCACTCTTTCTCCTTCTGTGTGAAAGCTTGCATTCAGGTTCAAAGTAGCTGCACACCTTTCTGCATAAATGAGCCTGCCTGCAGTGACCTATTTTGGCAATAATCCACTATGTCAATATGTATTAGTGTTACTGTTGTTGTTTTTCCTGAGCATGTGTGTAGTAACTTCCTACCAACCTTAAAATATGCCAGGGAATGCTTTTGTTTCTGTTAGACATAAACAAACTTGTATCTACGAAAATGAGCATGAGGTGAAACTTGAGATGCTACAGACCCTGTTACCACCAGAAGCTGTGAGTAAAGCTGGGGGTTCCTTTTTTTTGCAAGGGAAAACGGACACTGTTCCATCTGTTCCCACCACTACTTTTTCTGCTATGAACAATTCCGTGTATGCATCTGAGCCTGACACTTTAAAAACAAAAATCACAAGCTTTATCAATTTTCAATCTCTAGCACTGGTCCATACCTTTCTGTGTGGAATAACCTGAACACTCCTATGGGAAAAGTACTGCATTCCTGAGCCCCCTGCCAGTCGGTCTCAATGGCCTCAAGAGCAAAGCTAGTCCAGGTGAGATTATTTGAAAAAGTGAAACAGTGATACAGCCTGAGAAAATGCTAAACACCTACCAAGCACAGGCTCCTTTTCAACTCACACAACCTGCACGTGTGACTTTGCTACAACAAATGTCCCTGCCACTCTGCACCTCTGTTTACACGTAGACATTGCAATTCTCCTCCAACTTAAAAACGTGAGAGAAAAAGACTTGCCAGTTTCAGGAGCGGAGTGGTGCCAAGGACACACGTTTGTCAGGTGATAAGAGGGCTGTGAGACGAGAGATGCTGTGAGAGCTGTTCCTTTCATCCTCAAGGAGGTTGACCTGCAACACACACACACAAATGCCTAGTCTGTGACACCTGTGGAATACACCAGAGACAACTAAAATCCAGGATTATAGCAGTTACAAGAAGCACTACTTCTTCCCTGCTTTTTACAAATTGGCCTTACAAAGAAAGCATCACATCAGTAAAGTTTAAATGATTGGATGTGCTTTACCTCAAGAGCTTCATCCCTCACTCCTTACTCTGGTGTAAGATTGAATGTCAAGGATGTGAGACAGATTTTGAGCAGACCTCCTAGGTATTTTTATATCTTGTTGGGTGGAAAACTTAGTTTCTTCTATTTTCTTTTTTTCTTTCTTTCTTTTCTCCTAAAATTAAATTAGGTTAAGAAGGGAGCAGTGTTAAAATAAATAGATAGATTAGATAGATAAACACACACGTAAACTTTGAAAAACCTCACCTGCCTACAGCCTTACAAGAGACAAAAGACTTGCACTTGTATGGGTTTGGGAAGTCAAAACCAGAAAGAATCTTGATAGCTGAATGCACTTAAGATGGTTTTAAAGCAAATGCCTCAGATACGGCTAGCAGCATTCAGTACAAGCAGTAAAATCCACCCAAGAAAATCAACATAAAGCAATAAACCTGGGGTGAGTTCCAAGCTGCCACTAGTTTAAAGCCAGCTCAGAGATAACTATATACAGAGCACAGGTGTGGCCTCAAGGGTAGTGCCATTTTCCAAGCTAAATAAATAAGTCTTTCTGTATGCTCATGCATAGTGACTTACACTACTCCTCTGTGTCATGCCAACTTGTCATAAGACTGTTGGCTGTGGAGGGAGGGAGCCCCACTTTGGAATGACATAATTCACCTAATTAATGATGCTGGGTATACTTTGTTACTCTGAAGCTAATCCATTAGTACAGTATGCAATGTGGGTATCCTGGGGATGGTCTCTGACAGGTATTTCCCTATTTCTGTGCTGTTTCTT
The DNA here is from genome assembly GCA_030060385.1 of Muscicapa striata striata. Lineage (NCBI taxonomy): Eukaryota > Metazoa > Chordata > Aves > Passeriformes > Muscicapidae > Muscicapa > Muscicapa striata. The sequence continues at coordinate 2,188,957 of JAREIS010000031.1, forward strand.
AAAAGCAAGTGGACTGGCAATCCTCAAGGGGACTGCCAAGGCCCGTACAATAGCCTAAGGCAGTTGGACGCTATTAGTCATTGTTTCATTCTGAGTGTTTACTTCGGCCATTCCTTTCTCAATGGAAAGCTGATAAGAATAGCTGCCTTGTCTTTTGTACACATGGATGTCGTTGTATGTTGAATGGACACCACAGTCTTTTGAATGCCTATCTAGCTTTACCTTTGCATTGAAAGAAACTCATAATCAATGATGGCATAAAAATCCAGTCTTTTCCTTTGCCTGAGACTTCTCTTTGTAATCCCTATGGACACCCACACACATGCCATAAAATAAGCACTTTTGCTCAGGAGAAACCCAGCATTTCAGGAACAAGGGGTTGCATTAGGAGAAATGATTCATCATGTTTTTGTGATGCATAAAGCTGATATTGTTGCTTACATACTTTCAAAATTATTATTTTTACTCGTATAAATGAGAGGAAAGTTACTGCAAAATTCACAAAGTGATGGCAAGCACTTTTGAAACTTTGGCAGAGAGATGCTTTTCTTCAGGCAGGAGATATGCTAGTTTATTGTTTTCAGTTCTCTCAGGTACTTTGCAACTCAATCACAGTTTCTAGAGATATCTTTCAAACACAATGTTTACATATAGAATCATAGAATGATGGAGGTAGGAAAAGACCTGTAGGATCATGAAATCCAGTCTTTAACCCAGCACTGCCAGTTCCACTGCTAAACCATGTACCCATGTGCCCTGGGTGAAAAACACAGGACAAATAACTGGAAGTTTGGTAGTTTCCTGCAAACTTACAGATATCCTTATGACACTGAGACATACAACTCTTGCTTCTTCTCCATTTATTAGAAATTTCAGTATATGATGACAATAAATTCTTAGCATCCCTGAAAAGCCAGAAATGACAGCTGAAGGCCCCTTCATCTTGTTTGCTGTGCTATTGATGGTATGCAAGCAGCCTTCCACTTGCAGTATTTGAATAGCCTGGCTTCCAAACTGTGCATTGCCACAGCTTTCCCTGTGCATTAAATAAAGGCTCAGCACTCTTCATTTATTGTTTATGGGTATAGGCAAGGCAAGGAAAACAGAGTCACACAGATTGGTGTTGGAGAGGAGCATCTGCCACTGGAGGTATAGCTTCCTGGGCAGCAATCTGAGCTTCCCAGCCTGGCTCCTCTCCTCTCCTCTCCTCTCCTCTCCCTCTCCTCTCCTCTCCTCTCCTCTCTCCTCTCCTCTCCTCTCCTCTCCTCTCCTCTCCTCTCCTCTCCTCCTCTCCTCCTCTCCCTCTCTCCTCTCCTCTCCTCTCCTCCTCTCCCTCTCCTCTCCCTCCTCTCCCTCTCCTCTCTCTCTCCTCTCCTCTCCCTCCTCCTCTCCCTCTCCTCTCTCCTCTCCTCTCCTCTCCTCTCCTCTCCTCTCCTCTCCTCCTCTCCTCTCCCTCCCTCCTCTCCTCTCCTCTCCTCTCCTCTCCTCTCCTCTCCTCTCCTCTCCTCCCACTACTTTGTGAAAGTCATGACCTGTTGCAAAGTTCCCTTTTGTTAAGCACAGTGAAAAAGGAAATGCAGCTTCTTGTAAAACCAATTAGCACCAGAACCTGGCCAGCTAGGATAAGCATTTAGCAATCCCTCTTCTGAAATCAAGTGGTGGAGGGGATGGGAAGGTTCTCCTTTTAAAAACGTTGCTCCATGAATCAATTACCCTTTTTAAATTTTAATTGTCAGTAGCAATTTGTGGGATGTGGCACACCACAAATATTGTGCTCTGGTGTTTGAACAACTGAGCACCCAAGCCCTGATGTCACTGTCAACACCCTGCTGCTGTTGGCAGGGAGACAGTGCAGAAAGTGACTGCCCAAAGGGATTGTCTCTTCACTTACACTCTCGGGCTCACTGCCAGCTCCTGTTTCCTCTAGCAGTATATGGAGTGAGAGAAAGCATCCTCTCTCAGAGAGTCAAGCATGTGAAAAGAAGATTTCACATGTGAAACTGAGACCTGGAAAACAATCACTTGGCTTCTCTTTCTTTAATTTATTTCCCATATGACGGAGAAATTTGCATAGAGAGTTTATTTTTAGCTTCCTAGTCATTTTATGTGCCTAGAATCCCATTTTGAATAATATGGGATGGGAATTAGCCTTGGGAGCTTATCACATAGATGTTACATGGTCCTGTACTTTTTTCTTTTTTTTTTTAAATTTATTTATTTATTTATTTATTTTTAACAAATACGTAAACTCTATGGCAGAATAAACATTAGGTTAGGAGATTTGTGCTCCTAGTCATGTTTCAAAACATTCTTTGAATAGAATTCAAGGAAAAGTCCACTGAAGTGAGTTTGAGATACAGACACTTCCACTGACAGCTGCTCTTGCCCCTCTTGCATGGCCCGAAGTCTCACATCATATTTAAGCAAAGAGGATCAGTATGTACTTACCTGAAGAAATGTTTGTGTTTTTTATAAGGCTTCAAATTTGAACATACAAATGAGATGCAAGAACTATGGTTTACCAATTGCTACCTTTCCTACAATGTGAATTTCATAGAAGGCAAGAAGGAACTTGCTGCCTTACTCTAGTTCAACCCTAGAAGGTGTTAGCCAAAAACTATGTTAGCAAGGGTCCAATTTCCTTCTTGCAAATGGAATCAGCAATGTGCTGAAAAGTGCTCTCCTTTAACATGCAAATGACTGATAGAGTGCATGTCTAGCAGGGTACTACAACACCAAATATTAGTTGACTTTTTCAAGGGATTTGTTGAATTATTTTTTTAAATAATCACAGTAAGAAATTGCTGACACAGAACTTAATGGAGCACTAAAAAAAAAAAAAAAAAAAAAAAAAAAATCAGCTCATCAATATCCAAACTAGGAATTCCTAAGCTAACTATCCTTTACAACTCATGGCCTCAGATATTTATTGAGGGTGTCAGCTCTTTCCCATCTAAGTGAGCTTTGTTGTCCTCAGAAGTTACTTGATATGTGACAGTTTTGCATGAACATGCATCTTCCTAGCACTCTCCAAATATTAACAAATATAAGCAAACATAAAAGAACAAGGAGATGTGCAATTTTTCTAGCTACACCACTAATGCAAACGGTTGTGGAGAGAATTCAATTTTACAGAAATTAGCTGACCTCTTGCCACCAAAATGCAACAACACTCATTTTCCTTCCCCAGAACAATCCTGGTATGGAAAGTACATGTAACATTACTAAGGTACTGTGACTACCTCAGTATTAGTCCATGAGAAAGAAGGTATAGGAAGGAAGAGAAAGAGCAACAGTGTAAATCTTTTGTCACTGTATCTCAGAACTATAATTGATTCTAAGCTCTGCAATGGAGTATGGTTTGTAGATAGCACCAAAGCTCCATCTAAGGCTGTGGCTTACAGTGATTTTAGAGGATCCACAGCTCTGTCCCAAAATGAGCAGAAGAAAAGAAGGCAATGTTGCTACTGGACAAACAGTTTATGAACAAAAGCAAGACCCCAGTCATACAAACATTTGCTGTTCTTTAATTTCAGGAACACATTTCCTGCACTGAAGTCAGGGGAATACTGACTCGCTTAGACAAATCTGTGAGGAGATAGAGAATCCATAGAGGAGAACAATACTAAAGATCATTTATATTACATTTACTCTCACTTAAAAATCAGAAAAATATTTGGCAAAACTGAAAAGTCTGAGACTGTAACATCATTGGGGATGCTTATAAACTGATCATTGGGGAAATTTCACAATTCCTAGTCATGAGGTTCAGTGCCCTAAGGCATCAAAGCAGTAAATGGCCATAAACTCGTTTTACAGAACTTGCTTAAAAGCTAGCAGAGTTAGCTGGTATCCAACACAGAAGATCCCTTGGGAACATTTTTTATGCCATTATTATGAAAATATGCAAATATCCCCAAATTATAGGATATATTTCTGGTCCTTGCTTTCCTGAGAGGTTTCTTTGGCCTTCAGTCTTGCACAGGTCCTGGTTCACACCATGTTCATCTCAGTTTTGGAGGTGGTCATGAACTGCAGGAGGAAACTAGACTTTATACACATCTCCAAATGCAAAGGAGCTCAGCTTTAGGAAGACTGTGGGCTGGCTGGAAATCCTGGTTCACTATAGAAAGTATTGTTGGGATTGCCATGGGGACAAGATTTTACCTCCTCAAAAATACAGCTCTGAAAATGCTATGAATAATAGCCAGCCAAGGGGGAGACGACAATCATGAAACAGAGAAAGCAGCACCCCCAGGGAATTTACTGAAATGTATTTACAGTTCTCCTTGCATGTATTAATACTGTTAGTGACTCAGGGTTTTTAATTCACCAGCAATCACACTGGAGGGCAAGGAACAGGGAGCAACACGCTCTACGGTTTCCATTCAGATACACCAGAAGGAGCAGGAATTAAATGAATTCCCACACGCCTGCTCCCGTACCCCCTCAGTCCTCGAAAGCGAGCGTGCCTTTGCTCCTGTGCGGGGCTGCTGCCAGACAAAGGCGCAGAGATTTCCCGTCTCCCTGTCAGTCAGCCACACGCACACGCACACATACTCCCCCCGGCGTCTCTCGGCTCTTGCACGTGAATACTTCAGCTCTTTCCCAGAGCCGTACTTGCAGAAACAGGAATCACGCGCCCCATGCTCTCCCCGCTCCTGCCGCCTCCCCTAGAGCAGCTGCCCACCAAGCCGGATGATGCTGCGGTTGGGAGCGATTGCTGCTCGGGGTTGAATCCCCCGAGCCAGGGAGCCGCTGGGCACATCTGGAGCACCGCAGGGCGGGCGGGCAGCAGCGCTGACCCAGCCGAGGGCCCCGCAGCCCCGGCCCGGCTCCCAGCGCTCTCTCGCTCCGGGCACGGGCGGACAGGACGGTCGGACAGGAGCGGGCGGGCGGTGCCAGCCGGGGCCGCCCCGCCGCTCGGGAGCGCGGCTGGGAGGCAGGGCCGGCGGCACCCCGCCAGGGCCATTGTCTGCTGGCCCGGCACCAGAGCCTGGCCCGGGGGGCGTTGTGGGGTGGTTCCCTTCTCCCACTGCAGCAGGGTTGCAGCGACGACAGCAATGGGATTTTGCTGTCCCTGCATCGGGATGCAAAGGCAGCGGGGATTGGGGAGGGGGTTGGGGGGCGCGCCGGCGGCAGCTCCCGGAGCTCTGAGAGGGTTTCGGCTTGTCCTTCTAAATGCCGACATTTGAGTCACGTTATCAGCGAGGCGATATTGCACAAACCAGGAAAGCGTCACGCAGGGATATGGAGCAGAACCACCGCCCGGCCCCGGCCGAGCCCAGCCCTCCGCCGCCTCGGGAGCCGGCCGGGCTGCCCCTGCCCCGGCCCCGGTCCCTGCCTCTGTCCCGGTCCCAGCCCCCGGCCCAGCCCGGCCCGGACACGCGGCAGCCCCGAGACAGGGCCCGGGAGCCGGGGGCAGTGGCCGCTCCCCCGGCCCGTCCGGGGGCTGCCTCCCGTCGGCCGGGGCCGGGGCAGGGACCGAGGGCTGCGGCGATGCTCGACTAGGAGCCGAGCTGAAAGCCGTGCTAGTGTCTCCGTGTGTGTCCGTGTGTGTGTGTGTAGCTTTGTGTGCGTGTACGCGTGTGCGCGGGGAGGAGGAGGAGGGCTGGGCGATGAAGGGAGGGGAAGGAAGCCAGGGGGGAAAGAAGAAGAGATAGAGAGAAAAACGCGGAAAGCGGCAAAATGGTTAGTGGTGACATCACCGTCATTTGCATAGGCGCGGGGATAAAACCGCCCCGCCAGCGAGCGCCCTTTATACTGGCGTGCGGAGCGGCGGCAGCAGCGAGCGGCGGGACCGAGCATCACCGCGCGGCGACACCGGTGGGTCCTGCCGCACCCCCAGACACCCCCGGTCCCTGAGCACTGGCAGCGTGAAACGGCACCCCTGCCCGGGGGGGACCGCGGGCAGGGCAGGGCAGGGCGCGGGGGCTTTTGTCCGGGGGCGGGAGGGAGGCGAGGAGGAAGGGAGGGGGCTATTGTCCGTGCCGGGTATTGTCTGCGGGCGCGCTGCTGCAGGGCGGTGGCGTGCGAGGCGCAAGGCGGTTTTGTTGCCTGACAGGGCTATATTTTTAAATTACTTTCCCCTTAACGAATTAAAAATGCGGTCAGCGCAGTGTGCGTCCCCCCTATTGTACTCCGGAGCGCGCAGATAGTGGGAGCTGCCCCGGGTGGAGGAGATGCTGGATTATACAGACTCTTCTAAAAATTAGCATTATTTTTAAATATATCGGGGGTGAAGCGTTTTTACTTGCGGGAGCCGGAGCGTGCGGCTCCCGCGGCGGGCGCGGCCCCGCAGGGCGGGGGGACCGGGCAGCCCCAGCCGGGGGTAACGGGGCTCTTCCCCTCCGTGCGCAGAGTCACCTGCCAACATGTCCGACAAACCAGACATGGCTGAGATCGAGAAATTTGACAAGTCCAAATTGAAGAAGACAGAGACGCAAGAGAAAAACCCGCTGCCTTCAAAAGAAAGTGAGTGAGGGCAGGCGGCGGGGAAGAGCAGGCGCGGAGGGAGGGAGTCAGGCAGGGAAGGAGGGAGACGGGCAGGGAGGGAGGGAGGGAGGGAGGAGGGAGGAAAGGATGAAGGGAGGGAGGCGGGAGGAGACAAAGAGGGGCGGCAGGCGGGAGCCGGGGGTGCGGCGGTGCAGGGTGGAGGGAGGATACACGGCTGTGTCTGCGCTAGACAGCCAGAACCCGAACCCACCGCCTAGCAGCGCTTAATTTGCAATGATTTACACCCTGTTTTGATCTGTAGCTAAAAATATACATTTATTTTAGCAATTTATAGCAATTGTCATGTGAGTGCATTTCAGGTTCTCGATTTTCATTTTGTTTTTCTCCTTTTCTGTTTTTTCCCCCTTTTTAGCAATTGAACAGGAGAAGCAAGCGGGTGAATCGTAATGAAATCTGCCCTTCCAAATTATGCACTGTACATTCCACAAGCATTGCCTTCTTATTTTACTTCTTTTAGCTGTTTAACTTTGTAAGATGCAAAGAGGTTGGATAAAGTTTAAAATGACTGTACTGCCCCTTTCACATCAAAAGAATAGAGAGAACTACTGACACTGAATGAAGGCGCTGCCTTTCCCTCTGCCTGTCTGGCTTTGGTCCTGGTGGCATGAAAGAGCTTGCATGTTGATGAAAGAAGAACTTGGGTGGGACTACAGTAAACTAGAGTAACACACGAATAAATGCAAAGCTGTACCAAGGTCCTGCGAGCTGTAAAATGCAGTTAATCGAGTGCCATTTTTTTTTTTTTTTTTGTTCAAATGATTTTAATTATTGGAATGCACAATTTTTTTAATATGCAAATAAAATGTTTTAAAACCTGGATGGTATTTATGTCCTCTATTTGGAGAACTGTATCAATGGATAAGAAGCATAAGAGCCGGTACTGAGACACAGGATACTATAAAACCTTTGGAGATGCCTCAAACATCAGTCACCATTCTCATTTTTTTCAATATGTGTGCTCATCAATACATAAACTTGTGATTCTTGAAGCTAGTTTTTAGACAGATTTCAGTAAAAAATTGCTAATCTTATAATTTGTCACCATGTGAGTATATCCCTTTAAGTATTTCTTTTATGTAGAAATTGATAACAGCAAAAATATCGGGCTGCATTTATTGCTTTGCCCCACCCATAGCATAGCTCTTTTACGAATCATTCTGTACTGTTGCAGACATTTGGCCTCGGTTGTATAAACCCCTAATTAATTTGTTTAATAATTAAAGCTTGTTATTTTGATACGGTATTTAAAGGAAGCTGTAACTTGAATTTTAAGACCAAGATTGAACATAAGGTTTTTAGTTTCCTAAAGCCATTTAGTGGTTGGTGTCCCAGGGAAAAAAAAATAATTTGCTACTATGTTGCTCATATTTTGAACAACGTCTTTTAACAGTCTCCTTGATCCCAAGAACTGGTTTCAAAGTATAAAAAGCTTACGTCTTCTTAAAAATTTGGACCATTTGGGGACAAAAACGTTGTGGTAACTTACTTATAAAGATCATAATAAATCTGGTATGCAAATAGCCACACTCCATTGCTGGTTTACAGCGATTCTTTAAGGCCTGGGACAGTTTTTGGTTATTTTTCTTCAAATGACTGCGGGTAAAACCTGTGATCCAGGGAGATCAGTAGGAGTTGACTTTAGTAGTCATGAATTTCATCAGAGTGGAGTGAGTAATGAACATTCTGGGAAACAAAATGCTGTCAGATAACCTGTAGGAGGGTGGTGAGCGTGCTTCTGCAGTGCCTTAGTTTTATCTTATGGATTTGAGGCTGCATCAATTTCAGCCAGTTCCTATAAAACAAAATAAGTCCCTTTGGGGAAGCTTGAGTTTTGCTGAGCTGCTGGCTTGGTGGGATCACGTAGATTTGGGGTTTCATCCTGTCACTGCTTCCTAGAAGGATCTGACTGCAACAATAAGCTGGCCTTGGTTTTACACCATTGAGGGCAGTGGGGCTCCTCTCCTTGGAGATTTGGTGGATGCTTGTGCTTCTGGAGAAGGTGGGAGCCAGAGGGGTGCCACATGCTTGTGAGCACAGTCCCCAGCCCCACAGCCATGGAACACTTGCAGAATTGAGTGTTTGGTAAGAATCTCGATTCAGGCTTGAGATTTTTTTATGCAGTCCATGGGAAGATTTGGGAAGTCCTGGTGTCTTATAAGGACCTTCACAGTAATTTAAGGTGATGAGTTCAGGAAGGAAATGAACCATTTCTTGTGCTTGTTTAAGCTCTGATTTTGTTCGCCATGTGTAATGGGAAAGATGGGAAATCTACAAGCTCCGTTTCTGAAAAGTCAATTAATCAGCTCCCAGCTACTGATCTTAATCAGGTGACATGGGATGTGACATGTCTCGGTGCAGAAGTGCACGGTGTGAGCTGTATGTGCACTCATATTGTGTAGAAGCAAGTGCTTGCTTAGTGTGGATTTATCTGTGGGAAAAAACCAGCAAGGTATTTCTGAGGGAGGCAAAGCACGAGGTATACACAGCTCTGTGTAAGTCAGTGAAAATGCATGCTGTAATACAGCATAGTTCAGCAAAAATGTAATGAGTAATTGACAGTAATGAGGCCTATGACTTCAGAACTGCACATCCAAAGTGATCAGTGCTGGTCAAAGGGTACCAGTAACTGCAACACGAGGTTGTGATGCTCAGATCTGTTTTCAGGAGATAAGGCACTAAGCCACTACTACTGTTATAGCTCTGTTTCTACCATCAAGGACTGAACAAAATTACAAAATCAGCTGTGAAGAAAACCTTCAGGTCAAATTCAGGGATTACAGACTGGAGTTTATCATCCCCTGCTTTGCTCCTTGTTCAGCTCTTTTCATACATTCAAAGAAAATGGTGGCAGGTCTATGCTTTGCATAGGCAGTACTGAGGTGGTCACATCTGACATCTATTTCACAGCAATGCAATTGATGATGTGAAACATGAAGACTTGGAATCGATTGTGATACCCAGGACTGTCTGGACTGGTTGTTGGGTGTTGTTAATAAAATCAGTCTCTTCAGCTGTCAGTCTAGAAACTTTCATCAGCCACAAATTAACTAGAAAAAAAATACAGCCCAAAACCTGGTTATGAAAAAGGGTCATTAGAAAGAGAAACATATGGATTTTGATCTCACACACTGTGCAGGCACAGACTGCCAGCCCTATGAGACTTACAGTGTCTGGTGTTGCTGCCTCCCCACCCCCAGCCCAGGCAGCTCTGCCGAGGTGATGTGGTGAGAAGCTCTGCCCTCCAGCACTAAAGCAAATTCTTCCTTTCTCAGTATTTCTCAGAAGATTTTCTCTCCCTTTCATGCATGTCCCCAGATATCATTAACTATACATATATTGGACAGAAAGCATATGCTAACCATATCCAAAATAGATCATTGTGGTATTAATTACAGAAATGTGGAGACTTCAATGTAAGCATTTTGGTCTTCTAGGCTATTTTTGTGCAATGTTGAATGTGTGATAAAACACCACTTCCCCTAGTAACCCTTTACTTCCCTAGAAACAGTGTAGAAATGAGTAGTTCCTATTGTATATTGTGATCATATATGGCTGCCACACACATCTGCTGCACAGCAGAATTTTATTAATAAGGAACTCTGCGCTACCCCAAGCATCACATAAAACACAGTGAGCTCATGAAACAATGTTCAGTGCAATAGTTCCACTGGGCTGATACTAAAATGGGTGTGAAGAAATAAAAAATGCAGCTCTTGCTTATTTGTTGATGTATAGTAGGATGACTATGCAAAGCAACCTATGTCAGGCTTGTCCCTCTGTGAGATCCTCTCATGTGCCAGCTTTGTGCATTTTCAATTCAAACAGGCAAGGCTATCAAATTCTCAAAAAAATGGACTATTTTTTTAATTCAGAGAAAAGGAACTACAGACAACGTTTATTCATTATTTGTATGCTGTCTGGCAGTTTCATTTGCTAGTGTCCCGTGATATGGTGATTTAAAAAAAAAAAAAAAATCACTCTGCACTTTGCTGTACTCCTCTTTCAAAATTCTGTGGCTTAATGACAAGAGTTTATTTTTCTCTCTGTTTTCAGCTGAACTTAATGACCTGAATTCTAGTATTGCTTTTACCGGGTTTCAAAAATGTCAGAACCCTCTCTGACTTCCCCTTCTTCCTGCTTAGAAAAAAAAAAAAAAAAAAAAAAAGAAAAAAATTAAACATAGTGGGTTCTCAGAGATGCTTAATTTGCTTCTGGGTTAATGAACTTTTAGCATTTGGGAGCAGAACAAAGATAATTTTTTCTCCTATTCCTACAATCATGAGGATTACAACATTGCTTTTTCTCCTTGTAATCAAAAACTGGAGTTCTCGGGAGATTTTTCAGTCTCATGGAGCTTGGGCTTTATGAAAACTGTCAGGCACAACAAGATTCATGCAATTATGGGAATTGGCAACTGGGAGGTTCTGCAACCACTGCTCCCTCACAGTAAGTGGATCCTGATGGCCAAGCAGAATCAAATATAGATCTATAGCCTTAGTTTCAGGGCATTAGATACAAGGAATGGCATAGTGAGATGAGTAAATATGATTTTGGTTTTTTTTAAATTTACAATTCCTATGACCTCAGGTTTTCTGATAGATCTAGATTTATTTTTTGCCTAGATTTTCCTTTCAGCAATGTTTTGGAACTGAATGAATGGATTTACTCCAATTTAAAACCATTTTGAGCATTTGAATAGTCCCCAAATATTCACCATGTGTCCCATCACAACATTGTCTTGAAAAAAATTCATCATTATATTGACCAAAGGGTTCTCAAAGATGAAGAAAATTTTCCCCACTATTGTAATTCTCATCATTTTATCTTTGGCATGTGGTCGTGGGCTTGAAATTTGGGCCTGGAAAAAATCTCATGTGATTTTTAGACATTGCAGAATCCATGAACAGACATTTGCAGTGCTCTTTGTTGGCATATTATGGTCAAATATTGAGTACATTTACTAGACTTGGAGATATGTTTGAAAATGGAAAGAAAATCCCCAAGAATAAAAAAAAATTCCCCACAGTAAACACCAAACCAAGAAGAGGAATGCATTTGTGTGTTCTATAATATCTACCATGAACAATTTAGTTATTCCTAGTATCTTCTAGCGGTGTGAAACTACTGCAGTAACATTTAGGTCTCTAAAATAAGTCAAATGAACTTGTTGAAATCTACTTTATAGACCACAAGTATGAAATTCAGACTCTCAGATGGTTCAAATCTTACCTAATATATTTTACAAATTTCCATAGATATTGCTTTCTGTTTTTGTTTTTTTTTTTAATTGGTGGTTCCTTTCCATCTGACATATAGCTACTTATGGTTTATATTAGTCAGGTATAGCATTTTTAAATGTTTTGAAATGGATAAATACTTCTTCAACCACCACTTGAAGTTTTGGAATTTATCTTTAAAGCCTTCTGCTCAGCTAGATTTTGATGTAAGGTAATGTAGAGAATTGTGGAGCTACATGATAACCAGAAAAATAATTTGCTGGACTGATTTTTCATGCATCCTAGTTCAACTCACCTGCTGTATGTCATGTGATCTGTACAAGAAAATTGAGCCAACAGAAAAATATTCTTCATCCTTCCACCTAAACTGGACACTGCCTCTGAGAAATGCCACTGACCCCCTGTGCAGTGTGAATAAGAAAGTCCATTCTTTGCACTGTATTTTTCTTGATGTTTAATGTGAGAACCAGTAGTAGAGGAAAAGAGGCCATTGCAGAGTGACATCCTCAGACAGAAAAGTGGACATGGCCCCGAGCATCCTCACTGCCAAAGTGGAAACCATTTTCAGCCTGCTGAGCAGCCTCCAGGCTCACAGCAGGTTTACTCATGCCATTCTGGGCTCTTGTGAAGGTCACCCACAGTGTCATCCTGTGGTGTGCACTGCTGGCAGCATCACAGGGTGGGCCCCAGGGGCAGCCCCAGGGCACTCTCAGGGCAGCAGAGACTTTTTTTATTTTAGCATTACAGTTCAGCATTCCTGTCACTTCAGTCACAAATTTTTAACCATACGGAGCAGTAACACAAAATGCTTGAGCCCTACCAGTACTAGGCTGGAATGCAGACCAGCCATAACCTTGAGGTCCCAGCCCAGGCAGGGATGGCTTTGCATCCAAAGAACAGTGCATGTATATATGTAAATCCATTACTTAAAGAAATTAATTACCAGATTAAAGATACTACAAACCTGGATGAGGACTTTTGCTCGTGGGGAGCCTGATGCCTACCTCTTCAAAAAATATTGTCCTTATTTTACACCAAAGGCTACAAGGTCTCATGGAAAATTATGCTGAAGGCGTAATAAAATGACTTTCACAAGAAAGCAATAAAAGATGAGCTTTATACAAAAATTCCTATTCCCTAGCAGTAGCAAACAAAACAAGAAATTGAGTTGGTGAAAACATCAATGATTTTGCTCCCACTGAATTGTTCCAGAATGATTTTGGAATAAGAAATCTCCTAGCAGCTGAGCTATACCCCATGACTCTGACATGTTGGGGCAGGACAGATGGATCCCAGACAATCTCATCTCCATAGCTCGCAACTACAAATGCAGCTGATGCTTGTATCATGCAGAGAACATTGCTCCTGGGAAGAACTTCACATTTCTTTAATTTTTCTATTATTATTTTAGCAACTTTAATTACCACTCTGAGAGACACAAAAAAATCTGCTGCCTGCTTTACTCGTGGTAGCTGACTTGCCAGCATTAAGTGGAGGGGGAAGGGGAAGCCCTGAAAATTAATGAGGCTAAAAATGACACCACTTCTCAGCATGAGGAGTTAGAATGATGCCAAGAGGAATACAGGTGAAATTCTGGGTGGCATGCATCATTTTACAGGGGGTCCATAGCCTGCACATATTCATACATGTCTGCTTCCCTGGTGCTTTGTTTGTAAAGTCATCCCTGCTGTGTGTGGGAGGTGTGGGTTACACTGAGAAATGCCAAAGTCGCTCTTGAAGTCCTTGCTGCATTTTAAAGGTTAAAACTAGGAACAGACTGGCATTCTCCTAAAGGTCTTTAAATGGAAGAGCTGTTTAATCACATGCACTGCAGCATGAGTAGAGCACTCTCTTCTATATCATTCTCAGCTGGAATTTGTGAGCTGATAGGAGCAGTTGGTTTTCAGCAAATTCAATGCTGTGACATCTACAGTTTGCTCTCTCCAAGATCATAAAAAACCAGCAAAGAGTGTTTGGAGACCAGGAATGGTTTCACACTGATTTTAATTTGGTTGCCTATAAGACTTCTAAATGCACATTTAGAGTTAACAGTAATGGAGCAGTTGAATGTTCACACCTTCCAGTGAAATTTCCCTCCTTGCAGAAGTCAAGTCCTTATGAAATGCCAAGGTGCTGAGCAGGTGTGGTTGCCTTCATTTCAGTGAGTTTTCAGGATATGAAGCTAATTTTCATTTGAATGTCTAGTAAGGGTAATGACATATTTTCAGTACCATGCAACTCTCCCCAGTTTGTGATATTAGCTTGTATGGGGCCTCCTAGCCAGGGCTCTGTTGCAATGAGCACTTCTCAGAAGGAATGGGAGTATCCCTCCTCTTTGCACAACTTATGAAGTGCAATCACATATCTCAAGGCTATCTCTTCTCACTGTCTCTTTTCACATATTCCAATTTTTCCCTGAATCCTGCCCTAAATTTGTTCTTCTCCATCTAGATTAGCACTCTAATAACACCACCACTATGTGCCCAAGAAGTTTGGTCTTCTCCTTGGTCCTCACTCAACAAACTCAAGCCGTGGATGTGACACCCCTGTCAGCAGCTACTCCCTTCTTCAGATCATATTCTGCCTCCACTACATGGTCTAATAGTCTGTCAGATTGCTTGGTGTCTCCAAATTGCTGACTCTTAGCAGGAGACTTCTGCCAGCTTTTTGATAGTGGAACTCTATCAAGTACCTTTTGCCTGAGATGTCTGTGCCTTTAAAATACTGCCAGCAAAGGCTTCACTCTTTCCTTTCCCATCTATATGGAGTGACCAAAACTGGTCCTCAGTGCTGATCCAGCAGAGGAAACAGCTGCATGCCAGCAAACTGGAAGGGTTAGGTGCTGTGTAGGCTGCCTATCAGGAAGAAAGAGCTCCTCTCTAACCTTTATACAACCCTTCCTTTTGTTTGTCTCGGCTTCAAAACAATACATTTTAGATAGTTGTAATGAGCTTGTTTATTTCTAGTGCTAAAATCCTAGACTTATCCCTTTTCACACTGCTAGCCAGCAGTGGGAAGGTTAAAAATGCAGTCAGTTACCAGTGGCAACATACCAGTGTTGTAAATCCTGCCCACACATCTTCAGAACTACTGACATTTGAAACATCTAGGTCTTTTCTGTTAGCTATGCCAGTGTAATTACGTCTTGGTATAGCTTTTTTTCCTACATGTCATCCTTCAGGAGTGCTCAGATAAGTATATTTGAAGGATATAAATGGAAGGAAAAAGAAAGAAGGAGGCTGAAGTTACAAAGAAAGAAAGGAAGCCATTGCAAATAGTTCACTGGGGTGTTTGAAAAAGCAATATCACATATTAATAGTCGCAATTTAACAACAGATCTGATCCCTTTAAATTATTTGAGATTCTTGCCTGTGAGCTGCAGGACGGGCTGTGCCAGTGAAATCAATTACATTTCATATCAGTACCATGTGCTTATTATGCACAGCAGGGATGTGGAGGTGCTGTGCGTCCTTCTAGTCAGCAGTGCTGTAAGCCAAACAGGCTGGATGTAGTGGAGCTGGCATATATGCTAAGGCAAACGTGTGAAATCTCCATGTGAGGACCAGTGAGTCATTGCTGCTTCTTTTTAGAGTCAGCAAGGAGAGGAGACAGCTTTGCTGTTGGTCAGGATTCAGCTCAATGCAAAACTGGCCTGAATAAATGGGAGAACTTTTTGTTTAGAGAGTGCACACACACACACACATACAAATGAAGTTTCCAAATTGAGTGTGTTTCCAAATGCTGGGAGAAAAAGGCTTTACTGTTGGGTTATGGCCTTCCTGCCCTGATCACTGCCTTGCTCAGTAGCCAAGACCACTGCTGTTTCTGCAGGACTTTGTGAGAGTCCACCCCAGTACAGGTGACAAAATGGAGCCTCAGGTGATGGGAAGGGCAGCCACAACTTCAGCTGGGTATGTCCAGGGAAGCAGCGAGTCTCAGCTAGAGCCTGACCCTTGGTAACTTTCTTCTGTGCAGCACTTTAGAAGAGGGCAGGGACAGAAGATCATCCCCTCATGCCCAGCTCTGGTAAGTGATCTTGAAAAGTTTGTTATTTTTGTTACTTGCTGCTGGCCCAGAGACAGCAAGGATGAGACTACCCAGAGCACTGGTTCTCCTGGAGTAGAACATCTCAGTCATCATCCTTCACACAGAAAAGTGTCCAAATATGCATGTGGAATTAAAGGAAGGTAGGAAACTGGAGTACCATGCGGTAATTAACATGTTTTAAAATTCCTTTTTATTGCTATTTTTACAGAAGTAAAATAGCTTAGATCAGTGCTGAATTATGGGCATCTTAATCACATGTGTCTTCAGCCATGGCATCTTTCTAAAATGTTATTGTTCTTAAAAGATAATGGGCCACCAGAGAGAACAAAGTAATACAAGCCTATGATTATGAAGCAATCATTAGCAGTTTACACCCTTGTCCACTCCTCTGTGGAGGATTTTTTACAGGATGGGCATGCTCCAGGCTGAGAAAAAGTGGCAGTAATCAGCAGGACTAATCACAGGAGTAAACACCACACCAATGGACAAAGATTTGGCAGTTGTTCTCTGTGCAGATAAATCAATTAATTATGTGATCCATGCCTGTGCTTTGGTCTTTGCCAACGTGAATTATTTATAACACCATGCTGAATTTCAGCCATATACACTAAATTCTTTCAACAGATGTAATGGAGTCTGAGAAATAATCCTTTGTGCTATGAATGTATGTTAGTGGGCCCTAATAGATTGCTTCTTCCATAGATGCAGAGTATAGATTTTTAATCTGATAATGGACTGTCTGCAGCCTTCAGCCACATTCTTGCATGTGACAGTAGTGAGGCCACTATTACAAATCCAGCACAATTTATCCACAGCTTGCCTAGAAAAGGCATATCACATGCAGACTTTCCTTCCTAATACCCAAAACACTATTTCCAGCAAGCTAGTCAAACTAAAATAGTTCTGCCCTTCTAAACATTCAGACATTACAGCACTCTATAGTGTACTCAATATCTCCAGTGTCAGTTTGTAGGATTTCATTTATTTGTGTACACTGTGCACTTAAGACAAATTATATATATATATAAACAAAAACTATCTCTTAATTTGCATATTAAATTCTTGGTATTATTTTAAGAGTTACTATGTATTTGACTCAGCTGACAAATATTTTTTATGTTAAAATATGCTTCAGCTTTATCTCAACAAACAAGGAGATATGCAGCTAGGTACTTCAAACATCTCTGTTGACATTAAAAGGGAACTTGTCTGCTAGTTTTGGTTTTTCAAATTGTAAAAAAGTTAGATCACCAAACCAGCCTAATTGAGATGATGTGGATTCTCTTATAACAAGAGCCTGTTGCTGCACTTTTTTTTTTTTTTTTTTTCAGGTTCCATTTCAAATATTCAGCTGGACTGAGAGCATGGATGGCTCTGCAAATTGAGCTTGGAGCAACTGTAAATTTATCTCCACACCTAGTCTTGACACATCATTTACTGCCTGATATTGCTAGATTTGGTTAGGAAAAGAAAGGTGCCTACACAAACAGACTTTTTTATAGTCAAAAGAAAAAGAATGTCTCTTTAGTGGGAACAACCACCATCCACACTCCTCATCACCATCCCTGTCTCTCAAGATTGGGGAAGCTGGTCCTTGTTCAAGACCAGTCCATTTTTTCTTCCTCATCCCTCAGCAATCCACAACACACTCACCAAAATAAGGAGGCAGCCTGAGGCTGCACTATTATTTCTTAGAGAAGTATTTAATTTATAGTTCAAGGTTTGTCTGGAGCTAGACAGAACTTAGGAACTCAACAGACACATAAGATGCCACCTTGTATTTCCTCTAGGTCCTACTATGATCCTTTGCTTTTCAGACAATTCTGTCATACATGCATTATCCCTTAAGGCAATGATTTTTTTTTTAAACCCCACACTTTAACTCAGTCAGTAGCTAAATTGACAAGAATATGCATACTTTACCACCTTCAGAAAGTAGGTATGAATATAGGAGGATTAAATGAAAATTAAATGAAATTGTTTTATTATGATGATATTTTTAATTCCTTTCTCAGTTGTGACCAGTGATTCTGTTTCACAGTAGGAAGTCATATTTCAGGAACAAATCATTAGGGCTAGAAATTAATTACTGCCCCTTTTCAGTGCTATCACACAAGCCTCTAATTTCACCTGAATTTTCTCACTTATCTTATTCTGGGTCTTCTGGTTAGTTTATCTTAATAGCAAACATTCAGTCATTTTAGAGCAATAGTGGAGCTTGCACCATACAAATGTACATCCTTCTTATGCAGTATTCTCTGCATTATATTCGTGGTATAATTTCAACAGGTGCAAATATTAGCTGGAATTTCCATCATTTAGAAGATACTATTTGGGACAGGGAAGTGCCTTGTTTTCTCTTAAGAAAAGTGTAATTTATGGATATTATTTGGTTGATGATGACTTTAGAGTTCAGGGTCAAGGTATAGAAACTTAGTCTACTTTAGGGAAAGCAATCTTATCAAACACATTATAAAATATGTCTCTGATAAATCCCCCATGAAATGAACCAAATGACAGTCTGTTACTGTCACTAACTTCTTGTTGTCTTGATTTCCTTCCAGTAACTTAAAAGAATATTAAAATGTATGAATGGGTGATCTCCCATACAAAAGGATTTGATAGTTTTATTTGGCTTTTCCCCTAGATCTTGTGCAATTGTTTTAGCAGGGATATTTCATATGTTGAGTGAGTGCTGTATTTAGGACCACATGTATATAATCTCCACAGAGTATTAAAAGTTCTGAGTACAGAATACATAGTTATGTAAAGAATTTATAGGGTAATATATAGCCTTTTATACCCAGTGTAACATTTGCCTAGCCCTACTGTCTTTATGAACATAGTTTTCCTCCTACTTTGTCTTGCACTCCTTTATTCCCATATGCTTTCTGATTTACAGTGTTTCACACTCTGCTCCTTTGTGTTAATCTGTAAGGACAGACTCCAGTGCTGAAAGTGAAGGATCCCAGAGCACCCACACAAACAGACTGAGGGAAGGGACTACAGTGCACATCTTGTAATTAAGAAATGTGCTCAGTGTGTTAACAGCATCAACAACTAGTATTTCTTTAAAAAAATTTAAAATCCTAATTACTCTGCCACTTCTCTTGTTTAGACTACAAACTGGACTGAGTACCTGGACTGTCTTCTACATTACATTTATGTCAACTTTTGGAAATCAATTAGTGTGCTCAGGTGGGGACAGATCTACAAAAGCATCCAGTTTGTTTGGATACATTATGCATTGAAACCCCTTCTTTTGGTAGTAACTTCAGTTGTCCTATAAGGCCATCCTTAAAGGACTGGGCCTGTAAAAATTTGGCTCAGGTAAAATATTTTAGAAAGCAGATCCTATGGAGTCTGCCACAGTCTTTCAGGTGCAGTGTGATCTGTGGGTATTACGGTGGCTTTGGAAGTAAACATCACCTCATCCCTTTCAGTAGGTAATTCAGAATAGGCTTTTTTCCACGGGTAGATAGGTCAATTTTTGTCTATTCATGAGATGCACAGTTCATTTTTTTTTATTATAGGACATTCTCACATCCTTTCTACTTTTCCTCTTTGTTCACAGTTAGCAAAACTCCCAGTTACTTTATGTCATCATTGTGTTACTTCTGACAAAAACTAGCCCATTTTTGGTGAGTTTTTGTGTGAAGCTTTCCTATCAGTTTTGTTCTCATTAGCTGAAGCAACAGATAGATATCTCCATAATAACTAGGAACTGATTCTGTCAAGTATGGGAGGGAAGCAGGGTGGGAAGGATTGGGGCTCTCCAGCAGCAACAGAAGCTGGAAACCCTGTGAATGTACCTGCAGTGCCACTGCATCTTTCCATGTCAGCTGAGTGGGAGTTTCCACTTTCCTCCTTACTTTGTTCTCTGAAGGTGCTAAGCAGTCAGCAAGAATTTTGTTCTTTTGGCTGTAGTTAAAATGAAGAATCTAGGAATCTAGTCTTGCATAAATAATGAGTATACTTATGTAAAGATACTTATAAGAAGCAACAGAGAGGGAAGAGTGGCGGCTCCCTCAGGCCATATTGTTCCTATGTGCTACCTGCTGGGTTCGTTGTTAGATGTAATGTCCTGCTCTGCAATAGCTGAAAGAGAGGCTAAGTATGACAGATTTATTCTCAACCTCCCACCAAGATATTAATTCCAGTTTCAGCAGCTATTTGTTCCCTTGCTTTTAGACGGTTCCTTCCTAGGTTTGCCATGCCCTCCCTTCCCGCAATGCAGGGCTCCCCTCACAGGGAAGGAGAGGGGGCAGCCTTTGGGAAGGAGCGTGGCTGCCTCCAGAGCAGTGCAGCTGGGTGTGCTCTGCACCTTCTCCGGGCTGCTAAGTGTGTAATTTACACCCTCTGAGAAGAGCCTTCCCCGCGTCCTGCTCCCACCTAGTCAGAGAGAGGCGGTGACACGCGGTGGCACATGGTGACACATGGTGACACATGATGACACACGGTGACACACAGTAACACATGATGACACAGGGTGATACACGGTGATACACAGTGATGCACGGTGACATGCAGTGACACACGGTAACACGGTGATGCATGGTGACACACAGTAACACATGGTGACACACGGTGATACACGGTGACGTGGTGATACATGGTGACACGCAGTAAGACATGGTGACACTTGGTGATACATGGTGACACATGGTGATACATGGTGACATGGTGACACACGGTGACACACAGTGACATGCAGTAAAATGCAATGACATGCGGTGACACACGGTGACACACGGTGATGGTGACACAGTGACACGCAGGAACACTGTGACACACTGTGGCACACGGTGATACACGGTGACACATGGTGACACACAGTGACATGGTAACACACGGTGACACATGGTGACATGCAGTGACACGTGATGACACGCGGTGACACGGAGTTGCCACCTGAGCGAGGAGCCAGAACCCGGCTGGCTCAGAGTGCTCTGCTCCCTGCTGGGGGCAAGGCCACAGGAGCTGGAGTCCCAAACTTCTCCCCTCACTAAATAGCAAACTGAGCCTGCCATAAGGCAAGCAGATGGATGTGGTGCCCTTTGGCTCTCCCCAGCTACAAAAGTAATTCTTTTTTCTTGAGTCATGCCTAGCCATGGTACAATTATTTTTGGACCACCACCAGGACAGCACTGATAAGACGGTCGTTTTGTGGTACAGCTGCTGGCTGTTACTTGTGGCAGAAGTATGAAACAGTGTGTTTAGACCCATTGCTTTCTATTTTTAGATGTTTGTCCAGCCCAATTTAAAGTTTTCTTATTGTCTAGTAAGACAGTACATGAGCCTGAGTGCCCAAACTGAAACACGTTAATGGACTCTGAGCCTTGATAAGCACTGCAGAGATTGTCTGTCAAAGAACTGTGTAAGTCTGTGGGACTTTCCAAATGTATTTTTTTCCATTACCTTTGTCCAGACACCTGGGTATGTTTCATAGACTGCTGCCTACAGTTGTGTACTTTGAAAACAATTACTTTTTTTCCAGTATTAAAATGATATGGAGCTCACCAATATTGATGTGATGATTATTTTTGCATTATTTTTATCTACAGGTTGCATTATTATGTGCTTACTGTGTAGTGTTTTTAAAAATGGGACCCTAGGATGCATTTTGTGTGACGCTATTGGAATGGCTGGGTGAAGTTCCAGCATTTAATTTAGCTGAGGTCAGGGGACTAATTCTTCAGCAGAGCAGTGAGTACAGAGCTGAGGCTCTCCATACAGTTAACAGTGAGAAACATTTTCCTTTGAAAGACAGACACCAGTCTAAGTTTTTCCATTGTTCTAGGCTGCATGTAACTGCTGTCATCTCTCCCATCCTCCTGTACTCACCTCCATAAGGGCTACTGTTTGCTTCCTTACCTCCAAATGAAGTTTACTGCTTTATAAGTGGCCAGTGACACTTCTCTGCTTCTGTGGTTCCATGTGAAGCTGATTTTACTCCAGAACAAGCTATTAGGACAAGTTATGTATTGTGACTTTCATCCTTTGAGGGAACTTATTTGCCTGACAGCTGATGACAGAAAATTTACTTGTCTTTCTAAGATCTACAGAAAACAGGAGACAGTACAAGAGACTCTGGTGCTGATTTTCAGGACTCTTGAGCAGGATTGTAAAGCTGTGTTTTCCCCTCTTTCTCTTGACACTAGCCACTGTGACATATGGTCAGCATTTGACATGGCACAGCTGAGCAGCTCTCCATTTAGAGCTGAGCTGCATCTGCCTCCAGAGACTCAGGTGGAATGTGAGCCATCTGTCTAATGCTAAATGCAGAGACAGCCCAGGTATTGTGCCCTTATATGACTTATTCTTTTATTTCCTTTAAATAAATAGATTAATCTTGATCTTACAAATTTGAAAACAATGGAGGGTTAAAAACTACAGCTGGGAAAATGTTTTGGGGGGCTCTAAAGTACAATAAGCTCATTGACATATGGGAGCAAGCCCAGTGGAGAGCAACTAGGTACTGGAGCATATGATATAAGACTGCAAGAGCATCTGGGTTTGTGTAGCTTGGAGCAAACCCAGTCTTAATGGGATGTTATGGAGAAGATACAATCACTCTTTCCATCTACAAGTTGCAACTGCTGTAGTTTAGAAGAAAGCTGAAGATAAACAGGATAGCAAACATTGGAAGCAGAGGGGACTTCCATCACCTGAGATCCTCGAAGTTCCAAGGGCTCTGAACATCCAAATGCAGGCTTGGCTCTGCTTTGGGTGAAGCAGATGACCTGCAGACCTCCTTTGCAAACTAAATTATTTGATAGATTAGATAGAATTTAGCACATGGTATGAAGGCAGGAGACTAGCAGCTGCAGGCTAGGGGATAGCGTGAGCACAGGGCAGCTGAAGCCATACATAATTTATATCATCAATAGTTCATGTCATGAACTATTTCCCTGCTCTTGACCAGGTGTGTTACCAGACTAGCACTCTCAGATCAGGTCAGTGCTGCAGTGGTTCTAGTAATGCATTACTTGGTTGTGGCTTGCCACTCATTCCTTTTCTCCAAGCAGTGAGATGAATATTGGCAATGTGGTGACTACTTTGGCATCATTTGCACCAGGCAAATACTCAGTCACATAACAACTGCAGTGTGTTCATATCTTGTTATGTGTAACTGTACCCTCTTGCAGTGATTATGGGTACACCAGCCTCAAACAACTGAGCATTTATTCAACTTTCAGTATTTAAAACCTCATGAAAGTAATAAGGCAAACACACTTATTACTTGCATTTCAACCTTCTTATCCAATGTATTAGCATCATTTTTTCCCTGTGCAGTTCCTTGATGACCATCAATTCACTGCCAGTGTCAGGGACTTCCTTCTGACTCTGATGTCTAAAACAGGGAAGATCCACCAAAGACCTCACATACCTGAGAAGCTAAAGACACCCTTTCCTACCTGAGGCCACAAACCCAAGCCTGTAGCCATATCAACCAGTGTCCTTGACCTATTTCCTTCTGCAGATATCCTTGTCCCAGAACCCAGAATGCTGTGAGCTTGCAGTCACTTATCATTTGATTGCAATTTAAAAGACATTTGACTGGAATTTACTCTCTCTCTCTCTCTCTGTCTCTCTCTCTCTCTCTTTCTCTCTGATGATCTCTTAAAACTCTTTCCAGCCTGTTTCCCAGAGCTATGCAGAATAAAACATACACCAAACATACTATCTCAGCCAGGCTAATGTTTAAGTATTAGGTTTAAGAGTTCACATATGAGAAGAACACAAAATAATGGAGTCAGAGGCCATGAAGAGGGAACTTTGGACATGCTGGGAGAAAAACACATATAATCTGTTCATTATAAATACTGGAAGCCTGTATTGACTCTATAGACATTCAGACATCTGGAGAACTACATATGTTGCAAAGAATATTGAAATCCTCACTGAAATCCAAAATCTTTTGCTGTCAAGCTAGAAGATGTTATTTTATTGCACAAGAAAATGACAAATAAATTCACAACCCTTGACCTGGAAGTCTAATAAAACACTAGAGCTGACACAATATCAGACAATATATAAAAATGATAAAAAAGATAAACAGAAAAGGGGCATGACTTCATAGATGCATGAGTAATGAATAATTTAAGGGACCCTGGAGTAGTTTCTGACAGTTTCATCAGATACATTATTCAGCAACAACTTAAACATAGCCAGTGCTTCTGGGCACCTGGTTCAAGAGCTCTTCTGCTGGATGGGAGTCAAGCAGACAAGGAAGAAACTTGTCCTGTTGGCTGTATTTAGTGACATGAGTCAGGCTTTTATTGTCTGGGACTACTTTACCCCATTTGTGACAAGGGTGAGGATGAGGGGGTGACATCGGGCTGGGCAAGTGTGTGAGCATGGTGGGGTCCACCAGCACTACTTTCAAGATGAATCAGAGGCTAAGAAGTAGGTGCTTAGTGAATGTCCCAGCTTCTACCCAGCAAGGTTTTCCCTCCCACCATCCCCCGTGTCAGTTTGATCCCTGAGCCCGTGGGTGTAGGCTTGGCTCACCGTGGCACTGCCACAAACAGGGTGCTGCCACTGAGTCACCAGCTGCCAGACAGAAGGACCATCAGTCCACCAAGTAATAAACTGATCAATGTGTGATATCACCAAGTGAAAGTGAAAGACAACACACATAACACACGGCTGTACCTGGTGCTCCCGGATCCCCTTACTCTGTAATTCCACTGGAAAACCTCCATGGGTGCTGCAGTCAGGACCAGGCTTTGAGCCACCCCTGAGGTGATCATAGCACTGGGAGGTGCCACTGACACTGAAAAGTCTTTGCTTTTAACATTTTGTCCCTGAAAGTGCTGCTGCTCATCTTTTAAGTACTTATGGCATGCAAGCAAAGGCTGATGGTTAACCTCAGCTGTCTGATTCTCATGGTAGCACTGCCAGTGACATTTGTCAAGAGTTTTGTTCTCAAGCACAGGGAGCACTGAAGTGTGACAGGAAGCAAGGAGAAAATGTGTGCAAAAACAGGAAAAGGAGGGGAAACTGGGCGTGAATTTAAGAGGCTGGGGCTGCACTGGATGAGGCAGAAGGCCAGCCTGAGCCTCAGAGTGGCAGAGGGGAGGTGGCATATGATCTCAGATGAGATGCAGGGGCTAATAGTGCAGGCAGCAGTCCTATTAACTACTAGGAGTATTAAATAGTGTAGTAACTACAGGCAGAACTCAGGCTGTCCTGTCTTCCATCAGCTGTGCACTTCTCCCTGCCATGAGGGTACCACAGAGGTTTGTGAGGAGATGGGGCTGGGGATCTTTATTTTCATCCTGTGAAAACGTTTGGGATTTCAGAGCAGGATAGCAGCCAGCTGGGAATAGAGGAAAGTGTCAGCTCCAAAGTGACTCCAAACTCCTAGATTTGGTACAGGAGTAGTCTTTCTCTGTAGACTGCTACTAGGAAAAATGAAGAATTCAACATTTTCTCAGTATAAAGAGTTTGACAGAAAATATTGTTCTTATTTAAGATCAGCAGTAATGAGAGAAAGATCTTTCCTCTGGTCCTTCTCATTCCAGGCACTTGGAGAGGACAATCCTTACACCTTTCTCCTGGAGGCACATCTTTGGTCTCTAGAAACAGTTTGGGCAGGGCTCTGGAGCTCTGCACGTGGCCTCTGAGGAAGCCCATGAGCATCTGCAGAGCTGGGGAATCGCCAACCCTGCTCTAGGAATCAGCTGCAGTCACAGAGTGATAATGTACCCCTGTTGAAACCCAGTGAATGGCATGAAACCCAGGGAAATCAATAAGCTCTAATTTCCCAGATGCTGTTAATTTAAAAACTGAGGTAGATGAGGCTTAAAGCTGTTCAGTGCAGAAGATGATGAATGCAATCTGCTGTTGCTGCTGCTGCTATTGCTAGTATTACTAATAATGAAGAATGGCTCTTTTTTTCATTGCAGTTGCCTTTGAAAGGTTTACCTGGTAGAAGCTGGATCAACTGCTTTTCCAGAAAGGGGAATTTTTCTGACCCTCTGTGCTGTGGTGTGTCAGTGCAATGTAAGGCATGGAGCCCCTGCCCTGATGAACAGTAATCAAGGGAGAATGTTTCTGTGGGAATCCTGCTTCCCATGGCTGCTCTCACCAGCACTGCTCATGTGCCTGGGAGGGAGCACCACAAGCCTGTGACCAGGACATAACCAGTCCTGTAGAAGAGAATTCCTTCAGAATTTTTAAATGAGAAATGCAGCATGCACACCTTCCAAAGCCTCCATCCTGTGAGAGGAAAAAACCAAAGTGCAACAACATGTGTGAGGCACTGTCCCAGGGAAAGCAGTGGATTTCCTCCTGCTGCAGACTTCCTGCTGCAGCTGTAGGGCTGTGCAAAGGGAGTGACTTCAGAGCCCAGCACAGAGCAGCTGAGCAGAAAGGCCACATGCCTTGGGGACATTGCAATCGGATCATTCTCACCCCTTGCTTGTCCTTGTGCTGGGGTAAGGTGTGTTGAAAGCAAAACCACTGATTTCCTGCAAATCAGTCATGCTGGCACGTTTTGCTGGAGGCATTCACACTGCTTGTAGGGTAGGAGGCATTTGTGGGGGACAGGAGGGGTATGGGCACCCATCCAGGATGAGAGTGACATGCCCTCCTGAGCAGCCTGTGGCACATTACCGAGTAGCTCCTTTGGCACCTTCAGATCCCCACAATTCAGTCTGAAGCCTATTGTGGCTTACACCACTTGCTCAGTGGTGCCAGCCAAACCTGGAGGACCAGGTTTTCAACTCTGAGTGCACTCACTGAGCCCTTTTACACTGGAAAACCCTCAGACAGATGTGGTGGAGATACTTGCACCACCTTCCCATGCCTCAGCAGTAGGTGATGACACTTGGGCCCCAGGGTGCTCATAAACACTCATGGGTGCTGCCTGTGCCAAGAAAGACACTCATCTGCACTCTGCCCCCAAGGTGGGAGTCTAACAGGAATTCTTTGAGACACTGATCTTTTATGAAACAGGCAAAAAAAAAAAAAAAAAAAAAAAAAAAGAAAAAAAGCCATAAGTAACAGCTTTGATGGCATTTAAAGCAAATACCCAGCTAGTAGCACACATCCCCAGCAGAACTTACTTGAAAATAATTGCATTTTCATTCAGTTTTCACGTAGAGTGGTGAAACAACAGTTTTCTTAAGCACCCATTTTACTCAGTGGTACCTGCTTTCCTGCTCCATGCTTAACCTCTTTCGTACCTTGGCTGTTTTTTTATCTCTTGTGGTATAATTTCACTTGGGCAGGAGCATGCTTTGGTCCTCCCTTTGCTCACTAAGTGCCCTGAGAGTGTTTGCTGAAGCTTGCACTGCATTTTAGCAGTTCAACTGCAGAATCCTACTTTGTCCAATGAAACTGTTGAGACAAGTCTGAGTCGGCTCAGCTTCTTGTTTTCAAACAATGTAACATAGAAGCATGTGCATCTTCTTTTACCAAGGAAAAAAAAAAAAAAAAAAAAGGCAGGAAGGCAAAAGAGATGCTTGAAATATTTTCCTGAACTACACAATGATGAGTGCTTCCGTGTTTGGTGCAACCTCTTTCTCTGGCCAAACATGGTAAGGAAGTGACTCTGCTCCCCACAGCACAGGCTTGCAAATACCTCCTTTCAGCTGCCAGAGGAAGAGAGCAGGCTGTGTGTCTCTGCTGCTGTGAGCTGGAGTTCAGAGAAAGCCAGCAGCCCACAGAGACATTGTCTTTGTATCAAATCAAGGAGGAAGTGATTAAAAATGATTTATTTCAAAGATACGTGTAGATCACTGAATTGTTCTTTGTTTATCCCAAATGTGATAATAAAAAGAAGATCAAGGTTAGGATTTCCACAAATCCATAAGCTGAGAGCAAGCAAAGGGGTCTTACCAGCCCACCCTAATCCAAGGCAGGGATTCAAACACCTGGGGCTGATGACAGCCCCTTTCTGGCTTCTAGACTTTCCCTGCTGATCAGAGGAATGCAGCACCTACCCTTGCACAGAACCACATCCGTCCCCATTTCTCGTTTGAGGCTCAGCAGCTGCTCCGACCCTTTACACTGAGGCTGCACTGTCAACCCCAAACCAACATTTCACCAGGGGAACTGCATTAGAGCACGTTATCACTGCAATGTGCCCTGGTGTGCTTCTCACCAAGGTCTGGGAGCAGGGCAGAGAGGAGGAGGGTGACTCACTGCTGTGGCTTTTGCCCTTCTCCTGCCTATGGTTCTGCTGCCTGTGGCCAGCTTTCCAGTGCTCAGCTTCATGTTTCTCATTCTGGCCACCTGAATTTGTAACTTCAATTGTGCTACTCTGTGAGCTGGAGCCTCTGCTTTTTGTCAAATAAATGAATGGTGTGTAATTGTACTGCATGGTGTGAAAAGCCTTGCATCCACCCATTTTTACTGCATTCACTCAATTTCTGGTGAAACCTGCCCTGAGTAGAGCTCTGGAGCCCAGCAGATGACAAACACTGTGGAGAGGATGTGTCTGGCTCTGGGTCTGGCTCCTGGCTGAGAGCACACCCAGAGACCTGTGAGGTGATGCTGAGCTGGCAAAGGCAGCTGTGGAGTCCTACATCTAGAAGTGACCTATGTTAAAATCTTGATTTGCTTGAATAAAGGCCAGCTGTCTCTGAACACTGAGCACATTTCCTTGACTATCAGTATGTTAAATTAAAGCCCTCTCTGCATCGTCACCGAAGGCGTCATCTTTTGCTAGTCACAGAAGAGAGGTCCATAAAAGCAGGGGAGGATAAAAAATATCAGGAGCAGTAGACTTTGTTTTGCTTAACTAGGCACTGTCTGAAGTGGCACAATGTGAAAATAATAAAGAACTGAAAGAGAAGAAGGCTGATAAGGGAAACCTGTGGACTAGTTGACAGGAGGAAGGCTGGCATCTGTTGATTTGGACCCTGCATTTCAGCTGGGCTCTGCTCAGAGCCACCCTGTCCATCAGGGAAAAGCCTTAAGCAATGTTTCTGAAAGATAGGGAGAGATATCTTTAGGCACAAGGAAAGGAATACCCACAAAAGTCAGCTCCCTATTTCTATCTCATATTCAGAGCTGCCAAGTTTCATACTCAACTATAAATCTATTGCTTTCTAACTATAAAGCTGCCTTTTTGTGTTTTAATAACAAATTATCTGAGAATTTCACTGAATGGCATTTTCAGATGATTTAAGAAAAGACTGTTGATTGTAGCCCTCCATAAGTGGTTTAGTAAATAAATAAAAAACTGAACAAAAAGATGATTTGATGTTTCCAGTGACAATTTGGTGGCAATTTTTAGTGGTACAATGGTTCTGCATGCTAAATACATTTCTTTTTATATCATGGCTGGCAGGAATCAGATATCCTACTTTCTTTTTTTTTTTTTTTTTTTTTTTTTTCCCTGTAAATCCATCAAAGATATTTTGTGGTTTGGTATTAACAATGCTGTATCAGAAAAACTCATTGACTACTGCCTTTTGCTCCTGTTAATAACACCTTCTGGAGGTAGTTCCCAATAACTGCATAATGTACTGTAAACCAGATCACTGCCCCAATACTTTTAAAAGTAATTTATGACTGTAATATCCTGTGAAGATTAGCTGTTTCAAAATTCTCACACTTAAAGCTTGCTAACACAATTTATTTCCAAGTCTTACAAAGAGAGTGAGAAAGAGGATGAGAGAAGTTGCAATAAATATCTGCTATACAATTTCCAAGGTGTTATTTAACTTACAAGTCACACTTAGTAGCCACACAATAGCAGAACAATATTTTTGCCAAAGTTAAACATTTAAAAAATATCCTGCATGTAGTATTTTCTATCTAGTTTTTTTCTTTTCATTATTTGCATATTATTTACTATTGCCATTACGCATTCAAGAATACATTTGCCTTACTATCATTTTTAATGTGATTGAGTAGAGAGAGCTCAGCTTCAGCCATTTTAGAGTGCACCAGAACACAAGAAAAAAATTACATTTATACATATCCTAAGTTTGCATCTTCTGATTTTTAATTTAAAATATTTCAAACAATAAACTGTCCAACAGCCTCACCCTAGAATACAAGAGCAGGTCTTGCCTTCATTATTACTTCTGTCAAAAGCAAAACCCTGCGTTTTTAAACCCAGAAGAATATTTTACTGAACACTTGTTTACTAAGCTTCATGTGAGTAACTTAATGTGCCTTGAGCATTGCTGAAATGTAATAGCAAGTATGAATGTAATGAAGGGAGAGAGTTTCACACAGGAATTGGTGTGGGGAGCAGGTGAACCTGTCACAGGGAGCCAGAACAAGCCAAGTGGTCAGTGATGTTCTTCAGGAATGTGTTTGGAAACAAACACAATCCAATTCTTTCATATTCACCTGGGTACAAGAACGTGGTCTAAGCTTAAGCCATTTGTCAGTAATATGAATTGGCACATGGCCACTAATGCTGAAAAGGATGGAGCATCATTCATCAGAGAGGACCAGAGCCACATCAGAGCCACAGAAACAGAGTGAATTGCAGAAGCAGAAAATGCAAAGCCATGAGCATGGACTCCTGAGCAGGGTCCCTGTGCCAGAGGCAGGAGGGAAGAGAGTTGGAATGTGGAATGGTGGCTGAAGGTCTGTGAAGCACCAGTGTGATACTGCTGGGATTCAATTTCAGGGACTCTGAAGAGCAGGGTCAAATGTCTGGGGTAGTCCCAGGTAATCCTTTTCCAACCTTACATTGCTCCACTTCTATGATGTATCAACCCCAGCACGTTCAGCAGAAAAAAAAAAAGAAGCTTTAGTACAACTATAGAAGACATATGTACTAATACCTGGGGAATATCAGAGTATTTTTTGTATTTGAAAAAACAAAGGGAATTTAAACTGAAATGGGACCAGAGAAATTCTACCAAGATGATGAGGAAACTGAGTAAAAAATGAAAAGAGATTATTGGATCTTGCCTTATTTACCTAAGCAGAGAGAAATGAAAGAATAGCATTACTTTTCACAAAACTCAATGAGTGTATACTGAAGAGAAAGAAGATTGGGGGAAAGTAGAAGGTAAGAATAGTGGCACAATCAGTTCTGGATTTAGAAACTAAACTTGTTAAACATAACCTGCCAACTTCCTTCATAATGAGTGACCAGTTTTGGGAAGATGTGTGAGGAGATTTCTACCTTTGTCTTTAGCATGAGAGGTTGGGCTCAGTTAGGGATGAGGAGGTGGGTGAGCACTGCTGGTAGCTACTTTGGCATGCCTTGCTGATTTCCTCAAGGTCAGACTAATTACCTGAACTGGAGTCATAAACCAATTTTACCCATCAGTTCAGGAGGAAATTCTGGGAGAGAGAAAAGGCAAAGTTTGAAGAAATAGAGGTGAGAGTTCTCAACTGGCACTTCATAAACTCACTAACAAAGCACCTACAGTATTAAAACTTGAGTTTGATTTCTCATTTTCTCTGTAAACCTGTAGGATTGGCCCTTGTATTTGAATGGGGGTGTTGGAAAAGGTTTTGTGGCCTTTTTGTGGAGAAGGCAATGATCAGGCTGGATAACACCTTTCCTGCCTGTGCCTATGGGGTGCTGGTCAGCCTCGGACAGCATTGAGCTCTGGGTCCCCGAAGAGTTACCGTGATTGGGACACTTTGTGCTTGGGTTTTGTGAAAGAAGCAGCTGAGGACCTTCACAGGAAGAATTGGGTGAAGGTGTGCTAGGTTTGGTGCAGCCTTGGTGATCCATCCTGCCTGCTGATCTGTAAGTAATTAAAGCATTCAAACAGAGGCCGGTCCCATGACAAACAAGGATTTACACTTTGAAGAGCTCCAGGGGTTTCTCAGAGGTATCACAGGAGCTGAACTGGCCCCATCCTGCGGAGTTTATAAGATGAGCTCACACAGTGTAATTGCCAAATTGCTTACAGTGAGGCACAATAGCAGGAGAAGCACTCAAACCATCAGCCCTTTTCAGGGCATTTACACTTCAAACATGGATTGGAGAGAGAGGTTTTATTATATTAACAGCCTGGGAAAGAACTAGATTTTCGTTTGCTATAAACACAAAAGGATGATGAGAGCCATTGCCAGCTTGAAGAACTAATGTTTATAGACTTGAACTGCAAGCCAATGTACCTCAGGAGCTCAGCCCTGAGCTGTTGCTCTGGGGCACCCTCTTAACCAGCTCGTTCACCATGCTGCTTGCTCTTTCTCTACCTCTCTCCTTTTAGGAGTTCAAAAACAGTTCAATCTATCTCTAGGCAGGATATTTCACAAGGAAAAAGAAAAAGACCTTAAAACCTAGTCCACTCTTTGGTGAGGTGTGTCTTACATATGCCTAGCAGAATAGCTCGGTGACTAAAATATATTATTAAGAATAATTGCTGGTGATGAGCAATTGCAGATTACCTTTTAAAATATACCCTTGTATGGAAGCAAAAATGGCTGTAAAAATATGGAAAAAATAATACTTCATAGATTTTTTTCAGTACCACACTACATAGCATACTTATGTAATAAAAATGGTATTTTACACTAAAAATTTAGTCTTTTTTGAACCTGAAAAATATCATGCTGTATTGCAACAACCATTGACAATAAACATTACACTGAATCTGTAAGAATCATTTAAATGCTAATATCAATGTGACTTGGGCTTAATTCATTCTATTTCAGCTTAGATTGAAAATATTATTTTTATCAGAATCACAAGCAGACGAACTTGCAAGAATATTAAACAAAATTCACAATTGCCAAGAGGAAAAAAAAAAAAAAAGAAAATTGGGAAGAAATAGTATTTTGGAGCGACTTGCTGAAACTGAACTTCTGTGGATACCTGTATCCATCCTCTGGATGTGCCTGCTGTGCCTAAATTTCCTATTTCAGATGTCTTTATCTACTAAAAAATTATTTATCCATAAAGCTTATCATAGAGTTGATATTACACGGGCAAGCACTTATCTCAGGAAATATGTATTGCTTTTTAATTCAATCCAGCTGATTTTGTAGTGTTAATATTTTCAGTGAAGTTTGCTAACTTTATTTTAAGCAGTGCATTCAAAGAAGCAGCATATTAACAAGGAAAAGTGTAAGAATCTTGATGACCTGATGTTTTTCAGTGCTGTGCTTAAATTTAGTCACTGGGCTCATGATTTCAGGTATTGTTCCTTCATATTTGCTGGGAAAAAGAAGTCTGGATATCTTTTAGAACTTTAGATACAAGCAGTGATAATATGCAACACTGGAGTCAAGTCTGAGAGTGTATTTGAAAAAAAAAGGATGTCTGTACATTGCACCATTTTACTTCACAGTGAATTTTAATAATATGTTCTGAATCATTTAGTGCTAATGTGGAGAATTTTTGATTGATAAATTTCAAGGTCTAAGTTTTGTAACAATGTCTGGAGGCTCTGAATGCCTGATTTGCAACACTTGCAATAGCCCAATTTTTACTGCATCACCTGTCCTGGAAATCAGCTTTCTTCTGGGCAAGGTGGAATAACCCATCCATTCTTTTTGAAGAGGGTGAGGAAAAGCTCACACAAGCCCTCTTTCTACATATGTGTGGAATTTAGGGAGTGATCTTCATTTTAGGGCAGGGACAGGTGGTCAAGGCAGTTCTATTTTCAGTCAGAACAGCTGTTTGCAAAATGAACATTGGTTCTTAGACTTGTGTGTGTTCTGCAGCATGTAATATAAAGGCTAAAAACCTGAGGCAATGTGCATAAGGGGTATGCAATGGGTTTGATTTTGTCAATCAGATCCTCAGGCTGTAAGTACTTTTATACCAGGAGTTGAAGGAAAGCCACACTTTACAATTGCTATTGCTGCCTTCCTTTTCTGACCATTTCATAGCAACCCAGCACCAATGCTTGTTTACCCAGGATGGATGGAGACTCAAGAAGGCTGGAGGAGGCTGACCCATCTATATCACAGTGTTTTTGTCCTCTGAAGCGTGTCCATCACTGATCACTCGTTTGCAAGCTTCTCTGTAGTGGGTACCTGACCTACAGAGGCAGAGAAAGGGTCACTGGATGAGCAGCTCAGGGCTAATAATAGCTGCTGACTAACCTTGAGAGGCTGTGGTATACACCTACCCTGTACCACTGTGCTGAGCATCCTGCCTGAGAAGCCAGGCAGCTTGAAAATCAACAACCCCTGTCCCTGACAGCCAGATAATCCTGGAGCTGCAGAGGTTGCTTTGCAGGGGGACCCTGAAACAAGGGCTGAGCACTATGGAAATACAGGATGGGCACTGGGAGCTTGTCTGCAACCTGCCAGTAGTCTGTGGATGGGCTCAAGTATTAATTACATCAGAACACTAAGGATAAAGTAAAAATGTTCAAATTGATGTTTCCCCAACTTTTTTCTCCTAAGGATGGAGCAGAGCTGCCTGTCTCCTAAAAGAAGGTGCTGAGCACACAATAGTGAATGAAGGCAGACATGCTGCTCTGACACCATGTGTGACTACTGCCTGCACTGCTGGACTCCCTTTCCTTGCTCCCAGCCCTGGCCAGGAGCTGCACCCATCCTTTTTGCAGCCTACAGCAGTGGTATTGCCCATGATATACCTGGGAACCAGATTTCTCATTCATCCTGCTGGATTTATCCAATAGTCCTTTTACATCTCTGCCTGTGCAGGCAGTCAGCCTTAAAGTAGAGAAAAGAAATCCAGCTCATGGGGGTCACTGGTTTTGATTTTCTTTGAGCAGCTGGAGAAGTCCTTACACAGTAAACTCCCCAGGTGACAAAAAATTGTTGGACTGTACCATGTCAATCTGTGTGAAGGCTGGAAGCAGCCATGCCTTCACAAAGACTTTCCTCTGTATCTACAAATGAAACCCCAAGAACTGCTCTGAATTTTAACTCAGAAAATGCTTAAGCATGTACCTAAATTTAACTGCTCAGATAATCCTGTGCTTAAACTTACTGTTTGTGTTGCCTGAATGTGGTCAAAAGGTCCTTGGAACTCTTGATAAATGAGGACCAGGTGTGTTGAGGGAGCTAAATAAAATAGATTAGATCCTGCTTACCTAGTGTATTCATGGCACTCCATTCATGGTTTGACTGCTCATATAAATAAAATTAATAAGATCTGACCCAGGCATTGCATCTAGTTGGAAATAATCCCTTTTATGGTTTTTGAGAGCAGTTTCTCAATCTGCTTGTACTTTTTTGGCATCTAAACAGATGGATTGCTTCCAAACCTTATCAAATTCTGATTAAATTGTTACGTGGGAGTCAACAGGTACATATTAAATAGGCTGTGAGATTACCTTCCATCCTGATGGCACACCATACATAATTAGAAAAGGAGAAATGAGGCTGGATGAACACGACACAAAGGTTTGGCAGCAGCTCAGATGGAACCAGAAGGACATAATGCAGTCTGCAGACCTTTGACCAGGGATTTCAAGGTCTCCACTAAGAATTGATTAAGCTACATCTTTTATTTTCTTTCTGCCTGTTCCTCATGCAAATTCTGCATGCAGAAGGACTGAGCAGGGGTTGGGTCCTTAATGTCTCCCAAGAAGCAATAAAAAAAAAAAAAAGCTGTAAATAAAGGCAACAGCTGTAAGAGGATTTTGAGCTGGAGGATAAGGAAGTTCTGGAGCCCTAGAAAAGGAAGGAACTCCTGTATTTTACTTGCTGATGATGGTTGTGCTTCCTCTTGTGACCCCACTGCAGTGTTTCGTAACACCTTGGGAACAGCTCAGTCTAACACTGCAATGAGGAACAGGGATTCCCAGTTCCTCCATGCTATCTGCCAGAATACAAGGTCTCTTTGGTGATGACAAAAATCACAATGGGAACTGAAGAAAAAAAAGGGAAAATTCCCCACCAGCTGAAGAAAATTTCCACCTTTGTATTTCCAAGAGCTCGGTCTCATGTATCTCAATGCAGGTCCTGAGTAACACTCACATGGTTCCTGAATGGAAATTGCCACACCAGTTTTCAAAGGGCTTTGTTAAAAGTCATCTGCACAGCCAGGCTCTGAGCTGCACTGACTGTCAGACCAGAAAAGCAAGGGCAGGATGGGAGGCTGCTCATGGGAAGGCAGCTCTGGACCATCCTGGGGGCTGACATCATCTTGTACCATCTCCTCCTGGGCTGCTCTGCCAGAGCAAAACAGGTAGACTCTGATACACTGTACTCCTGTTTCCAACTCCTCTAATAGGTGACCTTTACTGTGCACTGGAGCTGTGGTGAGTGGAGGTGAGGAAGGGATAGGAAAGAGAAAGAAGGAATTTTTTGGATAAAAAACTTCCATTGATATACACCATGGGTATACATGTGCATACTCAACTTCCAAAAAGAAATAGATACCTAATTCTCTGCCTAGGCTTTTGTACAAACTGGGCAGGAGGAAGGGACTCCAGTCTAAAGACCTGCAGTTCTGCAAGTGGCATGTGGGTAGGAACATAGTATTTGCACTTTGATAAGGCATAATAACTTACTGCAGTTTAAATTCACAGCATTTTAAAGTAAATGTAGTTAGGCTGTGTTAGCTAGCAATACACCCACACAGCAAATACTATGGTAAGTGGCAATAAGATAAAATCTGGAAAGGCAGCTGTGAAGCAAAATAAAATAACTGTAGGGATAGGCAGCACATAAGTCATATGAACAGTTTTGAATCATCTTATTGCTGGAGACACATCTTGGATGGCTGTACTTTGTCCTACCACACCAGTGAGACAAACAGCATACATAGAAAAGTTGTAAGCTGGTGTCCACTAAGGATATAGTAAGAGATGACCAAAGAAACTGAGAAGAATTTGGTGGAATAAAAAAATTTTAGAGCACAGCTTGTGATGTTTACCAATGTATTTGCTCCATTGAAAAGCTGTATTTGAAAAGAGAAATGCTGTTTGTCTTTTGTACCTAAATTCCTAAGCAGAACAGAACAAACTTTTATTTTCACAGCACAGTAATTTCATAAGTAATAGGTCACGGTCTCCAACACTTATCAGATCTTAGCCCTTCCCTTCTCTCTGTTTTCTCTTACTCTCTTTCACCTTGTTTTATTTGTTTTGTTTTAGGAAATGTGAATTTTGTTCCATGACTAAACCAAAACCATTCTCAGATGAGATTTACCTGTCTCTACCTAACAGACCTTTTCTGATCAAAATTATACTAAAATTAGTCCTCTTCAGTAACTGTTCAGTTTGCAAGAAAACTGTATTTCTCCACAGACTACAAATATAATTTAACCCGAAGAAATCCTGACCTTCTCCAGTTTATATGCTGTGAAAAATCTGTATGAAACTGCATGGAAGATGGAAACCATTCACTGAATGGGTTTTTTGGCAGCATGTGGTACACAGTTTTCCCATCCATCCACCCTTTCCTGACCTGGGTGGACAAGCTGTCATGATCAAGACCTCCAGCAAAATTGCCAGCCCCCGCCAGGGGTTGGGTAGTTATGGGTTTTTGCTCTGCAGGGAGCCTTTCAATGCTGAAACTGAAGCAGTATTTTATCCCTTCTTGGAGACTCTGGATGGATCCCAGCTAGTTGGAGGGGCAGGGCTGTGTGGCACAAGAACAACAAACACATCTCATGGCTAAGCTCAGGTGCAGAACACCCCACCTCCCTTCTGCTGTGCTGTAGCCACCTTAATGTCACCAGTGTGCTCCCTGAGAGTGTGGGACAGCACAAGTGATGTTTATAATGCAGGTGAATGTAACATGCTGCAATGGGATCAACTGCCTTTAAAGACACAGGATCTAAGGAGAAAAAGCACTGAGATTATAAAATATACTGCTTTGCATGGACAAATAAAAGTAACCAAAATAGGTTTTTGATCTCATTTATAACTTCTGTGATTCCTTATTAGATGAACTAGAAATTTTAAAATAAATAGTGTAAACATGGATAAGAAATCAAGATGGAAACTCACTTTCATTTGAGGTGAAGATTTGAAAGCAAACAGGATGATCAGTTGATGTATCTTGAGAACACAGCCAGAAGTAGCTTTTTACTTACTAGACTGAAAGGAATTTCAAAATCTGCCTTCAAAATTTTGGGCATGTTAGCTGCATCTATTCTAAGTTTGAAGGGGAAATTTTAATGTAAGAATTTTGACTCTGAGAACCAGGACTTGACTGGGAAAGTGCAACCACATTGTAGAGTTAAACTCATTCACCTCATTTAGCTTTTAAAGCTTTCTAGTACTGGAAAAAGTAGAGAAGGAGAAATTTAAACAAGATGAAAATTCAAAGAGTAAAATTTAGATTGATTGAAGAGGAAAACTATTAGAGAGTTTCTGTGATGAAAAAAGTCCAGTGAGCAGCAAGAAAGGAAGGACAGAGATAGTGAAATGTGCAAACAGTCCTACTATACCTACTAGGCCTTGGAGAGTAAAATTCCTTCAAAGAGGAAAGGGAATATCTTGGCTTATCTCAGTCTCTTTTTCAAATTGAGTGTGAATTATTTTACAGTGATTCAGCTCCTGGCATAGACGGAGAGAAGTTAAAAGTTAATGATTTATGGTAAGTGTGGTGCTTATGGCAGAGTGCAGCCAACATCATCCCTGTTTCTGTACCAAAGGACCAAGCATCCCCACCTGGATTTATTCTAGCACTGGCTCACAGCAGCAGGGGGATCTGGCAAGCCCTGCAAGACACACAGACAGATCCATTCCACCTCCAACAGGAGCAGCACATAAAGAGACTGTCCAGCTGAATGGTGATGCTTTGATTTAGTGCTTTTCTTGCAACTTCTGCCATCAGGGCTGCTGTGATGGCTCAGCTGTGATTGAAGCTGTGTGAGGTGATCTGCTTGGGTGAATGGGAGCACAGGTGACATCTGTGCTTCCCCAAGGTGAATGTTGCCAGGTAAAAGGCATCTAAAAATGGCATAGGCTTGTTGAACACTGCCTTAGCTACTACAGTCTTGCTCTGCAGTCTGCAGTCAACCCCACCATTTAATGCTGAATGCTGAATCCATAAAATGTTTCCAAATGCTTCCCAGCTGGGCAGTGTGTAGGAAGCATTGTCCCCAGAACAAGCCTGTACAGCTGCTTGACAAACAGGCTGCTCTGCAGTTTTCTGCTAGCTCAGGTGGTTTTCCTAAAGGGATTACCTCCAATGTCTGCAACAAAGCATCCATCAACTCCTACGACAAAAGATATAGAAAAGTCTCAATCAAAACTACTGGAAACCCATTTGTCAAAGTAGCATTTGAGAGGTTGCAGGTTCACCATTTTCTTCTTCATGTATTTACAATGGGTGTGATTAACTTTTTGAAAACTTGAGAGTAGAAATTGCACACATATAGTTAAAAGAAAGAAAAAAAAAATATAAGACAAAAAGAAAGAAAAACAAAAACAAAGGAGTAAAGGCTTCCTGGCAAAGACCAGCAGAATAATGTAGCTGCCAAAAGAAGAAGCTGCCTTTGATTAACCTTTACATGCAGTATGCACTTGTGATTCTTTTCATTTGGGTGTCATTGAAGCAAATGCATAAGAAGTCCCTGATTAATGTGACTGCTTTAAAATACTTTATTTCTAACAGCCTCCAAATATAAATCTGCGTATTCAGGACATCTGAATGCTGGTTGTCTTCCTGTCCTTCCCACCAGTACCTCGTGGAGGCTGTTTTCTCTAGCATGGGGAGCAGAGTGTTCTGCTCTGCAGGTGGGGCAGCACTGCCTCTCCTCCCTCCAACAGCTTCACTTTGGCAGCTGCATCCCCTGCATGGACAGGGAAGGGAAGGGAAGGGAAGGGAAGGGAAGGGAAGGGGAAGGGAAGGGAAGGGAAGGGAAGGGAAGGGAAGGAAGGAAGGGGAAGGGGGAAGGGAAGGAAGGAAGGGAAGGGGAAAGGGAAGGAAGGAAGGGAAGTTTAAGGAGAAGGAAGGGGGAAGGGAAGGAAGGGAAGGGAAGGAGGGAAGAAGGAAGGAAGGGAGAGGAGAGGGAGGGAGGAGGGAGGAGAGGAGGGAGGAGAGAGGAGAGGAGAGAGAGGAGAGGGAGAGGAGAGGAGAGGAGAGGAGAGGAGAGGAGAGGAGAGAGAGAGAGAGAGGAGAGGAGAGAGAGAGGAGGGAGAGGGAGAGGAGAGGAGAGGAGAGGAGAGGAGAGGACCACTCCTTTCTTGTCTCTCCTTTACCCTGTTGCCATCACTCTCACCATCTTTCCCAGACCATTGATCCCTTGCTCCTGCTTCTTCAGCCAGGTTCTTGTGGCTCTGGAGCAAGTCTGGCAGTGGGAGCAGGATTGGGCAGGGTGCCCTGACTGCAACAAGCCCTGGCCCAGCATGGGGCAGCAACAGGCTCTCTATTGCACCCACACCAGAGTCTAGTTGCATACACAGGGTGGTATCTGGGGACCCATCATTTTAAGGTAGCTGCCTAGTCTGAACTACCCATCTCAGCTTCTTCTCTGGTCAAAATGGAGAGTCTAAGGGAGGGGCCTGAGGTGGGAGGGGTGGCTCTTCTTTTGGAGTTGTCTGCTTATCTACTATTAAATTACTTTAGACAATCAGCTCTGACTAGATATCCAACTTTTAGATAACTAGAGCTGCATGATAGGAATACCTCTCTAGGTCATAAAGATGAATGGAGGATAAATAATTCAGAATGGTGGGTCATAAATAATTTGCCCCATGAGAACTCAAGGTCTATGAGCTCTTTCCACCAAGGATTTTGGAGTATTTTTTTTTTTCTCAATAGACCCATATTATCGTACCCTTCTCCTGTAAGAGAAGTATTGTCTGAATAAAGTACATAATTTCCTGATATTATCATCTAATGGAGCTATTGCTGTGCTAAATAGGTGGAGGCTTGTATTTTGGAGGGAGAGGCTTTTGTGGACCGTTCATTGCACAAACCCTGAATGAAAATTTATCAGCATGAGTTCACAGCAAACCTGTCCCCATTTTAGCAACCAGGGCTGTGAGGATGCTAAAAGTGCTGAGTGGAGTGCTGGAGCCCAGACTCTGGCTAGAGCAGTGGAAGTATTTTGGGAGCACAAGTGACAAGGCAATTCAGGATTTATGTTACAGAAAGGGCTGTGGTTGTACCTGGCTCCTACAATGAAACACTGATCATTTTTAGAAAATCTGTAATGAACTGTATTAACCTGAAAGATTTAACTGGAAGATTTGTCTGGCTGGCTGCTGACTGATAGAACAAAGAATTTGTATTCCAATCTTTGATCACTGATTAGGCTTGGATGGCAATCTGTTCAACAGCAAGGCACTTCTAGGCATGGTCAGCTTTGCACCTCTAGGAGTGGGGAAATTTAAACCAGTAAGTATAAGGGAAAAATTCCCAAAGAGTCAGGGCCAATGGTTTTGTTTTTTGTTTTGTTTTTGGTTTGGTTTGGTTTTCTTTTCCAGTTCAATTTTGGATGTAGGTCCCTATGTCCTCCCTAAATCCTTGATGTATTTATTCAGAAATGGTCATTGGCCAGTAAAGCCTTTTGTCTGGACAGTTGTATTAAAAATTGTATTTAATATGTATCAGAATTGGGACCTGAAAGTCATTTGTATGAGTTCTCTCTTAGCTGGAAGCAACTGAACTGACCTGCAGCTTGTCTCCAACCAGAGTATTTCCCAGCAAGATGAAATAATCATGACATTGAGCCAGAACTGAGGCTGTATATGACTGGGGCCTGGTGTCCTACTTTTGTCTGCCAAGCTGAATCCTTTCCTTTTACAGCCCCTGTAATGCAGGTGGATAAGAGGCCCTTTTTTATAGTCACTGTTTTCACAGACATGGGCTAACTACTGATTGAGGCCCAAAGCTGCAGTACTCTAGCACTGGTGTGCATCATGCAACCCAGCTACATTATTTATCAGGAGTGTGTTTCTGGGAAATGCAACTGTTAGTGGTATGGTGGACAGAAAAGTCATTTTATCAAAAGATTTAGTGTTACAGAGAGGAATGCATGCAGAGCCTAATTAAAAAGCACAGGGTAAATGCAAAGGGAAATATACACATTTTGGAGGATGGAAAGGCTGGAACAGAACCATTAGCAAGAGGAGATGCTGTCTTTTCAGAGCAGATAGCTGATATGAAAGATCTTGATGGCTTCATCTGAGACTGGAGCACCAATCCAAGTCTTTTAGTGTGCTGTCTCTTGAGACCTCTCTTTGAACACTTACATTTTCTTTGCATCATGATGCCTGAGATACATTAAGGTTTATTGAATGTGCAGGATGTTGGCACACTGTGATGACAGTGGCCAGCAGAGCAGGTCATTAAGTGGCTGGGGGTGGATCTCCAAAACAAGGGATGGCCAAGTGGCAGAGAACTGGCATTACTGCCCTGGAACTAAATGATATACCAGAAAGAAGATGTTCTTCTGATGAGTATGATGTGAAATGACAACAGATGAAAGGTTTGTCAGCTCTGACCACACCAGTAATTTCTTCCTTGCTTTTAGAGTACAATACCAGCATATTGAATTGTGTGGTTACATGCAAACAGTAAGCATGCTCTGAAGTTTGTGTCAGTAGAGCCCATGAGAAGTCATATCTCCACAGTGAATATCTGTGTGTGTTCTGCTTGTATTCCTCGAGAGTGGAATGGTTCCCATCAATTGCTGCAGGCAGGTTTGTGGGCAGGGATCTGGAGGCAATGGGGAGATTAGCTCGCTGGCTTCTCCTCACCTTGACAATAGAATTTAGCCTGGAACAACTTCTTGGGTGTAATCTGTTTAAAAAGAAAAATTTATTTATATCAAGAAATTTTGTATTAAAACCATCCTTCCAAGTGAAATGTGCCCTCGAGGAATCTCTCCAGTGGTGTCAGATGTTCACATGCCTCGCTTCTACAGAGGGGGTGAAAAAGGAGTAGAAAAAGCCAAAGCAATTGGGAGCTTTCCCCCTCACACCACTGTAATTTATTGCACAGAGAGCATTGCATGTTTGCCTGTTCTCCCTAAAGCACTGCTTCATGGCACTCTTCACATGAGCAGTGAACTTCCATAAGTGAGTGGTGACCTACATTCGAGGCAGAAGCCTTGCTGCTTGCTTTGGGAGTGTGCCCTGGCTGCCTTCCAGATCAAGGCTGAGATTCTCAGCATTTCATTTCCTGGCTCATCTCCGTCGGGTTTTCTGGGGACTGGGTTCTCTGCAGAACATCTGCACAGAAAGGTCACTGCAAAAAGAAGGGTTGGAATGAATTTTTGTGGTAGCCTTAAACATTACTCTGACAGAAGCTATAAAAATACAGCCTGTGATGAACACAAATCAATAGGCAGTTAAGAAAGCATCAGCCTGGTTAAAATCTGGGCTTGTAAAAGTCAAGACTGTGATTCAGTCATAAAGTATTTTTTCAAACTTTGTCAAAGTCTTACCATTAAATGAGTTCCTGAATTAAAAGTTTGGGCTCTGCCATTGATGCTTTGTCCTGCTGTGTACATTATCACTGACAGGAGAAGCTACCAGCCTGTGAAGAGGTGTAAGAGTATCAAATAGCATAACAAAAGTGCCATAACAAACCTTTTGTGTGGACAAAACAAGAGCGTGTAAATTGAATGCATGATTAATTTTTTAATGTATTACACAGCAAACTGGCTGTGAACTTCCTCTTTCTGGTCTGGGTTTTATTCTGCAAGTAAAGCAGTTGTTTGAAATGCTGCAGGGAGCTGTGGTAGGAGCATATGAATCACTGACATCTTTGAAAGGAAAGCTCTGCTCTAAGTGTGGCTGTCCCAGTGGTGATGTGGCATGGAGACCAGACAGACCAAAACCAAAGCAGAAATTAAATTAGTTGAATCTGCTCTGAGATAACCATTTCTAGAGAAATTTAGACCAGCTGTTCCTTTGGATTCTCACAGTACAGCTAGAAAAATACTTCAGAATAGGCAGCCTCACTAACATCCCCTATAGCTGTGGGGGTAATTGAATATTAGGATGTGTTACTTTGGCTCCAGAAAAGAGTTCCCTCTTCCAAGTTATCTCTCACTAATGTGAAAACGTTCAAGGACTAAGGGAGCACATTCCTGTCTGCTCCAGCCTATCACACTACATAGCCACTTAGAGAAAGGTGAATACATAAAAAGATCAAGTCAAACTATCCACAAGGAAAATCTCTCCAAACTCACAGTGCAAATACTGAAAATTCTGAAAATCCTGAAAATTTAGCAAACCAAGGGGAACTTTTCTTGGCTAGTGAACAAATAGGAAAAATATGGGAATGAGTCCTTAGGGTCAGGGCTAGTTCAGACTTCAGATCAACTAGAGTTTGTTTCAGGCAACTGACTTTTTTCTGTGACACAGAGAGAGGAAAGGCTGACAAGGCAGAATGAAAATAACAAGTGGCTGTGACTCCACAAGGCTCCTCTTTCCCAGTAAGCTGGCTAATTGCTGGGAGGCTACTTGCTGTGTGGAAGAGCTGTGCTGTGTTTTTTTTCAGTTTCTTAACTTCAGCCAACTGCAGTAACCATACCTGAAGCTACTTTGGTATAAAAATGGATCAAGTGTGATAAGAGCAGTGATGGAAAGCTTTGAGATTTTGCCCCCAGGCTATTTCTCTTAGCAAGGAGGGATTTCCCACCTTACTTTGCAGTAACCTCACTTTCCAGAATGCCCCAATTAGTGTGGCTGTGCCTGACCAAGAGGAGCAGAGCAGGATTGTTTCTGTGGCAGCTGTCAGAGCAGTGTCCTTAGGTGCAGTCATGAGAGAGACCTCTGCTCTGGGCTTGGGCCAGGGAATGGTACAGGGCCTGAGACTGTTATGGCTGAGAAATGCTGACCCAGTGTCCCTTTGCAACATCCCCTCTTTCACTTCCATTTCTGCTTTTGTGCCTGCAG
Organism: Muscicapa striata striata; assembly: GCA_030060385.1. Taxonomy (NCBI): domain Eukaryota; kingdom Metazoa; phylum Chordata; class Aves; order Passeriformes; family Muscicapidae; genus Muscicapa; species Muscicapa striata. The sequence goes on from JAREIS010000031.1 coordinate 2,233,436, forward strand.
TGCACCACTGTGTTTTATTTATTTCTCTGTCTTGTACTGTCTGCTTCTCATTTTCTTTCTTCTCCCTCAGCTCTTTCCTTCGCTTGTTCTCTCTTCTCATTCTTGTTCAGTGTGTGCTTCCCCTCTGGTTTTCTTCAAATTTGCTGCTCCAACACTCCATGATCAACACTCAGTGATCCTCACCCTTCTGGAAGACTGAACAATGTTAGGAGCTCAACAAACCTGGTGGATGAACTTAATCCCATCTATTTCTCTGGTTGCTGTGCTACAGAAAAGGCTGCTTTGTGCATGAAGATGCTTTACCTGGAGGAAAGTAGCAGCCAAACCTAACCATACTAGCACTAGCTTCTAGGTCCAATAGTAACACAAGCTGCTAGGTCCAAACCTGAACCAGGATTTGAATTTGCAAAGATAAACAAAACTGCATAACTGCATTGTTCAGTGTAGAATTCAGTGTTCTTATTTTTCATGAAAACGCATGGGAAATTGAAAAGCAACACTCTGCCACCAGCACAGCATGAAGCAAGGTAAAGATAATGAATAATACTGGGCTACTTTCTTTACCTAATTGCCTAGGAAAATCACATAAAGCAAATTTGGATGCTAAAAATGTTTGCAAGGATAAAAATATCATGTTTGCAAGGATAAAAATATCAAGCAAATTTCAGTTAAGTAAAAAAAAAAAAAAAAAAAAAAAAAAAAAGCCAATACTCTGAAACTTTACTATTTCCTCTGTGCTTAAAAGTGAGTCTGCTGGGGTTCCATCTCTACTCCTGCTAATGTAAGAGTAAAAGCTTTTCTGAAGAAAACAACATGTACTTGTGTCCCCTCTCACCATTCAAGAAATGTTTCTCCATCTAAAGCAAAAGAGCCTCTTTTACTGATGGCTGTAAATTCAGAAGTCATTGGTATCAGCAATCCACACCACCTGTTTCCTTCCTATCCAGCCTGCTGGACTGAAACACAACTCTAACATTGGCATCCCTTAATCACATTTGTATAAACTGCAAAAATACTCACTAAACTGAGAGCAGGTATTATATATAGTTAATAAATATAGACCACGCTAGGATATCAATAGAAAACTCATCTGGAAATATTCCTTATAATAACTCTTCCTTGAATCTACTTTGGCTTTTCAAAGAAAAAGAGAAAAATCTTGTTGCCACCTTGATTTCTTTTAGATTGTGGCTCTTTTTAATCAAATCCAAAAACCCAGTCAGAGTGAGGGAATATGAGATACACCAATTCTTCTCAAAGTAGGGAGGGTAGAATAAATTTCAGATGGATGAGGTGATACATCTCACTTTTGTTTCCATTTTTTCTTCCCCAGTCTTTGGGAACTCTTTCCCCTTTAATAACCATAGGATGAAGTGCCAGAAGGAGGACATGAGGAAATCTCAGGTTTAGTGTAGTACCTCCTCTGTGAGATGGAATGACAAGCTGAGGTGGGGGTCAAAAAAGCTGTATCCACCTACCACTGCTGAAGCTGCCCCATGGGGACTGCCCAGGGGAGGAGGCAGCTGGTGGGATCAGGTGGGAGTGCAGAGAGCCCCTGCCAGCAGCAGGGATTCAGGGCACATGGACCAAGGCACCAGGCTGAGCCAGAGCCAGCCTCACTTGGAAAAAGCTGGTGATGGAAGGAGTTTAAAATGTTATCTTTAATACAGACCTGATTGTTACTTAGGAACATTGTGAATTTTTATCCCATTAGTTAATCAGTTCAAATGGATTGTACAATCTGAAGGAAACAAAGAGGCAGGCGTGGGCAAGACTGCATGGTGCAAATCCATATTACCTCTGAAATGGAGATTGAGTCTTCCTCCTTTTCTCCCCTCCCCTTTGCCAGCACTCTGACTGCAGGGTGCAGAGGTAACTCCTTTGTTTGGTACAGTGGGGAAGCAAGGCACCCAGATGCAGGGAGACCACGATTCTCAGCAGTGGCATGTGTGCACCATCAGCTGGCCTGCAAAACTCTGCCCATGTAAAAAATTACAATCTTATTCTGAACAGTCTCTCTTCTTGCATCCACAGGGGATGTATTACAGACAGAATTAGTATGTATTTATTAGGTTTCTTTGTATTTTCAATAATTCACTAACTACTTAGTTTGTTTAAGGAGATTGGAGTTCTAAGCTTGCTCAAAAAGACAAAAGGAACAGTATCTTTTCTACCACTTTTTTGCCTACTCCTTTGTGCAACTCAGTAACCTGGCTTAAGCACCGTGATAATGACTTAATTGCCTACACACTACCTGTTAATGATGCTTTAGAAAACCACATCCTTCTTGGGTTTCCTGGATCGACGTCTCAGTAGCCTAAGTCATGGCCTCAGAAAAAGAAAGGGAAGGCTGTTTCTTTCTTTTATAAAAGACTTATTATGTTAGGAGCTGGACAATTCGCAGGGACTCGAATGGTCAAGGATATCTGAGAGCAGCAGTGCAGGGTCTTGCCATTAACACTGTTTTCTTGGATCCTGCTTCTCAGACAGAACTGCAATTTTGTGTCTGACTGACCTGTACATCTGACATGCAGAGCCAGGATTTGTGCATGCACATCTCCATTGCATGAGAAAATGTAAAATTTGCTGAGACATAAGATTTCTACCACATGCAATGATTGAATTTTTGCTCTATGATAAAGCTAGGTTTACATATGACTTTCCTTAGTGCTTTGCAGACTAGAAAGACAAAACAATAAAGTCTGGAAGATTTCAGAGCAAGAAATTTGGTGCCTAAGGATTTAAGAATTGCTGTTTTACACAAAAAGCTGACAAATGTGTGTGGGTGGGAAGGAAGGTCAGCCTGTTCCTTATGCAAAATCATGATCAATAAGAGCAGAGTGGTGGCTGGGGTGTGAGAAGGGGGTTATGCTGCAAAGAACTGGGATAAGTGACAGCAAGAGCTGCAGTCATTATAAATCAGTTCCGATTTTAATCATCACTGTATACCACAAGAAAGAGGCTGTTTATATCTTGTTTCTCCCTCCCAAACTGTCACCAGCTGCCCTGCCCTTCTGCTTTAGGGGCACAACCCTTGCAGCCTCTTCCTTTATCAGATTTCACATGGACTGTGTTCTTCCTGGCATTCCATTTTGTCTGCATCCCACTACTTGTACCCTAGTGTGACCACACAAGCAAGTGCTGCACATCTTCTCTACCAGAACCTCATCTGGTCTTTGCCAAGTCCACCAGATCCCCCACGCCTGCCCTCAGATTTTGAGTGTATTCACTACAGTGTCCACTGCTCTCTAGTAGCAGGCTCCAGTGTAGCTCTTTAAATGCAGCTTTAAAAGCACCCTCTGCTGTGTTTCCTGCAAAAATCTACAACAAGGAACTGATACCTTCAGCTTGCTGTGCTGCTCAATGTTGCCCCCTTAGCTCTCTTAATTGATCATCCAAGTCCATTTTCTTCACAGCTGCTACTTAATGGGACCAAGAAAGGCCTTTTATAAGCTCTCTGGCTGAAGCCAGAATAGCAGAAACCACAGATTAAGTTGCTGGGCATCATATCCATTGAACTTCTAATAAGCAAAAATATAAAATCCAGTATCAAGAAACATTTGGACTGGTTTGTCTTGATTGATCTGTTGCAATAAGCAGTGTCTCAGCTGTTCTGGCTCTTCACAGTTGACTCAGAACTTGTTACCAGAGGGCTCAGGCCCCATATGCACAGGTAAAAATGTGAAGTATGCAAGTAAAAGCTGTGTTGCAGGTTAGCATTTATTCAGGAGTCAGTGACTACACTCTCAAGATTTCTCTTGTGATAATTAAATAATGAGAGGTCAGAGACTGGGAAAGCACTCAGGGGAAAAAGAGTTTAGACTCTTGGCCCAGATTGCTTGCTTCCTTCCTAGTCTGTAAAGTTGTTTTCTTCCTTTCACAGAAACAGTTTCTCTTCTGTGTCATGCAGCTACACATCTTCCTGGGGTGTGACATGTGCATGTTCAAAACCTCCTAGTGTAAGCAGAGAAAAAAGCTCAAGTGAGCCTGTTCCTGTCGGCCAGCTGGGCATCATCATGCAGGTACTGTGGGGGTAAAGCCTGGTGCATTTTCCATGGTGAGTTTTTGCTCCTCTGCTTACAAAGAATTTGCAAAATCTCCTCTGCTGGAAGCAGAGTGTCATGTTTGCAAGCAAGAAATCCTCCTCTTCCCTCTTCTCATTTATTATCAGTGATCTCTGGTGTGAACAAAGCAAAAGAAACCCCAAAGAACAAAAAGCACTGAAAATGCTGCTTTAGACGACAGAAGTATTTTGCAGTTCCTGACTGCCAAGTTTGCAGCCAGGACACAATCTGTATTTGTGGCCAGCCCTCATCACTTGCTCAGCAGCTCCCCAGACACCTTTGGGCACGCTGGGGGACATGTGGGGGACAAGCCCATGCTGGCAGGGCTCTGCAGAGGTGCTCAGGAGGCACCGGGAGCAGGCTGGATGGTTAGCACCTACATGCTCCTTCACTGGGGATCCTGGTGGACTTTCCTAGGGTTTGGACAAGGGAGGGGCTGGGGACTGCAGGTGGCAGGAAGAGAAGGAGGTGCTGGGAACTGGAGGCAGAGCAGGAAGCTGCTCTCAAAAGACAGAAGCAGTGATGCCAGTGAGTGGAGCTTGCTGAAAGATGTCTTATCTGCTGTTTCAGGAACTGTCTGTGATTTCAACAGCAGTTTTGACCAAGGCTGATCAGTTACTTCCAGCACAGCCCTGGCTTTTGGCTTGCAGCTAACTCTGCTGATGTCAGTAAAGAGCAGATATGCCATAAAGACACAATGACACATAGCAGACAAGAGGGTGCTACAGGTGCTGGAATGGGAAACCATAGTTCCTTCTCCTTGTCTTAAGTACACTGATCTCAGTGTAACTCAGTTAATACATGGAACTGCATGGAGCTGGTGCACTTGGACCATTGTATCCCTGCACAATGCTTCTCTGGATGGCCACTGTGCTGTGGGTGAGAGACACAGAGGGGCAAGGTGTCAGGACAAACAATGTTTGGGGTTGTCCAAACAGTACGAGGCAACATGGAAATTAAGTTCCCAACCACCTCCCATTATCTTTTCCCAGCCTGCTTAAGGAAAGCAGCAATACTGCAAGAAGCAGTGTCAGATATGCTGTTCTCTAATGTAACTGGAGATGACTGCAGACCTACAAAGACCTTATTTACTTATTTTCAGAGTATTTTTTTCTGGATCTTCTTTTCAGCCATTTAAATGTCCACTCCCTGGGTTGATTTTGTGAGGTGTTCAGCCACTCCTCCTGGGAAAAAAAAAGCAGCCTTAAGAGTGTTTTGCATTCAAGCCAGTATCCCTTCTTCTACCATCATCACCCCAGGATTACTTCACAGCCAGCCAAAGACAAAAGCCTGTGACAAAAGTGATGACAGCAGTTTCCCAGGCTAACATGTCCCAGGGGCTCCTCAGCTGGGCACCAGCTTTTCTGTGCAGTGGGGAGGGAAGGGGCTTTCTCCCATAGGGTGACCCAGAGCCTGGGGCATCCCAGAGGAGGTTTATGTTGCCAAGACAGAGTGGAGCTGTGGGTTTCAGTGACTACAGTGCTGGGAGGGCAGTGGTCTTGGCTGACTGCTCTCGTCAGGAGCAATTAGTCAGCACCACCAAGTGTGTGCACCCAGCCCTGCATGCACTGCCAAGGATCCATTCCAGGAGGGATGAAATGTATCTGACAACACCACTGCAGCTGTGAGTCTGCTACACTTCTGTGTGGAGAGCCCTCTTGCTATGTACCACTAGGAGAGTAATTTACTTGCTGCTGCTATGTCAAAGAACATCATCTGTGCTGTGGTCCCTGCAAATCCCTCCTCAGCACTTTCCTTCTGCTTTGCTCTCAAATAATATTTTCCCAGTGCAAGAGGTCTTGCTTCATTCCCTCTGTTCCACAGAAATAAAACATAAACAAAAGCACCATATAAACATGTGGGTCTCCTGTGTAAAGCTCCATTAACCAATGCTCCTACATGAATCATCCTGAGCAAGGATGTTTCAAAGCACACAGCACACTGATGTGCTTTACAGCAAAATAGGAAATACCTGTTCTTCAGTCTCAGAACAGTCGTGCTTGAATCAAAGCAGATGATTCGTAGCCAGGGTCAGGTTCACAAGAAAGGGCGAGGTTGCTAGAAAATCAAAATGATAAAGCTTCCTGTTTTTAGAGATAGATTTCAACAATGATTATTGCTGCCTCCGAGAAGGAAATGGATGCCTGCTAGCTGAAAAGCACCTCACTATATCTCCTGGGATTTGAGTGCCAAAAAGTCACAAACAACAAGTGAATTGTGCTGGAAATGAACAGAGGCTTCCTTTTGGAGTTTTCACCTACAGCAAAATTACTACATGCTTGAAAGTTAAGGCTGCTCTGTGTCTTGCTGTTTTGCAAACTTTAGGCTTTCTCCTTGGCAACACAGAGTGTCCTTAAGAACTAAAAGTGCTCCCTGTCTTATGACTTTCTTTTCCTTATATACACAATGATTAAAACAAAGACAGCTGTTAATTTCAGGAAAAAGCCACCATGCAATAAATCATTTGTGCTGCACCATAATAACACTCCTCTTGAGACAGACACAATTGAACATAAGAGCTGTCTACATTTGGTAATACTTACCATAAGAAGGTATGCTTTTATTTCCAAATATAAGGGAAAGTTGGCTGCACATCACAGAGATGCAGATCATGAAACATACAGGAAGTGAAATCTCATTTTTTCTTCTTAAGTGACACTTCACCAAAGGCATGATGTACTTTCTGTGTCATAGATTATATACTGTATAATCATGGGATGCTTTGGGCTAGAAGGGACCATAAATTTAATTTAAACCCCATTTTATTGTAACCCCCCTGCCAGGAGCAGGGATATTGTTCACTAGACCAAGTTGCTCAAAGCTCCATCCAACCTGGCCTGCAACATTTCCTGAAATAAGTACCCACTGATTATTTTTCACCAGTGTCATCATGTGCTTTTGTGATACAGGTGAGAGATTCCACATGTGCTGTAATTGCCTTGAGTCAGTAGCCTGGAAGGGTCTGAATCACCTCTTTGCCACAAAGGCTCACCTTGTCAGAGCTGAGAGAAGTGAGGCAGGAAGAGGCAAAGAACTGAATGTTTTCCTGGTTATGCATCCCAGAAACCACTGTACTTTACTCCAGATGGGAAAGTGCAAAATCAAGCTTGAGTATCATCAGCTTCTCTTCTCCCTGGGTGTGATGAACCTATGGTTTGATTCAGTGCCCAAAGAGCACTGGAGATGGGGCCTTTCCCAAGCCAGGCTGTCAGGTAAAGCCCAGACTTGTCCTTCCTGAGGACTTAATCTTCCCTCATCTTTAATTTTTGAAGGGTTGTTACAAAACTGAGTGGACACCTGTCTTTGGAATAAGATTGGTTTTCATTCAGTCTGTGCTCATTCTGATCAGATCAGGATAACTATTCATAATGAATTAGAACAGTTATAATAATAAAATCATCTTGCTTCAAAATGAGATATCCACCATGGGACATGCTCTCCCACCAGAAGCTATAGAAGTATTTCTTCAGTCAGTGTGTCCCCATATGAAGAGCATTTCCTGTTTGTATCTTCAAGACTCAGGGTAACTTTAACACCCAAAACACCATCAAATGTCCCCCCAGCTGCAGCAGGGCACACACCTTCACAGGACCATAACACCACAGAAACAGATGCACAGGACAAGCTGAGGAGCTGCTGCCAAATGATGAGGCCTGGATAAATACACAGAGGCAGAAGCATGCAGATTTTCATTGCAATGCTTTAGTACAGACTCTAAAATGATCAGATGCAAAGGGGATCCTGCCTGGATGCATTAGCTCCTCCACAAAACAAGCTCTGCTTTTGTTTTGAATCACTCTGAACAACCCGGTAGCACAGAATTCATGTAGGTAAAAAACACTGAGTCAGCCTGCTTGGTTTAATAATTTCTCAGGCTCTGTAGGTAAGCTCCATTAATATCTCTGGGGATTTTGAGGGAGATAAAATTTTATGTGCCAGGTGTTGTAGAGGATATAGTGATCCTCTTGATTTCAACAGTGATACAGGAGGTGGTACGAACAGTTCTTTGTTGAGTCCCTCCTACTCATCTCTGTTTTTGAGGCTGAATATAAGTTCAGTGTCACCTTGAATCTATTTTTTCAGGGTATTTGTTGTACAAGTAATTGGATACAAAGAAGGTACAAAGAAAGTAATTTGCATAGGTTTGGTGTTTTAGAAACAAGGGCACTTATGAAATGGTGTGTGAATTCAGGGTTGTGGTTCATCTTCTGGAGTCAGTTCTGAAGCTCAGATTTGGAGCCAGGTGCACTTTTCAGACCATTTGCTGGGTTTAGCACTTGGGAAATATGGTAATTGATAAAACATTTAAGAAAACATACAAGAAATCCCAGAAGGTTTTTTTCAGGTTTATTTGCTTTTTGAAAAATGTCTTCAGATTGGGAGAACTCAGATTGGCTTATGAAAGGTTTCTCTGTATTTGGAACCTTTTCCAAATAAAAGCTTGTGTAAGGAAGGAAAAGTCTGGCTGGAATATTTGCTGCTATTGGAGAATTTCAAGGCACTATTTCAAGGCAATGTGTTTTGTATTGGAAAAGGATATGTGGCCAGATATCCTAAGGACTGGGGGAACTATTAAGGTAGTTTAAGGCAACCTTTGCCTGTTCAAATCCCACGAATAATTCAGCAACTATTTATGAGCATGCTTACACTACTAAGTAAAAATGAAACAGGGAGGACACACAAGACTGTATCCTCCTCACTTGACCTGTCCCATTGCTAACTCACCTCCAAACCCTGATTTGGGCCATTGCAACAAAGAAATTTCTTCTGGAGTGGAACATAAGACTTGGCATGGTGGTGAGAGACAAACCCCTGGACTTCCTTTATGCAGTCATAAAGCCACAGTATCTCAACCAACTTGCAAAACTCATGCTCATGTAGCTTAAGCATATTTAAACAAAGAAACAAAAAAATTAATTTAGAAAACTCAAAACTACAATAAAACTGTATTTTCATCATACATGGAGCGGAATATAGAATATTCAGCATATTCTTTAGCTGAATACCGTCCAGTTGGTCCACGGTGCAGAGAACTGATCTGGAAGAAACACCAGATTACTTTGGAGAAGATGGCCTCCATAAGGACAGGGTGTCCTTGAAATATTCTCTCCAACCTCAACTATTTTGTGATTTAAATGTCTGTGAAAACGTCTTTGTCTCAGAAAACTGTAAAACTTGTGGAATATGCTTGTCCATGCTATTCTAATTCTGCCCCAACAATTTCTGTTTCAAATCTGGAATAGAATGAACATAGAACCAAAAGAATGAGGTAAACACCTTTGCTGGGAACTATATCTTATTCAACAGAAGAGACATTTTATGCCCAGACTATGTCCAAATCACACCTGCCTGCAGGTATTTATTTCTGATATTGTTCATCACAGGATCGTGTTCAATACTCTAATGGGAGCTGTAACTTTTCCTGGAAAATTCAATCAAGGCCCCAAAACAAAGCAACAAGCCTGCATATTCTTACAAAATATCTTTGTTTTTCAGCTATGAGCCAATAAACTGGATTTTCTGCTATGCTCAGCCCTGAATTTAACTAAAACTGATAGTCTTCCCATAGCTGCCACTTTCTGGACACTGGACTTCAAGAACTGTGTTCTGGTAAGGTGGACTGAGGACTGGTATTTTCCAGACACAAGATTGTTTCCTCTAAACTTGTGGCCATGAATAGACATGTGCACACACCAGGAGGCCAAGTCTCACTGAAGAGAGAACACCAAGAGACATTAATATAATCATCAGTCTACCTGAGTTTTTAATAGAGCATGACCCTTGTTTAGAAAAAGAAAAAAAGCCCTTCTGCAGGCAAGCTCGATCTATCTATCTATCTATCTATCTATCTATCTATCTATCTATCTATCTATCTATCTATCTATCTATCTATCATCTACATTTATATCTAAATAAACTCCTGAAATTCAAGAAGTTTGTGTTTGGAGCAGAGTACGTTTGCTTCACAAAGAATCCTGGAATCCCTTGGGATAAGGTGAAGTGAGATTATGTTTCTTTATAGTCTTCTTTAATACAACTGAAGGGCAAAATTTTTACACTGCAATATAAACACTTGAAAAAAAACAACAACATAGGGCTAAAGTGTGCATTGCAGGCTGGGGCTAAAACCTGCTTAAACTTTGGGATTCCCTTCACCTGGGATTTCCCAAAGATCTTGAACAGTGATAATGCCAATGTGTTTCTGTATGTCTGAGGATGTCTCCACCAGGATTCCTGACAGACTGTTCTTGTGAGGGCAAAAATACAACTGGGAAACTAGGTATGTTTAAAAGCAAGGCCAAAATGAAGAGGAGGCCCTTGCAAAAGGTAGCCTGAAATCCCAGAAGGGAACTGCCTTCATTTATGACAGATGACAAGCTAAGTTTAGAATTACGAAGTTTATTTGAGAATCAAGTAATTGAAGGACTCCTCCATGTCATTAGCTAATTTGGATTAGGAAGAGAAACACTTTTAACTCATCCTAGACACCAGCTGCAAACCCCCACTAGGAGAAATTCAGTAAATTTTCTTGTTTCAAGAATCAGTGCCACTGCACAAATCACAGTCTTCGGACTATGACTTAAGCATGGGTTGCTAATTTGACATATGGCAAGCAGAACATCATTTATGACCTTAAAGTGCTCAGCAGTAGATTCTCATCCAAAATTCCAGCAAATCCTGAAGTTACTAGAGCTATATAATTACTTACCTCAAAAGGGTAGTGGCAGTGGGAACTGATTTTCAAGTAATGAGAATTTGGGGTTTCTCCTTAGATTTTTTTTTTTTTTTTTATGGGTATTGGTCTTTTAAAAAATACTTAATATGCAGATAATTTTGCAGCAAAAGCAAAACTCCCAAGCACTAACTAGACTCTGAACTGAAGAGCAGTTTGATTTCTCTTCTGCTTTGTAGTGGCCACTGGGATTGCTTTTACTTTTCAATAGGCAAAGTTGAGCAACTGTTGCAGGGTATTCATTCCCAGCAAGCAACATGCTTTTAAAATTCAAGCAAACATGAGTCTCCCCCAGTGTCTGTGAATTCCAGACATCCAGCTGGGTGCTGCTGATAATGAAAAGGAACTGACAGCTATGTCCCAGCTGTCCTAACACAGAGTTAACTTCTCTGTTTCATAAAGAGAAAACCAGCCCCAAGTCTTCCCAAGTCTTGTATCCCAAGGTGGAGAGGGTCGATTGGACATTAGAAATGCGATCTGGCATGGTGAAAATAGAGTAGCAAGTGGTAAAGTGAGAGAATATTTACTTTTAAGACTGAAAAAAAGCAGAAAGCTTTTTGATGTTGAGTGAAGTATGAAGCAATCCATCAACTTCACATGCAATGTATTTCTTTCCACTTGCATCCCTGCCTGCTGTACTGGTCTGACCTAAAACACCAGCAGTGGGGCTGGATGCTCCACGGGGCGTGATGAGAGGATGATTTCTGTGGACACAGTGACACCTCTCCAGCAGCACCAGGCTCCAGCAGTGATGTGTATCCATGGGTGTCACTCTGAGCATGTACAAATGTGGCTCTTTGTTCCATCAGCTGCTCTGCATGTGACAGGGGCTGTTTGGGAAACAGGAGTTCCTTGTTTGTGCTGCCCTGAGGATGAATGAATATATACTTATTAGTAAGGTGTCTTAACAATGAAAGTCCAGCTTGTCAGCCATGAGGAGTTAAAATTGACATGGCCTTTCCAAAAGAGTTAACAATTTTGGGGTTGGGTTTTTGGCCCCTTCCTCCAGTACTAGTGAGTAGTACATGGCAGCCCTGATGTCCCTCAGTGCTTTTCATTTACCTCTGCATGGTAACAGCAGTGGTTTGGTGTGGAGTGTGCTGCTGCCTGCTTTCTTCCTTGCCAAATGATTGCTACTCCTAAGGCACACAGTGCAAACCTACTAACTATTACCTTCCTGCACCAGCTCTTTTCATGAGTCAAGAGCTTACTGCTGGGGCTGCAGAATCCCTCAAAGATATTTGCAGCTTCAGTTTATTCTGCTGAATATTTTTTTCTACATGAAAATTTCTAATTTTCCTAATTTTTTAAGTTTCTAATATGACCCTTTTTTTGCTTTTTCTCTCACTAGCTGTGACCCCAGAATAGACATTTTTGCATGGCCTGATTGCTTCTGTTTCCTAATAATTATGTGGTAATTACCTGTTGCTGGTGAATGTTTGCTAATAATTAGCACAGTGGTAACTAGGAGAACACTTCCTCCCTGTAAGTATGTAAGATATCTATAGCAACCATGGAATAACATCTAGTGTAAAGGAAATTTTTGAAGGAAATACTAATGCAAGTTAGAGGTGGTTTTAAATGATCTGCACATGGTTTTTTAAGAAGCAACTCAGCAGACCTGCAATAAAGAAAAAATATTTTAGACCAAACCCAGAAATTTTCCATGTCTAGTTTGGTAAATTTTGTCATTCCTTGATAAATGACATCATTTCCAGTAGTCTCTGCTGCTTTAGTGTTGTTCTACTTTGATACCTGCCATTAGCATGTCCAGATGAATTAAAGCAAATCAATCCAATGGTAAAGTATATTCTAGAGGGAACAGGTGACACTATGGGAATGTTTCTACAGAAAAATCCACACCACTAACAAGCATAGAGAAATCTGGGGAAAACTGACCAGGAGCCAGGGAGTATGGTTATATGGCCAGCTCTCCTTCCTACAGAGGTTGATGGCTGCATCATAACCCAGAATTAGTCAATGTGAGCTGCTCCTGCCAGGTGTGTAGTGCAGTCCTGTCTTGTCTGCTGGAGCACAGAGGGAGAAAGGAGGTGCAGTGGGCATTTAGAGCAGGAGATCCACCCTCTGGACATCAGTTTAGCCTATGTACACACTTTTCTACACAAATACACTCTTTTGCAATTCTGCCTCACCATTGCAAATGGTTCCTGTGGGGCAGAGGGAGGAAGTAGGATTTACTGTCTGTGTCTCAAAAACATGGTTGACTTTTGTAGCATTTTGTCTCTACTACGCCATGGTGCCCATTGATATTAGAGCCCTGCATTCCCTTCTGTTTTACATACACTAACATAGGATTCAAGAAAACATCTCTGTGTTCTAGGCCTGTGCTTTTTTTCTCCTCCCCATAATCATTTCAAGCACCATATAATCTGTGGTACAGAAGTACATCTTAGGTACAGGATGCAATACTCTCAACATAAACAGGCTGCCCAGGGAAGAGCTTGAGTCATCACAGCTGGGTGTATTTAAAAGATGTAGATGTGTGTAAGGACATGGTTTAGTGGTGAACTTGGCAATGTAAGCTTCCAGTTGGGCTCCATGATATTAAAGGTCTTGTCCAACCTAAATGATTCTCTGACCCTATTGATTCTATATTGTGCATAGAACATGCACACATAGATGCTGCCACTGCTGATAGAGTCCTTTCAGCTTAAATCAGCTTTCCTTTAAGCTTAAATTAAGATTGCAGCTTTCATGTCTTTTGCCGATTTATTAACCATAATCTCATTTATCTTATTTTTCTTTCTATTGCCTTGCCAGTGCACCAGAGCTGATGCACGATAGCACCATGCACTGAGGAGCAGATTTATGCCACGGAAGATTTCCCAGGCAGCAGTGGCATGGTGGCTGGAGGAGCACAGATGAATGAAGGAAGCTACACTACAGTACAGAGATCTGAGCCTACCATCACACTAACACCTACTTTCACTGAAGATAGTCTACAATACATCAAGAGCAGGTGCAGACACAATGTGAGTGAGGAGGAAAAGAAACAAAGCATCACTATCCTGAGTGTGGCTCTCTGGTACAGCCAGGATCAGTGTGGACATATTTGGACACAGGTTACCAAAACATTTCACCAAAAGACAGAGTGGTGCATTGCTAGGATCTCAGATTAGTGTGGTGTGAGGATTAGTGATGAAAGCTGTGGGGCTGGTGGGACTGACCACAAGCAAGACTTAGAGGAGGATCTCTTTCCATACAACTCGCTGTCTCCTATTCCCCATCAGCAGTATTGTGCCTTTGAACTAAAATACAATATTTATTGGAATTTCAAAATGGGAAGACCGGTGGGATCCTACAAGGATCCCCTCACCCTTTCTAACAAATCCACCTCTAATTCATTAGTATTAAAAGTAACCCATGGGAGGAAAGAAAAAGCGTGATGATAGGTGATGCTAATCATCTGCCTGAGGATGCTTTACACAAAGAGGGTCAAGGCCCCACTGGAAAAGTAGCTCTTACATATGGCCTCTGTTGAAACATCAAGGTTAATAACCTTAGAGAATACCTAATTTATCCCTTAAGCAGATGAAATAGACACAAACTCACACACTGTTCAAATAAAAGTTTTGTGCAAATATGACCTCCTATTCAGAATGGCATTTTAAATACAATTATTTATTTATACAAATTTTTACAGTGCTAGTGAATTCTGCAAAGATCCTGTTGAACTAAAATCTACTTGTAGATTTGTTAATGAATAACAAAATAAAAGTGGTTTTAGGCAGTGCCTCAATTAATGAGCTGTCTTATTTCCCGTACTCAAATATCATATTGCTACATTCACCAAATGCATTGAGAGGGTAATAAAATTGATTAATGAGCTATAGCAAGTGGCTTATTAGAAGGAACTAAATATATCAGTCTTGCTGACTCTGAGGGAGCACCTGCAAATATTTATACAGGAAACTGTGAGTTCTTAAGTCTGATGTACAAACAGAGGTTGTACCCACCAAACAGCATCCTTGAGGTTGACAAGGTGTCTTCTGGATCACCACACCAGTACAAATGAGTGATGATAGTGATGCCAGACTTCAGTAGAGATAAAGGAGTTATTAACCTGGTGTCAGTTCAGGGATAAGCTGGTAAAGAAGAGGAAAAAAACCAAGAAGTTTAATGGCAAAAAAAGTGTTCTTAAAGGTACCATTTGTGAAGATTTCCCCCAGGTGAAGGAAAATTCCTGTCTTTGGAATAAATAAAACAACTGGAAGGTCAGCTGTCTGAACTGGACTATGATGGCAAGAAGATGGTGAAAACTGCCAAATGTTTGTTGATATCCCCTAGCTCTAATGCTTATATGATTTCACAACCTTGCTGAGACATATAACACTCAAGGATACTTCATACAGGCATGCAGAACCCCAGCTTCAAAAGGATGCACAAGTTCTTAGAAGAGACTATATATTTTTTGTGGCTCATCTCTATGGTTCTTCACTTCCCTGAACTCATCAAAAGCTTGCAAAATAAAGGCTGAATTCAAACCTTCAAAAACTGTCTAGGTCACTATCTAGCAAGTGCAACAAGGAGTTTCTGAAGAGAAGCTGTAAACTTTCTGCATCAAGAATTTATGCTGCAATGATAATGCAGAGAAATATAGACATGCCTGAAGATGGAAGGGTGAAGGAGGAAGAACTCATTCATTCTATTCTCCACTCTGAATTTTACATTTCCATGGGTTTGAGTTTTCTAGAGGCATAGGAGTCTCGTCCCGCATTCTTACAAGTTGTGTTATTGCCTGTCCCAGAGCTACAGGCTGTCATGACTCCTTCCTTCCTGTCCATTTTCTCCTGAAGCAGGACAGCAGGCAGAAGTATGTGGCTGGCACTCAAAGAGGCAAAGGAGAACACTTTTAAATGTACCCACAGCTTTTAATTAAGGCTCCAGCCACATCTTTCTGCACAGGGACTGAGATTACCTCGTACAAAACTGAGAGGGTGGGACATGGGGAATAATGAGTCCTAGAACACACAAAACTGTATTCATGAAATCAATTTGGGCTACTGGGAGGCCAGGGAGCTTTATGGAAATGAGGCGGCCAGTAAAGCAATGTCTAACGACTCCGGGAACAATGGGCTCCACTTTCACAATCCTGCCTGGGAGGCAAAGGCAAAGTGCAGGGTCTGGGTGCCTGTGGCTCCCCATGTCCCTGTGCCAGCGCAGCAGCTGCTCCTGCACAACAGCACAGCTCTCCTTCGAGCTCTGACCCTGAGAGGCAATTCCTGCTGACTGAGCCTGTACCCTGCTGGGGCTCTGGCAGTCCTTTTTTATTTGTTTGTTTGTTTGGGGTGGAGTTTTTTGCGTTTTGTGGTGCCACCACCCCGAATGACTTTTGACTGCCAGGCTAAATTTCTGCCTCCCCCTTCCTCCCTTTCTCCTTTTACAATCTTATATTGTTGTGGACAGTTAGCAGGGTTTGCCTTGTCATTGTTTCACCAAATGTAATGTTAACACATATTTTGTACTCTGCAGTTTTATGCTCATGCCATTCACTATTCACTCTACTTCTTGTTTTTTTTTTCTTCAGAATTTTCTCTGTTTTGTCTGAGTTCTTTTCATGTGGAAACATTTAAAGCTGTGTATAATAATATGTTATCTACCATAGCAATTGTAATTTGAATTGTGTGAGCAGGAAGCTGTTAAATATTTCAACATTAAATTTATTGTAGAGCATCTTAAAATACACTCTAGAATACATTTTGGATTGCCTTGAAGCAGTAGACTCCAGATGCACTTCCCTGTTGGCAGGTAGAGATGAGCACAGCTGGCAGGTCCACTCTAATTTTAGACTGGGGGCCAGATCAACGTGATTTTGATTTTGGTCCCACTCGTGGTCTGTGTACCTTGCTTCCCACAGGAAGCATCCCTGTGCTTCCCCACAGGTGTCCAGTGAGGTGAAGCAAGGGGCAGGACTGAAGGCCAGAGGGGTTTGTGGGGAGCCTCACTCATGGAGGGCTCACAACTGAAAGGGGGAAGGAAAATAAAGGGAAGAAGACAAGGTTACAGCAACACGTCTCTGGGTGGTACAATGTCTGTGGGTGGCAGAACTCTAGAGCCCAAGCTAAATTTTTCTCACTAATATGGTGTGACTGGCTATTGTCAAAAAGCTTAACTTTGTAATGACTGCTGGCAAAATATTTGGGAGTGTGGTGAAGAGGAAAATGCTTAATTTACAATCTAGCACTGCAAAGCAGAGTGTGATTTGATGCACTGTATAACAAGTGGACAAAGCATAGTAAAAGACAATGTCTCAAAAAGTAGTCTTAGAAAAACAGATGTAAAATACAACCTGGTTACCTGACTTACCCTCAGCTTATTTAGTCATGATCAGGACTAGGGATGTTTAAAATCTGAAAGGCACGCCTTATTTAAGGGAAGGCAGCAAGTGCAATGTCAGTTGTGCAAGTGCACAGTTATATATTGAGACTATCCTCAGTGTTCTCTCCTGGCTTGATGGCAGGGATAAAAGCAGAAATAGGAGCTGGATGTAGCAATTTCTTGCTTCCCCTCTTGCAGCAAATTCAAACTTTTGGCTGGACGGAAGTGTAGAGGAGTCCAAGGCAAATGCACCTCCTGGTATCCCGTGATTCTGAGTACTGCATTTCATTTGCAAATTTTCATCTCAGCTATGCATGTGCTAAGCTTCAATCCTGTCCTATACTCTCCTCCATCCTGCATGCATTGTATACAGATAACTTGCTTAAGAAAAAGGTGAGAGTGGTGAAATAATACTTCAGCTCTTCCCCAGTTCCTCAGGATTTTCAGTTCCCCTCTAACAATGTGAAAACATTATTTTTACTGTCTTTATTGGAAAATCCAGAAGGAAATTTTTCCAAGTCCTTCCAGTACTGGAAACTAGCATGTTGGTTCAAATCCAAAACTGAATATCATTTTGTGAAGTCTGCCTGGTCCCCCAGAACTTGGTTCCTCTTGCTACAAAGACAGAAAGTTGTGATCTTGCTGCAACCGAGATCTCAAACATGTTCCTACATGACTGAAATGAGCACATCTTATCATAGTTTGTGCTAATGCCTAAACTCTTTGCAACCAAACATCTTGGATAAAATCTTGAAGTGAATAAAAACCAGGGTGTAGCCAATGCTGGGCTACGCAAAATAACCAGATTTATTATTCAGGTACTTTTATGAAAATCTGTTTCCAGTAGACTTCTGTCCTCTGGCTGATTTACCTCTAGTGAGGTTCAAGTTCTGATCAAGTGCTGGCTTTGTGTGAGGTTTTCACAGCTTCATGTTCTGTGTATTCCCTCTGGTGGGGCAGGGTCTGACTTCATAAGCTCTGAGTGCAGCCTTCCCCTCTCTTGCACCAGGGCCTTTCTCCTACACTGACAGACAGCCTTCTCCTCCCAGCCACTGGCTTTCAGGAAACAGATTTGGTTGACACCTCTGCCCCCTTCCAGATTTTGGTGGCACCTGTGAATGGGCTCAGATCTCAAACAGGCAGGCAGAGGCAGATGGAGAGTTACACACATACAATGTGGTTGCACAAGTGTCATTTCCTTTGGAAACCAGACAGAAGAGGAAATTCTCTCAAAGTGCATTTTAAGAGCCTATGTATTTTACTCTTTGGCTGTTTGAATCCATGATGTCCAATCTGAATAAAATGAATCAGCAATCCTGCTTATACTGTGCTGTTTTGCTAGTGGAGGCCTTATGCAAAACTACCATTTAGCAAGAAGTACCATTAGTGTATCTTTGCAGGAATTAAGCATCAATAGGTGTCAATCCATGCTTTGCTAGTGAAGCTCTGCTCAGTAGCAGTGATAAACTGAGTCTGGACACAGCTCCATGCTATTTTTACAAGACACATAATTTTGATGCCTTCTCTTAATGGTCACAGAGGATCATAGGATGAGTGTTGATATATCCATAGTAATATTATGTCACATATTAAATCCTTGCTAACAAAATTGTGAAGTCAAGCATCATTATTTCAGATGTATTCAGACTACTAGAAAAATTAGTAATTCCATCTTGAGACTATTGGCCTTTCTTCCAAACAAGTTAAACCTACCTGTGCCTACTTTTCCCTAAATAAAAACAAACAAACAAACAAACAAACAAACAAACAAACCCAAACAAACAAATTTCTTCCCAATGATACCAATATCTATTCCTTTATTTGGTTGTCTTGCATTCTTACCAGATGGATTTCTGTGACATTAGTGTTCCTGTGAAGCTAATAGAATCCTTCTACTAATCCCTATCCTTTTCTTAAGTATTTCCATCCCTAAACCATGCACACCTTTGTTGAAAATCTGAAAATTATGCAGCCAATTCTGTTAGCAGACTACTAAGAGCATGGCCTTCACTTGTGAAAAGAGCTGGGGAACATGCTGTGTCAGCAACCCAGTGTAAACAATCACTGTTATTTTATACAGCATCTTTTTTCTGTTCTGGTAATAACAATGTGAGTTTTGTTTGTGACTGTGGCAGGATTTTGCTTGTTTATGGCTTTTTTTTTAAGTCACAGCACTTCATAACAATCTCCAACTCTGCATTTTGCTCCCTAACACTTTCATCAAAACCTCCAGAGAGTGTTGCTGGAAGTACTTTTCCCCACAAACTTTCTTTTTGATTAGAAATTCATGCTTTCAAACTGGAAATCACCTCTGTTCACCAGAGGAAAGAAATAATTTATGGCCAGGTTCATTTAACTGTGCCTTCTCATGAGCAAAGATCAAACATTTTGTGAAGGAGGGAGTTGCCTCTCCTGGCATTACTGGTCAGTGCCAAGGCTTTGCTAAGAGCTGGCCCGCACAAGATGCCACTGCTGCTGTTTCAAGAGATGCTGGGGACTCAGGGGCATGCTCTGCTACAGAGCACAGCTCCACTCAACCTCTTATTATCTCATGAAAACCTTTGGTTATGAGCAGAACCCAAAAGGGTTCCCAGGGTGTCCCAGGTTCCAATGTAAAGATATGCCAAAGGTGTGTGTTCTGTCACCATCTGCTGAAAGCAGGTGGGGCAGTGATTCTTATCTCTGTGGGAGATATCCTCTGCTAATGGGCAATCTGTTAAAAACCAGATGGGGCAATGTTCTTTATCTTTCCCATGACCCATCCTTCCTCCAGGAACATATCTGCTGTTAATGGGCCACTGAGTCCCCCTGTATGACTGATAAAATTACATCATCCCACTGGGAGATGCTTCACCCAGGGGGAGGAGCTAAACCTTTCCTACCTAGATAAAAACTGAGATTTGGAACACCACACAGCCTTTACCCACTGGTTTCCAGAGGACAAGAGCTGCCAGGATCACTGCCAGGATTTCCACAAGAAGACTGCTTCAATAAGACCACTTCATCTGGACTGCTATCACCACCCTAACTAGCAGGGTGTCAGGTTGTATTCTGACTCTGTCAGTGGTTTTTCTTTTGTACTATTGCATGTATTTTATTTCTTCTCTTTTCCTATTAAATTGTACTTCTGACTTGGAGTGTCTCACTGGTTTTGATTTCAAAACCATTACAGTGGGCAAAGTGACATGACCACAGCACCACGCAGTGTTATCCAGACAGAGCCCTGCTGATGCCTCTAGAACTGGGATATATTAATCCCCCATCTTCTCTGCAGAAACATCTGTTTTGTCTGGTGCAAAATGTTTGCTTTTTTACTTCCTTTACTCTTTAAGATTTCTTTAGTGAGAGGAACTTTTTTCTTCTTTCTTCCTTCTTTTTTCTTCCCTAGCTCTTATGCTTCCAGGTTGTGAGGCAGTGAGACTGCTCAGCTTCTCTCTCAGCACCTCTCTGAGGAACATGCATTGCAACAGCACAGTCCTTGAGCTCAAACACTTCAAACATTTCTTACTCTGTTTTGAACCCTTGTCTATCAAATGAATTCTCCTAAAAGAAAGATGAACAGTCCAACACATTTCAAATACAGCTTTTCTTGTCTCTCCCTCGTGCATTGTTGCTGCCTCAGTAATGCTGAGTCCCCATAACACCTTAGTGAGGACAGAAAGTGACACTGTCCTGAGTTTCACTTGTTTATGCCTGGCCCTCTGTGGCTTTCCCTTCATGTCACTGTCAAAGGGATGACATTATCATGGACCAACATCCAGCCCAAAGGAGGAAGAATTTGAATTGGTTTTACACTGATAACCCTGGCATCCTCTGATGCAATGTAATCCACAGGTTCCTGGTAGAACCCCTTGGGGGTGACACTGCTGTCCTTGCCCCAACAATACCAATCCACATAGGAAAATTAATCAGCAGATGATGTCTCAGTGTTTTCATGGAGGTGTCAGCTGGGTCTCCTGACAGGAGTATGCCAGTCCCTCCAGTTCACCATCTCAGCTCTCCAGCTTTCAGCCTTTTATGAGCATCTCTTCCAGCTCTCTAGTTAAGGATGAACTTCTCAGAGGTGTGGAGCACACCATGGTGTCCATGTGTCCATGGCACAGCCTTACACAGTCCCAGTGGAGGTTTTTATCATCAGATCCAAATGGCTGTCAGAGTCACAGACAAGGAAATGAAGGAAAAGCAAAGGGATGTGGGTGACTCAAGCAAATCCTTCATTCACCCCACATTGCTGCCTTCCCTGCAGGCATGTCTAGGATAGGAATGAACCACAAGTTTCTGATTCATTGCAAAATCTCTCAATTAGCTGATACTGAGGGATTTGCCTTCACCCCAGTGCTATGCTAACCTCCAGGCAAATTTCTGCTTGTTCTGCTCCTGCCACATTTTTTCCTGTTAGCCAAACAGCAGAGTGAGGCAAACAGGCTTATTAGTGGTAATATTTTCTACATTTTCTGAGAAGCTGGCATTACCTGCCTCAGCCTGTTGTGTGTGGGAGGGACCTGCTGGTCCTGCTGTGAATAACCACCACTGGTTTTGTGTAGCTGAGCAGAGCAGTGAAAAGCTGATGATGAGAAATGTGCCTTCCACCCAAAACAAATGGCACAATCTCTGGCATAATTTACATAGCTACCTTCAGAACTGATCTTAATTGTATCTGTGTTCAGTTTTTTAAGTGACAGCACTAGAAAAGCATTTACATAAGCAGAGCATCTGGAATATGCCATCCAAGAATAGCCATATCTGACAAATCATTAAATGAATTTTTTTTAATAGGGAAATGTATGTGTGTACATTTCATTAGAGTTTGGGGGACAATTTGCCTCAAAAGTCCCATAAAGAAAAAAAGCAGAGCTCTCTACCATGAACTTTATGTGCTATTATATTGTTGAACCATCTTGTTGCATGAAAATTCAATTTATGTTTTACACATAATTTATTTTCCATTTAAATGGCTTTTTAATTACTCTCTAGGCAGTAAGAAAAATCAAATATAATTTATGGCACTTTTTGTAACAAATCCATTGTTCATTTTCCTACAGAGCTGAACACACCAGCAAGGCAATTTTGGAGCAGCTTTTATTCAGACAGCTCTGATGTTTTCTGAAGAAAATGTGTGCCAGGTCCAGAGCCTGAGAGTGAGAATGCATCTTTGTTTTAGGAATGATTCACATACAAATACATAAAATGCCCTCCCAGACAAAAGGAGAGGTGCTAGTGAGGCTTTTGGAGAGACTGCACAGCACAATAATACAGCAATTGGTGCTTTCATTTGGCAATTTGGCTTTTGCTCTAAAGAGAAACTGCCACAGTGCACCAGACATGAATCAAAATCATGAGTAAATAGCTGGCTATTTATTTGGAGGTCATACTTCCCTACCATCATTCAGCACAATGAAGTTACATATAAGTTAAATAAATTAAATACATTTCTCATTTGTGTTTTATGCCTATCTCCACAGTCCCTGATGCCATGCAATCATGTAATGAAAGACAGATGCTGCTTTAAAGATCTTGCAGCTGAAACAAACTATACACAACAATGGAAGATGTAATAGAGATGCTGAGTTATCAGATATTAATTTAATGTTTGGGCTCAGAGCCACCCCAGGAAATTTTTTTCTGAAGTGCTGCAATTAGGAAAAGAATCACCAGGCCCTCTTGTAGAAACAGTGGAGAGGGATAGCCCTTGCAGAGAGGGATCCAGAGCTCAGCTCAGCACTGAACAAAGGAGAGGTGGGTCCAGCCCTGGGTGCTGAGCACAGCAGCAGGATGAGCACCCCCTGAGCCTGGCAGGAGATGGAGCCAGCCCATGATCCTGGCCTGGTTTCTGCACAGGCTTGGGTCATTTCAACTCTGCTGCACCAGCAGGACACCTGTGCTGCTGTCCACCACCAGCCATGCGTGATCTCCACCAAAGCTCCTGCTGGGAGCTCCTCGCCCACCTGAATGCAGAAATGAAATCTCAGCTTTCCAGGAGGTTTTATGTAATTTTTTTTCTGCTTAACACTGAACTGTTGCTGCATGCCCTTGGTGCTATATTTGGTTGACATTCCATGTCTTTATATTTTCCTGTTTTTGTTGTTTTCAGTTGATCCTATGGAAAGTTTTCTGAATCACAAATACAACACTCAATGCTCTTGTTTTGTCCTCCATGGAACAATTTTTATCTAAAGTTCCATTATACTGTGTTTAATAACAAAAGAGCACTGTGTATCTATCCTAGCACCATAGCCAGCCCACAAGGTTTTATCTTGAATAACATCCAGAGTTCTCATTTTTCCAGTGGTCTTTTTGATTAAACCTAGAAGTAACAACTTTGCAGACAAGAACTTAGTGCTTTGTGACATTTTCTGCAAACCAGGTAACATTCAGATATTTTGCTGAAAGACATGGTTTTCATCAAAATTATGGTTTTTAGGAAGACAGAAACTATTCCTAGAATTTAACAGATCTTGTGATTTCTCCAAGTGGAAAAAGAATGCTAAGAAAAAGGAAAAAATGTTTTTTTTCATTAATTTTCGAAACAACATTTGGAGGAATAAGCTAATAATAAAGGGGGTTTAAATACTGGGAACTGAATTTAGCATTTACTTTCAGATGAAATAAAATATTTGGTTTCTACTAAGCACAACTTAAAAACCTCCTCACTTTTTTTTTTTTTTTTTTTTAAAGTCATGCAATTTAAAAAGTGTACTTTAGATATAATGTGATTTCATCAGACTGAAAAATGCACTGCTCTGGTCTTAGTTCAGGCATCAACAGCTGACCTAGCCTGAAGAGTGATCACAGGAAATCTTGGCCTCTAGGCCCTGGTGTTATAGAAGTGCCAGTAGTAATTCAGTGTCAGAATTTCAATATGGACTACTCTGTCTGGTGCTGCCAAAATACTGCACAGAAGACCCACAGTGCTTGGTAAAATTGTGGAAAGCTGCCACTTATTCCAACCCAAGCCTCAGGAGACTGCAGTGAGTGTCTCAGATGGGGTATTGCTAATTTGCTGTCTCCCTTAGATCTCAGAGGAGCTTGGCTGTGGTTGGAAATCACCAACAACACAAAATGGAGGAGTGGGTAAAAAAGAATTAAAGCTGCTCCACAGACATGATAATGGCAACTGCAGAGGTTTTACACCAGTGTTGGGGCACCTGGTGCTGAGTCCATTGGTGGACTGGGTACCAGCTAGGGCAGGTGACTCTTGTATTGCACCCTGTGACTTCCTCCAGCCTGTGTCAAAGTCTTGGTGGGATACCCCCCTGTTTGTCAGACAAGCTTACCCAAAGAATAATCAGTGTTGGTGGCATCTGTGACTCCCCAGTGACATAAGGGCAAGTCAAAGCCTGGCATTTCCCAAATTCCACAAATTGTCTTTTTTTCTCTCCCTGCTGTAATGAATGGGGAAAAGGATGATGGTATTGGCTCTGGAGGAAATCCTACAGGACAGAAGTGTGGGAGCCACCAGAAGGCTATGATCCAGCTGCTGAACTGAACCTTGTGCAATCCAAATCCAAAGAGGATCCACAGGGAAACAAATCCCCAAAGTCAAGCACAAGTTGATTTTGGGACTAATTAACTGTACCTTAGAGCTAATTTGACATTGCTATAGGGTGCAGACAACCAGGGTTCAAATCCCTGCACTGACTTTGATTTACACAACTACATCCAAAGTGCTCTATGTGAAATGAGTGCATGCAGCTGCCTTATTTTCTCTTTATGAAGATATTCTTCTGTGAATGAAAAACTGCATATGAAAAAAAAAAAATGGGTCTCTAGCCACTATGAGCCAACATTTTACTACAACTGGGGTGCAGCTCTTTATATCCCTCACTCAGATTTCCATCAGAGAGAGCTCTGGAGGTGTGCTGAGTCTGGCATCTTGACTCTGCACCATTGGCCATCTCAGATGGGTAGCTCCCAACCCCTTTTATTTATCAAGGAATCCCTGGGCCTGAAAAGCTGTACCTAGTCTTGTCAGAGTGGACACAAGTTTCTGATTTAGCATAGCATTTTCTGATGGAAAGCATTTGCAATTAAAAAAAACGAAACAACCCAATAACCCAAAACTTGACAAGCTCTAGGTATGCTACATGTGTATTTGCTTATGTGAAAATTACGTGTGGTTGTTTTTATTTTTAAAAGAATAGATCAAAAATGTGTAGCATATCTCATGAATATTCAATTTCCAATTAATTCAATGGGAATTCCTTAATAAATTGAACTGAAACAACACTGAAACACCAGTGCTTCTTTTTACTTGTTCTGACACTTTAAATAGTTTAATTCTTATAATCAAAACTACTTATTCCTACCATATAAAGTAAGTAATGGAAGGCTTCATTTAGACTTAACTCTGTATAAGCAGCTCAAATAACTCCAACTTTATGAACATGTCAATCATCTGGTATATTTCTACAACATCTGCTGTAGCTATTTGCTCCATTTGGGGTAACCATTTGGGGATAAGGCAAAGTGATGATTTTTAAAGAACCACCAAGACTTAGAGGTAATTTTTTAAAAAAGGTGTTAGGCTGACAGGCTTTCCCACATTTAAAAACATAAATCAAAGAACAGTCTAAAAGATTGCCTTAGGCTGAGCCATGCAATCCCACTGGATACAGTTCTCCAAAGCACCAAAATAGTGCACTGAGGGGAGTGCATCCTCCTATTCCCCACCTGGGTTCATTACCTCCATTGCATGGGTTTTGGAGCGAGCTCTCAGACCACACAGGGAACTGAGATCAGTCACAAGGTAATTTTTCATTTCTCTTTTAGGGTTTGTTATATCTTTTACTACCTTTTCAACAGTTCTTGAGATGGAAGGTGGCCCAGCTACATATAACTAAAAGTACACAGAAGGAATCAGAAAAATGAGGAGTTTTTTTCTACAGAATTAGCTCAGTTTTAAGTAGCAGGAACATTTGGTTTTGTTCTTGCAGTTGATTTGCCATGGCTCTGCAGGAACCCGGAATTTGACATGTACAGGAATAATCCTATCGGGACAGATCTGACATAAAAACCACCACATTCCTGTGGTATTTCAAAATATGTCAATAATTTTTAGAAACTGATTTAGTCTGTTTTTTAAATGATGAAATGTTGATGACTTATTATTCATAACATAAACTGAGTTGGGAGTTAAAACATCTACACATAAAAGTCATCAGTCTCCACAACTTTAGAGAACACAGAAAACAAGACTGAGAAAGCACAGGGAAATATTTCCATCAGCACTCATGGATTCTGTTGCTCACCACTAGTCAAGAGACTGCTGACTGAAAAGCCATTTCACTTTCTTCCCTCCAGCTGGAGGCAAAAATCCTGGCAGTGTGCTGGAAGGGTCTTGCAAACAGCAGCCTGAGGAAGAGCCTGATACAGCAAGGAACACAAACTGTGCTTGCACATTACTACAAGTTGTAGCTCCCACTTAGCTGAATTAGGAACCAGTTTATTTTCTGGGTGCACCAATGCATCCAAAGCTGACATTCTTCAGTTGTGCTCTTCCCAAAGCCCAGTTGCAGTTACCTGCAGACAGAAAAGGACAGGCATCCTGAGAGTATCCCCAGCATTAGGGAAGGTTGCTATGACCCTGACTGGCTGGGAAAAGGATGGTGACAGCCTGTCTGGGGGAGCCAGTGCTGTCCAGGCTGTATGTGAATTTGTGCCCAGCACTGTGACTGCCCAGGCAGATGGAACAAGGTGCTTTGTTGAAGAGCAGTGAGGTTCCCAGCTGCCCAGATTTCCCCAGAGTGCTGGCAGAGAAATGAGGGAAGGTTGTGCACTCCAAGGGGCAGCTGGGATGCAGCAGCATCCCTGGGAAGTGCAGCCAGGCACTGCAGTTTCCATGTAACCCTGCAGGGATGACAGCAGCCACCATGCAGGCCACCCAGTACTTTGGAGTCTCCACCTTGTGCAGGCTTTAAAGCAGGGCTTACAGCATTCTATTCCAGTGGTTTTTTTCCATTTCTTATGCTTATAACCACTTAGTAGCTCAGCCTTTCCATTTTTTCCCTTCTTTCTCTTTTATTTTTAGTTTTATTAATTATGATTTCAGAGCTACTGTTTACCTCCTGTGAAGGTATTTGAAACTGTGCTATGTATTTGACAAAAGTACAAAATTTGACAAAAAGCTGCTCTGCAGTGTGGGCTCTGTGACTATTAAAGACAGAAGAAAAAAGTGAAGACTGCACAAGGAGCTTCAGTGTCCAAATCATGGTGGCAAGCAGGCAGGAAGTCCCTCTCAGTGGCATGCCACAGGCTGTCCCCCAGAGAGCTTGCACAAGGCCTTTTGAAATTAGAAAATAGCATCATGTGCTTCCTGTGCAGATTTGAAACTGAAGAGGCACTTTGCTGCCCTGAGCTCTGGCAGGGGCTCAGCCAGCACAGCCTTCTGGAGGGATTGGTTGCACCTCTGCAATTCCCCTGCTCCCACCTGCTTTTCTTTAGTGCACAAGTGCACTTGGGACACTTCTGGCCCTTCTACCAGGAAGATTTTTACACTGTTTGAACAATTAAGCATTTAGACAATTCAACTGTTTCACCTGGAAAACTGGATCTGATATGCTGTGTCTTAAAATCAGTTGCAGACCTGGAGGTCTTCTTGTATTAGGCTTTTTATTTTTCCTCCAGTACTTCTAAGACAAAATCAAAGAGTACAATTTAAGATAAAAATACTTCTCTTTCATTATTTAAGTTTTGGGTGCTTCATTTTTCAGCTTTACTTCCACTATCTGTCATGATGGAAGCAAGGATATCTTTGCAATTTCTGAAGGCTGATGGAGGCTGGGTTTGGGTGGGAAGTATGCAATTAGTGATTCTGCAGAAAATACAACCAAGTGGCAGAAAAGTGCATACAGCTTATTGGACATATAGCTGCTCAGTTTTCAATTCTTAAGCAGCTGGCTTTCAGATAAAAAACTACTTCCTCTGGTTTTCTGCACTTTCAAGTAGAGAGACTTTAGCCAGACCTCAAATTACGACAACCCCCCAGTGCTCTCAGCTAATTGCATTCATGGACATTTGCATCTAGTGTGGCAATGGAAGATGAGCCTATTTGAAAATCTGTCTGCAGTGATAGAACTAGGTACTGTAAGAAGAAAGAGCTAACAGAAAAAAAGGGTTTCAAATCCTAATTAAGAAAACCTTTCTTGCAAATGGTGTTTTCCAGGAGGAACCCCAGCTTCTCATAGTTTTCTTCTATTTGTCAGAAAACCCCAAAGCCCAAATTATTTGTCAACAAGAAAACCAACTACTTTTCAAATAGAAATTTAGTTACACTAAGCACATATGCATGCAAAAGTCATGCATAGCAACATGCAAAAACTGTTACATGCTGTTCCAATCTGTTTCATTAGTTTTATTCCCTGGATAAATACCATTCCCATAACCTAAAAAAAAAAAAAAAAAAAAAAAAAAAAAAAAAAGAAAAAGAGGAAAAAAAACCCTGTAGACTCCATCAACAATCTCTAATCTCTGCTATCAAGACTCATTTTTAGCCCTCAGTAAGCAGCCAAGCATGACAATTAGAAAGTAATGCATTAAGAAAGGCTCTTTTGAAAATGCCCGTCCCCACGCAGTACTTCCCCAGCCTAGGGATTATGGCAATTATGATACAGACTATGGGCTGGCAGCACAGGGTAAGAGGCAAGTGGGAGTATTCATAATCCTTAGTCCTTTCTTTGGCCTGTGAGAAGCAGGAGGGAAGGTGGATTTGTTTCCTTAGGAACCTGTTGGAAAACAGTTGGGAAAGAACTGCCAAATCATGAATGTGTGGACTGGGATATGCAGATCCTTGGTGCACCTGGAGAGATTTCAGGCTACTCCCCAGAGCTGGCTCCAAATTTCATTTTGAGACTGAGTAGTTGATCCTGGTATATTGCAGTGAGTCTCTTTCAAATGCTGGACAGGTGCCTTTATGATAGCTTTTCCCCTTTGAGAGCTGTGGTGCGTGGCTGCATAGTCTCCCTAGCTGCTGCTCCTAAAGCAATTAAATGTGTTGGGTTGTTGCAAGAGAACCCACACAGGTTTCCTGTTGCTCATAGTTCAAGATAAAGGTTGCACACAGCATGAGCTCAGTTCTTTACAGCAGCTGATTTCTAGTACAACTACAGTGAAGGATCTACAATTAACTCTATTGCAACCAGCTTATAACTTCTCAGAATAGTTAAAGCCATTTGGCACAAAAAGGATCATCCCACCTCCTAAAAAAACAAACAAACAAAAAAAAAAACCATAAGAGCACAAGATATGGGTATCTGTGGTGCCTAGTACAGCATCACTAAAATTATGAGCATGGCCATGCTTCAGCTCAGAGCAAAGGCTGGTAGCTAGCAGCCACAAAAAGAAAATGTCATTGCAGCACAGTAATATTTCCACTGTGGTGGATTGCATCCCTTGCAGTATCCTCTCATAATGGCTTCTCTTCAGTTTGCTCCCCCTGGAAACCAGAGGTGCCTGAGGCATGGGAGTGTGAGTCAGTGTGTGCCAGCACTGCAGTGGGTGCCCTGTCTGCCCTGGCTGTGGGTGTGCAGGGGAGCCCCCAAGCAAATTGCCACAGAGGAGTGGCTGTGGCACTGCAGAGATGCTGTGGGCTGGGGACAAGTGGGCCATGGCCTCACAGAGACATGCACACCCTTTTTCACCTGCACAGGGTCTGCACTGCACCTCTGATGTTCATCTGTGCCAGCTCATACCCAGAGCTGACATCAAGGAAGCTGCTCAGATACAAATTGCCTTGGAGATAAGAATCACCTTGTCTTCCTTCATATGAAGTCCCACTGGGGATGCTGCTACCATGGCTTTGGGGTTTGTGTTTGTCGATGCTTCAGGCAAGCACTTCAGAGAAATGCAAAGAGACTACTGGCACATATAATTTCAGTATCTCTCCTCATCCAACAGATGAGGCACTCTTCAAAAAAGGCAGGAAGGAGCTGGCACTGCTTCCAAAAGGAGCTGTTCTAGGCAGCTGAAGGAGATGGCTGGATCCTTATGGAATTCAAATGCTTCATTAATTTAAAACACTTAAACAACAACTACTACTTCCTTTTCTTATAACTTTACATGCTCTCCCTATGCTCAGGGATAACTTCTGCCTGCTTTTCCTAGATATTTCCCTTTCTCCTCACTATGCCATATATTGAGGGATTTCTGATTTTATCAAGAATTTCTTGATTCTTGGTGAGAGTTCAGCTACATTTGCTCCAAGTACCTGAGCACCTGCAAGGCAAGCCCAGCCTGTCAGCAAAGACTGCAGAGAGCTGCCATGGATGTCCATGGTCTGATGCACATAAGCTGCAGACTCAGTGTGCTCTGCACCTGAGACATCCATGGCAGCCTTTTCTTGTATCCAGTCTGCTCTCACTGTCCATTTTTTAAACCCCAGGTTATCCAGGTTGGGACCTGCTGATAAATCAGGATCACTGCAAAGACTGGAATGCAGAAATGTCACACAGATACAGTGGAGGAACTGAACTCAGTCTACCTCATACAACACACTACCAGCCAAAACTTTAGTTATTTAAAATACATGGTGGATGATGCATCACCACACTCTAATTTGCTGTTGAGGCTTCAGGTTTGATGTGAGAGTAGCAGCTTCTTGGGCATCTCATGCAGTCTGGTCCTTTTAACCCATTGTCCAACTGTCCTGCAGCCAGAACAGATAATTCCTGTCACAAGACACGAGTGGCTGTGCTAGTATGGCAGGTGACCTCCCCTAAACCTGTCCCCAAGGCACAGGGGCACTCCTACCATGTGAAAGATGGGTCACTAAGTGAGATGGAGGACACCTGCACAAGGTCATGGCACAGGTTCCTATTGCATCCTGCTCTTGGGCCCAGGCTTCAGACCAGAGAGCAACAAGAGAAAGCAGGCAGCAGGACTGACCACTCTTCACCTGACCCACGTCCTTCCTGTGATCAGTTTTGTGATAACTCTGGCAAAAAATACACAGCAGCCACCAGCAATACAGGCCAAAGAGGGAACTTGGCAGATCAAGCCTGACTTAAAATAAACTGGGTGTTACTTTAAAAAAAAAAGTAAACAATTCAGCTCCCAATGTAGTAGTTTAGATGCTTGTTAAAAGTGGCATTGAAGTAAATTTTTGGTTTCAGGTTACACTTGATATTATAGGAGAAATAGTTCCTGTGGAAAGCAACTATTCTGCTCCTACCTGGTCCCTCCTGCCAGTTCTGGTGAGGGTTCCAGACCTTGCAGGTTGAGTCAGTTCAGCTGTCTGAGCTGGCAAGGAGCTTCTGTGCAAAAACAAGAGGCAGGAGGATGAAAATATTTTTCATTACCTCAGCTACTACATCCTCTCATCCTCTATCAAGGCAACTGCTAGGTCCAGTTTGAGTCAGAAGGTAAGGCCAAGAAGCAGGACCATTTGGAAGGTTTCATATTTAGTTGAGGTGCAATACAAAACCACACCCTTAGAGGCCCAGGTAGGGAATGCAGCAGCTGAGGCTCAGATACATCAGTCCTTCTGCCAGCCTGCTGTGGGAAAGTCACCCTTGCCAGAACAGCACAGGCACATTCTAAATGCCCACAGCTGTTTGCACAGTAATCTCCTATTTTAATCTTCAGTTTCTAATGTGAGCTCTTTTTGAGGGATCATGGCTCAGCTGATGTGTCAGGCTGCTCAAGTCCCTGCAGCAGGGGACATTTTTCAGTAGGTGGATGGTAGGTGTTCAGAGAAACAGTGTTTGATGTACAAACCCATCACTGGGTTGCACAAGAAATGGGCTCCCTGTCCCTGCAGTGCTGCACAGAGGTGCAGGAAACACAGGCCTAAATCCTAGGGCTGCAACTTAGGTGAAGAATGCAGAAAAATTATGCATCCAGAAGAAAATCTGGGCCAAAACAATGGTTCTATAAGCCTTCTTGGAGGCTTCCTGCTAAATGCAGCCAAATAACAGATAATGAAGAAAAATATCAATGTATCCTTATTCCTGATTAACCTGTTCTACTCTCTGCAGACAAGTGCAGCTTCTTTTGCCCTCCAAATGCCATTTTAGTAGCTGGAATTTGTTTTGTACCACAACATAATTTTCTTTGTAAAGGGTGCATATAAATTGGCTTTTTAGCACTGATAGGCACACTTTGTGCATGTGTGTTTTATTTACAAATATTTCAAACTTTACTGTGCCTGCCACAAGCTCTGACACAAATAAATTTCCCAAATGTTAAGAGTAATCCAAAGTCACTAATCACTGGCAAATCCTGGCTATAATGGTACCTGATTTAAAGCCCTTTAAGGTCACTAGAAAGAATTTCACTGTCCTTCAATTACACCCATAAAACACACATTCATGTCTGAACAAGTTACACAAGGAGAGGGATGACAGAACACAGTGCAGATGGATGCCAGACTTCTGTAAAATATTGTCGAAATACTGCTGCTCTTGCTTTCAAATCACAAGCTCATCAGGCTCTCTAGGTCTGTATGTTTCTGCATTCATCCTTACACCTAATGATGGAGACCTGCTATTTGTTTGGCAGCTTTCCCCCATACACAGTGTTCTATGTGTCTTACAAAGCCATGCAAATATAGACAATGAAAGTGTGCAGCTGCACAAGGTTGCTTGAATTCTGTGGGAAAGCAGGAACAAAAAACCAAAAGCTTGAGGAGCTCCTTCTTCTGCATCCCTGCCCTATCCTCATGGGTCCTAACTGCTAAAACCAGATTGGTTTAAAACATAATTTCTGTCTAGCAGAAAAATTCCCTTTGTCTCTAGACCCAAGCAGAAACCAGTTCTCTGCCTGGTGGTGTTCCCCTAAGCACGTGCCTCATCCCTTGCCCTGAGGGAATTGTTTCCCTGATTCTGCAAGACTTAATTCTACTGAGGTGAATCTCTGTATCAGGAAAGAGGAGGGACAAATTCTCAAGTGGGAAAATATCACCAGGACCTGATTCAAAATGCGTGCAAGAACAAGAGGCAATTGACATGTCTTTGACACGTTCATTCATATTGCATCAGCACATTCAAGCCTTGCACATCCTCTCTGAATTCTGTTTTCTAGTGATCCTTCTTCACTGGTACCTTTGAACCCTTTTTTTATTTTCCTCAGATGACACTTTTTAATTTATATAATTATCAGTAAGCTGGGTCCTAAGAGAAAAATGGCAATATATAACCCAGATAACCATGCAGTGAGTGAACATGTCCCATGTGTCACCCACACTCCTCCACATGTCAGAATCAACAAGGGAATCTATGCATCAGGCACTTCTCAAGCAGCACTACACATCTTCCTTCTTCAGCTACCAGATTTCTGTTCAAAGAGAGCAAAAACCAACCTGAAGCTAACAGAGCTCAGCCACTCTTTTAAGACACTCCAAATTTAACCCCCAACCCTTTTTTTCTAACTGCAAATAACCTCTACAGGCAACAATGATGCAATTTAGAAAGGAACTCCCCATATGTGGCATAATACTTGCTTCATTCCAGAAACCTTAAATCATACTGACTAATCACAGACATAGTTTGCATGTGAATATTAACTCTTTTTTCACCATATTTGCTGATTCCCATGCTTGAAAAGAGAAAGGGAGAGCCAGCTGGGAATTTCCTTCATGTAACTCCTCATCTTCCTAAATAAACACCTTTCATCCTAGAAGTGAAAAGCAATGTGTGCATTTCTGCTTTCTGGAAATTGTATTAATTGCATTAATATAAGTCTTATCTATGAAAATGGGAAGGTAGCTGGTAAGTAAGTGCCTGTATATAAATTGCTAAAGCAAACTGATGGAAAGCCTGTAACACCATGGCTCTGGTTTTGCTGTTTCTCTTTATCAGCATTCTTAAGCCATTGTCCTACAAAGTAATATTTGTCTATATTTACACAGACAGATACATCTATATTTTAATGTAAATTATTCTAAAGAAGGGAAGGTGCTGTGAGAAAGAAAGACAGACAAACAAATGATCACTCACTTCTGATATCTACTAAGCAAACAAAGGAATAAATCCCTTCTTGCTCATTTTCTTCTTTTATAGATACAGAACATCAAAGAATCACCCAATTTGCAGAGATAAGTCTGTCTTTAAAAGCAAGTAAGAGCCTGTAATCAAGAATATGCAAGTTGATTAGTCAGGTTGCTACTAAGCTTGGGAAATGAATTAACTCTGTTGCCAAATATAGGCAGATTTTTTTTCCCCAGTCTAATTTAACTGGTGGGAAACATTATATTAAACACACCCTTGCTATTTCAAGGGAAGCTTAAAATTTGTAATATGCCCCAAGTCTGGTCACAGGAGTAAAGAAAAATCTTGAAGACAATATTGAAGAGCCTATTACCAGGCTGGGAGGTTTGTTATGACACTGAATTCTCCTGGCTGCTTTCTAAGCAGATCTGCCAAAAGAGGCAGCCCTCATTTTTCCAGAGGAACTCATGATATGGGCCAAGAATCTGCAGGATTTAGGCAGAGCTTTCCCTCAGCCAGTTCCTGATATCCACCTGAGTAGCACACCACTGTAACAGGCTGTGCAGTTTGGGGTGTTTTGCTGCACCCAGATGGTGGGGTTGGAGTTGGATCCTCCACTCCATCCCTCTGCACAAGTCATGACACAAGTCACTTGACCCTCAGCAATGGAGCCTGCCAGGACATGTACATGCATCTGATATTTTCAGGGAAGCAGCTGTTGCAAGCCTTTCCCCTTTCCTCTTTTCCCATTTCTATGTCCTCCTGATTCCCAGACCTTTCAAGAAAATCCCCTCCATTTCCCATAACATATATTTGTTTTCAGCCAGCAAGTAATGACCAGGAAACTAATGAGCAAGAGCCATTTATTGTCTCAGCTCCCTCAGTGCTTTCTTACTCTGCTTTCCAAACAGGGAGCCTGCTTTTCTTCAATCCTCATTTCCTTTCCCTAGTGGCTCCTACAGTTCCTCCTTGACTGCTCAAACACTGACTGTCCCTCCACACCCAGGACAGCATCAAGCCTGGCAGCCCTGACCAGCAGCTGTTCTCTCTTGCCAACCCATCCCAAAAGAGCCCATCCCACCAGCCTGGGGCCAAGGTCTCATTGCTGCTTCCACCAAGGTTTCCTATCATTCCTGACTGTCCTACCCTGCTCCATGTTCCCCTTTTGCTATGGCAGTGTATCTGCCCAGGAAGAACATCTCCTGTTTCTAGCCATTTGGTCTCTCTGTTTGCAGTTCAGTAGATGTCAGCTGGATGAATTCCAGATGTTTCTCCTGACATGCTGTATGCAGACACACAGGCTAGAAATAAGTGTCCAGAGACATGGCAGGAGCATGAACAGAGAGTGCTGCAGCCAGCTCCTTCCTTCACCAACAGAGCTGGAGAAGGTTTGGCACCTTTTGATGGACTTGGGACAGTTTAGCCTAAAGAAGAGAAGGCTGAAGTCCCTGAAAGAGGACTTTATTGCTCCCTACAACTACCTGAAAAGAGGCTGTAGCAAGATGGATATTGATCTCTTCTCCCAGGTAACAAGAGGAAGCAGCCTCAAACTGCAACAGATTTAGATTAGATTAGATTAGACATTAGATTAGACATTTATATTAGATTTAGACAACAGGTTTAGATTAGATATTAAGAAAAAATGTCTTCACTGAAGGGTGGTCAGGTTCTACAGGAAGTGGTGGAATCACATTCCCTGTAAGTGGTCAAAAAAATGTGTGAGTGGGGCACTTGGGGATTTGATTTAGTGGTGGATTTGGCAGTGCCCCATTAACATTTGGATCTAAAGATTTTAGAGATCTTTTCTAACCTTATTGAACCTATGAGCCTGTGATTCCTGACACTGAGGAGGAAGGGTGGTGGGAGGTGCAGGGTTGGATTTTGTGATTTCCAGACCAAGGGTGTTAAGTCTGCAGACTGCCATCCTTTCCAGGGACAGAGTGTGAATGACACTGAAATGTCTCAGCACCACCAAGCCCTGCTGTGGAGAGCAGGATGCTCCTGGAGGAAAGCCTCTGTGCTTCCATGCACAAGCAAGCACTAGGTCAGCAGCCAGCAGTGGGGGATGAGGTTGCAGACAGGATAACATATAACAGGAAAATGAGTTTAAAAACAAAAGGAAAGGGAAGTTCTGGAGTGAAATGTCTAATTTTCACGAGCTTAACTGTTTAGTCTCTCCAAAGTGTTGCAGTTTCAAAAGTGACAGTCTCTTGGTGAGCAATATGACAGGAGCCAACAGTGATGTTTAATATGTGTAACTATTTGCTGAGCAGCAACAGGCCTTGTCCCTCTATGTGCTGAGCAAACACAGTGGGGCACACTGCCTGCTCCAAGGAGTGTGTGTGATGGCTACAGGAGCAGGTGAAGAGAAAGAATACACGTGGGCAAGGGCAGGTGGGTGACAATGGCATTACCTGTGCTTCAGACAGGGGGAAGGACTGTAGCCCTGTGCATGGTGTTGTGCCCTGCCACAAGGCCAGCAGCACAATGAAATAATCTTGAGCCCTTCACAAACTGTGATAGCTGTGATCCCTATTACCATAAAGCTGTTCTACCCAGCAAACCAGCCAGAACAGACTGTCTCTTTCCTCTCTCTAGCAATGATGAGTGATCCTTCCTGACTGAGCAAGGGCTTTCCCACCAGGAAGCCTATGCAGTAACGTGGCTATGTGAGACTTCTTTTTACAAGACAGATGGAGCCTTCAGTTCCCATGTATTTTTTAATATCTCATCATTGTTTATGTGAGTAACTAAGTGATTCTTTAAATCGAGGTCCTTTTATTTCAGGGACAGACACTGCCAGAAGAAATAATATTTGATATTTTGTGGGCAATAACATGATCTTGGAATGGGGACAGCTCAATCACTCTTGTGTTTTACTAAGATCATATTTAACTATCTCCAACCAATACATCTTCTATTTTTTAAGTTAGGGGTTATTCTGATGTAGGAAACACATTTCTTAATAGTGAAGGAGATCAGCCACTGGAACAAATATAGAATGGCTGATTTGCTCTCTGATCTTCCAAGTACAAAAGATACACTCTTGCCAAAACTGCTCTGAGGCTCAAAGCAGTGGAAACCAGAACATTACAGTGGCCTGTTAAATGGGGGAAACCAGAGAAGATCCAGCTTTTGTTGCTCCTCTGTTGCTCTTCTGTATGTTCTGTACACGTGATTTTTTTCTTGGTGTGGGTAGAATCACAGAATCATAGACTATTTGGGTTGGAAAGGACCTTCGAAATCATCTAGTTCCAATCCCCCTGCCATGGGCAGGGACCCTTTCTGCTAGACCAGATTGCTTAGAGCTCCATCCATCCAGCCTGACCTTGAACACTTCCAGGGATGGGACATCCACAGGTTCACTGGACAACCTGTTCCAGTGCCTCACCACTCTCACAGTCATGAGTTTCTTCCTAATGTCTAATCTAAACCTACTTTTTTTTTCAGTTTAAAGCCATTCCCCTTTGTCCTATCACTCACTACACACCCCTGCAAAAAATCCCTCTCTGGCTTTCTAGGAGGACCACTTCAGGTACTGAAAGGCTGCAATAAGCTCATCCTGGAGCCTTCTCTTCTCCAGCATGAACAACCCCAATTTCACATACTTTCTTCATAGGAGTTCTCCATCCCTCTCATCATCTTAGTAGCCCTCTTCTGGACTTGTTTTAACAGGTCCATGTCCTTCCCATGCTGGGCAGCTGAGAGCTGGATGCAGTGCTGCAGATGAGAGTCTCATTGGAGTGGAGTGGAGGGGAGAGCCATGTCCTTCACTCTGCTGCTCACACTGCTTTGGTGCAGCCCAGGATGGAGCTGGGTCTCTGGGCTGTGAGCACACACTGCTGGCTCATGTCCAGCCTCTCACCCACCAGCACCCCGAGTCCTTCTCAGCAGTGCTGATCTCAATCTGTTCATGTCCCAGCCTGCATTGATGTGGGGGCTTGCTCTGACCCAGGGGCAGCCCCTTGCATTTGGTCTTGTTAAAGCTCATAAGATTCCATGGGCCCATTTCTTGAGCCTCTGCAGGTCCCTCTGGATGGATCCCATCCTTCAGGAGTGTCAGCTGCACCACTCAGCCTGGTGTCATCTGCGAACTTGCTGAGGGCACACTGTGATGCCTTTGTCGATATCAGTGATGAAAACATTAAATAACATCCTCCCCTTTGTACGCATCTTCAAGAGCTTAGATTTAAAAGACCCACAAGTATCTGGAGATAGAAAATCAAAAGATCTGATATACAGTGCTTGCTGAAGATGTATTTATGAAATTCATCCACAGAGGAAAAACCATAAGAAGACCTATTTATTGACAGGTATCTAGGCAAGGCTATCCAATAAATAACATAATGTGTAATATGATTCTGTAATTATGCCATCCTTTACACAGACATGAAGTGACAATTTACAAAGTGGCAATTACTGTAAATGTGTCTGCTCAGGGCTTAGGAAGAGCTAAACCGGATGATAGTTGCTCAGGGAAAAAAATGTGGGTGGCAAGCATGAGTACCATTGTTTCTAGGCAGGCAGTAATGCCTCCTTACATACTCAGTTATCTGAAATTTTCAGTATTTCAGAAATTTTACACTTCTGAACTGCTTCATCTTATCAATGAAAATACTGTGTTAAAAAGCATTCACATAAGATAAAGCAGGATAAAATTAATCTAAAGTCTGTTTGATTAACTTTAATAGATGACTTCAAATCTGCAAGTATTTTGCAACACATTTGATTGCCATCAAAGATATATTTCTGCTGTTAGTAAAATATAGCTTGGCTTTGCTTGACCATGCATATGAAGAGTTGACTTATGACATTTATAAATGTCATTTATAAATCAGCCTCTACTTCTTCAACAATAAACTTGTCTTTATGCTTGATGCATGACTTACACCTCCAAAAATCACCTGTTGTGCCACAGATAGTCAGTAGGAAACTTTATTTAATTTTTTTCAATTTTCAGTTTTGTTTTTAGAAAAATTTAGCTTAATTCAGAAGACTGTGCTCAGGAGGTTTGATTTCAAGTCTCATAAATTTTAAATATTCTTTTCATATCATTTAGACATACAGAAACAAGCAGTTCTATTTTGCTGTGGGATGGAGTTTCTAAAGGCCAACAGTTGCCAAATAACACCCACGGGAAGGTCTTATCATTCAGGAAAGCAAAGCATGGTCAACCTGTTTTCCATGGGAAAATAAGAGCATCAGGTTCCAAAACCCCAACATCACAAGGCACTGGAAATCAGTCCCCTACAGAGAAATCCAGTTCAAACCTCAGATGAGCTGAAGTTGAGCTCATGTCAATTAAACACATCAAAATTAAATAGATGGATATTTTTTAATCAAAGTGTTTCAGAATATTTTTCCTCATGGACATGTCATAATAGATAGAAAACAGCAAATTCAATACTTGTATTAGCTGGAGAAAGAATTTTAGAATAAAAGTCCTATTGCTCTCAAGGCTCTTAGTTGCTCAGAAGGGCATTAGGTGGCAAATATTATTTGGATGTCAGCCTGAGTTCAAGGATCCCTCTGGTGCATTTTGAAAATTAAAAAGACAGTATTTAGCCAGGGACAAATTTAAGAGATAACACTGCAGAGCAAATAGGGCCCCAAATTGTCAAACCTGGCAGACAGAAAGAATGTGCTAGAAAAACAAATTATAGTAATGAACACCCTTCTACAAACTGCTGTGAAAGAGACAGAACCCATCCTAATCCCTCAACACTAAGGAAAATAAATGGTTTTTATTTACATTTGATTACATAGAAAACTGAACTTATTTAAATAATAATCATGTGGTCAAATTTCTAAATAGAAAAGATGAAAAAGATAGTAAATTTCTCGTGCATATCTGCTTGACATTTGCAGGCAGTCATGAGCTGGTTGTGCCCAGCACAGCCTGTCAAGCCTAAATTAACACACCCTGCAGGGAGCTGCTGTGTGTGGTGCCAGGTGCTGAGCATCTCCCTCACCTTCCTGCCTGGCTGTAGCTCAGTGTGTGAGCACAGACCTACCCCAAACTCGTCTGGAAAAGGCTCAGGTGCTCTACATGCCTGCATGCTCAGGCTCCTGTTGTCATCCAGACAGCACAGTCTAAGGGGTCCCTGAATCCCTCTCTGGGCTCCACTGGCTGAGCTGATCTGGGCTCAGGGCTGTTGCTTGAGTTTAAGTATTCAGTGCAATTAGGCAATCAAGGGTAATCAAAGATGGTGTTGGCCCTGCCAGACACTGGTATGAAGGCAACTAATCAGATCCCAGCTCTTCACTGCCTGCAGCAGGAGCTTGTACACCAGGCTCACAGCACCTACATTACAGCCAAGTGAATGCAGGTGTCTGAACCTGGTTCTGAGGCTGCCAGCCTAGGAAAAAATCTGGAGCTATTCATGCAAGTAACATGTCCTAGATGTGTTCATGTGAACAAAAATTGCCTGAGTCAAGTGAATACAGTGGGAGCTCCAACAGAGCTACCGTGGGGTAGCACTCACATGAAATCAGAATCCTGTTTAAGAAGTGGATTAGATTTAATAACACCTTTCTGGAGATCAAGTAGCATTAAACTAATGAAAAAAAAATCTGAGCTGAATCACCAGGAGCCATTTCTTTCATCCCTCCTCTACCTGCAGCCACTGAATGCCCAAGCTCTTTCTCATTTGTTGCTGTTGAGGCATAGTCCCACTGAAGTGGAGTGAGATACAAATATGATTGATGGTGGCCAAAGTCGGGCAGCAGAAAAGTGCAAGGCAAAATTGTCTCAGAAAAAAATGCCACTTTTGCCAAGGAGTGAGTGGAACATCAGGGTTTTCTTGCTGGGTTTGTGGGTTTTCTGATCACAGGGTCAAAAGGTGATTAACTCTAAAATCTATCTGGTTTTAGGACTAGATCAAAGACTTAAATGCCCAAATTAAGGACTGCAACAACAAATCATGAAGAAATGTAAATAGATTTAAGACATGAAGGCAAAATTAACAAATAGCTCCAAAACAAAGGAAATCCCTTCATATCCATTGTTTGCTTTGGAGGCAAAACCATTGCTTTACTTTAGTTACTACTGAGACATTGGGGCACCAGTCAGAAAAGAGGTGCATTCAATACTTCAAGCAAATTGCAAGTGTCCTCCCTGTACAGTTTTGTAAATTACTCTTCTCACACACTTTCTTACT
Source organism: Muscicapa striata striata (assembly GCA_030060385.1). Classification (NCBI taxonomy): domain Eukaryota; kingdom Metazoa; phylum Chordata; class Aves; order Passeriformes; family Muscicapidae; genus Muscicapa; species Muscicapa striata. Next base: position 2,274,651 of record JAREIS010000031.1, read on the forward strand.
TTTTCATTCTTGCCTAGTCCTTTTTCCCTTTTCTCCTCTTCATTATGGTGAGAGTTTGTGCATGACTCACTTCATTTTATCAAGGTCACATTACAGCAGGGGATGAAGGCAAAGAGGGAATACAGAGGTCACCAAGCAGAAGAAGGGGTAGGCAGAGGGGACACAGAGGTCACCAAGCAGAAGAAGGGGTAGGCAGACTACCTCAAAATGCATTTGCATCTCAGGGTTAATACTCCTTGATAAAACGGCATGAAATTAAATCGCTTCCCCTTCCTCTTCTCCATTTCTTTCCCAGTCATGATCTTACAGATAACATGGTGTTAATCTCAACTTGAATCTTCTCAAAATTTTGCTTTTAGTCTATGTCTTGTATGATGCTTAGACTCTCATAATAAGGTATTATGAACTTCTTAGGAGAACTGATTCAGCCAAAAGGTAACAGAGGAGAGGAGAGGAGAGAGGAGAGGAGAGGAGAGGAGGAGAGGAGAGGAGAGGAGAGAGAGGGAGGGAGAGGAGAGGAGAGGAGAGGAGAGGAGAGGAGAGAGGGAGAGGAGAGGAGAGGAGAGGAGAGGAGGAGAGGAGAGGAGAGAGGGAGAGAGAGGAGGAGAGGGAGAGAGGAGAGGGGAGAGGAGAGGAGAGGAGAGGAGAGGAGAGGATTTTTGGTGAACCAGCTGCCTTGAGAATGCATTTAAGTGAAGGACAAAAGAGACAGTGCGAGGCTTTGAATGTGCAACCTAGTATGGGAAGAGAGGTACAGAAATCAGATTGACTGCCACCTGAGATGAACAGGATAAATTGCTAATGGAAATTCCTTTATCTCTCCAATAAATACAAAAAGAATCTGTACAACTGTCTTAGGCTGGGCAAACACCTGTCAAGCAACCTGAATTAGATAAATGAATCCTTCCCCATGAAGATATATGTGTTATTGTGGTTATTGCTCAATTCTGGATCCAGATTCCTTACAGGCACATATGTGGGAGCAGAGGGAGCTCTTGTATCCTACTGGGGCTTTTTCTCTCTTCCCTGTTCCAGTTAAAAATCCTGTCCACAAACTAATAATGGTGTAACACCTAGCCCATCGCACAGTTATTTAACTTAGAAAGTACTGGGACTATTTACAGTTCTTGATAGACTCAGATCTTTCTTGGCACAGAATTGTACAGACCTAGGGAAATATTTTCTGCTCTGCTTTATTTGCAAGCATTGGCATGAGGGTTTTTCTATCAGCAGGAGCAAGTCCATGTTTGAACACTCTGAGCAGTTCTACTAGTAAGTTCCAGCTAATTACTACTCAGCCCAGCTCATGTTCCTCAAATAAAAATTTAAAAAAAGCATCAGTGTTCTGGGCTATACAGGCCTGCAATTGAAGTAGTAGTTCACCTGGTGGCAGGGGTTCCTAATACCCACAGAATCCTATAAAACTATGAGGATATCTACTGTTTGGTACAGTGAACAATTTCCTTCCTTGGTTTGTCTCTCAACTGGATTGTTTTGTTCTGGCTTGGGCACAGACACCCTTCAAAATGCAGCCCTTTTGACTTCCAACAAAACCAATTTCAATGCAATGGCTTTCTGTCAGAACAAGGTTTATCCAGGTCTAAATATCTCATACCTGTTTGGATGTCAGGTATTGTGGTGAGACCTGGTTTAAATCAGCAGGAGGCCTTCCTGATTTAGTTTCATGTTTAGCTTTGGACAAAGGATTTAGGATTCCTTGAACATATGGTCACTTCCTACTGTGTTCTTGCAGCACAGATGTTTTGTTCAGCTGCACACTCATATGGCTGCTGGCATTGATTATTTGAAATTAGTTTTGTTCTAGTAAAATAATTATACAGCAAAGTCGGCCCACCTTTCTTTATTCATTTCATAGGACTGTCCACTTTTGAAGGCTGCATTTCCCAGTCAAGAGAAATGCAGGTGCATAAAGGAAAGATTGTTTCTGCTCTGCCACCAGGATGAGATGATAGATTTCATCCTTTAGATTGCCAAGATTCCCTAAACTTCTCATTATGTCCAGCACTATTTCCACTGCAGAAACTGTTGTAAATATTTACTATTTGAGGTTTTACACTCTGAAACTTTGCCCTTTTTTTTTTTGGCCACTGGAATAATGTTAATAGCAAAAACAAAAATCAGTGGAAGACTGTGTTCTTGCATTGGACCCAGGGAGGAATGAAAAGACAACGTGACAGGTTGATAATGATGTAGACTTGATTATCTTCCTTGCACTGGTGAGGTAAAACAGGCAGATGAGTTCTGCCCTATCACTCACCTGGACAGCTGGGATATCAGGCAGAAGAGGTTACAACCATTGAGGCATGAAAAATACACTTCTTGTGGCATCCCTTGACTCCTAGCTTTGCTAGGTAGAGTCCTGCATCCAAGTGATCTGTGGAAGAGGCATGTGTGGAAGCCAGCTAAATCCTAAATAAATTGCCTATTGCAATGGCACCTTCTATGGACACTGCAAAGGAGCTGTTTTTACCAGGACAAGCAAGGAGAGAGGAAGCAGTGCTTGGTTAATGGTTGGACTTGGTGATCTTTGAGGTTTTTCCAACCTAAGTGATTCTATGATTCTAAATGCTTTGTGGCTTCCTGACATTTTAGCAGCATTGCAGGGCCAGAATCTCCTTGAATATCCAGGGCAAATATTGCTTGCTCTGATCAGCTGGTGGCTGAGGCACTGTGGGGTGCTTTGTTATGCAAGATGTAAAAGAAGTCAGTGGCAGTGGCTCCTGAAATAATTCAAATTCATCTTAGAACCAGATGATGGAGGAAAAGATATCCCCAAATGTTTATATGACAAGTAACATTTTACCAGGGACATTTCTACAGTTTGACTCCCTCCACTCCTGTGTTGCTCCCCAGTACTCACCAGATCCAGCTGCAGTCTATAGCACTTTGGTATGGAAGTGAGTTGACTGCTGCACACCAGCAACAACTGGTGGCTGTTCCCTCTGCAAGCTGCTGAAAGAGGTGTCAAATGGGGTAACAGCTCCTCCAGCATCTGGATGGCAGGGGTAGTGTGACATGGCTAGTCCTAAATCTTCTTTTTACATCCAGACATTGCTGAAGGAAATGCCAGAGCAAAGTCTGTTTTGCTCTGTATTCACAGATATGTCTTTTCATAAAAAGGCTCAAGGTTTGAGGTCCTGGTCTTTGGCCATGTGACACCCCAAAGCTAGTATGTACATTGTTTACTAGACAGGAGGCAAGCTTTTTAAAGGTATTTTGCTTACAATGAAAATCCACTTTCTCCTGGTTTTTTCTATTCCTTGTGTTAAAAAATCCTTACAGCTACAATGGACATTCTGTTTAATATGAGGTACCCTATAAATAAATGTGCAGTTAATGATGTTTGTTTCAGTTCCTTTCACTATGCAGATAAAGTATATATTATTCAAAAAGCAAGTCAGCTTTCATTATGATGACATGAACAAAAACACAAGGGAACACACTGCCCTACTAAAGCCCAGAACCTAGGCAGCCAGTTCTGTGGAAGGTTTCTGTTTCAGAATTTAAAGGACTAAATATTCCAACTCAACCTCTGGCTGGAGTCTGTATAATTGTATAAATTCTTCTTTTTCCCTTGGAGCCTGACCCTGTTTCCTGGGGCTTGAGTGAGGGACTGGCTTGCTTTTTCCAGCTTTTGAAAGGCTTGTATTTGTAGTCCTGCTTACTTATTAAATGCAAATCAGGGACCCTAAAAGTCAGTTTACACCACTTCCAGTTGATAGAAGACTGCTATTTAAAGACCCTTTCCTCCATCATTAGAAATAAACATTCTTTAAATTACACATTTTCATTAACAAATCACTTGCATAATACTAATGCTCCCCACTCAGATTCCCATATATCATGTGGCTTTGAGACTGCAGCATGCTGAGGTCTTCTGGCTCTATTATTTATGTCTCTCACACATGAATAATAACTCTGCTGACATAAATTCATCGAATGGAGGCAACTTTATGCTCAATAAATATTGTGAATGCTTGCTGAGTATCACACACAGTAAGAATATCTTCATGTACTTCTCACCAAAGGAGAGGAACTCTCGTCTGCATGGAAATCACTTCAAGCCTGGCTCGAGTTTCAACCTGTCACTATGTGCACTCAAGTGAGTGCAAGCCCTGTTCTGACACAAATTGGAAATGAAAGATGTTGACAAAAATTTCAGCAATGTGAGTAATGATTTATGACTGGTTTTGCCCAGGCACCTCAACAATGTTCGTGAATAAAGCATTGGGGTTTATTTGAATAAAGCATTTGGGGTAGCAAATAATTCATTAGAAAGACAATTTCAACTTGATTAGAAATTCCTGAGAAACAAAAAGGAAAGGCCAAAACATTTCATGAATCAACATGCACTTCAGTTCCCCTTCTTTAAATATCTGTGGCAACATGTAAAATTTAGGTCACATCTCTAACCATAGGCACCTGCTGGTGGAATGTTGCCAATCCACACCTCTGTTAACAGTGTAAGAGTTTATACTGTGATCACATTTGAGTGTCCCTGTTTTGCCTTGGAACACAACATGATGTCTGAATATGAAACACCATGGTAAGCTTCATGAATTTTCCCTGGACTATCTTATATAGATTATATATTATCATTATATCTTATTTAATGATAAAATGATAGAGAAAAGAAGGCCTGTTGAAGGCAGATGATACATGATACCAAAAAGGTCTTGTAAGTATTCTGAAGACTTCACTCTACTTCTGAAAAGAAAAACATAATTTTCCTTGCCTTTGAGAACGAAATTAAAATCTTTTACATTATTAAGATATATCCATGTGCACTGTCTTAAATATGGTTTGTCCCAGACTTAGAGCCAAGTTTTTGCTCTTAAATCAGAGCATTTCTGCAGCTAGCATCTGCAAGGCCAAACACCAAAAGCCCCACCCTGCATGAAAATTGTCCTCCCAGACGCCCTTTCATTCCAGACATACCCATTCAGAAGCTGCTTTCACAGCCTTTTAATCAAATCAACCCGTACAATCTTCCTTTCACATCACCATCCCATCTGTCCTGCACAAGCAAGCCAATTTTACACTGCAATTGTCCTCTCATTTCTGAGCATCACATCAGCCCCATTCTCACTCTAAAAAGCTAAATCCCTTTTTCAGACTGCCATGAAGCTGAGAGAACTTTATATAACCTGCATTTTGAGGAGGGGAAAAGTGGCAATTACAGTTAAGCACAGAAGTTCTTAGAAGGAAGAATTTCTTCTGCTTTGCTCTCTATTTCAGATCCAGTTTGTAAGTGCAAGAAGGCTTTAAAGAGCAGTGGCAAATTGTAAGGAAATCTAAATACTCTGCAGATGATCTTGCATTTCACCTTTAGGAGATGTAGACCAGAATTTGAAGGGAGGCCTAAGAGTTTGGTACTTTGGTCACTTTGAGTCTTGTTTACAAGAACAGGGCTCAGAAGACTTTTATGTTTTTGCATTCTACTATCAAAAGCAGTGAGGATCTCTTTACAACCTTCTGATATTTTCAGGTGGTGAATGGTGTCCAAACTGGTACTGTGATCCTTGTTCCCAGCTCTGCCATTTTGTCCTTTGGGAAACAACCCTGAACAGTTTGTTGTCTAATGTGAACATAAAATACAGCATGATGTTACTGCAGGTTTGCACATGAGTGACCAGTGACTTAATCAGAAATTGGGAACACTTAATACTGTGATATATTCCTGCCAAGATGCAGTCTGAAGAACACAGATAAGAAAAATCATATCTGATAGATATGAAAATATTTTTTTTAGCAATAATAAGTGCATAAAAGCTCTCCAGCTGGTGCTCTAACAAGGAAAGATTTGATGAGAAGTGCTAATAGCACTGAAGGAGTGAAATCAGTGAGAGCCTCATCTTCAAAATAAATTACAAGAGCAGAATAAGTGTCTGTTTTAAGTAGTTTCCAGATCATCTGGGAGTTTGAAAACCTTGACATAAATGGCTTTACTGACACAGGCAGTGTATCGTCTACTTAACAACACCAGCTCTGCTCCTCTGTATTTTAGCAAGTGCAGTTCATAACCCAAAAGAGCAGTGCAAGAGTTTGTATTGTGACCACATCTGAGAATCCCATTTTTGCATTTTGGCTATTTGGCATCTGCATGGTCGTGCTGGCAACAGCAGGGTACTGGCTTTAGACAGCTGGTGCAGGAGATCAGCTGTAGGGTGCAGTGGGGCTGCCCAGCCACAGCCAGAGCAGGCAGATGTGAAGGACACAGCTGTTCCCTCCTGTCTCGGGATGCTCCCTGACCAGCCACATCCCTTGGCTGCCCAGCAGCCTCAGCAGGACTGTGCACAGGGATAAATCAGTGTGAATCTTGTACTTTAAACCTATTGCAAAATGCTTGAGTGAACCATACCATTTTCTCAAAAAGCTACTGAAGCATACCTGAGTGTGTGAGCAGCTCAAGCTATCTGCCCATGCATGGGATCCCAGACTCTGCAAGTTAATGCTTTTCCAGTGATCACAGACTGGACTTCACCACATGACTCCTGTAGGTTAATACAGCTACGTCATATTCAACCAAATCAGCTGTCACATCAGCTCTCCATTTTCACACAGCCAACAATTGTTATTTCCACTTGCAGTGCTCATCACCTAAATCACATTTTCTGCCTATATTTAAACACCAAGGCCATTTTGTTGACAGTAGCTGAAGGAAGAAGCAAACTCTAAATTCTAAAGAAACATTTTCCTTTACACAAAAGGGATAATTTTGTTTATGCAGTTCACACTTAAGGAATCTCTAACATATTATCAAATCTGTGATTCCTCTGCTGGTATGAATGATCTATCTCATGTTGTAAGCTGCCTCTTTCACTGCATCCCATGTGAGACAACAGTAATTTAAAATTTTGCCTTTCTGCAACTGCACTCAATCATTTCTATGCATCTGTGTAATTTTTACTAATTCAGGGTCTATGACTGGAAAGTCAAATAATTTCTTACTAGGGAAATATTAATGCCCTGTTATAACAGTGCTGATTTCATTACTGCTACTGGAGCTGTGCACAAAGCAAGCATTGTCTGGTTTTTGCCAATCTAAGCATGGTAAACCTAGACCAGAATCAGCAGGGATATACTGGTAGTCATGTCAATGTTCTGCCTGACCACTGCTAAACTTAATCATAAGCATATTACTCAATTAGGTGGATGTCTTTTAATGTCTTCTGGCAAAATGTTCCGCTTGGTATAAATAATTAAATGCTAAAACAAGGATTTCAATCTAACTATTCTGTCTCCCAAGTGAGTGCCTTCCCAAACTAATCTCACTCTTTTCCTCGTGCAATGCAATAGAATTTAATTATTTATGCCAAGCAGAACAATTTAGCCAGAGGAGATGGAAATAGAATGCCTATCTACTCCCCCTCTACAGCTTGGGAGTTTCCATGGGCCCTTTGGGACATGAAGTCTGTACATTCCCATTCCTGCTTCTGTGTGGGGAAGGTGTGGGAAACGTGTTCACACGGCATGTGTGGGGTTCCCCCCTGCTGCTGGGTTTAAGGTGGCATGGCATTCCTTTTATTCTGCTGTAAGTTTCTGCTCTGGGTCCCAGAGGCAAAGCAGCCAAGGTTTATGATTCCCACTTGTGCTCCAGTACAAGCATTTGGCAAGGGTGGGTACATACATGTGTGGAGGCAGCAGCAGAGGTACCTTGGTGGTTTCATGAACCAAAACACAGACCCCGAGAGGACCAACTTGCTGCCTTGTTATCTGCAGCCAAGCAGTGATGCAGGGATGTAAAACATCCATCAGACATGTGAATCATCCTGGGGATCTGGCCCCTGACTCCCAACACTGCATCAGATGCTGACTCCAGTGTGTGTTTTCAGCACTGTCTCTATATCACGAGTATCTACCACAGCTCATTTGGGATGCTGAATAAATTACATTTTGCTTGATAGGTGAAGAAATAAGAATGTACCCCTTCTCAAGTACCACTAATCTCACTTACATAACCTGTCATATACAAATATTATCAATAATATTATACTACATCAGTCTTGGTGCAATAGAACAAAAGGGAATAAAGCAGAACCAGAGGATAGCAGCTGGCTATGTAGAGATGTGTGGTAGCAGCATTTTCTGTTTCCATTTAGGTTATATGGACATTCAGTTTATTTTTTAATTTTCTTTGGTCCCTTAGTAGAGGAGGAGATCAAAAGACAGTGGATGAAATTACCTCAGTCCTTTAATAAACTGGTGTATTTTTAAACATGAACACTTTTGTGACAGTTCACAGAAGATCTCAGTATTAGGCATTTTGGCATTTTGGTGTTAAAAGATAAAGAGAAAAAAAAGGATTTTTATTTTGCTGGAATGTTTTTGTTGTTATTATTTTTTTGGGGGGGGGGTGGGGATTCTTCTGCTGCTTTCCTTTTCTCTCTATATTTCTTTTGCCTGCCTAGTTCCTTCTCTCTAACCACCACTCCAGGTCTATTGAATGTATCTAACAAAATGTTACCAATCATAATGTCTCAACATGCCCTCTCATAAAAATACCAGACTTATCAAGTAAAAATCTATAGGGCCAGATTGCAACTCATCCTGTAAGCTCATTATACTGTGAAGGAGGGAGGGAGGAAGAGATGGAGGGAGTTTTCTCAGGCGATTCCTCCTTCCAATCTCTTCCTGCAAAGGGGAAACAAGGACTATCTGCTCCATGTGGACCTGGCACAGCCCAACATTAGCAGGTGGCTGGCACGACTCCCTGCCTGAAGAGCATGAGAGGGGATGGGGTAGCCATCATGACATTGAGCTTTACAGGCTCTTTTTCATAAACAGTCCTCAAAGATCTGCCAAATCCAGGCAGTACCTTTTGGTGCTCAGCCAGAGGCTGAGACTCTCTGGGCTCCTTGCCCCAGGGCCACACTGATCACAGGAGGCCACAAGCTCCATGTAGTGCATCCCTCATATTGCATGGACAGGATGTGCTACAACAGCCAAAAGTTCCCACCTGCCCCTTTTCTGTGTGGCTTGGCACCCTGCCTTGGATGTCCCTCCTACAATGGTGGTGGGAGAGAAGCACATGTGATCCTTGGGAGTGGACCAAGCAGGGAGCAGCATGGCTGTCCTGCTCTGTGCTGACAGCAAGGGGCTTGTGCTGAAGACAGCCTGAGCTCAGCCAGCACATCTCAAACCTTGCCCACAGGCTGCACAGGAAGGTGACTATGCCAGCAGATGAGGGGTCAACTCAAATCTGTGCCCCTACTCACCATACAATATAGGTGCAGTCGTGGTACTTCTACTTAAATAACATTTAAATAAAACAAAGCCAAAAAGGCTGAGCTTCCAGCTTTCTTGCAGATCCTGTTTTCATGTAGCAAAACACAGAGGCAGCAGCTTCTGCACATCACTGTGAATAACACTCTGGAGAAGCAGCCCACACTTCCTCTGCACCAGAAACAGGAATGAGCCTAACACTGGGGTTATTTTCTCTTTCCCACCATTCATTACTAATTTTTGGCTATAGGCAAAGATCTGAAAATCAGTAGCTCCTCTGCCTTCTTGCTTGCACTGCCCTTCTATGGTGCACATAGGAGACAAGTCATTATTTCTTGCAAGGCAATGCACCCATTGCAAGTCTTGTTCATCCTCCCTGGAGTATCTAAGGTGGGAAATGCAATTAATTCTAGAAGGAATCTTTCCTGCTGGCAGGCAGCCAGAGATAGCAGAGCTGTAATAGCTTTTGGGCAGCCACAGCACAGAAATTACAGCCATTCACCAAGGACACTCCCCCTGAGCTTCTGCTTTCTAAAAGTAATTGCAAATAATATCACTTGGATTCAGATAGCTGGAGGGGAAACTCGGGCACCAATGAAGCATGAAACAGCCTGGCCTGAGACCTAAAATAATCCTGTGTAAAAATTCACAGCTGCCCATTGTTAAAAATAAAAACAAGATCATATCCCCCTCTGCTTTCCATCAATGAATTTCCTTTTGTTCGCCTTCCCCCACAGCCTTTCCTCCCCTTCCTGCACGGCTGCCTTTGCCCTGCCAGACCCCATTCCTCACCCTGCAGCCCCTGGAGGCAGTGACACTGCCGTGAGCACCAAGGGTGGCTCCAGCCTGCCCACTGAGCCCCACCCTGGCTGGTGGCAGGGATGGTGGCCCCAAACAGACACAGCCCCCACAGTGCTCTCATCACCTGCATCACCTCTGGGTGACCATGCCAGCACAGGGCATCTCCAGCTGGGGCCAGGCCAGCTGCTCAGAGGGGAGCTGCTGGCTGCAGAGGGGTGCTGCAGAAACAGCCACCTCTGGCCAGGTACTGCAGGGTCTCACACAGATCAGCTGGTGGGAGTTCCACAGACAGCATGGGGACTGGCAGGAGAAAAATCCCAAGCTTCTATTGATCTCCCACTTTCCCATGCCTGAAAGGCTCAGCAGAAGAAGGAGATTGAAAATCTTCATGTATTTGTTTCAGTATCCTGAACTGAGCACTGTGGCTAAAATACATGATGAGAAGCACTCGGGAAGGAGGAGGTGCAACAAAGTGCAGCAATAATTACAGTTAATAATGCAAATTCATTGATTCTGATCCTTTTCTCACATTAAGTAATGGCTTACTGCCATGGAGTAGGATGCAATGCCTCTTGCAAAGAGGAATACTGTATCCATGATATGGCAGACAAAATTAAAGGGCACACAATGACATCCTGAAAAAATGGCCTTGCTAAGAGTAAGAGGCCATTCTGATGGAGAAAGGCTGGCAGAGACTTACCTGCCTAGAATATCTGCCTGTCTTTTAGTTTATACTGCAGTAGCCCTAAGGTTGGGCAGACCAAAACTAGAGTTTCACTGCCTTTCCTTGGCACATGTGCACAGCAACCTTCTCTTGGAGCCTTTATGATCCAGAAGAAGGGGGGAGATGATACTAATTTCTGTATAAGGAGACTCTGAACCAGTTTTTCCATACAAGGGATCTGAAAACCAGTTGGGATGTCCAACTGGTGAATGCAGTCCTGTCTCCTAACTCCTCCATCTCCTTAACCTATGATATTTTCTATGGAAATATATCACTGCATCTAATAATGCCTTGCACTTCTGTAGCCTCCTCTATGCAAAGATCACAAAATAGCTCCCAAAGGAAGGGAATTGCCACACTCTACCCAATCAGCTGTAGTGCAGACATCTAAGCTGAAGCTAGGTTACAGCCAGCAGAAAAAGAGCTAATGCCATCAGGGGAGCACTGGCTGTACAATGGGATTCACCCCATTGCCCAGCAACGCATGAAACAATGGAACTAAAATGTGGAATATCCCCTGTAGCTGCAGGCAGCCCTTGTCACCCCAGCACTTGGCACAGGCTTTCTGGGCAAGGTAAGGAGTAGGTACAATGCCCCAAGGGAAAGCTTTGTCCCATGCTATTTGGGTCTGACCCAAAGCAAAAAGCAAGAGGAAAGTTATTTCAGTATGACAGGTTTTGGTCCAATTACCTCCTTGGCTGCTTAGGAGAGCACATTGTTTCATGTCCTCAGAACTTCTGGAATCCACCAGACTCCAGAATCCAGGCACTGCACGCATTTCCTACCTCCACCTCTGCTCTTGGGATGCAATGATAGTGCAAAGGTAAAGAAATAATGTTGTTAAAAGAGTTTATGTGGCATAATTTAGAAATCATGGGAGACTGTATGCTACCCAAACTGGAGTGGGTAACTTCATCGTGAATTTTTAGCTATGTTGTTGTGGTGCAAATTCCTTACCTGGTGGGCTGCCTGAGAGATGGTGGCTTGACTCCCTACTAAAAAAATTAGATGCTGGCCTTGCTGCCTCATGCTTTGAGCAAACCCTTACTACAGAAAGTAAAGCCTTCCTTTACACCACTGATCTGTTCAGTGGTAGATGGAATTCATGAGATGATGCACATGCAAATGCAATGCCCATGCTCCACACAGCAAACCAAGACCCAAAACTTATTGTAGTGTCATGAAGAGTGAGTAGTTCTTGTTAGATATCATATACGGCAAGCACATTTTGCTGCTTCCCATTCTTCACTATACTCAGATAGGGCAAAGAGACTTCCAGAGAGTTGAAATTTGCCTTTAGAGCTTATGTTTGGCATTCTTTTCAGTCACCCAGTCTTAACTGTCCCCTCCCTTCCCTGCACCAAGCACCAGCTTGCCTATCCTGTCCCCCTCATTAAGGCTTCCCAGTCACTTCTGCAGTCCTTCCTTCTGATTATCCAACACCTGGTTTTGTGCTGCTTCTGGTAACTTTCCACTCTTTTAAACCCCACACAGAACCTGGAAAAACTGGTTTGTGTAAACTTTAAGTAACCCCTTGTGCCAAGACAATTTCTAACTCAATAGTGGTTTAATGGTCAGGGATTGTTCCCAGCAGAGAAGTTACAGAACATTTAGGGAGGAGAGGAGAGGAGAGGAGAGGAGAGGAGAGGAGAGGAGAGGAGAGGAGAGGAGAGGAGAGGAGAGGAGAGGAGAGGAGAGGGAGAGGAGAGGAGAGGAGAGGGAGAGGGAGAGAGAGGAGAGGAGAGGAGAGGAGAGGAGAGGAGAGGAGAGGAGAGGAGAGGAGAGGAGAGGAGAGGAGAGGAGAGAAAGAGGGGAATTCAGACTCAGTTGCATTTGGCTGCAAACCTCCATAAATTTTTTGTTAAGATTCATGTCATACATTTATGGGGAGCTATTTCCAATGAAGTGCACCAAGTGTGTTAGCATGCCATTGTGAGTTAGAAAGCTTTTATTTAGCTGGAGATTGAGCTGTTCCAAAGACCAGGGACTGATGGCTCATCACAAGCTTGAGCATTGAATCATTATTAATACTGTTATCAGGAACAAATTTTGCTCTCACAGTAGAGAGGCTGGAATAAGTCTGCATAAACTATGTGTGGAATGGTATCATTGTAGCCTGATTCTTGCTGTAGTTTCACACTTTGTAAGTCATTATTTCTACTTAATAAAAACACAAAGTCTGAGCCAACACCAAAAATCTCACAGAACTGCTACTGTTTTTGCAGAACATAAGTTTGTCCTGGTCAGATCCTTCATTTACCACAGTCTGCATCTTTGTACAGGCGAGCTGAGCTCCCTCAGCTCTCAACTGTGACAAAGCAGCCTCACACAGAGTCCTTCTGCTCATAGGAAACCAAGCACTCATAAGGAAACACAGCTAGAGGTTCACAGGATGTTAGTAAAGGGATGTCTGCGTGGGATGTAAGTAAATTACAAAGAGCTACAAACACTGAAATCAAGACAGGAAGCATCTGTGGGGGTCACTGAGGAGCCATGGAGAACTCAATCCATTCGACGTTTTCTGAGTCATGACTTTTTTAATGCAGTAAGGGGCTAGTTTTCACTAAAATATTTTACTTCTTTTTCATTTTATTCTACTGCCATTGATACTTCAACTGGTCAAATTAGATCCTATGTCAAACAAACTGTCTTCAAAGCTAAGGAAAAAAGAAAAAGCAATTGGAATCTAAAGGGCACCCTCTTAAATGCTTGAAATCTGGGTACTTGCAATCTCTTGAGAGGCAAATGTCCTAGCCAGGAGAAAGCAGACTTCAGATTCATGGAGGAAGTGTGAGTTGCAGAAAGTCTAGAAGCTATGCACATAAACCTCAGTGAAGTTCTCTAAGAGGTTTCAGATTGGATACAAAAATAACCATACATTCTTTTAGCCCTTCTGTGTTTTACCTTTAGGCCTTTAACCTTTCTAGTTTAGACCTTTCATCAGGCTACCTTTATATTGCTTTTCTTGCCCTTCTATCCCATTTTAATCAAGCTGTGAGAACAGTCATGGCTAAGCACCAGTAGAGCCCACCACCTATCCAGTCAGCTATGAGTGAAAATCATTCTGAAGAAATGAATAAAGAGTACAATGAACAGTAAATCCTTAGTATCAGGAGAAGTGCTGGAGAAGGCAGCAGAAAATGTATTTGCACAGAAGAAACCTAAGCTGATGTCAAGATGACCAAGTGCATTTTTTCCATTTCTCACTTCCGTGATTCTGTAGCACATGAGATCACCTTCCTTTTTATAAATGATATAAACTTCTGTCTGGGGTATTGTTTCCACAAGATCTGAAGACTTCATGTTTCTCAGCACTTAAGTTAACCCTGCACTGCAAATCCTAGATTTGTTCAGCTTCTCCCATTTTTGATTCCGCTATTAGAGCTATGTCAGAAATTGATTTTTTCCTTGGATATAGTGCAATATTCATTATTTAGTGAAGACACTGTTAAACCAGCATGTGGGAAAAATAGATTAAGAGGTCAATGAATAATGATGCATCCTGTCAGAAGATCTCTTAAAAGAAGAGTAGATACCAAGCAAGGTCAGAAAGCATAAGCTTTCCCTTTTTCTAAAAAAAAAAGGCTTATTTTAAAAGAAGTCAGTTAGAAATCAACAGCAGTGATACAGAAACAACAATAGCTTCTATAAGGAAAGTAACATTGTTCTGTGTCTATGACACTCAACCAACTTGATAAAAGTTTCATTCAAACAACAGTCTCTTTTTATTAAGATTTGCAGAACAAAAAGTATGCATAAGGGAGCCTAAAATGTTTTTGCTGTGAGTATATAGAAAAAGTGGCAGTATCTTTCACTTGACTTGTTTCAGAGTGATTGAAAGTTGTGTATCTCAACTGAGTGGGAGGAAGGGGATCAAATACATTAATTAGCTGGCATTTATACAGGACATCCGTACCAAGAAGTGTAAGGCTGCATAGGCACAGAGTGCAGACCATAGCAGAACAGTAACCACTTAGATCTGGCTAAAGCTTAGCATGATTAAAAACAGTTTGTAAACTAAGGGTAGTCATATTCAGATTCTGGAAATTAAAATCAGTCAAATAAAACTGGTGCTGAGAAATACACTGTTCCCGTAAGCTAACAATTTTGGTTTCGTTGTTGTTGTGGCTTTGCAGGGGGCTGCTTTGAGAATAGGACATCAGTAAATGCAGTTTCAGCACCTGACCCATGTTAGTTGCTAAGCTGAGGAGGTAACACAAAGGGATGGGCTGCACAGCAAGGAGCATCTTGCAATACAGCACTCAGAACACTTTCAGATCAAGATCAAAGGTAAAGCTTTAGCTTCAAATCACAGGCTTACCATTCACATAAAAGATATCTTGCAGAGAATCATTTACTTCAATTTTTCATTCATTACATAACCTGTTATCCTTAGAAGTCCAGGTTCACATGCTAAGCCTTTAAAAACATCTGATTATTAAGATACAAACATTGCTGTATTTAAAACACTCCCTCAAACAGAAGACTGGGAATGATTCACAATTCAGTGTTTTTTGGCCTATTTCAGAGTCCAGCCTTTGTAAATCATGGCCCTGCACCTAAAATAACACTTTCAGCTCAGTTGTCAAATATCATCACAACTGCTAAGGGCTGTATTGACACAAGAATGAAATGTACATCTGCTCCTTTCTACTGGCTGCCCACTAGCTGCTAGCCAGGCAGCCACAGTCCTGTGGACAGGCTAGATACAGTTTGGGAGCCTTAGATGCTAGTCTGCAATCAGTCACCTTAGTGCACCATCATAAAACATTTGACTGGTGCCAGGGAAACATTCCCCTTTTCACTCACAATCTGTGCAGTGCTGCCACAGGTGGGTAGTGGAAGAACATTTACAAACTGCAGGATATAAATAGAATATCTGAAAGTATGAGCTTGTGCCAGAATAAAAATAGTAGTCACATCTCTTTTATCTGTGACATCAAGCCCAAAATGGAAAATACCTTTCAGAAGACTGTTTGCTTTTATGAAAGTACATTTTGAGCCTTTCAAAATGCTACAACACATAAAGTTTCTGCTGTCTCAGTGTTCCACCTCATTCATGGATATTTTTAAACACCTTAAAAACATGTTTATCAAACCTAATATTTATGATATGGGACTGTATCTTAAAATTAAAGGCTTGCCATCCATAGAGCTCCAGCTTTCAGGGAGCTCTTGCTCAGTGTTCATTCACCAGGCTGCAGGCAGCAGTCATTACTGACAATTTGCTGCTGCCCACACCGTGGCTCTTTGTGCAGTGTGAGTCACTGCAAGCTGCAGCTCCAAGCACAATTTCTTCATCCTGCAGCAACCACATACTTTGTTCCAGATTACCTTCTTCCCTTTTGAGTAGGCAGAATTAGTGAAGTACAATTAGTGATAATGCCATTTGTCCCCAGGGTCGTAATTTTTCTTAAAGTATTTATTCTTTTCAGTATCATGCTACACCAAAAAAATTGCTGGAATACTGGTGTGTAATAGTCATAGATACCAGAGGAAAGATGCATCTCTGCTGCTGAAAGGAGGAATAGTGGCCCACGAGAATTTGATTCAACATGTAAAAATATTTCTATGCAGTCATAATGCAATTTTGTCCAATTCCACTGCTCTCTTGTGAAAATATCTTCCTACTCTCTGTCAGGAGGGAACAATTATTCTGCACCTTTCTCTTTCTCTCCCAGTGCTGGAGGATAATGCCAGAGGTAAACAGACAATGTTTTGTCCTTTTTAAAAAACTGTTTATTTGCAACCATTCATTCTAGAAACCTGGGTGTTGGAGAGAGTAAGACTATCTGTCTGCTGTTTTTCAGGCTTTATGTTTTTTCCTGCGCCAGTTCCTGGTTAGATATAATCCCTCTCCCTTTCCATTTACTCCAAGTATAAACAGAGTTTATTAGGATAGGTGTTTTTATTGAACAAATAATTCCTAAAACCTCAAATAAATGGGAGGGTGATTTTTCCTACTTTCCTCATGAGTACAGCAGGGTAAATTACCTTTACATCTTTCATGTGAAGCCACATTTCAGCTCTTTTATGGTAGTCTGCCTCAGATTCAAACAGCATATAGATTTATGTGGAGTTAATACACATTGTGCCCCTTACTTCGGGTGTCTGTCCCCACACAGAAGCTTTTGGATATCATTCTTTTAACCCTGTGGGGAAATTACAGAAAATTAGCAATGGCTTTATATGGCAAGCCAGACACAAATATGACAAGCAGATACAAATAACTCAGAGTGCTCACTTGATCTATGTGTTTCTTTGTTTTACATGCTTTTCCCCCCCATGTTCTCTTTGCTGCTAAACCCACATTTAAGACACAAATTTTCTCATGTGAAGAGCTGAACCTGAAGAGCAGCAATCTATTCCCAAGTGGCAAAACACACTCGCCCCTCTGAGGTGGCTGGACCGGCCCATGAATTGAACTGCACTTATCAACAGATAAGGCTGAAACCCAACCTGGAGGTTTGCTCAAAACAAGGCAAACTGAAAAGACAGCTCTCACAATCTCTACCAAACATGGCACCGTGACGGGAGGGGCAGTGCTTTATCTGCTGTTGATCTCTCACAGTGCATTAACTGCAGAATTGCCTCAATTCCATCAGTCCTTTCTCCTTCTCCTCTCTGTCGAATTGCCCGCAGTTTGGTGCAGAATAAGCATGTTCAGCAGGGACAGATGGCTTTCACCAGTTTATCTCATGTCCCAAGGGTACACACTGTTCTGTCCTTTAATCCTCTAAGGAAGGGTAGCAGTGCCTGATGGTCAGAAGGAGATTCAAAGGAATGGAAGAATGAAGGAGGTTTTTTCCCAAAAGTCACATCTGAAAGAAGAATTACAGCTGTGCAGCATACAGCTAAACCAAGTGCTCCAGAGGCACTGGAAAAACTCCCCCTTGTCACTGCTGAAACCACATAGCACCAGGGTGGCAGAGCCATCTTTATCCCCATAAAACCTGTCCAAACCTCTCATTACAGAGAGCATCCTCTTTTATGGACCCCAAAAGCAGAGGTTCTGTCACCAGCTCCTCAGAGGAACACTTCCCCTGGGCAGCCCTCAGGTGCTGGTGGCTATCTGCAGCATGGGGTAAGCTGGGGTAAACTGGCTTTGCTTGAACAATGAAACCAAGCACAAGTTAGCTCTTCTGTTCCAGGCTCCTGAAAGGTACCAGTGCCTGCCCCACACCAGGTTCATTGTGTTAATCAGAACCATAAGCTCTACCTGTTTCCATTTGCCTTTCTAACCCTACAGTCATACCACAGTTTCCTGGCTCCATTTAGCTTTGACAACAAAATAACTAGATGCAGCTACTGCATGGCAAAACCAACAATTTTATTTTTCCATGGAGGAGAAAGCTGACTGTAACTTTGAGAGAGTCACTGAAACAAAACTCTCCAGGTCAATTAAAGCTGGCGAGCCCCAACCTTGTTGGGAATTTATGGGATGGACTGTAAGAAGTTCTGTGGGCTGAACATGTGCACCATGGTCAGATGTGTGCCAGCTGCTCACACCAAAAGGTGTAGGTAGTCCCCATTAGGTCCCTTGTGTGAGAAAGAAGAATCTCTGGACAAGTCAGCTGTCCTCTGATGCAGTCACACCTATTTACAAATGTCTTTCTACCACCTCTCAGCTGTAGCAAGTGCTCCCAGTTTCATTTTCCAAGCCTATACCATCAGTCCTGGGTTTTTTTTTTTTTGTCTCTCTATTTCTCAAGCATTTACTCTACCTTTGAACAGGGGAGAAAAAACAACCAAGCCTCCTTCCATTTTTCTGCCTTCCAGTATTAATGAAAACACTTTACCCACAGTACAAAATCGAGAGTAACCTCAAACACACTTGTAAGTTTAGGCAGCAATTTAAGTGTGCTTTGGCTGGAGGCCAAGCTGGGCAAGGAGGGCAGGGTTCCTCTAACTGCAAACTAAGCACAGGCACTGGTACCTGCATTAGTCACTCTGACTCCTTTTTATAGCAGAGAGGAATGAACATTTCCAGGAGAGGATTCATCTGACCTACTATTACACTGACCCATTATAGGTGAGATTAATCACACCCTTGAGATGTGCTGCTCTTCCTAGTTGCAGGGGAAGCCCAAGACAATTAACTCAGCTGCTTTACTGACACTTAAGACATCCCAAATGAACCTCTGCTATGGAATCAGGCCTCAGATGCATGGACTTCAGATATCTGTCACCTACCCTAATACTGTGGTGTCACCTTTTTGTATTTTGTTAATGTTTCTATGATGTGAATATGTCTATTCAGTGTGCTCTGAATACTTTTAATTCTCTGGTGCTTTCATATTGTTATTTTTGTGTCCCCCTAGAGAGAAGGTTACATTTATCAAAAGGGTGAAATGTCAGATCCTTACCTACTCACACTTGTGGTAGGTGTATGTCCCTGGGAACCAAGAACAAAAGGTGACCAGACAGTGCAAAGCTAGCATGGTGATTATTGATGTATCACATAACACAGCACAGCTGGTGAAAGAGAGAGATGTCCCCTGGTAACTAATGGCTGCCCTGTAAATAAACCCTCAGGAAAAGGCCCTCTGCACCCAAAGGCTTCTAATTTCTGCCATTTACACTGGGTGGCTCAAGCAGATTACCATTCCTGGCATACCTTTCACTGCAGGTACCCTTAGGCCATTGCAGTAATGACTCTATAGTACTGCCACATCCCCGGAGCAGGACCTTCTGCTTGAGAGCAGGGATGGAGGAAGACAAATTACATTCCCTACATGGTGTTTGCAAGGAAAAACATGTGGAGGTGCTACTGGAGGAAGAGCCAGGGCTCACTAACTATAACAATTGCATCCTCTCTTCCTCAGTTTCATGCACTCAAAGAAAGATAGAAGAAGAAAAAATCAGTAGCAAAGGCTGAGCAGAGAATGCAAGCGAAACAACTTGTGGAGAAGATTTTGGTATTGTGAGAAATACACATTTCCATAAATTCCAAACCAGGAAGCTGGGAAACTTCAGCTCAGAGCATCCCTAGATAGTTGCTGCACTGTGCAAGACATTGCCAAGGCCAGCATCACCAGTAGCCACTTCTCCTTTCTTTGGGGAAGCATTTCTGGCTGTGCTTATTCACAGCAGCATTGAGAGACCCCATCAGGGTAGATCAGGAATGCTCCACGATGTGCACTGCACACAGGAATATAGCAATTCCTGTACTGGAAGAGCTGTATTAATATTGCAAGGGAGGGTAACCGGGGCCAGAGAAAGCCCTGACTCATCTGCCACAGCAGCTCCTTTGTCAGTACTCTGTGCCACATCCTGACACTCTTCTTTTGTCCCCTCTGCATGCTGATCCTTGCTGGTTACTGTAAACCTCCTTAGGGCTTGAGGAATGGGAGGGCAGCAAGACCAACACAGCCTTTTATGAAAGAGTGGCCAGAGCAGCTTAAGAGATCACACTCCTCAGACACCCTGTAAAACTTGTAAGCCACCTTTCAATAAGCTGCATTGGAAAATATCTGATATTTCCCCACAGCTTTTTCTCAGCACCTAGCTTGCTGGGTTTTGACACTTCTGATCTTGTTTGATTATTTATTTCCATTCTACCAGCAACTATATTCTAATTCTTCTGGTTTTGAAGTGCTTATTTCTGACAAAATTTCTCCCTCAATTTCACTGGACATCTTTCCAACTTTACTCTGTAAATGAGTTTGATGCAAGATATTTTTATCTGCTGGTTTAGAGTCAAAGGAGTCAATGGGTTTTTTCTTTCTGAAAAATCCCAATTCAAGACAACTAGTTTTGGTTTTGTCTTTTAATGGAAACCTTTATGTTTTGAGCAGCTCTACAGGAATAGAAGATGTAATCAGTAGCACTTGGGACTAAATGTTCCTTGCAAATAACATAGTGCCAGGCAGTTTTCCTCCTTCCAGGAATTAAAAGGAAAGCAAAATGCAGTCCTGACTTCATTTACACACCTTTATTTCAGCTTACTTAAAATACCTTGATTAAATTTCAGCCTCTATATTCACCTCTACATGAAAAAGAAGCAATAGCAGAGTTTACCATCATCAGAATTTCCTGATGGAGTAAAAAAATTCCTTATGTGATGGCTCAGCTTTTCATGGAGTTTGTTTTGTTTTGTTGTGGGGGGTGTTGTAGAATGTATTTGCCTGAACACAATAAAATTCTGTGTTTTAATAAACTCAGCTTCACTCAAAGTTTGTCAGTGACAAGAGTATTGCAGAACAGTGTCCACAGTGGTGGTCATGTTCTTATTTTCATGCTATATCCCCAGTGTTTTGTGCATTGACAAGTAAAGAGACTGGGTAGAGTAGACTGAATATCTGACAAGCAGGCTATATTTAAATAGACAGGCAGAGAAAATATTATTCAACAATTATTTTATTAAATTGTCCTGTCTGCAATTTGTTGATTCACCAGAAATTGTTCCAAGAGTATTCTGAAGTCACCAATGTCCTTGCAACCTTAAAAAAATCTGGTTATCCAGGAACTCAGCCGTGGGGAGGCAATACATAAATCAGTTCAGTGTATCCCTGTATTCAGACAATGTGGAAATTATACACACTATGACCTCTAGCACAGTTAGACACTGACACTGCATGTGCACTTAAAAACAGATGTTAGCTCTGAAATAATAAAGCCCATGTCCAACAAGAATCTTCCCAATTGCTGTGTAAGAAATGTGGCCTCCAGCAAATTAAAGGTTATACAGCATGACATGGATCTTATAAGGCAGTTTGCCCCCGTGTTGGGGGTGTTCACACCCTGCTGCCTCTGAGCTGGGGAGTGGAGGAGGTGCAGACAGTGTGGGCACCCCACTGCTCTGGTGGGGTCCTGAGCCCACCCAGACACACGAGAGCTCTATTGCAATGTGGAAGCTCTCAGCATTTGGAATAGACACTCTGCAACTTGAAGGGGAGAGAAACCAGGCTGAACATGTACATCTATTCCTGACTGCTTGCACAAATACTGAATGTTTCCTCAGCCCCATCATTTATCAACTGGCTTGGCTATAAGTCCTGAGGTCATCAAAACTCCATCATCAGAGCAAAGCTACTGCTCTCTCTCTGCTAAAGGCAGAGATATTGTGCATCTCTCTTTAACTAATGGAAAAAGTGTCAAATGCCAGGTTTGAAGTGAAGGTATCACCAGACATTCCTGGCCTGATTGGTGTGGTAGGAGACAACCAATTTGAGAACAGGAAACTGGTGATAATATTTATGGAGGACTTGAAAGTGTCAGGTAGTTTTTGGTGTTTGCATCTTTAAGAGATCCTGATTTTAATAATATGCAATGCCTTGATATCTGAATTTCATAAAACTGAAAAACTCTAGAAGAAATACAATAAAATGAAAGCAGTGAGAGATCATTTATCTTTAGAAAAAAATAATCCAGTCAATACTGCTGAATGTGTACATTTGTTCCTCACAGAACAAATGCAGTTTTACTAACCTGGGTAACTCATGGACAATATTCCATGTGCCAGACAAACCTAGGGTTTTTTCCTCCCCTGAGCTAAAAGAACAAAGTACCTGATATACAGCTGGGGACAGATGTATATTCATTTAGGAGCTGGCAGAAGTGAGGCTGCCATGTATGTCAGTGATGAAACTGGGGACATTGATTCTAACTCCACAGTTACTTCTAATCCCTCTTCCCAGTTCAAAAGGCAGCATCCAATGCATAATTCTTTTTGAAGAGGAATGGCATTCTCATTACACCTTCAGTCACTGACACACCAGCACATAAATTATAGCAGCAGCACAGCTGCCCTGCAGGTATCTACCACTGCTATTGGGGGCCTAGGGGACAACCATTATCATCTGACTCCTAAAATCCTGATAAACACCTCTTCAGCTACCATCCCAAGTGTGAATGGCCATACCCACAGGTGAGGATCCTGCCATGTGTTCCTTTCTCTGTTCAGCCAGATGCTGTGCCTGTGCCATACCCCACAGAGAGTGGGAGTGCAGGGATCCCTGAGCTAAAAGCCCAGCAGGTGCCACCTCCCAGCTGCATCTCTTCTCTCTAGAAGCACTTTATTGACAGCCTGTGTAGGTCTGCCTGGGTTGTCCTAGTCTGCATAAAGACCTGAGTGCCCCAGGCAGCTGCATCACCTGGGCATAGCAGGGACCAGGTTTTAAAGTTGCTACTTACATGCAATCCATTCTTGAGTGCAGCACCAGAGCCATTCTTGGTTCAGAGAGCAAAGAGAGTTAGAGGAATATTTTCCACCCTCCTAACCATCTTCTTAGGTCCAACTGGTTGGAAACTGCAGTGCAGTTACATCAGTTTCCATCAGGGGAAGGCAGGTGGCTGCTCAGGGGTAGCATGTGTGCCATGGGAGTCAGGGGAGCAAGGGGTACTCTGCACTGACAGCTGGAGGGAGGGACATGGTTCAGAGCTCTGGCTTGGCCACTTGATGGGGGATGAGCATCAAAACAGACTCCCAAGGAAATTAATGGCATCTGCTTCATGTTGATGGAGCCTTTTGGTCATTGTTCTGCTGGCCAGAGTATTTTGTGAGAGTGAAGAAGGGAATATCTGTGCTCACTCTCTGAGGTTGAAGGAAATGGGAAAACTTGACAAAAACATGAAGACATGAAACAAATATTCTTAAGATTTTCCAGTTGAACTGTTCTGAGCAGTGTCTCTTCTGAGTAGTTTACTGAATGGTCTAAGTTATGGAAACAATTTTCCCCAGTCTTACTAAGGGTTTGGCAAAATAAAATATTTCACTCACTTTTCCTAGAAAGGAAAGAAATAGCTCAGGAAAAACTACAAACTGGGAGAAGCATCCAAAGGAAAGGGCATACATATAAATGTATTTACTGATACCCTATTAAACAGTTACAGTGAATTTTTTTTTTAAATCCATAGCAATAAAATTCATATAATCAAATATCTTAAACTGTATTCTGCTGGATTTAAGGAACTCTTGAAAGTCTAGTAGGGTTCTAGACAAATGAGAGATCTTGCATTGGCATTGTCTGGCTTTACAGCAGGGATCTTCCCCTCCCTACAGGTTTCTCTCACAGTTAATCTTCCCTTGGAGACTTCTCACAGGTGTTCACCCAGCTTCACAAGAGCATCAGACCTACAGAAAGAGAGCTCTGCCATTTCATTTTTAAATTGAGGTTTGATCGAGAGGCTCTTCTATTGCATGTTGCTGTCATAAGACAGACCTGTTGAGTTTTTGCAGCAATGAACACCCTTACCACTGAGCATCAGAGGCCTCCAATTTCTTTCAGTATCCATACATTAACCAGTCTGCCCTTTCCCTGTGTTGACTCTTGCCATGCCCTCACATCCTTAGATGAAATTAATTCATGTCCTCATCCACATCCCATCCTGCCAGCTTTTTCAAGCTTGGCAGAGACTTGAAGAAAATCCATCTGTTGACCAGATTTTCCCTGTTCTGAAACACTCCAGTTACTGCACTGTTAATAGCAATGGCAATTATTTAAATCATCCTGAAACAAGTAGCGATGCTTTCCTTTAATAATTCTACCTCACCATCTGATTAATCTACTCTCAAAGTATTTCCTTATTAATCAGATTACAAAGAGAGTTACTGAATTTTTCCAGCTGACAGTTAGTATGTTGACACCCTCCCTGCTTAGTAACAGAAGTCACATGAGATTATCTGGAGTAGAAGGCAAACCCATTTCTGTGCAGAGTGAGAGCACAGCTTTGTTAGCAGTCCCAGAGCAGAGTCTCACCCCTATTGACTGCTCTCCTCTGAGGTTTCTTGCATCAGCAACAGCCCTCTCAAATGTCTCCATCTCATTTCTATCTGATCTGAAAATATCCTTGCAGTGCAGCTAGCCTGTTACCATTTTAGTCTTCTCATCCTTTCTCTGCATGCTCTCAAAAATATTAATTAAATCAGTAAATCTTTTAGAGAGATAATTTGGATGCACAATAGTAAATAAAACTGCACTGCCCTTGCTCTCATGCTAAATCAGGAAATTGTATAAAACTGCCAGTCACATAGAGGGGTATTTGAACTGCTCTTATCTCAAACCTAGAATAAGAACATCATTAGAGACAGTTGTTACTGGGAAGTCAGTGCTTGTCCTCGTTTTAACAATACACTACAATACCAAATTTGAATATGCTGAGAGCATGAATGATCTAACAGTAAGAAGGGCACCAACAATTCTCAGTGGCTTGAATGGAAATAGCAGGTGTCTGGTACTTTTCTGGCCCTAAGACAGTAATCAGTCACAGATAATTGACTACTTTCAGATCCAGAAAGTGATTTACAAGGGATTATATTTCCAGTGTACTGTACTAGCTTAACATTAACTGCACAGGAGGAGACAGATTTTTGAAGCACCAACCACAAACCACTCATTTTTGTTCATTTGAGCCATCTCCTTACCCAGTGCAGTTGTATGTTCAAACTTCTGGGAAAACACTAATTGCGCCTTCTAATTGCAACACAGCTGCTTCCATTCCCTTTATTAAACTCTATTCATCCCTTATTATTAAACAAAACATAGGGCAGGAAAATAGAAAGGTATTTTCCTATGCATGTGTCTCTTTCAGAACAAATTCCTTTCCTGAACAAGTACAGCCATGTCTATAATCATATCTAATATAGAGTATCACAGGACTACTCACATTTATTTTGAAGACCAATCTAGCAGTGAATTATCTCCTGTTTTGCCAAAATGAGCATGCCTGCACATTAAGCACAGCATGATTCACAGGCACAGCAATAAGGAAAACTGCCCTTTGGGGGGTTTAACTAGCTGCACAAAAGTGCCTGGAAAAAACCTCTCCACCTTGAACAACAGTTTGAGAGCAAGAATCAGTTACTGAGAAGATAAGCACTATTGCAACACTGCAAAATCCATCGAGTCGGGAAAGCAAACAGGAGTCCTGACACAGCAGCACCAGTGTAGAGCAGTCACAGTCCTTCTGCTCACCAGGCAGAAATATGGGCAGAAATATTTGTCTGGGCCACTCCAGCAGCTATTTCCCTTTTTAACCCAGCTTAAAATGATCCCAGCAGAAAACGTGGCTGGGTTTTTTTTTTTGTTTGTTTGTTTTGGTGTTTTTTGTTGGTTTTTTTTTTTTTTTTTGGTTGTGTTTTTTTTGTTTTTTTTTTTTTTTTTCAGATGAATGAATTAATCAGCTCACATAAGCTCAACTGTGAGCTCCCACATCTTGATCAGCCCCAGAGATGACTGGGTTGTGTAGATAAAGAAGTCAAGGGTGTGGAGGAGGGGCACTGAGACTTCCCCCTCCCCTTGGGTACTATTCAGGTTACAAACTGGCTCAGCTACATATGTCATGGCAGCCTCAGTTCTCGATCAAATTAAACAGAGACAATCAAGAGAGTTTTCGAATTTATCAGGAATAAAAGCCCCCAAACACTGAGAACTTGTAAGAAATTTTTACAAGCACATCTGATGCTATCTCTACCCTTTCTCATTGATTTGAATTAATACACGGTTACTCCCATTAATGTCCATGGAAAAGCATCTGTCCTAGCAAAGGGCTGTCATTAAAATATTCACATACAAGAATCAGTTATTATGCAGATGATGACCTCTTTGTGAAAAACACCATTTTGTCTTTCTAAACAAAGTTATTCTCATTAAATTCGAGCTGAAATCAATGGCCAGACATGTTCCTGGGAAGCCAGGGTTTAATTAGAGAGCTGATCCCTGGCAGACTAGCTGCCTGCCACCCTGGAAAAGATGTTCCCTACCAGCCAAGGTAGCCAGGTTAATCTCTTCCATGTCTCTTTTCCCAATTGGGCTTGAAGACTAGTCAATGCATGCTACACCACTGTGTGTCCTCTCTGGAGGGTCCATCCCTTGCTTCTTCCTGGGATGGATGAGGAATCTGCTGCTGCTGCAGAGATGGGTCTCTGTGGGCAGGGGAGAGTTCTGCAGCATCCCAGAGGAATGTCCTTCCTGGCAGGCCCTTTGTGGGAGGTATGTTTGTATTTCCTCATCTGCTGTGCAGGTGATGATTAAATCTGGCCTGTCTGTTCTGACAAATAATTTTCAGCAGAAGCAACCTGGCTCGGAAAAGAACAGCTTGGTCTGAAGTAAGTCCCTAGAGTAGACAGCCTGACACTCCCCTATCATGAATAACAAACAGAAAATGTTAGAACAATTATCACAGTGAACAGTCCATATGAAATAATCACTGATTGAAATTTCCTTGCTTAGAACAATTCAGAAATCTAACCAGATCCACTTCCTAAAACCTGTTAATTGATTTCTTGGGCTTTGGCCATAGACAAGAGATGTGCTGCTCAAATTTTACTGGGTTTCATATGATGCAACCCCCATACTGAGGATAGGGTTGTCTGATTATGCTGGTACTGTTCACTCACCTATTAAAAAATGTATTAATCTACACACTCTAGGTAATTTTAAACTGATGTGGGGTTGGATTTTGTTTACTGCACAGCCTCAAAATGAACCAAAGTCAACAAATACTGCATTGTCTTGTTTGCAGCAGCTCCTTTCAGGTCAGTACCACATAAGTCCTGGCATTTCCAGTGAAATATTATTGTCTCCCTGGAGTTTAGATCATCCCTGGAAGTGCATTTACCCATCTGGCAGGTCTCAGTGTTATGTAGAGCCTCTGGGTAGCCTGGCTGGCCTTGAAATGATGGCAGCAAACAGAAGAGACAGCTACAGCCCCTCTGGGCTCTCTGGCTCTGCAGCAGCTGGGCTGGTGGTCACTCTGAACCAAGGACAGGGCTGCTCAGTACCACTGACAATTTACAGTCCAAGTATCAAGTCCCAGGGCCACCACTGGGGCTGTTTCCAGTATGCCACAGCAGTCACTGGATGTGTCACTGTGTTCAGAGTTGTGTCACTACAAGCAGTGTCCTCTCATATTCAACATTCCCCCAGGACCACATTTGTGCTAACTTATAGCCACATGGAAGCTGGACCTGAAAGCTCATGTAGTGGATCCATTGTACTTGTGTTTGCTTTCTATTTGTACTAATCCAGGAAAAGAGGGTTAGATTGCAGTCTTAGAATGGGTTATATTCTATTATTTTCTACTGTTCTATTTGCAATTAAGAAAAACAAAACAAAACAAACAAATATAAAAAGTCAGAGAGAAAAAAAAACACCCAAAAAATCAAAACCAAACCACAAAACAGTATAGCAAGAAAAATACCAACAACTCACAAAAATCTCCATTAAGCCAAAGAAGGGCTGATTGATATGGACTTTTGCAGCCATTCATGCCTTTAAAAATCACCAGCTCACTTTATACCAGTTTACCATCCTCAGAAGGCAGTCCTCCTCTTCTGCAATACATTTTAATTGAGATCTTCATCATGGGCATCTTTGCATAGTGGGTAGAAATGAACTACATCCATCAAATGATTTATTTTGTTGGAAATAGAATTCTCAAAAAGCATTATGCTGGTTGCTCCTTTGTCAGTCACTGCCCAGAGGGTTCAATTAATGCTATGGGGGTTACCTGCTGACCTTTCATTTTTCTCTATACATGGATTTCCATTCTGACTGATGAAACCACACGTCAGTATAATTTCACCAGCATCTGTAAGAGGGTGCCTGCTGCAACCCCCACCTTACATTAGCCTCCTTTGATCTTTGACTGTAGCATGCCACACCATCAAGACAGAAAAAACATCAATTTTCTTCTTTGATCTGCATCTTCATGGGCTGATGAGGAAAATAAGTTTGCATTTTATAACACTACCCAAATCCCTTGTGTGCGTAAGCCATGGGGCTTTTGCTTAATAGGTCTGGAGTCATGGGAATGGCATCTCACCTACACCAGTACAACTTCTAAAACTAACCAAACATGCAGCTGCAATATTGCAGTCTACCTCACATAAAAAGATCAAATGAATTGAGAAATTTAACTTGGTAGGCTAAAGATCAGCCTGTCTTAAATACTCCCTGAATGTTCACTTGTACAGTCATGGTAGGTAGTGGCAGTTTTGGGGTCCCTTCAGAGAGAGCATCTTGGTTATATTCTTTATAATTTATCTATTGCATTTGCCTTGGTCAAGTTTTTGGGATTTTTTTTATTTTTTAAATTTAGATGTCAGTTTTGATGTCAGGTGACCTCAGATGGCAAGGTTCAGATTTGAAAGACTGGTTTCCAGCTAGCTTTGCAAGACTAAGTAACATTCAATGGGATATAGGAGAAGAAATATTTAAGAAATTATGAAAATGGGTCTCAGTTTTCAAAGTCACTCAGGTCATGTAATGTTTTTATGATTTGTGGCTATAAGAGTGTTTGGAAATGAGGCCTTGATTTTGCTTTAGATTAATACAGCACCCATCAAAAAGGGACCCTAGTCTATGATTGCAGCTGCTATGATGCAGTTGAATAAAATGCCAAGCTATATGAAGAAAGCTTTAAAATGCAAACCTAGAGGTTCAAATTTGTAAGTAAATAAAGACTAAAATTGAACGCAGTAATATTTTTAAATCTTGAGATCTTAATACTAATACTCCTTTTTTTTTCCCTGACACTTAGCATTAACAGTCCTTCTCTGTAGTGATATGGCTGAGGTTTTCTCTGTAGTGATATGGCTGAGGTTCATGATGTGACTGAGGGGCTTCAAGAAGACAACTATATCTAACTGTGAATTTTGAGGGCACCTGGTTGAAAATAACAATTTCTCCTTAGGTTTTCATCTTTTTGAGTTTACTTAGTACATGTCTCTTTCTAATCTGGTCTCTGACCAGCTTCAAAATAACCAGAGCCAATGCACAGCCTGTAAATTCAGTGGCATTCTGCCTCATCCTTACAGTTAAAAACAGCTTTCCAGGGGTGTCTTACAGTGTCTTTTTCAATGCACCTAATGTGTTGTTTCAGCTAAGTCAGTTCCCATTATTCAATCATGCCAATTTGAAAATCAATTCCCTGTCCACCACTGGCATTTCAGCATCTAAGAGGTGTAAAAATCTCTTTGAAATGGTAACCCTAAGCTGGGGTCTTTCCATAGCTTCAAAGGCATGCTCCAATCCAAATTCCTTTGAAATATTTAATTTGAATAATAAACTACCCAAGTACCAGCATATTCAGGTTGTTATCAGTTAGCTCTGACCAGTAGAAACTTTGAAGTGTTAATTGTGGAGCTGGACAAAGCTACAGATTTTACTGGTTCTGCAGGAAGCAAGAATTAACCCTTTTACACCTTGCTGAGGAGAGAAAATTTTAATGAAGGACTCAGAAGAATCTTAGGCATTATATCCAAGACCCAAAGTGCTCACAGAGATGTGGCAGGAAAAATTTAAATCCACCCATTTAATTGTTTATTTCCAAAGAAACAATAGTTACAGTCCTTGACCACATTGTGGACAAAGTGTGCTTACACAGTGGCCTGCACATTGAACTTCCTGCTCAGTCTGCACAGCACGAGCAGCAGCATGAGGATGGTATTTATGTGATGCAAGCACCAAAATATGTTTGAATCTGAACTTGCTGCTGGGAGCTGGGCCAGTCATAGCTCTGAGGCAGAGCTACAGAGCTACTGCAAGTTGTGTCACTTTTCAGCTGCCTCTATTGCCCTGTTTCCCCTCTTTTCTGAGAACCTGCCCTGGGCAGCAGTGCATGCAATTGTCTGCTCTCCCCCAGGTCATCTTGCACTCCCTCATCACAGCAGAGCCTCACCACCCTCTAAGGTGTCACCACACTGAAGTTTTAATTCTTTTGGTGACAGTTCCATTACTCATCTGATCTTATCAGGATGCAAAAAACTTTGTGAGGAGTGCTGTTCAGAGAAGTTGTTCTCTACCTCAAAGCAGTATCATTTGGCTGCAGTGACCTGATGGCATCTTTGTCCACACCAGGATTTTCAGGGAGGTTTGGAGGGTTGTCTCTTTTCTCCACCTGGTACCTAGTGCACCCAGTACAGCCACATGTTAGCATGGGTAACAGGGAGTGCTGCAGAGGGAGCACCTGCATCTTTGCCAGCAGATGATCTGCTCCACAGACTCAAAACCATTATTTGAACAACAGAGCAATTAGAAGTCAGGCATAGCCTGCTAATGTCTCTCACAACAGTGCTATTTTTTCTCCTTAAACAACAGGTTTTTTGCATTTGGAATTTAAATCAGTTTAGTCACAAATGATGGGGGCTTGGATATCTCAGCATGCCTTGTCACTATGCAGTTGCAAGTTAACATGGTCATGTGGCCATACTGGGAAATCTCTTACTTCTTGCAGGAAGCAGTGTAGTCTCCCCACTCCTGAAGTGTTTTTTCAAAGGAATGAAAACACCATTATTTTCCTTTCTCCTCTCTCTGTAACACCACCTGACAGGATGCAGAGTTCACATTTCATTACTCACATGACCTCTATATTCCCATTACCCCCAGCTCTGTCTTAGGGGATTTACAGAGCTGTGCTTGTATCTAAAAGCGGTTTCTAAATCCTTGAACAGTACTAGTGAGGATTAATGGGAATGTCACTTTCCAGCAACTATCAGAAATCAAAATTTACCATTCTGCAAAGTGCTACCACAAGCCCTAGATATTTCTAAAAATGCAAAAATAAACTCTCAGTTTCTAATGAGGAGTTAAAAATGGAAAAAAATTTTCAGCTTTAATATTTGCCTGGGGTCCAAAGTATTTTAAGTATTTCTTTGGAGAAATGCAACTCCATTTACTTGAGGAAGCCAGAAGAGACCACTTTCTCTGCATTCCACAGCCAATTCTAAATGCTCATAACTTGTTAGGGCATACATTGTAGTGCCAGCAGCCACAGAGATGTGGGCCTGGAAATGGCCCTGAGTGACCAGAGGGTGAATGAGGAGAGACACTGAGTGTCTGCCAGGGCAGGGACTGGAGTGACAGGAGATGGGATGGGGGCAGCTCAGCCAGACTGTGGGCAGGCAGAGGCAGGGGCAGGGGCCACTGCTGGCAAAGGTCAGTTCCTCATTCCAAAAGCTGGGATCTGGGGAAAGGCAAACCATCTGGCCCTGTGCCAGAGCCACAAAAATCCCTTCCTTCCTGCTTGAATTCAAAGGAATAAACACAGCTTCACAATTCACAGTGCTGTGCTGTTAAACCCAGTGTGCTTTTGTATTCACATTGATGTTTGTATCTACTGGAATCCAGTGAACTTACTTTTTCCTTCCTTGTTTGACCTTTTGTAACTCCTGCTCTCAAAACACATTCAGTGTCCGCTATGGCTTGGCTTCAATCATCCTTCTGGGCAGTGGAGAGAGCTCAATAAACTGCAGGAAGGTTTGGAAGCCACCAAGCAGCATACAGAGAAGAATACCTGGCAAAGGGTGTATGTGAGCCCAGAGCAGAGCCAAAGGGAGCCTCCTGTAGCCAGGAGAGTCAGAGACCTCTCTTTGATTTTGGGAGTGCAGAATCACGTGTGAAGCTCCACTGGGACTGTGAGCCAGTGGTTCCCTGCCACAGTGATGTGCCATTGTGGAAGCAGAGACCCCTGTAGTCACCCTGGTCAAAGTGAGTTACCCTCTGCAGCAGGGTGTCTCCAAACTGCAGCTCACTGCCACGTCCCCCCTCTCCCTGCTGATTAATGACAGACCTCTGGGACAGAGATTAATTTGTGTCACCTGACAGCCAAGGAGTATATGCTAATAGCAGGTAAAGGACTGCAGTATCCAGGTTTGCTTTTCTCTCCACACAAACACCTCCAGCTTTTGGATTATACCTCATCACAGCCCATGAGATGAAGGAGCTAATACAAACATCCTAATGTGTGCAAAAAGATAATGCTTCTCTAGACTGGCTTTGCTTCATCAATAAAACAGGCTGTGATACTGGCACCTGGAGAAACAGCAAAATCACTGTGAAAGGGAGTAATGCTGTGTAAATTCACTAAAGTGAATTTCCAGGGCTCTGAAAACAGAAATGCAATTTACAAATTTACAAAATCCCAGCAGCAAAGATACCCCAGCAACCCAAGAGTTGTATCTCCTCTGACCCCAGTAGAAAATTTTTCTACCTGAGCTCAAGTCAATTCATGTAATGATATTGCAGCTTCATTGTAGCATTGCTCCTGCGAGACAGACCTCATGTCTTTTATTACTCATCTCATGTTGTCACAAATGTTTTTGTAACAACTTGCTTATGCTCTAATTAGGGAAAAAAAATCCAAGCCTTGGGAGCAGACTGCTCTCAAAGTGCACACTGCAGTGTGTGGAGATTCACAAGACCTGAAGGCCTAACAAGCCAATAAATCAGAGCTCACAAACCAGCTTTGTGCTGACATGATTTATCTTCCAGGGCTGACCTGCTTGGATATGATTTTATAACGAAGGCAGTCAGAGATGTGAACAGAACAGTAGACTAAAAGAAGCCATTTACAGTGGTGAATCTGAGACTATTTATTTTACTATAACCCCAGCATCAATCTGTGAGATAAATCTAAAATATACTACTATTACAGTAGTAGGTGACTGATTTAGGTGAAACAAGAGCTCTAGATTTGTCATAAAAGACTTCTTCCCCATCTCCACCCCAGACATTATTTCTGGTAGTGAAATATTCTTGTAGAAAAGTCTAACAGATACACCTGCAATGGCTGGAGAGAATGGATACTCAGACTGAAGGACATACCAGGCCCTGAAGTAGCTCATGGAGTTCCTGTCTACACCATCAGCATCAATAGGGAATACTGTACATGTAATTTTTAGCACAAATGTGTTTGCAATATTCAGAGGCTGTCTAGCTGTTCCTACAATGCAGGAGCCAGTGACAACTCAATTCTGAGTGTTACAAAAATAGTAAACCACCTCCAATATGGCCATTGTTAGGAAAGTATTGCACGTTGTCTTTTTTGAGGGAAATGAAAATAGAGGTGTTGTTCTTCAGAAAGATGTGCTTTCTCAATAACAAAGTGTCATTTTGCTTAATTCTGCTTCAAATTAATTCCAAAAAACTTTACTTAAATTGTAGGATTTTCATCTGATACTGATAGGAACATGAGCATCTTGAAAATCTTAAAATAAAGAACAGTTTTAAAAGTGGGGCATGTAGAAGGGGATTAATTTTTTTCATTATTGAAGGCAGCTCTAAACCACCAGGACCATAGCAGCCTGAAACCCTGGCAGATTTTCAGATCCTTATTTTTTCTTCTCAGAAACAGAAAAAGAGAAAATGATTTGTAGCTGAATTCAGAAAAAACGTAACTTTTGCCCAAAGATGCATTACTTTTTATTTCTGTCATATGAAATAATTTATTCTTTAAAAGAAAGAGGCAGCAACTCTAAATGCAAAAGTTCTAAAAATTTTCTTTACATTGAGATGCAGACTTTTTATTACAGCATTATGGGGGAATTCTATAGTCTGCAGAGAGATGAAAGATTACCCATGTCACCCAAAAATGCATTTCACCAGCATTCTAGAAGCTCTGTGCTACTTATAAAAATGAATGCCATAAATAGCTTTTGAGCATCAGATAAGCACTGACTGTGAAAGCACTCAGATACATTTCAGTACTCTTTGTTCAAGTGTATTTAGAGACCAAATTATTCACATAAGGAAATGCCTTTTTACTCCAACACTCCTGATTGTCTCTCATTGAAGTATAGATAATATAGAGAGCATAGGTAGCATAGTCTAGTTATTATTTATACAGAAATTTTTTTAAAGTTTTACAAATGCATAAAATAATAAATGTAATTAATCAGTGAGGTTATACTTCATCTCTGCTTTAGCCTCTAAGGTTCAGAAAGTGAACATAGAACAAGCAACCACCTTAAAGTGTCCTCTTTAAGAACATTGAAAACATTGCTGTGATTAATGCTGTGGGAATAATTAAGAACAAAAGAAAAACTTTAAAGCACATTTAAATTGTTTACTTTCAACACAGTGTTAACAGAAAGCTTACATCCTTAAAAAAATTTTGGGGCTTTTTTTCAGATATGCTTAGTCAATCTGTTTGCTTTTAATTGGTCACAGAAGTCTAGTAATACAATTTGTCTACACTGACTGGATAAATAAATATCCACATGGGTAAAATTCAAATCCAGCGTCTGTGGTATTTATAAAGGCAAATTTCAATGTTACCATATTTACCCTGACTGTAAAATGTGCAAGCCTAACTGTCAAAAATACCTTTACAAATTCAAGCAATTATTTGAGAGGTTTTTTCTTCCTTTGGCTGTAGTTCAGGTAAACTGGATTATGAGGTAGATTTTGCAGACAGCCTTGAGATATTCTGTAGACTGTGGCCAGGCCTTGGACTCTCTGGCTGGACTATTTGTGAGTTCCAGTCTAAGTGATAAATTACAGTAAAGAACTGAGCTACTTACGCTGCCATTGTGGTTAGTTTAAAGGACATTTCAGTGTCAAACTAGTAAGGCTATTACCCCGAGTAGAAGACAAGAAGATTTTCACCAAAGAGATAATCAGAATCACATTGAGAAGTGATCTTCATCAGGCAAGGATATCCCTATATTTCTTTGACATTTGCCTTGGAATGAGGAAATTCCAGAAAATTTTACTTTCCAGTGAATGAAGACTATGCTCTTTGAAATCCTATGAGTCCGATGGTAAAATTGTTCAAAATGTAGGATTATCAGATGGAGAGAATTGTCTCAAGACAGAGTGTCAGAGTTGATTGGGATAAAACTGTTGTAAAAAACTAACTAGAGAGAGTTCAAAAATAAAAAATACTACCTAAGACACCACAGCTAGTCAATGAAATTTTAATTTTTCCCTCCTCAGGACCATTGCCACTTTGTCTCTTGGGGTGTATGCATTGTAGCTGGAAAACCCAGAAAAAGGTTGCAAGTCAAAGATGGTTTTCACAAAGACAATTTGAAGAAAACAAAGAATGACTATAATAAGTGATTGCAATAGAAGAGACAGTTTTATTTTCAAAGCCACCATCCTATATCTTGTTCCATAATGCAGCAGCTATCTATTGCATGTGGAGGAGGAGATGGAGGAAACCAGAAGTGAAGCAATCAACTATTAAATTTTTATGGTCTTCTAAGGATTTCTGTCAGTTTTGTTTCGTTTTAAAAAAGACTAGAATAATTTCAAGTGACACAAAGATATATCCTAAATTAGGATTTATACTGTGCAGAAAACACATACAACAGAAAGTAAATAACTAGAACATCAACAAAAATACTCTGTCTCTGAAGTCCTTGTGCCATAGTGATTGTTGCACGCACTGAGTGAACAGTAGCCAGGAATAGACTGATCACACAGCAGAACATCCCACTTTCTTTAACAATCTTCCATTGACACTGCTTTTTGAATTAGTCAATATTTCACATGTAAGAGAGATGCAAGTGGAAAAGCTGACTAATGAATAGTTGAAAGAAGTATATAATGCATCATAATTTTGTGTGCTCTTTTAAATAAACCCAATTTCACAACCATTAACTTTCAATCTTCTCCCTCTCAGCATTTGTCTCCTGCTAACTACTGAGACTCTAAGTCCTTCACTGTGCTCTGTGCATTGAGAACTTTGTGCCCACCTGAGCACCCAGTGTTTAACATATTATAATTAAAATATTTCTGATATACAAAATGAACCATAGTTAATGGTCTGACCAGCATGTCCAATGCAAAATTGAAGGAGTGATTACTTTACTTTTAGGTAAGAAACATGGAGAAAATTTTAAATTATAAAAATATATACCCACTGACATTTAAAATAAACCCCACAGCTGAATCTAATCTGTAAAGCATTTTAGATAACTTCCACGGAAATAACCAGAGGAAATATCATAGGAGATCTCTGTCTTCTCTCTTCACATCCTCCAACTTCTAGAGGTTTTGATATCTCACAGCTTTAGAAAATACCATTTGGCTTCTATCTTGACTTCAGGCTTAAAAATACCTCAGAAAGTTTCATCCATGTCTATTCCCATTCGTACAGCAAAGAGCAGAATGAGACTTCTGTCATCTGCTCACAGACATTCATTGTTGGGGTGGAAGCAGAAGAGGGAGTGAAAGAAATGTCATTTATTTAAAGGAGCAGGGTTTGGATGGGCTCTCAGCTGCATGGTCAGCAGCTGCAAGTGCAGTGCAGCTCCATAGGGACTGGCACACAGGGCTCAAGTCCAAGGATGGATCTTGTCTTGCTGTATTATTTTTATGTTGATATGGGGTCCTCATTAACCAGTGACTGATTATTGATACCTAATTAAAGCAGAGGACAGGAATTAGGTACCACAGAGCATCCTGTCATGCTGCTTGCCTTGAATGTGCATTGGTCAGGGTGATATGCAACACAATTTCAGGAATTAACTCTTCCAGCTGATGCTATTATTTCTGACTGAGAGCTCCCATGCCAAGGATTAATTCAATCTATACCATTATTTAGTCAGCAACAACAGATGCTCATTCAGAGATCTTGGCAGAAGAAGATGGCTCCACTTAACACCAGAGCTTGCATGTCACCCTAGGAGAGTCGTTCCACTCTCATCTTCTGGTCCTCTGCACCCCTTCAGATCCAAGGCTCAGCTTATATGCACTTTATTCTCTCTGTGTATGACATTTAAGATAGATATTTGGCAATAACATCTCAGACAAAGCAGTATCCTGTCTGAGAAAAAGTGGAAGATCATAACTTAGATGAGAAAAATGGAAAGTTGAAGAGAAACAAGCTATTTGTTCTCCTCCTGCTCTGTTTCCCCACAAAAGTTGCTTGCCCAGTCATCCTGTCCCTTCAGCAAAGGAAGCAGAACTGCCTGCAGCCAGCTTTTCTGCTGTGGCAAATGTCACTGCTGTCCCTTGACCAGGTCCTCAGCTCCCCTCAACAGCTGGCTGCCAGCCCAGTGTGCACAAAGGGCCACTCCATCCCTGGCCTCCTCTGCTGGCCCCAGGAATGTTTGGCTCAATGGAAATCCATGGAGCAAATCCAGCACAAATAACAAAGGAGACCTGGTATTATCAAATGAGTTAAAATGACTCCAGGCCTGGCATTTGGAGCTGCAGCACTTGGTGTCTCAGCTTCTAATTTCTCCTCACCTGTGAGAAAGCTGTGAAACCCTGTGCCCAAGAAGATCTTCTGGGGCAATAGTCTGCCTGGCAAGACTCAACTCAAGAGCAAATTTGCTTAAGGTTACACACAAATTCTTTGCTTTTAATTAAAAAAAAAAAAGTGTCGTAAAAAAAAAAGGTAAGATGTTCTCCACTCAGGTTCTGAGCTGAAGCTGGGTGACCAGGGGTCTGCCATGTACACCAAGCAGCTCCCAGCACTCCTCACATGTCCTCTTTGGCTGGGATGCTTTCTGCTGGGAGGAAGCTTTGTGGACTGAAAGTCTCCCACTGAGAAGCCATTGGGATGGGAAGGAACAAAGCCTCCCAGGGGTTTTGGTTAGAGAGGTCCTTGCAGACCATGCTATTTAAAGAGGAGGATTCAGTTTCCCTGGAAGACCAAACAATCCATCCAGCAGCACTGCACTATCCCTGGGAAACCTCCCAGGTATGTGTCCTGTGAATTACTGCCTGCTAAAAGAGGGCAAGGGAAGAAGGATATTGCAGAAAGCAAAAGTAGATTTTTCTTTCCCTCATAGCAGGACATGGCTGAACATAGGGAGAACTAGATAGGATGCAGAGGGTGTTGTGATTAGCTGTATGGGAAAGCATTGGTGCCAGAAAATACTAAACAGGCTGGGGTTGCTGAGGCTGGAAAGGAGTCAAGGTGGCATGACTGAGGTGTATAAACACTAAAAGATCTGGAGGTGGTGGGTGGGGAATAGCTGCCCTCTCCTGCCTCAGCACAAAATGAGGAGCACCTCTTAAATTAGCAGGCAGTGAGCAGAAAATAAATAGAGGAAGTCCTCTTTCACACAGTGGAAATTAAACTCTGGAACTTATTGTTACAGGATGCTGCCAAGGCCAAAACCCAACTGGAGAAGGGTTATATGAGGGCTGCACCAAGGATTGCCATTAAACCTCAGCTCACAAGTCCCTGAGGCACTGGCAGCCAGGCACAGAACCAGGGGAGAGGAAGGAGCAACCAAGAATGACTCACATTTCCTACTGCCTTTCTTAAGCATTTCTGGGAACACTAGGGAACTCCTTGTACTGGGCCAAGGTACAGGCTCCACTGTACAGAGCACAGGGTCACCTGCACTATTGTTCTGACCTGCTCTGGCCGTTCTTTTGCATTCATGTAACAAATACAGGCATTGTTTTCTAAATGCAGGTAAAGACACTTGAGAAATTATCACGCTTGCCCAAAATACCTTTCACAGGGCTAAATTTGCTGTGCATGATTTAGCCTTAATTCAGAAAATGATGCTATTATTAAAGAACATATAAGAAGAGAAAAAATGAACAAACAGGACCACTCATGTCGACATTTTTGAGTGAAATTAGTTTTTTTTCCAAAACATCAGTAGGAGTTAAAAGCCTGCTGTTATTAAAATTAATTGTAACAACCTAAATATTCTATTAAGTTGAGCACAGCCTGGGGGACAGGCTTGATATCTTTCTTTTTCAGGTTGCTAAAAGGAAAGAGAGAAGCATCTAACCTTGTCCCACATTTCTGTGATGTGTTTTAGGGGAGCAATGTCCTGGAAGTGCTGTCACTGAGAATCTGTCCCAGCACAACACAGAGGAGCTGCCACCCCATCAGTGAAGCCCCCTCAGTCAAGGACACATGCACAGGACACAGGGCAGAAGGCTGGGCTGGCAGGACCCATGCTGGCCAGGACTGAGAAACCCAGCAGCCTGGCATATGCTGAAGTAGAGACATCTTTCCTCTCAGAAGTAGGAGATTTCCTGAGAGAGGGGAGGCTGCAGCATCCTTGCTCCAGTGGTAAAGACCCCTCCAGGGGAAGCCACAAATCTCCCTCCTGTGTCACAGGATTCTCCAGGCAGATGGGATGTCTTGGCTCAGCTGCCAGCAGAGGCTTTGGTGAGAATGTTGCTCCTCAGAACACCTGCCCCACAGCCCATAGCAAACACCAGGCATATGCAATCCACAGGGAAGAGACCAAGGGAACAAAACTCGTTTTTATGGAGTGACAAAGGCTGCCAGATGGGCTGCCAAGACACCTGGGAGGCTGCAGCAGCATTTGGGGGTCAGCAAGTGTCTCCTGGGGTCCTGCAGGAGTAGACTGGAGGTATGAACAACTAGGGAGAAATCTCTTCCTTTACTTCGAAACCACAGAGTGGTGACTGACCTCTTACACTTTGGTGTGAAAGGAAAAGGTGATAATTCAATCCTCCATGCAACAGATGAGTGAAAGGCAATGCACACCTGCATCAGAAAAATTCCTAAAGGTAGTCCCATCACAAAAATTATCATGCAACTCAGTATTGTCCAAGCAGGAAGAATCACCAGGTTTTCCAACACTAATTACCAGCTGTCTGAAACCACGGCATAATCAACAGGGAGTGAATCACATCAGTGGTCATATCCTGAAAAGAAGAGCCAGATGCTGTAAGAATCCTACTGAACTATAAACCTCTCATACTCTGTCAGCTCTCTGAAAGAGTATTTACAAACATACTGCTTTTCAAAGGTGGGTGTATTGTTTCAGAAAAACAGAGGAAACTAAAACAAGAAAAGAAATTACCTTGACAAGTAGGTTTACTACAATGATGCTTTTGTTAAGCCTGTAAAGAGGGCAGCTGTTGGTACTATTTATAGTCTTTTTGAAAGGAAGGAAGGAAGGAAGGAGGTAAACTAGTGAAAAGGTGGAATGATCCAGATTTTTATCATTTCAAGAAATACAGAAAAGTCACAGATTTAGATAGCTAATAGTATGGAGCCTTGAGTTGTCACATTAAGACCAGACACTTCCACTGACTGCAGGGGCAATAAATCAGCCCAGCAATTAAAAGGATGAACTTTCTCAATACTCTTCCCTCTTGAAATCAGTGCATGCTGCTGAGTGCTCTGGCTGCCCTCCAACAGAGCACTCTGACATTCATAATCCAGCCAAAGCCACCAACTCAGGTGTTTACTGGTAATCATGTGCTTAAATGTGCTGCTGGACCAAGGCCAAAACAGTCAGTGAGTTCCAGCCTGCAGCTCTGCATCCCCTGGACATGGGATGGGATCTTCCATGTGGATGGCAGTTTCTTGGCCTGTGGGTCACTGGTGGTCCTTGAGGCATGGGAAGGTCATCTGCAAAATGTTATCTGCTGTCATTCTGTTTTGAGCCATGCACATGGTTTCCTATACACACAGAATGAGAAAGCAAACCAAAAAAACAAGAGACATTTTAACCTGGCTTGGTTGGTGTGCTTGTAAATAAGAAGTGGCAACACAGTGTTAAATGATTGAATTTTCCCAGTGCGGGGGAGGTTCATCCTTGGATTACAATTTGTCAGGCCTTTACATTATCAGAAGTAATTAAAAATCAAACTGTAAATAATTTCCTGTTGACTAGTCACATGCCAGTCAAATCTCTGGAGGACGCAGTTGTTCTTGTAAAAGAAAGAAGGAACCCTTGCTAGATTGTGAAATCAGGTGGAAAAAAACCTCAGAATTATTTCTTCTGCTCCCAGAATAGTAACCAGAATTAGACTATGACCTTTCCAGAGCGATGTGTGCAATTAAGGAAATCTAAGCTACTGCTATTTCTCCGAGGCAAAAGAAAATACATAACCTGTTTTGATCACATTTACTTCTTTTTATAAACCATGAAAGCCTGGATGTTCAGTAAGTTTAGACTGACATCCCCTCTGCAAAAGAGGAAGCTCACTACTGCACATGAAAAGGAATGTAGGGGAAATAAAGAAATACCTGAATGAAACATCAGCTCCAATATACCTCTGTGATGTTTTGGCTTTTGTAGTATTCAAATGTAGAGGTTATTTTCACTTCCTCTCTGCCTTATGAATTCCCTCAGGGATTGTGATTTGAGCTTCAAACAGCAAAAAGGAAAAAATTCTTTTTTTATCATGGAAGCAGATAAAATGGGCAGAGGCAAGAAAAGCTCCTTTTGTTCTGATCTTTCAGACCTCAAAACAAATTTCATTTCATGCAAATCTGTACTTAAACCTCTTACAAATCAAGAGTATGCATTCTATTTACCTTTCTAAAATGTATTTTAATTTTAATATTACATGTATTATTTTCCTATCTGGTATAGGAAAATTTTGTTGTTTCTATTTAGATAATGTCTGTTATTTCTGTTCTGTGTTATTTGTTATTTATTGAAGCTTAAGCCATTACAGTCTCTTACATAAATCCTTCTTAGCACGTGGATTATTGATCCTATAATCTGTAATAATATTGTCTATTCTGTCATCCAGCTGGCAGCAATAAACACTAAAAACACACATTCTAAAATTTGTTGTGAAATTCTACTTGAACAAAAACCAAACCCAAACCAATAAACATGGTCAATAAATGACACTTCTAAATAAATATTGTGATTTCTCTCTAAAAAAGCCTAAAGACAGTAGACCATATTATTAGATTTATGGTTTATTAAATTTCAGGCTTAAAACCAAAACAATTCTTTAGTCATGCAGGCACCCTTCAATATTAAGCTTGTTTCATTTTGTACTTTCCAAATCATATTCTTTTTACCCTTCTGAGGAAAATGCTTTGTTGGCTTAGGTTGTTTTGAAGGGCTCAACAAATTTGTAATGTGGAGTAGTTTGACCAAACAGGGAAATTTTAGCAGGGCTTCATATTCTATACCTGACATTTAATCTATGTCAGGGGCAAGAGCTACAAGCCTGGATTTAGAGTGTGCCTTGATTTAGAGGGGATGCCATCACCTGCCCTGGATCAGCTTGCTCTGGAGCAGGTCTGGAAGACTCCTCCCATCTGTCCACATGCACAAATGTTGCTGTTGGAGGGGATATGGCCTATTGGAGCCCTGCTGCTGTCCCTCTGGGAGTTTAGACATTTCTCTGTTCCAACCCAGCATCCTCACGGTTTCATGGGGTGTTGCAACCTGCACATCTGATTTTCAGTTGATCCCAAATCTGAAGTTTTTTGTAAATGTATGCTAAACATAAAGCCATCATAAAACTGAGCAGAATCCTGGGTTTGGCAGTAAGTCTGTGCAAGATTCCAACTTCACAGAGATGTGAGAGGTGTTGTGTTATGCCATCACCTAAGGGTCCAGCTGTGATGCTGAGAGCACAGCTGAGACACAGCACTGTGCAGCACCACATTCACTCCCTGTTTCTGGTGATCTTAGAGTTAAAAAACAACCCCTCAGCTCAGGAACAAAATCAACCCATCTCAGGGATGGTGGGTAGCAGAGAGCCTGTTGTTTGCTTGCATCAAATCTAGGAAGGGGTTAATTTTTAAACCCAAAAGCCAGAGCTGCAAGGAGGCTGCACGTCGCCTGTGCTTGGGGCTGTG
Organism: Muscicapa striata striata; assembly: GCA_030060385.1. Classification (NCBI taxonomy): domain Eukaryota; kingdom Metazoa; phylum Chordata; class Aves; order Passeriformes; family Muscicapidae; genus Muscicapa; species Muscicapa striata. Next base: position 2,317,660 of record JAREIS010000031.1, read on the forward strand.
CAGCCCCCTGGTTCACCATGGCATCAAATCAGGGGAAGCACTGGAGGAGCATGAAGATCCCTGTGCTGGCAGGTTTGATTTATTCCTCATGGTCCAACTTTTTGGCATGGCTTGGGGGGCACAAGCCCCCAGGTGCTCTGCAGCACCCTGAGGTCATCGTGGGATTTCATGACACAACTCCTCTCAAGGGAGAAGCCAGAGCCTTCTGTGAGGAGACCACACAAGGGTTTTGAAGAGCAGCAATTTCTCCTGGGTTTTCCTGTGGAAAAGTATGGATAGCTAGTTTGAAGATCTCGGTCAAGGTTTCAGTAAAAACCCAACTGAAGTTCCAACAGTAGGTAGAACTGAAGAGACTACATGAATCTGAATGAAATACATTCAGTTTTAGAAAATTATGTCCCCATTTTATCTGTGGCAACATGTAATGTTTGGTTTATTCGCCTTATTTTTTTATTTGCATAGCTGTTAGAGTAAATGCTTCATAAATGTATGGTTGGGGAAAGCTCCTAAAAAAAAATCACTTTACTCTGGGAAATAGCCAAACAAGGCAGCAATTCCTTCATGCAATTAATTTCTTCTGGTCAATCTAAATAGCTGGTTAGGTGGATCTTGCCTCTGGTGATCAGTTCCCCCTCTTCAGACGAGGTTTTTCCTCTCCTGCACAGAACCTCCAGCTCTCAATATTTCCCAAGCCAGTGGCTCTCATCCCACCATGCCTGCACTTTATAGTGCACATCAGATGTGGGACAGGGCAGCACACAACTGGTGAAGGACCTAACAGATGAGATGATTAACCTAGAAAAGTTTTAGAGTCCTGTTTTTCAGATACATTGTGAAGTTCATTTTTCCTTTTTCATAAAGAAAAAATATGTCTTCACAGCAAGTGTAGATATCTGCTCACTCCCACTTCACAACTTTTTAGCCCATGAATTTGAGCCATCTTTTATGAGGTGGAGTTTGCTAGGATAATGTCTTAAATAAATTAATTTTCTAAAAGTTTCAAAAAGAGATGTGGAAGAGGACCCTGTCAGTTCTTCTGCTGGGAGACGAATGAGCCCAATTTGTATTAAATGGCAGAGAATCCATACAGAAGAGCTATCATGACTGCCATAAACATAAAAAATGCTTTGGTAAGAAATTGCAGTGCACTGTATACCTGAGACACAAAGCTTTATGAAATCAGGCATCATTAGTCCCACTGATCAAGGACTTTGGCATTTGGGAGGGAGACACTGGGGAACAGACTTATGCTGGGATGTCCCTGACTTGGGGTGATTATGTCAGGAGACTGGCTCTGGTTGTGACAGGTGAGGCAGAGGCAGCTGATTTAGCACTTCAATATACTATTCTGGTTGGTGAGAAAAGTAATTCTTGTAAAGAATGTATAATGCTTTTGGTGGAGGCTTTTGTACATCTCCATGAATGCAGCCAAGGTTTTTTAATCTAAAATACATGTATATTAGAGGGAGATCATATTCTCACTTCTCTTCCATAAGGTCTATATATCCCACTTAGGCATATAGTCATGTTTACTTTGTCAAATCCTTCCTTTACTTGTGAATCAATTAGTCTTGTTTCTATACTGTCTCCATCCAAATCTTCATTTAAAAAAAAAAATCACAAAAGAGGAAATAAATCACATTAAAACCCCATTCAGTATGGCTGTATCATGATGGTTATGTTACTATGGAAACATCTGTGTGAAGAGACTGTGATGCTCTTGAAGACTAGCATTTTATGCTATGTTTCCAATTATGTCATCAGACTGGATTTTCAGTGGCATAAACTGACATAACCACAGGAAAATTAAGTGATTTATAATGGCTAAAGAAGTGAACTGGCAATTATTTGAGGAAAAAACTCTAATAATTTAGATGATGGGGAGTCTGAATCTAAACATGCTGCTGCCCCATGCATATTTGAAAGGTTAGAGTAAGTTCTGCTTGAACCACCTTGGAATAATTGTTGTTTCCTAATGAGTCCCAGGATTCAAGCAAGCAGCAGGAAAGCACACAATCTCTGACTTAGACTGATTTTAACTAGACAGGGACTAAATGTGGTGCTGCCTGGGGCATGGGCACGTGTTCTCCCCACTGGTGTCTCTGCATGTTCAGGCCTCACCATGCTCTGCCATCCCTGCTTGTTCCACACTGGGCACATTTCCACACACTGCAGCCATCCCTTCATTTGTAGGCTGGGTCCCCAAATCAGCACAGCCTCTGCACTTTGCAGAGGAGCATTTCCCATGGTCAGTGTCCCCTCAGACTTCTCAAAGGCTCTCCAGGTATGGCTGGCTTGCTTTCATCTCCCTGCCCCTGCTGGTATCTTGCACCCAGTAACAGATACTGGAGGTATACAGTAGTGAAGAATCTGCAAAATATCTTAAAATGTTTTGTGTAGTACTGGCTTTTTGTACCAGCAAAACAATTGTATTTGATAGATGGCCCAGTCTCTCAAGTAAGTTCTGCCCTTTGTTTCATTTTGATAAACTGCATGGCCTTTATGGAATTAAAATTTCTTCAACACCATAAAGAAAAAATAATTCTTGTATCAAAAACCCTCAAGTGTCTAAATTGAGAAATGTGGTAAAATAATTTAAAAGATTAAAAGCAAAATGTAAAGCAAGAGTTGGTGCACAAGACTTAGTTTTGGCCATGTGTTCTTGGATTGGTAATAAACCAACATATTAATAACATCATCAGGGACAAAGACCTTCAAAACAAAGATGTAACCACTCATGCATTATAACAGTCCATACACAATAACATTTACATGAAGCATGGTTTCCTCTTCAGGAAAGATTCATCTATGTTGTTAAAACTTACCATTAAAAATATCACACTGGCACATTCTGAGCTAGGTGAGATCTAATATTATGTATGTGATTGAATATAATTGTAGGTATGCAGTTCAGTGATCTGAGTTTGGGTGTACTAATGTCTTTGTATGGAACTCATGCTTTACAGGCAGATGCTGCAGATGAGCTCAGCTCCAAAAATTGCAAGGTGACTCCCTCTACATCTCTGGGTAAAACAGTCCTAAAAAACATAACACACAGAGCTCCTTCAGAAGCCAGTGGTAGTTAAGGGAAACCATATAAGATTGGCTCCAGTGAAAACATTTACAAAAAATAATCCTTTTACCAATTAAAACTTGAAATATTGAAAGCGTTAAATCAAAGGAACTAATTTTCCTGTTCCACTTATTCAACAAAACATACTTCTGCCACATCTTGCTGTTAACTATGCCTCAATTAAGTACATGCCATTATTTTGAACAGATTTCTTTCTAGAAAAGAGAACAAGGAGAGGGAAAAGGGAAGAATAAACAGAAAATGAAAACGAGGAGAAAAACTGTGGCTTTGCCTTTTTCTTCTGCATTAGGCAAAAAAAAAAAAAAAAGTGACACTGGAGTTTTTGTAAACTAAGTTGCATATCATTTGCTACCATGTTGATAAGGGAGGCGATCTCAACAATATGCCCTGTGTGCCATCCAGACTGTACAGGAACTGCCAGGAACAGGGAGGAGAAAAATTGTTAGCAAGCCAAAGTGAATGCGGTGCCAGTGCTACGACTTTGTAGCTGAAGTCACACAAATGGGGAAGGCTCCTGTCAGATTCTTTAAACCTCTTTTCTTTCTCTATAGATTTCTCATCTGCCCACACATCAAAAGGTTTTTCAATGTTGTTTGTGGTGGCTCCCATTGTAGATGTCTAATTTTTCCATTAGAAATGTGACCTTGTAGGAGCAGGGGATACTAGCAGCAGACTCCAGAAAGTTAAGGGAAAAGTGTTTCATCTTTTACTTGCTTGATTTATTTCCAAGAGCAGCAGTAGAGCTCATTCCCCTCTCCATTATAATGCTGTCAATTCAACTGCAAGTTCTTTTATTAATAATGTAATTATTAATAGCAACTCATAATTTTTCTCATGGCCCTGGTCTTGAGTTAAAATTTACATAAAGGAATCCTCATATTTGGCTATAGTACCCTCCAGTAAGTCTATGAAAAATTATCTGTTCTTTCTTGTCAGGAACTGGCTGGCAACTGGATTTATTTTTTGGATATCATAATTTCTATTCAGACAGATTCAGATACTAAATGAATTGTTTTGCACTTTCTTAATATGCCTGATAATTTAAATAGACATTTCTAAAAGGTCCAAAATTTAAATTTGATTAAATCTATAATATGCCCACATATGCTATTTACATCACTCAAGAGAAATTAAGATAATGATAGTGGAAGTTGGATACTCCAGTACTTTTATGAGGATTCACTTTCGTTTTGAATCAAAACTATTCTTACCAAATATGGACTCTTATTCCCAGCATTTCAACTATAGATTTGAAGGAGACAAGTAATTCTCGTTAATCTTTGGAATGCACAAAACTCAAAAAAGACATGAGCAAAACCTTAGAAGGGCTGGGAAGTGTTCTTTTCATTCTGTCCTTTCAGTCTTGTCTGCACTAAGATGATCCCTCCTTCTCAGTCACACTGTTGGATGAACTCTGCAAAAGGGCATTTCTGTTTCAATAGTGACCGAGTGATACGGCCAAGAGTGACTTTACTCCCTGCAAAGTTCGTATTTTCAGCTGAGTGGAGGAAAAGAAAATCCTTTCTTTTCAGCTAAGGTTCTCAAAATATTTGTTGTTTCCAAACTCCAGCCAACACGATCCACATTAAAGCCATCCACAAACTAAAAGACAAGTGAAATCATCCACCTGCAAAATTTTCACCAAAACTGCCAAAAGGGAATGATTTGTGCTGGCATAAAACAGCATCTAGTGTTCCCTTCTTTCTGATACTAGCACATTTTAGTATTCCTGCCAACAACATTGTAGTCTCAAGGGCACCTTGAAAGAAAAAACAAAAACCATTCAAAAATTGGTGATAAAAATACCCTTCTGGAAAAAAAAAAAAAAAAAAAAAAAAAAATGAAAAGAGCACTACTATTTTTGGAAAGGGTTGGTTTGTTTTTGGTTTTTAATTAAATTTTTCTAAGGAATTAATAGCCTAGGAATTCAAAGGGAAACAGCAGCAGGGTTGCATGTGCTCACAGTGTGGCGTATCTTGTCATCTCAAAGGTTCTCAAGCAGTTGGTCCACAGAGATTTGAGAGGTCACATAGTTTTAACACTTCCCCATCTCCTACTGCTTAATCTCACTTGCAATATCTAAAAATACACATTTTGCTTTCCCAGTATAGCTTTCCCATGTAAACTTGGACTTGCTGCCATTATCCCAGGACACAGTGATGTTCTGCAGGGTGGGAGAACAGGACATGCATTTGCCAACTGGAAGAAGGACATTTTCTGAATGGAAGGGGAGGATTTCCCCAAGATAATGTTTCTATTATTCTGGAAAGTTACCAAGGACATTTTTACTAAATAGCATTCAGATTGGTTTCAGACACCTCTGCAAAAGGAATTCTGTCTCTCTGGTCAGGAAGCTGGGCTAGGCAGCCCCAGTGGGAAACAAGAAAGAGCTGAGGTTTCTGTGCCTAGTGCATTTTATGCTTATGCATGACAACCACTGCTTGAAAAATTGAAGCAAGCCAGAGAATTAGAAGTCCTTACAGAGCACCTCAGGGAATGCTATTCCCTGGAAGGCATATCTAAATTGTCTACTCTAATCAGTTCATTCTTGTTTTTAAATATTTTGAGGACAAAGTATCTTGCTCCAATAAAACATACCAATGATTTTAAATGATTCTTCCACTGACACACACTAATTTTAGCACACAATTTTGCTTTAACTTGTTATTTTTTATAATGACCTTAGACTTCCCAAAGTACACCCCAGGCCTTTGGCAAAACTGTTTGCATGCAAAAAAAATTCTGTGAGAATAATGCCTGTTTCTCTCCATGAAAATTTACTGCTGTACTTTGCAAGAATGTTGCTGGGGAAACAGTGACTCCTAGTCATATTTCACATGATGCCTACAATTAATCTGTTAGCAATTCAGACTGGATGGCTCTTTCACTTAGCAGATCTGTTAACAAATGTCTTCAGATAGATAATTTATCTACATGTGTATTTTGAACAAAACAGAATTACATATTAGACCTCATTGACAATTATCTTCTCTGGAAGTGTTTTTCCATTTAACATGTTCAAAAAGTTACATTTGTCAATCTCCTCAAGACAGAGGTTCAAATAGGTTTATTAATATCTCAATCTCAATTTATAAAAAAATATCTAGCTTTTGAAAGAATGCTTTCTCTCACAATTTAGTTGATTTAAACCATTTCTTATTTGACTACCTAAGCAACATATATGGAGGTAAAGGAAATGCAATAGCTTACTGCTGAGGACAAACTTGATTGAGATGATGTGAACATAAAAGAAGAGTTACATCCATGCATTCAGTGAAGGAAAGTAACTATCATTCAAGTGAACTAGAAACTGGCAATCAAGAAAAGTCAATCTATGTGAACTCATCATCATTATACTGAAAATGGTTTTTGATTGTTTTGCTTCAAATCGGGATTGCACAGATTCATTTTAATGTGACCTAATGAATCTCACAAAGACCCACTGAGTCTGAGTTCATCTAAGAAAAGTACACACCATTTAACTGTGTCTCTAACCTGCTGTTTTAGTCAAAACATTAGGAACTCCAGGGTCAGGGAACACTATCTTCCCCTGAGAAAGTCAGCTACCATTTCCCTGTGAGTCAAAATAGGAAGCACATGGGGGGAACAGCACTGGCTTGGGGAAGCAGTAATGTATGAGCTGTGTGTCTTGGGACATTATGTCAGGGTTAGGAAGAGAGGAGAAAAAGCAGTTCTGGAAAATAAATCTGTTAAGCTGGAGAACTGCAGAAAAATGCAGTCTCCCTTTCAGACAACAAAAAAAGATGGCCTGGGTAGACCTGAACTTTCTGATCACAGGAACACAGGTGGAATTGCCTGTTCTTTCATCTATGTGACCTCACCCACTAAACCATCTTCAAGCTTTTTATAGCTATCCCTTTCCATAGCCCACAGAAGTTGTTCCAAGCAGGCAAGGCAAGAAAACTTTTGCAAAATTTTCAGGCAAATTCAGATATGATTCATGATCAAAGTGAGGTAGCTTCTCTTCTGCTCAGGCTTTTCACTAAAAATTGGATACTCTTCCAAGCAGAATGAAGTGCATCAGACTTTCATCTCATCTTGATAATTTTCTTTGTTAAGCAAAGACTCATTAGCCTCTTATACAAGCATGTTATCAATCCCTTGTGGCAAGGAATTGAAATAAAATCACTTATGAACTCCTTGGCTTACACAATATATTTTCCAGGAGAAGCCATCTTGAGCAGTTGCAGTCAGGAGCAGGGAAAATCTACAGTTTGTCCAAAGAATTCCAGTGTTTATGGCATATGAAAGCAATGCTTTCCCTACAAGACAATGTTATTTTTGAAAAATGTTCTTTTTAAAAGTAGTATACTAAAAATAACACAGTATAGTCTAGTAGCAGACTACTTATTTTAGTTCCTTTATAAATACGCTTTTCCGGATTAAATACATTTTTGTCACTCCAGAATAACTCATAAGGTAGTTTAAGCCTGTCTGGAGACAGGACAGAGAGAACTGTTTGAAATTCCAAAAAAAAAAAAAAAAAAAAAAAAAAAGCAAGGTCCTGCACCTGGGAAAGAACAGCCCCATGCATCAGGCTGGGGGCTGACCTGTTGGAAAGCAGCTCTGTGGAGAAGGACCTGGGGCATCCAGGAGCACAGCAAGCCATCCAAGAGCCAGTGGTGTGCCCTGGGGCCAAAAATGCCAATGACATTCTGGAATACAGGTCAAAGTTGGTATCCTGCTTCTCTACTCAGCTCTGGTGAGGCACATTTGGAGTACTGTGTTCAGTACTGAACTCCTTGTGACAAGAGACACTGGAGCTCCTGGAGTGGGTCCAGTGGAGGGCTATAAATATGACCAAGGGACTGGAGCATCTCTCTTATGAGGGACCTGGGCCTGTTCAACCTCAAGAAGAGATGACTGGGAGGGAAAATCATCAATGTCTATGAGTGTCTGATGGGGGAGTCAGAGGATGGGTCCAGGCTTTTCTCAGTGGTGCTGAGCAATAGGACAAGAAAAAAAAGCAAAAACTGGTGCACAGGAAGTTGCGAGGCAGAACTTCTTTACTGTGTGTGATGGAGCCCTGAACTGGCTACCCAGAGGGGCTGTGGAATCTCCCTCACTGGAGGTGTTCAGGAACTGTCCAGATGCAATCCTGTGCCATGTACTCCAAGATGACCTTGCTGAGCATGGGCCAGATGACCCACTGTGGTCCTTTCCAACCTGACCCATTCTGTGATTCTGTATATGAAAATGGATCTGACTCTGCAGTTATAAGGTAGAGTTCCAGAACCTGAGCAGATATAGTCCAGCACTACAAATGTTAGAATTATTTTATACAGACTTCATACAGATAAATATGCAGATTTAAGGCTTGACGAAGCCTACAGAAACCAGTGGAAGCTTTTCCACTGGATATGTTCCTAAAACTTTTAAGGATCCATTGTGTAATTAGAATCAGATCAAAGGATATGGATGTTGGATTAGGCAAGCAGCAGATTACAAAACAACATTAGCATTTGCCCTTTGCAAAGGTTAGATACAATATTTAAGACAGGAACATATTTATGTTCCCATGAGGACTATCCATTAAAAATATTTTGGATTAAAACGGAAACAGGACCAGAATACAATCAGAAAGAATTTTTTAGAACTTTGGAGCAGACATTATTAGAAATAAATTGCTCAAAAAGCTTTTGAAGAGACAGAAGCAGTCTTGGAAAAAAGGAGAACGCTCTTCCAAGTAATAAAGCGTTGTAAAACTAAATTAAAGTGATCTGCTTGTATTTAACTCTCCAGATTTCAAGAAACTTTCACCTTACTCAGTTCCATTCTGGTGTGCAGAAGCTTCAGTAGTCAGTCTTTGAGAGTTCAAAGACATCTTCAAAACAGCCAATCACTTAATGCATTTTCAGTCTTAAATTACTGCAAAAACATGAAGCAAAATGTTCCTGATCTTTGTTTCAATTCGAAACTCAGAGGAAGATAGGGGGTATCTGGAGAGAGATTTCTCCTGTCTCATATTAGAGATCTACCACATGGATGTATGAATCAGTCACTCTAGACTCTGCCTGGTGTCAGAGGCAAAAAATGAGTTCTTAATCTGTCTTGAACAAATGCTCAAGTTTCAGTGGATAAGTTGAACTGTTTGTTTCTATTGATCTGAGAAGAGAGTGGAGGCATCTGGCTCTTCTGTGGACACCCAGACTGCAAGACAGCCACACTGTGCCAGCTGAACACTAAGCCAGCCTGCTGTACTCAATCATTAACAGCTTTGATGCTTCAGCTCTTTCTTGACCTCATACAAGAATCACTTTGCTGGGATTTCAAAATAAATTAATTCCTCTATAAAATCCAATATGACAGCTAATGGAAATTAGCAAAGACCTTTATAGGTTAAAAAGAATCCCACTTGTTCTTATGGGCCATGAGTCTTTTTTGCACCTTTAACCATGCTCAGAATTTCTTGTGCAAAAAATGAGTATATCTTAAGAAAGGGAAAGTGTGGATACACCTAAGCATGGACTTGTAACCTCTGGAGAGACAAGGAGAAGACACATAGTACTGCAAGTCTGAATTACCTGTCAGAAATAACCTCTCATTCACCATAAATACTCTTACACAGTGAATTCCCTGAACTTGATATACCATGTGATAATAAAAAAATATTGAGTGACTCTAGATTACTCCTGTAATCCCTCTACAGAGATTCAGAGTCGGAATCTTATACATACAATGGACATCAAAAAAGAGGAATCAGACTGTAGCTTCCCAGAAATGGCCATTTAGTGCTTAGAAGAAACATGAGTGGAACAAGCTTAACAATACAAGAAATCACATGGAGGTCACAGTCCAGAATCATCCAAAAGACAAATCATAAGGAAAAATATATTTTGGCAATCATGCACTGTCTAGCAGAGACTTTGAGTTTGCATGCAAAAGGAAAGAGCAAGTAGCATTATACAGCAAAAGTAATATGTTCAAATATCTAGTTTTACCCATTATTTGATACTGTTGCAAAATTTTAATGGTTGCTTTAGGCTCTTGCAGCAGACCACTACACATATTCTCACAGAAGATGTGTAGTAAGTGCCCATTATAAAGAATTATTCCATGTTAACATTATAAAACTATGTTTTAAGAGACAGAGTAATACTTCTTTAATAATAAATTAGTACCTCACAGACACATGACTGAAGAATGTGGAAGTAATATTGTCCCTGCAAAATAATATAGGTAGTGGAATTACAAAGCAAATCAAATTGTTCTGGCATAATGAAATAGTTTCTGAATTGTGAGGCCAAATTGGAGTAGAGAATTCAAGCCCAAGGAGAATATAAAACCAAAATTACAAACCAGCATGCTTAGTAAAGAACACATTTGGTGGTAAAATGACTATGTGTAAGATGGCCATCATGTGCCTTCAAAGCTCCCTCAGCCTCTCCCCTGTGGCAAGTGCTCCATTCCCACTGCCTTGGGAGGGTTTCCCTGAACTCCCTCTGGTTTGTCCATTTCTTTCCTGCACTGGAAATGGGATGCAATATTCTAGGAGTGGCCTTAAAAGTGTTCCACAAAGTAAATAAATTGTTTCCCTGGCCTGTTGAATATAGTTGAGAATGCTGTCAGCCTTTCTCCCTGCCAGGACTCCCTGATGGATCATGTTTGGCCTAAAAGCCACCAGAACACCTGGTCCTGCCCAGAAGAGGCTCCCAGCCCAGCCCATCCTGATACAGGGGGTTAGCCCATGCCAAGTGCAAGCATTTATCCTGGTTGAACATCATAAGGTTCCTTTTGATCCATTCTTAGTGCTTTTGGTCCCTCTGAATGTCCCCCAGAGCATTGACTGGTGCCACCAGTTTGGCTTCATGTCCAAACTTGCTGAGAGTGCACTCCTTCACATCCTCCAGGCCACTGATAAATGTACTAAACACCACAAGTAAGTCCCAGTGCAATCCCCTGGAACTGGACCTGTAACCAGCCTCCAGCTGAAGTGTGAGCATTTAGCCATCCCCTCTGAGCTCAACCATGCAGCCAGTTCTTCAAATGCCTACTACTCTGCTCAGTTACTGCTGTTGTAATTACTGTTCTCTTCTGCAAACCACCTGCCTTTGTGATTTCAGGACCACTGCTGTGGATTTGAACAACAAAAAACTAAGGTTTGCCACTACTGTTTACTGCCAGTGACATCCCATTAAAACTCACAGCTGTGCTGTCAGACAGTCAGTGGTGTCTTGTGCTGTCTTCAGCACCAGATCCACTCATCAGTGCTATATTGGTGAATTCTCAAAGATCTCTCTCTAATGCTTTTTTTTTTTTTTTTTTTCCCCAGAAGTAAAGACAGCTTAAGACTTCTTGCCTCCTTTCCTACTGCCTTCTCTTTGGCTGAACTGGTACTGCTGGTGTGACTGGCTGAGGAGGCAGGAAGAGCATGTGGAGATGGGATCTAGAGTTGAGGGAGAGCAAAGAACTGGAAATGTCTGAAACTGGCATCCCATGAAATAAAAACATACCATGGAATGCTACATATTAGTCTTACTCCTGACTTACCTAAAACACAACCATACACACAAATACAGTGTCTGCAAGGTGATTTTTGCTTTCTAGGATTCTTTTCCAAATCTCACCTGACAACAACAACAGTAAATATGAAACTTTAACCTGAATTAAATTTCCTGTAGCATCTCTGCAGTAGCATTCAGTCAGAATGAAATACAAGTGCTAGAAATCCCTCCAAATCTGAGCTTATTTACACAGAAGCCAAATGTTATTCAAGCTCCTGAACAGGGCATTGAATTGTGAAGTTGTGTGAACACACACAAAAAAAAGCATGACATCACCCCAACGCTGTTCAGCTCTCTTTAAGGGAACATTTGTGGTTTTTTCAATAGTAAGGGTGCCATGGCTCTCAGGAGGGACAGAAGCTGTTTTCTCAGGAGCCATCAAGCAAGGTTCATTTCTACTCTTTGGGAATGCCCTTTCAGTTCCTGATGGCAGTTATGTGCCAAAGGGGCTCAGCAGGCCTTTTTGGAGACTGTCACCAGTGATCAAGGAATGTTGCACTATTTCCTTTCCCTGAAAGACCCCTTTCCTTTCCTTGAAGCTGCTAAAACATTCCTTCCAGCTCCTAGAGCTTATAAAGTTATTCTGAGTCACAAATCAGCTTCCATCCCATTGGACCAAATTACACCCAGGAGGAGTGGTGATATACTGTGCCTGTGCTTTCTGGAGAAAAGTCTTCAGAGAGGGCAATAACATTCCATTCTTTTCTCAAGCAATCTGTTCACCTACATCCCTATAGCATTCCCAGCTGAAGAACCCTTGGTTAAAGTTTCAAGAAACAAGGGTTGTCTACCTAAAAGGCTCTTTTATAGGCATCAGGGGACACAGAGGGGAGGGGAGAATTTGGTTTCATACCACCAATCTGCCAATTCAGAGAATACAGATTAGTATTAACATCCTTCCTGCCCTTTGTTAAGCACTTGTAGTAAAGAACAGGACAGGAGGATTGTTACATATTGTATGGTGAGCAGAGAAAATAGTTACTTGGAAAGAAACAGGGGAATATCTAGGATAACTTATATTCCTTAAAAAAACCCCAAACAAACAAGCTGCTATATGCTGCTCAATTTTAGCAAGTATAACTGTGGAGGCTGGTATCTCTGCATCACACATCTAAGTACTACAAGAAGCAATTATGAAGAGATAGGAACGTGCTTCCAAATATAATAACAGTTTAATAAAGTCCATCTGGTGGTAAAACAGCAAGAGGGTGTGTCAGTATGAGCCTAGAGAAAGTGATTAAAACATAAACAGGATGTGATGAGGAGGCAAATGATCGAAAATAATTTTATTTTTGCAGAGTTTCATTAGATGGCTTTTCTGTTACAGCAGCTGTTTTGCTTGATGCCAGCTGCTGTATCCCACTCCAACTCAAACACACCCCTGGTATTTAACTGTAATGCTTGTTATGCTTGTAAGGTTTAATTAGTATTTATTTACTGATCAAGATGACAGGGCACAAATTAGAAATCTAAGGTCTCATGGCCATCCTCCTGAGGATAGGAGGCCACTTACATCTGACACTGAGCTATGCTCCCACAGCACATGATGCATGCATAGATGTACTGCTCTATTGATCCTCTTCTCTGCTTCCCTCAGACTGAGGAAACATCCACCAGGTGTTCTCAAAGAAGGCCTAAATACCCAAGCACATCTGCAATAATGACTTGTTCAAATTCTCAAGCAAGGTAACAGCACAGAAACTGCTGCCTGTCATGGCTGGGTAAGCCATGCCATAACTACCCATTGGAGTCATAGGGGAACCTTCATTTTTTCACACATGCAGCCTTCAGAAATTCACATTAGCATTCACAATCACCATTTTTTTACATCTTTTCTTTTCCAAGATCTGCACACCATCTTTTCCCTCTAGCCTTGACCAACTGTCTTGTGGTACCATTAAACAATAATCTTCATCACAGATGCACGTGTGTCCAGAACTGTGTTTTTGTGCCTTTAAACACTCTCTTAGACTGTTATTTAGCTATCAGCCATTACAGTAGAGACAGACAGAACTGGCATCATCACCAGTCCTTTATTAAAAACTTTCATGCCTTCTCTCAGGCAACTCCACAGAGCACTGACTTGTGTCCTCACTAGCTGCTTCACACAGCATCTTCCTATCTTACCTGTCCCTTACATCCTCACAGCACAGCCAGCAGCCTCCATCCCAAACTCCATCAGACTCTAGGTCTCAAGCTCCAACTGTAACTTACAGCTAGCTAGCCCCACTCTTTTATAACCACATCCTCACTGGGCTGTTTCCACTCCTCAGCAATCAGTACAGCTGTAATTCATTGGGAAAGATTGCCTCCTGCACTATCCTTACAAACCATTCTCTTACACTTACAAACAATTCTCCTACAAGCCATCATCTACATAGAAAAAATTTTTAATTTTCCTCTCCATCCACAGTTATTATTATTCTGAAAGTTTTCAGAAGAATGCCAGCTATCTTCAGTTAGATGTGGCCACATCTTGTCACTGAAGGAGGTGTCATTGTTGCTTAAGACAGATGGATGTCCTCATCTCTTTTATTCTCCTGTGTTTTGCTGCTTTAGAGTTTGTCAAAATCCATGTCTCTTCTGTCTTAATGGTGTCCCAGTGATGCTACTTTGGCATGTTGAATGATCCTGGCTGGGACCCACACCTGCAACCTTTCTGTTTTTAGAGAGATAATGTTAGGAAAATGGTTTTCATAACCATCACATCTGGTTCTAAACTACTTATAACATCAGCAGTAAACATCTATCACCAGCACTCTAAAGTGACTGTGCTGCCTCAGATGAAATATTGTAAGATTGCCCAGAGCTCAAAAACCCACTACATTAAGAGTAAACTATTCTAGCAATTAAAAGCATTTCAAGAGATGAAAGATTGTAGAAAATATCTTCTACTGAGTTAATTTTTATTTTTTTCCTCATTGATTCAGCTTAGTATAGCCAAAATAAAGATATAAAATGTGGATGAAAAGAAGAATGTGAGAAGTGAAGAAAGAAGTGACCAGTAATGGGCCAATTCTTCACTGACCATTGATAAGTAATGAGTATTTATTATTGCTCATTTTGCAGAAATTATCTTCCAGCTTCAGTTCCAAAGCTATAAATATGATTTTCACATTAAATTTTGCAGAAAAACACAGTGTAAAAGTTTATCAGCACCATAAAAAAAGTTAACTAACACAGCTATCCTGACATAGAAATGCAATGAAGTTGAAGCAATTTTAGTTTTATCGTGAGGCAAACTTGCCGAGCTAAGCCTTGGGCAGGAGCAGAGACCTGATCTTGTTTTGATAAATGTCTTCAATGTGCCTTTATACCATGGTAATTCACACATGTTAGTTTTCATATTGACAAAAAAACCCACTAAAAAACCCACAAAACTAAACTGAAAACTAAAGGGGGTAGTGGTGGGAGAAAGAATCATTTATAGTAGAAGTGACATAAGGCACAGATCAGAAATGGATTCTCACTTAACATCCTGGTGGTTTTCCACTGCTCCTTGTCTCTGTTATTTTATTTTTTTTCTACCCATCGGCTACCAGAGTGTATCAGGGAGCTGCATGTGCCTAGCTCTACCCCAGCAGCAATAGACCAGTTAATAGTGTGTTTTTTCTCCATGTTTCTGAGTGACTTATGATATCTGATAATTCTGTGTTCATGATTCACAGAAACATAACTGTCCAAGGAAAAGCTATCCCCCCTCTTCTGGCTTCACAGCACACATTGGGCTTTCTTTCACCATGAGTCTTTTCCAAACAGTTTTCTGTGGGAGTGGGGAGAGTGGGAATCTCTGTCTGAATGCCTTATGCTGCTGAGAGATTATTACAACATGCCAAGATTTTACAGGGGTGGAAATATCCCCTGAAGCTGTTATTTATCAATTCCTAAGAAATTTAGCTTACAGAATACAAAAATAAGCCTTAAGTAAATGAAAGTAAATAAAGTAATACATGCCAAAGGCAGGTCATTTTACTTTTACCTTCTATTTCTGCTACACCAACACAAAAAAAACATCATCAGTTCCTGTTCTCTGTCCCATATGAACCCAAAACTGTAGAGGTTGCTCTGAAAAACCTCAAATCTGAACTCTAAATATGAAGCCTAAGCACTTCCATATCTGTTTCTTAAACAGTTGGAAGTCATTACTGCTATTCAACCTAGTGTAACTGCAATTCCACATGAACTTGATGTTCTCTCATATATATATAATTTAAAACTACACACACATTTTCACTGTGATATGGAAGCAGAGAGTTTATTTTAGTTCTTTTACTCAAAACTCATTTAAGAACTATTTTGGATTCATGAAGAGGGTGCTTCTTTATCTCAAGGATCTGACCCAAGTTCAAGGAGCAAACAATTGATGCACTTAAAAAGCCTGACACTTCACACTTCTTAGTATTGCTCACTGAGTGGAGGCAACATCTCTACATAAGAGTCACAGTACTGGATACATACCCTGGATGCATGTGCAGCTCAGATGCTCCATGTCATGGCTCAGGCTGCTTTCATCACCAGTTTAAACTAGTCCACACGAATGTGAACTGAAGCACTTGCTGGTGGACCCCACTGGTTCTGCAGGTATGTGCTGGGAAATCTCCCTTTTTACACTGTGAGAGCTGTTACACCCTGGGAAAAGTTGCTGGAAATCATTCTTCATGTGGATGGCTGGATCCTTCAGCTGGAAAATGCAGAGCAGAGGGTTAGAACTGTTTCAGCTTGTCCCACAACACGTGCCAACCTGGCCATCCTAATACCATGGTCTTACTGCATCCCTGCCTGACACTGCATCTATTTGACAGACTCTCTTGCAATGGACTTGGTCAGTTTACAGCAAAAACTCAGTGTAGAGTTGTGGGTGCTAGTGAGACTCAGGGAAAAATGTAGCTTGAGTTTTCCCAAGGTACTCAAAGGAAAACAGAAGGGAGAGAACTAATAACAAAAATCAACACCTGGTGTTGTGAACCAGAGAGTGTGTGAGAGACATGATGTTTTGGTAGAAGCATGTTTATAGGAGGTGTTGCCTTCCTTGGACCAATGAGGTTCAATTCTGTCCTTGGTTCTGTGAACCAGTCTATAAAAGTGTGTCTAATTTTGCACTGAAGTGTTTATTCTGTTTTATGGAGGCAGTCTGTGTTGCTGTGTCTTTTTGCCGCTTCCTAGTTCTACAGTGACACAGAGTTTTCAAAAAAACCTTTCAAGAAAGTAAATACAGGAAGGTCCTAGAAACTGTGGGTTGTTTCTTACCATGTTTTCATGGCAATGCACACATGGGAATTCAGCTGGCTAGAGGTGTCCCCACAGCCTCTTGCCAAGCTGCAGGCTGTGGGAGGAGTGGGCTGTCTTGCCTCCAGGCAGTCTTTTGCAGAGAGCCCTGCAGCGACAGCAGTGCAGGGAATCAGCTCCCCTCTTCCTTCAGGGAAGCCATCCAGGATGCTGTTGCCCCTGGTCAGAGACACACATCCAAGCCAGGATGGAGCAGGAGGCAGGACTGGCGCCAGCTCCTGAGGTGCTGCTGGATTAGAGGCTGAAATGTGCTCCTGCAGCACAGAAGACTGATGCAGAAAAAAAAAGTTCCTCATTTTTTCAAGAAATTCCCACTCTCCTCATTTTCTCAAGAGATTAAAAAGTTATCTAATGCCTGTTCCCTGTGATTCACTTGTTGAAATGCATTTGTGAATTCTCAGGAGGAAGAAATCAAGGAATCACGAGATCAAGAATTGCTCAATGGGAAAAAATTGCACCCAGGGAAAGTGGAGCTGGAAGAGAGGATGAAACACTGTCACTCTATCCTTCCTGCAGAGCTTTGTCCTGTCAAATTTAAAGACTGTAAAAGAGCAATGCCTGCTGTGGGAATAGGGATGTGAGACTGTTACACTTCTCTGTCTTGGTTGCCTACCACACAAGGGTAGACAGATGCTTCAAAATAATAGTGATGATGTCTTGTTAATAAGGCTTATATCTCCTAAATATGCCTGAAGTGGGTAATTTGTGAAGACATAGAAAAAGGGAGATGAAGACCTTTCTGTTTGCTGTACTATAATGAGCTATCTGGACTATGTGTACACCTATATGGTAGCAGCACCATCCAACATACAGTTTGAATGTATTCAATGCCTTAGCAGAGCAACAGTAGACAGAAGACAGGCAGAACTAAACAACAACAGAAATGCAACTATTTTAGGAGGAAAATACAGATGCAGTAACACAAAGCAACGTTGTGACTATATTTTCAAAGAGCATTGACAGTTACCAAGCTCTCTCCAAATCACACCAGTGCCTTTTGTTCCAGACTTGTCTTGCTCAGACTGATTTCTTTCCCCAATTTTTCCTAAAGATGTTCTCAGAAGTTATTTCAGTTCCTCTGGAATGTTTCTTAGTTATTTTTTAGGCAGTGTCTATAAACCAGAAGAAATAATTTATTGCACAGTTTGAGCCATAAGCACCCCATGAAATGCCAAGTGAGAACTATGGATATTCAGCATCTCTGAAAGTGCCACGTTTTTGAGTGGTTCCTCTTGGAAATTTGAGTTTCTCCCTGTGGTCACTGCTGGGAACATGATAAAAAGCAAATTAATGTCTATGAATAAAAAAATACTAGATCAGCATGAGTTCTTTCAAGCCTTTGGGTTGGCACAGCTGTAGAGTTGAGTTGGAGGAGTTGGGCAGAGGCTTGCCAGAAGTGAGAGACAGGGAGGGAGCAGTGAGGTATGTGCAAAAGTTCTGGAGAAAAGAGAGATGTCTCAGAAAGAGAAAAAATAATATCCCTGGAAGGAACTCAAACCACTAGAGGTTTGTCATTAAACTCAGAACAAGCTTTTATTCCAAATCAGTCTTCTGAGCTATGCATTTTGCTTAGTTGAATTCTTCTCTCCTAAGGATGCAAGCTTACCAGTTAGTGAGGAGGTGGTTTCTCTTTCTGTGTAAGTGCCCAAAATTTCTAATTACCTCCACGTCCTGTGTTAATTAACTTGGGCATTAACTTAGGTAAAATTCTGGCATGGATGTCATTAGAGATGATTGTTCTCCCACATCTCGAAATGCACTGCAGTTACCTACAGGTCAGTAGTGACTTCCTCGAGGGCATCTTCTGTACCATAATCACTTCTTGCTGCCTGTCACCAGTTTTGACGAGAAAATGCATTACTCTAGAGCATGAAATGACAAGCATTGCTCCACCACTGCAGCACCACAGCTCAGCACAGGGATGCTGCACTGCTGGGCAGAGTCAGCAGTGGTGGGTACCACGGGAGCCAGGCAGCAGTGGGGCTGGCTCCACCTCTGAGAGGAGCCTTGGGGACTGGGAATCCAGTCTTGGGTCAGTGCTGTCTGGTAAGGGGGAAGGAGACAGCATTTTAAATCAGCCATCAAAATAAAGGCGTTATAGAACTGGAAGAGATTTGTGCCCTACACTCTAAATTCCTTTCCTGTTACGTCCCCCTGAAAGCCAAAGCAGATTTTTTTTTCTGTGTTCAGCAGATGCAGCTGGGGATTCATAGGGCTGTGTGGTCTCTGCACTTTCATGAGTACATGCACATATGCACACACTTTTTATTTTTTACATTAATACTGTAAAAACTCAGGGTGCAGGGTGCTTCTGAAAAGCCACCGTGTATTCTCCAGCTCACACAGCATATTCAGCCATCCTCAAGCATTTCTACTCCTGTTACCTTAGTAACAGTCCTAGGGAATCCCTAAGTAATTAATCAAGCTGCTTAGCTGTTTAAGGTCTTTTACGAGGGATGCTGTTGTCAGGCTTCTTTCTCATTGCTGGCAAAAAAAAAATAAATTAAAAATCTGTATTTAGAAAAGAAATGGCATGTGGGCTGTGTCTCTCATATGGAGGAGGTAAATGGGTGCCTGTGTGCACCTTGTTAAGCATTTCTTTGGCACGTGTGTACTTACTAAGTAACTGATACTACAAGTAACAGCTGAAGCATGAACCTCAAAGAATTTAGAGGTTCAGCTGCCAGGCTGGATTTCTTCAAATATTTCAGTGTCCATTCTAGGAGACCATCCTGGTTTCTCCTTCCAGTGCCACATTCAGAAATCCCTTTCAGGGTCATTAATGCAAAACAGAGAGTGTCAGCAAGAAACAAGTATTTTAATTTAGTCTGAGTTCTCATAAAACCTGTTCTTATTTTAGTTGTTTTTTCTCTGCAGAAGGCAGTATTCTTCCTTTGTACACTAAGGAGCATAGCTGAGTGTGCTAGGTTATGGAGACCATAAAGCCTGCCTTACAGAAAGACATACCTAAACTCTATCAATATAAATTGTTATTTTTCTTTTTAGGATAGCAGCTAACATCATGTCAGCCCTTTTTCATGGTGTGGATCCCTGAGAATTTTCCCTTGGAGCTGTGGTTCTTTGCAAACCAATTATCTTTCCTGAGTTATCCCCAAGGATCAGTCAGAGGTGCATGGCACTCTATGGACATGACAACAAAAGCATGACTAGGTCAGGTCACTAAATTTTCAGTACAGCTCTTTTCCCTCAAGAGATACACATACAACAACAGCAACAACAAATAATCCCAAATATTCATAAGAGGTTGCAATTTGGATCAGTTTTCTTTGGCAAATCTTTACAGACTGGGCAAGACGTAGATCCCACCTGGGGAGACTCAGCAACAGTACTGACCAGAGAAGAGGACAATGGTGAATCTAGACCTTGCTCATCCTGAGCCAGCTCATTGCATTGATTTTCATCACCCAGTGCCCTCTCTCAGTACTCTTAATACAGTGGTACCAGCTAAAAGGGTCTCTCCTATGTGTCCTGACAGACTCTGAAAGACTTGCAATGCCTTTGTAAGGGATGCAAAAATTTCTGAAGTCACAAAATGGTCAGAGGAGGAGATAAGAGCAGCAGATGTCTTTCTGTGGTCTGTGCTGTGCCAGAAGGATGCTGTTTAACCTAATTTTGCTTACTTTGCATAGTGAGTCTTGACAGTACATACCCCCATGATGACCTCCATGCTCTGCTTTTAAGTCTGAGGGATTTGCATTTGTTCCACCAGCAGACACCATTTTATTTTTAGATTAGTCAATCCTGGGGTAGTAAAGCACTGTATGACTGTTAGAGATAATTTCTAACATCAATAAAACTTTAGAAGTTTATTTTAATAAAGGAAGAAACATCTGAAAAATGAGAAGCAAAAGCTGCAAAGCAGGAAAAATATACGCCAGTAAAATGGAGCAATTAATTACGCTTAAACATCATAATAGATTTCTCCAAAGTGCTTAGGGTGTCAGCTGAGCTGGTGATGGACCAGCTGCCCTGTCTTCCCCATCTGTGTTGCATTTTGAGCTTACACCTCAGAAAGTTCTCTCATGGCTTTCCTCTAAAAAACCCCAGCTCCTTATACTAAATATAGATGTGATGACTCTCAGTTTTCTTCTCCTATTTTCTCAGGCATTCATCTCTGAAATACAAATAGTGAAAGCAAAACATGGTTTATTTTCACCTACTCTAGGATTTTCTCTGCCTTTACACTTCTACACTGTGCCTGAATTAGCACATTTCTTCTACTCTAGCCAGAGCTTGCTGGTTATGATTTTTGCAGCATGACTTTTGCCTGTTTCTCTTTTTTGACTAGAGAGGAGACCTCAGTGACTTAGTAGGTCTTAGGGCACCTACACTTCAGTTCCTTCAGGTTAGGTGAGATGAACCTCCCCAGTGAACCCCAGGGTCTTTAGGAACTCATGTTGCACCAGACATGACTTTCAATTATTCCACACCAATGAAATAGGTGTTACAGCAGCCTAGAAAAACACAACTAGAATTAAAATGAGGACAGTGGGTTGATGTTTATGTTTAATGGTCCAGCCTAAGGACAATTGTCTCACTGTGGGAGTAATTTTTTGAGTGTTTCTCCATTACCTCCTTGACAAAGATCAAACATCCATGAGTTTTCACAAGACCTGCAGTCATTTTGTTGTTGTCTGAAACTGGAGAAATACATATTTTTAATTGGGTTGTGTATTCCCACTGATCTCTCACACATACTGTGTATATACACACATATATAATGTGCATTTACAGGGATTTATTTACATATTCACAGGACTGTTGGCAAGGCAATGCAGAAAACTGGTTAATACTGTTGCTGTTGTCTGCTAAAGGCAACTCATCTATGCTTAGATGAGACTGCAAGTTGTCATGAAAATGAGTCTCCTCTGCTGCTTCCTTTCCCTCTTCTTTGGATCTGTATCTCACAGAAAGTGCTTGCTTCTGCACTCTGCAAATGAGTACTAATGAGGTCATTAAACTTTGATAACCATCCATTTATTTGACGCGCTTTGGACAAAGCTGTGTCTCGGTCTGGGGGAAGGCAGTTTTTCAGCTCTGAACTACAAACAGATTGAAGTCAGGCAATGCATTGCTGGGCATAGGAATTGCTCAATGAGGCTGATTAGAAATTCATCTGATGAGGTTGATTAGGAATTCACCTGACAAGAGATTAGAGGGGAAACAGCATTTTGGAATGAGAGAGGGAAAAGAAGAAATTGAAAAGGAAAAAATGGGCAGCAACAAGGGAAAGAGAAGCAGGGCATGGCAGAGGGCTTTGGTCAACGGAGGAAATGGAAACAAGGAAATCTGCAGTGGTTTGATCAAGATATCTACATCTCCTGTGTTTGCTGCAGAAAGAATGATCAAAACTTTAGGAAATTTTTCAGAGTTGGTGTGTCTATCTGTTTAGGCTAGTAACTGTCAGAGAGGGGTGGCTTGTACACCAGCACATCAGAAATCCCAAGCTCTTTCAAGAGACACCAGGATGTTAGCAGGCAGGAGACAGATGCATTCTATGTCCTATTTGGAGAGGGTCACAGGCACACTGACAAGCAGTGTTCAGCAGCCAGCAGGGCAAGAAACAAAGCTGCACAGGCTGCAGTGTTAAGGAGCTGAGTTACCTAATTAGGTGCTCTGGATTTTCATTTAAAGCTAATTGGAAACAAAGGATCTTTGTCCTTTTTCCTGTAGGGAGCAGAGGATTCTTTTCCATACATAAACTGTGCCTTTGACAAACAAAAGAAAAATCAATATATAACACGACAGGTACCTGACCAGTGGAACATGAATGCACAGTGTGCCCAAGCAGTGGCTGCTTTCACAGAAGTCATCAATCTTTGCCATCACACTCTCACAACTGCCAGGTAGGCTGTGAGGCTTGCAGCAGAGGGTCACTAAACCTCCTGATTAAAATGAGAATGTTTATTTTTCTCAAGTATGAGTTCAGGGGAATAGAGACTCTGAGTGTGTCAAAATGGCTGCAGCTTTCCTCCAGCCTCCCATCCACAGACCTCACTTGTGTGCAGCTCACTCTGCAGTCATTCCACTCCTAATCAATTCTTCTTTTCTTTTCCGAGTGTAAATCAATATGTCTGCAACTGGAGGTAAAATCACAGCATTTCTAATGTGGAGCGTGACATGAGCTCTTAAATCCTAATTCAGAGAATCCATTGAAAACAGTCTTTATTTTAAGTGTGCACTAAAATGTGCCATCGATGATCTCAGTGAGCTGTGCACCCTGAGGGAAACTGAAGGATTTGGGGAAGCAATCACAGAAGGGACTTCCTGGGAAAGGGTGAGTGTGGCCAGCGTGAGACATCACACAGGTGCCACAGCTGTACAGCAGTGATTCACTAGGACAGGCTCTGGGTCAAGGGGTTTCCCCTGAACTAAAGACAAACATCCAAATGAGAGTGTTGGACAAGTCAGACACTGCTGCCTCTTGTAAATTGTATGCAGGAACTTGTGAAGACACTGAAAAAACATGTGTGAGAGAGAAACAGTTGGTATGTCCTCTCTGCTAAAGATTTTCCCTCACTGATAACTGAGTGGAGTTCAAAGCTGATCTTCTAAGTGGTGCAAAAGAGGCATATCATCCCAACACCAAAGAGTTGCTATCTAGTTTGTTAATCTGTCCACAACCAGTAATTAATTGTAGTAAAATAACAGGCATAGCCAAATAACATCCACCCCTACATCCCCACTCAACACACCCAGTTAAATAACACTCCAATCTGCTTTTTCATCTTTCAGCATCCTCACCTACAGGCTTGGAAAACCAGTTTGGCTGGTGTTCCTGGTGCATCTCAAGCTGTACACTGACCTGAAACATTGTCCCACTAGTGCAATGCATTCACACTCACATATTGCTGTGTGTGCACTGGGACACTATGAAAGTAACTTGTGGCAAGAGGTGCTGCAACAGGAACATCAAGTGAGAAAACTTTCTATTTCCATTCCAGATCCCCTGAATGAAAATCATCCAGGCAAACACACTTGTCTGATTTGCAGACAGCCAAGAGCAAAGTGTTCACAATTCATTTTGGGAGCCTTAGAGAGTGACATATCAGAGCCAGGTGGGTGGACTGCAGTGGGGACTGCATTTGGGAAACCTCTGTGTGTGTGTGTGTGTGTGTGTGTGTGTGTGTGTGTGTGTGTGTGAGAGACCCCACAGTGATGAAGAACCACCACAGAGCAAGGAAGAAAGGCTGCTCCAGGGGAAATAAAGGCCACTTCAGAACAAGAGGAGAGCTGGTATTTGGGATGCAAAGACTATTACCAAAGAACACCTCCAGAGGAGCCTTAACAGTAATTGAAGAAAACAGAAGTAAGCAAAAGAAAAAAGAATGTGAAGAATCTTTTCTGTGAGGGTAGTGAGACACTGGAACAGACTGCCCAGAGAAGTGGTGAATGCCCCATCCCTGGAAGTGTTCAAGAACAGGTTAGATGGGGCTTTGAATAATCTGGTCTAGTGGAGGGCATCCCTACCCACAGCAGAAAGATTGGAACTATATGATCTTTGAGGTCCCTTCCAATCAAAATGTTTCTATGTGCCTGTGATTAAAAAAACAAACTGTATGAGACTTAAAACTGAAAATCAATCACTACTTTTGTATTTGTTGTTTCCCATACTCTTCAGAGAAACGGACACATTTGACTAGAATGCTCATCAAATCTTCATCCACATTTACATTTGCTTCTTCCAAATCCAATTTTTTATTATTCCAGATGTTTTTGTCTCACAGAGCCACACTTGGGTGTCACCAGTGAAGCTTCTGGTACGAATTTCCAGCCACTTGTGACTGCAGCACATAAAATCTAACTATAACCTGAGTCTTCCTAGACACTCCTTACACAGGGAGCAATTCAGGAGCTTAAACATCTGTAACTAATGATACTAGATGTTATTTATGGTCTGAGACCTTCAGATGGCAAATACAAGGAATCTACGGAAGGCCTGGGCTCTTTTCGAGCCAGAGAAGATAGACTGTAGCATCTAAACCACATTAGGCCCTTTCTTACTATCAAGAAACTTCATTTCCCTTCTCAGGAAAAATGAGTTTGTTGCTAATTCGTCTGACAGGATTTTGTCTGTCTTCGCAGCAAAAGCCTAGATTTAGCAAAGATGACACAGAATTTCTGTGCTCTAGTGACCTAAAACACTGATTAAAATAAAATCAGAGAAATGGGAGAAAACCCCCTAAAGGAGACCAGGGTTTTTCAGCAGTCTGTATATGTTGTTTTTTTCCAATAATAACTGAGATGTCTTTTATGCTTTCTACATGCTTAGTTTTGCAGAGTGCCACTGATTTTCTCCTTGATAAAAGACACATCTAAATTGTTTGGTGGAAAGATGTGATTTTGTGCAGCTCTGCTTGAGACCATCTGTAGACATGAGAGGCAGCTCAATACCATGGGATGAGATAGATGCATCTTCTAAGTGATTAGAAGTGGAATAGCTCACCATAATTCTACTTAAACTGCTGTCTCTAAAGTCAGGAGGTAATAATCCCACTGAGATGCATGAGGCTGCTCTTACCAAAGCTGTGGCTTCATGCCTCCTGCAACTTCATTAAGACATTGCTGTATTGGTTTTGCCAAATTCCCAGGTAATCCACAGGGAGGGAGTTGGAGCATAGCTCCATAGAAGAGGAGAATCACCAGAAGCTCCTCTAAGTGAAACAAGATCTTAATAGATATCTCCTGTGGTCTATCCTGACTGTGATGGATGTACCATGCCATGCCTGTCCCCAGCCCAGGGGGCCCTGGAGTAATTTACCTGCACAGGTAAAACCTGCCCTGAGCTGCAGCAAGAGCAGACTTGCACAGAGAGGCATCAGGGCACAGCCAGGGCTTCCCCAAGGCAGGGCCTGCCAGTGCCACCACACTGGTGGTTGAGGATCTAGGAAAAGCTTTCTATAGTCATTTTCTGAAGATGGAGGACTTTTCCCAACAGGCATTTCCTGTCTCTGAGCCTCCATAGGGTTTTCCTGGGTCCCCATAGGCAGCTGAGGGATGAAATCTCATCAAACAGCAATAACATGGATAAAACTCCATCATGAATTCTTGACAGGAACTTCTGGATACAGATCCTGTGATAATCCTGCTGCATCGTTTCACCAACACTCTCCACCAGCTGACAACACAGCCACAGCTAAATCCAAGGTCACTGCTGTGGTCTTCTGAATGGATTTGTTGTGACCCTTTGCTGTTGCTTCTGCCATTGGCAATTGATTTCCTCCCTGAAAGGTGACTGCAAGACATAAATTTACTGTACCCATTAATTCACCGACACTAGAAGGGCAAACATCCTTCCTCCTTCCTGCCCACTTGTCCCATTTGTGGTCCCACTTTGTGGCTGCTCCTCTTCTGTCACAGCTCTAGTATCTGCTCTTCCCACTACAGCATTTCTTACATTTTTCTACTAAAATAATACTGTCTTCATTACATGTTCAGGAAGATAACTTCTCATGTCTGCCACCTACCCAGCTTTTACTCTCTCCACAAAATAAATATACCTCACACTCCCCCAGAAGGGCACAATAGCTGTGAAGAAACAAGTACTTTTTGCTGAGATTTGGCAGTCAGATACTGTAAGTTCTCATATCTGCTTTTTCCCCCAGTCAGACAACAAAGTGGCTAAAGCTGGGTGCAGCTCATGGTTTACCTGCATCTCCACTTTGAATTAGACATGAGGTTGCTCTGTGCCTGTTTCCCTTTTTCTGGTGACAGGCTGGGGCTATGGACAGTCACAGAGATGGAGAAGGCAGCACATGGCATCACCACTGTGCTTCTGGTGTGTGAGCAGCAGCGGTGGCTGGGCAGGGTGAAGGGGCTGCAGCTGCATTCTCTGCCACCTTACACGTGGAATTGCAGGCCTATAACATGGCAAGGATTAAGTTGGTGTCTCAGACATGTAAAATTCAGGCTCTTGCCAGGGTGATTGGGAACACAGAGGTGCTGAAAGATCACATCCTCCTTCCCTTTCTGAAGTGTCACGACTGATGGAATTAACTTTTATGACAGACAATTGTATTTAAAACAGGAAAGAGGGAATGGTAGGGTTGTTTTCCCTCACTACATTGTTGAGCTTGTCCTAACACTTTAACAGACTGGTTCATCAGTTGTGCCTCCACTGTGAGTGAGGGAGCCATCCCTCTCTGTGCCCACAGGACTGGGACAAGGAATACCACCTGTACAGAACACCTGATTTTGTCTCTTAAAAAGGGAACACACAGGACTGCTGTAACACTTTTAATTAACTTTTTGTGCTCAGAAATTCTCACCTGATTTTGAAGGAAATAGGCCAGTTTGCACAAGTGGTGAATTTAGCCCTAAGAAAATAAATATCTCAAAAATTTTGGTCTTCAGTAGTTTCTCTGGACATGCCTTCATAGTGAACCAGACAACACAAGAAATGATCTTAGCTTTTTGAATGTCAGTGTGGGCGATGAAATAATTTTCAAGAACTGTACGAGCTTTTGTTATGCAGAAAAGATTATTTACAGTGAGTTATTTTAAGTTTGAGCTGTAATGGGAACAGACTGACTCACGTGCACTGCCTGTTATAAAACCAATCAAAGTATCTAAGATGGTCATCACCTTTGTAGTGTTTTATGTGGAGGAGGAATATTTTTTAAATTTGGCAACAGAAGTTATTAGCTGTTAACATGATCCTTCCAGGAGTGCTTGTGTACAGAATTTATTAAACTTATTTTAAACTTGGATAACATCTTCAGCATCCTCCTCTGAATATTATGCCTGTGTTTATCCAGGAATGCAGTTGGACTTCTCTTCCTGGTCTTCCAGCTATGGTAACTGTATAATCAAATCAAATCAAATCAAAAGGTAAGTGGAGCTACAATAAAGCAGTATTCACATGATGATTCAGTTTAGGGTATCAGACTTGAACAATGCCACTTTCAAAGGCCTTAGTCATATGAAAGCCATGCTTTCTGAAGAACAAGAGATGA
This sequence comes from Muscicapa striata striata, assembly GCA_030060385.1. NCBI lineage: Eukaryota > Metazoa > Chordata > Aves > Passeriformes > Muscicapidae > Muscicapa > Muscicapa striata. The sequence continues at coordinate 2,345,541 of JAREIS010000031.1, forward strand.
TTTTACAACACCGTTTGATGGTTTTGAGGTTCATATTTCAGAAATTTCAAGCTTCATTTCAGTTCAGGAAAACAACAGGGGACATTTGGTCAGGGTGCAGCTTTGGCCAGCCCCAGCACCCTGCAGATGCTGGGACTGAAACCAGCCTGTTGCAGCCACGGGCCAGGCAGTGACACACAGCAAAGCTCAGCTCTTCTGTATTTCCTGCCTTCAGTGTGCTCAGCTGCACACGTCTGCTCCGTCCTGCAAGTGAATCCTCATGAGTCATCACAGCAACAAGATGCATGAGAAGAGACTGGCATTTCTACTAACTTAGAGCAGAGAGATACAAGAGCCCTTCATGGTCACATATTTCAAAGGGAATCTCTAAACTCGAGAAGAAGGAATTTTGCAGAACAGCTCTAAAGCAAATTTTGCTAAATTGCCTAGAAGCACAAGTATTGGCAGCCAAAAATATATTTAACTCCTTCATATTTTCCCCCAGTTATTTCTGTCATTAATCCCATACTGATGCCTTAAGTTTTTTTTTCATATTATCCAGATTCTGTACTGCATTAGTATATAACTCTGAACTTCATATAAAGGGTTAGCAAGCTCTCCTCACAGTTTAATTAGACAAAACAATCCTTTCCCAGCCCAATAACCAAGGAGACCATTACAGCTTTAGGCTCAAGAAGTGTAAACAACAATGAATTGAGGAGAACAATCTGGAAGGATGGGACTTTATAACCTGAAGCTGTAATTGGACAATTAACCCAAATATGCAAATAGACCAAAACTTATAAAAGTGTGAAAATGTGTGACCCATAGTCCATCTTGGGTACAGCCATGACCAGGCTCACACCATGCCCAAGGTGTAGCCCTTGAAGGCCTTTTTAATAAATACCTACTTTACTTCTTTAACACTGTCTAGCCTCTGTTCTAGGTAGCCTCTCAAGGCACCAATACAATGAAACACATGTACATAGTCCTGCAAACATCTCACATAATTCAAAACAGTATCTGTTTCTATTTAAGGCAAAGTGAAATATGCGCCACAGATGCAGGACTAATTTCTTATGTTGGAGAATGTCCTTTTCCCCAGGCATGCAAACATTTTAACTTTTTTTTCCTGCTCCAGTGCAGCATGCTTGCTCAAGCCTAACTATCCCCATCTGTGTAAACAGCATCATAACACTGATGACAGGTGACAATTCTGTCTCACAACTAGTTTTCCTGCCAATGTTTTAAAAGCAAGGTTTCCTTTAGTGACCATCTCAGTCACCCAGCAGCACAGTTTATCACAGTTTAGTGAGAGTAATTTCTGTCTATATGAGTGTGTTCAAAACAAGTCTGACATGCAACTAGATAAGCCAAGGCATATGATTTTTTTATAATCATTGTGTCAGTCTGAATAGCATTGCAAGAAAGATGCTGAGCATCAGGAATATTGCAGTTATGAGAAAGGATGACATTCCCAGTCCTAAGTGCTATTCAGCTGCAGGGCCTCTGCATTATAGAAAAGGGAAACGCAGCCACAGCAGTGTTTCTCATTAAAGCCATGGCCCTAAGAATAGCTATTTACCATAATTTATTTTGGAGAGGAAAGAGATCAATAACTCAGAAACATCTATTTGCTGTCTTTCATATCTCCCATTCAGTTTGCAAAAGCACTTATTAACCTAAAGCTTTTTAACAACAAAAACAAAAAAAAAAGTCAAAAAATGAAAACCAGTAAGATGAACAAACAAACCAAGCAAAAAAAGAAAGAAGGAAACAAAGCCCACACAATTTTACACAACTTTGTTTTCAGCAATCCAGAGGGGGATCTGTCAAGAGGAACATCTGTTTTGAGCTCAGGAAAGGCATGTGCTATGCATGAGTGAAGCTTTTCAGTGACATGTGACTGAAATGCTCTGGTTTGGTTACATGACATTTAACAGTCCTTGAACACAACACTCACATTGGTGCACATGAACACAGAAGTGACATTTGGGGTGCTCATAACAGGGAGGAGAGTATATAAATTCTCTTTCTTTGTATTTTGTAAATAACTCAGATGAAAGAAAAAGAAAAGGACTTAAAAAGAGAAAAGAAAGCAGAGTTTCATACAAAGAGATGGCCAATAGAGCTGAGATAAAAGTACAAGTTGTCTTTTCTTCTCTGGCAGCTCCTTCTTCCATTATTAAGAATCAGAGCAGGCATAAAACATCATCATGTAAGATCACTGTGTGCTATGCCTCATGGTGCAAATTACTCCTAAACCTGGGGACTGTGACAGCTTTCTCAGTACAAGCCAGACCTTTTCCTATTTTAAAGACATCACTGGGCCATCTACAAAAGCATGAGTTCTGCATCTTCTCACCTGGTACAGTCCCTCTTCTGTTATGTATAATAAAATTTATATATCCAGGCCATCTGCTATTTTAGCAAGTGAAATTTTTAGTAAAAAACATAGCAAAAAGGTGTTTGAGAGAGAAATTTCACATCACGTGCAGGTGTGCAATTTCTTCTTTGAATGCTGGAAACTGCTAGAAGAGCCACAGGCACAAAAGCAAGAGAACAGGCAGAGTAGAAGTAAAGTTGGTTCCTTGTTGCTTTGCAATGACAAGAAATCAAAGCAGATACCAAGAGAAACCAGAGTTACCTTGAGGACAAGGTAGATCCCTCATGGGTACTGTGCTTGGGATGAGCAGCATCTTTTGTCCTCGACCTTGTGGTGATGCATCACCCTTTACCCATCAGGGCAGGCTGGCAGAGGGGCACACACAACAGGGTCTCAGGCAAAGCCCAGCATCATCCTGCAGGAGCTGCACCAGTGATTTGAACTCAGACAGGATCCTGTGGAAGAAGTCTTCCTTTCACTGATTCCAGGACAGTGATGATCTCTTAAAAAAAAGCAAAGCAGGCAGCAGGCAGGGACTCTGTCCTAAACAGGCCCTGCAAGTTCTCCTACAGATGATGGGACCAAACACAGTCTTCCCAGTTCAGGCCCTGGTCTACCTGCCTCTGTTTGAAGGGAAGGGCTTCTTACCTGCAGCATCTGAAGGCCCAGGCCATTCCTGAACAAACACCAAGTATTTGTTGCCAGTATAAATGTATCCTGAGAAGCCATACTGCAGATTTGTCATGTTGAGGTCTCTAAAACATCAAGACCAGTCCAAATCTCATGAAATAGTAATAAAGAGATCCTTACAGGCTTTCACTAGGTCTAGAATGAATGACATGTTATACATGGCACCAAGCTATTGAAAAAAGTAAGGATAACTGCCCTGCAAGAACACTTCTGTTCTAGTCACCTGATTTCCTGGACCTTCCCAACCAGTTCAGATCCAACAGCTTGCAAAAGATGTGAGGTAAAGACTTTCTCTGCACAGCTCTGACTGTCCTGTGCCCACAGACAAACCCTGCCAGGGCTCCCAGGCACACCACGCAGACTCCCAGTTCTGTCAGGTGTCTGGCTGACACTGAATTTGGGGCTGTGGAGCCTTCTCAGAGCCTCTGCATTTGAGAAAAAAATTATTTTGAATTGCTCAGTTGCTAAAATAAACACTTTCTCTCACCTCCCCAATATTCACTAAAATGGAAATTGGACCAAAGCCTGGTATTATGTGTGATGTACAAAAAGGAAAGCAGATTTCTGAAATCATTACACATCCTCATTTTGAAGTACTATGCCTTATTTCACATCACAATCAAAAGTATTCTGCTGCTTCAAATTTCAAGAGTAGGTTGGACAATTTAGATACAATTGCAGTCTATATTAAGTAGGAGAAAAAGGGAGGGAGATTGTATACTTACTCATTCTTTTGCTTTCAGCTTATTGCTGGTTCAGAGTGAATGACTTCAGCATCTAATGTGATTTTATGCCAATAGACTTTTATTTTATTTAATCTGCTCCATATTTGGGCTACATTTTTGATGTATTTGATGGAAAAAAATTTCTATGTACATGTGTTCATATTTGCACACAGGCACGTTTGTATGCAGCCTGATCCCCACCTACTATTATTCTAATCTTATCCAGAAAAAAACCAAATGTTTGTACTTTTTTGTGAGTCTATAGTAATGCCAAAGTTTAGCCCCAGCCATCAGCCAAGCCTCAGGCAGCTGCTTGCTCACAGCCCCACCAGTGGGATGCAGGGGAGAATCAGAAGGGTGAAAAATAGGAGACTTGTGGGTTGAGATAAATACAGTTTAACAGGAAAAGATGCACCCACAAAAAAAAAAAAAAACAAGGAATTCATTCACTGTTTCCCATGGGCAGGCAGGTGTTCAGCAATCTCCAGAAGAGCAGGGCCCCATCACACTTAATGGTTACTTGGGAAGACAAACTCCATCACTCCAAACACCTCCCTTTCCTCCTTCTCATCCCCACTTTACATCCTGAGCATGATGTCAGATGGTCTGGAACATCCCTTTGGTAAGCTGAGGTCACCTGTCCCAGCTGTGTCTCCTCTCAGTCTCCTCTGTACCCCCAAATTCCTCACCAGTGTGGCAGCAGGAAAGGCAGAAAAAGCCTTGGCTTTGTGTAAGCCCTGCTCAGGGCTCAGTAACCAAAACCTCTCGATGTTATCAAGCCTGTGTTCAGCACATATCCAAAACATTACCCCATACCAGCACTGTGAAGGAAATTAACTCTACCCCAGCTGAAACCAGCATAAGTAGTTAGAGCTATTGCAATTGCAAATAAAATAGAGGATGCAGTTCTTTCACACCTAAGACATATCTCTGTGACTGTTGTATGAGTGCAAAAATAGCAGCCACTAAAAAACAAATGCCTTTTCAGCTATGTACAATGCTATTTTGTGTCTGGCCCGGGCTCAGCATTCTCTGCACAACAGTTTCTTCTTCCTACAGGTTTGGTCAGCACACGCCTCCTGCAAGGCTAACATTTTAGAAATATTTGGAAAGATTGGGAGGAGAGGTTCAATTGTGCAGAGGCTCATCCCTCTCTACTGCTCACTTCTATGCCTTGCTCACTTCCCTTGTACCAGCCTGAACTTCAACAGGACTTTGTCAGCCCAAGATTTTGTCCCATACTCCAATGGCTAATAAAAAATAAATTAAAAAAAATAGGCAGATTCACTAAATGCAGTGGATCTGGTCCACCTTCTAGCACAATAAATCATGTTCCTATCAGAGCTGTTCCTTGGAGCATACACTCAAAGAGGCAGAAATACACCTGTTTTACAAGTGGGTTATAAAAACCCATCTGGGGAGGGGAGCTGTGTGTGCAGGTGGGTTTGTAAGGCAGGGAAGTCCCACAGGAATGTTTGCCTTTGCCCACATCTCACAGAGCTGCTGCAGCAGTGACTCCTGTGCAGCACAGACTGGCCCATGCTCCTGCTGACTGCCAGAACCACCTGTGGGTCCCTGCAGCCCCACCTCACCTGGGCAGAAGAGCTAAAGCAAGCTGAGGGAGAAAGGCTCACCACACACCAGTGTCTGGCTGATAAGAAAGCAGTCCAGTACCAGATTTGTTCAGGTAGCTCTTATTCCCCACTGTGAAGTATAGGCAGACAGAGATGCACAAAGCAGTGAAATATGCCTGGGAGGAAAGACTTTGTATTGCTCTCTCTGCCTTGCATCAGCACAGACCTGTGAGCAGCACAGAGGTGACCATCAGGGGCATCACTCTGATGTCTGTGATCATGGACCGCACACATCAGCTACAGGGCTTTACACCTGTCCCAGGGCTGGAACTCTCCCAGGGGCTGATTCATGTAAAGTGCTTTGGTTTCTCTTTCTGAAAGCCAAGTGCTGGAAGTATATGACATAGATTAGGCTTCAGTTCTTTTAAAGGACAGGTTTGTTTTGTTTGGAAGGTAGCTCTATCTGCAGTGTGAATGAGAGGGAGAGGAAAAAGGCAGCCAGGTACTGTTAGTGTGGGACACAACTGGGAGCAGAATCTCCCTGTTGGGTGATGCTTCCAGAGAAGACTGATGACAGTCTGCCCCTTTTCCCCTGGGCTGCTCCTTCCCACTTCCCACTTTTTCAGGAAGCAGTCTGAGGACTATGGTTTTTTTCCCAGCTCCCAGAAGGGGGACATCATATGCAGAGTCTATTCAGACCTAAAGGATGAACAGAGAGGATGTGCAGGTGATGTGGCTGAGAGAATCCACCTGCAAGTGAAAGACTGGGATGGCTTTTTTAAGGACAAAGTCTAAAAGGTCAAAAAGGCTGGACTGTGTTCCAGCTGGGAAAGTATCACAGTGTGACTGGGGTTTGCCAATTTTAATAGATTTAATTTCTCTTGGGGATAGGATTTAGGAGTAAAGACAAAGCAGGCTTAAAATTTAAAAGGGTATAAGAAATTTATTAATAACACAAAACAATTCAGAATGAGATTTCTAGATTATTCCCTCCTCCCCCTTTCGTCATACCAGCAACATACAGAGAACACTTCAGTCAGTTGTCTACTTAAATAATCATTTCAGTTCACTCTAGAGAGAAAAGTCCCTTCTTTTAGTTTAGGCTTAGAGGGTGTCTCACTCTCATAACTTGCATCCACCCGGAAACTACAAATTATGATTTTTCTTCCTCCCATTCTCACAGTCCTTCCAGAGTTGTATTATGGGTTGCTGAAGCACATGGGGTGTCATTTTAAAGGCAGGCTGCTGAGAACACAAAAGTCTCTTTATCTCATTCTTCATCAAATGTCTCTGTTCAATATTCCAAAAACAGAGAGCTTCATTTCCAAAGGCAAAAAATGTCTTCATCTCAAGCACTTAACCTCCCCAAGTATATTCCACAGTTTAAAGGAATTTCAGTGAAGTCACACTCCCCTAAAGCCCACAAAAAAAGGTTTTCAGCTATTTATCAGTGGCAACTTTTCAATCTCTCCTTCCATGAGGAACTTTGTCTTCATTCTGCTGACCTCTGTAATTCTTCTTGCTTTATTCTTTTCGTTCTGGGAAGCTCAGGAGATCTAGAGTCTCATCCAGGCACTAATAGTTAAACTTGTATCCAAAAGGTAAGGAGCCAGGCTGAAGCCACGCTGGGAAAAAACGTGGCCACCAGGCCGCGTGCTTGGCTGGAGCCTCTCTTCTCAGAACAGGGGGAAAGGAGAGCCCCGGTAGCTCTCCCATCCCCCTCGGCCATGCTGCATGGAGAAGGGAAACCAGGCCGAGCAGGAACCGGGGAGCCGAGCCGTGGCCCCCCCCCACCCGAGCCCAGCTGGGGCCGGGCCAGGCCGGGCTCCACCGAGCTGGGCCACATGGGGCTGCCCCCGCCAGGGGCTGGGGCCGGGCCAGACCGGGCCGAGCCGGGTCCCCCGCAGCCACCTGGGACTGGGGCCCACCAGGGCCGGAGCCGGGCTGGGCCGGGCCCCTACGCCGGGCCCGGAGCCCTGCAGACTCCTGCTCACCTGCCCCCCCGGAAGGCAAAAGACCCCACCAACCCTTTTTCCCTGTGATTTGTGAAAGCAAAACAGCCTTCTAATTGGTATCCTGGGCTGTCAATCACCAACCCCGGTTTCTGACTGGTCCCCGCAGCCTCAGGGGAGGCTCCCAGAGAGGGGACCGCTCGGGGTCCTCAGGAGGCTCTCTTGGGGGCCGGGCTCTCATCCCCCTCCCCGCTTCACATGTCCCCAGCACAGGAAGCCAGATCCACAGCCATCACAACATCATGCAAAGTCCTACATACACACATGCATGCAAAAATATAAATGCTTTCCCCATTCCTTTTTTTTTTTTTTTTTTTTTTTTGGGCGGGGGAGCGAAGGCTAAGAAAGCGTATAGGCCTGGAATTACTGGAATAATAATCTGTAATAAAGAGTGCTGCTTTCATCCACATCTCTTTGTCCACTGGTACCATTCAAAAAAGAGAAATGTTTATAGTATTTATAATATTTAAAAGGAACAATTGTTATTTGATTGCGTTGGAGGGCAAGCTCATTACGTCATTAACTGCTTATCTTAGTTATATGTTTTGAAGTAATCTATGGTGCATGAGGCAATATGCCTGAATCCTTGGGAAATAGAAAGTAAGGACTTGTCAACTCTAAAACAACTCCTCAGTTTTAGGTAACAAGAGTAGTCAAACAATTCAACAAAAGTATTGAAAATTAAACAGCAAAGTTGAGTCTAATTTAGTTTAATTCAAATGTGGTCTTCTACCTTTATTACAAATATAAAGTGTATATCCCAAACCAGTGTCTGGACTTTTAAAAGGCTGTTGGCAAATTAAAGAAGTTTCAGGGAAGATCTGCAAAAATGATTCCTGAAACTGTGCCAGATAGATTAAGTTAAACTCAGTCTATTTATTTTATCAAAGAAAAACTTTGCAGATAGATGATTTGGGCAGGTGCACACTTACAGGGAATGGGAGAGGACTAAGGAAGATGGAGCCCACTTTCCCAAACCCTGAGTGCTTCCTGGGAGCTCATGCATGCCCAGAAGGACTCTGGGCCATTCCACACACCCTGAACATGGGCAGCTGCTTCCTGGCCCTAGGAAAGAAGCTCTTGGACAGAGAAGCAGCAGGGACTGTGGACCCAGGCTCCATTGTAGCAAAAGCCAGCAGATAGTCTGAAGAGAGAAAATTTCAGACCAGAAAGTTTTCCACCACAAGTGGCAACATGCTACTGAGGCAGCATACTTAAAATCATACTGGATTTGCTAAAGTCATACTGGATTTTCTATCCTTTTATAATCATAAATCAGCCTGGGTTTCTTTCATTAAAGGTACAAGAACAATCAGATAAAAAAGTGCTTAAATGAAAATCTTTGGTCTCTGTGATGCAGAAAGTCAGCACAGAGGGTTGTTCTGATCTGTACAGCCTGTGAGTCTGAAGCACTCCTTCATAACAGCATAGGCAGGCACAGCCAAGACAACATGAAGCATATGACCAGAAAGAAATAATTTATTCTCTGTGATACAGGATGAATAGATTTTCACACCATTCAGATCCATTTTTTTTTAACCATCTACCATATGCCGGGAACTGGAGAGCAGTGTGCAGAGCAAGCCTGCATCTGCTTCCTCCTTCATGCTGTGCATGCTTTTTATAAAAGTCCTTCCCTGGAAAGCAGCAGAAGCCATTGCCAGCAGCACTTCCCAGGCTCTGGGTGAGAACTCTGCAGGGGATGGACAGTGGTGGGAGCCAGTGTAAACAGGCAAGAAAGAGCTGCAGGACCACCACGGCACAGGTGATGATGCCTAAGCACCTTCCAGCACAACCACGACAGGGAAAGCTAACAAAGATGAACATCTTCAAAAATGAGAAGAAAACGTTCTTCTTGATAATTCTCCTGTGTGGGAATAATTAAGTGTGAGGCTTCACTGTGAGTTGGTTCTGTGTCCACCACATCTTTCTCTCACTGCTTGCAGGCATGTTTTAAGGAGATCCTGCAAGTTGTGCAAAGGTCAGCTTTTATTACAGAACTATTTACCGTGCAAACTATATTAAATTGTAGTCTCATAAACAACACTTACAACTCTCACCTTTTTTTCGCTGGAGTATTTATCCAGCTTTATCCAGGTCTCTGCTCAGGGTCAACTGGAAGCCATCAGACTGTCAGACTGCTTTGTTTACTCAGCTTTTAAATTTCTTTAGATTTTACCTCATGCCATTGGGCCTTACATCCAACAATTTTCACAGGGTGCTTGCAGTCAAAATTGACACACTTGTATATATCACAGTTGTTTTGTATGATGATGGCATAACTACTGCTCCTATAAACATTAGCTTGCTTGTAAAAGTACTTCAAATTTTACCAAGAACCTGTCACCTCACTAGTATCTTTTTATAAAGCAATGATGGCATTACTACAGCATCAGCAAAAGAACTGACATATCATTCATAGCATTCACACTTAGTTCAGGTGACTAATTCTAAACTATAAATACTTCAAGATCAATTTGTCACAGACTTACAAGCACCTTGTCTCTGATGCTACAGCCTATTTCCCCTGGCACTTCCAAAACACCAGTGAATGGGAAACTCATCACCCAATAAACTCAGTAATTATTCTTCTGCTTACTACTTAAATGCATTAGTATTGCCACACAATAGATAGGATTAGGTCACCAAGTTTGCTTTCTGTGTCTGGCATTGCATGTATGACAGGGTTTCTTTTCTAAACAAAAGGCTGTTTGTCAGTGTTACTTTTGCTCTAACGCATGTAAAGACAACTGTATAAACAGAGCAGTATTTCTGTAATCACCTCACTGCTCTGTGGTGCCCTGAAGCTCAGAGGAGAAGGACTTCTCTCAGCTCCTAGGCTGCATCTACTGAGACAGCAATTCAAGCTGCAAAACACAGCCTGGCTTGCCACTTGTCATCCAGAAAGTATTTGAGGAGAGTATTTCATATTGTTATGTCATAATTTGTTCAGCTAAGTTTGTGGGCACCAAGACAGCCAGATGGTTAATTCCACTACTTTTTTTTTTTTTTTAAAGGAGGAACAGAGGGGAGGGAAGTCCTCTGGCACTGGGTTCTGGCACAGCAGGCTGAGCCCCAGCACAGCAGTTGGGATTGTTGACCCAGTGAATGTGCCCAAAGATCCTTTTCAGCCACACAAAACAGTTCAGTTTTGCCATTAGCATATCAGAGGTGGAGTGGTGGTGGGAAATGGCACAGGCAACAAAGCTGGGAGCTCGGAGTCTTTGTCTGGCTGCAGCTTAGGGATGCAGGAAAAAATTATAATTGGCCATTGGCCGTGCAGTGACAGACAGATGTTGACATTTTTCTCCCTTGGCTGATCAAACCCCACCCTCATCCCAAGGTCTGGAGGAATGCTGCTGACTGCCCCATTCAGGCAGGCAGCTTTCCACCCACTCTGCAGAGTGACAGGGCCAGCATTAGCACAGTATAACCTGCATAGAGAAAATTGAGAGGGTGAGAAAAATTGCCTCTGACTTGTTCTTTTTTTTTTTTTTTTTTTTTTTTTTAATTTTAGTCACACTCTAAATCAGATCTAAAATAAGGTTTTAATTCCAATTCAAAAGCACAGGCAGCGTACATCAGTTAAATGCTACATCCTAGGTCACCTTTGAACCCCATGCAATATCTCTGGGAAGAGGCCAACCTGCCTTAGACAGGCTTCCTTTGCATCCTTGCCAGAAATAGATGTTTTGGGGCCCCAAAAACTGTACAGAGAGTTCCTACTCCCATACACTGTAAAAATCCCAGAGGAAGAGGTTCATGAGCTGTGTCAGACTGGGGTCTGTAAATGTGCCCTGCTGCTTTCATCTCCACTCATCTTCCCTCCTCCTGGCAGTAGCCATGAGAGCAGCACTGGTTCTGCTTCCTCCTGACCTGACCACACACAGCTCTGGGACAGGAAGGATGCCAGACCTGAAAGGGGTGACATTTCTCCTGACACAGCAAAAAATCAGCCTGCATGCTCAAAGGACAATTCTGCAGCTTCTCCACTTGTTGCCTGAATCACAGACCAATCCCTGGAGGCAGAGCATCTGCCAGTTCATTGCCCATCAGACTTTCCCTAGAGCCAAGCAATGTTTTTTTCTCACACTGAGCTTAGTTGCACTGAATATCTCATCTATCACTTTTTGAATATCATATCTATCACTTTTCTGTATGAAGAAAGTCTGCCCACCTCCATGGCTGTTATTCTGAAAACGTTTCTCTAGGCAATAACCCTTGCTTATGCAGCAGCAGTGGGGCAACGTGTGAGGACAGTGTGTAGTCATGACCTCTGCCTAGGAAACCCCTGGGAATGCCTGGCAGAGTTGCAGAGACAAGCCCAGCTCATCACAGGTAATACCAATACTTGCCCAGCTCCAAATCACTCACAGTGCCCAAACGGCCCCAGCAGGGAGGAGTGAAGTGCAGATGCCAGTGTCCATGGCAAAGGGTGGCCATGTGTGTGCTGCTGAAATGGAGCAATTTCCCCTGCAGCCATCACCCTTCTACTCTCCTTCATCAAAAACGCTTCCCACAGGCTCGGCCTTCACCCAGTTTTTGGCTTTTTCCAGTGACAAATCATGATTTCATAAGGTTTTGTTTCTGCTTTGAAAGGCCATCATGAAGTCTGTACCTAGAGCATCTGTTTAGAAAATGCAAATGAGGGCAATGAGTCTATTAAATGCTGTCTAAATGCAGACTGGGTCAGAGACTGTCAGGTCTGCATTTCAAAGTGACAGCTGAGCTTGGATTTGGAGTTTAATGTTTCATATTTGGCTTCTTATAAGATCAAGGACCCTGTCCTCAGCCAGTCCAATGAGGAGGATGCTCATGCTGGGCATGTTTCCTTATGAGTGGAAAAAACCTGGCCCACCTGCTGCAGAAAGGGCCCTTTACACCATTCTGTGCTTCAAAGCCAATTGACTCACCCAGCCTGGACAAAGCAACCACAGTTAAAGCTCTGCTAACTCCTGCCTCAGGCCAGGTTGAGCTGCTTCAGAGGCAGAAGGCTTAAGTGGCCCCAAACACCCAGGGGCAGGGGGATCAGACCTGTCAGTACACAGTTCAGCTCTTGGCTCAGCAGCTACTGAGCTAGCTACCCTCTTGGGAGGGTCTTGAGATTCAGGGTTGGGGTCCAAACCTACATACAGCTTCAAAGATCCGTGCACAGTTGTTAAGTCCTTCGTTTGTTTACAGATATAATGCACTAAGTGAATATAAAACTAGATTTCAATGTGTTGGATAAATTATTTATTGCAAATCCATTGAAAATTCATGTAGTTCCTAGCAATTAGCCTAAGCAAAGTGCAGTGGATATGAAGAGTCATCATTCTTCTGCCTTGTCCCAAAGGAAACACACAACCATAGAGCATAGATCTTAAATGCACATATCTTTACACATACATCTGCAGTCACAGCTTGGAAAGGAGTTTTATTTGCTTCAAATGGATGGGGTTCTCAGAGCAGATTATTCTGCTTTATGCTTGGTTCTTCCCCTTTTATTAGGGCTTTGCAATGTGAACATTTCTCCATGGAGGCATTACTGTGTGGTAGTTGTTCAGTTCTTTCTACATCAGAACACATGCTCTGTGGCCAAAAAAGCCCTTTCTCAGCCCATCCAAACCCTGGCCTGGATCAGACCTAATGCTTCTCATCTCATAATAATGGCTAAAATATGTCTTGCTCTACTCTATAGCCATGAGGGTTAGTAGATCCTCAGCCTGAGTCACTCATTACAAGAGGCTCATAGCAGTTACATGGGTGCAAATTTGGCCTTGCAGAATTTTAACTGTGGAGAAAAGGGATGCGAAGAAAACACCAGTTTGACTCAAACACCACAGAGTAATACGTAGAGTCAGAAAGGAGTAGGAAGCTTGGAAATTAACCTGATTTTCAGTGCTTATATTTAAATCAGAACAACTTTTCAGCTGAGATGGAGGCAATTATAATGAAGAAAACACATTCCACCACTGCTGACCCAGTAGGGGTATTTGAAGAGAATATTCCATTTTCCATTTACATTCCTAGAGTTCAATCTAGGTTATGTTCTGTGTTGGGATGGGAATATTTGTATTTACACAGTTTTTAGATCTGGTATTAAGTTACTGCACTTAGAAAAGTAATGTAACCAAAATGTAAAAAGTTCAACAAGTAACCTTTAGGATCCAGCAATTTTAAAGTGAATCATACCATTCAAATTAGCAATTATGGTGACACCTACATGTAAGTTTTGCTAGAGATTTACAGCTGCCTTCTGTTCACATTACTAAGTTAAATTTACAGTTGAGCAATCCAAACTCCCTTAGACACTGCAACATCTACTTTTTTTTTTTCTCAAAATAGGTGTAAAAAACTTTTAAAAAGAACTTGTGCTGAAATTAACACACCTTCATTTTATACTTACAGCCATGCAGGGAAGGAATCCCTTGCTAATAAAAAAATGCTGTGCTCTTCATATTTTCATGTCAAGATTGTGTTATGACACTATATTCTTTGCATAGGTCACCTTGCTGCAAAAGAATTTAAAAAAATACATTCTAGTGAGGGCAACAAACACATTAATAGCTGGCTTGATTTAAATTCAGATTAAAGAAGGACATGACTGATTTTTAAATAAGCAGCTGCTAAAGAAACCCCCACATCAGATCCTGTGCTTGTAGGAAATCTCAGGGCTAATAAGAGTGAGCCCTGAAGAGCATTTGAGATGTGCTGGTTTTCCAGGGCTCACCTCAGTCAGGCAGGGCTCCTGTGCTGCTGCTGTGTGCACACCCAGACCTGCCCTCCTGTGCTCTCTCCTCACCACTGGTATTACAGAATCTCCTGCTTGTGGGGAAGGGCCTGGGAGGAGGGTCTCTCTGTGGAACTTTTTATAGGACTGGTCTTGGCAAAGACTCCAGCAAATGCTTGATTTTGACTGAGATCCTGACTGTCCCTCCATCCATTGTCTCCCTCTCTGTCCCCTCAGCAGATAATTTAGGATTTCAAGCATGGTCATCAGCAACCAGGATCAAAAATGTACAGGGCTGTTCCTTTTTAAGATGAGCATCTCCATATGCATTTTTCCAAGACAAAAGTTTATTTTCAGTACAGGATGTGATCTACTGCTTAAAAAGCCTTGCTTGATCACCCCCCTCATTTTCCTTGTTCATGGACATGCAGCACAGGGAGTTGAAATACCTTAACAAACAGCACTGGAGGGTAGAAAGGCAGTGAGTACATTAGCAGGGGAGAGAACACATGCTATACTTGATAATCAATGCCCAAAGGCTGGTGGAAGACAGCTAAATTATCACACATGAAATTCCCATCTCCCTGGAGATGAGTTTTTCTGATGAGGAGGTAGGAATGGAACGGTCACACTTTGAAGCATTTCTGATACATACATGGATGAGACCAAAATCTGCACAGGGAGGACTCTTGCAGCAGAAGGATGAGGTATTCACAGAATACTCGGAGTTGGAAGGAACCCACAAGGCTCATCAAATCCAGCTCTTAAGTGAGAGGCCTCTATGGGGATCAAACCCACAATGCTGGTGTTATTAGCACCATGCTATAACCAACTGAGCTAAATGCTTCCACTGCCAGGAACAAGAAAGATATGATGGCTTAAGAGGAGTGACCCAGACAGCCCGTCTCAGCCCCATGCTCCTGTGACCTTCAGCAGAAAGGTGTCCAGAGCTGAGCAGCTGAAATGGTGTGGTGGTGGGCGGAGAGAGGTCTTGGTTTGCATCCAATCCACTGGTCAGCTTTCTCTCAGGGGTTCCTGCCTTACAGACATCAGCCCTGATCTGAACCACAATGGTGACCAGTGGTGGTGACCAGTTTTCTTATCGTGTCTGAGCAGCATTTTTCCCTTCCCACTTTCCATCATCTTTGCATACATCTGTGACAGAGATTTTAAAAACCGTAATGTTGAACTGCAAAAACCACAGTCTGCTGGAAAAAGCAACCCCTGCCAGCATAACTGTATTATTCTCCTTTTGGCCAAATGGTTGAGGAAGTGAGAGCTTGCTCTCATTCTGATGGCAGACATTCTGCAGATGCCTTGATGAGGACAGGATGACACATAAACCTTGCTCTAGCTCCATTCTGAGATCCCACGCAGGAAGAAAGCTGCCTCAAACGATTGGTGAAGCAAAGAGCACATCCACTTTTCTTCATGGCAGCATCTGCTAGAAAATACATGCAGAGCTGAACCTGAGACATGAAAAAATATTTTTAAAAGTTTGTGGACAAATGCCATACGTTCCTTAATGGCATTTGTCTGTTAGTAACTCCTGGAATAAAAATTGTTTTCATTCTCAGTTTCAGCATTTTCTTCCTCCCTTTTGAGTCAACAGGAACTGAACCTATAAGTCAAAATAGCTTTCTGTCTCCAAACAGACTGAGTCAGTACCATGGTTTAAAGAGATAGGGGAATGCTAGTGACTGTTATGAGGCAAGAGATAGAATTTCTGACAAAAATGGGTTGAAGAGTCACAAAACAAAACTTCAAAGCTCATCTTCCTTAAAAGAAAATGCTACTGCTGTTTGAAGCAACTAGGCTGCTTCCACAGCAAATACGGCTGTGACAATTCTTGTCTTTAAAGATGCAAAATGCTTTATCACTTCACAAGCTCTTGCACATCACTGTTGTAGGAGCAAAATTAATGCATAATATTATGCCTTGGTGGTTTGTACTATTAGCTCTTCATTAAAAGCTAGTGCTTTCAAACAAACTTGCCTCCTGCCACATGGGTATCTACATTTGAACCTGTTGTGGATTTGGAAATGCATTTACACACGTGCATTGCAGTGTCACCTGTGTCTGTGCATAGCAGCATTTGTGACATGCAACAGAGGGACTTTGCCAACACCTGAAGCACAGCTGCTCATGGGTCTGCACAGCTTTTCAGAGAAAGGTGAATTCTGACACATCCAACAGACTGTGGAGTCAGTCAGTGTCTTGCTCATTCCACTGTGTAAAATGGCCCAGAGGAGCTGTGTCAGAGGAGCAGCCCATGCTGGGACAATGCTCATGGGATTGGTGTCAGGAGCTCTGGGCAGCCAGCACAGCCATGCCTGGGGCTGGCCTCACAGAAAGGACATTTCTATGGCCTCAGCCCAATGCAGAAAATAGGCTAGTTAGGTCAACCTTAAAAATGATGCGGAACTTAGAAGTGAAAGCTGTATCTATTGCACAATAAGAATATTCAAAGAAGCAGTTTGGAATTTGGTCTACAATTATTTCTTTTTCTCCACTTTACATATTTTCTTTTATTTACTTCCTGACAAACCACTCTGGAAAGCCAGTCACCCCTAAAAAATTAAAACATGAAAAAACATGAGAGATTAGGTCCATTTGGGGTCAGAAGAAATGAGGGCAACAAATGTTATCCTGAGTAAACTTGGGGCAGTCAGTGCCAACTAGGATTACTTTGATTCTGACTCCTTGTGCCTTGCTCTGCTCACTGAGCACACCAGAAAACTGGCATCAGTCCATTCCAAAACCCCCAGCTGATCTCACAGATCAAGAATGAAAAATCAGCCAGGAGGCTGAGCCCTCTGCCCCCTGCCTGGACAGCAGTGTGGCAGCAGTCCTGTACCCCTGAGTGAAGAGGCTGGGAAGATCAGACGATCCCTTTTTAGCCAGGTGGGAAAGATTCTGGAAGAGCTCCCCATTGCCTTCCTGTTCATGACCATCCTCCAGAACTGTACTCCTTTCTCCAGAAGCACAGCCCTCTTCTAACTAATATAATTTTATCAGTACCAAAAGAACTCACAGCTGGTTTAAATCTAAGGACTTCATGATGTGTTTAGAAGTCAGACAAGACAGTCAGCAAAAAAAACCCAAACCAAACAAAAAAAAAGTGGGGAGAAGAGGCATCCAGAAGCAGCAGAAATGTTTAGGATGCCTTTTTGATGAACAGACTGCAGCCTGGCAAGGCCTCAAAGAACTGCCCAAGGGCTGTGGCAATCCCTCTGTCTGAATAAATAATGTCACCTTATACTGCAAAGAGAAACCTCAACCATTTTGATATTATTCAAACAAAATATCCAGATACCACTTTAAAAAGAAACTTCCAGGATGGAAACACTTTAGGTGCTCCATGTTGATTAACAAACTGCACTTTGGGTGACCAAATATTAGAATTGTAAAAATTTACATTTTTCATTATTTATTGTATCTACTTTTCTTTGGTGCCATGAGGTTAGGCAATTAAACAAAATAGTTAAACATGGGATTTCAATCAGTTTTTCTCTCAGGTTCTCATGCATTATTTTGAAGTGCTTAGCTTGTAAACACTGCAGAGTAATGTTTATTTGTTTAAAAGTGCTTTCATAAAACCCTGGAATGCTTTGTTAACCTTAAAACTTCTACGAACAAACAACCATCCTCAGACTATATCATCTTCCGTATATATTATGGTTTAATCCTGTACTTAAAAGTGATTTTATATAAAGTCATATGATCCTTCAAATGCTTTCATTAATTTTTTTCTTGCTAACCAACACAGAGAGGTCACTTCCCTTCCTTTGCAGTCACTTTTTCATGTAATCCACTTCCCTCTTCCCATTTATTTTTAATACTAGTGGTTTCATCCACAGGAATACATTTGCTATAGAAACAAACCTCTCCACTGTTGGTAACCAGAAATGGCTCTGAAAGACAGTTGTGGCGGAAGAGTTTCCTGTCAGAAAATAGGTACAACTTTAGCAGCAACCACTACTGCACAGTGGCTTTGATGTGTTTCAGTTTTGTTTGCTTACTTTATCTTTTCTTCATCTTTATTTATTCTATCAGAGTGCTCAGCTGTCTGAGAGTGCAGCAGGGTTACATCCATGAGGGCTGCCACCATGGCTGGGCTTTTATCTGTGGGTGCTTTCATCTTGCTCTGCGGTCAACCCTCCATGAGTTTGTCAGCTTGTAGGTAGGTAGATATCTTCTGGGCAGATCCTTTGTGCCCTAACATATCCTTGTTCACTGCTGCTGGCTTCTCCTAACACCAGGAAGTTTGGGGAGCAGCATTATGAAGGGATTTGGCAGGTAAAACTGCTCCAGTGCAGCAGCGCCGGTGCGTGGGCGTTTGGGTGTTGCTGCTGATGTTCTGGTGAAGCAGACACATGCTCCCTGCCTTTCATTGGAAAGAGATTGATTTCCTCCTGAAACTGCTCTAATGCAAAGGGGTGGTTACCTGAGAAAGCCTCATTCATAAACTGTGGGTGGGTAACAGAGGATGGAGTAAAACCTGGTTTTTGCCCTGTAGAGAGAAGGCTCTTACAGTTTGGCTTTGTTCTGGACTGAACGAGAGGAGCAGAGCACATGTGGTCTTCATTAGTGACGCTCCTTTGAAATGCCTCCAAGTCCTTGGGTTGTAACTTTAGCACACAAAGGGATGGGGGAGTGAGGAAGGGATGAGGGAAGAATGAGGCTGCTGGAGTTATCCCTCTGAAATCCATACTTGGACACACTTTCTGTTTTTTTCTTCCCCTCTCCTTTCTTTTTTGTTCTTTTCTCTTTCTCCTCCCACAGGCACAGGATTTTTCTTAACCTTCTGAACTGGGAAAATATATTAATTTTTTTTTAAAAAAAGTCACTGCTTTTCTGTCAAAGCAAAACTAAGATGAATAATCTCTTCTAAATTATAAGCATTAAATGACAGAGCAAACCAGTTATTTCATTGCTCTTTATCCATATGTGCCTGTATATAGGCTTTTGTGGTCACATGAAGCCTGTGAGTCGCCAGCAGGCTGGAGTTTAAAAAATGCTTTTGAAGGAGTGGTTAGGGATCATGCAGGAGAGTGGGGACTGATCTGGGAAGCTGAAGTAATTGGTGTTGATCTCTGCTCATTAGGAACCATGTCATAGAGCTGCAGCCTGATAAACATGCCTGCCCTCCAACTGCATGGTGCTTCTCATGTTTTAAAACTGTACAACTCTACTCCTTCCCAGGAGCTAATGAAGAGGAAGTAGTTTAGAAACAGCCATACTCTGCATAACTCTGCATATGTTAATATTGCATGATTTTGCCCATCTATTAATTACATTTGAATTTCAGCCCTCTTAAATTACAGCTAAACATACATGGTTTCCCACATCAGAAATCAGTTAGAAACTGATGAAAACTAAAGAATGTTAGCAGAAGAATAACCAACAGCAAATACAAAGTGTCTCTATTAAACCCAAGGGCAATTGAGATTCTATCCTGCAGCCTGAGGGAAATGGGAATATTTCACAGCACTGAGGAAATGACATCCATGTTTCTGGTACTGACAGGCCGCTTAAGTATCCCTTTAACTCCTGAGTGAGTTTGGGAACACTGATGTCTTCAACTGGCCAGATGTAAAGCATGAAACTCTCTCACACACACATCCACCCACTATTCCATTTGTGCTCCCTCCTCAGGGAGTCAGAATTTCCCAGGTGGAAATGGACATTCATGTGAGAAGTACAACAGCTCTATCGACCAGGCTGAAATAAAAAGGTGCTGACGTGGGAAAGGCTCAGTTGCCTACATGCAGGAAGGCAACAGCCCAGGCCTGCATGAGAAACAGCTGCACCTCCATGGCAGGGCCAGAGGAGACCATCAGAGCAGTCTATAGCAAAAGCTTCTCTCTGAGGTTTTCCCTGTAACTGTTGAAACAGATATTTCTGCCCAACTGCAAACCATGGCTGATGCTCACAGGACTGAGTGCTCAGAGCTGTGGGTAGCTGCTGTAAGCAGAGGGGTTGGTGCCACAGCTTCTCCACACACTCAGCCCCAGAAGGCATTTTGCCTTTGTAGTCCTTTTCATCTTTTTCCTTTCCACAGAAGCTGTAACACCCAGTGATACACCAAGGGTCCTGTAATAGCTCTGTTACCAAAAGCACAGTCCAAACACTGTTTAACAAACGAGGCTTTATGACAGCATGAGTGCTATACATAGCTATGAGCAGCTATACTTAACTGGAAAATGCTTCTCTCCTTGCCTACATAAGGATTTGCCATTCAGCATCCATATGAGGCTGTATCATTCAAGAATATCATTCAGCTTAGCATATAAAAATGTTGGGGGCTTGGGCTAAATTGTGTGTTGCCAAAGGGGATTGTTGGCAAATGTTGCTTTGGCCCAGCACTGTGCACACACCTGTCCTGTCCTCTGCTGTCTCTTGGGCACAGGGCAGAGGGGCTCCAGTATTAAGGCAGAACTGAGCAGGTTCCTCATCATCCTCCACAGGGCATCTTGCTGACTGCAAAACAATCTTGGGAAGTATCAAAAAGTGCCAATGGGGTGCAGGCTATTTCATTCCCACAATATATTAATCCAGAAAAAAGAATACTTTGCCTTCATTAAGCACATGCACCCACAGGCCAGGCACTAGGATGTGGGAGTTGCCTCCTCTTTTTCCTCTTTCTGTATATGGTAATAAAATGCAGGAAGGTATTATTGTCCCTGCAACCCACAAACTATTTTCTGTAGACTGAAATACTGAAAACCTCCTAACATTCAGCAGGTGGGAAGATAAGTTTAAAAAAAAAAAAAAAAAAAAAAAAAAAAAAGCTTAGAAGAATGGGTGTGGTGTTTTAAAGCATTATTCTGACTAATTACGTATTTCTCACTCTAATCTCCCAGCAAGTTTATAGCCAGGCAGCTCTCCCAGTTCATAACCAGGGAAATCAGAATCAAGCTCAAGACAGTAATTTTTATACCACTTAGCATTCTAGTAATGACTACAAAAAGGGAACTTAACCCTTTTGTCTCTACACTTCTACAGACATGTTTACTGTATAACTATTGCAATCCATTCATAGCTCTTCCTAAAAGCTTGGGCTCACTCCTGCTCCTGTAGCTCTTTAAATACTCATTTGTGTCAGAAAAACAGCTTGGAACAAAACAGGGCTCTATTGCTTGCTTCTTATCTCACCTTCCCCAGTCTAATCCTGTTACAATGCCATTGGCTTCAATATTCACAGCCTTGATTAATGCCACTATAAATAAGATAAAATCAGATATAGCCCATGTTGTTCTATGAGAAGACATACAAAATAGTTGAAGACAACCAATTAAAATCCTACATTCAAGTACAGAGCTATAAATTTTTTTATTCTAAGAAGTCAAAAAGGTTGGCTTAGCTAAATGCCAATTACCAAATCGATAAAACAGATTAGTATCAATACACACAGATTGACAGAAAGTCAACAAACATATTAATACAAGCTCAACATATATGATGCTATTTCATTTCTGACCAGGTCACTAATGGCCACAGATACCATGGTCATTTTGGAGATGTCTTTATAGACCATACAGCCATGCCTGACTCCTTAGTGCCACATAAAACTTTGCTGCACTCCCACTGTGCAGTGAGAGCTTCTGCTGCCCAAGTGACCCACTTCCTAATGCACACGTGCTCCTCAAAAACCCCTGTGTGTTTGCAAGAGCCTCCTGACGCAAGACAATCAGCTTTGGTGAGCAAGGGCTTAAAATGTTTAAGATTCAGAGGTTATAAAGTAGTTCAGCATTTCTGTCTCTCCTTGAGAGTAAAGCTGCAAACCACTCTTGATTCCTGTTCATGCCTGTTGTATGTGAAATAAACCAATCAAAATGGAAAATGTATATTAAAAAAGGCTATAATAGCTAGACCTTAAAAGCTAAATAACATATTTGTTACAAAGGTTCACAAAGCAAATCTACCAGTGTTGTTCAAACTGTGCTGGTTACCAGATAGCTTTTTTTTCTCTTTCTACTTTGGATTGCATCTGTAGTGTGCTGAGGTACACTTTAGATTAGCATACACTGAGTGATGAATCACATTATATTTTAGAAGAGCACATATTTTTTGAGATATGTCTATCTTCTGTTTGTATCAGAGTATCAATGGTGTAATTTGTTCCCTGCGTTATTTTGAATATTTCTGTTGTGCACAGAGACTAGAAATTGCAGATGCAGGCAGAGATTTTTTTTCCTAAGTTAAATAAACATTTTCCATCATTTCAACATTTGGTTTCAGGTTTCAAGTTCAGACTTGTTCTTGTGTTATCCATATGTTTGCCCACTCTTCACAATAGAAACTTGCTATAAACAATATAAATTTCTTTCATAAATGCTCTGATCTAAATTTTTGAGTAATGTGATCACTGTTTTCACATGTCAATTGGAAGATACATTATTTTCAGAAAGTAAAGCCTCAGCATGTTCTAAAACTTCATCAACTGATCATGTCTCAAGTGGGAAATCTGAATATTGTTAAGTGCTTTACAAAAATTTTGTCTCTCTATAATGGAGCTGTTCATAATTGACACAAAAAAATATTACTTTCTGCAAGAATTTTGGAATAATTTATTTTTACTACACAGTGCATGATATGCCTAACATATCTAGCATTTATTAACCTGGAAAAAAAGGCATTTTTTATTAAGTATTTTGAGACCTACTTACAGAAAGACTGCTACAAAAGAGCCTAGAATTAATAACAATAAGCCACAAGTACAAAATAATCATTCAGATCTCACCATCCCAGCAATGAACACAGGAACAACATATCTAATTCATTAATTGTTTTTTATATTTCCATTGTATTACCCATGCTGACTTTTCCTCCATGATAGAACAATCTCAGTCTTTCCAGTGTCTCTTCATTTGGACTGTAAATGTTCTTCTGCCTCTGCACCTTTCTCTCTTTTCCTCTTCTGCAGAGTCCTTTCTGCCCCAGACCAGGCAAGGTGTCACAGCTGTAGCCACTGCTAAGTCCACGGCTCCACAATATTGTCCTATCATGATTTCAGCTCCCCAGACTGTTGTACTGAATTTATACAGCTTTACAGGCCGAGCTTTTTAACATGCCACTGCATGACAGATTAGAGCAATCCTCTAGAGAAGGAAACATCAATGTACAAAGATGTGATTGAAGGTGTGGAAAGGCTGGGCACATGAAGGCACCTCTCCTCCTCCTCCTCTCTGCATCTCTGAGGGAGATGCCAGATGAACACACATACAACAAAGCCTTTATAACTGCTCCCATAGCTGCTTCCCAGGAAAACACACCAAATGTGTGGAATGATAGACTGGGGAAGCTGATGCTGAAGGTGAGTTCTGCAATGGTCTGGGGCTTGGTTCTCACTGACACTAAAAGGGATCTTTCATACCCCAAGCCTGAGCCTTGGAGAGGGTCAGCAGAATGCCAAGGTTTTGCATGCATGGTAGAGCTGAAAGGGAATAGAGATATTGGGAGAGGGAGCAAACATGAACGTGATGAGGCACTGCACTGTTTGCCTTTACAAAGGACTGTCAGTTGTGAGTATTCATATGCAGACACTAACAGGCTGTTTTCTAATAGTGTTCAGAAATCAACCTTCCATTTTCCTGCTTTAAATTTTCCTTAAGTGTGGGAAAGAATAGCTGTCTCCTGTTTGTAAGTTTATTAACCCAAACATTGCTAACCTCTACATCTCTGAGGGCAGTTAAAAGTACAAACCCTGCAGGATTGACTGGAGCACAAGAATTTAAGGATCACAATCTATGATAAAAATTGACTTCTTTACAAGGTCCTTACAGTGCTTGATTTTATTGAAGACAGCAGGAGTATAAGAGCACAAGACCTTCTCCCTCCTTGCTGTGCCAAGGGTCTTTCACAGTCAGTGCTCTGTCCAAAAGCTCCCTGCATCTTCCTCTAGGTGATAGTGCCAGGCCATGTTTTCTATGCTCAGTGGTGCTGCCTTCTCTTTCTACACTCTTGCTGCTTCATCTTCTTTCATTCCTTTACATTTACTCATGAATCATCATTAAATAACAGCATATGCTGCAGAGGTGTCATTGCATTGGACTGTGTTCTTGTGCTGGGGCAGAGACCACACTGGTTTCTACTGCCTTGTTCCACAATGTCTTTATAAGCTGTTCCTTTGCACCATCTGAAAGGACAAGGGCTGCACCTGTCCATTTGCATTTTTCCCTGAGGTTCAGTGTAAACCAGCAAACAAAATCTTGAAACACCTTCCTAGACTTTGACATCCCTGGATAAGCAAATGGAATGTCAGGCTGCTTTCCTGTGCTACCTGTACTGCAAATAGTGTTTATTCTGATAGCAAGCTGCAAAGTGCAAGCCTATGTTGTCATAACTGGAAGATCAAAAAGTAGAGGAAGTCTGGCATTTTGGCCTTCTCAAGATGCTGCTCACACCCATAGGCAGGTTCTATTGGACTGCTTTTTGCCTCTTTTCTAATTACACTTCTGTGCTGTGTTGCAAAGCAACAAATGAAACATTGCTCCATTGCTGGTCATATTTTATTTGACTGGTTATAGCCATATAGCATCATAAAAAAGAAATATTAAAAACTAGAATCTACCTTGGATATATTCATTATATTTAATGCAAAACTTTGCTTTGGATGTTCTAGAAACTCTAGTTTTGTAACAGCAGCTGCACATAAAGATCCTTCCCCTATGTAAGCAATAGTAATTTTTATTTACATAGTGGACCTTGGAGGAAAATATTTCCTTCTCCTCCATTTCTCTCTCTCTTTCATTAAAGACCACTGAAGACAAAAAGGCTAAAATGATTGAAAGGGACCTGTGTAAGTCTCCTTTTAATGAACGGTGCAGGTTCCTTTGTGGTAAGACAATTTCAATTATGGAGAAGTCAGGCTTCAGTAAATTCTCAGCTCTTCTATGTGAGGTAATAGTGCAACTTTTCAGGCAGTGATTTTTTGATCCTGGAGAATTGTATTTGGATAAGTAACTCAAAATAAAAGGTCTTCACCAGTGTTGATGGCTGGTTCTGCAGCAGTATATTCAGAAGCCAGATATATTCCTTTCCCTGAAAATCTAGCAAACGTCACAGCAGAAATGCTTATGCAAGTTCCAAACTGCAAACAAATGCTCTTAATATTGGCAGAACACAGATTCTACATTTGGAATTGATAGCATGCACACAAGAAACATGATTCCAGCTGTTATGGCTATGCAGTGAGAGGAAGAGAAGTGTAATATGAACCTCCACACCCAGTCAAATCAGCTCGGAACTGGACTGCATGGTGGCAACAAAATACTTGAAATTCTTTGACCAAAGATGAAGAAATTACAGGGGGAAAAAGGAAAAAATGTGCAATCAGGAATAAACAGATTTAATAAAAATAAAGATTAATTTGGTGATGTGAAGTTTTTAAGGGCAGCTGAATAAAAATCATGATTCTAAAATGCTCTCCTTCATATTTTAATTAGATAAGGTTTAATACCAAACAGAAATGAAAGACAGTGATTTACTACAACTTACAGGGAGGTAATGTAGACTATTCAAAATTAGTCCAAAATACAGAGTATGTATCTTGTTCAAAGGCTCAGTGCTTGTGATAAAGGTACTTCAGAGCAAGAAGCTCAGCACAAATTTAGAAGTGCTGAAAACTTCCAAGCATTTTCAATGTGATTCTGAGCCCTGGCAGCCCAAGTCTATGGCAATCAGCAGCTGTGGCTATTTTGTGAGTGCTTTTATGACAACACCTTGCCATTCATGTGAGAACTGAAATTGAAACTTTTGTCCTTTCAACCTCAGTGAAAAAATCCCATAACTGGTACAGAAAATCTGAGTTCTTAAGACTTGTAGGGTGTTGATTCAAGATTGTGTGATATTTTCAAAATTAAAAATCAGTTGCCCTGATGCAATACAGAGAAGATAGAAAGTAGCCAAGACTGCAGTAGCCAAGAAATTCCCAATTCCAAAACACACCCTGGCTATATTTCATCCATTCTCGCACCCAAGAGTTAGAGGCAACAGTGATTCTGCTTACAAAACAGCTAAAAATTGGCAGCAATAGCTGGAACATGCAAGAGGAGGGGCTGCCAGTCATCCATGGTGCCAGCAGCCTCACAGAAAATGTGCCTGGGTCAGAGGTGTCCTGTTGGGCTATACCTGCTGCACCAGTACAGCAAGATTGTTCCCAGAGGTGCCAGAGCCCAGCCACTTCTGGCCAGTGAATGGAAGAAGACAGAGCAAATTACAGACAAATCAAAAGAAGTGGGAAAGAGCTGAAATGTGTTTTGTGTGCCATCATAATCAATAACAAATGGACAGCACAGACTTCATGTCTATAAGAGACTAAGGTACTTACAGATCCTGAGAGTGAACCATTATATACAACCTCACAAAAGGTTGTATATAATGTGGCAAAAGTCAAAAACAGTACCCATATTGGTCCCCATATTTGGAAGCAGCTCACAAGAAATAAATGCAGCAAGTCTATTCAGGCAAGGAATAGTCCTCCCCCCTTGTTTTCTACTCGTGGGGAAACCTGCAGTAGTCTAGTATGTACAGACCATCCTAATCCTTCTCTGCAAAACCAATATATTATCTTAGCTGTGCAGTGTAAATAATCATCCTGAGACAGTAAATGTACCCTCCCTCCAAATTACCTCTCTTTTTTCTCTTCCTCTCCCATGCTCACAGCCACATGGTCCCACCATGTCTTCATACCAGCTTTGGGGCTCCCTGGATCTTCCATAACCCAGTCCAGTTCATTAGCACAGTAAAAACTTGCCCAGGTGGTTGTGTTGGAAGGAAAGAGGGAACTGACAAGCTAACTCAAATCACAGACAGTTGGGCTAGATTCAAGTCAGGGGAAGTGACAGAATCATTTGGATGAGAGCATAATTTGCCATTTTTGACAAAGCATTTTAAGTTCAGCTCACTCTCTCTCCTGAATACATCAGATAACCCACACAAAGTAATTGAGTAACACTCAACTCTAAAACTCAACCACTGCATCCACTTTGAGCCAAGGAGCTAACTTACCTTGGGTTTCTACTCCATATCAAAAGCATTCTGCTCTGAAGCTAAACTGAGATTAACCTGACTGCAAGACAAGCTTTCAGCATCAGGTTCCTCATCAGGTTGCAAAAGCAGGCTTACATTTTCTTATGTAATCTTTGGTTCCTGCACTCTTTTATTCTTGATTACACAGTGGCCAGTAGGCTTCCTTTTGCCCTGGTAGCTTTAAGTCTCATCTGGAAACCTCAGAGTCAATTGTCTCCTAAGTGGAAGACAATGACCTAGACAGTAAGGTCTCTTAATTCCCATGGAATTCCATGGTATCCCCATGCCAGCCATCCCTCAAGTGTTTGGAGTTACCTGTTCTGCAGCTTGGAGGCAAACATCCATCCAAGGCCTTCAGCTCTCCCTACGGCTGCCTCTAGCCAAAGCTGGCACTGCATTGATTTATTCCATAGATCCCAGCCCCAATGCGTCCGCACAGAGGTGCCCTGCAAAACCCCTGAGCCCTTTCAACGCACTGAAACTTTTACAAAGAATTCACAAGGTTTTGAGCCTTGAGAAAAAATGACTACTTTTTAACAGACAGGTAAAAATGTGTCTTTGTGTTCTGCTGGAATTCCCCTGCTTGTTGAAACAGCACCCACTAAAGGCAAGCTGAAGAGATCTGCTGTTACAGAGATCTTTCTCTTCATCAGCACAGGCTACATGGGCTGCTTTTGACATCACTTCCCACGGACAACCTATGTATGCAGCTGCAAAACCTTCAAACCTGGCTCAAGTTGAGCAAATCCAAAATCCCAGCTCAAGGGCTGCGGTGAGAGCTGCAGCTAACATCAGGGCTTAAGCAGAAAGGAATTTTGTAGCAGAGGGTAACTCCTCCCTCTCTGCAGGGGAGAGCTCTCCCCCAGATAACAAACCACGGAATGAACTTCCTCGGGAACCTGACAACTGACCACAGCAAACCACTTTTTTTTTTTTTTTTTTTTTTTTTTTTAAACCTTCCTCTCACTAAGGTAAACACGTTATCACCATTAAAAACAGGAAAAGAAAAGCCACTGTAAAAGCTAACTACCTTATTAAGCCAAATCACCATACTGAAACATAACACCTCCCCTGAAGGAGAATGGGCCCCCATGACTGATTTCCACCACCAAACACCCAAGTGTACGTTCTCTGATATTACAGAGATGAAGGAGAAGCAAGAAAAAGGTTCATGCAATACCTCTGTACTGCAATCTGCCTGCAGTGTCAGATTTGAAGGGGTGTGGATTCTCACACACCACAAGGATCTGGAAGTTTTAAGAAAGCACACCAATCACACAGTGATCACAGGCCAGGCTGACACTTTGCTTTAAAAAGGGGTGCTTTGAAATAGTCATTTTCTGAGCACAAGTGGAATGACCAATGTTCTTCCCTAGTGCACTCTAGAGGAAATATAAACCTTTCTCTGGATTTCTAGTACTGATGGTGCAGAATTTTTGCCTAATAGGAAAAACCTTATGTTTCACCAAGTTCTACTTAATTTGCTAAAATAAAACTAGTCGGCTTTGTTTGCTCATGGATGATGAAGCAATATCTCCTTTGAAAGCAAAAAAAGTTTTTGTTTAAAAAAGAATTGCCATATTAATAGAGGAATGACATCATGAGAAGACTGGGAATTAGTATATGAACTCCTACTCCTTGGGAAGGTTTGTGTTAGATTGGGCAAAAGCAAGTAAAAAAGAAATGCCCTTCTTAATCTGTTAGTGGGAAATTAGGAATTTCTACATTTTAGGGTTTCCTTTTCTTGTCTTTTTGGGTTTTGAGGTTTTGGGTTTTTTTATCTGCTGCAGCTGCATACGAGAGTTTCTTGCTTTCTATTGACAGGTGCTGACTTTTGCTAATGGATTTGTATTGCCATAGTCTGTCAACACATCAGTATTACTAATTGTTTCAAGAAATGGACTGACTGAGAACTGGAGCCACATTCAGGGATATTTTAATTCAAGCCTCCAACTGCTTTTAAGAAACCATATCTAAAAGCTCCCTTCCAAGACACTGGAATGTGAAGCATGTGGGAAATGTTATCTTACTGGCCTCATGTCTGCCAGTGATTGTGAAACAGCTTCACTATTCTGGGAAAAAACAACCAGGATTCCAGGCAGAGAGAGATTCACGTAAGCTTGTTAAAAGCTGTAGGAAATACAAATATTACAGAATCTGGAGAAAAACTGTAACGCTCCATCATGTGAAGAAAAGATTGGTGTGAAAATATTGCCATTTTTAGTCACTTCTCATAAAAACATGTAGAAATTAAGACGTAGATGTAGCACAGCTTGTTGGATCTAATTCATCTTTAGCCCATTTGTTCTCAGTATGATCTGTCTCCCCTGGAGATAACAAACCATTTCCCATTTCCACTGTGGTGTGTCACATAGCCAGGTGCAAGAGCAGAGCCAGGTGCTGAACCGTGGTGGCCAGATCTGTCTCACACTGCAGCCCCTGGAGGCAAAGCAGGGTGGTATCCACCCATGGGAGGTGTGTGCAGCCTTCTCTCCGGATGCTCAGCACTCATGGAGGCTCTCATCCAGCCTCTGGGCCTTTCCAAGGAAATGAGTGAAGCCTTGCACACACCTAAAACTAGAAATTGAATTCTGCCTACTTCTCAGCTCTTTATTTCAGTCACTTCTAGGTAGTGCCAGAGAAGGGCGTAGCAGGTACATCCACCTCATCATGCAGTGCTTGTGATGAGACACTAGGTGTGGGGTGAGGGTTGAGATTACCCTGCTTCTCTCTGGGAACTCACAGAATCTTTCATCAAAGAAGAGGTAGATTTCCCTGACAGACACTCAAGCAAATACTTTTGTACAAGTATTTCCTTTTCAGACCCAGTGTAAAGCAAAAAACAGTGATTCTTTTTTTTTTCCTCAGAGCAATAACACAGGTCTTAAATGAAATGAGCTTGTCTCTGGACATAATTTTAAGGTTCTCTTGATATTTACAAATCCAAGTAAAAATGATGTCATGCTGTGGAGTTATTTCCATTTCAGTAGTCTGATCTTTCCAGTGGTGTTAGGACATCATTTGGGAAGTTTCCAAAGTTTGCCTTGACAATCATGTTAAGCTCCCTGTCAGCTACACAATGTCAATACACAATGCATTGCATACATGCTGGTTGCTGGCCAGCTGACATTTTAAATGAGCAGTTCAGGGAAAAGTAATTTTTGGTGAGGGCTGACCACAGCTGGCTTGACATTAGACCAAATTTTCAGGACTTAGCATTGCCAAGCCTCCGGAGACTTAAAGACTCAACATTATTTTAAACTTTGACTGACTCAACAGCTTCAGTAAACAAAGAGGGTGTGAGGGATTCTAGCACATCAAATTCCTGCATATGTAACTCTGTCTATTTCATTTGCTTATGGAATACATATATTTTATACTATATCTGGGTTTTGCACAGTGATTTGAGTGTCATTCTTATTCTTGTCACAAAGTAAGTGTGGTAGTTTAACTGCTTCCTTGAACATATGTGACCACCACATAATGTAGATATTACCAAATGTTGCCTCTTGGCCTTTGGTAGACCATAAGGAATATAAATCTACAGGGAATAATGTAGAGGTACAATGTAGCTAAGCTTATAGCACACAAAAAAACCCAGTCTGAAGTTGTCAGAAAGTAGTAATTGAGAAATCAGAAGGTAGGCTCTTTGAATCACTTTTTTTTTGCACATGCACTCCCAAATACACCAAAGTATATATCAGTAAAATTTTCAGTAATTTACAATATGTCCCTGCAGAAAATAGTAATTAAACACAGTTATAGATCACTGTTTTCTGGTAGGTATTCTGGAAATAATTTCAGTTTCATCTTAATTTCATTTATTTTTTTAATGGAAAAGTGCTAATTAAAACCATTTGACTGGAATATATCAAGCAAAGTACAGTGTTGATAAAGACATAACATTGTTATAACTTTAAAATAGTATTCCTTCATTATACAAAACCTTCTGTAAGTCATAAAATATTGGAAGAAAATCAACTCTATTTCTTATAGAAATAAACTGTTCATAAACAGTTCAGTACAGCTCTGGGTGCATCATGTTCTAATTGCCTCTGGTGAGCAATAATATTTAAAAGACTTCCAAATAAAAACACTTTATTCTCCTACGCAGTTTATATCTTCAAATGTTAACTGATCCTTTTAAACTATTAAAAGGAAATTTTTGAAAAACTGTTGCCCTTATCTACAGACTGAGGAACAGGCTTATCTTCCAGTTAATCAACAACCAAGCTATGACAAGAACTCAGAAATTCTAAGCTCAGAACTTGGCAGATACCTTCTGTCCAAAAGGACAGGACAGAAAGAAAATCTGAAGAACATATCTGAAAACATATTTCAAATATATTCACCAATGGGCAAACATGACTAAAAAAGCAATTCCAACTAAAACATGTCAATAGTTTATACTTATAATTAAAGTGAGGCTTATGGTTTGCTTTCCCAACACTACATCATAGGAACTCAAAAAATCAGTATATTGTCATTTAGTTAATGATGCACAGAGTCTTAATTATGGCTTTTCCTACTTTTGACGCTCAACATCTGAGATTTTATTAGTACTATTCCAAAATCTTTTAGTATAAAATGAGTAAAGTAGAAGTGATTGATTCAGGAAGTTACTGGTGCAAGGGAACTGTCAAGATTTAAAAAATATGCAGTAATTTGCATTCATTAGAATAGCCATGAAAATTTCACAGAAGAATAAAAGTTGAATCAATTCTCATATGGGTGGCCAGACATGCCAACAGCAGCTAGGTGAAGAAGAGCTCCTTCAGCCCATTCTTCCTCCAGCAGGACAGCTCACTCCAGAAGGAAGCTGGGTGAACATTGATGAAGATTCTGCTTCCTCTCAAAGAGGCAATGGCAGTGCAGTCTCAGGAATGGTAACAGAGTAGCTAGAATAATTGGAATTTTAGAACGTCTCTTAGAGTAGGTCCTGTAGTTGTGCAGAGCTGGTGTGGTGCACACCGCAATTCCTCATTGAAAACATTTTTTTGATTTCTTCAGTAGCTTCCTTGAGAAAGCAATATTGGGAAAACAACAAACAGACTTTTCAGTTTTTGCAAGCTTGATTTAGCAGTGAAAAATAAGGAGAACCAATATGCAACATCAAAGTACAATATTCTCTGCTCAGTCTATTTTTAAAATTGGGCACAAAGAGGGTTTAATGTTTAATAGTAATTTCAATATCTGAAGATATTGATGTTAGGATTTTGATTTAGTAGAGGGATACAACAATGAGCTGAAATCAGAATACGAGTACAATATAGTAATTGCTACACACAGCTGGATCACAATACAAATATCATCACCATTTCCAGTCTCCCAGTGGACTCTTTGATGGTGTTTGGCATCCTCAGTCACAGGGAAGGAATGCACAGGTTGAAGCCAGTTCAAGCATGTTGCTCTCTTTGAAGTTCCTTTTATTGATCATTCAGTTTTCATACTCTGTGCTAAGCCATGTAAACCCCATGCTGATCTTGCTAACTCAAGAAGACATTCACACTTTTTTGATTAACTCAGGGAAAACTCAGTGTATCAGCTGATCCACTCAACTGAGCCAGGAAGTTATCAAAACAAAGGTCACCCTACTTTGTGTTGAGATGAACTCACTGATGTGCAATAGCTGTGGTCACTCCCTGCATTCTTCCCTGAGCTTCATGAGCCCATCACTTGCCTTCTGAGCCCTCTTCCATTGGAGGGTCCATCACTCCCAAGCATATGATGCCAAAGAGCTCATCAGAGATTATCAGCAATTGCTCCACAGACTACAGCTAACAAACCCTTGAAAAAAGCAGAATTGATCTAATGCCATGAAGCCAATTCCAAAAAAAAAGGGATAGGTTTAAAGGTGAGTGATTTTGTATGTTATTCTGGGGCATGGGGAGCAGAGAGACAGAAATGTAAAAAGCAAACACCTTTCTCCCCTATCAAGAGAACAGCATTTTTTTCTAAAATGGAGGAAAAAATAATTGCATGGAATACTTTTCCTTTTTCCCCTTAATTTTTTTTCTTACTGGTTTTTTGAGGGCCAAAATGAAGCACGTGTGCTCACTGTGCTGCTCACCCAAGTTTCAGAAAGCAAGATTTATGCATCATAGAATCTCCTTATATATCACACAAAGAGTAGAATCTTACTTTGGTGGATCTTATACAGTAGCTTGACCAGAAGAAATCATTTAGTAAGAGGATGGTAATAAATCCATGCTCTCACATTTGCTAAAGTTGGGACTGACAATATACTTGGGTTTACAGATCTAAAGCCAGAAGAAAATACATGAGTAAAACATTTTGATTTGGACCAAAATTAATTAAATGTTGCTTTTTTTCATGCCAAATAAAGCAAGAAACAGAAGGGGGATTTGAAGTTTTCCATGCAATCCAAAATAAAATCCCCTTAATTGCTTTTGAAAGGAATTTACAAAAATAATAATAATAAAAAAAAAGATAAAGGAGTAGAAGGTCTAAGTGTACAAAACTTGGACAATAGTTGTAACCTTGTTCAGTAATTCTGTGATTTTTATACCTTCTGCCCAGGATTAAGAGATTCAAGTGCATCTTATTCTGTGCCTGTGGCAGTTTGGACTCAAATCCCCTACCTCCAAGAAAAAGGATTTTAGCCTCCAAACTTCTAATCAAGTGTACAAAGCAGATCTATAACTACAGGAGAGTAAAAGTCTGTTCACACAGGTTTACCCAACTGAATCATCCAGAGGTGTGGTTTTAAAGGTACAAAAAGGATTCTAATCCAGCTCTCCCAGACAAAGAATGAGTTGGTCCAAAGGGACATACAGCCATTTTGTTGGTAGATCCATTTTTAATAACAAAAATTAATGATCCTATTCACCTTCAATTCATAACTTTTTTCACAAAACCACGTTTTTTCAGAAAATCCTTGGAAAATAGAGTAATTTCCTCCAGCTCTATGCCTGGCATTGTGCTGATATGCAAAATCACATTATACAATGCAATAGAGCAGAATATCTGATGGAGAAAAGAACCATAATGACAGCTGCTTTATAAGCTTCTCCTGATAAATATGAATGGTTTTTATAATACTGCATATATATGTATATCCTGGTTAGTAATTTGCATGTCCTAGCTATCTGTCTTCTATCTGGGGGAATATTGACCTAGTGGTCTTCCACAAAACCTGAATATTTCTATTCTTCTGCATTGTTATCAAGTTAATTAGGGAATAGGGCAATTCTCCCACTGCAATTCTTCCATCTGTTTCTGCCTTACTAGTTTCACATATTATGAAAATGCGCCAGACAGCAGCTCCATCCAATATGTTTCATGTTCACAGTATATGTATGAAAGACGGTTTAGTATCAGCAATTAAGCATTTACTGGCCTTCATTTTAGCTCAATATTTCTTCTGTGGAGGGGAAAAGCTCCAGCTCCTGAACGATTTGTCACAGTGACTCTGCAGCATGCGTACGGCATAAGGAAAATTGCATTTCAGCCTCACACTGGGGCGTGACAGTAAACAGCTAAATGATAAAATCCTGATGCATATAAAACAGTCTTGTTTACATGATTATGTTCCTGGAGGTTCCAAAAAAATCTCTAGATTGCATTATGCTATATCTTGTCCAAATATTTAGTCAAAGGCAGCCCCTGCCTCAAAGAACTTATACCCAACATAGACAAAATAATGAATAAAAAACCCTGCTCTTAGCTGCTCACCACTGCCTCTCCATGCAATCCATCAGCCAATCCACCAGCCATCCCATTGCCAGCCCCACTACCATCTAAGATTTTCTCACCTGCTTCACTTATAAACAGTCAAGCTATTTAAATATATCTAAATACATATGTTCCTATATAGGAATTAGAGTAATTTGGCCAGGCACCCTTCCACCATGACAGGCAGAAGCCTCCAATTGAAGAGCAAGAAAAAAGGAGCACCAAAAGAAGTATAAGGAGAGATAGGAACAGAGGAGGATGCTTGCCCAGAGCTAAAGGCCCCTGCATTTAAAAGCATTTAGTCCCTTTTCCTGTCAGAAATCCTGGACAAAAGTAATGGCTGTAAATCTCTTCTGTCATCTGACTTTTTGTAGTGGATGCTTTGTAAAGAGGCGTATGATGCAGAATTTTTTTTTCTCCTCAAGTACATAAAAATCAAAGAGTAATATTTTATTTTTGAGTGGTTGGATACAATCAGAATGTATTTGTGGTCTGAATTACTTCAGGTTTGTCTGAGTTAGGGGTTTATTTTTGAGCTGACATAAATAAGCACAT
The DNA here is from genome assembly GCA_030060385.1 of Muscicapa striata striata. Lineage (NCBI taxonomy): Eukaryota > Metazoa > Chordata > Aves > Passeriformes > Muscicapidae > Muscicapa > Muscicapa striata. The sequence continues at coordinate 2,380,904 of JAREIS010000031.1, forward strand.
GCATAGTGATCTTTTCCTAATGAGTTAGAATTCAGGATTTCCATGGTCTATAGTTGGCTTGCTTAACGCCTTTCTGAATAAAACTGTTGGATTTATCTTTGAAGCCCTGGGATTCAGAAAGCATTACAGAAGATGGACTCAAGCCAAAGGACCCTGCTCACATTGTGGGAATGAATGAGATTTGGTACTACAGCTCCCTCAAGACGATACACAGTCATGATCTGCAGTTCAGTGTTGAAATGAATAAACACAAACCATTGTCATGCTTTAAATAGGCAAAAGAAAGCATTTCAACAAACTCCAGACTTTTTAAATAATATTTTTTCCTAAGGATTTTATAATTTCCATTCCTAGGAAGGTCTGGAAATCTCTTGATTTTGTCCTGTTCTGAAATGAAAGTAAGTATAGAGGTGACAGAATATCTAGTACTTCTATGGAAGCACTAAAAGTAACATTTTTTGTACTATATTGAAACAGCCTCATTGGTATAATTGCAGATATTGCAGGACTCTTACAAGACTAAACCCCCAGCTTTCCCAGTAAGCCACATGATGACTGTGTGTGTATACAACAAGTCCTGCAGGGGATATTTTATTCAAAATTATCAGAGAGAGGTTTTCTCATTTCTATTTCTGGATCTCAAGTCCCATGTACTGTAATCCCAATGGTAAATACAATCCACCCAGTTATAACAAAACGTCTTTGTAGAGCACACACAGCCTTTGTTTCAGGGCCTGATGTTAGAGGAGTATAAAGGCTACATTCAAGGCACTCCAGTGTGCAGCTGGAAAAATGGCTGGAAAATTACTTCCTGGCTCACAGACAGCACTAAATTTGCTCAGGACATAATGCAATACAGGACATGCCAGGCTCTGATCCATATCTGGTCCGAACCTGAAATGGGGAAAAACCACTACTTCTGTGTCTGCAGTTTGCTACCAGCCATGTGTTGGCAGTACAGCACTGGGTGACCACACGGGCAGTCAGGATCCTGGGAGCAGTCGTGTCCATCCCAGGATGTGACCCTGGTCACCATCACCAGGCCTGGTCCTGATGGTCAGTCCATCCAAGGACTAGCAATCTGTCCCAGTCTTGGCCCATCCCAATGTCCAGTGCTGGGGCTGCCCCAGTGTCTCCCAGCATCCCAGCTCCTGGCTGGGGGTCAGATGTGCCCTGGCTGACAGACCCTGCCCTGACATGGGGAGCCCCTGGTGCTCCCAGAGCCCAGGAAATCCCCAGTCCCTGTGGTGCCCTGGTGTCATCATGTATAGCCCTTTTGAGAGGCTCTTCAAAATTTAAAAAAGCTAATTGATAAGATATGCCATTTTCACCTGTTTCTCATTGCACCTATGAAATCACTACTGAGAAATGAGCCCATTTCAACTCACTGTAGCCTGAAGAAATGGAAAAATTGTCATTTCCAAAATGAGACATATTGACAGCTTGGTTATATTTCCAAAGAGAAACAAGCAAAACAGAACAAGAGAGAGGAGATCTCATCCTAATATATCCTCAGGGTTAGAAGCATCACCTGTTTTGTGAGAACTTATGTTTTAATCAGATAGTGGAGATTATAGTGGAGATTACTATAATCCCTCCACAAACAGCTAGGCCTTAACAATGGGCTGTGGGACACATGAAGGGATATTTCTCGGTGGCCTTTCTAGTTCTCCTAACCTACTCACTGAAGAAGTGATCAGTGGTCAGCTGGTCTGCTGGCTCTTGTTTCCTCTGCTCACAGTCCAAGGTTAAACTTTGGGTGAGAGGGTGGATGAGGTCAGTATCTCTGCTGCTTTGGGGAATCCACCTCAGATTTTATTAAGCCCCTCTCCTGGGCCCAGCAGGTCTTCATGCATCCAGAACCAAATCTCTGCTGAAAAAAGGGGCCAGCATGTACCACGGATGTACACCATTGGCTGGCCAAGCACAATCTCCTTCAGGGCAGACAAGGGGACTGGAGACCATAACACAGAGATTTTACACAAGAGGGAAATGCTGCAGAGCAGAAAAGGCCATATCCACCTCCTGCCTCCTGACAGCCCTCCAGCAGAAGGACTGATCTTCTCTCCATCCCCTTTGTCCAGTGTGTGCATCAGCAGCTGGGGCACCGGCACAAAGGAGCCAATGGCCCCAGAGAGGGCAATGGCTTGTACCTAACCCTGGTACAAGGGTTACCAGGGATGGGACTGTGGGGAAAGTCAGTGAGTTCTGAGCCTCTCCCTGCAGGCACTGAGCTGGAGACACAGTCATATACTGTGCTCACCCCCAGCATAAGCACGGGAAGGATGTTTCCACTTCCCGCACCACACCCTCCCTGCCTTCACACTGCACCCAAGGCTGCAGGTTCCCAACACCATGAGAGATTTCACCCTGACATTAAATGTTAGAAAGATGGAAAGATCACAGAATAAATGCCATAAATAAATCAAAACCCACTACAAAGCATGAGATATAATTGGAAATAGACATCAATGGTAGGTCAAAGGACAGGAAAGAGGAAGCCTCCTCTCTTCTCTCTGAGTGAATCACATGAGAGAAAATTACCACCTAAAATAGTTTACATAATAGAGTGAAAACCAGAACTACTGACTATCCAGGTCACTAAAGAAGATATTTGGTTTAATAATGCATTCATGACAGCATTGACAAGATTTTCAAGGGTAGCACCCACACTTAGACAAGCACAGAAAACACCTGAATATGTTACATGTATGTTGTGTGTGTGTGAGAAGAGGGAATGACACAGTAGAAAGTTGTGCACTGATGGTGATCAGGCACAGCATCACGAGGAAGGGAATTGTCTCACTCTGCTCTGCACTGGTACCGCCTCACCTTGAGTCCTGTCTGCTGTTTTCAGCACCACAATATAAAAACAACAAATTAAGCTATTAGAGAGTGGCCAAAGGAGGGTCAAAAGGATGGTGAAGTGTCTGGAGGTGAAGCCATGTGAGGAGTGGCTGAGGTCACTTGGTCTGTTCAGCCTGGAGAGATTGAGGGGAGACCTCATTGTGGTCTTCAACATCCTCATGAGGGGAAGAGGAGGGGCAGGCACTGATTTCTTCTCTGTGGTGACCCATGACAGGACTCAAGGAAACAGCTTGAAGCTGTGTCAGGGGAGGTCTAGGTGAGAGATCAGGAAAAGGCTCTTTACCCAGAGGGTGACTGGGTGCTGGAAGAGATCACAGAGAAGAGATCACAGCACCAAATCTGAAAGAGCTCAAGAAGCATTTGGACAATACATGGTGTGATTCTTTGGGTGTCCTGCACAGGGCCAGGAGTTGGACTTTGATGATCCTGATGGATGCTTTCCAACTCAGCATATTCTGTGGTTCTTTATCTCCATGATGTGGAGTATATGAACTGTAATTTAATTTAGTAGATTCTCTGTGAGATTTCAAGCTCTAGCGTGACTGTAGTGCTGAGTGCCTTCATTAGTGTCATTTCACTGCTATACTTAGCTGAAATTCAATGGGATGCTGACACATTACCCTGAGAAACCCTCATTAAAATAAAACTAGGTGGGGAAATGTAAAAAGTAAAGTTTTCTAGGGGTGAGATTTGTCCACCTATTTTTCAGGGAGCTGGAGCTCAGAGTACTGGAATTTCTTCCCAAGGCAAAACAAAGGAATTAGATGTCATATTGCAATCCTTTAACTAAAAGTGATTTCAAACCTAAGGACTACGGGGGTTTTTTTTCAGGAGAGAAGGTATTGCTTCCTTCAAAGTAGAATTAGCCAAGGAAAAAGAAAAATGATTGTGTAAAGAGGAGAGATTCAAGAATATTCAAAAGATGATCCAAAGAACAGGTACTACCCCAAATTACAGAGAGATCAGAGAGTAAAGACAAAAAGATTCTGAAATACAAAAAAAAAAAAAAAAAAAAAAAAAAAAAAACTTAAAAAAAAAATCAGGGAAGTAAGCAGAGGCATGTGTGTTTATTATTTTGTCTAGCTCTGTATCCTTCCTGCGCTAACTGAACTGGAGGATAATTGTATTTAGAAGCCCATATATATCTTAGGCATCTGTTAACTTTCATCTGTCCTGTATTACTGAAGAGTAACATATAAATCCAGGATGCTGTGGGCTAGATTTAAAGAATTCAGTATGTTTAAATCACTGTGGTGTCTGGAACACCTTAGGAACAGCTTAGGACAGCCTAGGGGCCATTTAGCCCCATTTCTGTGAAGAGATAACAGATATCCACATGTCATCTGAGAAGTGTCTCAGAGGTGCCAAGGCTGAGACAAAGACCAGTGGACCAAGAGAAGATGGAACTCACATGTCTATCCTTGAGGTCCCAGTACAGAAACCTGGTTAGTGGTCGGCTAGAGTTAGCCACACCAGAGCTGAAACAATAAGCAAGAATAATAGGAGATATATATATCGTCATAGGAGTAACTGAGCTTGCAAATTGCATCCATCTTAAGCTCTTGGTCTCAAGGCAGAAGTTTTTCATTTAAATTATATATTGAAATACCACTGCCCTGCCCCTCTCCCCTCCCCCAGCCACCACCACCACCCCAGTTAATTAATAAAAGCCTCATGCTGAAGTGCAAAGAGTGAAGAGTTGAAAAAGTAGACACATTTTGAGGGCTTTTCCCTCCCTCAGTCACCTCTTTTCTGCTTCATCAGAATTAGCTCTGAGTTTGGGAAACTTATGCAAAAGTCCCTCTGAGCTTGCTTGTTTCTGCTTCCCACGAAGTTGTTTCCTGCCAGTTCATGACCCCACGTCCCCATCAATTACTCTTCTCAGCAATCTGAACTGGTTTAAAATCTTGTAATATGGGTATTGATACCAAGGGGGATTCATCCATAGAGGAAGGGAATGTGGAGCTTTGAGTGCCACTCAATCACATTAGGTGTTTTTTGGTTTTTGTTTTTGGTTGTTTGGGTTTGCTTTTGTGTTGCTTTCTTAACTAGAAACTTGTAATAATTGTCTTAGTCTCTGGGCTGTAAAGGGAATAAAGAGGAGGGTTGGAGGGGACAATGCTTATCTGAGGCACTCATGTACTGGAGCACACGATCAACAGCTGATCTCCACTTTGCCACTCTGTAAGAGCTGGCAGTGTTTGCTTTACATTACAGTGTTTACATTAGCCCAGCATTCCCTGACCATCTCCAGCTGTGAGAGAGCACACTGCCATTTTAGAGGTGTGAAACCACAAACTGGAAGTATTTCAAGAAGGAGGCACTTCTTACCCATCCATCATCAACCATCTCCTCTGGATTGTCAGTTACTCTTAATTTACTTAGTGCTTTTAAAAAGCCCAGTCTTTACCACAGCAGCAGAATAACGAGGTCATCACCAGACCCATCTACTATTAAACTCAAACTTGGGTATAATGAGGTTTAATTTCAGCTGTGGGTGCCCCACTCATTGCAGTCTAATTTAAACTGTGGGTGCTCCACTCCAGCAGTGATCAGGGAGCTGAGCTGGATACTGAGCTCAGGAGCCCAGGACATGACTGGGTGACTCAGCCTAGGCCAAAGAGTTAGCTAATGGTTAGTGCAGTTTGCATTTGTTTGATCTTTGATAAAGTGTTTCAGATCATTTTTCAATCACACAATGACAAGGTCATTCGAAGCAAAATCAAGTACTTTTTGTAATATGAGGCAGTGCAAATCTTGAAAGTAGATTAATTACTTTTGCTTTAGGAGAAGGAGACTGCAGTAAAACTAGTTATGGCTGGAAGGGGAAAGTCAAAGGTATGAAAAAAGATAAAGCACTCTCCTTTAATTATATTTTCCTATGAAGACAATGGTGCATTTTTATATCACCATTCTAATATAACAGCAAGGAAAAGACATAATACAGAGTACCAGTGACTTTGAAAGGATGTGACATCATTAAATGAATCACAGTTTTAGTGGTGATGATATTTATTATTTTGGATTTGTAAAATGACAAAACACACACGCCAACAGTACAGTTTTGTGCACAAACCATCATATGAAATATTGCAAGAACCTCATTCCAGAAGAGTCTTCAACAGATGAGCAGTTGGGACTGTTTTCAAAGAGCAGTATTGATAGCCTTGTAAAAAATTGTGGGAGATAATCATGGATATTTGTCATTTTACCTGTTGCAAATTATCTAACTGCAACACCTTGAGATCATAGTTCAAACCACAGCATTGAGCTGAATTTGGAGTAAAAAACAACTATTACACCAAAAACATGCAGTTCAAATAGCAAATAGCCTCAAAGGAGAAAGAGCATCATTCAATAATATGTGGTAATGAATTCCAACTTCTCTCATGACAAGCAATATTTCCTCATTTCTGCTAAGCTAAAAAAAAATCTCTCTTATGTGTCATTTCTTCTATCAAATATTCTTACAAGTTTGTTTTTACAATTCTTGCTTAATTGTAGCTTTTCATTAATAATCAAAAATATTAATCAAATTATTCTATTCATATTTTTCTTCTCTTTTTCAACTATAAAAACAGTAGAACAAAAGTGAAATACTTTGGGGAAGAGATGAAGAAGGGAATTGCTTTGAAAATGGCAAATACTTTAAATATTATGATTTAAAAACAAGGCAGAAAAAGCTCTTTAAAAGATTACTTTTACATAGGAGCTATGTAAAAATAGATACATAGAGCAGAATGATCCATATTTTAGGGCTTTGTCAATTACAAAATAAAAGAAAACTACAATTATATCTGTTTGTAAATAATAACTGAAGCTAGTCTTTTTTACACTCTATGCTATTTTAATTTGGGATTATCTTTAAAATGCATAAAAAGGCAGAACCAGAAAGGCCATTCTACCATCTCCTCACCATAGTGTAAAAGGCTTATTTCAGGGCTGCAATAGAATAACTGATTTTTATGGAAAAAAAAATGGATCTACTTTTGGTAAAATGGATTTTTTTTTTTTAGTAGTAACCAAACCTAACACTTACAAGTCTCTGTGTGTGTATGTGGAGGGAATAGTTCATATCAGATCTTTTACATCAGTTAAAACTGTTAAATCAATGAAAAAATAAATCACTTTTCTACTTTTTTTTTCTTTTTATTGCAGCATATAAAGTGTTAAGTGCACATTGGAAACACATCTTGTTTGTCTGTTTGCTTCAGCAGATGTGGTGGAGATAAGGAAAAGAGCCAGGAGGATTAAAGACATCCACGCTACCTCCCAAGGCCTTTTCCTACTGCTCTCATTAACTGCTCTGTTAAACTGGCTAAAAATGCTTTAGGAGCTTAAAGGAAATGGCTTTTCATAATTATTCTTCTTCTCTAAACTTCCTCTTACTTGAAGTCGAAATAATTTGGAGTGAGAGGAGATCAGAGGCGAGTCATAGGTTAGGGATTATGAGATTACCAGGGCATCTGCAGGAGGGTATAATCCTCAGCAGGAGCCAGCAGGGGAGATTTCTCTGTGGCTGCTCTGTGTGGCCACACTGAAGCCCTTTGGGGTCTCTCTCCTGATTGAGCTCAGGCATTTCTGTAGATTCTATGAGACAACTGATTTTTGCTGTAGGGCCCCAGCACGATGTGTCCACCTGACTAAAGAAAACAATGACAGCAATAAACAAAAACTACATGGGAAACAGAACACAAAAGCAGGAAGTCCTGGGTTTTGTGTGTGTATGTGGGCAGTGACTGTGCCTGTAATGTCAGACCAATTTACGTGCTTCTGGACATGACAAAGTCTCCTTATGTTATCTATTCCTATTCTATGCAGAAATTAGATACTATTGATATTATTGGCTTAGCTTTACTTTGCTTATAGCTCCTAGACTGATTAGACCCATAAAATTTTACCCACCACAGACTATCAGAAATAAAACCAATTTGGTGAGTTGTAGTTAAAAATACCATGGTTTCAAACTCAAATACAGGACAACAACAACCAGATGATGTGTAAAGAATGCTTTTGTATGACAGGCTCTGTCCATTGCCTCTGCACTAACTGGATTTTCTGCAGCTCAGCAATACAAATTTGCCCAAAATGGGCCCTGAGAATACCCCTTCCTTACCAAGGAAGAGTGCCAGGCAGGACAATGGACAGGACTGGAACATTATCAGGGTGGCTGAGATGTAACAGGGTGATTCAGGAAGAATCAGCTGCTCACCTGACCTTCAGCCCAGTCATGGTATATTTGGTACAAAGGGCCCTGATTTTGTTTTAAGAAAGCTTGTTTGGGTGCAGGATCAGCCCTAACATTGAAATATATTTCCCTGGCATGCTTAACACTCTAAAACTTGAAAAGAAATAAGAAACTATTTGGAATTCTGAAGAAGATTAAGGCCCTTGGCACACACACTGGTAACATGCTATGATATGTCCCATCTTGATGTCTAATGACACTAAGTATTTTCTTGGATCATGCAATACAGCAGAACCAGATGGGATATGTCACTGAAAGTGCATAACAAAAAGCAAACAAAGAGGCTTGGAAAAGGGCAGAAAATATGCAGGATATGACCAGCATCCATAGTTCTGCTTTCTTGCATAACCATCAGATTCTGAAATATAAAAGAGAAAAATAAAAAGGAAAAATATAGATATATTTTTACTGTAGAAAATGTAAGACATCAGGCAACCTCAACTACATTGATGCATCAAAACTATCCAGGCTTCAGAATCTGTATCCCTCTCACCAGTGGCCAGTGCCTAGAGAGGGACACTACCCAAGGTGCCTGCCTTATCATCATTAACATCTCTTTACTTCTTGTGCATGAGAAATGAAAACATTTTGCTCATCTTGTAATTTTATTTACCCCAAGGCCTCACTGTGCAGATTGCACTGCAATCCCCATCAAGCAGTGACAGACTTGCAAGGGCCCAAATCCTCCAGAATTTCTTGGGGATACAAAACACATTGCCTGCTCTTGCTCTCTTTGCTTTTTAGTCACATATTGCCTTTTCTGCCTCCTATTTTTCCCTCCTGTTTTTTGACCCCTCTTGTACTTTGCTTTCATAAAGCTGTTACTTTCTCATGTCCATATATCCTAATATTCCTCATCGGCAACAAACAGAATTTTGCAAGGCTTGTTCAAACTGTGATAAAAACAACATTAGTTTTCATGCAGGAGTTAAGGGAATTTTCTGCATCAGATCCAAGATTTATTGTAGAAAAAAGGGAGAATGGTCTTAGATTTTCTTGTCATAAATAATTGAATGCTTTTACTCCATTTTCTCCGAGCTGCCACGTGGTGTTTAGCTTTGTTGTTCATTTAGCTATCTAAAAGTAAAGCAATTCTCAGTGGATTAATGAAATCAACACATTAAATAAAATGTACAGACCAAGGTGTTATTTTGGGATTTTTTAAAATGGTGGAAGGATTTACAATGACTTCTGCTGGCTTTCATTCCATGCAGCACCAGCAATTAATATGCAGGTGGACTCTACAAGACCGAGATGCCCTGCTTCTATGTGGCTACAAACTGACCTTGATCCTCAGTCTTCATTTGGCTCCTGTTCCAAACCAGACCATGAGCCTGGAGACAAGCTCCTGCATGGTTTGATTTATCAGAGAGCATTTGCTTTGGGAGTTGAGACCCTCACTCTTTGCACTTGGAAATAATTCTTGAATTTGGTACAGAGCCATCTGTTTCCATATATAATTCACTTTATGGGATCTAACAAATCTCTGTTTGACTTCTGCAGATTGGCTCTGAATATTACACACGTGATGAGAAAGGCTGTGCTATTATGTATAAATATCTGTATTGTACATGTTCTCATTACAGAGTAGAAACCAGCTGAAAGGTTACTGTTTCAATTTGAAAAAAATTATAATGATTACTCAGAGGAAGAGCAGTGATTTCTGAGGGAGTGATCATTTCACTACATTCCAGAAAGCATCTCTGAAGAGTAACTCTAACTACTGTCTGTTTTGAATCATATTTTAGAACAAAATCTGATAGACTGCAATGAGAGTAGTGTAGATATAGAAAACTGATCTTAATCAAGACACCTTACTGTAACAGAAGGAAACAGAACCATCAGACATATTTCACAAAAAATATAAAAATGCATAGAAATTATAAAAATGGATTCATCTTACTGAATATATACTTCAAAGTGTTTTCAGTGCTTTTTTCTAATAGATGTTTTTCTCAGGCCTCTACTCTTGTGGAAGCCATGTCCTTGACTGAAAACATTTGTATGTTTGTCTAATTTTAAAAATTTTTACATTTCCATCTTCTTTCATAGGAAACCTCTCCTTCAGCCATATTCACACTCGCTTCACCAGCTTCAGCTGGTGCAAGGCTAGGCTGAGACAGCCTTCACATGAACTGGGAAGGACATGGGTCTCCTCTTGGGCCCTTCCAAGCCTGTCCTAGATCCTGCCACTCAACCAAATGTTTTCTCCTTTAAGGGGTTTTTAGAAACCACTCTGCAAAGCATCTTTTTATTTTTTTTTTCTTTAAGTCTGCTCTTCAAAACAAAAACGAAGTAAAAAGAATTGCTCAAAAGTTAATGTAAGCCATATTTCCACATTTTTGCTGAGACCAGCCATTTCCTCAGAAGTAAAGTTCTGCAATTTCCTCTATCTTCAACCTCCCTTCCTCTGGAGTAAGAGTTTCCCCTGTGGAAAAATGAGTTATTGGGCTGAATTTTACTGTCAGGTGAATTTTTTCAAATTTGAATCTTCAAATCCAACCCCTAAGGAAATAATTTACAAGTGAGTGAAAAAAGGACAGCTAAAGATGAGCCCAAATTGCTACATCATCCCATACATGCAATTCTCTTTTCTTTGTGTCTCAGTTTGTATGGATTTATGTTCTCATGACCTTGCAGAGCCAAAGTCCAATACAACTCATTAGCAGTCCTGCAAGATTCACTCCTAACATAACCATTCCCAGGGAAGTGGCAGGACAAAGGTCTGGGAGAAGATTAGGTTTCAATTTGCTCTCCACAACATTCTGTGACTGATCCTTCCCATGTCCTACTGCCCCTTTCTTTCTCTTGTCTGCTGATCTGGCAATTCCTGAGTATTAGCTCTAAAGCTAAATGCTCAGTGTAGTTGGAGAGGGGGAAAAAATGAGTTTGTCTGTATTGGATGCAAGGAAAAAATATAAATTGAGTCCTATCAGGCATACAACCCCACACTCCCCCAAAAAAACCCCACAGAAATGAAGAACAGCCAGCCCCCACCCCTTGCAATAAACAGCTGCGTGAGCTTCAAGCTGACCCAGTCAGATTCCTTGATTTATCAATAAATTGTATTAACTCTGCCTTGATTATTTCCACTACAGAGGGTATCTGCAAGGTTATCAAGACCCAAGTGACTTGATAAGATCACAAAGAGCTACAGTTGATAATTGTTTTCTGACAGGTTTATGTCCCAAACTGATGCACCTTTTAAGAGTTTGATTTTTTGCAGGCAAGGCTAAGCAGAAACACATGCAGTGCCTTACCACGATGGAGTCTGGGGTGGAGAGGGGGAGGTGACACTGATCTGAAGTGAGGAAGCCCCTTCTTGTCACTCAGCCTTCAGCTTCTTGGAGCCTGGTTAAATACACTGATAAATGCATTTCTCAATGAAGCTCCAAGAGGACAATTGCCTGTTAGGAGACTTTACTTTACAGATTGCCCTATAGACAAGAGAAATTTGATTTTTGAACCTACACAAAAGGCTCACTGTGCTTTGTGAGTATATTGATCTGGCAGCACTACAGCAGCTGTGAGCTCAAATATCTGTGCTGCTGGCGTAATTAGAAACATGCTACATGCAGGATGCAGCAAGCTTCAAGAGCTCAACAAGCCAGATAGGGGACCTGTCAATTCCTTTCATGGCTAACAGCAGGGTGAAGAAGCAATGTATATGGAGAACTATCAAAGCTATTGCAAAAAAGAGATGAGGGAATGACAAAAGAAAATTAAAAAGCACACAAAAAACACTGGAAGATACACAAGTACCTGATTATTCACCTACTGTACAGACATGTTAGCTTTACAGTGCTCAAACAAATCCAATATGCAGCCCAATTACATAGTCTGAAAAACAAAACCCCTGTTTCAGAATGTCTGGGTGATATAATTTTCTGTGTTTACCTTTCTCATATTTTCCAGCAGTCCTGAAGCCCTCCTGTGCTGAGCAAAGCTTTTTATGGTAGGAAGGAATCTGCTTTGTTATTCTTAATGCTTTCCAAGCATCTTTCATCATATAGAGCATCATAGTTTTGGCCTGTGGATATATTTATACATTATTTTTATCTTGATTTCAGTACATACACATTTTCTCCTAATGGCATTCTGGTAAATGTATGAGCTGGTAAATGTACACTTTGCATCTTGCTGTAATACTCGTACCTGACATTTTCTGAAATTATGGGTTTTGTTCAGGCAATAGCACAGTGCACAAAAGAAAGGTAATAGCAGTGGTTTATGGCATGTGGATTTGGCTTTGAGGCTAGTGAGTAAGTCATTAACATATGGTCTGTTCTTGCAAATGCTCATACAGAGAGAGCCTTCGGGGTGCGAGGAAGCACAAAGAGCCGGGGAGCGCTTCCTCCACATGACTCTGCAGAATGCCTCCCGGTTTCCTTTTCCAGAGACACACCACAGAGTTAGAAGCTGAAAACCTGTCTGTTCTGGTCAGGGTGAACGCTGCTGGAACAATGAAGTGTGCTATTTTTGCTCCTTATGCTTGCTATTTGTGAATCATGTTAAAAGTACAGCAATCACAGTTCTGCCTTCTCCTCTAGCATTTTGAGTTTCCTGAGTGTTCACCAAGAAGGCTTTGTTAGGCAACTGCCCCCACTACACTGTCATAGTGCTTGGAATCAGAGGCTTTTAAAACAGCTTTTGTTTGTGCAGTTAAAGGTAGAAACTACTTTTGTAATTTTTAATTACTGAAAAGGAAGGTGCAGAGGAGGATTAAATTTAAACAAGTGGTCCTGACCGTAGTGGCAACATCTGGAAACCAGCAATTATCTTTCTTGGTAGCTGTGCAATTACAGAATGTACCTACAAGTGAAGATCCCAAGTAATGCATTACTCTTCTCTGATGGCTGTGGTAGGGAAAGCATCCATGAACAGGAAGACTGGATCTTATTCATCCATCAAGATGAATCATACCTAACTGTTTACTAGAAATATATAATTCCAGTACCATTGCTTTGGTAATCAAGAACTTGGAAGTGTGGATGCATTGAGCAGTTTATAGAGATAGATGCATTCACTACAGAGCTAAATATGCCATTCACATTTTCATGGAATAGTCTGTATTCCTTCTGAAAGAGAAGTATATGAGTAATTTTTAAAAGTATTTTCAAGAGTTAAGTGTCAAAATTGTAGCTGTCAGCCACAGAGCTCTTTTGAGCTAATAGAACTTTCTCCCTGTAAGTTGCAGAGCCCACAAACCCAAGTCACCAAACCTTTCTATTCTCTAGTACTTAGCTGGAGAATATGACCAATACTGAAGATTCATTCTTTAAAGGTTAAGACATGAATAAGGAATGGTGAAGTCTCCTGAGTTCTGGGAGTCTTTACTCAGGAACCACCACATTTAGAACTAATTTGGACATCTCTGAACATACCATGTGTGCCTTCATTTTAATTCTTTTTCACTTCAGAAGTCAGCTATGACAACATCAGTTTTTCCAATCAAGAGCTAGAGGAGGGTGGCAAAGCCATGGGGTTTCTTAATTCCTTTTGTAACAAAGAGCTCACAGCCTACAGGAGGCTGAGTTCCTGCAAAGAGGAGCCTGCATGCCTTCATCAGCTCAGTGTGAAAGTCAGGCCCTTGCTTCAGGAGGACTGCTTCATGAGACATTAAAAATACAGATAACCTCATTGGCACTCCTAGTTCTTTACTTCTACTAATGGAAAACTAGCTTGTGCTACAGAAAAATCCTTTCTTGCTCTACATGATCTCACTGATGTCTGTACTAATCTAGACTTTGGTCAGAAACAATGGATGCAATATTCCTTATTGCAAAATCTGTGAAGTGCTGGTTCAGGGTCAGGAGTGGTTGAGCTGCTGACAGGCAGAAAAACAATGCTGCAGAGTCTCCTCTCTCATGGGACTGGCTTACAAGTAGCTCTAGGCAGAGTTAAAGGGGGGACTCTACCAGCTCTCTTCACTTCTTCCCTCTCATAAGCCTGAGCCAATGCAGTTGCAGAGCTACCTACTCACTTAACACACTGCTTCATGTGCATCTCCTCCTTTTCTGTGCCTCTCACTGCCTTTCACCTCTCACCATGTGTTGAGATCACTAGGTCATTGAGAGAAGGATTGATATTTATTTTGTGTTCATAGCATTTATTTTGTGACATTTATTTTGTAACATTAAGTGTTAAATGGCATCTGTAGGCACTTTCAAAAAACAAGCAAGCAATGTAATGCCTTTTGAGCAATTACTGTGGCAGTGTTAAGATGTATTTGCCCAGTTGAATGAAATGATGCTTACAGAGCAAATGAAATTCACTCTGCAACATGAGGGGTGGACATTAGGGGTGGTAAATCAAAGTAAGATGAGATAAATATTTCAACTTAGCTAATCTTACTGACTCAAAAATATTAAAGTCAGTTCAGCTCATAGTACAATTGCTGGAAATTATTCATGTTGCTTTCTATCGTTTCTCCAGTTTTTTTTTTTTTACTACTGAAATGGATTGAGAACAGCCCTGAGAAGAAGGACATGGGATTGTCAGTTGATGAAAAGCTCAACATCAGGCAGCAATGTGTGGCTGCAGTCCAGGAAGCCAAAAATGTCCTGGGCTGCATCAGCAGGTTGGGGGAGGTGGCTCTGCACATCTACTCTTATGACACCCTGCCTGGAGTGCTGCTTCCAGTTCAGAGGGGTCCCTGAGATAGGAAGGACCTGGACCTGCTGGAGTGAGTCCAAAGGAGGGCCACAAAGAGGCTCAGAGAGCTGGAACACCTCTCCTGTGAGGACAGCCTCAGAGAGCAGGGGTTGTTCAGCCTGAAGAAAAGAAGGCTCTGGGGATACCTCATAGCAGCCTTCAAATTCCTAAAGGGTTTTTTATTAAAAAAAAGATAAAGAGAGACTTTTTACTAAGGCCTGTAGTGACAGAACAAGGGGTTACAGTGATAAACAGAAAGGGAGTAGACTTAGATTAGATATTAATTTTTTTACAGTCAGGATGGAGAGAGACAGATTGCCCAGAGAAATTGTGGATGCCCCATCTCTGGAAGCGTTCAAGGGCAGGTTAGATGGAACTTTGAGCAAACTGGTTCAGTTAAAGGTGTTCTGCCAATGGCAGGGGGATTGGAATTAGGTGATCTCCAAGGTCCCTTCCAATTCACACCATTTTATGAGTCTGTGATTGTGTGAAATGCCACTGATCACAGTGCAGTCAGCAAGAATGAAGGCTCAGTCACACTGTACTCGTACACAGACTTCCTACTCTCTTTGGGAATTAAAACATAAAATGAACAGATTCATCTTACTAACAACATGCCTTTATGTATAATAAAATCTTTCAAGACCCGATCAAGATCTGAAACTCAGCTCTAACATTTGAGGAAGCAGTGGGTAAGACATTTTAAATCTTGAAGTCATGAAGATCTTTTAAATCATTGAGAAATGGAATACCTTTGTTCATGTTAGTAGCTTAATAAAAAATTTGGGAATGTTTTTGTTGTTGTTGTTGTTGTTATCTAATTTGATAGCATACGGGAAAAGTTACATTTGGGACAATGTAAACTGGGAAAATTCACAGATGTGTCCAATTTCATATCTGTGAAGGCAGCTGTAGCAAGAGAATGTCTTTAGACTAAAACACAGGTTTGGCACCCATATTTCCTAATACTTCATGCAACTAGATCTAAAACATCATCTGAGGGAACACTGTGACTGGTTACATTTATGACAATGGCTGCAAATATATAAAGAGAATAAAAAACATTGATGAGCAAATTTCTCTATTTTTGTATGACTATTCAAAAATACATAAATGTGGAGACAGTGAGAACGATGTATCCATCAATATCCAACAAAACTCTAAAATACTCGAAAATACTCTAAAATACTCTAAAAGCACAATCTGTAGTCATCACTCTTTTAAATGACAGGCATTCAGAGAGAGGGAATTCATTCTCTAGTCTACACAATGCACTTCAAAAAGGAAAAATTATTTACATGATTCACTAGGATTTAAATGCTTTTCCAGGAGAACAGTTTCCAATTACTACTCTCAATTTGCAGAAATGGGACTGTCATTCAGGGTTCCCCTGTGATTTTGATTGAATGTCCAACAGTGATCAGGAAGTAAAAGACTTCTAGGGAAAACATGGATGTCCTTGGCTAGCCAGTTGCACTACAGACCTTGTGGTAGTTTTATATCTGGTTGTTGCTATCTAGATGGTTTTTTGGTCAGATGTCTCTTTCCTTACCACACAAGCACACATTAAACTTCACTTCCTACAATATTTAAGTAAAAAGAACTTTCTCAGTGTTGCAGCTCAGATACACACAAAATACCAGGTGAAGCTGAAGGCTGTGCTCTGAAGCCTTTGACAGTACTTAGCAAGGCCTTGCAGGTCAGCAGAATTCAGAGCTTCTTTTTCTTTGCCAAATTTAGGATCTGGTCACAACGCTTCATAACCAATTACCACTCATCAGGGAAATCATACCTTTCAGGTAATGGCAGTTGATATGAATGGATTTAATCTCAGTTCTGCCCCTTGGGCTTTATCCCTGAAGACTTCAGTAAGAATTTGACAGACCTATTAGTTAACAGTGCACTCATAGTCTCTTAATGCAATTTTGGCTTATTAATTAATGAACCATGTAAATCACATGCAATATAGTGCTGAGGTGACCTCAAATCAAATAAGTATGAAGGTCAAGGAAAGAAGGTGAATAAGCTCCAGGGTCTTGTAGCCTTTGGCTGTATATGCTTTCTCTTATCCTTTGATACACCTATTTCATACAGCCAGCACTGGAAGGGATGTTTCTATCAGCATGGAAAAAGCTAGGAATCAGCTAGGAATCTTTCCCAAGCTCAGAGAACAGCTAAGAATGAGCCCTGGGGCAGTCTGTAGAAATGTCATTGTAAGAAACAACCTTTTTCTTCTTTCCAGATTGCAAAAGATGTATGTGACCACTTGGGCTTGGAGGAGATACAAAAGCTCTCTCCTTGTGCTATTTGCTCAGCCTAGGGATCACAACATAGGAAAAAACATGGAGTTGGAGACATTGTACTCTTCAGTCATACAAAGCAAAAAAAAAAAAAAAAGAAAAGGCCATAAACATCCATTTCAAAGGGGAATAGCATCCTCATGTACTGCAGGGGACTCAAAGCTAACAGATCTACCCAGGCACCCCACTAGTGAGCAACAGGCTAAAAGATGGAAGATGAAAAAATAAAGCCATAGGAGAAAAAAAAAGAAAGGAAAGAAAAAAAATCTAAGAAATTAAATACAGACTGTGAATTATCAGACAAATTACAACAAAGACTGCTAGGATGATCACAAGTACAGCACAAGAAACATTTGGAGTTCTGAAGAGGTCTCCTGGTGGAGGGCAGCTCCTCCATCCCACAAGAGGAAGGCAGCAGCATTGCAAATGGGGCAGCTAGCTCCCAAAAGGCTCCTGCCCAAGAGGCTGCCTGCACCCTGGGGCTCCTTTGCACTGAAAGATTTCTTGTGATGGGAGCAGACTGTGGAACCAAAAAGGGAACATTACAGGAGTGTGCAAAATGGGAGCACCTGCACCACTCCCAGGCAAAGGTAAGCCATAGCAGATAGAAGCAGGAATGTGGGCTGCTCTTGTGTCATTTGTTTTCCCTGTATGCATCATCTAACAAATATTTTCCTGGAGTCTGGCTGTTACTCTGTTCTGTCTGGGCACCTTCAGAGCACACAAGTGCAGCTGCTGGGGTTGACTCACTGATGCCAACATGATCCACATCAGCACCAAGAAACTTCAGCAGAGGCAGGATCATTCCATGTGAGTGATAACCCCAGCAAGCCCATAAACCCCAAGGAGTTCAGGACAGACCTGGGATGTCACTGGCTAGAACAAGCCTGTGTGTATTGAAAGATTCTCTCTTTAGTCTCAAACCATTCATAGGGCTATTTCACCAGGATAAAAAAATCTCAGCTTTTCTTCCCTTTTTCTGGGGTTTTGGTTTTTGGGGGGTTTGCATTTTTTTTTTTTTTTTTTTTTTTTTTGGAGAGAGTTGATAGTTGAATAACTGGATTGGAAGCAAAAGCACTGAGTTTGCCAACTTGTTGTATGGCTGACAGCCTGTAATTTCACTTTTTTGTATCAGTTTTCTATTAGCATATGAGGATAACAATAGTCCAAGTGATTTTAAGAGGCTAAATTCACTGATGTCCTAAGCGAAAGCCCATTGAAGACAATGGGAAAGCTCTTAACTACCTTGAAGGGCTTCAGGCCAGACCTTGCTTATTCAGTCTTACAAGAAACATTTGAAAACTCTTTAAACAGTGTCATATGGTTGCAAAGGTATTGGTGATTACAGGACTGAGGAATAAACTTTTCAACTGATAAAAGTACATGCGAGTAATACTTTTTGCTGTCCCACTTTTAGTGAACTTTATTTATTCTGGGCAAAAAATACATATATAATAAAAAATGCCAATTCTCATGATTGTCTTCAGTAGTCTATACGACAAAGCATTTTTCTGTTAACCACAGGCTCCTTTTGATTTGCAAAAAATGCAGATTCGGACAGATCTGAAGGCAATGCAGAAATGTACAAAAACTGTAATTCTAATTTATGGCCAGTCTTTGCAAACCTTTGTGACAACTTTCAGTTGATTGACAACTTGTGGGCCAGAGAGCCACAAACAGGTTTTAAAGTTCCAACACACCCCTAACTTTGTCTAATAAGATTAGATTTCTCTATATAAGACTGCCCTATGAATGAATAGAAGGTCATAATTTATAGTGGTCTATTTAGTGTTATCCTCTATAGAGACTCACAGACTTTACTGCAGCTCTGGACTAAGCTCAATAATCACTTAGGGCTGTTGGGAGACTTCATGGTTACCAGGATAAATCTGATGTCAAAGTCTTCTCTGCATCTGGGTAAGTTGGTAGAGAAACTCAGCAACCAACTGGAGTGTAATAGAGAGAAATCACCAGAGCTGGAGGGGATGATGGTGACTGACCCCATTGTGTTGCAGTGAGAGCAGGGAAACCCAACAGAACAGATAGCTCATGTTGAAGGAAACAAAGAGGAGAAAGGAGAAAGCTTCCATTCTAAAGGCACTTGGAAATGACTAAAGTTAAAATCTTTAACTATATTGCAAACATAATTTTCAGATTAAAACAATTCACTTGCTGACAGTGAACTCATTTGAATGCAATCATATTGTTCATTCAGTTGCAGACCACAATGAAAAAATTAAGTCAAATGTTTCAGTGTTTTCTACAAAAAGGTGTCCAGTTTCTTCACTACGTGGCAATCTTTACTCATTGTTATTAAAAATCTTCAATATCTGCCTGAAAAGACTTTAAAACATCAGAACAAAGCACTTGCAGTTGAAGTAAAACATAGTATTCAGAACAGCTTGCTTGTTACTCTGTATTTCCAACATAATCAACAAATTAGAACACAAAACACACACCATTATTCATCCAGTCCTAACAAAATAATTGCTTAACAGAGTTGTCCTCGAGGCTTTGGAGTCCCTAGCAGTTACAGAGCATAGAAAAAGAGAAAATGAGGGAGATGAGGTTGCAGGGGAACTCTAACCCAATAACCCAGACATTTTGCAGGCAGTAAATTCTGAAGTATTATCATAATGATTGACATCACAAATGCTCTAAACTGAATATATTGATTGCCAAGGTCAGCATTTTAGGCAGCAACAGCAGACATCCTCATCCATTAGCCCTGAAATATTGATTTCAATCAGGAAAATAGAAACCAGAAAAAGAAAAATACTCAAGCAATAAAATGATCTTTCTCTATCTTTGTCTCCCAGACATGGGAACAGACATGCTATTCAGAGTATATCAGTATTTATGAGATTTCTGAAGACCCATATGGATTTCCCATTCCTCACCCTATTAAACATGCATTTGTATTCAAAATGGCCAAAAAAAAAAAAAAAAATCACTTCAAATGTGAAACCAGATAACAGACAAGGGCATAGCTTTGGCTTTACCTTGCTTGATGGAGCAGGATGGACCTCAAAACTCCAAGTATTCTTCTTAAAATAATTAGAGAAGGTACAAAGTGTTTTTCACATTAAACCTAGTATGTGCCAAATGCTTAATTACATAGCAAACACTAACCACTAAGTCTCCTAAAGCTAGAAAATCCTGTTGAAATTACTTTCTCAATGATTATCGCTATTGCTTCATCTTTTTATGTGATATTAAATAAAATGAAAAGACTTAAACACAAATAACCAGATTTTTTTAACCTAGGCAGAAAAAAAAATTAAAAATTGCCAAACACTTCAACAAGTCCCAGTACACATTTTTCTAACACCAAAGCAAAAATCCACTCCTTTGTGCCTAAATGCGTAACTGGAAACTCACAGAAATACAGTGCTTTAACCCTCAAAGGGCAAGAGCAGGCAAAGGGAAACACCCCTTAGATCATGGTGAGAGGCGTCTCTCTCCCATAGGCCTTTGCAGGCACATGTTAATCCCTTGACTTCTATTGGTTATTACAGTTGATGACACCCCTGTTCACCTCAGTTCAGCCCCTGTTTACCAAATATGTGTCTCCTCTGGAATGTTCTTCCCTCTCCTGATCCCCATTGGCTCTGCTGTGCTGCAGTGCTCCGCCCCTGTTACCCCATTGGTTCTCCATGTTGGTTGTCCCTCCTCTGCAGCACTTTCACCCATTCCCATTGGCCCTTGACCCTCAGATCCACCCCCCTTGTCCCATATTTAATCCTGTGCCCTCAACCCTCACCTTGTCTTTGTCCCTGGGCAGCCTTCAAGACAATAAACTGTTCTTGGAGCTCCATACAAAGACCCATCCTTCACTTTCTTTTGTCAGCCAGTTTTCAATAAGTGTGCTGCAGGCTTTGAGAGTGCTGATCACTCACAGAGACCTGTTGAAGCACACTGCTTCATGTGACTAAATGTTATTCAATGCTAACTCATACCGTTGGGTGAAACCACGTTGTAGAAAGATGCTTTATGAGGATGACTTTAATTATTTTCTAAACTCATATGTAGAAGGAAAAAGTAAGCAAAATTCTCAGAATAACTGACTTCCATGAGCATGATCTTTTATAAAAAATGTTTCCTTTTTCCCTGCTAGAAATACTTAATTTTTGCTTCTTTTCTGTCACATGACGTATTTTCAGGAGGAATGTAGGGGGGCTAGAATGAACCTGAGAAAACTGACTGCTGTTTGGATATGGGTTTAGTGGCCAAAGGCAGGTGGACAAAGTACCCCATGTGCACTTCAGAAGCTGGCACCTGCATGAATAGAGCCATGCAGCGAGAGCTGCAGCAGCCATTGCTACAGCAAGCAGTGCACAACTGAAAAGTGATGGTTTTCTCCCAGGAAGCTTGAAACACACAACAAAATACAGCATGGCTGGAAGCAAAATTGCTGCTTTTCAGTTCAAGGGCACATTAAGAAAAGGTAGCACAGTAAGTGGCTAAATAAAGTAACACTGAGATTGACTTGACTATTTTTGGTTCCAGCATTTATGTCTGTGAATTATCTGCTGGAACCAGAACAATATACACACTGCATGTTTACTCTGTTCCAGTCACAGGATTAGTCTTGCTTTGACATGCATGTGTACTGTTGCATTACATCTTGGAAACTTTAGTTCTAATAAGTCTTAAATCTCTATCTTCCTGTAAGTTTCCACTATGTCTTAGCAGACTACACATGCACAATGCAGATATAGCTCTTTCCTAGAGAAAACACAACAACTCAGTATGATCACAACTTGGACAGCAGCAGAGGGAGGAAATTTCTGATGAGAACACCAGGAAAAAGCACCATGGGAACCATTAGGTTTACGCAGAGGAAAAAAACATCGTTAATGCGAATGACCAGTGCAATAAAACACTGAAACATATTCCTTTATCAGTTTGTTCCCTTGGGAAACTGAAGGAGTGAAGTCACTTACTTAGACTTGCATAAGCTGTTCTAAGGCTCCCAGCCTATCTGAATCTCTCATAAGAAATTACTTGTTTGGAAAGAAGGAGGGAGGGAGGAAAATGGAAAAGGGGAAAAGTAGAGGAGAATTAATTAAATCCCTTTTTTTTTTAGAGGATATCAAACATAATTCAACATACTGGTGTAAATAGAATAAATTGCAGAAGTTGAGTATGAGGATAGGCACAAAGAGCTCAGTGTCTGGTCTACCTGTGTTCTAAAGGAGCCAAGTGCAAGGCAGATGTGGTCTGCATAATCCCAATGCTCACAGATACAGGTAGCTGAGAGCAGGGGTGGAAAAACCACACTCAGTGATGTGCCAAGGCCCAGTGGCAGCTGGTAGCAAGCCACAATGCCTGGTGCAGACATGGAGAGAGCAGGGAAGCTTTAGCCTGAGCCATGAACATAATTTATTCCATCCTTCCTACTTGTCCCTGGAAACCAGTGCCCACATTATCAAACAAGACCTAAAGGGGTGGGAAATTACTGAAACTTTTAATTTCAACTGTCCTTAGGACAGGCTTTTCCATAGAAAATATGTTTTTCTCTGGTCTTTAGCATTCACAGCCTATCCACTGGCTCTCAGCAGTGAGGCAACTACCTACATATCTGATTAAATTTACCATGGAATAGTGGTAAGTTTTCAAAAGTGATTTTTAAGAAAGAACTTGAAAATAGTGATGGATCAGTAATGAAAGCAGGATGGCTACCTCACAACATTAATTCCTAATGTGAGCAGACTAAAAGGAGCAATAGAAAACTGGCTAACCACTATTGCTGGCCTATATATTAAATTCAAAAGAGAAGTCTGTCAATATGCAATACTACAGCTATTTGTATTATTATATAATCTCTATTATGCATTGATTTCCAGCACAACTGGCAGGACTCAGTACAGAGAAATCAGGCCTGCTTCTTGCACACAGGGTCAGCAGTTTCTGTCTTCCCTTCTCTCCAATTTTCTTAAATTAGATAAAGCTATCCAAAGTTATTGCTGTTTCCAATTTTATCCTGTCATGGGCCAAATACTCCTGTAAAAATCATCCATTCTACTCTCACTCCATTTTTGCAGGAGACACTCAGGTGACTTCACTTATACTTTCGTAATATATGGCTTTATAAAGGAGAGCAAAATTTCATCCTCGCTATAGAAATTCCAGTTAACAACAGACAGAAACTATCTGCCTTCTTTTATTAAAATATCTGTCAAACATCAAGTTTAGTAGTTCAGCATGAGTGGAAAAAATCTTACAAGGCAATTTATGAGTTCTTCTTTGTCTTCAGAAAAAAACTTTTAAGAGATTTTAAGCACTTCTTATTTCTCAGAGATGCAGTTTAGATAAATATAGCCATCAGCAGTATTTGCAAGTGAGACAATTAACCAATGATTAAACAGTCAATGCCTTTAAATTTAAGGAATTTTCTTCAAGATGAGAGAGCATTCACTTCTCTGGAGGAATTGGCTTAAACAGAAAGCTCAACTTTATCAATGTTGTTAATGTTTTCTACCTCTGACTGCAAAGTAACAAGAATTAGTGAAACCTAATTTTATTGGATGCATATTACCTAAATTTTCAAGGACAGAAATATAAAACTTGATTCTTTTTGTGCACATCCCAGCAGGCTGAAAACCCCAGAAATATTGTCTCTACTATCCACTACATTACTGGGTGGTTGAAGGCCAGGGCTGGTTGAAGAGGGCTCTTTTGCCCTCTTACTCTCATGTCCTGCTCTAAACCAAATGTTACCCAACAACATCAAACACTTCTGTACATAAAAAGTACAGAAAAAAAAATTAGTTGAAGTAGAGTGAATGACAGATATTGGAGCTGAATGAAATCAAAGTCTAACATGCAGTCTACATAGCTGCAGGTTGATCTGCTTGTGGGGTGGTCTTGGAAGAACAAACAGCCTTTGAGAAACACTCCTGTGGAGATTCAAGGACACTTGAGGAATATACAAGTACTGGAGGAAAGAGCTGAGCAGAAAGCACTCCTAATAACCACAGATTTAGCTCTTCAGATATACAAAACATTCTAGGGTGGGCTCCTGCCTGCTAAAAGAGAGATTTTTCTATCATGTTTTGCACCATGCTAGATTTTCATATCAGCAGTCACATATAATGCACATCCTCTATAAATATTAGGAAATATCTGTCCTTTTGACAATCATTGTGGACACTGGCTTTTTGCTTCTGGTTTAGGAAAATGCTAAGCACATATAGAAAAAAAATAACTTGGGAAAAAAAATATTTTTTCAGACATACAACCACAAACATACCATGACTCAAATCCAAACACATTTACATCAGGTGCTATATAGATATTGGTACTGATTCTCTGACCAGATTGTTGAGGCTAAAAAGACTAAATGGGAAAAGTTCAACCCCAGTCCTTTAAAGGATGAGCTCAGGCTTTAGCAGCACCTAAACAAAAATTTAATCATTACCATGCTGTTATTCATGGAAAACAGACAGCCCCATCCTGCCATTGAACATGGAAAAACCACTGTAGATGCAGAATAAATAATTCTTTCCCCTTGTGCAAATGTATCACTTGTCAGCCAGATCCAGGAGCAGCTGAGTATTGTGACCTGGTACCACTTTCACAGCTAAAACAGAACAGGGATTGAAAAAGAGCCTGAATAAATACAAAAGGTACTTGAAGTGTTGGATGACAGTTCATGTCTAGCCATGGGATTTCTCTGCTGACCCCCTCAGATCAACATAAATAATTTATTTCCACAAGTACAGTGTCACTGCACATCAAACACATACTGTGGCTGCAGGAACCAGGCCAATTCTTTCCACATTGCCCTTTTGCATCAATCCCATTAGCTCCCCAGCACATCAGGACTCTAGTGCAGGAGATGAGTATTTGTGAATTACCATGAGTCTTTGTCCTCTCTCCCTGACAGACTGGGATTTCACGGTCTCTGGGAATATTTATGTTTGCTAATCCATTTTGGATTGCCTCTCTTTTGTTTTACACCTAAATATGATACTCCTGTGGAAACTGGATTAGTAGAAAAATACCTTTTATGAAGGAATTGAATAATTCCAGTCTTTATTCTTCAGAAAATGAAAAAGCCACAGAAATAAAGACATTGGTTATTTTCTATTAAGGGTTATATAGTGAAATAATAATCTATAAATTAATGCTTTATTGTTTCAAATTTTATAAAGGTAGCAATTAAAATTTTGACAAGTGCTGCACTATAGATTGTTGAACAGAAATAGCACAAAATTGTGCTCTGTCCCCACATTCAATTGTGAGAGCTCATGTGACACACTAGGAATATATTTCAATATCAACAACAAAAGCTATAGAACCTGATTCCAAATCTAAGTGGAATGACTCTTTCTGAGTTATTTGGCTCTTAGGTAAGACTTCAACCCATCTGATCAGCTGTCAATAACTACACTGTTGTTTTTGATGACTATACTATCTTAACTTGGTATTGAAAAAAATTGCAAACAAAACAAATCAACATCCCAAAAGAGCTAGCAGTCAACAAGTATGTTAATCCCATACTGGCAAAATCAATCATCTCCAGTGTAAGCAGGTGAGTTTAAAACATCTTTGTATGAGAGGGTGGTAGCATTTTATCAATTAAATATAAATACAGATACATATCTGGTCACAATATTTTATGTAGTGTTTGCAGTAACACTAGTATTGAATACTGGCCATTCTGCTATTCTTCAAAATAAAGTCCTTTCCTTTTTATTTCCATTTTCCTTCTTCAGGCAAACATAGGCTTCTTCTGATCTGAAGAGCACTGCTGGCAAACTCTGTGCTTTCCCCAGCTTTGCTTCTAAATACCTGCAATTCAAGTTATGACAAACTGCACCTACAGATCGTCCACGACTTCCAGGAATCTCATCAGCAAGAAGATAGAGAAAGCATTTTAGAAAAGTGGAGAGGAAAAAAAAAAAAACAACAAAGCGTTCTACAGGGAAATCAAGGCTCAGAGCCTGATGTGAAAAGGGTCTCAGCAATTGAGATAATGAATAGCACAACACCCAGCACTCAGGTGCCTGGCCCTGGGAGCAGCAGCTTCTGTAGTGAGTCAGATGTTTATTGTTTGACACAACAGGACAAGCATGAGGAACGTGATTCAGCTGTGAAGACAGTGTTAACAGTTTTTAATTAGATTTTCTTTTTCAAAACAATTTCTTTGCATGCTGGTGCAAGGAAATAATAAAGCTGTCCTCCTTTTTTTTTTTTCCCTATCAGATTGAAGGCATCTCGCCTGGAAAGTCATGGACTTCAGTATTTCTGAGCATCACAAATGAGCTATACTTTTATACTAATTAAATGTGAGATTTGAGCACCAGTCTTGTTCTTTTTCTCTGGTATCACCCACTCAGTTGCAGGGTTAGAAGAGGAGCTCACAAACCCAGGTCACTCACGATGTGTCTGCTGGCTCCAGACCCCCCTCTCTACTCGAGGTGTGAGCCATCACTGTTCCTGTGGCACCTCACTGTCTGTCAGAAGTCGAAGTCAGTAACCAACTTCTGGAAGCCAGTGAATAAAGATTTGCAGGGCTGTTTATTGCTGTTCTGAACGAGCTGGCTGGCACAGCCCTGCACCACATGGCAAATTGAAAGAAAATATCATTGTCAGATATCATTGTAGAGATTTGAAGATCATACTGTGCATGGATTTATGAAAGATGTGTAAGTCATCTCAAAATCTGATGCATTCTGAATTGCTTTAAGAGCTGCTTAAATAAACTATTATCAGGAAATTATTTTTAATTTATTTTAAGTTTCTTGAGAGAAAAAAAAATGTATTTGGACACAGATGCTAATGAACTTCATTTTAAGCAACAGCTTAGTTCAGTGCTTCAGATTTTGACCTCCTAACTCACATGGGTTTTCACTGTACAGCACAAAGGCTCAAAAAGAATCAAGTTTTATATTTCTGTCCTTGAAAATTTAAGTAATAGCACCCAGTGAAATTAGGCTATGGCCTCCCCTAATTCTAGTTACCTCGCAGTCAGAGGTAGAAAACATTAACAACATTGATAAAGTTGAGCTTTCTGTTTAAGCCAATTCCTCCAGAGAAGTGAATGCTCTCTCATCTTGAAGAAAATTCCTTAAATTTAAAGACATTGACTGTTTAATCATTGGTTAATTGTCTCACTTGCAAATACTGCTGATGGCTATATTTATCTAAACTGCATCTCTGAGAAATAAGAAGTGTGCACAGCCCTCAAGGGTTGGTGCAGAGCAGTAAGGTGATTCCAAGCAAATCCCCTCCCTGACCCAACTTACCATGCATCACTCCAGTCTGCAGAATGTCCCTGATATATGTAAAGCAGATTCCTTTCAGAGGAAACAGAACCTGAACTTCTATTCCAGAAATCTATTTGTATGTAGGTTACTGCAGCCCCTGATGAGGACACTGAGGTCTAGACAAAGAAATAAGGCACTTCACCACTTGATCTTGTAGCATTTACCAAACATGCACAGATCTAAGAAAGGTCTCAAACCATGAGAACCCTCCTACAATGGCTCCTGTGCTACATAAAGTAGTAAGTATTGCATGTGTTTCCTATTTGCTGATGAATGACAGTCCTCTCATCACCTCTGCTGTTCCTTCCCTCCCCAAGATTTAAAGGGGATGGCAGTCTTTAATATAATGCTCTCACCCCTCTGCTGAACCCCTTCATTTCTCCTAATGTTCTTTTTGGTTTTCCCCTTTCTGTTGCATCCATCTATAATAATGGCAAGTTTCAGCATCACTAAAAATGCAAGCATAGCCTAACTCCAAGCTCCATGGTAAATCTGCACTGTAAGAGCACTGAAAGTTTCTTGAGCAGTGCACAAGCCTGTGCCAGACTCAAAAGGTTGTTAAACTGCAAGAGGGTTGGTAATCCATACCAGTAAATTAGGTGATAAAGCATTTTTCTCAACCTCTGTTGTATCACCTCTCCTCCATCCCCCACAGCAGGCAGGGCCATTCCATTCCATTCCATTCCATTCCATTCCATTTTTGGCATAGAGATGCATGCACCCCATACCCTGACTCACTCCTATGGCACCACAACCCTTAAGTAGCACAGAGCTTGCTGTTGCTTGGCTGCAGTCTGCTCTTAAATTTGAGGGCACTCAGGAAAACTGGAAATAAAGGATTCTGGGCCATTGTTTCTTCAGAGAGAGGCAGCAGGTTTTTAAGGAAAAAGAAGTACAGATTCTGAAATCATTTGGATCAACATCAGATTAGGAATATGTCAGCAGCAAAGATAAAAAGATAATTAGGTCTCCCAAAGAGCAGCCTTTAAAAAGTAATTAATTTTGTTCAGGGTAGTCAAGAAAATTCATGAGAATTTCTCCTTATGGCACTGGAGGTAAAAAAAGATGTCTGCCTTATTACATTTTAATCTCCAGCACAGTTCATAAAATTTTATATTATACAAATACATTAATCAGGAGAGATCTGTGTCTTCTTTGACTTCTTGACCATTCTTATATGCCAAAAATGTGATTTTTTTCAGAAATACAGAAGTGTTGGCAGAATACATAAGGTGCTCCTAATGAGATAACAAGAGCTCAAAAGTGGGGAAAAGATGGAGAATTGAAATTAAATAGCCAAGAATGTTCACATCAGTCATGCAGGCTCTCATATACATCTCCCCACCACTTTGGCAACAGATTTAAAAACTGAAACTTGAAGGCATCTAGCAACTCATCTAAACTAAACAAACAAGAGCAGAGAACATGATCTGTCCTCTTTTCTCAGATTAATCTGATTTACTGCATCCTGTCATAGATAAACAACAGCTAAGGTGCAGATAATTGTTCCTACTAAACCTGGGCTTTTTCTTATGGTTTCAGCTAGGAAAATATATTAAGCCAGACTTGAGACTTGTTTCATTTCCCATGATAGTGAGTGAGGACAAGGAGTTGTCCTCAGATTTTTCAGGAAGAGCAAGGTTGAGATTTGCAGATGGTGCCAGGTTCCCTCTTCAACCCCACCAGCACTAACCACTCTTGCCAGTGCCCTCTCCCCTCCTGCAGGCCTGGCTGGATGTCCTGGAGCTGCTCCCACCCCGTCCCTTCCTGGGGCTGGGCACAGGCTGCAGAGCTGTTCCTGCACACAGGCTGTTCCTAATTAAGCATTACAGCCTAATGGGGGGGTAATGAAAACCTGCACTGACTCCTTCTGCATGATGCTACTGGTGAGAGGAGGGAGGTTGGGAGGGCATGCAGAGTATCCAGGCCTTGAAGGTGCCCTGTTAGATTACTGTTTGTTTCTTTAATATCAAAATAAAGGGAATAATTAAAAAAAAAAAAAAAAACAAAAAAAAAAAACCAAAAACCACAGTAATAATGGAGTAAGAATAATAAGCCAGTACATGCCCTGACATCATGGGGCAATGTAAAGAATGCTGCTGCTTTCACACTGGTCCCTGTAGCTGCCCCTTTTCCCACTAGACCTCCCCAGGTGCCCTGTGCTGTGGCTCCTGGTCTCCTCTCAGCTGAGCTGAGCCCAGGTGCTGATCTGAGCCCAGGTGCTGGGCTGCCCTGCCCTGGCCCTTTGCTCTCAGTGGGGACAGGGCTGCTCTCTGCACACCTGCAGCTTCCCTGTGTGAAGCTCTGGTTTGTCCCAGCAGACACAGACGATTTAATCATTTCCACAAGAACTTTTTGTTCCATTTCCATGACTTCCTCCACTTGATGGAAGACAGGGATGATTGCTGCTAATGTTAACATGTCGCTGGGGCCTGATGTTACAAATCTTTCCTTACACATAATGTTACGCTTCAGCAGCAGTCTTTAGATGAGTAATGAAAATTTAACCAAGTAAAGGAGTTGCAAGTTCAGGCCCACATTGAGATTTATAAACACAGTAAATGCCTTAGATTTTCTACATTGAGTCTCCTGTTTTTTTTTTTTTTTTTTTTTTTGCCATGGAAATTGTGAGATCGCATGGAACAGGGCAAACACAGGTCACAAAGATTAATATACAGATTTATCATGTCTACAGTACACAACTGTACGTGGTGTATCATCCAAAAAGTAGTGAAACCTAAGACGAAAGTACACACAATAAGGGAATTTTGATAGTTTAAACAGCCCTGCTTCATTTTATAAAGTTCCGTTACCCCACAAATAACAGAGCTGTCATAACAAATAGTAACAGTGACAGATACTAAGGAAAGCTGGATGGTGTGCAAGACTGTGGATACAGCTCCAGTGTTCAGATCTGAACTGACTTTAAACTTAATATTTCTTGGATTGCTCTGCCCTGGCAAGGGCTGCTACAGTATTTCTCAATTTCCAAACCTAATGTGTATCAAATAGCATATAGTAAAATGTAACATTGCATTGACCTGAGCACAGTTGCTTAAGGCCATATATGGATTTTACAGATGAACTTTGGGTAGTTAGATTTCTATCTGGAAGACTCACACAGACCTCAAGAGCTTCTCGAGTACCTTTAAAAAGCAAAAAGAGAAGAACAAGGTGGCCTGCTAATTGTTGGTTGGATGCTGTCCATCACATCTGCAGCGAGTGATCTCAGGCTCAGTGCAGCTGCTGTCAGCTTGGCAGCACTGCCACTCGGTCAGTGTGTTCAGAGCAGCACCCCATTTTCAGTTGGTTAAGATCAGAAAATGGTAGGTTAATGAGGCTGGGAGAGACCCAATCTACCCTCCTGCCCAAAGGGCCAGCACTGGCATCAGACAGGCTGCTTAGGTCCAGTAGAGTTTGAAACCCTCCAAGGATGGAGGCAGCACAGCCACTCAGGGTGACCTGAGTGGCCTCCTCATGGGGAAAGTTTCTCCCTATGCTCAGCCTGAACGTCTCTCTCTTTCCAACTCCAGGCCATTGCTTCTTGCCCTCCCATCCTACATCACTGTGAGAAGTCCCACTCCATCTCTTCCATGACCCTTTGGTGGTGCTGGGGACTGTTAAGTACCCCAAGGCCATCTCTTTTCCCAGCTGACCCAGACGAGCTCCCCCAGTATCTCATGGGCCAAGTGCTCCAGCCCTGCCACCCTGGAAGCCTCCCTTGATCTCCCTCCAGTTTGTTCATGTCTTTTCTGTGCTGGGTCCCAAAACTGAACTCAGTATTTGGATGTTGATGTGAGGAGTGCTACACAGAGGGGGACAATCCCTTTCCTTGACCTTTGGGCCATTGCCCTGGTCACACAGTTCAGAAGCTGCTGGCTTTGCTGTCAGAGCACACCTCAGTGGTGTTGAGCTGATTGCCCACTGTGACCTCAGGGCTGCACTGCAGCACTGCAGAGCTGCTCCCCAACCCCATCCCCTGACAGTGTCATTGCAGGGGGTCATCATTTCCAGGTGACAAGAAAGTATCTGCATCAAGGAAAAATGCTTCAAAACCTTTTGGGTATATAATTTTAACTACTTCTGTGAACAAAGAATGAAGATGTTTTTGCCAAGTTTAAAAAATCCAGGAATATTTTCTTCAAGCAACAGTAATTCCCAAGTCTCTGGGATTCAGGGAATGCATTTTGCCATCTGAAGGAAAAAAAAAAAAAAAAACCCTAATTGTAACAAAGCTGTCTGTGAAGAATTGCAGGCTGCAGAAGGTTGAAGGGTAGCATGATTGAAATGCCAGAATGCTTTTGGCAGAACAAGCTGTATCATGAAACAAAAATGTTTCATCGGCACTTGAGCTCCTGCACAGCTCTGCAGAAATGCCTCACTGGTCTGTAGCACTGTAGCAAGGCAATCCCTCCTCATCATTCTAAGCACAGTGCTGCAAAGTGCTGTAACCTGGGAAAATCCAATACATCCATTTAAGAAATATGGATCTGAAACTTGGGTTTGGAAGGGTATGGTTCAGATTTCCTCATTTTCACATGAACTAGATTTGTCTTGAGTAGAAATTATCTGTTCCTTCTGGTTTCCATCATTCATATGACTGGGGGCTCCTGATTGCCTGCAGTGCCCACTTCAATAGTAATTCAGCCACAAGACACCACATTTTATTTATTCTTGAACATAACCACTGGGTTGCCTGCAGAGATTTGAGTGTGATTGGAGAGAGGAAAACATCACTTCAAAACCTGAGAGGAAATTGGCTGGGCATTGGCCAAAGCTGGTCCCACCATCTGGAACTGAGGGACATCAGGCCAATATCAGCAGAAATAGTGCAGATCACAGAAATTAGACCTCAGGAGCTCACACAGGCTACAGGGGTTGCAGTGAACAGCTCAACTCAAGAGGGACAGATGCATCTGGTGAGGCTGTTGGCTTTGCTCAGGGTAACAGAACATTACACTGAGTATTTAGGCTCTGTGAACATTTATTTATGATGCTGGGAAACATGCATAGCTTATCCTGGGTGTCTCCTTCTAGTATTGCTTCATGACTTCTGCTGTGTGTATACGCTGCTTACATTGAAATGTTTGAGTAGCCAATCCAAGCTCTCAAAAGTTAGGAAATGCCAAAATTCATGCAGCTTTCATTCACCTCTCTCATGCTTGGGGTCATGTGGTTTTACTGCCTACACATCAACCAAAGCGCTAATTAGTTCAAGCTATGCAAATTGTTTTAAAAAGCTAAAAAGCCTAGTTTGCAATTTAAAATGGGATCCAGATGCCCTCATCACTTCAAGGGAGGAAAAAAAGGCATTAAGTGGTAACTGGATTTTTGTGTTATATGGCACGCATCCAGCCTGAACTTGCACATAAAAATAAACCTCGTGAGTTCATTGTTCTGAACTTACAGCCAAATGTCCTGTTTGTCTTCTGTTGGTTTTAAATGCTTTGTGACTAAGTTATATAAAACATACTTTTCAAAAAAACACAGTAACAGTAACTAGAGAAATCTAAATAGTAAAATTATTTGTTTCTTTGCATGCTTCTAGACATTGCACAACCTCTGGATGTTCTGATAGAATTAATGTGAAAATAGCCTAAATATTCACTTATTTCCCCGTTCCCATAGAAACTCTGACAGCAATGATTCATACCTAAGAATTATTAAGTCCCTGACCGTGCAATTCGTACTGTTCTTCTCCACAAGGCTCCAATAGCTCACACATTGTACTGCAAAGAAAGCACACTTGAAGGACAGAGTATCTATTTTTGTTTGTCAGCTTCATTTTCTTGGAAATGCAGCCTTGTTTTTTCACCATGAGAGATTTGGGAAAAAAAAAAAAAACAAACAAAAAAAAAAAAAAACCTAGGGGGAAAAAAGCCCTAAGCAGAAAAAAATTCTAATCACAACTAGTGTGTTCTACCATGGAGAGGAGAGGAATGAACTGGATTTCCTGTGCCAAATTGAAGCACGTGGGATGAATGTAACCCTGCTGTAGATGGAGAGGGACCCTGCAGCCCAGCACAGCAAGTGTCTCATACACCTTGAGAAGGGACAACACTGCTGGGACAGAGTGAGGGGTAGGGCCCTGACAGCCTCTCTCCTCACTCAGGCTGGTCCTTGCTCTGCTTTTTGTACTCTGTACAGCTAGAGTGTCTTCCCCAGAACAGCTGGGAAAAGGAAAACAGCAACTGACAGAAAAGTGTCAAGCAAAAAATGGACCCCTCAGTACCGATCTGGACGCACGCCCTGTCTGTGAAATTAACCCTTTATACTCAATATGTCCCTGGACTTTCAGACATTTTCAATCCTTAGTCTTAGTGCCAAGAACATCGACTGAGGTGACAGACAATGATTTTGATAGTACTTTGGTGTTAAAGCACTTGCTTGGAGAAGCTAAGAAAATCAGCTCTGTCCCATGGCACAATAGCAGAGGGACATCACTTACCTCCTCAGCAACACAGTGCTTGCTGAAAGAAACACAATGAATGGCTTCTCTGGCAGGAAGAGGGGATAGGGTGCAGCTCATAAGGGTTTTTCACCTTCAGAATTAAAATGCAGAAGCAGAAAAAGATACATCAGCTGTGCTATTGCAGTCATTTTCCACTATAAAGATGTGGTAGCATGGCTGGCTCAGTAGAGCACAACACACAGTTGAACTGAACAACTATTTTTGCTCCCAAGGTTTATCAAGTTTATGCAAAAAACACCCCACAGCTGCTACCTGCCAAGTGATTACCAATCTGTTGTGCAGTGCTGAATACCAGCTCTGCCACTGACATTCACAAAGAAATACCCAAAAGGTTACAATGATTCCTAGGCTGTTCCTAGGACAAGTCAGGAATCATAAAAACAGTTACACTTGAGCGTAATCTGGAAATTGGGTGATGGAAAGGAAAATCACATGGGGCAAAGTAATTATTTTCCAGGGTAGAAAATAGATACTGTCTTTCCATCATAGAGCAATGGAGAAGTCCTGCTGCAACCCCAGAAAATAAAATGACTGTACCCATGGAAACTTCAAAGGTTCAATTTTTAAATGAATGCAAAATAAAATTCAATCATATAAAAAGAGAAAAAATAAAAACAAAGCAAAATTTTAAAACCCCCTATTGTTTGGTAATAATGCTCATTTAAGTAATGCTATGTTTAAGTGTTTTTTTGTCAACATTAAAGTATATTTTTGGTTAGAGAGTTGGGGGTAATAAATGACTAGTAAAACAGATTTCCATTTATAGATGCCTTAGAAAATTAATCTATTGCAGAACAGAAAATAAAATAATATATGCAGGGACTTCTCCCACTTCAATATCTGTAAATACAGTTTAGTTGACAGCTCTCAGTTAACACACTGACCCACAAGTTGTGGTGGGATTGTGCCATGAGTAACCATCAGCAGAGCAAGGGATGGAGGGCAAGAGACAAGCAGCACCACTGGAGTTCATTAATGAACATGAGATTGAGTGTACACCCAGCACAATGAGTTCCTAACAAGCACATGAGCACAGTTGGTCAGACCAGTAAACAGCACCTGATAAAGGCTATCCTCAAGATCAAGAGCAGAACTGAACAGTGAGCTCCATTATGCTTACAAATTATAAACAGAACTAGTTTGGTAGATGTTGCTTTTGCTATTATTAGGCCTTACTTATGTACCATTTGGGTGCACAGAATAATTTACAATGGGCAGAATGTTTCAAATACAACATAATTCCCATCACACAATGCAGAGAGCTCAGGAGTTGTGGCAGCTTCAGTACAGCAAAAATAACTCAAGAAGGCACCACATGGGCTCTATGATACACAATCACACCGTGCTGCTCTGCAGATTGCATGGGTCAGGCAGAAGGAAAGTTTTCACTCAATGACCAGTTGCAGAAAGGAAAGCCCCCATGGGTGTGATCCTGATGAATAAATGAAAGTAATATCCAAGTTGGAAATTTAAAGTATTAATGTTGTATTTTGTAAATATAAAGCATTAACACTGTAATTTCAGTATCAAGACTATAATTTAAACTCCTTGTGGACTGCAGGCATTGCTTTTGGAAACAGAGAAAGACTAAGTGGAGGGTAAGTTACCAGCCAGG
Organism: Muscicapa striata striata; assembly: GCA_030060385.1. Taxonomy (NCBI): domain Eukaryota; kingdom Metazoa; phylum Chordata; class Aves; order Passeriformes; family Muscicapidae; genus Muscicapa; species Muscicapa striata. Next base: position 2,416,338 of record JAREIS010000031.1, read on the forward strand.
AATATCCAACACAGATCAAATGTTTGCCTAATTGTGTGGTGTGTTGATGTGGCAGCTTCTAGTGTGCCTCAGAAATCCAAAGTGAAGGTGTCTGAGACATGAGATAACAGTTACTGTAGGCTGAAAATACAGAGCTTTTGTCCATAATTTAGGCTGCTTGGCTATATCTACTAGAGTATACCTATTTCAGTGTCAAGATATATTCCCAGTGCTCGAAACTTAACCATGGGTACTGTTAATTTATTAGCACAGTTACTAGCAAGCCTTCAGAGCACCCTACTATCACAACCTGCAGGTGTGGCTTGTGGGTTAGCAGAGCTTTGAGACCATTCCCAGCTGCTGTTTTCCTGCAGCCACTCTGTGCTGGGGAGAGAGAGAAGGTGATACTGTGGGTGGAGGTGGCTAATCCCTGCCAGCTGCTAAGAACAGTCCTGGCCATGCTCAGCCCACCACTGGGGATGCAGCCCTTGCATCTCATGAAAGATGAGCCAGCTGGGAAGAACTGGAGTCAGATCAAGTTCAATTTCAGGGTTTATTTTGCCACCACTTATTTTTCAGACCCAAACCTCTAAGGAAGAATAGATTCCACCTCTTCAGTTTAGACTGATGCATCTATCATTGGTAGCCAATACACTGGTCATTTGTGGTTTAATTAAGTTGAGATGGTTGACTTAATGATGCCACAGAAATTGTTAGGACTTAATGACTGTTAGTCAGACACAGGGAAGTACACAGAAGATGGTGTGGCCACACCTTTTTGCATCCAGCCTAGATCTGCCAAATACAGGACAAATACAACACATTCATGCAATAATTGAGAGAAGTACATCAAGAAACTGTTCACAGGATGCCTGTCTCTTCTAGGAATAGCACTTTGTATGGCCAGTCCCTGTGTTCAGCATGTCTTATGGGGTTTATACATGGTATCTCTCCATGTGTTTCTAGTTCCTCTGACTCAGCAGGATTTGATTGTGAGAGCCTGAGAAATCCAAAGTTCACCCCACAGAAGACAGATGCTGCTGACAGTCTTGGAAAAGAGCTCAGAGCTGTCAGGGTTTGCACTGACCCACCAACCAAGACTGTGCATCTGCTCTCTGCTCATGGTTTACAGACTTTAATTGCTTTTTATAGCAACAGATGCTTTTAGTGGCACTTTTAGTTACACCAGTGCCCTCTCACCTGTGCTTGGTCAAAAATCTCCAGGCTTTCCTTTAAGGTGTGGAACTTGCTAATGATGCCCAGGCTGTGGTCATGTCAAAAGAAAGTCACTGCAATATTTTTGGCAGAGGAGGACAGACACATTGTGTTAAAACTATCTGAAGATGGAAACTTACAACTGGTTGGTGATAGATGTCTTATTAGAAGCATGAAACCAGTGATCTGCAAGAGAGACCAATTACCTTTTCATATAAATTATTGCCTCCCTCTCCATCTGTGCTGCAGAAAGCTGAGCTATAGATCTCAGGCTACAGGAAGGAAGGGAGCCGGACTGGCAGGCTGTGATGATGGAATTCAACCTGGTGCTTTATCCAAAATCAGACATACAAGTCTGCAGACTTTAAAATAGATGATTTTAAAAATTTGGATAGAGGTCAGGAAAACAAAAAAAAATAATGGGAAAGTACTTAAGGAGAATGGGTTATTCTACCTGATTATCACTATGGTTTTTTTAGTGTTCATCTTTGTAAGCTGTTGACTTCTGTTTTAGAACCAAGTACAAGTCTTTAAGCGATGAGAAGAAACTTTAAATGATAGTAGAGATTAATATAGGTACTATTTTTTTTCATTTTTGTTTAAATGCAGCTGACAACAATAAGAACAGCTAGGGCTACACTAGAGGACATACCAGACTGAAATCAGGCAAGGGTAGCAGTTTCTCAATGTTTCCTTCATTTTTGTTAAGAAACTTTGTCAAATCTCCTTGAAGGAAAGACACCAGTGACTTCAGAGCACCAGATGGTTTGAGCTAGATAGACAGATGACAGAACCACAGACTGTGCTGCGTTGGAAGGGAGTCAGAAGGTTCCTCAAGTCCAGCTCCTGACCCTGCACAGGACCATCCCCAAGAGTCACAATGTGTGCCCAAAGTACACACACACGAATGGCAAAGCTACAGTACACTCACAGTGTCTCACACTTCAGCAAATCAGCCCTCAAGCAAGAGGCTTTGAGGTTGCTGAAGCTGTTGAGATCCCCTGACACCCACTTCAGTGGCTGAGCATCCCTCAGATGAAAGGGCTCAGCACTTAGCTTGGTGTATGAAGGGTGGAAGGGGACAATCCAAACATATCTGTGTGTGGGGACTAGGACAAACCATAAAAAAACAAAGAAAGAGCTGTTTTAAAATAAAGTTTGAATTGGGTCATTTTAATTTGTCCATCTTATTCTTTCTGTCATCTTTTCTGATCAGTAGTGATTAGATACCTAAAGTTTTTTGGGCTAGAACTGCTAACTAGCTTGCCAAACAGTTTTGGGTGATGGCTTTTCAGGCACATTGTAAATATAGAATTACTACAAATATGTGGGATTCTGGTGAATGCCAGGGAAAAAGCAGACTTGGATTTTTTCAAGCTGCTCTAGGAAAACATGAGAGAAAGAATTATAACAACGATTAAGCACCTGCTGGATGTGTGAGAGATGTGATGTTTTGGTGAAAGCATGTTTACCAGGGGTGTTGCCTTCCTTGCACCAATGGAATTGAGTCTGTTCACAGCTCCACAACCTACTCTATAAAAGTGTGGTTTGATTCTTTAGTAAAGGGCTTTTTGCTTCTCTTCTGCCTGAAGGAAGTGTTGTTGCTACATCCTTTTCACTGCTCTCCTAACCCGGTGGCAGCACAAATACGCCGCAGAAATTACTCTTAGGATGATTTTCCTCTCGCCATCCCTTTCCCTTCTCACAGCAATACATGCCACGCTTGCTGTCCCTGTAGCCAGCAGCTCAAGCAGCAGGGGACTTTCCATGGAAGTCCCCTGTAGGAGGCACACAGAACATTTCTGAGGCTGGACAAGCAGTAACCAGCAGCTCCCTGGGGCAGCCACAGGCATTATCGGATTTTCCAGAGCATGGCAGAGGAGCATTACCACAACTGGGTCACTGTGCCACTGGTAAAGACCACAAGAAGTAAAATACTGCAATTTAGTAAATTATCTGTAATCCAGGATAAACAAAAACACATTTTCACTTAGCATATTCCCTGAAGTCTCTAATTGCTCCTTTCAACTTTTTACTAGAATAAACACTTTTGTTATTAATGTAAAGGAAGCAATCTGTCTCTGAGTGCGCTTTTTTGTTTTCTTCCAAAGGCTGTCCATAGGGAGGAATTAGCATGATCCTGAGCTAAATGGTGCCTTCATTTGCAACAGTGCAGCCCCACTAATTTCAGAAGCCTTCAATTTCCCCACCTCCCCCATGTGGGAAGGCTGGAATAAATTATTAAAAGTGCCAGCCCTCCTCTTTCCTTGTCACTGGTGTGGGAGAAATGGGTCTTGAAGTGAACAGACAATGTGAGCTCTTCTGGAGCTGTAATGCTGTGAAAAGAAGGGAAGGAAAATGTTGGAAACACACTCATGGATGGGGGTCATGTAAATTAGAATCTGGGAATGAAGAAGCATTCACTGGATGTCACAAACTTTGTCTCCAATAGGATTTTTTCCCCTCCAGTGCACAGAGGTAGTAACAATGGTCAGTAATTCAGTTAAGGTGTCGCAGATGACTGAGAGCAGGTGTCTTTGACCACAAAATCAAAGCAGGACAGCATTGCTATATATCCTCTTAGGTGATCAGTGGAGCAGTTCACACAGCCCAGATTGCTTATGGATGGGGCAGGGATCATATGCTCAGAAGCAAAGCTAGCCACATTAAGATATCCTGTGTCCTTCATATAATAGTTCCCAATTTGCACCTATTGCTGCACAATCTGTTGAATTCTATGTAAAATATTATAAAGCCAGTTTCTGATTATTTACTAATATGTTGTAATAAAAAAACCCCACTAATATGCTTACACTGGGCTTTAGGTTGTTAACAATTAAACAGGAAAAATTCTTTCTCATCCCATTGGAAATGAGGGCCAAATCCAAATTAGAGATTCACATTTGTATTTCTGTTTGCTCCTAGATTTACTAAAATAATTTTCTTAGGTGAGTGCTACTGTAAATGCTTTTATAGGTTTTGCTTAGGACTCATCATCATCTGTCCAAACTACCCATCTGCACCTCTACTGGAATCACAAAAGAACACTAAGGCAACTGAAAAACAAAAGCAGGACTGGAAGAATAATGAAGTTGTGACCATTTGCAGTCTGCTTCGATTTTCCTTTTGTTTGCATTTGTCAGCAGACTGGGATATGCCTCTGCCGAAGGGGAGATGTGCTGTGGGTGGAACAAATGTGAGCAGGCAGGGATTGGACAAGGTATACACAGCATCTGCTCACAACGTGAAGCCAACCTCCTGGCCCCTTGGCAAGACTGCTTTCTTAGGTCCATGCTCATCATGGTGATACCTGCAGCCTCTCTGAGGACAGGCCACTGGGATAGCTTCCTCCATCCGATCCTAAGTGGACACAGTCACATGTAAGAAGGTTAAAAAAGCACCATAGTCTATAACCAGTTTCTTCCCAAGGTTAACTAACTGTGGTATGTATTTGCAGCTACATGATGCCTCTGTAAACAGATGTTGTGAACCAGCCTAAGCAAGAGAAGAGAGAGATGGAGAAAGAGGTAAAGGAAGCTTGGGAAATGAGAGCTTGGAAAGGAATGGAGATGCAGAGAGAGAAAGTCATGCAGAAAAACAGTCTGTCATTCCTCTGAGAGATAGATGCTGCTCAGTGACAGCAGTGACCGTCTGCAGTTATTGCTTGCTGAAGGAATCTGTCATTAAGCAGGCAAATATGTAAAAAAAAAAAAAACACAAAACTTTGTACCTTTTTTTTTATGTAGGGGTTTTGGGATGTTTTTAAATAACCATGTCAAGGGCCTTGCCTGCAGGCTATTGTTGTCCACAGTGACTCTCCATCTGGCTCAGATGCACACAGGGAAAAACCACATTCATCATTATTGATTACTTTAGGTCTGGAAGGCCTTTGTAATAGAAAGGCCGATGTCAGTGTAAGACAATAGATATAGTGAGACCTTTCCCAGGCTGCTTTGTTTGGGCTCAGCAGGAGCCTCAGGCACTTTGTGTATATGTCTGAACCAAACATCAGTCAGAAGCCTGCCATGTCCATGGGACACAAAAAGCTGGTATCTCAGCGCGTGAGAGAATTTCATAGCCAGGGTCAAGTTTTCTTTGAAGACTGTGTCATGAGGGGAGAAACGTTTTGGATTTTTAATAAGACAAAAGTCAGGGTTGTTCATTTCTAGGGACTCAGATTGTCTTAAAACTAGAGATAGGATCCAGAGTTGTGTTGCAGCTGGGACTTTCACATCATGAACACTCACAAACAATGGAAATCACCCATACTCACTGCTCCATTTTAATCTTGCTCATAAAATCAGCAGACAAAACTACTCCTGTTAAGAAAACCCCAAGTACTTCAGCCTATAGGAACAAACTGAGATACAAAAAGATGAAAACTGAACTTCAGTAGCAGTATACCAGTTTTCATTGATTTTTTTGTGTCATCTACTACAAGAACCCAGAGAACAGCTGTGGTCAGATACCTTGCATTGTAAACTGATGTAGAATAAAGGTTAAAAGGCTTTTTACCTTTTTCTATCTTGTTTCCAAAACAACTGCAAACAGTCATTCCATTTTGAGAAGGCAAAGAGAGGGAGAAATGGGAACAAATATTTAGAAACATACAAAGAGATTTAGCAAAGAATTTTTTTGCATCATTTTTCTTTCCTTTTTTCTTTCACATTTTTCTTTATACAAATAAACATAGCATATGTCCTCCATCTAACTTCACTATCAGAGGAAGTTTTTAACTATATCCTTATTTCTGTACCTGATTTTATCTAAAAATAAAACATTACATTTGCTATATTGAAACTTCAGCTTGTGCTGCTTATACAGAGACTAGGGGAAATGTAGAAACAAGAAAAAGCGGAAGATGGTAACCTAAAGACACCCCTTAAGTCTACTTGCAGGACAGTCAACTAGAAAGCTGTCTGTGGAATACAACAGGCTCTTAGTCATGAAGAAACAGCTGCAGAAACAGTTTTATTGCTTTCTTTTTTGGGAGTTGCATTTTCTGAGATTAATTTCTGAATTTTATCCATTCACTGAAAAAGTCAGGTTTCTGAAATCTGCACATCTACCCCAGCAGAATACTAAAATAGTGTAACTAACCAGTGTTTCACTAACAGCAGCTCCATGATTCAGAATTTCTCCAGCTGCATTCATCAGATGTTTTTATAACATCTGTGAGGCTTACCTCACAGACTGACCAGGAAAATCTCCATATTAGAATGCCTTGTTATATCATGGCTGGCTCACAGACATGTACTAGCCTCCCATTGAGATGAGAGATGCAGCCTCCTCTCAGAAGGTAAAGAAGGGCTCTACAAAAATGGAAAAATGTTAGAGTAGTTTAGCAGCTGTTCAATAGCATCCTGAAGGGTGTTCTCTGCAACACCATCTATGCTGTGTTTGGCTGAGTGCTCCCACTCACACAAACCCCACAGCAGTGCCTAAAGCCAGCATGAGCAATGCACCTGGCCGTGTCTTTAAGCTTAACCATTCCTCTTCAGGTATTCTGAAGTGCTCTGCACTACTGTCACTGTGCAGCTTTCTCAGAAGAGCAGTAAAGCCAAGGACTCCCAGGGTTGCATTTTTAGGTACTTGCATTCAAGAAAGGAATTTGTATAAAAAATCTCCCAAAGCCCATTTTTGATTGGAAGTGGCTAATGGCAGGTGTTTTTGTAACCATGCCTGCCCAAAAGTCATCTTGGCTCTGCAGGGTGCTTCAGCACCTTGGGACTTGAATGCTTTCACCCTCACTTCCAGGTTTTCATTGGCACTTGAAACAGTGCACGGGAACATTTCTGTTCAGTGGGATAGGTTTGTCTAGACCCATAAACTCTGAGGATGGCCCAGGGTATTAGATATGCCCACATCAACCAACTTTCTCTCAAGCAGTTCCTGAGCATGGTTTGGGAGTTGGAGGTTTATAGGGAAGGTCCCTATGGGGAAGGTCCAACAGGCACCATGCATGTGGTTTCCCAGCTGCAAAGTAAAAAAAAATTCCTGCCCTAGATGTGGGCTCTTCTGTGAGCCAGTTAACTTCAGCATCCAGGAAGATGTTCATCCATTTAATCTGTTACTGCAGCTCTAGCTGGAGACAGTGAAATCTGGTCTGTCCCTGTGTTTAGCTGGCTCTCACTGGTACTGGTGTCAGTGCACTGGAGCCACATCAGCGTGCAGGAAGGAGTGACAGATCAATAGTCACAGAGGGTAAGTGAGAAAGTGTCTGCATTCAGCCTGTGTCCCCAGAGTGCTCCCATGCCTTGGGGAGTGAGTCCTTATTCCCACTTATTTCCACTGAGGATTGTGCACTTTTATCTAATGACTCTTTAATGGATATACATTCCCGAGGAGCTGGAGCAGGAAAACCGCTGTAATTGTGTCACAACAGAACAAGCTCTATGGAGCTCTATTTCCATTTTAAGAGAGGAATTTTTAATGATATTTATGAAGGGAAAACCTCATGCATGCCATTAATTGCTCTAGTCAATGACTAAAGAAAGTAGTACATAATTCAAACATACCCTTGAAATAAATACGAGTTTTTGAAATTTTTTTAATCAATACTAAATTAATTTTTAATAATGGCAAACTTCCAGGACTAATTAACTGCTTAGGCTAATATACATGATAACAAAGACTGGTATATCCAAACTAGAGATGAATAAAATTTGAAAAAGAAAAAATTAGAAAAATAATTCCCCCAAATACTGATTCAAATCAACTAAAGTTAGTAAAAAAATTAATGCTGATTCAGGAAATATTTAATCTCTTCAAAAAGGGGATTTTTTTTTTTTTTTTTTTGTTACAAATAAACTCCATTATTTAAAATAAATGGTAAATAAAGCTACTTAATCTCAAGAGAAAGAAAATTAGGTCATATATCAATAATTGATTGATAAATTGATAATTTATTTACGTTTATTCAAGTTTTAATAGCGGGATTCAAGCAAATGCTAGGATTGTGAAAAAAATGCTATGGTACATTCTTCTTTCAAACATGCTAATGTATTTTAATGTGACTTTTTGAACATGTGTTCAAAGCTATTTTCAGGAGACATGGGAAGACTAAGATATGGGCCATGTTATATTCCACTCCAGTGTACTCAGAAATTTATATTTGCACTATTATTTTTTATTAATTTCTATTTTCACGTATTTTTTAATCTTCTATTCTTAATGTTTTTCTGGTGTATTGATCAAACTAAATTGTGCACTCAAAAGTCCACATGTAATTCCCACAAAAATCGTGTCTGTGTTCATGGCATTTTCTACTGTAATGTCAGACACAAATATAATATCCTTATTCTTAAAAGGCTGAGACTTTAAGTGTAGAGCTGTGAGAAAACAATTGAGACTCAGAATGGAGCTGTGTGCAGAACAAGGTAACAGCCAGGGTTAATGGAGGGCAGAATCAAACAGGTGAAACATCTTTGACGACAACTACAGAAGAAACAGGAGGGACCACAAGGTTTCCAAATCCAAAACCACAGCTACAGCTGTAAGATCATCTTTCAGTCAATAGTTCATTTGAGGCTGCTCTTTTTTTACCTCTCTTTTTTTAAACGCAGACTTGAAATTCCTACCTTTGTCAAGAATTCAGGTTTGAACATGTTCACCTCAAAATTATGACAGCATTTATATGACAAGATGCTGCTTGGTAAAAGCAAAGAATGAAAAAAATTCTTCTAACAGAGTGTCTGTGATTTTAGCTCCCACTGAGTACAAAAATAAAATAAATAATTTGGTTTTCACATTTCTTGTCTAGATGAACACCAAGAAGCATTAATACCAATTTCTGTGAGCTATTACAGCATAAAAACAGAAGGAAGCTCTAGGTGTACTCACAGATGAATCTGTGACTGTTAATGAGGACAGAATCAATTTTTTCTAAGTTTGCCTCATGGTAAAATTGAAGTGCTTTGTCTTTACTGATTTTTTTCCAAAACTACAGAAAAGCATACTATCTACCCTGAAGTAAAAATACATCTCTCTCAGTAAAAAACATCCCACATGGCTTTTACAATGAGTTCTGAAAATTATATATCCCTTCCTAGGCTTTTCCAGCCATTATATTGATTGCTACGTAAAATTACTGAGTTATTTCAGCTGTCGCTGTCTTTTGAAGGTTATGCAACTTAAAATAGTTAAACTAACCTTTAGTTTGACCTTTTTAAGCCATCAAAACATTATTGGAAGCAGCTCTGTTTAACCATTCATGATTTTTAAGTACATTTGAAGTAATATCTGAAAACTGAAGGCCAGTGTCTCCATTGGGAAGATTAAATTCTGCTTCCCACACGGTATTTTCTAACATTTTAGACTTACTTTACTGAAAGTAAATCAGTCATTGAATGAAGAACATTTTCTACTACTTACGACATGAACAAGCAAGCAAGCAAAAATTTTTAGATTGCCACAAACTTCCTCATCCATTGAGCCTCACAATGACAGATCCCTTTCTAAGGAATTTAGATACTATATAGCCTCAAAAACAGCCTGGTGAAACAGTTGTGAGAGTGAATGTAGGTAAAAAACATAGGGTAACAAACCATACTGTGGTGGGGATAAACCAGTTGTCAAAATGTGAACCCTCACAGTTTTAACAAGCTCTGAGTAAAACAAGCAAAATTGGAGTGAGTACCACAGTAGGACAAGAAGAAGGGAATCCATTTGAAAGGCTGAATATTTTGTTCATATAAACAAGTCCACTGCATATTAGATGTCTGGTAGTCATAATACATTCTTGTAAAATGGAAAAAACCCAGCCAATCTCTTTTAGATCTGATCCTTTGTGCAGTGGTTTAACGGGAAGGGAGTGGTGACCCTTTGCAGAGCAGTGATCTGGAACTGTGGCCCTGACAGAGGGAGGCTGGCAAGGACTGTGGGCTGATGTCATTGCTGCCTGACAACACATTCCTGGCTTGCCTTGGTATTTCTCACTGGACTGACTATGTTCCATTTGTCAGAATTGCTTGAGTTGTGCAGCAACAAACATATGTACAGTTGATTTTCTCATATTATATACTTAACTTTACAGTGTCCTAGCTTATTCTAATGCTATTGCTGGTATAATGCATTTATTCCACTTCCTATCCATAAGAGTGAATGCAAAGGCTTTTTAAAGAATACCATTCTTTAGCATTTTAAATTTATTTTAAATTTAGCATTCTTAATTTTAAGCCTTGATAAACAAACATTTTCAGAGAAGAGTCTAATCATCAGTCTTGTTCCATTTTCTCCAGTCCAAAACTCCCAGTCTCTCACAGAAAATATCTCAAGGTTAAACTCTACCTGCATGGAATAGGAGAAAATGTCTTAATGAGATAGATATTATAAGGGGAGAAGACACATTTTCACCTTTGTTTTCATATTGAAATACTTAGTTAAAAAATAGAGCAATGGGATTACTTTAAACATGTTTTCTTTGTAGCATCCACACTAACCATTCCTTCGTGATTATAAACATGACAGTCTCCTGGCTCTCAGATATGTCCCACAAAGTCTTCTATAGCTTCCAGCAAAGGGTAACCAAAGTCTAAACAATGCTTTGATTACTCTTCAATGTGAGTAAATTTGGTCATTTTAAGGGACATGTTCCTTTTGTTTATTAATTACCAACAAAGAAGATGTAAAGGAGTAAGAACATAACATTTGATCCACTAAAACATTTGGTCTTTGCTCTGTGGAGTGAGAATTATGTGTATCAGGACTTGTCAGTTCAAGTATGTTACAAGGAATAAGATTGCTTCTCCATGCTATTCCTTTGCATACGTTTAAGCTTTCCTGCCAAGAACTGTATAACTGGACAAAGAGAGCTGCATGTGCAAAGCAGCCTTGTGTAAAAAGTGGTACAATGTTTTGGTTTTTTGAGCCCTGTCCTACAGTTCAAACATGGAGACTTATCTAAGATCCTAGTTCTTTGCTACCCAGTATCTCTCCTTCAATGATTAAAGCCAGTGTTTCAATTTAGACTCAAATTTCTACAGAATATTCTTCACATAAAACTGTCCATATCAATGAGGCAGTTTTTCACTTGGTGGAAGATCTGGAGCCTGAGACCCACTATGCACCCACAGCATTGGTTCCCTTTATTTCACAAAGGAGTTTAAACTTTTTTGAAGGACAGACACACCCTATGTCATTTAATACCTAGATGGCCAATGCCAACAGATATCTAATTCAAAACCCAGAGGTATTGTATTTGAAAATGTTGGCCTAGTGGCTTGACATGTGTACTTGAGTACCTAGCTATGGTCAATAGGGAAGCTCTGGAGGCAGGGAAGCATTTTACTTGGTAAATCATTTCCCTTTAGTTTGTACAGAGATAGAGAAAAAAACTTACTGTAACAGAGGGAGTTAATTCAGCTTTGGATGGGAGTAATTGAGTTTAGCAGGAATTCTATTAGTGATGAGGAAGGGGACTCAAAACACTGTGTGGATTATCTCAGGTTGTAGTTCTGCAGCTCAGCTTCTCCATTCTCCCTTCTCTGGCTCCAGTGCTGCAGTATTAACACTAAAAAGAGCAAATACAAAACCTTGAATTTTCCACAGATTTGTCTGCAGCCAATTACTGTGGTAGCCAAGTAATAACTGCAGTAGCTCAAGTGCATTTCTTTTTCTGCAGAACAGCTTCTGACATCCAGAAGCCTTAGTGCTCAGGCCTCTGCTGGGAAGGTGGGATTTATTCTTTATATTGAAGGCAGAGTTTCAACAAGCTGAACTATTTAAAATGAGTTTATGCCATCTGAAGAAGAAATTAGTTTGGTTTCTTATTTCCATTGTTTTTTAAAGAACAGGAGGAGCAGCTTTTAGACTGCAGAGGTTCTTCATAGGCAGATACTGTCAGAAGTGGTGCTCTAGAGGAGCTGGCTGTCCAGCGTGCCACTGCCCAGCACAGCCACCGCACCAGCACAGGGCGTGCCAGTAACACAGTCCCAGCACAGTGAGCAGGCCCAGCCACTGCAAAGGTCACCAAGTCACTCTGCACCCAGCTGTGACCCAGCATAGTCCCATCCTTCATGGAGTCAGGGATCCAGGTGGAACCATTGGCAGGGTTGGAGCAGCCCACAGGATGCACCAACCCAACCATGAGGGAACTTCGTTTCGTGGCTGTATCATAAGAGCAGGGCAAAGGGAAGACAGGTTTGAGCCTACTACCTACAATCATCCTCCTCACCAGAAAAACAGAGCTCTGAAGTCACAGGAGTGATCAACGTGTTAGGACTGAGCAATTTAAATACATGTCTATTCCAGAAGACTGAACTTGAAAATGTTTCTTCTGACCTTTCTCAAATGCCGTTCTTTATCGTTGCCAAGTAGAATTCCAAGCAGTTTAATCAGAGAAAGATTTGGAGTGGTGATGGATGTCTTTGGGGGTTATGACTGTTTTTCAGTTTGGTAGATGTTTTAAGCACAAGCTGAGCAATTTTTTTTAAGGCTTCTAGACCTCTGCCCAACTCAGAAAGTTGTTTTCCTACACCATGCCATCCTCATCATGTCATGGAAGTTGCAAGAAGCTTTCTTTTTTATTCCAGTCCAGTGGCACACATTTCATCTTGTCACGCACAGGGAAGCAAGCAAGGCAGTGGAGGAGGAGTGTGAATTTGCCTGTAGGTCATTCACAGGTAGGTCATGAATGTCATGATCACTGGAACGTGACCTGACAGGGTACTGGAGTGAAGCAATTTAGCAGGCGGTAGGACTGTGGTGATATGAAGCAAACACTGTATCAGTGATTTCAATTTGTGTCTGCATGTGCAGGTGTCGTGGTTAAGCTCTTCCATTTCAGGAGGCACTTCTGATCTTAAGCACCTTCATTTATCAAAGATAATGAGTAGCAAATGTGAAATGCAAGTTAGAAGCTAATTGCTGTAACAGCCCTTCTTATAGACAAATTGCCAATGACATTATCTGTCTTCATCAGGGCAAAAGAACAGCCCCAGTTCCAGCCACAAATGCTTTTCATACCTAACAGCCATCAGACATGTATTTCACCCCACAAGACTGAGAGAGAATAGCTGTGTATACTGTTTACAAATGAAGTGTACATCTTCTCCCCATAAATAACCCGGTACACAATCACAAGGATGCCTTTGCTATCCTGACTCCAGAAATGACCTGAGAAAACTGAGCACTCCCATCCAGGAACCCATTGAATGCTCAAATAAGCAGCTCATGACACAGCCCTTCTAGCTCCTGTCTGCATGTGTGTGTTGGGAAAACCTTTTTTATGGAAGATGTGTGTGCCCTTCTCCACACCATAATTGTTTTTCTGACTCCCTTACAGGTTTTTACAGCAGGAACCTCTCTTTTTTTCGTCTCCATATACACACAGGCTGAGGCAAGACACTTCAATTGCAGGCAGGTATCTCACTATTCAAAATCACTTCAAAGGTATCTTCTTACTTTGACTTAAATCTGAATCCCAGACTCACTAGGCACTTAACAACCTGGGAGACAATTACAAGCTTCCCAGCTATCTGCTATCAGGCAGACAGGAGGACAATCACTCTTACTCCAGAGCACTGGGAGCAGCATTATTATTTACAGACAGTGTTAAGAGCAGTCTGCCTTGTGAATTCTGTTCTGATCATGTCTATCAGTCATTACACTAGCAGAGAAACTCTGGGAATTGTATGTGTGCCATCTCTTTCAGGCAGATTACTCTTCTACAGTATGTTGTCCTCCTGTTTTGCTACTATAACAGAAGGTATATTAAGTTGAAAAAAATCTAAGGAAAAAAAAGTTTACTTTATCTCTAGTTCCCTTTTGGAGACCAGAGGGAAAGCCATGACAGTAAGAAAAAATGTACAGTGATTATGAGAGTCTTGGTAGATCCTTACTTAGGAAAATGAGTGTGATTCAATACCATGGTGTACAATGTGCTTCCCACTTAAGAGTCTCGTTGGGAGCCATTGGCTCCAAATGAACAGCAGCAATTCTGCTGACTCAGAGAGGAAGAAAAAGACTAGAGGTTATTGCTAAGTAACTACTTCTAAAGGAATCTGTATTTCTTTAGAAAAAGGAACTAAAGCTGTAAACTAACTGCATAACAAATCGTAGGCATTTTACTGCTAGGTGTTGTGCTGGTTTCATGGCTTATGGTGCTGTTGTCTGTGTAAATTTAAAAAGAGCAGAAACATATATATTTATATATAATTATAATAAATAGATAGATAGATAGATAGATAGATAGATAGATAGATAGATAGATAGATAGATAGATCTTTCTTCTAATACATATCCAACAACAAAGAAGCAACTAACCAGTGAGCAATATGTGAAGCTTTCTTAGTAGAAATGGTCTTTCCAGAGAACATGGAAAGAAATTGAGCTTCCTCTATTTGAGACTGACAGTTAAAAAAGGTTTTTAATTGAGGTGCTTTCTTGGGTAGGCTTCCATACACAAGTCTTGAAAAGCTCCCTTTTAAGCATACAAAATAGAAACTTCATCTTGCATCAAGTTCTTTATGACTGGGCACCCTCTAAAACCTTGTAGCTATCTCCCAGCATCTTGATTTGTATTCTACCTAGCCCATAGTGTGGAGCAAGAGCAAGGAAAATGCAAGCCAGAGGAAGTACTACACAGGGAAGTTCTCCACCTGGGCCTTTTTCTTCTGTCTTCTCAACAACTGCCAAACAAGCATTTCAGAAGAACTCGGAGAAATGGAAAGGAGATTTATTCTCTTGTGAATTAAAAAAAAAAAAGTAATTTTCCTAAACACCACACAGCTATCACTCAAATTTCTACAGATGGATAATAATATCTGTGGTATTTTAGGAGCCAGTGTTCATAAAAATATCCCACTACCTTTTTTTTTTTTTTTTTAATAGCTTCTAGAAGTGAAAATTGTGTTTTGCCAAACCCACACTTTTGTCTGCAAAGTTTCTGATTTTATTGGTGTTCTCCATGTATCTATCAAGTCTAAAAATACCTGTTTGTTTTATTCACACCCTCCACTTCTTTCTTTCATTCACCAGAAGGAATTTGCATTTGCACCAGAACAACGGATGTCTAAGTTTTCCTTTTCCAATCTAATTCAGGGGGCAAAATAAAAAGTAAAGAAGAAAATTTTCAGTCTTTATTTATCAATGACTCATGACTGAAATTTTTGTATGCATGCTCAGGATAAATTCATGAGCCACAGGAAAATGTGGGTTAAACTAAACTATTTAGTAATCAATGGAATGCCCAGCTGTGCAGTGCTTACCAACCAAGAGCAGCCATAATTTAAAGGAAATTTACCAAGTCAAATCAATCAAGTTTTGTTCTCAGAAGCTGCAAGTTTCACTCAAAAACCAAATATGAAGACTTCGTATTCTTAGGTAACTGCTCAGCATGTGATTTCATATTCAACTTGTGCTGTTCTATATTAACTGTGGAAAAAATGCAATTTTCTAGGAGTCACTGGAGGATATATTAGGTTAAACAAGGACTGGTTGATTCACACATCTTTAAAAAACAGTGGGGAATGTGCACAATCATAATTTTCATTCCTCTAAAAATAAGTCAAGAATTGCTGATAAAATATGTAGGTATCACTAAGGTTAGAAGAGCAGTCAGAGCAATTTATCTTGCCTGTACACCGTACCCAGTCAAGCGAAATGTGTTTTCAAAACAGAAGCTTGGGCTACTGGAAAGAAAGAATGGAGATCAACCCTCCACAATGGGGAACTGCCTTGGGGCTCTATGAGACAGCTAAATGAGCAGAACACCTCATATTTAAAAGCCTAAAAGATTTTTGGATGAAGAAATTGGGAAATAATACTGAGTGGCAAAGGGATGGCACTTTCACTTCATATGGCACCCATAAGCTCACTGCTAGAACACAGTGTCCTTTGGGGATATCCAGCTTCAGAAAAGGAGGCTGAAAATCTGCAGAATTTAGGGATGGATGGCTAAAGCAGGAAAATACAGCTGTTTGCTGCAGACTGAAGAACCTCATCTATTTATGTTTATTCAAGAGGTTAAGAAATTACTTGATTACAGCCTACATTCATTTACAGTGAGGAAGGGCTTGAACAAAAATAATGCCTAATGAGAAGCACTTGGAAGATGAAATGCAACAAATTCAAGCCTTGGACTCTAAAGTTTAGTGATGATAACAAACCAGTAGTTAATAGATGTGTTCCAGATTTACCATCTGTTAAAGTTTTGAGGACAAAAGTGAATGGGGATCCAAGTTTCCACACTTGCCCCTCTGGAGGAGGCATTGCAGAAACACAAGAAAATTAGTCCAGAAAAGGGTTTCAGCTTGTCCACACCACCAAACCTTTAACTCACTCCCTGGCCCTCCTTTAGGTCACTGCAATCAGCTCTCCCTGAAACAGTTACACATGTGTTTTGGCCAGTTCACACTCCTGTGCCCTGCAATATCCTTAGGAGATGGAATTATGCTAATCTCCCACAGCTGAGGAACTACCAAAAGAATCCATCCATTTGAGCCTAGTTTCCCTTATCTCTGCTCATAATAACACCTCCCCACTATTTTATACCACTGTGCCTTTCACAGTCTTAGCTTATGATACATGATAGGACTGGCTACCTCCTTACAACCATTCTGTTAGCCATTCAGACATAACAAATCCAGAACTATCAAAAATGCTAAATGAAAATGCCACTGCAGCAAGGAACCCAATGCTATAATATATATAAATATAATACATAAAGCATATAGTAATATATTATAATGATATTATATGTTCTAAATCTATTTTTATATTTTTATTTGTGTGATCTTATATATATAAATATACATCTTTAATATAATGAGTTAGACAAAACTTGCCAAAACCCTTTTCTGTTTCAGGAAGCATGGCTCATCTTGTTTTCACATGATATTTAGTGTGCATTTCCTTTCATGACTAAAAAATAAATTAATGATCCTTGAATCAACCAAAGCCTCTGCAAGTAAAAGTATTATATCATCACAAGGCTGGTAAAATAAATTTTCTTTGAAAAATGCATGAACAAATGAAATATATATATAGATACCTGTGAGTTATCTAAAATTACAAGCAAGCAATTTTTACATTCTTGCTTTTTAGTCCATTCTTAGGTGCATGATATCCCATGAGCTCCCTGAATGCTGATCACCAGCCACATGCCCTGACCTCTACACACTGCACTGCACCATCATTAACGTTTCTATGCAAATCACCTTGACCTCAGGTGACCATTTATCCCAAAACCACTGACATGACAGAGCGTGAGAATTGAAACTCACCTCTTTCAAAGAGCACAGAGCCCTTCATCTTCCAGTTGACACACATTGTGCTATAACTGCTTCCTCCAAGAGATGATAGCCTGCCTCCTGAGTCCATACATTTACAGATGGAATTGGTGGATTGTCACTATGATGGCGCAGGGGGCATCAGAATTTGTGTTATTAATTGCTTAAGGCAACAGGCAGGACAATAATTCATAACATGGTAGCGATAGTAACATTCACCACAAAATACATTAATTACCAAAGGTGGCTGACTGTCAAAGCTGGTTGGAGTATTCTATTCTGTTATTATGGCAGACACATAGCATGACAGAGAAATGCCTTGAATGTCTCATCCTGAGCAGCTTCCATTCAAAGTGATGTAGAGTGTTGTATAATGTAGAATATCTGGCCAAATAATCATAACATGTTTGCTAGTATCAACATAGACCAAAGTCATAGGCATAGAGATGTAAAAATTCTCACAAGAGAAAATATAGTCCCAAAATGAAAATAACGATTGGCACAGCTGTCATCTTTAAATTTGTAACACCTACATATGGTTTACAGGAAGGTCTCTTATGAATGGGGAGCACTCCATCCAGTAGGAATGCCTGAGGTTCAGGATTAGTTCTGCAGCTCATGAAACAATTTAGGAAAGTTGGTTTCCTATGAAATTACATTCTTTGTTTCTTTCTTTCCCTTCTAGTTATGCAGTAGGAATTTCTGCCCCTAATGTGTCTGCTGCTGTCTTCTCACTATGGCCCTGCTTAGGCAGTGCTGGCTTGGCAGCCCATGGGCACAGGCTGGCCAGCTGGCTGAGCTCTGGCTGCTTTTCCTTTCTCAGTAGCACAGATGTGTATCACCTCCTCACAGTGCAACTATTTTCATAAAACTCTAAATACACAGACTGTAATGACTCTGAGACTGTCACCCCTCTGACAGTTTGGACTTAAAGTGGCCAAGGATTTAGTAAGGTATGAGGAAGAACAGAGTGGGAAGGTGTTAGACAGACACTGTGATCATGTAAGTTGCATTTCCTTCAGAAACCATTCAGTAATTTCATGAGAGTGCTATAAAAGACACAGAAAAATATTTATCAGCCTCACCAAGACACCTACAGAGATTGCTCTGCTCAAGTCACCAAAATGGAGACTGAGATAACATGGTTATAGGTGAATAAATGCTCTCCCAAGGGGAATATTTTTTTTTAATGTAGTAGAATAAACTGCAAAGGAATCAACAGTTTCAATGTATAAAGACAGATAAATATGAACCAAAAAAAAAGTAGGTTAGCAATGAACGGATTAATTTCTGGCATGTAGTGGACAAGTTTTGGGTCAGCATGCTCAGTGTGTTCAGATAAAGGATGGTGACTTTGACATAGGACATGACTTGGTCAGAGACACAACACCAGGCTCGGTGTAAAGACTGTCTATGTAATAAATGTCCAAATAACTGAAAATGGCATTTTGGATGGACTTATAGCCATTTTTTCACTTTAAAAGTCACTGAGTTAAAAAATCAAATGCCAAGTGAAAGTTGTCTGAAATCAAGATATAAAATAAAGTGACAATATGAAATTATGAGTACAAGGATTAGTTGTACTCTACATTACCAAATTACAATAGCATGCCTTCCTCCCTTCCTTCTTGCTGAAGTATTACTTACAAGGGCTCATAACGTGACTAATGTATTAAAAGCTTAAAGTTTTGCCAACATTAGCCAAAGAAAGGTTACAGTGAACATTGCAACAATGTCCATATTAGAACATAGTTTTTCTGTTTTAACAAATCATGATGCTGCAGCTCACAACAGCAATAAAACTGCGGTGCTTATAAATCACTCCATAAAATAGAGTGATTTTTTTTTTCATGGTAGCAAGGCTAGAAATATTTCAGTCCCAAATGACTAAAACAATTCTTTGTTTAAATAGGAAGGAAGCTTGGGTAAAAAAAAATGAAGGAAAGCTGGATATGCTGTGCTTAGAGGGAGAGCCTTATAAGTCACTTATGACAATGTGTTATTTTGAATGAGGAGAGGAAAGGGAAAACAGTGACATAGCAAAGAGATGTTTTAACAATAACACTTTGGAAGTCTCATGAATAGACTCCTGACCTTTACTGCAAAACACTGAGGCACAAGGCTCCTACAGAGGTCTGCATTCATTTCACAAAAATAAATAGTATCAAGGCATTGTTTTAACCAGTCAGAGCAAACACACATATGAGGATTTGTGCTTTAGTGCTGTACTTCAGGCAAACATGAACCAACCCAAGAATAGAAAGAAGTGAAGCACAATGGAGGGAGTTTTATTCAGACCCCCTGATTCTTCTTAGTTTAATTAACAGGTTTTCCATGGTTTTTTGAGTGGTGATGGAAAGAGTTGTAGTTAATACTGTTTCCTGAATGTGGCTTGTGTGCTACAGATTTCTCACAATAAGTCTATCCTACCCTGACACAGCACACAGTGTCTGTCTAGTGTGTGCTACACTAGATAAGGTGGGGAGCTGCATAACAGCAGAGCTGAATGGTACTTGCAGAAATAATGAGCTACATATTCATATGCATGTAAACACCTCAGTCATCAGTACACTATGGCCATTGACTTGTCTAGACAAGTGTCAGATAGATAGACAAGCTTCCCCTGCTGCTTTTTAGATGCAGGCAGTATTAAACTGCATAGCCTCAGGGACACTGCAAAGATGCAAAGCTTACAGGGCAGACCAACAGTTACCAAGTGTGCAAATACTTCCTTGGCTGAAGTGCTACCAGCTTCCAGGAACTACAGGGCCACACTGCTGTAAAAACAGGACAAAATGTGAAAGAGGAATCATTTACACTGAATTCAGAGCTCATATTCTCACATCTAGTAGCCCACAACACACTCTGGGATGAGTTGTATGGTCTCCAGACTTTAGCAAAGATCTGACTTTTCAAGGTGAGAGAAGACAAAGCAAAAGGTGATATTTGTAATTAGCAATACAGTCATAGTCCACACATTCTGCGCCCTTTAAAATAAACAAGGGGCCATAGGGAAAGAGCTTGTGGAAAGCAGTGCATTTGTTTTAACCACAGCTCAGAAGCAGAGCTGACAAGCAGCAAAGCAAGCACAGGGCACAGAAAGCTCATTGTAATGAGGGCAGGAGTGACTCAGGGCACTGGAATGAGATACAGCACCTTTCACCTCCAGGTCACTGCTTTCCATCCATTTGCAGCTAGCTGGGACTAGAAGTTATTACCATCAGAGGGGCATCCAGAGAAATGAGTCAGTTGTCTCCATGCAGCCTGGAAGGCACAGCTGCCCAGACCCACCAGCCCCAGAGTTATTACCCTGGAATAACACATACTGTTCTCCCAGGCTCCAGCCATGGCCATCCAATAATCACCCCAATGGCCTGAAGCTCTGAGGGCCACCAGGCATACACTGCTGCCTTCTGTTCCACACAATAACAGGCATGCTCATCCCACTGAGAAAAAGACAAAGACCTTCTCATGTCCCCTTTGTTGCTCACTTCTCTTTCCTTAGAAAAATCTGCAAGAAATGTTGTCTACACTTCTCTGCAGTTTTTCTAATTTTTCCAAGCCTAAGCATTGAAAAGTGATTGGCCATGCCACAAAAATCACGAGCATTAAAAAGCATATTCTGTTTTCTATTGTTCAGTTCTCTTTTGATTTTTACATTTGGTTCATATTTTAAACTTACCTCTTTCTTTCTTTCTCTTTCTTTCTTTCTTTCTTTCTTTCTTTCTTTCTTTCTTTCTTTCTTTCTTTCTTTCTTTCTTTCTTTCTTTTTCTCTTTCTTTCTTTCTTTCTTTCTTTCTTTCTTTCTTTCTCTTTCTTTCTTTCTTTTTATCTTTTTCTCTCTCTTTCTTTCTTTCTTTCTCTCTTTATTTCTCATTTTCTTTCTTTCTTTTTCTTTCTCTTTCTTTCTTTCTTTCTTTCTTTCTTTCTTTCTTTCTTTCTTTCTTTCTTTCTTTCTTTCTTTCTTTCTTTCTTTCTTTCTTTCTTTCTTTCTTTCTTTCTTTCTTTCCTTCCTTCCTTCCTTCCTTCCTTCCTTCCTTCCTTCCTTCCTTCCTTCCTTCCTTCCTTCCTTCCTTCCTTCCTTCCTTCCTTCCTTCCTTCCTTTCTCTTTCTTTTCTTTCTCTCTTTCTCTCCCTCTCTCTTTCTCTCTCTTTCTCTCTCTCTCTCTTTTTCTTTCCTTCTCTAAGAAATTTTGAGATACTCATACTGACCCAGAAGCATGGACTTCAAGAAACATTGTGATTATTTCTTCATAAAAAACAGGAGCTGACAGCACTATATGCTAGTGCTGATTTAAGACACTAATACTCACATTCCATGCAGTGCAAATGTCAGTAACTGGCTTCCAGTGGAGCTCAGAGGAGGTTGGTAAGATGGAGAATCAACTATAACATGCTTGGTTCGGGGCCAGAGAGACAAATATTGGGTCTTTGTCTACTGCAAGTCTCACAAAAAGGACTGTAAAGAAATTAAGATTCTCTGATGCAAACTCAACACAGCTGTGGTCCCAGTTGCTTCTCATCTCTCCCTGCAGAGGCAGTTGGAGGCTGTGTCTTCGCATTCTCTTAAAAAGCACAGAAGTCTCTTGGTCATGTCACAAAAAATATTTCACAGGTTTTGTTTTTAACTCTGAAAGTTCATTTTCCCCTTTGTGCCATGATCCATACTACAAGAGGATTCATATACAAGATAATGGCAAAGAACACTGTCTTCAGAATAATAATGTTTTCTTGCATTTTCACATATCCCATTCAATTTATTTGCCCATTACCTGTTTGCTCCATATCCCTGTGCTTCCTGTATCTCCAGGCTGCCTATGGCAGCTTCCCAGTGTTGCTGGCCATGGGCCAGGACCACAGCAACTGACTACATCAATCACTTCAGCAGTTTAATCACAGCTTTCCTCTAGTTTGCCCCTTATATCAAGGAAATGGCCTGCAAATCTCACAGATGACACATCCAGGAATGAAAACCTAATCACTGCTCAGCCGAGCCGTGACAGGGCAGAGCAGAACCTTGCTACTCAGCACTGCAGGGCACTGCTCTGCAGAGATAACCAGGGCAGCAAACTCACTCCTGCTAGTCTGGTCATGCAAGGTCCCCTCTCAGATGTCCTTTGGATTCAAGACCTGAGAGTTGTTCACTGAAAGCTTTGTCTAATATCAGAGGAAGCAAAAACATTTTACCTTCCTTTTGGCTCCAGAAACACACACCAGGCAGGAACTATGAAAAGCTTTAGACATTGGATGCTAGGAATGCATGTCAGTGCATTCTCCACAGTGTTAAGCACTTAGAAATTTAGTTTCATAATATGCAACATTTGTCAGTGAAAAACAGAGTGGAAAGAGGGATGTGATTTTTTTTTCTGCCACCCTGTAAGAGATGCCAGTGCAGAAGAAAGATTATTCACAAAAAAGGTCTACAGATATGCTCAGGTACCTGTTATCCCTCTATGCATATATTTACATTTTAAAACATGGCTCAAGGAGGAACTCTACCACCAGGGCAAATGACATCCAGAAGACCACCTGGTATTTCAGAAGACATACCTTAGCTACCACCTTCTGCACTCTTTTGGGTAAAGCAGAAGGAGGAAGACAGCATTCAATCCCTTGAAACTGGGCAGGAATGTAAGATTCAAAGTATCATAGAAACAGGGTAACGTCAGCAAATTGTAGCCACAACCAGCAAAGAAGTGGTGTGTGTTATGGGCTTTATCCAGGACTCCGAGGACTCTGGGTGGGTTTGCTGGTACTGACTTCAGATGATAATGAAAAAAAAAATTGAAGGCATTATATAGATTTTTTAAATAAATCACACTCACAGAGGTGTCTACAATGAAAATTAAGTCTTGTGTGTCTGAGCCTCAGTCAATAATAGGGCTTGTATTTATCACTATTTTACACATAAACCGTGCATTAATGGATGTTTATGTGCTCTCTAGAGGCTTGAACATGCACTTGAACCAAAATTGCTAGGATTTTGCAGTCCAGTATCCTGCTTGAAATAATTATTTCAGGGTGACCAAACCTGAATGCTTTTTTTCCTGAATGGAAATAACTAGATTTCCAGCTGACTTAGATAAAGCTCAAAAACTTAAGGTGTTGTTAATGACATTCTTCTGGGCTTTAGGACACTTCAGCTCAACTGTTTCTGCTCCCTGACTGATGAATCGGGGAAATCAAATCTCTCTCATTTGAACAAGACAAGCAAAAAAAAAGAGGAAGCTAAAATATAATCCCCACTTTTGGACTTCAGATTCCTCTACTTAGTTTAAACAGAACTACTGTGTCTTTTGAGATCCACTTATTGCTAATAGTAATAATGAGGGTCTTTGTTTTTTTTTTAATTGTACCACAACTGCTTGAAGCAAAATTATTGTTTCTAATAAAACAAAGCTTTAAATATTACAGGTTATTTTGTCTATCCTGTCTGACATAAACTATAATCTGGAGGGTTTTTTTCTCCCTTTCATGGGCACCATCTGTTTGTGACCATTAAAATCCATTTTCTATGCCGAAGGGATGGGAATTCAGAGGGATGTGTTCAGCCACTGTCCAAACAGTACTGTCATTCCTAAGGGATCCATTACAGCTTGACACACCCAAGTATTTATGAGCTATAAACTGCTGGCCTAAAGTGGCGATTAATCACCCTGTGCATGGGAGACACTGACACTGACAGAGCATCTTGTAGCTGTGAAGGGAGAGCGACTGGAAAGGGTTTAAGGGTTTTTTGTTTTGTTTTTTTGGGTTTTTTTTTGTTTTTTTTTTTTTTATGAGCAGTGCTTCATGGCATCAGGTTTTTTCCCCTATGGCACCTCGTTTCCAAGCCATTTGCTCTGACAGTTCTCACAGCCAATGTTAAATTAACAGATGTCTTGGAACTGGACACAGAATGAGACAGCTACAAGGCCACCACTTCTCTGCAGCATTGTCTCTCTGGAGCCACCACCCACTCGGTGTCAAAGCACAGCATCCAGCTGCTTTTCTTGGTGCAATGCTCCTTCCAGGGCTGTTTGAGGGACTGGGTGTAGCTCTGACACCGGCTTGACTGAGCATCCCGGTCACATCCAGGCACAATCACAGCAAAACTGCCACGTGAATGAGATTCCTGAATACTTTGTTTCCTGTTATCTCTGAGGCAAATTGTATCCCCCATTACAAAACTGATGATGTTATAAAACTGATTAGAAGCAACACTGTCTCTGAAGAAGTGAGACAACACAGCAAATGGTGTTTTTCAGCTGAGATTTAATACAGAAGACAGATAATTTCAAGACTTTTGCTCCATATGGCAGGGGAACACATCACATAGTTCTCACACCCACATGAGAAACTGCATAAGGGAACAAAGAAAAGGAAATACAAATGCTGGTTAAAAAAATATAAGAGCAAGGACAGTCAGAAAATTGGCTCTGAACACTTCTGAGGCTTTGTGAACTCAACAGAATATTGTAAAATTTAGATTGAATTTATATAAAATTCTCAAGCACTGTAGAAATCATCTTATTTTTATACTTGCCAGCCTAATAGTGTATCTCTGTGCATGCCCAGATAAGCCACTGTCTTGTCTAAGCTGTGCTTCTCAGCGCCTACCACCCTTTGGAGATTTACAAACAAGGCTCCTGCTGCTTACATTCCCAGGGGACCCAAGCTCACTGGCATGCTCAGTGAACACCAACACACATCCACAGCATTTTCTTAAGCAAAGCACCACAGACACAATTCTGTTTCATTAAATAGAAAATAAAATAATGGGAAAACCATGGACAAGCTGGAGCAGTGGATCTTAATTGTGATAGATTTCATAACCATTGTGCAGTGAGGCATCAAATGACAGATGTGCACAGATATTTGGGACTGAAACAGCACTCCCCATTCCTTGCTAAGTGTTCTCTCACCAGTGGATTGCAGGGCCTGAACTAGTAAGCCTGTTCCCATGCATTCCTCATCTCCAAACCTTCAGCTGCTTTTTTTCACAGTACAACAGCCTCAGCAGTCTCAATGACAGCCTGGGCATTCCTCACCAGCCCCAGCTCTCCCACTTTCCAGGTAAGTTCTCTCAGGCAAGTAGAGAAATGTTATATGAAAACACTATTAACAGCGACTACCTTGAAAACAAATGTATGATTTTATCACCTGCATCGTGGGATGACTTCAAGCCTTTTCTGGGTCCTGTTTGGTCTGAGCATCCTGCAGGATGTGAGCTGGCAAAAGGTACCTGTGCTTCACAGTTTCTACCAGCTAAAATTAAGGTATCTTCCCACTTACTGTGCAGTTCATTACCAACCACCTCCCCTGGTACCTATACTTCCAATTTATTATTAATTTATCCAATTCATATTGAAAAATGCCAGGCCCAAAAACAGGGATCTAAGAGGTCACCTTTCTTCAGTCCTGTACCAGATCTGAGCCCTTAGAAACTTAAGACTGTACACCTTGAACACAAATAATAGTATTATCTTTATAAGACCATGAGATGCCATTGAAATGGGAGTATCCTAAATGCCAAGAAAAAGGAATCAAAAAAAGCACACAATGCTCCTTCAGCAGACTACAGGAAAAAATATTTGCTGGCCTGCTGCAGGCAATTCATATCTCTCAGTACTCAAAAGAAACATGGTTCAGAGATCAGCTTACACATTTTCCTCAAATTCTAGTACATAAAAATGTTAAAAAATTTGCAACATTTTCTCCCTATTCTTGGGTTATGCATCATGGACAAATAACTGTAGATCCGTACAGAAGCTGAGTAGCTTCTTCACCTGTATTACAGGAGATCAAAAAGCTGTATGGCAGTGAGCCTTAGTGAAGAGGGGCAGTGCATTCCTTGGTTCCTCCCTACAGCTGTAAGCACTCTGCTTTTCTCTGCTGCATCAAGCAAATGAACACTAAGTTACACAGTTCACATCTATCTCTAAAATTTTTCCACTTCAAACATTGAGAGGTTTGGGAGATTGCTCAGCTACTAATGATGCTGTTGATCTTAGGTAATCAGAAAATTACTACAGTAATCCTAACAAATGCTGTTCAAGGGCAGAGTGTAAATATATTGATAAAAGAGTCAGAAGTTAAAAAAACCTACTCTGACACCTTGTAAAACACTATTTTTGCTTTCGAGAGCTCTGGCCAAAGATGTAAACAAAAATCTGAAGGAATTCTCACTAAAAATGTTCCTTTTCTTGCCATGCTTAGCACCGTGACACGATGGAAATGCCGTACTCGGCGAAAGAAGGCTGCGGCTCGTTGTTTCTGGCAGGCTGGCAATGTCACAGCCGTAGGAGGAGCCGCTTCCAGCCCGGGAGAGCGGGGATGCAGCGCTGGAGCCAAGAGCTGCCCGGGTGGGCACACCCCACCTCAGCGACACCACCGGGGCTCTGCTGGATTCTCTGTGCTACTGATACATAGAGGGAGGCCATTCTCTGCTTAAAGGGCTTTTATTGCTCGGCTGTGGTTTTCCTGGAGCGCAGGCTCTGCCGCCCGCCCCGCAGAGCGGTCCGCTCCACCCCACGGGCACCAGCTCCCTTCCCTCCCTCCAGGTCCATGGCGGCGGAGCCGCGGAGCAGATCGCATCCCTGCTCGCACAGTCGGTGCCTGCCCGCTGCCGAGCCCCCACCGCCCTCCCCTCCGTGCGCAGGGCGGGCTCCCTTTGTCCAAGGCTCCGAGGGGCCTCCGCGCCGCCGTGCCCGGCCGGAGCCCGGCTCAGACACAGGCCCAGCCCCGGCCCAGCCCCGGCTCAGACACCGGCCCAGCCCCTTGGTCCAACCCCCGGCCCAGCCCCCGTCTCTCTCGAGGAAAAGTCGGTTCCCGAGGCATTTGCGAGCTATGGTTTGGGTTCCCCCGCCCCAGTTTCCTGTTATCTCGGCGGGGCGCGGGGGGTTCCGGCCGGCAGCGGGCGGGTGAGCGGCGGCTCCTGTTGCACGTGTCCGTGATCCCGGTTCAGCACCACGGGCTGCTGCTGGAAAGTGCCTCTGAGGAGGTGGCTTTTCTTAGGGGAAGACAATAGGCTTTTCTCAAAAGAAGACAATATGTCTCTTGCCGTTTTTTGTGTAACCCATGTTCTGTGTTTCCCACTGAAGAAGGAGGACGTCAGGTAAACACAGCAGGCTGCCCCTGTCACCTGTACACAGTCCGTGGAATCAACAACGCTGAATTTTATCCAGAGCGTTTGCGTAGTTTTAAGTGAAGGCAAGCTGCCCCTTCCCGAAGGATGCGGAAACAACAGGGAATCCAGCCTGAACTTCACATCCTAAGCCACCTGCAAAACTAGTTTTCCTTCCCTTTCCTTTTCCTCTGGAGTCACAGAGAAGCCCTGAACAATGAGCACCAAGATGCTGGGAAACACCCCTGTTCTTTGCAAATAAAGACGTATCTCAAAAAGAGCCTTAGATTCTCAGCTCAGAATATTCAGTTCTTACTTTGCTGCTTACAAAACATCCTCACTGTTTGAAAGCAGGAGCTGCTTAGCCCTCCCGGTGGGAAGAGCCCTTGGGCTGAGCACTACATCCTGGTGCCACTTCAGCAGGAGACCTAGGAAGCCTGCAGCAATTCTCCCCAGCTGAGCAAACACAGGAATCTCTTGATATGGGAAAATGAAAAAATCAGATGGACAGCTTTTCCCATGCCCCTCCCTGGCTTTATGCCTAGACGTGATGAAGATAAATTACACACATACATGCAGCTGTGAGCAGGAGCAGGGAAGAAATTTTCTGTGCACCAATGTACAACAAGGACACAAATTAAATCCCTTAGAGTACACAGGCAATACTGCTCATTAATGCAGTGCTGTGGATTCACCAAAACAATCTAGCAGTCTCTATGTAAGCAGTGTCCTCCTTTGTTTCATCCTAGTCCAACTCCCAGTTGCATAAAGAACAGCAACACCCTAGAGCTATTTACTCACGTGTTTTTGGAGAGGGGGTGATTATTATTACTGGTGGCTCTCAGCAGAAATGTACATGAGATAAGATCTAAGGAGAAAATGAAAGTGAACAATGGTCATTTGGAAACAGGCTGTTCTCTGAGGGTGATATTTTCAAGCAAGTGTTGACTTGTGGGGTCAATGAGTAGCTGAGTGGGAAGAAGGTTGATACGAATAAAATACACACAATGAGAGGCTTGACTGAAGTTGAAAAGTTTATGGGCTTCCTCATAAAATTTCCACTGCTCCCTTGTCACAGGCCACATTGGAAAGATCATGTGAGCAGCTTACCATGAAACATGTCGCTGTTTTCTCCTCCTGATAGAAAGCAGAAGAATCCATGCTTATTTTAAGCAAAGTTTTGAACCCAAAGGTGGAGGGAGGTTTTAAAAGTAACATCTTTGAAGAGAATTAAACAGAAAATGTCATTGCAGCATCACATGAAGAAGACAGTATTTGAAATATGAACAGTTCATGGCTGTTAAACCAAGCATTCACTGTGGATTCTTCATTTTCCCATTTTCCTTTCTGTATTAATCTCGTCTGTGTTGCCAGGGCCCACAGGGTGCCTCGCACACCTGCGATGCCACATTGCATCCATCCTCCTCTGTTCCTCGGAGGCTCAGCTCTGAATGAGAGACCATGCCTGCTGCCAGGACAGAAATGAAGGGACACCTGCACAGATGGGCTCCAGTCTCAGCCAGGACATGCACAGATGAGGGGCAGCCAGAAACTGTTTCTTAAACCCCATCTCAGCTGTGGTTTGCCTTTTGACCCATAGGCAGGTAGCTAACTCTCACCTGAGCTCCAGGGCTCTGGGAGAGCCCCAAAGGCAAGTAAAGGGATGTCATGGGCCTTTGGGGTTTGCATAAGGGTGCAGGTGTGGATTTAATGTTCACATAACCATTACCAGCCTTCAAAACTGCAGAAGGACCTGCCCAAAGACCTTTGAATAAATTTAACAATAAATTCACACAGCAAGGTATTTGTGTTTCATTACTGGGTCTGCTGCATTGCTGTCTGACATATTTTGGCCTCTGTGCTTCAGCTTTTCCCAGAAAACTGCAGAACAGTATTTCTGTTCATCCTTTTTTGCATATGGCATTTTTAAAATGCAGTTTTCAAGGATCAAAGCTGTGGTCAGAATTCCCAGTATGGCTGTGTCCTAATTTTGTTAAGGACCTGACATCACGCCTAGTGCACATTTTGGCTAGGTTGACATCCACTTTCTTCTCTTTTGTGGTGGAATATCAGTTTGATCCATGTGAATCTTCAGGATATGGTTGAGCTAAATGTATGTTTTTATAGAGCATGTGCACTACTGCAATATCCAGATGTTATGGGCAGTAATTAGGAATTAATTTGAACTAGTTATAGTAGAGTTTGTTAAAGAAATTATTGAAGTGGTTTGTAATTAAAATAATATACTAATACAAAATTTAAAGATACTTTTGCTTTTATTTTAGAAAAACAAGCAATGGCAAACACTAAAACAATCAGCTTTGTTAGATCATCTTGATTGTACTAAAACAGTAATTAAAACCCAACTGTGTTCTTTATATCACTAATGGGAATCTTCAGATTAATCAGATGCTTTTTTTTTGCCTGTTTTGCAATGTAAGCTACATAATCAGATTTTTGAAAACTGAAACTTAACTCTCTCTTTCAGTTGCAATGATGGATGACATACAGATGGATCTTCTTGAACTGAAAAGTTTACTGAACACCAAACGCTTTTTCAGCAGAGACACATTAATGTTTCCTGGCTGAGAGGTAGAAGCAACCAAAATATATAGTAAGCCAGGCACTGTCATTTAGTGAATAGGTTCTGATGATTTGAATAGGTTCTGTATGATACTATTAGGCTGTTAATATGGGAAAATTACATACCCTGAGCCACTGCTTAAAGATGTATCATGTTTCCAAAAGTCTGGTTTTAACATAAGCAAAAACAAGGAAGTACAATAGGGATATTTGGAATCTATCTATATTTTGGGGGGATTTTGAACCTTAGTTTTGTGACCAAGAGTATGGACATGCTCAGGTCCAAGCTGCTTATGAGCAGCTTCATCCAGGATATCATTGGATAGCCAGGGAGGCAGATTGGACAAGGAGACTGCCAGTTAAGAAACAGGCAAGCCTGTTCTTTTCTTTTATTTAGAAGTCTTAATGCATCTTTAGACAGCAGACAGTGCCCATGCAACACACTGCAAATGCATACAAAATGCCTCTTCTGAATGGATTTCTCCTTCTTCCAGGGAAACATACGTAGAAAGTAGGGGTCAGTACAAGCTCAGTTGGGCTCTGTGTGACCAATGACTGTTGTGTAACTGCAGCATCTTATGCTCAAGGACTGTGGTAATTGCCATGGTAATGGCCACATTTATCTGATAGAATAAAACCTTTTTGTATTAAATTAGATGTTAATTCACTGGGGCATGTTTAATGTGATGGAATTTGCCCCCAGTTGCAGCATCTGGAAGTTAACATTAGAGTTGTGTCTGCTGCCAGTGAGAGCACTGCGGGCAGTGTGACTGGTGCGGGCTGGTGTTCAGCACACGCAGCTGGGAACTAAATCTCCAGGCATCCATTTAGGTGCTTGTAAACGATATATTCTTCTTGCTCTTCTAATGATGGATGATTTCTTTTTTGTTCTTCTAGAATAAGGTATTTATTGACCAACATCATCTACTAAATGCTCCTGCTCATTGCAGGGACATTAGACTGGATGACCTTTAAAGATCCCTTAGAACCCAAACTATTCTGTAATTCTAGGATTTACTTTTTTGCACCACCTCCAGATTTGTGGGCATTGCAAAACCTGTATTAGAACTGCTGTAACTTGCAACACATTAGTAGTGTGCAACTCAGATTTCTTCTGTTTAGGATAGAATGTGGACTGGAAGCCAAGGAGTGAGTAAAAGTACATTTCAAAACAAATAAATCCATAAATGTGAGTCCACACAATTAATGCTAAGGCATAATCAGTGCTGTCTGATCAGTGAATAAACTCACTAAGCAGCTAACAGAGAAGAAACTGGAATTCCTTTATGCATACAAGCAGAAATCTCTTGCATAGAGGTTGTGGAGATTTTCTCCCTTTAGTTTTGTGAGGGAAATAGCCTCACAGTAACTTCCCATATACTACTAAAGATTTTCTATTTAATTTATACATCTGTAGTCTATTTTTACATGAGGCAGTTACCCTAGGAAAGTAACCCAAGTGATAAATCTGGGCAGAGAAACTTTAACCTACACCTCAGTTTTCTTCCATAGGAGTCGTAGTGTTTACTGCTCTGCTAATGCAGGAACTGAGTTGGAAAAGGAGCTTTGAGAATGTGTATGGGATGTTAGCAGCCATTTGTCCTTGCTCATGTCAGTCCACTCTTATCCCTGTATTTTAATAACTAGGTTTCCAGCAAGGCAGGATCTTTGCTGAGATAGAAGACCTTGTTCGTGTTTTTGTTTTCCACACAGATACTCCCTTTTCTTGGGTATTTCTTTTTAAGATGGCTTCAAATTTCAATCACTACAATATATGAGAGTCTCAAATTAATTTCTTTTGGCTTCTATATGAAATGGGAAAGACTTGGTTGTTTGTGGTTTTTTGTTTGTTTGTTTGTTTTGTTTTGAAATCCCAGTTGCATGGGGATAGACCAGAAGCACAGAGATTTTATAACTGATTCTCAAACACAGTGAGCCACCCAACTCCTACGTGGCAGAAATTCTTCTGTGTGTTGGAGGGTCTGAGCATGACTTGGCTGGAATCACTCAGAAAGCACGTGGCTGGCTGGGGAATCTGGACAATGAATTGGCCTCCAGTGAAAACAGGCTTGGTGTGCATGCACTGAACAGCCCTCCAGCAGCAAGAGGCAAAGATAAGTGACCAGAAGGGTTTGGAGAGGGTGCTACATCTCAGCCCAGGGCCTTTAATGAGTTTAACCTGATCCTTTCTTTCAGCATGGCATGAATTATTAGATTGTACTGAGAGGAGGCAGTTCATAGATAGAAATTAAAATCCAAAACAGAGTTGCATTTTCAGGATTTGTGAGGCATAGAGAAAACAAAGTGTGTCCATACCAAACATTTTTTAAGATTAATAATTGATGTCGTTACTCCCCGTTTCTGATTCAGTTGCCCACAGTGTATGTGTATGAAGTGATGAATTTTTCCTGACTGCACTGGCTGAAAGAACTTCTTTAATCTTCACCTTAACCATAAGACCACATCTGCTACAGTCTTTACACAGCTTTTCCTTTTAACCCACAAAATAATCCCTTTAAATTTTAATTCTAAAGACTACAAACAAAAAAAAAATTTAAGTAAACAAAATTTTAAGTGAGACATACCTTTTGGACAATCTGACATTTTAATGGAACAAAATCTTTGCTAAAATCTGCTGTAAAGCTGGTCATGTTATATTTAGCAAAATAGACACAGCATTGAGTATCCTTTTTTTTTTCTTTGTAGCACAAATAGCTCAAAATGAAATACTTTCAGCATTAGTGTGACAAGGGGGCAAAAATGCACCACCAATCAACTGTTACCCATAGAAGACCTACAAAGAGGTTTATTTAAAAAGCAAACACCTTGCACTTCCAGAGACAAAGCCTGAACAAATGATTGCAGTCTCAAAAATGCCTTAAACAGAGGGATTTTTCATTCCTTAGGACCACTAAAAAAGTTAATTTTCCCCCAAAAAAGGCTCATGCATTGAGACCATTCTGCTACTAGGTGCCCAAGACACAATCAAGACTGTTACCTCTAGGTCACCAGCCTACAGAGACATTCATCCTGGTTAGACAGTGTGCAATGCACTTAATAAAGGTCTTCTTTGATCCCCTGCTATCTTGTGTAAACTGTCACTTCTCCAGAGCTTTGCAAAGTGTGAATTCAAGCATGCAAACTCCTAATGATACAACAGGAACTTGTACCAAACAATCCAGCTACCATGTTAAGGTCAGGCCTGGAGTTCACTGTCATACTGTTGGTGACACAGTCACCAGTAAACTTCCAAATAATGTGTTCATTCAGGGATACAATAAAAGAAAGTTCACTTGAGTGACAGGAGATACCAATATTTACATATATTCCAATGCTATCAAGAACTGAAACACAGTAAAAGCCTTTGGAAATGAGATATATAGGGGTCTTTGCTCCACCAGCTGCATTTGTGCTGAGGTCGACAGCTCACAGTTAAGTCTGTAGCAGAAAGAAGAATAGAAGCCCTTACCTGCTGTGCCTTCCTGGTATGTAACTGCATTTTCTCTGTCCCTGCACATGAACACCCCACATCTGCCCACTCTTACCCACACTGCATGGGGAAAAGTAGTTGAACTTACACTTGTGCTAATTAATTTTGTTATAGCTTGGTATCAGATATATTTAGGATGGTAACAGTACCCTAACACCTTTCTCTGTTACCCCACCCAAATCCTCAGACGAGGATTTATTTATTCTCTGCTTGGACATGTTTGCTCAACAAGTAACAATGATTCTGCACTGTCAACTATCCATGACATTTGTGACACTTTAATGGCAACTGTAATTTCCTTTCATGCAAAGGAAGAGTTCTGGCAGCACAGCTCAGGAAGAGGGATCATCTTTTCTAAAAAAGAAACTGCCTCAAGAAGAAAATCCCCATTTTGTGATTATATTTGGGATTATTTTTCTCTAAAAATGAAATTCTCAAAGTTTTCAATTAAATAAAATTAAGAAAATCAATGATAAATTTTGGAATAGACACAAGCTTTGTGCTTGTGTTATACAGCAAGGATATAAAAAGTCAGTGATTAGTCCTGAAAAAGAGACTTCGGATGCTGTCTTTCCTCCATTCCTCCAAAAGCCTTTGCAGCCCACTGTTTAGATCCTTCACATATAATACAGGACAGTCATGTTCTTTGCTCTGAGGTATATTTAAGTTATTTAAATTTAAAGAGCTCCAACAAGGGCTGTAAAAAAAATCTGACACACTAAACCCTAACCTTTGTCATCCCTCCCCTTCTCTTCCCTCCCCCCAAACAATACTCTTTGGTGAAAGTAACTTCTAATGTCCTTTGCAAACAGTGTCACAGCAAGTGTTGGATGTGGAACTCACACCAAGCAAATGTACTGTTCATCTCATGTGGCTGTAAGAGACTTGCTCCTACATGGATATTCCAGCATGGAACGAAGAAACCCTTCCTGACTAAACTGGCCAAAATTTTTGATATGTTCCAATGAAACACTTATTTTGAGATATGAACCATTTTTATTTTTACAAGAGAAGCCCTAGGTCAGCTCTAACCACTACCTCTTTGTACATTTGGTATTGTATATATATTGTATATGGTATATAACACATTTAAAGGGAACCCATCTTATCAAGAATTCTATTGGTTTGTGACTTTTTTGGGTGTTTTTTCTGTTCCCACTGTAATTTTTCTCTTTTTCCCAGATGGAGCTTCTCATTTCTCCCACCATCCACTAGAAGAGCTTAGCTCCTGGAACATTAATACCCTTCAGCTTTTCACTGATGTCCCTGGCAGGTGCAGCAAACACTCTGCTGTCACTGGTAAAATGACATGAACTTGCTGGCACCCTGCATGGTCTTCATTCCAGCAGGTGTCAAAGTGGTTCAGGACCCAACATGAGAAGTAGGACCTATGATGAGGGAACTTCTTCCAGTTTTTTTTAATAAAAGCTTTGTTCAACCTGTCTTCTTGATTTGGCAGTCTATAGAAGACTCCTACCACTCTGTCTCCTTTGTGGCTTCCCTCCTGATCCCATAAACTGTTGTCAGTTTATGTCCATACCAAAGCTGCATGCAGCTGAGCTGCTGAGGTGCTGTGTGCAGCACAACCCACCAGAGCACTGGAGTCACAGGGGATATCCCACAGCATCCTGGCAGGAGCACTGGCTGAAGAAGCAGCTTTGATGCAGTGTTGCAACTTGGCAAGTGCAACTTGGACTGCCCAAAGAGTTTTCTTAGTGTCTCCTGCTTAGCTCTGACCCAGAGACAATCAGTCTGGTAACTGGTTTGATAAAGCCATGCAGAGAAAGGGCACTATCATGCTTCTCTCTACTCACAGAGCAGTAATCAACTGCTGTTTTTAGGCAAGCAGCTCCTACAGCAGTTCAACAAATGGGAGATGTTCTGATGAAGAGCAGACTAAATTTGCTCATTCTGTAGATAGTGGAAATGTAACTTTTCTCAGTTGCTTTCAGGTTTTGAAGCAGCTTTTTAAAAGAGCATCTTAATCCACTGTTTGGCATTGCAAGTTTCACACATGGACCATCTGCCTCTTGTTTACCCTCTTCTCTCTGGTCCTTCTATTTCATTCTCACCTCATATTAAATTTCTGGCTGAAGATATGCTGAACAGTTGGTCTGAACAGCAGAGCCACCTGACATCTGTTTTCAGAAAACAAAGCTAATCAATTGACAACTCAAGGACCAGACCTTTTGGGTTTTTACATGCACTTCTGAGCTACTGACAGAAATGCTGCCAAAAGATCTGGACATAATGCTTTAGAAGAGCAATGTCTCATTAATCTGAGAAAACTCTTCATGACTCTATACTAACCTCTCTTGAGCATTACAGCTATTATACTCTTACCAGTATTAAGGACTATATACAAGTCTTTCCTTCTTCATATCCTATAGAAAATAGCATTCTGCATCACCCATGGAAAATAAAGATCATTTTATATCATAGTTGATATTGTATCTATAATCCCAGTGTGCACACAAATGCATATCTACAGCTTTCTGGTCTCTCTCAAAACAGGTACAAGGGCATACATATATGCTGTAGGAAAAGAGGCCTTGGGAAGGTATTTGCTCACAGTAGGTTTAGAATACATCCAAAATTTCTATGTAATATAAGGAAAAATATTCAGAATTTCCTAATGAGACATGAAATACGTGGAAGAATAGGAAACTGGAACTTAAATTTAGTCCTAGGTCTGACTGCTCTGACAAATAATTGCCTGCCTGCACAGTAGGCACTTCAGCAATAAAACTGACAAAACACTTGGCAAGACTCTTGAGGACTGAGTTACTTGGTAAGACTCAAAGCCAGCATGAATGCCACAACTAGAGCTGGAGAGTTGCCTTCCTTTGCTAAATTAAACATCTATTGCCACCTACTGGCTAATTTGCTATGTTAATAGAACAAACTGCTGATTTCAATGGTTCAAAATCAACCACCTCTGTTCTATTCATATGAAAATTATATACACTAATAGTAGAATAATTAAAACGTTTTTTCCATCATTTTTTTTTAGTGAGGAAATGATAATTGATAGTTTTTTCTCCTTTCACAATGTATATCAATAAAAACAGTTTCAAACATTTAAAGGTTCCATCATGTGGCCATATTTGGCTATAGTAGAGTGTGTGATGTGACTGTTAATAAATTTAATTAGTGTCCTGGTCTGCCTGTACCTGCCTCTTTTCTTAGACACATAATATGCGTCTGGAAGAGAATATATATTTTAGTTTGTTTGACTAAAGCAGAAGAGATCCCAGCAGAAGAGCTGGCTGGGTGTAGGTACTAGAATTATAATCATATTTAAGCAAGGCTGTAAGCTAGCTGAAGAATGATCAGGCATTAGTAAATATACTGTATATTTTCTGCTGTTAGTAATCAGTGAATTAAACTGCACTAAAAACACTGCTAATTATCCTAATGTATGAAGCAGCAAAGCAGAGTGGCATCACAATCTGGAGAAAAAATTATAAGAACACAGTTAATCTGTAAAATAATATAGTACTGCAATAGCACTTTTTTCCAAGAAAATCCAAACAAGATTGAATTCAGGGATTTTGGTTAGTGGTAAAGACAAGTAGCATTTGATTCTGATCCAACACAAGCTTTGCCAATAAAAACACAAGAATTGCACAGGATGAAGAAAATCACCTTCATTTACATTGGCTCTAAATTTATTCTGCCACCTTCCTCCAGCTGATTGATACTGTGTCATATAAATGCCATTCTACCAATTCAGCCAGCAAAGGGCTTTTTCAAAGCTTTGATGCAAATTACATCATTTAAAAAAACAAAAAAAAAAAACTTCAAATGTGGTTTGCATAAATTTATATTGAAACAGGTCAGAGAGTGCTCACTGAACCTGCACCAATTGAATGGATAAAGGCAATAACCTTTGGCTGATGGAGGTAAGTAGGTGCAGAAGGGAGTTTTTTATTTAAGGGTAACCAGAATCACAAGAGGATGTTTTTCACACTTCCTAAATTGTAGCCTATCACATAGTGTTGTAAAATAATTTTACAATTTAGCTTAGTCTGCAGTAAGCTGAAATATCTCTACTCAAAGATGAGATTTTCTAAAGAGGAGTTTCAGATACAGTAATTTAGATGTATTGACTTTACACATTCAGCTGATTTCCTTACATTTATAGATTGTTCCTGTGCAGACCACCCCTTCTAAATTTCGCATATGGCTATGTCTTCAGATTTCATTAATGTCAAGCACAATGTAGTGAAGGAAAATTACATATTCAGCAGAAACCTGAATTAGATATCTACATAAATGCTCTCTTCAAAAATTGGCAGCAGCAGTAACCACTTCCAGTGGGACACGTACCAACAAGCAGCCTCAAACAAACAGCTACTTGACAGAATAATAAACAGAAAACTGCTCAGTCCTTTCCTCCAATTGTTGGGATTTACTTTGAGGATTTCTACTGAAAACAGAACCTGTATTCTTAGGTTAAGAGAGCTCTAAAGCCATTCTTCAGAAAACACTTGGAGAATGAGTAGTTGATGTCTTAGAAAGTTGACAGCAGTTGACTTATCTCAGAAAGCATCTGTAAAAGCATCTGTGAAGAATAAGTTATCATGGGTCCCTAAACAGTATTAAGTATTAGACCATCTCCTCTGACAAGCTACAGTGTACTGAAGTACTATGTAAATACAGAATTACTGTAGCCTCACAGATTGCCTCCTTACCAAATAACAGCAAGGTTCTGGAAAGAGGGCAGAGTTAGATATTATAGATATTATAAGAAAATTGTTTTCTTTGCAGGTGATGTGGCAGTGGAACAGGTTGCTCAGAGAAGCTGTGGATTCCCCATCCTTGGAAGTGTTCTAGGCTAGGTTGGATGGTGTCCTGAACAAAGTGATCTAGTGGAAGGTGTCCCTGGCCATGGCAGGGGGGCTGGAATGAGAGGATCTTTTAGGTCCCTTCCAACCCAAACCATTCTATGACCCTGTGATAGCTCTGCAGCAGCCCTTGGCTGGACAAGCAGCAGCATCCAAAATATTTCTTTCAAGATGACAAAATATCTATAATTTTTTACCCTGGGGGTCTAGAATATAAGTTCCTTTTAAACTCTCTATGCTGTATTTCTGTTTTAATCTTTTCCCTGTGCTCTCTTACCCTTTGCTAACTTTTCACAGCTCTGAAAGTTACCTGCTGTAGGCAACTAAATTTGAGGAGTTTTGGCAGCTGTAAAGTTTAACTCAGACCGCAGTATGGCAAAACACAGTATTTAAAATATGGTGAGGCCAAAGTGTTGCTTTTTGTTGTAGTAGAGACGGTGAGGGGAGCAACCGCTGTGTGCTGGAATTCCTACACAATTAATTAGTGAAAACTAACCTGTGAGCAGCCACGGGATGGCGATCTCGATTCACACAACCACAGCTGGAACACCGGAATGCTGAAAGACTTGCACAAAAAAAAGTACATCCAGTCACTTACTCTTCATCCAAAGCTATGGCAAGTTAATAAATTCCTTTTCTCTCAGCCAGGCTTGGTGTTAGTAATGCCACTAAGATCTACAGTCTGAGAAGTCTAATGTTTATCTACCATCCAACAAAGAGGAATTTTCTGAAACATTTTATTAGAGACTTCAGATGTATTCAAAGAGAATTTAATAAACTGAAATGGTTTATGGTACATCCAGTGGCATAAGGAATAATGGCACATATAAAAACCAGAACTGAATTTTGTGTTCAGATTCTCTGTACTCTTTAAATTCAAATTTATACACTTTTTTCTATTTCAGGTTTGGGTGTTTTTCAGGCATCAGATTAAAGTCAGGGTAGCTACTGTAGAACAGGTACAGTCATAGGTATTTTATCAGGGAGAGAAACAGAGTTATCATATTAGAAGTGAAAGTAAAATAAAAGAAGACTTTCTTTTTTAAAAAGTCAAAATCTCATCACACAACAATGGTGATAATCTTGTAGTCCCCGAATCTGATTTGGATGAGTTTAATAAAGCAGGAGCTGAATTTTCTTCATGTAACAATCTGAGATCTCTGTGCATAAGGAGGAAGTCAGGCAAATATGAATCACATGAGCAAAACCACAAAAAGTTTAAAACCACACCATGCACCTTAAAAAATATTTCAAGTGGCAGCTCTACATTCTAAAACCAATCTGAGTTTGTCAAGTGCTTTCCATCTTCAGACACATTTCAATTCAAATTCCCTTTGTGGACGAACAGAAGACATCAGAACAAGAAATGCCAATCCACTATTGTGTGGGGAGAGCTCATTAACTGCAGTACAGCACTGCAGTATATTATACAAACTTCCAGCTGATAGCTCAAGCATAAAATCCCAAAGAAGAGCCAAAGGTGTGTCTGTCAGAGCTGTTGGGCACATTGCTGCATTTGGATTTTTAGAGGATCTGCATCTTTGATAAATGCTCCCACAATGTGTATGCAGCTGATTCCACCAGTGAATTGGTTTTTACCTGTAGCATCCTACAGTTAGAGATCATATTCAGCAGAAAGGCTGAATTTCCTAGTCATGACCTGAATGTTTAATTTTTGTTAAGCTCATAAATTCTTAGAGAAGGAATTTTTTTTTGTTTTGTTTTGTTTTGTTTTGTTTTGTTTATCCATACAATAAAGTTAAAATACAGATGAAGATGTGGATTTACAGCCTGTCATCCCCTGGACTCTTGAAGCAGCTCTCTGCATGTTCTAAGGTAAGTTGCATCATACAACGCTCTGTAGGTATTCAAGCAGAGAAATAACATAAGATGTCTGGACAGTTATTAACTTCACAGCTTCCTTTACTGTGAACTGACTTCTCTATGCAAGCAAGCTTGGCTTGAGCAAGAGCAGAATAGTGTTGTCTATTGGACAAGTTACCAAGGAATGGGAAAAGAATGGAAAGCAGCAAAAGAGAAAGTTGCAACTAAGTTGCAGGGGAGTACTGTTCATCCTATTGCCTTCTTGAAATGTATTTTTCATGTGGCAAGTGGCTGGCTGCTGCTCAGGCTTTCAGACTTCAGTGCCATAAACAAATGCAAGAAGATTCCCAGATCCAATTCCTTGAAGTTCTCTGAAATGCAAATGATCCCTTACAAGCAAGTCAAAGGCTTCTTCCCTACCAGGGAACTGGAAAATAATGGAAAGGGGCAAAAGAGAAAGTTACAACTAATGGAAGACAGAGAAGGTTGCCCTGGTTCTCAGCACTAAGCAGCTTTGGCACCAGGCATAGAAATGCACATGCTGTTATGTCCTGTGGCATCTCCTGTGTTTGTGGAGAAAGGGATATAGCTCTGGAAATACTCAGAAAGATTCAATACATCTTAGGGAAGTTAAGTTATGGCAGAGGTTTTCAATGGTCAAGAGTCTGTAAAATCAGGAAATAGGTCTACAAACATATCTGAGAAGAGTGAACTTAATAATGTTAGAAGGCTGCAGCTTATCCTCAGGTCTGAACTTTCACTGGGCCAACTGGTGAAAGTCTGTAAAGCAGCACTCCATGGCTGGGGAAATCTTCTTACAGGGCACCTGGACACTTCAGCAATTGCTTAGGAGTAACCTGTGAAATACCATTAATAGGGTCTGCACAAATATGGTCAGCACAGAAAAGCAACTCTGTGCTTGCTGTGTGGGGTCAAGAACACAGGCAGCAACCAGTGTTTTACAGATAACTTCTCTCTTGTCCATTCATACCTTAACTTGCTCTCAGCTTTCATCTGCTCCTTGCACCTTCCTC
The DNA here is from genome assembly GCA_030060385.1 of Muscicapa striata striata. Lineage (NCBI taxonomy): Eukaryota > Metazoa > Chordata > Aves > Passeriformes > Muscicapidae > Muscicapa > Muscicapa striata. The sequence continues at coordinate 2,457,646 of JAREIS010000031.1, forward strand.
TACCTGTAGAGTTGCACTTACAATAAAAATGGTACAGTTTTACAACTGCTGACTTTGCAATCTCTGCAAGATCCCTCTGACCAGGCAGTTCTGTGTCAATGGATAAATGGACTCACAGCACACATGCAGACTTAAAAAAAAAGCTTCAGAAAGTTTCTGGATAAGGAAAAAAAAGTAAACTAGGAAAACATGAATACATGACTCTATTCATACATCAATTTCAATGTGCCATATCGGATTATGTTGCACCTGGATGTTTGATGTTGTCAAGGATGATTTAAATTAAAGTGCAGCTTATCAGTTAACACAAACACTCACATTTCCTCAGACTCTTCAGTGCAAAGATCATATCTTTGACTTTCATGAAGTGCCTGAAAAAGAGCCCTAAAAAGCCATGAAAAATATTAATATTATCTTTATCTTATTATCTAACAGTGATGTGATATATGAAGTGAAATAACATGGAATATATAAAGGAAAATTCTCTATATTTGAGGACAAGATAATAAAAGCAAATAAAAACAGGACAATTCCATTTTTTTCCCATGATTTCAACCCATGCACTGAGGTTATATTTCATCTGAGCTGATGTCATGTTCAAACGAGAGGCAAAAATTTTCGGTGTCAGAAAGTGAAAACTGCAATTTTTAGTCATTAGATTAAAAAACTCATTCTGTAGCTGATTAATCTATGGTGAATGTTTTTGCTTGCTGTAAAAAAAAAAAAAAACAAACCAAAAATCTCTGCTTTAATCTGGTGATTCTAATTATTAAAAACTCTGCTTTATTATGCTTAAGTGATAATGCCTGTGGAGACTAGGAGAAAAATCACAGCAAAGATTAATTACTCTTTACAGTTGTCGTGTTTTAGAGCTCTGAAAGCTTAATCCTCACATGAAAAGACCTAGTCTATCCCAAAATTCTCATCCTCCAGGCAAAAACCCAGAAATTGTATAAGAACTCATGGAACATATCAACGTTAGCGTATTTTAAATGTAAAAACCTTATCAGATGGCCGCAGCAGATGCCATCAAAAGCAGACCAGAAGAAGCTATGTGTAGTAGTAACTGAACAAACACTTCCCTATGTGGAACCAGTTGTGATTTGTAGAAAATCTGTAACAGCTGCTTTAGAACAGGTTAATCATACTGCTAGTGCAGATCCTATTCCTGTTGTATCCCCACACTGTTATTTTGCAGCATTTAAAACAATAAATTCTCAGCAGCCCTTTCAGAACCTGCAATGCTGGACCTTCACATGGAAACACAAGGAAATGTTGATGGTGCTTCTCAAAGAAAGAATTCAACCAGAGCAGTCTCAGACTCCTCTTGACACTCAAAAATGCTACTGACATCCCAAAAGGCAGCTTCTTACACAAACAAGGAAAAGACAGACATGAAGTAGGATAGTAGTACATCAGGAGGAATGTTTTTGGCCTTTTGTGTTTAATAGAAAACTTAGTTGTATAAATATGTTATGCAATGCATCAAAAATTGAACTGTAGAATATTACATTATGGGAAAGATTTTAAGTTAAGGATATGACCATGATATCATATTCCAAAACATATTCAGGTAATCTGTAGGGTGAAAGCACATAAAGTGAGAGGAAAGGATTTTGCATCACTAATAATGAATTAAAAATGTCTTATGGGATACTTGAACAGACTCACATAACTTTTAGTGAAATCAGGAGCAGAAAGGAAACAGACCACCCAACCACTCCTAGAAACTTCCTTATTTTCCTGATTTTTGGTCTTCTTTTCTTTTTTAATTTGAGTGAAATTTATGTCTTTAGAAGAGGCCATGGAAATAACGTGAAAGCATCAGGTCACACAAATGAGTGTGATTATTCACACTAATCAGGGACTCCATCTTGTGGCCACCTAACAAGATGAGGGCTGAGGGTACCAGCCAAGTCACATGAGAGGTCATCATGCACCCATATGATATCTCCCAAAATCTTCACTAAAGCTGAATTCTTCTTTTCCCACAATTCTAGAAGGAGTGCAACACCAGGCTTGACTTGTAAAAATTTAGTCTGAACTCAAGAGGATTTAGGTGGGTTTTTTTCTCTCCACCCATATTTTTTTCCTTATTCATGAATTCTAGAATCTCAGGCAATAGTAGTCTTCTAGCCAGGAGTATAATTATCTGGAAAAAATATGAAATATATTTTCACTTCCTGCAGTTACCTACCAAGCAAATGACTGCTTCCACTGAAAGCTTGTAACACAAGAGTCCTGCTCAGCCCCTCCTTTGAGGGATGAAACTGCCACAGGGAAGAGGCAAAGGGCAAATTGTGTGTGCTGCTCCTGCCTCTGAGCAGGAATCCTGGGGGCATGGACTGAGCACAGCACCCCTGGCAGGGGCAGTGGGGTGGATTCAGGACTGGAGGAAGAAAACTGAGCATCTCACAAAACTGCTCTTAGCAAAAGGAGAACAGGAAGAGCAGCCAATGAAGAAAATCAGAGACAGGGGACAGACACAGAGTGTGGCACTCAGAGCATCACCCTTACACAGAGACAGTGGGATGCTGCCAGGGAGCTCGTGCAGTGGGATGCTGAAGGTGTGCACAGAGCTGGCTCTTGGCAAGCCAAGAAGCATGAATGCATTTTGCTTTATGTCAGTGTGAGAGGAAGGCTGTAGCTGAGGTCATGGAAGCACAGAAATAAAACAGAGCAAAGCAGCTCTCCTATGAGATTGGCTGTTCTTAATTTGAGGTGTTGGCCAACAGACCCTGCTCTGTTGGACTTACACAGCAGAGCACCTGCATCTCAGAAATACTCAGAACTCAGTTAAAAACCTCCTGGGTCCTTCTCAGTCCAGTTTACACTACTCTTAAGTGTGGGATATGTTGTGTTTTCTGATCTTATGATTTAACTACATCTGGAAATTTATTTATTGACTTACTGTGCCTATTCAAAGCAATTGTGGGTAATTGAACACACTTTGAGAACTCCTGAGAGTTCTCACTTTAGAAAAGCCACATACAAAACTCCTCTCTGGAAGAAAGTCACATTTTGGCAGAGTTATCAATTGGTTAATGGCTTTGTTTCATCATAGAAAATGGGGCCAGAGACCTGAGATATAAAGGAAGCCTTTAATAGCAAAGCTAAATGAAAGCTGGGAATTGCTTCAACCCAAGGTGTGAGGACTACAATTTTTTTACAGTACAATCAAACATAGCAAGTTGATTCTGTGCTTCTAATCTTACTATTTTTTCTTTAACCACTATTATTTTCAGTTACTTCAAGGCCCATTAGCTTATTTTCCTCTCAGATTAATTTGTTTCAGCTCTATGTCCTTCTTAGTTAGACAGAATATTTTTAAACATCACTTTTGGGGGCTCCTAATCTTTGAACTGCTGTGGATGAACCCATTTAAAGACTGGCAAACAAACCACTACCACTAGATGAATTGTCTAAACAAATTTCTTGTGTTATTTCTTTCACTTTCATACATATCTGTGGCCCATTCCTACTCCTGACAAGGGAAATGCATCTACTACCACACCAAAAGGGTACAATATGCATGTCTGTAGATTATGGCATTCTTTTTTTAATATAAAAAAGGAAGTTACTGGAGCAACTGATTGTACTGGAGTTAATTGTATGCTTATTTATTCATAATTCTAATATGCATTAAAAATAAAAATAACTGCAGTTATCATGAGGTGTGTGCCTGACTGGCAAATTGCCATCATTGAATGCAATAATGCACTCATTTCCTAGATAAGGCAGAGCTAGAGATAAGCATTTTTCTTTTGAGTACAGAGTGACCAGAATGAAGACTAAACAGCTCAGCTTCATTAACTTGCCTTTCATAGACCTTTTAAACCATTATCATGCTTTTATCAGTATCAGTTTTCAGCAAATCACCATTTTATTTAAACTGGAAGGAGCTGAACTAATGAAAGAAATAAAAATGACTTTTCTGAAGGCTGAATTGCACATCCTTGCAGATGACAAGTGCTAACACTCAGGAGCTTCTTCTCTCCCAATTCCCATTCTTTTTGATTCTTGCACAGTTTTCCTCCCAAAAAAGCCTCTGACATAAGCTTAACTCACTGTAATTGTTGTTCTGGTTTATGATTTGACAAGATACAAGATTAAGAGAAATAAGTTTTTTAGATCTTGTTTACTAATTACAGAATAGTTTTCAGATTACTGGTTTTAAGATAAATTCTGAAGTCTGTGAAGAGCAACAAAAACTTAAGAAAAAGGTGAACTAAGCAAGCAATAGAATAAAAATATTCTTTCCCATAGCACTAATACAAATGGATAGAGCAGAAATTAAACTGATAAAAGATAAAAGCTTTTTCTCAGTACCTAAGGGAGTCTAATTAACTTATTTCCAGAAATGGGGTAGAAGCATCATACTGATTTTATTGTCAGATATTTGGCTAGAAATCAAGAGCTTCAAAAGACATTAATGAGCAAAAAGGTAACATCTGACAGTATAGAAGACAGGCTCATGTAAACTGTGGGCTCCTTAATTTAAGAGTTCCTGGGGACATACTGAGACAAATTATGGGCTGCAAAAAGGAATCTGAAGTAAGTCCCAAAGATTAATCATACCAAAAATAGGTTATCAGCAATTTCCTTTCCATGTAGTAAGATCTACCAGCAGTCTGGAAAATGAGCAATAAGGTTCCTAAAATAGGTTGCAGAGTTTGTTCTGACCTGCTGTGGCTGCTGTAGGATTCAAGCCATCAGCATATCAGCATTGCCTGTAGGTACATGAAATCATTGCTGGGTATACTCAAACTCCTCATTTCCATTTATTACTTTTTCTGCCAAGGTCATAAAAAAGTATCTGATAAATGTGCAATATTCCAGAGGATGTTACAACTGACAGAGCAGGCCGCATGCCAGATTTCATTTATTATTGCTAGCTGACTGATGCTCTTTTTTAGAGGTGAATTTGGGTTGATGTCAATTTCTATGATATTCTACCTTTGATTAGCAGCATTGCCAGTGCCATTTCCTACAGCAAAAAATGGTCCATCATCTTCAGGAATTTACCATATGTAAACCATGTTCTTTCTTTTCTCCACAAAAATATATCAGTAGGAGAGAAGGTTGTTAATGGATCAATATGCAGTTCTCCCGAGACAAAAAGCTTTCTAAAGAAATTATATTTATAAATAAAACCTACTGTACTATTCTAATCAGATCTGGTAAGGTACAGACTCTTTCCAAACATATATTGTAAATGTAAGCATCTAAATTCTCCAAGGAGAATAGGTTTGGGGGTAGAAATTCCAAACCCAAAGTATTTCAGAACTATGATGGAGATAGTGTGGGTTTCAGCAATACTCTACAGGGAAGCATGGAACAAGGACCACTGAATATTTCTGATTTCAGCAGACATAACTCTAGTTTTAACATATAAAATTTCTAAACAGTCCTGTTGTTTCAACTATAGCTACTACAATTCCAACTCTGTTCAAAATTTTTACTGCTTAGAGCAATAGAATACAGAAATTTTGTAAAAGATGATCCCTTGAGATCTACAAAGTCACCATAACTGCAAAGCAAAATTCAGAATGATACTCAAGGAGAAAATAAAATTAAAATGACCATTGTAAATGTCAGAACATTTCAGTAAGTTGTTATCTCTGCATAGCAATGTAATGACACTAAAAGAAAAATAGGAAAGAGCACTCTCAGACAAAATCACTGTGAATTTAGTTTCTGATTCAGGAAAATGAGATTTAAAAATCAAGTAAGTATCTTAACTGGCTTCTTTAAGAATGGGGAAAAAAATAAAGGAATAAATACCCAATGACTATTACTTTATTTATTCCACAGCATTGCTTCTAGGCTAAGATGATATGCAAGATAATTTCAAGGAAACTGGCTGAGTACTCAGAAAAAATAAATCCTTTAACATCATCTGAGTGTTGTGAATGTGCAATTTGTCTCAGTCTGATTCTTCAACACACCTACAGCATTTTTGGCAGACTCTGAAACTACAGACCAGCTGAGGAAACAGCCTTGGGCAGTGCCAATCATAACATTTTTTTTTAATTGTGAGAAATTTAAAATATTATCCAGGTCTAGTACTGAATGAAGCACACTGTTTAACTTTCCTTCTCTTTCTCATATTGTACACAGGACATGGGCTTCCAGTGACATATCCAGAGTTACAGCACATCGTTCAGCAGAATAAGAACCAAAGGCAACTTCTACTCAACTTCCTTAAACAATGGTCAGTTCTTTTTTTCCAAGGCAACAAAACTGCACTTTCAAAAGCACTTAGCCTTGTTCATTCCTGGACACACTACTCTGCACCTGGAGCTGGAAGGTATTTGCTGTTCCAAAATGCATTCTTTCCAGGCTTTAAATTTCAAGATGATGTGAACAGTGATAAAAGATGAGAATGTGTCTGTGAGTAACTGACAACTACTAACCTTACAACTGCAAGAGACACATGAACATACATACATCAACACAGAGTTGGAATATATGTCATATATTCCCACATGTGAAATATTTCCCAGTCCATTCTCACTCTCTCCAGGATTCAGACATGGTTAGGCAACAGTATAAAGGAAAGATGAGACATTCACAAATTGCTGTGGGGAAATTAAATTACATTACATTTTTCTAGCTAAACCATCCATGATCTTTCTAGTTACATGCACAACTCCAGAACCATTTTTAGATTTAGCTTGTCCACTTTATGCCAGCAATTCTTCTCTGGATTCCAGTGATGATATCATAGCATCTCACAGGGTTATTGACATCCTTGCCTCTGAGCATGACTCTGAATGAACAGGCTGCCAAGGTATCTGACAGGAATAACTAAGCAGGAGATGGTTCAAGTGTCACAGAGGTCAGCATTTGGAAGTTCTTTAATTGCCACACCTGTGTCTTCCAGTCCCATGAGCTGTGAGCTGCTTTCTGCAGTGCTGGAAGCCAACGAAGAGCAGTGTGGAGGTGAATGGGAGAAGACACTCACTGGAGAAGACATTCACATTCTTCATGTGTGCAGTTCTCTACTCAGAGCATGAACAGCAAAGTTACAGTTTCATTATAAACTTGAATCAAAATCAACATTTACAAAGGAGTCATTCCTCTGGCTTTAAGGATCTTTGTGTTAGGAACAATCCTTTAAAAAGTATAAAATTCATCTTTCCAGATCTGATGACAGCTGGTCCAATAAAAAAGAAACACAAAGTATTTGGTTTTATGTGTTTGCACAGTATTCAGTCCCCGTCTTGATGGGCACCACCATGATAAGAAGGACTCATAATGAAATCTCACTCACCCCAGTTATTTCACAATATGTCTGCTTTCTTATACAGTTACACACTAAGAGGATACATGGTGCAAAGTTCAGTTATCTGCAATGGTTTGTTGGGTGCCTATAGCTGTAAAACAGAAAAACTGTTTGGTCTTATCAGGTAGTTTGAGTGACCTATCTGAAATCAGACTGCTGCCCTCAGACTGGAAACAGGCCCCAAAATGCTTAATTCTTTATAATACCCATATACACACTAGCTCAGCAAACTAGTGGGAAAGGCAAATGGAAAAGGGAAGGGTGAAAATATTTAACTTCAGAGAAGATGTGCAGATGTTTACATATATTTCACACTAGTGAGGAAGCCTCAAAGCTAGGACTTACTTTTCAGTCCACCAATTCCAAAATATTACCAGTTGTTTTATAAGCTGGGCAAAAATATTTTATCAAGATTTTCTTTGCTAAAAATGCTAAGCTGGATCAAAGACACATTTCAGACATTGATATAGTTCACAACTGAAGCACAGTCCCAAATTCAGCTGAGGAAACATTTTCAATGCTGTACAGTCACTTTTTATTATTATAGCTAACTATTTTTCTACAATGCAGATCATCATATTTATGTTGTTAAAAATGCTCAGCACTACTGACATCTTCTCAAAGCATTTGATATGAAATGTGATAGCATGTTTCTTTGGATGTAGTTCTGCCCACTCAGTAAAAGTCCATCTTTTAAATGTTGTAGTTTGAACTATTTTTCTCTGGTAAATTCAGCTGACAATTTCCTACTGCCCAAGCTGCTTTCAGGCAAGGACAACTAGCAAAAAAAAAAGTATTCAGTGTCAGGTGGGTAGAATGTATATGTTGTAAATGTTGTTGCCATGCAATTCTATAAAAGTATTTTCAAATAATTTCAAAAGTTCTGGTTTGCCAAGCTCAGGAAAAATCATGGTGTGTTGATTGTTTCAAGCACCTTTTTGTGATAGTACTCAGTTCAAATGTACTTTCTATTCTTTATCCTGCTCCTAGACAAAATGCTTTTGCAGAGTCTTTTGGGCTTTTTGTGCTCCTTCTTTTACTTTTTTGATTTTCCTACTCCCCTTTCACAAGCTTTTACTTACAAGCTAACCTGGACTCACTCAATGTCCATTACTGTGTTATACACTCATGTCTGTGTTTGCTCCTGAGGATCATATTATTTCAGATATTTTATAAATTTTCCTGCACTTACATTCTGCGACATTCCCATCCAATCTTTAACAAAATATTTCTACTGAAATAATGAGCTGAAGGCATACAATTGCAGGTCATCCTTAAGGTTCTAGGTACTTCTTGGTTTCTAAAAAGTCTATTTGTTGTTAAAATTTCATTATTACAACCAGCAGTAAAGAATAATTGGCTCTGTACAGGCAGGAGGGCTTCTTATCTGGAAAACACTTCACAAATATCCTCAGATATTATGTTGCATGATCATATATTTTTCTCATAAAGTTACAGTGTGAAAGTACTTTTCAGCAGCATATGAATTACATGTGAAAGCTCTGGTAGAAATATTAACATTCCTTTGCTCATCAGTGAGAAGCAAGGAAATGTTAAAACCAAGACTTGCTCTTGCAGCCACCAAAGAGCATTGCACTGACAAGACAATAATTTCTCTAGTTATGTTACCATAGAACACTACAGTTCAAATAACTGGGTTTACACTTCCACAGCCCAGCTCAGATCCAGCAGTTCCCTCTGAGTTTTCCCTCACCATCTCCTTTCACTGTAAAGGCTGCTGCACCTGTTTAGTGTTCCCTAATCAATGTTCAAGCAATTTATTTCATGTGTGATAGATAGATAGATAGATATCCTAAGGTATCTCCTTTAGGTCCACAGCAGTGTAAAAAGAAAATGGGCTACACAGCAGTTCATGTGGGTGACATGAAAACTAAATTAAATATCAGGTAAGTACATGAAAAATATAGAATTTTTGCATATTTTATTATAATCAAATCAAAACATACTAACAGCTGTTCACACATGACTGAAAATAGTTACACTAGTAAAGACAATTCTTTCAGAGAAATGAGAAAATACCACTTCTGACATAACCTTTAAGGACTATTTTGAGTACAGTCACTTCATTTGGCACTTGTTTTAAGATTAGATAAGTTAAAAGCTGTATTTTGAGCTACTGAAAATCCTAAATTACTGTATCATAAATTAGATGCTGGTGCTTGGAAAACTGCTGTTCTTTAGGGAGACAGTAGTTCTTCATCAGTACAAGTTTTGTTGTATTTTACCAGTTAAGGAAAATTTGGAAATATGTTAGAAGTCTGCTTTTTTCTGTGGATTTTGAACAGATATTGTCCAGAGGCCAGATGAGATTATTTAATTTGCTAATGATCTGGAGTATGATGATTTGATTCTACCAGAAAGTTAGAGATAACTGGTATGTGTAAGGAGGTGCTTTAAACATTTTCTGTAGTACAGTGAAGGAGAGTGGCAGCTGAGACTCCTCTGCACAAGCTGGGGTGTCTGAAAGCCTGTGCACAAGGAAGTCATCCTTCCTTCACTTTCCAGCAAGGACCTAGTCACCTTCAGGGAACCACATGTCCCAGCCTGAGACTGGTCAGATAGAGTTAAAGAAGGTAAATGTCAATTTTTTTTCCAGCAATTATATGTTTCCATATAATTTCATAACAACCAAACCATCACCCATCATGCAGAAGTAGGGGTTTATTTAACAGAACATGTGTGGGAGATAAATAACTAATGCCAGATGATTATCTGAGTGATTACCTGATCATTCAGCTGTTACCTCAGTCAGAAACTTCCAATTACATGGGAAATAAGTCCTCAGGAGGCCCCTTTCTGAAGGCTCCTTCTTGTTGCAGTACAAGCAAATTCAAAGTTCTTCAGATTGTGCATCTCTACTTTCAACCTTTATTGTACAATGGACTTATGCAGTGATTTCCTTCAGCTATCCCATTGCTGATTGAATAATCTTGTCTTTAAGTGCATTACTTAAGTGCTTGAATTTAATTTGCTTAATTTAACCTCAAAGCCAAAATTATACTGAAAAGTTCAATATGTATTCTTAATTTACATTTCAACAGAAGTAAGTAACTCCTGTACTGCTCCAGGATTTTACATAAGCAGGACTTTTCAACAACAGAATTTCAACAGGCTTTTACCACCAAAACCAAGGGTAGGACCTACATTGCCCACGGTGACTATCAAGCTTCAGCTCTCTTTCTTGGCAGTAAATGTTTTTTATAGTACCTCACAGGCTTATTACACTTACAACCAATTACCTTTTTTCTTTGCCCACAGTACTAAGGTTCAAGACAGATTCTGATAAAGTATTGCAGGATTTGAGATCAAGAAAGTACTTTAGTGCTGCAAATAGTCACTTTTAATATTGTCAATAAAAGTCTTGATGAATTTAGAGCTATGATTTTAGCAGAGGGCACCCTGTAGCAATCACCTTGACTGTAATTCACTTACTCCAGCTTTTCTAGCCACAGCTAAATGCTGTTAGTCAACACAAATCTATCAGAGTCAAACCCACAACCCAAAGCATGTGGAGCCACCACCAGAAAAAATCAAGTATCAGGTGGCAACTTTCACTCATCTCTTCTCAGAAAAACTTCTACATATTAAAGAATGGCTTTACAATGGTAATGAGCTCCCTGCCTATCAGGGTAATTGGTGTGCATGACATATCTAAACCCAGTACTTTTAAGGAAGGAAGAATGGTCTGTTAGGTCCCTCTTAACAGCCTTTTGAGTATGCTAGTCCCAGTAACATTTCTGGGATACCAAAACAAGGCCTGGCAATATATAGAAGGCAAATATTCAGGAACTTTCAAGAGCTGAAAGAAATAGTTTTATGTTTCAGAGTAATACAGCAGAATCTAACCACTATGGAGATGAAAAAGCAATAGAAACAGAAAAGACAAAAAACTGTCTCAAATCCCTTTTTACTAAGTTGGAGAACAGATGACTTCACAGATGACAAAAAGGGTGAGAAGCATTTTTTAGTTTGTTTTTCTCCCAAGAAGTGTAGTCTCACAGCAGACACAGTATAGTTTATGTTTTTGTCTCAGGAGGCTGGTCATTCAGCCAGGTCTGAAAAACCATGCTGTAAGGCCAAGTTCCTCCCTTAGATGCACATACTTAATTCCCATTGAGAAGACAAGCCATAATACATCCCAGAGTAGAATCTGATCCTTTTCTGTTCTCTGGTTTCCTGGTTGCTATTAATGGGTGAACTAGAACCAGAACACCATTTACTGCTTGACAAAGTTCCCTGCTTACATGCCAAATTTGTGTGGAATTAATATGTTTCAAGGATAATACTTCATTTCTCTTTAAAAGTTTGCTACAAATTAACTCCTAATTTGGTGAAGCAAGTGCACAAAAGATACAAATACACAGGCATCCTTAACCAACATCATAACATAATATCTCAAGAAATGATCATTGCACAAAAGCTTTAACGTGTTTGAACTGGTTTCCATTAATTTTTATATCCCCAGCTCAGTAATGCTATGAACACACTCCTTCCTGTTCTGGTGCTTGAGAGAGGATAAATGCTACCTTGAGACCTGTATTTCACTACAGAGACACAGAAACAGAGACATTTGTGATACTAAACATGTGCTGAAGTGCTCAGAATTACCATGGAGCATGGTTATCCTGCAGCTGAAGGAAGCAGTGTCCCCTCTGCAGAGGCTGCAACCACGAGACCCTGGGGAGCTCTGGCAGACCCTGACTGGGACAGGCTTGGTGTGGCCCAACAGAGCAGGGAGAAGCAGGGATCAACACAGCCATATGTCCAATCTTATGTATATCACTGCACACAGTTTCACATCTGATGTAGCATCCTCCTTAGAAAGCTCAGTGTGTGCAAAGCAATTCTGTCTGCAGCTAAAGGGTCAGATTCAGCCTGAAAGGTGTCACCAAGCTGGAAACACACAGGTATTGTGGCCAAATATCCACCCACCATCCAGCCTAGCAGAGCACAGGACACTGGGTCTTGTTTAGCTCATCATCTGCAGTACATTCCCATTAGCTCTGGGCACACTGTCACCATGCATCCTGAAGGAAAGGTAGTTAGGCTGTGTGTTTGCTTTTCCTGGGGAGCAAGAAGACTAACAGCCTTATAGGCTTTAGAACAATCATACTCAAACACATCATTTTATTGGCACATCTTTAAAAGCAAAATAGATCTACTCTGCTGTCATTGCTCAGAAAGGAAAAGGATTCTAAAACTCTGTTATAATCTCAATTTTTTACAATTTTGACATAATTTACCATTTGCTAACTATAGTATTTTCTTACTATAAAAATAATTTAGATGCTAAGAACTGTAATCTAAAATAGAGAAGCTGATTTCAGTTCTTAAAATGCAGAGATAATCTTTTTTTTAGCACTGTGAGACAAATAAAATTATGTAAATATCACTGTGTACAGAATTTAGACATAATGGAATAGCATTTAAGCAACCATACCATTATCAACTCTTGGACCAAAGTATGGATATTTGTGACCACATAACATGGGTAATTTTTTTTTTCTGTAGTTTATCTGCCACCATACAAGAAACAAATGCTACAGCCAGTTTCTAAAGCCACAAAATTTCAAAGTCTCAGTCCAAGAGCTTGAAAAGACTGGTCTACCTTCCTTTTACTAAACTAGATATGGGCCTGAGCATCTCTGTGTTCTGAATTCAGACCAGATTCAATGTCCATTTTCTTAAGCTACCTAGTCATAATTTCAAATTTTGATTTCTGTTTACAATATGACAGCATAGGCTCAGTTCTGCTGTGGGAGGCAATTCTAATATGAAGATTTAAGATCTGTCCACAAATCTGGAAGCTAGCCTGTTGACCTGTAAATCTTTTTCCACCCTTTGTTTCCTTTTTCCAGCCCTTCAGGTCTTTCTAGAAATAATCCACTCAAAGATAAGCAATAGTGTAGGGGCACATTTACAAACACACTTTCAAAATATGGAGCATATATTCAACATACATAATCTAAATTTAATAGAATTTTTGTTTCAATTTGACAATCGTAATGTTATCACTTTGATGTTATAAAAGGTCTCCAGTTTTACATTGGTAACATTTACTGTACAAACTCATTTTGCAGGGAATAGCTTTGTAGTTGTAATAATCCTCTTGACAGATTTAATGGTAATTTTCAAAGCTGAAGAAACAGCTGTTTATTCCTTTTACTGTTAATTTGAACAAAGGATTTTAAAAAGAAAAAAATGTATTTAGATTAGTATCTCTCAATTTCAAGTGTATTTTGTTACAGCTGGCACCTTTAGGAAAACCCTAAATATGCATTTTTGAGAGTGATGTGGAAGAAATCAGATAATAATCATTCCCCTTTTAGCAGTAAAGGAAAAATGCTTTTCCACCTTTTCTCTGCCTCTGTTACATCTAAGCTACCCTCAGTGCCTCTTCAAAGTGAAGTTAATGTCAAAGTTGTATCTATTTAAAGTCTGTAAACCTGTATGCCCTGTGCTATCTTTTAAGAGAAATAAACTCAAAAATATAAACTAATGTTTTACTGTCCAGAGGAGAATTTTCACAAGTTACCAAAACTTATTTCTACTTCTTCCCAAGTCACTGATAACAAACCCACTGTCCCAGCAGGAAAAGAATGCAAGATTTTCAGAATCATACCAAAAATCACCAAGTTAGAAGAGTCTGAGTCCAAGTCTCTTATTCAGAGAGAGTAGAGGAAAAAGCCAGTAACATTAAGACATGCAATGCAAGATAATTTCTTCATCTTTGATCAAGGAATGTCGTTTAACAGTGTGATGCAGAGAGACTGTTTGGTGTCATCATGACCATAAATGTTGGGTTAAGTTGCCTATTGAAGGAAATAGATCACTTCTTGTTTTTCTTTGATATGTCTGTGACCACAACACATAAGTCAAAGTACAAAGTCAATACCTTTTCCAGAAACAAATTAGAAGGTAGTACAGATTGTATCTGCTGGTTTATGCTGCCATCCCAACCCTGAGTATCCAAACACCATTATCAGGCAGTATCAGCCCAAGAGAGGAATCCAGCCTATGCATAAACTATGTATCATCATTCCCAACTTGTGGATGGTTTTGTTATCAATTACTTCATCTTGGCACTATGGTGCTGCCACCTTTTCACATGTCAAATTCCAGACTAACAGAAGCAGCAGACTTGATGAATGGTCATGGTGGGTGGGGATTTCTGCTGCTAGCTTGTCCTCAAAGGGAAAATAACAAAAATAAAAATATGTGAGAAAAGATGAAAAATTAGTTCTTCTGATGAGACACTTCTTCAGTAAATTAGTTGTTCAAGAAATCCAGCATAACATTCCTATATGGACCTGAGTCACAAAATCCATGCTCAGCCACTTAGTTCTTGTCACAGACCAGGGCTTAAAGGCTGAAGTTTCTGAGGAATGCCCCAACACACAGGAACTGACCTACTCAATTCTAAATCAAGAGCTCCAGTCTAGGCAAATAAAACACATTTCAATTATGAAATTGAAAAAAGAATGTGTTCATTGTGTGCAGGACAAAAGAGCACAGATTTTGCTGTGGAATGTCTAGGATTTCTATACTTTGTGTTTCCTGCCATTTTTCCTCACGTGGGGCTGTTTTATCAATTAGCAGCACATGTGCAAAATAAAGGTTCAATTAAATTGACAAAATCAGCACAATTATGCACATTAAAACATAGAAAGATACTGGCATTTATTCAGTATTATAATCTGCCTCCAGAAAGCAATGAACACTCTGTGACACAAAGCCATACAATTGTTTTTTAAGAAAAGATTTTCTCCAGAGACCACTATTGTTTAAGGCAGGAGATGTAATTTTTCTCATAAACAGATTGCTGTGGAGAGACAAGGCACTGTCCATTCGTTTCCACTTCCAAGATATGCAAATAAAATTTGCCTCTCTGTACATTATTAACTGCTCACTTATACCATAAATAGCATTTATTTCAAGAACAGGAAAGTACACATCCTATGGAAAGTTCAATGAGAAAGACAGTCCTCTTTAAACACTGAAACAAAATGTTTTTAACACTCTAAAGCTCTTACTTGTTCTTTCCTTTTTCTCAGCAAGATGCACTGGGCAGTCAGAAGTTCTGGGTCACCACTCATCTTTTTACTTTTAATCCTCCTTTTCATAGCATTTTGCAGCTTGCATAGCCCACAGTGTCTACACATCTTCCACTGTCACCAGAGCTCAGCATTACCCCACTGATGCACTGGATTTCTCCCATAAGGCCAGACTCTCCTTTTTAAAAAGTGCATATTATATGATTTATATCTAAGCTTAATAAACATGTCTATGTTACTGTAATGGTATTGGAAAGGGGAGACAGCTTTCTGACAGACTCAGAATCATAAAGAGACAGAAGGATTCATTAACTACAAGTGCAATTTCAAACCATGGCATATCAATTTCTGCAATTTCTAGAGAGAGGATACTTAATTTTTTCATTGTGCTTATTGAAATTAATGATACAGATACTGAAATCCAAAATTTGAGCAAGGTAGATGACTGATTAACTTTCTGGAAAGGAGCAGTTCACCTGTTTCATCTCTTATCAGAACACTTCTGTCAAGATATGATTAATGGACAAAGAGCTTCTACTTCTGGGATTTTTTTCCCAGAAAATGATGATTATATAACTCAGGTAGTGGTTAAGGTGAAGAATGTTGGGAACCACAGTCATAAAGGACAGGATTACTTGGAAATGTATGAATATACTTCATATTTGCCCTTCATATACTCACAGAACCAGAATGGGAAAGCAGAATTGATACTGTAAGAAGTGCAGAGGAAGCTGAAGAGAATAAACTTTTCCAGTCCTCAGTTTCATCTTGAAAGCTTCTGAAATCCGTGTGCTTCTTCTGTGACAACTTTGCACTGTCTGCCTGCAGGAGGTGGCATTTAGAAAACACTTGCTACAATGAGACTGACCCTACACTACATGTGCCCAAGTGGATCTAAAATGTTTGTAGGCATCTGTTTGCAAAGGAATATCCCAGTGCCCAATCTCTCATGGTGGTCATTTACACAGCACAGACACAATTACAGAGCAGTGACTAAGAGTCTGTAATTCCACCCAGCCTAAACTGGACTTTTGTTTAGCAAGGCAGGATTAACCATCACTCATAAACCATCTGAAGTTACTACACATGGTCAGGAACGATGATACACAAAACATATGGTGCCCAGTCAAATCACACCAAGACAATGGTTGCAACTGCTGATTTGAGTCTGGTTTTGTTACTAGCACTGTGGAGTTCTGCAGATTACATCATACAGATGGTTTCTATACCTGGCATCCTTTCAACCTGATCATATACTTATCCACCTCCACCTGTCTGCTTAGCCAAACTAGTAATGGGGAAAAAGAAAAAAAAGCCAGGCAGCATATAAATCCATCTGCACTGAATACAGAAAGTTAATATTAAATGCTGTGCAATGGATAAGTACTTCAGATTTCAAAATGAAAACACTCTCATTTAGAGAAGCAGGGAATTCAGTCCACAGTTGAAAAACTAAACACTCGTACATGGTCAAGCATGGCAGATACCAGATGGATACAACATTTCAAAACAAAAGCAGCAGGTATACAGCTGTCTACTCAATCCTACCACCAGTCAGTATTGTCTTGCACTCTTAACCTACAATAGCTATTTTCTTCAAATCTATGTTAGGGTGTCCTTGCTTCCTCAAACACAATGGCATCAAGATCCCAGAGTTTATCGACATGGGATGTAAATGAAGATGCATAGGAAGCACTGAATCAGTTGGAAAAATAAATTTCTTTTTCCAGAATAAGAATTCTGACACAGGCCAGTGATAAATATGTAAAACAAAACAACAAAAACAACAAAAAAGAAATCATTATACTCCAGGGATAATAATTTCATTATTTTTATCTTCAAAACAAAGATAATCCTCAAGCTAAAGGCTAAAATCTTTCTCAGTCTTGGCATTATGGCACATAACCTGACATTATTTGAATGGGACAGAGACATGGTCTCTCCTTGACACATTTTATGCAGCTATACATAGGAGAAGGTTTTGGGATATTTTGCTTTCCTATAAGCTTTAGAGTTATTAATCTTCCTGAGTTGTGTTGTTTGCCATACTAAGTTCTTATAATGAACCACACACAACTCTTGTCTTTTCCTGATACGGGGAAAGCATCAGTTATTCACACTGCCTAAGTCCTGCACAGCTGTAATTCCAAGGTTTTCCTAGAACTGTGACCAGGATGGAAATACTTGTAACCAAGGTTTTGAGGTTGCTAAGAATTAATTATGAATGGAAATGTATGTGAGGAGAAAACAGCAGAACAAGGGTTAAAAAAAAAATGTAATGAACAAGGCAGTTCCCAGTCCAATCACACTGAGGAATGTGTCAAACCCAGACAACACACATTGTGATAAGACCTCAGCAGAAATTACTCATTAATGTAAGACATTTTGAGAACATAAGAATGGATGGCAACAAGGCTGAAGAACATCATACACACCATTCCCTCCTCTTATCATAACAGGAGAATAAACACTATTCCTAAATGGACATTAAATACTTCTTTAAAACGTAATTCATCACTGCCAACCATGAAGAACCCCAGAGCTGTGACAAGGACTCAGTAACCAGTTTCTCTGGCCCTTTGTGTCCCACAGTGTCAGACCACTCAGACACACTTGGTGCTTGTGGTAAGTGGAAGTAAGAATGGGTGGGAGTAAAATCAACTTAATCAGAGCTTTTGCAAGCAACTTTCACCTTTCCCTTCCTTTTAGACCTGATCTGTTCTGCTATATCACTTACCAACAAATTTCTCTGTATATCATCTATACTAACACCATACAGGCAATCCATACGGGTGACCTGTATTATGAGGTCTTTAAAGAGTTCAAAAGACTTTTAACTAGATAATAAAGTCATCTAGAAATTAATATTCATCAATATATTGTTACTAAGTTCTTTTCCCATTAAGGTTTTTTTTTTTCTTATAACACATATTCCTCATTTCTTGAGCAACAGGGAAAAGCAGACCTTTTCCATTTTCCTGAATTCAGACTGCAGGTAACTGTAGATGTTACTGAGATGTTCTGAGAACCATACTGTGCATTCATGGGAACAAACTGATTGTTAGTGGTGTCAACAAGGAGGTTCTAAAATATTTAGTAAGTTATGAAACAGCTATTACTTTAACAGCAGTCATTTTCCACTGTGGTAAGCACACCACCCCATGTGATTGAAGACTGAAGAGTGTAAGAATGGGATATTTCAGGAGGTCAGGCTTCCAGGCAAGAAACTGAGCATCATGACAAAACTGCCAAAAGCCTTCTGGAGAGTTTATGGTGAGAAAATAACAAAGATCTTCAAGAAAAAGCTGGGAGGTCTTCTTTCTCTGAATGTTGCCATGCAAAAGTTAAACATGGAAACTTCCTAATGAGCACTGTTATTGTTTTCTGTTTGACACAGTGGATAACAGAAAGCAGATGTTTCTGCATAGCCATCTTTAAGAAAAGGAAAGGAAAGAGAGGAGGGATGGATGAGGGAGAAAGGCAGTTGGACATAAACACTATGGGCTTCAGAGTACAAACTTATTTACAATATGTACACTGTAGGGAAGAGGGAAGAAAAGCAGCCAAATTATTTTCCAGGAGGGACTTAAGGCATACACTTAATTTTATTCTGCATATTAGCAACAGATAGATGTTAAACAGATGTTTACTTTTAAAAATATCTATAATAATGCATGTCTACATATATGCTTAGGAAATATATGGTCATATGCAAAATTTAAAGGAGAGGAATACACGTTGGAGGAAAAGGTTCCAAGACAGAGTGGTTAAAACCAAAGTGACAGGTATCTACTCAGAAAGGCAAATCACTGAATCATAGAATGGTTTGGGTTGGAAGGGACCTTAAAGATCCTCTGGTTCAAACCCTTCTGCCATAGGCAGGAACACTTCCCACTAGACCAGATTGTTCAGAGCTCCATCCAACCTGGCCTTGAACAATTCCAGGAATGGGGCATCTGTAACTTCTCTGGGCAACCTTTTCCAGTGCCTCACCACCCTCACAGTGAAGAACTTCCTCCTAATATCCAAGTTAAATCTCCCCCTCTTTGTTTTAAACTGTCCCCCTCTGTCCACGTAGAGCATTGTTCTCTCTCGCTTTTTAATGATCCCCCTTTGAGTATTGGAAATCCACAATGAGGTTCCTTGGGAGCCTCCTCTCAAATGCAGAAATGAGA
Organism: Muscicapa striata striata; assembly: GCA_030060385.1. Lineage (NCBI taxonomy): Eukaryota > Metazoa > Chordata > Aves > Passeriformes > Muscicapidae > Muscicapa > Muscicapa striata. The sequence continues at coordinate 2,477,184 of JAREIS010000031.1, forward strand.
TAAAGTACCACCTGGAAGACAGAGGGGCATGGAACAAAAGTGCTGAGTGGTGAAAGATGTCTGCATTACACAAGTATTCAGCTCCAAAAGCCTGCAAAGATTTCTAGCCCTTGGAGCAAGATAGCAGATCAGTTTCAAGAGTACAGTTCTGATTATGCAAGAAACACAGCTCAAATATCTACCTGGATCTCAGACTGGGACCAAAACCGATGCTAAGAGTTTTAAAAGCACCAACAAAAAAAAAAAAAAAAAAAAAAAAATTTAAATGTGTGCACTTGAAAATATGAAACGGTATCCACCAAATGTTTATGTGAACAGTCATTACTGAAAAATAAACTAAGTTTTATAAAATATTGCATGTTTCATATTTTTTCATTTGACTTAATTCTGCATTACTTCTATTTGTTTTGTCAGATCTTCTCTAGGTTCTCCTAAGATTTGTATGAGGGCAAGAGTATTCATAAGTTTTATGAGGCAAAGAGGTAAAGGACACTGACCAAATGAATTCAGGCAATCTGATGAAATTCAGACAGTTCAGCTGAAGAGTAAGAACATGTCCTCCAAAACTTTAATTTGGCATTTCAGTATCACATCTGACTGAACTCCAGACTCCTCGATGATTCCGGTATGGCTGGGTAGTGGAGAGAGCAGATAATCACTACAATAAAAGCCATATCAAAATTATTTTAGCCAACAAGAGAAGGCATCAAAGAAGAAAATAATTTCTCATTCAATAAAAGGCACTGTTTTGTGACAAAAAGTGAAAACAGACTAAAATGTTTATCTAGCCACATTTTTAAGAACTGGTGATTAAAGTCTAGGGAAAAGAGCTTATGAAAATGATCAAATAAAAATAAGTGTTGACACTCAGATAAAAAGTCCCTTTGGAAAGATTTTTTTTCTCCAAAAAGCCAGTATTTATTTATTGTAATACCAGTACTGTCCCTAATGCAGACACAGATGGTGTTTCTACATCTGCATTCCACTTCAAATTAGAATTGCACTTTGGAAGTAAATCTTGTGTCTAACTGTTCAACATACTTAGGTTCATGGACCATATGGAATGGACTTTGTGGATTTTAGCTGAAACCTTCAGATGCACTTCAAAAGCAGACCTGACACAACTGAACAGTAATGAATATCCATGTCAGAGAACCAAATGACAGCAAGGAAAACCTGGAGAAGACATTTCCATGCATATATTCATCCATGATGCCCTCATATTTTTCATTAGTTCCATGTTGTTTTCCTTTCATTTGTCTTAGCTGCCTAAATAAACTTCATCAGCGTTTGTTGAGTTCTTCATGTTCTCCTGCCATCAAACAGGCACATATATCCCTCAGCTCAGTTGCTTCTGCCAAATAAATTTATAACCTCTCTTGGAATTCCAGGAATATAAACCCAGCATGTGAAACCTCTTAATTATATGTTTAGAAAAGTGATCTCCAGCATGATGGTATCATTTTTACAGGCTCTTGTTCATGCTGCGTTAGTCCACCCACCATCCTGAGTGTGTGATTTTTAATTATTTTAACATAATAAAATACATAGCATTTCCTAAACACTGAGCTTTTATGATTGCAGTTACTTTTGACCAGAAATAACTATTCCCTCATAGAAACCATAATATATCTCAGTTAGATATATGCTGAGCCTTTCTTAGGAATATCTGGGATCCAGGCTGATCCTGCCAATGAATTTCTACTCTCTGCTACACAAAGGACAGCAAGCACTGCCCCATGGACCACAGGGCTGAGTTTAACCATGGCACAAATCTGAAAAATGTTATCAAATATCAAAGGAATGTAAACAGACCACTTCTGAGAGTATTTTAGAGTGTCAGCTAAAAAGTAGGTTGAGGTTACAACTAAATTTTCCTAGTAGCAAAGGTTTGTTAATCCTGGTGCTCTGCCTTTAACAATCTAGTCTCCCAACTTTTCCTCACATGCATAGTCTCAGTGAAGCAATATTACTAAGTCTCATAAACCTATGGATATCTGATATTTTTCCTAAATACTCAGATCATAGTTAAATAACTGCAAGAATTTCAACTTTCAACCTGATTTTTCTTCTCAAGGTATTCTGAAGCAATACTCAGCAAACCAAAACAAAAAATAAGCTCAATTGATTTAATAATCATGATTCTGTTTAGAAATTCCAATTCAGAAATCCCATTCATGACTTCTTATTCTTTCAAAATAGTCTGTTAATGCTGAAAAAATGATTAATGAGAAAAAAATGAATGGTTTGCTTTTATTTCTCTTTTTGTTCTACTCCATGAAAAACCTACAGAATAACTTGATCTGAAACTATTTGGCAGTATAAATGGAGCTTCACTAAAGAAAAAAGAGATATAACTATGATTGCTATTATAGCAATATTTCAGTCCTTAATGGTCTGAGTTGAGATTTTTTACTCTATCTATACTTAATGTAAATGTTTTAGCTGAAGTATTTCTATTTCAACTTCATCAGTCCTTTGTGATTCCTAAATAAAGATTGAATATTTCATATTTACAGCATATAAAAAGTTAGAACCTTACACCAACACCTACTCCAAATATTAAAACACAGAGAGAACCTGAATTCATGATAGCAGAAGTGTAATCTGAGAATTCAGGACCAAATACCTTTGTGATGTGAAATCACAAAGATCCTCCTGTTGATTCCATAGTCACACCTAGTGTGTGCTTCCCCACTAGTCTGAGGTTCCTGCTTTGCTGCTGAGCATTCCAGCACTGAGATGCTCGAGGGCAACAAACGAGGACAGAACCTGGGACCCAAGTAAAACAAAAATCTACTGCCATTCTCCGTACAGTAATCTCTAAAGGCAGCAGCAAATTAGCAAAAGCTGAAAAGTAGCAACTGTGGACCCATAAAAAGTGCATGATAGGTCCAGACCCTACCTGGTCAAATCCCTACTTTTTTCATTCTTTTGCCAACTGTTACATTTTGATAATTCAAATAAAAAGGACAACTGTCAAAAGCTCCAAAGCACTGAATTACAGGATAGTCAATTAACATTTAACAGTTATTAATATTACAAAATAAAGGTATAAATTACATGAACTTCATATTATTTTAAACATAGTATGGCTGAACAAACTATAAAATCGCTGTGTTTTTTTTCTGTCAGGAAAAAAACCCCAAAAACTACTGAGGCACCATGTTATTGGGCCACCATATGGAAAGTGTTATATATAAGAGAATCAGCAACGACTGAATTATTTTTGTTATAGGCTAATGTAGTCAAGCAATGAAAGATTTGTGTGTTAGTATGTAGAGAAATAATATAAGGGGAAAAAATGTCTAAATCTTTTTGGCAGGAGACCTGAAACTAAAGAAAATCACATCAAAAGCCAGGAAGCTATACTTATAAAATTCCTCCCTGAAAACCACACAGTGATCTCCTGTTACATTCATTCATAAAGCTGCTGGAAATGGCAATCCCTGGAGCACACATGGATTGCATAGGTATCAATTAATATAGGCCAGGTGGGAGAAAAGGGCTCATATGGGGGTATTTTGTATTAGATATTTGGTGTTGGGTTCTTCACAGGGGACTTGCAGCACTTTTCAGAGTTCAAGGCTTAATTTGGAGATGTAACCCCTTCCTTTCCATGGGAAGGGACACTCAAAGTGTGTAAAAGAAAGGGGCAGATCCAATTCTCTTCCACAGCCTTGTAGACCATCTTCCATTCCACCCTTCCAACCCTTTTAGTATTAGAGCTACTGCCTCAGAGGAATGAAGCAAATTAAATCATGGTACAACCAGAGTTGTGTCAGGGCCTGTCTTTTGTGTGCCTTCAGAATGCTCTGGAGACTGAATCTCCTCCTCTGCATGGAAGCTCCAGGGTCCATGGGTCTATGGAGCTGTTCCACAGTAACTTTCAGAGAGAAAGTAGCAAGTGGGACAAGTAGGAAAAACCTAAGCACTGTATTCCAGGTATGTCCTGGCAAGTGATAAATAGAGAGGGCAAATTACTTCTTCATCTTTGCTTGCTGGTGATGCTCTTGTTGGTACAACCTGGCATGTCAGGCAAAGGAGGAAATGAGGGGGGATGAGCAGGACTCCCCTTCACATACAAATTCAGAGCTGTTATGTCCATTCACCCCAAATGGGAAATGGCATCTTCAGTGGGCAAAATAGTCTTATCACAGGGCCTCACTTTCATCCAGAGATGACAAACTGATATACTAAGACCCAAAAACTAGGGGCAGCATTTCATGAAAAAATAACAAGGACTGTGTTCAGTCTAGAGATAGGATTAATAATTGTCATCCCACTAATTTCACATTTTGCATTCTAGATATCAAGAAAATGCATGAACAACTGCAGCCATGAGGTGTGCTTTGGGATCAGGATTGTATGAAGTACAAAAAGGTTTTCCTAAAAGCTGAGGGACATTCCTGTAAGACATGTTATATATGATCCTAGAAGCCATAGACCCCTCTTATATCACCCTGGTATGAAAGAGCTCCTGTGAGAGCTCAGAGCAAGACTGGGAGGATAGTCCAGAAACTGCCCATTAGCTTTCATTTGGGAGACAGCCATGACTACAGCCTCAATAAACATTTCCCTAATAAATCACAGGGAATGGGGGAGACCCAGGGCCAGTCCATTCCAGCAGGCAATGTGAAATACTACTTAGGGACCACCAGGGCAGACAGACCTATCCACAAGTCACTCTGTAAAAAAGAGAGATTTTTGAGGAAATAATTACAGCTCATAACAGACTACATGCATCACAGTTCAGAAATTATTTGTCTTCTGACCAAAAAAACTTGTCTTGAACACCAATCTGTATTTTAGTGGCAAGCTCAGATTCAAATGATGCATTATATCTATTTGTTGGAATAAATGTGCATAATAAAAACCATGAGTCTTTGAATTCAGTTTCAAGTAATTAGTATACTTTCTACACGGTGCTGATTTGACTAAAATCAAAAGACTACTCCCCCCATACAGGAAGACAACACTAATGAAGGGAGTTGGAAAGTCTCAAGGTACTGCTGCATGGCAGGAACACATCAGCACAGCTGCAAACCAACAATGGCTTTTGTGTCCAGTATCCAGGACAAAAAAAAGTTTTTACCATCCTATGCAACACATAAACAGTATTGCACAAGTTTGTTTCTTTTAAATAGATTGAATTCTAATCAGATGTTATTTGAATTCTGGGCCTAAATTTGCCATCTTTTGATACCTCTAACTTTGCACTGCTCCTATCTACAAGGTGACTTAAATGTGCTTTGGAGGAACATCTGTGCTTTCAGAAGTCTGAAGAAATCAGCAGCAGATGTCAACAACTTGGTCGAAGATTTTTCTAAATAAGATTTTTCCTAATATCCAAGTACTTAGCAGCTTGGAAAAAATTTGTTCAGGGATGGTCGTGCAAGGCAAAGCCTGGAAAGCTTTAGGTGCAAATGCAGATTCCCGATGGAAACCCATCGCAGCTCTGCCAAGGCGGGACGAGTGCCTGCGGAGGCAGAGCGGGCGGGACACGGCTGTGGCACGGGGGGAGCCACCAGGGCCGGGCTCAGGGTTTGTTCCGAGCATCCCCTGGTTCCAGGGCCGGGCTCAGGGTTTGTACCGAGCATGCCCTGGTTCCAGGGCCGGGCTCAGGGTTTGTTCCGAGCATGCCCTGGTTCCAGGGCCGGGCTCAGGGCTCGCACCGCCGCCGGGGTGACACGGCTTTCCCGGGGAGCATCCCCGTGGCTCCAGGGCCGGCTCCGGGGCAGCCTGCCCCACCACTCACCCCTCTCCGCCCCGGTCTCTGCCCGCCCCGGCTCCGGGAGCGGGGAGCGCGGCCGGAGGCGGGTCCGCCCCGCCCCGCCCGGTTATACGGCCCCGTCCGTGCCCGCGCTCCGGCGCTGCGGCCGCGGGACGGCCCGAGGACAGCCCGAGGGACAGACAGCCCGGGGACAGACACACAGCGCCGGGCTGGCCGCCTGCCCTCCCGTGCCCGGCGATGGTGCCGGCGCCCGGGAGCGCCCTGCTCGCCGCGCTGCTCGCCGCCGGGCTGGCGGCCGGGCTGGGAACCGGGCTGGGAACCGGGCTGGGAACCAGGCTCGCCGCGGGCAGGTGAGCGGGGACGGGGCGGGGCGGGCGGGGCGGCCCGGGCTCCGCAGCCCCGCCGGGCAGGGCTGGTGCCGCTCCCCGGCGGGTTTGGGGCGCTGCCCGGGGTGAACGCGGGTCCCTCCCCGCCCGTGCCCGGGGCCGCTCCCGGGGCCGCGGTGCTGAACGGCGCCCGCCCGGTCGGTGCGCTCCTGAGCCCTGCCCAGGCACTCACACCGGGCGCGCTCGGCTCCGGGGAAAGCAGCAGCTGGAGCGGCGGTCCAAACGGGGAAACACCTGCACCGTCTGTGGAAAGGTGTGAGCACCTCCAGTTCTTGGTCTGCCAGCCCTTCACCAGCAGCCCCAGCCATCACAGATGTTGGGTTCTATGGAGACAGGTATGCTTTGAAAACAGGAGGAGATTTTGAGGGAGGATCGATAAAACCACTTCATCCAGAGCAAGCCATTCCAGTGTTTCCTCTCTCAGTTCTCCAGAAGTAGAAGTGCTGCAGCAAGGCAATAGCTCATAAAGGGACAACTCACAGCAACTGCACGTAAAGCCTTCAAGATGTTTTGTGGTTTATTTCTTTAATATTAGATCTGTGCATGGAAGTATTTGTCATCAACAAGTGGCAGTGTGCTGTTCCAGTGCATGCGAGGCTGTTGAGTGGTCAGCTCCTCATGAACTGGAAGTTCATGAACTCTAGACCTGCTCTTATGTCTTAGAGAAAGCACATTTGTTATTCTATACCACCTAATACCATTTTCAAGGGCAGGGGGAAAGGACTGTCCTCCAGGAAGAAGGGTTCCTTCCAGTCAACAAAACATGGTGGAGGGAGCCTCTCTGGTCTATTACTGGGGTAGTTTCATGTGAAATGTTTCTTTTCTTCTGCCTTCTGTCATTAGTATTGTTGCTGTTACTGTTTGTTTCCTTATCTCATTGCTATTTCCAGTAAATTGTCCTTACTTCAAATTGCGATCTTTGCCTATTGTGCCTCCAGTTCTCAACTCCATCCTGCTGCAGGGGGAAGGGAAATTGAGGGGGCAAGAGAAGGTGGGGGGTGATTGTGGAGAGTGTTGTTGGAGGGACTGATTTGGGGAATACCATTCCTAAACCATAACAGCAATACAGATTACAGCAGCAGTGAAACTTAGTCCCACTTAGTTTAAAATGCTGCTAATGGCTCTCAGCAATATTGTAGCAGCTAGTGCAGCCAGCTCTTTATTTCAGCCACCTCATCTCGGTGGTCCTGGGTTGTTGTGGTTACTATCCATCCATTCTTTGCTAAATGTCACATAATGCTGTCAGCAATACCACAGCCACATAAAATCAAGTACCCACTGCTAAGTACCCACTTGTTTCTTTTAGCATCAGTGCTGCCTCTCAGAGGACTGAGTGCTTCAGACACACTCTTCCCACTGGCCTGTGCTGTTATCTGACCTGCACAATGTGCCTTCTCTTGCCTTTCTTTTTCAGTCACATATTTTGGCTGCAGGTTCTTCAAGGCCAGGAATTTTTTGCACACTGAGCAGACTGTGATAAGTCCAGCCATTTCACTCGGGTACTTTATGTAGTCCCTCTGAAATCCTACAGGAATATCAGACAAGGAGAGACCGGAATGCCCTGTTCCTCCAGTCTGCATTACTTCTTCTCCAGTATCCAGGAGGGTTCATATAACATTCTTCCAGAAAAGGCCTGCCTGCCTGAAAAATCTCCTCTTTCTAAATTTCTTTTTCAAAAAATGCTGAACTTCTGATAGAAATAGTTGAGTTGATGGGTGTTGATTCTTCATGGGTGAGAGGGGCTGACATGGCAAAACTGGTTTTCCTCCCAGATTTGGGATCTAGTTGATCTTTCCTTCTGCCAAAGGTAAGTTTTATCTTGATGCTTGTTGTGGAAGTCAGAACAAACCTTTCGACCTTGTCCAGGGCAACTCCTATAGAGTTCAGCTATGTTAATTTGATTTGCAGTTTTATGGAACATTTCCCAGTTTTAAGGAAAGTTTGTTCTGAAATCTTGAGAAAGATTGTATACTTCGTAATTACTTTTTTAAAAGTAAATTATTAAACATTACTGAATCCGTTTTTCCTGTGAGAATGAGCACCTTTTGGAAAGGAATGAGATCCTTCTCCCTCCATGCTTTAGGCATTTTAACCTTCCAGGGGAGTCTTAGCACCATCCAGATGCATTCAAAGGAATTTTTTGGGTTGCAAGCAGAATCTATATTTACTATCTAGGTGAATTCAAGGCCACTTTCTAGTCGTTAAGCAGAACATATGTTCTTTAACTTGTGTACTTGCAAGTGATGTAAGCCAGCAGCATGTGGATAACAAAATGGAAAAAGGTTATTTTATTGACTAGAGATGCAGAGGCAGGGTGCTGATTTGTCACAGACACATACAGAGGAGTTACAGCTTTCAAAACACTTCTTTTTCACCTGTCTGAAGATGTTCATGTACAAGTACATATACTCCTGTAAACTGCATCACTGGGCTGATGGCAAAGGTTGGGTGGCTTCAGAATAATTTATTCCAACACTGAAGCTTTTTTACTTGCCAAATGACACAAAGACCACCTCTTTCTCTAGAGTATCTCAGATACATGGGCTTATGCATTTCCTCTGGACTCCCTTCTAGTTCCAATGGTTCAGCTACTAAAGAAAACTCTGGAGCAACATCTTGTGTTTTTGAATCATATGCATATATTTGTTCTACTAGTTTGCCTTGTTTTGATGTGAGTGCAACCGTTATAGATCAGTGCAGGAGGATACACTCCTGTAATATCTAAAATACTACTTTTTTTTGTGCCTCAGACTAAGAAATGCAGAAGTTCGTGCCTGATGACTTTTTTCCACCTCTTTTTTTTCCCACCGTGAGATTTTGTTGCAGTGTGTTGCCCCCCTTAGTACCGCATATAACTTGCTACAAAGGTCTCACCAAAAAGGAATTTTCTGGGTCAAAACCAACACTTTGGATTCTTTGAAGAAAATTTTAAATTATGACTTGGATAAAGCAATGGGGACAGAGGATTTTTGGATAAAGGAAAGAATTTCGTAAAGGGGACAGGCATGTGGTGGTGGACAACTTAAGTAACAGCAAGCAGAGGGAAAAGAGAACTAAAGCTACAGCACTCATAGAAGCACAGAGGAGGTCTAGAGGATTTACATAAGTGTGGATTTCCATCAGATTTATAATTTTGGCAACTAATATGGCAGGTTTTCCAATTCTTGCAGCTGTTGATGTGCACAGTGACTTTGAACCCTCTGGGTTTATTGGCAGGTGAAATTAACATTAATTTGTATGGTATGGGGGTCATGTAGCCAGAATGCTTAGTACTGTCTGCACTCATGCATGTATGCAGTGGCTATGAGCCTGCAAGTCACTAGCTTTTATGGGTCTGACTGATGTTCTCAACATGCTTTTCTGTAGAATCAATCTTTCATCATCTGAGGCAATAGTGCAGTCAGTTATGGAGTCATATATTCAATCCAGTTATTCATGTGACACAAACTGAGGCAGTCCTATTGACTTCACTGAATAAGATGACTCATTCTAGCAGGGAAGCTGGCTGTATTTTTTGCCTTTGCCATGTTTCTCATTAGAAAGGGTTTATCTTGCACAGTTAATTTATTGGAGGTGAAACATTCCCATCATCCCAGTTTCTCTGATCAAATGCAAGTTTGCATTCCTGACTAGGAACAGTGCTCTAGGTTTGGTGAAATGAAAGTGCCTGACAGTGGATAAAACATAAGAGAATTGTACAAAGGGGTATGCAGAGGAATGGACTAGAGCATTTTCCTGCTGGAGCTAGTGTTTGTCCTTCCTTACACAGCTGGAGAGCTCGTGGGCAGCTGGGGGCTGTGAGCCAGCCCGGGGTGTGTCGCTATGGCTCCAGGTTGGATTGCTGTCCTGGCTGGAGAAAGAACAAGGGCCACTGTGAAGGTAACATTACCTTCTGTTTGTTTCCTCTCTGTTGCTGCATGCTTGGTACTCAAAAGGAGGTTTCTCACATGTCTACCAGAAGTTACAGAAAGAAAACTTCTAAGGAGTGAAATCTCCTAACTCTGTGAGTGAGTGAATAAAACATGCTTGAGAGATCATATCCTCAGAAAAAGCAGAGCTTTGGGTAAATAGCACCAAACCATAACTTGCATGTCCAGAAATTCTTAGATGCAGAAGGCACCATTTGCTCTAACCTCCTGCTTAGCCCTGGTCAGTGGCTATACTGTTACAGCTGTTGAGTATGTGCCATAAAAGCAGTTTTCTAAATGATTTTATATCAGTTGGTATCCTTTATCTTCAGATTACACAGTCTCTGAGAACCAGAAGGTTTTAACTTTCAAAAAATATAAATAAAACCCAAGCAATAAGTGCCTCTGACTTGAGTGTGAGTAGTCAGCCAGCATTCTGGTCTGTTGATGAAGCAACAATGACTCTTAAGACACTTCTAATTTGTAAGAGATCTACATATCCCAGGCAGAATGTAGTGTGGAATCTCCCTCTCCAATTGTACTTGGGCAAAACAAAATCATAAAATATATGTTTTAGAAATCTTTTTCAAATGTCGCACCTGTAGAGTTTGGCCTTTTATATCTAATGAATTTGTATAGAGGCTTAAGATTATTCTTTGCTAAAAATCCATATACTCCAAGGGAAAGATGCTAAAATGTCTCTGCTCTGTATTTATTATAAGCCATTTTAAGAAAGGAAAAAAGGATTATTGTAATATTTCTTGCATTGCTTGATTGCACTTTAGTTTTTATGTTAATTAATACCTGGAGGGATAACTGGCAAATGTAACTTTTGATCAGCCAGTGGAGTAGGTTGTTTTGTTTTAAAGCAATAGATTTTCATAAAATTTGAAGACTGTTATTTGGCAAATCACTTTAAGCCACCTATAATGTAATTCTGCATTGTAAATGCAGATGTGTTTTTCTCTGCTTCAGTGCTAATACTGCAAGCTGGTCTTTTGCAGTCTTGCATCTCCTCAGCTACAGAAGAGAAATGTGTCCATCCCATGGGAGAACACCCCAAGCAGGGATGTTTTGGATCCCAGGGGGACAAGCTGGTCCTGCAGTTGCCACAGTGTATGCAGGGCTGGAAGAAATGTTGAGAAATGCCTCAATCTGCTGAGTTAGTGCCTTCAGTACATCTGAATGTATCTGTTAATGCAAGGAAGATACTTGAATTCAGAAAAATGAATTTTAATATTAACTTTACTACATAGTAACTAAACTTTCCTATAGGTTGCAGATCAGCTTAACTACATAAGGAATCGAGGTTCAGATCCTGGTGCACGCTCTCTCACTGTTTCCTCAGAGGTAGTCCTGATATAAATGCATGCTTGGTTCGCTCTTCCTGAATAACCCCCATGCTGACAATTAGAGAGACTTCAGGAGCCTTAAGGCTTATAAAAGTCAGCATTCAATTTCTGATGGATGATCCAGAGGACTTAAAGTTCGTTTTCAATGTGTACAGGTTAAATGTAGCCCTCTCAAATTATTGTAAACCTGATGCAATTGTGCTCGCTGGGATGTGTGGTAAGGACAGTTGCCTGATGACAGATGTGCTCTGGGTGTTCCACCATGGGATAGACACGTTCCTCAGCTGCAACTGAGGAGATCCAAGACTATAAATTGCTATAGGATTTTGTGTCTCCTTTGGCTCTAGGAGAGTCCTGTTGCCTCTTTGCTACTCCAGATGCCAAGCATAGCAATTCAAGCTGCTGGCCAGCTGCTTCTCACATAGGCTTCCTAAAAAAAAGAAAAAGGCAAGAGTACAAAACTAAATGTGAGTTGTAAGCATTGCAGGAAAAAAAAAAGTGAGGGTGAGACCTTTTGTCTTTACAAACCTGGAAAAAACAAAATTCTTGTAATTCATGTTAGTGCCACTATTCTCAAGCCCAAATAAAGTCCTAATCAGTAGTTACTGTGCTCAGAATAGAAGGAGAGGTATGGAGAAACTGAACTTGTGCAAAATATTTTAGGCAACTAAGCAGGGCAAAAGTTCTCAAATAGACTATTTCTAACTTTTTATTTTTCTCTCTCCTTTCTCTGCCTGACTCCACCAGCTACCTGTGGACATGGCTGCAAGTATGGCGAGTGCATGGGACCAAACAAATGCAAATGTTTCCCTGGGTTTACAGGAAAAAACTGTAATCAAGGTTTGTGCATATGCTTCAGAAAGGAGACTGGTGGTTTTCTGTTTCCTTATCTTGTACTATGGTTTTTGTCATCTTCCAAAGCAGTAAACCAGGATGTTTTCTTGTTTATGTAGAAGAACTTAAGAATTTAAGACTTTTGCAACTCCAGCATGCCAGGCAAGCTCTAAGCCTCTTTGAGCAGACAAAAGCTTGAACCTATGTTGTGTATCTCTTATGGGCTGATGACAAGGGCAAACTGTCATGTTTATAGTCAGAGAATTAAGGCATGGAGAGATTGTATAGGAAGGTATCAGAAGAGGTGGAAGTCAATTCCAGAACCCACGTTATTTTTTAACTAGCAGCCCATGTTTCTTTTTAAACTAATCTTCTAGTCAGAAAGGCATGCAATTGTATGGTACACATGTAATTTATCAATCTGCCTGGGTTGTTTGTATATGCTGGTATGTATATGATGGTATTTCTGAGAACCACCATTGGGAGTCCTTAGAATTGCATTTTCAGAAACTTTAAATGCACTGTGTGTCCCCCGCCCCCGTCCCCTGTCAAAAAAAACTTGAATTCGACATGGAAGTGTTTGAGTTAACACATTGGTAAGAACTCAGCTTTTTTTTTCCTGTTCCAAAATATGAGACCCCTTTGAATCAGATTACAGGAGCAGGTCACTGTACATGGAGGGGCAGATGAGTGAACTGTAGGTGCTATGATGGAAACATGGCATAAAGGCCACACAAATGACTAAGTCTGTCCTTTCTACCTTCCAAAGCTCCTGCAGACTTTGCTTGAAAATATTGTATTGGCATGCTAAACACACATTTTTACAGTCAAAACAGACAGTTTATTACACAGTATCTTTCAAACAATATGCCCTAAAGATGTGCTATTAAGTATTTTGGAAAAATCCATCTTCTGCTGTTTCTCACAGGGAAAGAAGTTAAATCCTCAGTACCACTAGAGAGGAAAGGGAAACAGCAGCAGTGACTATATGTAACAGATATATAAGTACCACTTACAACTTCAGCCTCTAAACACAGAAGTTTAACCTCAAAAATTATTTGGCAGCTTAAATGTTACTAAAAGGCAAGAGAGAAGCCCTCAGCTTTGAGGTGTTTTCCCTGCAGTAACTCTGTGTGCATCTGCTTGCTCTCCATAGGCAATCTGATCAGTTCTATGCACTTCAGACACTGAGGCTTGGAGGAAGCACTGCACAGACCTGCACATGCACATTCCCTGTTAGCTCCTGGGCTTTTCTACCTCCTGAAGCATGGCAGGATTTTTTCCACCAGTGAAATGGTGGCTGGTACAGGCCAGAAATGTCCAAGAGCTGTTTGTTTCAACAGTATAGCTGTATAGGTGGTCATGTTCCAGCCATCAGCCAGGAGTGCTCATACCCACTTTTAATTTACTGGCAGATGTAGCCTTGGTCTGTCCTTACAGCAGAAGGTCCTGCTGAGCAAGCTCAACATGAGCTAACTAAAATAACAGAGATAAGGGGACTGTATTAGTCTGCCACCAAGTCTGAGCTAAATTAGCCTTATCTCCATAGGTTCTTTTTAGAGCTGGGTATGCTACCTGTGCATTGTGAGAGATAGGTGCAGATAAGCACTTTTGAAAATGTATGGTCTAAGTGGAATAACTTTTTTTCTCCAGTTTGCTCTCTAGTTTCTTTGTTAAGAGAGTCTTACTTATTTAGTGGAGTCACAGTAGCACAAAAATCCAGTGTGATTTGCAAGCAGGTTGTCCCTTTTCAAACAGACCCTGTGAGAATAATAGAATGCAGCAACCCTCTCTCTTCCCTGGACTGAGCTGTTACAAACACTTGTGCACCTCCAAAAAGTTTATGCTTTGAATGGCCTGGAGGTTTTATTCCTGTGGTCTGCAGGGTGTGACACAAGAACAGATGCTTCTCCCATTAGAAGTGGGGTTGCACAAGCTCAGTGCTTGCCTGAAGAGCTGCATCTTTACTGAAATTATATTGTTGGTTGCATGTGCTGTTAAACACACGTTGAATGGGCTGCATGTGCTGCTGCATTCTATAAATGAGTTATATCTATTTACTAGTCACTACAAGAGGTAGAGGTGTCAGGTCTTGGAAGTAAAAACCACAGATGTTGCCCCCTTGACATAGGCCAAATATCATTGTCAGCACTGCTCATCCATACCATACAAATAAACATTTGAGAATTCTCATTTTCTCCCTGTGAAGGAAAGATGTTGGAATCTGATTTAGTTTCTGAAAAGCTTTTAAATCCTGGATTTTGAGAAGAATTTAGGATGTTTCATTCTCAGGATTTTTAGATTTTTTTTATATTCTTTTGAGGTAACGTAATTATTAGCATATATTGTATTTAATTTCTGCTACTGATAACCTTGATGCCAGTGTGTAGCTAAGAAAAATTAAAGTAAAAATTTTTTTTTCACTTTATCTCAAACTGTTTTGCTGTTCTTAGTCTCATGGTTTTTTGCCTTTCTAATACAGAGGTCAATTGGAGGGCTAGAACCATAAAAAATCCATTAAAAAAAAAAAAAAACCAGATTAGTTACAATTCTCTCCACCCCTCCACTTCTTCCTAACAAGCTGCCAGATGTGGCCAGAGTTTGCATTAATTTTTCAAGTGTAGAGGTCTGTGTATGTAGGTTTTACTAGCAGCCTTTCAGCCAGATGGTCTGCTAAACTCTCATCTTGCAAGGGGCTGGCTTATTTTCCATCCAGACGATTTCACTCTGGGGAACTCCACACATTATCCACCTATATGCATGAATATATGTATAAAAGCCCAGCACTCACTCAGTTCCAATGACTTCTGCAGATCTGAATGAATGTGGACTGAAGCCACGTCCCTGTGAGCACAGATGCATGAACACACATGGCAGCTACAAGTGCTATTGTCTCAACGGGTACATGCTCATGCCAGATGGCACATGTGCAAGTAAGTATCAGAACTGATGGAACAGGCACACCAAAATCATCTAATCACATTTAATCTCAGCAGATTTTCTTTTTGTGATGAACAGATTTAGCTTACTCAGGATAGGGTCTTTGCCCCTGCTGTCTGGTACTGTCACAGGTGAAAGAGGCTTCCTATATGGTAGTTCCTGGGTAAAGTAAACTAGATCATACTTATATTTCGGTCTTCAGAGGTGTTTTGGTTCTGATAGAAGTAAAAGCCTTTGATAGTGTTTCTTCAGATAGAACAGCTAGTACAATCTCATTGTATAGTCCTGCCAGTCCATCTGTTGAATAAGGATTACTGTATGTATTCAAGCAAAGCACCAATACAGATTACTTTTTACTGTGCTGAATCTCATGTCATTATTCCTTACTTTACATTTCTGTGCTCCACAACTGATTTATTTTATCTGTGTTAATATGCTTTCAACAGTTGACGAAAACTGTTCTTGCAAACATTTGCTGTAAGATCTAAGGCTTATATAAGCTTGTGAAAATAGGTATTTCTACCTGTCTTCTTTGTCTTTAAGCCAGCATGAAATGGAAAGCATTCTGCTTTTTTAGCCAACCTGATTTTTCAGACCTGGGAAAGCTTCTAGTTTTTTGGTGACAGAGTTTTGTTTGTAGAAAATATCTCATGGACTCTTGAATTTTTTTAATATGTTAATTTATAAACAGCTTTATTTATAATGAATGGATTTTTATTACTCTGATTAATTTCTGTATTTATCCACATCTAACTTAAAATTGTGTGATTCCTAAATTCCAGTCTAGAATTTTGCTCTTCTTCTTATTTTAAATACTGTTTCCAGGTTCTAGGACATGTGCCATGGTGAATTGCCAATATGGATGTGAAGAAGTGAAAGGGCAGGTGCAGTGTCTCTGTCCATCAGGTGGCCTTCAGCTGGGACCAAATGGAAGGACATGCATTGGTATGGTTAGAGAGCTCACTCTCAGCTTTCTTTCTGCAGGATCCCCAAAGCCATAAGATTCTGGGGAAGGGTTAAGAAGTAGTTAACCCTCCTCTCTGGCTTAAATAATGCTTTTTGTTACTCTCAGTGTGATGTAAAGTTTTCACACCTTTTAAAAAATAATTTTTCTGGAACTATTGACCATGTAATTCTTTGGATAACTCTCAGCCCAGTAAATAATTCAATATTTTGACATGATTTAGAATCACCAACAGATCCAGTTTCTCCCTGTTGGTATGAGGCCATTAATGGCAGTGCTCTGCCTGCAGGAAGCTGCCCTGCTGATGTAATGTGTTATAGGATTTGGGCATTTTGTTTGGATGGGGCTTTCTTTTATTGTTATGACCCCACAATACAAACCTCTCAGTTTTTCTCCAAAAGCCTCAACATTACCTGTGAGTTTCCTGTGATGAAGAAAGCATTGCTTATAATACTTGGTACTGTGCTCTTCCATAAAGTTAGTTCACATTTTACTGCTTCACTCATAAGAACACGTGCGAAAGCCATCACCAAATGTGAAATTATAAGACTTATTTATTAAGTTTATTTGTGATACCAGGACAAAACAATTCCCATGCAAATCCCAGTGAGTTTTCTTCCCATTTTACCTTCTCATGGATCTGACCAGCATCCCTTCTCCTGCTGTAGACATTGATGAATGCTCCACTGGCAAAGCTGTCTGCTCGTACAACCGGAGATGCGTCAACACGTTTGGAAGCTTCTACTGCAAGTGCCAGCTGGGTTATGAACTAAAATACACCAGTGGTCGCTACAACTGTGTAGGTAAGAGCTAGCCCAGGGATGTTCCTTCTTCATTCTTTTTATTCCCTGTCATTGCCTCCAGCACGTTAGCCTGTCCTGGGGATGCTGCCTCAGAAATGGGTAAAAGATGTCACAGTAAGAATATTCTTGATGGGACTTTGAATTTTTCTGTTTTTTTTTTTTTTTTTTTTTCCCTGTAGCTTTATGAAAAACTGAAGCAGTGGCACTTACCATTTAAATTGCCTCATTGTGCAAGAGTTTGTTGTAAGTTGGCAACTCTTGACTAAAAAAAAATGCTGCTTCCAGTAAAGAGTTAATTAAAGAACCATTTTTTGTTGTCTTGGCATCAAACTGTGATGAATAAGCAGTCCCACAATATTTTTAATTTTTTTTTTTCATGTCATTATTGAGGAATGTGAAGAAAGTGCCTTCATGACTGTAAAAACAGTTATTTGGATGGTTTGTACAGAACTTGGTGGGGGGGAAAGTATGAAAATAGTAGGTTTTAATTACTCTTCAGGTTTCTGTTGCATGACAAAGTTTCTCCCTAACAAAAATAAATACAGGCAAAAAGTTATCTTGACATGTTCAGGTGTTAAAACAAATGTCAAAATATGCTTAACCCCTGTTACAATCCATTAGCTGAATGCTGGAAGAACAGCAAAGTGCAAGTTACTGCAGCAGGTACTGCAGGAGTATTGTTCAAGCTGCTGACTACACAAGGGCCGGAAGGATTGGAACTACTACATGTGCATAAAAGAGAGAATGAATGGGATTAGTTTATATTTAATTGATATTGGAAGTGAGGGGTGGGAGGAAAATCATAAGGTTGGGAGATTTTAGTTTGCATTTCTTGTGTGCAAACCCTGAGAGACTTCAAGGGGAAAAGATATTTTCTTTTCTCATACATTATGTGTGCATGGGGGAAAAAATGGAAAGGTCTCAGTAGTCAGGATTTTATTTGCAAACCTAAATCTCACTTTCAGACACACCAGACTTAAGTCAGTCTTCCTGCTACTTGTTTTTTTTGCTGACTTACATTATAAGAGGACCTGTCAGCTGCTAAATATGAAGCAATCTGGATAAAATGTGAGTGGTACAAACATTTTTGCACCAATGTGACTCCCTCATGTGGAATAAATCAGAAACATCTTTGTAAAGGAGCAAAATCAAATATTCTTGGTGCCTCTATATTTTGCTGTGAGTTGAATGTAGTATTTTCTACTGAATTTTGCTTATTATACCCTTTTTCCTGCAGCATCATATATATGCTGGAATGTGAGAGGTAGCTTAAAGATCTTGACATCTTGGCATACTCAGGGTTACTTTGCATTGCATTCTTTCTACAGTGAATGAAAGAATGGGTATGTTTTAGTGAGCTCTTTTTTAATTGATGTTACATATTCTCTTGGTGCCTTGTGCATTTTGTTGATAGAAGAGTGTGTACAACCTATGGTTTGAATCTTGTTCTCAGTCAGGAAATCACTGCATTCACCTTGTCTTTACTGGGATGCTCTATGTTTTTCTGGATGCATGCACCAGCATCTGTGCATTTGGAGCTGATACCAAGCATTCTTTCCTAGTTGAATTATTCTGCCTCTGATGGTCACTGCACTGTCTTGGTCTAACATTAGTGTTTACATACCTGGAAAGAGATGGGTGGCACAAACAGGCTGTCAGGAGCTTTGGGTTCCAACACAGTTTTCACTGAAGTGTTTATATCTTCCCCAGATGTAAATGAATGTGTGACAAATACACACAGGTGCAGCCTCCATGCAGAGTGCCTCAACACCCAGGGATCCTTCCAGTGCAGATGCAAACAGGGCTACCGAGGAAGTGGATTTGATTGTGCTGGTGAGTACCACTGGATGTCAGCAATAGTGCTGTATTGTTTTTCTCCAATAATTGATCACTAAAGGGCATATTCTCAGAAAAGCCATGCTGAACAGTGCTGCAATACCCACCAAGCAAGACCTCCCCAAAAAACAATATATGACTCATAGCATAGTTAATACAAGTATCACTTGTTCAAATTAATTTTGCCTGTAGGTCTCCAAGTCTCATAATACCTCTAGGAATTGCAAGTAGAACAGAGAAGTGAATTTGAAGAAACAGAGAAAATAGGTTCAAAAATCTACTGTGATTTCTCCATGAATTCCCAAGGTTAACCCCTTGGAGGGATGTACAGTCCCTCCCAGAACAGTTTCAGGCTAACTTAGCAAAAAATGAGAAAAGGGAGGAAAGCTGTGACTTCTCTGTCTGCCTTTGTCTATTGAATATGGAAGGCCTCCTTTAAAGATGTCATTTCCCACTGTAACTAAATATGGCCCTTCAAGAAGAAAGAAGGGAAGGCTGTTCCTGTCTTTACATTTAAAATGAACCTTTTAATTTATACCTTTATTAATTCTAGTAGATGTTTCTCCTGCAACATCATTAAAGTTATTTTCCTCAAGAGGACACTTGACTCCTCCTCAAACATTTTAAAAGCTCTTGCCTGTAGCAGATGAAGTCTACATAATATATAAATATTTCAAGTAATCCTTGATCAGATATGTTTTGTGATTAAACTTCATGGTCATAGATGCTCTCTGAGTCCGTCTATTATTCATGTTCCTGCTCTCCTTATGGTAGCAATTGAAACTTAAAATACACATTTATAAATTAATATTTCCACAGAATATTTTGAGTTGCAAAGGACCCACCAGTCCAACTCCTAGCCTTGCACAGGAGAGCACCATTTTGTTAAGTTTCAACTTCCAGTAAAAAAATGTTGACTTTTAACAAGCAAAAATACACAAAAATCTGACTGTTACTGAAAGGTTTGATATGGACATAGATTACCACAGCAGAGCTGTTTAGAACATTCTTCTACTCAAATTCAATGTTATGAGCCAGGTTCCTTGCTAGACAACTTCTCTTGTGATATGTCACTGCAGCTCACTGAAATGAAGGATACATTTGACTGGATTTCAAAGCAAACTGATATGACACATCTTGGTATGGTTTTGTGAAAACAGAATGTACCAGAGGTGAAATGTTAAACAAATACATCTCTGAGAAAAAAAGTCTGGTTTGTTATTGTTTTTTTTTTTTTTTTCATTTATTTGCCTTTTTCTTTTTAATGAGAAGTTAAAAATTTCCAGGGAAATTTTCTTTTTGACTTCACTTGTGGAGAGAAATTTTTTGATGCCTAGCCCTGTATAAAAATCAGTTCTGAAGTCAGGTGATTCTTATCTTCTCACAGGTGATTCTCTTACATAGTTTGTCCTCTGCCTATCTCCTTCTGTTATATTTCCATTTACTGAAATCCATTTGTTTTTTAGTAGAAGAAGGATCCATGCCATTCAAAAACTCAATAGAACACATGAAATGGAAAAGAGATAGAGGATAGAGCGAGGATAGAGGAATAACACAGTAATGAGAGCAAACAGAGCCACAGGAGGTCAAAAGGTGAGGGTCCAGCTAGAAAGATGTAAACAACAATAGAGGAAGATTAAAATACAATCAGTGGTAGGTGAGCCCTGAAATGTAGGGATGCTAAATAGAGACTGGTTTCTCTGGTGGTAATTCCCCCACATATACATTTTCTTTTAAAGGAAAGTGGAGGAGATTCTTTTAGCTCTGAATGTTACAATACTTAACTTTTACTGCAATCCTCAAGAACATCTGACCAGTGTCAGATGGAGGCAGGTCATGTCTGGCTGTTGGGGAAAATGTTTTTTCAAACACTGACACAAACAATTGGATATACCAGCCAACAGTGAAGCCCTAAGTGTTCTCCATGTAATATGGCAATTGTGGAAAAATCTTGCCTTTTCTGCAGCCAAAAGAAATTTTGCTATTGGGTTTAATGGGATAAGAACACCCTCCTGGGAATTTAGGGGTTGAAGGCTGTGGCTTCACACTTCTTTTGGTGACAATGGCTACAGTTCCTGTGGCCCATTCCAGTTCCTAGCAGATGGGCCTTGGCTTGTGCTGCAGCTGAACAAAAGCTTTCTTAAATAAGTCTCCAGTGCTACACATAATTATTCCCACAGAGCTAGAATCCTGTTTTCACAGGGAAGCATTAGTTCTTAATAGCAATTGTCTCTAGTATTAAAAAAAAACTGGCTACCATGGAAAAAAAAAAAAAAACTGGCTACCATGGAAGCAATATTTGCTTTTTTTTAAAAATGAAAACTATTTTAATATATAACTTAATTTTTGGAGTATGAAAGAAGAACAGTTAAGCACATTGTTTATAATTCAATTCCTGTGGCTACATCTCGTGCCATCAAATAACCTAATAAGTGACATCATAGGTAATTCACCTTTGCAAAGAAGGTGGTGGAAATTCTTTAATTCAATTTGTATGTCAATACACTAACTTGGAGAAAGCTGCTGAAATGTCAGGCTGCAAACACTGCTGCTGGTATGGATATGACCTGTGATTATTAAGGCACCCTTTTTCCATCTAACACTCCTATATGTTTGAAACATGGTAGACCATTTCTGAACTGTCTGTAGCACACATGTTGTTTGAGAATCCATAGAGATTAATTGATTTGAATGATCCCTAAAAGGCTCCTAGTCATTTCCACATCTGGCCTCTATGTTGCTGCAATCTGTTGCTGTTCTCAGGTTCATGTGTTTCCTGATTTCCTATTGTGCATTGAAAACCCACATTTCCCCTGCCACATGTTTCTATGTGTATTTCAGCTTTTATTTTATTCAAGAACAGAGTCTTACAAGGTTCCATAAGCAATTAAGATTCCTGGGGGTAAAAAAGAAAAGAACCTATTTTTGATTCACTTTTTTTGGTCCTACAAAATAACAGGAAAAAGGATTACTATCTTTAGGTCTACATGTATCACTCTAAGGAGCTCAACAATGACATTCTTGTCACCCAACTAGAGACAGAGGTTACTCTTCTGCATTATGCTTTGCTGGGTATCTAAGTGTCAATAAAAAATCATGCCAGCTCTCTCTCTGCCTCTTGAGTTACTTATTCATTTTCTGCTGATAGGGTAACCCTTAGACCTTATATATATATTATTTTGCTTTCTTATTAATTTGCTGATCCTGAGAAAGGTTTGGTTTGACAAAGTTTCAAAGTTCAAAAATGATTGTGATCCTATTGCTGGTGATATTCTTAAAATTTAATTCAGTATGAAGTCAAATACTGCTGTCATTCTTCAGTGAGTAACACTTAGGCTTTTGTCACCACACATTTTCAACTAGATTCCTACAACTTGCTGGCTGGTGTAGTCATGTATTAAGCACAGCCTAGTGTGACAAACTTGCTCTGATTTCTCAAAGTATCCTTCTCTAAATAAGAAAGTAAAAAATTTTAGAAATTAAATAGGATAGCAAGACATACTGGTAGATGATGTTCCATGGTGCTTAGAAGAAAATAGTAGCAGAGGATATGTCTTTTAACCTGTCTATGAAAGCTTTCAGACACTTTTAAGAATATTTAAAAGAGCTTGATAACTTTTAGAATTATTTTTTGAAGTATGTCATGCTGATCTAATCTTTATTCACATCTACATACTCCACCTACATGTGGTAGATTGTTGTCTGTCTCCCACAACACTTCTCCAACTCCAATAGAGAAGCTATAAAGGGGGCTATGAAAGGATTTGTAAGCCTAGGCTTGTCTCTCACCGGGTATTTAAATACTGTGTGAGGTGTGAAGGGGAAAGCAGTGGGGTGCCTGCTGCAGTGCAGAGCCAGCTGTCTCCTCCTGCACCCCTGTATGGTCAGGGCCAGCACCAGCTGAGGCACAGGGGGTGTGGAAGGAAAACAGACCCTTGTCTGTCCCTCTCCTGTATCATCCCCTGAGTAATTCCCTTTACACAATGCAGCACAGAGTCAATGGGCTGGCATATGCTCTTTATGTATTTTTTCAACTCAGCTTTCACAACTTGGTCATTAGCAATCCATTTCTCTGCGTTTATACATTTGTACAGCAAATGATGACAGAAAAGTTTTACTTTTGTCCTCAGCCACCATTTGCCTTTGTTTTCCTACTTCTTACCTTAACTCTCTCTAATTCAAAGAAAGAAAATACCTTTGAAAACAGATATATTTTCATATTAGGGCAATAAACAGAAACTGCATGAGCAGGAGGCATTAATCTGCATGCTTCCTGATCAAAGTACATAAGGAAGAGCTGGGGTAGAATGCTCTACATTTCTTTGCACTTTCCAAAATTCTCTGCAACATGTCTGCATTATCTATATATCTTGAGGCAAAGGGTCCTGAAAAATCACTGTCTCAGGTGTGGCACCCCAGAGCACCAGAGAAGGTGAGCTGCTCATTCAGGCAAGTCCACAGGCCATGGATTCAAAAGAACAGACTGAGTTTAAGGTGGTGTATCCTCACATTGCATTAGTACTCCTGCAAATTATGGCTAGACATAAAAAGACTTAAATTGACACCTGTGGCTACTCTAAAGATGAATGCAGATTGGAAGGAGACTAGTGCTGTGTCCTAAAATATGCTTGGGGTCTGTCTAGAGTTTCTGTCTCCACAAGCATAGCGATTTTCATAGTGCAACAGCAAATTGGAGTCTGCAAGCACATGGGAATTTATACCTTTTTATCCCCCTATTTTTGCCACTCCTGTCAGTTGATTTTCTACACTGCTTAATTTTGCACATGCAAGGAGGTTGGTTTCCTGACACTGCATAGGTTATTATGTTGAACTGTAAGAATTTTCCATTTCATGAGGAAACTTCAAAGCAGAAACTAAAAGCAGATGTAAGGTTTGCTGAGCAGTCAGTCCTGTGGCTGTGAAAATCCATATAGCCTCTCTATTAGAAGCATGAAGCTTCTTGTTACTGATAGTCAAGAGGAAATATGTTTAGAATGAAGTTTTCCTGCTAATTTTTATTGCTTTTTTATTCATTTAATTGGCATCTGTTTACTCCAACAGCAATCTCAAAAGCACTTGTTCCTGACATACTAAATAGCATGGAGCTGCACTAGCCATAAAAAAAAATTACGACAAATTCACAGGATTGTATTTTCCAGAAGTGAATATAAATTCAGAGAACTTTCTTCTTTTCCTACTAGACTGAAGTTCTATTTTATTTACTGGTGTTTTTATTTCTGCTGTGTCTCCATGAAAAGAAGCACAGAGAAAATAGTATTACCCAAGGTTCCAAGTCCAATCCATCTGTATCAAAGTACTACTATAAAATTTTCATTAATACAAAGTGAGGAGCAAAATAGGAATATATTCTTGCCCTGATAATATAATCATTAGACAACAGAAGCAGAAGGAAATAAAAATAGCTGTCTTCCACCATCATTTTTAATCCTAAAAGACTGTAGGCACTGCAGCATCAATACTGATTGAGAATCAAAGATGGGAAGCAATTATATGAGGCTGTTCTGATCCACTGATGAAAACAGTCTCTCTTTATGAAAAAGCTTTTTTATAGCACAACGGAACTGCTCAGCTTTCATTGTTTCCTAGATAGTTCACTTAAAGGACTCAAACAGTAGTTTATGACATGATTGTGTACAACATTTGATAGTAGTATCCAAAAGGAAAATTCCAGAATAATTAAAACAGCATCGCTTTATCCAAAATGATAGGAAATAGTATTTCATGTCCAAGAGGAATCATAAGATGGTAAATTCTCAGGAAATGTTACATTTATGTTCTAGTCCATCTTGGAATTGCAAGATGGTAACAATTTGGCATTCTTGGATGCTTCTCTGAATTTTGTTTTTTCTTCCTACAATTAAATAAGAGCTAAAAGAAATATGATGGAGGAGCTTGATGTGTGTCTTCTCAAAATATCTTCTATTTCAGTAGCTTTCAGCCTGCCATGGAAGGAAAATTAGTCAGAGAAGTTCACAAAAGATAGCCAAGAGAAATGTTCATTATTATTAGGCTGCAGTTGTGGAGGGGATCCCAGCTCCATGGACAATTTTAGTCCAAAAATTGATGAAGGATTTTTGTTTTTTTGCCTGAGCTCCAGTGTAAAAAGAAGTAAGGGGCTCTATGGCCTGTGTTACACAGGAGTCTAAGGAGATCATTACTGAGGATTGCTTTGGTCTTTTCACTGTAACTCAGTCAGAGCTGTTTGTACAACAGACTGAACATGTGCGTGTGTGCTTGGTTCTCTGCAGAACTGGACTTCTATCTCACGGTAGAGAATTTAATTCCATATGTCTCTGGACCTTGTAAAGGACACCACGGTCCCATTTAAAAACATTGTCATTGCTGGATGATCCCTTAGATTAATATTTTCTATTTTCTTCTTGGTTCTAGTTATCCCTGAAAAGTCAGTGAAGGAAATTGCAAGAAGCCCTGGAACAGCTAAGGACACAATTAAGAAACTTCTTGCACATAAAAGCAGTGTGAAAAAGCATAAAACAATCAAGAATGCAATCCCAGAAGTAGCTGTGACACCACCTTCTAAGACCCACTTGCAGTTGCTGGACTATGAAGGTGGTATTGATCTTGGTGGGAGTTACAGGGAAGAAGAGGAAGAAACTGCAGCTGCTGCAGAAGAGGAGGCACAAGAGTCAGATGAAGAGGAGAAGGAAGATTTTGAAAATCAAATTGATGAGCGAAGCCTTAGAGGGGAT
Organism: Muscicapa striata striata; assembly: GCA_030060385.1. Lineage (NCBI taxonomy): Eukaryota > Metazoa > Chordata > Aves > Passeriformes > Muscicapidae > Muscicapa > Muscicapa striata. The sequence goes on from JAREIS010000031.1 coordinate 2,502,672, forward strand.
GTCTTTTGTAAGTTTGGTTTGTTTTTTTTTAATTTCTGGCTTCAATATAAATATGTATAGACACTGAAAAATCGTCACAAAACATTACAGACACTATCAGAATTTAATTGTAAAAAACGAATCATAGAATCATGGGATGGTTAGGTTCTAATTAATGCTTTTGAAAATACATTTGAAGACTTTGAAAAACACAGCAAGAAATTGAGCAGCATATTAGAACCAGATCATCTTTAAGGTCCCTTCCAACCCAAGTGATTTTATTATTGTAACTGGTTTTTAGTACAATTATCTCAAACATTCTTCAAAGTAGCAGAAAAATAATTACCAAGAAAAACTCATATGTCAATCATCAATTCATTATATTTTCTCTTTCCAAAGTATAGAAAAATAATAAATACTATCCCACAGCCACTAAAATTATAATAATAAAAATGAAAAATATTAAGTTAACATTCAGTTTATTGCTATTTAACCTGGAAAGAGAGATAAGTATATATTTATATATTTGATAGGGGCAATATGAAGTTCAACAAAAGCAAATGGAAAGGGAGAGAAAAGCCTCGTGCTACATTATGGATTTGGGATGACTGCTTAGGAAGATGCTTTGCAGTAAAAGGCAAGTTTTGCACTTCCCACTACAAGACAAATGGGAATGGGACACACTGGCATGAATCTAGCAGTGCTCTGCCAGGGAGAACATGAGGAGAGGCTGAGATAACTTTTTTTCCAGGTTTGAGAAGGCAGGGCTAAGAAGAGATCTTAATGATGTCTTCAGCTATTTAATGGAATGGTACAGGGAAAGAATGGACAGAGTTTTCTTGAAATATCCAGCAATGGGACAGGAAGTGATGAATACAAGCTGGAATAATAAAAAAAAATCTCATTAGATATAGTGAAAATACTATTTCACCATGAAGGTGGACAAAATTTGGGATGGGTATGCAGATAGGTTGTGAAGTGCCTATCCTTGCAGATATTCATAATATGACTGAACTAGGCATTGAGCAATACCCTGATCAGGAAGTCAGAGTAGGTAACCTAAAAATGGCTTTTCCAACGTACATGATTCTGTGATTCATTTTGTGTTTTCAAACAAGCATTTCAAAGTAGTTCAGAAAATAGTGAGTGTAGACCAGTATCCTGGAAGATGCTTCGATTTCTCTCTGGTACTATAAGCACACAAAGTCACAGTTTGTTCATTAATTTTTCTAAAAAACCAAAACATCTGCTACCTAGCTGCATGCAAAAAGAGACTTCTGTTTGTCAGCTTGTAACCAGATAAAATGGTGACAAATTTCTGACTAAGGTGCCATGCCTCCCAAGTGGAGGATTCTGTACTTAGGACATCACTCTCCCTCTGGCCAGCCACACCTAAGCCCCAGCCTATGCATTTACTCAGCCTTTCACTCCTGACTAGCATATGCCACTTCCTCTAAAGAAGTTTTCCTTCTATCTTCTGAGGATTCCTTCATAATTACTTACCTAAAAGAGGTAGCAGGTGCAGGAGCTGATGCTGACTTGGGGTAGAAATTTTCACTGTATGGTAAACTACCCTTGGGGTTCAGCCTTGCCATGCTGGTACTGCCAAATACATTTGAGAGTCTCAGAGCAAAGGATTAAGTGACTTGCCTCTGTTCTCACAAGAAGCAATAAACACAGGTTTTCTGGTGGCCATACCTTTACATTTAGAGAACTGTTTCACACTCATTTCTACCAGAATACTATTCTGAAGAAGGACATAACTCTTCCCAGTCATGCTAATTAATCCAAAGCTGGCCATAATTTTACAGAAACTGTGGAGAAAGTGAGCAGAGGATGGCAGCAATACATAAGTTGATGTTTGTTAAGATTGGGTTCTCAGGTGCTCAGGCTTCTTCATGAAGGAAAGGTAAGAGGGAGCTTGTGTGTGCCAAGAGGGTGCTGTGAATGGACCAGATATCTTGGGCTGAATGTGATTAGACTGGGAAAGACTCAAAAAGATTCACTAATTACCAGCAAAAGGCTTGTGAAACCTGAAGGGAGCTTGACCCTTGGCAAGAGTGTGTTTCCCTGCAGTTGCAATTTTAAAAGCTTAAAAGCTTTTATTTCTTAACAGAATTGTGGGAAAATTGCTGATCTATCACTTTTACTAGCACAGTACTAATAGGTTCCATTATTATTTATGGTAAATAATAAATATTTATAAATAATACTGTTATTAGTTATAGATATATTTATTCCAAAATCTGTGCCATAAAGGGTTATGGCCTTTTCTGATTCCTCAATTTTGAGGCCTGCCTACTTGGACAGTTAGGCAGGGCCACCTCAGGTTTTGGTTAAAAGGACAAAGGGCTCTGCTCTCTCTGCCTGGTGAGACAAAGGGAACTTGGTCTCCTGTACTCGGCTACATGACCTGATGCAATTGCAAAGGGGGGGATTATGAAACCTTCCAGCTGAGTATTCAGAGCTACATGACTTGGAATGCACTAATTTTCCAGATTTCAGTTTGAGTGAGGACACACGGGGAAACTCCTTTGTCCATAGGAAAATCTGAATTATATATTGTTGTCATGATGATTGGCGAGATCCTTTTTCAAGAACCTTTCCAAACAAACCAGGACATTTCAACACTGTATACCTGGGCTAGGCAGAGAGGCAGAGTCTACTTGTTTCTACAAAAATTGCCACTACAGATGACAGCAGTAACAATGACTATTACTGCTTGAAAATATTAAAGCATTGTGGTTCATTTTTGCCTATACTGCCTTTGTTCCAGTGACATCTGGCTGGAATTTTCCCTTATAGAGCTAAGAGATTAATATGCTGAATTTGTTAGAGAGATTTTATTTTGCTAGGGAATTCTGGCAGAAAGTTGTTTTGCTGCTTCATGCAGAGATAGCAGCATGCCCAAGATGTAGTTTCATTAAGTTTGTATTATCTGTGGCTTTCTTGTTTGATACCAACTGTGATTCAAGGACTTAAAGCACTGTGCCATTTTCATTTTCATTTCAGGATACATTGCTAAACTGTGTTTTCTTTCCCTTTAAATTTCCATATGCTGTACTTGACCCTTGTTATCATAAAAATTCAGCCATGATTCAGGCGCTTAATTGCTTGAACATTTGGCTTTAAAAACATTTTCAATTTTAATGATATTGAGTGATCCTTCAGAGAACATTATTAGCTCAAATATACAGCTCATAAATTTGTACATTTTTTCCTTTCTTTGCTCATGTCTATTCAGCAGATTCCTTTACTACAACATTAAATTCCTCCATATAATCCCCTCAAATATTCATATAGCATCTGCCTTTTGTATTATAAATATTGGTATTGTTTGTCTTCTGGGAAGAGTAGTTAATTAGGAAAAATAGAAAAGTCTCTTTAAATTGATGTATTATCTATCATAGTAGTTTTAAATACTACATAATAAATACATAGGGACCCATAGAAAAAATATTGTAGGAAAAAAGGGAAATATTATATAGAAATGGAAATTATTAAAATAGGCCCAACTACCAAAATACTGGACCTTCATGAGAATTGCTATTTACCAGTTTTTTTTTAAACAATCACACAACAATAGTTAAAGACAGCAAAGTGAAGCCCACAATATATAAGAAATGTCAAAATTAAGGTCATCAATCAAAATTTTTTTCTTATATTTTTGTATCTTATGATACCATCTGAAATTACTTCAAATTACTATTTTCCATGGGATTCTTGCCTTGTCCAATGTGAGGAAGGACCTGTCCTGTTGAGAAGGGAGCAATTTAATAAATAGGAATATTTATTTATTAATAGACTAATTATTTATTGATATGATTATTAATAATTAATTATCTATTCATTTATTGTTATGATTATTCTTCATTAATTATCTATTCATTATTATTAAATATTTTAATTAAAATGAGAATAAACCATAGTATTGGAAAGCTCTTTATTACATGAAAAGTGCCTTTTCTGTATATGGGCGAAGACAAAGAGAGCTGGACCAACGTACTTGGTTATATAAGCAAGGATTGAAGAGATGCTACATTCAAGCTCCACTGAAATAATTAAGCACAACCTTAATTCTGACAGTTTCTAACATTTGAGTACTTTTTGGCTACCATTGGTAATTCAAAATGGTATTGCCAGCTGCAACTAAATTTTATATTCTATACTTTATCAGTTAATGAAATTCACATCATGCTTAAAACTCCTGTAGTATCATGTAGCCAGCCAGCCACATTATTACACAGAGACACTTCCTTTGGTAGCATCAAGGATGATAAGGAGGGATTAGTATTTGACAATACTAAAAATGGACTGTTCCCCTTATGGCTTCACAGCTCTTGATGCTGAACAAGAGAACTCCCTCAGTTAATCATGATGCTTGCTCTCAATCTTATTCTTTTCTGGTAATTACACCACTCTGAGCTATTAATGCTCAGATCACAGCTCAGTTCATAGCTCAACATGTCAGACTTCAGGTAAATGTAATTCTTTCAGAGCAAGATGTGGTAGCAAAGAAATGGGATATTCCTGTGAGTCCAACCTAGTGGTATACTATATCTTAGATTTACTACATCTTATATTCTTCTTGACTTTTTACAGTTTTACAGAAAAACCCACTGTGTTTCTTTGGGTTTTGGTTTTTTGTTTTTTTGTTTTTTTTAATGGGCTTGATGACATCAGTGGTTAAGAATGTGTGGCACCATGATATGATATGAAGGAGTTTGTATGTAGAGATTACATATTAGCTATTGATGCAGATAAGCAGATGGGAGGGCACCTGCAGTACAGAGAGAAGGATGGACTCTGCTGTGCCTAGAGTGGGACATGTGTGCTTTTGTTGGTGAGAGTTTTTTCTTGGGGAACATGAGATGAGACCTGCCTTTTTACAAGACTATTTGACAGCAGAAGAACTAAAAACAGTAGTTCTGACTCCTGCCTATTACTTATGAGGGAGTAAACTTTGGTTCATGGCTATGTGTAAGGATGATGTAAAATGTAGGCACTTTTCAAGCAGTAAGGTTTCTTTGAAACCTTTCTGTAAGCTGAAGCTTGCAGTTTCTCATAGCATGCAGTGATATCTTTCAGTGAGTGCAAAACCTGATTGTAATGCCTAACTGAAAACAAAAATAGATTTGGAAACAAAACTGGACTCTTTTTTTGTCCATGACAGTTCTTCACTTGATAGCACATGGCTACACCTGCACACTCAAGTGAATTCAAGTGTAATTCAATAACTTAACAAATAAATCATTCTGGCAGCTGTTGTTTTCTGTTAAATCACTCCACTCTTTCCAGAACTGATCATATTTTAATAGCATTTTGGCAAGGATTTTCACAGCCTGAGCCTCTTTCACCAAGTACAAGGCCAAGTTTATGGCTTGAGAGTAAACTTAACACCTAATCTGGATGTGCCTATTCCTAAATGTGCATATGTAAACAAAAATTAATTTGGAGAAATATGTATATTAATCCTTGCCTTAAGTATAAATATTATCCAGGTGATCCAAGCAATGGTTTGGGCTAGGGGAAAGCTGCAAGGACAACAAGAGAGGACACGCTCCTGGCAATTCATCAGAAAGCTCATAAGATTCCATGAGTCTTCTTCAATTCAGCACTTCTGGAAGTGCCTCAGGGGCCTCTTTGTTAATGTGTGCTTTCACTGGTGTACACAGAGCATTTTCTGACAGTTTTGATGGAAAAGAAAGTTTAAGTGGATGGCAGAGCTAAGAGGTTCTGGATTGCAGTGGCTTCCAAATATATTCTTAAAACTGAGTATATGTGAGCATGTTGGAGTATTTAAATGGAAAGCCCTAGCTCAGTCAAACTCATGGGGAAAAAACCATCCATGTGAAAGTAATGACTTTTAAAATATTTGGCATTTGCATATATGATACAATGCTGAGTAGGGAAAATTAATTTCCATAGCTCCTATCATCTGGCATTTTTGAGGAAGCCTGAGCTTTTCTTAGCACAGCTGCCCTTGGGGTGTGGCTGAAAAGTGAACTTCAAGTTGTTTCAGGCTTTCCACTAATACATCCTCTAAGCAGTAATCCAAAAGCTTCTCCCTCATTCCTCTAAAATGGCACTTTTAAGCTCCTCCTGTTTTCACAGGTGGTCATGAATATATCACAGGTATCATCTGCTTATGTGTTTGCAAAGGATGTGAAAGTGAAAGCAGATCTTTATCTCATGTGTGATTAGTTACTTACACAGGGTATGCATAAAGAAGTTGAGACTTACGATTCTTTTTTTAGTGAGTGCACTTATCTATTAATCACTTAAAATAATACAAAGCAAACTTAATAATGGAATTTTAAAAGACTTATGGTAACTTAAAGATTACTTAGTATAAATAAGAATATGTAATTTTCTATCTCACCAGACAGGAGAGGATTTCCCTCGGTCTCTGAGGCTGAGAAATAATGCTTCTTGAGTAACCATCTCTTTCAGGCCAGTATCTCAGAGAGCACCCCTAACATTCATTGGTGCTGCTTTACCAACTCTTCCAGTTTGGCACAAGATACATCAACCTATTTTTCCAAAATAACTTGCTCAGGGTGGTTATCAAAGCATCAGTGTGTGCTTACCAGCTGTAATGGGGAGGGTGAGGAAGGGGAAGGGCAGTTCCTGGAGTCTTTCTTCCCAGCAGATAGCAGAGCTGATCAGGAATGCAGGAGAATGTGCAGTCTAGTTTAAAGTGTGACTTCAGAAAAATAAGTGGGACTTCCTGGGGCTTCTGTTACAGCAGCACCAGCTATCACTGCCCTGAATACAGACCTGGGGGCCTTTGATGCCCTAATGTTTATGGCTTGTACAAAGTCTCTGACATTATCCATTTTTTGAGGCTGCTATTGGCAAACTGCTGCCAAGTCACTGTCTCTGCTGTCTAGTAGAGTTCAGTTCAATTTGATCATTATAGCAAGAAAGCAGATCAGCCCACTGAAGAAAGATCAACATTTTATGACCTTGTGAATCTGTAATTCAATGGAGCTGTAGCTCCAGTGCTTATAGGTTAGAGAAAACTCAATGCTGTGGAAAACAGCAGTTTAAGCAAATTTTTAAAATTCAGAGTATCTAACTCTAGTTAGGAATATGGGTTTGGTGGTGGAGTGGAAAATACATATATTGACTTACTTAAATAAATTGTGTCAACTGGTATAAAGGAATAAAGTTCCATTTTCTGTTCCTGTGGTGACTCAGTACTTGACAAGTTGTTTTCCCTAGTTCCCAAGGTAAAAGAAGCAGCTGCCTTTGGCCCTCACCTGACACAGAGGAAAATTCCAGTGTCAAGACCAGAGCAAGAAGGTGGCTTATTTTTATCATACAGTATTTATTTTCCTGTGTATTTTATCTTTTTGTGACAAGCTGTGTTAGCCAAGTCAGAACCAGTTTAAAAGCCTTTAACATAAACCAAAGATTTTTTGAACATGTTGGAGACAGTATCTGGCTAAACTATGCTACCAGTTCCAACGTGTTCTTTTCCAAGCATAATTTACTGTTTATAACACATGCATAAAAAGTTTCCCCCACATTAGAACTTGACTTGCAATTGAATTTCACTTGAATAATTTTATAGTCATGAAAAAATAAAGTAGCTTCTATAGTCTATAAAATGAAAACGTTGCATAGCACACAATAATCTTAAACAAACAAAATAGACAGATGTGCTGGTTGACATTTTTTTCCAATTTAGAAAGCAGTAATCTCAGAAATAATGGATTTATACAACAAAGCTCTCTAAATTCCATGTATTTCATGTCTCTGTCTCATGATAAAATACATTAAAATAACGAGAAGGATGCTTCTTTCTGAGGAAATTCAGATGGCTGAAGTATTACTCTTAATCTTATCTGTCATGCTTGCACTGCACAGTGTTCCTTTGTGTGTGTAATGCTTTTCATCTGCACAGTCATGAAGGCTGTGATGTGCTCTGGCTGACACCCTTTCCAGTGTGCTCTAAAGGTCAACTCCTCTGGGCTATTCCCAGCTCCATGTAGCTGGAGTATCAGGTGCTGGTGTAACAGACTCTTCTCATGGGATGCCAGTTTCTCTCAATGGATAGAACTGGAACTTGAGCTGATTGCAACTACAGCAGTGTAACAAATGGAGAATGGAGAGCTTTAAAGCTGGCAGATCTCAAACAATCCCTGATGCTACAGTTCAACATTAACAGCTCCACCTATACTTGGGGATTTGCAAGCACTCGATATACAGAAGTCACAGCATATAAACTCATGCAGATGCAAGTAAAAAGACACTGAGCTAAAGAAAGAATTACTACATAAATTCTAATATTTTGCTTTTTTCAGTTTCATCTAGGTAAACAATATCTGAATTCAGATTAAAATTTTAGAATTATCTGTACATTCATAACTTATGAATAAAAAGCAAAATGTTTTAACAGTACTTAGGATATAATGCTCCTATTATCTCTGCCATTTTTTTTTTTCAGTTGATTGCAGCTTCAGTCGTGGGGTGTGTGACTGGAAACAAGATGCTGATGATGACTTTGACTGGAATCCTGCTGATCGAGATAGAGGTATTTAAATATGTGCCATCTAGATAGAATTTAATTTGATGGTTTACCCCCTCCAAGAAAGGGGGTGGGGAAGGAAACAGAATCCAGGATTTTTCTTTTCTATCAATGGGTTATCTTCATAAAAGAAGAAAGGAGGCAGAGGATGCTACAAGTTTCTTTGAAACATTTCTTTGAAATATCCAATAGCAAATAATAATCAGCAACATATTTCAACACAAATAAATCAAAATGTGAGAAAAATTATTAGAACATAACTGTTTAGAATTGCAGACTACAAGGCAATGGAAACCTTATCAGCTATGTGTTGTGCCTCTCCAAGATTGGTAGGACATTTAATCACATATCTGTCATTTAGATGGATGTGGCAATGTAGTCACTCATGGCTTAAGTATCACTGGGAAAACTGCTCAGAAATCTCAGATTCTGCAAGACAAACTCAGAATAAGCCAAGGGCAAGGGGCCTATTCAAGAACAACCAATACATGAACAGGTACTAATGGGAGTCTGCTAAAACCTGAGAAAGAGCTCTGTGAGAGCAATGTGGGACTGCTGAGGGGGTGTACATAAAAAGGTGGGGCTGGAAGAGTTTGTTTGAAAGGATTTCTCTTTCCCTGTGACACAGAAATGTTGCAGAAATTGCTGCAGTAGTGACCAGTGGATCCTACAGATCTTGCAGGCTGTTTACACCAGTTCCCACATGTGCATTTCTCTCACCTTTCTCTCAGAGTATTTCCATGTTAGTGTTTCTTCACTAATCCTTCCTCTCCTGCTCCATATAATTCCCTAAATCCCTTCTCTGTGCTGTCACTTCCAGGAAAACCTTACCCTGGCCTTATCCTGTCTCCCTGAACTTACATCTGCTGACTATTACTTCATTTATGGCCCCAGATGTTTTATTCCTTTAAGACTTTTTGTGTGTCTGTCACTTCATTGGTCTTTCAGGACTTGGGAAATAAGCTCCCTTGTGAATTTGTTATCAATGCAGAGGACAGTGGAGAGAATATTGAGCTAGCTCAAGTATTGAAATAATCTGACCACAGAGGCACAGCAGCATGTTTCAGACTGTTGCATTTGAAAAACAGATGGTTTTGCCTTTGAAAGACAGTGCAAGGAAGAATGTCTGTAATTGCCAGTGAAATATGAACTCATCTCCTCTGTAAACTGATCTGGCTTCCAACAGTACAAGTTTATTCCTTGTTAAGTACACTCCCTGCTGCTTTTCTCCAGTGTGACTTTAAATTATTCAAGTAAACTGGCTTCAGCTTCTTATTTTCTTAGCAAACATATTCAAATTGCTAATAAATAACACAAGTGTATTAAAGATGATTTTTAAAAAAATTTTCTTTCTACAAGGTGATGGCTACTACATGGCAGTTCCAGCTTTTGTGGGGCACAAGAATGATATGGGGCGTCTAAAACTTCTCCTCACTGACCTCAAACCAAAGAGCAGCTACTGCTTGATGTTCAGCTATCGGCTTGCTGGGGAGAAAGTGGGAAAGCTTCGAGTGTTCCTGGCAAACAAAAAAACTGCTCCTGTCTGGGAAGAGAACAAAGGAAAAGATGAAAAGTGGAGAACTGGAAAAATAGAGATATTTCAGGGGGCTGAAACAACCAACAGTGTAAGTATAACACAATTTATAAGCCAACTACCATAACCAACACGCCAGTTTAATTTCCTAATCCTCAAGTATTCCACCAACTGTTTTATAGGCATCAGCAATCAAAAGGCTTGTCTGAGATGGGAAACAGAGACTATATTTTAGGGGGCATAAAAGTTATCACCTGATTGTAATTCCAGAATTGGATAGAACACTGATGCCAGTAATTCTGTCATTTTGTAAAAATACTGCATCACATCATAAATTATTGTAAGTAATCAAAATCTGCCCTTACTATCTCAAGCAACAGAAGCATACCTACATGCCTGGAAAATTAAAATTTTTCATTTCCTAGAAGGGGATGCTCTCAAATCAAACTATACTAGACCATTAGAGCAAAAGGAGACATCATGTATAATCAAAGGGGGGCCATCACTTTAGGAGCAGGGCATACTAACAGGGAATACTGTGCACTGATGATTGGCTGAAAACTGCCTCAATCAGGACTTCATCCATTTTCTCCTCAAAATTCTGGGGCCTGCTTTCCATTTGTGTGATGGAACATTTTCAGTGCTGTGTAAAGGCTTCTACTGTATAATTGAATAGAGTGAACATAAAGGAAACCCTTTTCAAGGTCCTTTGCACAGCTGGAATGATGTAGAAAAGTCCTTAAATAAATGAGAATCAGACTACAAAATAAAAAACCCAGACATCCTAGTCATAAAAATAATCTTCCTCTTTATATATAGTATACATACTATACTCAATACATATGAGATGTGTAAATATTTATAGAACATACAGACAAAACCCAAGGATTCAAATAGATCAGAAATGAAGAGATTTAATGTCTTCAATAAATGAAATGCATGAACATCACATACCATGATAAAACTACAGTATTATAAGAGGATTTCACTCAATTTGCTTTTTTTTTTTTTACAATAAAAGTAAGTAATCTTATTAAAGTAATCCACCTGGTATTGTAAATCTGTCCAGAGGATTTTAAATCTAGTTTGAATAATGCACAAAAGCTTTAAAAATGGCAAATATTCAAAATATATTAAAATATTCTCCATTTATAGCATTATAACTAACTAAGAGTTGCTGGATGCCTGGATAAACTACATTTTCACCCTTAATACATATCTTTTCTTATGACAGGTCACTTTTGAATCAGAACGTGGGAAGGGTAAAACTGGAGAAATTGGAGTGGACAATGTTATACTAATTTCTGGTCTATGCCCAGAAGATTCCTGATAATGGACATTTGAGTATACCAGATTTAATCTCATTTTTCACATTTGTCTTATTAGTAGTGTATTTCTGTATTCTTTTTTTCATAAAAAAACCCAAAACAAACCTATAAAATTGTGCCTTGAATCTAATGCAACAATGCAAACAGAAAAACTGATATGTAAGATGCAGATTATGCTTTTTTATGAGTTCTTCTAATTTTAATACGTTTGTTGAGTGTAATACTACTGTATTTTATAATTCAAGGTCAGGGTTTCTGAAGTATTATTTGTCTAGCTTTTTTTACAAATTCTATATGTTTCTATTTCTTAAAGATCTTCTTGAGGCTCTTCATTAGTCTTCTATTTCATTTCTTCTACTCCATAAGAACATAAAGCAGTGTTTAAGAGAATGCTAATACTTCTGGTGACATAATTTAACTCCTTAGTGGGTATATTGTTCCAAAAATCAGTATCCTATTAGTATCAGTATTACCCTATGTGCAGTAAGGCAATGTCACATAGAGCCAAGGTGTTTGCTTATTTAAATACTTGTGCAAAGATTGGTGCTAGGTAAATCCACAAAGCCAGCACACCAAGCAGAAATGATGACCAATATTTATATTTTCTTAATCTTGATATATTTCACTTATCTAATATATATTCAGTGTTTACTGCTCTACTATTACTGAGTTGTGCTGAGCTGGCTTCTTATCCTGGGCAGCCTGGTGGCCTTCAGTGTTATTATTGTATTATTGCTGAGCTGTGCTGAACTGTATTTGTTAATTTCTTTTTATCTTGGCTGTCCTGCAGTAGCACACCCTTCCTCCCAAATTTTGTCACCCCTCTGGGTCTGTGATCTTTGAAGCATGTCAAGACCTAAGCTTTAATAAAGAAATTCTATTGACAAATAATTTATCTTAGACATGAGGTAAATATTCAATCTATTGAACAAGTAGGAAGAAAGTGAAGACTTTCATTTCCTTTTTGATAGAGCTAAGCAAGTTGTAAGTGGATTCGTATCTTTGAGGAATATTTTCATTACCAATAAAATATGTAAAATGCCTTGATTGTCATCAGTGTCTTTGAGTCACACATATCAGTGTTAAGAAATGATCCCTTTACAATTTTATAAGCATTTAATGTTCACCATTAACAGATGATGTTACCAACTGGCATGCAAAAACAAGAGCAAAAAGAATGACCCATTATTAATGTTTAAGAAGCTTCACATTATGTACTGACCTTCAGGAACAAAAGGCTCCTGCTGGATTGCAGGCCTACTTTACCTCATTAGAGGTGAGAAAGAAGGATTTTCATTGTCCAGGAGACAGTATGACCTAGTGGCCACAAAATAAAGCTCCTCTTACAGAACTGAAAAAAATAATCTTTGTTGTGAGTTCCTTCATGACCCTTCAAACATCAACAAAAGGGGTGGGGATTATCCACCATCCCCAGGAGCAGGAAGGTGAGCAGAACTTTCTCCCACAGAGCAGGGGCTGCCACCCACTGCCGTGCCTGCCATGCTTACAAATGCATGTCAATGCACACGTACACATTTGAGAAGGGACCAGAATCCAGGTTACATCTTCTCTGAAAGGAAGTCAAATGACAATGTTGTGAAAGATAAGGATGTTATTTTTGTCTTGTGATCTCTGAAGAATTACCTAATGGTCTGGATTCTAAGAGAACAGAGAAGCCAGTGGAAAAGCCCTGGTTCAGGCAATGTTCAGTTAAATACTTGTGCATGCATTTTCTTCTCGGTTAGCTCTGTGTATCACCTTCCAGGCTGGCTGCTCACTGTCTATTATTAGTGACTCTCTTATTTTTGTTTTTGTATGAAGCAGGACACATCCAAAATGACTGAATAGAATTTTGTACTCTAACACTGAAGAATTTTGAAGAATTCAGCGTATATGAACCTAAGCTTTTTAACAAAAACACTCCACCAATTCAAACACCTTGAATTGCACCCATGAAGCAAGTCAGGGATGCTTGAGAGATTTCTTGCTGAAACACTGTTCTTTTGCACTTTGCACACAGCTGAGGAAATGGTAGGCAAAACTGAAATATCTGGGAAGTTTACAATGGCTATGTAACCAGGAAATCAGGCTTTTTTGTTAGAACTAGTTCATGTTACAAAACAGATGCCCTGGGAAGTGCACATGGACTTCAGCTTTGACATGGGAATCTGTCTCCTGGTGTCTTTGGAGTTGCTGAGAAAATTGCAGAAAAAGGATCTGGGAAAACCAAACTCTATTTTAAGGGCAAAGACTCTGGTAGCTTCAAAATTAAGGCAAAGTTCCTCAGTATCAAATTGGATGCTGACTGTGATTGATCTCAGGATGCCTAAATAACCTGGTCACAGTGAGGCAGAAAAGTGAGACAAGTATTCTTCTGGTTTCACTCCTCCTTGTCTCACTCTGAAGTTGAACTATTCTTACTGAAAATAAAAAAAATGAAAGTTCGATTTTACTGAAGGAAAATTCTGTGTCTAGCTTCAAACAGCAATAATTTATGCAGCACCTCTAAGAATATTTACAGCCTTGAGCGCTGCAGTGTTTGAAGTGCAAATTATGTATATCTGATGTATATCTGATGCATAAACTGAGTCCACCTAAAAATGTGCATCTGGGCATTTCTTGCATGGGCAGTTACTGGGCTTAGCAAGATAAATACTGCCTAGATAAATTCTAGCATAATAAGATCTGAATAGAAAAGCGGAAACCTTTTTTTTGTTGTGAATAAATTCAAAGATAGCTTCTGCAGAAGCAACAAAATAAATCCATTCTGTATAGAAAATCATATAAACCACATCAGTGCATCGCAAATTAACTGGTATTGTTTACAACTTTCATTCTGAAGATGGAAATGCTAAGAGCAAAACCTACATGTTGCTCCTTCAGATGAAAACAGTTAAAAGACATAATATGCCTATAGTCATTAATGCCTCAAAATGTTCCTGACAGATTTCCATTACTGTGAAATCCATTATCAGCATGATTATTTTAGACAGCAAGGAACCTGCACTGGGAGTATTTGAGCAAGTTAAAGTTATGCTGTAGTCAAGTGGCTTGAACATTGATAACACCATTTTTAATTCTTAACTCTGATAACACACTTTAGAGACTATTTGCCTGCAAGTTAATGCAAAAAAAAAAAAAAAAAAGAGCTTCTAATTGCCCAAATCTATAATGCATCCTTCAAAAGCTACTGAACAGATGCGATCACTTAATCTTGAATGTTGTAACAAAAGGTTTTAATCACTTTTCTTCAGCTGCCAAAAGAACTAACAGAGGCATTTCATTTTGACCATAGTGAATACATGGAAATGCTGAGGCATGTTCCCAAAAGATGACTATCTTTTAACCTGCAGCTGAAAGGAACTTGAAACATTTTCCAGCTATTAGATGTTATTTTATATATTAAAAACTGAATCCCAAATGCAATTTTTCAGGATCAAAAAGATCAAGATAATGAAGAGAGGTTTTCAGTGACTGCTGCTCATATTTACTTCATAATGGCTATATTGTTAGTGACAGATTCATACAACTGCATGTACTGGAGGTATTGTAACTCGTAACAATATATTCATGAAAAGGTAAATAGCAATGAAGTGTAAGTAATTTACTTGGTCATATGTGCAACCGTTACATTAAAGCTCATCACAGTGAAAGATTTTTAATAGAAAATAATTTCTAATTTTAACAGTTACTAACCTCTCAAATACCTGACTTTAAAGCTGGATTTTGACAAAATTAAACATACACTCTCCCAGACCCTTCCCAGTTCTTCAGGAAGGGTACATTACACAACTGTTGAGAGAAATTATTATTAATTTTTTATTTGGGCAACACTAAGCTGGGGAATATTTAGCCTTCTGTGATTCAGTGATTTCTATTTTTTTCAACAGCCTGATACTCTGAAAACCTCTCAATTTCTCAGTATTTCTGTAATGCCTTATACCGATTTCTATTTCAGATAATTGTTAATTAATCTAAAATGAAAGGGAAATATTTGAAAATTAAACATTATGTAAAATAATACAATATATGATAAACAATTAGTGTATTTAATTCTCATAGAAATAAGGTCTGAGTTAAAGGAAACAGCATGTCCCTAGACATGCCTTAAAAGAGCATTTAATCATTTTTTTCCATATGCTTCCTTTTACTTCTATGAAAAGATGGTTCTTCTCCAACAAGTAGGATGGTTTGCAGAAGCACTAAATAGCTCCTCAGGTATGTTCTGACAGGACCCAAGCCCCAGCTCTCCCTCAAATGATTCCCATGAAGAGCTTGGGAGTCAAAATGCTCCAAGAATCACTCCCAGGAGGCAGTTCACATGCACAAGTGCCACTTTTTTGTTGGGTAGAGGAGGTAACGTTTATTTTTCTGCAGTTTGTTCCTTAGAAAGACAGTAGCAAAGTTAGCAGCTCATTCAGGCTTGAATCTTGAAATCTTTGTCCAGAGCTGACTGCCCTGCTCCATTGCTGTACAGGGCTTAAATTTGTTTGCTGAACTGACACCTCTGGGGCACAGTCAGTAAATCTGATTTTGGCAGATAAAGCAATCAACCAGAGGCTGGCTTTGATTTCAGGTTGACAGCAGTTTAATGTTAAATCCCTGAGGTTTGATTCACTGCAGGTTATTATAGTTGTTGTAATCCCTGTGCTTTGATTCACTGCAGTATTATATTTTCTTGCTATATTTGATATCTTAGTTAATGGTACTGCACAAGGATTTTTCTTTTCACTTAAAAAATGACTCAATTGACAATTATACAATACCATAAAAAAACAGAAGTCACAAACACGATAAAATGGTAAAAAATAATGACAAAAACTTTTAGAAATCAGAAGTAATCAGAAGTAATATATTATAATAAAAGTAATCAGAAACAATATATTTCAAAATCACCTACAAAAATCCTATTCTCCCCTCAAGAATTAATTTTATTCTTAACTAAGTAAGTTAACAGCTGATTTTAAAAGTGCTAGAACAGATACTGTACTCAAGAAAGCCACATGTTCATTTACAGTGAGTTAATCATCAGCATCACCAGGATGTAAATATATGGAAATCCAAATTTTCTTTGTCTGCTTTGAAATTGCCAGGATTTTAAAATAGTAACCTTTTGCAGAGGCAAGGGAGGGCACCTGTAGACTGGCCCAAATATGTGCACTATTGAAAATGCATGTGAAGGTGTGAATAGTAAAATAATGTTTGCCTTTATGGTTCAAGAGAGTTCAACTGAAAGGTGGCTGCAAAGAATCTTGTGATACTGAGTGACTGTGCAGGCAAATGGGATATGAAAATTAATTGCGGGTCACCATAGGTAATGGAATAAGAATAAATAATCAATCCTCTTTGTATTTATAGAATCAGTGGCTCTGAATTAGCTAATACCTCTAAGGAAAACGGTCTGAGAATGATTGCATTTTCTTCTAGAAACTCACTTGCACTGATAAAGATCCAATATCTTTTTCTGTACTGCCATTGCAGTCGTGTAGTGGTGGGAGACAGGATCACTTTGTAGTTGATGTAGTTGCTGCTTCCTTCAAGAGGAGAGTCGATGGACTAACATCACTGTCACTACAGTCTGAGAGCTTTCTTTAATATCCAATAATTATTTCAAGAGCACTGTGTGTATACAAACAACCCCAGGGCTCCCACAACAAATTCATATTTGGCTCACCAAAACCAGACTGGTTCACTACCTATGCAGAGCAGAAAAGGAGACAGAGAGACAGCTGCTTATCTGAATTTCCCTCAAGTGAAGTATTCTTCAATGCTTAACTAAGCAAGTTACTCAGATGGCTTCACAACACTCCACTGACTCTGGCAGAATTGCTTCATAATCCTCCTGGCAATTCAATTTCAGGTCTTCCAGGTGGTATGATATCCCCACCATGTCCTGGAACTCCTGCCAGGAGGAAAAGCCAGGAAAGACATGGGAAATATCGCTCATCAACACTACACAGTTAATTGTATGTGCATCATCCTCATAATCCTAAATTCAGCACATTCTGGTGTTACAGAAAATGCACAGGAATCTCAAGACCTGAAATAAACAGCATGGGCAGCCACATCAGGAGAGCTGAGCAGCATTACTGCCAAGCTCACCCACTGCTCAGTGCTGGAGGCTTTATCTCATCACACAGAAGCAGAATCAGTTCAATGCCAGCCTAAGCAAATCCAGGGCCTCATCCTCCCTCTCAGAACTGGATCAGGGCCTAAAAATGTGAAAGTGACTCTTGAAATAAACAGCCACCTAAGAAGTCACCCTGTGTGAATTAACAAACTTTACATACTGTGACAGAAAGTACTCTTATGAAATCTGAGTCCCAAAGTATGGCCCAATTCTTGGATTTTCAGAGTCTATGAATATGACATTTATATAGGATTCCCATATATCATTAAGGATGGAGAGAGATGACTGTTCAAAACACTTTGGTCCCTATTTAATTTCATTTTATTTCATTATAATGCTTTGCTTCATGGTTCATATTATGGGGTGGTTTTTCTTCCTCACTTGCTAGTAGAAAGGTAGAGGGAGCCTTTTCAAGAACAGAAGTGAAGTTCTAAATTTTGGCTTTTTTTCTGGAAACTCTAAAATCAATATAGACTTATTGACAGGATAGCCTTTAAACAAAGAAATGTTAAACTGAAGAAAGCTCTCCAGGAAGAATTACAGTAGTAGATAATGAAATTAATGTCATAGCACACAATTTTGAAAATAAAAATATTTTTAAATTATTTTATTAATGAAAAATGACAATGCATTCGGTCTTGGGGGTTTTATGTGGGGGGTCGAGGTTTTTTTTGTTTGTTTGTTTTTTCTTTAAAAAGAACAGTTATTTTAGAAAAATAAAACAAATTACAGAGGCTTATTTGAAGCATACACTATTCTCTACAGGAACTTTATGATGGACCAACATTTTTCCAAATAGTTCTCTGGATACTCAATACTTTACCAGCTGGCAGAAGATCTCCATCTGTTGAATAGAAGACTATGTTTGTAGAAATGCAGATACTTATTACAGCCAATACTAAAGTTTCAAGGAAGTTATCACTGTTAGAGCAGCACTGATATCATCCTGGAAAACCATACAAACACAAAGACATACTCATATATCATTACACACCTATACATATATGTATGAATTAATGAGTGTATAATTTTAATAATATTCTTTCTTTTATTTGATTTTCTTCACAGGTAATTGAGAAAGCATAATTGCATCTGTTCTATAAATGGGAAATTGAAATAATGATCTCTTATTCATTAGATCAAAAACAATTTAATAGAGATACCCAAACAGCTCTTTGAGTGAGAAACCAGTCTCCAGGAAGGGCATCCTCAGTTTTGATCCCATCTCAAAGAAGGGCTAATCACAAGGAAAAAGCTCCTTTTTTGACTTCCTGTCAAAAAGGAAGTAGGCAAGGTGCTTTCTGCTGAGGACAGAAGGAATGCAGTATGTACTGTTCCCACAATCACAGAAAGACTAAAGAAAACTGGCATTTAAAAAGCCTTGGAGCCCCAAACTGACACTAAACTGTGAACTGGATACAGCAATGAGAGCTGCTGCTGAATTCCTGACATATGTAGGCTGCAGAAATACCTCAAAATATGTAGCACAGGCCACTGGATGACGTGCCACATGTGAACCTGGAAGGTTCTGATCCTGTTCTGCTAGTATGCTACTGTGCCACTTCTGGACAGTCATGCTTCAAATTCTTGATCTCTTGTTTTATAAAACTCTTTGGGATAGGTTTTGTCCCACATTTTTTTGCTATGTGAGGCACAAGGCAAAAAGGAAGCCTGATTTCAGCTGTGGCCTTCAGCTACTCAGTGCTAACCATTGTATCACATGTTCAATCCCTGATGAATTCCTGAGTTTGGCACAAACACATTGTGAGTGAAGAATTGAACAGCATTAGCAACTAGTGCATAATGCAACCACTGCAGCACTAGCGAGGAAAAGTCTGAGATCACTCAGTGATGAGCACTAATAAACTGGTTCACTACAATAATTTAATTACTAATCTAGTTTTTCACACCCTATACAACAATGCAAGGCTTTTTTTTCCCCTGTGTGGTTAGTAATGGTGACATTCATTACGTCAAAATAAGGAAAAATAGGTCTGCAGTACATTATATTCTTGCCAAAACATATTTGGCACCTTCAGGTAGGTAAAATCAGATTACTGACAGCAGAGGGCAACAAAGACCTCATTAGTGAATAAAACCAAAAACATGTATTAAAAAAATCATACCAGCATTTTACTGTATAAACACCAGCATCATCCATAGATTTGCTGTAGAGCCAAAATTCTGGAAGTAGGTATCTTTTAAAAAATCATTTTGAACACCTATGCGAAATACAACAAACACTCCAACAAAAAACAAAAATGCCAAATACCTTTACTCTGACTAAACTACATCTACTTTTAGATGTTTATTGCATAATCAGAGGTGGCCAGCAGGCTTCAGCATACCCAAAAGCTGTAACTCTGTGAAATTTTATATTTATTTTCTTTAACTCTGTGTATGCCAATAGCTCCATTTAGCATCCAAAAGACTAGCTGGTTATACTAAAAGTAATGCAGTACCATGTTGAAACCAAGACATTTTACAATGTGTTTTTTTGTTCTCTGTTAGCCTTAGGTCTGATACTCATTTACTTTGTGTGTCACACTGCCTTTCCAAGTGTGTTTGTGCAAGAAGGATCATATCATGACTGGGGTTATGGTTTAAAATCACATGAATGTCATTTATTTTTCATTCATCTTAGGGCTGAGAGGAGTATGGTGGGGCTTCCCCAGCGATGCAGACAGATACCAAAGGAAGGCCATGCCCTGCACAGGGGCACCAGGGCAGCATCATAGTGTCCCTTCCACCCCACAGCCATGTTACATGCCAGATCCATGCCCAAAATAGCCGGCAGCCTCAGTGGGAACTGTGCCCAGGCTTCAGGGCTCCAACATGCCCTCCCACTGAGGCTGCAGGGGACAGCAAGTTATTCCCACGGCTGCTGCTCTCTCGGAGTGCCTTCACCCTGCAGCAGCCCCGGGTCAGCACAGGAGCGCACAGCGAATACACCCGCCACGGTCATGCGACAGCAGAACCACAGCATCAGCTGGCTTGGAAAAAAACTCCGAGATTATCAACCCCTGACCCAACATCGCCCTGTCAACCAGACCATGGCACTGGGTGCCACGTCCAGGCTTTCCTTAAACACCTCCAGGCACAGTGACTCTGCCACCTGCTTGGGCAGTCCATTCCACCATTAATCACCCTTTCTGTGAAGAAATTCTTCCTGATGTCCAATCTAAACCTCTCCTGGCACAGCTTGAGGCTATATCCTCTCATCCCGTCACTAGCTGCGTGGGAGAAGAGGCCGAGCCGCAGCTGGCTACGATCTCCTGTCGGGTGCTCGTAGAGACTGGTAAGTTCACCCCTGAGCCGCCTTTTCTCCCGGCTGAACAACTCCCGCTCCCTCGGCCGCTTCTCACAGGATATGCGCCCCCAGCCCTTCACCAGCTCCGCCGCCCTTCTCTGGACACGCTCAGCGCCTCAGTGTCCTCCCGGAGTGAGGCGCCCAGAAGCAGGCACAGCAGTCATGGTGGCCTCAGGGGTGCCGAGTACAGGGGAGAAATCGCTTCCCTGGTCCTGCTGGCCACACTATTTCTGGTACAACGGGACGCGGTTTCTCTTTGCGGGGACACCCCGCGGCCGCAGCGGCGCTCCCAGGGCCGGTGTCGGCAGCGCGCAGCCGCCCGGCCGCGGCGCGCCGAGATGGCGGCGGAGCAGGAAGCGGGCGGGCGGCGCCACGTCGGGCCCCGCTGCGGAGGTGAGGGCGCCGGGCCCGCTGCCGGGGCACGGGGCGTGCGGGAGCAGCGCTGTGTGTTTTGCTGGGGGCAGCAGGAGTGCGGCTTCCCCCCTCACTAGTGCCCGGGGAGCCGCCCCCCTTGCCTCGGCGCTGGCGGTGAGGTCCGGGGGAAGGCGCAGGAGGCGCGAACCGCCTAGCTGCTCCCCAGCCCCGGTTTGCCCTTGGGCGCGGTGCAAGCCCCGGCTGGCCCTCGGGACCGAGGGGAACGGGGAACAGCGCCTGGGAAGCGAGGGTTTGGTAAGGTAGGGCCGTGCTCGCTTTTCCTCCTGGCCCGGCTGTGCTGGGCGGCATTTCACTCCTGAGCAGGACAGCAGTGGGTCAGAATGAAGCTGGACGGCTCCGGGGACGTGCAGGAGCGGGTATGAGGAACCAGGCGAGATTTAGGTTGGACATCAGGAAGAATTTCTTCACCGACAGGGTGATTAGATGCTGGAATGGAGTGCCCAGGGAGGTGGTAGAGTCACCGTGCCCAGAGGTGTTTGAGGACGTGGCTCTCAATGCCGTGGTCTGGCTGACAGGTGGTGTTCAGTCACAAGTTGGACTTGACGATCTCAGAGATCTTTTTTGTCAAGTTTTGATGAAGAATTTGGAGAAGACACACAGAGTTAGCATGCCTGTCGCATTCTGGATCACACTTCGTGTGCGCTGGCCCCGCCCTGGGAAGCGAGCAGAGGCAGATTTGCAGCCTGGTGTCCCCCAGGTTTCGTGGGCTGGTGACCGAGGTGGACGTTCCAGGGGTGATGCTCAGCCGCTGATGGCATGAGCCTGACCCCAAACCTCGGCCAGACGAGCTGTCACCTGTGGCTGGCTTCGACGCCAAGCGAACGTCAGCTGCTTCCAGATACACAGGGCTGGGCTGCTGCTCCCAGCTGCTCTACCTTCCCTACCTTCCCTTCTGATTCCTGTCGAAAGTGGCTGTAACTCCACTCACAGAAGAGGCTGATCTTGGAAGCAGCAGGATGGGTATCTGTAATGGTGCTATTACGGGAATTCTTTATGTATTTGTTGTATTGGTCTCCATGCAGCATTGCTGTCTTGAAATAAGACATATGCTGGCATAAATATAGAAAGGAGTTAGAGTTCACACTTTCAAATGTAGTATTATTTTAATAGTTAAACATATAAAAGTTCATTTCATTTCAAGTGTACTTCACCCCTTGCTTGAACCAGTACATTGTGGGTCTATGATCAAGACTCTTTAAGTACTAAGAAATTGCATACTTTCACTTTTAAATGTTCATATTTTAGCATAAGGAATGTCAGCAGACACTATTAATATTTTACAAATACTGTTTGTTTAAATCATGCTTTATATCTATTCAGGATGGATGGCCTTTTCAGGAGCATATGTACTCTCCTGCATACAAAGGATTTCTTTTTAAAGGAAACAGGTGTTATAATTTTTCAGTGGAAAACCTGTAAAACAACAACAAAGTGATATCTAATCTAAGTATGGCCCTGGCAATGGAATGACAAATAGAAATAGTGTAGACCCAAGACTTAACTAAAACAATTAATGTTAAAGCAGTGAAAAGACAGTGTTCATCTGACAAATGATGAAAAGCTTGCTGAAGTTCATAAAGCATGTTTTAATTACTTACATGTTCCATTTTTATATGAATTGGTCAGCGCAATTTTCCATAAAGAGACATTGCAAACAAAACATTTACCTTTGCTTGTAGTGTGCTAGAATTCAATTCCTTGCTGGCTGTATATGAATAAGAATAATCTTTGAAGCTATGTGGTCAAGGAAATGTGTTCAAGAAAAAGAATTGCTTATTTCTCTCCAAAATGATTAATATTTTCTTTCTAAAGCACTAAGTAAACAAATGTACTTTGGATGGATATGTCTTAAGTACATTTTTACTTCCTGATTTAGGCTTCTGTCTTCAAAACAGTCTTTTGTTTGACTTCTGTGCCAATGCAGAGCTCAGTGAAAGAAGGAAGTGTGGTCCACCTCAGGAAAGCTTTGTTTAGATGGAGGTTGGATTTCAAATAGGTACACCTCCAAGAGAATATAAACTATATTTATGGAGACTGAAAAATAGATGGACACATAAGAAAGTTTGATGAGAGAGATCTCTCACTTGAAAGGCAGTGTTAAGCCTGCAGCTCACAATATGTTCTTCTTTTCTCTAAGTTTAAAAAATGCTATTTCTCCTTGGGTAAATGAACAAGAAATTTAAGACAAAATTACAGAATAGTGGAGGAAAGCCAAGAATGATCATGAAAGGTAACATCTTTATAGGTAAACAGGGGAAGAATTTTCAGTCTTTTGTAGTTAAAATAGAACATGTAAAAGTCTGAATTTTTTTTCAAGTAGTGGCTGTTGGTTGAAGGAGTACCAAAACATTAAATGAACTGGAACTATTAGCTGTATGAGGCAACACAGTTAAAGTATGTTGAAGGAACTGGCTTCTACTTGGAGATGTCACAGCCTTCCTGAAATTTTTTGGGTGGTTTGCTATCTGAAGTGATTGGAAATATGAATAGGAGCATTTGCATCCATCCAGATGAACAGTTAGGAGACTAAACTATATTGCATAAAAGTAGTTGTTTAATAAACAATGACACAAATCTGCTTAGATCATATTTCTGTTGCCAAGTATGTTTCTTGAGTGAGGAGGAATGTTTATAATATCCTCTTGCTTTGGGAAAATAATGAAACATTGTTCATGTTGTCTGTTGGATTTAACAACAACTCATTTTTGTTCAAAAATCTGTTACTGTTGGAAAAACATGAATGTTAGGAAATGAAGCAGTAATTTTGCGAAGTGCAAAAACTTTTTCATACAGTGAAGTTTTGGTTCAGTACTGAGGCAGGTGATGTTTAAAGATTGATATTAGCATTTTCTGCTTGGCTCAGCTTAAGTTTTGTTCTTCATGGTAGAGATGTTGCGAAAATGCCAGGTGTATTTCTAACAAGCTTGGATTTTTATGCAGATGATAAGCTGTACTCTTTAGCTTGCAGGAGACTGTTAATAAATAATCACAAAAATTATTGTATGGTTTGTGAAAAACTCTGTGCAGCTGCACCAAAAGCCTGAATCTCATTATAAACTTTACTGTAGCCACTCAGCTTAATTGTGCAAAATACACATTACAATCTGTGTATCTACCATAGCTAGGTAACATTAAGTTATGTCTGAGTCATCTGCTGAAGTTCCATTCAACTCACTTCTTTTCCTATGTATTGTATTGTCACTTGAAGCCAAAATGGGAGTCATGTTTAGGAAATGTGCCCTGTGTGTCAAAAGCCTGACTTTTGACCTGCTTGAAGCCCCAGCTAGTACCTCATAATGACAAGTAGTGGAAAGTGGCTGAGAGAAAAAAAGATTCCTCTGCCAGCTTTGGCAAGGCTTTGTCATGAAAATTTGAGAACCAGAGAGCTCCATGGAACATCTTTGACCTTATGCCCAAACTAGGAAATGTATTTTAGAATAAAGTTAGTTAATATTGAAAAATAATCTGATTGTAACTTAGAGGAACCACAGAAGTGTTTCTTTACGTGAAATGGTGTAAATTTTAAAGCAAATAAGACACCCACTTTATTTATACATAATTACCTATAAAACTGTTGATGACAAATCTCTCAGGACTATATATAAGTTTTATTATTTCCCCCAAATCATAATGTATTAGAATGTATTGTGAGTCTGCATATCTGTCCAATTGTGGAAGAGATTACCTAATACCTCCATTTGTCACTGGTAACATGTAACTTGTTAAAAATACATTACTTTATTAACGAGGTCAGTAATATCAATTTTAGAAAAGATTTCTTATCGGTGGCATAATGCATTATTTGTAACATTTTCAGTGTCTCTTGTTAATTATTTCATTAAGTAGAAAAGTCCACATGGTTAAGGAAGACAGGATATAGGAAAAGCTAAAATGTCTTCCAGTGTGAATCAGCTTAACTGTAAATTAAGTTATTAAAAGGAGCCATTAGCAAGGTAATGTCTCTGCTGGGATGTGCATCCTCTCTAACAGCAGCAGAGCATCCTAAAACTCGAAACAGCTGTAGCTATTCAATTTATAAAGTATTTTCTCATTTAGTTTTTATCATGGAACAAGTCAGGATTTAATTCATCTGGTGTAACTGTAATATACTGAACCTTTTCATGAGCTCTGGCTTGCATACCGATATCAAATGAAGCCAGTGGCTAAGCAGTCTGATAAGGACAACAGCTTTTCCTATCTCATTAAATCCATTCATGTTTGATCTTATTAGAAAAGTGTGCTGACAGCTCTGCATTGGGGTTGATCCCTGAGGCTTGAGAATTTCATTATGCATTCTATTGATTGTTTTGTCTTTTTTTTTTTTTTTTTTTTTTTTAAGAATATAAGAATTCAATTTTAATTAAAAATGGGGGGTCTAGAAGATGCAACTCCAAATAAGGATTAAAAATTTGCCTTGTAAAAGAGGATACTCTTCACATGAATCTGATACACTCTGCCATCTCTCCTATTCAAACTTGCTAATTTGGGAAGAAAGCTGTGGCAGAATGATTTCACTGAGAAACACAGGGTTGAGATAGTATAGCTCCAGAGTAGTTAGGAGTGCTGTAGTTCAAGCAGACACTGATGTGAAAGATGCAGGACAAAGCTACTTCTCCATATTAGTACTGTGTACTCCACTGCTTCTGGATCTGTGAGTGAGGGGTGACTCTTGGTCAGTGAGGTGTCAGTGGTCATGGACAGCTGGAAATTATACTGATGTATTGCCTCAGCTCTCTTTATATTCACTTAGCTTTATTCATGTGGCTATTCTTTGAAGATGAACTGTCTGGTTCTGAATTTTTTAGGTATGGGGGGCAGTCCTGTGGAGAGACAGGAAGAGCTCTGATTTTGCTGAGATGAAATAAAAGCTGCAGTAAATGGTTTCTTAGTGACATTGCCAATATCTGCTCTTCCAGTGTAGATAGGATGAAGAAATGTTTTTGGGGTTGGAGGCTGGCTGTGAGAATTCTCTGATTTCTGCTTAGGCTCTAAGCAGAAATTAGAATAGCATTTAGAATTTAGGATAGCATTTGATAATTTTCATTTGTGTGGGATTTAGGTTGCCCGAAGTAAGCTGGTGTTTCCAGGACTATGCTATGCATCATCTCTGCTGTAGCAGAGATTTTTTTAACACGACATTTGCAGAACATTTATTCCACTGTGTCATGGTTTAACCCCAGCCAGCAGCCAAGCACCACAGAGCCTCTGACTCGCAACTCCACCAGGGGATTGGGGAGAGAATGAGAAGAATAAAAACTAGAAAACTCATGGGTTGAGAAAACACAGTTGAATAGGAAAAGTAAAAGCTGCACACATAAACAAAGCAAAACCAGGAATTCATTCACTGTTTCCCAGGGGTAGACAGGTATTCAGCCATCTCCAGGAGAGCAGAGCCCACCATGTGTGACAGTAACTTGGGAAGACAAGCTCCATCACTCCAAATGTTCCTGCATTTCCTTCTTTCACTGCACTTTATATACTGAGCATGATGTCAGATGGTCTGGAATATTCCTTTGGTCAGTTGGGGTCACCTGTCCCAGCCATGTCTCCTCCCAGTCTGCTTTGCATCCCCAGCTTCCTCACCAATGTGGCAATAAGAAAGGCAGAAAAGGCCTTTGTGTAAGGCCTGCTCAGCAATAACAAAAATATCTCCATATTATCAGCCTGTGTTCAGAACAAATTCAGAACACAGCTCCATACCAGCCACTGTGAAGGAAATTAACTCTACACTGGCTGAAACCAGCACACACTGTTAGGACTACTTGGCTTCTGATCCTTGTCTGTGCTGTGGTCTGGATTTTTGTCCAATTACATAGAATTTCTTGGAGAAAAGGTCACCTATAATGGAGGTTGGGAAGAGTGAGAAGAGGACAGGTATTCACCCTTTCAAGACATTCATACACATTTGCTTGGATGCATTCTGAGTTTGCCTTGGTTTTTCAGGGTTAAGACAAAATGGACTATGGCTTTGTACCAGATAAAGTATAAAGCAAAGACAAATCATTTATCCCAAATGTTTTTGGAGAGGACAGTGTTTTTCCTGGGGACTGATTTTGCACCTAACAGCAAGTGTCTCAAGCTGGTTTTCTCTTACTTGTTAATTTTGCTGTTTAAAAAATGTTCTGATTCAACTTGGCATTATTACAGGATGGCCCTGTTTTAAACCTGAGGCAGCCTGATGTTTGGGGGCTTTTTGCAAGCAAACTGGCTTACAAGGTTTTTATTGGTTGTCATCATTTATTCTTGTACACACAAGTGACTCATTATACCATGTAGTCAGTGAGAGCTCGAAATGATTTGGCAAGAAAGTGCCTCATCAGCACAACATTAGAGTCTCATTGTAAATATGAGCCTTGTAACCTTCAGTGTACGCTTGGAATTCAAACAGATGTTCTCATGCATATTTGGAAAGTCAGTGGCGGTCAGGTGAAACCCCTGGTGACTGGAAAAAGGGAAGTGTCACTTCCAGTTTTAAAAAGGGAAGAGGCAAGATCCAGGGAACTACAGACCAATGAGGCTTACCTCTGTGCCTTGGAAGAGCCTCCTTGAAGATGTGTTAAAGCACATAAAAGAGAGGAAGATCATTCAAGGTAGCCAGTATGGCTTTACTAATGGCAACTCATACCTGACCAGTCTGGTGGCATTCTATGATGGAGTGACAGCAAAGATTGACAAGGGAAGAATGAGCAATGTCATCTATCTAGATTTCTGTAAGGCCTTTATTATAGTCCCACATGACATCCTTATCTCCAGATGGGAGAGACAGGGATTTGATGGATGGACTCATTCATATTGAGTGGATAAGGAGTTAGCTGGATGGGTGCAGCCAGAGAGTTGCCATTAGTGGCTCTATGTCCACATAAAAGCTGGTGACAAATGGTATCCCTCAGGACTCTCATGGGACAGGCACTCTTTAATAGCTTCATCAGTGACCTGGACAGTGGCATCTGTGCACCCTCAGCAAGTTTGCAGATGACACAACAGCAGCACAGGATGCCGTCCAGGGGGCCCTGTACAAACTTGAGCAGTGGGCCCACAAGCACCTTATGAGATTCAGCAAGTGCAAGGTGCTGCATCTGGGTCAGGGCAATCCCAGACATGAGCACAGACTGGGAGAAGAAGTCACAGAGAGCAGCCCTGCAGAGAAAGTCTTGAGGGTTCCTGTGGATGAAAAGCTGAACATGAAGCCAACAGTGTGCACTTACAGCCCAGAAGGCCCATGGCACTCTGGGCTGCATCAAAAGCACCATAGACAGCAAGTGGAGGGAGGGGATTCTCCCACTCTACTTTGTCATCATGACACCCCACCAGGAGTGCTGCATCCAGCTCTGGGATCCTCAGCACCAGAAAAACATGGACTTGTTAGAGCAGCTCCAAAGGACCACAGAGATGGTCAGAGAGCTAGAGCACCTCTCCTGTCAAGACAGGCTGAGAGAGCGGGAGTTGATCAGCCTGGAGAAGAGGAGGCTTTGTGAGTGCTTCCAGTACCTTAAGGTGCTTATAAAAAGGAGGAGAGGGACATTTTATATGGGCAGATAGTGCCAGATGGAATGTCAATGGGTTTAGATTGCAAGAGGGCAGATTTATATTAGATGTTACAAAGAAGTTTTTTACACAGAGGGTGGTGAGGTGCTAGAACAGGTTGCCCAGAGAAGTTGTGGGTGCCCCATCCTTGGGAGTATTCAAGGGCAGGTTGGATGGGACTCTGAACAACCTGGTCTAGTAAACGGCATCTGTGCCCATTTTAGGGGGGTTTGGACTAGTTATTCTTTAAAGTCCCTTCCATCCAGCCTGAACCATTCTGTGATTGTGTCATTGCTAAACTGAAATGCCCTGTGCAGTTGTAGGAGGGTTGAGGATGTTTGTTTTCTGCTGCACCAAATTGTTATGCTATTACTTGTTCATTCTTTTTCTTACAGCTCTACTTTAAGAACAAAACCAGTCTTTCTCAAATTTCTTGTCTCTTAGAATTAGCATCATAGCAGAACAGTGCTGAATGAGTTTGATTCAGCTAATTTTATAAATATTTGCTCAGCAGCATTTGTCAAACTGCATTAACTCAGGTAGAAAAGCGTTCAAATTCCAAATTAAAAAAAAAAACAAAGCGCAGTGTACAGACAGTAACTGGGTAAGGGATACGCTGTTTCCCTCCTGTCTGTGTCCCAGCGTCTATGGACTGTGCACGGTTTATTTGCCAAAATTAGGCAAATATGTACCTTAAAAATGTGAAGTCTCCTAAAGTTCATAGCGATTGTTTTATCTTTTTTTCCTCACAGGCTAGACTTTCTCATGCACATTTCAAAAGATTCCATGGGTTTGCTATGGCACAGCTCCCTCAAGTGGTAGAATAATTTTCCATTTGGAATTGCAGCTTGATTTCTGTGACTCACTTGCATTCTCTTCAAAAGGTTTTGGGGCTTCTCCCAACTTACTTTTCTATCTGATTTATAACAAAAAGATCAGAGTCCAAAGAACAGGAGTCTGGGCAGGGAGGAACTTAGGCTTGCTGTACTTGAGTTCCAGTGAAGTTTGGCTAGAAAATATACTACGGTATTACCACTGCATCAGTAATTTCAAGTTTCTCCCTACAGGAATATGAAAAAAAAATATTTTCTACATTTGTCTGACATAATCATGTTGTGCCATGATTAGGAAAGCAGAAAAGGTGCTTGGCATTTAGACAATATGAAGTGCAGTGCAGGTTCCCCAGTATTAATGAGCTTTGCTTCATCCTTTGAAAGAAACCATGATAGTAAAATGAACTGTTGGATTATTTTATATGTTCCTTGTAAGTTTAGGAATCTCTATTTAATTTCTTTTTGTGTGAAACAACAGAGTCTGTCAACCCTGGTGATAGATCTGATCCTTACTTGATTTATAGGGCAACAAATGTACAAACAACTTCTTACTGTTTTCACCACGCTTCCTTTTAATTTGGAAACCAAGATAAAATTTATGCTTGAGTAGTTAGTATAATATTTCAGTAGTTAATGTAATATTTCAGAAGTATATATTGCCTTTCACCTTGAAAGATTTTAAAATTTTTTTGCAAACTAGGTATACAGAACAAGTCAGGACCATTTCAAGAGCATTTTCTCTGTAGAAACCTCTCTGATGTCGCTTATTTAGTGTGTTTATTTTTCTGTTGTCTGTTTTTATGCTTCTCCCAATTACCAGTGAATATCCATCTCCAATAAATCATTTAATTACTTTTTCTGTTACTTTTACCTAACTTTGGTTATTACATTTGAAGGGAGTCACTCCATCCTACCTCTTTGCTATAATTCATACATTTTGAGAAAAGCATTTCCTTAGAAGTGATGGTTTTGACTTAAATACTAGAAGTCTGTTAGGTGGTTTAATTTCCAAAATTATTTTTAAATAATTGTTTATAATTTGATGTCCATATTGTTATTTCAGTTTGTTTATTTAACTGCTGCCAAAACATTTACGAACTTGAGTTTAATGTTGCATGAGCTTGGAAAAGTCAGTGCAGGACTAAGAAAATTTAGTGTAAGAGTCCTAAGGTAGAGCTTTGCCGTGCTGGGGGGCTGTGTAGGGTCAGGTTGATAATGATGAGCAAGGACCACTACCATGAAGTAGGTGATACCCACAGACTCTTCATACAGATCTTGCATATGGAATTTTTACGTACAGATCCTCAGCCTGCAATATTAGAGGGGAAACTTTCTATGATGCATAGTCCTCAGTGAAAGATCCAAATACCTCACCTTTGTTTGTGTTTGGTAATCTCTTTCTGTGTCCATAGTCCTGTATACTAAATATTGAGAGTTCATGATTTTATCTTGCATTTAGATAAGTCTATTTTATGGTGTGTGAGCATAATACAACACATACATACATAGACACAAGATCTGAAGAAAATGTGGAGTATGCTGGAAGAAGCATACTGATTCTAAGACATAGGGCAATCATACTGGCTTAATATATAACTGTTACCAGCTCTGCCCTGGATTGAATTGAAAACAGTAAATTGGCAGATAATAGTTTTCTAATGTCAACTTCTTGGTATTCTGGAGACAGGGAACTGTTCTTGCTTTGTGAGGGTCTCCTACATGACAAAACTTTCTGTTCACAGCTTCTATGTTCCTGTCGCAGAACAGAAGAGTGGGTGCACTCACATGTTCTTTCCAGTATGATGATGCAGAGGGCTCAAGTATGTAAAGACTGCATCCCGTTTCTCTGGGTTTGAAACTTCTTGAGTAATTATCTCGTTTCTGTAGTCACCATTATTGAGGTTTTGCAGGACTTCAAAATGTAAGACCAGAGTGTTCAAATACATTTAAGGGAATGCTGAGAACATTTACTGTGGAGGATGGGTTGGTTCTGTTTCTATAGAAAAAACTGAAGTCTTATCCTCTCTGTCCTTTTCTTTTGTGAAGCTCTGAGGTCCTACCTAAAGATTGAACTTGTTGCTGTCATGCAAAAGACAAGTTTACCTGGTGGTGGCCACAGAAGCAATAGTGTGCAAATTACCCAGCTGTATCTTGTGTCCCTTCTCTACCCCTGTTTCAGGAGTTTTCATCATGGAAATAATGATGCTGCAAGAAACCAGCTTAGGAGTTCCTTCTCATAGGGATGTGTAGCTAGCCTTGCTCTGTCAGGCAGATGAGTTTTTCTGGAATAGAGTCAGGATGGATGCAATTTCAGACAAAACACTGATTTTGTGCATAAACTTAGAAGACTAACTGCAGAAAAGAAGAACACAACTCTTAGAACACACCATTCATTTCTACATTCTAAATTTAATTCTCCTTTTCAGCAAGAAGAATAATAATCTTGGAAATATAAAAAAAATGTTTTGCATGAAAATTTGCAATAACAATGTACTGAACATTTTTTGATCAAAGGGCTTGATGAAAAGGAACCAGAAGGAACCATGAGATTTGACATTCTGAAGACCCCTTGTGATTTTCCTTTATATGTCAGAATATATGGGAGCATGCTTTAATAATGCTACAGCTGCAATAAAATAGAGAGGGATTTGTCTTTAAGATTTTCAAAATTTGTAGAT
Organism: Muscicapa striata striata; assembly: GCA_030060385.1. Lineage (NCBI taxonomy): Eukaryota > Metazoa > Chordata > Aves > Passeriformes > Muscicapidae > Muscicapa > Muscicapa striata. The sequence goes on from JAREIS010000031.1 coordinate 2,534,959, forward strand.
GTCAGTGCTTTGAAACTGTTTTGCCAGTGTCACTGTTTTTGAGCTGCCCCATCTTGATAATCCGTCTGTAATACAATGCTTGAACTAGTGAGAGAAAAGGCAGCAGTGGGACCTCAGGTAAAAGTCATGACTCTGACTTGCTTCTCTGATAGCTATAAGGAGAAACTTTTGAAAGAGATATAGCATGATCTCTTGTATAGCAAGTGAAAAGTTGAGGGTCATGTAGGAGCCAGAATGCTGTTTTGGGCTTCTGTACACCTTTTCAAGGAAATGGTGGGAAACCCAGTGATATATACAAATAAAATAGTGTAAAATAGTATGGAATGAAAAGAAGACCTTGTGTGCTTATACAGAAGATGAATTAATGTTATAACTGCAGGAAAGGTGATGATCTTTTTTTTTGTTTCCAGGTTTAAAAATGTCTGATCTGAAAAATATTATACACAGAACCCATTGTATTGAAAAACTGCTGTCTGAGAACAATTTGCGAGATGTTGAGGATCATCTTAAAGAACTTGAAGATGTTGGTATGACTGTAGAATATCTTCAGGGGACAGAAGTTACCAAGGCTGTATATAGAGTACTCAAAAGTTGCCCTTCAGGAGAGTTGAAAAAGAAAGCGAAGCAGTTATTGTCAAGGTGGAAAGCACTTTACAAGAATAATTGTGCTCAATCAATGCAAGTTAAAAATTCAGTTTCTGCATGTGTGAAAGAAGAAATTGAGCATCTCCTTGTAGTTCCCAGAGAGCAGTCACTGTCTGAAGGACCATGTCAGCAGGAGGCATTAGATGGTACTAGTTCCAACATTTTGGTCCTGTCCCAAACTGTTAAAGATGTGGTATGTAACAATGCAGAAGGCAGTATGAATCAGCATTCTTCTTTCGAGGAGCAACATGCTGTTCATGAAGATTCTAAATCTGTTGTTAGCAAAGCAAGTCTGCAGCAGGATCTGATGAGAGCTCTGAGGTGTAAATGTGTGGATCTTCTTTATAAAGCTTTGATTGGTTCTGCCAAAGATGAAGAAGAAACTATTAAATGGCTAGAGCTAGCTAAAGAAATTGAAGAACATATTTTTGCTCTTCATGCTAAAGATGATAAAAAGTACAAAAATTGCATCAGAAGTAAAATCTCTAACCTTAAGAACCCTAAAAGTTGCCACTTAAAACAGAATCTTTTTTCAGGAACTCTGAGCCCAAAGACTTTTGCTGCAATGACAGTGATGGAAATGGCCAGCGATGAACTGAAACAGCTCAGGGCTCTGTACACAAAATCATCTGTTCAGGAACATCAGCTTCCACAGGTTATTAATGGCACACAGACAAACAAAATAAAGTGCAGACGCTGTGAAAAATTTGATTGCACTGTCACTATGATTGCCAGAGGAACTCTCTTTCTTCCAGCTTGGGTGCGAAACACAAATCCAGATGAACAAATGTTGACTTACGTTATTTGTAATGAATGTGGAGAGCAGTGGTATCACAGCAGATGGATTTGTTTGTAATGCTATCGTTCTTTAATAAGGAGCTTGGAAACGTGTATGAGAATGTACCTCTGTTGAAACAGTAATTTTAAATTCTGTGCTGATATTATGTGGGTGCTGCCACTAAAAACTGCAAAATCAGTTTTAAAAAAAACCTGCTAATGTGTTTTTAAAGATGGCTTGAATGAATCTTGCATGTCTTTAAGTAATGTAAATATGTAAAGAAATAAAAGAGTAAAGGGAACAAGTGGTTACACTGTATCTGAGTGGAATATTTGCTAGTAAATTCATTAATATTATTCCAAGTTCTGAGTTTTTTCCTGAAGGGACTGGATACTTAAAATTTTTTTAACTTCAGGAGTTCTTTCACAGAGTGTAAGTTTTATTTACAGTAAACAAACTGTTTGCAAAACTGCAGTTCACATACTTGTGTGCATTGCAGAATGTTCAGCATGGATTCACTCCTTTATTCAATCAGTTTTTGCAAGTATTAGATTAGTGGTGATTTCTACCAGGGAAAAAAGAAACTGGAAGTAGAGCATTAAATGGGGTAGAAAGCAGCTAGCAAATGAAAGCAAGAATGAAATTCTGCTTTAATGTTTTTCGCTATAAGAAAGAAAATAGGACTTGTGACAGTCTATCAGTATGCAGGCTAGATTTACAATGTAAGATGGTGTGTCCTACTGCAAAAAAATTAATGCAGGATCAGACAGTGGATTATTTCAGAAAATGATGTAAATATATTATTGGATTTATGTTTATTTAATAAAATTAGTAGTAGTTAATAACTTTCTTGAGTGAATAGCCTCTCTGGAACTGAGGTATCTGTCCTGAACTGAGAAAATTAATGTTTTTATATAGCACACACTACCCATAAAAAATGAATAGAAGGAAATTCAGTAACAGAAGTTTTTATACGTTTTTGTTGCAGAGTCAACAGGATTCTCACTGATTGTTTACTAGAAGTATTTCTTAAAAAAATCCTTCTCACTAAAGTCAGAGGCCTGTATCTTTTACAAATGCAGGACAGGCATTTAGCACTTCAAGGTTAAAACGTATCAGCAGAGCAGAGAAACCTGCTGAGTATTTGCTGGAGGAATTGAGGACAGTTCTGCACCCATCTGACTGTGACACAGCTGAGGCTGGTCAGCTCTTTTGGGCTGAGCTGCATGACCTCTCAGAAAAAGGAGTTGGAGGCATGAGATGAGAAAATAGGTATTGTTGAGCTAAATGCCAGTCAGGACTAAAAGACAGGCCTTTATTTGTACATGGAGAAAATTATGTGTAACCTGATGTTGCAAAGAGACACCTAAGCTATTCTACTGAACAAAAAAGAAGAAAAATCTTTCCATTCTGTGAAGGGTTAGCAATTACCTTTGAGAAGCATTACCTAGATTTTTATCATGTAAAAATGTGTGTTTTAGGGAAATTGCACTGATGTAAAATATATGTTAAAGCTTTAGGCCAGACCCCCAGTGTTAAGCTGTGTAACCAAGGAGTTACTATCTGGCCTTCCTTCCCAGCCCTTACTTGTGTGCTGGAATTGATGCTTACAAGTAGTCCTGCCTCAGTGGCAGTGCTTTTGTGTAAAGTATTATTGTTAGCTTTCAATGAAACTACAGGAAAGCAAACAATCCTGTGTCAGTGGATCACAGCAAGCACAGGATTGTGTGCAGTTATTTTGAAGGTCATGGTCCTGATGAGGAGAACTTTATGCCAGCATTGTACTGTGTCAGAACACCATGTAGCAGAAGACTTTATTTTAGCTGTGAACAACTTATAAATAATTTCTGCCTGCAGTTGGTTTGAAGCCAGTCCAGTAATGTAGAGCTCATCCAAGTTTTATCTTGGCAAAGGGAAATATTACAAGGCATGGAGGGTGTTTCTGACAAAATATATTTCAAGGGTAAAATTTGTGTCTGTAACATTGGCTATGTTTGTGACATAATATGTAACATCATTTTCTTTCGAACTGCCCATCACTAAATGTGTAACTGTGTAGGCTTAAAATACTTGACTGGCTAAGATTATATGCTTTGTCTCAAAATGTCTTTAAGAAGCCAATTTGCAACTATGTAGTATGTACAGCAGCAGGAGGGTGTAGATCACTGGAGTACAGGGAGTAGAGTCCAGAAACAAAAAAAAAGCTTTGAAAAGTGAGATTCTTTTATATTGTTGAAGTTTTTTTTTGCAGTTCCTTCCAGGTGAGAAAAAGATCTCTGAACTTTTTTAAGCAGAGATTGTTAATTTGGGTATGATGTTTAGGATGTCCGTGCTGCTTCTCCTACAAGGAGTGTGTCATTAGAGGTGATACCCACAAACATAGGACAAATACGTGCTGAACAAGGTTAAAGTCTGTATTTGTCTCCATGGGGTTTTACAGAGATGCTGTAAATTCAACTCCTCCTTGAATCCTGTGATCTAACAGCAGCAATAAGGTCTTAAACATAAATTGCCCTCAAAGATCAAGCAGTCTGTAGCTGCAAAACTTGTGATACATATCTTAAGAAGATGAGAGCTGAATTAACAATGAATTTCAGTGTAAAAACAAAGATACTGTTCTATATGTGAAGTGCTCTATTAATTGTAGTCAATGTTGCTCCCTTAATACCAGTAACAAAACTCCTTGTGGTTCTTAGAGATCCTCTGCCAGATCCACTTCCTTCTGTTTTGCTGAGTGCCTTTTCTGTCTTTGTCATATCCCTCTTACTGTGCTCTTTTTAGGGAGCTGCCATTTGTTGTTTATAACTCTTTCTTCTTTTCAAAACCAGAAGGAAATTTGTGCTATTTTATTTTTCATTTAAAGTATGTTCCTTTCCATCTGCGGTGCTATCTACATTTGCTGCTAGAGCAAAGAAGTGCAACTCTTTAAACAAAAAAACAGCTCTTTTTTTGTGCCAAGAAGGAAAGTTAGCTGGTAACAGGCTGTGGTTAAGGAGCAAATGTATTGAATTACAGTCCTTCAGGGTGCAATGGCCTAATTCAGTGACTGCCTGGAAGATAAGGAAAGAAACAAGAGCACTTTGATAATTTCTTGGATTGCTTGGAAGTTGGCTTGCTGCATTCTGGTATTAACAGAGCCATAAAGGCAGATGACTTCATATCCCCTTATTTTGTACTGCTGTAATTCAGCCAAGAGGTGACAAAGTCATGTTTTACTGAGGCCATGTCATCACTTGCCGGGATGGGACATAGTCTTCTTGCCAGCTACAGATGGTAAAAAGTATTATTCACAAGCATTATAAGAGAGCTTTGCTGATACAGAACTTCCCCCTACTCATACAAAAAGGTTGCCCTTTATTTGCCATTGGATGTTTTTTGTGCTGCTCTCTCTAACATTGCATAACAACACTTCATGAATACCCCTCTGTGAACAAAATCCTTAAGGTGCAAAGTCAGCTTTTGATGAAAGGTGCATGAGAGGGAGCAGCAAGGGTGGGTTGCTGCACAGGGGGAGGTGAGCCAGGGGTGGATGGTGGGTGACCAGGCATGCAGGGACAGTGACTTCAGTTAAAGGGTCACTGTTTGGCAGCACCCAAACAAGAGCAAGGCAGGTCCAGTGAAAATAATCTGCCAAAACTCCCGTGAGAACTGGGCAGGTCTGGGGATGTGCTGTTGGATGGAGATTGGTGCACAAGGTGGGGTGCAGGTAGAGGGCCACCAGGTTTGTACACTGTCTGAGCCAAAATGGGGCTCTTGCTGGCAGTGGGAATCTGAAGTAGCTGCCCCCACCAGCACTGCCCCAGCCCTGCTCCCCACCACTCGAATGGTCAAACAGTGGCTTTGGACAGAGGCAGCCCCACAGCAGCCACCATTGGGACCCTGCCTGTGTGCAGAATTTAATAAGGAGTAATTCTGGTGCACTTGTTGCAAACTGCATCCTAGCTGGGCACGTTGTTCTGTCTGACCTCAGGACTGGCAGGTGTGCTTCATGTGGCCAGCCCTATCAGAGGCATCATTTGTTCTACAATTTGTGTTGTTCCGTAGCAACTACTGGGTTTGTTACAAGGTATGTAACAGAGTAGACACAGGGAAAGGGGCCTTCAGTTCCTGATCCTCTAGCACTCCTGCATGTGTATTAACCATGAGAGTAACTTGATGATGCCAATCCATTAAGCCTAAAAAATCATAAGCATAATAGCCATCGTTACACCATGGTTCTTTTCTATTTTCTTATATGTTCCCATGTAAAGGAAATAAAAATACATCTTATCTGAGAAGTTCAAGAATTTTGTTTCCAAATACAACTTGAAAAAATGAGGTATCTGGACAAGCTGAAGAATTGAGTTCAAGTGGATCCTCATGAGGATCAATGAGACGAAGTACAAGATGCTGTACCTGGGTCAGGGCAAGCCCTGGTGTCCCTACAGGCTGGGAGTTGAATGGGTTGAGAATAGCCCTGAGGAGAAGGACTTGGAGTGCTGGTGGATGAGAGGCTGGACATGAGCCAGCAGTGTGAACTTGCAGCCCAGAAAGAATCAAAAGCAGTGTGGGCAGCAAGATGAGGGAGGTGGTTCTGCTCCTCTACTTTGAGCTCATGAGACTCCACCTGCAGTGCTGCATCCAGCTCTGGGGTCTCCAGCACAGGAAGGACATGGACCTGCTGGAACAGGTCCAGAGGAGGCCACCAAGATGATCAGAGGACTGGAGCACCTCTCCCATGGGGAAAAGATGAGACAGCTAGGGTGGTTCAGCCTGGAGAAGACAAGACTGAAGACCTCATTGAAGCCTTCCAGGACCTAAAACAGGGCTTATATGAAAGATGGGGATAGACTTTTTAGCAGGGCCTGTTCCAGTAAAATGAGAAAGGAGCATAGATCCAGACTGGACAGACTGACTATATTCAGGCTCGGAATTCGGTTTTTTACAACGAGGGTGATGAAACAGGTTGCCCAGATTGATGGTGGCAGGGCTCTGAACAATCTGAACTAGTTGAAGTTGTCCCTGCTCATTGCAGTGTGATTGGACTAGATGATGTTTAAAGTACCTTCCAAGCCAAACTATCCTGTAATTAAAAATTTTTTCACTTGTATCCAATGTGTTTCAAAACAAAATCCAGTGTTGTTTCAAAACAGAAACATGGTAGCTTCCCCCCAAAAGGTATTAAGTGCAAAATAGAGTAATTATTTCCTCTACCTCTAAATGCAGCTTTTTCTTCTTTATTAATCATAAAATAATGCCATAACTGATCAGAACTTACATACTTTAGAATTACCATAATTTAAAGTCCACTTTCCTATCTCTCCAGCACTTACTTGTATTTTATTCTAGAATTGGATGAAAGCAGATTCCAGGAAAAAAGTACATAAAAATTTTCAAAGTCTAGCTTTGTTAAATAAAAATGGGTCCGATATTATCAGATTTGCCTCTAGCATGGCACTCCTTTTAATAATCCTGTTCCTGTTAGTAGGAGACATCTGCTTTTGATGATACTGAGATCTTGTTTTCCAGTCCTTGGGCCGTGTTGATGTCTGATCCAAAACAAGGCAGCCCTAAGAGTGGCAATTCCAGTCTGATTGCATCTGTGTTATAATCGGAAGCATGTGATGACTGCTTGAGCAAATGGGTGCACTTATGCCTGTCATCACCTATCCCTCCTTATAGTGTGGGAACCTCGTTAATTTCTCGTTTTTTTTCATTTTAATTATACTTTGCCCCTCGTGGGGAGGTTGTAAGAGCACAGAAAAGACTTATCACTGTCTCCTTTAGCTTTTTTCCCTGTGATCTTGTTTAAACAGTCGAATTACTACTAGGAAAAAAAAGTGCCTGGCTACTTTTTAAAAATAACTTGCTTTGTATTTCGATGAATTCCTTCATTGTCACAAGCACAGTTTTAAATGTTTCTACTTGCAAAGTGAAGCTGCTTTAAAATTGTGAGTTTGCACACCTGGGGCCCATAGTGTGGAGCACAGTGAGACTACTGCCTTTAATAACTAACTCTGACCGGCAAATACTTAATGAAGGCATTTTCGGGCTTAATAGTGCAGGGCGTTCTAGAGCATGTGAAAGTGTTATCTTTTCCAGTGGAACGCTCTCAGTGGCGCACGATAGTGATCCATGAGAGATGGCCCTCGGTGGCCTTTCCGGCCCTAGTCTGGCTGTGGGCACAATCGTTCCCGTTGCCCGCTGTTTCCCCCGTTTCCCCCTGTTCCCGCCGTTCCCGCTGCCCGCTGTTTCCCCCGTTTCCCCCGTTTCCCCCGTTCCCGCTATCCCCATTCCCGCACCTTCCCGCAGCTCCGGCCTGACCAACTCCCCCAGCCCATCCCTATGGGGGCGGGGCCTCTGCTCGGTGGGCGGGGCCTGTGTCACGCGGTGACCGGTCCCGCCCCCCGCCTGGCCGCCATGTTCGTTCTTTCCCGGCGGCGGTGGCGCAGCCCGGGACCGGGACCGGCGGCAGGAGCAGCCACAGGCCCTTCCTGCGGGCAGGGATCGGCCTCCCCAGCGCGCCCGGGAGCGGCGGCAGTTCCCTTCCCGCGGTCTGGAGCCAAGTCAGGTTGTGTTATTTTCCTTTCTCTTGCTGCCGCGTTCCCCGCTCGCTCCCCCGCCGCTGTCCGGGATGCCGGGCGCGCTCCCCGGTGCTCCCTGGCGCAGCCTGCCGGGAGCGGGAGGGCAGCCCAGCCCCGGCCGGGCCCGCAGTGGGAGGGGGCCTCGGGCGCTCCCCAGAGCCGGTGCGGGTGGCGGGGAATGTGGCGTGATCCGGGATCCCGTGACTCCGGCAGGCGGTGGCTCCTTTGGGAAGCGGTTCCAGCCGGCGCACGGCCGGTCGCCGACCCCGCCGCGCTTCCTCACGCCTGAGGGATCGCTGGTCAGTCACGGTGAAACTCGGCTTCGTACCTCTGTCCTCAGCTCGTTTCAGACTGGGAACAGAAGAAGTACTTTCGTCTCCTTTTTCTCGTTGCTGTGTGCTTGGAACGGGCTGCCCAGGGAGGTGATGGAGTCAGAGTCCCCGCAGGTGTTTAAGGAAAGCCTGGGCGTGGCACCCAGTGCCGTGGGCAGGTTTACACGATGCTGTTGTGTCGGGGGGTGGTGTCGGTGGTCTCGGAGGTCTTTTCCAGCCTAATGGGCTCTGTGCTGGAGAGGGGCCGCCTGCTCAGCGCGCCCTTGGGTTTCAGTTCTTCTTTTTGGAAGCAGTGACTGACTCAGCCCCTCAGCAGGGCCGGGGGGTTCCCAGCGGTGGCAGGTGGCTCTGCGGGCTCAGGTGTGGTCGTGGCTGGGAGGGCAGGGATGGGCATGGGCCACAGTGGGGAATCGCTTACCTCTGGGTGCTTGATGGGCTGCTCTCGGTGTGAGTAAACCCGTGTTACATATAACTTGTGCAAAACAATTGAGTGGATAACAGAATAGTGCAAGAAAAATAGTTTTGAAAACCTCCATGGCCTTTATAGCAAGGTTATATATAAGCAGATATGTAGAGAGCATTTAAGTTTTATTAACTTGGGTGGGACAGTCAAGTAGGGAACTTCTTGGCTAAGTTTTGTTCAGGAATTGAAGTGTTTGTCTGCAGATAGCTGTCATGCAGTCACCCATCCTACGTGTTGTTTTCCTTCTTGTCCACAATAATCTACAGCTACACTAAATAAGCATGTGGGTTTTATTTGTCTTTACTTTTAAAGTGTTGTGCAACACTGAGGTTGTCGGTGCTTGCTTTTTTTAGAGTAAGGGTGGCTGGGTGGTTTTTTGTGTGTGTGGGGTTTTTTTTTGTTTGTTTTTTCAAAGTGTTTTTCCATGACTTTTAGTAGCTTTGAAGGTAACAAGCTGTAATGGCAGACTGGAGGGAGAGTAGACATACCCAAAATAAGTCCAAAACCTTTTTTTCTTACCACTTTTATTTTCAGAGAAACCTAACCAAAGGATGGTACAGCTGTATCTGTGTTTCATACCAACATCAAATTAATAATGAACGGGTACTTTTCTCTGTCTTCATTCAGGCTGTATGGAGCTGTCTTTGCTATCTTAATTTTAGTAAAGCCTTTTCCATAAAGTTAAAAAGAGAGAGTGTGTATTAAAAAAACAAACAAACAAACCTGCTCTAGCAGTCCTTGTATTGCTTTTGAGTGCTCAAACACCATTGGTTTCCTTAAATTGAAAATGTGTGGAAAAAACTAATTGCAGGGGGTCAATTAAGATCTTTAGATTTCAAACTTTATTTTGCATCAATTTGGTAATAAATTACAGGAAACAGATCTTCCAGCTCCTTAGGATTGGAATTTTACATAAACATTTCACAGTGAATGAAAACTTCCCAGCAAAAATGCTTGTAAGAAGTCCTTAGGGTTTGTTGTTTCATTTTTTGTTTGTTTTGGTTTTTTTAATAGTATTCATTCTCCTCTGTGTTTTGTTTTTGTTTTCATTCTCAGCAGAGCATAGAAGTGTGTTGGCCTGGTACAGTGTAACCCACTTAATGCCTTAGGGATGGACTTTCGTCACAAGAGTTATACTGGGAAAAATATGAATGTACAAGGTAGCCTTGTACCAATAGAGGCTGCTATTACTAAGATTCCCTGAAGGAAGGGGGAAACTAATGCAAGGGAGAAAGATGAGCACATTTGGGCAGAAATAATTGCTGGATAAGTTATTGAAAGATTGGAAGCAGTAATGGAGAAGTAGGTTGCAAGGAGAATGTCAAATAGCTCAGGCATTGTTAGCAGTGTTGGACCAGGAGCAGCAGCACCAGAGGGTGCTTTGAAGTTGGCTGAAAGTAATAGAATATTTAAGTTGGAAGATGTTTAACTGTGAACTGCTGAGAAATGTCAACTCTGATTAAATCCGAATAAATCAGTTCGCTCATTCTGCTTGAATTTGGGGAGTGAGTTTGGAGGTTAAGGTTAGGCTTATACAAGATTCAACTGGCAGAAGTATAAATGTAGGTATTTCTCCTGACAAATTTTGCTAATTGACTTTGTGTCTAGCTAGAAGTTAGAATAAATGAAGTGATTCCGGCAGTAGGTCCTGGAATGATTTAATGATCCAAGGGTTATGTGAACTTCAGGATTCCTTCCCATGACCACTGGTTCTTTCATAGCCCTGAGTCCAGCCAGGCAACTGTTTGAACTAGAATCCTGAGCTTCAGAGGAGTCAAAAACAACCTTAAAAAGAAATGCCCAAACTTTTTGGTATCCAAATGAGTGGCAACAGCTAAATGACAGTCCATTTTGGGTTGGGTTCATGTAAGAAATTACAAGTAAATTCTAGTGATATTCTGGTGTTAGATCAAGCATGTCTAGGCTGCTTACCACTTGAGGCAATTTCAGATTATCTGTATTTTCTTTTGGATAGATGCTTAATTATTTGCTGACAGGTTATCTTCATAGTGCAGTGGTGAAATCACAGATACAGGAAGGAACACTTGCAAGGAGATCAGGACCTTGGTAGGTCGCGCTGTGTGACTGAAGGGCTTCCAGGCAGCTGACAAGTGACTATCAGTAAAGAGATGTTCCTGATCCGCAGCTCTTACATCAATGCCCCATGGAGGGGAGGGTCAGTTTGGAGGCTGACTAATGTCTCTGCTTGTAACACATTCAAAAGTACAAAGCTTGTAGCAGCTTGACTTCATATCTGGTTGTTTTCTTTTGAATTGAGAAAAAAGTCTTTCCAGGACAAGCACGCTTGTGACCTCTTACGCACTGATAAAACAATTCTTGTGCCACTTAATTGACCAGGGTATAAACCACTACCTCCCAAGAGGCTAAGAGGAGAAAAGTGAGAAAATGTGCTTCTGTCTTTCTTTTCAGATTTTTGGAAGCTTGCAGATCTGCTATAGGCAACAAGTTTAACCACTGTAGTGATTGAGGGCTGAGAAATGTAAAACCTTCACAAACAGTATGTGTTGAAAACTGTAGTTTTGGATTCTGCCCATTCTGCTGCAGCTCTCGTAGTTCTTGGGACTTCTTTTCAGTCATTTCACAGAGAAGCAATTAATGTCATTCTTTGATGGGCTACTGTAACTAACAAACTACTTTTTCTATCCTAGCCTGGCAATTATTGTCAAATGCTTTGTTTGTGTGGAAAAAACCCAACTACTAATGAGGGAGAGAGTTTACATTTCTATTGAAAGGCAAATGTTTTTTTCAGTCAAAATACTTGCAGTGGTGTGCCTTTTTAAACTTCTAAGCTGATGCAAGTGGCTTAACAAAATATAGTGGCTTAGTAAATAAAATTGTAAATAAGCTGCAAAACTGAAATAGATGTGCTTATATGTGTAAATTCGAGGATAGGAAATTGTGAAACATGGTCAGTGTCATGCTTGTTGTAGAACTGCTAATTCTCTTTGTCCATAACTTTAGTGTTTTTTCTTAAATCAAAGATGGCTCCTTTCTTCAGCAAGTCTTGGCTGATATTATTCGGTTGTAAGTAAACATGATTACTTACATGATGGGAACAAACTGTTTAACAGCTTCAGCTAAAGGACAGTGTACTACATATCTTCAAGAAAACCTTTAGGTTTAGTCTTGGTATTGTATAGCAGGTGGTTCATCAGTGACCACTGAACGACAGTGATAACTGAAACAAATTTTCTCGCTTGTTTCCAAGTTAGAAGGTAAGTACAAGTGGAGAAGCAATTGTCTGGAAATTAGAAGTGTCCCTTACATCTGTTTCTTCAAAAATCCTGAGGCAGTTCAGTGGTGCTATTACAATAGATCCAGGTTTTGGTGCCCTATTTAAAAAAGGAGAGCGGAGGTGAAATTTCAGTTCCTCTGTGTGTTTTTTTTTGTTTGGGTTTTTATTGATGTGCTGCAGTGGCTGGCATCAGTGCAGGGCTGTAAATAGGTCCAATTGCCTTGGTTTGTTTAATAGTTAGTGTATGTGGGGTTTGCAGCTTGCTCACATTAAAGATACAATGCAGTTACTGATTTAGCTAGCACTGTTTTTCTGTAGAATTTTGAGTTCCACAATTATCTTCAGCCTTCATTCAGTACTTTGGTGTGAGCAGGTCCTCCTTAATCTATGAAATTATTTTTTATAGTAAAGAAGGACAAATTCTTAGACTTGAATTTATGTATTGCTGCTGTGGTTTTCTAGACCAAGAATCTTGCTTTTCTTTGAGTGCTGCCTCAGTACCTAAGCAAGAGAGGTATTTGCACTCAAAGACAGATATTAAGCTGACATATGGAAGCAAGACAATCTGGATGCATAGACTGGACAAGGCAGTGGTATTTCACTAAGCTTTGCAGGACTGCAGGATTTTGTAATGCAGGCTCATTTTTCTGAGGTTGTTTAGCTATTTGTCTTTCGTTGTGACAGCAAATATTTGGACTGATAGTGGAAATATTTGACTTGCAATTCATTTTACTGTTTAAAAGGGACATCCTGAAAGGCAGCAATTAATTTACTTTTTTTGTGTTATGGTATATGATCATGTTATAAATTACATTTAGTAGAAAATGTTCCCTGCTTTTAACATGAATATTGAAGTCAGTGATTTAAGCACTGTAATCCTTCTAAGTTAGGGGAAGCAATTCAGAAATGGTAATCAAAATGAACCAGAGTGGGGTTGCTTTTAATTTATTTGCTCTGACTTGCTTTGAATATTGACATGATTGAAGAATGTGAGGGAGAATTATTCTTGTTAGGCTCTTTGTCTACTAGGTCAAGATTACTTTTACATTTACTAATTTTGTACTTACAAAGAAATAACTGGAACAAACAGTTGTGTGTAATTCTATACTGTCTAGCAATTCCTGATGCTGGGTAAAACAATCAGATGCACATTAGGAATTAAGCTTTTGGTTTTTTTTCAGATGATGAATGATGATTTAAACTGAAAAATTAGTGTAGTAAATCTTCAGAAACATCATATCGTATGTTAACCATCCTTTCCAAAAACACTGTCCAAACTCACATTATACAGACAAATTGTATAATGGTAGAAATAACATTAATTCTTGTAACGTCTTAAGTATTTTCTCATTGTATTATTTATTAGAGTGTTAAGGCTTCATAACTTCAGAAAAAAACAATTACAAGAATTGACCTCTTTAAAAGATGTGCAATTAGAAAATATTTAAAGATGTGCAAAGATACAAATATAAAGATATTTAATGATATGCAATCAGAAAAAAAATGCAGCAGTCTACTGTTTGGAAAAATGCCTCTTTGAAGCAGCAGATACTCTGAATCACATTATTAGTGTGGCTGCAGTCCCTTATATAGTAATAAAACTGTAAATGTACAAAGTCTGCTGCTTTCAAATAAACATACTTGCTAATGCTTTTAAATATTCTCCTTTGGTGCTTCAGATACAGCTTGTCAGCATCTAAATGACTGTATATTCCATTATTTTGGACTAAAATCTTTACAAAAACTTAATTCTCACTAGACTGACAACTGTGGAAACAGAATGTCCTGAAAAGCAACATTGCCTGCAACATCACAGAAGACTCTTTCTGTAGCTTTTGTGTGAAAGGACCAGTTTGGTCCACTTTTAATAATTTGTGGTTGGTCTGTAATTGTCTGCCCAGTAAAACTAATTTTATGGTCATCCGTCTCTCAGACTTCACTGGAATGGCCCACATAGTTGAAATTTTGCAAATTAACTTTGCAGGATCTAGATGCACACAGTAGTACATACTGTTAACACTTTCCTTACATATATATTGTTTAAAATGTGGCCTTGTGGAGAATTTCATGATAGTAACTTCCATTGATTAAAATGCAGACAATAAAGAAACAAGTGCATAGTACCAGTGAGAACTATTGAAGCCAGTTATTTATGCATATTATGTCTTTTAGGGAACTTCTGATTTCTGCAGGACTGGAAAAATAAATTGTAACTTGTTCCCTGCATTGGTAGGGAAGAACAGAAGAACATTCAGTACCCTCTGTTCCCACTAAAGCATTATTTATTAAGAAGCAGCTCCTATCTATTGATGTAGAAACTGGAGATGTAAATAAATACACTGGACCATTTTCAAGAGTTAAGCATAAACCTGCAACTCTTATGCAAGTAGTCCAGTGATTCTAATAAGGCTTTTCACATGCACCAAAATGCATGTGTTCATGACCTGAACCATAGCCATTGAACTGTAGCCACTGAACCTGAACCTGAGCTCTCTGAAGAGCAAATGAACTATCTTCTTATAGCTTCTAAGTACTTTCATTATCACAGAAACCTGTACAGAATTAAGATTTTATAAACATTGTTGTTAATTATGCAGTATGAATGAATTAAATTATTTGCTCTGAACAAATTTTTAATGGAAGCAGTCTGTTCCATGTATTTTGACTGTTTTTGTCTTGAGGCTTCAAACTGCTCCTTCTGTCTTTACTGTAGATTGTGTCTAGCCAAATAAATATTCAAAGATGGAAAGTCACTGATAAAAAAAATTCCTGAAATTTCTTGCTTCTACTGTAGGCCTTGATTGTAAGGCAGCACAGAGTCATATGACTCTCATGCCAGCTTGTATCAGGTACTAATTCTACAGCCACACTGTGGGTGATGTATATGCCAGTAATGCTAATTACAACTAGAAAGACCACATTCCTTCCTTCAAAGAAAGAGAGGGACTAGGCAACTTCTGACCCATTTCCATTTTAAACAGATGCTATTTTCAGAGAAGTCTGTTTGGGCTGAAACCCAAACTATTAGGCAGGTTTAGGAACACAGTTCTCCTCATACAGAAACTTCAGTTTGGGCTTGTTAAAATGAAACTTTACCCCCCAAGCAATTAAAACACCATTTTACAGTATTAGATGACACTACAGTTTTGAGAGCAAAGGTTGGGTACAAAGCACTAATGAGCAATCTACTTTAGTGCTAAAGGATTTTTTTTTTAATTTCTTTTTAAGTCTAACAGTTAAAAAGCCTTCTTTGGTGTCACTAATTTGCCATCCCCATGCTGGCAGCCAGACTATTCACTAGCACTTCCAGAATTTTTGGCAGTTTTACTATGCGAAGTTGACACCTCCTAACTGAACTGTCATTGTAGACTAGAGCTTGGTATGTGGCATTTTGAATACCACTGAAGTAGCAACAGCAAATTTTCTTTTGTGATAGTTTTAATAATATTCCATTCATCAATGCTGTTCTGCAAGGAGTAAACTATAAACTATTGAATTTTCATCTAAATAAAATGACAGCATTTGCATTTGTTCCATAGATAACTGTTCCAAGTGCATTGGTTTAAAAAATAACTTTGGTAATAAGATACAGCACTGAAGTGACTAGTTCAAGGCACATGCTCTATAAAATTCTCTCACTCCTCTCTTTTCCATGAACCTTTTCCAGTGAACATAAATGAATTATAGCACTTCAGCAGAAAGAGGGGGGTGATTTGAAGGGTTTGGGTGTTTTAAAGAGTTTTAAGTGACAGACCAGTAATTTATGCAGCATACTGCTTAGGTGCAGACTGCAGTCTGTGGAAGAGACACCTCTTAAATCTGGTATTCTTGAGTGGGTATTCTTACTGGAGTGTATCTTACTGGAGTTTGCCTGTTTAGTGGAGTCCTGTTTTTGTACATGAAACTTGATGTTGGTGGAATTTAAACCACATTCTAGATATTTATGCGTGCAAAATTTGCTGCTCACAACTATTTTTATTTTTAATGATTTTCTTATTCTTTACAGGTCTAGGAAACCAGGAGGATATTTTCCCATAACAATGGCAGCAAAATCATCACTTCTTAAAGTAATACTGCTAGGAGATGGTGGAGTTGGGAAGAGTTCCCTTATGAACAGATACGTCACCAACAAGTTTGATGCACAGCTGTTTCATACAATAGGTGTGGAATTCTTAAATAAAGAGTTGGAAGTCGATGGACATTTTGTCACAATGCAGATATGGGACACAGCAGGTCAGGAACGGTTTAGGAGCTTGCGGACTCCTTTCTATAGAGGTTCGGACTGTTGCCTGCTAACCTTCAGTGTGGATGACTCTCAAAGCTTCCAAAACTTAAGCAACTGGAAGAAAGAATTCATTTATTATGCAGATGTCAAGGAGCCTGAAAGTTTTCCATTTGTGATACTGGGTAACAAAGTTGATATCGATGAAAGGCAAGTGTCTACAGAAGAAGCCCAAGACTGGTGCAGGAATAATGGCAACCATCCCTATTTTGAAACCAGTGCAAAAGATGCCACTAATGTTGCAGCAGCCTTTGAAGAGGCTGTTAGAAGAGTTCTAGCCTCTGAAGATAGATCAGATCACTTTATTCAAACAGATACAGTAAATCTTCACCGGAAACCGAAACCCAGTTCATCTTGTTG
Source organism: Muscicapa striata striata (assembly GCA_030060385.1). Lineage (NCBI taxonomy): Eukaryota > Metazoa > Chordata > Aves > Passeriformes > Muscicapidae > Muscicapa > Muscicapa striata. The sequence goes on from JAREIS010000031.1 coordinate 2,551,638, forward strand.
TTGACTTCAATTTCTTTTTGCCAAATTACTGTTGACTAGCTTGCTCTGTAAAAGAATGGGGAAGGTGTAGTAGATAGAGTAACAAATGGATTTCATTCAAATATCAAAATCATAATATTCTGCTGCTTTCATGAGGGAGAAAAAGAAAAATCTCCATTCATGAGTGACCCATTATTGAATAAGTGATGCTTTCTGTTTAGGAAGACATCAAGTAAAAAAATAATATAGGAATGTAATTTGCCAACTTTATTCAAATGATAACTATTTTGAATATAATTAAAACTTGAAAGTTCTAGAAGCACTACTTTGGAGAAGCTGTTCTGGAATTCAGGCACAAAGATACTTTTATATGTGTATATTTTTATGAAATCGGCATTCCACTTTTGTTTTGTTAGATGTCAGTTTCTTAATAATGCTAGGTATTAAACTTAAGTCTCACTTCATTCCTTTTGCTGTGAGTGGTATTTCATCTCTAATGTGGTTATTCTAAATTAATATAAATTATGTCCAGGTCTTCTAATTGCCTAATGTTGCTATAATTTGTGTAGGTTTATAAGTAGGAAATAAGTTTCCTACGTATTTAATGTCCATTTTTCCCCATCTACTGTTCTAATGCTGCACTAATTTTTCCAGTGGTTTAATGCAAAATACTGATCATTTTTAAAATATGTGTGTCTTTGCCTTAAGTCCATTCTAGCATGTTTCTAAACAATAAGGTGAAAAATCTGGGTAACTGAAGTATAACCATTTTTTGAAAAAGAAATGCTTTATTCAGTCAGCTTTAATAGTACTTGAAAGGATCCACATTATGACAGTTTTTTAGGAAAATTCCTCATGTACAGCCTTAGAAGTTCCAAACTTCTTGTTCCTGTTAACCTGAGCTATGAATGTGTTTACCAGTAATACCTGCACTGTGATATTAAGGATTGGCAATATGTAGAGAACTCAGGAAGCTCTTACAGTAGATTTTGACAGCTTTCAGCCCTAATACAGATATATAACTATAGACAGTGTTTGAGCTGAATTTGATCCTTATTACAATTGCTATTTTAGGATATGGACTTATACATTTAAGAGATAATGTCTTTTATATTACTGAATTAATTTCATAATGATGAACGGGAGCAAATTCTATGTGTTTATTGGACAGTCTTTTTTGCAGTCAGGCAGGCAAAACTGAAGGTGTTCTTGAGGCTTTCAGGTGCAGTTTAAGTGGTAGAATACTTGTATGAGAAATTGTTCAATATTGGCTCTCAGAGTAACCAGTGTCCTTGCAATAGCAAAATTGCTAGTGCGCCATTGCTTCCATCTGTAATCTGACTGCTAACAGGCACTGTGTGCACATGTGGTCTGAGAAAGGAAGTCTTAGGCTGCAGGACAGGCCATGTTATTCATTAAACAACTGCTTTCTGTACAGCAACATTTTTGTTTCAATGGAAAAGCCTTTCTTGAGAGAACATTACCAGCAAGCATTTTATCTTAAAAGTATCTGATCAATCTGTACCTGGTGTAATTATTTTGAAGTAAAGCTTGCAAAACCAAACCTTTCTTGTTGCTCTTAGTACACTTTTCTGAATGTATTTTATTCTTGCTTGAACCTGTCCAGGACAACTTTACTCTGCAGATCTGCTACTCCTGTTCAGAAGTGCCATCTTTTCATCTTCTGTGCATTCCTAACTGATTTATTCTTGTAGTCCTGAATCTATACCAACAAAACTCTGTTTTAAACTTCAGTCCCTGAGCAGTTAAATATAGGTTGAACTGCTACTTATGTTTAATTTTTAGTCAATGAATGAAAAGATCTGTGAAGAAAATCTTGGCTAAATCCCTCTTAATCTTAGGATGAGAGAGAAGAAGCTTTAGATACGAAGATTGCTTGTGTTAGGGGCTACCAAGCTAGTAACATGAAATTGTTGTAAAATTACTACCTAACTACTTAAAGCTTCCTTTAACATTGATTTTAGCAGAGATTAAGGTTGAAACAGAACAGGAGCTGAAGATACTGTGACTAGAGTACCATGGATACCATTCAAGTAAAATTGCTAAAAGGAAAAAATGAAGGATGAGAACCACTGTCGTCTTTCTTGTCCCCAGGCATCTGTGTTTTCCCATCTGTCCCCTTTCCCTCTAACATCATGGCTACCAAGCCTCCATCTGAGAAGCTGGTTTAATAAAGTTAAAACATAATCCTGTAGAAATGTATTACTCGTGCCCTGGGAGCTGCTGTATCATAACTGTACACTAATCACAAAAGTGGCCAGTAAAGATAAACAGGCATGTACAGGAGACAGTATAGGAATAAGGTTTAGGTCAGGAATTGGTCTCAGAGAGAAACTACTAAGTACCTACAGAATCAAAAATTTTCTGATAAGCCTCTAACTGTAGATGACAGATATAAAATCATAATGCTTAATAACAAACATTGATTTCTGTACTTTTTAAAAGCTAGGTCTCGTTCCATATGGATGTAAGGTAGGCATTTGTGGCTTATGTTTCAGTTCACTGATTTGTTTCAAGAGCTAACACACCTCAGATATTACAGGGTCCTGTTAGCAGTATTTGGAGCTCTGCAGACTGACAGTGCATACTGTCTAATATGTATGCAAATCTTCCAGGTGTCCTTTAAAATGAGGAGAAAAAAACAACTGTTGTGACAGATTGGTGGGACTGCTGAAAGTTGTGCTTGTTAGAGCAGAATGGGAAGGGGCAGAAGAAGCTACCTAGGGCAGCTGACAGCTCATGTCACAGCAAACTGTATCAATGCTTACATAAGCTGCTTTAACAGCTGCTCCGTAACTCAAATGGATCTTATTTAAGTCACCTGGCAGGTTACCTAACAGTAATAGAACCTTATAGAAGGTGGAGTCTGAGTTGCATTTCCAGCCCAGGTTTACTAAGGCTAATTCATGTGAGCTTGTGCTAATGTTCTCATCTCCTTATGCTTGATTTTTGAATGACTAAGGGTAATTCTAGTCCCTTTAACTCATGAACTTTTTATTGCTTTTATTGCATAATGCAGATTATCTCTGTTTTCTTGTACTGTAACAGACTTTGTTTTGAATTCTTACTCATAAGCCCCTGAGAGAGTAGGAACATAATCCTTGCAAGTGAGGTGAGAAACTGTTCACTGAAGAATGCTGAACTGCAGCCTTCAGACCTAGAGCAGATTTGTAATTTTAGCTGACCACAAAATAATTTTCATCCATCACTTCAGCTCATGGTCTTTCAGCTGACTGTGAAGAGTCACAAACTAAAGCATAAACAAGTGTTTGTCCATGTGCAGAGAACTTGGAGCTACCTTGTCAAGGCTTTCAGAGTTCTGTCACAAGATAATGCTCATGAACTACAAACTCTCTCACAAAGCTGATGAGTTAGGACATAATAATTCTGTTCCTGTGGCCAGTAACAGTCTGTTTTCATAAAGCGTAGGTTGACCTGAGTCTGCATTTCCAATCTACAACTCCTATATTCAGAGGAAAGAGGGAAAGATGTAGGGGAGGCATAAAAACAGGCACCATTTGGCTAACTGCCTTCAGAAATCAGGCAAGAGAGAAAATGCTTTCATTTTACTTAATGTAAAATTGGTAAATTTTCAATCTGTAATGTAAAAATGCAGCTCCTACTGCAGCAGCAAATGCAATTATAAAAAAATTAACTTCTAAAAGTGGTAGAAATGTTAGCACTAATCCTTCATTTTTGCCATGCTTTTTCTTCCTGCTAAGTATATAATTACTTAGGTATTTCCTCAGTGAAACTTAACTGTTAGTATTTTTTCAGTCATCATGCTACAGGGGATGAAGTAGAAAATAACTGCAGCTCAGTGGCTCCTTATTACATGATCAAGAATGCTTTACCTCAAGTGTTTCTGTTATTTCCATGTATACAGGGAAAAAAAGGTTGATTTATATACAGTTACATTATCAAAGTGCTGTACAGCACAGTTTATATGCAATAACATTGCAAAGACAAGTATTCCCATCTTTATTGGCAACCCCACCAGGTACTGTTACTGTGCTTATCTAGTTCTCTTCTAAATCACTTCAAGTATACTCAACAGGCATCCATACTGCATCATTCCATGTTTTATTTAAGGTAAATATTGCAACTTCTTTATCATGTTCTTTTTTCTCATGGAACATTTTACAGTGACAGCTTAGCATAAATAATGACTTACTATACATTTACAGCACATACACATGTGGTCCCCTTAATTATATAGACTATGCAAAATACTTCTTAGAACAGCATGCCACTTCCTTTGGAAATTACTTTTCAGTCATGTAAAAAAAAAAGTACAAGAAGATAGCTTATACAGATTTGCTGCAAAAAGGAACAGAATACTTTAGATTGTAAACCCAAGCAAAGTATTAGGTACATATATGCCAAATGATCTATCTAAAAATTATTGTTTTGGAATGATGTTAAGTTCTGCAAAATGGTTCCTAAAACATTTTACAATGGAATAGAAGCCAGACAGGCCAAATAATGCCTTTCTGAAACCTCAACAAATACAGTTTTGTGGTTCAAAGTTCCTCCTCTGAATGTATTTACAAAAATAAATTTTCAGCAGTTCCCATTAGGGAATAAACCATGGATTCAAACATGTAAATTTAGTTAGGGTTTTCTTTTCATGTGTGAATTAGAATTAATGTCAGGGCAGATCTGGCTGTTCTGTTCTACTCATTTGTTGATGCAACACTGCAGCTAAATGTGTATTGCATTAAAATTTGAAATTACACGCTTTTCAACTTTAGGGGTTTTCCTCAAAATTTCTTTTAAGTACTGGAGACAACTTTTCTGATCTATCCATTTTTTACTGAGCACTTTATATACATACCATTACACATTAATAAATAGAGGCTTGATTTACTACCATAAAGTGTAATGTTAGTCTGGTTAGTCTGGAGATTGAGTTCTCTACTGAAGGAATACAAGTAGGAAAGTCTATAATAAAATTAAGCACTTAGGCCAAACAGTCAAGATTTCCTTTTTGTTCACATTAAACCAGATGACTGGCAACATCTTTTGCATTTAGGTCTGATTTCCTCCCACCCTGTGTCAGAGGCTTACACTTTCTATATGCATTAACACATAATGTCTCAGTTTCTTCTTTTGTATCTCTGCTGCCTCTGACAGTTTAAAACTTATGTTTTCATATCACATAAAAGGAAACTTCTTGAGATAACATTTTTAACCACAGAAGCTTGGCTGTTCTTATCTATATCTGCAAAAGAAAAAGCTGCTTCAGCATCCAATTAGTCAGTCTTCAGAAGATGAATATAAAATATGCAGGGCACTAACCAAATGAAGTACAGTTCAAACAATCAGGAAAGAAGGGAAAAAGCACTCACTTGGGAAATTTACTTATTCAGCTTAAAAGGTGTTTCTTCCCAAGGAACTGGACTTTCCTTTCAAAGGCAGTGGATCGAATAGGAGTATTGAGTTCATAAAATGGATTCATTGCAAACTGGGGAAAGAAGAAAAACCCATCAGTAACCACAATGCCCAGCCCTGGAAATTGTCACTTCAGGTGACATGTACTACTAGCTTTCAGCCTATTAGGTGCCACTAAGAGCACGGACCTCCTAAACAGTCCTTAATTTCCAGGCCCTTGCATTCTCCCCATACATGTGCAGAGCCATCCCCCAGCACCAGCTCTTCAGAACAAACCCATCCCACCAGTGGAAATTAGGATCATTGGAGTGCCCATGGGAGGCTGAGATGGTGATGCTTCCCATGACTGTTTGCCATGACCCCATCCAGTGGAAGGACCACCAGGATTTGAGAACAAGGGCTGTGTGTTCTGAGAGCAATAATGACACCATACTACCACAAAATGCACCACAAGAAGTTGCCCCACAAGTTCTCTGTTGGCCAGAGAAGCTGTTGGTGCCTTACCCCTGGAGTTGTTCAAGGCCAGGTTTGGATGGGGCTTTGACCAATCTGGTCTATTGGAAGGCATCCCTGCCCATGGCAGGGAAATTGTTACTAGATGGATTTTAAGGTCCCTTCCTACCCAAACCATTCTAACCTATTCTACAAAAAATCACTGGACTAAAGTGAAGAAGTCTAAAAGAGCACAGTTTATAACAATTTCAAAAAAATCTATTCTGTTTAATGGAAAATACAGCCTTTGTGTCACACGTTACCAGCTCTGGCTGATTTGGATTGCAGGGTGCTTACATAGGCCCCCAACAGAAAACATGCTAATACAGCTGTGCCTGAGCATGAAGAGCAGAACACAATTAAAAGTAGTGCAGAAAGACCATAAAAAATGAGTTCTTACCTTTATATACAACTCATATACATCAGTAAAGAAGTTCTTAATTCCATCTTCTTGCCTTACATCATGAAGCATTATAAATCTCATATGTACAATAATTAAGGAGAATAAAACTTTTACAGAGAAAAGAGACATTATCCTGAGATAAGCATTTAACACCTAATTCAACATACACCTAAAATGTTTAGCTGTACATGAAATGCCAGTGACTCACAGGAGGAAAGAATTAAAGAAGTAATTGAAGCAATAAAATTTGGAAAACATTACCTTTATATTTTAACATACCCCTATTTGAAAATAATCACCTCTCTATCCAAGGTTGTTATTTTTAAAACTATGTAATTCTGAATGTGGATGATGCTCTCTGCACCTCTGCCATGTACCCCTAAAGTTAAAATGCCACTTGCTATGTGTAACAAATGTTTCACAACAAATAGTTCTAGGTCTACCTGTACTTAGTATCAAGGCTCAGCACTGCATTTTCCCCATTGGAGTGACTGACACCAGGCATGTTCACTGCCACTTCTCCTCTCCAGCACGGTCTAAGGGGTGGGAACAGAGAATCATACAAGCTTGCCCAGAGCCTCTCATATCTCTTTACTCTGTGTGAGTACTACATTTTGTTATGTTATTTTGGCTCCTACAAAGGTAAAAATCCACCTTTCCAATTGTTCCCAGCTGCTGTGCCTCCCAACATAGTTTTTCCTCAAGCTGATGACTCAATGGCGAGAGAAATCTGTTCCAAAGTTACTTTATCTAACTTACCTCTTTCTGGGAAAAGGCTTTTCTTATATAAGGAAAGAGAATAGGGAAGGATATGTCCAGCTGTGACAAAAGCAGAAACAAACCATTCGTTAAACTTGTCCACAGTCTTCAAATACATGTTGTTAGAAAGCCACATGTTCTCATCCACAAGGTCAAGAGCAGCATGGGCAATGAACTGGTTGAGATGGCGATGATCATCCTAATGCATTTCCAGAAGACAGCAATTAGTAATTCAGTGAAAGGAATGAAATATAAACAATCATTTGCTCAAGCTGCTACAGAACCAGTGTTCAAGTTACATAATTTTGCATATACTCTCTTTTTCTGTCACATGTGCCATCCTGTGATTAAATGAAACTAGCATATGTTGTCATCATATTGAGTTTCTAGGGAGAAAAGGGGTCGTAATAAAAAGATCATCACAAAAACAGTACTAAGAGCAACAAAATCAATAAAGCCTGTATTACATCTCAGGAATGAACTCAAGCATGAATTCTTTTGTTTACTGATGGGCAAACTCCCACCGCTAATTTATTCCACAATAGAGGCCCTCATATGTGTTTTTCTCTTCTTTCCAGATATCTGTTTTTGTGACGTTTACATAACATACATAAAATGTAGCATTTTCTGACTACAAGATTTCAGTCATATTTGGCAGAAATTGAACCACAGGTAAAAACTGGGGGATAGATGGGGAAAGCAGAGATACAGAGGGCATAAAACCACCTGCTGATAAAATCACCTAAAGAGTCTGTTTTTCTCATGTTGTTTACCTAGAAACAGGATTGTTTTATTGGTTTTGGGGTCTTCTTTTTTCTAAAACCTAGTGCAGAAAAACATCCTGCTACTAATAGTAAATATATGCCTGCAGATGTAAATTGCATCTCTTCCTAGACATCTGCCGAGATACAAGACAAAACCAGACTGGAAGCTTTCCTTAGACTGGAAAAATGAGTAGTTTTGTACTGTTTCTCATAGTAATGAGATGCTGTAACTGCCACTCTCACCTCTCAGTTTTTCCTTCAAATCAGCTTTTACACATCCTCAAAAGAAGTCTAGTCTGAGTAGCCTTATTTATGATCTTTTATGGACAGTAGTTCAAAACAGAGATGATGCCATGCAGCTACAATCAGTGACAGCATATACTTCCACTTTTATTCTGAAGTGTATTTCTTCTTTGATGCAATACCACTTATGGATAGATTTGATCTTTTCACACTGGAAACACTACTTATTGAGTAGTATTACATTTCTCACATTTTCAAAGTCTTTATCTATCAATATAAGTTTTTAGCTTTCCTTACTTAAAAGCAAGTATGACTAATGAAGATGATTTAAAAATTAGGTATTTTATAGTATAAAAATAAAGGACTGAATAGAACTGTCAAAATTATGTTCCTTATTTTACCTGATTACTGTATATAAATGCCTTAAAAGTAAGTGGCATTAAACAACGAACAGCTATTATAAAACCTCTGCACAGTAAGAGAAATTTGCAAAGCAAAACTAAGATATATATTCTATAACATACAGCAGGGAAAATATAAGGAAGCTGTGTTTTGTGAAGAACTAGTATAATCTGGCAAAGATTTTTTAAGAGACTTGGGAAATACAGAGTTCTACTCTCTATGATGAAATTTATGTTTAAAAAAACCCCAGAAAACAGTAGGTACTACTTTTAACAACATGTTGGTCATGCTTCTAATACATGTTAAAATTATAAAAGAATCACAGGAGTGTCACAGGGGGAAAAAACACACCTTTGACTCTACTTTTCCAGGAGGCAGAAATTCCATTTCAAATACGGGATTATCATGATGACCAACTATCACGAAGTAGAAACTTCCAGACATTTTTCAAAACAATGCTCCTTATAAAAAAAAGGATAAAAATGCTGATGAGTCTATATACAAATTCTTAATCTATATAGAAGAGCTCATAAAATTCAGCCAACCAGATATTTACCAAATTATTTACCAGAAGCTAAAGACAGATAAACATTTAGGTATGCAGATCAAGAGGATGGAGCCAAGCTCTTGGTGCAGCCAATCGCCAGGAAACTGAAACAAGGCAAAAACTAATGCTCATAGTTCCATCTGGGCACGAGGAAGAACTTATTTGCTATGCGTGTGACTGAGCACTGGAAGAGATGGCCCAGAGAGGCTAGAGTTATTCCAGAACAGTCTGGACACAATCCTGTGCCCTGAGCTCCAGGATGATCCTGCTTGAGCAGCCTGGGCCAAATACCTGTGCTCCCTCCCAACCTGACAAGATTCCGGGCGAGCCGGAGAACATCCTCGGAAAGCGGAGCTGGAAGTGAACCTAGGTACCTAAAGCCACCTCCTGCCCTGCTCTCCGGTGATTTACCCCCCGAGAGCCCCCGGACACTGCGAGCCCAGGCCATAAGGCGCTGCACCCGCCTCCAAGGACCCTCCTCGCCGGTGTCTCCCCGGGCCCTGCTCACAGGCAGCAGAAAGGGGAAGGGCGGCGGGCAGCGGGCACCTTTTCGCTGCCACACGGCGGCCCCACGGCTCCATCCCCGGGCACCCCAGAGGCGCCTGGAAAGGCCGGCCCGTCCCACCGTCCCCCCGCCTCCCCGGGGGAAGGGCCGGGCTCGGCGGGGCTGCCGTCCCCAGGGGGCCCGCGGTACAGGGGGAGGGGAGGCGGGCCGGGAGAAGGGGCCTGGGGCGGGAGAAGGGGCCCGGCCCGCAGAGTCCCGCCCGGGCCCGGCCCGCCGCCTACCCTGCGCCGCGCCCCGTCCGCGCCGCCCGCGGCCGCCGGAAGCGCCGCGCTGCGCCCGCCCCATCCGGCGCGGCCGTGACGCCTCAGAGCGGCCCGGCCCGGCCCGGCCCGGCATTATCCCGCTGTGCTCGGCCCCGGCCCCAGGCCCTGCTCCCGGCCCCAGTCTCAGGCCCTGCTCCCGGCCCCGCTCCCGGCCCCAGGCCCCGGCCCCAGGCCCTGCTCCCGGCCCCGGCGCTCTCCCGTGCGTACCGGGAGGCTGCCCCGGCAAAGCCCGAGCGGGCTGAGGGGAGGCGAAGGCGGCCAGAGCGCTATGCGTCTCGCTCATCCTGCGAGTCAGTAATGCCCCTTTTTGTTTCGGTGTTGTAGGTCAGGATGGCTTCGGTTGAAAGGGAGACATTGTCCCAAGAGGAACTCCGGAAAAGGCTGTATCAGACTTTTAAGAGCCGAGGCGTACTGGACACACTTAAGGTGTGCTTTGTTTTCAGCAGGTGCTGCCTGTGATCCGCTGTTCTGCTCCACCATTGAGAGCCCTGAAAGCCATGGCGAGTACAGGTGTCTCGCTCTCTCCACAAAGTATTATTTTTGCCACGACCTAATTAGTATCCGGGGGGATGTGTGTGAGGTGTGTTGTGTTTGGGTTTTTCCTCCCCATGTGGGAGGTTCTCCCTTTCATTCATTCTCCTTTTCATTATGCCTTGGCCTCGGAGTGTTTTTCAAGAAGGTTAAAAGCCTATATTAGGACTTTGAAAATATCCATGCTTGAAAAAAGAAGTCAAGCAGGGGAGAGAGATAAATTCGAACATAAAATAGGGAAGGATCTCTTAGGTTACAGAGTATGTTTATTACCTATGACAAGTAAGCATGTTATATGAATAATACTTCTAAAATACTACAATCCTGGCTTAAAACTATTTGAGCTGTTTTGTTCCCGTCTACTCGTTCATGGGAATGTCTTAGGAAAAGACTCAAGGTCAATATTTCAAAAATATTATTGATAATCCTGTAGCCAGGAATTTCCTCTTCAGGACAATTTGTTTTTGCGTTACTGATTTCCATAGCAAGCTTGCAGTGCTTGAACCATTTCTTGCTTGACTTAACTAATATTATCAGATTACTTTCTGTTTAAGTCCATTTTCTTACTTTGTTTTCCTTGTTTAGAAAGTTATTTCTGTGTTCCTTTTCTGTATTAGGGATGGGGATTTAGCCCTGTGCTTTCCACCTGCACTTTTCCACAAGATTTATGAGGTCACTGTTCTTGGCTGTTTTTGAGACAAGATCACCTATGTTAAAAGTTGGCTGAAATTGGAGAAGCTCAGATTTAATAAGGAAAAGATTTTTCAGTTGTGTTTGGGAATTGGACTCGATGATCCTTTCCAACTCAGAATATTCTGTAGGTTCTGTAATTTTGTTTTTACCCTAATTTCTCTTGAAAACCATGCTAAAATACCAGGCTAGTCTGATGAACTGGCTTTGTTAAGTTTCAGTAACTATTTTGTTGCATTTTTGGTAACACACCACCTCTTTATTAACTTGTGTCACTGTTGCATGGCTGCTGCTGAAAGCTTAAAGCACTATTTGTGTCAGGATCTTTTCCTATAAACAATTTGTATAACTGTATAATGAAAATAATGATTTATTCCTTTTACAGAAGGGAGATCTGATTTTAGATTGCTTTTTTTTATTGTAACTTGCAGAATGAAAATATATAATTTAAAATGCCATTTAATTATTATTGGTGCCTGTAGGTCTCTTTGGTTAGTACTCTTTTGCTTCCCTACAAAGTAATTGGTATTAAAGACATGGAATTTTTTGTTTATTTTGCCATCTACTTTTGTGATGGCATGAGCAGCTTCTTGATACGAGATTCAGAAGAGGATGAGTGAGGGTTCCAAGAACACCTGAAAGGGAGGCCACATCAGGAAGGCTTTATCTGAGCCAAGGGGAAGGAAAACAGGAAAGCAGTGATCTGAAAATGAAGCTGGGGGTACAAGAGTGGTGTTTATGTGAGCTCTTGACTTGGAACTTCTTTTTAATCCTGTGTTCGATACATTTTGAGGGTAAGTTAGAGTTCACTGTATCCTCCACTAGAGGGTTTTGAAGAAAGGCTGGATGTTCATAGTGCACTTCATTAGTGCACTAATTTTCCCAAAATTAGTCTGCCTGTTCTGTTTGTAGGTTGTACAAGTAAAATGAGGCTCCCTGTGGATTTTGAAAATTTAAAACTCTTATTGAATCGCATGTAAACTGATAGTACAACTTTTTTCTGTATCAGACACAGCTCCGAAACCAGCTAATCCATGAATTAATGCACCCAATTTTGAATGGAGAACTTCAGCCACAGATGGTTCCAAGTGAAGACAGTTCCCTTTTGATCACTGCTTCCAACAGTTTGGTGGCAGATCATCTTGAGAGATGTGGCTATGAGTATTCACTTTCTGTTTTCTTCCCAGAAAGTGGATTAGAGAAGAAGAAGGTAAGTTCAGTATTTTGGCTATTCCATGATGTTTAGGAGCTTTGTTCTCTGGGGGTTGTCATATTGTAACAATTGAAAAAATAATTTTTGTGATAGAAAATACAAGATAAGTACATCTTCCAGTCATCTCCACAAAACATTCCATCATTCAGGGTCATTTTCATGAATACTTAAAACTGGCAAAAAGCTAACACTGCTGTTCTGGAAAGGCACAGCCACAATCTGTCTGTGTGGCAGAGCATTTGGGAACTGAATCTGATGGAAGTTTGTTTGGTCATTCGTTTCCCTGAAAATGTGGTTCCTGGTCAGTTCAAGCTGTTCTAGCCACAAAGTGTGGCTGAAAAGGGCAGTCCTTGTCTTCCCTTCTCTGTAAGAGTGTGATAGGGTGAGGTTGTTTCCAACTGAAAATTAATTTTTTTACCTGGTGAGTAGTTAATCGTCATTTGGGTTACTGAGCTCATCTGATTTGGATGATAAATAAGAAAACAGACAAGGAAAGTAGCAAGCATGTGTTGAGGGTGGGGAGAGGAGCAAACTTTCTTTCCACAGCTCAGCTGATGATGAAGCTACTACATGCTGGCTGCTGTGTCTGAAGTGGTGAAGATGGGTAAATGTAGAACAGCAGGCCTCTAAAAATGATTTTACAGAGAGTAAATAGAACTTTCACAAATGATAAGCATTTGCAACTGTGACAGTGCCATTTGTATACTTGAAATTATTTTAAATTAGTTGACGTTTTCCAACTGATCTTTCTTTTCCCCAAAGCTGTGGACTGTGCAAGATCTTCTTCAATTAATGAGGATCAATCCAAAATCCAGTCTTTACAAATCACTGGTAAAGTTATTTTGATTTTGAATATAAGTTTAAATTACAGTGATGATGAAAATAGACTGGCTAAAACTTCTTTTCTTTCTTACAGACTTCAGGAACTCGGAAGGGGAATAAAGGTAAAAATGTTTGCATGTGATGCAGACAAGGGTAATTGTGTTAGCTTCATTTTTATTAAGATGTGAGCATAAAAAAATCAGATTTCTTGAGTGTATTGGTATGGAGTAATATGGATTTAGTTGGATTTTGAAACTTGCAGTACACCAGGATGATGAATGTTATATTTCAGGATTATCCAACTTGTATTTGTAGTGTGGATTAACTGTTGACATTCACTTACAAAATAAATGACTTGTACATTAGAAATATGAGAAAATCTGTAATCAGGTATTAAATATAATGCTCTTTGGAGGCTTTTCATACTAAGTTTGGAAAACTCAAGTTTTGGGTTGTCTTTATCACAGTGTATTAGCTTGCAGAATATACTTCAAAAGCTAGTTATGGATTTAATTGACTTTCCGTTGTATTCTATAAGAACAATTCTTATATTTGCATGATGAAACCTAGGTATACTGTATAACCTACAAGAGCTTAATCTTCAAAAACCCATGTTGCCTAAAGGCCTCCTAGTTAAGTACTAATAATCTTCACTCTTAACTGACCTTGGGAGTCAAGAGACATGGATGGAAGGAAAAGTTGTGTAAGGAGAGCTTTTATTGACTGACATGGACTGTATTATGCTTGTAATAAAACCATAATTGCTTACTAGTATTGATTTTTACTGAAATATTTGTTCTTTCTGTAAATCAAATAGGTTTTCTTGTACATTGAAAATTGCTTTGTTAAATACAGGCTCAAATTCTGTTTTGGTGTGAAATCAGAACTAACTAATCTATTGAATCTTGCTAGGTTTCCTTATGCAAATTTTAATGGGACTTACAGAACATCATCTAAACAGGGAAACTCACAACACAGAAACTCAGACCACCTCAGTGCCTTCTTACAGAGAGTCTCTTGGTAAGTGCAACCTGTGCAAGCAAGTCTCCCGAGATATCTTCATACTGTGTATGCTTTGTATATATTGTATGAATGGTGTTACTTTGTTACTTACTCAAATGCAGCCTAAAGTGGTAATGAGTAAAGGTCATGTCTGTCACTAGAACATGGAATTTCTAAATTTTCTTAAAATAAGGCAAAATCAGGATAGGATTTTTTTTTTAAATCACTTGTGTGTTTTCTTAGGCATTTAGCTAAGATCTATGACAAATGGACTGTAAATGTTATGTGCTGAAATATGTTCTGGAGAACAGAATTATAAATGTGTGCCCTCTTTCTGTGAGCAGGTTAGGCATACATTGGGAGTTCCTGAATGTGTAATATGCATGCTGTTATTAATATATGAATACAAAAAAAACCTAAAAGTTGCATGCAAAAGGAAATTCTTGTCCACCCATAGTAAAGAGGATGAATGACTATGTAATACCACAAATAGTGCCTAAACAGCCAAGTGCCTCCTCTTAGGTATATGTTATGTTTATATGAATATATAAAGCAGATAAATGGCATTTCTGTACTGCCTCTGCTTATGTGCCACAGAAATCTTTGTAGGATAGTGCTGCTTGGATAAGCTGAGGAATATCCTGCAGAGAGAGGTTCCTGCAGTCTTTGGTAAGGTAACTGCAGCAAGTGCTTTTAAATTATGATGGATGTGTTGCTTTTTTGTAGCTGAGAAACTTCAGCTGATTGATGAACAGTTTGCAGACTCCTATCCTCAGCATCAGAAATACGAATCTTTTGAAGTAAAACTTAATGAATATAGAAAAGAAATAGAGAAGCAGCTTCAAGAAGAAATGCATCAAAAGGTATAACTTTGGTTTATGGATTTGAGGGAGACATTTGTTAATTTTGACTTTACACACTGCAAGCTTTTAATACATAGGGTAAATTGAGAAAAAAATCTAATGCTTAGTTACTACAAGAACAAAAGGCTGAATTAGTCCAGTATCTATTGTTGATTTGATGACAAAACAATGCATAGCAGCTGAGAGGTGGGAGTTGCTGTTGTGTAGCTTGACAAATAATAAATTTTTGATATTGATGAGAATTTGCATTTTATTTCAAAGCATTGCACAGAAACTCTTAAGTCATAATAGACAGTGTTATGAATAATTTCTGTGTTTTTTCTTCCTATAATCGAAGACAACTCTTCTAGACAATTTTCCATCATTTTGGAAATAAGCTTAAAATTTTGTCACATAATCCTTTGATAATCCTTCTGTCTGAAAAATGGAGCAGAGGGAATATACTGCATTTCATTCAAATATATCTTTTTTCTTTTTCATACATTTCTGTCAAGATCATCAGTTTATTTGGGTAGAAAAAATAAATCAACTATATTTCATTGCAATATATTTTTCTTTAATTTCTGCCAAGATCAGTCATTCATTGGGATACAAAAATGATAATCTAATAATCAGAATTCTTCCACATACTTTTAAAGGTGCTCAGTGTAGTCCTCATTTAGCCCAACAAGTAGAAAGATGGAGAGTTAAACCTCTCTTTTGCCTTCATTCTTCACTTAGTCTTCATTCCCCAACTGTCTTTTTTAGTATGTAAAACATGTTAATTTGTGTGTTGTTAAGTTTGTATCAGTTTAAGCAACCCAATTGTTACAAAGGAGATGGGAATCTTAACCAGGTGTGAATCTCTTCTAAATTCAATTAGCTTTACATGAATTCCTTACCAACATGATGTGAATTACTGTAAGACATTTCTAATCAAATTTATATATATATATATATATATACAAGCAATGCTGTACTGTCTCACTACTTTAATTTTTTACAAAATTTATGCCCACAGACTTGAATTCCTTGATCAGACATTCCTTCTGTGCTTTTACCCCTCTTTAATATTTTCTCTCAATTTTTCTGTCATTCTCTTTTGTTTTTTTTGCTCAATTTTTCTTCACAGTTTTTGTCTTGTATGCTAGCTTTTCATTTTCTTCCAAAATGTGATTGTAATTCTTTACAATCACATTTGTTCTCATATGTATTGTCCTTCACACACTGTATGGAGTCATGTTCCCAATGATTCTTCTGTGCAGTTGCAAGATTTGTGCTTTCCTGTTTGTGTGCATTTACTTTTTTCCAGTTTACTTAAAAGTCAGTGAATCGAGATTTCTTTTTCTATAACCCTCTTTAGATAAAGTTATGTGTTCTGCATTTTTTTTTATATTTCTGGCATTTCTTTTTATGTCTAGGTGAATTTCTGTGGCTTCTTAGCAATTCAGGATGTGGGTTGGTTTCTGCCAATTCTTAAATTACTAGTCAAAAGTAGTTATTTGGGAAAGTGCAAGTGTCAGAGAAGTAAAAGACTCTGGCCATTCCTTAATTCCTGCATTATTCCTGCAGTGCATTTATTCTTCCTGTTCTGCTCTTGTCTAAAGCTGATAGTTTTGTGTAAGATCTATTTTGAGATGCCAGATAAACACATGAAAACTATGTGAGACGTGCAGATAGTATGTGCTGCTACCATACTTCTATCATGGTAATTAATTATTACAAATTTATCATTTCCTAACAAGAATTTCAAGGTGAAATTTTGAATTGTCGTAGGAGGAATTGTCTTTTTTGATATGAAGATGGCCCTATTTAACCCTCCCTTCCTCCTTTATGTAAAAGCTTAAACATTTTAAAGAAGTTGAAATAGCAAAGATTAAAATGGAGGAGAAAGTGCAGACCCAGAAAGAAATCTCTGAGCTGCGCCATGAGTTAGAGAAGACACATCAAGCGAAGTCTGAAGCCTTGATTTCTCGTGAAAAGAATGCTATTGAGAGGCTTCAAAAGCAACAAGAGGTAAAGTTCCAAGTATTTTTTTTCTAATCTATTGCAAAATGATTCATTGAATTAGTCAGATTGTTCTTTTATTTTTGGGAGATTTACCTCCAGAACTTACTTGGCTTATTAAGGAAAACTTAGAATTCACGTTTATTCTTTTAAATAGGGGGATGCATTTAAAACTGCAAGAATGGGTATGGTTAAACACCTAAGTAGAGATGGCTGGAAAAGGAATGGTTCTGCAAGCTGGGATCTAAATGTAATAAATACTTCTCATTCTGTTTTAATAATTTTGCTGAATTCAGATCAATTTTTTTTTCACACAAAGTTGAATATAGCTTTTAGTTACCTTCTTAAGTTCTTTTAGCTGCTCAGAAGACTTTAACCTAAATGGAATAAATAGCTTGTATGGTACAGATATGCTGTTTCTGTTTGTTTTTATATATTGAATGTTATGAATAACCACCATCTTTACTGTAAGCTAGCATCTCATTTCATTTTTTTGAACACTTTTGTGTTGATGAGTTACTCCTCTGGACTGTTAACTCTTGGTTTTTTTCCAGGGTAGTAACTGTTTCTACAGCACACAATAATTTTTGTGTAACTCTCAACTGCTTATCCCGATCTCAAGCTGATACTTCTAAGTTTTGAAAGAATAATTTGTTTGCTCTTGTGTTGCCTGTTTGCTCTGCCAGCTCCCTGCTATCTGCAGTAGACCTTCATATCCAAATAATAGTCATCCACAAATGCTAACTGTATTTTTGCTTTAGTGTGGTGGTTTTATGGTTTTGTTTGTCTTGGTTTATTCCCTGAGAACATGTGGTATTGGTTAACAAAGCAGTTGTGCAGGTCTCTATATAAATTACTATAATATTAAACATTTTATCACCCTGGCATGAATTTATTTCATGGTTATGTACTTTGTAGCTAACAAGAAAACACATATGTTAATGCTATCAGTCTTCTTCTGTGGGCATGAAATAAATTCAGTAATAAAAAAACCTCCTACCAATGACTAGATCAACATATCTGTCAAGTATTGTGTATAAATATTTGATTTCTCTTGTCAGCTTCTGCACTCACTGACAACTTTATTTCATTTACCTGGGGATTCTTTTAACAGAGTTCAGGTGTATTTACAAAAAGATGTCAGGTCATTTACCTCTCACTTTATGTCTAGGAAATGTGGCTTGAGAAACTGCTCTATTTTTTGTACCAGGAGCAGCAGCTAAATCTGTCAGCGCTGCCAAATGCACATGGCTTTCAAAGTTGATATAAGGGTCCATATGGTAAAACAATAGTTTTCTTCTTAGACTTTTTTTTTCTGAGAGAAATAATGTCTTTTGTGATTAAAGGTAAAAAAAACTCATTAATAAGAAGTTTGTGAGCTTTGGTGTTAGATATTCATCACTTGGAGAATCTCTTTTACAATTTGTTATGAGTTCTGTAAATTAAACTGCAAAATCTGAAAGGCTGTTAGTTTACTCAGTTTCAGTTTTAAGTCATGTTTTACCAGTGGGTTTTGGTATTTCTTACTTCAACTGTGTTTTTGTGAAGAACATACAAAACTTGTTTATTTAAAAAAGTCAATTGTTTGAATATGTTTATTCTGCAATTTTTTAAAAAAGAATTCCCTTTCACTTGAGTTTTAATCAGTGCTATTTCGTAAAGGAAGAGTGTTTATGGGTACACAGAAGTGACTTCATCTAAAACATTTTTACTCTGAGTGATAGTAGAAAGGGAATTTTAGAAAGATACTTAAAATTGATTCCAGATGCTGTTTCATATAATGACTATATAAATAGTATTTTGGGAGTAGGTTCAGTCAGTCGCTGAAGAAGATCCTTTTGAGTATGTTAAATAGTAAAGGAAGTTTCACAGTGAAGTAAAACCAAGGATGATGTTTTGTGATTCAGATAGAAGCAAAGGAAGTGTACGCTCAGAGACAAAGTCTATTGAAAGATATTGAAGCCATAAGGACCAGGGAGGCAGAACTGAAGCAAAGGATGGAGGCATTTGAAATGTAAGTTACTGAAGGATATATACAATGCTAAATGATGCTTCTGCAAAATTTGCCTCAAGATGTTTCTGCTTTCTGATGTTGAAATATATTATATATCCCAAAAGTTATGTTTTACATTTTGAGCAGTATTGTATACTGTCTCTATTAGCAGGGATACCCCATACAAAAAAATGTTTCTGTGTTTTTTCTATTCCACCTCATCCAACCAAAACAGTTCAGCATTGCTTTGCAGGCAATCAAATGTTTACTTTCAAGTGCTTAAATTAAAAAAACCCAACCCCCAAACAACACAGTATGTAACCCTAACACTCATGAGATATGCACATGAGTATTTTGTGTCATTAGTCCTATGTTTTGGGGTTGTTTTTTTTTTTTTTTTTAATTATTTGTCCTTAATATGATCCATTTTCTTTAGTTAAATAAAAAAAGTAACTAATCCATTTTTGGCCAAACTTTCAATACTACTTAATGTTGTTACTTTGTCATCTGTTTTAAATAGCAAAATTAGTATCCTGCTAACAAAAATTTGGGATTTTTTATCAACCCAGCAGAGGGTGCTGATAGAATAGCATGCTCAACACTCTTTCCTCTGAAGTGTTTCTGGTGTGGGAAACTGAGACAGGGTTAACCCAGGATAGCTGCATAATTGATTGGTACTGAATTTTAAATGGAGCAATTTAGTTTGTGTCACATCTCCATGTTCTTAATGAACTACAGTGACAGGGTCTGATGATGGTTTCAAATTGCTACGGTGTTCCAAACAAGCACATTGCCTATGTCTATAAATGTTATTGTGAAAAAGAAACAAACCCCCCGACTAAAACTTTGACATTATTGTCTATATATTTCTGGATATTTCAGCACCCAGAAAGTTCAGGAGGAGAAAAATAAAGCTATAGAAGATGCACTTCGGCGTCGTGAGGTTGCTGTGAAGAACATAGAGGAGACATATGACCAAAAGCTGAAGACAGAACTCTTAAAGTAATTTGTTTTTGTCTCTAATAGGACACATAATATTTCCTATGAAAACAGAATAATAAATTCTATAGGATTTATTTTGAAAAGCAAAGCAAGGACTTTGAAAATGTGCACTTATGTTTTTGTTTTAGTCAGATTGAATCTTTTACATTACTGCTTAGCTATTTGCTAGTAAGTTTGCTATAAAAATAGTTTCCTTTTGGTTATAGGTTATTTTATTGCTGTAGTTTAAATTCTGTGTCGATATCTTGAAAAGAGATCTGACATTAGTTTGTATATTTAAACAAGAGGATCTGAAGCAGTATTAGTTACTTCCTTTGACAACAGTTAAAGGAACTGACCATTTTATGAATGTAGAAGAGGCATGGAGGGGAAATCAGCATTAAAGAGATAAGTTTCTTGGAAAAGAGATGAGACATACTAGTCCATTGTACAGACAGACTGGCTCTTACCTTCACCCCTTCCCTTTCTTGAAGAGGGATTCTGTGATATAGATCTCCCTCTTATTGGTTACTTTCTGCTTGAAATTATTCTTAAGGAATTGGCAGTCACCTGTGACTTCTTTTGGGGTATTGCCATGGGTATATCCTAACTTTGCTATTGTACTTCTTTGTAGTACTGTGGTCACTTGAACGGTTCCTTGATACCAAGTACTCTTGGCGTGTCATGAACCTGTCTCAGTGAGGCAGTTAAAGCCTCACTGAGTTAAGGCCTTATTGACTGATGTATCAGTCAATAAAAGCGACTTTTTATTGCAAGCCAGTGAGCAGTATTACCTGTTCTTTTAGGTCTTTAAATTAAAGAGCAAAGATGTTGATAGTAGGTTTTGGGAGAAATAATCCCTCAGCATTTGATAGTTTTGTTAGAGAACAGTGAAATGCAACTGCTTGACTCACAGCTAGTTACAAACAGTGATTGCAAAGTCCTTTCAGTACGTAAGGAGAAGCAAAGTATTTTAAGGATAAACTGCTGCCTTGGCTTATTTTATCAACATACAAAAAAATTTAAGGCATGCTGCAGGTGCTCAGAAGGACAAGATCCATGTCCTTTTGTCTGTAATCATTGATGGAAAGTATTAAAGAGCTACTGTTCATTATACAGAAGTAGTGATGCCTGCTAGCAAATCGATCTTTTTTATTTTTGTAAACATTAAATGCCGTATTTGGAAGAAGGATCTGAGTGGTCTGGACCATTTTCAGAAATGCAGGAGGATGGATTTGGCTATATCTGAAATAATTTATAATTACATCCCAGTCACGTAGAATGCTGAGCTTTCTTGGCTCCTGTAAATTCCATTTCAGTGCAGTGGCCCTGTTGGATAACTACTGGGCTATGAATAGTGGTGTACCTGGGCAGTGCTCAGTGTCTGACTGTTGACTGGGGGTGTGCAGGGAGCCCCTGGGCCCGGTTCTGGGGCCCTTATTGTCCAATTCCTTCATCTGGGTATGGGCACAGGGCATCCTCAGCTTTGAACATGAGGCTTAATTAAGAGGAATCATTTCCACAGTGAATGGCAGAGTTTCAGTTCAGGCAGATTTTGACAAGGTTGGGAATCGTGCCAGTGCAAATCTTAGGAATTTTAACAAGGAAAACTGCAAAGCTCAGGGCAGAATAGTCCTATGAGGTTGTATAAATGGGGAAAAGGAGTTGACTGAGGAGCTGCATTTCTGAAGAGGAGGTGGATAAGTTACAGCGAATGCCAGGTTGATTGTCAGCCAGCAACATGCTCTGACAAATAAGCCAAAACAATATGATCTGTAAGACTAGAAGCAGCATGTCCATCAGATTGAGGGAATTTATTGTCCCTTTAAAGGTACTGGGGAAGGCTGTGCTGGGAATACCATGCCCAGGTTTGGGCTCCCCAGTTCAGAAAAGTCATGACAAAACTGGAAAGGGCTTTGTAAAGTCTGTCAGGATAGTCCATTTGAGTTGGACTCTCAAATGTGACCTCTGAGTTCATATTGCAGGGGCGGGAAGTTGTGGCTTGGGAGATTTGGCTTGGACATAAGGAAAAAATCTACTGGGAGAGTAGTGTAGCACTGGTACAGATCATCCAGGGAGATGGTGAATACATGTCCTTTGAGGTTTTCAAGACTTGGCTAGGAAGAGCCACATCTGCCCTGCTGTTGAGGTTTTAGTAGTCTGGCTTTCTGATGAGGTGGTTTAATGAGATGATTGGCAGGGCGCTTTCCAGCCATTTTGGTGGCTCTGTGATAGTTAACGTCATCAATAAATAATGTTGTGATTATAGTTTAGTTTGGGAAAGAATGGAATTAACACAAATGTCTGTGCATGTGTGCACACACATCCTTTAGGAATACATAATTATTTTTGTTTCTAGATATCAGCTTGAATTAAAAGAAGAATACATAGCCAGAACCAATAAAGTTACTGAAGATGAGAAGAAAAATAAAGGTAACCGTCTGTCTGAAATTGATGAAGTAGCTATTTTATCTCTAGAGCTTTTACTGCTGTATGCCAAACCACTACTGTTACTGAACAGTCCTGGTGTTCAGTATAAGGGACAGAAGAGCCATCAGAACAGGTGGCAATTCAGAACAGTTGACAGTTCAGCAACTTTCTGCTGTTAGGAATGCACTGGCAATTATAAACTGCTGCTTTGCACAGAGGCTGCAAAGCATTCCTGGTTTTTCAGAGTCCTGTTTCCCTCAGAAGTCCTGCTGGCTCATTCAGGCTTTAACTGAACTCTGGTACTGTACCCTGGCACAGTTGCCAGTATCTACATTTATTGTTCACAAGATGTTTAACTGGAGCTTGAAGAAGAGAGCCGGAACAGATAACAGGGTTAGACTTTCAAGTTTGGGATGTATAAGAAACGATGTATCACAGGCATATGAATTTGATTTACTTAATTCTAAATGTGTATATGCATATGTATACTTTTATATATACAGCATGATTTACTTAATTTTGAAGGCATGTGTATGACATTCAGTTATTTTTATGTCTTAAATTGAATTTTGGGCTTAGCAGCTTAGAGCTGTTTTCTGCTGATACAGTTTTTTATTGTAATACTCTACTAATTTTAATTTAGCATTTGTAATCCTCCCTGCAGAGAAAGCTATGCTTTTGCAAGAAGAAGCCATTGCTGTTAATTCAAAAAAGGAGGAACTCAAGCAAGCTGTATCACGCACCAAAGAGCTTGAGGTAATTCTAAATATGAATTTAAAGAAGCCTGTATTCTAATTGGTACAGCTGAGGTATGTTAGAAATAAAAAAGTACAGCAGTTCATAAGCTTCTAAACTGTTCTTTATCTGCAGCTGGATTTGGAGTCAGTGAAGGCCCAGGTTCTGTTGGTAAATAAACAGAATCAGTTGTTGACAGAAAAACTGAAAGAGGTATCAGACTATCCTTTACTAAAGGAGGAAAAATTGGAGCTCCAAGTGCAGAATAAACTACTTAGGCAACAGTTGGATGAGACTCGGAGTGAGAACCAGCATCTTCGAGACAGTCAGTGTGAATGATTTAGTTATTTTCTCATTTATGTTTCTCTACAAGTATTTGTTTAGAAGTAAATTTTCATTAAAATGTTTTCTTTGTATTATGTTTGCTAGTAGTTTGCATGAAGCCCAAGCTAGTGTTTGTCTATAATTGAGCAGTTCTTGGCATAAGTTTATTTTCTTTTATATGTCTGTATGGGAGAAATCCTGAATTGAGTACTAGCTGTGATATGGGAGGATATCCCTTTCACCATCTAAAAAAAGCAGTGTGATATTTCTAACCATAGCATTAGTATGGTTAATAATGGCAAAAGTACATTGCATTATTGTTTGCTTGCCTGACCACAGTAATAAATACAAAGTATTTTTAATGTTCATTTCGGATTACAGGAGAGTAGAGATGTGTGTGCAGTTATGTACGGTGAGGATATGTATTTTTCTTCCAGAATAGGACAGTCTGGGTCTAGTTCTTAAAGAACTGTACCAACAAGGCTTTTCGTCCTTTGTAAAAGGAAGGAAAATATCCCCAGGTACTTTATTTAGACAAAGTCTTGTTGTGTTCCTAAAATCAAATCAGCTTTACATGTTCATGGGGCATCGTGTAGAAAAGTTCACACTTGTTATTCTTTGTATGAGTGTCTGGTGTTTCCCTTTTGGGGTAGAGCTGTCCCAGCCCTCGGCAGAGTACTTGGCCTGCCAAGTGGAGCTGAGGAGAGTGGAGCATTCTAAGAAGCTGGTGCTGGATGAATTTGAAAGTCATAAGCAGATGTTGGAAAAACAGCTACAAAGTGAGGTAAATTATTATTTCTAAATTATTTGAATCGTCTGTTGTTCCTGTAATCTCTCTCACAATTACCCATCTGCCTGTGCAGGCCATTTGGCGTGCAGTTACGAGGATTATTTGTACTGTGTTTATTTTTATGTAAACAAAACAAAACATCACTAAAACATCACTAAAAAAACTACAAAAAAAGAAAACCAACCTCACATAACCAAGTAGGTCTTACTGAGTCACCAAATTGTCAGTGCTGAGTTTCAGTAGGATACTATGTGTATATGGTCTGACTGGACCTGAAAAATATATAGAAACCAAGTATTCAGCCAGTTGAGATTATTCTTGTTTGAATTATGCTGGTTGTTGTTTATCTCTTGACTTCCTATAGATTGAGCGTTGTGCCCAGTTAAAGGCCCAGCTGTTAGACTCTGAAGCTACTGTCAGGAAGTTAAATGTGCAGGTTGAAGAACTGAAACTGCAAGTGAAACAAACACAGGCAGGTTTGTATCTTACACCAGAGCAGTCCTTTGTGATGGAAAAGTGTAAGAAGTTCCATAAGCTTAAAAATACTGCAGTTGTGTAGAGCTAACACATCACTAGGGAGTAGATTTAAAAGTTTAAATTAAAAATCTATTTAAAGCCAATTTAAAAAGGAGACTCATTTCAACTTTATTCCAGAAAACAAAACTATAGGGGGAGGAAAATACTCTTCCTGAGCATTTGCGTATTTTTGTTGTCTGTTTTTCCTCAGTATAAGGACATTTATGTTTGCTGGTAACATAAACAGCATTTTCCAGCAGGCAACTTGTGTTTTAATGTGTTTTGATTCTTGAATCTTCATAATAAAAATAATCAATTTGAAACTTTATTTTGTACCTCAGAAACTTAAGTCTGAGTCCTACACAGATTTAGTCAAGTCTAAAAACTTTTGCCTAACTTACACTTAGCTTATCTCATATGGGCATTAGAAACAGGGGCACTTACATAAAGCAATTCAGCTGCTCAAGAAATGTGCTTTTAAAGATGCCTGTCAAAATGCTAATATCAACTATTATAAATAACAGGGTTGGTATGTGTATTTAATGTAAAAATATGGAATTCAGTTCTGCAGTGATTATACATTATATACAATATTTTATGATTTATTACTATTCAATAGACTGATACGTACGTTTATGGTACATGTATCAGTACCATTTGGAATTGGAAATTTATTATATCAAATAGAAAATACATATTTTAATTAAACGACTGAAGGTACTGTAGGAACTTTTATTTTATATCAAAAATAATGAAATCATTGAAGAACCATTTATGTAGAATAAAAACGAGGTGGTAAATTTGCTGAAAGATACAACCCTGTAGCTTGGTCTTTTGGGCTTGTTGAAGCATGCAAGTGCAAGGAAGCAGACTGCCCCAAAACATTCAATTTAAGTGACAGTTTTAGAGTACTTTCAATGAAAAAATAAAAAAAATAAACAACAAAACAATTTCTATTTGCTGTGTTGTTTTTCTCCAAATTTATTTTTTTATTTAAATAAAGGAAACTGTTAGGACTTGTGGCAAACCTTGTGTTCCTTAGACTTTGCCAGCATGATTGGATATAACATGTCCAAAGTGGTAATGTTTTCATGTTTATTTGTTTACTTAAACATAATTTTAAAAATGACATTGTAGAGTACATACTTAACTGTGGTTTTACATGGAAGAATTATATATTTAAAAAATAGCAGTGGTAATTTGCAGCTTTGGAGCTGCATTGAAAATACATTTAAGTCAATTTCAATCAAACCATTAAATTCTCAAAATGTAAGCCCATTCCACAGTAGAATAATTTTGATGAAATTGGAACTTAAATGCCATGTTTTGCTATTTTGGCTTTGCTGTAGGAGTCTCTCTGTCTTTAGTGTCACTCACTTTCTCTTGCTGCCGTTTAGCTCTGGAGAACGAGGTGTATCGGAACCCCAAGCCGTCGCTCGTGGACCGCTCGGTGCTGGACGTGCTGGGGGAGCGGCTGGTGCCCCCCGACGTTTACGTGGACAGCGTGTTCCCCCGGCCGCCGGGGCTGGGCGCGCTCAGCGCCGGGCCAGCGCCCGCCTGCGGCTGGCAGCAGCCGCGGCCGCGCAGCGCGTCCCCCGACTCCGACCTCGAGTGCATCGCGCGGGCCCGCGCCAGGGTCAGGGAGCTGGAGAAGGAGGCTGAGTACCTGGATGAAGCCTACAGGAGTTACCAGCACAGAGCCATGCTGAACGCAGCTGCAAGCAGGACGCCAAGGAAGGTGCAGCCTCCTTTAATTCTGCAGTGTCCTCTTAGTAGACACCCTTTGACCACCCAGCAGGAACTGCTAGAGGATAATCCTGGCTCCCCACGTTCCCCTCTGAGCAGTCCAAGAGGTGAGGAACACATCAAAAGAGCTGGGCAGGCCGATATCTTTAAAACTCCCTTAACGCCGCCGCACAGAGGAGCATCTCCAAGGCGCCTTTCTTCTACTCCCATTTCCAAACCGAAGAGAGACCTCAGTAAGAAGAAGGTTCTAGATGGTAAGTCACAACTGCTAATGGGGTGCAGTAATGGGTTTTATTTACTGTTCCTCTTGTGCTCTGGGAACAGAAAGATTGATCAGTGTCAATAGTTCATTTGTTAATTGCTAAGATGCAGGAGAAATCAGATGTGGTTTTGCAGGAGACAGAATGTACCAGCTGCTTGGAGTACTGCTTCTTCCTGAAAACATGGACTGGAGAAGTGTGTTGAGGGAAGTTAAACATGCTCTAGGGAGCTTTCAAGAGAAAACTACACCGTATAAATCCCTACAGGTGTGACCCTAAGATGCACAATTTAATTCAAAACTTGCTGTTAGGTATAACTGCTTTGCAACATCAGTGGTAGTTTCTTAACCCTCCTATATTTCTAACCTTTTGTTCAACTGTTGTAGTTAAAAGTGTGTGGCAGAAGATGTTTTTGGCTTCTCTTAAATTGAGCTTTCCAGTCTGAAAGGTGCAGATTTCCTTTTGTTTATTCTTTTTGCTATGACATCTTTATAAAATGCTCCTGAACAATTTTAAGGAGGAAGGATTTGGTGCTTGAGAAATATTAATTTGCTATTAATATCAGTTTCTAATAATTGATTAGTCTTTTTTTTTTTTTTAAGGACAGTACTCAGAAAAGCAAGCAATTAAAAAAAATTAAAAATCTGTTGTTTCAAATCTGCAGTACATCTGCTTCTTGAATGATGAAATTTTTTTCACCCTGGCTTGAAGTGGATTTAATAGGATGAAAATTACAGACAGTAACAAAAAAAAAAAAAAGATAATGATCAGCTTCTCCATGAAGGAAGGTTAAATACAAGGGCAGCTTAGTTTGGAAGAAAATGGCTGAGATGTGCTGTGGGAAATCTGGAAAACAATGAGCAATGTGAAAAAGGTGAAAAGGGATCAGTTCATTACTGTTCACAGACCCCAGAATCCTGTGACATTGAAAGAAAATAAAATTAAATACTTTTTCATGCCATTAGTAAGTTGTGTAATTTATTGCTTCTTTGGGAACAAGTATAGATGCAGGAATAAAACTTCTCTGTCAGGAGGATCCAAGAAAGTATTGCTTGGAGAAAGGTCGAGTGGGTGTTGCCAGAAGCAAGATATGAATATTCACCTTTTTCAATTTTAGTTTAGTTTTGTTTGATAATGGGCACTGTTAGAAACAGGTTACAAACACTGACTGTTTGTGGCTGTCCCTGTGTTTCTGCATGTAGAGCATCATACCCTGTTACTAAAAACATCTCTGAGACTTGAACTTCCAAAGCAATCTTTCATGTTGAAAGTTCTCTCTGTCAACTTCTGTAAAAAGTACCTACAGGCTATTTAGCACTGCACACAGACAAAATCATTCATAATACTAGGGTTTTGTTGGAAAGTTAGGAAATGTTAAAACTATAGTTGTGTGCATCACCTGAGCAATCCTTCCTGTCTTTGTACTCTTCAGATGCTAGTTACAGGATGGCAGATCTCTTTTTTTCCAGATCTCTTTGTTTTTTTCTGTTTTTTTCTTAATGCACAAAACTGACTGGTTCTGGAGAGGGGTAAGAATTTAATAACAAAGGAGTGCATTACCTGACCCAGGAGTTACAGAAATGGGAGGAAACCAGACTGCAGCTGGGTGATAGGACATTAAGGTTAGCTTCAGTGCTAACTGTGCTGTTTGTGGGATTTGTCCCAAACTCCCACTGGGATTGCTTCCCCACTGAGATGTCACTTTGTTCTCATGAGTCTTCTGAGGAGTGCATTTATACTGGTGTGTGTATATATATATATATATATATATATATATATATATATATATATGGCTTTTCTGCTAGAGATGGCTGAAGCACCAGGTTTTGCTAGAAAACTCTTTCTGGAAGCTTCTGTGGAGCTTTTTGGTGCTGTTGGAAATACCAGTCTGACAACTCAGGGTAAATTTAAAAAGGTAGAATATGCACGTGAGTCAGATTTGTTTTCCCTTTAAGTGAGGTTAAGTGCAACTCAATTGTCAGCACCTGTCTCTGGAGAATGAAAGGAAGAAGTGTGTCCTCCTCTAAAATACTTAGAGTTGGCAGATCCAACAGCTGTTTTACTGCATAATCTGCAAGTGGAAGGATGATGCATTTTTTCTTTTCCTTTAAATTAGCTCATGCTGTCTGACTATTTTCCTTCCTAAGTCCATGCACAGTGAACCAATAATTCATGTGTTGTACGACCAGCCTTGTCTGAGAAACTGTAGGACAAATAACTAATATGCATTGTGGGATTTTTATTCTGCAGACATCAAGAGCTCATCCCTCACCTCTTCACAGCGGAGTGTTGACCAGGTTCTTTCTCCTATTTCAAAGCCATATTTGCTTTCATCTTCTGAATCTGTTCCTTCCACACCCTCCAGTCATGGCCAGAAAATCAGGTAACGTGGTTTGCAAAGCAACATTTTTAACCTGCTTTTTAAAGAAGCACTTACCTAATTGCTCAGGTGATAGCTGCTTTTACAAATCAAGCAAGCCATTGATTTTGTAAGTGAAAACTTTTCTAAAGATGAATAAGGATTTCTGTTTTAAATGTCATGCCTCAAGTGGAACCTAGTTATAAAAAACCAAACACTTTGGTTTGCTCTGAGCAAAGCCATGTCTCTTTATTGTATCTCTGTTTTTCACATCTGTGACCTGACTGATGAGCTTTTGCTAATTGGTGCATTTGAATTTCTGCTTCCTGTTTGAGAATTTAAATCAAGGCAATTGTACATCCTCACTTCATTCATTAACAAGCTGTAATGCTAAATTTATTACTTCTCTCTCTGAAGAGCTTGTTCATGTGCCTGTTTGCAAAGTAGGATTGTTCAGTCTCCTTTTCTTGTAGGAATGGGAAGGGTAGCACAACTCTTCCCTTTTCTTGTTTTTTCTAAGATCTTTTTAAGGTAAACTAATAACTTGACAAAGTTAGGCTGCATTAAAATGATTTCTCTTTCGTCTCTGTATCTCCTATTTCCATATCTGGAGTTCTTCTGTTCTTAATGGTCAATGTTGCCTCCACTCTTCAAAATTAAGAATCTTGAATATGTTTCTTCAGAAGCAGCTCTAGGATTTAACTTTTAATATTTTTTTCCCAAGAAGAGACAGCTGAATTGTCCTTAACCTGCCAGCCATCATTCCTGATTTGATGGCAGAAGAAAGGCAGCCTGTACTGGGGCAGCTCTAGGAGGCATTTGTAGTCCTTTCTTATTTTGTTATCAAGGCCTGAACATACATTTAATACAGAGAGGGTCTCTTATCCAGTTAGAATTTTGGGAGAGCCTTTATGTTATTTGTCTTCAAAATGAGCTGTTGGGATATTTAGGGACCATGAGGTCAGTTTCCTTTATGTACTCCCTTGAGGCTGTGTCTGCTTTCCCTACCCATTCACATTGTCTGTTGTATGTCTCAGATTTCTTGTACTTCTCTGACAGATACTAAAAAGTGAAGGTTGAATGTTAGCCTCCTTATTAAGGTGATAGGGGAAAATGCTCTAATCCTGTGAGGGACTGTAGTTCTTTGAAGGATTTTGTAGACTCCCTCCTGCTTGAACAGTGAACATAGGAGCAAGTTGTGCAGAGGACAGACCTGGGTCTGGGAAGGCAGCTATAGTTTGTTGTTGCTTTCTTGGGTTTCTTATGACAAAGCAAGGGTATAAGGTCCCAGTAATTGTCTTGAACTTGCTGCTTTCCCAAGACTTTCTTAAAAGAAAAACATTCTTTTGTTGCGTATTTTCTAATTTAATGTGCTTTGGACTGTTTTGTGTTACATGAAATATTTGAGAAATGCTTGTGTGGGCTTTTTCAGTTACTTACTCTTATTATTAGGCAAATGCCACATCACTGATGTGTACTGTGGGATTAGTTTATGACCTGTAGATTTTGAGTGGCAATGGGAACTTCTTTGGAAAGGAAAGGAAAGCGAATATGATGCTCTAACATCCGTGACAAGCTGTTAGAAGTCAGACCTCAGTCGATGGCAAAGAACAATTGCTCCTGTGACTACAGGAGCTCCTTGTTTATTTATGTTCCAAGGTATGAGTGGTATGAAGGAAGCCAGTAAACACAGACAGGAAGACTGGAGTGATAAGGCAGATTATTACCTAATTTTTTGTTTGTTTGTTTGTTTAGGCCTGCAGAAACCAGTTGAGGGTTGTTACTGAGGCAGTGGGTTCTCTCATTCTAGCAGCCTTGCAGGGCACACTATTGAAGGAAGTATTATGTGTGTCCTTGAACTTTGTACCCTTAAGAATTATTTAGTACTTAACCATTTCTTTGAAGAAAAAACACAAAACACATTTCCAAAAACTTGAGATTTTATTTACTATGTCCTATTTAATTTACAGGATATTTTTCCCCACTGACATCACTGAACTATCCTTCTGGCAGTGCAGATTTATTTGTCTGTGCCCAGATTTGCTTTTTGTTTATGAACAAATCTCCTTGTTGGGGCTATGTTTTGTATTGTCTGTTCTCCACTTTTTCCCCATGGAAGATCTGTATTCCTTAGAAATTATAAGCACAAACAGGCTGTGATGAAGAGCACCAGCTGGTGTGAAGTAAGCTCCTTTATGAAGTGCTGATGCTGAATTTCATTAATGACCTGCACTCTTTTTGCTGTTCTGGTTCTGGTCAGAGTTTAGTAGCTGGGTCACGTGAGAGACATTGTTCTTTCACATTATCTTTCTGATGAGATAAATGGGGATTTAGAATGAGGGCCCTAACCCCATTTTGAAAGAACCCAGATTTTCACCCCTGCATCTCTGTTTTGCCAGAAATCTAATCCTAATACATTTCAAACACGTCTGTTAAGATGACATCAAAATGAGAATTAAACTGTAACACAGAGCTTAAAAAGGCAAATTTCTTAATTTCAGTTGACTGTCACAATTCATTGTATTTCTCCTTTTTGATGTTTTTTCTTACTCCTTTTACTTTGTTTTAATGTAATAATTTTATGTCACATCAGGACCTTGGGGAAAGGCTAAGGGGGAATGGAGTGGACTTTTGTTAAGAGAACTGGATTTAAATACCCTAAATTTGAGTCAGAAAGTGTCATGGATTTTAGATTTGGTTTAGTCTGTTGCTTAGCATGTGATTGAATTTTAGATTGCTGTTTGCTTAAAAGTTCAGCATTTATATTTATTACTTTATTTATATTCTTCTTATTTTTTTTAGATTTCAGAGTCAACAAACAGATAAACAAGATCTCAGTGATACTCACAAACCAGAGAAACTAAGGTATGAGGATCTTGAAGAACCTATTTATACTCTTGAAGGTAAGTTTTAGTGCATTTCAGACAGTTGTTTGATACCTTAGAGCTTGACAGTTATAGAACAATTATGGGAAGCTATAGGAAGTAATAGTTTCAAGAGTGTAGATGGAGAGAAAAATTTCTGACTGATTTTGGAATTAGGGAAAACAAATGTCTCAGATGATGAGGGATTAATTTTCTTCATTCTTTCATCTTTAGGTAAGTGTATGTAGTAATAAGCAGACATTAAATTGAGTTGGTTCTGAAATCAGTAACAAATTTGTTCAGACATCTTGCATAACCTTGTTCTGATTAATGCTGTAGGTCTGATGGTTGCTTTGGAATGTTTTGAAATGGTGTAGAATTTTTCTTTAAACAAATGTGTATTAGTATGTGAAATAAATGGAGGCTTTTTTTATATTTGCTGCATAAATTAGAACCAGGTTATAAGTCTGAAGATAATTTTCTGTAGCTATTGCATGCACTCTTGGTTTTTCCTTCAGTAACTGAGGCTTAAATAGTAGTATGAATTAGAAGTTGCTTTAGGTTGTGTGTAAATGTGGGAAGAACTCTTTCAGTTATGCTGTCATTAATCAGTAGTTATGGAACATGTGGTTCAGTTACTGGAACCTGAATTTTGTTGGAACTTTTTTTTTTCACTGAGGTTAGCTTTTTATTTATTTGCATTTCTGCTCTCTGTTGGTTGCATGCTATAAAATGTTTCCTTCTCTCTGTGTGCTGCAGGGTTAGTTTTCAAAAATCTTTGATGTAACTAAGGTAGTGTAGAAAGAGGAGGGTAATCAAACTTGATGTTCTTTATAGCCATTTGTATATGGAGTGAGAAATAGAGGCACAGTTACTGGCCTTCCTTAGTTTCCCAGCATTTGAGTGACAGCCTAATGTTGAACCTGAGCAGCCCTATATCTCCCATGAAACTGTGGGTTTAAAGTGAAGTTGTCAGTGAGAAAGATGTGACAGCCAGCTAACCTTTCCTGTTTCCAGATTTCCTGAGGTCTGTGAAGTCCTGAGGCTTGGTGACACATGGCATTGTGTGGTGTAACTAAACTCATAGTTGGTGAAGAGATTGTGATTGTTGTCTGGGAGAGTTAGGGATATTTTCTTTGAAAGCAGCATTTCTAACTGGTGTGAGTGTTTTCCTGGGTCCCAGACTGGCTTTTGGTTGTAGTTAGGTCATATGGAAGATGGAGTGGAGCCCTTGCTCACTCTCGTGACCCTGTGAGAATATGGCTTTCAGTATTTTAAAAGCAACCAAAAAAAAAAAAAAAGATGTTTGTTTAAACTGCAGATGTGCTGATAGTGTTTTGTGATAACTAGCACAATGTAATGCCTCAGCTGTGCATTTCTCTGTGAAGCTTTACTCATTACTCAGTTGGTTTTATTTATCTCATTTAGTTTCCTTTTTATAAGCTTTAAATGCATTATTTGAATGTGAACCAAGCCTGTAGCCAGTAATGGTTTCTACTCATTTCACATTTTAATTAGACTTTTATTTATTTATTTAATTTTGTATGGGAGACTTTTGGGAATATATTACATATTTCACTTTTATTTTATTACATATGACAAGACTGGCATTTTCTTGGCAATTAGGCTGAGTAGATGCTGTGCCCAAGTAAGGTACTAATGAATCATTTGCTGATGTGTGGTGGTCAGTAATTGTAAGAGTTCACATATGCTGATGATTTCTCAATCAACAGTACTTTAGTTGGGTGAGCCTGCATCAAAAGACAATCTCAGTATGTAGCAGGCAATCACATTGGCTGAAAAAGGGAGGAGGTAGCCCAGGAGAAATTGCAGGGAGAGGTGGGTAAAAAAGTAAAATCTAAGCAGTAAACACAGAAAAAGATATCATGAAGGATGAAGTTGGTAACAGTAAAAAAAACCAATGACTTAAAGGATATACCAGAAAATATGGAAGTCTTTTAGTCCTACTGTGAGTTCCAGAAGGAAAAGATCAGCAGATTCTCTTGGCACAACTGCTTTCAGGTGATGTGCTCATCTTAAGGGAATAATGCATCTCTTTGCTGTCCACCCTTAAAAAGGGAGTCAAAGTGTACAGTTACCTTTTTTCTCCTTTGCAGAGTAGTTAATTTGTTTTTTACTATTAATGATTCTGGGTTTTTTTTAATGTTGTTAGTAATTTTGCAGTTAGAAGTAATATTTAACCAGGACAAATTTATGAAAGGAATTTTTTTATGATTTAAATACACCTGATGCTTATTGGTGCCTCATATGAAAATATTGTTGTTGATAACTTTATAACTGGGAGGGAGCAACAAAACAGAATAGATTTTCTTTTGAGTGTGGTAGCCCATTATTTTGGTCTTCCAAAACACCCCATATATAGAATTTATTTTCCTAGGTGAAGCTGGTGGGAAATGTTCCACTTGCTTTGGTAGGAAACTGAAAACATTATTTTAACTTAGTTAGAATGACAGCTTGACAGAAATTTTCTGTTATGCTTTCATCTATAGTTCCTTTAAAAGAGTTTTAATTTAAAGAAATTCAAACCATTCAGAGAGAGGGAGAGGCTGATCAGTTTGGTTGACTTGGGTTTTTTAATGCAAAATATTTCAGTTATATTATAATGTGAAAAAGAAAAATACTTGTGACACATTGCTAGTGAAGGATGAAAACAGATGTTTTCTAAAGCTTTACCCAAGACCTAGAGAGGTATATAGAGTATCTGTGCTGTGTTACAAAGTGCTTGGGAGAATAGTCCTGTGTATTTCAGGTTGTCCATCTAGAGGTTATGGCTACATCTTGTTTTGTCTCTTTTCTGTCTCATCAAATGAGATAATAGCAGTCTGCCTACTTTGCAAATAAGTAAGTAAAAAGCAGTTGAATATCATAGCAGTGATCAAAGATGAGGGACAGTAATTGTGTTCTCGCGAATTCAGAGCCAACCTTGCACAGGGAGAAGACAGTATAATGTGGAATATCTGAGTTAGCAGTATCCTTCCTGTGCACTGAAGAAGGCAAGGACCCTATTAAAGACTGTGTTACCAAATAGTTTGAGATTATTTTTATATGCATAAAAACAGTGAGCTGAACTTGGACATACAATTTTTCTGTATCTTGATTATGTAAAGAAATTAAAACATCTTGAGTTTCTGTTGTATATTTCTTCAGTTTTGGCTTTATAAACAGATGTGTTCCAATAGCTAATTTCAAAACTAACAATTCTGTAATTAGGAAACAAGTACAGCCTATGATAATTCTTAATTCTCAGGGAGATGATCAAGTTGAAAGGAAAATGCTCAATTAGTGCTGATATTTTTGTGCTCTAATTTAGCCATTCCCACACTCTGTGTCCATTGCTGTGCTCCACTTTTGCAATTACAAAATAATGAAGCCATTGTTCACATTTCTTCTCCAGATCAGGGGGACATACCAGAGGAGTGTGAAAATGATGTCTTGCATCCATCTGGGGACATCGTCGATGGAAACTGTGTCACAGGCCCTGTGCCAGCAACAGCCACTTCCCTGCAGGACTCAAGTGAGTTCTCAGCTCACACAAAAGAAAGTACCCTTTTTAAATGTCAAATGTGTAACACAGAAACCCAAATATTTAAGAATCTGTAGGTATGTAGGCTGGAGTGGTTGAAAAATTTTCCAGAAAGTGCCATGTCTGTAATACAGAGAGTGTTTTCCTTTGCTTTTCTCTATGAAGGTGACTTTTTTGATCCTGCTTTTAGTTAAATTTGCTTTTAATTTAAACATTCTTACCACCCTGTCCAGCCTCTTGTGAGATTATTCTTTTTTCTTTAGGATAATTATTGAATATAATTTTGCCTCTTGATAGGAATGAGACATTAAATGTTTTAAAATATTTTATGTACTGATTGTCTAGGCTTCTAAAAATTTATTCTTGAGTCTGTTGGTGCACTGTATTATCACAATGCAGTTTCAATTCTTTGGCTAGATGAGAATAATCTCTCATTGTATATAGTCAGCATATGCTGCTTTTCTAATTTTTCTAGATGGAAACATTGTAGTCCTTTTTACTTAAAGAAGAGCTTTCTAGCTTCTTGTGATTCCCAGTCCTTAGTTTGCCCATCTCATTGCTACCTAATGCTATTCTTTGTAGACAGCTTTTTCAATACATTGGTCACATCAGCAGCGTGTCGTGCAATAATTTTCCAAGGGGTTTTAAATACTTTGCTTTATAAATATAAAGAGTTGTATTCAACATTGCAGAGGGGGAAAGAATATAGTAACATGGACTTTGGGAGGTTTAATGAGAATGCCCATGAAAGGAATGAGAAGTGCACAGATCTGTCAAATGTCTGGGCTGTACTTTAGCTCTACTCCTTAATTCTTGGTGAGTCATTTATCAGACTAAAAAATGTTTAGGGGTGGGAAAACACATTACCCAGTACCCAAGAATAAGTTTAGTGTATGTACAAACAATATATCCAGTTGTTTTTCATTTACTGTTAATGTTCTACAGGAACCTGATACTTATTTGTGTGCTCTTGTAGTGATTACTGAACTACATAAATCAAATTACAGATGTTGAAATAATTTTTCACAGCGGTGCTGGATCAAAGGCAGATTGAAGAACACAACAGAGAAGTTGAGAAAAACTTAGAAGAAGAAAGGGAAGCAAGAGAAGAAAGGAGAGAGAAAGAACTACAGGAAGCTTTGGAAAGCGAGCAAAAAGAAGTGGAAAAGCTTAACAAAGAGGTGGTAATTTAATTAATTTCTGACAGTAACGCAGCTTTGTAGTGCCTTGCATTTTAGGATTGT
Source organism: Muscicapa striata striata (assembly GCA_030060385.1). Lineage (NCBI taxonomy): Eukaryota > Metazoa > Chordata > Aves > Passeriformes > Muscicapidae > Muscicapa > Muscicapa striata. The sequence goes on from JAREIS010000031.1 coordinate 2,588,363, forward strand.
TATATGCGTTACTTGATTAAAAGTAGATTTTTATTCCATGAAGTGAAAGTAGTAGAGGCTGTTATTTTATGTACTTGTGTGATTAACCAATCTCACTAGAGTGTCTCCTTATGTCAAGTGATTTTTTTCACTGGAAACAGATGCCTTTCCTTCTCTGCTTCATATAACTGGAATCTACAGTCTTATGGCTACTGTCACCATGCTGTTGGAACAAACTGAACATTTGCTGTCTCTGTGGTGTGGCCACTGCAGGTGGGACACCATGAGAATATGTTAATGTCCATCTGTTCATTAGCCTCTGTCAGGGTGTCCAGGGTACTCTGGGAAGCAGAGGGTATAAGGAGACCTTGAGTTTGCTTAAATCCCTTTGAACTTAAACACTTAAGTGTTTAAATAGTGTTCTGGATTTTTAGGTCCTACTTAATTCTGTTTAGACACTGGTATGTTTTACTGAAAACATGAAATTCTGCATGTATTGCAGGTAGTAAGGTATAAATATATTTTTCTGATCAGTATTTATTTTTATTTTTGTGCCTTAAAAGTATATCCAAGACTCGAAGAAAACAGATGAAGAAATAGAAGATAAAGAAGGAGTAAAATCTGAGCATAGTAACAGTGCTGCTGAAAATAATGAAAAGGATCCTCCTTCAAATCCATTAGAAAAATACATGAGAATAATCCAGCAGAGCAGAGAGCAGGAACTGGCAAACAAGGTGATTATTCTCAAAACATGGTCCCAAAAATATTATTGACCAAATTTGTGTCTTGCTAGGCATGCTTAGAATGAAAATAATAGTCATATTTTAATTTCTGCTTCATTTATAAACTTTATGTAACAACCTGCAGAGCAGAGTGTTTGGATTTGTATTGGAAAAGTGTGATGATTCAGAAGAAAAAACATTGAAACCTTTCTTCTGTAAGGGTTGCTGGTGTCCTCTGGGTGGGGGGTTTGTTAGTTTGTTTTTTAAAGCACTAGCACAGTATTCAAATGTCCTCCATTTTTAGCTTAAACTGCATTTAAATACAATTTGAACCTACACGTCTGATTGTGTTCCTCTAACACAACAGAATTTATTCTGTTAAAATGGAAAATTGGACTTTTAAAGGAGAGGTCTGGGTGGACATTACTTCAGTGAAGGAATGCAGGATGCTTTTGTTCAGACATGATCCCAGTCTAAATCTTCAAAGTGTTACTATTCTAGATCCAATGTAGCATTTGTAGAAATAGGGTTGGTCCTTCAGAAGATTGTTATTTTCAATTATGAGCCTTAAAAATACAGATACTATTATTAGGTCACTTTGACTTTACAACTGGTTAGAAAAAGTGCATTTTCCTCTTGGTGTTGCTAGGATTCAAAAAAAGAAGAAATTAGAGAAATGTCACCTTCAGAAGGACTTCTGTCTACTGAAAATGACAGGTAAGGCTCATGTCTTCTAGTACTCCATATTAACAAATACTTAATTCTAAGTTAATATATTGTTTCAATAGTTTTAGTATGAATTATGTTCAGACATCTGCCTTCTTAGAAACCAAAATAAACTGTTAATCAAAAGCAATTGTGTTGGAAAAATTGAAAATCCTTCCAATTCTTGTTCATGCAAGTTAAGCTCTGTATGGAACTCCCATCTGAGTGCTGCACTCAATGATCTGATTCAGTAGTTGTGGTGCTCACAACTTTTTATCTGCAATTGAGCAACATCCAACTTCCTTCACAGAGAGCTGGAGTTTGAGGGATTGTTCCTGGGTGATGACACCCTGGGTGAAGGTTTGTCTGTGCTGCACTAGCCCATAGTCTTTTCCTACCTTTGATTTTTCAGTAGCATTGTGGACTTTTAAGACACTTAATTCAGAGATTTTGTCTGCCTGCACTGAGTTGCCTCAGGTTCTCTCTAAATACAGATATGTGTTTTAGTTGCTTGCAAGAGAAAAACCAAGACATCTTCCTCCAAACCTTTCAGTTTATTCAAATACATAGAATTGAAAATAAGCAAAAAATGTGGAGCAGTTAGAAAAAAACCCCATAAAGGTTCACCATAACCATATTAATGATTCACTTTTATCTGTGCTGTTAAACACAGCAGACCCTACCCTCCTGCTCCTGAATTGGCACAAGTTGTGTTGTTTTCACTGGGTGAGCACTACAGAAGATAGTTCTGCTTTTTGAGATATAGGTGATGGCCTTCGGTTAATGAAGGCCCAAATTCTCCTCCTTTAGGGTTGGTTTTATTGACAGCAGTTCACTGAAACAGCAGGAAAATTGCAGTAGTCTCTTTAACTTCTGTGTTAAAATGAGTATTAAGATTTAAGATAAACTACATTGGATTCATACCACTTTCTTTTCCTCCCTCCTATCATCAATATAGTGTTGCAGACATTTCTCATGGAGACGTGGATGAAAGCTTCTGGTGAACAATAGCTACTGATTTTTAGATTTTTTTTTATTATTATGAGAAAGAGATTTTTAAAGTAGCTTTGTGCCTGTAATAAATGTTAGGTACCAACACTGCAGCTGTGTAATTATAAATTAATAAAGCTGATTTTGATCTGTTTCATCACTTCAGTCATTGACTTCAAACAGGGAGTCTTGATGTGTTACTAATCCAGGAAAAAGCCCTGGGTGGGGTGAGAGAAAGAACAAAGCAGGGAACAGAAACTGATCAGTATGTTTGAGTAGATTGGCACTGAATTCCTCTAAACTTTGTCAACTTTGCCAACCCCCACCCCCCAACCCCTTCTCCAAATGGTTCAAACTGTGGGTAAAAGGAACAAAAAATTCCCTCATCATCACCTGCTTGTAAAGGTGTCCTGTGGAGGCACCTGGTTCTCAGTTTCAGAGCACTGAGTGTGACAGACCCAAACTAAGGTGTCCCTTCTGCTGCACAGCAAGGGCAGGAGCCACTTTCACAAGCAGCCCCTCTCATGTATCACCTCGTTGATATTGACCAGCCCAGAATGGAGAGATTAAAATAAAAATGCTATTTAACTCATCTTTATTTAAGCTTTGTATTTTGTAGGTAGATTATAGGCAAGATCATTAAACTTTATTTACAGTATAAAATACAGTAGTTTTTATCAATGAAGTAATTTTGGGTGGCAGCATATATTACAACTTGCACTGCATTTGAGGCTGCTCATCTTGACCTAACTACAAGAATATGAAGCCAAGTTTGACAGAATTTAGGGGCAAAAAACAAAGTTCTGTCTTGAATTCACTGGATGTTTAAACACAATGTACCAAAACCGTGACAGATACAAACTTTGCTTTTTGAAATGAAGCTGAAATGTGATGTGGTGGTTACTCTAATTTTGCATGCTGCTTAATTTGCTGTTGCAGCCACTCTGGCCTTTACAGAATTTCTGAGTGACTGCTGCTGTAGGATGTTGGGAAGGGGTAGTGCTTGTTGCATTATGCTGGCCTGGAACAACTACCACTGTTGCATGCTGCACACAGCTGCTGCTGCAGCTGCACCTGCAGGGCAGCCCTGCCCCATGCAGGAGGGCAGGGAGCTCTGGAACAGAACGTGTTTCACCTCAGATAGAAACACAAAGCCTAGAGATGCACTACCATGGAGTAGCTGTAGGTCTGGGTTCAAATAAGCATACACAAGTGTTGTCTATTATCTACAAATATTTATTTTAACACTTGGATGTAACTACAGGAAGCCCTTGGCACTGATAGAAAATATTGATTCACTGTTAGGTTACAAAAATTTATACATAGCAAAATTTAATGCTCTTTACATAAAAATATTAGACTACTTAAACAAAACTTCAAAAACTCCCAGTAATAGCTACACTGAATTAGAAAAGAATTAGGCTTTAAGACACTGCCTCCATTATTACCCTTATGCAAACACTGGGCTAGAACATCACCTGCATTGCTGTAGAAATGTCTCCTTCATGCAACAGGTAAGAACATACACTAGGCTATTTTGTCATATTTGCTCTACATCAATCAACTTTGCCCCTTTTTTGAAACTGTCAAATTAGACTTCAATACTTGAAATTATATTTGAAGTTAATACCCTCCCCCCCCACAAAATGCCTTTTCTCTTAATACTAATTTGAAGGAATTTGTGCTTCCTTTGATGTATATTCAGCAAACAGTCAAAACTACCAAACCACACGTCAGCTTAGCAGGGGTATGACTTGAATATTTAGTTTTTTTCAAATGAATGATGTATTTTTACTTTCCCCTCCCCCCCAACATTTATATATATATATATATATATATATAATATAGAACAAACACCAAATATACCATCACTAATACTCAAGATATCACTGAATGCTTCTGAAAAAAAACATTAATTAGAAGGCAGACTTCTATGGGAAATGACTTTAAAATGGCACCAGTTTGTTTGTTGTTGTTTTTTCTGAACACCACGTTTTCTTAGTGTGCTAATTAATTTGTAAAAAGGAAAACACATAAGCACTGACTATAAATTTGCTAAGCACCAAGATAGAGAAAGGTGGGCATCCTGTATTATTTTTATGGCTGCAAATTTTATTGTTTGTGTAAAACTCTGCAAACTTTCTCATCCGCTCATTTGGAATAGTCAGATCAGTGTCATTTTAATAAGGTAACACTTTCACTTACTTAAAATGTAGGATAATGGTCTCCTGCCACTATATAAATGCTAAGACATTTATAGAAAATAAATATTAAGGCAAAGCTGACATTTATTTTCAAAGAAGGGGATCATTATCCAGATCCAGGGATCTACATTCCATTAAATAGTTAATAAAAAGATTAGAACGTGGGAGATCTGCTCGACCCTCAGGTGAGCACAGGGATGTGACGGCTTCCTCGTGGAAGCGTGTGGCACAGGAGTGGAGCTGCTCCCATGCCCAGGTGTGGGGCGTTCCCAAACAGCCCCCCTGCAGCCTGGGAGTGCTGCAGCCGTGCCAGCACACACACACGAGCTCCTCTGGGAAATGCCAGCTGAGCAGGTTCCTCTGGGAATGCCCGATCACACACCGTGCGTGTGCCTGAGGTCCGCTCAGACCTGCTGCCTGCTCGGCCGCTTTGTGCAGGGCGTCATGCTCTAGAACAGGTCAAATATTAAATACCAAGTCTCAAAGAAGAGTAGTTTGGTCACTTTTTGTAAAGTGTTGCCTTTTAAAATGCCTGGAATAAACCCTCCATTCTTTGTTAGAAAGGATGGAAGATTACCCATGGGAAGATTTCCCTAAAAAGTTTTCCAGGAGCTGGAATGTGAAGCTTTTACACTTCTCTCTAATTTTGTTTGCTAGACACACATCTGTACTGCAGAGCAGCTATTTGCTGATTTGTCAGAGCTACAGAACTCTTCTGCTGAATTACTGTGGCAAACATTTATGTGTAAGAATTGAGTTGCTCTTTTGACCGAGACTGGATATCCTGAAGCTCCTGCTCTTCTTTTGCTTTGATATCTTGGTAGGCCTGCATTTTGCTTGCATCCTTTAAGTAGGCCCAGTTAGAAGACAGTATCATGAGGAAGTGGATCTGGAAGAGAAGGGTGAGCATGATGGCGAGTGAGCATGTCAAGAGGCAAAGCAAGCTGCTAGTCAGATTAATAGACGCTCTTTAAAATAACGACCAAAAAAATAGTTACTCTACGTTAATAAGCATTCTGTTATTAAAACAAGCACAGAGGCTATTTTTTTCAAAGATCTCTAGAATTTGGCATGCTAATAATTCAGTTGGTTATTCACAATTTAAAGAAAGTTAGTACAACAGTATTAAAATGAGCTACAAAGTTGTACAGGTCAATTAAAATGCAGAATGGGGGGAAGGAGGAAAACAGTTTTGTACGTGGCAATATACGGAATCTGTAAACTACGAGGTGCTCAGAAGAACTGCTCTCTAAGGTCGTGGTGTTTATGCATATCCAAGCCCAGAGCCCGGCAGGTCTTTTCCCCAACAAGCAGATGAGAATTCCACCCTCCCCCTGGAAAAAAACCTGAAACTGTGAACCGTTTTATTTACGCGAACAAGGCTACATTAACACATCGAAAAATTAAACATCAAAACATGAGTCCAAAACTAAGCAAAAGCATGCAATCTCTGGGTTAAGAAGTCTTAATCCTGTATTTTTATAGCTACATTTTAAACTTCCATTGTCCAACCTCAGGTGAAGATTTTTATATTGTATATAGCAAACGGTTCTCTTTTTTAAATTATTGTGTTTTTCTAATTTGTGCATTCGTCTCTTGCCAACTTCTTTTGCCCATACTTCATGCAAAAACATCTACATCTGAAAACATTGATTCACTTCTCCTTCGTTTTTCCCCCCAACACTGTAAAAAGGTCCCTGTGATCTATGCATGGTTTTGCTTCCTGTGCAATCATACTTACATTTTTGAGATCTGGCTACTGAGAAATCAGTTACTAAAGTGCAGCAATACAAGAGCAGAAGCTATTTATATGCTGTTTCTTACTAGTTCAGGGTCCAAAAGAAAGAATGTGATTGTTTTACGCAGAGCTAAGACAAGGATTTCTTTTCTTAGAGAAGGAGTATCATTTGGAACGCACTTGAGAGAAAATAATTGATTTCATCATCCATGGAATCACTTGGAAAGGCAAGCAAATTAATTCATAATACCTGGGCTTCTGATCTCTGCCAACACAGACTGGCACTACTTTATTACTCCTTTTCTTTCATACCATATGTATTTTGTATGCTTGGGTGTATTTGTATTTGGTGTTCATGGCAAAGAATAAATTAATGCATCTGACCCTGAACTATTCCAGTATTTGTTTGAGATGACTGTAAGAAATTAAGTGGAGACCTGAAATTAAAACATCCCCTTTTCAGAAGGATGCTTTATAAACACCCCTACAGTAACTGAATCCTCTCAACATGAAAAAATAGCCAGATCTCATCCACATCATAGTTCATATACAAGAAGTCATTTCATTAATCTGAAAAGCTAAACGATGCTTACTGAAGCTATTTACAATTACTGTAACAAAATTCAGAAAGCTAGACTTTTAGTCTAGGGTGTCAGTGGTATTTCAAGCTACGCAATGCAGCTTTTTACTGGGCTTATACAATTTAGAATTTAGTGCAGCAATCTTCCCGACTCTTAAACTTCAAAACAGCATAGTTATATGTAGTAGCCATCATGTAGATCAGCTGGTGGAAGAGAACAAAATACAGGAGAGTAAGATACAACAAGGTGACGGCTCAAGCCCACTTGGGCAACTCTCGATACTTTTACAACAGATGTTACTCTGAGCTCCTTCCAGGGTGAAGATGCAAATAAATAACCTGCCATTTCTCTGGAGAGGATAACCCAGTACAAACCTTAAGGCTATTTTGACAGCCAGTTGTAAGTATGGGCTTGGCTGGCACAGGGTTAGAAGCTGGCCACTAAAGGAAGTGTTAGACATAGGAACAAGTCCTCTTGTTAACATCCCTGTTCCCTGCCGCTACCTGGAACGGGCACTGCAGGGTTGGACCACTCAACCTGCCTGGCTCCAGGCAAAGCAAACCAAGAGGTTACAAGCAGCTGATCAAATAAACTACAAAAATGAAAATAAATAGTGAAAATAAAAGCAGAAATAGTGGATAGAAGTAGGATTTTGAAAGGACATGCAAATAATTTTTTCCTAAGTGTGGGGGAGGTGGGTTAAGATGACTTCCTAAAGCAAAAGTTGGGGACCTGCTGACTTGTGATGACCAAACCATAGCAGCAAATAATGGTGATCACAGCTTCATGTCTAATATCACTACTTTTAATATATACAAAATTTAATCTTAAAGCATCTTAAGCCTAAAATTAATATTTTTAATTATAAAACAACAAAAATTACTACCCACCAATGCTATGACAGTGGCACCAGCTCCAGCACAAGCCACAATGAACAGGTGATAAGACATGTAGAACTAGAGAAAAAACATGTTAAAAACATTGAAGTAATTCATCAGAAATAGTATAAAATACATTTCAAATGTTCTAGAGAATAAGGATAGTAACATCTTTGTAACATGGTATTAAAGATTTAATCAAGTATTTATTACATGGTGCCCAGGTAACTTGTAGCAAAAGCTGCACACAGGTTACATTTCTGTACCTCGTTCGTGTTGCAGATGTTCTCTAAAATTGGGCCACAGGCTTTGCCAGGTACAGCATTCCAAGGGATAATACCTGAAATACCACAGAAAAGAAACCACTAATTTTAGCAATCAACACAAACTTTCTATTCCTTTCATCTTCTTCACCCACTTGCCAGTTGTGTTCCCATTCTGGGCATCTGTGTGTTGACCAGTACATCTTGGAGTTGGCAGCAGGAATTCAAGCAACTCCCTCAGGTTATGCTTTCTCCTCACACTGAGGGCTGCTGCTAAGGCATGTTCTCAGATGTGGTTTTCTCATCTGGCAGCCAAACAGTTGGTTGGGTTTTTGCACTTCGGGTCCAGTTGCACACTCTGCCTACTCCCTCACTCAGCACAGAAGAGAGAATCTGCATCTCAGAGGTACTTGGCACCTTTCAGGGTAGCACTTACTAGATGAGGTTCTATTTGAACAAGAAACTACTGTGGAAGGGTGTGAATATAGAGCTAGAGGGAAGAATTGCAGGATTTTTTTCTGGTTTAGTTCCAATAGGTAAAAAGCATCAAGTGAACACTGCTACAAGAAAGTCTGCCACACCTCATATACTCCCAAGTCTGAAAAGTCAACAGAATCTAGCAGATTTAAAATAACACAAACTTTAAGGCCTGTAACAGATGTAAAGCTTTAGCAAAACCTATTTGAATTAAGAGAAACCCAGTTTGTTTCCCCATACACTTTTGCATTTTAACCCAGCTGGTTGGAATTAGCAACTCTGTAAGTGGCAGGTCATTGAACTTATCTCAGGATGGCATGGCTTTCAAAAAGATTTTATAGGATTTTCTTCCAAGTCAGCTTCTTCTCTGCAACTGCTATGTACAATTCCAGCCTTTTAGCTACTGCTTACCCCCAAAAATGTGAGGAAAGTTCAGTGACACCTTATTGGTTAGGGAGCTGCTCTCTCCCATCATGTACTGAAGCCCCAATGGTTTTACTGATCAGGGGAACAATACAGCCCTATACAGCACTAACACAGCTGCAAAACAACCAGGAGAAGCAGGAAGGTAGAAGAGCATATCTCCCTTCACTTCTAGGCTTTGCTGCTGAAGAAAATGTCTTCCCAGCCTCTTGCTGCAAGCTGCTAAAATAGAACGTGTATGTTTAACTGATTTAAAGACTTGCTTTTAAAATTAGTGTATCTTTTCTTCTACTGCACTTACCTGGACAGGAGAGCAAAGCCAAGCTTTCTTACTTTTTCAACTTTGAATCCATTTTCTCAGCTTTGAACGACTTAGTCCAAAGAAAGAAACATTCCTAGAAAATGCTAGGCTAGAATGAAGCCGAAAGTAATGGTGACAAAAGATCTTCTGCACAAGGGAAGCTGAAAACGTTAAGTTCAGGAAAAACTCACTTTAAAAAATAAAAAGCCTGACCTTATTTTAAGTTACTGTCCCAGCTCCCTCGTATTTCTGCATGTCATCAGAAAGCACTATTAATTCATTATTAGTTCTGGCAGCCTTTAAATTGCAGGTTTTTGGTTTTTTAACTGAAAGTAACTGTCAGAGCAACATTCAGACATTTACTCTTTAAATGTAAAACAGCTTTCTGAAAGAACAGAATATAGGCATATGGGTTCAAAACCCACGATCTGGTTGTCTATTTCTCACCACTGTTTCCAAGCAGTTTATTTTGAGGCTGATCTATTTTCAAACCTAATATTACAGTATTGGAAATCGCTACAAAATCATTTCAGATAAGTGACTTGTCAGTTCAGTTAAATTGATTGCATCTGGAAAGAAATCAGTGTAATGTGAATTAATTAGAAAAGTAATAGCACATTCAGAGATAGAACATGCTTTTGCATTTGACTCATCTGAAAAGGCTGACACAGAACTACTGAAGACAGACGGAGGAGCATGGTTAATCATTTAATCAGGATTCAAACGAGTACCGTATTGCCTGATGTCCACGCAGATCTGGTCCCCTGGAACCGTCACATTTGCCTGAAAAGATCTGAGGACTTCACAAGTTGACCATATGTTATAGAACATAAAGACAGGCACAGCAGAGAAGCCGAAGACCCCGAGCCAGGCCACTCCAAGCACATAGGTGAGGAAAACAAACTAGGGAGAGAAAACACAAACACTTTGAGTTTGTTCTTTGAAAGACTACTTAAATTTTCCTTTAAAATGCTTCCAAATAATCTTAAGCATACTTTCAGAATTCAAGTAATAAAACATTTGATTTTCAAGCACACAAAATCAGTATTCTCATTGCTTACAAATACTTTGGTAGTTTAAATGCTACAGAGAAAGCAATTCAGACATTTCCTTTTTCATCAGCCTGCTTGAGTAAACAGATTGCCCTCATGAAAGAGCAGCCCATTGATTTGTCAAGATTCTCAGCTAAGCAGGGATGCTGGTTGTAGGCTAAAACCAATAAATTCCAACAAAAATCAATTTAAGGGTTTTTTTAAATTAACTTTAACTTACTAGCATTTCTATACAACTTGCAAATCAAAACCATGCAGTGAATCAATGCTCACAGAGCTCCCCCACACTCCCTGGTGTATTGAAATCAATTTGGAATATACCTATTTTTGCAAACATACCATGACCATTAACAGCGGATCAGAAGGATTCAATTGGTCTAATACACATTGCCAAGCAGAAAATGAATTACTTCACCTTAGAGAATCATGGATTTATCCACTAAAATTTGGTGGTTCGGGTTTGCTCTTTAAAAAAAAACCAAAAAAACACAACAAACTACATTACATGCATTTTCTTTGGTTAGATTAAAAGATGTGGCACTGATTGCTTTGAAAATCTCCAACTTCCTCCTCCTCCTCCTCCTCCTCCTCCTACTAAGCCCCTTCCCTTCTCCCTCTTCTTCTAAGTGTTATGGTGAAACAGTAGCTCTGGCATCAGTTCCTAGCTCCCTCCTCCTGGTGAGAGCAGGATTTGGATCCCACTTGGAAGGCGGGGGAATGCTGTTACATCTCCTGGGCTCTGTTTTCACCGTTAGCTGTGGCTGTTCTCTTAGCTGTAGGTGGACTGGAAAGGCTTTACTTTCAGTAAAGCACTGGTGCTCTACTATCTTACTTAAAATCTGTGTGCTAGAGGACAACAGCAAGGATGGGAAAGGCTCTCGGGGAGGATTCTCAGCCTGACCCCAAACCAAGGGACTGAACTAACGCTGAAGTGATAGAAGTTTTCATCCTCACAGATTTTTTCCAGAATAATCTGCAAGTATTCGAGCAAAAGCTGAACAGCTGATTAGGTTTCAGTCAAGGGAGGTGGTGTGTGGGGAGGTGGAAATTCTTGCAAAACTGTGGCCCCTAAAACCCCAGCTGTACTTTCATTTATAGACAACTCAACTGGAATATCCTATTTCATATTAGATAGTGCCATATACCAGACCTGCAATGTTTTGTGTGAGAATTGAAAATCCTCTCTCTTTGGATTTTGAGAAGGACTAAGTGGACCAGGTTAAAGGATTTCTGTAGATACACTGCAAATAAAACATGAGTTTGCATATGTGTGTGGAAGTGCACAAAGCCTTTGAATCCTAAAATAGCCAGGAAAAAATACACTCACTCTCACTTAAGGTGATAACTGTGGGAAATGGCTATTCTGAATTACCAGAGCCAACACAAATAATTTAGGGAAGATGGAAGTCTGTCTTCTGTAACAACCTTATGCAAGATGGGACTGCCTTTCAGGACTTTGTTTAGTACTGTAAGGAGAGAAGTAGAGGAGCTCTTGATCAGAGTGGCAAAAGATCACTGTATGTCCAAAAGCCTGTTGCCTGTACTCAGCTGCAGTCACTGGTCTGTTAAACATTTTATCTCCTCAGAAACTGTGTTCTAGCCCTAAGGTTTTACACAGCAGCATACAAGCACTTTTCCTGTCACCACCAAACATTAATGCAGCATACCAGAGCTCCAAGCCATTCCTTGGTAAATTCTCTCCTTCATTGGGTGGACAAATACAGACAAACATGAAAACACGTTTTTCTGCCGTATTTTCATGTCACACTGGTATTTGTATAAGCAGCTGACAATCATGTGCCTGAAACTATTCAACTACACAAGCAATTGTCTGCACTGATGAGATGCATGGATGTGTATGTTTCTACTTTATTTTGGCTCTTTTGAAAACACTGCTTTAGATCTAATTTTGCTCCTTGGTGAAGACCATACTAACTAGGAAAAAACTGAGCAAATAGCTGCTTAACTGAAAAATTATCAGATGCCTTATTTTTATTAGCTCTTGAAAAATTCAGTAAGAACTTAACAGCACAGTGGAAAATTGCTAACTCTCATGAAAATAAACATGCATCTCTTTTGTATTTAACCAGCTGAAAGTACATGTTTTTTAAGTTCAGGATACAGACTGTATATTAAAATGCAACAATCACATCAAAAGCCTCTTCTCTTTTCACCCACACTTCCCCGTGGGCGATCTGTCATACTGCTTAGCTTCCTCCATAACTACGAGCTTTGAATTCAGATTTTCAGTAATAGCTTTGAAATCTTCTCCCAGAAACATAGTTATGGCTGTTCTTGCAGAGTGTGCCCTTGGGGACAATGTGGGTGAGAATCTGAAGTTTTATTTTTAGTTAAACTTTGCTTACAATTTTGTTCTAATACAGAAGTATACTGAAGAGAATATGGCTGGTAACTTTAGGGCTTTAAGTGTTTCAGCTTTGCAAAAAAGCCTCCCTATTCTATCTGTATGCCTTTTGCCATCTGCAAATCAATACTTGATTCAAGTGCAAAGATGCTGTGAAGCTTCATTCATTCATTACTGTTTGTTGAAGGATCCAGACACTCAAGCACAATTGACTATGGAAGTTGGAGCCATTAGAGTTTTATACTTAAATAGCTCTGCAAACCACAGCCATTTTACAGTCTGCCTTTAAGCATCACTCAAGTGTTCCATGTTTAAAAGCACGAATTTCATTTTGGCTCAGATTGAGTGTTTTAAAATTAGCAGTCTCCTCAGTTTAGTGTAGACCAGTGGGTTCAGCTTTATGACAGGGGAGGCCATGGCAGCCCCCACCCAGCCCATCTGCAGCATTCTGATTTATCCAAGCACCCTTGAAGTTCAAAGAAGAACCAAGACATGGATTGACCCTGATCACCCACAGGGAGTTAACCTTGTGGCAGCAATATTCTGTTACTCAAAACCCAAGAGTGAAATGGAGCCCAACAGGTTTGAGGCAGGAAATACTGCTGTTCCCATTTCTGATCCCACTCACCATTCCACTGATGCAGCGGCCACAGGCTGTTGTTTTGAACTCTCCATGCAGCTCCTTCACAGCACTTGTTGTATAAAAACCTTCTGCCAAAAGGATTATTCCATACAAGAAGAAAAATGATGCAATGCCATAAATTACATACTGCATTAGCTGTATTCTAAAATGGAAAAGAAAGAAATTATATAATTAGATTTCAGTCCTATAAAAACAAAGTCAGTGCTCTCAAATTATAGTAAATGAGAGACAACTCCTAGAAACAAAGTTCAAAGCTCTTTAGCATTTCAAGCAAGCAGACTGTAGGAAAACACTGCTACAACTGTGCCCCTTCCCAGGTAAGCAATCCTGATGTGCATTAGTCCTGCACACACCTGAGCATCCCCTGTTGCTGCTGCAGTCCCTACACTGGCTGGTGTTAGTCACCATGTAAAAGCTGCAATTCCACACCTCCACTATGGAGGTTTTCTTTTTTCCTCTTACTGCTCCTGACATCTAATTTGGGAATGGCTGACAGGGACAATGCAGGGCTTTGAAGTGGCAAAGCCTGGAGCTACACCCCTGACTGAACTACAAGGCTCTGTGGTCATTCCTTTGGCTTAGGGAAAGGAGGCAGTCTCTGAATTCCACCTGTGAAATCCCATTAACTTAAGTTTGCAAAAATTTCTGAATTCAGCAATATTTGTCTGATACAAAACTCAGCAAACATGCAGTGACTTCTGAGGCTGCTCTACAGCTTGGAAGGGTAGTTCCAAGTGAGCTAGTAGTTTCAGTGTTTTAAGTAACAGCAGTGTTGAGCGCCTCAAAATGTAAAGTAGGTTTTTTTAAAAATATTGAAGAGTTATTTAGGAAATGCTTCCATTTTAGGTACTCTGGAACCACTCAGAGGAAGATCATCTTAGGGCACATGGTATACGCACTTCCCTCAGATGTTATTTGAGAAAGTTCTTGATTTCTTAAAAATCTACCATCTGCAATGACACTGTAACAGTATTTTTCCTTTAGCTAGAATAGATAGATAGATGAAAAGAATAATTTCTAAATATTATCAATCAGCTTATGTAGCTAAAGCTAATTGTTTTGGAGAACCAGAATGCCAGATCTTCCCTATAACACTTCTGGTCTTCAAAAGTCTTATTTTGTTATTAGCACAATTTCCCTGAACTTCTTAAAAAGAATTTGATTGTTGGGATGGCTATTTTGGATGAAGCTATTTACAGAACCAAGAGATTAATTTTATACATCCACACTATCAGTTTTCTGATGATAAATATGCTTTTCTCAAGATTTTTTTTTCTCATTCTTGCCACGCTCCACTAAGTAGCTGCTGGCATAGACCTCCAAAGAGCATCTGAATGTTAGCTTAAAGAAAATTTATGACTACCATTTATATAGTTAAATGTTACTCTTGTATCAAAATAGGATATTGCTCATTTAAAATTTTATGTGGGAAGTGTTATCTTTGTTTTCCAAACTGATTAAAAATAACTGGATAAATCTGTTGCACCTGTGCTGTAAAGAACAAAAGATTAACTCAGGATTTGAGAGCATATAGAAGAAATAATTTTGCCATCATTAATAGTCCAGGAGAGACTCAATGCATGCTACCAGAAATTAGTAATAGGAAAACTGGTTTAAAAAGTCTATTCCAAATGGTGTGTTACTAATGTATTTTTCTTTTTTTTTTTTTTTTTTAATGTTGCTGTAGCCTTACATTTGCCCCTTTCTACCACCTCTTCTCCCTTGTCCCCCTTGGCTCCACAGAGCCGAACCCTGAGCTGGGGAATTATGCATGTCCCCAGATGCTGGTGCTGACATGACAAGAAATATTGTCAACAACTCTCCAAAACATAAAACTTGCTGCCAGTGACTGCTGCTTTTGCAATTTCTTCTATTTTGCTCAAATGAAGACTGATGCAAGCACAGGGTGTTTTGTTACCCAGCTGCTGAAGAACAGCTGCTTATATTTTCTCACTAAACGTTGTGTCTAACTGCAGGGCCCTGGTGGCTCATGCCCTCGAGCTGGGGACACACTGTTGGCCACAGCTGGGGACTGAGTATGGGCAGTGCTGGAAGGGGGAACCCCAGTGGGGAGCAGTCCCAGAGTAGGTCAGGGTACAGAGGGTCCTGTGGACAGGGGAAGCCCTCTTTTTTTTTCCTCATATACCAGTCCAGCTTCTTCTGAAGAGGGATGGACAGAACCATGCTTCCTTATTATTCCTGACATCCCTTCCAATTTTATGTCATCAACAAAAACCAAATCTCCTCTTAAAATAAAATTGTTTCCTCTTGTTCTGTTATAACAGGCCCTGGTACAAGTGACTCTTCAGCTCTCTTGTAGGTCCCTTTAGGTGCTGGAAGGCTGCTGTAGCGTCTCCCCAGAGCCTTCTCCTCTCCAGGCTAAATAGCCCCAACTCTCTCAGCCTGTCTTCACAGAAGAGGTGCTCCAGCATTCTGATCATCTTGGTGACTCCTTTGGAGTCACTCCAACATGTCTTTCCTGTGTTGAGCACACCCAGACCTGGATGCAGCATTCCAGGTGGGGTCTCACCAGAGTAGAGGGGCAGAAACACCTCCCTCACCCTGCTGGTGACGCTGCTTTGGATGCAGCCCAGGATGTAATTTGCTTCCTGGGCTGTGAATGCACGTTTCCAGCTCATGTTCAGTTTTTCATCCAACATCACCCCCAAGTCCTTCTTGACAGGACTGCTCTCAATCCCTTCATCTGTCAGCATGTATTGATGCATTGCCCTGACCCATGTGCAGCACCTTGCACTTGCCCCTGGTGCACACCATGAAGTTCACACAGTCCCACTCCTCAAGGCTTTCAAGGTCCCTCTGGGTGGCATCCTTTCTTTCAGGTAAGCAAACTGCAACACTCAGCTTGGATGTCATCTGCAAAGCAGCTGGGGTGCTCTCAATTCCACTGTCTGTCATATGATGAAGATATTAAATAGTACTTGTCCCAGTGTAAACAGGCATACCAGGATACACACTTAGGATATTTGTATGTGAACACCAGTAAACGACGGAGTGCTGTTACAAAAACAAGCAACCTAATACTCAGGGATGGAGACCGAGGTTTGAATCCATCTCATTCAGCATGAGGGTGCTATGATGAATAATGGGAATGGGAGGCATACTTACACTTCACTCAGCAAAGCATGGTCACTGGCAGTCGTGGAGAAGTGCTGCTCAAGGATAGACACGGTTCCCGTGAGCGCCACGTGGCCACAGCCACAAAACAACGCTACCCCCGAGAAGCAGAGAATGGTTGCCACGAGCGAAGCATATGGCACTCCTCCTAGGC
This sequence comes from Muscicapa striata striata, assembly GCA_030060385.1. NCBI lineage: Eukaryota > Metazoa > Chordata > Aves > Passeriformes > Muscicapidae > Muscicapa > Muscicapa striata. The sequence goes on from JAREIS010000031.1 coordinate 2,604,973, forward strand.
ACTTAATGCAACATTCAAAGCAACCTAAGCAGAAGAGAGAAAGCAAAAGAAACGTCATGAGCAAAAAGCAAATTATGAGGAAAAGAATATTTGTCCTCCACTTGGTAAAAGCCACAGGGAATAGAAGGCCCAGGCATTGACATGCTAAGCAAAAAATCTATAGGTGGTACAAGACAGCATCACCCTCTAAAGCAGTGACCTACAGATCTGCTGGTATGGACTCAAAGCCCAGAAAGTGGGCTGAGTGCTCCTGTCTTTACAGGATGAAGAGGAGATCGATGAGACAGCCTATGAAATGGAAAAAGGAAAAAAATCACTGTCTAAAGTGATCCATTGCAATTCAGCTGCTCATCCAGAGCTCACCATGTTTCAGTTTTCCTAATGGCAGGAGCACCAGCTACACTGGCAACACTCTGGGAGCAAGAGGCAAATACTCAAGACAATGAAGCCTTTTGGAAAAATAGGAGATACTTTGCACTTTCATTGGAAGATGAATACATTTAGGTCCACAAAACTTAACTACCCAGCACTCTCTCAGTACTCCCATGGTATCTTTTTATATAAATCCACATGAGGTTATAAGAATACAGATACTTTTACAACAGAAAAATTGAATGGGGTCCAAAGAGTAACAATTTTTGTGGAGGGCAGCTGTTTGAAGCTGTATCACATCAACAGTACATTTCCAGCTTTTTATAGGAGACACTGGATTTACAGTGATCCCTGAATACAGTTTGCAGTGGCATGATCAACTGAAATGCACTGTTTGACTGGTCTGAGTTAACAAAACACTCCCCCCAGAGCTGCAATTTGTATGAACACTGTAATAAGGAGGTTGCAGCTGAATTGCCAGGTTCCTTCCAACTGCGTGGCCTGAAAACCCATCTGCTTACAAAGCTGGGAAATGTAAATCGGAAACAAACACAGCTTTTAACTGCGCTATAATGGTAATGGCAATCCATACCAATTCATTACTTCAGGGTGATGGCATTAAGCTGTCTCCATTAATGTGCATTTCATACAACTGCGCAAAACACAAGCCATTAAGACAACGCTTAATGGAGCAGCCAGCGTCGCAGGACAGCCACTGCTGCTACGGCAAGGCGCTGCATGGACAAAGCGTTTGAAGGCAAGGGGACAGCTGGCAAATGAGGACATCACATCACATATTCCCACCCAAAAAATTCCTTACAAAGATCAGCAAGTGTCCAGCCACCACATGAGGCAAGTTTATTTTTATCCCCCTCCCTTTCCCACTAATGAATGAGTTGCCGAGCAGACACTTCCGTGAGGCACTGGGGAATAATACGCATCCGATAATTGAAAGATTTCCCATTTCATAAGTGAGAAACTCTTCTTTTAGAGAGTCACTAGCAAATGCCCCGTCAGGCTTAAGCAGCTATCACCATCAAAATTACTCACAAAACGTCACTTCACTAACTGCAGACAAGACCTAATTGTATAGAAACAAGCCTGGGAAGATTTTATAGTCTAGTCCACAGCTGGAGTCCACTCAGTAGGAACTATCTTCATGACAAAAGTACTGCCAAATGAACAAACATTGCAGCTCAGCAGTGACGGGCCAAACAAAATCCAAATGCACACTATCAGAGGAAATCATCTCTGGGTTTCATTTTATCAGAGAGGTCCAGAGCTGAGTTCAGACAACAAACCTTGCAGAGCAATCCTCTGCTTTGGGGAATCTGCCTTAGAGCAGCTCACACGCAAGAGCAGCCATACACGTGAGGCTGGCTCGCCTCCCTAGCATCTGCTCCCAGGTCAGGTCCAAACCTCCCAGAGTTAATCCAAAAAATGCATGCACCTGGTGCAGGATTAACCATGAAAGATTATCCAAAAGTAACTATGCTCTGACCCAGCAGACAACACATATGTGGTCACAGCCCAGCACAAAACAAACCACCTCTCGAGCCATACTCCTAAAGCAGGAGACCCCACGCCTGATCATTGCTTAGTGTGGAGAGGTTGATCACCTAAATCATGCTGATCCCACAGACTGCTTTGCAGAAGGATCCTATCAAAGACAGGAAATAAAAACAGCTGAAAGCAAAACCAAGAGACTGACAAGATCCAAAAGAAAAGCAGTTGGTTTCAGAAAATGGGAGCAGCCTGACAAAACTAAAAACTGGTGTAGACCCAGAATTGATGTTTAATACCCCATACCGCCAAGCCAGCTTTCCAGGCCGCTGGCAGAACATTTGCCCTGAGGAGTTTGTTGGATCCTTTACCCAAACATATGACAGTATCTGTCACTAATCCACAGACCCTTGAACACAAGGCAACAGTGGCAGACCCCTCTCACCTCTCAGCAACTGGCAGCTGCACAGATTGTCTTTGTGGCCATACTCTTTGTCTTCCTCTGCCATCCAAGTAAAAAGGCATCACAGAATTTGGGTGGCCTTCATTTTCTCAGTGCAGAACAAAGCCAAAGAACACCCTCAGAGGTGTCTAAAGCAACCACATTCTTTTGAGCAGAGAGAACTGCCCAAATGTGGAACTGCAGGAACTACTCACCTTGACCGCAAGACTAAAGCAGGAATCAGAGACTTTGGTACACCTGGAAACAGCACACAGCCTGCTTGCAAGCACATGAAGCATCCCAAAACAGCATGTTTCCAAGAGACAGCATCCATCCATCCATAGTCTTTCTGCACCCAAATTGACAGCAGAGCTGTACGGCCTGCTGCCAGAGGGTAACTAACTGCAGGATACAACCTCAATGCAGTGCTGGGGCTGCCAGACCTCCCCCCCAGATCCCACTGTGAACACACTTTATGAGCAGATTTAAGCCATGACTAGCCTGAGCAGTATGGCAGATTTTATAATTTTAACACAAACCTAAAACAGTACTGCTAAGAGCAGCTTTCAAAACCAGATACAATGCGAAGCTCATCAAGAACTAAGATACGCTTACCAAGCTTCCCAAAGAAGCATTGAAGCAAGGCAGAGGATTTCTGAAAACAATTAGAAAGCTTTCCAGGAAACCTTTATGTTCTCTCTCTGTAACTCTTAAGTCAGCAATTATCTTTGCACAGCACAACTGAAACTCCAGGGAGATGTTTGCCTAGTTCATGTTCACAAAATAACTTGCTAACACTCTGATGACAACTGCAGACTGAAGGCCTGTGAACTCAAACTGACAAAAATAAGTAGTATTAAAATAAATTTTAAAATTTTCTGCTAGTTTTTATTTTTCATATGGCCAAAATGCTGAACTGTTCAGCTGTATATCCATTTCCAATGAAACAGTGTAAAACGATTTAAATATGAAACTGTACAGCACAAACACACATCACTGCATCTTCCCTTTCAATGGCCATTTTGTGCAAGGCATCACTAGAACCTTTTGTGCAACTCAGCAGAATAAAAACATTTTTTGTCCTCAGGCTGGCGAGCAGCAGTTGCCATGGAGGCAGGTTAATAACAGCCCAATGATTTGCCCAGAGCTGCCTGTGATCTTGGCTACAGATTTAACACACTCTCAGAAGGAGGCCAGCTAAAACAAAGACTGAAATTATTCTCTAGGGAATGAATGCTATTAAACACACACACACACACAAATATTCTTGCTAAAGGACAAAAATAAAGAGAATAGAAAGAAACAGGAACCAGCTATTCTTTTAATCTCCTGGAAGCTATCAGTCACAGGAAATTGGTAAAGGATGAACCTACATATGTACATAAATCGGCAATTGGTTGCTTAATGTATGATGAACAAATCTGCTCAGCGGTGTACAGCCTACTGCATATATGCAGGGGCTTAGCCATTCAATTTCCCATGCCAAATGGTGATTGTGTGGCTAAACCTCCTTTGGTACTTTAAGTACAGCTTTAAGATTTATACTCAGAACGGCAAGGTAATAGAGAATTAATGGAAAATGGTCTTAAAATAAAAAGAAAAAAGAAAAGAGGCAGTTCTCATATACTACCTCATTCTGCTAAGGTCAAATATGTGTTTTGGAAATGACAAAAGACAGTGAAATAGGATCAGGTAGCTTCCTTGAGTATTCCTAGGGCTTGCTCTAGGAAGATCATTCATCAGTTCTCAAAACCAAGACTTGAAAAGCTGAGACAGGCTGATGTTCAAAAAGCCATCCCTCAAAGCAAAGCATGGAAAATATGACATAAATAAGGAATATCCACACCTCCTGGACAGAAAACCAGCCTATTGTCTGATGTTCCAAACACTTCCTAGGTTGAACTAGTGCCTCAGTGCATCTCAGGTTCTAACTGCCGGCCCGTGGTCAAGGTCACTATTGAACAAAAAACCAAGAAAACCTGAAAAGAGCTTTGAAAAGTTTTCCATTTCAGGGAGCTAAACCTCCAGGATCCCGTGGCTGTCTCTGAGTTAGTTCCCACTTTCTTTTCTTTACAAGTTTGGTTTCTTCCCCTTCCATGAAAGATAAAGCAATGGACATCATTTTCTCCTCATCTCTTACTTCCTGTAATTGTGTAACACATTTTAAGAAATGCTCTCTTTGTTATGAAATTAACAGACACCAGACCAGTTAATACACGGCAGAAATTGCACATCATGTTCCACCACAGAACCACAAGCTCTGTTGGCTTCAGCACCACAGCTCAGGGAGCACATGGGGAGGAACTGCTTTAAAAAAACGAAGGTTGCAAGAAATCCAAGGGAAAAAAAGCACTAAATAACACCTTAATTGAAAGCATTAAATAACATCTTAAATGCAGCCATCACATGTAAATCGGGCTCATTACTACACATCCACAGGAGCCAAGTGTTGGTAGCATTACTCCCAATTCACACATAAATGTAAGAGGCCAACTCAGTACTTGACATTCACCTCCTGCTTCCCCAGTGCTGAAGATTACCCAATACCAAGCATGAATAATACCCTTAGAGGCCTAATCCACCATGGATTTTTGTCAGAAAATGAACTTTATATGTCAATGAAAGCAAATGCCAATTTTACTGTCTGCCACCCACCATATTTTTGAAAATTTCCATTCTGAATGGCTTATGCATGCTAGGATGTACATTTTCCTACCTGCTGCATGATTGGCAGCCACAGGAGAAGCAGTGAGAGATGTGGGAATAGGCTTATACCTCAGAAGCAAAATTGGAATTTACCTCTTTCTTCTCTGCATGAGACTAAGCCAGTACCTGGCAATAAGGCAACTCCTCACATCTGTCACCTGCACCTGCAGCCAAGGGTCAGTGGCAACAACACAGCAAGATAAAATATTTAACCTTATGAGCATAAGTTTTAAGCCTTTGACAAATTCCTCTTTATGCTTTAGTAAGGAACTAAAAATAAAGAGGCTCTGCATTAAATCACATGGAAGTCTTTGTTCTTCCTGTTCATCTTAAATTTTGCTGATTTATAAAACCTGACACAAAGCTAAAACTGCTGTTACTACATAGAATAAATGTTCACTCACCACACTTCTGGAATAACATTAAACAGACTAAATAAGTGATGAACTCAAATAGAGAAAATCCTTTCTTCTCCTCCCACAGACCTCTTAAGGCTCTTCCACAGAAAACTTCCTTTCAAGTTCAGTGTTTCCTAATTTTGCCTTTTTGTCCTACACAAATAAGAAGTTGTGAAATCAACTTATCCTGAAAATTAACTAATGAGAGCCAGAAAACTTAATGTAAATGCTCTTTAGTCTAACCAGATTGATAATCTCCTCACTGTATTTGCATTCCCCTCTTCCAGGGCTGTTAACCAATAACTACTTCCTGGCCAGCAGGGTTCCTGTGATGGAGGAGACATGTTTGGAGAACACTGCCATCAGGGCTGCCACAAAGGATCAGACCTGAAATGCAGAAAGACCATCTCTGTTATCCTTCCAAGTGGTCAGCATAAGATGCTTCTTTCAAGTAAGAACCTGTGAGATCTAGGGTAGTCCAGTAAACCTCATCCAGTAAATCTCACCCCAGCCTCTACTATTTAAGAGCTTCCTGAAGAAGTAGCTCCTTTCTGAAGGTCATCAGCTTTAATTGTGATTTCTCCAGTTACTCTTGATACAGATACAAGATATTTGGTTTCAGCACTGTCATACAGCTAGTTCCCCTCTTCTGAGAAGGTATTTATTCTCTGTTATCAATTAGATGCTTCCATATTCTTGTATAAAAGAGAACTAGAAGTCCTTGTTCACACCACCTCTGCTGGAAACCAACACAGAGAAAGCAGGACAACTGGTACACACTACAAACAAACATTTCACAGCCTGGAGGAACCATTAGCAGATCCTTCTTCAAATCCACAAAGCACCAAGTATCTCTGTGGTACTGTATGAGTAATGATAATAAGTGGCTCCTAAATTTGTCTGCAAAAATACAGTCAGCACAGGTTTAAAATCAAGCACATTTCTTTCTACCATGATTAACAAAAAACTCCACAAACAAACAAACAAACAAACAAACAAACAAACAAATCCAAATAAACAAAACAGTCTTTCAGAGGTTATCAATGTTCATCCACAACGAAAGAGATTCTTTTTCTCTCACTGAAGAAAAAATGATGTTCAAATTGGAGAAGAGGCTGTTTTACCAAGGCAAGATTTGTTTCTTCTGGATGGTATTAAATGATGCAGAGAAGACTCTAAGAACAGACAGCAGTAATCATAACCCTATTTTTTTTTTTTCCTCCAAATCTCTTCTTCCCAAATCAGCAGTTCTTATAGGGAAAAAGTTGCACTCCCATTGCAGGAACCAAACTGTTTTATGCAAAGACAGATGATCTGAATGGGTTTTTTACATGCCTTACCTAGTTTACCTTCTTCAAATTTAATAAAATGCAACACTCAACATCTATATCATTCCAACCTCTGTAAGGCTCATTAAGCTCACAGGTGTTCTGAAGTCATCTTTTTCAGACAGTAAAATCTATGGAAGAGGAATCACTACATCCATACTTATTGCAAGTGCCCATCCCAGGTGTTTGCTGTATGAGAGAAATGTATGCACAGGAAGAACTGCTGCTCCATGAGATGGTGGGATGAGAGAATTGCTCTTGTCCAGCTTTATTGCTTTTGGACAAAAGTCAGGCAGAACTTAATTTTAATTCATGTCTTCTCTGTTTTACTTTTGGCCCGTGAAACAGTGGGATCCATAGCAGAAGAAAAATACCTTATTTATACTTTGGAAAAGGCCTTACTTCAAACAGATTTCAATGGGAATTCTTGAGGAGGGGTATTTCTTAGCTCTAAGCTACTTCTGAGGAAAAAAAATTAAGCTGGTGATTTGAAAAAGAGACTTCTTACTGAGGGGACATATCAGGCATTATTGATATAAGCTTTGGTATTATTTCTCTTTGAGACTTGTTCTAGTATCAACTATCCAAAATAACCCTTGGGATTCAGCACAGCCTGAGTGTGTGGAAGTGCTCATCAAACACACTGCACCAGCAAGGGCAGCTGCTGGTCCAAACTGGGCTGTAATTCTCAGCTGAAACATCAACAACTCACTGCTCAACAGGCCTGAAGACCTTCCTTCATTTCTGCCCTTGCCCTGGCCTCCCTCCACTTGCTTCCCTTATTTTTTCCCTCTTGAACAAATGCTCAAGCAGTGTCAACATGCAGGAACTGCTGCTTCAATAGGTGCCAGTCCAGGCAATAATTTTGGACAAACTTCCAAAAGAAAGGCAGAAGAGATGAAGCAATGGACAGACTGCCAAAGATATCCAAATGCCTGAAGGTCTAGACAAGCTCAGTGTGGAAATGCAAAGGCACCTAAGCATTTCAGTTCCATGGGTAACTTCCATAGCTCTGTGAAAATCTGTAAGGACATTTGAGTTTCCTTGATCCAGCCATCCTCCAGACTCACCTGTACCTTGGCTGACAAGGTTTTGAAAGCTGTCTTTAATCAAAGATGAATATCTTACCTGGAAGATTGGAGTTGAAACTCTTAGCTCCACCCTTCTGCCAGCTGTAACTCACCTCACCCTCCACCAGCCTTCAGCACTCAGCAGGAGAGCAAGACTTTTGCCACACTGGATTTCAGCCACCGCTATCGACCGCTTCCCCAGGTGACTCCTCCCTAAGCTATAAAGAAGCAAACAAGAAACACAACCTCTCTCTCCCTAGAGCTGAAAACAGGGCCAAAACCTATGTGTTTGTGTTTGTGTGTGTGTGTGTGTATTCCAGCCTGGTAGATCTCAGAAGGTAAATTCTCAGTTTAAGAGATAACTGAAGATGCAAAGATCTTCCCAAACATTTACCCAACTATGGAACAAGAGGAGTAATAAGAAAACTGAACTGTGACTGTAGAAGTCCTTTGCCCTGCAACAGCTTTCATGCAATTATTTCCTCACCAAATCATTTCCAAAACTTGAGCTTGTTTCAATAAAGGAGAACTGTTTCAGTGAGATCTCCACATTCATATGCCCTTATGTGCTCACAGAGCAGCTGAAACACCTCCCAGCATCTGGGGGAAGCAAATTAAAAAAAAAAAAAAAAAAAAAAAGATTCCCATAAAGCAAACAACACCCCCCAAACCTGGAATTGTGCCTACAGCTAAGCTCATGTTAAACAACTACTGCAAAGTTTCTCTTTCTAGAGAAAAAGATAGTCCTTTGCTTTCTGGGAAAAAGAATTGTTTTAGCATTTTGAAAGGCTCATTAAGCTTGCAGGTGTTCTGGGGATGTCTTGGCTACAGCACTGCAGTGAATCTCCCACACTGAGTCTTCTCTTGTTGGTCAAGAGCTGGATTCATGCTTAAATCAGGAAAGTGAGATCATGTTGTATGTGGAGACCCTGGGAGAAGAGGTGGATGCTGTGAGGACTGCCACAGAGGTGCCCTCATAGTGATGTCCATTTGGACACCGACAAAGGAGACAAAGGTACCTAAGAAATGCTGTGGTTTGTCAAAGGAGCAGAGGTTATCTCAGCCCAGCAGCCAATGCCACATGGCAGTGGGGAGCTGTAGGCCAGTGCTAAAGGCAGGCATCTTATAGCAGGGATTTGTGTTGGGACTGAAGTGACATCTTCCCTCCCAGCTAAGGGACAAGAGCAAAGACCAGCATTTTCACAGTGGCTAATCCATCACTGGCAGGTTGGTTTTACTCAAGACCTGCTCAGAGAGGCTTCATTGTTGCCTAAAAGACTTAATATTGCTTTAAGTGCAGCCACTTAAAACATATTCCCTTGAACTAGCATTTCTGGGCCCTGCTGGAGGGGGTTTTTTTACACCATCAACAAGAACCCTTTCATCCTCAACTCCTTCATGGCAGGCATATTTACCTACATGTTAGCTCAGAACGATTCCCAAGGCAGACTGAAAAGGGTTCAGTTGCCTAAACAAGGGTTTCTAGCACCATTTTAGGTGCCAGACTCCCAGCTGCTGTAACAGAAGGCTGTGCATCTCCATGTCCTGGCTCATCTGTGCCAGCACATATGGACATGTCTCATCACTGGGGACAGCTGAAGGGGCCCAAGACCCTGATAACCAGGATCTAGCCTGCTCCTTCCATGTCCATCACAGCCCAGGGAGGTAGAATTCATAATCTACCACTACTTCTTGAAGCATTTCTTTTGTGTGTAAAATATCCCATATGAATTAAATGTGAAGCTTGGAAATGTCCTCTGGCAGCCCCAAGCCTATTACCCAGGTAACTTGTCCTAAAATATGGTCAAAATGAATACTGATACTGAAGACAGAGATCATAATTTGTGAGCTAAGTATTTTTGGAGAAAAAAGCCATTTGAAATACATAAGCATTTGAATCCTAAAGCACAAGAGTAGGAATATAAAATGGAAAGGGGAAGGATGAGGCAGCAAGCTTTGGTGAATATTTCCCTGCATTGCTATTAAAGGCTCTGATGCGGAGGCAGGCATCTCCAGCAAACAAGCTGTCAAGCTTCAGTCACTCAGCTCCAGAAAGAGAAGAGGATTTTGGATGGAGCTAGCTGCAAAGGCTGCCTCTGAGCATATACATCTCTTGCTGTGCTATCCATCAGTCAGACTGCAATTTTCTAATGTGATCAATCATGGACTTGATTTCTGGTGCTTCTCTGAGATGCTTCAAAACTCAATTCCCCCACAGACCCTTAAAATAAAGCTTTGTGAAAATTAAGTAGGATCTTCTTGAGGTTTCAAGCCAGACATGGAAAGGACAGGCATGTAGAATCACCAAACCATTTTACAGCCTCACCTGAAATCCTCCTCTAGACTCTCACATATGCACTTAGTGCTTCTAGCAAGGGAAAAATGCAAACCAAACCACAGAATATTGTCTAGGAAGCATACTGTAGGATACCAGTGAGTCAGATGTGCTGTCACTGCTTTAGTGTCATTTCTGCATTTGTGGCTGATGAGTCTGATAGATTCATCTGCATAAACCCCCATACTATTTCATCTCATCTGTAAACAGTTTTGAAGCAATTGGGAGCACAGTTAAAAGGAAGCTGTCCCTCACACCACCATTATTGTCTTTCAAGTATTAACAAGGAAATTCAAATTTATGACAAGTGTTCATACAGAAGAAGTAGACTCCTTACAGCCTTAACAAACAAAACAAGAAAAACAGAGGAACGTTTATCTTAAATTGTTAGGACAACTGCAAAGCATTAAATTTATGCAACTACCATTTCTGAACTCTTCATTTCCCTTTCACCCAGCCCTTTATTTACCTTGAATCCCCAAAGGACTAATATTGCCTCTCAATGCTGGCACATGATGGTACCGGTGTGGCCTTGAACTCCTGTACATCCAGTGGTACCTGCCAATTTCCATTTCTGGTCTGGTGATCACTGCCAATTTTAGGTGGTAAAAAGTCAGTGTCACCAGCAAGTTTTAGTTCAGTACTTTCAGTCATTTAACTTTAAAAACAAGAGCCCAAAAAAACACACTGTAGTTTCAGAACTGAAACAACATAACCTTACAGACTAAGGGAAGAGATTAGGAGGGATCAACAGGGAAATGCTCACACAGGTGTTAAGAAAGGTTGAATAGCTGAAACTCCACCTAGGATTTGAGTTAAAACACATAAGGAAAGGTTCTCTATTCCTTATCCCCACCCACTCACATGTCTCCCTCTCTTTGTCCAGGACAAAAAGCTCTGCTCCAGAAGTAAAGGAAGGTAAAATCATGGAAAATCACATTACCTGTTTTTTAAAAATACTCTAATGCTGTCAAAGAAAATGCTTTATTGCTTTATGTCAAGCAAACAAAGGTTTGCTCTGATACTTTCTTACATTAAAAAAATAAAAGTCTGTGGGCTTTAATTCACCTAAGCTCTGCTCACATCCAAAATCTGGAACAAATGTATTAAAAACTATTTGTTCCAGGTTCATGGCAAGAAGAGCAGTCCTGCTTCTCCTTGCCTTTTCAGAGGAAGCCCAGCAACAAGACCCACATGCAGTAAAACTCACCTGACCCACTCACACACTCATTGCCACAGGGTTTCTGTGCCCCTGGAAGAGGTGGGAAATAGCATCAAACCACTTTTGAGCCTCCATGTCCCCCATTGGTACCACTATGGCCTTGTCAAAGCTGTCAGGGTGAGACTGACAGACCTTTATTCAAAATGCACCAGAGTCCCCCTCTGCAGTGGCTAAATGAGAAAGCAACCATCATTTCTGGCTGAAGCAAATCCAATTCGGCAGCATTTGGGCACATGGAGAGAGTTGGTTGAGAGGATGAAAATGCCATCTACTGTAGACTAGATTAGAGACAAATTTTAGGGGGCAGGAGAAGTAGAAGTGCCATAAATTTCTAGCCTATGAGGGGCTCAGAAGGTCCTGGACCTAGTTCCCCTCGTGATTTTGCTGCTCGTGCAATGACAAGTTTGGCACAGCCACATTTGCATACGTCAAGAAGAGAAAAAAATCTTGGCCTTGAATCCAAATGCTGGATCTAGAGATTTAAACCAAGAATTTGTTTGTCTTCTTTATCAGCAAACAAACTCCAGTACTAAGAACCTTTTGGGGTTTGTACATAAATTTAGCATCAATGGCTCTCTAAAGGATACTTTGTGGCTTGGTAATTTTCCCCTCTCTGCATCTCACACACAAACCAGCAAGCAGGTATCAGCAAATCTTGCACAGAAGACATTATTCTGTATTGTATGGCTCACTCTTCCTCTTAGGAAAGACAAGTTCCACATCTTATGAGCATAACAAAATTCAAAATGTGTTGAAAGTACTGTTCCAAAATGACTGCACATTCTCAGGATGACATCATCTCCTCCTGCTCAGAGAGGAACAATTCTGCTTGGGAGATCACAAGGAATGCCATAATAATTGAATTGGATTCAAAATGGGAAACAAAATTCTTCGCTAGTACTGCATTCCTCCTCTTCTCTGCCTCCCCAATGTCTGCTCCCTGCCTTTTTGAGGCTACTTACTGGACACTGGTAATAGATTCAGATTAAAAAAAAATAAAAATTAAAAATAACCACTGCAAAGATTTCAAAAAAGAAAAGAATTATGCGTTTGCACTGCAGCAGCATCTAAACCAAACTTTCAACACCAAGATTTTATCCTTCTAGATTGAACCCACAGTTTGAGATTTCTTCAGCAGTGGCCACAAATGCAGTTGTTCAGAGCAGCAGAGCAGGCTGCTCTTTTTCTCCCTTAGCCTGGGGGAATGCCGCTGAAGTCACCTGTCTGCTGTGGTACAAACATCAAACCCTGAAACACACAGATATCATGTAAACTTTGTAGCATCATTTCTGTAAGTGAAAATATTCTATGGAGTTGGTTTCTTTAATTAGCAATTTCTGGTTTTGCAGTAACAGTGCTCCTTTCATTAGGAGGCAGTTCAAACTCCATAAGAAATCTCAGTTTTTCCACTGCTCTGCAAAGAGCCACTTAGCAATGGCTGTTTGGTAGCCCTTAGTGCATGCCTGGCATGACCTTTGAAGCTGCAGAGTATAACTGGGTGACTTTGCTGGGACCCACCCAGGTCCAGTCATGTAAAATCAACACCAGGTGAAAAGCTCCCCAGCCTCCAGTGGCATAACAACTACTGCACACAGTCCATATCCCCTGGCATTTAACTCTGTACCCTGAATACTTGGAAAAGGAAACAGGTTTAAGGGCTTCTTTACCTTTGGCTTTTTGAGTAACCAACTGCACTAATTGCATTCCCTGGTCTAGGTTACAACACCCTCCACCCACAGTCAAACTCCCACAGCTCTCCTGTCAGAACCAGGTTGTCCTCAATCCTGCACAGACACAGCAGCTACAGAACTGACAATGTTTTCGTGTCACACCACGCAGGCACACGGATGGCAGCTGTGGTGTTCAATATTCATTGGGATGAATCATTTTGCATGCCTGTAATCAAATTCACAGTGCTCAACATCCTCATGCTTGCTGCCTTTATCATACGGTTTTAGAGGAAACACAGTTTTGATATTCATCTGTCTCAGCTGATGAAGCCGTCCATAGGAGCAAAGAAAGGGTGTTGTTTGGTCATTGATGGTCTGGTGATGAATACTGGACAAGGAGCAAGGTTGGGCAGAAAATGGGGGAAGGGTCAGAGTAATTGAAGGATACCTTCCCCCCCCCCTTTGCTCCTGCTGCAAAATCCATTGTGTGTGTACAGTGCCATCTGGGTTCCCCCACCCCCCGTTACCATATCCCCTGGCACATATGTCTAGGTTTTCTGCTTTCACGAGGTTGTTCAGACCAGCATGAGTACATTTTCTGAGTATTTTTCAACCCCCTCCTATTTAGAAACCAAATCCTATTCATTAAAACCTAAATCACTAAGCCTGCCAAATTATTATCCCCAGAATATCGTGTGTCCCAGATTCTCCCAGGGCTGGACCTCTCTTCCTACAGTCGTATTCTTCAGGGACTTATACTTAGAGCAGTTACTGTTGTCAGTGGATCTGAAACACCAATCAGCTGCTTTAAATGGGGAAAAACATGCAGTGTACTAAAAATCTTTGAGTGGCTTGACAGCTTTGATACTGCTGTCTGAGCCTAACATTAGGTGAGTACCTTTAAAATTTTGGTTGATGATCATAACACATATTTTTAAAAATACTTCTTTCAATTTGTTATTATGAAAAATACATCTGTGATGAATCAAAATGTCATAAGCTCACTGTGTAAAAATAACTTTGCTAAAAGTGAAATAAACTGCATGACAATCCATTCCTTTCTCACATCGCACTTTACAGCTTCATTTAAACACAACTGTACAACTGTGTGCAATAGTGTAAGAGAAGCAAAGTATTTTCTTTCTATTTTTGACCAGTATATACTTGTCTATTTAGAGCTTAAAAGCTGAAACATGGCTTCATATACCATAGAAATAATAAAGCTCGCAGCTATTACTGAGCACAAGGTCTTCTTTTATCAGGAGAACATAAGCAGGGAAGTGCCAATTAAAAGGGACCTTTGGTACAGCTGCTCAAACTGGTCTTCATTATTCTTCAGCACAGCATAGGCAATTTGAACATCACAGGTATTCATATATGGAACCTAAACCCTAGTATCATGGCTTTCTTCCATCCTGTGTGTAATTGCTGAATCCACCATGGTCATCCACAGTTGGGGTTAATTTTCTTTTTTTCTTCTTTTCCTTTTTTTTTAAATTTTGCAACTAGGTAGTATTTCTCACAGTTACATGAAAAGGGAAACTTCTTATCTCTGTTAACGTGTAACAGGATCTATATCCTTCACTGCTGATGGAAAACGGCATTTCGTTTTTCTTATTTATTCCACCTCAGTAAATCTGCCTGCCCAGTCCTCACGTTTTGATTTAATTTAATGCCTGCAAGATAAACCCTGTCATTTGTAATAATTTGTAAACCTTCATCCTTAAAATGCATCCAATCTGTCCTGCAGCCCTGCAAAGTATCTGTTAAACATTTTGCTTCAGCTTTCATGGTGTTCTCCTCTGATAAGGGCTGCTGATACACAGCATAAAGCTGACTTATTTCTTATCTCCATCAACATGAGGGTTGTTCCAATTCCAATTAAAAAAACTGGGGCAGCAGCCTCTCATCTGGGTGCAGAGAAGCAAATGTCAGATAAACACTGAATCCATCAGCTGGGTAGAATTGCTGCTGCCTGAATCAGTCAGGGGATTCATGAAAATTATTACAAGATGGAATGGGAATTCTATAAAGTTTAGCAAACTTAAAAAATCTAAATATTTTTTCAATCATTTTCATTTATCAGTCTGTAATTCTTCATAAAGCACATTAGTTTGTGCAAATTGTCTCAGCTACACTGCAGTCCAAAATAGCTAGCTGTACACATTTGCCACAGAGATGAGATACACAAACCAATACCTGTGTGGCAGCACAGGTCACGTACGACTGCTTGAGGTGCTCAAACTGAAAACAGACCTGGCTGTTCATGCCAAGTGCTCCAGCAGCACTGCTCTCCAGGGTTCTCCCAAGTATTGGGAGCCTTGTACACAAACGGCATGTAATCCTAGCCCAACCTCCTCCAAGTATCTGTTCCACAAAACTGCAGCACATCATCAAGAAGCACTTGCACTGAAAACACATCCCAAAAATAGGCAGTTTAAAATTCTGGTAAAGGGAAAATACCTCTTAGCTTAAAAGCACAATTTGCCATTAGTTAGATGCAGATACTTTTCCCAAAACCTGGCAGTGAAAAGCATAAGGAGCGTGAACTTGAATATCCAAAGCAGAATGCTCATGATCTTCCCTTGCTCAGCCTTAGCAATAGCAGCATCTCCCAGACCCCTTCATATCATGGTTTATCTCATTAGGTTTTGCAATTAATTTCTAGAAGGAAGAGTTAAAAGACCCTGTGATAGGACTTTAACTGCTTCAAGCTGTGGCAGTTGCCTTGAAATTATTGGATCTAGGGCATCTCATAAAGGATGGCCATTACCAACTCCAGGTGGGGTCCTAGAGGAAGAAGAAAATGTTGCAAGGCTGGCAAGCATGTGAGGAATAACAAGTAAGAGATGTGATCCAGAGAGTAAATGAAGGAGTCCTCTTCTGTTCTATACCCCAAAACAAAGCAGCAGCATTTTCCTGCGAGTTTCTTTACACAGCGAAAAAGCCCTCCACAGGAGCTGCTGGTGAAAGAGCCCTATTGAAAAATTCTGACATTTGAGAGGCACCTGATGCCTGCGGAGCCCATCTGAAAACCCAACTGGACTCGACAGATTTAGCACTTTGGAAAATCTGCCCCTCAAAACCAAATACATCTCTTCCATGACTACCTCACAGCAGTAACTTTGCAGGGGGATCTGGTCTATTTGTTTTGCTATAGAAATTAGGAGTGGGACTGTTTCAGCTTTCTGTATTTTAATTTGCTGTGGAGCATATTGAGAATTTAAGTGAAGAGAAATACAGAGCATAATGCGGGAGACCATGTGTTACTTTCAGGAAGTGGAGAACCGGCAAGAACAAAGCCTACAAGTATTACATACATATACTTATGTAACAGATCCAAAGTCTAAAATTATCATAGAAAAAGGGAAGAAATTGTGTTAACATTGGGATAGGAGGCTCCCTGCTTGCATTTGATGAAAGTAACAATCAACCACCTTGCCTTGGAAGCAGATTTACTGTTCTACATATTGTGCTTTCATCCTTGCCAAAACAAAAGGGAAGCCATGAACTCATCATAAACACACTCAGCAACACATTTTGTTTGGCGCAGCTGCTAATGCATACGGATAACTTTCTTTAGTGCTCATTGTAACATGAATTCCATTGGTTTAAAAGAAGCTCGCCAATCAGAAGAAAGAATTGCTGTAATTTTTGAAGAATGATCTATCAATTCAAGGTGTTTTTATAGTCAATCTATCCAGGACATTTTGCATTTTAATTACTCAAAATCTGTGGTGAGTTGGGTTATTGTCCACATGCACTAATGGTTTTCAGAGTTTAATCTCTCATCAGTGGACCTCCTTTTGTGAAATCCCTAAGGGATTATGTAGTACTATGTCTAATCACTTGACAAATTTCATTTACTTGAAAATGAAGCTCGTTTTATATGAAGTGTGTAGTAGCAGTCAGATTCAAAGTAGGAAAACAAAATCTGTAAATGGACAGTACCAGAATTTATTATGTTTATATCTGAACTGCTTAACAATCAGTGAAAGAATTCTGCTTGGGAAAATGCATTACTTGTTTATCAGCTGCTTAAGCCTATGAGATACTCAGATGAGATACTCAAATTGCTTATAAACGATACATAACAGGTTAAAAAACGTACTACGACTCAAGTAAAAAGTGGAATTTTAAATAATTTTGTTGCTACTGTATCATTCAAGGGGGAAAAAAACAACAAACTGTTATCTGTAGAGTAGGCTGCTACACTGAAGAGGAATGGTTATCTGACACAAATTATACGCCAAGGAAGGAAAATGTCCCCTGCGAGTTGAATTTACGCTCTGAAGTTCAGCACTCCAGACCAGAGTCAACCTGTAAAGCTGGGATGGATGAAGCACCTCTCTTTCAGCGCTGCCATCTCCTACCACAGAACCATTACCATGGATTTGTTCTCTCCATTAAGCAGCAATTCTCAGTGATTAACACATCCTGAAATCTTATGTAGCAAAACTCACTGCATTGTTCCCCCTTATCACAGTGCAGGCAGATAGCTACAAAAGTAACATTTGCCAGATGACACCATAGAAAAGGAATTTTAAAAATCTGAGTAGCATTTGGCACCGAGCTCACTACACGAAGGTTGTGTGACATTATAATCTATTATATGTTGTTATAACCTAGGTCTCCCACACTGCATTGCAAAGCCTTGCTACACGGCTAGTCTCGATGAAAACACCAGATTACAGCTCCGAAAACAACATGCAAACACACAGGCACACGCTACCTCCGTAAAGCAAATTAACCAAAATCTGTCAAAGACGCAGCAATAACAAGACTTCTTTTGCAAGCATCATTTCGGGTAGGGTTAGGACAGATTCAGAGCAAATACAGACGCAGACAGAAAGGTTGATGCTCTATTAATTTGTTGTCAAGCCATGCAGGAAAGGACGGCTGAAAGCCCGAAGATGCAGTAATGATTGTTTAAGAGCTATTTGAAAAAGTGACAAAACTGGCCTAAACCTCTTTAAGCCCCCTGAATGAAAAGATTTAAACAGGCTATTGTCAGACCCCTGGGTACCTTTTTTCTCTTGGCTTTGTTCTGCATTTTCCTCCGCTGCAGTTTCCATGGCTGGCTTCATACCATCCACCAAAAATGCCGCCCCCCCTCCCCCCCCAGCAAGCACTTTTTCTCTTCGCCTCCTTTCTCACTCCCTTCCGTCTCCTATTTACAGCGGCGGTGATTGAGCGGCTCTGTTCTCCCCTACAGTAGATTACAGTCCTTTCCAAAATGCCAGAAAAGTCTTGTCAGCTTCAATTTCGCTCCGCTGACTGGTCCACGAGGAGCTGTGCCAGCTCGCTCAGCTATACGTCACCACGGTCCCCAGCTATAAAATAGCCATCCTGTGCCTCGGCTTGCCACACCGTGGGGACCAGCATCACCCGCTCGCGCCCCCTTCCTCCTGCCCTCCGCTCTTCCCCTCTTTCTCCGTCTCCCGACAAACGTTAATCAATTCTCCGGGTAGTGAATGGATTGGTGACATCGGGAGGGGAGATGCAAGTGAGAAAGAAAGGAGCCCCCGGCCGCTGTGAGGTGAGCCCCCCGGCCGCCGTCTCCAAGGGGAGTGCACGCCGGCACACAATCGCAAGGCTCCCTTTCCCATGGGACTTTGTTATTATGCTTTGCATTTTGATTTATTCCACATGCCCTCTGCTCTTTCGGGGGGTGAGGGGTGATGGGTCTGTTCTCTCTGTTTGCTTTCTTTGCCGAGAGTTCCGCTCACCCACGGTAAACGACTGTGAGAGAAGTATAAAAGCCAAAGTGGGCATGTATGTATGTACATGGAAAATTTAAATTCTTTCTTTGACTCACAAGCACCATGGAAAAAAAAAAAAAATCCAAGCAAGGAGACAGGAAGCCAGTTCAAGCGACCTAAAATGCACGTGCAACACTCTAAAGGATAAAATGTTAAAGAAAACACAACTTGGGCTTTAAAAAGAGGTCTGCCACTAGAGACATAAAGCCATGCTTGGGAGTGAGGACAGAGTTGTTGTTCAGCACGTTTGATCACTCTCCTAAATCCAGACAGACTGCAACATGATCAAATAAGCTGCACTTGGGAGCAACAAACTCAAGACATGCCAGTGTTGATTGCAGAGGTGGCTTTAGGCATCCCCAGCCCAAAAAGTCACAGAGCAGGGCAACACCACATAGGGGTATTGTTCCCCTCCCAAAACCCAGGACAACTGACACATTTAAGGCTGTTCTAAAACTAATTAACCTTGCCTCTCACTTTCCTTGTCTCAATGCCTTACCGTGCAATACACTGCACAGGGCACAGGTGCCCAAAGGCACCCATCCCTTTGTGTGTGTAGGATGGTGGAGCAAGCATAGAGTAATGGCCTTTGTGGTCCAGCCACTGCAGCCAGTACTGCAGCCTGCAAAGATGCCCAGCAGATTCAGCAAATGCTGGGGATGTTAAAACCCTACATGTTCCCTAAACCCTACATGTTCCCTATAACAGATTCAAACAGGAGAGTAGAAAGAGGGGAAAACAGTCCAAAGATTTGTAGCTACAATTTAGTCTCTTCTGGTTAAAGTTACTACATCCACAATTTTGCTGTGCATTTTTATTTCTAGATGCCTAGTGAAAAGCAGATAAGGCCTCAGACCCAATTATTAAAGAAAGTTCCGTCTCTTTCAAGAAATTAGTGCACAAACCCTCTTCTCTCACCACAGCCAACACAGCTGTTACTTTGCTTTGGGCATTACTGCCCAGACTTCAGGCTTCAGCACAGCTGCCAGGATGTCTTGGTCATATCCTAAGGTTTCATATCACAGCATCAAAACTTCATGTCATGCATTTGCCTAAAATGGTTCCTTGGAGTCCAGGAAAAGACTGCAGTTGAAGCTCCCACTTCAGCAGAGCTCTATGTAAGCAGGATGATGCTAATTTGTAGATGGCATGAAGTATCCTCAGGAGCCAAGGTGGGGCAAGGGGTTGGGTTCCTGAAGGTAATCTGATCAGTAGCCAGAGCAGAGACCTCAACCCAGGTGGCAAGGCGTATTTCCCAAATCTTCCTCTCCAGTGCTCAGACAACAATCCACACATGGACTGAAATCCCTCCCCAGCAACACCATGCACTGCAAACACACTCCCTGAAACAATTGGCCAAAAGGTGAAAGCGTGGGTAATGTGCATATTCTTTTAACTATTACTAAAAGTTGGAATGATGATTATACAAAGAAAAGGTTCTACAAAGAGTGGAGTTTTTTTCCCCATATAACATCAGTAAGACTGAAAATCCATATGAGTACACCCTCCTTGCTGAAAGTCATGCACGGTCTTTAGTCATTGGTCAAAGCAGTTGATTACTTCTGACATAAAATTCTCTTCTTGGAACGCCTCATTGTGCAGTTGGTACTTCTGTCACAGTCTAGATCTCTCTTTCTTAATGATATTTGCTTTTAGACTGGAAGGTCTAAAACTTTAAAAGGCTGAAACCTCCATTCAGACTATCCTAAATTACAAAAGGCCTGTTCATAACCTAATTCAAGTGGTGCAATATCAATGCACTTATCAGTAAAAATACACAGAAAATACAAACATAATTTGGAATTTCCTTCATTTAAACAGAAAATACATTAGACATAACCTCTGGTTTCAGACTGTCCCTGGAGGAAACCCATCTGTACTGGACTGTACACCTCCCTTCCTTACCAGTGAGACCTACTCCTTCAAACAGCTGCACGCTTTCCTACTGGTGAGCAGAGTTTATTAGGCAGGCTCAGGACTTCAGTGTTTCTGATGTTTCAGAAACCCAAAACTAACAGCTGGGAGACTAGTTCCTTGACTGTTTCCTCAGAATAACCCCTTCCCCAAACAGGCAATGAAAAATCAGTGCACAATACCAGAATCAACTTCACAAGAACTTGAACTGAACACTTCAAAAATCATCAAGCCCAACTATTCAAAAGCATTAATCCTACCTACTAAATCATCCTCTAAAAGTTTCAAGTGATACATGAGTGTAAAATTCTTTCCCTTCTTACTTTTTTCTGGATTGCTGCAGTGTATGATTTTAAGCATTTATCATCCAAAGTAACTTATTGATTTTCAAACTTCTATACCATTATAGGTAAATATAGTAAATAAACTATATTATTTCCTCTGGTGCTAACATGGGTGCTGATCTTGTGCTTCAGGCATTAATCTCAGCCAGCAAGTTCAATGTTCCCTCCCTTAAACAGACAGATCCTTGTCATAATATGTGATGAGACTGGAAAACATCAACTTTATGCCTACAACAACACAGCAAAAGATTAGGCCACAAAGGCAAAAATTAAAAAAAAAAAAATTTAAGACTTATTTTCAGCAAAGGCCTGCTTGTACAGACCAAGATGATTTAGATAACCAGCAACCAGGGCAGAAACTAGTTACATTTGAGAAGTTCAGCCCAGCATTTTGTTTGCAGAACAAGATAAAAGTGAAAATGAGGAGAAGGTGCTGAGCAGCAAAGGTTTCTGCGGCTAAAGCACAGCTCTAAGCCTACTGCCAAACCTCAGGATGAATAGCAGTGGAGGAAAGTATGTGAAGGCACTGCAGACCAAGTCACACTTACTGCAAAATAATAATAATAAAAAAAAGGCTTAAATCTATTTTATCTAGGCATCAAAAAAAAATCCCAACCCGACATTAAATTATTTTGCTCAGTCAATTAAAATAGCACAAATGCAGAAGTTAAAAAATATATTAGAATCCCTATTCCGTTCATGTGCCCGTTCCTTTTGAACATCTATCTTTAATGTCACTGAATCTAGTTTACATTCCTGAAGGCTGAGAAGCTCTACCATAAGCTGCAGCAAATTCTTCACAAGCTTTCAGGAGTTGAATACACACTTGCCATTTCTAGAAAGGCTTCACAGAGCTGTAATAAAGAGCGTTCTCACATAGCTGAAGAGCAATTTGAGATTATCTACGAGATTCAAGACTCAGAAGTTAAAATACAGACTGCCCCTCAAACAAGACTGACACATAATCCAAACAATTTATTTTAAAGACAACTTGTAGAATACTTTTTTTTTTTAAATATATAAGAGAAAGAAGAAATACACGTGAAGCCACTTGGTGCAATGTAATTGCTTGTGTTCAGCTTTAAACCAGTGACCGAAGACTTGCTTATAAAACCCAATCCAAATACTTATGCAAAAGTAGGCAAACTTTCCATGTGGATAAAATCAAAGCGTGACAAGTTTTCAGTTGTGCAGCAGTCATATATCTTGCAAGTACTTTACAAAAAATTAAAAATTTGGGTTCATTCTTTCAGCTATACTACGTTACTAGGAAAATGGAATCCAAATTAACAAATAACAGTGGAAAATCCCTGCAATTATACCACAGTATAAAACATAGACATGAGTCTGCACTGCACTTAGGGGTCTCAGTCTCAAATTTTTCTCTCAAATTTTTCTAAGAAAGAGCAAAAATAAGGGCTTAAGCATGGATAGTGGTTATCTCTGCAGCCAAAGAAAATCACTGAGTTAACCAATGGAGCTAAGTCCAGGAGGGTAAGCAAACCTTAACAGTGTGAAGGTGCCAGTGCTGTGACTCCCTTAGCAAAGCCTCGTGAAGATGTCAATGACTGCTGCCAAGCTAAATGCCTGGTGGCCAGCAGCCGGCAAAGGAGATGTCACTCAGTTGTTGGGGTACATACAGTTACCTGTCCAGCCTGCCTATTTCCAGCTGGACCACTGCAGCCACTTTGATTACCTTATGGAATCAAAGGTAATAAACAGCCCAGATCCAGAACATACACCAACGGCTAACATTTAGCTGGAACACAAAGGGAAAAAGAAAAAAACACTTAGAAAGCTAACAGATGGTTCTGCATGGCTTTTCCAGTAGCTAGGTCTCATCAAGTTCTAGTCTCAAAGATGGCTCAGACTGCAGAGATGTGAAGTCTACCAAAGAAAAAAGCCTGAAGAATTATAATGAAAGTCAAAATGAAAGAAAAAGTTGATGCGTTCTTAAATAGGTGGGAGCTCCATTTCTGCTTATGAAAGGCAGTCAACAGCACAGAGGGAAATAAGTTTAAAAAGTGATGGATTTTATTTATCTATCCATTATATCTAATCTAAGGGCTTTAGTAACATTTCCCTGGGTTTTAGAAACTTCTATTTTAAAATGAAAAATTCTGGGGAAAATAATTCAAAACTCTTGACAGACAAAATACAGGAATCTCAACCATTCCAAAGACTTCTGAGAGAAGATAATAAAACTTAAAACAGGATACATTTGAAACTAAACTGGTAGCAACATCACCTCTTGCATCCCTCTCCTGTGAGGCTGCCTGGAGCAGCACAATGCTTTTGGCAAGCAAGAAAGAAATATGGTGACAAACAAGAGCCCATTTAGACTACAGTAGAAAGTGCACGGGAATACAGAAAACGAAAGCAAAGACTTCCTAGCATCTCCCCTAGAAGGAGCTTTCATTAGGTCAGTGTTCAGAGCTCCAGCTCCAGTGGCTGTCATCAGCTTCTACTCCAGCTCCACAATTTCATGGCATAGTTTTCTACGAGTGTACTGCATAGCAGGTTTCAAATGCTTTAACTTTACAATGAAGCAGCAAAACAAGGCTTTTAGTTACCCAATCTCCATACATTTTTCTCTTCATCAGTGGCAAGATCCTCACATACATCACTAATACATGAAGCCTTCAACAGTACTTCAAATGCTCCTCCAGAATTTTAAGGACTACATTTTTGACTTTGGCACACATAACCACTTTTTTTTGCTCACTCTGTCCATCACAACCGAGGGGAGATTCTCAGCTATCATGCCTCTGCCTCATAGAGCAGCAAGAAAATAATATGCTCATGTGTTTAGTCTTTGCTGCCTTAATTCTGCACTTTGAAGACAATCCAACATAGTTAGCTTTGCTGTGAACCTTCCAATACTGTTGTCAAAACTTACTGCCATCTCAGAAAACTAACTGGAGCTTTTGAATACTTGGACATACTGAAATAGTATCCTAGATATTTATGTCGCACTTGCCAGCACTCAAGTAGAAGTGCCTCTTGTACTTGTAGAAGAGCTATTTCTGCCAGCAATTTAGAGGGCAGCAAAGGTATCATTATGATATACTCCTGGTAATACAGCTGCTCCATCTCAAAACACAAGAGCTTGAGACAGGACTGGTATTGGGAGGCTACCTGTTGATTTTTTTTCTGTCTATAAATAAATGTCACTGAGTACAGCCTTGACACAAACTTAGCCTTTTGCTCCACAAAGTCAGATTTAATAAGACAATCCTTTGTTAATTTACATCCAGTTCTGATTCTCAAAATTGCCCTCCCACTCTTTGCATAGACTTCAGCATCCCACCTACAATCTCTCATCTATTCAGTGCTCGTTTTGTTCTTCAGTCTTGGCTTCAGTCCAGTCTTTTCACAAAGTGTGGAAAAAAGCAGGGAAATAAAAAGAAGTGCAAAAGCCTACAGCTCCCCAAAAAGAAACCAGGGGCACTCATTATAGAATGGTACCTCACACTTGTACTGGGGGCACATGGGAGGGACAAGGATGAAGAATCCTCCTAGAATATCACAAAGGATTCCATGCATAAACCACACATGTAGATATGTGTGTGTATGCACACATGCAGAAAACATGTATGAGTGCATATTCATGTCTATGAAGAAAATGCATACAATTATATACATATTTTTATTGAACAGTAAACCATACAAGCATCATTGGAGCCACTATGAGGAATGCATACTAATTTACAGAGCCAGGCAATAGTTTTCAGTTTGATAGTGAATGCACAGCCACCCCAGTGTCCAGACTGCTACAGACTCCTCCAGCTCAAGGTTTCAGGGCCAGGAACCAAGTTACCCAAGATCAGACTGGAGTTTGCAGCACAGCTAAACCACACCTTGGGAGCATCATCACCTGCTCATGTCAGTATCTTAGGTTGGAAAACCAGCACCATCAGCCCCAGGCTCCACCATACATTGC
The DNA here is from genome assembly GCA_030060385.1 of Muscicapa striata striata. Lineage (NCBI taxonomy): Eukaryota > Metazoa > Chordata > Aves > Passeriformes > Muscicapidae > Muscicapa > Muscicapa striata. The sequence goes on from JAREIS010000031.1 coordinate 2,629,982, forward strand.
TCCTAGACCCACTCACAGATTGTTGGGCAGTTGTGTGCCAACTTTTTGAAAAGCCCACTGAACTCAAAAGTAAAAATGTTGATGTAAGAGAAAGCATCAAAATAATGATTGCTATGAGGTACTGAAATTCACTGTTTGAAGTTTCACCACCTCATAAGTCACGACAACCATAGCTGTTTCCCCAAGATAGAAAATTCCCATTCCAGTGTAATTAAACTATACTTTGGGAAAGATCCTGGACCAGTTCTGTCATGCAGTGCTGGACTGCCTGTTGAATTGCAAATGTAGTCTCTGTTCACACCTAAGACACTAGTCATGAAATCCTCAGTTAAGACACTAACGAAAGGATCCCCAGTTAATCACTGTATTCTTTGCAACAGCAGATATCCTCATTAGGAAAGCAGCAGGACATTAACAAGTCCCACATTGAGAGTGTCCAATTAACTCATCCACTAAATATGTGCCAAGCAACTTCTCCAGCCTGGCTTTTCCAGTCCCCTCTTTCCAGCTGCAGCGATTGGGATCCTAGTCAGGTCTAAAGTAGTGTTTCTTTTGCACTTTGCAAAGCCTTTGAGAGTGCCGCTGGGGACAACAAACAACGACTGCTCAAGTGTTCTACAGGTCTTTCACTTGCGCCCACAAAAAGCTAAGTGTGCACTCTGCGAATTCAGCACAATTAAGGAAAAAATCCCACCCCTCCACCTTTATAGACAGGGAATGACTTAACCTGCTTACAACGAGTGTGGTTGGAGCGCCGTCTGGATCATGTCACGCCTCGATTTTTGCCGAACCTCAGCAGTGGGTGATCCTGCATACAAAGTGAGCTCGGAGACAAAAGTGCTGTAGAGGGTGAGTTAAGGACAAAGTAGCAGCTTTCAGCCTGGATTCCCACATAGGCTGTCAAGTAAAATCCCTTGCCAGGGCAGGATTATTCCCTAGAGTATAACATTTCCAACACTTTGTCTCGCCTAATTTTTTAAGTGTCTCAAGGGTGGAGCCTTTCAATGTTTCTGAGAAGGGCCATTCTGTGGCCAGCAGGTTTTGAGGCTTGGCACAAAGGAGGGCTTGCATAATGGCCAGGGCCCCACTGCAGTCACTGCAGAAGGAGCAGCTTCTCCAGAAGGAGCAGGGTCCCAGCCTCTAGAATTGCCTCCAGTCCTGAAAACCACCCAGACTCTCTTTTGAGTGATACCTAGTTACATACCCATTTCTGTTTCTCTCCAAACGTGACATTCACTTGTTTTAAACTGCTGAAAGGCATCATTTCTGCACTTTGTCATGACTAAGAGTGAAATTCATTTAGCATCTACTTTTCTTCATCTGTTCCTTGTATCATTCCTATCCTATTTTATTTCTACTCTCTGGTTTTCAGCACATTTGTAACCATTTCTCTTGCACTCAGAGCATCCTAGGTGCAAACACTAAGCATTCTCATTATGTGCTTCCTCTGGAGACTCTCACATTAGTTACTGAAAATGCCCCAAACATTTTTTATTTCAGTAGTATTACGGACACATCTTCCATATATCTCACTACTACTGATTCCTGAAGTACAATTATCTGCTCTACCTTTCTGCACCATTTGGAGATGAAAAGAAAGCAGCTAAAGAACCAGGGAAAGGAAGAAAGGATGCATATATTGAAAAAACCCCTAAAATTAAAACAAGAGAAAAGCACAGGGCAGAAACATCACCCAAGACTCCAGCTAAGGACCTTTCTTTGGCCCATAAGAACTCTGTGGGAAAAAACTACCACGTCAAGTGTGCACTCACTGTCCTGGAAGTGACCAAAGGCATGCTGTTCAACATGGGACAGGGCTCCTCTCATTGCAGCTCAGAGACTTGCCCACAGGTTGCAGAAAAAGATAATAGTTTTTCATGCCAAGCTAAAATCACCCAGCCCAAACTGCTTGTTCACAAGTTTATTAGTACAGGGAAGAAACTGAAGACCAGCCACAGCTTTATAATAAGAATTCCAGCCACGGTCCTCAGAAACTAACTGTGTGTTCAAGTGTAGTACATACTTCTGCTGCAGACAGAACATCACCAGATTGCAAACACAATCAAAACCCCATTTTCTTAGTTTAATCTGCCATTAGTAGATTTAAACTGCAGGTTTATAGAACCAAACAAACTATAACTAAATTTTCATTGCCATTTCAAACTGTTTCCAAGCAAATATCATAGTAACGTTATCAGATCATCAAGTTCACTAAATCCCAAATTCTCTATGATAAAACAACATACACATGTTTAAAGGAAGACAGAAAACGTATTCCTGAGTAAACTGAGCATCTCCCTGTTTCTGGACCAACAGGGTCCTGAGACAAACACCATCATTTAAAGACCTTTTCGCAACCTTAAGAGAGAAGGGGAAAAAGCTCAAACTCTAGGCTTTTATACATATCAGTCAGTATTTAAAGACTAGTATTTAGAGATTTTGAATACATACCAAACACTGATGAGTACATTTATTTCAACCTCAAATACAACCATATAGATATGGTAACATACTAAGCAGCATTTCACACACTCCCTTCTGTTGCATAACCGAGAAGAAAAATGTCTTGCAGTTGCAGCATCCCCCATTTCCCGAGCTGAAGGCAACTCTTTACAGAGGGACCTCAGCGCCACTGCCCTGCACGCATCAGCAACTAGGAAAAGAAGCGGTGGAGGCCTTGTCAGGAAAAATCTGTTATTTGAGCTTAAACCTGGAGTGAACAGAGAGAAGCTGTGTGTGTTACCAGAGAGAAGCGGGTGGCGGCGGCCGGCGCGGGCACACCCGGCCAGGCCCGGCCCGGCCCGGCCCTGAGGCCGTGCCCGGGAGCGCGCGGGGCCGCGCGGGCCCTCACGGGTGAGCGCGCTCGCGGCAGCGCCGCTCGGCGCACAATGCCGCTCCCACAGCGCGGGCCTCCCGCTCCCGCCTGCACCGGCCTTCATATCGCTGCGATGACAGGCCTGAAAGGCCTGCCGATGGGAAACGTGCTTTGAATTAGCATATTTCCCCTGCGTACAATGGAGGCATTAAGCTGCTGCGTTTTGCAAGTCCAAACAAAAGCAGCCCAGGCTGTTTTTAGCAGCGCTGTTTGAAGTTTTATTCCTCCCCTCCATCCCCAGTTGCAAGCATATTTAACAAATTTTCACTCCTCCTGTAAAGAAGGAAGCACGAATGATAAAATCTTATTACTTGATCGGTTTAAAAGGAAAAAGACAATCTTCAATTCAATACTGCAAAGAGCAGCACGGTGTCTGTGCAGTACTGAGCCCAGGGTCCAGCACCGCTCAGAGAGCTTGCCTGGCTGCCCTCAACACTCACACGGACCCTGCCATCAAACACATGCCTTGTAACCCAGCAGAAAGGGTCCTGTATTCAAAGCTCAATTTTACCCCTGTATCTTGGGCACACTGTTGAAAATACCGATTTTGAAAATGAGAAACTGAACCACTATGCTGTAAGGAAGAGCAGAAAAAAAAAAGCCTTCCACCCATCCTGGAATGGAGTTATCCTTTGGTTTAACAGGAAAGCTGAACCTCAGAAGTATCACCTTTATGAAATGGCTTCAACCTGGAAAGTGAATTTCTATTTATCCAGGAAAAGAAGGCAAGAGGAAGGAGATGGAAATAAGACGAACACAGAAGAGGAGAAAAAAAGCATTCCTATGTCACACCATCTTTGGGCAACAGCTGCCAGGAGAATAAATCTACCTCAGCTCAGTGTGTTTGTCTGTAATTACTCCTTAACACAGCTGGACCATTAGGAAGCCAGTTTGTGGTTTTCTTGGTACCTTCCTCTTACATTAAACAGAATTTTCTCTGTGAGGAAGACATAGACAAGATTACAAAGTCAAAATGCTTCTTAGAGGAAGGGTTTGGTGATTTGAGTTTGCTGCTTCTTCTTCTACTTCTTCTTCTTCTTCTTCTTCATCTTCCCTCTCCCAAAATTTCCATAGTATTTATGTAATCTTCTATATGCAGCACAGCTAAGAAGAAAAATCACACTCCTTAACAACATGAGATTACAGCAGAAAAGCAGAATGCCAATGAGATCTTAGGCAGGCAGCCTGCAAGTTAGGTGGATATAAAAGCTCTTCAGAAAAAAACCCTGGGTTGCAGCCTGCAGAAGGAGTCTTGTAGGAGAAACGTCTGCTTTGTTCAGGCTCTTCTGTTCTGTTTCAGGAAACTTTCCTGAGGGTGAGGATCCATCTCTCCTCCTTGATTTCTTTTGCAGCGATGCTCAAGACACTCAGCAGTGTCTGCTGTGCACAAGCACTTTGCTCTCAGCCATCCATTGCCACCCTGCCCCGTGCCAAGCAGCCCACGCAGCACCGTGCTCCCTCCCGCAGAGTGCCAGCCCGTGCAGATCTGCACGACCTGGCAGGAGAGGCACTTCACTCACTGATTTCCACCACAATGACAGAGCTCCTGGCACTGGCACAGTACGGTGCCCATATGGCAACTGCGCAGCAGCGACAGGTCTGACCGTAGACATCCTCCTCCCTCCGGCAGGGACCCTCCCTTCCCACCACAAGGTTCTCTCAACACCGAGCTACAGCCCACGGGTCTGACCCCTAGTGACTTATACTCATCTCTGATGCATCAGCTCTGCCAATTTGACTCCCAGGACAGCTTTTTCATAGTCTTCAGTAGCCACAGGTTCACTTTTAATGTGTTTGTTCAGGGGCACTAAGGAATCTGGCTGGAGAGAGCTACACATTATTTGGCAGTATTTCTCTACCACCAAATGAAATTTGCCTTTAAAGGCTGGACATGCATTTTCCTCAGCTCTGAGGCATTTCACAACTTGGTACTAAAATACTAGACAAGACTGCTACATGTTACCACAAAGGTCTAATGTCAAAGAAAAAGGAGAAAGGACATAAGAAACCCTTCAGAGGCCTTCATTAGGTCATTAACAGATGGGTGAGAGTAACAAAGCAGTCTAGGCAGGAGAAAAGAGGAATTAAAGACCAAAATGGAGACTGGTTTTCTCATTCAAACTGGCGTGAGAACTTCACTTCATAAGCACTCCTTCTGAGATGAGTCCTTTGGAATCAAATGCCACAACAGCTTGACACAGAAAATGAAATAAAACACATCTCAGCTCCATTCACATATAGTTCTTCTTATCTCAACCCATAAGACTTGTGCTACATTTTCTCTGCATTACCTATTTGAGGAGGGCAGTAGTTTTAGTGGGCACCTAATGTCCAGCCAGGGTCAACCCACCCCAGGTGGTAAGAGGTATGCCCAGTAAACTCAGCAATGAGATTTTAGGCTTCTTAGGAGTGAAGGTCTGTCAGAAGAAACTTCAGGTAAAACAGTGTCATAACTTTGAATTTAAACTAAGGAAAGAGAAAGCTGAGAAAAAAAGCCCTCCACTTATTTAGAAAAACTAGGTCTCACCTGCTGAATTTTTCTTCAGAGTCTTGGGGTGTGAAGAAGAAAGGAAGGGAAAGAACCCAGACCAGGGTAAAGCAGTGCCTTTCACATTGCTGACACCCAATAGGACCTGATAACAGCACTCCCCAATCGAGGAAATATTCTCAAATTTCATTTATTCTTCAGATTCACTGGATTCAGACCAACGATGAATACAGAGCACATGCGGCCATCCGCTGTGGTGTTCTGGCACAGGGCAGCACCCTGCCAACAAAGGCACCACTCTTCCTTTCAAAGAGCCCCAGAAAGAGCGCTCTGTGTTCTCATGTGATGAGGCAGGCCTTTACAACTTGGATCACTATAGGGTATTGAACTCTGACAGTCTGCTTACTGAGGGTTCACTTGCTTTATCTCAGACCTCAACAGGTATATGTGATATCTAAGCTAAATAAACCACTCTCATCACATTCATTTTGGCATCATGAGTCACCATCTTGCAGAAACAAAACTACCTTCTCACCTCCACATCAAGTAAATGCTATTAACTTTTCCAATATCCCACCTAGTGCTGTTTTCTGCTGTGCAAGTGCACAGCTTAGAAACATCTCAAAATATGCTTCATGCTTCAGCATTCAGTGAGAAGAGAACACACAGAGAATGCAGGATATACTATGCCTGCTCCTGTAGGCAGAAATAGTTTCTGGCCTTCTATATTAATCTCATGAAGAAAACCAAACCCCAAAACTATTGGCACTCACACAAGAGATTGATGTACTATGAAGCTGGACAAGCTCCACACATTTCCTTTCCTGTCCTTTTAACTCAGTCTTACAAAACCAATTTCAAGGATCATTACTATTTTTGCTACTTTCTAAACATCACCCTGATTGGGGAATCTTGCTGCAGGTATCAAGGCAGAGTGATTTTAAGTCCTTTCAGGAAATGGTAGAAATTTGCTAGTCTAAATTTTCTGCTCCAAATGCAAGAGTCCCAGAACTTATTCAGACACATGGATGTTAAAGAAAAAAGTACCATGGCTTTCAAGTTTGCACTTGTAAAGAATATCAGGATTCATAAAACAGAAAATTCCTTTCAGATCAAGGCTGGAAAGCAGAGAATGCCAAATGCTGAAGAGCTGGGCCACCAGCTACATCACAACCAAGATCAGGAGAGTGATGCAAGTAGGCATAGAGCAGTGTGAGAGAAGTAAACGCTTCCCCACATCATCCTATGCATCCTACTGCATCCTAGCTGGATTGCACTGGCTGGAAAGAGCCAAGATTCTACAGCACTGAAGTTTCCATGTGCTGCATGGTCCCAGCTATGCTGCACAAGCTGATTCCAAATCAGGGAGAAATAGCCTGTGTTCTGCTACAGAGAGGCTTCCTCACAGAGTTGTACCACTGAAGAAGCCCAGAAACACTTAAGGGCCTGGACACTTATAAACCCTTTTCTCCCCAAAAGACACACTCCTCCTTTCTTTCCTATGTTCTATCTGCAATGTAACATCACCACAGATGTTGACAGAATATATATACACACACATATATATATATAAATTCTAACTAAGCCAAGATGTAGCAACTAAATATGTGGGATGCCTTACAGAAGTGAAATGTAATTTTTCCACAGTTTGAATAACCTGATAGTGTGATCCTGATCCATTCTTATAAATAATGTTTAATATTTTTCCTTCAGGACACAAAATATATACTACCAATACATAGTGGGCTCTACTTTCCACCCCTGCAAGTTGAAGTACTGTTATGGATATGCTCTGTAAATTAGCCCTGTGCAGTCCCTGTGCAGAAAAAGAGATTGCCCTAGGGCTGAGCAGATACTCAGAAGTGCAATGGAGAAGGAAGACAAAAAAGCAGCAATTTGAATCTTAAGATATTTGCAATTTCTATTTCATAAATCACCATTTTCTTTTAAAAAATACTGCTTCTCAGTGCTGGTGTAAGCACTAAATTTAGAGACACTGGGAAAGAATTTCTGTTCCTCTACAGTAAGAATTACAGAAAAAGTTCCTGCCTCCATTTCTCCTTTGGACCACATTTCAGCCTGAATTTAACCCCTTTGCTATACAGACCAGTTAATACATATGTAAGTGAATGAGATTAAAGAGAAAATTATGTTTTTGCTTGGAAACATGCCATTACAACAGTGTTGAAAAAGTAAGTACATAAACTGAATAGACTATCATTTTGTGTTTGCTGAGGTACTTCAAAAACTTAGGACAGGTGTATTATCCTTTTTGATGTATAAACTAGGCCACAAAAATTGCTTTCAAAAACACTAAAATCACTTTATTGATCTTTCTCAGTATGTGCCTAGATTTCCAGACAGACTCTTTGCTACAGGGGTCAATTAGATACTACAGATAACTTCAAACTTAACAAATTATATGAACAGAAAATGTTAACAAATAAAATAGGTTACTGTTCATGTGAACTACATCTTCAAGGAGCAGAAAAGTTACTTTCAAGTTATGCTCAGATGAACATTTTGGTAATTCTCTGAATTTTTAGCTAAGCTATTTCTTTCTTTCACATTATTTTTGAAACTTTATAGAAGTTTTCTAAACTCTGCATGCTAATTAGATTCTAATCCAATTTACCAGATGTGGGCAGTCATCAGTACTCTTCACAAGACTTGTGATTAAAAAAAAAAAAAAATCAAAGTTGCTTCAGTTCCTCCTTGCAAGGGAGCACTCCTCAGCATTTTGCTCTTAAGAACATATCAACCAGGGCCAGAAGTAAGTAGCACAGGTTACATTTCTACATCACACTGAGATTTTGTGGAGTGAGAGGCAAATGGAAATAGAGTTTTAAATGTGATTTGGTTAAGACTCACACAGCACTTAGGAAATATCCATACAGTAGGGACAATAACTAGCAACTATGACATTACATTTAAACACTAGTACCCAATACTTACTCATTAGCATCCTTCTGGAATTCTGCTCCTTTTAAGAAGTTTCATTCTTTTGCTTTTAAAATAGCTATGATTTCCTAATACATGATATGCCTGAAACCCCCTCTGACAAGCTCTACCAACACAGTCAGATTTTTCCCACTTGCACTTTCACATCGTTTGAATGCATGCATTGTCAGCCTCCTCTGCCTCCACCTCTCCTTTCCTACGTTATGTGCAGCACTCATTTGTTTCAGATTATAAAAAGCACTAGTGGATTCTGAAGCCACTAAAAAGAAGTTGCCGGAATATGGGTTCTGTGGGAAATTTGATCCAGTGGTAAAATAAGACTTAACTTTAGAACTGATAAATAGAAAGTTTCAGATATTATTACTATAGAATCAGTTGCATTTTTCCTTTTACAGTTATGCAGAAGAATTGTGGCCATTGCCCTTGCAGAAAACTGCAAGAAACCTGTTTTTTTTTTTTTTAAGCATTGAGACAGATGGCCCTGGCTTCAAATATAGAAGACCTTCCTACACAAAACAGAGGTGCTGGCACATGATATGTGGGTGAAGGATATTCTGGATACTTGCCTGGGAATGTGTGTACCCAAGAGGTGAACTAGCAGGATAAGAGAGAAAAAAGGAGACAAAAAGGAAAAAGAAAGCTAAGAAGGGAGAGGGAAGAAGGAAGCACCAAAGCAGTGGGCTTAGAAGGCATGGTGAAACACATCAGTGACAGAAGAAAATGCAAAAAGATCACTTTCTGAGCAGATAGGGAGTGCATATGTACCTTTACATGGGGGTTCAGATTACTGCATTGATCACTATTTCTGAATACTAAATGGGGCTTGCGATTAAGAGCTAAGAAATTACTTTAGTTCAGATGCAGGAGGTGGCTCAGACTCCTTCCACCTCCCACATGAGTGGGAAAGGACACTTTGAGTCCTGCCAGCAGGCAAGGTCATGCCAGACCCTCAGTGGGTTTCACCCCACAGCTGGACCACTTCAGGATCCCTGACTGGAGGCTCTCCCATCCAAGCAGCATCTCCTGGCAGTGTTGTTCTTGCTCGCAGTTCTTCCGCCCCTGTCGCCCATCACAGCCGTGGGCTCATGGTCTTTGTCTCCCTGCTGAGTAAGTCCTCCTGCTTTCAGCCTGTGCTTAATCCTCCAGGAAACCTCATTCTCCAGAGAAGAAGAGTGCTTCTGTACATAATCTCCAGACAGCAGCTGTGACCCCAGCACCCAGAAAGGCGATCATTGTGCAGGGCTGTGGTAGCAGGGGTGAACTTCCCCTCTCCCCCCACCACTCATTTAAGGGCTGCTGGAAGCACGCTGTCACTTTATGCACACACTGCCAGCAGTGATTTTCTCTGGCAGCTGTGGGGTACTTGTCCCTTCACCCTCATTGCAGGCTACCCTCAGAATCTGCACAACCATCTATTTTATTATTTTTTATTCTGTCTTTTCAGGGATTGAACTTCCCACCTGCCAACAGAAGGAGCACTTGTTTTTTGCATTCGGTCCTCGAGGCTATGGCAGTATTACTGAAAAGTGACTTTGTCCATTTTTAATATCCAAAAATACAGAACAGCTGTGCTTTCTCGAAGTCCTTTTGTATAAGAGTGGCTCTGAGACAATACTAAATTCAAGGCTGCCAAAGCTCAGACCTGAAAAACTGCTTTTTTTTTTCTTTTTGTCTTTTTTTATACTAGCTCTCAAGGCACACTATACTACCAGCATGTCAGTAATGCAACAGGTGTTATTTTAAGGCAGAAAAATTTGAACAATGTAATTCTTCATGGCAGGCTTATCAGCCTTTTAGTACACTCAGCTTTTATTATTCTGACACAAGGCAAACTTACGTAACAGCACAGTGCGTACTAATTTACGGGATAACAACATGGATGTTGAGTTTGGAACACTGCACTTTTGTTTCAGACTGTGGATATTTTCCATACTTCTAAGAAAGGCATACGCTGCGCAAACACTTTTAAAAGCACCCAAGTGGAATTCAATATATTGAAAGAAGCTAAAGTACTCTGGAATGATTAACAAACATGCTTCAGCAGAATGGCACAAAAGGATAATTAAGAACTAAGCCCACAGAGATACTGAAATTTGGATACTCTCCAATTTCTTCTGCAATTGATCAGAAAAGCCCACTTGCCCACTGATGGTGTACAGACTATTGTAAAAGTGGTTCCAGATCACTGCCAAGTAACTACAAACCTTCCCATCTTCTAATGCAAATCCTCACTTTTGGAAGATTTAAGGGCTCCTGTATGGAGACAGTGAGGATATATGTGGCCACAAAGCTGAACAATATCCCTTCACTGACTCTTGCCTAAAGTTTCTTCTTAACAGGCAGAAGAGCACTGGAAGCCATCCACTTAGAATGCTGGTCTCTGGTAGAATAAGAGTCAGAAGAAAAATGGTATCAGAAAGATAGAGCTGTCTGAAATGGCAAGAATACCAGGGGGAAAATGATACGACTTCTTAGTTTTCCAAAATTAGCTTGTTTGACTTATCCTTTGTCCCAGAGGACAAATAACCAAACTCCTCAAGGACAAAGGAATGCCCTTCTCCTCTAGCTCAATAGAATTTTTCCAGACTCTGCCTATGCAATCATCTCTCCACTGAGACAGCACAACTCTGGTGAAAGGTATATAGTCACCATTCATCTTAGCAAAATGGATCACAGCAAAATTATTTCCTCTCCTCTCGCCCTTCCCAAAGTTTCCTATTCACTCCTTGAAACATTATTGATATCAACGTCCTCCACCAGAAAAGAAAAGCAACTAAAAATCACTCTCAGTGCCTTCTCAAAGGCTGAGAGCGATTTCCAGGAGGGATTTTACACTGAACTACTATTTGAACACCTTTAAAACACACTTTCCCTTCCCTCATTGGCTAGAAATGTACTTAACAGAGGTATATGCACACACACATTCCTGCTAGCTGTGGCACACATCTTCAGGACTAGTGGACCTGACGATGAAAGACACTTTTCTCCCACACGCTGGAGAAAAGCTCTAAGCTGTAACTCCACATAGGTGAGGCATTCCCAAACACGCCTGCTTCCCTTCTCTCTTTAAAAACAAACATTGTTTGTTTGTACATTGTTTGTACACTATCTGCCACGTTTGTTTCCCTGAGTATCCAAACATTTATACCACAACCCAGCCCTTCTAGAGATGAGGTACCCCAACCAATCCACATGCTGAGGACCCCATCCCATAGCAACAAAAGACTGCAGGCAGCAATATGCCATGAAAATTCATGTATTATCATGCACAATCAGTGAGTATCAGTGCTACTCCAGGCAGCTGGCATCAGCAGTGCCTTCCTCATCAAGTGCCTCGCAGTGAGTAAGCAGCTCTGGGGCAGATCTGTAATCTCTGCAGATGCTGTTTGCCTGTCTTCATCATGTCTACACAAATGAACATATGGCCTTCTAGCACAAGGCCAGCTAACACAGTCATTAATTAGATATAATTTCATCCTGTTCAATGTATCTGATACAAAAATCTGTCCTCTGGCAGGAATGCCCTTGTGGTATAGAAACTTAGTCTCTTTGTGAATTGACTCCTCTGATGAGGAAAAGCAACAATTTTGCCTGTGACGAGGGAAATACCTGTTTGTTACAAATGCAGGTACAGCAGTGTAAACACACCTGAACTTGCCAGTAGGTTTCTTCTCGCTCTCCCTAGTTCTCACTACAAGTATAAGATGGGCATTCCCCTCTCTCCCTCCAGCATGTGATACCCAAGATATTCTCCAAAAGCACCATCACAGCTCAGCAAGGCACTACAATGCCAGTAATTCAGTCCTGCTGCCAGGCTCAGAGAGCTAGTCACAAAACTCCTGGGAAAATACATGGAAGCAATCATCCTGTGTGTAGATCCTATGTCTCATGGCTCTATGTACAGAAGTAGACTTTGTGAATTGTTGTTCTTCACTCATTTTTAAGTGAATAATCAAGGAAAAGGATTAATTAAGGCTGAAGACTCAGAAAAGCTGGTATGAAAAAATACATTTTTGGTAAAAGGTGGTAAATTTTTGTTCAGATCTTGCCACATTGCTTCAGTTTCTCTCACAGCAGCACAAAACAATACCAGACACATATACAGCCCCAGACACGGGGGCTGCTACTCAGAAGTAACCAAAGCACATGATGGTCCAAAGAATGACATCTGAGGCAATGATGCACTCTCTTCCTTCATCATGCACAGCACCATGCAGGAGTTTGCAAGGCAGCACTGTTTGCAGAAAACCATAACAAATTCAAGAAATTTTTAAGAACTTCCCAATAACATATGAGGTGCAAACTGCCAGTTTATGGGGAGAGAGACCTGATCTACAGGCACAGCCTGGAGTTAGTGGGGAAATGTGAAATGTGAGGAATCTTCAGCAAAGCAAAGCAGTACGGGAAGAAGTGAGGATTTAATAACAGAAAAAGCATTTGAGGGATAGCATTCAATTGAATGATTAGTCTTTGATGGTACTGAACTACTTCTGAATTCCTATAAAAGAATTTCAAAATTTCTCTTAGTAGTTCTTGATTATACACCAGTTACAGAACAAAGTACACAATAACACTGGCCCTTCAAAATATGGTAATTGATAGAGATGCTTTTCTGTGGAAACAGATAGTAAGAACTTTCCTTTGGAAGCTAGCTGGTTCACTGGTTTCCCCTTGAACCCTGTAATGTTTGGACATGCCTATTTTTGAGCAAATAAATGTACTTGAAAGTGCATTGAGCCCCATTTTTATGTGAACCGTGGTGGCTTTCCTGAATATTTCCTGAATACAAGTCTCTCACAGAACTGAACATTCACAAATTATACATAAATAACTGTTACGATAGAAAATGAATCATAACTTCTCTGCTGTGTTTCATTGAAATGGATTATGTTTTAAGGCTGACTTCCAACAGATTCTTGGTACTAGCAGGAAAGTTATATTTTAAACACCTATGCTATATGAACAATGCTGTGCTTATGTAGTATATTCATCCTTCCTCAGTTCCTGATTTTCAATTGATTAGAATTAACTTAGCAGTCACTATTTTAATGTAATGCTTTACTATCAGTTTATGAAGTTGGGAATGGCTGACAGTTACCTCTGGTATCTTCACTGGTATCTTCCTCATGCCTCTCTCGAGATGAGGCACCTTCAAGCAGGAGCAAGACTTCATTCAGTGGTCTCCGCCCAATCTGGGGTTCCTTATAACAATTAGGAACCCCATTTTAAGTCCATACACTGCATCACTATTTCTACAAACCGAGCATTACGGGTTTGTTTGATGTCTTTGCCATCTCTATCCCTTTCTTTTATAAGGAAGTTGAGAAGAGTGATGGCAAGCTGGTAATGAAGAATCACTGAACATAGCTGATATTCACGTGGAAGGCTCTAGAGAAAGATTTGGCACCTTGAGACCTCAGTCTGTCCTAACAGGCAGGAGACAAACCACTGCATCAGCCCAACACCTGGTGATACAGTGCTATATCAGGCCAGGGTGTCACAAAACGGATGGGGGACAAGACCAACTGCAGCATCAGAAGGTGACTTTCTTATTGGAATTTAACTGGAGGTAGTATGTCCACATAAAGACCCACCAAGCTAGACTGAGTCTGTTACTACTTCCAAAACCCACAGGACACATGCTTAAATGGTACTGCAGAGTCATGAAGAAAATGAAAAGGTTTGGAGTACAAGAGATTCCAGTTTCCCTCTCAAAACTTCCATGGTCTACATTTTGCAGTTCAGACCATGTGAACCTGCCATAAGGGGAGTAAAGCCCTCAGGAGGTTAGGTTTGAGAAAAGTGGACATCTAAATCAGCAGGAAGTTAGCATCCATTTGGGTAGAAAGCATGACATTCACATCTGACACTTGTGAAAGGGTGGTAGCCTCAAACTGGCATAGTCTAAGCAAAGAGAAGAAAGGCTTGCTGGACAAAAGGAACATAAAAGCAGACAAATTTCCCATCTTTAACCTTGGTGAATCCAGTAGAAGCTGTTTTCAAGCAGTGATGTATAACAGCTTCAAACAAGTCAGAAGTGTCAGCAGAAAATACTACATGATTTAGTGATCTGCTTCTAAAAGTTATCTGAAGAGTAAAGCTTAACTGCACATAAAAGCCTCCAAGATCTGGTCTTACCCTCTCCACAGGGCACTGATCTGGATTTCTGTCCTGTATTTTCTTTTCTTTCCTTTGGTGCCCAAACAAATGCTCTGCTAAAACAGATTAGAATGTGCATCATCCCTTCCTGTGGTGAAAAGACTATGAAGCAAGCCCACATTTCCTTCCACTGCCAAAATCACTTAGACATTCTGGCAACGCAGGACACATTCTTTATGTTATCTGGCAGCTAGTGGCTGACAGCTGTTCAGCAGCCTATCTGAAAAAAACCTGATGGCCTCACTCCAGTTCCTGACAGACTTATTCCAGATCACAAAGCTTCCAGATTATTATAGCCCACAAGACTTCATCCAGTGAGTCCTCCATCATCTCACTGTCTTCTACCTTTCGTACAAGGCTATGACACTTCTTCTGAAGACAGCTAATCTGGTATCTTGAAAGAATTGGCCAGATGAGGAACCTATTAAATTTATGGCTTAGTTCTTTCCCAGATGAATCATCAGCATAATAAAGAGCATTACTTATTAGTAGCATGCATTTTGTGTTCCAGCTTCCAGACACTGGAACCTGTTATGCCCCTGCCTTTGTGAATCCAAACTCTATCCGCTAGTAGAAATATTCCCCCACACATCACTGACCTGCTCTTGGATCATAGCAAAACCTCACTCCCTTGCAGCTTTTCTACAATTACTATTCTCCTTGCAACTCGTGTGAATCAAACCCTTTCACACAGTACTGAATCTTCACTCCTGCAACTGGGGTTCAGCTGCATTCCTTCCTTGAGTGCTTTACACCAAGGGCTCACCTTCCATTATCCATGTATGGGCCTCAAACTGCAATTTATTCCTCTCTTGGACTGTGACCTACATTTGGGTTCTAGATACAATCCTTTTTCCAGCTATATCAATACTCTATCTTCATCACCTACAGCTGGTTAAATTAATTAAAAAACAGATTTCTTTCTCCTCGATCCATGCAATGCTTCCTCCACTTCATCATCTAATTGAAGCCCATTGGATTTTTTTGAAGACATTTTATGTCATGTATAATTTATTCACAATAGCATTTCTTTACTGTTTAAATGGTGTGACCAAAATTTTCTTATGTATTTTTTCCCTTATTGGTTAATAAGAATGTGACGGGCACCCTTAATTAGACTGGTTGGAGTATGCAGCTTGGGTACTTAATGAACAGCAAGTATTAAAGGAATTACTTAATCACTTCTAAGGGTGGTAGGAGAGACAAAAAAAAAATCCAGGGATTTCTTTTTGAGTCACAGCTAACAGCCACTAAGACTTTCATCTCAGCTCTGCAGTGTGACAGTTTTAAATAGCTTCTGCAACTTTATACAGTGTAGAAGATACATCTCAACACTGTTTGTCTGAGATTTCAGAAAAAAAATATTCATCAGATTTATCTGAAAATGAAATGCTTTGTCTTTCATGAACACTATGTAGTGCTTCCTGAAGTCTGTACTTCCCCTTGTCACCAACCACCTTAGAAAATAAGGACACCAATATGAGGAATGCGACCAGAAATTAAATTGTCTTACCTATCTCTTCCAGCCTAGACAACACACCTTATTGATATAGAATTTCTTTGATGTTTATAGCTCAGAACTTCTATGGACCTGCAACAGGATAGCACTGACACATCCATGTTAAAAACTAAGATAACCTGAATTAATGAATTGCTTCTGAATAGCAAGAAAAGGAAACATAGAACAGAGAATACAATATTTTTGGGAAACCATAATGATTTTCTGCAAATATTTAAAAGTTAATGCTAAGGAATTTTCCCTTTTTGATCTACTGGGTTTGGAAGTAATACATGCCTTCTTGATAATCTTGAATCTCTCCAACAACAGACAATCAATAGCCTTTTGAACAACCACAGAGTAATCAAAAAGATTATGGAGGATTAAAACTGTATATCCTTGATACTTTATATGCTTAGTTTAAGTCACTGGAAATTTAACATTTAACATGTTTTGAAGCACATATTTTCTTGGAAAAAATCCTGTAGTTTTGCTGGGAGAAGATGTGTTAGAAAGCACTTCTAATTATTTTTCCCAGCATACAGGGACTAGTGGTATGAGACAGGATTAATCGACATTGGTCTTGGTAAAGGGTCTGTATTAGGGAAAGTAAAGCTATACAGTACTTTAAACTTACCATTTCTGTTCACCAACACATTTTTGTATGCATAATGAAAATCAAGGCTGGGCATACTTGTTCAGAGGTAGTTACAACATGACAGTCCTCCCAAAGTGGCCAAGGAGTACTGTACACACCCACCCCATCCATCCATGGCTGCAGGATAATATCCTGAGCAAGCAGCAGCCGGCTGCACTGGACTCCTGACTCCAGCTGCTCACCAGCTATCTGCTGCTGGAGACTTCTCACTTCTACCAACACCACCCCCACTCCATTCCTCTGCAGTTGTCAGCAATCATGCAGAAAATACAATTGTATGATAGAACAGGAAATTCATCCAATAGCACAGATATTGCACATACAAAGAAGATTAACATCACAGAATAATTTAAGTTGTAAAGATTCCTAGTAGTTTCCAGTTCAACACCCAGGCCAAAGCAGGGTCAGTTACAGCAGATTGCTCATAGCTTTGTCCAGTTCTTTGTCCAGTGGTTTGCTCTGTTGATTATGTCTAAGGATGTTCTCAGCCTCCCTGGACAATGTCTTCCAATGCTTAACCACTCTCACAGGAAAAAGAAAATATTTCCTTGGATCTCACTGGCAATTCTTGTGTTCTGGCTTGAGGATGTTTTTTCATCCTAATATTATATATCTCCAAGATTAACCTTGGCATCTTCTTCAAACTCTTCCAATTAGGGCATGAAAAATTATCCACAAAAAAAACCCAAAAACAAACAAACAAACAAACACAACCAACAACAAAATTGTTTTCTTTCCCCTATTTAAACAATTTCAGCCAAATCTGAAACTAACACACTCTTTAAAGCATTTTGCAATCACATATTTTTTATGGAGGAGTGGAAAATACTTTGAAAAAAAAAAAAAACTTTAAGAAGATGTACAGTAAGCCTGTTGAAGATCCTATTCTGCTTATTCTCCAATTTCAAAAGAAAACTGACTACTCTGTATTAAAAAGAAAAGAACAGAAAAATTTCCTTTGTTAGTGCCAAAATCTTCAAGTCTTAAAAAAAAAAAAAAAAATCAAGGAAATCACATCCTGTAGTTCTAAAAGCTGCTGCAAGAATCAACACAGTATTTTTTCTCCCAGGAAGAAGAAAGTTAGTTTCCCATCAGACGATCACGACTGAAACAATTCATCCGCATTGTGATTAAATGAAACTTTTAAAATGTACTCAAAAGCTACATTCATTGCTGAAAGGAAGAATGACCTCTCTCATAATGAACTCTGAGACTAGCAGCCAGCTTACAGAGGTTTTATAATGGCCAGTTTTGGCTTCACAGTAACTGGTAGCTTCATTTTGTATGTTGCATAGCAGATTTGGGGACCTGCTGAGGCATTGAAAAACCGGACGCGAAAGTCTGCACTGAGGCTGGAATATCTTATTTTTATATTAAATAAACTATAAACCTGAAATTTAGCTTTTATTTTAATTTTGTATTTTGATAAGCACTAGAACTGGATTACTTGAGGCAATTTGAAATGCTATGTTTTAAATAAGTGAGATGTTTTAAATGAATGAGAAGAAAACTCTCGATGTTCTAAAGAACATGAGTTAGATCATGGAATGGACAATGCTCCTGAATGCAGTTTGCTGACTAAGATTCTAGTCCATGTAAGACATCCTATGTGCACCAGAAAATAACAGCTTATGAAGGAAAGCTGAGGAAAAGCTAGGGTGATGAACAACAGGACGAGAGGGTTGGACAGAACAGTTCCTGCAGAACCTCATGGACCTGCCATGCACCCCACCACTGCACATCACACAATTAAATGTTAAGAACAGCTTCTCCTATAGATGGATGCACGATTGGCAAAGTTGAGATAGTAGTTTGCTAGTGAAAGATGTCTCTGAACCACACCTTTTGGGGGCAACACCAAACTGATGATCCTATTCCAGGGACCTTATTTTATCTTAATCATCAAGAAGGCATCCCATTCATCAAAAGACCATTAAACAAATAAAAAAAAGAGTTTTGTTTGTATTCTAACCCCTCAATGGTTAATTTTGCAGGACTCCTCACTAGAACAATCTAATTAAACAAAGAATGAGTCCAGTGGGAGTGGGGATGGCTGGAGTATTCCAAGTGGCCTGTACAGTTTCCATACATTTTTCTCCAGCACACACACACTATTGTCAGAGGTGCAGTGGTAGTACAGGAGGACATGCACAAATTAGATTCTCTCTAGCTTGTCACTATTAACCACAAGGCAAGTCAGAAGGAAAGAGATGCAAGAACAAGCTGTATGGATTCATTTCATCTGAAATGAAGGGTGAAACACCACAATTTCACTGCAGTCCCCATGAAACCAAATCTGCTTAGATGAGTCTGACTTGATGCCCCTCATTCTTGCCTGCACTTTCTCAACAGGCATATCCAGCAACAGGGATTACCACAGCCCTTCAGGCATGACAGTCTCCCCTCCACTGGCTTGTATCTGCATCTGTGTTACTACTTTTTGTAGCACAGTAATGGAGATAAGCAAAAGGTTTGCCATTTTCTTTCCTCTGTAATTTAAATCTACTTTCTGGCTGCAGAAGCAAGTGCATGTTAAACACATAAACACCATAAAAGCCCTAAGACTTAGGCATTATGAACTCAAGGGAAGAATGTGATTCTGCACTAGCATAAAGCACAGTATGCAATTACAAAGACTACAAATATTTTATGTAGAAGATTTATTGGCAAACCTCCACAGGGTCTGTAATCCCTAGCACAATTTCCTGTGCTCTTATTAGAGGAAGATAACCTTTTGGCAATTGTTTGTTTAAGATGACAATAATTGCTCATGATAAAGAGCCTAATTAGTGGAAGATAAAGTATTACATTAAAGAAAGTGACAGCAAAAAAGATTCTGTATCATTCTCATTTTTTAAATAGTTGATAAAACTAAAAAAGTCTTATAATTGAAAAGAGCACAAGAAAATATTTAGCAAAACAGAGGATAGGGATTGCAAAAACACTTTCCAGACAGCTGCAGATAGCTGGACAGCACATTTGACTTTCCCTTGGGTTGTTCGTGGGTGTCTTATTGGAAATGGAAGCAACTGTGATATTCACAGACTTCTAATGAAATGTTGCAATGGAGTCCTTTGTTACCGTGTGACTGGGACACTTCATGACCACGTGCTTTGCTTTACTCAGAAAAGAAGCCTGAGGAATTTTAATCAAACACAATCACAACACAAAATACAGCGTGACCAAAAGTAATCTATGACATCTTGTCTTAGACAAACGCCCTCCTAAAAATTTAGCAGTTTCTAGCCTTGGTCAAAAGAAACTCCAGGTCCTAAAACATGTGATAAAATGAGAGGCACAGAAATATGAGGATTATGAAGCATGAAGGCAAGGATAGGCAACAACAGCTCCATGCCTGTCGGTGCTCTGAGTTGCCACAGCAACAGAGATAGGCTGGAGGAGGCAGGAAGCAGCAAGGAGATATCTAGGACCGCATTGCTTCCCCCCATCCTGCAGCTCATATACACCACTAAGTGTTGGCAGCTCCAAGACACCTAAATTGCAGAGGGAAGACCACCAGGAAATATGCAGACAGACCCCAAAAATACCCACCCAATATTAAGTGGACTTTGCACTGGTTTGAGTTCTGCAAGTACCAGCTTGTGGATTGATTTCTAGACACTTCTACCCACCAAAAGAAAAAACACAGGCTTAAGAAAGAGGGCACTGAACAGCACACTTCAGCCAGCAGTTAAGTGCTGATCCCAGCTCTGCCTCAGGTCAAGCTTTTCCTACCAAACCACACCAGCTTGCACACAGATACTGTCAGGAGCACACTCACCCTGGAGGAGAAGCTACACCAGAGCAACAGCCTAAGCTCTCCCTCAACAACAAAGACCAAGACGGATGCTTTACAGCATCTACTGGGCAGCCAGAGACAGAACACAAAGTCACAGCTTGCCATTTTCTGGCCTGCCCCTTAATTACATGTCAACAGCACGCACTAACAAAACACTTAAAGCTCAGTTCCTTTTCAGCTACTCGAAACTGCGGCTCCAGGGTAGATAAACAGCGTCAAGCCAATCGTGTCTGGAAGCAGAAGACCTAAGTTTAAACAAAAACATGCAACCACATTGTTCATTTGGCTGTGGGGAAAAATTTAAGAAGAAAAACTCTTTTCAAAGCAAGAGGGAAAGTGAGGAACAGCAAAAGGCTAACTCATCCCAGAACAGGAGATGACGTGTAAGAGCTCCCCACAGCTGATGACTACCAGCATGGCTGGCAAAGAGAGTGCAACTGGGAAACATGGGAAAGCAACAAACTTCAGGGAAGTGAAGTCATAATAATGCAGCTGAGCTCTGTTTTTCATTATTTAGATCCTGAATTGCCAAGGTGCAAAAATGCAAGAACAGAACTTGGATACTTAGGTCACGGATGTGCATGCACTTCAGCAGTGTAGTTTATGCAACACCTAATCACAAACAGAAATACTACCACATTCACTACAATAGCTGTCTGGTTGACCAGAAAAATCCACAGGGGTATGGCTAGGGGTAGAAGATGCAGACCAAGTCCCTTCCTGGGTCCCAGTCAGAAGAGGCTGCCCTGAAGTGCCCAGCACCCCATGTCAGAGCAGGAGGGTGCTGCTCCCCAGCACTGCCCCCTTGGCCCCCACAGGCACCAGGAGCTCAGACGAGCGGCTGAGCAGAGCTAACAAACATCTGGGTGCAGGACGTGGCCTGTGTGCAGGGCCCACATCTGCCTCTGCCCAAAGGGAATAATGCTTCATGGAAGCATTGTCTCCAGATGTAAAACTAGCTTCTAAAGCCAAAGAGAACCCGGAAGTGTACCTCTCAGCTTGGCCTGGCCTCAGAGCCTAATGCGAGACACTCATGGCAAACCTGGGCTTGTGCCAGCAGCAGTTTGAACATGGAGCTTTTCTCCCCTTTACATAGCAACAGGCTTAAGGTTTACATTCATGATTCTAAGCACATATAGACACAAAAAAGGAAAAAGGAAATGAACCTAGTTAAGGAAAGTGAAGAAAGAACTGGAATCCCATCCCTCCTCCTGTATGGAGTCACCAGGTCTCTGAGAAAACAAACTGGCAATCCAAGGCAACATGCAAGCCTTGAGACAAACTTGTATTGAGCACATACACAGAAATAATGCTGTCAAAAGGCCAAACCCAAGCCCTGCTGAAGCCCAGGTGCATCCTCTAAGGCTACTAAAAGCTCATTTTGCAAACTTGTGAAAAACTTCAAGCTCTAGCAAGATTTTGATCTGCAACAAACAAAATAAATCCTGCTCATGTCTGTGAGTCAGTATGGGCAGCCAGTCATATAAAGAACAATATTGTGTATATGGACAGCTAATTTTCATTCTGCTGCTTTTCTCCAACTAAATACATTTTTTGTTCATTGGAAATCATCCAGAAAACAAGTCATAGATGAGCACTATTACTAGAAATCACAAGAACAAGAACAAGTTACTTCTGAAATAAACATTTCAAGGCTGGTTATAGCACATGTGTATACTATGTGGAGAAATCATTTGTTCAGGGACTAACCAGAAGTGGTAAATAATACCTATGCACCACTGAGCTGTACTGAGCACTTTCCAATCCCCTAGTTTTCCTCTCCTCCAGCCAAGAATCTGTTCAGAGCAATTCACTGACAGGAATCCCAGCTGAAAAAGCTCTCTCCTCTTTGTAGTGCATCCTTGAGCACTACCCTTGAATCACACTCTCTCTAAAAGGCTTTGCTGGCTCAGAGGCAAACCAGGCAGCACAGGACAGCGACACCCTCAGTCTGCATATGACATCAGGTGGGTAACATATGGCCCCAATATGGAAAGCCAGCAGTGCAGAAATTATTTGCACCATCTCCTGTGCACCTTGCAATTTGGTGCAACCCTTGTTGTGCGACCCTTGCAAGTTGGGCTCCTGTGAATGCACCTCCACTGGCAGAAACTTTGAAACAAAGCTACAGGAGGTTGCAGAGATGGTTTCACAAGCCCTGCTTGCCTGATTGGAAACACTAAGATATTTTTCTTAGCAACATCTCAAGAGACTCACTGCTTTCTGAAGTACAAAGTATGTGTGCAGGGAAATTCGAGGTGTCTCATATGACCTTCATGTCCTTCACAATCATACCAGAGGAAAAAAATGCATCAGCCCATGGCACATCAGGTGTCCTTATTCTGATTAAGACGGGATGTCTGTTTTGCTTTCTTTTAATAATAAATAATCATCTTTCCAAGCAATTGGAAAAAAAAAAATTTTTTCAGTATCTTTGTCTCTTGTGTCTTTAGTCTGTACAGTGGTAAAGCAATGGCAGGTAAGTCATGGAAGTATTAAATCCATTGCTATCCCCAGCCCAAAACAGTTGACTGAGCTCAGCTCTCCTCCTCCGAAACATTAAACAAGCATTTTAAATTAACATGAATCATCATAATTTATACTGTACTATTTGTTACAAACACTACCACATTTCATTTTGAAACATTGCCTTGTAAACTGCAAGTGGTTGAATGAAGAGTATTTTACATGCACAACTCCCAATCTTAGATTAACACTTAATGGCCATACTCCTCCACTGTTCATATACTGTGTGTGAGGGAATGCCTGTCATAACATGGTCCACACTTCAGGCAAAGCATAGATAAAATAGCTGTACATTTAAATGATGTTCTAACTGTGCCATTTAAGATGGGTTGTTTATGAGTCTTCATTGAAGAAATAGGCCACAGTTTTAAATACTGAAAAAAACAGAGACATCCACTTAAGAAACATATTTGCCTTATTTTAAGGTCAGCATTTAAATATCTGCATCTGGCAAACATTTTATTTCCATGGTACAGCATACAAAACACTAAAGACAGATCCAGTTGCTATTTTAATTCACTTCAGGGCTTTAAAATATAGCCCTGTTTTGACATAATAATATATAGTCACAATTGTTAAATAAAATCATTAGCAATGCCAAGGGAGTATTTCTATGGCTCTAAAGCAATAGTTGAAACTCTTCAAAGCAGTGTAATGTGCATGTAATACAGTGAGTTGTTTATCTTTACATAATATTATTATAGTAATCTATAATATTACATAAAATTATTATATGAATCTATAATATTTTTCAGTCGCCATCATACAACCTAACCACCATTTACCCCTAGTTTAATCCTGTAGAGGACAAAACACTTGAACTCTTTGATACCTGAGTCAGACTTTTTACTTATGCTACCATGATCCATTGCCTTCATCACTACAATATTCCACTCTTCTGGAGATGGCAGTGAGTACAGCTGCAGACTTGCAAGTCCTGTGACTTACTCCAGTGGGGGCTGGGACTCCCACAGACAGTGGGTGAGTGACACCTCCACCTTGGGCACTCTCAGCATCACTTCAGAAGACCAGACCACGCAGGAAGTAGAAGAGTGGCAGAAATGTGCACGAGCAGGGACTGAGAGGTGAGGCTGCTGGGAGCCCACTGAGTGCTGTTCACACTTGCTCCTGTCCCGGCTGCTCCTCGCCAGGCGCCCCAAGCCAGCTGATGCTGCAGTAACCACACAGCCCAAGCTGGCACCAGCACAGGGTGCTGGGTCAAGAGCTGCACCTGCTCAGAGGCAAACAGGGGTGTGAGAGGCTTTGCACATGAGTGAGGTCTATGCACACCCACCTGGAGGACAGAAACACCCTGGCATCCCTGTGCTGGACATCTGCTCATTAAAACTGTAAGGAAGACATGTCACTGTTCAGCCATTTGTTCCTCAAGTTAGGAGAGGAGGAGGTGAGCTATCTTCACTTTCCTTACATTAACTTAGCACTTTTATAATGCAGCAAGTCAATACAGGACACAGAACATTACCATGTGCAAATGTGGCTCACACTGTTGAGTAATACCGCTATTTTAAACCCTCTGCTGCTAAGCAACACTGACAGTATGGTTAGAACATTTTGGAAATACCGAATGCTTCAATTCTTTCCCCCACACACGTGTAAAAAAACTGCTCCCGCACTGCACATATATCCAGAAGCTATCAAAGATGGAGGCTTCAGTTTTTGTCAGGTTAATTCTCTGCAGCATTGCAAGGACCCCGGTCACATTTGTGCAGAAGCAGCCTCTTAAAAGATAAACAAATGTGGCCTCTTGGTTTGTGTTTAAGCACCCAAAGGCACCATTCCTGGAAAGCTCAGCCATCAGCTTCTTGTATTGGATACTCATAGCTAGCAAGAAAATAGAAAAAAAAGCACCAGTTCCCTTAATTTGAGAACAACGCCCAAGACTGGGATCCTCTCCAAATATCATACTTACCTGAACTGTCTGAAAGAGGGCAGGTTATGTCCCTTCCTGTAAGAGCTAGAAGGGTATTTATGACAAGCACTACAACTCAAACAGTAGCTGCTGACAGCTAACGAGAAAAATTTCCAATGCTTGCAGAGCAACAAGGACAGTAGAGAGCATGGGGAAAGCACAGCATTTAATGTCTTGAGAGGAAGGCTTGGTGAAAGACTGCTGTGAAACTGCATTTACTACACTGAGGATCACTTATTTTAAACCTTTCTATTTACTTACACTTCAGTAAAAGAAGGGGTGAAATCGAGATTGGAAGTCTCTTGCCTTGGGGCTGCCAGCATTTAGTCCCTTTAAACTGATCTCACTTTGTGGACGAATTTTGCATTTTTCTGTACTAAGCAAGCACTACAAAATGGCCCACTAATTGTGTTTTCTTTTGGAAAGATTGTTCCACAAGGCTTGACTGTGTTTTCTCAGGCAGAAGTGTACCTCTGAGATACGACTGGTTGAGAAATGCTGCCCAATTCTGACAGACTATACTTCAAACTTTTCATAAGCTTACTCCTCTCATTGTTATTCTAATTTATTCCAGAGTACTTCATTTTGCCACAGACACTAGCGAGGTTACAAATACTCATGTCTCTTCAGCTATTAAATCTATGGCATTTTTCACTTAATTGTATATTTACCCACCTATTAACCTACATGGATGATTTCATAGCTAATCATTTCTACTAACACCCTTTTAGACACTTGTGACTTCAACCCTGAAGATGTAGGTGGTTGGAAAGACCTGCTTGTCTTCCTCCTCCCTCCTGTGATCTAAAATTAAAATGATGTGACCAGGACAACATATCTCATATCCTATACTTTGACAGACAGCACAGGTCTAGACCCAATTTCCACACAAAGAAGTGAATCACTGAAGAACAGCAAGGTAAAGCATCTCTTAAGTAAGTACATTACAGCCTCCTGGGGAGAGAGCAAGTGAAGACAGATGTAGAATACACATTTGGGTATCAAGTAGGTACCGTTTAGTAAGATGCTTTGGAAAAAAATAAATTGCTTATCTTCCAGTGGACTGTTTTTTGCTGGAACAGACTCTAATTCAATCAGATGAGAACCGCAGTAGTGCATGATTATGCAGCAGATGAAAGAGGTGGTCTTACTTACAGAAAAAGCATTTAGAATAGAGTCTCTTTGGACCATTCTCTTCTTATTCCCAAATAAGATCCAGCACTTTCTGCAATCAACAGGAGCTGGTAATGCTAATATCATAATGTATGTCTCCTCTGATCTGTAAGACAACTGTCTCAATGATCAAACGCTGTAGAAAACACTGTTCAAGCACAGCGGCCTTCAACCTGCAGTATTTAAAAGCCCTCTGCAGCTATTGAAAGGCAACTCCTTTTTCTCATTTCATCACAACAAACTGCAAAACAAGAGACTACAGCATGACTAACAAATCCCTCAATTCCCATCTGCCAACACAAGTCAGTCAGTGTTTCACCCGCTCGCCTCCAACCCTTTGCGCTCTGGAGCATCTGTTGAGCCCTGCACCTGATCTGCCTCAAAACAGGATGGCAGCACACGCCACACAGCCAAATCTGTCTGGCAGGGCACTGGTCACTCTCCCTTGCTTATACTGGTAGACAAAAGGGTGTTTCTGATTGCTTCCTCTTCTCTTGTTCCATTGTCAAGTTTCATTGGCTGTAAATCACAAAGAACGCAAAGAGTTCATCTTAATTTCCATGTCCAATATCAACGTTTACCTTCTGGATGGCTAGGTATGAGACAGACACAGACCATTAGCTAGTATGTAATTTAATGATTTGCTTGCAATTTTTCTGTTTTCATTAGAAATCACCTTTTTTACATTAAAACCCTCGATGTTAAGAAAAAGAAAAGGCAGCTTCTTTCTGAAGCATTTCCTGCCAAATTTAAGGATGAAAAACTGAGCAAATAATTTAGATATGCTTAAAACAATGTACTCTCAAGGTCCAAACTACTGAAAAGGGAAGACAGAATGGGAGTGATGCAGCTCATTCTCTTCTACCTATTTCAGTTGTCACTCAAGGACCTGATTTGTGAGCCCAGTAAGTCAAAATGATCCTCAGCTCCTCTGTTCCCTCTCCCTTTTCCTCAGTTTGTTAGCAGTGAGTCACACCAAATCTGAAATCAAACTCTGCTGCAGTTTTGCTGACAGGCAGAATGGAGAACACAGATACTCAGTAACAGCAGGATGAAAATGGACTGAAGGTACCAAGAAGGGGGATCCAAGATTGCTCTACCTGGTGAAATGCAAAAATGCAACCAATCTGCCCACCCTGCAGCTCTGCTGTGAGGGCATTCTTGTTCTGTGGAGAAGCAGCCATATGCTGTCAGCTGTCACGATCAGAAAAGGTTGTACTGCATTAGCACCTACAGTGCTCAATTAGGGAGAAGGCTCCTGCTGTGCCAGGCAAAGAAAGCAGACACTGCTGTCATCCTACACTGAATCCTCTGCAATACAGATAAGTGGAGCTGAACAAAAAAAACCCCAAAATATCAAAAAAATCCCCTCAAACCAAATAGATGGGAGGGAATATCCCTTAACTAAAAGGATAGAGCAATAGTGAAACCAGGGCACATTTTATCAAAATCTGAGACTTCAGATCTTTGAGATCATGGCCTGAGAGGGAAAGGGATATTTACCTAAATATCACCTTTACAGACAGAGAGTTCTTTCCACATACACATGACACCACTATAAAGGACCAGAAAGTCTGTGCAAAAAGAAAAAGCACAATCAAGTCAACAGAACTGTCTGAGTAGCAGTCCAGCTCATGTCAGAATACCTTGTTTCACAGAATATTCTAAATTAGAAAGGACCCACATAGATCACTGCAGTCCAGCTCTTAGCACTGCACAAGACAGCCCTAAGAATCACACCATGAGACTGTGATGCCTGAGAGCACTCTCCAAGCGATTTGTGTGCTCTGTCAGGCTTGGTGCTGTGACCACTTCCTGGGGGAGCCATTCAGAGCTCAGCCACTCTCTGAATGAAAAACATTTTTCTAATATCCAACCTAAACCTCCCTGACACATCTTTGTGTCATTCCCTTGGGTCCTGTCACCGGACACCAGAGATTGGTGCCTGCCCCTCTGCTTCCCCTTGTGAGGAAGATGTACACTTTCCTGAATCTCCTCTTCTCCAAGGCTGATCAGACCAAGTGACCTTAGCTATCCCTCATACAGCTCTTCCTCCAGACCCTTCACTATGCATAAAAAAGGTTCACATGCATAAAAAACATGCATTGTTCATATACATTAAAAAGGACAAACAATTTAATAGACTTTAGTGCTTTCAGGAAAGTACTTAGTAACAATCCAGCAGCAAGTTAACTGAGAGGAGGCAAAAGTTGGCCTTGTTATACCATAAATCCCACTACTGCATGCACAGGATACCACAACTAGGAAAGGGATTGTTTTTTCCATTCATCACTTCTTTTTCACTATCATGCAAAGAACTCGTTGGTGAGAAAATGGTGCTAATAATGCCAAGGATTTGTGGATTTGGTCCCTGTTGGGCTATTCACTTAAGAGCTGGACTCGATGATCCTTGTGGGTCTCTTCCAACTCAGAATATTCTGTGATTCTGTGAAATAAGTAGTGACTGCCCAATGCTGGCATAGAAAAAGTCAATGGGAACACACTAGTCATACTGTCATGAAGGTACAAAGGATAAGCAAAAGACAATGGCAGTCATTCATTTTCTAAAATGACGTGTTGCTGCAAGACTTTTGGGCAGCGCTTCCCTCAACAGAATGCAGCAAATATGATTGAATATCCATCCCCTGCCTCTTTCACTTGATTTTCCACACAGAACAAACAACAAATGTTAGGCAGCATCATCCATCCTCCAAAAACTCTTCCAAAAGCACCTGGTTATAGAGAACGATGCCTGGACTCTCAGTTTCTGATGCATCATAACCAAATCACAGAAAAACCCCAATATTCTTCCTATGAAATTGGGAACAATTTGTTTCCATAGCAGCAAAGACAGTGATGAGCAACTCGGGCAAACAGCTTGAGAATTATTAGGAACACAACGTGGATCAGATGATTTACATACAACATAAATAGTGCAGAAGGTGACAAGAACAAGCAATAGCCTTTGAAGTATGAGAATTATACAGCCAATCATCAGATCTAGACTCGTCTCTTTCCCTTTCATCCCTGCACGGAGTAAGGAGAAAACTGTCAGTGCAGATGGATAAACAGCACTGCAGGACGTAGGATGGCACCTCTGAGTCACAACTCTGTAATCCCAGAGCGCCCTTGCAACAACCAACAGCTGCATGAGAACAGCTACAATTTTAACAATTTTCAGAGTCAGGTGTAACCCTTGTTTAGTCTACAGTCTGCAACACTGTCAACTGTTACCTGAACCTGTCTGACAGACATTGTACTGATCTGTTTGTGGAAGATGCACATCAAAAACAGCATCCATTCCAAGCTCCTTTTCACCAGTGTAACAAGTGTTATCCATCCTCAGCTTTGAGGGGACTGACATTTAGGTTCAACACAACACAAACCCATGAGGTGAACCCAAGTCAGGCTCCCGGTCATTCATCCTTAGCACAGAATTTCACACCCTTCCATCCCCAGTTTGCTCATAAATGCCTGAAGTTATTAGAGGATCCCATTTTAACATTGTTTTGTCTTGACTCTTTAAAACCTTGAACTAGAATTTCGGTTTAAAAAACTAACTGAACCAAACACACTGACTGTCAACCAGCTGCAACAGTTTCTGAAACAAGACATTTGCTAAAGAAACCAGAATTCCACAACACTTAAAGCACAAAAAATTACATATCAGCTGAACAGTTTTACACTGTGATAAAATTAAACTCCCTGTAAAGTTTTTCTATGTGAATTCACTTCATTTTGTTTATCTTTACTGCTGAAAATTGCTAACAGGCACATTTTGAGAGCAATATTGCTAAAGCCATTATGACACTGCAACCTTGAAGGCACCTTGAAGACTGAGCAGCATTGCGGCTATGCCAGGGCTAATCCACTTAAGAAAATCAAGATGAAATTCCTCACTTGACATTTTCTGAGAACAAGGTGACAAAGTTTTAACAAACTCGTCATTGAAGGTAAAGTTTTCATGGAGATTCTATCCAGCCTACACTACAGATTGTATCCATACAACCTGAATCAAGCACCTAACTGAAAAAATTAGGTTCAGCAACTGGGAGGACAAAATTATTTTCTTTTATGTGGAACAACAAAGCATTCTGATGTCCCTTTCAGGGTTCTCAACATCACAGTACACAGCAAGAAACCTCCCCTTTAACTAATGAGCATTGGGCCGGAGACAAGCTTTGAAAGAAGCTAGACCTGGTATCTTCCTCTTTGGGGAATTATCTTTTGCAACCATCAGCTAGTCTTGAAATAACAGCATGGGAAAATAAGCACTATGTGAGTCCATCCATCCCCTAGGAAATAAACATGTCCATATGTATACACAGGAAAAATTTCTATAGCATGATGTTTGTGGGAACACTGGAAGAGGAATTTCATGTTGCTTAAAAACATAAGTAATGATGCCCAGCTGTCTCTAAGCAATAACCTGGTATTCTGAGTCAGTGACAAAAGCAGATGTTAGAAAGAGAATCTGGCCATTTTTTGCATCTCTTTCCCCTTATCCTCCCCAAGGGTTTGGAATTATTTCATTAAAGCTGTTAGTGGGTACTTGGAACATATATCACTGAAATTTTCCCTGAAATCCTGAATCCTTTCCTACTTTACCTAAATTACAGCCTTTCAAAATTAACCCTCACCATGACAGCTCTTACAGAGCTTGAACAGCCGCGCACAAGTTTCAGTGACACAAAAAAGCCCCAAAACAAGAGACAGACAGGTATCTGCAATTCATTCATATCTATAATGATTTTTTCTTTTGTTATCTCTGTCTTTCAAAGGGAGAAGAGTCCTTCAAGTTAATTCAACTCCTGTTTGCTCATTTGGAAGAGCTTGAGGTTGAATTCTATTAAAAATTACTGAAGTCAAGCCAATGTCCACTGGGATCTTGGCAGAAGAATGGAGGTGCATCTCTTTTCCTTTCTAAATGGCATGAAGGCCTTTTCCAGGAAGGAATATTTTTACATTTCATTGCTCTATTTCAACCCTTCATTTTTGTACTTGCTTCTCCCGAGTTCACACTGTTAGACCATGTTTCATTGCTTCTACAGTCTCATGGCACTGCAAGAGGCCACCACCAGGGTATCACGCAGCCAAGCTCGGCCACCTGAGTTTGCTGTAGCTCTGAAGCAGCTGCCACCACCATGCTCAGCCACAGCCAATTCTTTTTCTCTAGGACATATTTGTATAAAGGAAGGCTGTTGATTTCCATGCAAAGATTCCATATATTGAAGTTCCCATCCTTGTGCTCCCTGGAGAAGGCTGCCCACACAGCATGCAAGCTGTTTAAAAAGCTTATTTCTGTGCCAGTTTGGTTTGCTGTCTAGCCAGGAAATGCTTCTGCCTCCCCCTGCTCAAAGGACATCAATGTTATTCAAGTGCAGCAAGAGTCGCCATTATTCCAGCTGAAAGGAAAAAAACGTCACCCTTTGAGGATACAAACTGCAGGAAAGCTTTGGGGTGAGAAGAAAAGACCCGGGGAAAAAAACTCCCAAGTGCCTAAAGGGTATAGTTACTCTTTGATCCAAAGAAAAAGGTCTTGCTATGGACTGGATCCTGTTTAAAGGGCTGCATAAGTAAGCTGAGAGCTTTTTCAAGCTCAATATGGAAGCACTGCAGTGTTATTACAGTGCCAGCAGATCACAGTAAGCAAGCAGCATGTGACACTGACTTCACAGAAACCTCTTCTGGTGGCAAATGTTAGCTGAGTCTTAATGTACCTGGCAAGCCCAAGAGGCAGGGTTTTACACATTGAAATCTCAAACACTTAAACACAAACTGATAAAGCATTGCCTGTGTTAGCCTGACGTAGTAGCACCAGATCAAGGGTACCCTCTCACCCACTGGCAAAGCATGCCTAAATAGACTCAGGCTAAAAGCTAAGGACAGAAGCGGCCAGAAGGAGTTTAAAGATCACTTGAACTTGTATGGGAAAGCTCCCCAGTTGTTCTTAGGCAACAATGCCCTTGTGGTTGAAATGGGCTGGATTAAATTGAAGCACATCAGTCAAGAAGCCAGTCCCTTCAGGCGCTCTTGACAGCCGGCAGTGCCAGAGCACGGCAGTAAGGCAGAGCTCCCTCCTGCCACCCTACACAGAGAGAGAGAGAGAGGCTCCTCAGATACAAGGCTAAAGTTAGCTGGTAACATGGAAACCTGTTCTCACTACCCACATCCCCAGATGTCAGATTCATTTAAATACATTTAACCACATTCAAAATCTATGCGTTGCCAGGAAAACAAGTGCGCTAATTTGTGCCTGTGAGAAATTCAACTGACAAATCCAGAAGCAGCCCAAAAGTGATAAACAGGTTAGATAGTGGAAATAATCATGCATTTAGCTTT
This sequence comes from Muscicapa striata striata, assembly GCA_030060385.1. Lineage (NCBI taxonomy): Eukaryota > Metazoa > Chordata > Aves > Passeriformes > Muscicapidae > Muscicapa > Muscicapa striata. The sequence continues at coordinate 2,662,391 of JAREIS010000031.1, forward strand.
GGCTTTAATTTGTCAATACAAGGCTTTTAGCAAGCAAAAAGCATTTGCACAGAGACCTAGAAAATAAAGCACTGCCAAGAGATCAGCTGCTAGAAGCAACACTGCCATCTCATGATTTTATTTCAAGTCTCATGATATTCAGTGCTTTTAACAGGGCTTCAGCTTTTCAACTGTTAAACACGAGCTGCAAGTTGCTTAACACAAAATAGAAATTCTCCAGCCTGGATTTTATTTATGATAAAAAATGATAAATGATAATGATAAATAAATAACTTTTAACTACTGACCAAGAGGCAAAATTGATAAACTCAAAGCACAACATTCAAAACCAAATCATGTGCTTTTTCGGTCATGACTTTCCAACAGCATGACTTTCTGAACCAAACTGCTATCCTCATGAGCTAGATAAGCATAGCAGCTCAAAGACAGATTTGAGAAGCTCTGACCCCCTGCTCTAATAGCTCAAGAGTCAACTTTTGGGCATCCAGTGGGACAAAAACCAAACAAAGATAGGAGCATACAACACCCTTGGACCACAACTACCAGGAGGGACCAGAACATCCCAGAGCTTGGGAACTTTTCTAGTTCCTAGAAAAAACTAAACACACCTGATGGACAAACCACCCACAGATCCCCTCTCCCCCACTGACAATTTACTGGCCAAAGGTTACTAACAGGTCCTAGTGTGATGTTAACAAGCATGTGAATAGTCATTTCAACCTGAAGCAAGAAGGCCTTTTGCTGCTCACAGCAATGCCTTGCTCTTCAGCTGAGAAGGATGGACACATAACCTAGACACCATCTCTTCTCAGTGATGTTTTTTGCCCCAGCTCCAAGTTCTCCCACTATGCTTTCTCTGGCCTAGCAGGAGCAGCAAAGAGCCCAGTATTCACATAAATTCGAAGAATCCTCTCACAGTCTCACTGATACTCAAGGCCTCTCTTGATTTTATTAATTTTATTTCATCTATGACAGCTGGAAGGCTTCTAAATAGCTTTAATGACTTGTGGGATAGAATTATTCTGGAATGGCAGGAACAAGTTAAGCCTGAGTGCAGATACTCCTGATCCAAAGCAAGTAAGGCTCACTGAGGAGCACACAGGGCAGAGCACCCCGACTCCCCCAGCTGCCTGACCCCAGCTGGCTGGCAGCTGCAACCCAGCACCAAAGCTGCCAGGAGCTGCTTTGAGGCTCAAGACGAGTTTCTCATCTACTCTTGGAGGCAACAAACCTGTAATGGTCAGCAGAACACTCAGCTTTGAGAGCTGTACTCTTGGTGGTAGGTCTTGATTCAAAAGGACTCAAGAGTAGATGCACTAGAAGAGCTTTTCTCATCTTCCCTCTCCATAACTTCACTTAACAAGCAGAGATTTTCTGGACTATTATGTTTTCAAAGGAGCAAACTAGAACAACTGGGCTTGTGACTTTTTTCCCTTGCAGAGGAACACCAGTAGAGGCCACCACAAACCCAACTGAGCAGGCTTTCAGTCACATAGGCAGGTGTGTGGGTTCACCCATACCAAGGGGAAAAGGGACTGGAGACAGGATCAGGGTTTCAATTATATCTTCACCAGTGTTTGAACAAGGCATCAAAGCAAGCTTCATCACTGGCAGCCTTCAGAATCTCTTCATGTATTATTCCGTTTTGTTTTAACTCCTCTCTTCAGTCTGAAGTTCATTATTATACTCAGAAGAGCACAAGGGAAAAAACAGTAAATAATATGACAGTATTTCCGGGCATCATGTGCTGTGGCATTCAGCAAACAGAAATCCCACTGAATCTTCACTAAGAGGCTGGGGTTAAGCTGTCATCCCTACATCCTCTTGCAGTTCACAATAAAGCCTCATCTACTGATGTCAAATCCCATTTCTGATAGGAGAAACTAACAGAGGCCAGCTGTTTTTCCTCTGTTTTCTCCCCAGTTAAATCATCACCTCAAACTCCTATATATACAAAGGCCCCATCCTTATACCCACTGCCTCCTTAGAACAACTACTGGCTGATGAAAGTACGCAGAAAACATGCAAGAGGCCACATCAGTACCCCCAAACAAGATTCTTGCAATTTAAGAATTGTAATTTGTCCCTGGACTAACAAATGCAGCTCAAGTCAGGACTTACTTCAGAGCTTACACACACCAACGTAAACTCAACTCTGAATTGGAGTAAGCTTTTGCTTAATCCAAAAGAAGCTTTCATTAAAAAGCCATTTTTATTTCCTGAGCAGGAAGATTTTTAGGCAACAACATCTAGAACTTCTGTAGGCAATTTGCAGTGTCCATCTCATTAATATATTCTTTAAAGAAACCATAAAACCACAAATCCTCAAGCCAGGCTCTCTGGTGCTGTTTCTGGATCTTGGATGGGGATGCTTATCAGAACCAGCAGGCCCTTTCAAGCCCCAGTGGCAGAAATATCTCTCTTTGCCCTTTGCACTCCATAAAAATGACAACAGCAGCTTCAAGCAAGGCCAGATTAAAATTCCCTACTCCAGTTCAAGCATTGCAGGTGTTGTGGAGACTAAGCTAGGCTTGAAGGGGTGCTCAGAGCACAGTTACTAACTCCAGCTATTACAAAGTAAGCCCACCTTTCCAATTCACCTACAGGCAGTGCTTGGATTGGATAGGCAGGAATAAACAAGCAATTGTTTATTGTTATTAAGAAACTACTGCTCCCAGCTGTTTCTAAGTCATTCTTCTCTGTTATGTTTTACTGAGCATTATGGGTCACTAATTGACCATCACAGATTAAGGCCATATAAATCAAGGTAAGAGAGATCAACAAGAAGAAAGTGTACACATGCTTTTTCCCAACTGCTTATGCTACATACTGGTTAGTGAACACACCTGTGAGCTCACAGATATCTTCTCTTTTTAGACTCTGATAGACCTCCCTCTGTCACTAGACGGATAGTCTATAAAGAAAATAAAGAAGCATGACAAAAGGTTTTGATATCTGAAAGGTTTCTGCAAAGAGGATCAGACCGTAACATCCTCCCCATTCACCCAGGACAAACAGTACAGTTGGCTTAAAATTATGACAAAAAGAAATTTAGACTGGTTATTACAAAACTGTGGTGATTGAGGGAAGAGGAATAAAAGAAAAAAAACAAAGACAAATGCCCAGCTCGGGTGTAAGGACCAGGTCACCTCAAGGTGCCCACACTGTCGGTCCCTGGAGGTTTTCCAGGAGCAACACAAATGTGTGCTGGAATTGCACAGAGACTGCAAGCAGCTGGGGAAGAACCAAGGGAATGACAGATATCAGTGTGTTTTTTCATGGTGACATGATTGCCAGATTTAATTCACATTCTCTTGTTTTACAAGGGCTTTCACCAACAGCCATGTATCTATTAGAGAGCTGACAGGCAGTTAGCACTTAAAAGAAATGGATTCACCAAAGGTGGATGGCAATTTAAGACATTTCCAAAGGTCTGAAGAGAGGAGGAGAAGCTCTTAGCCTCAACAATTCACCCCTGCCCCATCTCATGACTTGAACTACCATCTTGATGACACCTCCCACTTTTCAAAGCAAAGCAAAGACCCATTCAAAGGCATTTGACAGGGTTTTATGAAGAGCAACATTGCAATTTCCTTTTTGATCCAAAGAGTCAGAGAGAAAAAAGGCTTTCTCCACCAATTTCAGCTACCTAGGTACCTTTTACTGGATGGTACATGGCAGAAAAAGGGTAATTCCTTTGGCATGTTGTTGCACAGCTATAAAGAACTGTATTTTGAAAGCATAACAATTATTTCTCATCTGGTCAGCAAAATAAGGTTATCATGCTAGGGTTTTTATTGACCAAAGAATAGTACAACTAAGCCCTTTTTTCCTGTTTTATGCTCATATATGCTAATCCTTTAAAATGAAATTTTGTAGAAGTTACTTTTTTTTGTTTAACTGTGCTCTGGATAATGCATTACAGCTTTTGTTCACAGATTTTTGGCATCCTGTCCTTAGAGTAGTCACAGAAAGCAATAGAAAATATTAAAAAAAAAAAAAATCAGGAATTTCTGAAAATATTTTATAGTTCATTACTGACCAGATCTTTCCAGTATCTCCTAAGACTTATGCAATTCTTTCCACACATTGGTATTGGCTGCACTCCACAAATGTAACTATTTAACATATATATTTGCTCTGGTCATCAAAGTCATTTAAGTTTTAAGTTTTGGTCATTTAAGTTTCTTAAAAGCAATTTTTCCATTCAGCAAAAGTCCAGTTACAAACTTGTATTACAATAACCTTAACCACATAACAGTGGCAAATTTCAATGACAGTTGCCTAAAACTCAACAGATATATGTTAGGCACACACACAAGAACAGATATATTTTAGACATACAAGAAGTTAAAACCCAGTCTCGATGGCTCAAAACACTCAGTAGCACTCTTCTGCATGTAAGAAAACACTTCAGTGAATGTCTATGGAAACACTTCAAAAATACATGCATCTTTTAATCCAGTAACAAGGAATAATAATTTCAAATATTTTGTGTGTCTGTGAAATCAGTTACATCACACAATTCATACATGGAAGTAGTTGAAGTGTTGGGTGATTCTATGATGACACAGAGGATTGAGGTGCACCTGGTTACTTCCCCTATTAGGTAGCTATTGTGCCTAACAAGAGACTGGTGGCACTAACAACTTTGATGTAGGTATTTTAATTGACTGAGCAGGAAGAACAAGCTCCCAGCTACCAATCAGCACTGTACTAGGATCCTGTTTATTTTTGTTTTCTTCTTCTGTTTAATTGAAACACAAGAGTCACCGATTATTCCAAGTGGCAGAAAATTCTTTAAAAAATTAGCTTAAACACAGTAGTTTTTCAAACTGGGTAAAATGCCTAACACTGGCTGTACTATTAATTCTGGATTCTTAAAAGAGTGGCCTGATCCTTGAGCAGAGGCAGTCACAGGTAAAGCAATTACTTTGACTAGCCAATATATAGAGAAATGATTAAAATTTCATCAACTCTTTAAAATAAATGTTTGCTGTTTCAAGGTGTAAAGAGAAAATAATCTTGTGTTGACTGATGCCATCCATTGTCCATCTATGTTTGCCTAGTTTCCTAGTTTCAGCATTATGCAGTGATCATGTGAATGAATACTCATAAAATGGCCTGACTCGTTACATAATGCTTAAACAACAACCACTCAAACTAAATCTTCCATTAATGAAGTATTTGATGGTGTTGGCCATCAACAAAAAATAGTAACAGGCTCTAAGTCCGTATGATAAGGGGGAGGAGGCACCACACGTGAATTAAATGAGAGCTGAAACTTGACCTCATTGCAGAGTCTTCATCTCACAGCAGGACAAAAAGTTAAGTATGATAAATTATATATGACTGCAAGGTAACATAAAGCTATTAAGACTTATAGGAACATATTCCCACTGATATTTAGCATCTATTTAATATCTATCTAAAATCTCACCTTTTTCACCTAGAGGGTGGTGACAAATCACAGAAATAAGTATTCCTGTGAAGTTTGGCAGCAGTTTGAAAGACAGTTGTCTGACAGGACCTTCTCAAGTAACCAATGATAATCAGAAGAGGTCTTGGGAGGTGAATAAGTTCAATCTCTTGCTTACAAATGGGACAGTTTTGAAGTTAGACTAGGTTTCCAGGCCTTCACCACTTGAGTTTTGAAAACATCAAAGTTTCCATAGCCTGAGTGACTTCCAGCACTTAACCACTCTCACTACAGTTTTTTCTCCTTATTAAAAAAATTCTTTTATTGCAACAAGTGACAACTATCCCCTGTATTTGTGGTGTGCACATATAAGAAGTATTTACCTCCACTTTCTCACACATGTCCATTATGATTTGGGGATTAGACCAGCCCCTCAACCCCAGCCTTCCTCCTTCCCTCTGACTCCTTTCTCATACACTCTGGTCCCCTAAATATTTCACTGGATTTCTGCTGGATTTCCCTCTCTGATCTCTCAATAAAGCAGTTACAAAGAAGTGACAGATCAAGGAGCAAAAGTCATTATTAATCTGCTTTGAACATTTTAGTGGTTTTCATGCTGACAGAACAGAGAAGCACCAGTGAATCCTTCTCTGAACCAGCAGTGATCATAACAAAGTACCCCAAAAGTTGTGCTCTTCTTTTCCTAAACCAGTAAGGTTTGGCAATGACTTCAGTCTCATCGACCTCTTGCTAAGAGCCACCACACTTGTCAAAAGTCTTTACCATAACAGAGAAAAAAATTAATCTAATTGCATTGTAAAAACAACCAAGAGCCTTCAAGACAGCATTTGGATAAAAAACAAACTTACTGGACATGAAAAGTTGATTTCTTTTTATTATGAACTATAACAGACACCTAGCAAGTTCAACAGGAATTCACATAAAATACTCCAGCAAATCTAACATATGCATTTCATGGTAAAACAGAAGGATTACAATACAAGATAAATACTCTCACCATGTAGAAGAGATTTTTTTTCTATTTATATGCATGTACATATGTGCCAGTGCACATATGTGCACTAAGCATTTTCAAATGCTTAGAAGAGGGAAAACCCAAAGATTGTGTTCTGACTGATTTTACAGGACTAGTAATCTCTTGCAAATAAACACAATTTAACTGTCCAAGCCCCGACTCACCTCCATAAAACCAACTGAGAAACTGAGGGAGCTTTCTGCCTCCCTCCCAATAAACAAAACATGACCTTCCACAGTGGTATAGAATTCTTTCAGCTCAAAAAAAAAAAAAAAAAAAAAAAAAAAAAAAAAAAAAGAAAGAAATTTCTCAGGAAGTGCTTCTCTCCACATGAACCACCTCCTTATCAGGAGTCTGCAAAAGGCATGAGGCTTCAAATTGACCTACATCAAATGAAAATCATGTTGTGTAGTCATTTATAGTTTAGGAGTAAAATGCTTTTGAGTGATTTACAGTAAGTGCACTTTAATGATTTTAAGTTATCAGTGTGTTAACTTAGCTAAATTAAGTTGGCAAAGAGAACACATGAGTGTATAATGCTAAAGATATCATAGTCAATGCACTTATGCTGTTTTGAGACAGGGGAAAATGCATGTAAAACAGAAATAACTTTCACACAAGTGGAAAGGTTGTCAAGAGATTACAGAGCACTGTAATATGCTGTCCAGAGAGGAATCCAGAGATGCAGCTTCCACCATCTACTGCCTGATCAGCTTGGCTCACGAGGGGACAAAGCAAACGCCTCTGCTTCCACTTCATGGGTTTCCACTTCAACTGTCCATCTTCCCAATGGCACAACCAATAAAGAGTGGCTTCCTCTTTGCTGGAACTGGATAAGGTATTTTTCAAAGTAATTTTACAAAGCAGAATAAAATGGAGAGGGTTTTAAGATAAGACTACAGATAATTGCAGCAAGTTCTTCTCTGCATCCCAAGCAAAAAGGAGCAATAACATACAATAATTCAGGTCAGGTGATAAACAGCAAGTTATCATCACCCACACTTCCCATGATCTCTCTGTCTAGCACTTAGCACCTGTTTTGATAGGTCCTGGAAACATCACCTTCTTGAGCATACTATCCCCAGAACTGCTAAAGCAGCAAAGTGATAACAGCTTGCACCAGCTGGTTCTAGCAACAATGAAATAGAAATTGCTGGGGGCAGGTGGGACAAAAAGCATTCTCAACCAGTCAACTGAGAACTGAAGAAGGAAACAAAGTCCAACAACTCACTGTAAAAGACACTGTACCTTAGAAAACACAGAAAGTTTACACCTCCATAGCACAGGTAACTTTAAGTGTTCAAGTCCTTTGCTCAAATTTAATGAATAAATGATACTTCCCTCTTATAATAATTCACAACCAAATTAATATGGATTGATCATTATTAATTAAAAACAAAGTAGACTGATCCTCTTAGAAACTGCAAAAGGTAAAACAGGTACAGCCTTAATATCTTCACTCAGAGAAGATGCAAGAGGCAAAGACACTACCAGTGACAAGGTCAAAAGTTGAGCAGAGATAAAGATGCAATTGTGGCCAAAAGGCACTCTCCATTTCTCCTCCTTTTACTTATTACTTAGAAATACCAAGATCTAAGCCTGAAAGGGGAAAAGAAATACTTTCAGTGTATTATTGTAAGTCTTGAAAATGGAACCCAGCTGAATCTGCGCATCACTGAGCTCTATGCCAGATCAATAATTTTCTTTGCACATGCTCCCCCTTGAAAAATGGCCTTACTAATCAAAACACATCTGGATAAGTGAAATTCTGTGAGGAAAAAAAAAAAAATCTAATTTTGCTTGTCCTGAATCAATTTCTGGCTCTCCCAGACAGCAAAAGTCCCTTTTCCTAGCTTTATTTTAAGAGTTATTGAAACAAAAATATTCCTTTAGTGCAGGACAGAGAAGTTGCTGATATTCATGGGCAAAAGTTCAATTTTTTAATTTTTCTCAATTTCTGTAACTGCCAAAAGGTATGCAATTTAAATTTCTACTTCAGTTTATTGCTTTAATTTACAAAATCTGTATCTTCAGCTTATGTAATAATTATATACTTGGTAAGCAGATGCAAAAACTAACACACAAGTTGTAGGATGTCAGATTTTGGGCAAGTGGCAGAAGAAAGGGAAGAAACATATCAGGATACAGTGTATTGCCATAAATCATTTTCACAAAGCAGTCACAAAGAAAGCATTTATCTGAAACGGAGTAATTTAGTGCTGTGTCTGTCTGCTTTACAGCTGCAAATTAAACTCTAGCACAGAAAAGAATGTACTAAACCTGTTCCAAAATGACCAGATGTGCACACTCAAACACCATTCACACCATTCTGGTGAACAGCTGGAGCCAAGTTTTGACAAGGGCAACACTGCAGTTTAGTAGTAGACAGTACCATGTGAATTATAAATAAGTGATATGCTTCAGCCAAAAACAAACAAAAATCTAGGGACACTGCAGGGATCCTTTCAATAGCCAGGGAATGCTAATGCTAAATTCAACATGTGAAATCAGCACTGACCTCTTACAACAACACACGGAGACTGAACAGCTGGGGAGCAAAAACCACTAACAATTATTATTTAAATGAAGAGATAAGTGCACTTCTGACACATCTCCAGTCATCCCCCCCTTGCCACTCCTCTTGTCCCACATTGAGGTGTAGCCTTGGAGCATACAAACCGACTTTGTTTTAGTGCAACTAAACCCAGATGTGCTCCAGGAGCATACAGAGCACCCCAACCAGAGATAATGTGACATGACCCTCCACCCTCCAGTGATACATTCAGCGAGGACACAAGGACCTCATAAACAGTTTTACTCTACAGAACTAACCCTAATGAGCCACAGTACTGAGGACAAGCCACCTCTGGCTGCAGCTACTGCCCTGCCCCATGCAGACCTGGACCTCTGCTCCTGCAGAAGAGCCACAGCTCCCACCAGGCTCAGCAAGAGATGAGTCTTTCTGCTGCTGGGCTGCAACAAGCCATGGTATGTCTCCATTTTGACTAAAAATATCATAGTATCTAGAATGGTTTGAGTTGGAAGGGACCTTAGAGATAAATTAGTTCCAACCGCACTACTGTGGACAGAAACACCTTCCACTAGACAAGGCTGCTCAGAGCTCCAATCTGACCTTAAACATTTCCAGAGATGGGGCATCCACAACTTCCCTGGGCAACCTGTTCCAGTGCCTCACCATCCTCAGGGTAAAGATTTTTTTCTAACATCTAATCTAAACCTGCTCTCAGTATGAAGCCATTCCCCCTTGTCCTGTCACTACATGCTCTTGCTAAAAGTCTCTCTCTGTCTTTCTTTCAGGCTCACTTCAGGTACTGGAAGGCCACAATTAGATCACCCCAAAGTCTACTTGTTACTAGGCTGAACAAATCCAATTCTGTCAGCCTTTCTTCACAGCAGAGGTACTCCATCCCTCTGATCAACTTGGTGGTCCTTCTACCTGAATAACCTCTCTAGAATCTCAGGAAGCTGTGCTACAGCCTATTCAACACAACCATTCAGCATCACTTGATTGTTTTACTTGTTCATCAAGTCTGCTCTGCCAAACCAAACCACAGTTTAAAGGGAGAGCTACAGAAACTAATTCAAATTTTAAAAAAGCATCAGATCTAAAGGCTGGAGTGAAATGAGTCACGATAACTTGACTCCCTTGTGACATAACTTTTACCTCCTGATTTCTTCACATGCATCATTTCCTTGGCACAGTAACTACTCTAAACCCTGATCAGCTATTCAAGCACAGCTGGGGAGCTATGGTGGGTGGAGAGGGATGTGCCATAAAAGCAAATTAAAAACTAAATAAAATACTTTCTCTAGCTTTCCTCATAAGCAAAACTACCTCTGATACCTATGCTGAGGTTTGCACAGATTTATCACCTACATGATTACTGTGTACAGCATATACCCAAGTAGCTTATGCTTTTGGTTAGGTTTCAAAGAAAGACAAATCAGATTATCAGCAGTCACTAGTTAAGCACATAGAATTAAAGACTACTGAAATGACATTTTGTTTTTTAACTCTCATTTTCTTGCTCATTTTATTTATTTGTTAGCCCTGTTGCTTAGAGAGAGTAATTCAGATTTGGAAAAAACCCCTAACCATAGCCACCCATGGGGCCAGGAAGTGCTTCCCAGAGCTGGCCTTGCACATCCCCTGCCAGAAGCAGTACACTGCCAGGCTGCACCAGGCAGCCCAAGCACAAGTGCTCTAACCTCACCAGCCCTGCAGGATTCCTCAGGATGCTGCTGCAGGCAGCCAGCTGAGCCCAGCCAGGTGCCTGCCCTGGCACCTACAGCCCACCCTCACTGCAGAGAGAGGGACAAGCACGAGCTCCCCAGACCTCCCACCTCCTCAGAAGGGCTCTCCAGCCCCCCTCAGATGTGTACCTTCTCACAAAGACCTGTGCCAAAACAAGTGTGAATCGCTGGCAGCATGTGGGAGATCATGTGCAGGTTTAAAATACAGCATACACATGGTCAAGAGTGATCAGCTGCAACTATTTCTGCTTACTAGCTACACACATGCTGGCAGATTTGGTTTACAGGTGTTTTAGCTAACTGATAAATACTAAAGTGCATTAAAATGATGGGCTCTTCAGTCAAATCAAGTATGACTTTAAACTGATTTATTATTTATCCTCCATCTTTTAATAAATTAAAAAACTTAGACTATGCATCTTCTGAAAATAGACATGCACATGCATGACAAAACCACATTCAAAGTTACCATAAAAGCTATCTATAGCTTAGTCAACATGTTTTAAGTAGTCACTGGAGATTCAACTGAAAAATAAACTTGCAAAGTAATAGCAGCAGACTTGCAGGGGGGACAGTCACTGCTACCCATGCACTTTTCAGAAGAGTTTCAAACCAACTCTAACCTGATCCCATGAACTGAGCAACTCTCAATGGTGGGAACTTCCCAAGTGCCCTCCTGGAGTGCAAATTTCAGGCCATTTTCATCCAAAAGGAAACCAGGTCATGGACTCCAGGACTGCTCTGAGATTTGAACCAAAGCACAGTGCACAAGGATAAATGAGATTTGCTCCAGAGCCTCATTCCTGGGTCAAAAATAAAATGCAAATGCAGAAAACACCCACCATCTGTTATGGCCATTTACTTGACTTGGATTTCCCTTTGCTCTCTACACTGAAAATATTGGAGCTTATACATTTCTCCAGTAAAATTTTCACTGTGAAATAATTTTGCCTGCAGTTCAAAAGAATTACAAGAATTCTGTTCAGCTTCACAGCTCTCAGTTTTCAGCTTTGTCTGGTGACTCCAGCTCCCATGAGTTTAGTCCAGCTGGGGAGCAGAGAGGGCCACCGCCTCATTATCCCCTCTCTCATTAAAGAGTTAGCTTATTTGCACACTTGTTCACAATCCCTTCCTTTGGAGTGCAGTACTGGATGCAGCTACTGCAAGGCAGTTGATTTTAGGAATATATCCTCATTTAAATATGAAATTTTCTCTGTAGGTAGGCTGAAATTACACCTTGCATTAAATCTACCAGACATTTTTTCAGTTGAGTAAAAATAGTACCTTAATGATGACTTACAATCAATCACACTGCTTGACCAAAGTAAAACAAGGTACCAGGGGGTCAGAAGGGGCTCTTCACCTGGCATTTTGTCAATAAGCTTACCAACAGTAGGATAGTACTTTTCTTCATGGGTCTTTCAAGTCATCAGATAAATACTTTCATAGATCTCTTTCAAGAAAAATAATCCTTTGAGCTTGACACTTCCACTTATTTATCCTTCGGGAAATTAAGAAAAAGAAAAGCAGCACAAACAGTAATATTTAATAAAATACTGTTTTAACATGTACCTCAAAGTCTGTGAAATCCTGACTTAGCTACTATGCTCAGTAATAATCTATATTCCTCACCACAACACATGTTTGATTGTATACTCAAAAACAAAATCCCAGAATCCCAGGATCAATCAGGTTGAAAAAGACCTCTGAGATCACAGAGTTCAGCCGATGAACATCACCTTGCCAACCAGACCATGACACTGAGTGCCACATCCAGTGTTTCCTTAAACACCACTCCCTGGGCAATCCATTCCAACACCTAACAAACCTTTCCATGTAGTAATTTCTCCTGATGTCCAACTTGAACCTCCACTGGTACAGCCTGAGGCTACAGCCTCCTTTCAGGTGGTTGTAGTGAGCAGTAAGGTCCCCCTGAGCCTCCTTTTCTCCAGGCTGAACACCCCCAGCTCCCTCAATCACTCCTCATGTGACTCACTCTTTAGAGCCTTCATCAGCTTCAGTGCCCTTCCCTGGAAGAACATGTGAGTGTCAAATTTTCACATGCCTGGGTGTGAGCATGGTAAAGAGCATTCAAACACTCTGATGAAAACTGAGCTAAATTCTGCACAAAAAATCGTGTTGCATCTACACTGTTCCTAATGTTAAAAAAAAAAAATTAACAATTATACATAGGTAATCAGATACTCAGGAGTGTGACTAACTTAAAAAGTATGTCCAGCTCTCCAGCTCTTTTGACAATTTGACAGCTGTTCTGGCATACATATTTTCTGCCCTTTTCATCCCTTCTTTCTTCCCCATTTTCACTCTAACAGATGCTTTTATTCTGTTTAGGGGGTTTTTTTTTTTTGTTTCTCCTCCTCTCTTCAGTGGCAGCACTGAGGGAGGGAGGGAGGAAGCGTAGGGTGCTAATGCACAAAGCAGTGCTTGTTATAAACTGGACATATCCAGGCAAGTTGCCAAATTTAATTCCAAAGACCCTGCTTGTGATTCGATGCTACAGCGGAATATAGCATTGTTCTATCTGTCTGTAGGACACCGCGTCTTCTGTGGAAGAGGAGCTCAGAACAAAAGGACAAAAAACAGCTTGACACTCCCCCCAGCCTCCAAACACACACTTCATTCCAGAAAATACCATATTCATTGGCCTTCAGAGTTGTTAGAAATAAATCAAGCAGAAAAAAAGAGGGATTATCTCACAAACATGATGAAAAAACATTATTCAAGCTCACAGCGGACATGGTAAAAGCCAAAATTCTGCTGCTTTTATTATATCCGCTACATTCTGCCTTTGGATTTGGACCTTTTTGCAGTGGAAACTGTTGATGAAGAAAAGATATCAGAATCTGGCCTGAAAATACCATGATGACCTGTATCCTTGAGAAATGTAAAGCACAACTTCCCAAATCCTTTTAAACCAGACTGTGGATTCCATATTAAATTAGTGAGGAATCCCTACATAAGGCTAGAGGAGAGCCTCCTCAGGTGAGAAACTGCTCATACATGTAAATCAGTGACTCTAAAGCCAAGACTGAGATTAGCTTATGATTTGAGGGAGGGAAAAAGAGAAAGAAGCTACACTTAAAATTGTAATGAGTAATAGTCACACACACTTTGCCATGTAGCCCAATTTGTCCCAACAGATGTTAAACCATAACTCAATTTAACAGTGGAAAGAAGTACTAAATTGTGAAATGGGTACAACGTGAGTTAAATTCCAGATGATTTATGCCATATTGCATTACTAGCATTATGTATCCAAAATAAAATGCATATACTGACATCTATGGCAGTAATAATATATTGAACTACATACAGAAGTTGTGTGAAGAGATAAATCAAGATTTAACTGACAGGGTCCCAAGCAGAAAATTTAACTCACTTCCCGTTTAGACAATTTTTTTTTTCATTATTAACCTCATGTGCAAGAAGTGCTCCTTTTCCCACGACTCTCCACTTTTCCATGTGCAGCCTTTCCCATCTCTAAGTGTAATCCCCCTGCTCACCACTCGCTCCCTCTCCGCTTTACCCCAGGTCACTCAGCCACCAGTGGAGCAGGGACTGGGGCCTCACAGCAGATGTAGCTCTTCCCTGCTCCAGCTGCAGACTCTCTCCCTCTGAATGAACACTGACAGAGTACACTAACTTTACTTTCAGAAAAACTCATCTTTAAAGATGGCTAAACAACGAGGAAGGGACTGCATGTCTCAAGACCAGGAATGAGTACAAGAGCTTCTCCATTCAAGAGTAGCCAAGCATACGAACTCCAGGAAATGCAGCGACTCCTTTCAAAATCCTAAACCCTGTCTGCCACCTCTTCTCAGTCACACAGCAGAGGCTGAGGTCCCTCCATTGTCTGGATGATGATGGAACTCAGCCTTCCCATGTAAACACAGAAAGCAATAACAGGCTGGTTAGTAGCTAGGACATGCTTCATATTTATTGAAGCTCCAGAGGTGGAAGAACCCCAGAGAGCTTCAAGTCAAAATTCTGAAGTGGCAGTAGACTTCTCCAGGGCTTTTTCTTGCTTAGTTTTTGGAGTTGTTTTGTCATTTTGTCTGTCTGTCCCCTCCAAAATGATAAAAAACTTTAAGTCTTGCGTATTTAGACAAGCACACATAGAAAGAGAGGAAAGTGCCATGAGAATGCTGGAAGGAAATGAAACTGCAGGAAAAATCTGCCACTGGTTTCTTAAAAGCAAGGCAATACCTCTTCCTCAGCTACAGCTCATTTTGCCTTCAAATCTTCCACTTTATGGTTACAACAGAAGAAATCAAAGAGATATGATTTATGAGCCTTTTCAGACATCATTCTTTTGGAGAATGCAAACACACACACTAGCTGATAATGCTAAGAACAAGTATGAATCAAAGCAGCAACTCTAAGTCACGTGTTTCCTCAGAGAAACTTCTTCAGTATCACCCTCATTTAGGCAGAAATTGCCCATAAAGCACCTTAAATATATAAACAAATGAATGAGAAGTGGGCTAAAAGAATTCAACTCACTTGCTCAAAGCCATAAACCCAGGAAACAGGTACAGCTGTGATTTCAAATTCATGTAAATCACATGAGGCTGGCAGCTACAGCATATTGCCTTAATGAACAGCTTAGCATTTTGCTAAGTCAATATGCTTGCTCTTATTACAAAAAAGCTCTTGGGAAGATTCTCAAGAACATTTCAATCAGACAGCACTTTCTGTAGTCAAAAACATAATGCTCTCTCGATAATGTTAATGTGCAAAACTGACATTAGAAAGCAAGAGTGACTGAAAGGGCTCTACAGTAACCCTGTAAGCCTTGTGTTCCTCAATGTTCAATACATGTAAAATACTCTAATCCTTCTCACTGCCCTTTAGGACACCCTGCTCTTGACAATTTCACCTATGAGGAAAACTTCCATGTCTTCTGAGTCAAGTAAAGTTATACACTCCCATTTAGTGTCCCATTTAATGAAGGTTAAACAACATGACAAATGAACCACCTTACAGCTTATGTGTTCCAAATTCTAGCTAACCTGGCTGTTAAGAAATCAAGCTTTTTGGAAAGCCAAGAGTTAAGACAGCTTGCACATGAAGTGTTCATTTAGAGAGGCCATAAGTTCTGCATCCTCAAGCGTTTTCTTAAATACTCCATTTTGTAACAAGGCACTTATTTCCCAACCTGTCACACAAAATAACTTACTCATTCTTCAGTAAGTCTGCTGGATTCTTAAAACAAACTAACTTGTATAACTTTGATAAGATGGTGTACTGTAAAATATTATTTGCTGTTGCCACAGCACAGGTAGCTCACAGATGAGACAGCACCTTCATACACTGTTGGGCCAACATTTTACACAGAGAAGAAACCTGGCAGACTGGGCCATTATTGAGAAACAAATCCATTAAACAGTCCCTGCTTTTAAATAGTTAGCACCTTAGACTTCTGTTCCACAGGGGCACATTCATATACGAAGTCTTCTCTCACATGTTTAATTGTTGTATATATATAGGTGTAAAAGGTATGATAGGTGTAAATGACTCAACAGTGGACACTGAGAGTGCCACAGTTATAAAAGCACAAGGTGACATCTCTCAGCTGTTTTTCTTTTATAACCACATAGATGGCAGGTATTCAACAGAAGAATCTATTTCTGACCATTCAGACACTTAGAGAAAAGACACCATCAATAAAACTGAAGGAAGTTGCTTTCTGTTGTCTTCTCAAAGGTACATTTCTGGCAATACAAAAGTATCGCAATGTTTTTTCTTTTAAAGAAACTGAACAGTCACTACAAAGCAACATTGCTGTGTTTATAGTACCACTTTATTTCAAAAAGGCACAGTTTCTGCCACCTAGCTGCTACATGTAGGTTTAAGTATGGTTATATCTAAAGGAGTTTCAGCATTTCAGAGATGAAAGTTTATTCGCGATATAATGCAGTTTTGAAATAGTGTATGTATTACAGCATTAATTGATACCATTAGATGCACATACAAGGGCAGTATTTGTACAAGAACATTAGCCAGGAAGGCTGCAGTAAAAGTAATTGCTAGCACTTCATTACTGAAAAATCAACTCACATTTGGGGGTGTTTCTGGGTTTTTACAAAAGACTGAAAAACGCAACTCAGAAAAGCCTGCTCTCGTGCAGTCCTTGCAATCAATACAGCCCTTCCCAACACATATGTGACTGTTAGAAGCCCTGTTTTTTATTAATGCATTTTGCAATTATGAAAAAGCATAAAATTTGAAATTATACTACAATCTCCACCACAGACCAAATTTTTTCTTATCACAATTGGTTGCTAGATAGAAAACAGTGGTAACAACAGAGCTGCAAGAACAAAGTGTTGTGTGGTTTGGGAAAAGAAAAAAAAAAAAGAGTTCCAAGTCAAAGTTTGTATGCACATTGCCCCGTTACTAGCCTGAATCATCTGTTAGGGGCCAGTAACCATGCTTTCACAAACCATTTCTTTACATAAGCTTACTAATTAGTATCCAAATTGCATTGTACTTCATTGCCATGGTGGTGATCTTCAGTTACATTTCCAAGATTGTGCTCATACCTGGATTATCACATACCAATGCATATTTCTGTAATTACTTACCTGAAAAACAAAGCTAAGGAAGTCTTTCATTTGGTCTTTAATGCAATGTTTCAGCCAAATAAAATTTATTCCAAGTCATGCTTTATACACCGTTCCAAACCATTTCTTTTTCTGCTTCTAAGTCTAACACAAAATATGACTTTTCCTAGCCACTAAAGCAAGCAAGCACTTGCAATAGTAATAAATCATTACTGCAAAGTCTCAAATCAGCTAAATTCTGCCTGCTGTGCACGGGTGTTTCCCAGCACGTCTTTTAACACAAACATGCACATAGAGACCCTGAGTGAGCAGACTCCTTGGATGTTGTGCTGCCAAGTACGCCAAGTATTGCCTCTCAAGCTCTCAAGGCTGCTTGTTGGTGCATCTGAGGAGACACATCTATCAGTGCATTTCTGAACTGGGACAAATTTTCATACTAATCAGGCTGCAACGCTAACAGACTGTACCCTGAAACACAGTTCTCCTCTGAGAATCAGTTATTTAAATAAATGTGCACTTGGTTTCATGCTCTATCATATTTGGGTTTTTGGTTTTTTGGGTTTTACCAATATACATTTTATACTTCCACTTGCACCCACTGCCTTACTGCATTGCCATGTAACGGGAGAGGTCAACACTGAGCATTATGAGAAGACAACTAATTCAGGCTTTCCAGAGAGGAGTTACCCACTTGAAAGCAATCTTCCTTACCTTTAAAACTATTTAGCTTTGGAAGTTTCAGAGGAAAGTCATCCACTGCCACAATATTTTGTAGAAAACCATTCCCTAAAAATAATTACTGCTTTTATTTTTAAGCTCCTCACTCAAAACAAGGCAGTCTACAGCTTCCTCATGAAGGAAAGCACCGGGGCAGGTCTCTGGTGACTGGTGATAGGACCCGAGGGAACAGCATGAAGTTGTGTCTGGGAAAGTCTAGAGAGGATATAAGAAAAAGGTTTTTCACCCAGGGAGTGGCTGGGCACTGGAGCAGGCTCCTCAGGGAAGTGGTGACAGCACCAAGCCTGAAAGAGCTCAAGAAATGATTGGACAACGCTGATACACATGGTATGACACTAGGGCTGTCCTCTGCAGGGCCAGGAGCTGGACTTCAGTTGTCCTTGTGAGTCCCTTCAAAGGAGATCCTCATATTTCTTTTCATGGAAGAATTAATTACTTCAGAACTTTTAAAAAGAAAATCACCAGTTTTTGCTCTTATGTTCCTTTGCAGCAGCCACCAGTAAGTTTCCAGTAAATTATGGTTCTTAGCTAAAATACAACACAGACACAGCCTGATCTGGGTGATGAATTTAATAAACTCCCATTAATTGGAAGAAGTTCAGCTGAACTTAAAAACTTCAAATCAAAGATGCCTGCACTATACGTTCACTGAGGCTTTTTTACTGCAAGGGACTTTTTAATAAAAGTCTAATTGGCCTTCATGGAGCCTTTTGTCAAAAAAGGCCTGTACCAAAGCAAATTGAAACTTATCAGGATATCCCAATTAACACTTAGTCTGTGGCAGAGAATATATAAACCATCTAGACAAGAAAGGTCAAAGCCTCTGTCATTCCTACCGTCACATTAATTACATTTACTGGAGACTGAACAAGTGTCAGCAAAGGGATTTGACAAAACAATTCCTTAGTGTGAAGCAGCCTAACACCTAAGGAAGCTGAACAGGGCAAAAAGAAATTATTTCACATCACTGTAAATTAATTGCACTTCCAATTTTCATGACACAGTTTTATTGGAATTTTGCAATTGTTGTAAAAAAGCAGCACAAAATCTGAAAGGAAATTCTCCTTTTCCTTCTAAATTGGGGGTTGAGGACCGCACACAGATTCTCATTGACAGCTGCTTGTCCCAGACCACCAAAGCCACAGAGGTGAAAAGATGCTCTAGCAGTAACTATAGGCAGCTTCTCTTCCCTCACTGGGGTACCTCCCTAACTGGCTTAGTAAAGGACAGATGTTGCACATGACCCAATTGAACACCCTTTTTTTCATTATGGCTTTGGGGAAGGAAGAGAATGTTGCATGCAAAATTCAGCGTTGATTAAAAAGCACTAACATTTGGCTGAGCAAACCCCAATTTAGCCCCCTGGGCCTGTCTGACCCACTAACCACTGCATCCTAACTGCTCTGCTATGGCAAAGTTTGCCTGAAAAAATGCAGAGCTTGCAGAGAAAAAGAATATGACCCTTACATCAGTTTTGCAACACTTCCTTAATTACATGCTATGAAAATCCCCATTCCCACACTCTCAAGTTTATTGGTTTTAAACTACACATCTGTAACAAAGATGTAACAGCTGATATAGCCTCTTTAGTGACCAAAGAGGGAATGCACTGAAGTATCAGCAGACATATGACATCACTCAAATACAGACAATAAATAGCAAGATCTTGTTTGACTACTTGGAAGAGATGGGGGAAGAAACCCAGAGTATTTTCAGCATTTAAAATGTACTGTCCCTGTTGTCGGCTACAGTACTTTTCCTCCAGACAGCAAATAGGTACCACCTACCAAAAGAAGGGATCTCTGTTTTGTGTCCACAATTTCCTTTCAGATATGCTTCCTTAAAACATGGGTCTTTCATAGGCTCTGGAGGTCTGGGTTTGCCTAAGCTTTGTGCTTTCCTACAGATCTGCAACAATAATCCCTGTACAAAAGAGAAGAGCATAAAAAGCAGGGGCAGGTAGAGTGGAACACACTGAGCCTTTTCGTCCCAAAGCAATAGTAAAGGTACTAGATTTATTTAAGAAGCAACACGCTAGTTACACTTGAACTGCCTCTTGCAATGCTATCACCAAGTTTATCAAGATCTGGTGCCCAGCTTAAGTCTCAGTTCTAAAGCATACATGAAAGCCTCTATCTTTTATTATGAAATAGAAGGAAAAAAGAAAGAAAAAGTACATTTCCATCCATCACCATGGAAGAAGGAAAATTTGAAGTAAGTACCAGCCACTAAATGCTCAGAAAACAAACAGCAAACAAAAGCCTCCAAAATAATAGCAGGTCTTGTGATTCTTTTTTTCAGCATTCAAGGACTACAACAGACAATGGCTGGATAGGAGCAGGAACCAAGAGATTTTGCAGTGTTAAAGAACTAGGCATCTGCAGCTCTCTGAAGGACACTGATCCTTGCACAGAAAGCAAGGAGACAGCAAAGAGATGCTCGGGAGAACATGAGACACCTTACAGCTAGTGGAAATTAATGGTATATTGCAAAAATGTGATTCTTCAAAAAGAGAGAAGGGACTGCCACGTTTAGATATTATTAATGCTTAATCATTTTATAGGAGTGCAGAAAATTATGTTTAGTGACCTCTAATTTCTCATGTTTTCTAAAGATAAATTAGAACTTCAAAGGAAGAATCAGGGAAAATCAGAGCCAAAAACACAGCTTCTCTGTACAATTCATATATTTGCTTGCTTTTCCAGCTGTTTCCAAGCTGAGAGGATGTCCAATACAAGTCTTCAAACTAGGTATCAATGTCATTTCACTGCAGAGACAATTCTTTCAGAAAAAAAAAAAAAAAAAGGCAGCATATCACAATGCGCATATCAAACAGTTTTTCCCCAAAAATATTTCCATTTTTTGAGAGAAAGGCCTTTCTAATGCAAGTATCCTGCTTGTTTGGATGAAAAAATAATCCTACAGGTTTTTGTTTTTCTGCCAACATCAACTTTTAAACACTGTAAAAATAAACAAATGGTGAAATAAGAATATTCACTCCATCACCAGAGATCACAGTCGTGGAGGACCTTACCACACCACTGTATGGCACAGAAGAACAAGGCAGGACCATCAGGGCATCCAGGCACTCTACCAGAGAAGAATTCAGGAAAACACTTTAGCAGCTCCCAATGGCTCCCATCTGAAAAATGTCTTGGAAAACAAGTAGCACAGCTATCATATGAGAGACCTGGAAACTGGCACTCTGTAGTTGTGACCTGATGAAAAGACAGCCCAATGCAAAATGCTTATTTTCAAAAAGGCTTTACTGCACTTTTCAATGAAAACTCCTGTTCATCTATTACCCAGCCAACAAAGAGGGCTTGAAGACACATTAAAATGCCCTCTACATATTAAAAAAAACAGGCACATCATCTAGCTCAAAACCACAAGCAAGGGACTTTGAGCCTTCAAACTGATGAAGCTTCCATGGTTTGAGATTAAAATTCTGTTGCACTCTTGCTTTTCTTGAATTTCTCACATACAGATATAAAAGGCAATGCCCTTAAAGCTCAGAGGACTTGGATTTAATGCAGTAAACTCCAAGCAGCCAAATTATGCTAACTATTTTAGACACCCATGAGAAGGATAGCATTCATGTCAGTTATGCACACAAAGTTATCTTTTCACTCCCCATTTTCTACTCCCGTAGTGCTGGCTTTCTGGAGATGGGACAGCATGAGACCCTGTCAGCCACCGAGCTCTGCACCCTGACAGAGTCCCACCAAGGCCTGTGCTTGTGCTAGCCAAGCCTTGGTCTCTTCCAAAGAGATGAAGGGTCCCATATAAACAGATTCTACCCCAGTTACTGAGCTGATGGAATGGCAGGAAATGAATGATGTGGAAGCAAAGGGGAAGGTTTAGAAAAGTCAAATTCTACTAGTTAATAATCATGCCCTAATTCAAACCAGGATCCTCTAAAGCAGGTCAGTTTATTTTAATTACTACACATCTTTTTTTCTTGGCATAAGCCAAAGAGGTTCACATCAGAACCACAGGAACCACTTAGGAGGCAGGAAGCTGCTGCACTTACCCTGTGAGTACCATGACCCAAATCAATTAGTATGCAGTGCTGCACATTTCCTTAAATCATCTCCAGTGCCTACATTCCTGGTCTCACATCCAGGGTCACCATAGCTATGAGGGAAACAAAAGACGGTGGTGACGCTTATTGCCAACTGCTGCCCTGCCTCTTCCACGTGTCTGCAGGGGAACACAGTGCTGAGGCTAACATTTGGGAAGGAATTTCCTTGAGCAAACTCCAACCATGCAAATGCAGGTAAGCCCACACATAGCTTCATGAAAAGAGACTAAAGAGTTGGCATTCCCAAGCAAAACTAGAAATTAAAAAGTCTGCATGCCAGCGTGTGATTTAGTTAATGGCCAATTTAAGATTATGTGAACAGAGGTTAAATTTAGGTTATTACATGAACTCTGAGAGGACAGAAGCTACACAGCCCAGGCAGAGCACTACCAGATTTCCACAGTCTGCAACTTGTGCCATAGCACATACAGGGGCATTGTCATTACCCTCTGATTCAAAGCCACCTACTCCCCAGAGCTTGATGTAACCAGAGTGTGTCAGCAGCCTCCACAAACACAAGGAGAACCCTTTAATGCAATATTATTGTTACATCTGAAGAGTATTTTCCTTTATACTTCATTAATAAAACAAACAAACAAAGGAACAAACAACAAAAAAAAGCAAGCTTGTTTTCTTTCATGCTAAGCCCAGAAAGGCCATATGAGCACCCTCCTCAAAAGCCCTTGCAGAAAGGATCACAGGTGTCCAAGCCATGGCCTACACTTTGTCCTGCAGCCACAAAATCTCCTGATCATTCTAGTCTCTCACAGAAGGGACACTGACAGTGAGTACACAGCAAAGTAGTGCTGGAATCCTGATCTCCTCCTCTCAAGCTTCATGCTTTGTATCATTAACTTCAGCGCTTAAGAGAAACAGCTGCCTTGGCAGGTCATGCTCAATGAAGAAAGGCAGTTTCTGAGACAGTGAGTGCAAAAGCTCCTTAAAGTCATGATGACCTACGGGAAGGATTTTAAATTCATTGCCAGATCTCCTAGCAGGAAGCACTGGCACAGTACATACCAAGTGCTGTGGAAGGCCTGAGATGCAGGCTGTCACCAGGGTGCTCTTCCCAGCTGTCCCCTTCAGGACAAAGCAGGGCACACAACAGCTGCCAAGCCTGATGGCTTTAAGTGTCACAGTTCCACCCGTGTCTGATACAGAAGAGCACAGGTTGCTGCTACAACCCCACTCATGATGTGGAAGTCACCTGAGCGCACAAAATGTCTCTGGCTATACTGAATGTCTCTGGAACACATGCAACAGCTCAAGATAAATAAATTCTGGGATATTGCTGTGATGTCAGTGATTTAGTCTGACACAAGAAAATAGTGTTAAAATGGCAAATAAAGGCAAGCTTAACAAGACCAAGTGTAAGGTCCTGAACCTGAGTCAGGGCAATCTCAACCATGCACACAGGCCAGGCAATGAGTGGATTGAAAGAAGCTCTGCCAAGAATGACCTGAGGTGTTGGTGGATGAAAAACTGACTTGGAACCAGCAGTGTGCACTTGCAGCCCAGAAAGTCAACTGTACTCTGGGCTGAATCAAATGCAGCATGGCCAGCAGGTTGAGGCAGGCAATTCTGCCCCTCTACTCTGCCAGTGCGATACCCCACCTGGAGCACTGCATCCTGCTCTGAGGTCCAGCATCCTCAACACAGGATGGACATTGACCCTTTGGAGCAGGCCCAGAGGAGGCTACAAAGATGATCAGAGGCTAGAGCACCTCTCCTACAAAGACAGGCTGAGAGAGCTGGAGTTGTTCAGCTTGGAGAAGAGAAGGTTTGGGGAGACCTTGTAGCACTTTCTAATACCTGAAGGGAGCCTATAGAAAAGATGCAGAGGGATCCTTTAACAAGGAGTGTAGTGATAGGACAAGGGGTAATGCTTTAAATTGAAAAGAGGGCAGATTTAGATTAGATACCAGCATGAAATTCTTTACTGTGTGGGTGGTGAGACTCTGTAACCAAGTTTCCCAAGGAAACTGTGGATGTTCCACACCTGGAAGTGTTCAATGCCAGTTGGATGGAGCACAGGTCTAGTGGAAGGTGTCCCCGCCTATGGCAGGGGAGTTGTAACTGGATAATTGTTAAAGCACCTTCCAATCTCAACCATCCTACAATTCCATGATTTTTTTCCTATGTTTAAACTCGGATAGGGAGAATAAATCTCTCTCCATAGAGATCTAAGAACCACACACAAATTCAAAGCACAAGTGTTGGAGCAATGAAGCATATGTAACAAATAGCTTGACATATTTTCTGAGTAAGGCAATAGAAAACACTTTATTTACAAGGTACAGGAGCCAACATAAGGGATGTTTCACACATGCAGAAGAAGACAGACTACTGACCATGTGGGAAGTGGGCACAGCAGTCACGCTCACAAACACATATGGAAGGAAAAAGGCATGCTTCCCTCCTACTAATCTTACCAGTCTCTTCCCTAAAAAACAAGAGGTTTAAGGATCAAGTATTTTTAAAAAGGATTACAGTAGATGAGAACTTAAACAAGCATGATGGCATTTTCTGAATTGATAAACCCGCCTTGTATGATAAGAAAGAGGAAGACGTGCTTTGGGAACTCACATTTTGGCTGGAGAACTGCTTTTCCCCTTCTGTTCTTCTTATGAAGTCCACTGTCCTGGTTTAGGACAGGCACTCCCCAACACAGTACTCCCATTTAAAAGAAAACAACAACCCACTTCCCTCCTCCCCCATTCTGGTGGGAGACAAAAGGCAGAGATTATAGGTTGAGATAAGAACAAGTTACTGGACACAGCAACGAGATAAGAAAATGAACAGTACCAGTAAAAGCACTAATAAAAAAAGTGCATAAAGAGAGGGTGATTTACAGGCAAAAATGCTCAACAAGGCCGGAACAGTGAAAAACAATGGCAGATATCCTCTACATGCCATGCTTCTACCATGAAAGCCATGCCCACGTTCCTGCCAGAAGCAGGAGTCCCTTACTTCCACCCCTGGCAGAGATATGGGTGGTATAGAACAGCAACCCAGATGCACTTACACAGCTCCAAGCTCTGCGCCCTCATGGCTACTGCAAAAAAAAATACCTCTGTCGCTGTCAAAACCAGGACATCCTCCTCGTCAGTCTCCTCTCAGGAGTCCTGCACAGAGAGCCCAGTTAGCAGGCCAGAGAAACAACTAATGGACAAAGATGCTACACTTGCAAGTAACTGGTAGGGTTTCTTTAGGGTTTTTTTCAACAGAAACTGAGGTATTATTTCCATTCTCATCCCTCAGTTAAACCCTAACAATTCTGTGGCAAATAAGGAACATTTCTAATTTTCTAACCACTTTGAACATAATCCCTTCTAAGAGGGTAGGTAACCTTCAGAAAGTAGACAGCCATCCTACAGCCATCATACTGACCAATTTTGCAGGTATCTCTACAGCCAAAAAATACCAGTGCTATCTAAGATCAACTAATCAAAAACAAAGTACTTTTATCAACTAAATGCATTTTTTAAGGGGGAGAAGTAACTAGTGCTGACTGTAACTACCCTGGCATTTTCCTGAACCTTTTCTTTGTGTGTTCTTAGAGGAACGGAAGACTCAATGTGCAGTAATTAACACAGTTATATGTCAGGTTTTAACAGCAGCTGGGACATTTCCATAAGCCTTGGCAATAACACTTAATATTCCACATGTGCCATGCCTTTCTGTTACTGTGGAAATAGAAATCTATGACTCCAACCTCCCTCCAGTAAAGCACTTAATTTTGCTTTAAGAAAGTGTCATCTTTCTGTTAATTTTAAAGCTGTTTCTTTTAAAGTCTCCCTGGTTTTCTGTCTCTAAGAGAGGTGCATCATTTTCTTGGAAGTACAAGTCACAGTCACAGCTGTGCTCATCTACCATATGTGAATCACAAGCATGCAAAACCAGCAAGCGCTTCTGGACATCACTTCATGGAGAAAGCCTTCAGTGGAGGATCAAATGCCAACAGGAATAAGGGGGGCAGAGAACTAACTACCCACACACATCCAGTGCCCACAAAACCTAGTGGAAAACAGCCTAGAGAAAGGAAAAGACAAGGCTTGCCCATGATATCCAGCACTTCCTCTCTGTGAGGATAATGGAAAGAGTTTAAACCACTCAGGACAAGCTGGAAACTGATGGTAATGGGAAAACATTCAGCAGATTCTATGATGACAGCCATAGGAAACATCAAAAAATCCAGAAATAAAGTTGTACAGGAAAATAGAATAATTTTAATGAAATCTGCAGACTGTTTAAGGATGAAATCAATTGAGTCTTGACTTGCACTACCTCATTTGTGTTTTGTTTCAGTTCCACCCATTCCTCGAATACCTACCTTCAGTCTGCCACAGCTACTTTAAATCAGCATTTTCAAGAGGTTTTTTCCTCCTTCTTTTTTTTTTTTTTTTTTTTCCTGAGGTTTCCACTGAGGAGAATAAAAGGAATTTAGTATGTGGTAGATTACAACAATTTTTCATGGTGTTGCAAGCATATCAGTGATAGATAACGCGAAAAAGTCAAAGAATTTCAGGAGAAGGTTAAAGATTAAGTATCTATAGTATGCTTCTCATAAAAAAAGTTTGAGGAGAAAACCAGGTATTTTCAAACTGTATAAAAATAATTTAAAGGGAGAAACACAAAATTGCAGACTAAACCAAACAAAAATTACTTAACTGGCTATTTTTCATTCCGCATCATTATTTCTTTAAGTCTCCAGACATAATCTGAACTGAGGGCTTTTCATCAAACAATTTCCAAACACGAGAAATAACCATTTCAACTTCAGCACAGTAAGGGGAAATGTCTGTGAAGTGAATGAATACATTGCATGAGGGAAATAATTACTAACAAGGGCTACATCAGTCACACATAACAAAGCCCCCTCTGCACTGCATTCCTCGCATTCGCTTATGCAAAACTTTGGCTCAATGTAACTGTTATCAGTTTTAGCACCTAATAACTTCACTGGCTGGAGAGCAGGCAGTAACAGACAATGTACTGGATTCTGTTACATTCCCTAGACATGGCATGACAAATATCTCAGAGATTTCAAGGCTTTTGTACCTGTGCCTGTCACAGAGCATGAGCAGATGTTACATGAAGTGTTCTTGTTTTTACACCTTGCAAGTCGTGGGTTCTTGACAGATGTGCTGGAGCAGATCCCTGTGCTTGCACCAAAAGAACTCCAAATACTCCCACTAGACATCTCTATTTCCTTATGACTTTTCCTTTTTTTTAATGCATGCCTAAACAGCTCAAGAGAAGCGTTTAATTTCCCACAAGGGAAGTTCCATGTGGCAAACTTATTTTCAGCTGTGTGCTTAACAAATACAGAAACTAATTTTACGCTTTTGTTTGGGAAAGTGCATGACATTTATGTCAACACAGTTTTAGTAACAAAAGCGTAAGTTTAGACACAAGTAGCAATCACTTAAAACCTTCCAAAAGTTGTTCCTTCAAAAAAATAAAGAAAAAGGGAAACTACAAATATAAGAAACAGAAAACAGAGAGAACAAGAAAATTAAAACTAGTAATTTTAGTAAAGTAAAACTAGTAAATTTAGTAAAGGATTTACAGAAAAGTATTGAAGACCCACCCAGTGCTCTGCACCAGTTCAGACTTGCACAGTGTTTGTTGGCATGGTGTGTGCCAAGGACTCCATTCCAGAAAATCCTTACAGAAATTTGCAGAACCTTGAACTTACGAAATTTTGAAAAGCAGTCTGAAGTTGATGAAAGCACTATCTTATGCCATGGAATATTTGCATCCAATCAGAAAACACATATAAACCCAAAGAATAAAAAAAAAAAAAAAAAAAAAAAGGGCTCCCAAAGAGTGTCAGCAGGTGACTGCAGGCAAACAATGCTCACCTGCTCCAGCAGCTTCACTGATACACACTCAGCATTAGGACTGAGAAGCCTCAATGAATTTGTTAGCATGAAAGCTGGCAAAAACAGACTAAAAGGGTAAATCCAGACACTGGAGAGTCCCTGTTAGCCGTGCCTTGCTGGCAGCATGAGGGAGTCAGATTCCTCCCCAGTTAGCCATCAGTGGCAGGCTCCACTGCTCCAGCTCAGCAAAACAACCAATAAGCCCAAGTGTATGTTTCCAATATTGAGAAAACCAGCACACTACTCAAAACATAATCCTCCTCTGGCTGAGCTCCCATCATTTACTCTGAGTTTGGATCTCCTGACCAGCTGCATTGTTAACACAAGGTGTCCTTTCTGTCTGTTTATCCACAAACCAGCACCTGGAAGGCAGGCCAGCTGCTTCCTTACTCCTGCACAAGTTTTGCCCTGTTTGCCTTCAGTGCAATCCAACTCTGATTTATGTAGGTTTACACCAGGGCAATTCTTGTATTTTCATTGGCATTGAAGGAGTGTATTCAAAAACAAGAGCTGTTGGCTGCAATATGCAACAATTGCTCTATGCACTTAATAGACATTAAAAAAACCCCAAACTAAACTATCAAGGCTGTATCTTACATTGGATACTTCAAATCAGTTCAAGACATCCAGTCTTGCTCAGGTCCCAGGTCTCAGCTATCTTTGAACCACAGTCCTTTGCAACATCACTACCCAGACAAAAAAAAAAAAAAAAAAAAAGGCCCAAACATTAAAGTACAAACACAATTCTGAAAGTCCTTTGCTATATCTAAACCTTTAGGCTAAAATTTCCAAGTATGACATGCACACAACTATCAAAGCATAAAACAAACATGCCCAAAAGTGATGCAGAGAAAGACGCTGAGGTTTGTACCTATTGATAGCTCTGCAGCTGACACATCCTTCTGTTAATGAAACATAAGCTCCATTCACATTTTGAAATTTGCTGCTAATCAAAGAGCTCCAAAACCAGGGAGAACAAAAGATGTTGAATTCTCATAGTTCTTTGTGTTGCTTGTAAATTGTTTCCCAAGCCACAAATCCCCATGCAGGCTCTTGAGCCTAAAACCCAAGAGACAAATAATTATGGAGAGGAAGACTGCCAAAGCACCAAGACAGAGCAGCAATAGACAGCAATAAACAGCTAAGAATTAAGTGATACATAGGATGCTACCTATTTGTTACACTGAATGGTGACATCTCCACTGATGCTGACTGTGTTTAGAGAGGAGGGGTAAATAAAAGGATTTTGACTGGCACAGCCATCCCTGCACCAAACTGTTCCAAGTTCACACCTGCCTGCAGAATAAGGGCTGGAAAGGTACCAGGAGATGTGGATTCTTCTCTGGGTACTGTCAAGCAAAGTTTGCTTGCCTTGGGCCACAGGCTACATTGCACATGACCTGGAAGAAGCAAATTTATGAGACGGATGTGATGGGCTCTGTTTTGTCCTTTGACCACTGTGGGTATTGACCCAGTAATCCTCCCCCCACAGGATTCTGCACCTGTACAGAGAGAGGCTTGCAGAATCAGCTGGGACCCATCATTTTAATACAACCATCTTTGATGTCCCACATGGAACTAAACTATCTTTCCTAACATTTGCTCACACCAATGCAAACCCAGAGACACTTGTACATAAGTGTATTTTAAGGAACCAGCCTGAAGAACAGAAAGAATCTTGATTTCTCTCAAACCAATGCAGCCACAAGCATGCTTAAGCGAACCCTGGAAAATTACCTCCCAAATGTCTCACCACACACCTCACCAGACTGGAACCTGCAAGATGCCATGTGCTCCATCATCTCCCACAACATTAACACTGTGTGGCCATGAAGAGATGAGTTTTTCACAGGTGTGCTCGAGGAAGGCAGCTGCCATGGCTCTGTGCAAGCTCTTGGCACCCCACTGGGAATGGTGCGATGAGCTGCACAGAGCAGCAAGGGGCTGGGCTGCCTGGGCAGGTGCAGGGCAGGCACTCGTGGGGACCAGTGTGTGCATGTCTGAGGAATGGCAGAGGGCACACACAGCTGGGTGCCCGTGGGGAAGGTCAAACAGAAGAAAAATCCATCAGTGGGAAGAGCAGCTATTGTGTGGAGTGAGGTAACGCAACAACACACACCAAATGCTTTACTTCAGTGAAATTTCATTGGATACAAATGTTCTCCCACTTCTGAAAAGACAACACATTTCTATCCAAAAACTATCAGTGGAAATATAATAAGAGGAGTTATTTTGCATCTGGCTTCAACAACTGTGTGTCTCAGAGAAAAGAAAATCCTCGCTCATGAAAACGTGCACCACTCAGACAATGTGATACCACTCTAAGAGGAAAAAAGAGATACCAGGAAGTGGACATCATTGGGCTTGGTTTCAAACGTTTTTCACCTTATCCTGATATGGACATTGGACTTATTTTATTAGAGTAAGGACTTTAGATATTACTAAATATTGTTCAGAGGAGTTGTGGATACTCAATCCCTAGATGCTCCTTCCTGGAAGTGCTCAAGGTCAGGCTAGGCAGGGCAAGTGAAAAGATGTCCCTGCACATAGCAGAGGGGTTGGATTAATTGATCTTTAAAGGTCCAACCAAAATATTCTATGATTAGAAGACACCTGGAGACTTCCACTGTTTAAAAAAAATTCTATAAACCCTCTGAAAAAGACAGGCAATCAGGCACTGACAGTTCAGACCTCCTAGGGATGCAATCTATCATCCAGCATTTTTTTTTGAAATGCAACAATTCAAGATCCAGCAGACATAGAATTAATACACAGGATGGAAGATACCCTGTACTACAGAACCACACACTTTAAAAGAGAGGATGAGGAAGAACCTGTAAATATAGTGAAAACACAGGAATATCTGAAATGCACAACATTTTTTCCTCTACCCCCTTCTTAGACAAGAAGGATTACAGTGAGAAGGCAAATTAAGTACCTTTTAACAGCACAAAAAGATGCTGTGGAAACAGAGGGAGGGCAGCAGTATAAAACTGTATTTCACAGGTTTTATGAGAGGATAAATTGAATATTAGTTTCTTTTCTTTTAATAAGGTTAAATATGTTTAAGATTTAAGAAAATATGGACTACACCACTTGGCAATTAAAATCCAGCCACCCTTAATGACCAAAGCTAATTAGATTTTACTATTAATGTTAGACAACAAAGATTTCAGCCCCCAGCTGTTTATAAGAAGAAAACCTGGTTTAGGGAATATTTGAACCTACTTCACACACCTCTCATATAAAAGCAAGGACCATTTCTCTGGGTGGCAACAGCCCCTAAGCTGGAACTCCTGAAGATAATGCCTACAAGGGATGGTCTGCTCTGGGATGCAGCGAGGAAATACAGGGACACAGAAGCAAGTACTGCTGATGGAGTTGGATGTGCTGGAGGTGTGGAGGACAGGAGATGGCCCCCGTGTGATACCTCTGGGAACTCCTGGGCCTTTAGCCTCCACAAGGTAGCAGTTCCTGCAATGGGGCTTCAGAGAAATGGGACTAGAACCCACATAAAACCAGTCATCATTTAATTTTCTGTTTGCAGACAGAAAAATTTTCTGTTTGCAGCGTTGTCCTCAATATTTCTTTTCAAGAAAACCAACCAACCCAAATATAATACATGTACCCCACTGCTCCAACCATTTTTTTTTTTAAGCAAAAAGCAACAGTTTGGAGAGTACAAAGAAAAAAAGTGTAACATTACAAAAACATGCAGTTCCCAAGAAATGATGTTGTATCATGCTTTTCAAATTTAGGAATCAAAATTTTTGCATTTTTTTGTTCATTTTGTAAAATAACAGCCTTTCTCACCACCTTCTAAATGAAATACTATGTTTTAAGAGAGTATGTGCCAAGATGTAAGATGCCCGTGGGTGGAACTTCTCACAGGAGATGCACAAAGCAATGCACTGGTCATTACTGAGGACCCTCCATCCAGCCAGTGCAAACCCTACCTGGTGTTGAAAACAGGGTGTCCAGAAGTGCAGAGGGAGCCAAAAGCCCAAAGAACAATGCTGCAGAGGGCTCTCAGCCTCCAGAAAAGAAAACAAAAACCAGCCTGGGTAAGCCAGTCCTATGCAAAAGTTTTGTGTGAGAAAGGACAACTCAAACTGTCTTAATGAGAAGCAGTCCAACACATCCCTGCCATCAGATCAGGAAGCTCAATAACAGCACTGGGGCTCCACACAAGGCCTGGTGAGACAATCACATCAGCCCTAGTCTACCTAATGCCAAGGCAACAGTTATGCAATGACAGAAACAAAACATTGTATTCATGGGAGACTGGATGGGCAGCTGACAAAGGCTTCTTTTTGTGACTTCTTTTTGAAGTATTTAATACAAAATTTCTGCTCCAAGTCCCCTCTCCTGACTGACCAAACTGCCATTAACTCAGACACAGCTTGGTCATCCAACAATGCTTCTAAGCAAGGAACTCGGTAGACCTTGGAATTTTATGTTGTTATTATCATCATTATGAGCAAAATGTTCAAGAAGAGTTTTCTTGTCTTCACTCCCCTTTTCCCAACTGCTACATTCAGGACAACACATTCTATATGGACATAAATTATATACTTCACACACTGTTGCAGACCCACAATGTGCAATACTAACTTTAGTGTTTTTCTAAGATTTTAGGACTGAAATAAAGACGGGCTTCTCCTTAAGGTGAATCACTCACAAAGGTTTAAAATAGCTTTTTTATTTCAAACTGCTAGCAACTTAATTCAGTGAAGAAAAACAATTCATACAATTAGCAGCAAAGACATTTAAGAACAATTTTACATGGAAATCAATATTCTTCTTTTAATAAGATAATAAAAACATTCCTTTGTTTCTATCCCTCTTCTCTCCCCATTCCAAGATTTATTGGACATCAACCCATGCTAGTAAAAGGGTAAGTTAAGAGGAAGACAGTAAGATATAGATAAAAGGACTTTGCAATTTCATTTAATATCAGAACTTCACTCAGGAAATGAATAGTCTAAAAAATTAGTATCAGAATAGGGAAACAAAAAATAAGCTTTTTGATGCTGCTAATACAGCTGGTTGGTTTGTTTCAACCATCAGAGCTGCTGAGGCTATAGGAATCAGTACTTTACTGTGAACTAAAAAGGGTGTAGAAAACTTATAAAAAGCTTAGTAAAAAGACATTAATACTAGAGGAGTCTGATCTTCACTAAGCTAGGGAACAA
This sequence comes from Muscicapa striata striata, assembly GCA_030060385.1. Classification (NCBI taxonomy): domain Eukaryota; kingdom Metazoa; phylum Chordata; class Aves; order Passeriformes; family Muscicapidae; genus Muscicapa; species Muscicapa striata. The sequence continues at coordinate 2,695,613 of JAREIS010000031.1, forward strand.
ACCAGTTAATAAGCATTTAGAAATGAGGGAATTAGGTGATGCGAATTAATTTAACAAAGTAGCAACCATAGGAATTCTGTCAGCTTCCTTTAGCTTTGGCTGAGTAATTAATTTTTTTTCTTCTTAATTAAAATCAGAGACAGTGCCAGCATCAGTATGAGCATATTAACACTCGGGTACGCACTGATAGCTCTGCTTTAGCACTTGCAACCTCGAAGCAATAATATGCCAGTGGCAAAAGAGACCAAAGATACAGCTGTATTTTTCTATCTTTTCCTTTTCCAAACCTCCTAAATTTCATTTTTGCTTAATTAATTTGGATGTATTGTTGGTTGAAAGAGAGCTCGCGGGAAGCAGCCCATATACCAAAAGTCCCATGCTGAAAGGATGGGAATGCTGAAGGTGAGTGCTCCCTGCCGACGGACCCATGTGCACTAGGAATCTTTCCCTCCCTAGGGTCCCATTCCTGCTCCTGTTAACACACTCACGCAAGCGCTACCCTCCCCATAAGTTTGGGAACAGAAGTCGCCACTTTCCCACACCCAGCTCCCTCCACCGCTGCAGAGGGAACAGCGCATCCCGTTATCCCAATGGCCCGCAGGATTCCCTAATGCTCACACCGGAATGCATGACGCCTGGCGCAGGGGGAGTGCTCAGGACTGCCCATCTCCAGAGGCACCTCCACTCTGCCCTGTGTCCCGAGGCTATCCTCCCTCTCCCGACCAAACTTCGGCAAACCCCGGCAAAAACTGACCGCACCTCTGGGGACGCGGGTCTGGCGAAGCGGGGATGTGCACCCCCTGCTCCGCCGTATCCCGAGGGGAATCCGGGCCAGACCGGGCCAGTCCCAGCGCCGGGCGGCGGCACCGAGACCCGCGGAGAGCGCCGGGGCCGCTCCGGCCGCCCCTTCCCCCCGAGTGCGCCTCTTCCTCGGCTGCGGAGGGATGGACCGCGGGATGGAGAAGCTCCGGGCCGGCTGCGTACAACCGCCTCCAAAACTACAGATCCCTCATTCTGCATTTTTATCATCATCACCATCATCATGCACATCAATGATTTATTTTCAGAGCAAGGCAGCGCTCTGCAGCTGGCGAGCAGGGCAGGTCCCGTTGTCCCGCCGGACAGGGTGTCCCTCCCCTCCCGCTCCCGTCCCGCTCCCTGCGCGGAGTTTCTGTGGCAGCGGCGCCGAGCGCGGCGGGCGAGGGGCGGCCGCTCCCCCTCCCGCGCTGCCGGGGTGCTCAACAGGCGGCTGCCCTGCCGCCCTGCCGCCCGCCGGGGCTGCCCCGCACCTGCCCCGCTCCCACCCTGCCCGCAGCCCTGCGGCCCCGCGGCGCGGGCTCTGCCGCAGCCGCGCTCGCTTACCCATGGCTGGCTCGCGTGGTCCGGGCGGAGCGGGGGCGCAGGGCAGGGGCTCGCTGTGCTGTGCCGTGCCGGGCGGGGCTGGGCTGTGCCGGGTGAGCGGGCTGGCGGACGACAGCAGCCGCAGCTCTCGCACTGGCGGGCTCGGCTGCGGCGGGAGCGGCGGGAGCGAGGGCGGGAGGGGCGGGAGGGGCGGGGCGGCCCCGCCTGCGCCGCCCTGGGGCCCGGCCCGGCCCGGCCGCACGGGGCAGACGGCACAGCGCCCCCCGGCGGCTGCTCCAGCGGGACACTGCCCGCCCTCAGGGGCATCCACCGCCCGCCCTCAGGGACATCCACCGCCCGCCCTCAGGGGCATCCACCGCCCGCCCTCAGGGACATCCATCGCCCGCCCTCAGGGGCATCCACCGCCCGCCCTCAGGGACATCCACTGCTCGCCCTCAGGGACATCCATCGCCCGCCCTCAGGGGCATCCACCGCCCGCCCTCAGGCACATCCACTGCCCGCCCTCAGGGACATCCATCGCTCGCCCTCAGGGACATCCATCGCCCGCCCTCAGGGCCTCCAGGGACGGGAGGCCGCGGCCGGACTGCACCCATAACCCTCCGTGCTCCTCCAGCAGGACATCCGTCCCTCGCCCTGAGGCACATCCGTCCCTTGCCCTCAGGGACACCTGTCCCTGGCCCTCAGGCACATCCGTCCCTTGCCCTCAGGGACATCCATCACTCGCCCTCGGGGGCATCCATAACTCGCCCTCAGGGCTCCAGGGACGAGCGGCCGCGGCCGGGCTGCACCCCTGACCCTCCCGCCTGGGAAACCTCGGGAGCCTGAGCTGCGGGCACCCTTGACCTTCAGAGACACCTGCCCCTTCATATTTCTCTGTGACAAGGCACGGGCACACTGTGCTCAAACACAGCATGGTTTCGTTACTGCCGATCCCCGTGCTCAGCAGTGGGATTCTTACCTTCACAGCCCTTCCAAAGCGTTCACGCCGCTTTCAGCGTCACGCAGCACTGCGGGAGCCGCCGCTTGAGCGGCATTCCAGCCGAACATCCCCATCCCTGCTTGCAGGGACTCTGTCATTCTTTAAGCTCTGCGAGGAATGTGCCTTGGCTTTGGGAAATTCGGTGAACGGGACCCTGGAAGTAACAAACTATGTAGTTCGTGGGCATATGGGTGGCTTCTCCATTAGGAGATCACCAGTAGTCCCTTCCCCATGCCTAGACATGCTGGAGGTAAAACTGTCAGTGTCACACAGGAGTGATCCTTTACAGACACTGAAGATAGGTATGGAAGACAGTGGCAAAGTCAGCTTTTTCAGTTTAGTTGCTTTCCTGAGTTGGACTTTTACCATTAGAGCAATTTGATTGCTTCAATTACAAAGGCCAGTGCTTTAGACAGAATAAATGCATCTACAGTGACTAATATCAATCAGATTGTGCTGATTTACATTAACTGGATACTTGGCATGCATTTTTTTTTTTTGCCACAATAATAATATACTAATTTTCTGTTATTTATGTGCAGTGTAAGGATATATTTCATTTCCTCCCATGATCATTAACAATTGAATAGATCATTCATCTATTCAATTATGTAACTATATTTTTCACCTCAAATTGAGATCGATTACTTAAGAACATATCAATAAAATTCAAAGGCAAAAGAGTGACAGAAGTGTGAACACTAATTTTCAGGGAAATTAGTCCACACTTCGGAAATTCAGGCCCCTGCTCCCAAAATAGTGTGTGCACTCATTATAAAGTTGCAATGTTAATTCGTGGTTTCTTTTCCTCTAACATAAAAATCACAGTCTCCTGGGCCAAAAGGATCTGAGGCTTTTGCACTGATTAATGAACATATATGTTTTCTAGTAAGGTCTGTGGGCTCAACACCATGCAAGCACTGTGGGATCAGGGAGTAAGTGTCTCTACTCTAACAGGCAATAGTGGATTGATGGAGTAAGCCATTTTATAAAGAAAAAAAAAAAAATCATAGCTAAGCTGATCACTAGCAAGCTGCTTCCAGACGCACTGGGATTTAAAGTAGATGAGCTATGCACCTTTGAAAAATTAGATTAATTATGGGAATAGCACATGACCCTTAACTAGAGTGGCACTAAATAGCACTGAAATATGGCAGGAACAAGAGACAAATGGTAAGAGCATCCCACTGTGTGCAGTACTATGTGCTGATGAAGGTGTAAGTTAATTTTCTTTTTGAAAATAAAATTTAGTTAAGATTTATATTATTTTAAGTTCCTACAGCATACTGCTTGATTCATAATAGAATCAGAAAAAATGTCCCTTAATTCTGACTGTACTTGCACTTATGGGGAACTTTGCATCACTGAAATCCATAGGATGAGTTCCTCAAGGGAAGTTGGTCATTGCTGCCCAGACTGAGTTTAAACACTTACACTGAAGTATGAGGCAGATATTCCTAAGGGATTACAGAAGAAGTTTTCCATATCAACACATTTGCAGTGAGAGGAGGGACTGACTTTCTGCCATGCACAGAAATGTTGGTCATTTTTCTCTCCAAAGGGTAAAGCGAAGAACAGCTGTCCAAATATTGGTTATGGCTCAGCAGTCAGTGGGGATTTCCACTCACAGATGTACCAAGTCTCTGAAAAGTGAAGAGAGAAGTTGACCCAAGTTTTGGTTCCTTAAGCAAAACTACATTGTAATATTCAGTTGAGGTCAAGGAGACATGAATACTTGAAATTTCTGCTAAGAATAGAAACTAATGGATTTAATTTCAGAACCAAGATATCTGGAGAAATAGGTATTTCCCTGTTTGGGAAAGGCTTATAACTGTATTCTGGTCCATGCTCTTGCTGTTGCATCTAGCACACAATGTAGAGGAGGTAGGCTGAAGTGCCCAGCATTACAGCAAGTCTCTGTATTTGAAAGGCTCCTTGGCTATTGCTGATAGCTGTAAGGAAGGGCTAAAGACCTGCTGTAAATGATGCTGGAAGCCAGACTGATCCAAACCATCTCTTCATCAAGGGATTATAAAATGAATGTTTGATCCACAAAAGAAAAAGCAACGGTTAGAATTCTGCAATGATTAATGTCATTGTTTACACCGAGTGCTTAAAACCTTTTCCATTGTTTAGGTGACAACCCGCAAACATTTTTCTATATGCAAAGTTTCCCTAATACTAACACCATGATACCAGGTGTTTCAAGAGACACCTTCATTCCCTATAGCAATATGCTTGGATTACCTCCTAACCTATTCTGGAGCAGTGTGTTCCTCACTGGAGATGTTTTAAGGAGGCCATTTGATGTTCAGAAGAAAATTTAACTTCAGTCTCAAGATTAGTCAAGAAGAGGCAAGATGGAATGTGGGGGTCTCACTAGTTGTAACCAAGGGCATGGCATCAGTATGAAATTTGTATTTGACCATTTCCACCAATTAGTGGTAAAACTGGTTTCTAGATTAAGGGAAGGCTCATTGCATATATATGTCTTTTTTTGTTGTTTTAGTTTACCAGACTCCATCTGTTTCTCCACTGCAGAACTAGCTCTAAAACAATTTTTTTTTTTTTTTTTTTTTTTTTTTGTGGATAGAATGGTGTGATAGCTGCTGCTATCTGTTTGTTTGTCTCTGTTTTCCACTCTCACTCTTTCCTCAGGCTGTCTAACTAGACAGATTGCCCTAGGTAGGAAACCTTCCCAATTAAAAACAGAATCAAAGGCAGTGTGTTTCCACTTAATGTTTTAGCTTTGACTAAACATTCTGGTGCATTAAAGACAGTGGTTAATAAAAATATATGCTAATAGTTGTGTGTTTCAGTGAGCTCCCACATCAGCTGTTTGTGAGGTCCTATCCCATGGCTCCCTCTGCTAACAGTGAAGCTAATGGTTAATCATGATATTCCTTCATCTGACTACTTCAAAGGCAGTGTCAGTGGGTAGCAGTCATGGCCACTTTCCAGAGGATTAGAGTGAGTGTATGGGGTGTTACTCTGCTTTTGCAAAAATCCTGTGGATTTCCAAAGCCTTATAAAATCAAGAACCCATAAAGCAGCCTCCTTTTGAATGTTAACATGAATGCATTTTAGCTTCAAGGAAATCAGAAGTGATAAAAACTGGCTTTTGTTGCAGTGAGTGTTCTCTGAGGCCTTTCTCAAGGGGGGTTCAGCCATCCTCTCTGTATTGAGCTTCTGTGGTTCCATGCACAGTTGAAGCATACTGTGGTTTTTCTCTCCCATGTGATCTTCTGTTCACAGAGGCCATGGATGTTAAAGAGAAGTAAGGTAACAATTGGATCCCTATGTACGCTTTGTGCACTTTATATCTGCATGTAAAGAAGAGGTGACCTGTGTGGTCACCTCTCAGCACCTCGAGGTAGATCAAGGGGAATGACTCATGCTCTCCTATGTCTTTTGTACCTGTTATGCGAAGCTGATCCACTTTAGACTCCAGCTGCTGCTACCAAAACCACTTTTTAATGCTCACTGCAGAGAGCTGTTTGCAAAGCTTGTTCAGCAAAATGTTGAACAAAATGGTTCAGATCTTTGGCACTGTTTAATCTGGGGGAAAGGAGAGAAAGAGAAAGATAAAAAATGAGAAGTAATTTGATACAGTTTAGCCAACATGTAGATACTCCTCCCAGAATTTAACATTCAGGTATGAAAGTATAAGAAAGAAACAGTCTTCAAAATGAAGACTGCTTCTTATTACCAAGTAGGTAATATTTCCAACAACTCTTTCTCAATATGTAAATATAAGCAGTGATAGCTTTGAAAATACATATAATTATATATTCAACAAAATTAATATTTTTTCCCAATACAGCACAGTTAATTTTATCTGAAAATTAGTGATTACCATTTTGGTGTTAATTATGGAGTACTAAATACATCTTCAGTGTTAAAAGATAGGCTCATCTCTATTTCACATACCCGTTGTGGAACTCACTTGTGGAATTGCTTTGTGGTTTTAGAGGCACAAAAACAAATTAGAAGATATCATTGGAAACAAAGGATTAATATATTGATTAGGACCTCTGCTTTTACTTAGGCCTACATAATGGACCTTCCTCTAAGCACAGAATTATTCACTTATGTGCATGGATATTCTGAGTGTCCCTGAGAGATCCAGGTCTGGGGGCACTGGGAAGATCATGGTATAAGCTGTTTTTATTCTGGATACACGCACTTCCTTCCATGCCTTTCTCTGTCTGCAATCCACAAATATAACCCACAGCTGGTAGGGAACCATGCAGAAAATAATACATGGTCTGAGAGCAGGAGTGGTTTCAGTAAAGCATTACACAGAGCAGAAAGCTTGTGAGTCAAAGAGTGCACCAACAATCTGAAAACAGATGAGTGTTATACAGGAAAAAACACAAGTAGATACAACCTTCCCTTTCATGGGCAGCCCATCTCATTTCATCCTTCTGAATGGATCTGTGAAATGTAAAATGCTGACAACCCTTTCTCCAAGTGAGAGGGAGAAAAGTCTTACCTCCTGCTATGTGAATCATGATACAATAATCCTATGAAGGCATTCTTCCACATACCTCATTCTAAAACATTTGGGCTCAAAAATTCACTTGAGATTGATCAGAGATGATGAGTTCAGTCTAGAAGGCTTAGATATAAACACTTACTGAAATGCTTTGCTAAGTTCCTATTGTGAGGTATTATCATGTGGGCTGGAGGGGCCAGCCTAGGGTTTTTAGGAGGAGCTGACTCAAATGTATGGATTATCCAACATTTTCATAAATACCACGGGGGAAATTTGAATGTGGAATAATTTACGAATGAAGAAACCAGAGAGGGGCAAAATGCATACCCAAGGAACATTAGTATTCAACTTCAGAGCAACCTCTGTGTGAGCATATATGCACTCATTGCAATATTCTGAAAATAATTGCATACATATGTATGTTAGCCCCACCCTCCAGTGGCATCAATAGGTTTAACCTCAGTTTTCTCTTGCACTGCAAATTAAGGGAAAAGACTTTATTTTGAGAGTGTTGAACACATGGCTGCCATCCAACAACTTCAGAATGGCAACCTCCCAAGAAAATGCTCCAAGGCAGCCTAATCAGGACAGAATTCCTGGCAAAGTACAGTTTGAGACAAGGCTCTCTCTCTTTTTCCAAAGTAGAAAACTCCTTTGATGGCAGGCACAGAGAGCATTTAAGAACATTCTCAGGTGCCTTTTTTGCAAACTGAAAAACCAAACTCAAAAAACTGGGGAGGAAAATTGCAGGAGTCATTTTAACACTTTTCCTGCTCTAGTTGGGCAGTAGAGACTGAGAAACACACAGCTGATTTCACTTTAGTTCTCATTTTTTCACTTCTGTCATTAGGTACAAGCTCATAACTGATTACAGAAGGTTTTAATGCTGCTCTGTAAACATGAATAGTGCCTTAAACTGTGTCACAAAGCTGAGTTAAATTCTGTCCTAAATGGCCACTCAGCTTTAGTTTTCTACTCACACACATTTCAAAATGCTGGTTTGGGTTTTGTGTTGGGAGTTGCCCTCCCCACACACAGTATGTTTTATTGCTTCTGTACTGTTCTTCCTGCATTGTACAGTCCAGTTCTGGCAAGTGGCTATACCTAGAACTGTGGATTGTGGCAAAAATGTGATGTGTTGGAGGAAAGATGGGAAAGACTCCATTAGCTAGCAATAATGTAACATCCTTGGTGTGCCCACAGTGCCAACAGGCTGCAGAGGATGGGTGTCCTGGGCTGTGGGAGCTACAGGAGCTGGCACAGCCCTACAGGTTTTTCACTGGGAGGTAACAGAAGTGGCTCTAAGACACAACATCCTCCATCAGTTCTGTGAGATGTGGTTTTGGGAGGAAGGTGTGGCTTCAGATCTGCTGACAGCACGGGAATGCTTCACCTCCTTCTGACTTCACAGGGAGCCAAACACATGAGACCTGCCAGAAGTGTGACACTCAGGAGTAAAAAAGCTCAAGCCACTCTGGTCAGATGAGTGAGAGCCCTCCCAGAAAACCCAACCTGATACATGCAACTGAGGAACTTGAAAAATAACAAGATGACATTTTGATACTAAATCTTGAGTTTGGAAGATTAGTGTAACTTCTCATTCCCTAGACTAACAAACCTGGTGATATAGAAAAAAAAAAAAAAAAATCCAAACACGTATTCTAAACAAGAGCATTTTACTTCTACTTTCAGTACAGACAGCTAATTTTTTGCAAATGCACAAGTACAGGATTAAAACATGCAAGCAGAACACACTAGTCACCCACACATATCCATTCTTCAATTAGGAGAGATAAAAAAGTAAATGAAAGTGGCAAGTATCTTACATTGGAAATAATTTTTATCCTTTATTTAAAGCATACATAAGATAGATAGGAGTGCCTGTATTTTTAAAATAAAGAACACTTTTTAAAGACTCTTGTTATTTGATTCTTGTTCTCCTGGATATCATGTTCAGAAAATAGAAAAATAAATATTCCAAGTGAGGAATGTAATAAAACTTTTTTATTAAAACTATATTAAACACATTATACTGCCATAGGTGAATCTGGATTCTTACTTTTTGTACTTCTTTTTCTTTTTTTAAAATAAAGTCCAGGTTGAACATAAGTGTTTTGTAACTGCCAGATAGCCTAGAACATTAATTCTGCCATCCAATATTCCAAGAAAATAGCTTCTTTGTGTTTAAAAGATGAAAGGGCCACAGGCAAACCAGACATCACAAGAACCTGGCAGACAAAATGACCCAAGGCCATTAAAGAAGCCACAGAAACTGCAGCCTTGTAAAATTATTCTCAGAAGACAACATTACTTCTAACACCCATTGGGCTGTTAGAAGTGACACTGTTTGAAGTCCACCTTGTAAAGGAAGCAGAAGTGCATGCCCAGGCCTTGAAACAGCATCTAAGGGCTTATGGAGTATCAACAATGGTGCTGTGATGAGCTCGGAGGTGACTGCCCAGAGCCCTGGTGGTAGACGATGCGCAGGAGGAACTGGAGACAACATCTATCTACCAGGGCTTATCAGAGCATTTCCTGCAGTTCTGCAGGAGAACCGAGGCTGAGGCAGAGGTAAATGAGCCTGGCAGGCTGGCAATTACAGAAACAAACAAGCAGGAGCCAGGGAAAGGTACAGAGAGGGAGGCAAAGCTCTGCAGGCAAGCCCACTGAGGGAAATAGGGAGAGGAAGTGATGACCAAAACAGGAGACAATGTATATCAGAAAGGGAAAAAAAGTCCTACTACAGCAATTTTCTAAGGCACCAGGTGTTGCTCTATCTGCAGTTACATCTAGACACATCTCTAAAGCAACTGGGTAGTTTGGATCACGTCCTTTCTTTCCTATGACTCCCACAGGTTTTGAACCCTACTGTTATGGACTTTCAGGCTTAAAAATTCCAGTGGTTAACTTAGAAATCTGTAGTCATTAGAATAATGAGAGATCCCTAGAGAGAGCCAACACTGCTATGCAGGAAATTTATTAGCAGCAGGAACAGAGGCCTGTATCAGCACTTTACTGGTGGATAAATCAGTGGGTTTGCTAATGATGTTTCGGTTCTCTTGATTGAATTGGATTTGTAAGAGAAATGCAGCTGCAGACTGAATTGCTTTATATGACAAGAGAATAATGAATAGCCAATCCTGAACACCCAGGGTTTCTGTATGTATGGGATAATTTAGCTTCCGTTCTTGTTGTTATTATTTTATATGCAAATGAAATTATCAATGCCTTTATATAATAACTTCCTGGATCACATTTATTCTAGAGCTTTTGCCTGTTTGTGTGCAAGAGAAATTTCTTTCCCTCATTTTAGCCAAGGTTTAATACTAAAATCCAGCTCCTGCTGGAGCCTGTGGGAGTTTTATTGTGTTATAGATATGACCCATCCAGAGGACATTGAAAGTGAACAGAAAATATTGAAACTGCCGGTGGTTATGAGGGTGCTATTATTTATTTGGAGATAGGGCCCATTACCTTATGCTATTATCTGCATGTTACGTGTCCTGGGTTTTGCATATTTGATGTTTACTTAACATGCATATCAGGTTCTTTTAACAATAGTGTTTTGGATATAGTCTGGCTAAGTGCCCTTGTCAGCCTCTTGCTAGGTTGTTCTCTGGGGTTCCAGCCAGTCAGTCTTTATGTGTTTGAAGCTCTAAATAGGCTACTGCTCCCACTCTGAAGGATCACGCCAAACTGAACCAATGCCTGCTGGAAAATTTAAAAACGGGATGCCAGCTGGCCAAGAGGGCTGAAAAGAGAGAAAAAAGAGATAAAAATCATTCTTACATCAAGAAACTGCCTTAGCAACATCCTCATCTGCCGGGTGGTAATAGATCACAGTTGCCTGGTTGGTCTTCTAAATGGCTGAGCTCCCATGTTACAGTTACTCCTTGCCCTTGGAGGTGCAGTTGACTGAGATGTACTGTTGAGACACATAAATTTAACAGATGGATTGTGAAGATCAGGCACTGTATCCAGCAATTCTTTCTCCCACTAGGGAAAGCCTTACAAAAGCTTTCCCGGGGGTTCAACAGGATTGTGGTGGTTCATTGCACTGCAACTTTAGAAAAGTTTTGGGTGATTGGCTGCAGTGGAAAGAAACAAACTGGCAGTGACACAATTCCCACCATTTACACAGCAGGGAGGAAATTTTCTTTTAGGTAGGAAAAGAGGAGAGAAAACTCTTCCCTTACCCACTGACAGGCCAGGGGCAATGCTGTGGGAAGGGTCTTGGTACTTTCTGCTTTCATCGTTCATGGTGCCAGAGGCACTGACCAGAAAATCTGGTCACCACCACTGGTCCTTCTCATGTGCTCTGCTGGCAACTGAGTGCCCACCTAACAGTTTTTGCCCTCCCTGTGTGATGCAGACAGGAGTGTAGGAGCTGAGAGAGCATCACCAGGCTGCAGAACAGCGTGTACTGGGGTGGAGGGACACAATCAGCAAGGAGTCTTTATGAAAAAGAACATGAGGGAGCAAGAAGAGAGGTCTGCTGAAAAGAACTGTGGCAATGAGAAGCCCAGGAAACTGCTCAGCTGGATTCTTGGAGATATCAAGTGTCATGGATGTGGCCAGAAAAATGCATCACAGTGCACAGATTAAATTCCAGGTAGCTTCATGGGGGTGGCAGTGTTGGGAGGGGCAGTGTAAGCAGTTTTCTTACATTTAGTACACATTCAGATGGCATTTTAGGCCCTGAAAGTGCAGCTGCTAAGCCACTGAACATTTTAAAGGTTGCTCAGCTAAGAAATATATTTTTTAAAGCCTCAATTTTAATCCTGTAAACCAGGAAATTAAAATAATGTTGAAAAATTAAGAAAAACCCACAATTTTTGGACATATTTTCTTTACAATTATAATAATAATTTTGGGCACCCTACTAGAATGAAAAAAAAATTGTCCTATACTTGAGAATCTGCTGAATTTTTTTAGCATTTTAATGGTTTTACATAAATTCAGACTTCAGAAGCCTGTCATGAAGGAAGTTAAACTAGCAAAACAAAAGTGTTTAATTACTAGTTTTTAGTAAGGTATTTTTAAAAATTCAACAATATAAGCAGTTGTTATGTTTTTTTCCCATAGGACATGTTATCTTCTTGGATTGAGGTGAACAATTTTGTCATGCTGATGGGGACTATCACACTGCAAGCTGTGCCTGGAATGACAGTTTCCAAAACTAACACAAATCACTAGTGCTGCTAACTATTATCAATGTATTTACCATGAAAAAGCTATAGCTCTAACCATGCCAGAGAAACAGATTTCATTTTGTTAGACTTGAAAATGCAAGTAACACAGCTAGACTAAAAGATCTATTGGAGGGACAATAGAGACAGTAAGGAAGAGACAGTAAGGCAGCTCTTTTTCTGCTTTTAAACAAGATTTAACTGCTGTTGACAGAGAAAGTACAGGACATCTTTCCAAAGCAGGTCTGCACAGTAAAACACACTCAGGAAGGGCAAACAACTAATCTTGTTAAAAGTTCTCTATAAAGCACTTTTTCACTCTGGAGATACATGTTTATGCTCTCACACTGCAGCTGTAGGTGACCTGAAGAGGGATCTGCTCAACAGAAAAAGCAAAGGAGGGAAATTTTGTCTGTCATTTTCTCTATTTTCTGTGGCGATAGAGAAGAGCAGTTCTAGAGTAAGGATTTTCTACAGCACAACACAGCTGCTCTTTCTGATGTGTCCCTGAAAGAATTCACCATCTGGCATTGATGATATCACAGCCTGTTGCCATGGGACCATCATGTCATCACACATACCCTACACTCAGCATCCTTTCAGAGCAAGACAGTACAGCTGGCACGTCCAAGTCCAGCAGCCAGCAGAAAAAGGTGGCAAGGACCACAGGGCTGGGATATAATGACAAAAACAGCTGCCATGAGAACATGCTCAGCTACAGGGCTTCTCTGAGGAGGCGCCAAGGAAGGACCTTCTGCGTGCCCTCAACACCCAGGGCAGTGACACCAGAACAGGACCACAAAGCAGCTGTGGCACTGCTGACACGGCTCTGCAGAGCAGTATCAATGAAAATGTCATATTTTGCCCAACAAATATTTTCTTGTCTTTAGTGCTGTTTGGTCTGGCATTACTGGAGATCCTAAATTGATCAACACATGAAGAGAAAATTGATTAAAAGTAGTGAATACTACTACCTTCCCATTATGCAGTCTATTATTTGACTGCTCTTGGTTTACAGTCCATTTCAGATTTATATTCTGCAGTCATGTAAGAATTATTCTGTTTGGAGAAATGGACAAAACTTGTGTATTTCAAGTGCACTACAGCATAACTGGCTGAAGTTTTAGCTCAACCTCGTCACTTTTCATGATAAGACAGTAGAAGGGAAGCCTTCAGCTATTACTCAGCCACTTCATGGCATACGCTACAGACCAGAAACGTGGCCTTTGATGAGCTACTGCTTAAGTAAAAATATACTTCAAGCATTTATTTCTGTTACAACAGTAAGTCCCTGCCTTCTGTCCACAGGGAAGATATTACAGGATCTTAATTTTAAAAAAGACCAAGATACATAATCTGTAACCACATTTACATTTTTGCAACACTGACAAAGGACATCTTAAATTTGTAACATTCCTGGTATTTTATTACACTTTGCAAGTGAGAAGCAGGCCCTGCAGTCTTAACAAGCAGACATGGAGGTGACAGGAAATGGAATTTCCTAATTAGTTTCTGAAATGTTTGAGATTATGTTGGTTGCTGGACGTAGCAGAAACCAGACATGATAACCGAGATCTTTTCCTGTCCAATGCAAAGGATGGGAGCAACACAGCTATGTGAGTATCAAAACTGCTGAAATACAGTGCAGAGACTTTTTCATGTTGGCAGCTTGTACAAGCCTAGACCAAAAGGGTTTACTGAATCTCAGTCAAATAACAAGTAAATGGGATTACATTAAACAACTTAGCACTAGGTGTCTTCCAACCTGACTCCTTTTGACCTCAATGCCAGTAAACCTTGGTGGAGCTGAGTCACCAAACAGGAGGGGTTGCTGTAACTAGAAAAGAAGAATGCATGAGACAGCTGAACCTCAGGACTGGTATTTCAATCTTCATCTTCAGTAGAAGTGTGTGGAAAGATTCTAAACATCCCTATAAACAGATCAGAAATCTGCTTATCTTCTATACCAACACCTGGTATAGAAGCAGCTACCTAGGGGACATGAATAAAACAGTATTTTTTTATCCCTTCCCAGCTATCAGTAAGGTCCAGATTAAGGACACCTGAAGACAGTGGTGTAATTTATTTTTAATAGCTCCTCAAAGACTTTTGTCTCATTTCCTATTGAGTCAAGAAATTGCTGCTTTTATTTAAAACAAATTCTAAAAGTTAAGGAGAACCACTTGTAACTCTCATTCAGAAAAGATCTCCACCAATCCTTTCTACTTTTCTCATTCCTTCCTCCCCCTAAAATGTATGTCTTTGGGAATAAAAACAACAGTCATGGGTATAGCAGTTATGTGTATTTTGGTTTTTCAAAAGGCCTTGCAGGCAAAAGATCTCAATGTAGTTTAGGGAACCAGCAGTGGTATTGGCATAGTAAGGCTGAAAAGTATTTTCTTTTCAAAAACTACGTATGTTCGCATTTATTCTGCTTGCTTGCCTTCTTAGAAGGCAAGGATTCATGATTAAAGGGAAAAAAAAATTCTTCTGTGACTATGTAATGAAATCCATGCACAGAGAATCTCAATTGCTCCCTGCAAGCTCAAGAGAAGCAAGTCTTCCTCCACTTTTGGGCAAGCTAGACCGCCGCCACTCCTGGCCTGTCAATATTAACAGTGGAGGCTGATGCCTGTATGACCAAGTCCAAAGAACAGACTGAGTCCAAGCAATTCCTCTGCTCTGACAGCCAGGTCTCCAAGACAACACCCTAATGGCACGTCATGCTCTGTCACCTACCCACCCTGAGCTCCTCCACATGTGTCACTGTGTAGCAGTTCAGCAATTCCAGCTATGTGATAATACAGGAAGATGTGTGAACACACCTGGCAATACCTTGAACACACTCTGGCTATAACCACCTTTCAGAAGCAGCTGAGACTCCCTTACAGACTACTGTTCTACCTAGGAAAAGCCCTTAAGAATTTATGTCCTTTGGACTATCCATGCAGAAACACAGAAGACAACAGGTTAGATAGGGCAGACAGCTGATTGATTAGCACACAAACATGAGAAAAGATTTTTGTCACAGCATGAATGCAGTATTTATCAAATAATACATTTTCCAGGAGCTTACACTTTTAAGAAACCAGAAGGAAAACAGAGTTGGGATGTTTCCTTTTGACAGACTGCATTTCACATTTTGGGCAATAATCTTGGCCCTTCTCTAATTCTTTCAGCCAAAATATTCAGCCCAGCATGCCAAAAGTCACACTTAAAACTCAAAATTCAAGCAGCTGAATCTGTGTCTTGCTTTTCTCAATTTCTACACCAAGAACTAGACTGCTATTAGTGCAACAAGAGATGAAGACACCAATATTTACATCATATTTCATGTAATGAATGAGAAACTTTTACTAAGAGAAAGACACAAGTGACCAAATCTGTATGTGTTATGTATGTGATGTTTATCCTTCATAAAAGCTGTTAAAGAAATTTAGGGTTTTTTTAATTAATGCTTTTTCCAAGTGTGAGATGTCTGCAGCCAGCCATTAATGAGACCCCTGTCAAAAAGGATGAATACTTACCCATAACATTGATTGGGAAAATGATGCTCATCAAAAGGGTTGAATCTCTTCTCAGGTTGCCTGTACACACAGGCACACTGAGCTGTCAGCTGCTGTATGGGGAAATAATTCTAAAAGAACAAGAGCCCTTGACAACATCACCAATGCACAAAAGTGAGCAATTTTTCTTTCTGCAGGAAACAGATCATTGCTTGTTTTCTATGCTACGTTTATATCACACCAATTCTGAAAGGTTTTTTTCTCATTTCTTTTAAGAATGCTTTTAGTAGAAAAGACCTATTATATTTTTCTCCTATCTTCAAAGCATCTCCAACCAATCACGAGCTCTTCTCTTGAAAATAAGGCTGACTTGCATGTCACAAATGAGGAAACCAGCGTTTGAAATCAAGACTGATTGGATGACAACTTGTGACTTCAGGGTGTAATTCCTTCTGCTGGAGCTGGGAAAAGCTCATGAGAAACAGTACCACCAGCAAGTGAGGAATTCCCTTTGGGCAGGATTATACCAACAGTTGGCATACCTGAAAGCAAAGGTGCAGCCTTCTGGAGCAGGAAAAATCAAGTCTGCAGCACCACAGCTGCATTCTAGTCAGGAACATTGTATCTTTGGGGGGAAAAAATGTTCCCACGACTGAGGAAGCATAATAGGTGTGTGCAAAAATAGTTAATGCTACAGATGACTGAAGTAGCATTTTTGAGTTGCTGCTGCATTTCTCCATGATCACATGCTTTTATGTGAGATATGTATCAGAAATGTAAAATGACATGGGAGATAGAGTAAAAGAACTGCAACACAGAATTTTCAAGTTCTGCTGAATTTCCAGCAAAATGGAAACATCTGTCAGTAGCTGGCCAGATGTCCCATTTTGCTGGCCCATCCCCTGAAATGAGATTATTTGGCAGCAAACTCTTAAGTCTTCAGTAGGGTATTCCCCCTTTTCAGGAGTTAGCACATAGTTCCTATGGAACAATTAATCCAGTTCTCTTTCCTCCTAACTTCATAGCATATTAAGTATATTAAACCCTCTTAAAAATACTTAAAAGAACCAAAGACAAGGTAATTTCCTTTATATACATTTCTTTTAATAAATTTACTTTACATTTTATGTGAATTAGGAAAGGAATTCAATGTTTGTCTTATATGAGGTCTCTACAAATACTTTTTGAGACCAGAATTTCTGCTTCTGCTAGCAAAACCAGCTGGATGAAGAATCAACCACAGCAAGAACTGGAACTTGTGTTGAAAAGTAAAACCAGTCCTACCCTACCTACTCTTCCTTTTTTTTTTTTTTCTGAACAGAACTGCACAGGGAAAACACCATCACCACACTGGAAACATTTCAAATAGGAACAGAAGAATTTATGCATGCTAATCTGTGACAGGGTTTTCCCCCAGTGGACACAGCAACCCTCCCATTCATTTTGCACCACACTATACATGTGTGGTATTGCCTGACATTGCTGTGAAAGTCCTGTCAACACTCCTTGTGCTTCTCCATATGTTAAAACCACTCCTGCTCCAAGTTCAACCTTCCTTAAACAATACAGCAGTTAAAAGAAAGCTTTACCATCTCAAAACTGAAGTGTTCTCAGTATGGAAGATTGTTTATATATGTAAAAAAAGTAAATTACAAGGTGTTAAGAAGAAAATTTATTTGGTCAATGAAAGGAAACCCAAATAAAACACTAAATTCTTGACAAAATCCACCAAATACAAGAGTGAAGACAAATGCAGGACTGTTAATAATCCTTTTCTCTCTCCTGTCTCACTGAAGTTTTTAAGATTAATCACAACAGAAGTTTTGGAAACTGGAGGATTTTTAATTTCAGTGCTCAATTTAACTTCATCTGGTCACATCTAAAGTGAAAGATGTGGGACTGACATGGAAATGCTGCTTTGAAAAAACAGTAACTGCTACTGAAAGCAAAGATACTCCAAACATATACTACAGATAAACTCTGGACACTCAGTCAGCATGAACTGAAGCTAAAATTTTAATTGTAAGCTTCTTCTGTTGCCAGGAAGGAAGATGAGTATGTTACTAATAAACCAGCAGACCTTTCTCTGCCCTGGCATGGAAATGTTTGAACACAAACTACTGCCCTTCAGTATACAATGATATTTATCAGCAGAGCTTCACAGAGAATCCTTTAAAGTGCTCAAGGTACCATTTTCTAAGGAGCTGCTGGTTTTAAGGGGCCAGTTCGGCCTCTCTTACACAAACCACCAGTGTGCCTCACTCCACCTGGTGTGGGGCAAGCACAACTGGGCCAAAGTAAAGAGTGACAGAAGCAGAACCAACAGCTAGTGCAGATGGATGAGCACACACAGAGGCACACCTCTGCAGACAGATGAGTACACATCTACTTGCTTATGCTTAAATTTGCACTTGTTCATTGGAAAGCTGCACCTAAAACAGATGTAGCCCACAGGGCTTCCTTGTCATCCACAACTCCTTGTACATTGGTCAGATAGAGCCTTCTTTAAAGCTCCAAGCCTTCAAGCCCATTGCTGCTTTTTACTAGAATGGCAAAAATTACTGTAGGCACTGGCTGCAATGGTGCTGTGTCCTCTTAAGTTTCTCTTCTGCTAAACAGATCTCTAACAGACAGGACCACATCAGGCTTCTGCCTAATCCTCCCACACCTTCATTAAAATATTTTTCTATATAATATTGCTTTAGAGTCAAACTCCTGCCAGACAAGTATCAGTCTGGAAGAAAAACTTCCTGCTTTATTATAAACCTTTGAAAAAGAATTCCAGTGTCTGGGCTATGGTAATTTGATAAGCTGTATCTTGGCCAGTGGGCTCCTGGTTCTCAAAAAAACCCCAAGATTAGCAGACATAACACTTCAAGCTATGTTGTGTGAAACAAGATCCTAATACTACTATGTTAAATAAGACCAGAAAATGGGCTCACTCAAATTCCTAAACAAGAAGAGCAGACAATCCCTGAAGTCTTTTTCTTCTTTGCATCGCTTTAAGTTTTCCCAGTTCACTGGGTATGGACGTTAGGTTTTCTGCAAGCATGGTCATGGCAATTGGGTATCAGATGAGTGAATGTTAGACAGGTTTGAAATTCCTGTCCATCCTATTACTATTTGACAACTGTATATGGGTTGAATGGACTGTGAACATCACTGACAGACACTGTAAAAGAGAAAAAGGCCAAAGAAATACATGCTGTCCTTGCCAGACTGCCCCCCAAAGCCCAAAACCAAAATTTGCAGTTTGTTCTTTCAGCAGCCCAACCTAAGGCACCTGACCCTGTAGCACTGTGCCATGTCAGAGCACAGTCCAGGTACTCACAGCTTAAGGGGAATAATGGGCCAGTATTTGGGCTGCTTTTTGTCACAGTTCCTATCAAAGATTAGCTGCATGGCAGCCTCCATTGCCTGGATTTTGGCAGCTTGAGCACCATACAGTTTCTTCATTTCTGCCATACGCCTCTCCCCAGGTCTTTCTGTAGGCGGCTCCACTGAACGCTCCACCCTCCTGTGCAGGTCTTGGTCAGCCTCCACATATGGGTCCTCAGCCTCCAGCTGCTGCTGCCTCCCTAGACAAATAAACCATAAGAGATGTAAATTACTGGGCTATCAACCAATCATGTTTTATTTTAACTTTTAAAAGTATTATATAGTCATATTTTTGCTATGTCTAAAAGGACAAAATCCATATGTTCTAGGGTGCAGCTGCACTCATTTTGCATAAAGAGAAATTCCTACTAAATATCATGATAAAGTCAGGCTAGAATGAATGGGGAGAAATGAAGAAGATCCTGGAACTGAATCCTAAAACTGTAGGAAACCTCTGTATTAGTACTGCTAAGCAAAAATCAACATTGCTCCATTTCTCCCCAAAATACACATGCCCTGAAAAAGCTCAAACAACAAAACAACAAAAACATAAAACACAACCCCCGTGCCCCACCCAAGAAAACAGAAACAACCCAACCAAATCATCCCAACCCACTCCCCACAGCAAAATAATCCAAACAAAAAGGGGAGTTGTTTCCAAAATAATGACTTAGCAGCTGAGAAACAATGCACAGGACAATGCAACTTCAGCTGAATGATAGCCAAGAGAAAATGTAACCAGTTACTACTCTGTGAAAATGAACAAATAGGTCTGTCATGTCTGCCATTAAGTGCATTCAATGAAACACAGCTGTAAGCATCGTGTCTAGATAAACTGTCCAAGTTCAGCCATTTCTCAAGACTTGCAAAGTTCAAAGCTGGCAGACGTGCTTATTGCTTTGAAAACAAACACAACAGCACCAACATAAATGCATGCATTGGGTCTTTTAAAGAGAATTTAAAACATCTGAACCAATCTGTCAACAAAAATGCTCTGTGGTAAGCCTGATTTGAAGCAAGAACTTGATTGTGCATGTCCAAATTTACTTCCGCTTCCTGAGTACTGCTCTGACGAAACAATGCTGAGTGCAGTTAGAGCATCAAAGTGCTACACAAAACTCCCCTCTTATGGGGACATTTTAACAAGAGGGAGAAAATCAGCCAGCAGCTGAACTTCTCAATAACAAACAACCATCCTCAAAACCGTGTAACAGGCACAGTTCAGTACTAATGACAGCAGTCGGGGGTTTTTTGACATCAAAAAGGACGAAGCGTCCACAGGTCAGGATACATTGGCCACACACAGGACATGGTTCTCAGCGTTTGATGCCATGCACCTCTTCCTTCTTTCACCCTGAGGCAGAGATTTAGCTTCCACAATGCACATGACATCTGCAAACCCTAACCCAAAGTTAAATATCCTGACATTTCTGTGTCAAACATCTGCAGTTTATTTTTATACTGGAAAGTACTGTACCGAGCAGCCAACTGACTGTCAGCCTTCCTAAAAGAATTATCCCCTGTACAGCTTTCACAGAAAACAGACATTTTAAACTATATGATCAGAAACTTCAGTTTTGGGATCTGTATGTCTGACAGACACAGAAAGCTTTTGTCCTGTCATTTGAAACACCATTCACAGTTTTGTGCTGGTTGTCGAAGGGCTTGAGGAGTTATTAGGGATCTATTCCAGAAATCCATTTCTGTGATTCTGCTTTAAGGGCACACCCCTGAATTAGGCTGCACTGCCAGAATTCACAAGGAAATATACATTAGAGTCCATATGTGTTTTTGGAAGAGTCAGATTGATTTGGTGTTGGGCCATTTGAACCAGAAGGTCTGAATTAAAGAAACTAACACTGCCTACAGAGGGCTCAGCACTTTGAGACAAGGTATAGCACCCAGGCTATACCTTGCACCCACTTGAAACCAACTTCCTGGGACACCATGGTGCCCACAACTACAATACACTTTTAAGCACAAACTTGATGCAAATTACACTGAATAGTTTTAGACAGAAAAAAACAAACAAGACTGTGCTGGCAAACCAATGTCTCCCACTGTAGACAACACAGCAATACTGGCAAGGCAATGAATTGGACCCATATTTGCTAACTCTCTTGGGACACTAGATTATTCCTCATACTTCTGTATTGCCCATGGAAATTTTTTATTCTTTAGTTCCATTTTTTAGTCTTTAGTTCCATACATGCTAGAGACAGCTGCTTCCTTGCTGTAAAATCCTGTCTGATAGCTCACTGCACACACTGATCCTTAAGAAAAAAATATTTCTCTGGAGATAGATAATTAATTCTTCTGTTTGGAAATTAAATGGATCTCTAGCAGAAGCTTCATGGTGGGTGAGTGGATTACAGTCTAGTGTGCATCAATCTCCATTTCTCAACACAGAGTAGTCAATAAATCTGTAGATCCTAATTATAACAATCAAAATTGTAATACCAATTTAAATTCCATTCTCAGAATTACCTGATGTATGTCTGGAGTGTTTTACTTTACACTAATCAGATATACTGTCCTTAACTTTCCAACTTGACTTCTCCTATTCCATAGCTACTGGTTAAAAAAAAATCCCACAGTGATTGTATTACAGAGTTTTAGACACATAAATCAGGTTTAGAATCCAGGCAGAAGCTCAGGACAGAAATGTGCTATAGGGACCCACAGTTTTTTGCACCAAAGGCTGAATCTGAGCACAGAATGTGACAGCTGCTGCTGGTAATACCACTGCAGCTGTGTGCAATACATTGCAGTTTCAAATCAGTTATCTGTGCAGAGATACTACTGTAACAAACTCACAGTCATAGAATCATAAAATGGCCTGGGCTAGAAGGGACCTTTTAAAGATCATCTTATTCCAACCTCCCTGCCACAGGAAGGGACAGTGTCCACTAGACCAAGCTGCTCAGAGCCCCATCCAGCCTGGCCTTGAACACTGCCAGGGATGTGACATCCACAGCTTCTCTGGGCAACTTGTTCCAGTGCTTCCACCACCCTCAGAGTAGGCAGCATTATTTGCTTTTACAGACTATGAAGGAAAGAAGTCATGAAACCAAATAACACGTGAACTACTGCTTCTCAAAAAACAGTAATTCCAGCCAAAAGCAGACATAAGAAATAGATAACAGCGAAAGTATTGTCTGGTTGAGATGCACACTAAACTTTATTTGGTGGGGCAAGGGCTGGGAAGCAGTATTACAGTTTTCAGCAGTCTGGATTCTATCCATTACCTCAGAGTTTACTTTAAAAACAATACAAAGCAGCACAATTTGAGCTAAATGTGCAACTACCTCTTCATCAAAAAGCTGACAACCATAATCTGGCAACAGAAATACAAACAAAATGACAAACTGCCTATAACCCCAAGCCTATGGAGACAATCAGAATTTCTCTGAAGCAAGCAACACATACTCATCCATGAAGCAGATAGCATGGTTTATCAAAACACTAATTCCCAGCCTGCAGCAATGAAGTCCCCAGCTCACTCTCAGATCAGTTTCACATTCCAAATTCACAAGTCATTGGGCTGCCGAGTTATAAATGTAAAACAAGTAATTTTTATACAATCCTAAGTAGTTTCTCCTTCCACTTCACACAGACTAAAATAAACATGCTTTCTTTTACAGCATGCAGCTTCAACTACTTGCAAGTTTTCCCAATCAAGGAACAGTATTTTGCAAACATTCACAAGGCAGGCAGGCAGGCAGGCAGCTGCAGTGGTGGTTGGTTCCTGCACAAAGGAAAAGCATTGCTGACGTTTTCTCAGTTGGTCAGCTCCATTTTTTTTCAAAGATGCTCTTTCTCTCTCGAAGCTCTTCTCAAAATTAACTTATCCCTACCAAGTCCAGCTCTGCTGGGAAGTCACTGTTACGTGGCCAAAACCAGTTGGGGGATCTTTTTCCAAAACAGAATTCTTTAACCATGAAGAAAAAAAAGTCCAGCTCTGTCATGCATACCCAGTGTCCTGGGTAACCCAAAAGGTTACTGCATTCTGTATCTATCTGTGCCCAAAATGGGAAGTGTCTCTTTAAGATTATGGATCCAGAAACGGAACTGTGGGCCAGCAGGTGCCAGGCCCTTTAAAACTGGGGTTGTGCAGGCAGAGCTCTCTCTTGCCCATGGCTCTTGCTCTTTGCCTTTCATTCTTGCAGGTAGAGAGCTGAGTCAGAACTGCTGGAAGCTCCCCTCTGGTTTTCTCTTCGGGTTTTTTTCATGAGGTAGGCAGGTGCTCAGCCATGTCCAGGAGAGCAGGGCTCCATCGCATACAACAGTGACTTTGGAAGACAAATGTCATCACTCCAAAAGCCCCCCCTTTCCTTCTTTCCCCTGCTTTATATACTGAGCATGATGTCAGAAGGTCTGGATTATCCCTTTGGTAAGCTGGGGTCACCTGTCCCAGATGTGTCTCCTCTCAGTCTCCTATGCATCACCAAAGTCCTCACCAGTGTGGCAGCAGGAAAGGCAGAAAAGGCCTTAGCTCTATGTAAACTCTGCTCAGCAATAACAAAAACATTTCTATATATTCAAACCTGTGTTGAGTCCAGATTCGAAACACTGCTCCATACCAGTCACTGTGAAGGAAATAAACTCTACCCCAGCCAAAACTAGCACATTTACCTAACTCATGCTACATTCCTGGGCCACCATTAGTAATTCTAGGCCTTATGAAAGAAAGTTGTGGATCACTGTTTCTCCCTTCACCACTTTTCCCACTTTTTATGGATGACTTTTTATCTGTTGTGTACTAGCTGAAAAGAAAAGTGAACAAATAAAATACAGACAACTACCTCCACGCTCAGGGACTGGCAAAAGCAGAAGACAGTAACTAGTGTATTAGCCATTCACTGCATTTGGGCCCTCATATGCACACAAATGACCTCTTTCTTACTTTCAGCAAGACTGTGACATAAGCTATTTTCCCCATAGGTTCTTAGAAACTCAGATGCCTGTTTCTCTTATTTTATAAAAGGAAAAATGTCACACACTTTTTGTAAGTTTGACCCACTTTATATTTCTTTCTTTCTTTGTGACATCCTTCGAGAAGCTTAAGTAGTAATAAAAAAATTCCCATTTAGAATTTATCCTCTTCTTATTAAAAAAAGAAAAAAAAAAACAAACCAACCCAACAAAACAAACCAAGGAAAAGAAACAACTTCAAAACCAAAACCCAAATAAATTCCCTTATTTAGAAAGAAGTCTCCATGGAACATTTCCTTTCTTTCCTTTACCACATTAAAAGGACATTGAAGTAGGGAGGGTAATTATCTATGTCAGATTTTTAATGAAAGATTCATAACCAGCATCGTGTGGTTTCTTATACCATTTTTAGCTCTCGGTATTTATACATCCAACCCTCAGCTCACTGCAGCCAGTGATCATATGCCACCTGACAACATTTCTTATACAGACATTCTTCCCCACAGGTCTGTAGGTGCCCACACTCAGCAGCCTGCCATGTGCTGCCCCACACAATGGTAGGTATGGTAAGAGACCAAGGGCTTGCTCCTCCCAAGTGTTAAATGGCATTACTGACTTCCAGTTGCTTGCTTACTTAGCACATTATTTTTCAAGGAAATATTGCACTTTCTCCAGCCTTGCTGTGTTTTTAATTTTACATTATTTCAGACTGATCTACGTGTTCACATATTTGTCTGCTTATTTCAAATGATGAATTATTTTCTGTTACTGCTGCATGTGCACTTCGAGAGTTTTTTCATCTTAAATTCTACCTGAGCTAATCTTGAGCAGCCCACACTAACAGTTAAAACCACTACTCATTTCTACTGATTAAAAACTCCTAGTTCTCTCTTTGAATGCCACTTCCCACGAGCCTATCTGCTGTGTTAGGTTCTGCCCACACAGGCTTCTCCATGCAAAAAGCCAGCATCTTCATCTTCCTAGAAAAGCTAAATACCTTCACCATAAACCTATGTAAGTTTTTTTTTGAGGGGATAGAATCAGACCATTTTATTGTGCCCATACTTGAATGAACTGGGCATAACATGTGGAAAATCAAAATCTTTGCCTCAAGGAATTCCACCAAAACAGGGATTTAAATCAGGATTTGTACACGGGATATTCAAGGAGTTTAATTTCTGCAGAGCTCTAGATTTCCACAGGGCTGGAATCTAAAGTACTACTCTTTATCAGTGCAAAGCTTTGCAGAACAAGTTTCTATCAGTGGGAGTCTACAAGATACAAACAATTGTGACTTACCCCCACATCTATAAAGATAAAATATTCCTGGTTGCTAAAAACAGTGTGCTCTTGCTTGCTGGAAGGTGGCTATGGAACACTAAGTAACTTACTGAAACTGTGGAAGCCTACTGTAAGAGAATTATGATTTTATAGCAGAATTATGATTTTATACAGCCTCATTCTAGCTATAAGCTGGCTTGGGGAAAATAGACTTCTTTTAAAACCTATTCTTAAATATAAAACTTTGTGTTTCAGAAGATGTGACAAAGGGATTCCTCATGACATCACCTAACTTTCTCCTTCCCATTTTTAACAGAAGTCTGATCTTCAAGGACAGCTAGGCACTATCTTACTATGCAAGTAGTCTCATCTATACAGAAAAATCAAAATGCTCTATTTAACTGGAAAACACTAATATGGAATAAAAATTACTTTTGCTGGGAGTAATTGCCTGCAACGTTAAGCTTTCAGTCACCAGACATGACAATCACAAAAGAGAAATACCAAAAATCCTGAGGATATTAAAAGCCCAAATATCTGACAAAGTTTCCATCTGCTAGTTGAGGAGAGAATGAGTTAAAAGAAATGGACTATTTTCACCACATATATCTACAAGCAATGCAATATTCCCAAGAAAAAGGAGAATGTTCCCTTACAGGCTTTGAAGTAAGAGCAGATGTGATTCCTTGGCAAGCTTGTGGCAGGCTGAAACCATGAGTCCATGGCCATTTTTCTTTCCTCAGCTACAAAACCAGCTTATGCAATTTCTGCTCTCCTTCTCCCCTAGCTGCATGCTTCAGCTCCCAGGCCCCTCATGGATGATGCTACAATTGTCTAAGGGGCAACACTAAGAATCCCACAAAAAAACCCAAAAAACAAAAAACAATGCCCCCAAACAAATAACATCTCAACACATTATTCTAGTACAGTTCAGTGCCCTGGAAAACACCAGAGCAGGAGCAAATGCCTGGGAAGAAGAATTGCTTGGTCTGGCTTTGGCACCAAGATGTGTTTACTGAAGCACAGCCCAACTGAAACCTATTGCTCAGAGCAGGAAATAATCTCAGGTAAGAGAGTGCACTCCCTCAGACACAGTTGCAACAAGCTTTCTAAACAGGCAGCAAACAGATTTTGCACATCTGATATACTCCAATAACTCTTTCACTGTAATCCAATTTTTCTGCACAGTTTGAAGAGAACAGCTCTACAGAAACAAGGCAAAAAACTACTTACCAAGACAGCAAGTGGAGAAAAACTACCTTTGAAATAAAAATGAACAGAAACCAAGAAGTAAGATTAGAACTAAGGTGTTCCACTTCCAGGTTTGGTACTTAATGGTATATGTCACTCTCAAGTTAATTAACTGCACGTCTCACTGTAAAATGAATTAAACACTTTAAAGAATTAATTATCTGACATTATTTTGTTATTTGAGTTAAGCAATTGGCAGAAAGTTATACAGCTAACTGGAGAATAAAGAAGCTTATTTCTGTTTTAGTAATAGGATTAAAAAACAAGGATTGCTGTGTGGTCTCCAAAACAAATTGCCAGGGATCCTACACTGAAACAATATAAGCCTTCATGTCCATGTTTACCTTAGCACTAGGCTACACTGGTTACTGCCCAGCTAAACATCAAATCACCTTTCTTTTATTTTCTTCTACTACCTTCCACAATAAAACCCTAAAAGAGAGTATTTTTAGCCCATGCACTGAAACAATTAAACAAGAACATGAAACAATCAGCTAGTCAGTGGAACTTCAGCCTGCTCTAGAAATTTGATTGCTCTAAATGCAATTCATAATCAGGGATTTGTTAATGAAGGCTAGAAAACAGAGAGGTGAGCCCTGAGCAATCAGGGGTCTGTAGCACACCAGAGGCACCAAGGTGTCTGTATGTTGGTGCCATCTGACAGAATTAAACTGATAGGAAGTTGCTGACCGACCACTGCTAAGAAATTAGAACAGGATCAGGCACTGGCAGCTGCCTCTAGTAAGGATCAAGTCTACTTCAGTAAGATTAAATACAGACCAGCTGATTCTGCATTCCCATCCCCCCAAACAACTCCAATCTGTCACTGATGGCAACAATGCTGACACCAGACAAAGACAACACTGCCAGAGTAAACAGAAGGATTACTTAAATCTATATATAACTATGCCTTCACATACATTTATGGCACAGTCTGAGGAGACTGAACAAGGAAATGTTAAAATTTAAAAGTACTACTTTAAAAGCAAACCAGAACACTGAAGAAACATGAGTTTCACAATAGTTTTTTATGTGTGCCCTGAATAGAAATTCAACACTTGCACATGGAAGAATACGTTTCACGATGCACTGAGCTGTTAGACAGCTTTGGTGCTTTCAGGAAAAAAAGAAAGGAAGTAGCCTGTGTTCTGATCAGTCTTCTAGATCAAACTCACACATTAGAACTTCACACTGACATTTATTTCTTGACTCCAGACACAATGCTGATTTCTAGTCTGGTTTATTGCTTGATATGAGAAAGCTACTTTTTCAAAAACACTTGAAAAACATTTTTTTTTTAGAGAGCTACCTGCCACCATGTTGCTGGTTTTCTGGGAGAAAGTATACTCAGGCTATGAACTGACCTTTCAGTTAACTGGCAGGTCCAAAATTCAGTATTACCACAGACATGCAGAATTAAATAACAAGACCTAATCCAGAAAAAAATCAGCAAGTAAATACACATTTTCTTCATGCTGCTAGCAAACTACATGTGCTGCCTGACCAAGCACATTTGGAAAGAGACATCTGGCAAAAGGGTCAAACTAAAGGAATTGGAGAAATGTAGCACAATTTTTGGAAGGAAGGGCTGAGGGGTAACATTGGAAATTTAAGTTTACCTCTGACCTTCTAAATTTCTTATTGCTCATTTCAGCACTCCAGTAAATTAAATGAAATATACTCGAACCTATGAGGGCAACTGCTATGCCCAGTACTAAAAACACACAACAAAACCTGGAGACACATGCCAGAAGAAACCTGCAGATGTGCATCTATTATATCTTCCACAAAATGTGAATGTTCGACTTCAGAAGTAGTTCCAGGAATTGGTGCTGGAGTACAAATCTGAGCACTCTCTTTTAAGAGAGACAGCTGGCATCCCACTTGTCAGAAAGTTAAGTTGTACTTCTTAGCACTTGGGAGCTCCCTGTCTCTGCTCTGTCACTTCAACAGGATAATTCATACATGAAGTATTTCAGTGACTTGATGAAGACTGTACACTGGAGAGACTGGAAAGCCACCACTAGTCTGGCAGCCCTTATGACAGAGGTCAGTACCTAATGCCAAGGGAATGATGTAAAAGCAGAGAATACAAATCCCTACACGTCACCAGTATCACCTAGTGAGCAATGCAGAGATCAGAAAAATGCAGATGCTTCTTCCTGCTCTCCTCCAAAGCCAGTCAGCTGCTCTGCCATCTACCACCTCAACACCTCCTCCACCAGCATGTTGCACATGATGCAATCTTCACAGTCTGGACACTTCTACACTTACCAGTGGCCAAAAATCCCAAGGCAATGACAACTGATGAATTTTTAAGAGTGATTCTGCCAACGCTCCGTTCAGCAGCCATATCAGAAATTGCAGACCTTTTAGAAATCAAGGTATTCTGAAAGGCTTGTACAAAGTGAGAACAGCAGCATTAGTTTCAGCATTTGATCCACAGAAAAGTGGAGGCCCAGCATGTTCTTTGGAGACCTACATTCCTTGGCAAAGTTTCTACAATTTCTGTGAATGCAGAGCTGACTTTAAGAGCAACAATCACTTCAGCAACTACAAATGAAATTAAACCCAGGAGATTCTTATCCAGCTAAATATGAACAATAACACTCAATGGTGTAACACTGATGTTATTTATTTCAGTAAAAATATCTATTTAATATTTAGCCTTCTTTTTTTTTTTTTTTTTTTTTTTTTTTTATCTCCACAATTTTGGTGTACCAGAGCAGTGATCTGACAAATTCAGACATATGTCCTTGAAAATACTGTGGAAAATTCTGAGGGTCACATAAACAGCTTTGGGTACTTTGGAGGCCAGCAACAATTGTAATAATTGTAAGACTGATGAACAGCTGGACTGCTCTGTACTGGGTACTTTAGAGGGTTACAGCACAAGTGTTTCTCAGTGTGTTGCCACATCAACCTTCTCTATTTCTCTGAGCAACAGGGAAAAGCTATCATCTCTGTACTAAAGGTCTAAATAAACAGAAAATGGACACAAATTCCTAGAGCAGAAGGTGTTCTAGATTCCTTAGAATGAGCTTCCCAGCAGATGACATCACACGGTGGCATAGGTACTCAACCTTGTCACTGGAAAAGACAAGGAGGACAATGTTCCCTTAGATCCTTATGGTCTAAGATGTATCATCCTTTGGGTATGATTAGCTTTTTTCTTCCTGGAAGGCATATGTGGAAGACAAAGATTATTATTTGGAATATTTGTTTCTGAATTCCACCTACTTTGAAAGCTTTTGTGGATCTAGTCTAAGCGGCACACCCAAGGCTGTGACTGAAGTCTGTACAGGCCACCCAAGTCTGGGTGGCCTAACAACCTCTGCTGCCTCTCTCACTTGATTTTTAGCATCCAAGGAAATGAATTTTGAAAAGGCCCAGGCAGATGGAAGTCTCTGAACTGTCAGTTTCTGCCACGCCAGCACCCACACTTCCCTAATGACAAAAGGATGTGAATTCCACCTGGATGCTTCTGATAAAACTGAAGCACAGTGAGAGATGCTGAAAAGCAAATGGTGCCTCTGGAAGTCTTGGCATTAACAACGCCCCATTAAAATTAGCCAGGGCAAATTACATGTCTCCAAGCAAATCTGTAGAGGGGATTTGCATTATGACAGAGAGCCCTAAAATGTGTAATACTCGAGGTATTTTGCTGCCATACTCTGTTGCAGCTTCTGAGCAGATTTTGTATGTCATGAGCGTAGAAAGAAGACATCATCATTACATCCATTTCCACCTAGCTCTTTGGCATTTGCTTTTCACTATTACTCACTCTGGTGCTGAACACCCTGGAACTTGTTCTTTCTACAACGAAAGCTCCCCCAGTAGATACCAAAATAGGTGGGTTAGAAAACACTTACTTCATAGCCCACAATGTCACTGTCCACTTTCAAGGTTGAAAGTATCACACTAAAGGCAGATGAATTCAGATTTATCAGCAGAGAACTGAGACACAGCTCTCCTTGAAGTAAGATCATTTAGAGATCCAGAAATGTTGCATGTGGTACCCAGATAGAACCAGTAATTGAGGAATTTTAAAGTGCATAAACTGTGAAGACAGACTGCCCAAGCTGAGTGATTAGCACAGAGAGAGATGCTTTTATACCACTTTTCCCTAGAGCTGTGCCTGTCAGCATGGTCTCACCTGCTCTTTTCCACAGCAGCTGCAGCTGCTTTCACAGCCTTCCCTGCAAGGACAAAGAATGAAGAGGAGACTAGAGGAGCCACTCAGAGCAGCTGCAGATGCTAATAGAATAATAAAGCAGGCAAACCTGCCTTCAAAATATTACCAGCACCAGTTCTGAGTGTAAGTAGTGTTTGCATCTTCCCACACCACACTGTTCCCATATGAAGCAATCTTCCATAACAGCCTTCTGAAGGGAATTTTTGCTTTTACAACAAGACTGGGGAAGGATTTCTTGTTCCACACATGGTCTCAGCCCTGGGGTCCACCAGTTGGTTCTTCGCCAAAACTTTACAGAGACCAAGTATGTCACAGCAATACCTTCAATCCTTGGAAACCTCATGGACACAAATCTGACACTCTGAGTGATCTAAAACTGAATTACCACATGTATTTTCTTTGTGAAGAGGAAGTTCCAGTGGCTGATCCATCAGAGCAAGCTACTGACCGGTATCCATGGGATCCCTCTGCTACCCACAACTACCAAGAAACAGGTATCAAGTGGATCTCAGAGGATGAAGGACAGAGCAGCTGAGAGGAGCAATGACCTGTCTCTCCTGTTTTTATTCCTGTATCTTCAAGACAAGTCCAATCAGAAGGAATTTTACCACATTACTGATTTACCAGGGCAGCAACAATACAAGATTACCAGACTTCTGTTACTGAGTTATGACTAACTTAGGGATAATTGCCTCCTGGGAGAAAGAGTAGCTCAAATTCTGTATTTGTTCAGCAAGGGTGTTGTAAACACAATGCATTTTTGTAACAGGGATGACATCCAAGTTAATTGTTAAGCAAAAGGTCCATAAAGAATACTTATTGTGTTCTCATATTGTTCATTATTCTAGCACTTGAGGCTTTCGCTTTCTTCCTGCTGAGGTCCTCCAAATCCCTTAGAAAGAAGAATAAACTGAACTTCTCAACAAGCCCCCTAGTGTATGTTCTGTCTCACTACAATAAGAGGAATACATGAGACAGCCAAAAAAGGATGAAAACTTCAGACACAGGTTTCTGAAGTTAAATACATATGTTCATATTAAAACAGCATTCTTCATTTTCATCAAATGTAAGAGGAAGTAGAGGTGTTCAACATCTTGGCATTCCTCTTAAAGCAACATCTACACTACAGTCACAATGAATCACATGAGCTTCTTTTCCCACACTCCCAGCTATAAACCTGCTGTAACTCCAATACCAGTATTCCAAATCATGCTTAGAAAAAACTAAGACCAGTATAGTCACTGGCAGATAGGGAACTGGTATTCTAGGTCCCAGCTCCACCCAGCTGTCCAGGCTGCACCCATGGGAGCCCAGTTCACAGAATCCCCAGATGCTACCCAGGAGCTGAAGCCTGTGGTATCCCTTAGGAGAAAACAAGAAGCTGGCCTTGCTCTTGTGTACTTTCAGGGGCTGCCAACACTGTCAAGCAGGCTCAGCCTGAGGCACATACAAATAAGAAAAACTTTATATATAATTTCCAGGTACATGTACTAACTCCTTTGCAACACTCCAGAGCACACAGCTCAGTTTCCTTGGCAGTACCTCGAGTTTTCCAATTACTCTCTTACTACTACTTCCTGCAGCAGCAAGTCACAGGTTCACAGAACAAATATATACATTCTCCTAAGATCAAATTCTGTCTCTAGCACAGGATCCAAGGACATTTTCTTGATACACTTTGTATAAAGATAACCTTGTCTGCCATGAAACAGATGTAAAACTGTGCCCAATTCTTGCTCTCTAATTTTGCAAGCAGAGATTAGTTTTCAATACCAAAGCAGTGAAAATTGTGGCACTTTTCCTTGTTTCTCTAGTAAGGAAGTCTTTTCTCAATTGTTGGCTTCTGGTACCAAATAACACAGCCTCTATGCTGAACATAGTGTGTGCCCTTGAGAAGAGTCTGCTGCTACACTACACAACAAAAGGTTCAATCATCAGGATCAGAGATGTGGTACAAAAGGAGGAACTTTCAGATTTCTTCTTCAATTCACGAAAGAACTTGTTTCAAAAGCATCTCTCAAGCACCCACATATATTGCAGAGTGCTTTTATTTCACAGGTATTTCTCAGAAACTTCAGCAACTCAGCTTCTACAGACTGTGGCTGAAGTTCATGACAAACAAGGCTTTTTGGTTTGTCAAAAAGTTTGTTAACCAAAGCTACTAAAGGCAGGGAAGTTGAGCAGATATTTATAAGTTCACCATCCACACCGCTTGGACAGTTTAGGGTAGAGAAGAAGAAACAAAAAGAAACAATGGGGACCAGCAGTATGTAGTCATCAGAGCTACAGTCTCATAAAGAAAAAGGCAGATAAAAACCAGGGAAAAGCATTTACCAAAAATGAAGGAAAGAAGGAAAACATGGTGGCAAAAACCCGAATCAAACCCTGTTTTCCAAGAGACATGCAGGCCTTAAACAAAAACAAGAGCTTCATGGGTCTGGTACGATTCAAACAAGTTACAAAACATGGAAAATTCCATTACTTCCTCTTCACAGAAAAGGCAGTGGCAACTATCATCTTTCAGAGAAAAAGAAACCTGAGGGGAAAAGCCTACAGATTGCAGTCTTGAAACAAACATCTTCATTCACCATTTCCGTTCATTTCTAAAAAAATATTTTCCATCTAGCATATAAAAATTTGAGACATTATTTTTGGGAAAAGCTGGAGGCTATGTGTGGGCACTACAAACAGAGGCTTTGATGGAAAAAACTAGTCAGAGCATTAACAAATGACAGACTATTATCCTTCAGTAATGAACTGACATGATGGTACTTTCCCTTGCTTTTCTTTGTTTTTAAATAAAAGATCCTGTCTGTGTCCTGTTAACTACTACAGAATGGTTCTCAAAGTACTTGCAATGCTGCACTCACTCAATTATAGCAGTGATTTATAAGCAAAAGGAAACAAAGAAAAATTGTATAAGGACAAACTACATGTTTCAAAGGCTAAATTTAAAAGTGTAATAAATATGTGCAATTAGACAATTTACAGAACTGTTAGGGTTGTGAATTTTCCTTTCTTGGTTTTTGCTCTTTTAATTCCTGCAAATGTAAAAAGGCAACTTACTACATTCTGTCCTTTACTTCTTGGATGCCTGGAGAATCTGCTACCATACCTAGGTCTGACAGGTATGGAAACTCAGGAAAACAACTTCATGCTTTTCAACTGCCGGAGGGAAAAGTTAAATGCAACCATAAACATTCCCAAGATGCATAGTATACTTGGATCACCAGCTACATGAAGAACCAGAATGACAGGCTAGCCTGACAAGAAAACCCTCTAAAAGAGAGAATCACTATATAATTATGATTGCATATGAAGAAAGAAATGAAGAGGAATTAAAACAGTCTCTAAGGTTTTTAACCAAATGCACCATTTATCCAAAGTATGAGATAAGTTTGTAGTCTATTAGTATGTCTGAGTTCATACAGCCCCAGCAAAACTTCGCTCCTAATTACTTGCGGGCATTCCAGGAATATGTATTGACTACAACACAGGATACAAATATAAAAACTAGTAAGAAATTGAAGTGACTCCCAACACAGAAAAAAAGAATAAATGATTGTTTTAAAAGAGGTTGGTTGTGAATTGTATCACTGCAGAGGTGTTAAATCATGCAGCAAGTTTGCCAGTTTCAACGCCCTTACTTTGCAAGTCAGCCTATCGCTGCAAATGCCCACTGAGAAAACAAAGCAAAAAATTCTACATTGTTAGAAATCTGCTTGTTTTTCAAGTTTGTGGCAGCTACCAAGAAATGAAATAAATCTTAAGTTTTCTTCTTTGGCTAGTCTGACACAACATCTTTCTTATCTTCGAAGCTTTTCTCTTTGCATTTACCATTAAGGTTTGTATGTCACCATCTAGGCTCAACTGCCTTTCACAGAGCCACAGAATCATTAAGGCTGGAAAAGACCTCCAAGATTGAGTCATCTCATTCCCACCTATATCTCAGGCCTATTTAAGTCTTTCACAGTTAAAGTTTGCAAGATCTTATCCTCTGATGTCTGTAACCATTTACCTCCAGCAAGCTCAAGATCAGGCACTCTAAGTGAAGAGTCGGACAACAGCTAAGATTCCTTTTAATCCATTTGATTATCCTTCTACATGCTGATGAGACATCTGTGGATCAGGTGTGGGAACCAGCTATATCCCACATGAAAAATCAAGACTCACTGCACGTGTCCAAAATAGATGCATTAATGCTGTGTAGTATTTCCTAATTTTGGACAGGTAGAAAAACATCACACTAATGAGGGTCATACTTCACAAAGAATGGTATCCCCTTCTTATGTGCCAAAATCCCCATCCTATGTGCCCCATTGCTGCTCTGTTCCCTTGTGACTCACACTTCACTAAGCTGCCCATAAGCGTGTCTCTAACTCTTGCAAACTCTGCTTTTAAAAGAAGAGCAGGCTGTGTGTCTTCTCCCAAGTGAATGTCAAGGTGCAGGGGTCAGAAGCTGTGAACTCCACCCGGAGCCCCTTATTGATGCCAGAGGAAGAAAATATGAGACACAGTCTTCCCTTTAATGTTCCCTAAGGACTGGCTTTTACTTTAACTGATGGTCAAGGTCCCTATTGGTATTCCACTGGGGCACACCCAAACAATCTCATTTGCATTAAGGGCTATGTAAAATTCTTGCCTCACCCTTAAAATGTCTCTTTCAGAGGTGCAGGTGTAAATTTCAGGCATTACTGAGGTTTATGCTACCCAAGTTTCTCCACAAATCTGCTCATAAGGTAAGCATGCTCAGGACATGCAGTTGGGGATTAAAACGAAAAGTCATGAAAAGAAAATACTGAAGTAACTGAGGGTTTCTTCTATCTCAATCTTCTCAAACATCAATATGGAATGACAATTGTTAAACAAAGTATGAAAGATATAACATGATATAGCATCATTATGGATCATAGCTTAACAAACCTCTAAATTTAATTTTGTTCATAAACAGCAATCAGGAAAATTAATAAAACTACCCCTTACAGTAGAGTAGTACTGCCTTCAACACAGTCTCTATACCAGCTCACTTCCACACCATCAGGGAAACAACGGTTTTCCCCTCCTCCTACTACTTATGTTTCTTCTTTTGAGAAACTGTAACAGAATAAAAAATTTATTCTATTTTCCTTTCCCCTCACCATGCAAGAAAAACATATTTCCAAACAAGATCACACTGTGTTTTTAATAACTCACGAAATTAGCATTTAGAAAGCACCATTCACCCTCGATTTCTATGACACTTTTAAATTTCATTTAAGTACTTGTTTACTTTTTCCTGCTTTGGGGAATTATAGATGCTTATTTAGTAATATCCTCACTGTATCAGGGCCACTACTAAAGAAACTGACGTATGCACAGTAGTGAAAGACCAGAGACTGCTTGAATTTGCATGAAGATCTGCAATAGTGCCACTGAAGTAGGTGCAGTTACACTCAGGTTACTACACAGCACACAGCAGAGACCAAACCATTCCAAAAGGCTCCAAGTACTGCTGTGGTGGAAGGAACAAAAGTAAAATCTGTATTCTGAGTCTCAAACCTCTTCCCAATTCACCTGCTCACCATAAAGAATCAAATAATATTTTTAGCAAGAGCAGCCAGCGAGGGGTCAGGAAGAGACTAAATAGCTATACTAAGGTCACACAGGACATTTGCAACAGAGAACACCTCTAAGCCCTGATTTCCCAATTTCCAGAATACCACCTTTAATCACTCACATACCTTTAAACACCACTAATCATAATAGTCAAAATAAATCCAAAGAAAATGTTCTGCATTCCAACAAACAGCCCAGTGTCTTGAAACACCATGTACCTCAACAACCTCAGGAACATCACAAGAGAACCCAAGCTGATTCTGCAAAAGCACGATGAGAAAGGGATTCATGTCAGGCACTACCACAGATCTCCTTAACTCACCTTCCTCTGCTAACTAGATCAACTGTGCATCACACTGATGAGAAGTGTGAAGTTAAGCTGAGTTGTTTCAGCTCACCCTCTGATATCTGCTGATCAAAAAACTTAAACCACTTTTTCTTTCCCTTCCAATCATTGCCTTTATTATATGTTTTTAGAACATTTTCAGAGAAGCAGATAAACCCCCATTAAATATTAATTATGGGTATTTTCTACTGGATTTATGTGAGAAAAGTTATTTCTATCATGCTGCTTTCTTAAAACAGATAAATTTATCTGCAACATCTGTATATGAATGAACAATCAATAAAGTACAGCATAATGCTTTACTTCTTTTAAGGATTTCAGACAAAGATGACCAACACCTCTGAGGATCAAGACTTGAGAAAAATCTTAAAACTTTGGCTTACATTCCCTACCAAAGGACTTGGGTCCAGATCAAGATGCAAAACAAAGAGAAACTTGCAGTAGAGTACAGAATGAAGAGGATGCAGGGGGAGAAGAAAAGGATAATGAAATTTTAATGTCAGGTTAGCCAAAGAATAACAAACAAAATGGCTCTGCGTTATAAAATACACTGAGGCTTACTCCATGCTTCAGTGATGGAATCAAGCATTTCCTGTGGGTTCTGCCCTCAGATATACAGCACATTAACTAGATTTAACCACAAAAATTCTGGAGTTTTTTTCCTCAGCACTGAAAATTAATATTGTCTTCTGGACAAAAGTGTTATTCTCCTCTTTACACTCATAATTTTCTCTCTCTCACCAAAAACTTTCAAACATGTTCTGAAACTTATTTCTAATGGGTGGTACTTAAGTGCACCTATCAGTTTTGGCTATTTCAGTCAGTTGGCTTGCTCACTTGCAGTGCCTATTTCTGTGAATTCTTACAAAACCTGTAAATGTTGAATCCAACACTCAGGAGCTATGGACACCAAATACCACAAAACACAGAACAAGCACGGACTTACGCAGCTCTTCTCGGTGCCTCTCTGTCTCTGCAAAAAACTGGCGCAGTTCCTCCGTGATCTCCATGTTACTCAAGTCATATTCTATCTCCCCTTCAGACTCGGAGTCTTCCTCCATTTCAGAGTCCCTTTCAGCATCCTCTTCCATTTCAGAGTCCTCATCAGCATCCTCCCTCTCCTGGTAGGCACCTGCATACTGAGCTCCCCCATGATATGGAACTCTGATATCTGTTCTATAGCTGGAAGAATAGTTTTGGGTATGTGGGAGATCATTCCCACCCCAATCTGAGTAGTGGCTGCTCGGAGAGGCTGCAGCAGGATGCCATGGATGCCGTGGCAGGTGATAACAGCACTCCATGGCTTTCCTGTAGGCTTTCTGGTGCCTGCGCATCCAGCGCATGGCTACGTCATAGTGCCTCCAGTACCTTGCGTACAGTTGCTGAGAGTACCATGGCTCGGTGTCCTCCTGCAGCCAAAACACATGGGGAGAGGGAAAGAACACAAAAAATCAGCCACATACCACAGCACTAATGCTCCCCCCAAAAAACAAGGTATAAAGAGAGAGAGAAACAAAGAATAATTGAGGGGAGCAACTAAATGCAAGACAACGCTGCCTTTTACTCTTCTGTCATCCTTTAGCTATGACAGAACATGAAGATTTGAAAAAGAACATGTATGAGCACAGTGCATTTGTACCACACCTCATAACTCCTACAAGAGACTGTTTTGGCATCAACACAACTAATGAAGAACTAGAAACAGAGAAGTTGTAGTGTCCAGAAGGTATTTTCCAAGTGTTCATGCTACTACAGTGGGAATCAGATCTTTTTAGGAAATATGCCGTGTGGATATATTCCACAATTCCTTAGACACTCACATGAGTTGTAAGAACTGAATCATTCCAAAGGGTAGATATTACAACCTATACCTGATTTCCAAATCAACAGACACAAAACACAAGAGATTAAAATTCCTCTGCATTAAAAGAAGTACATTCATTTTATCCAGTAACATATTTCCTCCAGTA
Organism: Muscicapa striata striata; assembly: GCA_030060385.1. Lineage (NCBI taxonomy): Eukaryota > Metazoa > Chordata > Aves > Passeriformes > Muscicapidae > Muscicapa > Muscicapa striata. The sequence continues at coordinate 2,734,098 of JAREIS010000031.1, forward strand.
ATGTATTTCCTCCATCTGCCTGCCAAAGTTTTTCAGAAAAGGTCAAACAGCAATTCAGACAAGTTCATATATCCACCATGGCCACAATTAAAAACAAGACTGTATTTAGCTAAATGCAAGCTGACAGTAAATCTCCCTTTTGTATCTATCACCAGCCAAAACATGAAAAGAGGCAATAAAGTGCCACTGATAAACTACAGAGAAAAACAGTTCTACAGAAAGAAACACAGCGTAACATACCTTCTCCTGTCTTTCAGCTAATCATAATTTTCCTTAAAGAAGTTTCATGCTGTTCAGATTTCACCAGCAACTACAAAGCCCCACAGGCCCTGTAGCCTTAAGCTCCCTTCATACAAGCTATTTCATCTCCACCCTCATCCTACTCTCAAAAAGCAGGATAATAGAGGATCTTAAAAAGCCATAAAGTAGATAGAGCCTAAAACAAGTAAACTAAATTATTTAGTTAAATGAAATAAAGCAACTATTTTCTCCCTTTCCCTCATGTCTTAATTTCCATAGAAAATCTTTTATCTGGAGTAAAACAGAATGTCTCTACTTTAAATAGGAAAATTTTAATTAAGCCATGTTCTGGCAGACACTCACAGCTATGGCAAAACTAGCTGACGTTTTCAGAGATGAATATGACATTTACAGTCCTTTATATTAAGGTGGTTTCTTTTCTTTTTTTTCAAGGACATTCAGGACAAAAATCTTTAAGTCTGTTTTCTTGATCTGCACTGGCATCATTTGGTACCCTTAAAAGAATGATTCTCTAGGGAAAAGAAATCCCAAGGCAAAACAGAAAACTCAAACCTAAAACATAGCTCCCATTTAACACTATCCAGAGAAGTTTGTTTAGTTTACTTACATTTGTTTTCACTTTCTAGTTCTCAGACAATAAAGCAAAAGCTAGTGAGTTCGGAATAATACTGCCCTCACTCATGCTGCCCTTCTTTCTGGAAAATTGAGTCCACTATTCCATAAGAGATCAATGCTATATCTTTTTAAGGTCATTGCTAAGTGCCCTCAGAAACAAAATATCTTCAGCTAATAGAGTACATAATGAAAACTCTCCACAACAGACTTGCATTCCTTAAGGACCAAAATCTGCAGCCTATTTGTGAAGGGCTGTGTAGCTCAGCTATGTGATTTAAAAGTGCAGACAACTAATCTTTCCTGAAAAAAAGAATTAATGGACATGAAACTTGACTGCTCTTCTCCTCTTGGTCTAACACTGCACTGCTACAAGACCATGTACTTGGAGTTCCCAAAATGCATAATTCCCAAAATGAGTGGGCAGAAGGAAAGCATCTGCCTTCCATATGGAATTTCTTCATCCTTAATCATTCAACTACCTAACAGCTAGGATGAGCAATGTTTTATTTGCTGTTTCCGTTAGCTTAAGAATGTCATACTGACTCCTCATCCTTCAGCAGACAGATGAGAATGTCCTATTATCAAATCTGATACATTAACAAGCTACTTTTAAAACATTTGCCTATTTTTTTTTCCCCTTAAATATTAAATACTTTAAAATCCAGTTTTGGAAGACCATGAAGCTTGACAAAAGCAGGTATCTCCTACATTCTATATATCTGCAAAGAAGACAATATATTCTTTTAAAGCTCAAAAATTATATCAAGTTCTTATAAAATGTTTCTAAAAAGGAACTTGATGACTTTACTGAAAGCTCTGGAATCAAGTTGGTTGATTTATCTGGCTGACTAGCTCCAGTTGTTAAGGGAAAAGAAGACAAAAAGCCAGTTCATGCAGACAGAACTGTGATGCTGGTGCTTGTCCAACTACTTTTTGTGAGGGGTTTTTTGTTGAAAGCAACCCTTGAAAACCACTCTTACATTTGAATTTTAAAAATACATCTGTTTAAAAAGAAATTACAGAAATGTTTTTGAGTGGAAAAGGGAAAGGAACACTTTTAGTCTCACTTAATTCTGTGTCTGTGCTTTTTCAGCTGTGGAATAAATGGAAATAAGAGATTTCCTAAAGGAAACAAAAGCTATAAATCTAAGGCAAATGATCAGTCCTCTGTTATTCTCCTGTTATTTCTCTGGAGTCTTCCCAGGAATAGACAAATCACTCATTGTTGTAATATGAATTCTATTTTCAAAGCAATTTAGTGACTTTTACATCTAATTTTTACATGTCTGCATTCACAGTTCAATAGAAGTGTTTATATGCATTTTGTATATAAAATGTGACTAAGCTATCACATAGAAACCCATTAAGACCTCTTACCATCTTGTGGAATTTGCTCTGGTGATGATCAACGTGAACTAGGAAAGAAAAGAGTAGCTTTTTAATTCATAAAAAATATATGTATTAAGGTGGTCACAGGCACTGAATATATTTTTTGTTATATTTGAGTACTACAACCAACAGCTGTTAAGCATCCCTTCTCTATTTGGGCAAGTTGAAGTCTCTTACTGATAGATTTTGATAAAAAAAGAATCCCATTCATTAAAATTCTCACTCCCATAAGAAAGTTAAAAGGGAGCCTTCTACAAAATGTAGCCTAAAATGCTGGAACTGAACATTTCTCCCATTGCTCTTCTCTTTCTTCATGGTTCTACAACTTTTGTTCTCCAAATTAATGCCAAACAAATTGTTCTCACTTCTTAGCTGTGTCTGCACAGAAACTTGTATAAAATAAGCAATTGCCATAAAATGATTAAACCCATCCTGATTCCACTCATGCAGTGAGGTTTCTGTTTAACCTGTGCTGCACTTTTGACCACATATAGTGCCTTCTTTCTCTTTGCTTCACTTTTTTTTTCTCTCCAGCATCTGATCCTGCCTCCCATGAAGAAAACACAGATCAGTTCAAGTTGCAGCTACATTTTTTAAATGTGAGGAAAAGGCATAAGGAAGAGGGGCAACTGGAGAGGAAAAAAACTAAAAAGGAAAAAAAAATTTGTGGAGGTAGAAAGGGAGAACAAGAGCTCTATAATCATCAGGCAGGATTTATAATTACCATCATTTCCAGGTGGTTTACCAGTACATATTGCTGAGAAATAGTCTTCTTTTATCCGACAATTATTTTGTTACTTATTACATATTATTTTATTTATTACACTTACAGGTTAGCTGCTTCCTTCATGTATTTCTCCTGACATTCTCACCCTCAGCCTGAACTTTATTTTAGCTGGCAGTGAAAGGTAACAGAAATAGAGTACACTAAACTACCTATTGCTACTCTTAAGATATGGTCAGATGCTATTCCCAGAAATACTGGAATATAGCCAAGACAGCACTTAAAACTGATGTAGATTTATACCAGGATAAAGCCAGGGTTTTTCAAAATGCATATGAACACACTACATAGCCCAGTTGTGTTTTGCCTCATATTTAACGATACTGATTACAGAGCAATTTTTTGTCACTTAAGACAAGCCATACTGCTTGGAAGGAGAATGGAATGGTCAAACAAAATGCAAATCATGTAGCAACCAGAAAAGCAAATGACTGCCCTTTCCAAAGCCCACACTAAGCTCAAAGCCATAAACCCCTGGTAACACCCATCTGTCTGCAAGAAGCTCTACATACAGGAGCACTCCCACTGCAGTTGATAACAACTCATGCCAGCAAAGGCTGCAGATTCGGGCATTAGGCAACTAAAGCATTCGAGTCACTGGATTCTCTCCTGCCTGCTTGGAGAAAGAAGGAAACCCAGCACTGAGATCACTGCAAAACACTATAGCATCTTGTAACACTCAAAACCCATGCATACATAAAAGAACTGCTGTGCCATCTCTCTTTGTGCATCTCAAACATCTCAAATCCAACCACTGCCTTCATCAAAACTTTCACCTCCACTCACATGATGTGCACATATACTTTCTGTCTCTTTCCCAGATGTATCTGCATACTGCCAAGTTACCATAACATCTTTTTCTCATACTTAAAAAACCTAAGCCCATGATAGCCAATTCTTTCATTTTCCTCTTCAGAGAAGTAGGTGTGTTTAGTTTTCATGTTCTCTCTAATTCCTACATGACAAAAATTTCTTTGAAACAGCTACAGAATAAACAGAAATCATGACTGATCTCAATCTAAATAATTTTTAAAGCAGTAATTAGTAAAGTCTGATACTTTATTATTAATACACAACATGTACATAATCTTTCTGAAAGGGAAGGAGGGAAAAACCCTGGCAAAACCATCCAAATATATTAGTTTTCCAAATATGAAAAACTTGTTTTGCCAAACACAGAAACGTTAATTATTTTCATAAATTATTTATGAAACATTAGACTACAAATATAAAACACAGCATAAAAATGCTGCAAGCAAGGACACTAAATTAAAAAATGAGTTTATTTTCAGTTGAATTACTCTTCCAAAAAAAAAACAACTATATAAAATATGAAACATTACAATCAGCAGAAAAAATAAATTTAATAGTTCTACATCTATAATTAATACTTGAAAATGAAATATGGACCAACTGAACATATGGAACTTACTAGCAAATATACAGTTTAAAATGGGAAAGAGATTTGTTTGCCTAAACTGATCATCAATGATAGAAATTTTTTTCTACTTCCTTTTCCCAGTTTTAAAATATTTCTCCACTGATAATGAACCAGGGATGTACTCCCTTTCATCAAAACATGTCTCCCTTACCAGCTTGAGGCAGGTGAGCATTAGAGAAAATAAATAAACCTGATCCAAGCAATGACAGCATTTAATTCCCTTGAAGTCAATAGAAGCTAAGACAATGTTTGTCACACTGTAAGGTCAATGCAAAGGGGTTTATAACTTGATAAGTAAATCCCACTCTGGGACTAGTGGTGTGTTGGATACAGTGTGGCCACACAGAGGAAAGAGGGACAACTCCAAGCCCAGTGCAGGATCAATGAGGGTTCCACTATTCACAATTCCATCCATACAAGATTATCTTAAATGATATTGTGGTAAAAACATCGTATGTTATTAAAGGAAGGTCAAATTTCAATAAACTCAGCAGGTTTCAACAAAACACATTTATACAAAGCTTTCATGAAAAAGCCAACTACATTTGAATTGGAAAGGCCCCTAACAACAGACAACTGACCAGCCCCTGTGCCCACTGCTGCTTTTGTCCCTGCTGTGAGAAGTGTCTTCAGTCAGGCCAGAGCTGCCCTAACTCAGTATCCAGTTTCTGCCAATGGTTACTAAGAGATACTCAGTAAAATGTGACACTAACAAACTCATAAAGGAATTACTTTTCCATGTACATTTCTCCTGATTTCAGAAAGTAGTCATTCAGATGCTTTTTTTTTTTTTTTTTTTTTTTCATCTCCAAACTGGTTTTGGCATTTAAAGCCAAAATCCCCATGAGTAACAGGTGTTTCTAATAAATCCCCTGGCAGCAAATTTCACAGTTTAAGGGATTAAACACAATTTTATGCAGTATATTTTGAACTCACCCTAGTATATACTAGCTAAAAACATGTAAGCATAACATCAAGTGCATCCTTCCATGAACACGATTTCATTTTACACTTCTGATGCTTACTCTGATTCAGAATTACCACCAGAAGAGGGAAAAGTCTGAAAAGTAGTCTGACATTCTGTGCTTCAGATTACCACTGTGCATTGCTGTGACGTTTGCTTTAATACCAAAATGCCCTAGTTACAGTCACGCAGAAACACAAGCCTGTGATTGCTGGGACAGTTGGCAGGAAAAGTTACTTCTCTTCAAAAGAAGGGGTAAAAATTCCCAATGCTATACACTACATTCTGGTTTGTGAATGACTGTAAATACAAGACTTGTTCAACACTTAGGATACAGTTTCAGCTGTTTCTCATCCCAACAGGAGTGCTACTGAGACCCACCTATCACTATGATGTTCACATCAATGTCCTTAAACCAACAGCAGCAACTCCTGTGAATGGAAGGGAAACAAATTAATAAAACGCAAAAAAAATGTTCTCAAACTTTAGCATATCTATTACAGATCTTTTGGCCCTATCAGAAGCTGAGGCAGTGTGACTCCCCAAAAGAGGGTCTTTATTCTCTGAGCTCCAGGACATAAAACCAAAAGCTATTTTGGCCAAAAACCAGAGGGAAGAAATAAAGTGCTAAAAGCTGTACAACTATCAGTAGCCCAGTTAGCTTATGTTTCATCTGGTCAATTTAGTTATAAACAAGGAACAGGATGGAACTTCTCCACTACAGCTTTTGAAGGCATAAATAATTTCCCGGTCACACAGATGTCGTGCCCAGACTCCAGCAAGCGACTGAAAGGCTCTCAGAAGCGATGAGCAGCTCCCGTCTCAGCAAACGGGGCACAGTTACACCCAAGGGCTGGCAGGAGCACAGGCCTCGTGCCCCGCTGCCCCCGCGCACAGAGCGCCGAGCTCGCCCATCGCCGCCTCACGCCGCGGGCCGATAAACCGCAGAGAAAGGGCAAAGCCCCGCGCCCGTACCGCTGCCACAGCCACCGCCCGGTGCCACAATCACCGCCCTTGGCCCTGCCATGCGCCCTGGCTCCCACATCTCCCTGCTGAGCCCTTCGCTTTCCCGCTCCCGCCGCCGTTTCGCCCCGGCTGCCATCGCCCTCAGCTCGGTTCTTTCCCCGGGCGGGAGGCCCGGGCCGCAGCCTGCGGGGGGCACCGCCGTCCCCGCACCCACCCGGGCAGCGCGGGGCTCCGGCGGGCAGTGAGAGCCGGGCAGAGCCGCCTCCAGCGCTGCCCCGCTCCGTTCCGGCGGGGCCGAGCGCGCCTTCCCCGCCGCTTCCGCCCGGCGCTGCCCAGGCCGCGGCGCCATCTCGCGGTGCTGTGGGAGGCGCCGCCGGGCCCCGCTCCCCGCAGCCGCCCGGGAGCCGCCGGCCCCTCACGGACACGGGCTGCGAGCTTGGCAGGATCGGTTACTTTGGGAAAGACCTGCGACATCATCGAGTTCAGCCTGACAGAACACCACCTTGTCAACTAAAGCACGGCACTGAGTGCCACGTCCAGTCTTTCCTTAACCACCTCCTTGAGCAATTTATTCCAATGTCTAATCGCCTTTTCTGTGAGAAACTTCTTCGGAATGTCCAGCCTAAACCTTCCCTGGCACAGCTTAACATTATCTCTTGTCCTGAGAAAATTGACCCAGAAGAGACCTCTCTGGAGCCTTCCAGGGAGTTGTAGGGAGTGGTAAGGACCCCCTGAGCTCCTTTTCTCCAGGCTGAGCACCCCCAGCTCCCTCAGCCGCTCCTCTCAGCCTTGTGCTCCGGATCCTTCACCAGCTCCATTGCCCTTTCCCGGGAAGTTCTCAGCTCCTGCTGTTCCACCTCATCCCTCCCTGGTCGCCATCTCCAGTCACAGGGCACACACGGTGCTCACCAAGCTGATGTGTTACTCAAAACATGTGTGCGCTGCGGAGGTGATGGTGTGGCACGGCTATATTTTACCCTCTGGTTATTATTTTTTCCATAGTTAATATGTTAATTTTATCTTCAGGTTCTGTACTGAGCCAGTATTTTCACGGGACTGTGAATGAGCAGCCCCTCGGAGACCTGTCATAGCTGGCAGAGCAGGGATTGCATTTTCCCCTGTGTAGCATTTTACACTCTCTATATTAAATTTGCCAGCTATTACTTGGTGCCATAATGTTGTTGTGTGATTCTTCATGGTCAATAAACCCCTCAGCCGTACCGTACTGAATAGCCCAGCATCCTCAACAGACCATGCCACCCCATTGTCTGTGCCTTTCTCTGGACAGCTCATGGATGGACTGTAGCACACACTAAGGTCTCCTCTCCTCTCCTCTCCTCTCCTCTCCTCTCCTCTCCTCTCCCTCCTCCCTCTCCTCTCCTCTCCTCTCCTCTCCTCTCCTCTCCTCTCCTCTCTCTCTCTCCCTCTCCTCTCCTCTCCTCTCTCTCCTCTCCTCTCCCTCTCTCCTCTCTCCTCTCCCTCTCCTCTCCTCTCCTCTCTCTCTCTCTCTCTCTCTCCTCTCCCTCTCTCCTCTCCCTCTCCTCTCCTCTCCTCTCCTCTCCTCTCCTCTCCTCTCCTCTCCTCTCCTCTCCTCTCCCTTCCCCTTTCTTGTCTGCTGAAAACCAATTTCTTCCTCTGTGTTTCACCTGATCCCTTTCCCTGGATTACTTTTGAATCTTTCACTTCACAAGATATCTGCTGCTGTATGAGCTGTGTTTTCCTTGGAAGACCATGTAGATATTTAATGAGTTACTGATGTTACAAGAGCTGAAGGAGAAGGGGAATAATGAAGATAGGTACAGTTCAGTTTTGATTCAGCACTCTTTCTTGAGACTACATTCAGGCAGGAGAAATTCATATCAAACATTTTTTATGCAGTAGCACTTAAGCCTATCTATCTTATCAGTGGAGAAGGAGCACCCTGGCAAGGTTTGCTTTTAAAGGAAGCCCCTTTACATGGTCCCTCCCTCAACCCCACAGCAGAGAAGGTGTGACAGTAATCTTGGATTAGTAAATACATTTTTTTCTACACCCATGAAACATAAAAAAGATAAACTGAGTCTAGAATGAAGTAAATACCCCTGCAATTTCTTTCTCAAAACTAATGATTTGGTGATGAAAGCATAGCTCCTATTGATTCCAGCATGAGATCTCTCACAGGCTGAGGGCCAGAAGCATCACAGGGGAGCCTTGCTTTTATTGATCAGTTTTGTCAGTGGTGTCCCATAATGCAGCTACTTTCTTGAGCTACTTTCTTCCATGACTGTATTCTTTGCAGTTTTCAGTGTTGCTCCAATAGGCTAAAAATAAGGACACTCTTTGCTGGGAAATGTTTCCTGGCAAGAAAACAAAATATTGGACAAGACTACCTATTAGAGAATGGAAATTTCTTCATAAGAAACAGCATTTGCAGTTGTCAAGTCTTAGGGAATATTTGTTGGTACTCAGATTCATTAATTAGCCAATTAATTTCATTAACTTGTTCTTTAAGAAGCTATGAGTCTAATGGCTGGAGGTTTGTAAAAAAAAAAATAAAATTGTAGAAAGTTGAAATCTGCAGCACACTTACGTAAGCTGAAAAAGTGTTCTGGGCATCAGATCTGAAGGGGAGGTAGTTTCCAGAGCACAGTGGCAATGACTGGAAGTTGGAAAGTGGGCAGTAAACCTTTTTTTCTTGTTCTGCTGTTCAAGAATGATACATCTGTCACACCAAAATCTGTGGTTCTGCACAACATGTACAAATTTGTATGTAGACCTTTATTTTGCAAAGATTGTGTTATTGAAGTGAGTTAAATATAATTCAAAATAAATTACATTTAGAACTGCAGATTGTCCAAGGTGTTGTAATTATTGACCCCATTTGTTCATTACTAAGACAAAATCATGTTTTACATTATTTGTAGCAGATTTCCAATCATTATATAAATTCTTTGTTTGAATTAAAATAAATCCTTCTTAGGCCTAGCTCCTATATAATGTGAATCTACAATTAATAAAATTTACAGGAAAATATGTCCCTTTTGGGGAGAGGGAGGGGGAAGGTGTGTGGCTGTGTTTGTGTGTGGGAAACTACATGGGAAATTTCTCTTACCTCTGGCTTTCTGAGGGACAGGCTACCAGAGGCAGAGTTGGAGAGAAGTAAAATATCTTTAAGACAATTTTACTGCCAAAGAAAATATGAAGTGGAGCTAGACCTCTAAACCAAATGCCATTACTTTTATCCAAAGTTAGATGTTGCTCATATCTCTCTTCTGTAGCTCCCGTGGCCTCATTGTACATGTATACATGTTAATGAATTAAATATCAGGAGCACCTCTAAAAACATCCCCCATTGGGACAGGGAGTGATATTCCTTTTGCTGTTTTTCTGTTCTCACTTGCAGTCTGACAGTGATCTCTACACCTGAGCCAGTCACTCTTCAGATACCATTATAGTCACGGGCAAAGCACAGTAATGCATTTGGGGTGCTATTCATCTGGTGTATGTTGGTTATCTACTTTGGGTAAAAGTGAATCACACCCCAGAAGTGCTTTTTTTTTCCCAGTGATTTTCAAGGAAGCCTGAGGCAATTCTCACATGGTGCTGTTATTGCTGGTGTTTATGTTTAGTCAGATAAATCCCATCGAGAAAAATACAAGTGCAAATACAAGTGCAAAAAGTTGCTAAAGGAAAATACTACCACGGATCATGAGATAAAAGCCCGCCGACGTCAATAGATGGCAGCATTGTAAATGGTAAAGCAGAGCCTTCTGTCTGTAACAGCGGCACAAGGGAGTCTGAACTGGTTACACTGAAGGAGTAAAAAATCTGCCCAATAGCCCTGACTCGTGTACCTCTGCCTTGCTAAAATATGCTGTCTCCTCTCACCTTTCAGACAGCACAAACTCTACCTTTTTTTTGAAAGCTAACAAAAGAATCTTGAACCATATATCCAGATATCCAGAGTCTGAAAAGCAAAAGAAAACTGAATATTTAGCTAACTCCTAAATTTCCATTCCTGGACATTTAACACTGGAACATATGGCATAGCAGCTTACAAGGATTTAGATGAGAATTTTATGTGGTAATTGTATTCAGTATGTACATACAATAAAACATTACAATCTTACATTTTCATCTTTGAATTTTATTCTTTTAGTCTTTAGAAATTACTTTTATTTCATGTGTCATTATTACTTTGGCATTATTATACAACAAAAGCATTTAGCAATTTTCATTAGGAAATACAGATGGCATACTACTGTTTCTTTTATATGAAAAAAATGTATTTTTTTCATATTTGTTGTTATTAACTGAGAAAATATTAATAATGCCAGAAGTGCTTTGTAGTCAGCAGGTAACATGTGAAAAGGTCAGGGTAAGACTGAAGACTGTAAAGACATCAGAAGATGTAGCCAGATTTTGATTCAAGAGAGGCTCTGCCTTGGATCAAGTAAGAGTTGTGTGACCAAATGGCTGTGACCACAGCAGTGAGGGATGGGACTGGATCTCCTGGTAAATCCTGTTGTTCTGTCTAGGCTGAATAGCTTCCACATTCTCCTGGCTTAAGTGCTACTGCATACAAAGTGTTTGATATCAACTTCTCCTGCCTGAATGTAGTCTCAAGAAAGAGTGCTGAATCAAAACTGAACTGTACCTATCTTCATTATTCCCCTTCTCCTTCAGTTCTTGTAACATCAATAACTCTAAAAAGGTTTCCAAGTGCATGTATTCCAAATTACTAAAATCTAGTCCACAAAACTCACACAGGTTAATTCCTTAGACTAATATTTAATCCACTGAGTTGTCTGTTATCGTTGTACAAATTTTCAAATTACTTATGATGAATAACAACTATGTAAGATTCAGCATTTTAATGCAACATTGCTCAGTGGTTTTTTTTTTTTTGGTTGGTTTTTGTTTGTTTCTTTTTCACCCCTGCTTTGATAAACATGGCATATTAGGGATACAACTGGATTCTTAAATAATTTATAGGTTTTTATTTGTGTTATTTGTGCACTGAATGTCTTTAATGGTTTTTGAAATACCATGAACTGCCTGAAAGGTAAGCAGATTCCACCAAAATGTATAGGCATCTCTGTGTGGAAAGTGCTTCAACAAGTCCTGTAGCTTGGGATCAGTTTTCTCCATTATTGTGCAAGTGTTAACTTCTGCATAACCTTAAAAATCAGCTTTTGATTGACCAGAGGCTAGTCACAGAAGAGCTGAACAACACCTTGAATCCAGTTGAAATCACTCAGTTACGTACTTTGTCAGGTCTTGTAGCTGCTTGATTTCTTAGCATTGCCCTCCTTCTTTCCTCTTTTCTTCCTTTCTTCTGTTATTTCTTGTACCTACCTGTTGTGTCTACAGCTATTAACAATAACTGCTTGTTTGTGAGCCAAGCCCTTGCTTGTTTGAATAGCTCACTCTCACCATGAGCTGCTATTGCAGACTGCCTCACTGATGGTGTTTCCATGACCCTTTGAATTTCCACAATTTTGTAAATGGCTGTGCTCAGTACAGTGGGTCATAGTAATTCTGCACATAACTGCACTGAGATCCTGAGGCAGACCAGAGAATGCTGAACAGTCTCCCTGCTACAGGAGCTCTTTCACGAGCTGTTATCTATATCCTTGGCAGTCAATGGCTTTAGTCACAGAGGCTTTGAACTGACACTAGAAATGCACTGGAAAGGAGTGCAGAATGTAAATTAGATGTGTACTCATGAACACCTGCTCCAAATAAGAGGAGGCTGCCTGACCCTGCAAATGCATTGCTCTCAGACTGAGAAGGACAAGATGTCTGTCACACTGCTCCAAAAGCTACAGAATGTTCTGGGCACAAGGACAGGAGATGGCAATGACTCTTGAGTTAGGTACAAAGGTGGATTGTAACCCAGCAAAGTCAGTCTCAGCATCTTCTTCTAGCAGCCAAGGATTTAGATAACCTATTGTCTGTGAGCCCAGCACAGCCCTGGGAGGCACAGATACGATGTAAGAATGACTTCTGAACTGCTCATAAGTATCCTGTAGCCAAGGAGCTACAGGTGGCTTGTTAGTATCAGGGATCCTGAGGTTTTCTGGGGTAGTTTTCTAGGGATCAATGTTAGATCTGTGAAACTTGAAGCTGACTGAGGAGCTGACTGATGGGAAGGAGGGGAGAAAAAAAGACAGATGTAGCAGAGGACAGGTGCATGACTTTTAAGCCCTTAATTCACAAGGTGGGATCCAAAGGTGAAAGCCATATCTGTGGTTTCAAACCATGAAGGCAGTTCAAAGTCATATCCTGGTTCAAACCAGGAAGGCAGTTGGGTGTCCAAGGGAATTACCTGAAAAACCTTTGTACTTCTACTTGTGTTTATTCTATCAACTTTAACCTTCCAGCTGTAGTGCCTGTACTTCCTTTATAGTCATTGAAGCCTTGCATCTCCAGGAGACAGAGATCATATCTAGTCTCTGAGTTAAGCTCTCTGGCTGCCTCCAATGACCTCGACCAAACAGATATAAGCTTAGGTACTTCTGCTGTGTGTTTAAAGGTAGGTGAGAGCAAGTGAAGAAACTGCTGCATGGAGGGATCTTTATCTGCAGCTGTTCTCTTCAAAAAACAACACATCTCTCTTTCTTTTAGGTGGCCATGAAATAAATGTGCCCCCTCTGATTATCGAATAGCTTGCTTAGTACATCACTTCCTTAGAAAATTAAACATCTGGGCTTAATTCCCTTCTAAGCCTCAGAGGCTTAATACTTACCTCCATGAGAGCAAACAAACCACTTACCTCTTGCTGACCTTGAAAGCCTGACTCCTGTTTATAGGCCAGCATCAACATTTTGTTTTTCATTCCAGTTTTTTGTATGTGTCCACAGACATTATTTGGCGAGCCATTCTACTGGCTTAGCCAGGGATGCTGCAGTGCTCCAGACATAAATATTTTGGCCAACATAGAGAAAAAAACCTACAGTTTAGGGGAACAAATAGCACGTCTGTTGCAGTAGGAATGACTAATGGAAAAAATGTTACGTATTTTGAGCATCATCAGTTTGTTTTACTTCATTTTTCTAGTTATGAGTTGGATCCAGCTCCTCTGTATAATTACCTCCATTATGTTATTTCTGTGAGAATTCTCTCCTGGGTTGTTATTTGCATGGGAACATTGGCTATTGCTCTCTCAGTGTAGTTTGTCCTTGTGCAGAAGTACCTAAGGACCTACCACAGTGAAGATCTCCCTAGGAATGAGGGCATAAGAAGGGAAACAACTTTTCTCAAAAAAACTTATGTGAGGCCTGAGGGAGGTGAGCCACGTCAGCCTTTCCTTCAGTATATTCTCAGCTCTTAGCCATGGCATCTGACACTTGGTGATTCATGGGAAGGTGATTTCTGCTTCTGGGCAGAAGAGGTGAAATCTGAGTCTTGGAAATGTCAGAAGTACTTGTTTATGTATTGCATGGTGAATGAGCCAGAAGATTTCTGCTACCGAGCTCTACTCATGTTGGATCTACTGTTTATGGGGATATTGCTGATTTATTTGTGTATAGAAACACCAAGACAGCTTGGGCATATGGGATTTGCTCTACAGCAAATCTCCAGCAGCCTAAGCAGTTCTAGAGGTGGCTAAGCCAGTGCTCTGGAGTGGGGTTTTGCATAAACAGCAAAACCTCAGGAACCTTTGCACTTAACAGCAGTACAGAAACTCCAGACAAATGGATCTATCCCTCAGATTTCCTCCACCAAAAATTCCCAAATCAGGAAAAAGACCTTTTCCAGGAGGTCCTAGATGCTGCAAGCCCGAAGGAGTGGCCTACATGTAACATGTAGATCCTGTTGATCTGTGAGGCATAAATTCCTACAGATCCTGAAGATTTCACTTAATCTTTCTCTTCTTGATCTGAATAATAGTTGCACAAGAACCTCAGGTATGGCAAATACTGGTACAGAGTAGTGTTGAAAACTCTCAAAATATTTTGGCATATCTAAATTAAATATCTTTATACAGGAGCTGGTTTTATAACATTAAAAGTGAATGCATTTTCCTTTGAGAATTCATTAATTGCTGCTCCTGGGTCTCATTATCTGGGTTGCATTTCACTGAGATGTTCTGAGGATCCTTGAAGAGTGGAAAAATGTGAACTTTTAAAAAGCTGGATATATGTCACACTGCTGGGATGGCTGCTGTTGATCCTCTATCTTTTTAAGCTTTCTGCCACTTGAGTAATTCTGGTATCGATAAACGTCTATGAAAACTTGGCATCTTTCTCAGAAAAAATCCTAAATATCTAGAAGCCTGAACTAGCCAGGAACAGTGATGATCCCGTGGTGTGCCTCACACAGTGTTGCTCACTCTTTCTCAAAGTTCTGGCTGTGTGGAGATGCCAGTGGCAAGTGATCTAGAAAATGGTAATGCTTTGTTACCTTACCTGAGCAATAGAACCAGAAGGTCTCCATATATACACATACTCCAGTTTTCTCCTTTGGAGCTGTCCTTGAGCTTGGAGTGCCCAGAATCCTCCTTCTGCAGCAGTGATCTCTCTTTTCCTTCAGAAAGTTTATATTTTGGGGTGTACAGGGTCTCTGTTCTGGCATGTGACTTTCCGTCTCCTCTCCTGGACTCGTCTCTATCTCTATACTTAGACCAAAATTTTCTGTGTCAATTAAAACTTTTATTTGCCTTCTCAGGTTATTTAGATCCCCACTCAGTAATTTCCTGCTTGATTACTTCTCTCTTGAAATTCAGGTTTAGGAAATCAGCTGACTAATGTGTTAATGAATATTTTGGACCATCAAATGTCCATGTGAACAGAAGATGAAAAAAAATGTAATGACTAGAAGAGTTCAACAGTTCTGTGGTTTTCATACTGACTTCTTTTATGGGGTTAGCCTGGAGATGGGGAGAGCCTGAAGTGGACTGGATGAATTGCTCTGGGAGCTCATAGTCTCTTCCCTAACATTCTTCCTTCTGAAGATTCAGTGGGCTCCTCCATCATGAGACTGTGAATGAAATGTATTTATTGCACCTGACATGCTCAGGATCTCCTTGCTGTGGTCTGAGATGTGTCTGAGAAGTTGCTTAGGAGACCTGATGCACAGTCCCACCACGTGGGAAATGATGTTGGTGATGGTGCACATAGTGCCCCTGGTAGAGGAAGGGCCTTGGTGGTGCTGAGATGTATGTATGACTTTATGAGTGACAAAGTTAGCAGTGAAAAGCTGCCCAATATCTTCATAAGAGTTTATATGACACATGCTGGCAGAAAGATGGCATCCCTGCTCAGCTATTAGCCCTGAATCACCATCTTCGAGAATTTCAGTACAAAATAAAATGAAGAGAGAAAACAACCAATGGTGAGCAAAGGAAAACTCTGTATGTGAAATGAAATTGCAGTCTTCATGAATTAAACACAGGGAATTCATAATATCAAACTATTTTCAAATTGCACCTACAAAGATTACACAAATCATTGCATAACCATTTACAGCCAGTCACACTGAAATAATAAACAGGCACAAAGTTTTAATTTCCTGGTCCTTTTATCTGCAAAGAACTGAGCATTTAAATGATTACTGACATCATCCTTCATACGATTTCTGCAAAGCAGTCAACAAAGGACTAATGTAGACCTGACTACATCTGTCATTCTGCATTGGATTGGGCCAGCATTCAGTACTGACCCTAAAGACTGTAAAGACTGTAAAAGGCATACAAGTGCATGTATTGCCTTTGCAAATGTTTGATGATAAATTGAGGTGGCATTAATTCCCAAATAATTAATTATGAATTGTTCATTCATTCTCTTAATTAAAAAGTTCTTCACAAGTTTTATCTTCCCTGTTTGGTATCCTATGATTTACTGCCAAAGCATCTCCCTGTTAAAAGAGAGCTTGCTATTTCCAGAGAGAGTCGTATAGAATGAATAATGAAGTACTTTTTATTAAATGGCTGTGAAAATCAAAATCTCACTACCAGTATTTCATAGAGGGTTTATCTTAGAAGAAAGGACATGCACATGGGATTGAACCAGTGTGACAAGAAATTTTCAGCAGTAGAGATGATAACCTGCCTCTGCAAAATGAGAGACATGCTGGTGTGATAAATAACACTTGCTTTGAAAAGCACATGCAATACTTGGCCATTCAATTTCCTAGGCTTGAATTTACACAAAGTCTTACCAAACAAATAATTTGCTTCGCTTCTGTTCTTTCTTGTTATACTTGTTCTAGGTTGTACCCAGACACAGCATTAAGCTGCCATACATACTACACAGACACCAGATACACAAACCAACCACAAATATGAGCACTGCCCTGTTATGGTAAAGGAGACAGAGATTATTATTTGTACTGTAAGTAGTTGGAAGGTGTTCAAATGCTGTTGTAATGGATGCAATATGACATAAGTAGATAGATACAGAGGTAGTTCCAGAGATTTATTCCTGAGAACATAATTCCAGTCTACACATCAGCATTCTGTGATACACTTTAAAAAAGGAAAAAAAGCTCCTGCACTTGCATTGTTATTTTAGAGGTTTATGGGGACATCATAAAACTCCTTCTTCAGGACTTTTTTTTCTTTCTTTTTTTTCTTTTTTTCTTTTTTTTCCCCTGTATTTAGAATACTACTCCTAGGAAGTAACAATTTATGAGAGTACAAACAGTGAAAATCCTTTCAGTCTTTTTGGCTGGCTTAGCTTGTACAGAATTACCAAGGCTTATTTTATTACTATTGATTTAATGGTGTTAGGTTTTCGGAAGATATTTTCATGAATGAACACAACCCTATTGTGGATTTTATGTTTTATCCTTTTTCAGAACAGCTAGGGCCTGTTTTTACTTTGAACAATATGGAGGCCATGCTGTCAACACCTAAAATTATGTCAGTTTCCACAGAATTTTTTCAGTACTGCATTAATCCTCAGGTAAGGTAACACCTTTCCTTCCAGCTGCAGTTACTCAGAGCTGATATCATTTATTCCTGTTTCAGAGGTTGTATGGGTGAGCCAGCCTTTAGGGCTGCTCAGAAGAAAGCAAAGAGGAGCAGCCTGTCTACTTGCAAGTTTTTTTTTCTGGGGGTCAGTGTCTGTTAGCAGTGTCTAAAATTCTCAGTTTCCAGGTTTTCAACAAGTGTGAAAGCAGGGAAAGGCAGCAGTGTGGCAGCATATTTATAGAAGTAAATAGCAGTAGAAGATGGCAACTGTTGGTGCTGTGTGCCAAGGTCTGAGTTATTTGAGTGTGAGATGATCCTCAGAACAGTTTGTCCTAACACACAGAGCTGCTTGCTTGGAAATAAATAATTTTTGTTGCATCAGTCTACTTCCAGCCCTGTGGGCTGTTAACAGGATACAGCCTGCACCGCTTACTTTCATGATCTTTGTACCCAGGAGTTTCAGGGGCTGTGTGGCCTGAGGGTACTTCTGGTAACTTTGTTGGCTAGAAGAAAGATTGCCACTTTGACATCCTTTCATGCCCTTACAAAGGATGGGTGCAGCTGCAGTGCAGATGGGGTGGTGATGATCACTATGATGATCACACTGTCTGTGCTGAGCAGTGGTAATGCACCAGGCTGCTCCTGTCCCTGGCCATCAACCCAGCCTGGAGGTGGGCAGTCCTGCTGCTTCCACAGCTCTTCTTACAGCTCTCAAAGGGACCCTGACCATTGTTTCTGGAAATAGGGGGATGTGAAAGTGGCCAAGGGAAACTTACATCTTGTTGTGTGAGGTTGTTCCAAGTGAGGCTGTGCTTCTGCTAGAGCATCTCCTATGGTCACCATGGAGGCCCCAAAGTTGAGTTTCAGAAGCAGAATTCTAGGGTGCTGCTCTGACTTCCCTGTAGGTACATTCTTCCTAAAGTCTTTATTGCAGCAAGACTTGCTAGGTGAAAAATGCTGTACAGGTTTTGTAACATCTTTACAGAATTCCTTAAACTTTTCCAACAAAAGTGCTGGTAAAATCAGAAAAACTACATGCAAATCATTGTATCATTAAGTTTGAAGACATTAATTTATCCCCCTTCTACTCCTTTCCTCTCATTTATCTCATTACTGTTCTCTAGAATTTACAGAAATCTGTAATTTGATATTTTTCATTTTGAAATAGAATGCTCTGTCTTTTCTTGGCATCTAAATGCTATTCAAAATTCATTGTGTTACATTGTCTGGGCATTGCTTGTAAGACATTACATTTTTCAAACTCTCAAGACACATAGCTTTCAAATTTTTTCAGTTTAGATTAATTTTGGCTCATTATATCTTCCTAAAATAGATTTAACTGAGATCACAATGTCTTCATTATCTTGTACTGATTATAGAAGTCTTTCCTTAGCACATTAATACAAGTAACAGTCTTTTACACATTTATAAGAGTTATCAACTAATGAGATACAGTTTTCACATGTATACAACCAGGCTGCATTTCATTCAACCTCCATTTAACAAGAAAAATAGAAGGAGCATTCAACAAATCTAGTTGGGTTGTGCTAATGCACAGCCAGATTTTCTTCTCTTAACAGTTCCTTCCTCTGCTACTTCAGGAATTTTGATGTCAGAACTTAGAAGATAATGATATAAAGTATATTAAATGATAAACCTTTAAAAAAATGATTGTGAATACCAGTTCTGTTTAAAATGTCCAAGGTGTGAGTGGGGCTGTGAGGGGCAGCACAGGTGTAGGGTGATGGTGGCAAGGGCACATTTCTCTGGGGATGTTGGTGCAGCTGGTAGGACACACCAGGAGTGGAAGCAGAAAGATATGTGGAAGCCCCAAAGATATGTGGAAAAGTGTGGGGTTTTTGAGAGAGCTGAAGAGATGTAGAGGAAGATGGCTAAAAAGTGAGAAGGTCTTAAGGCCTGGGTGAGGCCAAGTGCCAGGATCCCTTCCAAGAAGCTGCAGCCCTGAGAGGGATGCAGAGAATTGGGATAGACAGGGTTGGCACTGCTTGAACTGTAAGGGTTTGTTTGGGGAAAAAAGAGATAAGAGTTGCTACATTTGAGAGGGCAGGGAGAGACCAGCAGTTTGGAGGGGCAGAAGCATAAGCCTGAATAAAGGTAACTATATTTATGAAGGAGGTGAAAGCAGGAAAGTAGACAAGCTAACACAAGGAAAGAGGAATGATGTCAATACTTTGGAAATGCAGTTGTAACCTCTTTAAAGTTTTTCCTATAGGTGCAAAAATAATAGCATGCTAGCTTTCATCACATCTTTTTTGAGATACAATTTGACAACTGAATTTCAGAAGTTTAATTCTTTAAACTGGTAATCTCAGTAGTATCTTTTTGTACTTTTCTAAAATGTCCAGTCCTTATGTAGGCTACTATAGGTCAAAGTATCTTTCAACTCACATCGACAGGAGAAAATTTTCAGCTCTGATGGTCATTCAAACAAATTATTATATCACCCTGCAACAAGAATGGGCATAAAATATTCCATCTGTTCACAGCTGTTTCCTTGACCATGAACAACTGAGCTTTCATGATCATGCTCCAAAACATAACAAATAAGCTGCACAGGAAACTACAAAAAACAATTACATCAAAGAAGGAGAGCTGTAAAAAAAATAATCTTTATTTTTAGAAGCCTTATTGTATTTAACCTGCTGCTCAAGTTCTTGAAAACTGTGTGATATGTAGCTAATGTTTAAATACCTTCAAACTAAGCTATCTCTGAGAAGTGCATCAATGTGTGTTCCTACGGCAAATTCATGGACTTTTACAAATAGGCAAAAAAACTCAAGATGATTCTGCACCTAACTAGCTGGGGGGAAAAGTTTTACAAAATATCCCTGGGAGCAGCTTCCAGTGTGGGTAAAGAGGAAGAAGACATTGATGCAAGTATCATTTGATTTTTCTCTGTGTTCTGCCTTCTGGTTTCTAAAGAGTTTCTTTGCAACCGAGATATTATTGGCACAGAATTGATAAAGTCTGGCTGTTTGAAGGCAAACAAACATGGGAAATTTCTGTCACAAAATTTTTTTGTGGGTGTTTTTTGTTTCTTATGTTTTTTCAAGTAGAGGCATTTCAGACTAAAATGGAATTATTCCTTTCCGTGGATTAAAAAACCCATAGCAATTCGATTAAATGATTACAGTTCCCAGCAAGAATATGCTGCTGGGTCTTTTTGTGTTTCAATCAGGCATAATCAGGCATTGCAGCAAACACTTGCAAAATAATCTTCTGCAGAGCAGTAAAACAAAGCAGAAATCATCCCCATCAGAATATTGTACAACACAACCTGTTTTATTGGCATTACCTATAACACTGGTTGCAGCCTGTTTAGAAATGCAAATGGGAAGCTGAGCAATGTTAGATATCAAATGTTGGAATATCTGGGTTATTTCCAAATGTTGCAGTGCAGAGGAATTGCTCTGTCAAGGCCTGGGTTTTACTTTTGCTCATAGTGTGGGATTATTTAAAAAAACAAAAATCTCCATTTGCTTCAGGTAAACACATCATTGGTTCTGAAGAGTTCCAATTTTCCATCCAAGCAGGCGATTTCCTTAATAAATATTTGATTTACTTTGGCAAAACATTTAAATGGCAATCCCTCTACATCTATAAAAAGCGTAGCAACCCAGGGCTTGTTTTTCTCCTATGTCCCCTCCTGGACCTATCCTACTTTTTTCCTCTCTTCTTGCCTTGCTTCTCTTAGCAATAACTTCTGTTACTTCTAGCTCCACAGAAAATCAGGCTTATTCCACAGATGTTTCTCTCTGCTCTATGAAGAGGGAGTAGAGGCCATGGTCAGCACAATAAACAGCATCCTCCTGAGCAAACTGCCTTGACTGCAAACTGTCCCCTGGAGCATGGAGGCATTTGAGAAGAGAGATGCTGATGAAAACAGCACAGCTGAGTGCTTCCTTGGAAGTGGGAACACTGAAAACTGGCTGGATCAGTCTGGTAGGAAATAAGGTTAACATCCCCAAGGGCATCAGTCCCCACTCTTTTGTGGTGTCATTTCCACAGGGTGTAGAGGAGTCTTCTCAATAATACTGATGAATATCAGAAAATCAGAATCAGACCTTTATTAGTTTATCACATTAGATAAACCACTGTGCTCTGAACCATTTTTTGCTATGCGTTCTGGTGATAATTACAGTAAGAAGAAGGTGACGGAAATCTTTGCCTGAAGCATTTTTCACCCTTTCTTTTTTCTTCCTTCTCTTTATTTAGCACCTTTCTACAAACACTGGGTATTGCATGGTGAATTTTAAACAGCCAAAAAAAGGCTTATTTAGCTAGTAAATGTCAATAGAACAGTATTTATGAGGCAGCATAACATATATCTGTTCAATAAACACTCAACCAAAGGCCCTGTCTGCATGTGGAAGAGCAGTAGGTGGAGACACTCAGAGTTCAAAAATCAAAAAAGATCCTCTGAAGGCTGCAGAGCACAGCTTCTTGAAAACCAAGGAGTGTTTTCTCCCCAGCTCTGCACAACAACTCTAAGACTGATGGCAACCCTAATAAAATATTTCTAAAATGCTATTGGAGGGAAAGTGTGAGGAGCTGTGTTTACCCACTGTGCATTTCTTTTTAATAGAATTTCACTTCTCCCATGGGTACAGAAGTATGTAATTCTCTTTCTTTCTTGGTGTTGGATTTCATTTTGTGTACTCCCTAAAGAGGGAGTTCAATTTTATCTTAATAAAATTTTGACTCGAGGACTCCATATGGAGTCCAAAGTACTTAGTGCTCTCAAGAGCTGATCTGAAATAAACCAAATGAAATAAAGATGACCACGCAAATGTCTCGTGACACATTCAGCTGACATTTTTTCTGATTTTGATTTAATTTCTTGTAAAAACTTTGACCATACACCCAGAACTCAGCACTGCAATAAATGCCAGTATCTTGCACTTGCAAACAGTGTCTTGGGGCAGAAATTAATCACCTCTTGCTGTCTTTCTTCAGGACCAGAAATGAGGCCAGGTGGAACTCTTAGGACTGGAGCAATAGAGATGGAGCTTCCAGCTATATCTATATCAGTAAAGGGACCTGCCTGTGAGTGCTGCCTGGTGGTGTTGCTGCATGATGTGGGGCACTGCATCCACCCTCCTCTCTAATTCAAGCTGCTGTGTGCCACCTGATTATCCCTGCTGACTTTTGGACCATAACTGGAAACTTTTGGATAGCATTAGCTGAAATGCTACTGAACTATACCAGAGGTCACTAACAATTTAATGGGGCAAAGAATTGAGCCTAGCAGTGTTAAACCTGAAATGTGCCTTGTGCTGTTTGATTTACAAGAATAGGCATGGCCTTTCTGATTTTCTGCTCTCCACCATTAAACGCCTCATCAGTTAAATATTGGATTTATTTGGGCATGCTTTACTTCTAAACTCAGGAACTTCCTGCTCTTTTCTTTTCCCATGGACATGGCTCTTTTTCTTGTACACCCTAACCCTAGTTCACCTGTTATCTTTCTCCTTGACAACTTACTTAGCAATTATTGAAGTAAGAAAATAATTTTTCCCACATCCTTTAAAGTATTGCCATGACCCATGGATAGAGCTGAACTCTGCTCTTCATTCACCAAGTTGCCTGGTTCTCAGTATATGAGAATGCTGCAAAACTCATATTTTTCCTTTCTTCTCTGATGCTAGTGAAGAGGAGGCTGAAAATGGCAGAGAAATATCTTTTATTTAGGCTAACATTTTTTAATGCTGATTAGACTCATCCAGAGTGAAAGACAAGCTCCCTTTTAGGACTTTAAATAAATAATGGCATGCAGTGGCCCAACCCATCATCATTAAACTCACTTTCATAGACGGTCGTGAACTCCATACTGGCCTCATTAAAGCTGTGAAAACTCCATCAGTGCCTATGTTTCTGTGTAATGATTTAATTGAATTTTCTTATTGCTGGAGCTTGTCATTATGCCAGTGATTTTCATGCTGACTTCCTAAACTCACGGAGTTTTTGCTCAAGTCTAAATAGTCCAAAATTGGTTTTATCAGTGTGTAGTCTGCTGGCAACATACGAGGCCTGAATAAGCAAGTGATTATTTGGAGGGCTGGGGAATTTTCTTAGTTTTGCCTTTTTACTCAAGGATTTAATTTTCCACTCTGTTTCTTTTATTCTTTCTTTTGGACAGAATACACAGTAGACTTTCCAACCTGTAACTGTAGCCTTAGGAAACTCCTGATGTGTAAACAGGAGAAGCTTGGACTCATTAGTATGTACTAGATAAAGCTGGACTTAATTTTGCAAAAAAAAAAAAAAAAAAAAAAGCAAATGTGACAAGAAGCTGAGCAACACTGAAGTGTTAAGCTCTAATCTAACATTGTTCTGGAAGGCATAAACCTATTCAAGACACAATAAGTTCTACATTAACATGGGATTGTGGCTGAGAATTTAAATACCACAAAGCTAGGGGAATTTCCACAACAATCAAATTTTAGACCTCTGTGGCACTGAAGATTAATATTAGTCTGGGCAATGTTTTTCTGTGATGAACCCATTAAAAGCTTGGATGAGGAAAGACAGCTGTGAGGTGGAAAGACTTGGTGGTAACTTGTGAGTGAGCAGAGATCAGAGACACGGGACACTGACACTGAGGTGTGCATGTACATGTTGCACAAAGTATGCAACACTGAGGGTGTGATCACCAGCAATAGGGTGATTCATGCCTCAGCTGGGCATGGCTGAAGAGGCAAATCAGTGAGCCTACAGACAGAATAGAACTCACAATATTTTATATCTTGGAGTATGAGCCTCACATTTCAACTGACTGCAATGACCAGGTCTTCACCTAACCTCAGCTCAGCTGCTGCATACAACTTTGAACACCAGTGATGCCTTATAGATGATGGAGGAATAAATAGCAGTTACCAATCATCTTACATTTATGACTTAATGTTCAAATGTAATTTTCTCTATTTACCACCTCTCTAACTTGAATAGCATGATTTTAGAAGTTATAGCCTTCTCTCTGCAGTAGATGTGCTATTTTTTGAGGGCAAAACAACTTGTGCCACTAAGCAGGTACACAGCTAAATTTTATATAATCTTGATTTTTCTTCCTTAGTTCTGGTTCTTGTCCTTGATACAGTGAATTTTATTTATAGTTCCTAGAAGACAGTGAGTCCACAAATGATAATCGCCAGATCTGTGGGATGTCTGTACTTGACAAGCAGACATTTATGACATCTGGGCACTTGAGAATTTTTGTATTTGCTGATGAGGCTGGAGCCAAGGAAGTAGCTTCCCAGGAGAGAACATAACCTGTGGCCAAAAACCATTAAATCCTACAAAACAACTTTGATACTGACACAAATGTTCTGATATATTTTTCCCTGAAAATAACTCGACTTTGCAAGGGAAGGAAGTGGTATTTCATGGGAAGATAGAAATAAGAAGACAAGTTCTGGAAAAGATGCAGTGAGTGACTATAAGAGAACTAACAGAGGCCAGAAAATATAAGGTCACATTTTGTATACTTTATTCTTCAAGAAAAGGACTGTAAATTCCATAGTCTTCTCTTTTAGTCATGCTGACAGCAACCTGAAAAATGTTTGTGTCTTTGTCAAATGAGCAGAATACTGCTAAAGCTTAATAACATTAGGTGTTGATCCACATTCTGTACTTGCTTGGGATGATATAAGCTTGGAGTATCCACTGATTTTTCTATAATTTTTCTATATTTGCCTATACCAACAGAGTGCAATTCACTTTGATATTTTCAGGCTATTATTTAGCAGAGCAGCTTAGCTTTAGCGTGACTTGTAACTAGGAATGAAATTTATTTGTACATTTTACAAATTTTTAATTTACAATGCCAGAACATTGCACTGAATAAGATTAGCAATACTGGGAAAACCAAATGAAAGTCTCAAAATGAAACAAATTAAATCAAAAAGTGGAAAGATGGGATTGCAGATGCCGCAAGACTTATGGTTGTTCTACATTTATGTTACATTTATTTATGCTTAAAAATACAAGCAGAGGAAGTAGAAGTTTAGCTGAACTGATTGCTTTACATCATTCCAACTCTTGATGAAATTTTCACTCCAACGCTGTATTTTATTAAGGCCCATTATTAAATGTATTGATCCCACCTCCCATTCTGGGGGGTGGGATCAAGGTTTTCTTGAAGTGTCAGGTTCTTTAAAGAATGCAGCCCAGAAAGTCTGAAAGCAACTTCAAATTATTATTTCTTGGAATGAGTAAGAATTCAGTTTATATATATTACTAATATAGAATACGTAAGTATTTGTGATAAATGAGATAACATGTACATAGTTTGTACATGTATGATAATGTTTCATCTACATTTTATCTATTGTATAAATATATATTTGTATTTTATGGTGTGTATATATAGCTGTAGACATATGTATGTTATAGGATGTATCAAAACAAGGTTTCATTGTGCTGCCAGCAGAGTCTCAGCTCCTGGTTTGCAGCAGGGGCACTGATATCATCATCTTCACTTACTTAACTAATTGCTTAAGGAAATGTATCTGCTCTGCTGCTGTGGTATGTGGGAGGGTGTGAAAATGATGACCTCTAAGGAGGTAACAGGTAGCACACCCCTGGGAAAAGTGGGCGATGGGCTCAGGTTCCCAGTGACTCCTGCTTGGGGCTGCAAGGCATCAGGTCTGGCTCACCCTGAGCTGGGCACACGACAAGCAGAAACATCCCTGATGTGGCACCCACAGGAGAGGGCTCCTCTTTCTGACCATGTGCAGACAACAAACAGCGCAAAACTTCCAGAGAAACACCTGCTGGGAGTGCACCTTCTCTCCTTCAGACACTTGTCTATTCAGCTACACAACAGTAGTCCCAAGGAAACTTTCAGGATTGTTTTTTCATTGTTTAGGGCCTTAGTGGCCCCAGGGGGAGGTTGGCAGCCTCTCAGTGCTTTGAATCATTCTTTGGGAGCTTTCTTTCAGGCCTGGCTCTTTCCACTGGCTAAGTAGCCCTAATCTGGGTACTCTGATTTATCTTTTTAATGATGCCTGCTGTGGACAGGCATCCAGTTTTGAAATGTTCAGCACTCGTGTTAGGCAAGTAAAGTAGACAGTCTGAATAGAAGCCATTGTGCCAGAGGACTGCGTGGACAGCAAGTGCCAAGTTTAAGATTATATTCTACAAACAGGAAGCTTATTGCTGCTCTCTAACTCAGCAAGCCAACTGAAAGCCAATCCCTTGAGCCAAAAGTGAACCAGTTCGATTTATTTCTAATTCCAAGTCCAAGCACAGAAGGGAAGTAATTTGTTTTGGACTTGGATTTGGAGACGGGAAAACTGACATGCTGCATCTGGATGTTTACTTTACATGTTTGTCATTTTATTTATGAAAAGTCATGGAATCTGAACAACCAGTTAGTGAATTGCTTGCAAAACTTGCTTTCAAATTTGTATGTATTTTATCTAAGTACTGAAGTATGGGTTTCAGCATGTTCCTTTTTCCATTTTCATTGCTTTGATTTATTCTGTAAAAACTTCTCTGCCTGTCCTGTAAATTCATACACTCAGAAATGGCTTATATGCATGCTTTCATTGTTAACCTTTTGTTTTCTGTTTTGTATGCTTATGGATGTCAATGCACATTGTGAAAATAAACAATCTTCTTCAAAAATGTCTCTCCTATTTCCATCCACAGTGTAAGCTTGACACTTCTGGGAAAGAGGAAAGGACAAAGAGGGAAATTAAACTGGAGTACACAATAATAAAGGTACTTTAACTCTTCTCCCCTTCTTCAGCAGGCTGAATCAATTTTAGCCGAACACTGGAGAGTCATTAAGAGGGATCAGAAGCTTTTGAATAAAACTGGTGTTAGCTGGCCTTCCTCAACTCTTCTCAGTGCTGGAAGGCATCTACTATGGGATGTGGGGAATGTTGCAATCTGAGCTCAGCACTGAATCCAGTTCTGCACAGTGGCATCCAGTATGGAGGTGACAGCTCCAGACTTTTTTACCCATTTCCCCCCTGCCTTTAAGTATAAAAACCGCAGTCCTTTCTCTCCTATTCAGAACTGCCCCAAAAGCTTTGTTTTGCTTTGCATGGACAACCATATCTTTATTCTTGTGCAAATGATGTAGCTGAATTTGTAAATTCACAACTGAATTTTTATGACTGAATGGAGAGCTGGTTAAGGCAGAAAAACTCTAAAGGGCAACTCAGGCCCTCTGACATAATCAAGAAATTATTTCCAAATGGAAAAAAAGTATAATTTTTTAACTTGTTTGCTGTAAAATTAAACATTTATAACTTTCTTTCTTAACTTTCTAGACCTTTGCAATCCCTTCAAAAGCAATGTAGATGTGAACTGTTGCAAGAGAGTTTGAGGTGAAATAGGTTCCACTGTAGAATCAATAGCTTGACATTATATTGTTTGCTTTCTAAGCAATAATTAAAAGGTTTGTCCTGTGGTTACTCTACTCTTCAGCTGCCTCTCTAATTTGCTGTTGTGGGAACACAAAACTATTTGTCCAGTTTGTCACTCAATGTGTAACAAAAAGCTTGAAATAACTTCTACTGAAAAAGCAATTACATCTCCAGCAGAAAAAAAACCAACAAAACAAACATGTAGATGTCATGGCCTTTTTTCAGGAAAAGCTGTTTAATGACACAGGACATGTACATAAAAAAAAGTAATAAATCTATTTTACAGCCTTGTTGTACATTGGACTTCTTGCCTTTCGTAATTCTTACTCCCGAGGAGCTTTTGTGTGTATGTGGGCGTGTGTGTGTGGGTGTGTATGAGAATCAAAGGAACATGGTGTCCTTTGCTTTAATACTTTATTTTATGTTATTGCTTTGTGTTTTGCAGTCCCTCTAGCCAATCTGCATTTATGAACTGAAGAGAATAGGAGCCAGGAGCCTAATATTACAGTAAATTAGGTCCTGAATTTCTACTCAAGTGATTTAGTTTTGAATTTAGCCTTTATTATAACTGCTTAATGTACAAAGATATCACATTGGGATTTAGAAGGTTTGCCTCTTTCCTCAGCAACAAGAAAATAGTAGTCATGGAGTGAAGAAGAGTACTTCCCTTTAAAACTGTTTGATCTGGGCTTTTGGGATGTCTCCCAGATCTTTATATGGTCTGCCTAAGACTTTCAGTAGCCCAGTTACTAGGGCTACTGGGATCTTTAATTCTTCATAGAGAGGAGCAGAATTACTTCTATCTGGAGAGAAGAAAAAACAGTGGCTGTGCTTTTCACATTCATTTGGAGCAAGAGACTGTTTATGTTACCAATATAAAAAAATTGTTATTCTTTCATAATTTTATTTTCTACAGTTGCTAAAAGCAAACTGGGTTACCAGAGAGGAAATTCATGGAGCTTACCTTTTCCTGTTTGACAGTTTATGAGACATTTACTCTGTGTTGGTAATATGATCAGATTAGACTGCTTCTTTTGTTCCTTTTTCAGCAAATGTACTAACATGCTTATAGGCCTGTGTTTATTCAGATTCCTAGGAATACAGCCTGTTTTAAGGAAAACTGTGCTCTCATTCAACTGAGAGGGATTGGACTAATCTAAATAATTGTGTCCTCTTTTTATACTATAAATATTGTAAAATTAGCTCTATCAAAAATTAATTACTTTTGATTTTTCAGTGACATTGTGCATCCAGATTCAAATTTTCACAAGAAATTGTCATGGATATTTAATATAAAAATTTCACGCTCTCGTTCTTACTGCTAGAGGTCGTGTCAGCAGGATTTCTAATTGTATGAGATTTTCAGGAATTGCAGTAACATGTTTCTGCTGAGATGAAAAAGATCTTGGTTAAAAAGATATTATGGTCCCACATAATGACAGAAACTTCAAGGTGCACTCTCAGGAACACAGTCCCAGGCTCAAAACTAACTGCATATGTGAGAGCAGCACTTTTCCTGAAGTGAATGCAGTTGTCTCTGCTAACAAATCCCCAGCACGTGTCCCAGGAAATCATCCCGGAACTCCAGAAAATGGCTTGAGTGCTTGGATGTTTGGACTTTTGCTTTTTTTCAATTGACTTATCTTGGTGTTGGTCTGTTCTGGTGGTCAGGACATCAGGGAGGTGAAATCACCCCACAGTTTTTTGCTGTGGAAGCTCCACACAAAGTTCTCAGCACACAGACATCTACATCCACAATGCCTTTATCACTTCCACTGGCTTAAAAGCAGCCTAGATCCAACACACTGGGGGTAATAGCTGCTCATTCACTAGGTATCACTGGATTGTTCCATTTCCTAGTTTTTGCAGCCAAGACAAGCCAATCTGTCCACAGATGTCAGCAGCCTGAGACCAGCCCCACATTTTGCAGATTATCTAAGGTCATGGCTGTATTACTGATTTCAGAAACACTTCTTATTTCCTGGATCTAGGTGAATCTTCAGGCCCCTTCCCACATACCATGCTGGCAAGTTTGCATCAATCCCTCTACACTGAAACCTTTTAACCCTTCTGTGGAGGTATGGCAAACTCTGAAGGGGAAGCTGTAACCTAAACAGCTGTAACTTGGGAATGCAAATGAACAGGAATGAGGAAAAAGGTCCAAACAAAGGTTTTCCCCACCATTCATTGGAGCAAGGTAAAGACTATTTCTGAGACAGGATGCTGAAGATATGACATCCATGCTGCCTGTCTCAGATGATGCTTGGCAGTGGAGACTGCTGGAGTGAAGATTTTCTAGCAGGAGGTTTGAGTCAAACTGCCCAGGGTGTGATGGATGCGAGGTTGGAGTGATGAGAGATGAGGATCAGCCCTCAGGTGTGACCAGGAGCTTGGAATCCCAGTCTGAAGTGGATGGTTGACAAAGAGTTGAGGCCCATGGCATGTGCCTCATCTGTGGAGGCTTAACAGTGAGAGTGTTGTGAGGCAAATGAGGAATGGCTGGTGAATTTCTCAGGGCTGCTGATTTCCTTCCAGACAAAACAGAGGGACAGACACACAAGAGTTGCATTTGAATCTCACGTTGGGAACTTGTCTATGCATGGCTGCCCTGCATATACTTTTAAATTTTTAATGTAATTTAAATCTTTGTGGTTTAGTTCATTACAATTCTTAAAATAAGACTCTTGAAGAAAAAGTTGAGTTTTATCCAGTGACCTACAAAAAATAATTGCCGTCTTTCCAGACATTCATTAAAAATTAATGATCAGAGTAGTCCAGTAACAAAACTGTTCTATTAAAAAGTAGATAATTTTTAAAAAGTTCACACCACAGATACTTACACTGCTACTCAGGAGGAAAACAAGCCACCTGTTTTGAGAACTGCACTAAGAAATGTAAATTGCAGTAAACAATGTAGTCCCTCCTGTAAGCCTACTTCTGTTTTTATTTTTGCTGCAGTACACAAAGATCTCAGCAGCTCCCTCCCTGCTCCTTGGCAAGCCTCTGCCACCTGGAAAAGTGGTCCTTGGTGGCCAAGCTCCCTTGGATCCCAGTGCTTGCCTGGGGGCAGCTGTTCCCCAGTGGTGGCTGCACACTGCACCCTGGCAAAGGACACACATCCCAGGCTTGAGCTGAACTGTACTCCTCAGCAGAAAATGATTTATACCCTTTTATAAATCAAAAGGCAGATACCAAAGCTCTTGTTTATGCTGGGGTAAGCCCCAGAAGCTCAGCAGGGCATGGATGGGCTTGATCTCCAGGACAGGTTTGCCTCTGACAGCTGGGTACTGGCCCTGCTGATTTACCAAAATATGAGTATCGGTCTAATACTGATACTCAACTGTGACTGACAAAAGACTCTCTAACAGTTTAAGGTTAGAAAGTGTATGTTTATTCAGTGCTGGGCAGCAGTGTGAGGTAATCCTCTAATATGCACCACAAAATCACAGGTGATCACCAAGCCTATTTATTAGCAAAGGATTCAAACAAATACATATTCATAATAACAGCCCTCCCATCCCCTGCTTTCCATGGTAATTAGCTGGAATAGCTATTAAGCATGTGTGATTGACTTCTTAAATTAAGTCTGGGGTTGTTTTTATGGGTCATAAAATGAGGAAGTAAGGCAAGTCTTCCTCACCCTAAACTCTTGGCCTTTTCTATCAATGTCAATACAAATGATTTCTGGGGACAGTCCAATTTTTCAAAGAATGGGTTTCTGGTTGCATTGTCTATGTTCCCTTGGATCTGCTCACTAGTTTCATCTTCTCCCATTGTAAGCGCAGCTGAGCAAACATGAAATGACAAACAATCAATTATTTAAGTTTCAGATAACTACTCCTTTAAACTTTTAACTAATTATTTTCAGCAAGGTAACTAAAATCCTAATTTTCTAAGATTAGTGTTTCACTGCCACAGCATCCCTGGTCCCTCCTGCAGTGCCCAGAGGCTGCAGCAGCACCTTGCAGCCCTCCATCAGCTTGGCACCAAGCACGGTGGTCTGCTGGCCCACAGGGGAGGGGAGCAGTGATGCTGGAGGCAGAGCTTTGCACCAGTGTGAGCCTGGCTGTGCTGCAGTCCCAGGCCAGCTGTGCTTTCTCTGGGCCATCACAGGATCAGCAGCTGGCTGTGTCAGCTGGGTCTGCTCTAATAAATTAAGCAGTGCCAGGGCACATCACTGGACTTGATTGTTTATATTGTTAAATTATTGAAATACCCTTTGGCTTGCTTTTGGCCAAGTAGTGCTCTCCCAGGTGATTTTCAGGCACAGTCCAAGAAGCTGGCTTAGGCCAGGGACTGCTCTCAAGTGTGATGTAGCTGCAGCCACCCTATTTTACAAAGTAAGAGTGTTTAATGGTATGGACACTGGCTGTTCCATACCATTTGGTCTCAGTGTCAGAGAGCAGCTTCAGGCAAGCTTCATTCAGAAAACTAGGCATGGCTTTTGGCTGCAGATATTCTTTTTACCAACAGTGGAGCATGAGCTTAAAATTCCAGTCCTGAAAAATAAATCCATCTCATTCAAACAATTGGTGGTGTTTTTTCATTTCTATTTGTTCCTGAAATATCTGTCCTATTTACTTTGAATATTTTTTTTCTAGCTGCTCATATTGCTATTCTGTTTGCAAGAGTTGCATGGAGGCATTAGCTTTTGTTCTTAATGTTTTAAGGGACCTCTTTTAGGATGGAAAAGTGAGCACTAAAGCTGCAAAAAAGAATTTAGGTATTTTCTCCCATCCGAGTAAAAAAATCCATAAATAATAGCTCTTTGAAAATCCTGTTTCAAGCACATTATGTATTTATACACCCATTATATCTATATATGCATTCACACATAACATTACTTTTCCTTAAAGATGAAAAACATCTTATGGGCTCAATATTCCAATGAGCACCTTACAGATAGTCACAGATCTAAGTTTTTCTTGGGTTTCCTTCTTCTTTTTATTTCTCTATTAATTTGTTTCTCCAAAGGAATAAATATTTCCCTGCCACACATTTTTTTAATAAAACATACATTTAATTTATTCTCTGTTGAATCAACCCAAATGTTCAAGCTTTTCATTCTTGGTTACTGTTTCAAGTCTAAAATGATCTGTGAAAATGGAAGACTTAACACCTGCTGTTTCTTGGACAAACTTAATATCTTTCTGTATTCCAATCCAGGGGTGACAAAGTAAGAGCAAACAGTTTCTGCTTGTGTCCTTACTCCCAGCTGGAGCCACAGAAGTGTGGATTTTGGGGCTGTGAATATTTTGATAGGGATTTCATCCTTATTTTAGGCATACAGTTAAAAAACTTTCAACAACGGGAGAGACTGCAGCTTGTCAACCACAGCAGAGCATTCTCTTGATACTCACATCTAAGCTTCTTCTTCTGCCCTGACCCAGAGAAAAAGTTTTGTAGCAAAAACCCTGACGGAATCATCAAATGACAAACATGAGGTCAGCTTTGGTTTGCTGAACTCCCCCAGGAGAAACTTGAGTCTGAGTAACAATTCTGTGGCCAAAGAGGCCATTTCCTTAAGTTTCCTTGGGTTCCTTTGGTAAGGATAAGGCTTCTAAACCTTCCCTCTTGCTCCTTGAGTTCATCAGCAGCTAACAGAAAGTTTTCAACAGCCTCATGGTCTTTTAGAAGGAAGAAATATTGCTTTTCAAGGATGGAAACAAACGTCTAACTTTAGCTTTAGATCTTTACTTATTTTTATATGATATCATAGATCTTACTTTCATGATAAGAGTGATGTTTGAACCCTTCAGAAGGTACTCTCAGCCCTGTGGGTCTGATTTCATCTTGTAGAGTTCTGCTCTCAGCCATGGCATCAGTGGAGTGCCACAGGAGGCAAAGAGCAGGACTGCTGGCAGCTTGAGAATGAAGCTCCATACAGCTCACAACAAAAAAGCTAAGATGTGGATCTCTGTGATAGTGCAGAATACCTAATGAGACAAGTTTATGATTATATGATGCTTTGTATTTGAACAAACAGTCAGTTTAGAATGAAGTGCTTGGAGGGAAAACAAACAAACAAAAAGAAAAAAGCAAATTTTGGCTTCAAGTGTTGAGTCATGCTGTGGAAAAAATGTTATGCCTCTGATGACAAAGGGGAAGAGAAAGAAAAGAAAGAGACATAGAAGGAGGAGAGCAGAGGATTAAGAAGGAGTCATGCTCAACAGAAAATGGTGAAGTCGAATCACAGAGTAAATTCCAAATCATAGAATATGCTGAGTTGGAAGGGACATTCAGCTCTTTATGGAAAGCTCAGTGTTTGCAAAGAGGCTTCCAGATGGGTAATGGGAGGAGAAAAGAGGAAATATATTGAGTTTAGATAATTCTGACTATATGAAACAGGTGTATGGATGTTTAGGCTGGAGAGAGCAGCAGAGCTTTTGGGAGGCTTGGGAAAAGAACAGTAGTTTTGGAGAGCAGAGATGAAGGCAGAAGCCTGAAGTTTCTTTCCTCCTCCTCCTATTTCCCCCTTAAATACAGGGCTTCCACTTGCCCCTGAGACCTGCCAGACAGCAGAGTGTGTCCTCTGCCTCTTGTGGTGACCTGCTGCTTCTCCAGTCCCTTACAGGTGTCCCCACTGCTCACCTGGCTGTGCCTCTTGGCCTCCTGGGCAGGGAAATCAGGGGCCAGTCAGATGCCAGAGGAGGGGCTGGGCAGCCACAGCTTTCTGCTGCTGGAAAAGGCCACATTCTCCAGCCTGTCACTCCTCCCAGAGGACCAGCTGGAGGTGTCTTCCCTTCCACACCTCATTTCTGTGCCATTGGCTGCCAATGTCCCTTTGTCTGGGTCTGAGTGCACCAGGGAGTCATCTTCAACTCTAGCAAGATCTGCCACTTTTTAATGTGTAGGTGCTTGGTTGGTTCTTTGTTAGTTTCTTTTCCTATCAGCAAGAGTTAGACTGCAGTTTGATGCTCAGGTGTTGAGAAATTTATTTGATCTTAGAGTAATGTAAATAGCTCCAAAATTCAGAGGAACACAGAATATGTGCTACTGAAAACTTTGGGATTAAGTTTTGTGGATCAACAGAAATAACTTACCAGGGTGCTTTGGAGACTTTGAATCACTTTATTGCCCAAAGTAAAATCAAAGATCATGATGGTATTATCAGAATACAGAAAATGTACTGTTTTTCTCACTCCTTTACCTTTACTTTAGAATTTTACTGTTTCTTTTAAATTTGCAAGATAACAGAGACGGTGACTATTGGAGACAACAAACTAACCCAGTTAGCCTTACATCAAGCTAATATAAAACATCTGATGGTATTTCCATGTCTTGCAAAATGGGTTTGAAAATATTTGAGTTTGATTTGACAGATGGCTTAAAAATAATACCATCCTTCTGTGTAAAAACTCTGCCCACCTTAATGTTGTTTTGATTCTTTTGAAATTCTTTGTTCAGTGTTGTTCCTAACTTTAGATAATAAGGCCTTTTCCAGTTGCTTTTAACAGCTTTCATGACTCCAGCCTAACAAAACATCACTGTTTGGTCATTTGCCCTGAGTTCCCTTTGATTTGAGGTAATACGAGGCATCTATTTCTCCTTTAATATTTCTAGGTTTCTGCAAAAAGAATTGTCAGCCTTTGTATTTCTGTTTTTTCTTTTTTTGTTTTCCTATTTGGTTATGCCTCTGTGCTTTAAGAAATAGCAGTAATTAATTTGTTCTTTACATAGATTGAAAACCTCTTTCATCTAAGATCTAAAAGCCAGATTATTATTTGCACCAGGAACTAAGTCATGGACCAAGATTCTATTGTGATTGATGTTTTAAGGGTAGGCATAAAAATGGTGTTTGCCCAAAAGAATTTATGACCCAAGTGCAGGAGGAGAGGCAGTAGATAAAAAATTACCTGGGTAGAATGGGGAACTGACAAAATACCATTGGTTGTCATGGTAAGTAGGGCTTGCATACTTTTATGCAGAAAGAAACTTTTGTTTTCCCTGAGACTGTGTACTTACAAAAATCTTATGACAAGGAGATTTAAAAATTCACAAATACAGTCCCAGAACAAGTATGCATAGACAAGCATATTTGCAAACATTTAAAATATCTATTATTAAATTATAAACCCTCCAAACTGGAAGACTATATCACTATGAGGACAGAATCCTGGCACACTCAGTTTTCTTTGCAGTGCAACTTTTTTTTTCCTATCCTGTGCCTTTGATAAGATGTGAAAGCTCCCAGCTTCCTAATCAACATTTACAATGGGTAGTTTAGAGCTGAAATCCAACTGAATCTGGCTTTTGATGGACTAGTGATTTCACACAGTACAGTGTGGTAGACACTGTGTACAATGTGATTAAAGCCCCTTCTGATTGTCTGACTAGAGGAAAAGTTCCTAAAGCGGTGATGTCCTTTGTCTCTCAATTAGTACTCTCAGTGCAACCTGTAAGCTAGTGGGAAATATTTAACTAAACACAGAGTTAAGGCAATGCAAGACATGGCCTGTACTCATGACTTTTGATAATTTGCTATTTTGCAGAGTGAATTACATGTCTGAAAGTTAGTGTTACATGTCACACTGGTAATAAAGCTTGAATTAGGGAGATCTAGTCAAATATTCAGAAAGACCAAACTAAGAGTTCAGCTGTTTTTCAGAGAAAGATGCCAGACACAGTAGAATGCTAAAGCCAACATAAGAGTCAGTCAAATAAGTTGATTGATGCTTCCCTGCTTTATGTGGGTTTGTTGTTGCTCCCTTAAGAATGATAAAATCTACCCTGCCTGGGCCACTTGGCTGGTGCTGTCTGTCTCAGGCACTTGCAGGCCAAATATATCTGGTGTGTTGGTGATGGGGCTGAGGTCCTTTTGAACTGCACTGGGTATTAAATCCACCACAGCTGCAACACAGCAATGGTGAAAGGGAAGATAATACCCTCTGAAAACTAGCAAACCTGACTCTTTTGGAGAAGTATCCAAGAACCAAGAATAAAATGCCCTAAAGATTAGACATGATAATAGTTTAGTGAATTAGTCTAGAAAGAAAGTTTGGAATAAACATAGAAAGGTTTGCTATATGGTTTCTAGTGACTAGGGGGAAAGAAATGCTTATATGTTTATATGGGATTAGTGGCAAATCTCGTGTGATATCTTTACTTCAACTTGCAACTGCTTGGGTGTAACCAAAGGAAACAGCTATGACTCTCATAGTTTTTCAAGTATACATTGTGATTTTTATTATCATAGTTATAGGATTGGCATCTCCCAAGATAAAGAATCCTGAATAAATTAGTCAAGCTTATGAAACTGGCTCACAGGTAATGACATCTTAGCTGTACTTCTAGATACAGATGATATTTTTATCATCTGTATCTGTTCAGGAACATAGACAATATTCTTTGAGGTACTCAATAACTCCAAGAGTTTCATTTTGTTCTGATTAAAAGGTGTATCCTGATGTGACAAGCTGGCTCTATAGTCAGAGATGCAAGACCCACAATTGAGTCTTTTAACTCCCTTTGAACTGGAAGACTCACTTCTTCTGGAATGAGATGTGCTGATCAAAGTTCTGGGGTGCAAGCAGATAAAATTAATGCATTTCCCCCAATGCTCTTGTAGATGATCTTGTCTACATGGGGAAGGTGACAGAGCATTTTCCAGCTGAATTTTTCAAACAAGAAAGGGAAGCCATCATTCTCCAAACAACAGTGGTGTTTCTCTTAGTGAAGTCCCTCGTGTGTAGGTCTTTGTCTGCCAGAGGTCTACAAGGAGAGACAGAGCAGTGACAGCACAAACAGCCTGAGCTTGTCTTGGTGGTGTATCTGACATGTCACATAGCATGGAGATTTATTAATGTTGCAGCACACACTGAAGCAATTCAAAGTAGACTCTTTCACCTCAAAGACAAGGTTTGGTTGGTTATCAGTATCCTCTTGGAAATAGATGTTCTAAAAGTGAGGCCAAGCTGTTTCTGGATTGTCAGAGGCTAGTCTAAGTAAATTTTCATTTTTGAGCTTGTCTTCTGTGGTGACTTGATATATTTTGCCTATTTGATGGTGGCATAGAGTAGTTCCAGGTCTCAATACAACATATCAGGGTGTAATTTGTGTGGTTTATGGACCTGGATTACATAACGAGCATCAGTGTTTTGAAGTGACTTGAAAGCACAGATGCTGCAGTGACTATTTACTGAACTGTTGAATCTTCACAATGGTTTCATTTTCATCAAATGATGCTGAAAGCTTCTAGCTTTTTTTTTTACTTTTCTACTGCATCCTTTCTCCAAAACTAATTGTGTATGAAAAGGACTTCACAGAACATGAAAATGGAGCAGCTGATCCTGAAGTCAGCAAACAAAAAGAAAATGATGCTATCTCATATGAAGTGGACCCAGCTGACAGAGCAGATTGATTTTTTAGAGTTTTTTATTATAGCAGGTAATATTTTTGTTTGACACAACTTTTCACAATGTAGTAGTTATGGAATTAGTGTATCTAGTAATTTCCAGAAGGATGAATATTGAAAAACAGGCAGATTGCATGCTTTCAATTTCAACTTGAATGCTTCTCCTTTTCTGGTTATGATTGCAGGCTATAAAGGAAATACCTCACTGATATTTTTGGGGAGAGTAAAAGAGAAATGAGTCCCTCTTCAGTGTCCTTGGTTTGCATGGTGCTTTTGAAGAGCAAACAGGGAAGTTCTCATGTCTGTATTAGCCAGGGACAGCCATTTGTGAGTTACTTGAACATCACAGATCTGAAGACTCCACTGAAGAAGACACCAGGAGAAACAGGGAGGCATCAATAATTTATGAATCAGGATGAAGGAGCAATACCCAGAGTACTTAGGAAAATATACTTACTCAGTACCTTACTGGGGAGCTTTTATTATAGGCCAAGACCCCAGAGAATTTAAATTTGTTTGAACTTCTGGAAACCTGTGTCATTCTTCACCTGAGCAAGTCAGTCCTTGGAATCCTTTTTTATAGGAAAAGGCTTGGGAAAAGCTCCCAGAGAGCCAACATCCCAGTGATTTTGCTCCTGATTTATGATGTGCCAGCTCCATCTAAATAAGGCTGAAGACATGCTGACCTGTGATGTCCACAGAATCACTTGGGATGCATGTGACTGACTGCTCCCTGGGCTGGTGTCTTTGAAAGGCTCTCTAGGGAACTCAATCTGGGAAAATCCTTCTGAGAATGTCTCCCTGTTGACAATTCTCTGCACAAATATTTAACTTTGCTTACCACTCTCCAAAGAAATCCCAGATGGCTCCTTTCCTTTGGGAGGAACCTATCCAAGTGGGAAACAGTGTTCTTAGGTGGGTATAGAGCATGAAGTCTGCCCTACTGGACTGAACTGAGTAGGATGAAAGGACAAGGCATGCACACGTTCTCTGCATCACTTATAAGCTGGTGCCTGCAGCAGTGATTTATCCAGTTATGAGCTAAATAAAGAAAGAAGTGTATCTTTGCTCATTACTTTGAAGCAATTGAAATTAATTTTGCTAATAAATTAATTATGTCAAAGCCTAGGAGAGCAGAGAATGACAACTAACTGTGAAAGGTTTGTGAAAAAACATGGGGATTTGCCCAGTGGAAGTGGATCTAAACATCCTAGTCGGTCAAGAAAACTATTCAGGAGGAAACTTTATGTCTTTTTTCTATATGCCAACTCTTCTATAGAAATTCTGTTTTTTACTTCTCACTCTGCTCTGTGGGGCTTAGTGTCTCTGTCCTTAATATCATCCTCACTGATTGTTATTCTTGTAGGGATATTTTTATTCAGAACCTGTCTTGCTTTCCCCTCAGCAAGTCAGTCTGGCTCAAGAAGAGATGGTGCAAAGGAAACATCCCCTTACACTTTCCTCCAAGAAATACCATGAGGGAAGAAGTTCTCTGCTTCTCTCTGCTTTTCCCACCAACTTTCTGACCTGGTTCCTAAAGTGGTCCATGACCACTTGGTTGGACACAGATGTGGGTCATGCCACAGAGAGTGTGGCATTTCATTAGTGGCATTTGTCCCAAAGGTCTGCAGAACTAAAGTAGATCTGAGTTACCTTAATCCCCTCTCTTATGACATTTGACCCTTCCAGCAGCATTCTTTCTTTTCTGTACTTCTTTTTGCCCATTGATCAATAGTTATAATGTGTCACTGATTTCTCATCATTAAATGCTGAAGGACACTACAACTCTGCCTTTTTCTCATTATTTTTCTTTGTACCATTTTGTTCTCTTCTATCCCTCTGCCACCTTCATTTTCTTTCTCTTCTCCTCCTGTGAGTTTCCTCTTTCCAGATGCTGCCTGACTTATCAGTGCAGTGTCTGCAGCCAACAATACTATTTGGATATCCTTTGTTCTTTACAGACACCTCCTCTCTGATCTCCAGACTGGTGTCCTTGTTGCCTTCTTCCCTGTTGTGCTTGGCAGACTACAGCAAGACTCCAACTGGGAGCCTGATTTAAGTTTAACACCATGCTTATTCGTTATTCTTTCACTCTGGCTGCAACTCTCACATTGTACTCACTATTGCCATTTTTTTTTTTTTTTTTGTAGCTACTGTGAGCCTGAGAGATAGAAGTTGGGTGTTTCTACACAATAATCCTATTATCTAGTGAAGTTTTATGTGCCCAGCATGTTTTTGTTGAACAGCCTTTCTCTCATATCTTCCCTGGCTGTTCAGGAATGCTTCAGATCTCTTCTGTGCTTAATGTCTGCTGCGTGCTTATCCTGGGAATGGGGCTGCCAGAGGGCACAGAGAGATGTCCAGGTGCCTCTTCTCAAACTGAATTAAATTAAAATACAAAGGATGTGTATGGAAATGGCATATAAATCACTCAGACCCTTATCAAAACCTGCACCTCCATTGCAGTCAATTACAGAATGAAAAAAAAGATAGGTCTCACAAAGCAAGCTCTTGATTAAACCTAATCACACCTCTGCTCCTTGGTAAATGTGACAGGAATTGGTAATGTA
The DNA here is from genome assembly GCA_030060385.1 of Muscicapa striata striata. Lineage (NCBI taxonomy): Eukaryota > Metazoa > Chordata > Aves > Passeriformes > Muscicapidae > Muscicapa > Muscicapa striata. The sequence goes on from JAREIS010000031.1 coordinate 2,774,736, forward strand.
CAGGAATTCTGGAATTTGCCTAATTGCATTTGGATTCAGATGTGTCTTGCTTCCCTCTGCCCCTAGCTTGCTGCTACATGAGTTCTAAACACAGAAAACTTATTAATGGGTGGAATGTGGCTACAGAGGGCATTCTGAAGCTAAGGAACAGGTAAAGGAAGATGTGCCCTCTCAAGTACATGTATAAGAATATATACAAATGTCCATAAGTGTGAGTGTCAATATATGTCTGTAGGGACTGAATGAAGCACAGGAAAATGGATGCTAACATTAGTTTCAGGCAGGTAAGGTTGGTGGCAATCAGATGTGAATTATTTTGTTTATGTTTTCAAACTGTCTAGGTATCTCTGCCACCTGTTGCTCCCAGACACTCAGAAAAGTGGCCTACACCTTTTTCTGGCACAGAAATGACCAGTGAGGAAGAGGCCAGAAAGGTTGATAAGAAGGTGTCACAGTCTCCAAATGACTTGTGGCTGTTTAAACACAGGTCCTTATTTAGAAGATTGAACGAAAAACTTGCTGGGATCTGTAATGAGAGCTTTGATTTTTAATCATCTGAAAGAGGATCATGGCCATGAATGGTTGATTTGAAATTATGCCAATATAAATAATAAATTCATATTGATACTGACATCGTTAGCAACACTGACAATGACAATAATAATAACAACAACAACAACATTATTATAGTAGTTGTGACAAGCACTTTGTGTGTATGTTATAGGATCTGATGCAGGAATTGTCCTTGTAAAAGGCCATATAAGTATTTAAATGTCCAACATGACTTTTTAAACTGATGTGACCAGTAGGTAAAGTTAGCAAAATGTTGACAACAATAAGCAATATTAACCTTCAACTCCATTTGTTTATTGTGTAATGAATGCTGTGTAACAGCAATGATAAACCCCTCTTTAAAATGATCTGCCTGTGAAAATGCAGTTAAACTATGCTGAAGAAATAAACCTAACTATTGTTTAAAAGCTTGCTTTTGATAAAAATATATATTTTGGAAGAAGTCTATGGTATTTCTAATTGCACTTTGATTACCTTTTTGTGTACATTGGTGTTATCCAGTCACATTTCCCCCGTTATTTTTTTTTTTTTTATTAACAAAGGCAGGACAGTGACATTGTTTTGTCAGTTCTTCATGGCCTTTGAGGTTTAAAAATTATAACAAGGAAAGAAAGAAATTCCATAAGAATGTGCTCCTAACAAGGACTAAACTTAGTTAAAATAACTGTTGATACTGGTTTGATACACCTTGCTAGAAACCACACAAGTTTTTAGCAAGATAAAGAAACAATTTGGTGCTTTAGAATGAGAATACCCATTTTCTTGATTTAGATGATAAATTAACCATCAAAATGATAAATTAACCATCTTCTGTCTATGCAGCAGCACTCTGTTAACTCTTACTTTAGTAAAAGTGAATATTGTGTCAAGATAACAAGTACAGAATTCCTGAGATAGAGCAAAGTACATTCTTCAAGTGTCTGTATACTTTAAACAAGGTCTATGAGAAGCAAGATGCTCCATTCCTCACATTATCATGTGCTCCATCTAATGATGAATGAAAGAATGAAAGAAAATTCTGTAAAATGGAAAATGAAAGGCAATTATAATGTAAAACATAAAATGTTTTATAAAATATATTTAAAAATACAGCAATAAGGAAAACAGACAACTTTATCATCTAAGAATTGCCTATTTTTCTCCAATATATTTTATATATCTCCTTTATACTTTAACTGACATGATATAGTATTAGTTATGTTTATTTTTGGCACATAAAAAGTAAAAATTTATTTCAGTTGAGGACCAAAACATGTATTTCAAAATCCAAGTCCTTTAAACAGTAAGATGTACAGTAAATGCCATATTTCATATCTTTTATCTACATTCATTTTCACTAAGTCAGGAGTCCAGGGGATTTTGTCTCTGGAAAATAGAGCAGATGTTGTTTCACTCACACCTAGATATGTCAAGTTTCAAAAGAAGCAATTGGAAGGCAAAAACTTAAAAGATTTAAATTCACATTAATACTGGGAAGAGGAAAGGAGTATTACTTTGTCTATTGCTTTGGAGCACATGGAAAATCTCCAGAGATGACTGAGATAAATTTCTGCAAGTAGAATGTCATTTGTCACTGTTTCTGACCTTTTTCCCCCTCTTTCTTGAAATCCCTTTTTAATATCCCATTAAAAAGCATGAAGGGCTTATTCCTTATGTTAGCAGACCAGTCTGTACTCAGTACAGCCCCACAGGACTCAGAAGAGCACCTTGAAGTACACGAGGCTTGAGTCATTCATTTGCTATTAGCAGGCAGAACTGATGGTTTCATTTTACAAAGAAAAATGTTTTTCTTGATGCATGCCATAAATATACCAGTGCTGGAACAGTGCAGTCCTCTTAGGAAAAGAAAATATTTGGCTCATCTTAATTGCAATAATGTGATCTTTTTTCTTGAGATTCAAATAGAACTTGGGCCTCAGTATCCCATTACAAACTATAAAAAACACAGCTTTAAGCATATCAATTTCTCTGCATTTTGAAATACAACCTTGTGACAGACAGAAAGGTGGCTGCTTCTGTAGACCTGGAAACAAGCCTACCTAATTTTTATAACTGTCTGCATGTTTATAAATGTTTCTGTTTTAATATGCTGCCCCAGGCCTTGAGGTTCATGTTCTGCTTATAGACTTATTTTTCTAATTGCTAAACAGCAGAACCTTTCTGTGATTCACCTGGAATGGGTAAATGCTTTCAGAATAAGTTTCTGTAATGAGTAATGCTTTTAGTACTGCACTTAAAACAGCAGTCACATTGGGGATATAATTGCTTTACTTGTTAATTTTTTTTCTTTCTTGATAGCATAAATTTTCATAAAGTTTGAGTAACTGCAGGGGAAAATCAGGGGAAAAAAAGCCCCAAACCAAATCCCAACACCCTTTCTCTGGACTATGTGAAAAGCAAAATTCTTGGGAGCCTTTAGGGCTGTTTACAACAGTGGGCTTTGAATGTGAATGTGAATTGTTAAGCATTCTCTGTTTGTTTTGTAAATGTATTTTGCTTAGATATAGGTAAAAAATAGGTTTCGAACTGTAAGTCTTCCCTTTTTGCAATACCTTGAAGTGGGGACTGCCCCCACAGTTTGCAGGAGATACCATCCTAAAAGGCAGTCCTGACTTATTTACAGTGAAGCATTTAAAAGGATAACAAAGAAATCCAAGGCCAAAATAAAAAGGGAACCCCCATCTTAAATTCTTAGAGACTTGAAACAAAACACTTCTTCATTTGGGCTGCTGTAGCTGACAGACTGACAAGTAGCCAACTTGTATGGTGCCTCTGAATCCTTCACACAGTGAACACAGAGCTGCTGAGGAGGGGAGTTGTTATGCAGGATTTGTGGAGTTTTTGGTGGAAAATGCACAGTCATTGAATTTAATAACTTTCTTTGGCTGTGGATTTTATTTTGTGTCATTTTTTTCTCTTTTATTCTGTTTTGTTTGTGGTTCTTTTTTATTTTTTTAATTTTTTTTTTTCTCTAATAATAAGTGTAGCTTTTACTATGAAGCAGAATGACCTGCTGGAAACAGCATATGGTTATCTTTGTATCAGATGCAAGATGTGGCTTGTTACCTCTGAAGATAAGGGGTGCACCATCAGCACTGTTTGGGAGCATAAGTGAAAGTCTTCCACAATAGCAGAAGATATAGGGCTGTAGATTTTTTTATCAAAACCCATCTGCCATTGCTTTTGAAGCAAAGGGGTGTTTCTTGTAAGCAGAACAGAGAACTGTCCCTTTGTATAACAAAACTAAACTTACATGAGAAATGCATGATTATACCTTTCTGATACAGGTTTTCACCTTAAACAGAATATATATATGTCTATATCTATATATGCATATATATATGTGTATGCGTATATACATATGCATACACAGATTTGAACTGTACATGGGAATGTTTTGAAACTAAAGGAAGATGCAATGAAACACATAGTTAAATCAGATTTCATTTCCTGTAGCTGTCTCCTTCTTCCCTTTGACCTGTAATGTCATCAACACAATGCTTGCCATGACTTAATATGTCTGTGCCTCATTCACTGGTTTTTACAGAAAGATTTTCTTCCATGACTTGGACTCACTTGTGGCAGACACCACTGGCCAAGACTTTCTGGCTCCTGCCAATCCAGGATTTCTGGTTTCCAAAAAAATGCTGATCCGGGAGACTCATCAGTCTGATATATCATTTTCTTTGCAGTGTTCTGAAAGTCTCAGAACAAATTCCTGTATCTCACTGTCTGCCAGAGAAACCCACATTCCCATCTTTTTGAGACCCAGTAAGCTCAGAATCACTTTTTCCCTTTTTTCCCCTCATTGTGAAGAGGCAGCAGTTGTGATCAGGCTGCTCTGCCTGGGCAGCACCCACTGCCAGCATGTGACTGCCCAGCAGAGCCAGGACACCTCTCCTGGGAGTCACCTTGCTTCTCTAGAAAACTCCAGTCAGGGGACATTTTATCAGGATTTAAAAACTATACAGGAGGTAGTTCTGATGACTCGAATATCAATATAAAATGCTTATCAAGGGGCAGGTTGCAAGTTGGATTACTTGTTGATTAATTAATTTTCCTTAATTAAATTAATTATTTGCAATAGGAACAGCTGCTAGACTTCACAAGGGCTGGAGTTATTGTAGTACTGGATAATTTGGAGTATTAACCCTTTGCTCTAGCACAGGACAGAGAGTATTTAAATGCGTCCTGTGAAAATGAAAATGTACTGCCTGCAAGACACAGTGTCCAAAGAAGCAATTTTTGGAAATTCCCAGGAGCAGGATACGAAAAAAATTGAAACAAAAAAAGAATGTGGCATTTAAAACTCCTTGCATTACTAAGGCAGTCTTCTCTCACCTCTGTAAAACAGTCTGCATTTCCCTGCTCATCCCCCTTTTCCTGGAACTGCCACTGGGCAAAATAAATCACAGAATCACAGAATTAACTAGGTTGGAAATTACCTTGGAAATCATCAAGTCCAGTTTATGACCTAACACTACCTTATCAACTAAACCAAGGTACTGGGTGCCTTGTCCAGTCTTTTTTAAACATCTTCAGTGATGGTGACTCCACCAGCTCCCTGGGCAACCCATTCCAATGCCCAGTCACTCTTTCTGTGAGGAACTTTTTCCTAATGCCCAGCCTAAACTTCCCCTGGTGCAGCTTGAGGCTGTGTCCTCTCATCCAGTCGCTGATTGCCTGGGAGTAGAGACCAACCCCACCTGACCACAGCCACCTTTCAGGAGCTGTAGAGTGATAAGGTCACCCCTGGGTCTCCTTTTCTCCAGGCTGAACACCCCCAGCTCCCTCATTCATTCCTCACAGGGTTTGTGTTCCAGCCCCTCCCCAGCCTCGTTCCCTCCTCTGGATGCACTCAGGGGTCTCAAGGTCCTTCCCAAACTGAGGGACAGAGCTGGACACAGCACTCGAGGTGTGACCTCACCAGTGCTGAGTGCAGGGGACAATGACATCCCTGCTCCTGCTGGCCACACTGTTCCTGACACAGGCCAGGGCCATTGGCCCTCTTGGCCATCAGGGCACACTGCTGGCTCGTGTTCAGTGGCTGTTCATCAGCACCCCCAGGTCCCTTCCTGCCTGGGCACTGTCCAGTCACTCTGTCCCCAACCTTTAGTGCTGCAGCCAAAGTGCAGGACCCAGCACTTGGACTTGCTGGACCTCATATTGTTGCATTCAGCCCATCACTCCAACCTGTCCAGGTCTCTCTGCAGAGCCCTCCTACCCTCCAGCAGATTGACACTTGCTTCCAGCTTGGTGTCATCTGCAAATTTACTAGTGGTGGACTCAATCCTGTCAACCAGATCATCAATAAAGACTTTAATCGGGACCGAGCCCAAAACTGATCCCTGGGGGACTCCACTAGTGACTGGCTGCCAATTCATCACCTGGGTGCTCTCTCCAGCATGCCTCTATGTGGCTGGGAGCTGGCTACTTTCTCTTGGATTCTTTACTCCAGCAGTCATCCACGATGAGCTAAAACACAGATTCCACCCCTTTGCCTCTTTTCTCCTGGTGTCACAACACTTGTCTGTGCCCGTCTTGCTCCTCATCCTTCTCTCACCTCCTCAGTCCCTGTCCTCCAACTGCAAAGTGCTCAGGAAGCCTCCTCAGGTGCCTACAGGTGAACTCATACACCTTTCTCCTGGTGCAGGAGCAAAGGAGGGATCATCTTTGGGTTCATTTTGGCCTCTCTTCTGCAAGGACTCCCCCAGCAATTAGGGGTTTTCCCATATGATTTGTTTCCTAAATCTCTCTTCTATGTGCGTTCCCTGTTTCCAACAAAACAGTTTCCATCAGAAAGGTTCAGTGCTCATCACCTTAGTAGGAGGTCTGTGATTTAGCAAGGACAGGTTTTGGATGGCTTTTCGTCTCTCACAGGTCATTGATCAGTGTTTCTCCTGCATAGACCCTCGTTTTTATTTCACCACAGATCTGTGATTTTGTCTGCTGCCTGGCCAGGGGAGCCTGGCATATTCCTTTGCATCTGAGACACTTCTTGTGTTAAGCTTTTCTCACATTTCAAATATTTATGCAGCATCTCTCAGGTGAATTTGTTCATGTTGTCTTGGGTAACATCTCCACCTCCTCTACAAAGGCTGTTTATGCAAAATTCCTCCTTGGGGAAAATCCCCTGTGCTGAGGAAGTTCTGAGCTCCCTCTGCAGGTTTTATTTCAGTTATAATATGGATTTGATCCATCTCCTGTGCAATGGCTGTTGTGATCAGGGATACCCTTGTGAATACTTTTCATGCTCAACTGTTTTATCTGATTTCTCCTTGGAGACCATCTTTGCTGCTCCTCAAAGCTATATTCACTCTGATAGTCTTCCCAATACCACACCAATTTTAATTTTCAATTGTCTCAGTAATCTGTGTATGTGTGTTTTAATTGCATGAAAATTTCCTCTTGTACGTCCCAGTTCTTGTTGCTCAGTGTATGCACACAGTGAAGAACCCAGATTTCCATCAAGTGCCAGTCAAAGAAACTGCAAAAACATATATGTCCAGAAAATTTTCCAACAGTCCCTGCACACCTACTCATCCAAATCCATTTAGGCTCCACCAGTGCTCAAAATACTCCAGGAAAATCAGGAAATGTGATAAGAAGAAACAGGATGTACTTCCAATTTCCAGATGTAGTCTCAGGGAGAAAAAATGGCATGGTTACTGCTAGAAAGTATTTATGATCATTAAAAAAACAGTAGGAGGCTAAAGAAATTTGACTGAGTTTCTGCTGCAAGAGGAGAAACAGCCCTAAGCAACCCAGAATTCCTTTCTTACCTCATCAGGGTATCACTTTCATGGTCCACAAATTCTGTATTCAGCTTCTGGGAATCTAATCTTCCCAGTCAAATGTCACAACTAATTTATTCCCACAGTTTCACTTTTAAACCAGTGTCTCAGCAGCCAAACAGTGCAACTTCAGCTTGGTTTTCACTGAGAGGCTGTTAAAGGGGTTCTGGCAATTTGCTGAGGTCACTGCCATGGTGGCAGAGCTGATGAGGGACAGATTTCTTAGGGTTTCTAGAAGGAGAGTAGGAGGTCTGAAAATACAGAAGCAGGGCTGGGTCCATTACCAGTGGTTATGCTGTGGTGCTGTTTATGCAGCCTGATCAGCTGTAAAATTTTGGGCAGTGACTTTTTGAGACTATTAACCTTTGGTATCTATAATGTGAACTTGAGCTAAGTGTTTAAATGCTTTTGATGATCAATGGATGAAACAGGGATAACTGGGTCAAGATTAAAAGTGTGCACTGCAAATGTCCAAGGACTGTTGAATAAATCCTTCTTGCTGCTATTTTTACCTGTAGAGAGTCCATCCATGGTTGGCAAGTAAAAAGCCCACCCTAGCTGTGAAATAGCCCATGTCTATTTATAACTTTATCTGTTTTATAAAGATATCAGAGAATGAATGCTCTGCTCCCTGGACTTTTGGTGTAGCTCTTGTGTGTGATTGGTCATATGACCAAGTTTGAGTGATCACTCAAGCATTTAAAAGAAGAGTTTATGGAAAATTGGATGCTCTGATGAAGAATACCCTTAGGACAGAGAGTTGACATAAACTGAACAAGCAGCCCAGCCCAGTCTCACCAAGCTGTGCCAATTCCATTTAACCCCAGAGGGTTGTTGAACTTGGGACCAGGAGAGATGTGGCTCAAGGGTTGTTAAGCAAAACTGATGCAAGGTGAAGGGTGGTGTCAAAACCAGGAATCCAGAACACAGTAACAAGATTGTGTTAGAGAGACAGAAACAGATCCACTTCAGCCCTTCTTTCACTGTTTTGCCAAATGTAAACACTGAGCTGAAAATTTTCTTAGTTTCTCAGCTCTTCACTCTTTGCTGTTGCTCACCCCTACTTTGCTTCCCTGCCCTTCTTTTCCACTGGTTTCATTCTGTGGTGCATAAAGATCACAAAGGGCTGAATAGGTGGAAATAATCTCAGCATTTCTGGTCTATTGAGTCCTTCTGTGGTTTATAAACAGGCATTCAATAAGGCTTCTTGAGGAACCTGGCATAGACCTCCCATCAAAGCCAGGTTTCTGTGTAAGTTCAGACAGACCCCTGCCTACACCACCCTGCCCTACCCAAATCCTCACTAGGCTGGGTCTCTCCCTTTGAGCCTGCCCTGGCACAGCAGATTGTAGAGTAAGCACGAGGTGCTGTTTGTGCAAGTCTCAGTCCCCTTTAGTCCCTGCTGCTGGACACAGGCCTGGGCAGTAGTCACAGGAGTCATTTCTAAGGCACCTTCATTTGAGATTGTCCCAGTTAGTGCAGACACCTTTGGTACAGCTGCCAAAATTCAGTAGACAAGGAGAAAATAACACTGACTGCCTTAAATGCCATGGGAGTCAAACCCATAGGGCGATTTTTCATTTAATCTTTATTCTGTCTTTTGTGTTACCCTCCTTGAACCTGATGGAAAGTGCAGGCATTCTGCTCAATTTAAAACCAGGCCACTGGATTTTAGTTATAGACACAAGGGTTGTTCTAATCTGCCTTCACATTCTTAATAAATCTAAACCCTTTTGCATACAATAAAGTGTTCTTGTTCTTGCATTTTTAAAAAAATGCAGCTGCAAAAAAACATGCAGACATTAGAACAACAATATAGGAATATAAATACTTTTCCCAGAAAGATTTTTTTTGTATTTTTTTATTTTTAAAAATTTGTTTTTGACAAAAAAATAGTCTTTTATCAGTATTTAATAAGTCTAAATTAAGTTCTTTACATAAGTGAAGTTTCATGGAGCTCAAGTGAAGCTCTTTCCATTTTGGGAGACTTACCCTACTGGATGTCAGCTTCAGACAAGTTCCTATTCCTTTGGATATTTTGCCACTTTATAGCTCCTTTTTAAACAATTTGTCCTTTTCATAGTCCTCCTGGTCTTTCATAGCTCATAGTGTAAGAGTATTTGTCTTTCCTACACTGATCATTAAAAAACCTAAATATTTAGCTCAAGTATGTGTTTTGGATCCCAAATGTTAATAAAGTTAATAGATCTCTTGACAATTTCCATGTTTCATGTTTTCCTGGGATAACTTTACTTTGGCTATCATTTCCCCCATCTATAGGTTTACACAACTCAGTCTGCTGGAGCTGAACCAGTGTGATACCTGCAGCAGCAACACTGGGAGAAATCCCTCTCTGCACAAGTTCCAAGTGCTTTCTTCTTTTCTCTTTCCTTCTTTGTGTTATTTCACAGTTCTTTTCTACTCCTGACTTGGAAGCCTACTACCTCTTAATTCTTCCATGGCAAAAAGAAGAAGGAGAATGGATTAGCTCAGTTGGTTGGAGTTTGATTCCTCTTAATTGCAGAGGGAAAAGCAGTGTTTGTTTTGTTTGAAAATGTAGTTCCAGGTTAAAAACTGTCCCTTGACAGCTGAAGGGGAGTTCAACTGACAGCAGCCTTGTGCATCAGTACTTGTTGTCCAGCCCTCTGTGGTCAAAGGAGAAAAGTGAGCAATTCTCCTAATCCTGAAGGAAATATCTCAAACAGATGATGAAGGCCCCCAAGTTAAACTCATGTTGAAGTCTGGAGTTATGTGAGATCATATCACCTCAGCAGTCTTTAACTGTCTTACAGAGAGGTTGCATTCTAGAGGAAATTTTTAAAGCAGTAACTTCAACAGTATCTCAGCAGGTACAAATTCCTTCTAACTGCTTTCCCTGTTGCTCAGTGTTTGAATTTCCCTCGGGCTAGACAAGCAGTTTCATTTTGCCTAGGGTGAATCTCTCTGTGCAGCTCTGGTGGCTGTAATGCCACCTAGAAGATGTTGATGATTTTCCTCTCAGCATATAGAGTTTAATTCCTTCACCCTCTGTCTGAACTGTCTGTCCATAGATGTTATTTTGAGGCAAAGTTCACTCAAAATGTGACATTCAGAAGTTTTTATGGAAATTGTCAAAACCACTATGGAGCTCTTCCCCAGAGGACCCAGCCTAAATGCTCATGTTATATTGGAGCCTTTCAGACAAGTGCTTCTCATGCATGGTGCTGCTTGCTGAAAAGGACATCAGAGTCACTAGAAGAAAGAAAAAAGCTGAACCAAATTCCGTCTGGGTGGAGTATGAAGGAACCCCACTGATTTTATATGTTTTAAACAGGGTTTAGCTTAATACTGCTGGCAGAAATGTGTTCCTCAAAATGGTGGAATAAAATCAAGGTGAACTCTTACTCCTCTGGGTAAAGGGGCAGTAGGTAATTATCTGGTACTGACGGCAGAGAAAAGAAAATACAGATGAACATGAATTATCCTTTTGCCTTAAAATTTGAAGTTGGGTGTTTTGCACTAGCCTTTTCTATGACTTGGAATTCTCTATAATTAACCTGCTCTCAAAAAAAAAAAAAAAAAACAACAAAAAAACCCCAAACCCACAAAAAACAAAAAACGAAAAAAACCACCAAAAAACAAAAAAAAGAAAAAAAAAAAAAAAAAAAAGAAAAAGTCAGTTTATTTTTGCTAGGCATGAAAAGCATCTACAGGGAGCTACTGAAGTAGCATCTGTATTTCTGGCAAGGTCTGAAGCCAGGAAGAAATATATTTTCCAGCTCAGTCACCAACTTGTTGAAGAAGCATGGGGAAATGGAGCTGAAAAGAGGTTAAGTAGGAATACAATACATTTGTAAAACACTTGATAGGTGTCTTAAGTGCTAATAGCAGATTGCTGCATGGCCTGTGGCTTAGGTGGCTTCCTCTTGTTTTCTGCCTGCCGCCACCCTGTGAGAGGGATCTGCTCAGGGAGCAGCTGAATAGCCTCTTGCCAGATGCTTTTTTCTGCTTCGAGTGTTGAAACTGGAAAAGTAGAAGACTTTTGTGCCTTTTGGACAGGAGAGCTTATCTCTTGCCAGCAGCTCATGCTATGCATTACCTGCCTGGCCCAGTACAGTGATCTCTAGAGGAGCAGAGGAAGTTGTTTAACCTAAAGCTGGCCAGAGGAAAAAAGGTTTTTCAGATTCTGCAAGTGTCTGTATTGCTCCTGGCTCTGTCTGTGCACAGCTATAAACATCTCTGTTTTTTTTAGAAGAGCTGCTGTAGTTTAGAGGGGTGAGATTGGGAAGTCACATTCCAGTGTGGACTCAGATATGGACTGACAAATTCCGAGGTCTGTTTTACTTTCCCCTGTCCCTGTGTCCCTCTTGAGTATGTCCAGCTTGGATGAGCCAAAGGTTAGCTGGATGAACCAAAGACATTTGTGTTTGTTTCTGTCTTAAACACCCACAGAAAACTCACAGCAAGGCTCAGAGCTGACACACTGTGAACACTGAAGCCTGTCCTCCTATTTTTTGGGCAGGACTTTGGAAGAGTCTGTACATTTGTCCAGACTGGCACATATCTGGTAAGCTCCAGGCACATGTTGAGCACACTTGCTGGATGACTGTGCTCTGAAAGGACAGCAAAGGTAAAACTTGCAGTCAGCATCAGACAGCCTCTGAGTGTATTTTGAGCAGCTCTGAACTGCTGGGGCTAAAATTCCCCTGTCCTGAAAGCACAGGCTCACTGTGCATGCACAGACCATCTACAGGGTAGAATAGTCACATCCCCAAGGCCTTTGTTTTGTTGCATATGCTCTGCAACGGGCTTTTTCATAATTTCTTAGCAAATGTTTGCAGCACCTAGCTGTGAAGGAATACTGGCAGCACAAAGATTGTGGGTAGAGACAGCACACTGTGCCAGATGAGCTGCCAGAGCTGAGCAGCTTTCTCAGACAGGAGCTGCTAGTGAATATTAGCCAGAACAGAGGGACTCCTGGATTAGGATGCAGATTCCAGCACAAATAATCTGCATATTTGTCCAAAACACATATTTAGTTAAAAGAGTGTGAAAATAACTAATTAGAAGTGTGACTGTCTATTTTAGCTCATGCCCATCACCAGTATAATGAGGACTGATGTTACTCAAGTATCTAAATCCCTCTGAGTTTTTGTTTCCTTTTAAAAAGCCTTTCTATATATTTATTTTTGGTGCTTTTGTTATCAAATATTGTTTGCCAGCTCTAGGTGAAAAACTCTCTTTAAAGATTATCTGTTTACAAAATCACATATTGATATTTCTGTATTCTTATCAGGAGGAGAAGGGAACTGTGTATTTGCTCCACTTTATCAGCAGAATCATAAACCAGCAGCTGATATTAAAGCTGAATAAATAAACTGGCAGTGCTGCAGTTTGAAATCAGACTTTAAAGCATTCAGCTGTTGGTTTTATTGCTGAGACCTCAGCTGAATAGAAATCTTTATGAAAATTTCTATACAGAGAATTCTAGACTCAAGTTCACTGACACTGGGTGACAGAATCCTCTAATGCCTCTAACTTTGCAAAGACAGTCAGCAAACATTGCCTATCATCTCATGGAAATTGAGTGTGTACCTAATTTCATTGTTAATTACTATCACTAAGTTAGGTGGGATATAGGAGGAGAGCCAGAATTCATTTATGTTAATTTTATCATCAACTTTTTGTTCTTTTCTCCTGTCATATAGAGATATCCTATCACACAGTACACCTTTTCCATGAAGAAGAGGCAAGGAAAGAATTACTTAAGTATCATTTCTGTCTAGACAGGTCTTCTTTACCTTCAGGGATGCCACTGGTACCTGATTTTCTGCCCAGCTTAAGGTCTCTCTCTAACCTTCCTTAAAGGCTGCTGTAACAGTAGGTGACCATTTTTCCACTGATCTCTTGGAAACAGTGCTTTTAGGAATTTCTGTATTCATTCAGGCTGTTCAAATAATTGCCTATACTAATAAATGGATTATCTAGACTGTATTTCATTGCATGCTTGTGTCTCACATCCTTACAAACACATCTGCTCTGACAGGAGAGAGGTCAGGAGACTATTTTTAACACATCTGAGCAATTGACTCCCCATGGTACTTAGAGGTTATATTTATTTATTTATCTTTTGAACAGCCAGGCTGCATGTAAATGTTTAGAACTGGGAGTGATTCTCCATTTATGTATGGATACATATTCAGCTGATAGCTTCATCTCAAGATGATACTCAAATATATATTCCTTCCTCCTTTTCCCTGAAGGTTATTTTGTAAGATAAATACAAAATAATGTCTCTGTTCAACTGGAATTACCTGCACAATAGTTTTTGAAAGAAATCTCTAATCTTCTACAGCCAAGGAATACAGTGCTTTTGTATTAGCACAATATGTTTCATTCTATTGTTGTGATTGTTATTATTTGTAAAAATTGAAGTATTTCTAAAGCCAAGTTGATTATTTTATATTTTTCAGACTAATTCTCCCTCACATAATAATGGCATAGAGTTTATCCCACCTTGTATTCTGTAAAGGATGTGGAAGTTTAGATCCTCAAGATTTTCTAAAATTAACAGAATGATGTTGTTTACTCTCTCCACAGACCTATACTGCTTTTTTTTTTGGTATAAGAGAGAAGCCCAGAATTTAGCCCTAAAGTCTAAAACCAGGGCAGTTGTTTTTACCTGGAAGTTTCTGTATGTTTGCAAATATCATGTACTGGCATGAAATGTATAACAAAGCGTGGAAAGAGATATTTATAACAAAGTATTTGCAAACCTTATAGAAACTAATAGAAACAAATATAGGTAGGAAATATGTAAATGTGTGTAAGCAGCTGTCCTCCAGCCATATTAGCTGTTGAAAGAATCTAAACAAAATTTAGATATTTAAGTCATGGTTTTGGCTCATCTGTGTTGGATAAATAAGCATTTTATTTGAATGGAAATACTTATACTTAGTGTGTGTACATTCCTCTCTTCTCCTCAGAGCTGATAAGATTATGAATTTAGCTTTGACACTTTCAAATTTGACTTGACAATTAAACAAATAATATCATTTAACAGTTTCCCACAGACCATGAAAAATATGCAGAACCATTTAATTGTTTTAATCAGATAATATCAAGATACTATAATGTAAAATATGTTTTCTAATTGTATCTTGATGAAATGGTACTTTGCATATTTTACATAGCTAAGTAAAGTGAATCATACAAAGGAAATATGATTTTAATAATATCTGAAACAATATGCTCTAACTCAGTAAGTAATGGAAAATTGAAATTACTCAAATTAATTTATGGGGTTTTTTGAAATCATGTTTTTAAAATGACATATTTCTTTGTCCCTTGGTTTTAGTCTAGTTAAATTTTTAGTGGAATTTTTGACCAATGCTCTCTGAAAAAAAATCCCCACCCTGTTCTTAACTAGTGAAAAGAATTGCTAGTGAAAGTCACATGAGAAACATTCACTAATTTTCTTTGTAATCTTTTGTCACTGGAGATATGTAAAGGGTAATTTAATTGATCCAGCAGATGAATGGGCAATAATGATCTGGATTTTAAGCATATGTTTGTCTCGGGTTGCAATACAGGATGTGGCCAGAAATGTGTATTGTATCACCAACTGTTGAAGCTGTGTGGGGCAGGGACCCTTATCTCCATGGCACATACTATCTGACAATGGGCCATCTTTAAAACCAGGTGAGGCAATCATCTTTATTTTTTCCACAACCCATCCTCCCTCCAGGAAGGTATCATCTGCTGCTGGGCCATTAAGTCCCACTGTATGACTGATAAAATTACATCATTCCATTGAGAGATGCTCCACCAGGGGGAGGAACCAAGCCTTTCCTACCTAGATAAAAACTGAGATTTTGTACCTAAGTTATTTTCTTGTAACTTTTCCTGAGAACTCCTGGAGGCTGAGTATGCTCTGACAGATGAAGAAACATGATGTCTATCTTCCATTGGTGTAAGATCAGACCACAGTTTGAAATTTGTTTTTGGCAATAAGCAGTAAACAGAAAATTGCCATGACTTTAGGAAGACCTTTGTTGCTGCCATATCATATTCTTCTAACAGTATCATAAAGAAACTGAGGAAATCTGAATTAGCTGAAACTACTGCAAAGTGAAAGCAGAACTGCAGAACATGCCACATCAAGAGAAAGCTTGATCATTGTCACTCACTGTCACACCAGGGTACTGTGTAGGTAAAGTGCTTCAATGCAGTGAGGCTGTTCAGTATTTTCATGAATGACTTCAATGAAAAATAAGAGTGTACCTTGCAGGTACAGAAATCACACTGAGGGATAGAATTAGAAATCGAAACTACCTTGATAAACTAGGGAAAAGTCTCACAAAACATATCAGGAAGCTGAGTATACAAATGCTTCTAAAACTCAAAGAAATTTTTTCTTCAATGATTTGGTAGGAATAAATGCAAGACAGAGCAAGATGTTGGACTGAATAAAGGCAAGATGGGGAAAACTGATACAGAAAATCACCTTGTTATCTAGTAATGTATGTACTGACCATGAGCCAGCAATGCTCTGCAACAAGATGCACATTGTGGTGAAATACACAGCACAAAGCACATGGTCTGAGAAACTAAAAATTACAGAAAGCATAGAGTTCAGAATATTTACAAATTAAAATTTTTATAAAGCACCCAAGATAATAAACCCCATCTTATTTTAGAGCAGGTTAGCTCAGCATAATCAGGAGTTCCTGTGAAACCTGTCATGTCAGGGTAGTCACTCATGGGCATAGGGAGAGCTGTAGCTACTTCACAGCTGCATAGGTTTTAATCCTGCAATGAAATAACCATGAAAGACCCAAACCACACTTTATTTATAGGGCACAATTCAGCATTACAGCAAACACCAGACATGTCTGTGGATTTACCAATGGCAGATGTAGCAGATCACTGCAAATAGACCTGCACAGATGCAGTGCAGCTTTCCAAATTGTTTCACTGAAGCTTTGGAGGTTCCAGTACTTGGAGCATATTTGACAGAATATTTTGAGAGAAATGTAAACTATGTGCACAAAACACTCGTGAATATTTGAAGACAGAGGTCACAATTTATTCTTGAGATTACCCTTCAAGGCTGTCTTCAAGGTTTAAGGCTGATGTGGTCTGGCAGAGAGGAAAGGACGGACATAACCAGAGGAGGTTCAGGTTAAATATTAGAAAAACTTCATCACTAAAACTTCATCACTGAATACCCAGGGAAGTGGTGGAGTCACTGTCCCTTGAAGTTTTAACAAAGTGTAGATGTGGTGCTTAGGGACATGGTTTAGTGGTGGACTTGGCCATGCTCTGTTAACAGCTGAATTTGACCTTAGAGGTTTCTTCCAAATTCAATGATCCTGTGATTCTCAGATCTTTGCTGATTGTTCCCTCATTTCTTTCATAGCCTCTTTGGAAGAGTCAGTGGGTTTTTCCACAGTAATAAAAAGATTAAATTCTCTCTCTTTTGATTCTCTACTGTATTGTAATATTTTGTGTGTGATGGGCTGTTCAAAATCTTGTGTTTGGTATTCAAACACAGGGAGTCTGGGGAATAAGAGGATTATTATCAGAAAGATTACACTATGCTTACTTTTTTTTTTTTCTTGAATGTGTTAGACATAATTCTATAAGCATATTTTTTGCACTTACCTTCATATGAATATGTGAAATGTTTTAGATTAATTATATACTGATTTTATAAAAACGTAATTTTTTCATATTATGAGAAAGTATTGAAAAGAAGTGGAAAAATATGTAAATTACTAAGCAAAAAGCATGGAAAACAACAAAATTGTTAACAACCCAGCAACCTCTGGTCCATGCAGATTTTATTTCCAACAGTTAGACAAAGCAGCAAACTAAAGAGAATAAGGGCAATTATCTTAAGCTTTTGCTGTTCTTCCAGTCATACTGAGACACCAGGAATTCACCTCATGATAAAATAGAGATTCCTGCATTTTATTTCTATGGTAGGTTTGTTGCAGAAGTTTTTACGTCTTCTTCAGTTTATAATTCAATGAAGTAAACATACAATTTGAAGACATCTAAAGAGCTTACTGAATGAATGCCCATAGAGATTCTCTGCCTGCTTAAAAGGATAAATTTCCTGTTCCAGCTGATCACTCCTATCTTTCAGTACAGTTTCTGCATGCTTCTTGCTTAAACATCACAACAGATTCATATTCACAGTATCAGTATTTCACTATTCACTTCCACAGTTAGTGCTTTATTCTAATTGATTCTTCTGAAATTAAAGTGCAGCCAGGACATTCCCGCCCTGTGTATACATACCACAAATGGAGTTTTTGCTGTTTTCTCAAAATGAAATTATTTGTCCCAGTGGGTTTATGCTTTAGACCAGTTATAGACATCTGTACATTGCAGATCTTATTTCTTCAAAGAAGCAATTCTGAATATTGTAAAAAATATTCTATTATGTCTTTAAGCTTTATTATCAGTATCTCTTTCATGTTGCTAAAAACAGATTGCTTTTGGATTCAGTATAATCAATTTATTTATTATTTCTTCAAGAGCTAAGCTTGAAAACAGTGGAAAATGCAATGCAAATGTTTCTAAATTTGTAACAAAAAAGAAAGCCTGTATTTCTGTTGAATTGTTGTTTGATTTTAAACTCTTGTTTAGCATCTCTGCCAAGACATGTTGCCCTGGTTTGAAGGACAGGTGTCTGCCAATAAAGGCAAAAGCTTTTTTTTGAAATGGAGAATGTAAACCCCCTTCCTCCAAATTATTATCATAATTTTGAAATTAAGGGGCTCTCAGGCAAAGATAGGGGAATTAGAAATAACAATTCTTTACTAGGAAAATTAAAATAGAAATACAGTATTATAAAGAACAATCCCAAAACACTGACAGAGTCAGAATACAACCTGACACCCAGTCAGTCAGGGTGTTGGTAGCAGTCCCATTAAATGGTGGCTGCATCCTCCTGCAGTGGCAGATGTGGTTCAGCTGAAGCAGTGCTCCTGTAGAAGGTGCAGTTTTCCTCTGAAGGTCCAGGGATGATGTGGAAAGGTCCAGTGTTCCTCTGGAATCCAGTGGAAAGATGGATAACTTGCTCTTCAAAATCTCAGTTTTTATCTAGGTAGGAAAGGCTTGGTTCCTCCCCCTGGCTGGAGCATTTCTCAATGGAATGATGGAATTTTATCA
Source organism: Muscicapa striata striata (assembly GCA_030060385.1). Classification (NCBI taxonomy): domain Eukaryota; kingdom Metazoa; phylum Chordata; class Aves; order Passeriformes; family Muscicapidae; genus Muscicapa; species Muscicapa striata. The sequence goes on from JAREIS010000031.1 coordinate 2,793,266, forward strand.
GCCATACAGTGGGACTCAATGGGCCAGCAGCAGATGATATCTTCCTGGAGGGAGGATGGGTTGTGGAAAAGATAAAGGTGGTTGCCCCACCTAGTCTTAAACATAGGCCATTAGCAGATAGTATGTGCCACAGAGATAAGGAAATCACACCTGACTTCAACAGTTGGTGATGGAATACACATTTCTGACCACATCAACCCAACACACATGTATACTAGAAGTCAACGATAATTCCCAAAGGAAAGTTGATTTCCCAGGGTTGTCACAACATTTTATGAAGGGAAAAGTACAGAGACCAAAGTTTTCCACAGACCAAGAATTAAATCCATACATTTAAAACTTTTGTGTGATGCTATCGTCATCCTGTTTCAAGTAAAAAGAGGATTAAGAATATTTGTTTTGAAAAATTGCCACTGAGGATTTTATTTTTGGGAAAGCAAAATTGTTGGGGTTGAATCAGCATCCTATGCTGGTTGAAATATAGAAGTAATATTACATGAGTCATTCAAGATGAATTGCTGTGGTTTTAAAGAGAAACTCTTGGTTGTTACGGTAAAGAAACTGTACTTGTGTCCGTCACATTTTGAAAGTAATTGCTTACTTTATGTAGCTATTAATGCTAATTACATTCCAGGAGTTAACGTGACAGGCTATTTGTTATCCTTGAAAGTATGAAGTGGAAAGTTCAATATGTCAGCTAATAGCATTTTTCTGAAGTATTTGACAGTTCTCAACTTGTCTTCATAATTCTGAAGCTGGCTTAGATAACATTTCATTTCTTAGTATTTTGGCCTAACCTTTGGTGGCCGAAGCCTTTTTCAGTGTTATGTGATGAACTGTGGATAGAACATTTTCAGAGAAAGATTGCATTATTCAACTTTTTATCATATTTGATTGTCAGAAAATTTTGTTCAGTTTTGTTCTATATTGTATAGACCTGGCAGCTCTCAAGTGCTGTAGGTAAAGATCTAGAATTTGTGGTTCTTTTCCTAAAATTGGAAATAAAGTTCCATAAAAAGATCAGGAAGGTTCTATGATTTTCCTATGTCCATAAAGGCTTTTATGCAGGAAAATGCTTAGTGTGTGAAGGCTTTAGGTGACTGATCTGTTTGTCACAAACCTTGCACATTCTGTGGAATGAAATAGCAGCTCCTTTTTCTCCCTCTTCTTTAAGGTTAACTTGCTAAGTGTATATATGCACATAAGGCTTAATGTTACTCACAGCATGTCTTAGCAAGATTGACTTGGAGGTTGTTTTTTCTTAGCACATGGGAATGTTTATTGGCCTGAACTCCAGAGGCTGAGTATTCTGCACATAACTCAAAGAGAGGGCACTTCTGGATGTAGGGAAAATATGCCAGACACAGGAGAAAGATCATGTTAATCATGCCAGTGTGAACAATATCTGTGACTCTACAAAGTAATACTAGGGAATAATCAGTATGTGAAAAAGCTAAAGTAGTCAAAGAAAGAGAATGGAATCCAAGTGAACTGACTTTTCCAGTTCTCTAAATATGAGACATACTCAGATTCGTAATTAGGAGATTGTGGGAAATAAACATAATTCTGAAACCTGGATTCATCCAGGATACCATTCTGGATGCGTTCCTTCTTATTAACCAGTGTGTTATTGACAGTGAAGTTTGAAAGCCTACTGATGACAGAGGTCCATGACTCTGTACTCCAGATCATCTGAAATACATGCTGAGAAAAAAGAATCCGTAATTGAAGAATAAATTTCCACAAAGGTGTTATTTGCATTTGCAGAAAATAGTTTATTTTTCATATTTATTCAATAGAATATATGTATATTTATACTTATTTGCATAAAATCTCCTCATTCTAAAATACTTCTTTATTAAAATAGCTTGTAATTAATAACACATTTTTGACCTCTTAGGTTTAAACAACTGTAGTAGTCAAGTTCAGATAGGAAAAAAAAAAGGTGGTTTATTTGATCTAAACTAAAGGAAGTGTACTAAGACCACAGTGTTTGCTGCAACATGTGCCATTATCATTCCTGTGTTAAGAGGCAGTCAGTCCATTAAAGTGTGAACCAGTGGGTTCACTTCTGCAACTGTACAAACATTTCTTTTGCCTGAAAAACCAATTGTTTATGGAACTGATTATTGGCTTTCGTGCATATATAGAGTATTTTATCTTTCCCCCAAAATCTAATAGCAGCACATTTCATTGTCTGGGAAGGATAATCCTGTGCTCTTTGCAGCCTTCTTTGCTGTCCAGCAGGCATGATGGGAAATGTCAGTGTCAGGAAAGAATCTTTACTTATGTTATAAACCCTTTAAAGCATTATATCTTCTAAGAAGTTCCCTTCATAAACCAAGTCTAAGTAGACTGACAAGAAACAAGGTGAAGCAGTACTTAATCTTACAATGCAGACCCTTCAAGTGCTCCTGAAACATGCCTTGGGTTAAGGAATGTGTGGAAAACTTCACATTAACTCCCTGAAATCAAGCAGAATCTGGCAGCCTTTGAAATATCTGTACCTGTTGGAGTCAGTGAGTTGGGGATCTCTGAATTCTCCAGAGAGAAGTCAGAATGCAGAGATTGAATTAAAGCCTTTGGATGGATTGGAGTATATCAAGCCACTCACACATAAGGCAGAGGTGTAAGTTTAAGTTTTAGGATAAGTATGTAAATCAGTAAGTTTTATATGAGCTCTAATGCTTTTAATAAGTAAAAGGTTCAGATGCCAGAAGTTTGAGTTCTAGTGAAGGTTTAAAAACATGCTAACGTTTTCAGTAGAGGCTCCAGGACCATGGTTGTAGACAGTGCTTGGAGATAATAGAGCTATAGTAAGAATATTGCTTCCATTTTTCAGAGAGAACAAGATAGGGTGTATGCATAGTCTATACATAACCTGGTGTGTTAAGAAACTGGAATTCTAATAGGTTAAGGAGTGGTGGTCTGAGTTTGCATCTTAGCTTGTTGGAAAGATGTTGGGAAGAGTTGGGGTTTTTTGCTTTTTGCCATTTGCTTTTTGCTTTTGCCATTGGTTTTCCCATCACTTTTCTCCTTGCCTTTTGAGACTGATGTGCTTTGTAACAAATAACCTTTTAGCAACTATTAGCTGCTTGCTCATTTAAGATAACCTGACGAAGTTGGTGCCGAGAGCACCGGAGATCTAACTTCACATTTGGTGCCCCTTGTCTGGTACCTCACAAATAACCTCACATGTACCAAAATTGAAGCTGGCATGTTGATGCTCTCAATCATGAATAGTGAACTGTGAAAATGCTTGGTAGGAGGATCACACTGGATCTTGCAAATTAAAAATTAAAGCTGCAGAAGCCAAGGATTTGCTGTGTAAAGTAAGGGATTTGCTGTGGTGTGGTGTACTGCAGTGCCTCTTATTGTTTAGATGGGAAACTGCTCCAACAAGCATGTTGTAAGGACTGTGAAAGAAGGGATTGCACATCCAGCTGCTGCTGCTTTTTTAGGTATTAATTTGGCATGCATAATTTCCTATTATTTCATGTCATGACATATTGTATTGAGTTATTTTTAGCACATAGGTTGTGACTGCAGCTGGCACTGTATGTCACATTATATCACATCAAGTGGCAGCATAAGGTAAATGCTTGGTTTGAGCTTCTAATTTTTTCACAAATTGAACTGTTAGGACCAGTCAGGTGTGTGAAGTGTACAAGGTAAGACAAGAACAAACCATCTTGTGCCTTCTAAAAGGGTAGAAAACTCAAGAGCCTTTGAGGGTCCTGTGCCCCCAGGGCTATATCCCAGCCCTGTCACCATATCCCTGTGGAACCTTTGGCTTTGTCCCAGTATGAGTGTAAATCTGCCTCTCTCCCAGGCTCAGGTCTATTTTCCTAGGAGCCCTCTTGCTCTGGAGAAGGAAGGACAGATGTTTTGAGCTTTGGAGGCTGCAAGCTCAGTATGGTCCCTTCCTTTGCCCCACTTCTGGACATTACATTTGGATGGGCTCAGCGGTTTGTGGCACCCATGTCTGGGCTGGAGCTTGCTCACAAACCTGGGGGATAAGGAGACAGGCAGCCAACCCTCACCCAGTCCTCAGGGAATTCCCAGGGAAGTGTGCATGTGTGAACTTGGCTGACACTCCTTGATATCAGAGTGTATATCTTATTTTGTCCAGACTGATTTTAGACTGCAGCAAGTCTTTGGGAAGGCTCCAGCTCTGTTTACTAAAGATACCAATCTGAGAAATGTTGCACAGGCACAGAGGCTGAGGTTTCCAAGCTGTCCATGGTAAAGTCAGAGGTGCTGTCTCCTACCCTTTGCCCTTCTGCAGCCCTGAATTGTCAGACCTGGCTAAAACAAGAACCACCAGACTGCTGTCCTGGCTGATGGGTTTCTCTTCATGCAAAACACTTGAAGGAGAGACAGCCCCTGAGCAAGTGGTTTGCCTGATTAATTCCCTGATAAAACATGCACTGGGTTTCAACTGCAGTTAAATTCTTCTAGCAAGGCTCCTCAACTGATGGACTTTTAAGCATATGTCTCCATACATACCTCTGGAAATCAGGTACCAGGTGTGTTACTGTCCTGGTTTCAGCTACAGTAGAGTTAATTCCTTCTCAGTATCTGTTACAGTGCTATGTTTTGGTTTCAGAATGAGAATGGTGTTGATAACACACTGGGTTTTGGGTTTTGCTAAGTTGTGTTTATCATAAGTCAAGGACCTTTTTGCCTTGGCTTATTCTCTGCCAGTGAGGAAGTGTGCAAAAGAAAGTGGAGGGAGCATAGCTGGAACAGGGTGACCCAAACTGACTACAGGGATATTCCACACTGTAGAACATTGTGCTCAGTATATAAAATGGGGGAGTCACCTGGAAGGGGGATCTGTCTGGATTTGGGAAGATTTTTTTGGTCTGGTCTGGCATTGGGCATTGGGCAGTGGGCAGTGGGCAGTGAGCAACTGTATTGTGCATCACTTGTTTTACCCTTTTTATTATCATTATTTTTATTTATCATTATTATGCTATTTTACTTTATTTTCAATTATTAAACTGTTTTTATCTCAACCTACAAGTTTTAATTGGATTCTCATCCCCATTCCACTGGGATAGGGGTGGAGAGAAGGGGGGGACTGAGTGGCTGTGTGGTGCTTAATTTCCAGCTATGTTTAAACCAGGACAGTCACTGCCTTCGTCATCCATGCAGTTTGTGAGATATTTTGCTCACAGATGATGATGTGAATCTGCCAATGGATCCCCAGACACCAGTAAAAGACCTTTTGTTTCCAAGTTGCTACCAGCCACAACTCTCAACACTGACATTTTAATTCCCATGTATTTAGAGGCTATGAATAAATATAGGCTGGAAATTAGAAGCAATGAGGGCTTGTAATCGTCTTCCTGAAGAAATGATGGGAGCAAGTTAATTACTTTTTAGATAGAACAGAGCAGGAAAATGACTGGATAGTGTGGGTGCCTGTGATGTTTGTGGGTTTAACACTGTGATCAATGTATTTCCTTCCATTACTGCATTTTCTGTTTAGAGAAGAAAACAGATGTCCTTCTGTTCCCATGTTTTCAGATTGTTGGTCCTTATGAGTGTCCAGTGAGATTTTGAGTAATTGAATGTTAACCTCCTCCTACCTTTAGCTCTTATCTAAGTGTGCTGATGCTTCATATTTAGATCAATTAATCTGTCCAGTTAGGCTCAGATGCCACTTCAATTTATATTGGCTAAATCACTCTCAAGAGCTAATGGTCCACTAATGCAGTGCTACAATTCCCCGTTGAGTCCAGAAAGACAGACAATTTCCCAAACTATCCTCAGTGAAAGATCAGAGTAGCTCAGCATAATATAGTATCAAGAACCACAGGAGATGTCTGAAGGCTTAAAAATAACATGCATAAGCAGAGTACCAGAGAAGGCCCATTAAATGGATTGTGACTTTGTAGTGTGATTAAAATCAGTTGGACAAGGGTAATCCATCTGTGCTGATGCAAGAAAACTATTCCTGTGAGTTAATGGTGTGTTAAAGAACATGCAGGATTTTTGTCTTCGAAGAACACAGGAACATTTCGTTCAGACTAAAGGGCTGTCTAGTCCTGTACTCTGCCTTTGACTGCAACCAGCAGGCTATGCAGGACAAGGATACAGAGGGGCCCAGGGGTAAAAAATGCTATTTTTTATCATAGGAACTGTGGACATCTCTGATGAGGAAATATCACGGGGCAAACCAACGAGAGCCACAGCTGACTTAACAGAAACAAAACGGATACTTCATTTGTGCTAATGGAAAATGCAGATTTCCATGGGGCTAGGATTTCAAAACAAATTTTCAAGCCTTGAATTTTTCACAACAGACATGTCTGTTTCTATTAAATCTCTCAGAATCAAAAGCTACTTATTTTTATCCCTCTAGGCTCTGCTCTCCTATTAAGAAAATCACTGGTGTCACCATTCCAATCGTATATAAAACCAGCCTGTTTTCTTGCAGTCTAAGGCTGCAAGGGTCCAGTTAGTGGTGAACTGATGCTGTATCTCTGAGACAAATGTTGAAATATAGTATCCTGTGTATGTACTTAAACTTGAGAACAGCAAGGGTTCAATGACCCCTGCATGTACATGAATGCCCAAATGCTGGGGCATCGTGTGAACTCTGTGTCTCTCGTGGGCAATGGACCATTTTTGTGAGACCAGGAGGAGGTAGTGAGACTGTAAGAAAATCCCAGTCTACTGCAGCAACTAGTATGGAAACAAGGATCACAGTGCTGTAATCTACCAGGCTCAGCTTCTGCTCTTTTAATTCTTTTTCACAGGGGTTGTCAAGTCTGGAAATCCTACCAGGTGCTTCAAGGCACAACTTGTGACAAGACTGAAAACCAGTCATTCTGCCTTGCTTTACTGTTTTTTTTTTTTTTTTTTTTTGCCCTGACAGCTGTGCCAAACCTGGTTCCAGAGAATCAACTTGCCTGGACAAATCTCCTACCCTTTTCAGGACTCAGACACTGAATAGTTTCCAGTAACATCTCTACTAAAGATTGAGGTGCTTTGTTTACAGTAAGCAAAGTTACATTTGATGCCATCAAGAATTGCTTTTCATCTTATAATTTTACCTGGTTGAACACTTGGAATAAAGTTAGTGCCTTCAATTTTCTTCTGAAATTGGTGCTTATCTACATTACTGAACTCTAGTCCTAGATCAGAGTGAGTCTTTTGGCCTGATTTTGCAGTGTCTGAGACAGACATTTAAGGTTAAAATATGCATCAGTGTTCACATATCAGAATTCTCTGCAGTAGAGTGGTGATGGGATGCATTCCTGGTGCATGGGACAGGTTATTTAATGTATGTTAATTTTGTGGGCAGGCTGTTGGGTTCTACTGCACTGCACCAAAGGGTAAAAGAGTAAAAGCAGTAAAAGCATAAGTTACTGGTAATGATGAAAAATATAAGACCATATCAAAGAGGTAACATATCTAACTCAGCTGGCAAAAGAAAGGATTCTGTAGGTTTGCAGTGCAACACGCTGATATGAAGGAACAAAAAATGAATGTTCAGTAATGCTTATTATCATCTTCATACCCAGTACCCTAAGATCAATATTGCAGCAGTCTGAAATATGAACAAAGACAGTTTCTTTTTACACCATTGAATACAAACTTTGTCTTTTATCATCTATATGTCAAAACCAAATTAGCTGCTCATTTGAAAATGAGTGATTCAGAAGCAACTCCTAGTTTTTTTGCTCTTTCTCTAGTTAGATTAAAGGCACTTGAGCTTATAAGAGGACAAGGCAGTTCTTTTAACTCTCTGTGAAGGAGATCTTTGCATGCATTTTTCTTCCTCTGGGCATATCAGAAGTATTGGTGATTAATGAGGATCATGATTTCAGGCAATGCCTTTAGTAAAGTTACCTATCAGAGAGATCTTAAAGTATCTGCATGCTGAAAGGAAGAAGTGTAGAATAGTTCATTACAGGCTGTTACACAAGTGTTTTTGGGTAAGGATCTCCAAGAATAAAGGCAGTCTCAGAGCTCTCATTTGCATTTCCAGAGTTCACAGTACCTGTCACTGTGTCCAGGTTCCAGCAATACTGGGTTGATTTTTGCAGTAGCCAGGAAGGAGCATGGCTAGGACCTGGAAGTTCTACACCACCTCACATCATTACTGGGGTAGGGGAAGAGAAAATTCCCCTATTCCAGGGAAAAGAGTTTCCTTCCTGTCAAATAAACATGTTGGAGGGAGCAGTTGGGATCCCTAATTCTGACCATTTGCATGTGAATCACTCACCTCTCTCTTATTTATTAAAATTAATATTGCTACTGAAGCTGTTCATTTTCTTATCTCATTGCTGTTTCCAGTAAATTGTTCTTATCTCAATCAGTGATCTTTGGCTGTTGTACCTCCAGTTCCCCTGTCCAGCCACCCGCAGGGGTGGGACAGTGGGGAGAGAACGGAGCGTGGCTCTAGTGAGAGCACTAAACTGGAGAATACCATTTTCTAAACCACAGCACCCTAGCATAAACAAGAGACAAACTTGGGGCTCTTCATAGACTGGAATACATAATGTGATTATTTCCTGTTGGCATAGACTGAGAAATTGATTTTCCACTATTCATTTAACACCGAGACACCCAAAAATGCATCTTAAAAAGATGAATCCCTTGTTTTAGAATAAAGGTCTTTTACCTTGTTGTGTCTTCTATGCCTTCCATAAAGAAATGTTAAGTGTTAATAGGCAACACTGTTGTCTAATCTGAAATGGAACTGTTTGATGTATTCTGAATAATTTTGAAAACAGTGTATGTCTGAATAAAGAGCATGACATTAGCCTTACATATTGAGAATTAAAATCCTAGAGTTGCTTAAACCCACACTTTGGGCCCTGAGAGAAATGTTGAAACATTTGACAGGATGTCTAGGATGTCACCTAAAGTGGGAGGCAACTCAGATGGAGTTTCAAAACTGCAGCTGGGGACAAAATGCAGTGTGGAAACAAATGGATGTATTTCTGGGGACCAGAAATGCTCCAGGTGAAATGCACAGCAGATGCCTCTAATTTGAAGAAGTCTAAGGAGCTGAGTTTTATACTCTGAAGCATAATGTCTTCTACAACCATTGATTAAGACTTAAGGAGAGCCTTGGACTGTATGCAGACCCTGGATATTCATATACCTATAGAACTCTGCCATCATGCCTGCCCCTAAGGAATGACTTAGACTTGTTATGCAATATGTCTTCTGACATTTTAGGCATTTCTTCCCTGTCTGAGTAAGGGGATTCACACACCAGAGAGCAATCCCAGCCCTAGTGTGGCAGTGACCACTGCCTGCCAAATTCCTTCACTGATCACCAGAGAGCAATCCACCTCCATGGAGTAGATAGATTTAATTTTCCAAAATAAAACCTTGCAGAGTCAGATGTGAGTAGAAATGAAGAGGTATTCATTATTGATGCCTTTTGTTAAACATTTATGGGGAGCCATAACTCTGCATGGTATTTTAAGTATAGTATTTAGAGATTTATTTCCCTTTCTCTTCTTGGATTGATGTATTTTCATAGGCTTTGAATTAGCTCCATGCCAGAATTCTGTCAGACAAAGCTTTGGGGTGTGATTCAACTGGACATTTGGGTCTTTTTGTAATATGATGTGTTGTCTGATGAGAGCTAATGAGCTTCTGGATACTGCATATATTTCTTCCTGGGCTAGGTCAAAGCTTTCTAAATTTACAGTTCCCCACATCTTCCTTTTCCAAATAGACTTCTCAGTAGTACCAAGTAACAAAATCCCAGTGCAGTGGAGAGTTTCAAATCTGTGTATGTGATCTCTCTTTTTACACTACCCATTAGTTTATATGTCCAGTACAATCAGAGAAATCATGGTCTCTGGAGTCTGGGAGATAATCAGCTGTCCAGACACAGATGTCTGCTTCAGGATGAGCTACTCTTGAGTCTCCAGTTGTCTTGATTATGTTGCTGTGGAGCTTAGACACCCAGTTCATATTTAAACACACACACCCTAGGCCAAATCCCTCCCAAAGTGTCCAATGTTGCCTTTCAGTACTGTTTCAGTTGCCCATACACAGGTGTAAAGTGCCATTTCAAATTCCCCTGAGGACACCAACTAGCCTAGGGGCCACTTCAGAGAGGTAAAAGACTTTCAGAGGTTCTATCGAATGTCACCCAGCCTTTGGTTTTATGTCACTCAGAATCTGCATTCAAATGCCTGGATTCTGCTGTTAAATCCCATATTAATTATGTTGCTCTAGGAAAATAGCTCCTTGAAAGAGATGCTCTTCTTCAGTCATGCAATACAGAAAACATGTACACTATATTTGCAACCTCTTCATAATTATCACCTTGTTACTGATTTTCTACAGTTTTTCTGTTTTTATATTATTTTTAATAATATATTTACTTTACATACCTGCCTTTTGTGTGTCTGCATGTGTTTTCCTTTTCTTTATCTACATTACAACTATTTTGTTTTGTTACTAGTTACAAATCTTAAAAAGACAAACTATCTTCATTTTATTTTTTTTAATAACTATTTTTGAAATGTGTTTGGCTCTTATGCCAATGTTATTATAGCTGTTTACTTAGCACAATGCTTTTTATTTCACTAATAACTGTTCTCCTGAAAAATGAGCTAATTTTGCATTACTGAGTGTGCAATTACAGTCTCTCAAAATTGTGAAAATCCCTTCAAATAATGTATTAGATGACGTTGATTATATTTTATGCATAAAATTGAACTGAGTTATATGCATTTATTCCTTTAGGGCATCAGAACTGACAGAAAGCTCTTGCAGTTATTCAGCAATATATGCTAACTTTAGAGTTCATTTTAGTCCTTGTACTGAACTGCTTGAAAGTTTTTTGTGTAAGGATAATGAGGTAATTTTTTAAAGCATGATTTTTATCCAGTTTCTCATGATGTGAATGAATTTCATGGATTGCCTCAAGATCTGATAATTAGCCTGCTTGTTATGATTTTCATATATTTTATTATCTTCTCTGTATCTAAATAATCATTTAGGTGACTGATACAAATTTTCTTGATGGGCAAGTATTGGTTGGACTATTTTTATAAACATCTAAAATAAACCACTGCCACCATGATGATCAGATTTATACATTGCCTGTTGATTCACTCAATCTAAAGCTCATACAGAAGTTGCAGTGTTTTCATGGGACCTGAGACATTTTGAAGGACACAAGAGCTGACAGATTGCCTGGTCCATAGATGTGACATTATTAATTTCAGTCACAAGAGGTTTAATCCCCAAATGCAATTGTGTTTGTGGATTTTCCTCTATTTACATGTGTGGAGAAGAGGTGCTAGAGCCACACTCAGCTTTGTTACAATGCTACTGACTATGAAAGGCTGAATCTGAAGTCCTTCCTCAAAGTTCATAGAATCTTTTTTCCAGGAACTTCTCCCTTACATTGACTTCAAACTCATTTCCTTTTAAAAGAACTCCAAGTTGAATAGAAGATATCTCATAATTAAAAATATTGCTACTTCTTTAATGATCTAATTAGTTTTACCTGCCAGGGTCAGCTTCATTGATTTCAATTAAAAGGAATAAGAAAAGACTTGCCAAGTGACCTACTTTTTAAAATATTCAGGAAGATCAAGGTTGGAGAAGCAAAATGTTTTAATGAACACAATCCCTGTTTGCTGAAAGCAAAACTATTACTGATTTCTTATTGATCTGAGAAAGGAAGGTACAAACTAGGTTAGAAGATATTTCACGTTTTTTTCATTAAAAATCAATGAAAACAAGACTGACCTGCTTTATTCCCCTTGTGTTTACACTTGAAACAGATTTCATCATTAGGGGAACAGTAATGGTCTAATTATTTAGACCATTCTTAATTCAAATTATAGAAGTGGATGGAGTTGCCTAACTATAAATAACAAAATGCTTTTACATAAGAGTATCTGGGGAAATGGTGTGCTGGGAGTCAGATTATGGCCACAGAACATTATTATTAATTTATGTCATGACTTCAGAAGTACCATGTAACATTAGGTTGGACAGGAACATCAGAGTTAAGAAGAAAAAAAGCTTTCAGATCAGACTTCAGTGATAAGTGTAAATAATGAGTCTCTCCTCTCTTTGAAGTGGGATAATGTAGTGTGATGTACATTTGCAGCTTGTAAACTGCTTGTCTAAAGGGCCATCTCCAAGGCCTGTAAAACAAATAACACACATTGCTTAGCCAGATATTGCATTATGGAGTATTATGGTGATGGTTATGTCTCTACAGTTAAATTAAACTGCCCAAAGGAGTGAACCCGAGCACTGAACCCCAGCTCTGCTTTGGACCTCTCCATCTGGCTCTTTTAGACCAAATTTATGTGGTGTTGGCAGTGTGGCTGTGAGCTTGCCACTGGCACTTGGTCTTGATGCCAGGGATTGCTTTTTTTTTTTTTTTTTTTTCTTTCAATTTTTAGCTGGCAGCAGGAACAGAGCCATTTCAACTGCCTTGAAACCCAATCCCACCCAGTGACTCTTTCTCAGATGTACCATGCTCTTACTCCATGGTGACAGCAGTGTCAGTAAAGCTCTTTTCCTGGCAGTGACAGCTTTTGTAAATAGTGAACTTTCAAGCTAGGCTTAAGGACTTGTTAGGGAGATCAGTTCAGCTGTTTTTGGGATCTGTCTGATCTTTCTGGCTCTTTTGACCTAGAGTCTGTTTGTCTCAGTGATCTCAGTGCAATTATGTATATTAGAGAAATGTGTGTTAGTCTTTGTTAGTGATTTTCTAACCTTTAAATGCATTGTTTTCTATTTTCACCTTGAGTTTTTGTGCAAAATTCCCCTAGCACAGCACTACCATTAGTCTTAGCAAGGAGACTTGTCCTGCCCTACACTGAAGGGCTCTGAAGGACTGAGGGACATGGCCCATTATTCTATTCCTTCCTGAAGCACAGAATTTTTCTAATGCATGCCTGTGACTTAAAACAAGCTTAAACCAAGAATGAATCCAGCTTTCCTCTTTAGGCAGACAATCAATCACGCTTTGGATGACTTTTGTGCAGGTGAAATCTAATCTATTTTTGCTGATTTATTCTATCATGTTTTCCACCATTTGTATTCACAGGTGAAAAGTACCTTTTTTAGGTTTTATATGCCCCTTTATAGGATTCTAATGCTTTAAAATATTTTTTTAAATAAAAATTACCTATACCCATTTTAGTTCAGCACCAAAATCCTCAAGTAATCTTATAACAAAAATATTTCTTCATATAACTTCTTCAGAACCCTATTCAGTCAATAATTTGATTACAAACCTTCACGCCCTTTTTGTAACATTGCTACAGCCAGGATTAGACTAACAACTTGGTAATTAAAAAGCTAAGGTGTTTGGATCATATATCACTGGATCAGTTTAATAAGCTCAACTTTGGAGAAGCACAACAGAGTAGTTAATGAAAGAAGACTCTCTTGTTCTATAATGATTTTTTACACCAAAATTCAAATGACAAGCCATGGCCTGTTGAATTCTTATTATTAGTGTTACTGTTAGAAGTTCCATGAACTTCTTACATACATGACTGCAATATCAGATACAAAATAGGGTAGGCAGATGTCCTGCTCTGTGTGTTTTGAAACAAGAGATGCAGTTAGGTTACATTCTTAGCAGTCTTTTGGGAAAACAGTGCATCTTTCATGAAGATTCAAGTGTTGTTTAAAATCCTCAACATCTTTGTTACCTAGCCCTGCGCTTGGCCAGGTTAGGTTTTGATTTGAACTTTGGTTTTGCCCCTCTTTATTTTTGTGTGTTTTTTTAAGATAAGCTGAATTTCAATCAGTTTAAGTTTCATTGATTAAATTAACACAGATTTATTTTTTAAATAAATTTGCCTAAGAACCAGCCTTACTCAAGGCTTTTGGTAGTCTCAAGGAATTCTGCATTTCTCTCTATGTTTGGAGGAATAAATTTGGATGAGGGCCTTGCAGCACCATGTGCATCAGGGCTTAGATGTGTTTTTCTTGTGCTAAAGTTTGGCAGGCACATGGGATAACAGGAAAGATGCAATGTGTAGTCCTTGTCTGGGGAATGCACTACAGCACGAGTAGCTGAAAGGCAAGATTTTAAGGTAAGTGGCCTTTTGTAAGCATGAATGTGGACCTAAATTTTCTTTTTCTTCATATACTTTTTTTATTTTTAATTTTGTTCTCTGGACCTTGTTTTCTCCAGCCTTGCACTCCCTTCCCATTAGTCTTTCTTGAGATATGAGGAAGCTTCAAATGCTCACAGGGCACAATGCCCTAATGTGTAGAGTCACTAACTTCATCCCACTCTAATTGTACCCCTAGCACAGCCCCATGGACATAATTCACCTTTTGTGGGGAGGTGGATTGAGTTCAAAATGTCTGAAGTGTAGTCTGAAGTCTGTGTTGCAGCCTACTGGAGAGACATTTTTTCATATGAAATTGAGGATGTGTCTGGCATGATTTGGGGTAGTGCATAATGTGGAGGGGAGATATTTGAAGGTGAAGAGTTCATTGAGAAGGAGTTGAAGGAGTTTGGAGGAGCCATGCACAGAAGGGCTGTAAGGAGGCTGAGTAGTGCCAGGGATAAGGGGTCTCTAATACCTTCATGTCCTCCCTTTGGTTTTCCAGACTCCCTGCCTTCCTTATTATCTTCCCTCTCCTTCCCACTGCTGCAGACTTCTTGAACACTCAGTCCCTCACAGTACATATTTCACTGGTATTATTAAATTACTTCCTTAGAAGAATTGGAGCTCTTTCTGAATTTTCTGCTATGCTCTTTTTTTTTTTTTTTTTTTTTTTTTTTTAACAGCTCAAAGCCTTTTTCCCAAAGCCCTTGCTGGAGAAGATTGCATCAAAACATTTGTCTTTCTTCCTTCAGCATTAAGAGGCTGGGTGTGAATTGATGATAGGAGGATGAGAGGCAGCTGCACTGAATGCTGATCTGACTCACATACTACCTAGCTCATGTTAAAGACCTCACAGTTAGAAGTTTGAATGACCTTTTATGTTCACAGTCTGCTTGTAAGGTGTGCTGCCTTTCTCTAGTGAGCACTGATGAGAATTGTGCTCTCTTCTCCCTCCAGGTGTGCACCCACTGTGTAGCTGATATACTTTGGTGACAATGAGAGCCATGGTGCATGCAAATAAATTAATCCCAGGTGCAACCAAAAAAGTAAGTGAAACATGCCATTTTAAAGAAATCTTTATTTGTTTGTTTTCCTTCACCTTTTTTGCTAAGTATTTCTCCAGAATTGTGTTTATGGAGTTTGTCTTGTTAAAGTACTCCCAAATCTGGAACACTGATGGTAACCACACATCCATATAAATTTTAAAACACTTAGATCAGTTGATGAGGAAGAGTGAGCAGATTTTTAAGTGCCAGTACAAGTGGCACTCAGCTATAATAATACTCAGCATTATTGAAAGCATGTCTTTCTTTTAGTACAAGTATGCTAATCACTCCTAAGTCTGCAACACCTCTAAGCACTATTTTAGTAACATTTCTCATTAAAATTGCTTCAGCGTTTTAATTAAACAGCATTTGTTTAATCTCCTGTGTGTGTCTTTTAAATTGGTGAAACACTCCTTAACGAGTGTTTTTCTGGCTCAGAAGAACCCCACTGGAACTGTTTCAAGGATGCAGACCTAGCAAGCAGAAAGGGAGAACACTGGTTACCTCCCAGGTGTTTTGGATCTGCAGTGTCTTACAGCAGGGGCAGGTTCTGAACGTGTCAGAGGGAACCAGTCTTCACAGCCATGCCAGTAGCTTGCTTTTCTCTCCCTCTTTGTACTAAGGTAAATTATCTTTCTGTATAATTTTGTGTTCAACACTCCCTTACCCTGAATTTCTTTTTTATAAACAAGTCCAAGGAAGCTACAAGTACTTGCAGCAACATTAACACTTAGATTCTTGACATTGTGGCAGAGCATCTAGTTTTACACTGATTAGAGACATGTCTATCCAATCTAAACAAACAACCTAAATCAAACAGTACCTCTGAGGTACAGCCACTAGCAAAGGAAGTGCTCCACTTCATAACCTTCTAAGTCCAGACACTCTTTCAGATATGGAAATGGACATATTCACATAAAACATATGATTGTATTCTGTTCTCTTGATTTCTTCCACTTGCAGTGAGAACTGCTATTGCACTGTAACTCTGCCTGAAATTGGTTACTGATGAGTCATCCTACTGAAAAAGGGCTGCTTACATCATGTAAGCATTACTTACTCCATTGCTACTCTATTACTCCCTTGCTAGCCTGTTCTCATGATGAAGGCTTGTTGTGCCAGGCCTTTGGGAGGAAAGTCTAGAGTTGAGATGTGAAAGTATTTAATAAAGAAGTCCAGATACCAGAAATAGGTTTTTCATCCATAGTACATGACATTTTTCTAGAGTATGTATTGAAGGACACCATCTCTGGCTTCTTTAGTATTTTTCCATTTTATTGATTTATATTAGTTTGCAAAAGATGCCATAATGGCTTTATTTCTCATCCCTCTAGGAAATGACGTTGGATTTCATTTTGCATTGTCTGTTGACAGCTGTATCTGATGGCAGACAGATCTCACATTTATAAAAGGCCTCTAGGTTTTTTAAAGGTTGACTATGATATTCAGTCTTGGAAGGGAGATTACACTTAGTATAATTTCAAAGGCATCAGGGGGAGTCACTTCTTTCTTTTAAATTTCTTGTTTATGAAGCAAGACTTTTTAATAATTCTTTCTGGTTTCCCAAGAAAATTAACAGAATCAGATGTAGATGTTATAAAGTTGTAAAGCAAGTGAAACATCACAGAACATACCACATTCAAACACTTATAGATAATGAATGATTTTAGAGATGGCACAAAAATACTTGCTAAATCACTTCAGATAAAAAGAAATAAAACGGAAATTTTATCTTGAGAATCCTTACCATAATCGTATGTTGTTTGGAGGAATCATGTGGAACAAACATCAGCTCTGACATTTACATTAATAGTATGACTTCCAGAGGGATATTTCAGTTAGTTTCTTTTCCCTCTGTTTTCTCTAGTGGCTGTTCCTTAGGCTGTGTCTTGATACAATGGATAATATAAATCCTGTGATTCCTCAAATGCAGAAAGTGATGCTTTGCAGGTTGTAAACACTTTTGCCCTATAAGTATTCAAAAGACTCTATTTGTCTGCATGCAGTAGGGACTCCTGCTAACCTGCTGGTCTGCATCCACCTGCTATTCAGGACTCTCTCTCTTCCTTTTAACTTTTCTTGGCCTCCTGTGTTCTCTCACAGAGCAAAAATTAATTAATGCTGCTGTCTTGACTCCAGGTAGATCCCAAAGCAGCACTTTACAGGACCAAAAAAACCCAAATACTGCTTGGTTTTGATTATCCATCTATTTTCAGGTTTGCTTAAAGTACTTTACATAAAAGGAAGATGGTGGCATTTTTGGAAAGGTTAAGTATCCATGTGGGTTTAGAAGCAGCTCTGTTATTTATTAATCTCCATTGAAAAACATACTTCACATTGTCAGGAAAAATGGTCAAAAATCATCTGAACATACAATCCAGGTAACCTCAGGAAGCTGTGTAGCCTTAGGGAAAGGGCAGGTAACTATGGTGGTGAGAGTCTGCCTTGCTGCTGCTCGTGTTTGGGACCAGAAAAACCTGTGGCAAGAAGGAGGGAAATACCTGGGACATAATCTTCCTGTGAAAGGCAAATGAGTAAAGGGATTTTTTTTTTTTTAATTAAATCCTACTTCTGCTGCATAAGTCTTGAGAGATTGCAGAAAGTGTTAAAAGAGGAGTGAGAAAATTTCACAGCTTGAGAAGAGACTGAGTTGACACTACTGGGATGCTCAGAGAGGTGATCCTGCCTGATGGAGACCCCCTAACAAATGCTTATTTTTCTTTTCTATTTCTTAGCTAGAAAGGAGTAGGAGTTCAAGTAGAAGATAGCAACATTGCCTGCTCTGCACTCAAGAAGAAGGGATGCAACATTTTGTGGTACATTTTTTGTTGGTTTGGTTTGATTTGGTTATTTTTACTTATCTCTTTCTTTGGATGAGTGATGCTTAAGCTTTGATTAAATATTGATGTAAGCATCCAACCATTACAGGGACGTGCATAAGGAGCACTTGAATCTCTAAGACATTTCCAACATTCAAACAAGCCCAGAATGAATTAGGCAACTCTGTCTAATTCTGTGCCTTTGAATTAGGAGAATCTGGATGAAGACTCTTCCCACACAAGGCTTGATATACTCAGATATGGCTCCTTTTCCCTTGTTCCACAATTTCTTAAATAGAAGATCATCCATTGCTGGATGCAGGCAGCTCAGCTTAGTTTCAATAAGAACTGTCTGGGTACATCTCTGAAAGGCATCTGGCCACTAATGAGAAAATAGGGACATCATAAAACAGATTGTTCCTGTCCTCCTCACTGACTGAGTACCAACATGTACAAAGTATTCCAGTTTGCCAAATGTCTCTCCAAGCCATTTTCTCAGAATATGAACAAAGATCCCTTAGAAATAATCTAGTCTGTTTCTGTTAGCATAGGGTGGATGAAGGTGTTTCAGTTATCTTGAGTGGAAAAGTACTTGCCATAATTCCCAAATGTGATTAGATGGAAAATCCAGACAGCACATTGACATACATTTTATTTTAGCATATGAGTTTACCAAAGAAGAAGCAGTCTGTGTGTGTTGGAGGAATGCAAAAGACCATTTGTCCTGTCTGACTGTTTGTATAAGCACAGCCAGTTTAACTACTATGCTGCAGCAGTACCATCTGTCAGATCAACTATAAGGCATGTTTTTATATCACAATAAAGATCCAGTGATAGTTTCCCTTTCATCTTAAAAGAAGTGGGAAGAGAAAATAGTGGCTTTGTCTATCATTTATGACTAACTGCTGCCTCACTAGTTTCTATCTTTTTCCCCAGGAAAAAAATACAAACAAAAAATTATCAGCATCATCATTACCACCACCATCACCCTTACCAATAAAAAAACCCCAAAAACCCAAAATACCAAAAAATCCCAAAAAAAAAAAAAAAAAAACTAAAAAAAACCCCAAACCACTCTTCACAACTCTTTCCAATTCCTCATCATCCCCCAGAAAAACTGGGTGCCTCAAACATTATTCATTTTGAGCAGCAGTTTCTGAACTCCCCTTTCCATTGTGTGATGAGAATGTGGAGCTGATGGGAGCAGTGTCACCAACCTCTCTGTGGTTTCTGGGATGTGGTGGGTTCTCAGCTTCTGATGTAGAACAGCAAGTGTACAAAGGCATTCCTGAATTATTTTCTGCATTTTTCACACCTAATTTTCAGGCCCCAGATTATTTGCTTATATAGTCCCATTGTCTGAGAGGACTTTTTTAGTTAATGAATATGCATTTACAAAAGTGTCAAGATATTTTAATTTTCTTCTTTTGCCTCCACTATAAAGATAATTTATATCATAAGAAGCTGAAAATTTTTCTCCCTAAGGGTTTGCTAGTAGAGGAGGAGGAGGGGTCCTAAATGAGAGCAGGGCTAGTGCAGTCATCACTAGGTTCATACTTTGTAAATGAAGTCCACGATTGCATGGTGCAATAATTTATGCCTGATGAAATATCTTATTGGGGCCATGAAATTATATAAATTAATTATCCCTTAGGCTTCTAGGTCTCTTCTGTGTCTGGCTCCAGAAATAAATTCCTACAGACAGAGGCAAAACTTCTTCTGTGCTTATGGAGGGAAATGGCTCCAATATGGCTGGGAGAGTGAGGCATGCATCAGGGCATTGGCACATGAAGCAGCTCAGATCCCAAACAGATTCCTTTGTTTAAGATCATTAGGTCTTCTTGTGCTTCAATCTGATGGCTGAGCAATGGAAGTAAGAGCTCTTCCACACTTTACTGTTCAGTAAGGTACTACACAGTATTTCGAAGTATGATGTATAGCAGATTTTTCACCCCTGAAAATATAATCCTAAACAAAAACATTAAAAAAAAAAAAAAAAAAAGTGGCTCTTTTTGGCTACAGTGACAATGTTGAGTGACAATGTCTTTAAGGTCACAATGACATGAAAAGACACTTTGGGGTATGTGAGGAAGATGCCCTTTCCCTGGGGTGCTCATCAGACTGCTCCCATTTTCCTGGGTCTTTGCTCCCATCGGATCTTTGCCTGGGGACAGCTTCTCTGTTGGGTGTGGCTGAAGATGACATGGCCTTTTCCCTGACCACTGCAGCTGTGCCTGGGTTCAGCCTCTCTGGGGTTAAATCAGTCTCATAATCTGAAGGTTGTGAGTTTGGTCCTCACACGGGGCACCACTTGTGGGGTTAAATCTCTGATGCTCTAGGCACCATTTGTCAGATTGTGGTTGCTTTCTTTAATAAGCCAAGCAGCTAATAGTTGCTATAAAGCTGTTTATTACAAAGGCACATCAGTCTCAAAAGGCACAGGGTCACAGATGTTAAAGTCCATGCTCAGTTTTGGTATAGAGTCCCAGATAGAAGTAGAAGCTGCTCCTGTCAAAGGTTGCTGTGGCAGCTCCTGCCTTCTTTTTGGGTGTTGATGATGGCAGTGAGAGAGCAAAGCAAAGCAAAAGCAAATGGCAAAAAGCACCAGCTCTCCCCAGTGCATGCTCTTATATAGAATCTTCCCAACAAGCTAAGACACAAACTTGAACCACTACTTCTTAACCTATTAGAATTCTAGTTTCTTGGCACACCAGATTATGTATAAACTACGCATATGGTCTATCTTGTTCTATCTGAAAAATGTAAGCAGTATTCTTACTATAGCTCTATTATGTCTAAAATTATGTTCCTAGAGCCTCTATGGAAACACTAGTATATCTAAGACTATATTTTTCAACCTTCACTTGAACTTCTACTCTGGCTTCTGAGACCTTTCACCCACTAAAAGCTCATTCTAAAACTTGCTTACTTATTATAAAACTTAAATTTACACCTCTACTTTGTGTGTGAGTGGCTTAATATACTTCAGTCCATCCAAAACCTTTAATTCAATCCTGAACTCTGATTTCTCTCTGAAGAATTCAGAGAGACCCTTGATTACAGACTCCAACAAGCCTGCATTGCTCCCAGTAAGTCAGCAGTAGCTTCCATGCAAGTGTTCACTCTGCTGGGATTGCCAAATGGCACTGCTGGGTGACCTTTCCCAGAATGGTCCTGACCACAGGCACTTAATCACCTCCCTGCTTCTACTCCAGCATCTCTCTCTCTGAAACACAGCTCCTGCTCACTCTAGCAGGCAACTTCCTTCTCAAACCTCTTGAAGATGATGTATTTCAGGTGCAGTTCTTCATAAAAAGCATATTGGAACAAGCTAACCTTTATGAGAATTTTTCTGACCTGCATTGAGTTCTTTTATAATTAAATCTGGCACACTCCAGCTGTAGGTTCTGAGTCACCTCTTCACATCACAACAAGGAGCTACTGAGACCTCCAGCCTTTTAAAATTACAAAAACATTTTGTAAGACCATTTTCTATGTTGATTGAATTGTAGCTACCTTGGGAAAAGTCTCTGGAACCTTTAAAAGAAATAATTTCTTGTCAGCTCAACGTGAGATTCTTAAAAGACTGAGTATTAGGAAATTATTCCATTACAAAGGAAAAGAATTCTTACTGAAACTTTTAGATGTGTCAAATCCCTATTGACAAGACCTTTCACTTACCACAAATGAGATAAATGGAAATATCAATGTCATATTAGGTAAGCAACTAAATGGAAAGAGTGAGTTTGAAGAGTCAAAGAACCCATTGGGAAAAGCAGAGCATATCTTCAATGGGCTGAAGAAATGAAAAACATTCTTCAAACGGCTGCTTTGTCAGGATGTGAAAAGGCCAAGCCTTTATGCTGCTATAATTTATGGATATCTCCTGTTTGTAGGACAAAGTGAAATAGAAAAACTTAATCATATTTCTGCTGGAGGAAGAAAAGACTCAGCCTCCCTTCTGTTTAAAAACTCAAATTAATTTTAACTCAATTGCCATCTGTATGGATACCAAGTATGAAAAACTAGGCAGAGGTGCACAATGTAACTTTGGAAGCACACTTGCCAAAGACAATGGTAGCAGGAACTCAAAAAGCACATCTAAAATTAGGACATGCCCCTAAAGCCCCAGCTATCAAGCTCTTCCCTCCTTTGAGGGGTTAGAAGTAATTGCAATCTGGTCTCTTCAGCTTTTCTTTCCGTTTTGGCTTTTATACACATACTATCATCATGATTAATGAAGACATCATCATGCACTAAAAATGTTACATTTGACAAGTGCTCCGATTAATGCATCAAATATTATGTTCAGCTCAAATTCCCTGAACCTGTGGAGTTCACTTGAAAGCAAAGTCCTTCCTCTGGGCAAAGCTCCCAGCTTTCATAGCACTCTCATGATTGCTATAATGGAAAGGGGAAATAATGACCATCCCTGCCCCTAGCTGCAATTTCTGAAGCTTTACCATTAACTCCTTTCTAGAATCGAGAGAATATATTGCTAGCTTTATTTTTGTTCAACAGCAGTGACTTCTGGTGGGTCCTTAAACTCAGCCTAAAGCTCATTTCCCTGAAGAATGGATGACTTTCCTAGCCTGTTGAAAGCACATAGTCAGAATAAACTTGGAAAACCAAGTCACTGCTGTGTTGTACTACAAATCACATGGTTTTCCCTGCTCTTAACAAATTTTAAATTATGACTTTGTCAATATTTTTTAAAAAAAACACCACTAAGCCCCTGTTGTTCTTTTCTGTTCTTAGAAATGTATGGTAGAATTCTTGGATGGTTGTGAAGTGCCCACCCAGCCGCTCTCTCACTTTCCTTCTTCAAAAGAACAAGGGGATAAATTAAGACAGAAAAACTTGTGAGTTTTGATGAGGACATGGAGATCACTGACCAATTACTGTCACAAAAACCAGAGTCACTTGGGGAAGTTTAATTTAATTTATTGATAGCTAAAAACTGATAGTTAAGTAGGATAGTAAGAAAAAAAAAAAAAATCTCATGCTTCTTCTCGGGCTCAACTTCACTGCTTCACTTTCAATTCTTCTACCTCCTTCCCTCAGAGCAGTGCAGGGGGATGGGGAGTGGGGGTTGTGGTCCTTTCATAGCAATTTATCTCTGCCAGTCCTTCTTCTTCATTCTGTTCTGCTGCTCTGTGTGGGATCCCTCCAATGGGCTACAGTCCCTCATGAGCATCTCCAGAGTGGGTCCTTTGCAGGGGTTCAGTCCTTCAGAAATGGACTGCTCTGGTGTGAGCTCCCACATGGGCCTCAGGTCTTGCCAGAAAACCTGCTCCATCCAGCATGGGATCTCCAGAGGCTGCAGCTTCCTTCAGGGCATGTCCACGTGCTGAGCTATGGGGTTCTCTGTGGCTGCAGGAGGGTGTCTGCCCCACTGTCCACTGCAGGAGCTGCAGGGACACCTATGGTCATCCATGTGGGTTACAGGAGATCCCTGGGGCATCTACTTACCCTCCTTCTCCCCTGATCCTGCTGTCTGCACAGCTGTTTCACCCCCATTTTTTCTCACTTCTCATTCTCACAGCTGCTGTGTGCCAGTTTTTGCCCTTTCCTAAACATTCAAAGAGAGATGCCATCAGTATCTCTGTTTGGCTCAGCTGTGTCTGGGTCCATCACACAGGTCTCTTTTTTTCTCACAGATACCATCTCTGCAGAGTCTCCTGCTATCAACACCTTATCAGTAAACCTAATACATCAAGGTTGTCTGAGAATCTGTTCTGATCTGGTTATTAAAATTATTGGAGAGATGCCTCTGCCCAAATTATGGTGCAAAGGAGACCATGTGCCAAAGTCAATAGTATGGATTTTATTTAACAGTAATTGTGAGGTGGAGAGAAAGAAAGAGAAAGAAATAACAAAAGTGAGGGGGGAGAGAGTGACAGAGATTAAGTAGAAAATATCACCACTCCATGGATCCCAATGGTGTCAGCTTTATTTCATCTCAAGTTCCCCTAGGTGGCTTAACTTGGAGTCCAAAGTTCCAGTCAGGAGGCATGTTCAGAGAGGGATGAGCTTTGGTGGTCACAGCTTCTTTATACAGTTTTGCCATAATGGGCAAAAAGTCCTCCATAACAATGTTTAAACCATCAACCATAACATCCAGTCTCTCACAGAATCTTGCTGGATAGTTCAAATATGGCTTAAAGGAGAAAAGAGGATCCTGTCCATACAAGCTTCTCCTGAGTGTCAGTAGAGCACATCACTAATTTTCTCTTCACTTATATCTCATTACTTATTTTATAGGATTCTGTTACTAAAAAAAAATTATCCTCTCTGTGCTCCTAGCAAGCAGCCACTTGTGGTTTGAGAAATGAACCCACGCTGAATGCTGTTCATATAAGAAGTTATAGTGGGGAGCTGGTATGATACTGGTGATAGGTGTAACAAACTAGATGAGTGATTTGTGGCCCTTATTTCCTGCAGATGCATGCAATTAGCTGGAGTTTGCTCAATTTTACCTGGCTGCAGCTCAGAATTCTGTTTCTGATGGATATTGAGAGTATTTAATTCTGAGGTTCATAGCCATTATGTGTCTCTTCAGGTCTGTGTTGGCTATGTTCTGCCAAAATGAATTTATCTTGACAGCATGGCTGTCAGTGTTCCCAGACCAAAACAGGCCTTTGTAGAGAAGTGTGAAATGTGTGTCCCAATTTTCTAGGCTTTCCTAATGCTTGCTGTATGAAGGGCCCTCTGTGAGCCTGCATATTTATTCTGTTTAAATCACTGCTCAGAAGAATGGGAAACCTTTTTACTTGTCTCATTCAGAGTTGGCTTTTTTAATAGATGAGCCTTACAGATAAAAGAAATCAGTTTTCTTTATTCTGTCAAAGTGAAGGTTAAGACAAGGGTTCACAATTTTGAAAACAAGACATAGGGCAATGAAATGAATTATTAACAGTGCCCTTGTATTTTGACTCATAATCTTTCCACTCCTGTTACATTTCCCTTTCGAGATATCATTTATCAGCTGGACTGAGACTAAACCTTTGCATCCTTTCAATCTATGTGAGCTGCTGAAAACCTTCTCCTTTATATTTGACCTTCCTTTAATTCCCTCATTCCCTGCATCTCTCTCTCTCCTTTCTCTACTCCCCCCTTCCCATCCCTTTTTCAATCAATTGGTATACAGATAATTTTTTAAAATAAAAACTGGGGTCTGGGGGAATACATCTCTTGTTGCATAAACTCAACTGCCCAGCCTGGCTTATTCTGAACATAGATGCTGAAACAGGCTAATTTCACTGATCTGATTTCTCTGGTGGTCTGCCAAGCTAATGCATTTTGAGGTTTGACCATTCCACCCTACCAGCCTCACCATAAGGTACTGCAATGAGTTTTCACTCACCCAGTTCATCAGACCCACTCCAGATGCAGCCCAGATAGCTGAAAAGTCATGTGCTAATGCAGCAAGGCTTTGCTTTGTCTGGCTGCACTAATCTTATGGGCTACTATCCTTTGTGAATAATACAAATAAGAAAACAAATAACTACACAAAAACATCTGTGCATTGAGCCTGAGAGCTCTACCTCTTCCCATATTTTCACTGAGCACATACAACACCACAGAATAATTTGTCACAGAGTTTGATTTCAATCACTTCTTTTGCTGTTGTAGAAGTATAGGTGAGCATTTGTTCCTCATATGTTGAAAGCTTACTATTTTTCTGATCGTAATTTATGTCCACTGTGCAGAATGTATCTGACTGGAGTAAAGAGTTATTTATATTCCAATTACAATCAAAGAGGCACAGCAGAGTCTCTTCCATCTCCTGCCTCTAACTTGGCTGTGTATGTTGTTACTAAATACAACATTTCAGCTGCTATCAGACAAGCTGCTTTGTATTCTTATGAGTTTTCTGCTACAAGTAAAAATCCAGTGGAAAAAGAACTGCATATGTGGAGCACAGCACTGGAAGCAATGATTTTATTTTTTGTTGCTCTACTTGGATAAAAATTGGATTAATATCTACTTATTGGGGTTTTTTTTCAAGATCTTTAAAGTAATGAATGAGGGTAGAGGTCAAGATGTTGCTATTGTTCCTTTTTATGAAGCAGAGCTCAATTTCAGCCAATTCTGTGGCAAACAGGGTGTCCCTGGGTCTTCCTCTGCCTCAGGGGCCACTGGGCACCTGTGGTCAGGTGCTAAACCCTCCTCCCCTCCAAGGCACAGTGGCCTCATCCATGTGATTTTTGGGGACAGTGTGGGTATGAGCCCTGCAGGGTGCTTGCCCTCCTGTGTAGGGTGTTTGGGGTTTGGTCTGGGCTAGCCAGGCACACCAGCTGCTCACAGTTCAGTGGGATGGATGCTCAAGGCCATGCCATGGGTGTAGCCCTTGGGGCTTGCAAAGGCCTCAGAGCTTTTCATGGGCAAGGAAGGTCTGTGGGCACAAGCTGCCCAAAGGGAATATTTTGGCTGACATGAGGACAATGGCCTTTGCACTGTGCATGGTGGGAGCTCAGTGAGTTCCTTAGTCCTCCTGTGACCACAGGTTAAGGTTTATGGAAAAGCCTTCCCCACCCAAATTCCATTTGACTCTGGCTCTCTGCCTGGGGAGGACAGCAGGAGGTACAAGGCTGCAGGGACCCTCAGCAGTGCAGGGTGTGCTGGCAGAGCCAGGCTGTGCCAGTGTGGGGCTGTGAGGGTGGTGGAGTCACTGGCCATGAAAAGACAAGGTCACACTTTTGGGTGGGTCTGCTCTCTCATTCTGGCATCTCTGAGCAGCTCTGGGCTGCTGTGTGTGTGTGCCCTGGGGAGACAGCTCATTGCTGCAGAGAGCTGTGCAGCCTTCCTCTGCTGGGCTGCATAAGTCAATGCTTTGTTTCCTTTGTTTGGAAGTATGAATTTGTGTCCCCAGCTACCTCGGGGGTTAGCTTCCTCTATAATTAACAAGTGTTTATGTTTTCCTCATGGGGTGCAAGTACAAGTCAGTCTTTACCTCCTTTCCACTATACCCAGTATGTTTTTGCTGAGGCTCAAATGTTTCTAATGTAGTGCACTGCATCTCTTTCCTAAAATCAATGTTTCCAAACACAATTAGCAGTGCTGTAATAGACTTCAAAATATCACAAAAGAACTGTGAGCTAGAGGGCTCCAAGTTACCACTGACAGTCTAGATAAGAATATGTTTGCTCTACTGTTGGAGAAAGAAGCTCAATTTTCTTTCTTTCACTCAGATAACGAGTTCCAATATTGTATGTTATAGAAATAATTTACATAATTACAACTGTCATTGATCTGTGCTACTTTCCATACAGTTGAAAGAAAACATATTTATCATTAAGTTATAAGATATCTTTTTTTCCTTTATACAAGGATTATTTTTCTGTTCCATTTGCATGCAACTAACTGAATGCTTCAGAACTTTTAACTCTACCTTCTTAAACTTTTATGACTTTTAGTAAGTAAAAAAAAGGTGTTACTGATTGCAAAGTGTCTGTCTAAGATACATGTTAGTACATTTAATCTGATATCCTTATAGACTATTTGCTTCCCAATGTCTTCCATGAACCCTTAATCACAGCTTTGGCAGTAAGTCTAATAAAAAAATGCTAGTTTGATGGAGATGGCAAAGTAACTGGAAAGCTCCTTCTAGGTCATAGAGAAATGTCTGTCATCTGCTACTTATTTATTTTAGAAAGGGCTACCTCAGGTTTTGCATGGAGGATACCTGGCCAGACTCACTCAGTGGTTGCTAAAGGTGGGACTGGAGCCCTGCAGTTCTGAATAGCAGAAATATGTATGCTTTGTTTTTGGAACCAGTCTTTCTTCTGATGGTGATGGTCTTTTTAACTCCTAAACACATATTTAGGTGTTGTTGCTATTGGGCTGCCTTGGCTTTAAGGAGCAGAAATACAAACAAAAGGCTCTTCCTACCTCCCCTTTCCTTTTGCAGAAAATGCAGGATATGCAGAGCTTTTGTTTCTAAATTTAGGCATCTGAATTTGGCTATAAGAGGACAAATCTTACATCTGTTTTAAAAATAAATTGTGGTGAGAAAGCTTTGTGCTTATTTTTGATAGATTTGCTAAGTACTCCTGCCAATGTAATAATTTTCCAAAATAATCCTGACAATTCACTGAAGAGGCCAAGAGTCTGAATCATTATTGATTTTATCCTTTAAATAAAATTCATAAATACGTTTTTAATTTGCTGTGACCAGTGAAATGGAATCAACACACTGCAAAGTCAGAAATCTCTCACTTGGCTGTAGCTGGGGTTTTGCTAAAGGCAAAAAAGGACTGCAACAATCCATTGATTTCAGTAAGCTGTTAACAAAACTTGTGATCATTGCAGCCAGGTACATTATTTCCAGTCAGTTCATAGATTTTCACACCTTCACTGCATTGACATTTCAAACAAAAGCTTCTAGCCTAGCTCTGAGGAAACGTGATGTTGACTAATGCAGGAAGCTGTGCATGTACATGCAAATATTTGCAATTTAGGAACACTGCATTTAATTTGTGCATATGGGAAGAACACATATAGTAATAACTTACAGTACTACAGCTGATCTTTAATAACTTAGTTGAGGAACTATAAATTTTTTCTTCTTGTTGGACCAGTTTCTATCTTGTCACAGAATCAGAGAGGAGTTTGAGCTGAAAGGGACCTTTAAAAGCCTCTGCAAGGAGAAGAGACATCTGCAATTATATCTCATTCAGCAATACTGATATGGGGTTCTGATCCTGCTAGGCTTCTGTGTGCCACTGCAAGCCAAATCAATCCCTGTAACTTGGTATGGATCTTGCTTGCTTGGAATGGATCAGTGCTACCTGCAAACTCTTGCTGGGGAATTTCTGTCAGCCACAGGAGAAGGCAGCAAGGCTTTCTCAGGTCAGGTACCAGTCACCTCAAGCAGTGATGCCACATAGAGTACTCACTGCCAACAGAAATGCCTCTGTCAGGTCAGGTCAGGTCAGGTCAGGTCCCTTCTGAGCTCCTCCTGAGCCCTTGAGATGCCCAGGGGCTCCCCTGCAGCTCTGCCTCCCTGCCCTGGGTGCTGCAGGCTCCTTTGGCTGCACTCCTGGGCAGTGCTTTGCAGCTGCTGCTTCTGTGCTGCTGTTCCTGTTTTCTTGTGTTGCACATCCTGAAGGGCTCTGTCTCTTTTGCAATCTTTCTCATTGAAAGTGATTGCCACCAGCATGAGTGAGAGTTAGCTTCTCCTTTTGTTTCTTTTTGTGTTTCCTTGAAAGTCACTTAAATCACTTGAGTCTATTGCACAGCATCAGCTACAGATTATGCAAAGACATTTTTATGTACTTAAGCTTGTCTCAAGCCTGTCCTATATTTTTTAAGATGTACAGAATATCAATTTTCTTTCACAATCCGTAATTTACTGGTGAAGTCCTTAGACAAAATATTGTTTAGATCCAGACACTGAAAGTAAATATAGAAGGCAAAACATAATACTGTCCCTGAGGCACTGAGTTTTAAAATGAGATTTTTTAAAAGAAGAAGCTCATGAGCATGAATCAACATTTGTCAGTGTAGGCTTAGGCAAGGATTTCCTTAGTGAACTATTACTGTTCATTATGGAATTTCTCTGAAGACTTTGCACCTAAGCAGAAGTTAAATGGTCTGAACTGGAAAGGCCATCCACAGGCTGCTTAACACACATGACACCAAAACAGGAGTGTTGATAGGGAGTGTTGCCATAGAATTTCCTAGGGAGTGTTGCTGTAAAAAACAATCAGTGATGAAACTGAATTGCAAATTTCAAAATGGGATCCAAATTTAAAGGATGTGGCCTTTTATGTGTACACAGGGATTTCATTAATTGTATTTGGTGTAATTGTAAGGCTCAGTGTTCTAATAAGGAGATGAAGTTGCCCTTGTCTCTTGAGCCCAAAGAATTTTGAAGCATTTTTACCTGAAGGGCTAACTTTGCCAGATTTCAGGAGAGACCTTCTTCATTCAAGCAATTAAGACCAGTCATTAGGAGAGTATTATAAAATGTGAGACCAGTTTTAAAATCTCTTTTCTAAAGTACAGAAGGACTTTTATCATGGGCTTCCCAAGTAGAAGTACTGACAACGTGATAAGAATTACAAATATATAAATATTAAAGCAGGAGGAGAGGAGGAATAAATACAAGCCTTTCTTCTCACCTGTTTTGTCTGGATTGGGTCCTATAGTGCTGCAAATTCTCCTTTTAGATTTCCTCTGCATTAAATAAAAGCTAGGTGGCAAATACCTCCGTGTATTTATGACATGGGTGCCTACCTTCTCTTTGAAGTGATGTGAACAGAGTCCTGAAGGCCTCCTGTGAATTGTGGAGTGCTTTCAATTGCCCATGACTTCAGCAGGTTTGATGATACTGAAACATTTCACAGGAGCAATTTCTATTGCACCAGTTCTCAAAATTACAGAGTGCAGAAAGCACTGAAGGGTGTCATGGGGCTCTGACAGCTGGGTCAATTACATACCAACATTTGAATGGGCAATAGCTTAGGCCCAATTAGTTTTACTAAATAGCAGGACAGAAATGGATAAAAAACACCCACTGCCTCTACAGAGCGACCCATTTCAGTTATAGGGGACAGTGGCCCAGCTTAGGGATAATATATATTTATGTGGAGTTTAGAAAATAAAAATAAAACAAAAAGTAATTGTAAGAGTGATATTCTGTAATGCTGAAATCCAAGGTAGAGGTGCAAACAAACAAAAACCTGTTTCTCATTGAAATATGTAGATTAGATGAGCAAAATCAGACTGAGGTTGAATCTTCTTGGAAAAACAAATTTAAATCCTGCAAATTAACAGAAAGAGAAAAATGTAGCCATTTTTTTGTTAGGAAAACTAGGTCTTTAGTGTTTATAATTAATAAAAGATAATTTGGAATCATTATACTACAAAACTCTGTCACTGTGTGTGTTTTGGCTGGGATAGAGTTAATTTCTTTGCTGAAAGGGTGGTTAAGCAATGGGAGAGGCTGCCCAGGGAAGTTTTGGACTCACCATCCCTGGAAGTGTTCAAGAAACGATTGGACTGGCACTTAGTATGGGGATTTGTGCTGGAAACAGTGTTGATAACACTTGGATGTTTCTGTCTTTGCTGAGCAGTGCTTGCACAGGGTCGGAGCTTTTTTTGCTCCCCACTCCACGGGGCACTTGGGGAGTGCATGATTTTGGAAAAGAACACAGCTGGGACAGCTGACCCTACTCACCCAAGGGATATCCCCCCCATATGGTGTCATGCTCAGCAGCAAAACTAGGGGGAAGCCTGGCTGGGAGGCTGCTGCTTGGGAACTGCCTGGGCATCAGTCAGTTGGTACTGAGAAATTGTTTTGATTTGCATCACTTTTCTCTCTTTGCAATTTCCCTTTGATTAGAATGATTATATCCATACAACTATTATTTTATTTTATTTCAGTTATTAAATTGTTCTTATCTGAATCCATGAGTTTTCTCACTTTCAGCCTTGTAATTCTCTCCCCCTGCAGTGCCACTGAGGAGAGTGGGCAAGTGGCTGTGTGGTTCTTAGCTGTCAGCTGGGGTTAAGCCATGACAAGCAGCTATATGGGCTTTCCAGTAATAAAGCACAGTCGATAACAAGCATTGCTGTTACAGCTGCTGTCTTCCATTTCTGTCCAATTCATCTGTCTCAGTGCCTGAAGCTGCTCAGCAAGACCAAGGGAAACAACATTAGCCTCTTTATTATTTATAACTCATTTTTTTCCCTGATAACACTGCAATACCATAAACACCGTTTCCATGGAAACTCAAATAAGACAAAATTACCATGGATATTGTTGTTTATACCTCTAGGAATATAGGTATCTAAAGTTTCAACCTGTTCCAGCATGACAAAAGAATGCAGAAGTGATTGATATTTTTAATTACTGGGTAATATTGGCTGAGTTGGGGAATTTCTTGAATTGCAGTGCTGTGTGTTGCACTCTTGTTATCCAATTCCATTTCATACTTTTCACTGAGTTTATTTCCTTTGAAAGCTGTTCTTTTAAAACTGCAATCAAGAGTTCCATGTATCTGTAGACTTTGGTGATGCTGAATGGTGCATCACATTTATGTGATATGGAGTAACAGCATTTAAGGATTAGGAAACAAAAAATGTCTTTGTGAGTTTTGCAATGGAGACAGATAAACCTGAGGCTGTATGGGAAATTAAAAGCAAAATTAAGTGATCTGGACTCTAAAGCCTATCCACAGATTACTTAAGGCATAGTTGAAAAGGGAAATATTTCCTTTAACAGCTGGCTGAAAAAGTGAAGACCCTCATTTAAACTTCAAAGGCCAATTACCCAATTACCCCAAACCATGGATTCAATAATTCTATAGTAAAATCTGAAGATCTAAAAATGGGCCAAAGGAACAGCTTTAGCAATACCACAGTGGTAGGTAATGTTATCCTAGTAGTAGGTAAGGAATTCTTCCTTTTTTTTTATGCAGAATGTTACACAACTTCAACAATTTTTTTTTTTTCCCAGTTATGTGAGAATTAATTTTCTGCTGAACTGGGTGACCCACTCAAACCTATTATGTGAAAGAAAGGGGTGTCTATCTCTTATTTCTCCTAGTAAGAGACTTAGTGCCCTTTAATAAATGAACCAAACAAGTTTTGGTTCA
This sequence comes from Muscicapa striata striata, assembly GCA_030060385.1. NCBI lineage: Eukaryota > Metazoa > Chordata > Aves > Passeriformes > Muscicapidae > Muscicapa > Muscicapa striata. The sequence continues at coordinate 2,825,827 of JAREIS010000031.1, forward strand.
AAAAGAGCAGAGCTTGAAGAAGGATATCTCTCTCATTTGGTGGATTAGACACCTGAAAGGTGTTAACTGCTGCTGCACTGGACTGTTCATTATTTATGCAAGGCAGAATTTTATTAAAAAGGAGGGCTCAGAGCAAGTCCTCTCAGCTGACAATAACAAGCATAGTGTTCTGAGCACTGCTCTGTGAAACAAGGCCAAAACCATTGCTGCAGAGATGAATTAAAGGAAAGTTCCTTGGTGAAACAGCAAATCAGAACTGAGGCATTTTGGAGAAAGTCTGGGACGGAGTTAGTGAATAAAAGCAGCAGCTTTTTAAATTTAGTCCATTCTTTTCTTTAATTCTCTTATCAAGTGCTTAAAACTGAAACATTTGCTCTTGTGGCTTTATGGAACATGTTGTCAGATGATCTTGAACAGAATTTTTAACTGGTTTTTTTTTGAGAATTTGGATTTGTTTGTTTGTTTTCATTGGAGCCAGATCCATTTTGCAATCAGTTACTTTGTAAGCATATAAATTATTGACAGTGCCAATCTGCAGAATAATGCCATGAATATTTCTGCTTCTCAGGTAGAATGGCTGCTGTTTCCTGCTCAAGGAAACTGGAATAGGTCTTCCCTCCTTGGAGCAGAAAGTTGTCTTTTTTTTTTTTTTTTTTTTTTTTACTTCTGTAAAGGTATCTCTTGAGTGAAAAAGCCTTTTTTTTTTTTTTTTGCAAGACAGCACAGGAGATTTGTGGATGGACCAGAAAACACACTGGTTTTTTGTCTACAATAACAAGATCCAGTAAAATTATTGCTCTTTATTGCTATTATTGCTCCAGTGCCACACTGCAGCTTTATGTTGGCAAAGATATATTTTTCTCTCCTCAGAACCAAAGAGCCAAAGAGAGATCTACCCATCTGAACAATTCTTGCTTCAAGCTACTCTTGCTGCATTTCACTTTATATGTTCTTATTTCCTTCTATTTTATGCAATGTGCTTCTCATTCATTTGTGTCTTTTGAACCAATTCTCCATAGAACCAAAGATGAGATTTAGCTGGATCCTCATTGGATTGGAAGATACATTGCAGGACATAGGGGAAACTTGTGCCTTTCTAGAATATCATTTGAGTTTGTGGTGTTTGCTCAAAGAAGAAAAGAAGTAATGAATCTATGGACTGTAGTGTCTTGTGATAAACTCAAAAAAATATCTATTTATTGTAGATAAAGCCTGCAGCACTTCAAAGTCTTGGGAAGAACTCTTTGAAATACATGTGTAATTCCTGCATTGGATGTGCTCTAAACCAGTGAACAAATGTGCCTGGGACCTTTCTCTGACACCAATGCCCACTGGCAGGCAAACATTTCTGACCACACTTTGCAGCTGCTTTGAAAAGGAAGCTACACACAGGCTGTTCCTTGGCAGAGTGGGAAGGTGTGTGTTGTCTCCCCAGCTGTGCCCAGGAAGGGTTGGCAGGCTGCTAACTGGGGCAGCCCAAAGCTATGCCAGGGGCTCATATTATGACTGAGATGATTTAGTTCAGCTTCCCAGAACTGTTCCTTACAAGTGTGTTGTTTACAGCCTGTGACTTCACCAACCCGTTTCTGTGTTCAATCAGAAAATAATTCAGGAGGAAAGAAAGCTCTGGAGCATACATGGTCTGATCCCCTGTTCAAAGCAGAGTCACTTTCTTGATTTAGAGCAGTGAGCTGCAAGCCTTCTCCATCCAACTACTGAAACTCTCTGAGGATGGAGAAATCTGCTTGGAAAGTCTGTTCCAGTGCTTGGCCACTCACTTTGAACATCTTTGTCCAAGTAGGTATGGGTCACACCTCACTGATAAGCATCCTACTGATTCTTCAGGATATCCCTCTGCAAGCAACACATTGCAAATAATATTGCAAGTGGATTTTGTAGTGTGCAGCCCCAGGTGTTAGTTGCTGCATGTTCACCTTATCTTCCATTAAGTGACACACACAATGGAATGAGCTCTGTGTGTGCTGTCAGCCCAGCCCAGCACAGAGGTGGAACCCAAGAGGATTGAACACCCCTGAAGGGATATCATGCAGTGGTGAAGAAAGCCAAGAGCCAAAGATTCTCCAGCCCCTTTTGCTTCCTTCTAGTGATTCCTCCAGCCCCCTTTTTTTTTTTTTTTTTTTTTTTTTACTATTTTTATTTTTTCCTCTTGTAGTTCTTTGTGTTGCACATTTTTGGTAGTTTTTAGCTTCTCAGACATGGGCAAAGAAATTCACTGTGGTTTAGAGGAAGGAATTCAGTCTGAAACAACCAGCCTGACTAAAAAATTAAACAGAGTGTATGTGGGTCTGTGCATTGTGGTTGTTTGGCCAGGTTTTGGTGTTGGGGGGGCACTGGGGTAGCTTCTGTGAGATGCTGCCAGAAGCTTCCCCATCTCTGGCAGAGACAATCCCTCGCAGCTCAAAGACAGATGTGCTGCTGGAAAAGGCTGGGCCAATTAGAAATGATGGTAACACCTCTGTGATAACAGATTTAAGAAGGGGGAAAAAAGAGTTATTGCACAGATTTAGTTGCAGCCAGAGAAGAGCAAAGTGAAAACATGTGAGAGGAATAACTCTGCAGACACCAAGGTCAGTGGAAAAGGAGGGGCAGGAGGTGCTCCAGATGCTGGAGCTGAGATTCCTCTGCAGCCCATGGTAAAGACCATGGTGAAGCAGCTGTGCCCCTGCAGCCCATGGAGTACAACAGGGATTCAGAAATCTCTGCATCCCTCCCATGGAGGGCACGGGAATGCAGAGACCCTCCCCTCAGCCCATGGAGGAAACTCATGCCAGAGCAGGTGGATGCCTGAGAGGAGGCTGTGAAACCATGGGAAGCCCATGCTGGAACAGGGTTCTGGCAGCAACCTGCAGACCTGTGGAGAGATGAGTCCATGCTGGAGCAGGATTTCTGGTAGGATTTGTGACCCTGTGGGGAGCCCACACTGGAGCAGGATGTGCCTGGAGTACTGCACCTGTGGAAGAGTCACCTGTGCTGGAGCACTTTGTGAAGAACTGTCTCCCATGGGGGGGACCCCATGGTGCAGCAGGAGAAGGACTCTGCTTCCTGAGCAGTGACAGAAAAAAGATGTGATGAACTGATGACAACCCCCATTCCCTGTCTCCTTCAGTGATCTCCTTCTCTGCCTTCTCTTCCTGTGCCACAAGGGAGGAGGTAAAGCTTGGGAAGGATGCAGGGGTGGGGGGAAAGGAGTTTTTGAGATTTATTTTACTTCTTATTATCTGTTCTGCTTTTGTTACTAATAAATTCAATTAACATCTCCAAGCTGAGTCTGTTTTGCCCATGATGGTATTTGGTGAATGATCTCTCCCAGGCCTTATCTCAGCCCATGAACCCTGGGTTGTATTTCCTCTCTCCTGTCCACTTGTGGAGGGGAGTGATAGAGTGGCTTTGGTGGGTGCCTGGCCCCCAGCCAGGGTCACCACTGCAGTGTGCAGAGCATGAGGGACAGCAGTCTCTGTAGTGAGCTCCTCCTGTTCAGCTGGTCACCTGCAGCAGGACATTTCAGCAAGCCTCAAATTCTGTGTGCTTTGATGTCATCTTGCTACCACATTGTGAGCTGGCTATCTTCTTGAAGGTGTCTTCCATTACATTCTGTGGAAACATAACATTCCTAGCTATTCTTTCCTTAGCAAATGCTAACATGGCTTTGGCTATTATTTCCTCTAGAGGAAAGAATTTCATAAACATCAGACTTTGCTATGGAACAGATTACATTGTTTTCAGAGAGCCAGAGCAGAGGATTTTAATCATTAATTAAATTAATTACACTGGAGAACTGACTAGCAATGGAGGTGTTAGCCCAGCCTCCTGATTTCAGCTGTAAAAAATTCCTCTAATCCCCACTCCACAGGTGACATCTGTCCCCATGTCAGCAGCTGTGCCAGGGCTCTGGATGTGGCAGGGAAGGGTGGGCAGGTGGGACATGAGGTCAGGGACACTGGGATTGGGCAGGGCATTCACTGGAATGTGGCACCCAGTGCCAAGTCCCTGTGCCCGTGGAGCCATCAGAGTCTGGGTGGCCTTGGAGGGCTGCTCTCAGTTCTCCACCTTCAGTGATCTCCTTCTCTGCCCTAGGTCTCCTCACAAGAACATGCAGCCAAACCAGCCCTGAACTGTGCCATGTCCACAGAAACTAAAAGGAAGCAAAAGCAAAACTCTGACATCAACCTCTGTGTTTATGAAACACCACTTGTCTTCACTTTGTCATGCATTGCACTCCTGCCCCCTCAGCTTGGTTGTCTTTAAACCAAGCTTGGTTGTCTTTAAATATAAGTAGGGGTTTCTCTGACTTTATGCTAATATTGTTCAAAATATCTCTGTGGAAAGAATTTGGATGATGTTTCCATCTACAGACAGGGTCTAAGGCTAGCTCTGGTTTTTGTTTTTATGCTTTCTCTGACTACATAGCAAAGCTTTATGTTACAAGATTAATCATACTGGAGATCATGCTATCTCCTTGTGTTAGCTTTTCTGATCCAGATTAAATAAAATACTACGTGATTAGAGATTGTTTTAAGTTATAGAAATTACTTTTCAGTTATACTGTGTACCCTTTAACTTGGGATATTTCAATACTTTGGTATTTAGACATGCTGAATAGTGTGATGACAGAATGAGAGGAAATGGCCTCAAGTTGCACCATGTGAGGTTTAGTTTGGGTATGGGGAAAAATCTCTTCACTGAAAGGGTGGTCAGGTATTGAAATGGGTTGCCTAGAGTATGGTGCTTAAGAACATAGCTCAGTGATGAACAAAATTGTGCTGGGTTATCTGTTGGACTCAATGGTCTTAAAGATCTTTTCCAGTCTTAATTCTTCTATGATTGCAGGATATTTCCTATGGGAAGATGAAGATGAGAAAGTAAAAATCTTAAAGAGTATTGTGAGATATTTAAAGTATAATCACAGAAGAAACAAAATAGAAATTATTTCCTGTAGCATTGCTTAATCCTGGAAATTGTATAAACTTCTGGCACAATTGTGACTAACCATTTGGTTTATTAGGATTTCTTTAGATACATCATGGTAGCATAACACAGAAAAAACAATATGCAATTTTCAATGATGATGCATCTAATTAATTTGGTGGAGGCTTTTTAAACACTCTCAGTAGGTAATTATTTCTTTCAAGTCACTAAATTTTTTCATAGCTTTCTAAATCAGTGGATTTTCTCAGATACAGTTCTATGGCAGTGTGAATGAATGGGAGCATGTTGGGTATAGTACCTTGAGATTATTAAAAACACAGTTCCATTGTTTTCCAAATGTGATTGAAAATGATATTTCTTTACTTCTGAATAAATTTTGTCTCACCTGTCTTTTGCCTCTGCCTACTTCTACTTTTCTGAGACACTAAATGGGTTTTTGAGATGTTTTGTCTATGAAAAAGAAATGAGATTTATATTCAGGTCAGCATTGCAGTCGGGGAAAAACTGTCCTGAGATTATTATTTTTCCATAATTGCCTTTTGCTTGGTTGTTTTTGAACAGCTTTCCTCCCAACTCCCTCTTATTCAGGATGCTTGAGGTGGAAAAAGGTCCCTTAAATTCTGTGTACAGCGTGCACCCCATGCCATCCCATTCTCCTGAGTGTGAATAGCTGCAGTCTGAGCAGGGATCCATCCCATCTGCCTTGTGGTGCCTTGCACACATTATCCCTGCTGGCTGTGTTCAGTGTGAGCTGCTGCTGCTGTTCCCTGCTGTGCAGCTCCAGGCAGTCAGTGTGCACTGTGAATGGGATGGCAGTGTCCCCAATGCACCCAGGGAAGAAACACAAACCCTGTGGAGCTGTGTAAAAGGCAGTCATTTTTTTACCTGGGGTCTGTGGATCCCTGGGGTGTGTGAAAAATTGTGGAGGAGTGTGTAAATTCAGAGTACACGCAGTAATTCCAGGAAATGTGCAGGGCTGCTGTTTCTGGGCAGACTGAAAATCACTGAAATAGTCTGTGTTTGGAAAAGACTTTCCCTCACCACAGGTAGACAGGTGAACTTGTTGGATTCTTTTGTTGGAAATTCTTCAGCAGTCCTTCAGCCTGTCTTACCCTCTGAGTATTCCTTGGCAGGCAAATGTGAAAAGGACCAGAAAAAGAGTGAGTGGTAAAGTTCAAGTGGAAATATTTGATAAAAATAGAAATGTACATCTTGTTGATCTATGCTCTTTCAGGGTATCTTTAATGATGTCTGATCAGTCAAACTTCAAGAGCACAGCATTTAGAATAAAACATGTTTTATATTCATTATCATGACAACTCTCCTCCCTCTCTGCTTCCCCTGTTGAGGCTGCATGTACTTTGTTTAATAATAGAAATTCTGATAGGTTTTCTAAGAGAACAAAACCTCTGAAAGCACTGTTCAATTCATAGTTACAACTGCTGCCTATGTGTGATGCTTTTTATTAATTTTTGAGGCAGCAGTCAATTATTGAGTCCTCAGATTTTTTTTTCTTTCTGTGTTGAAGGGCCACTGGAAGGCAGTACATTAAGTATTCCCTCTAACAATAAAGATATCTGAACCTCTCCATCAGAAGGGTTCTGTATCCAATTATTTGCAAGCTCCTTGCAGATATGATTCTATGGAGTAAATGGAAAGCATACTTCAGTCATTCTCTGCACTGATAGTAATTTAATAAAAATAAAAAGCTATTGATTTTTTTGTTAGCTGTGTTAAAAGACCACTGTAATCTTGGCTTCACTCTGCTGTTGGCCGAGCATTTGCCAGTGAGTAGATTTTTTACTTTTCCTGGGGCACCATTTATTAAATGCTATCTTAATATGTACAGATGATTAGATTTGTTGAAGTGGAGGAAGATTTATAATACCTTCCTGTTATTTAACTTCTCTTAGTCAATTCAGATGTTAGAAGCATTTGCAGAGATTTATCTCCTGTACTTTGTGATTTTGTTTCTTCCATTCCTTAAGCCAAATGTGCCTCTGAGGTTACTGAGCCAGCACTTACTGGGCAGGAACTACTTCTGATGGAGATAGAAAATAACATTCTGTTTGCTGGTTCTTACTGAACTAACCACTCTGAGATGACAGAGGAACATCACTTAAGCTGTTCAGTAAACCTCAGCTTGAATAAGGAGTTAAATCAGTACAGCTGGATGCATGTCAAATAATTTATTTGTCTAAAAGAGTTGATCTACTCTAAACTGAACTGCTCAGGGATATGCCTTCTCAAAAACTTTTCATATAATCTATTCCCTTTTGTAGTTTATATTCATCTACATTGACCGTAGCTAGAGTCTATACAATGCTTTAAGTTAGTGGTGAATTTCAGATGTTGAAAAATTAGTTACACATTTTCATTGCATTTTAGGTGCACTTGTATCTCCCTAAAACAATGTTTTCTGTGATGCTGAAACATAAGAATTTGTCAAATAGGATTAATCCTGATGCAGTCCCAGAACATTTATGCAAGGCATGTTGGAGTGGTTGAGGGAGCTGGGGGTGTTCAGCCTGAAGAAAAGGAGGCTCGGGGGTGACCTTGTCACTCTCCACAACTGCCTGAAAGGAGGCTGAAGCCACTTGGGGATCAACCTCTTCTAGGCAAATTAAAGGATAAGAGGGCATAAACCCAAGCTGCACCAGGGGAGATTCAGGGTGTGCATAGGGGGAATTTCTTCACAGAAAGGGTTGCCAAACATTGGAATGGACTGCTCAGGGATGTGATGGAGTCACCATGCCTGGAGGTGTCCAGGGAAAGACTGGACATGGCACTCAGTGCCATTGTATGGCTGACAAGGTGGTGTCCAGTCAAAGCTTGGCCTTGATGATCTCAGAGATCTTTTCTAACAGAATTGATTCTGTTCTTTTGTGATCACCTCCAACTCTTTAAAAAAGGTTTAGAGCTGTTGGTTGGGATCAGAGAGTTCATTTTTTTCCACATATGCTGGTTTTGACTGGAATAGAATTTATTTTCTTGATAGTAGTTAGTAGGGGAGCTATGTTTGTGTTTGTAATGGAAACAGTGCAGATAATACAGGGGTTTTGTTATGTTTGTTATGTTTGTTATGTTTGTTTTTTGTTATGGCTGAGCAGTGCTTGCACAGAGTCAAGGCCTTTCTGCCTCTCACCTCACCCCACTGGTGAGCAGGATGGGGGTGCATGAGGGTTGGGAGGCCAAACAACCAGGACAGCTGACCCCAACTGACCCAAGGAATATTTCACACTGTATGGCATCATACTCAGCATACAGACCTGGGGAAAATGGAGGAAGGCAGAGACATTTGGAGTTTTGGTGTGTCTTCCCACATCACCATCCACACAATGGAGCCTGGCTTTCCTGGGCATGGCTGAACACCTGCCTGCCCATGGGAAGCTGTAAGTTAATTCCTTGTTTTGCAACAAGGGCACTTGCAGACACCTCTCACCACTCAACTTTCCAGAGAGTTTCAAGGAAAAGAAAGGGCACACCTGGCAGGGTTCATATCAGATACCCATTCCATCTCAAGGACAATGCCAGTTGGCTCTGACAATTTTCAGTGTCAGTGACATTATTCTGAGCAATGTCATTTGTAGTTTTGTTTCACTAAATACACTAAGATGAGGAAGGAGTCACAGGATCATAAGCCTTATGCTCAGACCCAGGCGTGGGGATGATTTTGCATATGCATCCTGACCAGTTAAAGACAGTAGTACATAATCCTCCAGATGGGAATCACAGAAAGGATGAGGTTGAAAGGGACCTCTAGAGATCATGTTGACCAAACCCCTGCTCAAGCAGGACCATGTCCAAACTGGTTTTGAATATCACCAAGGTGGGAGACTTGACATCTTCCCTGGGCAACTCATGCCAGTGCTCAGCCAGCCTCACAGTGAAAATGTGTTTCCTGATCTGGAGAGAAAACCTCCTGTGTTTCAGTTTGTGCCCATTGCCTCTGCTCCTGGCACTGGGCACCTCTTTTCTGTCAGTTTGCTTTCCAGCTGGGTGGTCCCCAGCATCTCTTGGTGCATGCTGTTGCTCCTCAGGTGTAGGATGAAGAGTAACAGGCTTGCAATTCTCCTTGTTGAAGTCCATTATATTCCCTGAACTCCAACCTCTCGTGTTTACTGCCTTTGAGGCTTACACTCCCAACAAGACCCTCACTGGTACGAGGTCCAACATAGTGTCTTTCTTCATTGCCTCCTCATTTGGAGGACAATGGTTTAAACGACCTCCTGGATTGCTTTTGTCCTGTCCTGTTGTCCTCTAGAAGATTTGGGGTGATTGGAGTTTCTCTGAGAGCCAGGGCTTGTGAATGTGAATTGTGAATATTGTGAATATGTTAATGACTTGCAGGAGCTAGTAATCTATAACTGCCAATGTCCTTCCTGACCATATTTTAGGAAGTGGCATAGGCTCTTAAGGAACAGGACTCTTATTGCAATTGCCTCATTGTGGTCAGGAAGCATCTGGTCATCTCTAGATGGAAGCTGGCACTGCTACCTTGCTCTTCAGCTGTGGCACAGCAGTGCAGTACTAGAAAGCCTGCTGTGACAATTGCTGGGATGAGTTATGCAAAACCCTATCATATCTCCTTTGTCCTGAATTGACACTACCATAAGGATCCTAATTCTAGAAGTTTGGCATGCCCAGCATTATAAAGTCATAAAAATAATCCAGTGTTCAGTGTTCTCTGAGAGAAGCTATGACACTGTATTTGTGAGAAGTACTTTCTATCTTGCATTTGGGAAATCAGTGTTATTTATGCATGCTGATACTGGACACACTGTGCATATGATGTCTGTGTGTTTCAGAGTGGGGTATTTTCCTTCAGAAACTCGTGAATGCCCTTTTCCAAACCATGTCATCTGTAACAGTGAAACAAAAGAATGTGTGTATCTATCATGGTGCACACGTCCTGTGCTGGCCATTGCATCCCCAATGAATAGTTCAGGGACAGCCCACTTCCAGTCAGTTTTCCCTCTTCTACCAGTGATGCAGCTGTTATAACACACTGAGGGGAATCCAAGACCTGACTGCTATGGGTATTGCCCCACTAAGGTCAGATGGACACACCCAAAAAAGTCCAAAGAGATCAATATTATGTGATCTGACAGTAAAATGATATGAATGCTAGCCATCAGATCAGGTAGATCTGGGGCTAGAATTTCTGGGGAAGAAAAACAACCATGGGATAAATTTTGTACTTGATGGTAAAATAATGTAATATTTAGAAGATACAGACATTCAATAATAGGTCATAGTCTGGTTCTGCTACTATTGAACACATACATAATAATAGATATCTTTTTACTTCTTGTTGCATTCCCAATTTTCGGGAAGAAAAACAGAGACGTCTTTCACAACTTTGTATAGCTATGGTCAAATTATGAATTTCCTACAAAGTTCAGTTAAAAGCCCATCAGTTTTTGTAAAGAATTTTCCTGTTATTATCTCTAAAAGTACATTAGAAAACAGTAAGAGTTGGCTAGAACATTTGCTACAGCATTTTAAATAAGAAGTGAAGAGTTCTTTTAATTCTTTTACGTCTGCTAGCTGTTTACTTCTCTGAAGCAGGGTATAGTTTTTATGAATGATGACATATAACCCATTTTCTAAAAATACTTTGGATTTTCCATACAATTTCAGTGCCCCTGGGTAACTGATAGGAAGAATTGGTATAACAGCCTTTGATGTTTTTTCCTTGCTACTGTGGTAGAAGCTGTTAGACCCATCAAAGTGATAATAAGGAACATACCTTCCATCAGCCTATAAACCCTCCCAATTACTGTTCAAATTCACTGCCTTCCTTTGTTTTAACCTAATTTCCTTAGGACTCAGGTCTTTTTCTGGTGCACAGCATATTTTTCTAGCACATTCCCAGCTAGGAAGGAGTGCTTGTGCCCCACCCTATTTTCCTTTCTTGTTCAATGTTTCCCTCAACAGTTTTCCTCTGATTGCAGCCAGTCATCAGCCAGTAGCTTTTGTCCATTCCTGTATTGCTTTCATTGCTTACATCTGTTGTGTTGCAAAAGGGCTTATAATAAAAAAGTGACATTATTCAGGCTTTTTTCAAGTTCTCCTCAATAGCTGTTAGCAGTACCTAGGATGATAGTCTGATACTTGAGCACATGACCCAAAAGTCAATGCTGTAGTTTGATAAGCAATCACCAAAAGCATAATGAATATATGTAATTAAAGTGCTTAGTTTCTTTAGAAAAATCTCTTTTTTAAATTTAGAAATTTATTATTTTCTGGTGAACATATTTTTTCCACTGTTAATGAAACTGCTTGTGTGCATTTCATACTTTTCAGAGTGAGTAGGCAGCAACAGAGACAGATCTGATAAGATTCTTACTTTAGATCTACCTTACTTTATATCTCAGAAATGCAGTTAACAAAATCTAAGGTAGCCCTCCAGAGCTCCCATCAAAGCCTTTGGTGAGAAATAAGCATTTCTGGGACATGACTCATCTGGCTTATTTTAGCCTGCTCCTTTGGGATGATGTGGATCACACCTAAGTGACTCTTTCTCTGGGCTGATTATGAAAGACACTGATGGTGACCAGGTCAGTCAAATCCCATCTCTCCTGTCCACACTGTACATCATGGGTGATTGATGTGATTGCAATTCACACTAAGTCAGCATCTGAACTTGACATTTGATTGCTGGTGTCTGAAATCATAAAATCATAGCATCATAGAGTCATTAAGGTTAGAAAAGGCCTCCAAGATCATCAAGTCCAACCTTTGACTGAGAACCACCATGTCAACAAAACCAAAGCACTAAATGCTACATCCATTTCTTCAACACCTCTAGGGGTGGTGACTCCACCACATCCCTGAACAGCCCCTTCCAATGCTTGGTAACCCTTTCAGTGCAGAAACTCTTCCTGATGTCCAACCTGAACCTTCCCTGGTATGGCTTGAGGCCATTTCCTCTCATGCTGTCACTGACTGCCTGGCTGAAGAGGCTGACCCCCACCTGGCTACCATCTCCTTTCAGGAGTTGTAGAGAGGGATAAGGTCTCCCCTGATACTCTTTTCCCCAGGCTGAACACCCCCAGCTCCCTCAGCTGCTCCTCACATTGCTCAGTCTCCAGACCCTCCACCAGCTCTGTTGCCTTTCTCTGCACACACTCCACACCTCAGTGTCTTTCTTCAACTGAGGGACCAGAACTGAGCACAGGATTCAAGGTGCAGCCTCACCAGTGCTGAGAACAGCAGGACAATCACTGCCCTAGTCCTGCTGGTCACACCTGGTGTGTGTCCAGGTTGCCCTGTGCCTTCCTGGCCACCAGGGCACACATTGTCTCATGTTCATTGTCTGCCAGCCAGCATCCCCAGGTCCTTTTCCTCTGGGCCACTCTCCAGCCACTCTTCCCCAGCCTGTAGCACTGCATGGGGCTGTTGTGACCCAAGTGTAGGACCTGGCACTTCACCTTATTGGATCTCACACAATTGGCCTCAGCTCACTGATCCAGCCTGTCCAGATCCCCCGGCAGATCCTTCCTACCCTCCAGCAGATCACACTACCACCCAACTTGTTGTAGTCTGGGAACTTGCTGAGGGTGCACTCGAAGTCCTCATCCAGATAATCCATAAAAATATTAAACAGGACTGAAATTAAAGAGCAGAAAAATTTTTGTCTATACGGATAAGACAACTATCCCTCTAATATGAGCGATTATGTTTTTAAACATAATGGAAGAAGTTATATTAAACAAAAATATAAATAAACAAATGGGGTAATTGTATCTTTAAACAAAAATTATGAGCTCTTTTTGGTATCTTATGCAGCTATACATTCTTCAGAAGCCATAGAGAGCTGCAAATAATAATTAGCTTGATGATTGAATCACATATTTATAGAATTTGTTAGAGTTGTAAATGCAATGAATGTTTTCCCTTAAAAAGCATCAGAGACTCTTTGACAGATACAGTGAAAAAAAGGGTTATTTTTGAGGGTTCTTGATGGGGATGATAAGAAAAGGGACACTTCCTTTTTGCCCCAAGGTGAGGTTTGAACTCAGGAAGATATTCCTGGTAAAGTCTGATGCATAAAGTTCTGAAATAATCTTGTATGGCTTTTTTTTTTTTTTTTTTTTTTTTCTTTTCAGTGATATTTAATGGCTGTTTGAGCTTCAAGCTTCAAGCAGATGGAAAATGCCTGTAGTTCATCTGCTGCTTTTAAGCAGCAACAGATGTAAGAGTGAATTATATTTCCTTTAGTACAGATATCCAGAAAGTTTTACCTGCCTCTGGTGTTGAAAGAAAACATGTAATTCACACTTCTGTGAAGGAAAAGATATGTGTGTAATCACAGAGTCTTTTTCTTTTTTTTTTTTTTTTTTATAAAGTGGAGGGAGTGGAGGAAGTCTTCCAAATCTTGTGTGAATACCACCAGCTCAGAGACTGTTGTGACAGTCTTCTGCAAACACAAAGACCATATCACAGAGACCATTCACATTACAAAGGAAATAAACTATTTCCCAAAATACTTGAAGAATCTTCTGGGAGCAGAGCAGTACCAAATATAGAGGGCTCACTACAAAATCTCCTAGCCCTAGGCACTGAAATACTGCTTAGTTTCCTCAAATAAATTCATCTCTACACATAGTGAGATTGTAGACATGTCAAATTCATTTGAAAAAGGATCTGTGCTAGTGAAAGTGCATGTGGTTGTCCCACATGGACATTAGTTCCTGCCCTGGTGTTGCTGTCTTCAGTGATGAGAGTACAAAACAGAGACACTTCATGGGATCCTAAACTCTTCCCCTCCAGACAAAATATGTGTCTTCTGAAAGTAGCCCTGGTTGGAAAATTAAAAAAACACTAAATCTTATTCACCCTGGACTATTAGTACTATCTTGTCTCCATATAAGTTCTATTGCCTCCACTTCCTTCTCCACAATTACATTTTCATTAATTTCTTCAAAGAGAAGACTTAAAAAAACCACTACAGGTACTCTCTGAACTTTGAGTTCTTTATCTTTCTACTACTACTTCCTGTTCACAACTACAAACCTCTCATTTGTTGTTCTTCATTTTGCTTCTGTCATGTCCCAGTGTGTTCAGATGCCTCTCTTGTGCTCTAAGTGTTAGCTGAGAGAATTTCCCCATATTCCACACTTGATACCCACCTACAGCCCTCACCTACCATTCTAACCCCCTTCCAGGCCTTTCTTTTCTTCCATTCCTAAGCTTGTTATTACTCCAAAATATTTTCTTCATCCCATCTCCAGTCTCTCCTCTATCCCTGACATTTCTCCAAAACTTCTCTCACCAAGGCCTTTGATGATGGCAGCTGCATCTCAGATCCACAATTTGCTTATTTTTTCAAGCTGTCAGGCTCATGCAGCATGTTTAACCAAGCTTTTCTACCTTAATTCTTGTTCTTCCCCAGGGACTCTGTCCTCTTTGGGCTTCTTTCCTACTCCATAATCATATTTTTGGAGAAAATTCCTGTAACATTCTTTGGGTTTTCAGTAGCTCTTTTATGACCCTATCAGCGTGCATTGTCTTTGAATAATTTCATCAGAAAACAAGCTCAGCTTTGGTTCCTAAGAAGACAGACAAACAGATTTTCTCTTGTACCAAATCCTGGCTTCTCTATTTGGTGCTCCCTTCTGAATGTTCAGTGATACATTTTACTTACCTGTGACTAAAGGCAAAGTCATTCTCTCAGGCAGAGAAAGGTCCTGTTTGTTCAGCCTTTAGTCAGTGGGGTTATGGCTGATGACTGGAATGCTGCAGCAGTATGACAGTTCAAATAACAAATAACCACAGAGTTGAAATAAATCAATATTGAAATGAAAGTTGCATTACCTGTGAGAACACTTACATAAAGAGTATTTATTGGCTGTAAAAAATCTGCATTTGAGTCTATTGTTCCATCTAGTTGAGCCAATGTCTTTGATGCTTCCAAAACCAATATGTTTTGGTGATGTTGAATGAAAACATTTTATGTAAATATTGATCAGCAGTATCAGATGACATGCATGCTAGGTTTTGAATACGATTTGGAAACTAAACTAAACTATTGCCAATAATTTGCTTTCTTTTGGTTTTACCAGTCTTCTGAAGAATTAGGAGGTCTCTATATGTAAAATGGAGGTACATCATAGGGATAGGGAGTCAAGGTGATGCAACAAGGATCTGACTGTTCCTTTAAAATTACAATATTAATACAGTGATAAATACTGTATTCCCATCTTAATTTTAAATCTAAATTTGAAAGCAGTGTACCAATAAATAGTGATGACTTGTAAAAAAATGTTTAAGTCCAACTAAATTTCCATCAAGCTTTTAATTTCAAAATCAATAATGTGAAAACATTTGCACACAATCAAGTAATTGTGAGGGGATAAAATAGCCTATGAGCTTGCAGTGATCATATTGGATAAACTGTGGCTTTATCTCTCTCTATTGATTCTTCCTCCTTTTATTTACTTGATACTCCATGGAAATCATCTCATCCAGGCACCTGTGTTTTCTTAAGAAGTTACAATCAAGGCTGACAAGTTTATGTCCATTTTCACCCATGCATGAAAGTACTGGAGGAAGATGGGCATTTTTCTATCTTATTCTTCTGTGAGGCTTTATTATTCACCATGTAAGACAGCTTCTCTTTGATGTCTCATCTGTAGAAAAATAACACATTTGTCTTCATTGCCACCTTTTGAATTTCCAATACATGTTGAAAATAGTTGTTGAGTGAAGCAGATTTCCAAGCTGATGGTTTGAAATCAGAACCAAAGAATCCTTTTGATTCCATAAAGTCCTCTTAGATGACAGATTCTAGGCAATAACCAAGTACTGGCTGCCAAGTCCACCACTAAACCATGTCCTCAGTGCCACATCTAACCTTCTTCAAAATACCTCCAGGAATGGTGACTCAACCACTGCCCTGGAGAAGCTGTTATGGTGCTTGATAACCTTTTAAGTGGAGGCATTTTTCCTAATATCCAATCTGAACTTCTCCTGGTACAACTTGATGTACTTTTCTCTTGTTCTGTCACTTGTTACCTGAAACCAACCATCACCTGGCTGCACCTCCTTCCAGGGAGCTGTGGAGAGTGCTAAGGTCTCACCCTGGGCCTCCTCCACAGGCTAAACACCTCCAGCTCCCTCAGCCACTCCCCATCAGACATGTGCTCCAGACCCTTCCCCAGCTCCACTGCCCTTCTCTGGACTCACTCCAGCACCTCAGTGTCTTTCTTGTAGTGAGGGGCCCAGAACTGAGCACTGAATTTGAGTCATTGTCTCATCAGTGTTGAGCACAGGGAGACAATCACTTCCCTGCTCCTGCTGGCCACACTATTGCTGATCCAGGCCAGGATGCCACTGGCCTTCTTGGCCGTGTGGGAACACTCTAGGTCATATTCAGCCAGTTGTCAACCGAGACCCTCAGGTCATTTTTTTTCTGATCAACTTTCCAGACACTCCTGCCCCTGAAGTGTTGCCTGGGGTTGTTTTAGTGCAGGACCTGTCCCATTGATCCAGCCCACCCCAATCCCTCTGCAGAGCCTTCCCACCCTACAGCAGATCAGCATTCCCCCACCACTTGGTGTCTGCAAAATGGTAGAGAGTTCTCTTAATCCCCTGACCCAGATAATTGATAAAGGTTTTGATTGTGGCTGTATCCAACACTGAGCCCTGGAGAACACCCCTTGAGCCTGCCCACAGACTGGGTGTACCTCCATTCATGCCCCAGCTGTCCTGCTTTTTATCCATCCACACCACTGCAAGGCACTTTCTCCTGGAGAATGCTGTGGGAAACAGTGTCAAAGGCTTTACTAAAGTCTAGATCTACATCTACAGACTTTCCTTCATCCACTGAGTGGGTCACCTTGTCATGGAAGAAGATCAGGTTAGTCAAGCAGAACCCACCTTTTGTACTGGCTGGGTTTGATCACCTGATCATCCTATTAAACTGTTTATTCATTAGAAACATAATAAACCCATATGTAGCTAATGCTTCATCTGGTTATTAATGCTGGATATAAAATAAAATGGCACCTATGATTACTTGCATTTCTCAAACTAGTTTCAATGACACGACATATTTGATGTCACTCATTGCTATATACTCTTAGTTGTCCTTTGAGGCACAGAATACCTTGTTCCTCTGGTTCAAAGCATGTGAATGCTTTATCTGTGAGAGTCTAATAACTGACATTTTCAAAAAATGCTACCATTTTAAATTAACTTGATGTCATAATTCACTTCTGTATTTGGGCAAAACCCCAGTTGTTTGTATTGAAATTGCTGAGCCAGTGCTCTCAGGGCCAAAATTTCAGCTAGACTAAATTATGTGGTTTGGAAGAAGTATGGAGATAACTTACCACTTGAAGGTATAGCTTTTGGCTTTCATCTTACAGAATCATTGTCTTCTGTGGGCTTCCTGAAATGCATGTTAAGCAAGAACTGGTGAGAAATGAAAGCACTCTGATAATCTTACATCTCTGCATAAAGGGCTTTCCATGGGGTAGTTTAATGTGGTGAATACAATCTGTAGTCCAATACTGTCAAACAATTCAATTAATATTGAGAAGGTAGGCAAATCTTGTAAAATTTTACATATCTGTGGCAGGATCTTTCACAATGTCTCTGCTAATGTTAACCAGTTGTAGACTACCTGAAGGTCTGAATGCTAGTGTTACATTTAGGTAGAAATTAAAAATAAATCTGCTACAAATATAAATTTTGAGTGTCATATATTTCTGAAGTCTCTATGCTTTTCAGGGAGTTGTGTTCTGATCAGTTAGTTGGAGTGAATTAAAGCAGTGCCCCAGTTAAAAGTTGCAAGGCACAGAAGAAACATCTTTTCAGCATTTTGCTGTTGTGTTGAACCACCAGTTATCTCTCAAGGTTCTAAATATAAAACAATTTTCTTGTGAAATTGGGCAAAATCATTGCAGAATCATCAGACCTCAGATGTGTTTGGATTTTTTTTTATTTTGTTTTGGACTTTTTTTTTTTAATCTGGTAGTGATATTTTGAAGAGCTGGTCACCATGGCAACAAAATAGGTTTTACAGGCTGCAAACAGTTCAAGAGTCTGTTGAACTGACAAAATGGCATGGTGCAGACAAAATAGAAAAATGAGTTGTGTGTCTTTTGGGACTGCTGCAGGAAAGGATAAGCTCTTTCTGTTTGAGACAATTTTGACCTTGAATATGAATCTGGTTTTTTCCCTAATGTAAGTATAAAAGTATGTCTAGACACTAAAATAATGCAGTTGCAAGTGGCATTGTAGATGGTATTGTGAGTTTTAGTTTTGTACTGCTGCACTGTCTGCCATGGATGTGTTTGAGCTGCCAGGAGAATATGTCCAAGCCAGGGTCTGGGAGTGCAAGAGGTGAGCACAAGGACAGGTTTCTGTCCCCCTGGCAGTAGCACTGCAAGCAGGGCTGACCCTGGGCCGTGCTGTGAGCTCAGGTGACAGAGCATCTTGAGCATGGCACAAGGTACCTTGGGTACAGATTAGTGCCAGGAGAGGGGCTCTGTAGCAGCCTCAGTGGCTGGAGTGGGGGATCAGGGACCCAGGACAGCCACTGACACAGCTCCTGAAAGGCTGAGTTAAGGACATCCAGCACCTCCTGTGCCCCTTGGTTGGCTGTTCCTGGAGGAGATGGGTAATTTTTTTTTTTTCTACAATACATTCAACTGTGTTTTGGATGTAGGTGATCAATTAAAAACCTGCCTCCTTGAGTGAACATGATCCTGGGATTTTCTGGTCTGCGAGTCTCTGTGATTGCTTTTCTTACTTGACTCTCAGTATTTCAGGGAAGGTCATAAGTCTAGCTATACTTTTTTTCCAATTCTTTGTCCTGACTTATATTAGTTTTTTCTAATCTCCTAACAGAAATCCAGTATTTCGCTATATTTCTCTTTTTCCTTCTGGGGCATTAACTACTTCTTTCTGATTCTGGCTGTCCATGAAGGTTGTCCTGGGAGTACAGAGGAGGGTTCAAGTGCTAGTTTGCTGAGTGTACTTAGATTCCAGAGAATTAGTCTGTGGTAAATGTAGTGTTGCTTTAATAAAAATCTGTTGAGTCCATTGCTTTCATCCCCATAGTGAAACTTTCTTTCTTTTATTCTATATCTCAGGTTTAAGATTGCATCCACTTCTGGAGTGCAGAAACCTAAAGGGAGGGGTGGTGGTGCAAGGAAATTCTTATCAGACCTATATCATCAACTAATCCTTGATTAATCCTTACATGAGATTTTCTCAAATCCACTCTTCCTCTGTACTCAATTGTACTTGGAGGCATTAATGGAGAGGCAAATTTAGATTGAGTTCTGAAATATTTAGGGGAAGAGACTGTCTCACCTAATTCCTGTTCACATGTGATAAGTAGACAAGGCCTGGCCTGGCTGAAGAGGTGACAGTCTGGGTTACCAGCAGGCTCACTTATTCTGGGCTCAGCTCACCTTCAGCCTGTTAGGGAAGCAGCAGATCCAAGTTCAACTTGAACAGCACCCAATAGCCTGGAAAGTGGCCAGGCAATATGACTGGCATGCTTACATGTATTCCTGAAGCTGTTGTTTTCATTTCATGGCAGATGGAGCTGAGATTTCCTGTAAGGGAGAAGTATCTGGGGCAAGAATAAAAAGCCTAGTGAATTCCAGCATTTTGGAACAAAGATAAGCCCTGTGATAAAACAGCCAAAACAGAGGTATCCAGGCAAAGAATTGACCATTTATTATCACATTTCTCTAATTTATTTTCTTGAATGCAAGAAGGAAGTACAAGAGAAAAGAAGAAGCAAGGATGGATGTCATTCAAACATCACTAAGAAATTCTGATCTAAGATGGTAAGTTAGAGAAGTACTTAAAATTAGGGGAATACTGAGTCTTTATCCAACTATTTTCTCTTGAGTTCTTAGATTTAGCAGTTTATTTAAGTAGGAGATTGAAACAATCTGTTTTTGTTTTTGTGTGTGTACAGTTTTATGTTTGGAGTTGGTCAAATAGCAGAAAATTGTTGACAGGTAACTCAGTCACTAGTTTATGGAACAAGAGCATTTTAAGCATACATATTATATTACAGAAATGATTAAAAATACTTATATGCTTATATGCTTATGTGTGTGTATAGAGATATATCTACACACACCCACACACTCCCCCACCCACTCCTTCATGTAGCTTTGCTTGAATTAATCATCAAGTTCCTCAAGCCAAGTGACTCTGTCCATAAAGCCTCCAAAGATCTGTGCTCAGGAGCTTTCCTTTCCTCCCTGCATCCCAAGGCCTGTGCTTCCCCCATGGTGCATCTCCAGTCTAATCTCCAGACAAGAGTGTACTTAGAGACCTGAAAAACCTTGAAAAAATTTGAGCTGGGGCTCAAACTTGAGACCCATGGTATCAACATGACATGGTAGCAAATTCACTACATGCAAACAAGTTCCTGTTGCACCACAGCTCTTTTGTGCTTTTCTACTCCTTTATCTTCAACTCTGTCTGCAATACCTTTACAGCAGCCTTATCTCAAGCAGCTTGCTCCTTACAGAAAAACTGTGGTGTCCTGACAAATCAATTACCTGTGGCCTATTCATAATCAGTTCTTGAGGTCACAACAAATGCCTGCAAGCATACAGGGTGTGCAGGAGGGCATAAACAAGAGGTGGGTTGTACCAGTCACTGACTGGGCAATGCATCTCTGGTCCGTGTCAGCAGATGGATCATTCATTGGTACCAGCAGAAACATCTGCAAAACTCTGTGGAGCAAACTGAGATTATAATAAAGTGAATAAAGACAGCAGTACCAGATGGACAAATGTATTTCTCAGAATGTTTTTTTTCTCTTATATATAAAAACCAGATGGCTATAGCTATCTTGTCTTTAGTATGTTGCAAACATTTTGCTTCCAACATGTTCTGACTCCTCTGTCAGTACCAACTGGCAGTATAAATCACCTCACTTAACTCTGAACCCATAACAGTCAGATATGAAGTTTAAGCTGGCTGAAGATCAGGCTTGGCTGCTATGGATGTACTAAGTGCATCTGCAGAGGAAGCTTAATTTTGCCTTTCCTGGATACTTATCTTAAAAAGGGGTAGATTGCTATCCATCCATATTGAATCACATCTTTGCTCAATATATAGGGAATCTAAGCTTTGGCTTAAGGTGATATGTCTAAGTTTTAGAGGGCTGGTTATAGAGAAGAGGAACCCTGTCTTTAATAATCCATGTAAAGTCTCCCATGCATTGCTGTTCTTAAATATAGATTGCAGTTGGCAAGGGCAGAGCTTAACTGTTCTGAGTCTTTTATAAAGGATGTGGTTATCTTATTCATTTTGAGAATCAAAAAGTCTTCCTGTCCTGGAGGTGATGGTCCATTATGATCCTTGTAAGAAAGGCACTCTGACTCCATAAGGCATCATTTAAAATACTATTTATTAGCACTAACAATGGAGGATAAAGTAGTATTGATAATCTTACATCCCTTTAGATGCCAGAAACCACAGTTTGTGTAGTTGAAGGGACCTCTGATCCATGAAGTGCAGACCTTGCCTGGGGAAGAGATTGGTCCATTTTGATCATTTGAGCTATTATAGAATTTTCCTACAAGAAAAGGGCTCTATTCATAGTTTCTGCTGTCAAACTTAGGGATTTCTTGCTATACTTTTAGAGAAAGATGGGGTTAGGCTGATGGCCTGATCCCTGGTGCCAGGTGGGAGCTGCTGCAGGCTCCTCTGTGACAGCAAACAGGCTGAGTTTATCCTGCACCCAAGAGCTTTGTGTGGCACAGCACTGCCTGAAGGCCAGGCTGGGCTTGAAGAACAGCATTGCACAGCACAGCAGGGGCCTGACTGCTCAGGTTTGTGGGGATTGCTGTCCCCTCAATGTGCAGTGGTTTTCAGCAGTCATATCTTCAGCACACCTGCAGAGCTCTGCAAGCACTATCTGCGTTTGTTTTTTGGGGAAGCTTTGTAAAGCTTGTTAACCGTGCATGTTTGTTATTTTGGGGCATTTCTGTGAAGTGTCCTTGTTCCCCTGCTGTACATCCTAGGCTTTTTACTCGAGAGCTGCTCTTCTGAGGCCCTAGCAAAGCCCCACACATGATGCCTCTGTGAAAGAAGTTTAAAACATTGCAATATCAAACTAAGAACTGGAACAGGTGCATAGAGCTGATTGTTTTAGCCCAGCATAGGAAAGGTACATTCTAAGATAACCTTTATGTCAGACTTACTGTTAGGAAATTTTACACTGAGATGTGTGCACCTGTTTTTATGAGAGTCCCAGGGTGACTCTTTGAGTCAAACTGACTTTTTTTTCCAGGAAGGCAGGTTCCATTTAAGATGCTTTTGCATCTCAGTCTCATATACAGATGTGCACCCTTAGAGGTTGTGAATGAATGGCTTTGGGACTTTTGAAATGCTACTTTTGCAGCTAACTAATTCAGTGAGTAAATAGATTTTCTCCCAGTGAAAGATCAGATATCCTCAATCTGCAAGGTAGTATTTTTACCATGGAGACATTCCTCATGGCAAATTCTGAACAAAAATACAGATATTCCCTTCTCTGAAGCATACCCAAAGCCCTGGGTATCACCTGCCCTTACAACTTGTTTATGGCTTCTCATCTGCTAGGTATTTTTTCCTGTCCTTGTCTTCAGATCCTTTATTGTACCTTGGCAATAAGTTTTTCCTTGAAATCTTATGCTGAGGTGTGTATATTTGGTCTCTTATGAGGCTAAACAGAAAGAAAGAATGGTTTTAGGGTTGCTCAAAGACAGCTCGACAATGACTCTATAGGGAAACATTATAGAGAATGCCAAATTTTTTGTTTCAGGTAAGATGATTCTTTTCTCTTTACTTTCAGCCATCCCAGTCTTGAGCTAATAAAGCTTATCTCCCCAAGGTCACCTATTAGTTTCTAATTTTATTGCTTGGCACAATCTCAGCTATATTCAATCCTCTCTATGCTTTAACCCTCCAATCTGCCATTTCCCCCTGCTTTTCTCTCTGCAATTATCAAATTACATATTTTTATATGTAGTTGCCATTTTTTTCTAGCCTTGGTGTCCAGATGGTGCAACCTCCTCTTCATACTTGACTGATGAATTTCTTGCTACACTGATTCTATCTGATCAGGCAGTCATGAATTTTTTGTTGTTTAAGGAATTTTCAAAACTTTCACAAGGTTGTTTTTAAAGTGTTTTCAGTCCCTCAAGGTTTCTTTTAAAAAATCAAGGTTCTTCAATTTTGTATTTGGCTCTTTACCATGCAAGTTGCCTTCAAAAGTCTTTTGTTTCTATTCATTTGGATTAAGAAATAACAATTTTGAGTTGTAAATAGAGTACATGCTCAGATTGCTGAGGGAAACCTTCCACCCCCCCCCCCTTAAAGCATGTATCTAAACCATTTATGTTATCATTCATTCTGTTGTGAAGGACAGGAGAGAAGTCCCCAGTTTTTATATTGATTTAAATATTGATTCAGTGTATGAAGGGTTGATTCAACCTTGTTCTGGTCACTGCAGGCCCAGAGTCCTTGACTTTTTGTCACTCTCAGCTGTAGGCTTGGTCTGGATGAACATCAGGTGCTGCTCCCAGAAACCTGCTAAATACAAACTTGGTCTGAGAAAAGGGGCCACTTAAATAATTTAAGACCTAACAGATGGACTTCCTTCAATACAGAAGTCATCATGATTCTATGGACAATATCTTAGAATTGGTGAAATATTTGTGAAAAGGAAATACTGGAAGTTTCTTTGGCTGTAAGATGTTGGGAACAACTTGGGAATTACAGGTTGTGGGTAAGTAATATGAAATTGGAGGCATTTTCTTCCTGAAGTTTGAAGTTTCCAAAACTTCAGTCAGCTGTGACTGAGATTTTGGACAGAATGATTATAGTAATTACAAGTGACATACTTGTTTATCCTTTTAACATAGGCAGAAAAAGGCTGTTAAGTCACTGGAATAATTGAGATAAAATGAGGAAAAATGTTTTATATAATCAAGAATGAATTTGCTGCTCCAAGGACTAGCATTTATTATGGAAAATTTTTTGTACTTATGTACCATGCAAATTTACAAGGGTACTTCCAAATACATGCCCTCAAGTACTTTGTATAACAGTAATGGCTACAAACTAATGAAAATATACTTGGGTCAGACATCAAAACCTACCAAAACACTCTTAAAGTAAATCTCAATAAACTCCACCATTATCACCTGTGAGAGGATTTAATAAAATAAAAACAGATTTGTGTAATAGTATTTTTATTTAGGATACAAAAAAAAATTATTCTGACTAGTCTATTTGACTGACTCTGTAGTAACAGAAGAAATGTGCTACCAAAATCAGCTTACTCCTACCAGATTGGTGCACTGAAGTCCAAATATGTATTGCTGTTTATGGGTAGCAGTTTTTGACAGAACTTTTCATTTTTTAAAATTGTTCATTAATGACACACAGTGCCTGTATAATTTTTCAAATACTTGCATATTGGGCAAACTCAGTTACATAAACAGCTTGGGTCTTGATTTTACCTTACAAAGGATTTGCTAGGAAAATGCTAGAGTTAGTTAAAATGGCCACTTTTTTCAATATTTATCTCTATATACATTTATTAGATATGCACAGACTTCTGGAAATTACATGCTAATTATGGATATTTAGGAAACGACAGCTACTGTATCTCCCTAGAGAGCTCACATTGCATTGTGTACCTGAGAGCCTTAAATATTATCACCTCTGATGGTAATACTCTCATTTCCTCTGGAGTATCCTTCTGTTACTGCAATTCCATGGTTTTCATATTGCTGTACCTCAGTCTATGTAAATCTGATAGCTGGATTGGGTCCTTCCTTTGTGTAGGTGTGATTTCACACAGCTGGATCTGCCTGTACTGAAATATAAAATCTTTTCCTTGGAGAGTTTCCTTTAGCTCAGCATGGCAAAGGAGTAGAAGTTTCTTTTCCTTCCTCCCACTTACTGCTGTGGCTTATTTGGAACCTCAGAACTCACAGAGATCTTATTTCAACTGTTTCAAAACTTTTTCTACAATCCATGTCATTAATTTGTGTGCCTGCTTTTTTGCCTTCTTTCTATTTATTATGAGGGTCTGGCCCCAGTATGAACCTTGAGAGATTGCCATCCGGGAGCATTAAAGAGATTTAAATCCCTTAATGTTCAATGCTTTAAAAACTATTTTATGATATGCCAATTAAAGCTGACATGCTGCAATCCCTCAATCGTGAGTGGCTGCCTAAAGTAACAGGATCCCACAGAGTGCATTACAGATATGGCTCAAGAGAAAATTGACAGCATGTCATATTTCTCCTCTTGCCCTTTCCTCATTCCCTGAAAAATGCAACTTAAAAAAGATAAGGAACTCAATACAGATTATTGCTGGATTGAGACATGCAGTTTTTGTTGGAAGAGAGAAAGTTGTAAGTGCTTTAGCCAAAAACAATGGCCATCCAAAGTGGATATTTCCTGATGCAGGAAATATAACTCCTGGGATGGGGGACTCTCCCTTCAGAAATATTTTCCAGAGAAAGGTATAGAAATCTAAAAACTCTTTCTAGCATTTCTTTCTAGCATTACTGCTAAAGATGATTAGTCTTAATGTTCAGGTGTCCTTTCTGACCTGTCTTTATGGTCTACTTCAACTGTTTGCAGCTATGGCTACTCCATTCTCCATTCTGGGAGGGTGGATGGCAACTCCCACATTTGGGAAACAAGAGAAAACATAATAGCTTTGGCACACTTGTTACCATGTTCTCTACATTTTTGGGAATTGTTTAATGTTTCTCCTTTACCACTCAATCCACTACTCTGATTAAATGGAATAAAATTATGAAAGAAAATGTATTCTGGGCAAACCTGAAGCCAAATCTACCTTTATTGGAACGAGATGCAATTTTTCATAAGTTAGAAGAGCTGCACCCTCATACATTACATATATATTTGATGAGTTTGCATTCTCCTTCTGTTTAATCAAATGGATGGATTAGAAAAGGCTTTACACGTAGAGAAAGGGAGAAGACAGAAGTGGTTGCTTTCAGTGCTCATGTGGGAAGTACTATCCCTCCCCAAAAGTACCACTCAGATAGGCCCTTCTTGGCTTCTCTGTGGCTGACAAAAATAGTAAAATCCAGATCCCATTGCAGATCTGCATATTCTCCATCTATTCACTCATAGCCATTGCCCAGCTAAACTACTGAAATTCTCTCTCACCTATATACACTGTGGGGCTGAGCAGTTGACAAAGTTAACAGACTGAAGGAGACAAAAAAGAATCTTCCTGTTTCTAAAGTTCTTTTATATGCTGTCTGTTAACCTCTAAATATTAAAAATTTAACATGGTTATAAATTCCAGCTCTGTTTAATCAGCACCCAGGAACAGTGTAGCTATTGCAAAGGAGCCTTGGCTGAGCCCTAAACAAGCAGCTCTTATAGAGATGCTCTTAGTAGGCAAAGCATGTGCTTGGCTGTTGGGTTTTGGTTTTTTTTTGTTTGGGATTTTTTCACTTAAGGACATATAATGTATTCATTTTATACATTTCTTATCTTTGCTTTGCCTCGTACTGGAAGTCTCTTTAGGAAAACAATTTAAAGCCCCCTCTGTATGAGATGAACCAACACAACTTGCTGTGAACTGCAGAATGCCTGTGTATCTGGTTCATCTCATAGCCCGGGATAGCACAAGGGCAGTGCTTTGTTCTGTTCAAAACCAGAATGCTTTTTCAGAAAGCGCTTCATTGATAGGAAAAGTTTCCACTTTTTGAAATGTTAAGAGGCCAAAAAGTGTAACATTTTCTGTGCTATCGAGGTCTGTACTATTGTCTAGGGAAAAGCTGATAATCAGCATGTCTATGTGGCACCTTATCTGTGGCTTCAGTGGAATGTCTTGCAAAGCAAAAGCCAAAATCTTGAAATTTGCAGTTGGTGAAAACAAGGCATTCATTCACAGATTGAGATAAAAGTGACAGATGTGAATAAGAAGGAAGTCCTCATGACATCTAACCTTTTTCTCAAGCCAGAGACCCTCTGTCAGACTGTGATCTCAGCATCACACAGTTGAAACAGAGATTATATTTGGTTACTGCTCAAATGGGAGACTTTGGGGGTGAAATCTCATGCTGGTGTAGAAGCAGAGTAACAGGTGTCACCCTTCCCAAACCAGCTGAGATCTGAGAAGAGTTCAAAGAAACAAGGGTAGCTTCATTTGCAGCTCACCAACAAACCAGAGTTTCAGGGTCTGCATGAAAACAGCCTTTAGTAAAACTTGTTTGAGACGTGATCCTTTCAGTTTCTAATTTCTGTAGCACTTTGTGACCTTCCTCAGGTCAATGCAATCATTAGTTGGGCCAGTATAAATTACATCAAACACAGGTGGGAATGAGAGGGTAAGGCAGCAGCAGCTTAAAGAGATTTTTGCAAACAGAGCTATTTAGCCCTCAGAGAATTGACACCAGTATAATCTTTATCAATCACATTTTGCAAGAAGCAGAAGGATCTAATTGGGATAGCGTTGGTTTCAATTTCCCTTTTCCACCAAGAAGGCTAGAAGAATTTGGTAATAGAGAATGGGCTCTTTAGTAACATGGGGAAGTGGCATGTTTTTTAAAAATAATATTTTTATAAAATGTAATTCCTGCTTCTATGAAAGCATTTAAAAATTACACTGAAGACTAAACCAATTTGCTGGACCAATGAGATTCCATCTACGAATATTTAATAATCTCCTGACTTTAGGTGTCCCTATGTAGATGTCTGTGGAGGATCTAGGGTCTTGACTTCTTCACACAAAGGGACCTGGTGCCAGTTGAGGCCCTCAGTTCTCTCTCCTTATCTCCTGCTCTTGGGCCAAATGGGTCTGGGTTTCCTCTCTCATGCGCAGCAACCCTCTACATGTCTTTGATACACTGCTACACAATTTCAAGGCAAAGCTGTTGGATATGCTGGTTGGAACACATGTCCAGTGGACAGGAATGGGTTCAATGTGTCTTTGTATCTTTGGAGTAGGGAAATAAAATTCAGATCCAAAAAGCAAAAAAAAATTGCCAAGAAGTGATCTCACTGCTGCCCTACCCCAGGCAGATCCAGTTGTGAGCCATTCAGTGTGGTTGCTTCACACTCACCAGCAAGAAAATGTCAACAGAAGCAAAGCTGTGAAGCCTTCTGATCAGGGACTTTGCTGTAAGGGATTTAATTATAGCTTCAATTCTTAATTTGAAAATTCTTTCAGTAATTTATTCATTAATTGTTTGCAGTAAAAATAAACAGAGGCATGCAACTGATGTGGTGTGTGTTATTTATGTGCCCATATTTCTCGCTTGCTAGTCTGATAAATTCCAAATTTGATATAAGGTAAAAAGAAAAAAGCTCCAAACCAACAGGAACAAGAAAGGGGAAGTGGGGTGTTTGTGTGCACTTTTACACTCCTTTCCTGCTGTTCTCAAAGCCCTGTTCTTGACACACCCAATGGAAAGGCAGGTGATTTGGATGTAAGCACTCTAATGACAAGGACGGAGCTCAACCAAATCACTGCTCTCTGGACAATCACTCCTTCAGTAGAGATGCAATAAGAACAAGAAATCACAGACATAGTCTTCAGGGGTAATATTTCAAACATTTAGGTATTGCCATTCTGTTTTAAGCTGAGATCAGTAAAGATCATCTTTTCTTTGTATAATGTAAGTGCAATGATTTGAACAAAAATCACAGAAAAGAGTATTCTGTAAGGGAGTTATTCTCCAAAAGATTTTCTGCAAAGAAAATCAGTTTCATCTATCTTAAACTGGTATTTTTCTCATGTCTGCTTAGTTTCACAGTAATTGGAATCTTCTAGGTCCCCAAAAAATGTAGGATTCTGGCCAAGTGTTTTGCTAAAACACGACACAAGAGACAGCTCTGCACTGAAGTAGTTCCTATTTTGCAACAAATCTGTATTTCTCTCTTGAAACATTAAAAAAGACAAATACATGAATGTGAAGTCAAAGAGTCATTTTAGCATCTGGTTTTCAAAATTTTACTTTTTGCACAGATTGATTAATCCCCGGGTTTCTGTTATTTGAGTGCTGACCATAATAACTACAGAGCTGAATTATAGTGAATGAATTAGGTGTACCAGGTCATCTGCCAGATACTCTTACATCAAATGAAGGCTGCATCCAACTCTAAGAAAAGAAGAGATATTACTAGTCTAATCAGCCTAACAGTGATTAAATTCTCTTTTCAAGACATCTGTGATTGGGTGATATATTTCAAAAATGAAATTTGTGAGAACATGTGGTCTACATGTACAAAGCTAACTAGCTATCACTAGAACAGAGTATATAATATTTTCGGTTCACGTGTTGGAACACACCAAAACTAGACTTCCATGTTTCATAGCAAACTCTTATGTCATAACCCTGAGAAATATGCAACAGCTCTGCAAATCAATCAACAGAATTATACTGTGCTTTTAATATAGCTCCCTCACCTCCTTGACTATGGCAGAGAAAGGACATTTTGGATTAGTGTTTAATCAGTAGGTTCTCTGACTTGGTCTTGAAATGTCAGCTCTTAATCTCCCTTGCCTTGAAAAGTGAAGATATTGGGATTTGATATTGGGATTTGATATAATAGCTTTGTCTGAGAGGTATAGTCCTTCTGTCAATACTCACCTCACAGAGAGGCTTTCTCATAACCCTGGGCCCTGCATTTCTACTGCCCTGGCAACAGGCTTTGTTTCCTGAGACTCAATGGCAAATTCAGAAGTACTCTCTGTGCATTTTCTTCAGCTTGAAACATATGAATTTTCAGCCATTTAATTGAAACATGAGGTCAAGAAAAATATGATAGCAGTAAAATACTAGTTTAGGAAAATTGCATGAAGGATTTATTAATGATGTGTGCAGTAAAAGTTATCAAATCACAAAGGTGAATTAAACCCCATACTTTTAGTGTTCTATTAAAACCAAGCGTTTTCCTCTGTGGCTCAATATATCTTTATATAGAGAGGGCAGTTAAGTAACTGATTTCATGGAGGAAGATGGCCACATAAGCAAGGAGAGAGCTGCCAATCTCTAATGACTTTCTTGTGAGCTCTGTGGTGAAAGTGGGAAAGACAAAAAAAAAGTGAGTAGGATCAGCAGAAAAAGTAGTGGTTTCATGCATTTTGAATCCAAACACTAGTGCCTCTGTCTGCTTTGCAACTTGCACATATTGCAGTAAATCCTAAACTAATTTCTTAAAGGCTCATTGGAAGCCTTATCTGGTCATTCTGTCACTAAACTTTTCAGGCAGGAAAAGTGGCAGGAAATAGAGATCACTGATTTGTTAACTTAGATCAGAGCAGGTGTTGGAGTGACCGTGCCTTGCTAAGGAGGACTTAGGAAGAAATTCCGTTTTCCATGGGTTCAGGCACTACAAAATCTTTGTCCCCAGCTGTACCAGTTTTAATTATCTGAAGTGTTTTTAACAATAGTTAAGAGAGTGAGTGCCCTATCCAAAGCTGAGTTGCTGAAGTCAAAAGATTCACAGATTATGTGAAGAGTGTAAGTGGCTTTGTGGGCACCTAGCACAACCACGACCCTCAACATATCCATGCTGGATCTCTGCCAGGGTGCCCAGCTGCTGCCTTCTGTCCTCTGAAATTTGCTTTTCTCCCATGGAATTGAAGTAAGGGATTAAAGGTGGAGATAAACTGCACAGTATTTTGTCCAATTAAACCTGGATGAGAAGAGCTTTCAAATCATAGCATAAGCCTATCTCGAATGATTTCAGTAGACTTTGTGGGTTACAGTAGACCAGCGTTGAAGGTCAAGTCTGAACAAACAGCATGAAATTAGTGCAGATTATGCAAAAGAGATTATTTTGCCTAGTACTTCATAAACCAGCAATTTGTGTGTTTTATTTTCTAGAGTATCGTAAAAGTATTTTTCAAAGTTGATGTTTTTCTCATTTCCTTTACAGTCAAGTAGGCAGTTTCCAATTATTTCAGATCAGAGTGCTTTGTATTTTTCCTCACATGCTGATAACAACGACTTCAGATCTCATACCTGAAACTCCCTGTTCAATCGGAAGGACATTAAGCCTACAGAAAAATGTGAAATAATTAAAAAGCACATCCCTACTTACACATAGCTTGTTGGGTGTGCTACCTTCTGTATTTGTTTATGTTTTTGTGTTAACTCTGGGTAACAGAAATGATCTGATTTTCTGCAGAACATATTTATATCAAATTCTTTGTTACCATTCTGCCCCAAAACAACTACTTCCCTTTCCCCCCCCCCAAATATCATGAAAGCTTTGGGTATCAATGTCATGGTAGTGAAGGTGGAGCATGTACTCAACAACAGATGGGACCTACTGCCATTACCTTAGCCCAAGGCAACTTCAAACAGATGAAGGAGATCTCCTGAAGAATGTAGGCTAGGGCACAGTAGAATCACATGGTCCTGCTGCAGGGCTGTCACTGGGAGCAGGTGGTGTCCAGAACTCCCAGAGTCAGATCTCATGGCATTCAGGTCATCATTACCTTTAGAGGGAGTCTGGAATCTCTGATGTACTGATTTACTACAAAGTATGGCGTAAACATCTTAAAGTAAACTCCTGAGAGTAAATTCCGTATTGAATTACGTTGCCTTTCATACCAAATAAAGATGCTTAATTGCTTACAAGATAGCAGCCTTGAAAAATTAAGTTCTCTTGGTATTAGATTCTTATATCCTGTCTGGGGGAGAAATTCTGGATTAGTAAGGTGGTGTGGGAACATCCATTACTTTTTCTTGATGAGGTACCAAAGAGATGAAATTTCAGAAGAATTCAGATGAAGAATCACAAAATCACTGAGGCTGAAAGGGCACCTCTGGAGATTTTCCTGTCTGACCCTTTCTCAAGCAAGACTAGCTACAGCAACTTGCTCAGGACTGCATCCAGTTGGGTTTTGAATATCTTGGACAACCTATTCTTGTGTTTGGTCAGCTTCATGGTAAAAGAAGTGTTTTCTTGTCTTCAGGTGCAATTTTATGTGTATTCACTTTGTGCCCATTGCCTTTTGTCCTGTTTGATGGGCACCACTGCGCAGAATCTGGCACTCTCTTTGTTCTCTTCCACCAGGCATTCTACACATTGATGAGTTTCCCCTAAAATTTTTTTCTCCAGTCTAAGCAGTCCCAGGTCTTTCAGCCTCTTCTCAGATGTTCCAGTCCCTTCCTCACTTTCATGGCCCTTTGCTGGACTCTCTCCAGTGCTCCTGGGGAGCCCAGAGCTGGAGCCAGCATTACAATTGCTGGATGCACCAGTGCTGGAGAATCCCTTCCCTCTGCCTGCTGCCTGTGCTGTGCCTAATGCAGCCCAGGAGGCAGTTGACTGTCTGTGGTCACAAAGGTACATCTCTGCATCCTGGTCAGCCCAGTGCCCCCAAGGATCCTCAGACCCTTCCCTGCAGTGCTGCTTCAAAGCCTGTAGCCCCCAGCCTCTCCTGATGCCTGGGATTATTCCTCACCAGGTGCAAGACTTTGCATTTCCCCTTGTTGAATGCCATGACATTCCCCTCAGTCCAATTCTCCAGCCTGTCCAGATCCCTCTGAATGGCAGCACACTCAACTGTTAAGGTAACCACCTGTCCCAGTTTTGTATCATCTGCAAACTTGTGAAAGGTGCACTCCAAACTCTAGATAATTAATGAATATGTTAGCCAATGTTTACCTCAATATTGATTCCTGGGATCCTCTACCTAAAAAAGTGTGTACTAAGGCACTAAGTACATTGAGGAGGACCTCAGTTCCACCACATGTTTTCCTCAAGTCTGTAATAAAGTTTTAGTTGAACTAAAATAAAGCTTAATCATAACTTCCCTAAAATAAGAAATCTCTGTCACTACAATGCTGTTATGTTATGGTGCCAAGGATGTTCTCCATATATTTATAGCTGGTGTAATGTTATTAAATCCTAGCTGAATTTCTACTTACTATTCTTTTTTTTTAAGCACTAGTATAATTTTCATGTGTGAAGATGGAAAACAAATTTTACCCAGTAATTTGCATGAATGACAGCATGCCATCCTCATAAGATTTGTAGGGTGAAGTGATTCCTTTTTCTGGACTGACTGGAAAAATATAGAGAAGCTATTTAAGGCACTTACAGATCTGAAATGGAAGATGGGTGGTGGAGTAGGGAGCACTGACCTTCAAAGGAAAATACAATGCTTTGACTGTAACTGAACAGTGCCAAACCAGTTTAGGAGGAGCTAGCTTGGAAGCAGAGGAGCAAGGGGAAGGAAATGCAATTGTTAGAATTCAGATCACATACACTGAGACAAAAATTTCCATATATCACGTGTGAGATTCTCCTGCCAAGTGAGAAAGTATCATTGATTTTGCTCACAGAGTTATGGCAGAAATGAGAAGAAGCATCATCAATCTCTACCAAACACTGTAAGTGAACTCTGTTCATCACCATTTCCTCCACTCTCCATCAAAGCAGGGCAAGAGTTCTCAAAAGATAAAAAAGTGGGGCAAGAGTAGTAAAAGAGACAGTACTAGGAAAAAAATTAAAGGGCATTGAGTGTTTTGCCTCCAAGTGTGGATGTGATGCCCTACACAGCTGCAAACAAGCTGCAGGCATTAAAGAAGTGAATAATGAGCTTCATGGCAGGTGTTGGCTGGATTTTTTTCGTGCCACTCTCTCTGCTCCATGCTCTGTGTGAGCAGTGGGAGGGAGACAGAAACATCACCTGCTTGCTCAGTAGGAATCATATTTTCCCTCAATCTCAATGAAGCAAAAGCTGGAGAACATTTGCTGCCTGCTCATAGCCAGCTCAGGTGTGCAGTGCTGTGGACAAGGAGTGATGGAGCCTAAGGACACAATTGGCCTTTGGAGAGTCTGGCCTCAGCTGTCTCTGAAAGGAGCTTTCCCTACTGTGGCAGTAACTGGTCTACAGTCACTCTGTGTTTTGTATCTCTGGGCTAAAACATACCACAAAGAGAGTAGAGCTTGCAGTTCTGCTTTGAGGGTTGATGAGAGGGTGAAAAGTGAGAGGGAAGTACCCCTGTCTAATCTAGGGTGGGTTAATCTGTTCCTCAAATAATCATCTACAGGTTAACAGTGGACAAGATTTCAGTTTGTTGTTTCTCTTTCTCTGTGTGTCATTGGAACATTTTGCCCTCCATCAGCACATTCTCCTTCATTGCTTCCCTGTTGTACAGGAATGGATTTGGGAAATAGAGTGGCTTTTGTGACCACAAATGAATTTTTTCTTGCCCAGAGTTTTCCCATGTGATTTGCTGATCTTTCATGATTTTCACTGATGTTATGATGGTGAAAGCTCTGGGAAATATTTCTTCAGCTATTTTTATACCTCTAATAATCTGACGTGATCTTCTGATACGAGAAAGTGAAGGATCTACTTTCTGTTTTGGTTTCTCATAAATGTGTTGGACACTCATTTAAACATCACTGCAATTCACAGTTTCTACTGTGAATTTCTAGGTTTCTACAGGTTTCTACTCCACACTTAGAGATCCACAGGTTTCTACTCCACACTTAGAGATCCAAGAAAATCCTTTTATTCAATCAAATGATCTCATGGGGGGAAAAGATAGAAAAATCCTTCAGTGAAGGGAGGACAAGGAAGAACAGAAACAATTTCAGTGCTTAGGACAGGAACCTTAGTATTAGACACCTTTAAGATGGAGCAGGTATTTTTGTGAAAGTTGGAAGAGATAGGCAGAGGGAGAAGATACTGACAGGTACACAGAATGAGAACAGTAATACTTGTGATAGCAGCCAGGAGAAAAAGGATGGCTAAAAAGACAGCACTGGGAAATAAAGCAAAAATATAAGAAAGGAGAGATACAGTTACCCATCCCTAAAATTCCTCTCTCTACATTATTCATTCTACCTGTAAAAGTGGTGCTATTAGGATGCATTGCTTCAATGGCCATTACTTGGAATCACAGAATTTACTGAGTTGGAAGGACCCATCAGGATCATCGAGTCCAGCTCCTGACCCTGCACAGGACACCCCAAGAATCACCCCATGTGCCCAAGAGCCCTGTCCTTGAACTCACACAGGCTTAGTGCTGAGCACCTTTCTGGGGAGACTGTTCCAGTGCCCAGCAACTCTCTGGGTGAAAAACTTTTTTTATAATAAATATATCATTTTCTGTTAAACATAACTTGTATCCCTTAATGTCAATCTCAGACAGGCAACAAAAGCCCAAGGCATGCAAACATTGAAGCTCAGATGAGAAGGAAGGTCATTCTGCTCCATTTTCATACCTTTCCTCACAAAGGCCTTGAGCAGATGAGAAAATATTTCTAATCAAGGTGAACAATAACAAAAAAACCACAGTGGCAGCATGAGGATATCAGATGAGGTCTCTCACACCCTGACAGTGGTTGGATTAGTGTGATATGCACAGAATGACAGCTCCCAAGCACTGGCAGAGATGAGAGTTCCTTGAACATATTTCACACTGAAATCACAGGAAAGTGTCTTGAGTAACTGCTCTGTGCATACTGGGATACCTGGCTCCCAAATCCAAGTCTGAGAACACAGAGGCTGATGTGCACAAGGATATCAGAGGCACTCCCCAGGATGCTGGCAGGCAGGGAGGGATGACTGCACCCCTTCCTGGTGGCCTCCACTCTGGCAATGCCACAGCTCAGCAGTTCCTCTTCTTGCAATAGAAGAATACAGAAAGTGGGGACAGGTGATATCACAGCACATCAGCTGAGGTTGCTATTGCTGCTAATGCTGACAGAGGTGAATGAGCAGAAGAAACAACCTAAAATATGAGGGGTTAGAAACCCCAGAGTAAATACTCCCCAAAATTCTGCCACTTTAAAGCTGCTATAAAGGGGTTTACTCACATAAATATTCCCATATATTAAAATGGGATTGCTCATGTGAATGTGTCAGGTCTTAGGCAATGTTTGGGAGTTTTATTCTACATACAAGGTTTTAATATTACTATTGTTGTCTTTTCTTACAAAGATCAACAGATTTTAGCATGGCATGTCATATTGTTACCTCTTTCTAGTTAAGTTTTATAAATACTGCTTTACATAACGTTTTTGATATTATTTGCCTCTCTTACTCATTTCTAATCTCTACATTTGTTTCAAACTGATGAGAATGTTTTTATCACAATTTATTTTACTGACTCTATTGAAACAAGTTGCAAATATATGATGCACAATTTCCTCTTATATCAGTAAACTCTCATTCCTTTTAATCACTTTGCTTCCTCAAATCCAATGTATTTTGTTTCCTGCTTTTATCTTTTTCTTTTGTAGATATTGCTGACCTTCATCCAAACACTGTTCTCATAATCAGGTAATATAACCACAAACTTTAAGCTTCTTCCCAGCTTTATCCTTTCTCAGGTATGATGGATGAGCTCTGTTTAAGCCATAGCCACCAGTATCAGCATTCAGGTGCATGCACTGGAGATAATGGGGAGCTTTGCTGTACCTAAGGGAACTGAGATCCAAGGGAATGAGGCAAGCTGAAAAGAAGAGCTGCAGTAAAATAGTTTGGCAAACTTTTTCACAGGACAATGACAGTGACCTGCTCAGTACCTTCTGTTAAAGAATAACCTGGAAGTAGCTTTGCCACAGTGCTTGCTTAAGCTCTGAATTAATTGCTATAACTCTCAGCCTTATTATTAATGTGTACTTTGTCACTGATAATCCAAACTCATGTGTTATGCCTCCTCCTTGGCTCCAAGTCTCATTAAATCTCCAAAGAGAGATGTGTTGTCTTCCAGTGTGCCCACATATTTGTGTAAACCTCTGCGAAATCAGATCCAAGGGCCCTGTCTTCAAAAATGTTTGCTGACAATCTGCCACACAATGGACTTTCAAAAACATTAAAAAAGAAAGTGAACAATTTTTAAAATGAATATTTAAATATATTATTCTGTCATACTTGCATGTTTAAAGTGTTTGTAGAGCTGTGATATGTGAAACACAAAATTTTATGTACAAATCATGCAAACATTGCCTAATATGGACTCCAAACAGCAAAGCAGAATATGATACTGCATCTGACTCAGTTGAATCCCAGTGCTCAAGACATTACTAGTAAGTAATGGGTGACTTTTGGGAAATTATTTTGAGGTCTCAGACTTTCTCCTTTTGGACAGTTAACATCATCATATAAATGAAATCATTATTCTACTGCTTTACAAGCTCAGGAGAGAGATAATGAATAGGTCAGGTAAAATAGCTGAACGACATCTTGTCTTTAAAACAAGGTGGCAGCTAATTAACAGGATGCTAGGGTGATAACTTTTATTCCCACTGCCCTTGCATGTCTTCTTTAGGTTGAAAAACAGAGCTTCTAATCTCTCTGAAACAGATACAAAGCTCCACACAGGTTTCTGCAATTCCTACATGAAGCTGATCATTTTCCTGTCAGAATTTTATACTAAATGTTTTCTAAGCCCTTTACTGATGACTGGCAAATGAGGTTTTATTTACAAACAACCTAACCTTTGGAAAAAAATAAAGTGATTAAAAAAATCCCAAGTAACAATATGCAAGAATGCAGCTTTAATTAAATAACTTACATGGGGGAAAAACATTATAGGATGTTTTTCATCAGCTCAGGTCTGTTAAAGAAGAAAATATTCTATTTAAAAGGGTTCAGCTATTTTCAGTACCTAAAGCCAAATATATATATATATATATATTATAAAATTGAAAGCTCAGTATGTGCCTTAAGATAACATGTACTCTATCAACCCCTTGGAAGGCAGTATCAAGATGTATCATTCTTGACCCTTGTTTGTCTAACCAGTTCTTGAAAGTCTCTAATAATGGAGACACCCTTTATCCATCCAACAGCATATCCCAATGCTTCATTTAACTTCCTTTTCTCACTTTTCCTCATGTCTGCACAAACTCTTCCCATGCATCAGCTTAAGCCATATCTTGTCTTACAGACTACAGATTTGGGAATCAGTTAGTTTATTTTGTTCTTCTTTGTACCAGCTTTTGATATACTTTTGTATTTTTCTCATATGCCTTGTTCAGCATTCTCCTCTTACTGCCAAGAAACATGAGTATGTTGTGTTTTTCCTTGGAGATCATATTTGCTTTACTTATGAAGGGTTTTGCTACTTTTCTATGGATTCTACGCTTAAAATCTTACTAAAGTTAATTTATATGTTAACCATTCTTTCCCTTTTTATCCCCAAAACCTTGTCCTGTGATAGCACATTTGATTTTCTTGACAAGATTTTTTTCTTGACAAACTCATGACCTCAGTCATGACTCACATTCTTTACAGGGCAAGGAATCAAATCTTCATCTTTCTCATATCTAAAGTATAAGCCAGATGTGAAGTTTCTCATTATTGATTAATAAATTTTTCATCCTTATTATTATGGAAGCATTCAAGGGACTGGGAATGTAAGTTTTCAGCATGGAATGTGGTGTTTGAACATTCTTCTGAGACCTGTCAATAAACCATCAGCTCAAGTATAGTGTATGAGTGTCAGAGAAATCTG
This sequence comes from Muscicapa striata striata, assembly GCA_030060385.1. NCBI lineage: Eukaryota > Metazoa > Chordata > Aves > Passeriformes > Muscicapidae > Muscicapa > Muscicapa striata. The sequence continues at coordinate 2,864,247 of JAREIS010000031.1, forward strand.
TAAAAATTCCTGAAGTCCTCTCTGTCTGGTGAGCTTGTCTTAGAAGATATGGTGTTCTTATCATGACACACAAAGAATTTGAGCATCTGTGTCAAGAAAAGGTCAAAGAGAACTTACTTCTGTGTGGCCACTTGCAAGGCTGAAGGTTATTGCTTTCCCAAGGACCCTTTGCTCAGCACAGCACTGATGAAAGATCAGATTACCAGTGGAGATCAGCAATAGTGTACAACTGTGTAAACAGATAGTCATAAAGCTTGCCAAGTAATAGAACAACAAAACAGGTTGGTCTTATCCATAAAAATTCAAGAAGTCACTGGAAACTAATAATATAGGTAAGACTATAATTATACAAGCATCCTGATAATTTCATTTCCATTTAGTAGTTCCTCCTCCGAAGTTTCTTTTCCCACTGGAAAACTTTCCTCATGGGTTATTATAAAACCACTTCTCTTGCCTTTAATAGTGTTTTTCCTCCCACACATTTTCATAGCCTTCTCCCTGGATGTGAGTAGAATGTGAGTAGGAAAAATAGAGCAACATTAAAGCCAGTAAGACTTCTTGCTCCCCCATGAAAAACAAAGCATAGCAGCAGATATAGACAATCCCTCTCTTCCTTGCAGAAAAAACAAATATGAAGTTGCATGAGGGAATGCTCTCCTTAGTTCCTCTGAAGAAAATAAAACACACATGACATTAGTAATGAAGTCCTGCTTTGTAATTTAGTTCATTCTCAAAAACACGCTATTGTTGCTAAGAATCATATAGAATAAAAGTAATAAGGCAATAAACAGCCCTTATGGGTTTTGGCACAATTTCATCCTCGAGAAGTCTCCTTGAGGGGGGCCCCAAGCAGACATTTGTGCAAGGAATAGGAGAGCTGGAGATGGAATATCACATCTGCTGCAGTTTATATCCTGCATAGCACTGCTGGCAAGGAGGCACAGAGAAGGAAATAATGCAGTGCAAATGTGGGAGGTTCAAGTGGGATTTAGGGGAAGAGAGAATTCAGGTGTTATTTCAGGCCTCCTGTGGATGCATGTTGGCTGGCAACCATCTACCTGTAATCCTCTTCTCCCCTCTCACCAGACTGCCACTAGATTAATTCTCATGTCTGCTGCTGACAGGTTTACGAATTACCTCATTAGTTCCTGTGAGTCTGCATTCAGTGTGCAAGAACAAATGAGCCAAGACTGAAAAACAAAAATTCCACAGCAGCCTGGAATTCATTTGTCAGGCAGCACAATAGTATGGTATAAGGAATTAATGCTAAAACAACAAAAAAGTCCGGGTCAAAATAATTACATTTCATTTATGCCATCTGCAGAAAGGAATATGTAGTTTGATTATTTATTGGAACACTATATTAATCAGTCTTATAATCCCATTTTCCTGGATACCATGCACTCAAACCTTACCTGCAGGTACTCTCTGTGTATTGAGCTACTATTATGTTGCCGTGAAATTATTTTCTTCTTTTTTTTCCTTTCTTCTTCTTTTTTTTTTTTTTTTAATAGCTGTTTTACAGTATTATGTTTTTTTTTCTAAGAAAACCCAGTTCTATATGAACGAGTACCATTGTAAAAAAACACATATTGCAGAAATACATATTAAAAATATAAACAATAGCTACAGCTGTGCATAGGTTTTCAAGATGAAAGGGACTTTTTTCCTCTATAAAATATTTAAAATTTTAAAATTTATTGAATACATATTAATCTTATAATTCCTAGATGAATAAACCTGTTTTGGGGAAGGCAATCCTGCATATCCATTTTTAAAGCTAAAACCTACCAACCTTCCTAAATTCTTATAAGTTTTTCTTATGGGACCTAGTTTTTATAAAGACCATCTCCTTATTGCCCATGCTCTGCCAAGTTTACAGCCTAGCCTGAAGAGTGGCATTGTCTGCAAAACAATATGTCAAAAAAAAAGTGTTCATTTTTTGTGTGATTTTCTCTGTTCTGCCAAACATGAATTCATAAATTCTATTGTTATTGTCTGAAAAATTAATTTTCAGTAGCCCAGTCAGCAACTTCCATGCACATTTGTGAGACATTTTGACACTTCTGAAATACACATACTAATTTTTAGAGCCAAAGCACATGGTTTTTTTGTTTGTTTGTTTTTTTGGTGGTTTTTTTTTGGTTGTTTTTGGATTTTTGTTTTGTTTTTTTCTGTTGGTTTTTTTGTTTTTGTTGTTTTTTCGTGTTTTTGTTTTTGTTTAGATGACAGACTTGGACTGGTCTGAAAGTTGAAATGGGTGAAATAGGATGCCTGGATTAAAAACTGCTTTGTAGACATCTTAGAAAGTAAGTGCAAGGCAGAATTTCAGAAGGACTGTACTAACAGTGCACAAATCACACAGGAATTAATACATAACAGAAAGTACCAGACAGTGTAAATGAAATTGGATGATGTACCATGGGATTTTTGAGTGTGGAAGTTTCACACCTAAACGAGCAGAGAAAAGCATGGCAGCAGTGTGAATGACAGCCCATGCAACCAGTGACTTCAGAGAGCCAGTGGCCATGAGATGTTACCTACCATGGAGCCAGCCAGATGGGAAGGGGGTTTGAAAGGTTTGGGGGTTCTCCATGCTAAATTAGAGCCAGCTCTAGTGTCGGACTGCATTGCTCAGGGCTTTGTCCTGTTGAGTGTTTAAAAACACCAAGGACAGAGCTGTCATGGCTACCTTTCAAAAATAATGGAGCATGGCCTCTCAATGGCACTGAGCAGCTCTTCTGCCTGGGTATATTCATCAGATACATTGGTGTGGGTATTTAAAGACTTCCTGAACTTGATTTTCCTCTAGGAAGGGTGACTTTTCTTTGCTTCCTTTTCTGTCTAGTCCCAGGAGCCTGTGATTCATTCTTAAAGGCCAGTGTTGCTAGGAAAGACTGAGGCAAGAGAAGCATTGAGAACCTCAGGCTTTTCTGTGTCTTTTGTTGCTGACAACAAATGGGGCTGCTGCTCCATTTGGAAGCTGACACACATATTCTCTCATTTTCTTTTTGAGGTTTATGTACCAGTAGAAGCCCTTCTTGCTCTTTTGCACCTATGGTTTTTTTCAGCTCCTATTCTTATCCTGTTTTTGTTACAGTTTAGTGAAGAGCTTCTTTTTCATCCATGCTCATCTCCTGGCACATTGGTTTGATATTCTGCTCATTGGGTTGGTCCATTTTTGAGTTTGGAGAAGAATCAACCATCTCTGCTCTAACCCTCCTCTCTCCAGAGCTGTGTTCTATGGAGCTGTTTCAAGCACCTCTCTGAACCAGGGTTGTTATCCTGCTGCCTTTTGCCTTGTCTCCTCAAGATCCTGAACTCTGCCATGGTCATTACAGTCAAGGCTGTTCCTGACCTTTACATCCTTGACTGGCTTTTTCTAAGTATGAGGTCCAGAAGAGTACTGTCAGTTTTTGACTTCCAGTTCAGCTGTCTTGGAATGTTGTCCTTAATGCCATCCTGGATGGTTCTTCACACTATATCACTCCTTCAGTAGATATCAGGGTCTGGAAACCTGAGAGTTCTTCCACTCATCTGAAGGGCTCCAGTTGTGCAGGCTGTCCCACATGTCAGGAAGACTGCTTGCCTGCAGATGCACACAGACCTCTGTTCCTCCTGTTCTTCATGCTGTGGGCAGTGCTGTGCAGCTCTTCAGAGAGGCACTGAGATGTGCTGATTTCCCAGGAAGTGTATGAGATTTTCCTCCATATGCCTGGGAGACGTTTCAGCAATCTGTGGCAAAGAAGAAAACACAAGTAATATCAAATGTTTGTAACTTCCCAGGTCTACTTCAGATTCAGAAAATTATACCACCACGATGCATTGGTTGAGTGTTCAAACACCTTTAGATGTACCCCTTAGAGCACATTGTCTTGTAGACAATGTAAATGTAGAAACACACTGTAGAACTGTAGAAAAACAGCTCCTGTTTTAATCTTGGGCAATTTACAGGGATTGGTTTAAGACAGAATTATCAATCACCTATAACAGTGTAGTCAGATTCGATATCCTAATGAGAGAAAGAAAACCAATGGACACCAAAATGTACATTGTTGTTGGATGCTGCTGGGAACCAGGAAAAAAGCAGCCTTGAAGCCTTGCCTTTCTCAGGCTTTGCAAGGTCAAGAAGTTATAACAATGATTATGCACCTGCAGGGTGCATGAGAGCCTGTGAGTGTCTCACAATATTTTGCAGAAGGTATGTTTTCAGAGAGGTGTTTCCTTGGTGTTGCCTTCTTGGGCCAATGAGTTTTTCTATTTTGTTTTTCACTTACTACCCTATAAATATGTGTAGCAATTCTTTAAATAAAGCTCTCACCTCTCTTTTGCTTCTCCATTGCACAAGGAACTGTGTTGCATTATCCTTTTCGCTTCTCACCTATAGCCTAAAATGCAACAGAACCTTCTATTAATACTACCAAAAAGTTGGCAGATGATTAAGTAGAAAGTGGCTAAAAGCATAAAAATATTGCTGACAGCATGGACACTGTTTGAAGGCTCAGACTAATTTTTTGTGTCAGTTAATGTGCATTGCAAATCAATGTTGCAGGTTCAGAGTAAGCATATCATAACTCAGAAAGGACTCGAAGAGAATCTTAAAAAAGAAAAAAGGCTGTGCTAAAGGAAGAGAAAGAAGGAAAACCTTGAAAATAAGAAGATGACTCTAAAACTCTGCTCGAATGAGGAAAGTACAAAGAGACACAAACTCTGGGAAGTTAAAAGTTAATTCACAGCAAGGCAAGCCAAAAAAGATTTCGATGAGAAAATTGCTAAAAGCATTTGAACTAGCCATAAAAAGACAACTTAAAAAAAAAAATTGGAAGGAGGAAACCTGCCAGAGATTCCATGGGGCTGAGACCTGGCATAAGCATAGAAGGATTACTCAAGGAGAAAAATTCATGAATTGTCTGTATCAGTGTTTGTTATACAAAAATGTAGCAGTATTCCTAAATTGACTATAATCTTTAGTGGGATAGGAGTTTGAAGAACCCACTCAAAACTAAGGCATGGAATATATTGTAGAATAAATTGTCAAAAATACAATTTTGCTTGAATGAGATGATATTTGCTCACAGGTTTGTAGGGAGTTAGCAGAGAGAATTGCTGGATTGCAATGGATAGCAGTATATTACTTTTAGTCAAAAGAACCTCAGTTTCAGGCAAATGTGAGAATGGCACTAATTTAGTTAAAATGAATCAAAGAATGTTCAAAAAAAACCACACATTATAGACAAAGGTATCTGTCAGACTGGCAGAAATTATAGCAAAATATGGAATGAAAGGACACACAAGTAAATATTAATATAATGATCAGGAATTTTGTAGAAGAAAGTAATATCTTACACCATCTCTCAGTTTTGAAAGGCTCAAGAGAAGGAAAGAGGGTCTGTATAAAGGAGGATCTAATATACATGAGTTTTGAAAAGGCTTTGGCAAGGCTTGTCAGTAGAGGCTCTTAAAGACATAGAAAATAAAAAAGGAAGGTGCTCTCATGAATCAATAACTGTATAAAACACAGAAAACAACAAAAGAGATAGGTGGATTGTTTTCAAAACAGAAAGAAAGATTGAGCATGATCAGTGACATCCTGATCGGTGCCACTCAACATTTTTATCAGTGAGTAGGAAGATGACAGGAATGAAGAGATGACAAATTCTGATGGCAGTATAAAATTATTCAACACAATGAAAATTAATGCTGCCTATGAAGATCTACTGAAGGATCTTGCTATATGGAGATTGTAAAGATACAACAGCAGGTGATAGGACTGTGCAAAGAGGCTGATAAGAATAGCAGTTAGTCTTTTAGTGGTTTCTATTTGTTACTTTTTCACTTAGTTAAATTATCTTGACCTAAAAGGAAAGATAAACCAGATAAAGGTTAAAGATAAAGGTAAACCAGGCCTCTTTGTGGATGAAAACTCTGTCATAATGTTATTAACCTTTTCAGTGTTACCTGGCTGTGCTGTGTCACTGCTTTTACCCAGTGGAGCAATATGGAAGCCAACCAAAAAAAGGATATTTTCATGCTTTCCCATATCAACAGTTAGAGTTCAAATCAATTTGTTTTGATTTTTAAAAATGTCCCAAATGATTGGTGGAAAGATCAGAAAATGTTTCTTGTGATTTACTTTCATCTCTTGGCACATTATTTAAGGAGGTTTTGTCAGTAAGTATTTGGCAAGAATTTTCCAGCTTGCCTCACATTGATCTGAAACTCCCTTTTGAGAATAAAGGCATGGTAGGGATATGTTTGTGCATTATTGCCTTTCAGACTCATTATATAATACATTTAATCTGTGTGCATCCTCAGCAGAGATTGGATTTTAAATGTCAAATGCATACACCAAGGGCACAAGGAACTGGAACAATAATTCAAAATACTTTTTGAATGTATTAATGCAAAAATATGTGAATTCAGTAAAACACCATTAAAGTGCTTCAATAATGATGAAGATTATTTTGGAAGATTTGTTCCCAGTGTAGGTGAAAAGGTCCTGCTTTTGATAGACATCTGGGTTGGATTTTATGTTTTTCTCTTGAAAACAACAGAAAGCCCTTGTGTGGGAATTTTAGCTCTTCATAGTCAGACAGGAAGAATTTCCTTGCCTGTCTCAAACCTAACTGTGCTAGAAATGTACTGCCTGTGGGTTGCAACATCAGCCAGCCCCCTTGGGGCTGTGCACATCCTACTTTACCAAGCATAAATGTTAGGCAGAAAAGTGTCTTTCTGGACAGGGAGAGACTGGTGCTAAGAGCTCAGCTATCAAAACCCTACTCCTATAAAACCTTTGACATCACTGATATCCTGAAAATGTATTTGTTTTGCAGATGAGAAAACACAGTGGAAAACATGGACTGCACTGTAATGGAAAACGTATAGGAAAAAAGATTATAAATTTCTTTCTCATAATGTGTATAAAAATGTGTATCATTTTCTCAAAGAGTGAAAAAACTGGTTTAACACATTGACATCAGCAGTGAGTTTGAGCAGGGAAATTTAATAATGTTTTGGTATCAGCAAGATATAAACCATCTGTAGTGTATCAGAAAATGTCAGTCAAAATAATAGAAAATAGAGTATTATTTTCAAGATGCAATAACCAATAACATGGTTATTGGGTTTTCTCCTATATGAAGGAAGAGCTCTCTTTGAAGACCATGGCAATCTTCAAATGCTTTTAAGAAGCCAGTGGCATAGAGCTGCTCAGGCATTCAGCAAAATCCATGGCCTTGGTATGTTCTGCCCTCAGCATGAGTCTATACCTGAGCTGCAGATTAGAGCACTACACTGGGAAACACAGAACAAATTTGCATCTGGAATCTGGCAAGGCTAAAATCCACTGTTCCCTTAACACTCAACAAAGCAAACTCAAAATTTCATTATATTCCTTTGTTTCTGTCTGAATGGCACCTACATGTATCCAGAGCTGTGCAGACTATCACAGACAGTGTATTTTATGCAGGGTGTGGGGACTTCCAGGTGGAAGATTTGCAATGTTTTGGCCTTCCAGCTGAAAAAAAATTGCCCATTTCTTTCATTAATGGATTTAATTCATTGCACTTCCTTCACAGGAATGTGAACTCCGGGTGTTATCAGTTTTTTCAATATTTCAATATTGGTTTTAATTTCAATGAAATTACATTTCCACCATTCTACAAGTAGTACTTGGCTACAAGTGGTATGGATTCATAATTTAATATAGTTTCCAGTGAATTACCTGAGACATCAGATTTGGTGTCAGGATAAACCCAAACAGAAATAGTAAGGATAAATAGGTATGAATTCTGAGAACATAATAGAATTTTCCAGGTCAGAAAATAGGAATGAACTCTTCAGAGAGGAGAAAAATAATTTGTTGGACATTGTTCCTTTAAAACCGTAATTAAACCAATTAATCTACCCAGCATTCAGACAGAGTTGTAAAAACTTTGGCAAAAAAAGAGACCCCTGGAATGAGAATTTTTACTTGATGAAATAAAATGTCTACCTTTTTTTTTTGTTATTAAATGAGAGCCATTTTCTTTACACAGAAAAATGCCTCCACAGTGTATTTGAGAGCTCAGGGTGTGTAAAACTCTGCAAATCAGCTTTTCTGGCAGGCTGGATATCAAAGAACCATCTTTTCAGTGAGGATAGTGAGTACAAATAATGATGCTAATACTAAAATTACTCACTTCCAAAATGTAGAATATTGCTTTTTTTTGAAAGGAAAACTCTTCAACCTTTTTCCAATGACCATTACCATTAGGTGTTACTCTGATTAGATATCCCTTTGATCCATGTGGACCAGTAGGAAACATATGTAGAGATGAGAAAAAATAATTGTCTTTAGATCTGTGGGCCGTTGCCTTATGTATTCAGATGTTAGCACAGGTTTTTTGGTTTGTGGGGGGTGTGGAGGTTTGTGTGTTTCTGCTTGAAATAATCATTGCAAGAGAGAAACTTCCTTTTTTTGGTAGAAGTCACTAAATGCTCAGTAGCTCTGTAACACATCACCTTTTTTTTCAAGCCCCTATACCACTCTTGGTATTTTTAGCTGTGTTAAAACCATGGAGATTTTGTGCTGGAGTGATGCTGCAGAAACCTTTCCCCCCCATCTGAATGCCAGGTAAATTTTCAAATCTTTGCATGTACAAATTAGCTCTAGTAATATTGTAAGATCTTTTTGCAACATTTATCAGCTCTACTATCATTTCACCATGGAGCTGCTGAACCTCTCTAGGAAACCAAGGAAAAACCATGCTCATGAGACCCTAAAAAAGGTGATGTGGGGACCCTGACTGTCTGGAGGGACTCCATCGATTCCCATAAATTGTCAGCAGGAAAAACAGACTACTACTGCAAAAAATAGAAACAACAGGTCTTTTAAATACTGTAGACTTTAAAATGCCAGTAATGTTTTGAGTTGGTGCTTTGTAGACCTGGCTGCCCTGTTCTGTCTTGAGTTGTGATTGTCAGTTCTGGAACATAGTACCAGAAGCTGAGCAGTCCTTGGGCATAGCTTCTGGCCAAGATTTGGTTTTTTTGGGAACAGAGACAGGAGTTGTCACCTGGCAGCTATTACATTTTTAAAAAAATTTCCTGTAAAGAGGGAAGCTCCACACTGATAGTACAGGTTCATACCATACACAGCCTATATCTAGGATCTTTGGTGTCTAGCAGTTTAAACTGTAGTAAGTGGTGGAGTGCCTTTGTCATTTCACCAATGGAAAGGAACCTGTCTTTACCCTTGAATTTACCTGAACTTGGAGCTGGGAGGAGCTGGATCAGTCTCTGTGTGATTCATATATACCTAAATCAGTCCATGGATAAGGGCTCTGCAACAGCCAGAACAGTTACTGGAAAGAACAGGAAAGGGTTAGGTTCACATAGAATGCAAGCTGGCTTTGCTGACTTAGTGCTTTTTGGAAGTGTTGGCTCTTGAATCTTTATTGAGCACTGGACTTGCTGTAATTTTGTCACTATTTCTTATAACCAAAGTTGAGGGGACTTGAGGATTTTAGGGGTGTTTTTAACCACAAGCCCCTAGTCTAAACTCACCACCAAGTAGCTCTACCCAAATCCATTGATCAGGCATGGTTATTTGACAGCAGAGGTACAACCCCATGGGAGTGATAAAGGTATCTTTGGCAAGCTGGGCAGTCTCAGTGGGGTTTGCTCACTGTGAGTGTGACCTCTCATTCTCCTGCCTTGTTGTATTCTCTTGGGGGTGAGCTCTGCACACACCTACATCCAAGCTGGTTCCAAAGGGGAACTAGAAAGGTCTTGCATCTCACACAAAGCCCAAACCTTGCTACCTGGAAAATTTTCTAAAGTGTTCCAAACATCTCCAAAAGCAAATGAAGCAATCTGAATTTATCTGCTGTCAGAACATCAGAAAATAAGGGAGAGGCTCAGTGCCTACATTCTCTTACCTCTGATTATCTATTGAAAAGTTTAATGACATAAACTGAAGTGTCACATTAGATAGAAAGCATAGGTGGAGGTTAAAATCAGGATATTGTCATGATGAAACTGACAACAGCACAAGATCTAAAAAGAGACTGTGCTGGAAAACAATTTCAAAGATTAATTGGTAGAAAACAGTGTTATTTTGGAAGCTCCCATCAAGAAAAACAACCCTCCAGAAGATGTTAAAAATAGAAAAGTATGAGTTTTGAGATTAACATTTCCAGCTGAGGGAATACCTAAAGAGAAAAAAAATTTAAATGTTGTTGCCTGAAAGGCTTTTAGTTATCTGTGCAGATTAAAAAAGGAATTGAGATTCTGTGTGAGGCTACAGCTCTGCTGCTCAGAGAGCCTCTTTGTAATGAGAGTTCTGAACGTTCTGCTTGCAATACCAAGGAAATTATTCTTGGTATGAAAGCAGGATATTCAGGATCCTTCTGAAGTGGAGAAAAAGTCTGAATTAGGGAACTGGTTGGGAGTAAGAAACACCTCAGTGTGAGGGTCTAGTTTTCTCCAGACTTAGACTTATTCAGAGACTGACAAGTGTTTCTTTTCCCTTGCTAGGGAGGCAAAAAAAAAAGAAGTCACAGATTCATTCACAAAGTCAAACTGGGCATGCAGCTGTTGAAATATCTTATAAATGTGCCATACCACCACTTCAAAGAGAGACACCAACACTTTGGTGCATCAAGCATTAGGACAGGTTGCAATACTTGGGGCAGGTGTTCTCACCCTGGTACTTCTGAATTTGCACACCACCAGTCTAGGTGGCTGCTGAGGTCACTGCTGTCATGTGAAAAAGAGGTCATGAAGCATCATCAAGGTTTATAATTCCATCCCTGCTCACACTGTGTTATACTTTGCTAGGCACATGCTTTATCAAAGCTTCTTTGAAAGAAGTGTCCCTTTTCTCAGTTGCCTTGCATGAAGAGCTTGTGAGACAGTGTTATTAAATATGATTAAATGTGAGAGAAATCTGTCCCCTGTTTTGAGGACATAGAGCTCTTTATTTTTCTTCATTTTGAAAAAGCAGTAGAATAACCAGGGAAATTATCTAGTCTGATAATGATCAGCTTGGTGAGTGACTGAGACATCAGCACACTAATTAGACCTCTTTACACTTGTTTGTGTTTTGTTCCTGTGCTCACAGTTCCACTAAGTGTTTGATATATACTACAGAATGGAAGAATGAAATGGTACACAGTGGCTATGATTACCCTTATGGGTAAATAAATAACACTCTCAGTCCTGCAACAGTAACTGTCTCTTCAAAAGCTGCCCTTTCCTGATAATTAAAGGCCCATTAGAGTCAATGTTATTACTCCTACTGATTTCTGTAGGAACCAAGCAGGTCACTTCTTTTCTACTCTGTTAACTGGAGGCTGCTTTTTCCAGCCAGAATGATAGAAGATGTGGCAGGAGATATCTAAGCCTGGCTCACAATTCCCACCATGTCCAATATCCAGAGTTTTCCAGCAGCAAAGAGTGACAGCAGATTTTCCTCTCCTTTTCCTGTGATCATAAGCTCTTGTCAGATGTGGTCAATGTTTCCAATTCCTGCTCCTGCAACTGTGGGATTTAACTGCTGCAAAACTCCTGTCTATGTACCTTCTGTGATGGTGGAACAACAAGGGATTTAGTTGTTGTAGCACAAGATGAAAAAAAAGGAACAACCCCCAAACCCCTAGTGTGTTGGAAAATGGCACAAAATTCACTTTATTTACTGCTTTAAATCCAAGTCATTCCTGTAGATCTCCCAGTAACAGAATATAATCATGTGCTCACGAATCAACCTTGCCCTTATTTTCATGGAGTGGTTTGTATTCATATGTGTGAGTGGTGCATCTTGTTTGTGAACATCTGTGGTGTCTGAAAGAATGATGAGCTTTTTCTTGCTCTTTGTTAAATCCGCTTTTCCATGTAATCTTTGGTGCTATTCTAATACATCTATCACAATTTGTTTTTGGAGCACATTCCTTTTTAACATTGTGCTGAATTCAATTTAGTATCAAGCAAAGCCCTTGCCATTTGTCAGGAAAGGCTAATTTTGTGATTGCATATTAGACCTATGATGTGGGTCTAAAACTTGCTATTACTACTCCCACAAGCTGTTTGAAATCAACAAAATCTCAGATGTGCATTGTGAATCTTCTTATTAATAAGAATTCATTGCAGCTGAGCCCCTGCAATAATGGGGGATTTATCAATGGGAGAAATAAGGAAGTGTAAAAAATTAATATTCTTAAGTAAGCTATAAGCAAAGGAAGTCCTTGCTGAGGAACAAGGCCATATATTTGTCAAGGAAACAATTTTTTTAAAATTAAGAGGATCTTACTAAAAATGAGCAAAACAACCTTGAAGACAGGCAGTAGGAGAAGTAGTCTTCTTCTCCTGTTTAGTTTTTGATTATCACTTTTCAAATTATCATGGCAAACAAACAGAATCCTGCTCTGAATACATTAATGGGAAAACCATGTCCTGTGCAGGGTGGGGCGGTGATGGAGATATCTGCCAGCTGAACAGGGAACGTGTCTGCACCCAGATATGTCACCCACTTTCACCCTGTGAGCACTGCTGCCTTATGAAGGGTATCCATCATGTGGATTTCTGCTCTAGAGACGTGTTAGAAGCACAGAATTATTTGTGAAAGGGAACTCCATTGCTCAGGGCCTTTCCCAGGGAATAGTTCTGAACAGCTCTTCAGGAAATATATTCCACAGCCCTTGTGGAAGAACTTGTCCTGGAATTTGACTATTCCTATCAGAAGATTTTCCCCTATTACCTAAGCAGAATTCCCTTAGTTGCAACATTTGTCTTTTGCATCTCATCTTTTCCCCTATGTATCTTCAAGACAAATGTGACACTTCTTTTTTCTAGCCTCCCATTAGATGGTTAAAGACTGTAGTAAGGTCCTATCTTAGACTCCTCATCTTGAGAATGGTCCAAGACATAAAAAAAAGACAAAAAGAGGCTTTTATAAGACTGTTGAAGGAAGGAAGGTCATTGATAGGCTATCACATAAAATATGGAATATGTGGTCAGGAAATATTAGTTATGGAACTGAAAATGTGGGTTAATTTTGTTGTTTGTCAAAGTTCTGAGAAAGAGAGAATTTTAGATTTTAATCACATCTTACTGTGTAGCCTGACTTGCAGTACAGATTTTCAGGTCTCCTAGTGTGACCTCGTGTCTTCCAGGTTCTAAGACAAGGGAGGATTTATAAAATATATTGTTCATCAAATACATAATATTCTGCTCTCAGCAGCTTTTCATCTAATAGAAGCATCCAAATCACCTCTTCTTTTCTCTTCACAGGCATCTTTCTTATGCAGATGTGCTTTGATACATATGCAGTGTAGTAGCTGATGTTTGCCTCTGTGATAAACAACAGATTTTGTCTCTTTGACGTGTTCTGCAAGACTATCATGCCCTGCAATCACAGGATTTTACACAGCAATACTGCATTACAAGCAGATACCTCTTTTGATTTTCAGGTACAAGTTAGAATATTTTAATGCTACATATTTTAAAATATTTCACACAGGTGAAATATCTATGTTTTGAATAATTTCCTTCACAGTTTATTTAAAGTTTAAGTTTTATTTAAAACCTGACTTTTTTTTTTTTCCTCATTCTTTTGTCATTCATACTCCCTCCATTATTTTAGTGATTGCAGTGTTTTCTATTCTGATATAGCTAGTAACATGCTGTTGACTGATTCATCTAGGTATGCAAGATTTCAAACAATTGAGTAGCATTTCTTTTACCAGCTGGGATATGCCTGTCTTGTTTGATACTGACACCATGTCAATATTTCTTCTTTTTGCTTATGGTCCTTCACTGACTTCATTATTCCTCTAAGCATGCAAAACAAGCCACAAAAATTTCCACTGTTCAGAATAATTATCACCTTGTATTCTCAGGGAGAGAAACATTTTGAATTGTGTCACTACAGGAACCAAAGCAGATAAACAACTGCTCTGGTGCCCACCCCTGAGGGATGATGCTGGGTGTGGCTGCCAGCTGGACTGTGCACCACTGATGGCAGCAGTTGGCTCCATCACCTTCCCAGGGATGGAGGTGAGGCTGGCCAGCCTTTAGTTGGTTACCTGGATCCTCTTGCTTGCCCTTCTTGCTACAAAGATTGCTGCCCTGCCATATTCCTACCCTGTTTTAGAAGAATTATCTTTTAAAAAGACTATTTTTAATTATTATTTTGACAAGATTAACTGGTAGTGAAATACTGTGATTCATGATTCCCTAGACCCCTGGCAACTTTTTTAGACCTTGAACAGTGGCTAACCTGCAGACCTGCCATATAGATGCTCATTTTAACCAGAGACTACATATTTTATTAGCTGTATTTTATTAAACACCTTCTGTCTTCAGCAACTGTAGTCTTTTGGTAGATATCTGCCAGTCCTAATGAGTTGTTGTTGTTGTTCAATTTTCCAGTGTGTTCCAGCTTCTCCTACTTCTCTTCATGGCCTGTCCTCACTACTTACAATTTCTGATACTGGATTAGAGACTGCATAATTTTGTTGTGAAATGGTGGGAAAGAAATATTCAAATAATTATTTTAATTTATTTTCTTTGTTGCTTCGTTTTAGTTTTTGCTCATCTTATCTTGAGATTTGCCAATTCATTAAGGATCATTAGGGTAGGAAAGGACCTCCAAGATCATGGAGTCCAACCTTTGACTGAACACCATTGTGTCAACTAAACCACAGCACTCAGTGCCTCATCAAGTTGTTTCTTGAACACTTCCAGGCACAATGACTTCACTACTTCCTTTCTTGTTTCTGTATTACCTGAGGACATTAATCAGGTTTCTGCTACATCTGGTAATTATTCTCCCTATTCCCTTTTTTTCTCTTCTGTCTTCTTTTCTGCACATTGCCACTGGTTGCTTGCTACTTCCCCAATTAGCTTCTCTTGGGTCAGATTTATTTCTTCTGAACGAGGTCAACTTCACTTCAGTAGATTTTTAGCTTTGGTACATACCCAGTTAACTTCCTTGGTTATTGGCTTATTTTTTCTACTCATCACATAATTTTATCCATGAGGATAAACTTTTAAGACATTCTGGCAAGAAGAATTTAACTTTGAATGATCTTCTGGGGAAACCCCAGCTATTCATTAGCTGCCTAGAAACCCTATTGCTCAGTTCAATAAGGGCACTTCTCTTAATTGAGGACAAGAAAGCACTTCACCAATGGAAACTGAAGAGGAAATATCAGGAGATGAGGAAATGAGAGATTTTCTAGCATGGAGTATTTAAAGCAGTGACCCTAAAGTGAACTGTAACTACTACTAAAGATAGAAAAATATTCAAAGCAGTTGACATTAAACTTTAAGGTGAGGGATGAATGCTGAGGGAAGGGAAAAAAGCCTCACCCAAACCATGCACACATAAAACCAGTTTCTGGATTTATAGATTGCTACAGGGTACTGAAGGTGGTTAACTTGTTCAATTTCTGTAAATATCTCTATGTGGAATAGTTCAGCCAGATAGAGAATCAGTAATGCTACTTTTATAGTAGCTCTATAGTGTAAAATATTAGATAACTTTCCTAAAGATTATTGATAATATTTTCTTATAATTACTCAGAAATCCACACATATTTGTGATTTCTAAGGGTAAAGGAACTTGTATTTATACCTAGAAGAGAATATTTTCTCAACCTCAAACCCTCAGCCCTAGCCTGAGAGATCTGTTTTTCTAGCTTTGTTATTCCTGGCAAGAACAGAAGTCCAAAAGGGCTTCCTTCTTCATAACCTACAGGTTTCTCTACCCTGCAGCCATTCTGAGTACTTAATGAGCTAGTTTCTGAGTCAGATGTAGGAAGGTGACATATTTACAACAAAATAAAATTGTCAATGGAAGTCTAAAAACTGAAATAGTTATCACTTTATTTCTCTCCCCATTTTCATCATAATATCATAAATTAAGTTACCTTTTATTTTCTTGGAAAGGCCTTTGTGGCTACAAATCCAAATGGTTATAGCATGAAGATAGTTCATTCCTCCTCCTAGCCTTTAATTCAGTTTGCACCTCTGCCACTGGATCTCAGCTGAAAAATAGAGCATGATGGAAAAATACACTAAGGTTTTTTGATATTTCCAAGTTAAAACAAAAAAATTAACATTTTGAATGGATAGTCAACACTGAAAGAGCTTTTGCTTCCAGAATTCTCAAATGCTGAACCTTTGCAGCCCTCAGCTTCATTAATTAATTATGTTGAACTTGCCCAGAACCACGATCTGTGCCTCAGGATTTTCCCTGACTGTGTTTGGGAGCTCACAGCTCCCAGTGTTGCTGCACCACACTGCATCTGATAAGTGCTGGTCTCTGATGCCTGCAAGGTGCTGCCCTGCAAAGCAGTGCTAAAGCTAAACCATTTCACAGGCAGCCAGAAAGTGGCTGCTGTGCAGGAAGGATGAATGTGCCAATGCTCATAATGTTGCATACTCAGTGCTGCTCACATCCATGGGAGATGCCATCTGTGCTCAGGAGGAAATGGAGACAGCCTCACTGTACATGCTACACAAAGTGGGAATGCACACCATTTCCCTTGGATTCATCTCTTTCTCTGGAAAGTGTCACTTCATAATGGTTTGGGTTGTTGGTTTTTTTTACCCCTGGATCTAGAGCTTGCAGAAATGGAGGTGCCATCATGAAGAAATCCATATAGGGTTTTTTTCTTCCCCAACAAATTATAAAAACATCCTGCAAATCCATTTTCCCTGATTTTTTTTTTTCTGGTGTTGCAAGAAGGATATAAGGCCACAAGAGTGAGTTGCTTCTGATAGTATTTCTAATTGGAAAATATGTTTAAAGAAATAAGTGAATGAAATGGCAGTCTTCTTGTTTGTACAATCTAATGTGAAAAACTACCTTATTGATTTTCAAATGGCAGCATTTTTACACAAACACTAAAAACCACAAATTGAAAGAGAACCTTTCAAAGTATTGACTGGTGGAAGTGACATATTTTGAGCACTTGTTCCAGTCAAGCAGCAATTCAGATTTCCTTCCAGACATCCTATTTCTTCTCCTTTACTGGTGGAATCATGCAGTATTCCTCTCACAGCCTCTGCAGTCTGAGGCTTGCATGAGAGAAGCAGCAGAATGATTTCTATGCATGATGTGAAATGGCTGGGGTGGCTGGAATGAATGAATGATTACCAGGATTTCCATCGTGAAGGCAAATGAGCAGAAAACACTATGGAAGAAAGAATCCTTCAATCTAATGCAAGCACTGGAACTGTAGCCTTCAAAGGCCCTTATTCAATTATTCTAATTGTGTGACCACTGCCTTAGTACCATTTTTGTTCATTAATGTTCTAGGTTTGTGAAAACCTAAGAGGTACTAAGGCACAACCCATTAGCATGTCTGAAATGCCTAATGCAGGGCCATGTTTCAGCAAACAGTGTGGTGTTCTCATGCCATGTTCATGAAGAAATTGCTTTGCAGGGGAAGAACAGCCAGCTGTGCTTTCTGAGAAATAAGTAAGAGGGGTGAAACAAGGAAGAGTCAAACCTGTCTGTGAGAACACACAGGCAGATGCTCTGTCCAAGTGTTGTTTGAATAAACATGCAATTTTGCAATGAAGCTTTCCAGATCTTAAATTCTTTTCAGCAGAGATGTGCTATTAATTTAATAATTTTTTTTTTTTTAAGAAAATGTTTTGAAGCAGCTTGACTTGTATATGACCCAGAAATGGCTATACACATCCCAGTGTAAGTATCTCTCATGTCATTCTTAAGGGAGACAATCAAAAAAGAAAGACTTTAATTTAATGCTTGATGCTGCCCAGCTTTATTTTTTTAAAATTAATTTCTCAAAGCTCCTCTTAAAAGGAACTATTTGTATTTAAATTTTTAAATATTACCATTGGAGTTAGGTAAGGTCAAGGTCCTTCCTCTCCACACACATTTTTCCTATCTAATTGCAGGCAACTCTACCATAATCATTGTTCCAATGACTTGTCTTCTGTGACCAAAATTAACAAGCTAGTACACACTATCAGCTTTCTCCTAAGATGTTGTGGCCATGCTTTCTAAGAAATAGGATATCCAGTCTCAGCTTGTGCAGTCTTTCAGGAGGAATACTCCAGATTCTCAATATTCCTTGTAAATTGATTCTTTTATTGATTCATTATTCCCTGAATGCAACACATTCCCTGTGAAGGGTAAAGAGCAGAGTGTACTAATGCATCTCCAAAGCTAGAGGGAATTTCCTGACATATAATCTGTTTACTCATTCACCCCAGCAAATCCCTAAGCCTAAAATTTAAAACTTTCATAAAATTGATGATTAGGAGTTTCTATGATGATCTTTATATCATTCACAGGGTTTGAGAGCATCACATAAACTAGAAATGTTTCCATTGTTTTGTCATTGCTGTACATCCTTACACTTTTTTGGTCCTGATGCTTTGCCTTTAGAAGATGCAGCAGCTTTTACAATGAGAAATTTGCTGAAGACACCATTTCAAGGTAGCATTTACCTGAACTCATACTGCTTTGCATGCTGGTGACCTATTTTAGGTTAGTTAGGACATGGGTTGGACATGATGATCTTGGAGGTCTCTTCCAACCTAGTTGTTCTGTGATTCTGTGTGATTTTAAGACAAAGTCAGAACGAACCAACACAGTATCTTCTCTACAAATTCATCTGAGAGAAAAATAAGCTCTTATTTTTAATTTTGGACATATTCATTAATCCTGCAACTTTACAGAGATATGATATGGATAAGAAAAAATAAATTTGCTAACAAAATATTTTGTTAATGCAGATTTTTAATCAAGTTTTTCACTTCTGACTCTTAGGCTGCCTCACCTTTCCAGTGATGTAACTTCAATAATACTTAATGTGAATATTATCTAGAATTATATTGAATTCTGACCAACATCAACAAAATTTAAAAGAAGCAAAGAGACAAGTCTTACAAAAACAAAAAGAAACCACTATAGGCCAGGCTGGTGCTGCTTGCTGTAGCTCTGTTTCAGAGATGGTGATAGCCAAAAGGAAGCTGGCACAGTTGATAGTTACTTGCTTTTTCAACACAATGGATCAATGGGCATGTACAGAAATTAAGCCAAAACCACTGATAAGTCTGCACTGAGGCATTCTACCCATTCAGATTCTCTCTTGCCATTTTGTTAAAATCATCACAGAGAACATGCTATTACAAACCAAGCCAAAATGAATGCTCATAAATATGTGATCAGAGAAAGGCAGAGTCCCCAGATAAAAGATTAATAATGGCTGAATGGCCTTAACATATTTCCTTTGATTCATGGGAGCATGGTTATAGCACAGGGAAATGCCATTGCTTTCAGATGAAACAAATGTCTTTGTATTGACTACCGAAAGCAACAGATGTTCTGCAAACCAATACTTCCACAAAGGGACAGCCTTGGAACTGTTTTGTAAACAACCTAGCTTAAATTTTAATATATGCACTTTGAGGATGGCTGTGTGACAGATGGGTTGGGCAAGCTCTGTAATGCAAAGGGCATCTAACTGAATTTGGAAAGCCTCAAGCAGCCTGGTTTGTTATTTGGAAAATAAAATCTGAGAGCCCTTGCCTATGCTTATATATTTCTCTGTGTGTGTCTGTGTCCCTTTCTGTGTATATATTTATGAGAAAATGAGAGCTCTTTCTTCTTGACATGTTTCAAAACCATTATGGATCAGCATAGATATAGATATAGATATAGATATAGATATAGATATAGATATATGATTTTCTGGAAGCATTTTTCCATGTTTGATTGTTTTCTTTCTTTTACTGATTAGCTTATTAAAAGATACTAAATGAAAGCATGGTTTAAAAGCAGCTGGAGAACTCCAGTGATAGTGTAAAGCTATTAAATTAGTGTCCTTAGGGTCTGTCCTTCAGGTGTAATTCCTGCAGTGTGCAGCTTTCAAAGGCACAGCAGAGCACCACGAGATCTTCATTAACTGAGCATTTTCTGACATGTCAT
Organism: Muscicapa striata striata; assembly: GCA_030060385.1. Taxonomy (NCBI): domain Eukaryota; kingdom Metazoa; phylum Chordata; class Aves; order Passeriformes; family Muscicapidae; genus Muscicapa; species Muscicapa striata. Next base: position 2,884,198 of record JAREIS010000031.1, read on the forward strand.
AATGAGAGTGGCAAAAGAGAAGTGCCAGTTCAGGAGAACTGCTGGGAAGGAGAGGTGTCAGCATACAGGAGATACACACACATCTGTGGGATTCAATTCTTGCCAACTCTACCTGCTTATTGCCAGGGGACAGTGCAGGCTGCCCACTCCCTGATGGACTGGCACTTGTGGCAGCATTGCTGGATCAGGGATGGATGGGCCCACACTGGGTTGAAATGAGACTCCTGAGCCCCTGAAAGGTGGAGATGGTGATGGGAGCAGGTGTGCAGGGCCTCTTGGTACCCTCAGGGCAGAGACACTTGGTACATCACTGCTCTTGGCTCTTGCTGCAGCTATTGGTGTGCTTCATGAACACCTTCTATAATAAGGACATTTTCTAGTCCTTGATATACAAGATGCTTTCCCAATACTGGTTGAACGGGTTCATCTGGAAAATAAAGACAAAGCTGCACTTTTTTCATTTTACACATTCAGTTTGAAGGCACCAGGAGATATGGCAGCTTTATTTATATAAGAATCTTTGTGTCTACCTATCATCCACAATCTTAAGTCATCTTACCTGAAAACTTCCACCTGCCATTCAGTTTCAAGAAGAAAAGTGATTGACTGACTCCAATAAAACTCTTTTAAAATGTCCCTTTCCAAGCAATACCACAATGAAGACAATAATAAATCTCCTCTGGATAAGGCAACTTCTTATGTTTTGGAGGGGTTTTTTTTCCAATTTTCTTTCATTTTTTTCATTTGCAAGGGCAAAAATTGCAGAAAGACTAAATGTTTTGAAGTTTTGCATAGCCTATATACCTCTCTCTTGCAAAAAAAAAAAGTAAAAAATGCAGTTATATACTTTTAAAGTCAGTGAACCCTGATTTGCCTATTTCAGCAGTTGTCACCATTGACAGACATTTCCAGGCATCACTCTGCTCTTCTGGCACACATATCACTTAAAGGACAGGGGTCTTGTGAATGTATTTTTAACAGGAGAAATAGTCTGTTAGTTGAGACTATACTCAAGCATGCATGGTTATCTGGCCTTGAAGATGAAATTAATGTTTACTTTATGGAAAGGGACATAAGCCATACTTTTAATTTCACTAAATATGTGGGCTTTAAGAATGTACTTAAATGCCTTTCTTGTTGCTTTCAGAGCTGAAACCTTTGAAAAATAATGATGCTGATTTAGGTACCCAGGCCAAAAAAGAGAAAAGCTTATTGACCTGTCACTTGTAAAGTTAGTAGGTGAAAAATACCACGCTGTTTGGGGTAGACTGCAGTCCAAGAGGAAGTATTAAATCTTTCTTAATAAAAGTAATATGTATGGAAAATTGATTGCTGCCTATTTTGAGTGATTGGGAAAAGAAAATATGTTAAGGTGAACCTGGTTATGGTCTTATATAATACTGACTGAATGCTAGTAAGGTAATGTACAGGTAAAAAAAAAAAAAAAGTAAAAAAAGCTAGTCTAACCTCCAAATCTGCATTACAATGCATAATTTCCATTTCCAGAGAAACATTGCTTGAGATATATTTGTATGGAGCAAGAAAGTTATTGCTCTGGTAGTGCCCTTAGGTAGCACATGCAGTAGTGTCTTATTACCTCCAGGGACAGCTTGAACAATTGCTGTGCTAGTGCCTTTCTCCTTCAAAGACAGAAATTTGCATTGGATTCACATAAGGTTGCATCCTGAATGCAAATATGATCATAATTAATACAAGGAAGAGACAGGCATAATACTGCACTATTATGGTTATACTGTAAAATCCATTATGTTTATAGGAAGCTCCTGACAGAAATAGCTTGCCTTCTTAAATAGCAGTAATGAAAAAGAGGACAAAAAGTCATTGATAAACTGCTACCACCCCTATGTCCTTGCAATATATTAGCCCAAAATAGCACACTGATGGTGTATAAATCTATGGAATTATGATGGAGAAACATGAAGGGTACAAAAGCAACTGTTTCCAAGGGCATTTCCATTATGCAACCCACTACAGTGAGTCAACAGACTTAATATGTCACTGTCTGATAATTAAAAGGTGAGGGTTACTAAGGACTTTTTACTTTATTTATTTATCAAAGTATCAATGGGAAATTAGCATAATAAGAATTCTGACACCCAGAACTGTTTTCTTTCATTAAAGTTTCCCAGTAGCCAGCAAAAAGTTTCAGTTTCCTCTGACAGGCACAGTGGTGAGTATCTCAGCTGCTATTCAAGTCAGTGGCAAAATTCCCACAGATACTGGAACAAGATTTCTTGGAATAGCATTGAGGCTGATGCTGTTGCCTATGTCTCTTTTCTCCTAAAGACAAATTACCTTATCTCTGGGCCAGGAATCTTGGTGCTTATCCAGAAGATGCTGCCAGTCACTGCCCTAAATCTTGCCCAGTGACCTCAAGAAGAGACAACCTGTCCATGTTAACTCCTGGCACCACAGTGCCCTGGAGCTCCTGTTGGCATTAACCTGCACTAGGGATGCTTGCAGGGTCTGCCTTGTGCCCACTGATTCTTGTGAGCCCCAGACTTAATTCTATAGGATCAGGATGGATCCAGGGCCCCTTCAGCCTGCTCTCCATGGCTCAGTTTGCCTTAGTGACTCTGCACTGTGCATGAGGTCCTGAAATGAGCTTAAATGAACTTGGTTTTGCTGTGGTCTCAGCCAACCTCATGCAGCACATGAAGAATGAACAGATTGTGGAGGCACTGCTGTCAGCTGAATGGCAGGCTGTGGTGGCAGACTGACGTGGGGTTTTGGCAGGAGATGCAGGAGAGAGATGTATGAGTAAGAAATTAATTGCTGGCCCTAGCAGATGCCATGTGCTTCATTAATATGAGTTAATATTAGTAACAATAAATAAAGTAATATTAATCTATCAAATCTAGTTTTGAATAAATTTCTTCAATTTTAAAATTAAATTAATTTTGGTTTAAAATAAAATTCTACAGAAGCTGGTGAGGCTTTTTGCAACTAATTTGAGGCATTCTGTAAGAACAAGGGCTCACAGCAGCAGCCTCACGAGCACATTTGATTTAATGCTTTCTAAGTATTATTTGCTTTCCCTCTGGCGGATATAATTAGTGTCTCTCTAACACCCTCAGAGTCTGATTTGCCTTAATTTAACATAAAATCATGAATCAATTATTTTTTTTAGCTGTGTCACATATCTATAATGCTGATCAAGAACAAGCTACATGGAATGAGCCTGCACTAGTAGTTTAATCCTGGGGCAGACTTTGCTTGCTGTTTTTTTGTGTTTGTGTGTTTTGCTTTTCTTTTTTTAACAGAAGGCTCATGTTGGCACATCTTGATGTTTTGGGCAGTATTCCAGTGGAATTTAACTGGACTAGTTGCATAACTCAAGTGGACACTTTTTGGTCCAGTCAGATCCATGTGTACACTCAACATGAAGAAAAAAGGTTCACTGTTTCAGTATGTGCCTGGGCTTACAGTTTCTGGGAATTGAAACAGTAAACACTCCATCCTATTCTGTGTTTTGCAGTTGCCTGTCTTCACACCCCTGTCTGTTCTGATTAAACATCATTTGCTCTCCTAGCCCTTTGGACTGGCCTTTTTCAGTATTTTTCATTCCTTGTTTTTTAAATCTCCTTTGTGTGTTACAAGACATTCTAGGTAATCTGGTGACAAGACAGGTGAGTGTCTTTCAGCAGGAATAAAAGTACATGGCTATTTCCTGAAACACAGTACAGACAGCTTTCTGAGTGTTTTGTTGGTGATGTTCATAAGACAATGAGAAGCAATCAAGCCAGACTGGCAATCTAAAACTCAATAGAATCCAAGACTGAGCTATGCAAAATTCAAGCTGAAAAACAAAGGGCTAATGCTATTTACACAGATAAAAACTGATTCAAGAAGGCCCCAAATTATCCCTTTTCATAGACAGTGAAATTGTCTCTTTGGTATGATGGTGTCCTAAAGTCTTTCTTTTTTTGAAGCCACAGTTAGAATTAAATAGCAGCTTTTCTCTGCTGTGGCTGCAGTTCATTTCCAAATCAGTATTTCATTTTACCATGTTACATCTCACCAAATCAAGTTAAATATTTTAATACTTACTGATAGTACTGTATCCCACACCATTCCATGAAGCATTTCAAGTTTAAGATGGGTTGATTACGTTGTGGCAAAAGCTATTATTGTAGGAAGCTTTCTGGTAGACCACCCCCAGTCATGGAAAACATTTGTGCATGCTATTGGTAAACAAGGGATTGTGTCTGTGTCTCTGAATTAAATAGGCATTGTAATATGTGGATGTTTGCAGGATGGCAGGAGGCCTGAAAGTCGAACACTGGCTTCAAAAAAGCGGGTTTAGGGGGAATTTTATGAATCTTGCCATTTTCTGGAGCAGATGGAGGGTCAAGGAATGGCAGTAGAGAAGTCATTTGAGACAGGGAAGCTAATTGGAGAAAACACCTCTGTCATGGCACAAGACCAAGGAAAGTCATGGACAACCACCTCTTGCAGGGCACATGTTTCAAAATGTTCACTTTCTTGCTAAAGAGAATTGATACATCTGGCTTCTTTCAGCAAATCAATGGGGAACATGGCAAAGTGGAAGGGGACAGAACTTGGATCTGTTGGTTTCGTAGGGACCAGAGGAGCGGAAGGATAATTTTGCAAAGAAGCAGAGTAAGAGCTCAGGAGGCCTGCAGGGCGTGGTGTCTCTGCTACAGCCATGCACAGATGCTCTGCCTGTCACTCAGGCTGGAAAAGCCAGACTGCAGGCCTGGCATATGGACAAATGCCTGTGCTGGGTTTATTCAAATATATATTTAGAGGGGTTTGTGTACTGGCAGCTGCAAACTTGCTCTGTGCTACCCCCATGTTTTGGAGTGGAAGAAGGAATGGATCTGGATCTTGTCAAGATCCCAGCATTGCCACAGGCTGGGGAGCCCTGCAGAGAGCCCCTGTCACCTGAGAGGGGACAAAGCAGCTCCCCAGCACACCTGACAGTGGCTCTGGTCCTTCGTGGGGGCAGGCTCACTCTGCTTCTGCTGCTTGGAGATGCTGCAGCTCGTTTAAACCAAAAGGCTGCATGCCCAGCATGCTGCAAGCAAGATTTATTTCCTTTTTACTTCTCCAGTTGGTCTTAAAGAGAGGGGTCTCTATGCTCTACACTCCTGTGCATAAAGGTATGCTTGACAATGTGTTCATGAATTGAGTGGACAAAAAGCACAGTGCATCAGTCATTCTTGCTGGTCTACATTTAAGGTGTTGAGTGAAAGGAAAATATGTGTTAATGGCACCGTGCATGGGAAAAAAAGTAGGATGTGATGACTAAAATACTACTTTCTCAGAGAAGCTACTCTATGAAATATTTCATAATCCAGAGGAACTTCACAGATCTCAGTTTATCCCTCATCTCTCAAAATATTGTACATGTAAATCATCTGCTTAAGATATGTGTGATTCAGCTTGTGCCTGAACTTCTTCTTCACCTTGTCAGTTGCAATATGGACAGATTCCAGAGAAATGAATATATTCCATTGCGGATATTCCACAAATAATGCAAATTATCATGTGCTGAAATTTGACATGGGACATAATTTCCAGTAAAAATTTTGTTTATAAGATTAGGCAAAGAGAAATCACATTATCCCACTCTCTCTGTATGTATATATGTATTTTGTCAAAGACTGTTTCCTGAATGATTGTCTTTTCTGATGGATCTCATAAGCAAATTTCATTTTATATATGAAATTATATATTAAAAAACTGTTCCAAAGTGGCAGATTTTTTTTTTTTTTTTAAATAAAATCTGATTTTAATCATCTCCCTTGCGATTAAACTTTCAAAACAGGACTTTACACAGTCCTGAATAAAAAAATGCTCAATTGAGATTTACAGACCAAGACATCACCTGTGTTCTGTTGACAATACAATAAATGTCCACATGGTCAAAAATAATGTAATTTTATTGAGAATGTAGTAACATCCACATGCTTTAAAGGGCATCTCCCAGATGTTAATGGCAATGCTTATAAACTGAGCATAGTTTAGAAAATATCATTATTATAAAATAAACACACACATATATAAAGGACTTTATAAAAAAAAAAATTAAAAATTGCAAAACCAGAACTTTTTTCCTAGTTGCAACAGTGAGTTGTGGTTGCTTTCCATGGCTAGTGACAAAATGGCAAGGAGTATGAATCACATTAGGAGATGGAGAAACAGAGGCACTGTGAAACTGAGATTTTATTTCCAGGGCCCTTACACACAGATGGAAGACCTGTTTAAAAGCTTACATAAAACAGCTGTGGGTCAAAAGACACCACGTATTGCAAGCCCCAAATCAGCTGGACTTAATTTTGTTCTGTAGAATCTTGATGTATTTTTCAACTGATTTGAGGCCTCATGGTCAGAAAATACAGAGTTATTATACAGTATAAATGAAATAAAAATAAAGTTTGAGATGCTGAAATTACCTTTAGATCATTGTCTCACCTGCTGCAGGCTTGAGATACCACAGGCTTGAGAAATGTTATATGACAACAGTGACACAGGATCTTCCCTAACCAAGTCCCCCCTTGGGTGTAAGCATGATTCCTTGCAAAGTTATTTAAAAGAATATGATCTGTGGCAGAACATCAGCCCCAGATACTACTCTTTATACTTAACAAATAATCTGAGAAAATACATTATTGTGATAGTCATATTCTGCGATTATAACTAGGTGCACATTCTCGTGTGATGATAAAAATGCACATTGATAATGGGTTGTCAGCAGTCTGCAAAAAGGTTACCAATATCATGAAAGAGAAAAAAGGTAATCTTTCATTAGAACAAATGGATTTTAATTAATCTGATTAATTTTTATATCCTGTTGTTTCTGGCAATAATGAAGACTGAATTGTGCCAAACATATACTATGAATCTGATAGGGAAAGCTTTGGCAGCTCTGCATTCAAAGATTCACAGCAACATGCTAAACCCTAAAAACTGTTCCTTCTGTGATGCTGTAGTGCAAACTAGAAAGATAAATTGGAATTTAACTGGGCTGGATAAATGAGCCCATTACCAAGGGTTTAGTTCACTGTCATTCTGAGATGACAGTTAGATAAAAGATCTGTACTTTACTTGGTATTACAAATAAGTCATCATCCAGAATATTTCAAAGTGACGTCCCTTTGAAATTATTAATTTACTTATTCCCATTATCTTGGTATGTCTGGGCAACATTCTGCTGGCTGCATTATCAGCAGAAACACAAACAAGCAAATTGCCTTTAGGAGTCCATTGCAAGGTCACAGAGAGCCATAAATCCACCCTTACAGTTTCTGTGCTTGCATCACTTACCTTCTTCAGTTCCTTTCTTTGTCTGCCTGGAATGGTTGTCTGGGGTAGAATTCATATGCTACAACTGACAAATCAGCTAAGGATGGCTTTGAAAAATGGGTGCCACTGTACCATCACCATCATGATATATAGCATAGATATTTGGGAAACTCTTATTCCCCTCATTTTCAACATGTCAGCAACTGCTAAGCAGTTTGTCTACGACCAATCATGAAGGGTTCATACTTTGTGGGAATCCCCTATGACATGTTTATATGTTATCAGGGATTAAAAGAAATGTCTGAATTTCTCCTCTGGAGGGAGCCTAAGTCCTGAGTCACAGGTTTGTTTGACTTTTCTCTTTAGGGAAACAGAGACCAGTCTCTTCAATGAATTATCCAATTCCCAGAATGGCTTCTGGAATCAAAAAGAAAAAAAACCTACTCTTAAACTGACTTGAGGCAGTCTTGGCTGATGGATATATATCAGCTGTTCAATGTCCAAGGCAGCTAACAGTATATGCATCTCTCCATACCATGGACATTCACAGACCCAAAGCTGTGACCAAAGCTGATGGGTAAGTAAATACTTCTGACAGGTCCAGAAAATTGCATTGTAGATCAGGAAAATATGTGCCAATCGAGGAAGTTCTTCAAATGGAAGTCATTACCCCCAAATGCAAACATATAACATGTAAGCTTCCTTCAAGCAATCATTGCAAAATCTCTGAGCACTTATCACTATAAAGAAACTCATTATTTCCATAGCTTTACACAGGTCTTTAAGAAGTCTTGGGTGGTGATTTTAATCATTGCTATTGAAAAATTTCTGAAGCAGAATTTCCACTTTAACTATTCAATCCCCCCACGTCTTATGCATTATCTTTTACAATATTTCCTGGAATGCTCTTTACAACCTTTCACCCTGAGCTGTCTTTCTGGACTCCAACAGGTTGCCAGGTCAACATCTGGGTTGCAGGCACAGTGGCTGACCCTTAAACCTGTGCATCATTCCACAGCTGTAACAGAGAGCAGACTTGAAATTCACCTCCAATGCTCTCTCCTGACTCACTATAAACAAATCAATCACCTGCTTGCCTTTTCCCTGAAATTACAGTCACCCCTGAAAGAAAAGGAATCTGCATACATTAGATCTTTTTTGGAGCTTGCCTTTATTACTCTGAAAAGAACATACCATTTCTGGCTGTCACTTCTTGCACATTCAGCTGTAGATGGGTTTCCTAAAGGTCAGGTTAGCTCATCTGAAAGAATATCAGTATGGATTGAAAAGCATGTAAGAGTGTAGCTGGCGTAGCTCTCCAGTGAGACAGCAAGGCTGAGTGAAGCAGAATTCAGAGGTCATTTTCTTATGGTGTCAAAAATATGCCAAATCAGAAACCTGCAAAGCAGTGACATGGTGTAAGTCATTAATCTTTACAGAACATTAGGAACTGGAATTAGGTGCTGGATCATGTGCCAAGTTCAGAAGAGCAATACAATAATTAGTGTTCAGCAGAAACCATGAATAGTCCCTTCTCTCATCTTTCTTTGTGAATATCTATAAGAAGACACATGCTCAAATGTACCTGCAAAAAAACCCCCACTGCAGCAACCATGCTTCTTCAGTGCTCTGTATTCCCCAAATCTCTGTTTTTCCTGGCTTTTTGCAGAATTGCAAGGATACAGAGAAATCAATCCAAATCCTTACACAAGAACATATGGAAGCTGAATACACACATTCAACTGTGGTTAGCCAAAAAGAGTTTTGTTTTTACAAATCTTCAGCAAGTGCTTGCAGGGCAGCATCCTAGTGGCTCCAGAAATAGCAGCAGGTAATTCTTAAAAGTTGCTTGATACTCAAACTAGGTTTCGTTGACTTCATGCATGAAAAATAAATAAAATCTCTGTACACCACTGCTACCTTTGTGATCTGAAAAGTATCCTTGAGAAATTGGGATGTTCTGATCAAAGAATCATTTAAGGCACAGAGTTCAGCTCTATTCAATGCACAAGCTCTAGGTAAGGTTTGTCTACTTGATACATTTGCTCAACAAATGTATACAAATGTACACATATAATTCTGATTGTGCAAGTCCCATCAGTGGAAACTGATGAGAGTGGTCTTTGCTGAGTGGGAGTGGAAAAGCCATGCTGAAGAAGGAAGGTGGGTAAAGAAGAATTTTGTGCTTTTGGTTCCCTCTACTGCTTTTTGCTGTTGTTCTGAAAATGTCAGAGAACATTCAGTATAAAACAGAAATACATGATTTCTATATATAATGTTATATAATATATAATTTTCACCCCAACACATTTTTTCTCTCCTTTTTTTGTATTCCATTCAGTGGTTGAAAAATTGTATAACAAATAGGAAATGCTTACTTACTTTTTTTTTTTTTCAGGAGTTCAGCAGTGATTCAGTAGTGACTTAGAATACAAAAAAAGGGAAAATGGTGTGTCTTGAGCAAGGGATAATGAGTTGTCACTGTCTGTGGTTCAGCAGCAGTTGTGCTAGAGAGCAAAACCCAAGATTGTTATCAACACAGGAAAGACTGCTTAGAAAGGGCAATACAGTGATATTTGAAATAACATATCAGAACACTGTGTTTTAAGAAAAGAGTAAAACTGAATAATTTAATTACTACTGTGTTGCTATAGGAAAATGTAAGGGTGTTGGATCATACAGAACAAAAACTCTTATTTTATCAGAGGTTATATAGAAACCTTATCCAGAGGAAAAGCTTTCTGAGTAGCAGCTGGTGTCTAGACTGCCTCTGCCCTCACAGATTTTCCTGCTGAAATGCTGGAACCTTATTGATGCAATTTCCCCCGAACCTGATTTAATTCAGAGAAATGAAAAGGGAATGTTGGCAAGTTTAGCATTGCACAGATGAGTATGGCCCAGAGGTCAGTAGGCCTGAAGCTAAGCATGCATTAGCATACTTTTTTCTGAACTAAAGCTGATAAATCTGCCAAAAATAGTTAATTTCCAGCACTTGGATATATTTACTGCATTTATAAACCTAACTTAAATGTCTGATAGCTACCAGGCCTGATGATGTTTTGCATCTTTCTATTTGCAGATGAGAAGAAAATATGCAACAGTTGTGGAATAGCTGGTTTAACACAGATTTAATGTGAAGCTGACTATTTGTCCACAGACAAGAACTCTGATATTTGTTATTCATCATTCTTTACTTTAAAATATGGGAATAAGAACCATACCTTATTAATTCAGTTATCTGTCAGATGCATGGAGCAGTCAATTGATCATGTTAAAACACTCATTAAAAAGGATTGAGTTCTTAACTCTGTGAAGATCGAATTCGAATAAGCAAATTTTTAACATAGATTTGAAGGAATATACCTTGTTTTCATGTTTTATATATTTCTGAAAGACATTTCTACTCTGTGAATGTAAAGCTTCCTTCTTATCCCCCTCAGAATAAACATTGCTGCACAAGTGCAGAGACAACCAAGTCACCTGTAGGGTATCAGGAAAAGCTGCCCCTATCCTTCAGGTTGATCCAACAGGGTGTGTGGTCTATGGATTCACTATCCAAGTGCTAAGGGCTGCCTGGAAGGTACTGGGTGCTCATTGAGGCATATGAACCTGTCTCCATTATCTTAATGCTGTTAGATTTGAATGCATCTTTAAAGTGAAGGGAGCTACTCTCTTTAAAGCGTCTTTAAAGAAAGCCTGGACACTATGAGAAGATGGAGTATTTAGCACCTTTTAGAGTTGACTTTCCTGTCATTTTCTTTTTCTGATTGTCACTTCACCCTGAAAATAAGTTAATGCAGTTCCATATGGAGATGATTTTATAGATTTAGAAATCTATAAATAAAATTGCAGAAGGGCCAGGAGCTTCAGAGATCAGTAGAATCACAGCAGTGCTCGTGTATAACTCATGGTGTGGTGCAGCAGGGGGTGCTGCCACATGCTATCCAATTTCTTTGGAAAGATGATGGAGGACAGGTTTTATCACACACATGCCACTTTACTTCTCAAATGCAAACATGGATCTCCATAATTTATAGCTTAGGTTCCTTTTAAAGTTTATTTTTTATTCTCTCTGCACAATTGTGCAGATATGCTGTTTGAATAATTGCAAGAGTGGAGCTTTGCTTTGGAAGAAGGATCTAGATTTTGCTGTGAGGCTTGCAGGAACTCAACACACTATGATCATTTCACCAATTTCCATTTTCAATTGTCACATGGAGAATTGTGTTCTCCACAGACACAAAAGGTCAGAAACCTTGCATAGGGGTTGTCTGTTTCCACTCACAGGAAGGATGGGTGAATTTGTTAAGACAGACCTGGAAGAAGTGCTTATCAAAAAAACACAGTCAGCTCTGCATATGGCTGGCTGAAAGGTAGAGTTTCATCTGGTCCTGCTAGAATTGCCTGGGGACACCTCATAAATCAGAGTGAAGACAAGATCTATGTTCCTTGGATGGATCCAACATGTTTTAGCCATAGGCTGGGACTAGAAATCTGAAGGAAACAGCCCAAAATGCTCTCAGAAAAAAATGATGATGCTCTCAGAAAATTAAGTCATTAGAAACATCATAGAAAATCTATTCTTGTGACTTTTTCCAAGGGATTTCTTATAACAAAGCCTTTTGAAAGCACATTTAACAGAGGAATTATATTTTTAAATAAGTGGGAAGAATTGTCTTCTAACAAACAAAGAATTACTTCATTGGCTTTCTTAGTAGCCTAGAACAAATTATCTGGGGCTTCATTTTCTTTCAGAAGAGCTGTTCCTCACCTACAGCCAAAATAATCTATCTTCCTGGCTATAAGGATTGTGAGGAGGTTTAATGTGTATGTCTTCACTGATAAATAAATCCACCTGCTCTGTAGGATCATGTACCCTCCTGATACAAGTCTTTTGTTTGAAAAGGAGGATGCTATTCATGGAGGATGCAACTCTCTGAAATAGCACTGTGGAATAAAAGCTGACCTTGAAAACAGCAAGGACATTTGCAACTTCCAGGAATGAGACAATGCATGACAGATGAAGGGAGAACCTGAGAAAATGGCAGGATGGTGGAGGATGGTTCATTTGCTGTCTCTGGGGAGAAGTTGTTGAGGTCAGCAACTCAGTTGAGTTCTGGGGAGGAGGGAGGTGTGGAGGAATTCAAAGCCTGTTGACACTTACTGTGCCTGAAGAGAAGCCATTTTCTATTTGCCTGTGGCTGGAGTCCAGCTGAAAATAAAAATGCTGATAAAAGGAAGCATTAATTTACCTTCCTAGACCATCCACTTGCTGGTGCAGCATTGTTCTCAAAAAATAGACCAATTTCTGCATTTTGCCACGACATAATTTTGGAGCTTGGATGATTTTGCTTTTCAAGGAATGACCTGTAGAAAAAAACTCTTCAACCTTCTGACACAGCCAAATTTACTCTGACTATTTACTCTGGCTGTATAGCTATTCAGACTGCTATACTGCTAAAGATCATCTGATTCCCTTCTGCCCTTCACCCAGTGTACTGCTGGTTTGGCTTTGATAGCATGTGGTACCCATAGAGCCAATGACCCCAGACATTGAGCAGCTCTGGAGCAGAGGCAGCCAGCAGATAGACCCCTGGCTAACCCTTGGCTGCAGCACACAGGTCAGTCCAAAAGGAAGAGGATATTGAGCCTTCCCTCACCTGCTTCCCTTATTTTTCCTTCAAGGACCATCATCAATCAGACCTGATGCAATGTGATCTGAGCAGCAGGAAAGACATTTTCTTTTCTACTTTTTCCTACTTTTTCCCCTCTCAGGCATGTTTTTACCTTAGTAATTCAGCTTCATCATATACTGCCCTATTGCTGATTTCAGCTGCAGCCATGGAGTGGCAGGGGAGCCCCTTTCATTGATGTTGCAGGAGTACAGCTTCAGGATACCAGGGAGAGCAGCCAGGGTGCTTCAGTGTGTCTGAGAAAGCCTTGAAGGATTAAATCTTGTGGTATCCCTGTGCATGGCAGGGAGCTTGAAACTAGAGGATCTTTGAGGTCCTTTCCACCCAAACCATTCTGTGATTGTATGTTTGCATGATTCTATGATTCTATGATTCTGTGATTCTATGATGGGAGTGGCAGACAGGGCTCCTGTTGACAGCCCTTAGTCCCTGCTCTCTGCTGCCTTTGTGTCCCAGATCTCAAAGCAGCAGCTGAATAAAACCCAACATCTCTCCCATGGAGTTGAGTGTTTACACTACCTTGGGACACATGGTGATTTGCAATGCAGTGGAGACACATGAATGCATATCTTTCTGAAAAGCTTAAGCTGGCTGTGATTGTGTGTCACTTTTCAAATTTTCAACTATATTTTGAGGGGGCTGATGACTTTCCATGTCCATGTCCCTGACAAGGCAGACCCCAATGGGATCTGAGCTGATCCAGGAGGAACATGCACAAACTCTGCTGTCATTGGACTCCACACCCTATTACCATTTCCAACATTATCTGCTATCTGCCTTCCCCTCTACCTCATGTATTAAAGAAGATAACTCGGCACTGCTGAAATAAATATAGCACACAACTTTCCTGTCAGGGTGCTTACTTCATTAATCAAAGGGGGAAAAATTGTTCTCATAGTTTTTCTCCTTGTAATTTTCCTGAAAGGCACTTTTTAATTCCTGCTGGAGGCCCTGGATGTGTAGTCAGCCATAGCATGTATTGTCTAAACTACTATTTGAGCTCTCTGTAAGTAACTCTTTCAGCAGCATTACCTATTTTGGAATAAGAAATGAATGATACCAGAAGGACAGAGATCTGAATTTTCAGACATTTTAAAAATAACTTTTGCAGTTCTTGTTATAGCATATAACATATATATATATATATATGGTATATAGGATATATAGGATATATAGGATATATAGGATATATAGGATATATAGGATATATAGGATATATATATATATATATATATATATATATATATATATATATATATATATATATATATGTAGGATTATATTTCAGTGGGCTACTCAGTGCTGGGTGAACAGTTGAACTTTATGGTCTTAAAAATATTTTCCAAAATCAACAATTTTATGATTCTGTGAATGGTACATAGCCCTTCCACACATGATTTAGCTCAAAGCGTCACTTGATCTTGGACTGAGTCACCAAAAGTGAATTCTGGAAGATTCAGTGAGATTTTGCAGCCAGGCTAAAATCTGAGTTATTGGTAAATGTGTCTGTTTCCAGTCAGAACACATCTAGGCAAGTTGCTGAAGGGTGATCCTTGCCTGTGATTTCTAATGTCTCTGCCATTCATTGCATGTCAGAACCAGAGGCCACATGGCCACTATGGGCTGCAATGGGCTGTGTACACTTGGACCCCATCCCTCCCACTCCTACTCTCAGGAGAACATGGATGAAAGGCCCTTCTTTAACCTGGAGGCTGGCTGAGCACTGCTGTGGATGTACATCACAAGGAAAATCTTTGCAAGTGCAGTTTATTTCGAATATTTCAAATTTCAACAGAGTTTAAATGGACACTGCATCTCAGTCATGTGATCTCCTTTTTGTTTCTTTATTTAGAAAAAGTAACCCTGAAATATTTATTTTGGTTTTTTTGTTTTAAATAATTTGTATTCCAGTTTCCTGCTAGAAATTCAGACACAGTCTAATCTCTTTTCCCCAGAGGACTCTATGGTTAACCAAGTCCCACAAGTTTTTATCATCAGAAGAACAAAAGCAGTGCAAAGTGCAAAGTGAAAAAGAGGACATGGATTTCTAACCAGGTAACTAAAAACTCTTTCCCTTGTCTGTTTTTTAACTCTTAATTAATTTGAGTACCTGCTAGACACTCAAGGCTTGAGAAAACTCCATAGACAAGTTTCTCAGTCCCCTAGCAAGGCATTAAAAAACTGAAGAAGGCAGCAGATTATGTCTCAGAAATAAGAAATGAACAGTAAGCAGAAATCTTTAGAGAAAAAAAGAAAAATCAATTTTTGCACTTCCTTATGCAAAAGCAAGCTGAAGGAAGGATTGTGTCTTCATGTGTCTATCCAACACTGAATAATATGAAGTAAGACATTGGAGGCCAGAAAGCTTGTTAAAAAAACCTTAATATGTAATAGATCTTGATTTTAACAAAATAATTATGATTAACATTGCTGATCAGGAGGAGTGGAAGATGCTTCCTCTGCAAAAGATACTGCAGCATATTCCAAGTGGTAATACCAACATTTAATCAGAATTTCCAAAGGATCACCTCATAGAAAAATACTAAGTAAGGAAAAGGTTCCTGCAAAACTGAGTAGTATGAGCTCTCTTCCCAGATGTGGTTAAAGTGTAATTTATGATCAGTGGTCTGCATATCACACCTTAAATAGCTGCACTCTTTCAAATAATAAATAGGGTCACCTTTCTTTCTCCTGTCCTGAAAGCTTCTGTCTCTGTTTGGATGGCTGATTCCTGAGCCAAAACCAGGGAATTTTCTTGATGCTAATGGAAGAGGGCAGAAAATAGCATGTGAATCCAATTTTGAGGATAATGAGTCTGCTTTCCACTTTCCAGAGCTGGCAGGCTGTTTTCAGATAGAGCTGTAACAGCACATTTTCCTCATCCTCTGCCCTTTCCAGAGGTCGTTTGACCTGGTGTACTCTTGTCAAATGGTGCAGATTGCCAGAGAGCTGAGACATATCCAGAGTGTCAGAAAGGGTATCAGGTGGATTTTTCTCTCCCAGTAGATAATATTCCCAGGACTCTTTGGGACTCCAGACAGAAAAGCATATGACCATAAGAAGAGTGAGAGCAAAAGGCTGGATCTGAAATGGCAATGACTGTGGGTGACATCAGGCAAACAGTAGGAGGAAAGTGCAGAAATACTTTGAAGCTCAAATACTTATTCTTTTTCTCACTCTCTGTAAAGTTTTTATGTCAGGAATTTAGAGGTCATTCTCCAGTAAAACTAAGAGTCAGGGATGTTTTCTAATAGATGGATGCAACCTGCATCCCAACCGCCTTTGCTTCTCTCTGTGGTCCCTTTGGTCAGGTTTAAAATTCAGGATAAATGATCTGAGGATGGAGATACAGCTGCTAGGACCTATAACTTGGCCTCACATGAACACATGGCTTCTGGAGTACGCTGCTACTAAGTTACAGACAGGAGAGAAGAGAAAAAAAAACAAACTAAAGAAGAGTAAGTATAGCTTGAGTCTTATTCCTGTTCCAAAGGCATTTTCAGGGAATGTTTATCATGTGCATTTTAAGGTAAATTCTGCATTCACATTTAGCTTGTTGCCAGTTCGTATTCTGTCACAACATAGTCCCCCATGTGGAAATCATGTCTTATTTTTATGCAATTTATACTATCTCTCTGAGATTAGTCTAGCAAACTGCCAGTTTCATGTGGATGAAACTACTCTACTAGAATAACTTATGAGAAAACCTAGAAATTCACATAACAAGCTCTTGACATACAAGTGGCTCTGTGAATTACTTATCCTAAATATCCCAGCATATGCTTGTGCTAAATTATCAGCTATACCTTTTATTCAGTTCTAACTGACGTGCTGAGTGTTTATCAGGGTATGCTGGTGAAAGAAAACCTTGAGGCTTGAAAAAATTTATAAGCAGAGATTGTTAAAAACAAACTGTTGAAAAGCCCTCTGTTTGGAGGGCTACTCATCTTGAAAGTCAGGAAGCACTGACATTTCTCTCCTGAAGTTCCAACTGAGATACAAAAACTGACAGAATGTAAAAAATGAAGTAGCAAACTAAGCACAGTGTTTTGAAGAGAGCCCTTGCTAACCAGGATATATCCTTGGGATCACCACTGCTGAAGATTGGATATACAAACCTTGGACCAGTTCTGTGCTCTTGCTCCATGGGGAGAGGTGTCTGTCTTCATGGGAGATGTGGTCTCTGATCCAGGAGTAGTTTCTAGACTTGCTACATTGGACTCAAGGATGAAGGAGACATCTAATGCCTCTTTTCTTTGTGGTGTAATGCCCAGTGCTCAGGAGAATTTTGCTGAGGTCAGCCCTGTGGTAACCATGCCTGTGTAAATGGACATCCCAGGGAGGTGTCTGTGTCTGTGTTTTAGTGAAAGACTGGAAATACGAGGAGCTGAGAACAACCTCCATATTTGAAGTTCTTGTAAGTGTTGCTGAGCTCAGGCTGTGGTAGAACCAGGAATGATAGTAGCAAAGCAGTTGGGATGGATTATAAAAACTTTCAGTTAAGAAAAAAAAAGGAACATTTTAGAAAGAGTAGCTGAAATTAGGTGTCTAACAGAGAGTCCACCTCCTCTCATGCTTCATAATTATGTTCTAAAGGCTGTTCAAATTTTTCTTCTATGCCTAAAAATCATTAATACTTAAACTGAGATCATATTGCAGTCATGCTTCTGAATCTCCCACCCAAATTCTTGTTTAATATCATAGGCAGGTTTTCTGCAAGTGTTTTCTCAAGAGAGTAGCACTATTTAATGAAACAATTAAATTTAAATTTGTTTGGTGGCCTGAAATTCCTCAACAGTATTTCAGGCTTATAAACACAGTGGGAAGAAAATGATTCTTCAGAATTGAGAATAGAATCAAGCTTGTGATAAATATCTTAAATTGTAATCTGAACCACAAATCCCATTTCAGGAGCAGAGAGCAGCCAGAAGCAGTCATGATCCAGCCTGACAAGGGATGGAACTGACAGCACAAGCATATTAAACATAGCCACTAAAAGAAAAAGAGATGCTGGGCTGAAGTGACAAAATCAGACAACAACTGATTTGGTAACACAATCCATAAGAGGTAGGATTCCTTCTTAGGGAGAAAAGTTACCAAGACAAAAAGTCCTGTGCTCAGTTACTCCCACTGTAGTAAAATGGGTAGCAGTCATTTTTAAACTAAATAGGATATAAGAACTAAACACAACAATTTCTAACTAAAATAAGTAAAAGCTTTTCATTCTGACTGATAGGAATGTCATGGACTGCTAATAGGTTTGACTGCTAGTAACATTATGATGGTTTTAAGACAAGGATCATGTCTGGACCCAGTGTCCCATTTACTATCATAATTAGATCAATGCAGAAAAACAGTTGTGTAACTTGAGAGCTAGGCCTGATCACAGTGTAAGCCAAGCCTTATGGAACCTGTGCTAGCACATCTTAACAAGTGGATAACAAGGTACTTATATGTGTCTGAGATGTGGTTATGGGTGGCCAGCTCAACAGGAGTATTTATTCTGAGTGCCCAGATACTGAGAGGGTCAAATCACCCCCAAAGAAGGCCAGCTTGGCCTGAAAGTCTTTTTCTGACTCAGAAAGGTGCTCAAGCAACTTTACATTTTTTTGCCTGTACTTGCTCCACTGACACGAAACTTCTCAGGTCTTCATCACCTTCAGGGTTTTGTGCTTCTTCTCAGCATTACACCAGCAGCCAGCTAAATTTGGAGTGGAACTATTTTTGAACACCAGTTTTTAGAAGACACTTTGTCAATGTCTAGCTAGTTTTTGTTTGTTTTTTTTGCTTTTGAACAGAAAGTTTAATAATATATACCAATGAGGTGACACTGAATATATCCCTGCTCTCCTTTACACTGTGTCCTATACCTGGCTTTCTCTTGCTAGCAATACCTCATTCTTACCTCCAAAAAATTCCCTACCAGAATTTCTCCTTGATTCAAAGGAGTATCATATTTTCTGTTCCACATGGCTTAAATGACTTGGTTGACAACTTTTTTTTCTCATATAGGCTCAGTGGTCTAATTTGCCTGTTCAATGGAAAAGACAACCAGGTGCAAATAGAAAGAAAGAAATTCCTCTTTTTTGGGACACATTTTAGTCCATTCAAAGGACAGGAGAGTGGGGTAAGTTTGCCCTCACTGCAGCTCCACTGATATACTTCTGATGGTCATCACCAGTGTTTATGGAGAGATGATGCCCCAGCAAGAGCAGCTGTGAAGGTGTTGTGCCAATACAGTCCCTACATAGGTGGGAAATCCAGTGAGAGAGACTGGAGTTCCTTCTGTGCATCTCTGAGGGGTTTATTTTGCTTGGTTTATGTTTTGTTTGTTTATTAACTGGTGAAACTTCTTTTTTTGAGTGTAAATTTTCCTACCAAAAACTCAGGAAATCGTGGACAGGTCTAGGATAGCAGTGATGCTTGTTTGGGAGGAGAAAGTACAATCTTGTCTAGTGAAAACAAGAGGCTTGGGGCAGGGAGGAGAAGCCTAGTGAGGCTAAAGAGCCATCAAACATTTCCCAGATGGATCCAGCAGGGACAGGCTGCACGTGTTCATTCTTCTGTCCCTACTTTCCCAAGCAGGAGGCTGAGCACCCCCTTCCAGACATCCCTTGGATGTGTCCTGTGTGTCACCTCTGAAGGGCAGTAGTACCCACAGATGGAGAGAGACATCCTTCTGTGCTTTCCTGGGAATGCTTGAGCAGATTGTAGTTTCAGGGTGATTAGTTTTCATCCCAAATTGCAAACAACAGCTTTATGAGGTTACTCAAACAGTGGTTTATCCAGAGGAAATCTTGTGTAGTTTGTGACCTGACGGCATTGTGACTAAATAAAATAGATTTTGAATGCTCACACATGGTGTTACCAAGTCTGGATTTTGTTGTCCAGTGCAGTTTTATTTCAGTAGGAATAATGTTGAAAATTTTTATTCATCGCCACACGTGAAAACAAGAATCTTCTAGCTTCCAGCTCATTACATTTATTTAAGCATGGTGAGAAATACCATGAGAAGAAGATTTTTTAATTTATTTTGCTCTATTTGAAAATATATTTATGACAGTGGTGGTGGGCTAGGCGAGAATCTGAAGGGCAAAAGTGTAAACAATTTGTGGGTCAAGATCAAGACAGCTTAATTAGTGAAGGAAAGCTGCATGCACAAGCAAAGGTATTTGTTCTCTGCTTCCCACTGGCAAGGAGATGTTTATTCAGTTCCTGGAAAACAGCACTTCAGCACACATAATTGTTACTTGGGAAGGCAGGTGACATAACTTGAAACACCTGTGACTTCCTCCTCCTTTCCCCAAAATTTATTGCTAAGCCAAACATCATAGTTTGGCATATTCCTTCAGTCAGTTCAGGTCAGCTGTCCTGGCTGAGTCCTGCTCCTCTCAGGGGGCTGAGTACCTGAAGAGTAATTGTTCTTATTACTGAAGACTGAGGCAAAGAAGACATTAAGTATGTCAAACCTTTCTTCATCCTTTGTCATCATGTTTTCCCCCTGCTTCCAAAGAAGAAGGGAAATTCTCTTTAGCCCTTTTGTTGCTAATGTGTTTATAGAAACACTTTTATTTTCTTTTATGACAGTAGCCAGATTAAGTTCTAGCTGGGCTTTGTCCCTTCTCATTTTCTCACTGCATCACCTCACAATATCCTTGTAGTACTCCCAGGTTGTCTGCAACTGCTTCCAAAGGGCACAAATTGTCTTTTTGTTCCTGCATTCCAGCTTCTTGTGAGGCTTTTCCTCCATCCGTTGCAGTGGTTCCTGCTATACTGCTTCCTATTAATGTACAAATTGTGGCTTATGAGAATTTAAAGGTATGCTGAAGTTTTCTAGATATTTCATGGCATAAAAATGTCTTGGCCCTGGGAACACCACGAGCCCTGGTCACTCCTGGTCACTCAGCTGGCTTTCCCCACCTTGCCCATGGCTCAGAACCCATTTGAACCCTCCAAATCCTCCCTCCCTGCTCACAGGAAGGCTTCCTTCCCCCACCTTCTTTTAACTTTTGTTTCTTTTCTGCTTTCTATATCCAAACTGAGTTTCTTGCCCAAGCACAGATCTTACACATGAATCTTTCTAAACACCCACAATCAGAAATATTTCACAGTGAATTACGATGTGTTTGCACTCATGAATACATTGACTAAAAGGCTGAGTTTCAAGAAAGGGAAAAAGTGAACAGAACATAAAAGAATAAGGAATAGTTTGTAGGCAAGGATGACCCCTAAGAAATAACTTACAAACAATTGCTTTCTCCAGCATCACTGGTTTTGATAAAATTAGCATTTTTGAACTTTTACTATGCTTTAGACTGATTCTTGCTACCTTATTTGGGTTGAACATTTGCAACACATTAAAATATTCCTTCTGCTAGAGCCTGAGTGAATGCTTACACTCAGCAAATTAGTACTAATGTTAGTACTAACATTTTAAATACTCAGCATTTTGTTGCTGCAGAGAGTTTTCTCTGCCATGTTATGTATGTAGTTTTTCATGCTTGCTTTTAAAATTCACAGTGTGAAGGGTCAGGCTATGTCAGGCCCAATCCCCAGTCAGATAGGAGTGCTGCTGTGTTTCCTGATGACCTGGCCAGGAAGAAAAAATACCTCATTCATGTTTTAAGCAGTTACCTTAAGACTGTTTAGTAGGAGGGACTTGACCTCTTAACATGGGTATATAAGAGCAGGGTGAGGATTTAATTCCAAATTAATTTTTTCTTCCTCTTTCACTACTGCTTACCAAAGTCCCTGGTTACTGTGATTATTGTGGTAGACACTTCTTTACATTTATGAAAAAATGTTCAAAATTCCTAGCCACCATTTCAGGCAAAAAGATACCTTCCTTCTAGTGTTGACAGGAAAGTTTAATGTAGAATTGGCTTGTAATTATACAAGCTTGTAGGTCCATGTATACACAAATGTACCTTCTAAACAGTTTTTTCAAATGAGAGCTTGGCGTATTGACAGGGAAATTGAGGGAAGTACTTGTACTACTACATACAAATATAGTTTTTTTTTCTCAGCCAAAGCTTAAGCAAACATCATATTTTAGAGGAATTTAGAAAGTAATCAACAGTCACATTTATTTCTCTGTGTACATTCCATTTCTCTTTCGAATGAACTATTAAAGAAGGAACTGAACATAGATATTAAAATCTCTTCCTACTGATGACAAACAAACCTATGATAGAAGATGTAATAAAATTGACAAAGCAGCATGAAAGAGGAAGAATGAAAGCTCAGATTCTGGCAGCTTGAAGCCAGGACTTACTCAAAATTTTACAGCTGACGTAATTTGACAGCTCTGATGAAATCCTAGGAGTGTGTATGCACATTCAGCAAAAAAATATAGCAATGAACTCTATCTGTCTTGACAGGCTGCCACTTGAATGGACACTTGATTAATATTATCTTTATTCACAGTGCTGCTTGGCATGAGCAAATGAATTTCAAAATATCGAGCTTAATGCATTCATGATTCACTATTGCAGGAAGGATACAGCACAAATGAGACCTGGAAAATTAGTCCTACATTAAATATAATCCATCACTTTTCCAAAGGTTTGGTTCATTCGGGTATATAGGTAGATTTACACATTACAATAATCACTAGAACATACATTTTATATAAATGTAGCTTAAATTATTATTAATGTTAAAAAACATTTTACGGATTTGCTGAGTTGGGTCTTTATCTGAAAAAAATACTCTTCTGTTTTGTGAACTCTAGTCTATCACTTATTATACTTTTATTTACTATTGATTACAATTCCTAAATAATTAACTCTCTCTTTAACAACTCGATCTAGAGCAAAAAGGATCCAGAACAGAAGCTGTCCTATCAACAATCTGCAATTTCACAAAGAAAAAGGTTCTAGGAGTAAATTTTGGGGCATTTATTTCAATGTGTTTTCATTGTACTACTTCCAACTTTCCTATTATCATTGTTTTCCTGTTTCTAGGGATCAATTTAGAATACTATGGACCCTTTAGTTACAATTTCCTTTTCTTATAATTTTTATTCTGTAATTCAAGTTGCTGTTATTTGGCTTGGTTTCTCCTGGAAGCTGTCAGTGCTGGTTTTGGTCACAACCAGCATCATAATATTGGAAATATTAATCTTCTGGCTTAAAAGGAAGGAAGCCCATCTAGGATGTTTCTGTGGTCTCTTGGGTACAGGATGGCAGTCCTTTGGCACAATTGCAGCTGTGTGTGATTTGGAAAGAGCTGTGCTAAGGCTTCTCAAGTCTGTACTACAAATTCAGTTCACAAAGGGCTTACCAACTGAGAATTTTTTCCCTCCTGGCCAAGAAACAGTGATATAGGTGAAAGCATAAACCAGCTGGTGAGAGTAACCAAAACCTGAAGATGATGTTCCTCCAAGAAAGCGTTCTCACTATACTTTTGAGATTTTCACCTCGAAAATCATGGGGCAGTACTCAGGTGCTTCTGCATCAGCGTAATTTGGGATGCCTTGGGACACCTGATACATTCATAAGGCTCCAAGAGACCTGCACCCCTTTGGTTTTAGTTCAGATGGGACTAGGGAGATGCAATTGGCACAAGATGTCCAATGTCTGTTTGGCAGATTTCTCTCTATATCACCTCTCAGTTGAGTACCCTGTGGTTGTTGTAAGGACAAGGCAGAGAGCAGAGAAGGGAAGTTCACGTTGTGTATTCTTAGAATGTACAGTAGGTTAGAGAATGTGTACCACATCTCTGCCATAGCTGCTAATATGAAAACTCATGTCTTACATAGCATTTTATGGGTGTGCCTTTCAACAGATGGGTTTTTCTTACCACAGCTGCTCCTGGCCCTACATGGGTTGTGACTGGCAGAAGAGGAAGCTTGAGCTCATCAAGGCATGGATATTTTGTGGGTGAACAGACATGTAGGTACATGTTTGCCTTAGAAAGTGGAAGGAGCTCTTTTGCACTTTGAGGATTGATAAGGGTGGAGATTGCTTATAGAGATGTTCCCTGAAAGCAAGAAAACTGTGCTACAAAAAGTGACTTAGTTATCTTTATTAATAAAAATACTTTTAGACACAGTTTTCTTTACCAATCCTTCTACCTCTCACACTGGCACAGAGTCAGACTGGTTATAATGAGGTTCTCTATCTAATAAAACCAATAGAAGGGACTGTTTACTACACAACAGCTCATGGTCAAAAACATGTTTGTTTCTTTGTTTATTATTTTTATATTGTTTTCCTATGTCATGTACAAGAAAATTCCAGAGCATTTGTTTCAGTTATTTATTCTGAGAATAGAAAATGTTGCAGTTTTTGTTTGGACATACGCTACTTTTCCTTCCCAATCTAGGACAAGGTGGTTTGGAAATTGCCTTTATAGACAGCCCTGGGAACTGTTCCCAACTAATGAACACTATTAAGTAGCCAAATCTAGTTCAAGGATGATGACTTTGGTAATTCTGCATACAGGAACATGCTGGTTTTGCTTTGCAGTATAATTAGTCTCTGCACCTGCTTTATTTTAAATGTAAGCCATATGCTTGGTTTATGAAAACCAAAAATCTGCCATAGGGTTGCTAAAATATGTGCCTTAAAATACGCTTCTGATCTGCTGCTACATATCTTAAAGGAAATTAAAAATGCATATTGATATTTTAAGACTGAATGTATGGTTGCTCCTCATTTAATTCACAGCTTTTCTCAAGAACTGTACTTTTGACATGAGTAAATTACTTTGTCTAAAAATGCCTTTTATGCTTCTGATTCATCTTTCACATATTAACCACAAAGCTTGCCTCTCTCCAAGAGGGAGTAGATCTCATGAATTTCTCTGCTCAATAGTACTGGGATTGAATCCTCTTGTCCATTGCCTAATGAGGTTTACTCTGGAAAGATTTAAGCCAGGCTTATTTCCTATCAATTTCTAACAGACTGAGAGGCACTGATTGATGGAATGACCACTTAAAACTCCAGACATATTTGGAAGCTGTCATAATTGGTTTTTTTGCAATGGTATTTGCAAGAAAAATACTAAAATATACCAGTGGAGTGGATGAATGTGAAGGTCAGCTTTTTCTGCTGTAACAGAAAGCTTACTACCCTAAGTGGTGATAGCTTTTACTAATGAGAAGAACTATTATCCTTCATATTTCTGAACAGTGTAGTAAGTTTGCTGGAAGTTTTTACTTTATCTCTCCTGCTTACTGTGGCTAGAAAATACAATTGATACATTTTATGACTAAATTGTCTAGTCCATGTAAAATTTAGCTATACTACTTCTGCTTGTGTTAAAATCAGCAAGCCATCAAAAGAACTTGATAGCATGTTCAACATTGTTTTAAAATGGCAAGGCAGAAAAGCAAGCAAAACATGCATGGTGGTTTTTGTCACTAAACAGTGGACCTTAGCCAAAAACAGATTGATTATACAGAGTAAGAGCAAGAGGGGAAAGTTTGATCTCTCAGGACCCTAAAGTGCAGGGTCCATGTTTTCCACACCTTTCCTCTGAAACATAATCTCCTGTTACAAGTGTCATCTCCATTATAAATATGCTTAAAGACATGGCTCTTCCAAACAGCCTGGACTTCTTCTGGTCAGAGATGTATTCCATAGGAGGAATTAGTTTTAAAAATCACCTGCTTCTTTAACAGAGTTGTGATAGCAGCATAGGACAACGTTGATTCTATTTCATATACATTCCCTTCTTGGGTTTGGGTGGAGGTTTTTTGAGGGTGTGGGGGAAAGAGAGGGGAAATGAGAAGAGCAGATGCCCTTAAATAAGGCTGAAAATAACAGTGGCATCACTACAATGAAGTATTCATCTTTCCCAGCAAATAATTGTATGGAACCACCTTCCATTAGAAAATGGAGACTGTTAAATGAGAAGAATTTCAGAGGTATTTCAACAGTGTTATGAGAATAAAATACCTTAAAATTAATCTCCAATGGAAAAGTATACAGTTTTGCATTCTGGGTGTTAATAGTAAACTTGAAATACACACTGTATTTAACATGATTATATATGTATGATATGACACTGTTGAAGTGCTTCAATGTTTAAAAAGGAAATTTGATTCTTAGGGCTGAGGATATTCTGAGTTTCATTCTGTGGAAAATCTTGATTTTAATAGCAAGATTTGTTTTAGGAGAGAAGCAATGAACAGCTCTACATGTAAATAAAGTTTTATAGCAGATGGGGTTGTTTCCTCGCCTAAGAAATATTGTGTAATGTTAGGATTCTAATCTGTTTGTGTTCACATACTTGGCAGTCTTCAAGAAAGGTATAAGCCAGCACTGATAAACTTAGAAGTTAGTTTTTTTTTCCTAATACTATATTTTAAGATTAACAAAAGAAATTGAGACAGAACTCAATTCCAAGTTGTTCATTCTTCTGTCTTAATACCTTAGTGCATAAACTAAATCATGGTTTTATTTTGTCTTACCCATTTTTCAAGTAAAAGTTTAAGTTTGTGCCCTATTTTTGAAAAAGCAGCTAGCAACTAGTACATGAGGGAGAAACCTTTTCATCTAAACGGCTTTTCAGTGCTTATATATGTTTGCAGAAAATAACATTTTTTCCTTGCATCTGTCTGCAATGCCATCTGCTACTATGCTTCAGGCAGCTTTGATTGTGTAAACTTAGCTTTCCACTTTGCCAAATGTAGTGACTTTGAAAATGTATCCCCATTCATCCTCTCCTGAGACATTTGGTGCCTTAGCAGACCCAGTGCAGAATGTACCAGCCTCATTTCCAGTGAAAACATTTCTTGTTTCCTGACTTCTGCTTGTGCCTTCTCATGTGCCACAGCTGTCAGGTCAAGCCTTAGGACTGAGAACAGTCTTCTGCCACCACAAATTTGAATTTAATACACATCTGTAGTTATTTTAAGTTCCATTATTGGGTTAAGACCTTCATTCACAGTTATTAATATAATATTATTTACTCACAGCTATTGAAAGACAAGTTAGTACCATGATAATGAGTTATGCTACTACCAACACATCCTTCTGTGTTTTGTTGACCTGAAACAAAACTTAAAGTCTTGTCATTTTCTGGACTGCTGGTCTAGCCTCCTCTTAGGCTATGCTTGTACAGCTATGTATCTATTTGGGTGTAGTGGGACAAACCTTTCAAATACTTTATTTTTCTTCTTCTTGAAAATTCCCACCTTAAAACCCCCCTTAGAAGTTCCTTTAGCCCTAGTCATGGCTTTAGTCAACATGAGCTTCCTGCATTTTATTATATGATTGCAATAACGAGAAATAACCAAGAACAGAAGGTCATCAGAGAAGTCAGACAAAGACTCAGCCAGGTCAATATGTTGCTGAGAGACTGCACTTTATAGAGGCAAAGTTTGAAGACATGGGTAGGTTCTGGTTTTTCCCCAGCTGAATTGGAAGAAACACATAGGATTTTGAAATACAATAGTCCTTCTTAACCTCTGAAGGAGGAGCAGCATCACACTTCAAGCTAAGAGTGACCTGCTAACAGTTGAGTTTAACTTAATTATGATAATCCATATAAAACTGAGAGAAAAGAAAGACTAGTACCTTTAGAGCAGAGACATGATAGCAAGGATGTCTCTGTCTTTCTTGTCTATAAAGAAGAAAAGTTTAAATATTTTAATATTTTTTGTCATTTTGACAGAACGAAAGAAAACCAGGTAATTATTACCAGTGGAAGTGAGACATTACCAGAGCTGAGAGTAGGAGTAGATATTAGTGTGCCAAAATAATCTATGTGTGCACGATTTTGGGTATCCATTAGAATGATGAGCTGAGTTTCCAGTGTCATCCTTTGGGTTTCAATCCTTGAGACTCAAGACTGAATTGTCCCAGAGGTGGGCTGCAGTAATTTTGTCAAGATGAACTGGACCGACAAAATAATCAGTCATTTACTAAAAACCTTCATGCCTCCACTCAGTGGGCTCCTTTCAGGCAATTTTGACTTCTTTCCTCACAGGCAGCTCCACACAGCTCTGACTCCTCTCTTCTCTGCAAGTTTCTTTCTTCCTACTACATGACTGGCTAACCCCAACCTGTCCTTTACCCAGCTGGCTAACCCTGTCCATCCCTCACACAGCATCTTCTTACCTTGTCTATCCCCTGCACAACCACATCCCTCATCTGCTCACAGCCAGCAGACACCTAAACTACAGAGGACTCTAGGACTGCAACTAGTAGCCAGCTAGCCCACTCTTTTATAATCCCCATCCTCATTGGGCAGGCACAGATGTTTCCATGCCTCAGTTATCAGTACAGCTGTAATTCATTGAGGAAAATTGCCTTCGGCACTATCCTTGCAAGCTATCTTCCCACAGTGGGCTGGTTGTTTTGAGAAGCACCTTCTCCCATGAACAGGCATGTGATTCTGCCTTTCACTGACCACGAGCTCATCCCTCTGAGCGCAGCACCCCTGTTACAAGGGCTGTGAAAGATGAGTTAGACCAAAGAGGGCATGTGAAGTGTCCCACTTGGCTTCCTTGAGTTGTGCTGTGATCTGTACTGATCTCCATTTGAGTCCCAATGCTCTGGATGAACTGGATTGCAGACCCTGAGAGAGTCAGATGCTGGTTTGTCCTGTCTATGAACTTCTCTCAGAGGAATTGCATGCCTCTGAGAAACCTGTGCAAGGAGCTTGCTCATCCTACCAGGACCAGAATACATGCATGTGTTAGTCTGAGACTGCACCAGCAGGACCATGTTTAACCTGAAACCCTAGCAAATGAGCACAGAGTTTTTAACCTGGATGGGAAGAACCTTGGGGTGCACTCCTACTGCAAAAACTAGTAAGATATCTTTGTATCTTGTACCTTTCTAGCCAGTGTGGAAGACATGAGTGTCTTTACTCACTGTATGCAGTAGGTCTGGGGCTAGACTGCTGAAGGTATTATGCAAATACCTGGGAGGTATTTGCACTACAAGAGCTTCTCAAGGATTATGTGAATCACAAGACAGCTTGTTATGGCAAACACAATGTAATCAAGACTTTCTTCTGCTTCATCACATGATTAAAAAAAGAATTTGATATATTCATATGTCAGCGAAGGCCTGGTTTATGCATTTTTAATTGCTACAATGAGAAATGGTGGAGAAAATGCAGATGTGAACAATGCTGTGGGAGTTGGTGGAATAAATGCATAGATCAGAAAGAAGAAAAACTCATTAAATTCTGATGAGTGAACATGGTTTTAAATTGTAATGTTTTAAATCCTGTTAAAGTACCAATTTTCACTTTTTGAGACAAAAGCAAAATAAATAGTTTTATATTAATGTGAAATGGATCATCTATTGGAAGTCAGTAATACGTTCTATGGAAAAGGTAAGTTTTCAGAAATTTTCTATATGAAAGTGATTGTGAGATGAAGGGTCAAAAATAATCAACACTAGATTCTTGCTAACACTAGAAATTAAGGAAGCTGAGGCTGATGTTTCCTCAAAGCAGCTGCTCTTGGGATGTACAGAGCTGGGTGTCTTAGAGCATGACAGTGTGTACAGAAGAAAAGGCACAAGAGGTTCTCATCAAATGAAGCTGGATGTGTTCTTCAGAGGTGACTGTATGGCCTGAGACAGCTGAGTGAAAGGAATGGTAATCTCACATAGCTGAAGAATTTAATTCCCTTTGAAAGTGATGACAGTGCTATTACTCTAAATAGCAACAGGTGGACTAAAGGTGATGATTTTTGGCCTGGAGGATCCTAGTCTTGTCATCAGCTTAATGGAGGAGATGAAGTAGTGTGGAATAACTAGATGTTAATGATATATTTAATAAGCCAGCCAACAGTATTTTAAACTACTAGAGCTGGTAGAGGCTTCCCAGGAGCCTGCAGAAGCCATGTAGGTGGCCTTTATTCCCTGTCAGGTTCTACAGAGAAAGGAGTTGTGCCCATATATGCAGAATATCAATAACATAATGTCTTGTCTTTCATTGAGCATGAAAAGCATACAAAAGCAGACTAAACCTGTCCATCCCTACACGTGCCTGAATAGCATGCTGGAGTCTGCAGCCTATGGCAGAGCAGACAAGGTGATAGTGATTATCTTCCTGGGACAAAATGTGTTCTCTACTAGTAGAGAAGAACACAGGTACACATTTGGACTTAGAGTAATAATAGCTGGCAACAGGAGGGGTGAGAGACCTCAGCTGGGATGGAGGACATGACACTGGTTCAGCTCAATTTGGCTTTAAGCATGCAGAACATTCCTGGAGTTGTGGAGCAATACTTGGGTTTGCTTCTAGAGAAGCAGAAGCTTAGAACTTATGGGACTAAGCAAGGCCTCAATAGTTTTAGTTTTTCTCTGGTTTCTCCAGGGAAACCAGGTTCATGGAGCTCTGGTTTCTCTGAGACTTCTGTTCAGCATCTGCACACTTAATTCACTGAATAAATAGATTTCCTATGAATTTTATTTGTTTACCTTTTTAATTTTTTTTTTTAAAGCTTAACTTCCAGGGTTAAAACAGGCCAGGCAGTCAAAAAAAGAAATTCAGTGATTCTCTATGATTCCAGAAAATGATGGCATGTTTCTTTGGAGTCTTTCACATGGGATCGGGGTAGTGAGGATGGTATATGAATTCTTAATTTTTTTTTTTTTCACACTAGGATTGAAGATTCTGAATGAAAATGAAAGATAATATAATCAGGGATAAAATCAGCCCCAAAAAACCAGACTGAAACCCTACAATAAAGAGGTCTGAGGTGAATAAAGAGGTGAATTATTGGGGAAATAAGGAATGCCAATGTCTGAAAACAGCTAAACAGTATTTATCTCTGCAAGAGAATAAGTATTCTCATCTGGTTATGAAATTCATAGATTATTCTTTTCAAGCATTAAAGGCATAAGGAAAATATGGAGGAGCAACCTGGGACTGTGGATATCTCAGATCAAAGCCACCATTCAGACAACATCACTGGGATAATCCACCCTCTAGCAATCTTTCCAGACTGCCACAAAGCATCGTGAATTCTGTTGGAAGTGGAAGGAGCAGACAGAGTCACAAACAGTGCTGGCAGTTGCACCCCTGGTCCTTCTATGATGTAGGTGAACTGCACTTTAATTCTCATTTCTAAAGGCTTTTTTTTCCCACCAGATATGGACTTTTTAAAATGAGAAAAGCAAGACATAATTTTCTCAAAGTTACTGGTTTCTTTCTTCTGCACTCAGACTGCCGTTACCCCTGTGCTTTTTATTACCCCATCATTGTTGTAAAGCATAACATCTCTTCCTCATGACAACAATGCAGAAGGTAGCCAAGAACTGAGAAGACTTTCAGATTAACACAGGCTGGTAAGGGTGTTGTGTGAATAATGGACAGCAGATGTTCTGTGAACCCTTTAGTATTTACTAATCATTGACATTTGAAGAAAACTGTCTCTGTCGGTGGAGATCAGGTTGCCCCTTCCAAGGCTGAGTTTCTATGAGTGTTACTGGGATATAGGTCATTACACTAGAGCAAGTAGATTGAACAGACAAATATTTTAATGCCTTTTGCCAAAATTTATCTGTATCATTACTTTCTTTCTGCAGAAGAATTTGTATTTCCAAATTATATTAAAAGAAGTAAATTCTTGGTGGATTTTGCTGGAGTTGTTAAGGTATGTTCATATTAACTATGGTTAATTCATAACTAACTATCATTCCTTTCATCACTTTTGATAATTTAGAATGAAAATATGTCATTGCTTTTCAAACTGAAACATTCCTTGGAATACCCACTATGACAGATTATAGGATTTAATAGTATTCAACTGCCATAGGATTGAATTCTCCCACTTGCCTCTTCTTAAAACAGGCTCTCTTTCTCCAACATTGATAATTTAAATGATTTCCCTTGACATCAAACCTAGATTAGTCAGCTGGGAGAACAAAGAAGAGACCTCTGGTTAACTGCAAGTAGCCAATGTCCTGCTGTTGAGCATTTATCTGGACCATTGAAAGTATGTCAAGTGAGTAAGTGCTAGTTCGTTGCCTAATTTTATTCCAGGTAAAACTTGCAATTGAAACAAATCACTGCAATAAATGGAACTATTTGATACCACTGTGCTGTACCACAGCATTGTCTCTATCATATTTTTAAAATGTCTGCAATATAAAATACTCTATAACCTTTTT
This sequence comes from Muscicapa striata striata, assembly GCA_030060385.1. Lineage (NCBI taxonomy): Eukaryota > Metazoa > Chordata > Aves > Passeriformes > Muscicapidae > Muscicapa > Muscicapa striata. The sequence goes on from JAREIS010000031.1 coordinate 2,916,272, forward strand.
AAAGGATTTAAAGGTCATCTTTGATGACCTTAATTGGAGATGTAGACGTGACATGTTGGAGATATGTATGTGCTTGGCACAATAAAAAAAAAAAAAAAAAAAAAAAAATCATAGAGATAAAATTATCAACTAACTGTGGATCTGTGAGGCTGTTGTTTTTGTCTTTAGTGCAAGATTGTGTCATTTACACCAGTCAAGAATTATGACCTCTACCTATCAAGAAGGGGGTTAGCTGCAAAATAAAATTATTTTTACATTTTCCTCTGATTCAGGTAAAATGGACTTATTTAAGGCCTAAATATGAACTAACCAAATGGGCAGAAAACCCCCCCAACATTTGATAACACTTTTGTGCAGCACTGAGCTATGTAACTTCTACAGCTGCTGAGTTTCATGTGATATGTTAGGTAAAAACTTAGGTGTGACTGAATTAAATGAGATCCAAGTTTCCTAGCCCATAAAGTATTTCCAAGGTCAGTCAAAAGCAGATATCTAGGGAAGTGTGAAAGAAAATGGGTGCACAAAACACTTTGCCCCTTATTCTGCTGCCATCATTGTGGAGATCTCTGTCATATTGCCTTCAGCCATACCTTTACTATCCTGGTGAGATCTGATTGATGAAGTCATTGTCCATGTTGAAACTATTGTTTATTTCTGGTCACTCTTCTTGCCCATCTTCAGCTCATCTCTAATTACATGCTATAATTTTGATATAAAAGGAGCAAGACTGCATTAAGCAAAAAATGCATTTCATAGGGGCACAATAAACTTTGGGGGTTCTTTTCCTTCTTTTATTCCTTTCCTAATTAATTTGAATACTGACCTGCTGTTTTGGTAGACACTGAACAAAAATTTTCATTGAATTGTCTATGATAAAGTCAAGATTTTCTGTGTTATAACAGACATCCCAGAGCCCATCATTTCAAGCACTGAGTTTTGCATTCCTTGAATATAGAATGAAATATACTCAATTTAATCTGATCTTTTATTTACATTCACTTGACTTTACAATGTTCTGCCAATCTGCCCAGCTAACACATATCTTTGGAGATGCTGCTTAGTCTGTAAACTCCAGTTTAGGTCCAATGAGCTTTTGTTGCACTGTTTATATTTGCAGGTATCTGGAGTGCTTTATGCTGTTTGCTTGTTTCCATGCTGGTAGCTAGGCTCAAGAGTGATGAAAACCTTTTTAGGTACCCCTGAGTGGATGAAAAGACTCTTCTTAGTTTCAGTACATCTGGGCATCAATAGGCCCTTAACCAGAAATGGTTTGTCCTGTAACAGATTTTAACAGCCATTCTCATATCTATCACAGGAAGATAAGACAGGAACATAATATTCCAAATGGCAAATCAACATGCTCACGTGTTTCAGCCTTAAATATTCATTAATATCTTCCTCTTGTTTCTTTAAAGATTTGGCATTTACTTAAGTAATTACTGTCTCCACTAAATGGCTGCCCATATTTTGTCCTTCTCCAGTATTATTTATGCCTTTGTTCATCTTAGCCCTTTGAGCCTGCCTTTATCGTGTCTGCCAGGTGTACTGTGCACACACATGCTGAATTAATCTCCCTAGTCTGTCAGAGTGCAAGGAAGTGCATTTATTCAAAGAAGAAGAGGGGAGAGAAGGGAATTCAAGCTAAGATAGACTGGTCTTGGTTGTCTTTGTGAGTTACTTACACTGGGCAAAATGCTTTCCATGTGAATAGTTTCAGTGCAAGCAAAGACAATGTCAGACATGAGTAGCCTCAAGTCAAATCCTTTGCCATCAACATGCCTCAAAACAAGCTGATTAATTCTTCAAACTCTTATTCCAAAAGCTTTGCTGCACTGCACCACTTCCATCATGTAAAATCTCACAGCAATGTCCTTTCCCATCATGAGTGAGATAACAGCCCTGATTCAGCATCTGGGCACTTTGTCTGCAACCCATCCCATACTTACATAAGTGAATGCTTCCTGAGAGTTTAGTACATTTTTCCATGGCTGGGCAAGTAGATTTACAGGTACAAAATGACCTGAACAGCAGTGCAGTTGCATGAGTCTTCTCTGTGGAGTTGGTTGATCTGACCCTGCACTGGTGGGAAAGTTTGGGGTGTCATGTAGTGGTGCTTGAACATGTCACTGATGGACTGGGAACTCAGTCCTGGTGCACTGGTGTTAATCAGCCAATATTCACATATAAACAATCAAGACTGCAGGCTAACTTGGCAAGGAGCTGAAACAAAACCAGAAGTCTTCTCTTTCAAGTCAGACTTATCTGGACTCAGTGTGAATTCTTCCAGGTAATTTGGAAGCACCCTGCTCTTAAATTAGAACAAAGAGTGTCTCCAAGTGACAATTTTCCACTTGGAAATGAGAGGCAAAAAGGAATCAGGAGGAAACTAATTATGAATGTATGCTGAATAAACCAAAGTTGCTATTTAAATTTTAAAAATGTTGAAGAAATAGATGAAGTGGAACTGCTCACACAAATTGGTGAAGACAGTCCTGAGCAGATTTTGCCAGTGCACAGTGGGAGCTGTGTAAGAACTCTTAGATCCTCCTGAGAAAGGAGGTCTGTGGGAATGCTTTGAAGGCAGATAATGAATACAGTCAGGAAGAAGCAACTGGGAGATGCTAGGAAAAGCCCACTCTGTGCTGAGAAGAATCACACTGGATATCCATCATCACAGGCTCTCTCTTTGATGTGTGCTTTGGTACAAAGCTTTGGGAGAGAAGAAAATATAACTAAAGAAGGAAGTTGAAGTTAACCACTACAAAGTTTATCACTTCTGTCTTCAGCTGATATAAGTGGCTGCTGTGCCAATAGACGTCCCTAAAGGTGTAGTGATGTGATCCATTATATCTTTTCTAAGTTTAATTCAAGTAGTTTAACTTCAAGCCAAAGAGAATTTCAACCAGAGAAACTAACAAAAATATTTTAAATTTTTTTTAAAAAAGGTTGTTTTTAAAGTCAAAAGAATATTGCACTTCCATTAAAAATACAGAATGAGAAAAACAGTTTGATTTCTTCTGTGTTACAGTTGGCTGAATGTTGTCTGTAGGTGTATGTCCTATTTGCCTAATAGGTACCTACATAATGTTCTTTGTAACTACTGAAGAAATATTACAGTATTTACTGACAGAACTTTTGGTTCTTAACTTGTAATTTCAGAGAAAATCAGTCTTTTCTGTTTTGTTTTGTTTTCGCCTTCTGTGGATATGTTATTAATTTTCTTCTGCCATTAAGTATTTAGGGAAAATGAAACTTACTTGCTCAAACACTCAAAGCAAATTTAAATATTTTCTCCATAAGCAATTTTCTAATCAGATAGTCATCAGACTTTGCACCTTCCTTCCCTGAAACCTTACAATGTGTTAACTTATAGACCAGTCCTTGTGGCTCAGGCATGCTCTGAGCTCTGGGTTTATTCACCAAACAGACCAAACACACATTTCTTTCCCTGTGCTGTAGAGTTCATATCAAATACTGTGCAGTAGGCTAACATTTCCTGACCAAGAGGAAAGATATATTTTTAAATTATTATTTTACTGATTTTGTTGAGGAATGAAACTCCTGCCATCTTCAAAGGATCAAGACAATTTGTAAGTTAATAGACCAGACATTATTGCACTAAAGAAATTTCAATTTGAGTTTATGGAAGTAAGCTGTAGTGGCATGTTTATAAACCAAGAGATCATAAGGTTGCAGTGAACTGAAGCTGCAAATTTGATGTTTCTGTGCTGAGAAAATTGCCCAGCTTCCATTGGAACTGACAGATATTACAACTGTGACACCATTGTTACTTTTATGGTGTAAGCCCCAAGTATTCAGAATTTGTAAACAGAAATGGCTTTAAAATCGCTTTAAAATAATTTTTAAAAGCAGTGTCAGCTTGAGGCTAGACCATGATTGAGATGGAAAAAACATCCTGTACCACTCCCTCTCCCCAATTTTGTATGCATCATGTAAGAATGGCAGAGCCCTCCTGGCAAGACCTCAGCCTTCCTTCTGACTCTTACTTTGCCCTGTGTTTAAGAAGATACCAGAAATTTCCCAGAGCAGCCAGTTACATCTCAGGGGTTTTGCACAATAACTGAGTGGGCCCCAGCAGTTTCTTCACGAAGCTTTTTTTCAACAAAGGTCAAGAAAAAGCACAAATTTAAATATTTTGACCCCTCTCCCCAAATCATACTGAGAGGTTCTAGCTTCTCAACTTGAAAGCCATTCCATGATGTCTCATGGAGGCTGGAGTTTGGTTTGAATTTCCATTCCTCTCTATATACTATGTATGACAGAAGCAAGAGTCACTTTCCTGGTGAGAGAGGAGCCATTTTCATCATGGGTGTCAATGACCTGAAAATGAAGTTAGCCACTGATAGCAGCCAGTAGGGGAGAACCAGCACAGAAGATGACTGAAATACAACTTCTCTGAACTAGGAGGATATTTCCAAGTCATTGTAATAATTTTTTTGTTAAGGAGAAAACATGCATTTTGCCAAAACCCTATGGGGTACCAAAACCAGTTTAATCTGAAATTTTTAACCCCACATACCTGTGCAGATTGACATACTCATGACCTATTTAAACTCCAAGCTTACAACACAGCTATTAACTCTCTTCTTTGGAGCAGTCACATGTTATTATCTTTTAAAACTTCTCTTTAGAAAATTATAGAGTTGTGTAGAGCCCACATTCACATTATGGAAGATAGAAATTGACACTCAAAGATTTGAATATAGATTCTAGTCTTTTCTCTAAACCTTTTAACTGATTTATATCTTTCAGACAGCACAGTGCAAAAATTTCTAACATTAACTGGTTATTGAGTCTTTTTAAGATTCTTTTACAGTTTTGTTTGAATAAATAAAAAAAAGTTTTAAAAATAAAATTTCAGGCCTCATTTTCATAATTATGAGAATCACAAATCAAGAAAAGTTCAGTGTAAAATTTTTCAGTCTTTAAGTTGTCAAACATTGAATATAAAATTGCCTATCACAAGCTGATTAGAAATCACCTACTATTTCCTAATTTTTAACTAAATCTCTCTTCTTCAGTCAGCTGAGTTGCTAACCAAAATGTTGCTAAATCTGATTGGCAGCCACTCATGGAAAAATAGGAACCACCTACAGTTTAAACATCATACAGGTTCTTCAAGTCTTGGGTTCAGGCATACCAATGACACGTTTGCATCTGTAGTTAACACAAAGAAAATGTTTTGGCACATAAATGGATGCAACAACAATTCAAGAAATGCTTGGCTATGTTCCAAAATGTCAATCTGAAAAAAGCACACTAAGAGGTGGTTGATGAAACTTATTAGCTTTTAAGAAAAATAGGAAGTAAACTTTTAGCAATGTATTTATGTGTTGTCACCTCTTAGCCCAACTGAGGTATCTTGAGGCTATGGATTTGGATTTTTGAGTTCTTAAGTCAAATGTCTTGGCTTCAATGAGGTTCAAAACTGGACCATGAAGTACAGGTTCTGATATTTCCATTGCTTTACATTGTATTTTGCTCATGTTTAAATTAACTGCAGGTGTCACAGGATCATTGAGGCTGGAAGAGACCTTCAGGATCATCCAGTACAACCATCAACCCAGTGGCACCAAAATCACCTCTAAATCATATACCCAGGTGCCCCATCCAGATGCTTCTCGAGCACTTTCAGGGACTGTGACTCCACCACTTCCCTGGGCAGCTTATTCCAATGCCTATCCACTCTTTTAGTGAGATAATTTTTCTAATATCTCATCTGAACCACCCTTGGCACAAGTTCAGGCCATTTCCTCTCATCCTTCCACTTGAGACATGGCAGAAGAGACAAACCCCTCCTCACTACAATCTCCCTCCAGATTATTGAGAGCTGACCCTCCTGTTGTCCAGACTAAACATCCCAGTTCCCTCAGGGACTGTAGGAATTCAGCCTTCAAATTTAAGGTATCTACAGCATGCACATTTGATTCCTGAATCTAAGCTGGACTCCACTCCTGCTGCTTTGAAAGGATGTAAAATTACAGCCTGACAACTAATATAAGGTATTAGTGTATGCTGCATTTTGTCATAAAACATCAGTGATGGGAGGAATTCAGGGATGAAAAAGAAACGTGGAGATATATCATAGTTACATTGGAGACAGATCCACTTAGAGTAATGAGATAAACTTTCACACTTCAGGGCTTAACCAATTCTTTTTGATCACTTCCTGAAAGACATTACAAGCTGTGGATGCTTAAAATAGCAAGGGACTGGATTCACAGATCAATCCTTGGTTGTGTTGATTAAGACCCAGAGCCTGAAAGATTATTTCCTCCATGAAGAAGTAATTCCCTTAATTGTCCATGACAGGCTGTTTTTGTAACATTCTCTGAAACATGTGGCACTTACTGCTCTTGGAAATAGGGTATTGAGCTTGATTAATCACAGCTCTAGGCTTGGCCATCCCTTGCACTGTATCCAATCAGCCACTTTTGTTACATGGAATTTATTATCCTATAACCTTTAGGTATCTTAAGCAAGATAAAGCAAACATCTTATTTTTGAAATGCTGACTCACAAGGCTGAGTGGTGGTGGGGCCAAGGGACCTTGTTCTCACTCTCATGACATTTCTCTCTGTGATACTTTAACACAAGCTGATGTCTGCATCACTGGTGAACCATTCTGCCCTTTGTATATTTTTGCTCATCTGCTTGTTCTGCAGATGCTTTTTTCCTTTCTTTTGTGGGAGAGTAAAGCATTAATACTTAGTACTGATGCCCAAGAGACATGTTAACAAGATCCTAGTTTACAGGTGAGTTCACTTAGAGCTTATAAAATCTTTAGCTCTAATGGCTGTATGCCACAAACTTCATTATATTTGCAAAGACACTTTTATATAAGACACTTCAATATAAGATCCTTTTCTTCTTGGAGTTGGTAAATTGCCAATTGAACTTTTGGTTACTGAAGTTGTGGGCAGATACTGAGTACATTTTAAACTCACTAATAATAGTTTTACTTCTGCACTGTAGACCTTAGCATTTCATGAGACAATTATGGCATCAAAATAAGTCATAGCTGAAGGCACTGACTGACAGTCAGCAGACTCCTCTGATGCTCACAGAAGCTATGGGAAGGCTGCCACTTCAGCTTAGGACAAGGGTCTCAATTTCCACTTGCACAAAAGAGAGCAGAAAGAAAAACAAGCATGAAATTGTAGTGGAGGATAAATCCTAACTCAGGGGTGCAGGCAGGAAAGGCAATACAAAAAAATCACCTTCTTGACATCCCTACATCCTGCCACCATGTTCTGAGACAAGTGCTGTCAGAGTGCTTTCCAGATGGATGAATGGAGAGATGGACTATTCATATGTGCCACATTTACTCTTTTTAATTCTTCAGAAATAATAATAGTGCTAAGGAGATAATAAAATTGAATTTCTGCCTTGTATTTCAGCAGAGTAGGGTTTAGTTATTTTGATTTTTACTGTTATTATTTCAAGTTGTAGAAATCACAAAATCAAAGTCACAGGGTGGTTGAGATAGGAAGGGACCTCTGGAGATCTCCTGGTCCAACTCCCCTGCTGAGGCAGGAGATGATGACACCCACAGATGATTGTGCAAGACCATGTGCAGATGACTTTTGAAAGTCTTCAAGGATGGAGACTCTCACTTTCTCTCACTTTCTCTCACTTTCTCTCACACACAGTTCCCTGTCTCCTTATTTAGTTCTCACATTCAGAGGGAATTAGGTGTGCAGTTGTATATGGATGTGTGTGGCACACCTTTATGCTTCCCCATCCTTTTTTTAGTACTGTGAGGGGATCCATACAAGAGATAAAACTCTGTATATCCTTTAAGACCTTAAAACTTTTTGTCTTTGGGTAGGACTTGGTTGTATTTGATCTACATTAAAAATCAACAACACTTAATGGCCTAGTACAAATCTGTTTGGTGTCCCCTGAGTACAGGGGCAGATGAATGAAGCTACAAACTCATTATGATAGTAAGAGCAGCAGACTTGGCAGTGTGTCATTATTAATTGTCTTAATTGGTCCTCAGTATAGCAGAAAAAGTTTAGGAAATATTTTACATATAAGGCAGCTTTTTCTTTTATCCCAGAGCACAACACACTTAGAGCAATAGCTTGACTTCAGAGCTGATTTGTAATCCCTCCTCCCTCTGTTTGTTTATGAAAATGTTTTCTTTAGATCTTCCACCTTTTCATAGAAATAAATGTAAAGCAAAAAAGTTGGCATTTCAGCAAAAGAACAGTTGCAATTTTGAAAATAAGTTTTTGATCCATTTACAGGGGAAATCCTGTAGGCTGAATAGCAGGCAATGGTCCCATCTCTGCAACAAGCTCCTCCTCCTCATTATCACTCAGCCTTGACAGGGAGGGAAAGCTGAGCCTGTTGTGTGTGACAAATTAGTCACTTGGTTCAGGAAAAATTGAGATTGTGGACACAACACAGAGAAATATTCCTCAGATTTTTAATTCCTTCTACCACTGTCTTGTGCAGAACTGCTCATACTCAAAAAAAATACAGTGCAACTGAGATAAGTGGGGAGAAAGGGTGGCATATGGTGCACTAACCAGGGCATCACACTCAGCAGTGCATTTCCCATTCCCACAACTTCAGCTCTGGCAGTGCTCAGCACTCTGCTATCTCCATTAGAAGGAGGGAAATCAGCCCAGCTTCTCCTCAGTTTGGTGACAGAATTTCTAAAAGGATTCAAATACCTTAAGAGTTCCTCCAGGCACATCACCACACTTTTATTTATCTTGACAATATTTAAACTTTTGATTTGTATGGATTTCTGATTTTGAAAGATGCCAAAGGGAGTTAATGTCACATTGAAGCAAAATATTAAAATGTATAGCTGCAAGTTTGGGACATAATGCCTTGATTTAGATACAAGTTGCACTTAACAGAACTTCTGAAGCCTCTTTAAATATCATTGTGCTCTATGTGATATCCTTCAGAGTCTGTGACTGCCTGCCTTAAAAGATTTCATTTTATTGTGCTCTGAAGCATATACTGACAAAAGAGCCTTCAGAATTACCTTTGGCAGTAGCCCTCATCAAAAATTCTTGATGCCGTATTTACTGGAAAATTTTATTCTTAATTTGTGTTTGCATTGGTCTTTGGTGAGTTCTAAAAGTAGCCACAGTTATGGTAACTGTAGTATAGTAACAAAGGGAATGGACAAAGAGCTAAAGAGAATATTTTCTTAGGGGCACAGAAAATGGAAGAGGTACAAATGAAGAAAATATTTTCCCTTCTGCTACTGCTTATGTTTAAACTTCAGCACTTAACCTTGAGAGCTGTCAATACCATATGCACCTGAAGACCTGTAAGGACTCCTTTCTTCCTTTGAAGGCTATATCTGAAGTACAGAACACAGAGAAATACAGAATTCTTGAACATTGAATGTGAAAAATGTCTGGAATGCTTACAATTATTTCTCTGAATCTGATACTTTAAAGAACATTTGAAGTACTTATTAGAAGTATCTGGTGAAAATAACTTCAGTTATTTCACATAATCATAGAATACCCTGAGTTGCAAGGGACCCACAAAGGTTATAGAGTCCAGCTCTCAGCCCTGCCCAGACACCTCAAGACACCACCCTGTTCCTGTTGAAGACCACCATGAGGTCTTCCTTCAGTCTCCTCCAGGCTGAACAAACCAAATGATCTCAGCTGCTCCTCATAAAATTGTCTGAGTAAATCTTGGTTAAGAATAATCGTCCTTAAAGCATGACAAAACATGTTCAGAAAAACCCAGATGTTTTCAGCCACTCTACATTTGCTTTGAATTTTTTAGTCACACAAATTCAGTGGAATGCAGTAAGAGAGACAAAGGTATATCCTTTCATATACTCAAGAAAATTTGCACTACATTTAGAAAGAAAATCTACACTATAATTTAGAAAGAAAATATTAGGGAGTCATGTGATACAAAATTTTCCAAAACAAGGTGAAAGAGTCTAAAAGAAGGCACAAATTTAAACATTCTGAGTAGCAAGCTTGGGATGAGCTGCCTCTTTCAGGTGGCTTGTCCTTCCTACTATTACTCAGCAGAGCACATTTGATGGTAACACAGAAGAGATGTTTTGCTGTGAATTGCAGGTTCATTTTTTTATGTTTGTGGCACAGTCTTCTGGGTGAGCAGCCTTTGTGCACCCAGCATGTTGTAGGTGTGTGTGGGGCTGCAAAAGGGTAAGAAAGCAGAAAGCTGCTGCTGCTGCTGCTGCTGCTGCTGAGGAGTGCTGGACCTGGCCTCACCTGTGCCAGGCACACTGCTGTGCTGCTTTCAGGCACAGGTACTTTCTGTTCACATGTTTATCTGCAGACCTAAAATGCCTCTTGGCAAAGTATCTTTGCCTCCCTTATGGCTCCCTTCTTCTCAGGTGCTGGTGGTAGTAAGTGCAATTCACTCACCTTCTCTGTTATTTCATGTGTAGCCAGTAAATGGATGGAACTGTGATCACCTTCCCTAAGACCAGACAGGAGACAGAGTGCTCCAGTCAGACTTACTGGGACCAGAAAATACACAAGCATCTTCTGGGCATTGTCTGCCTCAGGAACTAAGAGGGTGAAAGACCAGTTCTCAGGGGCCAAGCTTCTTCCTGCAGTCAGTATCTGCCTAAAATTCCTCATACTTCAGTTTCCATGGCCTAGAACATGTCCTGTTTAGTTTGGACTTCCATTCTCTGTCCTCTAAATAGTTCCAGCAACTGTGTGATGGCATTATAGATATTTTACTTACATGTGTTTTAGAACACAAAACCTTCTGATCATGTTATGAAAGTGCACAGAAATGACAATGGCTTGGTTGGTTTTGGTAAAAAAAAAAAAAAAAAAAAAAAATTTGGCTTTAAAAGTTGTTCTTGTTCAACTCTAGTCTAATGGCTTTTTTTCTATAACACTTCCTTTTGAGTGATATGCTTTGTTTCCTGTTTTGAAAAAATGTCTGATAAAATGGTATGCATGAAAAGAAAATGCTTGCCTGAGTGCTAATCCTCATTAACTGGGATGAAATCTGACAGTTTTACTTGAGATACAAAAGCTCACATTACTCTTGATTGTACCATGATAAGAAGGATAGGATCAAGTCTGGTCTGAAGAATGCAGACATTCTCCAGCAACATCTGCTTTTTGTCTTAAATGATGCTTGAGTAGTTGGCAGAGTGGTAATGACTTTAAAAGTGCAATGTCTAATTAGAGTCATGTTTGCAGCAAAATTGCTTCAGGATATTCAGTAAGAAAAAGCTGTTCTTGGAGAACATTACTTCTTCAAGCCTTTAAGAAAAACCTAATCTGACTCCAGAATGTGAACAATTCTTCCTTCCTGTAGTACACAACGTTGTGGAATCTAACGGGACATTGGAAAGGCATAAATAATCCATCTAAAGCTTCCCAGCATGGGAAGTGGCTCAATATAGAAGGAAGAAGAGCTCTTTGAAGGCTGAAATATCAATGTACAGCAGCTGGTTTTTATCTGTGGGATCTTCATGTTCCTGCAAATAACTGTAAAATCGGGCATGCTTTTGGTTTTTAAGTGAGTCGGTATGTTTGCTGTGTAGTGACAGAAGGCTGCTGTCTCTGTGCTCAAGCAGTACTTTGTATAACCAGGAAAAAAAGTACAGACATTTGTTCTGCCACCCTGATGCAGACTGAGGGCCAGACTGCTACACAAATAACTCTGAAGTAGCAGCAAGTCTATTAAAGTTTTGGGCTGCCTGTCTTCAAAGGCAAGGAAATAGTCTGACAGGAAAGCAGTAAACAGTGTGTGGACATTTCCCTGGCTCCTAGCTAGAAGAGTGAATATAAATGGGAGACCTTTGAGATCCATGGATCTTCAGCTGCACAACTTATTTGCCACCCTGGAGGGATATACACCAAGTAGCTATCCCCACAGGTGGGGAGATGAATTATAACTGTCAGAAGCACTGTAATTTAAAGCCTCATCAGCAAACATTTTGGAGAAAAAATAAGGACTTACAAAACAGTTGTCTGAAAGCAATGCCTAGCAAACTAGCAGCTCCTATGCTGTTTTAAGTGGTCTCTCTCTAACCACTCTTCATCATGCATGGGCCTTAAACCTCCTCTTTCTTTTGTTTCATCAGTCATCCAGCTGCAAGATGCTGCAGTAATTAGCAAAATGCAGACAGAAATGTAAACCACATTCCTCTTGTAGTCTTCTATCAACAAGTTAGTGGATTTTTATTCACAAAAACAGAAAGATAAATCATCTTTTCTAGTGCCTTTGGATAGCCAATTCTTATATAGCCAGCTTGGGTACTGGCAGAAATACAAAATCCAGGACAAAAATAATACTAAGTTAAAATGGCTTCAAGAGGAAGTTGTTCCTGTGGAGACAAGGTTCTGGAGCAGATGTTCTTCTGGGCAGCTGGCAGGGCACAAACACTCTGTCATGATCTGACCTCTATCTGTAGTCTTCTCTGGAGTGACTACTTTTTTCTGTAGAGCATCATTCTTCATCATGTCTGTAGCTCTGGAGCTTGTTGACAAATGTTAATTAAATATTCAGCATTAAAATTTCCCTTGAAACACTTTTCACCACATTCTACCATATCCCAAGGCAGCTAGAAGAATTTAGTAAGGTTTACTTGAACAGTTCAATGAAGCTGGACAATGCCAGGACAATGTGAAATTGCTTTGGCTCTGAGGGTCTGTGCCCTGGTTTGCAGTAAAGCCATAAATACAGTCACCTTAAAGGGATCTCTGACATTGCCCATAACAGAAAGGTGTGCAGATTGGTGGCCTCTGAGCTCTGAATGAACTGTAAAGTATATTACAAGCTAAAACCCCTTTCAGAGTTCTGCACAGGGAGTGTGCACTTAAGTCAGCGTATGATAAAATAAAGCATTCTGTTTCCAGCATCCACTTAGGAGAAATAGCCACAATCAGACCTTCACAAAATGCCTTTTTGAACTTTCTGAAGTACAACCCCAACAGTGTTCAAACAGCACATGGGCCAGAAAGCTCAGCCAGAGGATGGGAGCTGATAATGCAGAACAAGAGTGAGTTAGTGACCCAGCAAACTGTGGGGAAAGTGAAACAGGGGACAGTGCTGTAGGTTGGGCAGAGGCATGTCTGCCTGCTTATCAGAGTCAATTTTTCACAGGTTTGACGTTTAAGTCTCTATCTCAGATAATGTCTAATAGTGTCCTTAAATTATCTTTCTTAAGTAAAAGGATTGTGTGTCTTGCATAAAGAAGTGTTAGGGCTTTTTTGTGTTTTCTTTTTTCTTTCTCACCCTACCCTGCAGATAATAGTGTTCCTTTATCTACAATACAATTAATGACAGTTTCTAGAATATGCAGTATCAGGGAGCTGTGAGGCTGTATCAAGCTCTGGAAAGCCCACAAAAGCTGGATAATATATTTACTGCAGGCATGGTAAATACTGAAACAGTGGTTTTGTCTAGTAGTGTATAACATAAGTGTTAAGTATGTTATAGTATAACATTAGAATGCTTCAAAACATCCTGGTACTTGCACTAAACAGTCTAATGAAATTAAATCTGTTAGAGATTTCTGGATAAAAGTCTGTTTTTAGTGACATAAAAACTGGGGGTTGAGCTATGATACTGATTGTATCTTGTTAAAATTTTCAGATGAAACTGAGACTCCATGTAGAATATATATATTTCTAAAGTCATAGTGAGAAAAAGCTTAAAAATTATGAGAGAGTAGTGAAATGAATCAATGAATTCCAAAACCATTTTAATTTAAAATCCTTCCCTTATTCAAAACAGCAGCCCATTTCTTTTTAACACACATGGAAGCATGCATGGCTCTTACATACTTCTTGCATGTGTAGGGTATGTCTGCTCTGGTTTCTGCACAAGGCAGAAGAAAGATGCATTTTTCTCTTAGTGAGGCACTAATTTAAAAGAGGAAATTAGGTGCTGTAAGAGAGTAAGTAGTTGTTTAGAGGAGGATCGTTGCTACACTCAGCTAAGCATGGTGGGGAAGGGGGACATCTGTTCAGAAACAGAATTTGTAAGAAATGTACACTGATTATAAACAGATGATTTCTTATTTCTTATCTTTGTTCTCCATCAGAGCGCAGGGATTTGCACAGTATGTGGTCGTCAGCTAGAAGTGAAGGATGGGTGCAGGCAAGTACTTCACTAACTCACCCAGATGGAGTGAGTGTGCATTCTGTAAGTCAGATGGCAATGGCACAAACTAAAACCCATCACAGAAATGTATTGCTCCAAGTTGAGAAGGATCAGCTGCTGGTTGAGAAGCTGATCAGCTCATGGCCAGCCTCATCTGGGAGATGATTTGAGCAAAATCTGAAACTGTCACTGAAGAAATTCACTCCCAAGTACCTAATGATGGTGTAGAATGCTAAAGCTACACCTGGAAGAACAGGGGAATAAAGGGGAAACTACTTCTCAAAATTATACATTTTAATAAGGCCTATATGAATGCATGGTTCCAGGGATGCAGTATTTCTCAACATAATTCGGGGTTTTGGTTTGAGGAATCAAGCCAGCTTGCTGAATTATTGTGTCAATCCCCAACTGTGACAAGGAAGAGGGCATTTAAATAACAGTGTGGCATGTAACAAAAAGTGATACTCTGTACTTTCCTCTTCAGGGCTATAGGATAGTTATTTTTATATATTCTTATTCTTCCATTACACAAATATATGAGAGACTCTCCTCAGAAAACACTGAGGAAAAAAACGCAGACCAGGTCCCCTGAGCACTAATTTCAGTATGAGAAGGTGGAATGTGTGTGGAGTGAATTCCAGGCAGGCAAGCAGCTCTGCTGTCTGTGAGCTCTGAATATCTGACAGCAGGGGCAATCTGGCTAGCATGAACCAAGCTCAATAAACAATGGGAAAATGAATCACAGTGGTGCAAGAAGAATGCATTCTGGAGAGTAAGCAAGCAAACAGCTCTGAAATTTGTTAAAACAATGTCCTGGTTTTAGGCAGGACAGGGTTAATATTTTACAACAGCCTTGAAGGGATGGAACCTGGAGCCATGTGGGCATGTCTAGGTTGTTAGTCTATATCATCTGTTGCTGCTGGGGAGTGGGAATAAGAGATTCTTGCTTCTGGGAAGAAGGGAGTGGCTTCAGGTTGAGAAAAGGTGTGGCAGGAAGGGGAAACCCTTCCACCATTGTTCATTGTGGGGTTTTTAGTGAACATTTTGCATGTAAATAATCTCCTTTGTACACTTTTGTTATTAATACTGTTGGTGTTGCTGTTTGTTTTTCTTATCTTGTTGCTGTAAATTGTTCTTAACTCATAATCTCTGCTTCTAGTCTCTCTCACCGGAGGAGGGATGGGAGCAGCTAGTGAGTTTTTTAAGGTGGAAATACTAAACTGGGGAATACCATCCCTAAACCACAACAGCCTCCTCTTCCCAGAAGCAAGTCCCTTACTTCTGTCCCTGGCAGTGATGTGAATGGAGAGAAGAATAACCCAGACATGCCCACACAGCTCCAGGCTCTGCCCCCTCACAGCTACTGTGAAAAATTTAACTCTCTCTCCTGGTCAAACCGGGACAGTCATAATTCTATGTAGCAGAACCAAATATTGCTTTATCCATGAAGACATAATATTTTTGTGTTCAACATAGCACACTCCAGATGCGTCATGAGTTTACTCAGAGATTGGTAATGAAGATGAAAAATGAGGCTTTACATTGTTTCAAAAAAGCAGATGTTAATATATAGACTGTTCCTGTATAGTAATTCACCTCTTACTCCCTGCTTACTGATATTTAAAGTACTAGTGTTGGAAATAAACTTAGCATTCTTGTCTTTAGCACTGGCATATCTAG
The DNA here is from genome assembly GCA_030060385.1 of Muscicapa striata striata. Classification (NCBI taxonomy): domain Eukaryota; kingdom Metazoa; phylum Chordata; class Aves; order Passeriformes; family Muscicapidae; genus Muscicapa; species Muscicapa striata. The sequence goes on from JAREIS010000031.1 coordinate 2,932,076, forward strand.
CTTGCTAATAAATGGGAAAGCCAAGGATTAGTGTTAACAACAGTTCAGATAATTGGAAATAAAGTGTAGCCCATGGTAACTCAAGTGTTCATTACCACATTTTTATTCCAAGAAACCTGTTTTTAATAATGGATGCAAAGTACGTGTAACTGTCACAGTTCATTGTTTAATTAGTTTTCTGATCAAACACATTAATGAAGGAAGACCTAATAAATCATGCAAAAGCAGAACGAAGTACTTAGTTAATATGTGTTGCATTGATTAATGCTGATATGAAACCACAGCAATCTTGAAACAGTGGTTATATGTGACCACACACAATTACAGGGGCACCTTCAAACATATTAAAAAAAAAAAAAAAAAAAAAAAAAAAGAAAAGGTATTTTGAAGTCCAAGTGAACACTTGATCTCCGTGGTTTCCCAGCAATGCTGCTGGGATCAGTGCAGGGTGGTGCAGTGTGGTGGAAAGGGGATGCAAGGGATGAACTTGAGCCCTTTACCAAATGAGCTGTAGTTTGGTACAGGCTCCCAAAGAGGCAAAGACCTTTGCTGTAGCTGGGCTAAGAACCCTAGGAAATCCACAAAGGAGCCATGATACAGAGAACATACACACTCACGAGCTTGGAACTCTGATTGTTCATTAATACATTAATAGCAGGTGGCTTTTTCAAGACTCTGTACAGAAAAGATGAGGGCACCAGGAGTCTCATGCACACCTTTTCCAATGAATGCAATCCAATCATGCAGAAACCTCTTAACCTGTAGCTATGACAGACTAAGGGAGCTGCCTTTGATCTCTCCCTGTTCGGCACTCTGGCTGAGGGGCACCTCTCAAGGTTGCTTTTTAGGGCAGAGAGACCTTTTACTAATGACAAATCTTTTGAGTTCCCTCTAAATTTCCACTGGACTGCACCCAAGTGACTCTCCCCTGGAGCTGGGATGTCTCTCAAGTTTTGAGATACCTTACCTGAGAGCTAAAAGATTTTCTTTACCGAAGGTGGAGAGGTGCCTTATTCACAACAGATAATTGGGAAGTGGCTGAGAGCATACTAAATCAATACTAATGATAACCATGCAGCTAATTCCTTTAGACATAAATCATTGTCCAACACTGAGACTAAGGTTGAACCTAACTGCAGCTATGCTTCATCAGGTGTTTAGGGTGCCCAGTCTGAGGCTCATGACTAAATGGGAGGGTCTTTGGTCTCTGTAAATTATTCTAGCTCAATTCTAACTTGATTTTCCTTTGTATATTTAATCTATGTAGTAACAGAGTGAAATTTGCCATCAAACTTTATTAGGTTGCTCTTTTGCAAATTCATATTAGAACCACTTTTGCAGATACCTTTGCAACCTGTCCCCTCAGCTGCCACAAAGTCTGTGGCAATGGGGCACTTGGCTGAGCAAGCTACCATGGTGCAGCTGCAATTTGGCCTGTTAACTTGGACCTACATCTAAGGAAGGTTTCTAGGACCTAGCAGCAGAAAAATATAGGAATTTCCAGTAAGCAAGTGTAAAGCACCTGAGTTGCTCCAATGCTTTGGAAAATCCCAGTGGTCCCTGATTGTATCTATTATGTGCTGAAATATTCTGAAAACTCTTGCCCTGCATAGCTTCCTCCAAGTCCCACTGCTTGTTGTGTCACAGCTAGGTTTTCCTCAGCCTACCCTCACCAGCAATACAACTGTTTGCCTTGACTTACCTTTGCAGAATGTCCCAAAGGGATTGCTTCCTGCTTTTCCTCTCCTTGTACAGCCCCAGGGGAGATTCCCCCACAAACTGCTATGATTAATGCATACAGGATCAGCTTCCTCTCCAAAAACTGTTCCTTCTGATTTCCAAACAAACAACAGGAAGAGGATGGAACAAGTTGTCCACCTGCCAGAGGAACAGAGAGATCTGACCTGGTTTCCCTCAGACACAGCCATAACTGGGAAGGAGAATCTGAGTTCGGTTGGCTGAGCCTTCACAAGCACTTTATTCATGCACTGCAAACCCCACTACTTTCCAGCTAAGAGAAAAGTGAGGTTACAGTTTTCTTTCTGCAAAACACATTACTACATATCTAAAAGGAACTTCTCTGTTTTTTTTTTTTTTTTTAAGTTGATTTCCCATGAGATGAAACTGGCTGTTTACAATATTCTTGGACAAGGCAAGAAACACAAATTAGATGTAGAATCCTGCTGTTGGAGTATCTTCAAAAGGAGAAGCTCATAGTCATTACCAAATAAAACATAATTTGAGATGTTTAAAAATGTTCATGGATGGCAGAGAAAATTCAGGAAAATGATAATAAAAAATATGTATATACACAATATTGCACGATTGTATAACATACACAATCTCCAGCTGGATTATGTATGTTTGATTTGATATATTTTAAAGAAGCAGGAGGAAGGCAGAAGCAGAAGAGAACCACTCAAATTACCTTTTGATTGACAGCCTTGACAGAATTTTTCCTTTGAAAAGTGAAAATGAATTCATACAACCTGACATCATTATGAAACCAAGGGCCAAAACTCCAGTGTCTGCTGGAAAGAAAATGGAAGAAATGACATAAGCAGACAGTTTTAAAGTTTGCCTTAAAGTTTATATTATTTGGTAGAATTTTTTTTTAGTTAATCAGCTTGGAAGCCATGGCAGCCTTGTCCTCTAACAGTGAGGTAAATCAGCCCTGTGCTTTGTCTTTCTTCCAGCTACTGCACAACTTTCTATTGTGTGTGTACTAAGGACAGGGTCCAGAAGTAGTTTTTGAGTTTTTGTCATCACTGCACGTTGTGCCACTACACAGATTTAAAGGAGGTAACATCCAACATCTTCCTCAGAAACAGACATAACAAGAGCAAAAATTATTCTGTGTAATAGGATGAGGGAATTTTCATGGTGAGTTATTGTGGCAGCAACTTTAATTTAAGTGACAAAAATTGAACCTAGTAAGATTAAAGTGTGCAATCTGTAATCCTACACTAACTAAAGCAGGAATAACAAATATCTGTGGTGTGTTCAGACCCAGAATTCATCAGGTAGCATCTCTTCCCATCATATTCACTTAAAGAGACTTTATAGATTCTGTGTCTAAGGCTGTCAGCCTCTGTTCCTGAAGTGGAAAGTTGAAAACAGGCTCAGAAGAGCTCTTCCCTGTATCTTTTAAAGGGATGAGGTTCAAACATTCATTGTTCACTCCCCATTTGCAACAACTTTTGCACCCCTGTAGAATTCCCACTGACTTTCAGAGAGGCAGGATTTCACATCAGAATATCTGATCTCCAAAATATCAGATTTTTTTTCTGAAATGGTGGAACAATTTTAAATAAATTTCTTTTAAATAATAAGAAGAGTAATTGCAACTTAATAGGAAAGAAATATACAGATTGTTTAAGAATTTTTGAGAGGTTTTAATCAGAAGTTTTAAAAGCCTTTCCAAAACAGTTAACTTGAACTAAGCACATGAGAAAAAAAGACTTTTTCTTTCTACAGCAAATTGTCTAACATGAGCAGAAAGTTTTGGAGATCCACCTTTTCCTTCCTGGAGACAAAATAAATGTATTGAAATGTTTCATGTGAAGTGGTGCAGAGACACTTGTCAATGGAAAGAGTTTTCTGCTGCTTTCATTAGTTTTACTAATTGTTTCCCTGGCCTAATTAATCAAAGGGTTGTTTCCTGCTTTTTTTTTTCCTAGTGGAAAGGTGAGTCTTTCAAAGGCCTGTTCTGTGCCAATCAGAAAAATCAGGTGCCACTCTGTTCCTTGATCAAACCATCATTTAATATATACCCTGTGGGGATAAAAATGAAGAGAGAACTTTGAATTGAATCAATGAAAAGAGTTGGTTCAATGTGAAGTTCCATGGAACCCCCTAAAATCACTAGGCTGTTTTAAATAGAAGCAATCACACTTGCCAGATGCACAAGTTTTGAACAAAAGACAAACATGGCCAGTGTGAATGAGATATAGGATACTTGTCTTCCTGTCCACTTGAGCCACACCTGAAGAGGTGAAGGGTCTTGTTCTGCTCATGTACCCTGGGTGAGAGGAACAGCTTCCACACCTTCATCTTTCACATCTCTTGAGGTGAGTTCTGTGAGCAATGAATGAAAAGCTGCACTCCAATGAGCAAGAAACACTGCTTTCTTTGCCTAATGAAACATGACTATCCAAACACCCTACTTTGCTTGCCACACCATGCATGTGAAAATTCAAAGGATTTTTTTGAGCAGTCTTCCCAAAGACTGGGGAATCACAGAATGGGTGTGTGTCATACCTGCAGGGGTGTCAGATCACTTAAAAAAATGATATATGAGAAGTGTCACAGCTTCAGACAGCTGAGTTGTGATTTGGATAATGGTTTTTCACTCTTCACCTATTTTAATAAACTTGGGAGATAGACACATGAAAGGCATTTGTGCCTTGTGACAGTTTGTTGCTGGAATATAAATGTGATGCACATTGCTTGGGTGAAAGACCACAAGGAGCTCCTGCAAGCTCCAGGTATCTGTTCCTTAGTGTCTAACTGGCACAACAGGGAGCTGATACACCAGTGCTCTTGTAACTGTCTTTGAAGGTGCAGATTATGCTGGAACATGTGTCCTGCTTTAGGGCACCTCAAGAACAATGTACGCAGAGCACCATGAAATCATTATGAGCCCCAATTGTACAAATTAATTCAATACACTCTAAAGCATGTTCTGCTTTGGTGCCCACAGGGTGAGAGGGACTGAAGGAGGTCACACTCCTTTCTTTTCACTGACACCCTCTCCTATTCCTGCACAAAGCTTCAAAGGCTCCTGTGTCTAAAGCTTGTTTGAGCCCTTGCTCAGTGTGCTGAAAGCTGAAAGCTGTGGCAGTGTTTGCAGAAGGGAGCAGGCAGGGCAGCACTGTCACACTGATAGCTGGGGATGGGTCTGGCTGCATGTGGGGCCCAAGGGCAGAGCTGCCTGCTGAGGTGAGCCAGGAGGGGAGCAGTGATGGTGTGAGTGTAAGAATGAACATTCTGAGAAATGAATGGCCCAGCACTCCCAGAAATACTCTGTGTTTCAAGCAAGGCAGCTCTGTATGGAATATGGTGCCGTTGCTGTGAATGGGAATAGGGCTAAGGCAAAGACAGTCACACATATTGTGTGTTGCTTGGTTTTATCCCAGCATCTGTGTGGATGAGCTGCAGGATTTTATGTATTGCTCCCTGGGAATATTGCACATTTCTCACCATTACTACTAACATCTTTCTTCAGGAAGCACAGCCTCCAGGATTTGAAACTCTTTTATTGCTGTCATATGAACAGAATTTTTTTTGGCTATACAGTAGGACCAAGTATGGTGACTACACTACTACCTGCCTACTGTTTTCCTCAATTCTGACTTCAGGTGTCTTCTATCATGCCAGCCTCAGCACCCAGAGGCTATCCACCTCCTCTCTCACAGAGTACTCTGCTGGAAAGAGCCATTTTCATTAATGCTTTTCAGTGACTGAATGTCCCAAAACTTTCCCTGTAATATCAAGCTGTAAATTATATGGAAACCTTAATCAAATTTTTCCCTCCAAGGACTGGAAGAATTTCACTAGCACTGACTTGAGGGTTTCTTATTTTGAGACTTTTCCCAGTGTAATGGAATTTTTCTGAGCTCATTGTCTGTGGGAAGCTGGCTGTGTTTGTTGCCTGTGCAGCTTTCCAGCTTCACCTTTCCCTGAGTGTTGGAATTGGGGTCTGAACCTACTCCTTGTTGTTCCTAAATCTACTCCTGCACAGTACTTACATCTGCCCCTTCTCTCTGGGCAACAAAAAAACAAAGTTAGGATCACTTGGTGGTAAATTTTAGGATCTCAAATTTAAAAAGTTATGAGGATCTCTCTTGAATGAGATTCCTTAATTATTAAATGCAAGTCATCTTGTGCCCAGCTCTGCTGTCCTGACCCATTTGAATGGCCTCATTGGCCATAGACAGGAATCAATGGTTGTATCTTTGTAAGGATACTGTGGTTTTATCTGGATTGAAAATACTGTACATTGAAAATACTGGTTTATCACCTTTTTCCTGAAACAGAACTCACACTAGTGAGATTGAGGGTTGGACTAGATCATCTCCAGGGCTCTCTTGCAACCCCAACCATTCTGCTAAAGCAGTATATTGAAAGACCTTAAATTGTAATTAGAGTTCCACCATAGTCCAAACAAAGCCCACCTGAACTATACACAGCTAGATGTGTTTCAATTTGTAATGCCACAACACTGAAAAATACAAAACCCATAAACATGGCCAGTTAGGAATAAATATTATACAGACACCTTTGATGCACATTTATGGATCTAAGCTTGCTGGCTGCATTTGGCTTTGTTTAGAACAGCATTAGAACAAACTGACTAATGAGAGATATATATCTCCTGCAATTGCTGCTTGAAAAACCTCAGATGAAGGATTTTCCTGGGCAAACACATGCACTTATACATAAGCTCATAGGACACATGCACACACATATCTAAAGTGCTGACACTATATACGTTTATAATGCCATCAAAAACCATTGAGAGAAATGTTAACATTTACTTCTGTTTTGACAAGACTGAAAAGTTTTGATTTTATATCATCAGAAGGTAAGTATCTGACCAGTCCAGTGTACTGCAAAAATTCCAGAGGGCAGGTACATATCAGGGGGGTGGTGATACCCCCACTGTCCAAGGACACAGGGCTGAGCACACTGGGGACCTCTCCACTGCTGCTTGACATGAAAGGAGGGCTGCAGCTGCTGGATCATCCTCCACAATTTCTCCAAGGTCTGCCTTATTCACATTCAGTATATTGAACACTGTGGACCTTGATTTATATTCTTATTTGAGGTTACCATAAAGAATTGCTTCACTCTCCCTAGAAAGCATTTGAGAGTGTATATTCTACTGGCTATACCAGCACATCAGGTCTTTCTTCTGCTTCTACAAAGATGTATCTTGCAGCTCCAACAAGGTTTTTGTAGAAATGGATTTTTATCAAAAGTCAGGTATCAATCAGTCAGACATCAACAAGTGTGCTGTTTTAGGAGACACCTCTTGAACAAGAAGTCTATTTAACAAATTGGTTACATGTATTGTGGCTAAACTTACTATAGTTACTCCTTTTGAGTACCTACTCTTTTTGAGCCAAAGTTTTTCAACTTTGATGTAAAATTCTGAGCTTAAAAGCAAAATTTACATTCTGAATCTTAAACTATTTTAATGGTTAAGCCCATCTTGCTCACAGGATAAAGTATATTGTTCAATACTCCATTAATAAAGGTAGGTTTTGTCAAGATTAGAAAGTGCATGCTGGTGTCAGTTGCAGTAAGTTAAAAAGTTTAAGCATATCCAAATCACTAATTTTAAAAAGTCTGTGTTTTTATTTCTGTTAGTGTACATGCAAATACTTTATAGCAGACTGAAATTTTTAATAGGGCTCATGACCAGAAGTTTCCTGAATAATGCTTCAAATTATCCTGCCAGAGGCAAATTTAATTGTTGTATGCATACGGCACATTTGCATTTATTTGCACTTTGTTCCATTCTTCAGTTGCACTGCAGATGCAATGGTAAACTGTCACATTGTAGGAATTAAAATAAATGTTATGGGCAACAAACTTATGCCATGTCATACTAAGATATCTTCAGGGCAATATGCAATAAAGCTTAAAATAACTTAAAAGCTTGCTCTGAATGCTTTTCAGCATGCATTGGTTTATGACAGCACTCAGAGGCATGAAAAAGAGTATTCCAATGCCATTTTTTCTTCTGGTAGATCATTACAGGCAGATGTTTTTCTTTTTCACACTAAAATTTTTCAATTAATCTCTCCCACCTTTCACTACCTTTGGCAGCAACAGTTCATGTGTTATCTGGTGAAGAGTCAGTTATCCAGTTAATCTGAAGAGATGGAAGGATGAATCCTTTGTTTGGTCACCTGTTCTTGCTTAGATATAGGTATGCCAGCTCAGCTGTTCTGGGACTCTGCTGGAAGTGGCTGGCACTGACATGCACTGCTTGTGTTGCTTGATAGACAAATATCTAGTTCAGAGAAGAGCAAGCCAGAGCAGTTATCTCTGTGGCAGGGAGCCAGTGTTGTTTCATTTGCTGTTAACAAGTAAAATGTAGAGATAGCTATTTTCTCCTGTATTATGTAGAAGTAAAACTCCAGATCACAGAAAAAAAAGGATGAAATTGAATTCTGTTCCCAATGGTTCATCCTAAGCTTGTGTAATCTTAAAGGTTTTTTTTTTTCTACACAAATATTTCCAGTAGTTTCCTAGCTCCTGCCCCTGCTCAAGCCTGCTGACTGTATTTCAGGCTTGTCTCAAGTATTTGCTTTCTACCTGTAAACAATTTTTTCTGTCCTGAGAATAGGAAAGGAGGCCTACTGTTAAATCATATAGAAAATGGAGTAAGTTTCCAACAAAAAAAGGAGGAAGAGGAAAGACACTTGTAGAAGTAACTGGGACTCAATCTTGTTTCTTTGCAGCCGGATTTATAAAATTTAATTGTGCTTTATACAGTAATAGTGCACAGTGCATCTGGCTCTCAGTGATGACTGGTTGTTTTTGAGTGTGGTTATGTCTGATCCTATCTTGTTCTCTTGGATCTTTGTATAAAAGTACATGTTTTATACTGTGACTGAAAAATAGCATGGCTTCTCTTCAGGGTGCAGCTGGTATGAGCTCATCTTCCCCCTCACAGATGGTGACACAAGATAAAAGGTCACATCATCTCCCAGAGGCCCTGCTGTGCTCACCAACAAGACCAGGGGAGGTATCACAGGCTTTAGGAAAGCCCATATAGATGCCTTGAGAGCTGAACTAGCTGATGGTGAACAAGAAGCTTCTGAAGATGCCATTGGGTGCTGTGGCAGTACAACAGAGGCAGATGGAGTCAGATGCTGTTGTAGGACAAACTTCACCGAGGTTCAGATTTAGTACATAATGAAAAATAGCAAAATTTTCTGTAAAGATTAATTTTTTCAAGGCTAAGTTAATAGCTAAACAGGGAACAACATGAGGAGAGAGTATCAAATATGTAATGGTCAGGGTAGAGTATAGTTTGGGCTAAAGGGTCCTTCATTCTTCTCACCTGAAAATTCTAAAAGTGCCTTCCCAGCACTTTTCTGCTAACTGCTGCTCCTTGCACCTGTGGCCATCAAATCCAATATGAGTAACAGAGTGTGTTGAGAGTTGTAAAAGCCTTTGCAAAATGTTTTCCCAAGTGTCATGATTTAACACCAGTGATCAACTCAGAACCACACACTCACTCACTCACTGCCCAGCAGGATGGGGGAGAAGAGGAAAGTTAGAAAACTCATTGTTTGAGATAAAGTTTAATAGGCAAAGCAAAAGCTGTGTACACAAGCAAAGCAAAAGAAGGAATAGAACAAGAGGACATGTACTAAAGCTGCACCAGGGGAGGTTTAGGTTGGACATTAGGAAGAATTTATTCACAGAAGGAGTGACTGGGCATTGGAATGGGCTGCCCAGGGAGGAAGGAGGCAGATTCACCATCCCTGAGGGTGTTTAAGGAAAGACTGGACGTGGCACTCAGTGCCATGGTCTGGTTGACAGGGTGGTGTTGGGACAGGGGTTGGACTTGATGATCTCAAGGGTCTTTTCCAACCTAAAGATTGATTCTGTGATTCTTGAGGCACATATAAATTGAAGACCTGTATTCTATTGGGTTTTATCTTCTCTTTTATTTAATTTAATTGCAAATAAACCTCATCTCTTCAAGGTGGGATCAGCTAACCTAAAACAAAGTACCTGGATGTGATGAGACACTGAAAATTTGGTGCTTTTATTTCAATGCTAGAGATGTTTTTTATTTACAAAGCTCATGAGACCTCTAGGTATAGCAAAACAAAAAACTCCTTATTTACTGTTGTAGACAAAAAGAATAACAGAGTCTGTTGCAGCCCTAAAAAACAGCAAACCATTAGAACTGGGGTTTGAAAAATTAAATATCATTAAATGTTCAATTTCATCTGTCTCTCAGTTAGCCAGAGCAAAGGCATAATTGACAAAGAGTTTGCCACACCATCTGGGGTTTTTAATATAAGATCTCAGTACTTATGTTACTTGATTCTTCGATGCAACTGCTGTTTTTCAGTTCTCTAAAGAAATGTGTTATCTCTGCTCTTCATTTCAAAAATTAGTCACCCCAGTTCAGTTATCAGTAATACAGTAAGACAGAAAATGCTGTATTCTTTGCATTTTTATGCCTCAAGTATGGTATAAAAGACCTTGAGCATGCTTTGATAGATTTGTGCTCCCACTGCAGTGGGTACAACCCAGAGGGGCTGAGCAGAGCTCTGCAGCTGAGTGAAGCTGGTGTGCAGGGTGGCTGTATCAGACTATTGGAACTCTCCTGATGGTCTGCCAGCTGCTGGGCACTGGAGCAGACAGGAGCATCAGCAGGAAGAGCAGGGGGGTCTGGAGTTTTACAGGACTCTGCTGCCCCAGCTGGATCTGCTCATTGAGCAAATGTCTACGCCCACCTTAGGACCAAGCTCTGCTAACAAAGCTCAGTCTAAAAGTCAAGTAAGTCAAGTCCCGAAGCAGAGTGATTTCACAATCCACACAAAAGCCCCCAAAAGCTTCCAAAGTAACAGCCTCTGTGAAACAGAAGTGTGGGAGATGGATAGAAGATGAAGGGATAATCTTCCCTGTTACATGTGTGCTGTAGTGAAAGCAGATGGCAATGCACAAATTTATGAGGATTAAAAAAAAGCAATTAATCTTTCCTCAGACATAGATCAATGCCTCCTTGCCTCAGTTCACAGGAGGGCACGGGCTCACTGAGCTCAGTCCTTGTGTACCAGAAGGTGGTGCTGGCTGGTCACCCTGCCTTGCTATTAGTTATTGACAGGATTATTCCAGTGTAACTTGTTGTCCTGGGATGCAGGAATTCAGCACTGTATTTTTTTTTTAAATCAGTGTAGAGCAGCTGCTGCACAGAATTACTTGGATGGCATCCTAGTGACTGCAGAAACACAGTGGTACTTGAAACTTGGAAATTATATTAAGCAGAATGTCCACCTTTGCCTTAAGAGTGAGAAAGAAAACCACAAGTCTTTGCAGACAATTCTAAATAATTTTAGAGGAAGAGTTGATGGTGTTGGAATTCAGCTATTAGAAATGCAAATGACAGATCCAGCATGAGCTGTGAACTCTCCTGTCTTTGCTACGATGTTAGAGACAAGTCATTTCATGCTTCCTTGCCCATGCAAAACATGTGAGCAAATTGTTTCTGAAACATAAGGTATTGGACTGGTCATATGAATGCCAGAAGGCATTTATTTCTAGTTAATGTATGGCAAAAAATTTCTCTTCATACCTTTAATATGAATCAGGAGATAGGGTTGTGATAATGAAAAGCAGAATTTGTCTTTGGTGTAGTCAAACTGTAAAAAAGGTGACTTTTTTAGTAGAAATCTTAAATTCAATACATGGATGTTATGCAGTCTGTGTTTACACCAAACACCCTTCCCAAAGGAATTAAAGAGGTCTTTTCAAGAGTGGTGGAAGGTGGAAGAATCAGATTCTGGCAGTAAGTGGAGAAAACCCTTGAGAGAGCAGAGCACATCATTTGTCAGTAATAGGGATTTTAAAAAAACTTGTTGGAGTAACATACAAGTTAGAACTGTAGAACTGAAACTGGTAGTCTGCAGCTTCAGAACTGGAATTCTACTCATTACTGGCACAAAACCCATTTTTGTTATTTATTATTTTGTTATTTATTAAAAAAATCATGAGATGATTTGGATGACAAGCAGTAGATTCTTTACGCAAGAAGACCTTGGTAAATTAAAAAGAAAATACCTCAAGAAAAAAAAATCCCATTGAAATTCATTATGATGATTTTATTTAATTAATGGAGAAGTATGCCATCTATAATCATACCCTTTTGTGCATGTGCTTTTTAATAAATTTTTGTTTGCATATGTGAAACCTTAATTATTAGAAAACTAAGGAAGCCTGTGGTGTTTATCATATTTTCTAGCTTGCTGTGAAAATTTAATTATTGTGTATTTAATTTGATAAATTAATGGACTAATAACTACACACTTATTACTTCAAACGAACAAACAAACAAGCAAGCAAGCAAACAAAATCCCTCACATACCCCAGTAATTCTTGACTTTACATATTGAAAATATAATTTGAATCTGGGACTATTTTCAAGAAATGTTATTTCTCCATTTTTTTATTAATATGAGCTTTGTGACAAACAAGCAAACATCAAATGCTTATGAAAAAACCATAAAAAGCTAACAAGATATGAAAAAACCACAGATTTTTTTAACTCTAAAGGGATCAAGGACAATCTAGTCTCATAAATCTCCTCCCCCCATCATGACCCATACAGGTCCTTATCAGTTCTCACTGGAATTGAAATTTCCCCTCCCTGGAAAGGCAGTTCTTCAAGTTTTGTTTTGCCAGTCCATGCATAGCATTGCTGTTATCCAACAGTGTGAATAACTCTGGCTGGTTTCAGAGGGGCATTGTGTCAGTTTCCACACAACATACAGAACATCATGGCTTTGTGCATTTCTTTCTAAAACACACCTACAATTTTTCAGCAAAACATCTCTCCATGATTCACTTCTTGCAAAGATCTGGACAAACCCTGTTTCATCTCTCTGGCTCAGAAGTATTGCACAGGCACAGAGTGCAGATACTAGCTCAGTCCCAGTAAAAGTAATTACAGAGAGTAATGCAGATAATTATTTCTGACTGACTGAGTTGTTGATCTTTTTGGTTCAAGGAAATAATATGAAGATCTTTTGCCCTCTTTCCCTGTCTTGTCCTGTTTAATTGACAGGCCAGCATTACAGATTGCAGTCTCCTGTCAGATGACATTCTGAATTTAGAGCAAAGTCTTACATTGCTTTTCTGCTAAGGTTAATTAACACTTCTTTTTGCTGATACCAGAAACAGAAATGTGAAGGAAACAAGAAACTGGCATAAATGGAAATCTGCCAATTATATTCTGTGAACTTGACTTTAGATTTTGCTTAGTGACAGTAATGAGGAAAACAAGTGTATCATTTCTATTTTGTAGAAAACATCTTTTTCCACATTTCAAGTCAGTATGTATTTGTAAAGCATAAATGCCACACTTTTTTTGGTTTTAAAATAATTTCTGTTTTAATTGATTTATCTTTGATTGACCCTTATTTCTTGACTATTTCCTCTTAAATATTTGCCAAAATAGTTCCAGTGCATGCCAGTTTCACTTTTCATTATTCTGCCTTGGTAGAATTGCTCATCTTCCCTGAATGATTTCTCACCTTTTTAATGAAAATTATTACTAAGTTACAGTCCTTACAGTTCCAAGAAGTTTCATCACAGGAAAAAAAAAAAAAATCACCCTCAACTAAATTTGAAGATCCACACTTGTATTAAGGCTCATTAAAAAAGCTGGTTCTACTGAAAGTCAACCTCAGCCTCCCACCAGCAGGAGGATTAATTCCTTCCAGCAGCTGTTTTTTGGAAACAGGATCAATGCTTTTGAAGCCTGTCCCTGAATCCATCTCACTCATGGACACAGTGGTGGATTATAATGTAAGAGTTATAATAGTTGCAAGAGTGGAAGTCAAGCAAGATGGATTTAAGTTTAACCTTGAATTGAACTGAGGGGAATTCACAGAAAGGACATCAAGGTCACCTCTTGTTCTCCCCAGTACTGTTGTGCCACACTGTATGGATGTTTGTCTGTTGTGATTTCCTCACTGTGAAAGGACTTTATATAAATACAGATCCATTTTTCCTTAAGAACTGAATAGTTCTGCTTCTCTCAATCTGTGTTTGTCCACTGGAATTGACATTCCTCTTTTCTTTACCTACAGGAGCTCTAAGATGGGTGTAGGACCAGGCTCCTGAGTGAAAAGTCAAGGTGGGGTTAAGCAAGGGACATGCTCCACAAACACTCCTTTAGGCATAGCCATAAATGAGTGTGGGAGCAGTGACAAAGGAGCAGTCTCATGGTGGCCCACGCTGAACAATTCATTGTTTCTGGCAGATTGTGGGAACTTGATGTTAGTGTAAGTTCATTTGAAATGCAAGTGCACTTCAGAAATTCCCAGAAAAGAATTACACTGAGAGAAAATAGGAAAATACCATGAAATTGGTCTACAGCAATCAACTTTTAGTAGGAAGAACTGAAACCCAAAATCAATGTTTGTGGCATCTATAGAAACCCAAGATGTTTTTCTAGTGTCAGCCTCAGACTAATAGAGGAAGGCTGCTGGCAAGACTCCTCTGTTCAGTTACTTCATCACAGACAGACTTTTATTGGTGATATTCCAGAATGCCCCAGGGTATTCTTCTTTGGACAACACAGATTGTAGGAAAAAAATAATAAATTTCATTTTGGATGTAGTGCTGTCTCTGTCATAGGAAGTGGGGAATTATCTACTTATTTAATTCTTAGAGTGAAGATACTTTTTCTTTCCTTTTTATTTTTTTCTTTATATTTAACTAGACAAATCTACTGCATCAAAATGGAATATACAGGAGCAGAGTATGATAGGTTAATTGGACCATTATTGTAGGATGGTACAATGCAATTATCACTTCTGATATAATTTGGAAGTGTAGGTTCACAGTATATTACTAACTATTGTAAAATCCCATGACTGGTATGAAATTAACCATGTTCAACATTGTAATTAGGAAAAAAAAAAATCTTAGTAGCAGTAATGTTGGCATACCTCCAGTTTCTTAAAAATACTAAAACAGTTCTTCCTAAATTCAGTGTTCTTCAAATTAAAAGTATCTTCATTCAAAGTGATTCTGTCTCTTTGGGACTATATTATAATTCTGCAAAAGGTACAATATTAATGGTAGAATACTTTGAAGAGCTACCCCAAGAATACACATCAAATTAAAAAGCTGAAAACTCTGTAATAACCTAATTTTTTTTTTTTTATGAGACAAAGGAAGCAAATATCAGATTATAAATCTGTGTGTTTTGGGAATATCATTAAAGTTTTGAAGGAGAGGAAGTCCAATCCCTGTCCCAAAGAAGAGGGAGAAAGTTTTCACCTTTCATCATTCCTACTGACTTTTATCTTGTCTATATCCAAATCTAATGATAAAGATTTCAAGGAATTTTGTAACAGTAAGTTACTCCAGATTGTAAGAATGGAGGCTATTCCCTGAGCACTATCTAAGGACAAACATGTTGCAGGACTAACTTGGTTTATGCTGAGCCCCAAAAGTGCTAAGTGCCTCAAAATTTCAGAGAGGGCAATGGTGGGTGCTTTCATACTGAAAATCAGGTCACTATGTTCCCCAAGGTGAGAAGTAAGATAGCAAGTTCCAATTCCTAACCCAGCTAATCTTTAACACAGAGAGCTGCTATCCAACTAGAAACAATTCTCATACATTTCATGCTGTCTGTGAAAATTTGAGCATTCTCATAACTAAACATTTACTTTCTGTGGTGTTCTTAATAATTACAATGCAGAGGTTACTGAAAGGGCATGGGAAGGCTTTAAGGAAGTCTTTTGGTAGCTATGCATATTATCATGCTCTGAAGTTCCAGGCTCCAATTTAACTGACCATTTACTTTGGTGAAACTAATAGTTACAGATTTTGCATTTGTGGAGGAATGTTATGAGCTAAAATTAAACCTGTGTTATATCCTATAGCTTTAGAGATATTTAACACTTTGAATAGGTGAAATTATAAGAGGTGTTCTAATAGTGATTTCTGTCTGGTGCTTGAAGAGCTGAGCAGTGTTTGAAACCCAGCAGAATCTGTCTCTTCTCAGCTATTCCTGTTAATCAAGCAATGGATGTTTCTAAGAAAAGCACTTCACTGATTGCTGGAACTGCTCCTTGCACCTCTGGTCTTCAAACCTGCTTCTTTCAAGATATGAACATTGCAAGAAACATTCAGAAAAATAATTTTCCAGAAGTATGCTGATTTCAAACACTGCTTCCACACATCATGGGATTCAAATTACCCTCTTGAGAGGACTTTGATAAATTTTCTATCTCTATCTGCAGTAGTGTTCATTGCTGTTGCTCCAGACTCAGGAATTTGAAGATGCTTTTACTCATGTGCATGGATTGTGAAAGACAAGAGTCCTTTTCATGGGTTTGTCAGCATATAAGGATACAAAAAGTTTTGAGTTATTAAGATTCCCAGATGAAAGATGGAGGAGATAGAATATTAACTATAGAAAAGACTACACAAACTATGATGGATACTTTCCTCTTCAAGCAACAAGAGAAAAATAGGACCCAAGGGGCCTGGCCAAATAGGGCAGTTGCAATATAAATTGGAATTGTTTGAGCAAGTGAATGGGGCCAGATGACCTTCAGAGATCTTTTACAAAGTAAGCTACTCTTTGACTCCATAGGTGTATTTATATAACATAAAAACATAGAAAAGTGCTCTGCATAAGGTTTCAGGAGGCCATTTAGTCCCTCCTCTCCCAGTTCAATGTCATCTATTCTCAGTTATTCCTGTTTGTCAGGGCTGAAGTATTGGAATTTTCTCTGTGCATAGGCATTTATTTTCACAGCCTCCCAGAAATCTGTTCCAGCATCCAAAAATTCTTACTATTTGGAACTTTTCCTTGACATCAAATCTAAATCTCTCCTGATGTAATTTAAGCTGATTATATTTGCCCTAGCCCCAGTGCTGGCAAAGATGACTTCATTAATCATTTGTTTTGCAGTTACCTTTTCTCCAGCTGAAGCCAGCCATACATCACCTTGGGGTCATTTTCCCTAGACTAAGCAACCCAGATTTTTTCAGTCCACAGAGCATGTAGACATCTGAGCATTCTTGTTGTTCCCCTTGAACCTTCTCTAATGAGTCCACAGATCTCAGGGAAATAAAGCCCCAGTCTGGACCTAGATCTACAGGTGAGACCTTCCCAGTGCTGAGTAGAACTGAGATTATTTAAAATGTTTTAGCAACGAGCCTCCACTTAGTGGATCATAATACAATTTTGCTACTTTAAAATCAGCATAATATCACTGACTCAGCTTCAGCTGTAAGCATTTTAAAGCATGATCCTCAGTCTAAGTGTTCTCAAACATTTTTCAATTATCACATTGCTATTATTATGTCTTTTGATACAGCTCTCTACAACAAGGAATAGAAATTATAGGAGAACACTGCCTGGAATGCTGTGATACTCAGAAGAGATGTATTTCACAAGAAAATGTGAATATGGACTCTCCTAAATGCCCCCTTTGCTAGAGAAATATATGACCTCTTCTGAAAGGAAGCAATGGATACTTACAGTCAAGTAATAATATTTTAGCATGTATTTTCAATTAATTATTGCAAAAAATTTGTGTTGCTTTGTCATCTATTATCAGAAAGAACATCAGGCTGCATTAAATTTCCTACTCATTGCAAAGGAGTTAGAAAAGAAAAAAAAGCACAGTTCCTGTACTTGGTTGGTTCCTTATTAGCTATAGTACTTTCTACATTGTAATTTCAATCCTGTGCAATGAAACACAATTGTTAACAGTCATATTCTGAGGGACATCTAGAAATAATGAGGTAGCTTTGGAATGCTGCATTCCCTACCAACAAAACACTGTCACTTAAATGAATGCTTCTAGGAATGCCTCAGGAGTAATATTCACAGCATGGATAACTTCAGATTACAAAAAATAATGATGCCTTATATAAACCTTTTTTAGTTCTTTCTATCTCTAACTACAGTAAAAAAACCAGTGAGATATCCTCCTTCAAATCCATCAAATTTGTAGCAATTGGATGCATTCCTGCATGAGGATAACTGAGACCAGGGAGAATTGCAAGGCCAGTCTGCAAAAGATCTGTGGCAAAATAAGGCACATCCAATGAATCCTGGTCTGAAAGGTGCAGAGCTATTGCTGATTTAAAGACCTGAAGGACAAAATGCGAGTGTGAAGCTAAATGAGACATGCCATGCAATATTAGGTTCAGGCACTCACTGTTTTGAAGGTATACAGATGAAAAGCTGGTGTTAAGGAGACCAGGAAAGCCATCAAATGTCAGGAGTGCTGGCACTGTGCACCTCCTCCTAAACTCAAAAAAGGCAAAAGCAAAGCTTCCTGTTCATCTCATAAGTTGTCTATAACAGTGATCCTCAGAGTCCTTTAATAAATTACTGCTAACTTTCATGACTTTTCATGGACTACTGGGACTACTACATGGACTACTTTGTCTCAAACTTTTAGCTGAAAACATGTTTTTTTATCATTTCACAGATACCAGTGGGCTTTGGACTGTAGTTGTGGAGTCATTAATACAAGGAGACATAGATCACAAAGCTCTTGCAGTCTCCTGTGGGTATAAAAGGCAAAATTAAATTGAAGTCTGAACAGATGTGTTACAATGTTGGCACTTTCACATACTTATACCAGCAATATGGATAAGATAACTTCCAGGGCTTAGCACCAAATAAGAAAATGCTTAGCACTTACAGCTACAGTTCAGTTTGTATTAGGAAGGTTTATTTTCTTTGTATACAGAAATAACTTTACTGATAATTTCAAGCTGCTTGATCCAAAATCTGGTGCAGACTACTCTTTTCCCTGCTGTTTTTGCCTGTTGATGCTGGCTGTTTCAATTCTTTCATACAGCCATCTGTAGTAATTAGTTTTTTCCTGCAATATTAAACACACAGACACTAATACACTACAAAATCTAGATAAAAGGAAGACTACATGATACCTGATCCTGACATATGCATGTGAGCAGAGTGTCCCAGTGGTTGTTATTGGGGAAAGAACAGTGAACTGCAACTGGGGAAGCAGGATAGAAAAGACAGGGGAAGAGAGCCCAGGAGGAAGGGGGTGAAGCTGCTCACAGACAAAAGGAAGAGCTTGCAGGGGTAATGGACTGGTCTGAAACATCTCAGCAAGCCAGTCATTTTCTCCCTCGTGATTTCAGTGCTTGATTCACTTATAGACCAAGAACAGCATGGGGTGTCAAAGTCAGTGTTCTGAAAAAGAATGTGCAGCAAAGTCATAAAGCTGGATAATCTCGCAGAGTCCATGGCACAGTAGAAAATAAATAAAAATAAAAATAAAAATAAAAATAAAAATAAAAATAAAAATAAAAATAAAAATAAAAATAAAAATAAAAATAAAAATAAAAATAAAATATAAATAAAATTGAAAAGCAAGATATCTCTTCTAATTTAAAAAAAATAGTTCACTATCTGAGAAATTAAAACTTTAATACATAATTATCATATTACTATTTAAAGTACTGTACAAATTAAATGGGTGCATGTTTTTAAACATCAGATTAGAAATTTCATTTGTTAATGGAGTGGAAATTCTATTAACATCTTCCATCAAACATTATCTATAGCTGTTAATTTATCTGTCTCTTGTAAGATGGTAATAGTAATTTCTTTCTGCATCTGTGTTTCCTACCATGTTTCAATGAAAAACAGTTGTAAAGGACATCAGGTTAACTTCATTGTTCTAGAGGTATGATGAGAAGCCAAACAAAGAATTATTTGATGGATGGCACAAGTGTTGATAAACTACTATTAGTGATTATAAGACCCTCCTCTATATCAAAGTACTGCAAGTGTCACTGAGATGTCATCCTGGACATGGGAGATTTGGATTTTTCAGTGTTCCCAGGCAGCTGGAAAAGTTGGAAAAGTATTGCTCTGATGAACCAGAAACACTGCTCTGCAATCTGACCGTGTTCATCAGGTTTAGGAACGACAGAATCTGGATAATACTTACAGATCTTTACCCAGACCCATACAGGATCCCACACTTAAATTATACTCCCTTGTTATTCATACAGCATTGTTCCCTTCTAGCTTGAGCACCATCTTCCTTTTAAGCTGTTTTATTGTAGAGTAAGTCTAGGTTTGTCTCCATGGGGAGCAACCCTTATAGCTCTGTATTGGGAAAGGGGCCATTTTTATTACAGATATTTATTACTTGTTTAGATTGGGAAGTGACACAGCATTTAAGCAATGTCCTAAATTTTATAATGAAGCAGGAAGCCCTTGATAAAGTTCACAGTTACAGAGGAATTAGATGATCTTTCCTCTGAAGATTATTTGAGGGAACAGTGCTTTTTGTGGGACTGAAGCAGTGTCTAGCATATGAATAAGTGGGAAGTTACTTTGAGGACTTGTGTTAAAAAAATGAAAGCAAATAAATAATGTGAATTTGCTGTGAAGGGTCAAAATATCATGAGTAATGTTTCACCACAAGAAAGGAAATTAAATTAAGAAATCCTGCTCTAAAGATGATGCAGAACAAAAAGGTTGATGTTTGCTAAATGGAAAAGACTAGTAGTCTTATTCATAGATATTTCCAAAAAGTCACTCCAAAAAAAAAAAGCAATTATATAAAAAATTCATCAAAGACCTGAATTCTCCCTTTCCTTTTTTCACATATTTTTCAGCTTTTCCTAATGAACATGAGTTCTAACTGAAGTCAGAACAGATACTTGTTTTGATTGCATTAGGAAGTAACTCAAGTCTTAAATATTCAAAATTCCTCTTTATATCAATGTGAGTTCTGTGTGAAGATGTGTAGAAATCAGTGGTGCAGGTCAGGGAAGAGAATTTAGATTTTAAAAAAATCAAAACTAAGTGAATAGGAAATATATTTCTATCAGTGGTTCTGGGGAAAAAAAAAAAGAGGGGAAAAAAAAGCAACACTGACTCATGAGCTAGATAAGGAATATGTTAGTGAATTTAACTGTGTAAATCTTTCCTTTTAATTGAGAGTAGTCTCCTTTTCCAGACAAAATTAGGTAGCAATATAACAGAAGGATGTGGTCAGAGTATACACCAAATAAATCCTTTCAAGTCTCTGCATGGCTTATTTACAAAAAGCTATATCAATGATACACAATAACATTCAAATGCTCAAAACAGTTTGAATAAACATCTTCATTAGTACTCTAAAGGAATCACTCCATAAATTAATCTAAAATTAATCAAAATTTTTAAAAGCCTGCAAGCAGCTTACCTGCTTCTAACCACACTTGGTACAGTATATCACACTTCAGTTTGGCCTGAAGCACATTTGATTATCCTTCTGGGTTAAGCACAAGAGGGAAGATGATTAATTATTTATACACTGATTAACATTTAGCTTAAGTTTGTGACAAGTTCCAGTTACTTTGTGTTATCCCAACAACTGATACCAGAGAATACGCCCATATTAAGATTGAAAATAATCATAGATAGGAAAAAAAAGGAAGACCTCAGCATCCTAGCAAATTTTTCTTAAAGATGAGGGAATAGAGAGCAAACTGAAACACATGAACTTTTGATTAATTCAAAGACACCAATTGTTCCTCAGTACATACTATGAATTTCCAGTTCCACGGCTCTGAAACAGGAGGAACACACACACCTTGTGTTGTATCTTGGAGTGCACGAGGATTCATGAGACAGCTGAAATTTGCAATGACTTAGGTGGGACAGCTAAGGCAAGCTCACTTAAGTTATCTGAAGGTCTTTTAGAAGTCTGCCTTCAGATGCTCAAAAGCTTCACATGCAAGTGAATTGCAACTCTGAGTTTAAATACTGGATAAATTGACACATCCACTGTCTTCTGCTCCAAGATCTCTTCTAGGAGGTGCTATGGAATAGCTACACATTTGCTGTGATGGTGGCATTTCCTCTGCATTTAGAGTATAAATACTCCTTTTCTTGACCCCTCTTCTCAAAAAATTTTGGTTGGTATCCAAGAGATCAGAGGTAGAAGTGCTGAGGAATTGTTAAAACATCTGATTTGTCAGCCAGGTGCAAGAGCTGCCTTGGCTTGCACCAGCAGAGAGAGGTTAGAGGATGTAAGAGAGTTGCTACTTTTTCCTGGGCAGTTACTTGCTGTTTTCTGAGTCTCAGTAAAGCTTCACAGGCTTCAAACCTTTTCTGCATCCTGTTTTGCCAGATCTAATTTGGAGGACATTCTATACTGTACTGGATCTTTTATTCATATTATGGGGAGGCTTTTCATTAAAACAAACAAATAAACAAACAGACAGACAGACAGACAGACATCCAGGCTCGGTAATTTTTTTAGTGGTGCCTCCTTCTCACTGTCATTAACAAAACCATAATTGACAGGTTTTGGTTGGCATTATTCTAAAGGTATTTTCCCATGGTTTTAGAGTACTGTAGAGTTCATGTGACTGAGTCACTCAACATTAGACAAAAGATTACATGTTTTAACTTGGAAGACCTCACATATAAGAGAAAGGACAAAGACTGAGAGTGCTGGAAGTCCAGGGTCCTCATATCTCTCACTGGATCATGGAAAGAGTCCATGTGTATCACCAAGGCTCTGTAGCTGTGCTTTGGGTGTTGAATACTTCTGGATCTGTATTTGCTTAAATCAATATGAAGGCTGTCTTTCTGTATTGGTGTCAACCTTTAGCTTGCTGACAGGATTAATTCCACAAGCACATAAATTTAACTAGTAGGTGGTTAATATCTTTCTTTTAAAACATCAGTGCTGTTCTTGTCTTTTTTTTAACATAAAGATCAACAACTGCAAGATAATCAGTAATTTTAAATTATGTTGTTAGAAAGGCTTTGGATTTGTTATTTTTATTTTCTTTTTGTCTTCTATTGTATAGTAATAATTATTGAAGCAGCAAAACCTGATCACTCAGATTTTGAAGAATGGGAGATTCTGAGAGCTGTTGTTAAGGTACTCCATCACCCAGCTGATTTTAGAAGAGCCAGTATCTAACTATAACTTCAGAGATGACTGAAACTTTGGCATAAGCAGCTTTTACTGAAGCTTTTATTGCTTTGCAAAGCAGCCTTCTTTTGTTTATTTGTTTGTTTAAGGTTGGGGTTTTTGGGGAGTGGGGGACATGCTGTTGTTTATAACATCTTTGAAATAAACCTGTTTAACAAGCTGAATTCTTAAGATGTCTGAGAGCTCCAGTGAAACTCCAATTGACTTTAATTTGGCTCATGTTTTGGCAGGAAAGGAGAAAAGCCTGGGAGAATGACCTTTACTTATTCCCTAGAGTGTAAACAATTGAGAGATAGATATGAAGAGATCCACATTCTCTGTAGGAGCCTCTCTCTCCTCCCAGCACGTGCTCTGTAATGAATCCGTAACTCACATTGCTGTCAATAGTAATTATGTACATGCACTGGGAAGGAATGAAATTTTAAATTGCTAACTCCTCATAAAATCTTATTACAACTGTTCTATAGGCCACTGTTCAATGCAGTGGGTTAATAAGTATTAGTCAAATTCCTGCCAGGGCAGTAGGATTAATTTAGGTAAAATGTTTAATAGAAACTTGATTTTTAATTACTTTCCAAAGAGAAGAGAGGGCAGCTAATATTTATGTTTTGTAAAAAAATTTTCTTTATTGTAGCTCTCTGTTACTTAGTACTGGTTTTGTCACAGAATACCATCAGATGTGAGAAAATCATTTACCATTGGAATAACAAAAAATTCATATAAAAAGCAAGGTGAGAAGATACAGACCTGCATTGTTAAGTCTTTCAAGGAATGTATGGGCAATCTTAGTTTTGCCCCATAATGAAAAATGCATTAAGTTATAACCTTTAACTATATGATTGCATGCCACTTCTTGAATAAAACTATTTTCTTCACCATGTTTTAAATACTGGTTTATGCAGTTTCTCTAGTGCTATATATTATTCAGTATATGCTAGAAAGAATCCAAGAAAGCCTTTTACATAAAATGACATAGCACGCTAATGTTGCTCAATACATTTACAAATAAATTACCCCTTTCTGCAACACTGTTCTTCTTTGGATCTCAGACAGCCTTACAGGAGACTGAGACATACCTCAGCAGAATTTTAATTTCTCTAGGTCCCAAGAACCTGACCCCTCCACAGCATGCCTTATGGGCATAAGCAAACAAACACATGTTCTAAAGTTAAGAAACAGTCATAGCTCTAGTACAGCTAAGGACTCAGATGATACCTTGCAGATATCTCTACTCATAGAGAAAACTGATGATGAATATGCATACCAAAACCACGCTGCCTGTGAGACTGCAGTCAATACATTGCTAGGTCTTTCATCTGCTTTTGAATTTCAACAGACTCCTGATCACAGGAATACCCAAATTCTGCCTGCTACCAGGCAGCTGCAGAGCCAGCAGTGAGTCACTGGAATGCAGAGCCCGAGATCCCTCCCTCTCTATGCTGCACCACAGAAGCCAGAGATTGTCAGCTGAGGCAGAAATTACACTTTCCCTCCTAGTAACTTGAGCCACAGAAAAGATACAGGCAAAGAATTTATGCACCCACACATTCACACATTTACTCTTGATACTCCTCTATAGTAAACACAAGGGAGAAAAATAGAAATGAGACATTTCTGTGGCATGGAAAAATTGCAAAATGAAGTTTTCAAAGCACGCATCAGTATTTTTTTGGTGATGCTGATACCTTATTGCATACTCCATGCTATAGTAGTTCTTATGCCACAGGTAAGTGTCCCAAATATCACCTGGGATGAAGTATTTTCCCCTTTCTATTCTGTCAGGTTTTTACATGTGTTAGCAGTACTAAATATGTGACTACATTTTGGAGTTGCTAGAGAGTAGCTAATCCTGACAAGGTAGAACCAGCACAAGCAGAACACACGTAATTATCTAAACCACCTATGTTTTGTATCATGATAATTTACATCATGGTCTTCAGCAGGCATATAAAGTTAAAAGATCAATTTTAAGAAACTCATGTTATCCATTTATAAATAAATTAAGCTTTACAGCTTTTCTTCAGTCTGCATACATGATTATACCACTCAAGATCACAGCATCCTTATGGCTAGATCAGATATTATAGTGTAAAATCTATTTAAAAATGTGATTTTGAGTAAGCTTGATAAGCATTAAATGGGGTAAAAAATTGTTTTGTTGCAAGCCAGGAAGAATGCATATTCAATTAAATATCAAAGACCAACATTTACAAAATAATACCATGAGAACAGAAGCAAATTTAGCTTACAAGCATTAAGGGAAGACATGATTAAATTGATTACTATGCACAGCATTAGTCATTGTTACTATACAATTCTGCTGTCTGCTGAAGTATCTAATCTACAGTAGAAGTAACATATTTTATCCATCAGATTAATATATAACAGCTGGCACAAAATAATTACTGCAAATGAAATAGAGAAGTGTGATTGAATTTTCATGTATTTATACATATATAGGAAGAAAGTGTTTACCAGATAAATAATCTCAACATAACAGAGCTCATTGTTAGTCAACATATCAGACATAGATTAGATAAAACTCTTGTATGGTTTCTTCTTGCTGCTGTTTCTGTCAGAACTTTAAAAAACTGAAATACTAAAGATGAATGAATGCTGGTCAGACACTTAATTTTTGCTACTAAATTCTACGAAATGAACAGCATGTTGATTTTTTTTTCTGAAAATAATGTCTCTCATAGCTGCAGCTACTTCAGGGAAAGTAAACAAAGGAGGTGGGTAATAGCATATATTTACAATAAAGTTGTTGTATACAGGTTCATATACAGTAAATATAACTCAAATCACTGATTTTCCTTTTGAGGGCCCCACTTAGCAATTTCAATTTGCACGTGATGTGTTTTGTAGAAATTGTAACTGATGTTTCCATCCAAGTGAGATCAAAACAAGAGTGTTCATCTGTTTTCCTGCAGCAGTGATGATCTAAGGGTGGTGATCCAAAGCCCAGACTCATTCAAAGGAACAAGCACTAATCTCACAGCTCATTTAACTATATTTTGAGTGTGCAGAAGCAAAGAAGGTTATTTTCAGTTTTCCCAGTTCCTGGACCCTACACGAAGGTAGGTAATGGACACTCCCTTGCCAATTCATGCCACCTTCTTTGCCTCCTGGCTATCATGAACTGAAGTATCACAGGGCAGAGAATACTCTGCTGGAATGTGGCTGGAATCACTTCTGACTACTGGAATCCCATCCTCTACAGCCAAGTAGTATTTCCAAATAAGGAGGTTCTGTTTTCACAAGAGAAGATTTAAAGTAACAAGACACCAGTTTAATGTTTAAGACAGATTTTCTCATCATGTCTAGATTGCCTTGGGTGAAAGAGTCCTTTTGGATACCTTCTTGAAATACAATATATGGTACATGTTGTTTTAGGGAATTTAAGTCATAAATTGACACAAAGTGCTAGGAATTCTTCAATTCATATCCAAATTGCCAGGAGGAAATATGAAAGGGGAAATAAGACAATTTTGTGCCATTTCTGACTACTACTTTTTCTCCTGTTTGAGTATCTGACAGCCCCTCCCAATATGAATCACATACTGGGGCTGAAGGTCAAGGACTGAATAAGTTGCTCATTTTAACCTTCTTGCCTTCTCTTACAGTCAGATTGAAATATAAGTAACATTTTATTCATATTTTCTCCTTATTTCCAATGTTATCAAATTCCAAATGCCATATATTTTTACTTGTACTTATTTGTACTTTACTTATTGTGTGAAATGCTCCCCTATTCTGTAATGGTACCATTGGTACCACATGAGAAGTAAAGTGCTACAAATCATGCAAATCAAGAATCTAATAATGCTAAAACTCAATAGCTGGATCTACTTGAGCCAGCTGGTGAAATTGATGTAGTTCCCTACATAATTTTACACTGAAAAATTACCAGACCTTTAATGGAGGAAACAAATTTTCATATGAGATTTAGTTCATTCTTAATTTCTTACATTTGTAGTGTAAAAAATTACACTGGGAATTGATATTATAAGGTGCTTTATAATACAAAGAGAAATGCATGTATATATTATAAATTATTATTTATGTAATATATATTCAAGACTTCAGAGAACAAAATTCAGATATAGAAAGAAAATTCAATACAAGTAGTATACTTAAAATACCTAATTCCATTAATAGTAAATTTGTTATGGTCTCTTTCCAGCTATTTTTGTTACTGTTTAAAAGGAAAAACTGCATCATATAGAACAATAAGGAATATCTATGTGGGAGGGTTTTTTTTAAATTTAGAGATACTAAGGCAAGTAATAACCAAAAAAAAAAAAAAAAAAAAAAAAAAAGAAAAGAGGAAGGATGTGAAAATATTTTGCATATATACAAAAAGGAGCTGAACTGACAAATGCATTGTTGTATCTGTTAATGTCAGGTATAAAAATGTTTTAAATAAAACATGTATTTTCTTATTAGAAAGCTGAAAATCTATCTATTGCCTTTTCCTGACAACTAAGGCTATCATTATCATTCACTGAAAGAGAATTCTTACTAACAGAGTTTCCAAAATTAAAAAGAAATGGGATTTAATTACATTGTTTGATCCTTTACACAATTTGTTATGGTTCATACACAGTTATGTATGGTTCAAAATCCAGGCCAGTTGATTTCTTATCCTTAGCTCAACTTGCAGTCACATTAGATTACCTTCAGGTTTTTGTTTTGGCTTTTTTTGCTTTCAGTATAATTGGACAGTTTACATAGACCATACTCTCAATTCATTTATATTTGGCACTATATTGAAATACACTTGTCATTGTTAACCAACACCCAGCAATTATGATAATTTGACATACCATTTTGAAAGTTATATTGAATTTTCTCTTCTTATAGACACTAATTGCGTATTTGAAGTGATGGATCTTGTTCTCTCTGAAGCATGCATCTGGACCCCTTATTTATCATAATCTGAGAAAGAGGTATGACCTTATTTCTTCCATTTCCTAGGTTTTCAGAAATGCATAAACAGTGCAAGCAAACATAAATCATGTTCCATCAACTAACTGTTATAAAACCATTTACATGGAAACAGGATAATTCTGTCCTATTTTCTGCCCAGTAAGTTAGTGCTTAAGAAACTCAGGTGGAATAGAGAAATTGGACTGAATTAGCTCACACTTGAAATAATATGCCATATTTGGCACGATTATTAAGCTTCTGTATATGCCTGGGAAACCACAGGGATGTGTTATTTAGCCTTTTCACCTGAAAACATTTCCATCTTGTCTTCATGCACATCCCTGTGCCATTTTACAAGCCTCCCCTCCTATCCCAGGTGGGAGTCTTTGACTCCTGTTCATTTGCAGCACTTCTGCTGTCAGAAATGTGTTGTGGGAGATAACAAATGAGTGACACTGAAAAGAATCCCATCTGTGCAATTGAACATACACAGTTCAACCAGAACCTGCTGCACATCAGTGTCTACTGCTTGTAGCTCTGGCTCTGGCACAGGAGGGGAGCACCAGAAAGTGCCACGTACATCCAGGTAACTTTGCTCTCAAATGGTTCCCCTGCTCTGCAGAGCTCTGAATCATCCCTTGCCATCAGGTGCACATTTAATAAACACTATTTAATCGTGAATGAATGGCAGCTCAGAGAATTACAGTACTCAAAACAACTATAAACTATTTTTCTTTTTTTATGACAGGAAGATGAGGAGAATCTGTGTTGCAAGAATAGCTGAAAGTAAGAAGTTTCTCATACATGTGTTAATTCATGAAAAAGTGGTGCTGGACTGAAATCTGATCCCCTTTACCCCAGGTATACATGAGAGCTTGATCTGGAACCCTTTGATTAGAGAAAACATTTGCTCTGAAACCCCAGAATTTCAAGCAGAGAACTATTTGAATGACTGCTGCTGTTAGTTAAATAAGCATCAGTAACACACTATTTTCAACCCTTAATAATTAAGTTTTGATGGGAACTTCCATATAACCACTATGCTGAGTAATATCTCTCTAAAGACTACACATTTGGAGGTGTAAGGAATGGTGGAACAGACACTTTAAATTTTCACCATGACATCTCTCCCCATGTTTTTAAAAAGCCCACATCAATTAAGGGAAGTATGCCTTGAAGAACTTCCTGCAATTTTTATTTAGCTTAGAGATATAGTTATTTAGCATTTCAAATAAACCATGAAGTGCAGATAATGGCCAGTAGCAGCTAAATCCTGGAAAGCAGAATTTTAAGTAGGTTTTATCCAGTTAGAAAATTTAAGGAAATGTTCAGTTACTTGCAGTTACCAAGAAGGGTAATGAACATTTATAGGTCTTTAAGAGCATGTCATGTCACAAAATCCATATTAACAGACTCATTGGAAAGACATCTACTGTATTTCAGTGACTTCTGCATTACAAACTCTGCAAGCAGTTCTGAGATTCCCCACACTTTTAAGCAGGTGGCAGTGTAGGTTAAAAAGACATAGATTCTTCCTGCAGCTGATAGAAATCATGCTTTCCAATTTCCCCATTTATTTCAACTTAAGGTAAAAACATACAGCACTATTACTGGGCTCCTATCTAGATGGGAACAGGCTTGAACTTTGAAATGCACTTCTTTGTTGACTCAACAGTATTCCATTATTTCCAGATGCAGCTTTGTGAGTTTTATTTCTCAGAATGAGACACTGCAGCAAGAGACATAACTCAGCCTCTCTTCTTTAATATGACAGTGGGAAGACCTGTCTTTTGAAGGGGTTAGGTGATGTTACAGTGCAGTGATTCAGCATCAGTGTTCAGTGTCTAATGATAAACCATGATAGTTTTAATAAAAACAAACACAGTGCCCTTCCTTCTACTGACCCTAATTTATGTCACTGACAGACTCAGCAGCTGAGACAATAAAAAATTTAGTTTACACTTGCAACTTTGGGCTTCCCTTTCAGTTATTTCAATCTTTTGTGCATAAAATACTGCATTATTTCGTGTTTGTGCCTAGAGATCACTAATAAGGTTGATTTGAACATGTCTGACAGCGAGATGGATGGTGGGATGGAGTGCATCCTCTATGAGCCTAAGGATGACACTCAGATGTGTGGGGTGGTGTGGTGTGGTGTGGTGTGGTGTGGTGTGGTGTGGTGTGGTGTGGACAGGCTGAAGGGAAGGGATGCCATCCAGAAGGTTCTCAGGCTGGTTCCAGACTGGGGCAGTCCCAAACACAAATCCTGGCTGAGCAGAGGATGGATTGAGAGCAACCCCCAGGGAAAGGACTTGGGGGTGTTGGTGGACAGGAAGCTGGACATGAGCTGGCAATGTGTGCTTACAGCCCAGAAATCCTAACTCATTCTGTACTGCACCAAAAGCAGCGTGACCAGCAGATTGAGGGAGTTAATTCTCCCCCTCTGCTCTGTAAGACCCCTCCTGGAGTGCTGTGTCCAGGTTCAGGGGGTCATCCTGCACAAGAAAGGCATTTGTTGGGGAAAGTCCAGAAGAAGACATAAAGATGACTGGAGGGGTGGAGCACCTCTCCTATGAAAGAATTGGGGTTGTTCAGCCTGGAGAAGAGAAGGCTCCAGGGAGATCTTAAAGCACATTCCAGTCCCTAAAGGGAACTTACAAGAGAGCTGGAGATATTTTACAAGGACATGTAGTGATAGACCTTAAACTGAAAGAAAGCAGGTTTAGACTAGATATTAGGAGGAAATTCTAGGGTGGTGAGGTACTGCAAAATGTTGCCCACCCCATTCCTGGATGTGTTCAAGGTCAGGCTGGGTGGAGCTTTGAGCAAGCAGGTCTAGTGGAAGGTGTCCATGCCCATGGCAGAGAAGTTGGAACTAGATGATATGTAAGGTCCCTTCCAACCACAACCATTCAATGATTTTATTTATTTATTTTAATTGCATATATTTTACTTTATATTTTTTTCAGATGCATCCTATCTTATTAAACTAAAATAAACAAAATGCAACAACCGAGTTTCATTTAATGAAGAGCATATGGCTTTGATCTCTTGCTAATGTGTGACCAGAACAACTCTTTTCCAGAAGCAATTTTTTTAAAGATGATTAGACACACAGTAACAGCAGTTGTCATGAAGCTGTAGGTTTTTTTACTTGGAGATATGAAAAATGTGTGCGTCTGTAAATACTTGTGTGGAAGCAAAGCAGTGTTCAGCTGGACTGGTTCTGTGGCAGGAGAATACAGCTGGACTTAAAAAAAAAAATACAGATGAACCTAAAGTTTATCTTCTAAAAAAACTAAGTTCTTAAAAGCTAAAAAAACCTAAAGTTTGCTTTTAAAACTGAAGAGAGAACAATAGTTCCTTTTATTTTGGGAGTGGCAGGATGGCTAAAAATCCCACATTCTTTGCAGGAATAGGTTTGAAAGTGAAGTTCTTCATGTTGAGGTGGAAGTTGTGCAGCAGTTTCAGGCTGGTGCCCTCTGCTCCTAGCGGCTGCCAGGACCCAGAGCAGTCACTCTCTGGGTATCCCGGCCCCAGCCGCCGCTCCCGGCGGATGCGCCGTGCGGGGCGCGGGAGCGCCGCGGATCCCGCGGGAGCAGCGCCCCAGCGGCGGAGCGCGCACCGCAGCCGCGCCGCTCCGCAGCCGCACGCGTGACAAACACCGCGCCGATAGCACTGACAGCACTGACAGCACTGACAGCACACACACACACACACACACACAGCTCCGCTCACAGCAGCAGCTCCCCGCACCCCGCCCGCAGCCCCCGAGCCCCGCGGCCCCCGCCCCGCGGCCCCGGCCCCCGCCCCGCCCGCACGGCCGCATGCGCACGCGGGCGCGGAGCTGTCCGAGTGCTGAAGCGGCGCGCTCCCATTCCGGCACAGCGCGGGGATCCCCGCTCCCCATCCCACTGCCCCCTCCCTCCCGGCAGCGCCCACGCTTCCCTACCCAAAGAGGGGGAAAGCAGAGCCACCCAGTAGCCCCACCACCGTTCATAAATACTAATTTTCAGCGAAAGGGGAATAAAACATACCTGCAGCAGAACTGCTCTCAGCGCTGCTCCCTTTAGCCTGATGCTCCTGGCATAGTTGGGTTTTCTCCTCTTTTCCTTTTTTTCTTTCCAATTATTTTCTTCTTTTTGTTTGTTTTCTTTCCCCCTCCCCCTTCATCACCAAAAAGCAAGTCGGGGGAACCACTGTGTCTGATGCCTTATCTCTTTTGTGCTGACTGCTGGAGATGAGCCTAGGTTTGACCTGACCATGATTCCAAGGACTGGCACTTCTCTTTTACCCCCACTTTGTAGAGATCCAGACCTTCTCTTCCCGATTGTCAAGAAAATTAAATTATTGCTGAATTTGGAAATCTAGGCAGCAGCAGCTTACTTTTTCCCTGCGTCTCTCTGGAATCGTTTCTGGGATATTTCCAAATCATCACAGAAAGCAGGAGGAATGAACCGGCAGCTAGTGAAAATTTTGACAACCTTGTTTGTATTTTTCTTAGAGACAAGCCACTTCAGGTAGGTGATACCACTCTATAATAATATTTGTCAAAAGGTCATGAGAATCATAACTATAAAGATACTACGTCACAATAACCTAGTTTGTTTGCTGTATTTGAGTGTTTTGTGTTCGTTCTATATAGACTATCCCTTCTACACTCAGAGGCTCGTTGCTTGGTAACAAACACAAAAAATAATAATCTCAAGTTTGGGTGATCTATTTTCCATTTTCTCCTGCAAAGATGTGGGGTTTTTTCACTGTGTGTTAGTATAGCTAAGAACATTTTCTTCAGCTTTTCTTCATAAATACAAGTTCTCTGCTCCTGGCAGAGGCTGTTTAGGAAGTTGCTTTGGTTCCCTCCTCTTCAGTCTTTGGAAATGATTGTACCAGTTTTGTCAGGGATGTAGTTATTTGAAATTAGAGGACCAGCCCTCTGATTTTGGGAAAACCCTGGATCAGACTAATATTGTGTTCACTTAAAGTCTCAATGTTTCTGTTTTTTTCTTTTATGTTTCATGAGCTTTTGCTTCAGCTATTGACTTTTTTGTGGTACTAAGCAAACTGGTCAGTTTTATTAAACAGAATAGCTTTTTAGATGAGATTCATAATTGGACTGTATGCTGCTGTGCATCTGCATCTACAGATGTATCTACACGTAAAAGTGTTTTTCTAAGAGTAATGAGGTGTATATATAGGGACAGAGTGAAACAGTGTTTATTTGTGAGCCGGGGTTCACAACACAGCTCATAACTAGTGGGCTCTGAATGAAGACAGAAGTAATTTGCATAAGAATAAGTGTTTTCCAGTTTTTATTTTCTTAACTGAGTTATTTCATTATTTAAGTTGGATATATCATCCTGTGTATTAAATATTAAAAATATTTGCAATGGTACCCTGCCATTGACAAAAGCAAAAGGAAGCAACTGTCTCCTATAAATGGAACCTGAAAAAAATGTGTGGAATCACACCATGAGAATTTACTATCACCGTGCCTTTTTACAATTCTGGTGAATTGTTTCTCTTTTGTAGCGAGAGAAAGGATTTGATGTTTGCATCTCATGCCAGATGATCACATGTATACCTGATTTTTTAATACTCGTATGTAGATGCATGAAAATACCCCATGAAACACTCCTAAAACTGAGAGATTCCCTTTGGGCAAATATTTAAACAGAGAGTGGTTAAGAAGTCAGAGTCAGAATTACTTTAATTTAGCTCAAAGATAAAGTGGAAACAGACACAATGAAGTTGGTTAAGACTTAAGATAATGCTTTATTATAAAATCTGTGCCTGCACACACCAAATATGATCATTTTCATTTCAGATTCTTTTTCCTTGGGGAACAACCATGGGGAACTCCTAAACTGTCTTTCTCTGCAATATATTATGTGTTTGCAATATGTACTGTGAACCATGTACACAGCATTTCACACACATGATACGGTACCAGAAGTTTTCTCTTAAATTCTTGAAACAGACATGTTCAAAGAACTTGCATATAAATACCACCTAGTGATATTAAATTTTATTATTCAGTGCTCACGGAGTGGGGGTGAACCCTCCCCTAAGATTAGTTGTGACTGACTCCAGAATCCTTCTTGGTGTGTTGGGAAAGAATCCAGGCACTCATTAGCATGATTTACATATTTTTTTGGATAGCATCCGTAAAAAACCGATTTTAATTTATTTTTCCACCTGTATCTGTCTCAGCTCTAACAAATCTAATATTTTTCAGTTTTGCTTGTTAAGTGTTGCTGAATGTTGTTCGGAAGTTTAAGACCACCTTAAACAAGTGTTAACATAACGTTTTAGCAGCATCCATGCAATTAAAATAATGATATAAAATAAGATACCAAAATCACTCTAAGACGGATCTATATGCTAAGGTAAAGAGTAAATTAAATCTTCTAAAGTCTTTAAACTGTAACTGAATTTATTTTAAAGCTAAGGTTTTTTCTAAATAGAAAAATGTGTGCATGCATGATACCTGAAACCTGTCTTTATCTCTAGAATAAAGTTTTCAGATGAAAGGTAGAGTATGTTGCTCTTTAAAAATATTAATTTCTACCTTCACTGAGTTGAGACAATTTTTTTTAGTGATGCAATTTGTCCATGACTTGCATACAATACAAGCTAAATATTAGCTAATGGTGGCTAATAATTTATTTAGGACGACTTTCTGTAAAGAACATGATTCAAGATCTGGAAAATCCCCCTCACAGACCCTGTCTCCTTCAGATTTTTTGGACAAATTGATGGGAAGGACATCGGGGTATGATGCTAGAATCAGACCAAATTTTAAAGGTAAGTTTTCTAAGACTTCAAATTAAGTAATTGATAAAGATTGGGATAAATTATAGGTTTTGAAGGGGCTTTAACCTCTGGGTTTAGATTATGTTTTTAATAACTTTACTTTTCCAGTGTTATAGTGCCATAGAAAACAGCTGATCCATGGGGTGGACTAGGAGACAGAGCAGTGTAGGCAATAAGGGTCCAGAGCTTGAAAACCCTCTTTTGACATGACAGTAATGTTCAGCTGTCACAAAATGCTTCTGAAGACCTTACTAATTTAACATAGTGAATAGGATTATGGGCTTCAGACTAAAACCAAATGAGATGACTTGTTCCTGAAATTTTTTAAGTTACAAAGACAGTATCATTAAAACTTCCATGCTGAGATACTGTCTTATTTACAGAAGTGTCTGAAGAAAAAATCTATGTTTTCTTTCCATTTGAAGAAAGTAAAAGCTTCTTCCTCAAGTTAGGGGAAACTCAAGGAAAATATACAGGAGATTTTATCCTGCAAATGCTGAATGAATAATAAGAACTAATGTCTCAAGATCCCTATAGAATATAGAAACTCTATTCTATTCCATGACAGCCCCTTTTTCTTCCAAAATTTGGACTGAATTATGGAACACCATCACCACAATCCCAGCACAAAGAAGGCTGTGTACTGGAAGCTTCTTTTGCAAACATTATTACTCAAAGCAAGTTTTCCTTGCTGTAGTCCTGTAAATCCCCGTAGGAGAGAGCACAGAATATCTTATGGCTTTCTATGAAAGGAGTTGGGAGAGAAGTTTTCATTGCCAAAATTTAGCATTTTGGGAGAATCCTATAATTCCACCAAAATTATCTTCTCTATGCCAATTTAAAGCTCAGAATATGATTTTACTTTGAAAACTGATAGAATGTTTTCTCCCTTAACAAATCTCATGGCAATTTACATTTGCAACTCATATCTATTAGCTTTAGCCACTGAAATGCATTTTTTCCTGTATTAAGCTTTTTTAGCAGTGCTGTGAAAGTTGATAATGGCTGGAAAAAAGAATAATTTCTTAACCAGTGAATGAACTGTAAAGAGAGAAGCTCACGTCAATGAGAAAAGTGTTTAATTAAATTTAGATCAAAGATCAGTTTCTTCTCTCTGTTCCACATGTGCAAATTACAAGACTTAGAACAAAGTGCCTTTCTTTGACTGCTTCCTATGCCTGAGCAAGGAGCAACCAGTATGGATTTCAGATCCAAAGTTCTGAAAGCTGACAAGTTAGGAAAACTGAGTCAGTGGAGTCTAAAGTCTTAATTTCAGAACATTTTTCAAAGTGCTTATTGAGCTTCTGAACTGGTGTCCACATTAATTTATAGTGAGTAATATTGCATTAGTTTCTCACATTCATTTTGTGTATTTGTATGAGTATCAGTGAAATTTTTAAGAATGTAAACAAAGGCAGATATTGCCTGAATTGAGCATAATATCATTCCTTAAGAACATTTTCCTGCTCTTTAAACAGGTGGGGGGTGGGAGGGACATTTGAAAGTTTTCATCTCTTGTATCTCAGACAAAAACCAGTAATAGCAGCAGTTCCATGTACATCCATGACAGCTCTCTCTTGCTCCCCAGTGTGTGTCTACAACCATTCCATGCACAGCACAGGAGGCAGGTTCACAGTTTGCTCCCCTGACACTGAAGTGTGTAGGGCAGGTATCGTGAGGTGCACGCTGAGCTGTTTGACAAACACTTCTCCCCTCTGAGTCCTGTATTTTGCTTGTATTCCCAAAGTGAAGTTACAGCCTGTTGACATATATGAAACCTTACTGGGAAAGCATCTGCCATGTTTTGGTTTTTGATTTTTTTATTAAGTCGCACTCCAGAGTGGGATGGTACTTTGCAACAATTTGAACTGATAAATAGCTCTTCAGTGCTTTCTCATAATTTTGTGTCTCAGAGCTTTCCCAGAACTCTCAGTCTTCTGGTGAGGGGCCTGAAAGTTCTTCTTCTGCATTGTTATGTTAACTTGAATGGTATTTTGGATCTCAAAGTTTAGAACTTAGTCATGTAGTTTTGAGCTTCACATCACCAGTCAAAACTTTGTCAGCCCTGTTTATTAGTCAACATCCATGTTTTAGTTGCCCAAGTCTCATTAGTATTTTTAGAAAATGGAAAATAATTATTTTTCTATATTGCATACTTCTTCCTTTTAAAGAATAAGGACAGCTGCAAAGGAGTCAAAATAAATTTATTTTGCTTGAAGTTAGTATGATAATTTTTTTTTTTTACTGAGTCTCTACTGTGTCCATAATAAATTCTTTTGGTTTTTAACATTTATAAATAAGTTTAAGATAATTTTGGGGATAAAACGTATTGTACAATACTGATATTCTAAATCCTATAAACGGAAGAATGTATGAAATGCTGAATGAGTACCTGATTCATAACAATTTTCCTATTTTAAGGAAAGAACTTTTTATCATAAAAGAGGCTGCTGGAGCAATGGTTTAAGCTAGGGATCTTCTATCTGGTTTTGATTTTAGTCTGAGGATAATATTTGTTTATTATGTTTCTGAAAAGTCATTGTAAATCAAGGTAGTTGTGCCATTATTCAGCCTCTTCTTTTGAGGGGCAGCTGTTTGAAGAGTGGCTGAGGGCACTTGGTCTGGTCAGCCTGGAGAGGAGGAGGCTGAGAGGGAAACCCTTTGCCTTCAGCATCCTCCTGAGGAGAACTGGAGGGGCAGGCACTGATCCTTTATCCACCAGAGTGGTACCTCTGGTGACAGTGACTGGAGCTGAGGGAATGGCCTGAAGCTGTATCAGGGGAGGTTTAGGTTCAATATTAGAAAAGGGTTTTTCACCAGAGAGTGGGTGGGCACTGGAACAAGCTTCCCTGAGAAGTGGTCACAGCTCCAATCCTGGGAGACCTCAGCAAGCATTTGGACAATGCTCTCAGGCACATGGTGGGATCCTCTTGGCCCCCTGTGCAGGGCCAGGAGTTGGGCTGGATGATCCTGATGGTCTCTCCCAGCTCAGTTCATTCTGTGATTCTCTGATTCTACTCATACATTTGTCCAGCTTTTCTGCTTTAGACCAGTTACACAATTTTTGAGTCCACTACAGGCACTTTAAAGTGTCAGAAAAGTCTGATTTCATGGAAATGTAGCTGAGTAGAACATATTTATCATATGCCACTCATTATACAATAATTAAATATACTTCTATGACTAGTTTAAATTACTGGCAACCAGCAGCTATTAGATTAATTTTTGAAATAAAGGTTGTGCACTCTAAAGAGAGGAAAATGCTACTTACAGGAACAAGGTGTTTTATCCAGATAAAGCATTTCTTCATTAGTGACTGCTTTTTCCTATCTTGTTCTTGCAAATTAAAAAATCCAGGAAGATATTGGGAGAGCAACAGGTGAATATATAAACATTTAGACATCAACAAGAGGGCTATTTTAGTTGTGATTTTTTTTTCTTTTCTTTTCTTTTTTTTTTTTTTTCCTTTTTTTGGTTTTGTGCTTGTTTTTTTCCCCAGCAGTACTGTATAATGAAAGATTCTTTCTCTTTTGTATTGTTCTGTCTTATACAATCACTCAAATGCAGAGGAACATATTTCTTTTTCTTTTTGATTTCAAGTGGTTGGATACAAAATGTCCAGACACTAAGAGGGGATATCCCCCTGGTGAAAAGCCAGAAGGAAATGCCAGAGTGACAGCTCTCAAAATTGCTCTTCTTTAATCACTCTCTGTCAGATATTTAATGCACACTTCTTCATCTTCCACTTACCTTTCATTGAATTTGAATAGGCTAATAATTTGTGTAAGGACACAGAGGGGAATACTTTTAAATGTAAATATAAAGACTGCAATCTAGTACTAACTGAAGTCCCTGAGAGTCTTTCTGTTGACAGCAAATGTGTGCTCATGGTCCTATGAGTTGCTTTGCAGTTTCTTCTTCAATTATAACATCAGTTGAGCATGGTCTCTGAAATACAATAAAAGGTGAGGCTTGCACAATGCATTTTTACTTTATTAACAGGTAAAACACAAGAGAAGCAATGTCTTTTACTTTCTCCATGCTCACTTTGCTTTCAAAGTTAAATAAAAGCCAGAAATAGTGTAAGGCACTCTGTTATGAAACTAGCCAAGAATGTGCAATCTCATTGCTAGAAACCAGGGATGGTGAAGTGGTGTCTTAGCTTAGTGTACATTCAGCTCAGGCTCAAGAGCCCTGCATGTACTGCCAGGATACAAGGGATCAGTCTTAAACTGAATTACAGCATGGGATGTGGGGCTAATGGAACACCAACTTGAATTTAACATTTCTGAGCAGGTGTTGGATTTCAGAGCTTACTAAATTATTTCAACTTTTTAACAATTTCATCACCTACCACCACTCAAAGTCTAAATGCAATCTAGAAATTATCAGATAGAAGAAAACTCATTATTTATAGGCACGTCTATGTCCCTTATGCCCAATATTTAAAGCAATAGGCTGGCTGTCATGCACTGGGTACAGAGCTGGGGAGCTGGTCACCAAGAACTGCAAAAGTGTGTTATCTTCAGGTATAGAAAACGTTTATCATGAAGATTATAGTGATTTTCTTTGTATTGAGTTTCATTCCATGTTTTAAGTTCAGTCTTTTTCCATTGAATCATTGTTTACTAAAGATTATTCTGATTTTTATGGAATTACATGGAGGTGTGTGGTAACAGTGCCTGCTAATGTTATCCTCATCACTGAATGGTGCAGTACAATATGAATTAACTTGCTGAAAAGCTGTTGTTTTGTTAGTGATGCAGTTTGGGGGTGTAGGGCCATAGTTGTAAAAGATTAGTCTGTGATTACAGCAGTGTAATGCCATTTTCATGCTGAGTCCGAGGGTTTATATCTGAATAATAAACACATGGACTAAGTAATTTACTGACAATTAGCCTGACAACTGTTACAGGAAATGGCTTATGCACTTTAATACTTTAACTCCTTGGCAGCAAGGATCAGGTTTTCCCATATGTTCAAACCTATTGCTTACTTATTTGGCCCTGAGTTACCTAGTAATGAAATGTTTAAAATACATGAATGAAAAGCAATAAATGCCATTTAAGGGTGAAATTCATGGCATCACACTTAATAAATAAAAGCAGTTTCTATGCACATGATAAGAGGATCTGTTTGCTAAAGTTGACCTTAATAAAATCTCAACATATAAAAGTTGAAAAATGTACTTAAGATTAGCTGTGGGTCTGTAGCAATTTGTTTAGTGGTTAACAATGTTCCCACTACACTTCAGCTGGTAATAATTCCTGTCCCTGAAATCAGATGTGGAGAATGTCCTGTACTGGGCTATTCTTCACAAAGAGCCCAGTTCAAAGGCTCAGAGGGCCAAGGCCAGTGGAGACTCAAATCTTGTTCAGGCAGAGCAGAGTGTAGTAAGACAGGGCACATTATTGGTGCCTTCAAGTTTTAGGGCATGGGATGAGGATTCATTATAGGAGAAGGGAGACTACCAGGCTAGTTTTCAAATCTGGCCAGACCATTGCACTCCCTAAATACAGTTGCTTGAGATGTCCAAGCATTTATTACTAGGAAGGTAAGCTTCTGGTTTATTTTCTGCCTTGAAACACATCCAAAACTTTACAATAACTTTCAGACAAAGCCCTGTACACACACCTCATTGGACAGTAAGATGCTGCACAAGGATACTTACCCACAGGACATGGGGTTTATTTAGTTTTGGCTTATTTTCCTCCAACTGCAAAAATGAAGCTAAGGAAATGATGCTCAGTCTCTGCCCTAGGTATGCACATTTTCAGGCAGAAGGATCCTTTTAATAGGATTATTTTTAAAACTGGTAGGGGAAAAAGAAAGGACTAAGGACCTTGCACTTCTTCCTCTCTTACTTTAATTTCAGGTTCTTTCTCAGAACATGAATAGGCTGGATGAGTTGCATGGCTAGTTAGGTTATGTCTAGGCTACTAGACAAATGGGGCCAGACAGCAAGCTCAAGGCACCCCTGATCAGATACACTGCTTGGCTGTTTGCTCATTCCCTGGATTTCTTTCTGAGCTTCCCACTGCCAGCTGCTTCCAAGGCAAGCCAGAAAGGCTGTGAGCATGCAGCAGGGTAAAGCACAAGCTAACCAATGCCTCCTGGCATCCAAGCTGAGGATCTGTCCAGGTCTTTTATATTATATATAAATGTTTAGCCACAGTTATCTGGATTGTATTAGTGTGTTGCCTTTATTCAGAACCAATTATTTGATTAAGAGATATCAATAGATTTGGCTGTTGTCATGGAATATTATTCTGCTGCTGCATAAACTGCAAAGGGGATTTATGAAAAACAAATGCCAAAGCAGAACCAAAGACCTTTGATATCAAAGGAGGAGATGCTATTGTTTCAATCATATTCTAATATAAGCATAATGTTTTTATCACATCCAGTGTCATGCTCACACTTAAATTTTCTATGCAGCTGAAGCCAAGGCCTTTGGGTCACTCATTAAAGATCCTTTTGTGTTTTGGCTGCTTTAGAAAGCATGAGGTTTATATTTAGAACCTATAAAAACATGTACATTAAATTTACTATAAATAGATACATTTATAATCTGCAAATCTATTTTACACAGTTACTAGAAAAATGAATTAATAAAACAGAAATATGCAGCTTTATCAGACAGATTCATTACCTTTTTTTTCCTCTGTAGATTTTCACAGAATCCTAGAATGGTTTCTGTTGGAAGGGACCTTAAAGATCATCTAGTTCCAACCCCCCTGCCACAGGAAGGGACACCTTCCACTAGACAAGATCAGATCTCAGGCCAACCTGGCCTTGAGAGCATCCAGGCATGGGTCATCCACAGCTTCTCTGGGCAACTGTTCCAGTGTCTCACCACCCTCACAGAAAATAATTCCTTTCTAATATCTGGTCTAAACCTAGTCTCTTTCAGTTTAAAGGTGTTATCTCTCATCCTTGTAAAATGACCCTCTCCATCTTTCTTGTAGGCTCACTTTAGGTAGGCTGGAAGGCTTCTGTGAGGTCTCCCCAGAGCCTTCTCTTCTCCAGGGTGAACAACTCTCTCAGTCTGTTCTCATAGGAGAGGTGCTCCAGCCCTCTGTTCATTTTTGTGGCCCTTCTTTGGACCTGTTCCAACTAGTCCATGTGCTGAGGGTGCCAGAGCTGGATGCAGTGTTTCAGGTCTCATGAGAGCAGAGCAAAGGAGGACAGTCCTCCCCCTCTCCCTGCTGCCCACACCTCTTTTCATGCAGCCCAGAACAGGGGTGGCTTTCTGGGCTGCCAGCACACAGAAACTGTTCAAACTCCCATTCTTCTGAATTACTGCCCCTCTCTCAGCTGGGGGCTGCTTCTTGACTGTGGGTTTCTATAAATCTCTGATTAAGTAATCAGAAAATGTATGTTTGACAGTGCAGCTTCCAAATATGCATTCCACAGTCTTTCACAGAAATGTGTGATTTTAAGCCTGCAGAGAGGAGCCCCCCAGATGATGCAGACAGGGTGGTACAGGGTCTGGCAGAACTCTAAGATGAAGGGTGCACCATGTATGGCATAAATAGTGACCAATATGCCAATGTCATAAACACCAAGTCCATGATGAAAATTTTAAATTTATAGAAACATAAATGCTCTGATACAGGAAACTGCAGATCTAAGCCCCACAGTACATGAGAGAGAAGTGTAATTCACCAAGCATTCAGTTACTTAGGAGGGTTAAATAAGAGCAGCCTAGTGGCTTATTTGAACTGTGCCAGCAATCAGCAATCCTCAAGCATTGCCAGGGAATGAAGACATAAGGATTACTTCTGATGCATCAAATACATGTTAGCACTTCATGAGTCAATAAAAGAAGAAAGCATTTAAAATAGGACTTAGGTGGACTATGAGCCCACAAACAAACCCCATGCCCCCTCCCCAGAAATCTCTAATCCATCTGCTTTGTAAAACTTTGCAATGCATTACTGTTTTACTTAAGGTTCCTCAGATTCTCTCAGTTTTGCTCTCAAGTGTGCACAGAATGGCCCCAGTCTGCTTCCCAGAGAGCCCACCTCTCTAACCCAAATTCAGACTCCCTGATGAGGCACTGCACCATCTCCATCTCCCAGCATGGACCAGGCATCTCAGAGGCTGTCTTATATTCCACAGGAAAAAGATTCCTCTCAATGTGAAAATGTAATCACTTAACATGCCATGCTGCCACCCCCAAACAAATGGTGTCTGCCATCCTCTACAATACATAAAAGATTTTCTGGTCCATTTTTTCCTCAGCTTAAAAAGTCCTCTATCTGATCCAAAGGAATATAAGTGATTCTGAGAGGTCTATTTTAAAACAAAGAATTCAAACTTGTCTAAGCCAGGGAAAAAAATGCAAAGAGAATGCAAAACTTCTCAACCTTTCAATGTAGCTTGTCTGAGAAAGGTGAGCCTTTCCTCTTGACCACTTTGATGAGATGAACAGATGTGCCTATGGTTGTGAGTACACCTTAGGGGCAACTGCTGTGACTGTTACAGAAAATATTGTGAGGACAGGGTTTGAGAAACAGCACTTCTCTCACATTTCCTGATAATTGTCTCAACACTAATATAGAAGTATTTTTAGCAGTGACCACAGCTGCACTTTAGGATGAATCCCATCTCCTCTGAATAAGAAATAGTGAGAGATATCCCACCCCATTTTCCTAGAAATCCACAGCCTTGTAGTCTAAGAGATGCAAGTCAGCATCCCTTAGAGACAGACATAGAACCCCTTAGAAAGGACCCTTTCTGCGTGAAATCTCTCAGTGCTTTGTTATTGGCCACAAAGCTGAT
Source organism: Muscicapa striata striata (assembly GCA_030060385.1). Taxonomy (NCBI): domain Eukaryota; kingdom Metazoa; phylum Chordata; class Aves; order Passeriformes; family Muscicapidae; genus Muscicapa; species Muscicapa striata. The sequence continues at coordinate 2,975,329 of JAREIS010000031.1, forward strand.
TGTGTTTCAGAAGGAAAGACTGAAATTCCTGACTGATTCTTCAGTGTAAGGTTGTGTATGCTGATCTGGTGCAGCCTGGTCTGAGCAGTGGATCCTGAAGGAGATACCTCAACCCTGCTGAGAACCACAGTTTAAGGAGAGTGCACAAAGACCCCACAGCAGACTTGTTGCTCTCTGCAGGTAGAACCCTGCTGTGCTGAAGCATCATGTTCTACCCCATGGCTCCTGCACAAGGGCTGGGGTATTCTGCACCAAAGCAGCATCCCCTGCAACTCCTTCTGCTGCCATGCAGCTGAAATTTTTTTGGCTGTAATAAACAGTGGGCTGTCTGGGGAAGCATAGTAGAAGAATGATGTTCTTCCCCAAAAGCTAATAACCTCCACCTGTGTATTTCTGTGTCTCTGAAAGCCAAGGCTGCAGAGAAGCAACTGGGCACCGCTGTGATTAGCTGAATTGTGGGCACTCTCCATTAAGGAATGGTAACCAGCACTCAATTAATTCACACTGCATGAACAAACTCATTGCTCCTCCACACCAGGAACACAACTATGGGTTATCTCCCTTGCTTTTGTCCTTGGGGAAATATATCTGAGAAAAGGCTAAATGCTTTCCTTAAACTGATATAATTAGTCAGGGAAAACCTAGGATTAAAATTTACCAGATCAATACTCATTATGTTAGGCTGCCTCTAATGACTACACTCCTGCTGTGTGTTGTTTTTATGTCTATGTCTCAGGCTATGAAACTATCATATCAGAACTTCTATTTCTTCTTGCACTGTTTACTATGTCTGATAAAGAATTAGTCCTAAATAATAAATAAAACAACAGAACAGCTTTCTCAGAATGCTGCTATAAACCCTCACACTGCAATTTAAATCAGCTGTTGAAGAGATGCAAATTACACACATGGTGCCAAAGCAGGAGCATATGTAAGAACTCCTTTTCTTTCCAGTTGTGAATTTGCCTGTTGCCTGTGCATAAACTCATGCACATACTCTCTCTCATGTTGAACTAAAACTGAAAATGTGTTCACTCCATATAAGTTTCAGACTGCAGCAATTTTCCTGTCCAGACAGTGATATCCCATCAGATGGAGCAGTCTGAGGTGTTAAAGCCTTTGGTCAGTCTGATCATAGGAAACAGCCAAAAATAAGCATCTGGGAGAATTTTTCAGCTCTTTGGCTCTGTAATGCTGTGAATAATTTTGTACTCTTTGGTTTCATACCCCTGAGAGTGTTGGTTTTGTCACACTACATAGGTGTGTTTTGTGTGAGACAAAGAAGACACAATCTGTTAAAACCAGGTGTTAATACCTTGGTTTTCTAATAAAATATAAATTTGACTTATCAAAGTTTAAAATAATTAGGGATAGATCCAATTTAGATCAGTAAGTTCCTCAGTGTGGACATAGTCTCATTTGGATGACTTTGTAGAAGACCTCTGCTCAGCATGACTACTGGAGTTGAAGGCAGAAGATCATATGCCCTGACCCTGCAACATGGTTTATGCCAGCAGAGCTCTGAGCCTATGTCAAAGCTGTGTGGTGCTCTTCACAGCAATGCAGTGAACATCCTGCATCAAAGAGCAGATCTGGTATTGACAAAAAAGTAAGGCAGTCAGTTGAGGAAATGCTTATTTTTTAGGCTGGCAAAAAGTTCTCATTCCCCTCCCATTCTTCCAGTCATTTTATATATATGAATAACTGATGACAGAAAAAAAAATGCTTGTGAAAGACACCCAATAAATACCTTAAGAATGTCTTGCAGTGAAAACACAGATTCTTGTTTTATACTGAGGATGTGGGATTCGAGATACGAGATTCCCCAAAGGAAAGGAGATATGTGAAGGAGAGGGATAGGAGGCTGAGTTAAACAAACAACAGATCAACTGATAGGAGCATTGAAGGTGAGAGTCAGTATGGAGGAAATAATTTCAAAATAATCTTCTGCACACATTGTGTGGAAATGAGTTTAATTGGAAGGAAGTAAAAAATAGGAAATACTTTAAAAAAACCCGAAAATTTATTTCATTAATGCAAGATGTGCTGAGTGTTTGTGTCAGTGCCTCTGACCTGTTGCTGATTGACAGCTATGCCAGCTCCTGGCCATTGCTGTTGTCATTTGTCCCTATCACTGAGCCAACCTATTTGTCTAAATCCCATTGTTTACCTGTGTCCTATGTATCATTTGGTGTATAATTCCATATCAGCTATAAATCAATTCCTGCTCTCTAATAGTATCCAACCAAGCTGCTTTTATAATTCAAGTTGCATATGTCTTCAGACAGTAAAACAAGGAACATTATGGTGAAAAGCTGGTAGAATTGTTAAATAAAGTGAATGTCTGAGGCTCAGAGGAGCAAGAAGGGAGTTAAAATCGATTCTGAGTCCTTTCTGTAGCCACAGACATAGATATTGTCTAAGCCCTGTATTTGAGACTATAGCTATTGACACTTACAGCTGAGCTTCCATTAATTTCTGCAACACAAGATCAGAATCACAGAGAAGGAACAAAGGAAGACATATTTATAGAGAAATTAACAAAGTAATATTTATTTTAAAAAGAAATATTTTGAAATGAGCATGCCAAGAAAAATTAATCAGTTATTTCTGTCTGAAAATAGAAACCTAGGCTAGTAGCAACATTTTAATATTATCATTAATAATTTTCCTTTTTTTTTTCTTTCATTAAGTAGATCTTCCCTCCTGCCTTCTCTTCTCAGTGAACATATTTATATCTTGTGGTTCCATGCAGTCTCTTAGATGAGTTGGCTACCCTGGCTTCATAAAACATTATTAATAAGATTACCCAGAAGGAGTTTGTCTGATCCTATGCTGGAGTGCAGATTTCATAATTTCATGACTGTAGATGTAATACCATCTTTTATTTAACCACATTCAGGAGTGTCCCAGGCTTCTGCACATATTATGCAGTTCACATGCCAATCAGCAGGGAAGAGCTCTGTTTTCATTAATGCAGAGCAGCTGAGCAGCCTCAGGATCAGGTGTGGGAAGCATCTCTGCTACCTGCTCCCAGAGAGGCTGAGAGCCACTTCAGTGAGAGCTGGCTTGTGGTAAGAAGTGAAATAGGAGTCCAGATCTTACCATGTCAGAAGAGAAGTAAACAATTCCATGTGGCCAAATACTATACATTGCTCTACTGCATTAGAAGAAGGAAAACTTTAAAAAGAGATACTGTGCAAAGGGGTGCTTGTCATGACTTGGAAATTTGAAAGATTAGTGGAAAGCTCAGAGAAAGAAAAACAATTTGATGGACACATGAAGGATATAAAAGGATTGATAAAAAAGGATTTATAAAGGATTGATTTGAATATTCTCAAAGTTGACATAAATTCCAGGTAACTTTGCACTCTAATCTTTCTAGTTGTAAGATTTCACAGTTTCATTCAGACATGGAACATTTTAGCTCTGGGAGTGGCTGCACCCAGTCACAAGTGTTGCTGAGGGTTGTGTAGAAATATCTGAGTGAGCTTTCATGAGATTTGCTCAGAGATGTGCTGCACAACACTGTGGTGATACAGAGCTCAGCACAAGCTGTAATATCTGGGGTTAATGGTCTCCAGTGAATTCCAGCCTGTCATGACTTCACTGGTACCATCCCTCAAACTACCTACATGGAAGCCAGCTCTGGCACATTTATACAATCTGTTGTGACTGCTGTGGCTATGTAGTCTTTGTGGGCTAGCCCAGGTTAGCTGGGTAAATCAGGAGCATGTCAACTGTTTTACTGGCTTTTCTTTTCTGAACTCCTGGTTTGTGAAGCAAAATGTAATAGTGCCCAAAAATTGTTCTTGTTCAGTGTCTATTAGATAACCTGTGTGGAGATATCCCACTGTAACCCAGAGCTGACAGTAATGTATGTTTCTGTTATCAGCCTCAGCAGAAAGAGTCAGGGAAGAATGAACACATCATATGGACTATCCTGTAATGCCAAATGCAGAACTGAAGAGGTTTTGTAGAGTGAGACTTAACCTTCCTCTGCCAGAACTGGGTCTATGGACAAAAGGATCCCCTGAATGTGAAGCATGCCAATCCAACAATTTTCACAAGAGCTTTAAGGCACAAAAAAAGTGCATCTTAGCAGGGATTTTTCTTCCTTCAAATGTTGATAGGATTTTACCAGCATGACTCCAGTTACATTCAGCAATAGTCTCACAGCTGAAAACTCACATACCACTTCAGGAATTGACTATTCACTGTTTGAGCTCAAACTGTGTCAATGTATATATATATAGAGAGATAGCTTTAGCAGTACTTACTTCAGAGAATTTTCTTTCTGTGACTCTTCCTGTGATCACCTGGATCTGACAATCACTGGAGTGTTTGTCTTGGGAGGCCTCAGTGGTATTTTGCTGAAGAAGAGCTTTCAATTCTGGAATATCACATGTCCTTTTTACATCTAGGGGCCACATTCTTGTTTAGATGCTTTTTTGAGCCAGTGAAGAGAAGCAGCTTAAATCTTGATGGGAGAGTAGTGTTCTTTTTTGTTTGTTTGTTCATATATATATTTGCATGTGTGCCTACATGTGCATTTCTAGAAATAGGCAGCTGGAACTAGGGAAAAATTGTACTTTCTGCTATCTGTCATGCTTTCCTGCAATTCCATCCAGCATTGCCTCTATATCTCACCTGCTATGGGTAGGGCATGTTGTGTCTCCCTCAGTCTGAAAGATACCATTGTCATACATGGTATTGCTCACGTGTATTTCTCAGACTCTTGCTAAATCTTGGACTGAGTGATATTGATAGGAATGAGAGTCCTAAAAAAATTTAGACACCTAAAGGTCTCTTCAGGTTTTTCTCTTGTTCTGTAAGTGCTTTTGTGACTCTTAGCCTCAGTCTGTTGGCCATAGATATATATTGATTAGACAAAATATGATTTTGAGTCTTGGATGCAGCAGTAAGCACCCAAAATCATTGCCATATTCTTACCAGGGCAAATGGCATTCTAAGCAAGATAAGTTATTATATATGACAGATGAACTTTCAGAGTATGTTGGCTTTAGCTTGATGAAGCAGAACAGTAGTTCTGCCTTTATTTGAGTTTACCAGCAAATTGAATCAGTGCAAAATACCATACAATTACTGCATTTCCTGAGACCTCTGGCCTTATGGATTTTTGGGTTTGGTTTGGTCTTGTTGGTTCCTTTTTTAGTTTGGTTGTGTGTTTTGTTTTGTTTTGTTTTTGTTTTTAATTGTTGTTTGTTTGGTTGGTTTGCATTTTTGTGGTTTTTGGTGTGTTTTTTTTTTTTTTTTTGTTCTGGTGTTTTTTATTTTTTTTTAATTTGGAGTTCTTTTGTTTGTTTATTTAATGGATATTGTTATCATAAATTAACAATAAGTGACATAAATCTGATAATCCACATTGGATTGTGTTGAACACTTCTAAGGAAGAAGGAATTCTGTGTTTACTGGGCATGATTATAGTTAGGCAGTCAAAGTGATGAACTTGAGAGAAATCTCATAGAAAGACAACCTCACAGAAGAAAGGCATCACTACCCACCAAAAAAAGCCACCTTGCCTTAGGGTAACTATGTTGTCCTGGTGCCATTAATTTTTCCTCCTGTGACTGAGCTGTTAAGACTCTAATGAGATGATGATGTTTAAATAGAGGAAAAGATTGGTTTTGCCCAAAGGCAAAATGATATGGAAAAAAAAAAGAAATCTTACCTAGGTGCTTGCAAAAAAGGCTACCTGTGGTCTGCCTCCCAATTTCTTACTATAACCTTAAGCAAATTCATTAAATCATATGAATTTTCTCATCACAGTTTGGACTACACAGTATATGGGCCCTTGGAAACAAGTGTGCCCTTCTTCTGGGGTAGCTGCAGGATCCCTGTGACTCAGAGGAACTTTTTCAGAGCATCAAAGTGGCCTTTGTCTCCCTGGTCACTACCCGTGGTCACCGGCCACAGGACTGGCTGAGGTGCCCTTGACAGCACTTCTCCAGTCATTCATTCTGCTGTGTGCTTCACTCTGAGCAGGGAAGGAGCCAGGATGGTGAACAGCTTCTCCCTGTCTGATGACCATGGCCAGCTGAGGTGTCCCAGCAGCAGTTTATCCTTGTCTGACTCACAGGGAAGTGCCTGCAGGGCCACAGAGAGGTGCCTTGGCCAGCTCTTGAAGTAGAAGTTCAGGCACCTGCAGCACTGCAGCTGCAGAAGCAGCTCCATAGGGGTCAGCTCTCTGTCAGGTCTCATGAGGACTCTGATGAGTGTTGGAGGCTCTTCAGTTTAGTTGGAGATAAATGGTTTCTAAAATCCCAGCTGTATCCAGAACTCACATTTAAAAAACCATCTCCAGCAGCTCCTCTATCCTCCCCTGCTCTCCTAGGATGTGTGTTTCTGGTGCTCAGGTCAGCATGTGGGTCTTTGTCCTGACACCACCCACATTTGGATCACCTCACTTATTTGAGCTCTGACATGAAATCCCTGTCCTGCAGACAATGGGATTCTCAGTCCCTTGGTTCTGTTCCTGGATTCCTGCTCTGTCTCCACACTGAGGTGGGATTGATTTCAGTTTTTTCAAAGAGTCTTGATTATCCTGTTCTCTGTGGTAAGGAGAGAAGGAAGGTTTGGGTCATCTTTCTCCTCTGTATATGCAAAATAAACCATTTGAGATAGTGAGAAAAAAAAACCTCTGCATTGGCACAAGGGTTGAATTGAGAAAGTAGACCAGAAAATACTACATATAGGAAAAAAATACAAGATTCCTCACAGATCTGTAAATATCTTGCCAGTAGCTCTACTGTCATTCCATAAGGTGGTTCTGCCTCATTATCTTTTATTTTTGCTTTCACATGTCTCTGCTTTGCCCACAGTTCTCTATGTGTACTGTATTTTAGTTTGCCTTACAAAATCCCTTAATAAATACACATATCAAAGAAAATTGGCAAGTGCACAGGTATCATTTTAAATCTCTTGTAAGATTATAATATTCTCTTCCCACTAAGGACAATTTAGCTATATGGATTGGAATGAATGTGAAGAGAAAAGGTGCCAGGTGCAACCTGTAAACTCTACACCAAATGGTGAGAGTTGGGATGAACTTGAGAATGTAGATATGATTAGCTGCAGTTAGAATCATCTCCAGGGGAAGAGTACAAGTAAATCTTCTCAAGAAAGTACAAAATGAAACAAGATTTGTGACCATGTGCTATCAATACTGAAGAATATTTAGCAGAGGCTGGAATTAGGAGCTGGATGGGACTCAAATGTATTTCTTTCAGCACTCATTGCTCCATATGGTGACTGTTCTGCACATTGGGATGGATTCACCTCCTCTGGCAGCTGATAAGGAAAAGATTCTCTAGCCAGATGGCAATAAGATCACAGATACCTTGGGTACAGGAGTTTTGAGGCAACATGATGGAGCACATTTGGGGCAGTATTCTGTGTATTATTCTTGTGGGTAAGGTGAACAGAGGAGTGCCAGGGACTTTCTGTTAAGTGGGTGTTAAGTGCCCCCAGGTCCCAGAGGTGTGTGACACACTCTACTGCCAGGGGTTTTCAAGAAGGCAGTGTGTCAGAGCTCTGTTGGCTGGCAGCAGCAGCAGCCCCAGCCCCTCTGGGAGAGCAGGGGAAAGAAAGGCAGCTGCAGGGAACAGAAATTATATCAGCTGTTTATCAGAATACCAGACATGCACTTTCTGGTTGATTTGAGCATTAGCTGCCTGGTTTGGGCTTGGTTTGGTGTTTTCTTGCCTGAGTCCTTCTGAGAAACATTTTCCTTATGACTCAAAGAAAACTTTGATTATCTTGAATGTGCCAAAAAGGCACCTGGACTGTTACCTTGTTGCATTGGAAGTGACAAAAGGAAAACTGGAGGGAGAAAAGGATTTAGTTATAAAGTATACTTTGCTTAATTTTTTTTGTAGGTAATATTAACTCTTTTAGATTTTAGGCAGTAAAGAAAAATTAATTTCCTTTGCCTTTGATGATTTTTAGATTGTGTCCTGAAACTTTGGCTATGCTTCATAGAAGTTTGCTCCTTTCATTTTAATTCAACTATTAGATTAGAAAAATCTTATTGGATAAAGTGTGTTTTAGTTTACCATTACCCCTTGTCCTACTGCAGAATGCCACACTAAAAGATTTGTTCCCATCTTTCTTACAGGCCTGCTTTAAGTATTGAAAAGTCACAGTAAGCTGTCCCTGGGACCTTCTCTTCTCTAGGCTGAACAAGTTTTCTTGAATACTTTTCAATTCCCAGAGCAGGATGTTGTGGGTGACTGTGTCAAAGGCCTACAGAAGTCCAGATAAATCTCATCTGTAGCCCTTCCTTTGACCACTGATGTAGAGACTGTACCATAGAAGGCCACTGGGTTGGTCAGGCAAGACATGTCCTTGTTGAAGCCATGCTGGCTGTCCCAAATCACCTCCCAGTCCTCCATGTGCCTCAGCACAGCTCCTAGGAGGATCTGTTCCATGATCTTCACAAGCACAGAGGTCAGGCTAACAGATCAGTAGCTCCCAGGATTTCCTTTTCTCTCATTTTAAAAACGGGTGAAATGCTTCCCTTTTGCCAGTCACCAAGAACTTCATCTGATTGCCACAGCTTCTCAAGTATCATGGGGAGTGATTTGACAACTACATCAGTCAATTCCCTCAAGACTCTAGGATGCATCTCATCATCATGCACTTATTTATATTCAAGTTCCTCAGGTGAGGAACAAACCTGATCTCTCTATTTTTTTACTGAATTTACTGACTTCTTATAGTTCTTATAATGTTCCACTTTTATCAGCAGAAGGCAAGTAAAAGGCATTATAATTAAGTACAGAAACAGGAGGTGTTTGTTTTATTGTAAAATACAGTGCTCTGGCATGTACCTACTCCTTCACATCTGGACTGCAGTCTGTGATGTGGCAGCAGATTTCCTAACATACATAAGCTATGTTTTCCTAATGTAGTTAAGCATACTTAGGTTCTGCTGGCACTTAGGAGAATTGTGGTGCTCACATATGATGGCCTTTCCAAAACAACAGCTATGAGCCTCAGTCTCCACAGTTTTTACTGTCAAGAATGGTCTTTGGGAATCCCATGCCACTGAGATCTGTAATAAAGTCCAAATCAATAAAAATTTAGTGGTGGAGAAATAGGCTACAGAGCACAAACTGAACAGAGACAAGTCCATGACACCACATAGGAAACACCCACAGGTGCTTAGCATAGCTGTGGAAGCTGAGTGATTGCATTCTTAATGATCTTTAAAAGGTCATGGCAGCTGGTGGAGGTTCCCAATCACCTGGGAAAAAAAGTCACTGCTATCTCTAAGATAGACAAGCAGGAGAATACAGGAGTTGCAGGCTGGCCAGCCTTACCTCGAAGCCTGGAGCAAATCCTCTTGAAGCCATTTCCAGATGTGAAGGACAGGAAGATATCTGGTGGTAGTCAGCATGGATTTCTGAATGGGAAATCATTCCTTGGAATGCTAATAGCCTCCTATGACAACTTGAAAGGCTCCATGACTCAGGGCAGAGCAGTGTATATCCCAGCTTCAGCAAGGCTTTGGCACTGTCTCTCACAACATGGAACAGACTATGGGAACAGACCAGCTAAATGGACTGGGAGGAATGGTTGATGACCTAGAGAGTTTTCTGATATTCAGAGGGACCAGCAAATGCTGCAGAAATGGGCCAACAGGACTTCACTGTGCTCAGGAGAGGGAATGCAGTCCTTCACCTTGGAAGGAACAGTCTGGGAGATGTCCAGCTGGAATGCAGATTTGCAGAAAAGGCCACGGGGCTCCTGGTGGACACACAGTTGAACATGAGCCAGCAATGAGCCCCTGCAGCAAAGGCAGCCAGTGGGCTCTTGGGCTGCATTAGGCAGAGCATGGCCAGCAGGTTGAGGCAAGGGATCCTTTGCTCTGCTCAGAACTGCTGAGACACACTTGGAATGCTGGGTCCAGCTCTGGGCTCCCCAGTATGAAAGAGACATGGACTTATTGCTATAGGTCCAACAAAATGTTATGAAGGTAGTTAAGAGACTGGAGGATCTGTCACACAAGAAGAGGCTGAGGTTGCTGAGGCCACTCAGCCTGGGGAAAAATGCTTCTGGGGAATCTCAACCATGTGCATGAGTAACTGGTGAGGTGTAAGTAAAGAAGAGGTAACCAGATTCTTCTCAGTGCCTAGTTACAGGACAAGAGGCAGTGGACACAAGCTGAAACACATGAAATTCGTAACATAAAACACTTAAATGTTAGAGAAGCATTTTGCTGTGGGGGTGACTGAACAGTGCTGTGGGAGAAGCTGTGCAGTGTCCATCTCTGGATATATTCAAAATCTGGTGTGGCACAATCCTGAGCAACCTTCTCAAGCTGATCCTGCTCTGAGACAAGATCTCCAGAGGTTCCTTCCAGCTTCAATATTGCAGTGATTCAGTATGTCTGGATGTAGAGAAACACCTTGTTCAGGGTGCCAAGCTAGAAATGCCACCAATCCAAAGGAACAAAAATATGGAGGGAAAGTAGCAGACTCTTTGGCTTGTTTTTGACTAGGTATTGAAAATGAAAACATATTTGCAAGATAAAAAGGAAATGTTTAAAAAAAATTCTTGTAAAAAAATGAGTTGAACAGCATACTTCATTGGAATTTGACAGCTTCAAAATATATTACTGTTCTAAAATCCATTGTCAACTTCCTGAGTGCTAGACAATGGGTTTCACTGGACTCATTAATTTAGTCTTCAATTTTTCAAAAAAGAAAGTAATAATGTTTCTATCCATTGTAAATAAATTTCAGATCTGAATTATAAACCAAATGGGGATATTTATGTTCTCTGCACTGACATTTTTTCATTTATAAGGAATATGATGTGATTAAGAATAATAATGACAAAAGAAAGAAGAAAGTGCTTGATACTCAATCCTTGTACCAGTTCTGTGTCACTGAAATTCAGGCCTTTAGCATTAATCCTTTTTGATTCTGTTGAGAACCCCTGTTTATTTCATCACACCTAAAAAATCAAGGAGGCTAATAGACAACTAATTAAATATTAAGTCCCCATTCATTCTGCCACACGTCAGTGGCTGCTGAATTACAGCAAAGGTGGTGGGAGGGAAGAGAATACAAACAGCTGTTTAATGAAAGCTGTCTGTTCAAGCCAGAACAGATATTGCTAAAATATTTGGTTATGGCAAGCCAGACACTTCCAGATCAGGTGCATGAAGAGCTGCTTGTGGACTGAAGTCAATGTGAAAAGTTTCCCTTGTTGAGAATTTCAGTGGCAAACCTCTGCCTACAGGGTGGAGTAAATGTGGAGAGATAACCTTTTAACTTTAAATTCGGGAGGAAGGGAGAAGGGAGAGAGGTGTGGTTGCAGTGCTAAAGTATCCTCTGTGCTGGTACTGTGCATAAGAAAAAAAGCCCTCACTCAACTCTCTTGTGAATAAATGCAAGGATGTAGTTCTGTGTATTTATGTAACAACTTCCAATGAAACTAGGTTAAATAAATTAGTGTTGATAATGTTTTTCTTTTGATCAAAATTTATGTGAGCTGCTTGAGAAAACTCACTTTCTGCTTATTTTCAGCCACATCTGTACCAGATTGTACGGAGGCTGAGGGATCTGTACTTTTGTTTCAATGTATATTGCAACATTTTTATTGCATTCCACAGGTCCTCCAGTAAACGTTACTTGCAATATTTTTATCAACAGTTTTGGATCAGTCACAGAAACCACAATGGTAAGTGCTATGATGCCACTGGCAAGAGAACAACAATACTTAATATATGTCATGAACACAACCTGTCAATTTTTCTATTTATTGTTCAACTTGCAGGTCCTCCTGTAAATGTTACCTGCAACATATTTATCAACAGCTTTGGTTCAATAGCAGAAACTACAATGGTGAGTGGGACAGATCATTGAAGCCATCTTGTGAAGGAGTGGGATGTGATGTAGAACAGAGATGCTCAGGATGTGGGGACATTTACTAAGTTATGAAGCTACTAAAAACCTACTAAAACCGGAGTAAATATAAAATAAAATAAAATCTATTATATAAATGTAAAATATATATAAAATATTTTATATATATATATATATGTATAATATATACAATTAAATCAGCTATCAAGTCTAAACACACCTACATAGGGACTGCACCACAGTCTGTAGTGCCTGTGATGGCAGCAAATATAGGTGTGTGAAAGCAAACCTGCTTTCTCAGGTTTCATTAGCTCTGAAGAGGCAGAGGAGCAGCTGGAGCTCAGCTGTGGGTTTCCCTGCCAAGTGCACCAGATTTGAGTGTGTTTTACACCACATGCTGAATTACCTGCTGCTGCAGAAAATAGTCTTGTTTAACTAAGTTAGATCTCCGTGAATTGCAGCCACATCAGTCACAGAAGTAAGTGCAAAACTTTAGTCAAATGACTAGAACATGTGGGTATAAGACCTAGGTATTTTGAGGTTAAATTAGTACTAGGAAATGATGGGATTCCATCTGACTGAAATTTGTATTTTGACTGAATGCAAAGAACACAGTAAAAAAAAAAAAAAGTCAGATTTTCATTTTAAAAATTGCAAAATATAAAATAAAAAAATGAAACTAAGAAAAAAAAATTAAAAGTTTCATCCAAATTTTAAATTTTTTTTTTAGTCTAGAAGTCTACCAGTCTATTATCTTTTTCCAATATTTGTTAAGAAAAATAAATTTTAAAAATCCAATTCCATTTAAAAAGATGTTGAGTTTTTAAATCTTTTTCAAAAGTGAATAAAAAGATCTGGTTTTTTATTCAAGCCTACATACACCTGGTTATGAAGGCTAATCGACAGAGATATTTTTGAAAGATTTATCATAATAACGTGATAAACCCAAAAGAATTATAAGGTGTTCGTATCTATAGCACTTTTGAAGAAATTGCAATATAGTTTCACAGCTCTCTTTCCCAGAAATTCTTACACAGCATCCAGGTATTTCTGGATTTGCTGAAGCCAGAGGCAATAAAGGGGTTTGGCTTCTTGTAGGACTAGGAACTTGGTAATTAATAATGAACTTGCTACCCACTTGAAGTAAACAAAAAAAGTAGCTTTTTTTATAAAATGGAATAGATATTGCCTTGCATGTGTTGCATTATGAAGGAGGAGGCAATCTTTAGCCTGACATGTATTTTGCTTAATATTAATTTAGATTCAATTGTAATTCATGCCATCATTTTAGTAAATGGTGATTAAAGAATGTAGGAATACAAATCTTCTGTACCTAAATAATTTTATTTTAAAAATCACCCTGTTATTTAATGTTTTCTAGAGATGAAATGCAAGTTATGGCTAGGCCAGGCTGCTTTCTTTAACAGTGTGGGAAAGAGTTTGCTATAAATGAAAAGCTGCAACATAGAGAGCTATAAAACAAACAGATAAGTTAATACTTTAGACTATGTATCTCTAATATTTAAAAGAAACCTTAAAAGAAAACTAAAATCAATTTTAAAATGACAGGGAAAAAACATATCAGGATATAACATGATTATCAACAGACTTAATTTTCATTAATTTTGGAAAACATTAATTGTTTCCCTGTGTTTTAAGGATTCTGAGAGGATAGCTGTGAGTGTAGCATTTTTACCCAGCCATGTCTGTTGATGCCAGTGTGTAGAGACATCAGCATAGCATTAAGTAGCAAAAATCCTTCACGTCACTAGCTTTACAAGATGGCATTCAATGAAAATATTTGCACGACCTAATGCTGATTGCATTAATTAGACTCCTTCATTGCTTTGATTAAATCCCCTCATTGCATTTTACCTTCTATCAAATATGTTAATGTGCACCTATCCAATGTTCATTAACACATTTTGCTGAAAACAGCCAAACATTCAAGTAGATGAAAACTAAGACTATTGACTTTCTTATTTTGCTTTGTTCATTATATCTGCTAAAAGTGTGGAAAGATTTCTCTAAGATGCTGTTCAATTATTTGATACTGATTTTCTTAATGTTGTTACTTCTTTAATGACTATTGTGACTAGTTTTAGGAGTCTTCTCTGAGAGGCAGACATCAATTACTGTTCTAACTACTTTGCCTTTCTGAAACAGATATAATCATGTGGTAAAATTGTTGGCGTCCCTCGTGATAAATAACAAGTTTGTTTGACTCCTAGGAATAATTTTCCCCTATAAAATGTTCCTGATGGTTTTGACATAAAAACTAAATGATTCATTTAAAAGCCTGGATTGCAAAGTCAATAGAGACGCTCCTGTCTCAGAGGAGAGGAATGCTCAGTGAAACCTTGTACATGCACTGAAGGGACATTACCAAAATATAACTTGGACCACCTACAGCAGTTCATTGGAAACTTGGAAGGTGAAAACTTGCTCAGAGAGGCTTTCAGTAGGAGAAATTAACATGGCACATGGGATTACAATCCCAGACCTACTCAATTCAGTGAGCCAGGTTCTCAGTAATGTTACCAGGCGTAGTTTCTGTTCTCTGATTAGGACACACAGCACAGGATAAAATTCCTCCCTATGTGAAAGGCCAGCACAACTCCAATGTCCAGCATACTCTTCTAAATGCTAAAGCCTTACATTAAGAATCAAAACAAGATTTTATGCTGGTTCAGATGGATTAATTAATTAGACTCATCTTGAGTTTTATTCCCATAGATCTAGAGAAACAAAATGCAGATGTAGCTGTCTTTCTGCTCTGTAATGAGCATATGGGACAGTATCCCAATAGATTATTTTTCCTACAAAAAAATATTTTTTTCCTTATTAAATAACATATATATTATACCAAAATGAAAATAGTTTAAAAAAAGGTCAGAGTCAAGATGGTGTAGTTGAAAATGTTCTTTGATTTATTTAGTTTAAGCCCTAACTTGCAAAGAAAGAGAAAACTGAATAACTCCACTGAACAGAGCAGTGTGAAGAGTAAACTCTGTACTTATTTTTGGAAGCATTTACACATGCAGGATTCAGCAGAAAATTCACTGTACAGCATGACTGCAGTGGAGTATCACAGATGAGTAATCTACATCAGCCTGGGCAGCATCCCAAAGAATCCAGATTCTCAGTGCTCCTAATGACCAGGATTTTTTAGCTATCAGCTGTAGGAGAAGTTAAGAGTGGTTTATACATTGACAAGCTAATTGTTAATTACAGAAATGACTGACTGTGAGGACATTATTGTTGTTGTTATGCCCTGTAATCAATGACTGACACTATGCAGCAGGTTCTCTGTCAGGGCAAATGATTCAAACTCCAGTTGTGTTTTGAGTACTGATGTTAGCAGAAAAAAAATTGCCATTTCTTAATTCTAAAAGCTTTGCTGTGGCTGTCTGTATAATACCATCTCCCATTTAGAAAAAAAAAAACAAAAAACAACCAAAACAACCATAATTACAAATTCGCTTGTTAGATTCTGGTTAATTCACTTGCATACTTTTAACTAAATAAAAGGCTCTTACTGAAGGCATTGGGGACACATTGCATGCTTATGCCCATAGGTAGCCACGTGCTTTCTCTGTTGCATGGCCTTGGAGTAGGTCATCAAAACACTTCTTTTCAGCTAGCATTTATCTTTAGGATTTAGAGAGATAGAGCAGCCTTTTGGCAAACCCTTCCCACTCAAGGAAGGCCAGCTAAGTCTGCTGTTTGTTTCAGGCTCCCAACTCAACTCCTGCTGTTGGGCAATCACTGCTGTTGGA
This sequence comes from Muscicapa striata striata, assembly GCA_030060385.1. NCBI lineage: Eukaryota > Metazoa > Chordata > Aves > Passeriformes > Muscicapidae > Muscicapa > Muscicapa striata. The sequence continues at coordinate 2,991,005 of JAREIS010000031.1, forward strand.
GGGGAATCTGGGAGGAAAGCTCAGACCCAAAAAAAGTGCTGGTTCAGAGACAGAGAGCAGCACTGAGCAGGGCAGGGGCTCCCTGCAATCCTCCTGCCACAGCAGGGCCTGAGACCAAAGGGATCCAGAGCTGTCTCTTGGCAGTGAATCTGGATTTAGATTTGCTGAAAAATGATATCTACATTTCTATAATACAAACTAAGTATATCTGTAGATCAAGTCCCCAAATCTTCAGATAGAGCTACTAAATCTAATCAGATTAATACTCTTTCAGTATGTTTGTATTACTCTGAGCTTACTGCTTGAGAACAGATGAAAACTCCTTATCTGAGTTGCCTTGAGCTACTTCTGACACTGGTATTGCATCTGAGATTGAATCTTCAGGTCCACACTCCTTGTTCAGAGTGGTGGTGCTGTCAGAAAGGATTTGCAGAGTAGGTGTACTTGTGGTTGTGTAGGAATGCATTACTACAAGTCCACCCACTTCTCCCCTCAGGACCTTGCAAAATACTCACTGTAGTCTGCCTCAACTCCATGTTGTTCTGCCATTCTCAAGAGAATTTTCCTTCAAAACATAGTACAGTGGTAGCTCAGGAAAAGTAAATTCAAAATTCTGCACATGATTGGGTCTGACTGTGTAAACACACATCCCTCTCAACTGTATAAGAGGAAAAATAATGTTGTTCTTGTGATGTGCATGTTATATTTACATTCTTACTTCTCATTAAAATATCTGCAAATGTATATGCAAAGCCTATCAGATGTAAACAGAGGTTTCAGTTCTGTTTTGCTTCTAACAACAAAGCTTGCAGAGGGAAAGCATTTCTAAATGTATTGGTGTCATGACTGACAAATTTATGAAGGGACATATTGAAAAATATAGTGTAATCTTACTGGCACTATTTGTGATTTTGGTATAATATATATTATCATATGCAATCTCTTCTATGAATAAAGATTTTTCAGACTGTTTTTTATTATCTAAATCACCAACCACTGAAGTTCATCAAAACAATTTTTTAGATATTTCTATATAATTTAAGGATCTGACTTATTTATGATTTCTATGTCATGGGGGAAAAAATCCCTCTGTTTTCCATAGACTTCATTATATATCATATTACAATGAAGAATTAAAGGCAGTCTCACAACTAGCTGTAGTAATTTTATTCTATCAGCAGTTGCTCCTGCCTTCTTTTCTGCAGAATTAGAATCAGTGCATTCCTGGATTTAGAGCTAAAGGTGTCCCTTATAAACTCTGAGACACAGATATACTTAAAGATAAATGTAAGCTTAAAGACACATTATAAACCTAAGACACTCTCAGTTTCTAAGAGCAAGAAATAAGGGATAGTATGATCATGGATGGTGTGTCCTCACAAGATGTGATGACATTTTATAAGCTAAGAACTGTAAGTAGCTATTTGATATTTAAATGTCTGAAACAAGATCATCATAAAAAGTACAATGACTTGTGAAAAACAGATACAGGCTTTTGTAAGTATCTTTAATAACTGCTATTCTTGAGAACTCTGTCAGGTCTGTCTTGGTCTGATTAGTCAACATTCCTGTTTTGAATCAAATCTACCCAAGAGCAAAATGAAAAACGAAGAAAGAAAAGTTAGTCACCTACTGAGATTGTAAAGCATCTTCCCATTGAGTTCAAACTCTGCACCAGCTGGGATGTCAGAAATATTCTGTCAGGGCAGCAGCACTCCTCACCACCACCCCACGGAGCAAAGGGGTAAAAAACTGAAGTCAGAAGGGCTCAGAAGAGTCTGCATATTGAGCAAGCTGCTTTCTGCAGCTCTGATCAGAGTGAGAATATTTATATACATTTCAAGGGTGATAAGTTCTTTTCTATGCTGTTCAGTTACTGGACTAAAACTCAGTCAGCTCCTACATTTCCCTAGTCAAAAGCACAGTGTTGCCATTTTAATGTACAGCCACTATCATACAGTAAATCCTAAATGTTAAGGCTTTGTATTGTCAGCAGAATTATTTGATAAAGCATTCCTTCAGATAATATAATCAATACAAATATTATTAAATATTTTTCTTTTAGAGGAAGAGTAGATGTATTTTTTAAGAGAGTGTTCACAGACAAATTAAAAGTAGTAATCTCAGAGAGATGAAGATCTTATTTGCTGACTTTGGAAACCTGGGATAAGGAGAGTAAGCATTTGCTTCTTTCCATTCCCTGCAAAGAGTTTAGAACCTGAAAGCTCTTTTTGCTTTCCCCTTTAATAACCAGTTCTTGACACAGTGTTAATGCTGGTTCTAAATGAACCTCTAGGGAATTGCTGCTTTTCTCAGCGGTGACTAGCAGACCATCAAGCAGAAGAATACAGTCAGGCCAGTTTATTGGGATGCAGACAGGGAGGAGTAAATGAAGGAACACACACAGAAACATACAGTAAACAGGAAAAGGAAACAAGGAGCAAATAAGAAGTGGTGATTTAATTTATTCTATACAATTTTGGCTTCACTGGAATTAAAACTATTAAAAACTGTTCATGAGTACATTGGCCATAAATGACTTACGTATTGGAATTGGAATTCATTTAAATTGGTAATTTCATAGAATCTTTGATTAAATTGTATATATTTAGCTGCAATGCTTTTTGAATTCCCGAATATCTCTTAGGTAATCCACAACATTTGAAAGAGGGTTATATTTAATTCTGGAGATTGCAGTTAATATTTTCCTTGTCACTGAAGGAATTTTGATTTGGAAAATATACCAGTTGTGTTTGTTTGGTTCAATGCAGCATTTTGACAACATTATTTTCAAATGACAGCTCTGGTGTTCAAAGGATAACACAAGTGATTGCTGTAATACTGGTACTGCAGTGAGTCTAAGATCATAAAGCAAGCTAAAGTGGGCTTCCAGTGTTGGTGGCTTAGTAACCTTTTTACATGACATTTCTGTAGGACTACAGAGTGAACATTTTTTTGAGACAGCAGTGGAATGACTCACGTCTGGCTTACAGCGAATATCCTGATGATTCCCTGGATTTGGATCCCTCTATGTTGGATTCTATTTGGAAGCCAGATTTATTCTTTGCCAATGAGAAGGGAGCAAATTTCCATGATGTTACGACAGACAACAAGTTACTGAGGATTTCTAAAACTGGAAAGGTGTTGTACAGTATCAGGTAAACCAGTTAATTTCATTTTTTTCTCTTGATCCTTTTTTTTTCCCTCACTGTTATTCTGGATGCAATGTAGATGTTTAATTTTTTATTGTCCAATGTGTACAACCAAAATGAGACTTAGTAGTAGAAGGGTAGAAGGAAAAATTGCCTATGTTTTTCTGCTAACATTTTACTTTTTGCAAAATAGTCTCTAAGTGGCACAGCAGTACTTCTTGGTCTTGTTGAAAACTTGAGGCTGTCTAGAACTTTAATGGTATGCCTCAGTAATTCCCATTAGCATTAGCTCAAGTGACTCCTCTTGCAAAGAGGAAATAATTTCTTCAGTAGTCTGTGGGTTGCAATTTAAAAGTAAAGGGGAATATTAATTTAAATGATTGCTGAACACTTTAAGTAAAAACATGCTTGAAATACAATAAATTTGACATGCAAGTCATTGGCTAATTGGATGTAGTCACATTTATAAAAAACCACCTGGAACTATGGAAAGCATTTGTTTTTAATACTAAGTGCACTGAAGTGTGTCATGTGACTAGATTTAGCTGAATTAATAAACACTAAAAAAATTTGATATGACCTGATGAAATGGGACATAAGCAGAAAAACAAAATTGCATTCCACAGGCATAAATAGCAGCAAATAACCTGCAGTATTCATTTGATATTCAGCTTAGTGTGAGCCATTAATTGCTTAATAGAAGTAGCCAAAGATGCAAACCACTATATTATTTTCTTAGGATTGTTTAAAATGAAGTAATTCCTGGAGTTTGTTTTCTTCCTGTGAATGCTTCTTGGCTTTTGCCTTTCTTGCATTGTGGAAAGTAAACATGATAGTATTTGTTTAGCAGATTGTTTAGTGAATTTGTTCATGTGTAAAGCAGATTAGTTTAGAAGGCAGTTATTTCTGATGGGGTATTGTGGTTTTGACTGCATTTTCATTAAGGAATTACTATTGATCCAGGCTCGGGATAGCTGTGCTTTTTAGGATGTTAGATAAAAATAAATATTAGCATGGAATTTCATCCACTTACATAATTCTTGTGGAAATTCCTTGATAAGAAGTATTTGGAGACATGAAGCAGGGTTACTGAGTAGGGTTTCAAATTGCTCTACCTGAAGAGTTTGAGAAAAATAACAGGATACAAGGATGGTACCAGCACTAGCAGAGTGATAAATATGCTGTCACTTACAAATATTTCCTGTTTCACCCTGAGAAGGAAATGAATGCATCTGTTTGTTTGAATGACATCAGACACCATCTTATTGGAGGAGACAGTGCAGTTGGGTGCTGCTCTGAATGCAGATGGATACTTTTCCTGACATTTGCTCATGCGGCAAAAGTGATATTTTGAGCTGCCATATCACGTTGGTAAAATTCCCACACCTAAATGCAAATTAATTTGAAGCAGAGTAAGCAGTATTCCAAGAGAGCACTAAGCAAAGCTCTTCACTTCTCATTTGTATCACACAACAGTAACAGAGCAACCTGGCACATCCAACAGGGCAAATAATTTTTTTAACACTTTACAGTGAAGAAAACTTTCTGGAGCATGAAAACCTGAAATCAGGAGCAATTAGAAATACTTGTCTTTACTTTCTAGATACTGGGCTAGATACTATGTTAGCTGCTTGTAGTTGTGCTATGCAGAAACAAACAAGAGTATTTTAGTGATTGGTTTCAGTAAATTGTGAATGTTCACTCACTATTGCACCAATAGCACCTTGCCTGTCATTGTGATATCTAACTTTTAGCATTTAGTGTGCCTTAACTGTTTAAAGCACTTCACAAATCCCTCTGGCATGTAGCAGGTAGGCTGTTTTGTTGCATTCCCAAATTTAACAAAATCAAGATCAAGTTAATCTTGCATAAATACAAGCTGTTCTTTGCATAAATTGAGTTTAGAAGTGCTCCTGGTAATTAATGAAGCAAGGTATGGGTGTTATACAGCAGCGGTATCCCTCTTCCCTATATACTGCAAAACATGAAAATACACCATGCAGGAGGCTGAACTGGCTGTTAAATGCTCTCAGAAGCCAAACCTGCTCTTTCTGAGCAAAACTTGGAGAGTCACCTGGGACAACAGTTCATGGTCCATATTTTGCTAAAATGAGTCATTTGGTGTAGGAAATGGGGGCTCAGAAACATCATGAAAGGGTGTGGGTGTGGGCCAGGTATCACTTCCACTGCAGTGCTTGGCTAAGGGAATTATCTCACTCTGTGGTGAGCATGAGGCTCTTTGTCCTTCTCTTGTATAGCTGGTCAAAGAAACAAACCTAACACAGCACAGAAGAGGCCAATAATGTAGATTTCCATCAGAGTTTGCCTTATAATAATCATGATGCTCATGCTTGCAGATTCTTACAACTATATTTAATTTCCTGGGAGTTGTTACAGAAAATAAAAGTTGTCAATGGTTGATGTACCCACCTCTGAATCATAACTTTAAGAATGCAACCCCATTTTTATATGTTTGCTGCATGCTCAGATGATTACCTTGATACCTTTTTTGATCTCAGATAGAATGATGTATACAGCCTCAGGCTCTATAGCTGGGTAACTGGTCTGCACCCTTGGGTGCTGCAGGGAAAACTAGAGCCTTGTGGAGGCAACCCAGACCTACTTAATACTGCAAATATATGCTCTTGCCACTGGAGAAGCAGCAACAGCTCTTAGAGACACATGTATTTTGAGAAGTCTGCAATTACAGCAAAGTTATATTCAGCAAGCAACTTCCCAATAGTCAAGATCAGTCTCAGTTCCACTCACATATAAAAATTGACAGACTGTTAAATAGCTATAAGTTTTATTTTAAAGCACTCTATAGAGAGCAGTCAACAAGAAATGTTTGTAATAGCAGTGTTGAATAAATTAGTTTGTGTTTATATTTTATCCTGAAAAAACAATAAGAATTCAGTAATAACCTACACAGTGTCATCCCCTAGATACTTGTGACTCATCTGCTCCCAATCTTTGACTGATTTCTGCATGGATTGGATTTTGGAGGGGGTTCTGCACTTGGAAAGCATCGCAGCATTGTGTGGTGGTACCAAGAATCCTGCTCCAGGCACTCACACTCTGTATGACACCTGCATTTTGCATTGTACACCCCACTGCACGGGCTTTACTTTCCAGGGACTAGGATCATGTCTTTTTGGGCCCCTGAGGACACCTGGGACATCAGGAAAATGCTAAATAAACTCACAGAAACCTTTATATTCTCTCCCAGCCACCCATTTGTGCTACCTGATTCCCACAAACTCATTTCAGGCTGCCAGCCAGCTCAGAATATTAGCATCTGCCTAAAAGCTTATTTTAGCAAAGTGATAGAAAGTGGTTTTATTTAAGGTTTGTGGGGGTTTTTTTCTGCATTAATTGCCTCCTTCTCTTTTTAATATTTTCAGTGCATCTCAGCCATATGAGATTGATTCAGAAGGTGATATAATTCAACCATAATATTGATCCACAGCATTGAATCTAGAATATATTGGTCAGGAAGGTAAAAGCATTGCAAATATCTCTGTATCTCTATCTGTATCATCTCTATCTCTATCTCTATCTCTATCTCTATCTCTATCTCTATCTCTATCTCTATCTCTATCTCTATCTCTATCTCTATCTCTATCTCTATCTCTATCTCTATCAAATATATCTATATCTGTATCATCTGTCTATATATCTATATCCCTTTTTTAATATATTTTTTTTTTTCTGCTCCAGAAAACAAAAGCTCAGTTGAGCTTTGCTCTGAATTTTAGTGCCAGTGTATTTAGCCAGAAATAGTTACAAAGCAGATTAGTACATATTTTTTAAATGTGAGAAGATTTTAGAATGTGTTGCATAATTTGACAAGAGAGACACTTGGAATTCTAGGGAGGAGACCTGTGCAAATTCACAAATTACATTTTTTCCCCTATTTTTGCCATTCCTGTTCAAAGAGCAATTAATTCTCTAGGAAGAATTTCCTAAAGTCTTTCAAAACATCTGTTTTTCTGTCTTTCTTTGTCTTCTCAGTGCCAGAACTGTTAGTTATGTAGACAATTAGTTCCTTGTGGTTTCAACTATTGACCTAGTTTTAATTGTAAATGTTCCTATGGGTGAGGGCAGTGTCTGCTAGAAAGCACTTCTGTACTGTAGGGCACTAGGAAACAGAGAAGGCTCAAGCTGTTGGATGGCTCTGTTTGTGTAGCTGTTCTGGGAATGGCTTCCAGCCCTCCATTCCAAAATAAGTAGCTACAGGGGGAGCTGGTACATCCCAAAGCCCTCACCTGCTTATGCAAGTCGAGAGAAGTATCTGTGAGAACAGTTCATCTCTTTGCAATGCTGCCTCCCACACCAGCTGCCTTACTCAGGAGTTTCCAAAATCAACTCTTCCAAGTGTGGCCATAGCACTTTGGGGCAGAGCACTGCCAGCTCCCTCCTGCACCCCCACGACCCCACACACCACCTGGAGTTAGATCAGGAGTTGTGACTGCCGTGTCCATCACATAAATCATCAGAAGGAATACACAGCTATGCTATAATCCAGTTTTTCTGAGAGAAACTTCTGTGTTTTGCAGTCTTTTTTGTGCTCATGTTCTTTGCCTTTTGGGAAGGAAAAGCAGGTTAAGGAAATACATAGGTATCACTGCTAGTTCCTCTGCAACAGACTGCTCCTGGCAAAAAATTCACTATCCCACTGAAATATATTGCTTTTAAATAAGATACAGTCTTGGATTTTTTTGCATGGTTACTATACAATATATTGCCATGTTACAGTGAAGTCAGGTGCAGGTTTTTTAAAACAATTTTGGGGTACAGACTTTATCAGCTAAATTATATTGAGGATCCATTTATACCCATTATGTGTAAATAATCCATTCCCAGCACAGTCTTTCCTAGCAGAGTGGTAGAAAATTTTATATTCTACAGCCCTGTGTGCATCCTGCGCTTTAATTTGATGACTTCAATTTTATTTTACAATGCAGTGTTGGGATTTAAGAGGATTTGGGCTTTCCTAGCAGCATTGTCTTTCCATATGACAGATTGGCAGAGGTGGGACCATGGAGACATTTATCATGATTGGCATGTCTGTTTGCTTGTTAAACTCCCACCTCACACAAACATATCTATTACCTCAGGTCCTATCAGAATAACACTGGTGTTGACAAGGTGGTGATTTTCCCTTGGAAGTGAATGTCAATATTCACAGGGACATTTTCATTGAAGATTATTTCATTCTTGCATTGGCAAAACTGTACAGTATCCCATTCTAACTGCCCTGACTTTCCAAAAACATAAAATGTCTTCATATACTTCAAATTAAATTTTCTACATTTAAACCAAACCAAAACATTGAAGAATAGTCTGTGGAAATGGTAACTGAAATAGAGAACATCTAAAACACTTTGGTGTTTGACAGCTAATATGTACTGTGGGCTGAGGCCTTATAAAGCTACAATCACTAAACCTCATTATACTGCACAATGTTACTGGGACACAGACACTTCCCAAATTGGGGCTGTATGCTGTGTGAATCCAGTGAATTTGACAAATTTGTCTTCCCATAAGCATGATTAGAAAAATAACAATGGTTTCAGAAGCTGAAAAATTGCAGCCTTTTGTGGGACAAGCAGCCGTTCTCATTCCAGCTGAACCCAATGTCCTTGGATCATCATTAGCTCTGGTTTTCACCCTTCCTTTCTCTTTCCTTTTTGCCCTTACTCCTGCCTCTCCTTCCAGCCCCACTTCAGCCCCTTCCTTTTGGGGCCTTTTAAATAAATGAACTCAGATTCTTCTCATCATTTGGGGTTGTTTCCAAATACTCTCTTGAATGCATCACCCATTCCCTTCTTTCTCATTCCCTCCCAATCTACAAATTCAGCCTGAAGATCTAGCCCCAGGTTTCCAATACCCTTTCTTTCCTGTTGTATCTAAAGTACTTGCTTTGCATAACAAATAATAAAATCTACTAAATAAATAATAAAGTATAATGTGGGTACTTTGTTATGCAACTAACATAGCTATTGTGAAAACTCCATTGATTACACTGCTTAAGAAAAGAATAATTTACATTTTAATGACACAAAATTAGTTGCTTTTCACTTCATTTAAAGCAAAGCAGGGATATGGGCATCATATCTGAGCATGTACTGCCTCACTTCTTCCTCTAATGCACATCTCCAGATGAGGCAGGAGAGCACTGAAGGTAAATATGTGTAAGAGAGGGGAGCTGCTTAGGCTGAAGGACAATGCTGCCAGGAGAACAAATGGCCCTGAACTGATCATAAGTAAGCTCACAGAGGAAGTTAAAAGTTTACAGCCACATACAACTTGAATTCCTGCAACAATATTCCAACAGAAATGGGGAAACACACACTTAATTCAATGAAATGAATTTCAGTAATTTTTGGAAGGGTTGAGAGGATGTGACTGGGTGATAGCAGATGATCAAATTTGATGGCATGAAATGTCACTTTTACAGCCTTATATTTCTGTCTCTCAATAAAAAAGGAAGACTTTGTTCTAAGTAAAAAAGTGAGAAATGTGCTGGAGACCAATTTGTACACAAGAAGTTGGTCTTGGCTGGCAGGATCAAAAATACTGGCAGGTGGCTACTTCTGGATATCTGTGCCAAAGGGATGGTTGCACAGCCAATACATGTCTGGGTACCACCCTCCTTGTGGCTAGTGGCAATGCCTGTCCTCAACTGCTGGTGATCAATCTCTTCATTTAACCACTGAACTCACACTGCAGCAGTTAAAAGTTAGGTGCAAAATTATGTAGGTGAAGGAACCCTTCCTAAATGGTACAAGAGCATGTTTTCCTAGAATATGGTCCCAGGGATAAAGGTCTTTTGCCAATTGGATTGAAATATATGGCTTAGAACAGAGATGTCATCATGCCAGGAGGAAAGCAACAGCATACCAAACACATACTGCAGGAAAACTAAGATAGAAAATGACAGTGAAAAAAAGAAAAGGTGAAATACTGTTCCTCATGTAAAGGAAACAGGTGCTTACAGAATTTAACTGTTACATACAATCACACTGGAATTTATTTTAAAAAATTTGTTTGAGCAATAATTGGAAAATCATTTGCTGGCAGCTCATGTGCTGGCATTGTATATCTGCAGACAGTGATTGCATTACAATGAGAAGTGGGATGCCTGAAATGAGAAATCCAGCACCCTGCTCTGTGCCAGCTCCTGTGTTGTTAAGCAGTACATGAAGCAAAGCAAAGCAAAGCAAAGCACTGGAGGGAGTGAGAACATGCTCAGAAACAGCAGTAGGTGAAACTCCAGCCTATAACTCACATTTTGCCATAGCAGAGAGGGTTCCACTAAGTCTCCTCTAAGCTCGACTTCAGCCAATTCCCACCTGGCAGAAATGAAGCTGCAGAACATGACAAATATTAGACAGGAATTCCTCAATACTCAAAAATAAGGAAAAAACCAGTCAGTTTGACTGTTCCATTTAACAGGACAAAGCCTCTAAACTGTGAAAATTGCCAGAACTGACATTCAAAATGATGAGTCAGGTCCCTGAAAAAATAATGAGGTGGACTACAAAACGAAAAGACATTTAAAGGAAGAATGCCACTGGAATTTTATTTTTTTTTTTGCCTTCTGATGAGTTATCAGTGTGTGTGCCCTTCTTTCAGGCACCCAAGAGAGGGGGCTGGGAGGAATATAAAGAGATTTTAGATTCTCCTCCCTGTTTCAGTGTCACTAGCCTGAATGACATTTGCTCCTGTGTCATGTGATGCTGTCATGGTTGCTGTGCAACTTCATCTCTCCTGCCAGTTTAATAGGGAACTTTGTCTGCCTGTGCTTAGGTAATATTCTAATGTTATTTCAGCAGCTAGAAGAATCAGGAGTTTAATCTTTCAAAGAAAAATGTACCACTAAAATATCTTTAACTTTATTGTCAGCTTGGAATTTTAAGAAAAATACCAGAAACCTTGCAATTTACAATAGCATCTTTATATTTAACAATGTTGGAAAAAAGAAATCCCGCTTGTCTCACTAAATCCAACACTGAGGTGTTTGCTCAGGTATTACTCTTTTGATAAAAATGGCACTTAGCCAATGCTACCAGTGATCATGCATGTGTTATTTATGTTCTGGTATTTGCAGTATAAAATCCTAGATTGTGAAATCTCTTGTCCCAGCAGCTGAGGTGCAGATGGGCGTAGTGTGAAAGAATGAAGGGATAAGAATAGGAACAAAATGTTATTTTTAATATGATGCCTACTCATGGTGAGGCATTTGTTGCTTTTCATGCTAGTGAGGAGATAATCATGGGTTTTTTGCAGATGGAAGGGATTTGTACCCTTATCTACTGGACTTTTTAAATTCCCAACAGTATTTCTGTACATAACAGGACTTATCCTAGTTATTTATCATTACAAAAAACTGTGAGGAGGTTGCTGTTCTATAACCCATTCACAACCAACCTTTCTTGCAGAATAACTAATGAAAAAAATACTCCCCTGACATATCATATTATGATCCCCAGGGCCCTTCTATTGTGGAACCAGTGTCCTCCTCTGGGATGAGATGTCCCTGAAATCAAGGGAAGTTTTGGTTGTCTTGCAAGACATAAGGCTGAGGAGTGATAGGTGCTTGTGAAGGAGTGGGTTAGAATATAGTTCAATGGTTGCTGCAGACAAGGCAATATGTCAAATCTCAATTAAAATTACATATTTAATTCATTTTTTCAAAAGTTCCTGGATTATGTAATGTGCAAACACAATTCCCTAAGTGTTTAACACAATACTAGAAGTTCATTACCTCAGATTTGTGTTGCAGACCATTCACAGGCAGTCTGTCTGTGTAGTACTCTGAAGTGTTTTTGTTGCATTGTGAGATTATCAGAGAAGTGGTGTGATGGTTGGGAGCCCCAGCATTCAAAACCCTTAAGTGAAGGAATGAGATTGGAAATCATCTTGAGAATAATCTATTTACAAACATTTTATTTCTATTGATTTTTATTTATTTTTTTTTTTTAATTCAAGATCCTTACTCTGTGCGGATGGTGCTGCTTTGGGGGTTAGCTGTCAAAGGCAGACTGGCCTCAAGACACAATATCCTGAAAGCAGGTGGGAGTGGCATTTGACAGGATTTGGTAAACAGGAGAAGGTGGGGGAAAGGATGTGAGGACAGACCAGGAGGAAAAGGAAGATGTCTGGGTTCTGTGTCATGTGGGTGTTCCTGAGAGAGCTGTAGGGTAGATGGACAGGCTTAGGAGGATATGGGGAAAATGTCTCCGGGATGAAGAAAGAGCAGGATAAAAGCAGGAGTGGTCAAAGGATAACCAGGAAACACAGTGCCTCAGCCCAAGACTTGTCTGCACTGCCCATAAATACCTCTGAGCCCCCTTGGCTGTGTGTGTGTGTCACCCTGCACTGCCTTTCCTCAGAGGATGGTGGCTGGGTGCAGCAGCAGTGCCTGTGCTGAGCTCTGCTCTGGCCCATCTGGGGCTGTGGCTGCTCACACCAGGAGAAAACACTGACACTGCAAAACATCTTCAGGTGTGAAAGATAACCAGCATGAGGCTTTCTGATTAAGCAGTCAGGCTATTTAATTTTTCCTGTGAGATACCTTATTCTGACTTCTGTAACAGAGGCAACAGCCTGGAGGACCTTGCTTTCCTGCCTGCAGAAATTGGGGAATGCAGATCTCTGAGTGATGCTATAAGTGGGTCCCTGGGGTGACCAGAAATTAAATATTTTGAGCAGGCTGGGAAGAGAGACAGGCCCACAAGCCAAATCTTAGTGATATCTCAGCACTTTGTAGTGAAACCAGGGGATGAAAGAGGGGAGTTTGAAATGCTGAGTGAAGAAATCCCAGCAGTGCCTGCTGCACTGTGAAGGCATTTAAGGTGTCAGGAATAGGGTCTAAAACATAATACAGAGAATGCTGCCCTGGAGTTCTTGGATTATAGCCCTGTTTGCGCTACAGTGCTGCTCAGTGACATTATTTATTTATTTATTTATTTATTTATTTATTTATTTATTTATTTATTTATTATTTTTGTCACTGTGGCAGCTAATTGTTCATTCTTTGTTTTCTGGCTCTGATTCTGTATTTTGTTGAGTTCATACTCTTATTTGCATTATTCCAGGGTTTGATTCTTCCTTGGCTGTGGGGTGGGTGAGGGAGCAGGGAGGGAAGGAAGAGAGCAGCTTTGCTCTTTTTTGAGGCAGCTTGCTGTCCCTGGCACTTTGCCTGGTGTGCTGAGGCACTGGAGATGTGACTCCCTCCTGAGCCCTCCCTGCTCAGCTGGAAAACACAACGTGCTCAGCCCCAGAGCTTTGTGTGAGCCAGCTGTGCCACCTGGGTCTGGCTGGCCTGGGGTGGAGGATGCTCAGGCAATGGCAAAATCAAATCCCTGGTCAGCTTCTTCTCACTTCAGTTTTACAGATGGTTCATAAAGCACTTCCCATCAGTGTTTTATGGTTCTCCACCACCAAGCTGTTGTTTATGCATCTCAAATGCTTTGGTGGCTGGATGCCTGGAAAATAAAATAATTGTTCTGTAGCAGTTTGTTCTGTTTTATTAACGATTAAAGTATTCATCAGTGTAATTCCCCATTAAATTTGTTCTTTGCTCCAAACCTCCAGGGGCCCTTCTTAAATTTTCCAAGTCTGAGACATTCATTTTGCTGAAATATTTTCTGTCCATGGCACTGTTATCATCAGCAATGTGGGTAGCTATATCTACCCAACACTTTCCATTTATGACCCTATGTCCTTGTTAATGTAGATATATAAGTATGTAAGATATATAAGTAGTACCATGGCACCAGGGTTTGGAAACATTTGCAGACTCATAGTTTTACTGAAAAGGAGTCAGCAGGTATAAACTGACCCACCACCATGGACTTCAGTGGACCTATTTAAAATTACAGCTGTTGAACATTTAGTATGTAGTAAACTTGTTGAAAATCAGTGGATCTGTGGATGATAAAAGTCTCCAACCAATTGTTTCAACACTTGCATTATTGCTGGTAAAAGGGATTAGAGGCAAAGATGTTAATTCTGAATCTCTACTGTGCTGAGGTGGACAAGTAAAGGTAAAACTATAACTAGCAGTAAACATGGTGTCTTAAGCTAGTCTCATCAACATGGTGAATAAAAATTATTTTTCATTTTTCAGGGTGATAAGAGAATAATTAAGACTTTTTGAAAGACAGCAATGATTAGAAAGAAAAAACAGGACATTAGGCTTTGTGTGGACCTGTGAAATGAGCCTACATAATTTTCTCACCTTCAGGGAAAAAAATGATATATCTACCTTATATCAATGGAGATAGGTTATTTTTTTCCCTGTGAATCTTGAAAGCTGCAACTGAGTGTATTTGCTTTCTCATAAATTTGGTACTAAAATAACAAGAGACCTTCCTGACCATATATGTAGTCAAACCCCCAGATGACTTGAATTTTTGGGATGTAGAAAGGGATGAAGGAGAAAGGAAACAGAGTCAGTGTGCAGTCCACACCTGAGAGCCAGTAAAATCCAAGGGATGAGTAGCCCATGTACTTCAATGACATATTTACAAAGGCTGTATTTGCATAAAGGCATGTTTGAAAGGAACTTAAAACATCAAAGCCATATTTAGAAGATGACTGAAAGGAAGAGAGTTTGATATAGAAATGTTTCAGGAAAGAAGCAGAGGCACTGTTTTGTTAGTGCTGGGGATTAGCAACTTAATTAGCTCAATCTTTAATGCAGGAAATTGCCTAGTAAAAATGAGACTAGTTAACATTTGTAAGGACTTAAGATATTTAAATGAGGAAAGGACAGATTTTCAATGACACCTATATGTCTACTAGATAAACTTTTTTCTCTAGATGACAATTTAATTTTTTAAATATTTCTGCTACGTGCTCCAAAGGTTAAAAGTGAGTTTACTTCCTATGGTGATGTTGAGAAGAGTACTGGGGGACTTTCATTCATTTCACTGCCACATAAAAGTGATCTCTAATTTCCTGATACTATCACCTTGTTTGCTGAAGACTGTGTCAAGATGAAAAGTGTGACTTTTTCTAGGTGGTCCACATGTAGGCAACAACAGTGATGTTGAATATGATCTTAGATCTGGGTGAGACAATTTTGATCTCTGTTACATAAATATCATTTTTTGTCACAGTGATTTTATAGCCAGGTGGTCCCCAAAACTTCACATGGTGAAGAAAGACTGAAAAGACCTTGAATCAGTTGTATGTGGTAAGAACCACAAAATCATGGTGGGAGACAGAATTTAATCAAATATTTCTCTGAAGAGATCACATGCATTTGTGGAATGGAAATAGTTTCAAGATTCTACTTCTAAACAGCTGACCTGTGGGTTCACTGACTTAACTAAAAAATTACTCTCATTATGCTATGTCAATGTTTCAGTGTCCTTTCAAACCAGAGAGTCTTGTTACTGCCCTTCACAATAAATGGGCACAGAAGAGGGGTTTTTTTTTGCATTCTTTGTTTCAGAGTGGGTTTTTTGCGTGCTGAATGTAATCAGAAAGAAATGTACTTTTAAAATATTATTTGAAACTAAATCCTAAAATTTATACTGTTTATCAAAGTTACTTGTTTGTAATTAGGCCATCCCAATATCTTGGTTATCTAAAAATGATTTCTTCTCATGCAAAAAAAAGAAAAAAATAGAAGACACAGTCTTGAAATAGATTTCAATCAAATGTTAAAAGTTTAAATCAACTAAAAAGAAAAAAGAAACATTAAAAGTATTCCTATTTAAGTAAAGTTATGCTTTATCTGGGACAATAACAACTGAAAAATTAAAAGAGAAATATATTTTGTATGATTATGTTCCTTTAGGCTTACTTTCTTCTAAGTGTACTCCTTTAATGCAATGTGACTCTTTTACTGTATAATGGTTTTTCCTTCCTTTAGTGGCTAAGCAGTAAGGATGAAGGCTTGGAAATGGGACTCATTGTTCCAACAGAACAAAAGCACTCTCTTAAAAAACCTCCATGGTTGTTGTTTCCTTTTTTTTTTTCCCCTTTTCCAAAATAAAACTTCAAAGCATGTGTCCCATGTCCAGGCGTTTCAGCTTTTGGATTACTTGTTTCAGTGCTGTACATAAAACATTCACTGGTGCATTAGTGGAGAGCATGTTTTCCTAACCTGATGTTGTCCTCTCTGCCTCTGCTCTGCTCAGCCAGGGCAGGCTGGGTGCCTGCTTTGCTCACACATTTTGTCTCCACAGCTCTCACGTGCTTAAAAGCTCAAAGGGGAGATGAGCCCACCCTTTAAGGTGCTAAGATTTGGTCTTGATCCTTTGAACTCTAAGTATGGGGCTTTAGATGAAACCTGCAGATATCTAACATATTTTTTCCCCTCTAATTTTAGGCTTACTTTAACCTTGTCCTGTCCCATGGACTTGAAGAATTTTCCTATGGATGTACAGACATGTACTATGCAGCTCGAGAGCTGTGAGTGCCCAATTGTTTTATCTATCAAATAACAAGTTTTTACCCTAACATTCGGTGGTAAGATTGTATTTACATTATCACATTTGTGTGGTGAGACTCAGTATTTGTGTTTTGTAAGGGAATTATGTTTATCACCATAACATGAGGGTTGCCTGTTTCTGTGCTGTTCCTGCTCCCTTATCTTTCTCCCTCCTCCATCACCTTACCTATCAGAGTTGCATCACTTCCAGGGATGAAAACAGCACCTCTTTGTGGGAGAAATTACTAAATCTCAGGAAAGTGAGAACAATTATTACACAGCCAGGGATTCACGATGTCTGATTGAGTTAAGCTCCCTTTTGGAAAATGGGCATTAAATACCTGATGAAGCACAGGTGCTGTTAGTGACACCTGAGCTGGTGTGCTAAACACAGGCAGGGCATGGGCTGGAACCAGCACACACCCTCCGTGCTGTGTGCCTCAGCACTGCCTCAACCTGCCCAGGAACAATCAGGCAAACCCAGGAGTGGCTCAGACTGTGGCAGGTGCCAGTGTTCATTCCCAATATTCAGTAGGTACCAAATCCACCTTGGAGTTATTTTGAGTTTTTTTATTTTGTTTGTTTGTTTGTTTATTTATTTAATTATTTAATTTTTTGTTTAGTGGGGAAAGGATTTAGCTACATGGCTGTGAACTGTGGGCTGCCAGCTGCCTTTGCTCCCAGACAACCTTAGACTGGTTTGGTCCAGCCAAATTACTTTTTGGTGGCAAACCAGGGCAGCACTTCAGAATATAACAGTGTTTACTTCTTGCTTTTAATAGAGAGTGGTGTAGTTATAGCAACCAACAACTAAGAGGAATCATGTTGCTGTTAATCGAACAGTTTGAAAATGTGACTAAGATAACACATATTGCAATCAAAGACAAGATTCTCAGACATAAGAACATTTGCTCTTTTCTAGTTAGTTGCTATGTAGTGAACTCTGATTTCTTTATTGCAGTTGGCTACACCATGAATGATCTGATATTTGAGTGGTTAAGTGATGGACCTGTGCAAGTCGCAGAGGGTTTAACCTTGCCACAGTTTATTTTAAAAGAAGATAAAGAACTTGGTTATTGCACAAAACATTACAACACTGGTGAGCATTATTCTGTTTTTTTCTATTGATTGTTCCAATGGTATCTATTGTCTATTTGTAATGGAAAAATATGGGCGAAATGAAAAAAAAAAAAAAAAAAAAATTTGATTTTCAGTCACACTTATTTTTAAATCTGAATAGGAAGAAATTTTCTTTATGTTATTTTTTTGAAATATTTAATTTCAAAATTTCCTTTAATTTCATTACAATATTCTAATGTCCTTAAAATCATTGATGTATTTGAAATACTGGAAAAAATTATAAAAAATCTATTTTTTTTATCCTTAAAATGAAACATTTTAACAAATATTTATATAAATATTTTATTAAATATTGATTCATCACTTTTAAAGTACTGATTTTTCTGAATCTAGTTTATTTCTCCAGCATATCAAAAAGCCAATGAAGACAAATATTAATTTTTCACCAGCTTTTATGTGTAGCCTAATTTATGAGATGTAGCATGTGAAAAGACAATGTTTTCATTGCTGATCTGAATAGTGTACAGACACAGAATGTTGGGAAATTGTTTAATACTCTAAAGTTGTTTTTCTTTCATTTGCTGTTTATAACACTATGTTTCCTAGCTTTAGCTTTACAGAGAACAGGAAACTCTGTTAACATTTTGATTTAGCTGCTTGGAGTTTATTTAATGGGGACAGCATTTAGAGAACAGTTTTCTGGGTGCTTTCTGGGATTAAATATAATCCCTCTCATCTAAAATAGCTTTTTCATCATTTCAGCATAAGAGCTGATCTGGTTGCATCAAATACATTTGTTTCACTCTATGAAATAATACAGTGTGAGAGGTTCTGCCTCTGCCAAAAATAATGTCACATTTATTTCTTATGAAAATTGTTGGGTTTAATCTTTATAAAGCCTCTCATTTTGGAGCCCAAAGTACCAGGGGATGAAAACTTTGTGATTAGCAGCCCCAGTACTGTCTTCTCTGTAGTTTGCTCCTTCAGGTTTGGATTGAAATTAAAATGTGGATAAAACTCATTACTCAGCCTTCTCCTAAACTCACTGTCCAGGCAGTGCCACAAAAGTCTGGAGAGCCTCTGGCAATGGTGCTACTCATGCCATTGGTGCCACAGGTGGCCACCACACCCCTTCCCAGTCCCTTCTGCATGGGCAGGCTGGCCAGGAACAGCCTCTGCCCAGGTCTCAGCATCTGCCTTTCAAGTCACAGCTCACTCATGTTAGAACTTTCAGAGCATAGCATTCAGTCTCCACTCCTTTCTTTGTCAAACAGCCTCTGCACTCCCCTTTGTGCTAACTCTTGCATGCACCATTCAGCATTGCAGACCACCAGAAAAATATAGGGACATCACAAAAAGGAGCAAACAATCTAATTTCCCCTGCAAGGGTGAACGAGGAAAAATGCATCTTTGTTCATTTTCCAACCAACAAAAAGGGGTCCTTTGAAACCAATAGCATGACACCTCAGGAGTGAGAGGCTTTCCTGTAGTCTGCCTGGATAGCCTGCCACAATTGCTTAATCTCAAGATTCTAGAAGACCAAAATGCTGTCCCCTTTTAATAGTTAACAATATATTTGACTAAAATAAAAGCTCATTGAATTTTGAGAAAAGAAACATTACATTATATCTTCTGGAGGTGAAACAATTGTGCTAATACTCATTTTCTCAGTTAATATGAAGAACTGGACACAATAAACTTCAGTGGTC
Organism: Muscicapa striata striata; assembly: GCA_030060385.1. Taxonomy (NCBI): domain Eukaryota; kingdom Metazoa; phylum Chordata; class Aves; order Passeriformes; family Muscicapidae; genus Muscicapa; species Muscicapa striata. The sequence goes on from JAREIS010000031.1 coordinate 3,010,402, forward strand.
CCATGCTTCCCCCAAGCTAGTATGCAACAAGTCTCTGACTAGTGTTTGTGTGTCAGGATGTACTTACATTATTAGGTTAGGAAGCAGGCCACACAGCTAACTTATGTTCAGAAAACAAGATAAAAATGTGCAAAAAGCATTTATGAAAGTAATTTCATGTTCTAGGAAAGTTTACATGCATTGAAGTCAAGTTTCATTTGGAGCGTCAGATGGGATACTATTTAATCCAGATGTACATTCCTAGCCTGCTGATTGTCATTTTATCCTGGGTTTCTTTCTGGATCAACATGGATGCTGCTCCAGCCAGAGTTGCACTGGGTATCACTACAGTTTTGACAATGACCACACAAAGCTCAGGATCGAGAGCTTCCCTCCCAAAAGTAAGGAAATAATTTTGTACAACAAATTTGTTCTTAATAAGAAATGTTTGTGCTAGTCTTCTAAATTTCAGAAAGGTCTGTGTAACTATGCATCTGATAAGGTGAGAAAGTGGTAACAGTGTGATGTTAAACTTGCAGTACCCTTGCATTTGGATTAAGGAATGTTTCTGCCATTTTGGTGGATGGCTGAATGGTTCACCAGTATGAGGTTTTAATGAGTTTCTACTGGAGTTTTGGCACTTATTTTTGAGTGTTTAGAAACCAGATTTTTCTGAGGTATTTTGATATTTTACTGAATTTCTTTTAGACTGGGGACTTTAAAAACACTGGACTGTTAGATTCATGTATCTTGATGTTTCTAGATGTGGCACTTAGTCCAATGAATATATAAATATATCCTCCAAAAATGTATATATGAAATACATGTATGTAACATATATACAACTAAATGATTTCTTTGGAGAATCTTTTTTAGTGTGGAACTGCTGATATCTTTGTTTCACAGCAGGATTTGTCCATATTCCACTCATTCAAGTTTCATCTGAATACCTTCATCCTATCTATGCACAAAAATATCCTCTCATTCAAATTTTGTGGTCTTTTTAATCCTGGCCAGATGCTGTAGATGAATTTACAGATTACAGACTGGATTCTCTGTTTAGTCAGGCTGACAGCTCTTTTCAGCATAGGCACAGCCTAAATGCTTCAGATAGCAGCATTCCCAGCAGAATTGAATGAGCTCAGGTTCTATACACTTTTCTGGAAGGGAGCTCAGAGGTAGGTAAGTTTGCAATAGTCTAAGGAGTTATGAGATACACTCCCTGAAGAGCCCTTTTCCAGCAGTCCAGCATCAAAGGTGTTGTAATTTGATAAACTGAGGTAAAAGGAAGAATCCACATACCCCTGCCTTCTTCCGGCTCATCCCAGAACTCCTACCCTTCTTCCTGTCCCTTGACCTCCGCTGGTGACCTTGGAGCACATTAGAGTTCCTAGAGTTCTGACCCCACTCCCCTGTGTCACTATCCCATTGGCTGCTAGCCAAAACCACTCCCCATTCCCCCTCTCCTGAAAAACGAGTTCCTAAAGGGATTCGCCCTCTTTCCAGCCATGACACTGCAACGGAATAAGCTGAACTGAAGGAGCGTCTTTTGTATCCCTTTCCATCCATGCTAAAATACTTTGTCTGATCTTAAGTTATTAGGAAAAAGACACAGTATCTTTTTAGCAGTTGGAGCTATTTCAATTTCTAAAGGTGTGTGTGCTGTGTCTCCCACAACAAAATACTCACTCTCCATGTGGCAAACCGTCATATCAATTAAGGGGCTTGAGATGTCCACTGTAATGACCGTCCACTCAGCAGATCTGAAATGAAAACCTTTGGTAGTCTGTAGCCTAATACGGCCACAGAACAAAGGGACTGGGGTCTTAGTATCCATGAAAAGCACAAATTTTGAGTGTTTGTCTAGATCATGATCCATTCCAAGTAAGCAGTCTGTGTATTGTGGTGCTTCATCCTCAGTATCACATTTTGTTTCATCCCAAATATGCAAGTTGTTCAAGTGGAGGGCAACTTCAAAAATATAGAGCAACTCCAAAAAGAGCACAGATTGTGTTACTACTTTGTTAGTAATGAGAAAGTATCACTTAAAAATCTGGTGAGTACAACATTTAGTTCAGCTTCGCTTACTCACTTGGAGATATGCATAATTTTCCATTCAAACTGAAAGCCTCTCATATATTCACTCAGAATTTCAAACTGAAAATTTATTTAACATTTTTTCAGACAATTCAGTTGATAGTAACAGTGAGCATTTTGAAAAGAATGTCTGAAAAGATAATCTTGGCAAGAAGCATACAGGCTCTTTAAATAGCAAGTTTGGAGTCACTAGAGACTCTGTCTAGATGGCACAACATGAATCCATACGAAATATTCCAAGTTTCTTATAAATTATCTGCCTTGAGAAATATAGATGAGACAATCACTGTGGTGGAGGTTCCCACCCACATTTCCTACTGGGCAAACAATCCGTGACAAAAGGCTCTGCAGTGTTAGCACGCCCCAAATGTTAATGATATAGAAGGTGTTTTCATCATAGGCTTTGGTCCAGCTGAAATGTTTTCCCTTTTGCATTCTGTTGTGTTTGAGTAGAAAAGTATTTGCTGAGTGGAAGAAATGGGAAGAAGCAAAATATGTTGACCATGACATGTTGGTTATTGGAGAGGCTCTTTTCCAGCCTCAGGATTAAGTACATTTATCTCATCAGCTGTCAGAGAAAGGTGATGTTCTGTCCATACTCCCCTTTCTCCTCTTCTTCTGTGTTCCTTTGCCAGAAAACAGGCACTAGAAAAGTATCTCATCAGAAAGCCCAGTACACTTATTTCAGTCAGGCTGCACCTGGCTGTTGCATTTTCTCTGTGTAATTCAGCTGAGCTCTATTTTATAGCTTTGATCTCTATATGTTAGTTAATCCTTGTGGGGGCTTTTGAAGGTGTGTCAGTTGACTTAAAAACATATAAATTCTAAGTAAATGCCAGCATTCCAGCCAGCTGACTCCCACCCTGGATGACTCAGGTGCTTGGAGAAGCATGGGCACCATTCAGGTCCTGAATCACCAGTACCTGATTCTTTATACATAGAAGCAAGTTTTTCTTGCTATTGCTGTTGCAGGCACTTAGCTATTTTAAAACCCCATCCATAACTTAATATCAAAATTGTATTTATTAATAAAATCTGTCCAGCTGAAATGCACTTAGAAATAAAAGTATGAAGGGAATTGAATCAAATCAGTGTCAGAGCTGAAGTCTCAAAATCCCTGTTTAAAAAAACAAAACTGGTTTTCTAAGTCCTGTCTGCATATTGCCAAGACACAGGAAGTTAGGCTACCAATGACACATCCATTTAAAAGTTGCTCCAAGCATGACTGTCTAACAGAATAAGATATTTCACGAGGGTTATTTTTGCAAGAGTACTGAAAAAAAACAGATGCAACTTTGCTTTGTGAAAGCAGCCTAGTATTGAACACAAGAGCTATAATTTCCCCATCCTTCTTTGTGTCCTGTTCTTATTAATATAGATTTATGCAATTTAACTTTAGTTTACCCAGTTTAATGCCAAGAGTTTCTTTCTATTCTTCTCTATTTTAATAGAGCTTTTCCACAGAAAACAACAAAGTATCAAAACTTGCCAGCTCTAAAGGGAATAATTCCTTTACCTAGAGAAAGGCAAAGAAGAATTGTGATAAGATTCCTTAGTTTTTTTAGTCTGTTTCCAAGTTACTATCTAAATGACTAAAGTGTTACTGTTTAGAAGTAATTACCTACATATTGTTCTCAGCCCTGGTGTAAGATAACACGACAATGTTCTGTTTGCTTAAAATTGCTCTTTTCCATATTAATAACTAATATTCATTTCCATACACGGATTTCATAATAGCAGGTCATGACCACACAGGCATTAGGCACTCAGCTGTTGAAAATTAAACATAAGATTGAGATTGCTGAAATGAAAAGAAAGGAAAATGAAAATAAATGAAAGTATGAAATTAATTCAACCTGAAGGTCATATTTGCTGCATATAAGAAAAGTATCTAGAATGCACTCTTCTAAATGAAATATATTTCTTTGGTAAATTTTGTAGTATTTCTGTGGAATTACTGTATTTGGAGTATTTTGTAATTCCATCTAAGAATATAGGGTGAAATTCCAATATCAGCAGCATAGTAATAAAGAAATCCATTTACTTTTTTTTTCCCTTATTCTTCTGCAAAGTCAATTTCTTTCTTACCAAAGGCAAGAGTGGATTATGAGACAGATTACATCACAGCAAAGCTACTGTTCTAGGACAGGAGACCTGCAATTCCTCTTTCAGAAAGCAGAAAGGTTCTCTTACTCCAGTATTTTAGCATAAACTGAGCAATAATGCACTGTGCAATAATGATTTTCTGTGTATGGAATATTTGAAGAGAAATATTCACCATGAAGCCAATCTCTTTCAAAGTGGTGAAATTATTTTGTGTAGGAGACTTGTGAGGGTTCCTGTAAACACAATTGCCCTAGTTGGCTGTGATAGGGGGTGGTAAAGAACTCATCCAAAAAGCTGGGATGGAATTCCCTACTTCCAGTTTGACTAATCCATCATTCCTGGTGCTGCCCAGGAATGGTGATCCGAAATAGCAGAATTCCTATGATCAGTTCCTCTTCCCACATGTTCATGTGTGTAAGTCTCACCCACATCTGATCCTCTGGTCACGTCATCACTTTCCACGGAGAAACTCCATCTGGGGAATGTTTGTGCATTACCCAGTGCTGCACCAGTGGCTCTTGCTGATCAGCCAGCTGAGCACAAATCCTGGCTGCCAGCTGGGTGATCACTGTGACCACACAGCTGCAGTGAAACCTCCGTGAAACCCTGAGCTTTCTGTGTGAGTCCTGTGCATGAGCCAGGGACATCCCTTGCATTGGGCTGTGCTGGGCTTTAGCCCTGCAGAGAAACTTCAGGGTGCAGCAGTTATGGACCTGATGTGACCTGCTGTACATCCATGTGCTGCAGGGCCCAGCACAGTCTTGTCCTCTGGAATTACCAGACCCACTGACCTGGTTTGAAGGACAGGTGTCTGCCAATAAAGGCAGGAGCTTCTCTTTGAAATGGAGAATGTAAACCCCCTTCCTCCAAATTATTATAATGATTTTGAAATTAAGGGGCTCTCAGGCAAAGATATGGGAATTAGGAATAACAATTTTTTACTAGGAAAATTAAAATAGAAATATAATATTACAAAGAACAATCCCAAAACACTGACAGAGTCAGAATACAACCTGACACCCTGTCAGTCAGGGTGTTGGTAGCAGTCCCATTAAATGGTGGCTGCATCCTCCTGCAGTGGCAGGTGTGGTTCAGCTGAAGCAGTGCTCCTGTAGAAGGTGCAGTTTTCCTCTGAAGGTCCAGGGATGATGTAGAGAGGTCCAGCTTTCCTCTGGAATCCAGTGGAAAGATGGTATTTTGCTGTCCAAAAATCTCAGTTTTTATCTAGGTAGGAAAGGCTTGGCTCCTCCCCCTGGCTGGAGCATCTCTCAATGGAATGATGTAACTTTATCAGTCATGCAGTGGGACTCAATGGCCCAGCAGCAGATGATATCTTCCTGGAGGGAGGATGGGTTGTGGAAAAGACAAAGAAGATTGCCCCACCTGGTTTTAAAGATGGCCATTAGCAGATAACATGTGCCACAGAGATAAGGGTCACTGCCCCACCCAGCTTCAAGAGATGGTGAGAGAATCCACATTTCTGGCCACATCCTGTATTGCAGCCCAAGACACCCACAGACCCAGAGGGCACTAAGTATCCAATCCATTAAAACAGAGACTGAGGGTTGTCTGGACACCACAAGGGACACCTGGACATCTGTCTTTACTTGCAGCCCCAGATGTGTGTGAGCTGGGGGAGTAAAGTGGGGGGAATTCAAGGTCCGGTAGTGCAGAATTGTTAAGAAGTGTTACAAAATGTTCTTTTCTTCAGAGCTTTGAAGCACCATTTTCTTGCTATTCTTTTTACTTGTAAATGGCTCTCCTGTTGAATCAACAGAATAAAAAGTTTGAAAGGATTTTCAAAAGAGGCATTTGAAAGAATAATGAGTTCTCTGCTGTGCTTGTTGTGTATTTTTCAGACTGCTTTCTTCTTAAAAACACTTACATAAACCAAACCTTAGCAACAGCAGTCCAAGAAAATGACTTACTTTTAATGCCATTAAGCAAAACATTTCAGGATATTTTAAGTTGAGTAACAGCAACTGTATTTCACACAGTAACATAGCATTCATATTGTGTTACTTTAATGCACAGTGCTTAATGAATGCATTTTCTGTCCCAGGGGAACAATCTGTGCAGAAAAAAAGTCTCATTCAAAGCTCACCAAAACTTCTGGGAGTTCTTTAATTCACTTCATTTTGCTTTAAATCACTACATATACTACGAAATGCAATAAAAGCATAGGTACAGAGCCTTGCAAAACCAAAGCCAAAGGAGTCTATCCTCTTTGGCAGTAAGTTACTGTTTTTATGTGTCATTGGCTATCCCCTGCATATTTGGAGACTTTTACAGATTCTTTGGCTTCTGGCAGGCCAGTCTCCTTTTTTTGAATGCCAGAAACTATCAAATAAAGAAGATACAAGAATATGGCACTTTTGGTTTGTTTGGTTTTTGGTTTTTGTTTTGTTTTGTTTTTGTTTTTGTGTTTTTTTTTGTTGTTGTTGTTGTTGTTTTTTTTTTTTTAATTAAGGTTCAAATGATACCATAATAAAAGAAAAAAAAAAAAAAAGAGGAACAATACCAATAAGGACAAAGGAATAGATGCTATTATCAGTGATGATTTTGTTCTGTGTACATTTGTTTTCATAGGAAGTAGGACACCAAAGGTGATTGCTTTTTCATGAGGAAAGCACAGAGATGATACATTATGCTAAAAAAGCAATAATGAAGTAACTTGGAATGGAAGCAATCTTTTGACAAATTACTTTTAGTCTAGTTTCAGGATCTGAAGAGGAAATATGGAAGTAATTTGGCAATAATGAGATTTGTTAATTGGCACTTGGATTATGTGGGTGTCTGAGAATTTTACCCACTGCTAAAGTGGTTAAGACAACCCTATTTCTATAAGCTATTTAAAAATTCCTGTTGGAGACTAATGGTCTCAAACCTTGATACTTCAATGTGTCTGGTCTACAGCACATATTTATGTATCCTGATAGTGTTAATGTAAACAAACTTCCAATTGTAAAAATTTTGTTCAGGACACTTGAGTATTTTATTGGTTGTCAGTTTTCTACAAGAGTGAAAGGGGTATCCTGTCCAAACTCTTGGGAAGTCAGGCTGCATTGTCAGGTAACCATGAGGAATTTCTCTTCAGTCATGTGCTTACATGGATATGCCTTTAAACTCACTCGTTTTGTTAATTTTCAGCATTCTTATATAACTATCTTTTCTGTTCACATTGAATTTTAACTTACAAAATATATTCCTTCTTTTACTAATATTTAAAGATCTTGAAACCTACTTTAGTTCTTTTTTTGAGGGGAGTGGGGGTTGACAAAGCTAGGTACAATTAATTTTTTGTATTGAGACAGTCTTTTCAATATCCATTGGTGTATTCCACACAGTATTTGAATCTGGATATAGAAATCTGTTCTACTCTATATGATGGAGGAACTCATATAAACTGAACTTAATTTTCAACAAAAAAGTTCTGAAAGTAAAAAAAGCTTTTAAGTAAGTGAACATTTCTGTGACTTATTGAAACAATTAAATGGGTACAAACTGATTGTGACTAAATACAGACTTTTGTGTATAAATAAAAAGTCCTACAAAATGCTATTAAAAAGTATTCCTGACAAGTAGTTTATAAGCCCCTGCTCTTAACTTATAGTTCAGGAAAGGTGTGTTTCTGGTTCTGCTCTACGAATTTTCATATTCCATTTCTTTATTCTTACTACTTCTCCCTTTAATTATGTTTTCCCAATGGTGGTTTTGAGTCAGGATATTAATGTGTGTGTGCTTGAGGGCAGGAAATTGTTTGAATGACAGTGGGAGATGTGGTACATGCATCAGGTGATATGTGGAGTACCAGGGAGAAATTCCCAGCCACTGCAAATATTTACAGCACTGTGGCCATGTTAGTGCCAGCTTGAAAATGTAAAAATACATCCTTGGCCCTGATTAAAAGAATCCATGGTGCCCAGAAACTGCTCTGCTACTTCCAGTTACAGCAGTTAGTCTTGTTAAAGGCACTTTCTTTCCTTGCAAATTTTGTCCCTTTGAGATCTAGGTAGATACTTACAGAGCTAGCCTGTGCAGTTACAACTTCACTGGGAGCAGAAGTCTCAATTAAAATGATGTTGGATGAGCTTTGGCACAGGGATATATGCTGTGATTGTGCATCCATAATAGGAAGAATTCTTTTTCTTCCATTCCACGACTGTTTCTAGTTCTATAAAACAGAATTCTTCTGTATTCTGCATAGCTAAGGCAACAAAACCCAGCAGAATCCATGCTACTTGTGAGAAAAGCAGGAGGAGGAATGATATAAAAGTTAAACACAGCACCTAAATCCAATGCTAGAGATTGTCTCATTATTCTATTTAGTTTGGCTGCAGATATGTGGTACCCTGGGCAATCTTTGGGTCTTACAGTGGTTATGTGTGGGTTCTAGTGTTTCTCTCTGTCCTTTGTTCTGTGCAAAGCTGACTGATGAACTCTAACTGGTATGTTGTCTTATTAATACCAATACATTAGGATCTATAGCAGATTCTACTCTATGAAAGTGAAAAATGAATTAGTAAATTGGTTTCCATTTCTACTGTACTCATCTAAACTTCAAAGTTTACTTTTCTGTATAATGAAGACAGTGGTATTTACTGTACAACAAAAGCAGTAGTTGCTGTCATGTGTGGCAGCTAAAAATATGCAGTAAGATGTGTCTGGATACCTCTGGGATGTAGTTTGAGTACTCCTGGCACTTCCCCAGCAGGTTTTATAATGCATTCATTTGGGGGGGCTGGCATTTAGCAGAGCCTATTTCAAGCATCAAAGAAGGGTTGAAGTTATTGTGGACACCAGTCTGCTGATTGTTTCATAACACTGGCACAATACTGGAGCCTTCAGCTTCACTGTCACACCCTTCAGGACTTTCTGGTGGCTTTTAGTGTCTCCCAGAGGAGTGCCTTGTGCTGCTCTTTCACAGCAAGCACTGCAAACCCACTCTGAAGCAATGACGTACTCTGTTGGGGCTCATTCGTTTTGCAAGACTTGACTCTATTAGATCACCTAGAACTATTTCTTATGAATATATTCTATTAATATTTCATTTGAAATAGTGTTGATGGGACCCCCTGGAGCCTGTGAAAACCATTCTCATTTGCAGTTTACCTCAAGGCTGCTGCCTTCCAGTCTGAATATCAGTGCTCACTGCACGTGGCTGCTGAAGCAGCTGGGCCATTGACATCTTACTCCCAGAAGTTGTCTTTGAGTGACAATAGTGCCATTTGAGTTCTGTTACTTGAATGACAGGTCTTTCTTTCTCCTCTGGGAAATATTTTCATTGGAAAAAAATAATTGCTTGTTGATATTGATACCTAAATGTATTAACTCCTTTTTCTCCTCTTCTTCTTCCCTGCAAGGAAAACAATTTACAGAGGGAAACAATTTACTTTTTCATGCATGCATCAAACAAACTTCTGCATGAACAGGAACTAAATGACTCAGTGTGTCATGTTTTAACATATCTGTGTTATGACAAAACTACAACTTTAATTCACCAATAGTGTGGCACAGTAGTCTGCTGGAGTAAGATCAGCTTTGGAAATTAAACAATTCTAAACTAGATATTGGCAAGAAAATGATATAATTTTGGTTTTTAAGGCATGGTCACGCATTCTAGAATGTGTCATTATTCACAAACTCTTGTATTAAAGTTTTAAATTGTGATGAAATAGTGCCTTTTTCTTATTTCCTCTTCCTAGAAGCTTGGAGTTAATTGAGATATCTTGTCTCAAAGAGGAGGGAACATGAGAATAAAAAGCTTTGATCCTCAGTGGCTTCTATCTGGTGTTAGGCTGCCCTGCCTGTGAGAAACAGACATAGTGTGCTGTCTTCAGTCATTCTACCAAAGGTTAAGGCTCTGGAGAATGGGGCCAGAGCTTTCAGTACATCTAGAGAGGAACAAAATGACTAAGCCACAGCAGAAAATACAAGTTGAGAAAAAGGGAAAACACATAACAAATGTTGCTCAGTTTAATGATTCATAGAAAAGATAGTACAATTATGTTACAAATAGCTATTGATAATGACACTGTTACAAGGAGAATATATCAGTATTCGTCACTTATTGGAGAAACCCTTTCTATTATAACATTGTCTACTGAGAAACTAAAAATTGCCTTTAATTACTTCATTGATGTAAATTATTGGATTTTCTGTCTCTTTTCTGCAGAAGGGCATTTTCCTTTGTGTGTAATGGCAATTGAAACACATTATTGATAAATTTGTACTAAAATTTTGTTAACTTTTGTTAACAGTTCTACTTTTTAAAATTATCTGTGGTCAGGAGGTATCGATGTCCATCCATTTTTTAAGAGATGATCATCTTAAAAATATCATTTAATTTCTGAGAGAACCATATAAATTGGTGGCAGACAACAATGAGAGTACCACCCTTCTGGACCACACCTCTCTGTGCTTGAGTATGCTCTGCTCATAAAAAAAATTATTTAAAACCATTTTGATTTTCCATAGAACTGACAAAGAAAACATGAAAAATTAAGAAAGTGAAGCAGCCCAAATGTCAGGATTATAATAAAAGCTCTTTAGAGTTAGACACTGTTCTGATTCTTTTTCTAATTCAAACAATAAAGATTCTCACTTGCTTTTTAAAGGAAGCTGTAGTTGTCTGACAGGATCTATTTTATGAGTTTGTTGGCTGCATTTTGCTGTCTCCTGAATCTTCTAGAACAAATAGAATCTGTTCAGAATGAAAACAAAATTCTCTCACTGGGAATGATGGGACTTAGAGCATTCAGATGCTCAGGCTTTACTGCTGCCCTTATTTTACCATGGCTCCCCAAAGTCAAGGATGATAGAGTTATGAAAATGGCATAGATCAACTCATTCATTCATATATCTATGCCTGGATATGAAAAAAACCCCACCTCAGCATTGTTTTTATGAATCTCAAAAAGGATAAAGTACCATTCTAGGAAGCAATGTGGCAGTTGTGTTTTTTTGTATCTTGTTTTCTTTATCTACCCCATCTAGTGAGGAGAAAGAAAAAGCATAATTATTCTCTTAATTGGTTAATTATTCCCTCGGAAATTGGTCTATTTGTCATGTTTTAGTAATGGTGTAGTGTTGATTTTAATTAGGTATGGTTGGGGATTTTTGGTGAATAAATTATTTTTTTCCCCAGCAATTTTCCAATGCCCTGTTAGGATGAGGATAAACACTGCATTGCTCACCCCAGAAGTTTTATGTGTGAACAGTAACATAACACTTGTTATGTTCCACACAACTGGAACAGACTGGAACTGTCTTCATTGACTGGAAGAGGAGACAGATGTTTCACAAGTTAAAAATGTGTGTACTACACATCCTTCCAGGAAAGACCTGTAGCCTGGCAAATCATTTCAGGGTGAATTGTTTAAAGGTAACATTCTCTTGGTGAGTGCAGCAATAAGAGTTAATTAGCTTCTTACATTAATAAGGTTTCAGTAAAAGCTTTTCCCAAATTGAAAGACATATCTAATTAAAGGCTGTGCATTGCCTGAATATGGGAACTGCACTTCATGGCAGTTCATCTGGCCAGTTTCATTTATGATTTCTGTGATTAGACTGACTTCCTCCAGATGGACTTCCCTCTTAGTTAAAGATATTTTTCAAGGTGTTTTCAACAGCAGCTGTTGCCCACAGTAGAGTTCAAAATCACCTTACCCAGCTCCTTGGTCTGCTATCTGCAAAAGAGACTTTTAAAATACATCCTTGGCACTGCTAGCTGTTGTTTTCATTGTGATTTTTTCCTATCTACACTCTTTTGAGATGTTCTTCTAAAGAAAAGGCAAGTGAAAATCACCCTGAAGAGAGAATGAAAGTGAATTTTCAGATATGCTATCTTCAGCTAAGAACAAATTCTGCAGTTTACAGCTAAAATCAAATAAATAGTTCTTCACTTCTCTTTGTGTAGTACACATTGCATTAGATCTGTGCTCCAGCAGTGACAAGCACTTTGTGGGGGGTCAGGCATTTTCTCTGAGGAACTGCTTTTTGTAAAACACGTGTCTCTTTGCTGAAGCTATGGAAAGGATACTTTAGCATTATGCTTTCATTTGTTGGAAGAATTTCCCAAATAATTTCTCTTGACTTCTCGCCACCACTGTCTGATTTCTCTAAAACATTTTTTTTATTAGTATTGAAATGCCTTGATCCCTGGAAATCAAAAGTTAATCAGTCTAAAAATATCAGAAAGGTTCGGCATGAAAATGGAAATTTTAGAAATTATTCAATTGAAATTATTTATAAGACCCGAATTTGTGGTTTGTGACTTTTTTTACATTTTCGTTTTTATTCTAATTTGGAAGACATTTCTGAAATGTCAAAAATCCTGAGGGAAGGTAAAAATCATATCCTAGTTAGATCCAATATTTACTGAGATACTGGTAGGTACTTTTCAAGCACAAATATTACTTAAAGCTCAGGGAAAAATTGCTCTAATTAAAACCTGACTACACAAGATGAAGCTCAGGCACACAAACACAGAAGAAGAGAATAAAATCAAACTGCCTCACATTGAGCTCCAGCCATGCTCGTTGTAGCCAGCATATGGAACTTCAAGTCACTGGGGAATAGTATGACTTTCCAGAATAACACTATTTTTTTGCATCCAATTCCTGTTACAGTTCTGTTCTATAGATTCTCTGTATTTGGCTTAAGCTTGTCTTGAAAGTGTGCAGTCTTCTTCTGGAAATGGAGTTTGGAATTTTATTTCAGTAACTACCCAGGCACATGCTTAAAGGGAAGTGTGAGGCAGAATTCTCTGGCTTTATGTTCCAGCCAGTGTTCCTTGCTATGGAATTCTTGTTTGGTCTACAAATGCTGTCCAGACCCAGTGTCCTCTCATTCAAGAAGTCCTATTATGATCTTTTGAACTTTTTTTTGTTGTTTGTAAACTACAAATTGAGCTTCTTTTGTCTCTCACTCATTCAATGTCTTTGTCATCCTTCAATCTTGTATCTTTCTCACTGTGCCAATATAATCTTTTAAAATATAGCAACCACAACTACGCTGCTGTGGAAACTCTTGATATAGCTTTCTTCTTCCTTCTCCTCCTCCTCTGTTCTGTTTATAGTCTCAGTAGTCATATTCTTCTTTTCCCCACGGCTTTCCAGAGCTGATGCTCCATTGCCAGTCCCTTTCTCTGCCTCTTTAAATAAAAATGGAAAAGTTTGATTAAAATGAGTTGTAGCTTAGCAGGAGTATCAGACAGGGTTGTAAAGAAATGTTTTTTTTATATTCATTTTAGCCACTTAAATAGCAGTAGAGTCTAGGGCAGCTGGGAAAGGTGTGATTGCCTGAGAACCTCCCAAGTCCCAGCCAGACAAACAAGTGATGGTTTGGGTGTATGGGGGAGGTGAAGTCAGAATTCTTAAAACGTCTTTGTGTCATCAAATGGGAACAATGTGGATTTGTATGGTACATATAAATGCATGGGTTTCTTTAATTATAAGACAGAAGAGTTCCAGTGACAGCATTAATCTGAGAGAGAAACAGCTCTTCATGAACAAAGTGGATAGGCAATAATTTCTAATACCAATTAAGGTGAATAAGACAACGTTAAAAATAGTAAAAAATTCAAAATGTAGAACTCTTCAGAGTTCTAAAACTCAAAATGTAGAACTCCTTTTGGATTAGAGGAGCTGTAGCAATGTAACAAGTCACTTGTTCATCCATGCAAGATAAATAAGAAAGAGAAAAGCCTGTTTAACAGATGGGGCAGGGTGAAAAGAGGAAGAAATATATAACAAGACCTTTAATAGCTTAAAATCAACTAGAGATGTACATCACTAGTGATGTTGAGGCCACACATCAAATTTTGTGCTCAGTTTTGGGCCCCTTGCTACAAGAAAGACACTGAGGTGCTGCAGCATGTTCAGAGAAAGTGCTGGGAAAGGGTCTGGAGAACAATCTGATGAGGGAGCTGGGGGTGTTTAGTCTGGAGAAAAAGAGGCTGGGGAGGTCCCTCCCTATTGCTCTCTACAGCTGCCCAAAGGAGGCTGCAGCCAGGTGAGCCAGCCTCTTATCCCAGGTGACAAGCGATGGGACAAGAGGAAATGACCACAAGGTGCCCCAAGGGAGCCTTGGGTTAGATACTAGGAAAGATTCTTTCCACAGAAAGGGTTGAAAAGCTTTGGATCAGACTGTGCAGGAAGCAGTCGAGTCACCAACCCTGAAAGTGTTCAAAAAACATGTGGATGTGTCACTTGGGAACTTGTTTTAATAGTGAATGTGGTGGTGCTGCTGTGCTAAAAGTTGGACTTGATGATCTTAATGGTCTTTTCCAGCCTTAACAATTTTATGATTCCATGATTCTAAACATGCACTGAAAATATTCACGTGTAACTCTCTCAATAATGAATGGAGGGCTATTTTTCAGCTGTGGTTTGTAATAACAGATTGAGGAAAGAGTGAAATAGCCCCTAACAGAAAGAAATTGTGTTCCATTTGCATTTCTGAAGCTGTCCAGAGAAAGCCAGAGAATTTTTTTCTACTTTTACTAGTGATGGCTATTTTATTATATGCATCTGGTTTTTGGCACTAATTTTAAATCAGAAAGTAAAAACTAACTTTTAAAGCTGAAGTGAGATTCAGCTGTCAAAACTGAGGTGGCTGAAAGTCATTTTGGACTGTCTCTCTAGCCACCTGAGAGAAGGAAGCACCTCCACTGCCAAATTCTTCTGACACTTACACAGGTGTGTGAGGCAGGTTAGGTGACCTCTCATTTCAAGTGTCAGCCAGTCATGCCAGGCTGAGCAGTCTGAAAGGCAGATGTCTGAAACAGTGTAAGGTAAATCTCATCCCAAACATGCAATATGAAAAGTACTAAAAAGCACATCATAATACAGAAATATTCAAAACTTCACATATTTTTTTCAGACAAGTAGCTATACAAGAATCTTATTACCTACATCTACTATTTGTGTGTGATTAAACTCAAACCTATTGTATTTAGGAAAAGAAATTAATTTTTTCCTTCTCACTCTTATTCACATGCCATATCAACAGGGATTAGAAGAAATTAATTGTAGATGAGGTGGAATCAAAATTCTTGTTTCATTTCAGTCTGTTAATGTTTGTTAATCTTAAAGACAAATAGGTTACAGGAGGTGACTGTAAGACCTTGCACAGAGACAGTGAGACTGCCCACAGGGCATAATTCAGTCTCCAGTTCCAGTTTTCTAGGCAAAGAGCTGCTATCACAAAGACTCAGTTTGACTCCTGGAGCTGTAAATTAGAAAAGAAAATTGAATACATACAAAGTTAAAATAATTCAAACATGTGACTTCACAGTGGATTAAAAAATCAATTCTCAACATAAACTGGCCTTCTAGGAGGAAATCAGAGGCTGATATTACTGGTTTCTTCAATGCATGCATTTCTGGATAAAAATGATTTTAACATTTCAAGAAGGGATTGACAGAAACTAAACTTATCAAACACTCCTGCTTATAAAGTGGTCACATTTCATACTAACTAGAGCCAATATTGGTTTTCTTACATCATTTAGAGTTATGTACCAGTGTCATTTTTACATTTATGCATAGATCTGCCATGCACTGAGCATTTATATGATGCTGTATGAGAGCTCTGGCTTGCACTTATTCACTTGGTGGATTTTCAGGCCTTTGTGGTTGTCACTGTGATGATGCACGTTTGAGGGAGGGAGAGGCAAATGCAAGTCTCTGACTCAGGAGGTATCTTTCCCTCTGTGATCAATGCTTGTGCCCAACATATAATGTTAGAGCTTCTTGCTCACTGGGGTCATGTTTTATTTGCTATTTTTGTGTAAATGCATGTACGTGAGCGAGGTTACAAGTGTGTCTCAGAATCTAATATAAGGTATTTAATTGAGTCCTTTGCTCTAGTGTCCCAACAGGCTGCATGGGGAGATTCTACAGCCTGACAGAAAATGAAAAGCTGAGCTTTTCTTCTTAAATCCTGCAGTATTTTGTGTGTATCCATGGATTTTTCATATGCATGGAGCAGGCACACGCCATAAAACCGAGATCTGTTTTTCAGAGTAGAGGCTAAATCCTCAATTCCTTTAAAATGACACAAAACCTCTGACTAATTTACCAACTGGAGAACTTATCTGAGACTACTTATTTTTTAATGGAACACATTTTTCTTTAATTAATCAACATTCTGCAGATAAGTATCTTCTATTAATGCAAAATTTAGGGATTCATAAGTAACACAGGAGAACACAGAGCTAAACCATACCCCAGAAAACATATGTAGTCCTTCCTTATCGAATGATTTTTGATTTGTTCCAAATTTGAAAGCTGGCATGTGCATGTTGTTGTGTGTGCTCTTGCTAGTTCCAGTGTTCCATTAGACAGAATCTGCTATTGATATTTCAACACTGTTGATATAACCATTTTTTGTGATTTACCATCTCCCTGTGTTGTCTCTTGGTCACTTCTAAATCTAAGATCCCAAAACAACAGGAAGTTTTGCTGATTAAGGAAAAGAGATCTGTGAAATCACTGCTAGTTCCCAGTTCACTGCTGTTCTTGTGCAAATGTTTGTTTTTATTTTATTCTACTAGATAATCTCCAGTACAGAGTTTAGCTCTAAAACTAGCAGTGGTCACATTACACCTTACTTTTCATGTTCAATTATTTAAGTTTTCAGGTGTCATTGTTTATACATTAATTTAGTGATGAAGGCAGAACGTTTTGTAATTCAGACTCTCAAAAATGAATTGAGATGCAAGAATTCTGTGAAGAGATTAAACCAGAAGTTAAATTATATTTTATCTAACAAACAAGCCTATTCTTTGCCAACTGCAGAAAGCATTCCTTTCCTCTAAGAATTTTCTAAAGTCTATTGTGCATGTTCAATAATTCTGCTACTCTACAAAAAGCCTTTAACTATTTCACCATTGATACCAATGCCCAGCAATAATAGCAGATAAGAGCACTGCAACTGGGACTTCAGTGTTAGAATAGAACTGAAGGAAAGTAATTATGCTGCATCCTTTTTGCTTTTAACTGTCATTTCTGATTCTAGGAACTTGGTTGAAAATCTGCAGATTGGTGATTTCATAGAAACCTGTAATGGAAAAAAAACTGTAAAAAGCAATATGTTGTTGTACTGTACGTCACTTGTAAAAATGAACCTGATGTGAACATATTTATACCAGTGTTTTCAAACAGCCTCACATCATTCCCCCTCCTCTCTCTCCCTGTTCCACACAGTCCACCCAGAGTTGCCAGGATTCTGTGAGAAAGGCAGGTTTTGCAGGGCTCCCAGCTGTTACCAGCTACAGAACTGTGACTGCTTTGGAGAGGGCTTCCCTTGGTGGTGTTTCCAGTTGTGTTGGCAGGCACAGAAGATGTGTGTAAGAAGCAGCTCCACAAGCACTCTCAGGGGAGGTACATCAATACAGGAGAATATGGAGCACGTGCTTCTGGAGACTGGCTCCTTCCATGTCTTTCATGGAATGTGAAATGTGTTTTTCACATTTGTCTCAGTTAAGCTTCACTGACCTGGACACCACCTAGCATTTATGGCTCTTGGAGGAGCAGAAAGGAGGTGATGATATAAACTACTCTTTCCCCACAGCAGTGCACAGAGGCTCAAGTGGTGCTGTGGGCTCAGTCATGGAGATAAGCACCAGACCTGTCTGGTAGTAATTATGGATTTTGATCTCACTGGGTTGTTTGGGGTTTTTTTTCAGCACAATCTTATCTTTTTATTGGAAAAACCTGATTTGTCCAATTCAGAAAACTTTCCTAGGGACAGCATGTTGTTCTATGTTCCAAGAGCAGCTAGCAGACTGAAGCACAAAACCAGGAAATGGAGATCTCTGAATTTGATTTTACTCCAAGTATTTCCAACATAAAATTTTTATATTCAGAGCATTACACATGCATGTTCACACTTCAGGAAATATGTTCTATAAATCCCAGTAAATCCCAGTTTTGGAAACTATAGGGGACAAGCAACTACACAAGGACTACAGATAGATACCATTTAAAGGGGACTAAATTGGTCTATGGGAGAGTCAGCTGGGAATGGGAATGGAAAGATAACTTTATGTCTTTATATAGCATTTTTATGACTAACACTTGTATAATCCCTTTTTTATGTGACCAGTGAAAATAGAACTACCTGCTTCATAAAATTAAAATTTGTACTCTTTGTGAAATGGTCCTGGATACTGTTTTACTCTCATCTGTTTTTTGCTGAGATTACAGGACTCTTTTCACATTCTGTGTTGAAACCCTTTGACATTGTCCTGCAGTTTTATACAACAAAGCTCTGTGTGGCCTGATAGACTCATGCAGGTAGCTGCAATCAGTAAACACACACATCACTTATACAGACAACAGCACAGGCACTGACAAAAGGGATAAGAACATTTTTCAGAGTTTCCTCCCCTTTTTATTTGTCCTAAGGTGTGATCCAGAGATGAAATTCAGATGGCTAAATTGTTTTGCAAGAATTTCAATTCTCTTTTCTCTACTTTGTCTTTTGATAAGTGAAGGTGAATTCCCAACCACAACCAGTTTGAGCACCTGTTTGCTCAGCTGTCTCCAGTGTGCTAAGCAATGCCCCAGCTCAGTGTCAAGGGCAGCACAGTCAGAGCCAGTGGGAAACCACAATTAACTACCAAGTCCTGTGCTTAAGCCTGACTTGCTTTGTGGCCCTCTAAGGTGCATATGAACTGGGGGGACTATAACAGAACAAGTTATGTGAGTGAATCATGTAGATTATGCCCTGCCAGTGTCACCCTCAGCCTGCCCCTCTGGTCCTGTAGTGATATCATGTGGTCAGCATCAAGCAGAGAGTTTGCTTATAGTCCTCTAGAAAAGGGTGCCATGAGACAAGGACTGCTAGCATTGTGGTTTTAGGGGCCCTGACTCATCATTACTGGCAGCTTAATACTTAAAAAGTCTTTCTAAGTACTGTATGCTGTTTCAACACCAGTGTCCCCTCTGACCCAACAGTGAAGAGAGCTCATGCCAAAGCCTTGGAAGCAGGTCTCAGAGCCAGAATGGCTCCCCAGCCCAGTCTGTGCTGGGAGCACTGTCAGAGGGGGTGAGACACAATCATGTCCCAGTGTAAGTGATTCTTCAGGTACATGAAAAATTTGGAAATAGTTTCTTGCACTGCCTAGAGCTAAAGACAGGAAGATGCCTCTTGAAATGTGTTTTAATAAAGGCTGCTGTTATTTGTGTAGTAGAGAAAAACTTTGCCCTTTCCTTCTTGCTTTCTCCTTCCCCTGATCCTTTGGCACTGTTCCTATCTCCAGTAGGCAGTACCTGGCAGGTAAGATGTTCAGCTGGTGCCTGTTTTTCTGTTAGGACCTGATGACCTGGGCTTGTCCTGGTGGGAGGAGCCCTGAACTTCACTTCGAAAATGAGTGACCAGCTCTGGATGTACCTTATGTTCTGTTCTGGTTTCAGCTGGGATAGACTTACTTTTCTTCCTAGTAGCTGTCAGAATGCTGTGAGAATAATATTGATAACATACTGATGTTTTAGTTGTTGCTAAGTAGTGCTTACTTTAAGTCCAGGACTTTTTCAGTTTCACATGCTCTGACAGAGACCAAGTGCAAAAGAAACTGAGAGGGAGCATGGCCAGGACATTTGTCCTGAACTAGAGGAAGGGATATGCAATACCATTCAATGTCATGCCTAGAATATAAACTGGTGGGAGTGGGCTGCGTGGTGTCAATCACTGTTTGGGGTCTGGTTGTATATCAGTCAGTGGGGGTGAGCAACTGTACTGTGCATCAATTTTCTTTCCTGGGTTTTATTCCTCTCTCTCTTCCCCCTGTCCTCCTCTTCCTTCATTACTGCTACTATTATTATTACTATTACTAATTAATTAATTAATTTTAGCAGTACTAGTGTTATTTTATTTCCATTATTAAAATGTTCTTATCTCAGTAATGGGTTTTACCTCCTGATTCTCCTCCACACCACAGCAGGGAGTGGAGAGTGACTGAGCTGCATGGTTCTCAGTTACTGGCTGGGTTCACACATCTGTACCAGGCTCTGCAGCACAGAATGTTACTTGGGAGCTCCAAACCCATTCAAGTGAATAACACAATCACAAACTGACATACAGCTGGGGAGCTGCCCTCTGCTCTGACCAACCTGCTACTGCATGTCCACTGAAAAAAAAAGAGATATTGTTGCTACTAACACTTTACAACACCCTAAGGCTACCAAGACACCCTGTCCTGCAGAGAGCACTTGGTGGCATCCTCAGTTCTGACACAATGGTTTGTAAACTCATCTGCCATACTCTTTCCTTGGTGAAGGGTGGGTGAATCCTGCCAGTGAGATGCAGTCTCCATAGGGCTGTTTGGGGGCTCCCTGGCAGACATCTCTTGCCATGCTCTAGGTCTCTGTGGAGGCAGAAGAGGTTTGGAACACTCCCTGCTCTCTGCTGTGTGCTGGGACTGAATCCTGCTTGAAAGGACCCAAAACCAGCCTGAGGTCCCTGGCACCCACTTCAGAGGCAGCCAAGCAGGGCCTGTATGGAGAATTTTGCTGGTAGATAAAGTGACACAGTTATCTGGAGAAATTAATTCATTTCACTGTGGGTGTGTGCAAATGTGCTCTGCAGTTGGTGACCATATCTGTGTATTCACAGACATGGTTTAATTAATCCTCTTATGGACAGAACCTACCATGGCATTAAGAGAGCAAATATTTTTAGCCTGTATAAGGAGTCAGTCCTGCCCACTTACATTAAATCCTTTAGAAGGCAACTTATCTACTGCAGGTTAGCTAGGATGACACAGGAAAATTAGGTTCAGATTATAGCAATTAAAATTTCTTGGGCAGAGGAAGTCTTGGGGGTTAAGAACTGTCTGGATGGCTGGGCCCAGAGAGTGGTGGTAAATAATGCTGCATCCAGCTGGAGATCAGTCACCAGTGGTGTCCCCCAGGGGTCTGTGCTGGGGCCAGTCCTGTTCAATATTTTTATTGATGACATGGATGAGGGTGTTGAGTATTTCATTAGTAAATTTGCAGATGACAGTGAGCTGGGAGCATGTGTTGATCTGCTGGAAGGGAGGAGAGCTCTGCAGAGGGACTTGGAACAGATGGATGGGCAGAGTCCAGTAAGATGAAGTTTAACAAGTCCAAGTGTCAAGTCCTGCATTTTGGCCACAATAACCCCCTGCAGTGTTGCAGGCTGGGAATGGTGTGGCTGGACAGTGCCCAGGCAGGAAGGGACCTGGGGGTGCTGATGAACAGCCACTGAACACGAGCCAGCAGTGTGCCCTGGTGGCCAAGAGGGCCAATGGCCCTGGCCTGTGTCAGGAACAGTGTGGCCAGCAGGAGCAGGGAGGTCATTGTCCCCTGCACTCAGCACTGGTGAGGTCACACCTCGAGTGCTGTGTCCAGCTCTGCCCTCAGTTTGGGAAGGACCTTGAGACCCTTGAGTGCATCCAGAGGAGGGAACGAGGCTGGGGAGGGGCTGGAACACAAACCCTGTGAGGAATGAATGAGGGAGCTGGGGGTGTTCAGCCTGGAGAAAAGGAGACCCAGGGGTGACCTTATCACTCTACAGCTCCTGAAAGGTGGCTGTGGTCAGGTGGGGTTGGTCTCTTAGCAGGCAGCACCTGACAGAATGAAAGGACACAGTCTTAAGCTGTGCCAGGGGAGATACAGGTTGGATATTAGAAAGAAGTTTTTCACAGAAAGAATAATAATGAAGTATTGGAATGCTTTGCCTGAGGAGGTGGTGGAGTCACCATCCCTGGATGTGTTTAAAAAAAGACTGGATGTGGCACTCAGTGCCATGGTCTAGTTGAGGTGTTAGGGCGTGGGTTGGACTCAGTGATCTTGGAGGTCTCTTCCAACCTTGTGATTCTGTGATTCTGTGATTGGGAACACAGAACACAAAGGGACAAGAGTAATTGATGACTTCACCTTTTAGAGAAAAAGGGCAACTATTTTGCAATGTGCCAGTCCCCCTCCCTGCCCTCAGGGCAGAGGTCCTACTGCTTTTGATTGTGACTTTTATAAAGGTGTGAAAATAAGCCACATTAACTGCTGAGTTTCTATGGCTGACACTGATAGAAGCAAAGTCAAAAGACTAAGGCAGAAAACACTTTGAGACAGGCAGGATTTTATATAAGCATTATGAACAGCATCTCTCACCTCTTCGTTTGTCAGACAGATTTGTGCCTCTCCAAAATCATTAAGACACATGAATTTTTAGTAACTGTGCAAGTCTTAGGAAAAAAAAAAAAAAAAAAGAAAAGTGAGTTGCCCTTTGCCCCCTCTCAAAGAAATTGAAAAAATCCAACAGAATGTCTGTTGCTGATTTGCCTTTATATTCATGATTTAAGTATAGGAAAGCCCTGTAAGAGCATCTCAATATTCTTTCCTATCTACAAATAATGCTTTTACTGATGCTTCATGACTTTTAGGATCAAAATTAATTCTTACCCTGAAGTTCATATTTTTCTTCCCCAACTCAGCCAAATTCTACTTTCTGGAAGAAGCATTGCATGTGAGTGCAGGGAAAGTGTTTAGAAGGGTGGGCAAAGGGAGGGTCTGTCTTGCAAATATCTGGAGGAACATTGAGCCATGGCAGATACTGTGCTGAAAGTCTGTTGGAGGAACAGTATTCAGAAACTCATATAATTGAGATTGTTTTTTACTCTTTCAATTGCAAGGAACTTTCTTCAAAGCCTTTTATGACCATTTCCTTATAGAGGGCATCTACACAGCTCTTGGTGAGAAAATTGTTTTCTGAACATAAAATATTTCTTTGGGATAGAAATTCAAGCGAATATTGGGATAATGGACAAATTGAACTGATGCTTTTATAAGAAAAGGATGTCACTAATGAGATTTAACCCACTTACTGTATCAAGGAAATAGCTGTTAATGTTTTGGCATATTTACTTTTTTGCTGTTATTATTAAATGGAAGAAAATTAATTTTATGCATCATGATCAGGATAAAGTCAAATTTTGACTTAAACCAATGTGCTGTGCATCTTAAACACTTTGAAGGAGGATAAAACAAAATTTCCAATATGAGGGCAGACAAGAAGAGGCAGAGAGAACCATTTTCCTTTCCAATTACTTGCCTTTGGAACAGATCATATATTTCCAGTTGAAAGTAAAAGGCAGCTTGTCCTAGCTCACATGTGTAAACATTCATATCAATCTGCCATGTACACAGCAGCAGAGCCTTTTGAAGCCCTCTTTGTTTTGTCTTTGCCATGCCATCCACTCTCCAGCCACAGAACTTCTTCCCCTCTCCTCATCCTTGCTCCAACTGAGATGGGAATCAGGGGAAGAGTCAGAGAAAAGAGGCAACTGCATCTGAAGTTCTCTCTTTTGCTTCACTGAAGGTGCCTTCCAGTTCCCTTCCTGACTCACTACAGTTTCACCTCAGAAACCTCTCTGGACCATGCCTGTCCTGCCTGTGTTCTCTCTGTGGCCACTCCTTTCCAGCAGCCTCTCAGCTAAGCTGAAGTAGGGGAGGATGTGGGAATATTGGCTCGTTGCCATCCAAGGGTTCAAGGAAACAAGACTGGGGAAAGACACAGGCACTGTACCTCAGTGCTCCTTTCCATTTGGTTCTTGCATGCCCTGGGGACATCCTCCCTGCCTCCTCTCTGAGCACAGACCAGCTGAGGGCTGAGTTGGTGAGGCAGCCTCACCAGGGGAGAGACCAGACCAGAGACAGGGACCAGAGCCTTTCTAGGCCAGACTTACAGCATGACAGAGGTGAGATCAGAGAATCACCTCAGGGAAAGGGAGAAGGGCTCCACAGGCACCTTTATTGTACATGTGCTGCTGTGTTAGATGGTGATGCTTCCTGTCAGCATTATGCTTATAAAGGATCTCTCATTCCAAAACCAATCTCCTCTTTTTAGGAACACTCTCTGCCCTAATAAGAGACAACTCATCTCCTAAAGCCCACTTCCTTTTAGATCTGTAGCCCATCATGGCTGCAGGAACTCCTCTGCTGTTATTTGTTTGCATTCTGCTGAATTGCAGTAGATTTAAAGTGTCAGCTGCTAAAAAATAAGCCTTTCCTCTTTTATTCCTCTAATATTGATGGGATTACTTCTGGATGGTCCTGGAAAAATATCCTGGAGTGACTCTGGTTAAAGATCTGCCACCATTATCTTCTGCAGGTTTAGTATTAAGAAACTGTGCAGTCAAAGCAACCCTTGTGTAGGCTGAATGGTCAGTTTAATTACTTTTATTTCAGAAATAAAAAATCCACATTTCAGTACCCATTTTGAACAGCCACTGTGAGATGGATCATTTAATTGTGTTCAATATCAGCTGTGTTATAAAATACATGAGAAAAAGACTTTGGAAGTGTCAGGGATTCACTAATGGAAATGAAAACAATATGCAACTCTAATTAGAACTGAGTGAAATATCCAACATCTGCTGCAGGCTATTATAAAGGGGAAGCCAAATGAGAAAGGCAAATGTGTAGTCCCAGCTGCAGGGCTGGAAGGAGACAGCAGGTAAATGCCATTTGGAGGCATTCCTCATCACTCCACATTGCTCCTTGGAAAGCCAAGAGCTTTTCTGATGGGCTCTTCATCTCCTGAGCAGAGGATATGCAGAGAAGGGAATTGGCAGATGGGTTGGAGATAGTAAGGACGGGACCTGGCTGTGGGGAATGGGGAAAAAAGAGGCAGCAGAGAGTGTTAGTTATATGTGCAGTGATCAGATGAGGGGACAAGAGAGATCCCAGGTTGATTAAATTTGCTTTCCATTGTGGGAATTAATTAGCTGATTGGGAGAGAAGAAAGGCTCAGTAGAGGTGCTTGAAGATAGGGCAGTCAGTGAGAAACAGATGCTTCCTGAGGAATGGCTCTGAGCCTAGAGTCTAATCTGGGCACTGAGGAGTACTTACACTACATCCCCATCAAAATTAATTTCTTTTCCTGGTGATAATTGTTCAGGGCTCAAGGGTTTAGATCTTGTTGTTTAGCTCCTGCCACTAATTAAGGGCATCTCTTCAGAGAGAGGTACTCTGGAAACAGAGTAGATACAGGTACAGATACAGACAGATAGGGATGAGGAATTCCAGCATTCCTTTGGCCAAGTGTTTTCAGATTCAGTGTATCTACTCCCAACTTCATGGAGATTTTAGGGCATGGCTCAGGTCCAGAGGCAGATGGATTACGAGGATGTCCACACTCACTAGAGCTAGCACACACTGCAAACATTAGGGCTTCCACATTTACTCTTCTTATGTTTTCTTACTGCAGGCTTCAATACATGCAGTCCTGTAGAGAGATAGTAACTATGGAAATAGAAGCAATGGGAGATACCTTAAACCCCTGCAGGTGCAGCAGGCCCAGGAAGTGTGTAAAACTGCTTGGAAAATCCTCTTCTAGCCCAGATCTACTTGGCATGGTGAGCACACACACTTACAAAACATCACAGTTTCACACCAGCCACTTCCAAGAACCTGCATTCTCCCCGGGGCCCTGCAATTTTAAAACACTTGAAACGTATTTGTATTGTGTTTATCCTCTCCATTTTCACATCAAGGGAGCCTGTCAGCAATTTGCTGTGGGGATGGGTCCTGTACAGAATCACTAGAAAATCACCTGCCACCTTTGTCAGCTCCATGCATAACAGCCCCTGAGGCCAAGCACAGCTGGGTGGGTCCTGCTCTCAGGGCAAGGCACAGCTGGAGCTTGGGCACCTAAAGCTGTGTGTCTATAGGATGCCAATAGGTGGCTGTAGGTGCTGCCTGCACCACCTCAGCATTCAGCCCTTTCAGGCAATGTCAAACTAGACAACCCATACAGTAATTTTGTCTCTTGGGAATGTGCAAACTGGCTTCTGTAAACCACAGGTCTGACCCAGAATTTTTCTAAGGGTCTGTTCATTGTAGCTGGCAGTGTTTCAGACATAAAGCCAGGTTTTTTTAGTGAGATAGTGATGGAAGACTAGAAAATTCCTGCCCTTTTGTTCCTCTGTGGAGGAGGACAAACTTGAACCTTAGTGATACCATCTATTTTGTTGTCTTGTGGAAAAGTACAACAGACAGCTTCTGGTTGAAACTTGCTCTATTCCTATCTTTAAATCACTCAGATTTTGAAAGGATTTTTCCAAGAAACAAACTTCATATTACTATGGGGAAAATGTTAAGAAAGTGCCCATCAAGTAGTGCTCAAAAAGTGTTTTGTGAATCTATAACATTTGTGTTAAAGTACCTTTGAAATACCAAAGTTTGTGGGCAAAATAAAAGCATTTTTTGGTTTCTTTAACAAAAAGTCACATTAAGTCACATTAAGATTGACAGCAGGCCTTCTATTCCTTTAGGTTTTTTACCTGAATGCATGCTGAATTAAAAGATCAATGATGGTGTTGGCACATAATTTGCAAACACTTTGAAAGATATTTCTTGTATTTTTGCATGACCCATGTATTCAGTGTGGGGATTTGTGGGAAGAGAAAGAGTATGACAACTCTATAATCTCCATACAAAAATAAGAGTAATAGGTCAAAGCTAGTTATTCATATCTTGAGAAGGGCAAGAAGAACTTGTTTACTCTTTACAAGACTGAGTCATTGTTTTCTATTTTCTGAAAAATGTCTCACTGAAATTGTTTCTTCAATCATGACATTTTTACTGTGTTCGGATCCTGAATTAAAAAAAGAGGCAAAAACTTCACATTCTAACATGATTTAATTTTGCTGGATATCATGTTTACTCACTTTCTTCTTCTGCCATGACTTTCACGTGCCTTACAGACAGCCAGACCCTTGAAGGGTGTCTATGCAAGTATCTCAAAATCTTAGTCAAATTCCAGAAGACCAAAACTGGTCACAATTATGTTTTATCAACTTCAGATAAATATTAAAATAACAAGCAAGTTTCCAGTTCTCTCTCATTAACTCTGCCCTGACAGAAGACAGACTGCCAGCTCCATCACGTGGAGCACATCCATGTGTGCCGTGAATACTTCCCAAAAATGGAACCTGGTTTATCACAATTTAATGGTGTGACTAACCTGACTCAACAAAGTAGCCAGTGATTTTCAACATTAACTGACAAGAACTCTCTGTTACCTACTTAACCACAATTATCTGACATGATATTGGACAGTTTAGTTCCTCAGGAGAGTCAGTCAAGCAGAGCATTGCATTAGCTAGTTTGATTTTTGGCTCCACATTCAAAGGAGAACTGATGGCTAATCAAGAAAACACATACACAGTGTTTCTCTTATTTCTCTTATGCATGTTCTAAGGTTTCAAACTGACATATTCGAGACCACACTGATCAGCACACTACTGACTGTGTGAAAAAGTGCAAAATGCTTGAATGTCAATGAAGGCAAAGCAATTCCTTATATATACTACAACTTTGAGAGTACCAGTTTCTGGAGTAAAGACACCTGTAAAATGGTGCCTTTATTTCTAAAGCATTGCCAACAACAATGAAAAAGGCCCTTAGAAAAATTCTGTGTCAGACCTGTGGTTTACAGAAGCCAGGTTGCACATTCCCAGGAGACAAGACTGTTGTACAGGTCGCTTGCCTAGATTAACACTGCCCAAAACTGAAAGCCTAAAAGCTGTGGTTGTGCAGGCAGCACCTACAGCCACTTATAGACATCCTATAGACACACAGCTTTAGGTGCCCAAGCTCCAGCTGTGCCTTGTCCTGAGAGCAGGACCCACCCAGCTGTGCTTGGCCTCAGGGGCTGTTATGCATGGAGCTGACAAAGGTGGCAGGTGATTTTCTAGTGATTCTGTACAGGACCCATCCCCACAGCAAATTGCTGACAGGCTCCCTTGATGTGAAAATGGAGAGGATAAACACAATGCAAGTACGTTTCAAGTGTTTTAAAACTGCAGGGACCTGGGGAGAATGCAGGTTCTTGGAAGTGGCTGGTGTGAAACTGTGATGTTTTGTAAGTGTGTGTGCTCACCATGCCAAGTAGACCCGGGCTAGAAGAGGATTTTCCAAGCAGTTTAACACACTTCCTGGGCCTGCTGCACCTGCAGGGAAGAAGGGTTTACAGGATCATGGCTTTTAAGCACCTGGTCGTTGGTGCTTAAAATTGGTGCTATCTGAGAGATAGAAAAAAGGGTGAATTGTGTGAGAAGTTAATCTTGTTTGCTCTCCTGGTTTATTTGTATGCAAATGGTGGGGACAGTGTGTAGTCCTGCTCAGACCATGCTCCTTGACTACTCTTTACACCCCAACAACACGAGACAGTACCTCTGTCTGCTAAGCATTGGACTTCATTTTGGTGGAGAGCAGAAGACTTTTGAGGATGGCTCAGGAATTTTACTGTGCTCAGGTGAGCTTGGGAGTGGCCAAACTATCCCATCACACATGGCCAGTTCTTGTGTCTCCAAGATCAGGTGGTTTCCATGTCCCCATCCCTCTGTGTCTCAGTACAAGGAGTATAAAGTGGCCCAAGGCTTTCTTGAAGCTCAGAGATCATTATCCATAAATGCAGCATTTGAAAAGGAAGGAGCCAGCTGGGGGCTGGGGAAGGTTAAATTGCATTTCTTCATCTGTGGTGCTGCTAAGACACAAGACGTGCTTAGGGGTTGTAGCATGTTCTCGTGTTGGCCAAATATAGATTAAAAGGGATTCAAGCTCTTCAATCTCCCTTTGGCAGGGAAATTACATGTTTTACACGGAAAATATAATGATTTGAAATTGCATATTCATAAGCAACTGTGAATTAGAAATTACTTATTGAAAACATGTAAAATAATAACTTCCACTTGTCAGAAGTCACCTTGCTGGCTGTGTTAGAATCTGTTGTGTCAGGTGCTGAGCATTCCTCCTTTGTCCAAATCTAGCCATGTTTCATTTTGGAGCGTGTGAACTGTGAAGCTGAAGTCCTGCAGTGCATCTGGGCACTGACTTGAGGATTCAATGAGTGTTTGTGTGGAGACTGTGTGTTGCTGGAGACTTTAGTTGATTCCCATCTGCTGCAGATCAGGGGCTTCCTGGGGATGCTTCATGAGGCAGGTTACCATAGCACCAGGCTCCTCAGATGTAGCAGTATGTTGTTTCACTTGTCTGAGCAGAACTAAAGAAGTGATGTGTATATTATGTTGCATTTCTCAAAGTAGTCATCTCTAGTCTTGTGCAAAACAATCATTACCCAAGAATCAAGGACATTGTGCCCCTGCTTAAGGATAAAAATTAAGAGAGGAGGTTCTGCGTCACTTGTAAATGAAGATGAGTTTAGAAATGACATTGGATTGATCAATTGATCGGAAGGGAACTTCAGTGAGCCAGAAAATGTAAGATCAGGTAAAGAAACTGCACCAGATTCTTACAAGTTGCAGTTAAGACATCTTTTCACACATATAATTTCTGTCAGGCTCACAGGAGTTAAGGGAAAATTTCTGCTGTGCTGGAGCTCAGTAAAGAAGAAGAAAAAAAAAAAAAGCTTCTATCTGGCTGTAGAAATTTCTGTGACTGTAAGGTCACTGGAAAACACAAATAAGTTTTGAAAAAATCTCTGTTGTGGAACTTCTTATGTTCTACCCCAGATTTGTGACTGATGACTACTTTTGGAAAGATGATGCTCATATTCTTAACAAATTGCTGACACTCCCCTTTTGTGATACAGTTGAACTGTCCAGAAAAAAAAAAATTATTTCCTATTATATGTATGTGTGTAGATATATATATATATATATATATATATATATATATATATATATATGTCTAATAAATGTTCCTGTAGAGGTTACATGTGGTATAAATGTCCATAACTACCCCTTGTATGTTTCATGTTAGGGGATCAAAATCCTATCATCCTGACTCTTTTTTTTTCTTCTCTTGAATTTAATGCAGTCTGTCTTAAACCCAACCAAAACCAACCAATTATAGAATCTGATGGTTTTAGTGTTGTTTTGAGCATACTAATACATGGATCTGTGCAGCCAATAGACCAAGGACAGCTGGAGACCAGGCTGGTGGCAGGGCCAGCTGTAACACAGGTCACTGGTCAAAGGTCTGTGCAGGAGACCTGGCTGACCATGGCCTGTGTATGGCACAGCCCAAACTGGGCTGGGGGCTCAAGGCAGACTGGGCAGGGCAACCAGTCCCCACATCCCCAGAGCTCCCAGGGACCAGAAGATATCTTCATTTTCCCCACCACGTTTGCTACTGACCTTTTTTAAGAAGAGTCTTTGTTAAACAAACACTCTCAAAAGAATGGGCCAACATTTCAGCTGCAACTGAATGTTAGAAAGAAATGCTTCATTTGAACTTTTCTGCAGTAATCATTATTTCTGCAATCATCAAAGCCAAGTAACAAAGGTATATGAACAACAGGTTAAGTCTTTGTCTCCTTAGAGAATCTAAGAAAGGCTTGTCACAGTTTGCTGTGGTCTCTCCAGCTGATTAAACAAAGCCTTCCTAGTGTGGGTTCTGAAACTTAAAAAAAAAATATCTTAAAATAATTCACAGGAAGAATAATGGATACAATGTTAATTGCAGCATGACTGTATTTGCTGCAATTACACCAAGAAGGATTATCATTCAAATGCAAAATATGAGGCATGTATGACTGCAGAGTCATGACATATTGTGCATATCATGGCCCAAGCAACTGAATAGTATTTGACATTTGTCTGCCCATATCTTTATCTCTTTCCCTTTGCTTGTGCTCCTGCTTTATCATGTACCAGCTCTTTCTTTCAGTGTCCAGGATGAATCATCAGTGCAGAAAAATACTGGTGTAGTGTTGATTTCTGTAGCAAAATACTCCATATCTAGGAACAAAGGGTATGACAATGAATGCAACATCTAAGGAAGTATTGTATTTCTAAATGTTATATATAAGTATATGTGTGGGAAGTGGCTTTGAAATTTAGACTACTCTAGCAGAACTAAAAAGTCTGAGTAATGCTAAATGCATTCATGATGTTTCTTTTTTTTTTTTTTTTTTTTTTTTTTTTTTTTGTTTGTTTGTTTTATCACTGTTCTTGTCCTGCAGGGAAATTACTACTAAGGAACTGACTTCCATCTTGGTTGCAAAATTGATTATGTTCTACCCCTAAAACCATTCAAATTAGTTGTGCTGGGGGCCTGAAATAAAATGCTATTATAGCAGAAGAACTTCTCAAGGCTTCATGTCCTAAGCTAATAACAAGTCCTGTCAAACTAAAGCCTATCCAATACTTTTAGTCTAAACAAATACTCCAGTTTCAGTTTCAGAAAACATTTGCCATTTGAGCAAAATTGGTTAGGTTGTTAGGATATTTTAAAGCAAAAATAGGGGCCAGCAAGGTTCCTTTCAAAAGGCAAAATCAGTGGAATAAATGACATTAACATGTGCAACTGCAGTCTGGTGCATACAACAGTATTAAACATTTTTGCAATAAAAAGCCATCAGCCTGGAACAGCTCTGCTTTCTAAGCTGATAACATTTTAGTGAGAAAATAACTTTAATAATCCCCCTGAACATCATATGCATGCACAAATTATTAGATTAGACTGTCCTAGTTATTTGGTTATTACAAAGCTTCTGCAGGAATCACACCCAAGCCACAGGAAAACACTGATTAAAAAACTCCAAAGCCTAAAGATAGCATAATTACCAGAGGGAAATCAGTGATTAAACAATACTATTTAAAATAAATGGCAGTGTTGAAAGGCTCTTCCAAAATGTATTTTAATAATGTTTGTCTCTGTTAAGCCTTGGAGATAAATAGACAAACCGGTATAAAAAATAGGAACTTTTCTTTCAATTAAAAAACTGTTCATTGCAAAAAGGGGGCAGAATGAATCAGGGAACCCTATGGCTTTGTAGTTTCTGTATTGAACCCCAAGTTAACTTAATTGGATTCTTCTCCCCTATATTTCTGTCCTCCCCTCCCTCCCCATTTGAATGCATGACCTGGTTTTTCAAATCGATTTGGCCAGCAGGTATCCTTTATCATAATTCCCTCTTCAGTGGGGAGAAATGGATCCTTCCAGAGAGCCAATTCATCCCTATGGCCAATCAACAACTAAAGCAGATGGATTGAAGTCTCCCCTGGAGCTCCCTATCTGTTCAAATGATGAGCTGAATCCTCCCCCCATCATTCACAGAGCTGAGGACCTTTCCTCAGACAGCAGCTTGAAAAGGCAGCAAATAGCTTACCAAACAAATAAAAGCAAATAAAGTGTTTCTTCATTCTAGCCAGTGAGTGACAATATGCAAAAGCCAACTAAGGCATAGCTCGTTTTCTCCTCTTCATTGAAACAAAATTCAGGAATTTTGCTTTCTTTTCTGTGCAGCAGAACAGTTCCCATTTGAGCTTTAAAATCCCTTCTCTTCCTATCCTTGCTTGTGGCCTACTATTCCTATTGTGGGAGGTAGTAGAGATGCACTAATATCCTATCAGGCTTGAAAAGGCATTTAGGTTTTTTTCCCTCTTCCTTGATGAGTGCCAGTACCACTAATCTTCCAACAGAAAGACTGGCATGATTTTGTTTTACTATTCCCACAGTTACTGAAGCGTTTCTTTAAAGGACCCAAGGCTGTCAGTATGTTCCTGGTAGACTCTGAAGAAACTCCTGTGCACAGTCCTTATACATTCTTATTGTAGATCCCAAATCATGTTTGACCCAGGTTGGAGCTAGGTACCTCCCTGCACATAGAAGGAGGGATTCTGGGCTTGAGCAGAACTCAGCTGCCCAGAAAATGTTGAAGTTAAGCAGTGAAGGACCTACTGAATTTAAATTATCTCCAGAGTTAAGCAACAGCTGAACAAGGGCAAAGTGTTTGGACTTAAGCACTTAGATCTTTTCTATGTCTGTGATCAAAGGGACTGGATAGAGAGGAAAAATGAAATAAACCCTCCCCTCCAGTTAATATTTATCCCTTTGTACAGCTACTGGGTGAAAAAGAAAAGAGTAAGTACTTACAAGAAATGGATTGTTAAGGCCAAGAGGGGAATGTGGCTTGAGTTGAGTTAAAAGAAAGAACAAACTATGATACAGCAAATTATTTTACAGGCCATTGGACCTAATGCAGTCATGAGAACTCACCTGTCCTGTAAAAATGGGTTATTTTCCTCAGGAAAGAGATTGTGAGGTTTTATTGTAGCAATGGAAAATCAGTGCCAGTGCACCTGCTGCATGGCAAGGCCAGTGCCAAGAGGAATGTCGACTTTCAGCCTTTCTGAAGATATATTGGGGAGTACTCAAAAAATAACAGCCCTCAGATAAGAATGCAGAGAGCTTCCCAAGAGCTCAGCAGTTCCTCTGTGGAGACCATTCTGTGCAGGAGTGGCTGCTGCCAAACATGCAGGGCAGTTCTGACACTATTCACTAAAGAATAAGAAGATTTTGCTTGAGGATGTTTTATGCACCCCTTCCTCTGGTAAAAGCATATTAATATTGATTGAATGGCACTGATGGATTTTGATGGGATGTGCATGAAAAGGAATGTGGTGAGCATATTTGTTGGAGAACCAAGCCCTGCTTGTGGCTTTTCTAATCACTTCTGCAGTTAGTTGGCAGCTGGGGATGTTAAACAGATGTGGGTTTGTTAGAAATGGGAAGCTCTGCCAGCTCTGTTCCTTTGCTCCCCTCCCACCTTAACACTACTTAAGGTAATTTGTACCTAGGACATGCCCTGTTTGAGTAGGACTGGGTGGCTGTGGGATCTTTCCTCCTTTCTCACAGTTCAGACTGGGGCTGGGCTACTATGGCACACAAAGCATGTTAAAAAAGCAGCCTTTAAATTTTAATTTCCATACTTTAAAGTGTTTTTGTGTAGGAGTTTTCTGCACTTAAGCTTCCTGATATGCAATCGATCAAAGTCATGGCTGCTGAAATAACATCAGGTTCAAGGCACGCTTTAGGCAGAGTAAGTGCTGCAAAATTGATAAATATGTTTACAAAATAAACATTGTATTGACAACTTAAGGAAAAATCTCTCTTGCAGCTGCATATGCTGGAACATCTCCCTTGCCCTCCCCTCACCTATGAGTATGGCCTACTCTGAAAAAAAACAAAATCTTTTTAAATTTTTCTTCTCTGTTTTTTATTATGTCCAAAAGCAAGCTGACAGCAACAGCCAAGAAGGAGTGGGAACTATTGCTGCACATTTTTTCCCTGCCTATCTCCTATTCTTCTCCTGATGTGTCTGACAGTGATACAGATACACATTTTTCACAAAATGCCATTTGTAGAATGTTGGTGGTGCAATCTCCTCAGGAAAATTCTTGTGGGTTTAGGCAGTTCTGTGGAACACTCAGCAATGTGGATTCGGGAAGGATGGTCTGAACTCTAAAGCACAGATTGAGATTTCATTCAGAGCTCTGCCACTGGCTTCTCCTGAAAACCTGGGCAATGTACTTACCACGTACATGCCTTAATTTCCCTATTTTTGACATGGACCTAAGAGTATTTCCTTACATTGCACACACTCATTGAAAAGCAGGTGGATTAGCCTCTTTAAGACTCATCATTAAGATCTTTCTGAGGAAAGAGGCAGAGAAATACTCCTTTTTTGAAATACTTGTAATTTGAAATACTCCCTACTCTTTGAGTCTCATTAGATGCAATCTACTCTATGCTAACTAGAGATCTTTCATGCAAAGCAGTTCTCTAATTTTCTTTTGTTTGTTTTATTTTCTATCCCCACCATAATTGCTAGTGATTAAATGTCAGTCCATGTGAGAAATATATGACAGAGTTCTCCAGCCAGGCAAGTACTTCCCCATAGCTCTATGTAATGATGGGGCAAGAGTAACTGGAATTTCTGACATCTTTTAATAACTTATCAAACTGAAAGAGAGCTCTTAAATATAATATGAAGACTCTTTGTGTTTCTAGCCATTCTGATTCTCCTCGTAAACTTGATAGTGGGGTTAGAATTATTAAGAGGCAGGATTTTTCAAAATATTTGTATATTTATACTGAACGTGAATACTGGGTAACATAGCAATGCAATTCAGGCTTCTGTACAGGACCAACAGACTCTTCTTTTGATCTAAAAGGAGTCAAATCTGTGCAGTATGTGCCAAGTCATAATAGAAATGAAGGTTGTAATGGCCAGGTGGATATAAATGATGCAGGTATGA
The DNA here is from genome assembly GCA_030060385.1 of Muscicapa striata striata. Lineage (NCBI taxonomy): Eukaryota > Metazoa > Chordata > Aves > Passeriformes > Muscicapidae > Muscicapa > Muscicapa striata. The sequence goes on from JAREIS010000031.1 coordinate 3,045,623, forward strand.
ATTCCTACTTTTAAGTTCTAGCAGGAGCAGACCAATGTTGTAAGAATATTTAATGCTGGAAAGAAACCTGGTGGTGAGCTACTATTACCCTAGACTTACCAGTAAGGCAAATGCCCACAGAATGATTCAGGAAAGATACATGTTCATTTCCAATTATGCCTATAGAATTCCTAGCTTAGGCAATTCATTAAAATTGCCTGAAAGAGTTTAGTTTGACCCTATCTTAGACTTAAAATTCTGACCAATGTCTTTTCTGAGCTTCCTCAGAACTTTAAGAGAGAGAGAGACTGAGGGTGGGGTGGGGGGTAACATGACTCACTTCAAAGCTTTGTTCTTCTCCAGCTACTTATGGAACTGACAGGGGGAAAGCTATATAGGTTGTTATTTATATGTAGGCTGTTTTCTTCTCTTGCGTAGGCTGACTCGGTTTTGCAGCTTCTTTTAAGTTACACGAGTCAGCTGAGCATGCCAGAATTGTCTGAGAGTCAGAAAAGCTGCTCCATTTTCCCTTCCTCTCCCACTTCTGACATGTGCTGTGCCCAGCCTGAGGAATTTGGGCTCATGCAGTGACTGTGCCAGGTGTCCCCACCATCAGAGTGACATCAGAAATCAGGCTCTGGGGCACCAGGTCTGTGACTTTACAAGAGGAACAATCCCAAGCCATAGCTTTGAAGTGGATGTGCCTTTATCTTCTCACAATGAGGTGTCACAAAGGATTAAAAGTTTTAGCTGAACTTAAAAATTATCTATGTTTCATCAGAACATGAATAAAACAAGAAAAGTTATTTTTTATTGTTCTTTTTAGACGAACAAAAGTCAGAGCAACTAGATAAGACTAGCAGGAGTGCAAAAGTTCATGCACAGCCCTCCTCCCACCGACTGTGTCCTCAATTACAACCATCCCAATGATTTTAAGTGGTCCCCTCTGGGCTTTCAGGAAATTATTCTGGCCATCATCTCTGCGAGTTTCTCAGTACAGTTTCTCCAGATCTCACAGAAGGTTTTGAACCTTCTCTGTTTGAGCAGGATTAGCAGTTGCCCAAGGATGCAGAAGTCTCTCCTCCTTGTAGGTGGTTCAACCTTATCTATTTAGTGTTTTACAGAGACAGCATGTGACACAAACTGGGAACAGACACACAAAGAGAAGTAAAGGGACTATACCATCAATTATGTTGCCATTGTCATAGCAAAGATGTAACCCAACACGTTATATGCAAGACCCTATAAATTTGCAAGTAGAAATGAGAAAACCAGAAGCTATCTGGTCCTTACTTCCTGCACAGATGAGCAATCTTCATTGTGAATCTTCACTGAGCAGTGGTGATATCCTCAGAAGCTCCCTCCAGCATTGCTAGCTCCCTCCTGGCTGTCTCCAGCCTTTTCATAAGGTGAACATTCATCTGTCAGTATCATGAAGTCATTCTGGCAGTGAGATTTTGCTTGCCACAGAGCAACAGAGTTCAAGAAGCCCTGAGCATGTGGTATCAGGCTGGCATGAAAACCATTCCCTTTACTTGTGCTGCAGGGCTCTGGACCTTGAGGGCCATCCAGCAGTCTTTCTGAGAGGTGCTGTCCTTCAAGGAGCTCTCCATCTCTACTCCAGACTGCTTCTGTCACTGGTGCTGATGTTGTGGGGGCTGCTGGTGCTTGGTGGTGTGTGGTTCCTTGGAGAGTCTCTGGCTGCTTTAACTACAGCTGCAGATTGCACAACAAATATAGCCACCATGGCTTTAGAAATGGGGTGAGGAAAAAAGCAGTTTATAGGAGTAAACATTGGCAGTCAGGCTAAGCAATTAAATAAACTTCAGAAAAGAATTTTCCTGTTATGAAAGCCCAGTACTTTGGCTCAAGGTTAAGTTGCGAAGGGAATATAAATGTGCTCCTTACATGAGACTACATGGCTAAAAGGCTTCTGCACAAACATCAGTGAAAAGCAATGGTGTTCTTAGTTATTGTTTTGATTATATATTTGCACTAAGTTCCTAACTATTGTGACTCAAAATTATTTCACTCAGCCTTGAGTGAAATGTGTGATGACACTGTTTTGAACAAAGCTCTTGGTATAAGAGTCCTGGAGACAGTTTAACATTACAGTATGATTCAGAAAGTTCTTGGACTTATAGCTCAGGTGAAAATGAAATTATGTGAAAAACATGATAGCTGCAAACAAAATCTCTGCTTGGAAACAAAGGTTCAGAATTTAGGACAGCCAGTTTTTACTCTAAATCAACAGAGTCTTCTTTTTGTCTTTTGAATCGCCAAGGAGACAATTGTGCAGCAGCTCATCACCAATTTATTAAAATAATAAAAATCTGCATCAGAAAATGAGCCTGAAAGGTGACTCTGTCTCTTCTGTGCTTAAGTAGCCTTGTGAGTTCTTGCAGGTGTTCCTGAGGGTTCCACACAAAAGGGAGCCTGCAATGATATGATGATGTGTCCTCTGCAGGTTTTTCTTGCTTTTTGTTTTTCCAGGTCTAGTCTTCCATAAAGGGATTGAAAGCATAATTACTTAACAGTGTCAATTGGTCAGACATCTCTGACTGGAAAGGACAGGAAGATCTTGATTTGGAAGTACTACAGAAAAGAGGATAAAAAGAGCATTACATTTCAGAGAGTGCGTCTAGGAAAAACAAGGAAGAAGGTACATGCCAGTAGTTTCAAACTGTGCAGGTCTGCACACCACAAAGCCTGGTGCTCCAGGAATCCTCAGGCCCAGAGTTTTCTCCAAAAGAGGTGGTGCATGTTGATGGTCTGTAGCTGGTTAGTGGGACCCAAGAGTGGGTCAGGCAGGTCCTTGGCTGGAAAAGTCCACGGGAACGTCTGGATCACTCTGCTTTCTCCACCATCCCAAGAGAGGTGAAAAACAGAGGTCTGGGCATGCAACCTGTGTTTCACCACAGGCAGTGCTGATCCCAGCTCCTGAGCCTACAGGCTCAGGGGTGTGTGATAGGTACTTTTGCATTAACCTGGCAGTGCTGAGCCCTCTAGAATATGGAAACTGATTCAGTTAAATTAAAAAAATAAATCTTTGCATGAATCTTGCTCAATACTGCTCTTCATTCCCCTTTATTTGAATTCCATTTCCTTTCCTCTAGCCTGCCCTCTTTATCCCATTTTCTTTCTTTGTGTTTATTAATATTCAGACCATCAATTTCTTTCAACATGCAATCTCACCTTTGCCATATTCCTATTATTTTCATTGTACATCCTCTTTCAATTCTGCATCTCCTCAAGTGCTTTACAGTACATGAAATGGGACTCACTCACACTTACAATTGGAATTGGACCATGTTATCCTGCCAGAGCCTATCTTTTCTTTGACATCAGCTCAGCTTCAAGATCTGTTTTTACAGATGTTTTTATCTTTCATTTTAAAACTTTTTTTTCAAGGATAGAAAGAGAAGAAATATAAAAAGATAAAAGATAAAATTTATGTATATTTCATATATTTTCAAATATATTTCATGTATTTTCATTGTATATATACAATATCTATTATGCCATTATTGTCAGTTTTGAATTGCTTACATTATCCAAATAGAAAGCATTTTTCCCCTTCCAGTTTAATCAGATAAAGGAAGACATTCAGAATCCAGAGCCAGAAGATATGCTTAGATAAGAATGATAAGTGGCTCAGTGATAGTAAGTAACTGATCAAGTAACAGTCAAGAAAGAAGCATATGGGGTTACTGAGTAATGACCCAACCCATTCTCAGTTTTTTTAGTCTGATCTATATGTATTTTTGATAAGGCAATTTTCTCTGACCAAAGGTTTACTCTGATTTATCCATTTCTAACCCAGAGAGACTGGCAGTCATAAAAATAAACAAATGCCCTTTCCTACCAGACTGCATTGCTGAAAGTGCTAGGAAATCCAGAATTTAGGAGTATCATCTTAGAGAAGAATAGAAAAGTAACCCTTTTTTTCATAAACAGCAGAGACCAAAAGTGGAAGAAAAAAGCCATATTGCCCTAGGCATCCTTTTATAATTTTAGGGTTTTGATGGTTGGTTCTGTGAATTGGATCGCTTTTAATGGTTCACTTAGTTGTGACTACTACAAGAAATACAGCACAACGAAGATGTAGAATATTCTGAAGTCTTGTGAGATTTAACTCAATTTTTTCTATCCAATGAAGAAATAATACTTGAACTGTGAGGGTCCAGGGTGTCCCTCTGGACCTTTTGTGGGTGCAAAGACCCCCCTGTCAGACCCTTTTGGGACCTCCGAGTGAGGCCGGGGGGTCCGAGGGGCTGGACCCTGCCCCAAGGGAAAATTTGCCAACACTGCAGGAAGAATTACAAGTCACAAAAATAAGTAAAGTGTAAATTAGAGTATTAGAATGTAGAATAAGTAGATTTTTTGGATTGTTTATGATAAGGGCCATGTGGTCAGCATGGAGGATTTGGGGTGTGGTGTGCCACTTCCTTCTTCTTCTCTGTGCCATCCATGTTGGATGGAATGCTGGCAGCCACAGATTGGATGGGGACAAAACTGGACAGTGTAATAATGTTGTACTGTATTGGAAAGTAATTGTAAATATTGAAGAGGTAGTCTAGAGTATAAAAGATAGGTCCTGCCTCTTGCAGACAGCATTTGGTCATGGTCACCTTGCTGAGGGACCTCTGTCAGCCTGGCTGGGACACTTTGTAGATAAGATATAATAAACAGCCATGAAAAAAACAACAGAAGATTGTCTCCTGCAGTCTCTCTCCAGCAGCTTCAGGAAAACCCCGAATCCCAAACCACCTACATGTCAGTCCGAGGAGGTCTCACGCCCATAAAAGAGCCCCTCGGACACTGACATTGAACATGTGTGTATAGGTGCTCATGTCCTTAGTAGTGACACCCTGCCATATGCCATTTCTGTGATCCTTACCTGCCTTACTTGGAAGGAAGAGATTTGTTCCTATTGCTACAAAAATGAAATTCTGACTTGTCATTTGATAACAGTCATCAACTGAGTCAGTTAACTCTTCAGAGATCAGTGAATAATGTAATTTGGTGCAATTCTTCCTAACTGGATGGCAGAGGTAATAACTGAACCTGTATGACTGTGGCTGAGCTGAATGAAGATTACTTTTCACTGGGGCAGCTAAAGAACTTTTGGATCTACAAAGAAAAGGAGTTTTCTAAAGCTGAGTTAACCAAAAAAAAAAAAAAAAAAAAAAAAAATAAAAAATCAGAAAAGCATAATCACAACAGGAAAGCCTGCCAAAGTAGGCACTCAGGCTGTGCTCAGACACATGCCACATTGAATTCTGATTTCAAGTGCCTCCTAAATATAAATGCTTCTTTGGTCAATATCAACATTTGACTCTCTTCATGCATTTAATGACATAGTTCAATGATCAGACTAGTGGTTCTTGCTAGCAAATTTGCAATCTTTCACAATTTTTTCTCCTTAGTGATTGTTTTTATCCAAGCTCTCATCCACTGAAAAATTTACCACTTAGAGTCCAAATATTCAAGGGAGCATTTAATGACATTAAAGAAATATTATATGTTGATTTCACTGGGAAGGAAGAGCCAAGATCTTCTCATTGTAAACGAGACCCAAGACTGGCATTTTCATCTATCTCCAAGGATGTGTTAAGGATATGTTTTCACCCCTGTCTTAATGCAGCCACATATAATTCTCAATTTGCACTGAGCTCAGCTCATGTGTGGGGGTGTTTCTGTGTGATAAATGTCTTTCAATTACTTAGCAATAAGGAGCTGCTTCCTTGTAGCAGAGACATCAATCCTTATTTGTCACCTTTGTAAACTGATCACCATGACTGCACCAATCTGTTGATTAGTTTCTTTTGTTCATACACCAAAAACATCACAAATATCTGCATTATTTATTTTATTTCTGCCAATGTGAGCTTGCTTTATTTACAAACCAAATGAAGATCACTGAGATGTGCTGAGAGGGTAGGGCTGCACTCACCTGTGGGGGCTATGTGAGCACAGTCCTAAGGTTTTTGTGGGGCAGGAATATTTGTTCTCCCTTTAACTGTAGAAAGCTTTGTTGGAAGTTTGGTTGGTTTTCAAGGGGAAAAAATAATCAAAGGGGTGTAAGCGCTTATTCAAGACCAATTTCTTGAAGAGAAAAGAAGACTAAACATACAAAGTGAGACCAAGGAAAAGAGCAAAGATGTGCAGAATACAAGTGATGAGGGGCTGATGTTTGGTGTTGCAGGTGTATTCCTGGGACAGCTCAAGCACAGGCTGTGGGTGTTACTGGCCCCCCTGAAGCCTGACCAAGCAGTGCTGCCTCTGCCCATGGCATTGGGTGGTGTGAGGTGCCCCTTGGTCTCCAGCACCACTGCAGAGCATGCCCTCATGGGCCAGCTCAGCCATTACCTTTTCACCAAGAGGGCAGAGAGGCAACCAGGCTGAAGAGCTGCAAGAACCACAAACTGCTATTCACACATAGTGTTAAAGATGTGTCTGAGCTGGTGGGAGATACAAACCTGTTCCTCCCCAGCGTTTTTCAGGATCAGGGCAGTGAGAAAAGTCAGCAGTGCCCTGGTGCATGCCAAAGTCATAATAAATAATGAGCAGAGGAAATTCCACTTTTCCCTCTCACTTTTCTATAATTTAAATCTGTTTCCACAGTGGGCTAAGGCTTTGTTCAATCTTGGTTCCACTCTACCATGGTTTACAAGGCATGAACACAAGACTGTTCTCAGGCAGGGCCACCAGAACCTCCAGTTCCCAAATAATTAACATTTCACTTCTGTACCTTGTTAACTATTTCTGCAGTAGTCTGAGCTAGGCTTGAACTCCTGAGATATATTTCCAAACATTATTGTCATCTTGAAAGAGCTACAACATGCAGTTGACTATCAATATAGAAAAGTGCACTTTTGACCCCAGTTATAATTTCAATTAATGTTACTTGATGCTCAGTGCAGAGGTCAGCCTGTCTCTGCATCTACAGTGCACAAGAAAATCTCACAGTTTGCTCCCAGGCTGAGCACTAGCACCATTATCTGTCCAAATCACAAGCCTTTGTTTTTTCACCTGTAACCTGCTTCCTTAGAAAAAGTGCCTTAAGCTATCACTCAGACTTCTTTGTCTGCAAAATAGTCATACTATTTTTAGAGAAGTTAAGGGCTTTTGAATCACAGAATCAAAAAATAAGTAAGATTGGAAGGGACCACAGTGGGTCGTCTGGTCCAAGCTTCCTGCTCAAGCAGGGTGAAGTGGAAATAATCTGCATCCTGTCTTAAATTTACTGTACAGAAAGAATGAATCACCAGGAATAGGAAATACAAGGGAACTACACCATATGATTGCACAAAATGACACATGATGAGTATGCCAATAATTCATATGGCCTTGGGAAATAACCCCAAGCAGTATTGGCTTCACCAGTCTGCTAACTGATTTTGTATTCATGGTATTATGTTTTTCAAAGGTGGAAGTACACCATTTGAGAAGAAAGATGAAAATGTGTCAATAGACACTGCCCATGCTAAAAATAAATATTTTATTGCTTTTCTAAAGTAGTTTTGTGGCTTTATTTGGAAGACGAGTTTACTCCTTTTTTTTCTTTTTTTCTTTTTTTTCTTGTTTGTTTGTTTTGGTTTGGTTTTGGTTTTTTTGTTTTGTTTTGTTTTGTTTTTTTTTATTTCATATAGAATATAGCTAGATAATTTAAAGAAATGTCAGTCTCTGGTGTGCAGTTATTGCTTTGTCCTCCCTTTTCACATCCAGCAGGATGTACCATAACACAGCCCTGTGTCATCTGAACCATGTGTTAGCCATGTCCTGCAGAGTGTTGGATACTTCCTGCAGTTTCCTGGGGTCCGGCTCCACTCAGAAGTTGAGGAGCATCTTTCTTTCTCTCTTCAGTAAGAGTTGGATTGAACTGGCACAGGGGTAGCTGTGACCACTCACAAACCAGGCCTGTATTTTTGGCATCTTGGCCTGGTTAGCACAACAAAAATAGCTGGTAGCCCTACTACAGAATTTTGTTAAGTGCCTGTGATCACGTCTTTGGACCCTGCCCAGGAGGTTCTCTGAGCACCTTTGGAAATACCTTAACTCGCTGATCTTCTTCAAAGACTTGAAGAAAATTTCCCTTTATCTTTGAAGGAAAAACAAACCATAAATATTTCCCATACATTTCCTGGCTTGAATGCAGTCAGCATTTATTTCTGCATCAGCAGTGAGTGGGAGGTTTAGCATCTCATGACTTGGCAGAACCAGCAATAGAAATAGAACAAAAATTTTTGGATGAATTGTTTATTCACTAAAAAATAGGCAGTTTTGGGTGGCTGGAACAACTTGTGAATCCCTGCTGAGCTAGGTGGATACTTTCATATGGAATAGAGGGAGGGTAGTAGAATTTTTTTTTCACTGTGTTTAAATTAAAAATTTCTCGCTTGTTTCGTGTTTTGTTTTGAAGATTACCCACTTTTCATTTAAAGTAACTTTTGTTTCAGATTTGATTTAAAATTATACTTTGTTCTATTTCCACCTTTTCAGTCCAAAAAGTTATTTGAAATCTTTTTCTCCAAGAGTTTATTGTAATGCATGGGAGAAATTAATTTCAAATTGTAAGATTTCATGGTAGCTGAACATTTTAAAAAAAACCTTGTCTAGAATATGGCATTGTGTAAAAACAGAGGTTTGTGGCTTTTAATCTTGAGTAAAAGCTATTTTTTCATAAGATTCTACCTACCAAAATAAGTGAATATATGTTTCGTAACACAAACTGAGTACCTTTCATGACATTTTGAAGTTATTTCCACAGTGGAGAAACCTGGGAGTGGATGGACGTGTTTTTATCTCCATCTTACACTTGTTTGACAGAATCAGAGAGTTAAAGCAGTTGTCTGGATTCTCATGAGACTGGCATTGTAGCAAAAACAGAGCTCACATTTGAGTTGATTCAAAAATGTCAACAAATGACAATAAAGGACTCATGACCATATTTTCCCCTGGATTCTCTCCACAAAAGCATTTTTCGTTCTGGTGGTGACACAGGCAATGTGCTGAAAGGGGCCGAGAGCTGTGGGAGAGTCACAGTGACAAGATAAAAAGAGTTTGAGAAGTGGAAGGTTTAATCCCCGCAAGTCCTTCACAAACAGTGGAATTCTCACTGTACTTCCATTTCCAGGAATTTCACTGGGGTCATTGAGTACTGTGTGGAGAACAAACTGGTTTTTTTTTTTTTTACAGTGGGTATGGCCAAATAACAAATGAGGAAAATTATGAAGGGAAAGAAATAGCTTTGTCCTATTCACCATACTTAGCCCTACCATACTTGGCTCTTGATGCAGACAGCTTTAATTCTGAAAAAGTTCCCTCGTTAGCTGGCCCTAAAACATTTACAAAGCATCTGAATAATTGATATAATTTATGGTTTTATTGGTGGGAGCCATTAAATCCCCTCCTCCCAAACAGTGTTAGGGAGGAAGCTTGGCAACATGCAGTGAAAAATGGAGCAGCTATTTAAAGAAAGAAATGGACAGGAAAATCTTATTGAGCTTTCTGAACATGAGAACTCTGAACAAGGCAGAGATTCCAAATATCCACTTCTAAAAGTATGTTATAGTAAATGGAGCCAGTGCACTGTTGGTGTTGCAAACTTTTCAGAGGAAGTTTTGTAAGGTCTACCTTGAAAAACAGCCTCACTTATTTTTCATTTTTTACATGCTAGCTTAATAATGTCAACTTGTGATTTGTATCGTTGCTGCATTCTGTGCTGCAAGTGAAATTATGGGAAAGGTGGCAAATGCTTAGGTAACAGTCTCTATTACATAAGGCTCATTTCTGTTGTTCTCTGCTCTAATTAGGATTACATCATGGTACTGGCTAACAGAGATAATTCAGAGGATTTATCTAGCCAAGTTAGTGTATATCAAACATACATGTATACCTGAAATAGCCTTCCAAAACTCGAGTCTGGGTCAAAAAGGAGAGACTGGTATTTTTAAGGTACAGGTTTTTTTACTATAGTGTAGATATCTAAGTTCCACTTAGAGGAGTTTTGTCCTAAACTTGCTTGCTTGTTAGCATTAATTGAAAAAAGTACCCATGGATACATAGTACATAGTAAAGTTAGGTGAGAAGAAACCTCCAACAAAACCTCAGTCTCTACTGTCCTACCTGTACCCAGCAGTGACTATGGAGCATGGACGTGGTAGCTAAGGAAGCTGGAGGTACAGTACTGTTTGATGAGTCCTTGTCAAAGCAGGTGCTACAAGCCTTTAAGTTGAACAAACACATGAATTTTCATGCTATACTATGATCTGGGGGAAAAACCCCTTGCTGATAACATTGGTTTTGAATTTGATGGAAGAACCTGACTAAGCAATGGATGTGTCTAGGCTATCATGATTTACTCAGTTTTGCAGACTCCAACTTCCATGAGCATGTCAGAAGATTCCATAGGTTTTTAGGCTTTGAGCAGCACAATTCTGTATATACTGGAGATTCATGGGTAAACTACATAAATTGATTTGAAAACAAAGGTGTCAACTTTTACTCATTGCACTACTCATTGTATTTTACCATTTATTTATTTTTTATATAGTGCTGGAAGCAATTGCTTTCTGTTTTCTCATTTAAAGCTGTGCCATGATGTGGCACTGGCCAAACAAGAGAACAAGCTATATACCTGCCAAGGATATTGTGATTCTCTGATTCCAGCCCAGCAGGCTGGAGTTAAAATAATCCAGCTGGCTCAGCAGCTACGTGGATGCAATTTCTGGTAGCATAGTGTAAGAGGCAGGATGGCTAACTCAGGGCTTCCTTTATCATTTTGTCTTCCCTGCTTTAGGCCCACCAGGACAGGATTTGCACAGTCAGAAATGCTGATTCTTCTGACTTCAGCTCCCTGCATTGTGCTGTCTCAGACAGCACAGTCCAGCTGTTTATTCATTTCTAATATAACTCCTAAGGGAATTTGTAAAGGAAGCAAGCTGCCCCTTCAAGGAAAGCAACAAACAATCTAATCTTAGCTGCATTTTACACAGATTACAGTGACTTGATTCCTACTGCGCCTCAGCCTGTGGCAGAGAGCGTCTGGGACAGTTTGAGTTTTCTCTGGTTTTCACAGCTGCTCAGAAAAGACATAACTTGTACAATTTCTTATACATGTGAGAGTGAACTACAAACTTGTTGTGTGTTAATTGAAAGGCACAGATCCATGGTGTCACCTCAGCCTGCTGCATGTGAGCCTGTGCGAGCTGTAAGGTGGGCATTGCCACGTGGAGCTGCACTATTGCTACTGAAAAGCATGTTCCTCTGATGCAGGCTGAATAACAGCTCCTCTAAAATGTCCTTCTCAGTGTTCAGGATCTGCAGGATGAAACTCTGTGTTCTTTCTGTTTTGCTTTAAATGCCAGTTCCTCTGCTCATATTGCTTGCTGAAGCACATAGTGCAGTATATTCCATTTGACATTAACAAAAGATCTTCTATGGACTTTGAAAAATGATGCTGTTCAAGCACTTGGCAAATAGGAGCAAAACCCACTGATGGAGGTGTGATTCCTTCCATCATGGAATGTTTGTCCAGCCAGAAGAGTGAGATAATTTTGACTATTATTCAAAAGGTGGGGTTTTCCAAGGTGGAGATTTGGTCTCCTAAACATGAGTGTCAGTAACACAACATCCTTTTCTGCTGCCTTTTCAGATCACTATATATTTTCACTGCATTGAAATGCTTTACCTGCAGGTTATTATTTAAATGTTTGTAATGTCTCAGGGTTTACAATCCATTTTGCTTATCTTGATTCAGCTGTATAGGGATGCCATGGATCTCTCTCAAACTAAGGTGACCCTGAGTACCTGAGACATCTCCAGGGGACTGGTTAATGTGAAACACTGCAGATTTGTGCTCTGCTGAATTAGAAAATGGATGCTAGGTACCTAATGTGTCAATTTGTGATGCAGTTGTTTAGACAACTGAGTAAAGCTCCAGGTGCCTCTGCTTTCAGAGGTGTTCTAAGCTCCTCCTTACCGACATGAAGAAGAAGAAACTCTATTTGGGTGTTGTTAATCTCATTGTAGAGAAGACATGTGAAACAGTTCAAATGCCTTGCATCCTAGATATGCCCATTCTTCTCCATTCCTTGATTTATTTATGTCAAAGCAGTTTATGCAACTAGCTCACATGGACGTTGTAGACATTAAGTCAGATCATTGTAATTCCACTCAGGAGGTAATACCTGATAAAAAACAGAGACAACCTGCTGTTACCTAAATCATAAGATCTCTGTTTAAAAACTGCAAGACTACAAAGAAAGGCAGAGACCAAACATACCTATGGAGAATGTACCTTTGATATGCATAGTGTGTAGCTCATTAATTGGCTACTGTTTGGCCCAGTGTGGGTGATATGATAAAAACCTTGTGACATTGCAGTGCTGTAATATATCTGATTTTATTGTGGACAAGTCAATTCAAATCAGAAAAGATTTTTACTAGAACAGAGGCAGCTGGTATTTTGATATTTTTAGTAGATAATATCTATGAAGCGTTAATTTTTCTTACAGAGATGTTGGGTAAAGGTCAAACAACAAGAATGGAATATTTAATTGGTAAAGTTGTATCAGCCCCCAGACTAGAATACCCCGAGTTTACTTTGAGGTTGTGGATACCAAATATAGCTAATTAAGCAATATAGTTAATTGTTTCATAAAAAAGTAAGAAGGTGAAACCTATAAACTTTCTTTTTGTTTTTCAGTAGGTATTTTATCATATCTTGTATTTGTATTCTTTTTGCAAACTTTGATTTGGACTATAAGAAGACTTGTATTTTGTTAAAGTAATCCAGATCTTTCTCTAAAGGCAATAGTTCATTAGTGCATTCCTTGTGGACACTCATTTTCATTAATAGTTGAATTATGTATTTGTTATCAGACAATAAATTGACAAATCAAAACACAGAACAAGAAAAAAACACCTCATGGAACTTGTGCTGTGCAAAAATGTGTTTATTTTTTCACATCAATATCTTCAGCTTAGTTTGGGATATAACATGCTGTGTCCTATTTCTTTCTAGGTCTCCTATGTAAAAGCTATTGACATTTGGATGGCTGTGTGTCTTCTCTTTGTCTTTGCTGCTTTGCTGGAATATGCAGCAGTCAACTTTGTTTCACGGCAGCACAAAGAGTTTCTGAGGCTTCGAAGAAGGCAAAGAAGACAAAACAAGGTACAGCTGCTCTTTGCCTGGGATGACTGAATGTGTCCTGACAGCCTTGCTCATGGGCAGTTGATTTCTTACCTCACTTCTTGTCCTTGCAGGAGTCTTTTTCTAGAGTTTCCTTTTGAGTGATTTGCTCCTTATAAAGAGCTGTTAATTGGCTGTGGAGTTTATTTGCAGTTTATGAAGTTATTGACAAATGTCAGTAATTGGTCACCAATTCCAAGCATTTTCTTCTTTTTGTGCAGCTGCTAAGGCAGCTGGACCTCTACAAATACTGTGCTGCTGTGTGGCACCACCAGTGGATGAGGAACTCAGTGATACAGATAGAGGAGCGATATTATCCAGATGTTATCAGAACATGCCTGAGACCTGTCTATTCTAGTGCTGCCCTAGCTAGCTGTGCCAAAATGGGAGATTCCCTAGGATAGCCCATTGCAATGATTGACAACTCTGCCCTCACTTTTAGACCACCAGTAACTGGTGTCTTTCCTAGCTAAAACCACAAAACATGGCCGTTTTTAAAAAGAAGAAGTATTAGGAGAATTTTCTCTCTGAATTCTGTCATTTCACAGTTTGCCACTGATATAAACTTCAAATTTTTAGCAAAAGACCTCTTTGTGAATGTCATTATCACATAATTTTATGCCAGTGACTGAAATGTAGAAGAGGAGATTGTTTGGATTTAACCTAGATGTCAGTCTAGAAATAATTTTTGGAACACTGTCCATCTGTCCTGAGTTGGCTTTTTTTTCAGTAAATGGGAAGACAATAGTAAAAATTAAATTGAGTTTTATTTGAGTCATTCATGATCATGATCATGATCATTCCCATGTCTAGGGAATGTGGAACTATAAACTCTTACATATACATTTGCTAGGTGAAGTAAATATTTGCTTGAGCTGCATGAGTGCTTCAAGCCACAAATAATGGTTTTCTTTATAAGAGGGATGACAACAATGTCACAGGGCATTTGTCTTTTGACAGGTCTGTCTAATAAATGTTCTGTAGCTAATGCAATATTTGATGGATACTCTGGGAAGAAATCCAGTGCTGTTCTCTGGTTTAATATTATTGTCAGATGAATTGAGATTCCAGTGAAGATTAGATTACAGGAGAGAGCAGAGCAGAGATGCTTGCCTGTCTACTGGCAGTTATGCACTGCCACTGGAGCCTTTGTTTTCAAACCCAACATGGCAGCAGCAGAAGCTTCTGCAAAGCATTTGTAATTTCATTTTTGGATGCAAGGTGTTTTTTAGAGGTGAACAAGTGGGTAAGCAGCCACCCTTGGTAAGTAGCAGTATCCAGTGACATTACTCAAGCTTATGAGATTTTGGTCCATGGAAGTGGTCATTCATCTGCTTTGAAAACTATTATTTTGGTGGCTGTGAAAAGAAAGTTATTTAAAACCAAATCATCAGAAGACTTGTGTTTATCCTAAACCAAGTGGTGCAGGGATTCTTTGCAAAATAGGTAATGACATAATTAAATACAAGGAAATGTGCAGCTAAGAGACACCTACCCATTTGCATAGGCTTGCTTTTTTTTCCTATGAATCTGGTTGCATGAATTTCAAAATAGGGAACCGTGTTATGAAGGCAGTTTCTTTTGGAGATATTTTCTGCATCTCTGTACTTGATTTTGTCTCTCACGATTTTCTCGTTTTATTTTGCCTTGAAAGTGAATCTCATTGTTTTGCATGATGGTCTTCTCTAACCAAGGCGTTCTTCTCTTTGCCTGTTGTGTGTGTGTTGTCACGTTGCCGCTGTGGTATTCCCATTCTTGCTGCTGTCCATGCTGGCACTCTGGGGACAGGCACAGACTGTGGCTGTTGGCAATGAGAGCGTTGAGTCCGTGCGGCGCGTGAATGGCTTGCGGAGCAAAGAGTCATCAGCTTACGGGACAGTGAATCAGATCGGCAATTCAAGTTTGAGGGTAAAGCTGTGCTGAGAAAGAGAAAGCAAGAGAGTTTTAGTATGCACAACGATGCCATACATCAGCAAAATGGGCCATTTTGATGGCATCACTAGTAGTCTCTTGCATTCTCTTTGCTAAATGCCCCCACAAAATACGAAGTACTGTCCCCAGCATGAACAGCAGTTTCATGTTGTGCATTCTTATGGGCCTTCCTTGTGCTTGCTTTTTACTGTGGCTGGGCTATGCCACCCTATTCCAGACCTCTTAGAGAAAGTGCATGCATATTCAGCAGCTTGGTCCTGTGTAAAGATAGAGTGAATGTGGTGGGGGGAGAGGGCCACAGGAAATGCCTTGAGACAGTAAATCCCACACTGTGTCACCTTTCAGGTGAGCATATTCCAACAGAATATGGTATGTATAACAAAATATGTTTTTATTGCTGTGGTATTTATTTCTGAACTATTAACCTGCAGTCTTCCTCATCATGATGTCCCGAGCCATGCTTAGTGGAGTATGAGTAGCTGTGAATGAAAAAAGTATTTCCTTGGTCTCTTTTTGTTTGCTTGGAGAAGAGCCATGAAGCTGAAATCTTTTACACAGTGTAACATGTAGCAGATCAGAAGCAATATGATAGCAGCTGAAACATCCAGATCAGGGGGAGTTGTGGAGATAATAAAATCAATGATGGAGAAAGAAACTAGCTTAGGGTGCAGTTCATTGCTTGCTACTAGTGGCTGAGGAATGAAATGGGTTCATTTAACTAAAATGGGACTGGGATTTTAATCTTTCAGGGCCTGATTTTCCAGAACAAAAACATTGTCTGAGCCACTTTTGAGCTGTAAAGAGTCTCTAACTTTGATCAAGCTCTGTAAAGTCATGTTATTATAAGATGCAGATGATTTCAGTGAATTTTGTGCACTATAAAGGGAATTAGTAGTATTTACACATATACAAAAACTGCACATAAAAAGAAGAAAATCAGGGTCTCTCTAGGAGATATGACCAGTATTAGTATGCTGCCACTGAAAAGCTGATGCCATACAATTACAAAAGCTGTCCAGGTAAGTACTCAGTGCTGCATATCTCACCAATCACAAAGTGCTGGTAGTCCACCAAAAGTTTGTGTAAGTTGTGGTTGTCTCCTCCTTTAGGGAAGCTTGCAGAAACCTCTCTTCTCCTTTAGAATATTGTGCATTACAGAGACAGCCAGGGCAGTACACAGAGGGGCCGTGTCACTGCAGTGCTTTTGCTGCAGAGCCCTAAGAGCTGGAGCTGCTCTGGCATTGTTTTCCCCTGGAGAACTCCCATCACATAAGTGATGCACACTTGAGAGGTCAACAGAGGAGACGCAGCAAGGCAGGGGTTTCTGGAGTAATGCTACCATGGTTGCAGCTTAGTGCTTTTCTGCTCAAGAGGAGGATGTTTAGAAGAGAACATAGGAACAGAGCCTGTGGTGACACAAGGAGCCTCACAAGCAGGGAATTTGATTTGTTGAGGTATTGCTCACTGAACCAAAGCTTATGTTGAATGCAAATGTAATAGTCATACTCAAGAGAAGACAGTGTAAGAGTGTGGTTGAGTATCTGTACTGCATCACTCAGTGCTAAATGAGGGAGAGAAAAAAGGTGCTGAATCACACCTGGCCATGATTCCTGGATTTGCAGCTTGATCTACAGAACATGAAAATACCTGTTCTCAGTTTTGTAAGCCTGTATTGCTGGCACTGATTTTTGTTATTGGCTGTGCTGGGCCTTGTTCCTAATGCTGCAACCCTCAGAGCAGTGCATAAATCAGACCTCTTAAGAGATCATCAAATCTCTTAATTAAAATATCAGATTGCAAATGTTTTTCTAGGAAAAGTCTGGGTTGTATTGTTGATTATCCAGAAATTGTATTACAGAAGAACCATTTGAAAAGACAGCTTTATCAGGACCTGTTGGTATCTTACACACACACAAAATCCCTTTATCCTCAGGTTATCAGTCCTCCACTCTGTCTGTCTTCCCCATACAGTTACTCTTGGAGGAAGCATTCAAAGTTTGCCCTAAAGGTTCATGTAGTCTTTCTGCTCAAGTTAAATGTACCCATCAGTAGAATACTTCATTGCTGAGAGAAATGGTTGCCTATTTCTTATGTATCATGGTACATAGAGTACAGGCTGCAGAAGCCAGGAGTCTAATGAGGATGTAGTGAAGTTTCATTATATTAAAATCTAAATTTTTTGGTGCCAGATCACTTCAAAGAAAATAACTTATTTTTAAAATACGATTTTTAATAATCAAGCATGATTTCTTAGTTTTCAAAATGATGGGCTTCCAGGGAAGCAGAACTGTTTACACAAGTCCAATCATCCCTTTTTGAAAACAATAATTATTATGTTATATGATCAGTAGTCAAAATGAGTCATGGTACACTAGTATTCATATCATCATCTCAAAGATGACTTCCTAAATTATATGTGATGGTTACCACTGTGACCAAGACTAGAGGTTAAATTTGGGACCGTTAGTGTTAAAACCAATACATTATAGCTTGAATGAAAAACTGTGCAGCTGGAAGATGTGACAGATTTAATCCCATGTGCAGAGAACACAGAGCAATACAAATAACAGTGCTGCAGCCAAGGGGGTTCATGTGCATGCAGATTAGCAAAGGGAGGCACAAATGGTGTTTTCAAATGAGGGAGCTGGGACCAGGACTAAGTGATTACAGAAGCAAAGGACAACTCTAAGCAAAGCTGGAAGACCCTGGTCGAATGCTTCAGAGAATTGTTGGCCTTTGGATAGAGCTGCCAGTGGTGAAGCAAGTGCCCACAAAAAGTTACTGAGATAATACAGAATTTCTATCTTTGAAAAGGAGAAGAGATAGGCATTGAGTAACACCCGTTTTAATTGGCCATCTCTATCACTTTAATCATACTGAAATCGCTCTGTCAGATCCCCCAAATAATTTTCTAAGGTTTTCTAGACTGAAAAACCCTGTGCCTTCAGGCTGACTTTGCCTTTAAAGCACTTGGCCCTGCTGTCCCTGGTGGGGATGTTTGCTGCTCTGGCCGCGTGCGGCGCGTCGGCGCGAGGATGCGCGCTCCGCGTTATGTAAGTGCCGCATCATGTGAATAATGGAAGTGCTCAAGGAAAGCCCTTTTGCTGAGCTATTTTTGGTACTCACTGAGCTAGCTCAAACACGAGTTTCATTGTGAAAAATAGGAATCTGAGTCTGAATGGCTTTTTTTTCCTCCTCTCTCTCTCTCTCTCTCTCTCATCTTGCTTACTTAATGGATTAAAGCACATGTAGCTTCTGCTGTAGATAAACACCCTCAAGATACTGTGGTTACTTTTATTTCTCCAAGGCAATTGCATCAATACTTTAATGTAACTGTGCAGAAAAAAACCCAGTAAAAGATAAATACACCAAAATGATCATTTAGCTTACACTTACAGCTGCAGTGAATATTTAGCTGTAGTTAAACAAGAGACACAATTCATTGCATGTTGGCATGTCACTTTGTGGCTTCGTCTGAATGTCCTTGTCTGTCTTTTTATATTCAGCATGAATAGACTAGGAATGCCCTAGTTAATATCAGTGGAAGTATCTGTATTTTTTTATAAAATGGATGTACACACCACATGTACTTTAAACATTTAAAAAAAAAAACCATCATCTCAAATTTGAAAATTATCTTGATATAAATCCTTAGTCTGGCTCTAGGCACAAATTTGAAAACATGAGTCCCCAAAGAAGAGCAACCTGCAGGAAAAAAAGCAGTTCAGCCATGGGGGTGGTATCCAAGCAATGGATCAAAAAATTCTAATAAGAGCAGTCTGACCAGATGGAGAGACTGAGCTTACTGGAAATGTAGATTTTTCAGTGAAAAGCAAACACAGACAAAGAAACAGTGGAAGAGAAAAATCGGGTTTCATAGTGTACTGTTTACAAGGGTAATTGAAAGTGAAATGGAAGCTTTTCCCTCCCTTATTTGAGGAAGGGAGGTTAAAAATTCTAAACAAATTACTGTGTTTTGAGTGTTTTATTGCCTCAGACACAAAAAAGATTATGGCCAAACCAAGAAACAGAAGATAAAATGGATAGTTGCATTTCAAGGGAGTGAATTCTGAAAACCAAACAAAATCCACTCAACATTCTGTAACAAACGGCAGACAAATTTATGGAAAATGTCATACAAGTTCCTGAGAAAGTCCCAAATATCAAAACAATAATTGAAGAGGGTAGAGTGCCAGTGCACAAACTGGAGTGATGGAATCCAGGTAACAGAGTAGAAGAAAAATCAGGAGGAAAAAAAAATTAGAATTTCTTGGGGGAAAAAAAGCCCCAAACAAACAGCACCAAACCAAACCAAAAAGAAACCACAGCAAACAAACAAACAAACAAACAAAAAAAAGAAACACACAGAAAATAAGAATAGGGAAACCATGGCTAGTCTAGAAAGGGTGGAAACCAGAGAAGTGGATAACTGGTGGGGAGTAGGTAAGGCTGCAGAATCATGAATCTTTATACCCACTGAAGTGATCAGTGGTACAGCAAGAAGTACTCTGTGGGGCAGGGGACAGAAACTGTGGGGACCATGCATGGCACCAAAGTAAAAAGCAGGAAATGATACAATTAATGACTCATGTTGCCCAGCTTGCAAATACTTAAGCAAATTATTCCTTATGGTTAAATAAGATAGGAGCAGAACATAAGCTACAGAACAGCAATATTACAGTGCTTCCAGTCTGGGGTGATGAAGTGGCTGGTGATGATGGGACAGGTAGGACTGGAAAAGTCAGGAGTACTGGATAAAGTTTTTTCTTGTTTGCTCAGTAGTGGAATTTTGCTTTAGAAACTCTGAGTACTCTCTTATACCTAGCCAGCATGCAGTGGCTGAAGGGACCAGCTCTGAACTGGCAAGCCTTAGGGACTGAAGTTTGCACTTCAATCGAGCCAGTTCGTCCTGGTAGTTACTCATGAACAGCAGGAGGCACACCAAAAATGAACTCTGCAGTTTTCCAGCTCGTGAAAGGTACTCTCCAGCTGGGTGCAAATGTCTTATTTCTCATCATACCTAGGGGAGAGTGCAAACTGAAAATAGGTCAGAGGAAGTTAGAAAGAGGCAGGAAATGGTGTTCTTATTTTTAAAGCTTTAAAGCAACAAGTATCTTTTCAAGAACCATCTGCCATAGGAATCAACTTTTGTTTTCCAGATTATTTTAAAAAATGGTGGTTCTTTCTTTGGATGTGTTCTGACCCACCTAATTTCATGGACAAATTAAAAAAAAAAAAAAAAGGCAGTGAAGAAATTGTCAATATGTGAAAAAAAGGAAAGTACGCTTCAGAAGAAGTATGTTTAACCTAAGCTGCCCCTTCCTAAGACTCTAGAAAGAGAGTGAAAAACAACCATCAGAATCCCAAGATATAGGCTTAGGCAGCACAGGAGACAGCCTTGCCCCAAACTGATTCTTTTGTTCTATCATTGTAAGTGTCTTATCTTGACTCTTTCCATGCCCAGAGTCAGGACCCAGCAAGGTCTTGGTCTCAGGGTTTCTCACTGCTGTGATGGCCAGGTCCTCTTTCCAATGGAGGAAATGAAGACACCAGGAGAGGAGCAGTTTCTTATCCATCATTGCCAGGGGTCTGTCATGATGCTTCATATCAGTTCTGTCCGAAGCCTCATTTCCAACAGCAAAATATTTCAGTGCTAGTAAATATAAATTAGTGTTTTTACAAGAGAGTGGAGGGGTTGAGCAGTTAGAGCCAAGCATAAGGCAGGCTGAGGATGCCAGCACTCTGTATCCATGTACTCCTACCCTCACCAGCAGCTGTGCTCGCCCTGTGGATCTCCAGAGCATACTACACCAGTTGTATCAAATTACCTGGTAAATTGGTGAGATGGGCATGTGTTCAGTAGGATCCATGAAATGCATATTTACATCTGACCCAATTAATCCCGTTCTCCACAGGGGATAGAAGCTGCTATTTGAATGTAATTAATTGTGAAGCATTCTGTAATGATGTTGTCCAAATGACATTGTTCAAAACTAAATTGTATTAACCAGACTGCTGAAAGCTCATTCTCTCTCAAGTCTGAAAAACTTCAGAGCTTCCAGTAAAATCCAGTTTTTACAGTAATTTTAAAAAAGTAATGTTGAAACCATTTATTTTTCACCTTTTTTTCCTGGGGGAAATCAGCCTTGTTTATAGTCATTCCTGTTCAAGTTGACAGCTTTTCTTATGGCAAACTGATCACTCAGAGCCTGATTCTGACACATGTGGCTTGATTTAATGATCCAATGTGTTTTTTCTCTTGATCCATTGCTAGAGAGAGATGCTATTTACTGTAAAATGATAATTTGTACTTGGGCATTTCTGTTGTGGTGTGATGTTTTAATTTGTTTGTTTGTTTGTGTTTGGGGGGCTTTTTGTGGTTTTTTTTGTGATTTTTGTGGATTTTGTTTTGCGTTTTTGTTTTTTTTTTTTTTTTTTTTTTGGTGGGGGATAACACTGATCTTGCACTCCATGTTACTGGGATTAGATGGAAAGGTGAGGAAGGAGGATTTCTTTTCTACAACATGAGGAGAGGGCTAGGGATAGTTACTCTGGAAGGAATAAACACCTTGAAACCCTACATATTCTGAGCACTTCTTGCTGAGTCTTGCCAGAGTCCTCACAAAGACTCATTTTGAGTTGGGAGCGCTGAAAACTCCATGCCAAGCCCAACCATAAGTGACGTAAAATTTACTTCCTTCCACTCTCTGTGAACTCCCAATGGTATCTCAGAGCTGTCCACTGGCTCTTCCCACACTGTACATCTTCACTACAGCAGGATCAATGTCAAGAAGGACTTACTATTGAGAAACTCAGTTTTCCAGTGGCTGCTTAAATATATCTGGCATACTGAGCATGTCAGAGTGTTTTTAGCTCCTGGAGAAACAGATTGGAAAGGTCAGAAAATGCTGCTGTGTTTGCCAATACACATGAGGTGCCAGAAGTCCAGAATCCTACCGATGAATTTCTGCGTTGATCCTGTAACTTCTCTCTGAGCAAGGATATAACTCTTAAAGCCATTTAAATTTCTAACTTGTATATATAATTTTTCATACAGATACTCTGTGTGCATTTGTACATACAAATAATCCACCTGTGTAAGTGCAAGTTTTTTACCAGGGGTCAAGGTTTGATTTTCTCTGCAATAACATGACAAGACTCTTAGGAGACATGACATCTTTGTTTTCATGCTTCACCTCATTTCCTTCAAGTGGTTCTCTGTGTGTGTTCTGATACAACACTTTCTGCTAGTCATGTGGAAGTGCTCTGCCTGTGACTGACTCAATCATTTTTCTGTTAAGCCTGCTGGTGGTAGAGACTTGCTTTCAGGTTCTCTGTAATCTTCATATGTCAAAAGATTAACTACTTTAGAATAGAGATCAAAAACTCTGTTCATTACAGATTATCTGAGTTGCACAAATGTGAGATCTTGCACACCATTCTAGGAAAGAAGGTTGTGCATTTCCTCTTCAGGATGTAAAGTCTTACAGGCATCAGCAAGTAGCAGCCTTGACACTCTCTAACACAAACTTTCCATGAAATTTATGTATCTGTTGTCTGTTAACTTATGCCAGCTTTCTTTTTGACTGCCTCGGTGGGATCAGACACCAAGCCTACTCATTTGCCCCATCAGCAGAATTTTCATCTTGTAGGCTTTTTTTGTGTGCTGATCCTCACAGGCAAGAGAAATTCTAGCAAGTCTAATCAAGTGTGATGCCACTACAGGCTGGTGAAATGAGAGAACTTGTGCATCACAGGATGCTCTTTCACAGCCCTTGGTATCTTCTGTCTGGAAGTCCTTCAAGGTCCTTTTCAATGCTCTTTTTTACCCATTCCATACCTAGTTAGATGAATTAAGGGGTATTTGTCTGGTGCAAGTGTTTCATTGCATGTCCAGAATAGGTGGTGTATACACCGTGAGTGGATCATCAAATCTTCTGAAAATCACTACCTGCTCTTGTTCAATAATTTTCCTGCCCTACCAATAGACTGTGTTTTACTTATAACCTTCCAGTGGCTCTTGCAGAACACAATGGTCTTTCTTGCTAGATTTGCAAGCTCTTGTCCCATCTTTCCAGAGGAATAGAGGCAAATTATGCAGCTATTTGACTGCAATTTCCTTGTTTGACCATAATGACAGCTAATCTTCCTCAGACAGGTCCCTCCTGAGGTACAAACAAATACCTCCAAGGCATTTATTGTGTGTGCCCAAGACAAAAGAGCAGAGGAGGCATAACTTATTTTAGATATCATTCTCCCTACATTAGCTTACAATGTATTTCCCACAGAGGTGTCTGGATTTCTTTTGTGCCTGTCTACTTAGTAATTGCCAGTTTTCCCATATATTGGCATATCCTGCCATGCCTGGGCTTCAGCTTTCCTGAATTTATTAATTCTGGTTCTCCTTTTGAGCATCTTACATTTGGGTATCATGCTTCTCACTCCAGGTAGCCTCACCAATATTTCTAGCTATGAATTCTCCAGCAAAACTAAAGAGGATTAGGGTTTTTTTTTTAAATTTACCTGCTACTTTCAAAATTATTGCTCCATAATAGCTTATTTTTTAATTACTTCTCATCTCTTTCCTGCCAAGCATGAGCTTAGGTGCTCATCCTCATTTGCAAAGCTGTTTTTTGGTTTTTCAACCTAGTCACTATGTTTTTCATATAGCATTTATTTTCAGCTTTACCTTTCTACCTAGCAACTGTCTAATTTCTTATCATGGATTCCTATAAAAAATAATATACATGTACATTACAGATTAATTTTTAAAATGCTTTTAAACATTTGTTTTAGTAATGCCTATGGAAAGGTATAACATTGAATTTGGATTCTTATTTTCAGGGTTACATCTTAGGAAAAAACAGACTTGCCACCTTTTCAAGCTAAACATGCAACATTATAGTCATAAACCAAAGGGATTTGGTAGGCACATTTATTTGGGTCATTATCCAGACTTTTGAGTTAAATAGCCATGTATCTTTTAAATGCATGAGGTAGTTGCTCAGCAGCTGGCCACATCTGTGCTGTGGAGATGACAAACTCCAAGAAGGCTGCCCTGTGTTGGGCCAGGGTGCTGCACAGGAAGTGTGGCAGCAACATGTCCTTGATGCATCCTCCTGGGCTCCAGGACTGTGCAGCTCAAGGGCTTTCTAAACCAGAGGTGGTATTTTTGTGATGAGCAGCCTTTGCTATTTATGGATAGAGCAGTCAGTTCAATGTGATGATGTATGAATTATTAAAATACTTTCCTGAAACTTGCTATGAGTTGTTCATATTAGGTCTGCAGCACTTGTGGGACTAGGAGTATGTATGGCCACTGGAGCCAACAGGAGTGCACACTGGGAGGGAAAGGGTATTGGAAGTGGAGGAAGATCTCGTGTGAGGTGAATCCAAAAATAGAAGTAACCAAAGCTGTGCATTAGATGAAAGCAAACAGGATGACTAACGTTTTTGCAAACCATGGTGCAATATTCACGGTATTTGGTGGGTACTTGTCATGAGCAAAGTAACCCTGAGTTCAGTGACTGTGTCTGAAAGGAGGGCAGTGTTGAAAGAGAAAGGAAGGGAGGTAGTTGTGCTGATTTTCTTTCCTTATCTGATGTATTTCTGTTTGCACAATTACACAAACAACAGCAGGAACATATTCAGCACATTTAGGGATTTAGAATAAGACCACTTCATTCTGCCATTCCAGGTTTCTCGAATGGTGGTTGGGGGGTGACTGGTGGTTCTTAGCCCATGCAAAGAAGAAATAGTAATGGGGAAAACAAGATTATTTGCTCTCATAATTAAAAACATTTTAAAAAGGAAATAATTAAGCACTAAGTCAGTGCTGCTGTTCCAAACCTTCACCTTGGCTTTAGACTTTATGTAAAAGCAATTGATTATCTAGCTGTTGCAGTTCTCTTTTAAAATGTCTTTGAGCACTGTCATTTTGTTCCTTATCTTGAAGATGTCCTAGATTTGTCTGTCATGAACTCTGGTGGAGCCAGTTTTGTATTTTTTGCTAATGGATTGGTCTTTTATTATTCTGCCCTTACTGTTACCTGTGCTGGATGTTCAGGCAATGAAGACATAAAATGTACTTTTTTCATAGGGAGGAAACAGGGAGTATGAAGAAAAAGTAATAAAAAGTCCAGAGAGGATAGATTTCTCAGGCACAGAAAATGTTGTCTTGCTTTCTAAATGTTAATACTCTTTTTTTTTTCAAGTTTGCACAAAGGATGTTTTTTCCCCAAATACATGACAGCTCTTTTAAGATGCTCTGGTGCTGTATGCTGCTGTTCTTTGACTTCTAGATTCTGGGGATGCCTGTTTATGTTGCCTGTCTCTTATTTACTCTTTGATCTTTGTTCACTTTCCCTCGCGGCTTATATTGTGTTATTTTGTTGTAAAAATAATCTATTTGAATTTTACTTTTTGATGCATGGAGACTGATGCTTTTGTCACACTTCTCTGTGCTGCTATTGCTTTCCTCTTTGTTTGGTGAGTCTTCTTGTGGGTATTTGTGTAGCTGGGGTTGAATATCAGGCTTATATCATGACAACAGATCTTTTTCGTCAGATGCTGTGTTTGAATCCAACAGCTGCTATTTCATGAATATTTTTTGAAGCCCACATGAAGCTTAGTGATGTTGTTATTGCATGTGGCATCCCAGCCAGTGTTCTCAGCACCTCACTTTTTTCCTGTCATTGCTGTATGTTCCTTACTGCCACACCTAACTCTTGTGAGGTAAATATTTGCATCCTTTAGCTATGAAACAAGAACCTCATTCTCCCATAGTGAGGTCTCAATCACCTAAGGGGAGGCAGAAAGGTATTTAACCAAAAGCACCATACCCCAGGAGTACAGGGATGCCCAAAGGGCAATCAGTATGACATGGTGGGATGTAAATTTTGACCTTTCTTTTACCATAAGTCTTCACTTCTTGCCTTTGATTTCAAAGTGAAGATGTCTTAGGAATTGGTGCCATATGAATCTGGGGATATTTTTTGCTGGCAGCTTTCAAACCTTCGAAGCAAAGAGGCTTAGACTTCAGCCTCTTTGCATTTTTAAAGCATTACAATTTAGAGGAATCTGTTTGGCCTGGAGAGTTATTGATTTATATTCTGTTCTTCAAACTACTACAAACACAGAATTGTAGGATGGCAGGGAATAGGACCAGAAGAACCCTTGAGAGCCAGCTGGCTGAGCCAGCACCAGGCAGTACACTGGACAATTTACAGTTGATAAAAATATTAATCAGAGCTGTTAAACATTCTTCTATACTGTGCCCAATGCATCAGGAGTGAGTTTAAAAGAGATTTGTCAGGGATTGCTCCTATGGGAGAGCGTGAGCTGAATTTTTTTGTGGATGTGCTGACCCATAGTTGAGTATTTCTGATTTACATCCTGTAAATCTCTTTGACTTGCAAGTACCTCTGGAACAAAGGTGAGCAAAAAAGTCTCTGAACAATTATTTACCATTCTGGACTGGAATCATGATAGGCTCTTTCTGACCTAAGAGTGTTTGGTCTTGCTTCCTTCTGTAGCAGCACAGGTTAGACCTGCAGATATGCTGCTGAAATACTCAAGTTTGTGAGATACACAAGTTTTTATTTTGTAACTCATGCCAATCTTCTGCTGAGATGCCTGCTTTTTTGTCTCTGGGATCTTTCTCAGCTGCCCTTCACCCTTTGGTCCCTTTTAGAGGCTGCCCCTGACTTTAACTTCTGTCTGGACTGAGGAAGCAGCTTCTCAAGATGTAGATGAGGAGCCAAGATTAATCCAATACTTATTTTGACAGAGATATATAACCCATGAATGCATTATACAGTCTAAAAACAACCTGTCTGAGTAATTAGCTCAGTAATCAGACGTTTTAAAACAGTGGCAGAAGAGCAGAGCTATGGATTATGATGCACAATGATTTATGTTATTTAACAGAAAAGCATGCAGAATTTTAATTACCATCAGGAGATTTTACATTTGCTGCAAGTACTCATGTGGGTTGCTAATGTGACAACCGTGGTATGACGAGGAGGGACCACACAAGGCGAGACTTGAAAACTGGCAGATAGGAACACAGAGACTATTTCATTTCAGGCCTGCAAGAGAACACATTTCTGGAATGAATATGTGACAAGAGGAAAGTATTGGATTTCTGTGTGAGGAGCTGACAAGTAAGACAAACAGCAGCCATATATTATCTGTGACGGTGAAAAGATCACATCACTTATAACCTTTGAAGCAACAGGAAAACTGAACGCAGCATCATTTTATAAGGATCTAAGAGAGAACCATCTCTTTTTTTCCCCCTCTCTGGTTATATATAGCTGTTAGAGAGAGCCCTGCTGAGTGGAAAATGGAGCATATGATCAAGGGCAGTCCAGTGAGTCAATTTACTGACTAATACTGTAGATTATCATGTCAAATATATAGCACCAGCAGTATGAACAATAATGTAGCCTAGTTTATTTCTTTCCTATAAATGGAAATGAAGATGTGATTGGAATTGTCACACCTTGGATTTATGAGCCAGATTGTCTTAATCATCCAAAACAAATTGCTTTATTCTTTATAGTGACTTTTATTTTAGGATCCATTCCAAAAATGGCAAGCTGAAACCATCTATTTAAATGTGTCAAGCACGTTTAAAATATATTATAGACCACTGTCCCCTCAGGAGATGGTTCAATGGTCTCACACTTTGAAATATCTGCTCCCTTCATACCCAAAGAAGGGATAACTCAGCCTTTCATCCTGTGGGAAGAAATCATTCAGCCAGCACCATGCAGAGGCACTCTAAATGAACTCCAGTATCATCAGTAAAACATCCAGCTGTGAAGCCAACAAGGCAAAACTCTTGTGGAAGGCCCAGGTGGCCACTGAAGGGAGCCTTTCCTTGCCTGGTTTTCTATTTTCCTATGTCTCAGAGTGTCAGTGAGCAATTTTGAGGGGGATATTGCCAATATTGTGCAGTCTCCTTGGGTCAATCTGAACACTGCCTGAAGTTATAGTTAAACTACCTGGTAAAAATTCCAGTCCAAATAGAAGGAGATAATTTTAATTTAGCTGTACAATACTAGACTTGTGTTTTACTGGTTGCCAAGCTCCAGGAAAGCCTGATTGCCTGTGGGTCTGTCAAAATTCAAGTGTGAGCAAAAACTTAGGGAATTAGTATTTGAATTGCAAATTGCACTGCTATTCCTTCAGGGTTAAGAATCGTAATCAATGTTATTGATTTCTAAAGTCCTTTGTCTAAGAATAGAGATGAGTAACTGGAGAGGCATTTACTAACTGTTTGCTAATAGTAAGTCACAAAGCCCAAATATTGCATGTCTGTTAAGTATAATTTCCTGAAACTGGTGAGTAAACTTTTACAGAAATTAGCAGAGTGTTATAAATTTAGCATATATAAGGAAAAGCAGATGGTACTGCTGTGATTGGACATGTCATTGGAGTATTGTGGAGCATGCCAAGTCTTTAATCTATTACTATTTGCATATACTACCACATTACTCAGTTTTCAGTAGACTAGAACAACCTGTGCTATGCACAAACAAAAACTCTTCTTATGAGCTTTGAACTTAGAATAAAAATGATATTTCATGTGCTGATTTTGTAGCCCTAGTGATCATTTTCCAAAGCCTCCAAAAGGTTCATGTTGCATGTTCTGGGTGGTCAGAACACAGTCACACATTGCTGCATGGGCCCCCACACACTTCATAATCTTCAGCTTTTTGTGCCAGGGATGGGACAGGCTGTGTGTCATGATCAAATGAGAAGCATCACATTTCAAAATGCTTTATGATACTGAAAACTCTTGAGCAATTATCAACTCTGTGGATATCCAAAAGCAGAAAGTTTCAATTAAAACAAAACAAAACAAAACAAAACAAAACAAAACAAAACAAGAAAAACTACAACAAAAGAAAACAAAACCTATCTATTCTTTAAAAATAGAGGAACACCTCTCAGTTTAAAGGTGGTCTTGGCAAGGTGGAATTCTACTTTTATGGCTTGCCTTTTCTTTGGTGGATGATAATTTAGCTGCAAAGAGCAGAACGGACCAGAGCAGATAGGACTTAAGGAAGGAACTGAATTTTGCAAGCAGAAGGTAT
The DNA here is from genome assembly GCA_030060385.1 of Muscicapa striata striata. Classification (NCBI taxonomy): domain Eukaryota; kingdom Metazoa; phylum Chordata; class Aves; order Passeriformes; family Muscicapidae; genus Muscicapa; species Muscicapa striata. Next base: position 3,074,837 of record JAREIS010000031.1, read on the forward strand.
AGGCCATATATAAAGAAAACAGTGATGATGAAAGCATCAAAGAGGAGGTAGGCAAAAACAGGTCTGGGAATTAGTGGGCAAAATGTGTCAGAGAAGAAAAAGTTAGAAAGGAGTTAAAAATAGAAGAGACAGTTGCAGAAATAAGAAGACAGAGAAACAAAAGACCAAGAGTAGATATCAACTTGCCTGTGTGTCACATTAGGGACTCTGAGACCCCAGTCATGTTTCCAGCTCAGAGGACAGCAAATCAGTGTAATGCCCACCCTTCTGACTGCACAGTATGTGTGGTGTCCTACTGTGCAGTTCTTAGGTTGTCACCAAACTCCTCATCTTGTCTAATCCGGGCAGAATGCTCCTGCCTGGTACTCATGGAGCTCTTGGATGTTCAGTGAAGTAGAAACCTGTACTCCCAGGTCTCTCTGTCTCTTGGGGTGCTCCTGCTTTGTTCTTTGTTCTTTGGCTTATTGACATGTTCTCTGAGCACTATCCTTCCCTGGTGTCAACCCTTCTCAAAAGGGGTCAGGAGGTTGTAGGCAGTCACAGTGAGTCCTGACCTCTCCCATGTGCCTCATGACAGGCTTCTCCAGAGCCCTGGCACTGCAAACACTCCAGGACATAACAGATTAAACATACAGCATGCACCTCTCAGGAAGGCTGCTGGCATTGCAGCCCTTTACTTTTGTGTTACCCTTGTACACTCTCTTTTAGGTAAATTAACTGGGCATTTCTTCTCCCGTTTTCCTTGATATTCTTGAACAAAACTTGAGTTCAGATAAACACCTGAGATCTTCTCCCAAGAATATCTTTTCCAGTGCTACAGCCATGCTTCCACATTTTATCTGTCTGTGCCTCTCAGTACTGACTTCTCTCATACACAATTAAATCTCTTGTTTCAGGTTAGCCTTTTATCAGTTTTGCCAAGTAATAAAAAGCCATCACCAGGAGATCTGTTGCTTAGTTACTGGCCTGGGCAGATTGTCCTCCTGGAGAAATGCCAGCACCCCACCAAAGAGTCTATTTATGGGCAGAGAGGATTGGAAAGGTTTCATGACCATTGCCTGTGTGTTCTGTATCCTTGCTCCTCAGAACTACTGCAGGGGAAAAGATAGTGTAAAAGTCAGCGTTTTCAGAAGTTATAAAAAATTAATAATTAATAAATTCTCCAGAGAGTGCTCTTAACCTTAAAATAGAATTAAAAGCGTTCTCACTAGGTGAACTTGCCACTAAGTAATGCCTTCAGGGAATACATCAGAGGACTAGATTAAGTAAATGCCCACACTTATATGTAGGTACATATATCTCCATGGATGGATGCATGCAGGCTGTGTGTGTGTAATACAGTAAAAGAAAAACAATCAAAACCATTTTAAATGAAATATTGTTTAATTTCCATTGTATTCATTGTATGCACTTCCAATGACCTTCTAGAATTTGTGGACTTATTACTTATCAGATGAAAAAAGAACACCCTGACAGTTCCATGTAGAGATTGCATTGTCAAGTTGCTATAGCATTGAGTGTCATTGATTTTTACCTCATGATGAATGTTTATTTTCCTGAGAATAAATAATATCAGAACTTTATAGACCAACCCTCACAGAAGCAAATAAAAAATGGAAATACAGAGGTCTATATGTGTAGTAAATTTCTAATACATTCAAACAGTCAAGGTGTTTCTAAACACAAGTTTGAAGGGCAGATAGCTGACAATTTTTTTTTTTTTAACCCAGTGATGCTTTGGACCTATGCAAGAATAGCTAGAGAAATCCAGATGGAGATCTTGACTAACAATGAGAAATAAATCATATGGAAAACCACAAAGGGTAACTTTTGCAATAGAAGATAAGGAAATAAAATCAACCCCAAAACATTATTTATTGAAAGTCTGGTATTAAGAACTGATAGCTGGAAAAGGAAGGCTTGTCCCCTCAGGAGCAAAAAACACCCAAAACCAAAAACAAGGAAACAAACAGAAAACCCCCACAACCTCCCCCAACCAAATATATAAAATTTGCATGTGAACACTTTAAGATTATTCAAATATTCTTGACTATTTTTAGCTACAGAATTTGAATTATTAATGTAATTTGCAATATTTAATTCATTTTGCTCAGTATTTGCATAAATTAAATGCATGAATGTCTGAGAAAGCCCTGGTAAACTTTGTCTGCATTTGCTGGGGTTTGTTCTGGTGTTTGTTGTAGAAAATGGCTTGAAGGAGAGAATCCACTACCAGAGAGGCAAAAAGCCTTTTCCTCTTCCTTTCCTTTGCCCATCCCCTTCCTCTGCCCCTTCCTGGCACCAGGCAGGAGACCTCAGCATAGTGTAGGGATGCCCCAGGTCCCAGTGCTCCATCCCTGACCCAGGCAGGGAGAGCACTGCCCGCAGGGTGGCCAAGGAATAAAACAAGGAATAACCCAAGCAACAAAACATCCCCAGCAATATTGTTCCAGAGGGTAATCTGCATGAATCCAACCATGAGTGCTGTTTATGGGCCCTGCATGGACATTTATATATTTTTAAATTTTGACTATCTGACTAATGAGGTAGTCTGAGATGGCACAGCCAAGGGCACAGGAATGGTCTAGCCAAATCTCCTGGAATAATTGCAGTTAAGGAAGAGGGCATTGAGAAATTTCATAAAGGTGTGAATAAAAATCATCTTCCCCAAAGTATTTACATCTGCTCTGAGAAAAGGACCAGAGAGCCTGATGGGAAAAATCCTAGGTAGGGAATAGCTCAGATATTCCTGTCTGTGACTGGGGTATTTCAGCATGGGTGTCCTGCATGTTACTGTGGCAGTTCCTCCATGCCTGTCACCCACCTGGGTACCCTTGTCCTTGACCCTGCAGCAGGTATCAGGGAGGGAGAGAACTGAAGTCTGGGGCTCAGGCTTGAACATTGCTGAAAGGAGGAAGGTGAAAGTCTATTTGTCTCTCCTGAGGCAGACATCTTGCAGAAAGCAAGAGAAAATTGAGTGAGTGAATTTTAGGTACATTTCCATTGGTGTTTTAGATTTTTGATCCTCTAAAATTATAGTAAATGTGGTCTTGCTTTACATTGTTTAGTTTGATGTGCCCATTAACAGCTATTTCATATCCTAGCTGAAATAGTCACATATTAAACACCAGCTTTGCATTTTACTCAGCCCTGCATACAGACAGAATGAGCAGAAGTCAGTCACCCTTTATCCAACAGATTTCTGGTCAGAGCAGATTATCCCTCAAATCTAGGTCACCAACATGTATTTGTCTGATGTGAAACAATAATGTGCCATTCCCATTGATAAACTGGCCAACCTCTTCTTTCTCTGGAGAGAGACTGGCAGAAGTTACTCAAGAGCAGTCAAGTCTCCAGACTTTACTTTCCTGAGAGAATTTAATATCCAGTCAATTTATACCTATAAGACTCACAGGTCACTGTATCTGGATATTTTAAGGCATTACTTTCATTTAAAATAAAGGGAAACAAGAAACCAAGACTGTGTCAGGAATCAATCTGCTGTGTTCTTAGGAGGAAACACTTTCTATAATAACATTTATGGTGCTTTGCAAAGCACTAGTTCACCTGATTATCACTCCCCTAAAATGAAAACATTCATTATATCATATATAAAATTTGAAATTGAATAAGAATTTTTCAGTAATTGTGTTTGCAAAATTTAGGGACAGAAGCCTTTCTTTAGTAAAGAAAGAATTTGTTGATTTTTTTTTTTTTTAGCAAACCGCTCACCTTTACTGACTGTATAATCTTTAATATTAAAGTAATTTTTGAAAAATTTCTATTCTACTTACAGATATTTCAAGCCAGGAAAATATTTTTTGCTCACAACATGTTTAAATTATGTTACTCTTTCAGTTGGATAATGTTCAATTCCTACTTGAAAAGGGCGAAGCCGCATTAACAACCATTTCATTATTGCATTAACAACAGTTCACTTGCTGTTCTTACAGACTGCGTAAGTAAATCACTCTTGCTTCAGAGATTTTTCTGCTGTTTGTTGGAGACAGAGCATGCTACTAAACACAGGTTTCCAAAACAAACCTAAATTTGTCCATCGGAAACATCACCAAAGACAGCAATGACCAATTTCTCTTCCATTAATTAAAATGTCCATTTATAATCCAAGGTCTGTTTTACTTAGATTCCATAAGGCATGAGGGTCCAAATGAGAGCAAAAGCAAACCCTAGTGAGCAGGAGATTCACTGTTAAGAGAGGCAGGAATGGGGTGAACGCCACTGTCACGTGCAGAATGATGGATCCTGATGGAGTGGCATCTTGCAGTAGGATTGGTCAGAGACTGTTTATGTTTTTGATTAAACATCTTGGTGAATATTTAGGAAAAACTATATTTAAATCAAATTCTGGGAAGTATTTGATCTATACTTTGGGTAGGATTGAGGTGAGAATGTGACAGTTTTACATCACCTGTTCCTCTGAAGTCTGGATTAAGAAGAAGTGGGAATGACATCTGGCATAGGTGAGCTGAGATCCAGAGCTTTTCAGACTGTAAGAAATCAGAGAAGTTTGTGAGCATCCTGTGATATCACCTTCTAAACACAGCTTTTCTAAGATGAGGAGAGCTCATGTATTTTCTTCTTCCTTATGCAAAAAGAAAGGCCTTTATCATCCTTGCTGCTTCTCTTTGTATTTTATCTACTTCTGCTATGTCTTCACTAGGTTTGAATGACTACAAATACCTCTTGTGTCCAAAAAACTGATCACACTGTGAGTAAATGGAATGGCAGAATGACATCTTCTGTTTTGTTGCCCATTTCCTGACTGCTATTTAATAGAGGACTAATGTCAGAATCATATATGTGGTAATTTCCCAAACTCAAAAGTGAGGAAAAAACCAAAAATTATTTTGATCCCACTACCACCTATGTGTAATTAGGATTATCTTCTGCAATGTTTTACCTTGCACTTACAAACCTTGTATTTAATTACTGCTGTTTTCTTACTTAGTCACTCATCTTTTAGAATCCTTCTAGAAAGCCTGACTTAGCTTTGTCTGCTTTGAATGTCCTGTTTCACCTGTGCACCTTCCCCTTTGTCCCAGCTTATTTATAACTCAATTCCTCTGAGTGGTTCACACACATTCTTAGAGATCCCCTCCAGGGAATCCCCCTAGTTATGAAATTGATCTTTTACTCCTAAACTTCATTACTGCCTTTTAAACTGTTAATCTGTGAAAGGACCTTCCCTCTCATCTCCTCACAATTGAATTGAATTGAATTTTGTAAGAGGCTTCTGTGAGGAACCAAAGGGGATTTGAAAGTCCAAAATGCTTCTCAGCTGACCTATCTTTGTCCACATAGTCAGTGGCTCCAGAGAACTGAAAGCATGTAAGCATGACTGTCTGCAAAACCACACCATGAATTATGTAAAATACTGAGAGATGGGAGGTGTCTCAAAGCCATAAAGATGATTTAAGAATGAAATCTCCAAAGATATTTTGGTGTCCATTCCCTAATGATTCCATTTTGCATTCAAGTCTGAATTGATTCTGGGTTTCTAACTTTGTGCTTATGAATACCAAAAGGAAAATTTTTCTGATGTTCTCTATCCTATACCTAAAATTAATCATCTGTGCCCTTGAAATTTAATTAAACCAGATAGTATTTTAAATAGTTTTTTCCACCATATGTTCAAAAAAGAGTAGCAAAATTAAAAGAATAAATCACATCAGAGAGTAAATTAAATACACTGTTTGAAGCCAGCCTCTCTCTCATTTTCCTCATTGTTAAAACTGAGTCAATGCTGACAATAAGCATTTAAAAGTGGTGAGGACCAAGCACTTCAAAATGCATTGTACAGAAAGCTGAGCAAGGAAGGCATTGAATGGGCTAGATTTTCTAAAGTGTTTTTCCCACTTCTGATTGCTTTGGTGTAAAACTGTTAGTATGAAATACATTCTAGCCCTGATGGAGTAGAAATAAAATCTTTTCAAAAATGAATAATGATAAAAGAAAACCATTTCAGAAGTATTACCCCCATTTATTTGTTGCTTGCTGTAAAACTAAGGCAAGAGAACTTAATATCATAAATTTGTAAAGCATAAAAAAAAATCACTACATTCATAAAGGGTAATTAAAAAATAAGAAAAATATGGAATTCTTGTTTAATGCAAATTGTTAAAACCAATACCTAAGCCTGCTCATTATGACATCATAAGACAATAGTCACAAACTTAAGTCATTGAAAAAGCCTTTATAGAAAGTATTTTCCCAAATCTCAGGAAATAGAATTAGTTCTCAATGGATAATTGTTCTGAAATACTCAGGGTGTGAACATCTGAAAGAAAACTATCAAAAGAACCCTTTCCTCTTGCTATTAATTTCTTTTCTGTTTCTCATCCTAGTTTATGACCCTTTTCCCTATGCCTTAATTAAGGACAGATGGAGTTGTGACTCTGTATTATGTACCATCTCACTTCACATCCCTTCAGAAAGATAAAGTTAGTAAGTTCAATGGCAGTGAATTCTGCCACTCTAGTTGATGTCCAGTGGCTCCCAGCTGCTCTTTGATTTTGGTTTTAAAACCTGTAAACACCTAAATAGTCTGGGATTTATGCAAGTGAGATCCTGTCCAGTTTAAAATGAATATGTTTTAAGTCTAGTCTGATTGAAATTCTGATAGACATGTTTGAAAAGCCATTTGGACTGTTTTATCAGTGACTAAGCTAGTGAACAGGTTGAAGATTGTCAATTTATGAGTGTCCATGGTAGATATGTCAGAGGGTATGGGCTCAATATGACCTTGAGAATGGAGAGTGACTCTGCAGCCTCACCAGAAGGTACCCAAGGTAAGTTGTGCAGTATTTCACCAACCCTCTAGGTCAAAGGAAGACATTTCCATTACTTAAGGGAAAGCACTTAAGGTCTGTTCTTCATCTTGCATTTTGAATTATAATTTTACAAAAGGTTCTTTATCAAAGGGTATAAATTTGTTTTTCTTTTTCTGTGACTATTCCCCCAAGTCTTTTGTACGTAACAGGATGTTGGAAGATTATCTGAAATGTCAAATTGTAGTTTTGTCATAAGATTATGGTGGTTTAGAGACAGATTTTTTTAACTACATCCATAATGCTAAAGTAAATCAGATAGGGGATTTTATTGTTCCTGAAGCCAGATATCAGCACATGGCTCATGATGGCAGTGTGGGGCATCAGTCTCCAGTGGAGCAGATTTGTCTGGGAGAAAGCTTTTTGGTATGATCCACCCCAGAGTGAGCTAACCCACAATCAGCATGGACAATGAACTTCCAGAACTTGGGCTGATTCCCCAGCTCCTCAGCAGTGTGGAGGAAGCCTTTCTGTCCCCTCTGCTTCATTTTGGTGGAACCAGTTTAGGGGCTCAGAGGGCCAAAAGGACACAAGCCCACTTCTGCAGTCTCATGGCAAAAGTATCCTCTTAGCACAGACATGTGGGTCTTGATATCTCCAGGGTTTCATTGTCAACTTTCAACACCACTGCCAGTTTTTTTGGAAAGGGCAGAGATCTCACCACCCTGAGGTCTTTCAGGTGATGCCTGGTCAGGTAGGAGAGCTCTGATGGGGTCAGGTCTTGCCTGTGAGACCTGGCAGTGCTCAGAGTGCAAGCACATGCCAGACTGCAAAGTTCCTTCGGCTCCTGGGGGATTTCACTGTTTAAAATCCCATGGTGGCTATGGAGCTGTGGCATCTCCAGGACTGGAGGTGGAGCTGTAAGGGCTCTGCCTTTCCTTGCCTCTGGTGGCACTAATAAATGATTCCAACATCTACAGCTTGGGTGTCCCTATTGCTGTTTACACAGCATGTAAAATGCATAAATGCATGTGTAAATGCATAATATCAGGCATAGTAACAAGTGGGTATAGCAAGACTGCTATTCTCCTAATCGACTATTTAGTCTTTGAAAAATGTTTTTCTGATAAAAGTTCAAAACCCCCTACATAAACACACATTATATTTTTTTTTTTAAATTTTCAATTTTTTTTTTTTTAAACAGCTCTATGTTGGGAAAACAGTAACAAGCCAAACCAGAGATTTATTAGGGAGAAGGAGATTCAAATCTGTTCAAGCAGAGAGGGAAACTGAGCATATATCACACACAGGTGAAAGCTGTACCTCTTGTACCCAGGGTAAATCTCATCTGCTGCAGTCCTAAATAAAAAACTAACATGGAGACTGGACATGCTTTCCTCTGGCTTTTGGGAGAAAGAAGTGGCACAGGCAACTACTGTTTGGGTGGGAAAAGCAGGGCTCTAATCCCATTGGGAATAAGTGGCTCCTTACAGTTAACAGTTGGGTGCTGAATGCCTAAAAGAATTTGATTTACACATCCCTGTCCCTAATCTCAGATGACTTCCCACTCAAGTTGCTACAGCATAAGCTCAAAAGGAAGGCTGTGACATTGAAGATGAATTGCTCAGCCCCGTGTGACAAAGCTGTGATCCACCAATGCACAGTGGAAGTCAGGACTCTCCAAGCTTGGGTTGAGCTCAGTGCTTTTTATTCTTCCCACAGATCTCTCAGGAGCAACAGAAATTAAAATTTTTAAAAATGAATGAAGTGCATATGGCAACACAGCTGCTGAAAATCTGTTACCCTTTTTAATCACCTTTCATGTCCTGAGCATGCATTTTATCCTTCAAACTCAGTAAAATGAAAAACACTGAGAGGAAGGCATGTCCCTGTGTTATTGGAGGACTTGATAGTGTTATTAAGTCATTAAGTCATGCAAGTGAAGCCTTTCCTAATGAAGCTATCCAGAACTTAGGTCTCAGTGGGTTCATCTTTAAAATACTTTGCCTACCTATAATCACTAGGACAAGCAGAGCTTTCACAGCGGTGCTGCAAACTGCAAATAGAGTTGATAAAGGAGAGAACCATCCTTTATTTTTTTAATGATGGTGAACTTTTGAAATGAAAAGGTTGTAAAGTCCTGGATAAGTGCTCAAACAGCCTTGCAATGATGCAATTTTCCACTTGTGTATGGATACACTGCAGAATAGACCTTCATGCTGAAGTGACAGGGTCTCCAAAGCACTGTTTACTCCCTTTCCTCCTTCCATCAGCATTCAATGCCATAAGCAGTCAGAGTGACTATTTCTCATTTGGTAGCCTTGAATCACACTGCTGGTTATTCACCTTTGTGTGTCAGCTCCAAGGAAAGGAGAGCAAGTTGGGTGATAAATTCAATTCCAGTCCTGGAGCTGGGGAGAGAGAAAAATGCTGCTATTGAAAGAGGTTCTTCTGTGAAGGGGCAGTGATTTACATCCTGAATAGGTGCAAATTATCCTCCCTTCCCACCCCCAAGTTCGGCCAATATACTCGTTATTCAATATCTTGCTGCTGTGATGCTTTGGTTTTTCTTGCAGTTTTAGATTTTCTGTTATATTCAGAAGGCTGTAGTTTGGTAAAGATATGAGGGAGTATTTCCTATAAGGGATTTGGCTCCTTATAAGCCTAAGAAGTGGTCATTTTCAATCAACAGTGAAGCATCTGTCAGTCAAAGAAAAGGTCTTTAACTAGAACAAGCTCCAAAACTTACAATTTATCCCTGCTGGAATGAAAAAGAGTAGAGCTGCTTTGTCTGTTGGTTTTGAATCCTTCATGGAGAGCTGCCAGCGACTGTTAACTTGTGTATTATTGTTGTATCAGACAGGAGAAACATCAGGGAGAATTTACCAGCACAGTCACAAGCCTTTCATCACACAGTTATTATAGTGATAAAGTTCAGTGGTAGTTACTCACCTCTCCAAAAAACAAATATCACCTACTCAGACAAGAGAGAATGGATTTCTGCAGGGTGATGCTACATTAGCTCGTGCTACTGCACCTGACTCCCAGCTACCACTAAATCCAAGTTCCCAGTACACTTTGAAGCACTGATTGTCAGAGCACTCCTGTGAGCAAGGAGGGACCATGGTCCACCCCTGTTTTGTAGGCTTGAGATGGAGCTGTAAGGCTGCTGTGAGGTTGAGCAGTGGAAACACACCGACATGAACTTGGGCCCCTGGATCTCTGGGTCATTCAGTGCAGCCTGGCTGGAGCAGACCTCCAGCTACCAACATGACTGGGTTTCCTCCCCACAAAAAGCTCAAGGAGAGCAATTAAAACCTGTGGAATCAAATCTCTCTCTATAGGGCTGGGGTACAGCTTGCTGCTCAGGGCACTTGATTTAGACCTAGCTAGAAAAATTAAAGCTCAGATTCACAAACACTGGAAGTCATCTGACTTCCACATATTATTATGTGGGTTTTAACTTCTTGTTTGTCTTTAAAATCTGGACTTTGTATCATTTCATAACCAGGTAATTTGCTGAGATGCTTAGGATGGGTGAACCTCAACTACTCAACTACATGGCATGCTCAGTAGACAGGTGATTGTGTGTCTTATTTGTCCTTTTATCCTCCAGGAAGATGAAGTTGCTCGTGACAGCCGATTCAATTTCAGTGGCTATGGCATGGGCCACTGCCTCCAAGTCAAAGATGGCACAGCAGTCAAGGCCACGCCCCCCAACCCGCCTCCAGCACCGCCAAAGGATTCCGATTCCATCAAAAAGAAGTTTGTTGACCGTGCAAAAAGGATTGATACAATATCCCGTGCTGCGTTCCCACTCGCCTTCCTCATTTTCAACATCTTTTACTGGATTACATACAAAATTATACGGCATGAGGACATTCACAAGAAATAGGCAACTCTGGTTCGCCAGGACTTCTTAGCCAAAGTCAACCACATGTAAATAAACAGTGAAATGTCTTTCTGTCATATGGACTAAGGATTTCTTCCCCACTCCCCCAGAACACTGGAGAAACGTATTAGCAAAGAGGAAAAGAAGTGTAGAAGGAAAAGTGATTCCATGACAAAATATGCCATGATACCAGTAAAGAGGCTCCCCCTATGTATTCCCAGTGTGTTCTTCCAGATTCAGCATTGATCAGACATCTACAATTGAGGCCAAATTTGACCCAGCTTTATCACCAAGATATTACCTTTCAGAACAAAAGAGAACCAGAAAACAAACAATTCTCCTAAAACATCTATCAAGAGACTGTGGTGGCTACAGTACAGTGAGTTATAAGAGGACCAAAATTTTTCAGGATAATGTTGCCTTTCTATTTGAAACAAGTCTACTGAGCTACATTCCATGACCATGTCTGTAGGTAGTGGTTTCACCAAGGAGTCCTTTTGTGGGTTGTAAATTATTTCTACTGATAGGGGAGAGGGAAAAAAAAAAAGAAAAAAAAATTTATACTTTACTATCCTTGTGGGTGTGCATTTTAATATTATCTTGCTTTACTAGAATTGTAATTTTGGGGTTGAACTTGTGTGTCATGTGACTTATTTGATAGTTGACACTCCAAAAACAGTGAAACTGCCCGGTTTATTTCTGTTGGGAGACAGTGCACTTACTTCAGTTTATTTCTGCTGATTTTACATGCAACTTGAGGTGCCAAACTGTATTTTACCTATTGTGCTACCCTGTACCACACTACTTAGTAAGAACTTGTTTCCTCAAAGGTGTAGCTCAGTTTAGCATTGAGTTTCTATTATTGCTCTCATTGTAGCTGCAGTCAATAGCTCTATAGGTAAACACAACTTGTTTACAGACCTCTAATTTATATCTTTACTCAAAGTGGCTATCATTTTAAATACCATTAATTAACCTAAGAATTTTAAAACTGTACTGTGATTTTCAGAACCTGTTACCTTTTGGTGCCGGATCTGCGTTATTCAAATCCTTGCTACATGTTTTAAAGTAGAAAATTTAAAAAAAATTAAAAAAAGAAGAAAAAAAAGATGGTATTTTTGCTTACATGGAAGAAGACAACCTGTAACATAAGATGAGTAAAACATTAAAATTTTACACTTGCTGTAAAAGGGTTTATTAAAAAAAGGTATTTGTTCAATTTCAATAAAGCTAAATGTGGTACTAAGATTTCTTCACTCTTTTCTTCATTTGCAGCAGCAGCAGCAGCAGGGATGTTCGTGCCACAGCCCAGCTCTTCCACTGCTCTGTCAGCAGAAAGAGGGTGGAAAAGCAGCCTTCTGCTGACATGACTTAGCACGCCAAATTTTTCTATCTATTCTGCAGCAAAGGGACTATTGCAGCCCTTGGGAGTATGTCAAGGACTGTCAGAAGTGTGTCTGGGATCTGATGGGAGCATTTGTAGAACATTTGTCTGTGCTGAGCCAGGACTGGGGGGGGAGGGATGCTGCTCCCGTCTCACACCATCCTTGCACAGCAAGAAACACAGTCCAGCTTCACATGTGTTGTGCCTGGCTTGGGAGTGTCCTGGACTTCCTTTGGCTTTCTTACAGCTTCACCACTTTGAGCTGAAGGACATGCTGAGATGGCCTGTGCCAGGTTCCACTTGTAGACATGGGAATGACCAATAGTTTAGAAGCAAATAAAAAACTGCCTTCAGTTTTCTGCCCTTCCCTTGTGAGGCCCAAATGCAAACACTGTAGCTGCCCAATACAGATGTTTTCTTACTCCCCTGATGAGATGTGGTACTGAGGCATGCTGAACCTTCAGCACCTCTCACTCTGCTTTTGCTCCTGGACCAGGTGCTGCTGAGAGAATACAGGTTCCACAGCCTGTATTTGTGTGTTTATGTGTCTGTGCCTGTGTTCCCATCTCTCTCCACATGGCTGCCTGTAGTAGCAGGCTTTGTTCCTCCCCAGAACAGGGGAAGGAATCTGGATGTTGTGACAACTCTGCTCTCTGAGCAATAAATTGATGCAAAAAGCCAGTCATGCATTTTGTCTTCCTATACCTTCCTCAGCTTTGTAGGCTCTTCTGTTGCTTACGCCTCTGATGGAACTGGCAACATCATCTCTACCTTGTTGAGGCTGTGGATCCAGATGTGACTGACAGCCCCAGAAAGGATAATAACTGAAAACTCAACTCTCCAAACTATTCTGCTTTGAAAAACAAGCTTTTGATGCAAATTCAAGTATCATAATATTTCCAATTTTCTATAGTATCAGATTTGCTTTTATTCCTTTTTAAAGTGGAACAGTATTTGATTATAGAAGAAAACCACAGCACAATCTTAGTACCATGACCTGCAGCAGGGTGAGGGCAGCCAGCTTTAAACCATTTTTGTATGGGAAGTTGGGAGCCTTCACTGGTACATGAACATTCAGGCCTCACCTTTACTAACCCCTTGTTCCAAAAACATGTTCATGTCCAAATGAAGGTGTAATGCCAGTATTAATCAGGACTAATCCTCAGTGCCCAGATGTGTTGCAGAGGCTCTCATGAATATCAGAGCCGACTGCTCACAGCTGTCCTAAGAGACTCAGACCACTGCAATAGGAATGCAAACCTGCTCTCAGCTGATGGATATCTTTATGTCCCTTTCTGTGGTGAAGCTCATGTGCCTCCAGCATCCACACCACAAATTCAACTGCACTCTTTGCAGTGCTTGGCTATTAGCATTTATCAAATAGTTCACTAAAATATCTTGCTGATCAGAACTGAGGTTTGCTGAGAGTATCCATTGGGAAAATTGCTCTGCTGTTGTCTTCTGTATAAACTTTGGTCCATTCATAAGAGTAATTTGTGCACAAAATCTGAATAGGTCTCTCTCTCTTTTGAAGACAGAATTTTTGGTTACATGACAATTAGTCAATTAGTCACGAATATTGAATTATCTAACTAAATTTTGGAAACAAAAAATGTATGTAAATGGACAAGGCCCACCAACCATGAAAATTAGGAATGGCCACATGATACAGAAAAGTTGCCATGTGCTGGCTCTGAGCCCTCTGGTACAGAGATGGTTTGATACTGGCCATCTATTAAAGAACATGTCTGGCACCAGAAACTGGTTGAGAAACAGCCTGCAGATAAAACATCAGTTAACAGGGATAGCAGGACACAACTTTCCTAAACAAATTCTCAGTAGAGTTAGCAGAGAAAAAAGACTCAAAAAATTATCACCTTGCACTCAGGGAAGCAGCTGAATTAAATAGTGAAGCAGTTTTATTTCAAGACACCATTGCAAGAGGAAAAAGAATGGCTTAGAAAATAACATCCAGACAAATAGCCTTTGTGAAATAGGAGACACATCAGGATGGAAGGAAAGAGACCCAGGATTAATTCTGAAGAGATATCACACATATGCATGCTACAATTCTAGCTGGTAAAATAAAATTAAGCCTTAGGGCATTTAAACTACTTGCATTTAGTTATAGGACAATTATGATGATTTCTACTTTACCAAGAAAGCTTAAAAAAAAATAAGCATGTCTTTAAAGGATGCAACATGAGGTCAGGTCATTGGCATCCTGTTGTTACAGGCTGGCCTGAGTGATTCTGTAGTTAAGGGGAAATGTTTAACCATCTTTCACCAGATAGATCCTGTCAGGTGCTGTGATAAAACCCAACTGATAAAAGAGATTTTTTTGCAAAAAAAACCCCTCAACACATTAGGAAGAAAGCAAAAAATAATTTAAAAAAGAAAGTGCAGTATCTAGTGAGAGATCTCTCTTTGTTACTCTTCCCTGTTTTTTTTCTCTCTGTATTTCTTTAGGTGGCAGAGCCATCATTTGTGATGCACTAAATCAAATGTGGTGTAGCAAAAGAGGCTTTTGGAGTATCCAATATGAGATATCAGCAATTCATAACTGCTGGAGGACAACTCCATTTGGGATATGCAATGACTCTGGAGTCAGATTTTTTCTGTGCTGCAGAAGTGAGGAGTAAGAGTGAACCTCCTCCACATACATTGAGATTTTCTCACTTTGATTCCTTTTCTTCCCAGCATGAGATGCTGAAAGCAATAGGAAATGGAAAATGGAAAAATAATGTTTGTCTACTGCAGACTGAGCTACTGCAGCTCTTCATCTTTATACAAACCTGCCTGACAGAGGTGGCACAGGAGCTGCTGCCCAAGCATGAGGCACCAGCCCAAACTTACAGGCTTTTTTACCTGATGTCACTGAAAATACCGTGGAAGAATCTGAACTAGCCTTTGAATTACAGACATGGGCATTTCCTGGGAAGGGTTTTAATTGGGGTGAATTGGTGTCTTTGCCTCAACCACAGGATTCTACATCTGCACCTGGAAGTCACATTTTATGAACTTATTCAAAAGGTCTGGCTCAGTCCAATAGTGACATTTCTGTATTTAGAAATATGTTTCTAAATACATGAAGAAATATATTTTATGTGTGGCTATAAAAGTATATGCATAGCTTTCTTATTCATTTAAAATTAGAACACAGAAATGAATTCTTTGTACAAAGATCAGCTTTACATTACACAAAGTAGTATGAAAATAATGTTATTTAATATATTCATTTTCATTAGCTATAATGTAGTATCTGTGGAAAATCATCTACTGCCAAACTTTGAAAGTAATTTATTCTAATGATTTTTGGCATAAAATCATTAGAAGGCTGCCTGAAGAAACTTCTGCCTAGGAAAATAAGCAAGAACAGTAGTAAATACCAGAGATGCTGGTCACATTTTACTTGTGCAAAAAATGGGATTTTACTGGGACAAATTATATAATATCATCTGTAGTCATCTGAACAATTATACAACTGATTCAAAACCAGCTCCTTCAAATTATCACAAGGTTTGAATCTGATGTCCAGCAGAGTGGGTTCCTGTTGTGGAGATGGTGGACAGTGTGCACCATTCCAGGAAGATGGCAGCTGGCTGCATCCATCCTTTTCCCACAGGAAAAACAGCAGGATCCCTGAGAGTGCACACAGGAAGTATATTCCATAGCAGTGCTTAATGAAAATGCTTTAGGCAGAGCAGTTGAAGGACTCACAGATTTCCATCTTACCTTTGCTTTGGTATGAATCTATTTTCCCTAAGGTGATGAAGAGTGTTACCTTGACATCACAGGGTCAGCCCTGTGGTTGGACATGTTTGGAAATCACATATCTATCACCTGGCTTCTGGAGAATGAATACCTTCCGTGTTTTCCCTTTAATACAAAAAGAGAAAAGAGCTATGCCAGTGTATGAAACGTTGTGGAACCAGAGAGTCTTCAGCAGGGTTTTCCAGTGAGAAAGTGAGAGCACTAATGAGTGAATTCACACTGGAGACACCACCTCCTCCCCTCTCTGCATTGTCAGGCAGAGATGTTGTGAAAAGGCATGAGAGGCTGGCAGTGAAGAAGCTGCCAAAGTGTGGGTAAAGTTTTCCTCTTAGTCACTTCTTGTAGTTCAAAAGGGCTGCATGTATGGCTGCATTTGGGGGAGACCAAGGAGAGCAGCATGGACAAATGCCTATGATGAGCTAATTAACCTTTAGAAAAGGAGAGTGAGTGCATTTTTCCTATAATAAGCTAATGAGCTCTATCCTCCGGGAAAGATGAGGGACATAATCAATGAGGCTCCTCACAGGGGTCTGCCAAAGATGCTCTTCAGAGGAGGGGTGAAGAGCAGGGCTGTTACTGAGTCATTAGCTGAAAAAGCAAGAGCTGGAAGAGCTGCTTGCTGCAGGAAAATTGGGTTCCCCTTCCATGTGTATTACATTACATGTAATAGGGATTTGAAAGCATGTTTTCTGCTTGGAAGAATATCACAATTTTCCGCTAATCCATGAAAGAAGCAAAGCTAAAAAAAGAAAAAATATCTTTTTCTTGATATTTTTTCCTCATAGTAGCTCAAGTCAAAACCAAGAGAAACTTCTATGCTGACCTCATGTGTAAGTCAAGCTGTTACAGGTTGATGGTGAAAGTTTCAATATGAGCAGGGTCTCAGCCTACATCTTAGCTGTCTGCTGTTATGGCACATTTGCTTCTCACTTTGGAGACCTGTGACTTTGTTTTCTTGAATTACCACAAGGAGAGGTTTTATCACTGACCCTTCTGGTGTTGCAAGTGCAATAAATGAGGTCAAAACTGAAGAACTTGCTAAAGAACATTTAGAATTTCAATGAAATTTTCCTCTCATCACAATCTGTGTGTATAATAGTCTTTTAAAGGCTTTTTCAAAAGGACACGGGCAGAGGCTAAAGAGCATTTTAATGTTTCCTTTGATTTATTAACACTAGCTCAGTTTTTAATTTGCAGAAAAGAAGTGCTCCATTAATACCTACAGTAACATCTCACATTAAACATCCTAAATGTGACCTAATCTATTTTTAAAGGAACTAATTCCCATGCATTGGTTGACTTATTCCAGGCATCACCAAGGCTAAAAACATAAGCCCTGCTCCTGACATGCAGTAAGGTTTCCTTGAACAGCTGCACTGTTAGTCTCTCTGTAGTTTTCTGCAATAATATCAGTGGGCAGGACTTGTTTTATGGCACTAAGGAAATAAAGGAGGATATTTTATCATAAGGGAAATTTGCATATTTGCTGCTATAATAGCAGAGAGAATTTCACTGGAAATTGATCTCTTCTGCAAATTGTGAAGTTTGTATTGCATTTTTGTACACTCACACACACACACACACACAGAGATACACACACACAGATACACACACACACACACAGAGAGACACACACACATCCCTTTCACTTTGCTTCCTTCAGTCTTAATGCAGTATTTCTTTGGCTGATGTCCCTGAAATTTTCATCTGCTACACAGTGCTAGCTGTTGGGGTAGCACAGATAAATATCTATCTTCTTTTTCTCTGACCTAGATGTGGAAAAGGTCCAATAGTTATCTTTAGCCTGATTAATCTAAGTCTGATCTGCTAATATGCTGCCATGGATTAAATATATATGTCATGTGAAATAGCTGAGGCACAGCTCAGACATCCTGTAAATGGCAGTGCTGGGTTGTACCTGCAGTGGGTTTTGCTAAGCAGGCATTCTGCTCAGTGCTCTCTGATGAGGTATCTGGGTCACATCTGAAGACTTCAGCAGCAAATGTGATTGTGGTTACTACTGATGGACATCTTTCCTGCAACTTAAAATTCGAGCTGATCTTAATAAATCACAAGGGAAACATTTACTAAAAAGGAGGACTCCCTAACCTCTCCCTCTGGATGGTGATAGTACAAAGCCACAGCAATGCAGGATGCCAGAAGCCCCCTTTGCAGCTGGGGAGGGTCTCCATGGCACTGTGCCTAGGGAGCAATCCCAAGCCCCCAGACATCCCACAGGGATAAAGGGGCTGCCTTGCAGCAACAAGCAGGTCAGGGGACATCCAGACTGCACTATCAGCAATGATCATCCTTGGAGCAGCCCAAGAAGAGGCTTTACAAGTGCTTCATTCTCATCACCACAGCTTGATCAAGTTGTCTCTTCAAGGCTGCCCAAGCCCTAAAGTTCACATTTCTGTTTTCAGGCTGTGGTTAGGTGACCACATGGTTACACACTGCTGCCTTTTACAACTGCCTCGTGCACATCTCACCTCTGGCCACTCCCTGGGGTGTTCTAGCTGCCCTCCCTTTTCAGTAGCTATTCTCTCTTCAGGAGAAGAAGAGGTGAGCCAGGTCCTCTGTAAAATAATTAATTTTTTGATTCAAGGGAGAAAGAAACACACTTGCCAACTCCAGCTGCTTCCCAGCTCAGCTGCACAGGCCTGGGAGGTTTCCTATGAGCTGATGAAAGGGCAAGAGGGTGCAGGACTGTGTGGGGGGAAAACAATAAGTTTAGGAGACACCTCAATAAAGATCAAAGACTTCAAGAAAGTCCTAACAGCAAAAGGAGAACTGAAAACAGAAACAAAGAATCCTCTTGCTCATTTCAGTGGTGATATGAGTAAGACAAGCAGATCTCCTCCTCTCCAAGGATATTGTCACCAATTGCTGTTTTTAATGAAAATTGCCTGGCAGATCCCCAGTATCAGCTACTCACTCAGAGGAGTTTTTCTATTAGGACAGTCAGTTGGGAGAATGGCCAAGGTTTGTATTATCTCCATTACCAGCTAGCTTTAATGGTACTGGAGAGCATCTTGGATTTTTAGAAGTATAACTGCAGCCTTTGGAAACTATTCCAATATTCGTCTGTTTCAAGAAGGCCAGCACTAGCCCCTAAAAAAAAAAAAAAAAAAAAAAAAAAAAAAAAATTCTAGGCTGAAATAATGAAAAATCAAGGTGTGAATGACCTTAAGGACTGTAAGATCTACTTTGGCCTCAAAGGGACTGGCTGAAGATGGAATAATGGGTGTGTGGACCCTGGAACCTCCTCAAAGTCCTGCCCTGTCTTATAGCAAGCTTCCTGTCATGCACAGCATTTTCTCATTTAGGACATACATGTCCTCATAAGAAAAAAAATCAGTTTCTCCCCACAAAAACTCGCATCATCTTTACTAACTTATCCTGTCTAGTGAGGGTTTACAAAAGCAATTGCTAAACTCTAAAACTACAAGTCATTGAGCAAGGAAACAGTTTGCTGCAGAAAACACCATTCAGGTTTTGGTGTTGAATATACAGGTTGAATATCCAAGATATAGAGCACACTTGGTTGAAGAGTTCCTGAAACTCCATTGTTCCTGCTAATTTCTGTAAAATTGTTATTTTCTAAACTACTGCATCTCTGTTCCAGAGTAGTGGCTTACTGGGAGATTTTTTTTTCTCTTTTTTTAATTATATGTTTCCAATTATGATCACTGGGCTTCAAGGACAAAGGATTTTTTTTATTATTATGCTTTTCATGCATCATTGGAGCACCTAAAGAGCTTCCAACAGATTGAGAAAATCAGGCTGCCTGTAGTGAATGAATTCTTCAAAAACAGTGATATTATTAGCTCTTCTGTGTCATTGAACAGACAACCTAAATGCTAAAACCAGAAATTTCATTAAAGATTAAAGAAATATCATTTCACGTTTCACCTGCTCCATTAATATAAAATATGAATTCTATCTTTCATGACACAACTGAAGTGCAGTGTAAGATTTCAGATATACCATTATTTAATCTCTTTCAGAGAAAGCAAAAAAATGTTCAAAATCCTTGAAGAGCTGTGTCTGAGCACGACAATTTGGCTTTGTCTGACCATTTTAAGTCACTAAAGAATATCTTGGCCTTGTGATTTTTCAATAGCTCCTGTTCTTCATGCACCACTTGAAATATGTTAATGGAGACATAACTTTCAGGAAGTGCCAAGCACTTATTCTCAGAGTGTAAGGCCTCCAAAGACTTCTCTGTTGGAATACTCAAGAAGTGAGGCACTCAAAATCATTAAGTGCTTTTGGAAATCTCAGTCTTAAATATTATGATCAAACTACTTTTGCCTGGAGTTTTTTCTGGCCATTTACTTGCAGATCCATCTTTTTTCTTTCTTCTCACAAAGAGTAGTTTCTGAGCAGACTCCTGGCCTTTTCACCAGAGGCCAAAACCCCTGGGGACATGGTGAGTTGTATTTTATATCTCTGCAGTAAGAAGAGGACTGTAGAAGTTGCCTTTACAGGAAAAAGAAAAACTGGAAAAGACACTTTTCTAAGAGCATCAACCTAGCAAAAAGGCAAGTTCAGAAGGTCATTCTACCATGTTAACATTCCCAACATGCCTTATAGCAGAAGATTAAAAAAAGGACACCAATATCTTCCCAGAAAGCTTCCCCATTACTTCTGAATAATTTTCAGCAGAGGCTTTCAAAAGACTATCAATATTCAGAAGAGTAACTCTCCCACAAGCGGAGTGTTTGATCTCAGTTTTGTCCCCTTCCTGGAACTGTGTGTGTGTGTATATATATATGTGTGTATATATGTGTGTGTAAATATATATATATATATAAAATATGTATATATATAATATGTATATATATATTTTTATATATACTATATATACTATATATACACATATATATTATATATATACATATATACACACATATATTATATATATAGTATAGATAGATATATACATACATACATATATATACATATATATATATGTCACATCAGTTCCATTGTCCTCATGGGGTGCTCTAGCACGATTCTCCATGTCACCATTTTTTGCCCTTTCCCTGTGTTTTGGATCCCTGCTCTTTTCAGTGGCACATGGGGCAGGCCATGGGGCCTTGCACAGCAGGGATGATGAGCTCCCTCTGGGGAAAAAGAAAACCTCCTGACAGCACCATCATGGTTTTGAAATGACTGAGGTTTCTGCAGCACTGCTCTGGAAATCAGCACAGCCAGGGTTCCTCAGCCAGCCTTTCCCTGCAGATATCCTTGTCCTGGCTATGGCAGAACTGTGCAGCTTTCCTGTCCACGCAGCCTGTGCAAGACATTGAGTCTCTATTTTAATAAAAGAACAGCTCTAATAAATAAAATGGAAAAATGGTTAAAAGCATGCATTTTTATGAAGCTACAGCCCCAGGGCAGCTTTACAGAGACTATCTCTGGAGTGCCAGGAGTGGCTTTTAATCTCCACTGTGCTTTGGGAAGTGGCTGTGTAGGACCTGACAGGTCTGCTCCTGCTTCTCCTCAGCACCCTGGCCCAGAGCACATGTCAGACACACCGTGCTCAGATACCTGAGCATGTGCCAGGTACCACCAGCACCCCCTTTTGCTCCAGCCTTCCCCGGGCCAGGATAGTGCTGAGCTCATGGGGGCTGGCCCGTATTTAGTTTTAACTTTCCTTCCCAAGGTGGGTGCACAGCCAGCCTGGGCACAGCCCTGCCCCTGTCCCCTGCCGAGGCTGGGCAGCCCCAGTGACTGTCCCCAGTGCTCCCGGCTGTCCCCAGTGCTCCCTGCTGTCCCCAGTGCTCCCCGCTGTCCCCAGTGCTCCTGGCTGTCCCCAGTGCTCCCAGCTGCCCTGCACACACGGTCTCAGTCCCAGGCAGTTCAGGCAGCCCTGCCAAGCCCGCAGTGACAGGTTACTGGGCTCCTACAAACATTAATGCCATGTTTACTGCTCACACTGAAGTGCCACATGGGCTGCAAGCTGTTTGCTCTTGGCTCGCAGCTCGTAGGGAGACAAGCCCAGTTGCTGGCTGAGCAGGGACCAAGAGCACGATTGCTTTTTGTTTGTAGAAAACTCCTGGCAGGGATGCATCAACTTTATTTCAGCTTCTCACAGTAATCTCTTTCCTCTAGGTAGCACATGAGGCAAAGCTTTACAGACAAAAACACTCTCAAGTGTACGGCCTTGAAAAAATCCCAAGCGGATCCCAGCTCCCTGAGGTTGCAAGGAGCACAGGTCTTTTCCCGTGATCGATTTTCCCAGTTGATCCTGAACAGATACAAGCATTCCTGCAGCAGCAAATGACCTCCACAACATTTGCTCCCAGACAGACTCTCCTGGCTAACCTCCAAATCCTTTTACAAAGATTCCTGATATTCTCACTGGCCTGCCAAAAAGATTGCTGGGATTGGCAAAGGTCTGGTGAGCTGAGCAGACAGAGGAGAACAAGTGCAGCTGAGTTCCACGATGGTCCCAACTTACTTCTCAGCCCACTAATTGCTCAGCAGTGCAAACAAGTGGAAATCAAACAATTCCTGTTGGAAGAGGGCTGTAAGCAAACCTAAATTATTTGGGAAAGAGAATCCCTTCAGAGCCCCCTGTTTCCCTGAGAGAAAGCAAGCTGAAGAATCGCAATGGAAGGAAAGCATCCTATTGTGTTTTCTACACTGAGGCTGCCATCATTCAAAAGCATAAATTTGAGGTTATCCAGAAATTTTTTCACAATCTCTCAAATGATCTTTTAAATCCTCCTACAAACCTAATATCCTTCAAGAATGTATCAGCAAAAAAAATTTATTTTACCAGCATTGAAATCTTTTAGGACTAATACATTTAACCCTCAGTAGTACTATAACAGTCATTAAAGAAAACGGAATTCTTATTTTGGGAGTCTGAAAACGTTGCATTAAAAATTTTGGTTTAGAATTTTTTAACCTGCTGGTCTGGCAAGATTAAGTCACAAGAATGTGGATTAATTTTGGATGGGAGCAACTTGCTCAAAATATGTCTCCAAGCAGGCTTAACCTCACTAATTCAATAATAGTGGCAAGTTCAAGCAATTCAATACTGGTACAAACAAAATCACAGTAACAGCAGCAGTTCAGACAGAGCAGCAATAACCTTTCCATGCTGTTCTCCAGGCAGCCAGGCTCTCAGATGACTCAGACAGCTTGAAGTAACCGGATCATGGATTTCAGTGCATTGTTGTCATGATTCTCTGATTGATTCTCAGGTGTATAAAGCCTCAGAGCATTATCTCCTTCTTGGGCAACGTGCAGGATACATTTGAATAATCCCAATTTAAACTGCAATCCTTATTTAGGGTCTCTTCTCATGTCAGGGCCTGGTACTCTGTCCTCCTGTATTTCAAAGGTTGGAGGATGGTAGAGGTTCTTCCAGGAGTGTCTCTTTCCCTACTGGGGAGGCTCTCCTGTTCTGCTGTGGAAATTAATATTTGGGTATAGAGAAAAAGTAAAACAGCCTCTGAACATAATAAATAGGTATTCAGGAAGGTATAATTTATGTATAGGGAATTCATGCATAGACATTCATTTCAAGTCAATACCTAACTGACCTCCTTTTAATTTAAAAAACATCACCCTCGTTGGTATTTCAGTGAGATACCATGTTGGAGAGAACCGAGAACCTCCTTTATGCTGTCTGTCCTTTGGAGAATGGCTAGAAGGACAAACAAGCACTCTGAAATACTGCTGGTCTTCTTCTTTGGAGCCGCTGTCAAAGGACAGATTTTCATAATTGATCTAGGAGACTGAATTCTTTCCTTTACCACTTGAATCTGTATAACTTTCTGTAGATCTGGCCAAATTCAACTTCTGTAATTACATTTTCCAAAGCAGAGTAAGTTTAAATCAATAATTAAACAAAAATTAGTTAGCACTTTTGATTTACTTTGCATTTTTTAATGTAGACTTACTGAAAGCTGACATAATTTATGGACATCTCCTTCAAGCATGTATGGTCTAAACTATAATTTAAATGAACTGGAAAAAAATATTACCTCTGTAAGTTCAATCAATATGTCATGAATTGGCATACAGCTTTAAGCAAGGCAAATAAAATTGGATAGAGCAGTCCTAGAGTACAAGGTGATGGCTGTGTTCTCTGAACCTCAACATTTGCACCTTCATGAGTGCTAAAGAGTGGAACAGGTCTGGGTAACTCAGTGGGCTGCCTTTATTTTGTGAAAAGAAAAAACATCCTTACTTTACCCTGTGGTCTAAATCTGGGTTGCTCTGAGGGACTTTATTTAAAAATCTAATACATATTTTCTCCCCAGAGAAATATAGAGTTTTCATGGGTTAGGATGCTTTTCTGTTAATAAATGAATATTTTTTTTTTTCCTTTTTTTTTCCGTTCATATTCAGAGCAAGGTACTTCATAATGGCTCTAATGAGCTTGATAAAGCAATGGCATAGATTACTTAATTTTTTCACACAGTAGTATCTTACTGAAAATGAGCACTTAGCCATGCCTGAAGAAACTAAATCATAACTTATCAAATTGATTAACAGTATTTACATTTGTTTTATTATAGGCATACTCAGGGACAGTTAAATTGTACATGGCCTCTTAAATTAGGCTGCCTCTTACACCTGTGATAAAATCCAAGGTACATACTGCAAGCTTTAATGTAGTGGACAGGTGTGATAAAACACACTGAACCTGTGCTCTGGTAACTTCAAGCTGTCTGAGTCATCTGAGAACCTGGCTGCCTGGAGAACAGCACAGAGAGGTTATTGCTGCTCTGTCTGCACTGCTGCTGTTACTGTGATTGAGCTTGTACCAGTATTCAATTGCTTGAACTTGCCACTATTATTGAATTAGTGAGGTTAAGCCTGTTTGGATATGCCAGCATATAGAGCAACAACCACAGCTGTGGCTGCAATTTAGACATAAACTTTGTGGGTTCAGGTGTAGTAATCTGTGATGATTTTTCCTCTGAATGATTTGCACAGTGATGCCTTGGTCTGCTAGTGACTGCCCGTCTAGACTCATCACTGTGGGCCAGTCCAGGTCCCAGGCTCTGCACACCAAGGGATTTCCATTTTTCATTTCTATCTTTTACTAGGCAGCAACCAAATTTCACAAAATCCCAGTGTTAAATGATTTCTGTGAAGTCTACCTGCCACAGAGGGTGCCTACATATGCAAAGACAGGAGAAATCCTGATGACAGTTCACTGAACAGAAATCTGCAGGTGGGTGCAGATATCTGTGAAGAGGCTGTTGGGCTCAGTACACCCCTGTCCTGCTGAACAAGAGTAATGCTGTTTGAAAGAACAGAACCAGAGGCTGAGAAAAGAGCTGGCTGGAGGTATCTGAAAGCTGTCAGGGGTGTGAACTGGGGGGTGTGAAGAAATCCTCACTAGCATGTACACCCCATGAGCCAGGATAGCAGCCACTGAGATGACTCCAGCCCACATCTTTCAGTAGCTGCTCCAAGTGCTGCTCTTGTATTTAGATTTCAGTTTAGAAGGTGATTTAAAAAATACATTAAAAGGAAAGTAATTGGACACTGTTGTAAAATATACATTTTGGATTGCAGAGAGAATGCAAATGCTGATATTTTCTAACTTCAGAGTGATGGAATTATCACTCTTAAAACACTCTCTTAATATAGTTAGTGAATCTAATTACATGACAGAGGCTGGCTAAAAACATCATCACAACTGCATCACAAGTGGAGTTGTTCAATATACTAGCCCTCCATTTTATATCTCTCTGTGCATCAGCCCAGGGTGCTTTAATTCAGATTCCCCCCATAATACCCACTGTTGATCCAATCTCTTTTCTGAGAGGTAGCTTTGACATTCTGACAGCAAAAGTAGCAATGTTAATATCTTATCATTGTCAACAACAGGGAAATGTCACAAGAAAGAGATGAAGGGTGCAAGACAAACGCAGTCAGGGGAAGAGGAAAGGTAGAAACAAGATTCTTTTTGCTCCCACTCATTGCATGCTTGGCTAAGCAGGTGGGACAGGGAAAAAAATTCAAGAAAACCTGAAGTCAAAATATCTAGAAGATGGGAGTGGAATGAAAACCACAAGCGAAAACTACCTTCTGCCACCAAGACACATTTGATCTTGACGTGCATGAAACAATTGAGGCTAAGGTGGGCCAGTTCTCATGGATGATTGGCTCCATTGCTGCATCTTCTAAAACTGAAGTGAGTATTTTTGGCAAGCACTATCTGTGATGAAGACACTTGTCCCTAGCAGCTGGATGCATTACATGTAGGGAAAAGAATAACCTGGGCCTGAGCAGGTACCAACCCAAGTACCAGCAGACTCCCATCCACTTCCATGCCAATGGAGTTCTACTTCCTTTATAGAAGATGCTTTAATAAGTTAATAAATTAACTAGTTCCTTTATAGAAGATGTTTACATCTTCTCACACACCTCTGCAACCTGTATATGAGCAAGTAGATAAGTGATTTTACATCATGCTAGAAGTCATGCTAGAAGAAATTTCCCTAGGTCATCTACTGGATCTTTTTTATGCAATAACTTGGTGTCCTAAGAAAATGATGACTAAGAATCACAGCTTTTGAGATCCTTGGCTAACTGCAACCAAATGTGGTGGTAAGGTGCATGTTTAGATACTGTAAAAGATATGTGAAAACTGTGATCTCATGGGAAAAAATGAATCCCTTCCTCCCCCTGATGAAGAGTTAGGCAGATTTCAGGTATAACACGTAACAATTGCTTGCTGTGCAACTGGCAGGTATCTTGCCCCCAGACTGAGCTGTCACAAGGGACAGACAGGGAAACTGAAATTACTGTAAAGCAGGGAAGGTTTACAAGTACAAAGCTTATTTCTCCTCACCAGTAGAATAACTGATTTTTCCTTTCACAGACTACTGAATAGTCTTACCAATGGCACCACTTGAAGATGAAATAATGAAAAAAGAGCCCATATCAATGCCTGCTCAGCAAAGAGGCAATCACTCTAAGTACGCCTGTGTAGTTCTCCCTAAGCCTTAGACCACCTGTGATGCCAGGTAAAGAGGTAGTCAGTGCTGACAGCATCCTGGATTTTAGGCTTTGACAGAAAATTAAAGGGCTCCTGGAGAGGGCTGTCAATAGCTCACTAGTGCGGGCAGCAGCCCTACTGCATGAACAAGGAGGACATGTGATATCTCAAATTAGCTTTTCTCTGGTACCAGCATGAGAGCTGCTTTTAAACAGGCTTAAATCCAATGCCTTAAGCATTCACAAGTCTATCTGTTCCCAGATGGACTGGACCAAGATGGAGAAAATACAAAGGAGTAGAGTGAAGAAGAGTAACATGAGGGAGACTGACTCTACTTGGAGATGTTGCATTACCTTCAAACCAAGCATTATTTATCCAAGGTGTTTATAATTAATATTGTATTTCAAAGAAAGGAAAACAATTTCAGGAATGAGAATACTCAGCTGGTGCCTGTAAACAGCCTTAAGTCTACCCTGCAGTGACACCTTGAGGGGAAAACATTAAAAATAAATAACCAGAATATGCATTTCAAATCAATGCTAAAGGAACAGGAAACACAGGACTATCTGGATGTTTGGTCTCCTGGAGCAGCTCATGACAATGTGGGCTTTATGGCACCTCTCCTGACAAACAGCTTTCTGTTAAGCTGTACTACCTCCCAGCTTCTTCTGTACACATCCCGTATTTCTAGTCTCACTTGCCTTGCCCTTTTTCCTCTTCTCCAGAAGAGATACAATTATCTCACGATTTTCAGAAATGGATCAACTTTTGGTTTTGACATTATTTCTGCAACTAAAAATGTTCTTAGACAAAAAAGTGAGTTTTTTTCAGGAGGCCATTTCTTATTCTTTGTGTCATAGAATACATTGCTTAGCCTCGTGGAGGGCAATGGAAGTCCCCAGGGTGACCTGGAGGTGGCTTCCCTGTGGGAACCTGGTCTGGCCTGGCAGATTTGGTTGTGGGGTCAGCCTGGTGGTTGTGCCATAGGGGGAATAATTTGTTCTGGCCCCTCTCCTACTCACCAGCCTTTTCTTTCTTTTGCACACTCAAGACTGGTCATAAATACAAGCCCTTACAGAATCTTTCTGTACACATGACTCAAGAATGGCATCAGGGATGTGCTCCTGGAAATAGCCCTCACTCAGGGCTCTGTGCCTCACCTCTCCTGAGTGCAGAGGCAAATGTTTGGGGATATGTCCCCTATTTTAGCAAACTACAGTGACCAGAGATCTTAGGTGTCCAAGGGATGGTTGTTTATGAGGAAGAGCAGCTGCAAATGATCACTGCTCTTTCCAAAGGGAATTCATACAGAATGAATACTGGTATAAGATTCCAGATGTGTGAGCTGCACCTCTGTGCTGTGTGGTCAAATGGCACTCAAAATGCTTTGTAACAGCTCCAGTGGGGCTTTGGTCCAGTGAATTTCAACAAGGGCAAGTGCAGGGCTCTGCACCCGAGGAGCAATAACCCCAGGCACCAACACAGGCTGGGGGCCAAGCTGCTCAAAGAAGCTCTGCAGAGAAGGACCTGGAAGTCTTGGTGGACAATCACCAGTCCATGAGCCAGCAGTGTGTCCTGGTGGCCAAGAAAGGCAATGGAATCCTGCATCAGGAAGAGCATTTGCAGGAGGTCATAGGAGCTGGCCCTGCTCCTCTGCTCAGCCCTGTGACAATCACCTGGAGTGCTGTGTCCAGTTCTGGGCTCTTCAGCACAGACACTGAGCTCCTGGAGTGGGTTCAGTGGAGGGCAATGAAGATAATTAAAGGGCTGGGACATCTCTTTTTCAAGGATAGGTTGAAGCAGCTGAGCCTGTTCAGACTCTACAAGGGATGACTGAGAGGGGACTTTGGTGGTGTTCAGCAATAGGACAAGAGGCAATGGGCAGAAACCAATGCACAGGAGGTTCCACCTGAACATGAGCAAGAACTTTTTAATGTGCAGATGACTGAGCACTGGAACAGGTTGCCTGGAGCTGGTGCAGAGTCTCTGTCACTGAGGATATTCAAGAACCCTCTGGATGCCATGGGCTCTGGCATGACCCTCCTTGAGCTGGGAGGAGCTGCTGTGGTCCCTTCCAACCTGACCCATTCTGTGATTCTGTTTCAGAGACCAGGTGAAATGGCAGGGTCTGGGTAGCTTGCAGGCTTCATGTTTTGTGGGTAAACACAGTTGGTTTGAGCTCAGCTTAGGGGAATGGGGAGAGGGAGTGCTTTCATAATGCTGCTGCCATGTACAAAACAAGAGATAACACTGTGCTTTTGCTAGGGAGATAAAGGGCATAGGCACAAAAAAAAGTATGTTGGTTGTTATGTGCTCTGGCATACTAATATGAATTAATTTTAATTTCTAATCAGTATGTTTAATTTGTAAAGCCTTAGAAAATACAATTGATGTCATTTGGGAAGGGCACATACAAAGAAAATGAGAGGGTTTGAGTACAAAATTCATTTTAACCCTGCCTGTAGAGCTGCTCCCAAACTTCATAATTAAACTATCTCAAATGTGAAAAACAACAACAACAAAAAAAACCCCAAAAACTAAAAAAATAACAACAACAACAAAACAAACAAACAAACAAACAAACAAAAAAGCTTAAAATACACTTAAACTGAAGGTTTGTGAGTTCAGTCAAACAACATAGTACACAGCAGTTAGTTTACTGCTGCACATATGAAATTCCAGAAATTAAATTATATTCAAGACAGATGGTGTCACCACAGCAGTCCTGTGTCCTGTATGTACTGGCACTGGGGAAATGGGAAATATTTTTTCTAGCCATTGCAAGATTATTCTGAATTACCTTGAAATAATGCTACTGACAATATAATCAACAACAAAAATGTCAATATCTTCTTTGTTTGCCCTTACAAACCACAACAAGTGGTTCTGTAAGGAGTTAATAAAAAATCATAGACCATTATGGGATTCAGCAGGTCAACATGTTGCTGATAGCCCTCTCTAGGAAATCCCACAGGTGGGGAACAAGAACATCAGGTGCTGTTCTTGCCTTTTGCATGCCAGTATCCTTCACTGGTCAGGAAATTGTGCCCCAGAGAAAATTAAAGCAGGGTATTTGATCTCATCCCAAAATACCCACCCCTTGGCACCAGTGATGCACAAGCTCCATCAGAGGCATCTCATATAGAGCCATGTTTATTAGGTGTGAACATGACTATATTGTTTCTAAGAGATCCTTGGGAAACAGATATGCCACTCCAGCTTGGTGGGATGCCTGGACCAAGCTTACCAAACCCATCTCACCACACAGAGTCAGCCATGGACTGCTGGCACACGGTCCCTACAGCTGGGCAAAGCACCACAAGCACAGCTCACCTGTCCTGGGAGGCAGCAGGCTTATTAAACCTGGGCAGATGTGTTCACTTGGATGGAAATCAGTGGTACAAAACTTGGCATAGGATATGATGGAGGGGGATGTGATATTTCTTTACAAACATCTGAGAAAAAGTTGAGGTTACCTGTTCACAGTCATTGCCTTATACACTTTATTCACCCATTCCCTCATTCCATGGATGTACAAGCAGCATGATGTCTGACTTGAACCACTTGTGTATGACACCAAGGACATGGAACACAAGCTGCCAAGTCCTCCATTTGTCCCTGGAGTTCTTCTTGGAAACCACACAAAATCTCATTTTGGACAGATCTCATATCTGTTAGGAACAATCCTCTCTTATGGGGCAGTCTCTAGTATGAACATTGTTAATTTCAGGTCTGTAATCCTTAGGCCAGGTTGCTGCTCATTGTGTCTTTCTCCTTCTTGGGAAAATGTTCCTTGTGGGCTAATGGGAAAAAGCACATATGCAATGTTATATGGGATCTGTTGCCATGTTGGTGCCACTCTCCTGTTGTTAGAATGCAGGGTCTGCTGGGGAGTCAGCTGGGCTGGGGCCTTTCAGTGCAGGTCTTCTGGCCTTGGTATAACCACCCTTGTTTCCATTTAACTGCTGGAATGTGTGTTTTTTGAGAGAGTATCTATGCATTTAGCCCTTTGTTCTGCCAGGTATGGTGCTCCATCATATCCTGCTCCTGCCAAACTTCATGTTCCTATTACAAATCTCCCCATCCTTTGGGCTCTCCCTGGCTCCAGGCAGACTCCCTACCCGAGATGAGGCACAATGCAAGCACAGATGTGACTGGCACAGCTGCATACCTAGCTTCCATTTTGCCTGAATGATCCAGGAAATCCACTGGCAATGGCAGCAGGTGATCTATCCTGGCCTGTGCAAGCCCTTTGACAGCTGATGTGGGGAAGCACTTTGTATTGAAAGAAATTTGAAGGTGCTCACAGATGTCTGGAGCTGAGCCTTAGTAATGGGGGTCTGTGCAGAGCAGCCCCCTTGCTCCCTCTGAATGGTGCACCCCTCCTGGCTAAACAGTGACAGCTGGGCTCTTTCCCAAGCAGCTCCCTCACCTCTGGAAACAGCTGTCCCTGGGAACCTCACATCTATATCTGATCCTGCAAATGCACGTGGCCATGGTGGCCCCTTTGTTTTCATTTGTGTGGCTTGTCTGGGGTCAGCTCTCTGTGACTCACTTGGGCTAAGTGCCAGTGAAACTCTTCACCTTGAGAAGGAGGGTTAAATGATAGCCAGAGCATGCTTTGGTTTTGTTTGGTTTGAAGAAAGGAAGGGGATGTTTCTTTATCACCCTATATTTCTGTCCAATTGGCTTTTATGCACTGCATGGTGCCCTATAAGCACCACAAAGCTTTAACATCTGTGGTGTCTTCAGCACTGCAACACAGCCTTACAAACTCAAAATTGCATTGTACAGCTCAGATCTGTGCTATTGCATGAATGGAGCTCCAGCCTTCAGAAACTATCATTTGCAGTTTCCTTTTGAGTAAAGAGTAGTGGATAGGCCTTTTAAAAGGGGTGAAAATAGCTTTGAATTGAGCAAATTGCAACAAATAGTAGCTAGTTGTATGTATGCCAGTCTGTGCCACAGGGAAGATAGATATTACAAATGCTCTGGGATTCCACTTCATCCTTTTATAGTAGCTTTTTCTTCACCAGTGCATCCTCTCCAGTAATGGTGTTAAATAATGCATATGTAATTTTGGTGTTTTATGATGTGTTATGCTTCTAACACTGGACTGAGACTGTGTTTCCCTCCCTACCCTGAAATTCAGTTGAGGATGTAGAAATCATACCATTTGTTGCTGCAGCATGTGAAGAGTTAGAAAATATTGTTTGGAGCAGACACCACTTTTTCATTGGCCTCTCTTGACTGAGTCAGATGGTCAGACACTGTCATGCCATCTGTAGTAAGCCCTGCAGGTGGATGTGCCTTGCCAAGAGATTCTGTTTGACAGCCTTTATTCATCAGATGGTTTTGCAGGCAGCTCATTACAGAATGATGAACCTGCCTATTTCTGGTTAATTATCAACTTCACAGTCTGCTGGGTGAGATCAGCTCTCTTGAAAGTGACTGATTCCTGTAAAAATGATTTTTTTTTCTCACTACTGCACCATTTAAAAGTAAACTAACATTTCAGAAGTTTTAATCACAATTGTCTTCTAGTCTTCTATAGAGACAACCCCACTAAAAAAAAAAAAAGTTGCTGATAAATGCACGTACAGTGTACTGGTCATGTTTGATAAATCCTTTGTTTCTGCTCTTAGCACATTCACACTATCAAGATGAGAGCCCAAATGCTCTCTTCTTACAACTTCATAAATGTCAGAGAAGTTAGATAGAGAAGAGTGGCTAGAATGAACTACAAATATTTTTCTCTCTTTTCTATGTGATTAATGATATAAATATAAAAATTAGTTTGAAGAAATAATTTATGTCTCTTTTAAAGTTTGTGCTGTTTATTTGATAAGTTCATACCTTTTCTTCTGTTGCTGGAGAGCATCTACTGCATTTTGGGTACTAGTTTATTTTGAGAAGTTGTTGGGTTTGTTTACAATCTTTATCATTCAGAGCTCAAATACAAAAGGTGGATGAATAATTCCTTTCTTAACATCTTCCTGGGGGTCAATGCAAGAGAAATGAGTGCAGAGCAACAGGAAATTGCATCAGGAACAGTGGTGCATTGAGAGAGACCAAGCAAAGAGTCAGATGACACCAGATATTGTTCTCAAAAGCACTTCTCACACCAAGAGAGGATTGGGGATGGTGTTTTACACCTGGAGAAGTACTGGATTTGTTGGCAGTCACTCTGTGTGCACTCAGTACATTCATTAAATTTGTATTCCAGAGGGCAAGCAAGTGGCTAGTGAAGAATCACAGAAAGCTGTGCAAGGGAGGAAAAGCTGCATCACTGTTTTCACGCTTTGCACAAGGCTCAATGGAATGGGTGCCTCATGCTGCCCTCTCTCAGCAGGAGGTTGGTATCCAACAGGGGAAAATTTGGTTAAAAAAATGCAGGTTTGAGAGTGCAATAGCCTGCAAGGGAACTCCCAATATGGAACCATAACAGGCAAAACAAAGCATTTTCTCTCAACAAAATGGGTTCTCCAAACAGAATGATGCAACAGTGGAGAAAACACACCTTTGCTAAACACAAATACAGTTAAGGAATACACAAATGAAAATACCATGCTCCTCCATAACAGAATTCTGGATGGATTTTCAGAAATAATAAAATGTCACCTGTATGTAGGTGACAAATGTAGGAGGTAAAACAAATGTCCCAAGTTTTCCAGCTGGTTCTCCATTCTATCTATTACAACAGATCAAGAGGTGTCCTGGGAAATGCCTTTACATGCTATGTAAGAAACTATAGTTAAAATGGACTGAGAAGCATTTTCTTTAGAAAATGCATCCCAAGAACATTAAAGGATGTTTCACAACTGTATAGTGTTCTAATGAGGAGCTGAGAAATTGATTTAATCTCAGTAAGTGTTGATTTTATAACAGAGTTCTCTAAGCACAAAGATAAATTATTTGTCTTTAATTCCAGCAGCCAATTTGTTGCATGCAATAGAGCAACATAAGCAATCAAGTGCAATTCCTGCTGTAATCACTGGGTGGCATTTGGGTGTGTTGGAAGAGTTCCATTTTGGATGGTAAATGAAATGGAAGATTGCATTTTATACAGAGTAATGAAATGTAAGCAGCAGATCAGTGACAGAAATAAGGATGCAGGTGAGTGCTAGATATAGGTTCATAAAAAATTCTAGAATAAATTTATGTATGACATTAAATACTTAAAGATTACTGTAAGGTGCTTGATGATAAGTAATGTTATTAAGGCTAATCTCAGGATAAGCCTGTTATTGAGAGAATAGTGACTATTAGTCTTGAGGCTGTGTCCTAGCCATCATCCCACTGGTCACATGGGATCCAAGTGCATTGCTCATCCCCCCCTTAGGCTGACACAAACCATGGAAAACCAAACAACCAGACAGCCCTGGGTGCACCAGAATGGCCCCATACAGACACAGCTGCAGAGGCCACACCAGTCTGTGATGCTGCTCCTGTACAGGTCAGACTTCCTTCCTTCCTTCCTTCCTTCCTTCCTTCCTTCCTTCCTTCCTTCCTTCCTTCCTTCCTTCCTTCCTTCCTTCCTTCCTTCCTTCCTTCCTTCCTTCCTTCCTTCCTTCCTTCCTTCCTTCCTTCCTTCCTTCCTTCCTTCCTTCCTTCCTTCCTTCCTTCCTTCCTTCCTTCCTTCCTTCCTTCCTTCCTTCCTTCCTTCCTTCCTTCCTTCCTCTGTAAAAACTTAGCTGCCTCACCAAATGCAACCAGATCACAGTGGAAACAACCAGGCAGCAAGTTCCCCTCTTTCTTCTCTTGTACAAACCACTGCTTCATGCTGACAGTAATGTAAGTGCTGCTGAGCCCTAGTGGTCTGTGAAAGTATGAATTCAGTGTATTCAGGTGCCCTCTGATCCCAGCAAAGGATTAAAGATATCAAGTTTTGTTTGTCATTTAAAGGACAAAATCAAGGAAGAAAAAAAATCTTTTAGAAAGAAAACTATGCTTTTCTGCTCTTTGAAAAGAAGAAAAACTAACCACAAACTGTCTCCTTCACTTTGCTTCTTGAATTACTTCAAGACAGAAGTGAAGGAGGATGAGAAGTTATCCTGTTTTAACTTCAGGTCTGGTAGCTCTTAGTAGGGAAAAACAAGCAAATTTTATATTCTTTTGAAACTGTAGAGGGAAAATAATTGAGCAAATAAAACCCTGTGAGAGAAGTAAACATTTTTTCTACACATGAATCCACCCTGCCTCATCTCTAAAATGGAAACTTGGGGATTTTGTACTGAGCAACAAAGTACTAGCAAAGACTTAAAGGTACATTGCTCCTATCAGTATTTCCCTATACAATCATCTGTAGATATATGATTGTTGAGAAGTCTCTTTCCTTAATATTCCCTAATATTTGCATAAAATTGTACTGCTGGATGTAAGTCACTGTGTATTTGTTGACCTGAACAAGTATGCTCTAAGAGCCCCTCAGTTTCCACCAGAAATGCTACTGCCATAATGCACATATTATAAAGGAACCTGTTTTATATCAAAGGAGGAGGTTATTTCTCAGAAAAAAAGTGGCCACAAGTCTTTTACTGAACCATTTATTTCCCTTGCCTCCATCATCATCACCACCCTTTGTCCAAGATGTGCAGTCAGAGCCACGAACACCAATTATTGAGTTAGTGAAGTTGCAGAATTATGATGATTTGCTACAACTGCTTTACCTTGCTTGAGCTGGACTCTTTCTCTGGCAAAAAGCAAGAATTGAAACAGGAGGTCCATCTAAAAGTGAGCCATCTGCATGAGACTAATGCATTAACCTCCTCACTGTAAACAATTCCTGCTGCATCCTAATCACTGCACTACCACTGCCATCTCCAGTCATGACGTCAGAATATTCCCTTCCTGACATGTTTGCTCTTCAGCCTGCCACCTGCATGCACCACTGGCAGCTGAGTGCTTCAGAAATGGATCCATCAACTGCTGCTGGGAACAGAAAGTCAGCCAGTGGCACTCCCTGCTCAAACTGGAAATGGAGATGTTTATTTTTCAGCATTGCAGAGTTACATCTAACCACCTACCTCATAAATTTTTTTTTTCTTTGCTTCAGGTCTGAATCACAAAGTCTCTGGGTCGTTCCCAGCCTGGCAGCAGCTGGAAAGGTGGGGATGTCCAGGCCTGTGTGTCCTGGTCCTCTGTGTGCAAACAGACGAGTCAATGCACAGCTTTTACTCACTCTGGGCTGCCTGTACAGGCACTCCCAAACTGGGATCTGCTCCTTAATTTGGTAAACTTTTTTTGGTAGCTATCACTGTAGGCAAGAAACTGAGACTGATGGAGAAAAACAAGGATTTTTATGAATCAGATTGTGTTGAGGGGTAAAACAATCAAAATAACTCACAGCACAAGCCTGATAGTCTGTTACAAAGCTGGAGGCACTTCCACAGATATAAATAAACCAGCACTGTAGTACCCTGCCACCATCAGTTGAGCAGTATGAGGAACTATTTATACATGCAGGAGCTCTATTTCTGGCACCACATCCCCTGGAGCATTGCCTCCAGCTGAGACTGCCACTGCAGCTGTGGCCAGAGCCACCCCCACGGGCTGGGGACACGCTGGGACACGAGCACCCCCAGGGCCACCCCGTGCAGACCCTCGGGAGGCTCTCCCAAGAGCAGAGCATTCTTTGAAAAGGCTGTCTTAAGAACTCTCTGTGCAGTTTTAAGAAAGATCCACTGTGTATAGACAGAAACAACCTCCCGGCATCACCTCCTGTTTTACGGATTCCCAAACGCCAGCTGCAGACAGATGTGCTTCCACTGATTGGCATCTTAGTCCCCCAGTGATTATTAATCTGCAGACATGCTGTAGGCTAAAAGGAAGTAAATGCCAAAGGGAGATTTACATACAATTTTTTCCCCTCCAAGATTATTTTGCCAATTTCAAGTAATATATTGAAATCACTTCTGCTTTTGGAAATAATATTTCATTTTTCAGATATCAAATGAGCTTCATTATTCTTTCTTTAGTGATACAATATTTTCTTTTAAGACAATACAAATTCAAACTCTTTTTTTTTTCTTCCATAAAACACAATTTTGCAAACATTTTTGTAATGGTAGGATGTTAGAAATGAGAAGCTCAGCACAGTTTACTGAGGTAAGATTTGCTTTGACTCAGAATAGAGTGGGAAGGGATTCCAGCACAAAGGTGAGGTAAATCAATACATATCACCTGCAGTAAAAAAAAGAATTCTACAGTGATAAGGGAAGAGTAAACGCTGTTTAAATGTATAAGAAACTACTGAGAATTTTTTTAGAAAGTAATCTGAGGTAACAACATTATTTAGAACCAGCAGATGCCTTAGCAGCATTTTATCAGGATCAGCTATCTTGTAGAAATCTCTTAAGCCAAATAAGAGTCAGTACAGATTCTGTACTAATATCACTATCTGTAACAAGACCACAGATAAAGTATAAGAAGAATGCCACAAAGCAAGGAAGCTGATTCCCAAATTGCAGTCTCACAAATCATCAAAATCACCTTAGGGTACCCTACAGCTAGCTTGCTGGTGGCCTGATGTCTCTGTTCTTCATCTTTCAGACTCATAAGATAGCTTATGTAGCTCATCTACATTTGTTATTCCAACCTCACTTTTTCACTTAATAACACCTGTCACAAGGATGATGGTGACTTTTGAGTAGAAGGGCAATGGACAAAGCACTGCTTATATTTTGGTTGGCATACTTAAAATAATTTGGTAATTCCTTCTGGAGATGTTTATGTGAGTATCTGTTATCACTATTTAGCTTTCAAGTTACTCTTTGTGTCTCTAAAACTTTATGATGGAGGTTTGAAACATGAACTCCTAAGCGTGTCTATTCCTTTGTCATGATATTAAAAGAGCTTGAACCTAGAATGGAAAAAGACCTCATACAGTATTGCTACTAGAACCTGAAAAGTGTCTCATTGCTCTGAAATTAAATCTAACTTTAATGGATTCTCACAGTTCACAACTGAAATCTGGATTTGATTTCTAGCACACCTTTGGCATTCAAAGCACGAGTATTTTAGTATTCGTTCAGTCAATCCTTAAAATGTGCAGTTTGCCATGGAGATATACAGCCTGAAATATCATTATCAATGACTACAACAAGCTGTATGGTGTTACCTTGTTGAATGTGGGCACATTACTGGCCAGCTTTGCTGCAAACAATTTCAAATAAAATTGAAGCATCACATCTGTTGCCAATGTAAATGCAAAATAAGTAGGAACCGAGACTCAAATAAACAGTGACTAGCTGCAGAATAAATGCAAGTCTGAATTTATTGCTCTGTTTAGAATTTATCAGTTCTCTGCCTTTACCACTTCAGAAAGGCAGCCAATTTTCACCTACTAAAAAATTACACTAATGGCTGATAAAAGCCTGGGCAAAGGAGTAGAGTATTTGTGAATTTAGGTCTGTGAAACCCACTAACTCCTCTGCTAAGACAAAAAAAAGCAGGTTCTGAATTATGACAGAGATGTGCAGATCTTGGAAGCCCTTGGGAAGCCTCACCACTGTCTTGGATGAGGTCAAGGTTTAAGCTAAAGAGTGTAAGAGGTATAAGAATGAGTTCAGGATGGGGAAAAGGGAGGCAGTGGAGAACAGGAGGCATTGCATTGGATTCCAAGAGGTTTAAAAATTGACATGCAGAGGGAAAGGACAGATAGAGCTGTGGGTACACAGATGAGCCCACACCTCCCAACCACATGAAAACAAAATGGTGACAAGTCAAAGATTCTGCTATTTTTAGAAGCAAAGACTAATTTTTTTTAGGTGTACAACTGCAATGCTGACATGGGGGTACTCGGGGTGGATTAAAAACTCAGTGTTAGGAAGGCATTAGAACTAATACTAGGCAAGATGATGGCTCATGAATGGCACACAGCAGTGAGAAGGGAGTTCTCCATGGATGAGCTGTATCTCTGGGTAGAACTACATGTGTATGAGCAGGTTGATATGCCACAAATTCTTAATAACTCCCAAAAAAGCAAAAAAACCCAAATCACTTCAGATGGTGTTAAGGGAATCATTACTATAACCTAGGGCTATCCACAGTCTCTTAAATCATTCAAATCATGAATCATTCATATTGTTAACATGCAACTGGTTTTGACATGCTACTAATTTATAGAAGGTTAATGTAGATTGTTGAAGAATTCAATTCACTCCACTTGTTTTCAACAGCCAGTAAGAACACATATTTATTGTAGAAGAAATCTATTCCAAAATGTCAGGGCTCCTCTATTCTTTATCCTCTTTTAGATTATAACATGCCAATTTATTGAGAAAATGCACCAGTTTGCACAAACTCCTACCTCTTTGGTGGGAAAATAGAGGAGGGATTCATTCCTCCCCCAAGCCTTTCCA
Organism: Muscicapa striata striata; assembly: GCA_030060385.1. NCBI lineage: Eukaryota > Metazoa > Chordata > Aves > Passeriformes > Muscicapidae > Muscicapa > Muscicapa striata. The sequence continues at coordinate 3,114,018 of JAREIS010000031.1, forward strand.
TTTTTTTTTTTAGATTATACACTTCATGTTGTTTCACTTGATTACTTAGTTATAACTTCACAACACAATGTATTCATCTTTGGGCAAAATGCAATAAGCAGGGATCATTTATTCCCCCTATTTGATTATTTCTTCTGCAAAAGTAAGTGAACAAATAAGATAGTACCTTAGGAATATATATTTTTTTTAATTTCTGCATTTACACAGGCACCTCTGCGCAAGTGGCTGGTAAATTATGGCGTAAACTGAAATTATAAAATTCTTGAGTGTTTTAGTAAAACTGTCAACACAAAAACCCTTTCTGAGTAACTAAATAGGAATCATCTACTTTGAAAACAGGGACATCATTAGGGAAATCAGTTGCAGTGAAGCCATCAGTATTAGGTGATCAGCTATTATTCCCCACAAGAATGTGTAATTTCAGCTCTGTTCCTGTTGAGGTCACAACTGCTGTTCTCCATAGGGTGGTGGCTGTATTTACCTTCCTGTCATCAATTCACAGCTTTTGGATGGGACAGCTGTTGAAAAGCTCACTCCCATGTACAATATGACAGCTACACCGACTCTCAAGCTTGGGGAGGAATTAATAATCTTATGTATGTGGTCACAAATGATAATTAATTCTCACAGACACTGCACATTCTAAGAAAAGTCATGGAATCTTCAAATCCAACAGCTGCTCTCCTGGGCTATTTTACCTTGTGCTGACAAACAAACAAAAACTGTTAAATGGGGAAGATTGCTGAACCAGCCTGAGTGTCTTATTTCTCTTTACAGTTGTGTTGAAAAATGCATATAACTCCAATGTGATACGATTTTCTTTGCTTTTTCTGATGTAATTATCTTATGCAGCTGATTTGGGGTGATTAAAGCAGCTGGTATATTATCTGCATTCAGACACATCTGGGTTATTTGATAATTAGAAGATTTCATACTATTTTAAAAAAGAAAGTAGATTCTGATAAACCCCCAAGAAATTCACTCCTTCCTGGAAGCTTGTGTGTTAACAATTCATACCTAAATAGAGATTAAAAATTCTAGTAGTATACTAACCCATCCAAAGAGTGCTGAATTTTCCTAAGTGAAGTTGAGAAAAGACAAAATTAAAGCAAAAACTTAAAATGTTGTAGGCAGCATTAAAATCTATTACCAGCAAGCAAAGTAGAAGTGAGAATTCAGAAATTTTATAAAACAAACAAAAAATCCTGTGTAGCTTATCAGCATGAACAGTCATGAAGAGCTGGTAGAAAGCTCAGGTCAGGGCTGGGGAGAGGAAATGCTTTTTTCTGTTTTACATACTGGAAAATCTCATCCAGTTTGTTTATGACTTTTATGTGTGGATTCTATGATTCTGCAGTTTGGAAAAGAACATATACCTGTTTCCTACAGGACTAAGCATGGAGCATGGTAAAATGTTGGGGTGTTTTTTGTTCGGTTGGTTTTTTTGGTTGTTGTTTTCAGTTTGTTTGTTTGTGTGTTTGGTTGGTTGTTTTTTCATGTTAGAAGTGATTGTGGTTTTGGTTTTCACTATTTCATCATTGAGGTGAGGGGAAGAGAGAAGAATGAAAATAGAGTCAGTAAAAGCTGTGCAGAGGGAATAGTACAGACTTGACAGGAACAGCAGACTCCCACCAACCATGAATTTTGGAAGTTTTGGCAGCTTCTGCATTTCCCCTCGTGCTTGAGAACATTTCAAAGGTAGGATTACAAAAGAAGATACGAGTGCTCAGTTGGAAGCTGTAGCTGGGCTCCGGGGAGAGGAAAGGGGCAGGCACAGAGGCAGCGCACGCCGGTTTGAAGGACTCGTTCAAAGCCTTGCCTTTCTCCCTCTCGGCGCAGGTGAGGATCACAGCCCGGCACAGGAGTCACCGCCTCTCCGTTTAGACAATACGGAGGAGGATTAGCTAACCTGAGACTGCCTTACCAACCTGTGCCTCTGACCTAAATAGCACAGTTAAGCAGCAGGGCTTTGCGAGTGCGGGACCCGAGGCAGGAGTGGGCTGACACAGAGCTGGCGCAGGGCAGCCCCGGCTCCAACCAGCGCTGGGCAGGCGCGCAGCTGCTGTCTGCGCCCGTGAATTATGAACTTCTCAACATGTTCACGGGGTAAGGTTGTCACATACCACAAACCTGAGGTCACAGAAAAGACCTAGGTAGTATCACCTCCTTAAAGCAGTAATTAACATGACTAAACAGCAGCGTCAAACCTTCCGCTCTTTCACTTTTTCCCTGGGAGGATTTTCTTGGTAAGAAACTCCTGCTACATACTGATGTTCACCTTGTCCTTACCCAATGGCATGCCTAGAGTGCAGAAAAGAAAATCTGGAAAAAAAATCTGGAACCAAAGCCTAAGATGAATGAGACTTGTCAATAACTAAATGCTCAAATTTACAACTATTTTAGATTTTAAATCCTTGCATTGATTTTAAATTTCTTTCCACTGTTTAAAATTTCATTTCTCCCAAGGAAGTAGAGAAAGGAAGAGAAGAAAACTACACTGTTTGAATACTCCTTTTGCTGAGCCTATCATCTTTTTTAATAGCCTCTAATGAATAACTCACTCAGGGATAAACATGCTACCATCATTATTTTGTCAGCAGAGTCAGTATGATTCAGAGGAGAGCAGTCATATGATTGTCACAGTTCCCAAATTGTGAAAAGATGTGGGAAAACAAAAATTAGCAGCTGAGAGAGAAGGCTTAACTTATACTAATATGAATAACTGAGCAGCCTGTGGCTCTATGTAATTTGAATTACATATACACACAAACTTAAAAAGGAAATATTACTGTTCAACAGAAACCACTCTAGAGCAGACAGGCTTCTTTTCCCTGAGAGGCCTTAAAATGACAGACAAAAATCATTGTAAGTTCATCTATTTATTACACTAACTTGGCCAGAAAAAGCAGAGTTCTTTGACAGACAATCCTTCTTAGAGTCTTAAATCATATTGACTTTAAAAGTGCTGTAATTGTAAGAGAGCATCCAGTCATGACAGATCATACTTCCTACGTTGGGCTTCTCTTCTGCATACCTCTCTTTTGAATCATGTGAGAAGAATCATTGCAAAGTAAATATCTGCACACAGGACACTGCCATGGCCAGAAGACTAGAATCATCCCTGTAGATACCTGTCAGAAACCACTGACATCTGCTCGTTTCTAGAAATCAGGACTATTGGGGTCAAGACAAGTTGATTCTGGGCACAATTTTACTGCCTTATCAAAGGCCCCTTTGTGTGAGTTTATGTGACAGGGTTCTCCAGCCCAGGAGGGAGGAATGTTTACTAGCAAGCAGCAGGCTGAGGAGATTATTACATGCTGAGAAGCAGCATGTGAAAGTCTCCCAGGACTGGTAAGCTCTGGAGACCAGTTGTTCTGTTAAATCCACCAGAACTGATAAATTCAGAGCACCAGCAGCCTGCTGGCTGTGTACAAAGCCACTGCACACATTAGAATCAACCATGGTTTGCATTAACTTGGATCGTGCACAAACAGGTAGTGGTTGCTACATGCAAATGAAAAACCCTACAGGATTACACACCTGATGAAGCAAAGAGCTCTTCAAAGGACTTTGTAACCTACCTAGGAGCCAGAGGTCCCAGGGTGGGGACTGACCTCCCAGTGCAACACAGAGGAGTCATGAGTGCTAGATTGGTGAATGTATGGTGTGAATAGTTATCTGTTATTAGTAACAGCTTAGTAGCTGTTACTATATATACTATATATAAGCTGTTACAGCTTATAGTAGCAAAATGCCTTCTGTTCCTTGGGAGATGTATGTTTCCCAACTTGATCTACTATCATGGAAAGGGGAATTTATTTACAGAATCAAACATCCAACTATATTATCAGTTATTTCTTGGCAATACTAATCCCCCCATAACTAGGACTGCTGCTGCCACTGATTTAATTTCTCAAATGACTTGCTCAAAGAAGTACTTGCGAAACGCACTTTGTACAAGATCTCACTTCCAAGACTTTCCTGGAGGTGCAGAACATGGGACTCCAACAGATCATGACAGAAACATGGTTAGCCAACTTCACCATTTTCCTAGTCCATGCAATTTAGACTTCTCATTTGAACACCAGCATGTACAGATATTAATCATCATGAGAGACCAAATAAGTAGGTTAATGCTTTTGGTTGCTTTTACTTCTGAAAGGCAAGTTTAGGAAAGGAAATACCTCTAAACACAATGCTTGCTGCTGCCACTTGAAGATAAGATTCTAGAGAGCCTGAATCTTTGTTAATTCCTGCTCCATTTTTCCCTTACTCCTGGCCAAAAAACACATACCAGCAGAAACCTTTCAAGTATTTCCAGAAGACCTTTATATTTTGGCACATAAAAGTAAGGCACATATGCAGTACACCTGCATCACTACCACTGAAAGTTGTACCGTGCTATTATGCATTACTAGGTAGTTGAAGAACTGCTCCCAGGAATCTTAGAGCTATTAGGAAAGTGTTTAATGACCTCATCTGATGATTTACAAAATAAGCATTCATGCCTCAGGAAAGTCTCTTTAGTAGGAACATGTTGTTACTATTCTACTCTAATAATTTCACTTCTACACTGCTGTGATTTCACTGTTTGGTTCTTTAAAGTAACAACTCCATGGAATTAGAAACTGGCAACATTTGTGCTTAGCAGCTTTTCTTCATTTGTCCCACTCTGTTACTTCAACAAAGTACGTGAACACAAATAGAAGTTTCTCTTTACAGGCAGAGAGACCAATGATGGTTAGTTAAAACATAAGAGCAGGCTGCTGACAAAAATCAACTGCTGCACTGTTTACACTGCTTTGCAAAATCTCCTTCAAGTGTCCTGAGCTGAAGAGTAGCTTTGTTGCTCTGAGGGTTTCTGCTCAGGTGGCTTAGCAAGGTCTTGCCCTTAGCTGCAAGCTACAGGACTGCACCTTGAGATTTTTTGCTTCATTTAAGTGTTTATAATCAGGAACTTCTGGAAACTCCAGTGACAACTGACTGCCAAGCCCTACCAATGGGTTCTTAAGCTTTCACTATTGCCTGACTGTGGCTTAACAAAGAAAGAATTGTAAAAAAACCCTCAACTTTCTCATCCAGTAAATACTGAGATTGAAATAGCTATAACAATTTCTTAAAACATTCTTGACATCTTAATGGAAGACTTCCCTTCTCTGTAGCTGAAAAGGAGTAATTTAGTTTTTGAGTATCTCAAAAGGGAAGCTATATCAATAAACTGGGTTAATGTTACAAAGCACAGTTCTCTCATACACTGTTTTTCTAGGCAGTTTTTTGCATTTAATGTGCATAGTCGACGCCTGTTGCCAGAATGAGATGCCTTGGACTGAAAAACATCCCCACTTAATGCCTCTAAAGGACATACATACAGAAGTTGAACTTTCTGATGAGACAAAAAGAATTATTCTGAAACATCAGTATTTCTTTGAGTCAATACCTTTCATTTTTCCAGCCAGACTTTTATTGTCAGAGAGAGAGAAAGAGATCATGCTGGAGATGTCAACCATTAACTCTGCTTGCAGAGAAAATGAAAAGCAAAACTCTTGAAAACTCCAGAAAAATTGTGACAAGAAATAAGAACGTTTTTACTTATATAAAGCAGAGATAAAAGGGAGCAAATTATTGATTTGGGATTTCTTAACCTTTCTGCCCCTCATGAAGTTAGTGGGAAAAATTTGATCAAAAAATTACTATCTCAGCAAGCAGTACAGGCCATTCTCTTCCTAGAAGCATAAGCAGGATCTTCCTCAAGCCAGCAAAAGCAGGAATAAAAATAAAAGCATTGCCCAATATTATTTAAACTACTTGAGATAGGCCAAAACCACTGGGCAGCTAGCATCAGCAGACAGTCATCTGACTCTGGGACTGAGCAGGCCAATCTTCTGACACTGAAGCTAGGTGAAGGTCCAAGGAAGGATAGTTTCCCCCAGGACCTACCAGTGAGATTAGCCCTACCACTAAATTGTGTGCAAATGGACCTCTCAAACCTGAAGCAGCTTTATTATGCAGTGAATCTTCATGAATTCTTGAAATTTGATTGAGAGGTCTAGTCTGGTTCTCCACCTCCATACTCCAATACTCCATAAAGTGGAGGGTGGACTCCAGAAGATAGGGCTGAAAGGTATAGAGTTTTATTCCTCAAGTGGTAGCACTAGAAATTATTTTGAAAGTTTGACATATCATGAAAATAAACTGCCTCTTGTTTGAATTTGTCCAACTCCATACTCAAATTATGAATTACAACTGGTTTTATAACTTAGATCCTTTCTAAACCTGCTTTAAGATTTCTAAAAAAGGCTTAAATTTTACATGTGCAAAGAGTCATCTTTCAAGTTCAATAGAACTATTTTAAAGAGTACACACACTTTTTTTTTCGAAAATAGTTCTTTTATAGTCCAAAAGTCATGGAGTAGGAATTATTAGAAAATACCTTAAAAATATATTTTCAAAATCTGTAACAAAATAATAACTCAATCTTTAATATTAAATTCTTCCAATAATCCTCAGTTAAAATATCACTGTTTATCAGTAGAAACAACACAGAAGTGCTATAGAATACAAAGCAGTAGAAGCACCCATGAAAATATAAATATTTAATGGTATAACTTCAAAAAAATTTTTTTTTCAAAACAAATTTAGTCAATAGCTTCTAGGACTTGTCCAGTCTCCACACAATCATATCTGAACTGAGCTGAGCTTCTGCTATTTTCAAAGCAATGTTCTGGTACAGGGCACCCTTCATGGTTTGGTTCATACTTTGCACACTCTCTTCCCGCTCATCCTGAAGCTTCTTTCTGAATTCCTGGACTCCTTCCTCAGTGTCCAGTAAAGAAGCCACAGGAGCATTATTGATTTTCTTGCCAGACTCATTCCCCCATGTCAAGCTGTTTTCAGCTTTAGTTTCTTTTAAGAAAAGAGAATTCTTCAAGGTGAGCATTTCCTTTTCCAGAGCCAGTGCTAACTGCTCAGTAAGTACTTCTTTTCTCCCAGATCTCAGGAGTTTTACACTGCAGCTTGGAGGGAGAGCTCTAGTAAGGCTGTGAAGGCACTGGAACAAGACAGTCAGATTTCTGTAAAACAAAATGATGATGGTGTCAAAAAAAGTATACTCTGTAGTTTCCACCTATCACAGAAATATCCTAGCCAGATAAAAGATTAATCCAAACACAAGAATAAAAGGTACAGAAAATACAATCACAGCCCACAAATATGGGGCTCAGTAACTATTAAGAAAATGGGATCAAAAGTGCATAGTACCAAGTAAAATCGCTTTTCAAAAGGAAACAAAAGTCTTGAGATTAAAATTTAAAATTTTAAAAATCTACTGATTGATTGCTTAAACATTTCAGCCTTTCCTCTTACATAAAGGAAATCAACTTCTAATTTGAGGAAAAGACTGAACCTTATTACAAAATACACTCTAAGCAGTTACACCTTTTTTTATTTTTTAGCTTGAACTCTTCAAAACAGCAATATTTGTCAATATTCCAATATCCAAGTCATAAATTACAGCAATATTACTAACTTGCTTAACCTGGTTTAGGAAATATTTGTCAAAGAATCTGCATAAGAAAGGACTTCAGATCATTTCCTTTACATAATCATGGTAGATAGAAAATAACTATAGCAGAAACATACACAAAATGAGATTACATTTATATTGCAATAATAAACTAAAATATGACCTTGCAATAAACTTAAATTTAATTTAACTTGGTTTTGTGGTTTGGTTTTTTTTTTTTTGTTTTAATATTAATATATAAATATTTAATATTTAAAGTTTTTTTTTAAATTAGCACACATTGAAGAAAAAAAATGTTATTCTTAGTATAATGTGAAATTTGTAATAAGAAAAAAATAATAAAAATTATGATGCAGCAAAATGAAGAGAATGAATAGCACCAAGCAGATATTTTTGGAGACTAGACTTATTTCTAATTCAATGCTCCAGTCTGTACAAAAGTAAACAATTCAGTTCAGGTTCTGTCATGGTTCTGATCTGAAAACAAGTCTGTTATTGGTGATTGTTATCCTAACACACTTGCAGCCTATTGGTTACAATTTCAGCTGCTGCTTATGGTACCAGTAAGAAACACCAAAAAAGATAAAAAAGGGTGTATGGAAGATGAATATAAGCTATGTTTTTCAAGTGATTTTACCTGCAATATATTGTCAGAACTCCTTCAAATGGATTTTTCAGGGCCCAATTAAAAATTGTACCATGGATATTTCCTGCTTTATGACAGAATATATTGTCCTGGCATTCCTTAAATGGGGTGCACTCCATTTCTCCCAGTAACCATGATCTGACTGGAGTCAATGTGCAGTCACAAGACACAATCTGAAAGGAGAATCTGACAGACACTGCAAGGACAGCAAGTATATCTTGCATGGAACCTGCAAAAAATACAGTAAAAAAAGGTAGTTGAACTCAATATGTTGATCATGCTGCATACATTAAATGAGCTTTAATTTTTGGCTCATACTCCCAGTTTTTTGTGAAGGATTTGCACCTGACTTCAGGCATTTTTTGACAATTTTCTTCTCACCTAAATTCTTATCCCTACTTCTCTCAAGCAAAACAGTTGATTAATGGGGCATCACCAATTTAATGAAAGCTCTTAAGATAAAGATCACCTTGCCAAAAGAAGGCTATTAATAGCCTCCTGTGATAGGAAGATGACATGTTGGCTTTAGCAGTGACACAGCATTAAAGGAAGAAAAATTAAAATTCATTGCAAACAATAAAAAGGATATTTCACTGCTTGAGCAAAAGCCCAGTTCAAAATCAATTCAATCAGGAATATTAAAATAAATGAAAATAAGTTACCTTAATATACATGCAGATGAGGAAGAGCTTCAATTACTTTGGTATTATTTAAGAGGTAGTAGTATGTCAAAAAAATAACTTTTGGATCTAATTACAGTATCTTATTTACAGAAAAAACATAGGCTTCAGCATTCTGTACTCAAACTTATCTTCAAAATTATCCTTTCCAAATACCCTTCATCACCAATGCTAGCCAAACCTTACAGCAACTAACTAAACATTTTTTCCATTTTGAGAACCGTTCCATCTCCTATTTCACTCAGCTTTAATTCCCAAAAGGTCTGTGAAGCTCGTGTTCAGAGAGAAACTTAGTCTGGTATCACCTAGAGTAAATAGAAGAATCAAATATATAAATTTATAAATCCAAAGTATATAAATCAATTTACCTGTACAGTAACTATTTTCCCTAAGCATCTTCACTGAGTATCTGCCATTTGAAATATCTTCCAGATTTAACAAAATTTTCCCACAGAGAACAGTAATCTTTTTGCTCTGCTGTAAACCTTCATTCTGATGGTTTTGCTTGCTGGCATGCAGAAGAACTACACAGCACACACGATGAAATGCCAAGAGTGGTGAAAGGCTGGTGACAGCAGTGACTGTCTTTGCTCCATCCAGCTGAATCCTTGAAGATCTTGTAGGAAACTCCTTTTTCAGATCATTCTTGCTATGCAAGTCCAATTTCATCTTTTTTGGAGGAGGCTCAATTTGACTTGAGGAGACTGCCAATGCTGAGAAGGCTTTGTTCAGCTTAATCATTTTACTTTGACACTTGATAATTGGAGAAATCGAAGAGAAGTCTTGATCCATCACTAAAGATAAACTCACATCACTCAGTGACCTGTGAAAATCCATACAATGTGACTGCCCTCCCAGTTCACATTTTTGCCTTCTGACAAATAACCACAACTCTGCAGATGTGTACAGACATTTAAGACTATCATAAACTCCATTACTATTCCAGACTAAGTCACAGACTTTGCAAACAGGCTAAGTCCTTCACATGACTGTTTCACATAAACTGAGTATTAAGATTTCTCATAATGTGGATTGAATTTTCAAAGAGCTTCTAGGAGTTAGATGCCTCATTTCAACCAAAAGTATTTTGATGTTTAATTCAGCCAGAAAAAGCTGAAAATTCTAGGTAACCTATACAGATACTCTATGACATTTATGGATTATTTTTTAAAGATTTGACTTTTTCTTTAATAAAAAACTGTGGAAAATATCAATTCTACCCTTTTGAGGACTAGAGGACTTGAGGACTCTACATTTTTATAGATATTCAAACAAAATTGAATGAAGAATAAAATAAAACGTTTAAGATACTATTACTTTGAATATGCAGCAATTTCCTGAAAGGTATGAAGTACTTTATTTATTCAACAAAGGGCTCTTTCAATGAAATCCTAATATTACTGTTCCAGATCCTCTCTCAGTGAATATATAACTCTGTCAATCAATTCAATCTCAAGATGTCACTGTCTCATGAATGTCTAATTTTCTTTACAGAGAATTATCACCACTTCATAATGCAATCTATGATATCACTGCAATCTTGCTTTAGTAGGAAGCACAAAAATAATCAGTAAAGAATTACAGTGTTGGGGTTGGAGATAAAGCAAGTCCTTTCCCCAAAAACAGAGGTTGTTGAACAAAGTACTGAACTGGAGCTCAGAAGACCCAAGTTCTGCTGCTGGCCTGCCAGGTAACCTTGGACAAATGGCTTATTCACAGATCTTTTCTCAACTGCAAAAATGGGAGAGAGAGCTAGATTGCTGCTGGTTTTTAAAATCTGCTGAAGATCTCTGAAGTTATAAAGGAAGGAAGTATTTCACTTTAACAAAAAAAACCAAAAACAAAACAAAACAAAAAAAAAAGGCAAAGGCATCATCATCAAAGCTTAAAGAACAAACACTAAAAAGGCAAAAAACAACCCTTTGCCTCAATGGCTCTTAAGAGAGGCTATCAAGAGGATGAGGTCAACTTTCTTGTAAAGTTACAACAATCTGGCAGTTGGGAAAGAATACAGCTCCAGAGGAATGGCCAGAGGGCCTAACAGGTCAGCTCCCTCACAACCACCTGAATGGTTTTCAGTGGCATCAGTAGTCTTTGAGCTCAGCCTAACACAGCCTCAGCTACACTGTCTGTGGGAACATGGGTCAAAAGATAAGTTCTGACTCCACCAAAGTTTACATTACACAATTCACGTTGCAATTTTATGTTTCATGTAAACCCCTTTTTTCACACTGTTTCAACTTAGTTCCCACTCTGTAAGGGAAAATGACATAAGTAGTATTTACAACTAGAACTGAGTAATTAAAATAAATAGAATAAACAAATAATTTTAAAGATGATTAAAAATAAGTTATTTTGAAGGTTTAAGTATTGTATGGCTGATTGTTCCACAAAATTTACACAAAATACAAGCTTTGCAAGCATTTTGATTAGATACTTGACTAGAAGAGTTCAATTCAAAAGCTAAGTATTAATTAGTTGGTAAAAAAATTTAATACATTTTCTTTTGTGCTTCTTGAAGCTAATCAATTAGGAATGGCAAGTAGCTAACAGTAAAGCATCAGGAACTAAACTAAGAGAGCTCTATTTACAACACATACTGATATTAGCATTGCTATGTCAACATGGACTATAAAGAGCCATAAATTTTGTCAAAGAACTTTCGTAAAAAGTCTCCAGTAATATTGCAATTATCCTCACACAACTGATTTCTGGCAGTATAATGTATTTTTCTGTGCAGTGCTAGAGAGCAAGCAAGCAGTAGCAAGAATACTGACAAAGGCACATTTGAAACATTGCAGATGTTCAAAATGAGGAAGTTCAAATTTACTGCAGCGTTTAACTAACATATTTATTTTCTACAAAACCATCAATGAAATTATTAGATAAGTATATATACTCACGAATAAAATGATTCTGTTAGTTTTACTCCAACTACCAGGCTGTCACCCACAACACGCTGCCACAATTCTTCTGTGAAGTGCTCTGGGACTTCAGACACCAATGATGGCACTTTACTAAGAGAATCAGGAGGATTTTCTACATCATCCCAGAGAGAGACAAGGCCTTCCTTAGAGAAAAATGTGGTTTTTTAGATAAATTAAGTAGAGATATTGGTTCTTTTTATACTGCATTACTTTGTGTTTCACCACAAGTGACTGCTGGAGGAGCTTTTAAGATACATAAAATGAAAGAGATATATAAACTAGTTTATTCTTTACAATAAATAGAACTGAATTTTCTTAAAACTCATTATATCATCATGTAAAAAGTACACTCTATTCTCTCCTTGTAAAATTCACACGTCAAAATCTTGACTAGTCATACAATTAATTGTCCAAAGATTTAAGGTGCTAGAATTCATATTATTGCATTTAATTGCTCAATACTTTGTTGTCCAAACCTAGAAAACTTGAAAGATATCACAACAGTAACTGAAAGGGAGATAACTCCATTTCAATTAAATCAGGTTTCTTTTGAGCAACGTATTAAAATAAAATTTTCCCAACCTCCATCACCTTCTCAGCCCACAGTACACTCTGCCTCCATAATAAAATCAATTTTGCTCACATAGTTCTCTGACAACTCCCTTTTTGTAATATGTGAGATTACAGACAGATATTCAATATCTAGGCAACTGTGCCAATTAGAACTGTACACTCACTCCCCTTGTGTTTGTCACTAACTCTGTTAGAGGTTACTCCTCCACACCACTCAGTTGTCAGGAGGTATTGTGCACATCCATTTCAAGCAGAAACAACTAAATTTACTCCTAACTACACATATTGGCAAGTTAAGAAAATCAACCAGACTTAAAAAGCAGATTAAAGGCTTTTGATAGTGGCAACCCCTACAGGTGAAAGTGGTAAGTGATTAAGGACAGCACCCTCTACAAATAGCTTGGCAAAATTCAGAAGTGATCTGGCCCATCTCCTGCATTTTACCTGTTTTGAGTTTGGTAGAATATGGGTTCTTTCTTCAACAAGATCTATTAATGCTCTGCAAGACTCAAGAATAACCCTCTTTTGGAGCCCTAAATGCTGCTGCAGCTCTCGAACAGAAGTCCAACCAGCCTGCAAAAGATAATCATTAGACTATTGCACATAAGAAAGGATATTAAAGCTATCAAAATATCTTTTCACCTTTCCATTTTTATGCAGGAATCACAAATAACTTTGTGATTTCTAAAAAAATGTTCAAGTCAGGCTACTCTGTTTTTAAAATATGAATCTCAGAATCCCGGTCTTTCAATATTACACCTAGAGTTTAAGATAAATATTAAGGTAAACTTAATCAAATTACATAGATATTCAGATATATTTCTGTAGATATCTTTCATTAATAATTCTGCTTCACTTTTTCATGGATAGCAGTTTCATTTTCTTCTCAAGATTTGTATTGATTATTGGTCAAGTAAACATATTGAAGAGTTGACATATGCAAGCAGACACATGTTGGCTGTGTCTCTGTTAAACAAAACACAATTAAAAAAATCCCCCCAAAAACAACCAAGGCAAACCAACCAAAAAAATCCTCAAACCTAGCAATAAAAAAAAAAAAAAAAATCATGACACCTTCTCAGGTTTTAAGAAAGATCCTCAAAAGCTATTATCTGGAAAGCAAGATCCTAGGAAGTACAATGGTGTCAAGGAAAGAACAAACTCAACCCTGGAATGCAAAACCAAACTTCCCTCTTACCCATTACCTTAGAAAATCCCCCCAAACACATAAATCCATTTTAAGCCTGGATAAAAAAGCAGTTCTCATAAGTGAAGTGATGTCCTCTGCTCAAGCTGCAATGGCAAAGGACATTTAGACCAACAGCATTCTCACGAAAAGTCCCGTAAAAAATTGTCACCTATCAAACTGTGAATCTAAACACCAGATTCCAAGCCAGACTTGAGTCAAGAGACGAAAATGAAGAGTTAAGAACAAAGATGAGTCTACAGTACTTTCCTAATTAAGGTCATCAGAACACTAAGCCATCATTTACTCCCAATGGAGCCAAGTCCTGAATAAACAATTGAGAACCAGAAAGCAAATGGGGAAGCATAGATGGGGAAGCAGTCAAAATGGCCCAACATTCACTGCTGTATGCTTGCTGACCAATCTGGCTTTTGCAAGCCCTTTTTCCTCCTAAAGCCACACAAGAAAAAGACCTGAATTCCACCATATAGCAAACCCAAGACAGAGCTGTGTCCCCCATCAACCCTCTGTCACAAGTGACAGGCACATCCTTTCTGCTATATGCCAAGATGTACTGCACTACAAGCATCAGCACGAGTTACAAGTTTTGTGCTGTGAAACTAAGAAAATAAAACTAGATCACCTTAGAAGACAAAATAAACCTGAACATAAAAATAAGGCAGTGCAAAGCCAAAGACAATGGAGCTGTGAGTAAATTCAGAATTACTGTCTTTACAAAACTATCAAGTAACAGAGAAGAGAACAGACCAGTGGACATAAAGACACTTCTTTATTTCTGCCAAAACAATCAACTAAAACCATGAGAAACCCTGTAACCTCAGCTGTTGCAATGTAACTGCAGTACTCTGCCAAAGGATGTCATCTTCAGAAGATACCAAAACACATGTTAAAGTGCAAAAAAAAAACTTCAGAGGAGACAAGACTGGATTCAGGCTTAAAATAGTGTATAAAATAGAAACACAGAACAATTTAAAATTGCTCAAGCTGATCTATTTTTCAATTTCACTGCCTCCAAAATGCAGTTTATATACATTACTGTGTATAACTTAAATGCAACTTACTTATACAGTGGGCTATAATTCATTCTTGCCAAAGATCTCACGTGGCTAAGGAAACAGCTGTGCAGATGTGAAACAAAGGTTAAGCAACAAGCATGAAGAAGAGCTGCATCTGCTATTTCATTTTGCTCTAAAACACAAGGTTCCATGGAGACTGTGAAAACTTGATTTGATTGCAAATTTCTAGAATACCTGGATTTTGATAATAAATATCAAGAGGCATCACTTCAAGACTAAATAAATTTGAAAATTCCCAAGTTAAGCAGAACTCATGCACTATTGCTTCAAAACAAGCATCCTTGAAATTCAATTATACATCAGATTATAAAAGCCAGCAAGATTACTTCACTGTTCAGCAAATATAATACAGAACAATGGGGATTTGAACAAGGAAGCAACAGTGAGGTTAAAAAGAAATATCTGCACCTAATTTCAAATTCATCAGCTTGACAATTTCAAAAATTTACAGGATTAAAACACCGTAAATTTCCAACTGCTTACAGTGCTTGTGCTAGTATGTGGCTTTGAAAATTAGAGATTAAAAAGATCTAAAAGCAAAGAAATGTAAGGTCTTAGGAAGGATTCTGTGTCTGTAAGAACTGTATCAGCACATGATAGAATATCCAGCCAGTGGCTTGTTTCCAGCAGAACCAGTAGCAAACAAAGCGCAAAACAAGTGCAAACCAGATTATTCATTTGATCTTGACACAGTTTCACAGAGCTCTACAGCTGGAAGCCAGTTGGTGTATTCAAAGAACAAAGTTACAGAACAAAGAAGGTACAGCTGTCAATGGCAGGGTGCACAACCTTCATTACAATAGTGAAAGGAGCAGCCAGTAAGAGACAGAAACTAATTTCTGTTTAGTAGAAGAGTAATGTAATGAATAATGTAATGAGTAGGACAAGAATGCAGCATTGAATTCAGTTTTAAAATATGACTGTCAAAAAAGGAAAAAAAAATGCAGAAATGGAAAAAGATGCATTTGGAAGGAAGACTGCACTTCTGCATTTTAAAGCCTAACATGCAAACTTTAAAAAAGGTAGGACTGGAAGGGATCTCAAGAGGTTCTCAAAAGTAATCCACCTTTTATTTTCTTAGCTTTCTATAAGGGAAAAAAAATATTTTGTCCACTGTTCTCCAAACAGCTTTTATTATTTGGATGATGCACAATATCTCTTTAGGTATCTTGTTCGTCACTAGAACTTGAATAGTCTTTTATTTTTCATTTTTTTCATAATATGTCCTTCTCTTATTTATTTATTGGCTCGTAAATTATTGCCAATTAATTAGCTTCATTTTTAAAAGCTGGAAATAAAACTGTTACAATACCCTACTTAGTTTTCACTAAGTGAAAGTGACAGAATAATTACCTCATATCTCATCTTTAAAGCGCCCTTAGCAAACTAACAATAGCCTCACATCATTGACTCAGTATTAGATTCACGTTCTCCCCTAAAGCTTTATTTTTCTTAAATAATCTTCCTATTTGTTAATTATTATCTATTTGGTGTAGTCTAATACATACACTGCTAAAGCACTCACATTGGTGAGTATGCTGGGTGGGAAACTCCAGCAAGTTTTTCCCAGTTTGTTCTATAAAGGATGCTAGTTAAAAGAAGGATACATTTTAGGTTTATCTACAGAACTTTTCAAAATTATCCTTATAAAACCACTAGTAACAGAAGCACGAACACCAGAAGGTGGTGAAATAACCATCACCAGCAATTAGTGCAAATGCACTCACTGAGAACCTGCCGCTGCATCACCTGAAAAGTTACATATGTAATGGGGAGCAAAAGAAGTAAACATTCCAATTCTTTTAAGCTGGTATTTAAATATGAGTAAAATGACTGCTAAGGAGCTCTGATAAGATAGCTTCAACATTATCTCAAACTTTTAATTAAAATTAAATTAGACCCCTACAATTACCTAAATGCACTTATAATAACTGAGAGAAGTGAAACACTACCACAGAAAAAAGCTGGAAGAATACCACTGATTCAAGAATAAATACTTAACCATGTTGTTCTTTTCCCTGAACCACTTTTTCAATAATAACAGTATCATTAACCTCACCCTTTAGATACTGCAATGACACAGAACAGTAATTTATAGAAAACATGGAGGCAGAACTGTTGAGTACAAACCTGTAATCTTGTTTCAAGGGCTCGGACAGTAAGCAAACCATTCTCTTGCAATCCTTCTGCAGCAGGAACATCATGCTTATAATTGATACCACTCTGAAAGAAAAAAAAAAACAAAACCAAAACCCTGAATGAATTAAAAAGCTGAAAGTAAGGTACAGGCTACTACATAGCATTATAAAAATCTGAGGGGAAACACAGCAAGCCAGGAGAATCACAGTATGTCTTTTAAAAGAAAAATCCTATTATCTAAAAGCAATTAGAATTTGATAGTACATAATGGAAAGATCCAATTATGAGAAGATAATTAATGAGCACTATGGCCTGAATTAAACTAAGTGTTCTTAGCCAAAAGGTAAGCATTGAAACAAAACTATGTGAAGCATTTTCAACTGCATTAATTTCCCAGCAGAATATTGATACAATCATAGAAGCAAAATAATATCTTCTGATAATTTAAGATTACAGTAGGAAATATTATATTCAAACTTCAGGGCATTTCATAGCACACATCCAATTTTACTTTGCATCAATACTTTAATGATTTGTTGAGGTTTTCTTAATTTAGTAAGCACAGACTGAGTAGCTGAGAAAAGGCAAGCTCAACTTACTGCATAGTTGACCTCCCCAAGATCTGTTATTTTGAATGTACTTAACACGTCTGTACTGGAGTCATCCTCAAAAAGCAGTAACAGCTGCTCACTTCCAGAGCTAATAAAGTCATCCACCAGAACACACTTCACTTTTTGCCATTTGGAAGCCACCTACAGTAGAAGAGGTTTTAAAATACATTTATTAGAATAAATCTTGTATTTGAGATCCCATTTTGGTGAAGCTTGATTTCCATTAAGAGGGAGCCAATTCAGTTGTGTGAAACACAGTAATATTTAGAATTTTCAAGCTCTCACTCTCACCCCATTATTTAGAGCCTATGTAACTCTGGGAAAAATTAGCCATTTCTCTTTAAAGATCACTTTCCAGATTACAGGTCGCAGAGAAGATGACAACTTTTCAGTGTATTCAAATAGCTGAATGTAGAAAAATTATTTAGAACATCAATACTTGAAGATCAGCGAAAGGCATTTTACCTTTGACATTGAGAAATATCTTCATTTCACAACAATAAGGCAATATACACAAAAAAAGACCACAGTAAAATGGAGCTGTTTAAAGCCACCAGTACCTGTAAGCTGTCTCTCCTCTGTACAACACAGCTGTTTCCAGAGGCAAAAGACACAACAAATAGCAAATCGTTGCTACTGGTTAGAGCTGGTTTTACTGAACATGGCTTTTCGTAAGGAAGCTCACAAACACCTTTAGGGGCACCATTTTGGAACCAAACAAGCTGGTTCTTGTGGGTTATGGCAACAAGTGATATTCGGAGCTGTTGCTTCAATCTCTCGCTCTTGCAGACGTAGACAGAAGATACCACTCTGCTGTAAGCATGAGGCATGAAGCACGTGCCAGTCAACATTTTCTGTGTTTGAATTGCGTATCCAAAGAACTCACTACCCCAGATGGCTCTGTCTGAAAAAGAAAACCCATCTGGATCTTCAGTCTCTGGCAGGCAAGCAGTTCTCACCCCTAAGACAACAGTGCCTTCACCCACAATTTCACCTGTCCACACTATAGAAGAGAGCTGAACAGGAGCACTTTGAACCACACATGTGCTGGAAGAGATGTAGAACAGCTTGTTGGCATGTCTCCACAACAATGATGGGCCAGCAATCAACCTGATGTCTTCTTTCAGGTCGTAATCCAATCTAAAATAAAAAGATGGCTCAAATTGGTTTGAGCTGTGAAGCAACAATAAAAAGTATTTGACATTGTTCCGTTTTTTCTGCTTCATCAAAATGCAAGGAAGAACAATCCCTGTTCTGGAATCTGTTGTGCAGCTACAACAAATCATTTCAACTTTTGAGTGACTGGCTGCCATGCTGAATACTCCAGAAGACTTCTGAACAAACAGCTTAGTGTCTCTGTTGAATGTCATCCTTCTGACACATAAATTTACTGTTTTATCATCTGCTTCCTCTGCTCGCTTTGGTTTTGACAACTGAAATACAAGGACTTCACCATTGTAGGACAAGAATTGATCTTGCTCACTCAGAAGCATCTTGATTTATCTTATGTGTATTCCACTACAAGGAAATCACATGTGCCTGTATTGCTGTTAGGCTTATTTCTTTGTGGAAATATTAACCTTTCTGGACATTTTCCATCTACAAAAGCAAATAAGAAAAAAAAATTAAGTTTTTTTGGGAGTAGCTGAACTGAATAACTTAACAGTAACTATGCATTGCAAAGCAATAATACAGAAAAATTTGAGAATGAGGTCAGTTTGTGCTTTAACCACACAGATTAGTAATGAAGTTAAACAACTTTGCACTGAGATATTTAAGTAACAGAAACATTTCAGAAACGTTTATTTACCAAAGTATGAATTCTCTGGTTATCAACAGCTGCACAGCATAATATAAACTGATAGAAACCAAACCACACACTCACAATTTGTGTGATTGCATTGAAGATGCAAATTCTCAAATTAAAGACCCTTCTCTCGGGCGTAGTGCTTATTAGTAGCTATTTTGTTAAAATTATAAGGCCTCGAAGGAAAAGTTTCTCTGAAGAAGGATCCAGTGATTTTACGGCCAAGTAGACTCCCTCTCCCCCTCTCTGCCCAGAGAAGGCCCCGAGGACCCTGACGGAAGCGCATCCGTCTCACCAAGTTTCACTCAACTTGCGGGTTCCGCAGCGACGCCCCCGTCCCGGCTCAGGCCACGTTACGGCCCGCCCCGCCGGGCCCCGCGGGCTCCCGCGCAGACACCGGCTACGGGCACGGGCAGCGACCGGCGGGGCCGTGCCGCGGTTCCCGGCGGGGCCTGTCCCCGCGGTTCCCCGCTGTGTTGTACCGCAGTCCCCGGCAGGGTCTCTCCCGCAGGGCCGTGCCGCTGCTCCCGGCCGGCCGAGCCGCCCGAAGCTCCCGCCGCGGGGAGCATGACGGGAGCGCGGCGGGGGCGGGACTGGGGGCGGGGCCGGGGGCGGGGCCTGCCGCCGCCGCTCTCCCCGCGGCCCCGCCCCCCGGGCGCCGCTCCATCCCCTTTTCCCGCCGCTCCTCGCGCTGCCGGAGCCGCCTCAGTGCGGGCGGCGCGGGTGGACCCGCTGGATCATGGCTGAGGTGAGTCCCTGTGCTCCTGTCCCCTCATTACCGCCTTTCTGTCGCCCTCCTTCCTGCCCGCCTGCCGGGTATCCTCTCCCCGGCCGTCGCCCGCAGCCGCTCGGGGTTGGTGGTCTGGCGGGACGGGTGGCCGGGCCCTGCCGTACAGGTGAGGGTCTGGGGCTCCGGCCTTTCCCTTCCTTTCACGACCCTGCTGTTCCTTGTTTCCTTCAGCAGCGGCAGGACAAGGCAGCGCTGATAAGCGAGACCCGGCGGCGTTTCGAGGCGGAGTACCTGCCAGGTGAGCCGGGAGCGGTGGGTGCTGGCTCCGGGACTTGTCTCCTCTCGCTTTTCCTCTCGGGGGCCCGGTATCCCACTTTCCAAGCCTGGGAGAGTCTGTGTCTTTTCACAGAATCGACCGGGTCGGAAAAGGCCTCCGAGATCCTCGAGGCCAACCTGTGACTGGACCTGTCAGCCTGCCCTGGGCACTGAGTGCCCCATCCAGCCTCTCCTTAAACACCTCCAGGGACGGCGGCTCTGCCACCTCCCTGGGCAGCCCCTTCAAATATCTAATCACTCTTAGTGTAAAGAATTTCTTCCTTATGTCCAACCTGAGCTTCCTGGTGCTCTTAGGGTGTCTGAAGCCATGGAAGGGTGCAGTGCAGAGCAGGTTTCTGTGCTGGCTCTCAGTCTGCTGGGTCTGGCCTGGGCTGCAGGATGTGTTGGGGCAGAGCTCTCGGTCCTTTTCTCTGCAGCTGTGTTTGGTTGGCTGGAGAGTGTGGACTGGGACATTGCTGTGCTTGGTGTTCTTTGGACATAAAACATGTCAGGGAAGGGGGAAGGGTGGCATTCTGACCTCGTGAGTTTGTCAGAGAGTTGTTTTTCTGGAGTAACTTGCACTTGAAATTCATGCAGGCCATAATTAAGATCATGCTGCATGTCCAACTCGTTCTTAAGTGCAGGTACATTTAAACTTGTAAATAAAGCCCGGGAGATGCTGGGGATGCCCAGGGGAGAGGGAAGACTGGGGTAAGCCTAGAGTGGTTTCCTTTTATTTCAAGATAGATTTGCATTGCTTCTGTTGGAAGAATGTAGAGTATGCTAACAATTGCAGTAAGCAATATATTCCATTGTGACTATCTAGAGACTTTCTACTGAAAACATGCTTCTGTGCAATTTTTAATGCAAATACAGTAAGGGTCCAGTAGTTGTGTTGCCTTCATCTCTTTTAATATCAGCCTCAGTTCTGCAAATAAATGCCTTGCTTTGATGTTTCTGATCAGAATTATTGAGGTTACCTTGCTATCTATCACTTTTATGGAAGGGTTACCTGCTTCTTCATTGTAGTGGGCTGGAACATGCTTTCTGGAAAACTTTGAAGGCCTTGAGGGTGGTACACCTTTGTCTCATATGTTTACTCTCCTAACTTTCCTAAAGGAGACTACTTTGGCCTTCGTTAGAGATGACCTTTATTCCTGATGACAAAATTTATTAGCAAGTCTTGAAGTGCTGAGAGCTTATTTTACCATTTGATATTTCTAAGTGAAGAAAGGTATCTTTGTAAAGCTCAGGCTTGAATGAGTGGAGGCTCATCTTAAATTCTAAATTTTTCTGCCCCTTAATGTTTTCAATTAGTGTATATTTTCATATGTTGGGTGATTCAACTTGCTTTATGTTCTATTATTCCAGAGTCACACTCATAAATAGTTATTTCAGAAAGCCTAGAACTGCTCTGGGACAATGGCTGTGGAAAAGGGGTATTGCTTTTTCAGTTGATCTACCACTTAAAATCATGAAATTGCACGAGTTTCTCTAGTTGTAATAATGTTTCTGTTGGGCTGGCTGATACAGCCATTAAAATAACTGAATACTGTTGCAAGGTAAACTGTAATCCTGTTTGCAGTGCTTTGAACACTTTTTCTCAGTAAGCCCATTTTTGGGTCATGGTTTCTGGCTATTGGCCCTTTCAAGAAAATAGGATTAAGACTTTTTTGAGTTTGTGTTCCTAAGACTCTGCCACAAATTGAGGAATGCCACCAGCAAATTAATGTTTTCATGAGCACGATCAAGAGTGAAAAATGCAGGATTTTAATTTTGTACTGATGTATCAATATTTACTTTGTGTGTTCTAAAATGTTTTCTTTTATGCTTCTTAATCAAAGGAATGTAGGGCTGCATGTATGCATACACCCTCAAACCTGTGACTTTGGGGTGTAAAGGTACGAATGATTGCTTCATACCCAAGAATTTTAGTCTTCTTGCAAAACTAAGGATGCTGTCAGGATACACTGAGGTGCTGATCCTTCCTAAACTAAACTAAAGTTTAGTTTGGCCATAGAATTGTGGACCTCTACAGAGCAAACTTTATTCCATTTTTAGGTGAACTGCAGGTGTTAAAGTTGGAGAAAAGTTTTCAGGCAGTTGGGGTTTCTTGTTGGGGTTTTTTTTGTTTGTTTTTTTTTTTATTCTCCTGGAGGTTTCAGTATTTTCTTTTTCCTCTGAGGAAAACAATGTAACTGGTTATTCTAGAAACACAGTGATTCTGATCATCAGAGATGAAGTGGTTCTTCCATATTCTGTTCCTCATAGTTACTAATTTCCCTCCTTCCTCTCTTCATGCTGGAAGAATTGCTGAATGTCAAAAATGCTGTGATGGCCTTACAATAATGTTTACTTTTCTTATTAAATGAAAACTTAGAGGGTCTTTGAAATCCTGCTTTTTCATTGAAATTATTTATTAGCAGAATACAATTTTTAGATTAAAGTAAAATCTACAAAAATATATAGGTGATTCAGTAAAGTCTAATATTCCAACATGTATTATAATTATTATTATTATAATATGCTGTGTTCTTGATAGTTTTCAAGGTTGGGTTGGAAAAGTTCTGTTCAGCAACTGAAAGCACCACAAATCTGTTTTTTTAAATTTATACACTTGTTTCATTTATGCAACCAAATCAGAAAATGCTTTAGATTGTCAGAGAACCTTACTGGTTCATTTTTCCAAAGTTTGCAAGAGAACTTTCTTGCTGAAGTTGTTCAGCTAATTTGGCCATTGAAGTGTTCTCGAAGGAAGCTTGGCCACTGTTGGATTTCTCTGCAGAGCAGTATTTATTATTAACTGAAGTCTTGTGGTGATTTTTTTCTCTTCAGTTAACTTTTTAGCTGGGTTCTAAAGACAACTTCAGTTCTTGTGAGGAATGTATGTCCCAATAATGAAACCCTTGTATTTAAAAGGTTTATTTCCAATAGGGGTCCTGTTAGTCCAGTAGACTGTCTGATGTGGTAGGCAGACAGCACTTTGTCTTCACTGGTTTTTGGGCCTAATTTTTGTTTTGCCTGTTTGGATTCTTTGTGAGTGTTGGTGATGTAAATGATTTTACTGGTGAAAGGAACAATGAAAACAAAAGGGTTTTTTTTTGTTTTTTTTTCTAGCACTGACTGGCACTAACAACGATTTCTAGCAAACAAGCATGTCTTTTTCTATAGTGAATTCCCATTCCTTAGAGGATTTCTAGTATTATGTTTTATTTCTGGGCTATTAGTATCTATTTTAATGTTACAGTGGAAATTATTTACAATCAAGTCTTGTTAGACTTTTTCAATAAACTAGTTTTCGTCACATTTCCTTTTGTATGTTAACTGTTTCTAATTGCCTGTTGTTTCCTGGCCTTCTCCATTTACATCCTTTTCCTTTCACCTTTAGGCAAATCTTAATTTTCAAAAATTATTTATCAAGAGAGGTTTCCCATCCTTCCAATGTAAAGGATTAAATTTCACCATGCCCTTCTTTAAGCCAGTAGCAAAGGTGTTTTGTTAATCATATGGGCTGATTTCAAATAAATTTTTAAACATATGGAACACCTTAAAGATCAGTGATAAGACTATAGTAGAAGACTTGTAAAGCAATGTTCTGTATACCTTCAAACAAAACATGTGTCTTATGTTCTGAAAAGTCTGTTTTCCTGGTTCTTGACTTTCAGGCTGAGAGTCCTTTTCTGAAGGGAGTTATCATTCAGGTTTTTAAATTTGGATTTATCTGGATTTAGTGTGTGACTTAGCTGTGCTGCCTGGTTTTGAGTCCTGTAGTTATTCTTCTGTATTACTGCTGAATGGTCTCAAATTTGTATTATTTTTCCTAAAGCATGAACACTAGGAGAAAGCACAGCCCTATTCTCCTGGTAATCATGGAATGGGTCATGTTGGAAGGCACCATAGTGGCTTGTCTGGTCCAGCCTGTTCAAGCAGGGTCATCCTGGAGCACAGGGCACAGGTTTGCATGCAGACAGTCCTTGGGTGACTCCACTCCCTCTCTGGGCCATCTGTTGCAGGGCTCAGTCACACACAGTGAAGAAGTTCTTCCTCATACTCAGGAGGAACTTCCTGTGCATCAGTCTTTGCCACTACCTCTTGCCCTGTTGCTGGACACCACTGAGGAGAGCAGGGCCCATCCTGTGACATCTCCCTGCACATACTGACAGACATTGATGGGGTCTCCTCTCAGTCATCTCTTCTCGAGGCTGAACAGGCCCAGCTCTCTCAGCCTGTTCTCATAAGAGAGGTGCTCCAGTCCCTTAATCATCTTTGCACTGGACCTGCTCCAAGGCCTCCTGGCATGGTAATTAGATGACATTAAAAAAAAGAGTGACGTAAAAGAGAAGGGATTTTACAATTTGTGCCTCGGAGAACTTAATGAAGTCTTCTAGTGAAAGTATTGCAGTGAAATCTCTGTGCGTTTAGTTTTGCGTAATTCTGCAGCTGTTTTCAGAGCTGTTGTCTGGTGTTATAGAAGATCCTTTATGTTGAGGCAGTAATTAAGTGATATAGTTTCACTGGAAGCTTCTCAGCTTGAAGAACTAATAAAAGGGTAGAATGTGGTCATGTAAAGAACAGGAACATGGAAGTCTTCACTAAAGCAAAAAAAAAAAAGTAAGGCAAGTAATATAAAAAGTTGCTGTTCAAACAGAACTTTGTCTTCTTCTAGTCTTTTCTCTTGACCTCAAATGCTCAATGAGAAGATAAAAGTGACTTTAACCAATTATTTTCAAAATAAGGTTGAATACACAGTCAGTTTTGCTTGCTCAAATTTTCCTGAAGAACTTCCATCTGAAGGAATAAAGAGGGCTAATAATGGCCATATCTCCTTGCTATTGTCACCCCCTTATGTGTAATTTATAATTTGGCAGATTATGCTTTTTCTTACTTTTCTGGATTTGAGTCTTGGTTAGTTTCTACAGTTTCCTGGGTCAATGGAAAAGTATTTCAGCATCCCAATTTTGCCTCTTCCATGGGCTGTGGAATTATTCTATGATACAGAAAGGTTGGAGTGTCTTGGACTGAAGGAGCAACCAGGTTTCCAAGCCTCTGGACTATGAAATGTTCCACAAAAGTCTGGTACTGCTGCTACACACGTGGCTTTGAGTAGCTCTTTCTGAACAGAAACAGCTGGTAGTGCTGTTTCTTATGTTACCTTTTGGGTGAGTGATGTGTGTTCCAAATACCTTATGAAATTCTTATATTCATTCTGGACTTAATGTCTCACTTCCTGCGCTGAGGGTGTCACTAAACTTAGTGTCTCAGTGACAGTGACAAGTCTGAAGAAGCAAGCACCAAATTTACCTTTGAGAAAAGCATTAGCATATGGTTACAGGTATCTAAATGGGTAGGCTTGGAAATTGTAGGAGGTAAGTTACTTCAGTTTATAGTTCCACCTCAATTTCCGTATGGATGCCCCTCAAGTATTGTTTCTGTTTTGGCCTCTTTGTTGTTTTTCAGGATTTATTTAAATTGTATTGAGAATCCCAAAGGTCTTATTTTCTTTCAACTAATTCTCATTTAATTCCATAAGTTTCTAATAATACAGTGACTAAACTCAAGTGTTTCATGAGTGATTTAAAATTAGAAACATTCTGATTATTTCTCAGCATATTTTGAAAACAAGTTTCCGGATGCCTGTAGGATTATGCAGCATGTACAGATTTGAAGAGGAATTCCTGCTCTGAACTGACACATTTTCAATCACACTGGGTTCTTGGAATGACTCCATCAATTTTATATCACTCTGCTTTTTGTGTGTGACATAAAACACCTTTCTTTTGGATTCACATTCTCATTCTAAATTTTACTTATTTTGTAGCAAGAACTGGATAAATCGGACAAAAGTCACAGTATTAAGTACTGTTCTGTCAGTCTTAAGCTAACCTGATTCAAATACTGGCATTCTGCAAGTGCTTGCGGATGCAGAACTTGACTAGTTGTTTCCCCTGGCTTTAGGGTGTATTGTAACATACATGTAAATTCAGGTTACATGTGCCTTGTTGAGAATTTAGTTGCAGAAGAGAGGGAAAGATACTTTTTCAACTATCCTTATCTCTGAATGCAGCTTGCTTTCCATTCATGTTGAAGCTTTGGTTTAAACATTTTCTCTGTTTCTCTTTCACTTTCATTTTCTTAAAATACTCACAAAGTTAAATGTCTATGTTTTTAAAAATATTCCCTAAGTTCAGTGTTTTGGAAAACTTGTTAGTGGCTGAGAAATGTGTTCTGAGGTTTGTTCCATGTAATGGTATGTCAATGGGTTTAAATTACAGTTTGATACAAGGTACACAATTCTCTCATTTTGACAGTTGTGCTCTCAAACAGATACTGAAAGGAAAGAGCCTCAGAAAGTGGTGTGAAATGTTATCCTGTTGGTTTTTACCTAGTGGTGGGTTTTCTCTTTAGTTACACAGTACACTAATCCCTTATTTATATGAGCTACATGTGGGACTGATCTCAGCAAAGTACTTGATTGATTAACTGCAGTCACTCAGCTGGAAGCCAGTGTGTGTTAGATATTATTAACCAAGGTGAAGTAGTTAACTTGAAACTAAGTACTGTTAGCTTTTCTCAAACAAAACTTCCTAAATCATTGGGGGGAACTACAAATTTCAGATGAGCAGTTGAGACTACAAAATTTAATGGTCTGGATTTTTGCAATTCATCTGTAGTTCTTCTAGAGCCACAGAGAAGTTAAACATTTCAGTCTGGTGCTGAGTGATCACTTCCATGGGCTTAGTCAGAATATAGGAAATCAACTGTCCAGTTCATGTATCAAAATGATGAGAAAAGGATTTCAACAGTTAAAAAGATTTTAGTGGATTAAAGCTTTTGGGCAGAGAAGAAAGTAGGGGACTAAGATTAAGAAAAGTGGGATTAAATTCTAGAGTTATCTAAGGAGCAAAGTAAAGTAGTGGAATAGGATCAAGGGAAGGAGAAATTTGAAGCCTAATGAAGAAGAGAACATGGTAGATGATGTGAGAAGCAGATATGAAGAGATGTGTTGGGGAATGCAACTATAATTTAGTGAATGGACATGTTTAAATTGATATATTCTTACAGTTATACTGACTAATTTATAACAGGAAATGGTATAAATTGAAAGACAAGTAAAATAGATCATATTTTTGTATGTAGGCCAGTAAAACAAAAAATATTAGCAGAATTTAATGGTGTCTTTTTCTTAACTCCTTCCTCAGAGTTTTCTGACTGAAATGCACATTCCCAAGCAATCCTGTCACAGTTCTAGATATTTGTAAATGGCTCTGAAAGCAGTTTATTGCTGTTGATAGAGGAACAGTCTTCTCAGTATGTGAAAATCAAATCTCTTTTATTAACAGTTTTAAATTTTTCCATGGTAATTGTGAATTTAGTGAATAGCTTAAGAATTTTGTTTTTTTAGTAGTTAGCAAAGATATGTATCAATGTCTGTTGCTTTCAGAAGCCTGTTTCTATTATGGGCTCTTTATTTACATTCTGTTTTCACCAATTTCTCAGACAGAGGATCATTGATCTCAAAACTGAGCTTCTGTTTAAGCATATCTACAGTAGAAATAGGTCCACTTAGCATTTGTGTTTTACTTTCCTGTTTAAAAATAAAAAACCCCAGAGAAGCAGCAAGTCTTGTTTTGCCTGAAGTGCTTCCAGAAGCATGTGAGCCTGTTACTGTGTTGCTAATGTGATACAAGAAGGCTTGGGGCTTTTCTGCTACCCTAGAGTTACATGTAGGTTTTTTTTATTGGGTAGAGTAACGATTTATAACAAGAGTAAACTGTAAGGTTTGGTTTTGTTTTGTTTTTTTGGGGGGGATTTTAAGAAAGCAATTTTCATTTAATGCAATTATGTATAGTGCATGCTCAAAACCATGAATTTTGTACTTGTTGTCAGACATTTTATGGTCTAACGTGCTGATACCTACAAGTTTGAGAACTCAAGCATGTGCTTGTGATGTCTAATATATACATTCATCAGTACACAGACTGTAGGACTGTATACTAAATCATGTTAATTGCAGAAAACTGGTTTTAGGAAAATTACACCTGTCCCAAATGCACCTTGTTTTTTCTTTGTATAAGGATCACAGAAAATCTTTTTCTAGTGAGAGTAATCTTGTATCCCTGAATATCTTTGCAGCAGATAGATGGCTTTCATTAATTTATCATGCTGTGCTTTGTTTGCTTAAATTTGAAACTGCAGGAGAAATCTTATGTACCAAGTAGATGCTTATAGACATACACTTGACAAATCTCTTCACGTTTTTGTAGCAAATGCTATAGACACTAACTTATTTATTTTCTAGATAAATCAGATAAGTATGATTCTAGAGATGTGGAAAGACTTCAGCAAGATGATAAATGGGTTGAAAACTACTTGATTTGGCGTCACGATGTTGTGGACGATACTTTAAAGATGATTGATGAAAGCTTTCAGTGGAGGAAAGAATACACAGTTAATGGTAAGCTGTGTTATACAGTGGTTTTTGAAGGTGTGTGTTGCATTCCTATTGAACTACCACTGACCTCTATATGTAGTTTCATTAAGAACCTCTTAAAGGTTTGCAAGTACCACAGAGAGCTGAGCAAGAACTTTCAAAAAAGGAAAAAAGAGAAAACGTATTGCTTTTCATGTTGACCAGTAGTGTCTGTTTTGTTGTTGTTCCATATTCCTATTGAAAGGGTGTTTAAGAGGAAGGAAGGAAGGCAGGCAGCTCTCTGTTGTTTTATCTCATTGCATCATAGAATCAAAAAAGAAAGGCAAATAACAAAAAACCCCACAACAAACAGAGCTCTCTTGTTTATTATAATAGCACTGGTCTGGTACGTCAAAGGAGATCTCATTTTTGTGCTGTGAAAGTATTTTGAAAGTGAACTCTATCTACAGGTCTTGACACTGAATTAAATAAAAGAGGATGGGGAGGCTTCAAATATGTAAAAACTAAACACTTGCAGCATTTTCTTATGTAGGTTTTTTCCAATTGTTCTTAGTTCATAAATAGACCGTACTCTATGGCATGAGAAGAAGATAGAAAAGATTTGAAATTATCTCAATATTTGCAGTAGCTTAATAAATGCCTTGGAAAATGGCTTATAAAGATATTTTTGGTTTTTTTTTTTTTTGCCCTTTTTTGGTTTTGTGGTTTTTTTTGTTTTTTTGGTTTTTTTTTTTTTTGCTAGACCTTTGCATTACTTAGTGACTTCTGTTAAGTTACTATGTGATTATTAATGTAATTTCTGAAATATTTCATTTGGTTTTGCAGATTTGTCAGAATCCGTCCTTCCAAAATGGTTATTTGAAATTGGTGCTCTCTTTCTGCATGGATATGACAAAGAGGGCTATAAGTTATGTAAGTTATGCAGAATAAACTATTTTCAGTCTTTGATCATTATTTTGTTTCCACCAGCTTATCATCTTGTAAAATAAGCATTTTAAGAACAGACATAGGTATCTATTGGCTACCATTTTTACTTTAAAAGGTAATTGGATAATAAATCTTTTATTTATTGTAGAATCCACTGAGTTGGAAGGGATCCAGCAGGATGATGGAATCCAACTCCTGACCCTGCACAGGGCAGCCTCAGAATCACACCATGGGCCTGACTTTGACAGGCTTAGTGATGTGGTCACTGTCTTAAACAAGAATGTAATAGTTTAATGTATGCTCTGTGTTTGAATTTAATCTTGAAATACACAGTCTAGCTAACATGCTGTATTTAAAAACATTTGTTTCTTTACATGAAACCATACTTTTTAATTCAGTTTTGCAATTGGAAGTAAAAGATACGGAGAAGAAATCTGGTTTTTATTACAATTTTACAAGCTTCAGGGGAAGAATATTGAGCATATCTAAAGTTATTTTCAGGCTTGTCTAACTTTGATACTGTAAAGGTAGTAAAAATGAAAGCTACTCCTCACATTACTGTCCTAAATATTTATTTTCTCACTTATTGCATAATCAGTACTTGGTTTCAGACATTATAAAATGTCTTTTACTTTGAATTATGCCTGTGGGTTTGTTCTTCTGTTTTGTTTGGTTTTTTTTTTTCCCCATGGAAAAACAAGTCTCTCTATGGCTTTTTTTTTTTTTATTCCAGAAGAATGTATACTAGACTTTCACTTATACAGAGTTGCTCACCTCCTGGAATATTTCATTTTATTTTAGAAAGATCTGTTGCTTTTTATAAAATTCTTAATGTGTGTATAAACAGTTTTTCAAAACACATCAACTGCTGTAGGAAACCTAAGCAGAAAAGGAAACAATTTTATGACAATACTTAGACTATGTGCTGAACATAATATTGGCTGAAGACAATGTGATTTAATTTTAAATTATGAAATGCTAGTCTAGGTAAAAGTCTTTAAATATACAAAAATTGGTTTCCCCCTTTATTGTTTCTTCTGGGATGTAATTCTTTGTATTTTCAATTTCTAAAAAGTTATTGTAAAAAAATGTGATAAATGTGGGGTTTGTGACGAGCTGTGCAGTTGTTTTTCTGGCTGTTTAGTGGTCACAAAATCAGGACAAATGTAAAGTACAAATTCAGAGGTCTTAATACATTTCAGTGCATCCTCTATAATTATTTGCATGATGTTTTCTGTTTGCTTGGATCTTTCAACTTCTGTGTGTGTTTTTGTCCAAGTTTGGTTCAAAGTGAAACATCATACAAAAGATCCTAAACAACAACTTGAAAAAAAGAAACTGGTTGCTTTTTGGTTAGAACATTATGCCAAGAGAGATCATGGAAAGCCCTTGACAGTGGTATTTGACATGGCTGAAACTGGAATCAGTCACATAGTAAGTATTTTTACTGTCTTGATTGCTTTCGGAATTATTTAACCTGTATTTCCAGAAAAAATGAAGTCACTGTATAGTCCTTGACACATAAATAACAGTCCCTAAACCCAGTGATATGATAGAGCTTTTTCACATGACATGAGCCCTTTCCAAAATCTTTTGTTACATATTAAACTTTGTCTTCTGCAACCTGCTGAAAACTTGCTTTTAGTTTGGTGGCTGAGCTGGTTTAGATTGCAAGGTTGAGATCTTGCTTATCAGTACATATTTATTGGTTTAATCTAATAACTAAAAATCTCACAGATTGTATATAAATTAAAAAATAAAATGTATTTCTATAGAATAATTACATTTTTCTTACAGAGTGCCATGCTGTCCTGTTATTACAAGAATGGCTGAAACTTGTATCTTTGTCCTTTTTTTTCTGGTGGTGGTGGTATGGCAAGAATTAATGTAAGCAAAAAAACACCACTCCCAAACCAACTCCAAAAACTTGTTTATATCTAGCGTAGGCAAGATTGTTGATGTTGCATTGGGACCTTGCAGCTGTGGAGTACAGGGCCAGCAGTTTATAAGGAGGTAATTTGACAAATAAATATGGTGTGATTCTGTTTTGGAAGGTTGGTGCTCTTATCTGTACAGTGAGAGCTGTCTGGTCATGCTCCTAAAGATAATACTGGAACCACAGTTTTATATAACAGGAGTAAAGGATTGTGATAATTTCCTTGATGTGAAAGGCTAGTTTGATTTGGGTTTTATGGATTATATCTTGAAGCAGCTTTTTTCCCATGTCTTTGAGACTCCCAGAGACCAAATCTCAGCAAGTGCTGTCTGTAACTGTCCCATTGTACAGTCTTGCTTTGTAGTTAGTATGTTTATCACAGAGCAGGAATATTTTTTGATGGCTGTTTGTAGCCTTGTAGAGTAATTGATAAATCTACCCTAAAATAAAAAGAAGTTGGATCTCTGAGTTCTCTTCCAGAGCATGCCTCATTTTTTTTGTTCTGTTGCTGTGGACATCTACTATATCACTTTTATCACTGCTATGCAGGAGATAATTCTGATAGCTCAGGGTGTGGCACACCAGGTCAGGTAACTGGAATAGATGCAGTTACTGAATGGTCTGTGAAATCTGCACTTCTAAGTCCAGACTTTCATCAAAATAATGGATCTATTCTGCTATCTGATAGTGCTGCTTTTGGACAGCAGAATAGAGAGCGGCATCCTGGTTAATGGAGATTCTAATCATTTGAATCTATCTTTGTGTTTGTGCTGTTAAATGAAAGATAGTGTGTTTGGTACTAGCAACAGACAGTTGAGATAAATGCTTCTGTTAGAGGCCACCTTTTGCCAGTGAAGATGTCAAGCTTTCAGTTAGTTTCTAGTTGCTGAAGCCACTTAAAAAGCTTTCAGGTTGTGGGTACTCCTCTTAGAGAGTTGTTTTTTGGGGACTTTTTTCACTCTGTCCAGAAATGTTTTGATAGTGTGTTTGCATCACCCTAGGACCTCCTTCCCCATTCTTACTGTTATGATAGGCTTTGAATCCTCAGCCAGAAATGCTCTGTACTGTTTCTAAAAGTAGTAGTAGTGGTGGTCACTTCTGTTAAAAGAACTGGGGAAAGTATTCATGGCAGGCTTCCCACTTGAGTACCTTATTGTGGTAAGGTATCTCTTGCTTTATTTCTAAAATAAAGTCTCATAAAAAGCCTTCTTTGCCCTTTACTGTGTAGACAGTTCCATTATACTTGAATTTTGCAAAGGAGACTGACTGTACCATTTTTCTGCAGTTGATCATTGGATAGAGGCATCCTGAAAATGGGTGGTGTAGAAACAGCTTTTTTGAGTCCTGTCTCTGCCCACAGTTTCTCTGCATGCCACCAACTAATACTCAACCTAACAATTCTCTTCAAAGGGAATTATTTTTTTTTTTCCTTTGGAAATATAATACTGAGTGCAGGAGGATACTGGACAGTACATAGGATAATTATTGAAGGGAAATTTCAATATAATGGATGCTCTTCCATCTGTCAAGCTTCTCTAGTGCTAAAGGTTGATTTTTTCTCGATCTTTCCTGCACATCTTAAGTCCTGTTGGTACTCTGCAGTTCTTTAGATATCTTAGTTATTGCTTTGATCAGAGGTCTGTTGGCTTCTTTCTGATATTATAAGGAAAAGTGTGACAACAATCCTGCAGCAGTTTAATGGAGGAAAAAGCCTTGCATTGTGTTTTGAGGATATTTATAGTGTATGTAAAATTTGAACATTGTTGACCACAATATATCTATCTTGTGCTTTTCAGTAAATGCTTTAACTAAGCCTGTATTTTTTAATGTTTTGGCTTGCTTTGCATTTATGCTGTGATTTTTTTTTTTTTTTAATTTATTTAGGACTTGGATTTTGTCAGGTTTATTGTCAACTGTTTTACAGATTATTACCCAAACTTCCTCAGTAAGTATTGTATATTAAATATTAAACATTATAGACTTGTGTAACAAGAGCATTTCATAATATGACAGAAGACAGGGAAGTATTTTTTTCATGTGTTTTCTGGGGTAACCATGAAACGTGTGAGTGTTGCAGGGTTAGGATATTCTTGTCCTTAGTACACTTTTGTTTTCTGAATAAACTTTACTTTCACCAAAATCAACTCTCTTTTTGTGAAGTAATGTTTATTACTATTACTAAGTAATAGTTTTTACTACATTTATACATAGTAAGAACTATTGTAAGCATATAATAGAAAGGAATTGACTTGTTTTCCTTTGCTACTTGTTGGATGGGTAGAAGCTTTACAAACTTGTATCCTTTAGGAGTCTGCTGGGTTCAAAGAACAAATGGCTCTAGAAATTTATGGGAAGCAATGGTTTATTCTGAAAAGACTTTTTTTTGTAAACACTTACAAAACCCTGCATACTTGTCTACTATTTTTTTATGCATAGACAAACACTACATAGTTTATGCTAGCTCATCTTAAATATGTTGTAAATTTTTGTGGACACCACTGCAGGTCCAGGCAGAATTGCAAGGCCTTCCTTCAGGCTCTGAGCTCGTTTTCTCTTTCTCATGCTGGGAAAGCCTTTCCCAGGCTGAGACAGTTTCTTAGCTCTGGCCTGTGCCTTTTCCCAGGGTGATAGCATTTGGGAAAAACAGAGAGGAATTATAACAAAGATAAACACCTGCTGAACCCGTGGGAAAACCAGGGACAAGAGGTGTCTCTCTCTCTCTGACCAATGAGCTGTCTGTATTTTGTTTTTCACGAACTATCTTATTTAAAGCCATGGCTTCCTTCAATAAGCTGCTCTTTCTTGCATCAAGTAAGAGAGTTGCCTTGTTGCTGTTTTCCTTTCGCTGCTCCGTAACCCCTCGCGCAGCAACAAATTTTAGGTGAAAATGTCTGTGAATGTTGAAGTTCCATACAGCAACTGCTTAAACTCTGAATATTAGATTTTGGCTTGCTGATCAAAGTTCAAAGCTTTGATCAAATATCAAACTTAAAGGCAAGTGCAACATTGTTTTTTGTACTTTGACATTCAAGAGGAAAAAAAAGATTGGGACACTTAAGTATTTTCAAACTTCTATGGTTAAATAAAGACTATTTGGAAAAAATAGATATACAAGACTTAAGGTTATTTGTTTCTTTGTGAAATAGAGGGTGCTGAATATACTTGTCAAACTTTCTTCTGTTCAGTAGCTGCTTTTTTAGGTCAGGTTGAGATCTTGCCTTTCTTTGCCTTATTTGTAAGATGAGTTATTAGTAACAATATGTCAGATAAGTAATACTCCAGGAGGTACATAAACAATGTATAACTCTGAAAATTATTATCCGTTTTCCAAACAATCAGTTACTGTTTCTAAATGGCAATAGGCTTGTACAAAATTGCTTTTACCGGGAGGTGAACATGGAGGTTTGTAAAAGTGAATATTTACTTTTTACTTGAATGTTATTGCTGTTCTTTCTCTTAAATACAGAAATACCTAGCACTTGGTATTCAGATTTTTTTCTTTTTTCAGCAAAGATAGTAATATTTGAAATGCCATGGATAATGAATGGTAAGTTGTTTTTTTTTTTTTGTTTGTTTTCAAATTTTGATCACTTAAAATTTAGCAGCATAAATAAGAAGCATTTTTCTACTCTGTGTAGATACAGAGTAGCTGAATTATGGAGTTTGTTAAACATGCATCTTTAAATATATCAGTTTAAAGGTTGCATACTTTTTATTTTTCCTTTTATCATTGTATTTGGGATTGTACTTTACATGAAGTATGTCTGTATTCATCCTGTTGTTTTCAAAGGGTAGGAGACCTTGATAAATAATCCATTCCTTGAATGCTTCTAACAGGAATCCTATCATTAGCAGTGATGGTGACTTAGAACTAGCTCAAAACTAGAATACACAGTTTTAAGATAGATGCCTGACACTGGATGTTGATGTGGTTACATTTGTTCTGATATGGGTACTTCAGTAATTATCTGTAACTGTAATGTACAGGGTACATACTCTAGTCCTCTATTGTTGCCATATAAATATATATTTTTATATTGGCTTTATATTTTCCTGCATATTCATATTTTACTGTCACTGAATTAACAATGGTCTTTGTAAATGCTTCATAGATATAAACAAATATCCTTTAAATCAGCAAGGAAGAGTGTATATATTTCAGCAAGGAAGAGTGTATACTTATCTTCCCCAACCTACCTCACTGAGATTTGGAAACACAATTGTTTTTACACCCTCAGTACTTCAAGGACTAAATTCAAAGACAACAGAGTGGTCAGTTATTAAATTAAAGATACTCTTTCCATTTTCTCTGTAAATAATACCTTTTTTCCCTTGCATTGCTCATTCCAATTATAGATACTTTGAGAGCAGGTTCTGCAATATCTTGAGGGATGTAACTCAGTTGTGTTATGTAAGATATACCAATTCACTGAATAAGACCTACAAAAACAAAATTACAAAACTTCTTTCCTGTTAACTCATGTATACCTTTGTTTTGTTTTGTTTTTTAAAGCTGCTTTTAAGATTGTGAAGGGTTGGCTTGGCCCAGATGCAATAAGCATGTTAAAGTTCACAAACAAGAGTGACGTGCAGGAATACATCAGTGGAGAGTATCTGCCACCTCACATGGGTGGAACTGTAAGTATGAAATTTCATGTTCCTGTTGTGATAGATTGAGGCACTTACATAAATTCTGTATGTGGGATTTAGGGTTGGCTCTTCACAGATGGGAGATTTCTTGAAATTGTGTTGCCAATGATGATTTCAAAATCCCAATATTATAAAATAGGTTAACTTCATGGGAATTTGGTATCTGCATTCTTAAGTACATTCTTAACTACAGAACTATTTTTTCTGAATCGTTCATACCCTTATAAGTCACTGAAAACCACTTAGGTTTTCAGACCTTTAAGAAAAATTATTTAAGTATCAGTGTCGCTTGTACTTTTTTTCCACCCTGATGAATTAGAGATGGTGTTTGTTTATGAAACAAGTTCTATGAACAGAAAGTAGGTTTTGTTGTCCTCTGGGAGTTCTAGTCCTGCTCCAAAACTATGATTCATTAAAGACACTAAAGATTGTGGCTATTTTTCCTTTGCCATCTCTAGGGCTGTGTTTTAAGACATGGTTGCAGAAGATTATTTTCAAAGAGTATAGTAGAGCTCCAGGCACAAGCAGCATCAGTTTAACAGAACCAGAATCCAGTTCTAGTGCAATCTAAAGAGTGAAACAGCACAAGCATGTTGCACAACAGGTTTCACTTTTCTCAAGGCTAGTACATCAGTATTGCATAATCTTTAGAATAAATTTGCAGAAAAATTATACTTTAAAATGTTAATAGGCCATTTATGGTTGTATTTTTGGAGTATATCTCCAGCAATGTGGAGAAAAGGAGGGTTGTGTTTCAGCAATAGTAGGGAAGGCCATGTTCCTTTGTATATGAATTCAGGGCAGGTTATTGTGGCTGGAACATAAGAAACTTGTTTGTGGAACATAAAAGAATGTTACCTGGATTTTCATTTGACTGAGATTAGCAGACTTTCAAAAGTGCATGACTCTTGAACAAAAGATAGATACCCCTTTTCTCCATGGAAAATTGCTGCCCCAGCTCCCATTCTCATGTAAGAACTTTCTCATATGGAGGAAAGCTGAAATTGCTGCACTGCAGGAGTGGGCATTGAGAGAAGGACTAATGATGTCTGAAATGGCTTCAGCAAGGGATTGAATGTTGTTCAGCTGTGGTTCTGGGCCTGGCTCCTGTGGTATTGTCCTATTGTTGCAATAGAAGGGCAAGATTTTTTTCTTTATTAAAGCTGAGTATTTCCCGTCTGCTTTTTAGACTATCTTACCTAATAGTTCATTATGTCTTTAAAGAAAAAAAATGTGGTTTTGCCAAGTATCCTCCTGAAGCATTTGATAGAACATGCAGTCTTAGATCTTAGGATCTGTAATCCTGCCTTGGGCCTGAGAGGTCTCATTGCTGGTTAGTGATTGTTGGTCAAGCTGTCTCCATGTTGCCCATCTTCTGAGGGCATTAATAAGTTTCAGAATTGTGGAGGCAGCTTATCCAAATCATATGTCTGGGGTAAAAAGTTCCAGTGGCAGAAATAAAGCAGTAGAACAATAATAAACTTGCCTGACAAAGACTCCAGAGGCTTTCACAATTTTGGAAAAACAGCTTTATCTCTGCATAATAAGAGCCCTGTATTTTGAACCAGCACAGGCTTTGTCTAACTGCTGAGTTTCACTTGATGGATGTTTTGAGCTTTTAACCTCAGAACTGTCATAATTTGGAAGAATTGTTAGCAAATACCAAGACTCTAAAATTGTGCTCAGAATCTTTCTTCCCAAGATTTTTTCAGTGTACACAGTAAAGCATGATCTGCATCTCTGATAGCAAGGAGTTTTTTTTTTACTTACTAGACAAGACACAACTTAATGCCCTTTCTCAGAACTTAACTTTTCTTGATGTGATTAACCTTGACTTCTCTTGAGGCAGCTAGCTAGAGTACAATTCACCATTACTTGTATTGTCAGGCCTGACAATAAATGCAGTGTCTGACTTGTATAATCTGCATAAATTGATTTCTCTCAAGTGTTTGGTTTTGTTTGTGGGGGACTTTTTTTGCCTTCTTCCGATTCTCTCTCTGTCATCTTTGACTTCCACATATTTAGTTACAGATCTTCATATTTGCAACGAGCATAGTGCCAGTGAAGAGTACAGCCTCTCTGTGCATCCTTTGCTGTGTCCCCTACTAGGATCCAGCTTCGAGGAGCCAGGTCTTGCCAGATGTAAGCAACTAGTGGGGCAGATCATTTGGCAGGTTAATTTGAGGAGATATCTAGATTCCTCTGCACTTAGGCTCTTTGTATTCCAGAAGAACATTAGAGACTAGTTCTGGAAGTAACAAAAAAGATCTATAGAATTAATGATGCTGAACTTGGAGTCAGTGATTACTTTGCTTAACTAAGGGAACTGTTCTCTGTCTCTGTTGGAAGCCTCTAAGCTTCAATGTCTCAGTGAAATTATTTTTAAGCATGTTTTAAGTCTGTCTCAGGATCACTCAAAAGATGAATCAGAAACTTTCCATAGCTTTAAAATCCTTAGATTGACTGTCAGCCAGCTGCAAAAGGAGGAATATTACATGCTTGATTTTAGACAACTAGTGGGCAAAGGTGTCTCCAGAGTACCGAAAACATTAAAAGTAGTTGTGGAAAATAGAAACTTGAGTTTTGCAGGACTTTGGAATATGATTTGGTCTAAATTCCATTGAAGTCCTCATCAGTCTGTTGGCTGTGGCTATTACCATATTGCTAATCCATACATGGTACATACCATGGATATAGCTTTGAGTTGTTCTTGTCCATTGTGCACAGAAGTAATTTTCTTTATAGCAGGTTTATTTTGGTGAGTTTATCAAAATTGCCCAAGGCAGATCTAGGAGCAAGCTAATGCTAGCCAGCCTGGAAAATCAGGGTTAGGTGCTCAAGACCCACTTGGTAATAGTTTTCATTTAGTAATAAATGTATACTAACTCAGTGTTTTCTGGCTTTCCTATCTTTTGTATTACACATTCTGCCATTTCCAGCTGTTGGAACAGTCCAGTTCTTAAAACATACACATTTCTGACTGGGCAGGGAGATTTGTTGTCTCTTCAGTAATGCTTTCTGCAAGACTGATGTACATACAGTGTACAGTATACACTTTGATGCAAGATATGTGCACACAGTAGGGTTTTGATTTGTTGTTTTGCCCAGTCTTTCTTTGTCAGGAGATGTATTTAACAAGGATGAATTGAACAAGATTCTCTCAACGGGTGCCAGTATTGAACAATGTGTGCAACTGCTGTGCTCTTCACCTGGGTATCTAAATTGATAGCCCACAGGTTTTCTTGGAAGTACCTTATGTAGGTCAGTGGCCTG
This sequence comes from Muscicapa striata striata, assembly GCA_030060385.1. Classification (NCBI taxonomy): domain Eukaryota; kingdom Metazoa; phylum Chordata; class Aves; order Passeriformes; family Muscicapidae; genus Muscicapa; species Muscicapa striata. Next base: position 3,153,471 of record JAREIS010000031.1, read on the forward strand.
AAGTTAAGATATGGCTAAGCTTGCATATGGCTTCATGGCCACTGTAATCTTAGAAAATACCACTACTATGATTAAGACACCTCTACAAAAACTGCCAAAAATAGTAGTATGAATTCTCTAGATCTGTTATTAAAAAAAAAGCCATTAGTCTATAGAAGGCTCTGTCAGGCATTGAATAAATCTGTCTTGTTTACCTGGCTGAGGTTTTCACCTTGTTAGCAGATATACCCATGCCACTGAAACTTAGGCACTGTGTCTATGAGGTGTGGAACTTTGAGTTGTCCCACTGATAAGATTCTGTTCAGTTCTTGAAGCTATTCAGCAGCATGGATTAACAAGGCCAAGTAAGGTGTGCAGCAAAATTAATTTCCCTCTGTTAAGGTCACTTTGTTATATGCCCTTCATCCTCTGCTGGAAGGGAGTGACAAGGCTTTGTTGGTTTGAATAAGGAGAAACTGGATGTTTCTGTCCAATGTGGGATGCCAGTATTCTGTAAGACTACTGTAATATTTCTAATTTCTTTTCTTCTAATAGTGATTTTATCTATAACTGATACTTAAAGCTTGTTTTTCAGGCCCTTAATAAGATATTGTTTGAGCCAGGGAATACCTGTTTCATTCACCTAGAGGTCTTTGACTGTTGCTACAGCCTGAAGAGTAGATGAGATTTGGACCTTGATTATAGATGAGCAGGAAGTATGCTGTTTTGTTTGTGCTTTCTTTAAATGGTTCCATCTAAGACTTTTCCCTTTTAATCTTTCTTAACATGATATTAATGTGACATTGTTCCTTGTTTTGAGAAAATGTACTTGCTTATGGAGAACTCTTTTGAAACACCTTTTTGTAGCTCCCTGCTGAGGGAGGCCTCATTTGGGAGGCAGGGACATTTCTCCATTCTGCCTCACAGGAGTCAAAGCTGTGTTATTTTTCTCCATTGGAAAAGCTGACAGACTAATTCAGTTTACTTGATGCTTAAAACCACTTGAAAATGTGGTAGGAACAGAGATGCCCATCCAAACACTGCCTCTAACATTACCTGTAATAAAACAATTTGGAGAATGTTATGAGAATTTCTAGTTAGCAAAAATGGGTTTATACTGATCTTCCAATGGACAAGTTACCTTTATTGAAGAGTCTTTGAGAACTTAAGTATTCTGCTGCATTACTCAGATGTCTTAAATAAGGTCTTTAAATTGATTTGGCATTCCAAATACTAGAGGTCTGAATTGCAGGATGTGCTAAAGGTCCACACATTATCTTAAACTTAAGGGATTATTTGGGTTTGTTTTATGGTTTTGAGGTTTATTTCCTTTTTTTAAACTGGCTGTTATGAAACTAACATACAAGGAACAACTGATGTTTTTCATCACTTTTGAAATATTTTTAGTAATAGCTGTCATAAGTTTTAAACCACATTTTTGAGAACTAAGAAAAGAACTTCAACAATAAGACTCTGAATGCTGATCCTTGATAGACCAGCTTCTGCAGTTCTGCTGTGACTATAAAGAAAAGTTACTCTTTACTGGCTTCATTGGATGACTCTGTTTCTTTGTCTGTTGATGATAAAATAGAAACTCTTGGTGTCAGCTTTCTGTGGAGGGGTGCAATTTGAAATGGATAAATGAAACATAAAAGTAGTGTGAAACAAGGAACAATGGCAATATTTCCATTTTAAAAACCCTAGAGATGGCACTTCTAATCACTCTAACTGATCTTTTATAAATCTCCTTTTTTTTTCAGGATTCTTTCAAGTACAGTTATCCTCCATTGGTTGATGATGATTTTCAAACTCCTTTATGTGAAAATGGGCCCATTACAAGTGAAGATGAGCATGAAAGTAAAGAAGAGATAGATGCAGACACCAAGGAGGCTGGGGACATGAATGAAGCACAAAACCTTAATCAGAAAAAGGTATCTAAGTGAAGATTTAGGCAAGACCAGCTAGATGGTTACAAAGGGGGACAAAAGGCATATAATTTTGGTTCCTTGTCTTTGTGTTGTATTTTTAACAGTTTTTCTGTCTCCTAATTTAGCAAAAGAATACAGGAAAACTGAAAAATTATAGTTGCAGTTTCAACCTTGATTCTTGGTCTGTTAGGTCAAGTTTCATGCTTCAGAATGCATTAAATGTTCAGCAGGTATTTAGTCTATCTCTTGGAATATAGTGAATTATACAGTAAAGGGAAGGAGGTTTCTGTATTTTGTTTTCAAAGGTTTTCTTTCTAGTTCATTTCTTTTTAATCTTGGGATATCTACTGGTGACCATTTAAAAATAGACCTAGTTTTCTCCAATGCTTAAATCAGTATGTACATGAAAAAATATTAGGTTAAATATTTATGTACTACTGGATGTTAATTTGTTTTCTTAAATTATTGATAAAATCCCAACATACAAGTTTTTTCATTTGTTCTCAGGAGAAATTGTATTCCTACTCCATCTCGTGTTTTGCAACATAATCTCCCTGCAGTGATGTTTATCCAGAAATAAAGGCATTGTTTTACACAAGTTCATATGAAGTGATATTTAGGAATATGCAGTGATAGTAACTGGGGACATTGCTCTTGAAAATAGTAGAAAAAAATTTGAATTTCACTACTTCATTACCATAATAAATTTTGGAATACTGCTTGCAAAACTTTTGTTTAATGGAGTAGAATACAGTTTTGTTTACTGTTCCAGGTTTGTCAGAATAATTTGGAATGTGCATCTCACTAGGTAGTCCAGCTGTTATTTCCAACTTAGCCAACTTTTCAAAAAAAAGGAAAGACCTTAAAGTCAAAAGAAAGCATTGCATAACCGTGGTTAAACTCAGTAGCTTCTTTTGCTTTGGGCACATTTTGCAAGCCATGATTTTCATATACAGAAACATGGAGAATTTCTTCTTAATGTGTGAGTTACCTTTGGTGCTTAATAAACCTCAGTGTTTGTTGGCTTTGAATTTGCTTGAGTCACTTAGCTTTCTACTGAAGGTATTTTAATTTTTTTACTTTTTTTACTCTTGAAATACCATAAAGCATATAACTGTTTTCACTTCTGTTCAATGTAACCAAGGTGCTACTCAATTTTTTTTCAGTACAGGGAATCATGAATAAACTTGGTTAGTAAGGGCCTATCCTGTAGGTGCTTCCACTCTTGTATTCCATAGTAATATTTTTTTCTGGCAGTTTTTGTAGAACAAAGCCTAACATATAACTAGTGCAGTGTTTGTACACTAACCTTTTTCTACCACTTTTATATAATTATAAAAAAAAAGTTTCTGTGTGGTTTCTTTTTATACAGACTATTTCATATAGAGTTTTGTATTCCTTTCATTCCCATTCTTTGAACTTGCATGAACTGAATTCTCTTCATGTGTTTTCTCTGTATTGAAAGTGGAATAAAAATGGAGGCTAAGCAAACTCTTCAGTCAGCTGATCTGGAATCATGATGTCACTCACTAATTATTTCAGCCTTCTGTACCCTCCCAGCACCTGCCCTGTTTTGCATGTATTTTCTTAATGTTATAGAAGAAAACCCTCTGAACCTAAGACGTACCTGCAGTTTTGAAAGCACCAATTCAATCAGCATTATTTATGTTCTGAAATACTTCAGAGTTCCATCTAAGAGCAATGAAGATGTTTAGCTACCCTGCAATGCAATGAAGTGTTTTCTGTTACAGTGGTACAGTGATTGTATTGGTGCATCCGTTTTAATTTTAATTTGCAATGGATGAATAATACCAGTGCTTTATACACTTAGATATTTGAAGTGCTACAACTTAGTATGTCTGGAGTTTTCAAAAACCAACCTGAACTGCAGGAAAATACATGGAAAAAAAAAACAAAGCAGAAGTTTTGTTTCCTACATGTTTAAGGTGATATGTAATTTCTGTAGTGAATAATTTTATTCAGTGGATTTCAAGCACCTTCAGGGAATGAATATGTATAAAGCTTGGTATGTAATATGTAAACTGTTGAAATAAGCCTCATCATATTCTTTGAAATACCTGCATTATTCTGTAACATGTAATCTGGATTTCTAGTTAATCATTGTAACTATCATTTTTACTCAGATGAATTCTATAGAACAAATTTCCAAATCAGAGGAAACTGACAAAACAGAGGTCAAACCAAAAAATGCAAAGAAAGCATTAACCACTTTTAAAGGACCTTTATTACATATCAGGTAATAAAAATTTTCTTTAATTCTTGTTTTTCCAATGTGCCTTGGACACTTGAGTGCTGAACGAGTTGTTTTTCAAAATAAACTTTTTTCAGACTCTTAGAGGAAAACAAATTGTAAACAACTTTTTAAGGAGGATTGAAGGATTTTTACAAACCTCAAAGAGTTTTTCTGGTTTTAAAAGTTTTTAGTGAATCCTCTGGTGCCACCAAAGATTGGCATACTTTTTGTATGACTAGGTGTATATTCCATAGAATAGTAGAAGGGTTTTGTTTGTATTGAGAAACCACCTAAGTTAAGCCTGTCCTTATCTGTAATGAGAGCAGTGGTTTGACACTGTTTGATTTCATTGTCTCAAGAAAAAACAATGTTTTTTCAAGACAGTTTCCACTGTTAAATCTTGCTTGAATTCTTTTGGCTTATGATGGTATAAATGTCGACACTAATAGTTTCCACCAGTTAAACTTAATGAATGGGTCCAATTTATTTTGTGTGGAAAGGGCTGTATAATGACATATCTACTTGGAAGGTTTTGTCATCCAAGATGCTACATCTCATGGTTATTTTTATCACTGAACTGGAATAAAGAAATCAATTAGCCAATATCACCTTTTCTTATCACTGCCTTTTAGGTTAAGATGCTTGTTTAGAATTTAATTTAGATGTTAACTTCTATTTTCACTTTCAGTTTGCTATTAGATGAATGAAGAAAATATCTAATTTTTAGGTAATTTCTTAGCTAACTTTTTAAGTGCTGGAATGAATTTGAATAATGACATGCTCATTAGCATAAATATATTTTGTATGTGTAAATTTTTCCTAATTTTGAAATTAAAAACCTCCTCTGTATAGCCTTAGTTTCTTGTATGGCAAGACAAAGGCGTAGACTGCAGAATTGTGATTACAAAAGAATGTTAAACATTTTCTGTGACAATCACAAATGCTAGATGTGTTTTTCCGACTACTTTTTAATTAAAAAGAATGGGGCACAAATCACAAGCAGGCAACAATAAAAACATCCCAACAAAAAGAAACATCCCTGGCACCCCTAGAAAGAGTTTTTTTTTTTCTCTTAAAATACTTCAAGCTTTTGTTGAATAGAAGTAACTTACATGGACTGCAACACATGGAAGAGTAAACTTAGTCAAGTGTAGAGGTGTTAATACTTGTAGTCTTGCTGTCATGGAAAATAAAATACTGGTGTCTCCATTGTCCTTGCTGTTTGTTTTGTTTTTAAAGAAAAATCCTGAGTGCAGCTGTTGCTCTTCATTAATGTTCTTCCTCTGTAGAAGCTAGAACTAGTTTTCATTTTCTTCCACTGATTCTCAGACCACTGAACTGAAGGTGATTGAACCAATACTAATATAGTGCCATTCATAACCAGTTGTAGGCATCTATCACAGAAGACCATAAGCTCTGTCACCATGGTGAACTTGTATCCTTGCTCATCTCCCAGCATTGCCCTGTGAATGGGGCAGCCTGGAGCCTGAGAAGCTGAGGCACTGCAGCTCTGGCACCACAAAACCATGGACCAAGGCTCGGTCCTTGTGCTCTTTTGTTTCTTGTAGTTTTAGCTCATGAGTCAGCTGTCTCCCTCATTTAGACCACAATTGTATTTGTCTTATATACCTTACAACGAAACGCTGCCTCTGACATTCCTCCTCAATAAATGAATTTGTTTAGTTAGATTAAAAAGCAGCAGTTCCCTTGCACTGTCTGGTGGAAGAGCAACTCATGATCTGTTGTGGTACGAGAATTTCTAGTACAAGCTGGTTATGTCACACACATCAGAGTAAAGAAATTCCTGCATCTCTAATAATTAAAAAGCTTGGGTGTTTGTTTAAACAATCCACCCTCCTAATAGTTCCACATCACCTACCCCCAATGCTGTGGAACTTGATTTCACAGACAAGAGCCATTCAGCTGTGGTCTTTAAGCTTTTGTTTTGTTTTGGTTTTTTTCCCCCTTTGCTTAATGGCCATAGGTGGTAGAACAAGAAAGATCAGACTCTGGCAAATGTTCCTTCCCTTGATCATGTCTGTAGCTTGTTTTGAGGCTGATTAATGTTATCTTGTTTCATTTATGGTTCATCTTGCAATTGCTGTTAAACACAGCTACAGTAGTGCAGTATTAAGATAGCTAAACTATGTTGTAGCTACAATCCTTCCCCAGCACTGGTTAAATTGACAATTTGGAAATGAAAGAATACTGAGAGCAGGAGAGAATTACCCAATGAAGCTGTTTTTAACACATCAGTTTTTTGGTTTTTTACCTTATTTGGCACACTTCCCTATCCCCTCCACAGAAGTAGTCCTGTCATGTGGACTGACTAATGCAATGTAAAACATCAGCACCCCAGCATCACAGTCACCACCGGAATCTGCTGCCGGCATGGGCGTTCACGCTTGCCCTACAGCACCAATGGGTTTTCTTCTCAGCTCATATGCTGATTTCAGTGGGGAAGAAGGAAGTATTGGTACCATAAAAGGAAGTCTTTTGAGGAGGAGGTCAAATTAACACGAAATTGGCATTCCAAAAAGGGGACATGGGAAAAAAAATCACGTGTCTTGAAAAATTATATGCAGTTCAGTAGTACAGAGTAGAACAGCAGTTCTTTGCGTGCTCCTCATGTGACATAATGAAAGAAAAGTTCTTCACTTGTTACTCAAGTTTCCTTTCAACTTGTATTATATGAGCATGCCCTCCCTACCTTTTACCTACCACTGTTCATTTGAATGCTTATCCAAAATGAGTTATGTTAGTTTGATGTGGTTTAAAATATCTCATGCATGACTCTCTTAATTGCACAAGAATATTAAAAACAAGCAATAACTTTATTTATGCATGTGGTATCACAAGTATGTGAAGACTGACTCATAAGTACAAGTGAATTCAGCTGTCGTGGTTGAGATGATTGCCAGTTGTGGATATCTGCCTTCTCTTATGTGTGCACTATATCCAAGACAAGGATAGATGTTTGAGGTGCAAATTACTCCCAGTTTGTGGCACCTTATGCTCCTTAACATGAGCATAAATTAAAGTCAGCGATGCTTTCCCATAACATACTGCTCAAAGATGCAGAGGCTGACTCCTTCTATCTGTTCCTGCTGTCACAGATGGCAGAAGTCAAGGGCAGTGATCAGCTGAGGCAGCCAATTCCACTTGTCATGAGTCAACTCTGAGCTTCACTACGAAGTTTCTGCTTTTTGTTTTCATGTGTTTTTTTTATGAAAATCTGCTGTAGCTGCAGGGTAGAAAGTATTTTATTTTCCTAGAGGTGTGGTCAAGTTTTTACTATGATCTATTGTAGAGATAATTTGAAGAAACTAATTCTTTTAAAATTTCCTATTAGCCCAGCAGAAGAGCTGTATTTTGGATCCAAAGAAACTGGAGAGAAAAAATGTTTGATAGCTCTCACAAATGTCACTAAAAATGTAGTGGCTTTCAAAGTAAGTGTTTTATATGTGGCCTGGTTTACTAACTGTGTAACTTTTTCTTGTTTTTTGTAAGGAGGAAGAACACTATTAAATCCATTTTACAGACAATTTTTTTATTGTGTAGTGATGTTTGAGGCAGATCAAAGAAATCTGGCTGAATTTATGCCTACGATTTACCACCTCAAAGGGGATAATTAGTATTACAAATCTTTGGAGCACTGACTAAAAAAGAGCTAAAATGATGGTTAGTTTTTTAGTGAGAGTAATATTTCTTGAAAAAGTAAGGCTTGAGCATTGAAAAGTCATCTTTTTAGAATGTTTCTTTTAAAGTAATGGCTGGAAACAAGTTAGTAATGCTCCAAAATGATGCAGTTCCATCTGCAAATGCACCATTAAAGGAATTAGTATTTATATTTGCATCAGAAATACAGAGTTGCATCTCTGTGGGCTTTTTTCCCATCTTTTGCATTCTCTTCACATTAAAATAACTTAAAGTTTTCTTATTTTCATATTTATTATAACATGTTCTTAGCTGGTTTTAAATGTGTATGCAAAAGAAAAATAGCAAATGCAAGAAAACAAAGGATAAACGCAGTTGAGAGGGAGGAAAAAGGAGTGTGCAAGAGTCCTATTATGCCTACAAAATGATGTATTTTAGACATTTGTCCTAATAGTCAAGCTGTTGGGGATTTAGTTATTACAGAATGAGAGAAGTTAGGAAACAATCGTAGTTTTTGCATGCACTTACTGTATCCTTCATATTTCTTGTTTATAGGTGAGAACAACTGCACCTGAAAAATACAGGGTTAAACCCAGTAACAGCAGCTGTGAACCTGGCACATCATTAGATATAATAGTTTCTCTTCATGGTGGTAAGAATGTGAAACAGAGTTTGTAAGAAATCTGGGCAAGTTGTGTTAGTAGACATGCTGTAGACGCCGATGGTTGTATGTGCTTGCTGGTGTGTAGGACTGACTGATGTCCATGTCTACTTGACTCTTGTATGAGAATGGTACCATTTGTTAAAAAAACATGGATGTCAGAAAGGATTTGTGTAACTCCCTGTACTGATTTACTGCTCCACTCAGGCATAAGGAGCTGTTGTCTGCAACCTATTTTGTTTCTTGTCTTAAAAACAACAAGTCTGAATGGCAGTTGTCTTGCTGGTTCATTATTACAGTGAGACTTTATCTGCAGTAAATCAGTTTCCTGAATCATTGCAAGGACAGGTGAATTTGCTGGAGAATACATTTTTTTCAAAATTTTGGGTTGAGTTATTCAGATGAAATTAGTTCTGTTACAATGAACCTATATAATTTTGGGAAAACTGTAATTAGAATTATTGAGCTTTAGAAAATTATTTCCTTATGTTTATTTCTAGTAAATTAGTGTCTGATGTCCTGCAATAAACAATTTCTCATTTTATGGCACTTTTGTCCAAAATACTTCTATCCTCTTTGTAATATTGTCATTTTATCTAAGCACACTGTTGCTTTTCTTTTTGTCTTCCTTGAGGGCAGGTTTTGCAGCTTCTTTGCAGGATCGTTTCCTTATAATGGCAGCAGAAATGGACCAGTCTTCTGGGGCAGCTGTGCCAGAACTGACTCAGTTTTGGAAAGAAGTACCTAGGACCAAAGTGATGGAACATAGGTAAGCATATGGTTTTCTGGTAACAGGTCCTGGGGTTTGGGGTTTTTTAACTTTTATTATTTAGCTGATTTATAGCACTTGTGTAATCATAATCAAAGAAGGATTCTCCAAATTCACTTGTGTGGTTACTGACCAAAATACACTACCGAGACTTTTGCTCTGTTTTAACTGATTAGATGTGGGTTTAATGCATAAAATGGTATTCTGCACATGGTTGTCTTTTTTCTTGTTGTTTTTATTGTGTTGATTAAGAGTTAAGTGGAAAAATATGAATGCATGTGACAATACATATGGACAATAGAGGCTTTGTTTTTTTAATAAGAATGTGTCACTTAAGTTTTCTAAAAGGAAGCAATAAAAGAAAGCAGACATATTAAATGCAAAACTGTTTTCTAGGCAATATTAAGAATTTTCCCTTTCTACTAGGGAAAATCAGAATTTTGTAGAAAATTTCTGTAAAACCTGTCACATGTTTGTATGTGTATTTTCGATATTTAGTGGTGAAAAGGTCATCTAGAAAAATCACTAGAAAAATACATTTCCCCATACACTTTTTTAAATGCATCTGTTGCTCTTTCATTCAGTCACATTGGGTGGTATCACTGAACATGTCTAGGAAAAGTTCCCTGCAATTTTGACTGAGTTTTTTTTTGCCTTAGATTGTTTCTGGGGTTCTTCTTTGGGTTGGAGGGGGGCTGATTTTTTTGGAGCTGCTTTTACCCAACCCCCTCATGGCCAAAATTACAGTGGAAAAAGTATTTTGTGAGTCTTGATGCCTAAATCTTGTTCTGTGTTTGCTTCAAGGGCTTATCCCTTACTTCCCTTTTGAATAAAATCTCCATCATGTGAGTGCCTTAAGCTTCCTTGCGTAAGTGGTGGAATTTATTTGGGTTTTTTTAAGAAAGACCCTGAAACAATAAAGAGAGGTTATTTGATTACAAGTGTGCTGTGTACATTATTTACTGATAAATACAAACCTGACCTTTACTTTTTGGCGAACCTAAAAGACTAGATGTAGTGTAATTGTAATTATTGTCTCTTAAATTTTAAAAGTGCAGGGACTTCATCCACTTGAGCTGGATTGTTTACTCTTAATTATACAATGTTGCATTTAATTTGTGATTTTTGGTGTGTGTGCTTGTTTCCTTTTTACAGGCTCAGGTGTCACGTCATAGAAAGTAGTAAGCCCTCTTCTCTGACATTAAAAGACAATGCACTTAATATTCCAGCAAAAACTAATGAAGATTTACATATACAGGTAATAGTGGATTCCTTTGTGCTGAATATTCAGCAAAATTATAGAATATGCAAGAGATGAAAGGAATTTTTACTGAACCTTTTTGGTATTTTGTAACTTATACTATTTTAACATCTCAGCAATTGAAAGTAACTACATCAGTGATAGTGGTTTAATTATTTTGTTTCATGATTTAATAATCATTAAATTTTCAATGCAGTTTGCTCATTTTTCTTGTGAATATACAGATCTGGAATATCAGTGATCATCAGTGATATCTTTTGCTTCTGAATATAAAGATGTCATCTGCTTGATGCAGGCCATATTGGTTATCCTTAACTTAAGATTTGAAGCTCCTGTAGTAGAACAGATTCGTGAAGTCTGTAGTGATAGAAAAGGTATTGCTGAGAGACCACTGAGAGAAGCCTTTTTCTTTTCTTGTCTGTGGTTATACTTATTGCCAAAATAGCTCAAAATGGCCAAGTACTTTCAAGTGCAGTAATTCTAACTTAATGAAACTGTTCTATTTCCAGCTAACTCATTTACTGCAGATTAATAGAAGACTTGAGGAGCAGATGAATCGCTGCCTCTGGTTCCAGCAGCTGTCAGTTGTTTTATCACTGCTATCAGTTACTGTTGCTGCCTTCTGCTTCTACCTGGCGTATGCCCAGAGAAGCTAAAAAGAATTGCTGTGCCCTGGATGTGCTGCTGCCTGTCATGGTTCATTGGAGTCAAAAAGATTGCAGTGCTGCACTCGGATTCTGGAACTGCCAAAATGGGGGTTGTGAGCCTACAGCAATGAACAAGAAATGGTTTACTGGGGAAAAAAAAAAAAGATAGAAGAAATGAATGACCAGCAAACAAAATTACTGAAATTATTGTCTAAGTTGACACTTATAATAGGGCATGAGGAAGATGTTAAAGCTAAGACCTATTTTCACTGTACAACTCAATAAAAACTACTGAACTGGAAGGAGAAAACCAAATACAACATTATTTAAGACTGTTGTGCTTTTTTCCCCTCTATTCAACTACTTTAAATGCAATATTTCATTTCTTTTCATCATACTCATTCTTACATTCTGAATCACTCCCATGGAAGATGCAAGCAGTCAACTTAGTGTATTCCAAAGCTAATCTGTTCATCCAGGAAAATTTTCAAAAATTATGTAGTACAGGTGGATTTTTTAATATAATCTGTGTATGTACATGCACATAAAGGAAGACATTTGTTGTCAGTAATTTGATTTTGATAATTCACTCATTGCTCTCATTGGTTAAATTTCTTATTTTTCTGTTTCTTCTAAATGAAAAGTTATTGTAAACATTTCTTGCCAAGTAACATACGCACAAGACAAGACACTATTCCTCCTATTCTCTTTTTTTTTTTTTTTGAAAGCAACTTGTATTCAAATTACAGAAGGAGTGTGGGAGCTGACTTCTTTACTGCTATGGCCTATTATTGGTTCATAAAAAGGCTATTAAATATTCAGCATAAGAACTTACTCTGAGTTGTGCAATACGGTTAAATTAGATATGAAATTATGAAAAAAGCAAGTCAAATCAGAAAGATTAAATACACTTGAAGACAACATAAAAGTATTATATCTGCCATTTCACAGAAATTGTTGTGTAAATGGTGCATGAAGCTAGAAAGAACTTTGCTAACAAGGATTCTTTGTACTCATTGCTGTAAATATGTATAGTAAAATGATAAAAACTTAAAAGCAGACTGATGGTATCTTTCATATATTTAAAATTTTCACTCTTTAAGAGATTTAAAAATTTAAAATAATTATGTTACTTGAATTAATTTTTGCTACAAATTGGCTTCATAACAGATTTATTAGTTTTGGCTGCTGACTTCAGTAGATGAGAAATGATTATTAAGGAAAAATAAAGGTCATACTCTGCTCCTGTCTTTTTGCTTACAGTGTGTTGGTGATGTAGGATCATTTCTAGGAAATAGAAAAAGGCAGTTTAAAATAATAAACAGATTAACTAATAAAGCCAGCAATATGATTACTAAAAAAATGCCATGTAAAAAGCAAGGCTACAGAAATGTTTGGTGCACAGTCTTCTGTCCTCTTTTAATTTATACAATGGTTTACCACATCTGCTTTTTCTTAATTTTTCAATAATTTAATTTCTGCCTACTTTGTTTCTCAGTATTTTGTATTCCTAATGATTTGGCAATTTATATTGTTAACTGCTTATAATGAAGCTGTTACATGGGTTATTTTTATGTGCAACTCAATGCATGCAACTCAAATGCTTTGCTTCCAACAAAATGGGTTGTTATCTTAGTGAGAAAAGTAACAATTTTTAACCTTAAGATAATAATAACCATGCTATAAAAATGCCAGTTTCTTAATTTGAGTGGATTGAATAGCACTTTACTGTAAAATTGCCAGAAATATATTAGTAGAGTCTTTGCCAATATGAATATTTTAATGTTTTGGTGCTTTCTTATATTTTCAGTATTTTATTACTTATTTTATTATTGATATTTTCTTTGTATGAATCAGATGAACATCTTTTCTATTTTAATATGTTTTAGAAAAATACAGTTAAAAAATAAATATGAGGAAGTACATAGTCTTGAATGTTTAGTCTTTTAAAAATAGCTGCATCTCCTGAGGTTTTTGCTTTCTTGTTAGTCTGCAGATACTTAATATGGGAGGGATCAATATGGTGATGACCCATAGTCTGATGTAGAACAGAAGTTGTGGTGGTACCTGTCAGACAAATGTAAAATAGGTGGTAATGGCTTCTTGGACAGAATGCATGACACAATCACATAGACGTGATACTGGCATGTCAGTGGTACCATGGCACAAGGGATGCAATTCCACACAATGCTGACATATATATGGATCTTGGTAAAATGATCTACTGTTCAAACATCACACAGAAAATGGAAAAATATGTGTAAAAAAAATAAAAGGGCAAACTGACAGTAGTGGTTTTAAACTTGAAATGGACAACAGTCAATTTGTATTTTTCTTCTTCAAGAACATAATTGTTTCCATCATCACAGAGTATTTTCCCAGTATTTTCAAAGCTTTCAGTTGTTAGTGGTTTCAGATATTGTTTGACAGCCCTTGGAAACAGATCTCACTGTGGAAAGTTTTAACAGTATGCTTAACACACAATGAAGCTACAGAGTAACATGACTTGATACCCAAAATCAAGAGAAGAAACAAAAGAAACATTTTTTTTTCACACTATAGAAAACTCAGTTTATAAAAGGGAGGCATTTTAGAATTTAGACAATTCACAAAATAGGATTTGATTACCTGACCTATCAAAATCTAAAATTTAGTTTTCCTTTACCTCATTGTAGATTGGCAGTTAATTTTGGCTTTTACAGATAAGAGACAACAAAGACTGTAATCCTAAAAGTTAGCAATTTGTCCTCCAAAAGGGCACATACTCTTTTTCCTAGCAAGGATTTTTATACCCTCTTCTGAGCTTCATTGTTCTACTCCCCTGTGTAAAAGATCAGACATTTTGTAAAAGAGGAAAAAAAAAAAAAAAAACCACCATGGGGACAAGGGGCAGCAGGGGCAGGAGCAGGGGTGTTAAATTACATTTGTATTCCATCAGTGATTCCCTGCTGTATCTAATTTGTCTCTGTTGTTTGCCTTCAGAATCTCAGTTTGTCCCTATTTCCAGAGGCTGTTAGTTCATATGGGGTTTTTTGACTGTGTGGTGTTTTATGGGAGAGAAGTTTGAGTTTATGCAGTGTCTTGGTGGTCCTGTGTATTGCACTGGCAGCATGAGGATGTAAATGCTGTTCTGTTGATGAGCACAGGGTTAGTTCACTCATGTTCTATGGCTTTGTTATGAAAGTGGGCATTCAATCAGAATAAGAACATTCTGCAAAGCCCATCACAGCTGGCTGTAAGAATTCACTGGTTTGGGTCTGGTATAGCCCCCAGGGTGTTGTGGTCAAGACATGAGGATGTCTACATTATGTGTATTGATTTAGGAAGAGCTAATCACTTCTAATCAGCCAGGAAGAGCAGGTTGTGTCCTCATTTCTGAGGTTAAATAAGACATTTCAGTCAGTTTCTGCAGTGCATGTCTGATTTTCCCTGGAAGATGGCTCACTGAGGAATTACCAGCCTGGTGTTGTGCAGTTGCTACATTTCCATTATGTCTGCACTAGCACAGGTTTGTGATGGTAAGTGATGATTCCAATTAGGCTTTTCAGTATCCCTGTTTCCTTGGCACATTTCAGCATCAGCAGCTTCTGGCTCTGTGCCTCCTGCAGCTGATGAGAATCATAGCCTCCCTTCTTCAGTGGTCTCAATAGTTTCTGTGCCAGTTTCCAATTGGTACCTCACTATAGTGGTTGCACATACTAATACAATATACATAGAATGCAGAAAGACAACTCAAAACATAAAACACCAGAAATCCATCTTCAGGAGCATGACAGGGGTGAGTTTTCCTTCTTTGTGGAGGAACTGACTGAAGTTCCACTTGCCGGCCTTTCCTGAGCCTGATATAGGCAGCTTCCTGGTAGATCTGTGCAGTTACTGCTTTGCTACTTCTGGGCACAAGCACTGAAATTCCCAAGTTACATGAGCAAAAATAAGCAGCTGGACAGATTTTTGCCAATAGGTATCTCATCTGGATTTCTTTATTCCTAAGCGTGGTGCATTAGCCAATCTGTTTGTCATGTTTGAAGTCACTTGTTCTCCTAAACACCAAAAGAAGCACTGTGTGCTCAATTACTGCTGTATGATTGCAGCTAATAGCACTTGGTTTCTTAGATTGCATTAGGCAATTCTTTCTGATGTTAGTAATGAAGTCCTTATACAAAGCCCTTTAAGGGGAAAAAAACCCCAACTCTTTATCATTGCCCATTGTTGTCGTATTCACCATAGCCTGAGTGTAGCAGCAGCCCACCCAAAGGACTGCTACAGTCTTTCTCATGAGAGTTCAGG
Organism: Muscicapa striata striata; assembly: GCA_030060385.1. Classification (NCBI taxonomy): domain Eukaryota; kingdom Metazoa; phylum Chordata; class Aves; order Passeriformes; family Muscicapidae; genus Muscicapa; species Muscicapa striata. Next base: position 3,168,914 of record JAREIS010000031.1, read on the forward strand.
GGCTCTTGATCTGTTAGTAATTCTTTATTTAGTTCTAATTCTCTTAATACTAGTTATACAGTGCTATACTGTATTGGAGCTGTTTGAAATGCTGGAAAACCTGGATATGAAACAGAGTCTGTAGTTTTTGGTTATTTGTCTTTAATTTTCTTTAGGCAGCAATAAAATGAACTCATTATTTTACTGTCACTTGGTGGTTTCACACAAATTATTTTTGAAGTTTTTTCTTTATCTTAAAAATATGGTGGTGAAATGAGTTTCATTCTTGATTATTCCATAAGATAGGCCAGCACTTGATGGTGATTCAGCTGGCAAGAAACAGTGATTTCTCTGAAAGTACTCAAAGATTTTTTTTTCTTTCATTTTCTACCAACACAACTCACTATGCTTCTCTTTTCTTTAGTTCTGATAGGAACTTCCTCCTGAATCTACACAAATTTACTCAACTGAGGAGTTAAAAACTTGGCCTGTGGGAACTTCCCAGAAGGAACAGATAGTTGGATATGTACTTTCTGTTATAGACCCAGCTACAAATAACAGGGTTTATCTACTCATAGTGTTCCAGTACATGTCTGTAGGATACTGAGAAGTAGCTGCACAATAAACTTGCATTGCTGCTCAATGACAAAATTGACCCCATAAGTCAATGTGATCGAGACAGTCAGGAGGGCAAAGTAGAAAAATGCTACATAAGGATATGGTCTTCCCCCAGCAGGCTATTTAAGGAGTCTCTCTAGAGTAAGTGCCCCCTAATTGGCCCTCAGGAAAGGGATTAAAACCAATCTTGACAGGTTCTGATCCACTGTGTTTTCCTTAAGTTTGTAAAGAAATGCAAAACAAGAGACCAAAGTCCAAGTCTCCACAATCAGTCCCACAATAACCAGAATCCCATTTTGTGTTTATGATGTAATCTAAATTAAAATATCCACTGTGTAATCATGATGAAGTGTAACAAATCCTCTGTGGCATTTAATTTTTCAAAATTACAACTTTCTTATATTTCCTCACCCCTGAGTCTGTTAAAGTCATTGCCAATTTTATTTTTGACAGCTTGGAGCTATATCTGAACACCTGTTCTTCAAGCTGCAGAGAAAATGACAAAAATAAGGAACACCATTTAAATAAACATAGATTACAATAGTAGTGTGGAAAAGACTTGTTAATAGTTAATATTTTTATTTTTTTTTCCGTCTAGAATGCTACAAGTGATAAATTGCTGAACAGAAAGGTGAGTCTGGACAAACACCACAGATGCTTCACTAATCTGGTGCAACTAAAAATCACAGATTGATGCTTGACCTCCTGGCATCTGAATTACTATAATCTCCATGCCCTGCTGTGCATTTTCCTGTACCCAAGTAGCATTTATCATATTTTCTTTTTTTCTTACAATTTTGTTTGGAATTTAAGCTTGCAGCTGATGGTGATGATTCACAAAAAGATTTTTTAGTGTATACTAAAGAAAGTAGCTTTTTCTTCTTGAGTTCATGGTTTAACAGGTCTTCTCCTGCAAGGAGGATGTATAAACATGGCTCCTAAGTGCAGTCTGGATTCAGTGGGACACCTCAGGACAGCAGTCCTCACTCATAATAATCTGTTGCAAATTTTAACTGCAATCCTGAACAAATATGTGTTGGTGTATATATAATCCCAGATACTGCTCTTCCAGCAGGCATTGTGATGTGTCTTCCTACCAGTCACACTAGATGTGTGTTGAAGTTGAGAGAAGGTGTTAAATCATATGTTCCTAGCTTGTACTGAAAGTAAAATCCAGTATTCCTATGCTGGCTCTCCCATACTGGTATATGGATGAGGAATATGGGAAACTGGTACAGCCACTCTGTTCTGAGAGTCTTCAGAGAGAGCATTCACTTACTCCAACAAGTTCCCAAATTGAGGAGAAATTTCAAAAGCACCAGAGAAAGAGAAACTACTTCATTTTACTTGTCTACATGCATCTACTGGAAAACTTGAAAAATTACATGACAAAGAAAAGGTCAAATAGGCAAGGAATTGCCTACTGTAAGCTGCACATTGAAAAGACACATTGACATATTGAGTAGAGAAGTTGATTTTATGCTTTGCCCATTCTCAGTGAGATTTACCTTCCATTAACCATTTCACTTTGGAAAATATCTGCAGTTCATTAGTCACATAGATGCCATCTCACAGCAGAAGTGTACATAGAGCATATCACATGATGATCAAACCTGAAGTAACTCATTTGAAAAGATGCACATAATGTACTTTAGTGTTTTCCTTGAGCACTGCTCACTGGGGCAGAGGGAGCCTGCAGAGGGGTGGTGCCACTGTGAGAGCTGCAGCATGTGCCAGAGGGGGCTGCAGAAAGGGACAGGCATGGAGGGACAGAGCAGGAACTGGAGTCTCTGGGGAGAGGAAGCTGAATTTATTTTGCTTGATGTGATGAAAAGAAAACCATGAAAAAAGATGCTTCTGTTAGAGACAGACTGGAGGAAATGCCCTGACCTGCAATCCAGTGACACAGGGCAGGGAGTTATTGCTGAAACTTTTGTTTCCGCCTGTCTCACCCAAAACCTCTTCCTCTCCTGCTTGTTATAATACACCAATAGAGGCTGAAAATAGTGAAAACAGTGCTCCTGGAAGAGTGGCCATACAGAGGAGACATACACAGATTTGCATCAAGCTCTGGGTAATTTGGAATTTGGTCATGACATGCAATATCACAGTGCAGGGGAGACTCCTACTTTCCTTACAGCCTACAGGAACTTTTCCAACACTGTTTTGCCAGCATGTGTGAAATTTCCACTGGGAAAGTACCCAGTAGCAGATGTCCAAGTCTGGTCCTGCTAATGAAAATCTCTGCACAGGCAGAGTGTGCCCCATGTTTGCTGGCCTCATGCAGGAGTGAGGCAGAGGCTTTCAAACTTGCCCAAGGGGAGTGGAAGAAAGATAGACACATTCTCACATTTGCTGTGTGCAAGTATAAAATAGCTTTGCTATCCTTGTGGAGCAAATCAAACGCTCTCCAGGAAGAAGTAGTCACACAAAAAAAAAAAAAAAAAAAAAAAAAAAAAGTGAAAATTACTTTGGTAGCCAAACTGAAAATTGTTTTGATCCATGTGATGGGCAGGTGTCCATATGAATGCCCCTGCAAGTAAATTTGTTATCCCTCAAACAAAATACATGTAAGGGTTTACAACCACATTCATCAATACAAGGATCTTTCTTGCCAACATGTCTGGACCAGTTAGGCAGGACACCTGGCTTACAATGCTCTCAAAACACAGCCTGGCTTTACTGAGGGAAGAGCTGCTCTTGTGTTTTCTCCCAAACAAATTTCAGACTGGAAGTGGGATGGTGCTTCAAATACAGCTCAGTCACACCAGCAAAAATGGCCTTTGTACATGCATAATACTGGTCAATTTTTAGGCTGAATAGTGAATTTATCCTCAAGAGAAGTAAAAGGAGAAATAGTGGGCTATTTAGTGACCAAATTGCCTTTTTTTTCAGTATTTCTCTGATATCAGTGCAGGCAATAACCAGATCCAAAACCTATCTGTAGAGGACTACAATTTTAGTTGGAAGAAAAAATAAATCATATAAAAACTGTAAGTACTGCAATTTGTATAACACATCTATCTAGCTCAGCTAAAAAGAAAATAGTAGCATTTAGAGGTAACTAGCAGAGCTGGTGGTGCCTGTACTGATGTTATTCACATCAAGCCATGATATGAATGGGGAGTTTTCAATTTTATAGCAAGGGAAAATAAACTACAGAAATGCCTGAATTGCTGGAAAGAGAGATATGCCTGAAACTGATGCTCTTCTTAAGTAAAGAACTTGATACCAAAAATTAATCTTAACCTCATATGAACTGATAACCATAAATGTAAGCAGATTTTATCGCTAGGTTTTTCAATTCTATATTAAAATATCTTAAATATTGTTAGGGTGGGGGTTTTTTGTTGTTTTTGTTGTTGTTTTGGGGGGTTTTCTAAAATTTCTAAATTGATGTATTTCTTCACTAGGAAATGTATAGAGTTTTGCATCAGGAAAATGAGTTGCCAACTCTCCATCTAGAGACATACTTTTTTGGAGCAGGGATCTGTGTTCTCTTTGAAGTTAGGGATATATTGTGCTGTTATTTACAATCGGATTTCCTTCCAGAACACATCTGATAACTCACAGCAACTCTGCTAGAAGCTGTGGGAGAAACTGATAGGCAATTCCCAATATAGTTTGCAATATAGTGCTGGAGGATAAGGGAATCAAAATATTATGGAGTTATAGAAAATATTTGATTGTTAAAGGCAGTATGTTGTTAGCATTTAGACCTCAAGGGCCCTATGTAAAGGTGGTAGGTACTCCAAGAATTCTAGTGGTTGGAAAGCAATTTTAGGTTACTGAATGTAAAGGACAAATTGTTTGGCAGCTGAAATGAAAATAATAAGCACCTCTGTCCCATGCCTCTCAGCAAAGGGGCACTTGGTGATGCTGAAGCAAAGGGAAGGCTCCCAGGGAGGATGGGGGCTAGTGGCCCTGGGTGCACTTTGCTGGCCATGCCAAACTCAGAAGGCAGGAGGCTGTGTGGAACAAAGAGCCCAGCAGGCAGGGAGTTGCCTGCAGTCTTTTTTTCTAACAGCTCTGCATCATACTTATGTAAATTGTCCTATAATTGCTAGGTGATTAAATGTATCAGCTTAAAAATACAAGGCTGGCATTACAATGACTGATTTACCCTGCGTGGGAAAGGCAGTGCCTGTTGGAAACAGGGAGCAGTTCCAGACAGCTACATCACAGCAGTACTGTAGACAAAAGCAGCAACTTTCCAAAATCCACACTGAAACAGATCTGAACCGCCCTATCAGGTCTGCTTTGCAATCTGATTGTATAGGAAGAAGAAACACTAAAAGGTCTAAGTCTTAATAAAAACCCAGAGGAGACAGGACTGAGCTCTATTAATACCCTGTCTGGAAACATTCTATGTAGATACTGCATATAATAGTAATTTTACTGCCACAAAAGAGAAAATACTTATGCAGATGACAAAATTTTCAAGGAGTGAAGTAGAACCTCTCAGTTTTAGTGCCCCCTTTCCCACAAGCCTGGTAAACAACTGGGACTGCACTTGCACATACACTAGTGATATACTGATGTCCAGTGGTCTGTCAGCACAAATGAGAGATTTCTTGGCTGTAGATAAACACTATTTATAATTTATAACAATCACGATGCTGCTGAATGCAGACCTGTTTATTCTTCAGTGTGAGACTGAAAACTCTGGAATGATGAAGAGCTGCTGGGCCTCCCATTGCTCAGCACTCTGACCGCAGGCTCTGACATGTGAAGAAGGGAGAAAATCTCTCTAAGGCATGACAGCCAGTAATGTTCTTTAAGTGGGTTGATCTAACTTAGACAGATGGGATTTGCACAGATGGAATACCCAGCATCATTGGCAAAAATTACTCAGTTGCTTTACTGGAAATGTTTAAACTCAAAGCTGGGTAGTACCCTTGCCATATCCACCAGGACACTGTGCCAAGTGACTTTCACGGACGCTTTAAATACTGTTCTCTGTTGTATCAACAAAGTCTGTGTGAAGGCATTTCATTTCAGAGAGATTTGCAAAAATGACAAACTGGGGGAAATAAGTGCTCCTTTGCAATCCTTGCTGGCTGTCAAAGAGAAAAGCTCTTGGAAAGTCTAGCAACTAAGAAAACCAGTGCTAAATTTTCTGATGGAGAGTGAATCTGCTGAAGACTGCAGGCTACTTGAAGATGAAAGTGGATAAGCAAGCTGGCTTTCCTCACAGATATTTGTTTTTTCTCTTTGTGAGCTCAGTATGAAACTCCAGGGGAAAGATTTTCTTTTGCAGTACTGCATAAGGAACTTTCTTCTCTCATGAAAATATGTATACTTCCACATAGCAATATAAACCACTTTTTCTTTTTCCCCCACAAACTTTAGGAAACGAAATTTCTTCCTCTTAAACTCATCCAGATCCAAGCCTGAGAATTCTGAGGCAGAAAAGAGCAGTTTCTGTTCACTGCCTCAGACATGGGTGCTCACAAATGCAGACTGCTGGGATGGATGGACCTCCTGTCTGACCTAGTGTGACTGGGACAAATTGGGCTATAACATCAGGAGTATCTGCAGGTTTTACTGCATGGAAAGCTGGCCTTCCCAGCAAAGGCACTGGTCCTCAGTCTGTGGAGACAAGATTAAAGTCCATGCTCCATTCCAGAGGGACTGCAGTTCCCCCAGACACTCTGTGCATCTGCCTGGAGGAGAGACTCCCAGTATATACATAAAAAGTGAGGGAGTTTCTTCACATTGCTGCAGGCTTTGCTGCCATGCCACACACAGTTCAGTGCTCACTGCCTGTCCTGCTGCTCCCAGAGCTGGCAGGAGCTGAAGTTCTGCAGGGCAGGAGTGGGGCTGTGAAATAGAAACTGAGAGAGCAGGGGAGAAGAGTGGAAATTCTCAGCCCAATCTCACAGGAGATCCACATCTCTTCCCATGCCAGATGTCTGCTGTGCTCCCCGTGGAGACAGGAGGCAAGAGGGATCCCCCATTCTCCCTTTAACAGCGTGCCCTGTGCCCAGCACTGCTGGTGCTTGTGCCAGCACAGAGCAGTGCACGAAGGTCTGTGGGCCCAGGGTGGAGGCTGACACATCTCAGCACGTTTATTGCTGCTGCATTTGGGGATGCTCAGCACCTCCCAGTAATCCTGGTTATCCTTTCCTGCATTTGACACCCAACGAGTCTCCTCTTCCCCAGACCCTGAACAAACCTTGCTCTTCTCATATCAGCTCACAGTTTTGCAGAAATCAGGAGTAACATTGGGGCTGTTGCATCCATTCTGTTCATGATTGTACAGGTACATATGCATACATCTGTATGTCTGCCTCTATTTATATGTGCACTTCAATTTGTATAAATTGTTTTTACCCATTTCAACAGTGTCTGCAGCATGAATGTCAGATCTTTCTGGCATTGTCTATCGGCAGAAAAAGAAAAATTGTGAAATAGCTCTCTCTCTGAAAATGCTTTTGCCATGACACCACTCTAGTTCTGCTGTTATTTTATGAGAAAAGCATTCAAATCCCTTTTCAAGAGACTCATAATTGAGACTCACGGTGTCTTGCTGCTGTTTAGGAGGTGCAGAAATATGCAGAGTGCACTAGACACAAAACATGACCTTTTCTTGCTCTTGTCAAATGCAAACCAGCCTCCCCCCAAGCAGCTGGAGAGCTTTGTAGACCAGCTCAGAAATGTGTGTCACCAGCTTGAGCAGGTTTGTGCTGTGTCTGTGCTGCTCCCCTGGGAGCCCTCAGTCAGACTGGTGGGAACAGGGCCCTTCAGCATTTTAAATCTAGCAGGGTTGCAGTGATGACAGGGAATCAAACAGTGCCAGGGCCTCTGGAGACACTCACAGCTCTCACCCCTTACATGATCCTGCAGCTGAAGCCCTTTATTTCACGTTCTGCTGTTTCAAGAGACACCAAGCACAGCCTGATTGCTAGGGAGAGAACATCCTTAGCAGGACAGCTTAACAATGAGACAGGCTCAAAGGCATTGGGTGAGGTGGTGATGGTGTTAAATGGAGGTGAAAATACCTCTTCTTCAAAGGGTGAAATGGAGGGCAGAGTGGGGAGAGGGAATCCCAGCAGGTGCCAGGGAGAGACCCTTTTGGACACAGGGATGCAGGCTGGAACTGAAGCTCCTGAGAGGGCAAGAAGTTGAAAGAGATACCTGGGGATCAGAAAGTGACTTCAGGTCAATGGATCAGTCTGGTATGTAGGGATGAGCACAGCTATGGGGTTTTATTTCCACAAGATGATCCAAAAGCATTTACATGGGATCCAAGGACAGAGGTTCCAACCCTATGAGGAAAGGCCTGAGCCTCACAGAGCTGTTTCACATTAGGGTGTGCTACAAAAACTGCTGAACATATCTCGATAATTTTTTCTCATTTGGGAGCAGGTTCAAATTCCCTTGTTTCAATACCTCAAACATGACACTTATATGGGATAATTTTCTTCCAGCTGCATGGACTCATTTATAATTTAAGTTTTCACCAAATTGAAATATCATTCAAGTTCATATGAATTTAATGTACAGTGCAGAGGGAAAATAAAAATCAGAATGTTGAGAAAGGGCAATATTACAGTTCTAGGGGTTATGATCTCTCCTCTGAAAACTTGACATCATTTTTTGCAAGGTCATGTACATCCTATCAGCTGAATATATTTGGATGCTCTGGTTACTTGACAATCCTAATCAGGCACAGGGGGGTCCAAGCAGTAACTGTAAACATATATAAGAAATAACCAACTAAGCAAAGAAAACCAACCTGGGCTTCCCATAATTTATAGCTCAGGTGTGTCTTGCTTCTGTTGCCTAAACAGGGTTATCACTGTTCTCTCCTGCAATACTTTGCCCTTGGTTGGCAAGAGTGGTACTTTGAGAAGAGCCATTATCCAGCTAAAAACAAACTGAATACAGGTTGTGATTTCCTCTGCATCCTTGTGTGATTTCCCTTAAAGGCTGTGCTCAAACCTGTTTCTTAAACAAGAGTGTTTATAACAGCATAATGATTCTATCTAAGCCTGGCAAGTGATAGGAAAATTACAGCAGAGACCTTTGCACTGACACTTGGAAGTTATTTCACATTACTGTTCCAGTGGATTCTTTATCACTTGGAGCTTCAGGAACATAAAGTTTGTTGTCTGTGGGAATAGCCTCTGCCATCCTTGTCAGATATTTTCTTCTTCCTGGCAATCTTTAATATTTCCTAGGCAATTTTGCTTCTGAGGTTGGCTTCAGAAGCAACTTGCTGATGTTTTAAAAATCTTCAATAAGGGTTTTCCTCTTGCTTGCTGTAATAATAAAAGCTGTGTCTTACAGCATTTTTTGTGAAACTAGTGGCCATTCAATATATTTTTTCATTGCTTTTGTTTTCCATTTACAATCCCATTAGTGTTCTCTGGATAAGGCAGTTGCAGGATTATCACAACAGCTGTTCATTTCCCCCCCTAAAGCAAGGATTTACTGGGAAACTCTGAGCATCAAATATTTGAACTGAACACAAACAATCTGTCAGCTGAAGAGCTGTTCTCCACAGGGTGCTGGAGTGCAGCCATCTCTCCACAGGTCAGACTCCAGGGATGAGCCAGGTGTGGAGCCCGACTGCTCCAAGGAGGACGTTCCACTGCAGGCTGGGATGCTGTGGGAAGAAGTGTGAGATAGGGAAGGAGTCAAATGATCTGCTGGGCCTCCTGGGATGGAACAAGTCTAACTGGAAAACATGTTTAATATTAATGTGAGCAAAACTCAGCAGAGCAGCCAGGGCAGCCTCAGGAAGGCAGTGGGTAAGGCCAGAGCTGCCTCCTGTGTCCCCCAGATTGGGAGGGAGATGGAGCACTAAAGTCACAGACATCCCACAGAGCCATCCTCAATAAAATCAGACCCATGTGGATCTGAGTGTGACTTTCTCTGGTGCTTCTCTGCATTTAATACTCTATTTTTTATAGTGAAAATTAAACAGGGGGTGTTAAATGCCTTTCAACTTGGTTCTCATAATAGAAGTGTCAGACTTCAAAGGAGTCATTAAAAAGAGTGCTAAAAGCAGCCACTGGGCTCAGAGTTGATGGGAAAAGAAGAAAAGAAATATAAACGGGGTGTGTATGTGTGTGTGTGTGGAGGGGAAGCAGAGAGGCAAAATGACAACAGTCAAATGCAGTGGGGACAAGGACAGCTGCTCCCTTGCTGGTTCTCATAATGTGGCAGGATTTGATGTTAGCAAGTGAAAGCAAAGCGTATTTGATTTCATGCTCAGAAATATTTGTCACTGACAGACGAATCAAATTAATTAAAAAGACATGGTAAGTCTCTCTTGGATAATAAAAATATTCAAAATGTGAATTTTAATATAAAGGCACGGTTGTGGTGCTTACTTGAGCTTGTTTGAAATTATGCTCCTAATGATTGTTTTAATGATCCTTCAGTATTTGGATTGGCTGGTTAACTGTAACTTGTAATTGCAATTACAATATCTGATAGTGTATTGCCTTTCTTCCACACTATGTTCAGAGGGAAATCAGAGATAACAAAATCTATTACAGAGCTAAAAGGAGAGAGTAAATATGGCTAAAATATTGCTAAAATAGGAACAAAGTGATATAAATCATGTAACACACATTTTCTTTTTTCTTTTTTTCTTTTTTTTTTTTTCTTTTTTTTTTTTTTTTTTTTTTTTTTTTTCCCCTAAAGCTGTGAAAAATTCCATATCCTGATGCATGTAACTCCTATTCAGACATCTCACAGCCTTTTAAAAGTGCTGGTTTTGATGCACGTTACCAGATAACAGATACAAAATCATAGAGGAATAATAGGAGAAAAACAGTTGCCTGCAAGAGAAAGGGGACTGTAGAAAACAAATTTATTATCACATGGATGTGTATAAACCCATCTGGCCACAAAATGTGGGGGAAAAGAGTATTCTGGGTACCCTACAAACAACATGTGTGGAAATATTGAAAATACCTGGGTATTTTATACATGCATAATCACGTGTATGATTAGAGAAAGATGAGGAAAGAAATTCAGGGTTTTCCTTTGCCATTGATATAAGGGCTGGATTGCCAAAAAGACCATGCAATCAACATTACTAGCATTGAGAGTGTTATAGACTGGGACAGCATTTTTGAGACTAATAGTTAGGATGGTTTTATTTTAAAATAACAGGAAAACTGAGTGAAAACTCCTTGGGCATAAGATAACAGCATCCTTGTGAAAAAAAGAAAAGAGGCCGGATATCAGTAGGGCTTTGTCTTGTGTTCCTGTCTTAATTTTATTGATTTCTGTAGGATACAATGGTTTTCAATTTTGGAAGAGAAGGAGCTCACAGGACACTTTGAAAACAACATCGGGTCAAGAAAGATGAAGGCAATGTCATCAAGAGATCAGAGCAGAGGGCTGCACATCAGAAACCTCTGCATCTATTACTGTGACTTCTTGTGAGACCTCACCGAGCTCATTTCATCTCCGTGTTCTCACTTCCACTTTTCCCGGATATCACCTTTGTCAGTAGATCGTGCTGAAACATTTTGAAAAGTGCAGAACTTTAACTGATTGAAACTTGATAAGAATTCCTCTCTTTTAGGACACATATTGTGAGAGATGGCAAAGCTAGTCAGTCAATATGGCCAGAAGCTTTACTTCAAGTTAGCAAGATCTACACAGGAGGGTCTCCAAATTCCGGGAATGCCAAGGAAAGTTCTCTGGTCATACCAAGAGCAGCTATATTCAGCTGTGTGTTACACAAAAAAGAGGAGAAACATTTACAAAGTCTTTGCCAGCAGTCTTTGATAGTAAAAGCACTGTCACGACTCCACTAATTTTGCCAGGAAAAGGACTGGGCTTGGGCTCTGCTCTACAAACTGCTGAGGCATATTAGAGTCATGGGTAATTTTTAGATTCACAAATCTGAAGTAATTTAAAACTTAATTCCATTTTCAGTGAATACTTGAGGTGAATCTCCCAGCCTTTTATGAGGATACTAATCTCGTCCACTCAGTGTCCAGCTGGCATGGAGAAGGTGCAGATGACTCTGGTAAGGGATAAAGCAGCATTAAGTCTTTCTAACCTTGAAACAAGTGAGATTGTTAGTTGTGCAAAGTATTTTTATGACTTACTAAATTGTATAAGATCCAAATAAATCCAAAATTTTAAAATGTAGGAACTCTGCAAAATTATGTTCTGTGTTTTGTGTACAAAGTTTTGTACTTATGTATTGTGTACAATAATAGAGTTTCAAACACTGAGTAAAATCTAGGCTTACTGACTTGATGGCACCACAAAAAAAAAAAAAAAAAAAAAAAAAAGCATACTAAACACTTCTAACATCAGCACTGTTCTCTTTCATCAAGTAGGAGAAAAACTGTGTTGTGAAAGATGCTGCAAACTGCTTGGTCAAATACCTAACTCAGACAATTTGGGGAATAGAATAGAGTAGAATAGAATAGAATGGAATAGAATGGAATAGAATGGAATAGAATAGAATAGAATAGAATAGAAATAGAATAGAATAGAATAGAATAGAATAGAATAGAATAGAATAGCTCAGTTGGAAGGGACCTACAAGGATGACCTAATCCAACTGCAAGACCTCTTCAGGGTGATCCAAAAGTAGCAAGCATGTTTTTGAGGGCATTGTCCAAGTGCCTCTTAAGCATTGACAGGTTTGAAGCATTGACCATCTCTCTAGGAAGCCTGTCCCAGTGTTTGATCATCTTATCAGTAAAGAAACACTTTCTAATATTCAGTCTAAACCTCTCCTGGTGCAGTTTCGAACCCTTCCCATGCATCTTGTCACAGGAGCCCAGGAAGAAGAGATCAGCATCTCCCTCTCTGCTTCCCTTTCTTGGGGAGCTGTAGGCATCATTCAGTTTGTCCCTCAGCATTTTTCTCTCCAAACCAGACATGCCCGAAGCCCTCAGCCACGACACACAGGATATTCCTTCCAGCCTCTTAAACACCTTTGCTGCCCTCCTCTGAACCTATTTGAATTTCTTCACATCCTTCTTAAACTGTGGGCCCAGAGCGCCCCTCAGCACACAGGTGAGGCTGCTCCAGCTCTGACCAGGGTGGGATGATCACCTCTTTTAACTGGCTGTTCATGGTGTGCTCAATGTACCCCAGGATGTGCTTTGCCCTCTTGGCAACAAAGAAGGGACACCTCTTGTCCCAGATCAAAGGGAGAGACAAGAACAATCTTAAGGAGATGCATTCTTGCAGATTGTCCCTGGACTAGAGTCCTGCTCACCACATTGTTCTGAACATCAGGCTGCCTTTGCCTCTCATGGTTTACAGAGAAAAGTGGTTCAATGTCTTCTGCAGTGACAGCCCAAAAGGCAGACCCTACACCTGGATGAATCTTTACTGAGAGTCACAATAAGTCATTGACAGTATTGCAAATTCAGGAACAATTTTTTTATTATTATCCAATGATATTGATTTTTATATTAGTGAGAGATAACAAAGGAACAGGCTAATTTGTGCTGCTGTGGAGTTACCTGGCTCATAAGCCATAAACAGCATCACAACTGGAAATCAAAACCTTTGGGACCAGAACCAGTGCACAAGGTGCAGAGCAAGGTGACAACCTGTGCTCCTTACAGCCACACTGCCTCTTTGGGAAAGAGAGAGAATGTGTTTCTTAGTGGAAATTGTTTCATAATGGAATTTTTTAGAGAGAGATATTTCCTAATACAGGTGATGAGGTGCTTCCACAAATTTTGAGCAATTGTCTTTTTTAATCAAAAAGGCTGGGAGGCATGTTGGATAGCTCAGAGAGTATTGTTCCTTCTCCTTGACAACTGAACATAAACAAAGCAATATCACTTTGTTATTTTATTATATAACTAGCAATAAGAACACCAAATAACCCAGGGTAATATAAACAAAGACTTTGCTACTTCCCACATTTTAGCTGTCACACAGTTTTAACTCTATCTGTGAAAATCTGTTTACACCCTAAAGAAAAAAGCAGGATTTGACACAAACAATGAAAGCTGAATTTCTTAAAATTTTATACTCAAATGTCTGACCTTAGACTTGTAAATAACTGTCCTTATCTGAATTGTTGATATTATCTCATTTTTTCCCCAAAGAAGCCTTTTTTCCCTTTATATGCTAGTTTGTGGCTGACAGTCATCCTTGACATTGATTGTCAGGTTGATTCAGGATCAAAGGGAGAGTTTTCCCAGGCTGTTCACTGTGGGATATGTCACTGATTTCTGTAGCAACACTGCTCTCATTTTTAGGAGCTGCTCATGGCTTTGGTATCACCAGTCCAGGGACACCAAACCCTTGGTAAGAGTCCATTGCCTACATGGAGATGAATTTTGCCCTTGGAGATGAGCCAAGATATCCAGGGTTTGGTGCCATAAAATGGGCAGGACATAAGGCCTGTGGGACACCCATGTCCAAGTGAAGAATTAAGGGTTAAGCAGAAACCCCCATGTTTTGGCAACTAAATTTTGACTTGTGTATCTGGATATCAATTTCAAGCACTGCTAATCAGAGTAGTGAATTTGGACAAGTTGCTGAAGACAGACATGAGAAATTATGTCTTGTTACAGGCAGCTGACCTCCTGGGTCTCTACCTGCACTGGATTTTGTGAGGAGGGAGGAAAAATGGGCTTTTAAAAATACAAAGAAAACATATGGATCAAAGGTTTTTTAAAAGTGTAGTAGCATGTTCATGCTTGCAGCAGCTAGAGCTCTCCCTGGCAGATATCTATTGACACACTGCAATAACTAGGCACAACAGGATACCATGGTGATTAAGTGGAAACATTAGGACTGAGTGCCACTGCTCTTGTCTGCAAGGCTTTACTCATTTACAGGCTTCTGCCTTCTCTAATATTTCCTATAGCAGAAGATGTTTGAGTGTTGTTAGAGCCTTCACTGAGAGGTAGAGCCTAACCAGGAGAACAACAAATAAATCTTATCAACCAATAGAAGCTTTTCCAGTGGCTGAAGCACTCTGGGATGTCCCAGGGAGAGCAGGGGGCACACATGAATGCTCTTACCTTCAGCTCTGCATAGTGCCATGTGTCCTTGTTTTCCTTCCTCTTTATTTTTCCCTTTTACCCCACATTTACTTATCACTTACTACAGAGATGGACTGTTTCTCATCAATTACCATCACTTTCAGCCATGCCAGCATTAGTGTACACACCAATAAACTTCATTTCAAAGCTAGCTAAAGTAATACATGTGAGTGAAAGCTTCTGTGGATGTGATGAAACATCCATGTCTTCACCCAACTATCCTTGCAACAGTAAATCCAGAAAAGGTGGGGTGTGGGTAATGCCTGCTTGTGCACAGCAATTGTCCCAGTATCTGTATGCATCCCTTTTATAAAACTGAACTCTGGTCAGTTCTCCTAGTTGGAGAAAATGTCATTAAAACAATTTGTCATCTTGAGAAAACCATTTCTGACAGAGCCTCAATGATAATGTCATCTGAGGACTTTTGAAGAACTTAGTCTGAAAAAGTTCAAAACAGTATTTGGCATCTGGACAGACTAAATCATGTTGCAGACAGTTGGTGACTTCATAACTAAATGACAGTAGTTAGTATGGTAATAAGCTGCCCTCTGATAATTCTTTACACTAAGTGACAAAACGTTCCTAATTTCTCCTCTGTAGCATAACAGAAACATTACTCCCAATTAATTACAGTGTTTCTCCCATGAGTGTCAGACTTACATTAATTTTATAATGAATTATTTGGCTTCCCACCATGCATGAGCTGAGGTGGTGTGCAACAGCTTAAAACTACCAGTAGGAAAAGGCACTATGGTTTGTCCATAAAGTGCTTTTGTCTGAGGTAGCAGAGCAGAGCAGGGTGTACTGCTGGTGCCCCCAGTATCCCTGAGGATACACACACTTCCCTGAGCCAGGTGAGTTGTGTGCAGGTACAGCTTATCACTGCAGCAGCAGCCAGAACAGCAGCACCCCTCCCCATCCCTTAGCACACAGTCTGCCACAAAGGAGAGGAGCCTGTTTTGTCCTCCAGAAAGATTTTCTCTGACTCCTCACAAGAAGTATTGCCTGAGATGTGCAGAACAAAATACAGCCTTTGTTTCAAAGTCATAAAGTTAGCAAGCAAAGAGAAAATACAAAGCATCTCAAGGGAAAGAAAATACCCACCTGGAATCCTCCTGCACGTGAGCTGGATTAAGAAGAAGTCTCTGTTGAATATTACATTTGCAGGGTGCAGTGAGAGTTCCATTTGAAAGACACAGAAAAGCAGTCCCTCTTGGTATCATACATAATTCTTTCAATACCCCAAGGCTGCCATGCACTCCACCCATTCATGCACCTGGCCTCCAATTCACAGGGACTCCCTCTGGTCTTTCAAAAATTGCATATAAGGGAGAGTACTTAAATAGCTTTTTCTTGAATATTCTCCACATTAGCTGTGCAGCAGTCCTTTGTCCCACAAATTAGGTGAAAAGATGAAAATTGAAATATTTGCTAAACTATACAGTCCCTAGGCCTGTTTCCTGGCTGCCATCAGGCAATGTGAACAATGATTCAATCTCTTATTCACCTGGGAAATGAACATCCAGGTTAGGTAAGAGCAGCAGCACGTCCTTCATTTTCATCCTTGAACTGGTTCCTCTTCTGTTGAAAGGTAAAGGGCTTTCTTAAGCATTTGTGATGGTTTTGAAAGCAAAACCAGTGAGAGTCAGAAATACAATTTAATAGGGAAAAAAAAAAAAAAGAAAAATAGAATAAGTGCAATAGTACAAAGAAAAACCACTGACAGAGTCAGAATACAACCTGACACCCTGCTAGTTAGGGTGGTGATAGCAGTCCAGATGAAGTGGTCTTGTTGAAGCAGTGATCCTGTGGAAATCCTGGCAGTGATCCTGGCAGCTCTTGTCCTCTGGAAACCAGTGGGTAAAGGCTGCTTTGGTGTTCCAAATCTCAGTTTTTATCTAGGTAGGAAAGGTTTAGCTCCTCCCCCTGGGTGAAGCATCTCCCAGTGGGATGATGTAATTTTATCAGTCATGCAGTGGGACTCAGTGGCCCATTAACAGCAGATGTGTTCCTGGAGGAAGGATGGGTAATGGGAAAGATAAAGAACATTGCCCCATCTGGTTTTTAACAGATGGCCCTTTAGCAGAGGATATCTTCCACAGAGATAAGGATCACTGCCCCACCTGCCTTCAGCAGATGGTGACGGAATACACACTTTTGGGCATGTTGTACCTAGGGCAGTGTTATCTAACAGGATGCTTACAACAGGATCCACAAATCCATTCCTGCTTTGGACTTAGGGGGTTAGTTATAGATAGAACTTTACAATGAAAATTATATGTTGGGGCAAATGGAACTTTTGCTGTTGGTTGTACATGCATAAGGGAGTAAGGATTTTTGGGATGGTGTAACACAACTAAGTCAATAGACATTCAAGACTCAACTACTACCAAAACAGGATGGATAGAAAATTTCATATATTCACCAAAACAGGATGGATAGAAAATTTCATATATTCCTTTTGGAAAGGCTGTCTTTTTTTGGAAACCTAACTTAGGTTTTGCACCAATTCTCACCCAAAATCCTCTCATCTTTGACATGAGTTAATGTGTTTTTTTCTCTTTATATCCTCTGCACTTCCAAAAATAAATATTAATTCATGTACAGCAAAGGCTGTGTTATCAATTGCAGCCATCTAACACTGTCTAGAATAATATATATGAGCAAGATATGCAGCAAAGTTTATGTAGCTTCTCTTTCAAAGCTTCTCCCCTTTCCATCCTGGGAGAAAGAATAATATTTTCAAAATAATGTGACTGGACTTGTTCAAGCACTGCACCATGGAAATCCTCAGTAGTTTCACCTCACATTTTTGGATAGGAGCAAAACACTGTATTGGGCTCAAACATCCTAGTGTTGTTGAACCAGTGGGACTCGGAAGGTTTCTGTTTCTCCTTCACCTTTTTTCTTCACTTCATTCACTGTGTTACCTGGAGTTAACATGGGATGCTGGGACTCCTACACTGTATGGCATATTTCTATCCAGGCTAGCTACTGAGCTGTTCCTCACAGCCTGGACTCTGTGTTTGTCCAATATCCAATCTTTTATAAGGCAAAAAGAAAATCCTGTTTCCAAGACAGCCACCGAAAAATGATTGGAGCTTAAAAAGGACCAAGACTTTACCTGAATTTTAATTGATAAGAAAGGTGGAAAGCTCCATGGCTTTTTTTTTTTTTTTTTTTTAATTGTTTGTTTGTTTGTTTTATTTTTGTTTGTTTGTTACAGATCTGGACTCCAGTTCATCTACATTCAGGGTTTGGCCACAGCCTGATTTAGGCTGCCTATCCCACACTACCACCAATGGGGAATGAGAATAAGGGGGAATAATGAGTGCATGTCAAAATCTAGACTTGATATGAAATCCTAATGTGCCCAGTGCAGCAGACATTAATCTATTGTTTATGTGATATGGGTCAGGTTTGAATTTATGTTTAGGGTTGGGTTAATACTGATATCAACTATACCATTCAGCTATTTGGTTTAGGGTCTTGTGAAGCCAGAGTGAAGTTTGGTGCTGGAGGGGAAGAATTGCTAATGGGCAGCTCTGCAGCAGAAGTGGATCTTGTGACTGAGTCATCTTTGGGATTAAGACTAAAATTAGGAAAGTTGAGGTATAAGCCTAGCCTTATTTTTAGACCTTGCACGAGTGGAGGGAATAAGCTATAAAGGCAAGAAAAAACCTAAGAGTAAATTGTATTGCTGTATCAGCCCAGGCCTGCAGTTCCACTGGACTCAGGTTAGGGTTGGGGTAGTGTTCAGGAGCTTGTTCACTTAGATCATCAGGGCAGTGTGTGACATGATACCATCATGGGTGAATAGCATATTTCAAGTTCTAACAAAACCTAACTACAAAACCAAGATTATGGTCCATGCCAGCTTACCAAAATATTGTTCATCCTTGTCACAAAAAAATATTGATGTGTTCTCTTTAAATGAAACCAATTCTAAACATGAATCTGAAATCTGTTTCACCCTAAAATAAAGTTTCTATTATGAGCTACAGGAAACTAACCCCCTGGCCTGCCCTAATGAACTGAACAATGTTGAACAATCAGAACTGCTTTCTCAAAGAATGCCCTTAATTGCAGCCTTCAGGTACAGACCCTAATCTGGCTCAGCACCTTTTTACTGAACCCTGTTTCTACATTCTGAAATCTTGCAATTTTACTGTTTGGTTGGCAACCTCAAGCCCAACACTATTCAATTTGTTATGCTGCCAGAGTTTGAGGAGTCATGAAGGAAATTGTTCTGCAAGTCTTTTTATCCTGAGTACTGACCTAAATCCCACAAAAGTCAAGACATTTTCCCCATGCCTGGTAATAGCAGTTTCAAATGTTCTCATAAAAAAGCAGTGCTATAACCTCCATGGACTGAAATGAGAAATAGCCATAAATCATTGAAGGCTCCAGGCTCAGTATCTTTGAAACACTACTGAAAAAAATGAGAAAAGCTGATATCACTGGTCAACCAACCTTCCAGAATTCCACCAGAAAAAAGAAAACAAACTGGTCTTGCAGACTCTGAGATCTTTTCAAAATTCTTGACACGGTAAGGCTTACAACAGGTGTCTGGACACCCTGGATAAAGATCTAATGAGTCTTTAGGCTCCAGTCAGGATAGAGGTGGAACAGGTTGAGTAGGGTAATTAACAGGGTCCCATGGTTAGTCTTAGGAGAGGTTTTATTTGGGGTTATAGTCTTTGTGTAGTGTGAGGGTCAGCAGACACAAAACCACCTTGCTTTTTAACCTCATTTGTAATAGGCCTATATATAATATATCCCAGTGAATGCTCTAGGAACCCCTAACAACAATAAAATGGAATCCTAATGGAATCAAATATTAAAACTTTCAAAATTTATCTATCTTGAATCCAACAGCTTCAAAAGTATTTCTACCCCAGCTGATCCTACTGCAACTGATTCTCATTCTGACCCAGTGGCCTCTAGCAGATTCTGAATGTTTGTTCATCTCACCATCATCCATATTTAGCACCCAACTTTGCATTTAACAATTCCCCTGCTGATAATACACTTTCTTGCAAGTCTTCACCCTAAACCAGCCCTATCCTTTACATTCCAGTGACCATCTTCAGTGCTAAGATTTTTGCCTGTCAATATCTGCCTTGCCAGTTAACAGCAGCAAATCTCACTCCTTTACCTTTGCTCTCTCAAAACCTAACAACATGCTGCAATGGCTGTGAAGTTGTTCACCCAGAAAGAATCTCACTGCAGTTGATCACTTCTCTTGGGAGCAAGCTATAAACTGTATTCTGCAATTCTGCTGGTCTAAACCTTTGCTTTTAAAGAGAAATCTAACCTTTCCTCTAACATCAGAGTCTGGCAATCCTTGCAAAAAAAAAAAAAAAAAAAAAAAAAAGGAAAATAACTTAAAATTTAGCAAAATTTTGTTAAGCCCAGACACATTAATCGACAATGTAGAACTCAAATATAACACTGCATCCTCTGTCTTTGCCATTAAAAATTCTCCCTCTAGTCCTAACTTTAGATGCAAAGATATAAGGCTGACCTTTCATCAAACCAGCCTAACACAAAGCTCTTTTCATCTGTCACTGGAAAACCCAGTGACAAATCTGGTGGCTCAGCTCTTTTATAACTACATGTGCTCTTAAATGCCTTCCTGACCTATTCTTTAGCACTCCAGTGACTCTTGTTAACACCATTTAATTCACCCACATCACACCTCATCCTAGCTTTACCAACTTTCCATTTTCCATGGTAGTGCAGCTGCAAACCCAGCTTTAAATTTTCTCTAGCCCAGAGCCTAATCTAGTCCCAAATCAAATCTACCTTTAATATTAGAGACAAATACAGGTATTCTCACAAACCTAAGTGATTCAATCATATCCTCCTTCAGGCTTTTACTGCCTGAAAGCAGGATGGAGACAGTGATGTAGCCCCAGCTCCAGTCTTAGCCATAGAACATCTTGAAATCAACCAAAAGTTACTTTTATTTGTTATTGCCCAACATCACCTTGTCTCTGCAGGCCTTTCAAAATCTATCAAAAAGTTCTCTGGCCGTGTTGCACCTAAGGCCAAACTAACCCAAACTCATACTCAAATGCTGTCTGACTTGAACATTGTATGACTTCACCAGACATCTAAATGTAAGTAACATATTTCTGTAAATAATCCCTTCCAAATATAGTAAACTGTTGATGGTTGGTCAAGAAGTTTATGCCACCATTTCATGGTAGCTTACACTCTAATTTTGACACATGTCACTGTGTCACTGCCTTATCTCCAACCCCTTCTCAAGGTTGAACACATCATTTACACTGCTGGCAGCAGTTCTTGTAGTAGTCCTGCTGACCATTCAGGGTCCAGCAGCAATGTTACTTTTCCACCTTTTTTCTGGCCATCCTCCTCATTCTAACCCCAGCCTTCACTTTGGGCATAACAGTGGTGCAGAGTCCCTGCACTGCTCCCAGGCCAGAAGCTATTCAACCCCAGCAATGAGCTGGACTCCTCCACCTGTTTGAGCCCCAGCCAGTGCTAGTACTAATAGCACAGGCTTTTGGTTCTCACTAGTTCTGTAGGACTGTAAAAAGAACCACTGGGTGCTCTAAATGCAAATTCAGGTCTCATTGGTTCCTGGCTTGGCAGCAGCAGCAGGTGGTACAGTATCTAGGATTTAGGATTTAGGATGTAGCCTCACTGTAGGTGATGCAGACACCTACCATAGTTAGGAGAACTGACATGTCCCTAGTGACACCAAAGCCCTTCATACCTAATGTAAGTATGTACACATGCCCAGGTCACCATCTGTGGCCACCAGGTTCTCAGGATCCAGGGCAGGTAAAAGGGGAATGAGTGACTACCTAAGAACAAATCTGTATTAGCAATGATCTGTCACGTAATAGCCCGTGGAGATTCTGCAGGATTTGTGAGGCATGTGAGACTATGACCAAGGTGATCCTTAACCAAAGCAGGCTCAGATCCCACACCCAGAAGTTCAGTCTACAGGCTTTGGGCTGTTGGGACACAGGACACCACCAGAACTTGGGACATCATGCACCCAGGGCTGCAAGGCAGTTAGATGTATGACTCTGTGTGTGTGCACACCATGGCACACAGTGGTTAAAGGGGGTTATTTAGGGTGGTTTAGAAAGCTGCCTATGGCCTAGATGACTAAATTTTTCCTAAGCCCCACCACAGGGGGAAATTTTGTTAAGCAAGATCTTAACCTCTGTGCCTAAACCTATGTCCGTCATCCACATTGGAAAAAAAAGTTACTTCACTTTGTTGCAATTGTTTTGATTACCTCCACCATAGCTGACATAAATGTTTTCACCTTTCCCTCCGTGGAGATTCAGAGGCTTTGTTGCCATATGCCAGGTGTCTTGCATCACCCACATGCCGAGCAGGACATGTATTTGAGCTGGCAGGGTAAAGAATTGACATTGGCCACAAGCAATCTCTGTGTCATGGCATGTCACCTGTCAGATGGTGCTCCTTAGTGAAGCCCATTCATTCTTGCCAGATGGGTCACTGATGCAGACATCAGACCCTTGCACAGAGGCAGCTTGATGTTCTAGAGGAATGATTATGTGGGATAAAGCGGATTTTCATTACCCCAGAATGAAGAAAACAGCTAAGCCCTATTCTTGCTGAAGTCTGTCAGCAAGGACCCTGAACTCTGGACTGAAATCAATGTTATTACATTTCTTAAAAAATAAATTAAAAAGTAGATAAAATGTGTCATTCAAACAGTTTTAGTAAACTCAGAAATTTAAGAAATCAAAATAGTGCTGTGGGAATAAGGAATTTGAATTATTCTGTTGAATGGTGGAGATACTTCCCAGAGTGAAGTGGGTTATTTTTATCATAGCTCTCTTTCTATTACTGCATTCCCTTTTGGCTTGGAGGATTATGTCTATTTTGGATTGGAGGATTACACCAATTTGTTTTGTTACAAATTCAATAAAAATAAAAGCTAAAAGGACAATTAAGTCCAAGAAAGCTCAGCTGGAGAGCATGCAAAATTCCTCTTGTCTAATTAAAGTCTGTGCAAACCACAGCTTTACAGAGGCTTTGGGGAGGGAAGGAATAAAAGAAGCATGTTACCATTAACATATTTAACACTGTAGCTACCTTTCAGACCAAACAAATTACCACGGAATGTTAACTCAGAGCTTTAACAAAAAAGCAAGGTCTGCACAGTCTCCCCATGCTGGGAAGAGGAGGAGAAAAGTGATGCTGAGTGTGTAAGTGATACATGTACAAGATCTCCTGCTGTTGGGTGTGAAGACCTTGCCGTGCTCCCCAAGACCAGTGAAGTCAGTAGGAACTGAGTTCAGTGGCTTTGGGGGACATCTATGATGGGACTAGGAAGGTACAGTAAATGCCAGATAGTCTCCCTCTTTAGTCTGGGCAGCAGCAGCTGGCAGATAGAACTGCTGTTTTGGAGCCAAAAGATATGAAAGTGGGAGACTAAATAGTAAACAAACCCAGTTTCTTTCTGTGATCACTACCTAGCAGGCTGCTGCCTTCATCTCCTCATGTTGCTTCCAGTGCAACCACTGAGGAAAGCCACTGGCACTCCTTAGAAGCCAAATAAATAAATAAACAAAAACTCCAAAAACCCCAGCAAAATCAAAGAACTCTCACAACCTGAGAGTAAAACACAGAGAGGCAAAACTGTGAAATGAAAAGAGGAAAGAAAATGAGATGCATGGAAAAAGTCCAATGGACCAAATTGATAAAACTTCACACTGCTGCAAATTGAGTGTGACCGGAAAAAAATCAGAGTAGGATGCAGGACTTATATTCCTGCAGAACAGGTTGCAATACTGAATCTATGGACAAAACAGGCCACAGGCTGCCCTTCCATATCAGTACATTACTTTAGGCATGGATACACCAGTGAACAATGCTGGATTGTTTTATCTTAAACCCAAATTTACCTCTTTTGCAATCACAGCAGTGTCTTCACAGCTGGCAGTCTGATGTGGTAAGAAAACACTGTTATTAATGGTAGGCTCTATTGCTAAAGCCTCTCTTTACCTTTAGTGGACAGGCAGAACAAGATGCAGTTTCATATGGCTAATGCATTTTACAGGACAGTGCCCAACTGGAGCTGCAAGCCATAGAATGATTGCAGAGCACCTGTCTGTGATGCTGCTGCCCTTTGGGCAGTCAGCATTTCCTACCAGTAAATGAATGGATCAACCCCACATTAGCCCTACACATTGCAGAAATTTTCATGTAAGTCAGAGAGGTATTTTGCACCAGCAATTTTACAATAAAAATGTTCCATACACCTTGCAAGCAACACTTTCCCACCAAAAATGCTTGGTAACTTCTGAAAACCAGGACTTGTGCCTCTAAAAGAACTAAGCACACAGGTTCATTCTGACAGGGACAATCAAACTGCACACCTGGCCACTCACTCCTGGCTGTGAGGGAGCCAAAGCAAAGCCTGATGGAGGGCACAGCTATGAAGGGCACAGGCTCATCTCTCAGGCATGTTCTCTCCATGGACGTGCAGCTCTGCTGGGCAATGCAGCCCTGGCAGCTGCACGAGATTCCCCCTAAACTGGTAAGGGTAAAGCTGTCTCTCAAAACAAGGATATTTAAGCTGACAGAACTACTTGCCTGCCTGTATAATTTGATATGCACGGTGGGTTTTGCTGGCATGGCTGTCATGATGGGGAGAAGGAAGATTTCCCCCCCTGCTGTTTTCATTGATACTGAATGTTTGGCTAATTTCAAAGTGAAGAGCACATTTAGGACTGCAAGATTATACTCTGCTTGAGAGAGCCTCAAAAAGGATGCCTCAGGCATAATATTGGGATTGATGCTGATTAACCAGTCGAGACAAAAATAGTAATGAACCCTGTGAGCTCCAATGGAGTGCCTTTGCTGCTCGTCCTTCTCTAATGACGTGCTGGCACAAACCACTTCTCCCCAATCCAATATGCTGGTCTATGCATAACTCCAGTAGTTAACCTTGACTGTCTAAAGAACACAGCTTTAAATTTGATATTGTGTTCATTTCTAACCTTTGCTGTCGAAAAATATTAAATCTTCCCTCAGCCACTTGCTTTGCATAGTGAAAGACAGATGGTTGTGTTGGATCATTCCACAGCAGAGCAGATGTTGTAATCGAGGACACAAGAATTCTGCCAAATTAATTAGACTCTTCCACTGATCTGGATAAAAAGAACAGCTCACTGGCATTTCAAAGAGGTCTGGATTCTAATTTATGCCACCCTGCCAGGTTAGCCTGTGTGAAATATAAGTATGATGTAGTGTTCTTCACTGGCATTGTATCAGATTATTTTGAAATAGAGTAGAAACTTGGTAAGCAGATGTCAACTTTTTAATACACTATCCTAAAATGTATACAGGAAAATAATATTGAATTAGCTGGGTAGAAATCTCTATGACATATATGCTCCCATATCAAATATATTTTTATACTTTGGGGAAATAAATTTCCATGTGTCTAGTGTTTTAGCTTACTTTTTTGTCAGCTAAATTTGCACACACAAGTTCATTAACTATAAGATACATGCATTTTTTGCAGAATTTCACAATCTTTTCCATAGAGTCCAGTAGTACTCAGGGTTTGCATATATTTTTTTGCCCTGACAGAGAACTGTTTCAGAACACCTTGATTCTTGGCATAGGGAAAACGTGTGAGGAGCATAGCAAGGTTTTGAAAGAAGTTTTTTTATAGAGTAGGTAAGGCAAGTACAAGTATGGTATTACTGAAGTGCACACTATGAAATAGTGTTCCTCCTTGTGGACCATATTTCTCCTTGGTGCAACATCAAAGCAAATTCTCTTGGCAAGGCATCATTATCCACAGGAAAATACTAACAGTGTTTGAAAAAAACTTGTTTCTAGAAATAAAACTTCCAGTAAGAAACTCACTGAGAAAGAGAAAGGGTCCCTATGGTTTCCCTGATTGGCTCCTTGCGCTGTTAAAAGGGATCTGTACATACAGATAAGTTTAAGACTTCTGTATTTCTATTATGGCAAACAGAGGGACTTCATTGCATAATTGGACTTGCATGTCATCATCCTTGAGGTTTTGCTCTCCCTTAAAACACCTATTTTGATTACTATAGAAAAAAAAGGCATTTTCAAGTATTGTCAAATCTTTAATGCTAGAGTACATACATAACCTTGGTTTTTCTAGAAATCATTTTTTTCTTACCACATATTACTAAAATAATGGAAAGCATAAGTAAAAAGCCCATGTATGACATTTTTTCATACCAGAGCATGGTTCTTTCTATTTAAAAACTGAAACTAAAGGGCAGCACTTTCAAAGTGCATTGCAAAGCTCTGCAGTTCCATTGATTTTCATAAAACATTGTCAATTAATACAAACTAAAATCTGACACTTAAATTAATTGTCAAGTTGCATAACAGTCTAAGCATGTATGTTATCATGGAAGCCAGTGCTTAAGTAGTTACAGAAGCTGTGGCATCAAAGACATGTCTAGAAAACACAAAAGCTAATACTGTAGATGTTGCTAAAATCTTGTTGTTAGCAAGTGCTATGATGCTGTAGCTTATTGACTTTTGTTGTGTGTCCCATCTGATTCTTTTGGAAGTTAAGGGCTGTTAGGGATTTCTTGGGGAAGCATCTTATTTTGTAAAATACTACCCTTTCCCCTGGGCATGCCTGAACCAAGCCAGGACAGTTTCCTTGCTCCTCAAGTCAGAGTGAGCCTCTGCAGCCTGTGCCTGGAATAGCTCTGTTGGGCCTTGCCCTTTGGGTCCTCTCCCAGTTCTTTGCCTGTCCTCTCTGGGTGACCATTCTGCACATGGCTCCGTCCATGCACTTCCCAAACTTCCACAGCTGGGGCTTGAAGAAGTTCCTGTCCTTCTCCCCAAGACACTTTGTGCTCAACCCCTTGTGGCTGTTCTCCAGAAATTAAAAAAAGTACTTAATTTCTTCTTGATTGAGACAGAAGGAAAGCTCTTCCATCAGGTCACATCAAATGCCAGCTGTAGCCCAGGAATCATGGCACATTAGCTGTCTGCTACTAAAGCTTTCAGCATCCCAGTGCTGATTCCTTCCTTGTTGTCATCCATGGCAGTGCCCATTTCTCTGCCTACACTTCTGCTGTCTGCCTAGATGCACTGTGTCACATCTTTTATCAAGTAACATGGCTGAAAATTTGGAATTTGCCTGAAGCCATAAGTGTTGGTTAAAGTGGAATTTGAATCCACAGCTCCTTCATATTCTCCCTACAGTAGCTAAGCAGGACTAGTGATGAAATTATTCCCTTCTCCTTCCTCTGGTAAAAGATCTACATGCCAGTCACTGGCCAGGCTGCTGCTGCACACACACACAGAGTGCCAGCATCTTTTGTTAGCTCTTCCTAAAAGATATTTCTTGTTTCCTCAGGGAAGGTGTGCCTTCAGTATCATCTCCAGCTGGAAGAAAGAAAGCCAGACTTGAATTTTAGAGTATGTTTTTGAGTAAAGAGATCTGAGTTTGGTTCCCCTGCTGTTCCTCAGGTTATTCCTCAGCAGCATGAGATCAGCATGTAGCTCAATACAGGTTTTTACAGGATAACACTTTCCCAGTTATTCATCTTGTCTTAGCCATTAAAACAACCCTTTGGGCAGCTGATCAGTCTCCCCAATAGTTTTACTGTGCTAACTCTTCAGGGGGAAGCCTGCTATGAAAACACAGAGCTCAACAATGTTAGTTGCACTGTCCCACAACCCTTTTTACTATATAGAGGCTGATAGGTTTTAGCTTTTAATGCAAATTAACCCAGAAAAAAACGGAGGTGCTGAAGCCTGTCTAGAGATAAAAGACTCTGAAACTAAAAGTCTCCAGTACAGAAAGGGAGCAACACAGAGGGGAGGTGTGCTGGCCTGGGCAAGAAGCTGGTGGCAGCATAAGGTGATGCTGCTGAAGCCACCTCACCCCAGCATCTCAGACAAGTTAAAGGCAGCCATTCAGTGCTGGCAACACAAAAACAGTGTTTTCTGTTAAACACACAGTACAGATTGTGAAATTATAACATGTAAATCAGTGGATTTTTTTAAATATACAGGCATGAAATGGTAATTTTTTTTCAAACTTCTTAGTCTGCTCTAAAATGTATGAATCATGCCAGCTAAGAGCAATAACATTTTCTTTCCTGACCTGGCTCTATTGTATGCTTATTATATCTTTAGGGAAACTGGAATTTTACAAAAGCTTCCTAGAATAGGAAGTTAAAGACATATCAGAAAATATTAGCACAGTGTGAAGGGCTTTCTACCTAACATATTTTCTATTGTAACCTTTATATCCTTGCTGATACCATACTTTGGACCTTCATTTTGGCAAAGGAAAATCTGCACTTAAGTACCAGTGTCTTACAGCACTAATCTATTATCAGAATGCCATGGAGCTGATAAAGCTCTGGTGCAGTGGCATAATCCATCATGGAGAATATGCACTGAGTGTTTCTACAAGGTCCCTTAATAGGCAGAGAGGGTTTCTGCCTTCCAAAAGCAAACAAATTTTCCATTTTCCAAGAGAACATGTTTGGGATCTTTTTCCCTGAAATTACAAAGAATTTTCAGAGAGGTGCAGAATTTATATTACATCACTATTTATTTTATGAGGTAATTTGGAGCTGATTTTTAAATGAGCTGTTCCAAAATCCATATCTGGTATTAAATATAAATATTTTAAACCAGCTAATTAAAAATGTAATGCAAAATGTCAGAGTTTCATATAGTGAAAGATGTGAGAAGCTGTGTTCTCTCCTTATTTCTCTTACTTCATATATTATTGTTCTCAGCTGAATGCCTGAGAACAGAGATAGTTTCAACTAAATTACAGTCTTGTGCAGTGGGGATTGTTGGTTCTATTTTGTTCTTTTTCACTTTCTAGGTCAGAAGAAACTCTGGCAGATACTTTAAAAAAAGATGCCCTAAAGACTGGATTGTGCTTTGCCTTATCATTCATTCTGGATATATAGATAAAACTGAAAAAAATAGCCAAGTCCTGAATCCCAGTGTGGAGAGAAGCTTACTTCACTTCCCCTCCCTCTCTCCTGTTGTGGCAATTCCATGGCAGTGGCTGATGCAGGGACCCCCAGCCTGCTGCCAGCAAGGGCACTGAGCAGCAGAAGCTGTAGGACAGTCCCTGCTGTAGGACAGGGCTCCCTTCTGGTCCATTTTCTCTGCTCCACAGCAAGCTGCTCCCACCACACAAACTGGTTTGGGAATCAGCTCATGGCTCTTGATTCCTTACTAGTTTTTACACCTGGCACATGTCTGCTCCCCCAGCTAGTGAGTCATGCTGCTTTGCATTCTGTGCTTGGCTCTGCTTATGCTGGCTTTGCACAGTTGCAATTCAATTGACTCCAGTGGCATTACTCCTGAGGCTAGTGAGGGATGGAGATAAAGGCATCTTTACTCCTAAATGAATGCAGATATGGATTCACAGCCTCCTCATAAGGCAGATGTGGAAATGTCATATATTAGGCTGACTTCTCAAAGGATGTTTATAAAAAGTGCTGATGTATCCACAAACAATATTTGCTTCCCTGACTTCTTAAGGAGAAAAATGTATCCATAAAGGAGTAGTGATTCCCTGGATAACTTCAATTAAATAGAGCATCCAGTTGCTCTGGATTCCTTTCCCTGACAGATGATTTTGAAGACTGCTTAACTGAGTCTATTACTGAGCTCCTGGCATGCCTGGGATAAAGGATGTCTTCTGGTAGAAAGGTTTCTGTGTGTACATGGGTTTTTTTTTTTGTGATGGTGGGATGCAGGTCTGCATTTCTGCTGTGTCCAAATCAGAGAGTACTAAGCTTAATGGAAACAGGAGCACCTGAATCCTCCAGCATAAAAAAATCTGCTGTGATAATGTCTTCCTGGGTTCAGAGCCTTACTGGTTCCTGGACAGACAGAGAAAAGGGAACAGATCCAGCAGCCCAAGTGTGTGCCTGTCATTGGGCTGGGCATTCCTCTGCAGGTCCCTGGTCCTGAGCCTGTCAGGTTGGGTGGCTGCAGCCATGGAGATGTGCCTCAGCATTGAGATGTCCTGCTTGCTTTAGAAACACGAAAACAGCTCTGGGCCTCTGGGACTGAAAGGTTTATTTTGCTGAACATTGAACTGAGGTGTTATAGTTGGTTCCTACCCAGAGGAAATTCCCACTGGAGTTGAATGGAAGAGAGACTGTAAAAGTCAAAGGTCAGGACAAGGTAGGGAATGATCCTGTAACAAAACCTTGGCCCAGGACTCAGGTGACATGAACTCCTGTCCCCATTCACTTGGCCAAATACTCAGTTTACATGACATGGCTCAGCCAGACAGGAGACATAGAAGCACCAAACAGACACCAGTGATTTGCCACTGTGTAGCTTTATAAATAGTTTTACTTGCACTGTAACCAGGTAGCCCACTGCCAAAATAATTATCTGCTATTTTGAAGTGAAAAAGATTCTTCAATGTTGAGTTGTGACAGTCAGTGCTAGGTACTCATACATTGCTACTATGAAAGAAGTTAGGGCAACATTTCCAGTTTTAAAGAAGACTCTAAAAGACTTCTTTCATACTTTTTTTTTTTTCTCCCCATAAGTCTAGTAAGTGCTGGCAATAATAAAAAATGCATTTAGTGACTTGTGATATCTTCTCTCAAAAAAAGATAGAAATCATGTGTGGTCCGAGGGCACATTTCTGTGGTAATATTTACTATTTTATTTCCACATACTTGAGGGTATAGACACTGACTGGTGTATTGATTACACAAGAATAAGATGTCTTCTATTGCTGAGCTCTCAGCAAACTAATGTTATTGAAGTTATTTCTCTTCTCTGAATTTTTTTTTTTTCCTCAAGGCCCCACCTAGATGATGATGTTTAGGATAATTTAATGATGAATGTTTTAAACCCCGTGCTTCACCATTTATTCTCCAGAACAAAACCCTGCCTTTGGTGGAGAACAACTCCAGTAAGGACTTATAAAGTCACTGAGCTCCAAAGGATGGAGTTAACCAACCTGATAACATTGTGGAGTTAGCATCACGATGATTAACATCAAAAGGGGAGCATTTTGTGTGAATAACACATGTTAGGAAATATCAGCAATCTTTGGGCAATGGCTAAAGACAAATGTGACGCTCTGGGGTGATTTTTGAGGCCAGATGTGGGACCTGGGATCATCTCCCCCAAGCCTGGGTGTTGCACATAGGGGAATTCCACAGCAGTGTCAAACACTTCCCCTTTCAACCCAAACAACTAAATTCTAGAGAATGCATACATGGTCTTCCATAGACTCAGATAAATAGGTTTTGTACCACTTACCTCTTTTTGACAAACTCTAACATGTTTTAAAATATTTTCTTCTACAAATATTTTTTTCCACTGGGGTCTGCATAAATTTAACTTTATTTAAGTGAAACTTTTCTTTTGAATGCATCCATGTTGTACACTGTAGGACAGTGTACAGAGAGCTCATTTTGTGGCAGCTATGTCCAGTACAGCATTTTAGCCACAGAATAAACAATGCTGCACAAATTTACTCCACTGAAAGTCTGAGAGAATGTGACTATGTCACACTGAAGTTTATTTCAGACACACTTCCTCCTGTGCATTTTGGTTTTGCTTTTTCAGATCTTATTAGTTGTCATTACAGAAATCACATTTATTTATGCTGCAACTCATTCTCTGGTAGAGGCAGAACTTTCCAGAACTAAGCATATAATAACACCAGCATTACTAAGAAAATGGCCTGCAAGCATAACAACAAAAACATTATTCTATTTGTCAGCTGGGTCCAGATAAATCAGATCAATAGATTCATAGTTTTTAGAAGTCTCTTAGCACTGGTTGAAACCTCCTGTGTGGAAACTCAATACATAAACCAGTCAATTTCTTTTCACTGGAAAAGTTTTCCTGAACCTATATAACTTAGAAAGTGTTAGTTACGAACGTTCTTAATTTGTAGTTGAAGTACTTTTGATCTCACAACAAATTGAGATCCTTGAAGATGAAAGAGGTCCCTGCTGTTAGATAACTGGCAGAGCCTGTGAAAATAATGAGCACTTGCACTGATCTACTGAAAAGGGACTCCAAGCTTGGAGTGGGTGAATAAGGATATCATCCATACAGCTCACAAAACTGCCTCTAATGATTTCCCACATGAAATATCTTTGAGAAGAAGGCAACAGGTTGATGCAAAGGATGAGTAGAAAGGACCAACTCCCCAAACTGTTCACTGTGTGACTTGGCAGGCACTCCAGAGTCAATAGGACACAGGCAGGGATGGGGGAGTCACTGCCCACAGGGGAGCTGGGTCAATATTCTTGCAGGTTCCACCTCCTCACTTATTGATAACCTGGCAGTGTTTGCCTTGCAGTGATGCTAAGGCAGTCAGACCTTCAGCCTGCAGGTCTGCAGCAGCACAGTCATCTGGAAAATGTCTCTGCTGTTCTGCTTGGAAAGCCTTACCTCCTTGCATGCCACCACTGTCTCCCCAGTTACTGCCCTTTGCTGGTGGCATCCTGGCAGTGAGGCAGGACTGCTGGCTGGAAAATGAGGTGTTACTGGCTTGGAGCTATGCAGTGGAGCTGCCCTGTCCATGGGCTCCACCTTGTCCTGGCCACAGGCTGGGCTCATCCCACAGGTGTCCCCAGAAGATGCCAATCCACTCAGTGCATCACAGCCAGGGGACCATTTCCAGCTTTATGTGCCTCCACCACAGCTGACCTTGCCTCTGCCATCACCCCTGTGTCCCTGCACTCCCAGGGCAGTGCAGCCCAGCATGTGTGCTCCCCCAGAGCTGCCCCTGCTGCTCAAAGCAGCGCTGGGAATTGGAAACTATTTAAAATGAAATCATCTTCCTGCTCTTAAGGAAACAATCGGGGTTTTACTTGCCTTTGCTGTTATTTGAGTAGAAAGTCCTCTCCAGACCAGGGAGAGCTGGGGGCTATACAGGTTTTAGTGCCCAATGCTGCCTTTCATCACATCCCAATATTGCTCACATTTTGCTCAAGAATTCTTCCTTTCCTCTTGTTTATTCCTCTCTCAACATTGCTATTTTCAGTTTATGATGGTTTATTTTCCTCTGAGATGCCCAGCATAGAACTTGCAGATCATGAATATAGGCAAAAAGAGAGCACTTGTAGCCAGATTTGAGACCCACCCTGTGAGGACCATAGCCTTTCTTTTGGTGTTATTTTGGCTCCTGGGTCCAGAGAGCTGTTGCACCTTTTCCCTAACACACCAAAGTCTCCAGCACCAGCTTATGCCAGGGTTTGAGAGGAGGTCCTGTGACAGCAGCTTCTCCAATATCTTCTGTAGTTGCTGCTTGTAAAAGTGTCCTCTGTAATAAACTAGAGGCCTTTAAAATACTTTTACTGTCTCCAGCTCATCTACCAATAAATGAAATATGCTATGAACCTACCACTACCAACTCAGAAAAGTAACAGAAAAATGCAGAAAACTTATAAAGGAAAAGATCTTCTTGTTCTGAAAATGCCCTTATTGATCTGTAACAAAGAAAGACAAACTGAAACCTGCAGAGGAACCAAAAGGATAGGTGATTTCTGGATTTCCATCACACCTCCTAGTGTATTCCTGAAAGGACAGAAGCACTGCATCACCCTTTTATCTTTGTCACAGGGAACTGATTTCTAGTATTAGTCTTGCACTCCCTTCTCTCTGCCATGGAAATATGTGGGTCTACACACACAGACTGAATATATCAATGCAGCCCCATGTAGCCCAAAGGAACACATGTACTCACACACACACACATGGTGTACCTGCTGGTGTACACAATACTCAGAATACCCCAAATCAGACACCCCTGGGGAGTGGCACCAAGGATTACCTCCGAGGAGATGGACCCTGACCCTGATGAGCCATCCCAGAAAGGTTCAGGCTGTAGGCTTTTCATACAGGCTCTGTTGCCTAAAATCAAAAGAGGAAGAACCCTTGCAACAGTGTTAGAATAATAAAGTAAAAGGGAGACCTTTATTGGAAGCTTCCAGGTGTCTCAGTGGTGATGGGCACAGCCAGCACTGGATTTCTACAGTTTTATAAGGTTAATCAGTTAGGGTATCTAACAGGTATATCCAATAGGAGATGCAGTTGCCCCAGTAACCCACCCCTGGGTCTACCCTTTGGAGTTGGTCCAAGGCCTTCTTTGTCCCCCTTCTTGGTATGACTTCTCACATTCTGGTTGGAAAACAAAATGTTCTTTTTGTAGGCATTCTTCTTAACAATAAGACCAACCAGTATTTCAGGAATGTAGTACAGGATGAGCTTATTGTTCTAAAATCTAGAGGAAAAGGGTAGGAAAAGTACTGGAGCTACAACCACGCATTAGCAATCTACAAAGCTACTAATAGATGAAAAAAAAAAAAAAAAAAAAAGATAAAAAGCTTAGAAATCAGCCTGAGGGTTGAAGGCCAAATAGCAATATTCCAAGTTCTATGGATAAAAGATGGCTTTGGCATTGACTTCCATCTCAGCCAACAACACTTTATTTAGTAGTGACAACCCCCATCTCCATATAGGCAATCAGGGCAAATGAATCACCATTCCCTACATATATAATTGTATTGTTCTTGGTCTTGAATAGTTGAAATTAGATGGGCATATTTTATATTCCAAGACATGAAGCAGGTAGATGATGTCTGAATGCAGCTGGGAATTCCTCTCACCCAGTTCAAGCAACATGTATTATTCATGTATAGTCAATGACAAGGATGAGTAGTCAAGCTTGAGAGTCCATTAAAAAAACAAACACAGATCTGTGCAAGCTAAATTGGTTGGAGCTACTTTGTGTTTTTCCAGACTGTGGCTACAATGAGCAGCTCTGACTGAAGTCAAAACTCGTGATCCTTCTGAGGAGCCTTTGGGATTGGAAGGCTGTAACAGTGGGAGACAGGGAGTCCTTACACATAACAAAAACTCTAAAGAGAGTAAGGCATGACTGCCCATGGTTGCCTGAAGCCATTAAATTTAAATGAACTGTAAATAAAGTTAAACCTAAAGGATTAAAGAAGGTCAAGAACTGTCAATTCAATATTGGCAATGGAGCAGACGTGTTCAGGCAGCATCAGGTTCTGAAGCTATCTGTGAGGATCAGGAGTCACAGAAAATCCTCACCAGTGACAAGGATTGTTTTTCTTCTCTTTGGCTTTCAACTGGTATTTGCTCTCCACAAGCCAGAGCTTGCTTGGCATCTCTGACAAATGTCCACTGGCACAGAGACAGAGACAGTGACTGCATCCAGTGAACCCAAATTAACCCAGAACTGCCAGGTACACCTTGTCCCTAAATGTCACATCTACACGTCTTTTGCACACCAGGGACAGTGACTCAACCATTTCCCTGAACAGTCCACTACAATATTTAACACTTTTTACACTTTTGGTGAAGATATTTTTCTTAATATGCACTCAAAACCTTCCCTAGCACAACCTGAGGCCATTTTTTCTCATCATATCACTTGTTACTTGGGAGAAGAGACTGACCCCTCACCTTGCTGCAGCCTCCTTTCATGTCATTGGTAAGGCCACCCCTGAGCTGCCTTATCTCCAGGCTATAAATCCCCAGCTCTCTCAGCTGCTGCACACCAGACTTTGCTCCAGACCCTTCACCAGCCCCACTGCCCTTCTCTGACAAGCTCATGCTGCAGCATCTCTGTGTCTCCCGTGCACTGAAGGACCCTGAGCTGGACACAAGGTCTGAGGTGTTGCCTCATCACTGCCATACACGGGGAAAATCACTGTCCTGACCCTGTTGGTCTCACAATTTCTGGTCCAAGCCAGGATGTCATTTGCCTTCTTGGCCACCAGGGCACACATTGGCTCAGTGGCTGTTGACCAGCATTTCCTCCAGGTCCTTTTCCATCAGGCAGCTTGCCAGCCCCTCTGACCCAGCCTGTAGCACTGCATGGGGTTGTTGTGACTGAATGCAGGACCTGGCATTTGGCTTTACTGACCCTCATACAACTGGCCTCAGCCTGTTGATCAAGCCTGTCCAGATCCCTGTGCAAATCTTTCCTGCCCAGGAGATGAACATCTCCAGGAGATGACACTCAAGCAGAACAGCACCTGGCACCTGTGCAGATGCTGTGGTCTGTGGTTTTGTGTGACACAGAATGAGATCCAGCTGCCTGCACCAAAGTGTCCAACAGCACTTGAGGTGCTCTATGAGACCACATGTCCAGAGAGGTCTCTGCCTGTTGCTCCAGACTGTCAGAGGGTCTGTGAATGTCCTGGCCATATCTGCTGGCTTAGCAGAACTGTCTCAGACACCCTAGAGCTGCCTGAATTGGATGTCTGGGTTTAGATGGATGATCCATTTCCCTCCACCTCTGCCAGCCACTCTGATGTTCCTCTGTGCCCTGAAGCAACACACATGCTTTACCCAACCTGAAGAAAGATAGATGGGTAGCACCTGTGAGCTGTGTGCCATGAACAGAGGCTGGAGTGACCCACACCAGTTCACCTTCTCCAGATGAAGAGCAGTTATTGTCCACTTCAGTCTGAGAATATTTAATAAGGGCACATGTGTCAGGAATTGCAAAGACGCACAGCAAGCCTTAAAAATAGCCAAAGCTGACTTGTCAGGAAATTTTTAAGCTTTTCTATATTCATTATATACCAAAGGTCAGACATAGATCTTGCTGCAGGTTAATTCCTGTGTTAACTTTGTGTGGAGGGAGTTTATTTTGAAAATAGGTCTGGCAGATGGATGAATACTGTCATTAGTCTGTTTTAATTCTTAAATTCAGAGGACAAAAAAAATCCCTCTCTGGTTTGTAAAAAGACCTGAAATATTTTCATAATATTACAGTTCTTGGTATGTTCTTCTATCAGCAGTTTATATTTTTCCCTTAATTCCCCTCCTCAGAGAACTACAAATCCTAAATATATGCCTGGACCAGAAGTCACCCAATGTCATGACAACTGGCCCATGTAGGAATCATAATTGGATTCACTTTACATTCCCTTGAGGAGGTAAGAAATTCAGAATATAATTAAGCTGAATTAATCTGTTTGGTATTAACATCCCCAGATTTAGCTTTAGCTGAAGTAGGATGTTGTGTCTCATCAGAGAGAATTTAGGCTGTGTCAAATCAGCCACCTGTAGTGCAGAGTAAATGACAGACTGAAATCTGCAGTTGCTGGATGCTGTGCTCAGCACATGCTCTGATTAGGGCACCCTTCAGAGACAAGGTGTGCTTTTCACAATGTCTTGTGGCTGCAGAGTGAACATGAGCACCACGGTGTCACCTGCCAGGTCACTGCCTCACACCTCAGCACAGCACCTCAGCTCCTGCCCAAGGTCCCTTTATACACACAGTTGGCAAAAAAAAAAGGTGTCAGCACAACCACAGTGTTGGCCACAAACAAGTGGGGCTTCAGGCTCCAGCAGCAGGTTCTGCAGGTGCCCTCACCACAGTGCCTTCCCAGGCAATATCTGTGTGTCATACACTGAGCAGAATGGCTGGGAGCAGCAGCACATGATGTCTGAGAAATGGGTTTGGGCAGCTTAGGAAAAAGATCAGGCTGAGGAAGAGGAATGGTTGTAGTCTTCTACCTCTTGAATGGGACAGATCATGGTGGATGGTGAAGACGTAAAACTCACAGGTTGCAACAAGATAAAATTCCAGCTGGGTATAAGGAGAAAAGTGTTTACAACAGCTTAAAACTGAATCAGCTTATGCAGTGGAGTTGTGTCATCTCCATCCCTGAAGATTTGCATACCTCACTTGGAGAAGGCTCTAAGCAGCCTGACATAACTTTGAAGTCAGCCCTGCTTTAAGCAGGCAGATGGACTTGTTCACCCCAGGAGGTTCCTTCCAAAATTAATCTTTCTGTAATTTTATTATTTATTTATGCACACCCACACATACCCTCAGTGTAATGGTTTTGTGTATTCTAAATTATTTCACTGAGTGTTTGATGATTTAATGCATAGTGATGCCTTAAACACCACTTACCTGTAAAAATGCCCTCATCATGTGTTTGCCATTCTCAGACCTGTACCAGTTTGAAAATTCTCTCTGATCTTTCTGATAGCTGTCAAAAATGTGTACAGCTGACTGCAGAGCAGGCTTGAATCATGTGAGTGATGATTTTCTTGTGTGTCCTAGCCTGTTGGCAGCAGCAGTATCCAGCCCTGCTCCACAGCCATCAGCCCAGCTGAGCAGAGCAGCAGACACCCTCCCTGCTACTCCCCACACCTTTGCTCTGTGGTCAGCAGGCATGAATGTGCTGCTGGAATGGGCTCAGTCATTTGTGCTGGGGCTGGCTGGGTGGAAACAGGATTCCTGAGACCTGGCATGCACCTTGAGCAGTGCCTACCAGCCACTGCAATGCTGGAATGGTGAAATACTTACAGAAGGCTTACCCTTTGGCCTTGCTGGTTAGCTGGTAGATTTTAGCATCTCCCTGTCTGAATAGTTACTTGCAAAGTATCTTTTCCTTTGTGCTTTGAGAGGTAGAGGGAGCAGGATAGGATGACAATTTCACACATTCTTTGTATGCTAATAGTGAAATGTTAGGAATTTCATCTTATCTGAATATCTGAATATCTTCTATCAGCAGTTAATATTTTCCCCTTCTTTCTCTCCTCAGAAAACTGCAAATCCTAAATAAATGCCTGGACCAGAAATCACCCTGTGTCCTGACAACTGGCCCATATAAGAAATAGATTGAATTCACTTTTTACTCCCTTGAGGAGGTAAGAAATTCAGATCATAATTAAATGTCTGTGAATATCTGTCTGCTGGCAGATACTAACAATTCAAAATCTGGAGTAAGATATTATTAAAAAATATGAAGGCAATATTTCAAAGAAAATGACCATGCCTACTTCTGAAGCAACTGCATGAATCCAGGTAAAAAGTTTCCTCAGTAGGAACCAGCCATAATTCACCCACTTGGCAATGTAAAGCAAAATATTTTCAAGAGTCATAGAGTGATTTTCCAAATTTCTTTTTTTCCCAGAAAATTTGTGAAGTATATAATACTTAGGTGAAGCATAGTAAAATTCCTAACAAG
This sequence comes from Muscicapa striata striata, assembly GCA_030060385.1. Classification (NCBI taxonomy): domain Eukaryota; kingdom Metazoa; phylum Chordata; class Aves; order Passeriformes; family Muscicapidae; genus Muscicapa; species Muscicapa striata. The sequence goes on from JAREIS010000031.1 coordinate 3,207,540, forward strand.
GAAAGCAACAACTTGCTCCTTTGCAAAATGGATTAATATAAGAAGAGTTTAATTTTCTTTCCTTCTGTTGTTTTCTTTTCTACAGTTTAAAGTACAGCTACAGAATTCTGGTACTTAGGTGACCACAAAGGGGATGGACCACAAGGCACCACATGGTGAAGAGAAGGGGCAACAGTAGAAGTTGCCCAGGGGAAGGTTTCATCTCAATATGAGAAGGAATTTTTTACTATGAGAACAGTCATTGACTGGAGCAACCACCCCAGGAGTGTGGTAGAGACCCTGTCACTGCAGGTTTTCAAGATGCATTTGGACAGGGCAATAGATAATGCCATCTAGGCTTCCTTCCCAGTGATGACATCCAAGATTCCTTCTAGCCTGACCTGTTCTATGATATTATAATTCTACTAACTCAGAGGAAAGTAAGCTACAACAGTGTGCTCCCTACTGAGGCTGAGGATACTAAAATACATTTTTCATTTCAAACAAAGTCTAATAAACAAGACATACTGTGACTTTCTTTTAGTGAGTAAAATTCTACCAAACATGTTTGATCCTCTCTGCTCACTGCATTTAGGAAAATAAAAAGATGAGGATCAGATGAGCAACTGTTGAGACAGAAATTAGTAACAGCAGGAGATGAGTATAGAACCTCACTTTGATGTAGGTAATACATTTTCATTGAAATAAAAACAGCTTAAATGCATGTATTTCTATTCTCAGAAGAAAGAACAGTCAACACAGAAAGTTAATTCCAGCAAAATAATTTAGTTCCAGGGAATAAAGAAATTATTTGATTTCTAGTGAAGAGATATTATTAATTTTTCAAGAACTTTTCCTGGATATAAAACATGTAGCTTACTGATAGTCTGATCACCAAACCTCAGCTTTGGACTTGCCTTCACATGCCTGAAGAACATCTCTAGTGTTTGTCCCTCCAATCCTTTGGATGTTCAATTATTAGATCTTGCTCAATATGGCTAAATCCAACCTCTGTCCCCTTCCTCCTGAGTCCTCCTCCAAAATTTTTTAGTTATTATGTTACAGAAGATAATCCTGTTACCTGCTAACTGCTGTGAACCAAATCTCACCCGAGGTTCTTGCTCCCAGCTTTATTTCAGCGTTGTTGCAAACCACCTGAACTTGGCTGCTGGTGTGCCCACCCACGTGGCTGATGCTGCTCACCTTTCCCCACACCTGCAGGATGCTCCCCTTGCTCTTACATCCCATCCTTGCTCTGTCTATGCACACAGAAATGCAGTACAACAATACCTTTATCCTGTGTTTGGAGCCTGTTGCCCAGCCTGCCGAGGTGCAGAGGGCTGGGAATGAACAGGACATGAGATAAGGCACGTGCTCAAGGTTGCCAGGCTTAGGCAGGACCTGGGCAAGTCCCAGGACCAAATCACAGCTTCTGTAGAAGAGGCCATGCCCCTTTCCTGCAGCTTTTTCTCAGACACAGAGAACTGCATTTTTGCCCAAAATTAAGGGTCCCTTCAGGCCTACCTCACTCTCTATCATCTCTCACTGTGGATTAAGAAGATGGTTTCCATACCTGAGCTTCTCTAACTCAGTTACTATTATTATTATTATTATTACAATTTTAAGCAACACTTTTTTCTTTTACCTACACAACTTTCCAGCTGTGGGATTCTGTCTTTGTGCCAAGCCACATAACCTTCTTTTAGAAATCCCTGCCTAATTCTTTGTTGTGTCTAGAACTACTTGGAAATTCTCAGTGTATTTTAGAACACCAGTGTGCTAGGATAATTGTCTGATATGCTGACCAATATTGACTTATTTTATCTTGGTATTCTCCAGACCATCTACATTTCCATATTATCACATCTCCCATGTTAAAGTGTCCTTGTGTTAGATCTAAGCTCTTTCCTATCTTTGTTAGTATAGCATTTATCACAGTAGAGTCCTCCTCTGTGAGTAGTGTTTTTAAACACTTGGGCTATATAAATACTAATAAATACTAATGCTTTATTGCATTATTAGCAAAGCATCTCTGTGAATTAAAGCCAGGCATGAAATACAGGCTAGTCATTCCCAGTGATCCAGCTCTGAATGTGAACTTTCCCATTTCAAAAAGGCAATGCTCAGGTGTGGGTTGAATGCTTATGATTCTTCAAAGCAACCTGACTGTGGAGTTTTATACACTTCTTAGTCCTACTTCTCTTCCAATCTGATGATCATGGAGCAGTAGCTGAAAACATGGATAGCACCTGGGAAGCCCAGCTGAGATTGGGTCAAGTGTCAAATAGATACACACAGTGGAATCTTGATATCTGCAAGACAAAAAAAAATTATCTTTGAGTGCAGCAAAGGCAAACTTCACAGAGTGAAATTCAAGACAGCAGTCATGAAACATTGCAGAAGAGAATGGATGAATTGGTGAAAGGTGTGACTGAAAAAAAGATCTATCAGCTGCCCTTTTGGAAACTATTTAGAAAAAATAGACTTCCAAATCTCTAGTGTCAAGGAGTGCCCAGGTGTCATTTGGAGATTAGAGATTGGATTTGGGATAATGGAGGAAAACACTTTTAAATGAATATGATTTAAAGTTTTGCAAAGTTGACTGAAACCAAAATCTCACTTTCCAAGTGCTAAGGGCCTCAGATGCCTAATTTCCATGGGCATCTTGGGGAGTCTGAAACATAGGCACTCTTGAAAATATTTTTTGATCCCTACATAAAAACTTGGTCCTTTTTAGACAGCTCTCACTGAAAATCACTATTGCAATACTTTGGTAAAGCTCTCACTAAATTGCTTTAAAGCCTGAAAGAGAGGGAGAAAACCAATACAGAGGATGACTACCAGGATTATTTTTGGTCATCTGTTTAGAGAGAAGTGTCACTGGTCACAAAAAGATGTGTCCAAGAACTGCCAAAGCGTGAGTCCAGCACCAGCACTGACCAGAACTGCATGTTTGTTCAGCAAGAAATATTAATCTGAAAAACAGATACTGATGTTCCTGCACTTGGATGGGACATAGGTCTATTTCTGGCCATGTTAATACACTGCATTAATTTGATGATTTTACACTCAGTTCACCTTACTGTTCCTTGTGGCATAAAATGTAGGTGCACATTACAGCCCAGGAGTGCAGAAATGAGAGACATTTGCAATCAAAGGTCGTTTCATACTCTCCCATGTATGGCAATTACTGTCTTGGTGCTTTCTGCTCATTTTATACTATAGTTTAAAATAAGAGACTAAAATGATACATGTTTGATTAAGGAGGTGATACAGATTATTAGTGGAAAACCAGATCTGAACATTTCAAGGATGCATTAACATTCAGTTACTCTGTTGCTGGCCAGATGGAATTCACTCATAAAAATGACAGCAAAACACATTTTATCGCTCTGTTATTCATAACTTGATAGAAATTCAGCCCTGAATAAAGACTAGCTAGAAACTGGGGAAAAAACAAAAGCAAAAAAAAGGCACCTAAACTCAATGCTTCCTGTGTCAGATTAGAGCCCTGTATACAAATCTTCAAGAGCAAAAAAAATGGTGAAAAAACCTTGCTAAAATCTCAGTTGGAAGTGTCCTGGCACCCTTGACAGTGGTGGCTTGGGGCTCCCGAGCCTGCAGAGCCGCTGGGAGAGCAGCAGAGCCAGGGGCTGGTGGCCACAGGGCACAGGCAGCCAGCCCTGCTGGGTCCAGGGACAGGCTGGGAGCAGTGGCTGCTGCTAACATGGACCATGGCAGGGCATCCAGCAGGCTGATGGATTTTTGTGATTCTCCATTGATGCTCAACAGCTCTGAGCACTGAGTTAACTTGTCTGATTTTTGGTGTTAAAGAGTTCTTTCTGCCATCACTGCTAAAAAAGCTGTTTGTCAGTACTGAATGCCAGACACGTTGCAGGCTCCTACTTCCAGACATGTCAGAAGGCAAAGCCCTACTTTGCCAGCCCATGGAGAATGATAAAGATACTCTGATGGACACAGCTTTCTCTTAATTAAAGGCAGCAGCTCCTAGTGATAAAAAGAAAAGGAACATGAGTACATTTCCTCTGCCTGGCCTTTCTGAGGTGAGCAGGCACTGTTTTAACTGGCAGCCACACCAGCCCTCCCTTTTCCAGCAGCCTCAGATTCTAGGCAGAGCTAAGGCACAGAACAGCCATCATCTGTGTCCACAGAAACAAACATAAACCCAGCCTAAGCATCAAGAAGTCATTACTGGATTCTGAACCACCTCGACTCCTTGCCCTTGTGTCTGCAGAAGAAAATAGGGCAGCAAGTCTGACAAGGGTGAGAGTGTGCATGTGCATGTTTGAACAGCAAAGCTAAAGGTATCCCTGGGGTTGCCAGGGCTCTAATTTATCACCCTTCCCTGCACAGCAGCAAATAGCACTGATAAGCCATTCACAGCTGGGCTGTGGATGAACCTGGAATGGGAGGCTTCCTCCCACTCTGGCAAATCCACTCTGGCTTCAATTTCGCCTCTGCTTTACTACAGGAGATATACATCTAAGGTGTAAACACTTGAGCAGACTTGAGCCTGAAGCATTGACCTGATAGAGACCTCAGCCAGAGCTGGACTATGCCCAGTGACAGATGGATATTTCTTTTTTGTTTATACCTGCTTTTTATCTTGTTTGTTGCTTGGTTTTAGCACAGCTGAATTATTTCCACTTTTTATCCTCTGGAGAAACATCCATTGACTGCTGTAACATCTTGCTTAAAGGAAGACTGTGCTGAGCAAAAATTACAGCTGCTGTGGGGACACTGTGTGTTGCTGTGCCCAGCTGCTGACTGCAGCCAAGGTATTTCAGTGCAGGTTTCTGTTTTTAGGACAGTAGAAATGTGTGATTATCAGAGCACCTGGGAGAGCTGGGTTCCTTATGTCTTCCTAAGAGAAGGGCAAGGGATGTGAGAAGGTCTTGCTGCTGCCTGTAACCCTCGAATGGGAAATTACAGACAAGACTGAGCCAGACTCTGCATGGTGGTGGGATGAGAGGCAGTGAGCACAAGTTGCAGCAAGAGGAAGTCTGATTGGGCAGGAAGAAGTGTTTTGCACCACAAGGGTTGCCAGACATTTTACATGGATCTTCCCAAAGAGACTATCAAAGCATGCCAGGACATGCCTCTCAGAAATCTGATCCAGGTTTTACCATTATGAGCAGAGGGTTGGACTACCCAGCCTTCAACGTCCCTCCCAGCATGAATGATCCTGTGAATCTCTCCTTAGAATTCTAGATACAAAAGATAAGAAGATCACTTTCCAATAGAGCTGCACAGGCACTGATACACCTGGGCAAGCATCCAAGATAGCATGGAGGGAATTTTTATACAGGCAAATGCTTTTTTACTTGGCAGGTAGTTTCTCAAGATGCCCTCTTAGTGACATATTTGTCACAGTGACTTTTGACTTGCAAAAGCCTTTTGCTATCAGGTGCTGCTGGGAGCCTGGAGACATTTACCTGGGGATGCATCACTGCCCAGAAAAGAATCTCCGTCTTTTCCAGCTTCCAGGCCTGAAGTTACTGAGCATGCCTTGAACCATCCCATGCCTCCCATCTCAGGGAAAACACACAGTAATTGGAGGCTAAACCTTTCACTGGAAGGTAAACTAGAACAAGTTTGATTTGAGCATGGAGAGTACACAAGGATTACTGTCCCTCAAATCTGTGTGTGACATGCATGTGGTTGGTGAGTCTGGGGGCAGCATTCACACCTTCTTAATCCTCCTGTTCAGAGATGCTCAGTGTCTGTGCCTGGATTTAGTGGAAAGTTAATTAAAAAAAACCAAAACATTCTACTTTATATTTTACAAGTTGGTAGGAATTTTACAGCTATAGAATTTTAAACTAGACTTTTTAGGTGGTTTAATTTTTAAAAATAATACACATAGCACTGTCAAGCTTCTGCAGGTTAGGACTGTGGTTGTAGATGTGGCAGGTTAAGTAGCTTGAAAAGTCATTCTTGCTCTTAAAGTTGAGCAGTTGACTGAGGCCAGAATATGATATAAAGAATAACTGGATTCATCTTGTTCTTGAAGACAGAAATAAATCTATTGTTAGAAGAGCACTAAAAAAAGTGAACTTAAGAAGAGCTCTGGGCATTTTCATACTTAATTCTGATGTTCGTCTCAATTTCCATTTGTTTCTCGCCATTCATATGTTTTGTTTTTTTTTGACAAAATGTCTGAAAATCAAACTGTAGGTGACTTGCTGGGATCTGACATCTCAAAAAAATTCTCAGTTAATGGACTTCTAGGCCAGTTTAACTAAAAATTGTGATTTTAAATTTCTTCAGAAAGATAAAAACAAACTGAAAAAATTATACATTAGTTTCTCTGAGAAGGCAGGGAGGCTCAGTGGGACTTTCCATCTAGGAAAGTGAGGTGCAGGTTAGGGGAGCAATGTGTGTAGGTAATCCCAGAAAGCAGTGCAGAGGCACATCTGAAATGGTGGATTTGGAAGGGAGAGGGGGTGTCTGCCATGGGGTGCCAAATGTCACCAAATGCAGCTCCATTTGTGCATGGTGGACATTGCTAAACCTCTGTATCTCTGTTGGACTTACCCAGCACCTGAGAAAACTGCAAATCATGGTTTCAGTGGCATATGATGCTCAAAATCTGAATATGGTCCATGTGGTAACGTGGAATTTCATGGGAACACAACTGACTCATGACCAAACCTGTGAGCTACACCACACCATGAAGCACCAGTGTGAATCCTACAGCACCCTAGAATAAAACACTTGTGCAAACAGGATCACTTTTATACAAAATCAAGTTTTCGTGTTTTAAACATTCTTATTTCCTTCAGTGAGTACAAAAAAATATAAGATGAGGTGACAACATCCACCAGATTGTAACTGCAGTCTGCTCTCTTCACAAGTCTTGGGAAAAAATGAGCACAACAAAACAAAACAGAGAATTCAGGCAGAAGGGCTTTCTCTCTAACCAAGGTAATTTCTCCTATAATGTCCTTCCCATGTTATGGATTTTATACTCCAGACACCTTTGAAACAGTAGGAAAACACGTGACAGATATAATATGCTTTAGGAACTTGGAAAGTTAATGAATTCAGAGAACTCCATGATTTTATGTGTTTAAGTATTTTTAATTTTAAATCAATTCTCTTAGGAAATTTTTGGATTTAGGATTTTGCCCTTTATTTTGAACAGATAATTTAAAGTATTCTTGAGACAGCATACTAACCTGGCACTGCAGTAATGGGGTTAAGGTGAGGCTGAGTAAGAATATGAAGGATGTATATAACATGAGCTCATATGGTCTAAGCCTCTAACAGTTTATTAGATGCAAAAATAACTTTGCAAACCCAGGAGGAGTGTCTGCAGATGAGTACATCAGTATTGTGTACCAGACAGTGCACTGGGTAATTTGAAAGTCACAACTGCTTTCTGAAATTCTGTGTGTTTAAAATTTACACCTCATTAATATTTATACTGGGGTCTGATTTGACCTGCAAATATTTAGTGTTTAACTAGGAAATATTTTAATTAAGGAAATGTGCTTTTAAGTACTATTCTGATTTCACCTAGCAAAGACTAGACAAAGCTTGATGTTTCTAATTATTCAGGCTGACTAAGCACAGATTCATAGAGAATTACAGAAGAGTGCTGTATGAACCTAGCTGACTGCTCACAGAGAGCAAGTAGATGAATGTCACTCAAAAATTACATCTGAAAGCTTTTTCATGCTTAGAATTTGCATTTAATCATTGTATCAGTGTCCCAATATCAACTATGCCAGAGTAAATTGTCTTTTGCATGGCATCAGCTAATCAGGAAGATCCATAATGTTGCTTTGCAAGGTCAAGTGTACCCAAAAGGTTGTTTCTAACAACAACCTCAAATCCATCAGTGTTGTTGTGACAGACAGGTCACTGACAGCCCTCAATGTCAAAGCTAAGATAAGGGCAGGTACCCACATTTCCTGTCAAGGGATCCTCCTAATGCCTAAATAATCAGCACAGCCCTTTCTGGGGTGGCAAACAAGAGCAGACACATGAAATGGGCTTGTGGGAGGTGACTGAGAATGAGGAAGGCTTTGACCTTCACTGTTGGAGAAATCTGAAAGGAAGAAGATGCACGTGAATGTGTCCTTATGTGTCTAATTGTACACCACAGGACACACATTTTTCCTTCACCTCTACCCACTCTCATGGATTGTTGCCCAGGGAAATTGTGGATGCCCCATCCCTGGCAGTGCTAAAGGCCAGGCTGGATGGGGCATTGAGCAGCCTGGGATAGAGGGAGGTGTTCCTGCCCATGGCAGGGGGGTTGGAAGGAGGGATCCCTTCCAAGCCAAATCATTCTATGATTATATGAAAATACTCAGGTCTGTAAGCCAGGTCCAGAAAGACACAAAAGCAGTGGATTCCTATTTAATTTCTCAATACTTGGTTAAAGTAATAGAGGTTACAACACATATATATATTCTGTGGATCTTGTCTATATCTTCTCAGATATATTGAATGTGCATTAGAAAGCACATTTGAAAAGACAAATGTACTTATTTCTTCTAGTTAATTCCATTCTAGTTAATTCCATTGATAAGAATGTAAAATTAAATTTACTGGGCTCTATTAGAAAACTTACCCTTTTTTCATTTTTAGTTACACCAGAAAGCCCATAAAGAATGGTACTATCTGCAATTTTCCAAAGAGGCTATACCAGAAGATATTAGGGACCCTACAAGATGCCTACTAACTGCAAACCAGTGTATTATTTTTACATTATATCCTACAACTTCCATTTGAAATGTGCTAGAACATCCACTCATCTAAATAAATTGAGCATAGAATATAAATTTCACAGATTTCTGCATAGCATGGACTTTCCTGTTGAAAAATGAAGGTTAGATGCATGCCATGAAATACAACACTTCCACAGGTAGAGTAGCTGCTTTGATGAAGTCCATGTACAGGTTAAGAAGTGGTAAAGTTTGCTACTGATTCATATTTAAGGTAAATGCAGATTAGGAGGGTATTTAAATTGGAAATAAGGAATCTGGATTTTGATATGATGATGATGATGAAAATAACAATAATAATAGTAATAATAACAATAATAATAGTAATGTAGTAGTAGTAGTAGTAGTAGTAGTAGTAGTAGTAGTAGTAGCAGATATGATCATGTACCTAAACTGATGGCTGAAATTACACATATTTACTTGGAGAACTTCCCAACCACTCTGCTTTTAAAATTCAATTAAAAAAGAATAGTGTCCCAAATTGTAGTTGGAACAAGGATACAAGAATGTGCCAGGGTTAGGGGGGCACTATGTTATTAACATGATGTTATTAAAATCAGATAGAAGCCATGTCAGAAGTGGTGTGTTGGAAATACTGTATGTTGGCAGCAATGCTGCTGTCATTTATGTTCCTGTAATGAATTACTCTTAAAATCTGGAGTCCTCACTCTGTGTTTAAACATAGACCAAAACCTTCCCAAAAAGTGGCTGCTGAATGCTCATTGGGTGAGAAAGTTCAGCCAAATATTTAGTGAGAAACACTGCGTGCAACACAAGAGCACAAAGCTTGTGAAATAGAGCTCAAAAGTATTTGGGACCCACAGCACACAATGAGGTAAGAATTTGCTTGTCCTCCATGAGGTTGTAATTGGACTCTTGATCTTCAGTTCTCCAACAGTGAAGGCAATGAACACTTATAGAATGGATAATAAAACCAGTCCTGTTGGTTCTGGCCAGTCAAGGGATGCTCATTCTATTATGTACAGTGGAAGAGCAGATTTTGAAACCTTTTTCCATTATTGGGTGCTGAAACACCATCTCATAGAGGTGTGGAATCCCACACAGAAAGTATGAGCATACTGCATTTTTATTTTTTTTTTCCTTCAGGAAACCCAGACCACAGCAAGACACAAAAGACAAAGAAATTGTTATCAGCCTGGTCCAAATCATAGCCAAGGCAGAACAGCCTGACCTCCTTTACAGGGGGAAGTAGAGAGAATGTCCCTTCTTTATCCAGAAAAATGTGGGACAAGACATTTTCTTCCTTTCCAAAAAAAAAAAAAAAAAAAAAAAAAAGCAGGGCCTCTTTTTCCCACTGAGCAGTGGGGTGGCAGGTTTTATTTGGAAATCCTTTCTCAGCTGTGCAGCAAGTCACCCACAGCCCTGTGACTTGCCTGTGCTGCTGTGCTGCAAGTGAGGTGTTACTGCTCATCAGTGAGGCATTACCTTGCAAATCAAATCCCATTGTAAGCTCTGACACCAAGCTGCATATGCAGTAAAAAGCAGATAAATTATTATCCAAGCTCTGTACATCCCACTGGAAAGCTGCCTTTGGGAAAAGCTGTTGTAGTAGAGATCTATATTAAAGATAGGAAACTATAAAGATGACATACAGTTACTTCTTGTTCTGTAAATCACTGCAATAAAATTTAGAGATAGGCAAATGTGCCATATGTGTGTGTGCTAAGAAACTAAGAAACATTTGGTTTTCTGTGTTCTGCACCTTTTTATTTTCTATGTCTGAAACCATTTGAGCACTGCTTGGCTGTGCTAAATCATTAGCACGTAGGGAAAACAAACAGTTTCTCTCTTGGAAATTTGACTCTAGCTTTTGATCTTTTGTGGCTTTTCCTTCAACTGGAATAGGCTATTTGGGCATAAAGAATGCTTTTTTGAGCCTGCAAAAATACATTGACAAGAATGAACATTCTTACTGGAAAGTGAGTGTATTTACTAACATGTTAACAATGACAGGGATGTGAAAGGAACGTGTGACATGTACATAAAGAACTCATAGATAAAATGCATTAATCACTTGAAATGTTGAAGCAATATCTTAGAGGTCATGCCAATGTATCAGTGACTTCATTGTGGCTCAAGAGTTGTTCTAAACCAAAGTATTACACGAACTGTAATAGTAAATTCTACTAATGCCCACTCTCTTATTCAGGTGTCTTAAACTTTCATTCTCAGGCACCTCAAAAATAATATGTTTATATTCAGCAGCCTTATTTAGAGCTTGCATATTTCATGCATGGAGTTGTCCATGTCCTGTCTTTTCTCTATTATTAATAAGACATTAAGTAAATGCAGTCAGAGTGCTCACCTAGGAAAGGTGAGATCTGGAGCACTGCCCCAGCAGAGATAAATATTTAGAATGAAATAGTCACATTTAATATTAGTGTCTTAATAGTTTAATCTCTAAAGGAGTGAGAGGCTATAAACTTCATCTTCCATGTGATCTTCTAGCAGCAAGGCTCTGGGATCTGCAGTTCTTTTCTCTGACTCAGACTAAAGGTAACCCTTTCCACAAAGCAGATTAGCATTAGCAGGGTAAACTTTGGACTAGATTTTCCTGAATGCCTGCTCACTTGGACAAGAGCTATGTTGACAAACTAGACAGGGACAGGGAGTTGATTTTCCAAGGATTTTATCCATGCACATTTTGGATGTAGCAACCCTGTGTATGGAAAGATTGGAGAGTGTAGGTGTGAACTCTGGAGCTGTGCTATGCCAAGTTTTAGATAATTTTATTCTTTAGTAAAGTTGCAGCCATGAAACCCTGGTCTTGTTTATGGATGAGAGGTTCTGATCCTGAATGTTATCTTACTGAGGTCCAGCTTCACCCCCCCCACATCTTTGGTTAATATTGTAAAATTTGTGTCTCTTTCAGCTGTGTTTTGTGACCAGGGCTGCAAAATGTATAGACTTGTCTTGGGTTGCAAAGTCACAAGTGTCTGTAGTAGGGCCATGAGCCTTGGGAGCTACATTCCTGCTTGCCACTTTTCTTCTTTCAACCCGTTTTCTCATTTATTCCATTTGCTACTAAGATAAATCCTTCTTGTGGGATACCAGATCTACCCATGGGTTGGGGTGTTTGATTGTGTGAACTTTGGACACCCAGTGCAGGGCTGAGGGTGTGTGGTGCTGAAATAGGCAGTGCCAGTCACTGCAGTGCCATGTGGTGGATCAAGTGTAAGAACTTGCAGTGAACACACTGTATTGACATAAAAAGTTTTGAAATATGAATTGTCATGATGGAGCTACTTCCTGGTTTTCTTATGAAGAACCAGACGTATGTGAAGCACCACAAAGTCCACTCTGCATTTGGGGTGTGATACTATTTCTGCTCTTATTGCATAATCTGATCCATATCATTCCACATGATACCATGATAGTGCAAATGTCATTTTGTTAGACCATCCCCTCAAAGGGAGGAGCTCTGTAGACTTTAAAAAGAGCAGGTCTGGTCTATCAGCTAGGCAGATAACAAAACACAGGCCACAAGCAGAAGGAGAAACCCTTATCTTATTTAAAATTGAGCCAGAGAAATAGTCTCACAGATGCATGCCAAAATCTTGACTGGTGCTTAAAGCTCTGAGTTCACTGGTGGCTGGATGCAATCTCTGACATGTCATTTTCTTTACATTATGTTACATTGCACAATCTCTTGTTGTTAAGATAACACTTAATTGTCTGAGCTGCATTTTTCAAATAATGCAGCAGCTGCATATGCTACTGGTACATTAAAAAACCACAGGGTCACAACACCCACTCACACAAATAAACACCCATAAAGCCCTCTCAGAGTTGGTACAAAATTATCTGATCATAGCTGCATTTTGGACAACTAACCAGGTAATGCTAAAAATCTGTCTGGCTGTGTGTGTCATCAAGATGAAAAGTTGACTTTGTCTAATTAGCACTGCAGGAGAGAAACAAAAATTAGAACCAGAAGCAGCCTTTTTAAAGGGAACTGGCAGTCTTCTGTGTACTCAACACTGTGCAAACCCTGACTTAAAGTTCTTGTTATAAAGTTTCCTATTTATAGTGAAAAAGTAGGATTTGTAGTTTATTTTTAGTTATAATTTATGATTCATAATGTCAAATATTAAAGAAATGAAAGTGTTTCTGAACTCTTAATCTTTTTAACCATTAGATTGGGGAGTTTTTCTAATATGTGGTATTGACTGATGTTGTTTGCCTATTTGATGATTAACTTCTGAAATCAATTTGGAGCTAACTTACTGCAAACTGGCTTTGAAAGTAGATCAAAGAAGGATTTCAGGATTACTTTATTGTATTTTCTGTCATGCTTGTGCAGTAATCTGAATAAAGAGGATTTCAGAAGATGAGGATGATTTAAAGTGGATCATTGGTAAGATACTACAAAGTGTTTACATCTAATAGATAGAAATAAGTTGATCTTGCATCTCATTTGGATGCTGAGGAAAATACATGTTTTCATTATAGATTCTACAGGAAACAATAAAATAGAGACCACATTTCACAGGAAGAAAGTGAGGCATCTAATTTATTGAATTTTTTTATTTTCTGAAGAGTGGAAGCTAAAAAAAAGTTGTGTTAACTGCAAATAAAGGCTGCAGTAGGGACTATTAATGATACTAAATAATCTGAGAAGAGTAGAGAGTTTTCCAGATAAAAGTGCCCTTAGAATAATGCACTGGCTGACTTATAGGGATCCTTTTCCTAATGCAGTGCTGACATTGTAATTTCATTATGCACTGACACATTTAATTAATGTACCTATTGCACACAGAAACTACTACTTTGATTCTCAGCCACATGGAGTTGATTTGAAAACTTCCTTCTGAGTGACTTGAATAATCTTGAAAGAAAGGGGGGGGTTCATGCCCTGGTGCACTTAAAAGGAGACCAGCTGTCAATCTAATCTTTGAGGCATGGGCTGTTACACACCAGGAGTGTGGTGGAGGGTGATAAACCTGTGTTTGCATTTCAGATGACACTTCTATATAAAAGGAGCACCTATAAATAGTTTATGGAGGGTTAATTAGTGTTACCAGCCTGTTACAGACATGAATGGATAGATACATGCACCCCAACAGAAGGCAGCAGGCAGGGATGAGATACTGTTTTAGACAGCCTGTTCACCTGATGGTCTTGCTCCAGTTGGCTACAACAATTTATTAAAATGCCTATTAATAATGTAGATTGATGTAAGCTAAATTTTTATACTCTAGCTGATGCAGCATTCCCTACAGAGGTTTGGATCCCTTCAGTGTGAGCTGGGAGTAAAAGTCAGGTCACCTGGCAGAGGTGCCAGGGCTGCTGCTGGAAAAGCAGAGGGCAAGCACAGGTGTCCTGCTGGAGAAATGGGCTGCAAGTGCTCAGGTCCATGAACACAAAGGTCTTACAGTGCTCTGATCTCTGCCAAGGCTCTGTTGGAGCACTGGCTTCTGGTCTCTGGGCTGGTGCAGTATGATGGGTGATAAAAATTCATGGGCAGTTCATGGAGCTATGGCAGCAGGGACTTCAGTCAGTCAGTCCCTGCATCAAAGTACAGACATATTCTCCCTTTCTCTAGCCCAGGTGAGCTGTAGTGAGATAGAACAGAGAGAAGGTGGATGCACTCAGCACCAAACAGCCTCTCACTGTCTGCTCCTTTGAGGATGAGATATGGATGTGAGCTGCCTGAGGGTGAGCCTGAATCCAGTTTTTCCAGTGTATGCAAAGACACTTGTAAAAGGCAAGAAGAGCAAAGTCTTACTCAGTTTTCATTAGCTTTGAGAGACATTTCAGTTCAAGGTTTAATGTCCTCTCTGTGCCTCCACACTAGACAAGACAGGGCTTTCAAAGTATTTTCAGCCACATCTTAAAGATGAGCAAGATGCAGCCCTCCCTTGCCACTGGTCTGCTCTGGCTCTCCATCCTACAGTGCCCACAGTACCAGGTCAGCAGTAGTGCTGCTTGGATGAATACACCTCCCTAGATTAAATCCAGTTTTCTTGATTTCTAGGTGCACTTATTTCCTACATGTCACAGGGTAGGACTGTTAGCTATAGGGAAAGGGGTGTGTGTGTGTGTGTGTGTTTATGGGGTAGAGAGGAAAGGGAAATATGGACAGAGGAAAACAGGCTATGGTAGCCTGGATCACTGTCACTCTTCCAGAACACAGCAGCTCCTGATTCTCTGGATTTTCCAACTGAACAGGAAGAAATTGGAAAAATATACTTTTAAATGAATAGGACGATTTTTGTCTTTCACAGTAGTTCTTTTTTCTCCTGGATATTGCTAAAAGTGATTCTGCAATGTCTACCTGCATAATTAACCTCTTGCCCATTTCAGTTTTCCTTTTGCAAGACTGCATCTGCTGCTGATACATATGGTTAGGACTAATCCCATTTAAAATGTTATGTTAATTAGAATTTGCCATTGACCTTTCACTTTTACATAGATTGTGGCTTGAAGGAATCTTTTTCACTTATTACATTATAATTCTGCTTTGTGATGGGTGTGTTGTTCCTTTCAACACACCAACTGAAAAGTTGTCACTCCTTTCTGCAGGATATACTTTGGAACCCTGCTCTAAGGGGACCTCCAATCAATCTTCCATTATTTTCTGAGGATTACAGAGAGGATAAAGACAGGATTTTTCTGAGCTTGTGTTTTCTGTGCTACTCTGTTAGAGGCAGATTCGAAAAGTACAAATCCAAATCAAAAATATACGTGGTATCACCTGACTCCCTGAGTCTTTTGTGAGTCTTCCCCTCCTTCCCTCACTGGGGCATCTCTGTGGCTTAATGAATGGATTTCTTCTTGGTAAAACCTTAAAGCTCCATCTACAGTACACGTTTGGATTTACAAAGGAAATTTACAGTAGGAATTGTAGTAAAAAGCCCAATGACACTGGAAAAATGCACAGGCTGGGAGAAATCAAGAGAAATTTTTAATTGTTGCTCTTTCTTTGCTTCAAAAATATAAAGGAGGTGCCAGTGTTTCAAAGTGAGAATCAGCAGGGAACTTAGCACTCAACACAATATTAAAAAAACCCATGCGGTGTTGCAGCACAACAAATTAAAAGGCAGACTCTATTCAGAGAAGCAAGTAAGCTACTAGGGGATATCTCTGTAAAATATAAATGTAGTTCAAGAAGAAAGAGAGACTGCTGCTTAAATAAAGCAGCAGGAATTTTTGTCTTTCTAATTATACAATAAAGTGACAATTGTTGCAGGGAGAGTCTGGTTTTAGGGAGAAACAGTGAAGGAGGGAAATATATTTTGAGCAACCAGCCAACCAAAATTCAACATACAGTTGCTAGGATCCAGATTTTGAACTCATCATCTGAAATGTGAGTTAGGAATAAGAACAGTGGTTTACCTAATGAATCCTGGTGACGCTGAAGAATTATTGCAGATTTTTATGCCATCACTACAGTGATCAGAAATTGACCACTCATGTTAAAATCTTTAGAAAGAGGAGAGGCTCTCTTCACAATCACAGCAAGTGTCCTGCCCTGCCACACTGTGCTAATTAAGGAAGAGAGCTCTTGTGATAAAATTTTCAAACAAGTTGTGTTGAGCTGATGACAGGCAGCACAGAGCTTTTTCTCTAGCAAAGTGATGCCTATTTAGTTTTGTCAGTGTATGCAACCATCCTGTAAATACAGAAACTGCTTGTCTTCAAAGAACAATAAGTAACCTGCATCCATTTGAGGGTCAGGCAAACCTTAATTACTTTGTGATTATCAAAAAATTAGCTATCCTTAAGAGACCTAAAGGTTGCTCTGGGCAGAATGACTGCTCAGCCAGTGCAGTCAGTCCAGAGGAAATCATGTAGGAAAACTTGTACTTTAGAAGATGTAATTTGTATTTCAAAATTCCTCCTGTGCTTCAAATTTTGCTGAGAATTCTTCTTCAGGTAAGGAGCCATTCTACATGTGTTCATTGCTATTCTAATTCATGCTTTCATTTAATTTTTAATGACTAACAAAACAATTTGGCTATCTCACCTGTATTACTGCTGTAAGCCTTAAGAAACTCCAGAATTATTTCAGCTCCCATCAACATAAACCTACAGAACTCAGCCCTTAGCATCTGTGGATTTACAGAAAGTAAATCAGCTGGTATGAAATGATACTACTTAAAGAATTCAGCATACCCACATATACAAGATTTCCATTGTGAGACCTTACATTTCCATATTTGCTTGTATCAATACTTTGTATCAAATAAATTTGCTTGTTCGGTCTTTAATTGTATTTAAATCTCAGTGTGTATTATGTAACTGCTTATTAAAAACACAAGTGTGAATTCCATCCTCAAGAGATAAAGTGGTTTCATGTGTCTTCTGTTTTGATCCCATGAAGTTAAATTACAGACTTCATAACATTTGCAAAGGTGTCTAGATGGCTTAGGAATTTACACTTCAGTTATTTAGAAAAAAAAGTTATTTGGACCTTTGGTATGCATCCTGCACCATGTGACATTCACAAAGGCACTTTGAAATTTTACCTTAGGTCATTCTGACCCAGGTTTTGGTGAAAGATCTGTGTGATATTTGTAGTCCACTGCATCAGGTGTCTAGGACATGATTGAAAATAATGCTGAAAATAATGCCAAAAGTACCGAAAACCAAAGACAAAAGCCAGACTTGCACCATCTCTGTGAAACAAAACCACTATTTCCTGGTCAGCAGACATGTGAAGGGTGGAGTATTCAGAAAGTGGAAAATCAGAGAAAGATTTCCCAGGGTGGGCTTTTCTCTCACGAACTGGACTGAGTGGAGGAGCAGGACATTCACTGTGTCAGCCCAGCAGCACCACCTTGTGTGTGTGTGCTCACATTATTCCTGTATTACCTGTAGCACCTGGTGAAGTTTGCAAGCTCTAGTGCACATCCTGTTGGAGTAGCATATGACATCTTGCATATGAAAAGAAATCAGACATATGCCAGTCATAGAGGAACTAAAATACTTCTTATAACAAATAATCTTTATGTGCACATAATATTGATCTGTGCATGTTTCACTCCATCTCCAGGACTGTATTAGGGATATTTTCATGGGGTAGTACGTGCATCTCTGCAGAGTTCTTCCAATATATTATAGATATATAATATCTATATAATAATATAATCATTAATACATTATATTAATATATATTAATATACATATTATATAATTAATATAATATAGAATATATATTCTTCCAATGAAAGTTGAAACTATTTTTGTTGTCTGTTGTCATCATAAGGTAAGTTTGATCATAAATAATTAGTGAACCACTGTATGAAACAGGTTGCGGATTTCAGTACGGCTGAACTGAGTACAGAACCGGGTGTCCATGAAGGCTGGAAGATGTTTCTAGATCACAACATAAAACTGTGCTCTTTCTTCTGTTTTCAGTACCTTTAGACTTGTCTAGTGCAGCTTACACTCAGTACCTTTAGAGCTGTATTAATGATGCCATCTGCAGACTGAGGAAATACTTTAAAGTCCTTTAAAAGCTCTTTTTTCAGAAACAATCAATCTGAAATTACAAAAGCCTAATGTGGACTGAGAATGCAGGATGTGATGAGAACTCACACACATTCATACTGAGAAACATCTTTGTTTCCATTTCTGTAACATGAAAATTATTTGGTTAAAATGTGCTCAGTTTGTGCTTTCCCCCTCAAGAGGATTCCATGATCAAGATTTTGGCTTGACAGGGACATCCCTGAGTCACATACAAAAGGCAAGAGACATAACATTCTCTGCTTGCATCTAGGGTTTATATCTTACTCTGTAAACGTTCTTACTTGCTTTGAAGGATAGTAAGGTAACAAGGATGTAAGTTGTCTGAAATATTTTGCCAAATATTAATATATACCTTGCAAATGTTGCACCACTTCACTTTGGCACCCAGAACTAATAGTCCTGAACATGCCTTGCATGCCTGTCTTTGTTGCTTGGGGCAGAGGAAACTCTGTAAGAAAAAACTGCTCAAATTGTGTTATGAATCACAAAAGTAGTAAAGGCATGAAAATAAGCCCTGCTCCCTACAAATGTTCTCTGAAGGAAAATAGTTTTGGATTATATAACTAGAAGAATACATATGTAAAAGATATGCTCTTAAGAATCAAATAGCCAGTAAGGGGTTTATTTTCTACCATGATCTAGTTCTCCATAAATCTGGGTAACATACTACTGGTTTCATTACACTCATCTGCCAAATTTTTGACAGTGCTGCCTGCTAGTAAATCAGTATTTGCTGTTGGGTAACACCCTTTGTTTCTTCACATTCAGACTAGAAACAGATAATATCTCCCTGCTTGACAGTATCATTCAGATACTGCACAGATACAAAACCATATTTCTGTGGTGATTTCACAAGGCACATCTAGAGCCCACAGCTCTGGAGGGAATTAAGTTACACAAAAGCTGTTTTGTGGCAGTAAATTCCATTCCTCCTTCACACATGTGGAAGCAGAGGTCTTGGAGAGACCATCAGAGCACCCAGAGCAGAAGGTAGGTTCTGTGGCTTCCAGCACAGCCCAGCAATAATTCTGGACTGGCATCTGCGTTAAGAGAGTTTTGAGCCAAAGTTCTTTACTGTTTTCACAAACATTTACCACTGTATTCAAATGTTTTATGGAGTGCTAGTGTTAAACCCTTGCTGAGCACGAGGCTGCCAAATGTCTGTGCCAGGTTGTGCTCTCAGTCCTGCTGTGACTGCAGTCTCACATCTGAGTTACTCCAGGGTCCTGGAGGGGTGGTGGCCAGGAAACCCCAGTGATGTGGGAAATACTGAGCACACCCTGAGCACACACTTGGGCACTTAGACCATGCTGATGTCTATGCAGCAGCACTGATGGCTTTTGCTGACTGTATCTAGCTAATTATTAGCTCTGGCTGCAATCCTTGTAGTCACAGAGCTGACTGCTGAAAGTGCATATCTTAGTCAACAGTTCAGCTTTTATCCAGTGGAAGCTGTAGGTTACTACAGATTCTTCTGTCAGCAAATTCAAGCCCATTAGACCTAGAAACTCTCCCAAGCTTATCCATATTGTCTTTCTGTTATTGAATAAACTTTAATAACATTATCATAGCAAGGAAAATACAACCACTTGCTATTAAAGAAAATGATGAAATTAAATCTACATTAGTCACACATGTCTGAAAACAAATATGAGTTCTTTCTAGTGAGAGACAGGTGGTCTATAGACAGGAATTTACAGAAAACATCTCCTTTCATGTCAGTATAGCTTCCTTTTCTTTTCTAAGCTGCACTGTTGGCTAAAACTGAAAATGGGCAGTTGTCAGTGACAGATCTAAATTACTATTCTTTCTGTATTGACTCTGAAGACTTTTGACATTATGGATTAAATCATCAGTGCTGTTCCTCTGGTCAAAAATAAACTCAACAGCAGAAAGCCTGTGTATCCTTGTTCCTGTGTTACCCACACAAGGCCCAGCTCACACTGTTTACTCATGCCCATTTAAACATTGAAAATCACACCCTCCTCAGCTGAAGGCAGGTCTGCCTTCCTGCACTCTGCACCATGCTTTATATGAGGAAACTGAGCATCCATACAATTAAAAGTTATTCAGAGTCAGCTACAGAAGACACAAGAGCACTCTGGAGTGTGTCCACTCTTCTGTGCATAGCAAGAAGCCTGCCTAGCAAGCACTGCTGCATTCCTTGTGTTTGCTCCCTGTGTTGCCTTGGCTGTGGGAACACTAACCTCTACCTCACTGCTTGGCTTGGCTTCACAAGCTGTCAGGTTAAAGGCACTCAGACTGCTGGTATATCCCACCATGCACAAAGAAATTCAGGAGCACCCACTCCTGCAAGGTTTTATAGCTAGTTTTCAGGCTCCACTTGACTGTTTTACAGCAGAAAACACAAAATGCTGTAACAAGTGCTGAGGATTGGCTTTGCTGAATCAAGGAGTCTATAAATGGCCTGCTCTTGAACCCCCAATAGTCCACAGCAGTTGTGATGCTATTGACCAAAATGGGTTTCTGACCCTTATTTCACTGATCCCCTTTTTTCAGACAGCATTGCTAAAGAACCACTATATACAGAACCACTTCATTCTGCAACAATTGCAATGATAGGTAAACTCTGAAACTATTATTTCCAAAAGTAGGAAGGTCCAGAAGGAGTAGCTAGTTGGTCTTTGAGAACACAAAATCACTCCTGATCAACCTGGCAGACTTCTCTGACAACCTGCCTAGCTTGATGGACAAGAGAACAGTGGATGTTTATCTTGGTTTTAGAAGGCTTTTAACACTGCTTCCCATACCATTCTTATGGTGGAAATTGATGAAGTAGAGATTAGATACATAGGTAAGTGAGGTGGACTGAGAACTGTCTGAGCTACTGAGTTCAGGGGTTTCTGATCAGCAGAACTGTCCAAGCAGTGACCAGTCACTATTGGCTCCTCTCAGGGGTCAGCATTGGGAAAAATACCATTTAATAACTTCATTAGTGACCTGGATGAAGGGACAGAGTGCATCTCACAAAGTTTGCAGATGATGCAAAACTGGGAGGAGTGACCATTGCAGCAGATTCGGCCTTGAATGCTGGCCAGTGGGGAATATCCTGAAGTTCAACAAAGGCAAATGGCAGAAAATACCCCAGGCACCAGAACATGCTGGGGGCTGATCAGCTGCTGTGCAGCTTTCCAGAAAATGGCTCTGGGGTCTGGTGGAGGTCAGTTGACCATGAGCCAACAATGTACACATGCAATAATTTTACTGTAGAGAGTTATACAACCCAGGAATCTTCCTGGTCTCTGCTTAAATTGCCAGAAGGGAGGTAGTCCACTATGCCAAACACACTATGCCTCATGAAATATTTCTTTTGCTCATGGTTGATCATTTGCTCAAAGTGTTTTCCAGTAAAAGTGTTGTAGGGCGGAGTGTATTACTGTCTAATAAAAAGTAATAGCTTTCTAAAAACAAAAGTAAATGTACAACAGCAAAGGGAGTTTTGCTAAGGGATTTTCTTCTTTCACCACTAATATTTCTTCTCTGGAATAATTTGGAAAATCTGTTCTGTGAATAAGGGAAAATCCTAAGTTGCTTCCAAAATGTCCCTTTTCATATGAGACACTTTAGGACATACATAGATCATGTCTTAAATTTTTCCAGGTCCCAAATTACTGTTCCTTCTCCTCCACTAACTTTTCTATGGCAAATTAGGAATAAGCTTCCTGTGTTATTTAAAAAAAAAAAAAAATTAAAATCTGATGCTTGGTGCATTCTTACAGAAGTGTAATAATTTTAGAAAGACACTCTCCCAACAATCTCAACAGGTAGCTCTGAGTCCTGCTTATACAGATGGGTGTAAGAAGTTACACATCCACTCCACATCTGCACCAAAGCAGACCTGAGCTAAATGAATGCTCATAGTGAGGGAGCACGCTGTACTGGAGGCAGAGCTGTGAATTGTCTCGTTTCTGCAGGTTATGCAAGACAACTGTGCTAGCCATACACAGTGCTGGAGGAAGGAAGGGTATGTCTGGAGAAAGACTGGAAGCAGCTATGACCTGCCACCAGGACCCTTTATCTGCCACAGTCCTTTATTTTTCTCTGAATTGAGCTTAGGAACAAAACACAAGATACCATGGGCTAAATTAGTGGTCCTTGTGGCCAATTGCCCCATAAGGCACAGACCCAGCAAATCTTTGATAGAGCAAGGCAAAAGGTTAGTTTGGACAGAGGGTCTAGAGATGATCAATCCTTTTTGTGTGAGTCTCCATCACCCTCATATCTACCTGCCTATGATACCCTGGAACATCTTTGGATATCCAGATCAGGCAGCTGTGCTGCTTGCTGGATTTGGACCATGAGAGGAGTCAAGAGACAAACAAGACCTGGTGCCATATGAGACATCTGAGACACCTGCATAGGCTGGCAGGTTTGTCACAGGACCTAGGAAGACCCACTGTTCCCTGGAAGGGCAGGTGCAGCTCACCTGGGGTTCTCTAGGGTTCCTTAAACAGCTGGATCCTACTCCCAGTATTTTTTTCACAGACAGAGAGTGCTATTGGCAATCATACAGCTGGCTGCAAATTGAAATTTAGCTTTCTTTTTTCTCTTCTGTAAGACATCTTCAGCTACTGATGTCTCTACAGGTAATATATGTGTCATCTTCCAGGACATCTGCAAAATCTGTGCTTTGGCTCTTCTGTCACTTACTAGCTGGTAGCTTCTTCTATTCCCCACCTGTTGGCTGGGGACCTTTTGGGTGAAAGAGATGGGAACAGAGGGCAGAGCAAAGTTGTGTGTTTATGGTATAAATTGCTATGAATTACTGGATAAAACAACATTTTGTGACTGCAGAAAGTCCCACTGTTCACTCACAAGTGCCTCAGGACTGAGCACATGGATAATGAGTGCCTCTGTGCTGCCAGCCACTCAAATGGCAATGGGGACTTAGTATGGGAATTTAAAAAGTAATTATCAAAGAGTTGCCCCCAGAAAAAGCAATCTGGGAGGCACGCAGATGCAGAACTTTGCTCTGACAGGCAGAGTGCTCCTCTGCAGGCTCCCTTGCCAAGCTGTGGTTCAATCAAGCCATTCTCCTCAAATTGTTAGAGATTTCCTTGTCTCTTTTTTATTTTTTTTTCCAGTTGCACATATATGGAGAAGACACAGTCAAGTGCTGTTTTGTGGAGTTGGCAAAAAGTCCCAAAAAGTAACATTTTGATGTCTAAACTATGACTGTAGAAATCAGTGACCTCATGTCTTACTTCTTCCCTTCTAGCCATCTCTATTTCATCTGAAATATATTATTTGCTATCTGTCCTTTTCATTTTCAGGTTCCCTTGTCCTAACCTAAGGAAATGAGAGCACCAGATGCCTTTTAGTCTCTTTAGGTAGTATCTAAAGCTACATTTTAGAGAAAAAGACCCTATATTGGGTCAGAAACGCTATAATGATAATATTTTAAACTAGAAAATTGCCATTTGTGGCAAACTTGCTCTGTGCTTTGCATAACCAAATCTAAAATGGCATTAAACAATTTTCCTTATTATTTGATTTTTTTAAAAACAAAATATTGATTTGAATCTGGATTCATTTTGCATTGACATTTCAAAGTAGAAGATGGAGAGCAGTTTCAGTACTACAGCTATAATTTGCTCTGGATGCTGTTACAGATTCTTTGTATTAGAAATTTGGTTTACAGAAAATACTGCAAGGCTTTACATTTGCTATGCAGTCTTCTTGCCTGTGCAAGAGTTACTGATATCCAAAAGACTCCTCACAGGGCAGAAATGTGCATTCACAGCACTGCCTGGGAAATCAGTGGCAGACATAAGTCTTGCTCTTTGGCATAAGAACAGTAAGATTTTGGTTGTTTTTATTTTTTTTTTTTTTTTTTGCAATTCAGATCATGGTTTGTATTGTTTGAAACCCTTCATTTAAGCTGTACTCAAATCCTCAGGGAAAAAACTGTATTCACAAGTCAAATGAAGGGATTTTTCTCTGGGGACTATGCTCAAGTTATGGTAGAACTGAAGAGGAAAATGTATTGATATTCAACTTCTGGAGCCACTCAGTGTTATTGCTGACCTTATCTCTCACAGATTTGTGCTATGCAAAACCCCACTGACTACTTTTGTTCTTTGTTGGCATAAAAAAATGCTGCAATGGTTTTTTACTCCCCTGCCATTTGTCATCTCTCGTCTCCTTTCCACCCCCTGAAATCCATCCTTTCCCTATCTGTCCAAACCAGTAACATGCCTATTCATCTTCTGTCTCAAGGGCACTAGATTTTCAAATCAGCCTTCTCTTGCCTTCCTCTAGATCTGGACAAAAATGAATAGCTAAATTTAATGGGAAAAAAAAAAAAAAAAGAAAAGAAAAGAAAAAATCTCTGCATTTGTTTCATTCCACATTTGAATGAATAAAATATATACAGCTGAAAAAAACCCACAGAAGTGGCAGGTTAGGCAGGCAAGAGCCCTGTTGCATATCCACCTTCTCAGGAAAAACTTGGTAGCATTTGATGCTCATCCCATAATAATAGAGTTGCTGATTTCCTGGAAAGTGGCTGGAATTTGTGTCTTTGTATGTGACCACCATTCTTTGTCTTCTAATGTGCCAGTCTTTCCAAACTAGATAGAGAAGCCTAAGTTAAATGAGATGAATATAGGCCACACGTTAGACAGATGGTTTGGGAAAGAGTCCAGTCTGTTGTGTATTTGAGCAGCACCTAACAACTTATTTAAGTCCTGTGCAAGAGTAGAGGGAGGTTTGTAAGTGCTGTGTTAGCACAGATGACAGGAATACACACAAGATCTGACATAAACATACCACATTTAGGTTTTGAAATCTCTTCTGGGGTAAATATAGCACATTATCTGAGAATAAATATTCATCTGTGACAATTTCAGAATGTTTTACACAATTAAAATGTGAGATGATCATCCTAACCTCTCACTATATGCTCTTCTTTCCACACCCATGAGCATATTTTACTCCTCACATATGTCTAAATCACACTATTTTGAATACATTTACAATTCACGTGTGATGTGACGTGATGAATATATACAAACAGTGTAACCTTCCCTTTCAATATGAGATTTTAAAACAGGTGGCTTATACTGGAAGCTGAAATGTTTTTATACTGCTCTGCACAAAGAGTTCTGCTCAAAGAGGATGAGCTAGAGATTTAGATTTATTTTCCCATTTATCAGGTACTTTTTGTAAAGGTCTCTTCAGAAATCCTCTGCAAATGCAGCTGCCTTTTCTAAGATAAAGTATAACAACTAATTGGATGTCTATAAAAAAGTCTTCTAATGGAGCTGAAACCACTGTGACATGAACCCTGACTATAAGTAATTAATTGCAAAATAACACAGTAATGGCCTTGTCCAAGACTGCCTGCCAGTAAGTGCTTTAACAAGGGAGATCTGTAACTAAATTTCTCCTGGCCCTAATTTTTTCAGTGGTTCCATCACTCAAGACCAGAGTACACTTTTATTTCCACACAAAGTTAGAGTTAAAATGCTTTAATGAGGTTGTTGGAAAGAGTCCTACTGATTCCAATGGATTTAGGGTCAAGTCTTTCAACCCTGGACGAACAAAGCATTTCTAGGAGACTTTTTATATGTTCAGATACATAATGCTCATTGAAGGATTTTTTAAATTTAGGTTTCTAAATGCTATTCTATAATTGATACTTATTTATGGTATGTTACTGCTTCACAGTTCTTGTAAAGATACAGGTTTTGGCTGATGAAGACTGTATCTACAGAACAAAAAGCTCTCACTGAATTGAAATCAAAAGCCAAGAACGTACCCCACTAAAGGACCCCACTGACAATTGAATTCTTTACTCCGTCACATTTTATTTTGCCCACACACCAAAAGGATCTTGCTTCAGTTGCTATGTAAAAGAAGACTCCCTTGGACTTTGGAATGTAGACAACATCTGTAAATCTGTGACCGTTCTCCTGTATGGCCATACACCATTGAGCAAACTCACTAAAATGGCTGCCTCTACCCAGTGTGAAAAGTGATGGATTTCATTAAAAAATAACCAAAGAAAATTTAAAATGTATGTGTTCACATTAACCATCTACAAAAAAGAACAAAACAGAAGAGGTCATAGACCTTAAATCTCCCTGTAGTTTGATAAGCCCTAGTTAAGGGTAATTTCAGCTTGGTTTCATTTTTTTTTTTCAGTAGTTCAGTGGCATCAGACAACACAGAAAAAGGGGGCAGAGCACAAAGACATATCTGCAGAGGTCAAAAAGTAAAATTACTAAGGGAGCAGAGATTTGCTTCACTTGTGTTTGGTGTTAAACTCATACCTGGGAAACTCAGCCTTGTGTTCAGCCATGACCTGGAAAGCTGAAATCACCCCAAATCCAGAAGTGTGGAAAGATCTGTTAGGTGAGATACATCATTCAGTGCATTCATGGGGTGCTTGGTATTTTATCACATATGATACAACAGCCCAGGTTTACATCACTCCTGCTGTTGCCATATTGCCTATAAGGCAGTAGCTTCCTAAATCACCTCTCACTGAGACTTTTACACATCTGTGCTCCCTCCCAGTCAGACTTAGGGCAAAACAAAAATGGTGAGACTTCACAAAAGGATATTCTTCAGTCTAGAAATTAAGATGTTCAGTCTCACATTGATATTTAAGAGTTCCTGACCAGCCTCTCCTTCAGGGTTTGAACACACATTATGTCACCTGCCCATCTGGCTTTGCTAACCCAGCAGTGATGCTTTTATCAGCCCATTTTATTCATTGTTGCTCCACTCCCATGTTTCAGGGGATTTCAAGAATTTTATATGAAATTGCTATTATATCAAAGAGTGTAAATAGCCTTCCCATTTCTTTTATTCTTCAGGTGTCCTCTACAATAATCCTGCACTCCAGCCCATGTGGGTTTTTTGAAGAAGGTGCAGGTCACAGACAACTTGCTCCAGCTGATGGCCAGACTCCAAGGAGACATGGAAGACTTGACTGTCATGAACTATCTGCTACTGAGGGATATTGCACTGGGTGTACAGTAGCTAATGCCAACAATCAATCCCTGGCCAATAAAATGCAGTAATTTTGGCTGGGGAATTCAAGCATACATCATGCTAAGACCTTGATGTATCCCAATGCTTAAGGCACGTGAGAAATTTAAAACTCCTCTAGCAGAAGAAGAATTCTACTCATGTTACTCAGAAAGGCTGTATAAAAATTCTGCTCCATTGTGAAACAAATACTAGAGGCAATGTAACCCTATTATTCTGTATAGAAGATTCAGTTGCCTCCATGTAAGTTTCTGGTGTTATATCAAATGCTCAGTGTTATTCTACACCTTTCCCAGGTGGGATTCCAGAAATGTCCAGGTCTGCCAGAGATTTTTTATCAAATTTGTTCCCATGTGGATCTCACAAGTATCAACAGACATATAAAATGGTGCTGAAAGAATTGAAGACTATATTCTTATCTTTTGAGATTAGACTCTTGCAGTTATCTAACAACAGGACAGTTTTAAGGACGTGTTCTTCATTGGCATGAGGAAGGAAACAGTCTTTTCCCAAACCAGGTTTGATAAGCTTCACCAGAGCTGGGAGTTTCATGGGGCAAGAGGGTACAAAGCCAGAATCATCAGTGCTGCACAGTGTTCTGATGTGTAAATAAAAACAAGCTAAAACCTGACTCAAAACCATCCCCCAGGAGTGGAAGGTGAGACATACTCTCATTGAGGACTCTGAGTTTTAGGCTATTTCATTCATTTAAGGGCAAATCATGCCTGCTTATACACACACCATGTGCTCAGGTGAGCACCCAGAAACTCACAGTCAGGAAGCTGTTGCTGATGAGGAGGTTAAATTTCAAGTACAGCCTTATTTCTTTCCAAAAAAAAAAATCTATTTTTCAGAGGCTGACTTCTTTCACTTTCTTATATTAACTTTTAAGGACAGAGGACCTAATTCTGAGTACATTAAAGGAGGTATGAATGAGAAATAATTTCACTGGGTTGAATTTTGTTTCATTTACACATCAAAGTCACAATTTTTTCTGAAGGTCTTGCTCTTGGGTTCACATTCAATTGAACACATGTAGTCTTTGAAACACAGAGGAGCTGAATAAGCCTTTTAAGCAAATCCTGAAATTACTGAAAGGGTCATTAGACTATATCAGGGCTCAAAAAATTATTTTTTTTCATGTGGAGAAATTCTAAATTACTAAAATTAATACAAGATGTTCACAGGGTTCTCTAGTCACAACATAATGAGTCATATGCTCCAGCAACTCGTCTGGTGTGTCTAACTGAACTGCCCTTCATTACTGTGGCACCATTATTATATCTAATTGTAACAAGACATCCAGATTGGCACCAGTGTTTGCTACAGATAAGAATTTCAGCTGATTAGTTAGATATCCTTCAAAGAGCATGATTACTGCCCTAGGGTTACTTTAATCTCCACATTTTTGTGTGTATATGAAACATGTCATAACTGTCTTTTCACTTCTACTGTGTGAAATGTGTAAGTCATTTTAATTCAGAGTATACTTTACATATATATGGCACCAGATGTAAATGTTTCTGAAATCCCATAGATTAAAGGAAACATGTTCTCCTCAGTCAATTAGTCCTTGAGCTGGACTCTCAGTATCATCACCACTTTTTGCAAGGTAAGTTAGCCTTTTGAGGAGCAGTTGGAGGGAGGCCTGTGCAGTAGCTTACTACTCCTGATATTTTATATTCCCATAAGGGGAATTACAGCAGA
The DNA here is from genome assembly GCA_030060385.1 of Muscicapa striata striata. Lineage (NCBI taxonomy): Eukaryota > Metazoa > Chordata > Aves > Passeriformes > Muscicapidae > Muscicapa > Muscicapa striata. The sequence goes on from JAREIS010000031.1 coordinate 3,236,504, forward strand.
ATCTGAAGTGGTAACCAGATGGGGGAGTTTATAAGAGCAACTTGAGTTGGGCAGTGCCTCTAGGGGAGGAGCAGCATGGACTAATATGGCTGAAAAGAGGCAGATTCAAGCTTGGTCATCAGTAAAGCAGAATGTTGCTGCTTCAAGGATGAGGGATAAATATATTGTTTGATTTTGACCCAGTGCCAAACAGACTCAGAGGTTTTGTTGGTTTTGATACAACAAAAGGTTTCCCTTGCCTCGGTGTTACTGAGGGATGTTGTTTGCATGCTCAGCAGCAACTGCAAAGAGTTGTGTGAACAGCCCCACACGTCATTTCACGCAATAAAGAGCCCTGTTAATGTCACCTGTGGGCACTGGGCTTTGACTACCAAAGGGCCTGGCTTTCTCCCTGAAAAAAAAAAAAAGATCACAGAATTTTTGTGTCCCGGAGGTCAAGGCTGACTCACCTGGCTTGTGGCAGAATTACAAAGCTCAGTGAATAAAACTGCCACTCTGCACCTCTATACCAGCTGAGCATTGTGTGAGCCCCTTCATGTGACCCTTGGGGGTCTGGCACCAACCTTCCCATCCATGTGGGAACAGCCACAGAGATGATGAGACCTTTTTGCCCCTCCATGTCCTTGAAGGATGAACACAAGCTGCCCTTTTCTACCTGGTGCTTCCTCTGCTAAGGATGTTAATGGAGCCAGAAGGGGGAGAAAGCCCATTCCATGCTTCTTTGTGTCTGCAGCCTACAAGATCCATTCAGAACTAAGTACTTTCTGAAAAGCATGCTGGAGGACTGTTCTTATCAGCAGGAGGTTTGGGAACAAGGAACAAAATTGTATTTAGATAGTAAATCAAAGTTGCAGAATTCTTTATTTCTGTCCCATTCCTTTCAGTATAGTATATCAATAGAAATTAGATGATCTTTAAGGCCCTTCCCTTTACTCTGTGATTCTAGAAAGTGTGTAGATATGCATTCTGGTTTGACATCATTATTAACAGTACTACTGCAATTTCATCTTTTCATTATTATTCTTTTTATTAGGATTTATAACTGATACAATTTCTTCTTCTACATCTTAGTCATTTTTATTCTTCTTATTCTTCTGTTTTTCCTATTCTAATTCTTATCACTAATTAAAACTACTATTTTTTGTTCTTCCACTTCTTCTTCCTCTTCTTCTTCTAATTCTTATTCAACTTATTTGCCCTTATTGCCCTGCATCACCCAGGCCCTGACACAAGGCCCCTGTGCCACAAAGGACCATCCCCAGCACCCCTTCTGAACACACTGGCACAGCTGAACCCACTGGAAGTGGCATGGAGCATCCCCTGCCTTGGGCACTTTTAGACCCTGATGTGTCCTGTGAGGCTTTGGACACGTCCCCCAGGACAGCCCAGCCCCACTGCAGAGCCCTGCCTGGAGGGTGGCTGTTGGGGCCAGGTGGACACAGCCGGGCAGCTGTGGGCAGTGGCTCCAAGTCCAGCAGGGGCAGCAGGGCTATCCCCCAGGCTGTCCCTCCATGCTGGGAGCACAAGGGGCTGTGCCTGAGCAGCTGGGAGCACAGCACTGGCTGGGCTTGCACTGCCTGCCAGCAATGACAGCACAGCAGCTTCATCCTGCACATGGAGCATCTCCTGGGGTAGTGTGGGGTCTGTTCTGCTTCTGCTGGGGACAGGAGATCAGCTGGGAATAGAGGAACACTGAGCACCAAGACCTCCAGAACTGCCTCTTGGTCTCCCTTACCTCATGTCCTTAGCACAGCTAGAGCTGGCTGTGAATGTGGAGGGAAGAAAGAAAATTCACAGGGAATGAAGCAAAATATTTGGTGCTGATTGGGAAAGCTCCATGGAGGCTGGAACTCACTGTGGACTCAACTATGGACGCCAGGAGAGAGATGGAAGATTTCATTCCTAACTGATACTGAAAGCTACCCAAAGAAATATGAGAAGCGTTGGCAAAATGTGAGATGCTGTGATTGTATTTGATGTGAGACCAAGGAAGAGAGAAGAACAAGCATTTAGGTGCATAATTTGTGATGTTTAAGGCCTGAAAGTGAGCTGCAGCTTGCTTGGTACCAATGGCACACTGAGTTAAACACCAAAGTGCAGTGTAGCAAAAGAGCTACAGCCAGGATGGTTTACATGGATGTGCCTGGACACCCCAGATGTGCTACCTGAGCTGCCAGGTGCAGCACAGCAAGGGGACTTCTGTGCCCCTATGGAATGAACTCCTATGGCTTCCAGCTGCAGAGCTGGATCATTTGGTGCTACCTTGGAGATCCCTCACACTGCTCTCAGTGTGTCCAGCCTTGTTCATCTGGGTGGGGAACAAAGCCCAGACTCTGGAACCTTCCTTGTAGAGGATACACCTAATCTCCTTCCATACAGCAAAGAAGTTTCAATTCACAAATATTACAGGAAAAAAACCAAACAAACAAGCAACAGTAAAAATAAAAAACCCAACCGATCTTTGTCATCTAGGTCAATGTTTGTTCTGATTAGTAAAGACACTCCTATTGCTCAAGCTGAGGTTTAATTCCATTCTCATACTTATTTTCATCTATTCATTATCATCCTTACTATGGCTGTTTTTACCTGTTCAGTGCCCTCCTTTCCATGGCTGGCCCAGGATGTCTTTACAGCATCACTGTTCACTTGTTTTTAGTGTCCTTATGTGTGTCTGCAAAAGTATTTATAGAGCATTCACTTCCAGCAGAGACTAGTGCAGCCATTTGTCTGCTACATTACACATCAATAAATGCTGAAAAACCCAATTTAACATTATTTTGAGAGATCCTTAAAAGAAGGATCTCTGCTTTATAAGAGATGAAAAGGGAATTATCTAGAATGAATGACTTGCAGGAAGAAGTTCGGAACAGATCAGACCACTTGTTGCAGTTTTCACCCTGAGGGATGTCTGTCAGTTGTCTTCCAGACAACGTGCTTTTAGAAAGAAAAGAATATTTGGCACTAGGACTCAAGTTACAAGCTCTGAGCTGAAAAAATATCACCAAAAAAAAAAAAAATACATTGAAGCAAAAGCTGTGAATTAATTGCAGCAAGAAAAGCAGGCTATAGACATAAATCTCTCTTACTAGTATGTTACAAAATACAGTAATGGAAGACTTTAGATAAAATTGTGGAAGAGATTGTGTTTTTATCGTGTGTTTGTGCAGAATTGGCACAATAGAGTTTAATCCATGCTGTGTACCCAGAGATTGCATCTAGAGTCATCTTCTGGGAAGTCCTGTAGGATCCTAATCCTCTGATTTTCCAGGTCAAGGAACTGATAGAAGTAGTTTTATAATTCTTCTGCCCTGATTGCCAGGGCTGCTTTTTCCTGGAAATATAGGTGCAAGGAGGAGAGGGTTGCAGAACAAAGATAGATACGATCTGGGTGAGCCCTGGACATGTCTTTGCATCATGGATTAATCCTAATATACACACAGCTTACAGAAATACAGACCTCCACTGCTTATGGAATTAGAAAAGTTTCTAGGTTTCATGAGTTTCCAAGGCCTGTACTGAAAAAACATTAAATAGCAAAAATTTCAGTAATCAAAAAAAACTACTCCAAAATTTCAAGAAATACCAATCCATAGAAGAGGACAGAAGGTCAGGCTTGCACTTTGGCAGGGTTTGTAAACTACATTGAGGGATAGGACATGGACAGGACACGTGTATTGCTACAGCAACATAAAGGAAGTAAATCCTGTTCTGTGACTTTGAATATACAGCTCCTGAAGACTGAAGACAAGAATGTGAGATGGAGATCCTTCTCAGAAGGAGTCTAGAGAGCCATGGTTTGGAAGAAATTTCTGTGGCATAGGTACAAATTCTGTTTATAGACTAACCCTCAGTGGTACAATATCATATACAGGGCAATAGTGGCCTATCTTGTTTTGGATTTTGTACTTTTTAGTATTTTGAATAATGGCCTGAAAGGTGAAGGATAATATGTTCATTAAATCTACAGATGGCAATAATTTGTGAGGGATAGGACATCAGGAAAGGGCAGGACAGACACCAATTTTGTTCTTTATCTCAGAAGTCCCCACACAAGCAGTGCTGCACCACCCAGTGCTGTCACCATGTGTGTGTGGACACCCTGAGGCAGGTTTCACCCAGTCACCAGCAACAGCAGAGGCAGTGGAGCTGCTGGCTGCTGACAAGGTCATGACTGCTACAGCCCCTTGTATCCTGGTAAGCCATGGGGATTTGCAAGGCAATGGGCACAGAAACAGCTTGTGCACTTCAGGTCACCACAGAACAATCTTGGTCATCTAAAAGAGATTTAGCAATGTACAGTGTGGAAATAAATCACAAACTGAGATGTGCATACAAAGGCTGCTGCCTCAGACATGACCTGCAAGGACTTCCACAGCACTCCAGTACATCTTTTATTTCTTTGTTGTTTCACTCACCAAGTTGTACTGTGATTCACTTCAAGAACAATGGAAAAAGCATGAGTTTCACAAACCTGCATGAGTTCTCTCTTATTTTTATGTTACCTGGAAATGTCTGGAAAGCAATGAAATTGATGCTTTAATATGCATGGAAATTTATGAAAACAACAGGATTTCATTACCTAATATAATTGCTGAATTGATTTGAGTATGCAGTGAACTGCTCTGATTTTCACAGTGGCAATAATGAAGCAGTGTCTGCAGTAATTTAGCAGGTGTTCACAGCTATTCTGAGTGTATCTAAAAGGTTACCACTTTGATTTAAAAGGTTCATTCAAACTCTTCTTTCACTTTGCAGAAGTCTAATGGAAGATGAAAGGTTCAAGGTAATGAGAACAAAGCACATTTGAATCCAGGATATAATTTTTCCAGAAAGTCTGAGGGGTTTTTTTTCATATCTTCAGAACATTTTGATAAGAGTTGCTTTGTTCTTGCCTTTTTTTCCCCCTAATATCTTGCTCTGCCTATCTTGAAAATTAGATTTACATTTACAGTTCTAGTATTTCTCAGGTATATTCTAGTTTAGTCTTATTTTGGTTCAAGAGACACAAAATACATTAACTTCAGCATGAAACAGTTGTTATTTCCCATTCTTCCATTCCCCTTTTAAATAATTCTAAATGAAGAGCTATGTCAGATTGATAAATATAGGTGAATGAAGTCATTAAGCTCCACATTTCTTGCAAGATTAAGACATACTTTTCTTGCATAATTTATCACATGAAGCTGAGGGCACCATTTATGATAATGCAGAGGGTCATTCTGAAGGTGAATGAGAGGAGAAGTTAGTTACTGACACCACTCCACAGATTTGTCTGGTGTCTCTCTGGTGAACAGTTAAAATCCTTGTGGTGAGAGCTGTGTGAAATGCTTCTGGCAAGCCTCATCTTGCAGTTAAAGATTTCGTGACTTTTTAAAATCTTAGCCTGTGGTTTTCAAAGCAGAGAGGACTCCTCACACAAGTGATAGGCAGGAAATCTTTCAACAGCCTTCTCCCTCATCACAGCAGAAACATAAGCTATTTTATCTCTATTTCCATTCTTGCAGGATAGAAAGCAGGAAATACTGCCAGAGAAATGCATGATATGAGCTAGAAACTGTAAAAGGAGAAGAGCAATTACTAAGAAATCCTCAGAGGTACGGGTTTCTTTAGAAAAGGAAAGATTTTGGTTAAGAACACAGACAGTTCTTAAGATTCATCGAATTGGTTTCTGGACCTCCTAAAGCTTATTTTATGACACAGGAAGAGGCTCTTAGGCCCAGACCGTATTTAGTTTCCTACTTTCTTATTCCTTATGAGCACCTGAATTTCAAAGGAGCCTTTGGAAGGGGCATTTACTCTTTGTGCTTAATTTTTCACCTATACCAGATTGGGAGCAGCTAATCCTGCCAGCTTCCACAGGAATGTTGTGCAGTTAATGGCTTGCATTTCCATGAAGTGCTTTAATATGACAAGGAGAATTATTACAGGTAGGCAGAGAAAAAACACTGGAGTCACTTCAGTCCATCAGCTTCTAAATATGTCCTAGAGATCTTATTGCTGTGTACACTAAAGCTTTAGCAGTAATATCTCCCTTTGTTTGCTGAGCACAGTACACGTGACAGAGAGGAGAGTTCATGAAGTTCACTCTTCAAACACACAATTTGTTCGACTGAGTCTCTAATAATTTGCCTTATGAAACCTGCTGGGAGTTTCTCATTTTAAGAGTTAAATTGATTCAGTCAAGTTAAAGGGAAAAATGTATTTACTTCTGTTCCAAACCCACTTACTACTCCATTTTGTTTCTATCAAGGCAGTGCACTGCAGTTCTATTTAATAATTTTACAGGGTATCGTCCTGTTCTGCCTTCTGTTTTCTGTTCTGCCAGCCTTTCAGGAAAAAGGGGAGAAAAGGGCATACCAGGTGGTCATCATGGAGAAAACCACACAGAGAAAATATCTGGGCACTGTGTTTGTGGTTGAAAAAGGACACAGGTGTGAGAATTCTGGGACAGCACACATGGCAAAATATCAACATAGGGCAAGAGATGTAAGAAATTATGAAGATGAAGGAATTCAGTACTGGAATAGGATGCCTAAATCCTTCATATGGCCAGAGATCTTGGGTAAAACTCAGTTGTTACATAAATAGTGGACTTTGAAGGAACAATCTATATCTGCCATGGGTGAAATGATTCCTACTAATAGAAGTTGGATCTAAGTAGATGGGTTTCATTCATAACACCCTGAGTCCCAGATACCTTCCTTTGGAGTTACTAGTGAGACCACAGAACTTGTGCAGATTCAACTGCTAGAGGCATTGCTGCTGATGAAAAATTTAGTGAAATGTTGTTTGCTTCACAACTTGGTTGGATTAACTGCAGGAAAAGAGTGCACACCTGAAAAGACTTTTCAAAGTTGCATGACTACATTTTTGCATGCAGTTTTGAGAACTTTAGTTCTCACAATTAACTTGCAATTCTTTTGGTTCACATTGGAGTTACAGATTTACAGTTCCTCACATCACATCACATCACATCACATCACATCACATCACATCACATCACATCACATCACATCACATCATTGTTGGCCTCTCTGAGGACTGCAAACACTTCATCAATTATGAAGAATATAATTGCAGGAGGAAGAAAGATTTCTCAAACTAGTGGGGTAGTTACTGTTTTTTCCCCCAGGCTTCTTTGCTTTTAAAATGCCATTTAACATAATACCACAAGACCAGACACTGCCATGAAAGTGGCCTGCCATTTTCAGCTTTTAGCAAGGTGAGCAGGTTGCAGAGTCACAGGCTGATTTTCTTTCTGTCTTTAGCTGAGCAGGAGATATAGTCTGTGTTTCTCAACTTCAGGCCTGGCATATGATTGTGCTGAAACTTTTAAGGTGATGTAATTTTAAAGGCATTTTGAGACTAACACTTTCCCTTCACTTTATTAAGTCCTGTGATGCTACTAAGTCAGTGATAATCTTTATTCCCAAAAGTGATACCTTTGCAATTGAAATTTATTTGAACATTTTGAATCACCTCCACATTCAGTGGAATTTGGTTCCACTGATCTTCAAGTTATGGAAATTACCTTCATGTGAGGTGTTTCCTTGGTTTGTAAGTCATTCTTGCACCATAAACTTTTGTGTCATCAGACAGCTTTCTGAAACATTTCTTATCTTGCCAGAAATATCAGTTTTTGTCTATAAAAAACCAGACCTATTGTAGGAAGGATGTATTGCTACACTGAAATATAGGGCACAGAGCAAATTATCTTTCTTCTGATGTGTCTCTTTATATAACCAGCGTTGTCATGACAACTGCAGAACAGAGATGCATTTTCAGTAGCAGATGCATGACTAAGGGCCTTTGTCTTACTGATGAACACGTCTACAATTCTCAGCCTCTCAACAACAGAAAACACAAATAACCATCCCACACAATTTGCTCCTACTCACAGAACTTTCTGTGTAAATGGCACATAACTTCTAAACAGGGAAAACTTTTGATTCTGGGAGCACTTTGCACTTTGGAGCCAAAGCAGCTTTGCAGACCATACGTGGGTGCAGGAATGGCAACTTAGGGAGGAGCAGAGAAGCTGCCCACAACTTTCTCCCTTCTTAATAAAGCAGATACCCCAATGCTACTGTGATGTCCTGCTTTAGTGGACAGTAGAGTGCTTTGGCAAAGTGAAATGGTGTGTTTGTAAGCTCATGAGTTAGTTACAATTCAGATTTATGGTGGATTCACATTAGTAGCCAGGACTCTGGCTGGGTCTCACAAATTCCCACTGACACAGATTCAAAAAATAGCTTGGGTTGCAGAGACCTTAAAGATTATCTCATTCCAACCCTCCTGACATCCCAGTCGACATCAGGATAAGCAGCCTACACATTGGATACAATTTAAAAGACTAAGCAACACCTGGGTCAGGGGCAAAATGGGAAATAGCTGAATATCACTACACATCACCATGAAAATAATATTAAATACCTCAAAACAAGACCAGTAATCCTTGGGAGCTTTGTCTAATATACCACTGATTATGTAAAAAACCACAGAAGCATGAAAGCATGGACAATGAAGTTGAGTAACTATTTTTTTCTTTTGTTTTGTAATTATCCAGTGGTGCAGTGCAACATCCAGCTCCATCTTTCACTGCCAAGAGACTGAGCTTGAAATAGAGAAAGTCTTCAATAATATTCACTGTGCAGGCAAGGGCACTTAAACAGCCAGAGTGTATTAAGACCATCTCATATTACAGAGTTTCTTTACACTGGGTTTCCACCAAAAGGAGCTCTAGTATTCTGTGGTGTGTGGCCTATTGTGGTAAAATGCAGTTCTCTCAGTTCCTGTGTTATACAGGCAAAAACACTAGCTCAGATGTTAATACCAGTCAATTATCCCACAAAGCCATTTTCTCTTTCACTGTTTCCTGCTAACATGTGCAATACTGCAATATAACACTGATGGTTCCTATCCTAGAATCCTTTTGAGTAGCAGTCTAGGAACTTTTAAAATACCTGCTGACCCTCACCTGTCACTGCTTGTGACTTCACCGTGGTTGTGTTAATTTGAAAATTTTGCCGTTTCATATTTCCTTGGTGTTGGTTTTCAGGCAGTAACTGGGAACTTGGGACTGCTACAACATATTTCTTTTGAGTTGACCAACTGAGCTTTTGATCTCAGCAAGCACAGTGCCTGCGTATTAGTTTCCTTTAACAATCAACAGAGAGAAAATAGGTATTTTTTGCTCTCCACAGACTGTGAAGGGAGCTAAGCTATGTGTATCTCTGCCCAAGTAGGTATTGTATCTTGTATCAGAATGAATTCTGCTTTTTATGAATCCTTCTTATGAACATTTCTGGCTGGAAAGTATTAGCTTAAATAATTACATGAAGCACAGAGCTGGATTAAGTGTGCTAGGAACCAGAACCTTTCTGGGCCTATCTGGCTATGAGGCCCACACAAGGAGAAGCTTTAATGAAAACTTGTAAGGGTGACACCTGAAACACCAAAATCAGAAGCAGAGATACCTCTGTTCTAAGGAGAGTTGTAGTTTCCCCCAGTTCACAAAGATTTAATGAATCCTGAACTTTGTGTGAACCCTGTAGATACAACTGCCAATCACAGCTTAGAGGCTCCCGTGGCATCTTTGAATATTACATCTTGCAGGATGGAATAGCTTTGAGATAATTTATATTGTCATGTTGACTTATTTACCTGTCATAAACACTGAAAGGAAATAAGTTTAGATCTTTTCAAAAAATCTCCAGTATCTCTCTTAGAAATGTACTCAAATGAAGATACATGTTTCAGATATACTGACTGGGAGCGCTGCAAAGAAATAAAACATTTGCCCACTTCAGGAAAGTAGCAACAAACTTTCCAGGGTTTGAAAAGCCCCAGATTAGGGATACACATGTCAGATGTGTGGTCTTTAAAAAAAAAAGGAATTAACTGACTTTTTCCCACTTTTCTGACTGAGCTGGCAAGGCCTCTAACAGGACATAAAATGCTGACCACTGTCTGAGGAGCCACTGGACAGGTTTTTACCCAGGCAGCAATCTCTTAGGAATTCCTTTGCCTTTTGTGCATTACTTGGATTTGTTTCCCTTTGTTGATCAATCACTGCCACCTTTGATACTTTACTAATACCCTGCTGGGGGAACCACATATCAGACAGATTCCAAATGTGAATGCATCCAGGTGGTGACAGCCAGACAAAACAGAAGCTTATGGCCACCCTGAGGTGTTGAAATGTAATTAAAAGGGTTCCTCTCCTGCTATCTGTTTTCTGAGTTGCTGGTGGGAGATCACAGGGCAGGGGACCATGCTGTGCCAGGATGCTGTGATCACTCCTTTGGCTTCACGCTGCTTGAGATGACAGAAGGCAGCAAATCACAAGTCAGCAGGGCACTGAGAAGCTCCTGTGACTGCTTTTTGTTAGTATTATGTTGTAATAAGGGCAAATGTGGACCCTTTGACCCACCCTGTCACCATGGGAAAGAAATAAAAAGGGAATATCTCATTCTGGAAATCATTCTCCTTTGCTTTTACCCCCCACAAATGATAAAATGGTCACACCCTTCTGTCCAGGGCCTGGCTGGGAGAAATATAAAAGTTTCTTCCAAAGAATTGGCTATAATTCTAGATTTTCCTTATTTTATGTAGCTCTTGGGTTACAAACATAAAAATCTATGGGCATGGGATTTCATGTGCAGTTGGAATTGCAGGTATTGCTTTTGCAGTGTGATTCACAGGGAAAAATATATTCCAATGTGCCAACACTGCCAATAGGTGATTAACAGGACAAATTATGTGTACAGGCTTGAAAGTAGAACCAGTCATGCCAAAATCTGCTCTTACATGCCTTACTATCTCCTTTCCCTCCCAACCATCTTCTTTTCCTCAATTTTAATAAGAACCCCATTGGCATAGAAAACCACTGATGGAAGCATAACTTGGAAAAAGACTGGAATTTGTTGTGGGATTTTATGGAAATCTATGGGCTTACACTAAGGAGTGCTTTGAGAAAGACTCAATTCTACCATCTTTCCTCTGACTGAATTGGCTGGGGTTTCTTTGTAAACTTATGAACAAGAACTCTAAAATGCTCTGACACTTTCTGATAAATGACACTGCTGCTTCTCATCAGATGAGCCTTAGGAGGTCAGTTACATGTTGGGAGCTCAGTTGAGGAGTGTTTTCTGCCTTAATGGAAAACAGCTGCAGAGGCAAACCTGCCAAGGCTGAGTAGGATATCAGCAAATCTGCACTATATAGGGTAATTACTTACTTCTGGGGGAAGACAACAAATAGAAAACCCCTTCTTTAAATGCCTCCAGGGCTTCCAAGAAAATTATGTAAACTCAAAAACTTATGACTGGAGATTCCAATGCAAACCTCCTCTAGCAAGAGCCCAGTAGGGAAAAGACAAAATAGTTTCTCAGGTGTGAGGCTATGGGATATGTGAGAATATTTATCTATACAATGGAAATACATGCCAGGTGTGAACTCTCCCAACAAGACCCACACTGATTATGGCAGCTGTGTGACTGAAGCATTAACTTCAAGCAGGGAAACAGCAGGAAATACATGGTTGTTATGTGATCAAAACTTAATCAGCTATGGCTATCACTTGGTGCTCATGTGCCTGTGTCTGTGAATGTGTTTGTGCCAGCTGCAGCAGTCCTGGAGGAGCCTAGTAGTGGGAGTCACTCCAGTGGGTTTGGCCAGTTCTTCTGGCCAAAGTGAAAGATGTGGAGAGATGGTGACAGTGGGGAACATCAGCTGGAGAAGCAAACTACACCTGTGAGCAATTCAGAGACACCATTTGAGGCAACAGCAGAGTGAAAGAAAACTTGTTGGAATAAAGCCAGAGCAGTCATTAAGCTGATCACAGGTTTGAAACACCTTCCTCTGAAGACTGGCTGAGAGAGTTGGGGCTGTTCCGCCTGGAGAAGAGAGGGCTTTGGGGATGTCTTATAGCACTTTTCAGTACCTAAACAGGTTTACAAGGAGACTGGAGAGGGACTTTTCACAATGGCCTGTACTGCGAGGACGGGGGGGGATTGGCTGTAAACTGAAGGAGGATAGCTTAGATTAGATATTAGGGAAAAATTCTCTGTTATGAAGGTGGTGAGGCAGGAACACATTGCCCTGAGAGCTTGTGAAGTTCTCCCCCTGGAGCTCTCCAAGACAGGTTGAATAGGGCTCTGAGTAGTAACCTGGTCTATTGGAAGGTTCTCTGCCCATGGCAGGGATGTTGAAACTAGGTGATCTTTAATGTCCCTTCCAACCCAAACCATTCTATGATTCAACAATTCTATGAAAAGTCTATTACCTTCATTTATTAGAAGATTTTTACACTTCTCATTGTGTGCAGCAGACTGTCCTACTCTTACTGTCTATACCTTGGCTAAAGATATACATCAGGACTTTCTTCACTTAAAAGTAATGTGCTGACTCAATGAACATGGTCATGCCATGTGTACATGATCATGTACTCCTGTCCTGAGACTGGCAGCTCTCCCAGTGAGACCTCTCTGCCCACTGTGAGCAGCTACACTGGGTGAGCTTGGGGGAAGCTGATCCCCAATGCAGCAGATGTAGAACTCCCTTTGTTCTCAGCATTATATCTCAGTGCTGTTCCACAAGTAACAAAAACCCCAAAATTTAAAGGACTTCTCTTACTGTACTCTTTTTTGAGCATGGAATAACTGTGTGACTGGAGAAACAGTCAATAATAAACTCTTCTCAATGTCTGCCTGGAGAAATGTCAGTGAGAGACAATTTTCTTGGCTGTGAAGATTGTTAGTGTCATCCACCCAAACATGTCACACCAGCAGCAATACCCTAAAAACATTAAGAGCTTCTTCTAGTGCCGTGAGAATTACAGTGAACCTACAACAAAAGTCAATTGTACATAATGCCTGCCACTGTGACACATAAGATAGCACCATGGAACATGACTGCTTGTGCCAAACACCAGCACAACCCCTGACTGGGAACACCTGACCTGTAATTTTAGGGCTAAAGCCTAAAATATTATTCTGCAGTAATTTCTCTGGATAAAACATGAAGTCAAGTCCAGACAATTATGGCCTTAGGATAGGCTGTTTAAAAGTATCAGAAACATAATGCAAAACCACTTATAGTTGTTCCAGTGAAAATTATAACATTTTGCAAATTTGTCTGTAATACCTGGAGTTTTAAATAAGAAAATTCAGATACATCAGCACTTGCAATCTCCTGCTCCATTTGCCTCATACCTCTTACAAATTGTTAATACCTTCCCTTGTCTGGTAACAATATCTCATAACCTGTGTCATCTATATTGACCTATAGGTTCCTCAGTGCAAAAGAACAATGTTCAGAAAGATACTGTCTGGAAGCTCACTTATTTTCATTCATTATCTTCTAGCTGTTTCAAATTCATAAAATATCATCTGAAAGAGAACTCTGTTTCCTGTTGAACAAAAGCATGTGGACCTATTGTCATGGAATTTTGTTTCATTTCATTTGAAGTAGAAGCCTTCTCTGCAACTGGCAGGCATACTAGGAGTGCACAATTTTTTTGCAATGGTTTTATAAAGGGGTTTCTGAAAACAGATTGGATTCAGTTAACGAAAGTTCTTTAGCTAATTTTGAGCAAAGAGACAAATATTTTATATTGCTGGATGGATGGGTCACCTCCTCTTGACAAGAGTTTTGTTTTCTCACTACTGTTGGCTTTTAATATTCAGCTGCAGACATTCAGGCCACCTATGCTGATGCCCGACAGGAAGAAAAATCAGCAATGTATTCAAGTATATTCCAAATGCAATTTTGTTTTATTGCTTACATATGTTCTGGAATGGAGGATGTTCAAGAGGTCCTTCCCAAATTCAGCTCTGACTCAAAAATAACCACAGCACAGAGATCAAACTGTCTGCATCCTCATTATCCTAGAACAGCCACAGTCTATATATAGGAAATGGCTTTAAAAAAATCCAGGACCTAAGGTACCAACACTGTCTAGCACATCTTTCTCCCTAGACTAGGAAATTTGTAAGGCCATGGTTGCCAGTACTGTCTGGTGTTACAGGCTAAAATTAAGTGCTTAAAACTGTGCCTGTGTTCTGTTGTTGTTATTGTTTTCAGAATCACCAAACAGCAAGTTTGTGGGACTGACATTTGTGCAAAGAAATTTCTGTTCTCTCTTTTAGAAACTGATTTTGAGAGTTTTGCAGAGGTGACAAACTTCTTTCTCCCCTTGTTTCTTCCTCCCCTTGTTTCCTCCTCTTCAATTTGATGCTGCTAATTGAGGTTTGTCAAAAAAGGCAATGTGCTTATTTATTTAAAGGCTAGGTAATAGGTACCAGAGGTACAACTTTCTTCTCAGAAATGAGAGATGACTATTTGTTCTGTGCTCTGGATGTCATTACCAGCATTAAGATGTGGTATAGCAGATGCTGAGAGTGCAGGAGCACTTTCAGGCACCCCACTCTGCAGACTGACTGTAATCTACTAGAAGTTACTTCACATCTCCTCTGACAAACTGACAGAGAAGTGAATGAGAAAAGAACCCAGTCATTTGGGATCTAGGGTACAGAGCTGAACGAGCTCTTGAATAGTCTGCATATTCTTTTTGAGCTTTCAAGCGATATCTTAAATGGAAGAAAAGCCAGGTAATGCTGGAGGACAATGCTCCAAAGTGCATAAACAGGCTGATACACAATGGTTGAAGATTCTCTGCTGACTTTGCAGCCCAAAGGAGGATCCAGTGCCCAGGGGAACATTGGTCTCCTCTGAAACTGTAAGACTCTGCTGCCCTCTCTGACACCTTTTTTTCCTCAGGAATTCAGATAAGGAAGGAAAATTTTCTTTCCCTTTGGCTCTGTGCAAGCAATTGCTCCTTTCCCTTTGTACAAAATGTTTGCTTCAGCCGAGATATAAAGGAGTGCCCTTTCATGTCTGTGTCAAGTGAAGTATCATGGAAACCCTTTTTATATGTTTTCTTTCTAATTGCTGGGGCACAAACACACAAAGTCTCCAAACTTACACATTATTCTTTGCATTTCTACTTCGTTAGCAATGGGTAGTGATTTGAATGCAAATAAAACTAGAGACAGCAATTTCATAAGGCTAATATTCATCAGGGTAAAGAAAAGCTAATTCATCAAGAAATTTTGCCTTTTCTAGAAGCTGAATCTATATCTATTTTGTTTCCTTAACCCTACAGGTACAGGTTGTTTTTTTTTCAGTATAGTTTTTATATATATATATATATATATATATATATATATATATATATATAGCTAGCAAATTTCTGGCCCCATGGTGCCAGATCCAGCATCATCAGTGCCACCAGGAGTCTCTCTACGCACCCATCAGTCAGCATTGTCCTCCCAAAGCAAAGCCTTCCCTGCAGATGGGTTCAGCCAATCCACAGGTACTGCAGTTTTACTGAGTGCAGACTAGGAGTAGAAGCTGCATCACTGAAACTGAATAGAAAGGCAATAAAACATTGTTATGAACCCACATCAGGAACTGGCTGGGTTTCTGTGTTACTTGAGCATAATGTGAAAGTGAAATAAGTGTGTTTCACTCACGGTATGGTATAAAATTATCACTCTAGTTCTCTCAAACCTCTGTTCCTCTGTTCCTTTCAAACATATTTCACAGATAGACAGAACTGCTGCTAAATCTAAACCAGCATAATTATAAAATCCAACATCTGAATGAGTTTCTCAACAAAACCAAAGTCTTTAAATGTGCGAAGGCACTCACTTTAGCATTGAGTACTTACATTTTTTTCTAGGGATCAAATAAATTTTGGGCTTGAGAATAACTTTTCAGTTTGGCTGTATGCTGCTCTTTTAGGGTACTTTAAAGTTTCTTCTTTGTTAGAAATATTGAATTTTCTTGACAAAACAATGTGATAAATCATATACAATGTACTTAATTGTGCACCCCACAGTTTTAAGATTTGTCATTTTATTTGCTTGTGTTTATAATCCAAACTGGCCATGACTTCTTCAGGCCCTATGGCACAGATAATCTTAACAAAACTAAATAGGTCATATTAAGATACTAAGAATAATTATTCTAATTAGAAAATAAGTGACCACTTCTTTGCTCTTCCTCTATTGTCCACAGAGAAAATTAAGTAGGGGTGGCAAGCAATATGCAGATAGATGGGAGAGTAATGCACATTTGGGTATGATCCTTATCTATGGTACAGCTTGAGCGATAGAATGTAATTTGGGAGACTGTGGAACACTTTCCAATAAAGCTACCAAAGATAGTATTGACATAGTTAATGGAACTTCTGCAAATATTAAAAAGAATGTTAAATTATATATGCAAAATTAAACACTTTAATGAAACTGCTAAAATGACCGTGTTGAAGAAATATTTTTACTCAGTCGCAACAAAATGACATTGTTGAAATGAAACAAGAAAATCAATGTATGCATTAAGCTTTTCACAAAACTTGATGTGTTACCCTGAAAAGTCTTTCTTCCAGCAAAATGATCCATTCTAATGGAAAAAAAAAAAAATACAAGCCATGAAATTTTTGCATCACTTCTCATTTTGAGTTTACAGGGCCCAGATGGTTTTTGAAAATTTCACTTTTCTTGTTCTATTACAGAATTATTCTTTATTTTGTGTTCCAAAAGATTAAGAGAAAATACTTTCTCCTTTCTTATTGAACAAATGTTTAAAATACATTTGGATGTCTAATTGAAGAAAGAAATCAGGAGGTGGAACTCCATTGTTATGCAGGTTATATATGTGCTGTGCAGTAATTAGCAAAGTGACACATGACAAATGTCTGCTATGAAAAAGAAAAGTCAAGTGACAAATTCTTGGGAGTTTTATTTGTAGTTCCTTACAGGTGAAGAAAATTATTTGTTTTACATAGCCAAAATATCCAGGTTTGCCAATAATGATTTAAATTTTCAGTTGCTGAAATCTAGTATTGAGTCAATACTAAATTTTCAAGTCAGCCAAACCTGACACAGACTTGAGCAAGTCTGTCTGGTAATTCCAGACCCAGACTGGGTGACTCCAAGCTTAATGGAGAACCTCATATTTACCTGCTACTCCTCCAGTGACTCTGGCATTGTTTTGTATGGTCCAATGACTTTTGTTATTGACCCTAATCCTGTCTTAGTTAATTTGCAGTGAAAGAGTTTTGAGGAAGGAAAATTCATTCTTTTCATTGAAATATTCTATAATGGCTACTGCAATGCCTTTGGCAGGACATCTGTGGAAGTGGTCTTTGGGATGGTGAAGTAGAACCTTAAGGACTTCACTAAAGATATGTTCTTAGCACTGCTCTTATTGCTCCTGAAGCACAGAAAATTCATGCAATATAACATCCAAGCTTTGAAACTTTTGTGCTGGTAGAGCCTGGAAAATAGCCTAGTTTCCCTAAAGCTAGATCTGGGCTTGTGGCCAAAATAAAACAAGTAGTGAAGTCTTTGAAAACTTGAAAAGGAGCTAAAATCAACAGCTGGATCTTCAGCTGGTGCAAACAAGAATAGAATGATGAAGGCTGATGGGCTGGCTTTGTAGTCTGATGTAATTCCCTTTTTATAGCTGCTTTTTATTCTGAAATGATCTGCTTAAAATGGTTAAACAGCAGACCATAAGGGTCAGAAACTCCATCAGCACTCAACTAATTGTAAATTCTTGCCTGTAAGTCGTGGTTACTTGTCTATGCAATCATCTGCCCAGTTTTTAATCACTAAAGCACTCTGTGACTTGTGTTTGTAAGCACTTTCCTCTCCAAAATAGCAAAAATTCTGGTCTTAAGAGATAGCTAATAAAGTCACTGGTAGGCAAGAAGAGAGTGCTAAATATTAGTTTTTAAATTACATTAAAATTAAGAATATTTTGAAAGCATAAAGCCGAGGCACTGTGATTATTGTGGGTTTTTTCCTGTACATGCACTCATTAAATTTCTGATTCTCTCCCTTTTCTTCAGTGAATAAATAGCTTTGAGTTTCTTGTTTCTTTAAGGAAGCATCAGTGCCGATGCCTCAGTACTAAAGTGCTTCAAAATAGTAGACTGCAAAATAGTAGACCTGGATTAATGCAGCAGGAAGAAAAATGTCTGTCTTGACACACATTCTAATTGTAAGCTTTCTGAGGGATAAGGAAGGGAAAAAATCCCTATTCTCACCTGCTTAGTCAGGTATCTGAACACCAAGCAATTAATCAGTCCTGGAATTCTTTTCCTCCAGTTATGGCACCTAGCTGCCCTAGAAAGACATAGTTATATTTTAATGTAAATAATAAAGAGTTGAGAAACTGAATATGCAACCCAGTGTTATAGTCCAATGTTAGTACACTACTTAATTTTAGAAGTGAATGAGATCTTTTAAAGAGTTGATGCCAACAACACATGTGACTCTTGATTGGCATGACCCATCTTCCCAATAATCTTCCTGGATTCATTTTTTCCCTTCAAATTAGGGCTAATATAGGTTATTTGGATTGTCAGAGTTACATATTACAGAGAAATATTTTTGTGCTTCAGAGGCACTCCTACAACTCTTTTAAATCAGAATACATACTATTATTCAATGTTTCAAGGAAAAAAAATTAACCCCCCACTTTTTTAATCAAATTCCACCAAACCCAAGCCATCAGCACTCTGCAGTGGATTCAGGACTTCTCATCAGTTTATTAAAGAGGCAGTAAATATTCAGAGCTGTGTCAGGGATTTGGCTGATGTCACTATCTCTGTCTGAAAGTGATGGAGGGACTGTGTCTGAATATCATTCAAGCCTCAAATACGTCACCTAATTTTGAGCAAAGAAGTAGTGCCTCATTTAATTGCCTTGGTGAGCAGTAGCTGGCATGACAGCCAGACTCTGTTCAGAGATGGCATAACTTGTTTCTCTTCTACATGTTCTTCATGTCAACATCTTTGTAACTGCTCTCAAGGTAGGAGTGAGGGAGCAGAGAATATAAGCAGCCTCCTGCCACACAGCAGGGAATTGGAACTGCTATGGAAACAAGAGCAGCTTAGCAGAAGGAGAATTTACTGGATAGGTTTCTACAATCTCCTTGACATTTTACAGATGCATGGGGAAAAGAAGTTAAAAACCACTGAAGTGTTCCCACATCTTCTTCTGCATTTATCTGCTGACAGCCTAGTTAGGAATGGGTTTGCACACAGTAAATAAACCTTGACAGTATGTTCTTGATCTTGTTTTATGGAGCAGCCCTGTTGTGTAAAGCACAGTCCAGCACTGGGTCCTACCCCAAGTTATCTTACAATCCATATAAATTTTATCTGACATTGACTAAATGAAAATTAAAATTATAATTAGTACTTCATCTGTGAGTATCAGTTTTAGGAAAGAATTATTTCTACTTTTTCTCCACAGATAAATTTGAGAAGCACCAGCTGTCTGGAAGAAACTTGGTTTTAATGGTGTGCCCCCGTCTGCACAGCCCAGCCTTGGACCCTGCCATGCCCCCTGTGCTCTGCCATGCTCCACTGTGCCCCTGCCTGAGCAGCCCAACCTCAGGAGCAGCCACGGCCGGTGAGCCACCCAGGCAGCGAGTGATCCCCGGCCCAGCCCTGCTGCATTTTCTGCTGCTGCTTCGCATTTTTCGCTACTGACTTGCTTTGTCCGCCCGACCCCTGTGGCTCCTGCTGGGCTGTGGAGGTTCTGCTACATTTTGTTTGTCACCCCAGTGTGCCTGCCTGTGCTGTCCCAGCCCCTTGCTCCAAGGCTCCTGCTGCAGTCCATTCAGTTTCCTGAGTGGCTCTGAGACCGGCTGTCCCTGTGGGTGTGCCAAGGCAGCCTCTTCTCCCTCTCTCTCCTGCCCGCCGGCCTGCCCGCCATTCCCATGTGGAGAGAGGCGGCCGAGCTGGCGCCACAGCGCCCCCTGCAGGCGCGGAGGAACCATCGCACCCGCCCTGCCCGGCCGGGAGCCAGCAGCGCCCCTGCTGGCTGTGCCTGGAACTGCACCCAGGGGAAACTGCCTGCGGCTGAGAGGAGGCTGTCCCTGGGGCTGTGGCTCTGCTTGTGGCTGCTGCCGGTGTGGCTGTTTGTTAGACTTATTATACATACACATACTAGTAAAGAATTCTTATTCCTTTTTCCGTATTTTTGCCTGAAAGCCCCATAATTTTAAAGTTATAAAAATCTGGAGGGATTTCCATTCCAAGGGAGGTTCTTGCCTTCTTTGGCAGACACCTGTCCTTTAAACCAGGACACACGATTTCCAGAGCAGAGCTGCGAAAGTGCTTGGATAACCTTCGGAGAAACAGTGGCTCTCCTGCATG
Source organism: Muscicapa striata striata (assembly GCA_030060385.1). Lineage (NCBI taxonomy): Eukaryota > Metazoa > Chordata > Aves > Passeriformes > Muscicapidae > Muscicapa > Muscicapa striata. Next base: position 3,256,743 of record JAREIS010000031.1, read on the forward strand.
CTGATGTGAAGCACTTTTCCAAAATGAGATTTGTCACCAGCATTTGTCAGACTGCATTATTTGTGGACTAACTATTACATTACTCACCTCTTCAACACTGCTGCCTTTGCAGTGATGGAAAGTGAAAATCTGCTGTCATGTCTGTCATAATGTAAATAGATTTATAAAGAAAATAATGCCAGCTGTCAGGAGAGACTTGAATACTTGTTCTCGCACTCATCTAATGATGAGTGATTAGATTTGGTTTCCTGCCCTTCTTATTTATGCACAATGCTGAAAGAGACCTGAACAATAGTATGAAGTATTAGCCATTTTAAATGCCAAATTCAAAAGACAGAAGACACCTAGACTTTATTTCTGTATAGCATTACACACGTTCCGTTCTATTAGCATTTATTAGAATCAGAACAAAATATCTTGCAGAAAAATTAAAAAAGAAAATTTACAAACTATTTATGGAATCAATATGAGGTACCAAAAATACAAATTTTTCACTTGTGTGGGAAATAAAAGTAAATAGTTCATACTATTATCTGAGAAACCTGTCGTAATCTGTACACAGTGTAAGAGAGATGGATAATCCTATATATCAAATTAAGCTACTGGTAAGTGGGGAGGAAGATATGAAATATATATATGGCACTTTAGACAGCTAGGGCTCAGTTCAGGTGCTTAAAAGCAAGAACCTAATACTGTTTAACTTACCTGATGATAGCCTGGTAATGCTCAGTTTTATGTAAGTAGCTTTGAGCTATTAAAGTTATATAAAAGGTTTTATACACTTGTAAATACCAGGAATTTGAGGCCATGTGAACTTCTGATAAAATTACAGGTATCTATGACAGCTTATAGAAAGAAGATCCACAGATCACTAAATCTGATGTATTTTCATGCTACATATAATCAGATTCTAAAATATTTGGATTTGTCACTTTATTTTTACTAATTTTTCATATTTATATCTAGATATTTCCCCTGAAATTGTAGTGCCCTCAAAACCTATATAGAGAGTGGATGGATATTGCTTGGCTATATTCCTTGTATCTGCACAGACAGCTTGAAATGAATCATTTTTAGGCTCCTGTTTCTGAGGTGTACGGTTGGTTCTAAACTTCTGAAGTTTTCTACTCACTGATCAGCTGAACACTAACAAATCCAGCAGGATGCTGTGCCTGAGTAGCTCAGCTCAAAGTTATCAGTGATGGGTGGAGAGGGGAGTCACGTTTATTGTGGTGTTGAGGAGTGCTGAGACCAGGCTGACTCAACAACCCCAAAGTTAAACACTCTGAGGTTGTGAAAAGCAATGTTTCCTGACAGAAACTGGCACTGATGAGGATGTGGAAAATAAAGAAATCAACAAATGGCAGTACTAATTATTTATCTAAAGCTGCTGAGCTAGAAGCTCCTGAGCTGGCGCTGCCAGCCTAGAAACATATGACTGACATTCAATCACTCTTTACTATAAAAGTGCAGTCTCAGTTGTTAACAGTATTTATATGAGTTGTATTCTTTTGATTAGCATGGTGCTAAGCCCAGGTGTTAAGGCCAGGTCTTTAAGGTTTGGTGAGAAGTATAAGACACTATCATAGGCTCAGCCCTAAAATGCATCTTGGCAGAGCTCTTCTCTTGGACTGTGGGCAAAGCTTGCTCATGTTTGTGCTGTGTATATGTCAAGGCACATATGCAAATGGATGGATTTTCAAGAGAATGTGACAAATCAGTGTTTGCATCTTCATTTCCCAGTCACCCCAAATACTTGCTTTGGGAGACAAATGACTGTGTTTTTTTCTGCAGTGCTTCACCGTGCTTTGTAATGTCCATGTCAAACAGCAGCGCTGTAACTGAATTCTCATTTCCACATTAAAATTCATTAGAAAACATGCAAATTGTGGAAGGAAACTTCGAAAATTTCACAGGAAATGAAAGCTAAAAGTCATGGATTTCTGTAGGAGATAAGGCTATTTTTCACCTTTGTTAAATATATTAAAATTTCTAAATTCTGTTCACCAAAAGGCACTCAGGGAAGGGCTCAGCTGCAGATCAGGTTAAGAGTCAGTTGAGAATAAGTGTTGGTTGGTAGTGAGGCAGTGGTTGGTTAGGGAGATGCCTGGACCATACGAACAGGAAGCTGATTGGATGCAGGGACGTGTGAGCAACAACGCTGCAGCAGCTAATGAGTGTCTTTCTCTGTAAAGTTTCAGTTGAGTTCTGTTAAGGTTAAGTTCTGTTGAGTTTAAAGTATAAAAATACCTGGTTTGCTACAATAAAATGATATTCTTCAGATGTATGAAGAGGTCCATGTATTTTTGTTCCCCATTGCTACAGGTTTCAAGACCCTGTCCTGCCTTCTCATTCCTTCATAAACATTTGAAGTAAGATGGAAGTACTGCCTTAGGTAAGGATGGTGTTTAAAAATTTGCGAGCTATTTTGCAGAAGTAATGCCCTGAGCTGTCTCTGTAGCCTGTGTGGAAAGAATGAGTCCTGGGCTAAAAGGGTATTGAAAGTAACTACAGTTAAATGCATTCTTATGTTCTCAGGTGACTATTGCAGAAGGGAGGAAATAAGACCTTCTGGCTACAGTCTTTATAAATAATCTCCTACATTTGCTCAGTTGCCTAATGAGGCAGGCAAACCAAGTACTCTTATATGCTGCTTCTGGCCTTTAGTGGGGTACACAGCAATGGCTTTATTAGTGTGGTTTTGAGTCCTTCTCCTGGTTATAAACTTTTCTTAGCTTTTCTACTGCTTAGGCAATACTCTCTGCTTGAGTTTTATGAGTTTTAAGCCCCAAGAACAACTGTGTTTAAAGTATTATTTAAGTATTTAAGTCTGAACTGAATTGTTAGAATACAATTGTCCCTAAGATGATGCTACTTAGCAAGCTTATAAGACATCATGGCTTTAAATATTATGGATATAAAGACAGAAGAAACATAACTAGGTCTTGCCAACAGATCCTGGAAAAATTTGGCAATGCTTTCTTTCCTTTTCTTCTTGATGGACCAGTGTCCACTCTCCTTCCCATAAATACAGAATGAATAATTGAGGGCAGCAGCTAGTTCTTACTAGAACTTGCCTGCTATGAATTTTAGATTCGTAGTTTATAGAACAGAATGAGCTAAGGGAAGCTGCTTTGAGCTGTGTTGTAGTTGGACCCTGTGTCTAGTCAATAAAGTTCTTCTGCGTCATACACTTGTACTACTGAGGCTAGGATTAACAAGGCCTCTTTGTACAGTGTATAACCTTCATGCCCTCTCTCATGGACAGAGAAATGAGCAAACCAAGAGGACTGGTGAGATGACAGGCCTGTGTGAGATTTAAATCTCTTACCTCTCAGTGCACACACTGTAGTAGAGAGTGGCATGGCATGACATGTTCCAAATATCTGTGCTCACTTTTCTTCACAGTATCTCTAGAGGATCTCCAAGTGACTATTGTCTTACTGTTAGTTAGATTTTCTTCTATAAATGTATATGCCTCCTGCATAATAGCACATTTTCAGTGGTGCTTTTCTGTGCAAAAGAAGAGTTCTGAAACGTTATTGCAGTGTATTCTTGATTGAAATATATGCTTATAACCTGTTAGTGTTTAAGCAAGGACACAAATACAGTAGTAATATTATGCACATATAAAAACTTTGCTGTGCCAGGACTATAATTCTCATTTGTCTTTTTCATGTGATGTATTTCATATTTAAAATTTAACAGAGCTCTGAATATGAAAGTGCAGGATAAGATTTTCATGCGTGGCACAGGATGAAAGAATTCAGAGGTGTTTTGCTCAGTATGCTGAAGAGAAGGCCTGCCATGAGTCTCAAATAAAGAGAGGCATTCAGTTTTTCTGCTTCGTGAACAAAGCAGAACCCTGTTTCATTAAGTGAACTTCAAATGTCCTAACTTTACCCATTTAAAAGAGTTTGAGAGTTAATCAAATTAGGCAAATAGCATGCACTAAAAGCACCAAATAGTCAGTCAGGAAAATGCAGTAATCCTTATAGAAATATAGTGACCTATAAAAGCTGATTCATCTCACCTTAGCATTAGGAGTGGGAGACTAATACACACAGAATGAATCATCTCTTGCAAACTTCTTTTATGAAAAACTTAAAAGTTCAGATTTTACACTGCTCATGTAAGGGGAAAAGAAAACACTGATTTTTACAGAGCTGGTTCTGGCATATCCCTCTCATGTAAAAAAGTAAAAGTGTCTCTCTGCCTCACTGGGATCATCACCCTGAGCCCATCGTCAGCAGTCTGACCTAAGAGTGTTTGCTAATGCAAAGGGCAGTGAAAGTTATCCCACTCCTGGTTCTTAGCCAGGTACTAGGACCTGATCCTAAGATAAAACCCTGGGCATCAGTCTCCAGAAACTTGATGTTATGATATTGCCTATTATTTCTAATGATTCTGGGCAGTTATGTCATTAAAATAGAAATGAAAAGATCCCATGGCATCTTCACAGCATATTGAAGGGGGTTGAGTTTTTAATCCTCACCTACACAAGCTTATCCATTGTAGACTAATCTCATTTTGTTTCTGACAAAGTTTTTACATTCGAGTTTCCTTTATATTAATGCAGCTGGTACTGTACTCTTCTTTGAAGTTAATTTCATTTACTGTTTGCTCTGTTTTGCAATTAGTAAGGAGCAAAACAGAGATTTGGGATGCTCATATGGTAGCATAGGAGAGTTTATCATGAAATGTGGCAAGTCTATCGGAAAATAAGTCTTTAAATAAGAGTTTGGAAACTTGTTTAACAAATTGAAATCCAAATTATATAGACTTTATTCTGCATATTCACTCTGTCTTTTGACTAATCATATATGGCCTTACTCAGTATATCATGCTTTATTGTGGAGTTAAAAAGGCACCAACATATATTCAAGAACCAGTTCATTTGATTTGCAACTGTTGCAAAATCAATTCTACCGAGTAAAATTGCTGATCAATTTGATTGCAAGGTTGCAGATACAATGGCTTTATGTTGTGATGGTTACAGCAGTGATCAACAAAGTTACTGTCACTCGTGTGACTAAAGTGACATGAATGCAACAAAGTTATGCATACCTCAGAAAGAATGCCTCTCAAAGAAGTGACAACTGTTTGACTCAGTATGAATCTTCCATCTCTAGGGCATCTGTGGATGGCACTGCTATGTGTCCAAGACATTTAGTTTAATGTGAAAGCTCCTTGTTTGTTTCTGGTGTCGTTAATTACGTTAAGTGTGAGGAGCTCACCAAGTTCAAAAAGGGGCAGTTTTCTTCACAGTGATTTGTGGGAGTGAAAAATGAACCTTGTCCTGACTAAACCCTCAAATAAATCTAAAATAGGAATTCAGACTTCTGACCCTTTCTCAGAAAATGTCTCCATCATTGAAAAGTAGGAATAAAATGTCAGCTTTTGTGGATTTTTATTACTGACCTTATGGAAAGGGATTGAGAAGTGACAGAAGCAGAGAAGACAATGATGTTCCCTTCTTAACTGAAAGTCAAGGGTCGTTGCAAAATTAATGTACACAGCTTCCACTCTAGCACCTGTGACTGAAGCTTGTGGGAGGTTATTGCATTTTATCTTGTTTTTCCTTCTTTGCCAGAGTTGAGATTAAAAGCTTGAGAGACAGTATTTAGTGTTTGGACTCAGATGTTTATTAATTCTTATTTATGTTACAGTGAGTGCTACAGCACTGCTAGGTAACAAGCTCAAAATGACGAAATGGTCATCTGTCTCTCTTGTTACAAGGTCTTTTAAGGTCTAATTGTCCAATTAAGAAAAGCCACCTAAATTATTTTTACTTTTGGCCCAATAACCAAACATCCATGGCCTGCAATGCAGAATTTTCTATCCAATTAAAAAAGATCCCACTTAGAGCCATGAGAAAGAAGGTGAAGAAGAAAGAAACCTCTGTCCTAAAATCTTCATTTTGCCCTTTATATAGCGCCATATTTTAAAATAAATAAAATAAATAATTAAAATTTTAAATTCTAAATTTTCCACCATGTGATATTACACATTTCTATTCAAGCTACACACCAGTGATTCTAGTTCTGCCATTCAATTATGGAAGCCTTCTCCAAGGCCTCATGTCAAAAGCTGTGTTTTCTTGGGGGTCAATGCCTGTCAGCCCAAAAAAACCCAAAATTCTCAGTTCCAGGGGTTCCAGCAGGAGGTGTGTTGCAGTTTTGGGGTCAGACAAGTGACAAAACACACTGGGTTCATGCAGCAAGTGCCAACTTCATTGAGTGCTCTTTCTCTTACATAAATCCAAGGTTCCACGTGGTCAATCCCCTTGGCTGAACCAGTTGCCACCTCGCCAACCAGCCAAGAGCTGCCCATGTCTCCAGCTGCCCAGGCCTGCTCTGCAACAGTGCACACCTCTCAGGTTATATAATTAAGGTACTCATTGAATTAGTTACCTTTCTGTTATAAAACAGGGATTAATTATAATTGTGAGCCCTTCAGGCCAGCTGTTGTCTACCACAATAGAGGTGTACTGGCAGGAATTTGGGAAATGAGTTATAGTGTTTTAATGGAAATGCTAGGTGGTATTTGTCAACCCATATTGCTTTTATAGAGGCTACAAACATCCATGGTCTCTTATAGTAGAGACAGACTTGCAGAGAGAGAGAGACTGGCTTTGACAAGTTAGCAATGGGAATGGTGCCTTTATCAGCCATCCCTGCCAGGAAAGAGGTCTCAGAGAGAGAGAGAGAGAGAGAGAGAGAGAGAGAAGAAGAGAATCAATAGGATTTAGATGATCTTTAAGGCCCTTCCCTTCATTCTGTTATTCTAGAAAATGTGTGGATGTGTATTTTAATTGGACATTATTATTACGAATACTACTACAATTTCATCTTTTTATTATTATTCTTTTATTTTGATTTATAACTGCTGCTATTTCTTCTACGTCTTAGTCATATTCTTATGCTTCTGTTTTTCTTATTCTAATTCTTATTACTAATTACTACTACTATTATTTCTTCTTATTCTTCTGTTGGAGTCAGTGAGTCAGGGGTGTCTCTGAATTCTTCAGGGAGAAGTCGGAGTGCAGGGATTGAATTAAAGCCTTTGGATTGAATGAAGTATATTAAGCCACTCACACATAGAGTAGAGGTGCATTTTAAGTTTGGGATAAGTAATTGAGTCAGTAAGTAAGTTCTAGAATGAGCTCTAGTGCTTTTAGTGAGTAAAAGGTTTCAGATGCCAGAGTAGAAGTGCAAGTTCTAGTGAAGGATGAAAAACATACTAGTGTTTTCAGTGGAGGCTCCAGGAACATATTTTTAGACATAATAAAACTATAGTAATAATATTGCTTACATTTTTCAGATAGAACAAGATAGACCATATGCGTAGTTTATACATAATCTGGTGTGCCAAGAAACTAGAATTCTAATAGATTAAGAAGTAGTGGTTCAAGTTTGTGTCTTAGCTTGTTGGGAAGATTCTATATAAGAGCATGCACTGGGGAGAGCTGGTGCTTTTTGCCATCACTTTTACCATTGCTTTTTGACATTTGGGTTTGCTTTGCTTTGCTCTCTCACCGCCATCATCAACACCCAAGAAGAAGACAGGAGCTGCTGCAGCAACATCAACTTCCCGGGACCTTGACAGGAGCAGCTTCTACTTCTATCTGGGACTCTATACCAAAACTGAGCATGGACTTTAACATCTGTAACTCTGTGCCTTTCGAGACTGAGGTGCCTTTTTAATAAACAGTTTTATAGCAACTATTAGCAGATTTGCTCATTTAAAAAAATAACCCAAAGAAGTTGGTGCCTAGAGAGCACCGGAGATCTAACCCCACATTCTTCCTCTTCTTCTTCTTCTAATTCTTATTCAACTTATTGCTCTATTTCTTCTTAATATTGTTTACTACTATTGTTTCTTCCTCTTCATCACCTTCTTCTTCCTCCTCTTCTAATTCTTGTTCAACTTACTGACCTTTTTATTCTTAATATTGTTTACTACTATTGTTTCTTCCCCTTCTTCTTCACCTTCATCATCTTCTTTACTTCTACTACTATTTCTTCTACTTCTTTATCTTCTTATTCATATTCTTGTTTATATTATTCTAACTTATTATTCTTATAGTTACTATTTTTCTTCTTCTTATACTTATTTACTTCAACTAATTCTTCTTATTCTTATACTTATTCTTACACTTATTCTTATTCTTGTTCTTGTTCTTATTCTTATTCTTATTCTTGTTCTTGTTCTTATTCTTATTCTTATTCTTACTTATTCTTATTCTTATTCTTATTCTTATTCTTATTCTTATTCTATCCCAATTCTTCTTACTATTTTTTTCTTTTGTTTCCAGGCCCAGGCAGCCTGTGTGGCTCCCTCAGGACACTGGGCAGGCTCCATGCCACCTGCCCTCTGTGGGGTTGGGCTGGTGCTGGCAGCAGGCACTAATCCTCAGGCAGAGACACCAGGCAAGTCCAAGGGCAGCAGAAGAGGCTGCACAGCATCCACAGTGCCTGCCTGATGTGGGACAGACACTTCTTGTGGTACCCTTGGCTCCCAGCTGAGGAGCTGAGAGGCTGGAGTAGCTGTGGGGCAGGGACTGGGTTGTGGGAAGGCCAGGGGCTGAATGGCACTTGGGGGCACAGCTCAGATGCCAGCCCTAAACCCAGGCCTCCCAAGGGACAGGAACTGGGAGCCCATCCTGATGCAAAATGTGCCAGTCTTTGCTCCCTGTCTTCTGGTTCACACAGCTTGAGGACACTCAGTTCGTCCCAGTCATCCTCCTCCCGCAGCAAGGCTTGAATGCTCTGAACACTCATGTGTTCCCAGTTGTTCTGAGCGAGCTCACTGTCACTGTCATCTTCCCACCTGGACTGGATGGATGGTCTCTTACCATTCATTCCCTTTTGTGAGAGTCCGTCTAAAGCCTCTCGTTCGTTTTGCCCAACGAGCCTCATCTGAGGCCTAAGAGGACCCTCAAAACTGCAGTTCAGAGACGCTGGCCAGAGATGGGAGGAGTGCCAAGTAATTGTTTCGACCAGAACTGGTTTCTCATAACAACCAGTCACAAGTGCACTGGACTGTGCTTACTCAACAAAGCTTCCCACAGGTGGAAGAACAATAGGCTGTTCAGGTATGGCGTACCCCGTGTTTGTCCCATGACAAGGACTGTTTGGTGGCCCTGAGATTGCCATGCCCTGCTGTCGAGCAGTTTGCTGGCGGCCACGTCCTGTCTTCACCTGCCTTCACAGAGCACTAGTCTCCACATACAATAGTCCATAAATCTTCCCACCTTTTGGCCAGAAGCCACTCGCTTTGGAAAGGACTATTAAGAGACATCCCTGGACCGAAGACCCCTGAGATCTCACCCGGACAACAGACATCTATTGGCTGGTTTCCATGAGGATTCGTCTGACCGTCTTGGTAGCTATAACCCCAAACCCCTCTTTCTCTCTCTCTCTCTCTCTCTCCTCTCTTTCCTTCTCTTTTTCTCTCCCCACCATCGCATTTTGGTTGGCACTAATAAATAAAGTGCATTTCTGCAAAAGTAAACTGATTTTGTCCCCTGCTGTGTCTTTTGCACTCTGAGATCCCTAAAAGAACCCCTTCAGGCCTCCACATGTAGTGTGGACCCTGACACCTTTGGAGAACTCCTGCCAACAGAGCTGTCCTGTTCAGAAAGCTTTTGGCCAATAGATTCTTCCCGTTCAGACAGTTCTTTGTAGCCTTCAGCTTCTCTGAAGGAATACATATCTACCTCACTGTTTTCATCCCAGTCAGATAGTTGTTGGATTTTGGTACTGATTGGGAAAGCTCCATGGAGGCTGGAACTCACTATGGACTCAACTATGGACGCCAGGAGAGAGATGGAAGATTTCATTCCTAACTGATACTGAAAGCTACCCAAAGAAATATGAGAAGTGTTGGCAAAATGTGAGATGCTGTGATTATATTTGCTGTGAGACCAAGGAAGGAGACAGAAGAACAAGCATTTAGGTGCATAATTTGTGATGCTTAAGGCCTGAAAGGGAGCTGCAGCTGCTTGGTACCAATGGCACACTGAGTTAAACACCAAAGTGCAGTTGTCTCCTGAGATGCCTTGGTGTGTTACATCCTACACATGCCTATCTTTCTCCATTGCACAACAAAGAAGTGAGAAGCATGCACTGTTTTTAAGGCTGGTGTTTTGTTGGCAGCATAGCCTTACAGAAAGCTCCAAAAATAGTTGCAGAGAAATTTACTTTCTCTGTTTGTAATAGGTCTCTATGGTAACTTGTTTCTGACTTACTGCAGTAGTCCTCTGTTGGAGGAAAGTCAACATGCTCACATTTATTTATAGTGATCAATACAAAAAGTATTTTTGTGACTGAGTCTGCCTGACACATTAGCAAGTTTTTACCAATCCAAAGCCTATTAATGTGTGCATCTCCTGTTCTTCAAGGGCAGGGAATTGCAGAAAACAGAAGGCATTTTTTGCTTTAGGCATTATAGGGGTTTGGCAAGTGTTTTCATGACTGTGCACCAGTGGGCTGCATTTGGCTACATACAGCAACTATGTGCTGCTGCACTTGTGAATGTGGGTTTCAGAAAAACAAAAGGAGTTTTAGGGAACCATCTTTCCGGAAAACTATAAAAGTGTAACTAATTTTATAAGAAATATCAAACTAATAACTCAGGTTTGGTGCCTGCTCTGCTGGATGCTTCAAAAACCAGGTTTGTAGAGCTGTACACTTAAAGTTCAATAACACAAGACATTCAGTAAGATTTTGTGGGTGGAAAGATAGAACACTTTCAAGAATTTTATTGAATCTGGTTTTATTAGATATAAACAAACCTACACTCAATTGCTGAAGTCCTAATGTCTTTTTGCCTAACAAGATGTTCTTTAAAATTTGTATGAACGTCACAAGGAGCACTATTTTGATAATGAAAAACAAAGTAGTAATTAGGTTTTGATAAGGTTATAAGCACATCTAATTATGAAACTACCTGTGAATAGAAGTCTCTGCCTTTCCATGTATTAAAGGTAATTTCTGTGCTATCAGTTTACTCCACGGAAAATTATTTTGGAAATGCAACAAAGGTTTGAATTTTTAATTTTTTTTAATGAACCTTGCACACCAGGACTGCATCTAGAATATATTCTCTACTAATTTATTTCTCCTATAACGTTCTTCTTAATGGGAAACCTCAGTTGAAGGCAAGATTTAATTTAGAAACAGTTTCTTTACAAAACCAGAGATACATAGTGTAGATGAAAATAAACAGCTGCCTTTGTCACTGACAATTTAAATTAGCCTGTTAATCCTAGTGTGACTAAAGCAGAATAGTCAGCATAGGGTAATAAAAACTATAAAAAACAGGTTACTGCTTTATAAAATCATTAATCATTTTACTACCATAGATATCCCTCTGTAACTGAAAGGGAAAGAGCTGATAGAGACTTGATTTTTAGTAAAAATCCTCAGTAGATACATATTCACTACTACAGTAATGCTTACTACTTGATAACAATATAAAAGTAATTAAAATAAAACTTATCCCCTTCAAGCTCAGCTTAAGCATCCACTTCAGTGTTTTAGAGTTTCAATATTTGAGAAAGTAATCTGACAGCAGATTTATGCTATGGGTTCAGAATCTGACAGTAGAGAATGAGAGCAGCAAAATTGAGTCATATTCCCTAATTAAACTGGGAGATTTAAAAATTGCTGTAGAGTAGCTCACCTCAGAGGAAAAATTTCATATATTCAAATATATTTCTGTCCCAATCAAAGGCAAAGGGATCTAGCTCATTTAAGTGGGAGAGGCATTAGGGCTTGCCTGTGTCATTTTTAACTGTGAAATAAGTTCTTGAGTTGAGCTGAATGTTGTTGAAGTTGCTGAGTGTAAGAGCTGCCTTTTACTCACGGTAAATGTAAAAGGGGATATTCAAGTGCTCTGTGAAACCAGGTAGCAGAAATGATAGGAAAGCTGTCACAATCATTGGTTTGCACGTTGCAAAGGCTGAGAATAAGATGAATCATTTGGTAGTGGAGAAGGGCAAGACAAATGCAAGCATGTAAGAACTGATTGCTGAAACTGTGATTACCTGCCATCTGTGACAGAAAGAGGAAAGGGTGCCTGAGTATGAGGAAAATGGTAGCAAAAAGCACTGGGTGCATTAACAGCAGTCTGGTCTGAGGAAGAGATAAAGGATAATTTCTATGGCAGACTGGGAGCAGAATCTCTGATTGCTGCTATGGCCAGAGAAAATGGGTCCCAACATAATTATTTTTTTTTGCAACTGAATATCTTTGATCACATCAGCAATGCATAAATCCCTTTCTTCTTTGTGGTAAGAGCTCCCCACTGAGCTTCAGCCTATTAACTAAGGTCAGAAAGGACACAGAACAGTTAACAAGGTGTTTTTTTTTTTTTAAATTGTACTGTTGTGGGAACCAAGGTAACAGCTCTGATACCCAATGTTTTTAAGATAATTCACTTTCATTTATCAACCTATCTTTTACCTTATTATCTTTCTATGCAGTATATTAGTGAGTTTTCCTGGAGGACTTGGTTTAGTGTGTTTGCATACAAATCAATGAGCTTGTTGCGTCTCTGTCTGGAACAGCCACAGCACAGTCTGCTTTGGTTTGCTACAGAGTAAAATCTCATGGGTTCATGTCTGACAGAAAAAACAATCATTTTCTTAGAGTTACCTACTGCTTTTCCCTGGGAGAAAAAGGAACAGCTTCCTCCCCTGCCATTCTCAGCTGCTCCTATTTGATATGCCATACACTGGAAGGCATCTCATTTGGCAATGTAATCTAACTGGAGATTTATAAATCCATATCTCTATTTTTAAACTGTACTTAAGTTGTTAGTGGAATGGTATCATTCAATTGCAAAAATTGATGTATTTCTGAAGTAGCCTAGACATCCTTGCAAAGGCAGAATGCTTTATTAGGATAAGAGAACTATAAATAAACAAGGTAATGAAATATTCTGACTGCACAGTGTATCAGATTAATTGTGTCAACTTAAGAAACACAAGCCAAAATAAAAGGAGTCCAAAAGAAAACCAATAAATTTCAAAGTATGTCTGAAAATCTACTTAAAGTCTACTTTGGCAAATGAAGTGAAGATATTTTCCAAGCTGAATTGAGAGGAATGTCAAGAAGGTGAGTGAGTGATCTGAGAATGAATAAAGGAATGCAGATGAACAACATAAGGCTAATGCATTAATTCTCATCCTGTTTCTCTGGTTAGATTCATCCTCTGCAGTGTCAGCCATAAATTCAGGTTTGTGGCTGACTGAAAAGGGCACTGCTTTTAAATCTAAGGTGCTCATCAGGAGTATTGAATGCAAAAAGTTTTTTCACATGTAAAGACCAAGTTGGCAGGTGTTGAATTATAGAAGAAATGTCTTCTTTCCTCTTTAAGCAATTTAAGGATTGATGCTTTATACCTTTCATTATATGGATCACTGAAAGAAACAATCATTCCAATATTTCACTGTCAAGTTAATTGCAGTAGTGGTCAGCTATATTGCTGCTAAATCTCAGATTTGGTGCATCTCAGTTTCTAGGAGAAGCATCATCCAGACAGAGTCTAGCTTTCCCCTGGGAGCCCAGCTAATGAGTTTTCATTCAGCTCCTCTCTTCCTCAGGTGATGAGTATAAAAGAAGTGCTGCCCCAGTTCCTTATTGGTATAAATACATATAACAAGTTTAAGGGTGGGGTTTTTTATGAGACTGACTTTTCTACCTAAAAAGATCTCTCATCTGCCGAAATGCCCTGTCTTCCAGTAGGACAGTTTGCAGTTTGATTTATTTCTGTGGCTAAATAAGAACATCAACATCTAACACTAAACATGAGCAACTTATTAAGTCATCTGTAGCCTTCTCACGTTATTAAGATCTTCAGTGTCTCTGGGGAGTGGTTTTCTTCACACATTTGCTTCATCAAACCTCTTACAGCACAAGCAGTCTGTCTGCCACAACAAAATAAAATATGATGATGAGGTTTGCCACGTAATTGCTGATGTTTGCAGTGTGGATATCTTGGCTACTGTGGTCACAATCTCAAGACACTCACATCCTAAAGCAGATGTCTGTCACATGGATCATCCCCAAAACTGTCTGCTCCTCTCTGCTGACCAAAAAGGAGCCTGATAATGACTAGCCCGGATGTAAATTACTTGTCTGTACCAGCTTGAGGTTTTCTGAGATGACCTCCAGCATATCTTTCACATAAAGCATTGCTGAATACAGAAGGTGATAGTGGACCTACACCTTAACAGGAGTCAGATGAAATGGTGCTAACTTCATTTCACTGTAATTGTTAAAGTGTAGTCTAGCATGAAAATATGAGTCTCCATTCACATGACACAAATAATTCAGCCTTACATCTACTTTGTATGGATAGAGGGTTAAATGTTTTGTGATGTTTGCATGAGGAAGCAACAAAATCCTGGCTCCATATGCCTGAGTTAAATAGAGCTAGAAACTTGAAGTGATGCAGTAAAAAGGTGCCTACCACTGAAGAGCCACAAATGTAAGTTTAAGTTAATACTGTATGCAGAAGTTATCTGAATGTCTGCTCTGGGAAATGAAAAGGAAGAGAGAGAAGTGCATCAGGGAAGGATAGTAATATGCACTGTTGATTATCACCTAAAATAAATCCAAAGAAGAATATCAATCCTATTTTTTTGCAACTTTCACATCTGTTTGATCTATGAACACTCAATAGCATCATTCCTAACTACCATAGGAGAGGAAAGAATTGGAAAAAGTTGTCTTTTATCTCAATTAAAGGTATCACACATGCCTGTCTAACAGGTGATCAATGCACATTTAGGAGATACGGCTATCATCAAGCCCATAGTGACTTGTGAAAGGGCACACACGTGACTAGAATTCATATTATGCTGTTATTCAAAGCTTTCTGATATCAGGAACTTTTTTAAACAACTCTAATCAATACTTCAAATTCTGACAATTAAACCAGTCTTTCGACTGAACAGCATACTGAATGAAAAAAATCTTCAATATGCTAGCACAGAAAAACAGCAGCAGAAACTTGACCTTCATAATACTAAGTCTTCCTTTTTCATATAATATTGCTATAAATTACCTCAAGAGAAGCCTGCTGCTATTATCAAATTCAAAGCCACCTCTCAGGATATATTCTGTCTACTCTCAAAAAGAACCTATGTACTTCTTCATTCTCAAGCTTCATCTGATATAAAAGCAGTGAAGTGATTAGAGTCAATGTGGCCAAATACAAACAGTCCACTCAGCAGCAGAGCCTGTTGCATTGTTACCTTGCATGCCAAGGGCATGTTGCCATGAAAACAAATTCACATGGAAGCTGTCCTGCTGTGCCACTCTGCTGCTCAGAAACCCACCCAGCAGTCAGGGGCTCCCACCTGCATGGTGTTTCTGCTTCTGCCCCCTTTGTGGTTTGGTGCTGTCTCAGCCCCTCTCTGCTTCTGGTGAATGGTCTGGGTATTTATACACATTCAGAATGCAAACCCAGCTGATTGTGGCAGTGTGCTTTCTGTTTTCTTCTTTGCAGCAGCAGAAGGCATGGCTCCTCCCTCAGCTCTGCAAAGCAGGGCATGGCTAGGGTTGGTGCTAAGGTTAGGATGAGGGCTACCTCTGAAACTTTCCTTCCCAGACTGCTTTTCCTGTTACAAGCATCTTCCATGTCAAAGCCACCTCATGCAGCTGGCTGGCAGTCTGCTGCTAAGAGGGAATCTAAGCAGATTTATTTCCCCCTAAGGAGCAACTCTGGGGAGCAAGAGCCTTTGCAAGTGCTCTCAGACATGTTATTCATTTGTTTGCAGTTCTCACTATCATAGAATATGATCATATAAAGTCTAGAATCATGTAAAGTCTTGTGTTGGAAAGACCTTAAAGATCATCTAGTTCCAACCTCAAATTAGAAAAAATTTTATATAATCACTTCAAGAACTGTGAATGATTTCAGAATTCATTTCCACAATCCTAATCATGCAAACGGTCTTGAAGTGGACATAAAGATCTGGCTGAACTTTTCTGTATTTTACTTTTCTGAATCTGTCCTGTATCTCTCATGTAAAGAAACTTTTTTCATTGTAATGGGAAAGGGAAACAAAATGAGATCTGAGCAAATGTCTAAGAGCATTGTTGCAGGAGCAGTCATCTTCCCTTACCCACTGGGACCTCATGAAAGCAGTCCTCATTAAATTAGCTCTGGACATTCAAAATGACCTATTTGTCTTTTTAAAAATGTCATTCTTTTTTTTTTTTTTTTTTTTTTCCCTGCTAGAACCAGATACCTGAGATGTGAATGCTATGTTTGGGCTAAACCCACCATAATAATTTAATGACAGGCACAGTCATCACTTTCCAAAGACATTTGACAACTCTCTCTGTAGAATTGTACCCAGGATTTCAAATTGTTTGTTTGAGGGAAAAGGCATTTTCTGAACCTGAACTGCTAATGTCTATCAACACTATATTTTTTTATATCAAAACCAGAGATTTACTGCTCATGACAACATATGAGAGTGGAAAACTGTATTATATAAACCATAATTATAGTAAAACACTTGGTTGGAAAAAAATATATTAAGTTTCAATATTTTTCTATACTTATGTGTGACTGACATTTTAAAAATATTTCCCGAGTAAATCACACATCATATTTTGAACCTGTCAGCTCTCCAGTGAGGGTAGCATCATGCTAACAAATAGTAAAATATCATTTCAGCTTCTTGAAACTAACAGCCCTTCTGTGAGGAAATCCTGAGAGAATCAGGATTCTTCACCCTAGGAAAGAGAAGGTTTTGGTGGGGTGATTTAATTGTGGCTTTCCAGTACCTGAGGGGAGCCTATGAGAAAGACAGAGACTTTCTACAAGGCGTATAGTTGCAGGACAAGGGGGAATGGCTTCAAACTGAGAGTAAGTTTATGTTAGGTATTAGGAAGAAATTCTTTACTGTGAGGGTGAAGCACTGAAACAGATTTTCCAGGGAAATTGTGGATCCCCCATCCTTGGAAATGCTGTGCAAGGATGTGAGCAATCTGGTCTAGTGAAAAGGTCTCTGCCCATGGCAGAAGGGGTGGAACTAGATGATCTTTAAGGCCCCTTCTAACCCAAACTATTCTATGATTCTGTGAAGGTACATAAGGATACTCAAACCACCTTTCCTTCATCTTATGAAAACATAGATTTAACACACTGCAATTAACAACCACATACCCCTATGTTGTCATTTTTGCATTTTACTTTCAAGGAACAATGTCAACATAAAGATTTAAAATGAACAAATATTTGCAGACTCTGCAGCCTCTCTGGAAAAGTGGCAGTTTAGGGGATTCAAATGAGAAATTGATCTGGGAGTCATTTCACTATGGATCTTACAAGATGTCTGCAGCTGTTTTAATGAGGCTGGTATTTTAAACAACCATTTGAAAAAAAAAAAAAAAACAAAAAACAGTGGATTCTATCATCATTTTTATATAGCTCTCACTCATGATAAAATTTTTGACATTAAAGCATTCTTGTTAGAAAGCTGTTACAAGGTCTTAAATGCTCTTGACTAACATTTCTTCTTTCATTAAAGGAGGGATTGGTACAAATTAATTCTTCAGAGACTGCATAACAAGAGCTATTAAAATGTTCAGGCTCTAGGGAGGTTACCCAACTCTGTGATGTTTGTTTCATATTAATGTTATTTTAGTCCTAATTAACTTTGTCTTTTATTTGTTTAAAATATGAGAATGCATATCCCAGTACTAAGCTGATATGAGCTACTCTTCTTTCCTTCTTTGCCTGAGCTTATTTTCTAAAGTCATACCTTCCAGACTGGAGTCCTTGCTTAGCATTAAGCAATTTCCTGTCTCCTCTATGACTTTGAAATGACAAATTTAGGGGTTTAAAGCTGTTTAATGACTAGTCCATTGTTTTTGTGTGACCACAGCCTATAGAGACTTCACAGAGACTCTACTCTTCTAGAGCTGAAGTTCACAGACTGACAGGAAAATACTGTTCTAAAAAGCCACTTGAGAGATGAGGCCATACCTAGTAGCTGTCCATACTCATGTTCTCAACTTTTCCAACCCTGATTTAGGATGCAGTTAAAATGACTCCCTGGCACACAGATTTGATTTCTTAGCTGATGAATAGGGAGAGTTCCTCTTCAGGCTTGGACACTGAAGTGGAGGTGCTTTATCAGAGCTTACAGGTGTCCCTGGTGCCTCTGGGGAGATGCAGGGGATGAGGCAGATGCCCTCAGCTGCATCAGTCAAGGGTCACAGGGTCACCCTCCTCTGCAGTTTTAGTTTCAGAAGGGCACATGTCCTTGTCCTGCTTGCAGCCCCTGGGGACATTCCATGGCATCACAGGCACCCCTGCACACCCGTGGGTGGGCACCAAGCTGAGCCACAGGTGATGGAGCCACAGGAGTCAGGAGGTTATTTGGGCAGAGGGGTTGGTTCAGCTGACCACACATAAGTGTCCAGTGCTGTTTGAGGTGCCCCCAGCTGACCCCCAGGCACAGCCCAGGGCCAAGAGAATGACCTCACATATTTGGTCCAGCAGCTAAGCCAGACAGGATGCCCAAGAGCCCTGGCACAGAGCGAGGCGCCTACATCGGGACAGCTGAACTGAGTCTGGGTATCAGCTGAAGAGTTGGCAGGCTCCAGCTGACTTCACTGCCTGTAAGAGGAGCTGAAACACCAGACTCCCATATGGGCACCGAAATTCAGATGCCAGAATTAATCCAATTTAAAGTAATCTGCTATATCCCACTGCTGGTGGGGTACCTGGGAGGTATCTCTGAGCTCTTCCTCCCAGGAACAGTTCTTTTCATCTACTTTTGAAGTCAAGTCACAGCAGCTACTAGAGGGGTTAAATCAAAAGCTGACAGGCAGAAAATCATATAAAACAATGCAATTGAGACTGCAGGTTGTTTGATAGGGGTTTGTATTTTGGCAAAATAGATTCCTTTTAGTCCAGCTCTGAATGTAATCAAAGCTGTACATTTTCTTCACCTGTTCCCTTCCTGATATATCTGCAGATGAACTGAGATAATCCTTATCCTCTCACCAGTATAAGTGATAAGCAGATCCAGGAAAAACTGAAGTGATGCTGTTATAAAATAGTGTAAGCAAGAGAAAAGAGAAAAAAAAGATCTGTTCTTTAATTTGAACTTGCAGATATAGCTGGAAAAGCAAGAGGTAGTTTCTTTAAAGACCTGTAGTAATTTAAAGTTCTGTACCTAAGGAATTTGATTCAGCCTTAAACTCAAAGTGTTCTGCAATTAGTGTGAATTACTGAGGTTTAAATTAAGGGACAATCAAATATAGAAAAAAAAAAAATTCTTCCTGTTACTTTTTGAATTAAACCAGAGGCAAAAGTACTGCTTTTAAAAGTATGCATTATTTGATCTATAGCTTTCAGTAAGGCAAACTCCTGGGAAAATGAGTACCTTTCTCTGATGTACAATGGAAGTCTTCCAAAGGACAAGATCCCTAAGCTGATACAAGTTAGCATAAAGTCTCTGAACATCATCACCTCCAGATCTAACCAACAGTATCTTATCTACAAATACTGTTGTGGAGTGGCTTTTAAGTAATCTGACTCCTCTGATACAGTCACAGCTTATGCTTATTAATTCATTAGGATGACACCAATTAACATTGGACTTCACAGAAGTAATTTTTTTTCCCTAGAATAAATTACTTCTATCTGCTTTGAATAAGATGTCCATTACCCACTACTGAAATAAAATTTATATGTGGAACCCAGTTCAGCAACGGAAAGCCTCATCCATGGATTCTGAAGTGCATGTAAATGATCATGGAAGGTCCAGGGGGACAAACTACAATTACACCAGGACACAGACCAATAACTGCCCTCAGCTTTGAAACATTATAAGAGTTGAAGTGACCACAAATCTCAAGAATCTCAGTGATGAGAAAAATGATTCCAACAACATGGCTGACCTATGGGTCTGGATTCACCCAGAGCTCAAAATTTTTCTTACCAGTATTTCAGTGAGGTGAGTCAGACATGCTCCACTGTAGCTTGGGCTCTTAACATCATCTGTAGTACTCACAGATGTTTCATGTGGAAACTAGGACATACAAGCAACCAAAAGGTCTTGTTTTCAATCAAAGACTAACTGAACTTTCAAACTGAGAACATGGGTTTTATCAAGTCTTTCTCCAAGGTTTTATGAAAAAAGTCATAAGCACAGCCTATGAAAGTGCAATCCATTTTCATTTAATAGCTGGTTTGCAGAAGTTTCTAGAGATAACTAAATATAGAAAAGGACTGGGTTTAAGGTACCAGTTCATTTGTCTTTATTGTTTTTTCTTTATACCACTTCCAATTAACATATTATTCTAAGTTTCTTTCTATTTTATTATGAAAAATATATTTCTTATAATAAAATGAGATATGTAAAAAGAGCTTGCCTTTATATTTCTACAGGCATCTTTAGAGAGCACTGAATATTTAAAAGATATTATAAATAGAAGTAAGATCCATATGGCAAGATAATAAATATTCATAAAATTATGGATAGTCTGATTCTCTGACTCATTTTTGCAATTGCAGTGCTGTAGGAAACAAATATACCTCTCCATTCAACTGCTGGATAACACATTGATCTGCCTGCCAGTTCCATCTAGGCACCTTGCATAAGAATTTTTTTTTTTCCTCATTGCATCTCATGAACAGCAATGTCTTTTAGCCTCTTACCTTTTAAATATTAAGCTGTATAGTTTTTTGATACCTTCATTAGATGTGACAGTATGTGTAATGTGCAAGTTGGAATGAATATTCTTTGCAGATTTCTTGAGGAGTGTACTACATTAAAATGCATAAATTTTGTGCATCTGACAGAAAAAAGAAACTCAGTGTTAAGCATCAGGTGGGCCATGTGAAATTAATAATTTCTCACTCAGTTCATTTCCCAGTGGAATCATATCTAGCATACACAAACTCCAGCTTTGTATTAATTGCCACCAGTGTTTAAAATCTTGGTTCCACAGATAGTTATTTTCTCTAAATATGCACTCCAGCTCAGCTTTGAACTGGGCCAGAGAGGCCCAGGGGGGTGATGGGCTGCCTCTGGAAAAGGAGGCTTGTAGCCTAAACCTGTTGTAGTTACATCAAGACGGACAACTGGCACCTACACCAGTCTTTTATTAAAAACTTTACATGCCTTCTCTCAGTGGACTTCCTTCAGGCAACTCTGACTCCTTTCCTCATTAGCTGCTTCACACAGCACTGACTCCTTCTCTCTGTGAGTTTCTTTCTGCCTTCCCCATAACTGGCTAAACCCAACCTGTCCCTTACTAGCCACCTTACCCTATCTGTCCCTCACACACCATCATCTCATCTTGCACAGCCACATGTCCCTTACCTGCTCACAACACAACCAGCAGCCTCCATCCCAAACTGCAGCACACTCTGGATCTCCAGCTGCAAGTACAACCTGACTCTAGGTTAGCTGATCCACTCTTTTATAACCCCATCCTCATTGGGGAGGCAAGGCTGTCTCCACTCCTTGGCAATCAGTACAGCTGTAATTCATTGGGAAAGACTGCCTCCTGCACTATCCTTACAACCTATCCTCCCATCCAAACCTCCCCAAGGGAAAGCAGTCTCCTTCAATGGGTGTGCAGGTGCCTGGTGAGCAGCAGGTGCAGCACAGGCTCCCCAAGCAGAGGCTGGGGCTGCCTGCTCTTCCTCTGGGCTGCAGGAGGTTCTGCCACCTGCACACACCCTGATGTCCACATCAAAGAGGAGTATGGAAGCACTCAGTGGTTTTGCTCCTGAAAATTCCATCCCACAGGTTTAACCCAGCAGAAGCTGAGTCATGGGGAAAAGTTCCCCACTCATCTCAGTTTTCCCTCATACAAGCTCAAATTACAGCAGAGGAGAAAGACAAGTACCAATTGTTATTCTGCAACAGGGTCCTGGGCCAGTGCTTCGGGATAATCCTCTCCTTAAACACACCTTCATCTCATATTTTATGTAATTTATTAATTTTCCTTCATTTGGGAAATCGAATAGGCTCTCTAATTTTTATTGGCTGCTGCTCACATTTATTTATGATTACATCAAACCTATATTGCTTCTAGTTATTTTATTGTCATGTTTTTGTCATTATTACACAAATAATAAAGTTTCTTTTGATTATTAGTGAGAAAGCAGAAGTTTTAATTTAGTAGATAATTATGCCTTTGCTTTTCTAATGGAAAACCACAGTGTAAGTGTAATTGCTTCTGCCTAACTTGTTATTACATGCATTTCATGTTCGTAATTCTTTTGCTGATACCAGGCAAATATTTTCATCCTAAATTTTCCCTGAATACATTTTGGCAAAAATTTTGACTCCTGAGGATGCACAGACCTCTATTATTAACCTTTAAGAACCAGTGAATAATTATAGTTTTATTTTGTTTTAATTCAATTGTTGTTGATTGAGTACCCATTGCCACCTTCTCAAACAGCCCAAGACATAATGAGTCAGATGGATTTCCACTGGATTATATAAGAGATATAGGCTTGAAAAATTAATTAGGGGATGCTGTCATATTTGGGTTATTACATGCACACTAAGAAGGCACATAGTTAAACTTCTCAGTTGAAAGGACAGTTGGAAGACAAAGAAGCAGCCTGTTTGAAAAGAAATTATATTCCAGGTATCACATTTCGTCGTTCATTTCTGGGAAATTTTGTCACTAGCATCAGCTAATTTTCTAGCATTACTCACTCTGCCGTGGTCTAGGGGCTAAAATTAGTTGGAATATATCATTTGAGTGCACTTACTTACACTTAATTTCTCTCTCTTTCAAAATGAAGAAGAGCTATAAGCTCTGATTACACCTCTGGAAGATGATGCTCATCTTCTATCTTCCTTTTCTTTTCTTGTAGAAAGCATAATGCCATGGAAATCAAACCTTCTAGTTCCTTTCTGGCAACTTTCTAATTATGGGAAGAGAAAAAAAATGTACCTTTTTAAAATCCAGTTTTGAAAATGAAATAGCAAAGAGACAGGTGATTATATATGTGCATTCACATTTCTACCCTTAAGTGTGAAGTTTCTACAGAGTTCCTATCATTTTCATTTCTGCTTGTTAAAGTCTTTGTCTGGCTTCTGTGTAGATGAATATCACCTTATTTTGTACCAATCTAACAGAGTGAGTGGAAAGACACTGGCAGTTATCCATTATGCACCCTTGTCCTTTTCTCTTTGGCTTCCCTGCAGAGAAGTGACTCTAAACAGCAAAGCTCAAGCTATGGATGGGTAGCAGGAAGAGGGCAGAAATGTTTTAGTGCCTCTTTTCCCCCTGTTTTTCACCATAAAATGTGGCTATAAGAGGGTTTCTAACTGAATTAACATCAGCATTAAAAGGCAAGAAGTTAGGTTATAATATAAAAGAGAAAATTTAGGAAAGGCAGTGTGGCTGTGTTTTTTTCAGCCCAGCTGGGTCTGGTGAAAATTAATGTAAGATTTAAAGAGTGGGCTGAGCTAATCTCACAGCAATCAGAGGTCATCTTTGAGAATGCCTGCTGAGGACAGGTGACACTTCAGAAGGTGGAAGATGAATAATCACAGCACCATCTTCCAACAGGAGACACAGGAACTGCTGGGAAGCTGGGAGATGCTGTGCTCAACTTCAGAGCCAGGAAAACTGTTGGAATGAGTTGCTCAACAAACAACTGCAGATGCTGAGAAAAGAAGAAGGATTTGAGAAAAGGCCAAGATGAAATTCTAGATATCATGTCATACCAGACTAATGGTTTCCTTCCTGATAGTGCAACAATTCTAAAGAAAAGGGAAGAATCAGTAATATAACATCACTGGACTCCAGGAAGCCTATTCCAACTCTTTTGCCTGACTTTCTTCCAAGCTAAGTAAGAAACACAGTCTGCATGAAACTAATATAAAGGGGTTCAAAATTGTTTAAATATATGTAGGGAATAGACAGCAAGAGGTGACCACAGTACAAAACAGAAGTATTGGGCAGCACTTGTGAGCTATTCATTATTTTCACTAACTATGTAGAAGATGGAAACACAAATGATGAAATAGAAAGTTTTCTCCTTTAAGAGTACTCTAAGCTGACCCTATATTGAAGAACAGGATTAGAATTTAAAATAATGATAATCATTTGGAGTTACAGTCTCAAAATACTGGGTGAAGTTCCACTCTGATATATGCAGCTGCAAAGAGAAGGTGGGAGAATGGTACCCTGCAGAAAGGAGCTGCTACTTTTAGTAAATAAGAAGCTGAAAATGAGATGACAGTGCTACAGACATCCTGAAATAGGTAAGGTTTCCATGGAGAACATATCTGAACATAAGTGTGTAAAGCACACAAAAAGTATTCCTTTACTTTGGTTAACACTAGCTAAGCATCATCCAAAACACTCTGGAGACTTAGGCTTCAGAAAAGACACAAATGAGAGAAAAGAAACAAATAAAAGTTCAGTTCTTCAAGTAAAAGTCTGAGGGCAGTTAGAAGAAATAGAGGTTGCAGGTAGGAAGAAGACTGAAGGGACACACCAAGTCAGTCTTTCTGTATGAAAAAGCTGCTGAAGAGAGAAATTAATTGAACTGGTTTCCATGTCCCACATGAATAGAACAAAAAGTAATGAACCTAACATACAGTGTTTGAGATTTTCTTTAGACTGAAAAAGCCAATTTAAAGAAAGCAGAATGATCTGGAACAGATTTCCTGGAAAGATGGGGAATTTTCCTCATTGGAAGTTAGTGAGATGATGTTAAATATATCTTTGTTAAGACTGACATTCACTTTTAGACCTGTTTTTAAAATTTTTTGTGACATCTATTATGAAGAAAAGAAAAGAAAAGAAAAGAAAAGAAAAGAAAAGAAAAGAAAAGAAAAGAAAAGAAAAGAAAAGAAAAGAAAAAAAAAAAAAAAGAAAAGAAAAGAAAAGAAAAGAAAAGAAAAGAAAAGAAAAGAAAAGAAAAGAAAAGAAAAGAAAAGAAAAGAAAAGAAAAGAAAAGAAAAGAAAAAGCTAAGAGCAATGGTCAAAACTTCTGCTCAGATTTCAATGCTCACCTCCCTTTCACTGGGAGTTCCTTTCACTCTCTGCTGATCAGTGTCTTGGTGACTCAGGACCACAGAAAGAGGTGAGAAGAAGGAAACTCACAGTCCTGTGAAACCCAACTGAGCTTCTGGCCAAAAACTCACTGAGATGCTGAGTGGTATTTTGATATATTCTTGGTTTAGAAGACTGACAAAAAAAATTTGGTAAAATATAGACTTTTAATGGTACCAAAGAACACATCAGGCCACATGACTGTCTGCTTTCTGCCCAATGTTATCTATTTTTTTCCTAAATGTAATCTATACTGATAAATTTGTACTGTATAAATAAAGACCTAAATTCATAAGTTGGCTTTCATATCCATGCTACAAAAATCACCCACAAATTAATTTCTGATGAAGTACTATGTCCTAGGACTAGCACATTAGTCCTGAATTAGCAGTTTATCAGACTATAGCTGCCTAGAAAGCCAGGTAATGAGCAGAAGAGAGCTATTCTTCTTTCTTTCCTAGCTAGATAGCAAGAGATAGCCAAGTCAGCTTGACCAGTTTAAAAACACACATACTCACATCACCATAAGAAGAATTATACAAGTCTTCTAATTGCAGCTCTGCATGGCCTGCTCTGTGGCTCCTCAATATATTGCTCAAGAAAGATGTAAATAAGAAAGAAACTTGTACCTCAATTCCCTACCAAGAAAGTTACTAAAGGTGTTGTGAGTCTAAAAATCACTTGGTGACCCTGACAGGTCCATGCAGTTGATGACAAAGTGACTACTTTGTAAAGCAATGCATAATCACTCCCACCTCAGTATAATGGACTGGCCACTTGTGCAAAGCTTTTGAAATACTAATTAAGTTGAGGTCACATTTCTAAGGACAGCAAAATAAGGAAAAACTAGAAGAGCTCTTTTCCTTTGCCAGTGATTTGCTTTTGTCCATACTTTGTGCTCCAGTTTTCCTGCTTCAATTATGCAGCATCATGCATTATACAGTGCTCTTCAACTCATGGGGTCAGCCTACAAATGGGGAGCATTAATTTGGTGTGTCACATAATGGGCACTCTCTCCTGCAGAGTGGTGGCTCCAGAAATGGTCTCATCAGAAGCATCGCTGGACGTGCAAAGCATTTGCCATGAGGCAGTAATGATGCTGTTCCTGTTTGCTGGCTCTTCCCTGAGGATATGTAAAGGTGAAGCCTCACTTTCCAGGGAGAACCTTTATTCCTCTCAGCCCCTACTATTAAATTTAAAAAAAATTCAACTACTACATCCAGCTCCAAATAGTAAATATCTGGATACAAGCAGAATACATTAAATAACAAATAACTCCAACTTAGATAGCTTACCATACTTGAATGTGTTTATTTTCAATCCTATTCCATGATAAAGGAAAAATGTGCTTGTGTATGTGGATTTGCAGTGGCAGTATGGATTAGGGGGTCATAACATAAAATATATCTTTGTGTGAAGGAATTATCAATGCTTTAAACTGAACTAAATGCAGCAGCTTTACTTCAACCTTTCATGCAATCAGTGATGTTCTGCTAAGCTCAGCAGCTAGGTAAAAATACTAAAGCTTGGCACGAAAATGATCTTCAAGGTCAAGTATGAACATTTTTTCTTTTATTTTTTCTATTATATGAGAGATAGAAATATCTCTGATGTTTCAGCATCTTACCTCGCATATGACAGTGTCATGTCATTAAACTCTGTCTACCTGCCAGCCTTAAATCAACAATCTCTATTGAAAAAACTACCTTGAAAGATGGAAATTTTACATCTATGGAAAAGATGAAATAAGAAACAAAATCTGGAGCAATGTGAGATGTGAGACTTTTATCAGAAAATTCTCATCTCCTGCACCCATATTTTTTCTTTCATTCAAATTGTCTCACACAAGACATGCATACACACTACTGAAAGTGATTGCTCAGGGTGTGTGCCATAGTTGTGCACAGATTAATTTGTTTTAGCAGGTTTAAAATCGACTAGACCATGAAAAAAGGAACAGCCAAAACCATCTAATAAATTGGGCAAAAATTATTCTTGCTATCTTCATTTAAATTAAGAATAGATGTGCATTACACACTGTCACTGCAGAAAAAATAAGAGGCTTCTTTTAGTACTGGATTATTGAATACACTTGCAGTGATGGTAAGGCAATAAATTAAAAAGTACATCAGCTATTTCTCAATTAGGTTTATATTCTCCATTCACCAGCTTTGTGTGTATAAGGGAAAAGTGAAACTATTACACAGGAAGGGCTTTTATACAGCATTTAGTCCAAGAAAACCTGTTGGTTACTTTGGTCACAGCTGAGACCCAAGTTTAGATCATTGTCTGAATAAAATGTGTGTCTATAAAATACAAAAGGACAGCAGGTCTTCTGGTAATCTTTCACATGGGAACTGTTTGATAAATTCATCCCACATGTAAGTTCATTAAGTCAGTGATGTTAACACGGGGGATCATTTTCCCCCAGAGCATTAATGGCAAGGTGTCTTTCAGAGACAATCCTCACAGTCACACTGAGGAGGGGAGGGAAACTCTGCCCTCACAGACATGCTGCTGTCCAAAGGATGGGAACAGATGAAGTGTAAAAGCCAATTGGGTTCTTCTACCAGATATGGAGTCTCTCTTTTAAAAGCATCAGTCAATCAGACTGACGTTTCCACTTAACCTTGTGAAACAGAATGGATTTTCTTCTCTTGGATGTTTTAGCCAGGGACATGGTGTGTGCACTCTTCTGTAGCTGTGGCACAGCTCCATATGGGCCAGTGAAAGAACAAAATCCTTGTCTGTTTCCAAACTTCTTCTAGTTTTAGGTTGTAATATTTCTTTGATGCTGGAGGAAGCCCTCATAGTTTATTCTGGCATATCTATAGCTTTTGATATAGAGTGCAAATAAACAGGCTGATAGCAGGCTTGGAGCCAAAGGCAGCTGCTGGCAGGCTCTGGGCCAGCTCTGGACCCCTGGTAAAAGCCTTCAGCTTGGAAAGAAGAGAATGTTTCTAATGTGCCTCCTGAAGGATTTAGAGAAGGTCACTTGAAAGTGTTAACATCTACACTGTCAAAGTGGAAAAGAGAGCTATTGACTGGGCTAAAAACACTAACTTCTGTAAGTTTAATGTCTTGATTTCAAACTACACTACATAGAAGACAATCATGCCAAATTCTGTAAAAGACAGGAGGAAAGTGTCTAATACAAATAATTTTCCTTTGTGAAAAGAACACATTATTTTTATGGTATTTAAAATTTGGAAGGGATCACCTCTCTCAGTTTCTGTTCTTCCCATGGACAAATACAATTCACCTTCTAGAATAGAATAGAATAGAATAGAATAGAATAGAATAGAATAGAATAGAATAGAATAGAATAGAATAGAATAGAATAGAATAGAATAGAATAGAATAGAATAGAATAGAATAGAATATTTCAGTTGGAAGGGATCTTCAAGTATCATCCAGTCCAACTGCCTGACCACTTCAGGGCTGACCAAAAGGTAAGGAATGTTGTTAGTGACCTTGTCCAAAAGCTTCCTAAACACTGGATCTTGGGGCATCCACCACCTCTCTAGGAAGCATGTCCCAGTGTTTGATCACCCTTTCAGTAAAGAAATGCTTCCTAATATCCAGTCTAAAGCTCCCCAGCACAGCTGTGAGCCATTCCCACACATCCCTGGATCCCAGGGAGATCAGCACCTCCCTCTCTGCTTCCCCCTCTTGGGAAGCTGTAGAGAGCAATCAGTTTGTCCCTCAGCACCCTTCTCTCCAAACCAGAGGAGCCCAAAGTCCCCAGCCACTCCTCACAGGACATTTTTTCCAGTCTTTTCACCAGCTTTGCTGCTCTCCTCTGAACCCATTTGAGTACCTTCACATCCTTCTTTAAATGATCTATCACTTTTACTAAAACTATACAAGCAGCTGGGGTTTGTCTATTTGTTGCAAGTTTTTTCATTATTTTATTGTATTTTTATTTACTGTTGCATCAGAATCCATGAAAAAAAATCAAGCTTTTACTCAGCAATTATTTTTTCAATATTGGTATTTGAAAAGAAGGGTTAAAAGTACAGTACTTTGTGTTGAGTAATATTAATTCCCTATATATTTTCACTTCTTTTGAATTGCTTTATTTGCAGAACTTTTCTTTACTAAAATTAACTAAAACTCATTTTAGCAGAAAAAAATGGAAATCATTCTCTAAAAAAATGCCAAAAGAGAATGCTTGCTATCTGTGATTCTTAACTAAAAGTGTATTGTTTTTCAGGGGGAAAAGGCTGAGTATATAGAGAGATTTTTCTGAAATATTTTGGACAGCTTCAGTCCACATCATTTCATAAAACTCAAAAAGCTTTTGTTTTAAAGATGAAGAGCACATGTCATCGTCTTATGCCTGGAAGGAGCACCATACACAAGCAGACAATAAACAAGATAATTAACAACCATAAAATCACCCAAACAAAAGCATTCAATGACCTTTCACTACTTTAATCCCATGCTATATTTTAAGAAGAGTTCCAAGTGATTTATGTCCTATAAAACATACATATGACAGAATTCCTGATATGAAAGTATTTTTGAAGGATTTTGAAAGAATTTAGTTTTAGATTGGTAGACATGTCACCCTTTAACTATTATTACAATATATTCCTAAGATATAGCTAACTCCTGGAAGTTGTTTCTGTGTTTTAAAAGGATTTTGATGGGATTGCATCATCCCAGTCTCTGAGCACCATAAGGAAAATGCCTACCAGCTGGGTAAGCAGGCTAGAAAGCCAAACCTGTGTCCTTTCTTTCTTTTCTTCTCAGCCACAGGTAATGCAGGATCAGCCAGAGTCTGTTCAAGTGTTCACTGCTTACTTAAATTTTACAGGAAGCACAGCTCTGGTAAGTAATGAACTTTTGGTAATGACTTGATTATAATGGCTGAAAAGTTCCTGTCTCTTTTTTTCTTAGCAACTTCAAACTTAATTGCTACATTCTCCACAAGCTGAAAAATGGATCTTGGAAGAACTTTTAACAGAATTATGTAATGTTTAAAACATTTATCTGTTCCTGTGACTTGGCTTTGTTACAACTCATGTTGGATTAATAAAGAATTTCACCAGTGCAATTGTTCCACCTGGTGCTGTGCAGTTAGAACTAGAGTTGCCACCAATACCAGGCCAGGAGCTGGAATGATTTCCAGAGCTCCTGAGCCCCATCCCCCTTTCTGATGCAGGAAGCATGTAACCTCAGTTTTCACATGCCATTCCTACCTAAAGCTGGGCTTTGGCAGCACCTCAAAGGGCTCTTCAGCCCTGAGAAGAGAAGGCTTTGGGGAGAGCTTGCAGCAACCTCCCAGTACTTAAAGGGGGCTGACAGGAAAGGTGGAGAGGGACCCCTTATCAGGGAGGGTAGTGACAGAAAATGGGGTAATGGTTTTAAAATAAAAGAGAGGAGATTTACACTACATATGATGAAAATTTTTTTACAAGGAGGATGGTGAAACACTGAAACAGGTTGCTCAGAGGGGTGGTGGATGCTCCATCACTGGAAACTTTCAAGGTCAGGCTGGGTGATGCTCTGAGCAACCTGACTTACTTGAAGATGCCTCTTCTTACTGCAGGGTTGGACTAGGTGACATTTTAAGGTCCTTTCCAATCCAAATTATTCTATGATTCTATGATTGACTTGTTATTGTGTTACCATTTCAGAGAATCACAAAGAGACCTTTAGGGAAGCAGGATCAAGAACCAAAGAGTATCCCACCATAGGATTTTCTCCATCCTCTCTCACAAAAGGACTGGCTGGACAGTGAATTGCTGCTGTCTCCATTAAATGTGTGTTTTCTGGTCTCCAGGAGAAAGCTCAAGGCCCTACTGTGCCACATGCCAATACCCAGTCAGACTGAAAGTAGCCTGGATCTTGGAAGAAGTCCTTGTGTGGTGTTCTTCCTGGGTTAGCTTCCTGGGGTTTGCACCACAAGGACAGTGTGATTGCCCCATTGCTGTCCTGCTCCTTGTAGCCAAGCTAGTCCATGCAAGGCTGGTTGAGGTATTTCTGTATTTAAGACTCAACAGGTGTTCAGCCCTCCCAGCAGTAAGAACCAGCACTCAGCTCCACTTGCCTGCTCCTGCAGTTTTCTCTGCTGCTGTGTTGCATCTCCAGAAGCAAAGTCACAGGTCTTACAAAATTATGGCACCTGATTTGTTTCTTTAAGTCCAATTCTCAAATTAGGCACTTCTGTTTGAAAGGGTAAGATTTTCTCCCACATGACTCAGGGCAAAAGGTTCAAAAAAGTACTCAAGAGAAAGCCCATGGCTGAAAACCATCAAAATATCCCAGCTGAGCCTGTGGTTTTTGAACAAAGGAAGTGTCAGCACTCTCTGAAGAATATGATTCACTTGCTATTTTTTCAGCCTTTGTGCTGTCACAGCAAAAGGAGACAGCCTCCCATTGAGCAGTGTAAGCACCTGACTACATCCATCACAAAATACAGGCTTGTTTGGGTGCCTAAGAAGAAATGCCAGGTCAGAACAAAGCAACTTATTACAGTTTAACACACACAAGGATTTACTGGGTTTAAACAACAGCCCTTCCTGCCATAATTAGGATTCAAAATCAATGTTTAAGTCAGAAAAGGTGTTGCTTGAGATCCTGGACTGCAGTGTGACATGTGATGCACTACTGGGCATTTCCAGCATTCTGGCCATGCTTCATCTGCTGTGGGGTTGAGCTGGTCCATCTGCCCAGTGCACAGAGGGCTCCCCAACACTGGGGATCCACTGGCACAGTGAAAACTCTCAGACCTTTCTCTCTACCTGATGCCTCAAACCTGAACAACACCAAATTTATGAAGTGCACAGGCTGCAGACACTCAGAGATCATCATCCTCTCTGAGTGCCCTCACTCCTCCCAGTTCCAAACAGGTGAGCTCCCATCCTTATGTCTCTTCCCAGAAGTAGGACAGACACAGCAGGACAGCTGGACTATGACTTGCAGCATTTCCTAAAGACTTCCAAGCTAAATAGATTCAGCAAACCCACCTTGCAGCTGTTATCAGCACATGAAGGATCTTTCTGGTGCTGATCTTCCAGGACAAACATTTTACCGCAAATTCTTAAGTTTCTGTTCAGATTAAATTCATGTGAAGAAAACTTGTATTTACTTTGTTTTTCCTTTACACAGCTAAATCAATGAATTATTTCCCTGACTCTCAGTTTTGCATCTGACTATTAAGTCTTATAGAGTCCTATCTCATTTACAGCAAAAGGGAAAAAGGAAAAATAGCTGAAAAATAAAGATGTCCGTTTCCTTGTATCAGCATTTATATACCACATTGTAAAGCCTTTGAAATTTGAGGGGGGTTATAAAAATCTAAATAATACTAAATCAATTGTTCTTCACATATTAACAAGAAATTTCATGCCTTTCATTGCACTCATTTTGATTTCACACCATTTGTAGTGCAGGATATGTGTTTAGAAAACTGAAACACACAAATAATACAAAAATGTTTTTCAAGTTTCCAGTCACGTGAACTGAGAATCTAAAGCACTTTCTGAAAGGGCCTATGCTTGATCTTGTTTATTATAAGAAGATAAGGAGCTGATCTCTTCCAGCTGAAGCCTCTGTATATCCACACACAGGAGCTCAGTGGCCTCTGGCAGCCTGCAGCATCAGAGCAAGGGGCAGAGCACAGCAGAGCCCAGACAGAGAGAATCCTGAGCAGACCCATCATATTGTACTGATGGTATAATCTGTGAAAGGCTTCACTGAAACTCTATGCAGGAGACAGAAAAGGAGCCTACTACCAGTTGTTCCCATCCCACTTTAATCAGCAGGTGCTGCTGTCTCCCTTGGTGGTGTGTGCTCTCAGCTATTCATCCATTAGAGCTTGCACCAAGTTTGTTCTGTCTTCTGCTGTCTCAGTGCCAGGTACAGTATCCTGTTCACAGAGAAGCTTTTGACTTAGAGATGGTGTTTGAAGTAAAATTAAAACTGATTCTTCACGTATTGTATTAAGGAATAAGGGCAGGTTTGTCACAAATGAGAGGG
Source organism: Muscicapa striata striata (assembly GCA_030060385.1). Taxonomy (NCBI): domain Eukaryota; kingdom Metazoa; phylum Chordata; class Aves; order Passeriformes; family Muscicapidae; genus Muscicapa; species Muscicapa striata. Next base: position 3,289,811 of record JAREIS010000031.1, read on the forward strand.
AAAGAACATGTAGATTATCACTTCATCCATGGAAAGCCATTCTAAAAAAAAAAAAAAACCAAAATACAAGCTAATATAAATCTACATGTATCCTTATGTATCTCTCAGTCTGAGGCAGAGGAAAGGCTCTGCCTCTCTCTGTCTGCCTCTGCTTTCCCCCAGCCTGTGCTAAACCACTTCTTGCTACTTTGCTGCCTGCTGTTGCTGCCCCAGTGTAAGCTTATAAATATGTGATAATAATATTTAGATGCTTAAATGACAATCAGAGAACTACTGATGGCAATCTCAAAAACCTCTCTGTTACAACAGTTGAAAGGAAATAAACACCAGATCATGGGGTAGTATCAGTGCTGAATGCAGTAGGGGCTGAAGACACAGGTAATTAAATATAGCCTCAGGTAAATCATTATAGTAAAAGTGAACAAGAGCTCTCTTGGAGCTTAATCATCACACTTTGGTCTAGACAGTCCATCTAATCAGGTGTGTTTGTAGACTTTTCAGAGAGATTGGTACAACACACTAATCTTCAGTGTTCATTTTTTAAGAAAGCCATAAAACTGGAACATCAGTGGCCAATTGAGGTGTCCAGCTCTCAAGGACCTGAGACCATGTAGCCAGGCTTTGAGGAGGTGCCTCGCAGGTTTCAAACAGATTATTTTTTGTGCATAGCACCCCAGCAAAAGAAACCATCGGGGGCTCACGCTTATTGCAACCTGGCAAAAATTGGAAGATTTTCCACAGCATTCAAGGTTTTCTGTTATTTACCTGCTTCCTCATGCTACTTTTATCATTATTGATTTGATTTGTTTTCCTGTGAAAAAGCAGAAGTTATCAGACTGGGTAGGAAAGAGGAGGTAGGGAATGGAGACATTGGAGTACACAATATGGGAATTGGGAATAGATAACTTTTTTTTTCCTGCTTTCAGACATAGTTCTTATATTGCTTGGATCTTTTTTATTTCATTTAAATTCTATTTCATTCTATTTCTATTACATATAAGTCAGCTGGTACAATATTTTGATGCATCTGTTTACAAATAGAGTTTAACTGTGAAAAATGTGATCTATTCCATGTATAACGTGTTAGTCCCACTGCGGCTTAACAAAAAGAAATTATAAAAGAGGCATCTTTCCCTAGTATATTTGATAGAATTTCAAAAAGTGTGCTTCAAAAGTAAAACTGTTGTCCTTTCAATCTTATTCTCCAAGCAATGATAATAACTCTGAGATAAGTGAAGCTAGGGATTTGGAGGATTTTTTTCAAATACAGGCCTCTAAGAGTGTTTGGATAATGGACAAGCAGTTTTAGGTAGTCTATGTAAAAGCAGACCTTGATTTACTTAGGAACTGGTTGTAGTGATTTTGAAAAGAAGCTTGAAAATAACTAGGTGATTGTATGGATATAGACTTCATCTAGCTGTAATGCATGCCACATTCAAGCAGTGCATGTAGAAATTTTTTTTTACATTGTCTTTATTTCTTGCTTCTTTCTTCTGTGAAGGGATCCATCTTTTTGAGCCAGTGGGGAAAGGGTGTGTTAATCTCCCCAGCTTCTGTGGTCAAGAGACCCATGGCTGCCACAGCATCAGCTAAAACCTGTCTGCTAAAGAGGGCTTATCAAAGGAAGTATATGTCATTTCAAGGCAGTATTAATTACATTTAAACTAGGTCTTGAGTGGTCAGCAATGTCTATATTAAGTTCTGGTTAGATGACTAAATGTCTCTGATGATATAAACCCCATAAGTTACATAATTTCAAGATCAAAGCATCAAGGTGTTAAGTTAGAACTGGTGATCTTTTTCTGGGAAACTGAACAAGAAGTTGAGGATTGTTGTTTCTTCCCCCTCAATTTAAAGTAAGTCTTGGTGGGAAAACAAATCTCCATTCCAGCTTGCTTTTCTTCAGCTATGTGAACATTGCCTACTTCTCCAAAACCTCTAAGGTTTAAAATCTTATAATCATCAACCTGGTGGATTAGTGTCAGGCTAGGAGGGCATCTGGATGTGAACTGTGTGCTCTGCTCCAGAAAGGGAATGGATCACATCTGAAGTCTCAGTCCTAGACTGATGGATTTCCAGGAGGGATCTCAAGTTAGAGACCAGTCTGTGATTGTATTTTCCTTCCATCTAAACTGGTGAAGCACCTGGGGGCTGCATCAAGCCTTGCAGATTCCTCTGCACTCCAACTCATAAGCATTCTGCCAGCTTGGGAGCTGTTAAGGACACGAGGATGGGCTGCCCAGAGGCACTCACACCACCAGTGAGTGGATTGCCTGTCCACCCCTGCAGTGGAGGGAGAAGACACTCCCAAAGCCTCTGGAGAGCAATGCAGCCACTCTGCTGGCCTGAGGAAGGTGAAAATGTGTGTTGAGGCACTGTGCTTGCATAACACTGCTGCTCTGGCTCAAGGTCTGTGCATTGAAGGCACCCCTCTGATACTGGGACATCTTTGTGTGATGATCAGCCTTGGTCCCAAGGAAGGACTGCAGAGGGAAATGTAGATTCTCATGTGTCCTTCAGGGAAATGGGCACACCTTTCACTTCCTCTTGCCTTTTTGCTGACCAAAACCTATGATTCTTGTCTGAGCAATTTCCAGCCTCTTGAACCATTCCTACAAGGATGTTCTTCTGCCAAAGTGTAAATTTCTAGTTTGGTTAAAAATCCCTTTAATTTTTTATCTAAAATTTTTGCTCCCCACAAATACTGCATATTATTTCAGACTCAACAGCAAACTATTAAAGACAAGTGAACTTTAATACAATTTTTCTTTTAATCTCTGACAATTTTTTCTTATTTTCTAACAGGCATGACAAATCTTACAAAATCTCAGCGTCAAGCATAATTGATGCAGGGATAAGAGCAAACTACTCCAAAAACTGCCTTATTGTTTTAAAGACACTGAGTTAATTAGGGAGATATTCTTGTTAGTGGTGGTTCATTAAAAGATCCTTCATGCAACTGAAATGTTAATTTTATCAGAAACAATCTAGGGGACTCAAATTATGAATTGATCAATGTTTAATAGTTTTTTAATTAGAAGCTTTAGCAGCAGAAATAACACCAAAACTGCAGTGACTGCCACTAGATTTTTTAGGTTTGGATTCCCTGCCTGCATTACTACTGCCACCTTATTGCCATTCCCAGGCTGCCTTCATTTGTGCCCAAATGGCAGTGACTGCTCTTCAAGGTGCATTTACCCTGCAGCCTGTGATTAGCAGGGCACGGTGCTCTGTTAGAAACACTGGGGAGTGAGTCAGAAAAGGAGATGAGAAAGCCAGCAAGTGCAGAGGCAGAGCCTTGGTAAGAAAATTTTATAACAGGTATGTGTAGTTTATGGAGACACAGAAGAAGATGAAAAGGGTGGGTCTGCTCAATCTTAACAAAAACGTCCATGCCCAAGCCATGACAGTAACCAAAGAGATATATTAAAAATTTCCTTTCCAAGGAGCAGACTTAGTTGCAAGCAAAGAGAGGTATCTGCCACAAAGATCTAGTACAGGCCTTCTAGGGGATTCCACCTTACACAATATCCTAATCATATGCTCAAAGGGATGAGTTTGCTCACCTGTTTTGGCCACTGGCCATCTCTGCTGGTGTTTATGCATCTGATTCTTAAATGTGCAGGCAGTGGACTGACAACCACATCAGCTCACTAAAATATCCTGGGGGAAAAACACAAAACAAAACAGAAAAATGCAGTCATATTTTCTGGGCTCAGTAGTTTGGGAGCAATGACACTGCTTCAGTTCCTGTGGCCTTGGAAAAAGTTGTCAAGGTCTGGGAAAGCACTCTTGTAAAGCAGTATTGAATGTGATGTGTGCAGCAATGAGATTCGATTGTATTGCAAACATATTCTTGGTAACTTATGTCTCCTCTGATGCTGAATCAGAAAAAATCAATGCCTGTAAGCCAGGACTCCTGTGTCTGTCCTCAAAAATTTTATTTTCAGCTTTCTTCAGAAATTCATATTAAAATAAAAGTTTATTAAAAAAAAAAAAAAAAAAAAGGTAAACAGTCAAATTATTAGTCTCATATTACTTAACTGAAGTTAGGGTTGAACTGTATTATTAATTTTCCTGTATGCTCCTTCTGTTTTAGGAGACAGGGTACAAGCAACAGCAGTTGCCCATGAGTGTGTTAAGAGTAGCAAAGAATAAGGCAAATATTCCTCTTTAATGGATAATTTTTGCTGGTTCAGAGGCTAGAGAGAGTATGGTAACAGCTCTGTTATAACACACAACAGCTACAAGATGGAAGTACAGGAAACTGCTCTAGAGGAAAGATTTGTATCCCAGTGGATAATTCATCCCCCATTGCAAAGCTGCCATCTAATTCAGTAACGATGCAGATGGTTTCATTCAGACTGTGCCCACTATTTGCTTTTAGCAAAAGAGAAATTATGTTAATTTCTAAATTGGCACAAGCATTTGGAGAGGGGGTGTCACAGTCTGAGGGTCTCTTTATGGGGGCGAGACCTCCTCGGACTGACATGTAGGTGGTTTCTGAAGCCGCAGGAAAAAGAGACTGCAGGAGACGATCTTCTGTTGTTTTTTTTCATGGCTGTTTATTATATCTTATCTACAAAGTGTCCCAGCCAGGCTGACAGAGGTCCCTCAGCAAGGTGACCATGACCAAATGCCTCGCTGGGAGAGGCAGGACCTATCTTTTATACTCTAATCTACGTCTTCAATATTTACAATTACTTTCCAATACAGCACAACCTTATTACACTGTCCAGTTTTGTCCCCATCCAATCTGTGGCTGCCAGCATTCCATCCAACATGGATGGCACAGAGAAGAAGGAGGAAGTGGCACACCACACCCCAAATCCTCCATGTTGACCACATGGCCCTTATCATAAACAATCCAAAAATCTACTTATTCTACATTCTAATACTCTAATTTACACTTATTTTTGTGACTTGTAATTCTTCCTGCAATGTTGGCAGATTGTCCCAAGGGGTTAAATTCAGCCCCTGAAACACCTGGGTCTCATTCTGGGGTCTCCGAGACGCCTGCCAGGGGGGTTTCTGGATCCCCAGGAAAGTCAGGGAAACGTCCTGGACTCCCACAAGGGGGCAGTTTGTTACTCTTTTTGCTGTGCTGCTGTGCCTTGTGGGAGCTGCCTCTCAACTCTCTGAGGGGAAGGCTCTGTCAGACAGGCTGAGTGAGCTGCCTTGGGGGTGCCCATGGGGCAGGGTGAGCTCCTGGATGATGATGTGGGCTCTCTCACAAGCTTCTCACAGTTTTCTGTGCTTTGGCACAAGATGTTGATGGGATTAGGTGGGTAAAGGTTTTGGAAAGCACAAAGGCCAGTGCTTGTGGCACATGTATGGGATCCATTCTCCTCACAGAGCTCAAGGGGAGGTGGTGGTAACCAGTCCTCCCTTCCTGAGCTGTGACACTGGCCTGCCCTGGGCCAACAGGACAGGCTTCATGTGTGCTGAGAAATAAATTTTCAGTGCAGATCTGCAGTGCCTGGCCACAGAATGGGAGGTTCCTTCCTGCAGAGACATGTATTCTGCTCTGGCTGGGCAGGAATGCTTCGGGCTTGCAGGGATGCTCTGGACTGGTAAACAGAGCTCCTACCCCTGAGGGGAATAAGCAAAGGAAACAAATATCTTTTTCTCTTAGCCTGTATGAGCCCACAGCAGGATTCTCTGCCCAGCATCTCCTGGACCCCAGGCCATCATGAGTAAGATAGAGGTACCTGTCCCCAGTCCCACCCTTACCTATGGACAGAAGCTCAGCTCCTGTGCTCTGTCCCTCACCTTCAGAGACTGCCTTGTCTTCTGCTTTTGCAGACTTGCCTGAGCACTGTCCCTGTAATGGCACAATGACAAAACCAGCATGGGGATTGGCTGAGTGAATCCCAGTGAACTCCAGGTAACAATGCACACAGGAATCAGACAACACATTTTTACTTTTGTTTATCACTTTCTGTGTGTCTTATGTGGCAGATAAAGTTCTACATTTTACTTTTATCTGCAAGAATATTTTTGCAGCAGGCAATCTTGGGCATTGGACTGAAACTAGCAGCTGAGGGAATTATTCGCCAAAAAATAAAGAAGCTATTTCTACACCACTAGTTAGCAAAGGAATTGATTTGGTCAGTCAGGGAACAGTTTTCATATGCTGGCATCGGAGGGTAAAGCTTCAGACTCATCTGGTATTTTTCCACTAAGACTTCTGAACTCAGAGAATTCCATTTGCTGATCATTTTACCAGAAAATTATCACTTCTGAAGGAAAGTTATTTACTCCAACTGCTGTATTAGCAGCTGTAGCACACACCAGGTGTGCACAAGAGCTATGAAACAGTGCCATCTCCTGGGCCTCGGGCTGCTCTGGGAAATCTGCATTTGCCCATCCTGGCACGGGCACATCGGAGGCAGCTGTGCAAAAGCCATGGTGCAATTAGTGGATAATGCTGATTTTAGCCGGGAAAGGAGGGAAATTTGTTAGTGTCATCATTTAGTAGTGGGATCACTGGGCACATAAGCTCTGAGATGGTCTAATTTGAAAAAAAAAAAAAAAAAAAGAAATTAAAAAAACTCCCGCTGTGTTAATACTGCATAAGCCTGAAGAATTGCAGCAATTATGCTGCTCATGCTGCTGCCATGTTGGGAGACAGGTTGAACAGCAGGTGGAGGGATAGTTTTCACAGAGCTATCAGCCCACCAGCATTCTGAAATACCTGCAGCACCAACACCAATCAAGCTGTGGGGAAGTCAGTTCCCTGCAGCTTTCTTTGGGCTTTTGGCCTTGGGGATGTTTCTTGGATGCTTTTTTTGGATGTTTTTCTCTCTTCATTTCTATTACTTGGTGATGCCTTTCCTCTTAATATGGCTCAAATGCCCTTTCTCAGTAAGTGAAAAAACACACAGATCTGCTTACCCTCCTTTTAAAATTCCCCAAGTGACAGAGCTAGGCTGGAGAGAAGAGTCCTGAGGAAATCTGAAGGTGTGTGATTTGCAAAGAACAGCTGAGATCTTCTGCCTTGTGCTCACACTGCTGTACTAGTGCAAAAAGAGCTGATATTTTATCTCCAGTCTCAGTTGCAGTCAGGGAGTATCTCAGTTTCCAGAGCAATTATGCTATACTTTGTCCTGCCTGTAGTTTGCCCACTTTAGCTTGAGGGGGAAAGCAGTTTTATGTCCCCATTGCTCCTGTATGATGGTGGACTTCCCTTTACTGGGATTAGTCATGCCATTATTTGATATTATATTCACCTGCATAAAAAAATATCCTGTGTCCAGTAAGCACCATAACCTATGTTAAATGCTTCAAAATCCTTTCCCATCCTGTCTAAACCATCTGTTATCTGAGCAGTTTGCTTTTTTTTTCTTGGATGTCATGGCTTAACCCTGGTGGGCATCAACCACACACAGCTGCTCCCTCACTCTCACCCAGTGGGGTGGGGAAGGAAGTCAAAAAGGTAAAACTGAGAAAACTTGTGGGTTGAGATTAAGACAGGTTAATACAGAAAGCAAAAGCTGCTCACAGCAAAGCAGAACAAGGAATTCACTTACCACATCCCATGGGCAGACAGGTGTTCAGCCACCCTCAGGACAGCTGGGCTCCATGCTGGGTAAGGGTGCCTTGGGAAGACAAGCACTGCATCTCTGAATGCCCTCTCCTTCTCCCCAGCTCTCCAGGCTGCACATGATGCCCTGTGGTGTGGGGGATTTCTGTGGTCAGTTGGGGTCTGCTGTCCTGGCTGTGTTCCCTCCCAAATGCTCATGCACCCCCAGCCCTTTCACTGCTTGGGGTGAGGGGCAGAAAAGATCTTGTCTCTGTACAAGTGCTGCTTATCAATAACTAAAATATCCCTGCATTATCAACAGTAATTTGGCCACAAATCCACAACATAACCCCATATCAGATACTATTAAGAAGATTAACTCTATCCCAGCCAAAATCAATATATTGGACTAAAGTCAGCTTTTTTTTTTTTTTTTTTTTTTTTTCAATCCAATTTTGCATCAAAGAAAGTATTGATGAGGATTGCACTTTTGCTGTCTTCACTGTGTCTTTGAATTTCCAAGACTTTTCCTTTACAAACGATACAAATGATCTTAAATTCTGGGTCCTTTTTTCCTACTGCCATTTGCTTCTTTTCATCAGATTTTTTCTAACCTTTTAAGATGTGTGAAGTAGGAAAAAACCCAATATACCTGCATGTAAAATGAGTTTAATAGCAACCAGGGAAGACAATTCTGTTTCTAGAATTACTCTGTCTCTTCATTAAGAAATTCAATCACAGTCCATTTGTCACTGCACTTAGGATTCAGGACATAATTAAGAACTTTCCAAGGATTCTTTACATCCTGCACTCTCACAGCTGTTGCTCTACTCTGAAATACCACTAAAACAAATAATGGAGTATTTTATTCTTAGAAGGTATAAAACAGTGAAGATAAAACAATACTAAATTAAAGTCTTTTCTGATACATGGCAATGGTTCATAATAAAAATATAAGCATTCATCAGTATATATTGGATATACATTTCTTGACATTTGCCAAGACAGATATAAAATGTCTTTACATTTTCAGTATTGAAGGCAGCTTCTAAAAGTCTGCGTAGTTAGAAGTGCATCCTCTTCCTGTCAAACCAGCTGGCAGGATCCTCAATTTCAACAGGAGGAAATTTCAATTTATTCCTGAACTACACTGAAAAGTCAATTGCATTTATTGTTCAGTCCAATGCTTTACAGTCAGTGTTCAGTTCCTAGAAAAACTACTTGGCCTTCTCAGTCTAAGGCCTGTCAAACTCTGCCCAGTCTTGCAGTACTATGTTACACTCATGTACTTACATCTTTTTATTCTTTTGAGAATGACACAAGTGCCTTGACTGAGTGAAATGATACAGGAAGTACACTAATTAACTAATTACATTGGAGTCAGGCTTCTAAATGCCTATAAAGACTTGTCCTGTGGTGTTTTTTACAGTGCCATATCTCTTGTAATTTGTTTCTAGAACATGTTGCTCTGTTGATCAATTTGTTGTATTGGTGATTTTCTAGAGTTTTGTAACAAAAATATTAAGATTGTTGTATAGGTGGAGGAATGAAAAGTTTTGTGTGTAAGCAGGGAGAGAAGCAGCTGAATGAGGATTTTTAAGAAGGTCTGTAAGGATAACAAAGGGCACTGTGCTTAGTTTACCATGCCCAGGACCATGTTTCCAGCAGCAAGTGGGGACCCATTGTTACACCAAGCACAGAAAATCTGCACTTTGAGAAGACCCCAGCCCAGCTGCCTCTCCAGCAAACTCTGCATCTCAGCAACAGGAGGGTGACACCTACATGGCAACAGATCACATTGTGCCCTTTATCACCAGCCTGACAGGAAAGCAGCTCTTTTCCAAGCAAAGGAAAACAGCGAGTGGGCAGCGACCCTACCCAAGATGGAAAGCCAGAGCCATGCTGGGGGTGGGCACTGCTCCATAAGGGCTCACAGCTCTGAAGGGGTATGAGAGTCTGTCCAGACTGTCATTTGCTTCCCCAGGAAAAAGAAAGCCCAGAGACAGACTCAAGAGGAGTTGAGAGCCTCAGTCCTTCCTGCTGAATGCAGCCCACTGGCACACAGACACAGACACAGACACAGACACAGACACACTCACACCTTGCTTCCTGCTTGACAGGAGTCTGGCAGCAGAAGAAGATGAACTCCAAGAGTGAAGGAGTGTACATTCATAAGTCAACCAGATTAAGGAGTTTGTAAATAAATATCATCTTCTCTTCTGTACCATCCCACACTGAAGCTTTGCCCCCAATTCTACCTATTTCATACTGGTGTTACTGTTATCAAGAGCACCACATCATGAAGGGTAAGTTCTTGACTGAAGGTACTGATCAGAGCACCTGCACAAAATGTATTTTTTCACTTTTTTGAGCGCTGATGGCTTGGGAAGGAATGCCTGTATGGGTACAGGAGTCTTCCACAGCATCAATTCACAGTGGGAGAGCAGTGAGAGTTGTGTCCCCAGGGGTTGTCACGGTGGAGGATCCAGTGATAATCACCACAAAGATTCTACAACCACTCAAGGGGTGATGTTAGTGTGAACACCAGGAAATGTGGAGGAAAAGGGAAGAGGGGAAGGTGTCCATTTGTAATAGAGGACACAAAGAATAAGAGCACAGAAAAGTGAAGGAACTGGGGATTCTGAGGATACAAGAAAATATATCACATGAAGAAGATTACAAATACAAAGATTATTAGAGGAAAGAGAAAAATAACCTAGCATAATCTCAGATACAAAGAGCAACTGATAAGGAGGAAGAGTACGGAGTGGAAATATAAGAAGCATATAATAAATGTGCTAAGTAGCTAATACTACAATTTGCAGTTTGTGGCCTGTTTATGAAATCTGTGCATTTCACAGGAGACTAGAAAAAGGGAAATAGAAAATAACATCTCACCCTGTGTAGGTCACAGACTCCTTGGAGGATATTTGAAGGTTTATGCATTTATTACTGTTGAATTATGAGGCAGAGTTGATAATTTTTGAAGGAAGAAAAGTAGGAGAAAAATAAAGAATCTGACTGATTTACTCTCTCAGTCATATGACAATTCAGTGAGAGAGGAGGAGAATCTTGATCTCGAGGGCATATGGATTTACAAATCTATGTTTTTCCTTCGGTTGATGCAGTGAGCCAAAGCAAGATTAATCCTCCCTCTAAACAAGGCAAATAGCCAGGGCAGGGAGGAGGTCCCTCAGCCCTCACTCAGCTAATTTCTAAGCTACAGGTAAATAGGCACTGACAAGAGGACTTTCCCTCAACACAGGATAAATTCCATTCTGCTTCATTTGACTGCACAGGGACAGGCAGAAAGCAAAGCAAGTACAGGCATCAAAGAGCAGTTTTTACTCCCATAGGTGCTCCCAGGAAGCTCAGAAGGGGCCCATGGCACATGGAATCAGCATCCTCCCACTCTGAATGAGTCACGCTGGGACTTCCCAGAAGTTCATGGTGTGAAGATAAATCACACATGAAAACACCCATGGTACTGGGAGAGAGCTGTGCCCTGCCTTCCTGCAGCTCCCCTGCAGGGTTTGTGAAGTGTCTGGGCTACTGTGGGGTTAATCCTGGCTCAGCCAGGCTCTGTACCATTAATCTGGCACCAGGGGAGATGCCTGGTAGCAGTTAGGAGGTGTCCAGGGCCAGCACATGGTTTGGGAGCACTGGGGTTCCCAGTGGTATCAGCTGCCAGGTTCCTGGCCATGTATCTGGTCACCTGTGTGATTTGGCTTTGCTGTTCTAAGATCGAGTGTGTTCCAAAATAAAACATGTTCTCAGACTTAAATTCTATGTCTTTCCAACAGAAGATTTCTTGAAACAAATTAGTGTTTTTTCCAGCTCACAACAAGAGGGCAACCTGCCTTTTAGCTAGCTCTGGAGAGAGGTGGGTTGCTTTGGCAGGCCAACCATGTCCACGTGCTGGCAGTGCAGTGCCTGACTGAAGGGCTTTGTGATTGCCATGATCCAAACCTGTTCAAGTAAAGGGGCAACACAGAGTTAGTGCTCATTAATTTTTCATCAGGTAGGTAGACTATGTACTCTGTCCACACAGAGCTGCTCTATTCATTCCTTCCTGGGATTCATTCACACTCTGTATGAAGATCTGTATGATGGAGATATTAGCTACTTTGTCTAAAGCAGAGTTGCTCCCTTTGAACACAAACCTCATTTCTTTCACAGTGGACTTGAGGAACACTTGGGAAAGCTGATACAAATTAGTAGTGAGCGTAAAATTAAATTGGAATTTAAGCTGGCTGAGTGTAATCAGACATTCTCATACTGGGGTGATGCCCTCATTCCCCACTATGGAGATGAAGCAATTACTGCAAAGAAGTAAATCTTCAGAGTTTGAGGACTGCAGAGCTATACTTCATTAAACACCAGTTGAGACTTTCTCAGAACTAAGGGGGTACATCTCCTGTGCCTGAGGTGCTGGCACACAGAATTCCTCAGCCAGGCTCAGGGCCCAGCAGCAACATTGCAGCATTTCTACAGCAGCTCCCTCATGCTGATGCTGTTTCTCAGTGAAACTAATCATCTGGGACAGAGCTCCATGTTGATGTATTACATATATTCCACCACCCAAGTAGGCTTGCATACTATCACTGTATTGCCTATGGTACTAACAGGCCTAAAGAAGAATTAATTTAGTTTAGTATAATACATTCTGAAAGTGACTTAACTAAGTCCATTGGGATGACTTCCATCCTGAAGGAAGAATATTTGCATAGGGATTTACTGAAATTGAACTAAATTTGCATGAACTTTTGAAAGAAAAACCTTTGTAGGTGATCTGTGCTTATCAAAAAAATAGACAATAAAATGAAAAGGCCAAAACCAACGAACCAACCAACCAACCAACCAACCAACCACAATAAAAAACCTCAACAATCAAAAAAACAACAAACAAGACCAATCATGTTTTTCTTTGGAGTGGGTAAAGATGAGAAAATACATTGGAATAGATTTAAAATGTACTGTCTCTACTGACCTGCTTGTAGAGAAGATGAAAAACAAAAAAAAAGTCTGGCAAAATGAAGGCGTGAAATGTTCAGGTTTTTCAGATTTTTGCAGTTCACATCTTTGACAAAAATATACCTTCTTCTGTTCAGCTTATACTCTCATTATATTGTTTTTTGCTTGCTTTGAGGTAAAGGACTTGGTGCATGTTGATGGATGAGGAAGAAGGCAGAGGTTTATAGGCATGTCCCATAAAACAGCTTTTGATCCCTTCAGATTGCAGGGAGGTGTTCCTTCCAATCCTCCTCCATTTAGCAATGGTCCTGAACTTCAGAGATTTAAACCAAACAGAGAGGCTCAGGGTACAGAAAGAGAAAGTGAAGAGAGACATTTTATAAACCCTCACTCAAAACTTTTTCATTTAGCAAGTGCTGAACAAACTACAGGTAATGAATGAGGCAAGACTTCAAGCTTGCACTGAAGCAGCTTCTTATGCAATCTTAATTTCCCCCCCCCAAAATAATTGCTCTTCAGATTTGGTAAATGAATATTGACTTTTTCTTTACCATTAAGCATTCCTGTGTTGTTCAGAGAAGAGTTAGAGAGAGGGCAAGGGGAATTACTGTGAAACTAATGAAGGTGAATGCATTGTCTCCCAGTGGGCAGAGAATGAAAACAAAGATGTTCTCCTGGAAGGAGCTGGAGACCATGTGCTGTCCATCTACAAACTGAGTGAGGGGCTGGTGCTGCTGAGTACTGACCTGTGGGGAGAAAATTATCCCTCCAGCCACCACAAACTAGCACTTACCCTGCAAGGAACACAGAACAGAAATGCAGTAACAACTTAACTGAAGGAAGTTATAGTCCTTTTTGCTCTTTTAATGTGCTCAATGGGACAAATTGTTTGGAATTGTGGTGGTAAAACCCTTCAGACTAGACTGAGTTCTTCATAAACGTTTATAATGCAATTGAAAATTTGCTGCAAAATGCATCTTGCATTTTGGATCTTTTCTTTTGCATCACATCTTCCTCCTTCTCTCACAGCCTGTCTTTAGGATAAACTGGTGGATGTCTAGAGAGAGTTTGTCCAAGTGCATGTTTATTTTCAGCCTAAACTATGTCCATGGTCTGAGAAAAACATATACACTTATATACTGAAAAGTAAAGTTAGGAGCAATATACATGCAATATTTATGACCCAATCTTTTCCAGTAAGGTGTTTGATACAAGCTAACAGAAAAAATCTTGATTGCTTGTTAAAGTGCGTGCCTCTAGAAAAGGTTATGTTTAAAACTAAAAATGTGTGATATACAAACTTGGGGAAACATTTTGCTGGAGTGGTTTCTTATCAAAAATGTTTTGGTTTGACAAAGTTAACATTTCCATAAAAAAAAAAAAAAACAACCTAGGAAATTAAAGTAACCTTTCATTGAGAAACTCATTTGTATCAAGTTTACAGGTGCAAGGGAGTGTCCCACTCAGTAGTTTCATGACCAGAGAGAAGACCTGCTGATATTTGGAAACTGTGTGCGAGAGGCATGTTACATCCTCTACTTCTTTCTGGTGAAAAAACCACATTTCTTTTGTCTGATCTAAACTTCTATCTTTGCTTGAAATGTACAGAATCAGGCCCCTTTGAATCACAAGCAAAAGTTTTTATCTGCAGTTCCTTAACAAAAGTTACAAGATAATTAAAACTCTTGCCTGTATCTTGGATCTTATTAACTGAAGAAGCAGACACCTATTGCATGTAGATTCACGGTTTTTCCCCCTTTTCTCAAATCTTTATTCAGGATTTTCTCCTTCCTTTTTACTGCAGCAAGGATAGCCCTTGGCTAGTTCCAGGCTCTGCTCTATTCCTTTCTTTTTTCATTCTGAAAGCTCACCATTATCTGTAACTGTATTAAATAGAGTAATTTTCAGGGCATGGCAATCCCTTCCTGTATAAACATGTCTGATTCACTCATCATTAAATGCCATCTTCTGAATCATTCAGACAAGGGTTATAACATAAATGAGTTCCTTCACTCATGAAAAGCTCTGCCTGTGTGTATTGTGTTGTGCTGCACTCCATAATCCTCTCTCCCACTGTCAACCAACATTTCCAGAGCCCAACAGAAGCATGTTTGGTTTGCTCTGACAGTGTGCTCTGGCCATAATGATGTGTTGCCAGCCTTGGCATTGCCACTGAGTGGACAAACCAGGCATTAGGTCAGGAGCCTGGCAGCACTCTCATGCTCCCTACACCAGAGGAGACACTGTCAGTGATGCAGGACATGGAAGCTGGAAGGTTCATTAGGTAATGAACATGTCCTTGGGCAAATGCCAGGTCTCTCCTGTCCAAGTGTACAAATTTGTTGCTGATTTCTGACATTGGCCCTAGAAAAATCTCTGAATCCTCAGGTGTAGGCAAAGTTTCTATTTGCCAACTTCTGCTGGCCAAAAAAGTAAACCCAAAAAAAAAAAAAAAAAAAAAATCTCCAAGAGACCAGCAATGATTATTCCCTTTGCTATACTGTTACTGCCTTACCAGACTCTCTCTCCCCTATAAACAATCCCAAATACATACATACAGATGGATAGATAGATGATAGATGATAGATAGATAGATAGATAGATAGATAGATAGATAGATAGATAGATAGATAGATAGATAGATAGATAGATTTCACTCTCTATCTTTGTATCTCTGTGCTCCCCTGGCCAGAGCCTACAGCCCCCTGAAGGTGTGATGCAGGGACTTAGACTGAAGTCTTCATTGTGAATCCCCTAATTTACAATGGCTGATTCATTCTCCTGGTGCTCAGGGAAAACAAAAGTAGCCTTTCTCCTTCAGTCAAACAAGAGATAATATTTAACATGAGATAATGCAGGAAATTGCTATGAGAACCATTATTCAATAAATGAGAGCATGAGTGCTTTAAAAGTTTTTCTTTACCTTCTAGAGGAAGCATCCATCAACCTATCTATACTTACATAAAGTGGTGATTACAGGATGAATATATTATAGAGGAGTGAGAAAATTATGAGCCATCATTGTTTATGGGCAGTAGATTAACAGAAATGCCCTGAATACCAAGTAGCCAATATTTACCTTTTTAGACTAAGATGAAATTGCTTGATCACATCCAATTACCTTATGAAAATGCTGATTGAGATAATGAGAGGAACAGAAGCTATTTTCATTCCTCTGTCCCTGAACCTGTTTTCATTCAGAAGTTTTCATCTGCAGATATTGTCACCAATATTAATTCCTGAAATTAAATAAGAGACATAAGATTTCTGCCTACATATATTTTTCCTTCTTTTTAATTTCTTAATCAGGTATCCCTGATTCATATATCTTCTTTTCTTGTTTTAAGATTGTTTTAATTTTCATTCATTTTGCACATCATTATTTTCGAACATTTTCTGTATGTTGTTGCAGAACCAGAATTTGTCAAATTATACATGCAAAATTATTTTTTCTCTGGACAGAAAATCCTTGCAGGGTGAAGAAATGTCTGTGGAATGAACCTATTCCTCACAAGTATTTGAGAGTCAGCACTGAAAAAATATGTTCAAAAAATCTTGAAGTGTATTGGCTGACAAAATAATTTCCATTCTAGCAATTATCATTTAATTTCCAGTTTTTTCTTCACATAAAAGTCTTTGAAACCCAAGAAAGATACCATTTATCTGAAAAAAAATAAATTGTAGTTCTGCAATGTGCATTCTTCAAATGTGGCTGACAGAGTTTATCTGGTATTGAATATATTTGTTGACCTCTTTTTATAGCTTCCAATGATCCTTAACCTCTATTTGGAACACTTACTATGTGTTTTTACTCTAATTTTTACTTTACTTTGTATCTTACATGGGAATACAACCAAGTAGTTTAAAATATTCCTATCTAAGGTTATGCTTTTTATTTTAACACATAAGAAATGCCCAGAGCTGATTTAAAACAAGTACAACCAAAGAAGTGAAGAAAATTTAGGACAGAAACCTCTAAACTAATTTTTTAAACTCCATTAGGAAAGCAGCCCAGGAAAAGCCAGAGGGGCCTCATGTTAGTTGATAATGATAAGAGAAATTGAGTATGCTGAGAGTGAGACATTATACAGTAGAAGTCAGAGGCAGCTTGAGGGGTAGGAAACTCATTTATTCTCCAACAGGAGTGTGCAGCAATTATAAAATACAAACATGTTTATCTTTTCAATAAGTTCTCTTATTTAGAATATAATGTTTCACATGAATCCCAGATCAATAAATTATCACATCCCTTCACTGGAAAATAGTTCAAATCATCTCATTTGCTTCTCATGTGATTTTAAATCAACATCCATGACAGAGACAAAACATGCTTCAGGTAAGATGAGAAGCAAATATGACTGATGCACAGGTACTTATGCACACAGGTACATACTAATGACTTTGGCAGGTATTAATAGCAGCCATGGCTTTTAATTACAAGTGAAGAACTCTGGAGACAGTAGGTCCTGTCCTGACAGTCTTATCTGCCCATCACATCAATTTATTGGCCTGATTTTCAGCACACAATATACTGAACATAAGTACCAAGAACTTGATTCCTCCTATTGCCTGTGCTGAATTTTGATGGGGTACAATATAACCACAATATAAGAATCATTTTCATCTGTCCAAAGAGTGAAATTACATGACAGAAAGTCTATCAAGACCTGGGTGGTGGTTTGACCCTGGCTGGATGACAGGTGCCCACAAAAGCCACTCTTGTCACTCCCCTCCTCATCAGGAGAGGAGAGGAAGCACAGTGACAGTCTCATGGCTCGAGAGAGCAGGGAGAGATCACTTCCTGTCATGGGCAAAACAGGTCTGACTTGGGGAAATTATTTGTATTTATTACTAACCCAATCAGAGCAGGGTAGCGAGAAATAAATCATAAAAAACCTTCCCCCCCTTCTCCCCAGGCTCAGCCTCACCCCCAGGTTCCCTCCCTCCTTCCCTGCAGCAGTGCAGGGGGACAGGGATGGGGGCTGTGGCCAGCTCATCACAGGTTGTCCCTGCTGCTGCTCCTTCTTCAGGGGGAGGACTCCTCATGCTCTTCCCTGTTCCACCCTGGGGTTCCTCTCACAGGACAGCCCTCCCTGACCTTCCTCAGCTGACTCCTTCTCACAGGATCTTCACACACTGCTCCAGCATGGGCTCCTTGTGCAGGTGCTACTCCTTCAGGCACAGCCTGAAGAGAGAAAAAAGGAGAAGTCTCAGAGACAGACAGTCAGGAATTGGTATGTTGAACAATGCTCACAAACAAGGTGGTTTTGTGTCACATGTTGTTATTTCTGTAACTCTTTTCCCTTTCTGAAATAAATTATCCCATCTTTGCTGATGACCTCAGCCTTGGCCAGCTTGGAGCCTGCTGGCATTGGCTCCATCAGAAATTGGGCAAACTCCTGACATCTTCTTACAGAAGACACTTCTGTAGTCCCTCTGCTACCAAATCCATGTCATACAGACCCTATACAGTCACAAAAACCCCCCATTGTCTCAGTGACCTTCAAATATTTTTAGTGCAGGATGGACTGCAACCCCTGGCAGTATCATTGTCTGAACACATTCATTCTTCAAAAAGCATAAAAGTCAAAGGGGTCTGATGAAACTGATTTTCAGCAAGGATATGTACCTTCCTGCAGACCACTGAATGTGATAAATGAGAGAATTTCAAGTAACAGAAAAAGCAAAGTTACATCAATCCTTCAGTTTTATTTCACAATTGTAATGGAGCAATCAGCATGTGATAGTAAACAAGTGCTTACCTGCTTACTTTGTTGGAGTAAGTAGGCTTAGTAATAAAAGTCTTATTGAGATGAAGAATAGGGTTTAAAAATTCTTTAGAAGGAGTTTTCCTTATGTCCTTTCCTACATCAAACTGCAGTGATCAGTTCAAGTACAAGGGACATGAAGTGTCAGATCAGGGGAGACAAATTTCCCTCTGCTCTTCACTGGAAGTGGATTTTGAGGAGAGAGTTTATAATTCTGGTTGCACATCTGTACTGACACATGCATTGAAACACAATCTATGGGGAAGGCTAAGGACTCAAGAAAAATTTGCTTGAATCTTCTACTGTGACTTGTGGGAACTAAAGTTTCTTAGGAAGATATCACTTTCTGCCAAAGTTTAGTTTCATAGCAAAACAATGAAAAGGAGAATTGAAGCTACCAAAATAAGCATCTTAAATGGTTTTAAACATTTTTTTTTTCCTTTCAAAGTTGTTACAGGTAAGTTATAGCAAAATATTTTAACTTTAAACTAATATGACACTACCACAAAGTATTTATTTATCTAATGGAAATACAATTTTGCTGATTGGACTATTTTTTTTTTAAAGTTATTACTCCAGTTTTGGATAGAACAGAGCCTTCTCTGACAATATCAAGGGATGATAGCAGCAGAGTTCTGCCACATTCAGTTTTCCAGAGGGAAAATGGCAGGCTGTGTTATTTGAGTGAGAACTGAATTCAAGGCTCCAGTGAATCTCACATGTAGATCTTGTGATCTCTCATGAACAACTACTTCAGTTTCCATTCCTTGGCACTCATCAATGCCTGGGACATCAGCAGTGACAGACAGAGCAAACCTGCTCTGCTCCAGCAGTGATGCTGGTCATAGAGGTAAAAATAGACTCATTTAAAGCCTGTCCTCCAGCTGTGAATTCAGCTGTTGCCAAGAGAGCTCTTAGTAATTCTTGACATGTTTTAGCTCTATCAAGACTTTCTAAACAGTCCTTGTAACAAAAGTAGCATCTTGTAATTATTGGCAGTTTGATGCAGTCATGTAAAACTGATGGTGTTAAAACATCTGCAAGTTATTACCCCATCTGAATGAATATCACACTAAAAATTAGGATGAGACTAGTATTATAAGAAAATAATTTAAACAACAGGTTCAATAACCGGCATTTTCTTACATCTTAATCTAGAAGACTATAAAAACTAAGTTCTTTAGTACATAATGAATTTTTACTGCATCAAAACACTTTCTAATCAACTCAGGCTGGATGATTTAGCTGCTTTTTATGCTTTTCAGTGCTTTAATACAGAGCAGTTCTCTAAAATAACCTGAAATATTGCATACTTCCTACTTATGTTTTATTTATTTTATTTTTTATTATTTTAAAATATTTAAAATATTTTTATTATTAAAATATTATTTTAAATATTTAAAATATTACTTCCTATTTATATTTTATTAATTTTATTATTTTTTATTTTATTTTTTACTTTATTTTTTGCACTTCCCACTTAAAAAAAATTTTCCAATGTAGAAGGGTTTACTTACTTACAGCCTGAAGAAGTTGAATAGGAGTTTCATTGGATTTACTTGAGTCTTTTCTGAAATATTGGTCATACTTGCACAAGCATATTTACATTAATGTTCAGTCCAGAGCACCTTAATGAAAATAATTTTGAAAGGACAATTTGGCTTTACCCACTGGTTAAAACTCAACCCCGAAGTACCTTGTTTGATTAATTTCTGCAGCATTACAGCATATTTGGATTAAATTTAAGGCCTCAGGATATGCTGGATGATAAAGGCCAAGAGATATAAGTATTAGAAATAACAAATCAAAAATTCTCATAAGGATTCTGGGCTGGGGTTGTTTTTTTTTCCCTTTCCAGACCAAATGTATATTTCCAAAAGAAAAGAGCAGCAGATTAATTTGAATAAATGTTTGGCTTCACCTCTCCTTGTTTTCCTTTTGCATAAGTGTGAATTGAGCAACACATCTGAAGTCAATCCAGCTGCACCAAAGCCATTCTGTTCTCTCTTCAGGCCCTTTTAGAGGGAACCATACTTTTCCTGTGGCTGTTTTTTTGTTTGTTTGTTTTGTTTTGTTTTGTTTTGTTTTGTTTTGTTTTGTTTTGTTTTGTTTTGTTTTGTTTTGTTTTTTCTAGTAGTGGTGTTCTTGTCCAGGTGGTTCATGTATGAAACTCCACAGGACTATGTCAGGTGATGTCCCAAATGTCTCTTGTGGACAATCAGCAAGATTGGAAGCACATAACAGGAAGAGATCTATACTTAATGCAGAAAACTTCCTGTGGCATGTGTTCCCAGCAAGATCTGGGAAGTGCAGTGGAGACCAAGTCAGTCTGCAGGTGCAGCCACCATTCAGAGAAATGAAGACAGGATGATGCTCAGCTTTTCTTACATCTACAAGCCCTTACTGAGAGTGATTAAAGGGAAACTGCTGACCTTCCATACTCCTCCTCTTATGCTCTTCTTTTTCCCTGGAAAATAGCAGCTAATTACTCCAGATGACTTGGGAATAGAGCCATAAAGGCTTTTAGTACTCAAATCTTGCCTAAATCTGAAGTTGTGATAATTTAAACCCTGTCTCAACTAGGGCTGAAAACCTGGAAGTGCATGTGGATATCTAGTGCAGCATTCATATGAACTGGAGCTAGATTTAAATATTCCAAATGGAAATCATGTTTCCAAGCCTTGAAATCCTGCATGCCCCTCTCTTGGCCCATGCTTGCATCCCCCTGGCACCCACAAGTCAGATGTCTCTCTCTGTTTTGGTGGAGCAGCCCAATCTGTCAGGTATCTTTACACCACACAAGCCCAAGATTGTCCCAGCACAGTGACAATCAGCTGAGTTCTCTTTACTCCTTCTACAGCCTCCACTCTCCAAAAGTGGCTGTCCAGCCACTCGATCCCACATCTGCCAAGGCTTCCCCAACAGGGAGGAGTTTCAACAGGAATATTTCCCTTCATGTCCAAAGCACTTTTCAGATTGCATTTAGCTTTAGCTTTATGATTAGAACACACTCTGTTTGGAGGGTCCAACAGACCAAAATAGAAAACCAACCCAAATACCCAGAATAAATTTGAATACTCTTTAAATAACAACCTGAATAGCCTTAGTTTTATTGCCTTGGAGAAAAAAAATTAAACCTTAATCATTCAGCTGAGTTCTTATGGCAAATCTTGGCTAAGCAGTTACTTGGGGAAAGGGAAATAATGTAGGGGTGGGTTCAGTGCAGAACTGCCAGATGGGGATTTCTGGCCAAGAGGTAGGTACCCATAACCCATGGTAGGTTATTGAATGCCTCTTTATTCAACACACTAATTCCTGGCTATCCGGTTCTGAGACCTCTCATTTTTTTAGCTGGTGTTTCACAATATGGAAATTGAGGGGTAGAGAGGAGCTGCATTCATTCACAGCCTTGCATGCAACTTGATTGAAGGTTATCTAATAAAACATCATCTCTGATGAGCACCAACCCACAAAGAATTAGTATGCTATGATTATTCAAATAGGTGAGGAAAAGACAGAAAAGGAATCTTCTGAATGGAAAAAAAGTTATTAAAGTTTTTTAAACAAAAAATCCTGCAAGTCATTTCTCATATTGAACAAAGGCAGCTCTTATCCTGGAGAAAACTTCTGGCAACATCTTGCTGAGCTTTGTTTCCATCAAAGCTGGACACCAGAACACGCTGAAACAGGGCATCAGCAAAATAGAAGGATATGTATGTGCCTGCAGAGCAGCCCTCAGTGGAGATTTCAGTGGTTGGCCTCAACCTGGCAGAAGCAAAAGACTCAGGTTAAGCAAGCAAAGGGACATGCAAGAGACAGTTACAAGGTCCTTTACAAGGTATTGTCCATTTTCCCCTGTTTTTCAATGTATAACTAGAATACTCTTGGCTTGCTAGACTCATCCTGACAACAAATAATCTACACTGTCTTTTTTTTTCCAATATAATACCCTTAAACAAGTATTCTCTGCATTCACAGAGGTCTACAAGAAAACTCATCTTCTAGATCTTCACCAGATAATAAGCCTGGGGGAAACCACAGACTGAATAAATAACATAACACCCAGGAAAAAAAAGGGATTAAAGACAGAAGAAGGGAAGAGAAGGACATCACAAAACAGGTCAAAAAACCCCCAAAGAACTATGCAGCTGGATTAATTCACACATATATTCATCCTCTTAATAAGAAAAGCAGATAAAGGAAAAGTGCATTTTCACAGGGGATTACAGCAAGTCAGGTTGCCACGGATAATGATACCAATGTAGCAAGTAAAGTGAGATGCTCAGTGAGTCAGAGTGAAAAATGCCCAGATCCATACACAGGGATAACCTTTCTAGTTGGACAGCAGGTCAGTCCTTGGTGTAACAAAAGACAGAGCTCCCTGCTGGGAGCTGCATGGCAGAGCTGGTCAGACCTGTCCTCCTAAACACACTCCTGTGCTTTAGTGCTGCCATGAAAAGCTTTCTGCTGTGAGACCACCCTCAAGCTCTCCCTGTGCAGTGTTCCCACAGCTCTTTCAGCCACAGGACTGAGCACCCATCCCATTACCAGGGGGAAGATACCCATGGTAGAGCCTCCCCAGATACTGCACAAACTGGGAGAGGCAAGAGTGCATGTCCCTGCATCATGGAAATGTGTGTGCTGCCACAGCCTTGCTACTCTGCATGCAAGGATCCTTTCATCCCTGGTATTCCTCAGAAAATAAATTCTCATTTTTACCTGACTGCCAGCTCCACAGGGTAATGTAATCCTGATAAAACACTCCTATGAATGGACACTAACCACTGAATTAGCAGTGAATTAAAAAATGTGTCATTCAGATAAAAAGCACTGGTGTCATTTTGTCAATCTGACATTGTACATATGCAATATGATTCCATCTTCCTTGGGATAATCTCTTCCTGGAAGCTTCCTGCTGTTTAGCCTGAAGGAAAAATGAGCCAGATGTCCTTCTGGACTGTGTCCACCCTTTCCTCTTGCTGTTTCTCTGGGAGAGGGGGAGAAGTCTGAATATCCCTGTAACCCTGTCATGCAGGCAGTGGTTTTTGCCAGCAGAGACTGTTTTATACATAAAACTCAGGGTTTTTTTCTGCATTTTTAGCACTGCTGCAGAGGGGACCCAGCTGCAGACTCCCAGACAGCCTGGGGACAGCAGAAGTGCCCCAGGCTGGCCCTGCAGTGCTGGGTCACACTGGTGGCACAGCAAGCCCCACTGAGGGACTCTGGGCTCTACTCTGGCCCCTCTCCATGTCCTGGAGATGTCCAGCTCTGGATGCAGGAGGCTGCTCCTGGTGCTGCTCATCAGGGATGAAGTCCCCCTGAGACATTGATTCAATACATTGGGCTTTGTTTTCTGCATGTAGCACCAGAAAGAGTAACAGAGCCACATCTGGCAGGAAAATCAGATGGCAATGACCAGAGGCTTGCTAGCAAATGTTAGATGATGTAGACAAACTCCACAGAAAACATCAGAAGAGGAAGGAGGATGTGTTTTCCTGGTTCTCCTGTATATAAATATCTGTCAAAGAAGATTCTCTCAATCTGACTGAATCGTGGGATTTGAACACAGTCAATAATGATCATTGATAAGGGCAAGGCTGTGCAGAGCTGTAACCAGGAAAAGGAAGTCAAAACTGCAATTTGTAGCTTTGCTATTGCATAGTTTTCATGAGAAGGTTTCACAGCTGAGGCTGCAATTTACTGCACCATTCCTGGAGATCATTTTCCTCCCAAAGCACACAGTATTGATTGCTTCTCATCCCCTCCAAATCTCATCATTTTGAAGAAGCCTTTTGCATTGTTTCCTAAAATAAGTCATGGATGGTGTCTGGAAAGTATGGGAGAAAAAAGCCTTGGAAAAACACATTCTTCTGAATGCAGAAGCTAGGCAAACTCAACTTGAAATTGAAGTGTAATTAATCATCAGTGAGGTATTGCAACAACTCAGAGATGCCTGTAATTTGGAATTTTTCTCTCTATGTTTTAAGTCTCTCTGGAGGAGACAACTTGGTGAATTCAAGTCAAGATTTTTCATGCAGGAGTTGTTGAGTAAATACTCAATATGGTTTGTCCTGTTAGATGACCATAGATTTGGTAGATTTAGAAATTATTATTTTTTAAAAGCAATGCATGAAATCCCACAAAGATTTACTCTGCAAATCACAGGAGCACAATGCATATGTATGGTCAGGCAGTTCAGAATTACAGCCATGAATGTGTAAAGGACCCCAGACACTCATGAACTCTTGCTTTGCTTGTTAGCCTGGACTAAATATGTGATTTGTAACCTTTTTTCACCTGCAAACCCCTACAAACTTTCCTGTCAGCCTCTCTGAAGTGTACTGCAGCTTGTTTGGGAATGGTTTGCTTTTTAAATTATGTCTGTATGTTGTAGAAACAGCCATGTGAATGGATTTGTGGATCTGAGTGTCCTCAAAACCACTGTACAGAATGACTTTATTCTGATCCCATGACTGTTCATGTCCCATTTCTGTTCTGCCACTCTTTTTAATCTTCAGCAGGTATCTATATTTACCCACATATTACAAATTTAATTCAAATCCTATTAGATTCTCTGAAATCTTAAAGTTTTATTCATACAACAGAGAACATCTTGTAAAAATAGCAAAAATATCCCATAAGCCTACAGAAGGTAAAATTAGGTGATTTTATTCAAATTGGAGGAAAAATTCATTCTGTTTAACTCTGCTTGTCACATTTCTATGTCTCATTTCCTAGCTCTATAAAAGTTCCAGCGTGTACCAAAGATACTTTGCTGTTACATTGTCTGCCAGACTGATGCAAACAAAAATACATTCACTAATTTCTTCTCTTTTTTTGGCTTAGTGTAATGCCTGCCAAGCAAGTGATGCACCCTTGCTGTCCTCTCCCTTTTGCCTGATCAGTTACATCTGTGGAGGAAGTTGATATTTAAGGTGGCCAAGAGGTGGCAAAAGCATAAAGCAATTAAAATAAATGTATCCTGTCTCTCTGTTAGGTTTTTTTTCCAGGAAGCCAGTATTTAATGAAGCTTAGCATTATCTGACAGCCCTTCAACTTTCCTCTAATTAACTTGCAGCTCTTCAAATAAAACCTTTCAACACAGTGGGACTGCCTGTGAATGCAGTATTTTGCTGCCACTTCAGAAGACATTGACCTCTTTGGTGTGGCAGGGAGGCCAGCTCTTTAGTTTCTCCATTAATTATTCTTTCCCTTGGCAGCTGTATTGGTGCACATCTCTAAGTACAAATTTATTGTCCTTTCATGAAAATGCTTAGCAGGATATTGCACATGCTCCATAATTCAAAATATTAATGTGTATCTTACAAAGTCAGATTCCTTGTATTTGTCTGCCACAATTTATGTTCTCCCAAACAGTGACCAAAATAATGGTGAGCATCTTCAAAACCTAGCTGGAGTCTTTGGGATCCTGTTTTTTCAAGTGTGTGTTGCTGTCCTGTGCAGATAAAGCTGAATGACAGCTCTTGGATAATATTTTGAGAAATAAAGATCCTTTAAGCCTGCTTTGCCATATCCTATATGTAAAAACCTTCCTCATAGCAAAAGGATCATTTAGAGGAGAGTATGCCCAGTAGGTGTCCCCTGCAGAGCAACAACTTTTGTGCTCCCTCTTAGTGGGAGCTTCCCTTTGAATTCTGCATATAATGTAGAGGTTGAAAAAAATCTGAACCTCAGCAGATGCAGAGTGCTGCCTGTGTTCAGCAGTGAAGACCACTTATCCTTGCCAATTGTATTTCAAGGTAGGAACAACTGTGTACATTCCTAAAAAAGAGTGGCTGCCTAACACCACCTACTCTCACAGCACATGCACTTGCTGTAACACAGGTGAGGCTGACTGTAAAACTGTTTGCTTCATGGCTTGTTAACTATCCCATATCAGTCATGCTTCTCTTCAATACAGCTTAAAACCCACCCTAAAGACTAGATTTAATGGGACAGGAAAAAAGCCATGTTGATAGTTCTTGCATAGCTGCCTGACACCACATTTGCCAACATGTTTACCATATCAATGCTTTAGTGTTTTGCCAGTCCATAACCACTAATGTACAGCTCAGCTGTGTAGCTTGTTGTGTTTATACTGGGAAAACCCCAAACCTT
The DNA here is from genome assembly GCA_030060385.1 of Muscicapa striata striata. Classification (NCBI taxonomy): domain Eukaryota; kingdom Metazoa; phylum Chordata; class Aves; order Passeriformes; family Muscicapidae; genus Muscicapa; species Muscicapa striata. The sequence goes on from JAREIS010000031.1 coordinate 3,316,196, forward strand.
CATGGATATTTGAAATTCTTTTTGTGGCTGTTCCAATCTCTTATCAGGATATTGGTTAATAAGTCATGCTTATACAGCTCTGCTCTTCCTTGTAAAATTCATCCTACCTTGCCAGCTTTATTGCCACTGAGACACTCAAACTCTTGAGCATACAGTTGTTTTAAGAATTACAGCCTTCTGTACCATCAATATTCAGTGTTGATTTTCAACTCTTCTTTCGGCCTCTCAGAATATTCCCTTCCAGGCAAATATTGCTTTATTCACCATCCAGCAGCTGAAGTCACTATTAGACATCCCAGTCAAAATATTGGCATGCTTCAGATATTTTTGTTTTCTAGAAATTGGTTTTGCCATGTAGTAAACCCCTTATTTTTTTTTCCCTTTTCTTTTTGAGAATGGACATGGTCTCAGAGCTTTGCTGGAGTCCCCTTTGATGCAGGTTGTATTTTCTCCTACTTTCATAGGTGACTATTCATGTGCAGGCTGAGAAGGCAGAAAAATAGACCCTGGGTTAATGAGGTGAATTGCAGGAAAAGAAAACAGGCCTGATACAAGGAAGTTGTCTGAATACTGAGGTCTGTTGACTCACAGAATAGTCTTCAAACATAAGGATAAAAGCCATGATAAATGACACCTTTAAACTATTTAGGAGTATAATTTTTATTATGATAGGCAAAATGTGAGACTTCTGAAGGCAGGATTCCTTACAAAAGTGAGTGGAAGCTACAGAAAAGTAATTCAGTCCTCCTTTTTTCGGAATTTCAAGGACTATTTCCACAGCAATGGTATACAGGTGCTTCTTTCAAGAATATCAACCTGGCCATGCATGTGAAGAGCCTGGGAATGAAAAGAAAGACCAAGGGATCAAAAAGAGCAAAGACTGGTTGAATGGGCATCTTTGCAACATATTCCAGGATAACCCTGTTTTCCCATAATTCTTTAGCCTCAGATTCTCTGTATTTTGGGCCCTTTGTCTTATTCTCAGATGAGAAACTGGATTGTGGAGGCTAAATATTAAAGCAAATATGTTGGCAAGACACAGGAGCCCATGAAATAGCTGTCAAAAGCAGAGGGTGCTTGACCTCCTGCAGAGGGGCTCAGTCAGAGTAATTAATGATCTATCATTAATGCCTGGTTGCATTCTGTCTAGAAGCCTAATAACATAACAGAAACTGTAAGATTACTTGAAGACATTTATAACCTGCAGCCTGTATAACATTTGGTGTGAGCTCATCAGCATTACATCCCACTTCACACCATTTTCACAGTCCATATAAACAGTGCTCTTTTGGGGATGAACCTAAAATCTTTGGATGAAGAACCCAAAATCCAAGCCTCCCAGCAGAGCCACCAAATACATTTGAATTTGTACTCCAAATCTGAATAACAAAATGGAGAGAAAACGCTGTCCTGGAGGAGCCCCTGTAACAAGAACTGAGAGCAATATTCAGAAGAGAAGCTCTTGCCATTGGTACTAAACCTCTTTTGGCCAGAGAGCATCCTGAGAGTATGAGAGAAAATGGGCACCAAGAGAAATAACTGTTAAGAAACAATTCTGACTGTAGGTATTTGTTTAATCTATAATTTTTTTTTTCCTATCTTGCAATGAGAGACTTGACCTTGACGTCTCAATGTGCAGTTCTTGGGTTTTCTTTAGAATTATGCCTTCTTATTGCTGTTGTTGCAGAATGATTGACCAGCATATAATTGTCTGTTTTCCCCAAAGAAGAGAATTCAGAAAAAATAGTGGGTGCAAGCACTGCAAAATGTTCTATACCTCAAGTATTTCATATTTCCTGATAAATTGCAAAGGAAATCTTTGAAGACTGCTATTAAAAAAATGCAAATTTTGGAAATTCCCTTCTGCATTTGCCTCAGCTGGCATTATCTAATGTATGTCTCACAGCAAAAGAAAGAAAGAAGTCATCCCACCCTTTTGAACAACCCCATGCATCACACTTACCTAAACAACAGATATGGTTATGGTACTGATATCAGCAGAGGAACCAGTGTGACTCACAATTTGCCTTTGGGGATGGCACCTTCTAGAGTCTCTTTCATGAGTGGTCATCTTACACAATCACAAAATCCTTTTCCTACAAAGGATACCCTTAGATAAGATGTTACTCAGCAAGCTCTTCATCCCACAGGATGACTCAGATCTCAAACTGCTCAGAGAGCCCAGATTTCCCAATGGTAATAATGTCACCTTGCTGCCAGGGACAAGAAGCAATGGTAGAAGAAAAAATCATGGACACAGGGCTACTGAGACAATCAATATGTTTTTAAGTTCTACCTCCTCAACCACTAAAGCATCTTGCTATGCAATTTCAGGTAATATCAAGAACAGTTGTTTGGAGGGAGGAGGATATGTAAATTCTTTAGTTGCCCAGATTGCACTTTTCTGCTTTTTGAAGATAGGTGCAGTGTCAGAATTCTCCAGTTAAATGACTTCTATCTATCCTTGATAGAAGTCTTAGAACTTCTGATGGTAAGTATTCCAGTCTCTTAAGGAAGAGGTGATCTGCGCCCCTGACACGAGGACATTAATGTCTCTGAGTATTGAAATCACCTTAGCTCAAATTTTTTTCATGTCATTCAAGGAGAACAGAAAGGAAAGCCATGAAAAGGTTTGCAGGCTTTTGCACTAAACTCTTTCAAAGCTTACCTGCATGGGAAATTGCAATGTACAACAGACTTACTGGGTTTACACACCATCTGTCTCTCCTTCCTGGCAGGCCAGCAAAGTGGCAGAATGCAAAAAACCAAGTAATGCTTTTAAAGATTTAGAAAATGAGTTAATCTTTGCATCAATCATCACAACATTATTGGGAATTACTTAATTGTTAACTGTTTAATTAAATAGCATCTGAAAGATGCCGTATGTTTTTGTCTATTTCAGAAGTCATGGAGTGCATGGAGGGTGCACATGCTTGAGATATCTCAGGTGCCCAAACAACAGAGGAGAAATAGGCCAAGGATAAAGAAAGGAAGGGACTGTGGGCCATTAACCAGATGTGTTGAGGTTCTCCTGCACTTCTCTGTAAGGAGCTGTGACCAGCCCTCAGATCAACCCACCCAGCCAGGCAGGCACTGGGACCCAGTCACCCTCAGGGCTGGTTCTCCCTTAGGAAAGGACCAAGTTCTAGGAGACTGTGTTGGGTTGATGTGGCCAGAAATGTGTATTCTATCACCATCTGTTAAAACTGGGTGAGGTAGTAATTCCTTATCTCCATGGCACAGAGTATCTGCAAATGGGCCATCTTTAAGGCAAGATGGGGGAATCACCTTTATCTTTTCCACAACCCATCCTCCCTCCAGGAGGATACCATCTGCTGCTGGCCCATTCAGTCCCACTGTATGACTGATAAAATTACATCATCCCATTGGGAGATGCTCCAGCCAGGGGGAGGAACCAAGCCACTTCTACCTAGATAAAACTGAGATTTTGGACAGCAAGTTACCTTCTTTCCACTGGATTCCAGAGGAGAAGCCAAACTTTTCTTCATCATCCCTGGACTTTCTGGAAGAAGGCTGCCTCGGCTGAAGGCTGTCACGGTCCACCCAACTCGAGCGGGGGTCGTGAGAGGTTCTTTTAGGGATCTCAAAGTGCAAAAGACACAGCAGGGGACAAAACCAGTTTACTTTTGCAGAAATGCACTTTATTTAGTGCCAATCAAAATGTGATAGGGGGACAGAAAAAGAGAGAGAGAGAGAGAGAGAAAGAGGGGTCAGGATTATAGCTACCAAGATGGGCAGATGAATCCTCGTGGAAACCAGCCAATAGATGTCTGTTGCCGTCCGGGGAGATCTCGGGGGTCTTCGGTCCGAGGGTGTCTTTTTATAGTCCTTTCCAAAGCGAGTGGCCTCTGGCCAAAAGGTGGGAAGATTTATGGACTATTGTATGTGGAGATCGTTACTCCAAGGAAACAGGTGGAAACAGGACGCGGCAACCAGTAAACTGCTCCAGAGCAGAGCATGACGGCAATCTCATGGCCACCAAACAGTCCTTTTCATGGGACAAACACGGGGTACGCCATACCAAATCAGTCCATTGTTCTTCCATCTTTGGGAGCTTTGTTGAGTAAACACAGTTCAGTGCCCCATGACTGGTTGTCATGAGAAACCAGTCCTGGTCACCTGCGAACAGTCCTTGGCAAACATCCACCTTGGCCAGGCCAGAACTCCAGTCCAGAGCGAGTGGTGGGGGTCCCAGGGTCTCAGTCTCTGATGATGGTTATGAGGCAGATCAGAGAAACTTCAGACTGACTCTTACAACCCTTTCTATAGGAGCACTGCTTCAGCTGAACCACACCTGCCACTGCAGGAGGATGCAGCCACCATTTAATGGGACTGCTACCAACACCCTGACTGACAGGGTGTCAGGTTGTATTCTGACTCTGTCAGGGTTGGGATTGTTTTCGTATTACTGTATTTCTATTTTAATTTTCCCAGTAAAGAACTGTTATTCCTAGTTCCCATATCTTTGCCTGAGAGCCCCTTAATTTCAAAATTATTATTATTTGGAGGAAGGGGGTTTACATTCTCCATTTCAAAGAGAAGCTTCTGTCATTATTGGCAGATAACTGTCCTTAAAACCAGGACAGAGACATAATATGATGAGAACTTTGGATGTTAGTGATGGGAAGTTTACTGGACTTCACCTGAATGCTGCTGTGAAAGCCAGCATCAAAACTTCATGATCCCTATTCTTTCCTTTAAATCTATTCTCATTTAAACACACATGAGGCAAGACAAGTAATTTGAAATAATTTCTTTTTTTCTCCTTTTTAATGCATTTCATACTAACCCAACTAATTACAATCACAACAACTAAAGCTTAATGATGAATCCCTACAAGTCTGGGCAGTGCTAGGAATAATGCTGTACCTTTAGCTTCAGTTCAGTCTTCTCCTTAGACCTATGAATCCTAAAGACCTCTGGTCTTTAACTGTAGGACAGCTGCTCTTCCCCTAGATCCTGCATTGTCACTGCAGACCTGTGGAGCAATGTGGTTCCCTCTCACTGCTCAGTGTGTTGGCACTCTGCCTCATTCATCCTGGGCTGTTCAAGCCATGCCCTGGTGATAAGGTTATTCATTTCATCCAGTGCTTTTCTTTAGGGCTGATCATTGCTCTGACAAAAGCATTAGTCAATGCATTGTTGTAGCTTCTCAGCAAGGAGTCTCTGCTGTACAATCAAGGAGCAGAGTCACAGCCAGATTCCTAATTTTGGATGCCCATTTGAGGTTTATGGTATAATTTTCTTCTGTAACTGTTTGAAGTTACATAACACTGTAGATACTTAATATGCAGCTGATTTTCATTTCAGTTATAACTGTGAGAAAGTTTTTGATAATCAAACTGAATGTAGAGAAAATATATCCAGTGTGGCTGCTTCTTTTTAAATGCCACATTTATGTATCTTGCATGGCAAAATGTACAGAGCAGTTGGCAAAGGCAATGCATGACACCCTTCTGCAGGACAGCCTACATATTTTCACTTCTTTTATCTGGGAGTAGCATGTTATCCAGTAATTGCTGAAACAAAACTGCCAAATTGTTCTGATTCCTTTAACAGCCCTCTGACCCTCTTTTCTTGCTTACCCACTCATTGGATAAATAAGTTTCAAAACCTTTGAGCCCTTTAGATAGGTAAGGGCTGTGAACAATATCCTATGATTGTCAGTGTTGGAATAACATCTACAGCCTGACCATCTGACCATCCTGCTGTTCCAGGTGTGCACAAATGGTGGGTGGGTGAGATACAGGTAAATACTATCTCCACTTTGTAATTCCCTTCCTCCTTATGGAAAATACATCCAGTCACAGTGGTCTGTCTGAAGGAAGAAAAAGCATTCTCTAGTCTGGCCCCTGATGTTGGCAATGTGTAGAGCAGAAACCAGGTTGTGCTCTGACACCCAGATGTTGCTCAGCCTTAGTGATGCCAAACCAACCATGGCTTCCTTTTAGCAATTACGAAACACCTGGAGGGAATCCTTAATTCCAGTTTCATTATGCACTGCCTTTGCATATAATGAGATGTTACCACACAGGGGCAGGTGTGTGACTCCAAACCCTCAGGTCACCACACATGGGAGGGAAGAGGTCCCCTGTAGCCAGGGAAGCAGGCTGTGGGGCATCCAGGAACTACCAGGGATGTGGAGGGTAAACTTGTACACCTTGCACCGTGGAGTAAGAGGATGTGGGAATTTCTTTGAAACTAATTAAAGAGAGGTGTTTGAAAATGCAGCAGGATTTCATAAAGTAGTGTACATGCCACTACTCTAAGGGATGGCCACCCACGAGACCATAAAGCCACTTCCTCACACCCTGGCCCAAATAAAATTTCTGTACTGGCATCTGAATAACTTTGAGGACCTGGTTGTCAAGGGAAGTTTTGTGACAGTGTTATTTGGAACATCAAGAATAGCTATTAAAAATTACAGGTATATATTTTGGGTTTGTTTTTTTTTTTGTCCTGGATGTGGATGTAAAAGCAGCTCTGAGCCAATGTATAATTCTCAGCTTTGTGAAGTTTTTTTTCTTTATTTTTAGGTTTTTTTTTTTTTTTTTTTTTTTAATTTTTCTTTTGCTTTCAAAAGTGTTTTCAAATTCCCTCAACAATGTTCACATTCAGGCTTCATAATTGTGTGGCACTTTAAAAATACTAATGCTTGCAGTCACCCTTCATGAGATGAAGGTTACATAAATGCCTCTTAACTAACTACAAAATGCTGCAAACAAAGAGCTCCAAGTTTTTCCCCAATGAATGTTTCTTTGGAGATTCAGAATCTGATATTTTACTGAACTTGTTCTGCCTGTGGACAATCATAATAGCTCTCAAAAAAGTAATCCACACCAAAGCTTTATAGCTCAAAGCAGAAAGCTGCAGGAAATTAGCTTTATTTTGCTGTTAATGGAAAGAGACAAAATCCTGCAGTAACTTAACTGTTTTGAGGTGTTTTTTTTTTCATTTTTAAATGATTGAAAGAGATTAATAAAATTCAGGGGACAGAATGAACTTGCACTTCCTATGAACATGAAAGGGCACTGTATCCTAATAGCAGATTTCTGTGATAACCATAAAGCAGAATTTAATGAAATTGCTTCAGAGAAATGTAGCAATAAATACAAGTAATGAGCCAGCAAAAGAAGCCAGGAGGCAAGGTGCTTCCTTAGATATGAGTCAATAAGTGCGTTAGTGAAAGGAACAATGGGATCTTGGAGAGAAAATTGCTTAAAATTATCATAAATGAGAAGAGTAGCAATTTGTACAAAACTTCACCAAAAAAAAATCTTTTTTCCCTCTGGTTATATTTGAATGGCTTTACTTCAACAGAAGTCTGGAAAGGCCAAAATGGTAGTTAAGCCACTGTGTTTTTACTGTCAGCCAAAATATCTTCAAAGTCTGATGTGTGATATGAAGCAAGGTTTCTACACCTCATGCACAGTTTTTACCAACTAGCACACAAAATACAGCTCTGCTGAAGAAACAGCAGTCTCAGGATGACCCTAGCTGGACTTTTGCATCAAAATATGTATCAGTTTGAGATGGGACCAGTACTAAATGAACCAGTAGCTCTCCAGTGCTTCCATCACTCCCCTCTCACAGAGGCATTCCAGAGGTGCACAGAGGGCAGAGAGCAAAGCAGAGCACATCCTTTCTTCATGGCTTTTGTGGAGCCAGAAGAGACAGGTGAAGAAGCTGTGCACCCCATATATTTACACCTCTTAGTTGCAATTTGCTGAACAGAAGTAGCACAAACACATCGAGTTGTGATGCTGTTCCTACTCCCTAATGTTTTACTCACTGATTGCTGCAATTTTCTAGGCAGCTCCTGTAGAAGCTTGAAGGGAATGAGAGCACTGTCAAAGAAGCTGCCTCCATTTGTGCAAAGCCAAATGCACATCTCCAGGCAGTCACTTGGAAGGCTTCCTAAATTACCTTATCTGCAAGGATGTGTGAAAGCCTGCCATGATCACTCACAGCATGTATTAACTCAAGAGCCCTAGTCTATGTGCAGGCAGTGTGTGGAGGCATTTATTTCTATGGCATGGAGCTGAATTAGATTGTCATATGCAATGCATACATCTCCTGGGCTGTAGACTATCGGAAATGGGATAAACAAAACACTCTAGAAAAGACATGGAAATAAGACATTTCCCTGAAATCAGAGTCACTGCACAGCATGGGGCACAGACGTGGTAAGTCCTGGCTGTGACACCAAATGGCTTATAGAGTTCTGTGCCACATGTTTTTAGGAGAAGACTCCAAGGATCACTCTAATCCAAAATAATTATGGGGAAGACTCTTGCTTATAACTGCTGTCTAGAAAGTGAGAACCAGCCAGCCTCTGAAATTAGGAAGCCAGCAACAGTAATTATGTGCCTAGAAGAGAGAAGGGGTTTTGAAAGGCATTATACACCAGTAAGCACTCGTTCTGAAAACTGAGACAGATTTCTGTTTCTAATTGGTTAATTATATGTAATTTCAATAGGTACGCTTGTTCCATTTTCTGGAACTGATCTTTTTTCTGCCAAGTGCTAATGGAGGTTAGAAGAAAAATATATTAAGCAAGTTGCTATGTAAAAGACTAAGCAGATCCTTCAAAACTGGGAGTGCTGCATGGTACCTTTAATTACAGGTCACTGATAAGCAGTGACTGAGAGCTTACATTCATGTTTTTCAGACTTTTCCAGTTCTTTCTTCACAGGATGTATAAATGGTGAAAAACATTAGATTTCACAAAAAAAAAAAAAAAATAAAAAAGAAAAAAAATTTTAAAAAGAGAATAAGCATTAAGTACAGTTAACATATCTGTTAAGGTAAACTCTGAGCATTGTATGCATCCTGCCACTTTCAGACAATCGATGTAGAAAGGTTGGGCTGTTAGTAGGACAGTAAAAAAGAAAAGTTGTACCACTCGCAGATGGAAATGGCAATGAGGGAGATTCCCTTGTCCGTGGGAGCCTGAGGTTGCATTCACACCCAGCACCACATCTTTTCTAGCTCGACTTTTTCACTGATTATTCCTCTGGCTAAACTTTTCTGCGGAGACGTGTGCCAGTGGTACCATCTGCTGGCTAAAGCTGGCACTGTGCAGAGCAGGGAGCAGTCCCCAGGGCAGCCACCTTTCTGTCCCTTGCCTTCCTCCCCCAGGAGGGCTCCTGTGCCTGGGGCAGCAGCCAGCACCGGGCAAGGATCTGCTGTGGCAGGGGTGAGACAGCAGATCCCCATCTCAGCCTTCTGGCACAGAAATGTGTCCAGGTACTCCTACCCCATGTGTCTCTCAATGCTCAGTGTTGGAGCCCAGAAGCCTGGGAGTTTTGAGCTTTCTGTGCTTTGGGGCACTGACACCCAGGAGAGCACTGCTTTTGACTTGAGGCCTTGGAGAAGGCTTCCAAATTTAAAAGGTGGGTTAGAGTCATGGTGTGTAGTTAAATAGAAGTGTGTGAGTTCACCTGGTGAAGGGTTTTGAATTTGGGGTTTTTAATATAGTAATAGGTATGGGACAAGATGGAGGATTTTGGGTGCTGTTTCTTTCTGTCTTCTTCCTTCTTCACGATTTCAGGTAGTAGCTTTTGGTTGGATAGTTAGTGCTGCATGGCTTGTCACAGGAGTTTGGTTATTGGGTCAAAAGTATAAATAATACAGGTGTTAATTCTTTATTGGACTGTTCAGCTTTAAAAGACTTTGTAATTAGCTAGATTCACCTCCATTTTGCTGGCTTTTGGCTGGTAGCTAGAAGTGTTGCAGAACTCTGTACTTTAGACAAGATTCAATAAACAACCAAGTCCAAACACTAGAAATTCATCTCCTTCATGTTTTTAATCCTGACTCTGAGTGAATGCAGAAGAAAATGAAGACAAGCCACTAATTAAGTGGTGCAGTTAACCCATTTACACTATCCCATATGTCTCTCAATGTTCTGTCCTGCAGTCCTGGTTTTCCTTTGTCATGCTTAGAAAAGATGCCTTGCTTGCTCACTTCTCAGCTGTCCAGGCACATGGAACAACAGAAAAAAAAGTCCAGACTGTGCACAGGGACCAGGCACAGCCCTTTCTTCATATCTCAGGAAAAGAAGAGCTCTCTGTGCTATGTCCTTTGTTGGAGCTTTGCACATATCAGTCCCCCTTTAATACAGGATAGGCATTCAAAACAACTATGATAATTTTTATGGAATGAGATAACTGAAAGTAGAGAGCATATGCAAAACACCTTCAGGAACTGAGCTCAGGGTGTTTTTACTAGGTATTTCTTTTGGACTGAGACATCTGATTACATGAGCCAAGAAGAGACAAGTATCTCAAAAACAGTAAGGGACATTCAGGTAAAGAAGCCAGAAGCATTAGGTAGCTCTGGGCTCTCTCTCATTTTGAGGGAAATGTATGTTTTACAGACAGAATCATAGTATTTTGGTCACCCAGTCCATGGAGTGGCTAAAGAGGCTGGGAGAAAGGGAAGCTAAGAGGAAGGGATGAGAGAGAGGACTATCAAGGGAGTAATGAGGAGAGACTGAGAAAAAATTATTCATTTTCTTAGGTAAAATTAACTGGAAACTCTTGTAGAGCAAAGAGGGAGGGATCAGGCATACAAAAGACATGTGGTGGATTAATAGATCTCTTGCCATGGATGCTGATGATGTATGGTTACCCAGATGCCCAGACCCTGGGGGCACCACCAGCACTCAGTGCCCCATGGCAGCCCCTGGGGCTCCCCCTGCCCCTGTCCCATGGCCCCATTTCAGCCACCCCTGGCTCCAGTCCCTGCCCAGGATACCCTCATCCAAACATCCAGTCTTGTGCTCTTATGCACTGAGGCACAATCAGTGAGAAAATACTAGTGAACTGAAGTCATACAGTCTTGCTGGGTAAATTGGGTGAGAGGAAAGATTAGATTCACTAAAATCAAGGAGGATATAGCTCCAAAGCACCAGGGATAGCAAATATAGAGAAAGAATTTATTTCATTCTAGGAGGGAATCTGAACTTGCTTCCATCACCTCTGACAAATATGCCCAACTGGTAAATAATATTTTTCATGTGTTTTCTTCTGTTCCTGCAACAAAAACGAGCAATTTCCTTGACTTAGATTGAACTGTTTGGGGTAGTAGTTGTTTATTTTCTACTCTGAGAAATAATAAAAGTAATCATAGATTGAAAAAGGGAAAAAGCTACTTCTTAACTTTTGCTCTGTGGGGGAAAGGTTTTGTTTAGGGTTGTTTGGCCAACTGAAAAAATTATTTGGAGCTGTAGACAAATCCACCCCCTCCTAGTGGTCAGTGAACAAAGAGACTGAGCTGGTACTTCCAGAACTGGAGCAGTGTTCCATCTTTTCTGTGGGACAAGGGAATAGAAATAATCCCAGTGAAGTCAGGACATGCTCACAGCTTGTGCTCACCCTTATGATTATCTGAAGAGCAGAAATGCAGTGGTCACCTATTCTGAACTGATGGTTACCAGTGGAGTTGTTTCAGACAGGGATGTCCATAGTCCTCATTGAAGAGACTTGGAGAGGCAGAGGTTCTGCCTACAAACTTGGAGGAAAAGTTATATATAAAGAGTTGGAAGGAACAAAGAGTTTGTCCCATGCTCTGACAGAGGGTGAGAAAGCAGAGTCAAACACACGGGTGATGCCCCTTCACAGAGGCCTGGGGAGTGCAAAGCAGCTGCCAGGAGCTTTGCCTCCCATGCAGAAATTCCCAACACCAACTGTTCCTGTTTTGGTACAATTATTTAATCAGAGGGAAAAAAAATGCAACTCCCCATCCTCAAAATAAGATAATAAAAAGTTCAGTCTCGATGGCAAAGAGACAACCCTACAGTTGTCCTATTCATAGCATCTTTCCAAGGTCTGTATGAACCTCTGTGATTCAGTCAGTGCTTTCATGAGATAAAGAGCTGCTACCTCTGCATTTTACAAACCACAGAAAGAAAAGCTCCAGGGATTTCAAAAGCCATAGACTCAGCAGAGATTCCAGAGTTTAATTTGAGAAGTGAGACAGCTGACAGATTACAAACTCAATTTTACTTCACAGTCACTAAAGCCACAAATCTACTGCTGTGTCACTTGAATTGGTGATGATTAATGAGTTTCAAGACCTTTAAAAGTGCAAAGGGAAGTAGTTCAGAAAGGAAAGGCTTCACCTGGCTCAGAAGAGACAAGACCTTGTTGCACAGTGACATAAGCCAGGTATTCTCCAGCACTGAGGTAGGGATGCAGTAAGGGTTATTCTGTTGAATGATACAAGAATTTGAAACATTTCTCTTCCCAGCAATAGTTCACTGCTGTCATTTTAAAGAAAAGTGGACTCCCCTAGGTATCCTAGAGAGCAGTTTTGCATCAAATGTTGCCTGGTGCATGAAAGTGAGTATCCCTTGGAGCAGTGAGATGAGCAATGTGTCAAGGAATGACAAATAACTGCTCAATATGCACAGAAATAACCCCTGGAAACTTTTATCCAAAGCCAGCAGGGTTCAGGCTGGAACTGCACAGCAAGGCAGCCTCCATTTTGACAAATAGAGTGCATGTGTTAAATAAGAAAAAGTGGATTCAGGAGCATCAAGTCTCAGACCCATTGATTCTCAAGAACATGAGTCTGATGGGAATTGAGCATATCCCATATTAGGCATAAAAGTACTCTTTTTTCACCACTAATCTGCTATTTTTCAGCTAGTCTGTCCCACTTTGTTAAGCTAGTAAAGTAAAATTTATTTCCTTCTTATCATCTTGAAAAAAATTCATGTCAGTGGACAGGCAAGAGGACATTCTCTGAATATGCTCCAGAGCTATATGTTACATCCACTAGATTTGCATGTCTATGGTTTCCAGTTAAGAGAAAATCTGAAACAACAAGAAATGGACAAGACAGCTGTGGACCTTTGCACACAACTGCAGAAAGAAGAGCTGTGTCCTGGAATGGGGCTGATCCCACCTAGCAACTGCAAAGATTTATTGCATCAGACATATTTCAGTAAAACAAAAGGTTCTTGTCTGGCTTAAATCCATTGTTTTCTTTTGTTGAGGTGTTTTTAGTTCCACAGTTTCCATAAGCAGCTCTCTATCCATCCGAAAAAACATCTTGTAAAGCAATTTGCTGGCACTGCCCTCGCTCTTTGAGCTGGTCTTTGTGGGCAGGGGCTCCTAGAGATGCATCTAATGGAGAGGGAATGACAGTCCTTCCACACCTCCCCAATGCATTTATTAATGAAGAGAGAATGACAGTCCTTCCACACCTCCCCAATGCATTTATTAATGGAGAGGGAATGACAGTCCTTCCACACCTCCCCAATGCATTTATTAATGGAGAGGGAATGACAGTCCTTCCACACCTCCCCAGCCCAAAGGGTACCAAGGGCACTGACAGACCCTGCTGGACTTCTGACCACACAGGCACCTCCACACTCTCACTGCCAGTAAAGGGTTCCTGCTGTACAAACACACAACAGCACCAGAACATTGCATGCGCCTTTTGCTTAGTTGGAAGGAGAAATAAATTTATGTAAATCGGTTTAAAAAATAAAACAACAAAACCAAGCTGAAAACAATGACCATCTAAATTTACATCTTTTCCTGCTTTGTGGAATCTCTATCTCCTTTTCACTGACACTCAAGTGAGCAAAGAAGGAATTTCAGGAGTCCAGCTCTACACTGAAACATCAACGAAAGGCCAAGATTTGCACAGTATGTGCATCTTAGTCTCATCTTTACTATAGTTTTATTTGGAGGAAATATTCTGTTCACTACCTGCCTGCAGGTGGGATTGCAAGACATTGGAATTCAAAAGTCCGTATCAGTCAATCCACAAAATTAGGGCTATCATTTAAAAACTGAATGAAAACAAACTAACACGCAAAAGAGTATGAACTATTTATTTCTGAAAAAATATTCTACAAAATTGTGGCTTAACTACCATTAAACTGTTAATATAAAAATAGCAATGAATCTGATAAAATATATTCCTGAAAATCATTTAAGTCCTGCATTACATTTTGAATGGTTTCAAATACAGAAAAAAAATCCAAACCTCACCTATAATGAGCTTATTCAGTTTGCATCTTGTACTTTTACTGTTTATATCTGGATAAGTGTTGATGCATAAAGCTGTAATTCACCAGTGTTGATCACAATTTTTATGAAAATAAATAAGTAAACACACTGAGATGATACAAGCTGAGCATACAGAATTCATCCTAATTACACTTGGGCAGAGAAATTCAAGTAAACAGTCATACCATTAAATTTTCATAAGAAAAGCAAACTAGAAGCAACACCCTCACCTGGTTCTCACAGCAATTTCCTCATGGTATTATCATTACTCCTATAAACCCATCAGCTGAAGTTACAAAATAAGATGCCTACAGGCAAAAGTAAAATTAGCCTGTACAAAAATGTTCTTCATCCTCTACAATTTATTGAGATGTATCTCCAGCTTGCCACTGTCACCAAAGCAGAGATTCTTCACACTTTAATGTCCAAAAGTTAAGCACTAGGTTCATTGTCCATTCCTTGCCTGCTCAATGCAGATTCAGCTTAACCAAGTCACTGATTATAGAATATACCTTTCCCATCCCAGATACCTGCTTTTATTTGACCTCTGTGAAGACAGATGTCTACTTTTCTTCTTGGGCATGAGGGAAACCATCTAGAAGGCCATCTTAAATCAGCCAGTTAATTTTTACATGGCTCAAATATGTGTGATGAATTGGATCAGATAAGTGACACATTCCCAAGTGTCTCTATTACCAAAGGAGTTAGAGACCTAGCTGTGTTTGTAATTCTGTCCCATTAGGGTACAATGTAGTGTCCCACACAATTGTGCTGTGTCTGCTCAGCACAAAGCAAACAAACCATCCCACTAGATACCTATAGCTAGCAGTCATGTTGTGCAGACAAGGATTTGAATTGTGATTTATATCAAATACCAGCATCCAGGTAGCATTTGATCTGCCCTCTCTAACCTCCCACTTGCACACGGCAGGCTGGCATGGCTCACACTGTTGAACACCAAAATCAGCTTTCATAGATTTGAAGGCTGCCAGTCTCTCCACTGGTGAGATGAGGACTCTCTATCTCTCACTGCTGGTGTCAGTGATGTCAGCACTTTCTGCACTCCCAGCCCACTCTTGTAGAGTCTCCACAGCCAAGTGAGAAAGGATCTCCAGAAGCACCAGAGTGTGTGGCTGTCCCTTCAGCTCAGGGTGACACGGCAGCCCCTCAGGGAGAGGGTATGCTGCTGCTCCCAGGTGATGCACATCACTTTGGTTTAGAACTCAAAAGAAACATGGCAATGGGAAGAAGAGCTGGAGTCTCAGCATCCTTGCTCCCACATGAATCAGGCAGCTGATCTCCCCAGGAGAGCACCCAAGGGAGCAGAGAGTGGTCACAAATGCACTTTGGTTTGTGGCAGCAGGACCCATTTCTGAAAGGGAAAGAAAAATGCCCAGTGTTAACGTTTTGCTGGAAATATTTGCTCTTATGACCAGTGGAATACGAACTACATATGTTATACACTGAGTCAACTGCTCAGCAACTGAGCAGGGGGCAGTAATTGTCCACTGTTTTTTAAATTTGGAATGGACTTTGATTTCATTGTTCGTTTTATGACCACACATAAGAGGCATTATTATTACCACTCCCATGGAAAATGCTATGAATGAGTTAGCAACTCTCCCAGGAAAAAATATTATCTCTACTCTTAATATTTTCTTGGGTGGAGAAGGGGTGGAGAAGCTGTTGTTTTTCTGTTTTTTTCTGATGCATGCTGAAAAACACTTAGGAAATATACCTAATTTTCAGGGCAGAAAAAGGGAGCACTCAATGCCTTCTATTGATAGCCTGTGTCCTTGAAAAACAACATGATACGAGGAGAAAATGGGTAGTTCTGAAGTGCAGCTGTTCTATGTCTCAAAGTACCAGGAGTAATTGCCTTTAATGGATGATTAAAATCTTTTGCCCCACTATTATTGCACTGTAGGGAGCTGCCATGAGCAGTGACCTATTTGCTGTCATGGCAGAAATGCTTGTTTCAGATGCTGGCCCAAATGCAAATGATTGTTGGGTGCTGCTTATCTGTCTGCAGTGTGGTACCCTTAGAAAATAAATAACTTCTGCCAGAGGGCCTTCCTTGCTTGGCAAGTGGGCTCAGTTGGGTTCCCTCCCCTCCCTCGTGGTGGTGTGGGCACAGCCCCACAAAGGACAGGCAGGTGAGCACTGCTTACAGAGAAAGCTCTGCAGCCCTCCTGGTGTGCCTGATGTACACATGGAATGCTCCTGCTGCTGGGCTGGGATATGTGTTTTCTTCGTAAGGGGCTGTCAACCACAAGACCTCTGACACTGTGCCAGAGAATCAAGAGATTTATTTTAAAATGTTAGACTAATTTGCTGTGCTTTCAAGTGGGTTCTCACATCACATTTCCAAGCTTCACCATGCAACCACACAGGATTGTTTCTTTCCAAAAGGATTTGGTGGGGGTCCTGCAGTGAGGAATGAGCAAGCTGGTCAGTCCTGTGCTTCTTAGACCCAGGCTTTACTGGAGTCCAAAAATCACCATAAATTATCACTGCAAACACTGAAAACACTAGTGATGAAAAAAGTCAACAAACCTTGCTGTGTTATTAAAGGCACCACTTTGAACATGAAAAGGCTCAAATGTGTAGAAGGAAATGTTTCAGCTCGTCTGGGAGGAGAAGTCCAGCTATTTTTTGATGCTGCTTGTATCCAAAGCACCTCCTGATGCACAGGCGGCACAGCTGCATCAAGGACAGTGGCCCTGGAGAAAGATCCAGGGAAGAGGTTACACACATGGCTTTATAATGCCAAGACTACAAACCTGAAACAGCAGCTGTGCAACCCACCCCTGCAACCCACCTCTCACCAGCAGTGAAAAGTCAAACCTGCATCCCCCAAAGGACACCTGCCCACCTGCAATCCAGTCCATGCCTAGACACTCTGTCATTACTCAGCTTGCATCAGCAGCATCAGCCTTTCCCTTTTAAGCTTTACAAATGTTTGTACTGCCTGAGAAGAGCTCATTGGTGCTACTTTAAAAGCCCTTCCCTCCTCTCACTCCCCCAGTGAGATTAAAGTTTTCAGTCCACTGCTTTCTTGAGGCTATTTCATAACAGTGATGAACACAAAGCAAAAGAAACACTACATAGTTCTTTATTTAAACCTTCCAGGTTAACCAGTCCCATATTGATAGATGGGAGATGTGTTGAAGAATCTTTGTCACTTCATTAAAAAAACGTAAGTATAACAGCATTATACACTTGTTTGGGTCACTCATCCTTTTTAAGATCCTCTGTGGAGTTTTACCTGCAGCACCTGTCAGTGTTCAGCCCCCCAGAGCACATTTGCACAGCAGTGATGAGTGTGCAGGGTGGCAGGGACTATGGGAGGGAAGCTCAGAAGATGGGCACCAACAAGGGGTTGGATGCAGAGAGTGGGGAGGACATGAGAAGGGACACTGCAGAAAGTGAAAGTTTTTAGAACAAGGCAAGCTAGCCATTGCAGTATCACACTGCACTTGTGCTTGACTCTGATCCCACAGATAAATGCTCTGCCTGAAAACATCTCACTAAAAAACCAAAAGCTTCCATTAAAAGAAAAAACAACCAAACCCAAAACATGAAGACTTATCAAAACACAAGCAGTGACACTATACTGGAAAATATTTTGCAAACACAAGCACACTCTTCAAAACACAGTACATTTTTGGAGCATTCTCTAAGTCTCCCACCCACACACAGGACTGTCCCTGAGATGTAAGCAGGGTATGGGATGGTCCAGCAGCACAGTGAACTGCTAGGAAGGGGACCACCACATACTATACCTGCTCTGGGCTGGTCCTGGCAGGGTGACTGGGTCAGCATGCTCACCAACTCATCTCTGGGGGCCAAATGCTCCCTGCAGCCTGCCTGCCATGGGCTGCAGGGCTCCAGCAGCTGGGACTGGGGGAGAGGAGCCTTGCATGGCAGCAGGGCAGGAGAGCAGCTCTGGCACCACTCTCAGATCACAACTGCTCAGACATCAGCTGTCCACAGGCAGGACCCCATCCAGAGAAGGGCACACTGGAGAACATCAGTAAAACCACTATTCCACAGGAAAACTCCCTTCAGACATTCATTGTTTCTGATTTGGATTGCTGGATTTCACTCAGAATAGGCTCCTCACTGCCTGTGCTGTCAGCTCAGCCTGAGCAGTGTTTCCAGGCCAGCTCCACAGGGCGTGCCTGAAATGTTTTTCTATCTCAAATAAACAGGACACATGCAGTGCCATGGGAGTCAGGAATCGAATGCAGCAGGGACTGGAACTCAAAAAGATCATTGCTCTGTGTGCCATAGATTAGACTGGGAAACCAAATATCTGTTGCTCAGGCATAACATGCACAGCACAGGTGTTTCCATGCTAGTTTCATGTTTTAAGCAGGGCCTAATTCATCATTTTGTCATTCCAATTTTACCTGAGTGTAAATATTTCTATGGCAACAATCTCGTCAACATGTAACTGGCATGGACTCCACCATCACCAACTTGTTTAAAACAATGAAAATTCAGATTATTTAGCTTGCTGGCTGAATGAGAAAGTCTAAGGAAGAAGATAAGTACAAAAATGAGCAGACACTAGAGACCTTATTCTAATTTCCCTCAAGAATAATAAATAACATTTCTCTCCATACTTTATTGAAGATTTCATAATCAACAAAATAAAATAAATTTATCTGGAACTATTAAATTTACAAGTATGAAATGGACTCTTCCTAAAATTTAAGCTTATGGATTGGTACTTTGACATTGTTATTATTCAGCATATAAAGTTGGTCTTTAGAGAAATCTAGTGTATAAATGAATATAAATATATAATTCCATATATCATTCCTGTGCAATTTTCCCTAATGTAAAAAAAAAAAAATCACATAGTCTTTAATTTTAAAGATACTTTTGCATGTATGCAAAGCTTGGCCCAAGAATAAAAGTAAAGGGCAAGGAATTAGAAAACAAGTTATCCAATGCACTTTTTTTTTAGCATTACATACATTAAAATTTTCAAGGTTGCAAATCTCCACTTATGCATTTGTGCTGAGATGCACAAACCTGGCCATCTACTGTATAACCAGAGATCCCAAACCTCATCCTCACTACCCAGCCTCAATTCCCATCAGAGGTGATTTGCTGCCTGTATTTGTCAGCACACTCTATAGAACACTCCTGGGTTTGCTACTGTCTGACACAAGGGAACTGAGAGATTCTCACTAAACTCAAGGTTTTAGGTAATGAAAAAAGCTACCAATAATTTCTAAGGAGTCTTTTGCTTGTTTATTCACCCTAAACTCTATTTTGTATTATATGGCAAGCTCCATATGATTGCTTCCTGATGCAGTAAATTGACAATCTGGAGGTTCAGGATGGGTTATTTTTCTTACCATTACCACTGTTAATTCACCACTATTTTCTGGCACTTGAACAATGTCCCTATGCCAGCAAATGGAGGCAAGCTCAGTTATTCCCAGTTTTCTAGTGCTAGCAGCCTGGACAGCATAGCCTTGTGCAAGTCTGTGTGGGTTTTCCCTAAAACAAGTTCTAAGGGGCACCTTCTCTCTGCAGGAACAGCTGGCCCACAGGGCAGCCAGGTGGGACCAGCTCCACTGGCCTCTTGTTTTCAGCATTCTTCACCCAAACATCTGCTCCAAAGTCCATCAGCAACTTCACCAGCTCCACACTGCAATTCCTGGCAGCTGAGTGCAGAGGGGAGTCTGGGCCCTTGCCACTGTTCACATTGGCTCCTGAACAACAAGAGGGGCAAAAAAACAATAAAAAGAACAATGACTATACAATAGCCTAACTTCATTCACTCTACTAGCTGCCATTTCTCTGAATAACACACAAATGCTGTAGCCTGCACCCAGAGCTGGACTCCTTCACACTGGGGCTTGGTGCTACAATTTGCACAAGCACAACTGTTGCTGGTTGAGGAGTGGGGCTGTGACTCTGAAAATTATCCCAGAGGAATGGTGCATGAGGAATTCCTTCCCCCACAGCCCAGCCCATGGATATCTCGAAGCAAGATAAAGGTGTAGTTCCACCTATGCCCCATCTCTGCTTCCCAACCCTCCAATAAACACAAGATTTCAACATGCTCTGTACTAGGGGCTTAAGCTGGTGGCATTTCCAAATGCTAAAGTATCAGTTAGGGAAAAATGCATGGATGGAAAAGTTCTAGAGGTCCTTGGTAGAAGAGGGCATAGGCATCTCTGATGAGAGTTCCCCCACTCATTACCCTGGATTAATGGCTCCTAAAACACCCTAAGAAAGGTGAGCTCCAGAACTAATTCAAAACTATAATGTTTTTATAGTACACATTCCCATATACAGGAGGCAGCAGAAAAATATTAGCAGAAAAAAGAAAATAGTTGCCAAATATTTAATATTTAGATTAATTTGTATCTGACTTCTTCCCAAAAGAGGTCATTGTACTAAACAGTGACCTACCCAAAAGGTGATATATATGATTTTTGCTTGTTTTTTCTAAAGTAGCTTTGTTGGTCCATCGTTGTTGTACCAGCTCTGTGGCTACTTTAGGTTATATGGTCCCTTTGGCTAGAAGACCTGTACTACTGTAGATAACAGGAAATGGTTTTGTGTAATTATCCAAGCATTTAGATTTACAGCTAGATGTGTGTGATGCAAAGGATATAGTGCTGAACCTTCTTTTGTGTTGGAAATGTCTCAAACTTTTAATGAACTCATTGGAAATTAAAATATGTTTACAGAAATACTATGTAAAAGTGGCTGAGTCAATTGCTTTGGATAAAGAGGAGGTAAAAAAAAATTTAAAATGAAATTTCTTGTGCTGGAAGGATAGCTTGTTCCAAGCACAATCAGCCATGTGAAATCCAGAATCACCCATCATTTTGTTGGTAGCTATCAAGCTGAATTCTTGGGTCAAGAGATCACTCTGCTACCACATTTAGCCAGGGCTGCTACCAGGAGTGAAATATCTCCTGCTCCCAAAGCAGGATCTCCTCTAATTCTTTGATGCAAAGATAATCCAAAGATAGATGTTGCAGGAAACAAAAGTACACCATTCTTTATTTTGTTTTTACCTGACTCAAGCAGCTTCTTGGCACAGCTCAGTTGCTGGTTCTCACATGCTACATAAAGAGGAGTACCCAGGTGCTTGATGTTGTGATCTATATTTACCCCACGGGATGCAAGGAGTTCAACACATTGCACATGACCTTAAAAGGGACAAAGGAAGAGTCATCTCAGAGAGATCAGGCTTTTTTTTTCAGCAAACTCTCTGTTGCAGCAGTATAGTTTGGCAAAGATTCAATGTTTTATCAAGAGGTGGTAGTGTAATACTTTGATCCACTCCAATGGATCCAGCCAGCAAAACAGGAGCTGAAAAGCCACGTTCAGCAAAACAGGCTAAAGCCTCACAGGCTAAAGCCCTCACATTTTATCTGACTCATTTCACATGTCTACTGAAGAAGAGATGAATCACTCCATGTTTCTCTCCACTCCTTTAGAAGGCAGCCAGATGTTTACCTCAAATGTTCACATTGTAGGCAGCTGAATTGGACAATGCATTCCCTTCCAGGTGTCACAACATGAACTCAGAGGATCTGACAGCTGAGCTGACCTGCCCTTGGTGAGCAACAGGGGTGGGAAGAACTGCACCCCTCAGGATGAGACCAATTATCAAGGCATTTTACACGGCCCAAACCAAGAAAATTATCATCTTTATCTCTCTCCTCCACCTCAAGATGATGCTAGGGACATGGAAAGGAGGGCTGATGCTTTGGGGTTACCTCTCTTAGCAGCTTCGTGGATGGGGGATGCCAGGTCACAGGGTGGTTGCAGGCTGGCTCCATGCTCCAGCAGTAAATTCAAGCAAGCCACACTGCCACTGACACAAGTGTTGAACAGTGGTGTGTGCCAGTCCACAGTCACTCCATTCACCTGGGGGAAAATAACACAATCCAGCAAGATTTTGTGTCTTCTCAGTATTTCAGAATTGATGACAACTAACCAGTTTCTCAGCAGAAAACAGGGGTTTTGGTACTTTTTATTTCATTCCATGCCAAAACTCCCCAGTGCCTCTAAAGGCTACAACTTTTCATTAAAATTATCTTTAAAAAGTATTTTTTTAAATTGCCCTAAAAAAAAAAAAAAAAAATCATCAGGGCCACTCCAGGGTCTCTCAGGAGTTATCAAGCTAAATGTATGGCCATTTCTCAGCTATCTTAGCTGAAATACACCTACCCATAGCCCTCTCCTGAAACAGTCCATTTTTGGCTGAAAGTGTGCAGGCCTTCCTTATTTTTCAATTTTTTTTTTTTTTTATTTTAAACTGAAAGGTAATATCTGATAAAGTAATGTATGTATTAATTAATTTTCTTATTCATTATAATTTTGATGTTAGCTTGAAAAGTAATGGCCGTGAGACACCATTTCACCATTTTACTTGCATCATGTTTCCAATTTCTTCCCATTTTATTGTCAGTTGATCCTAACATTCCTATGCCTCTACTTAAGACTCTGCATATTGATACAATAAGACTAATGTGTGCATAAAATAAAACACATCCTTAACTGCTGCAGCATTATAAACACTTTGCAAGATGAACTTCCCCTTGTTCTTGTCAAAGATGAGAACATTTCATCCTCATCTAAAGAACAATAATAACTGCTGCTCATATCTGTGCTTTTTGGATTGCTTTATTAGGAAGTGCATTTCTTAAGTACCTTAAGCAGAGCTAAGTAGAGTGTAAATCAGAGAGATACTCTGCCATGACATCACATAGCATTAAAGTGTGGTAATACAACATATTAACACTCGAGACAGTGGTCTGTCCATCATGTACTCACCTGAGCACCATGTTTTAACAGGACACTGGCACAGGCAGCGTGACCCCCTAGGCAGGCTTCATGGAGAGGAGACACCTGGTCTGCTGTTACAAGATTGACATCATTCCCCTGATAAAATAATGGAAAATACCATTATAACCAACTATTAAAACCCCCATACAAAAACCAACATTAAAAAAAACCAACAACCTTCTTTAAAAGCTTTATGTAACTAGACCTTCCTCAACTGCCTGGAGCTATCTATTCATTTCAAAAAGTAAGCAGATGAAGGGGATGAAGAGGCTGTGATGCTTTGGCTGGAGTGGACACTGGCACAGTGTACCCGAGGTCATGCCTTGCACACAATGAAAACCAGCACAGAAAGCTTAGTGGACTGTCCAGTGGGACAATACATCCTGTCAGGAACTCAGTGTGATTTGGTTTCTACTACACTGTGGATAGTAAAACCTGAAATAAAAGAGAATTATGAAAGCTGCTACTAGAGTTTTTGGCAAGGTCACAACTGCTGCCTATTTCTATCACTGCTCGAACCTTCTGATCTTCTGCCCACTCCATCTGTGGTTATTTGACTGGGTCGAGCCCTGAAATGCTCCTGAAGTATTTTCTGCTGAAGGAAAGAAATGCATTAGAAACATTGGTTGGATTCTACAAGACCTTTTGTTTTTAGATCTTGGTGCTCCAGAAGACTAAGCTGGAAGAGTCTTCATTGCTCCTTCCCTTTCCATCAACTATTTCACAGGTTAAACCCAGGGGTTTTGCAAAGTGGAGCGGTTCAGAAATCACTTCTACCTATCCCTGACCTTCTGGAGTGGTACCAGGGCCCTGGGATAGGCTCAGGCACTTCAGAAACAAATGTCTGGGTGACTGAATTAAGCCTCAACCAGACCCATGTCTGGGTCCAGAGCTGCCCCTCAGCTGGGGCACCAAAATCTCCTCAGAGGCACACACAGGAGCTGCAGAGGAGCTGCCCTTGGCCATCGAGAGATCTCAGTGATCAGGGTCCCATAACCTCTGCCACAGTTAACATCACCCAGGACAGTTCAGTACATCATCAAATTAGTGCACGAAGCTTGTGCTGGGCAAGGAACTGATTGTAGGAAAAAAAAGCCTGTTGCATGCAGATTTCACTGTGGCCTGGTTAACATGATTTTCTCACCCTGGAAGTTTCACAGTAAAACACAGACTGCATTCACCCACTGAACAAAGCCTGCAGAGAGCACATGAACCCAGTGGAGAGGTACCTGTTCAATGAGCTTCTTCAGAGAAAGCAGGCGCCCATGGATAGAGGCTTCATGTAAAGGAGACCAGTCTGAAACAAAGTCTGTAGAAAAACAAAGACAGGAAAAGGCTAAACATTCTATTTCACTAGCATACTTTACTTCAACTGTGTGATCTCCCTTCTACTTTATTTGAGCCACCAAGATTTCTTTGGCACAGGTGTGAGTGAGACAGACAAGAAGATGGTTTCTCTCTGGGTGCATTTTTATCTCATCCCATGCACAGCTGTGTTCCCCTTCAGGAGACAGGAGAGAGATTTGCAGAGTATCACCTGGCTCTGGCTGAGCTTGTCCCTCCCTCTCTCAATTATTTCCAGGGCTTTTTTTTTTTTTTCCCCCACAAACTTATTACATTTTACTAATTATCTCAAAAGGAATATATTTTGAAGAGGGTTTGGATGATTGGTCATTTACCCCTGCTCAGAGCGGAACTAGAGTCAACAGCACTTGGCAAGAGAAGGGACCAAAGTACAAGGAGGCAAATTGTGCTACCTGTGGATTCAGTCTCAGTTTGCAGTTTGGTGGAGTGGTGCATTTCAAGTTACAGCTGTGTTCTTTGCTGAAACCACAAAGTGAGGCACAGCACGTATATACCGTGCAAATATTAATAGAGGGAGATGTTCAGTATTACTGATTTCATGGCTCAGAGCCAACTGACAGCAATAATCCCTCTGGGAGATATTTACATCCCAGCATCCAAACCCCAGTGTCTGCTCTATGTCAATGTCCCAGGTTCCCCTGGGAAGGAAGGGAAGCCTTTACAGAGGGCACTTCACACAACTTCCCATGGAAAGACATTTTGCTGCTCTCTGGAGATTTCCCACTCTCTTCCACTGACTGCAGAGAATACTCCAGTGACCAAGTTGCTGCCTGAGTTGCTGAGGTTCTCAGGAGCTATAACAGACCACATGCATGGAATGGAATCCTTAACAACAGGAAGTGTGCCTTCAGAAAAAAACCTAGTAAGCCATTATAATTCTTTAAAAGAATGTTTACACACAAGCTGATGATTGTAAAGGTTTTAAATGAAAAGAAGGTATATTTAGACCAGACATAAAAATGAGGTGGTGAAATAATGGAACAGGTGTCCTAGAGAGGTGGTAGATGTCCCATTCCTGGAAAGATTTAAGGTCAAGTTGGATGGGGCTCTGAGCAACCTGGTCTAGTGGAAGGTGTTCCTGCTCATTGCAGGGGTGCTGGACTAGACAACCTTTAAAGGTCCCTTGCAATGTAAACCTGGCTATGAGTCTATGAATTAGCTTTTAAAGAAATTTGTATTCTTTGTTATCAACATTATTTGAGCCCAGCCTGCCTCCTTCTATGTTCCATGGGCTGCATCCCACAACAGTTACAGTTTCATTAGGTTCCCAAACATCCTTCAGATTTAGCAAATGGACAGGACAGCCAATTCTGGAAGCTGTGATTCTGGTTCATGAGGATAGCAAAAATAGGCAACAACTATTAAAGCACAGAATTACTAACTGACTTAGCTTTGCTTAAGTGATGTGTGTCAAATTGATGCTTATCTGACTGTGCTGCTGTTCTTGCTGATCCTGCTTGTGTTACAGTCAGTTGTGTTTCCAGGGTACATAAAAAGCTTTTTCCCATTTAGAAACCAATGCCATTGCCTAAATTGCATGAGTTATAAGGGAAGTATGTCTGTAGAAATTCTAAAAATCTAGATTGAAGTACAAGTTTTTTGAGCTGTTTTTTGGCCACACAAATATTGGCAGGCATTTGTGCCTGTACCAACCTGTGCATTGTACCAACTTGTTAAATCATCATATCAGAATTCTGGTTCCTAAGAGGGACATATCCATGTGTGGATTTTATCCATTCAGTCCCCACTTGAGAAAAGACAAGTTTCTACTGAAACTCTAAAAAGAGCCAGACCAGCCATCTCTGGACTGGCCATTAGCTTGCAATTTTCCAGTCTTAACAATTAATGAAAAGATTGATCATATCAGCATAAAAAATAAACGTCAGTGAAAACCAAAAGAGGTATGTGCTAACATGTAATCTATCTGCAAGTTCTGTAACTAAGAGAAACTGAGAGTTTTATCCTAGGTGGAAGCGAGTCCTTTGGAGCCCTATGGAGTCTATCACACCAGCCTTGGATACCTTGGGAACAGCAGCATTAAAGGCCTGACTGATGACTAATTGCAATGGCATAATTCCAGATCTGCTGCCATGAACTGCACAGCCCCAGGCTGATGTCTCTCCTGCCCCATCTCCATCTGCAGCAAACACCTCTAACCTGAAGCAATGCCAGAGAGGCAAGCCCTCTGGAAGGGATGGCAAATTTCCCCAGTTTCTTGACCTAGGGCATCACCTGGCAAATAACAATATTTCTGTTTTCTGCCTGCTCCAGGCTGTGCTTCTTGCCTGGAAGAGGAGAAAGGCAGCAGTGGATTTCCATGTCTCACTGCCCTCTTTTACACTTCACAGTAGGCACATTCTCAGAATATGAAATCTCTGTATTGCATTTGATTAAGACCTATG
This sequence comes from Muscicapa striata striata, assembly GCA_030060385.1. Classification (NCBI taxonomy): domain Eukaryota; kingdom Metazoa; phylum Chordata; class Aves; order Passeriformes; family Muscicapidae; genus Muscicapa; species Muscicapa striata. The sequence goes on from JAREIS010000031.1 coordinate 3,342,849, forward strand.
CAAATGTCAGTTCCAGCTGACCACGGGCTTTCAAAATCCTGAACTTTCGTGGATGTGCTCAAAACACTCTGCCCACCAGCAAGGCTGCTGTATGTGGGGGACACAGCTGTGTTCACTGTCTGTACCACTACTGCAAAAAGGATTCCTGATTGTCAAAAATATGTACAACTGCTCTTTCACAAAGAAACAAGATAATTTGTCCAAATTTGAAATTTACCCACACCTTAGCCCACAGGGAGACTGTGTCAAACCCCAGTAGTTCAGCATCTAGACATCCAAATCCCACTGGCTTTCAGGGACTTTAGGTCACCCAGCTCCTCTTCCACTGCAGAAAACTCCAGCCAGCCCAGAGGTTACAAATTAAACCTCTGGTCATATTTGACTGCACTGCCATCACTCAGGCACATGACACTGGCAGGGTGGTGTGTACAGAGGGAACCTTATAGCAATAACCATGCCCACATGCAAATTCTGACTGCTCCCTGTGCACAACAGAGCTCTCACAGGAACCTTTCTAGTGCAGTGGTTTTTGTGGTGATGGCTGAAACAACTTTTTCCAACCTCTGACTATGTGAGGAGTTTGCACCCTCTGTGCCTGTCCCCAGGCTGGTTTCCTTCCATGCCTCACACACAGCGCAAGTTGAAAGGGGCTCTGAAGTTCTTCCAGTGAAGGTATGCTCTTGCATTCATATTTGCAGATACAAAATCCTAAGGCATTATATAGAAGAGTATTACAAATGGTATTTCTCATACTCAAAGGCTGTTCTTAAAGTTTGTGATATACATAGCCTGAGCCAAACACATTCCCACTGGAAATTGCCAGCAGAGCTTATTGACTCTGCTAAGGAACAGACAGACACAAAAAGAATTAATTAAACTTTGGTTTTCAAAGGACCAACTGGTCTTTGTCCAGCACTGTGCCCTGTGGGATTCTCTCCTTCCACCTCAGTTTTTCTGGAGATCATCTCCAGTGTGGACTGGTTCTATTCACACTGTTAATAATATCCTGTGGGCCTCCCCTCTCACCCCAGCCTCAGGCTGTGCATACGTGACACACACAAGGACAGGCAGACTACACTGCAGATAGACTGGTCAGCCTTGCATTTGGGTTTTATGGCCTTAATTTTAAATTTGGTATTAATGGAAACATCCTGAACAGCCCAGGAAAAGAGCAAGGACAGCATACAGTCATATTTTGTGAATTTACCTCATTCTCTCTGCACTCACCATTAGATCAAGGAGTAACTTCACAGAAACAGAGCTATGTGGAACACATCCTGCTAAGGATATGAAGTTAAATTACTTGTCTTTTTCTACCATGTCGTATTTTCAATGGCTCTGGGCCAGACACAGAGCAGACCGAGGCCATTTGTCTGAGTAACTGCTCACTATTATGTGCCCACAACTGCACTGGTCACAACAATGCCACTGCAGAAGAACCCAGTGGGCTCAGCCCAAATAACACTTAGTTCTGTTCATCTTAAAGACGACGGGAAAAGATAAAAGATAAAGGAAAAAAAGTAAAAAGAAGAAGAAAGAGAAGACAAAAAAATGAAAAGCAAAAATTAAAATAATCAAAAGAAAGGAGAAAAGAAAGAAGTAAAGTAAGGAGGAAAGGAATGAAAAGAAAAAAAAATAAGAAGAAAGAAAAGAAAAAGAAAAAGAAAAAGAAAAAGAAAAAGAAAAAGAAAAAGAAAAAGAAAAAATAAAAGAGGAATTGAGCCAGTGCTGAGCTTCCTGCTGGCATTAATTTAAGTCAAACATGCCACATTTCAACTTATTTTTCAGTGCGCTGCGGTCCGAGTGCTGCATTTGTTTCTGCCTTCACAAAGCGCAGTACAAAATCAACCACTCTTTTCTATGTCACAAAAGAAAAACAACCCAAATTTCAGTATCAAGCAGCAGTAGCTTTTTGAAGTCCCCTCGGCAGTGGGAGGGCATGGAGGTGTTGTTTGGGGCGGCTCGGAGCTGTGCCGCAGCTGTCCCGGGCAGGGCGGCACTTACCCCTCATCGGCGGGCTCCACGGGGCCGCTGCAGCCGCCCGGCCGCCAGCCCCCTGCACTTTGCTGGCATTTTGATCAGCTCTCTCATCGCCCATCTCAGCCCTGCGTGCCCAGCCGCTCTTTTCTCACTCTGTGGCTGGTTTCCAGGGTTCAAACTCCATGGTCCCCGGAGAGCCCCCGGCGGCCGCAGCGATCCCTGGCGCAGGCTCCGCACGCACGGGCCCCGCGGACCGGCACCAGCGGCAGCTCTGGGCACGAACCCAGACCTGGGCTGGGGTTTAACCGAACAGCTCCGGGCTGCCCTGCTCGGCAGCGATCCGGCCAGCCGAGAGATGTGCCTGATGTCACATCCTCTCCAGCGCGACGCCCAATCGGGGCGCCCGCCGCTCTTTTTTATCAGGAAGGAAATTCTTAGTTTGCCAAAAAAAAAAAAAAAAAAAAAAAAAAAAACAGGACAGAAAGAGCCAGTTCAACTAGTTGAGCAAACTCTGCCTGCAGGAGATGGGCAGAGGGAGCCGCGGAGCCACAAGCAGGCACAGCAGTGCCCCGCTCCCCGGCCACGGGGGCGGGCTGGGACGGGACGGGCTGGGCTGGGCTGGGCTGGGCTGGGCTGGGCTGGGGCATGGTAGGGCCGGGTGCTGCTGCTGCCCGGCTCTGGGCATCGCTGCCCGTTCTGTACATCGCTGCCCGTTCTGTACATTGCTGCCCGGCTCTGGGCATCGCTGCTGCCCGTTCTGTACATTGCTGCCCGTTCTGTACATTGCTGCCCGGCTCTGGGCATTGCTGCTGCCCGTTCTGTACATTGCTGCCCGTTCTGTACATTGCTGCCCGGCTCTGTGCATTGCTGCTGCCCGGCTCTGGGCATCGCTGCTGCCCGTTCTGTACATTGCTGCCCTGTTCTGGGCATTGCTCCTGCCCGTTCTGTACATTGCTGCCCGTTCTGTACATTGCTGCTGCCCGGCTCTGGGGGCCCGTTCGCATTGCTGCCCGTTCTGTACATTGCTGCCCGTTCTGGGCATTGCTGCTGCCCGTTCTGTACATTGCTGCTGCCCGGCTCTGGGCGCAAGAGTTCTGGAATTATATTTAGTGCTTCTTTGTCCATATCTTTAAAAATAATATTTTATAATAAAAGATGCAAACAGCAGTTGAACATCATCCACAAACCTCGTCAGCAGGGAATCTGTGACCACAACCTGGGCACAGGTGAGGACAGAGCCAGCCCTTTCCATGGCTCTCCCTGCTGAATGCAGCATGGCCTCCCATGCTGGATGCAAGCTGACACTTTGATCTGCTTGGAAATTACGTTTGTGTCTTAGTCATTTCCACACTAACACTATTGTGGGGAAAATGTGTGAACAGAAAGTGGTGTATGTAGGTACGGCTTCTGAGGATTAACACGTAAAAGAAATGAAAAAACAATTTTTCCCCTTTAGTGTTTCTTGAGTTAGGCTGTCACTTCTCATGTATGATCATATCTCTAGCAGATCTAGTATTAATAACCATGTAGGAGAATAATTTGTAGGCATAGGAGAACAGTTTGTAAGGATAGTGCAGGAGGCAATCTTTCCCAATTAATTACAGCTGTACTGATTACTGAGAAGTGGAAACAGCCTTGCCTGCCCAATGAGGATGGGTGTTATAAAAGAGTGGGTTAGCTGGCCACAACTTACAGATGGAGTTGGAGCTTGAGAGTTGGAGTCTGCTGCAGTTTGGGATGGAGTCTGCTGGCTGTGGTATGAGGAGGAAGGGACAGGAGGTCGTGCAAGGGATAGGTGAGGTAAGAAGATGCTGTGTGAGGGATGGACAGGGTTAGGTGGCTGGGAAAGGGACAGGTTGGGGTTAGCCAGTCATGGAGAAGGAAGAAAGAAACTTGCAGAGAGGAGAGAAAGAGTCAATGCTGTGTGGATTTGCCTGTAAGGAAAGCAGCCAGAGATTTTCTTCATTGACAGAAGGCATAAAAAGTTTTAAATAAAAGACTGGTGATAGTGCTAGTCATGTCTATCTCGGCATAATTACTATATGATCGTGTCAACAATTCCACCACCAAAAGGAATCAGCATATGCATCCAAATGTGCAAGCTCAGAGCTGTGTTTTCATCTTCTCTGATGACCAAGAAGATAAATGCACTAATGGCTGTTGAGATGGATAGGTATTTGACAGGAAAGTCTCACAGATTTGTATGTATAACAGAAAGATCTTTGAATGTAGAAGCTGAAGAAGGAATAGAAATGAAAGCAAGTTTTGATATAGAAGAAAAGAATTGCTGAGGCAGTTTACTAGATAACTAGAAGGCAAAGGCTATGTTAGTGAGTGACTTGGAAGGGCTTTTTATAGCTCAGAGCAAAAGGTAAATCCACCTCAAACAGACATTTCTACCAAGGAAAAAGATTTGCATAGGCAAACAAGAAAGCCAATGTTGCAAGTAGGAAAAAGGTCTCAGAATTTTCCACTGCAAGAAAACTGAAAAACAACTTCTAGCTTAAACTGTAACATACTAACTTTTTGTGATTGGAAAGTAGTAACATGAATATGGTAATGTTAGTAGTTATGATAGGCTATAGGTAATAGTAAAGGTATTAATTGGTTGTCGTGTATTAGAATGTTCAGCAAAGAAAAGCATATAATGCCTTGTAATCAGAGCTAGAGTGGCTTCAGATGAACCTGCAGCTGAGGCTGACCAGCTCTTGTCACCCACGACCTGTGAATTGCTGTATCATCTGGATACAATAAATGGCATTTTAAAGAGCCAGTCTGGAGTCCCCCATCACATCCCTGATTTCAGCTCTTACAAATGACAGTGAGACTGAGTGCCTCAGGAAGTGTAGAGATGACATGAATTTGAATGGTGCAGTTGACACTCCTTAAGGACAGGATGCAATTGCTGGGGCCCTGGACAAGCTTGAGCAATGAGCCATCAGGAACCTCATGAGATTCAACAAGTGTGAGGTGCTGCACCTGGGTCAGGGCAATCCCAGACATGAGCACAGACTGGGAGAAGAAGTCACAGAGAGCAGCCCTGCAGAGAAAGTCTTGAGGGTTCCTGTGGATGAAAAGCTGGACATGAAGCCAACAGTGTGCACTTACAGCCCAGAAGGCCCATGGCACTCTGGGCTGCATCAAAAGCACCATAGACAGCAAGTGGAGGGAGGGGATTCTCCCACTCTACTTTGTCATCATGACACCCCACCAGGAGTGCTGCATCCAGCTCTGGGATCCTCAGCACCAGAAAAACATGGACTTGTTAGAGCAGCTCCAAAGGACCACAGAGATGGTCAGAGAGCTGGGGCATGATTTGAGGCTATTAATTGGACAGTTTACTCTGTATGCAAATGGACTAAAACCTATAAAAATGTGAGACCTTGTGAGCAAGCCCTCTTTTGCTTCCATCTTGGAGCCATCTGGGCAGAGCCATGACTGTGGCACTGGTACTGCTAGGGTGTGGGGCCTTTGGAGGACCCTCAATAAATATCCACTTTATTGCTCTGAACTCTGTCTAGCCCCTGTTCCAGCTCCTCTAGGAGCCTCAACTTTGGGGTGTCTGTATCTGAGAGAGCAGATTTTTGACAGACAGTTCAGCTAGATTTATCTGCATTGATCTAAGCTGTTGGTCCCTGCCTGGCTCCCAATTCTCAGCAGAGATTACCCAACCCAAGGGATGGCAGCACTGGCCACAAACTGATGCCACAAGTGTCTCACTCAGTACATGGTGCATTGTGTCAGCTCAAAAACCTGTAAAAGCAGTTTTCTTCTCCAGCCTGTAAACTTGAGCCCTGAGACTAGCATATGCCACATCCTCTTCTAAGGCAGTAATTTCCAGTCAGCAAGCAAGGCAAACATCTGGGATGGCTGTGTTTTAAATCACAGCAGTAAAATCTGCCAGAGCTTGCCTGCAGGAATACTAAAGTACTGGCATCATTTCCAGAGGTACATGGGTTTTCTCTGGAAAGTTGCTGTGAAATCCTAGAGCTGACACAAAGTGGAGAAGTTCTCCCTTGCAGAAATTAATAATGCTCTCTGGTTCTTGTGTCCTTAATTTCCTGTCCTCAAATCAAGTCTCTCCTCTAGAGGCTTTCCTTCCTTTACAGTTTTTCTGACATGAAATGTTTTCATTTTCCTTCCTCTCACGCTCACAGAACCTTCCCTTTGCAAACATCCCATCAGCCTGGCTGGGCACCAGACAAACTTCTGCAAGGAACTGTTCCCTTCTGCAGGGTGGCAAATTTATATAGCAAGAGACTCTAAATCAAAACAAACAAAAACCCCTGAACAAAGCATCAGACACATCTTGGTTACAGCAGTAGCACCTGGATCTGTGCTTTAATTCATTGCAGAGGCACCAAGATTTCCCAAGGAGCAGGACGAACTTTGCATGAGAGCTTGCAAACAAGGTTATTGTATTTTTATTGTGGCAAAAAGGAGATTAGGGGCATTCTCCCCACAGAGAGAAAAGCAACAAAAATCCGTTTTTCACCACCTGGTGCCAGTTGTCTGTCACTGAACATCTGTGTAAGCATCTTCATATGTTACAAAATATATCTTGACATTGCTTTCTGAACTGGATTTAAAACATATGTTTGTACTCCTGCTCAGGGAAAAAGAATCTAAACCCTGAAAGCTGTGGGTTTAAATTTGATTTGGGTTTTGGTGGGTTTTTTTTTATGGTGATGGTTTTGTTTGTTTGTTTGTTGTTTTCTTTTTCCTAAATCATAGTGATTTCTGTGATTCCTGGGATGGTTTTTGTCCTCTCTCATGGGCTGCAATCACAGTTTGCCCACAGTGCCAGGTGAATGGTGTGGTGAAGCATCTCACATGACAAATACACATCAGCAAGCACACAGTAGGTATAACAACAGCTGAAGTGTCAACCCAGTCCTTGAGAGCTGTGAGGGTTTTTCAGCAGTCTGCCAGCATCTGGCAAACTGTAAGGCAGTCTTTCTTGTCCAATACCAACTAAGTGAAACCCAAATCCAGGCATAGAGCAGATTTAAATATCTTCCCCTTTTTAAACTGTTCATTATTAGTTTTGAAAAACAATGGGAATGCTTTGGTTTGCTGGCAAATCTTTTTGGTTCCCAAACTTTCCAGTGTAAAATAGCCATTTCTGAAGAAAGATATTAGTTTTGTCAAAGACTTCACATTAAAACAATATCATTTGAGTTTTCCACTAATCCCTGTGGTTAGACCAATGTGGAGAAAACCCAAATGTAGCACAAACAAACTCAGAGCCACAGAGGCCAGCTGGGTTGGCCCTGCTAAGCAGCACTCACAGGGCAGGTCCCACACAGAGCGAGTGCTCCCTGCATGGTGGGTCTTCCCAAACAAAGCAACTTTCCATGCCTTTCCCTAGTTTCTGTCCCTTCCCACTGCTTATCAGTACCAGGAGGCAGCAGCAGTGACAGCTAAGGAGGACTGGAAAGGCAGATGGAATGGTGAAAAAAGGGTCATGGGATGGAGGTGTCTAAAGGAGAGTGCCTCCCCTGCCCTGGTGCTTCTCTTCCCCGGTTTCACTGGGGTTAGGTGTTCACTGCTTATCAGGCACGTTGTATTTCAATAAGCTCTTCCACCCACACTCACAGGCTGCCTCCCAGACCTTGGAGCTCACCTCTAGAGATTTCCCTCATCTGGCACATTTTTCACACCTCTGCATGTGATGGGAATAGCCAGCACGTTCCAGCTGTTCTCACAACATGACCTCCTTGGGGAAAGCTGCCAACACATCATCACTTCTGCAAAATGCAATTTGTGGAGTTACACAAAAGTTACCCCATAATCTCCTAAACCCTTGCCCAGAAATGGAACTTCCATTGGCTTCTAGAAATGGGCTTCAGAAAGCAGCACTGCCAGCTCAACTGCTTGAGCAATAATGGCAGCCAAAGAAAATGTCCCCAGACCCTACACCTGAGTCTGTTCCCTCCAGCATCCCAGGCATTGCAGGTGCTCCCATTTTCTTTTGGTAAGGATTGTTAGCATATTACTAAGGTGGGTGAAATTACTCAGCTCCCCTGAGCAACACACTTGTCTCCTTGCCCTGCTCCTGGAAGATGGCATTTGGTGCAGTGGAAAGAGTGTGTGTAGAATAGTCAAGCCCATAGGATGTGAACTTAGAATCTTTGATTCTAAGAAATCCACTCACCTGGTGTTGGACAGATTAGCTACTTGAACCAGGAGCTATCCATATTTTCTTGGTTGAAAATGCAAGGTTGGGACTGCAGTAAACAGCCAACTAAAGCAGTAGTGTGCCTTGGTAGAAATTTCCTATTCTTCCCTGAACAACGGTGGCTTTTGTTTTACATAGGGCTGGAAATCCTCTGAAACAGCCAATGGATGTTGGTTCACAATGCTGATGCTGTAAAAATAAGAGTTTCCCTCCCTAAAGAATTATGAGCTGAGCATGGTGACAAGCATAAAAGTTTTGTCTTAGTACTGTATCCAGCTTGGCCACTGATCTGAATATCTGATGTTGCTGCAGAAGGAAAAGCTCCTCTGGAAACTGATGTACTGGGCTTACCTGAGGCATAAAGATAGAAATGTGTGGCAGGGCTGCCTGACCCTCCCCTCTCCTTGCTTGAGCTGTGGGACATCCCTGGTGCACAGCAGGCTGCAGGTAACCTCCCCTGGGGCTGCACCTCACCTGCTGTGGGCACTCACATCAGCTCCCAGCATCACCCTCCATGGCCCAAACCAGGAGTGGCAGAGCCTCCCCAGGACCCCAAGAGCCCTTTGGGGCTGGTGGGCAAGGTCTGCAGCCAGCTCTTGCCCTGGCTGGGCTGCAGGGAGGCAGTGAGGGTCAGACCCACAGGCTCCTACACCCTCAGAACCCACACATTTCCCCTGACTGCTTGGGGGCACCAGTTCTCCACACACCTGCCCTCTTCAGAGCAGACCTGGAGCTGTCTGCACATGCAGACCACAAAACAAGAGCTCTCTAATTCATTTTTCAACTTGAAAAGGTGGTTATTATTTTCTCATCACCTGTTCTTGTGACAGCATTGGGGCAGGCATCTGAAGATCTGGAACAAGCCCCTCACTCAAGTTACCATTTCTTCTGATGACTAAATTTGCTAGAGATTTGTACCAGCAAAGAGAATTATCTGTTGAAATGTACCAATGATGAGCCTTTTTAGTCACATGCTTGAGACATAAAAAAATAGAAAGAAAAAAAAAACCCTAATAAGTAATTTCATGGTCAGTGGCAAAACCATTTTTTTCCCAAGCTGTTGCAAGCATGAAAAGCCCAGGTATTTCTCAGCCATTGACAATGGATAAATTGAAGACAGGGACATTTTCTGCACAGTAAATCATTTCAGCTCAAAGACTTTCATAAATATCAAATGAGATGCCATCCTGCCAGACACCCAGCAGAGCAGCTGTGGTGCCCTGCAACAGTGGCTGCTCAGTGAGTGGGTTTGGGGGGTAAAACTTAGAGAAAAAAAGCAGTGCCAGCTCAGGGGGAAATGTCTTGCCCTCTCTACACCAACAGCCTGTAGGAACCTGCCTGTGGAAACAAGCTGGAATTACTTTTCCTTGTTGGCATTGATTTAGAGTAAAGTTTTCATTGAGGTCTTGGAAATTCCCAACCCAAAAAATGTGTTCAATTACAGTCACTGTAATTATTCAGGATGCCATGTTTAATATATATGTCTTGATGTAAATCTGTAGTGACCCTGAAAACACAAGTAGCAAAGAAAAATTACCACATTCATTAATTAGTAGCTACTCTGGGATATTTGAGGATAAGTGGTCTTCAACAGGTACTCAGTAATGAAAGACACAAAGCTGCTGGGACAAAGTGAAAGTATTTTTATACACATCAGGCTCCAGGCAGCAGGAACTCACCCTCTGAAACAGTTAAGAGCAAGCATGTCTCTGTAGGATAATGAGATACAAATAATATGCAAAGGATGACCCTCTGTCCTTAAAAAAATTTCAGTTTACTTACTTGTGATAGAGACAGAATGAAGTTTCTAGTTTCGACATAGTTTGATGAGTACACTTTTTTTTTTAATACAGAACACCTAAAAAAAAAAAAAAAAAAGAAAACAAAAAGCCTTATTTTGACTGTTAGTGAACCCTATCACCCTCATGGGGATTGGTAAACCAGCCTTCCAAGAAATTCAGGGCTACTGCCACTGCCCAAAACAATTTGTTCATTGTGACCAGAGTAAAATAGGTATTTAGTCAGCATCTAATGCAAGAAAAGTACAGAGAACAATACCTCATCCCTCCCCCAAAAAAAAAAAAAAAAAAAAGAAAATAATTTTAAAAATATATTAGCATGTTTGTGAAGCTGCTGGAGAATTGTATGGGTAACATAAAATGAGTCTGTGGAGTCTGTAATTCTTCTCTCCCTAAGACAAAAACTCCCGCATTTCACTCACATTCCTAGACAAAAAAATCAGAGTTAGAACAAGTTTTCTCTAGAAATCTCTACATCTCCTTCCCTTCCCATTCTGTCTAATTTCTACTCTGTTAGGGCATGTTAACCTCTACAGTCAGCAGGTAGACCTGGCAAAAAAATGAACCATTCACCACAAAAATGTAGTGCAAGCAAGTCCCTGGTAACAAACAGATAAAAAATATGGCAGGATGCCACAAAATTCACAGAATCATGGAATGGTTTGGGTTGCAAGAGACCTTAGATATCATCTAGTTCCAAACTCCCTGCCATAGGCAGGGACATCTTCCATCAGACCAGGATGCTCCATCCAGCCTGGCCTTCAACATTTCCAGGTGCCCTAAGGAACTCCAACATTCCATGGTTACTGCAGCCAAGCTTCCCTTGAGCTTCACCTTCCCCACAGCATCTCCTTGTTGGGAAGAACAAAGTTCAGCACAGCACCTCTCCTCACTGGCATGCCCGCCACTTGGAGAAAGAAGTTTTTATTAATGCACTCCATGAAATTCCTGGTTTGGCTATGCCCCAGTCTCTTGTCTTTCCAGCAAATACTGGGGTAGGACCAGGGCTTGTGCATGTGAGGCTGTCTGGAAGGGCCTCATGCACTCAATCTTCCTGGTCAGGTGGCCTGTAGCAGACCCCACCATAATGTCCCTCCCTCCCTCCCTTTAACCCTGACCCCAAAGACCTCATCCATCCCCATGATGGGATGAGACCCATGCACTCCAGCTGGTCACTGACAGAGAGGGAGGCACCTCCTCCACATCTCTGCCTGCCCTTCCCCAGGATCCTGTATCCTTCCATTCTGACATTCCAGTCACAGGAGCCATCCCACATCTCCATGATGACAGTGGGATCATAGCCCTGTAGGTATGACATGCTCTGCTGGTTCATCTGTCTCCCCCCTTCCAGATGTGAATATGCTGATTATGCTTTATTCTGCAACTCCTGATGCTCTTTATTGAAGATTTTTCAATTTTAAACCTGACATGGTTTTTCATTTGGTGTAATGTACATAGTTTCTACAAATAGTATAAAATTTAAGAATAAAGGAACTTTCAAGAAATAAAAATCAAATTAGGTAGAAATTCTGTGTGTATTTAACACTAATATATTATTTGTATTTGACAGTAATATATTACGCATCTCACTCAGAACATTAAAAGAAAACAGTGAGGAGCAATTGGCATGTGAGAAATGCTAATTTCTGAAAAAAATAATTACACAAAGGCATCAAGAACCATCACCCCAGGTCAGACAGATTTTTCAGCCAAGATTCAGTGAATATATTTAATTTTCATTCTTATCAGATTTGCCCTAATGCCATGCTGGGACACACCACCAATATTTTCAATCCAATAAAGGCTGGAGGAGTGCTAAATGCCAACAGCAGGGCTGTGCTGGAGAAGGTCAGGCTTGGGACAGAAAGGTGCTGGGCAGCCCCTGTGCCCTGTCCTGCAGAGCAGGGCAGGGGGTGACACCAAGGGGACACTGAACCTGTGTGCAGGGGTTTGCACAGGGGAAACACAACATTTATTTCTAGCATGTGTGGAAAGAAGAAATCTCAGTGCCTTGAGGAGGATGTTGGCCAGGCTCCCATTCCCTGGGGGAAGACAGAGTCAGGAGGAGAAAATCCTCCTGTCCCACTGCCCAAAGTGGCACAGGCAAGTCCCATCACAAAAAGAATGAGCACACAGGTGGACAGACAGACAGACAGACAGACAGCAGCTCCCTCACAGCCTGCATCTGCCTGGGAAGGTGGGGTGTTGGCACCTCAAGGCAGATGAGAATTTCAGCTCCTACAGTACACCAAGTTTCAGCAGTCCAGCATTTCCCAACACTTTTAAATTTCACTCTCTGAATGACAGATTCAACTGGAAAGACAGAAATTCAGGGACTGGCAGATCTGCTGTGAGAAGTTGAGTCCTGGAGAGGATGGAGGATTGTTAAATGCCAATAGCAGAGTTGCACTGTAGGAACAGAGGTCACCTTGAACCCAACAGGCTGGTCAGGAGGTCAAAACAGAGATCTTTTTGGAGCCAAATCAGAATGAAACTTCTTTTCCTAGCTACCTTAAGAAGTATTGTTTATTAAGCCCTCCCAAAATGTGTCAGCCTATTTATACTCACTGTTGTGTGTCCCCAAGGATGTGGCTCACTGACCAGAATGCTTACAGAGGAAACTGGGAAAAATTAACCTCAAGCTACAGGGAAACCTGTGGAGCTAGGTTTTGGGCAAGAGACTGAGAGAGCACTGTAGAGCAGTGGAATTGCAGCACATAAAAATGTCTGTATCCCCAGGAAAACCATACCTTACCCAAATAACTTATTTCAGTCAATGAACATGGAATGACAGAGAAGACACCATTTGTTTTAAAGAAAAGAGACCTTGTGAGATTAGTTTCCCTTCTCTCACCTTCAAAAAAGCAGCTGACAGATGTTTTCCAAATTCATTTTGAAAAATCACCAAGACTCAATAACTTCATAGAAAATTGTCCCAGTCTTTCCTTATACTCACATGAGATTGCATTTTTGAAAAAAAAAAAAAAAAAAAAACCTCCTCCAGCTATTTCCTCAGTATTTCCATGCATTGTTATGACACAAATCACAGTCCATGAGAATTAAATGAGTAACTTCATATTTTGAGGTAAGGGCAAGGAAGTCTAGGCAAAGTTTCTAATTAGATTTCTTAATCTCAGGACTTCTGAACTTCTCTTCTGATTTATTAAGGCTGTCAGACTCTCTGATTTACAGAATTTCAGAGAGAATGATGTCTCCAGGAAGAAGGAAAGGTAAGGTGATTTTTTTCATGGGAAGCTAATATTAGGAATAAATATAGGGCACTTTCGCCTGCTTCTTGAGATAAAACTTTCTGACAGGCTGAAAAGAGTTTGCATTTTCTTAATGGAGATATATTCTTTCAATTTAAAATCCTATGCAAGTGAAATACTGCTTTAATTGATGATTTCAGAAGGAAATCAATTCAGCATTACACATTGTGAAATAGATCCCATAAATTGCCTTAGCCCCTTGATTGCAGTGCAAGTGTGACAGCTCACACATGGGAGGCTCTCTATCTCTCCATTTAGAGAGCAGATGGTATTCTCACTGCCACCCTCTCAGCAGAGCAGGTGAGTTTGCAGTAAACATAGAACTGAGAGAGATCTGCTGATATCAGATTAATATAGACATTTCTTTCTTGATAGTATTTGATTTTCAAAGGCTCTTGAGAATTCAGTGTTCAAATCTCTGAGATTCATGAAGTTTTATACCATGCAAGGTCATTGATGTCACTGACAACTTTATGGGCAATAGCTCTTGCCATCAGATAACATTCAATATGTGCAAACACAGGCTGAAAACTGCATCCATTTTTGCCTGTAATGTTGAAGGTCCAGCCTCATGAGCTGCTGAGAGCTCAATTTATCTTACTCGTGCTGAATTAATCATAAAGAAGTATGGGAAAGATTAGACCTTTGTCTCAGAGAAACTGCCATGGTGACATTAAGGGATTAGCACTGAACCAGAGACTGCTGCTGCTGCTGGAGCAGGGGCAGGAGCTTGAATGCTGCTGGGAAGCCACTCCTGTGTCCAGGCTCCAGCAGGCCAATTCCCTCTGAACTAAGATGTAGGGGCAGTGAAAATTGATACCAGTGTGCCTAACTCATAAAGAAACCACTACATGTCACAGCCTGAAATGTGTCAGCAGCCTCTAGAACCTGGGAAGCTGAGCAAAATGGAGACAGACTGCTTTTAATTCTGCTTCCCATTTTACTACAGCTAGTGAAACACCATTGCCTGTCTTGTGGCAGAAGTTTACCAAAACCTGGCTCTGAAGAAATGTTTCATCCCCTGGAAGAACCTCCCCAGGAAAAACAAAATAAACCTTTACAAAGTCAAACAGGCACAGCAACTATCACTGGATCCCACATTTCTTAAGTCAAAAAGGTGTATGCTTTCATCACTGCTGTTTCCAAGTTACTAATCCCCACATTATTTAAACTAATACACAATGGAAAAGGTTATAACACTCAAAAAAATCCTTTCTCCTAGGGAGGTAATTAAAACCTCTAGAATAGGGGGTGAGGGGCCAGACAAGCCTGCTAACCACTCCTGGTGAGGAAAATCCAACATTTATCCATTAACAATCCAACCTCAAAAGGACAACATTTGGGTGATGCACAACTGTCTTTAGTGGCCTTGCTTCTCTCCAGCTCCACAATCCAAGGACTTACCTTGAGAAATGGCAAGCATGCAAAGCCAAAAGAAGGAGAACTCCTTTGCTTTTGTTTAAACCTTGCAAGGGATGGACATTGAAATATCACCTACTATGCCTATAAAAGTCTTTGCAGTTTTGTCATGGAATTAAGCTATGAAAAAATGTTTATGTAACAAATACAGCCAGATCACAGATGATATAAGTTGGGAGGTATTTTTTTCTAGAAGAGATGAAAGAGTTTTTTAAGACTTTGACACATTTTTGTGGGTTTACTCAAAACCCCTGCACTTGGTTTCATAACATCACTTGTACCTCCAAGGACAAGGTGTGTTAGCATTGGGGATAGCTGTGGTCAGGGATGTACAGTGGCTGGACATCCAGAGACTGCTGGAAATTGACAGGGCTCCAGTAGACAATAGGAAGGAGATGAAAGGATGCAAAATCAAAGCTGATAAAAAACATGCAGTATATTGTGTATGTCTGATGTTCCTCACTGAAAGCTTTATTTTCACATAGTAATGGAAGAAAAACATCCACTGCCTTGATTTTGGCATTGAGATTGGATAGACAAAGGGAAGAAAGATGCTGCACAGATACTGCACAAATAAACATAGCCCTAAATGCAGAAGAAATCTCTGTGTGTATGTGGGTGAGTGGACATGTGCATATGCATCTACAAACATGTTTCAAGTGAGCTGTTTATGGAACTTCCCAGGCTGGTGTAAGTCGATGTGAGGGCACTGTATCCATAATACCATTCACTGCCTGTGAAAAGGAGTTTTCAATTTTCACTGTCACATTGCAGCCGATGTCTGGTAGCCACAGAAGACAGCAAATGATGCCTTTGAATTTTTTTCTTTGCTATAATGATCTTGGAGTGAAGAGCCATTTGTTGCTGTTTCTGTTGCAGTCTGAAGGCAGGCACAGGGCTATCTGTAGAGGAGGAAGCTCTCCAGGGGCTCGGGCAGGTGCAGCCTGGGCACTGTGTAAAGGCAGGAGCGACCCAGGCGCCCCCTGATACACAACCGGCACAGCTGGGCAAGGCTGGCAGGACCTGGGGACAGAGAAAAGGCAACAATGGGCACCCTCAAACCCACCACCAGTGGGAGTCAAAGCAACCAACACCAGCAAGGTTTGCCACTCAGACCAAGCACTACACAGCACTTGCTGAAGTCAGGGAGAGTTAGAGCTGTTATTGTTCGTATTTAAGTTGTGTTGTCAGAGTTGGTTCAGCAATTTGAAAACTGTGAACACTGAACAACTTTTTCTGTGTGCACAGCTAGGCTGTTTGGTATCTTTTCTTGAGTAAACACCTAAAGTACCATAAAGTGTCTGCACTGGAGAGAGAGCTCTGGAATGCACAGCCCTTGCTCAGGATATAAGACAAGCCCCAGCAGTTTTGTGAGGATAAAGGATAAGCACACTTAATTGTTCATACACACAGAATATGTTTTTTCCATCTACTTGTGTCTCAGCAGGTACCTGCACAAGTGGTAACTGCAACTTAGCCTTTTTACATGACCACAGTCTCAGAATATTTTTATTTGTCAGTCAGTCCACCAGTGTTCCTCAAAACATTTCTTACTGTGTCATCTAATTTTAGCTAAGCCTGGCTGAAGGGAAAACTTTTGAAGAAAGATCTCAAAGATAGAAAGTCTTCAAATTTTTTTCAAAAAGTTATTGAGAATAATAATAAATATATATATATATATATAAGAAAGAAAAGAAACAACAACAAAAAACCAAGATGAGAAGCCTTTTTGCCCTTCCCTTGTTGTGTGAGAACTCTTGTTAAACATCAGAGGCTCGAGTGGCTGGAAAGCTGCCAGAGGACTCATCCTGAGCAGTGGCTGGCACAGGGCTGCTGCCCTGCTGTTTTCCCTGCAGGGTGACCAGGAGCTGTCCCCCCACACCCCACCATGGATCAGGTGAGGGGCATGCCAGGCACAAACCCACTGGATATGAGGCTGCCTTGCTTCTACAACTACAAGCTTGCATGTGCAAATTCACCCTGCTAGTAAATGTGTCCCTGCTGGTGAATGTGTCCCTGCTGGTGAATGTGTCCCTGATAGTGAATGTGTCCCTGCTAGTGAATGTGTCCCTGCTGGTGAATGTGTCCCTGCTAGTGAATGTGTCCCTGCTGGTGAATGTGTCCCTGCCTCCCCTTCACTTTCCTCTCCTCAGACCTGTTCCAGGTGCAACCTTTACACCTGCCCAGAGGGGCTTGGTTTTTGAACCCTCTCTTGCCCTTCCACCCCAGTTTCTGTCCTCTAACAGTAGCAACCACAGCAGAGTTTGACAAGTAATAGGTAGAGATGTGGGCCTAAAGGCCTGTACTTGTATCTTACTGGTAAGCTTCATAATCTATGCTTTTACTATGGGAAAATTTAGGAGCTTAAACAGGCTGATAATATCCCCTCTGAGAAGAAATTAATAGAAAAAACATGGGATCTATAAAAAAGAACATTTGTACTACTGTCACTGGAAGTGAAGAAAGGAACTACCATCCCCGAAAGCACTTAGGAAAACAGACACATTTTATATTTCATATCACTTAATAGCTAGTGAGGGAGCAATTAAAGGGACTCATCTATGTAACCTCAGCAGAGAAGTTAGGGGTAGAGAAACTCTTTAGCCTAGGGTTCTTATTTCAAACAGCAGCACCTCAGAAAACACGGAAGTAGGGGAAAAGAGTAGTTGCATGTTAAGCATAGCAAAATATCTGAAAGTGGAACCAAATGTGAGGAAATTTCATGCCTGAAAAACAAAGAGTCAGCAAGAACTGAAATGCCTTTAGAACCTTTCTGACTTCATGGGAGAAGAGGATGACAAGCTGAGAGTGGAAATCAGAAGGAAAGTATGAGAAGAGAAAATTATTTAGTATATAAATATAGTAATTATTTATTATCCTTGTATTAAGGATATTTCTTTATCTAGACACACTCTGATTCACACAGGGCAATGGTAGCAGGACACTTGACAGCACTGCCTTTACTCCCACAGTCTGCCACTGAGCCCTGGGCAACTCAGGTGTGGGGACAGAAGTCACACAAGGTGAGGAGCATTCAAACAAAATTCCTCCCACAAGATTTTAGACATGACAAATTAAAGCTCTTCATGAAAATCATGGAGAAAGGGAATAGGACAGAAGGGTATTAAGCCAATGTTTCATTTCCTCCATAAAGCCCCACCTGTGTTCAGAGGGTTGGTACACAGCCTATATGCACCACTGACATTTATTAATTTACCATGCAAGAGCTGTTTGGAAGTGGTTTTTTGTGCACATCACACTTTGGTCCTTGGTGGGCTGTGAGCAGGCTCAGGAAGGTGAGAGGCTGCCTTGCATGGGGGGAGCACAGTTCACTCTCTGGGTTAGAGGAGCCTCAGGGGGACACAGACAGCTAACAGGGTACCAGTGAGCTGGGAAACACAGAGATTAGAGGAGAGGGGAGCTAATTCAGCAAGCCCATAGCACAGGGATATTGCTCTTGGATGCATCAAGTTCTGGCCAAATGTTGTGCAGGTGAAAACGGCACAAGAGGATCCTGATTAATTTCTGCTCAGAGGTTTCTTCCAGTAAACTGGAAAGATAATTAATTGCAGGATGGCTGGAGCTGAAGAGCAAAGTTCTGATCTCTGCTGGGATTGCAGCCCCATGAGCCACATGGAAGATCTGTGAAGCTGAAGGGTTGTCTGGCAAAGAGCTCTGCTTTCTCCTGGCAACAGAGGACACACTCACTCATTGAGCCATGGTGCAAGGCTAAACACTGGATAGTGGTACTAAAATATTGTCTATTAATAAACTTTCACAGTAGTTTTTAACCCTAGGAGTTCCCACTAGGTAAATACATATGATTTTCCTTCAGTAGACAGGGAAAGAAAGCACAGCCTAACTGACCGATTTACCTGCTAAAACCATAGCACCTGGTGGCCAATCTAGCAACAAAGCAGATTTCTGTGTCATGTGTTGGAGGTTTGAAGGCAGCAGAGAAAGTAAGAGAATTTATATAGAGCATTTAATATATATATATATGTATATGTGTGTGTGTGTGTGTGTATATATATATATATATACATATACACACATACACACATATATATATGTTTATGTATAGAGTGTACTTATAAGGGTAGTTAAGAAAATCTACTTAGGTAAAGGATATAAATTCTGCCTTACTTAAAAAAGGAGAAGAAAGGAAACCATTACCTTCCCGAAGCAGAAGCGCCTGCTCCACTTTGCTGTGGGGCGTGGCAAGGTCCAGGGCACATTTGAGGTCAGCATTTCTGCATTTTGGGTTAGCACCATAGTCTGCCAGCAAGACAACAATCTCCACACTGGATTTCCTGGCTGCTGCATGCAGGGGGGTGTCCAGTCTCTTCCCCACGTTGACACTGGCTCCTTGGGAAACAAGAGCTCTTGGTTAGATCTGGTAGCAGCAGGGGCTGTCTGAGCCCATCCACATGGGCTGGTTTCCACCAGGAGCCTCAACAAATGAAGGGGATCATGGCACACAGGGCTTCCCCATCTCTCAACAGCAGCTGTGCAGAGCTCACCAGGTCAGACACTGCTCTGTCACCAAACCCTGTCTGCAATGCTCAGCATTGAGCAGCTTGGCCTTCAACCCAATACATGTTCAAAGCCTACCACACACTCTTTCAAGTTGTTAATGGTGTAAAATCTGACATGGATTATGGAAACTCAATTTTCATGGGAAAAAAAAAAACAAAAAAACAAAAACAACAAAATCTTTGGGTATTTCATTGTAATAACTCTGGAAGCACAGCAAGCAAACTGCTTGCCCCAGGCTGGCTGGGCACAGCAGGGCCACGCCTTGAGCAAGTGTAAGTCAGCTAATGCACACTAACAGCCAAAATTCGTGCTAGTTCATAGCCTGTGCCTGGACCTGCAGTGATTATTCTTCCAAGCAGCTTTACTGCTGCCCTCATCATCCACTGGGGAGGAGATGAAACTAATGGTTCTGATAAACTGCTGTGTTAAGCAAGAGTTTGTTTTGGTGAGTAATATTAGCCAGTATTTTCTGTGCTTCCTGTTATCATGCTGGAAAACTAAAAGAATTCTGTTTTCACATTCAGATAGCCACAGGGAGGTGTTTGTAATTAAGAATGCTTTTCACTTAGGAAATCATAAATTCTTTATCAACAGAGGGGAAGTTTTTAATGGCCTCAAATGAGTCTGAGAGAGTCAGGCTCCCAAACAACCCTTGTGGAAATAACCCACAGTGTTTTAAGTAGAGAGGCAGCTCAGAGAGACCAGCAGCATTGGCTCACACCATCACAGCTCTCCCCCAGCCCCTTTTCCAGGTGCACCTAGCTCCAAAAGCTTCTTGACACATTCTGTTCTCTGGTACGTGCAGGCCATGTAGAGAGGGGAGCCGTGCTGAGGGTCTTCTTGGTCAATGTCAACCTCATGGGCCAGGAGGGTCTCCATGCACTCCCTGTGACCTGTGGAGGGAAGAGCTCTCACTGAATTGCTGCAGAGCAGAGCACAGATACAGCTCTGAGCCACAAGAGCTGTGAAAAAAGCCAAACCTGTTTATCTTCATTGATATGGAATTTATTTTATTTTTTTTTATGCTTTGACAACAACAAAAGACAGGTTTGTCATGCAGTTATTGTTGGCTTGGCTCACACCCCTCACACCCAGAGCATTACCTCTCTTGACTGCTTCGTGGATGGGCGAGGGCAGGTGGCTCCCCAGCTGTGCCTTGGCCCCGAATTCCAGCAGCATGCTGACACAGGCTGCACTGCCACTGCAGCAGGCGTTGAACAGGGGAGTGACCCCATCGATGGTGGCTGCGTTCACCTG
The DNA here is from genome assembly GCA_030060385.1 of Muscicapa striata striata. Lineage (NCBI taxonomy): Eukaryota > Metazoa > Chordata > Aves > Passeriformes > Muscicapidae > Muscicapa > Muscicapa striata. The sequence continues at coordinate 3,363,293 of JAREIS010000031.1, forward strand.
CCAGGCAACACACACTCAGGGCAATCCTGCTCCAGGGGAGCGCCCTTGCAACACGCCTGTGCACACCAGGAGTGCACCAGGGTGAGACTCTTGTCTTGTGTAACTTCAGGAATTATTTTATTTACAGCTTTCTGAGTTATATGTTGTGACATAACATAGATAACGTTCTCCTTTGATATCTGCCCTCTTTCCCAAATAGTGAGTGCTGTAAGGCAGAAACTCTGCCTGCTATGAATGGTCCTGCTGGACCTGATAAAAATTGCAATTTTTTTATTCTTCCTTATTTTTAATGCGAAGAAGTTGAGTATTTTCAAGATTATTTAGTTTGCACCAGCCTCAAGGTGGAACACCCTCAAATGAAAATGGTTTTGCTTTTTAAATGAAAACACTTACTTTCTGTTTAATACTTTCACTTGAAAACACATTTCCAGCAAAAGAAATTTTCATAGAAACATAATCCCAAACAGAAAAGGAGCTTGAAGGAATTTATATGCATGTGTGTCTCTGCAAGACAGAAATTTTCTTCCCCAACTTCTGATGTAAAGACCTGGCAAGAACCTCTATTGCCATAATCCATTGGGACAGCAGAGCTGTAGATCCCAAAATAACAGAATCCCAGAATTACAGAATCCCAGAATCTGCTGAGTTGGAAGGGACCCATGGGGATCATCCCAACTCCTGCCTTGCACAGGACACCCAAGAATCACACCACATGCCTGTCTATGCTATGTTTAACTATGTAGCAGGCCCCCAGGGCCAATTTATGAAGCAAACCTGCATGTCTTTAACTCTGTGGCACACTGGAGAAGAACAATGGATTATGCAAGCAGTGCCAATTTGTAAATTTCCACTGCCCTCACCCCCTCCCAGTGCCATCAGGCAGGTGTGGCTGGAGCTGCTGGAGGCACTGGAGGTCTCTTGATTCTTTTGGTGCTCCTTGGTTTCTTGCCATATAAATTTTATTTGAAAACCCAGCTGACATTAAAGAATATTCTTATATATTTAATCCATTCCTTAATCTCTTTTGTGAACATGTATTCTGCCTTAGGTACAACTGTGGGAATTGCTATTTTATTATCAGATAAAATGTTCCATTGCTTCAAGCACATACATTTTACTTACAAGAGATTCCCAAACCTTCCCCTAGAAAACTAGATGTAATTCCAGTGATCATTGCTGAGGGGGTGTTGGAGTCAGTGAGTCAGGGGTCTCTCTGAATTCTTCAGAGAGAGATCAGAGTGCAGGAATTGAATTAAAGCCTTTGGATGGGTTGAAGTACATTAAGCCACTCACACATAAAGTAGATGTTTAAGTAGAAGTAAGTTAGTAAATTTTAGGGTGAGCTCTAATGCTTTAGTGAGTAAAAGGTTTCAAATGCCAAAGTTGCAGTGTGAGTTCTAGTGAAGGTTGCAAACATACTGTTGTTTTCAGTAGAGGCTCCAGGACCATGGTTGTAGACAGTGCTTAGACATAACAGAGCAATAGTAAGAATTTGCTTACATTTTTCAGATAAAACAAGATAGGGTGTATGCATAGTCTATACATAACCTGGCATGTTAAGAAACTGGAATTCTAATAGGTTAAGGAGTGGTGGTCCGAGTTTGCATCTTAGCTTGTTGGAAATATTCTATATAAGAGCATGTACTGGGGAGAGTTGGGGCTTTTTAGCCATTTGCTTCTTGCCATTTGCTTTTGAGCTTTTGCTACTGCTTTTGCCATTTCTTTTCTGCATGCCTTTGAGACTGATGTGCTTTGTAATAAATAAGCATTTTAGCAACTATTAGCTGCTTTTCTTATTTAAGATAACCCGACAAAGTTGGTGCTGAGATCACTGGAGGTCAGTAGCCTCACAAGGGGAGAGGGTGAAGATGTGAGTTACTTTCTTCAAGGTTATTTCACTCAGCATCTTTCATTAGTTTTCCATCAATGGTGACTGTGTTTCACACACAAAGAGAAAACAAAAGAAAATAAAGGGGTGATACAAGGGGGAGACCAGGATAACAGAACATTGTGATGTTTTTCCACATTTCTGTCTGAGATGCCCAGCTGCATCTTGGCCCTGCCACATGGGCAGCATGTCCAACATGTCCTTTGATGTGGGATATCCCTTCCCAGGTGCCCGTGTCCCCAGGGGCATGCCCTGCCCTTACCTGGGCCCCATTTTCCAGCAGCACCTTGGCACAGGCCACGTGGCCACCCAGGCAGGCCTCGTGGAGAGCTGACACCCGGTCTGTGGTCACCAGGTTCACGTTGAAACCCTGCAAGGCAGGACAGAGTGAGGACACAGCTCCTGCAGGCTCCCAGGGCAGGGAGAGCCGAGCCATGGCGTGTGCCCAGGGAAAGGGCTCAGCTGGGCTGGTGCTGCTCAGAGATTCAGTTCTTGTCCCCACAATCCACAGCTGGTGATGGGGTTAAAGCGGGAGAAATTACAAACTCTGCCTTCTATTTCCAGCTCTTTAGGATGTGCTGTCCATTGCAGGAAAGACATCATGTTTCTTTAACTTATAAGGGTGGCATTCCCTTCGCTAATAAGTCCTGCACCAGGAGTTACAGCTGGAGGGATTCACCTCCCTGAATGGGGATGCTTCTGGCACAGGTATCTGCAGCTCAGCTGGAGCTGGAAGCTCCCTCAGTGGGGAAAAACAGGATTCCCTAGGATATGATTCATCCTGTGCTAAAGCAGCTGTTTCCAGTAGGGCAGATGAATTGTATCCTAAAAGTTCTTTCATTCACTACATGGGGTACCCAAGTGTGCTTTGCTCACAGGTAATAAGCACCTGGTAAATCTATAAGAGAAGTGAGTCAAATCCCACCCACAAATCAGTTCCTCTTATCTGACCATCCAGGAAATGTTTCACACTGGAAGAAAGAACAGTGATTTATAAATGCCTTATTTCAGGTATTTCCCTAATTGACAGTTGCTATATCCCCACACAAAGACAAACCAGACATATTCACAAAGGGGAAAACAGTTGTCATATGTGTTTTCCTCTGAATGCAACTAAATCTCCTGGTAATTAGAATCTTACAAGCATGTGTGAGAACAGGCCTGGAAGCAGCTCCATTTTCCACTTGATGTCATATTTTGAAGCACAGTTGCTGTCTGCCTAATGTGCTATAGGCAGGGCAGCTCACGAGATGGCAGCAATGCACTTTTTGGTACACAGTACCCAAAGCAATGGCAGAAAGGAATACCTGAAAACAACCTCTCATGGCAAAAAAGTCAGCAGCCCTGATGCTGTGCGTATTAAAAGCACTGTAAACACTTCAGGCTAAGCATTATAGAAAAAAAATGTTTTTCAGTCATGTGAAAATATTATTAATGTAAAAGTTGTTGGTAAAATTTCTCATGCATTACAATGGTGCTAGGGGAATAGATAAAACCTTGAAAAAATAGAGATTATTCAATTTTCCAATTGTATGGTTGTTTCATACTTTGTGATCATGATATTCCTTCCAGATGAATTTCTTCTAGAGACTCCTAATAAGGAGACCTATTCTCAATCATTATTCATATATACATGTATATATATATTTAACAAATAAAACTCAGTCATAGCAAGTGAAAGAATAAGCACCAATATCTTGGGAAAAACAGGAATTCCAATGGAGAATAAGTTGTGGATCTTACAATGGCTGTTTGCCAAACATCACTCATGAGAAACCTTGTTTTCAATGTACATGAAAAATCAAACTCTTCTTTCAGGCATTGAAACAGGTGTTGGTGAGTTCTTGAGCCATTTTTAATCTGCAGCACTACCATCACCTCCCTGTGTCCAGGCACTCCCTGTGCACCCAGAGCCTCAGCAGCTTTCATGAAAGCCATGGTGCTGCAGTAGAGACTTCTGAGTGTCCCACAGATACCCAGGTATTGTCCCACACTTCATTTCAGGCTAGTAGTGTAACAATATTGGAAGCAATGAGCAATGGTTTGGCTGCTCCATGAACAACTTCATCCCTACATTTATCAGTCTGTGGTGACTCAGCTCCAATTCAGGCTCTACAGACATTGCTGTCTGGATCTCTTTTCATCAGCAAAGACCTTCATCTTTACTCCCAAAATTAAATGTCTTAGGGAAAGGAGAAAGGGTGGATTAACTAAATTATATAACCACACCACTGGGTGCTTCCTCAGTGTACAGCCATGAACAGTGCATAACCAGGGCAGCTGCTGAATACCCACAACATGGTGTAAGGTCAGCATAAATGGAGAGAGAGGGCTCAGAAAACCATCCTATCCCTAATTGAATAAAGCCTCTTTCTTTTTATCTCTAACCTCCATCGATTCCTTTTCCATAAAAATCACAGTAAAAATAATAAATAATAAATAATAATCACAGCAAGTGAAGGAAAGAGGGATCAGAAAATGGGAGGATGAACAGTCTGCAAGCAGCATCTTTTTTTAGCTGCAGCTATGCCTCAAGAGATGTCTGGAGAGGAGGCTTTCACACTGGCATCTCCAGTCCTTGAGGATGTTGTCCATTAGAGCTGCAGCCTCTAGTAAAAATTATTTACCTTGGCTATAAAAAGTCTGACAGCCAAGTCAAAAGCTTTACATCCAGGGAATTGATTTCCCTGCAGTTGACTTGGGGGCAAGAGGGAGAGGGGGACAGTTACCTATTTGTGCTAGATGAGGATACTGATTTTAGGCAAAAGTGGTAAGGAAGATGATTGGCAGAGCACAAAGAACCATAACCTATCTTTTTTTACATCCAGCTTGTTTTCCTTCTCATGTTTTCTCTCCTCCTCCCTTTTGCCAGAGCTCTTGGCTCCTTTTGGAGCAGGGGGTTGTAGGCTGACTTTATAAAAAGCAAGATGCACTTTTACTGTTTGGCATTTTTTTAAAAATAGCCTACATACATATATTTATTGTCCTTATTCTCAAGCCTAGTTGCATGGTTCATCATTGAGAAAGAGAACAAGGATCATTGTTTATTATACAGCAAACTGCAAGCTGTGATAGTCTTTGTCCCAGGCTTGTTCCCAGCTTCTTAGCTGAGCAAATTAATACATGCCCAGAGGTGTTTGTGCTGATATATTTATTCATACAGCCATATTTCTTATGCCCTGTTGCAGACTATTACCAGCTCACCAGCTCACAAATGCAATTCATGTGAAACCACCTTGCTTCCCAGCCTTTTCTTTACCTGTGGGCTTTTACCTGTGCAATCAAGGTTTTCAGAGAGAGAAGGCGTCCCTGGAAGGCAGCATCATGAAGAGGGGATCGGTCTGCCCAGCTACCTGAAACAGCAAATGCATGGAAGTGATTCAGGTATGCAGCAAAAGCAGATCTGGGGAGGACAGGGGAAGCACAGCCACGTGTAAAAGCAGATCAGGACTGAAATCAATGAGGGCACAGCAGTGAAACTGTGATGAATTAATTCCAGCAGAGCAGCTGAGGGGTCAGCAATGCTGAGAAAGCTGCCTGCTCACTAAGGGACCTGAACGAAAGCTTCTTGGCAGAACTTTTAAATGAACAGCTAAAAACAAGTTTCAGCAAAGATCACGAGTTTAATGCTACTGGGTCTCACAGGGAGACTTCAGAACCCTGCAATTCTCCTACTCAAAACTGTAACAGCCTCCTCCTTTCCTCGGGAGCTCTTATCACAAATTGCATCCCAGCTTCTCTGACACTTTGTTAAGAGCCTCATAGCAGGGTTGACTTGTCCATCAAATGAATTCTGGCATGTCCTTGGCAGTTTTATTTCCTGAAGTGACAATTTCATAAATAACATCCTCCCTCTCAGACTACCATGTAACAGGTTTAATCATTCTCTTCACTGAAAAATGTTAGAAAGTACACAGGAAAACAAATTCTGCCTGAAGGCTTTACTTTTCTTCTTTAATAATTTTGAGATGCTGAACTGTTCAAACTCCTTAACGTAGGCTTGCTTGCCTTTTTTCTTTCCCTAATCTATTTATGTTCCAAGAAAAATAATTCTTTAGCCTAGCTCATACCTACAGGCATAGACATTCAGCTCAGGTTAAACCCCTGCCACTCAAGCAGAGAGCAAATTTACTTGTCCTATACTAAAATTTATAACCATACTGTGACACAGTGTGTCATAAGTATTTCTCCAAAGGCCAGCTGCCCTTCCAGTGCCTCAGGACAGAAGCAATACAAGTGTTTGCATTCATGCTCTGTTGTACAGCAAACCCATGGGTGCTGTATTTGAAACCCTTGTCCTGTTTAATTTTTTCAGCTGTGCTGCACACCAGAGAGAATGGAAAGGGTGATTTATCTCCATTTCAAGTGCTACCCAAGGCAGGGAGGAACCAGAGAGAGGCACAGACACATCCATGGGGACTCGAGGCCAAGGACACAGCAGAGGTTTTACCCTTGGCCAAAGGATTCTCCTTTTGTTACCCAAGGACCAGGATGCACTTCAGCTATTGTAGTTACAGTTTTAACCACAGTTATTACTTTTGTTTCCATTTATTTACATAGCACTTCCTGGGCTCCTAAGGCAGGAAACTGGCATGGAAAGACCAGCTGGCACAATATATGGCAAGGCTCTGAATGACACATCAGTCAAAATGATGGAAACAGGAAACAAGTAGGGACTAAGGAACACCTTCCTGAAAACATCCCAAATACCCCACTCATCATGCTGGGGACTGAAATAGGCAAGCTGAGTTCAGAAAGTCAGAAGATATTGCAAGTGACAAAGCCCAGAGCCCTTATACAGCAGGAAGATTCAGGAGTTATTCAGACAGAGCTACAGAACCTTATTCGACTTTTTATGCAGAGTAAAACACGTGAGTGCGTGTTCTCACATGCATTTGCAGGGCATTTCCAGTGCATGTGGATGCACACACAGCCTCAAGACAACACACACTGCTGCACACCTCCACACCAGCCACCACAACCTACCTCCCTGAAACGTGTGGCAAATATAGTTCCCATATGGGGCACACCTCCCCTTCTCAGCTGGGAGCGACATGACTGAAAATGCTCTATTTAATGCCTACAGAGGAATTACACAGCCCTGCTGCTGCTGCTGTGCTGCTCCACTGCAAAGAGAAAATGTTGTGGAGCTCTGACTGTAATATGATATAGTGCCCAAACAACAACATCACGTGATCTTACATTTTGTAAGATTATCCTTAATGGCTTTCTGCAAATGGAAACTTGCAGACAAAAATATGTTACAGCCTGTTGAGTTTCAAGGCACCTCAATAAGAAACTGCTTGAAGCAAAAACTGCTGTTCACCACGTGTCAGATTATGATAGCAAAAAGGTGCTTGGAAAAAAATTACAGTAATAAATTATTTAAATTATGTTATAGAGAATAAAAGCTAAATTACATAACCAAGACATGCCTGTATATATACAGGCTTCATAAAGGCTTTGTCAAAAATGCTTGGCTGCAGTATTCTCTTGGCCAGATCTTAATCTCCCTGCTTTTCGTGGCCACCCCACACCATCTGTGTTCTGATACCTTCCTATGCCGGTTCCTGATGGCACAATCAGGAAGTTAAGTGCCCAAGGAATGAGTCACACAGCAATGTGTGATGTCACAATGCTGATAAGAATCTTCAGCTAGGAAAATAAGCCCTCGTTAGCAGTAAATTGAAAATACTGTGTCATTTTAATTAGTGGAATTAACAGGAATGCAAACACATGCCTACTCACTGTTATGGCAGTGATGTGAATGACTAGAATCATTAGAAAAAAACTAAACCATGAACTATGAAGTAACCAAGGAAATACAATGTATTCTTGTGCTGTGTATTTTTCAGAACTATTTTAGCTGCATTCATTTTCATCATCTGACTTAACAAAACAAGGATTCTTGGCTTGAATTCATAAAGTCATTAGTTATATCCTCCTAGCATCTCCTTTCAGAAAATCAATGTGCTAAAACTTTTCCCTAAATATTCTCTGGCAATAAAATTGGATGTTTAGTAAAACCATCTGTAACCACTGATAAAGAAATCTCACATCTGAGAAAAATATTTTTATTTACCATAGTGCCTTGAGCAAATGTTGTCCTCATTCTAGCTGGGTAATTGTTGGAGTCTCATATTTTGCACACCTAAATCATTCCTACACATACTAACACTGCAAAGTCCCCAGAAATGGTTAAACATTTACCCATGCATATAGCAAAAAATCCCTCATTTCATGGCAACTCACTGATTTAAATCCTCAAGTCACAAAAATGTGGCAAATAAAACTTTTAAATGTTAGAAAGTCCATGTTTTTACTTTACCTGGGACTATTCCATAGATCTCTTCTGCTATCCTGGCAGCTTCTTTTCTGTTGCCTTTAACAATATAGAAATGGGTCAGCAAAGCCAAAGAAATCTTAATTAAAAGCTTGAAGCAAAACAAAGCAAAAATGGCAAAATAAATATTAGTGAAAGAATGGAGTATAGAAGTGCCCTCCATTTTGGTTTGCTCTTTGAATAGTTTCTCAGGTTGGCCAAGTTGCACTGGACTATTCTTGGTATCATATGTCATCTATTTTAAACACTTCAGGACCTGCTGTTCCGCTGTTACCAAAAATACATCCTGGTTTTATTTGGCATGAGGTATTTGAACTAAATAACAATATCAAAGATAAGATATTTTGAACATCTCTGCAGACAGAAAACAAATGAGAAAATTGCTTCCAAACCTACATAAATGAGAATAAATTTTCAGACAGATGTTCTCCATGCCATCTGAAAGCCCATACATTCACATTAGGTTTATTCTTTGAGGTAGCAGTTCCATTTACAAAGACTGCATAGATAAAGTTGCAGATATTGTTCAGTGGTGCTGCAAAAAGAATATTTTCTGTCTTTTCCGTCTTGAGAACAGGCCTTTCTGGTATTCAGATACAGAACAACAGCAAATGTCAAAGAAAAGCATTATCATGAAAGAATTTGAAATAAACACACATGGCCAAAGCCAGGGCTAAGAAGTCAAAGTTATTCTAGGAAGAGAAAATACATAGAAATTGCACAAAAAGAAACACATTATAACATGCCATTTTTTTCCATTACTCAGGGATGGAATGGTGTCCATTGATATATTTTCCAAACAGCATTCTCTGTTTCAGAAATATTTTTGCATTTTCTTCCATTGATTCAAAACTGTAATATTTGAAAGTGAACATGATGCACCCTTTCTTTAACTATCCTTTTTACTTTCTGAAGGCAAATGGCTTCCATAGAGAACAAAGGATTTTTTCTGCATGTATTTATTTGAATCGATGTAGAACACACCATCTCTTTTTATTTTAAACTTTTATTTATTCCTATTTTCCTATATGTACCACAGGAGGATGTTTTATTTCTTACTTGATTCCCCTCTTTGCCCAGGTTCTCTTAGCCTTCAATTCTGACATCTGTCAAGGAAAAGAGCAGGATGATTCGTCTCTTAGAGATCTCAAAGAGATGGTGGATATGCACACAGAAATTATGTAGCAAATTATTTCTCTGGGCATTTTAGATCTAATTTCTTTTGGTTAATCACAATACAGCTGGTTTAGTACCTTGCTGTCTCTAGTGCTCAGCTCTCCCAGGAGCACTAAAATGCTATATGAAAATTGTGCAGAGATAAAACACCCCAAGCAATTTTCTCAAGTGAACCAATTTTTCTAAACTTCTGAGTTATTATATTCTTACATAACTTAACTTCTTACAAAAGCATTACATCTACTTTTCCTTACACAGTAATATCATATACCTGTAGAAAGTATAATACTTATGAATCCAAAAGAGGAAAATTTCTTCTTTTTAATCCCTTTAACACAGTTTGTCACAGGACAAGACAGCTGAACATACAGATTAAAGGAGAAGTTCAGTTCAGTTGAGGAATCACAGAAAAACATATTGGTTTATTGACAGTTAATTCTACTCAGCTGAGGAACGAAGAGGAGAAATTAGCATGCAAAGGTCGACCAAAAAATGGAATAGTCAGCCCAGAAAAATCTGATAATGAAAATATTACTCCTGAAACCAGAGGAATAGTAAAAGCTGTAAAGAACAAAATATAGGATGCAAAGAAAAAGAACACATAAAAATATTAAGACCATTTCAAAGTAAACTCAGCCTAAATGATGGAGAAATCTTTCTCATGTAGGATTTACAAAACTGGCTCTCAACAGGACATAAGCAAGAAGGAAGAGCACTTTTTAAGAGAAAAAAACAGAAAACTGGCTTTTGGTCACAAAGGAGATTCATTGATTTCTTTCATAATCAGCTTGCTAGATGGTATGTAGAATTGTACATGTCCATAAAACTCAGAAATACAAAAGAAACTGAAAATCAGATGATTCCACTGAAATTCTCTTATCTCTAGGGGAATGATACCAAAGAACTCTCCAAGTGCTGTAGAAAACTTTGAGGAAGTTTGACTGCTTGGAAGGAGTCACCGGAACATGACTCTCCTGGAAGGACTAACTCTATTTGTGCAGCAGCAAAATCACCCTCCTGGCTTCAGAATAGGATAAATAAAGATTTTCAGTTAAATTATTCAGTGAGTCATTTGAGAAAAACTTGTCTAATCTCCTAATCTGCTCTTGGTGTACAAGAGCACTAAGAAAATTACTGCAGTGGATGTAAAAGAAAATCATCACGAGGAAGACAGCTGAACAGCAATGTGGAAAGTATGAATACTGGTGAAGGTGGTAGTCAGGCAAACCACAAGTAGATTGGGTGTGATCACTCAGAAATCTCTGGTATTTTTGAAGCCAGAGAGATGAGCAACACTGTGTAGGCGTGAGAACAGGCAGAGCACAAGAGCAGTGACAGTGCAGACCCAGGATTGTCATCGTTCCTCCCCTGCTCTTTTGAGCGTCATTGCTGTGAGCTGGATTATGCAACTCCATTGACATGAGTGAACAAGTCAGCCCCTCGTAGGAAAACACACCTCACTGAGAACTTCTGCTAGATGCCCAAACTACTCCATGAACCACTCTTAACTCAAGGATAATTACTAAATTGTTAAATCAAAATATCCCAAAAATATATTAAACCTTAAAAAAAATTGTCATGAGATAATAAATAGAAGACATTTACAAGATCCTCAAAAAAAAAAAACAAAACCCAAACACCCCCCCCCAAAAAAAAACCAAAAACAAAAAACTGGAAAGGCAGTGTTTATATATGCTCAGTTTACAAACATGCAAGGAATAAGCAGGAAAAAAGAGGCAATCCAGCTTAGAAAACCACTCATTTTCAGTAAAGTTCACCTTGACTTTATCCAACTTCTAGGGGAGAAATATCTGATGTGACCTGAAGAATTTCGCAAGGAAATAAAAATTTGAGGGATCCTCATCTCAAAGAACTTCAAGGACATATTGGTCTATTCATGTTCTTGCAGTAATTTGAATTATAGCAGTGCATTTCTAATAAATATAGTTGGGATTAGAATATCAAGTGTATTCAATCAAAGTAAGGCAACTGGGGAAAAAAAGGAGTCAGGGACACTCAAACAGAAGAAATGAGAACAAAGCTGACTGTACAGAGCCTGGCTACTTCTTTTCTATCAGTTTGATCTAATAAATGACACTACTTCCCATAAGCCTTGCCTTATTTGCATCCTGAGGTCAGCACACTTACAACACTCCTGCTTTTAAAGAGAGATATGGAGAGTGACTCACTGGCTTCCCTCAAGCCAATGTGGGATTCATCTCACATATCTGCCACCCATCACAATGGGTAGGGACTGGTTATTGAAACTCCTGCTGCTGCCTGGGCAGGAGGACAGCAAATTCCAGCAGCAGCCAGTGCCTGTGTTCCCAGGGAATGCACCAGTCCCTGCCCTTGAACAAGCAGCTTGAAGAACCAGCATGTACAAGACAACCAGCCATGCACAGTTAACGTTTGATGAATCCTGCACAAGTAGCATCTCTACAGTTATGTCAGTGTGGAAGCATGGCAGGATCTGAAAGCAACCTAATCTACCTGCTAGGTTTACAAGAAAAATGCATAATTTTGGTAAAATTATAAATGCAGATGCATGACCACATCCTGCCTTTAGATTTGTTCCCTTAAAAAATATCCACCTGTTATTTATGTCAATGCTCAAGTCATTAGGGAAAACTGTGGAAGTCAACATACAACCAAGTATTATGATGCACAGCAAATATAATGAAAGTAGATTGTGTTATCATAGCAATAAAACACTAAAATATTGAAATACTTTTAACTTTAAAAAATCAAAATATTAAACCATTTTGACATTGATTATTCTTTTATCTATTTACAAAAAGTCTGTATTTTACTGAAGCAGAAAGCACTGGAAAGACTTTTACAATTAATTTTTAAAAGTTTAAGCATATATGGAAAAAAAGGGACTAGTGAAGAGAAATATCAAAAAGGGAAAAAGATAAGCAGATGCAGAAAAACTTGACCACAAAAAGAGTAAATTACAGTATTTACCTTCTTACAGATCTATCCACATCCAGTAAAACACTGTGAAAAACTAATCTTATATCCATACTGTACTTGATGCTTGTAGGGTATATTGTAAGGCTTAACCTACAGTTTTCAATTATCAACACCTTAATTCAGTGTCTGCACATAATGTATTGGAAACAACATTTCTCCTTGTGCCCAGGAATGAAATTTCATTGCAGTTTGGGGGGTACCTACTATACAGGTCTTCCTACACACTAGAGGCTCTGCTCTGTGCAAGATATTGCTTAATTAGTGTTACTCTCTCTTTGCTAACAGTTCCCCAGTATTTCATAACAATCAAATGTTACCTACAAGCACAACTGAAGCATTAAATTTTTTTTAAAAGCTGTTTCATTAATTTATAACTACATTCATCATCTCAGTAATTTTTTTTAGTAGTCTGCTTATTTTTTGTAGCCTTTTTCATTTTACCCAACTACACTTTGTAAAACTGGAAATGTTTCTATGGCATCACCCTTTATTCCACTGTACAAGGCCAGTGAGCAAATAATTCTCACAGAGTTCTGCATAATAAAAGTGGTGTTATTTGAGAAACCAGCTCTGGGTTAAGTTTGTACAGCAGCTTGTAAAGAAAGATGATTATTAAAAAACATTCTCATAAGAACTCAAACAACCAGTGGTGGAAAGCAGCATTATGCTTTGTAGTTTGTATTTTCTAATTATATGTTCCCACCTATTAATGAAATGTATCCATTTTTATGGAAAGGTAAATAAATCTCTAGGTAAACTTTACACTGGTCTTGTAAACAAGACCATAACAAGGTTTTATTATGTTATTCATAAGTACACAATGTTCCACAAAAGAAAAAAGTATTTTGAACAGATACACACAATCCTTAGTGTTTGTAGATGTTTCAGGAAACCAAATAGAAATTAAAGAGAACAAACAAAATATTACTAAAAATGCATATATATATATATATGTATAACATTTCCCTGGAGTGACAATCAGTATTTTCAAAAGGTTAGAAATCTGAATGCTTGAATAAAATTAAAAAAAAAAAAAAGAATAACTTAGAAAAGAAAATATTAGCTTAATTCTACCCATTTACCCTTAAACCTTGTGGCATCATTTTGGATGACTTTCACTTTTAATGCAGAGTTTGAAAAACTCAAATTGTAATATTACATGTTGTATGTTACATATCAAAGGCTAAAAATTCTAGTAAAAGAAAATAGACTTTATATATGGCAAATATTTATATTATCTTTGTGTTCCATGAAAATATGGTCAATGAAATTATAAAATGCTTGTGCAATTACATCTCTACCCAAACAACATGAATTTGGCAGAAGTAATGTGTTAAATAGTACCCTCCAAGGGTTTGGAAACAGTATTCTCATATTGCACAGTTTTAATATTAATACAGTGTCCAACAGCACGCAATACTCCAGTCATAAAATAGTAAGCTTGTCATCATTAGTGATGGTTGAAAAAGAAATTAACCCAGTGCATCAGACAAGGAGCAATTTTAGAGGTGGCTGAATGAAATAAATGCCTCTTCTCACACACATTGGCACAATGCTGTGCTGCCTCTTGCCCCACGTACACATCACTCAGGACTCCTCACAGATGCTCCTTCTCTCTCTCTCTGTCTCTCCATGAAAAGCACAGCCATTGGGTAATTCCACTCAAGGGATACCTTCCCAAGATTTCACGTGCAGAATGTGCCAGCCAGTGTCTCTGATGGGGATGAGGTGGAATCATTCACCCTGAACGCTGTCCCTCCCAGAGATGGACTGAAATGCCACTTTGGTCATAAGTAAGGGCAAGAAGGAGAAGTGGGAGGAAAAAGGGATCGGTGGGTGGGAGGTGGGAGAGAGCAAGTAAAGCACAAGTGTGCTTGTTAAGCCCTTCACAGTTTTTGCTCTCTCACACACATGTTACCTCAGACTTTGGCACAGTCTGCTGGAAGTTTTCAGGCCTGAGATGTTTCTGAAGGCTGTATTATCTCTAAAGAATACTATTTCTTTGCCTATGTACCAAAAAACAAAAACAAAACCCAAAACCACTATAAGCTCTATATCACTTTCACACATGTAAGAGAAAAGGACAAATTTAGCACCTCTGAAAATATCATATCAGAAAATCATTATGGAATCGTGTTTTAGCAACAGGATAAGCACCTCTGACTAGGGAAAAATCTTCAAAATAATAATGCCATGCAGGCAAAACACTGTCACTGGGACACAACTGCTAGAACTAAGTCTCTGAAATTTACATGGTAATTGGACTTTAGGACTAATTTCAAGTGCTATTTTCATCTTAGGAGAAAAAAGGTGTATTTTGTTGAGTTTTTAATTATTTTGAAAGAGGTCTTAAAATAAAAATCACTGTAAATATCAGGGATTAGCAGGAACTAAAGTAAGCTAATAATTTTTGTGTTTTGCTTTCCCAAACACCTTAAGTCTCTTTCTGCAATGTTCAAGTTATCAAGAAAAATCTTGTATTTTTGTTTCCAAGGCTTCTGACACATATAAAAGCCATGTTCTCCTCCCAGCTTTGAGTGCAAAAGAGATGCCTATAAATTTGCATGAATCCAAAACTGAACTAAGAACATCATCCTAAATTGAGGTAGCACATTGAACTAAGTTTCTTTCTAAGAACTTCAGAAAGAAACTAAAGAGTTTAAAGAGTGGTGTCTCTGTCAGCAAGCATTAAAACCGTTAGTGCCCAACACATTCTTCCCTCTCCCTTGAGCAGTGTAAGAGTTTTGAAGTTCTTCTTTAACTCTTCTTTTTTTCCCAAAAAAATACTGTTTAGTCCATGCACCCTTAGGTCCTGTAGCATCTATTGCAACATCAATCATGGAATCTGGAGTCATCCACCTCAGAAATGCCAAGAGAAGGAAGTTCAGAACTGCTAAAAAAGCGAAAATACACCCAGTCACTGGGCCACAGTGAGTCATTAATCTGTCAAGTCGTTCCTTCATTGGTAAAACCACCTCATCTGCAACTCTGTCATACACCTAAAGAGAGAGGAGACAGAAAGTAACATCTTAAAAACATATTGCTTCTACCTCAAAAATCTGGCAGTACTTTGCTGTCACTGCACAAAATAAATTATTTGTTCTTAGCTACCAGATGGGACAAATATTACCCCCCAAAAAGCTTTGCAGATCCTAAGTGCTGATTTATGAGTTTTGTTCTAGATAGTTCGTTCGTTTATTTAAGGAGAAATATAAAACATTCTCTTCTTTTATATACTTCAAATGTATTTCATTAACTAGGAAGGCTGCATACTTTGTCTCTCATGTAGTATTATACAGAAAGGGTCGGGGGTTTTAATGAATTGAATGGTTTCTAATCTCATTTTCACATTAGCCCTAGGAAGAGCTTGAACATGCAATTACTAGATTTTAAACACAAAGATGGATGAACTCATAGGTGAGTTTGGCACTATTCCAAACTCTGTATTTAAACAATGAAGCAAATCATAATAGGCTCCTGATTTTTGTTTAAAGAAATACTAGTCAATTACTGCACAAAGCAAATACATGCTACTAGTAACTAATTGTAGCCAACTACAAACCCACTACAAACCACTCCAAAAAGGCTTGAAGGACACAGTTTTTTTCCTTAAGAACGTTTCAGACTCCATTCCACAGGCAACTTAAAAATTTGCTAACAACTGTCTTCTGTACAATTTAAGATCTATGCATACATCTACCAAGCCTATAACCATTTTCCTTCACGAAGTACTGGTGGATGTTTTTAAGAGAAGACTATATAAAGCAAACTCAAATCTAGGCTAATGTCTGTAAAAACTTTGCAATTCAAATTCTGCTTGCAGTTACAAAATCATAGAATGAATGATACTGATGGCACTTGAAAATAATAAAACAAACTGGTTGTACATGGCACTTTGAAGAGGCTTATAAGAGATATATAGTTGAGTGCAGTAGTAAGTAAGTAAGAGGCTTGGGGTTCAGCTGCTCTCTCATCCCTAAAACACAGGGGGTGAAGTCAGAAGAGACACATCTCCATAGTATTTGTAACATTACTTGTATAACATAACATCACATTTAACATTGCAGCCAATATTATTCATGAAAAGGCAGAGTTTTTATATTGAAGTGCAGTTCTAGTTCTGAAATATGATTACAAAACTATGAAAATAAATTTTCATTACAACCACAGCTTATGTAAACCCAGCTGTATTCAGCCTTCCAGCATTGAACTACCTCTCAAAATTTTAAACTACTTGCTAGCACATGGCAAACTTTGTCATGAACTGTCCTTACCTTGTCATACACCTTATGTTGTACGTTTTCCAGTTATGCCAGTAAACTTGCTTCATGTGAAGACTTGAATAAATAAATGAGTAGGAATCTAACTAAAGATCTAAGCTTTTCTTCACAATATTTACCAGCAATTATGGCATGTTAGAAAATTCAAACAGAAAAAAAAAAATCACCTATCCAGGAATGTATTTGGGAAAAAAAAAAAAAATTTTTCTGAACCTTTTAAAACCATGTATGTTTGACAGGAAACATGCTGAAAAATTACACTGGACTATTACACAGTGAATGTGCATAGTAATATTTCAAAGCAAGAATTGTTTCAGAAATGGACTTTCAGAGAATTTGAAAGAAGTGATGATACATACTTTCTCAGTTCTCTCTGCTACATTCCTCCACGTGTAAAATGTCTTTACTTCATTATGAACAGTTTCTGGAGATGGCAGAGTTCCTGATCTGAGCTGGGCAATAGCTTTTTCTAGTCCATCACACAAAGATTTCACAGAGGGCTCACACAAAATGATGAGATTTTCTGGAAGTACCTCCGGAATCCCACCAACTCTTGTACTCACCACCTTTGAAACAAACAAAAGAAACAGCACATATGCAACATAAAAAATGAAACTGTGTAACGACAATGCTATTACATTGTTTAGATGCAGCTATTTAAAAGTATAGGAAAATATAATGATTTGAGAACTTGACCTGTATGTGAACTAAAGGTGTAAACCCCAGAGAAGACAGCACAGTAGATGACCTTCAGCATTGTCCAGAATGATGCTTTGGTGCCATGATAAAACAAAAGACTTGGTCAAATGAGTGATGATGAGACACCTCTCCTGAAGGTGCTTGCCACAGTATAAAACTAAACCTGTGTAACAGATGTTGGACATTTCCTCCACAGTATCTCAAAAAAACTGTTACCTCTATTTGCAGAGAATAATTTTACCACATACTTAAGATTTCAGTTTCCTAGGTTACTGAACACTTGCAAAAACTTATTTATATTAATCTGAATTATATTTTTAAAGGGAAATCAGAAGTTGCTAAGACTCACATTGTACAATCATCTCTACACACTGGGCAATAAGAAACTGCAGAATGTCCTCACCTCCAGAGAAAAGAGATGGCAAGAGAATAACTACAACCAGGTAATAACTCCTGTCAAAAGATACTGAAGAAAAACCTGAAGTCACTCACATTTTCTATACTTAACATAAATTAGGTAGTCTTGTCAGTCTGTCTTCTTAAAAAGGTTTCTTTACATCTTAATGTGAAACCCTAATTCTTTATTGCTATTGACTTAACTTCTTTTTGAGCTGTCAATCTGAGTTGTAAATTAGTTAGAAAGGGCTTTTACTGTTTTTGCTCTTGCCAACTTATTTTGAATTCCTACACAGTAAGGCATTTTTTCTGCAGCTACTTTCAAAGTAAACCTTTGTGAACATCAACTACCCCAAAACTCTGTAAAGGAGTAAATACAAAATAGTATTTTGGAGAGGTAGTCTGGCTAGTTCAGAGAACTGAGAGTAGATCTACATATTATTCCCAATTCTGTACAAAATTCTTCTTGGAGCTTAAGCAGTTTCAGTTAACCCTTCTATCCCAGCTTCCAGGTGATCTGTAAATGGGGATAATGTATGCTTACCTCTGTCAAGACAGAGCCTCAGATGAAATCAAATGTTATAAGCACATATTATTTCACTGTGAAATTTGTTTAAAATGGATACATGATTTCTAGATATTGAGATTATTTTTTTACCTGTAAACCACAGCTTGCTGCCTCCACAATAGCCATACAAAAGGCCTCAGTGAGGGAAGTGTTGAGAAAAATGTGCCCCTGGACCAGGACATTTCTAACATCCTGGTGTTCCAAGCCTCCTAGAAGACGTACCCTGCAGACAACAGGAAAAAACCCCAAAAAAATCCCCAGAGACAATCATTAGATTTGGACCATAATAATGCTGTACAGTGTTATGCATATTCTGAAAAAGGTACCAGTGGTTCACATTTATATAGTGAGAGAACAAAGACAGGCACCTCAGTTTAGTTTTCTCTAATCTTTTCCAGCAATGGAGAAACAAAAGATTCTGGTTTTTTATTGTCACACTGAAAGAAACTTCTGAAAATAAAGTTGGTGGGAGAAGTTGCTGTTTTAATGACATTTGCCTTCAGAACATTGCTGCTGAGCCTTCTAGTTCTGCAAGAAAAATTTGCTTAATTCAGTTAATAATTAAATTTGTCAAATGCATTATCTAAATTTTCAATGTGAGGTCTGACTAATCTGAGTTTGAAAAGGGAAAAAGTTTTTAAGATACAATGGTCAGGACCTATCATCTTGAAGAGATATTGGAAAACAATTAAGGTTAAAATGGGAACGATAGTGATAATTTTAATTGGGGAGATCACTGACTAAAGTACAAAACAGGCAACAAAAAACTTAGAAAAGAAAATTAACAATTGAGAACATGAAACTTCTTGATCAAGAAAACCCCAGAGAAAAATATAAATGCATATGTATCATGGCAACATTCTGGTAACATGGTAGCACCAGGGAACATGCCTATAGTCCTACAGGAACACATGAGACAAGCACAATGCTTAAGAGTTTCATACTGAAATAATAAATTACTAGCAGCCATCATCACATGCAATGGCACAAATGAGCTGTTTAACACATGATGCCATTTGAGATCCAAGTATCATGGTTGAAGAAGGGAAATGATAAATTTATATCTAAGTCAGCTTTCTGTGGCTTGAGTGAAGGCTCATTCAGGGCCTATTCACAGAAGTATGAATTAATCTCTGGATCATAGTCCAGCTCTCAAAGTCTCCACTGTCTAGTTTATCTGTCTTGCTTTTAGGTCTCCAGCTTCAAATTTTGGGGTTTATCAGAGGGTGGAAGACAGGCAGTTCCCCAGTGCTGAAGTACCTTGAGGGGTCACAGATATCCACAGAACAAACCTGTCATGTAGCTGGTATCTCTCCCGGACTTCCTCCAGTATGATTCGTTTTGGTCCTTCTCCTCCAACTAGGAAATGTAACTCTGGATATTTCTGACAGAGCTTCAGGAATGATGCCACTAAGCAAATCAATACCTAAGAGCAAAAAATTGGGGCAAGCCATTATTGCATTTCATTTCAGAACTTTTCATGATGCAGCCCACATCTACAACTATATTCAAGAGCAGAAGAAGCGGAAAAAAAAAGTCTCTTAAAGACAGTTAAACTTCTGTACACAAAAATACGAAAAAAAGACAACTTGTGACATCTTAGGAGACAAATATGGAAAAAAAAATTACTTAAGTTGCTGTCACTTGAGTAAATAAAAAACAATTAAAATATTTCTAACAGAATATATAGACCAGGCCCTAAATATGTCCAACATGAGCCAAATCTTCCATTTTATAAATTGCAGTTTTCAGTATCTTCAGTATTTCAATGGAAACACACCTCTGAACCCAACATATACAAAAAGAAATGTACATTTCTTCTTCTTGAGCTGACAAATACAAAAGCTTGGAACAGCCACCTCACCACTCCCAGTGAAAATTCCATCCATACCACAGATACAGCCTAAGTGATACTTGACCAAGACCATTCCAAAGGAAGAAAACAACCAGAACAAGCTTATAGTTGATCCCCCATTACCTTTTCTGTAAACAAGTCTGCTGACAACAACAATTGTTATTGTACTGTCATCCCTCCTCGAGGGGTCTGGAGTGAAGTCCGTGGGATCGACAGCGTTGGGGATGACAGAGACTATCCGAGGGTCCAAGGCTGCCCGCAGCACCGTGTTCTCCTTACTGGTGTAGGAGACGCAGATGATGTGGTTGGTGTCGCACAGGGACACCGTCAGCAGCTTGTTGGTCAGCACCGAGCTGACATCGGCGAAGCCGAAGAGGGAGTGGTCGGTGAACACGGTGCGCAGCCCCATGCTCTTGGCGTGGAACAGGGCGTCGTGGGCCATGGCGGAGAAGGAGCTGTGGGCGTGCACGATGGTCACCCGCTCTCGCACGAAGATGTACCTGAGCAAGGGCAGGCTGTGGAACAGCGTCGTGGCCGTGGACTGGTTGTACATCACCTTCAGCGGCAGGTAGTACACCTTCAGCCCGCTAGTGAGGTAGCGGACGCCCTTGCGGTGCCCGTAGGCGTGGGTGACCACCAGGACCTTGTGGCCGCGCTCGATGAGGCACTGTGACAGCTGGTACACGTGGCTCTCCACGCCCCCCATGTTGGGGTAGAAGAAGTCCGACACCATGCACACGCTGTGCGCCGCCGGGCCTCCGCCCTCCATGCCGGGCCCGCTCCTGCCGGGGGAAGGACCACAAGGCGCCATCACTCGCCGGCGGCCGCCCGCGACGACCCCCGCCCCCTCAGTGTCGGCGGCGCCGCCGGGCCCACCATGCGTCCCGCGCAGGCCGCACGCGGGGAAGGGCGGCGCCGCGGCCCCCGAAGAGTCCAGTCACCGCGGCGGCCGGCGCGGGGAGCGCGGGCGGCGCTGAGGGGCGGGGACCGTGCACGTACCTGCCGGCGGCCGGCGCTCCCTGCGCGCTGCCCGGCGCCATGTCCCCATTTCCCGGTCACCGCGCCAGCGCAGCCAATCACCGCCCGGCGCTGCGTCACGCGGGAAAACGAGCGCCAATCGCTGCGCCGGACCGGGATTCACTCCCAGCTCCCTATCCCGGGGTCCCGCCCCGCTCCCAGCTCCCTATCCCGGGATCCCGCCCCGCTCCCAGCTCCCTCTCCCGGGATCCCGCTCCACTCCCAGCTCCCTGTCCCGAGATCCCGCCTCGCTCCCAGCTCCCTCTCCCGGGATCCCGCTCCACTCCCATCTCCCTATCCCGGGATCCCGCTCCCGGCACCGAGACCGCCCCGCTAACGCAGCAGCGGTGTCCGTGCTGTAGCGGGAATCTCGTCCCGGCCGGTTGTTGCCAAATAAATGTAGTACGGAGCTACTGAGAAAAAGTGACCTAAATGCCGTATAGGGATGGGATTGCCTCAGAATTCCAAAGGCTTCGCTCTGTCCCCGGTGGAGAAGCTCTTCTGGTGTGTTTGGCGTAGTTACAGCTGGAGCTCCCGAAACGTTCTAGACTCTTCTGCCACAAGTGCTGAAAGCTTGCTGTCTCTAAATGGAAATAAATTTTTAAAAACATGTTTTTTATAGACGTTCCGGGAGCTTGAACACTGGGAAAGGAGCTGGGTTGGCATCACTTGGCTATGTATTCCTGGTCTTCTCAAGGAGCCTTACCATCAGCCTTTTCTGCAGCTCCGACACTGTCCTGGCTGCTGCTGGCTGCCAAGAAGGGTGTTCATGCCTTTCCTGTATGTTCCCAAAATTATGTTCAGCAGCTCCTTTTTCTTGCCAAGATTTCTGATATGAATTTTGTCAGATTTGAGTCTGTCATGATTCCTATGCAAATATGCTTGTTGTGAGTGACAGTACAAGCTGACCTAGGCTGGATGCTAGCTGGATTCCTGTTAGACTGAAGCTTGGACAGACATGGTTTAGAGACACTGATCCCAGGAGGGACTAAAGAGGAAATCTGGAACTTAATTCTGGGGACTGAAAGATGTGAAAAACTCTTAGTCTGTGTTGAATAAGAAAAGCATGTTCATTGATTTAATTTTTCTCTTATTGAATGCGTTCAGAAAGGTGGGACCAGCCCTGGCAAATTGGATTTCATCATTAGGTGCTTCTCTGGCATGTCAAGAACCTGAATTTCAGGATGAGAAGCTGAGTGTGAGGCCGGAAGAGGGGAAGCTTCTCACCAGCAGCAGCAGGGTGTGAAAGAAGAAGAGAGTGAGAAGCAGGAGTTTATAGGGATCCTAGTTCTCTGCAGAAGCTGTAGCCTGAGTGTAAACCTGTGGCCTTGAATTTGCATCTAGGAAAAGCCACCAAAGTGGTGCCAGGAGAAGGAGGAATGCACTTGGGGGTTCTTCACTGCAGCACCCCTTGTGAGCTCTGGTAAATGGTGGTGGTGACCTCTCGTGCTGTCACACTGCCCTGAAGAATCAAGCTGTCAAGTCACTCCAATTTTAGCTGTCATGGTTTTAACTATTTGGAAAATTATTTTTTTATATTAGTTCTTCATATGTGTTCTCTAGAGAAGTTGCAATTCTTGGTATGCAAACTTTAAAAATCTGAAGAGAAATCATAACTGGTATATGACATAGCAGCCCCTTTCTTTACCTTCTCAGCAGTTTTCATAGGCTCTGGATGTCTTTCTGAAGGAGATCAGGGATGGTGGCCAACCTTCACGCCTTTGGCCTGGCATGTTGGCTTTGGTGCTCTAACATCTGTGTTCTTCCTTAAATGTGTCTAGTTAGGCTTAATGTCATTCCTGTCAGTGGTCCAGTAAATCCCCCTGTATCAGCAGCCTTATCCTGTTGTCATGTTCAAGGGAACTTGAAAAATTTGTCTACCAAGAAGCCTAGGAAAAACCTTAGTGGAAAGGAAAGGAATCTTTGCCACTGCCAAGTTGAAATAGGTGCTGCTAAATTTTGTCTCCACAGCTGGTTCACTAGGATGGGATAACATTCACTTTTCA
Organism: Muscicapa striata striata; assembly: GCA_030060385.1. Classification (NCBI taxonomy): domain Eukaryota; kingdom Metazoa; phylum Chordata; class Aves; order Passeriformes; family Muscicapidae; genus Muscicapa; species Muscicapa striata. The sequence continues at coordinate 3,386,500 of JAREIS010000031.1, forward strand.
CTGGCTGTGCTGTTGTGTATTCATAAAAGTATCACAGACCCTGGTCATATCACGAGTCTATCCTACCCTGATCTGAGGTGAAGCTGATATTGAAGGGACCAACAGCTGAAGAAAGAATAAAGTTTTTTTACTTTCTAAATCCTGCACTCAGTATATTCACTCCCTCAGAGTACATACAAGGTCAGAGTGAGACTGTAGAATAAATAGAGTAGAGAGTAAAAATGTAGAACCTGTGACAGCAGAGTAATTGCCACTTCCAAGCCTGGTCCTTGAATGCTCTCTAAAACATCTCATAAATTGAGTTAATGGAGAGAGAAGATGGAGGACACTCAAAGAGACTCCTGTGTCTTTGTTCAGGCAGCAGATGCCATTGTGCCTCAAGGAGACCTCTTCAGTGTTCTTGAAAATATAGGAAAACTTTCTGCCGAATACTCTGTGCTTTCAGCTCCCACTCAGCCTCCTCTCAGGCTGAATTTGCCACTCTATCCCCCAGCCTGTTGGATGACACTGCTCTTATTCCATGGAGCCAAGACCATCACTATTTGTTGAAGTGGCTTTGCTGTGTGTTATAAGCTGGTGTATTAAATTAATGCATTTATTTGCACTCAATAAGCCTAAAGCATGCACATTTATTATTAAAAACAGTAGTAATTGACAAAAACAAGCTATCAGTTATTCACAGAGTACTTCACACAAGAGCTGTGAAGCAGTGCTGCTCTAGAGCTTGATGCTGTGGCAAGGGAGCCATAGTGCTCCTGGAAAAAAAATCTTGTGATGTGGAATAGTGGTGTGAGACTGCATAACTGGCTTGAAGAACGTTTTCTTTTCATGATTCAGGAAAGCAGAAACTATTGGAAGCCACAAATTAAGTACATCACTGAAAAACAGTACTGCTGAATGGAGAATTGTGGCCTGTAGATGTATCATAAACTGAGACTGATTAGTGAAACCAAGCAGGAAAGCCAAAGACATCCCAATACCTTGTTTGAAAAATGACAGTGCTTGCAGTTTTTAATCCTGCTGGAATTAAATAGGCTCCAAAACAAAGAGGAAAGCAGTATTTGGAATTGTTCCTCTGAAGAAAGAGGACTAATTGTCCTTCCATTTAGTTTACTTTTACAGGGTTAGGCTGGAGAGCTTGTCATTTCAAGTATTCCTGCATAGGAGAAGTGAGTCTACCTCAGCAGTTGTTTTGTGCTGCTAGGAGATAGCAACAGGATCTAATAGATTCTGTAATACCTTAGAAAGCTTGGTTCTGCCTGGTTTCTGCTGCATATGGCCAATCTCATTACCTGGCTGGAATGCCTCCCATAAAGCAGCCAGGAAAAATCATGGTTTTCTCATTCAAGCACCTGGGTCTTCCATTTCATGCAATCCCACAGAAACTGGCTGAAATCACATGTTAATGTACTTCTAAAATACAGGTTTCAAGTTGAAGGCTTAACAAACCGCAGTGCTGTCTGTGAAGGAAATTACCATTAAACACAAACTGGAGAAAGGGCTTCTTTTCTTGAAGCCAAATTTCTCTCTTAGATGCCAGAAAATAAGTTGGTTTTCCATTTTACAGACACTTCTCCCTTCCAAGCAGTTTGGAATCCATCTGTGGGACATGAATTTTGTAACAGAAGGGGGAAGTTGATTGGCAAGGCTGAAGGCTGTGCATGTTAGCTCTCCCATATGTGCAATCTGTGCCTCTCATGCATGCCCTGAGGTCTCAGTCACTTGATCATCCTCTGAGTAACACAATGCTCTTCCACCCCAGAGTGTTCCCTTCCCTGTCAAATCAGGGCAGTGAAGGTGAAGAAGGGGGCTTGGGAGCAGTCAGAGGATATATACCAGCTTCCAGTCCTCTGGGCTAACAAACAGGTTACATCTTGTGGGAAATAGAAAAGGTACAAGATTTTTAGAAAGCTGTGGGAAAGCAAATTTTAGAGTGAAGAAGTGTGAGAAAGTTGAGGATGCCAGGTTAGGAAATTATAGGGTTATGTGTTGTGTAGAGATAGGTTGCTGATAGAGCAGGTCAGCTGCTCCAGCAGACCCGTCCCATTGTATGTATATATATATATATATATATATATATATATATATATATATATATGTATATATAAAATAAATAAAAATATATCCCAAAACCAACAAATCTCTCAGCAGGCCACAGGACAGGACAGCTGCTTGCAGTGCACTGGCTGTTACCGAGAAGAATCCTCTTTTACACCACCTGTGAGTCATTCATACTGCCATGCAGGACCCATGCCAGTACCTGAGCACTTGGTCCCTGGTCCTTCCTGGTCCCTGGCAGGGGCAGTCATAGCAAACAAAGCCTGGATGGCCCCTGTCTTCTGTCTTCCCAGCAAGGCAGTGATCCAGCTTAAGTAGTACTTGTCAAATAGAGCAGGAAAAGGTTCCTGAGCACACAATGCAAAGCGATGTCTGTGTTTATCCTGACACTTAAATTCTGTCAGAAGTACTGGTTGCTTTTTGTGGTGGCAGACCCAGGGGATGTCTGTCCTGCAGCCAGCATACCACTACTATCCACTCTCTAACAAGCCTTCTGACTAATTTGACAGAAATACAGTTCTGCCTGTGTCTGATCTGGCTCCAATTATTTACAGGAACACACAGGTCTGGTGTCAGTTCTGAAGCCACAGTATGTTGACCACACTAGACTTGGTTCTACTTTCTTTCTTTTTTTTTTTTTTTTAATCTTTTTTTCCAGCTTTACTAGATTTTACTGTCTATTTAGTTGCATATTTGTTTCTTCTTTTGCTGTCTTGAGGCAACACCAGAGTACTTTAACACTGATATGTCAGCTGTGCTAGAAGAGAAGGCCTGTCCTAGAGGTCTTCTGTTTGTATCTTTAAAATTGTACTTGACAAACTCTTAAAAACTGGCAATTTATGTCGTAGAGTTCTACATTGTATTATTCTGTGAGTTGGCACAAACTGGAGTGGCAGAACTGTCGGGTGAGTTTCAGCTTTTAAAATGCCAACAAAATGGGTTTAACTGAAAGCTGAGTGTGTGTGAGGACTTAGCCAACAAAATGGGTTTAAGTGAAAGCTGAGTGAGTGTGAGGACTTATTGGTGGAGGGGAAAAAAAGGTGCAATGGCAACAGTAGATGGAGCTATTGGAAACTTAAAATGTGTTCATCCTTGTGATGCTGCAAAATATCTCCGTGCAAAGCTGAAGAACCTTTACCTGGTATGTTTTATTTCCTACTACTAAAGCCCCTACTACACAAATGCTCCAGAACATTTTTAGCACTGTTCTCTGTAGTCATTATACCAAATAGAGTAGTACCTTCTTGCATTCTACAGTTTGAATTTAAAGAAAACTGAGTTTCTTATAAAAAATAAGTATGAACTACCTATAGTTCTATATATTGATACTATAATTAACTCTATATTATATATTGATTATATTATATATTGATAATTTGAATCCAGATTTAAACTGGATCAAGAATAATTAATTTTAATTATGCTTTAAAATCCATTAAATGACGCAAGAGTTTCTTTAAATGGATACTGCTACTGCTGCCTTGAATTGTAGCCTTTCATATCTAGAGGTGAAAACAAGGTAAGGTCTGTGGAGGAAGAAGTGATTTATATTTGATTGTTAGAATTGAGAAGACTCAGAGAGGCATGCAAACCATTCTCAAGGTGTGAAGCAGCAGCCACAGATTTCAAGCTTTGTGCAGGCTGGAGAGTGCTGCTCTGAGGTTAATTTAATTGATGTGGAGCAGGGCAAGGTGAAAGGTGACTGAGCACCAGGGGACAGCTAGAGAAATGTTGGCATTCTCAGCTCTGAAAACTTTTAGGAGTGAGCTGTGGGGAGATTTAAAATGGGATGCACAGAGAAATGGAGGAACTGAGAGACTGGATGACTTTCAAGGAATTTTCATTATATGCCTCCATAACTCAGCTACAGGAAAATATTGATGTTTGCTGCAAAGGCAATATTGATAAGAAGTATTGCATGGTTCTTGTGGATATGTTAAGCTCTTCTTTGTGTTTCATCACTTGTATTGGTGATTTTATTCTGAGGACTGAATCAAAATAACCACTGTGCAACTGTATTTAAATATTTAAGCACAATTCTGAAAAGTTATAGTCCATTAATAGGAATCAAGGAAAAAAGATCAATGGGGGCACATGAGTGTGCATAGACAGTGAGATCTGGGGTCGAGGGAAAGTTTTGGATGAATGCCTTGCCAATGAGTCACCTAACAGAAACTGATGGGTTAGTCTGGCTGTCTTGCATTACCTTTTTAGCTGGACCTGTGATCCTAAGCCACATATCAGAGACATTCTTCACTAATTAAAAATACCACTTAGCAGAAGAAAGAAAGTGGGGCAAAAGGCAAAGTGAAATGCTTCCTGCTTTGCTGTCTTTTTTTTTTTTTGGCACTTAATTTGTAATCACACTCCATAACTAGATATTTTTTGTATAACTATGGTTGTATTCTTAAATATATAGCATATACCAATGCAGACTAGAATTAAATCATTAATTATTCAACCATAAACATTTTAAAGGTACCTTTAGATATTTAAGAAAGGAAACAGTTCATGCTAAATTATGGATTCCCCACTGCTCTCAGCCTGGAATGACCTTTCACCTTGAGTAGTATTGTAAAGTACAATAGAAGTGGAAACAAAGAAGTATGTTAATGGCAATGAAGTCAAAATGCAGACCAAGCCCTGACACATCATTTTGTGCACTCATTTTGTTTTATTGGCCAAAGAAGCACTTTCCTTTTATCTTAATTTAAACCAGGTTTTTTACCCCTGAGTTAAAAGTTTCTAGTGAGGTTTTTAAATAACTGCTGATGTAGGAGTTTGACAAATAAAATGAATGGCAGTACATCAGTTGTAACCCCTGCTTATTTGTTTTTTTAATGCAGACTTTAATAAATGAGAACATAGATTTACTTGGCCTGGTATCTACCTTGTAGTTCCAGAAAAAACAATTTATTCCACAAGTCCAGAATTAGAAGATGTAAACCTCTTTGATATTTTAAAGTTGAAATACATTTACCAGTTATTTAGAAAATACAAAGGAAACAGGCAGCTGAAGGAGCTTCCTCAGATTCAGTTTTGGGTTCTCAAGATTTTCCTTTCCTTTTTTTTGTGCTACTGTAAACCAAAGTAACTTTATTCACATAAATCCTGACTTGCAGTGGTACAAGAAAACAAAAAATAAACCTAAGCAGATTCACATTTGTTTTTGCTGCAGTACAGGAAGGGACCTTATGAGTCAGCTGGAGTTGATGCCCAAAGGATACGTTCAGATTTATATGTTTGCAGGGTACATGAGTGTGACAGGATTTATATGTGCTCTGCCAACCCTCCCATGAATAATTCTTGCTGTAAGCAATGTCACAGCATATGACCTGTGATAGCTTTTGAAGTAAATGAGAGCAGTACTTTCAAGACATGCTTGAATTTCTTCCATGTCACCAGCATTGAAAGAGCACATGTACCTTTGTCCTTCTGGAAGTCAAGTAGATATTTTTTTCCTGACTCCTTCAATGCCGTGTGCATATTTAGCTGTTATTTTGATTCATATTCTTCCTTGTCCCCTTCCTGCAAGAAAGCACATATGAGTAGAAGCTAGCTACTCATAAAAACTGATGGTTTGAGAAACTTCATGTGTGTTTATTTAGAATTAGCAATTATTATTTAACTACTGTCATTCCTATTACATACATAACACAAATATCACATTAAAGACATCCCTCACTATATAAAAATTAAGACACACAGCAACAGGAACTTCTAGCACTATTATTCTGCCTATGAAATCTGTAAATCATGTCCATATGCCTAAAAAGCAAGTCATGCTGAACACAGTAATAAAAGGCCTTTCAAACTTCAAAGAGAACATTCCACTGCTCAATAACCTCTTCTCTCTGAGGGTCATTTAGTCATAGGTTGAGTTAATGACATCAGTCAAAAAACAGATCTGCTATGAATTTTACATGCCTAATTTAATTCTTCTGAATTGTTATATTAAATATCCTAATTAAAAGTCAATCTGATGTATTGATATGAAAGATAACATGAAGTATTTCTATTTTAAAGTTTGTTGAATTTTTAAAAATGAAAAATCCAGAATTTCACCTACAAAATAGCATTGAACTTTTATAGATTCTCACCAAAATCTAATTATCTCCATATGTTTGCATCTTCACCCAGACCCTCCTTTTAGTTCTAGTCTTCCACGTAGAGGATTTATGGCTATGCCACAGGGTTAGTGACATCCAGATACCCTTAGGGCTGTGGCAGTGAAGACCATCACACAGCACTGTAATTCACAGCACTGTGCTTAAATTCATGGGCTTTTCCACACAGTGTTTCAGTGAATGTTACAGATATGCACTACCTGCTCTAGCTTTGGTAACTTTCTAATAATTAGGAGAGCAGGGTAGCAAAGAGCAGCACCCTACAATAGACTGGCACAGGGCCTTAGGAGCAGATGACCTCCTGGGGTAAGAATTTATTGTAAAAGAAACAGGCTGTAGGATGCCTGTAGGTTGCACCAGAGCTGACAGCCCTGCTTGAAGCATGCAGAAGTACATTCGTGAGGCTACTGGAAACTAGGGCTGAGAACCTCAGAGGAGAATGGAAGTTATGAACTAGATGAAAACCTGTTAGCTGCTTAGGTTGTGCTTACTACTGAATGCCACCACAAGCAGTTTCCTTTTCCATCCTCACAGCAAGCCTAAGAACCATTCTTAATCTACAAGCCTTCAGGCACGTTGCTCCTGCAAAACAGGTAGAAGAACCTGTAGGGGTTAAATTCAGTGAAAATAACACTGAATTTTACATTGACCTCCTGGTGTGTTTTTGATGATAGCACATTCTCTGTTGCTTGAGCATGTTTGTATCTGTCCTGGTTTGGGCTGGGATAGAGTTAACTTTCTTCTGAGTAGCTGGGACAGTGCTGTGTCTTGTTTTTAGTATGAGAATAATACTGATAACACACTGATGGTTTGGCTATTACTAAGTAGTGCTTACTCTAAATCAAGGGCTTTTCCATTTCCCATGCTCTGATAGAGAGCAGATGCACAAGAAGCTGTGAGGAAGCACAGCCATGACCTCAGTGGGCCAAAGTGATATCCCATTCCACAGAACATGCTGCCCAGTGTATAAACTGGGGGAGTTAGGGGAGTCCATCACCACTGGGATGGACTGGGTAGGTGGTGAACAATTGTGTTGTACTTCATTTGTGTTTATGGGGTTTTATTCCTCTCTCTCCCCTTTCTATTACAACTACTAGTAGTAGCAGCATTAGTATTTGTATTGTTGTTGTAGTTGTTATATTTAATTTTGTTTTGATTATCAAAGTGCTCTTAATTCAACCCGTGAGGTTTACTTTTCCTTTCCAAATCTCCCCACTACGGTGGTGGTAGGGCAAGTGAGTTGTGGGGTACTTAGTTACCAGCTGGGGTTAAACCACAACACTATCAAAAATATTTGCCTAAGTGTTTAACAAAGTGATCCACAAGATTTAAGAGCAAAATTTTGAGGTTAAAGGTTAAATTCACCCAGAGGCTTAAACTGAAAGAAGCCTATCTCATCTCACTCCATCCCACTGAGGCCTTCAGTCCTGCATGGGCCATCAGGCACATTCTTTTTGGAATGGGGAAATGTGAAAAGTTCAGAGCAGGGTTTACAGTGGTGCTCAGTGCTGGTACCTTTCCAGGCTGGTTATTCTAATGGTGGTTCATGTTAAAATCCCTCCCTATCTCTGTGAGAAAAGCTTTAGGGTTTTCAGCCCCTCAGTGACTGCTTTATCTAGGAGTCTTCTGGGGTTGAAGCAGATTTACTTGTCTCTCTGGCAAGAGCATTCAGTTTTGAAAAATGAAGTGACATGTTCACTGGTCAGGACAGAAAACCAAGGAAGCCACTACAGATCAACACTGACAAGACACAGATGTCATTAATACAGCACTCCAGTTGCTAAACTCCAAGATAAGGTAGGAAATGTAAAAGCTAGATTTCTTTCCACAGAATTTAGCTTTAGAGATACTTCTGTGTGGTTTTACATAAAGGTGTATTTTTACTCCATATACCTCTGGTGCTACCAGTTAAGTGTCAGGTTTGCCTTACTGAGACTAAAGGCATTTTAAATTGTTTGGTGTTTTGTCCAGCCATTCAATCAATCTTACAGTATTTGGCTCTAATTTTATTATAAAGCAATCTATATTTCCTATATGAATAAAAATTAGTTGCACATCAAAAATCCATTTCCTGTTCCCTGTGTTGTGTCAAATGTTCCATCTCTGTAACATTTGTGTGATATACTCTATTCCCCTTTTTCACAGTGCAGTGTAGAATTGGAGAATTCAGCAACTGGGAAAAAATCATTCAGATGTCAAGAACATCACTTCCAGTTCAGAATTATTGCTTATAATATTTTCTCTGGACCAGCTCACACCAGATTTCAGTGGCTCAGAAAATAATACTGCCCTCTTACCTGATCTTGTTAAAGCACTGTTACTCAGGCCTCACACAGGGGAGAGGAATTTCAGTGCAAAGGAGATATTTTCATTGTATGGTAGGCTAAAAGAAAACCATCTTCTAGTGAACAGTGTTTTTCCAAAAAATCACTGAAGAGTTAGTACTAGTGTGGTGTTATCCCCTTAGGAAGATTAACACACTATACCAGCAACAAATAAATAAATCACACATGCTGTCAGGCAGAGATGGGGGAAAATGCTTCTTTTTTTACTGAAACTATTGGGTCAAGTGACCTTGTTTCGACTTGGGTTTGAGCAGAAGCCAGTCCCTGTGGAACAAATGTAGGAAAACTGTACTTAAAAAGGCTTTGGGGTTTTTTCTTGTTTTGTTTTTGTTGGGCAGAGTTTTGAAGTAACAGAAAAAAATCAAATCCACTCGAATAACTGATGTATTTATTTTCTTATATACACTTAAATATGGCACATCTGACAGTAGTTGTACGATAAACACAAAATTATAATCAAAGCTGGACAGTAGATCAAATAACTCAGTGCTGAACCTATTAGAAGCCAAATTCTGTACACTGAATTTCTGAAGAAAGTTTTACCCAGGAGCTGCTTTAGCTAAGGATTCAGAGGCTAAGATTATCAAGTCTCAATTTCTGAATGACTGGATGGAGACTGTGACTCTATTTCCAATACACAGTTTCATCTTCCATAATGTGATATTGAACTGGTACTTTCCAGTCTTTCTTCCATGCAGCCAGAGATTCATCAGCTGTTGTTACCTCTTAGAGAACAATTACCAATGTCCCAAAGGATTCACTTGCAGTTAGTGATTACTCTTATAAATAAATGCAGACTGGATTAATTCTTCTGCTATTAATGTGGAAAATGTTCATGTTTACTATTGTTTGAAAGTCAGTGACAGCTACTTTGCAAAGCAGTGGATTTTTGAAGAATAGGGGAAGCTCAGTCAAGGAGTTTCTCTGCTTTGGGACCCATGAGAACCTCTCTTCTCCTTTGGACAACGACAATGCCTGGAACACACTGGTTTGGCAGTTGGGCATGTTCTGGGTTGGGATGGACATCTGTCTTCACAACTGTTTGATAAAGGAGAAAGAAAGCAAAAGAGAAAAAGCATCTTAATATGAAAATTCTTCACTGTCGCATTCCTCAACTTTTTCATCATTGAGCAATGCAATGCTCCCTACACACTGCTTGGGAAAGTGCTGACATCCTAAACACAAGGAGAAAAGAATTTGCTGCCTCACAATTTTTGTCTACAGCAACATATTTTGCAATGGTCCATTTGTCCAGATCCACAGCTTAAGTGATGTTTTCCTTTCTTGAGACCAGTGGAGTCCTGAGGGTCAGCACTGGCCAGTGCTGCCCTTGGGCTCTGCAAAGTAGCTTATCTCACTTCTTTATCCAGCTTTGCTCCTCCAGAAATACTGCACATGGAAGTCTGGCATTAAGGTCCTATGTCCAGATTGCAAGAATGTCTAGAAGCCAAATTCATGTAAAGAAATTATTACATTGCTCCCCTCCCACCTGTCTGAAACACATAAATAACCAATTCTTTCATGCTCATTTTTAGCTCTGCTGATTGTTTTAGCTATTTTTGTACTTCCTCACTATATGTTTGTCGTTGTTTTCAAAGCTGAACCTGAAGATGCAAACATTAATTCTTCCACAGCATCTTCCCTGTGAATGAACCTATGAAGTCACTGAGAGTGGACTCTAGGTCACCACTCAGTGAGCTACAGTTCTGCCAAGGTACCCAGGGAAACTGGATGCTGACTATTTGTATATAGACTTTGAGACTAAGCTACTGCATGCTCCTGGGTCTCTACAGGGGACCAAAGCTTTCTGAAAAATTAAAAAAATTAACTAATCCATGAAAACAGGTGTTATAAGAAAGCATTTTCTATCTGTTATTTGACACAGAAACCTCAAAACTAATAATACAAACAGATTATGAAAATTCATGGAGTGTAGTAGCCCCAGAACAATTTTCCTGCTTCTCAGTGGAGTCAGAGCTAGTTGAGTAGATTTATATGTGCACAAAATTGCATTAGGTTTAGAATATTACTTGCTCTGAGGACCAGCTGGATAAGGAATGTACTGTGTGCTCTGTGTGCAAATTTAGGGAGCCTTTGTTCCTAACCATCCATGAGATTGCCTTTAGCTGGCACAGAGAACAGCTGGCACAGGATGGGTTCTGCCTACCTACAAGACTCAGTAGCTCACTGCAAAATCTAGTATCAGTTGTAGTACAGTTTTAATCATCTTTCCCTAAAGATTGGCAAAAAAAAAAAGTAGTAGTAAGTATTGACAGTTTAGTGGCCATGTCCAAATTTTTTAAAAATACAAATAAAACTTAGATTCATTTTATACAGTAAGTGTTGTAAATATAAACTCTATTATTATTATTATTACTATTATCATCAATATATTAATTATTAATTATTAATTATTATCTCCCTAACCTCAGCAAGGTATTTTATCCCAAGTGGATCTCCCAGCCACTTAAGCACTTGCACCTCTAATTCAGCTCTTGCAGTGTAGACACTGAATGGCAAGGATTACTTACCTGCAGGTTTCAGCATGAAATATCTTGTGTTTTAGAGCACAGCTCTCCTGGCTCTCCCTACACAAATAGCAGCTGCAGTTCTCTTTACTTTGAAAGAAATCTGTGGGACACTTATGTCTACAGATGCATTCACAATTTTCTTCATCAAATTCCATGTGTTGTCCACACATAGCCAGCTCAGCAAGAGGAGGGAGTCCTGCAATAGCACATACACATTTTAGCAGTGAGCTTTACATTACTAAATCCTACTTTTGAAAAGACTCTTTATATTCTCTGTTCATTAGGACTCACACATGTACTTTCTGATGGATTCTAGACTTCTCAATTTCTGTTGCAACTTCCTGTGCAGGGAAGGACTCGAGAGGACTGAGCTGATTATTTCACTTTATTCTAATACTGCTATTTCTTGTGGGTTGAACTTAGGACAAAGAAGTTTTGGGGATTTATACTGCAAGAACATAGTGTTATGTTTTGCAATGCACAAATATTTACTGGACAGCAAGTTTTAAAAAATAATTTCAATAAAGATTTAGTCTATACTCATGACAAAAAGGCACATCCATGCAAAGTACCACACCCACCACATGTACTTCAGAGTCACTGCAGGAATTTTTAAGGAGTCTATGTCTAATAGAGGGCAAGCTGGCCTAGCACTTCAACAAGGAACACATTCATATTTGTCAAAGATGAAAGAAAAGACTTCATTTCAGAAAAAAAGCCAAAACAGCCAAGGGAACTTGCTGTCTAATATCTTCCCTGAAAGTGCACATCTGGAGTACAATATGGAGCTAATCCTAGCAAAAAGGGAACACATTTTGTGAAGACTTTATTAAAATGCAAGCAGCACATCCCTGGTTAAAGGTCATGGCATATAAGGTGTCATTGGGAAGGTAATTTCCTGTAGCTTTACAATTAGCTCTTGGATATAAGCTATGGAATGTGAAATGTAACCTGCACCTCTGCCATCTGATCCCTGATCTCAGTGGCCAGAAAAGACTTGCACATTACTTGAAAGAAATTTTCATTATTATTTACTCAATGCTGAAAAACCCGTATCTTGACAGAATAAAACCTATTGAAGGGTTTTGAAGAATAAAAGGCCTATTGAAAGGGAGGAGGGAGTCTGCCCAAAATTCTTGGAAGACAAGCCCTTTCCTTGGAGTGATAAAGCTTGGCGTGTGTGAGGTGGTGCAGAGTGTTTCGATCTCACTTTATTTCAACCTCAAAGACAGATTTTAAGTTATTTTGTCCCAGCCACTTGCCAAACACAATGTACTTCAGAGAATGATATTTTTTCTGAGGAAGTATTGAGTCTATGTCAATAAAGGCCATAATTCAACAAGCCACAGATTTTAATGCTTCAAGCTGACTTTACAAAGACTCTGAGTTAAGGGTGCTCTGGCTATTCTCAGTCCTTTGGACTCAGCCTGAAATACAGAGTACTAATCTTTTCCGGACTGAAAAGTCTAACTTGTGTTTGACTGCCTAACCTGCTGGTCAGAGGATCTTATCCAGAGTGAGAAAAGATCCAACAGAAGTTACTATGCAAATTATTTCTTGCTTATTAACATTAGGAGATTGTAATCAATAGGCCAGTTTATGAGGTTTTTTAGCTTTACTTTAGTTTGCTAGTCTAGGAATTACTCGCCAGATCGATTTATTGTTGTCTTGAATGGTTTATTCTTTCTCTTGCTGAGTGTAGCTTGAAGCACAAAGGCAAGGTTTCCTTCTCTGTCTGTTTCCTTTAGTGCTATGATCATGTAATTTTGACCAATACAATTTCTTGAGAAAAACAATTTTTTAAAACCTTACACAGGACTTGTAGAAAATTTAATTTCTCTTAATATTTATTGCTAGTAAGTATATTTAGATTTACACAATTACCACTCAGAATATTTCCTGCAATTTTCTTTGACAAATTTAAATTTTACAGGAGAAGCAGAGGAAGAAAGGCAGTTACTGTTCTTCTACAAATTTTATCCTCTTCCATTTCCTTCCAAAGACCTGAAGATGTATGCATACATACTCCTAAGTATGAAGAGTATATCAGTTTGAAAGATTCTTAAATAATATAAGATTACCATTAAAAGTACTCAAATATTTTGAAAAATTGTATAATTTTTGCACTGAGTACAGCTAATATGCAGGACTGGTTTTGTCTATCTTATTCCTTATTAATTCTTAAGAACTAAAAATAAAATAAAACATAAAATTGGTACTTGCCCCATGCAATGTATTCTAGGGCACTTTTTTCTACAGTTAAGAAGTTTCCCTAATGCCCATCATACAAATTAAGGCACATATGAAATAAAAATTTGTACAGAGTGCCTACTTCACAAAATCTTATAAATACTTTCCTATGTCCTGTTCAGGTTGCTAATATAGAGAGAGTAAAACATCCAAGAAAAAAACCATAAGATGGGGGAAGCACATATGTATGTTTATTTTCAGGTGAGTTTCCACACCACAATCCAAGTCTGTCTAGGGATGTGGAATAAAAACTTGAACTCTCTTATTCGGAAAAAAAAAAAAAAAAAGTGTGAAGAAGACCAGAAAGACCAGAATGAGAGGCAAAGAGCTTGGAGATAGTATTCAAAAGTGTCCTTTTGTTATTCCATCTTTACCTTCTCGTCTGTTGGAGTGCTGTGTGTCTATCACACATTCACATTTGTCACTATCCCAGATCCATCCATTATGGCAAAATTTGTTGGTAAAGGGGCATCTAGAAGGAAAAGAAATTGAGATAGGAATTTAAAAATATAATTAGGGGCATCTGAGTATCCATTTGGCAGAATGAGGTGCTGGTGTGCTGGGTGTGCCAGCTGTACCAGGTGAAGCCTGGCACCTGTGTGTTTTACTGCTGCAAACAGAGGATGGGGTCTGGCTGGTTCTGCTGATAAGGCAGAGCTCTCTGGCTCCCAGTGACACAGGACACAACTTCAGCACCTATTCCTGATTACAGCCTCAGGAAAAAGCTACAGTTTTGCAGCTCCACTTTTCCACAAAGCAGCTTTACCCCAGGCAGGGTGTCTTTGTCCTGCAGTATTCATGTTGTGTAACTTTACTCAATTTTGCCTTGCTGCCAGAAGGTTCAATTCCAGTTTAATTTGCCCGTGTTCATGGATGCACAGGGGGCTGTTTCAGTGTCAGAGGGTCAGATTGACTTTGCTCTGGGAGGGGAACTCACAAACTGAAAAAAGACTGAGGTTCTTCTGAATTTGTCAAGAGAGAGGATTCAGAGGCCAGCAGGCTGAGGGAGGGCTGGAGTGGTTTACTGAAGTGACACCTCACCCCAATGTCCAACTGAAGGGATGGGGACAAGCCAAATGCAGGGCTTGACAGAGAATTTTGAGCTGACTTCCAGTGAGTCACTCAAGTTATTTGAGTTTCTAGAGTTTTTGTTTCATTTATGTAGCCTTTTCTCACCAGGAGTACTGGTATTTTATGCCACATTTTGGAGTGAGATGTGAGGTCACTTTTCTCCCATCCATGAGCCCAACAGATGCAAACCAAGCCTGGATCAAAAAGTGGAAAGCCAATATTCACATCTATTCTGACCCAACATGCTCTGTCAAGTATGACAGAGGGCTTTAGCTTGAGCACAGAACTCAGTGTGCTCTGGCTAAATAATGCACAGCAGAGTTGCTGTGTCAGGCTGAAAACATCTGTGCACACATTCTCAAATAGCTGCAGAGGAACATAGTGCCAATATGAGCACTTTGAGTCCTTGCTTAAGAACCTAAATATCTTAGTGACTCCAGATGCTGCTGAACATTTTGTGGGATTCTCATGACCATTCACTTAAAATTCACATGGTTTGGTGAACTTTCTAACCCTGAGTGATAACCAAGTTATTTGGGAAAAGTATTGGGATAAAAGAAAGACAGTGGACCATTATAACATGCAAATCAGGACAAGATAATTTTAACATGTGTAGAAGTTAGGAAATGAGGGAACTTACCCATCTTCCTCTGGGTACTGGACAGATCTCCGTATGATGGTGTACTGCTGGCGCTGGGTGTTTGATGTACACTTACAGGCTGTGTGATTGGCAATTTTGATGGGCACAGGCTCAGGAACACTTGTCAAGGGAACTGAGATCTCAAAGAGCTAGATGGGACAAATAACATTTATTTTTCAGTTTCCATCCTTCAGTTAATAACTTATTATTAATAGTTACTAATTAAATAGTAATTAATAATTAAATTTTTAAATAAAAATATCATATTTTTCCCACCATTTTCCCCACCTTTGCTCTTACCTAGAGATGGTTGCCATAAATATAAATGAGCAGAAATGCACTGAGGGTTTTGAAGAGTAAGCAATGCCGACCAAGGTAGGAACTTGCCAAAATGGGCATCCTAGTGCTGCATTACAGATATTAAACATCCAAGACTACTCAAAATTATTTGCAAGCAAACACAAAAACCTCTTTTGGATGCTAAGGCCAAATGGAAAAGAGGTAGGTGTTGAGAACTTTGTTCTTGGTTGTACCATCAGTTGAGTCTGTACCACTTACAGACAGCCCCTTACCTGTCCTTGGGTACAATCACAGTATGCATCTTTAGGGACCTAACTCAAACCCCAGAGCCTCCTCAGAGAGGGAAGAAACAGGACTAAATAGAGAAAAGTTCATTCTGCTTCAGCTGTGTTTCTGCAGGGAATCATGCTGGAAATGTCTCTCTGTTGACTATAGCAGGAGCTTTAGGAACAAAGCAGCCTGCTGTCAGTGCATCCAAATTGCTAAGAGTGATCTCTGGGTAGGCCTGTGGAGGCTCTGGTTCCTTGGGCAGCTGCCTTAGGAGCTGTTGAAGTGATCCACATTCCCTCTGCCCCCAAACCAGCTTCCTTCCTATGGAAACCAAAGCACTGGACACGTCTTGGTGTGCCAGCTTGTCTTGGCTTAAAGCTGCATCCACCTGAGTATTCCTAAGCAGACTGCTCAGGCATTAAAACTTACATGTTGCAGTGTCTAACTTTAGGTGGCATCATCATCCTCCAGTCGATATTTTATACCAAGGGGAAAAATCCTCCCACTTATGTGGGGAATAATTCCACAAGATGAATAAATCTGAACTGATATCCAGAAATGGAACTTATCTGGGGACTTTTGAGGGAATGCTTATTTTGAAGGATGCTAAAGGAATGTTGCACTCTGCAAAATTGCAGTTTTTTAACAAACTTATGAACTGTTGCTTTAAAAACACATAAATAAATAAATACTTCTTATCCTGACCTAGCTCCCTGAGCTGATCAGATGTCTTTTGTGTGTGGCCAACAGCTCATAACAGCTTTCTCCTTCTGGTGTGGAATGAAAGCAATTAATGAGCATTGACGCAAGAAGGACAGGCCCTGATTTATTTTACTCCAGCTATATTCCAGCACAACCAGACACAGTGGAATTACATTCCAACAAACACAAAATAAATACAGAAGTCAATTGGAGCTGTTCCCCATAAGGGCTTCAATTTTCTTTTTGAAACAACTGCCCTTGATCTTTATTATGATTTAAAGAAAAGCCTTTTCCAGAAGTAGAATTTCATTTACTGCTCCAAGTGAAATAGGAGTGCACAAGGTGAAGGTTCATCAAAGAGGATCAGTGTCCTGTGCTTCATCTGTGGGTATGAATCATAGAATCATAGAAAGGCTTGGTTTGAAGGAACCTTAAAGAACAGTTCCAACCCCTTACCCCTTTCTGTGGGCCTGGGTGCCACCCATAGACCAGATTGCTGATGGACAATGGATGGTTTCATCCACAGAGTGGATTTGAAGTACTAAACTTGGAGCTCTGCTCAGTCACCCACTGGAGCAAGATACCTCTGGACATACCCTCTAGTGGGAGTCTAGAGAAAGAATCTGTCTGGCTACTCTATGCTCAGTTTTTGGGACTGGTCATTAAAACTTGGGTATGCACCTATTTAGTAATTGACTACTAGTTTATGCCTTTCTTTCCCTAAGAGGTGTGTGATTTGGGGCATTCAGATCCTGAGCCATGCTAATTAAGAGCATATGATCTCACCTGATTATTATGTCTCCTTTTTTGGCTTGAAAAATTGCATGTCCAAAATTATTGACCAGCTTTCCTGGCACAGTCAATAATGTTGAAATGCAGTGGCCAAACACAACGAAATTTTAGATTAAAAAAAGGTTACACCTTGGATACAGGGGATTCCTAGGAGACAATGCTCTCAAGGGATTCCCTGTCCAAGTAACAATATATTAAAGAAGGATCTAACTTCTGATGATCATGAGTTTGCAGTCACTTTCTCAGGGCCTGATTTTCCATTTCTACACATATATAAACAATTTTTAATAATGCAACATGAATGTATAATTCTATTGCACACTCCTGCATTCGCTCCACATGGATAAAAAATTAATTCTTCTGTTTGTTATGATAGTGCAGACAGATCTTTCATAACAGGATCTCAGAAACCAAACATCCTCCTTCCCCTCCCTTTTTGGTGAGCCAGGGTAAAAAGAAAACAGATGAACAGCCTCATTTACCGTTTTTGACACGTAAGTTGTGCTTGTATTCATGCAGCTGAGACTCTCCTCGTTGCAGCAGCCTCCACATCTGAACACATTCACACAGGGAGGCTTGAAAAATTTGTTGGTTGTTGTACCCAGCTCTTTGGCGACTTCCACACAGGTTTCCCTTGGCACACACTGAGTCTTTTGCCATTCTTCATCTATGACTGGAGAAAACACCATTTTTATGAGCAATCATGGCAAAGTTAAATCTCTTGATTAGAGAAGAAGAAGCATTATATAAATAAAAATGAAGTGCTGGCAGGCCATTTACTTGGATCAATTTGCACTTATTTGTATCAATCTAATGACCAGAGGGAGTCTGAGTGCAAAATTATCCCAGTAGCTTACACCAGCTGCACTGGCAGAGAGTTTGTTGCATTTATTTGCCTTTAGATTTCAATGCAAATGGCCAAAATCTGTTAATTCCAGCAGATCAGGTAGAGCTGCATTGATTTCCCTTAGCTGAGAGTCCCCAGCTCCACCGTGTCTATCTGACAAAGCTGCCCCACACCTTGTTCCCCTTTGGTCCAGGGTAGCCTTCCTTATTGCCATTTTATCCTCTCTCTGAGTGTTCCCACCACAGACCCAGCAGAGCCTGGCCCTAGTGCAAAAGCACATTAATGATTCCCAGATTCTGGTCAGAGGGTATGAGTACTCCTGGTGGATGTCAGCCAGAGAGCACTGTTTCCAAAATGCCCAGTGAAATCCAAGACAAACAGTCTCACACCTCAGTACCACCAGGGGGTTCAATGCTGAATAACAGGAATATGAATTCAAGCATGAGTTGTCTATTCAAAGCACCTTTCAAATTCTGAATTGCTGTGGACCTGTAGATTAGGCTTGACCAATTTGTCAAATTCTGACTTTGGGGAAGAATAACATATTAACTGCTTGAATCAGACAGAAAGTAGTGTCATTTACATAATGTACATAATACAGTCTTGAGTGTTGTCAATAGGTGGCTCTCCTTTTTTTGGCTTTTGCTAACTTGATTCAAGTTATGGAATTGCTCATGTGTTATCAATACTTATGCTATAAGCTCTTTTTAAAATTATGAAAAACATTTTTCTTCTTTAGCCCCTACATCAATCTTGTGAAAGATGAAAGGCAACTTTTATACTATTAAAAAAATGCTCTCTCTTCCAGTGCAGTACATCTCCCTACTATTGTAAAAACAGTGCCTAAATTTACAGTAAAGCTCTGAGAAAGAAGAAATTCTGGAATACTTTTGACCTACATGCTATACCTCGCCTTCAGATGAAGATCTATTTTTCTCATTCCTGACTTTCCTTTTGTTATTTTTAACTCTTTCTTCAAATGACTTTGTATATTTAAATAATTTTGTTTATTTCTGAAAATAATGTCCTTTGACAGGGTTGATTAGCTCAATTTTCAGCCAAGCAAAGAGTACAGGAAATAAGATTTTGATGTCTGAATTGTGAAGAAGAGATATAAGAGAAGAATAATCATTAAAATTAATAAAATTTTCTAGAGTAATGTTCATTCAAAACACCAATCTAATCCTAATATTAAAATAGAATATAAAGTGTTTGCCAAATTCATTAAGGTATGTACATGTATATGACATCACTTCAGATGTCACTTCAATGAGTATAAGCAGCTACACACATCCTCACTTAATTAACCACTTCATTAGCAGAAGGGCTGTTACAGGAACTGGCTGCCAAGCAAGTGGGTGTCACACCTTGTTCCAAAGCCCCATGGTCACCCTGGTTATTTCTGTGACCAAGCACAGAGCAGCTTCTGAGGAATTTGTCTGTGATAGTGGCTCAGCTTGAAAGTGCTTAGTGACTGAGCAGCTCAGGGAAGACTGTGGTTAGATGAAGTGACACAAACTTTCAGTTAATTCACTGTTAAAGCTTTAGAAAGGAGGAACAAAATCCTGAATTTTCCCAAGTGGAGTTTGCAGTGCTGTGGAAGATACTCCAGTGAAACAATGGTAAGTCTTGACCCAGCCTTCTCATCAAAACATTTTATTAAAACAAAACAGATTCCCTTGGCAGAAAGGTCACTGTTTAATGACTGGAAAGGGTGTGGGAAAGAAATACATGTTTATGGGCTTGTGTTTTTTTAAAAGGAGCTTTAGTACCTTGAACATATGAATATATTGGAACAAAAGTAGTACTTTCTGTCCTGGGATAATTCCAGTTTGAATGGAAGAATGGAGAAGATGGTCCAATGGGCTTTTTTTTAAACTGGAATTTCAGCAACCTGACTTTTAATGACAAAGCTGACATCTCTGTGTCTAAAGTTAGACTTTCAAAGGGAAAATAGGAAGCAACATAATAGCTGTTCCCAGCAGAAAACTGTATCTATATGACCACAGTGAAATAGAACCACGGAACAGTTTAGTTTCTGAGGGACCTTAAAGATCACCTAATTCCAGCCCCTGCTGTGGGCAGGAACACTTTCCTCTAGACCAGGGTGCTTACTGTTCAGTCCTTGAACACTTCCAGGGATGGGTCATCCACAGCTTCTCTGCTCCAGTGTCTTCCCAATATCTAATCTAAACTTCCCTCTTTTATCTTCACTACATGCCCTTGGGGAAAGTCCCTCTCCAGCTCTCTTGCAGCTCCCTCTTAGGTCCTGGAAAGCTGCAATTAGATCTCCATGGAGCCTTTTCTTTTCCAGGCTGAACAGCCCCAACTCTCTTGGCCTGACTTCATTGGAGAGGTGCTCCAGCCCTGTGACCATCTCAAATTAGTCACAGCACACCAAATGACCTAGTGACCTTATTAGCTGATCATTATTTACGTTATAAATATTGAGTTACATTATTCTGCCATTGAAAAATGCCCATTTCAATGTTCCCTGCCTCAGTAACGTTTAATAACGTCCCCTGTTTCATGCTGTCATGACAAAAGGGATGTTTTAGTTTTGCAGAAATGTTGGTGTTCACTAAATGAGCAACACTGAGTAGAGTATTGCAACACTTGACTCTGGGTACTCCTAATAACTCTATGGATTTTTAGTGTTTCTGAGTAGAATTATAAGAATATAAGAATTATATGTAAGCAAAAACATTTATCACTATTAAAAGCTGTCTTAATTGTTCTTTGTGTGTGTATTTAACCTTTTTCTGTACAAAATTTCTGTGAAAAGTGTAAAACTATGCTTATTATATGAAAACCCTCTTCAAACAGGCCCTTGTCTACCCCATTTCTGTGTTGTGGCTCAGAGAAGCAATTTAAGGCCCTGGCTCAGATATAATTTAGCTGAGTAATGGTGTGTGAATGTGGCTGGGGTTGTTGTAAAAGTGGTATTGGAACAGGATCAGCAATATCCGATTTCCCAAAAGGAAAGTGATATGATAATATCACATTAGGATAAAGACAACAAAGAGATTATCTGAGCCTGTCCTTCATTAGGCTGTAGTTTAGCTTTGCTGTAAGATGTCCATTTGCTGGACCAAAATATAGTAACTGATCCTTTGTTTTACATCCATGAATATGTAATGCCTCTTGAGCATCACAGCTACAAGGAACAATATCCATACTTCTTCCAGATGGAGGGAGTAGGCTGTGATTCTCCACTCTTAGTTGCTGATGTGTTGCCTCAAGGTCTGCTTTTCTTTAGAGAAACTTTCTTAAACAGATGAAGGTTAGGACAACACCTTTTTTCTCTCAATTCCCACACAGACACTGTGCAGTGCCTTGTATCAGAGCACACCTAATAAAAAAGGGAGTTCTATGCCTGCAGTAAAGTTTGTTCATTTCTGCCTACAAGCAAGTTCTGAGATGTACCACAATGCTGCTGTCCAGCCCCTCAGCCAGTCATTCTGAGCTGGTTTTTGGACATTGACTTCTCTTTCTTTTGTGCACTGAGGGAACCCTGAACAGTGCATCTTCCCATTGGAGAGTATGCAGAGAAAATAAGCCTGATTTTGCCACAAAACAGGGAGGAGTGCTCAGGCTGTTGTCTGACACTTTTCACACAAAGTCATTTTCCAGTAATGCCGTGTTGTTTCCAGTATGGGTATATTCTAGAAAACACTTACTTACTTCACAGTTTACTGCACAAGAATCGGGGAGGGGTCTTGAAGCTGAGATCAGGCTTGGCCACAAACCTGCACCCACCTTTCAGTGTGTCAATATCATAGAAAGCAGCAGCAAATCTGGTGGAGCGATGTGAAGCAGAGCGCGAGTCTAGGTTGGCCAGGCTCTTGAGTTTTAGCCTGCATTTCCACAGCTTCCAGTCCTCAGAGTGAGTGATGTGAAGCAGCTCTTCCAGGCTGGATGCTCTCCTAATCTGCTGTTCTGACCTCTCCAGTGCTGACAGAGATGTCCTCTGGAAGGAAAGGGGGAAGTCACAAAGCCAGTACTTCACACCCAGTACAGCTCACGGAGCACTGGGACCAAAAGGCAGCACATCACTGAGGACACCTGAGTGTGCCTGGGAAAACAGCAGCACACAGAGATGTCCCAGGCTTTGAGTGCCCAGTACCAGACTTATCTGCAGGATTTGTCCCCACATAGATAGAGAAGGGGAGATATCCACTTCTTCATCCTCCTCATCACAGCCCTCAGAACTGTTTGACAAATGCAGACTTCACTGTGTCCCTGGTAGACACTGATCACATCACTGCTGCGCCTGAGCTGGCCAGTCGTGCCAGAGTGAATCCCAGGCCACCCTACAGATAACCAGGCTCAGCTCAGCTGCTGAGCCCAGCCCATGTGCCTCTGCAACAAGGCACCTCAGGAGCCAGCACTCTGGTTCCACCACTGCAGGGTCAGGTGTCACAGCTGGAAGCTGCACTAGGTACAAGGGCCCATCCATGTGGCAGGCAAGCACTTCATTCAACCTGCTGCAAAGGGCAGGATGCATCTGCCATCTCCCATTGTGGCTGCACTTGGGTCATGCCCATGTCCAGCCTCAGAGCTGTGGCTGTGCAGCAGCAAGAGCAGTCATTGCATTTTCCACCTGTGTGATGCCCATGACCACTCTACTTCCAGTGGAGAAAACTCTCTACAAAGATCTGTACCATCAGTTTGAAGTTAATATTCACTTTAAAAATAGCTGTTTAATACTTAATATTGTACAGCATCCCATAACAATACTGCTTTCTTTGGCTGCTGCTTTCTGACATCTGTGTTTGTGCCTTTATCAAGGCACTGAATATTTATTTCCACTGACTCACCAGATCTGCTGAAAACATTGTCTCCAACACAAGTAAGAGGTTATCTTTGTAAATGTCTGTGTTGCACTGGGCTGGTGCTCTCTCAGCTGTTCTCTCTGGTCATACAGTGAACTGTGTTTTTTGATTTGCAAACAAAGGGCTGCAGTGCCAGCTGTCACAAATAAAATTCCAGCTCTTTAAAGCAAAGCTGTAGTACAAGAGGCTGTTGATGAGGTGTGTAGCAGACAGCAGTCTGAACCAGTAGCAGGCAAGTGTTCTGTATGGGGCTGGGGAAGGGTGAGGAAAAGGGCCACCAATAACAGGAAGATTTTAGATGAGATCTGAAATCCAAGCACTGAGTGCATCTGTTACTTGTTCTAAAGACATCTGTGGCATTTATTTTGCAACAATACAGATGTTAGCCTGTGCACATGGGCCAAGTTAATTTTTGGGTAATTACCTTCCACTGACCTAAAATTCCTTAAGTAGTTAACTCAGAAAAAAGTTGTTTGCTCTCCTTTTATGCCCATACAGAACATTATATTGTGCTCTAGCAAGTTGCCATATTTCATTATAGAG
This sequence comes from Muscicapa striata striata, assembly GCA_030060385.1. NCBI lineage: Eukaryota > Metazoa > Chordata > Aves > Passeriformes > Muscicapidae > Muscicapa > Muscicapa striata. The sequence goes on from JAREIS010000031.1 coordinate 3,409,811, forward strand.
AGGGCTGTTTCAAAGGTGAATGATTTCTCATGCACTTCATATGTGGTAAAAACTGGAAACTCCATCTCAACACTTATGGACAAATAGCTCAGTAGGAATGTGAATACTTAGCACCAGTAACTGAATTTCTAGACAGTTTTACAAACAAGATATCCAGAATTTTGCTGATCCAGGAAAGCTGAAATTCAGCTTGAGGTCAATGCGTCAAGACTTATTTGTTCTAAGAACCACAGCTTATGTTCACTCCCATTCTCAAACTGTCTCCTTGGTGTTGCAAAACATGCAAGTGTAGGACCAGCACTGGCATGGAAATGGGATCAAAGATATCAAAACTGAACTCTGTTAAGCATTGACTTTTTTCCTCTCTCTTTGTGGTACAAAATATGTTCTAGCTGAATCAGCATCCAAGACTTTTAAACTAGACTGAATTTACAGAGAACCTGTAAAATTAGAAGATAGCATTCTGGGACTTAGAAGATATATCTCTGCACTTCTTGTAAGAGTCAGCAGTTTGGGATGGCATGCTTCTCAATTTCTCTTACTCCTATGTCAAGAGTTTTTATTAGTCATAGAATCATAGAATTGTTAAGGTTGGAAAAGGCCTCTAAGATCAAGTCCAACCATCAACCCAACACCACCACTTTGTTCACCACAAAACCAAGCCCTGATTATTCTATGAGCAAAATAAGGTTTAAACCTAGGATGAAAGAGTAGAGAAAAAGTAGCAATGCTCATCATGGTAAGCAAAGATCACTGATTTTACCTAAAGCAAGAATTTTTACTGTTTTAAGGATTTTTTAATTTTTAAGGTATACAAATTCCATAATGTGGACACAATAATTAATAAACTGAAATTAATAAACTTTATGCTGTCACAAGTACTACTGTGTAGAAGGTCTTTTCTATACAGAAAATGCATTTCCAATAGGATTTGAAATCTGGCAATTAAATAAAAAACACCTCCGATGTTGATGCGTAATCGTGGTACTAACAAAACCTGCCTATGTATTCAGGTTGTTTCTTCTCTTACTGCTTTTCATATTTTGGAAATTGAAGGGTATGGTCAAAGGAAATGGCAGGAGCAGTGCTCATTATAGAATCGCCATCAGAAATGTGTCCTAATTAACCTAACCATGATCATCCAAAACTCACACAGACTGTCAGATCCAACTCTGCTCAACATTACCTAAGATATTCAACCCCAAAGGGAATCTGTTGTCCCTTCTCTCTTATCCAAGCTCTGCTGCTTGATGAGATTGCCTGTTGCCTACCATAATAACACAAGAATAATTGTATTCCTGCTTCTTATATTTGACTTCTTCCTAGGGGAGCAGATTTCACAGCTGACTTTTTAACTTATTCACAGGATTCCCTGTTCAGTACAGAAATTCCTGGCGCCCTTTCCCATAACAACAGCACTGAGATGAAGTATGGTCTTTGCCTCTGAGCATTGCTGATACTAGGCAAGATGGTGAGCTGAAGGCACTGCTGGTATTTAGGGAGGTCTGAATCTCAAGAAATTATAGGGTTTTACAGTAGGGACATCTATTTTGTTTGTGAGCTGGTTGCCCTGAGTCCTTCTGTAGCAAAGACAGAGAAGTATAGACTCTTTTAAGCATGATTCATTTGAAATCACACTGAAAGTCTTTTTGCTGGGTGACCAGCAAGGCCAGACTCACCAGATCACAAGAGGTATCAGTATGGTACATCTTTGGTCAGACATATCTCAACACAGCTATCTGGGGTATAAAATAGGTGAAGAGAAGCATCTAATTTTGTTTCAATCTTGCTAAGTGTTGAAATAGGAACAGCATTCCTTATATGTTTCTTTTGATTTGTTTGAGACTACTACAATGCTCTTATCTAAAACATTGTTCTAAATGCTTACTAGAGCACTCAGCAGACAGTTAAGCAACCAGAAGGACATTTTCATCCTAATACACTTTGACCATAGAGGTGGGTGCCCAAAACTTAGAAACATTCAAAAGTGAAAGCTTAAAAATGAAAAGTGTAGAAGATGCATCAGCTCCATCAGCAGGACAAAGCCCTACAGCCTGAACTGCTTCTGCTGGCAGAGCTCTTCCTACAGCACAAATAGAGCACTGTCATGAAATCTTTCCAAAGCATTCATTTCTGGTCATACTATATTGAAAAGGACAGCACCAAATAAAAACACAGAACCTCTTATGGTCTCAGATAACACCATGGATGAAGTGCCATAGGGCACCATGCAGGTCTGGAGACTTCTGTCATATACTGCTGTTTAAATTCAAGCTCTGTGTAGATAGAGACCTGCTCTGGCTGACTGAAAAGTCCTACTTAGAAGAGTGCAGATTTGGACAGAAATGTGAATAAATCTTTCAAAATGTGAAACTGGAGGAGGGTGTTAAATTCAACAGAGTCCCAAATTTTCCTGTCATGTGATTTAGGACTTTATTCCCTCTCACCTTGATAGCAAGTGGAAAACAGTTAAAACTAGCATTTCAACAGGAGGGGAGCTCTTCACTCAGCCACAGAGGAGAGGAAAGATACATAGGTGTCAGACTGACATTTAACACACATTTCTGGGAGATCTAGCTCCTCACAAAAGCAAAAGAAGAACAGAACCATTTACTGTCTGCTTCCCCTGACTGTAGCCATCTGCACATGCTGTTTCCCACTTTTCAAATGTCTCTACCTCCCTTTTGCAGTCTTTCTCTGCTAACTACATTCCTTCCTTCCAGGTTCCCCTCCCATTCTCCACTGTGTTCTCAACATCTTGAACTGCTTGGATCCCACTGTGCTTGTATGTTGTTTATTTTCACTTCTTTCTCGATATTTTGCTAGATGGGAGTCTAGTGAAACCTATCTCAGGCTGAGCTGCTCAGCCTCCTGGTCCAGAGGAACATTGAGTTTTTTCCCTTCCACACCCTCATCCAAATTTCCTTTACATTGACACAGAATTCAGTAGTCAGCTGAGGTGAGCTGTCACCATTGTGTTGGTTGTAATGGTTGCAACCAAGACACAGAGCAGAACTTCACTGCACTTGGCATGTTACACATAGGGAGCAAAAGAATGAACTCTGGCCCCAGAAAGCTTAAAATATGCATTAAGGCTTGAGGGAAAAACAAATTAGACAAGGAGATATTGGGAAAGGACCATGGCAATGTAATTTCAATGCTCCCAAAATGAAAAAAATTACCTGTGGGGCCATATCACTGCAAAGCTCAAAATGTCCTAAACTTTCAGTACTCATCACTGTACACCCCATAGTCCACCAAAGACATAATGCTATTGTCTGTGAGAAATGTTGGAGTAGAATTCATTGATAGCAGATATCAAAGTAGCAGGTTTAAGTAGTTCATTCTTATCTCCTCAGCTTGCTGCTGCTCTTAGTGTCATTTTTCTAAGGACCTTATCTAAAAACGGATCCCATATCACAAGATAAAAACCAGATTCATAATGAACTGAAGTCACATGTTTTTGAAACACTGACCTCTCCTACATTCCAAAATTATTCTTCAGTTCAAAGAGGAATATCTGTTTTCCTCTATTTTGGCTATGAACAATCATCAGGAAGTGATAAGGCAAGTTAGCATTGTGATTTTTGGATAATTACAACTCTTCTCCTTCCAAAAGAAACCATAATGGGCTATCTATCTTTTTCCTAGTAATCTTAGATGCCAGAAAAACCCTAAAAGTAGTCAGCATTGGAAAAGAACAAGACAAAAAGCAGTGATACATTCAGTGGCCTTTCCCACCTTGGACACTGGCTAAAATCAGACACTGAGTTCATTTCTCCAGTGATTTATGCTAGTCCAATGTTTAGCTTATGCACCATGTCATGCAGATGCACAGTCCCACAGACAGCCTGCACTGATCACAGTGGGCTCTTTCTGGAGTGTTGGTATTGGCCATACCCTGCATGGGCTGCAGCTCTGCAGTTTGCACCTTTTCTCCATCCTTGACAAGCTCCTAGATTTTCTGCTTAGGAATAACAAATCAAAGTTATGTCTAAGAAAGCTAGCAGAACCAACCTTTGCAGAACCCCTTTTTTTTTTTTTTTTTTTTTTTTTTTTTTGTCCTGGAATGTGCTGCTCAAATTTATTTGAGGACCAATAGCATAAAAACATGTGAAGTTGTATTAAAGAAAACAGATGTACTCAAGCATGCTCACAGACCCAGGAAATATATCCTGAAAGCTTTACACATATGATTACTTTTCTTAATCCCCAGCCTCACAGTCTTTCTCTACAGTAGGACATAAGCCTCTGCTTAAAGCTAAACACATGTAAGAATTCTTCTGATAAAGAATGTTTTTCTGAGTTAGGGTCACAGACTCTATAATGGCTAGTACTGCATAAATACCAATGGAAATTTTCAACATTACCACTGTGTCTGGGGCCAGGACAAACGATTAAGGAACCTCTTGATAACCTTGCACTGTTTAATCATCCATCCTCTCAGCAGCTAAGCAATAGAAAGAAGGTAACAGATTGTTCTTGCCAGTGAAAGCAGATTGTAGCTGCATAGCACAGTGATGATTCTCTTAATGCCATTGTATCACAAACGGCCAAACAGGCTTAAGATAAGGTCAGACTAAAGCTTTCAAAATTAACCAATCCGTAGGGTGGAAGTTTTGTCTCAAAATGAGGGCACCTGAGCACAAAGAGTACTGGCAGCACATTGTGAGGACACTTTGAACCTTTATGCCAGCACTGTGTGCTTAACACAGCTGTAGAAACTGCATTTAGTTCAAGAGAAGTTATGTAGAAGACAAAGATTTGATGCAACCAGAAGGTGAATTCCCCCTGCTCCAGTGCTGCCTGAAGGCTTATCTCAGAACTAGACTCAAACCAGTTTAAATACTAGGTAGATGATTCATCACCACAAGAACATACCAAGAAATTTTGCTTCTATATATGCTACACCTAAAAACAACCTCCTTTTCTCTTCCATTATGCATTCCCCAAGGTGATTTTACCACAGTGTATAAACTGATTATAGTTGCAGGCTTACCTTGTGGAGATAGAGTGCCTACAGCTCCCTGCCACCCCACAATTACCAAAAAATTAAAAATACTCTGATTCTATGATTCTATTCACCTGAATGAATATGAACTATTTATCTGAGAGTCCTTTCATAGATAATGGAGAAAAATAGGATCACTGGGTGAACATTCAGCCTATTCTAAAGCCTGTTGAATTAACTGTGCCTCCAAAATGCCTCTTCCTCTCCACTGATGCTGAAGGATGAATTGGGAGATTAGCAGCTAACTGTAGGGAGAGGACCTGAATCCCACTCAGCTGAGAGTATCAAATGAGATTAAATAACCTCTCCTAATCTACAGCACAAGCAATTGATGAGGCACACAAATATAACCACCCAGAAGTGTGAGTGCAGCAGGGTCAGAAGGGCCTGGCTGCAGTGGCAGAGGAAAGCCCTCCATCCCCTGCCTCAAAGCAGGGAATGCAGCTGCCCAGCCATGCTGTGGCTCACAGCACACAGACTGAGCTGGTGTGGCCAAGGAACTGCAGAAGAGTTCCCGTGGAAAAGTTTGGTTCTCTCTTGGCAGGAAAATGAAGCAGCTCCTGCCATTATGATGCCAACACAAAGAACTACGTTTTCCTGGTAAGAACAACAAGCTTGTGTGGAGTTTTTGCAGTAAGAATTCTTTTGAGGGTTTTCATCATTATTAGCAGTATTTTTAGCATTATTGTGTTTCCTAAGAGTTTGGAGCCAGGTAAAAACATGAAATTAAGACATGATAGCTAACCTTGTGTCTATAGCCAAAGCAAAAGATATGAGAAAAGAGAGGAAGGCATTCATCCAAAGGGAGTACCAAGGAAACACAGAAGATACTGCTCAGTGACAGGCCATGATTTTGAGGTAGCAGGGGCTCAACCATTGCCAAATTTTATCATAACAAATATTGTCTGTAATACAGCATCTTGTATCCTTGGGGTGTTGCATAACAGGTCATAAAATAGTGAGAGTCTTTTGCAGCTTGAAAACATGAGGCTTGGAGGAGTGACTTACTGCCCTATCAACAAGCAACTGCATCACCCCATAAATATCTATCATGAGGTATCTAACTCTGCACATGTCTGACACATATTAGCATCCAGTAATTTTATCATCACATTGTATTTCATTTCTGAGGAGAGAAAGAGCATTTATTTTTCAACAGCCCCAGTAAAATCATAATTTTGATGCTCTGTCAGCTATGAACTTCTGATATATGAAGTTGCATCCCTGACTATATTCGCTCTGGAAGCATCATTGTACATTATTACTGCACAAATAAGCTATTTTTAATTACAGTAAACATGGCCACAGGGAGACAGAACAATTAGATATTTTGACTTCCTACTAAAATTGTTATCTGAAACATGATGGGCTTGTCATGGGATTTTAAAGTGGCTATTACAGTCTTTGTCACCTCAGAAGCATGGATGAAATTTCAGGAGCACGCAGTACTTCACTCAACCTTCAAAATGTTGTAAACAAATACTCAAATCTCTTCTAAAAGTGTTTCATCTCTCTCGGTGCACTGCCTTGTCCAGACTGAACATTCATTTGATCATCACAGTTACAGCATTAATAACCTGAAGGGGCATTCTGTTTATAGTGGGGACAAGTTTAGGCCCTGTGGGACAAATTTCCAGCTTTCACTTTTTAAAAGGTGTTTTCTCCAGTGAGAGCTGTATTGAAATCATACAGCAATGTTTTCCAAGTATATAGCAAAAAATATGCAAAGGGATGGAACCTCTTCCCTTGAAAAACTCAAGGACTGAAGAGCAGGCACAGGAAAATTTTACTTGCTTCACCCACAATCTGTGCAAAACCTCTCTGCAGTCTGCCTGGAGAGTTAGAGAGAGCTGGCCTTGCCATGCATCCTCTCAGGGAAGGTGCCTGTGTGATCCCAGCACTCCATCCCGTGTGCCAAGGCTGCTGGGAGGGAAACTGCAGGGAGCCCTGGGCTGTGAGAAGAGCAGTGTGCAGCTGCCAGAGCACAGAAGGAAGGACTGACAGATGTGTTACTTGTGAGTTTGGGAGGAAAAAAAAATGGTCAAACTGATAGTCTGGCCAGGGGTTGTGTGAGGTGGCAGAGGGCTGGCAGGGAGACACTGACCTGGGACTGCCACATTTCTCACTGATACATTGGTGATGTCTCAGGGCTTCTTTTGCTGAAACCTTGTCAGTATCTCATCTGATTGAGACACAAAACCAGAGGAGGAGGCAGCTCTAGACTGCTCCACCCCATGTTCCATGTGGTAAAAGGCTTCCTCCAGATGCTCCTTGAGATTCTGTCTTTGGTCTCCAGTTTAACTTCCACTGAAGAAGGAGACCTAATTACCTGTTTTCTAAAACTGATGGCAAAGGTGGTGATAAAACAGCTTCTACTTGAGCTGAAGATGATATGCTTTCACAATAAATCATATTAACTTCCCTGGGGCTTCAAGAGAACAGCTGTTTTGTATTTTGAATGGCCTTTTGAACCAGAATAGATCTTTTGTGGTACTACAGCAAACAAATCAGACTTCTTGCACTTTAGTAGCATGCTTACATTATAAAAATCCTTGGAGATGAGACATTTTGGTTGCTGTATTCTCTCTTGAATAAACCAAAATACTGAAAGCAAATAACTGAAAACATCAGAGTTGGACATCATTTTGTGGAAGCATGAATCTCATAATATTTCATATAATTTTTGTGTCCAAAGCAGAGACTGATAATTTTTTTCAAAATACCTCTCAGAACTATATACTTTTACCCAGTTAGGTCTTTAGACCAAAATGAGGCACTTTTTCTCAACCAGCAAACATTTTGAGTATCAGCTACATCTCTCATTAAACAGATCCTTCTTCCCACAGCCAGGTCTTTTGGCTCTTATGGGAAAATCCTCCAGTTGTGATTTTGAAGGTAACAACATCCACTGTGCATCAGTTTGCTGGCAGTAATGGAAAAGCTGGAGTGGTAGATGACAGAAAAGAGTTGATCTGCTAAGATATGGATTTTCTTCCTGTTCAAGCCTAGTCAACTACACTGAGAGTTTACCTTTAGGTCCCTCCTACAGTGATCAGACAAAGTACATTCATTTGGTAAGTGAAAAAACACAGGTGATTTGTCATAAATGTCCAGTATGGTAACTCACTGATATGTCCTAAATTCTGCTTTGGGAGTCATTTTCCAAGCGTCTCCTTACATGCTTCTCCATATGGTCTTGCAGTGCTTTAATGTGTTAAGGCTCAATACAGAGCTCAGCTAGGACATTATCACTTCACTGTACACCAGGTTAGGTGCTGGCCCAACACTATGACAGGGTGCACACATCAAAAATAGCATATTAAATGTGTTTACATGAGCGTGCCCAGGCTGTAGTCACTGTCTCTTGATATTTGTCCATTCTTTGGAAGTCACTGGGGTTTGGAGAGTGAGTTTGGAATGGTTCAGTAACAGAGACCTGCATGAAATCAGATGACTATGTATTCTTTCAATACTTGAAAATATTTTTTAATGTGATGAAGGGTCCTTCAGTTAGTGCTTTTGTTGGTTTTTGGGTTTTCCCCAAGACACTTTAATAAATGTTTTGGAAGTATGAGTAGCCAGTTGGACAGCTGGGTTTCAAAATGTCACTCACAAAGCAAAGCCATTGCCAACGCTGAATGAACTTATGTTACCCCAATCACATGCACACATTTTCCTGGAATTGTAGTTTTTCTTGAGTAATATTTCCCTAGCAATTCAGAAAAGCATCCTAACGTGGTTTCTGAGTCACGTTGCTAATTAAAGTGAAAAGTTTTGCCTGTTTTGTGGCACATTCTCTGTGCAAAGTGACATACTATACAGTAACATGATGCAACTTTTTGCAATTCAGCGTGACTCAGATAGAATTCCCTGCCCAGCTGCACTCAGCAGTGACCACTGCAGCCGGTGACTGTGAGTTTCAAACCCAGCACAGCCTGTTCCCATGGAAGCATGGCTCAGGCAAACCCATCCTGGCATCCCGGGAGAGAGCCCATTCCTGTGGTGCCACACCTGATTGCCACGAGTCCAACTCCACGATGCTCATGCTCAGGATTGATTTTGTGAGAGCTGAAGGACCCTAGATGGCGTCCTACCACAGCTGAATGGTCCCACACCTTGAAACACATCTGGGCAAAAAATATAAAAAATACACGGCTGTCCTTCACAAAGAAAGGAACCTGAAAATCTCTTAATGCAAGAAAGCTAAAATAGCCTGTGCAATTGTTCTGCTGCTCATTGGTACAGAAGCCCATATATCACAAGGATGTTAAAAAAGATATTCTGCTTGGTCTTCCCATGGGCAAAGGGGGTCTGTGCAGCTGTAGTGGGGGCACCCAGCATTTTGTTTCCATTCCTCAAATCCCAGCAAGATGTATGACGATGGGCAAAGCATCCTGGGGAGGTAGGAAGCAGGTGGAGAAGTAGATAAGGGAATTGCACATAGTGAGAGGAGTAAGAAATTTCTTAGGAATAAGTGTTTCTGAAGGAAATTTACCATATCAGATTTACTTCCCTGCAGCAGCACAGCTCAGGTCATTTTCCCCCATCAGCAATATGGTCTCAAAGCCAAGTCCAAGAAAGAGCAAAAGCCAGTTTTGTAACTAGACTTACTTGCCCTTAGAGAAAGGCCTAAAAGAATCACAGATCCCACTGTGTGATAACTATAAAAAGTATTGTAAACTTTTTTTAGTGGGAATACGAATAAATGAGTTATCACCTACAACTGTACCTTATTTATTTTTCCCAAATGCCAGCATGGTGTCCACTGGAGATAAGACACAAGTAAACCTTATCTGGAATAGGGCAGTGTTGATCAAAACAAAAACTGCAGACATCATGGCAGAGGTCCCATAAGCCAGAGTTTGCACCAGTTTTTTTCCTGTTTTCAGGCAGATCTTTTCTCTGCTTGCCTCCTGTGGGATCCTACATTGATACCACCACACAACACCAATGCCTGTGGGGAGAAAGCACCAGCAGGCTGCAGAAAACAGAAACAAGCAACACTTGCTGAGCCTGAGCTGGCTTGTTTTGGTTGCTTTCAAAGCACTAATTAACAAAAAGATGGCCCACTGCCCTCTGAACCTGCCTTCCTGCCTCCTCTTGGTTTCATAGACTTTCAGATGTGAGCTACAACTGGTGGCAAATTTTAATTTCTAACATCTGATAATTGAATTTCTCAAATGCTGCATCTGATTAACCTGCACAGCCTGGTGTATTTTTCCAAGCTCTGCTCTATCCTCAGACATTAAAATCCTAGCTGAGATGGACTGGATTGGATTAGCAGCTGAGAGGGATTTTTTTGCTATTTCTCATGAGTGAGAGCTGTTCTTGATAAAGTAGCAGGGTGTTAGCAGTTGCCTTTCCAAATTGATAAGAGCCAAGGACGGATGCTGTGTGGCATGATAATAATACAGGATTGTTCTGTTTGCCTTCAGTGCACCTTGTCAAGACAGTAGCAGATAAGTCAGAACAAATTGGCTTTCCTCACAAGTTCCCTGATATCTTCTCACTTCTGAAGAAAAAACACAAACAATCATTTCTGCAGGAATACTCTATTTTCACACATTTTTGGCTCATGGTGCCTATCAGAGATGGTAATCACAGAGAATCAAAAGCTGCAGACAAAACTGGGAGAATGAAATACTTCTGAAAACCACAATCTCATAATATTTGTTTAGAAGTGTTTCCTAACTTTGAAAGGAAGCTGGATTTGAGGATAAAAAGCCTAGTTTAAACAGAGAAATTGTTCCCAATGACATTTCAAGTTGCTTTTTCTAGCAGCTGAGCACTTTGCTGGAATTTCAGAAGTTGCCTTTGAGGAAGAGATCCCATGACACACGTAAGATTTGTTAGAATCTAACTTTTCTAGAAACTGAGCGACATTTGCAAGCAGATTTTAGAAAGCTGTGTAGATCTATCTGAAAACCAGTGTCAGTTATAATTACAGAGACAAAAGCTCACAGCCAGCTCTGCTGCTCAGGTTTCCCCCCAGAGCTCTGTTTCAGCTGTACAGACAGACAGACTGCAGCTGCCTCTCAGAAAGATGTAAAGAGCTCCCTGATTTCTTCCACCCATGGTGTGATGGCTCTCCAGTATTTCCATGCCTTCCCAAGGGCAAGGCATTCCCCACTTAGGTGGTCCAGGGCCTCAGGAGGATGGGGAGGTGCTGCTTCACTGTCACCAGTGGACAAGGACTATGTACCAGCTGTGTTTGGGAAGGGGCTTCCCACACACTGACAGTAGGGGAATAAAAATATCTGTTTGAGCAAGAATGACCACTCGAGGTTTTAATGCTTAGTGCAGAGGTAAAAAAAGATTTAGCTGTGGAAAAGGAGTGCATGTAACACAGAGCAGCCATGTTTACCTCCCAGCTAAGCCCACCTAAACCCTTGTTTTTTTGATCAGAAAGCAGCTTTGTAGTTCAGGGACACTCCTCAGGCCTGTCCACTGTGGGCTTCTCTCTAGCAAAACCACAGGAGGGCTCACCATGGGGAGAACACCTCTGCAAAAGGAAAAGGCTCTGAGTCTGTTTAACTTGGAAGTGACCAGCTGTTCCTTTCTCTTGCCTGTCCCCCAATGCTTTATTAATAATGTGAAGCAGCAGAATTGAGGAGGAAAGCAATGAGATTTTGACTCGAGATCAAAACTTGCAGCCTCATTAGAGAGGCAGTTTTAGTGTTGGAAGGCAGAACATGGATGATGGATTGTTGGCTTTTCTTGGCAAAAATTGCCTCAGCTCTGATGAATATAGGACAAAGCTCTTCACATCTAATTTTAAAATTCTGGAAAAAGTAGTTTATGTCTGTTTCTGCTCTAGGAGAGGAAAAATTTGAGGGGGAGAGACAGAAAAAGAGACAGCGAAATTTGCGGTTCTCTAGCTGAGAGGTTCCAAAACGTAACACTGCCGGGACAAGAACTTCAATAAGAAACTTTAAAAGCATTTCCTGGTGAAATAAAACTTTAAAAAATAATTCTAAGTCTACAGAAAACCCACATGGAAATCTAATTCTTCCATGAGGACTTCATATGTTAGGTTGGGATCCTGAACCAAGCCACTGGAGGGCAAGGGCCAGCCTTGACATCAGTTCAGCTCTGGAGCCAAGCCCTGTTGGACACCTGCATGGCTGAGCTGCCCCTGCTGGGGCTGCCCACTGCTTCCCACCATGAGCCTGTGCTCCAGTTGTGCTTCTGACTGCCAGATATTCGATGTTCAGGCTGAAACTTTCCATACCAGATGTCCGCCTCAAAATTATTTTAGTAATTGTTTTTGCTTTTCTCTGTCAAAATGGTTTGACCACAATGAGGGATGAAGCTCCTCCTTTATCCGTGCAAAACAAAATTATTCTGTTTCCCTACTATGAATCACAGATGTGAATTTTTGACACCTGAGGAACCTTTTTTCTGGCTCAGATGTGTCTACTGATACCTTTGAAAAAAATCTACCCAGATGTGGAAGCCTCCAAGAGCAGCAGCATAGCCCTCCCAGGGCTTTGCAGCAGTCAGGTCCTGTGCTGGTTCCAGTCCATTTGGGAGCAGAGCAGGACATGGGTGCAGGCCACCCATGGGGCTGGGAGCATAGGACCCACCCTTCTTCCCCCCAGGACTCAGGTCTGGCATCCAGGGACAGGGAGCTGCTGGATTTGCCTGTGGGAGGGGAAGGAGGTGAATACTCATGGACAAGGGCAAGACCTGGCCAGGGAGGCTGAGGTCACCTTTGGAGACAGGAACAAGAAATGGTCAGGAAAAGGAAAGTTGGGGCAGTTAAAACCACAGAGACAAAGAAGGAAGCTATGGATGGAGAAGGGAAGGAAGAACCATGGTCAGATATGGCTGGAAAACAAAAATGTCCATTAAGGCTGTCTCTGAGGAGCTTGGACAACACTCCTGAGGGTCTGCAAGAGAAGAAGGGTGTCCCCATCCAGGAGGAAGTGAGTGGGAAGGAGGGTGACACTTGGATAGCACAAAAAAAGAGACCAATCAGAAAACTGAGCCCCTGAGTCCTGCAGGTGAGGGAACACAGATCAAGTGCTGGGAACAGAACGAGTCAGGAATGGAGAGAGGAAGGGAGAGCTCTGCCAGGCAAGGAATACGCGCACATGGTGGGGAAAATGGATTCATGTGCTCAGAAGAGGATGGAGTTTTTAAAGGGTTAGGAAAAGCCAACTGCCATGGAGATGCTGGATCATGGCAGCTTGTACATAAGCTTTTCAACATTCATGCCTTTAATCAAGATAACTGAAGGGGGGAAAGAGAGTATTTAAACCCTCAGCCCCCTGAAACTGTGTTGCATGATGCCACACTGACACCACCTGATGGTTTAAAGCATGAACAGGTTTAAAATTTCAGGTGTCCTGGGCAGAGCTCACCCCATTTGGATCCATATAACAGGGGGCAGAGCAGCTTGCTGGTGCTTAACCCTCCTATGTCTCATTAGTTGTGTATTACCTGCATCCTGACCTTGTGGGTTTTATCCAGGCAATGCTGCTGTTTAGGAACTTTAAAATAATAAGGTAGGGTAGGTGAATGCAATACATCATTTCTGTGTACTGCAAATTCAATTTGAGGTGCAAATGGTAAAAATAATCCAGTGTGCCATCCAACACTGTGAGATGAAGGAAGTTTTCTGGTGTATTTCCACATATGTACACACACAGAAGCCCACAGGTCATACAGGAGAAAACAACCCAGAAAGCTAACACTGTATGTAAAACATTAAAAGAAAAACAAATGGTTTAGCCAAAAACCTCTGTCTATACCAAAAGAACCAGAATAAGCAGAAGGCCAGTCTTTTCCTTTTGGCAATCAGCAGCCAATGCAAGTGAAATACAGCATTTGAGTGTGATACCTTTTTGAGTGTGACCTATAAGATTCCTTTAGGATAATCTTGGATACTCTCAGTGAGTTGTTTCAAGAACAGCAGCCTGTGGCTAAGCTGGCTGCTTGATGGTGGTAACCATATTCCAGTGAAAATAATCCCAGTTGTACCTATGTTGGATGGACAATCCTATCACAGTGAATGAGCTGTAAACCAGTTTAAGCTAGCCAGAAGGGCTCTTGCCATTACCCTGGGCAAAGTGGATATGGATTCAAAGTTGACAATGAAAGGGCTTTCTAGTGGTTTTACTATTGTGCTGAATTAACTAGCGTCCTACATGTGGATAGAATTATCAGCCCTGCCAATTATAAAATGGTTACTATTCTGTATTAGAAAGCATGTTCTGGTTTAAATAAAGTGATTTGTCATGCACTGCACAAAGTTGATGCATTAAACAAGGCTTATTACTCTGGTCCTAATGCCTTCAAAGAATTGATTGCTGGGGTTGTAAATTAGAAGCTTGTGAGCAGTCAGCAGGCATCAGTCATCCTGGGGCACACATTGCTCACCACTGACTGATTGGGCTGGCAACAGCAGGCTGCAATTAGGCACACAACTTAACATTTCTGCTCTAAAGCACAGGTCAGCATGCAGCAGGCTCACAGACTAGTGTGTGGTCATCACTTGCAAGCAGGAGGTTTTCTGAAGTGAAAACAAAAATATTAGCTTGTTTTGCTCTGCTAGTGAAAAACAAATAATTTGTTCTGGACCACACACTGAATTAATCATTTTTGGACAGACTGCATCTGTAGAAACTTGTTCCAGTTTTTGTTCTGACTTTTCTAAATAATTGTCCTGGATGTTCTCACATTGTCTCAAAGTCAGATCTGAAAAATCCTACCCTCATGATGAGGGTCCAGCTTAAATTTTGTTTAATGAACTATATTCAGAAGAAAAGTTAATTTACAGGCAATGTGCTCTATTATCACTAGTTGCTGTTTATTTTTAAATCCTATATAGCTTTTTCTAATGAAGGAAAGGAAATATGTTCCTCTTATATCTGGCAAAGAAGCGAACAACTGATGAACACGTGTTTTTACAGGAAAAATTTCAATGCCAGCATAGTAATTCCTGCAATTATAAATACCTGAAATAAAAGAAGTGTATTTACCAAATATTCTAAATACTCTGACTCATGCTTCTTTTTCAGATTTTTTTCTTTTATTTTGCATGACTAAAACTAAAGTTTTAACTCAAGAAAAAAAGCATACAACAAGTATTTCATAACTAGCAAAAAAACTAATAAAATATTAAATAGAGAATATGGATTTAAATTCCTTTTAGATTCATTTTCCTCTATGGTTGCTAAAAATCTCTGCAATAAACCATCACCAAAATAAAAAAACAACAACACATTACCAAAATACCAAGAAACCCACTACCTTGCACATTAAATGCAGCTAATTCTGGAAATTTGTATTATTAAGAATCGCAGTAAATAAAGTTCACTTACTTTCACAGATCCATTCTCATAGTCAGATCCTTGCAGCAGATGCAGAAAAGAAACTATGAGAATATTCACAGTTGCCCACGGTTTGTACATTCTGGTGTTTAAAATCCACAGGTTACTACGCAGTCGTACAGCTGGAAGTGTCTCTTTCAAAAGGCATTTCTCTACCACCAACACAGAAAAGCTTCCAGAATTTCTCTCATAAACTCACAAAGGATTCCAACATCTGAGAGTAAATATCTGTCTCTTTGCTGCTCAAAACAATTGTAAGTTCCTCTAGAGAATGTAATTTCTTGGAGCAGATCTTACATACACTTGAAATAAAATCATGATAAGGTTTTAAATAGATATATATCTGTGTGTATACACATACACACTCAAAAGCAATCAGGTATGGATTCCAGTTAATGAAGTAAATATATCTTCCATCAAGACACAAAGAAACATTCAAAATCCATCTGTGGTCCAGAAAATGTAAGAAATCTGCTCGTTTCTGTGCTCTGTGTTACAGCAGGCTTTTAAGATGGTAGAGTAATGGCCAGTGTTTTGAGCTGAGCTGTAATCCAACTCGGTATGAAAACTTTTTTCACAACCTTCATGGAAGCTTGCAGAAGCATGTGTCTTAAATCTGATACAGACTTTGGCAGCAACACAGGCAAATTTTGGCTCAAATCCCATTTTCTTCCTACCAATAGCATAGCACTTTTTAAACTAACTGATGCAATCTAGACTCCCATTATTTTAAAGAAGATTACCTGAAACATGAAACTTCAGCACACACTCTTACACCACACACATATTTTATGTTACTTCTCTGGGAAAAAAAAAAAAAAAAAAAAAAAGGGAGGAAAAGAAAAGAGAAAGACTGACTTACTGACTTTCTTTCATGTATTCTATCTTATCTGTCATTGGGGTTTCTGAATAAATTTTAAAAAGCAAAGTTAAGAACTATCTCTGATAACAAACAAGATTTTGATTTTTAAAAGAAAGCTCATGAAGCTACAGACAAAAAAGGACAAAACCTCTTTTTATTGCAACAAAACATTGCAACCAGCATTTCTGCTCCAAAATAAGTATTTTCTCTGTATATTTCTGAAGTTTAAAACAGAGATTTAAAACAGAGATCAATCATTTAAAATTATAGCAGGGACAAAGGCTCCAATAATTATGCATATTAAATCTATACTGCTGTACTCATATATATTGTGTTCAGGAGAATAGTTCCACTCTCATGTTTTAGTGTTTTGCAGAATCAGACTCCACAGTTAACATAAAACAGTCAAGTATCTAATACTTCAGTCCTGGTTTCCTACCTCTGATGTCCAAACAAGTGCTGCCTTAAATACAAATTACACTTCTCTACCTACCATTAGCTTGAATAATTTCTTCTTCAGTATTGACCACAAATAGACCTTAGCAAGAAAATTATTTTAATCCAGTCTTTCTAGTTGTTGTCTTTAACTGTCATTATGTTTGAAAAAAACATATATAACTCTATTATTTTTTAGATCTGACTTTTCCCACTTGTTTTGTGAAAGCAATCTATTTCTCTTTTTTTTTTGCTTCCTCCTCCACCACCCCATGCTGGTTAGTACAAGGACCACAGGAATTTCACCTCTTTGAAATGAGAGTGAAAAAGCTGCTTTGTCAGTGTACCTGCTGCTCCCCCTCATACCTCCCCTGCACTCAGCTGCCAGAGATATTCACACAGTTTTGTACACTACAGGGTCATCCTGTGTCTGTACCGTGGGTTATAATTAAAATTCTTGAACTATTTCATTCATCATTTTAAATTATTGTGTTATCTAACACCAATGTACAGTCACCTTGACCTTATTTAATGTCTCTGGTTGCTTCTGATACTAATTCCATCTCCTTGCAGGAGCTGAAAGCTGCTAAAAGAAATGGATATGCCTCAGCCTCAGATGCACAGCTTCCGAGCAAGGGATCCAACAAAAAATAACCTCTGTAGGCTCAGGACTACATGAAAATGACTTCCAATCAACCTGGGGAGGGTGTCTGGCCATACTCACCTCCCATTTATGGGGTTATTTGGAGCACAGACCCAGAACCACTCCTCAAATCCTGGTGAGTGGGACCCTTGCACTGCCTGTGTCCAGCACAGCTGGGGATGAGCTGCTCTGTTCCCTGGTAGGGCTGCTGCCCAATGCCCACAAACTGCCCTTGAGGGACTCTGAGCAATCCAGCATTAGAAAATTAAGGCTGTTTGGTTTGGAAATGTTAGAGGGAAACACCTCAGTAGTATTTTCTGTATGTTGTAGTTCAGTGCTGTTACTTACCTAATTCAGCTCTGAATTACAAATACATTTGGAAAGACCAGGCCTGCATCTTTCTCAAAGCAAACCATTCATCAGAAAAGGTCACCCACCTCTGGCTTCAGGGGGCTTTTTGGCAGGAAGACTGAGCTGACCCTCAGGCACTGAATCAAACTCGTTTATACATGAGCATGTTAGATGCTGCAGGCAGAGCACAACAAGCACCTAGTCTCTCCCTCAGGACTCAGGCACAAAGACTAGCAAATAAAGAAAAAAACTTCTTGTTAACTGCAGAGGACTCTAAAGCAGGCTCAAAGCTGTCAGTGAAAGCAAGGCAATGCAACCAGCTGATAGGACAGCAGAGCAACTCAGATAATGAATTTCTGGGAATCTATTTTCACCATCTGTATCACTGTGCTCATCCCATTCCCTGTAGTTCATCTCTCTTCTCAATTCCCAATAAGAATCACTTCTCTCTTCAGCACCACCTCAGCTCTGCTCCTTACACAGCTTTCTGATGGCTTTTCCTGCCTACTGTTTGAGAACAATTTAAATACTTCTGTGATGGAGCTCAAATCTCAGAAGTGAGATTGCATTGCAGACTGCCTGAAACAGCAGTGAACAACTTGCTGTCTGGCCAGACACCTCTGTTTTCATTTAATTTATGAACATAAATTAACAATACACACATTCTAGTTTCTTCTTTTATCTCAGTTAACTGTTGTAGAACCACCTGCTCAGTTCTGGCAGGGTTTGGGGTTTGTACTTCTTTTAAAGTCTAACATTGTCTAAAAAGGGGCTTAAATAAAATTTATATGACTATTTAAATTAGTTTTATGCTGAATAATCAGCTCCACAGATATCAGCAACACTAAATACTGCATCATGAACTGAAATTTCAAACGTTTATGCCACCTTTGGGTAAGCAGCTAATACATTAATATTGTGGCAATGAGTCAGCTCTTTGCAAGAAGAGCTTAAAATTTTGTTTAGTTAAATCTCTTTCTAATATTGATCAATACTGATGTCTGAAATTGATGAACAACTCAGATTAAAACTTAAATCTATTTATCTACAAGCATTATGTATGATTTTTCAAAAACATTTGAAGTAGGAATCTTCCAAAGTAATAGTCTCACATACCCTGAATCACTGATTCCTATTCTCCGCTTTTGTGATGAAAGAGAACATCTAAATGACCCAGAACTTGTAAATGAATGGATTAATCCTCATTTCTGGGTACTTTTATGATAGGATATGCAGACCAAGTGCAGTTTATTTGCTAGAACTCCTCCCCATGATGCATTGAGGGTTCTGTATTTGGACTTCACAGCACATAAAGAGGAAAAAAGACCAGTACAGATGACTAAAACTAAAAAAAACCAGCAACATATTTAAAGCGTGGATTTCTTGTATGAGTGCACACCCAAGGAACAGAAGGATTTCCTGACTGTGCTGAACAACTGTTCTTCAAGCTGAAATCCCTTCAGGTGAGACAGTAAATTCCTTCAGTAATCTGATAAGGACCTAGACCTCCAGATAGGCCCATACTAGTGTCACTACTAGCCAGAAAAAAAACTAAAAGGGAATAACTCAAACAAACAACAAAAGCTCCTCCGTTTGGAAAAATATAACAAAACAACAAAGGAAGATATTTCAGGCTTTTAACACAAGAATTAGCCATAAATCAATAGGACTACTCAGATCAGGGAAGGTTTTTGAACATATGCATTTAATAAATTCTAATTAAATTGATCAGTTTGCAAAGTTGAAATTGGAGATAAATAAAGGCAGTTCATAGCCTTTATTTTAAATAAAGTATTGTTTCACTAGCTTCTTCAGACTTGAAAACTCCATACCATTAGAAGTTTCAGTATGGCACAATGTTCAGAATAACATAATTCCCAGTAAAGGTCATCAAGTATTTTCAAGATGATTCTATAAGCAGATCTGTACATTCCCTCTAATTAATCCATACACAGATGAACTTGTTTTCTTAAAAACTACATAGAAAAAGAAAATTTGGCACAGTTTATAAAATATTGCAAACAAAGATCTAACTTAGATTTAATAAAGCACTCATGACATAGCAGTTATATGGCAAACTGTTCACTTAGCACACATTAAACTAATTATCAAGTAATTATTAAATTAAAAATATTTTTTTAATACAGCAATGTTTATTAGAATGATTACTGGCATCAGAAATTTTGTGAAATAGCATAATTCTTGAAATATCACACTAATGCTAAGATGGATTGATAGAATTTAGGGGGAAAAAAAAAAAATAAATAAAGCAAGCAAAATGCCATGCACAGAATGTCAGATTCAGAGAAGGCTCTGGGCTAGCAGAGAGGGACAGCAGCACAGAGCCAGAGCCATCCCTCTCACCAGCCACAACACTGCTTCATCTCCTCAGGTTATTCTTTAGTTGCCCCTAAATTATGTCCTATAATTGTCTACTTGCTGCAGCAATCCTGGAGCTCGCAGCAGGATGCAAACGGGCTGGGAAGAGGGGAAATCCCACTGGGTGCCTCTGCTGTGCCCCAGGCTGCAGCGGCTGAGCTGCTGCCCACACCTTCATCTACTGGCTGAAAGTTCACAGGGAATGTCTGCACAGGCTGCAAACACACCCTTGGCTGAAGGGCAGGCATGCTCCCAGCTCCCCACAGCATCCCCTGGCTCATCCTCCCTGCTCCTGGGAGATGCCCCTGCTCGTGGAGGAGCCAAAAGGCAGATACAAATCACCAGCAAACACTGCTTGTGGGACTTTGGAGAGATGTGAACCCCGTGTAGCTGCTCTGCTTGTGAATAGGCTCTGCCTCAAGCTCATGAAGAGCACAGCTGCTTTGTTACCCTTCACTAGCTCACATTTGGAATGTCTAATGCATGGAAAGACAGAAAACTCTCTGCTGTGATGAGCAACAGCTTTATATCAAGTATGAAGAAATCTGTACTTCTTTTGTTTCAGTGCTTCCTTTGTGTCTGTTTGTGTAACTCCAACTTCTAGGAAGTCTAACCTACACAGAGATACCTGCTCCAGAGAGCAAGAGCTCTCTGTGGATTTCTGTTATTCATATTTATCTTCAATAATGGGAGCTCTGTGTCTGCTTGTCTTCACATCCATCTGTGTTTACATACCTGTTAATGAGGGCACAACTGAAACGATAACCAAACTTTAATTACAAAGGTGTGTGATAGCTTTCATAAGCCTTTATTTCACTTATTATTTTATAAGTTCTCATTTCTTTCTACAGAGAAGTGGGAGAAGCTGAACATAAGAATAAAATAGGTCTTGCAGTTAAGGAGAAGGAAAAGGAAATGGTGGGGAGGTAGGGAATAGGTGAAACAGGAGAGGGGGAACTCTGACCAGATGAAATCCTTCACACCTCCCACTGGCTGTAGCCAGCCTTGCCTCCAGACTGGCTGTGAAGCACTGGCTCATGTCCAGGTACATCTGAGGATCACTGCCTGTTCAGGTCAGGTCTGAAACAGCTCACAAAGCCAAGGCAGGAAGCAGCTACCAAGAGGATGGATGCAACACCCAGAGTTCAATGGCTACATCCAGTCTGAGGCTTCATCCTCAGCTACTGTACAGTCAGAAAGGGGAGGGTAGCTGCAAAACACAGTAAATATCCAGATTATTGCATCCTGAAGGTGTTGCAAGCAGAGCAGATGAACTCATGGGTTCTCATAAGGAAGAAATTAATAATACATTCTCATTTTCTCCAGCACACGTGGCACTGTTGCTAAATTACCCTGGGAATTAAGGTATGCACAGCTTGCACCAACTTGTGTAACTGAACAGACATTTCTTGCACTGTGTACATCAAGCCCAGAATTTCTCAAGACAAAGATGTGACTGCAGGTGATACCAACATCCTTAACCTTGAAGTCTCTGGTAATGTCTTGAGCAAGTCCACATGGCAGAGCAACATTACAGCTTGTACTTCAAACATTTACTTTCTTCTCATCCAGTAGAGTCTCCCAGCAATATAATTCAAGTGACTGCAGAGTGGATGGTGGCAGAAGAGCAGCTACAAGACATCAAGGAAATGTCTTTTACATGAGAAAATACTCATTTATTCTAGTGACTTGCATTCTTAGAGGTCAAGAAGCAACTATATGTCATGGGATTGGAGAGTTAAAGCAAACTTGTGCAAAAACATTTTTCTAAAGCAGTCATTACCACACAATTACCTTCAAGTGCTCCTGGAGAGCTTCACCCATCTCATCACAACACTTCTTTGAGGAAAGGCAAGCTTTGTGACAGGAGTGGAAAATGTAAGATTAGTTTCATCTTTGCACTTCAGACACCAAGCCAGAATTTTCCAGAGGCTCCCACAACCAGCTGGTGGAACTGTAGGTGTAACTTTCTGTATCAGAACAGAACAATATAAATAGTCTCACAGTCACATCTACTTACAATCAGATTTTGGTCTTTTTTTGGACTTTATTATCATATCCAGTCTGCTTTAAAACAGTTCTTGGTTAAATGCAATACAGAATATCTCAAGTTCAAGTGCCTGGCCAAGTTCCAGGGCTCAGCTTTTTCTTGCTTCCTAGTTCTGATGTGCTGTCAGGGAGATGTGGCCTTGAAATAAGAAGAAACAGCCCCCTGGGAACAGTTTCTGTGCCAGAGTCCCAGACTCTTGACCCAGTGGGTACAGCCAGAGCATTCTGTGAAAACATCCTGCCCCTCAAGGCCAGCAAGGAACTCCAAGGCTAAGCCCCACACAAGACAGCTTAAAAATACCTGTAGTCACCCTCCCTGCCTCTTTCTGTATTCATTGAGCACAAAGCAGCTTTTTGTAGGACCTTTCAGCTTAAAAAAATCTTAGGAACAACTGCCTTTGCCCAGAATTTCTCCTAAACAGACTTTTGCTCCTCATATAAATATTTTTACAAATAAAGGTTACTAAGTGATCAGATAAATCAGGCAGAGAAGTTAAAATGTTCAGAGGCAGAAAAATTTGTTACAAGTCTGAGGATAACTGAAATAACATTGTGGGAAGTAGCACAGCAAGGAGGTGATAATAAAAGGATTTATACCTTTATTTTCTACAGGTGATTTCCCTACCTACTTCCGTAGCACCCTGAAGTGACATCCTTGGAGCAATATGTCCATACATAGCAGATGGTCAGAGAACCAGTACAGGGTTTAGCATAATTCTCCTTGCAGGGAACACCCCAAAAGTGTGCACACAGCTGTAGCAAAGCACTGAAAGTTAATTTCAGGACTTACACTTCTATGAGGATACTTCAGAGTAACAGCTCAGTACCATGCAAATAAAACCCTTCTAGAGTTGGAGGATGAAATGGGTATTATTTGCATTTTGTTTTGCTGCTTTAAGACTCACAGACACTAGGGCAATAAAAGGACAAATCAGCTTCCTGACATCAGCAGGGGAGAATAGATGAGATCTCTGTTGAATGTTTAGATAAGCAAATGTATGCTTCAAAGTGTGTATATTGCAAAGTTCATCTCTGGCTCTAATTGAATGATTTTTTGACACTTAAAAGCAGTTTTGTGTTTTTACAAGAAATCCACCATCTCCTATTTTTATTACATCCTATTGCTATCAATAATGTGTAAGCATAAACACAGTTTGTCAGTCTCACCCTATACATTTCCCACTGAAGACAAAATAAAAGATGGCCTGGCTAACTGACTCTCCTACAGTTTTAATCCCCACGTTGTTAGTGTTGTTCCAGCTCTTCCTGCATACAAGATCCAAAGAACATCCAGATCCATCATCTGGCCAGGCACCTGTGTGAAACAAACTGCTTCTCTCTAATGCCATCCACTGCAGACACCAGGGCTCAGAAAAGCAGGGCCATCAAGGCTTCTCAAAGCACAGGAGGTGTCCTGAAGCAGCTCAGAGAGTGCCCTGACATTCAGTCACCTTGGAGCCTGCCAGTGCAAACTGATTTTTCTATGGATGAGAGTGACATCTGCTCACAGGTGTAGGAGTCTTCACTTGTGCTCTGCTAACACAGAAATCTTGATGGGCCCCCCACCAGTAGTATGGTGTCAAGGAGAAGAGTTCACCTGGCCATATAAACTGTAAGGTTTTAAGCAGAGTGTTTTATAATGTCACAAGAGCTCTGAGAGTCCTCCTTATCCATCTAGGAATTACTCTCTTGTTGGTATTTGATGAATAACCATGAACTCAAACCTCCAGCACTGCCTTTTGGCCAAGGTATTCATAGCAAAATCCTCCAGGTTCAGGAGGGCAGCCAGGGAACAGAAAGCAAACCTGTGCTGCTTAAAAGAAAAGAGGAAAGACAAAAATCAAGTAAAATATTGAGATATTTATTCTTAAGTCCATATCAACTGCCGTATTATTCTTTAAACACAGTGGAGAAATTTTATAGGAAAATTTCCAATTAAAAAAAAAAAAAGTGAACACTATTTAGATACTGAAACAGGAGTTACTTATTTAAAGAAAAAAAATAAATAGCGAAGAAAAAAGACAGACATAAGTCCAAAGGAAATTAAACCTTAATTACTCTAAAGCTCTCTGGGAATAGATCTCTGCTGTAACATGTTAAAAACAGTAATAGTTAACTTAATATCAAATTTTCAACAAGTTCTAAAACACTGAAAAAAAGCCCCAAGATGTTCTCTATCTAAATGTACCTGAATCTTCAGTTCTAGCTGCTTTGATCCCTTCAGTTTGACAGAAAATCTTCAGTAAGAGCCTTCAAGCAGACAAGATTTTAAAGAGCTGAAGATGTTGCAAAATCTTTTCAGGCTCCATAAAAGACACTAAAAAGTAGATTTTAATCCAGTAAGCAGGTTTTAATCAATTTATTCTTTCAGTATTGACTGGGAACTAAGAACATCTGCAGACTGTTAAATGTAAGAGAGGCAGTGACAGAGTTTTGAGTATTGGATCTCTGCTCCTCTGCCATAAGTCATGGTTACCTTGCTCCATGGTCCTGTTTTGGGCCACTCCAGTTAGCTCACTCCAAGGCAACACCCAAGGATGGTTCTGGCAATAAATCATTCCAGACATCTCTTTCCAAGGCTGAAGCAAGGGGATTCCCTGATTCCCCTCACACAGAGCTTTACAAGCAGGCTTTGCTTCTCCAAACATGCACAAGTGTCTTCCTGCCATGCCCCAAGGCATGGTACATGCATAATTATGATCTAATAATTAAGTCATTAAGGATAATAATGTTTAAAAAGTCTTTAAAAAGGGATAATTGTTACTTAAAGCCACAGGAACATCACATGGAGCTTAGAGGAGATGTCTGGCCAAATGCTCCACAGCCCAGATTCAGACAAGCTGCCCTCAATCCTGATGGGGTGGCCTTGAAGACAAATGCCTTGTCCTCAGGGAGAGAGCCTGTCCTTCTTTTACCCAAAATCCAACACACAGTCCAAGGATTATTGCTCATATTACTACTGAGGTTTATAAAATATGTGTTATTACATGTGCTCTGTTCTGGGCAGATCTGAATCTTCACTGGCCTTTGATACAAGCAAGGATACTTGATGATACTTCCCTGATTTTAATTATCTTCTGCCATTGAGGGGCAAAAGCAAATACAGCAAACACATTTCAGTAGATAATTATTTAGGACTCTTTCTGCCAAGCTGGACTTCACAGTCAGAATATTTCTCTGGCATGCAGAACATCCCACCCACCATTTTTCTGCCCACAATAAGGAACACCCAGTATAAAAGGAAGCAGAGCACAACAAAAGATCAGATGAGACAGAGGGTGAGAGGATCCCATCATGATGTAGATTTATGAAGAATTATAATGATTGACTGAGGCTGTCTACTTTTCTTCTCCAAAGAGACATTATTTCCCTGTTACAATCTCACAGAAATTCCCAAGGCTGGAAAAGTAGCCCAGATACAAAAAAACCTGATCTGGAGAATAGTTAGCATGCTAAATGTAACTACAGACCTATTATTGTTATCTTTTTCTCCTATTTTTGGGAAAAGGGACTTTGTTCTGGGATAGTTCGATTTTAATGGCAAAAAACATTTAAAAGAAATTATCAGTCCAGGTGAAACTAATCCTGATGATGTCAAAGAAAAGGTCCCCTTTACAATTCCAACTTCAAAATTAATGCAGAGGCTGAAGGATTGATGAGTATCATAAAAATTAAGAAAAATTTGACCAATTAATGAAAGACACGACCATTATGAAATATTTAGGAGCTTTCTGATCTAAAATAGTGAGAGTAGGTTTGTAAATTTATACTTCAAAGGCTGCAAGGAGGTGCCAGGAAAGTGATGAACAAACAGTTATGGCTTATGGCAACAATGTCAGCAACTCTCATCTTAAATCTTATGCAGAAATGTCCTTCAGACTGCAATCATTAGGGCAGAAATACCTTGTCCTCAAACTGAGCTGTCATTGTCAGTCAGTACACTGTGGTGAAATTTATTTTTGTTTAGCATCATCAGGATCTTTGAATAAAACATTTAAATAAGAAAATATATACAGGAACCAGGCTGTATGCTCTTGCTAAACATTTCTGAATTTCTTTTTTTTTTCCTCAGAAATATTTATGTTACTCTTACAACCCATTTTAAATCCTTACAAGAAGGTTTTTTTTTTCCCTTGAATACATTCAGATTCATTCTTTCTTAGTGTTGACTGGAAGAAGGCTATTTTCTCTCTACTTTTAAGATAGATATGTGCAACCAGCCTTTACTCAAACACTGGATATAAAGGATGGCCCAAAAGCTTTTGTTGTTGTGTGGACTATCCATCTTCACTGTCATTCTGTCTCCATTTAAACATTAAATACCATTTTTCAAAGCCACATATAGGATCTTTTATGTAGTGAATCTGAAATTTGAATATATCAAGAGTGCCCTTTTCATATATACTCCTTGGAAAATTTATTTTCTCCTGTCATTTCTGAGAATTCTAAGGTGCACATCATTAGTACAACTTTGCCAAAATATTGAACTTCTGACTTTATATGAGATCATTTTTCCTTTCCTCACTTTTCAAAGGGATGGCTGGAAACAGCAATGTTGTGATATGAAAGATCATTTCAAATTAAATATAAATATAGTTTCTATGGCCTGTTTCTGGACTGTCAACTGTTGTCTTCATGGTTAAATGACACAGCTTTGTCTATAGTCCTAGACACTGAAGTCAGTTTATAAAAATGGGGAAAGTGAGCTATATAAAGATAGATTACATATGTAAAAGATGTTGCTCTTTATACATAAATTGCTTACAAAAGATTTGCAGCATAGCATCAAAGACGATTACAAAATGTTCACAGGCAATTTTTTTGATACATTATGAACACTGTTATTTTTTGTAAATCAAAAATGTTTCAAAAGACAAAGTACATCTTACATGTCTTTCACTTACAAATACAGCCAAATCAGATAAGAAATATTTTCCATTGCTAACCTGGGCCAAGAATGCTAACTAACAGCACAGTTCACAAGGGTCTCTCTGAAAATAGCTGTTCTAAATATGTGGTTAGATTAGGCTGTCTAAACATTTGTAAGAGCTCAAGGAAAGCTATCTGGAAAGGCTATCTTTCATTTCTAATTGTAATATTTTCATAGGGTATGACTTTTATTGGCTACCACATTTAATCCCCATTGACTCTGCTTCCTTTCTTCTAGTACTGAGGATTAAGCAATAACTCCCACCATCTTGAGACACACAGACCAGATCAATTAAACTGTAACACACATACTGAAATTTTGATTACTGCTTCACATTTTGGTTGGAAATATTGAGCAGACTTACAGATTGCCCTAAATCTCACAGCAAGGGAATAAGAACTGCGAACCTGAACATGGAAGAATTGTCCCTGAGTTCTGATCATCCTGTTCATCCATTTAGGAAGAGAGTGCATTGAGAAAGGAGAGCTGAGCAGTCAGATGCTGCAATACAACATCTAGGTCACTCTGCTGGGTTGGGTGCTGCCAGGGGCACATTTTCCCTCTGGGCTGCTCTCCGTGGGTGGCCCCTGCCCTCCCCAGCAATGTGCAGGCACGCAGCCCCATGGAGATAAAAGGATGGAGAGCACTGGGTCCTAAATCAGTTCCAGCAGGTGGGGAAACAGATCTGATAGACAACATTGAGCATGTAAATAATAATCTCATAATACAGACCTCTTCTGTGGGCATTTTTATTTAAGGCACGGTGCTGTCAACAGTGCTCAGACACTGAAGAGGAAATGAAAGCAGTAAGCTGTCAAAACACCAGCACATTGCTCTGCTCAGCCACAGACTTCTGTTGTTTTTATTAAGTGCAGCATCTCACATACTTGCAAATCTTGTCTTCCTGCCGTTTGCCACAAATCTTGTCATCTTGGCGTGTGCCAGAGTGCTGCTTTTGGAGAGCTGAACAGAAGCTTCAAGGAGAGTTGAATGTAGATTTACCAACCATACACAGTGCCAGGCATGGTATGAACAAAGGTTATCAACACTGGACACAAAACCCAATGAGACACAAAAGCCAAGTTTAATAAACAGAGTTTTAGGAACAGAAAGGACAACACTGAACTGAACTGAGGGGTTCCATAGACTTGGGCAGTGAGCTGTTTATGCACAGATGGGTCTGTGGTTAAAGTCTGTAAGCCTTAGGTACTGTGGCCATCTGAGGAGCAGACAGCAAGAAGAGATTTAATGAAGTGTCTTTTCTCCTTGTTTCCAACCTCACAGACACAATCAAGGCAGTTCAACAGACTGGGAGTGTTCTTAATGTTGCCTTAGACTCACTTGCAGTCAGCAAGGTAATTTGGGACAATGATTGACTTCCATAGGAAAGTGTAGCAGCTCCTTCAAAGGCTAAGTGTGCGTTTGTGCATGTGTGTCAGCTCTACCTCTCAGTTTTGTGCAGATATAACCTTGCACAAATGTGCTCTGAACAAACCCTAAAGTAAATATCAACACAGTCTTTCCAGTTTTAGCTGGGGGGTGCTAACAGTCCTGTGCACTGAAAATCTGAAGCCTAACTTAGCCCCTGAAACTGCTTGCACTGACCCAAATCACTCACTATTCAAGGGACTTACTTGTACCTATGACTAGATTAATTTCCTCCAACTCTGGATTTTTACAAACAAGGGGATGAGTTTATCAGACCAAGCACATGCATGTGCTTTGAAATGAGGATGGTGTTCTAGTGAGCCTGTTTGCCCCCACTGACCCTGTAGTAGGTGCAGGGTGACTGGCTCAGGTGTGCATGGATTCAGTCTTCACAGTCACAAGCAACTCCTTCAGCTGTTGTTCAGCCTTGTAATAAAATCAGTGTTTAACTGATGTATTTTCTTCTGCCTCTCATAAACTGCCTGGAAAGTGTCAATTTTCTAGAAACATTTTAAATTATTATGCCACAAGCCAAAACTTACCACTTGCAGAATCCACAACATATCCCATCTGGGACTGTTGCTTCATGTAAATTGAAGTATTTGTGTCTTTCTTTCCTCAAGGTGAAATGAGGTCTTCCAAAATTTTCTGCAGGTCCCTTGGGCATTCAGACATTCTGTCCATTTCTTAAATAACTTCAGAATAATAACTTATAACTCTGTAGCATTTACCTCTAGCAAAAGATTTCCCTTTAGATCAGTTTACTCCCTATTTTATTCAATCTCTTTGTTTTGGTATAACAGTATTTTCACCTTTGAAAGCTTCCCTCCATTATTATTACACTTTTTTTTTCAAGGTATGCAGGCTGCAACAGAGATACCTTAAAAGTAAGGAAACAGCTTTTGTTCTGTATTGAACAATGCTGCACTACTGCTCTAAGAAATTCATACATTCAATAGAAAGTATGCTTTACTATCTGAGATGTAGTCTTACTGGAAATGCTATTCCAAAAATTACATACACATCAGTTAAATTCCAATACTCCACAACTAGAGTATATCTTCTAGTATCAGAACTCTTTAAAAATAGCTTCTTTTCAAATCTTAATCAAATTCCTAAGCTGAGTGTCCTTTGCACATTTTTCCCTGCTTTGCTCTCCAATGCAGGTGAGTTAATATTGCAATCAAATCATAACTTTGTGTGGAAAGAATTTTTGATGTGTCAGATTTTCAATTAGTCCCACAGTGAGAAATGTTCATATGTAAATAATGCACACACATTCACTAACTGCTTAACAAGCCAATCAATAATCCAGTTCTATTTTGGAATACATTTGGTATCAGGAATATATCTTCAGTAAATCAGCTGATGGGAATCCCACTATATTACACTGACCACATTTTCAACATTCCCTTCACTTGCCCTGTGCAAGGAATCATTTTTCTTGGTGATCACCTCTGACAGCAGGGAGAGGGGTGTAGTCCTTAAGTCCTGAAATTCTCAAAAATGTCATCTCATACCTTTCACTCCCCTATTTTTTCCCATTCCATCCATTTTTTTATGATTAGAGTTCATCATTAATAAAAATGAAGGGTATACCTCAGGGTTTTTTTTTTTTTCCCCAGCTCACATACTTTTAAGGCTAGAAATACATAAACTCCTTGACCCTTTAAAAGCTACTTATCTCCATCTGCAGTTAACTCCTAATTCAAGGCCTGATTCCTAAATAGCACTAGGGACTCTAAATCCCTCATTTGTGAACATCTGCTGACACCAGGTCTAATGCACTCCTTTCATGCTCACCTTACAAACTGACAGGATGCCACACCATCTGCACCTGAAGCCAAACTGCACACCTGGCTCAATGTTTGGCTGATGCCATTCTCCAGAGCCATTGGAGAGTGTTACAGCCACTCAGATCTCCAAGGATAATATAACCCTACAGCAGAGCTCTGCATCCTCCCAAATGATTTATTCTTAGAAAGCTACTTCAGGATAAAGAAATATCTTCCAGCTTCTCTATCAGATGAACTGTTGATTGTGAAAACTGAAAGGACTTGACCTGTTTGTTTTGTATGGTATTGCTTAATTTTGCTTTTCTTTTACCTTGAGCAATGACAATATATCAACCTTATCTGGTTTGGCTTCTATTTCTGTTCTTATCTGCAATTCTGAATTATCATAAGTTAACTGCAAATTACTATATTTTGGCTGCAAAGAGGTAGGAAAATCATCCTACCATAATTTCTAAAATTTATGGAATGATGTTCCATGCTTTTAAGTGTTTAAAGAAATTATTTTTTAAATCACTCAAATCCTGGAACTAAATTTTCATTACATTGTTCACCAAAGAGTGCTTGAGGCAAATGGAATACAAAATGCTTCCTTCCAATGTATCATGTCCACAATCAAACTAACAAAACTGCCAGAACTAGTGATAAAACACGTGGAGAAAAATTAGACCAAAGGTAACAAAAACCAGTAACCCTGCTGTGAAGCTGCACTATAAAGAACATTGGGATGCATTTCTTTTTAAGACATTTCAGCTAAAAGAACTATAATTTTACCTAGAATATACAAGAGAGTCTCATAAGAAATTGCCAAGAAAATCAAACCTAACCCTATTTTGGGTTTCATTAAGGTAAGACACTACACCAATTCTTACTCAGCATTTTGAAAGAAATATCTCTTGTGAATGTATGCAGAGACAGAAGAAACACAGGGTGACTTTTTAAAAAGATGAGGTGTATCTATATGTTACTAAATTCAGAATTCCCATTATACCTCAAAAACAACAGGTCAAAAGTGACTTTTTTTATGGAAACTAGAATACCACTGAGCTACCTTCACTTACTGCATTCATGCATTCACAGAGGGCTGGGTTAGAAACTGTCTCTATTTACAAATATGCATGGAGTTGTCATCATGCAAGAAGAGATAAGTAAGTGTACTGGGATTAAAGCAATCTGCTAAATCAGAGCCACCATCTCCTAACTCAAACAGAGCTTGAGGTCATTCATGGATTACCTTGTCACCTAAACCTTTGCTAATGTGAAATATTTGCTCACTAGGTTCCTGTTACTTCACATGCCATGACCACCTCCAGTCATCCTTCTGGCAATCCAGGACCAAGATCCAGCATGCTGATTACAGCAGCTGAATACAATCCTCACCACTCAGCTGCAGGCCTATTCATACACCTGTATGATGCATTTAATGTGCAATTTGGGGTGATTCACTACACCCAGCTTCCCATCTTTATTGCTCTTCTAATATGTAAGTAATTTGTAACCTATGACCATAAAGGCAAAAATTTTATTTGGACATGTTACATGCTCATAATGATTAATGTTATTGCTCATCTGACCTTTTTATTTGAAAGCAGCTGAAAACTGTATTTTGTACTGCGAATGAATCGATTTCTGGTGCAAACCAAATCCACTGCAGTAGATAGCAAGGAATTCCCTTTTATACAGCTAGCAGGAAGAAATGTGCTACAAATGTGAAAGAATTATGCAATGCTGAGATTCTGCTAATCCTGAGGGCAACCAGTGGCTGCTGAGACTGGTGCATGCAGCGTGGGGAACTGCTCCCAAGAGGAAGGCTTATCAGATGGGTGCAGGCTGCAGGATGTGGCCTTGGGCTCTCTCCAACCACACAGAATGTGCTGCTTTCAAACCCCCAGCCTGCTCTGCTGAAACATCTGTTTTCCATGAGACCAAAAGCACTGACCAACTGTTTAACTCTTAGATGTGCTAGTTTAAGGAATCATCCAGGCAATTAAAACAAAATTCATCTCTAATGGATGTGTGTCAACTTTTATTTATTTTTTCCTTTCACTCCTATGTGAATTCTCAGATGTTGATGAAGTGCAGATTACAAGTGATGTTTTCCCTGTGGTTCTGGGGCACCTGCAACACCCTCTCTCATGGGGTTGGTAAGAGTGGAGTCCAACTGCTGCCTTCCTCAGTACAAGGGTCTAAGTGGAGCCTCCATCCTTCCATTTGCAGTAAATTTGCATTATCATGTGAATAATCATTCATGAGCAATCTCCTTTTGTGACCTGACTGACACCAAAAGTACATTCACAGAGTAAGGTATTCCCTTGCTACCTGAAAAAAATGTAAAGGTATTGTCTGCTATACATTGTTTGGATATATTCTTAGTACTCCAAACTGAAGTAAACAGACATTGCAATCCTCCTCTGCTTCCCTTTCAAAGTCTGTCTGTAGTGGATTAATGCATGAAAACATCTGATTACCATTAGCATCTGTAGTTAATCTTCCAGTTGCAGTCTGACAATTAAGCAATCTACAGAAGCCAAAAAATGAAGGAACAATAAAACAACACACTTGAAATACCACATGAAAAATGTTACTGTTTGAGCTGTCTGTGTTTAAATCTTTCTCCCAACTCTTCATCTGTTCTCACATTAAGACAGCTGGTACATATAAAGGCATTTGGAAGCCTCCTCACAAGTTTATATAGCTGACAACTACACTTTTGCTTCTTCTTCTTTTTTTTTTTTTAAATTCACACCAAGTGAAACTATTAAACTGATTAATCAGCATGAAATAAAAGAGTTTTCATTCACTAAAGGCATTACAAGCTCACACTCTCACTTGAGGGTGTTTTGAACCATCAAGTGCATGCTTTTCTATGCAGAAGACAAAGTTTCTTCCCTTGTCCAGTACATCATGAGTTGAGGCAAAGAAATTCAGTCTTGCTCTGACCTTTTGTTATCCAGAAAGCAATGAAGATCTTACAAAATCAGCTCTGGTGTTAATCCATAATTCCCTTCCAAGGAAACAAGCTCTTTTCAAACAAGCCACCTCTAGTTTGTAAAAAGAATGTTCCTGTGCTCCAGTCCAACACCTCAGAGTCTCACTTAGCAGGCAGGGATTACATCTTTCAATTCCTGTTGATTTTCTGTCAGTGGAATACGAGCTGCTCTGGAATGCAGCTTTAGATCAATAGAGTCATTCCACTCCCATGCAGAGGCACCCGGCTCCCATCAAACACTGTGCAGCTCTGTCCTGAAAATAGAATTTGGGAACAGGTAACTGTCTTTTTCAGTAATATTACCAAACACTCAGAATGCAAAATACTGCAAAATTAACATGCTTTTCACCCTATGAAAGTAAAATATTTTATCATGTTATGAATCACACCCTGTTCATTGTATTCTTCTCCCACTTTCCTCCTTCCACAAAACCAATAACCTTCTTACCTGCAAGAAAGTGGTGTGTGCTTGATTTCTTTGTCCAGTTTGAAGCCCAGGTACTTGCATGTGGCTAAGGATAAAAAAGCTTTATCCTTATAAAATATTGTTTATATACGTAAAAGCTAGTTTGTAATTTGTAAGATGTCTAGGGCCACTATCTGAAATAATTTCCCTTTGTTCTTTGGAAGTCAGCTGTAATATCTTAGGTAAATGGAATAGGAGTTGAGGAAGGTTTCTACATTTTTAGCAGAATGCCTGTTGTAATAGAAACTTTAATGGCAGCTGTATAAACATAATGTGGAAACAGAGAAAAAATAATTGTAAAAGGCAAAATCAAGGTAGCAAACAGGGGAAAAAAAAAAGGGAAATCTGGCTGAGGTTATTATTCAATACACTTCATCAGATACACTAAATAGAAGTATATAATGTCCACTATGAATGAATAGGTCATACACAGTAGTTTTATCTTCTTTCTGCTTGACAGCTTCTGCACTACCTCATTCTTTGTATTCTTGAAGTATTTATGTAACTATGAACACTTCAGAAGAAAATAGGGAATTTGAAACAGGAGTGAAATTAGTAGTATGTGTGAAGAAATGACTTGTTGCTATCACATTGAGACAGTGAAACAAATTAAGGGAAACTTAGAAAAATTTAAATTCTAACCAAGATTACACTTCACTGGAAATGTTATACTTGTCTTTAGAGATTACTGGCAAACTAGAGGAATCACCACCCTTGGACTGATATTCACTGGCAAAAATGTTCAAAGTGTTACATCACACAGTTTTATAACAAAAAAAATTCTTTACAGAAATCAATAGCAATTATGAAATCTCAGGCATGCAAGTGATATGACTAGAACTTGAATAAATAAACCAATTAAAATATACATTAGGAATAGCAAAACAGTAAAACATTTTTTTTCCTGTGCATTGGCTTACCATTATTTGAAAATATTTCTAGTTAAGAGACAAATCCAGATGTACATTAAAAAAGCCTTTTATTTCCCTCCCTCTGCCAAATAAAAAGACAGTGTAAGCACATTGAAGTTAGACATTGATGTTTTCCAAAATATACATCAGCCCTCCCCAAAAGAAAAGCAGTAAGAACTCTTTGGAACTTCCTGCAGTGTTGTGTAACAACCCCAAGGCACTGCTGCCTTCTCCCCTGCAGCAGAATGAAAGAAGCCCAGGTAGCTGTTGGGAGGCACTGGGCAGAATTAGTCCACTCAGCTATAATGAACAGGGTTAGGAGGTCAACAGAAGAGGTTTAAATACTGACAGACATTTCTCTGTCACCTCTTCCTCAGTGGAATGCTGCTACATTCGATCACCTTCTCACTCTTGTAGAGCTTTCTTCTTTCCAAAATTAACAATTTAGGGATTATTCCTGGAAATGCTGCTGAGATCATGTCCTTTTCTGAAGACCAGTTGAATCTAATGCGCAAAGCAAAACCAAGAGCAAATTCCTGAGAAAAGTTGAAGTGTCTTAGTAGAGAACTAAATTTCCTCTTAAGATTTCTAGAAAAAAGCTGAAAGCTACTCAAAGCTCAAGAAGCTTTTCAGAGAACTCCCAACTCCTCATGCTGTCAAGACAGTATTCTGTCCATCCACAGCCATAATGAAAAGCAGATATTGAACTGTCCAACAACCTTTATTGTAGCTGGACAACAGTAAAGCAGGAGCCCAGCCTTCCCCTGTGCTCACAGAGATTATTCAAATATATACTACATGGTCACAGACATGACCTTTCCTGGTCTCTGATGACAGATTTCAGCTGCTGATTTGTCTGTTTGACAGGAAAATCACCTGCCAACAAGCAAACCAACTGGACTGTGTGAGTGCCAGGCTGCACAGCAGTTACAGAAAACGTGCAAGAAATCATCTTTCAGCACCTGTGCTCTGCCTAGACAGGACAGGTTGGACACTCTAACCAGATAGTGGCAAATTCCTGAGCTAAGTTATATGTTTGGTCATATCACAGTTGCTTTGAATTGCCTTTTCATCAACTATGTCATCAAAATACTGAATTGATAATTTCAGTGAAATCACAAAACCAGAATGACGTAACACTTATTGTAGATAGTTACTTGTAGACATAGCCTGCAGCATTCTTTATTTATATGCATTGCACAGAAATGAAGTAAATTTACCTCAGAATTCACATTGGCAATGCTCTATGAAAAACTTAATCTAGTGCTGCAACCATGTAATAAATGTATGCACTGCATTCCAGTTCTCTTAGGTAGGGTTTGTTATATTTCAAAATATGTAAACAAATGCTTAATGTCTGTCTACTTTTTCCATTAAAAAAATAGTGCCCACAAAACCATAAGATTTCAGAAAGATTCTGGGTGTCAAAGCCTCAGAAGATGAGTTATTACTAAAAAATAACACAGTACTTGTACATCACTGAAATAACAAAATGGTATATTATACTCACCTGGCTCATTCAGCACATGAAGTTTGGATACTAATGGCAAGGAGAAATCATTGAAACTTTGGAAAAAGACACCAGGGGAGAAAAAAACCTCAAAGAATCAATGCAAAATGTTTCAATAGCATGAATTGTCTGAGATAGTCACCTTTGGCTGCCTTTCTGGCTGGTGGAGAGAAACAGAGATTTCCAAGTGTTATTCATCTTCTCTTAAACAACAAAAATACTCCTGTGAACATAATCCAAAAAATCTCTCACATACTTCAAGGAGCATCTGTGGCAACCAACTCTGCAGTACATGCACTGCTTAGACTTCTAAAATTTGGGAAGACAAATTCCATCAATACCATCCTAGTTTTCCTGGATATGTTACATTTGAGCATAGTCTACATGTGTTTAAATGGAAGTTTGACAATGGAAATCATCAAAGAAAACAGGAAAAAATACAGAAGAGAAATGAGATTGACCATCTGCTTTACAGCACAGAATAGATCACAGAGTCTTTGAGGTTGGAAGGCACCTTTGAAGGCTGCCCAAGCAGGGGCAGCTACTGCAGCACTCAAGCAAGCCACATGCAGTCAGGTTTACAGTATCTCCAAGGATGCAGATTCCAGCTCAGCTCAGGGCAGCCTGTGCAGTTCATACAAAGGTCAATGCCACTGTCCATGTCTCCAACAAGGATGTTGAATAGTGCTGGTCCCAGCACCAACCCCTGAGGAACACAAACATTCACTGCTTTCCACTTTGACAGCAGGACATTGACCACAGCTCTCACTGATGTGACCATCCAGCAGATTCCTTATCCACTCAGTATCCACCTATCAAATCCATGTCTCCAGTTTTGAGATAAAGATATCACATGGATAGTGCCAAATACTCTAGTCATGTCATTCATTCTTCCCTCTAGCCACCTCCTCAGAAAAGGCCACCAAATCTGTCAGTCACAATTTGCTGTTAGTGAAGCTGTGTTGGCTGTCACCAACCCCCTCACTTCCCATGTGTCTTAGCACAGCTTCCAGGAGAATCTGCTTTAAGATCTTGCCAGGCACCAAGGTGAGACTGACTTATCTGTATTTCCCACATTTCATTACACACCCTAAGACTTAATTTTACGTGCAGACCAAGGAAAGACAGGCTTACATTTTTAACAGTGAAAACACTAGAAGACTAGGCTGTAGTTTTACAGACCTCCTTTCAGGCAGAGGTTTGTTCCCTTCTCCTGTTGCTCATAGACTTCCCAGAACATTTATTTTGGGGGATGAGGATGAGAGATGGACTTTCCATTGCTGATAAGCTCCCCAGTCTGCATTGGTCTTGGGTCACCATTCAAAACTGGAGAGTCTGCTGAGGAACAGAAGAGGTCACAGAATACCCTAGGTCCTGGCACATGGTGTGCTCCCCACCTCCCTAGTGAAGTGGTAAATAATGTTAAAAATTGAAGCTCTTTGATGTTTTTTCCCTTCCTGCAATTTTGCCAATACAATCTCTCTCACCACCACTGGATAGTTCCCTAATAAAGGACCAAACCAGTCAAGGAACTGGCCTTTAGCAAGTAGTCTCACATTGTAACCAAATGCCCTGTCTTGGTGCAGAAAACATGCAAATCAGAACTAAAATGAATTTATAAATTCCCTTTCTGAAATGAAGAATTTCTTATATTGTGCAGCATTCAAAGAGTTTCCATTCAGAAGTCTTCCATTTTATCACCCTTAACATTCTTTCCTTCCTTTCCTGGGTTTTATTTGCAAATGTGTTCTTAATTATAAGAAAAAAACATTGCCACACATAAGCTATGCAGCCTATTGAAATCACAGCTGGTCCAACAGAGAGGCACTGTAGTCCTAGTGTATGAGAAAAGTAGGAGAGGCAGGAGTATGTATGTCCACACCAAATTCCCCTCCTGCAAATTAGAAATTATTTATGAACCTTTTTAATATGCCCATTTTATTGCTAAAGTGAACCAAAATATAAAACATGAAATCAAGGAGAGGCTGAAACACAGTGAGGTCTGCATACCAGAGCAGTCATAAATTTTTCAACATGTGGCTTCAAATGTATCCATAACTATTTTACAGTTATATTTTAAAGGTATTTTATTTAATATTTTCTTCAAGCTTGATCAATTTTTAAAATTTCTGCAGACTATTGTATTTAATTTCCTCCCCCAAGTATAATTTGCAACAGAGGTATGAAACACCATGTCCTAAGACATTCTAAAAAGTTAATTGGTCCTCCTCCCTGGATTTTTTCTTTTATGCTAGTAATACTTTCCTAACAGAACAAAGAAATCAAATAGTTTGCATACAGAATCTGTATTACAACCATGGTTGGAGTGGAAGAATCCGTTATTCATAGTTCCAGGAACACTATAAGCTGTGCTTTGCATGGGAATCAGCCAAGATTGTGTCCAGTTTTTGCTTCTTAAAATGCTGTGTATTGGACATACTCACTCTGTGAACAGCTGTTCTGTGGGACTCAGATAAATGAGTCATTGCTGTTTGTTAGTAAACTATATGGTGATAATGATCTGTGTTTTGTTTTTATTCATATACTGCAGAATTAACTTTTTTTTACCTGACACCTTGCTTCATCTACCTTTGTTTCTCTTCTGTACATCTAATCCATTTAGCCTTTCCCTTTCTCCTCTTCTCCTTCCTTCAGCATCAATGAATCATGACCCAAAGGTGCCATTCCACAACCACCCTCTATTTTTAACTCCTCTCTGCTCTCTCCCTAAATCCTTTAAGTCTTGGGCCCAGCTTTACTCAAGGAGCTTTGCAGTAGTTTACCATCAGTGTCCCTCGGGCAGCTCACGTGCCATGACCTGAACAAACACAAACTAAAAGACTTCAAGTCTAGAGAACTTAAGGATGATCTTTATGACAGAAACAAATGGGGGAGAGAGAAGCAGTGAGGCAATCTGGTGATGACAGAGTTAATAAAACTCAAGTTATTATTAAGCTTGCCACAGACAGCCTGGGAAAGCTAGTTCTTATGGAGAGATTTAGAAATGCAGATTTCACTAAATGGCTACTATACTTAACAAACATAAATTTTTAAATGGTACACCAGGTTGTGTCTGAATAAATAGCAAATATAAAAAGTAGTGTGGGGTCAAGGCAAAGATGGACAAGGGAGCTCTTAGTTTTAGACATGTTAATTTTTACTTTTCTCAAGACAGATCTTAGTAACCATTTTCTTGCTATCATTCTCCTGTTGGTTTCCAGTTTCTGCTCTTACACAGATATTCCTTTTGTCCAAATCTATCTTGGTGTATATCAGTTGCATCTGAAAGATCAAAACCTCTTTTTGAACATACAACTCCCTCCAGCTAAACAGAATTTCACACCAGTTCAAGGTTCTTCCAATGCAGATACAAATGCAAAATAGTAGCCCCACATTACAGACAGTTTCAGGCAGGGAACACATTTGTGAGATCCTAACAAGTGCAGAAAACACTTTGGAAAGCTTAAAAACTTCTGCAATCAAGAAAATAACTGAAGACAGTAATTAAGGACTGCAAGCAGGATGGTAGGGAGAGAGAGAAGGAAAAAATTATTTCATTTTTAAGAGCAATAGCAACCTCCAAGTCAATGATTTCCTGTCAGTTAATGACCAGATGGATCAAGATCTCCTCCAGATGGCCATTAACTGCCAGGAAATAGTCAACTTGTTGGCCATTAGTGCTTAAAACACCATTAGGGTACTGCTCTTCATTAGTTATATTCACATGATGTTCACTAAGGATATGAATTCAGCAGAAACCCTTAGTTTTAATAGACAACAGAACAAACATAGAGCTGAAATAGATGGATAGTTTCTCTTTAGCAGGGCTGCATTGCTGCTGGGACTGTGAGAATGTGGTCTCATAGAAATCACTGTCAGCAGTGTAAGCTCCACACACTAATCCACTTATGTGCCTTCTCTTATGTCCTGAAGGGACCACCCCAAGGGGTGAAAGGTCACTCTCCATGCCAAATCAACTAATGGTTTCCCTGCTAAGATGTCCAAAAAGTATGTGACTGTCAAGATTAAGTTACTTTACCAGTATTAAGAGGACTAAGAGAAAAATTCCAAGTGTAGAAAGCACAAGCATTTTGTTTTATGACCCAGACATATGTTTCTTCCAAGTAATCTCCAAACACTGTAGTTTGCTACAGTTTGTATATAGTTTACTATATAGACTATATTTTACTAAAGCTTATATATACTCTGTTATATATAATTTACTATGATTTATGTACAGTTTCCTATAGAACCATAATTCACAGAATCATGTGCTGTATATACATATAACTACTCTGGCTATTTACAGAGCTGTGTAGTAACTTTAACAGATGAATCCACAAATAACTGGAGCCTTATTTATGATAAAATCTCCACAGTTAAACCTAGATTAACCTATCTTTGAAAACACTGTTTATGAGTATATGTATGTGAACAAATGTATGAACATATATGAACTGAAAAAGGAACTATTTGTGAAGTTATTAATTAATTAGGGGAAAATAATGCTAATGTCCCTAAACCAAGATAACTAAAAGGTAGCAGGACTAAGGTTATCTGTCTTCAAAAACACCCAGTGAGCATACCTAGAGGTGTTTTAGTTTTACCAGTTTTAACAACAAACACAGATATTCCTTGGTCATCAGCCAATCTTTTTTCTGAAAAAGAAAGGAGGAACAGTCTCACCATATCTTTGCCAAGCTTAGTTAGTATTTTTGCAACACATTTTGCACAAAGGGCATATTAAACATTAATTTGGAAAGAGAAAGCTAGTAAAGAACTCATGGGAATTTCTGCAAAATAAAACACTGCCAATTGCTCATTTGGTGTTGGTGCTACAAGGTTTTTCCCCTACAACCTATAGGGTTGATGCTGCAGCCAAGCTTACCCATTTTGAGAGTTCTGATATATAATGCTGTGAGAGAAAATTTATTATAACACTCAGTTATGCTTTAGAGGAGTTAGTACCAAAGTTTTCTAACCTGCACACCATGAATTGCATTTTCCCTGAGCTTACTATCCTGAATATGCTAAAATACATTCCCAACAGATGCACAGACAAGCCAAAAGTTTGGAGAGGCCAAAAGTTTGGGTCAAAGCTGTCTTCTTGGAAAAGAGATTTTTTATTAATGTCTTCCTTTTTCTGTATTATTTTACTATGGCAGAATATATTTGTAATATGTTTGCTGATATGTTCCTAGGGAAGCAATGGAATTATTAAAAAATCAAAATAAAACACAACAAAACCACAACCAAAAAACTAAACTAGAGGTAGAAAAATTCATATCCCCAGAAATGCCAAAGATTCTTAGATGCTTTCTGAAGCACAGAAAAACACAAGAAAGAAATTCCCCAAAAAGGAATCATTCTAAAAGAGCCTGAAAACAGATGCTACAGGCAGTAGCAATGACAGAAACTTAATTTTTATAATTTAATTTTTATAAACTTAAAACTTAATTTTTATAATGAGGAATCATGACTTAATTTCCAACTTTTAAAAAGTTGGACACATTACAGTCATACTG
Organism: Muscicapa striata striata; assembly: GCA_030060385.1. Classification (NCBI taxonomy): domain Eukaryota; kingdom Metazoa; phylum Chordata; class Aves; order Passeriformes; family Muscicapidae; genus Muscicapa; species Muscicapa striata. The sequence goes on from JAREIS010000031.1 coordinate 3,451,430, forward strand.
TATGTGAATGTCACCCACCTGAGACAGGCAGTACACACAGAACATTCTCTTTTTGTTAATGCCAAAATATCTGCTGACATCAGAAGGGCCAGAACTTCACCACAAAATTTTTCTGATAATTGGTGTGATTAGAAATCATATTATGAAAAAAACCCAAAAAACCTTAACAACAATACTTCCTCAACTGATGTTATTGACAATAATGTAAAATATTGATTTGTGTGTAGAGTTGTTGTGTAACTTAGTATCCCTTTAAGAAAGCCTAGGTGAGGATATTTTACAAAATAGTGAGATGCAATGATAGTGCAGTAAGAGAGTTGTTCTGAACAGAAAACTGTGGAAAGCAAATCAGCACATCAGTTCCCATATCCAGCCTTCCTGCCAGTTATCTGGTTGGGTAGACACTGCCTTATCATTAAAAGATATAATAATTGGGGTAGTGTACCTCATTCACTCCCTTTTTTGTGATTTTTCCAATCATTTTTCCCCTTATTACTGGCTGAAGACATGGGAAAGACAAACAAATGATGTTTAAAAAAGCAGAAGGTTTCCTCCCTTTTTTGCTAGGGAGGGAAGAAAACCCAGGAAAAACATCCCAACCCTACCACATGGACCTACTACGTTTTTGCCAGAGGGCAGTAAATGTCAACACTGTAGTATATTTCCTGTTTTGAAAATGAACCAGTTTATTTCAGAACTATTAAATGTCCCAGCAGTGTTAACCCCTTCCTGTCTGTTGTCTTTCTGTTGGGCAGAGCCCTTAAATCATTCAAGGCTGCTACAGACTGAGTCCTGAGCCCACACAACTGCCCCTGCAGTCAGATTTCTGCAGTAAGGCCACGCTTTGATCAGAGCCTTCCTTCTTTCCCCAAGGATGAGTTAACCTCATAAAAATGCATATCCTGCCCAAATGTTTGTTTGCTCTCATTTATTCCTTTCTTAATACTACCAGCAAGATTGCTGAACAAACAAACTACTGAGCCTGGGTATAAACACCCACCCTGCAGTGGGATTTGCCAGAGGTGCTCAGGCCATCCCACAGCTCATGCTCTAATTGCAGCCTGGGCAGCTGCTGTTTTTCTTCATTGGTTCAAAGACACCCATTGAGAACAAGCATCTGGCCTTGGAAAGGGAGCAGGGATGTGAAATCTGAACAGCATAAGCAGACAAAAGTCTGAGGGGTTTTAAAAAATATATCTACAAATCCTTCTCTGGTCTGCCCCAGTATGTAGAATAGAATAGAATAGAATAGAATAGAATAGAATAGAATAGAATAGAATAGAATAGAATAGAATAGAATAGAATAGAATAGAATAGAATAGAATAGAATAGAATAGAATAGAATAGAATAGAATTAATATAATTCTTACTGAGAGCAGAATTATTAATGTAACCAGAACTGCCTACCACTACTAGTTTAACATCAGCTGAATTTAGATCTGACTGCACAGATTCCTACCCTTATCTGTGCCCCACTCACCAGCATCCAGGGGACTGCAGAGCAAGGTAGGGAAGGATCATGCATAACAGAGCTTGGTGAAACATCATAGTCTTATTCTCTATTTTATAATAAAGTGCAATAGGTGAAGTTGCATGGACCATGACCATCTGAGAGGTAGGCAGCCAAAATGATTTTCTTCAAAGTCAAAACAAATTATCAAGCAGATGTACAGGAGACAGCCCCTAAATGTTCAACACACTGTTGCTGCACACAGACACTGTCCTCTGATAAATGACTGAGGTGTAATGCACTTTATCACTACCTTGGGAAAAAAAGAAAGACTATTAAAGAAAAGATACAAGGTGAATGTAGTGCAGCCAAGTTAATGCTGTCTTTGCAGCCTTACCCACTGTTATTTCTTCACTACTTTTACCCCAGAGGATCTCTATCACAGAACTTGTGCTTTGCCTGGTATTTAGGGGTTTAGATTTTCATTGGCTCTATCAACAGTTCTGGGGTTTTTTTGAGGGTTTTTTTGGGGTTAGTAAATAAAAGCAGGAAAGAAACCAACATCATCCAACTGCTGTCAACTGGAAATGTGCTGCCAGCTTGACCACAAAGATCAAGAGGACTGAGCTGTTTCCACATCCAACCCTTCCCAGGGTTCCTTTCCCATAGATAAGGACAAACATCAGAGCTGCAGAACAATGAGAAGTGTGTGCTTAATCATCATACCTAAGAGAACCAGTGAAAATATAAGGCATGTGATTATAATGTTAGTAGTACATATAGAAATGTTACTGCAATATGCATCTCCCTCTCTATAAATATTAATCTTAATAAAGATAATAGAACCACAGAGCCATATATCTCTGCAAAACAAACAGTAATGGAGGAGCTCCATAAGACTGCCTTACATCATGCAGCAAGAGTGCTTGAAATGTGCTTATGTCAGAGGTGATGGGATGTTCAGTTTTAGGGAGTTATTAACTGGGGCTGGTTAGTTAATAAGCATTAATTCTGTCCTTTGACTGAGACAACAGCCTAAATTGCAGTGGCCTTTTCACCTACAAAAAAAAGCAAAATGCCATGAGCACTTGAGTCAAAGCAAAAAATATCTTCTGGCAATGAACAATTCCCATGGCACTTGTCTGAAAATTTGGCTTCATTCTGTTGGTAACAAATAGTTGACTCTTATCTTGATTTGCTGAATTCTTTATAAGCTTCAGTCTCTGTGGCCCCCAAAATATTGGCAGAACAGTCAGAAAGCATTTAAAATTTTGTTTTGGATGGACAAAACAGCATCAGAAGTTTGGCATTAAATAAAAAATCAAGCTGTCTACACTCTCATGGTAAGGCTACACAACCTGGCAATACTGCCTGCAGAAGGGAAGGAGCTAGAGAAGGCAGAGTTTCCTTAAACTAATTTTTAGTGGTATCCAACAAATCCATGAAGAACATGAGTTCTCAAGCTTCACTTCTTGTTTTATCCATTGTCATGTGAAATATTTTAAAGTATGTTCATAGTGGTGGCAACTGCAGCTCCAGTTCTGTTTCCAGCACCTGTGAAAGTGTAGGGAAACAGGTTTCCAGCCCTATCTCACACTTTCATGAGAAGGAGGAGGTGACAGCCAGGCCATGAACCATTCCCTAGCACAGGAAGAAGCATTTGGGGAGCACTTTGAAGTGACATCTATAATACTGCTATAATACAGCTGTTCTTAATGTGGAAAGTGACCTGTAGAATGATATGCATAAAAATGAGAGCCTGCCTTTCCTCTCTGTTCTGGCACAGCACAGGATAACAGCTCCCCCTCCCTAGTAACATCAGGAAACTGTTCCTTTTGATCAAAAGCAGTCGTATAAAATGCAGATATTTGCATCTAAACTACTTCCTGAGGTCAACAGGCCTCATTCACATTGAGCTAAAATGGAAATCTAAGTTTAAAAGAAAATCCTTGTCTTCTCTAGTGATAGCTGAAACCTTCAAAATCAGGAAAAATAATTCCAGTTACTATGTTCCTAAAAAAGTCATAAAACATCAAGGCCAGAGTCCTACTCAACATCCATCTGTGGTCTTTGAAACTTCAGTTACACCCTTTTCTTTCCCTGTCTGTAAACATGTACTTGCTCCATCTGGCAAGGAGAACCATAAATCTCCCTTGACTCTACTGGCTATTCTGGCATTTTTCAGTAGTTCACACAGATGGGGTGCATTTAGACAAGTGGCAGAAGGAAAACACTTCTGTGCACATATAAATGGAAGTCTCATCTACAAGTATTTCTTCTATCTTAGTCTGTAAATTCATGATGCTGCACATCTTGAACTCAGCTGCCCTTTCTATCTTTCAGCACTGCTTTTATTGTCTCTTTATGATGGCTTTCAGCCAGAAATACATCAGTGGAGGAAAAGAATGCAGCAAATGCCACCACTACACCAATCTGCCTTACAAAACCTCACTTGCAAAATTAATGTGAGCCAGCCAGCATGAAACAATCACATGGACTGAAAACATCCATCCATGTAAGGAGAGGCTAATGATAAATATCAAAGTACAGATGTCAAGGGAGACAGCTAATGGAAGATTTAGGCATCAATGTAAATCTGGTTTTACTTAAAGTATGCATTTACCATCAGGAAAACCAAGGGTTTTCCACATAAATGTCATTTTTAGTTGTAATTAAAATGGAAGAATGTCAACCACCAGTAAGAAGGGAGAGATCCTGCAAAGAGTCTTTCATGAAAAGCAGAGGGTGAGAGGTTTGTGAAACCATGTCTGGGAGAAATATAAATCTTGGGGAAATGAAGGAATCTGAAAAACTGATGCATACAATGAGGAGAGGGAGACACAGTGACAGTGGTGCAGAATGGCTCAAATAGGTAATGAGAATAGCAGAGTAGAGAGCTCTTCCTATTACACTGTGACACCCAAAATGACACAAGAATCAATTTGGAGTTCCAGAGAGGTCTCCACACACACCCTCCTCTCCCCTCTTGTGCTCACTGGGACACTGCTGGGCACCAAGGGGCTGGGAGAAGGAGGCAAGACAAGAAGATGCTGGTTTCTCCAGGTTCCTCTGGAAAATGATCTGTGGATGCTGTGTTAGCTACTCCATGGACACAGATAAAGCAAAAGCAGAGATAGGTTATGAGTCCATAGAAACAGAGCCTCTCTCAGCTTCCTGGACTTTGAGATTGTAATTCACAGGATTTTCAAAGCCATAAAAATGTACAGAACCATCTGAGGAGTAAGCCTGCACCTGAGGCTTCTGTTAGAAATCGTCAGTGTTTGAGATAAATTCAATCATTAAAGCCTTTTCATTAGTGAGAAACTGTTTCTTACAGCATTTGGGGATCTGTGAAATAGCTGGATGTGTACAATCAATAATTTCTCAGGAATTTGTTGGAACTGGAGACAGAAGAAATGAGGGGCAGAATTCAGACAGACATCTGGATTTTGCACTGCTCTAATCTTTGCATACAAGATGAACTCTGCTTTTTGATTTACTGTGCCAGTGGCCTGGCAAAGAACAGGATGCTAACAGGAACATCACAGGAGCATTACATACTCATATGTAAATGCTCAGAGAAAAACAAAAGACTCAAATCTTCTGCCTTGAACCCTTTCAGGGATCTTTTCAAAGAAATGTATGTGTAGAGCATTAGGAAAGGAAATTATTAAATCAATCAGTCCAGCATCTATCCAATTGCTCAGAATCATTTTTTCAAGTAGCAATAATCATTAGGCACTCCAGAGGAAACATAATAATAAACCTCACATCAGACAGATTGTTTCTGTTTTCTATCAGAGACTGTCTGAAACTCAGAAGGATGTGGTTTAATAGCATCTGATACTTTTTTTTTTTTTTTTAATAAATAATCACCACAATCCTGAAAGTTTATTAACCCTGTAATTCTGTCAAATGGTTTATGAATCTTGTTAAATTCTCAACATCAACAACCTCCTACAGCCTGAGTTCCAAAGCCTAAATAAATTTTTGGTCAAAAAAAAGCACATTAGCTTATATGAGTCTTTAAATTGCAAACTTCAGACCTGCACTGAATGGACCCTTCTTGCCTCTTAACATCAGAAAACCAAGTGTTCCTGGATCTAGTGAAATGCTATACTGTATTTAAAAACAAATTAGTTCCCACTATTTTCTCACTTCTAGTAGCTCTGTATATAATTTTTTAATCTTCTATACATTAAAAAAATCCTTGATTACTTTTCATTTTTCTCTAACTCCCAGATGATCAAATGGAATGACACATTCAGTGTGACCTGTGAGACTTACCTGTGGTACTAAACACCAGACAAAAATTCTACTTGCAAATTCCCTTTACAAAAGCTTATGTAAGAATATAGATAAAAATCATCTTCAATTAATTTCCATTTTAAACACAATGGGGTTTTGTGTCCCAAGCTACTGTCCTAAACATAGACCATTCAGGGACATAACCAGCAGCTGGAATTCTTCCTCTCTCATAAGAGGTTTTGCCAAGCAAGCACTCATCTTGTCCAGCCTTCTGGATGTAGCAATAGACCCTGATCCTGCAATTTGTCCTTTTAGCTGCCATGAAGACATTCAGTTGTCCATAATTTTAAGTATGGTCAGTTGTTTTTTCTCCTTAAAAGAGAGAAGTCAAGAAAAAAATTGGTTTTTAAGACTGAAGCTAGTGAAATTTAAAAAAAAAGAAAAAAAAAATGGTTTGTTTTTGCAGAAGTACAGACATGGATTGAAGTACTTCTTGAGGGATATTCAGTCTATTCCTGAAATCCTGATCCTTTCTGCATTTCTCTCTTGGTTGAGTCTTCTGTGGTTAAAGGAATCCTCCCTATTCATCTACCAATAGCACAGATGAAATCAAATAATTTCCTAACCAGCTTGCTTATTTCTAAAGGCACCATTAATGCAAGAAATTCAGTCACAGCATTTCATATGAGCTGCAGATCTGCAAGCCTGGGATTAATTATATACCCAGCTGAGGTTTTAAAGCCTTGTAACTCCAGCCATCCTACCCAGACAATACATAAAGAGTATTCTTGGTGTTATCAAGGCTGCACAGCAGTTGGGAGGTGCCTCTTTATCTTACCTGAGAAAGGCTATGATGAATAGAAATTTCTAAATAGTGACAGGAAGGAGCTAAAATCAGAAGGAATGCAGGCCTGTTCTTTATTTTACTATATGTTCAGAGAACCTCTGAAACTCTATTCCCTTTGAGGTAATCTAGCATCTACTCCCATATTGCATCTCTTAAAAGCAGTTCTGTCTTCTGCTGTTTTTGTGGCATAACCTTACTGCAAATTCATATTTGCTGTACCATCTGATTTGCAGCAGAGATAGGTCTACTTATATATCATCCCTAATGCTCTTGATGTCAAGTGAGGAAAAACGTGTGCATTTTTTTCTCTGTATACACTCTTATATCTGTCTTGAAGAGGAAGGAATATCCTGTCCAAGCTACAGTGTGCAGCAAAAAATAATGGATCTCTTCCGATCCACAGACTACAGTAACTAGTTAATATCAGCCTAACAGAGACAAATCAGAACAGCCAAAAAATCTAAACATTCCTGACATGACTCTAGCTTCTCTTCTCTTCATTTATCTGCCTGCAATTACAGAGGGAACCCATTACCACTCACTTCCTCAGTTAGGAAATGGTCCCTCTGTACACTTTGTACTGCTCCTCAGATTGCCTGGGTGCATTTATCCAAACAGTTACCACTGAATTCTGCCCCTGCTGCAAGCAAGTCAAATGTAAGCCAGCTATGGAACAGATGTCTTATGGATAAAGCCATGGATACCCAATGAAAAATACCTCAGCCTGACCACAGCCCCAAACTGCACAGCACAGCTCCCCTGCTCCTGACCTGAACCAGCTCATACATACCACATCACTCTGAAAACACTGGGTAGATGTGCCCCTTGATATAATTTTTTTTTTGTGAGCAGAGACTTGCTGGATAATTTGGTGTGCTGTTACTTACATGTTTACAGTTTATTTCTTCCTATACATTTTATTTTCTTTCAACACTGCATTATTTACCCCCAGCCTAATGTCAGCCTCCAGACCACTATATCAGGCCTGTGGGTTTTACATAAAAGGTTTTGCTGCCTGACTTTCTCTAAGGATAGTGAAGAAAGAAAAGCACCTGGACAGACAGTCTATCTGCTTTGAAGAATGTCTAAAATAGAGAGAAAATCTTCTTATCAATTGCTTAGCGATCTCCAGATGCTCAGCTAATTTCTGTAGAACCCTACCAGCTTTACAGGAAGCATACAAAGCCAACAAGCTTTCTGAGTGGATAAAATTACAGCCTGGAGATACCATTTGTCTGAAGAATACCTCTTATCCATCCTCACTGAACTGGAGGCAGAACAATAAGACACAGGCAGTGATTTGGGGCACTCAAAGTTACACAGACAGCTTCATCTGCAAGCAGTGGGAAGGAGGAGAGCAAAAGGATTTATGAGAAGGTGTAATGTGATGAGCACATTTCCTTACACATGTTATTTATTTTGCACAGATCCTCTTTCTAGCTCTGCAGGCTCTCTCCTCTGAAGCCACTGCCTGAAGGGGGACCTGGGCTGGGCTCCCCTTGCCTGGACCCTGCAGATGTGCACGTCACAGAGACACTTGCACACCCCTGACCTGCTCCAGAGCTGTTGGGATAAAAGGAGGGATGGATGCAGAGGCCAAGGTCAGGGCTGAACATGGGAGTGGAGGGTGGAGCAGGAGCATGGGCACTGGCAAGCTGTCCTGAAATATTTGTTTTTCCTTCCCAGCTTTTTCTGATAAAAATATCCTTCTGGCTCACAGCAAGGACAAAAACTCACTTTTCTGTGACAAGACACATTTCTGTAGATCACAAAGGCATTTTTTCATACCTAAACCTTATACTAAAGAAAGTGACTTTTCTCTCTAGATCTGTGCAATCAATCCCTAATAACATATTGTATTGTAATCCCAAACTTATGAATGAAAATAAGCATCTTAGCTCATTCACATTCAAAACCTCTTACCCAAAAGACAGGAAAGATTGAATTCTTCATTTTAATTGCTCAGAAACAGCAAGTAAAACATGAAAAAAATTTTTTTGTAATGCTTCCTTTCTTTTGACAAAAGGCACACTTTGCTGCAAGAAAGCTACTAGGATAGGAAAATACATAAGCAGGTGAACTTAAAAGTTCTTTTCTCTTTGCTATTATTTAAATTTTTCCATTTCATACTACCCTAGTGCACTACTGAAATTTTTCCAAGACAAGTTCCTATTTGACCAGACATTTGGAAAAAAATGTGTGGGTTTTTTTTTTAACTTCTAACAAGAAGCATATAATGTTGCTCTCTTTCTGATGCCCATAACTTTCATTACTATGAGTTACACTATGTATTAAGAAAGAAAACTTCTCCTAAGGTTCAGTGGAAAGGAATTTATACTTCTGAAATGTATTTACTGTATACATCTTTAATACACTGAAGATCTTCTAATCTGGGTGCTGTCTTTACATTGTCTATAATCAGCCTTTATAATTCTTAAGGAAAGAAAAACATGTAAAGAAACATGAAGTGTTTGACACCAGGTAATTTGTCACTTTCCAGAGGGGCTTTGACAGGTGAGAGAAATGGGCCAACAGGAACTTCATGAGGGTCAACCAGGAAAAGTGCAAATTCTGCACCCAGAAAGGATCAACCCTGAGGCAAAAGTTTGTGGATGTGACACAGCAATGGGTGTTTGCAGCCTGGAAAGCCAAACACATCCTGGGCTGCAGCAAAGGCAGCACAGACTGCAGGTCAAGAGAGGGATTCTCCCCCTCTACATCACTCTTGTGAGACCTCACCTGGAGCACTGCATCCACCTCTGGGGTCATCAATCAGCCACTGAATTTTAGAAGGCAGAAGTGGAGAAATGCCATAAAACATTTTACAGTGTAAGAGAGATTCATGATAAAATACTAAAAGACAAAGTATGATGTGGTGACAGAGGTATAAAACTCACAGTATTAAAGGCATCATAAACATTCTGTGCTCCTTCAACTGTAGGGAGCACATTAAAGGAAACAGGTGGAAAAAAATAAATACTATAATTGCATTTGATGTGAGAAACAAGAGGTGAGGCTTTCACCTGACTTCAAGGTAAATTAGGTATACTTCACTTCATATCTATTATCTGTTGATTCTTCTGTGTTGGAATGGTGCATGGAGAAATACCAGTGAAATGTTAATGAGGTTTAGCAGATCAAGCAAGCATGACAATGCACTGCTGGTGGACATTTAAGCTGCTCAGATAGAAAGATTTTCAGTAAAGCAAGTCATGTTGAGAATTCATCTGGAGTGGAAATTTGCTACATTTGTGAGGGCAGAATACAATACTTTGGCTGAGTTCAACAGCTGGTTGCAACACACCAAGGAGATATGGTAACAAAGACCTGCAATTTTTTATGCTGCAATGTCACATGAGGAAGATGGAGCCTCTTAAATATCAAGTGCTCTTTTCAGTCAAGATTCCTTACCTTTAAAAAACTTAGCTTCAGTTTAGTTACATGTCCACCAAAATTTTCATAAGCCATAAAACCTCTAATGGTTAAGTAACCTTGAAGAACAAGATAAACTCAATGAGTGCTACTTTCATGCAGAATGATCACAAACTCAAATACTTTACACTAAGAATAAAAACACAGATTTTCTACTTTAATTTTTCATGTATTTTCTATTTTAATAGAAAAGGCAGGGTATAAAAGAAATAGTTTATTCCTTTGCAGCAAACAGCTGAAGTCAATTTGTGTGCTTTTCTACATTTTTGGGGTTTTCTTTCTTTATTTCTCTCATATCCTCATTTTTTTTCTTTTTATTAAGCCTTTCCACCTTTTCTGCTTTCTTATTCTTCCATCTTTAAACTTTCCTCTTTTTGTTCTGTTTTGTTTTGTTTAGAGGACAGGAGAAACATAGCAAGGACCTTAGAACCCACCGTTTTACAGTTTTTGTTACAAAGGTTAGTGCAAAACCCACACATTTTCCTAAGGCTGTCCTCAATGAGGAAAGCAGGAGCAGCACCACAGCCATGGTCAATTTTTCCTGCAGCAGCACATTGAGGAGAGCATGCCAAGACATCTGCAGAGGAGTGTGCAGATCTGGCTGTTCCTACAAGCATAAAAAACTCATTTTGAGGTTTTCAAAGAACTGCAAATTAAATCTGAGTGAACCAGCTGCTGAACTAGCTGGTGAGCTGGATTGTAACTGCTGAGGCAAGAAATACCTTCCACTGGCCCAGCATCTCTGGGCCCCAGCTGGTTTCAGCTGCCAGCTGGGCATAGGCTCACACATCTCTCCATCTGATTTTGCTCACCTCAGAGCCTCAACATCCAAAGCTAAAAAAATAGTGCTGTGCTATCTTCTCTCTGGCTCAGCTGCAAAAAAAAACCCAAAAAAACCCCCAAAAAAAAAAAAAAAAAAAAAAAAAAAAAAAAAAAAAAACAAAACAAAAAAAAAACAACAAAAAAAAAAAGTTGTAGTTTGTGCAAAACTTTGGTTGAATGAGTTACAGATCTGGGACAATAAAGCCAAGAATTGAGAAAGTCCATGAGTATAATTAAATGGGAGAGGAGGGGATCAGAAGTCAAATATAAAGGAGTATATATGGGTACCTAGAAGCACCCAGAATAAAGAGCCAGTTAAATCAAATACAATTTCCCATGCAGAAACTGACACAATGGTTATCAAAAAGCCTCTGTTCACTCCAAGCGGAAGCCTCAGTACAGCCCATCCAAAATACTTATAAATCACAATACAGGCCTCCAGAAATCATCCTGCTCTAATAAATATATGTGCATTTTTGAACATTGCATACTGTGTCCGATTATTTTTCCAGTGAGTTCCTAGCCTCAGTGTGCAAGTGAACAGTTCAACAGTCACTACAAAAGGGAAGCAGCAAACAACAGTCCCTACTCATCCTTTGAGGAACTCTCCAGCTGTCACACCTAAATTCCCCACACCAGGCAGGTGGATATTTTAGGCAACTCTCCTGTATCCTCTAATCTCATCTGTTCTATTTCATGCACCTTCTCATACCCCCTCCTCCATCTCCTCAGTCTGTCTACACACCTGCATTACACCATCCCTCTCACACTACATCCCACTTATCACATCTCCACAATGAGGTTTTCTTTTTTGTTGTCTTTGGTTGGTTGTTTTGTTTCAGTTTTTTAAAAATAAGTTGCAAATGCTTTTAAGTGAGTAAAACAAATGACAGTCATCCTGCCATTCTGACTCCACCAAAAGTGATGGAACCATGCAGTTATTTTGAATGAAGAACTAAAAACTGAGATTCAGATCAGGAATAAGGAAATTGCATGCAAATTAGGGACAAGTCACAGTATCACTGGACTAAATTCAGATACATGTCACCGAGAAGAGTAATTATATACTCACTGCTCACTTATGGCATGAGGGAATTTGGTCCAGAATAACTTTTTTTTTTATTTATTTATGAAGATGAAGAAAAGTTCTTTCACAATATTAAAAAGCAGTTTCTGCAAGATATCTGCTAAATGATCACAACCTCAACAAAAACATCTGTAACTTTTTACAGACATGCGTTTGTTTATGTGCTCCAACACAGCAGTATTTTGTATAGCTATGACTTCATTTCAGCATTTGCATAAAAAGATTGCTGAAAGTCAAATTTTAAGGACAGTTAATCCATCTCCAGAATTACATATACATTAATATTCTTACTCAACTCATGTATAAGGTTGTAGTAAAACTTTCCTTCCTTTTTCTCAAAGAGCTTCAACTTGAATTACTTTTAACATTTATCCTGGATATATAAGAAGTTACTTTAAAGTATAACTCAATTGCAGGAGTGGTGCTAAAGTTAGAATTTTGTGGTTTATGGTGTTTGCACTACAAAATTAATCAAGTGAAATGTAATTTTTTTCAGGATATGTATTATTTTAGATAGAACTTGGAAATTTCCATCTAATTCTTCTCCTGTTTTCAGTACACACCACTACTTTAACTTGGACTGTGCAGTAAGACCAAGAAGCACTGTTTCAACACAAAAAAAAAAATCTGTGTTTATCATCTCCCAGTTAAAATAATGCTTTTCATTATGTATTGGAATATGTAATATTGCATCTTTATTCAATGCCACCCTAGTAATCTAAAAGCAACATTTCTCCAATTATTTTCCACCTTTTTCCATCTGAATTTTGGATGCCATGTCTTGTCTACTTTGTATAAAAATTTATTTGCCCTTAAATTTACTGAGACGTAGTTAATATGTGCTTCCTTTGATGTTTGAATGATTTAATCACCGATTGTCAACTAAACCCAGCATTTTATTATTTCTCCCAAGGCATAAGGAGAGCTATTCTTTTCCTTATGCACAAAATTTTGCAGTGGAAAAAGTCTGTGGTGTTACATCACTACAGAACTGATGTTGTATCAGGCACACAAGAGAAAAGTTCTATGGATCAATCTGTGACAGATCTGTACAGATTTTGTTTCTCACTTTCAATCTGTTATATGAAAAGGTTCAATTAAAGCTACTTTAGAATTTATTGCAACACCTTTACAGAGATTTTTCTTTAAAAGATCTAGTGTAATTTTAAACTAAAGCTAACTACTAGCCTAGAGATGTGCATAAATTCAGATATGCAATCCCAGATATTGGAACTATGGGCAATGAAGTTACCTTTGGGTCACCTCCTTAAGGTGAGTTTCAGAGAGCTGCCACTGGCAGGGAGGCTGTCCATGCAAGTCTGAGTGCTACAGAAGCCCAGAAAAAGGCAACTCTCATGCCTCTGAGCATCTCTGGCTGAAATGAGATACTACTGAAATAAAACAGCAGAGACAGATCCTACAGTAAGAAGCAAATTTTACCTCTCTTTTGCAGAGGCATTCAAAACTTTATAAAGATGATATCAAGCACCCATTTCTCCTCCAGAAGAATTAGCTCTGCAGAAGAGTTACTCCTGGCTGTGCTCAGGCATTTTAAAATGCAATGCACAACTTGCAGATGCATTAGTCACCACTTACTCTTGTCAGCAAAGCCTCTGCCAAGTTTAAAGCAAGTGCCATATGAAGATCATCAGATAGAGCCAATTCCTCACCCTGAAACAGTGCTTGGTTTTAACCATAGCATTTACTGCAATGAATGAGCTTAACCAACAAAGGGAGACTGCTATTCATTTAATAGTTGAATAAAGTTTTACACAAATTCTGTTACATAATAGCCAAATCTGATACAGACATCAGATAACAGTGTCCCAGCAACTCAGAATGCTCTGCCCACAAGAAGATTTATAGATCTAACCAGACTTTCATTTTCTGCCTTGGAGATTCTGCCATATTAAAAAAGGTGGAGAAGGAGGAATAAAAACCACTTCAATAGTAACTAAAAAAATTAAGAGTGTTTTTGCCAATGGAAAATATTTGTTTGGGGCAGTGTCAAAGAGAAAAAAAAGAAACCCTAAGTCTTTTAACATAATTTGAAACCAGATCCTCCTCAGAGGAATGGAAAAAGAAGAAAAAAAAAAAAAAAAAAAGAAGGAGAAGAAAGCTGTTGTCCTGAGGCAAGGGATGAAGGCACACTGCAATATTTCCAACTAAAGGTCGCTGCTCCCATGACCAGCCTCCTACAAACACAGACTGCTCTGAAACAACACAAGGCTCTGGGCACAAATGAAGTGAGACTAATTCCATGAGATTTATTTTCCTGTAGAAGAATCCAATCAATGTGCCTCACACTAATACTGCTCTGACTGTATTTGCTTTTAGAAAGCGTGGCTGGGCCGTGGAGCACAGAGCAGGAGCCAGCAGGATTAGAGAGTCTGCTCTGATGGTGCAGCACGAAGGCTTGGCCACCGTGGGGTGGGTTTTGAGCAGGAGAGAGGGAACCATCTCCTCCCTGCTCAGGTTCCTGTGTCTCACACTGCACCAAAATCCCCAGCCCTTATCAAGGAAATGAACCCTCTTTTTAGCACATAGCAATGAGCTTATGGAGAACACCACAGTTATGTTAGTACAACTGAGAGGGTTGCAGGAGAAGGGGAGAGCAGCCAGGAGATGAGAAAGGGCAAAAACTTCTTGTCTCCAAAGAAAACACACTGCAGAGCACCCTCCTGAGAGCTTGGCTGGCTTCAGCCAGGCTCCTGGCTCTCCAGAACTACTTCCCAGGCCTTGGCCCAGCACATCTGCTCCCTCTCAGCATCAGCTGCATTTGCCATAGTAATGTGAATTTCACAATACTGTTTTCTGATAGCCCTTCTGCTCTGGTACAAAAAAAAAATACTCGTACATTAAAAAGCAAACAAAAAAAATTGTGCTATGAAAGACAAGTTTGATTATGTGAACCCTGATGACTTGATACATCTAGAAGCAAAAATGTTGCATGAAATCAATCATTTGTTAATCGGCTGATTTCACATCTTTATGGTCTGACACTATAGCACAAAGTTCTATACCTGCAATACTCCTGTGTGAATTTGATTGGGTAGGACACAGGGTTGCCTTCCTCTAATTTGTCCATGGTTTCTCCCAAAGATAATATAATATATGTCAATATAATATATGGCCAATATATATATGGTCAATATATATACGGTCAATATAATGTGAAAGCAACTCAAAACAGAGGTGTTTTTTTCTCTATCCACACATATGCCCACAACATAGCAAAAGTTATGGAATGAAAAGGGAGGCCACTGGCTTTACCTACTCCCAGAGAGAATAAACAGATTAATGAAGTGTGAGAACACCTGCCCCCCTCTGCCATGCCCTGCCATCAGCACTGTGTCAGCAGCAGTGCCATGACATGTGGTGAGCCACCACCAGAGCTTGTTTCCAGCTGCACTCCCTGCTGTCCTGTTTGTGGCAGACTTGGTGTTGTCCCTCGGAGCTCTCAGAGAGGCAGCGCCTTTCGCAATGCGCAGGGACAGCCTGGCAGGGACTGAGGACACTGCTGCTGTTCCAGCGAGTCAAAACAGCTTCAGCACAAGTGAGACACTAACCAACAGCCTCTGCCAAGGAGAGAGCAGTCTGAGTGACCCTGCAGAGATCATTCTGTCCTTTACCTCAGCTTCCTTTTTCAGAAATGAGAGTCATTTCGACAAAGGCTGGCTATTAGAAATGGTGTTTATGTTCTGAATGTTCACTGGTTGTTTTGGCCAGACTTGTTTTTGTTTTCCCATGTTTTTAGTTTCCTGTAGCTCACCAGAAGCCAGATACTTGTCAATTGGAGGCTAAGCAGGAAGAGGTGAGCAGCCTCTTCCTAGTAGTGTGGCCACTGTGTGTGAGCAGCAGGGAGCTGCTCCAGCACTCGAGGCTCCAGCCAGCACTGCACTTCATCTGCTCAGCACATCAGCTGCACAACTGCATCCAGCCCTGCATCTGCCCTGGGGCTGAACCAGCCTCTGCACTGCATCTGCTCAGCACATCAGCTGCACAACTGCATCCAGCCCTGCATCTGCCCTGGGGCTGAACCAGCCTCTGCACTGCATCTGCTCAGCACATCAGCTGCAACCACTGCACCCAGCCCTGCATCTGCCCTGGGGCTGAACCATCCTCTGCACAGCTGGCCAAAGCTCTTCCAACACAGAGCTACCCCTCTGCTCTGGAAACCTGCACAAGGTTTGGGCTTGTGCAACAACATTTCTTCAGGAGATGGGAGCTGAGAACCAGCTCAGCATTCCCACACAGCTGAAATTCAATATCTTGGTCTGGATTTTGAACACAAGTAAATTTTATTTACATGCTGTTTAGGTCTCAGACAGGTGTACCCTCTAGAATCAGCACTTTTACAAAGACAAATTTAAACCAATTTGGATCTTTGGAAGTGGGATAGGTATGTGAAAACAGTGAGAATCCAGCTCCTGGCCTTGCACTTGGCACCATTCTCAAGGTCCCCTGGTTTAAATTGGAAGCCTGATATGCTAAGAAACTCCTCATTTGGAACCAGCATTTCCTGAAAAAGAAGTATTATCAAAGGCTTTAGCAGTTACAACCAAGGCTCTCTCCACCAATGTTCTGTGTGTTTTCAGGACATGTGCACCAGGATGTGTTGAGATCAGTCAATAGCAAAGGCTGCTCTCTCCACAGAATCTGGATTTCATCTCCTAAGTGAAAACATTCCTTTTAAGAGAAATCTGTAAATTTCAGATGCAGAGGTATCAGACTGCTAGTATTTTGTTACCAAAGAACTGCAATTTGACCAGTCATTGATAAGTTATTCAAATGATAAGAAGGGATCACACAATTCCACTACAGTTAAAAATAAAATCAAGAAACCCCTTCTAGTTTTTTTCTTGCTATTATCTGTAACTCTTGAGATTTAACATTTAACCTGCATTAACTGCAGCCTTTCACATAAAGCAGACATATCTGAATAACTAAGGTTGTCTTGGATACAAAGAATGCATGGCCTGATACATTAGTGACTGGCCCCTTGCTCAATATATCTTTCACAGTTTCAGTGCTCTGAATCATAAGGCTCACACTTGACTCAGAATAGGTCGTAAAAGTTGCTTTCATTTTAAGTACTAATTCCACGTATTTCAGCATTTTGGTTGGAACATGTGCAATGCGGAATATGGCAGGAATTCTTCCAAATGACAAAATAACAAATGAAAATATTTTGTTTTGAAAAAGTCAATATGCAACTTAGGCTTAACTCTCAAACATAATTCAAGTTCAAATAAGTCAGCTATTGGGAGGTTGCACTTTCTTTCAAACCTCAACAACAATTGTGATTCACTGCATAGTTCTCATTTGTGTGTGTGTGTAGTACGTTTTCTTCTCTCAACTTCATATGGGTTTGTACCTGCTGAACCTCATTTAGAATTTCAGTACAGCTGCAGAATTGCTTCCTAAAGTTGCTACACACATCATGAAAGCTGAATCTCATATTACACAAAATACACAAGGAGGGCCTGGGTACAAGGAAGACTCATGAAACCATCAACACCAACAAATGACTACAAATAAACAAGACGGGAGAAATAAATCTGGTTCTTTTAAAACATTTATAATCCTCTTTGAAATATTTGGCAACCTCTTTGAGAAAGGACATTGATGTAGTCCAGGGAGAGTCAATGAGAATGATAAAATTTGATTGTTAACATGCACAGAAACTCTGGAGAAACATGAATACCATAAATTGATATCTAAGCTTTTAACCTCTTCAACTGGTGTTTCATAAAGGAATGGAGCAAAACCAGCAGTATCATTCCAGGGATATACACTGCATTTTGCAGAGCAGTAACTGAGCAATAATGGAGTTCCTTGCTGTAGTTTTAGGAATAAGAGTGTTGCTGGCCTACTTTATGGTTATATAACACCTCACCTAGCCCTGAGCAACCCTGAGCCCAACTCTGAGCTCTTGGAGCATTTTTACTTAGATGTCAGCATTTCCTCATTTGCACAGGTTACAGTGTGTCCTGTCTGCACTAAGTTCACATCCAAAGATTCAATTCAGTAAACAGAGAGCACATCTGAGCCCTATCAAATACTTTGGCATTTCACACAGCTTAAAGATGAGGGAAACAGAGGTAAGTTAAAGGACAGACTAAGATTTTTTCTTTCTCTAGGAAGGGGTGCTGTTGTGCTCACATCCTGCCATCCTTACACAAGGATACATACACAGGAGGAGTGTGTGCATCCACAGGGAGTGTTTCCTGTGCCCTGAATCACCTCTGAGCATGCATCATATTTCCCCTCCTCCCCCTTTTCTGTCCTCACTCTGAGCCTTATTTGATGGCATTTATTTTACTTCAAAGGGAATTCAGACTGAAAATAACCATATGTTACTCTGCACAACCCTTTGCTATGGCTGAGTCCTGGTGTCAGAGCTCTGACATTATCAGGCTGATGACAAACAACCCTTTTGAAATTCCAGGACTCCCAGGGCAAAGAGCTCCCTACTTCAGCACACAGTTAAGTGACCCAACAGACTCTACAGGCTGTCTTCTGATGAAGATAGAATGAAATGTCCTGTTCTTCTCCATTTCACCTTCATTTCTGGCCACCAGACAGCCTCTGCTGCTGCAAATTTCCACCAATTAATTTAACTGAATTTAAATTTAATGAATTTTAAAGCTCCACCTTGTCTGCTAAACTCAGTAAGCACTAAACATTAAGAGGAAAGGGAGCATTCTTTTTTTTTTCAGAGTGAAAGCATGAAAAGGACATAAGGAAGACATTAAGATGACTGAGGGCATCCTTACTCTGAGCAGTGGAGTATGGCACAAAGATCTTCAAAATGTCACGCAATAAATGAGCTCCAGAACAAGCAGCAATGTAACAACACCAGAACCTCATTACTTGTGGGCTAATTACCCTTGCTGAGAAGCACCATAATTAATGCAGTTATGGTATTTCCAAGATGCAAGATCCCTGGGTTTCTGGCTAAATCAAATAAAAAATCAGTTTCTCTTAATACAAAACTTTTCAAATAGTGATTTTGCAAAAGACAGCATTAAAAACCCCAGACACAATCCTCATAAGCTTGTTACTGCAGTTACTTTCTGTAATACACAAGGCTAAACTAATTAGGATGCCGAAACAAACCCAAAATCTCTCTAATGTCCTGCATAGCAGTCTTGGCAGCTTTGCAGAAGGGTGCAGCTCACTCTCTTTCTCTGCTTCACTGTGAGTAAAAGTTTGAACTAAAGCTTTGTCTCCTGCTCTGAGCAAAGGAGGAGAACCATTGCATTCATCCTTTTCCACCAGTTCCAGTACCCAGACAACTACTGGCCACAGAGATAGAGACTGACATTGTGATGGTGATTCACAAATTCTTTGGGGAGGTTTTGGTTTCATCTCTTAATCCAGTACATATTTTACAGAAGCAGTTTCAAAGACCAGAAGAAACCACCCTGAATTCTTTGCAGCCCACAGCAAAATAAGCTCCACAGGACCACGTTTCAAATCCTCTCCCAAACCTGGCAAAGAAATAACTTAAGGAAAGGCTCTCCTTTTTCTCCCACTCCTCAAAACAAATACTCTGACCACTGGGTTACAAGGATGGGCTTCCAGGGCTAACACTAAGTCATTTAAAATTTGTTTCTGAATTAATTTTATACAAGTTTCATCAAATTAATCCCACTACCACTATAAAATACCACTTCTGTGAGATCACACTGTTCTCCTCAAACATTCATACAAATATATTCTATGTCATCATATTAATCACCTTCCAACTGCTTGGTTTGGACCTGCCTCTTTGTCCTGTAATTAGGAGCAATGACATTTCAATACTATAAATCCATCACTAAAAAGATAAATCAGCTTTTACTTCAAGCACTCAGCTAAATTTTTTCTAAACTGACAGTAATCCCAAAGCCCTCAGGTGTGAGTAGTCATCAGCTTATACAAAACGTTTACATTACACGTCTGCTCATTTCCGTGGGTTCCTCCTGAGATTAAGTTAAGGTATCCATACAAACTGAAAAGAGCCTGGGAAAACCTCTCAGCTCCAATATTCACTTGTGTTGGATGTAGCTGAACATGGTACATTGTGATCATTCACTCACTTTTTCATCCACCTCTGTTTACCAAGGCAAATATTGCTCAACCAGAACTCCTTTGCACCAACAGAAATAGTCTTGTTACATTGGTTGTGATATATTCGTGGCTTCTATCAGAGCACAGTAACACCAACAGCAGAACAAACCAACAATAGAATTAGATGGAGCCTAATCATCTCTAGCAACTGTTTCTGTTCTCTTGAAGATAATCTTACACAGAGTGCAGCCTGCTCATTGCCTGTGTGCTTCCCAGGGACTCCTCAGACACACACTAGGAGTAAGATATGGGCTGGACAGCTGAGCAGCAAGGTCTCAAATGCCTTCTCTCCTTCGAGTTCCAAGTTCTAGTCTCGTTGGTGACTGGGGATGCACTTTTCTGAGCATCAGCCTGTAATGCCCTGCTGGGTTGGGGATGATGCCTTGCATTCATCAGACACATTTGTACCATGAAACTGAAACTGCCTGCCTGTAAAGCACCTATAGGTGCTGTTTAGGTGTTGTTTAGGTGTTCCTTAACCTGTCAAGTGGCCTTCCAGGAAAGCAGAGCCAAGGAAGATCACCATTAAGCTCCAGGGTAACCCAAGCTAGGAAGGGCTACCAGAACAGAGCAGTGTTACCTGGCTTGGGTACGCAGGCACAGAACACACCTTTGATACAAAATTGTCCAAAAAGTAAACTTTTCTCTTAAACTATGCTTACTTACCCTCTCTGAAGTAGAGTTGGTTCTAAGTGAACCCCTTTTCCCTTTATCAACATGGTTTTCCAGCATTCCCTGCGGTGTGAAGCAGCCCTGGCCCCGCAGGCTGCTCCTGCTGTTGAGCCGTGCCACCTCCTGGCTCTGCCGGGAAACACAGGCTGCCTGGGAGCCGCTCCGGAGCCCCAAAATCCCTGCTGCAAAGGATGGCCCTGGATGTGTCTCGACTGTTTCCGCCCCGACTCTGGACAATTTCACTAATAACTCTTCCCACAGTGAAGAATTTTTTTCCTTATATACAGACAGAATTTCCCGAGGCAACTTGTCTGCTGCCTCTTGCCCTGCCCTTGTGCATCTTTGGGAAGAGTGTCTCCACCTTCTCCAGAAACACATCTTAATCTTTAATATTTAATATTTGATTAGTTTAGTATTTGAAGAATGGAACTAGATCCCCCCAAACGTCCTCTCCTCTCCTCTCCTCTCCTCTCCTCCTCCCTCTCCTCTCCTCTCCTCTCCTCTCCTCTCCTCTCCTCTCCCTCCTCTCCTCTCCTCTCCTCTCCTCTCCTCTCCTCTCCTCTCCTCTCCTCTCCTCTCCTCTCCTCTCCTCTCCTCTCCTCTCCTCTCCTCTCTTTTTCTCTTTCAGAGGACAATCCTTTGGTTTCTGTGACTTTTCAGAAAGGATTACATATATTTGTAATTATATTAGCAAGTTCTCATCACTCTGAAATAAACCAAATCAGGGCCCACAGATATTTTTCTTCCATATTAATCTCTAGTTTGTACAGACAGTCCAAAATCAACTTGATACTACTATTAGTGGTGTGCTGTTTCAGCCCTGCTCTTTAGCACAGAGCCAGTGCTGGTGCCTACACATACATAGATCTGTCAGAAATACTTTATTTAAAACCTTGATAGAGCAACTCCAAGGCATTTCATGGTTTGCTTCATTTCCTGCTACTGAAACCAGGCAAGTATGTAAAAAATAATCTGTTCTCATTTACGTTAAAATCAGCTTTCAAGTTTGTGAAAAAAAAATTAAGTCATCTGAAAAAAAGCCTTACAATGATTTTTGGTTTCAATCTTACAGTCATTTGACATCTGTTACTTTGATTGCTTGGCAATAATATGAAGATATTATTTCACACCTGATATATATAAATGTATTTAATTTACATTGTCAGCTTTAGTTGTCTAGGTGACTGCTAAAGTATTTCTGCAAAAAACCCTGTGATTTAAAGACAGGTTAACAGAGTAATAGGTATGTTAAGTCCATCTTGCTTTCAGAGGGAGCTCAGGTCACAAGAACAGTAGAATAGTGCTCATATGAGAGTACCAGACTGTTCCTGCTTCCTAATGTCTGTAAGGCAACTCTGGCCCTCAGCTGCAGCTTTGTGCCACCAAGTGCAGAGCTGATGAGACCTTCAGACAAGAAAATAATTCTCACCTATTCCTGCAGGATGTACTGTTTACATAATGCTAGCCATCAAAACCAGCCACAGAACAGTCCAGTTTGAAAGAGACTTCCAGGAGTCATTGAACTCAACCTCCTACTCAAAGCACAGGTCCAGCTCTGGGCAGCCCAGCCATGACCCCATCAAGTAGGATTGCAGTTGGTCACCCTGTGGAGTAATATCTCATTTCAGATAGAACTCATCTGGCACACTGTAAACAAATGGCTAATCCTAAACCAGACTAAATTAAATGCATGTTTAAACACACTTTGTTCATCATAATTTTTAAGGGATTTGAGGCTAGATCCCACTAATACCCTTTCATAAATAATTAATTATTGTGGCAGGTCCCCACAAAGTACTTCTGATGTTATACCCTGTATACATAAGTTCTGTCCCTAAGCAATTTTTTAATTGCCCAGAACAAAAGACTGATGGAACAAGAGAGCTTTGGGGGAAGGGGGGCAGAGGAGTTTGCTGCATGGAGTGGAATTAGCCTTCCACTTAACATACAAATCAGTAAGTGTAATATTGCAAAGGTTTTGCAAGTCTTGTCATGAGAGGAAAAATACATGATACCCTTTTAACTAAAAAATGAGGGCTGAAATGCAGGATAATTTAAAAGACCATTTTAAAATTATGATCTAAAATTAGAAGGCAGAAAACATTAAGAATATTAGGACTA
The DNA here is from genome assembly GCA_030060385.1 of Muscicapa striata striata. Taxonomy (NCBI): domain Eukaryota; kingdom Metazoa; phylum Chordata; class Aves; order Passeriformes; family Muscicapidae; genus Muscicapa; species Muscicapa striata. Next base: position 3,474,227 of record JAREIS010000031.1, read on the forward strand.
TTTTCCATGTGTACTTGAACTGTCTCTTTCACTGGTTTCCATTACACCAGGATCAGGAACATATTCCATCCCTTAGCCTAAATAAGACTTGCTAAAATGCATACCAAGAAGATGCATTATAGACATCTATATTTAAATACTGTGTTCTGATGGAAATATGTTCAAATTTTTTGTTTATATCTTTATCATAATAAAATAAATTACCTGCCTCATTTCAGATGGCTTAGGATCACCTTAATCATAAATTATAAACACCAAGATAGTGTTTTGCAACTGGTTTGATTAACTAAAATGTACTTCAAGTGTGGTGGATTGAAAAAGGTCAGTTTATCAAAACACCCAAAACTTCTATGTCTCATCAGGAAGGTGATTAAAATTGGTAAATAATGAGAGATGATTGGTTTTGCAAGTCTATCCACAACTTGGAAGTCCTAGAATTAGTAGCTCTTACCGTCTATATCTACTTTATTTGGAACTGAAAAGAAAATTTGTATTATTCCAAGTTCTGTGTTGTTTCAGAGCTCTGAATAAACAGCTCCATTAGATGCAATAGTTCACCTGAGATGAAGGAAAAAGCTCTCTCTAAACCTGAGTTCTTCTAGTTTGTTTACTTCCTCTGGGTGGTGTTTCTACGTGTTTGGGAGTCAGGAGCTTCACCTTGAACTCACCATTTCTGAGCTTCTGGCATGGCTGTTTCTCCAGCCACCACAGATTAGTCCCATTCTTCTCCAAGCTTTCCCTGTCATGCCTGCTGTCCCTTTCCATCTCAGTTTTCCAGCTGCCCTGAGCAAAGAGGTACCAGGAGGGAAGGAGCCAGAGTACCCCACCATCCATCAGAAAACGCTTGTAGGTGGCCACCACACCCAAACCCTGTGCCAGAGAAGGAAACAGAAGCAGCAGCTGGAGAATGCTAAGGAAAGCTCCTCTAACCTCCAGGATGTCCTGGGCCCTTCTGCCAGTTTCCAGGAGCTGGCTCAGAGATTCTTGTGTGCTCCTTCCAACTCAAGCTATTCTATGATTCCATGACTCCATGAAATTGTCTCACAACAACCTCGTTTCTGAAGGACAGGGCAAGTTTCCAAGCCCAGCTTCTGAGATCTGTTGGGGGAACAAGCCTTTTATGTTTGTCCCTGTGTTACAGAAAGCGAAGAAAATGCAACTCTCCTCACTACAAGTACAATTTCAAGTTTGGAAAAATAATCAGAGCTCCTTAGATCTTTCATGTTTCTTCAAATCATAGAGAACAAATGTTTACAGCTGATTCCACATGGCTTTTTATTTTCTTCCAGGGAGAAATTAGATTTCACAGTTGAAGGAATTGAGCTGCATCCAGAAAAAAGGGAGGTTATCATACCTTGCAGAAATTTGTACACAGCACAAGCCACTCTTTGCACTTTCTGTCCTGAAGAATCATCCATCCCCTTCAGCATAACCACGCAAGCACAACCTGACTCAGCACAAGAGACTCTGTTCACAGAGGAAGAGCAGCCTGTGCAGGGGAAAGGCTGCAACACAGATGTATTTTATTCCTGGACCTGTAACCTCGTTTTAAAAAAAAAAAAAAAAAAGAAAAGAGAGAGAAAGAAAAGTTGAACATTTCATCTGGCATAATTTCTGCTGTTGTGGTTTCTTTTCCACAAGTGAAAAAAGAAGACCATTGTGCAGTGGATCTGGACAGGAAATAGTTCTGTTTCACTGTCAAGAATTTTTTTTAGAGATTGAAATTGTTTTCTTTCTTGAATTGTAATGAGAAGTTGTAATCTGGGTAACATGTTTTTAAACTTCAGCCAGAGCACTGCAGTGGTGAAGTGGCTCACACATGCTGCAAGGTAAGCAGCTGCTCCTTCAAAGGCTGAATGCTCTGTATGCTGTTTCAGAGAAACATGGGATGTATGGGCTTTTTGGAGTCTTTTAACCTCTGTTTCTTTTAACCTGTACTTTTAACCTTCTGTTGCACCTTTAGAACTAGGTCATGTGCTAGCTACAGGCCCACAGATAAAGAGGCAGAAGGCATGCTTTTAGATCACAGGGTGGTCCAGTATGCCATTTACTGTGCAAGGGCTTATCCACAGACACCAAGTACCTAAATTGAACAGAACATTTTTTAAGCTAATTACCTTAGAATGAAGAGCATGTGTCTTGTATCACGAAAACAAAATTTTAACTATTATATTTAACTGTACTTATAATTTTATTATATAAATATATTTCATTAATCTTGTAGGATTCACCCTGCATTTTAATTAACATTAACAAATAAGTGTTGCAAGGTACAGTTTAAAGAACATAAGATTCTGATATTTAAATGAAATTACATATAATGATAAATCCTTTTGTCTCTACTCATTTCTTAGCTCACCTTTGTCAAACCCAGAGATTGTTTTGCTAGTATTTCTACAAGTAGTAATGCAAGTAGTTGGCCTATTTTCTAAGCCCCACTAAGTGCAGGGTATAGTCATTTGTTGTGGCTTCAGCTGATTCTGTCTGGGCTGTCAGTGGTCACAGTGTTAGAGCTGATGTGGATTAGGCACCTGGCCTCACATGCACAATGTTATCAGTCCAGGCAGCTCAAGGAATTGATCTGATTAATTCATGCACCAGTAGGTTAAGAAGTTTTGTAAAGATCACATAGTGACAACTCCAGGAAAAGGACATGCAAGTAGTCCCTTAAAATAAAGCAGCTGAAGTTCCATCTCCCCCATCCTTTTTCCTGGCCTCTTCCACCCCTATGAGCCCCATGAACTTCAGTGGGAATGATAAGGTTTTTTGCATTTTCTATCAAACCTGGTATTTAAATTGCAATGACAGTTTCTCTAAGCTTCATACCATTTAGTCCTGCAGTCAGTCAGGGCAAGTACCTGCCCTGTAATGCCTGAGAAATTTCCTGAAGTGGGGTGGCTCTTCCTCCTTTGCCCACATATAAAACATATCGAGGAAAATTATTATGTTTTCATTATCACAGTTTCTATAGTTGTTGTTTGCATGTTAATAGTGGTAATAAAATAGTAGTAATAAATAGTGTTAGTTAATAATGACAATAAAAGTAATTGTGGTCTTATTTTAGGGAAATATAATGGAGAGGACAACAATTCTAGAAGAACTTTTAAAAAAGTCATAACAGAAGTCAAATATCACCAATCAATTACAAGAAAAGGTTCTTTGTTCTGACAAAATCAAACACTTCTGGTAATGAATATGACAAAGGCATATGAAATATACTCTAAAATAAGCTATTTTAAGATTTTCCAGTGCCACTCTCATTTTCTTCCTTGAAACTTGATTAGATATTATGTGTTAGAAAAACAGGTGTACTTTGTTTTGAGTTGAATTATAGGGTATAAAATCCTAGTTTCATTTCAGGAAAACACTTATCAGCAGGCTTAAGAGTGTTTATATTCAAAACAACCCCTACAGTTGTGCTTACCATTGAGCATCTGCTTGTGTCCTTCCAAGGAGGACTTCAGCAAGTAATTAGCACTGACATATGTTTACACACTGCCTTGGATAGGGATGTTTTCCTTGTTCATGCTTTGCTCTCAGCTGATGGTTTCAGAATTTACCTGTATGAGGCATAATTAGTGCAGGATCTCATCCCTCAACTGCACAAAGCAGATGGTTAAACTATCCTTGCTTCCCTAAGGAATGACTGTATATCACAGAAAGGGTGGCTTTTCACTCAAAAGATTTCTCATTGGGAATATATGTTCCAGGCAACTTAATTTAATGTTTCTGTTCCTTTGAACTCCTGCTGTGAGTTACATCCTATTAAATAACTGCAGGGAAGCTCATTGAGAACAAACTCCATTACCTTGCCAAAATTATGAATGCCACAGGTAGGCTTCTGGCTTACACTTCAGGTGTTTTCCCCTTAATTCCTCCTTGTTTTCCTCCTATTCCCCCTTTTGCCTTGCACTCCTGCACTGAAGCAGATGCTTTCTCAGGTGTAGGGCTGAGTCCTGTAACTGACTTAGAAAGGAATTTCTTCCACGCAGGTAGGGCATCAAGGATATTTCTTACTACCTTTCTCTTAAAATTCAACAAACCTGAAGCTATGGCTTATACATCTTGAAGCACAAAATTATACAAAATCTTCCAACTGTAATACTTTATACTGTGTTAACATTAGTTGCTGTGTTTTGAAGTGAAGGGGGGCCAATTAGGATTGGGAAAATCCAATTTGTTAGGACAGTGAATATTGAGGATACAATGCCTCCTGAAAGACAATATTCTTTTCAGGTTAGCCATGAAATTTCTTTCATTTATGTTGCTTGTGAAATATGCCAGTTATCCTGAGGCTAGCATTTGTGTCCCTGTCCTAACCTTGATATTGCTGATACCTGATATCACCCTTTTCCAACCTAGACAATTCTGTGATTCTAAGATATTTACAGCAAAGAAAGAACCAGTCCCTCTTAGTAAAGCTGCAACTTTCCTGAAATATTTTAATTGACCATCATGGAATTTAGATCAAATCTTGTTTCTTTATGTCCACAAATCTATCAGATATTTGCTTTGATTTTATCAGGAATATATCTGTGTGATTTATTTTAAAGCAGAACTGAGCACATAAAATTATTTTAATTCTCTCTGTTTTGTCCTCTTTTTTGACATCAAGAGCAGGATCTTCCCCCTGACTTCCTGATCACCATTCATATGTCCACATTCAGGAAATCCAAGGCTGTGCCTTGTACCAGAAGATGCAGCTGCACAAAGCATATTTGTTCTAAAGCTAAATGTCATGAGAAAAGCATAACTTCAAATCTGCTGCCTTTCACCTGTTTCAGATACCTGACTCAGCCTCCTCCTGGAGCTTCCATCAATCCCAATTCTATGTGCAGTGGGACAAGCAGATGTGGAAGTGGTGACAGATTCCTTGCTGGAGTGATAGACTGCCCCACCACAAGCAGCAAACAGTGAGCAACAGGTTATTACTGAAGAGTGCATTAAATAATGACCCTGCAATAATTGCCTCACCCAAGAGTAAGCCCATGACAGATACTTAGCATTTAACAGTGTGGTTGATCCTAGGTTTTTCCTTCTCCCTCCCACAATGTTGTGACACCAAATGACAGATTTGTGTTAAATTAGTGTATTTATGTCAGGAGTGCATAATTCAGTAAAATAGGAAAAAGTGTATGCTATAGTTTCAGGATGGGGGACTGGAAAACAGTGTTTCTAAAAGAGACTTTAGGATCCTTATAGCTGAACATAAATTCCTGCTGTGATGCTGTGGCCAGAGCAGCTAATGGCATTCTTGGACATGGAAGCAGGCACATACTGAGTAAAAGCACTCCACATGTTTTGACACTGCTGTGAGCACCAAGAGAATATTGTGTCTAGTTCTGGTGACTGTAATTGAAGGAAGATGTTGAGAGCTGCACAGATGTCCAAGGAGAGGCCTGACAATGACTAATAGATTGGATGGATAACGTGTCCAAGAGGAAAGCTCACAGGGCTCCACCACTGCACTCCACCAGGAGACAGCAAGCACATCAATCAATGGGTGTGTGTGTGCTCACCAGTGGGAGCAAACATTTTACAAGAGCTCTTTGGGCTAACACACAAAAGCAGTAAAGTGGCATTTGAAATTCTGTGCAGATGACTGAACAGCAATGTACTCGAGGGAAATGAAACCCTGACCTAACACAGACACACAGAGACAGCCCAGTGCTGAAGAGAATCTAAAAAACAAAGCAGATGTTAGCAATTACCAGGTAGGCACTGAAGGAAGATAGGCTGAAAACAGCCCCAAGAAGCTGATTGCTCATATTGTTAGTAATAGTTAAGCTGTAGGAATACTCACTGAAGGATGATGTAGATTCTAGTTATTTGCTCAGAAAGGTAACAACGAATTCAGAGTAGAAATATACCTCTCCAGGGCTCTTAGGTATAACTGCACCACCTCTGGATCAGGATTCTCTGATACTGTACAGCTGCCTGGAGCAGGTATTTTTCCTCAGTATTTGTTACTGGATGTTTCCAGTGACAGGTTCCTGGACCTGATGAGTGTTTGATCTGGCCTAATGTAACACGAGCCAGAAGCTGGAGGATGAATGTGGAAAAACTGAAGTGGAAAAAAAGACTTTGCATGTGGACTGTGTTTTGAACACAGATGATGGCAATATCCAGAAATATTTGATGCCATCTTTTTTTTCTGCAACTGTTCTTAAGGGCACTTTGGCTAAGAGAGTACACATTTATTTCTTTTCATGTGTGTGCAAAGTTTTTTTAACATCATAGCTGCTATAAAATGTAGCTTTTAGTATAACCAGGGGAAATAAAACACTAAATTAATATCTGCCCTGTTTGATCAAAAAGTTAGTGACATTTTTACCTACCAAATAAATCAGATTGGGTTATTTTTGCTTTTATTCCTAATATCTCTTGTTAAATTCTAGTCTTTGGCTGTAAGATCCTTTTAGTCATGATGTCCCATAAGCTCGACAGGTAGCAGCAATAGAAATTGAGCAAAAGAGAGTGTATGGGTGAGTGTAAATCAATATGGTTTTAGAAGCTAAACTCTTATGTTAATATATTTTTTCCTAAACAATGTGATTTCATTTGTATAATTTATTTTAACAGGCTTTTTTGACATGTTTTCTGTACAATTTAGTTGCAGTTATTTCAGGATTTTAGTTTTTATCAATATGGACCTAGAGAGGCACACTTGTACAACAGTACCCCCCCTAGGTGCCAGATTTTCAGGAGGGAATTCTCCCATGTCTGTGTATGTGCTTAACAGTGAAAATCCATGTTTGGTAGAGGGAACAGCAGTTTATGGACATTTGGGCTTCATACTTCTAAGGTTTGATTATTTGATATTGGAGGACACTGGTAGATTGATTGGTCTTAAGCATTTACAGTCAAAAATATAAAAGCATGAACCCAAAATTAGAAGTTAATCAAAAAATGTACATGTGAGCAGTTGGGAACTTGATTTATGATTGTGATACTGCCTGTATCAATTTTGAAAATTGAAATTAATGATACCAACAAGAAGGTCAAGAGCTGACAGAGTTAAGAATAGAAATAAATTTGAAGATTTTCTTCTTTGTTTATTTCCTCATCTCCTGCTCCTGGACAAATGCTACAGCAATAGTGATATCTTTGGTCTTTGTTTTACTGCCCAACTTATTTGTTGACATTTTTAGGTGGGAATGAAGTAACAATAACAAGAGAAGACACCAAAGTGTCTTAAGTTATGATGTTTTTATCTCTTAAATAAAAGGACTTAAAGAAGGATCTGGCTGTGTATTCATACATTATTACAAAGCTTCCAACAAATTTAACTAGGTTGTATTTCAAATCATGGGATTTTTAAATCTGTATTTCCTGCACTTTTAAAAATTTCTCTTCGATATATTTAGATTTGGAGCTATTTTTCAGAAAGTAACATAAAGAAAAATAGAGCTAACATAAATTTAAAAAGTTGAGCTGAACATTTTTATTTAAGAGACACATAGGTTGTCAAGACACAGAAGATAAAAATCACAAGAGCTGTTAAACAGACCTTTGAGAAGAAATAATAATAAAGCCTTAGAGGGAAGCTATGAACAAAGAAGCTTTTGACTTTTTTTTTTTTTTAGTAGATTTGAAAGCAATAGCATTGTGAACATGTAGCAGCATAACTTGTTTTGAATTTCGTGGTCTGTTATGCCTGGGCTCCATCAGAAGATGCTTTGTCTGTCTGGTGAGATCATCAGTCATGCAAATCTATTGCTGAACATTCTGGATTCTGCTAAGTTTTTATGATTCATTTCTACTATCTGCTTGAGTTCAGAGAAGATATTTTGAAAGAGAAATTTAAAAATCAGGGACATGACATTTTTCTTATGGGTACTTCTAAAACAGGTTCAGTAAATGAAGCTATAATAATTACCACATCTGGGTAGAACAAATTGATTACATTTTCCAAAGCCATATGATATAATCAGGTTAAGAAAGCTAATACTGGCTTTTCATAGTGAGGGACAGTCTATATTTAGACACAGAGCTATTTCTATATAAGCTCTCAGCACATTTTTACTTTGTCCTTTCATCTCTTCAGCTTGACTGTCAGGTGTCACCACCCCCCATCCTTCTTTCTGCCTACCTCAGTTCATGTCCCTCACCTCTCCAGCCTCTGCAAGCCTTTCTCCCTTGCTTTCTTCCCAAGTGACCTGAGGTGTTACTTTTGTACAAGGCATTGCTTTTCCATGCTCACATCCTGCACCTTTGATGCCTCTGTTTCTTTTGTCGGCTCAGCAGTGTACCTCTCATCTCCCACAGAGGAGCTGGTGCCCGAAGAGGGATGCTATTACAAAGAATGTGGGGAACAAAAGGTGCCCCCGTGGGAGCCAGAGGGCACTTCCTCTGTGCTTTGATACCCACAGCAAGCAGGAGCTTCCTGCCTGAGAAACTTTGAGCTGTGCTGCTGCCTGGCATGCACAGTCTGCAATGGCAATGGTTCGTGTAGGGCAGACCAGGGCTGCAGTGCAGCAGAGGGAGCTGCACTGAGTGAACACATATATCCTCATTGTTAGGCATTGGACAAGCCTTATGGAAGCTGAAATGATCCAGCACACACTTCCAGATGTACAATAGGAATGCAGTTCTGCAGATAATAATCATTCCTCATAATCACCTCAGAGTTGAATGTCAGACTGTCACCTGTCCTCTCTGTGGATGGCAGTGGCACAGCCATTATGAAAACCACAATCATACCCCTGCAAGCATAAAGGAAACAATAAAATCCACTCACTCAGGAAATGCTCTGGGCTTTCAGCCAGTTTTGGACATGGAAAGCTGCATATATGGGCACAAATCAGGACATTAATCTCTACCAGATTACAGATGAAGTCTGTCCAGAATATTGCAGCAGTCAAATATACATCCAGCAGTGAAACACAGATGTGCTCATCTTGGACTGGTTCTTTTCCCTGGCAGGCTGAACAAAGAAAAATTAGTTTCCATTATAATAATTCTATACACCTTTTACTTTTCCCAATGCTTTCTAGTTTCTTCTGCTCACATAGAAAGGTGGAAGTTCCATCCAAGGATGACACTCATTTCAGGTCCCAAAAAAAAAAAAAAAAAAAAAAAACCCACAGGAAATTGAAGGAGCACTTTCAAAACTCTTCAAAAATTACACAGGCCTAATACCAGAGGAGCACATCAGCTCATAAACATGACTACTGAATATCAATTTGCTCTAATGTCACTAGGTGCTTCAAAGAGCCAACAGTTTAATATTTGTACTATATTTTTTCCCATCTTTCTGACAACTGTGAGCAACTCTAGATCATTATTCCAACGAAGCCACAAAGGCAGTCTAAGATTAGAGTCCTGCCTAACTCAGGCCCTCAGCTATAAGGTCCTTTGAACCAAAGTCAGATATGACCAATAGGAACCATCAAGTAGCATTACTCACTGAGTAACAGATCTAGTCAAGTGAAGAGGACTCTTCTGTGAGTGATACCTCTGTAAAGAATGAGTATCTCACTGATGAGGCTGAGATTTTTTGTTTGCAGAAGAGATTATCTGTGGCTTCTGGCTTATTGGATTCAACCCAGTTCTGTGTTTTCTTCTTGTTTAAATTAAGAAATGTCAATAACTAGAAAAACATACACACAATGCCATGGTCACTTTGAAACACTTATCTTAGAAAATTAGGATTTTAGTTACCTTGCTGAAAATAATTAAAAGTTAGAAGGGAGTAGTTATCTGAAACTTAAATAATTGATTGTTTGTCAGTTCATGTTTGCTCAGCTGCGCTTACAATGGGAAAAGATGAAACTAGTGAGCAGATCCAAGGGAACATAGACAATGCAACCAGAAACCCATTCTTTGAAAAATTGGACTATCCCCAGAAATCATTTGTACTGTCATTGATAGAAAAGGTCAAGAGTTTAGGGTGAGGAAGACTTGCCTTACTTCCTCCTTTTAAGACCCCTCCCCATGAAAACGACCCCAGACTTAATTTAAGAAGTCAATCAAATGTGCTTAATAGCTATTCAAGCTAATTACCATGGGAAGCAGGGGATGGGAGGGCTGTTATTATGAATATGTATTTGTTTGAATCCTTTGCTAATAAATAGACTTGGTGATCACCTGTGATTTTGTGGTGCATATTAGAGGATTACCTCACACTGCTGCCCAGCACTAAATAAACATACACTTTCTAACCTTAAACTGTTAGAGTCTTTTTTGTCAGTCACAGTTGAGTATTGGTATTAGACCAATACTCATATTTTGGTAAATCAACTTGGATTTGATTTAAAGGAATTACTGAAGGACACTTATTTCCTGACATTGCATTACAGTGGCATTCTTTCCTGACAATGCATTACAGTGTTTTTTTTGTGATAAATTAATGAATAGGTGGCATCTGCAGCCTTTTCTCCAAAGTCATTCTTATTTTCTCTCATCTTTAGCTGTCAGTCTTTCAAGTGTAGTTTTCTCTGCTCTTAATTAAAGTATTTTGATGTCTGACATTTCCCTGATTTCTAAATGCATTTTAGTGACTTCATTTTTGATAGGCTTTTGCCCATTATTTGATTGATGTCACCTAACTTTAATGCCAGGCTTCTCATCCAAGTCATTTGTGCAGACATCTTCAACAATCCCTGATGAGAGACAGACACTCCTGTAGGATGACATATTTCATGTGAAGATATTTGTCAAAAATCTCATAAGAGGAACCCCATAGTCACATACCAATTACATTCAGCTCTGCCCAGGCAAAGTTAGGCACCAAGGAGTGACATTCCTTATATCCAACATGCTTGGCAGAAAAACATCAAAAAAGCATGTAAAGGAAAAGAAGCAATTTAGAATTAGCATAGATTTTTGCTTTCAGTGATTAGTAATAAACAGTTGATTAATGCTTGCTGTGCTCAATGATAACATTGCTATTGATCAAAAGCCATGAAAAAAAAAAAAACAAAACAAATTTATTTTTAAAATACTCTGATGGTATTTTTTGATACAAAAGTACCCCATCACAGTTATAGTACAGCAAAACTTGGTCAAGCCATGTCCAGAGTGCAGAACTGAAGCAGTTCAGAGAGGTGACAGGATTGAGACACAAGTCAGGTCTATCCTGTAATTCTGGTAACGAGAGCTTCCCATTACAGCAGTGTCAGTCTCCACTCAGAGCTAATTGCTTCTGGTGTCATTATCATGGAACTTAGTTCTGTCCTCGCCTGTCTCTCACATGTAGACAACAGTGGCTGTGCTGTTTTCCTCATCCACTCTAACTGGATAAAGGAAAAAACTGCATGCCTATGCCTGTCTTTTGAGCTTTGATTAATTTGATTAATCATTATATATGTTAAAGATATAAGTGATCATGTGCATGTCATGTGTTAATTCTTATTGCAGCCTGTGCTGCATCATCTCATCATTTATTTCTTCTGTCTTCAAAATCTGAAGTGCAGCAGCCTGTCCTGCCCCAGGGGCTGCCACCAGACAAGTCAGCCCTGAATATGGCTGTACCTTAATGCAGCCATGAACATAGAGGAAATTCAGCTATGTAGCTTGTCAGAAGCAATAAATACTGTGCATCACAAGAAAATCATTCTGACTGGTGGAAATAAGGGATTTGGAAGGGCATGTATGCCCTGCAGAATGCTTTTGTTCCATGACCAAAGTCTTTCACATACCTCATCTTCAAAGACAAGACTGCAGACAGCCCTGGCACCTTCCAGGATATATGTTAGAATTACCTCAGAAGATTTAAACATTGCTCTACAAGCCTCGTTGTCTCCTGTACAACTCCATTTTCATTACCATCCTTGGCTAGCAGGTCGAATAAAATTTACAGCAGTCACTGCCTAGTGCAACAGCTAGGACATCCAGTGGCCTTATTTTTCTGTATGTGCCTGAAGAAGGACTTGTCTATGCAGAACATATACGTTTTTTCCAATTATTTAGCTCATGTGAATAAAAAGATTAAATCTCTCCTAACAAGTGCTGCCTCGTGTGTGTGTGAAAACCAGTATCAGATCAGCACCATTACAATTACAGTAGCAAAGAAAGCATGGGAGACCAGTGAGAACTGCTGAGGCATGAATCCTGTGCCACTTCAGTCTCAACTCAGCTTTAGCAATACTTTTTCCCAAGGCAGGGCACCCCTATCCTGCACAGAGTTTATTATTCTTTTAGATGTTCACAAATGGAGAAATTCTTTACAGCAAATTAATATATTTGTCATTAATATCCATCAGGGGCAGAAAAGAGCACATTTTCTAAGTTATCAAATGAGAAACAGCCTCAGGATTTCACTGGACACCAAGGCAGTACAACAAACAGGAGCTGCCTAGAAGAGATAAGGTTCCTGGTGTGTCTCATGATGGATACTAGCTGAGTTTAATCTTGTGTGCTTGATAGAAATGTGGAAGATTTTTTGAGCTAGGGGATGCTTAAATTGCTTTGTAACAGACTGAAATTACTTGATCTACTCATAATTCCCTGATTAAGTTTAAATTACAAGAAAATCAACAAAAAAAGCCACTTAACTTGAGGTAACTCATGACACTGCATAGAGTTGTGGATGAAAAAAGCAGCACATGACCCCACCAACTCAAAAAAAAGAGGCAAATTGGCAAGCTGAGATATGCTCCTAAACACCTTCATTTATGGTTATTTGAAAATATGTGACACAGGCAACTTTGCTTATGGAGCCTGATTAGAGGTCTCTAAGATGGTTGAAGAAGCAAAGAGACATCTAGAGAAAGGCAGGACATTTACAATTCTTTTCCTTTGGGTTGAGAAACTGAGACTTTTGCAGTCTTGACTGTATAAGGAAAAGTCACATACACACCATAAAAAAATCTTTACGCTCTGCTTGAATAAAAAAGAATTAAGATCTCAATTTCTTGAATATAGTAAGAAGAAACATCAGGAGTTACCTGTTGCATGTGGTTTTATTAACTGTTTTCTTGTGCTACTGAGATCTGTGTTAAAGGAACTCTTCCCTCTGTGCCTACCCCTATTCAAATATACAGTTTATGCCCCTCGTTTATTTTTCTGATAAGCACAACATCCAGTCCACCACCTTAAATATATGGGTGCCTGTTGGCCTCTATAGCATAGATCCATCATGCCAGGTGGTCTGAGTGTAGCTCAGCTGTCCATATTCACTTGGCTTCCCAATTTCATCTGGCATTATGCAAGGAGGAGAGCTGAGCCTACCTGCTGAGTCTGTGTTCAGCCTTAGACAGTCTGCAGGAAGCCATCAGTCTCTGGTGTCCATCATACCACCTGGGATTGCACTCCAGGATATCCTTCAACAGCTGCTCCAATACCTTCAGTCAATGAAACAAACAAAGGAAAAAACCCCACTTCAAACACTAACAAAGAGTTCATTTGTAGATATCCAGGAGCCTGGTGTGAGAGGCAGGAACAGGCAAGGAGAAACACCCCTCTAAGGTCATGGTGAGATGTGCCTCCCTCCCATGAGCCTTTGCAGGCACATGTTAATGTCTTGCGTTTGATTGGTCCTCACAGTTGTTCCACCCCTGTTCCGCCCCCATTCACCTTATTTGTACCCACCCTAGAATGTTCTCCACTCTCCTGATCCCCATTGGTCCTGGTTTGCCACAGTGCCCCACCCCTGTTATCCACTGGCTGCCCCTCCTCTGCACCACTCTCCCCTGTTCCCATTGGTCCTTCTTCCCTGTATTTGACCCTGTGCCCTCAATCCAGGGGTTCCTTTCAAGGGCCAATAAACCTTTCCTTGGATTTCCATACAAAGACCCATCCTTTGCCTTTTTTATCAGCAGTTTTCTATTCTAAGCAAGTGTGCTCTGGGCTCCGAAAGCACAGGCTGCTTTCAGAGACCCACTGAAGCACAATTTCCTAAAACAAATTACTTCTGCAATTTTTATGCATGGTAAGTAAAAGCAGAAATGTTTTAACCATGAGCATTTCTGTTAGTGGTGTTCTAAAAAGGGGCTCTCTGATTAATCCCTTTTCCTGTTTTAAGTGACCAATTTAAGATGCAGTCATGTGTAATATCTAAATTGGGAACTGCTTATCTGGTGGGAATAAAGGATTTGTACCAAGTACTTACTTGAGAAAGCTGCCTTAGAATAATGATAAGCCAAGGATAATCAATATACAGACATCTACTGTTTAAATGTTTTCCACACCAGTCTAGTAAAGATTAGGCAACATTTCTGGAATATTTTTTTCTTTTTAAATAACATTCTGAGTATTAAGCATAAAGTTTCTTGAAATGCTTAGAATCAGATTTATCAAGTTTATCTTCTTGATTCATATATTAATAAAAGCAATCCTGGTTTCATTTAAATCAGTGAGGTTTTGTCACTGACTTCAATGATGCTGGGATTTCAATATTTGTACTTTTATTTCAACTTTAAATCTCTCTTGCTAGCACTCCTGTGCTTTTACATGTATGTATGTGAGTAGTCCCATGCAAGATAAAAGGACTCCAGATCAAGATCCATCTTTCCCTTTTTAGTAAGATGGCATTTTAAGCATTTAGATGTATGCCAAACTATTTGAATGAAACGGAACAGATTTTCTTATAATAAACCGTACTGGACAAAATTCAGAGATTTCCTTGAAAAATCTCTTCTCTTAGCCTCTGAAAGGAATAATAAATAACAATCTTTATTATTTCTCCAGAAGAGGTATTTTAGAGGCCTCTGTCACACAAACTCCTGTCATCTGTCATGCTAAGGACATTTGTTTGGAAAGTCTGGGGTTGTGCAATTTTGGAAAGCTTCCCTGTAATGTTTGAAAAGGTAGATTCAATCTCCTTCTAAGGTCACTCAAGGGATATGTAGTGTCATTGCCTGTTAGGGCTTGCACTGAGAATATTTGGCTTTCTGCACAGTGGAGGAGTAAGGCTGTTTAAATGTTCACCAAGTGATAAAAACATCCAGACAATTACATATGTGTCAATTTTTTCAACTGTTCACCTTAGACCATGGTATAACTACTCAAAAATGTATGTGTAGCATTACTTTTAACCCAAGAAAGGAATTTTCTTAGAGTTATTGAATCTTACAATGGTTTGTGTTTGAAGGGACCTTTAAATATCATCTAGTCCCTGCCATGGAAAGGGATGTTTTTCACTAGATCAGGTTGTTCAAAGCCATCCAACATGACTTCAAACACTTCCAGGGATGGGGCATTCACAACTTCTCTGGGCAAAGAGTTCCAGCATCTCACCACCCTCCTCATGAAAAATATCTTCCTTATATCCAGTCTAAATTTACCCTCATCCAATTTAAAACCAGTATTCCTTGCCTCATCACTACAGGCCTTAGTACAAAGTCTATCTCCATCTTTCTGATAAGCTATTTAAAGTATTGAAAGGCCACAAGTTTTTTCACAATTTTAGCATTTTTTTTTTTTTTTTTTTTCATTGCAGGGAGAATTCCAATGTCAGTGAACTGAACAGGAGATTATTGCTAAGCATGAGTGAATTCATAGAACCCATCTTCATAAGAACCAGAAGATTCTTTGGGCAGGGCTTGCATTTTCACTTTACATGTCCACTATCCCTACAGCAGTGGTATCCTAGTATGGCTGTCATAATAATGACAGTAAATATAGGTAGGTATTGTCATCAGGAACATCACTGACCACAGACTTCTGAAATCATGAAGGTATTTGTTTTCAGGGAAAGAAAAAGTCATTTAGACAAATGAGTCCTGAAGACTAAAGTGATGCTTCATGAAAGGGAACTGCTATTAAACAATTGTAGCTTCCTGAACTGATCTGACAGAGCATGTTTGGATTGTTTCTCCCATTTGGCAACTCTCAGTTTATTTAGTTTACTTTAATATTATGTAACCAGATGTTACATAATAATAATAATAAGGTTAAAGAACTGTGTACCTCCCAGGTTTAAGGCAGACAGCTGTGTCATGGTCTGCAGGAGACAGAGCAAACTGCTTCTGATAGAGCTTAGAACTTAGAGGAGTTGCCCCAAAAAGTCAAGGTCACAAAATGGACCCAGATATTTAGGATAACGAAAGCCACTAATGAGGGAGAGCAGATGGGAATTTGTGGTTTCCCTGTAATCTCATGGCAAATAATCACATAAGCAGGACAAGTTCCAGATCTACACTCTGACTTGTAGAAGCAGTTTTGAAAATATTTACCTCTGGCATTTTTTTTTTTGTGAGTCTGCTGCACTTTATTCAGAAACTAGCCTGTGAATAAAAAGCCAAATATTTCTCTTTGTAGTTGGTATGCAGGTAATATCTCCCCTGCCCAGTCTGAACAGCTGCTCTGCCAGAAGGTCCTGTATATCCTTTATTGCTTCTGTATGAACAACCATGGAATAATTTCTGTGTCGTCTTTGCTTTACTGTGTAGCTAGAGGATGCTGATGCTCTTCAAATAGCTGTAGTATTATAAAGTGTTAGAAATTCTTGTGCTGACTTGGTATTAATAGTCATATTTCAAAAAAATGCCTCTACTACACAAATGAACAAATTTTGCAGCTCTAAAATAGGCTTGGAACAAAGCCACACTGAGTGCATTTCCTCTCAAGCTCTGTTTTTTGTTGTTGTTGTTTTCACCTCTAATCCTGTGTTGTTTGCTCCCAGTGTGGCTTTTTCTGCAGGTCAGACTAGAGGAATCCTCTGAGACAGTTCTACAATATACAAATGTGGAGTAAAAGCAGCTCACCCAGACAAGAGCACGTCCCTGAGCAGCTTCAGCTCTGTGCTCACTGGGTGCTGCCTGGATGCAGCTGACTGGGAGCAAGGGTGGGCAGCACTACAGAATTAGTCAGGTGCACAAGCAGATGGCTGCAGAAATACTTGTCCATGGACCTTCTGCAAGAAACACAACCTCATCCATGCTTTCCTCTTGGATGTGCTGTGTAAAGATGTTTTCCTCTTGTGGCTTGCTACTTGCTCCCACTCAGTCTTGATGGTGCTCAGCCACTGAGAACTTTTATGGAACATGATCCTTTGGGAACCTTGGCTCACTGTCTATTTCCTTAGAGCTGCACAAGAGGTTCAGAATGAAATTCAAGTGTGGCCAAATGATTGGGAAAGCCAGTTACGTCCCAGTCCCCAAAGGAGCTGGATACCACTGGCTCTATTTAACTTTAGGGGATAGAAAATTTCCTTCAAACTCCACAGCAATGATCTTCTAGCTTTCTTCTTTCCTCCCTACAATATAAAGGTATAGCTGTTAAATGAACCCTGAAAACCAGAATGTCCAGGCCAGTATGGCAAACAGTTAACAGAAGTAAACTGGATAGCAAAGGTTAGGATTGGAGTACCACATTAAGACTAGTACAGCAAGAATCTTTTTACTTACTCAGTATTTCAGAAATACTTGGACAACAGAAAATACATGAATCTAATTCTTAATATAAAGAAACTAAGTGTGGTGGATAGGGCTTTTATATAAATGTCAGTGTTTGAGTCTTATAACTGTACAGCCTCTGGAGGAGACATGAGGTTAGGAGACATGACACCTCCCCACTTAGAAATCTGTATCTGTGCAACAAAACAAAATTGGAGACAACTTGCTTCATGTCTGGGCTGGGATAGAACTCATCTAATTTAAAATATTTATAGTGGGATACCACAACCACTTTCCTAGACCCTCTCTTTAGTGGAAAGAAATAATTCTCAGACATCATTCATCACGTCTTAATGTAGTCCTTTAAGGAGTTCAGATGATTTATGTCTCCTTTCTGGACATAATGCTGTAAAAGCCTAAAGCTCACTGAAATTAATCCCAACCTTGTTGCTTCTTTGTTTCTTGTAAGTTATTAATTTTTTATTTTTTAAATTGGGAAAAGAAGGTACTTTTCTGTTTCAGTCTAACTAGGCAGGAATGTATCCAGTGTCTGTATTCAACAAGGTTCCTTACTAAGTGTCCAGTGAATGTGAAGCATTTCTGTGAATGCCATGGACATGCTGCTGGGTGTGACTGGTCAACAACAAAATTCCTACACTGTATTAAAAATGAACATTCAGGTCATATTCATTCTTTGAACATGAACATGACAGTGGCTCCCTGAATAGGGAAACAGTAGTCCAGAACTGTCTCATCTAAACAATGGCATGCAGCAGGCACATTATCCAGGGGAATGGAGGAGTCTCAAGAATGAGAGAAGGAAGGGAGTGGGAATGGGAACTGGAATGGAAAGGGGAAGGGAGAAGGGAAGAGGAAAAGGAAGAGGAGGAAGGGAAGGTGTTAAAAATTGGATATAGAACCATTGCAAGGGCAGAATGTGAGTCTTTTGTTCCAGATGTAACTGTTGGGGGACAAGTACTAGCCATCAGATTTCATTGGAGTATGCTGCAGGAACCTCCAGTGGGCTGGGAGCCTGTACTCATATCCCAGGTGCTAAGGAGGGAAAAGCAAGCCAAGGCAAATGTAAGACTTTTCCTGATGACACCTACTAAGTATTTTGTTATTTGGCCAGCTGGAGCATTGCAGCTCATGCAACAACTAACTAACCTACTAACACAAGGGCTGGAAGGCACTTTGCAAGGTTTTGACATGTACTGCATTTGGTGATGTTTTTAATTAGTAAAAAAGGAGCAATTAAGCATTAAATGTGTATAAACCCCTGAGAAGAAGTACTGCCTCCCTGAAAATGACTGCTTTGAATAAATTCCCACATTTATACACTACCACCAGCACAACTTAGCATTCTGTAAGTACATGGGGCTGTTTTTGGTGCTGTTTCTGGAGAGCTGTCAGTTCAGGCAGGGAGATCTTGTGGGGTATCCCACAGAAGTGGTGCTCAGAAGGTGGGGACATGACCTGACATTGGTCAGTTCTGCCCCTTGGGATCAGCCCCAGGAGCAGTGCCTTGGCTGGCACTGCCCAGAGAGCAGTGTGGTGTGCTGAGCACACACACCCAGCTGGCTCAGCACAGGGCAGCTCTGGAGGAAGCACCAAAGGCACAGGTAACCAGCACTGCCCCACCATCCCTGTGGGTCCCTCCCAGTCCAGGGTATCCTACATTCTAAGGCATTCTGCTTCAGAGTGGAGCTGACAATCTACAGCCTGCACACTGTGCTGCTGCCCTTGTGGGCTCTAGGCTCAGGAATTAATGTGCCACTTCACAGACATCCAACACACTTCCAGAAAGGTGAGGGGTAGGAAGGGTCCCTTCCCAGGACTCCCTAGGTAGCTGATCAAACAGCCATTAGACAAGTATTCAGTCAATAAATAGATGAAATATAATTCTGAGCAAATACTGTACAACACAAAACGTTTAGAATGATTAAGTTTCCACCCCCAAAAAACCCCAAAAATCCAAAGAATCAATAGAAATTATTGCACATCTCTCTAAGTTTTCTTCTTCAAATATCAATACAATTTACTGAAAGAAGTTGTTGAAATTGGATACAGTCCCATCTCAGACTTCAAATACTCCATTTCAAAAAGGATTGAGTGCCCTTCTGCTTATAACTTTGAAACTTGGTATTGATGACAATCAAAAGAAGACTCAGTATTGATGAAATTACAGTCTTATAACCAAAACCTGAAACAGGATTTAGCAGCACAAAAGTGTGGCCTTAATGGTGGGAACTCCCCACATTTATCTGCCAGTTTGCAAGCAAGTATTTCAAGTTGCTTTTGATGAGGGGATCAGTCCTTTCAAGGACTTATGCATAAAGTTTATGGAAAACTTAGCTTTTAAAAATGCTGTCCTTCATGGGGGAAATAAGCTGTTATTTTATTGACTTCATAAAGCTGTAAATGTAAAGTCAGTTTCCTAAAAATTGGCTGTGCACCATGGGAAAGCAGAAACAAAACTTGAGCTTGATTTCAGATTGAAAACTGTGGATGCAAACAGTATCATAACATAAGTTAGTGAGCATGCACACAGCAAATACAGCCCTAGATAAATGTTCTCAAGTGATCCTTTGCAGAAACAGGCTTCTATTGAACTCTTCATAAATCAAGCTGTTTAAATTGCCTTTCACTCTGTTCGTAGTGTATTGAAAATAATCCAGTCAATGCTTTTCACTTTTTGATGCCTTGGTAAACTCTGAGGCTACTGAAAAGGTCCTGGAGTAGGAAGCCTTTTAAGACAGGGTTTAGTTTTTTTCTCTGTTGCTGTTTTTCTAGATGAATGTGGGTTTCTCACCTCTGTTTCTCATCCTTCAATTTCCATTTTTTTTAAGCTGGGAAAATGGTACAGAACATCTTTCATTCAACAGTTAAAAAGTGAAACAAGACAGCAACAGTTTCAAACTTATTTGCATCAATCAAAGATGTCATCATTCACTGAAATGCTGGAGAACACTAATTATTAGCAAACACCTGATGTTATTTAGTCCTCTTTGTGTTCTTTCCACTCAACTATTTTAATTTCTCTACTAAAAGTTGCTAAGAACTGTTTGATTGACAGCAAAGTTACTGTGAAAGTATCTGACCTTGGGATGACAAGGTAGGTGAAAGAATTGGAAGCCTAACAATCAGAAGCTCTGATGTTGGTGTATATGCAGTTTGCTGGCATTGATCAGCTGCAGCTGGCTGTCAGGGAATGTGAGATACAGGGCGTGATACAGCACTTTGTGTTTTCTTTCATTTAATTAAGTCATTATGGAATAAGAATAAAAAATTGAGAATAGAATCAACAGCGGTCTCAAAAAGTTAAGGCTTAAAGGCAAATCACAGCTGAGAGATTTCACTAGTCATGTTTGTAAAGAAATCCCCAAGTTTACTTTGAGTACAAGGTTTGCACCTGATTTAGGGACCAAGCATCTTAATCAGTGGCCTTAATGAAGTTGGAGAGGATGAGCAGCCTATGGAGCATGTCCTCTGAGAAGAGGCTGACAGCTGCTTAGCTTGGAGAAGAGGGGCATAAAAGGGGATCTAAAAAGTGCCTATAGCCATGTACAGTTACAAAGCTAATGGAGCCAAGGAAATCTTATCTTCCCACAGGCTGCAGTGTGGGAAATTCAAGCTGGATAGTAAGAGAAGTTGTTTCTCCAGGAGGGTGGTGGAACAGTGAACCATGCTGCTCAGGGACAGGGCAGTCTTTAGGGGCCTTTAAGAGTTAACAACACAGAGCCATGGCTGACCTGTTCTGATGTGGGGAGTAACTCTGCTCAAGCAGAAAGCTGGGCTAGATGGCCTGACAGCAGCTGTCTCTGTGATTCTGCATTATTTCCATAGTAAACTGATAACAGTGATCTGTTCTAGATTATAGGTAATGCCTCTATCAGGTATCCTTTGGAAATCTGAGATTCTGCCTAGGCTTTCTTTAGAAACCTTATGATGTTCAAGGAAGAAGCAGTGAATAGTATTTCACTGTAACTTGGTCACAACCAAGTCTGGTTTGTGCTTTTTAGGTGTCTTCTGGATAACCTGTGTATAAGTTCTCTAGGAACCAGGTTTCCAGTGAAGTGCTCAGCACCAGGCATTTTCCATCACACCAAACTCAGCAGCAAGTCAGATGCATGGGCCTTTGTATGTATTGGTACATATGGACATATGAGTTTGTATGGATATATGCCATTACATTTGGATTTTATCAACTTGTTAAGCAGAATGTTAAACATTTAACACACTGAAGTGCTTTGAAAAGCAGTCTTCTTTTAGGCAAACAGAAACTCTGCCCACTCCACCTTTGCTACATTTGTGTTTAATATGGTAAACTTGGCAGCTGAGATCAAGTTGAATCTTTAGTCTGTCTAGACCATAAATTGGTGCTGCCCAGCTGTAGAAGAGTCTCTGAGCTGGGACTGTATCTCAGCAAAAAGTATATTTGTTTGCAGATCACTTTCCACCAGGAATTTCAAACATTTGAACTTCTGCTTCAGTGGTTTCAAGCTGTGATTTCCAAATCCCTGGAGCCTGTCCAGTGTTTCTAAAAGTCTGCAAAAGGTGTCAAAGGAAAGGGAACCTTTTGTGAACAGGCTTGAATTCCACTTATCTGTGTCTGCTCCTCCAGCAGGAAAATTTTGGCAGCTGTCAAATTGATGAAAGATTGGCAACCCACTGTTCCTGGCATTGAGCCACAGTGAATAAAGGAGATAAAAGTGTTTCTGAATGTTGGGTTGCTTCTTATCTTTAACCTCAGCTAGTCTCCCAGGGTTAAGCACCCTGGCACAAAAACAGCTCATTCATGCCCTTTACAAGTTGTTTATAATATATACAGTTAAATCAGAAGTTGGATTTTGTGGTGATACTTTTCTTTTTGCTCCCATTGATTAAATCCTGGCCCCAGGCTTTACTGTCATTAACTTCAATATTGGGATTAACTTCAATGAGAAATTTTATTTTTCCTTAGAAGATGTTTTTCTCATTTTAACACTATCCATTGATGCAGTGGAAGCAAAGGGAGATGGGATCAGTCAGTTCTTGTTTGATTGCATTTAACCAATGAGCCTTTAAAGGGCTAAAGAACAGAACTGATGTATTCATATCCCAAAAGCAGACATCAGAGAACAAAGAGTCCTGGCTTTTTAATGTTCTCATCAAGGAAATCTGGGATTTGGATGCCATTTTTGTGTCACTGCGACACTACAATGCTCCAGTCTTCAAGCTGGAGTGAAATCAAAGGTCCCATAAATTTCTTTAAAAAAAAAAACAGCCAATATTATATATCATTGTGAAATAAGTATTTCCCAAATTTTATTTTTTACTTTGGGGTAGGCGTACTTATTACATATATTCAGTAACAAGCAGAATTGTTTCTTGCAAGGCTATAATTATGGACTAATGATTATTATATTATTCAGTGTTTCTATTGCTTCTGTGTACTCCAGTTTTTAAAGGTATGTATACAGCTAACCCTGTAAAATATTTGGAAATCTTTCTGATACCACTCAGAAAAATCAGTAATTTTTTTCTTATTATTTTATAAATACATAGATACTTATAGTTGTCATTTTGTTTTTCCTTTCCTCTGTGTACACACATATACATTAGAGGATGTTTGCATGTGCTCTGCAAAAAATTCAGCCCAACATTGTTCCCATTAAATATATTTTGTAACTAACTTTATCACCTAAATTAATCTTCTTATGCAGTAGGAGTTGTCTTACATTCAGGTACAGAATCACACTTGTCAGTAATTTTTTTTCAGACAATATTCTCATAGTCTGATTATTTTTATGTTGCATGTGTACCTTGTTCCATGAAAAAGGACTTACCTTGTATTTCTTGACTTTGGTTTCATGTCTTAATGTGGGATGTGTTCACTTTGGGAAAGCAGCCCTATGAGCTTCATGATTGCAGAAAGTTTCTCAAGGATAGAGACTTTACAGACCACAGCAGGTTTCAATCATCACCTACCAGACAACAGACAACTGCTGGTATGAGTTATGTATGTACATCTGCACATACAAACTGGAGAAAACAAAACAATAGGAGTCATTAAGAGTCCCTGCTGATAGCTAAATTGATGCTCATAATGAAAATATCCTTGCATAAAAGCCGTTACTTGTAAGTAATACATTCTATATTATCTATTTCAGGACATGGTTAATACAGGGAATGAGGCACAAAGGCAGTTTGGCTCCCTTCTTTTCAGAAGCAAGTATTTAAGCATAACATCTTTCAGCATCAACAAATATAAGATGAGATTCCTCTCATCTAATTTTAACAGTTTTAAAATTGTGTGCTGAGCTAAACTAACTGCCTACATTTCTTCCAAGACTACAGGACCATCACTGGTACCTCCCCATGGTGCCCTTTCTCCTTAGCAGCCACAGAATTAAAGATATTTGCCTTCCTGTACAGAGATTTTGAAACCTGCAGTTTTATAGACAGCTAAATCTGTGTGAAATAACCCTGCCCTTACAGCAGAAGGATGTGTTAGCCCATCCATGAGTCTTGCTGTAAGTCAAATGCTGCTCATGTGCATTTTCTTTTGAGATCTGCATCTTCCATGCAAAAAATTTTATCAAATTTACCAAAAAATTATCCTGATTTATTGTTCCTCTTCACCTAAATTTTGATCAGATGTCTGTAGACCAGTACTTGTTTCTCACCAGCAGCAAAGGACTGTTTTGCACATTATCGATGACACCATGGAATGACTGTGATGTTCTCTTGGGCTTTTTAATATAATTGCCAGGAAAATGAGTATGAGTAAAGTGACTCAGAGGACATATTAATACAAAGAAAGATGCTTAAACTATCAAAATGTAAGATAGATATAAAAAGTAAGTTAAATTTTATTTACCTCCTGCAACTTTATTTTAGCATGCAGAAATTTGTAGCGACATCACCATCTATGAATTTCTGCATGCTAAAATCAAGAAAAACAAATGCAAATTATAGTTTCTGAATTATTTAAAATTAAATAACTATGCCTATCATCTTTGCTTCATTTAGCTACAAGAACAGCCCCCTGCCTTTTATCAACTGTTGCCATTCTTTTGAGGCATTGAGAGAAGGCAACAGAGCTTGAAAAATAAGATTCAGAAAAGATGACTGTGCATACTGGCT
Organism: Muscicapa striata striata; assembly: GCA_030060385.1. Lineage (NCBI taxonomy): Eukaryota > Metazoa > Chordata > Aves > Passeriformes > Muscicapidae > Muscicapa > Muscicapa striata. The sequence goes on from JAREIS010000031.1 coordinate 3,498,634, forward strand.
CCACATCACCTGTCTGCTATACAAGAGCTGAACCTGAAATCTGCCTGACATTAGCCACCCTTATTATTCTGTATTTTAGTGTTTTTCTCATTTAATCAGGGGGTTGACCAAGAAGTAAATGGAGAAAGCATTTCTGACACTCTGTGGGTGACAGAATTTGGAAGGATACTGGTGGAAGAATATAATTAATTTTGTTAGCATTTTTCAAGACTTCTCAGACACTGAGATATATATATACCAATTATGTGCACACCTTCAGTGCCTCCAAACTGTCATTATTTGGCCTTAACTGGAAATGTAAACAGGGAAATATATGCTTGGTAGTTTTTCTGATTATCATAACTCATCTGAATGTGTTTTTTTCATTATCATTTGAAGCTGACACCTAAAGTTGAATTTAAAACTACTGCAAGTGACAGCAATGTAAATAGATATAGTCTCACTTTCAATTACTTAGAAATTACTACAGGTAAAATATTATATCTGTTTTCTCACCAGTATTATTGACTCTAGTTTTGGCCCTCAGGGTGTATATTTGATTTGGAATTCATTCTAAGCTGCATATTTAGGATATTTTCAATTTAGCAACATATGAGCCATCTTAGTAGAGTGTTATTGCTTCCTGCAAATAAAGAAAATAATGTTTTATGCAGAATTCTATAGTCATTGCAACAGTAAATGGTAGATTTGCTGATCTCTATAAAACCTGAGAAGCAAAAATTTGAAGATAAATGAAAATGCTATTAATATAATTGCTTAGACAAATATTTTACTACTGAGGTACTGAAATTTGGCATCTTCTGTGCTTAAATAGGAGCACCCAACTTTCAATTGTGCACAGCACTACAAAAATTAGTGCTAACTAAAGCAAATCCTGAGATACAGATACATCTGAAGCTACATAACAGAGGCATCTAAACCTAGACACTGACAGCTGTAAAATGCTGATCTAGTATGTATAAAGAGGTTTTAAAATAATTTCTGAAATAAATCCTTTTCTCTCTCCTCATATCTGAGCTAGGTCAGCATGTGATGCCCATGAGAGTCCAAGTGATGTCTGCTTGCCCAGCCCTAACAGGGACCTCTCTGCAGCTCTAAGCTGGAGCTCACCTGAACCTGAGGAGCAAGAAATGCAGAGTGCAGACATGTGGGGAGAGAGGAGACAGAAATGAAGGTCTCTGGGCAGACAGAGGCTCCCACACCTGTGCTTGCCAGCATTGCCTGGTCCCAGCACTGAAGCTGGCTTGGAGAGCACATCCTTGTCTGCCTGGGGAGCTGCAGGTGTGTTTGAGGGAAAGCTGAATTTGGGTCATGATCTGGTCTTGGGGGCCACGGAGGCTGCACAGGACAGAGAGGTAGGGCTTGGGATGATGCTGCCCAGGGACCCACCTGTGCCAAGGAGTGCTGCCTCAGAGAAAGGGTCATGAAGGAATGCAGCACTGAGAAAGTAGGAGAGGGAGGGCTCCCCCAGCACAGAAGCTGTGAGCTATTGGTGAGCCTGATGCATGCAGGAGATTTTTTTCATATAAACATTGTCTTTGTATATGTTCTTCCAACACCCTGCTGTATTCTTAGAGTGGCTTTATGTGTTAACAATTCTGAATGGTGTTTTTTTATTCATAGCAGAGATTTTAAAATTAATTGTATTGAAATTAAAGCTTTGTCATAATGAAAAAGTTACTCTTACAACAGATCTGAAGATGGCTGGCACGACTAATTGCTTTATTTGATTGTTTCCAGAACTGCCATTCCTTTTTATGTGTTATTGCAGAGTAAGTAGGAAGACCAAAAATAATTGATTTATTTATCCTAAAGTACTAAGGTTTGCAGCTTATATGGCAATGGAATATGTGGTACAGATAACCAAAAAAAGCATTTTCATTCTTTTGCATTATTGTCTAGTTTGCAGTTAATTAGTATCATCTTCTTACCATTTTGAACTGCTTCATTTAAGGGTCTTGTGTCTTAAATAGGAAATGAATGTGGAACATTATAACAGTGTTGTGAACCTGCAGAGCCCAGATGTACTTTTCAGATAAATCTGGCTGCTTTCTACAGATTGTGATCATTTTGGAGGCTCTTGATTTTTAGAGTCCATGCATCTTCTGAGCATTTTTCCTGCAGGATCATGTTTGCTAGTGGCTCTTTATCATAATCCAGGACTGAGTATCAGAAAATCTTGTGTTTTCCAGTGACTGGGTGTGTACAGAAAAAAAACACACTGGCATGGTTGCAGCTACAGTGGGGGACCTGCAAGACTCAGAATGAAAGAAAATCTGTCTGAAAGGGTCCTCTGGAGGTCATCTAGCCAAACTTCTCAGTCAGAGTGGAATTATCCCCAGTGCTCCATCATCCATACCTTCATCTACCTCATCTCTGAACACTTCAGAGGTGGAGATCTCACAGCCTCTCCCAGTGTGCAGAATAAGCAACCTGGTCCAGTGCTGATCTAGCCTCCATGTGAACAGATTTTGTTTTTCAGGTGCAACCAGAATTTACCAAGCCTCAATCTATTGCCCCTTGTATGTAATAGCACAATTGTATTTGTTGTATGCATCATTTGTAATGTACTATTTGTAATGGTATAGGCAATGGCCAAGGTATAGGGAAAAATAACCAAAACCACTTTGATCATTTAGTATTAAGGAAGTTTCCATTTTTAATGTCAACATAAAATATATATATAATTTTTTTTTTTTTTTTTAGGGAGCATGGGCTGGTTCATCTCTACAATACTTATCAAGCAAATAGTTAGAAAAATAACTTATAATTTTCTAATAAATTTTCAGTGCTTGTTAGTCTTCATCCAGTATCCATTTCACATTGATACAGATTTCTTGAAGGTGCAAAAAACTGCAGTTATCTCATATCAAATTGAGTTCTTTATCACTAAAGTTCTTCTGATAGTCAAGGGTTTTTCATCACTGTCTTTAAAAACACTTTTGAGGTCTCCATCTGAAAAGATCAAGATGTTCTTCAGGATTACATGAGTTATTTTAATGTGTGTCTTGGGGTCTGTATACAACTGTATACTTCCAAGTTTTTGTATCTCCTTACACAGGAAACAGAAGATGGATGCAGCACACATATGAAAAGCAGCACAAATGGTGTGTAATGTTATGCACATAATCCGTACAAAAGCCATGCATGTTTTCTAGTTACCACACTGACAGCAGATTTAGTTGCTTTGGCCATGAACCAGTAGATTAATGGTCAACCAGAAGCCATTGTTTGATAACATCCACAATGTCTTTCTCCTTTATGAGGCACTATTGTTAAAAGTGAAATGAAAAAAATCCAGAAGCCCTTAGTGTACCCACACCTTTTAAAATGATGTTTGTATCTCTTCAGCTGGCTCAAAGCCCAGGTTGCTTCTTCCCTCTTCACCATAAGGGTTCACTTCATTATTTGATCCTGTTTCATCTCTGCTTTCTCTTGCTCTCCTGTAACAAAAATTCATTTTATATTAGAAGGTCCCTGTTCTCTTCGTGTCCTTCTGGGTCCCCAGAATCCATGACTGTAAATAATACTGTGTTTAAATGGAAATATTTATATAAAAGAAATGGAGCTATGTTTAAAAAGTACTGTAGCAAATCTGCTATGTTCTTAGAAACCCTGTTAGTGGAGGGACATAGAAAAACCAACCAAGCTGTACTTGTTAATGCAGTAATATTTAAGGAAAACTGTACAGCCTACAATCAGATTACAGAGAACTGCAGGTAGGTGCTGATGAACGTGGGCAACTCTGCTGTTGGAGAAGGCACCATGCTCCCAGCAGGACATCCCTCCTCCTTACAGCATCCTGCAGCTCCCTCTGGCCAAAGCATTCATTAACTGGTGGTGATGGGGAAATTGCATTAAACTGCAAAAGCTGTCACGTACTGAGAGACAGTGAGATGAACCTTTAGCTATCACTGCTGATGGGAAAGGGATAACAGCCTTTCATTCCTTAACTTGCTTCAGGTAAACTGAAGCCTAACTTGTAAAAATCCTGATGATTCAATTGTCAGGACATCTCCCAGTAGTCGTGATCATCGTATCAAAAAATTTTACTCACTTTTTGCGATCTCTTTGCCCAGTGATGATCAAGGCAATAATTCCAACGACAACCAGACCAATGACCACACCAAACACAATTAACCAGATGGTTACTGGTGGTTCATAAGGTGCAGCCAGGGTTGGAAGTATTCCCACAAACTCCAGTGTATTATCATCCAGTCTGAAAGCCTCATTGATTCGTCCTCGAGACATCCTGCCATCAAATGTAAATTCAGAGTTTCACACATTTATTGGAAGGAAAGGAAAAGTTTTAAGGTGTTACATAAATCTCCAGCATGCCAAGCTTCTCCTGAACTGCTCAGTTGAAAAGGCTGCAGAGGAGGTACTGCTAAATCCATACTCCTGGCATATAAGTGACAACCACAGGAGGTTAAACACTTAACTTATTGCAGCTTAAGTGACATGTTCAGATACTGTATGGACTCAAACTCAGTCTTAACATTTACCAAATGAACCTTCTGATCTCCTTCTCTCTTTATATTTTGCCCTTCATTCTCTTTACCATTTCTTGTCTATTGAAATTTTCTTAGTTAATCTACATAAAACCTCAGCTTTGACTTCTTACCAGTTTCCCTCCTACAATCTTACACAATTTTGATTAGCATGTTTCTCACTGCCCTGGAAACCCTTTCCCTGGTGTATCATCTGTGCCTTGTTTTTCCTTAAACTTCCACATCTGCTCTTGAGTGCTAACCCTTTCACAGCCATATTTTTCTCCCTTAGTTCACCAATTTATCTCACTGCTTCTTCAACCCCATCTCATGTTGATGCTGCTTTTAGATTTGTGCCCTCTTCATTTCCCACTGCACATTACCCATGATCTTCTGCAGAGTTGCAGTTTTACTTATCATTTTTATAGCAATGACTTACAGTGGTGTCACACCATGCTACAAAAGATCTGTTCATTGACCTGTAAGTGGGAACTAGCTCCTGCTCTGACCTCTTCTATATAATCAAATACATCTGGCTGTCTTTCTAGGACACCATTATTCTGGAGTCCTTGTTAACAATAATTCTTGCACTGACTGTTCAAAAATGAGAGGAAGAACACACGTGTGCATGCACACATCATTACTGTATGCCATATTTCAGGATATAAAATAGTTCCTGTTAAGGTTTGAGCAATTAGATCTGCTGGCAAGGTATGATACAATGAGATGTGCTTTGGCAATTTTACAAGCACCCTGAAGCATTTTACTTTGGCTGTTGTCCAGGATACCATCTGATAGATGGACTGTTTTCTTTCTGTCATAGTAGTTTTCATCCTAGTATCTCTCATCCCACTATTTCCATTTTAACTGCAGAAATTACTTTCTTGTCACTGCTTCTGCCTCAGCTGGCTTAAGCATTGCTTTCCCTTCCAGCCTTCCATCTGGTTGGTTGGTTGGTTGGTTGGTTGATTGATTGTGATTTTTTTTTTTTTCCCAGAGAGCAAATTCTCACCTGATGGCATTTTCCACATCAGCTTTGGGCACAGTATCAGTGACATTACCCGGCATGCTGACAGTAATGTAGAAGGAGATCCTGTCTGTCAGCTGTCCAACATGAATGTCTGCAATTCTGAAGGAGAAAGAGAAGAAAAAGGATATTTTCATTGTTGAGATGACATTAGCTTTGAATTCAGGCAAATGAACAATTGTGTTTGATTGGCATTGCCAGAGATTTAGTTTACTTTGAGGGAATGCTTTCTAGTGAAATCAGCCGGGAAGTGAAATCAATTCTCCTGCCAGAATTCCTTTTCCTATGTGCTAATTTGTAACTTAGCAGGAGCTGGAGAGAGTCTTTCTCATACCTAAGTCTTGGTGCAATTTTCCACAGCACATTCCACTTGCAGAACAGAGAGTGTTTGGGGTTGGTCTCATAAATGAAGTGATGTATGAAGTACAAAGTGGAAAAAAAATAATTTCTTCCTTATTAGATTCTAGATATTACATAACCAATGCTCTATAAAGAAGTATCTAATATCTTGAGTAGATAGTTTTGGAACATTATTGAAAATGCCTAATCAAAAGGGTTGTTTTCCTTACCAAAATCCCTTTCAGGTGAAAGATTTTGTGCTTATAACTGAACCTAGATAAGATTAGTAAGTGTGTACCAGATTCTAGTGCTTTATAGTCAACATGTTTGTCTTTCCTTGGCTCCAAACCTCTTGGATATTCAGTATGATACACATTCATTGCTAGAAATGTTTATTTCTAATCAGTGTACCTTCCCTGATATTCCTATATATGTGTTGGGCACAAATTGTCAGGGTTCATCTCCATCCCTGATAAGCTGTGAAAGACAAAGCCTTCTTACCTAACTTCAGCACATTATTTCTAAATTTAAGGCTCTTGAGGGGAAAGACACCATACACCCAAGCTGGCATCTTGCCTTTTACAAACAGCTGATGTTTGACATTGTTTCTGTCACCTTACATTTGACAGAAGGCACAATTAATCCTACCAATTCATGCCATTAGCCAAGCAGAAGCAATGCAGGCATAGCTGGCACAATTAAGCAATCCACTCACTCGAAGTCAGCCTCCTGTTTCTTCACCTCTGCAAAGTATTTTCTCATGGCATAGGCGATGGATGACTTGAACAAGAAGAGCTCGCTGTCATCCCATTCATACTGCAGAAACAGCACAAGAGAAATTCCTCAGAGACAGTAAGAAATCAGACACATTAAGAAATCCTTCTCAAAAGAAATAGCAACTGTAATGCTTGGCATGCACTTCAGCATTATTTATTCATGCCATGATAGCACATCAGAAACCAACCCAAACCCTTTAAATCTGTTAATCTGGGCACTGTGAAGGGGAATAACCAAGGAGGCAGCCCTGCTGCCAGACATCATGCTGTCCCTCTGCAATCTCTGGCACTTTTATATGGGACTACTGAAGATGCTGCAGTTCCAGCACACCTCCCTGCCTTACAGGGAGAAAAGGCATCAGCAAGGCTATTCCTACTACATATTGTGCATTCTCTTTGAAGTTTACAGATGTAGTGATTTAGATCTTGTTTTAATCACATCATTTTATTTGCAAACTGATGTATTTCCAGCAGCAGACCTGTTCTATTAAGGAGGAGAACCTTTGTGGTAGAGTTCTTGTGTGAAGGTGGCTAATTTATTTCCTTGATGAGCTAGGATTTTTTTGGGGATCTGTTTTGGTAAAAAAACTCTTTGCATCAATACTTCTGCACCAAGCACATATTTGGGGTTTTTTCCCCTGAAGAATAAATAGGTGACATAAAAAAAAATGCATTGCCTGTGTGCAGGCTTCTCCTGGCCTGCCATATGAGTCCACAGTTATTTGCAGTAGAAGACAAAAACAGTTTCTCTGGGGCAGGAGCCAAGAGCTGTACAGGGGGAAAAAACCACCACAGGAGATGATAAAGCAGCCTGGTCTGCTGTGAAATAGCATGTGTGCACAAAGGGAAAATCTCCAGCTGAACTCTGTGGCAATATCTTTTTATTCCCCTCAGGCACAGATTTGATTGTGTTTATGGTACCTGGGCAGGAAGGCCTATAAATGCTGTCACAGACAGAAAATCAGCTCCTGACTTTCTTGAGTATTATTCAGGAAGGTGTGGTAGAAGGCAGCTCTGTTTTAACAAGCTTTATAAAACCCAGCTTCATTTTTCAAGTGGGTCCACCTCTTGACACTGATGTAAAATGAAAGAGATGTATTAATATCTATGTGGAAGACAGGGATAAACTGTTTAGGTGGGTCTGTTGCAATGGGACAAGGATTAATGGTTTTAGACCTAAAGAGAGTTGATTTAGATTAGCTACTAGGAAGAAATTCTTTACTTTGAAGGTGGTGAAGCATTGGAACAGGTTGCCCAGAGAGGTGGTGGATACCGAGTTTCTGGAAGCATTCCAGACTAGCCTGGGTGAGGCTTACAGTAACTTGATATAGCTGAAGATGTCCCTGCTCATTGCAGTGGAGTTGGGCTAGCTGATCTTTAAAGGTCCCTCACAACCTAAAGAGCCCTGATTCTAGTAATAAAGGGGAGCAAAGGGCAGAAGAACCCACTGCTGTCAGTCCATTCAGAACTGGTACCCAAAGCCACGGCAGTCAGAGCAGTGCCCAGGGCATTTGGAGGGCAGGGGCTGTGCCAGCCCTGGCTGTTCCCACCAGGAAAGGCTGAGGCTGAGTCCCCTTGGCAAGGAAAATGTCCCTGGCTTTCTGCTGCTTGCACAGCTCTGCACTGAAGCACCTCTTCTTGTTACTGCTGCTGTCCCCGGCAGCTGGCACTGTTCACCATCACAGCTGAGAGGCTGTGCTTGAGTTTCTCAATTTTCTATTTATGCCAAACATCTTTAGGCTTACTGTGCTGCTTTTTAAATTATTATTATTATTTTTACCAGGATCTAAATAGAGCTTGATTCCTCTACTTAAGCCTTCTGTACTTAGCGTGTTAACTTTTTAATCAATTATTCATTTCTCTAGCTTATATTTTGTCTTTTTCAGTCTAATGTATTTTAAATGCCACTGTGCCTCTCAATTGCCTTTATAAATGCAATAGTATTTACTATCCACTGGCTGTGTGGATGGGAAGTACCTGGCTGGCTTCTGATGTGTGTTTGAGTCATGACTACTCACAAGGCTTCCCCAGGCAACACAGGCACCCACCTTACAGAACTTTCAGAGAGAAATGAACTCTGCCAAGCACCTCTGCTGTTACAGTGCATTCACTCCAAGATCTCATATGTGATTTGAAAGACAATGTAAGTGTGGCCTCTGATTCAAAAAGGATTTTTCACTGTAAAATACATCTAAATGCCTGCAGGCTGATAGCTCTCGGTTCCCTGACATTGTCTTTTGTGATAGTCCTTTACAATGTAATCACACATAAGGCATTGACCTGGTGGAGAATTTTGAATTAATGTTTGGAGATGGGTCCAGTTTTCAAGTTGCAGTCAGGGGCTGGAACCATTTATTTAACCCCAAGGATTCAGTGGGGATCTTGTAGCACTTTCCCTTGTGTGGGCACTTTTAATAAAGCTGAAGGAGAGCTGGGGATGGTTCAGCCTCATCATCTGCACTGGTGATCCAGCGATGCTGGGCTGCACTCTAATCTCATCAGCCTGAAAACAATTAGCAGGGTAATTGCGGCAGTGCACGCTCTGGTACAGCTGGCATGGAGCCCATCCCAGAGTCTGGATGCTTAATTTGCCAGAGCTTGGGGCTATTGAAGCGTCCCTGCTGGAACAGGCAGGGCTGAGTCAGGGCTGGAGCCTGGGCTGCAGCTGCCCTCCAGCACAGCTGTACCTGTGCAAGAGCTGGAACCTGTCCCTGCCTGCTCTCTCCAGAGATAGCAGCACCAGTGCAAAACTGCTCCTGCCATACTCACAGTGCTTTGTGCTCTTAGGTCAGTGCAAAGCAACTCAAAATACACCTTAAACAAACAATTGCACAGGGCACACAGCTTCTGTGCACTTGAGTTGTGCAAAGCACCCAAAACGCATTGCTCTGTGCAGCTGGGCTGGGATTCCTGCCTGAGATTCCTCCTGCCTTTCCTCTGTGGCCTTTCCTCTATGCCAGTTCATGCATGTACCACTACCTGCTGCTGCTGCCATACCAGCATTCAGCCACGTCCCTGGGGGCTCAGCAAAAGGGAAATTTGTGGGGAGGCAGAAAGCAACCAAATAGAAAAGGTTTCTTGCAAGCTGGTAATGTGAACTGGTTTTGAGAGGAAAATGTATGGCTTGCTCTTCAGAGCTTAGGAACCTACTGTCCATACAATAATTCAAATTAAGTAATCCATATGAGATTGTTTTACAGCTGCTCAATTGCACAACAAAAGACTATGATGGCTAAAGGCAAGCATAAAAATGATATTAAGCTAAACATTAACCATAATGACTAATAAACGCCTTGTAATATGGAACCTTTTTATGCTGTTGATATCATTTTTGAATTGTATCTAACTCGACTAGGCAGTCTAGGAAGCAATAAAATTCAGTGGGGCTTGCGTGTGAGAGAGTGATAGAAGCAAGAGCATCAATTCATATGAAAAATGAGCCCGTGGTTTGTGTCCTTGCTAGTGCTATAGGCTCCAACACGCTGGTCTAAATGACCTGCCTGATGACACACTTGGAAATTACTAATGTCCTGCAAGGTGAAAATGGCTATTAACAGAAATGAAGTGTCTGCACTTAAACCTTCTACACTGCCTCCACGAGATTAGCATAAAGAGGAAGAGTTAGAATAAGGAGTGAATTTTCAGCCTGGGTTAAGCAGATGGGCTAAGCCAATGCTCTGTTTAAAATCGTAAAAGCCATCTTTGGCTTTGATGAGATTTTTTTCATTGCTGTAATACATTTTATTGGACCAGCTGGTATAATTGGGGAAAGCAGACAAGCTCTTGGGAATGAAAGCCCTTCTCCTCATCTGAAACAGAAGCAGCTGCACTGCTCTGTCCCCTGTAATCTCAATAACAAAGCTGTCTCTGCATCAGGGTTGGAGGGCAGGGAGGCAGCTGAATATATCAGGGCCTGGAAATACTACTGTAAACAGCCAAACAAAAATCTACAGAGAAATGCCAACAGATGTGTTTCAGATTGAAGTCAAGAGCATTTAAGGACAGAGAGTGGGACCCACCAGCCTGCTTTTAAATGTGAAGTTAGCTGCTCTAATAACTTCTGAAGGCAGCCACCACAGCCATGATAATGGCAATTAGAAGAAATTTGGTAGAAGTTTTAAGTGGACACATCAGCAAATCTGGGGAAAATACAGCCATTTTCAGGTACACAGGTTCCTCTATGTTAGCCCTCCAGCCCTGTTCTGGAGGAGGGGAAAAATCATGATTGGTATCTCTACAGAATAACTCATCTAGCTGAGATGCCTTTCCTAAAATGGGTGGGCTCACTCCCTGGAGAAATTCCTCCACTAATTCTAGAGGGAGCCTTGACCACAAACTCAGGCAAGACATCTTGCTTGTGATAACCCTTCACCTAAGCCGATGCCACCCTTCAGGCACAAAGATCAGCCATACCCTGGCTCACTTTCTGAGCCATTGTCACAACACCTCTGCTGCCCCAGCAATAAGAAGGGTGCCCCAGGACAAACACTCACCGCCTGGTCCCCCAGGGCTGACTTCAGGCTGATGCGCACTTTGATGGCATCGCTAGAATCTGGTTTAAAAAGAAACAAGGGCCATGTTAGAGCTGCAGCAACTAAAACTTTGCTCCTGGGAAATGCTGAGGAGACTAAAGTTTCCTTACAGGTTCCCTTGCTCCCCATGGAGAGCTTGGTGGGACTGATTTTGTTTCCCTTCAGTCACTTCTGCTGCAAACACACTCATCTGAGCTGTCAGTTCCCAAGTCTGGTTTTGCAGCAGATAGAAGGAAAATTCCTCTCTCCCACCATTGGCAATGAGCAGCTTAGATACAGATGCTGGTGCCTGGTTATGGAATCCCTCTATCAGACTGCCACAGGGCTCTAAGAGTTACAGTGCTCTCCAGTACCAGCAACGATTACACAAATAGAACCTGGCTGGTTCATCACTCAGTGTCACAATAAGCTGAAAAATGCATTTTTCCAGTTTCCTCCTTTTCTTCCCTTGAGCTCTTTGACTAACATATGTCAGTAAAAAGCATAGCAGTAATTTTTTGTACTGGTTTGTCCCTACACCTGGCTCCCAGCTCTGCAATACAGGCACACTGCTCTCAGGAAAGTGCCACACAAGACCAAGCTTCTGAATCTTCCTTCCTTCTGTAGAGCCATCCCACACTCTTGAGTGCTGCCATTATGAAGAAAATGACACCTCTGTTTCTGAGAACTGGATAGGGCTCTGACAAATACACTGCTGACTTCCCCAGCTCTGGCCATGAGGAAGCCAGTCTGTTTTCCTGTGAATAAAACTTACAGCTCAGTGTTTATTTCCCATAACCCTGCTCTTCTAGGGAAAAGAGCCTCCAACAGTTACAAGAGAGAGGGACTTATTTAACCAAGGGCTGTGGAGAATAATTAGTGTCCTTAAATCACCCACAAGCCATACGTACATGGAGCCCAGTCTGTTTTCCAGCCAATGAATCTGCCAGAATTGTTTTTCTTCAGCCATTCATATAAAGGTTCAAAGTAGTGGAGCAAGGGAGTTGCATTCATGTATTTTTCTCCTGTTACACTTTCCAATGCTTCAGTCCAGGGCTTGGATCTCCCTAATGCCAGCAATTTACTGTATATGTGGAGCAAGAAGTAATATGTTATTGCCATGTTCCATCTAGACAACAAAAATACTCTGTGATCAATATAAAACTGTTTGTCTTTGCTTCTGAATTCACTCCTTTCTCCCATTATTCCTATTTATAAAAATATTTTATTCCCACAAACAAGTAATTAAACCTTTGATGTTTAGAACCTTAGTGTACATAAATTCAGTCAACTTATCAAAATGAATTGAGCAGGTATAGGCTAAATTTCCAAGCTAGGTTTTTTCTTGATGCAACCTCATTTTCTCCAAAAGCTTTGTTATACTCTGATTTATTACATGTGAGAAATTTGCTTCATTACCTGAGTTTCTCCCCAGCTGCAGTGGAGTTGGTAATGTCACATTTGTGAAGAGGGCCAATATGGTTAGCTTCCTTGCAAAGTGCCTCCTGAAACTGGAACTGATAGATGGTGCGGGTGTAATACCTAAAGGAAGGGCAAGAAAAAGGGGGCACAGGTTTTATCAGTTGTCTGTCAAGGAAACCTGCAAGTCTTTGGCCTTTGGAAAGCTCTGCTGCATCAGCTGTCACTCCTGCTTGGGAGACTGCACTTCAGGGACAGAGGCAGCTGATATTTATAGGCTAAGCTGACTCAAATTTAGCAAAATGCCAAGATCAAATGGACTAGAAGAGCCCCAAATCTGTTTGTTGCCACATAAATCAGGAGAAGTGAAGTTTTTAAGGTCCAGCTCTCTGCTCTAAGCCCTCTAAAATGAGGTGGCTGGGACACAGTGGACATCCAGGGCTGCATGTTCCTGGCCCAAGTGACACAGGGCACAGTGATTCCCCAGGAGGCAAACACCTCATACAGAAGTGTTCCTGTTGGTTTGATGGCAGCATGAAATTTTCTGTTCAGCAAGAAGGTCAGCAGCCTCCTCAGTGCTCAGAGATTATTATGGAACAACCCCTGATGTGCAGAGTTCAACTCCCATTGAAATCTGCAACCTTCAGTCCGGGCTTCAAACAAAATAAAATTTTGTCCTGAGACTTTCCAGCAAATATTTTAGGTAGTTGGGGTTGTTCTGTAGACAAAACCTAAGTAATGAATTAAACACTGCAGTACCTTATGAAGGAGTAATCATTGGCCACATGAAACAGTGAGGCAGGGTCACAATAGGTTTCATCATGAGGGATTGGCTCCACAACACCAACTATGGATCTCCTGCAGATGAAGGAAAAGCACAGGGTTTCTGTTTATAGAGTATGTTTTCTGTAGTCTGACTCAGTTTTTCTTCTGTTTTGTCGGATACATATGGACACCTCCCACTTGCAAACAGAAGAATTCCATACAGCTCCCAGTGACCCCAGGTGAGTTCTGCTCACAGCTGGAGACCACAGAGAGGAAGCTGTTTGGAGACTCATAGTGCAAGGAAGGGGTTTGTATGATAACAGGCTGTGCAGGGATCAATTAATGGTATGGAATAATCTGAAGACATGAGCTTCACACAACCACCTCCTGCCCTGAGACATCCCAAGTTTAGAGACCTGCATTTTGTTCCAGGCAAGGGCATGCAGAGACTGGGCTATCCAAAAGGTAGATGGCCTCCTAGATGTGCCACTGGGCTGGAGATGAGCTTTCTCTTTATTTTCCTCTCCTGAGAAGTACTACAGAAACAAACCCATGCCTTGAGTTCCGAAAATGCTAATAAGCTTCCATGGAAATATTTTTCATAAACCTGTATTTCAAGCAGGGAGCTATGCAGTGCCACTGCAACAGATGTGATAAGCTTCCCTGAACAATTTGTCATTCTCTATTTCTCTGACATCTCTGCTACTTTTGAATACATTGAAGCTGATTGATTTTTACAGTGGGTCAGGAGGCTGGCATATATCAAGTTTTATTATAGATTCTGTTTGCTGATGGAAGCTTACTGTTCATGTTAGAGTTCAGGCTCCATTTTCAGTGTGGGGCTTGTTTGGTTTCTTTGCATTTCTCTGCCCTCATATTAAAACCAACTTGGGAAATTACAAACTCCAGTCTGAATCATACTTATTTTTAATCTTGTGCTCCAAGGTGCTGAAAACAGATTGATTGATGGGCACAATCTGAAAAGACACCTCTGGCTGTTACTTGCCAAGGGAACTGTATTTTCTTTACTGAGAAAGGTGATATCTTAGTGCACAAGAAAGGAAAGATTCAGTCTGAAATCTTTCAGACAATTTGCCTCCACAATCACTGTACAGTGGGGAGGAAACAGAAAGCAGAGAGGTGTGCTCAGATACTTGGTGGATTGAGATCTGCATGCTTCTCTGGCTGACAAGTACCATGAACTTCATTTTCCACTTGTCTTTAAGCAAACCAGAGCACATGACAAATGAGACTTAGAGAAGGGCTGTACTTCAGCTGTGAAGATGTCCTGGGGAATGTGTCAGGGGGACAGCAATGTTGATCTGGAACAAGCCATGCAAAGACCATGGGCTGTCTTTATCAGGAAGCTGACATTAGAAACAGGGACAAAGTCTTTTGAGAGGGTGGGTAAACTGCTAGGGGCTGTACAAAGAGTCAGTGGGGACACATGGCTTATGAGATACTGTCTGCACCACAGCTGGGTACTTCTATCTAGCACTCTACTGGCATTTACAGAAACACCCTGAGACACAGATCCTGCCCTATGGGGGCACAAACACCTCAGTATGTTGAGTAACTAGGATTGAGTTTGCAGGTTCATATGAAAAAAATCCCCTTTGTTTCTCAGACTTACTTCATCTCCCACCACCGTTTGGTCCATTCCTGCTTTGTAATCTCACCCCTAAACACCATCCACCTCCACTTCTCCAGCATGTAAGTAAAAGGCATTGTTCCAACAATCGTTAGTGCTTGTTTGAGCAGAAAGTTGATTTCAGTTTCTGGAGAGAGAGGCATTAAGGTAATGGTTATGGTAGCAATTAGTATCTGATTAGATGGCTAAAGTTGCTTCCCTCTACATTTAAGCTAATGCTTACATCTTGTTTGAATTACAGATTTTCACTAAAGAAAAAGTGGAAGGAAGAAAACTACTGAAAAAAAACATGAGATAAGATCATTTAGGAGCTGTAGAGTTTTGTCTCTCTTTCTTTGCCCCAAACTCTTATATAACATAGTCCTTTGGCAGTTACATTTAGTTACCCATCATTGAGAACCAGTCTCTGAGAAATTTTGAGCCAAAGACATCTCAAAATGTATAAAATGTGCATTTTCATCCATCTAAGGCAGTGCTCGGAAGCCAGATGAACTGCATTATAATGAGGGCCTACCCATGTTGTCACTCAGTATTCACTTAAGAGGGAGATGTAAATCTCAAGGTTTCAGTCTCATTTGAACTGCTAAATACATATCTTGATAGAGATATGTATGGATTCATGCAACAGAGATTGAAAAGAGTTTTGGAAACTCATCTAATTGAACTATGAAGATTTAAGGATGAGTTATTCAATATTGAAAGTAGTGAAGTGCTAGCTATTTCTTTTTAAATTATGTAACAGCATTGTAAAGCAGAGATACTTGCTTCACAGTGTGATTTGGGGAAAAAAATAGTATTTCTGGTAAATTAGAGGAACAAGGTTATCAGAAGCCTGTCAGTCGATTGCTGAGTTTGCAGCACAATCTTCTGCTACAGAATAAGACCAGCACGCGCTTTCACACAAACACATAACATTGATGCATTTATTTACCTGCATCATCCTGGAAGGTGGGCTCTAGGAGGAGGAGAGATTTGAGGTGCTGCGGGGTGGCTGCAGAGAGGGACATGATTTCGCCCACGGCCTCGTGGAAGCCCTCGTTGGCGCCGCCGCGCAGCAGGAAGGGCTGCGCCGCGTACGCCATGTCGTACTCGATGTGCCCCATCTCGTGGTGCGCCGTCAGCAGGTCATCCATGCTCACCTTGGTGCACATCTTGATCCTGCACACCACAGAAAAGGCTCTTGGTTAGAGTGGCCCAGGGAAAGGCTGCCTGAGCCCTGTTTGTCACAGCCCCCCAAGGCTTGCAAGTGCCTCTCGCCCCTTGCAGAACCTGGGCAGCTCCGTGCTGGTGGGCAGGGCAGATCCTTCTGCTACAGCAAGGCTTCATGGGCAACTCAGCAAAACACCTTTGTCACTGTCCGAGGGGCTCTTCAGGCGTGAGACCTCCTCAGATGGACATGTAGGTGGTTTGTGATTCAGGGTTTTACTGAAGCCGCCGAAGAGAGACTGTAGGAGACGATCTTCTGTTGTTTTTCAAGGTTGTTTATTATATCTTATCTATAGAGTGTCCCAGCCAGCCTGACAGAGGTCCTTCAGCAAGGCAACCATGACCAAATGCTGTCTGCAAGAGGCAGGACCTATCTTTTATACTCTAATCTACGTCTTTTGTATTTACAGTTACTTTCCAATACAGCACAACCTTATTACACTGTCCAGTTTTGTCCCCATCCAATCTGTGGCTGCCAGCATTCCATCCAACATGGATGGCACAGAGAAGAAGGAGGAAGGGGCACGCCATGCCCCAAATCCTCCATGCTGGCCACATGGCCCTTATCACAAACAATCCAAAAATCTACTTATTCTACATTCTAACAATCTAACTTATACTCTACTTATTTTTGTGACCTGTAATTCTTCCTGCAATGTTAGTAAATTCTCCCAAGAGGTTAAATTCAGCTTCTGAGACACCTGGGTCTCATTCCAGGGTCTCTGAGAGGCCTGCCAGGGGGGTTTTGAGACACCCAAGGAAGCCAGGGAAACACCCTGGACTCCCACAACCTTCAGCCACCTTGGAATTGTCCAGGGAGTAAGAGAAAACTGCTTTTTGTGAGAACAGCTGTTTCCCTAAAACCTGTCAATAAACTCACTGTATGTGTGGGAGTGAGTAACCACCACCAATCTTAGTAAGATTGTTATGTATAAAACCTGTGTGTTGGTGAATCCTGCTACTTCATCCTCATAGTGTAGGTACTATTACTAAAGGAATGTCTCCTAAATAGGGTTTCTTTTCCCCTTCCCCAGACTGCTGAGGTGGGACACTGATGTGTTTCACAAGGCTCTGCTGTGCACCAGCTTCTTTCCCTGGATAACTGTGGGGACTGCAACAGGGGTCAGAATTCCTGCAAGAAGTATTCATTTTGTGGGAACTTGCTTTTCCACTCCTTTCCAAAATATAGAAGAGACTGATGGATTTTCATGAAACTGGATAACTCTGCTAAAGATAGTGGATTCTCAGGAGATTTTCACTTTTTACCCAGGGGCCCACTGCCGTTGTTGCAAAATGTGCAGCTATCCACAAAGCTCACCTGATTTTCTGCTTATTCCTTAAGCCCTAGAACAGAGTCATTATTTCTCTAATTCATAAAAATATTAGTCAATTCTCAGCTAAAATTTGAAAGTAGACCTTGAGTAGATCCACTAGTAAATTTGAATAGATCTTCACAGGAAAAGTTACATAGAAAGGTTTACAGTCCCACAGGATCCTTGCTCTCTTGTCTTCCTTCACCCTCTTTTCAGCCAGATAAAGAAAAAGAGGAGAAATTATAACTTAAGACAGGATGGTGCACCTTTAGTGAAAATACAATTGTTCTAGGAAGTGGTGCAATTTCAGTACCTGTAATCATTTTTGCCCATGTCCCATGCTGTAGGATGGCAGACAACCTTCCTGTTGTCAGTCGGCTCTGTGAGCATAGAGTTGTTCCAGAAGGTCTCATTCATGGGATAAAGGCCAATGGAAACAAAGAAGTCCTCAGCAGATTTGAATATTTTAATTGCATTCCAATTCTGAAAGAGAAAATGCCACCATTACCCTCTGCTTCTGCATGCAGCCTGTTCCCAATGCCCTCCTTAATGCAGGGCAGCTGACTTCATATTTCTTTCCCAGGAGTTTCACACCTGCACCTGGCCTATGGAGAGTAAGTCAGTAGTGTCTGCCTTTGGCACTTCTGTCAATTCTGCTGGGAACTGGAATTAAGTGTTTTCCCTGCAGACAAAATAGGTTTCTGCACTGAGGTTCAGCAGGTAGCACCTGACCTAGACCAGAGAAGCTCTCAATAAAAGATAAGGTAAGATAAAATATGCATTCCTGACAGTAGTATGTCAGATCTGTGATCCGACCCTTCAGTCAACTGGGGGACAACCCATATGAGGAAGTGGAGCTGCATTCCCAGCAGATGAGCATGAGACATTTCAGCCATAACCATAAAACCTGGCAAATGTATCTATGGGAGTTGCTTATCAGATTAAAACTGCATGGTTATGTTCAGGATAATTTTGCCATTCAGCAGTTTTATTGTTCTAACCACCAGGAGCTCTGCATTTACTGGGCTGAGTTCTCACAGAGACCTGGGTGGCAAACAGCTCATTTGGATGAAAATCCCTAATGGGGCACACCCACCAACAAAGATGAACCCACCCAATGCTCAAAGGCTCTGAAAATAATGTTTCCCTTCTTCCAGTGGTACTTCAACAGGCACAAATTTATGACTACAAGGGGGTCAGAAGTGTGATTAATGCAGACTTGTGCAAACTGCTAATGAATCAGATTCAACTATTCCTTCTCTTACCAGCATAACATTTTCATGGAGTGCTGCCTATGAGAGGAGGGTAGTTTTCAGGTGAATAATTGCATTTCAGAAATCAAAATCCATCTATCACCCTTTAGTTTAAAAAAGGAGTAAGGCTTTGGCAGGACTAGAGGGAATTATCTTCACCCATGTTCTTGGCCTGGTAAAGGTGCTGTCACAGCTGTTAGCTCTACAGATCTCAAGCACAGACCTTAGGGTGCTATGCAGTTTTCAAAAGATAACAGGCAGCATTGCAGTTTCTCTAGCTCTATCCAAATAAACAAGACTGACAAAAATAAAACAAACTGTGATTTACAAACTATTTGATTATGGTAATGGCTGGCAAAGGTCATATTTGATACCAGCCCACTCCAGGAGTCCTGAAATATTTATAAGTACAAAATATATCTCTTAATGGATAAGTGCCTCTGAGGAAAATACACTTGGAGACAAGATAAGGGGGTCAAAGAGGGTGGAGGAAAACAGAGCAGCTAAGGGGATAGGTACAGTGAAACATGCATAAGCACTTAAAGGTGAAAAGAAAAAAAGGATGCAAAAAGCAACACTTTGTTGGCAATGTGTATGCCTGAGGGCAGCATGGATTTCTAGAGAGCAGCTGATATGTGGTGCATAATTTCTGTAACTTCTAGATTTTTGACATAATGATATTGCATAAAGGCATGTCTTACCTTTTCAAGCATTGCAGAAGTTACATCAATGTTTGGTTTGTCTGGATAGGGAACAGTCAAGGCATACAGATTTGTCCAGAATCTACCCCACATATCACCTTCATAAAAAGAGAGAAACAAAGAAATAGTTTAAATTATTTACTATGTATTGCTCAAAGGTGCCAGACAGGTCTATAAATTTTGCAGTGTCAAAAATAGGGACTCCTATTCATCTAACCAGGTCTGATCCAGATGTGGAGGGGAGCAGTTCTGGAAGGTCATGCATAGGTCAAATTCAGGTCAAGGATCCTTTTATCACCCAATATCAGCAATTCTTGGATAATATAGTCTCAAGACTTATCACAAAATGTGTATGAAAACTGAGCATCCTTTTTGTTAGTTCACATGATTGTTGTGCCATGTTCAGGTACTCAACAGTTATAGCAGCTTAATGTTGCATGATTTGAAAGCCAAGTCATGAAATGTGGGATCTCAGAGTAAAATTTGAAAAGAAAAACATGTCTCTCTGAAACTCTCATTTCTAAGGAAGACAAGTGCTGCAGGGGGAGGGAAATGTCCAAGACAAGTGCTGGAATTTTGTGCTGTGTGAGGTTTGGTGAGGATGAGAACACCTGCCTTCCCTTCCTGCCACTTGTGCCATCTCTGCCAGGAGTTCATCCATGTCTCCTCTACCCCTCTCTTCTCTGTGACCCTTTTGTTAATACCCTGATTGAACAGCCAGATTACTCTCCAGGCATGTGCCTTGAAGGTGACTGTCCTGTGCATGGAGTCAGGCTTGCACACATGGATGTTGCCATACCCAGGAGGTGAGCAGGGAGGCCTCCTGTGGGGCTGATGAGCTCGGGGCCATACACTTTCCCCAGCTGGTGTCTCACATAGGCATGCAGCTGCTCGTACAGAGGTTTTATCTGGAGGCAGAGGAGGAGAAGAAAACAACTTTATTTAGGTTTTTTTTTTTTTTTCCACTTTGCTCTATTCCACTCATTATTGCTGAACAGAGAGCCTTGAAGCTGTCTCTGACAAAGAGCTCCTGGCAGGACAAAAAGCTCCTGCACCCCAAACCTGCAGCTGAGCTTTGCCCCCTCCTCAGGGCTCAGGCACTGGGTCCAGATTCCAGCCACAGAAGCCCTGCTCAGGTGTGAGGGAGGGAGCATTGCTAGCTTTAGAGCTGGAGTGTCAAGGATTCCATCTACCCCATGGACCCTGCCTGGAGGAGACACATGGGCCTGCACAGCTCCCTCTTTCCCAGCCTTGGGGACCAAGCTGCTCCTTGAATGGCTACAGAGGTGGAAATGTCATGTATGTCTCCTCACATCTGTTTCTGTTAAACCCATGTAGACTGAGATCAGACAGTTTAAAGTTTCATCTTCATTCATAACATCAGCATGTGATCCCACCATTTCCAAATACAACCCTGCAACCCAGGTGTGAGCTTTTCCTGCCTCTACCTGCTCAAATGTCTTCTCCACATCTTCAATCAGCTGGTCACGGCTGTATTTGTAATTTTCTGGAGACTTTGCTTCATAATTTGCTCTCCAGTAGTCTCCATAGTCAGAATAACCTGTAAAGCATGGATGCATCACATGAGGACACCACATGTGGCACTGCTTAGGTCTGCAGAACTGCAGCTCCCTGCAGATCCCATGCAGACCTGCAGCCCTCCCCCAAAGCAAAGCAGAAAAATGCAAGATAGTTTGGGTTTGGCAGAGAGGAAAAATCCTCCCTGAGGGTCTGTCTCATTAATATGAAGGTATGTGAAATTTCCAAGAAATTCAGAAATTGATGTCATGGTTATCTGCTAGTTAGGGTCATTCTGTTTGGAGATGGAGGTCAAAGGAAATCAGGAATCCTGACTGGAGTTCCTGCAGCTATGAGGGACAGCAGCCTCTGCTCAGGCTGGATGCTAAGGGGGTCTCACAGAAGGCATAAATTGAATACACACCCCCTTCCAGAAACTTCCAGAAAAGCTCCCAGTTCCACTAAGTCTTCCAGGGATGTACACTGAGCACTGTCAGGCCTGCAGTAAAAACAGACCATCTTCCTTAATGTTTGCCTTTTTTCCCTGTCTTACTATTTGGGCCATATTTTCTTATCCAACTCCAGCTGCACAGTTTTTGCAAAATAAAGAGGATGGGAAAGCAAGTGATACAGCTGCAGTCTAGCCAAGAGACAGATGATGTAGCTACTGCAGAAGCTATCTTGGAAGACCCCAAAAGAAAATTAGAAGGCAGCTGCTACTGTTCCTTGAAAAGACAGTTCCATATGATTTGTGTGAAGATCTCAGACTGGAAGCAAAGTTCCCTTAGTACAAAATCCTTTTTGAACACCTGCTGTCCCAGGCCTACCAAATCTGATCATTCCAGCTAGGGAAAAATGCTTCTGAATGACTGTGGCTGCTGCAAGAAGGTCAAGGCCCATAGGAAAGAGGAGATGTCACCAAAACTCAGAAGCTGCTTAAATGGAGTGTGCTTGGCCATAAATCACACATGGTGCAGTTCTGGGTGGTGTGTAATGAGGGGCACTGATGCATTATGGCCTTTGGGAAAAGTGCCAACAAAAAGGTTCCTCTTGTTCCACGATGGGAAGAAACTCTGAACTGGTCAATGGCAGTTGTCTGCATAGAAAAGAAAAGAAAAGAAAAGAAAAGAAAAGAAAAGAAAAGAAAAGAAAAGAAAAGAAAAGAAAAGAAAAGAAAAGAAAAGAAAAGAAAAGAAAAGAAAAGAAAAGAAAAGAAAAGAAAAGAAAAGAAAAGAAAAGAAAAGAAAAGAAAAAGAAAAGAAAAAAAGAAAAAAAAAAAAAGAAAGAAAAAAGAAAAAAGAAAGAAAGAAAGAAAGAAAGAAAGAAAGAAAGAAAGAAAGAAAGAAAGAAAGAAAGAAAGAAAGAAAGAAAGAAAGAAAGAAAGAAAGAAAGAAAGAAAGAAAGAAAGAAAGAAAGAAAGAAAGAAAGAAAGAAAGAAAAGAAAGAAAGAAAGAAAAAGAAAGAAAGAAAGAAAGAAAGAAAGAAAGAAAGAAAGAAAGAAAGAAAGAAAGAAAGAAAGAAAGAAAGAAAGGAAAAGAAAGAAAGAAAGAAAGAAAGAAAGAAAGAAAGGAAAGAAAAGTGACTTACCATTAAGCCTTGCAACCTCATTTTCAAGTTCAACATACTCTTCATATAATGGTCTCATCATTTTGCCAACATCAGCTCTCCAGCCTTCCCAGGCCCACAGCCTCTCATCATAATTAGTGCTGTCAGCCATAATAGCATCCAGACCTGTCAGAACAAAAAAGTAGGTACTAGGCTTTGAGAAAGTAGAATTTTTCTTCCACAGCAGACAAATAAACCAAAGTGAAAGAAATTCATGAATAGAGAAGAAAACACTTTGAGTTTGATATACTGAAAGATCCCATTATTTCATGGCATCCTTTCTAATTTAAGGTTTTCTCCTTGTCTTTAAGAAGCATGGAGTACATCATGAGTCTCTTAAATGCTCTCTCCACATTAGCTTCCCTTAAATTGGTAGAATTCTCAGGACTGGCCTCAACACAACACTGAGTCCAACACGACTGATGGCAGGGAATAAAAAATAGATTTTCTGTGAGACAGGCAAACCCCAGGTGACAGGCAGGCTGCCACACAAGCTAGCAGCTCTCCTCACATTTTTTTTTTGCTACAAGCAGGAGACAGTATGTCTCATGGGCAGAAGGTCCAATGGAGGTCCCTGAACTGCAAGATGCAATTAAATTATGACTAAGCTTTAGATAGCAGGAAATATCAATTGAAATTACAGCCTGTTCTTTTGTTCAGGAGCCACCCTTTGGCTTTCTCTTTCTGCACCCTCAGGGTGAAGAACACAGTAGGGGCAGTGGTTGGTACCATACCTGGCTCCAGCACCAAACACTCAGATGGATTGTTGATTTTACAGACGGTCCCAGTGCTGTAGATGGTACTCATTGTATTTAGCACAGTTACCAGCTGCAAGTTAGATGCAAGATAGCCTGTTAGAAACTCACTCTGTGCAAAATAACAGCCAATTATGCTAATTCCTTAAGAGCTAGAATCAACACTTCACCCACCAGCTTAATATTTAAGTGCATGTTTGAGCTCAGGAGAGATTAATGAAAGAATTTTCCTAAATGCATTACTGAACTAGACCTAGCTGGAAAAGACAGATAATCTCCCAAATATATGGCATAACCTACAGGTTCTTAATATCCAGTCAGAGCTCTGGATTCAGTGAGCACTGACTGTCACAAGAGAGCTGTCAATACACAGCAGCAATAAAAAAATAAAGTTTATCAATGTGCTTCCATAAGCATGAACCCACATAAACTTTGCAGGGAGGTTGTGGCTTTGAGTGGCAACAAAAAGGGCCCCTTTGGCAAGTGCTGCCAGCCTGACTGTTGCCTCTGGGTGTTAACATCACATCACACTGACTGCATGGACTGCTTGGACTCCACCACAGAGAAGCTGTGGCTCATGTGTTAGGCCAGCTGAAGGCCAAAATGCACCTGAAATCATTCTGCTCTATCTCAGAACCTATGCTACATACCTTTGTACTAAGTATTTTTTAATGTTTTCAATCATCATGCCTCAAGGAAAATATGTACCACTTTTAGCTTTCTCTTTAGGTCTGTGCAAGTTGTCACTTAGAGCTTTAAATCAGAACTCTGAAGAGCTGTCAGTGGGAGGGGTAGTTAGTGAGTAGCTCTAACTTTACCTCTGTCAGCATTAAAATAAATCAGTGCCCAGGAAAAATTTTGTGTCAGTGAGGAATATTTAGATATTTCTATGGAACCCCATCAGATTGTATAAAAGTCACTTTTCAAATAGGAATCAACAACTTCAGCCCCAAAGGCCATTATCTAAGTGTCTAAACAGGGAGGGTACTGAAGAACATACCTCCACAACAGGAAAACATACCATTGGTGCACTGTTGTGATCCAAAATCAATATGTTTGTATGAACTGCCAGCATTCCCACCAACACTATCTGTTTTTCAGAAATGGATCTTATTTGGATCAGACAAGAGATCCAGCCAATCTGCTGCTTCCCTTGCATGGTGATTAGCACTGCTGACCTTAGCAGAAAAATCTCAGGATTCTTCTGCAGTTAGGACTGTAGGATCCTGGGCTGCAGGTTCCCATGACTCAATGCTATGTTTCAACTTGATCTTCAGCAAAGGGAAAGTAATTTAACTCTCAGGTGTTTGGTTATAAATCCCTTTTGAGTCTGCATAGCTGCTCACTCCAATTTCATGTATAGTCACTTTCCATATACCTGCCTCTTAGGTGAACTTGTCAGTGCAAATGTCAAGTCTCATTATGATTCCTGCCAAATCTTGCTGGCCCTCAGCAGCTTTCTGAGAAACCACCTCCATTTTCAGGCATCCCAGGGTGCTCAATGAAATGAAACCTTCATTCCTTTTCATAGTGTGATAATGTACCATGTTCAGAGAAAGAAAGACTTCCTCTATCCCCACCTTTTTGACTCACTGAATGGCCTTTTACCCATCTCTTTCTGCTCATTGCCCTACATCTGGACTTCACCAAGCACTTATCACATGTCCTTTCTCAGTTTTATGGCTAATCCAGCTGTAAGTGCAAGGACTGCTCTGAGGCGTGTTTGAAATTTATTCCATGGCAAAACTGCTGACTGAAATAGCAGCCAGTTTCCTAGGCCAGACTCTCCCACAGTTCAGAACTGCTGTGAACACCTGGAACAGGTGCACTTCCATACCAGCACTGCATCATCCCAAAACAGGCAGGGTGGTGACAACACCACGCCCTGCCTTGAGGGTGGTGTGGGAGGCAGCTGAACTCACCCACCAAAAGTGATGAACTACATTCAAGAGCTTACCCTGTTATACTTTTCTGGTGAGAGCACAGATGATCCTCTTTCCTGGAGAATCTGGATCTGGAGCTTGGTGAGCTCATCCGTGATGCTGTCTGCTGGGAACCCGCTGGCATTCCCTGGAGGCCTCCTGGTAAAACGCCGACCACCTGGCACCTGCCTCGCTCTGCAAGGGTCACACAGCCCTGAATTAACCCTCCAAAGGAGTGGGGAGGCCTGGTGCACTCAGTGACAAAAATATCACTCCATTTGTGAAGAACACCCATGGATTGTGGGCTGAGCACTTGCACCACATGGTGAAATGCTAGAGAGCTTTTTGGCTTTGTTTAATTCACACATCCAGATACCCATCTTCCTTTGGGAATAGCAAAAAGCATGACTGTCTATTCACACCTTGCTTGTTATAATTGATCCAGCATCACTTTGCTGTGTCTCCTGCTACTCTAAATCATGTTTCTTCCCTCAGTGCTTTTCTTCACCCACCTGTGAAGAAATAAGGGCACAAAGAGATCTGTGACCCAGATGTCAATCCCCATTTCTGCTGCAGTAGCACGAACACTCACCAGGCAAGATAGTGATGGTGAGTCTGTTTTAAAGGCAAATATCACTTTATTCTGAAATGCTGGCAAATAAAAGATTATACTTGGGCAAAGGAGGCTCTAAGCAGGTGCCCAAAGTGGGTATGCAAAATCTCAACATTTTGCATGAGACTGCTTTCAACACTTCTGCAATTACAGGCCATGATATGTGAAACTCCCAAATTTCAGTGCATTAGAACACAATATGGACTTGGGACTGTCTTATTCACCATTTTCTAATGTGTTTTTACACAGTTTGACACATCAGCACCAATTCCAAATGGCAATAAAACCAGTACTAATTAACCTGGGTCCTTGGGAGAGCTTATTTAATTGTGCTTATGCCAGAGATTCCCAGCTTGCCCATAGGGCACCTGTAACACCCATCTCTCCCTGCTGAGGTGTCATATTGTGCCTGAAGAGCTCTTTCAGGCACCCTCCACCCCTGTGCAGACACTCCAGTAAGACCAACACTTTGTGCAGGGCTGTGCCCCAGTGGTTCAGCCCCACGTGTGACAGGGGGGCAGCACCCACTGCTCGGGCTCCAGCAGAGAGGGGTGGTGGCAGATGTAAACCCATCCCCACACCTCCTCCATCCTAGCTGCAGGAGGGCAGCCATCACATTTGGGAGGCTTCCCAAACTCTCCCCTTCTTGGGAGCAAACAGTCCTGGCACTCCTCAGCAGCTGGCAGAGCTCAGTGGGCAAGAGCTTGGTAAGCCCAGAGGGAGGGCATTGCTGTGCCTGTGCTCCTGAGCTCCTTGCCCTGAGCAGAACAGAGAGGTGCCTCTGGAGTGGCAGGGCAGAAGAGGGGGCTCTTTGGCTACAAAAGCCAGGGGAAAGCAGTTATCTTGCTGTCTGATATTTCCATAATTAGAGGAATTGGTTGACAAGTCAGAGGAACAGTTGTAGGGTTTGTGACACCATTTACAAGGAAAATGAATGTGAAGGAGCCAGAAGGGACAGCATTCATTAACTCTCCTCCAGCAGAACAGGAGGAGGGGAATCAGTGGGTTTATTACCAGCACTGCTGAAGAGATCAAGAAAGGGAAAAAGTTCTCTCTGAACACTAGACTAATTGGTTTTTATTGCTGGTATCTCCTCATGTATTTTATTATCATCTCATTAATGCTGAAAACACTATATAGGGCTTTCATTTTATGTGTTTGAAAACATTGCAGTTTAAGTATCTGGTGCCTCAGAAAAAATTCCAGATTGACAATGATTAGTCATTAGGATTTCTTCCAGCAACCCGTCTCCTTGCTTTAATTAAGAAATATGATAATTAAAACATGTTTTAATTAAGTTATATGACCACGAAGTGAAAGACCAGCCATTAGGCAAAAATAGATGTAGGATATTCAGCTTCATTTTTATGCTCTGAATTGTTTCTCTGAGGCTAGAGTTAACTTTTAAAAGGATGCCACTTCAAAACAAAGCAAAATTCAAGGTGTTTTTGTTCATTTTGAAAGGCTTTGAGCTTATAAGATCCTGAGCTGAGGCATGGCAATATCAGTAACCAGCCAGACCACAGCTGCCTTCTCTTGTCAAGTTCTTGCCTAGAGACCCCTGGGGCTGGGGCAGACAGAGGCTGGGGCTGAGAAGCAAGAACTGTGCTGGAACAAGTAAAAATGCTTTGGTTCTTCCTGCAGATAGAAATGGACTTTCAAACCAATAGACCACTGTAATAGAAACTCCACTGCTGGCATTTGTTAGTCTGTGATCTCACTTCATTTTTCCTGGTCTAATTCCTCCAGGCAGTCTACCAACAGCCCTGACTATGAGAAGAGTGATGGGGGCAGGGGGAAAGGTCCAGCACTGGGTAACTGGCATGGGCCACTATATAAATCCATCAGCAAACATTTAACAGAATGCCTGCATCCAGAAAATATTTGCATATTCTCTGAGAAGTAAAACAACTGCCTGTGTCAGTAAAAAGCCCAGTGTTTGTCTGGTCTTAGGGAAAGTGGGAGACCTGAGCTCTTGCAGGTACAAGATTCAAATCCTGTTTCCTTGCACCACAGACAGTACCCACCCCAGGCCCTTGGAGAGGATCCTCACCCTCAGGATATGCCCTCTCCAAGAGGAAAGGGAAATGCTTTGCTCTTGGGAAGGGAAACCCCACAGAGAAGCCCTAGACCAGGAGGCACTGGTGGTGTTGGACCCAGCAGAAGGAAGCATCTCTCTCCATCCAACAGAGATTTTGAGATGAACATGCAGTGCTCCCTTGCCTTTTCCCTCCACTCACTGGGGTGACCTGAAGTGATGGCTTGGGACAGTCCAGCTTCTGGACATCCCTGTGCAGTGCAGGCAGTGCAGGCACTAACCCCGGGCTGTAGAGGCTGGTAGTGGCCCAGGCACATCCAGTGACCATTGCTACATTAAAGCAATCTCCTCTGTCCTCCCCAGAATGAAGCACAGCTACCAGAGAAGTAACACTCCAATTTCAGCCAAGCCTGGAGGAACCAAAACAAACCAGAAGGTGTCAGAATCCTAAGACAACAGCAGGATGGAGCACTTACCATTTTCCTGGCATTCTCCTCAGTGATGTTGGTGTTGTAGTTCCATGAGGCAATGGAGTTCTCATAGCTGATATCTTCTGCCCTCCTGTTAAACTCTTCTAAAAAAATTTGGGCTTCTTGTGTGACATCCTGAGGGGTCACAACAGCGCTCAGGTGGCAGAGAAGCCAGAAGTGGACCAACTTATTCATGTTCAGGATGAGAACCTCTCAGCTAAGTCGGTTTCCTCAGGAAAGCTTCTCTGTTGGCCTCTGCCTCATCGGCCTTCAAGCATGGCCACTGTGAAGAAGAAAGGCTGAATCCAATTTGCTGGACCTTTTATAGGCTTTATTCATTATAGGAGAGAAAGGAAAAAGTTTTTTATAAAAAGCCAAATAAACAAAAGTCAATGATTAACTTTGGAAAAACATAATTACTCCTGCCATTTTATGGCCTTCTTATAAAAGGCTTTTACTTTTGGTTAATGTTTCCCAAATGTGCTGTCAATGATACAGCTGGTCACTTTATCTATAGCCTACCCATGTCTCTGGTAGCTCAGAATCTGTCAATCCTTTAACAGGTTGGTGATAAGCTGTAAAAATATTTAGAAACTTCACTGAAACACCAAGCCAAGAACCTTAACTCTCAGGCAGTTAGACTGAGATAGGGTACCTGGTTGGGTGCTTAGGGCCATGTTTTTAAAGGCTTTGCAAAGCCCAGGTGATTTGGGGAACAGACCTCATTTTCAAAGCGATCGGGGCATATAAAACCTGAATTTTAAATGTGTTCACTGAGCCATCAAAAAGCAGCAAGAGATTTTGTGGGATCACAGCATCTTGTGTAGAGACCTAATCTGAACTATAAATCAACTGGATTTAAGTACTAAGGTGACTAAGACTACTAAAATGACTCCATCTTAATATTTAAATACCTTTGCTAATCTAGCTATGAACCCAGCAGTTACTGCAAATCAATGGGAAAATCAATGCATGAATTAGCTCTGGAAATGCAGCTTGGGTTGAGTGTTATAGATCAGACAATGCCTAAGTATTTTTTTAAATTAGCCTATTTTGGCTCAGGATCACTTGGTTGTTTTGTTACATGTCTTGTGGGGGTTTGTTTTGAGATGTAACTCTGAAGCCACATCCACAGGCTTGGTTCCCCATTCCTAGCAGAGTTTCTCTGAAACCACCATGAGTCTGCCTCCATGGGATCAGCAGGAATCAGCTCCTTCATTGCCAAACCCTGGAGAGGAGGTCCAGCCCTCAGGAGCCCTTGGGAACTCAGCACAGCAGGGCCACCAGCAATGAGCATCTGGCAAGCACAGCCAGGAACCAGGGACCTTGAGGAAACACCTGCAGGGACCTTGAGGAAACACCTGGCTGCAGTATCCTGTGGTACCCACGGCCTGTGGCCAGGGGGTGACTGATCTCTCTCACCCACGTGCAATCCTTTTGAGCCAAAGTTAACAACGTTCACTCAACCCTTCCCCAAAGGTCATGTTCCCTAAATTTCTTGTTGCTCTTCTTGTTGCCATCCAGACTTGCCACGTTTTGTGCTTCCTTGGTGATGGTGTCCATATCTGCAAACAACTGAAGCTGTATCAGTGACAAGGAATCCAATCACTGGAATATTTTACATGCTGTGCCTCACTGATACACACCTTCTTTCTGGCAACATTAGCCAACATCAACTCTTATTCCAGTTGAGACCTTTCTGGTAGTGCTACTTGCTTAGCCATTCCCTTTTTTTGGTCTCTGTACATCTGCTTCTAGGGTGACACCAATTACTGCATTGTAAATTTGTCTGCACTGAAGTGCATCGCACTGATTTCAGTCCATTTTTCAAAATATTATGATCATTTGGAATTGTAATCCTTTGAAGGACTCCCTTGGCAGTGCTTGGCAATGCCCAAAAACCTGTTAATAGATATTCTCTTCCCACATCCAGATGATATGGGATGCAGTAAAGCCCAGGAGAGGCATTAAAATGACCCCTCTTCTCGACTGAGAACCACAAAGCCTGTTTTCTAAGTAATTATGTGCCTTTTGTGATTCTTGTCTTGCTCATCGCTTCTCAATTTGCCAGAGAGACTGTCATATGGTGAAATGATGAAAGGTTTTTGTGCTGTTGTTTCAGCTGCTGTCTGTCAGAGCAGGGAATTATGCCTATTATTACCTTGATTACTTCTTCTTCAGTAGAGAACTGGGACTGTGTTGACCCTTCACTTCAACTCTCCTATTTTCTCTTCTATGCTGGCAAGTTAATTGCACAATCACTGAACTGGGTACTTTTTAGGGTACTGAAACAGGGCTGGCTGATTCAAAACTCCCTGTTTTATATGCAGGTGTTATTTTTCTCCCTTTACAGTGCTCTGCTTGTCCAGAGGCAGCCCTGGTGGCTGTCACCTCCCTGCTCTGCTCCTCACTCCCAGGTGCTGCTGCTCCGTGCACAGCCTGAAACCCAAGGGCTGCATACATGAGCCAGGAGCCCCCAGAGAGCAGGATGCTTCTAGGGGATGCCCTAGAAGTAGGGCAGAGAAGGGTGTCACCTCCTTTCATATAGGGCTTTTCTCTGCACCTGCATTTAAATGTGTGTGCAAGCACTGCAGTGAGCTGCAAATGGAGCAGGTAGAGTCATGCTGAATTATGCTGCAAATTCTCAGCTATTTCTAAGTTCTTTTCTATTGCATACCTAAATGCAAACCTTGATATCATATCTGAGGAATAATACAATAATCACACTCCACCTTTCCTGCCATTGCCTTTACACAAAAGAAAAAATAAGCTGTGAGATGAATTAGCATAAAACTATGTTTTGAAAAACTGCATTGGAACAGTGAGGAGTCACTGAGCCTCAAGCACATCAAACCTTCATGGATAGATTTGCTCCTACTGAGAAGACATATGGGAGACATTGGAATTGTAGAATTGTAGAATCATAGAATCCTAGAATATCCTGAGTTGGAAGGGATTCACAAGGATCATCAAAGTCCAACTCCTGGCCCTGCACAGGACAGCTCCAAGGCTCACATCATGTGCCTGAGAGTGTTATCCAAGTCTTTCTTGAACTCTGAAGGGTTGGTACTGTGATCATTTCCCTGGAAAGCCTGTTCCAGTGCCCAACCACCCTCTGGGGTGATAAGGACTTCATTGTGTCAGCCTTACTAGCACAGCAGGCTTTCTGCAGACTTCCCAGGCTCTTAGCTGGCAGTGATTTATATAGCCAGAGATGGTGATGGCCATCCATGCTTGGGTGAGGAGCATTTCTTGTGGTGGACCTTCATGCTGGTCAGGAGAGCTGATGAGACCACGAAGACAGTTAGACCACAGCAAAAAGGAAAATAGTAAACATCTGAGAAAGGGAAGCACCTTGAACCTTTTCAGGAAATTCAGACCTTCAGGGGCAGCAAGGCAGCAGCCATGGGTTTGGGTTAGAGGAGCAGCTGGGGGTTTAAACCGTGTGTCAGTGAAATCCACTGTTGTGTGCCATGGCAGCCAGCCTGCTTGGCAGGAGCAAAGGGCTGGGTCAGATTGCCACTGGCTGCCTGTAACCTGACATGCTGACACAGGCTCCTTCTCCTCCCGGGTGCCTGTTCTCCCCTCCACCCTCCCAGCTCCTACCTGACAGTCCCAGTCCTGTCCCCAGGGTACGAGTGGTCTGACATCTGCTGAGAGAGCTGCCCACCGATGTTCATCTGTACTCTGGCTCTGTCAGAGCAGTTTTCTGCCTCACCACTCATGTTGTTGGCTGAACTGTTCTATGAAAGTAGGACTGCAATAACAGAGAATTGCAGTTAGGACATGCCTCAATAAAAACCCTCTGTGTTGTGTATTGGACACCACACACCCTTAAAATGGCTTAAAATACCATTGTCAGGACAATTTTTCCACACAGGAGTGCTGTTTAAGCTCTCTGTTACACTTTGTCGTTCTGCCCAGTGCATAAAGGACAGACAGAAGCGTTCCTCAGTGGCCACTTTGTGAAGAAGGGCTCTGAAAGGCTGTGGCTGCAGGGATGCCTGTCCTGGAGCATCCCCAGGGAGAAGGAGCCTGCACAAGGCTGTGGCCGCCCCACTGTGCCACTGCTCTGCCCTTTGCTGAAGAGCAGCTCCCTCAGTTCAATACCTGGCAAATCCTTGCTCTGAGGGCTCCTGTAAAGTGTGGAGCTCTGTGGAGGCAGTGAACAGCCCAGGGGTGGCTCCAGCCCCTCTGCACATCTCCCTGCAGTGGTGCCTGGAGAGGGGCCGGGCTGCCCCTGGGCATCACTGGGGGCAATCCCCATCCTCTCCTCTTCCTCGTGCTTCCAACTGGGGGCTGGGCAAATAGTCCCTTTAATCCCCTGAGCAGCCTTTTTCCCACATGACTAACTCTTCTGCATGCGTGACATCCCCCTTTTCTCAGTTGAAAGCCCTCCTGCCAGGGCTGGCACTGGGATGCTGGCTGACTCCCTGGATCCCTGGCTCCCTGGCTCCCTGACTCCCTGATTCCCTGATTCCCTGGCTCCCTGACTCCCTGATTCCCTGGCTCCCTGACTCCCTGGCTCCCTGACTCCCTGGCTCCCTGATCCCTGGCTCCCTGGCTCCCTGACTCCCTGGCTCCCTGGCTCCCTGGCTCCCTGACTCCCTGACCCTGATTCCCTGGCTCCCTGACTCCCTGGCTCCCTGGCTCCCTGGCCCCTGGCCCCTGGCCCCTGGCCCTGATTCCCTGGCCCTGGCTCCCTGGCTCCCTGACTCCTGACTCCCTGGCTCCCTGACTCCTTGGCTCCCTGGCTCCCCAGCTGTGAGCTTCAGCCCATGCAACAGGGCTGGGACACATCCCTGTGACAGGAGGAGGCTTTCATGAGATCCTCGTGTCCTCTGTCTCGGGGGGACCAGAGCTGTGTGACAGAGAGGAGCGTGGCCATCTCTCCTCCCTGTGCCTGGCCAGCTCGATATCTGAGCCACCACAGGCATGGACCAGCACAAAGTCTCAGCTCAGCATCAGCAGCTTGGGCTTAGCTTAGTCTGGGCTCTTCCTCTGCAGGAATGAGAAAGGGCAGCTGAGTGGCTGGATGCATTAACTGCCTGTTGCCCAGCAGGAATGGAGGTAAAGGCAGCAAGTGCAGAGCACTGGCTCCCACCTGCTGTGCCACACTCAGGACCTCTGTCTCTGCAGGGAAGAGCCCAGGGAAGGTGCTGCCTGGACAGCACCCACCTCCTGCAGCTGATTCCACTGCCCAGCCATGCCCAGTGACCCCCCAGAGCACAGAGGGGTTTGTGCCCCACTGCTCCCAGCCTGGCACCAATGCCTTGGACAGCTAATCCTTACCTCTCCATACCCTCCTGTCCCAAGACAGGCTGATTGGCTCCCTGTTTTCCTTATTCATACCTAAACAAATCTGTCACCTCCACAGAGCTCCATTGCACTCCAAAGTTGCCACAGGCTGTTTCCCAAGTGTTCAGCATTGCCAAGGGGACAGTGCCCCGTGCACAGGGCCAGCCTCAGATCTGAGGGCATCAGGAGCTGTGTAAAGAGGCTGTCAGTCTCCTGAAGAATCAGGAAACTAAACTGTTTTTGCAAAGTTTAGGAGAAAGCTTAGAAGCTGAATGATTTTTAGGAAAATGAGTGTACAAACCAGCAGGTGAATTTAGAGTGTCATAAAGTGTTACTTTGAAGGCTACAGTAAAAATCAAAACCATACACTATAAAGGCAGAGGAGAGGCAACCACTCAGGGGCACAATATTTTGCATTCCTTTCACCTTGCCCTTTACAAAAAACCATCTTGCCCCAATTATGAATGGAAAGGTATTGATCCTCTGAAACGTGGCTTTGCATCCAGGCAACATGTGTTTCTCAGTTTTACTAAGCAAGTTGTCCCAGCTCATTTTACAGTGACCACGTGCTCACACATCTGCACCTGCAAAGTTGTTCAGATACTATGTCATCAAGAATGTTAGTCCAAAGTCTGAAATTCCTGTTGCTCCACAACTGATAAAAGCTACATATTGTAATTTGTGGTAATTATAATTCAAATTATACGAGAAAAGCAAAGGTGATAGAAAAATAATGCAAGAACACTCACTCTTGCAGTTTCCCCAAAATTAAATGCTTTCCATTTAGCTATTGCTAGCAAGATTGCTAGCAAGTTAGCAAGATGCTTTGACAGCTGCAAATTGCCACCTCTGAGGGAAAGGGGAACATGGTAGGAAGGAAGAGGACAGATTAACAAAATTGAACTTTATTTTTTGGGCTTAGGTCAAATTCAGTTCCTACTGAACCTGCTTACTTTACTCGGAACAAAGCTGGATCTGGACTATAAGGGCAAATTTACTCTGGACCGATGCAAACATCAATGCAGACACAAAATATCCAGTAAAAACACAAGTCTTTTATGCAAAGTGCATCCACAGTGCTTAATGTATTCAAACAACTGAACATACTGACACATTTGTGCTGGCAAGAGTGAACCACTCATCACTGTCGATGTACTTTAGTTTTATGTGATTTGAAAAATAGCAAGTTCAGTCTGCCATATTAGGCACATCTAACTGCAAATTTTTCATTAGCAATTGTCTGTTTGTGTAGGAAGCTGTGGTGTCACTCCATTGCACACATCCCTTCCTGCATGCCACATTTAAAGGAAACAAAAACCATGTCAGGCCAAAAGGAGCTGCTCATAGAAAGGCAAGCACAGCTTTCTCATTGCCAATGGATTGTGGACAGCTGGTCAATGCATTTTCTATAAAAACCTGGCATATTTAAAGCAGCTCATTTCATGAGTCACGGGTTACTGCACTGATGAACTGACCACATTTCTGAGGACATCATCTGAGCCATGTTTTAATAGTATCTAGAATCACAGACCCCCACTTTTCACTGAGTTGTTTCATGTCTCTGTTGCACTTCTTCCCTGAGCTTGAAAGTAATTTATTTTGTTTTCCCAAATATGGGAGTTTACACATGAAAAACTCTTTCTCAAGATGTGATGACTCTCCTTGCTTGGTCAAAACTGGCACAGAGTTCTTGAAAGAAATTATCAAACCAAAAGCTCTTGTGCTAATACTGTGATTTGTATTAATTTGGGAATTATTTCATACAGTGATGAAGGAACAGGACTTGAATGCTGCCCTGAGACTTCTTGAGCCCACTTCACCTCTCTCTTTTGTGAACAACAGCAGAAACAATGGACTGACTTCCCTCAAAACGTAGAATAAAGTTGCTACTTTGTGAAGGCTCAGCCAGGAAAGAGTTCTCCTTGAAGATCAGTATGACAAAAGCAAATGTTGCACCTGGACAGACAAACAGGAGCATACAGTGTGTATGAGGCCCGTGAGCTCATCCCTACAGGCTCTTCAGCACTGGCAGAGCCCCAGGGGAATACCAGGTCCAGTTGTGAGTACCAGGCTGCAAGGTGGGTGATAGAGATGTTTAGGGCTGAGTACCACACACACACTTACATGGACGTTCTTCAGCACTCCAAATGTGTAGCTAATGACTGACTGTGTAAACAACTTACTCATGCATGATTTGTGCTCATTCTAGTGTGCACATCAATGCTCTCTCTCAAGTAACCTGAACAGAACTGTAAATGTCCTTTTTAAAATGTGGACTTGCCAGGGATGTGGAGCTAGTGATAAACGTTGCAGCTTTTCTTCAAACAGAACTTCTCTGGGTTTATTGCTTCATTTAATTGAATTTTACTTTCTCCTCTCTTTTCTGAAATGCAGCTCTTGAAAATGAAACAGTTCAGTTTTGGGCACACCATGTACCTTTTTTCAAAATTCATTGGTACAGTACAAATGTAACTGAAAGCAGAACTAACTCATTATTTTAGGAAGCAGTTCACCATATAGTCTATATTGCTTGTTACTCTCTTTCCTCTTTATTATCACCAGCTGGATGAGGGTGGTTTGGAGAAAAAAGAAGTGGAAGTTACATAAAACATCTGGGCCAGATCCTCAAGGGATATAAATTGTTGTTTTACTGTTTGCAGGCTCTGGAGGACAGGATGTACCAAATCAAAGTGTTCTTTGTTTTCTAATATGATCCTGCTTCACAGACTAGAAAAGAGCTTTATTTCTTCTGTAGCACTGTGACCTTGATTAGCCTCATTTGTGGTATCTATTTCAGTGAAAAAGCTAATACCTGCACTGGCTTCAAAGTGCTGCTAAATGTGGTATATGGCTGCTCATGTATCATTTGCTTCTCTTAAGCCATTTTCTGTCAGCTGAGAGGCAAGCTAGATGTATGCTCTGGGTGATTCCCATCATCATTAGCAGAAAATTAAGCCAAACTGCTGTAAAGTAATTATGCAGCTAAAAGGTGAGCTGTAAGGAAGACACTGATTAAATACCTACCACGACAGTCAGCCCATATTGCATAATGTCTTGTTTACAGGATTTCAACCTGCTTTCAAATTGTTGGCCAGTGCCATGGGATGAACTGAACCTTCACTCAAGCCTTGAGAAGTATGCTCAGATAAGTTTGGCCCTTTTTCATCTCAAGAGAATTTTATTTCAGTATCATATAGTACAATACAGGATAACAGTAATTCTTAATCTGTAGTTTGAGGTTGCTCTTGCACCACTAAGCTGTTCTCACCAAAATCTTTCACAGGTTCTTGCAGAGATGCTGCAGTCACAGCAATCCACTGTGGTCACACTGAGGTGTAGCTATCTGTCATGCAAAGAATGGGAACGTGTGAATGTTTAGTAATGATGGGATCTGAATTACTGCCATAAAACTTTGCCTGCATGAGAGACCCTGGAGCAACAACTGAGGCAGTAATAACACTGTACTCTATACCTCCTTCCAACACTGGCAAGCTTAATCTTCGACATTCTTGTGAGAAATACATCCACATGTTGTGGATGGTAATTTTGAAACACTGAGATATTATCACTGATAACCAACTTTATTAATCCTTTTCAGAATGGAGCAGCCCACACTGGGACTCAGACATGATGCAGTCCTTGTCCAGAGGGACCCACTAGCAGGACATCAAACACAACTGTGACAAAGGAGACCACATGATGCAAATGATTAGTGGGTTCCAGAGTTTTATTTTGTATTTAGCCTTCCTCTCCTCTGCCTCCCCTGCTCAGCTTTCCCCTTTCACTCTGCTGCTTTCCCTTCCCATTCCTCCCTTTCTGCTGACACTGGTCCTAACAGCCAGTACTAAGACAAGTCAAAGGTGCTCAATACAGTCAAAAAGCTGAAGGATTTCCACCCTGGGAAATCCTTTGTATCCTTCAGGACACTGGATGGTCCTTTTCAAGCAGCTTTTACTCTGTTAAAGCCTGTTCCTGTTGGTGAGGAGTCTGATGAAATAATCCTAATAAGCAAAGCGCTTTCCTAATATTGCCTCTAAACATGACACTGGAAACATGACGGATAATGGTCAAATCCTGCCTCCAGTGATGTGGGCAGGTGCTTGGTGACTCCAGATATCATATTTTTCTTCAGCACATTTCCATTCTGTTTTTACAGTTACCCACACACAGAACTCCCCTTTTCTGTGGACCAGTGCTTCTAAAGACAGGCGGAATTTTATCCCTTATCCAAGTTAGGTGCACCAAACCCAGAAGATGGTGTTTCACACCTTAAATCCTTTCAAAAGTTATCCACCTATCACATGACCATGAAGGTTCATCTGACCCCAGGCTGGCTGTGTTGGAAATCTACTCAAGCTTTATTATTAAAAACTGTAAGCAAGACTTTTCCAGAGAGCTGTGAAAAACTATTTACAAGGGCATGCAGTGACTGGACAAGGGGGAACAGCTTCAAATGGAAAGAGGGCAGGCTTAGATATTTAGAAAAAATCCTTTACTGTGCAGTTTTTGAGACACTGGAACAGAGTGCCCAGAGAAGCTGTGGATGCCCCATCCCTGAAACTGTTCAAGGCTGGACTGGATGGGGCTCTGAGTAACTTGGTCTAGTGGAAGGTGTCCCTGCCCTTGACAGGGGGATTAGAACTAGATGATCTTAAGACCCCTTCCAACCCAGGCTGGCCTGTGATTTATGATTTAATGAGAGCTGGGCCACTAAACACTGACTGCACCCACGGAAAATCTGCCCTTTGTTGCAACTTTTAATTTCAACAAATTTCAGAGTTTTGCAACCTTTAATTTCCAGCTCAAAATCTGTAACTTTGACAGTTAAATGAAAAATGCTTCTAGTACCAGATTTTTCTAACCCCAGAGCTATAGATGATCCAGGTATTTTGACCTGGTCTTACAGAGGCTGTGATAGCCTTTTTGTTTCTCAAGAAATGAGAACTTTCATGCACTGATGACTGTTCCATCCAAAGGTATACTACATAGCAGCAAACAGAAGTAATTTTACAGAGAACTTTTGCACATGGCTTCAAAGAAAACCCATCAAGAATTGACAATTATAGATGATCTTCCCAGTGACATTAAGGAATAATGCAGTTTCACATTTATGTCAGGGAAAAACAAACAATAATCATTAAAAATGAGATGCCTGGCACAAGGCAGGTTCCAACCCTGTTCTGCCACACTTCTTCTGGAAATCTTTTCTGGATATTATCTGAGGCCTTCTTATTTGCATTGCTCATGAAAAAGAACTGTAGTGGAGGTTCAAGTGTATGTGTTATCAGCAAAAGGTTCTCTCAAAGGCAATTACGTGAAAGGACATTTTTCTTGTCTTCATGTTTGACATTCAGGAGTAGTGACGAGAAAAGGCAGGCACAGGAGTCTTTCAGAAAACCACCAGAGAGCAGTGGCAGCATTTCACAGGGATGTGAACCGTTCATCATCTGCTGCAAAGACTCCATTAACGTGGCCTGCTTTTATATCCAGTGCTTCACAAGGAATCCCATTTTCTAGTGTCACTTCAACTTTCTCTTCTAAATTTTCTCTCTCTGTTGACTCTTTATTCTTTCTAAAAACAAGAAAGAAAAGATCATCTTACTCTGTTGACCTGCAGCACCCCACCATGATTCCACAGAAAGAAAACTGCATATTTAGTCAGAAATTTGTCCTAAGTTAGGCCCAATATGGTGTACTTCCTTGCTGTAGTAAATACACCAGATGGGTGTATCTAAATACAATAGATGGGGGACCCACAGATTGGAAACCCTAGTTGAGCAGTTTGAGCTCAGAATTGGAGACCATAAAACCTGAAGGGGACATGTTGTAAGTATGTTTTAAATATTATTTCACCTTCTTATTCCGCAACATGACTAGAAGGTCAAAGAAAAGCTGAGACAAAACAAAATTTTAAAAACTCTCTGAATCTGTTTGGGTTTTTTAATATCAGGAAGGTCTACACTAAAGCATGTAGTTTGACCCTGCAATGTATGTCATAGATCTCACCCCATGGTCTCTACAAAATAAAACATATTTTTTAGAAACAGATCAGACTTAGACTAACTATAGCCTCCAAATGTAGAGACTTGGGTGCCCTCACATCCATGATGACATTCTTCAGAACATTCATGTTAGGTAATCTCAGTGCTGCAAATTTTTTTGCTGCTGCATTTTTTCTTCAAATTTCATTTGCAGCCAGCTTCCTACCCAGTATTTTATAGTTTTGTTTTCTAGATCTTTTCACTTTTCCAGACTCTAGTTGTCCCAAAAGTATATTATAATAGCAGTTGAATGAAATTATCTGCATTTAAAAAAAAAATACTAAAAAATATTATCTAAAATGCAACCACGAGATGTAATAAACTAGTATCAGTCAACAGGTCAACATGATATTCCTTTAATTCCAGATTTATTCTGACCTTGAGAACAATTAGTTCATAGTTGAAAAACCTGCTGTACTTTATGGCCTGCAGCATCAGCGGTTTCAGAGGACAAGAAACTCAAAGGTCAGCTGCACTGCTTCTTCCTATCTCACAACATGCACTGTAACAATCTGACTCAGGACAACTGTAAAAACCTGACTCAGTGTAACTGCTAATGACAGAGATATTAACAATAATAAAATTTTATTTGCCTTTGGGAGATTCTTGACATTACAAACTTGTTAAAATAAACTTGGGGTGTAGGAGTGGAAACCTCTGACCTCTGGCTGCTCTTACACTGATAAAAAGGTGTGTTCTTTAATACAAAACTATGACAGAACATAAAAGTTACTAGGAAGGAGGTTCAAAAGAAATGAGAGGAGTAGAAGATGTGTGAAACTCATTACCAAAGGAATTCAGTGAAGCTAAAAATTTCCATGAATCCAAGGGGTGACTCAACAAGTTAAGGGAATAGAAAACATTGTGAGTTACCCAATACAAGAAGACCAAATCCAGCTCAGAAAGGTCCACACTGCAAATTAATTCCAGGGAGAACTAATACAGGGAAAGACTCTGTGCTCACTCTGTTTTCACTCTTCCCAAAGCAAATGTTTATGGCCCCTGCTGCAGATGGGATTTTGGGGGATAAGGGGAGACTTTGGGCTAGTTCAGGATAGAGCATAGAGGATGATCCTGCCCTGGGCATGTGGCAAATCTATTGCTGTAGGGGGAGGTGTCCTACTGCTGCAAGGACAGGAGAACAAACACAAGGCTGGGAGACTGAGTCTGACCCAGCTCACTGTAGGCACTGAATTCAGCAAATCTCTCAGTTCAATACATGATGCATGAGTCTAACTTGATACTGAAACTCCTCTGTAGGCCAGCTCCCTTTCCGTGACACCCTGAGCACGTGCTTTTGGTCTTATCTGAGCTATTGAAATGGTACTTTAAAGGCCTTTAAAGACAAAATGCCAGATTTATGAGAAGCCAACACCATCCTAGGGGCCAGATTTCCAACACAGCAACAGGGCTCCCATTACACAAGCTCTGGACAGACTTCTAAGAAAATTAA
The DNA here is from genome assembly GCA_030060385.1 of Muscicapa striata striata. NCBI lineage: Eukaryota > Metazoa > Chordata > Aves > Passeriformes > Muscicapidae > Muscicapa > Muscicapa striata. The sequence goes on from JAREIS010000031.1 coordinate 3,539,798, forward strand.
TTATTTGACATGCTGAAGTCTTTGAAAACCTGGTTACTTACTTCACTGTCTGACAGAGATCAGTGCTTCTGAAATCCTTTTCTCTGATTTCTGGCTTTTTCTTTCCCCAAGAAGCCAAATAACCCAGACCATCCCTTTTCCCCTCCAGTCCTTGCAACAGTAGATAGAAGAAATATATGCTTGGTTTATCCTCTCTCTTACTTCCCTGCCCCTGCCTGCAGATGTTATTGATGTGAAAGGAGAGTTAGAGTGCAGCCACAGATGAAATTGTTCTGAGGAAAGGTTATATGTAATGGTAGAGTAGGGAAACAGAGGGAGCAGTGAAAAAAGAGCAGCAACTAAAAGGACAAGAGCATGAGACAGAGAGGGTGCCAAGTGAGCACAGGCAGGCAGCAACAACCCATATTAATGGCAGTGTGAGTGTAAGAGCATGCAGTGTACACCATATTGAGGGGAACTGCTCAAGCTCAGCTGAGTTATTTTGAAAATACAGGGGGAAATCCTGTCTTTCAGCATGATATGAAGCACAAGTGATTATTTTAGCTAAAAGAAAATCACAGCTATTTATCATAGTTTATTTATATTACATTTATGTGAAATGTTCAAAGACCCCCTTGAAGTTAGGCACTATAAAGAAACACAGAACCATTAAGCCACAGAGGGCAGATATGGGCTTCAGGTAGCAATATCATTCAGTTTTACAGAAGAGGCTGCCTATGTTTAGGGCATGAAATAATTCAGTCCATACAATGTGGCTGTGATAGGGCTTTAACTATCCACAGATTCCAAATACCTTCCCAGACTCTTTCCCCAACAGTATCTTTCATCTATTGTTTGCTGAATTTTGTGGGGTTTTTTTTTTTAAACAGAAAGGAGTTTAAGAAATTCATGTTACTCCTCTGATTGCAAAATATGACTAAAGGTTCTCTATGAGAAGACTTTAAACTTCACAAGTGTTCTTCTGAGGTCTTTTAACATTCTTCAAGATAATAAAAAGGCAGAAAGGCGAAGTCTCTGCAACATGCCACTTTTCATATATTAATTCCTTGTTCTGATATATTTGGGGATACAATCCATTATATAGTCAATAATTTTATATTATCTGGTTATCAGCAGGAATTTATGCTTTTTCAGTTCTTCTGCTGTTCCTGTATGAATCTATTGCCAAAGTAATAATTTTGTGTAAACCTAAACTCTGTGGCAGCCAAAAGCAGGGTAGAAACTGAACTTCTACAGCAGAATCTCAACTCAGCTGAGAAATTTCTATTCCTTAAGCTCAACTCAGAGCCAGCAGAGATGGCAGGATCAAAACTCCACCTGCTGTCTGTGTTGCTCCCACATGCTCACACTAGGGAAGCATGAATACCCTTCTCTTTTTCACCAGTGCCACCAGGTCAGAAATTGAGAGGAAAAGAGAGTATATCTCTCTTATCCTTCCACCAGAAAAACTCCTAAACTCATGGGGAGATCTGCCCATGACCCTTTGAAGGGATGGGTATTTTGGGCTCATCACGTCACAAATGGCAAGTGAAACCTTGCTCTGTTCCAGTGAGCAGGACCTCTTCAGCCCTACATTAATCATTACTGTGTGCTCTACTGAGTCTTCTCAAGGTGCAGCAGCACAGCTTTTTTTAGCCCTACCAGGTTTTCACACCACTGCCCTGGAAGAGACGCAGTCACTGCCAGCCTTCCCCCTCTATGCAGGTGGTCTGTGAGAGGAGACTCACCTGTGGCACAATAAACCTTCACAAGAATGACATCAGCTGTCTTTTTAAAGCTCATATATAGTTAGGTGGCCTCCAGGATCATATTCTTACACTCTCCATTTCCTCATTACATCCCAAAATTACTGAGGCATTCATACTTTACAGTTAAAAAACTGAAGTGTTTTCCTCAGAATAAGAGCAAAGGGTTATCCTAACCTAGCTAGGAAAGGATGCACAGCATTAATCTGTCTAAGGCTGCTCTGAAACACAAAACCAGCTCAGCTGACCTGGCTAATCAGTATTCCATTACAACAGAAGAAAGGCTAGGCTGCTTACTTCTTGTGTTTCCGAATCCCTGAAATAATGAGGAAAGCAATCCCAGCCACAATGAGACAAAGAACAACACCAAATACAATAAGCCAGACAGGTGTAGAGGGTTCAACAGGAGGTGATAAGGTTGAGGTTATCTTCAGGAACTGCAGTGTTTTGTCACTCAGTAGGAAGGCATTGTTGATTCTCTTCCGGTTCATCCTACAGTAAAAAAAAACAAAAAACAAAAAACAAAACAAAACAAAAAAAAAACCAGAAAAACCAGAAAAAAAAATCACAACTATTTATAAAGGTATTTTACAAGTTAAAATATAGTAGAAAATAAAGAACTTTTTTATGAATGTGCTGCAAGTTAGGCAGAGCTGAATGTCATGCAGCATGATGAAAAAAAGGATGTTGTCATCAGCCTCTTTCCTCAGGCAACAGGACAAGAGGATATAGCCTCAAACTGCACCAGGGGAGGACAGGTTGGTCAACAGGAAGAATATTCTTTATTGCAAGGGTGGTTAGGTATTGGAAAAGGCTGCCCAGGGAGTGCTGCAGTCACCATCCCCAGAGGTGTGCAAGACACAACTGTATGTGGCATTTAGTGCCATGGTCTGCTTGACACAGTGGCAGTGATTCAGTCAAAGGTTGAACTTGATGACCTTGAAGGTCTTTTCCCACCTAAATGATTCTGTGATTCTATGATTTTATGATTCCCTGATTCTATGATGTTGGCAGGATTACACAGACCTTGACTATAACAGAGACCTCAGTAATCCATACACACTCACACACTTAGAACACCATCTTGAACACCAGACTTTCGTATGCATTTATCTGAAAAACTGGGAAATACAGATAAGACCTGAAATACAGTATGGTTATTTATTTATGGTTTGAACCATGTCCTGAAGACATAGTAGGTTGTAAGCTGAAAGGCTGGCTCTGTTGCTGTCCTCATGCAGCACAGGAGTGGCAGATCCACCCTTCAGTGCTTGCAGGGTTTACTTGCAGTTGCTTCCTAGTCCCTCAGACTGAACCATCCTGCATGTTATGGGCTGGTACATTTGTCCCTGCTGCTGTAGATTTTCTTAGACCCATCAGGCACAGGATACAATTTGGTCTGGAAGAATCCACACCTATTGCCAATATGTCCTGCTTCCCTGCAGGATGCAGCTAAAAGGATTTGCACTTTCCACGTTTTTTCAATTTCCATACAAGAAACTGGAAGTCTGAGAAATGTGCTTCTTCACAAAAGTAGTACAACTGCTATCCTTTAGTGATTAACTTCACCCATTTTCACTGCCTGTAAGAGTTTCACTGTCTGTAAGGTATTTCTAAATCTAAATCTAAGCAAGCTTAAGAGGCTTTAGAAGTATCTTTCATTAGCTTTTTCAAAATGTTAAAAATTTTTAAGCAAATGGATTACATATATTGGTCTTGAGATATACTTTTTGATAGCAGTTGCAGGAATTAATGCAGCTTTTTTTTGCATACAATTCAATTTATTTACCACAGAACAAGTATTTCCTAAGAAAAGATGTTTGGGAAATACAGGTAAGATTTAACAAATTTCTCTTCTTGGAAATCATAATGTTTGGCTGTCCCTTAAACAGGAAGTTCTTAGCCTTAATGGAAAGTCAGCATTCCTGGACAGGACTGGAAGCCATGGCATGTTTTAAGACTCATAATTCCGTAAGCTGTCTGCCATTTAGAAAAGATTTCCTTACTGATGTGAAAGGATCATTATGAACAGCTGAAATAAGCATTGTGTACCCTCACCTAATGGCTTGAGTTTCAGAATTATGTGCTGAAACACATGCAGGCAAATACAAGTGCATTTCATGTTTGTATATGCATAACTATATCTCGTGTATATTTGTGCAAAATTTTGAGTATCATACAGAGCTCTGACATGGTTTACCTTCCTCTTTATTCTTACTTTATAGGAATCTCATACAACAAAATTCCATGACTAGTGTTATGTGCTACCCTAGCATGAAGAATTATAATAAAGGTTTTGTAGGAAGCCTGCAATCAGAAGCAATTGAACAAAAAAGCATTGCAGTTTTATAGACCATTTTGTTTCTTGTTTTTAAATTAGGTAGAAATTAAAACTTTTCATAAATAGCATTTTCTTTATCAGGTGACAGACAACAGTTAAAAACCAAACAATAACAGCATCCAATTTCTGTGCCAAACAGGGCACATTAAAGACTTAAATAAATCAGCTTATGCTACTGAATGCATCAAAGAATAACAGAAATGCAAAACCCCCACATTCCAGCAATCTTACAGAGAGCTTCAGTGAATAAATAATCTGCTTCCTCCACTAATGCTAAGAAGCTATTGTTTGGTGTCTCTGTAGGAAATAGTTTAATCTGCTCATAAGCTTAAATTAATCTTTCCAAAAGAATGCATACTCATGCATCAGGAATTAGGCATTATACCTCCACAGAGATAACACAAATTTTCAAGACAGAGCACAGAATGCCTGAAAACAGAGATCCATTTTCCACTCCATGCCTGAGAAATATATATGCTTTGCTATATATGCATTATACTGCTTGAGGGACTCATCCCTGTAAACCCCTGGTGCAGGTTTTTTTAACCACTGAAGTCAGATTATCCAATATTTTCTTTTTTCCTTGTCAGCTCCACATTCTTCCTTTTACTTGCTACAGAATGTGATAGTAGAAGGCAAAGGGATTTCTAGTGCACTGTAGTTTGTACAAGCAATGCTCAGCTGTGATATTGACTGGCATTGTAGAAGGAGCCGGTATGAAAAGAATGTGAGCATCAGATTGCTTAAACCAAGCTGGGACACAGCCAGGGGTGCTCATGAGGAGTTCACACGAGCTCTTCTCATGTGAAAGCTGACTCTAAATTAAGTCAGATGAACTGTTACTGAGAAGCACTGAAAGGGAGCCTATGGTCATTAGCTCAGGTGTAGATGTGCATGTAGTGAAAGCTAAATTATATTAGTCCCACACAGAAAGTGTGCCCTTCCATCACCTGAGGAAGAAGGCTGTTTCACTGGGAAATGCAGCAGCTGGATGAGAGCAGTGTGCCACACACTGGGCAGCACATCACAGGTAGGGCTCTGGAAAGGAGCTAGATTTCTTCTGAATCTCCAGCATCAACAGAGACTCTTTCCAAACTTATAATTCCAAGGCTCACATGCTTTGCATTCTGTGGGACTGTTAAAATCCTCTAATCTCACATTCATTAAAGAGTACTGACCCCTCAGTGTTTTAGCAACTTGGATTAGTTCATCCTTAAAGAGGCAGAGTGCTCATTCATAAAAGGCCCAGAGAGAGAAAACATCCTCAGTAAACAAGGAAGAAAACATTGCAAAAGCAGTGACTGTACCTGATGGCTGCTTCTACCTCACTTCCAGGAACAGTTGTCACATTTTTGGAAGAATCTGTGACCACAAACCAAAAGGACACTCGGTCTGTCACATTGCAGAGCAGTACATTGGAAATTCTGCAGACAGTTAAAACAAAAATAATCACCAAAGAAGTATGAAAGGAATTATTGACATATTTTAGATCTTCATAAAACATTGCTCTCAACTAAGGGATAAAAATTTCTTATTTTTAAAAAAGTTAACAATTAATAGTCAAGAAAGAAATACCACTCACAGAATTTCCCATTTCCCATATGATTTTAAAGAAATCAAGCTTATAAAGACCAAATGAGCCTTCAAACAAATTTCTAAATCTATTACAGACTTGCATGGTCTTGGACATACATTTAGTGTAATCAAACGGAAAAATACATATTTGAATAACAATCATCATTGGCTGTGACAAAGGCCATATAATGGAGCAAGTGCATTGGTGAACTAAGAATTCTGGTTTTGCCAGCAAATACCACAGGAACCAGTCACTGAGAATTGCCCACATGACTGTCAAGTGAGAGCAGTTCTACATTTGTTGGAGGGAAGATCAGTGGAAGTGATGTTATTCTTTTTGACATCTCCGTTCACAGGCACAGAGTGGAGAGAGCAAGCTAAATTTAGTCATCCTACTGGCACTGGCCTCTTTGTTTTATCTTCTGCTGTGTCAAATATTTATATTATCAATTTTAAAGGAAGATTGTTCTGTTTTGTGTGAAGCTAAATGTGGAGGGGCAAAGGCAGGCAGCTTCTCATGGCATAGTGTGTAAATAGTGAGAGAAATGCCTTTTAAACGTCATTTCTTTCAGATTCCTATTAGTAAATGGTGGGAACATCAGAAAACCCTTCTGGAATGACACCATCAGGAGTATTTAAGCGAAGGAAAATGAAAGCCCATCCCTCCAGCACCCTGACTCTGCTGGGCAGCGCCACCTGCCGGCCGCCGGCAGCACCGCCCCGGCCCCGCGGCACCGCGACTGAACTGGGGCACTGGGGGGACTGGGGGACTGGGGGATTGGGGGAATGGGGGACTGGGGGATTGGAGGGACTGTGGGATTGGAGGGGACTGGGGGACTGGGGGACTGGGGGACTGGGGGATTGGAGAGGACTGGGGGCATTTGGGGGATTGGGGGAACTGGGGGATTGGGGGGACTGGGGGGACTGGGAGGACTGGGGGGATTTGGGGGATTGGGGGGACTGGGGGATTGGGGGGACTGGGGGGACTGGGAGGACTGGGGGATTTGGGGATTGGGGGACTGGGGGACAGGGGGACTGGGGGATTGGGGGACTGGGGAATGGGGGATTGGAGGGGACTGGGGGGGGGAACTGGGGGACTGGGGGATTGGGGGATTGGAGGGGACTGGGGGACTGGTGGGACTGGGAGGACTGGGGGACTGGAGGGACTGGGGCGATTGGGGGGATTGGGGGGATTGTGGAGACTGGTGGGACTGGGGGGATTAGTGGGACTAGGGGGACTGATGGGACAGGGAGAACTGGGGGGAAGGGGGACTGGTGGGATTAGTGGGATATCTGGGACTGGTGGGATTGGGGGTGAGAGAGACAGGAGGGAACAAGAACTCCAGCACCTGGGCCTTCCCATCCAGCCAGAGGTCTGCTTGTAAGGCAGATCACAGTGCCTCATTATGGATATATTCTAGAAATGCTTTATTTCCCAATGAAAACTTTCTTTGAGTGATATTTTGGGTGCCCCGGGTAGTGTAATGTATCATTTTACAAGGGTCTATCTGTAATCAATCTATCTATCTATCTATCTATCTATCTATCTATCTATCTATCTATCTATCTAATGAATTACAGAATGGCTTCGGCTGAAAAGGACATTAGAGATTTCTTCCAACACTCATGCCATAGGCAGTGAACCTTCCATAGACCAGGCTGCTCAGAGCTCCATCCAGTCTGGCTTTGCAAACTGCCACAGATGTGGCATCCACAGCTTCTCTGGGCAACCTGTGCCAGTGAGACCACCAGTAAAGAATTTCTTACTAATATCTGATCTAAACCTACACTTTCAGTTTGAAGACGTTCCCATTTGTCCCATCACTTATCAAAAGTCTCTTTCCATCTTTCTTCTAGGCTCCATTCAGGTACTGGAAGGTGCTATGAGGTCATGCCAGAACTCTATTCCAGGATAAGCAAATCAAATTGTCTCATCTTTTCTTGGAAGGAGAGGTGCTCCAGTCATCTAATCACAGAATCACAGAATATTCTGAGTTGGAGGGGACCCACAAGAATCATTAAGTCCAGCTCTTATGGGAGTGATCCACACAGGGATCAAAGTCACAGTCTTGGAATTATTAGCACCATGCTCCAACCAACTGAGCTGATTTCATTTTAGCTCTTTGGAGCTTGCTCCAACAGGTTCATGTCCTTCCTGTGCTGGGCACCCCAGAGCTGGATGCAGCACTCCAGGTGGAATCTCACCAGAGCAGAGCAGAGCAGAGCAGAGCAGAGCAGGGGCAGAATCCCCTCTCTTGCCCTGCTGGCCACACTGCTTTGGACACAGCCCAGGATACAGTTGGGTTTCTGGGCTATAAGCATCCATTCCAGAGAGATATGCAATAAAATGGAAAGCAATGATTTTGCAGAGCCAAAATGACCACTTTTACCTCTCTAGAACAGTATCAATTTTGCAGAGAAATCTCTTTTTAAAGAGAATTTTTATGGATAAAAGAGGAAAGCCATCCTCTGGAATTTGAAAAGACGTTCACATCAGTTTGCTGGCAACAGTCAGAAGATGAAAGCAGATTTATTCTTTGCTAAACAAAAAGAAAGCACAAAATTTACAGGAGAGGGGGAAAAATGCCTACTTTTGGCTGGTGGCTGACAAACTCTTGCTGACTTCACAGAATATCTAAAATTATAACTGCAGAGGAAGTTTTCTATCTAAGTGTTTATAACAGTAGGACCCAAAACTTCATGCTGCCAAAGTTCCTAAAGCTGCAGTTTCAGTGGTTCAATCAAAAACAGGGCCAGGTGGAAAATCTGAGTTGGTATTGCCCTACAGATATTCTTGAAATGGGGTAAGGAAGATTGATCTCCAAAGAAAATGATAAAGGCAGACAAGGACTGCCAGAACACCCTCACTTTCATACCCTCATTCAAAGACTCTTCAAGCTAGAGTCTTCCCTAAAGTGCCAAGTTTTTAGTAGAGACAAGGCAGTCAGTCACCACAGAGGTAGTATCTCTCTGTAGAACAACCAGCACTGAAACAAGGGGCAGCAAGGATTGCATTAGGATATGTAAATTTGGCTTCTTCTCTTTTCCCTGTTGTTTCTAAAATCCTTCTCAATTACAAGCATCCAAACTCAGGTTTCATCGCTGCCACTTTTTCATCAGTGGATTACAAATGCCATAAACCCTTCCAGGCCCAAAAGAGAATAATCCTACTCATGAGAAGTTCAAAGGGGATGAATAAATACCAAAACAGACTGGTGTAACAAGCACCAATGTGACAATTTCTGTGCAGTGGTACAATTTTTTTTTCTCCCATGCCATTTGCTTGCAGGTTTGATTCACAACACAGAGAACCATTGCAACTATGCCATCACACTGTATGAATCTGAGAAACCTGGCTTCTCCAGGCACTGACAAAGTGTATGTGTAAATATATATGTGGACATTTTTTTCTTTCCTTAGCAGTTGATAGACTTTTGACATGGGATTATAGGAGACTGTTATCATCAAAATGACAAGATCCTGGTTTGGCCTTATGGCACCATGGCAAAAGTCCAAAATTGCATTTCCTTTAATATACCAGTGAGTAGAGTGCAGGAAACCCTGGCAATTCCTTGGCCATCACGTATGAAGATTTAAATGATTGTTTAGGGGTAAGAAAGAGCTGTCAGAGAGGAGCTGAGTGCCCACAATGGCTGTTAGCTCAGGAAAGAACCACAAGGTGCCTATCTCCAGCTCTCCCAAAAGCATCATGCCTTTTTCAACATCAGACTCTGCAGCTGCTCCTGCAAAGTAACATTATTTTCTTCCCAGCAGCCATGGAATTACCTTGATTTAGCAGCTTTACTCCAGACTCTTATTTTGTTGTTCTAAACGGTCACAATATATTTAGTATAAATAGCCTGTCTTAAGAAGATGGATAATGTTGATGATTTTTTTCTGGTCACTTCATAAGGAAAATTTCAGCTTTTTTATCTATAAATGGGGGGAAGATGTACCAAAAGTAGATCCTGTTATTTGAATGAAAACAAATGTGTTGACATTCTTTCTGCTCTAAAGATTAACTAGTCTCAGGCCCAAAAGAGATGCATATTATTTCAAATGAGTCACAGATTAGAGAAACCAGGATTACTAACATAGGCCTCAATAATAATTTTTTAACACTGAGAGATCAAAGGTTGGCTTACATTGTTCATGACCATATGTATTGAGAATCAATTGAAAGCCCATATATAAAGCAGGAAATAATGGGGTATTAATTCTCCACTGAAAAATAAGTATTTATTTGTATTTATATTAATAGTTACTGAGTAATTTGATTGATTGTACCTTTCTTCTGTTTTGTGCAAACTTGAAAATTTGACAAGCCTTTCAAACATTAAACACTGCTCCATGATTTATTAAATTTCAGTTTGGAAATTAACTTCAGAGAACTCGAGATGTGAGGTGCAATCCTCCCCATCCTATGCTGGGTCACTCAATGGTTACACAAGGGCAGCAACAGCATCAACTGCTATTTGCAGCAGCACATTGAACAGCAGCAGCACACAGGCTGGCTTTTATCTAGCTTCAGAAACCTAACAAGAGGTGACTTTGAGTATCAAAAATGATGGGGTAGACTGCAACAATGGTTATCTTGATCCACTAGACAAACTATTTTGGGGCCTGATACAGCTTGCTGAAGTTAATGGCATTTGTGTCTCATGTGGAAGTTAGTTGTAGCTGTGAGTTAGTTCAAGGCAGTGGGTATTAGAAATTAGTGGGATTTTAAAGGGGAGGTTTGTCACATCCTGGCTATGGCCACGTGCATAATTTATATCCAGGTGAACCAGTATTTAGTTATGTAAAATAATAGTGATTTTTTTCATAGGTTTTGACAAAAAAAAAATCAATTAATCAGATGCAAAATTTCCAAAAGTTTAGATGCTACCAGAATGCAGTCACAGGCAATTTGTTTGTTCTTATAGGACAGAATAATTGGTCATTGGTCTTTCATATCTCCTGAAGAAAATCTGTTGACATTTTCCTGCAAAAGCTCATGTAGGGAAATGCAATTTATTTGCCAGCAGCGCATTGTAATTTATTTGCTACAAGCTCCTGCTTGTGCCTCCCTGTTCACCACAGTGAAGTCTCTTCACCAGCTCTGCCAGGGTGCTGTTCCTGTGTACAGTGTGCTGCTGTTCCCTTTGGGATGCTGGCTCCTCCATGCCTGCTGCAGAGGGAATGGAGCAGGACTGCACTCCTTCCTTCCACACAAAGAGGGGGGTTATTTTCAGAACATCTAACAAGATGGAGGCTTTCACAGCCTTCCTGCTCCCATGTAACATGCAGATTATTTGAGGTGTATTGGGAGGTTCATCTAGCCTCTCCATCCCTAAACAGGGACTGTGAGGTCCCTTGGGATTTGAGAGAGATCTGTGCACAGTAAACTCAGCCTGTTGTCTAGGGAGTTGTGCCAGATCTCAGAGCTGAACAGCTCTCCTTTAGGTGATATGCTGTCTATAATGATCCCAAAGGTGTCTCTAAGTCCTACATAAGTTATCAGTTATACCTCCAACATGTACCCCATGAGAAAGTCTGATACTATCTTAGAAAGAGGTAAAGATGCCCACAGCTGTCTGATTTCAAATATTATACTGACTTTTTTGCCCAACTTAGTAGCAGGGAATTATTGATGTGTGCAAAACCACCTCCAAACTGGAGTAACACTGGCATCATCATATTTGTCCATAGGGAAAACTCTCTAGATAGGAAACTGAATTAATGAGTATAAATTCTGTGATTGCCCGGAGTGGGAACAGATAACTGCCATTAAAACTTATACTCCTTCCATATTGGCTTGATTTTTTCCCATTCCTGCAGCAACCTTATTTTAATCTGCAGAAAACCAAAGAGCTTGAACAGGAAAAAGATCACTTGCTTCTGACACAGGATTTTTGCTGTGTGAAAGCAGCATGACTTTGAAGGAAGAGAATAATAATTTTAAAAAAGGACCCAGGACTACAATAAGTATACAAAACTGAATCTTTATGGATCAGATGCTGAATGAAAACTCTGCTGTCTTGAAAACCTGAGAAAAAGTCCTACATAATCATCTGTAATTAGCTCGTATCTTGAACTCATTTTAAAGTGCCATTTTAATTGGGTTGAGTAGCACACTTGACTATTTTTGTTAGGCTTGATGTAACAGCTCTTTTGCTCAAAGGAGACCACTTCTGAGAAATAAAAAATGAAACAGCAGGAATCAAACACTCCTGTCACATGGACGGGAAAATCCCTTTCACTTAAAAATGCACTGTAGCCACAATAATCATCATGTGACTAAAGTTAACTAATATCTTTTCAAATGTGAAATATGCTTCACCTGATGCAATGACAGCCTGAAGCAGTTTTATTTTTAAGTAAATTGAAAACCTTATCCTTGTTAGCCTACCAGAACCATCAATCTTTCATTTCAGATTGAAAAACAATGAAAAAAAAATAGGCCTATGGAACTGCACTTACAAGGTTTTTCATTTAAGAAAGACAAGAACATTGTGAAAATACAGCTTGCTAAGTGCTCTGTCTAATCTGGTGTCTGATTTCATAGAGTAGCAAGGATCAGCAGCCTGAAAAGAATATTCAATACCTCAGGGTAGATTTAATCCCAAAACCAATTAAAGGCTGATTTCTATCTGCACTGCAACATCTGAAACTTCTTGATGGTAGGTAACTCAACTGCTGTGATATCTGGGATAGAACACCCAGCAGAGCACAGCACTGGCACAGCTATCCACCTCCCAGGGCTCTGAGTCAGCTGATCTTCAGCACACTGCTGAAGCTGAGCTCTATGGAAGCATGCACCAGAGCTGCTTACTCAAAGATCTGTGCTGCCTTTCCTGACCTCCCAGTGTGTCCCTTCACCTCCTCCCAGTATGGTCTCCAGAAGGTGTCAGATCTTCCTGCCACATTCTGCTGAAAGTGAACTGGCACCATCCCCTGAGATCCACAGCTGTGTCACTTCACATCCACAGGGATACTGCTTCAAAGACTGAACATTACTTAAGATGGAGACAGTGTGATGTTGAATATGTATCTGGGTGTCAGAAGCACAAGGGAACAGCCTGCTTTTAGAATATCTACATAATGATTTCTACAGCTCAGCACAGCAGAGGACAGGTCACTACATGCAGCATTGTTAATATGTATAAGGCAAATCCAAGCAGATGCTTACTGAGTTGTGCTCTTGCTGGAGTATCTTCTCATTGCAAAAGCCACCATTGCTTTGAAGAGGTACTCTTCATTAGCATCCCAGGCATACTGTAAAGGAAGATGGAAAATAATTAGTTTCAGCAACTGTGTTGGCAGTACAGAGAGGGAAAAGAGTTGCTGAACTGGAAATGCTGTATTGATCAAGAACATGAATAAATTCTCTGGTTGTGCTAAGAAAACAAATGTCCATTATTTAGTTGAACAAAGGACTTTCTCTAATGGAAAAAATGCAATATAAATTGCAATATAAATAATATAAACTGCAAAGAATGTTTCCAAAAATTGAATTAACTGAATATTTCTGAAAGCTGACCAAACTGGAGATGTAAAGTTTATTATACCAAAGACTAAGTGTATTACTAGAAGTCTCCCCACACAGCTGCACTCATGGCCTTGCCTCTTTTGCTGGAGAAACTCAGCCAAAGTAGAAGGTTTAAATCCATCCTCTAAGATTATTTGGCTCTGGCTAAAAATAATAATTAAAAAACCCTAATGTTTAAGGTCGTCTCTGGGAGTTGGACATCAGGACACCAGGCAATAAACTGAGATTGCAGCCTTATTGCTGCACACTGTCCTGATTACAAGAAGACTCAACTATACTACACATTATTATACTCCATGTGAGATAAAAGGAAGAAAACAGCATCCTTACTATTTCAATAATAAGAAGAATGTAGGCTCCAAAAACTGTTCTCTGTTGTCTTGATGGAAAATCATGCTTTCACAATTTAAGTTTTCTGAGACAGCTTCACTGGGCTCCCTTGGGCTTTCATTCACATATGCAATTCTAATGACCTGTAAGAACTGCATCTATTACATTTTTATAACAGGAGCCATGACTGAGGCATACTGATTAAATTTCTTCCCCTTCCAGCAGATTACAAAGATTATTAGTCTGTTGGAATTATATTCAGGGAGGTTAGAAACAGCTTTCTTCAGTCAGTCAGAACACAAATCTAATCTTTAACTTTCAGCATTAAAAAAATCTGCCTAATCATCCAAACCAGAAACTCAGTGATGTGGACACTTCACTCAGCTGTCAACTTGGACCTACTTCTTCAAGGTCCATTCAAAAAACAGCAATGTACATCAAAAAGCAGTAAATAGTATTGAAAATTCCAAATCTCAATTCTGATTTTTAAATTCTGATTTTGGGTGCATGGAGATGGAACCTCTCCACACAAAAGAGAGAGGGTGACAGAGAATCCAACTTTTAGGTGTACTAGCATCCTGGGAAATTGAACAGGGAAGGATGCAGTCATTTAAAGGACAGAAAGCGATCTTTTTTATCATCCCTAGATGAATGTTGAGTGAAATGGGCTCTCTGAGATGAGGTAGGACAGGAACAACAAAGCTGAAGCAGCAGACAACTTGAGCAGCATTAAAGTGCAGCTGCACTGCTGAGAACCTGGATTCTGACTCACCACTCTTGCCTCATGAATGAAGGGGGGTGTGAGCATAATGTGATAATGTTTTCCAACCTGGGAACTTAAACTGAAAAAAAAAAAAAAACCCACTGAGAAACTCTGGAAAAAAATTATAAAAGTTTGTGTTTTGATCCCACTGCACTGATGAAAACATGAGAGTAATGAGAGCAACTAAAGAAAAAGAGATTGTGTAGCAACAGAATTAATACAGATCAGAGCCATTTTTCATCATTTTAAAGATACCTGTATTTAAACCATGAAGCACAATTTGCAGTACTAAAAGAGAAGATCTCTTTTTTGTGTGTGTGGCACTATTGACTGAATCCCTGCATGCTATCTGCAGTCTTTGAGAACAGGTCCAAAAGGACAGAAAAAACATAATTTGTTAGACAGTGGATTAAACCAGCTGTAGAAATAATTTAATCAGTTGTGTTGAAAATGGATAATGGTGAAGGACACTCCATTTCATGCTCACATGGACACAAAAACAATGCAGCACTATCAAGTACATGTACTTGGTACGTTTATGTTTAGTGCAATGCATCTATATATGCACAATTTGTCACAGCTCTCATAAATAATACAGTAGCCTAGCACGTCTTTAAGTCAGAGTAACAAAAGGGTATCTCAAATCAGGAAAGATAATTTGTTCTGAGGAATTCCAGGCCCAGTAGACACTTGAATAGAGACAGAATAAAAATAAAACTATGAGAAAGAGGGAGAGGAGACTGGCAGAGAAAGCTCAGCAGAAATCAGGTGTCTGCCTGAGTCAGGAGAAGATATTGCAGCCAACTTTCTGGACAGAAGGGCAAGAAGCCCCAAAAAAATGGAGAGTAAACAGGAAGTAAAGGAGATGAAGATGGCTGTAGGCTCCATGTCAACAAGAACCTCTGTACATGACTGCATACAGGAATATACAAGGGGAAAGTAACATAATGAGGAGGAAAAGTAAGGCAAGAACAACTTTAAGCTAACAAACTGTATGAACTCAGGACAGGTGGGCATGAATTTCCAGAAAAGGGTTTCTAATGAGCAGCTTTCTCTAATCAGAGGTGCAAAGAAACCTTGAATGATTTGGATTGGAAGGGACTCTAAATCATCTAGTTCAAACTCTCCTGCCATGGGCACCCTCCACTAGACCTGATTCTTTCTACTATGGGGCTTTATCATCTTCATCTTTATCCTCCAAATGCATCAGCGGGAGTGCAGCTGATGACTGAAGATGTCTATGCAGTGCAGTTATTGATGCACACTTTCTGCTTCTCTAGGGGAATCATTAAGTATCATCTGCAACCACATTTAAACATCATTTTCAACCACACGCTGTAAACATAACTGTTATCAATGAAACATTACATGATGGTATCAGTATTGTTAAATTTACCATCTTCATCTCAGGTTGCTGATGGGGTGAAAAAAGACAAACTTTAAGATATGAGAATATAATATCAGAAGGTTGCTCTGAGCAACCTGACCTGATTTCAGTGTTGAGCCGGCTTTGAGCAGGAGAGGACTAGGGACCATCCAAAATCTCTTCTCTCCTGAATGGCTCAGGGCTTAGCTATACAGCCATTCAGACTGCAGAGTGACTACAGACACAAAAACACACTTCTGGATCCTGTCTGGTGATAAAACACAAGGTGTATGTCAGCCTTTCTCCTCTTCATCCTCTACCCTGGAAGCAGCCTGAATACATGAGCCAGAAGGGAAGTGCACTGTCTACTTCAGCTGGATGCAGCCCCTGAGGTGCCAACTCTTTGACTCTTTTGGTTAAAACGAGTGGTGACACCCAGTTACACAGACTTGTCAGTGCCCATCACTTCTTCTCACTCCCTAGTTGCCTCTGTCCCTTCTGAATTAACTCTCTATCCTCTCTACTGGCCCCATGAACAGAAAGCAACTAGTGACTAGCAGTTATTCCAAATGCCACTGATAAAGTCAAAACCATCCTCAGGGAAATTCATAAATCACCTTCCATTTCAGCTTACAGGCACTGTGTTTCCTCCCATGGATTAGCAAACATCATCTCCATCAAGTACACCCATTATTTGCAAATAAAATGGTAATGGCTGAATACCTACTGCATCAGAGCTGCTCTTTTCAGCTCCACTGTGATAAGAACTAAATAAATACACGAAATGGAACTTCATGCCTCAGAGTACAGCTTACCTGGTAAACAAGTTAAAAAATGATGTCCTGTTTTCATCACCTCACACACAGGGGATGACATGCACTACACCATGTGAAAAGTTGCACCAACCTATTTCCTATGCCCCTGAATGTACACTGGAGTTATCCTGCCATTCCTAGAGAAAAACTCCCACAGTATCAGGGCTTTCTGTTATCATGGAGCTTGAAGTGACCTGGAAATGAACCAAGCTGACTGTGTCCTACTGTCACAATGACAATATTACACTTTTTCTTTGCTAAAATAAATAAATAACCCAAAGAAGTAAAGTGCCCCTAATTCTTTAATGAAAATGAATTTCAGTTTCATAGTAGTTTCAGTTTTCATTTTCAGTCATTCACAGAGAAGACTGCAATGGCTGTGAAAAGGAACTACTACTACCTGTGTACTTAATAAATTGTTTATCATTTGTGGATGATTTTCTCAAATTGGCATCATACCAATTTCAGCAAGCTGTTGTTCTAAAATGCTGTTCTTGACTGTCCCATTCTTTGAGCTTTCACACACTTTGTTATATGACATAAACTACTACAAAAAAAAACAATTGAATCCTCAGTTTTTGCTTTTTTTTCTAGCAATACAAAGTGCCTTAGAGGGTAATGATTTGTCTCATACCCTTTTTGAATAAAAAACAAACAGAAAAAAAAAATCAAACAACCTCCCCTTATATTTTACTACAGCTGGAAAAGGAAAGGTAGTAAAAAACAGCATTACTGGGAAATGCAATTTTTGTTCTTTGCTACTATGCTGAACCAAGATTAAATCAAAATATTAGCAGCTATCATCAAGAGGAGCTTTAATAATTATATTGACATATGTTCAGCCATAATATTACACTATTTTTAATAATAATAATTTTTTAAAAAATCTAGGCTTACACTACTGTTTAATTAAAGTCTCTGACCCAAGAGAATTGACTACACTGAACTTCGAGACCTTTACTTCAGCAGGTATCTTGAATACTTTTTTGTACTTTGTCTGGTTTAGGAAATTACCAGTGAAAGGTAGGTCCCTGCTAATGTTAGTTTAAATTACCTGATCTTTCAGGGTAACTTTAGAACAGCTTCTACAGTCACAGGGAGTTTCTCCTACCACCAGTATTTTAAAACATGTAACCTACTGCTTTTTCTTTCCCAGGGCCCATAACATCATCCACCAAACTTACAGTGGATATGACTGTACAGGATGTTTCATACCTAATTATCTGCTGAGCCGTGTTAACAAGCTGCAGATTTGCTCTAAGTATTCAAAAGTACTAACAAAATACTGGGCTCTTGACATACTAAACTGTGTCTTATATCAGGAAGGACCTGATCTAATGTCCCAATCTTTTATGTATTGTCCCATTCTTTGAGCTTTCACACACTTTGTTATATGACATAAACAACTACAAAAAAAAATCGACTACTCAGTCATTGCTTTTTTCTAGCAATACAAAGTGCTTTCTAATCTAATGTCATCTAATGTCCCATTCTCTTATGTATCTCTCATTGCTCACACTATTTCTACATTAAGCCCAAAGATCTGAATTAAGCCAAAGCCTTTCAGTCCTCATGAGACAAGTCTGTGCACCACAGGCAGAGAAGAATGGCCACTATCTGATACCCTCCATTAGCAGGGAATTGATGAGACATGCTTGAATGATCTCTACAGTTAATACTTGTCTGAGAGTGTAATATAAAGTCCCATTTCATAAAGACCTAAAAATCTTTTCCTGCATCTCTTCCTAGAAATGCTTGACTTTACAATTAGGACTTTTGAGCAGAAGTGCTTTTCCCAAAATACAAACTTACATTTATGCAGCACTTCTCATGCATAAAGTAACATCCCTACCACTTTTCCAAGTGGGGGAAAAAAAAAAAAAAAAACTTTGATAGAAAATTATATTTATGAATAAGGAAGGTTTATATTTCTCCTAAATGATGGCATTTTAAAGAGTGGGCCAGTCAAATGTCAAGAAATGGATGCCTGGATCATGACTTGAGCAAACTATTACAATTAACACTAGAGAACAAATTGCTTGTGTGGCATTCAGAAATGTTATAGCATATATTACTTCTGTTTTGGCAGATACTGAATTAGGAAGAACATGTGAAGATATTTTACTTACTGCATTATCTCCCAAAGCTGTTTTGATACTAATCCGTACTTTGAAAGCATTCTGTGCATCTGACACAAAGAGAAAAAAAGCAAACATATATTGATTGTCACTCAAAATAGGATTTTAAATAATTTATTTCACAAATGTCAGTTTCTAAATCGTCTTAAGAAATCACCCACTTTGGAGGACAGAGGTCACTTGCATGAAAAAATGCCCTACAGAGTCTCAATGAGGTGTACCTCTTTCAGTGAGACCAACTTCCATACTTAATTTGCAAACTCATAGAAGAACTGAATGCTCAGCATTTCAATCTTAAAACTGAAGACAATCAGTTAAAATCAAAATCTTAGAAGCTGGCAGCTTTGTAGTCTAAACTAATAGCTACTTTACTTTAAGAAGGATGGGAATCAGCTCCAAATCTTACCTGGCTTGCAGAGCTCAGCATGAGCAATGGCAACTACAGAGAGTGTAAGCAGCAAAGCCCGTAACATCCCGTCAGCATGGAAAGGTTGAGGCAAAAAGAAGTGAGTCTCCCCTGTAAAGCACTCTTAAACTTTGTGTGACCCAGGATTAAAGCATCAGGAGCACAAGTGAGCGACCAAGTAAAAGGTTTAATAATTAACCCCCGTTATTTTAGCTAAAAACAGCCACTAGGACCAACTGTCTTCTGTTAGTTATTTACTACCTTTTTCTGTAGTACAAAAAAAAAAAAAAAAAAAAAAAGGCTGCAACAAGTGCTTAATTTTCCTTCTTCCTTTTAGAAAAATAAAACATTTTACAGAGTGTTCCAGGCCAATCTTTTTTTCTCACAGGTGAGGTGTCAGACACATGAGGCGTCTGTGGGATGTCACACCACAGCAGCTGCCAACTGTTATGCTCAGCAGGCGAATCTGAAGCTTGGCTGCAACTAGATCCCAAAGGAAGCTGCCACCTGTCTCCCATGGGAAACTGACTGGCCCCACTGAGAGTCCTTGAGGATAAAGTAAGACTGGGCATGCTTTTCACCCCACCGTAAGAAATGTGTGATGAATACAGAGTACCTGAACCCAAAAAACATTGCCCCTGACTTGCCTTTGAACTCAGAGGGACTTGGGAAGGGCTAGCCTGATGGGCACAGCGCTGTGTCCCCCCAGCCCCACCCCAGCCCCACTCCTGTGTCCTGCCTCAAGCCCAGCAGAGCAAATGCCTTGTTCTACACAAAAACATCCCACATCTGAGGCATTGCTTTGTATGAAAAGAACTGTTACATGTAGGGAGAAATACTTTTTTCCTGTCAGAGGTTGCTTGTTACGGTAGCAACTAGGATAAGCAGAGGTGCAATGAAGGACTGAGTAGGAAGCATGTTGAAAAGGAACATATTCTTGTTTTGTGGACATAGCCCACTGTGTATATGTGTACACACATGTGTGGAAATGTTTTAATGTACTCAGCAGTATTAATCAAATGTTTACCAAGACAAATAAATAAATGTGGAGGAAAAACAATTCAGAAACTGAAATGTATTGCAGATATTGAACAGTCTCTGCAATCTAGGCAGCAAGACAGGATTACTTTATTTCATTCTGTTGCTGTACTCCCCCTGTAGCCATTCTGACTAATGGTTAGTTCCTACCTTGAAGATCACTCCAGAATAACTTTCAGTTGCTCCTTTAGCACCAAGAAGTGCATCTTGAAACTGCAAACCTAAAGAACTTTACACAAATGACAGACAGTGAGAAAATCTGACTGAACTGTGGGACTGAATTTATGAAAAACAATAACCAATATTTACTGCATTAGATACTTGGACTTTTAGGTAACAGAGAACTTCCCCGTTTCAGAAATTTAAACTATTTTCAGAAGCCACTGTTAAAGGACTTGTTAGCCCATCTTTAAAAATCATTCACCAAGCTGATTCCCAGGCACCTCTTTACTCTCACTAGGCAACCCAGTCTGGGTACAAAACTATTGGATACATTATCTGCTTAGATGTTCAATCTGTGCCTATGAAAACAAAAAAGTGATGCATTCATTTCTAATACAGCTTAAATTAACACGCTGTATATGCACATCAAAAGAAGCACACTGAAAAATGTACAGATGTATGAAGGACTATCAGGTTTCTGTAGCATTTGTAACTTTAAAAAAATCTTGAAAAAGTGTGAATGCAGTCAGTTTCATGGTAAATTCATGTGCATTGCTTCAATAGCAAACACATGGACTTTTCTGCACCTTTGTGGGAAACACTGAAGAACTTGGGAAGGGAGAAGAAAAGCCAAGCACTCTTTCCCTGCTGCCAGAAGGCAGATGGAACTGAGAGTGATACACAGCATAACCACTTCTCCCTGCTGTAAAACACCACAAATCAGTTCTTCCCCTCAAAATTGCATGCAGCCAGTGTCAAAGCACCGTGAAGGCACACGACACCCAGCAGGAACAAACTCAGAGGACATGACTGGAGTCCCTGATCAGACCTGCTGAATTCCAGCCAGGATGGCTGATTTTCCCCTATTTGTCTTGCTGGCAAGAAGCAAGACAAATTATTTTTTTCCAGCAGAGAGGGGAGGAGGCTAGGAGAAACAGCAGTGTGATAAGCATCGCAGCTCAGAGCTCACAGGGAGAGCATCGTGCAGTTGCTATATATGTGCACAGCAGCATGGATGTGTGCCAAATGCATCCAGCTGAAGGCCCATGTGTGTTTCCAGTTGTACATGCAGAGTGCTGCATGTAAGCAACCAATTGCTACACATCTATAAATCTTTTCCCAAAGCCAGCACATTTTTAAATAAGCCAGGTGGGCATGCAAGACTATACCAGGTATTAGTAGGAAGATAATTGCTTCAAATTACTGATATTTTTAAATACTGTCTTAAAAAACACTGCAACTTTTCAGTTCACGAATGGAGTATATTTGTATAATCTAAAAAGACAGACAGACATTCTGCCATTTTGTATCTTTGTAATAAATCTACATGCATGGATAACTTTCTGCCCAACCTCTCTGCTCCCATTTTGGCCAGGTACACAGCACCGTTTAAGCATGTCTGCATTTGTTTGCCAATGATCAATCAGTCAGGCATCAGTTTACTTGAATAAATTACAATCATGTAAGGTATGTTTTTAACTGACTACTTTATGAGGTGTTAGATTTCTAAGGAGTTCCTCTTTTATTCTATCTTTATTTTTCTTAACTACTGTGGAGCTACAGGTCATAGCCATGAAGAATTTTATGCACAGTCTGCATTCCAGAAATATCACTGAACTAGTGCAAAGCATTATTTCTCTTATTGTACCAAATTCATTTGTCTGCCTGGTTGAAAATAAGAGTGTCTCTAATTTTTTTCAATTATTTTGATCTACAGAAGTTCATGTATTATCTGTATGTACCTATTTAAAAACACATTAAAATTTGGACTACCAAACAAATCAGGAGAGGACTGAAATTTCAAGAAAGCATATGACTTGACAAAACAAACAAACCCCCTCCATATTCTCCATGTGATTAGCAATGTACTTTTTCTGCTTCTTTCAATGCCTTTGAAATGGAAAATCCCAGGGAAGTAAAATATTGATAGCTATTGTATAAGTTAATTAACAGCTATGGCTAAACTTAACCTCAGTTTTCAAATCTGACAAATTAACAGTTTTAAACTCTGAGGAAGTTAATCTTTAGTCTCAAATAGTTGTCTCCAACTCTTACGAGGAAAGAGTCAATGTGTGACTGTCAGCATTAGCCATTCATGGAAATGTACCTGGTGAACTGCAGACCCAAACTGCAGTTGTGCACAGTGCTGTGCAGTTCCCTGGGTGCAGTGGAAATGACAAACACTGCATGTCTTTTCCAGAAGACATGGGGGAACAGGGTCTTGAATGAGGACTGCCACCACAGTCATCACTGTAACAGGGCAGAAGTGACTTGGTTGTCACCAAGTTTTTATCAGTACTCACTTACAGAAGCAGACAGTGTGTGAGAAATCATTTATCTCTCGAGACAGTCATGCAGGTGGGGGAAGGATGCACTTGCCATCATTCCCATAAATCGCCTTGGAAAGGGCACTTTGCAGTGGGAAGCACCAAGGACAACCCACAGCAGGGCTGGTACTGAGAGCGAGCAGACTCCCAGCACGCAGGGGGTGGGAGGATGGTG
The DNA here is from genome assembly GCA_030060385.1 of Muscicapa striata striata. NCBI lineage: Eukaryota > Metazoa > Chordata > Aves > Passeriformes > Muscicapidae > Muscicapa > Muscicapa striata. Next base: position 3,562,510 of record JAREIS010000031.1, read on the forward strand.
CTGCTGCCACCACTTCATCATCACATTTATTATACAAAAAACATGCCAAGAAGTATCAATGAAAACTGACCCATCCCAAACCCACACTTCCTGGATGTCTCCTGCTTAGAACACATTTTCTGGGTCCAACAAATCCAAGCTAGTGATCTGAGTGCCATTTCCCTTGTGTTCTCTTATTTCCATTTGCATCACCCAGGGGGGAAAAAAAAGATGTACAATTCCATGAGGAAAGGTACCGCTCTTCTCCTGGAGCATATGGAAAATATTATGGTGAGGAAAATTTTTACATAATCTGCATGCTTATCAAATCTATCTTTCTTTTTTCCACAGAGGGCTTGGGCATACAACAAAGAGAGTGAACCTTTCTTATCTGCTTATGTCAGTCTACAATGGCAGAAAATACAAGAAATGGAAACCAGAAGAGCCTCAGGGAAAGGAAGTTCAAATGTGTGCCAAACAGAGTCACTGCACTCCAAAGCAGAGCTGCTCTACTGTGCATGCACAGTTCTGTGCATACATTTTGAAAGACACACAGAGATTTATAGTGCAATGTGGAACATGCATGGTAGTTACATATGTTATGTATGTTATGTAACTATGTATGTTATGTAGTTATGTAGTACATAACTACAAGCTGTAAGATAAAACTTTCTCTGTCCTGGGCTATTCCACATAGTACAATCTGTGCATCCAGTATTGACCCCATAATGGGGTTCACATAGTACTGGACCATGAAGGAGTATTTTTCTTTAGAAAATATGAAGAGTGAGTTCCACAACCTGAAGGCTGCCACAAAAATAAACTATGCTTGTGAAGGCCTGTGGTCTATAATTCCAATGTACGGAATAACAGCTACTGACTGGAATGCAGTATTACTTTGGATATGTGAATGGCTCTGGCGTGGAATTGCTGTATCTTTTTCTTTCTGACAATGTATCAATTAAATTGTATAGAAGTTTGCACCTGGCATTGAAGATCAAGCTGCTATATGTGTATAAATTAATAAACAAAATGGAGAAACATGCAACTATTCTACTTTTGTTTTGAAGAGAATGACAGATTTTTCCAGAATCATTATGAATATCTGTAATACCTGTTGTTTTTTTTTTGTTTTCTTAAAAGAGATCCTACTCTAAATTGCTGAAATATATAAGCTTAAGATGGTGCCTTCCCCAAGAACATTGGAAAAATGCCATGTTGAAATGTAGTATACAAAAGAAAGAAATTATAGAATTTCTCAATTTAGACTCATAAGTAGTTTAAAGGAAGGTTGATATTATGGCACTTCCTCTGTTGATGGGAGAATTAAAGTTACAGTTATAATTATCTAATGAAATAAGATTATTAAACACATTTGGTTGTTTTTTTCAAAACTTTCATGGGTGTCGATAGTTCATCAGTTGTTAAATGCACAATACTGCCATCTTCTGTATGCAAGAAACAGTAAATTATGTGTCATTTTACATGTATGTTCTGCACAAGGAACAGTGAAAGTACTACTGATGACAACTCCTTCATTTTAAGAGAGTCTAGGATCTGCCACATGGTTAAGCAACAGCAGAGAGGTCATGGTCTGAATATTCATTGGTCAAATGGCAAATGTAACTGCTGACTATAGCAGTCACATGCTTGCTTTGAATGACTTCACTGAGCTTCAGAGTAAGAAAGAGGATACTCATTATGCTGCTAATGAACAGCACAGTCAATTAGTCAGATTTTGACACAGCCTGCTGTGGTGTGCTTCATCGTGAGCAGCTCCGGCTGTTTCTGCAGTGTACTACCTCCAGGATACAGGAAATAAGCTCCTACATTGTGGTTTAGGAGGATAATTTAGACCTTAATCAACAATGTACATTATTAATAGCTATGCAAAACATGCCCAAATGAAAGCTACAAACACACTGCCTCTGAAGGCTGCAATCTATCACTCCTGTCACAGAGGAATTGATTACTGGCAACTTGCATATTTCCACCCATCATACCCATGAGGATCTGTGAGGAGTAGTTTCCTGCCATGAAATGCGTTTATAATCAGATCAGGTACTATGCCTCAGAGACGATGATGGGAATACATCAGCAGTGTGAGTTAAATTGATCAATGTACCACACTGGTGCGGTGCTGCTGCTGGAGCTGTGCCCCTCAGCTCTGAGAGGCTGTGGGGCAGGACAGCCACGCTCCCAGCAGCCAAGGAACACTGGAAGTTCACCTCATGGCACGGAACACCCCGCTCCCACAACAATTCCCAACACAACCACGGCAGCTCACGCACAGAGCACAGGCTGTGGGCAGCACTCACTGCCCGGAGCGTTGCTCGGGCTCTGCCATGAGCAGCAGCACCCCAGGCAAGCTCAGACACCACTGCACGGGCACCCAGCAGGGCTGAGGACTTTACACACAGTGAGGAAAGGCTGAGGGAATTGGGCCTGTCCAGCCTTGAGGAGACAGCTCAGGAGAGACCCCAACATATACTGATATCAAAGGGGGAGTCAGAGGATGGGTCCAGCGGTGGACCGTATTCCTGGTGGTGCCGAGCAATAGAGCAAGAAGCAACGCGCAGAAACGAATTCACAGGAAATTCCACCTGAACGCGAGCAAGAACTTCTTTACTATGTGTGACCAAGCACCGGAAAAGATCGCCCAGAGAGGGTGTGCAGTCTCCCTCACTGGAGATACTCAGGAACCGTCGGGACACAGCCCTGCGCCCTGTGATGGCCCTGTTTGAGCAGGGAGGTCGGAGAACTGATCCACTGTGGTCCCTTCCAACCTGACCCATTCTGTGAACGGAACGTTCTGTACACTCCCTCGCTTGTGGTCTTTGGGAGGGTTTGGTGAATCGGGCTCCCCAGGTGCTGCCTGCCGGTACCCCCAGCGCAGCACGAGCCCCGCCGCCCCTCAGCCCCGGGCACGCAGCGCGCACCCAGCCCCGCGCGCGCCCGCCGGAACCGATTGCGCGCTCTTCCGCCGCGGGGTCACGTGACGTCCCGTCGGTACCGCAAGATGGCGGCGCCCATATTGGTGCCCGATCCCTCCCTGGGGAAGCCGAGGTGAGGCTGCGGCCGGGCCGGGGCTGGGACCCTCCGGGGCAAGGGGAAGGGCCCGCGGGTTCCTGCGAAGAGTCGCGGCCCCGTCCTGGGGGACCGCCCGAGCGCACGACGGCCGTGGCTGAGGCCGCCCCGTGGCCGGGCCCGGCAGTGGCGCAGCTCCGCGCGGCTGTGGCCCGGCGGGACGGGGGACCTGGGCTCGGTGGTTCGCAGGACGGGAGCGCAGCCGCGCTGAGGGCGGCGAGCGGGCCCGGAGGCAGCGGGAGAAGCGGGGCTGCCGTGCCCGCCCGCCTGAGCTGTGGCGGGGCGGGACAGCGTCCCCCGCCCGGGAAAGCGGCGGCTCGGGGTGTTGTGAGGAGCAGCGGAGGCCGCGGCGCGGGGAGGCAGCGGTGGGGTATGTGCGTGCCCGGGCTGAGCCCCGTCCAGCCCCGCCGTGGAGGCTGCGGGCCAGGGCAGCCGTGCTCAGAGCGGGATTCCCCGGGCGGGGTCTCCAGGTGCTTGCCAGGGCCTTGCTCCGGTGTCGGCGGCTGGAGGAAGAGGCGAACCCCGGCCCTGGAGCGGCTTGGGAGCCGCTGCTCTTTGAGCGTCAGCTGTGCGCCCACCCTCCTCGTGTTGTTGCCTCAGGGTAAGGGGAGCTCCTCCGTCCCTTCCTTCCTTGGGTTTCAAGAAAGAGAAGATCCCAGGGAACTCGGAAGGAGCTTCTCGCTTGTCAGCCCCAGGCACGTGCTGAGGGATGCGGTCCATTCTAGGCAGGGCCTCGAGGTGAGAAGCGGCCAGGCTGGCCGGCTCAGAGGCAGAGGGCCCAGGTGGAGACACTGGTCTGTGCGGGCAGGCACTGCTGCCGGGACAAGCACCGTGCGGTCACCGTGGCACACGCAGGTGTGCAGGTGTAGATGTGAGCAATCCTGGACAGGATTGGAAATGTGGGTGAAGGTCTGGCTGGCTGAGTTACACTTGTGGAATCTTTTAAAATTACACACTCCAAAAGGGGAAGGTTTTGATGTCCCATCGGCATTTGGTGTGGCACAATGACAAGAGCTGAAGATCGTCCCTCCTTCCTACTTTTCTATTATGACCTGGCTAGGAAGAAGAAAGATAGAATGAAACTTGACAGAAAAGAGCTTGATGTGAAAAGGCTTTTAGACATTAGAAGCATTTTAACCATAGAGAAAATATGGTACTGCTTGTAGGCAGCTGTTCAGAGCTGTCAGACAAACAAGGAAGAGTCTGGCCAAGCTTACGTAGCAGAAGAGCAGTGCTGAGCATTGTCTGTGGGGGCTATGAGTGTGTTTTGTTAGCTGTACATTGAGACTGCTGCCTGTGGAGAGTATCAAAGGACAAAAGAAAGGACCTGAAATTTCATGTCCTGTAAAAGAAAGAGTAGAATGTGCTGAAAGGTGTACCAAAATTATAGGGTAGGAGATCCCCAAGGTTTTCTCCCGTATCTTATCTAGTGACCATGTTTCAGGAGCTGAAGGAGATTTCATGGAGTTGGTGATGATGTTAAATACTGCAGAGCTCAAAAAAGATGAGACCCCTGTGTGTGGTGTTTTCTTGCTGCTGCCCAGCAAGTCTGAAGAGCACAGCCGCAGATTTACAGATTTCACTGTCACATCAGATGCTGCTGTGGAGTTACTGTTTCATATAATTGCCTGTTAATTTTGCAGTTTGTGGGATTTTGTATTGGTGAAGGAAATTTAGTGCATGTATAATTTACATTGCAGTAAATTATTATTTGTTTGACAGTAAAAATTATTTGTTTGGCAGTTTTAACGTAAGTAATGTTCTCTCATCTTCAGCCATCAAAAGTACAGAGCTATTCTGAAGAAGGAGAAGAGGAAAAAAAAGCGGCAGGCACTTGCCAAGCTAAGGGACTCAGGTAACTGAAGTATTTGGTACTGTCACTGGAACTAGAAGTGATTGGGTTTTGTTTTTTTTTTTTTGTTTTTAAAGATAGCATTTTGTGTATCTGTGTTTGCGGTAGCATGCACTTATGTAGATGCATTGAATTGTTTTTTTTTCTCAGAAGCTGCAGAAAAAGATGAATCTGTGTCTGAGGAGGAAGAGGAAGAAGTGGAAGAAGAGGAGGAAGAAGAGGAAGAAAAAAAACTTGAGGCAGAAAGGTAAGGAATCTAGCATATATGCAATAAACACTTTTGTAATCAATTTAATACTTTGAAAAGTTTGAATATATTCTGTGAAACACAGTCTTTATTGAAGATGTCAGGTTACACAGTCCTTTCTTCTAAAGCCTGAGTGATTCCTATGGAATTTTCTCTTTTAAATAATATTAGATAAGTTGCAGTTATTACTGTAGTAATAAATTTGAATTGTATTTATGACAGTTGCATCAGTCATGGGTAGTCCTTAAGCTGGTGGTCTAAGTGGTGTCTGGTTTCTTTGGTAGACAAAAACTACATGAGCAGTGGTTGCTGAGAGAAGAAAAGGCCCAAGAAGAGTTCAAGCTAAAGAAAGAAAAAGAAGAGGCTGCAAGAAAGCGTCAAGAAGAAGAGGAGGTATAAAGATGTAAAACCTTACAGTTGTGCTTGGCAACAAGGTAGACTTGTGAGGGACAAGGATTTTGTGAGGGACCCATTGTTCTTGATACTGGTGTGTTTGAAAGCATAGATTCTCCACTCTTTTGTATAGGAAAGCAAATTGAAAAGAGAAGAAAACAACTCTTAAAAGAGTATTTGTCAGAGATTTAGTTGCTTCTGACTGGATGAAAATGGTCAAGAAGTTGTAATGCAACATGGTAGTGTTGACTTTGATTGATTGTAAAGCATTGTTCCTTTTTTTTTTAATTATAAAGAGGAAGATCAAAGAAGAATGGGAAGAGCAGCAAAGAAAAGAGAGAGAAGTGGCACAACAGAAGCAACAGGAGAAGAGAGAGAGAGAGGTGATTCTTGGTGGTGGGAGGATATACATGTTCTGTATCCTGTGACATGATCAGATGTAACAGTTATGCATGTTGAAGAGGGATTTTGTTATAGTTAGCAAATGTTAGTTAACCCATTCTAAGTTCCTAAACCATTACTCAGTGTTAAACAGCGTCCAGGGGGTTTATATACTGAAGTGTAACTCTTGTTAATGCATCTGGTTGTTCACGGTATGTAATTGTTTACATCAGGTAAATAAGCAGGTACTGTGCCAATGCAGGTTCTGATAAGTGCACTTTCTGCATCATATGTTAAAGATAATCCTTCCTTAATGTCCTAGTTGAACACAGTGCTGAAGAAAATGCCCAAAGAGGACATGGAATATGGAAGTACATTTCTGCTATTCCTTAACACAGTTCTTAATCAAAAGATGTGTCACTGCTTTTCTTTACCTGACTCATCCAACAGGACGTATCTTTTTTCAGAGCTCCTTGGGCGGAATAAAAAATGATTTTGAAGACACAAGTCATTGATAACATTTCTGTTAATGATACATTCTTCTTAAGTTTTAGAAGTTCAGTGACCTGGATGTAAAATATCCTATACAGTAATCCAGCATAAGGACTGGCCTCTTACTGCCACTTAAGAGTGCAGCTTTCTAGGATCTGGTCATTTTAGATTCTCCACAATCACAAAGTCACTGTTCATTTCACTGGGAGGTGTCTTGCAGCTGTGTCTGATAACCACAGCAGGAGAAAAGTCATGAGCAGACAGTTCTGGCTCTCTGCAGTTAACAGTTGGTTGTGCCACTGATTATGTAACACTTGAATGAGGGTTGCCCAAGAACAGCAGTTACTGTATTTCCTGTCTTACTTCCTCTGGTGTTCAAGTGTCCATTTCTTTCTTTGTAGAGTAGGGAGAAAAAATTATGCTCATGCCCTTTATTTAGGGTTGAGATAACAGTTTGGAGAGAGTTGAACCATGATAACAGCAGGATTTTATTCCTCCCCTCTGTCCTTGTGTCTGGGTTTGCCTAAGCCCTCAGTGAGATAACTGGTGTCCCTGAACTGGTGTCCCTGGAAGCAGCTTTCTTTTTTGTTTGGTTATTGGATTCATTGCTTTGTCTTTTTCTGGGTTATTATTTGTGGGGATAGTGAGTTAAATTGGCTCATAGAGGGCAATGACAGACGCCCAGAGGGAAACTGATTACCCAGCTAGGAGCAGAGCCACCCATTTTAGCAGCAGAAAGTTGTTTAATTGGTTATGCCTGTGTCTTGAAAGAGGAGTTTATTCAAATAGTGATACAAAAAAAACCCCTTATTTCCCTCCCTAAAATGAAGAAATAGATTTTCTAGTTTGATGGATGATGGTGGTTTGAGGTTTTTTTTGGAAGGTGTAGTTTTGACTTTGGGGTTTGTTGTTTTTTTTTGTTTGTTTGTTTGTTTTTTCTGTGTTTTTATATGTTTTCTTTATATCTGATATCCTTGCTGATCAGTACCAAATGCTGTCTGGATCCTCATCTTGAATTGCATTTTGAAATTTTTGTTTGTTCTTCTTTAATTTAATTAATTCTTTTCCAAATTGAACCAGTCCTAGCATATTTTCTTGTATTGATTATGTTTAAATGTATTTTTTTCTGGGAACTTTATAGAACAATTTATTAGAAGTAGTGTCCAGCTAGTTTTGGAGAGTGATATTGTTTTGCTCAGCCCACTTAGAAAAAGGAAGGAAAAGAATATCCTCATTGCTTTCCTGTATTTGGAAGGCTAGATGTGGTTAACTTATGACATTTAAGTTTCTTAGCATTTACATCTCTTGCTTTAATAGAGGCTCACTAAGCATTACATTTTTCTGTGTGTTCCACAAAATGTGTAAATTAAAACATTTTGTGCAACTAAAGGATTATGGACTTACCTGTAACCAGGCTAGAGCAGAAGATAGACAACATAAAAGTTTAATTTTCCTAGTTTTAAAACTATCATTGAACTATTGATGCTCAAGTTCTATCATTTAGTATGGAAAATCATCTGTGTGAGGGTCTTGTCTGATGTATCCTTTAACAGCTTTGTAGTATGTGAATTTTTACAGAGCCAAAGTAAATCTCCTGGTTTTAAAGCAAACCTCATCACACTTTCATTATGCATAATCACTAAGCATTGTAAATTAGATTCTTAACTAAAGAAACCAGATGTTTTGTGTGTCCTCAGGGTTTTCACTAGTCCTGTGTTTGCACCATTTATAGGCAGCTGTGCAGAGGATGCTGGATCAAGCTGAAAGCCAGGTATGCTCAGAGACTTTCTGAAAAAAGAGCTGAAAAGTAATTTAATTTCCATCCGGTGTTTGCCTTCTAGCATGCTGTCCATCTGCTCTCGAGAACCTAATGGCCTGAATAAATTTAATATATAGTGGCTTGCATGAGCTGTAAACAATTATTTACTGGGTGGAACATAATTAAGCATATTTCTGGCTGGTTGGTGGCAGTGCAGTTGTGCATGCTGATGACTGTTCAGGAGGTCTGAGTCAAAATGAACCTGGAAATACTGCTGTGTGCTGTTAAAAAACACCATGCATGATGGTTTATTTGTGAATTGTAATTCTAAATAAATCTGTCAGTCCTGGGTGGCAAGATAAACCTGTCTTTTTAAGCAGATGTCAGGCTCTAAATAAGAGGATTCAGTGGTGGAGGAGGGCACAGATCCTTAAGGAAAAGAAAAAAAGGTGGGGGAGGGAGAAGCTTGACTGCTTGGATGCCTTGAAGAGCATGGATCTCGAGCTGGTAGTGTGTAGAAAACTGCAGTTTTCATTTGAATCTTAGAGATTACCTTAAAGAATAATTTGGCTTTTTATCTCTGTCACATGGTTAAACTTGTGAAGATTCTTGCTCTGTTTAAACCATTGCATGAATTTGCAAAATAAGTTTTAACCTAGTTATCCACTGTTTATTGACTGCCATAGCTACACCAGAGTTACATTTGGTTCCAAATCATGTTTAAACAGTTTATAGGTAGGAAATCTGTTTCATAAAATGGGTGGGAAACTGCTTTGAACTGCTGCCTGCCCAGAGCTCAAGATGCATTAGCAGTCATGTCTGCAAAGGAATAGTCAGAAATATGGTATATTAGAGACTGCATTAGAGCATCAGTTCAGGGTTCAGTTACTGCTGACATAACAGGGCTGTTCTGGTGATAGAAAATTATGGCTGCAAGTCATGAACAGAATTAGTAGCTGGGTCAAAGGCTGCTTGTGAATAAAAAGAATTTTCAGTTGATTTAAAATGGGAACTTAGGCATTCAGCTTTACAGTCTGTTTTGTTAGAATGAAAATTCCTTTTTAAATATGTGTCTTGGTTGTAGTCATTCAAGGCTTACAACTTAGTGAGGCCATTTTGAAGTATAGAAATCTTAATGACCCAAGATGATTAGTACAGACGCTTTTATTTATATATTATTTTATATATTATTTTATATATTATTTTATATATTATTTTATATATTATTTTATATATTATTTTATATATTATTTTATATATTATTTTATATATTATTTTATATATTATTTTATATATTATTTTATATATTATTTATATTTTTATTTATTGCAGACACTTCCATTGCTAACTATAAATTTAATTTTTTAGAATTCTGGCCTTTGGCAGGTTACTTTTTATTTTAGCCTTTTCTAGGTGCACATAACAGTGATAATGATGAGCTTGCCAAGCTTTGGGCTGTTGCAGAGAAAAATAAATAGTCCTAGCTTTCTCCCTGCAGGTTGTAGTGGTTTTGGCTGGGATAGAGTTATTTTTTTTCATAGTGGCTGGTGTGGGGCTTCATTTTGCATTTACACTTACAATATCGTTGAAAATGTGGAGATGCTTTTGTTATTGCTGAGCAGTGCCTACACAGACCCAAGGCCTTTTCTGTTTCTCATACTGCCACACTGCTGAAGAGGCAGAGGGTGCATGGTTTGTCAGGAGACACAGCTGGGACAGGTGACCCCAACTGACCAAAGGAATATTCCAGGCCATCTGACATCATGCTCAGTACATAAGGTGCAGGGCAAGAAGAAGGAAAGGGGGACATTTGGAGTGATGGAGTTGGTCTTCCCAAGTCACTTTTGTAGCTGGTGGGACCTTGCTTTCCTGGAGGTGGCTGAACACCTGCCTGCTCATGGGAAGCAGTGAATCAATTCCTGGTTTTGCTTTGCTTGTGTGCCTGGCTTTTGCTTTCCCTATGAAACTGTCTTTACTTCAACACATGTATTTTGTATCTTTTACCCTTCCATTCTCTCCCTGGTTTTGCTTGGTGGGGCTGTGAGCAAGTGGCTCTGTGGGGCTTGGCTGCTGGCTGGGGTTAAACCACAGCACAGGTGTATAAAGTGAGACCCAGGGCACAGGGCAACTTTGGAAAACAGTGCTTTCAATAGGTTCAGCTTGCCTTGTAGAAACATAGTGCTTATAACTGCATGTGAATTCAGCTGTTATTTTTTGCATGTTATTCAGTTAAGTTTTATTTTTGACACTCCATTTCTTTACTGTTTTCTGACTTTTGTCTCTTTTAATGTTTCTTCCACAGCTGGAGAATGGTGTGAGTTGGCATAACCCAGAGCCCCCAGAGAACCTGGGAACAGAGAAGGATAGAGCAAATTGCCCATTTTATATTAAAACAGGTTCCTGCCGATTTGGAGACAGGTAATCCATTGAATATTTACCAGGATAGAAGTGTGTTGGGGAGATAAAACGGAGGCAACTTAATTAGGTCATAAGCAAACTGAGGAAAAATTGCTGCATAAAATACTTCTGTGTGTTTGGATGTGGATTGAGAGCAGAGTACTGCCTGGCTGGAATTGAGCTATTTATTGTTATGGCCTATTTTTGATGCTGCATCCTGGTTACATTGGTCAGACTTGAGTTTTCCTTAGCTTAGACTCGTGCATAAATATATTCTGACAGAATGTGTATGGTCTGCTGTTAATACAGGTCTGGTATGTCAGATGCTAGTTTTTTATATTTTCTAATTTGCATATGTTCAAATCCCAAATGGACTAAAGTAAATTAAGGTAAATCCGCACGCTTGGGCAAGTTGTCAGATAGCTTCCAGAGTTCTCACTGTTTAAATGTGTGATACATGCAGTTGTGATTCTGGTACACTGATACTCCCTATCTCAGGAGGGAAGTGTAGTAAAAGGCAAGAACAGAGAAGCTCAACACCTCTGTAGGAGTGGCTGGCAAGGTCCAGACTCTGCTTTCAAAGAGGGGGACGGAAGATGACTGTGGTAGATGAGCAGCATCTTAGGAGTAGGGTTGGAATGATTATTTGCAGTTTAGTCAGGTATCTCAGAATGTTTACCAGCTTTGAAAAAGAAAAGACTTTCTCATATGAAACAAATGGCAAACTTGTTCCCAGAGGATGTAGAGGAAGCCAAAAGTATAAATGAATTTATGTTCACCATGAACAATGATGACCCACATGCAGCTTCTGACTTGAAAATTCTGGATTTTTTGTGCTGAGGAGAAACAACAGCTTAGCAGGGAAGGACTCTGATATTTATTACATGAATCTTCAGCAAAACCTTACAAGGTTATTTTACTGACTTGTATCGCTGAAACATGTGGTCTAACTATTGTAGTTTTCTTTGTCCTGGGAGCAATTTGTTCCAGTGTGATGTATAGTGTGGATAATTATAAGATAATTCAACTATATGAAAGCTTCAAGTTCACTTTTTTTTTTTCCTATTCTGAAATACGTGTTGAATTCCATAGTAAAAATTTCACCAGCTATGCCACTTCAGATGGCATTTTTTTCCAAATGTGTATGTCTTTGTAATCTTTGCAGTATTTTTGTGTCAGTGGTCTTTAATGGAGATAACCTCCGTGGACTATTTATGGATTGCATAAAATTCAGTTTTGCTTTGAACTTTGCGTTTGAACTAAGAATAACCCTTGGATAATAAATACTGAGAAACATCATATTCTGCCCTTCCTCTTTTTCACCCTTGTTGATCTCAGCTACCTCTCTTTCATCTTCCTTCTTTTTCCTCATATACCTGCTTCCTTCATAATGTGGTCATTTCAATGTCTGGTGCTGTCTCTAAGTAGAAGGACTGGTACAGCTGGGGTAGGACTGGAAGGATGGGTTGGAAGGAGCTGTGAAAAACTGAGAGCCAGTGTTATCCACAAATAACTGTTTAATTTTGTCAAAGATCACTGTCTTGAAGAGCTAAAACTGGCTGAGTTTGCTGCTACCAATTTCCCTGGTAATTCAAACCCTAACATTTTGCAGTAATATGGGATTCTTCAGTCATTCATTTTCCTTGAGGTTCCTTTCGTTCTGTCCTGTGAATATATAATTTTGTGTATAGATAATATTAGGTAGGTTTAATATTTTGTGTTCTATTACTGAAATTGAACAGCAAAAGGAGGAAGTTTCTAAAATGTAAAAAAATATAATCATCAAATTAATTGTCTCATGGTTTAGTTTTGGGTTTGGAGATTGGATTTTTTTGTTGTTGCTTGCTTTTTGAAGTCTTAGGGGTCAACCAGAAGGTGAGAGTCCATTTATGACTGACTGGGTACAGAAAAACTTCCTAGCTGAAGTCTGGGTTGTAATTGTCCATTTTGAGACCTGACCTCCCGCCAGTTTGTCTGTGCTGTCCAGTGACATAAAGAGACTAGACTAGTCTGGATGTTTTTCTCATCATGTCATTTGAAAAGGAGAAATGTGTTGAAGAGTGCGTGACCCAGTTGCTTGGGGATGTATTGGATGGGAATTACAAAGCACAGTGAAATAAAGATGGAGAACATCTGTGTTCTTACTGAATTTGAAGATGTCTAGGGGAGAACTGTATTTCAGCATGTGAAATGGCAGCCTGAATATAATGGATGGTGAGGGACATATAACACTTGTATGGCTGCCAAGAATATGCAGATTACAATTTAACTGATTTAGAAGAATCTTTTTTGTTGTTGTTTTTTTAGTTTTTGGGGGGGTTTCTTTGTATTGGTTTGGGATATTTTTTGTTAGAAGTGGAAAAATACCAGTCTAGTACTCATCCAGGTGCAAGTCTAAATGTGCTGTCCTTCCCTCATTCCTGCTTTCCACCCCCATATGATGAGAACAACTTCAGTAAAAGTTGTTCAGTTTGCAAAAAGAGCAGGGACTTACTTAAAAATCTCTTTATAGAAAGACTCTTGACAATCTATTAAGCCCTTCAGAAAATGGGAACACATTAACCCCAGTAGCCTAAAAGAAATTACTTGCTCTCATTGTGACACTGGTCTCTATAGCTTTTGTAGTTCTGCTTTCTTAAGCAAGAATGTGTTTGTTAATGGCATTAAGGAAGCATTACGGTTATGTACAAACTCACTCCCAAAGATTTGGCTTAGTAATTGAAATATCGTGATCTTCCACTAATGGATTTTCTGTTGTAATAACTGTAACTGAAAATGGCAGATGTTTGAAGCTTTAACAAGTGTATTTTCTGCTGAAATGCCAATCTTTCCACTTTCCTTTCTTCACTACACCTGTCCAGGTGTTCTCGCAAGCATAACTACCCCACGTCTAGCAAGACTCTGCTCGTGCGAGGGATGTTCATCACTTTTGGCATGGAGCAGTGCCGGAGAGATGACTATGACACAGATGCCAGTCTGGAGTACAGTGATGAGGAGACCTACCAGCAGTTCCTGGAGTTCTATGAGGATGTGCTCCCTGAATTTCAGAATGTGGGGAAGGTGGTTCAATTCAAGGTATGCATCTAAGTGCAGTTTATGAGCCTTAAGAAAAATTCTGTGTGCACTAGGGAACAACGAAGTGTCCTTTTAGCAAATTGTGCATCTCTCATGTCACCTGTAAACTTGCCACTGCTCTAACAGAGCACTATCTTACTCTGGGTGAATCTTCTCTCCCATTCCCCTGAAGAGTTACAAAAGCTTGTGCTTCGAAATTGCAAGTTATTCACACTGCTCAACAGTCCACTTATCTCATAGTCCTTTCTTTTCTTATCCTGTGCTAACCCCTAGAGGGTCCATTAAGACTGTTAGACAATATAAATACATCTGAGCTACTGTATTTGGGCCTAAGGAATGAAATAGTGGGGGTATGAAATGTAATTGGAGTGTACACCCAACCAATGTCATTTTAGGACTGGCTGAATAAAATAAAATCAGATTACAATGAACTGAAAATATAGCAGTTATCTCAGTAGGAAGAATTATAGAAAGGTAAATTATATAAATGGTCTTGAGGTTCGTCATCTGTCCTTAGTTTGTGCATTTGGTTTGCTCGGTGTTTTGTACTGATTTCTTCCCATTTATATTGTTATTTCTTACGGGGATAAAGAGGTATCTGTACATGGAGATCTGAGATCAATGATGTGTGTCAACAGTCCCATGTTGCCCCAAAATATGCAGCTTGGATGGTGCAATCTCCTTGTATCAGAATCTATTGCAGCATCCCTTTCTGCTTGCCATTCCTGAGTGTTTTCCTGCAGTCATCAGGAAGCACATAGTGCCTTTTCTTCTTTTGTGTTCATCTACTGACAGCTGCCTCAGGACTGAGATGGCATTAGCATTTCAAGCAAGAGGAATGTAGAAAGAGTGAGTTTCCTATAGTTGTATAATGAACTTCATAGGTAAGAAACCTTCACTTGTTTGATGGAGTTGGAGCATCTCCTCTGTATTTTAACTCGTGGAATAATAGCCAGCTGTCCTCTACTAGAAGACAGGATGCAGAATCCCTATGAAGCATGGCTTAAAAAGCCTTACCAGCAAAGTCAGGTCCTTGGATTTGTACCATCATTCTGTGCAGGTGTGCTAAGCTGCACCTGCTTGGGTCCCTGTTACTGTTAGTGTGGCATTCCTTGGCTTCTGAGGCAATTGTGCAACAGCAAGATGATTCTCATGCACATTTTTGCTACATTAGAGATGCTTCAGGATGACATGTTGGCTGCAGGGATCTTAACTGTGAGTGAGCTGAGACTCTGCGACCATTTCCAGTCAGATTATACAAACTCCTCGTTCAGCTGAGTTCCTTTTCCAGTGTAACCCAAGGTTTTATTCTGGCTGTTTTTCTGGGAAGCTGCTCCAGAATCTGGAAGGTCCTGATAAAACACTGGCAAAATCATTCTCACTTTTTCTTGTAATGACACTTACTCCTGTTCCTGTAGTAATTATACAAGTGCTTGTTGTTGTGGCTGAAGCCCTTTACTGATCCAGCATACAAAGAGGTATTCCCTGAGGGTCAGTCATGATTCAGGGATGAAAGCAGCCACTAACCCTGTTTGCTGCAGATATTGGAAGAGGTCTGTGGGCAACAGAGGCTGGAATCACAGTTTGCCCTGGAGAACTGGGTTCCACCTGCTTGGACCTGCCTGTCTCAGAATCTTTTGTAACTAGCAGCAAGATTTTTCAAAGGTAATTTACGTATTTTTGAGAGCTTTAGATATTCTTTGAATGCTAAATCATTACAAAAAAAGATTTTTCACAATTGTACAGTGAAAGATGGTGTCTTCAGCTTTTTGAACCCATTTCACAGGGATGCTGTGAAGATACATTGCTCTAGAGTCTCTTACTGTAATGAATTCCTCATTTCCACTTGAGGATACTACTAATAGTTGTCAGAGCAGGATTTGGCTGTTGCACAATAGGATTGGCTGAGACAAGTGCAAGACAATGGAGTATAAGTTTTCTTGTGGATGAAGTGAAGCCAAGATCCCAGAGTTAATCAAAGTATAATGCTGGAAACAGTTAAACATTAGCCAGAATGGGTTTTTTGCTCTTTTTTTTTGTTTTTTTTTTTTTGTTTTGTTTTCATTTGATTTGATTGGTTTTTTTTGTTTTTCTTGGTTAACCCTATGTGTTCAGAAAAACATCATCTCTAATTTGATATGGATGAAATGTCATAGATGAGAATTGCCCATCTCAGAATGTGTGAGCTGCTGTACAGCATAAACCTTCCACTGCCCTAATTTCATGTTTCCATCCCCTCAGGTCAGTTGCAACTATGAGCCTCACCTGCGAGGAAATGTGTACGTCCAGTACCAGTCGTAAGTACTCACAGTCTTACCAAGTGTTGGAACTAAACTTCAGAGTTGAGTAACGAATAAGAAGTGTTTGTATCATCCATGCAGTTGATTCTCATACTGTAGTGGGAGCCCCACATTGGTAAAGGGTGTCTGAAATGATTGTGTGATGGTAATGCCATCTGTTATTTTTACTTTTTAAAGGGAGAAGGACTGTCAGGCAGCTCTGGCTCTGTTCAGTGGACGATGGTATGCAGGCAGACAGCTTCATTGTGAATTCTGTCCTGTGACAAGGTGGAAAACTGCCATATGTGGTGAGTCTTGGAAAAGAGAATATGTGTTACTGGTGAAAAAGAGGAATTAGGCTGTAGCTTTCAGGTCTTCCTAATGTTGTATTCATTTCTGTGTGGAAGACAAATGTGCTAACTTGCTTGTATAGATCCAGGAAAGAAAGGGAGTATTTCACCATGTCATGTAGGTGTCTGAATTGTTCTAGTGGATTTACCATGGTCTAGAAAAAAAGGTTTGGATTCTAGCATTGGAAATAAAAATCTTAAGGTGAAACTCCAGGAAGTACTAATTTATCTGTTGAGAAGCAACAGCAGTTTCTGACTGTCAGCAGTTCTGAGCAGTAAATATAACATGTGACTTATCTAGATATACCTTTTTACATTAAGGTAAACAAAATTCAATGAAAGTAAATGAAAAGTTAAGTTTGTTCTAAGCTAAAACCAAATCTTCATAGCTGTTAAAAAGCTAATTCCAAGAAAAGTACACAGTGAAAATAAATCTTGTGTGAGTTAAATTGATAAGTGGTCAGATGCATGTTCTTCTGTTTGGAGAAGCAAAATTCAGTTTATTACGTTTCTTCCAGTTGGTACATAATGAGGAGAGAGATTTAACAGGTCTGCTTCATAAAAAAGCAAACCCTAATCTGTTGCAGGCTTATTTGAAAGGCAGAAGTGTCCAAGAGGGAAACACTGCAACTTTCTTCATGTATTCAAAAATCCAAACAACGAGTTTTGGGAGGCCAATAGAGACATACGTATTTCTCCTGAACGGACTCATCAGTTGTCTAAAAACTCTGAGAGGAGAAACAGATCGAGCCATCGTGACGACTATTACAGCCGCTCCAGGAGAAGGGGCAGCCCGAGCCCAGAGCATTCCTACCGCAGGAACGGAGAATCCGAGAGAAAAAAGAGTCGCCGCAAGAACAAGAGGCGGCGCCGGTCGGGGCGGTCCCGGAGTCGTGAGAGGAGGAGATCCCACAGCAGGGGCAGGAAGAGGAGGGGCCGCAGCCGCAGTCACAGTCGGACACGCAGCAGGAGCAGAAGCAGGAGCAGGAGCTCCTCTCGATCCAGGAGCAGGGGTAAAAAGAGATCAAGCAGCAGAGGAAAAAATAGTGAAACTCCCAAAACAAAGTGAGAATTACTTTCAGAAATCACTAATTGATAAAAATAGAGCTGACAAAGAAATCTTCCCAATAGGGCACCAGATATATTTGAATTTCAAATAAAGTGTTCTTGCACATTAAAATGTTTCTTCCTAATAAAGGAACGTAGTTTACTGTGTGCGAAGCTTGAGAAAATTAAAAGTTTTAAGTCCTATAGAAGGTGTGAATGTCAAGTACTCTAGCTACTTTGTCCCTCTGAACTGCTGCAACACTTGGATGCACACTGAGTACAAATAGAGAAGTGAAGCCTCTTTGGTATATGCTTATTTCTGTTATGTGAACGTTAAGTGTTTACTGTTCCTGTAAGGAGTTAGTACCCGAACAGCCGGTGTGCAGTAAATTCACACCCCAGCACACTGCAGATCCAGGTCTGTGTACATGACTGCCATTTGTATTTTTCATCTGTTTATTGGAAATTGCTTTCTAGACAAAGAAAATATAATCATTTTATGAGTTGGAGAAAAGGGATCTCAAAGACATCATTGTTTGATTGTACAATACTTGCCCAGTAGGAGCTTTTTGTCATGAGTGTTGGATTTTTCTCTGCCCTGACTGAGCTGTTGAGCTGATTGCTTGTAGGGATTGCAGTAGACTAAATCAAGTAGCAAATACACAGAGAAACAATCAGTTTATTCACTACCTTAGTCCCCAAGTAAGAGTGGAGACCATGCAACTGTAATCTTCCAGTGAGGCTAGAAATACTTTGCATACCACTTCGTTGCACACCCTTTGTAGGTGAAAAGAACCTGCCTAACTTGTGCTGGAGGGGTGGAAAGTGTCCATCTGGGAACCAAAGACAAATGTGAAGGCTCAGTCAAGATGGCTGCAGAGTGGCTGAAGAAACTGAAGGGTTTATTCATGAAAGAATGCTTTATTGTTTTGGGAGAGGAGGACTTAACTTAGAGCCTTTTTAGGTTTATTTTACAAATAGTTTTAAGGCACCCTACTGCCTTGCTTTCCTACGGCCAAGGTGAAGAGTAGGGTACATAAAAATTAAATTATTGGGACAAAACCTTCTTGAAATGACAACTACATTAGCGGAGTACCTGCAATTAGATAAACCCTTACCAGTATTTTTTCACTTTTATTTAATAGATTTATGCTGTTAGAGGTACTGTATTTCACATGGCTTATCTTCAGATTTTAACTTCGACACTCAGTGTCTTCAGACACTTGGAGAGAGCTTGTGGCACCACAGGTTCAAGGTGCCCTAACGGTCTGTAGAGATACCTCCCTGTCTTAAGCTTCTCCAAAGAACTGGGCTCCTGCCTTCAGAGAACCAATCAGACCCCATGAGCTGGAAGCCTAAAGCAGGCATGAAGTGCTCCCAAATAGGAATTCATTACAACTCCCAGCAATGTAACATAAAACTCCCTTAGAAAATCTGGGTATCTGAACTTTACCAACAGTATTTTCTCCAGACTAGTTAAAATCGAGTGAACATTGCTTCTGGACATGATATATATACATATATATATTTTTTTGCTTTTCTAAATGCATAGCGCCCCTAGCATGCTGATTATACATTTTTCCTTTTCTTCATGTGTAACTTGTCCAATATGGAGTAATACAACAAAAGTGGTGTTCAGTTCAAACCTGACTTGAACTATATATTGTCATAACTGTAGGCAGAGCTGTTGCTTAGTTAATTTGATTAAATGTTTTTGTTATTAACAGATGTAGGAATTGTAATTAATTAGCATAACTTTTGAAATAGTAACTTTTTTAAAGGCATATTTCAAAGGATAGACAGCACTAAGTTTTTAATTCCATTTGAGAAATTTGTTACTGCCAGTTTCTTATAATGTACCTTTTTCTCACCACACCTTTGAGACAAATTTTCCCTCAGGTTTCTACTTTTTTATAGCTGCTCAATTGCCTCGCTGGGTTGCTTGCACCGCATGTGGCAAGCTCTGGTTGAGTTTGCCACCAGCAGACTGGTTCCATCCTCCATTCCCTGGCTGCCCTGCTTCCCACAGCTCTGGTCCCTGTGCAGACACTCTGACCCCTGTGCCACATGGCCAGATGTCACAGAGCATTATCCCAGCACAATCAGCTGTCCAGCTCAAGTAAAAGTGGTGGAGTGGGTGGTGGGAACCTGTGACCAGTCAGATGAAATAAGCAAATCAGGCCTCCATGGGATTAGAAACTAAGTGCCCACTGACAACCATGTGAAAATTCCATGGGTGATTAGGCTCCTTGTCCCCACAGTTTTGTAAGAGGATTTGGGAAGCTGAGTGGCTGTATTTAAAAAAAAAAAAAAAAAAAAAAAAAAAAAAAAAAAAAAAACCAAACTTGCTCAGAAATGCATGTAAAAATTTAAATATACTTTATTTCTGCTACTACAACAGCTGAAGCTTCAGCTTGTTTTTCTTGAGGTCTGGACCCAGACGTGCTGGCTGTACCTGTGCGGTGTAGGACTGGTAGCTGTGATTGTCCTTCACTTTCACACACCATCTGTTTATTACACAGAATCTGAGTGCTGTAGATCTGACATTTAGCTTGCATTTGTTAGCATGAAACCTGGGATTCCACCAGTTTTCTAACTTCAGAGTTTGTATTTTTTAGTATTGTTTCTCTGCTTCATAACCTTAAGTAGTGTTATGTGCATGGTTTTGTGTTTCCTAATTACTGTCTGAGTGAGCTATTTTATTCTGGAGAGACAAACAGACTAGAAGCTTTTTTAATGTTAAGATTAATTATTTTCTTTCCCAAAGGGAAAAAGCCCCAGAAGAACACAGAAGGGATTTAAATTTGTAAGGAACAGCCTATTCCCATTGGTGTTATTCTGCATATTCCACAGAAAAGGACCTTATAAAGTGACTTAGTATGGGCCAAGTTTTGTTTTGTCTTTAAAGACTACTAAAAAGCAGCAGCTTTCAAAATACATTTTTCAGTTGTGAATTCAGCAGGGATCACAGAGGTGCTTTGGAGTAATTCTGGCTTTTACACAGAGGTTCAGGGTGGCAGTTCAGGGCCTGCCAGACGAGCTGCTTCAGTCAGGATGGGGAGCAGGTGCTGCTGCTGCCCTTCAGAGGAGGAGGAGCAGCCCAGGCAGGCAGCAGTGCTGCCTTGTTCAGCAGCACAAAGGGACAGTGGCAGTGCAGTGGGAACCCCTGCAGGCACAGGCACTGCTGCTGCCCAGCAGAATTATGGCATCAGGGAACTGGGCTTGCCCCCTCGCAGCAGAGTGCCTCCCTCCAACTGTGGCTGGTGGCCGCTTCTGTGGGATTTCATTCCCTGTCTGCCTGTCCAGAATAGCAAACCCCCACTGGGCTGAGGAGGGGTGGCACGTGTCTCTGGGTTCAATGCAAGGCATTTCTTATGGACACCCACCAAGGCCTTCCCTCTCTGGCCCCAGCCTTGTGTCCAGGGCACATTGTCCAAAATGCATCCCAAGTGACTCCTCTCCCACTTTTATGCCCTGTGATGGCAGCATGGCTGTTTTGCATCCAGTTTTGCATTAGCACGTTCAGTGTATCAGAAACTGCCCTCTGTTTTACCAGTGACATTCCTGTGCACTAAGTAACTTGGTTTTTTTCTAAAGACATGCAAGAGCCTGCTAAAAAAGGCTATTGCTTCCTGTCCTGGATCAGCACTTCTTACAAAACATGAAAGATGGAAGTTTATGATAGTTAACCTAAAAGCTTAATTTACTTTCTTACATCATCCAAAGAATGCAGCTCATTTTGCTTCTGCTGTAAGCTTAAAATAAACCCCAATTATTCCACATACACTCCTGCTCAGCGCTGATGTATCAGGTGGATTGAGTATCTGTGGCTGAAAACCAAAACTGATATGACATGGACAGGTAACACTTCGTTGAGCCATGGGACAGACTGCAAAGCAAGCTGGACAAACCTAACCCATGGTACTTGGGAACTTGACAGAGGCAGCCACAGGGTGGCCATCACTGTCACCTTACCTCAGAAGGAACAGCCAATGTTTAGGAAGGCCTCTTCGAGTTAAAGATTTAAGTCGCTGAAGTTGAAGACACTCAAGACAACAGTCAACTTGCCTGAACAATCCAGAAATTTCTACTTATTCTATAGCTCCCCCCAGCCCTTCTCCACAAGACAGGAAATCCAAAAACCAGAATTTCATTTCAAATTAATTTCAGAAATGCCCAAATATGTTCATTTCTCCTCATGCTTTTGCTGATAGCATCAAGAAGTTCAGTTCTTTCAGAAAGGTGGAGAACAGATTCATCTGACGTAGTTTTGGTTGAGACCAGGATTGTAAACATTGCATTGACTTAGAATTCTATGAAAACAACTGAATATTCAGTCTGCATTATCCAGGAATCTCTCTCAACATGTGGTTTAATTTTCAAATGAAGTGGTACTACCCCATCATTTTAAATCCACTTAAATAAACTTCATGTTTAATGTGGCAAGCTTTCCAAAAACTTGCTAATTTATTGCTTTCTCTACAATTTAAATGGATGTAAATAACTAAACTCAGACACAGTATCCTCAACATTTTTTAATGAAGTGCTCAAGAACAGGTTAAGCACTGTAATAAAATTTTCCCTTTTTTTAAGCCAGCACTGAATGGTCTCTTCTTTCCTCTGTGAATACAGACACTAATTACATATAAACACAGTAATGGTGTAAAAATGGACATTTATTACAACTAAACCAATGTGACAGACAGAGGTCAAACAGTTTGTCACAATCACAACAAAGCTTAATCCAGCCAAGCACATACAAGTGACAGTGTAAAACTTTAAAAACATGTTTAATACATATAAAATTGCTTCTGGTTTGACTTAAATGCATTTTACCACTTCAATCTCACTCACAGGGTCCTTTTGCTACCCCTCTATCCTCATCTATCCCTGCCCACTGTGCACTGGGACAAAAACAGTCTCTGGTCATTTGGAATCTGTGTAAATCCTAGAAAGGGCATCCATGGACAAGTTCTAATGGCTTGAGTTCACAGGCACCACCCTGGTAGTGCCAGAGGAGTGGCACACACAGCCCAGCCCTGGCTGGCCACTCCACTGCCTCAAGTATTGATGCTGGGGTCTGGATCAGGAGCCTCAGAATTGGCAACACCACACTTCTTTGGCTGGGCACTACTGAACCCACTCTCCAGCTGCCCACAGAAGTGCTGCTGCCAGCAGCACTGCCTGAGCTAAGCTTTGTGAAAACATGGCACTACTCAGGTGAACAAGCCAAAACTCCTAGGGAAAGATGTCTGGGTGGAGAGGGAGGGGACAACCCTCCTGCGTGGCGACAGGCAACAGAACTCTGCTACTCCCAGGTGCAGACTCCCACTATCTCCTCAAAACCACACATGGATCACATTTCCACAAGTGAAACAGGCTCAATTCATAATTACTGAGAGTCTACTCAAAGTGTCAAAATATTACTGGATAGTAGTTTGCATGATGTGTAGTGAATATACTATACAAATCTAATGTTTAAGAGCTCTCACTGCAAATTAGTTGGTTCAACTGTACATCACACAGTATTGTAAGGGATGTGTCATATGTTCAACATGTTGATCGAGAAAAGCAGTTAAATAACTTTGACACTTAGTGTGTCCTAAAGGTAACTATACACCCAATAAAGCATAACTATAAAACACCAATAAATTCAAATTAATTGCCAGACTTTGAAAGAAAATAATAAAAGGTCCCTTCTGTAAAGCTTCTTTCCCATCTTTGAAAGTATTCAGTTTTCATTATGCATCTCTCTATTCAGTTAGAAAGCTGACCTCCTTTTTTGTGTTCGTGGTCAAAGCAAGCTAATATCAGATCTAAAAACAGTTTCCTTATTCAGTCTGGGTTGGTTTTCCTTTTCTCCTACATGCATTCCCTTTGGAGTATAGTAACTTGCACAGTTTTGCTCAAGGTAGCTACACTAAAATACATCTTCATATCTAGTGAGTTGATCAGTTTTCTTAAAAAAAGACGTTATCACCTTAACAGTTTTTTACCAGTTTGATATGCAGATCCTGGCAGGATTCTTTGGTATAATGACAAATTCAGTAGTAAACAGATATTTCCAATCTTTATGCAACAACTGAAATAAGCAGAATAATCACAAGTGGTGACTAAAATGTAGATGAACAAATTCTTTGGTTGCATAAACACAATTTCTACACCATAACATTTCATATTTGGAGTTGTCCAAGTAGTTTCATTTAGGTAGGCTATGCTTATGTCACGATAATATATTTATTTCCTGAAGTCAAGTTTGCTTATAAAAAACAGTACTTATTGAAGTCAAATGCAATTTTCCTACAAATGCAGTGAAGGGAAATACTGAGTCAATTTAATTCCCTTTCATTTATAAATTTGGAACTTAGGTTTCTTGTTCCCTTTTCAAAAAAAAAAAAGTATTTTTCTTGTAGGCCTGAATGAAGCAGCTTAGCAAAACAGTAATACTGACAAACAGCATCTTACACCATTAGCTAAACATTACAATGAAGGCAGTGAACATTTACAGTATGAAACACTGAGATGGCATCAGCTGAAGAGAAGATTTATGTCAATCCAATTTCTTCAAGTACACTACGTGGGGTCTCTGCTTCCTACGGAGGGAAAATTTGAGACAGTAGTAAATGAACACTTTCTACTGAGTGGCACGGTACACGAGTTAGTATGGAAGATGCTGAATTAAAAAAGAAAGCTGAAAAGACATGAAAACATGGAAGCACTGCATTTTGCCAACACGGGATTAGCTGCACTTTTCACAGAGCTGTTAATTAGATTGCCATGGTTCACAGGAATAGCTAGTAGATTTTATTGCCCTTAAGGATAATAAAAATAAAACAATTCAGATGTACCAGCAGGGAACAAATCACAACTAAGTAACAGATAGGAACTGGGGAGGGATGGGGAGGGATCTTGCAATGGAGTCAGTGAATTTTGTGGTAAATT
This sequence comes from Muscicapa striata striata, assembly GCA_030060385.1. Lineage (NCBI taxonomy): Eukaryota > Metazoa > Chordata > Aves > Passeriformes > Muscicapidae > Muscicapa > Muscicapa striata. Next base: position 3,586,790 of record JAREIS010000031.1, read on the forward strand.
GTTTCAAGGACCTCAAAAATCTGTTCAGGAATAACAAATAAATGGGTGAATTAAACAACTGATGCAACTAAGATACAGTATCCCTTAAGATCTTTTATAAAAGAGTTTTGGTTTGTTTTTTTATACAGTGATCCCACGTGTAATTCATAAAACTAGGTCAAGATACCTTGGTATGCCTGGTGTCAAATTGATCCCTTTCAAAAAGGGAGGAGTTTTTAGGACAGGAATTTTATTATTCCCCACCAGGCATAAAGCTTTAGATTACTTCTAATCTTAGAAAGCTTTCTTTAGATTCAGAGAAAGTTGTTTAATACCAAATTCCAAAGAATTATCATCAGTTTTATACTTATTACTTCATAACATCTGAAAAGAAATGGTTTAAACTAGAAACATTAGGCTGAGCTTTTCCATAACTATTAACAATGCCACCATAAATAAAAGGGGATACTGTGTCCATATCAAAACAAAAGCTTTAATATCAAGAATATAAATAAACTTACTTTAGCATCCTAAAACAAGACATGTCATGCAGCAGAAAAAAAAGGCAGATAACAGTTAAGGCAGCCAACAAATTATTTTTCAACTGCTTTGCAAATATTTATTAGAAAAATAATGTCAGTAAAATACAAAATTAAACACCTCAAACCTTGCAAATAACATCAGAACATTGTCTCTATCAACCTTGACTTTACTGTCATCATTCAGCTCATGTCTAAGGTGATTCAGCAGTGAAAGAACAAGCTATGATACTTTAAGGCAACTTCATTCAAAAATCACTCAGAGCTTGGAACAGGCCATCTCTCAGCATTTTGAGATGGCTTCTAAAATCCAGCAGCAAATAAAAAATTGCAATAAAAAGGCAAGTTAAATCTGAAAACAAGATACTTAGTGTATTAAAGATGCAGTGTTGGCTTGTTTTTTTCCCCTCAGTGATGCAATATTTAAATATTCTTAGAACTGCAATGACCTTGGCAAAGCCAGACAGAATGGCAGAATTAAAGATTTTCGTGTGCATTTTAACAAATCCCCAAAAGGAGGCTGAAGAAATGGCTATGTAGCATTTTAATAAAACTTTTTGTATTATATTCCCAGATTACTTTGTTGCATTCATTTTAGAAGACACACATCTCCCCTATCCACCAAGGTAAGGCATTTTACTCCATAAATCCTATACTGTTAACTAACCATGGCACCAAAATTCAAGAACATTATCCAAGAATATAACTTCTCAAGCATTTCAAGGTCTTCAGAATATTTGAAATAAATTCACTTTTCATTTTTAAATCAATTAGACAGCAGTGGGCACTTAAGAGTTACTCAGGATTGCAGCAGAATATTTACGGAAACAAAGTTCTTTATAGCTATGAAGACACAGAGCAGTGGTGCCACTGTTTTCAGAGCAGTTTAGTATTGTTGTTTTCCCTGCCAATTCAAAGTCTGAGATGATTTTCAGCAGGCATATACTTAAACACTGAATTTCTTCAGGTAAATCAAGGTAATTGGCTAACCATTAAAAGCAACCTATTTCAAGGACATTAGCTACTTGTCCACATATATATCACCCAAAGAACTCAGACATATTTTAATTTTTTTCTACTAAAGCAGTAACCTTGAGACAGATGTGCCTTCTTATGTGCTCATCAACAATATAATCTCAAGGAACACCTAGAGGCTAATGTCTTTTGCTAGAGGAATAAATTCATTAATTCTTACTTTTAAGAAACAAATTAATTATATTTTGTTTTGCTCACATTATTTGTTTTACTAAGTGTCAAACATTTTATCCAATTGTTATGTAAAACATTCTGCAGTGTTACATACTATCTGCAGCTCAGAATCACCCAAGGCAAACAAAACAAATTTGAAATATCAGAACACAGATGAGGAAAAAAGTCATTCACATGAGACAAAAGTGCATGCAATACTTTATTTCAAACATGCCAGAAAAGCTAATTCATTACCTAGTCATTTAGAAGCAAGCAGCTGTATACAGATAACAAGAAAAACAGCATCTCATTACAGCTCAATGCACAGCATTTTAAGCCAACAGGCATGAAATAATGCAGGCTAAAGCAGCATTACCCAGACATCCAAACACATTGTTAATGGCTTACAGGAAAAAAAAAGGCAAACTTGGAAATGGAAAACCACTCCTATGATCTTGTTTTTTAAGATTTCAGAATGCTGCAAATCCAATCCAAATCTTTTGTCTGATCCCCTAAATCTGCCATTTCTATGTCAGTTTAACATTTGGAAAGTAGTGCATTACCACATATAGTACATGGAACTAGCTTGTTTGTGGTTTGTTTTAGTAACTGCCTCCTTGATAATTCATGGAAACAATTTTCAGAATCAGCACTGGTTTTAGGTTACAAACAGGATGCATTACATGCCCTCTCACTCTGCCCACTTTTCAACTGAAAGCACTTATATTCACCCTCGTGGCAGTTCTCCAATATACAAGGCAGCCTGCATTTAGAACTGGAAATGCCAATTTAAGAAGGCATATTGCAAGCATACTGTTAATGGACTTAGATCTTTCCAACCCTAACCATTAATGGATGGACTCAATAAGATTAGAAGTCTTTTCCAACCTTAATGATTCTATGATTCCATTATTCATTTGTAAAGCAATGATATTCTCAGTGGCAGTAACTGTTGAATTACTCACAAGAGCGTTCTGCACATTTAAATACAAGTATTTTAATTTTAGATTTACCCATCATTCTCTTTGACCTAATCAATTCTGGGTCCCTCTTTTTTGTAAGGTCAGTCACACCACTGTGCCAGTCTTCAGAAAGGGATAGTGTTATTTGCACCTTTAATTAAGATGCATGGTATACATGGAATTTAATTCAGCATCATTTAATACTTGTGTGTACACACATTTGACATGATACTTCTCCTTCACTTTATCTTTAAGTCTTAACCTCAGCTACAGACTTTAAGCATATATTTAAATAGCACCACAACCTATTTAAAAGATAAACGTGGCTTGAGTAATGTTACAGAATAGCTGTTGCAGTATATAGATGTTTAGCTCAGAAAATGCTACAGAACTTTTAAGCATAAGACTTCAAGGTTACACACAATAAAAAAGTTAAACCATATGCCAACAAGCACAAGTTTTGTTGAAACAAGACATGTGAAGAGACAACACTGTAAAACAGAGGAGGAAGAGGAAAGTACAACAGCAGAGAATGGTTGTGGCATTCTATTAGATTCAGGATGACTGGATTCAGCAAGCTGATGATAATGCTCTGTCATGAGTAAGTCACAGGTCTATCTCCTCTGAAATTCTGCATGCATGATGAATGAAGCCATTTAGTACACTGGTACATTAAAGTATTCATGGCGTGGCTACAAAAGAAATGTACATATTCTTATACATAATAGAAAGGTGGACAGATATGCAAGAAAACAATATTATCTTGCTATTGTATCTCTGACAAGATGTATCTCAATGACATTAAAAGGACATTTGATACAGAAATACAATGTTCTATTTTTGACTACTCTAGATTTCCAGGGGGTGAAGGTAGTGGGGAGAATCACAATGTTACCCTCCATACCGCATGCTGTGTCCAACAACCGACATAATTTCATATCATAAATACTTTATTACATAAGCTCAGAGTTTCTTCTTAGCCAAAAGAAGTTTGAAGCTCCAGAGATGGACCACTCTATCTATTACTTGTCTCTGCATCAGGCATTGATGGCTGGCTTCTGTCAGAGACAGGCATGGGCTAAGTGGCATCTGACATCACCCACCACATCTGCTCTAATAAAACACATATTTAGAGGTACCAGGCCTCCAGAACATGGCTGTGAGCACACCATGCCAGAGCAGTACAGTGGTGGCATTACTGGTGACAAAAATTACATTTTGTAGAAAGAGGGTCTGTTTAGAAAAATGAGGCCTCTGATACACCTCTCAAAACAGGCAAAGTTTTCTTTGCTTTTGGATTATGCTGCTGAACTCAATACATTCTTGTATGATTGGCATGAATGCTAGTATTCAATTTGCTGGAAGATGAGCTAGAAAGAAAGCAACACTCAATTTTAATAATGGAGTAACAGCAATTTAGGAGCATCAGCCCCATATATGCCAATTAAACTTTTTCTGGGGTGAAAACACACAAAGCTCAACTCTCTGCATGTCAGATCACTTTGATCCTGTACCATTTACAATCTTCAATCTATTTTATTATCCCACTTCCCAGAATGATAGTTTTAAAACAGAACTGAGAGAGTTCCCATGGACTTCTAAAACTGTCTCCTCTGTGCCACCTCATTTATTCACATGTTCAAGCTTGCATATTTTTAAATTCTATTATCAAATTACAAAAAAAGCACAACAAAAATATTCTAGAAGCTGCACAGTTTTTATATTGTTTTCCAGTATCAGTAATTTGAAGATCATGTCACAGTAGTTTGAATTATTCTGACCAACCAACTACAAATCCAGTAGGTCACAAAATAATAGCACCTATGTAACTCTGTGACAGTTATAAATCAATTATATGATGCATGCTATACTTTTCAGATTCAAAAGAATCTAGTATATAATAAAGAATTACAAATGTGAATTTCAACACTTAACACCTCTCACACGGCATAAGAAGAAAGCATCAGTCTACATTAAAAACAAAATGCTGAGGCATACTCCTAACTGGAAAAGGCATTGCATGACAATAGCATATGTTATTAGGGAGTAGAAGTTTTGACTAAAAAGAAGAAAATACTAACTTTAGAATTCAGAATATTTAGACAAATATTCTCAGAAAAGTCCCTAGGGAAAACTTCTGCTCTACTTACACTGGTGACTGTTCATGAAGACTACTGAAGAACAGGCACACTGTAATAATCTAAAATGCTCAATTTTTATCTGGGAAATATATGCATATACATTATTTCCCTCTTCCTTGAAAAAAACTCACATGTTCCAGTGTTCACCATTGGAAATGTGAACCATCAAAGCTGGTGTCTTCACTGAAATGCCTGTCAAATCTCCTCACAGCTTTCTCCTTAACTTTACATTAGCCCTCTGGACAGAAAGAATGAGAGCAGCTCATTTTCTGGCAGTCTTCTTATGAAGCTGATTGTGTACACACAGAATCCTTGAATACAACAACAGTGGGTTGCATTCTTAAGCACTCTCTTTGGCCTGGAAACACTGACCATGTGCCCTTTTACATTACTGTAAGCATCAACAAGTGGAAGTGCTCGTTTCATGTATCTTCCCAACTTGCACAGTCCCACACAGTCCTGGGATATTCCCCACCCTGTTTGTATTTTCAATGGTTTATACCTTGAGGAATTTGCTGCCTTTGATGTTAAAATCATGGTACACAAAATTAGATGACAGACTCACATTACTAGTGTGGGATTAGTGCCTCATCTGCACAGAAACTTACAGTTTACTGATAAAGCAAGATAGATTGTCAGATAATAATAGGAAGAAAGTGATTTTTTCAGTCCTAGTGGCTTTTTAGTTTACAGAACATGTAACCACCACCTGCATCTAGACTAGCAATGAACTGACCTTGTAGAGGTGAAACTAAAGCATTAAATGGAAGACAACAGTAATGGAGATACAAAGTGATAACACAGCAATATTGAGAAGGAAAACTGGTGTTCCAGTGAGGCCTCTGTACCCCACTAAGGACATCCAGGACTGTCCCACACAGAGGGCCTGGCACTGTGGGCAGCCTGACAAACAACTGAAAGGAAAATGAAGTTTTGACAAATTGCTTGCCATCATAGAACTATAGCATCTCACAAAAGTTTGAACTATGACTGACTTTTTTTTTGTTCCCCACTACACTGCCTCCAGAGCAGTTGGCCTGTTGGTCTGAACACCAGAAAAGACAACATGGGGAAGGGACAGTTGTCAAATTCCATTATCAATATTTACACTACCTTGCTTTCCTTTGGTGGGAATGTGCAGACCTCCAGGACATGCTTCACAGGCTCATATCGTGTCTAAGATAACCATCCACATCTAGTGAGTTTATAAATTAGTTGATCTAGAAGCTAGGGAAGAAGCAATGGTATCCTTACCAGGTGTGTTTTCAGAGCACACCTCTGAAAAGTCATCACTTAAAACTTTGGATGTAAACCATTTATCTGACTTCAACACACAGGTCTTAGATCCTAGTACTGCCAGAAAAGTAATGGTTCTATAAAACAAGTTGCACATTGTGGAATTGCAATATTTTAAAGTTACTAGAATTACATTTTTTCAAAATGACATCTGTGTTTACAACTCATTTTAAAAAGCTAATAATACTCTGAAATTGTCAGCCTGAGACATTGGAGATTTTTTAAATTAGAAAAATGATAGAGTTGATCTGAGTAAACAGAACTATTTAGTCCAACCCAACTGACATTTTCTCAGCCAACTCTGTCATGACCCAAACTAATTAAAAATCGTAACCAAAATAAAATTAGAAGGGACTTAATTTAATCCAATCCCCCAAACAGCACACCTGTAACTTCCCTCAGAGATATTTCATCTATTAAAGGCATCCAGTGATGCCTTTTTATTGTGCCCCAGGCAATCTACTTAAATGCTACATTATCATCTCCACTGGAAAATTTGCCTAACATCTACCTTGAATTATTTTCTTGCTGCAATTTAAGGTATTTTATGTCTGTAGCAGACAAGAAAACTGTGTTATTTCCTCAGGCAAGAGAGAGAAAAATTTATTTATGTCTATGCCAAATTGTCTCAAGTTCAGGGCTGCCATTTTACTGATGGCATCTCATGGCAGTGATATAGACTTCATCAGTACTTGGCACAACTTATTTTTCAGGGAAAGTTTGCTTAGGTTATTATTTTAACTTCTTCTCCATCAAAACCAGCACAAAGCCAGTTGAAGGTAAGCCATGTTAAACTGCATACGAAAATTACAACTGCCACCTTTTGATAAAAACTTGGCTTTTTTCCTAACTCAGCATCTAACAAAACCCTAGCTTGAACAAACAAGATGTGGGTTCATGGAGTGTATGAAGTTTGAAAAGAATTCTACAGAAGCTGGCTATGGGGAAATCAAGAGCAGAGGATGAGGGTTTCTGTTTAGAAACATGAAGTTTTTGCAGCAGGAAGAGATTCAAGTGAACAAGCACTTCCTTAGCAATGCTTCAAAAGCAATTGCTTTTATGCTGTACTTCTGAACTGTTATTAGGAAATATTTTTAATCAACGGCTGCTTTAGGAAATTGCTGCTGTTCACTTGCCTTTTCAAGGATTTCAAAACAGGAGAGTAACTGTTTCCCAATCTTGGGTTAGCTAACCCTTCAGAAACATCCATTAGAAACATGGGTTTGGGTTGGAAGGGATCATTTACTTCCAACCCTTGTGCCATGGGCAGAGATACCTTCCAAAAGGCCAGGTTGCTCAGGGCCCATCCAGCCTGGCCTTGATACTTCCCACCAGGGCATTTTTATTATGAAATTCTATTTGTACTTTCAAAGATGAGACAAATGTTTTCTCAGAGAACCCAGGAACACATATAAGGTCTTGAACATTTTCAAAGAAAAGTATTAACTATAATGCTCTTACAAAAAAAACCCAAAAAAACATAAGCAAACAAATAAAAAGAAGAATATGCCATCAATGCCAACTCCTAGTCAAGATCTTGTCTGCAGCTTTCTAAATAGAGGAAATAAATAAAAAAAATCTTCAAGATCGATGCAAACCAATCAACAGAATTCTCAACTAGAGTATGAAACAGCAAGCTGTCCCTGCAAATGTTATTCAGCAAAACATCTGAGCATATGCACAGACTTCAGCTCTAAAATATCGCCTGAACTGAGCAGAGCAGAAGGGCAGGACAGCAGTGGCTGCCTGCCTCTCTCCCAAAAGCAGTACAAAGATCAGCAGAAGCTTTGTGTACTATAACCGGATAATAGTAGGTGCTTCCTGCCTCTTAGCTGCTGCTCTGATCTGCCAGCTCAGAGGTGATAATCGCTCTGGGAGGCTCTGCTTCACATGTGCCAATCAGTTGCTATGCAGCGAGCCAGGAACAATCCAGAGGCCAGCCTTTAGCAGTAAGGATGGTTCTAAGAATCCATCAGGGGCTCCTCCTTGCCACCACAAAAACACAAATGCTTTAAGCACATATTATGGCTGAATATTTTGTATCGTGAAGTTAGAGCCAAAATTATTAAAAACCAATGAGTTCTCCATCAGATAATCTGACAGTGTTTGTATGTTTGGCAAACTGCCCAACTATGCAGGTAAGGATTCAATAATGTTTTCTTCCAGCACTGCAGGTACAGGTTTGCATCGCTTATTCTCCTTTGCTTAAGGAAGCATTTCTTAATCTGCAGGGCTGTTATCTTCGAAGGGCTGACCAGAATATACTGCTGCAACAAGCCATGTCACGTCCAATACTGCTCAGCTTCCATGGCAATGGCATTTAAGCATGCCCCTTCTTTCCTGGTCCTGCAGCACTTTGCGTTCTTACAATTGTTTGGACAAATGTTTGCAAGTACAAGTTGTAAACACAGAAAAGCTGCTAACTATATGTTTTTAAAAATGAGCAATTTGCATTGGATCAGTTTAAATGGATCTGAAATCCAGCTCTATAACGGTTGTATAAATAGTTTTCTGGCATAAAGGAAAGAGAGAGAACAAGGACAGCTGAAAACTCCGAAAGTCAATACTGCTGCTGAAGCTCTTTGCTACACTCCTATGACTCAGGCCAACAGCAGGGGTGCAGCATATGACAAATAAATTAGACCCTACCTATGCAAGCTGACTTGGGGGTTCACAGCAGAAAGTGAGTCAGGACAAGATGTGTGGAACACTGGCTTTTTAGAGCACTTAGATACTGTGATTTTTTTAAAAATAGAATGTAATTTAAGCTGTACTATCAACTTCAGCAAAAGTCCTGGCTTGCCAAAAGCAGCTGCTTTTTACTTCTCTTTTCAATGCCACTGCATTCTTCCTCCTGGCACTTCCCTCCTGCTCTCTCTGCATGAGTTCAAGTTTTGGCTAACAAGCTAGGAGCCCCAGAACTGCAGGGCAGACGGATCAACACAAAGGTGCCAGTAGGAATGGATCTGGCTTTTTCAATAAGATTTGTCAGCATGAGTTTGGGTGATGAGCCAACCGCATCCTGACTCAAGACCATGACTTTACCACTGTAAAATGCTCTCAGTAGAAAGCAGAATTTCCACACAGAACAATGTGAATGTATATCAAGATTTCACCTGGTTTTTTCAATATTATCCAAGGCTTACCATAAATTTCACCACATTCTCTATGGAACTGACTACTTCTGAATATGTGCCATAGTACTCAACACCCTCATTTACAAGAAAATCTCTAAAACAGCCAACAATAAAATCAAGTTCTACTCATTCTGGGCTTGATTATGCCTCAAAGAGTAACGAGGATTAACATAATTTAAAGTTGTATAATCAATTAGTTAACCATCAGGTTAATCCAAACACCAAAGCTATGAATCAAACTCCTCCCCTTGCCTGTAGGCAACCTCCTTAACCTCAGGAGATCTTTCTTTAACCCAGATGATCTTCATTCCTATTTACAAGCTGCAGCTCCTTACTGCAGGCAAACTATTCCCCATCTCTTACTATGTGCAGCCATCTATCTGTCTCTCTCCAGTCATCCAAGCAGATGCCATTTCTATTTCTCCATATTCTGAGGAACTATGACAACCTTGTAAATTAGGGTCTGAACGCAGCAACTATTCCTTCACTCCTTCCCAGGAAGGGTACAGGCCAAGAAGTAGCATTCCATGTGCATCAGACAGTGCAACTGTGTTTAATTTAATGGGGACAAAGCACATTTCCTCAACTAAAACTATGCCCATACACAGAATTCATCCAGGGACATACTGCAGTAAAGTAAACTGGAACCACACAATTATCTAAGCCTGAGCTTGTATGTGCCAGAATTGGTCTTTGTAGCCATCTGAGACAAACAAACAAAAAAAGATTAGGACTCCTAAACTCTCTTCATAGCACGGGTCCTGAACAATATAGGTAACTTTTTAAAGTTCTAAAAGCAAGGAAAGTTTTACAGGCACAGTTTCAATTGTAACTTCACCATGAGAATCACATTCTTTGTACATTAACTTATCATGAAGAGCATACAAAAAGCAGTAAAATTGGGGAAAAAATGTGGAAAGTATCAAGCTGGAGCACTTAGGTTTTTCTTACAGCTGTTTTAGAATACGTCCAAGCTCATAAAGAAATTGTTTTCAACAAATGTCTTGTTGGCTGCCCTAATTCTTCAGGTCTATTATGCAAGCAGATTATTGGCTGCTCCCCTCTTCCAAACACAAATCAATGGCTCTATCATATACTAGGAAATTCTTAAATGGTAAAAATACCCATACACCAACTGTAAATTTGGTTTTGAACATGTTACAAATACTTTTGTCTACTATAATTATTTTCTTTTATCTGGAAACTAAATACTGATATTTATAAAGCTGCATATGGAATCAGATCTATTACCACAGTTCCACATTACAAAAGCCAATTTGTTTACTGAACTACTTGTTTATCATTATATCAAGTAAGCAGCAGACTAATTAGGTTTTCTCCAGCAAATCATTTTCATGTGTGCTTTAAACTTGCTTTATGCAAATTAAAATCTTACCTTTATTAGTAGGACTGCCACAACGTATTCCACTTATGCTTTGGACAAAAATATGTTGCAATGCACTATATATGCAAATAAGCTTTGTTCTGTCATGCAGCATCCGGCATTTTGATACACAGTCAATTGCAGCAGCACCCAGTCTTTTTAGGGCCCATTTTCTTTGCATAGCAGATGTAAACAGCTCATTTTCCAATAAATACATGTTTATATGGGCTGATTGTAAGTAAACAAAGCCAAACATCTGTTTAGTTATTAGCTTTGGTATCCATTTCTCTAACTTGCATTATCCCACTTAATTATCAACACCAAAGAAAGCCAGTAGAAGTCAAGAGATTTCAAGTTGATGCAGTTAGTACGTAAAAGGAAAATAAAACAAAACACTCAAAGCACTCTTCAAAGACCATCATGCAAGTGTTGCAGAAAGTTAAGCCCATCACCCATTTTCTGTTTACCCTTGCAAGGACTTAATTACACGTGCAGCACTCTTTGCATAGCACCCATTTAATCCATGCCACCAAAATGGTAAACTTGGTAGTTACCAATCTTTTAGATGGGGTCAAAAGGGCTAATGCCTTAGATTGCTCTTAATCATAAGATATCCTCAGACAAACCTCCCCAGTCTTCATTCTGGCTCTACAAACAAAATCAAGCAGCAGTGAAAATATAGTAACTACTAAATTAAAAAAAAGCAAATAAAAACTCAATATCCACCCAATCATGTACAGCTTATTTACATTTAAAATAAGACTTTAAAATACTCTAAATTATATACAAAAGTAAATTCAGTTATTTCACTTAAATCTGTTTCAACTATTGTTATTCTTTAGGTTGATACAATTTTAATATGTTTTCCTAAAAGTCCACTGTTAAGAAAGCAAATAGAAATACATAAAAGAAAACATCTGTTCAAAGACTTTGAGTAGATGCATTAAAAAAAACTCTAAAGTTTATTTTTCATTTCTTAACCAGGTAAAGGATATTGGAACCTTAAAAGAATAAGTTGTGGAGAGTTGTTAAGAAAACTTCAGTTGTGCATGAAGGAATATTAATTCAAAGATTTTATTTTTTTCAAGAGACTTAAAAGCAGTTGTTCATTACTGGAATGGATTGAGAGCGTAATAGAATAGGATGATACCAAATTTACATATATTTCATTCAGTGATTAACTGTCACACAGTATTATTACTAACATTAATATTAAAATAAGACTTGTTTCATGAAGAAAAGTTTCATTCAACCTATCATCCTTGAAGTAACTTAAACAATTTAATTCATAATTCATATTTATTAAGTCATCATTGTTACTTGCTGAGTAATCACTTTCATGTTGTATTGCTTAGTGCAAAAAGTTCAACATTTTCACTTTAATCAAACCATCTCTTAATCAAACAATCTTAGAATTCTCAGAGTTGTGAACAACAGGTCTTCTCAGACCATTTTTTTTTGCCTTTTAATATCAAATTGTTGGTCTTTACAAAATTTAATATACACACTTTAATTGTATCTTGATATCTATCACCAGAATTAACACTGTTGCTAGAAAGCTTGGCAACAAAAAATACAGTTTCTCCCTTAAAAATAAATAAACCCCTGAAACACATACCAGCAACGTGCCCCAACATCTGTACAACACAGAGAGAAGACCACAAAGAAATGAGAATATAAAACAAAACACAACAGGATGCCTCCTGGGGACATTTGTATTCTTTTCACCTAATATTACCTGGCACTCTAAGACCATCTCACAGGTAGTGAAAATTCAAGGAAAGGGTAGCAGTACAGCAACATGACACATCATCTCAGACAGCAGAGTAAAAATGGAATTTTCTCCTCACAATCTCAAGATCCAAATATTAACACTCTTTTCAACATTCTGCCACATCCAATGAACTCGCTCTATTAAAATGCAGATTAATATGAGTGCTCAGAAAGAGCACCTGATTTTGACAATAAGATACTCCTTACTCTCAAGCAGCCTTCTGCAATTGTTTATTGAATTTACTATGTTTATTGACAAGCAGCACATGACTAAACTCCTGAAAACAGCTATGGCACATGCAGCAGTGCTAAAATTTTCACTGCATCATCCTGACACAGTGCTTCTATTGCTGAGGACAAGAGAAAAGAATCTATCAGCTCAATGTTCAGAATAAATACACCCTTATTAGAATTAAAATCTACAAAGAGCTCAGTGTATTGTTAAAATACCCTCAACAGTTCTACAAGAATTGCTTATATCAATAAATGACAAAGCTCACAGTTTGCAAACTGATTGGTATTGGAATTCATAGTATCACAGAGGGTACTGAAAAGTTACAAGAACGTAAGGACTGCTTATGCTAATTTGTCTTATTTTTAATTGAAACTTTCTGATGTTTCAATTTGCAAAGCTTGATGGATGCATATTTAACACTTTTATGAAAGATTCCTCTGTCAACTTGTTGAGTCTTAAGATCTTCTAATTTTGATTTCTTTGATGTAATAGAATTAGCCACATCTTACATGCATACACACTTAAACAAAGAAACAACGGCCAAAAAAAAAAAAAAAAAAAAAAAATCAGACTGAGCACAGGAAGAGGTCAAAACATGATATGCTAACTTCCTGGATACTCAATGCCACTTTTTCAAGAAGATATTTCAATCTTGAAGTGTTAACCTCCTCTTCCCCATTACTACTTTGGAAAAAGAGATGCAGGTTCTACAATTCACTTTGTGGAATACTTCCTATTGCTTTAAATATGAGAGTATGATTTGGTAAGTATTTGCAGGAAAGCCTACTCTGCGCACAAAAAGGACCATTTAAAATTATCTATTAAAATACAGAAATATCAAGGCTTACAGAGCTGCCTGCTACAATCAAATTCACAGTTTTTAGGGGTTCATTTCAAAGAGCTGCATACAACACTCCAGGTGGGGTCTCACCAGAGCAGGGTAGAAGGGCAGAATCCCCTCCTGTGACCTCTGGGACCTGTTCCTGATGCAAGCCCTGTCAGGACTGGCTTTCTGGGCTGCAAACACACACTGCCAGGTCTCATCCACCAGCACCCCCAAGCCCTTCTCAGCTGCTCTTGACCTGCTCACCCTCCAGCCTGTACAGACACCAGGGATTGCCGTGAGCAGGTGCAGCATCTTGTAGTCAGCTTTGTGGAACTTTGTGAGACTCCTATGGGCCCATTTCTCCAGCTATGTCCGGGTCCCTCTGGATGCCATTCCATCCTTCACGTGTGTCAACTGCACCATTCAGCTTGGTGTCACCTTCAAATTTACTGAGGGTGCACTCAATCCCTCTATATCATTAACCAATACATTAAACAGCACTGGTCCCATTACTGACTCCTGAGGAACATCACTGAAATTCACTGGGACACCTAGCCACTGACCACTATGCTTTGGATGCAACTGTCCACCCATCAAATCTAGCCCTCTTGAATTTAGAGAGAACAATATTATGGGGAACTGTGTCCATATAAATGACAAAAGCATCAGCTACCAAAACACTACAACTTGCTTTCCTGTAAGTTGGGAGGGATTCCAAATCCATAAAAGTCATAACTATTTCCTAATCCCTAAATAATGAACTATCTATTATTTCTCATTCACAGTAAGTCTGACAGGTCCCTATATATATATATATATATATCTTCTAAAATGTAATTGTAGGTCATTATCTGTGCCTAAAATCGAGCAGCTAGACATCTTAAAATTGCAGTGACCAACAGACCAATGAAGCTGACCACTTGAAACTGAGATGGAAGTTACAGATGAAGAGCAGATAGCAGTCAAGGCAGTTGGATCTTCATGATAATAAAGATTCCATTATTCATTCTTGTTTCACATTCAGGGGAACACAGGCACAGCCAAAGCAAATAATGCCACTGCCAACTTAGGAAGGCAGTCTATTTCAATAGTCCATATTTAAGAAAGAACACTAAGTGAAGACTGAACAAGTGCTTACAAAAAGCTGTTTCCTAAACCAGACAAAATCACTTATACTCCTACCCACCAGAGGCTTAATTTTCTTTTGCCAGTGCTAATGACAAAATAAAGGAGTTTTGGCATATCTCAAGAGTATCATGCATCAAACCTATGCTTTCCAGTAAGCACATTTCATCTCCAAGAAGAAAATTCTCATGGCACATACAGGAAATTCACCAGAGTTTCATTTCCAAAGATGCTTATTTTGAAACCAAAAGCTTAAACCTTTGCAGCAACCCTAAGCATGTAAGGCAGGTCAGTCAACATGAACACTGCCAGCACCCTTCTGAAAAAGGATGAGGCAAGGGTTTGAAACAGCAAAGAAAATAAGGTTAATTGATAGCTTATCTCATTCTTCATGTGGAAGGACTAGTAAATACTGCCTGAGGCTAAACTGCAAGAGCCTAAGAAAAAAAAAAAACCACATTCACATAGCTTTTAGATTTTTGATCATTACTGAAGTAGTGATACAAACAAGCAAGTGCTATTTGTGGACAGATTCACTGGCCTTTTTATTTAGATACCACTTTATATACATATATATATTTATATATATAGAAAGTATTTAGATGTTCTGCAATCAAATACTAAAAAAACTGCACAAAAATCCTACAAAAGAATAGTGGTGGTCAAAATGGGGATTATTTCCAAAATACTTTTCTAAAATTTACATACGATAATCAACAAAAACCATATTCATTGATTTCCTAAATATTGGCTATGTTTCCTTCTTCAAATGAAGATGGGCAAGTCTGTATAGATTTGCTTTCAAATCTATATGACTGCTGGGTTCAAATATTAGAATTATTAACTCCTTGATTTTATCATTTTAGCACAGTAAATGACCACAAACATCCAAGCACCATACTGAATTACTCAAGCCATCAAATAAAACCAGAGCAATTAGATTTCTGAGAGAATCAAATCCTCTTTTTTGTATAGAACATTTATCATTTGTAATTCCATGTCTTAAAGAACTCAAGTGTCACAAAATGATGGTCAGGCTTATCTTTTAGCTGTTCCACATGTCACATGTATATATTTAATTCATGCAACAACACACTGCATCTCCCAATTTCTTTGAGTATAACTGAGTTGTTCACACAAGTAAAAAGCACCTTTTCAGCAGTGCATGCCTTTTTAATCACTAGTTAAGTATTAAAATCTCTCTAGCAAACAAGATATAAAATGATCAGCAACATGTAACAGCATTCTTTTGAACAGAAGCATTTCTACAATAGTGACAAGGAAGAATGCAAGCACTGGAGTTAATGACCTTCTACCACCCTTCATCTGGGTACCACTGCCAGTATTGATGACTGACTGTTGATAAGTTATCAGGTGGTAATAAATATGGGGGAGGGGGCAGGGAATGAATACTTGAATTAAGTACACTCCTGAAGAACTAACAAGAATGTGAAGGTGAGAGGGATTTAACAAGTTAGTGTGTTTAAATCACACAAACTGTACCAGTTAGTAAAGGGACCTCAGAGCAGCAAAAACTTTTAGACAAACTCTCAGACATAGAAGTACATCCTGGAAAACTTCCACAGTAAATACAAGTAGTCAAGGCTATTAAGAACTAATTTACTACTCAGCAATTTGTGCCTTAGCGTATTTCCTCTTAACATTACACAAACAGTCACTTAATGTATCTGTAATGATTTTCTTTTGTATAAGTATTCCATACAGCTCTTCATCTTTAAGGTACTTCATACACCAATGCATATAGCATTATTAATTAATGTTGTGTATTCAATTAATAATATTGTGTATTCAACTATATGTATGTATGTGTGTGTGTATGTATATATATTTGGCTATATGAATATTCAGGGCCAAATAAAAATCACTTTGTTGCACATAATTAAAATCTGACATGGTCAAAAACAAACACATGAAGACCCTGCTAGAAGTATGTTTTGCATTTGGAATCACTACTACACACTTCAGTCTGGTAGTTCTGAAGTATTCTGGGAAGCAGATATTAACTCAAAGTACCAAAAATTCTCCATGTGTGAGAAACTGTTATTTTAACAACTCTCTTCATCAAGCCCAGCATTTACATAGCAGCAAAACCAAGATTCTACAGAAAAGAGTCCAAATTTATTGGAAGCTCAATTTAAACACAAAACCAGACTTTTACAGGGTTTATAAACTAAAATGCAGATATAGGGCATAGTTTTATAATTGATCAACAGTCAATATAACTAAGAATGAAAAACATAAGAGCCCAACATAGGACTCCAGTGGTGCTGTGATAAACTGCTACATCTTAAGTTAATCAGATTTAATAAACACTGACAATTGAAAATCTCCTAAATATGGGGAAAGGAAGGGGGATCAGAGTAAAGCTACCAGGGCTAGAGAAAAGTCTCACATTTCAAAAGTGGTATTTCCCTTCACATAAGGTTTTTAACTTAAGTTATATTAATATGAAATTATATTCGCTGTAAAAAGAGATTGTTCATTGCTTGGAAAGAAAAATAGTAATGAATTCCTAGAACACATTTCTTCTTCAGGACAAAAAATAGCAAAAAGGTCAAAAACAGTAACAACGATAAAGAATACAGTTATTCCACTTTATGTATGATTAATTGCATTTGCAGGAGACAAACTGAATACATAACTAATCTGTTGTATCTTTTTTCATATAGAGAGCAAAAGATTTTAAGAGAATAAACAGATTAATTTTCTCCCCTCTTTGTAAACTGCAACAGGACTTCTGGTTAAGGTAATTCCTACAAAGAGTAAAGAAGCACTTAAATTGAATCAGAACACAAGTAGTAAGTAAGTGCATATATTTCCTTTCTAGGAAACTAGGGTAGCAAATCTGTGTGTAATGGCTGACCTTGCTCATGACAAGAACTTTAAATGTGCAATAGATCTGCCTATGCTCTGAAGGGATTACAAACACAGCTACCAGGGTAAAGACCACCATGTGTTTTCCCCATCCTACTGATATTATATCCAACAAAAGACTACCAAGTGGAACACAGAAGGCTTGTATGAGAATTAAGCAATTAATTAATAGGAGAAAATAACAAACTGAAGGTTTCATAGGGGGGGAAAAACAGAGCAGCTTGGATCTATACAGAATCTAGGCAGTAAACCTCAGCCCACTATAAAATATAAAGGTGAACCATCCCTGTTAAACCATATGTTCCACTGACTTGCAGACAAGACTGATGATTCCTCCAGCACACCAGAATTTTTGATTCCCATTTAGATATTCAAGGACCTTAGTGGTATACATTTCAGTAAGAAAGAAAACAAAACAAAATCAAATAAACTCAAAGTAACCAGCATAGGATGGAAAAATAGGGAGAAATTATATCAACTTTTTCCATACCATTGAATCCCTCCACATGAATTTTTTTTTTTTTTTTAATGTAGACATGCAATCCATCATTCTTTAATGGTAACAGTAAATAACAGAAGCATTCAAAGTGAAAAAACAATGTTCTTATACTTTATTCTGTATGTTTCTATGGCACTACTAGTACTGCTTTGTCAGCTCAGAAATGTTCCATAATAAGCAGCCTACAGCAGAAAAGCAGGTCTAAGAACTAATTAAAACTATACCTGAATGAGTCTCAAAGAGAGTCTAGCTTCTGGATTTCAGCAATGAAACAGTAGAGAAGTGAACATGCATCAGGTATGACAAAAAAACTAATGGTTAATAAATAAAAAGAAGGAATGGAAGACACATGAACAACACTAAGTTAAATCAGCATGATCTACAATTATCTAGGTATAAACACAAAACAGCCAATTGCATTTACTAGCAGAACACGAAGTCGCAGTAGGTTACAAACACACATGCCAAACCAAACAAAAAGAACAGCTAACATCATCCTATTGCACACTTAGGACAACTAGCTAAAACTACATGCTAAGCATGCTAAAAAATACCCTCTAGAAGCTTAGAGGAACAGGAGGTTTTTGAGTCATAGCCTACCATGCTGACACTTTGGCCAGAGAAGTTGGATTTGCTTACCTCCTGTAAAAGATCTGCTTGTTCGATGGCTTTAAGAACATTCTTCTTGGATGTCTCCTGAACTTCCCCTCCTAAAAGGAACTCATCCAGAATGAAATAGGCTTTTTCAAAATTGAAGATGATATCAAGTTCACAGACCTAAAAAGAACATCAAGCATTATTGCAAAGTGGGAGGATACTCTCACTTGAGGTATATCCTCTCACAAAACTTAACTTGTTCACAGCTTCACCAAACTTTACCAAATCTAGATGTTAGCCTAAGGCTGTAACCTTGTAAGGACTGGGGCAACAATAAAAATCACACTTTGGAGGAAGAAAAATGACCATCATTTTTTTGCTTGAGTTAAAAACAGCTACAGCAACCTCTGAAAAAAAGCTTTTACTGTTAAAAAGGCTTCAATTCACAGCAATCTGTAAGACACAGCTCTTCAAGACACAGAGAATATCCCCTATAAAAGCTCTCCTGTTGCCTGCAGTATGCAAAGGCAGCTCATGCAATCTTACAGAAAGATATGAAAACAAACAATCTCAAATTTCCTGTTCAGTCTGTGCATTTCATAGTCAGAAGGACTACGAAGGAAGACAGAATGAGCACCAGTTTTTCTAGGAGTGTTCATGTACATTACTACAGCTGTTTGTGTTTGCAGTCTGGGTAAGCAGATGTCTCCTTCGTCTCTCCTTACCATTCCTGCCACTTCACAACCAACTGTCTCCTTTGGAAGCAGATGTAATAAGGGCTCACACTAGAGTAGTACCAGGGAGAAGAAAAGCCTCCTGCTAAAGAGTAAGTGAGACTACTATGAAATTTAAAAATAAAGGCAATTAACACCAGATTAATTACAGTTCTTCTCCAAATCGATGATTTAATTTTGTATTTTAATAGAGGCAACCATCGGTTTTGTTTGGCCAAGCAAGTAACACAAAAGGTATTAAATGCACCTTTTCAATTACTAGGTTATGTTCTTGTAAAAGTGCTGTGGGCATAAAACAAAATGACAAAATATAAAGAAACTAACTCACACTTCCAAAATATTTGTCAAGAAGTTCTACATAGCGATGAATTATTTCCAGAGTTATTAGTTCATTGTCCTGATCTTCAATAGCACAGCAGAAATAGAGACTTGCATATCTGTAATAACAAAATAATCCTGTTGTCAGCATATGAACATAAGCAAAATGAATGCACTTGAGGAGTATCACATTCTCAGCAGTCTTTCTTTCATCATATTGGTACTCCAAATCACAACCAAGCAAGTCCTACTAAAGAATGGCTGAAAGACCAGAAGACACACACATGTACAAGGGAGACCTCACTCTGTCATCCTTTAGCTGACAGAACTAGAAGAGCCAAAGAGGTGGTTGGAAAACTAAATACATTTGATTTTGTGGCATCATGGGAGAGTTCTGAGATGCCATAATTTCTTCTCCCTCTGTAATAGCCATACACCAGTATATTAATCAACTAATTCAATGTTAAGCTTTCATCATGTAAGCTATACACAGATACTAAAAACCATAGTAAATGCCTCAAAATTACTAAAATGAATTAGCAATTAGGGTTTGGTCTTCATAGAGAATTACAAAAATTAAAAAAACTCTAAAACCAACACCAGTGTCATCCACCCCAATTATTATTAAGTCAACAACTCAATCCCTACTAACTGTCCTGACATCAGACTAATGAGAGGTCATCAAATAGTTTCTAGCAATCCACTTCCATCTTAGAAGATAGAGAAGCCCTAACTTCAGATATGATCAAGTTCCACCTTACAAAAAGACCATATAATTCTACTGTGCTCTACCATACATTTGTTCAAGTCATGTTTAAAGAAAGCTGATTAAAAAAAAAAAAAAAAAAAAAAAAAAAAAAAAAAGGCAGGAATGAAAGCTGAAAACATCATTCAGTCTTTTCTAACATGCCAAAACCATACACCTTTCAGTCACACATGGCACAAACTAGATTTCAAGTACCACCTGTTGTAACTGCTAATTTACATTAACCAGGAACAGCTTTTGTCTGCCTCTTTAGAGGGGACAACTGGCCACATTAAGCACTCCGAGCAGCCAGCCCTACTGAAAAAGAAGTCATTCAGATGTAAATACCTAGTTTAAGGTGCATAGTTGTTTCCCATACAGAGAAATCCATGCATCTTTTAATCATTACAGGTATTTTATCAGCTGGGACTTCTCAGACTTTCTGGCTAGAAGTTCTGAAAACACCCCTTTATTGCTTTATTTTCAGCTATGTAGAAATTTGTCTCCTAGACACTATCCAGTACCATTTATGATCTGAAAATGTCCTCCTTTCTCCCACTCTGCTCCAAATCATACTGCTACAGCATCAACGTGAAAGATTAATCAGAATAGCTTTTATACAAAATCTTTAAACTACTAAAAATATTATTGCCTATCTTACCACAAAACATGATGGTGGAAGAGAAGGATACCTTCACTGAAGGACATCTTCATTCCTTCTCTCTTTCATCTCTTCACCACAGGGATTCATCAGCTCATCAGAAGTCCTATCTGAGCACAGTTCTTTTGATTTTACATTGTTATGTTTATGTCTCACTAATTTCTCAAGGACATGTATAGTCATTGTAGTAGCTTGCAACATTCAGTCTGTATAAGGAACCTAAACTATTTTTAACAGTATTGGAAAGAAATATTATGAAGAAAAAGCATGCTTTCAAACCTATTGAGGAATTTGTAAGCTAAGCTCCGTGTTATCATATTTCATTGTAGCTAAAAAGAACATTGACACATTATTTGACATTTACACTAATCACCAACACTCAGGCCAAATCCATCTAAACAAAGCTTTTCATCACCTTCAGATGAGCAGCAGTGATTATGATGAAGTGCAGTTAAACTGCTTCCTTACAGTGCTTAAACACAAGTTGAACTACATAGCAGCAGACCTTATCAAATCAAATTTGATTTAAATATTTTAAGTTTATCGATACGGGACAGTCCCTCTCTGCTCCCCTAGTACTTAAGGGTCTTTCTTGATGCACAGAACTACTTTATGGAAAGAGAAAAGGGGAGGGGAGAGAGTGAGACCAACGTAAAACACTTTCTCAGAAAATGGTCTGCTCTCTGTGTCCTTATTGAAAAGAGGAAAGTAACATACATTCAAAAGACCGTATTAGGCAGCTAGTGAGTAGACTGCACATTCAAGCTCTGCCAACTGCAGTTCTGGAGAAGTAAGACCAAGAAACAAAAACTACTCAGTGGGTATCAACACAAAAATGGAGGCCTGGGTATCTATTATTATATGCAGAGAATATTTTAGTATTTATTTTTTAAGTAGGAACCATGACTAATGGATCACTACTCAACAAAAGAAAACAAATGCAGATTTAATAAGTCTGAATGGCAAATGGCAGAAGAGTATAAACAAGTCATACCAAAGAGCATGAGCATACTACAAAGGAATGCCTCAGATCCAAATTCTCAGAGGCATTATTTCAATATTTTCCCCTGCAGGAAGGGCTTCAGAAAAATTGTTCACTTATAATCCACAGCAGACATTGGAAGTTTTGCCAAGTGTAGAAGTTTACATGGACAGTATCCACACAAAGACAAGTAGATTACTTGGGCTCAAAAAGATTTCTGCTCTGCAGAAACAGCTTCTTCCTAATGAGCCTGACAGAAACGTTTTATATGCACCCAATGAAAAGGCAAACCCTGATAGAAAAGTAAATAAAGTGTAGTCTGTAAGAAACATTCTGCCTTTTTTATTCCGACTGCAGTTATGGTCTTTTTTTATCTCACTAAATATTATTAAAATAATCTTCAGACTCAGCTGCTTACCCCCATATAGGAAAATATTTTATGATAAATATCCTCCACTTATCAGAAAGGGGACCAAAACCAGAGAGACCAAAAACTGCTTGGACAAAATCACCTGAAAAGGTAATACAGGATTAAAGAACAAAAGGTAACACAGAGAGTATAATACTTATGCAAATTCCTGCCTCAGATGGCCTCAGGATTTTTTTTTATAGGAAACAAATCAATGCATCTTCCCCTCAAGAGTTACAATATTCAATAATGGGAAGCCTCAAAACAGGCAGGCAATGTTTCAGCAAAATTCTCTTCTGCTCTCACAGTCAGGTTCAGTAACTCTGCTGAGAGATCAGGCCACTGTGGGCAGAGCACAACTTGCAAATCCTACCACCTCAGAGGTGTTCTCCTCCTAGAGGAGAGAACACCTGCCTAAAGTCATCCCTGGAAGTTTGTCAGCAGGTAAGCCTGCAAACAAGCTGTAAGTCTGTCAGCATCTAAGTCACTTTGCATGTAGATCCTAACTGCAGAAGTTTAAAGCTTACAAAGTTTGGTACAAACAGAACTGAACTCTAAACGATAACCAGGAGGCAGACAAGTGCTTAATGAGCCCAAGAATCTGTGGTTTGCTGATAGCTGACCCAATGAAAATTGGGACCACTAATAAGCTGTGCTTGACTAAATTTTTTTCTTGCCCCACAACTTCACACATTTCTTTAATAAAACATGAACTTCTGAGGCTTCAGGACAGAGTCTACCAAAGTAAAGCACTTTTCCAGTTTCTTATTTCAGTAAGGCTATAGCCCTCAGCAGTTTCAAAATGAACAAGAATTTGATATTGCTAATTCTCTAAAAAGAAGCAGCTGCTTCTTCATACTGAGGTCCTCCTAGTGCCACACAAATTAGAACCCTCTACAAAGAAGACCTGATCTAATTAAAATTATCAATCCCAAGTATCTAATTCACTATAATCATTACATTCAGTCAGTTTTACAAAGCTACCTAATCAACACCACAGTAAAACTTCTAAGAGACACAACTGGCTAAGTTATACATAAGGAAAAAGAGGAATCATGTCAACTGGCACATCCCACTGGCCACATGGCTGTACCTTCAGTTCACAATACCTTAAGAGGCACAATGCACAATGGGCTCTTTCATTGCTTCTTTCAGCAGAGGGAAGGTAGACAGTAAGTTTTAAAACTTACTCTGATGTAAGGCTTTAACATAACCTCTGATTCAGATTATGTCATGAAGAAGTAAAAGATAACTGCCACATCAAGAGCAGCAATTGCTATGGTAGTTTCATAATATCATATTCCAAATACAGTTCCAAACTGACACATAAAAGCAAAGCCACAATCCTTAATCAAGTAACTAATCAACAATAACTAAGTCCCATGAATGCAGTTAACCAAATGCTAACAAAATAAAATTTCTGGTTTTCTCCAAGTTCTGATTTTGACTGCAGTATACTACACAATGAAAATAACTCATATTGCCAGAAGCTAAAATAGTGAACAGAAGAAGTCTTCAGAGAAAAAAAAAAAAAAAATCACATCCTAAGTTCCTTCTTTAGCAAAATTAGAAATTATAAGATTTAACACTTTTTTTCTGCCACAGGGAGAAAGCTGCATGAACTTCTACCCTATATGCTCCAAAACCACTAAGTTACTTTTTAAATGACAAAAATGTGAAGAGCAAACGTATCAGTTGTGTTTGTTAAGTTTCTAATCAGCTGTTTGCAGATGACTTCCCCTCTATTTTCGTAAAGCATAATTGTTGTTGGCTTCCCATATTTAATTTTTTATTTTCCCAGCAAGTCACTTCAAATCTCTACGCTTCTTGAAGTTAGAAGCTCACATCCTCTTTTTAATCTTTCGGTGTCTATCAGCCTGAAAAACTATCTTCCAAACCAGCCACAGGATACATATAAGCCAATTCACACACCACAACAAAAGCTGGGCACCTTTCTGACCGTGTTGTGTTGTGCTGAAGGAAAACAACTTAAGGAGGCAGTGACTGAGCCTATGTTGCAACCATTATAAATGCTACATGTATGAAACCAGAGTGAAATAAAAGCTACATCATGTACATTTAGATGAATTTTAAGATCTATTTCTTTGAAGATTCAGAAAAAATCCTATAAAGATGAAATGCTACAGAGCTAAGGAGGCTAATCAAAATAGTCCAGCAGTCTTAATAAATGTTAGGTATCATAAGGAAGCTAAAGCTACTGTCTTGCCAACTTCTGCATTTGAGTTCATTTTGTTCCTGCAAAAAGGTATGATGAGATCCTTGAATGTAATTCTGATACTGCCAATCATTCTTTGAGCTGCAATATCTAGGTTCAATTCTCCTACATGTGAACAATAAACACACTCTAAAAACAAAAACAGCACTGAAATTTCAGTAATTTAAGACTCAAAATAGCAATAGGCACATACTTTTGTAACTTATATTGAAAAACATTTGCACCAGTAGGTTCAGATCCTTCCCAGCAATAGATCAGACAAGAACAAATCTGAGCAGAGATCCTCTAGAGATGCTCAAGAGGAACTGGGAGCACCTTTTGCAATTTCACAAGCCATAGAGTTTCCTTCTCGTGTGTTTCTCTTTTAGCCACCACTTTTTCAGCTATGAAAAGTCACCCTTTAGAAAGAAATCATACCAGCTGGTGCTCATCATCTTTAATTATGGTGCAATGATGGAAACAAGTCCCACAAACCTAAGAGCTGTTAGTGTTACCACATACAGACACTGCAGCTATCATCTCTTATAACTAGTCCTTCTGGTGATGTTTCAGTTAAAAAAAAAAAAAAAAAAAAAAAAAAAAGCTGAGATGTTCATTAGCTTGGTACAAGCTCATCTTTAGCAGTTTCATAGGTTCTCTGTGCCAGACTGGTCTGCAGAGAGTGAAATAAGCTACTGCAGTCAGCTGTGCACACCAGCAGTCCAGCAGACAGACTGCAGTTTAGATCATTTTTAGCCAGACATAGACATCTCCCAGAAAATTTCTTCATTCTCCTTGACTACAGGACCCATATCACTGTGATGCAAAAACACCACAACGTTCAGCAACTTAAACAGTCCTACCCAAATTTCCACCAGTTCTCTAGACACAAAAGGACATGGCAAGTAGTTGACAGCAACAAAGAGGGGAAAAGCAGCTCTGTGGCATCATCCCCAGAACAGCTACTGCTGTTTAAGACTTTGTAAGGAAGGAAACAGACTGGCCTACTCATGCTTCATTTTTCTGATTTAGGCTCATGAGTGCCCAGCTGAAAAGGCACTTGCAGGCATTAATACAGAAGGAAGCACAGCAAGTGTTTGAGCACGCTTGTCTACAGACATGTTCAAGGAGTTTTGTGAGGAAATCCAGAGGCAGAAGAAACTGTGGATGCTATTAGCTATTAGCACAGCTTTATGCATTGTTTCTCCTCTTTCCTCCTCATGCTGAAGAACTACATGCATTAGGCAGACCAGCAATACTCAGATGCGTATCTTCACACAAACCAAGGTATATATGAGAGCAGCACTTAAAACTTCTAAACATATTTGATACTACCCATGTGTTATCCTGGAAAAAAGTTATTTCTGGTCCAGTCCTTCCTGTCCTATCTACAGGGAATACAACAATGTTTACTGTGGGGCACAAACTGCCTAATATCTCAAGGAGAAAACAGGAATGCATAAACCTTCTCAGGTTTACAACTAACTAGGGAAGAGAAACAACTCAAGACTTTGTAGCACCACCTTTAGCTGGAAGAGATGCAGACTACCACATCAGGAGGAGGATTACTGTTATTTCTGGAGAAGAATTATGGTCACACCACTACACTGTGATACATTCTGAAGATCAGCACAAAGCTAAAAAATGCTCCCCAAACACTCCTAGAGAGGTTGTGGAACAACTGAAAAATGAAATTACTGTGAAGAAAATCACAAAGTTCTTCCACCAAAAGAAAGCCAGCCATGACTTTTTTACTTCTGAAAACTCCCTTTTTGTATTTAAGAGGAAGAACAAAACAAAACAAAAATGAAACAAATCCAAAAGAAACAACTAAACAAAAAAAAACCAACCAGACAAAGCAATTTGAAAAAATATTTCTATAAGCCTTTAAAAGCAAGTTACATTTTCAGGTGATTTATGAAGCCACTGCTTGAGGTAAATATTTATAAAATTTTTATCACTTATTAAATCTGAAATGCCTACAAATATGAAGCATGTATGTACTGTGTGAACCTAAACAGAGTACCAAGAAGAACTGCCACTCCTTATGAAAGTAGGAAGAAAGCTCATCTCTTCAGTACATTTCTAAATGCATGAGTGATTTTCCACACATGAATGGCTCCTGCTTGGTTATCAAATTAGATTCAAGAGAAAAGTCAGTCTTCTCTGTAACCAGCAGAGGGAAGGGAAAAAAAAAAAAACCAACAAAACAAAAACAATCTTCATTATTTTCTTGCTACTTAATACACGGTTTGTAAAGCATGGCAATTACGAGGTTAGTGAGACAGAACCACCTTTTGTAGACAATCTTCAGGTCTCTCCATTCCAGGAAGCTGCACATTTTCGGTTTGCGGGCTAATACTGTTTGAACAAGTTCCCTTGTGATTTTCTTCTTTTCTTTGTCAGATAATGGGACATACCACTTCTGGAGTCTCAGTTTCCCCTGGCGACTAAAAAGCAACATAAACTGCATCTGTTGAATTGGAAGGAGGGGAAAAAAAGAAAAGCATTAATCTCAGTCTTCGACTTTTGAGAAGATCTCTCTGAGAAAAACCAAACAGGAAGCAAGACGGACATCCAAAACCCTAACTACATTATGTATTTCTGCAGCACTGGCAGATGTTACACAAGATTTGGAAGTAGCAGCGATACAAAGGATTCTGCTGAGCAAGGTCAGTCAAGCCAAAGGCAGAAGAAAGCGCACACAAGTTTCAGAAAGGGGTGTCAGAACCATCGGCTGGCAAGTGAATATACCCCAATTTCAGACCAGCCACGTCCAGCACCAGTACGGTTTCATTCGCGTTTTCTATTCAAGACGACACCAAAACAGCACAGCAGACTCTTCCAATACCCAACCTCATTTCCAATTCACTGGATTAGAGCCCTACAGGAGCAATTTGCACTTAAAATCTTTCTGAAAAACCTCGGAACACTTTAAAAGACATCAAACCTCCCAGCGGAGCGTCCGACGGCACAGAAAAGCCAATCTTTTCCCACGTTACACAAAAGGACAGATTAAGTGCTTTCCCTACGGTCCTATGTTCCAGGTCTCGCTTCCTCTAAAGGAGTGATGTTGCAATTATATTTTAAGAGGAACTTGCCGGGCTCTGTTTTCCAGCAGCTGTAACATTAAATAGAATGACTCGGGCTTCTTTCTTTCGCCTTTTTGCTCGAAGTTGTACCGGGCTGGGGAAGTTTCCCAGGCAATACGACAGACATGAAATACGATGCTAAAGCCCAGCCTGGTCCCGGGTGACAAGTGTGACCAGCGCCAGCCGCGACGAGCGGCGGCCGCGTCCGCAGCGGCTCCGCGGTGCCGGGCGGGGGCAGAGCCCCGCAGCCTCCCACCATCCCAACATCCCGCCTCGCCTCCCCGCCGGCCCCAGCACCGCCCCGGCTCCCCCGACGCGGAGCGGGCGGCTCGGGAGGAGAGCCTGGCTCCGCGCGGCTGTGCTCACCGTGCCCGGGAATAGCGGAGCTGAGGCGGAGAAGGAGACACCTCTGCCCAGACCGGCACCCCCGTGCTGCCGCCGCGGCCGCCGAGCGGGACTGAGGGGCGGCGTGGCCGCGCATGCGCCGCGCGGTGTTTGCTTCCAGCACGTGCGCGCCCGGGAGGCGGGGAGGGAGGGGGGCGGAGGCTGAGGGGGCGCGCGCGGCGGGCGGGAGTGGCGGGGCTGCCGGTGAGGGGACTGGGACAGCGAGGGGACTGGGTCAGCGAGGGGATTGTTCTCCTGAGGGGACCGAGCCTATGAGGGGATTGTCCTGCTGAGAGGACTGAGTCTGTGGAGGGCTGCCCGTGAGGGGACCGAGCCTGCGAGGGGATTGTCCTTCTGAGTGGACTGACCCTGTGAAGAGATTTTCCTTGCAAGGGGAAGTTTTTCCCCTTAAGTCATCTTGATTACGAGCTGCAATTAGATTGGCAGGACCAGCCGGCGACATGGACCTAGCGGTGTTGTGTTTCATTAATGCTTGGCATTAAAATTATCATTCATGTGTTTCTGCAGGGTCTTTGAGTGCTGAAACAACGCACTTTGGGGGTTTGGTTGGTCTGCTTCGTTGTAGATTGGTTTGGTGTTAAAATTCTAATGGAGGTGGGCTGAAAACACATTCGTTAATTGAGAGAAACAGAGCGGTGTCTCTGCAAGCCGAAGTCGGAACACCTTATCGTAAAAAACAAAATGTTTCAAACACCTAAAGCTCTCAGCACCACCCCCGGCACTAAAGAACAGCGGAGCTGCCCTGACCGGGCTGATCCCATAATGGTGTGACAGTGACCGACAGAGCCCGCGGAAGGGTCGTGCTCCCAAAGCAGCTCCGTCAGGAGCAGCTCACAGCGCCTCGGGATGTGTCACGCTTGTATTACTTTCTATTATTGACACTTTAAATAAGCGCCCATTCTTCTGGCTACGAAACGGCTATGGCAGCAGAAACTGGGGCTGGAAATGCTTTGTGTAAAAATGTGCCTGGTCTGAAAGGAAAGCCAATTTGCTGGCATTTCAAGGAATGCTATAGTCATTTGTACTTGAGGAAAACTGCAGATATATTCGTGATTTTATAGAAGAGGTTATAATTGTACAAGTGAAGTGGCATGAAGACAAGGAGGTGTATGTGAAGCCAAGCTGAATGGATCAGGCAATTGCAGTATTAGAGGTCGTGTTGCAAATGAGAGCTGCTGATGTAGGGGCTTGTTCCTGTCACATTTAATGTTCGTTGAGCAGCTGTCCTGTTCTCATGTTAACCTGGCTTTCATCAAGCACAGGAGGAGTTGTGCGTTCAGGATCTGTTACCTCAGAGTCTGCCCTTATAGCAGGGTGTTACTTTGTCCTCAGCAGTAGCCAGGCTTTGCAGTTCTTTCCTGTGAGATTATTCCATGGTCTAAAATACCCTGCTTTTCAGGAAACTTTCATAAACAATTCCTTTCCTAATCAGCGCTTTGCTCATCTTTGAATTCAGCATCATGTATTTGGTGATTCTCTGAGTGCATGTACACTTCTTTGAGACCTTCTAAGCCATAATTTAAGCTAGCAACTAACTCTTATTTCTGTTCATCTATGCAACTTCCAGTTTATTAGCATCGTTATGGTAATGGGAGCTCCAGAATTAGTTTCTAAAGGAGTTATACCAGACCTGTGTTATGATGTGTCACTTCCCAGCTCAGTGAAATATTTCTGCATATGGATCAAACCACACATTTTGCAAACACACAGTTGATTGAAATCAAACTACCCAGATGGTTCAGAAATGTCTGTGTTTTGGTGGCATAATGTCTCAAAGCTTCAGATTCAGATTCTTTTCTTCTTTTTTCAATCCTGTAATTTTTTTTTTTTTTTTTTTTTTGACAGATTTTACTGCTCATTTACAGTTACAATTTAATACAGTGATACAAGGGCAATTGTTCCACTACTTTTCTTTCTTCTCTCTTTTACTTTGCTGGATTTCTTCAGACTGTAACCTGGAGTTTCGTCATTACATCTCCTGGGCAGAATCACTCTGCTATATGCAGTTTCAGGAGCTGTGGTAAGGCATGTGAGACCAGTGCTACATTGTGGAAGCACTGGTGGAAACTCTCACTCGGTGCAACTTGGCATAAACTTTCTGTCTTCTGCAGCCTGTCCTGCCTCCTCATCCGTATTTCAGACAGAGAATGCAATGTTCTCTGCTGGGATTGCCACTCATATGATCATTCCTTAACTCATTTCTCTCAAAATGACCCTGCTTATTTTAAGCAGTTTAAGGCATGATTCCACGTCAGTTTCAGATCATCTGAAACACCAATTTCTCCCACCCTCTCATTCCATTCCCACCTCTGTGTTCCCATCCCTTTTCCTGTGCTGGCACTTTCCAGCATCTCGTATTGCCAACAAGGCTGATTTTGGCTGTACAGGTGATTGAGGGAGTTGGCTTCAGGACTGAGCACCTGTGTCAGGGGACAGTGACACAGGTAATGCTGTCCCTTCTGTTTGTGCTATTTCTTTCAGGAACTTCAGAGGACTTGCTGTTCACATTTTTTTCTCAGTGTTACAATTTGCACTAATTGTCCATCTTAATGACTCCATCATTTGTTCCTCTATGAAATTATCATAGCACCCATTGAACTAGCAATGTACTGAGCTAGCTCTAATAATCAAATTGTTAAAGATATATATGATGCTTACAACAATAATATGTCTTTGAGTATTCCACAAACTCATGACAGTGCAAATGTCAATGCAGTCTAATTTTAGACATGACACAGTGAGTCTTCTGTTCATTAGCTTTTGTTCATTGTCTTATATCCAGCTTGATGATAATCCCCTGATTTATTTTGGATGGATTTTTTTTTAGCTGCTATTCTTGTAGAATCCTTTGTATAGTTGTAGAATCCTTTGTATTCCATTTTAGATGTAAGGCAAGTCTTCAGGGATATGTTCATTGACCATAAGACATTTGGGGTCCTCAGCCAAGAGTTTGCTTTGCAAGTTATTTCCAGCATGACTTAAGACACAGAAGAGAACGGCCTGGAGCTGGGGAGAGAGGCAGGAAGGAAACTTACATCAAGCAAGATTAAATTTGCTTGGGTTTGACTGCTATGGTTTATGCCAATTTTGATGGGTTTGTTTGTTTGTTTGCTTTTAGTTAATTAGACTATAGTTGTTTTGTCTGGAATAGTGGGTCTTATACAAAAATTAATAAGGCGAGCTTCCTGGAATTTGGCACTTCATGCATGTTGTTATTGCCAAATCTGAAGTGATAAAATAATTTTGTTGTGTTTTCACTCTCAGCCAAAATGATTGGTAACATGAACTTTATAACATGAACTATTCATTAATTCAAACAGAAAATTTGCTTACTACATTTTAATACAGTTTTTTTTTCTTCACACATTATTTAGTAAAGAAAGGTTTACACCTGCCTCTTTTTTAGCCATCTCAGCACCCTACAGAGGAGGGCAAAATACTTTAAGAGTACATGCTGTGTTTTTGCAGTCCTCTACTGAAGTAGGGCATGGATGTGTAAGTACGACTCATTTAACTGTTAATTTATCTTCTTGATGCTCAATATCAGGCTACATTTGCACTGACTGAATAACTGTGAAGTCATTATGAAGGCAATAAGAACTGAGTTACTACCCTTGGAAGTGATTACTGCTGGGTTTTGCCTCTTAAGCCTCCAATCAGGACATGACGTTACTATATGCAGTTCCCTTCCCTGATGTGCTGTCTGAGCATTGGCCAAGCTATCAGTGTCCCATTATGATTCATACAGAACAGTAATCCCAGTGGAACCAATGGAAGTATAAATGAGACCAGAAATGACAGATTTCATTGCTATGCTATGCTTTTTTTTTTTTTTTTTTTTTTTTTAATCATGGAGCAATCCCTCTTGATTAAATACTATTAAGTGCAATCTAGTGGCCTGATTGCTAGGTGCTATTAAATCATCAGATCATGGCTAGTGTCCTTACTCATCTGTCTTTTCTTTGTAGGAGTCACAGGTTTGCCTGTCTTCTCTTAAACACAGTTGATTTTCAGCAGACACATATGGCTCTCAGGAGCACAGATGTCAGGTCACATGTGTGATAGGCACAGGTCCAAAATGATCATCATGGAGGTTTATCCCTGAAGCTGAATTATCAGAGCTGAAGGAATAGTTTGAAGCTGAAGTGTGCAGCCTGGTTATGGAGAATTGCAGTCTAAACCGTGCCTTACACGTTGTGCTTTGGAAAATAAAAACATGCTTTTGAAAGTGTTTGGATATGGAGAAGTGAGGCAAGGGAGTATGCCAGTCAGTGAGAGGGTTTCCTCTTAGCTACCATATTTATTATGCTCAGCCTGGTGCAAGACACGGCAGCCATTTGAATAGAACACACACGAACCAGCTGGCAGCATTGGCTGTGTTGGGCTAGTGAGCAGCAGATTTCTCTCTTACTTAGGTCATGTTCTTATCTTTTGCTTGTCCATGTTTATGTTGGAGTAGTGCTCAGAGGCACTGAGAAGTGAAGAAAATAACTGCACTGCAGAAATTTATGAAGAAGTTGTTATGACTGCTGATGCTTCTTCCTGCTCCACTGCTACAAACTTTGCCATAGTGCAGCAAAGAACTGAACAGTTTCTGAAGGAAGTGTGTGAGGAAACCTGAATTTTTAGCCTCACAAGGAAGTGGCTGGGAGGAATGGAGAGAGGAAGGGAGAGGAGGCTGGGATTTCTGAGACTGCATGAATACTTTAAAGAGTTGTTCAATACCGCATCTCACGTATATCTTGCTCATCCTTTGGCAATCTTAAGAAAGCAGCTGCTGCCACTGCTGTTTCTGAAGTGGCTGATACTGCAGGTTAGTATTCTTGCTGTATCCATACCCTCATATGAAGGAGTATTTGGAAAGGCTTGTGCAGAACTACTCAATATTTCCCAGGATGAAGAAATTTTTTAATATACCGGGACATGACTTTGGATAGGACACCTGGGAAGTCAGACACATTCAGAGGAAGATACTGCAACAGGTTTTCTGGTACAGTTTGGTCATCCTAAATGCACTGAAGTCCTCATTTAGGCATGTGTCCACTTCTGTCCTTGCTTTGAGACAGGCCAAACTGGTGATCCTGTAAGGCCTCTTGATCTGTGTGTGGAGACTGATCTAACATACCTTAGGAGGTACTGCCTTTTGCACCAAGTAGATAATCCAGTTTCCACCTTCTGACTTTCCTGGATTGGCACATTCCTTTGTGTAGCAGGAGGTACGGACTTCCACAGCAAGTGTCTTAATTTTCAGTAGGTAAAAACTTTTCATGAAAACTTGGGAACTGCTCTGACTCTGAGGTGGCAACCTGAAACCAGAATTTTTCTTATAATCAAACTTATAAATCTCCCAAATTTCCACAGTGGTTCTACAATATTACACTAAGCTTTCTTTTCAAATCATTCTGGAAGACTCAGTATAACTTCCTCTGTTGTTTTAAAGAAAATATAAGCATGTTCTGTCACTACCATAAATGGATCACACAATCTGTAAGGTGTTCATTTACTGCTATTTTTTTCTTTGGCTTCAGTGTTTTAAGATGATGAAACTGGGGCAGTCAAGGCCTGTAATCCGTTTGCTGTCTAGTTTTAAAGGCTCAAGAAGAATTTAAATAATGCATAGATATTGTGTTGGCTGTGTCCATTTGTGACAGTTTTATCCATGTGAATTCTCATTCAAGCTGCCTAGACCACCTCATTGCTGTGGCTTTGTGAAGCCAATCTTTACAGTGCAGTCCTTGGCCTTCCACAAAGCTGCAGAACAGCAATGACAGCAAACACCTCTGCCAGGGGGATATGTGCATCATCTACCTGGGAACTTGAGGTTTTGACAGATTTTGCAGAACTAGAGTGCATATGGAATGAGTGTGATAAAACTCAGTATCTTGTCTCGTGGAATGGGAATGTGATTTTATAAACAAAATCTCTGTAAACTGTTGACTGTTTCTTTTTGTGCCTTCAAACCACATACTGGGAAATACCAGAAGTGTGTATGTTTAATTGGTCTGGCCAAGATCATGTGTATGATCACACAGAGAATAGGGATGCTGTCTGTAATTCCTCATTATGTCTCTGGGTTTCTTGGTTGGCAAGTTAACTGATTTTGAACTTGCTTTTTATATTCTCTGGGAGGGAGTGGTGTTTGGGATACTTTGCCTCACTATTTTGTTTCACTCTTCACAAATCAATGAATTTCATTAATGTGTGTTGCCTTTGTGTATTTTTTGGCCCTGGACTTGTTCTTTGTCTTGTTTGATACCTTATCTTTAGGTCAGTATGTTCTTCCTCTCAATCTAAATAACTTTTTAGCACATCCAGCTGCTTCTTCTTGTACTTTTACACACACAGACAGACACTTTCACTCCGTTAATGGCAATCTTAATATTTTTTCCAAATCACTGTAAAAGAAACAAGTAGCTCCTCCTACCTCCCTGAACACTCTGTTCTCTGTGCAAGCCTCACTTTTTATTTAATCAGGATTTGTTTAATACAGCAGGCTATCAAATACACTTAGAAGACTGTCCCAGTAAGAAGCGACCCCATTTACTCTCTGACTTCAGGATCCTGTGCTATTCCAGAGGGTCATTAGTGGAACAGAGCCAAAAGGACATTCAATTATTTGCTGAAGTCTGAAAGGCCAGTGTTCCACAGCTACAGAGCATGCTATTAACAAGGATGAATCCTTTGCCAATGTATCCTTTCTACTGCAAAATACTTGCCGTGTGGAACCCAAGACCCTTATTACAAATTCATGAATGATTTTAATGCATCCTGGCAGCTTTCAGAAGCATTGCAATCATGTGGAAGCAAGAAAAGAAATAAAAAGATCGCTGGTTTGTGCAAAATAATACAGCTATGCTCAGGTTTGATCTAGTTTTCTAGTGGAAAAGGAATAATTGAACTTTTTTTTTTTTTTTTTTAAACTAAAAGACATTTCTGCTACATTACATCTCACCAGTCGATTTCAAAGTCTTGTTCACATAAGAGATAACTCAGTGTAGATCATCAATAAAACAGAAAAAAAATGTCTAAAATGAGCACAGTCTTTGGTGTGTTGGAGGAGTTGTAAAATCATGTTGTGAACTTTAACTACCTCTTGCCAGAAAGTAACACTCTAACAGGAAAATCTAGCTTTCAGGAAGTTCTTTCATTTCTTCATAATATTTTAAACACTCTCCCCAAGTTGTGTGTTTTGCTTAGAGCAGTCTTAGCTTGGAGGCAGTTTTTGTTGCAGAGACAAAGGTGTCAGAAAGGAAAGTGGATCTGAGAGTGAGCAGCATTTGTTTCCTTGGGGCAGTCTGGTGCAAAATGATAGTGGCAGTCAACAAGTTACATTTATTGTGGTAGATGCTTGAAGAAGTATCCAATAGCTTATTTCTAGTCCTGTTTTAATAATAATATTTTTCCCATTAAGCATCTGTTATGGAAACAAAAGAGATATTATATGATCAGAAGCCAGAGAGGAAGCATTGAATAGGATGCATTGAATTGAGGAGTGCTGTGTATAACACAGTCGACCCTGATGTAACACCAAAACTAAAGATTTAGACTTTCAAAATTCCATTTCGTATTTCTATAGAGCTGAACACAGCTGAGCTTTGGATAGGGCTCCTAAATGCTTTAAAATTTCTTCCTTCTGTAAGGAAATCAAGTTTGTCCCACTTGCTCAGATTTGCAGAATAAATTGATGCAAAAAAAGCTTAGAATTAATCTCTCTAACCAGTCTTCCATGAAGAATTCAAAGTTTAACAGTTTGCTTTGACACTGATAAATAATATCAATAATCATCATCATTGTCTTCAGAATCACACAGCTTCTCTCTCCATTCAGTCATGAGTAATTTGCGTGGAGGAAGTATGAAAGAACAGTGTAGTGAAAACACCCCCAGGTAGTTTAAGTCTGAAAAAAAGTAAGCCTGTGCATAAACTACAGGTAAATTTTAAAAAATTCTTTAGACGAGGAAACAGAGTAACAAGCCAGGAAATGTTTAGGTTGGTGTATATTTATTTACAAATGCTTGTAGCAGATGGTTACCAACATTTCATCAGTGTGGCTGTTTAAGAACTTAAAAGCTGTAACAAACAGCCCAATTTATGTAGCAGCTCGCCTGCTTTAGCCCACTCTCACTTGCATTTCCCAGAATGACTCCCATTACAATTCATCACAGCTAAGTAGCTGAAAAAGGAAATAGTGCAAAACCAGGAAAGCAGCATGGTTGTCCAAAGCTAGAGATCAGTGGTTTCCCCATCGCAGATGCCTGCTTTCAGAGATACTTCTGTGCACAACAGTTTTCAGATTTCTCACTCTCCTATGTACACATTGTTACCTCGATTATTACAGCTTATAGACTACAGATGCAGACGTTACCTTAGGTGCTAGTTAGGTATAATTTACCTCACCACTTCCTTTTTAAGAGAGCACATTTAGCAGATGAACTAAGTTAGTCTGCTCTTTCCCTACGTTACCCTCATTTTCATACAACAGCCAAGGTAGCTTGGATGAGGTGATGCTGACAGGTGAAGGTGGCTACTCAAATGAGTGTCAATGATATAGATTGGTTAAAAAATACTGTCTGAAGAAAAGAGATAGAAATGAAGGTCTCAGCTTAAATTCCCTCAAAGAAGGCCTCACACCTAGGAATATTGCATTTAGAATTATTGTATAGAATATATAGTTTTCTATACCTCCTAATGAAATAGAGAGCTGGGCTGCTCTCTCTTAGATATCTAATTTATAACAGATTATCTTTTCGTAGGCAGCTGGACGAAACTCCTTGTGATGCCAGTGTAGATAGAAGAAAACATCCATTTTATCACTATGAAAAGGATGGTCAGTATGAGTAAACAGTGATTTAAAAATGGAAACAGGAATGCTTGCTTTGTAAACATTTATTGTGAAGCTGACTTTCCTGTTTCTTTTCTAGAAAGTGGTAAGGAAAAGGGCAGTCGCTGGTTAAGGAGAATGTCACTGCAGATGGCTCAGAGTAGAGTGTACCACCATCATTTGCCTGTCTGGCTTGGCCTCAGGGGCTGCCTGGTGTCAGAAAACCATGCTCAGCAAGAGCTCAAAGTGTGTGTGCACATCGGTGTCTGAGAAAGTGTTATTGACCGTACATTTGCACTCATTTGCTCCTTCCTGGGAAGGTTCCATCTACAGTGGCAATGTGCAACCTCATACAAACCATGGAGTCTGAACCAGAAATAGTTGTAGTTTATGCTAATTTAATTGATTAGATTAAAATGCTGAGAATAAAAGGGGTTTTTTTTCCTTTTCTATCTTTCATTTATATGTGTGCTCAAAACAACTTTAATGAGAAAACCTCCTAAATTAGGAGTGATGTGCATTAAAAGGTCGTTTCTGTGTGACTTGGCACATTCCACAGCAAGTTTCATTTCAGACCAAGGTGTACATGTTTAAATCCATGCTTGCCCACTGTGCCCTTTGCCGAGGCCCCCCTCAGAGCTGAGGAGCTCTGAGCTTACACATTAGCCCAACGTGGGAACATTTCCATGTCACAGCATGACTGATGCTCCCATTGACTCGTTATTGCTGTACCCGTTCGTGTGTACTGGAGCATTGAGCCAGTAGCTCTGTGTGCCAGGACCTGCCATTGTGCCACCCATGGGAGCCCTGGCGTGCCTGGGAATGACAGGGCTGTGGGTCAGGGATGCAGGGCTACTGACACTGACTTGCCTGAACCCTCACTGCAGATCCAGCCAGTCCTAGAAACAGATAGGCACCACGTTAGTTTTGGGTCTTAAAGCAGCTCCAGACTGGAATTGCCAGACTGGAATTGCCAGACTGAGGAGGGGATGATGGATGTGTGCAGGATGAAAACTGGCTGGGAGCCCTGAATAACTCTCCAGTGTAGACATCAATGCTTTGGAGACTTTGGCAGCATCTCTGCATACCTTCTGGAGTGCTGAATCATCCTGCTCAGCTGGGATGAACAGCACCTGGCCAGGGGAGGGATGCCAGTGATGCCACTGTGCTAAGGGGCTGTCTCTGACTGGGGCTCAGGGTGAGCTCTGAGGTTCAGGGTGAATTTTGGGGTTTTGGACACTCTTGGTTTCTGGATGGGAGCACAGACGCTCTCCCACCCACAAAGGCCAGAGTCCTCCAGAACCAGGCAGAGCCAGACACGCTGGGTCCATATCAGAAAAAGGCAGATTCACCAGACACCAGACTTACGTGGCTGCCCTTTTCTCACTTTGCTGCAGACCAAAGCCAGTGCCTTGCCATCTCTTGGGAAGCAGAAACTGTGGGGCTTGCTGCTGGTGGATGCAGCCAGTGCTGTTAGACTTGTCTTAGGAGTTCCTGGTAATGACGTATTTAAAATAGATCAGATTACATTTTCACTAGTTGCTACTTCTAGTGAGAGAGGAAGTGGTGATCATTATTATTGCTTTAATAGATTGCATCTGTGCATGGCTGCCACCTGCCACTCTCAGTACTGTGCTGTAAGGAGACCTCTGGATTTAAATCCTAGTGGTGACCTGGTAATCAGTTTCATGTTTTCAAAGACCATAGAAATTATGAACCCAAATTATGGAATTTAGAAATAAATACAAAAGAGGTTTGCCATATGGTTTGGCTTCTGGGTCTTTATAATCCATACAGGCAATTTTTCATTTTTCTCTCCACATTAGGCTAAGATTTTAGTTACAGGGAGAAGGGAAGGAAGGGAAGAAGAGGGGAAGAAAGGATTGAAGAAATGAAGAAAAGGATGGAAGAAGGAGAAGAAGATGAGAAGGGAAGAAGTTGAGAAGGGAAGGGAGAAAGAGAAGAATACAAGCAAGAAAAATAAGAAAAGAAAAGAAAAATTATTTCTATAGAACAATGCCAGGAACTGTACCTTTTAGAAAAGTAACTGGTAAAATAAGTTTCTCATAAAACCAAAGACAGTAGTTTGGTCAGAACATGGCTCGCTGAACAAGTGTGAAAGGCAAAGTAAAAGAATATATGTTATCTAGCAAATTATGGACATTAACAGGGTTGCAGAGCCACCCCATCATGGCTCAAATTAGTGAACTTGAGATTTCTTGTCCCCTCAGTACTCATGATTCTTGGGACTCACAGCAGTCTAGTAATGGGTCACCTTGGTGTTGAATTTTATTTTATGAAATGAAATTAAATGAAAGCTAGGAATTCAGATTTTTACAATCAAGTCTTGCCTTTACTTTCTTGGCTGTGGAATGTGCAGATGCAGAAGGACAGAGTAATTTGGGATCTCTGGTTTCCCTAGCTGGCTGAGGGTAACAGACGTGATATCAAAAGTGGAGTGAGGAATGCAGGAATAATTGTTTGGGTGATGCTATGAAAATACAAAATAATTTTGGGTAAAAGAGTGCTCTGACCTTTGTCTGGATGCCCAATTTCCCTAACACTTGTCGAGACAGTCACTTGGGTCAGCATGAAATATGGCATGGGTTGTTTGGAAAGTGTGGCATTGAGTCTTTATGTTGTGTAAATCCCTACGTCCAGCAATTTAATAGGGATGTCCAAATTTGCACCAATAGCAAGTTCAACCATGTTTTAAATTTATAATCCAAAATCCTTGTCTCAAATCTGGAGAAAATTACTCCGAACTTTGATCCTCAACACTGGGAACCATTATGATGTAAACGCAAACTGTGGGTTGGCTGTGGTCAGAGGTTCGTGATATGCACTACTTCCATTTTAAACCTGTGTAGAAAGAATGGATTTTGTAGTTGAAAGCCTGATAATTCTGTTATCCTTGTTCTGTTTTTTAGCACCATCTGTTCTTCCAAATTGGAAATTCCTGACAAATCATATGAGCAAAAGCTTACTTTATTTCATCATGCAGTAGGCAAACCATTAGAATTACCAAAATCTGGTTGGGCAAAGAAATATGTTTATAAAATGATTGCTTTAAGTCTTTGTTTTCTGAGAAATTGACTTTTTAATGTACTGGCAGCTGTCTCCCTCTGGCATGTTTTCAGTTTAACAGTTTATGTTATAGCCAGATCATTTGTTTCATAACTGTCTGTAGCGTAACAAACAGCACTTTTTAAATCTCCTATCAGCCCACATACCATATAAATATTATCTGTTCCAATTGGGATACTTTTCCAATCACTGTTTTCTTAATTGTGCCTGAAAAATGCTTAAATAATACGGTCACATGATAATCCTCTTTTAAGCCCACAGAGTCATCTGAAACATTTGGATGTTTCTATTAGGTCATTTTAATTTCATCAAGGAAATTACCCTGCACATTAATGCTGAGTAAATAAACAACTAAATAAATTTATTTGCTAAAGGATTTATTTAAATCCTACTTAGAAAAAAAGTAGTGTTATTTTCTGGTCCCTAGACCTTCCGTAACCTAGTGTGTTAGGCACTGTGCAAATACAGTCTGGAAGTTTACAGGCTAAATAAGGGTTTCAATGAAATGTCTTCATACTTTTCTTTCAGATATGAGAGCACTGGGCTTCATGGTGTCCTTCTTCCTTTTGTATCCAGTGGTGTTCAGTGGGCCCAGGCTGGTTTTTTAAGTGCAGGAGTCTGCACAGAGTTAGCCGTCCCTGCTTCCATCCCTTGGGCATCATACAGGACATCCTCACCACCACTTTGGTGCAACACCTGCACCTTGGATTGAAAACTGCTTTCTGCACACTGAAATGAAGACATAGAGTGGCAGCTGGAAGTGAAACAGAGAGAAGCTCTCTTCTTTTCTATCTAAAATGGTCTTTTGACATCATTTTCTCTCCTTAAGTGTATGTTGTGGACATGGCAAAGCAGTCTCAGCACTGGATTAATATTCCTGTAACTGGCAGTATGGTGTTCCCTTTCCTGTTCCATAGGGAAGAGAGAAGATTATAGGCCAATTGACCTGTAGTACCACCAACACTAATTTCATAAGGGTTCCATACATCCTTTTGAAGAGATGTTAGTGATTTTACTAATTGATTAGATCCACTCATTGTGGAACCAGAGCAATCCTCAAGCACTTTAAGGCTTAAAGATGTTTTTTATCATAACAATGGACTTTGTACCATCTCCTAAATCCTATTCTTCTAATAATTTTTGCAGCCAAGTTAGGAAGGGTCTACTGTAAGTAGAAAATTTTCTTGCTAACCACACAGTAAATGTTGCCAGTCTCTAGTATATTTCTGAGGCGCATCTGTGTCCGTGATCTGTCCCCAGGCTGTACACATTTGGAACTGAAACACTTACTCTGTGTCACAGTAATGTGCTTAGGGACCATGTAGGAACAGAAAAAATATTAAAACCTTTGCAAGTCTTGTACCACAAATGAACAGATGCATAAGGAAGGGAAAAATACAAGCTCTCTCTAGGTAGAAGTGTCTGGACAAAACATATATAAGGGAAAATGTGTCTGGAGGGTGACTTTTTTAGGTGAGAAGCTGAAGCCCCATTGAAAAAGTATATGTTGACAGGCTACTGCCATGAGCAGGAAAGGTCATCTTCTGGTCTGTGGCTTCTGAGATTTTCACTATAATCTGTAACAGTACTGATGTGATACCAACATGAAATGGGGAGTTACAAAGGCAGAATTACCAAGGATGCACTGTGCATCGTATGCCTTCCCTTCCCTTCCCTTCCCTTCCCTTCCCTTCCCTTCCCCCTTCCCTTCCCTTCCCTTCCCTTCCCTTCCCTTCCCTTCCCTTCCCTTCCCTTCCCTTCCCTTCCCTTCCCTTCCCTTCCCTTCCTTCCCTTCCCTTCCCTTCCCCTTCCCTTCCTTCCCTTCCCTTCCTTCCCTTCCCTTCCCTTCCCTTCCCTTCCCTTCCCTTCCCTTCCCTTCCCTTCCCTGAAACTTCCCTGAAACTTCCCTGAAACTTCCCTGAAACTTCCCTGAAACTTCCCTGAAACTTCCCTGAAACTTCCCTGAAACTTCCCTGAAACTTCCCTTCCCTGAAACTTCCTGAAACTTCCCTGAAACTTCCCTGAAACTTCCCTGAAACTTCCCTGAAACTTCCCTTCCCTTCCCTGAAACTTCCCTGAAACTTCCCTGAAACTTCCCTTCCCTGAAACTTCCCTGAAACTTCCCTTCCCTTCCCTGAAACTTCCCTTCCCTGAAACTTCCTTCCCTGAAACTTCCCTGAAACTTCCCTGAAACTTCCCTTCCCTGAAACTTCCCTGAAACTTCCCTGAAACTTCCCTTCCTGAAACTTCCCTGAAACTTCCCTTCCCTTCCCTGAAACTTCCCTTCCCTTCCCTGAAATTTCCCTTCCCTTCCCTGAAACTTCCCTGAAAGTTCCCTTCCCTCACCTCTGACAACTGCCAAATCAGACCTAACTCTGGCTCAAGGTAAAGGCTGGATGTCATGACTGCACTGGTTCTCATTGGTCATGGTGTTGGTTGTGTGCTTGTCACAACTCTATAGAGGATAGTGGCATGTGGAACCACATGAGGAGTTTGGGGATAAAGGGAGAGTTAAGAGGGCTCTTTTGGCAGGAGTTATGATGAATGGGAAGATCTTTTAGCCACAGAAGTCACCATGTCAGGAAGGCTGATGTTCAATGGCAAAAGAAGCATAATGGTCAGAAAGGGAACTATGGGACTTGTATGAATATCTTAGATGATCCAGTTTAAACTTGAAGACATACTAAGGTAAGACATGTTGCATTTGTTATTTAATCTATCTCTTTGAATTATTTGGATAACAGTACCGAAGATCCACTCAATTTGGAATCTGTGAAGTCTGCATGTACTATATTCTATGTGTGTGACATGGGCTTGTATTATTAAACCTTTGGGAAAACATTCCATGTAAGCTATTTAAGCTGAAGTGGCACCTGTATTTATCTGCAGATACATTGCAGCTCTCATTGTAACATCCTGTCTGTGGGAACCAGAGTGGAGGAGAGACAACAATTCATCATTGGTGCTTGCTCTGGTTCAGACACCAGGACACCAGTGTGCTCCCAGATTTGGTACCAGAGGTGGAAGCAGGGGTAATTTTCAAGGCTAAACAGTTTTATTGTGAAATCCTAGCTCCCAAGTATTAGTAAATGGAGGAGCTGTTGGCAAGACCATGGACAAAGATCTCAAATCTGGCTCATTTTTGCTTCCTCTCTGGCTTGGGAAGGAAGCTCAGACTCACGGTATGTAGGCAAAGCATTCATGTCTACCTGAGCAAGATTTAGTTCTGGGGAACTCCTGCTAGCATAGTGGCATTCACTGTGGGCTTTTCTCCAAGTGTCAGGGGCTTGGTGCAGATAAGATGGAACACAGCTCTCCTGGGTGAAAACAGTGCTGAGGAGAAAGCTGAAATTAAGCCACAATACTAGGAACAAAAATATGAGTAGTTCTGAGTACAATTTTCATAATTAATTAAAAAAACCCTTTGATTCAGTGTTTTAAATTGTGGAAGCTCTTGAAAGATGCTCTCAGCTCTGAAGTATGTCCTAAAGTATTTTTTCTTCTAT
Organism: Muscicapa striata striata; assembly: GCA_030060385.1. Lineage (NCBI taxonomy): Eukaryota > Metazoa > Chordata > Aves > Passeriformes > Muscicapidae > Muscicapa > Muscicapa striata. Next base: position 3,630,340 of record JAREIS010000031.1, read on the forward strand.
TCAGATGGCAGTGGAATGTCAGGAATGTCACATTCTGTGTGTGCAGATGTGTAATAGCGTTCATAAGGTTCTGTGATGGCACAGGTTTTGTTGGAGCTCTCTGACTATAACAGATCTCAAATAAGTGATTGTTCTGAGTAAATTGTCTACACTACTGTTTTCCCACTGCAAACAGAAGAGATCCACTTTTAAACAGGCTGGATAAAAATGACGCAGAATTCAATGTGGGGAAAAAAGGACAATTTCCATTATATTTTCCCTGATATTTCCTGAACTCTTGTCATAAGTGTTTTGTTGGGGCTTTTTTTGTTGGGTTTTTTTGTTTGTTTGTTTTTTGGTTTTTTTGTTGCATAGTTCTTTCTATTCCAAAGCATGCAAAGCTTTGGAAAGTGTTTCCTCACATCAATAAACATGGAAATAATACACAATTATTCACTTGATGTTTTGTATCCTACCCAGCTACAAAAGAGGCAGAGCTTGGGAGAACTTCGATAAGGCGTTTCTCGAAGCCATAGCTGAAGAGAGCTGCACTTTTGCTTCTTAGATTTCTGATGCTAATTGCAGCAGGGTACTTGTCCCATGCATTAGTGAAAGCCTTCAGTAGGACAAAGGTGCTTCAGCAGTCAATATTCACGGTTGAACAGATAAGCTGAAACCTCAGTATTTTACTGGGGAACATGGTGCTGTCTGCCTAATGAGCCATTGTGGGGGCTTCGTGACCTCTCATGGTCATTAGAGGGCCCATGTAAAATTTTGTGAAGAGGTACTGTCAATCCAACACAGATAGCAGCAGCCTGACTCTTGCAACTCAGTGTAGTTTCAGCCAGATGTAGTATTGTCTTAGATTATGATTTACAGGACATTAACAAGATATTTCATTTCAGAGCAAGCAGAGCAGCAGCAGCAAGTAGGGCAGTGTGCCTTAGCAAGGTTTCATATACCTGCACCCTTACAGGAACAGCCTTTGGAAGGGCCATGGTTTACAAGACACTCTCTTGCCCAAATAAGCTGCTGTTTTTGGGGCTATCACAGGCCACTCTCTCCACGTTTCAGCTCATCTGCTTTCTGTCTGCTTGGCTCCACTCCCCTGCTCTTGGGGCTGCCTGTAACCTCATCCACCACCAGCACACAGAGGCATGACCCAGGCCAAGAGGAGGATTTCAGGAAGCTTCTGGCTAAGCAGGCAACTGCTTCTTCCCTACCATGCCCCTGATCCTATGGCTCCTGTTTAAACCCTAGCTGAAACCAGATGGTGGTGAATGTGCTGCTGCTGCTGCCTTGAAGCAGAGGGCAGTCTGGAGGGAACCTTGCACTGAGGTCCTGGGGTACTGCTTCTGGTGTAGAGGTGTGTAGTGTTGCTCAGGGAAAAGCCAATGTCTGAGGCCAGGGAGGATCCACACTCATGTCCTTAATTAATGCAGTGCTTGGAGACTGCAAAGGTTCTACTTTAATAGAACACATAAAAATAAAAAGACATTTATGTTCTAGAGCCTTCTGTTTTAAACTGCAGTGTCGGATAAAATGTGTTATTTTTAAATTTAGCTTTCATACTGTATCAATTCCAGAGCCAGACACATTTTCCCTAAATATTACTAAAGTGATTCTCAGCTGAGCCCATAGCTTTATTTTGTATCTCATCACTCTTTGATAACTGGAAACATACCACAGATATTATGCATGTACTGGAAATGAAGAATTATAGGAAAGAGTTGTCTCATCCGTGAGAGTGACAAAGTTTTTTCCTGTTAAGAACATCAGCCACAGACTATCTTTTGGAGTAATTCACACTCAAAAGGTTCTCAAGCCAGTGTTAGTGATCCACCTTCCCTTTAATAGCCCCAAAGTGCTTGCATTATGTTCATGGTGGATTCAGACTTTTTTTCTTCTATTTCAATTGCAGCAATTAAAAACATTAGATCACAACCACAGTTTGGGTGGGGTGAGGGGAAGATATGCTCGTTGCTCCACATTTTACTTCATTCTTGTGTCAGCCCTATTCTGGGCAGCACTATGAGCAAACGTCCTGTCTAAAATGGTTTTGTTTTATTGAAATGCCTGTCACTGCTTCATTTTGTTTTCGGTGATATTCCTGCCCATTGCCGGGTGTTCCTGTGAGAACGAGATGCCATCTTGTGGTTGGATTTTCATCTCCCAAACCTGAGCTTGCTTTTCCGAGAAACTAGCTCAACTGTCTTGACACCTTGAGAATGCAAAATAAGCAAACCTGCATTTTTGATTTCTTTATGAGCTCAAGTCCTACACTAAAACCTACAGACTTTTACAATAAAAATTGGACAGTTTCGAGGTAAAATTGCCTGCTATTAATCATCATGTAGAATTGGGCATTTGGAAATAATAATTTTTAAGTTACTGAAACAAAATGCTGATATGGGCAAATTCTTTTTTTTTACAAAGTCGAGCAAACATATTAATTTTGGAAAGTGTAATGATTTTGTGCAGCTGCTTGCAAAAAGGTGGTGCAAGCATTATTCAAGAGAAAACTTATATTTTCCATAGTTTTGAAAGACATAAATAGCACTTAGGACTACCATATATTTTCCACCCAGCTTCTCAACCTCAGGTACAAAGCTGAGTAATAAAAATACCAAAAAAGCAAAATCTGCCTAGAGTATGGATTTTATAGACTTTGGGAATGCTTAGTTAAATACCAATTTTTGTCCAGTTGGTTATTCAAATATTGCCCATAAAGTTAAAATCTATTGCTTTTTGCTACTCCCAGTGCTCTGACACATTTTGTGCAATATAAAGATCCATTTTCTTATTCCATCCTCTTCAGTAAATGGAGGAAAAGCCAGGGGTATGATTGCAGAAATCCTCTAGCAATTGAGGATAACTCCTATCAAGGTTTCTTCACAAGGACTGTACCCCCAGCTCTGTAGGCAGAGCAGTAGAGTCCTAATTATGTCAGAAACAACTCCAGTCTCTGGAACAGCTGTGGAATGAAGCCAGTAACATGGATATGATACTGCTCTACCTCCCACTCCTTTAGGGCTATGAGTTCAGTCCAGCTCAGTTCTAAAAAACAGTTTACATCTTTTGGACCTGCTCTCAGGGTGCAGCTGCACAGAGTCTGTGGGCAGACACTGCCTGTGTTGGGGCTAAATGGGCTGAGGAACATGCTGACCATGGACACTTGTCTCTACTCAGAAATGAAGCAGGCCCAGAAACTTCCCTGGGAGTCAGGAGTGCCTGCTGGGGGACAGCCCATGTCTGTGCCAGTTCACCATCTGGCTGGCAGATGGAGGGGGCTGTAGGCACACTGCCTGCTGGCCAGGGCCACCCTGCTGCCTTCGCTGCCACACTGTGCCTGGAAGCAGCTCTGGGGAGCCACTTGGCATCTGGGGCAGGTTGGGGTAGACATCTCTGGTCCTGTGCTCAGGAACCTGCTTGGATTGACTAGGTGCACAAACATCAAGTAGTAGAGAAGCTGTGTGTGCAGCCAGGGGAGGAATAGAGCAACATGGATTGTTATAGACTGTTTATTTGTTATTTGGTGCAATTCTGTGCATTGCACAGGAAGACCCCCAGACCTGAGGAGCTTGCAGGATGAGGAGAGAAAGGCAAAGGCTTAGGGATGAAATGCCTGGTCAAAGCTGCCGAGACAGCCTTTGGCAGTGCTGTGACCAAAACCCACCTGTACAGAGAGGAACCAGCAGCCAGCTCCTGCTTGTGCCCCTGACCCAATCAGCACCTGGCCTCATGCCCCAGCTGAGCAGGAAAGCCTTGCACTTTCATGCCAGATCCACCTCCATGCTGGAAGGTGTGTGATCAAGGCGAGTTAGGAGAGTGGAGGAGTGGGATGCTCTCCCAGACCAGCCATGTAATAGCGCCAGACAACACATGCTGCCACATCTTAACTGGTGTCAATTTGTGGAGGAACATAACAAGTAAAAGTGTGAGTGTAAGCTGAGGATACAGTGAAGAAAGAGCCTCTATACTGCTGCAAATTGATTTTTTTTTTTTTTGGCAGCAAAGAGGCTTTTATTCTCACTGCATCGCAATGAGGGCTTCAAAGCCCATTTAAGTGCCTGTTTGCCTTTCCTTTTACTCTGCATTGCAGCTGGCATGACCAAGGAAAACAGCTTGCTCTGAATGCACATTAAGGCTTGGCCAGTGTATGTGTAAAACAGAAGAGCTAGCACCATTTCATAGCCAGCAGGCATCAGGATCAGAAAAGAAAGTGGAGGACACGATGGCAGTTCCATTTCTCCTGGGTGCATTCTCATCAATGTCAGCCAGGGTACAGCTACCAGCACTCTGGGCTTTGCTGAGACATGCCACATGGAAGGGGATGGAACCAAAGGAACTGCAAAAGCCAGAGCTGGGTTGTTGAGATCTGACTGACCTCTTTCTTCTGTAGAAGTTCTTTAAATCCACACATTTATTTTGAAATTTTTACCAAACAGGCATGAAATTTTGTACTGGATGTTGCTTTTTTTCTTCTCTACTCTTTTCCTTTTTTTTGTTTTGTTTTGTTTTTTGGTTTTTTTGTGTGTGTGTTTTGTTTTGTTTTGTTTTGGGGGGGAGGGTTTTGTTTTGGTTTGGTTTGGTTGTTTTTGTTTTAATTTAACTAGCTGCTACACTGATTGGTATTAGAAAATAGAAGTGAAGAAAATGCATCTTTAGGTTTTTGCAAGTAATTCATTCCTCTCCTCCCTATAACTGTCAAATTTGACAAGTAGCAAATAGAGCAGCACCACATCCTGCCTCAAGTCAGCTCGGGAACACGCACTACTGCAAAGTCAGCATGATCAGGAACTGAAGTGTCTATAAAGATCAGGTGTATTTTTCATAGACTGTAGAGGTGAAAGGAACCCCTGCATTTTTTCACTCTGGTCTTCTGCAAAAACAGAGCATAAAGCTGTCCTCTCCAACTAGATTACAGCCTGTTTTGAAGGACACTTAATTTCATTTTAGGAGCCTGTGCATTTCCTCTGACAAATCATTCCAGCTGTTAATTACTTTATTTCAGGGAAATTCTGTCCTATTTCATGTCTGAGTTTATCTGACAGAGTTCAGCTTCTAGCTACTGAGTACTGGTAACCTGCTGTCTGCAGAACGGAGGAGCCAGGCTGGAGGAGCTGCAACATTTTCCCAGGGGAGAAGGGGAAATGTGTGGGTGCTGCTCCTGTATCACTAAAAAAGCAAATGGTCGCCCCAGAACGTGCTGATAGCAGACTGCAACCCTATTAAAATTTTCCTTGTCCCTTTTCATTAATTCATACCTGTAAAGGTAACCCTCAAACCAGCACTTTTTCACATGTAGGTATCTATCTAAAAAGATGGTAAGACCTCTTACCCTTTCTCAAACAAGCTGAACAACTCAGTTCTAAGAATCCCTTCCTCATTCTGGATCCTTTTTGTGTCCTTTCTTTGAATTTCCCCTCTCCAACATCCTCCTTGGCAGCACACTATTCTAGTAGCAGTCTTACAGTTGCCACATACAGAACCAATATAACCTTTCAGCCCTAGCCTGACATTTCTTTCTGTGCTGATTTTTCTGTGTCACAGCCATCACCAAGCCCTTTCCCAGCTCACTGCTTTTCATGAGAAGCAGTCTGTTCCCTCAGCTGACACAGATACGTGGCCATATCTCCAGCAGGGTGGATGCAAAGTCTCTCCAAAGACAGACTCTCCTGCCGTGTAGCAGGGTGGTTGTGCTCAGGCCAGGCCTGGAGTTCTTCTCATGCTGTGACATCTTCAGTCCTTCCTTGGCCGGTCATGCAGAGCTGTGAGTGCAGGCTTTGGTCCCTGGTGGTCTCTGACAGGTCAAGCCCCTCAGATGTTTCTGCTGAAGTTTGCATTTCTGCTTTCTGAATCCCAGTGTCCCGTCACTGATTATGAGTTCACACTTACACGTTGATATTAGGAAGAAATTCCTAACTGTGAAGGTGGTAAAGCACTAGAATAAGCTGCCCAGAAAAGCTGTGGGTGCCCCATCCCTGAAGTGTTCAAGGCCATGCTGGATGGAGCTTGGAGCAACCTAATCTAGTGAAAGTTGTCCCTACCAAGTGCAGGAGGGTTGCATTAGATGACCTCTAAAGGTCCCTTCCAGCTCAAACCATCCTGTGATCCTATGATGTCTGAAAAGTTGCACGAGCCTTATTAAGTGACCTACGAAGCTTTTAGCAGTCTGAAAATGGAGAGAAATACTTAATCTGGTTGCCACCAGCACACACAGCCTGGAGAAACCACAACCTCTTGCACCCAGACACAGCTCTCATGGGAGATTCCTGTGGCCAAATAATCTGTGTGAGTATAGTCATAGAGTTTGTACCAGACCCAGCCCCAGTTCCCTACTTACAGTTCAGTTTGCAGAAGCTGGTCAGGATTGTTTTGCAGCTCTAGCAGCATGGATGATACTAACAAGACACCACTGTAGCATCTCAGTAACTTTGTCTGAAGTGACACTCCTAGAAAGATCAAAACAGACAACAATTAATTGAAAATTCATGCAGCTATTACCATCCTCCCACAAGCTAGAACAGACTTCTTGTTCCCACTAGTTAGTTTTCTTGGGTAAAAAAAGCCATCACAAATTAGTTTTCAGTTTTTTGTTAAGTATTTTTTTAAGTGTATTTTGAAAGAATTATTCAATCATGTTTATCTGCAGTGTTAAAACTGCCAAATGTGGGATTCTTGCAAACTGGAAAATCTCCTATTATTCCCACTTATTTTATGTTCTGACAAAAAGTCTGACCATTTCAAATATCAAATAGGCATCCACTTCTCTGCTTTCACCTCAGAAGAATAACAAAAACTGTCAGTTCTACTCAGACCCAGCATGAAGGACTTGTCTCTCACTGTACCTGCTCACAGCCTGAGCTAATCCTTTTGTAGCACTTGTCTATTAATATTTAACAGGCTCCAACACTCTGGATTCAGTGACCAAAACTGGCTCTTGTAAAGTCATCCTGTGCCTGGATTTTTTTTTTAGTTCCTAATGCTTGATCATTGCCATTGTGAAATATCTTTGATTACTTAGAAATTCTGACATGACCTTAATACATCTTTCGTAAAGAATTACTGCAGAAGTGGCTAGTTAATTTTGCAGTGCAAAATATGAAGACAGTAGTAATATATTATTGGCAGAATTTAGTCACAAATAAGAGATAATTCTTCTACTAATATTAACATAATTTTATCCTTCAGTTGTTATTAATTTATTTATTTTACTTTTATTTGGATGTTTTGTGTTTATTTAATTATTGATTTCTACCACTCCTGAACAAACATAAGATATTTTTATCTATAAATAAAATATTATCTGTATTCAGCAATTAATGGCAAGTAACACCATTAGGACTTTAAATAATTAAACATCACAATTTATTTCTTGTAATAAGACATGAACTAAAGTGGAGATAAAGAATGTCTCAGGCTACTTTTCCAATTTTAAATATACTTAAACACTGTATTCATGTCAGGCTCATAATTTAAATGCATTCTTTGTTTATCCATTGTAAAAATGATAATCTCAGTAAATTTGCTGGGTAATGCTGCAGAAGCTCCTAAGTAGCTATATCATAGGAATTGCACAACATCCAAAATGTGACAGTGAAAAGAGAATCCCTCTATTCCTCAGTGCATTTTCACAAAAACAAAGGCATTTATGTTTATCTGGTTGTCATTTATGTGTCCTGTGAAAAACAAACAAACAAGCAAACAAACAAAAAACCTGCTAATTAACTATGCTATACATCTGTCTTTAGGCTTTTTATGGAACCTGAACCTGCAGCTGTGACATCCAGTCCCTGCATAGGTTTTTTTTTTTCTTTTTCTGTGTCCTTTCTCTTTCTCTGGTCTTGGAAGGGAATTATGTGAATAGGTTATTACCTAGAAGTAATAGGACAAAGAAAGGTGCATTTTCCCCCCTGCTGTTAGTAAGGAGGGTGAGTTTTGACTCTAGCCCTTAAGGTGGAGGATAAAGAGTAGTGATGTATCCTTTCTTCCACCCACAGTGGGAGAAACAGGGTTATGGACCCTGCCTGATGCCTAGATGGGAGAAGTGGAGTTCCCACCGCAGGATGTTTGGGCAAGAGAAAAAGATGCCTTGGGTGGCTTCATTTGTGGAGCCTTCCTGGCCCACTCCTCACCTCTGCTGCCAGATGCTGCCACAGGCAGCACTGTCTCACTCAGAGATCTGCTTGGAGAGCTGACTACTTTTCACCAAGGAAGATGGGCAAGGTATGGGGACCCCTCTGGAAGGTGTGGGATAAAATCAAGAAGAGGAAAACAGTAGTGAAAAGTACAAATTGATGAATGTCTACCTTGTTCTGCTGCTGGTGCAGCTGAGGGTTAGGGCTAGAGGCCACTGGTGGCACTGGACCCACGCCCAGGGGACCACTAGTGTGAATCAGGAGTGTTGCAGCTGGGCTGAGAGATTCTCCATCAGCCAGGACGTTCACCCTGCTGGCAGCAGCTGAGGCTGGGCAGGGCTATGGCTGCACTGCAGGGTGTACCTGCATTAGTTCAGCTCGGGGGGGAGGTGTTACAGCAAATATCCCAGCCCAGACACCCCTTCAGCCCAACACTTCAGAGGTCATAAAGCAGTTTTGGGTTGCAGGGTCTGTATTTCCTTGGAAGAACTGGAGGGTTGGTGCTGCTTCAGGAGTGCAGTGAATGTGTCTGAGGTGTGAGCTTTTTTCAGTTTGAAAAGCTGGGCTAGAGCTGGAAACATGGCCCATACAGGATGGGTGTAGTATAGGCACCAGGTCCTCAGCACAAATGTTTCACTCCAGAAACCTGCTCCTATTGATCCACAATACTTAGTGATGTAAAACCTTATGGAGGAGTGCCACCCCCTCAGCCTCCTGCCTGCCCACCCCAGCCCTTGCTGTCTCTGCCAGCCAAGGTCTGAGCAGTGCCTGGATCACCAAAACAGCCCAGGTCAAGGCTGAAAACACGGGTTATATTTTGTCTTGAGCCGAACTGCTTGTTTGGCAGGACTGAGAGTGCAGCATGTTGCCCTGAACACAGGAAAGAGCAGCTCAATCCTGGGGAAGGGCAGTCACCACCTTAGTGTTGCTGAGGGTTTGCAGAAACAGCTTCTTCCTATCAGCCTGACAAGAAGCTGTAACATGCTTCCAAGACACGGTTTCACAACGACCTCTCTTCACTTACTTAGTCCAATTAGTAGGAGTTTTTGAGGTCAAGTCAGTCAATTTGGGAAAAATACTAACACCATTGACAACTGACACTTGAAGCTTAATAGTTGTGCAAAGGTTGCTCAGTAAGAGTAGGTATTATATTCCTCCTTCTTCTGTGACCTGGCCCCATGATCCATTCATGAGGGCAAAAGTATTTTGATACATTAAGTGGAACCTCTGCCAGCTTTTGGATTGATATAATTTGTGGTTGATGAACTCTTGTTCATCATCATTGAATTCTGTAATAGGTTCTTTCACAGCTGCTGTTGGGGAAAGCTTGCCAAGTCTGAACTATTTTTTCTTGGGGCTTTTCTGTATGTTCCTAAACCCCTGGATGAAGCTTTAAAGGTTAACAGAGAGACTTCAGGAAAGAATTCCTGTTTCTCAAAGGATACCCACTGCATGGCATCTTCCTGAGTTACTCAGTGAAACTGTTGAAGGCATAAAATCCAGTTATTTTAAAGTATTTCCCAATAGATGATCCCATATGCTATAATTATGAACTGAGGTAGAAGACGGTGTCTGTCACAGTGATGAACTTGCCTAGTTGACTAAAGCTACTTATTTTCTTTTAAATTATCATTTGATTATTAATCTTTTTGATGTGGAAATCAGGATTGAAATATTTCCCCATCAACTTTCTGAAAATCAGGCAAACTTGCATCCTGCCAGCACAGCTAGAAATAAAATTTGCATGATATGAAAAATTACAAAAGTAAAGGATTTTCTAGAAAGGTTTTGCACAGATAAAGGCCTATTGATTGAGTGATATTTGTGTAGAAGTCTTACTAGAAATGGCAGCAATTACAGTTAGAGGTCATCAAAGCTTCTAAATGCTCTACTCCTTTGTAGATATGCAGTTGTATGTCTGCCTCTTCCCCTAAAAAACAGGATGAAGGTTTAGGGGGTTTTTTTTGTTTTTGTTTTATAACTCGCATTATACTATGTGGCTTTTCTGAAGCCATAGCTTACTAGTTGGTCATTGTGTCAAGAGGGACTTAACCTTGATAAGAGATAAACTTCAGAAGAAAAAGGAAATTTATGCTATAAAAGTGTTATGATATTTGATGACAGAAATGGGTATTAAAATGATTGGGCATGAAAACAAAAATCTATGAAGTGCAGTTCTCCATGATGTTTAGCAATTTGAACTGCTCCCACAACTCAGGTACCCTGAGGGCGTGGCACTTGACTCCTCCCACACTGAGGAATGTCCTTTGTGACTGGATTTTCTCTCTTTTCTCAACATGCAGTCTTCTCCCTACCCAGCTTGTCAGCCTGCAGGATGCCCTTCCCACCTTTTCTTCCATTCTTCAGAACAGTTTTAACATCACCGAGCTCTTCTATCCCACCTGCCTGTGATCATTTAGATTTTCCCTCCTGAGCAGAGGGACTCTTAAAGAGCCCTCTGTTTCTCATATAATTTTCAGGACACCTACAGCACTTTATAAAGCCTGTGCTATGAGAAAAGTGCTATTTCACAGTGCTGATACCTGATTATATCCACAGCCTCTGGCTCAGTGCTAACACATTGCTAAGGGTACAGATGAGAAATTAGTGACAGGGACAACAGGCTCATAATTCAAATGGAGCTATCCAGCTTTTCCAGCAGGTCCCTTTTCTCCCTTCACCTTTTACTGGTTTTAAAAGTTCATTTTATAATTGGAAAATCCCTTCTCAGCTTCAGTGGCTGCACAGAGCAGGACTCAGGCTCTGGAGATCTGCTGATATTGCTGGCAAAACTCCTTCTGAGCAGCTGCTTCCTGAAGGTGCAGAGTCGTGAGAAAGGAGGGTGTGGTGATCCCAGGCAGGAGCTTCACAGGAGCAGGGAGTCAGGAATGCCAAATCCTGTAGGTGGCAAATCCTGCTGGTTCTGGGGGAAAGATGCATGCAACTTCTCCAGCCAAATCCTGGCTTTAATTGTGGCCCTATCGGGGGAGGTTTTGCACCCTGCAGAGCTCTGTGCAAGGCACTTGAGGAACAAAACCCCAGTGTGGGGAGGTACCAGGGATTCTTGTGTTGGTGGTATCCTGCTGCTGTGAGAAGCCTTTTTGATCAGTTTTGCTCCACAGCTCTTCCAAGGAGTCAAGCTAACCAGCAGAGCTCTTGGGGGCTTCTTGAATACTAGAGGTGTCATTATGGTAAACAGAAGTGGGGCTATGGATCTTGTTCATTCAGGTTACATCCAGTAGCTTACATCCAGCACATGCTGGATGCCTTGAGTCTTTCTCAGCCTGTGTTACTGGGCATCCATATTACTTGTGTTCAGTGCTGACTGATGCTCTGGGAGAGGTTGGCACTTGCCTGCTGTTTGAATTTGTTTGGTTCACAAAGATTAATGGGCAGGAAATTATTCTGTGTCTAGCATCAGTCTGTGAAAAGCTGATGACAAGTTGTGCGAATCTGGTATCTCCTAGAAAATGTAGATGAGCCAAGCATCTGGAAAATACAGGCCAAGCTTCATTGCTGTCAGAATTGTCCTGGCAAAATTTACCAGGGAGCACAGTGGCTGCTGGGCATCAACCCAACTTCATACACCATAGAGTACCATAGCTGCAGATTATGCATCCTTGATGGAAGTTAGCAATCCATTCTCAGGGGAGAGAAAAGTTCACTCTGCCCTCCGTGAATAATTCAACTGAGTTTTGCTTTGGGCAGCTTGTGAAAGTAGCAGAGCTCCATGTAGAAAATGGTATTTCTGAAAGCTTTACCCATTAATTTAACATGACTTAGCTCAAGTCCAGCCTTCATTATCCAGCACAATCCATGCTCTGCTTTGCCAGTTAGGACTGATGAATTCCTCTGTGGCACAAAGTGAACCAGCTGCTTACAGACCTCAATAACTTGCTTCCATTGCAAAGCAAAAGAGGAGCTAGAATAAAGAAAGTCATACAGAATTTCCACTGCACTCAGCAATTTCTTGTTCATTCAGTGCTGTGCAATATTCATTGATGGACAAAGATGTTACAAGAACCATTTAAATAGATTATTAAATAAATCATAAATAGTAACATAATACATAACACATGTATATGTGTAAACAACATAAATACACATAATGCTTTTTGCAAGATTTTTTAGAATTTTTTTAGAAATATCTTTGAAATACTAGCAAGGGAATTTCAGAACCTAGTTTCTCTGTACAGTTTTAGAGATACTGATACTTGTGCAAAACAAGGAGCAAAGGTAACTTCCTAATTATAAGTGACAGCAGAACACCTGCACAGATAGATCATGCAAATTTGGGCTCATATTTAAAGAAATACAAGATGGGTTGTTGTTTTTGTTGTTTTGTTTTTGTTTTTGTTTTTTTAATACATAAATACATCACCTTAACTCCACTCACTAATACTGAGATGATCTGTACTAAAATAAAAGGAGATATACAGAAGTCTGGGGGAAGAGTAGCTCTAGGAGAAGGGAAGTGGATGGTGCAAAAAACAAGATCTAATGCATCTTTAGGACTTCCATGGATATTATATTGCTACCCTGCTGCTCTTTCAGTGTACGTGCTGAATGTTTTCAGGCTGTTTAGGTGTTCAGGCTTGGCATTTTTGAGGGATGGCAGGCTGGAGACTCCAAGAGAAGGAGAGTTTCAAAAAAAGTGGTCTGGGCATTTTCAGTACTGAAATTAGAAAAAAATGGATTGTTCTACTGAGTCGAAATGGTTTTATAAATGATTGCTTTCAGCATCGTCAGCAGGCATCTTCCTGTTTTGGAGGAGGAACTTGGACTTTTCCAAGAGCAGAGAACTCTCCCTGGATGTGGAGGCATACCTTTTTCTTTCATTGAAAAATCACCTTCAATTGTGGAATTGCAGCATTTAAACTGGTATAAATTTGCAAATACTGGGGGCTTTTCAGCTGTACCCTCTGAAATCTATCCAGCCCAAGTGTGTTCCTGCTTCTCAGAGCTGAAATTGGCCTGGTATCACAGGGGCAGCATCCTCAATTCACCCACTACCAAAAGAAGTTTAGGAACAAGAGCATGTAGCAGAAGAGGCTGGAGGACAGAAGAGAAAGGCAAAAAGAGAGTCTGGAAAAAATGTGGTATAATGAGATGTTAAACTCTTTCAACCCATTGATTTTATCTAAAAACAAGTTCGTGGGTGATGTGATTTATCTGATTATTTTAAAAAGAGGAAAATGCTAGGTACTAAAACAGTCTTTTTTTCTGGAGAGAAAGACTGAGTGGTGTACTATAACAACATATGATAAAACTGGATTCAAATAAGAGATTTGGCAGAGATATTGAGGAAGTGAAAACACTCGAACAAATTCCTAAAAGAAGCAATAAATTTATTTAAAAGTGTACTGCTTTTGGTATCTTATTCAGGCTTGCTGTCTCCAGCAAGTGTCCTTTGACCACTACAGTATCTTGTGCTTCCTGTATTTTTTCCAGGTGACAGTCTAGAGCTATCTTTATACATTAAGTAAGAACTGGTGTCTTTTATTCTTGAAGCCTTTGAATGTGCCAAGTGGAGAAGTGGTAGGGACAGATGAAGATACAAGCTGAGAAAGAGGAAATGATGAGGAGAAAAAGGAATGTATGAAGAAGATTAATGATGTAGGACAGGAACAATATGGGAAAGAGGCACCCAGAACTCAGCTGTGTAGTTAGATGATTAGATAATAAACCAGAGAGGACCCAAGTAGGCTGCATGTCTTAAGATTTCCCAGAAACCATCACTATTTAAGCCAGTTCTTCTTGCTTCTTGTTTTGGAAACAGAAATACCCCACAAAGTTTTTTTTTTTTTTTTTTTTTTTTTTTTTTCCTAATATTGCCAGCAATTGCACCACATACTATTGTGATAGATACTATTGTGGCTGAGTACATTTGTTATTAATAGTAAAGAATATCGTTTCTCTCCAAAATGGCTTATTCATTGGTTATATGATGTAAGAAAGAACATAAATATTATCTACACAAATGATAAATAAAATGTTACATTTTCACTCCATTTGCTAAGTTTTTATATTTTCTTATCTAAAACATTCTTCTTATGATGTGGTGAAGCAATGAATAGTGAAGCAGCAAACTTTGACTTCAGTTTTACTGCTTCAAACTTTCTATTAAAAGAAAATCAGCAGGAGTTTCTTCAGTTTCTTCAAATTATGATTGCCTTTCTAGGAGTCTATTTCTGTGAAGATGTTTTCATAGACTCAGAATAGTTTAGTTTGGAAAATGTTGTTCAGACCATTGAGTTCTATTATTAACACAGCACTGCCCATTCCACCACTAAACCATGTCCCTAAGTGCCACATCTACATATCGTTTAAATACCTCAAGAGATGGTGGCTGCACCACTCTCCTGAGCAATCTGTTCTGATGCTTGACAATTATTTCAGTGAAACATTTGCCCTAATAGCCAATTTAAACCTCCTCTGGTGCAACTTGAGGCAATTCCCTCTAGTCCCATCCATCACTTGATAGCTGGGAGAAGAGGCTGGCTCCCCCCTTGCTACAAACTCCTTTCAGGGAGTTGTAGAGAACAATAAGGTCCCCCCTTGTCTTCTCATCATATTCTTTCTCATGTTTGAAGACCATTTTAAGGAAACAGCCTGAGAGATTCAGGTTTTCAGGACTTCATTCATGAAAATCCTCATTTGTTTACAGTTAAGCACATTGCATTTCATCATACCAGTAATGATCTTTAGATCTGCCTTTCCTCTAGAATACTGTTTGAACTGACAGCAAATTGCAAATAATTAATGAGGCAAATGGTGGAGAAGTCAGGTTTGAAGCGTTAAATTTAGGAATGATACCAGCAGAGGGCAATAAATAGACACTGTCCCTGGTACCCAGCTCTCCTGTAGCCTGGAGGCTGGGAACTCAAGATCTGGTGTCCACTGTTTCTGGAGAACAATCTTGGATTCTTTCAATAAATTAAAAAAGAAAAGTCAAAAGAGACTTCCCCTCACAAACTCTGTTTGGTTGTCAGTCTTTTTATAAAAAGTGCTTGATAAGTTTTTGTAACCAGCCACAATAAAGACTAATAAATAATAGTAAATAGTAATATGTGGAATGAAAATCCATGAATCATGACATGCTTGGGTGAAGAAATTCATACAGCTGGTATGAGAATATGCATTAAAGTAAGTGCTTCATTTACTGCTCGAGAAAAGCTTTGTATTAATTTGATTTACAGCATCTCCTTTGCTTTTGAATTATAGGAAATACAGTATTAGAAACTACATCACAAACAAAAATGGATGCTGAAAAAATACTTTGTAATTGCCGTCCATGGAGATACAGAGCTCTTCATGGCCTTCAGTATGTTTTCCTTAAAATATAACTTCTAAGCTTAAATGTCTCTTTTGTGTGCACAGCGTATGCTGGTTTTACTCTTTTACTTCATTAGGATCATGTCAAGGGACCATTAACCAGTCTTTAACTTCCAGCTTGCACATTTTATTGGTTGTTGAGAAGGTGTTGTCTGAAATAGGAGAAAAATTGCATTTCTATCCTAATGAGGCAGAAAACACTATGGGAATTCCATTGGAATCTTGTTTAGATAATTGAGTGCCTTAGGCCTACTCAGCATCACCAAACTTCTCAGCACTTAAAATTATTTAAAGGTAGTTAAGACCAAACGTTTCATCCACCATCAAAAAGGATCCTCTATTTTGTCTGTCTTTGTCTTAAGGATATTTTAAGGCAGCTGTGTTAACCTAGGAAGCCTTGCAAACATTCTGGTCCATGCAACCCCTGTGGCTAATTCCAACTTGCATGATGGAAATCAGACCCAAGGCTGGTATTTAAGGATGTTGAAGTGATAGCAAAATAATTCTGCTCTAAGTGTATTTCATGAAAATCATAGAATTCCAGGTTGGAAGTGACCTCAAGATCATCTGGTCCAACCTTTCTTGGCAAAATAACCAGTCCAGATGGCCCAGTACCTTGTCCAGGTGAATCCTAAAAGTTTACAATGTTGGGGAATCCATGACTTTACTGGGAAGATTATTTCAGTGACTGTTTGTGTTGTGAAAAATTTTCATCTTGTGTGCAATTAGAATTTCCCCGGGAGCCACTTGTACCCACTACACCTCATCTTTTCTGCATTGTCATCCTAAAACTGATGTTTTCATAATGCACTTTATTTCAAAAACCTGTATTCTGACAGTACCAATAGATCCAGCAGCTGTGTCTGAACAGTTTTATTGAATCTTCTTTTGGTAGTGATGTGAAATTCCACAGGGAGTCAGACTCTGGGAAATTAAAAGTGTTAGGAAAAAATAATCTGCAGTTCTCTTTGTTAGCACTAGCATGGAATTCATGTTTTGCCAAAGTTATTACTAAGGACTGTAGCAGAGGAGCTGTATCCAGACCCTTAGTCTGTCTAATCCAGTGTTTTGGAGCTAGAAATAGCCAACTAATTCTCTCCATGAGTAAAAGTACAGAGTATGATAGATTTACCTGTAACAAATGCAGTTGCTTAGGGTGAAATAGGAAAGTTATTTTCTCCGTAGCAACTAAGTTTGTGTACATCCCAATGGGTTACAGAAAGTGAGAGAGTCAGGGAAAGGATGTCCTAGCAGCTTATTCATATTCATCTCTCTCTTTCTGGAGTTGAAGGAATTATTAGCCTTCCCTCTCCAAAGGATCATGCACAGTACTGTCTGCCCATACATATGCAGGCAATGAGGTCTCACCAAGATAGAACCATTTCAGGTCTTGCTCTTTTAAAGATAAAACAAAGCCATATCATTTGCAAAATAACTAAAACCCACAAAACCAACAGAAAACTCCACAAAAAACCAAACCAAAAAACAAAAACAAAACAAAAAAAAACTCACCAAAACCAAAACCATAAAACAAACAAAAAAGGTCATCGGATAATTGGCTGAAATTATTTTCAAGTTCTAGTCAATTTGACAGAATCAAAGTATTGGAAAAATGAAAAGTAGAAACACTATGAGCATTTTTGAGCCCTTGAACAAAATACTGATTTTTAATTTCAAAGAAGAGTTTTGTTTTAGACTTCACCTAAATGTAATTTTGAAATGGCTAAAATGATTTACCATGGACGTTAAATGATTTTTTTTTTTATTCTTCTTGGATCTCAGGTTCTTTGCTTATAGGTAAGTAATGCATATTTTGGCAGCTTATATCTTTGTCCTCACAGTCCAAAGATTTCTTCTGTTTTGGTATTTGACAGCTCTCTCCATTTTTGTCCCAGAGAGAAACAGAGATTTGTTTTACTTAATAGGTGATGAGAGAAGTAGAAAAGCAAGAGAATCTGTGAAACAACTTCAGGTCTTTCACTGAGTAGGAAATTCAGGACTTTCAAAATTCAGAATGTGTAGAAATTGACTTTTCCTGCAGCAAGAGTCTAGAGAAGTCAGCAGTAGGATAGCTCTGCCTGAATGAGACTGATTCAACCTGGAGCAAACCAACACATAAGGAACACAAGGCAATTTTGGGAAGGTCCCATCATCTTGGGAGTCTCATGGCCCTCATCTGAAGGTAAATATGAAGAAGTATAAAGGGACCTCTACTAGCTGTACTAATCTTAAAAGAATTCCACAAATATTAGCACATTTTTCAAGAAAAGCATTGTGATAAATATGCAAGTTTTATAATTTGTTTCTCATTGTAGCAGTGGCTATTAGAATTTAGTACTATTAAATGTTTACAGCATGTTTAAATGTTTAAATGTTCTAACATGAAAATGTAAGTATGTTCCTCTGCCAGGCTCTAATCACCATCAGACAGCCTGATATTGTTTTTCCAAGGCTGCAGAGTGCTGTGGAGTCATTTTAACATGCTGTTAGCTGATGTGGTTCTTCTCAGGGGTGCCCTGTTCCAGCCAAGAGCTGTAGCAGCGTTGCAGCCAAGGAGATGTGATGGCACAGCCTGGGGCAGCCCTGCAGCTGAGTGGTGGTGGCTGCTGCCAAGGCAGTCTGGAATTGCCTTTCACAGGGAGCATATACATGTGTTTTTTAAACCTGGATTAAGGGCTTGGCTCTTGATCAAGATCAATCTGGCCTGTTTATACTGTCAGTCTTTTCCTACCGTGAGCCTGCTCTGTGGGAAGTAATCACCTTGCTGAGAATAAGCGTGATACATTCAGCTCATTAGTGCTCCCAAAGCCCTGTCTGTCCTAGGCTTACCAAGAGATTGCAATGCTAACAAAGGTTCACATCAGCTATCCATTTATGCTGTGTATTCATAGTTAACTTCAAGTGTAAAAATGTCAGTGACAAATTAGTGAGAGCTGGCATCACACACTTCTGAAACACCCAAGAAAGGCTGCTCCTAGCTCCTAGGTATCAGCCAGCCTTTAACAATCTCATGGAAAGGTATACCTTTATAGCTCCTCTTTTTTCCAGCCATGTCATTTATCTTTTTATTTCAATATGAATGTTTTTAACTTCCCCTTCCAATCTCTGCAGCTCATTATATCCTACAAGTCTGAGAGCTCTTAAAGTTTTGTTCTCATGTAGAAATTTTGTTCACAACCTTAACCCTCTGTTGTAGAAGAGATGTGAACTGATGCCTGTTTTTCATCAGGAAAGCACATTTTCCTTTTTTTTTTTTTTTAAATAAATGATTTTTTTTCCCATCCCTCTATGGAGCCAGGAGCAGCAAGACTGGGTGTGGAATTGTACACACACCCCTCCTCAGGCCAGAGAAGGGGAAATGGTTTCATCTCATAGCTGGTGGGCCATGTCAGTGCTTTTGACTCTACGGTTGCACTGAATAAATGCACCTGGTTATAAAACAGGGAACAGTCAAAGCTTCTAGGTTCCCAATGCTGTGATGATTCCTGTGTTCTTACACACATATGACAAGTAGTTTTATAAAAACAGAAACCTCTGAACTTCATCACTTCACCAACCAATAGTGAAGAGTGACCTACACTTTCCATTATTTAGCACTGCACAATCTTTTCTGTAACCTGCATATTCCACCAACAATTTTTTATTGAGATTTTGTTGACAGGGTGGATGAGGGTGTTGAGTATTTCATTAGTAAATTTGCAGATGACAGTGAGCTGGGAGCATGTGTTGATCTGCTGGAAGGGAGAGCTCTGCAGAGGGACTTGGAATGAGTCCCTTGGAACGAGAATTGGGCAGAGTCCAATAAGATGAAGTTTAACAAGTCCAAGTGTCAAGTCCTGCATTTTGGCCACAATAACCCCCTGCAGTGTTGCAGGCTGGGGATGGTGTGGCTGGACAGTGCCCAGGCAGGAAGGGACCTGGGGGTGCTGATGAACAGCCACTGAACATGAGCCAGCAGTGTGCCCTGGTGGCCAAGAGGGCCAATGGCCCTGGCCTGTGTCAGGAACAGTGTGGCCAGCAGGAGCAGGGAGGTCATTGTCCCCTGCACTCAGCACTGGTGAGGTCACACCTCGAGTGCTGTGTCCAGCTCTGCCCCTCAGTTTGGGAAGGACCTTGAGACCCCTGAGTGCATCCAGAGGAGGGAACGAGGCTGGGGAGGGGCTGGAACACAAACCCTGTGAGGAATGAATGAGGGAGCTGGGGGTGTTCAGCCTGGAGAAAAGGAGACCCAGGGGTGACCTTATCACTCTACAGCTCCTGAAAGGTGACTGTGGTCAGGTGGGGTTGGTCTCTTCTCCCAGGCAGCCACTGACAGAATGAAAGGACACAGTCTTAAGCTGTGCCAGGGGAGATACAGGTTGGATATTAGAAACAAGTTTTTACAGGAAGGATGATCAAGTACTGGAATGGTCTGCCCAGGGAGGTGGTGGAGTCACCATCCCTGGATGTGTTTAAAAAAGACTGGATGTGGCACTCAGTGCCATGGTCTAGTTGAGGTGTTGAGCTGGGTTGGACTTGACCTTGGAGGTCTCTTCCAACCTCGTGATTCTGTGTGTGTGAGTGTTTTGATTTCTTTCTTCTGCTATGTGACTCATCAGCCTTTATGAAAGATATGGTGACAGAGTACTGTATTTCAAATATTTTTTGAATATTTTAAATCAAGTTATGAAGAGTTTGCCATACTTACAGAAAAGAGAGAAAACTTGCAAGCCCTTAATGGTTCTGAGCCAGTGAAATGGTGGACAGACAGGAGAAGGAGAAAGGGGAGAGACGAAGAAAGGGAAAAAATTCCAACAGTGGCAAAAATCTCTTTTATCTTTATATAGATTTGGGTCCCACTTCTTCTATTACCTACACCATTTTCCACACTAAAGCAGTGTGACCTTCTCTGGAATAGCTGTTCTGTGGACAATGAGAGGACAACCAGGCTTTCACAAGGAAGGAGGAAAGTCACTTGTCTATATTCTGATGTATCTCTGAGGTGCTGAGAAAGTCACCCTTAGCCCAGTGAATTATTATAAAGGATGCTAACATGGAACAGGAGTCAAAGCACCTGAGGGACCAAAGTTATGTGAGTAGGATCCTACTTGCCATGTTCAACATACTGCTGTACATTGATTTGTGACACACAGTGCCTCACCTTGCAGTTGATAAGGGAACTTTGGTTATATTTAGCATGCCACTAGACAAAATGGTTTTATATAAAAGACGAAGGTGTCCTGTTTAATCCAAAGCAAATAGATGGAACCTGTTGCTTTATTTGGGATGTGTACCGCGAGCTGCTGCCAGGCAAGGCGCAGGGCAGGGCTGGTGCGGGGCTGCTGCCGGGTGTGTGACCAGCGCACGGGCCAGGTGTGGCCAGGAGAGGGCCACCCAGCCCTGGCAGTGCCACCGCGCCCTGCTCCCCTGCCAAACAAGCTCCGTAAAAATCAATTGCAACGGTACCGGAGTTGGTAGGCAGCTGACTGCAGGGAAACAATTGCACATTGTCATGTAACAGAGGGATAGAAGAGACACATTCCTTAACATCTGCTGCAGATGTTAATTTTAGGAAACAGGATAATTTTAAATTTTTTTTTAAAGGACATGGTAAATGCTATAAAAAGTGTGGGGAATCCTTGCCTTCCATCCTGGCAACCTCTCTCTAATGAATGTGCCCCAAGCCATAGGTTCCTTCATCCCAACTCCAGATGTCCCCCAGGCCAAGTGGAACCAGTCCATAGCTCCTGCTCCATGAGGAGCAGCTAGCCCAGCCACAGGCCATCCCTTTGCTAAGCTGTTTTTCTCCGTTAGGGCTAAGACAGGTTAGTAAAGAACTACCTATTCCAGTCTATCCCAAATGCTGAACTTGTCCTAAGTGAGAGAAAATCCTTTAAAAGAACTGGGCAGGAGCTGAATCACTACCTGCTTCAAGGCTGATTATGTAGAGCACTTAGGGGAGGTTTGTGCCTCACACAAGGGCTGCCAAGGTGTTTCCACATATGGTAGAAAGTGGATGTGCCAGCCCCATCACAAGCACAGGCTGCCTGCAGTGCTGCAGCCCCTCTTAAGGAGTGTGGGCAGCCCACATGGCCACATGCTCCTCTAACCTGATTTTAATCACCTGCAGGATGAGCATGGATCGAGTGTTTCCTTCTGGAGCTGGTAGGGGATGTGTAGCACTCCACTGTAATAAGTGGAGTGTCTCTTTCATGCTTCTCTTCATGCAGGTACACATAATGCCCTCTCAAGCCTCCTCATATTACTGAGTTTGAGAGCTGCTATTATTTTT
This sequence comes from Muscicapa striata striata, assembly GCA_030060385.1. Taxonomy (NCBI): domain Eukaryota; kingdom Metazoa; phylum Chordata; class Aves; order Passeriformes; family Muscicapidae; genus Muscicapa; species Muscicapa striata. The sequence goes on from JAREIS010000031.1 coordinate 3,652,066, forward strand.
ATCCAACAATCACATTAGTAAACATATTTGGTCTCTTTTCCGTGCTGCTGCCTCACCAGTCAGGCCAGGTCAGTGCTGATGCAGGGCAGAACTGGGCTGCTGGGGGTCCATAAAAATGTGCCTCACACAGGGTTTTCCTTGGGCAAGCCCCTCATAAAGAGGTCCCTGGTGAAAAATCCCTGCCAAGCCTGTGGCACAGTTAGTCATGGTGGGCTTGTGCAAGTCGAGTTTGGGTCTCACATGCAGAAAAAGCTATTCAGAGAGCCTGCCCATCCCCAGGCCAAGCTGTACACCTTGAACCCTGGCACCTCAGTGTTGAGCAGATGCTGTCAGCTCTGCCTCTGGAACCACTGTTTCCATTTTAGTGTGTTACTGTACAGAGTCATTCTCATTCTGAGGAGAGACTGGCACTGAAATATAGACACCTCCCTCAGTCCAAGAGCCACTGAGATATCTGATTAGCAGGGAGCAGTATTTTGAGGGACTGCTATTTCCTCCCACAAGAGGACAGCTCCACTTGCTGCTTTTTTCTCAACATGGTGAGCACTTCATTTAACTTATAACTCAGATGTAAACAGTACTCCTAATATCTTACCCCTGCATTTTCTTTATCTTCTTTGAGATTCTCATATACTAATCCTATTGTTTAGTGAAGTTTCTGACTTCTGATGTTTGTAGCTTGTGTGAGATTTGCTTCTTTAGCAGTCAAATGAAATAACCATATTTACTGCTAAAATCTAAAATAATGTTATCAAACAGAGGATTTTCTCCATACTTCCACCCAGTAGGGTAGAAACAAGATAGATGATTGCCATGATGACATCATCTTGAGAACTTTTTCCAAAAAGTTATTCTTTGACATATTCTTTATCCTCAGCCTGCTTAATTGTCATGTTTATTAGCTAAAGAGTATATATATCACCTGCAATGAACTTAGTGTCCTGTCTTGTTTTGGTTTAATTTCATTTGCATTTATGTCATGACAGCATATTACACACAGATGTCAAATATTTTAAATGAAACTTTTCTGGTTATGTCTTACTCATTTTAAGAATTAAGCAACTTCTTTTTTCTGCTTAGCCAAAAAAAAACACATGCCAACTGTAAAAAATTAACATCACAAGGTTTATTATCTCCTAATTAGAAAGAGGTAAACATGGTCCACACCAAGTATAAGTGTCTTTTCCCACTGCATACCCCAACAAGGCTTTAAGAGTGCCAAAATTCCTTTCATACTAATAAGATAAGATGCTCACAATCAGTTCTAAATCCTAGTTCCAGTTTCCAAGACTACTGGTCACTTCTCTGGGTATAGTTGCATTACTGGTCTCATTGTCGTTCATGAGTTGTTCATGACCCACTACAAGGAGTATGAGTTATAGGAACTGTTCTTGAGCTACAAGCTAAACTTTCAGAGGATATTCCAGGCACTGGGTTAACCTTCTTTTCAGAGCATCTTGCAAAACCATCCTGTTTACTAAGAAATATGTGTCACTGTAGGTTAATACAGGGGAAAGGAGAAGGGAGAACAATGGTGTGCCAAATAATGTCTGCTTCTCCAGAAATGCTTCAAAAGATCCTTGTCCACCAGGAAACAGTATAGACCTAATTTGCTGATGAAATATTTTGATACCATTTCAAAAAGGGCTGTACAGACATATAAACACAACCTACCACACTGTAATCAGATTGGAGCCATGGTCAGTGGTTGTATCAAAGGTGAGCTGCATCAGCTGTCTCCAACAAAAAAAATCCAGGCAGTTCATGAAAGACAAAGAATAGGATATTAAAATGCTCCCCTCCTGGCACAGTCTGCTCCACATCCATAGCCTCAGCTTTCACAGCCCTGGGATCTAGGATTTGCACATTTTGCATGTAGCAGTATCTTATCACTCAAATACTGTTCAGATTGTCAAGAAAGGAGCTAAGAACTCTCAAAGTTTCATCTTTTGACTAACTCAAAAGAAATTAGTGATCTAGAGGTGCTACTTTACTTTAAAATTACATATGCACTTATGTGCTTCCAATAAGCACCATGTGCAGTCAGGAAAGCCACAGGATTAAGAATGTCATCATTGAAACCAGGAAAAAAATGCTAATGGTAGGTATTTTCAGAGCTCTTCAATTTTTTCTTTTATGTGTTAAGAAACAAAGTGTTATGAGACTAAAGAAAATATGCAGACAGATCGTCTAGCCTGCCAATATGATTTTGGAATTTGCAATATAATAACAGTGATTCAGAAAGTTATTATTTTGAGCATGAAGAAGAGGAGGTAGGAAATGTGTATTTGTAGAAATACTTTTTGTTGTGTTTTACAGCAGTGGCCAGATAAAATGTAGCTGGGCTTCAGCCTTCTAATTTTCTCCCTGCATAACTTCACAACATCATTGTAGCCCTCATGAGTTGTCTGCCCTGTTTTCCAGAGGTGATAAACTCTCTTTTTTCTCCTGTCAAGGCTCTCTGTTCAGCCAGGCCAGTATTCTTCCTCACCAGCTCATCATTTGACACATGGGCGTGGCCTGCTCCTACACCTTTAAAATTTCCTCCTTAAAGCAGGTCCATCCTTCCTGGACCCCTTTGCCCTTCAGGACTCCTTCCCAAGGGGTTCTGTCAACCAGCCTCCTAAACAGGCCAAAGTCTGCCCTCTGGAACCAAAGGTGGCAGCTCTGCTGATCCCCCTCCTTACTTCTCTGAGAACTGAAAGCTTTATTGTTTTGTGGTTGCTACCAGTCCTCTGTTCACAAACAGCAGCTCTGCAGGGCACCTCCCCTGGCTGGTTCTCTCACCAGCTGTGTCAGATCATCTTTCTCACAGAATTTTGTCTCTGCTGTGTTATACTTTCAGCAGACACCTGGTAAGTTGAAGTCCCCAAAGATGTCATGTCTCCAAGAGGTTCAGGAATGACACACATTGCCACAAGTCTCTCTTTTGTGCTCTTTGTTAGTACCAAGTTAAATGTAGTGCAGGGCAAACTGATACTGGTATCCATCTGTCCTACTGGTTCAACAGCAGGATTTTTTCTAATTTTGAGAAAGTGAAGAGAGAGAGAGCCATCTCTTTCCAGTCACAATCAATTGTATTGGTGTCAGGCTTTATCCTGACTACTTCAAAGGCTGAAATGATCATTTAAATTCATGCTTGCCACTATCTTAACTCATGCCTGCATGGACAAGTGCCCTGGCTCACAGAGCTCCTGAACACCTGGCACACATGGCTTTAGTTTCAGGAATATGAATGTAGTGAGTGTTTTCTGAGTGCTACTGCAGCTTCTTTTAAGACTTTTTAAGACTAAAGCTTTTGTATGCTTTGATTTATGTTCATTTTAAATATCTGTTTACACCTCTGGGGTTGACTACACTCCAGGACAAGAGGTATGTATCCTCCCTCACAGGCTGCCTCCATGGCTGTGGGGTCACATGCAACACGCATCCAACCTTTCTAACACTCTTAGACCATGCTGCCAAAACCACCAGATTAAAGATCCCCCATCCACAGTCCACATGTAAAGTGGAGAGAAAAAATATACTTCCCATAGCTTTGTGCCATAATTATTTGCAATACAGAAACACCTGAAGTCTCCTATGGAGATCAGATTCTGCTGCCTTAGTTAGGGGGCGTAAGCACAGCATGAACTGTGTTCTCTGAAGTGACAGCAGATGAAAGCACCCACAAAAGTGATGTTTTCTTTCCCTTCAATGAGTGGGCTGGCAGAGGGCAGCCTGAGATGCCTTTACAGAAGCTATTTTAAAATTATCAGGGCATCATCCTGAGATCCTGGGACAGAGCTGTGGATTGGGTTCAGATTTCTCAAGACACAGTCAATAACTTTCATTCAAAGCAATTTCCTTCTGTGTTGCTGACAGGCAAATTGGAAAAGTAACAGATGACAGACAAGCTGGCAGGGTGACAGGAAGGTTTCAGACACAGTCTGCAAAAAGGGAAAGAACATCCATTTTTCTCCCACACCAAAAGCTCACTCCTTTCCATCAGCTTCTGTTTATGGCCTGCTTTGCCAGAAAGGGAGGTTTCACTTCTTTCATGGAAGTCCTTTCGGAGTCAGTCATCTAGGGCAATTGAGCATAGACATCAAGATAATTACAGTGAAAAGTTATTAAGTCCTGGCCAACTCTTGTGCTGTGCCTGCTCAAGTTTTCTGAATACAAATTTCTTGCAAAATTGATCCCCAGACCACACCATAAATACTCCCCTGTGGTGAGAACTTTGATGTGGATCTGCATGAATCTTTTCCCTGAAGTAAAGAACTCTGGGGGGAGGGGAGAAAATCAGATGAGAAAACTAAATTTATTAAAAGAAAACCTTCAAACAAACAAAAATACAGAACTTAGAAACGCAGAAATTAAAAGGATTTGTCAACCATGTTTGCCTTCCTGCTTCATTCTTGAAAAGGAGGACTGATAACATATTCGTGTCATTGGTCCAGCATCTTTTTAATAAAAGACATTTGAGTGCTTACCAGGAGTCTTCTCACTGTTCCATGTGAGACCTGTCTGATTTCTCTGCCTCTCAGCAGTCTCTGCTATTGTCCAACTAGCATTAATGCAATACAAGCCAAGGATGGACCACAGGTGAAAACCAGGCATGTGCCTGAGCTAAATCACAGACAGGAACAAAGTGGAGGGGGAAAGAGCATGATGGAGGAAAGTGGGTGATTGTAGCCTGTAGATGATTCTTCAATAAGGAGAAGAAAAAGAGAAATTCCAGATAAGTGGGGAAAGAGATAAAAAAAATGCTGGGCCCACTGTGAAACAGCATGGGCAGCACTGTACAGTATAAGTGCACCAAGAGTCATCTGTTTTGAGCCTTGGCTGAAAGCAGAATGTAGCAGTGAACAAATAAATAGCCACCTTCTCTTAGTGGCAAGGGTTGCCCTTGTGTGCAGGAGAACAGTGTACATACTCCTTCTGGGGCATGTGACCATCCATGGCTTTGCTGACAAAGAAATAATCTAGAAGACCCCAAACCTCTGTTAACCAACCAGGAAAAAAAAGGAATAGTAATATGAAAAATGTAACAATTAGGTTTTGGCAGTATTTAATGTATTCACTCCAGGAAAGGTTTAGATAATAATTCTGATTAATACAAATTATTCAAATTTTACAGAGGTTGTCAGCTGTCCTCCCCTAAAAGCATGATTAATGATAGCAAAATTATAACAAGAAGGCACTAATAGCTTGCATTTAGCTTTTTAAATTGTAAGGAACTTTACAAACAATCACTAATTGACTTAAATCCTCTGGTTGTCCTGTGGTGTGGATTTTGGAAGTGTAAGACAGATATATTAGCCAGAGAGACAGTGAAATTCATCATGCTCCCCACTGAAATAACTGTCCACTTTCATATTAGAAAGGAAAAGTATTAGACTCTTAACACAGGCACTAGGGAGCAGATCTTTTAGCTGCCATGGACCCAGAGGAAACCACACATTTTATTCCAAAGCTGATACACTCCTAGTAATGTTTCCTACTGTTTGCCACAAAGTCTACGTCCATTAACTTGTGTACCTTGACAGCATACTCTGATGTGCAGAACTGGTCTCTCATCAAACACAATAATACTATTATTAGCAACCATGGCTGGCACACTTCCAGTGCTAGCCAGTTGTGAAGGCACCTCTAAAATGAAATATTAGTCCTTGTATGCAGACATACGAGAGCTAAACTCAGTTTTCACTTTCTAAAAGTACCCATTTTCTGCAAAACAAGCCAAAGCTTCCTCCCAGTGAGGGAGAAGAGGTAGCTGCTTGGTTTAAGGGAAAGCTCCATTTTAGATCTGAAAGTAATTGCTAGACTTGAATAGCCTAAGTGTGGATGCATCTCCTTTTCCTCTTCAACTCTGTAAATTAGCATTACAGTTTGCTTTTCACAGAGAGATATTAGCACTGTTGGACTGCTTGGCAGCTCTTGCTCCACTTCTGTTTATCTTTTGTAAAGGTCGTGTTCCTGCTTGCAGTAGAATTGGCAACAGAAGCTGTTAGCAAAAAGGCCTTTTTTTTTGCACAGAATTGTGAAGGACTTTAAGAAAGAACATAAGCCTAAAACAACCACTGCAAACATTTCACAGGGTTTAGATACTTAAGATCACTGTTGTCCAAAAAGTAGTGATTTTGGATTCTATTCTAAATGTTTTTTTATACCATGCTTAACATCACAGTAACAGAAAAGAAAGTAGCTGCAAATTCTTCTCCAAATACCAGATGAGGTAAACTTGAAAAGTGGAGCACTGGCAACACAGTGCAGAAGCACTTGAATTGTTTCTGCAGGGAGCTTCTGGTGCCAGAAGCAGCACAGCTGTGCTGCACTGCTGGGCTGAGCCAGAGGAACCTGCCCAGCAATTTCCAGATGTGTAGCTTCAGTGTCCAAGCAGGTACCTTGAACAGAGCAATGCCATGCCTGGGGAACTTGCCTGGATGTGGTGAGACTGGGGATTTGTGCATAGTGCTTGTTATGTGATGAGTTTTATGGTGCATGAAACCAGTGGTGCCATGAAGCCACTGGTTTTGGGCACATGTCCTCTAAGATGTTGCTGCATGGGTTATTATTTGGCATTTATTAGATTAGACAAGCTTCATGTCCACATGAATACAAGTCCTGGAGAGAAGAGCATCACCTCAGTTTTGCCCATTTGTGTAGAGCAGCTGATTGTCTTCTGTGAGCTCAATCCCTTCAGAGGCAGTGCTGCTGAAAGGAAAGGAAAGGAAAGGAAAGGAAAGGAAAGGAAAGGAAAGGAAAGGAAAGGAAAGGAAAGGAAAGGAAAGGAAAGGAAAGGAAAGGAAAGGAAAGGAAAGGAAAGGAAAGGAAAGGAAAGGAAAGGAAAGGAAAGGAAAGGAAAGGAAAGGAAAGGAAAGGAAAGGAAAGGAAAGGAAAGGAAAGGAAAGGAAAGGAAAGGAAAGGAAAGGAAAGGAAAGGAAAGGAAGGAAAGGAAAGGAAAGGAAAGGAAAGGAAAGGAAAGGAAAGGAAAGGAAAGGAAAGGAAAGGAAAGGAAAGGAAAGGAAAGGAAAGGAAAGGAAAGGAAAGGAAAGGAAAGAAAGGAAAGGAAAGGAAAGGAAAGGAAAGGAAAGGAAAGGAAAGGAAAGGAAAGGAAAGGAAAGGAAAGGAAAGGAAAGGAAAGGAAAGGGAGAGCTGTGTGTTGCTTCTGTATGTGCTGATATGAAATCTGTACTTAGTCTAGTACTGGAGCAAATGTTTTATGACCATTTCCATTTACAGTTCAGGTACAGACAGTGACAAAAGAGCAGAAAGCCAACATGTCCCTGTGATCTTCCAAGACAGCAAGCACCAGGAATGGTGGTGCAGTTTACCTTTGTATCTTATTTTGGGTTTTATCCAGGAAATACAGACTTAGTAAATACATTACTTTGAAATGCTGACAGTGGCAAAAAAAAAAAAAAAAAAAAAAAAAAAAAAGTCGAGAAAACATGGATAGAGAAGTGCCAGCTCTCTGAAAGGTTTAACCAATGCAGGCATGCTACCTCTGGGACCCCAGCTTAGCAGCCATCATCCCCAGATGGGCTAAGCTCAGTGATCATCATCCCCAGACCTGCCACACACACTCCCAAGTGGTGTAGATTTGCCAGTACATGGTTTTGGGTGGCCATTGCCTGCAACAGAAATGAGCATAAGTTACAAATATCTGTCATTCCCAGCAACTTTCTTCAGCAACTTGAAGCATTTTCTCTTACTGCACTTTATTTTACCGGGCAATCTGCATCCTACTACCCAAATTTGCCACATCTCCTACACCTGAATTAATCCAATAAAGTTTATTTCAAGTATTTTCTCCCCTGATCTCATGCAACAAATACAGAGCATAACACTTAAACCTAATGCTATTATTTAGTTTACTTCAACTCTTTGAATTACAAAATTTATAGATGGGATTAAAAAAGAAGAAATAATTAGCCCCAAAATTGTGGAGGCTCTGATGGCAATTTTCAGAACAAAAAATCCTACAAGCCTCCAGTTCATATTTCTGCTTTTGAAACACCCAGTCTAAATAAGCAAACCCAAGGACATCCTGTATAAATAGGCAAAACTAAGTTTTTTACTTTATTGAAGGGAAAAATGAGAAGCAAGCAAATTAAGGAGGGCACTAGGATGCCAGAAAAAGACAGAAATGGGACTAAAATTTAAATGCAAATCAAATGTCTTAATCACAAGGCTGTCCTTTGTTTTCATACTGAGGACTTCAACAATTTAAATGTTTTCTTGAAAACAACAAGCTGAGTGTAGAAGAAAAACTACAAAAGATTATGTAGGACTGGCATCACTGTCCTTTTCACTTACTGACCATATGGTCAATGTTGTTGCTTCAGATGCCCCCTATGTCATACAGCATTGAGTCAAATGTGCCTGCTAAATCTGCCACTGTCTCATAAGGACTTAATTTTATTTTTTTTTAACCAAAGAAATTTTAATTATTCTAATCTCAGGAAAATGGTCCTGCAGGAAAATAATTTCTCATTTATCTAAGTATTGATTTCAAGTGATGAGAGTCAGAGGGACATAAAATGAAAATTTTAAATCTGACCTAATGGAATTTGTGATCCAGGTATTTAAAAAAAAAAAAAAAAAAAAAAAAAAAAAAAAAAGGTATTTTGAGAAATGGCCAGCATTTGAGGAAATCAAGGAGAAGGCATATGTGTTACCTGCTGCAGAAGCAAACTTGTTCAAGTTTTCAACCAGACTGACCAGCCAACTTCCCTTTCAGAAAGCCCTGAGACTGAACTGCTTGTGGCCTGCACTGGATGCAGAGCTTTCTTAAGCACAGTTAAAATTCAAACAAAGCACAAGAGAGCTCAGCAGACGTGTTTGTATAAAGATCACTTTACTGAAAACTGGCCTCAAAGTGCTGGTGATGTGTCCAGGAACTTTTGTACAGAGAACCCAAATAAAATATGCTTTATAAAAATGTGAAGATATTGATGTCTCCTCAATCAAGGCTCTCTGATGGTGTTTTTGGGCCTCTGAGTCAACAAGCATTTGCCTTTCTCCTTAAAATGTCTTGCTTCTCTTTTCCAGCCAGCCTCCTTCTTCATGCCCCTGTATGGGTGTTTTTCCAAACTACCTCCACTCTAAGTCTTCATGCATTTTAATTATATTGAGGTGGAGTATTTAATTTAATACATTAAATCTCTGATTAAGTAAGGTGGGCTCTTTTTGCCTCCCTCCTTTAGTGAGAAAGATTTGTATTCATCACACTAAGTTTTAATAATTGACAGCTGAAGCCTAATATCTTTTGATAGTTCCAGAGATTAATTGAGAGTCATTGAAAAAAACTCTCAGAATTATAATGTAAAGAACTAAGTTCCTACGGATTAAATACATCCACAGTGGAAAATTATGTGTATTTATTTGTATATTTTATTTTAAATTCTCTGATATTTTTTCTGTTATTTCTATCAAATTTGTGCTCAGTCCTTCCCTGGTGTGTATCTTTGAAACCACCATCTTTCTGCTGGTTTAGGGAATTTAAAATAAATCTGCTTTTCTAGCAGAGTGGTAGCATTGCTAAATGTGCATTTCCATTGCCATAATTTCTAATGCTCTACCCAGCTTTATTAAAAGTGAGAGAAAGTTTTACACCAACTACAAATAGAATTGACTGGGAATTTTTTCCTAAGCCTTTATCCACTCAGCATATCCAGCTCTTTCTTGACTGACTAGAAACTATGATAAAACTCACTATCAAAATAGTTTCTTCTGAGTTTGAGCAGGATTTCCATAATGAGTTTACTGACTCTTAGCATTAGAAAATTTTGACTCACTCTTACATCTGATGCCTTTAGAAATATTTCTGCTGTTACAATATGTTACTCGTGAGCAATGAAAGCATGATGATTTGGAGAACAAAATTCAAATTATCTCAAAAAATATGTCAAATTTTTTTTACTCCCCAACTTATATGCTTTAAATATGCCTTCTTGTGCTTCTGTGTGTATTATGCATTATTTATAAAAAAAAGCACTACAACTCTGGAAATAAAATGTGAGTATCTAAAATACTAAGCTTGAAAAATAAAGATGAAATCTCTCAGAGGTACTAATTACCGAGACTGAAAAACATAGTGTGGTAGGGGCCAAAAGAACAACTCAGAACTGTTTTTACTTTTCCATGGTCTAAGTCAAGGAAAATATTACCTGGAAGAACTCTAAAGGAATGGATCAAGGCTTCTTTCAAACAAATTGTTTTATTTGACTGCGAGAACATTTTGAGAAAACAAATTGTATACACCAGGACCTCTTGAGTACCTTAGTTACATCAAAACAACCCTGTAAACTTTTCTTAAAGTGTCTCTTAGAAGATAGGTATGTAATTAAAGCCCAGCAGTGCATCAGAATGTTTGCATGACAGGGCCACCACTGCCCAGCACCCCTCCCAGAGTTCAGTGTAATCAGGTTTTGCCCACACGACCTTATAGTGACTGCAAGCTCTCTTAGGACAGGGAGGAGGTTTTGATGTTTGTATTATGTTGGGAAAGATATGGGACTGAAGCCTCTTTAGGTGTGAACAACACAAATAGATCTTGGCACTGCTTTTGATAATATGGCTTCAGCTGAGAAGCCACGGATGGGTTACAAGCAGTAAGTAAGTATCTTAAGCAAAGGACAGATTTTGAAAGGGGGGCTGCTCAGTAGCATGTAGGGAAGGAGAAGTTAATACAGCAAAACAGTTCTATTCACTGCAGTCTCGACACTGCAGCACTTACCTAAAATTATTTGAATACATGCACAGAAAGGGGATATCTGCTTTTACTGAGCCATGTTAGTTTTGCAATACAAAGAGATTTTGGCATGAACTAAGCAAGAATAACTGCCTTGGAGAGGTATACTGAGCAGAAAGAGGTGAAGTAATACTATTTGTTTCATTTCTTCACCTCTGGGTGCCCATCCTGAGAGTCCTTGTGCACATGGAAATAGTCACCTAATCGTCCACTGAATTATTTTTGTGTTACATCAATGTTTGCAGGTAGAGGGCTTAATGGACAAGGTCTATATCTGTTATCAATTTGTCTCAAAAACTGAAAGTAAATGATGATGATTTTGCCCTGAGTCTGCAAAGACTGATGCATTTTCACTGTTCATTTCAAAACAACTTGATCAAAAATTCTTCTGCAACACATAGCAGTCATAATACATTTTTATGTTGTCAACAGTAAATCAAAACAAGTCTAACAACCACATATTGCTATGGACACCAGTCAGATTACTAGCTGTGTTTGCCAGGTGTGTCCTAGAGCTCCCTGCCAACACTGCTTCTGCAGGAATGGCAAGCCTGCTACATTCAATAATAATTTGAAATCAGAAAAGGAGATAATTACATAAAGGACAGGAAGGAGAGAGAAGGGTGAAAACCAGACATGTTGGGTCTTATCAGCCTCATATTTGATGTGAAGGCAGGTGCATGGTCACCATGCAATCAGCAGCATCAGGAAGGTGCCAGCAGATGCTGATCTCAGACCTGCTTGAGGAGCTGTTTCCTGTGTTCCTGGAACATCTTCTTCCAAGAGAGAATAAATTATGGTATTTGCCCAGGAAAGGTAATGTAATGAGAACAGATCAAGTGAAATGTTTAGGCTGGCTTTGGATGAAGTCTTGGAAACTGGCAGTTTGCCTTCTGGGCTCTTTTGTCTGAATTCAGTTTTATGAACTTTCAGAGAATTGTATTTCTACGATTTCTTATTAAAATTCTGCAAGAATGAAATAAGAAATAAATTAAGATGCCTTTAAATCAGATTTTAAATACCCACAGATCTATTAAAAACATGTAGTGAATTATTTTTTTAATATAAAATCAACAAATTTGGCTCCAGAGTAATGTTTTTCATGCATGTCTCAGCATTTCTCAGCATTTCAATGCTGCTAATATAGTTTTAAAAATACATTGGGTTTAATAACAAAGGTAGCCTTTCTTCCTTATTCATAGCCACAGACTAGGCAGCATCAAAAAGTGTTTTATAGGCCAGAGCTTCAGCTAAAGGTTGACTTAACCACCTTCACTAATGGATTTCTATATTGTTTGCCCATATTTTCTCATGTAAACAAGTAATTAGAGCTCACAAGATGAGAACAATTATTTCATATTTCCATTTATTTGTTGCAAATTTTCATTATAATTTTCCTGTCATTCTGTTTAAGTAGAGTTCTACAGTGGTGCTTATGAGCACTGTATTCTGCCACCCTGGTATTATAAATTTACATACCATATTAAAATCACAAACAGTATAGGGATTTGCCTGGTACTGAGTGTTACTGAGATGATGTTTCAAAAATTCTGGCTTTTAGCCTGTGAGACACAGGCATGAGTTCATGATATTTAAGATGTACTATTAAAAAAAAACACAAAACAACCAAAAAAAAACCAACATCTGCATCATCAATCTAATATTTACTTCCCATAATCAATAAAAAATTACAAAGCATTCTGGATCAGAGACCCAAAGTACCTAATACCTGCTTTTATTTGGGAATTAGTGCACCTAGGGAATTCCAGCTAACAGAGTTTTAAACAGAAGAAGAGATTTAAAGAAGCACATGTGCAAGCAAATAAGCAGTTGTGCTTATTGGATGATCTCACACCTGAGAGAGAACAGAGGTGACATAAGAAAAAACATTGCTTTGGGTTTAAGTGTATTTACTGATTATTACTCATACCAACCTTAACAGCAGTATACCTTTCAAGTGTCTTGAGAAGTTGCCCTTCTTTGCAAGCCTAGTTTTTGTGCAGTGATTGCTCCTCATAGCTTCTGGGTAAGATATTTCAGAGCTCTAACAAATCCTTTTCCCTGAAACAAATTATTTTGCCTAGAAAAGTCTGACAGAGAAACTAAATTAAACTAGTGCAGTTGCTGGTGAGTTTGACTGTTCAGAACCTAGTCCACAGCCTTTCAGAAAGATTTATTTCAGGTCTAGAAATGGCTAAAAACTCCATCTATGCAAGTCATGGAAGAGAAGAGGAAAAGGAAAAGGAAAAGGAAAAGGAAAAGGAAAAGGAAAAGGAAAAGGAAAAGGAAAAGGAAAAGGAAAAGGAAAAGGAAAAGGAAAAGGAAAAGGAAAAGGAAAAGGAAAAGGAAAAGGAAAAGGAAAAGGAAAAGGAAAAGGAAAAGGAAAAGGAAAAGGTGACCCCCTAGTCCTAGACTGGTCCCATTACCAGAGGTGAGAAATTTTTGGTAGATACAGATACCCATAGAGATTTGCAGCAGGACAAAAAGATTAACAAGTGACACCCTTCTATACTTTGACATACAGGGAGTGCTTAAGCCACTGCAGGTGGACAGAAACAATGAGCATGAAAATCCCCTTGTGATATTGTTTTACTGGCTTATTGCACATCTGCTGGTATAGTGCCTAATTTACACTTCAAATACTGTAATTTCCCTTGTCAGTGCTTCTTTGTATTGTGCATTTCACAATGTTAAGATAATTGAACTTACTTCTAAGGGACAATACTGTTGTTGGACCTGAAACTTTCACAAGGTCTTTTTAGTCAGTCACCACAGCCATTCCCATTGCTCCTTGCACTGTGGTACACTCGCAGGGACAGGAAAAAACCAGGAACTATCCACCAAACTATCTCTGAGGTACCCTCAACATATGTGTAGCAATTTCTGTCCATTGCCCTTCCTGGACATAAATCAGTGGTAAATCTGCTTGAAATATTTTCTTCCCAGATAGTTTTAGTGCAGTGAGTCAGTCTTACAGTCAGACTTCAGTTAATTTCATAAATGAGGTAGCTGTCCCTTTTATTTCTTTACTATCCTTATGCACAATGCCCATTTTTATACAAGTGTGATCTGGAACATCCCATAGTTACTTTGGAAACTTTCCTTCGCATTCCCTGCTGGTATCTTTGGTTCAACATGGTGAAGATTACACAGAAGCAGATGTTTATCAAGAAAGATCTCATCTGTTTGAGCCACAGCTATATTGCTTTAGGCATTAGTGTTTGAATCAGACTTTTACACTGTCCTATGCACCTGAGCTCCACTCTCCAGCTGTTTGCTCCTGGTTTACCACAACCCTTTTCTGTGGGAGGTGTCATGCCACAGGTGTCAGCCAGGAAGAGGGGCAGAGCTGTACCAAACCACGAGCACTGCTTCAGTCTTCTGCTGTTGTTACTGCTGTTATTGCACCCACTGCTATCCCTTGGTATGAAATAGCATAGGTGGTTCCACAGTCTTATCAGCTCCTCCCTCAAGTGGAGGATGGCATAACCATTGACCTCAGATGGCAAACACAACTGAGTGTTTGTACCAGCCTACCCTGTCCCCCAGGGTGTCATTCACCTCATCTTGCAGCCTGGGTGCCCTTGGAGCCCTCTAGTCCATGTATGAAGGCTGGTCTTTGTCCCTCCTGGAGGCTCTGGAGATCTTTCTAATGATCTCAGAGCTGCACCAGGGATTCCCTTTCTGTGGCCACACTGGATAGGTCAACATTATAATTTGACCTTCTGCCCCTGACTGACTTGTTTCTTGGAATGATTTATGTCCATTTGTTTGCCTCTGTGGTCTAAAAAAACACCTCTGCAAGTGCAATTTATAGCAGAGAAGGCAGATCTTCCAAAACTGCTAGAAAGAAAACAGCAGGAATGAAGTCCTCAAAATAACTGGTCTGTGACCTGGAGTTGTTTTGTTGAACAGTGGTGCACCTTGTGCTGAACAGTGGTAATGAACCACCCTGTTGAGTTAAACCAGTGGTCCTTCTAGCCTTATTTTTGTAATGATCTGCAACAGAAAAAAAAGAGCTACATTTTCAGAATGGAACAACCTATCCTTGATATAATCTTCCAGCTTCACAGCAGTTCATGATCCTCCTGAAGCACTGGTTCCAGCTGCACCTTCATGCTGAGATACTGATGACAGATTTTTTTCTTTCTTCATCTGAATAATTTTTGAATTCACTAAAGTTTTTTGCCTGCTAATTTACCTCTAACATTAAGTTTTCCTGTTTAATGTTAATTGATTTGGTCTAAGTGTTTCTATTCGTTTGTTTTAGAATTCTTGCCAGTTCTTAAATTATGTCATCTTTCTCTTCACCTCCTCTACACCATTGTGATTTTGTGGAGTTCATAATGTCACAGCTGAACTCTCTCTTTTCTGGGCTTGAAGGGTACATTTTTATTTACAAGTGCTTTATGGAGACTTATTTGCAAAGGCTTCCTTGAGATGCTAAAACAGAAGAGTTTTATTTCCTGTCCTTGTATCAGGAAGAATTTTTACTTTGAGATGATGGTACTATTGCAGAATAAAGATTCTAAAGTATCTTGTAAAAACAGAGTTAAACTATTGCAAGAGTCTATCACCAAACTCCAGTTTGCATATGACAATGCAGTTTTTTATTATTTGCCTTTATACTGGAGCAGTGTTTCTTCAAATCAATCTGTCTGCCTGCCTGTCTGTCTGTCTATCTATCTATCTATTCTATCTATCTATCTATCTATCTATCTATCTATCTATCTATCTATCTATCTATCTATCTATCTATCTATCCATCTCAGAAAGGATTGTCTCAATTGTCAGCTTATGTACAATTAAATATTATAAAAATACATACATTTCATTCTTATATTGCATTTTAATTACAAGGTTTTCAGTATTTTTCTGAAGATTATAGATCTAAGTGCTCAACAACCCTTTGAAAATGTGATCAACTAGATGTGTAAAATCAGAAATTGTAAGCTATTATTATTTGCACTGACCTGAATTCATTTTTTATTGTCTAAAATCTAACGAAAACCTTTTGTTGCCTTAGAAAAACCCATATACACATCAGTAAACTGGTGAGGCTGCTATTTTCCCCTGAGTGCATTGCTATGTGTTGTTAATTTTCAGAGAAAGCTGTTTATGGACTCAGCATCTGAGTATATCATTACGTATGATGTACTCACAAGCCTTTGTAATTAAATTCCACTCTTTGGTAGAAATAGGATCAGATTTACCAGATGAGGCAGCAAAACCCTGTAGTCAGAATTCAAGGGTTTAAATAACACTGCACTCTTTTCTGCAAATGTGTCTTGAAAAATAACTTGCTAGTTTTCTCTGCAGAAATTCCCTTAATGTTGTTCATTTAAAACTGGTTGAATAATAAATAAATGAAGAAGTAAATATTTCCAACTGAACATAATATAATTCACAATTAACATTATTGATCCTCTTCCAAAACCAGTTTGGGCCTTGCAGCAAATTTCTGTAGCAATTTAGAATGAAAAGTGAATGTGTCTAAGTATTGTTTAATTGTGTTGTCTATGCCAGAAATACAAAATAGGAAATATAAACAAGAAACATTTGGGTTCTAACATCAGCATTTCTACAAAGCCCCTGTCTGTTTTCATAAAAGGTTTATGAATTTTGTGTGTTGCATTTGCCATATGACCATTTTTGACTCAGTTAAATACTCCAATGAAAATTTAAATGTCTTCAGCAAACCCCTATCCAGACCTCTGTTTATATATCAAAAGATGGATTAAATCCTAATTTAAGGCAGGAAAATTTGAAATATCAGCCTTTATGCCTGTGTTTCAATGCTGCTTCCTATAGAATGATGAGAATAAATTTAACCATTCCCATAGGATTTTGGGAGGATTCAGCAGGATGTCCTTGTAAAACTGAAAAGCACTGGTCCGACAAACATCTTCATCAGAGTGTTTATCTTTGCTGCTACTTAGCTCCAAAGAAATGAAATATTGATTCTCTTCCTAGATTGCTTTAACTCTTTCTACTTTCACTGCAGAAAGTGGTGTTCACAGAGCAGAAACCACTTAATTAACCTCTTACTGGACATGGTCACATTATTACTAAGTGGGTTTTTTAACAAATTCTTAATGGTTGATGATTTTTAACAGTTTTAGGACTTGGTTTGGGCTTTTTAATTTAAAAAGAAAAGCTCTGAAAATAGCCCCATTCATTTCAGTGGGTTATCTTGCATACAAATGACATGCCATGATCCCAGAGAGAAAACAGCCAAGGTAATTTAAATTGATTATCAGTACATAGGAAGACTACATTGTTTAGGTCTTCTATAAATTTGGGTTTGGAATGAGCTAGATCAGTTTGCTCATTCTGCTTCCAGCTTGAGATCTCTTCTCTGTGATTTATTCATAAAGGGTTTTATTAATGGGATGTTCAAGATCAACACATCTGCAGGCTGGGGAGCATCTTTCATGCACTGCTGAGCAAACCAATGTCCCTTGAATGTGGTGATGTTTAGAAGCACCTTTAAAGCTTCAAAACCATCCATTTCCTGCAGTTTAATGTCACCAAGAAAGAGCTCTTTATATCTGTGAAATGACGGTCCTGCTTTTGTGCTTTCCTTTCCCCAGCTCTAATTCTTATGCTCTGAACTTTATATGATATTTATCTATTATTTTAAGAGTAACTCCCATAAATAAGTTACAATTAAACAAAATAATTAAGTCCTGAAAGAAAAATTTAATGCTTTGCATCTGGCGAGGACTATTAATCTCTCCCAGAAAGGGCTGCAGACACATCAGACATCAGCAGCTAAGATGAAGTACCAAGGCTGTAAAAACTAAGATAAATGACTGTTTTGCTTAAGCCTGTCTGCTGTTTATGGGCCCAAGAGGGGCTTATCTTCTGAGTGATAACATACACTGTATCCACCCACAACACTTTCACTTGGACTCATTTTCACACATTTTGGAGTAGCTCTGTTAGCATTCTGTTCCACGAATACTGCTTTAAAAAATGGTTTGTAAATGCATCACATCGCTCATGTTCGTAATGGCATTTGTGCCCTTTGTGGTGCATAAAGGCAACTTAATCGTTGCAAATGCCACATCACATCTTGGCTTCCCACTGAGAAATCTGGCAGGGTTTGGAGGCTTGGCAATGTGACATTACAGGCACTTAGACTGCATCTGGGGCTCTTTCACAGGCTGCCTGGAGAGGGAGGGGGAAGAGGAAAGGCAGTTTTAATGTATGGTTCAGTGTTTGCACCTAAACAGGGACTAGGAATCGGGAGATCCAGTAAGAAGTGACAGAGAGTAACATGCTGCAGAGATTCCCAACACAACACCTGCCCTGCTCCTGCCTTGGTTGAGATGACCTTGGAGGCTCCAGCAATATCTTAAAAAGGAGGGGTCTACACAGGCTTTCATTTGATCCTTGGCATCCATTTGAGCCAATAACCTGCTGCTGCTGTGGTTGTTTGGCCAGGAGGAGCAGAGCTGATGTGCCTCCTTTCCCCTGGGATCAGCCCTTTTAATCTCCTCTGCAAACTGTTAGTCACAGCTCTGGCCCTGGGGCTCCCTGCAGAAGGGCAATGCTGGACACTGTGGCTTGCCCATCTTCTGCCACCAAAATACAATTGTAATCACAAGGGAAACAACCCAAATGTAGGTTTTCTTCATGTCCTCAAACCAAATTGTTATAATCACCAGGTGATTGTTTCCTCTTCTCAGGCATATCCTGCTGCTCTTCGCCCCTCAGCTACTGCATTTTTCTGAGAACAGCATTACTTGATTCTGCCACTCTGAGAGCTGGATGGAGTGTGCTGTTCCCTGGGGTAAAACATGGTTATCTTGGTGAATCTCATTTACCTTCCCATTTGGTAATTTTGTTCTCTCTGGCTACAAGAAAAGTTGTAATTGGTGACTGAAGAGCTTCCTTAGAGCAAAACAGTGTTTAGGAGAATAGATAGAATTTAGAGAATATATACCCCGCTTATTGATAGAAAACAGCCTGTGCTCCTACCTGCTCACAAGGTAATTTGTTGTTTTCCACGTGGAGGCTTTTTAAGGACAGGTTTCTCTTCTACCTGATTGTGTGTGCCTCACAGATGCAGGGGTCCTTTCAAGGCCCTTCCCACCCACCAGGATCCAGCTAACCAGGCAAATTCCAAATCTGGATAAGCATAACTAGTGCCTCACACTGGGCACAAGCCCTTCCAAGCTATCATCTGGCTCTGCTGGGTTTGTGGTACCCTGTCATTGCTGCATCCCTGCCCCTCCCCAGCCCCAGCATCCTCTCAGGACAGCAGAGCAGCAGCACAGCACTGGGGGCAGCTCCCCTCCCTCACAGACATCTGCAAATGGGTGCTGTGTGACTGCTTTTCCCTGTGCTCTGTTCCTGCTCCACATGGATGCGTTTTATGTGTGACTGATGTTCTGTTATGAGGCAAAAAATAAATTTATTTAGATATGTTGCTGTTTTATGCTTCACTACCTTACTCGTTCCTATTTCTGTTAAAATGCCAATATGAAATACTATCATTCTAACTCAAAAGATGTATTTAAAATTACAGGGGTTTTGACCCTTTTTTTTTTTTTATTTTTTTTTTTTTTTGCGTTTTTTTTTTTTTAAGACACAAAATTATGTAAGAACCCCTTCAGAGCATTTTAATAAAGTTCAGAAATATAAATTTAAAATGCATGGCTGGGAAGCAACAAGGAGACAATGCAGAAGAAGAAGCAGAGACAAGACCTAACTTTTAACAGTGTACCAAGTAAGGGGAATGGTAATCAGTTCTTGTATTCCAGCTGGAGTGTGATTCAGAGTATATTACAGCTATCCAGGATCTAGTATCTTTGTACACAGACATAAGAAAAATTTAAATATTCTTATATTTTCTTTGTAGTAAGCCACATAGTCTTGGACAAACATTTATAAGTTACTAAGCCATTTTTATCTTGATACTGGCACAATGCTATTATTCCCTATTTGAAATACATAAAATAAAGAGTAATTATATAATAATTAAACAAGAAAGGAAAAGATGTGATCCTGGAAATTAATTATATCCATCCTTTGATAGTCTCTCTTATCTATGCAGCACAGGATACTGGGATTACCATTCTACTGAAATTTAGTCAGAAGACTAAGTGCACAGTAGGAGATCCTCCAAGCTGAAACCCATTATAGCAGATATTAAATGTGTAATGAAACTCTTTGGGTCTCAGATATTCACCAGATGAAATACAAATTTGATCTATGAAGCAACTTCTCAAAAACCTTAAGTGCCCAACAATACAAGAGGAAGCTTCTAAATGTTTGGGGGTATTCCAGCTTCCTGGAGAAAGTGGCTGCTCATGGCTTAGATGGATGCACAGTTCAGTGTGTTAAAAACTGGCTGATGGCCAGGTCCAGGGGGAGCTGGTGACCAGAGTTACATCCAGCTGGTGGCCAGGCATAGGTGATGTTTCTCAGGGCTCTTCCCAGCAGGAAGGATCCACAGAGGGGTGTGGGCAGGCTGGATTGATGGCCAAGATCAATTGTGTGAGATTCAACAAAGCCAAGAGCTGATCTTGCACTGCAGGAAGTGCTCCAGGTTTGGGGAATGGTGTCTGGAAAGCTGCCCTGGGGAAAAGGACCTGGGGGTGTTGGTTCAGAGTGGCTGAACATGAGCCAGGGTGTGCTCAGGTGGCCAAGAAGGCCAATGGCACCTGGCTTATGTCAGCAATAGTGTGGCCAGCAGGACGGGGCAGGGATTGCCTCCTGTGCTCAGCACTGGTGAGGCCACACCTCAAATCCTGTGTCCAGTTCTGGGCCCCTCACTACGGGAAATCTTGCCTGTCCTCCCTCCTTTCTCTTTCTTCTTTCTCTTTCTCTTTCCTTCTCTTTTTCTCTTTCTCTTTTCTTTCTCTTTCTCTTCTCTTTCTCTTTCTCTTTCTCTTTCTCTCGTCTTTCCTTTCTTTCTTAAGAACTCATTCAGATTTAGGGATATATTTTATTATTAGACTTTTCATACAAGAAGGGGAACAGGCTGAAAGAAAATTTCAACCGAACAGTAACAGTATGTTAATATATATTAATATATATTAATGTATATATTAATGTACATTAAAAGAAATTTTGAGCTAAATTGATTGTGCTGTTTGCTGCAATTCTTTTTGATTAAT
The DNA here is from genome assembly GCA_030060385.1 of Muscicapa striata striata. Lineage (NCBI taxonomy): Eukaryota > Metazoa > Chordata > Aves > Passeriformes > Muscicapidae > Muscicapa > Muscicapa striata. The sequence goes on from JAREIS010000031.1 coordinate 3,672,937, forward strand.
TAGAATACAAGGTTAAATTGTAATAATAAGTGTAGAAATGTTGGTAACTTGATAATAAATATTGATGAAAGTTTGACATAACAAAGTGATTTGTGTTTTCAATGATAATTGGATAGCCTAGTGTTTTAATCAATAAAATTAAGAAATGCTTTCAAACCAATATGTAATACAGATAAAATAAGGCTTAAAAGATTGTTCCTTGGCACTGTCCCTAAGGTGATGTTTCTGGAGACAGCAGAAACATTCTGCTCTGGCAGATGGTGATGAAGATAAACAAGGTGAAAAAGAAAGCAGGCTGACGCTTTAGTGGAAGAAAACACAATTTGGTTTTTGTAATAAAATACTCGCTTCTTTTCTGACTTCTGCTTTTCTAAGGCTGCAGATGTTTGTAAAATGTCAGTGTGATTAGTCAGAGGTGATCCTACCACAGGTCACAGGCACTATCCAGTCTTCCTGACCTCAGGAGGAGCAAGACTTGAGCCTAGGACTTACCTTGCCCACCAGCAGCTTCTGTCACTTTCCAGCACTTTGAGCATTTTCAGATCTCTTTGGCCCCCTCAGCCCTGAGCCATCCTCATCTCATCACATTCAAGCTTTGTTTTCCAGCTGCTTAATTCTGCAATAACAGAAAGGCCAAACTAGAACAGAGCCAGTCCCTTCTGCACATTTCCATATGTGCACAGCTGAAAACAACAACATACTGAACAAACCCAGGTGGAGATACCAGAATTTAACACCTGCTTAAATGCATCACACTAGAAATGCTTTGGGCTTTACTTACTGATCTCCTTAACAAAGCTCTTTTCAACATGCTGTCAACTGAGAGAAATCTGGCAAGAGCTTCTGAAAATTACTACTCTCAGAAATAATTCTAAGGCATGAGTGGTCCTGTGAGTTTGGAGTTAGACAGTAAGAGGTGAATCTCGGTTTGTTTTAATCAGGAAAAATATAATATTTACTGTTACGCATCCTCAGATGCCTTTATTTTTATCTCTAATTTGTATTTCTCACTTAGAAGAGAACTGAGCACAATCATTCAAATGCAATAATTTTCGTACAACGGAGTAATAGTTTTGTAGCAAGTAACAACAAATGAGAATCTCTTTTGGACATAAACAGATGCAGCCAAAATACCACACTGAGTTAATTAAAAGAGTGGATCCCCAATTGGATGATGTTTGTAGTTAATTACATAGGTGCTTGCCAATGGCCAGCAGATAGCAGAAGTTCTTGGCCTCAGACAAGAGAACAGATGATTGCACAGCTACAGAGAGCATATGTTTTTCACTCCCCATGATTTGATTATATTGGACAAGATTTCATATGAGAAGCTTTTTGGTTGCATGTTCTCCTATAATTCTGTGGTTCATCTTTTACAAGAGTGCCTGGCTATTCAACCAGCTTCATCTGAAGAGCATCCCTTTTCAAGAAAAAAAAGACCTTCAAAGTCCAAAATCCCCTATTGCTATCATTAGAGAAAATATCTTCTCTTACCTTCGTATTTTCACCTTAATTTGCTCTTTCAGCCAATAGTACTCATTATTCCACTCATACTGGACCTACTGAAGGTTTCCACCTCTACTTTTCCTGTCCCCACTTCATTTTTCTGCCTTTTTCTTTCTCTCCTCTGTGATACTTCTTTCTTCTTATCTGTACAGGTGACATGTGCATATTCTGTATACCTCTGAACCCAGCAGCTAAATTCTTGAGTCCAGCAGTCCTACAACTGACTTGAAATGTCCAGTACTTGTCAGCAGTCCCTGGTGAGCATTGGGATTCTGTTAGGATCTCATGTTCCTGACAAAGGGGTCCCATAGGATGTGCTAAGCATGGTGTGAGCCTCAATCCCTTTCCTCCTACAGCTGCCTTACCCAAGCAGCTGCAAATGTTCTAGGTCTTGCTCACCTTCCTGCAGTGAGCTGCCTACCTAGGAAGGTCTGACTCATTTTGTTAGAGTTTGCAAACAAGAAGCATGAAAGTCACTTAATTTCCTCTTCAGACAGAGAGGATTCAAAGATAAGTGATAACTGGTATTCAGATTGCTAATAAATGCTAATCAATTTTAAATCAATAAAACCAGTTGCAGAGAAGGGGTTAATAAGAAAAAATACCTTGTGCCTTGCAGGGACAGAAGAAGAAAGAGCCTGGAGGCTGGTGGAAATAGGGGAAAAGGAGAATAAAGGTGACAGCTGAGATGAGGAGGCAAGTAGTGTCTGGATCAAGTGAATAGTTTGTCTGAATTAAATTTACTAGCTTTGACTTGTAATTTAAAGTGATGATGTTGCTTTTCTGGTTTTTTGTTTGGATGGTTTGGGGTTTTTTTGGTTGGTTGAAGTTTATTTTCTACTTGACTGCCTATTGCAATGAAAAACCCAAGCAAATCAGATTGGCAATCGAGACCCATGCATTTCACTTCCAAGGAAAGTGCTGTACAAATACTCAATAATATGAACAGTCCTGTTCCCAGTCTTAGAAGATGCAGGAATCTGTGGATGTCACTCTCTTTTACAAGTTCCTGCCTCAGGCAGGGTGGTCATGGCCACAGCTGGCTGTGATGGGTTTGTTCAGGGCAGTGTAAGGCACGTTGGTGTTTCTCAGCTGCAGCTGCAGGAATTCCTGCCTGCCTTGGTGCCACATGGACTCTCTCTGCAGCAGTGCAGTGTCCTTTCCACTCTGCTCTTTGCATCAATCACAGCTGCTTCACTGATTTGTTATACTGCTTTTCATTCTCTCTTTCCTTATGAATTTCATGACTGAGATATGATTTTAGCTATAGCTTAGTGGCCTTTACATCTAGAGCTATTCAATACATTAGCCTGTTAAGATCTGCTGTTAAATAAAACTAGGCACTGCATTTATAGACTACAGTTAGGCTAAATTCAATTTCCTCCCCTTCCCAAGAGTGCAATGAACATTTTTGTTACAGAGGCTGGAGTCAACAGTGGAATTCTCCCTCAAGAAACTAGTAGTTTCTCTCATCTGCATAAATGAATATAAATCAGGACTTTCCCACAGAGCTTCTCTCAGGACTTCTAGCTAGTGACTCATAGATTTCTGTACCATGTCCTGCCCTCCAAATCTGTCTTTCAGTCCGTCCATCCATCCATCCATCCATCCCAAAAATTCCTTTCCTAAATCTTTACTTCCTGTGAATAATCCAAGGCTCTTCCCAGGCCACATTTAGTGAAATACCACATGGTCCTGAAGCTGCCTATTAAATTTGAACTCTTCACATAAAATACACTGTTTTTCTGTAGATGATATGATTGATAAGTGGAATTGAATTTTAGAGAACAGTAAATTGAGGGGGACATTTGGTGATAGAGCTATTAAGTGCAAAAGGATGATAATTTGGGCCGTTTTAGAGCTGGCTGTAAATGACCAAAAGGTCATCTCTTGTTAGCCTGAAGGTCAACCAGAATTCCAGCAGATCCTGCTCTATCTGCCAGAGCCAGCACCTTTTCTCTGGGAACCCCATTTGTCCAAGCAGGCCAGGTCTGCACCTGGGCTCCTGAAACAAAGGTTCTCAGCCTTTTGGCAATAGCATGTATCTCAAAGCAGGGGCCATTTTTCAGTCTCAGCTTCTTTCATTGACTTCAAGGTTCACCGAGATTCTCTTTGGAGGAAATTTCAGATTTTTTTTTTTCCAATTCAAATAGAATATAAGCAATAAATAAGTGAAAACTAAGTTTCTGGTGATGAAGAAAAGTTCAGCTCTGGATTAATGAGCAGAAATTATATGTGGCAAAAAAAGCAAATGAGATTTAGCCATCATGGGCTGGCATGTGTTCATCTCACTTGAGCTGTTGATGGTTATTTGGGGACAGGAATAAATCAAAGCTTTTCTAACTTGCAGGCGTAGTGATGTTAGAAACCTAAGTAGTGAAAGCAAAGCTGTGGTGTGTTTCTGGAGGGGCTGTGTGGCCATGGCCTGCAGAGTTCTGCTGTGTTGGTATGGTCCTCTCCAAGCACTGCCTGCAAAAACACCTCATTCCCCACCAAAAACACCTTATTCCATCCAAAAGGCTTCTCCAGCTCTCAGTGAGAAGGATGGGCCCACACTAAAGCAGGTGATCTCAGAAACACACAAGCTGATTCATTCCTAACTGCTTGAGCTCTTCTGAAGGACAGAGAAAATAAAGCAGGCCAAATTACCAAAAACAAGTAGAGCTTCCCAATACAGAGTTCTGAATATTGCAATATTGTGATAGGAAGATTACCCTTGTCGAACTATTTCTAGCTAAAACTTTTAGAAAAAAAAGAAAAAATTTCCCCAAGGGAGGGAGAGCTTAATGTTAAATGTTAAAAAAAAATTAAGCAATTTCTGCATGTTTTCTGCAGAATTTATGTAGTCACAGCACCTTGTCAGTGGCAAGTCCAGTGGAATAGGGTAGGAAAGCAGAATTCATTTTCTGCTGCAAATAAAGTTGTTATTCAGCTTCTCTTGCCAGAAATTCTCAGTCAACTCTCAGATAACATGCCTGCTTGTTACAGAATGTATTTACAGCTTTACTAAAATAATAAAACTCCCATAGCAGGACTTCAGGGGAAGTACAGTTCTCCTTCAAGTCCTGTGTGATATCAGGCTCATGGGCAGATTTGAGGCCTTGTTCACCTTGTGCATACCTACCTGATCATGTGCCAGGGCACACAGATTGGTGCACAGAAACAAACCTACCTGGTCTCCACTCTGTGGCTATTTTCTGCTTTGGGAGAAAAAGCACTTGATGAAAGCACACTTGGTTTTATGACAACACATACCTTAAAGAATAAAAAGCAATTTATATTACATTCAATTTTTTTTCTTGTCTGCCTGTAATTTATCTACTGTGCATTCGTTTACTCCCTCCTGCTAAAACCAGATTTAATTATGCTACTCTTAGTAGCTATGAAGCTAAATTCTAAGTGACTTCCATCACAGTCTGTGTCTTATCATCTCAGGGAGGGAAGAAGTGACTCATCTTTTTTCATTAGGATGAATAAACTCATCTCCAGAAGATAAAAGTTGGCCCAGACTACATCCCACCCCTTAAACCAAATATAATGCATTTTCAAGTAGAGAAAATTTGCTAAAAATTGAAGCTTTTCTCCCTGAGTAACCAGATTGGTTTCAGCAGGACCGAGTCAGACAGAGTCAGGGAGCTGTGACTTGATACAAAAATGTATTTTTGCTAAGAGAAAGGACACAGGGACAATTTTAGTTATGTGTGTTGGGCAATCACATTGAGCAGACACAAAAGGCATGCATCCCCCAGAGTATCAGCTGTCTGCATATAGATCTTATTATTCCCTTTCCTTTCTAATTGCACACAGACTGAGATGAATAATTGTACTTTTATCATAGTGCATCAAATCCTTGTCCTTTCCTTGCCTTGTATTTTGCCTTGCTTTTCCTTGCCTTTGCCTTTTCCCATCACAGTTCAGTATTATGGTTAGTTTAAAATCGTTCAAAAAGTTTTAAGAGTAACTATATTGTTAAAATAAAACCTAGAGGCTCAGTTTACTCTGTTCCAAGAACTCCTCTAAAAACTTAACTTAAATTAACAGCAGAAGTCATGTTTTGCTAGCATTCAGACATCTAACTACTTTTTCTGTTTCCAAAAACTGTGCTGTATTTTCCTTGGTTTGTCCATTTCTATTTGTGTTTAATAAAGTCTCCACAGCCTGTGTGCAGCTGCTGTTTGCATTATGTGTTTCCAGCAACTTCAATGATTTTATTTCTCCCTAAAACAATCCCAAAACTCAAGGTGCTGGAGGCTTTGTGGGTGATGCTGATCCTGAAATCAGTACATGTTCCTACACTGTCATGAAGTCACCTGCCAAATCTTGGCTGCTGACCAATGTGCAGATGCCTGTCTTTGTTTTCTCCTGACAGCTTCTATTTTGTGACTAAAAAGGATTTTAGCCCTTGCTCTGTGCTGCTGGTCTTCCAGGGGTTTGCTCTGACTCCTGCTCCCAGCAGCTGTGGTCCTCTGGATCCCAGATCCAAGAGAAATGCTTTATTTCCCCCAAACCTGCAACTTTCCATGTGAAGGTCAAAGAGAAAAGGGAGCCACATGAGGAGGCAAAAACAGGACAGGTTTTTACTGTGAGACACTGAGAAGAGTTGTTGCCTGAGCCTTTACAACCTGAGTAAAGCCCTGGCAGGTATTCTGAGAAGAGTGATGGGGGAACATGGAGAATTCTCCCTGAGGTTTTTTGGTGCTTCTGGGTGGTTGTACAGCTTGTTCAGATGAACTTAATCAGTGATTTATGCACTAATTTATGTTTATTTGAAAAGTGAGTGGGTTCAATTTTCAACAGAAACTCTCATTATCTATTTACAATAATACAAGCTCTGAGTCTTGTTTAGAAAAGTAACACTGAGTTTAGCTGTCAATCCAGTATATTTTCTCTCTTACTTCTATTTATAATTTAGGAATCCTGAGCATGTCACATTTCTCTGCAAGTCAACAGACCCTGTTATTTGCAGTTACTGAAAATAATATTTTGGCTACAATGAAGATGGCAGCAATCTGCTTCTACTTGTTAATGAAATGAAGTGATTCACATCTAGAAAATTACAATTCATAGCTCTGAAGAAAGAATTGTCATCCCACAGCAGTAAACAAAAATAAATTTATCTTCAACTGTTCACAAGTGGAAGCTTTGGAGCTAAATCGAAATATTTTAGTGGGGTTTGTGTTGGATTTTTTGGGTTTTTTTCCTATTAGCACTTTTTGCCTTTTGTTTGCCCTATTGTACATCATCTTCCTGATTAATAACTTTTTATGGGCTGAATTATGTCTTCCTTCACATAAGAAGGTACTCATCAAATGGTATTTACATTAATCACATCTGGATTTATTATTTTCCTCCTTTCACATTGTCTCAGATGCTTAGAGGTAAGGATAAAAATAACTGATTTGACATAATTTCTAACAAGACAGAGGAGACAGGCCAGGGCTGTCAAAGGAAGTGACAAGATACACATTGCTTTGTTCTCCCCTTCAAAGCCTCTGGCTCATCCCTAGCAATCACTCTGGGTTACACACAACTGTCCCACCTGGGGGTTTTTTGACAAGCAGCTCTCCCAACAAAGATTTTTCCTCTATGTATGACAATCATGTCATGTGTGTACAAAGGCACTGCACCAGCACCCATCTGCTCCTGTTTGGGTTTCCTGTGTGCTGTTGGGTGTTACCACTCAGAAGAGGAATCCTCTCTGATTTACCTGTCTCACCTGGCCTCCATCAGACCATATGGAGCAGGAGGGAAGCCCCAGGTGTGTCCATCCTGGGGGAATTACCCACCAAGTACCTGTAGGTTGCTCACATTGTTGCAAAGATTGCCCACTCAATTATCCTTTATTGGGCCAGATATTATTTATTAGGCCAGGAAAACATAACAAAATATATTTGTAAAAACTTGTAGAAAATGATTACCCCGGAATTAATTCTGAATGAGATTTTCTCATTTTATTTAACTGTTTTAAGGAGTGTTTTATTTTGAAATAAAAGCTCATTTATTACCAGCAAAATGAGCAAAAGTAACACATTTTGTAACATTTAGAAGAGCCACAGTTTTGCACTTTCAAACCATGTAATGACACAGCTCTGCTGTGAAAAGTGCTGGTAAAGTGTTAGTGTTTAGCTGCCAAATAATAGCTTCCATTATGAAGTTGATTGGATTAAATGTCCTTTTGCTTGGCTGTATTTTACCTGATTTAGCAGGTCAGATTGTTACTTTTACATAACTAACACCAAAAAATGTTTTTAGATGCTTTAATCCAAAAGGTAAAGGAACAAGCCCTCTCCTTGCTGTTTAAACTCTAAATATAAGAGTGATCTTCCCTAAGCTAGAGGTGATGGAAGAGGGAAGGAAAACTGTGGCAACAATAGGACAGAGTGTTTTTTTGTGAAGGTGTAGCTCTAAATGGAATCAGGGCTCTGTGCAGGGGACTTGGGAATCTTGTCCCCATAAGGTGAAGCAGCAGCTCCTGGACTCCAAGAGATAACTCAGGTGTTACTAGGATGCCCCTATTCTAACTGTGACAAGCAAAATAAACAATTGCTGTCTCTCTCTGTCTTTTCAGATGTTTGAAAATCTCCTGAATCCTCTCTGCCATGACTATCACTTGCCTTATTTATAAATCAAGATGGACACAGCTGCAGAGCTTTGGATCAAATGCACTTGGTGCATGGGTTTGGAGCAGAAAAGTTTGTGGTGTCTGCACTCAGGTTGCTCTACTGTGAGCACACCTAGGAATCCTGACTCTCTTGCTGCTTGGCCAGCTAGTTCTTGTTACAAATGTCATATGAAGCATTACTGCAGTCACTTCTTTTAGATGATGGAGGTTATACTCATTTGTGATTTTAAACAATGGCTATGCTTTCAGGGCAGATGAGGCAAAATGTGCCTGATAGTAGATTTTCTCCTTAATTGAGTGGAAAAGACTGTGCTGAAAGCCCAAAGCTGGAATAAGCCAGAATTTTTCAAGACAGAGTAGGTGCTCAAGCAGTGGAACAGTTTTCTTGGAATCATGATGTATTTCTAGCACTTGACCATGAGGATAGGACCTATCTGATCAAATCCTGACAGTGCCAATGGGTAAACTGAGTTAGTCACCTTCTTTTCTCTGGACAGGCATTGTGGAGAGGGAGACACACTGGGGACCCAGTCTGTGTCAGTCCAAAGTGGACAGTGCAAGTAGTCATATCAACTATTTGATTTTCCCCCACTGACTGTAAAGAAATAGAATTAATGTAAAAAATGAATTACACTCTAAATTTCTTCTTACCATGCTGCCATAACTCAAGCTTTATACGTGGGGTTAATATGCTAAGGACATCAGCAAAGCTCTGAGGCTGGTGTCAGGCAGGGGCTGACTGGATGATGGTTCTCAGTGGGATAATCTGCATCAGGAGAACATGAGAGGCATAGGAGCAGGGAAATCTTAACAGTAGTGCTAGAAAAGTGGGCAAGTTACCATCAGTATGGTCAAAACCAGAAACTTCAAATAGCAATCACAGTGGAAACTATGAGTTTAACTCAATTCTACTCTTTAATGAGATTGTTCTAGAAAACTGGACTGTCAAGGTCCATGGAGCAGAGGAAGATGTTTTTAAGGAGAAAGATAACAAAAAGGGTGTTGATTTAGTGCACTGACTGGAAATTGAAATTATGACAGAAACCAAAATTGATAGAAAAGCAAATTACTTAGGAACCATTTCAACCAAAAACAAACAAAACAAAACAAAACAAAACAAAACAAAACAAAAAAACAAAAAACAAAAAACAAAAACAAAACAAAACAAAAGCCAAAAAAAACCCGAGCAAGCCAAAATAATATCAATATCTTTTATCTGGTAAATAAAAATGGAAGTAATAAATAGCTAGGGTCAAAGGTAGCTTTTATGATAAAACCCTAGAATGGATTAGTGTACAAGCATCTTGCTCTGTGGACTACATGAATATGCAATATTGTTATCTGTGTCAGAGGAACTGTAGCTGGGCTTGCCTTTGCATGATTTCCCTGCTTTCAGAATAATGTTCACTGAACTGAGGAAAAAACCCAAGGCAGTTCTGGAAGGTATTTCCTGCACCAAATCTGCAGATCCTCATTTTAGCCCCTCATAGAATACTGAGTTTGAAGAGACCCACAAAGATCATCAAGTCCAACTCCTGGTCCTGCACATGACAAGTCTAAGAATCACAGCAGCCTCTCTTGAATGCTATTGGGTACTTCATTATAAACATTTACATAAGAATTAAGAGTAGCAAATTTGATTAGGAAGCTTCTGAAGACCACAACCATTCCTGTAACTATTCACTTTTCTTGTTAAAATCTTCTAGTCAGCATCCAGTAATACAAGTAGGAGCTTGCTATATCTTAAGTCAGATATTTCCAAGGCTTTGTTTTAAATTCTATTTGAGCATCTTGACTGTTACAGGTTATTTCTCCACACAGCACAGAAAGAACCTCCCAGGGATTTTTATCGTAATTTGGCAGCTGAGCTCTGCAACATAACTAGATCTCTCAAAAGACTGAATCATTTTTTCCTTGCTAATGATTCTTAATTTTCTTTTCAGAGGAAATAAAATTCATAGTGAAAATCATTCTTTATTACATGACATTTGTAATAAGCTGGAACACAGATAATGAGATCAAACCAAAACTTTTCTTTTTTTTTCTTGTTGCAAAGTGCTTGCTAACATTTGGCCTTCTGCAAATACTGAGGATATGTATATGGTCTTTTCTATTCCTCATTTATTGTGATTCTGCCCAAGGTTGAGGCAAAGAAATAACTATTATTCATTTCTCCCTTCTATTATTTTTTGCTGAGGGGATTATAGAATGTCCTCGAAGAGGAAAGATAATTTCTGGACTATTAAAGCCATAGGAAAAAAATAATTAAAAATACATGGTGAGAGTGAAAACCATGCTTTCAAAGAAAGTTTTGAAAAGTATCATAATCACTGAAGTCTCAGAGTTGTTAAGTGGGAAACACCAGCTAGGAATTTATGGAGAATTGTGGAATGTTTCTGAGTGTGGCTGTTGCAGTTAGGGCAGAGGAAGAGGAAAGGTGTCAGGGTCAGACCTGGGTCCCCTCTAGCTCTGCCTTCTGCTTCTCTGCACATGAGCCTGGGAGAGCAGGAGCCCACCTTCTGCAGGGTATTCTCTCCTGCTCCCAGCACCCCCCTGGATTTGGGATGCTGGAAGCCACATCCTTGCCTACTCCCTTTGCTGCCTGTTTATGGACATGCTGTCCAAATTTGTCCAAACCCTTTTCAGCCTGACTGCTCCCCAGGATAGCACATTCCAGAAATTCAGTTTCCATTACTTACAAATCCTCTTCTGGGGTTGTAGGGTTTGGTGAATCACAGCTCTGGCAGCTACCCCCATTCATCACCTCAATGTTTCTGTGAGCCCACACCACATCCTCTCTCAGCCTTTTTGTTGGCCATCACCATGAACACACCAGCTCTCTGTGGATGCTGTCTGCACCCTGTTGAGCCCTGTCTGAATGGACAGTATTGCTGGAGCTGTGCCTGATCACTGGGAGCTTTGTGAAGGTGTCAGTTGTGAGGCTCAGGTCCCCCTGTTCTGCTGTCATCCATACAGATCTATAGGCTTCTGCACTGCCATCTTTCCTGGGACAGCTCTATTCTCTCCTAAGCAGCACTTTGGGCTAAGATCCTAAATTTCAACAGGACTGACTTTATCCAGCACTTAGGTGGCACTCACATGCCTGCAGCAGGCTGTGAGCTGTTGCAGCAGTGCTCAGTGGCAGCCAGCTAGAGCAAAAGCCCCATCAGGAAAAAAACACATTGTTTGGAATGAGCAGCAGAGCTCCCCTGCTTTTGCTCCTGTTCCAGTAATGGTCCCCCCTTGGTACTCCCTCACCAGTCCCCTATTCCCCATAGGATGCCACATCAAGGATGAGGAAATAGTGCTTGGGCTGGGGGACCATGTCATGCTAGTGAGTCAGCAGGTGGATGCTGACATCCCAGCCAGATTCTGATCAGGCTGTGGGCTGTCAAGGGGGATACAAACCTGATTTTCCTTTCACCTGGCTGTGGTAAAAGGGAGCACTTGTGTCCTTGAGACTCTCTCTTCTAATCTTCACTCCTGCTGAGCAGTCCAGTAGGTACTGGAGAGGGAACAGGAAAAAGGCTGGGCTGACAAACTATGCAGTTGCAAAATTTAATTACCTTTGGAAATCAAGGTTTTAACAGAAAAGAGTGAGTAATGAAGGCTAGTGAAGTATTACTCATTGTCCACAAAAGACTGCAGTGAGAACCATCTCCCTTCTGTCACTCTCTAGAACATGTCTGTGTGCCCTCCTGCAGGTCAGAGCCATCTTACAGCAATTATCACAGTCTTTGCAGACACTTCAAACAAGAACAGCACAGCACACAGCACATGCTTTTCAGGGATTGCTCCCTCTAATGAAACCTCCAGGAAAACCTTGTAAGTACTGCACAGAAAACTGTAGCCTGCTGTGTCAAAAACCTGTGTTAAGATCCTGTGCATGCCTTTCCCTTGGGGGCTGTCGTTCTGCACTGGGCACAGGGCATTGCCTCATGGAGCAACACCAGCTTTCATCTTTGGCTTAAGCAGGGAGGCTTCAGATGTGCACATAGAGTCCTTAGGTTCTTGGGCAGAGCAGCTTTACTGGGTGTCTTGCAGTGAAACACCTAGAGCTGAATGCTCACATGTAGGCATCTGCCAGGAGTGATTTGTGGGGTCTAACAGATTTTTCAGGGCAGGAGGAATGCAAGCCTTGAGCATATTGGGAACTCATGGGAGCAGCCAGTGGTCTCCTTACTAAATAGACTCTATTAATGCCTCTTCTCTAAAGTACCTCTGAACATACAGATAGGGATAAACAACCTTCTGAGTAGTCAATTAAAAAACCTGTTCCACATATATAGTGTTTTGCAAAGACCTCTGAAGATTTGGGAGGAGGATAGTTGACTATAGAACAAGGATATGGCTCTATATTGATGACTTGTTTAACTTTGTGTATTAAGACATGAAATATACATTATACATTTACTGGCATGTGAAAAAGGCAACTTAGGAATCGGCTTCTGAATCTAAGACAGAGTCAAGGAATTACTGCTGAAGAGCTTGGACTCATTGAGGAGACCAAGAGAACAAAATGGTGCAGTTCCCTAGTAACTGAAAGTCTAGGCTAGAAATAGACTGATTTTCCAATATTTAGACTGTTGAGCCTCCATGACATGAAGCATCTCAGAAGCTGTTTGATCCTCTAAGCTATGCAGTCAGACAGACAAGAAAGATTGTTCCTCCTTGCAGATTCAAACTCCCTCCCTTCACCCTCCCACTCACACCTCGCTGAAAGAGCTCACACTCTGCATCAGTTAAGACCTAGAGAGATCCCTGATTTATTTTGAATTGCTGGGTTGCTTTGTGAGATACAGTGTTGTACTTCATCATTGCATTTTTCAGCTGTGTGTGCCTGGATCAAAGACTGGGAGCTCCTCATAAGACCTGCAGTGTCAGATGTTAGTTATACAAAGATAGTGCTAGTAAAAAACCCTGACTCTATCAAACATAAAATCTGAGGATTGCTGTGCTGATCAGAGGTTAAGCTGTCTCCAAATCCTGTCTCTGACAGTGACTACATGTGCATGTTTACAAAAGACTGTCAGGACAGACCAAGCACATAGCAATACTTCCTTATGTGCTATTTAGTCTCCAGCAGTCGTCCAGATCCTGAACCTTAATTAGTATCTTTGTATTTAGCAACCCTTAATGGGTTTTTTGTTTCCAACACATTTAAACTTTTATCTCCACAGCATCATAAGTCAATGAATGTGGCAGTATAATTATGCAATGTGGGAAGAAAAAAATTATTTTGTTTATTTTGAATCAGCATCCCGCTAAGTTCATTTGATGTCTTTATTTTAACACTAGGGAAGAGTGTGCAGTCACTGACCAGTGTAAGTCAACTTAGGGCTACTCATAACTTCATAAAAGACTGCTGCATCCACTTCAGGCACATCCTTTGGAAATGGAGGATGACTAATTTATTTGATTGTTCTTCCTTTTAAATCTGGTCTGTAACTTCAATCATCTTTATTGTCCTCTAATCTTTGCCAAATGTTCTATCTCAATTGAGCAGTTGAGCTTCCTGTGAGTTGTATGGATTGATTTTTGAAGATATGTTAATTCATATAATTTAGCTGAAAATGCTCTTTTTGACATAGCACCACTATAAAAATGCAGATAATAGATTTACTCTTTCAAGATACAGAATTAAACTTCTAGTAGTATAATTATATGCAACATCAGTTAATTTAAGTTCTTCATTTCATAATGTTAGAAAAATATCTATGAGTTACTCTTTCACATAAATTTCTGACAGAAATGTAGTATTTAATTCACAGAACAGAACTATTTTATTAGGACATTAATTTAGCAGTAAATATTCAGCTTAAACATTTCAAATAATTAATGCCTTTGCTGCTACACAGGCACCTGAGATACTAGAGATGGTATTTGGCTCACAAGAAAATTTTCTTATAGTGGTATTTTGAAGTTATCAGAACACAGAAAGTGTAACTCAAATATTGAAGAGTTATACTCTGTTTTACCAGAAAGCAGGCAATCAAAGCAAAACTTTTGAAAGCTCCTCAATGATGGGTCCTTCAGGGCTCTAATTACTACAGGTACTCAACCCTCAAGTCCACTTGAAGTGAAATTGATTCTTTCAGGTAAGCTGAAGGCAATGCTACTATCACAGGAGTGTGAGCAGTACTTTAGTGTAGCTTGTGCTGGTAAGGAAATTACAACACTTTTTAAAAACAGCCTTGAGGTTCATACTTATATTTTAGCACATTGAGCAGCTGTGTCTTCAGTCAATTTAATCAGCAAATTATATGTCTTTTGGCTTGATCATGACCCAAACTCATTTAATTAATTAGCTCAATTCTGTTCTTCAGACCAGTGGGAATGAGGCACATCTTGACTGAAATAATTGTTATTACCCGATGGGTCCCATTAGAAAAGCTCCTGATATCATGTAGGACAGGCAAGGCAAGGATCTCTTATATTTTGCACACTTGGAAGCTGAGTGCCATGGTGCAGGTGTGCCCCATCAGGGAATTGTCATTCTCACCCCCTTAGACTGAGTGATATATATGGTACTTACTGCTTGTGGTCATTGCCTTTCACCTTCTTTACATTTCTCACCCTGCAGTAATAGAAGGGAAATAGAAACTTTATATCTGCTCAATTTTCTGCAAATAGACCAGCTCAGCATTCCTCTACACTGATTAAAAAGGGGTTGAAAACACAACCTCAAATTATAACAAAGTGGAAAATGAGAGGAATGATTCATTTAACACCCAGCAATGAAAGCAGTGACTCAGCTGCGAGGGAACAATGAGAGTTTACCCGCACTTCTCCAGCACTGGAACGAACTGCTATTTGCTCTCTTAACTATGGCACTGCTGCCATTTTCCAGCCTCACATTCAATTTATGGTTTTGGCTTAATTCTCAGCTTGGGAACTCTTTCTTTTTCCTCTGTCCCCTCCTTTCCAGGTAGGTAATAAAAGAGAGCCACCTACGCCGAGCTGTTTATTCCACCTGCTCCCAGTGCCAGCAGGACAGCAGCGAGCAGGGACAGATGATTCAGAGCTAATTAGACCTTTCTGGCCCAGCAGCTTTCCTGAGGGCTGCAGTTACCAGTGACACTCTCAAATAAAACCCAGGCAGGGGCTGCAGATATCAAATAGGCAATACTTTAACCCTGCTTTTCTGCTTTACTTTTCCAAGAGCATCCCCATGCTGGGATGGTCCCTCAGGGTAGCAGAGCTGCTCTAATAGAGCTCCCCCATAACCTGGAGTCCTGTTCTGGGCTGCCAATGTGCTCTTTCCCTTGCCTGACCCCTCCACAATGTTTCCTGATTTCTGCTTTTTCCTGCTTTCACCCTTGCAGACATTTATTGCAGAAAGATAAATGATACATTATTCCTGCATCTCTTTTCATGGGCTGGACTAAATGGTCTGTTAGCACATTTGGATGGGGCACTGTGACACTGAGAAATCAATCATCTCTTCCCATTCATTGAGCATTAGGAAAAATAAGATTAAACATTTTTCCAAGGATACATCCAGCAAAGTTTCTGACAGCCCAAATTCTGGTTCACACAGGGAAATTAGTTTCTCTAGTTGGCCAGTTTGACCAGATGAGTGAGATTTGTTTTTTTGCTGAATTAATACATTCATTCATCCTGGGGTCAAACATTCAGAAAATCAAAAACAGAATTTGTTCCTTTTGGCAGATTGTGTCTGAACTGAAGTGTATCAAGACCAGGACTGATACAGGCTTTTTTTCTCTGTGCAATGTCTTTGTTCTACCCACACCATGTCAAGGAGAAGCACCCTCCACAATTCTTGGGTGGCATTTCCCATGTGCAGTTGCTGTTTTTATTCACCTTCTCTTCTGTATCAGAAGATCTCCAAGGGACTTTGCTTACTATGAAAAGAGTGATGATTTGGAACAGTTCAACAGTTAGTACAGGTAAAATCCTTAATCCGACCCCCAAGGATTTAGTAAAACTTTTTATTCATGCTAAATGCTTTGTTAAGGTCAACAGACTCTATTTTTACCATCATATGTTGATCCTGAAATTAAAGATAAAATGCCTTGATATATTGCCATATATCAGCACCAGATTGGAACTCAAATAATAGACAAAGCCCATGGTTCAAGAGGCCATTACTGACATTTTCCTGTTTTTGCAAACCCTTTGTGCTAATCTCTGTCTTCTCAAGAGACAAAAGAAGGATTTTTTTATACAGTGTATAGACCTGGCAGTCATTAGATACTTGCCAAGACAGCATATCCTAGACCTTCAGTTCTCCTAAAACAAGAGAAAAAGATTTTTTTTTTCCTTACTATATACACTGATTTATTTTGCATAGTAGCTTTAACAGCTCTGCCTGGAACACATAGGACATGGAAGTGTGATTAGTCTATTTTCTCCATGTTTCCCTAATTCTTTGATGAAGGAAACCTGAATATAGATGATAAGTGTTGAGAAGAGCCTGACTTTTAAATTTTAGAGGGCCTGTTCTCTTAAAATGAATAAAGCTATATGGCAAGGACAAAGAGCAGCATTCTCCAAGCTTTTCACAGTCCCCTGATCAGCCAGATTCATGTCAAAGAGGTCTCCAAATCCATGGGGCAGAGCTGGTGGGCTCAAAACTGTTGATATCACCTGCTGCTGGGTGCCCTGTCCCCTGCAAGGGGGTCTGGGCTCTGGTTTCTGGAGCCATCTGTGACACCTGGTGTGAGAGTGCTCCCAGACCTGCCCTGGCTGATGGATGAGATTGCTGCTCACGTTGTCTGGGAGACAGAACCAGAAATGCAAATGGCAGAAATGTCCCCCCACACTGTTCTGTTTTGCAGGCACTGCACCAAATCTGTCTTCCATTTAGCAAATACCCTTCCTGAGCTTTAAAATTAACCCAGCCAAGCATTGATTGTCTGAAACTACTGAATTTCTTTTGCAAGTCATTTCTTTCAGGTCATCATAAAAAGATTAAATTATATTGTTTCCATGGGTTTGAATATATATATATATATATTTTTTTAATGGCACAAGAAAGAATGCTATTACCATTCCCAGACTGAATCATGACTTCACTTTGTTGCTGTTTAACTTTCAAATAAGACTTCATGGAAGAGAGAATATCCTTGGTGTTGCAGAAACAGATCCCAGCTGAATGCATCATAATCACAAATGCTTTTTCATGTAAGCAGAATATATATCATCTCAATGGATCTCTGGTTTCAACTTGAAAAGAAGAATAGAAAGTCTGATCCCAAGCTGTGTTCAAAAAAGGATGTGTGAGCAGGCTGTGGCAAAGACATTAAAGAGACACGCTATCATTCTGAGATTTGTCAGCCCATCTTTCACTCACACATGGTGTCATTTATCACCCAGACTTCATAAGAAGCTGATATGTATTAATCTGTCCTAAAGCAATATTTCATATTATCTTTCACTTAGTAAAACCTGCAAATAAACACTGATTTTAAAAAAATCGTTTAAGATCTGTAAAGGGAGGGGGAAAGCAATCATCAGATCAATGCAATCTGGAAATTATGCACAGCACACCAGCCTTTCTGTTAATAAGTATAAAATCTAAAGGAAGAATTTTAAAAAAATGTATTTCAAAGGACATTGTGAGTTCATGCAGGAGAAAGGTCAGAAGAGCCAAGCCCAATTAGAACATAATCTGGTTATTGCTGTAAAGGACAATAAAAATTTTGCTATAAATGCATTAACAAGCAAAGGAGGACTAAGGAAAATCTCCATCCTTTATTGCATGTAGGAGAAAACAGTGACAAAGGACAAGGAAAAGGCAGAAGTAATTCAAGCCTTCTTTCCTCAGTGTTTAATATAAGACCAGTTGTTCCCTGGGTACCCAGAGCCCTGAGCTGGATGACAGGGAGGAGGAGCAGAAGTGCCCACAATCCAGGAGAAAATGGTCAGTGACCTGGTACATCACAGGGGCCAGATGGGATCCACCTGGAACTACTGAGGGAGCTGGTGGAAGAGCTCACTGAGCCCCTTTCCATCATTTACCAGCAGTCCTGGACAACTGGGGAGGTGCCAGGGGACTGGAGGTGAGTGAATGTGATGCCCATTTATGAGAAGGGCTGGAAGGAGAACTGGAGAGCCACAGGCCTGTCAGTCTGACCGTGGTGCTGGGGGAGGTCATGGAGCAGCTCACTGTGATGTGACATCAGACAGCACCTACAGGACAACAGGGGTCAGGCCAGCCAGCACAGGCTTAGGAAAGACAGGTCCTGCTTGACCTGCCTGATCTCCTTCAGTGACCAGGTGACCTGCTTAGTGGATGAGGGAAAAATTCTGGATGTGTCTGTCTATATTTCAGTAAAGCCTTTGACTTCATTTCCCACAGCATCCTCCAGGAGAAACTGGCTGCTCATGGCTTGGATGAGTGAGTGCTGCCTGCTGGGTAAAAACTGGCTGGTGGCCCTGGAGTGGTGAATGGTGAATACAGCTGGTGCAAACATCCAGCTGCCAATACTGGTTCCACAGGGTTCAGTACTGGGGCCAGTCCTGTTTAGCATCTTTACCAATGGTCTGGATGAGGGGATCAAGGGCACCCTCAGCCAATTTGCAGACAACAAGTTGAGGGCAGAAAGGCACTGTAGAGGGATCTGAACAGGCTGGATCAATGACTCAGTTCTGTGAGGCTCAACAACACAAAGTGCCAGGTCCTGCACTGGGGTCACAACAACCCCAGGAAACAGTCCAGACTTGGGGAAGAGTGTCTGGAAAGCTGCCTTGGGGAAAAGGTGTGGGGTGCTGGTTGACAGTGGCTGAACATGAGCCAGCTGTGCCCAGGTAGCCAATGGCATCCTGGCCTGTGTCAGCAATACTGTGGCCAGCAGGACCAGGGCAGGGATTGTCCCTCTGGTGAGGCTACACAAGTCCTTTGTTCAGTTCTGAGCCCCTCACTACAAGAAGGACATTGAGGTGCTGGAGCAGGTCCAGAGAGGGCAACAGAGCTGGGGAAGGGTCTGGAGAGTGAGTCTGTGAGGAGCTGAGGGAGATGTTTAGCCTGGAGAAAGGGAGGAACAGAGATGCTGAAGGGACTGGAGCTCAAGTCTGATGAGGAGCAGCAGGAAAGGAGGCTCAGGGCAGACCTTATCACTGTCTACAGCTGCCTGAAAGGGCTGTACCAGGTGGGGTCAGTCTCTCCTCCCAAGTAACAAGTGACAGGACAAGAGGAACAGACTCAAGTTGTGCCAGGGGAGGTTTAGATCAGATATTAGAAAATATTTATTCACTAAAAGGGTCACCCAAGTATTGGAATAGCTGTCCAGGGAGGTGGTGAGGCCACCATACCTGGAGGTATTCAAAAGACATGGATGTGGCAGCTGGGGACTTGGTTTAGTGGTAGGCTTGGCAGTGCTGGGCTAATGGTTGGACTCAATGATCTTAGAGGTATTTTTCAGCTTAAAGAATTTTATTTTTCTAACAGTCAGGGTTGCTCCATAGAATGAGGTTGAGATTTCTGTGGTCATGCTAAACACCTGCACAAGTAAGAAATGTGCTGGAAATAAGGATGAGGCCTCTCAGAAGAGGTCACTGAAAAAAGCTGCTTCCCAGGCAGGAGCAGAGCAGTGCAGGCAGAAAAACTGCATAGCAAACAATCACTTCTGAAAACTGTGGACACTTTCTATTCTTCTCTTTTGCTCATGTAATCCTGACTCTGCTGTCCTGTTCCTGGTTCATTCAACCTCTTCTTGTTTGTTTTTTACCCTTTGTGTGCTTCATGCCTGTCTTATGGCCTGTCTTTCACCCCCTTGTAAAACAGCTCTTCCTGTTTTCTTGTTCTTTGCACATTCTCACTCCTGTGTTCCCAGATTTCTGCTTTGTTTTCTTCTTTTATTTCTCTCTGTACACAGTTTCACACAAAAATAAGAGGGTTCACAAAGAACACTAAATATTAAAGGAATCAAGTCATGAGCCAACTTATTCTTTTAGCTCAGTATTTTTAATCGTAGGGGAGCCAAGAATAAAGCCAGAGGATGATCCAAAAAGCCATATGACAGGGATGGGTAACTAGCTATCACAAGCAGTGATGAGCATCTGGACATGTGGATCCATCAGTTATTATTGTTATTTTGTCGTGACATATTCTGGAATCATTCTTCCAGCTGCAGCTGGGAAAAAGAGTATGTTTATTTAACCCATCTACAATAACAGTTTTTTATGTTTTGTCCTATTAATCTGAGTCTGAGTAGTTCAGAGCTGAATTAAGGGTATCACCATGAGATAGCATAAAACACTTCTGGGATTTATTTCTTGATAATGGACTTCCTCAGCCAGGAAAGAGCATCATTTCAGGGACCCTCACATAAATCTGACACAGCTTTCCATTAGGTTTGAGGGACTGCTCTTGCAGCTCCTTTCCAATGCTATAGAGCTGACTCTAGGGCAGGATAACATGATTTGCTGCCCATGGAAATCTTGCCATCATTAAGTCACTGAGAGCTGGATTCATCTCTCTTATCACAGCTGATCAAGCAGCAATTAAAGATTCCTTACAAGTCCTAAGCTGTCTGACTGGTTTAGCTTCCAGGGAAGGAGACCAGTGTCCCACAAGGAGAGCACATCATCTTTGTTGGAGCCTTTTTACCATACCCTTCCCAGCCCCTCTCACACCCTCCACTCAGCCACTGTCACAAATCACAACATAACACTCACTTGAGGATTGTGATCTGAGAACTGAACACTTTGCTCCTTTTGTGAGCATAAAATCAATGAGATGAATATTTACACTTTTAAATGGAAAATAATAGGAAAAAAATTGGAAATTTTCTCGTACTTAATGCCTATGTGTTGCATGTACAGTTGTGAATTTATTGCCTGTTTTGATCAATTGGCCACTAAGGAAGGTTATCAGCTTAGAAGAGGCCTCCCTTCCTCTGACTGATAGCCCTACTTCAATTTGTTCAAGGGCTTTGTTCAATAACAGAGAGAATAAGGGATAAGAAGCAGAACTGCAAATAGACTGAGATTTATAAAACATGACATTTTATTATAAGTAATAAAATCAACCTTCCAAGCAAAGGCAAATATTAAATGATATAGTCATGCATTTTGTTATCTATGCAAATATTTTTTAACCGTGTCAGTTTTGATTTGGTCTGCCTAAGTTCTGGATGATCACATCCTTGGGAGAGAGAACATATTTCTTCTGCTCATGAGCTCCACTTCTCATGTGAGTTATCACACAATCATATTTTCACCCATTTCCTTTAATGTATTTAGTTACATCTCTCCCAATATATCAGGGTGATTTTGCTTATTGGTGCATTTCATTGGTGTTAAATTGCACACATTGGTTCACATTGGTTGCCATGATTTTTTTCTTTCAATTCTGCATTTTAATCAGCATTCCACACATGTAACATCAGTCCTTCAGCTCATAAGAAAACTAAATCCCAATATATGCTTGCTTTTACAGTCTGTCACTCTTAGACCCAAAATTTATGTTTGAACTTCGCCAATATTCAAGTGGCTCTGGGGGGGGGTGTGACTATATATACATATAAAAATATCTATAAAGCATTTCTAATTTCATAATCTATAACACTATGGATGTGTCCTCTAGCCTAAATCCCCATGTGAAAACACATGTAATTCCAGCTTACACCAGTAGTAAGGCTAAAGTTTAAATGTTTCTCTTTGTGTGAACCTTGTTTCACTCCTACATTTTAAAAATGATGAATACAGAAAAGAAGAAAATATTAAACAATTAGTGTAGGCCAACTTTTGAAGTTACTATTATTGTATTTTACAAAGTCAGGAGCATGTATTTAAATATAATACTGCTACAGTGTTGGGTAGAACAGACAGTTCTATTATCTCACTTTTATTTCACATAGATCTCAAAGTTGCCACAGGGAGAAGGACATGTTAGATTCATCCAGTACCAGATTTTGTCTTTCCTGAAGAACAGCAGAGCTCAGTTAGCATGCATGGCTGCTCAGAGGACTGGAAAGAGCTGGTTTGCTTGAGCAGTGATGGGAGATGCTGGTAGCAGATGTGTACTGGGTGCACAGGAGAATTTGGGAAATGAGCTGTTTATTTTTCCTTTGGTTTGTGCTCAGAAACATGTTTATTTATTTGCTCATTTTGGCATGTTTTAGCCCTTCATTCTACCATCTCTCTCCCAGTATAATGACTCTCAGTTTGCTTCTTGCATTCCTTTTTTCCCCTCCTATGACTCAATTGTCTCTTAAACAGTGCAGCATACTTTATTATCAGGCTGTTATGCATTATCTTCTGGTGTCCTCCTTTCATAGTCTCTGAGGCAAAGGTCAGATTTTATCCTGCAGCAGCCCAGGGCCCTGCACTGAGGACTCCTCATGTTCCCTGTGGGTTTGGGAGCCTGCTGAGGCTGCTGGGCAGGGGCTGTGCAATGGATTTCCTGCACACACACTGGCCATGGTCTGTATCGATACCTCTTGGAAAGACCAAAATTAATATTCTGGTCATTTAGTTACTTGATTGATACATTCAGACTCACTCCACCAGGCTCCTTCCCTTTTCATCCTTGTGAAATCTTTTTTCATCATTTGCATTAGAAATCACAAGTTTATCTCATTTTTTTGAGGGGGTTTTGCAGGGTCTTTGCGTTTATTTAAAAAATACATTTTGAATGGTCTCTGAGCTTACTTTTTTACTAGCTGAAGAGTTGTTCCTAATGTCATCATTTCCTTGTTTCCTGTGCTTTTAAAATTATAGTACTTCCTATTCCTTTGATGCCCATATTTCCAACCATTGATCTTATCCCAAGGATCATTTTACTGGCTGAAAGCACATGTAGAGTTTCCCCAGCCTCCTCTTACACTTGCCCTGCTTTCACCTTTTATGATCTACAGCCTAGATAAGGTACTCAGGGCTCAAAATCCTGTTCCTATAAATGTGTGTGTG
This sequence comes from Muscicapa striata striata, assembly GCA_030060385.1. Taxonomy (NCBI): domain Eukaryota; kingdom Metazoa; phylum Chordata; class Aves; order Passeriformes; family Muscicapidae; genus Muscicapa; species Muscicapa striata. Next base: position 3,695,942 of record JAREIS010000031.1, read on the forward strand.
TGTGTGTGTGTGTGTGTGTGTGTGTGTGTGTGTGTGTGTGTGTGTATATACACATTTGTCTTCCTATAAATGTTAAAAATGCAATAATGCAATAGCCCCAACAGTGTCCTATTAAGCCACTGTCTTCTGTGCCACTGGAAGAATTTCACAGAATATCAGTGCACCTCTAGTTACAGGCATTGCAACTCTTAAATACATTGCCAGTTTAAGGGCACAGATTGCCCCATTCACTTAAAAAGAACATTGTTTCAACTGCAGTAGTCCTTCACCACTTTTATATATGGATAGGAGATTGTTTACAACTCTATTGTCATTTAGAACCTCTGAATTGACACTGTGAAAGTTGTTCATTCAAATTAATGTTTCTTTGGGCTCCTGCTATCTTTAATGGTGCAGAAAACAAGTTTTTCAAAATAGAAATTGGTTTATTTACCAGAAATAGGTTTTACTTACTATTCATAATTTCAAATATGTTTCTCTGGCCTTATATAATTCACACCACTAAAATTAATACCCTCTTAAATGATCTTTTAAGCATTATATGATTTTAATATATCCTTTTTAATCATGAGCAGACAAGTGCAATTACTATTCACTTCCTGATTTTCTCCTCATAACTACTACTTTCTCTGCATTAAGCCACTCCAAATGGGAGTCCTTCATCAAGCTAAGGAACAATGTCTTTTGTGACTGGAAATCATAATGATGAAATTCTGAATAGCACACACTTAGCTGTATGATCAGTCACAAAATGTGACACATTACTTTTAGATACAGTACAGGAAGTTCAGGTAATCCCTTCCAACCCAAAAAAGTGTTTTTTCTCTTACTCCTTGGGGTCATTCCCAAACACTTCCTTGTGTTTTCCAAGCCTGGCTCAGCTTAAAAAACAATGCATCTGCCTCCATTTCATCTTTCTCTGCCATGTGGACTAACTGGGTACTGTAAAAATGCACTCACTCCCTGTATGATGTAGTGTAGCACACAAGTTTCTTGTCTACCTATTAGAGAGAGGAAATGCAACATCTTCCAGGGCAACTTTCATCTCATTCCATCTAAATGTGTGCAGCTTCCTTGACCTGAGGTGGGTTCCTCATGGAGGAACAGAAATGGAGATGGAGAAGCAGGAATTTCTAGGACATGAGTCATTGCATCTCAACATAGACACCTAAAGTAATCAGACTAATTTCACTCTGTTGTCTTTCTCTCTACTGCCTAGAGGCAGTCAGACTTTTCATCAGTTCAGCTGGGGAACCCCATCCATCACATTCTTTCTAGAAAAAATTTGAACCAAGAAATTTTGAATCAACAGCTGCCCAGTCTAGAATGGAGAAAGAGAGTCACTGCTTCTATTTAATGTAAGAAACAGATTTTGTTAACAGCTTGCTATTGGGTACATTTTGACTTCCCAGAAACTACATGTATTATCTACCATGCACAGTGTTTGCAAGTGATCCCTTCCCAGAGATGGGTAAGGCTGTTCAGATCCCTCACCCCTGGAGCCTGGGGCATGTCTCAGAAGCCCTTCTGTGTCACTGTGGCTCTAGAGCCACCAGTTATCACTGCCAAAATGTTCCATATTTTCCATGTTGTGCTGAAAAAGTCCAGCCAGTACTGTGTCCATTTCATGTTCTGAAACTTGTTTATTGAGGATAGCTTTCTGCTGGGTTTTTTTTCCTGAGGACCATCCCCCTTTCCTGACAAAACCAGGGCAGTCAAAGGCCTGGGAAAAAAAAAAAAAAATCCTTTTACTCCAGATTTTTAATGCAAATGCCTAATTTGGAGTTGAACTGGAAGAGAACAGACTTCCCTCCCCCACCACCCCTTTCCCTTAAACTTTTCCAAGCCAAGTATTCAGATATTTGCCTTGGTATTGGAGAAAAAAATTGATGTGAAAATTTATGTCTGTCTGGCCACAGCTTTTTAAAGTTTAAGTAAAGATGCATTTCACAGGAGAGAGACCAGAACAGAAAGAAGCTCAGTGAGCATCAAAACCACTGGGAGCTAATTGAGAATATAAATGAGCAGTGCAGTTTTGTCTGGAATATTCACTTTAGTGAACGTGTTTCAACAGGTAGGTCAGGAACAGGGGTCATTCAAGACTGGTTCATTAAAATCACAGTGGTGGAAATTCCAGGGGAGGACAAACTGTGGAGTCTGAGCCTCTTATTTTTGGAGAGGTAATGCAGGAGCATTTGTTTGACTACTTTTACAGGACCAATCCCTGTGTAGGCATAAACACCATTGGTAATTACACAAAACTGTTTTTTCCTAGGCATGTTATCTCTTTTAGTACATATTTAGTAGCTCTTTATTGTCATATTTTTCTCAGTTTTGTCTCTGTATTTTACCTCCTGCAGGCTACTGAAACTACACACTGGAGGCAGAACTGTTTGCTTCTTCTCATGATGCCTATTTTTGTGAGATCTGTTAATGACTCATATCTTTTATATACCCAGCAAATGAGTGGGGATCCACTTTGCAAAGAGGAATCTGAAACACAGCTATTGAAGTTAAAAACATGCATTAATTTTGACTACCCAATTAGAGATACTTTCAACCTTACTTTTTCAAAGCCTTGTATAGCAAATTCTAACTCAAGCAACAAATCTGAGTGTTCAGTGCTTTGACAGACCTGATCTCAGAGTTTCATATCACAGAAAATGAGGAACATTTTGACCACATGTGAAAAGCTCACCATACACCTTGAATGCCCTTGCACAGGAACGTGGTGGCAGAGGCAATAATTTTAGCTGATCTTTCACAGCATCACTTGGCCATTCTTTTTTCCTCCAAGAGGTTCCTGCAACTCCTCCAACTGTCTTTAATAAAAGGTGCTGAGATCTTATGAGGAGCCTTCTTCTCTACTACATGTCTGATATTTATCCCTTAAGAAGTTTAATTTTGTGTTTTGACTGAGGAGGTGACATTTAGCCAAAATGATAAGTAATCACATAATTGAAGACTTCAAAATAGAGTGCTCAAGAGAGATGTAATCCCACTGCACTGACAAGCTGAACTCTAGCTCTAGCTGAATTCCTTTGTTCTGAAGCACTTTCCATTTTTCCATTCTGTTCATTCACAGGGTACTGTTCCCATCACAGCTGGGTGTTGGGGTTGGATCACTGCAGGCACCTCAGCTGCAGCTCCTGGACTGACTCCTGCCCCACATGTGTCACCACAGCCTGACTGGGACACCCTGGCCATCACCCCACACCTGCTGGCTTGAAGCACAAGGTGGGTGCAGCTGAGCTCTTCAGCCCTGTCTGATGCTGTGGGGGAGCCTCACTCCTCCCAGTGCCCAGTCTCCTCACAGAGTCACCATTTCTTCCTGACCTTTCTCTTCCCTACTCCCCCTTTTGCCTCAGTGTACCCACACTGATGTTCCCCATCCCTGGCTCTGCCCAGGCTGATCTGGGACCTGTAAGAGGATGAATGCCTCTGTTGCTACACAGGGAAGGAGACACAGAGACTGGGAAAACTGGCTGCACAGGGAAACTTTTACAAGAGTGAATATTAAAAGGAGAAGAGATCATTAAGACACAATTCCCAAGACCCTGAGCCATTGGGCAGGGATTATAGCTGAATAATCAAAATTGCATCATAGTGCTTTTCTTAAACAGCTTCTCTTTTTGTGTTTTTTGGCAGTTTTTTCTGAGTTGTTTCCTTCCTTCTTAGAAGTGGCTAATCTATTTTGCCTGAAACCTCTGAAAAATATTCAGCTTAGGGTGGGCACATAGCACTGACATTTACAGCCTGAAGCATTCATGTCTGACAAAGTTAAAAGCAACTGAAAACAGGGTATTGTAATAGGAAACCAAAGAGGAATATCAAACTTAATAATAAGAAGCCCTATCACCTCTGCCTATTGTAATGAATGATCCAGAGAGGGCAATTCAAAGGACTCTCGTTTGCCCTTTCTCAGAAGATGAACAAGGCAACATTAAATGAAATGGAAAGGCTAAAGGGAAACACTTCTCACAGAGCATGCAGCACCTGAAATTCACTGCCAGATGATAATGCTGAGAACAAGGGTGCAGTGATTCACAGAAGAGTCAGTTCCACATAATAAGAACACCTGCAATTGTTTGATAAGACACATTTATAGAGGACATTTTTCTTTGTGCTTGAGGACATAAGGCAAGTGCTAACTGCCTGAAGAATTTTTCCTAACAGATTATCTGGCCATTGGGATTATCAGATCAGCTTTTCCAAAGTATTCAGCACTGCAGTTGAATATATTTCAACTATGAAATATTCAAACCTACCAGTTCATTCACACAGACCCAAGCTCTTCACTCAGCCAGTGATAGCTGGTGGTGGGGAGGTGTTTTGTGGTTTTTTAACTTAGGAGAAATTTAAAGTGAGATGAGTTGCTCTGCCCAGATGAAACACGGATCCTCTCATGAATTAAATAATTGCAGTTTTAACATCAACATTCAGTGTTCCCAGAATAGATTGAAAACATAACTATTTATTTAAAATATAACCTCTTTCCTGGATCAGTATCTCATCAATGCTTTTAAACTGTAACATATGTCCTATTCATATGTCATATGTCCTAGCAGACACTGCAAGACATATTTCAAAAGAAGAAAAGTCAAAACCACCTTTCATAGCAAATGTCTAAAGGCAGAACACACTTTAAATGCCAACTTGCCACCAGATATTTGCTGTCACTTATCTAACATACAAATGAATGTTGTCATCAGTGCTACAGATGACTTGCAATAAAACAAACAGTATGATTTCCCTTAGAAGCTGCTCACCCTGCCTAGTCTGATATGATGGAAATATACAGGCATTTTGTTTAGTACTTATTCTTCAGATACATCTCACTGTATTTGTGCAATAATGGGCCTTGTACAAGCAACTTCATTTCCTCTGAACCACAACAGCTCATCACACACAGATGGGAATTCATGATAAAATCACTCACCATTGTCAAATTGTAACATATATATATATTTGCATCTAGGTTTTTTTAATCTGATAAATCATTAATTGCAACTAAAAGTGTCTATGGGTAGTCTTATTCTGAAAAAAAAAAAAAAGTTATTCTGTGGGTTTGTTTAAAATAGTCTTGTCTCAGCAGTTCCAGCTGGGATGGAAGTAATATGAATAATGAATTTGTCTCACTTGAATATCTCAGTGTTCTGGTGAACTACAAAAACAACACAGATCGTATAAATATTACCAAATTATCACTTTATTATTTTAATGAGATTTAAAATTTTTTAAGAAACACAAAAAACCAAAACCAAAAACACAAGCAAAATAGAAAGAGTATCTACATATCTGGGACTATTTATCTAGTTTTAGATTTATCACACTTTTATGTGTGATATTGGTCAAAAACTGATAGAATCATGGGATTTTATCCCACGGGAGCCAGATGGGAATCACAGGAATCACCAAAGTCCAGCTCCTGGCTCTGCACAGGACAACCCCAGGATTCACATAGGTGCCTGAGAGTGCTGTGCAAGCAGTTTGTAAACTCTGGCAGGCTGTGCACTCCAACTCCAGGGCCCAGCCACTCTCTGGGTGAAGAACCTTTTCCTAATGTCCTTTCCTAATGATCCCTCCTGACAAAGGTTCCTGCTTTTCCCTGGGTTGAAATCAGAACAGTTCATGTGTCTGTCATAGCCTCTGGTGCTGGGCTCCTTAGTGTGGTGGAAAACTCTCCTCCTCTGAGCCAGAAATTGCTTGCTGCTCCTGATTTTGACAAGATGTGCAAACAGGATGTAGCAAGCAGAACCAGTGAGTGCTGTGTCTGTGTGCCTTCTGCAATCTGGAAATGAAGTCAGCACTGAAACTGTAAAAAAAAGTTGAATCCCTCCAACAATTAATAACATAAAGGCACCAAGGGAAAAAAAAAAAAAACCAAACAAACTTGTTCAATGTATAGGGTCTTTACAGGACACTTTTTTTTAAATGTCAGAATCTACTGTTCCAAAAAAGCAAATAACTTGCCTTATCCATTCTTCCAGTGGGGTTTTCTGAGGGGTTTGATTTGGTTTGGGAGGGTTTTTTTCTGCACTGAATAATCAGTGTAGTAATTCAAGTCACTGAAGCAAAGATGAGTAAGTGCAGCAAGTATGTTGAGACTAAAAAATCTCCTGCTGGGCTACAGAAGCACAAACAATATGGGTACCACTTCACTGCTGAGAGAACAATCTGTGAGAAGCAGCTTTAAAGGCAGATAAAGTGAGAGAGGACTGAGGCATCCTGGTATTTTGCTATTTCATGTTACCTAGTCTCACCCTCAAGTCTAAATTATTTGGTATTTTCTTTAGTTGCCAGTAAAGTCAATTGAATTTTTAAAATTTTATTTATATTGACATTTAATTACTCATTCTAAGGAGACGATACAAAGTATCTGGAGAAAAAAGTTAAAACAAAAAAGGATCCAGAATTAACTGACAATGCTAATACTGCCAAAAGAGAAAAAAAAATTAAGTAATTAAGTCTTTTCCTGATATTTGAAAGGAGAAAGAAGTCATCAAGATTTTACAGACAATAGGATTGAGCAGGATATTATATATTTACATATATATATACATATACAGCTAGACCTCTATATCTGTGAATATGTGTGCATATATAGGAGTGCATCTATATCTGCATGAGTATGTATATGTCTATACACATTAAATGCATTAAATCACTAGAAAAGATAGATACTTAATAAGTGGGAGATATTCTGCCCATGAAAATCTGGGTTTTTTCTAACCTATCATCACCAGAAGTCCAGGATAACTATCTGACACTAAAGTGACACCAAAGAGAAAAGAGAAGTGAAACTTCTCCTCTTCATTTGCAAAAAAATGTGCAGAATGATGGACATATTTCCCTATTTCCTGAGGACCTGGCTGAAGAGTTTCTCATCTCAGAACATTTAGCTCTATTACTATGGACTAACTGCTGCCATTTCAATTAAAGTATCCATGTGTGTGTGAGGCACACAAAGGAAAACATTGTGGTGAAAAATAAAACACCAAGTGCAATTTTTCCATGGATATTGCTAACCCAAACTATTCCAGCATCTTGGGTCATACAGGAACAAGCAACTGAGGGGACTAATAAGGTTAATTTTGGCAGCAGGATTGCACGGGCACGGAGGGAACCCCTGGGGAGCACGCATGTGGGACAGAGTTAAGATATATAGAACTGAACCAAATGGATTGAAATGACTTTGCAAGCTCTGAGAGCAGCTGGGAAGCTGAGGGAGGGAGGTGGCAGAGTGACAGACACCTTGTCCCTGCCTGGGACTGGTAACTCCTGAGCCCTTTCTCACCCCCAGCCTCCTGCCTTTAACTACTGAGGGTTGCTTTTGTACTTCCAGTCTGATTCTAAGCTGCAATCAATGGAAACAATTATTGTGCTTGCTTTTGCCCACCATATTCTGGCTGCTAAGCAGACATCAGGTTGTATCAGTTTACCAGAGTATCACTAATTAGTGCTTGTGGTGCTTGTGATTTAGAGCAATCTAAGTGAAAAAGGTTTGGAAACCAGTTTGCAAAAGCTCTGATATCTTCACAGCAAGGGACCTTACAAAGCAAAAGTACTGCCCAGTGTAGATATCATTTGCTAATATAGATGATTTATGCCATTGTAAAAAATGCAAGAAAAAATTTTATGGAAGCATCAAGAAAGACTATAGCTAAAACTATGCCACTATGTCACTTCTGAGGAATCCATGCATTACAAAATGTCTTGCTGCTATTTCTGATTTTGTGTAACTTGCAGCCAACCCACTCCTGTTCAGTCAGTGATACTTTTGGTTCAGCACATCACTTGGGATCAGCCAGCACAAAACCACTCATGTCAGTGAAACCACCAATCTGCATTCACCATCTGGTCTAAGGCAGTTACCATGGGTCTCATGTCAATAGTTACAATTTTACTTCTGTTTGCTTTACATATCTGTGACATACCAGCTGCTAGACACCACAGCTTGTCCTATTTCTGATTCTTACTGCATATGGTGAAGTGCTTGAGTATTTTGGTACAGTCTGACATGCTTTGGAAGTTCCAAATGGCCCAGTCTCACACAGTTAGCACTACTCCAACAGCCTGTCTAGAAGTATCATCTTAGGGCATTCTCAGCTATGGGGGTTTGCTTTGGCTTTGTTTACTGTATGCTCCAAGTAATCTGAATTTAAATTGTTCTCTGTAAGTGTAATCTTTGTACATGACTCTGTGGCCAGATGGATTCTGATTTCTGATTCTAAATTACAACTCTTCTGCAAGGTGAAACTCACCTTCAGCAGAGAGCTTCCCCACCACCACCGTGCTCCTCAGTCTAAATCCCAGATCAGGCCATCACACAAGATTGCTGCCCAACTAATACTGACATTCAAAACTGCAATTTTTATGGCAGATGAGAAACCTGAGAAGTGTTTTATCACCAAGCCTATAATAACAATGAAATTATGCTCAAAAGTCATCTGCTTCATTTAACTATGGATAGCATCCTTCTTACTTCCCAGGAAATGTCCATGGCTCAGGACCACCTGCATCTGGAGTATCCTCATACATGTCTATACCAAGGAAAGCAAAGACCAAGGGACAATCTCTACAACTGAGGCCAACAGGTCTAGAGCTCTGGAATGTTAAAAGTACCTGAAGTGATGTTGGAGCCATGTGGGAGCTTGTCAGACTGTATTTACTACACCAAACTGAAAGTGTGTGTTGCACTCTCTGGGGTGGGGTGAAAATACAGATGAATGGTTGATGGTTTAGCTTAAGGAAAAGCTGTTACAGCACAGAAGATCCCTACATGGATACTACCCATCCTCTCCTCCAAGTTAACCCATCTTTGGGACATAAGGAAGTCCTTGTTATTTCAGTTCTTTGCTGTAACTTCCATAATGAGCTGACATATTTGAATTTGTAGGTGTATTAGCTACTTTCTGCCTATTTTATTGCTTCATTGCAATTTAAGGAATGGGATAAAACAGATAAATCATTCCTCTCTACAAAAGGCCACAAATCAGCTATGTAAAACTGTCCTAGTGCCAGCAAATCCACAAGAGGATGTGAATAATAAGAGAAATGTATGAATATTGAGAGAAATGAGGGAAGTAGCTTCATTAAGGTAATTTCCCTGGAAACAGTTATTGCTTGAAGCACTATAACAAAAGATATTTTGTTTATACCACAATTTAAAGAAATTATTTAATGATTCCCATGAGCATTCTCTGACTTTAAAATAAACACATTATGTCTTAGTCTGTGCCCAGAGAGTTAATGGTAAAACAAAATTGTTCAGCCTGGCTCTCACTGACATTAAAAGCATTTTGTACTGCCCTGCCAGTTTCAAGTAGCCAGACTTCTGCCAGGCTTAAGAATTAGGAATTGTACTTTTGCACATTTGGAAGGAGTCCAGAATGTATCCCAATACTGAGTACATTTTAAGCCGCTTAAGGCGACTTTACATGATGAGAACAGTGGAAAGGTTCAGGAAAGCAAATGACTGCGAGGTACTACAGCTCCACAGATGCATACTCTGGCCCCAAAGTTGTAGCAGCATTGTGACATTGTAGTTATTTAGCAATTTTCCAAGATCAGAGGTCCCCTTGGGCACCAATACCAGTGGAACAGACTCAGATATGGTGTTTGTGACTGCTCCAGAGAAAGAATAATAGTATTTTTGTTACAGAGGGTATTAGCTACAATAAAAAAAAGACTCTGTATTTGGAACACAACTAGTTTCCAGATTTGTGGAGAGTTTCTTGCAAATTAAAGCAGTACTGGGTTGCTTTCAAAAACTCAGTCCTGTTCACCCCATTTAGGAAATTGTTAGAAGGTCCTGATGAAAACCATGTGTTAATAACGTTACAAACTATTCTGTTAATACTTTTATGAACATATAATGAATACTATGAAAACACTGAAACAGACTTAGTAAATAAGAAGCCTTTAAAACATCATAGAATATTAGAATGATTCTGCAAAATCAGTATCTTTCCCCAGATTGAAACTTTGTCTATATTATATATTGAATGAGTAAGAAACCTCATAATCACAAACCCCACTTTTTTCTTTCAGCCTCTTTGAGACAGAACAGAGCTAATTGCTCAGAAATGTTTCTCCTGAGCTGTGTTCAAATGGCAGTGATTTACATTTAAAGTGACTATGTCTCACATTTCTAAAAATACAATAAATTTAAAACTGAATTTAAGTAGTCATGCCATCTTCTTATTATTTTCATTATAGCATCCTTCTCTGCTCAGATGCAAAAAAGTCAGTTGCAGAGTAGCTAACTTTTGCATATGTGGATCAAAATCCAAAAATGCCTGTATGCTTGTAAATGTCAGGCTCCTGATTACTTACATTTCTACCTCCTCAAGCTAAATTTCTTAAATTTGAATTGCTCTTCTGCAAAGGGAAGCAGGTTTTAATTATGTAATAACCTGCCTAGACTCCATATCCTTGCATCCCCCCACAAAAAAAGGCCAAAAAACCCCACAAACCTCCCCCCCCCCACAACCTGACACTACACCAAAGGGGATAGAGAATTCCCTGATTAGTGCAAAAGCATGCAAAGCTTATAGAAGATGCTTCAGCACAAGACTTACAAAGCTTAATCCAGTTTTATTGTATTCTAGACACTAATAGAAAAGCTTTGATTAAAAGGGTATTCTTTGTAAGAGTGCAAAAAAATCTTTGTTAGATTTTCTATGTTATTTTGAGCGATTTCCTCTAAATTTTAATCCTCCTTTAATTCCTGTGAGAACTTACAGCAGTAATGGGAGCAGGCTGCCCTGTGGAGTGCAGACAGACTCTTACTCTTTATTACCTCTCCAGCTACGATAATCTAATGCTCAGGCTACCAGAGAGAGGAACTCTCACTACCATACTAGTGAGAGAGGAAAAATTATTCCCACCACATCATGGACCTTTAGTCAGCTCTTGGAGGTGACTTCGCACATCCAGGAGAGCTTACTTGGTGATATATATTTGTCTCAAATATATATAAGCATTGGTACATTTACAGAAGTCTGAAGAGACAACCTAGAAGAAAGCTGACTATTTATCTATATATTCTCAGTAAAATGACATTTCTTTCAAGATATACAAACACCAAATTTGGGGGTGAAGGGGATTTGCAGATTCAGTTGTGTGGATTGACTTCTGTAGTCTCTTACTCTGTAGATTCAGAGGATTTCACCAGCTCCATGTTGAGCCTTAGGGAATTTCAAAATCAGTCACCTGTCCTCCCTGTTGATATTTCTTTAACGTTTCATGCTAAGGCAGTAACAAATAATAGTTACCTGTAAGGGGCATCCTTCACTAACATTCATGTATCACCTTAAGGGTGGCCTTTTCATAAATCAGCCTCAGAGAAGGATTATTCAAAAGACAGCAACAAATGAAGCCTGAGTAGTGAGGCATTCTGAGTAAAAAGCAAAAATGTTTTTAATGGCAAAGTCCATTAACACCTAAGCAATATTAAAAGTGACTATCAAATAGTAAGACTTATCCTTCCCTTGAAAGTGATTGCTCTTAGAGGAGTACAGCAGGCATAAACATTGCACAAAGAGATCACACTGCCTTGTAATTAAAATATAAACACCATCACTGAAGGAAGAAGGTATATCATAAAAAAGCCTGAAGTGATGTTTTGCTAAAGTGGTGAAGTCTAGCACAAAAACAAGGGAAAAAATAGAGCCAGCTGACCTCTGTTGTGAGATTCAGCTGCTTAGAGCCTTATTCTGTCTAATCACACTATCCCCACTCAACAGTATGGCTACAGTAAGTGGCTGGCACTTTAAAACCTGTTTAATCATCAAGAGTCAAGACAAAGGGTTTTTCTGGGGCAGACAGTACAGTTTGCTGACAATTTTCCCTAAGAAAAGAAAGTGCAGAAAAGTAGCATGGATAACTTTGATGAGGAATCGTGCAGACAAAATTTCTGTCTATTTAAGTGCTTTGAAGTTCATTCTTCCATCTGCCCTTACATGTCACACAGCCATCAGCCACCTGTGTATTTTACTGCCAGAAGCTGGTGCAATGTAAGCTTCCACATAAGTACAGTCAGAATCACTCTGCACTGAAAAGATTGCCCAAAGGACAGTAATGGCTTTTTGAACTATTCAACACTTCTTCACAGAGTACAATGTCCACCAGCAACCCTCACTCACACCTTTTTCAGCTCAAATTTCATATACAAAAATATTTGGAGCAAACAAAAAACTGAACGTGCTTCTGACTTGTACTGAAATTTGGTTTCCATATTTACTGTCCTCCATCTGGAAATGCAAAAGAAAGGAAGAAAATAAATTTAATACATAGCATTGGTTAGACTTAGTGGTGTTGAGTAGTTTGGGAGAATGTCATTAGTTTTACATGGGATTTTGAGGTGCCATTGTGCTATGAGGCATGTGTGTTTGCAGACCTTGATCTGCTTTTCAGCATGCAAGGTTATTTTCAAAAACCTTTGTAGTAAGCTTCCTTTTCTCAACATCTAATGCAATCACTAAGTTATATATCCAAGAGATCTTGAGCTCCAACTACCTTCCCCCACTTTAAACATAAAACAGCCAAGTCATTCTATCAAGACTCTTTGCATCATAGCAGAATCATATTTCTAAATAACAGTAATTTTTTATCATCAAGGGCTTACTTCTATTTATTTGATGACTGAATCATTACAAATCAAAATGGTAGTAAATTTACTTCTATTGAGAAGCCTTTACAGAATCATTCAACTTTCTATAAACATGTTTAATTTCTGTAAGTGATAGCAAATTATTTCTCTGATTATATTTCAAGAGTTTTTTCTTTCATTTTTCTGCCTCCCAGAGCTATTGATTGAAATCTGGAGGCAGGTGAATAAAGACTCACTCACTCCAAGTGTTTGAAATGCAATATGGGCTCCATGGTGATTCATTAAATTAGTAAGAATACATGGAGGTTTTTGCAGGAAGCTGTCCAAGTTACTACAAAAGATAAATATTGTTATGAAAATAAATCAAAACTAAATCATCGCTTTTATTCCTCAGGATGTTCAAAAATCACTCACAGTAATGAGTCAGGATTAAATACCTCTACAGTCTAGCAGATCCAGGGTGTCTAAACTTAAGACATGAAATACCCATGTTTCTTGTCTGCTGCCAGAGACTTTGTCTAGGATGGAATTTCAGGCCTCATTAAATGGCCCTTGCCCACCAAAAGTTTGGATAAAAGTGGTGTTCTTGCCGTTTGAGAAAAATTGGTGCCATCTTCTTCTTCTGAAAAATTGTGCTTCTTAGAGATACAGACTTAGAATCCATATTGGCACTAGGGATCGTTGCTGGTGGCCAAAACTTTAGAAATGGGCATGATTTATAGGGCAAGCATGGGAAAGAAAGTTGCCAGGTCTGCTAGTCTTGGCCTCAGTAGGGATGCTGGCTCTGTGGCACTTCACAGATTTTCCATGTGGCACAAATTCAGAGCAAGCCCCACAGGAAAGACTTTCCTTGCTTAATTTTCTAACTCCATTTCTACCACTCCATAGGCATGAGATGCACTTTCCTCTCCAATCATCCAGCTGAAAGCCTGCCCATCCCCAACTCATTGTGATGACTCCTGACCTGTCCCTTTCTCCTGCCTGGCTGGAGGGTGCCTTAGTAACATTGAAATAGTAGAGTAAACTTATGTGAGCAGAAATTTGTCCCTTGGGTTTTTCCCTGCATAATAGAGAGCTGTAAAATTAACATCACTGCTTTTAGCAAGGCAGATAACATCTCTGATGTCCTGCAGCGCTGCTGACTGCAGTCACTGCATTATTAAACCCTGTGGGGTGAAGGCTGGTGATGGTTCACTGTAAACAGAACAGGACTCTTCCCCTCTTCTGCATCTGAAGCCCTTGGACAACAGGAACAGTCTGTAATAACTTCTGTGTGGGGCAGCAATGAATCAGGAGGACTTGGAACAAGGTCAAAGCAGTGCCCAGGGCTGGCAGAGAGCAAAGGAAAGGAAGGTTTCCCCTACTAAGGACTGAAAAGGAACACTAGAAGGGGTTGCCATAGAAAGGGAGGTAAACAAGGTTATTTGCCTACAGTGTGTTCCAATAAGATGAAGAATACAGTAAAACTTCTCTAAGAGAGAATGAAAGACTGTCAAGGGTTTAAACATTCAAATAAACACTTTTTACAATTGTGGTCACAAGGAATTTTCTGTGGCTGGAGAGAGTAAACAGTGGCTCTCACAGAAGATGATTTCTAAGTTTGTGAGCTGAGACTTAGGAGACATTTAAAATACAGAGTTTTTTTCCTTTTTTACTCTTCTTCTGAGCCTGAGGGGAAACACATAATGTCAAACCTTTAAGTGCAAAGGTGAAAAGCATGCACACACTTCCAGAAAGCATGGACAGGGTGACTCATATGGATGCAGACAGTGGCTTTAAATGTCTCCAGCTTTACTGTAACTGGGCAAGTAATTTTTAATTTTGAAGAAGAGCAATTGAAGATTTTAAGAAAAGTTCCAGCAAAGCTCCTCAACTACAATTGCTAGAGGCTTGAGGCAAAATCCAGCCCTTCACCTCTGTTAGAATCTGCCCCAGAAGGTGAGAGTAACCCATGTTCTGGTTAATAGATTCCTTGTGGTGGATTACAGTCAAATGACACTGAATGATCAGTGTTTGTAAAAATATATATGTAGAATTTATTTTTGAACAATTTGGTTGCAATGGAAGTTTTCCAACTGAGTCACTCACAGCCTTAATTTCTTAAGGGACTAGATTGTGTTTGGAAACTGACCTCAAGTGGGAAGACAGTTCCAAAGAAAATTGTCCCAGGTTAAGGAAAAGAAAGAACATATAACTGGAACAATCCATAAGAAAACAACATTATCTTGATCCTAATTTTCCAAACATACCATCAGTCTGCCTTACCCATTACCTGAAAATAATCCAGTATCTTTCATGAGAGTTTTATGGACAGTTTGCCACAGCAGTGTGTCGTTGAAGAAAAAAACCAGCTTTTTCCAAGAACAAGGTCATGGATATTTGATGGTTTAGTTAAGGATAAGGAATTGACTAGTAGAAAATTAAGGAGAGACTTATTGCCTCAGTAACAGATAATACTGCTGTGAGGGGGGTGGAGATGTGAAAGCAAAACATGGGGCTTCCTGGAAGTGGTCGGATAGTTTGGAAATCAGCTGAGCTTCCAACATCCAGTTATACCTAACTGAACAACACTTCCTTCAGCAGATCCCTGATTTTGCAGAGACACCAATATTTTTGTCAAAAGCTATGATGTTGATTGACAAAATGAATACATCCTCCAGTAAAAATTAAAAAAAAAAAAAAAAAAGGATAAAATAAAAAGGATTAGATGAAGCAGTAAAAATTCTCTCTGTAATAAAATCTGCAGAATCAGTGTGGTCAATTCATCTAAGACAGGAAGCATTTAAATAATTATATAGCAGAAGCTTCCTACTAAGATTATGAAGAGCATTCCCTAGAAAACAGCACTACAGCCTGTATCAGTTAAAGATGCACAGGAGATGCTAGCCAAGAAAAAAAATGGCACATTTAATTGTTTGAGCTTCAGAAGTACTTAAAAGTTTACAGCATTGCAAAGAAACCATGGCTGCAGATGAATAAATTGACTTTTTTGTTCAAAAACACTGACAGAAAGAAAAGGAAAGATGACACTTGTAGGGATAAAATCAACTGTGAGTTTCCACCTGCTAACTGAAACAGCACTTTATCAGGGTGACTGACTCCATGTGTTTCTGTTATTAAAGAAGCACCATGGAAAAACAATTAAGAAAATAAATGATACAGAGAAGCAAACTGTCATCATGGATTTTTCTATCTGAAACAGAGTAATAAAGAAGATCTATCTGACTTTAACTGCACCAAAATTCATCTTCTAACAAGAGAGTGTGGTGGAATTTCTAAACTGCACTGCAACTCAGGATTCTTGGATGTTGAAAGCCAGACATCTCTTAGCTTACATCTCCAGTTTATAAAAATGGCACAGAAAACTTTTCTTTATTTTCAGTAATTAATTAGGTCATTAACTAGATAAAAGAAATTCATCACTGAGAATAATAAGCATTTCTGTCACTGGGCAGTTGTCAGCAGGATGGGCCCAGACTCTACAGTGCTCCCAATAACAGGACAAGGTGCAACAGTGACAAATTGAAGTTCCATCTAAATATGAGGAAAAACTTCTTTAGTGTGAGGATGACAGAGCATTGGAAGAGGCTGTGAAATCTCCTTCCCTAAAGGTACTCAAAATTCACTTGGATGTGATTCTGTGCAACCTGCTCCAGGTGAACCTGTTTTAGCAGGGGATCTGGGCTAGATTTCTCCAGAAGTCCATTCCAATCCCAACCATTCTGTGACTTCTGTCATTCTCTAGACACTTTGGGGAAAGTTTGGCTCTACTTTATTTTTTAGACTCCCATGCCTTTTCTAAAGGCCATATTCTGGAAACTGCTGCTTTCATTGTTCAGGTTATTATTGGATCAAATAATACTTGTTCAGGTTCTCTTGGATAAAAACAAGATTGTTATAGGTAACTGATGCAACATACAAAGCCAGCACATAATGCAACATTGGTATTGCAGAGAAGCAGAAGTGCTCTAAGTACTCAACTGTTTGTGTCAAGGGCATCACTAGCATGACCAACATAGAAACCCAGAGAAGCTTTGGCAAAATGATGAATTAACTGACATAAAAGAAGCTGCTTAAGATGTTTGGCCATGGCAAAAGAAGACACTTTTTGAATGTCCTGTATTGAAACATGAAACATGGTCTGAAAAAAAGAGAAAGAAAATTGAAGGGAAGGTACCAAAAGTAGTACCTAATAATACAAGAGAATGCACAAAGAGTGGAGGAGATTAAATTAACCAGTGGAAAGGACACACATCAGAAGGAGGGCTAGGAAGATATCAGGTCAAATATAGATGTTTTTTGAAAATGAGAGTTAGGATGAAGCATTTGCAGCACATTCGCATTTAGTGTATAACACAAGAGAAAAGATGACACAGATTAAAAGTCCCCCTTTGGAAGGGGGAAAAGAAACAGCAATTTTGGGCAAACATCAAAGGGTGTAATTGCTCTGTTTATACTGAATGAAAAATGTTCTGCAAAGGAGTCAATTTGCATAATGTGCAGGCATTTAGTATGATTTATAGCCCTGCCTTAAAGGCAGTGGAGTGAAAAAAAATGTTGTTAAAACCTCTGCATGTTCTTAGAGGAATAATTGGTGTTAAAGAAGAATCTTGTAAGAACATCATGAGTTTAGAGACTGGGAAGAAGCTGCAGGTGGGCACAGTTATATGGGGAGCTGCAAGGACACCTTTTCCCCAGTACCATTATGGGGAACAGGAGGAAAGCACCTTGCAGGCCGCCAGAATCAGATCCCACAAGACCCTGAAGAGGACAGACTTTCCTCACAGTGCTCTAATGTGTGGTGATATACACTCCATCTTAAACAGTAAACTAGCAGCCACTTGCCCTGCTGAATCTCCCCAAGTTGCCTGCCTGCCTGGGCTCTAGCTCATGTGTCATATTTTCCTTGGTAACTTCCATACCAAAACCAATCTGGATGTAAAAAATGTTTCTTCATTTCTTTCTGCTCCTGTTTCCAGCTGCCCCTGCTTCTTGAGACTGCTCAGGTCTCAGGTATCAGTGGATGTGGAAAACACACAGCCCAGCAAAGAGACAGGGCAGGACCTCTCCTGTGACAGCTGCCCCTCTGTTTTTGCAGCTTAAAGAAGTTGCACAACGACAGCCTCATTCCCTGCAGAGATCCCAGCTGGGAAGAGAGCTAAATCAGTGAGAGGCACAAGGCCTGAGACTGTATCAGGCTTCAACAGTAAAACAACTTTCTTATGCCATTTAAATTACACTCAGGGGAAGAGGAGAGAAGTGTAGATAACTGAGAAGAGCCTCCTTCACACCAGTGTGACAGGGCTGCCCAAAGTTTGCGGCTGGAGAAGCCTGACACAGAGACTCTGGCAGAGAGAGTTCCGTGCAGGTGAGCTCTCAGCTCTGGGGGCTGTGCTGATCACTGCCTGGGAGCTCAGAAGGTATACATGGCACAAGCACTTGCTGCTCAGTGCCTTTTGTCTGAGCCTAAAGTTACAGCTCAGCTTTGCTGCTGCAATCCAGGGCAGTTTTATTCCCAGGCTACCTCTGGCCTCATTTTGCTCTTGAAAAGTGACAGCTTTTTCCACAAAGATGTTGCCACAGCACTCTGTGCTTGTTCTCCATGCTGACCCCTCAGCCCCTCTCCTGTTCTACAGGCCCTGATGCCAGGCAGAGTTAGCTCCATGTAAATGGCACAGGAATATCCCTGTGAGTTCTGCATAGCCTGTAAAATGCTCTCCTTTCTGAGAAAAAACTGCTCTGCTACTCACCTTCCAGCTGAGATAGAATTCATGGCATGTCTATTTTGTTTTGAATCAAAAGAGGTGATCGCATTTTGATTTGCCCATGGATAATATTTAGTGCAGGCTTTTAAAGGAAAGCCTTTTTGCTTTGTTCTGCAAGACATTGAGCACCCCTAAATTTTTAACAGCCTGGTGTAGTGGGAGTTGTCCCTGCCCATGGCAGGGAGGTTGAAACTCAATGATACTTTAAGATTCTTTCCAACCCAAACCACTCTATGATACTGTTCACTAACCTAAATGATAAACCATAATCCCCCACATGACAATGGAATCATCTTGATCATGTTCTGGTGATAATCACTGAGAAATCAGTAAAAGCTAGAGCTAAGCATTCTTCTTTTCAAACTCACTGTTCTTTCTTGAAAATGTGGAGAATGAGTTCCCTCAACTGAGTGCAAAATAATTTCTACCAAACAAGTACTTACAGAATAAACTTGTTCATGTATTTTTGAGAGGTGTAAAAAGTAAATGAAAACATTTTTGTGAAAATTGCCACTCATAACATTTTACTGTTTATCTTTGAAAAAAACAAAACAGAACAACATTAAGCTAAGGTCAGCAGGTTGATAGTGCATGTAAAATCAATACCAGATAACTTAATTGTCAACTAATCTTAATTCACACATAAGTGTACTATAGAGTCTGTTGGGATTTTTATCCTGTTTCATTAATGAAAAAGGAAAGATTCTTTCCAAGATTACCCAGGCTGTTCATTTTATAGATTGTCCTTTAAAAAACACTGTTCTGTAAAAGAGAGGAAACAGGAATCTGATACAAATCTAATACAGAAGGTAGTCGAGTAATTCATAATTTGAGCTCCATTCAGCAATGTATTAGCTTCATAAAGGTAGAAAAATATTTACCCTCTCACACACAATCTAACTCATTATCCCTGATTGGTACAGTAGTCAGGACATTTGTCTTTTGAGCATTATTTAAACAATTTTAACTCATTAGGGACCGCAATACCATTACTTACGGGAGCAACATCTTACATAAAGAGTTAAAGATACATTTTACCAATCTCACCTGTGGAATAAGACCAAAATCAGTACAGATTGTACAGCAGGGTTCTGAGTGTGTGGTAGCAATAGCAGAAAGAACGGGAAAATGTCATGATATTATTATGTCAGCATGAAAGGTCTTATTGTTCCCAGTCAAATTCCCTTTATTCAGGAACGTGTTCCTGTTACACACTTGCTGTGGGATTTTCAGGCTATTTTAGAGTATTTATGACTCAGTTATGAATCTTCATAAACACAGATCATTGTCAGCATGGGCTCAAATGAATTCAGCATTTCCAAGGAGAAATAAATAGCCAATAAGAAACATACTTCTCATTTCACATGCCTATTCAAATACTGTCTCATGTCAGTCAGATCCATACACTTTAAAGCCTGGCTCAAGAGACTATGGCTGCACTTGTAAATAGGAGCAGAAGCACTCAACAAGCTGAAAAGGAGTCACTGAAACAGGGGATGTCACTGGACACAAAGCTTGGCAGACACTCATCATGGAGCATGACAACATGAAACCTTGACTGAATGTAGATCATGTTTATGGTTGTTCATTTGTGGTTCCTTTTAAGAAGAATAATCTTTGCTTCCAGAGTGGTTAAGAGTCTTATTTATTACTTCATTCTGTCCACTATATAACAGTACTTCACTACTATTTCTTTCTTTGAACCACAGAATCACAGGATCAATCATGTTGGAAAAGACCTCTGAAATCACTGAGTCCAACCCATGACCCAACACCTGCCAACTAGATCAGGGCACTGAATGTCACATCCAATCTTTCCTTAAACACCACCATGACAGTGACTCCATCACCTCCCTGGGCAGCCCATTTCAATATCTAATCACCTTTTCTGTGAAAAAAACTCTTAGTAATGCCCAACCTAAACTTCCCCTGGTGAAGTTTAAGACTATGATGTCCTCTCATCCTGTCATTGGTTGCGTGGGAAAAGAGGCTGATCCCTGTCTGACCACAACTTTCTTTCAGGCAGTTGTAGGGAGTGGTAAGGTCAGTCCCTCAGACAAAGCACTCATGCACTGAGAGAGCATTTCTGCCAAACGGAACACACCAAAGCCTGGCAATTGTCTTGTAGGAAATGGGTTCGATTTCAGCTGTGTCTCAGTTCATCCTCACCGTCTGCTTCTCTCTTCAATGAAAGAAAAGTGAGTTGCTATATACTTCATAGGGCTCTGCTCCAACAGCCATGAATTTGCTGGATGATTACATTGTCTAAGGCCAGTGTTCCTATAAATTGTTAGTAAATAACAGCAATCCTATGCTTAAGTATTTCTCTTCCTTTATCTGATAAGAATTGCATTTGTAAGAGAATGTACTTAATTTTCAGGATGTAAAACATTAGAAACCAGATGTTTACATCTTTCTATTTACCTTAGGCTGTGATACCTAAACCTAAGAGGAAGACAAAAACCAAAACCTAAAACAATGTAAAGGAATATATAACATAACCTACATCTCTGCAGGACCCCCATGGTGTACAGGTGGGACCCACGGCATTAACCTAAAAATCTGAAATCCTTTCTGCTATTCCTAATAAATTATGAACTTCGGGAAGATGAGGAGAGGAGTAGTTTTTTAAATTCCTGGTATCTATTATGGAAAAGGTGGTCTTACTTCATCCCTGACAGGCATCTGCAGGGAGTTTGCCAGTTTGCCAATTCCTCTTGATTAGGGCCACTTGGGTCAGCTCCAGTGAAAATGTTAATTACTCTATTGAACTAAGTACAGGAAGGAAAAGATGGATGGGCTGGCTGGAGTAATGACCACTGCATTCGGGGAAGGTGCAGAGCCAAAGGCATTACAAGGAGTGCAGGGCTCAAGAGCAGGAAGGAGATGAGAAGCCTGGGTGAGAAAGGTAAGGACAGCCAGCCATGGCAGGGGCTCTGTGTGTGCTTTGTGCCCTCATTCTGGGAGGGAAGTGGCAGTCCTGCCCCACGAGAACATGGTTACCTTCCCCATCTTTCCACTTGTTCACTCCTTCAGTGTGCAGTGGATAAACAGCACAAAATACAGAAGCATCTGAGCTGGCAGTGTACCCTGGTGGCCAAGTAGGCAAAAGGAATCCTGGTGTGCAAAAGGAAGAGCATTGCCAGCAGGTCCAGGGAGGTGATCCTGCCCCACTACACATCCCTGGTGAGGCCATATCTGGAGTGCTGTGCCCAGTTCTGGGCTCCTTAGTACAAGAGAGACCTGGACATCCTGGAGTGGGTTCAGTCAAGGGCAAAAAAGATGAACAAGGGATCTAAGCATCTCTCTTATGAGGAAAGGCTGGAGAAACTGGGACTGCTCAGCCTCAAGGAGAGATGACTAAAAGGGGACCTCAAGAATGTTTATCAGTATCTGAAGGGAGGATGCCAGAGGATGGAGCCAGGCTCTTCTCAGTGGTGCTGGATAATAGGACAACAACAAAAAGTAAGAGTCTTTGAACTCCACTAACAAATTGATAGGTGATTTCTCAGAGAGGAAAACTTTTGCTCATAGCTTTTCATTGGCTAGTGGCTTGGTTTATCCTCACGAAACACTGAATGAGCACTCTTAATAACCATTCTGAGTGAAAGAACAGCCTGGGCGGTGAGGTGAAGTGCCTCCACCTGCTGTGTTAGCCCAGGCACAAAGAGCACTTGGAATTGCCTTTATACACACAGAGCTTACTGTCAAAAAAGGTATTTTCATTTATCAGCTCCCTCACAGAGTTTACAAAATAACATTTTCTAGCTTTTCTGGTTCTTTGGTCTCAATTTAGAGCTATTCAGATGAGAAATGTAGGGTGCCTTCCTCTGTACAAATATCTTGATACTTATTCTTTTCAGTTAAGTTAAAGTCTTTACATCAGGAAAATGGCTGTGGTTAGACACTGGCCAAGAGTGCTCCCAGTGCAGCCTATTGGTATTAATGGAAAACCTCCTATTTGACTACCAAGGTTTACAAAAGAACCTCAAAATCTGTACTGAGTTTTCAGACATGGCTGAAAGCTATACAGCTGTGTTGATCTGAGTCTGCTTCAGAATTGTTTTAGATACTGTCAAGGACATGTTTTCATTTTGCCTTCATCAAATTTAACACGCCTGAAATGGTCCATTTGTATTGTACATTACAGAGAGCAGCCTGGACTGTTACTGTTGTTAAATGTCTTGTCAGTGCTGCTGGGTTTTTTTCATCTAAGGGATAGAATGTTTTTCAAATTCGGATGGCAAAGCATTTAATTATTTCTACTCTTTCTCCTCCAGCATTTTAAATATTAATATGATATCTGTATTTTGGCACACCTGAAAGAGCAGACTAGATTAGGCACAAAAGTTTAATCTCACAGAAGGTGGGTGAAGGATAGCCTTGTTTTCAGTCATTGCTCAAGTTCCTGGAAAGGATTTTCAGTGTGACAGCATAATTGGTGTGTTGCAGATAATTGCTGATAATTCAGAGTCCTCTGCTGAATTTCATCCGTATCCAATACCCCACCAGCATAGATGATCTTCTGAGGCTAGCTAATCTCCTTCATTTTACTGACAGACTCTTTGCAAAATAAGTGCCTGCTGAAAGTCTTTTCTTTCCTGTCAGATTTTTAAGGTGGAAGCTGAGGACCTCAGTGTTCTTCATGTAGTCCACAATGTGTTCATACTGCCCAAGGTTTAAACTTCCTTGCTGAATAGAAGTGAATAATTTAGTTTCAGCTGCAAAGTTACTGACAGCTAGAACAGTCCTTTTGCCTTTTCTAGTGCTGCATATAGCATCCAAATTAACACTAGAAGCACACTAGAAGAATGCTAATACATAGATTACAGGGTGGATGAAAAGCACCACAAAGTTAAAAAAAGGTACATGTCCCAAGTAAAGGGATCAAAGCAAAGTGTCACAACTACAGCTCCAGTCGAATGATTGCAGAGTCATTCCTTGGTATAGGATCCTCAAAGCAGTTGTCAGATGCTTTGTCTTTTCCATATTCACATTTTCACTGAACTTCCAGGATGATACATTCAATTCGTACTTGAATTCTCTTCTCCTCTAACAGTACAGTCTGACAGATAACAGGATTCGTTCCACAAAATGCAGAAAAAGCAACAGTTATACTTGTGTTGTTTTAGAAGTCCCTTATTTGGGATTTCTATGAATAGGATGTTTGCTGAAGCACAGTGATATGCTAAAAAAATTATTCAAAAAGTAATTTATTTTTCACACACTTGTCTGCCTGCCCAGAAAACCAATAATTTGTTTATTCAGTTAAATAAGATAGGACACTGACTTGCCAAGACACAGAAATGAGTTCTGAGAGCTGTCAATACATTCATGAATACAGACAGTATTTTACTCTGACATTGATTTAATTTTAACTGAGGATTTATGCATCTTTCTGAAAGATTTTTTTTTCCCTATGGTATTAATGGTGAGAACCATCAGGGCTATAAACTCCAGGGTTCTTCCAGCTCTCTCATTTCATATGGATAACATCCATCGTGGGAAGAGCAGTATTTTATTGGAATGACATAACTGAATTGAGGTCCTAATAAATCACATCCATTGGCACATTCTCTGCAAACCTTTGGCAGTCTGATTTCTGAGTGAAGTTTAGGAACATGTTTATGAATGTACTCTCCACAGATGGAGTGAGAATTGCACACTGTGCCTTTCTTCTTTACATAGGATGGACAGCTTTCTTCTCCTGGTTTACAGCTGACTCTTCCAGTGTGCTCATAGTTCTGCATCTCAATTTTGTCTCTCTCTGCAGGTGCTATAAATGCAGAATTGAATTTACTGCATGTTGTTATGTGTCTTTTTCTGGTAAATCAAGACAACAAATCACTGAGTTCAGGGAAGTTATGCCATTAGAAAAGCAGTGTGATATCAGAATTGGCTGCCTGTCTCATTGCAAGCAAAGCAACGCTCCAAATCAGACTAAGCTTTACCTGTTTCACACTTCCAGGTTTCCTTCTGATGCACAATTTTTCTGGGGCTAAAAGTCCAGTTATTTCAGCATTGCAAAGCCTTTTATCCCTCTGTCTTCATTGTAGCTAATGTAATTGCTTGTTGCAAATTATTGATTCCCCCCTTTTTTCCTTCATTAGTTTATCTTTCATTAGGTGCTCAGAGAATTCTGAACACCCATCTACCTGTGTATTTTCAGAAGTTGTTTATACGAAGCACTCTCCTATTTTGTAACTTTTATTAAACCCTAAGTTTATGAAAGCTTTCATGGAGTCCGAGCACATTTGTATCGCCTGACTATCTTATTTACAACCTCACTGAGTCCCAACTTAAGTAACATCAGGTTTGAGGCCAATGGCTTCCTTCTATGAATGTTGTGCTGATTTTCCCCCTGCTCTTTGTATTTCTTCACATTCCTGTTGATTTTATGTTTTAACATGCTGTCTTCTTCAGACACCAGAAGCAAGGTGTCTGCCCTGCAGCACCCTAGCTCTCTCTCCACATTTTTTGCACATCAGTCTAATATTTGCATCACCTTCCCTTTTACTACCATTTGTCAGAGCAAAGTCACTACTTGGCACAAAAACCAGCACTGCAAAATTCACAGGAGGTGTTTTAAGAAACGGAACTACACTGTAGAAGGCTTTGCTTTCCAGAAAACCTCATCTTCCTCTTGCTTCTCAGATATCGGCTGGAGTTAAGCAATAAGGATCCATTCAGATGCTCTGTGGACATGGCAAAGCCACTAAAACAAATTCTGTGAATGGGTATTGGGGACAGCACACAAAACTAAAACCAGAGCTAAATTAAACTAAGACAAGAGCAGAAGCTCTGTCCAACTTCTGCCTGCTCCTCTCCCTGCTGTAGGAAGACCCTCCGGGTCTGTCGGTCTGTCGGTCTGTCAGTCTGTCACTCGCTGGCTTCTGGCCCTGCGGAGGCCCGGGCGCAGCAGAGGGGAGCTCCCGGCCGGCCCTCGGTGCCTTTGATCCGCGCTGTCAGTGCCCGGTGGAGCGGCAGCGGCCCCTCCACGTTCCCTACCTCTCCATGGCCCCTCACGGGCCCTCACCGCCCCTCCATGGCCCTCCATGGCCCCTCCTTGGTCCCTCACGGCCCCTCCTTGGCCCCTCACGGCCCCTTCACGGCCCCTCCGTGGCCCCTCACACCGCCTCCATGGCCCCTCACAGCCCCTCTACGGACCCGCCATGGTCCCTCCATTGTCCCTCACGGCTCCTCCGCGGTCCCTCCATGGCCCTTCACGGTCCCTCCATGGCCCCTCACGGTCCTTCACAGCCCCTCCATGGCCCCTCCCGGCTCCTCCCGGCCCGGCCGCGCCGCCGGCTCAGCGCCGCCCTCTGGCGGCCGCGCCCCCGCAGCGCCCGGGGAGCGGCGGGCTCGGGGAGCTCGGGGGGCTCGGGGAGCTCGGGGGCTCGGAGGGCTCGGGAGCTCGGGGGGCTCGGAGGGCTCGGGGAGCTCGGGGGGCTCAGGGAGCTCGGGGGCTCGGAGGCTGGGGGAGCTCGGGGGCTCAGGAGCTCGGGGAGCTCGGGGGGCTGGGAGCTCGGGGGCTCGGGAGCTCGGGGGTCTCGGAGGGCTCGAGGGCTCGGAGGGCTCGGAGGGCTCGAGGGGCTCGGGGGGCTCGGGGTCTCGGGGAGCTCGGGGAGCTCGGGGGGCTCGGAGGGCTCGAGGGGCTCGGAGGGCTCGGGGTCTCAGAGCCTCGGGGGCTCGGGGCGCTCGGGGGGCTCGGTCAGCACAGGGAGCTCGGAGTGCTCGGTGAGCTCGGGGAGATCGTGGGGCTCGGGGGGTTCAGCCCCGGGAAGGGGCGAAAGGGGCGCATCCACCGACCCCCAAAAAGCACAGAAGACTTCTCGAGCAAAACTGCCCTCAGAGCTTGTGCCAGGGTGCAGAGGGTCCCCCTGCCCCGCAAGGAGCCCTGGAGCACCGCGGGGGATGCGCCGCGGCGTGCCCGGCTGATGGAGGGATTCGCGCACGGCTGAGCCCAGAGCATCACCGGGGCCTCCTGCTTGTCACAGCTACGGCCGCTCCCCCTTGGCATTTAAAAGGGAAATCACTGCCCTGAAGTATTTGAGATTTGCTCTCTTTCTCCTGCGAGGGAAGATAATGCAAAACAAATCAGATACCAGATGTAGACAAAAACGATTTGTTTAGACTTATCATTACTGCATGACTCTATATTCCATGATTTTCTTCTTGAAACATCCCTGAAGTACAATACAAAGATGGGAAATGGTAATATTACCTTGCTGTATTTCTCCAGCACACTTCTTGGTGAGTAGTGCCAGGAAGCTTTGGAACCATTTGTTTAGGAAAAAAAAGCTTTAACAGCCTTGTTGATGATGGGTTTCAATATATTTTTCTTCTCTAAAGTATGTATTTGACACTGAATTGTTTCATTTGTTCCAATCTCCAAGAGTGCAATTCTTATTATTAATAATAACAATATTTCCATTTTTGTGTTTTTCTCTTGGGTAGGGAGCTGAACTTCCCCATGACAATCAAGATGTGAAAAAAAGAGTGCATCTTACCTTATAAAAGGAAAAGAACAGCATGCATTCAGCAATAATTTATTCCACCAGCTGCATGTCAGTGACAACATTGAAAGAAAGAAAATGTTCCTACCCCAGGAGCCCAAGGAGGATCCTGGGATGGTGCAGGGAATGAAGGGAGAGAAATGGGTGTGAATCCATCAGCACTGCTTAGCCCAGTGAAGGGCTGGCAGATCCTAAATGATACCTCGGGCAAGCCAGGGGTCAGGAACAAAGATTTAATTTTTTAAATTGGCACCTATATTTCCTGTGAAGTGACACAGCTGGGATGCTGATGCACACAGGGCTGATGCTCACAATTGTAGGACTCAACATAGACCTTCTGGCCTTTGGTATTCCTGCCTGGCCTTGCCAGACTTAATATTTAAATAAACACTCAGGCTGGCTTTGCCCAGGTTTCACCGACCAAGTAAAGTCTGAGGTACCTCCAATGGGCTCACTGGAGTCCAGTGCTGTCTGGCAGTAGGTTCTGAAAAAAAAAACAAAAAAGAAAGGTGTTAGTAGGAAGGATTGGTAACATTGAGGATGATGTTAGCATTGCCTGTTTTGCAGTGTGTATTCCACTCCATGCTCTGCTCTCCTCAGCTGTCTTGCCAGGGAAATGCTTGCACATCCCAGCTAAGGGCCAGAAACTGCAGGCAAGTGCTGGCTCTGCTGATGGCCAAGAGCAGGGGAGCTTTCCTGGAGTGTTTGACTGAAGTGCCATGCTATAAAATGCCAAGTTTAAGGTGCCCTTCAGGAAGAATTAGCAAACTCAGGACAAGCGTGAGTTATGTGCTCTTTTCTTGCCCTTCTGATGCTGCAGTCCCCAACCTTCTAGCACCCAGATCCTTTAATTCCCCTTTTACCTTGCAAAACAGATACATTTTGCTTCTGCAGGATCTTTGTAGTTTCTTTTTGTCTCCCCTCAGCTGTTTGTGGGATGATCTTTCCTTTGTACCCTTCCTTGCCCCTCTGAGCTGTCCTTATCCACAAATTTGTGTCTTCTTTCCACATAGATGACTTTCAAATCTCAATGACTTTGCATCCATCTATCAGGATGGGAATCTCATCCTGCAATATGTCTTTGGGAAATATTCCTATTTGTTGCCAACATGAGCTCAGCATGGTTAAAAGAGATATTAATGTTTTCTCTGCACCAAGGTGGCAGCACTTTTCTTGACTGCTTTTCTCTCAGTCCTGCTTCCTGCCTGTTGCTCTCCTTGCATCCTCAGGTCTTTCTGTATTGTAGGGTGTGGGTGTGGGGATGTGTGTGTCTGTATAAAGTGTGTGAAATAAAACTTTTCCTACCTCTTTTTTTAGCTAAGATTTCTTGCCCATATTTTGCCTGTTATAGCATTCTTTACTCTCAAAAAACGGATTGTTGCTTCTTGGAGGGTTGCCAAGATCCTTTTCCTTGCATTGGGCTCACATCAACATTCTCTGCATCTTTTCCAAATGTGCCCTCCTTGAAAGTGGCTCACACAGGCAGCTCTCTACATTCTCAAGTCCCTTTTCATCCCTCATTTACCAGGTATAGACTGGTTCCTTGCTCCTGCTGGCCCATCATGCAACTTTTACTTTCTCACTTACTGCATTTTCAGATGCTGTTATGGCTGTGTTAATCTTCAAGCCTGGCAGAAGATTCCTGTAAATATATATCTGCAAGTGTCTCTTTCAAACAATTCCTTCTCCATGAGCACACATCCAGTGTGTTAGACAGTTCAGACATCTCTTCCAATTGTGTCAGTTTTTGATGACTGTGTGTCATGATGAAACACTGGGAATAAGTAAGGGATTTGTGAAGCTAAAGACACACTAAAGGAGTTGCCTAATTTAGAATTAACAAGCTATTTTCAAAGGCACAGTGGGAGCACTTCACTTTGTATGGCCTGCATCTTTATTTGCACTGTAGGCTGTGCGTCAGCAAGGCTGCAGGGTGGAGGAAACTTGACAATGCTTCATTTCCATTTTTACATATGCAAGAAACCAGCACATTGTATCTACTCTGGAGACTTTTACGCTGTGAATTATATTTAGTTCCTTCCCCAGCCCCTCTGACCTCCAGTCTTGCAGGTATGAGTACAGATCTTTGCTCAAGAAAATAAAAAGTTTATGTAATTTACTCTCTGTAAAGCTCTGATATAAATCTGATCCCTGGAATGAAACGGGTTGGAAAATCACCTTTTTGTGAACAGTTTCTGTTAACTTTGGTGACTGAAAAGGAGTGGTGAACACAGAGCATGATTTGTACAGGTGACAGCAATAAAAATGAAGAATTTGCTTGAAGAGATTATAGGCAGGATGCCTTACACTGCTTTGTCCCCTCTGGGACATGAAGAGTTTGCAGAAGGAGAATGCTTGGTAAATCAGCGGATGTTGTGCTCCACAAGCTCAGCAGTGAGTAATCCCTGGTTCACTGGTTCCTAGCCCCAGTAATCCAGTTATCAGGAAATAGCAGAGCCCTGAGCACAGGGACTCTCTCTTGGCTTTTGACTGTGGATGCAAGTTTATTCATCTGCTCTGAGCTGGGAAGAGGCTGACATGAAGGAAAGTCACACAAGCAACCATGACACCCCTGGCAAAGAGCCGTGCTCCAAGGAGATGGTTCCCCATCACCCCCACATTCCCTGCGTGCTGCAGGTGCCTGGTGTGGGGGATGCTGCTTGGGCTGCCCACCCTGGTGCAGCAGGCTGTTCCTGCTCTCCGAGGTGATGGCTGGGCCAGCCTCAGGGGCTGCTGGTGGCAGCACCAGTATTCTCTGGCACCCGTCACCTGATCATCTCCCATGGAACCTCACAGGGCCTCAGAATCCCCTGTTGCATTAGATTTTCCAAAGCAGTCTGTTTAGATATGTAGAACATATGATCAATGTCTTGCAAAAGACCTCGACTGGCTGTTAGGGCTCTGAATATCTTCCTGGAATTATGATTGTGGCAGGTGCAGCTCTCCAAGCACCTTGAACAGTGTGTACTTTTGTCAATGCAGACTGCATTTGTTTGAAACTCTGGCTGCACTTCTGGGTGGTGAGCTCATAAGAAATGTCGGCCTAAATTTCATTACCTTTCATGTAGGTTTAAGCGCTTTAGAAAATTTTGCCCATCAAACTTTTACAAATCTCCCCATTGTGCACAGTTAAGGAGTAAAAGAAGGTTGTCCCTTTGCAGCTGTCATCTGGAGGTTGGACAAAGGTTGAGAGATGACAAAAAAAGCATCAAATGAAAGTATGTGTGGAATCTCTCATTGTCCAACCAAAAACTATTATAATGCAGGACCAGGCCCCTGCATTACTCTATTCGCAACTCTGCCAACAACTTGTTAAGTAACTTTATAACTTTTTGCCAGTCCCTTTTTTTTTTTTTTTTTTTTTTTTTTAATATTCACGCAGGTTATTTTGGTGGTGAAACAGGGGTAATGATGTTTACCTTCCACTGGAGAGATACTTGGGATCTTGAAATGAACACAGAGGTGGTGTGCTCACACAAATGCCCAGACATTTTGCCTGCTCAGGGAAGAAAAACGCTAGAGTGAACTGATTAAAAAGGTACACCATTTATTATAAACAAAACCTCTCAAATGCAATTTATGACAAGACAAAAACACGTCTGGGAAACATCCTCAGCATTTTTAAGTTACTTCTGGGGTACATCTGCAGGCCAGGCAATGATGAATAAAACCTGTGCTCTTCATCTTCCCTGGAATAGTCTATTTACATTCGACATAAATAATGAATATTTTTTATAATCTAAATTGTTTCAAGCATTATAGGATCTGATTTCGTTCAGTTTAAAGTTTGATTTTTTAATTTTTTTTTGTCTTTTCAGTTTCTCATTCTCTGTGGTCAGAAGAATTTGTCCTAAACCCGAAGCCTGGATTTGCCAAAAGCAAAAATGAGAAAGCTGTAAGTTTAGACTTGAAGTGCTTCCTGGAATTTCAGCCTTGCGTCATCCTCCCAGAGGTCATGAGAGCCCTTTCTGTCACTGATGGAGACATCAGTGGGATATGGTGATATGCCTCATCTCAAAACAGTGATCAACATCACTGTCTGCCCGCCAGATCAGCAGGATTTCCAGCATTGCTTCTCATTTCTTCCTTTGCTCACCCCACATAGTTTGTCATGTTAAGGAAAGAGAGGTTTCAGTGTAGAAGGGCTCAAATGGTAAAGAGGCATGACTTGGTGGTTCTATTAGAGGGTTTTTGTCCAACTGATCACCTTGTTTTCTATCTGGAAAAATAAAGGTTCAGGATGAGAGCTAGAGATGTTATATCTCTAAATGGTGGGTTTACAAATCCCAATGTGAAGAAGTCATTTGAATGGGAAGGGAGACAAGAAGTCCCCACCTAGTACTCAGGGTAAGTTCACTGCCAACTACTGATCAGGCTGCTGGGCACAGGGGTCCATCAGGATTACACCAAGTGCCTGCTCCCACTCCCAGAAGTGTCCTCTCCCCTTTATCCCAATGCTCAGAAGGCAAAGTGTGGGGGAGGGAGGGGGAGGTGTGCATCAATTTGTCATGCAGCCCCTATCACCAGGCTCCCAGATATGCTAGGGGATATTCTGGGAGAGGTGTCCCACTATGGTGTGTGGCAGGACTGCTTCAGTAGCTCCACAGTTCCTCTCTGTGCCTTTGGTTCTGCTGTGCCAAACATAGCGTTGCCTCCAAATGGCATCCACCCAGCCTGGGAGCCCTGCCCAGAGCTGGCCCTGACCCACAGAAGTGCCCATGTGCCCCGATCAGAATGTGCACAGTTGTTCTGTGTCCTCTGCTTTTAACGGTGTAACCTCCAGTCTATTCTTAAAAGCAGGCTGAAAGGAATACTAGAAAATTTGGCTTCTCCTCTGCACTCTCAAGCTCTCAGCACAGCACTTTCATGGGTGTTTGGCTTGAAAAACATATGTAAGTAGCCCTACTTGAAGTTAAGGGTACACATAAGTCCTTTGTTGACTTAGAGTGGACAGCAGAAAAACAGCTGAAAACACTGACCCAGGTCACGAGAATGAGGCAGAAAAACAGCTATAGAAACCTCCTGCTTCGAATCCCACCCTGGGACACCACTTTCAAACCCCTGGAGATTTTCCAGATTGCGTCCTGAAATGCTTCTTTTATGCAGGACCCGGTGAACACACTTTAATGCCTGCTTTGAATCACCTCCCCTCTCACTTGCAAGTAACTCTAGCAGTTGGTGAAACATTCTTTTGCATGCAAAAATGAGCAGTTGTGAGAGAAAGTGTAAAGTACAGCTTCATTTAACTCTGCAGACTGGTTTCCAAATTGACTATGTATCTCTGCAGTCCAGAAAGTCCTCATATATATTCATAAATAGCCCTTTGTAAAGCATCAGTAATAGTTATATCTTAATTCAGTTCTAAGAAGGAGTTTTTTCAGATTGTTAGAAGCCAAGCAAATTTCTTTCTGGTGCATCTCAATATTCATTATCTATAGATGCCAGTATGATGGCTACCTCATAAATAGAAATTATTGCATAGAATGGTGAACTTTGTCTCTTGGCATTGTTACTTCCAAATTAAAAAATTAACATAAAAGTGTGCAGAGTTAAGGTTTCTCTGTATAACTTCAGGCCCACAGCACTAATATTAATTTCCCTACCTCAATGATAATGTTGGGTTTTATCCTAATTGGCTTTATTAATTTCACTTGTCCAGGGAGGAGAGGGGAAGATTAATTTGGCCTTATATCATCATTCTCTTTCATTGGAACAACTGAATACCGGAGTGCAAGGAAAATAGTTGTGCTTTTAAGTGAAGAAGGTGGGATGGCTTTTCTGAACACATCGTGTGAAATTAACTGGGCTGGATTTTGTTCGTTTGGTTTATTTGGTTGGGGTAGGGCTGTTTGGTTTTGGTGGGTTTTGTGGTTTGTTTGGGGGGTCTTGGAGTTGTTTTTGTTTTGGGAAGATTTGGGGTTTGTTTTGGGGAGATTTGGTTTTGGGGTTTTCTTTTTATTGGGGGAGATTTGGTTTTGGGTTTTTCTTTTTTTTTTTTTTTCGGCAGGGAGGAGGTGGATGGCGAGCCGGTGACGCACGTCGGGAGCCCTAAGTGAGCAGATGTGTATTTTTTCAGCTAAAGAGTTAAGGGTGGTGCTGGCCGCCCGCCCCGCGCGGCGCTGCCCGGAGCATCCAGCAGGCGGCCGGAGCTCCCCGGTGCTCCCCGGTGCTCCTGGCTTTCCCCGAGCGCTCCCTGGTGCTCCCCGGCGCTCCCCGGTGCTCCCCGGCTCTCCCCGAGCGCTCCCCGGCTCTCCCCGAGCGCTCCCCGATTACTCCCCGAGCGCTCCCCGAGCGCTCCCGGCGCTCCCGGTGCTCCCCGGCGCCGAGCGCCCCGGTGCTCCCTCCCCGATTACTCCCCGGCGCTCCCCGGTGCTCCCCAAGTGCTCCCCAGCTCTCCCCGGCGCTCCTGGCTTTCCCCGAACGGTCCCCGAGCTCTCCCCGGGGCACGCCGGTGCTCCCCGGCTTTCCCTGGCTCTCCCCGGCGCTCCCCGAGCCCTCCCCGGCGCTCCCGACGCGCTGCCAGCAGCCCGCGCACCCCGTGGGAAGCAGCGCAAGGACTGACGTCCAGAACATCCTGCCTATAGGATCCGAGCTGCCAACCGAGCCCCGCTTTCCCCCCGCGCTTTAAATCCGGCTGGCGGGGGCAGGCGCCGAAAGCGGGAGGGATTGGCAATGCAGCGTGGCAGCAACTCCCGAAAGTTCTTGCTTTCTGTAATTCCCTGTTTTCGGACTCGGAGCTGCCGGGCAGATCTGAAGCTGGGAGTTTAACGAGCCCCGTTTGCGAAAATGCCTGCCACTTGCTGGGCTTTGGACTTGATATTGGTCTTCCAGAGCTGAGGAATACTTAACAGCAAGAGAAGTCAAGGAGGAAAAGGCAAGTTTCACAATTCAAACCATGCTAAAACATGTTCTTCTTTCACCTTATGGAAACAGACTGTGGAGAAAGCTGCAGGTGATTTTTATTTGGTTATTGACAAGATGTGTCACAAAGTAATATGACTTTTAAACTCTTCTGACTGTTTAAAGCCAGCGAGGAGCAACAAAATTAAAGCAAGAAGTTAATTTGAGGAATTTGAGGACTTTCAAAGAAGAAAGCTGTTTTCCAAGAAGAGCAAAGTAGGACGATGGCATCTGGAGAGTGCCTTCTGCTAGACCTAGAAACAGATAACTTCATTTTCTATAATATCTCTGTCAACCAGAGTGCAAACGTCTCTCTCCTTGGGGAAGACTGGTTTTACCCAGCGTTCCTCTACGCCATCCCCACCATCTATGGGATCATCATTCTGATAGGCCTTATCGGCAATATCACTTTGATTAAGATCTTCTGCACTGTGAAATCCATGCGAAATGTCCCTAATTTGTTCATTTCCAGTCTGGCCCTGGGAGACCTGCTGCTTTTAGTGACTTGTGTGCCTGTGGATGCCAGCAGGTACCTTGCTGACGAGTGGCTGTTCGGCAGAACTGGATGCAAACTTATCCCCTTCATACAGCTCACCTCTGTAGGGGTGTCAGTCTTTACTCTCACTGCTCTCTCAGCTGACAGGTAAGCTTGGCTGCTGTTGCCTTGAAAAGAAGCCTGCATAATTATGACTCCATAAAATGCCCAATTATAAATTTGTATTTTGAGGTAAAATGTTTCTTTTTAATGTAATGAGGAAAGAAGTATCACCTCAGGTGATTTCTGGTGGATATT
The DNA here is from genome assembly GCA_030060385.1 of Muscicapa striata striata. Taxonomy (NCBI): domain Eukaryota; kingdom Metazoa; phylum Chordata; class Aves; order Passeriformes; family Muscicapidae; genus Muscicapa; species Muscicapa striata. The sequence goes on from JAREIS010000031.1 coordinate 3,730,532, forward strand.
AGCATACAGGAGGAGGATGCAGACTGAACACAGGATACTTTTTCTAAACGAAATGTTTGTGCAATTTAGCTAATAGGCTACATTAATTCAAAGAGAGACAAGAGGAGAACAAGCTAAAGACCAGAGACAGAAAATGCCATTAATGAAGCTCTGCTAAAAGATAGCATGTTCTTATTTGCCAAAAAGATAATTGATCCATACTTCATGAAGTGTGAAGGCACTGGGGCAGCAATTTAAAGTGTGGTGAGAATCAGTTTTTTCTAGTGGCTTTCTTCCTTACAGTTAATAATTTGTGAGGCAATATTTCATAAAATATTTTTCAAATATTCAAATGAGCTTGCCAGGAATCACAGTTGCCACAGCCAGTGTATTTCCCCCTTGGTTAAACAGTTTACCCCTTATCCAGTCAAAACTGATCTGTGCTGTTGGTTGAGAAACTTCATTTTCTAATAACATTTTGTGAAAAATAATGTGTAGTAAATATGCTGGTTTATTTTCTGGATACTTCCAAAAGAGATTAAGGAATACATTGACACCATGATGAAGTGACACAGAAGTAATGAATGAAAAATTATTTCAGTTTGGCTGTGATCAAAAAACACATGGGGATTGTATCCTTGCTCACAAATAAGTGAAACTAGGTTTGCTTTGGGTAGTCTCTTGAGTGCCACTGCCTCTTGCTAAGCTGCTCTAAAACATCAGACTACTTTTGTTCAGATTTCAGTGTAGTTCACACACATATTTCAATATACTTTTTGCAGTTTCAATGAAAGTAGATAACTCCTCCATGTTTCAGACAGAATGATCAATATGTTTGTCCTCTCTTCCATGTTGGGATATATAAAAATAGCACTATCTGTCCCAGAAGCAGATGACAAACTGACCTATGTGTAGATAAAAGTCTTAAAGCAATATTCTTTAAAGTGCTGTGGAGATAGGAAAATAGCATTAGTGAAAGACAACATGCACTTTTGCTCCTGAGTTTGATCTTGTGCCTGGATCCTCTCTGACTGCTCTGGAGAAAATGTTGGGAAAACAATAAGTATCTCTCCAGGTAAATACATCTTTCTAAAGCTGTAATTTAAGTTGTTTTAAGGGGTATAAGGAAAAGAAAAATGCATTGTAAAGAAGATTATGTTAGAGATATTTATTGCTATCTGATCGCATGCTACATAAAGTAAACATTGCAAATGTTTTGCTGAGCAGCACATCAATAGCACTTTTTGCCTGAAGTGATAGAACAGAAAACAGCAGCTGTGCCAAGCTTTGGGTTTGGTGACTTCAAGTTCTGAACTTCAGCTTTATCAGGAACCTGTTAACCATCATGCTTCAGATGATCAAATGTTTCCATTTCCAAGGGATCATTTTACCTTCTTCTAATGCATCTGTGGTCCGCTGCAGAAGGAGATAATGAAACTTGTAACTTTGTTAGGTCTATGAATCTAATATGCTGTGCATTGAAACACAAGTGTCCCTTATCTATTAAGTTTGCTGAAGTTTCTATTTTGATAAATTAACAGCAGTGCTGGGTTAATTTTGTTACAAAATAATGCAGTCTATGCTTTGTCAACTCACAGCCCATTAGTCTATTTCCTTTAAGCTGTCACCCTGAGCTCCAGACCCCAGTATTAATCATGTCAGAATCACTAGGGAAATAACCTTAAAATGTAAAGGGAAAACTTCCAAAATGTGAGTTGAATGTGAACCAGCATGGTTCAGCTGGGGGCTGTGGAGGGTCTGGAAGCCCAACACCCTGCTGCAGGTGAGATGCTGAGCCTGACAGGTGGGGTGGTTTCATAGACACCCATTTCTGATGGCAGATGTGGCAGTGCATGAAGAGAAAGAAGAAAGGGGCATCACGGTGAGATGATTAATGTTCAGTGATGTGAATCCTACCTGAGAGGCTCATATGAGGCATGTAAATGTCTCTGTTCTCATTAATCTAAGCCATAGACTATGTGAGAGAAAAGCCTAAACCTCCTGCTCTGAACAGCATTACATGGCACTGTCTCCAAGAAAAGGGAAACTTGTCAGTGTACTACAGATCTTTTGTCTATAATTCATCATAAAACCCTCTTGGTTTCAGCATCCTTCCATTGCCGAAAGTAAATGGAAACAACTGCTGGCATTACTGAACATATCATGGTGATGCCCAGAGAGACATCCCAGGGAACAGAAGTCTGATGTGTAAAGAAAAGCATTGGACTGTGATACAAGAAGGTCATTTCCAGAGACATGACCACTGAAACACAAGGTGAAAGGCAGTGGGTAGGTGTGATGGGCAGATAGAGTATGTGAGAATGTGTGAGACACTTATGCTACATTACAACAATGGTACAAATCATCCTGGCTGCATGGGGTTCCTTCTGAAAACGAGAGGCCCAGTTTTAGTAGGTTTTTGCACTCACATCACCAGTGCAAGAGTATATGCCTTCCTGGGGTGTACTTTTATTCTTTCCATTTCCACTTTGTCCTGTGTTAGGAATCTCTCATCTGCCAATGACTGCGAACACTTTGCTGAGTGCCATCCTCTAACACAGAGCACCTAAAGCTGCTCAGTAGTTTGACCCACCAGAAGAATAAGGGGCTGTCCAGAAGATTGACTGCTCACTTGCAGACTTCTCAAGGAGCAATAGAGGGACAAACTGCTGACCTCAGCTTTTCCTGCAGTGGGAGCCTCCAAGCCTGCAAGTGCTCTGTGTACATATGACACAGCTGAGCATGCCTGCACAGATTAGAGCAGGAAGGGACAGCTAGAGGGTCCCTGGGTGCTTAAGATGGGTCTGTGTACAATAATGAGTTTTCCTTCAGATTTCATTATTATTTCAGAAAATATGTAAGAGAGGGCAGGAAAGAGTTAAAAATATTGCAAATGTATTTCCTCTGGGACCACTCCACTGACTGCACAATGCTTACATCTGTCTGGTTGCATTTGCAGGAGCAGTGGGAGTTGTCAGGGGACAACTGTTTTCCTGCAAGTGTGTCAAATTTTCAGAGCAGTCAGGAGAGGGTTAAGGCATGTCCTGTGCTTCCAGCCACCTTCCACGAGTGATAAGGCGCCAGTGCTAAGTATACAAGAGCGAAGAAACAAGCAGCTCGTGTGTGTGTGTGTGTGTGTGTGTGATGTTTGTGTGTTTTAGAGACACCCTAAATGAGGTTGGTAGGGGAAGGACATCTGTCTGCCCTGCTGCTCTGCACTGTCAAACCAGTGGTTTCTTCAGCTACTGCACAGTTTATCCCAGAAAAAAAATGGGAGTTTGGGTTCTGCCCTCCTCCTCCTTCACCTCCTCCTCAGTGCAAGGATAAGGGGTACAGAGGCACCTGTGAGAGCAGTGACACCTGGGCTTCTAGCCCAGGCAGAAAAGCCAAGGCTGTCTCAGCAATGGACAGGAAATTAAGGAAAATCTTTGCACAGCAAGAGGAAAAGCAACTATTTAATTGCCCATGTCATGGGAGAAATCTTTATTTAATTATCTTTCTCCCGTGACTGACAGGATATATACATTTGCATTTGAATTAACCAGGCTGTCAAGCATTGATCATAGTTCCTCACTGCTAGGCTGACATCGTAAAAGATTGAAATGTCGTGGTGCTCATGCAGTGAAACCTTCCTGAAGCAATGCTGTTTTCACAAGCACACAGCAAAGTAAGTGTAAAATGTAATTGGAGTTTACAAGCAACATCTTTACTTTAAGCACCTTGGATTATATGGATTCTAGTACTGGGAAACTGCAGCACGCCTGCCAGCCAGAGCTGCCTGCAGTCCTGTGGTGGAGTGACAGTCTAGTGAGATATGTGGAGTGACATTACACAGGAGATTAGCTGGCTTACAGTGGTAAAACCAGCTGCAGACAGCAGGGTTGCAGTCATGTGGGACACCTGAAATGAGGATGCATTTGGAAATGTTGACCTCAGTGCCTTGGTGCAGGGATGGATGCAGGAATGCTGCAGGGCTCCCAGCTCTGCTGGGTCCCTTGGAATGCACCACAAACACAACTTTCAATGTTCCTCTCAACTCATGTGACAGTTTATTTATCTAAGAAATAAAACTTTCAAACAACACCTAAAAAAGCAGCAGTGCAAGGAAAGAAATAAATCCAGAATTTCTACAAACACACTTTTAAACATACAAAAGTCTGTGTTTAGTGGACTCATTTCTTCTGTGATTTAGATGTCTCCAGGCCCTAGTACTAATATTACCTACAGTACTACTGGAGGTGTAATACCTACATGCCAGTTCATTTATTTTACTTTACAATCACTGGTTAATATCTCCGCTAGAGGACTAAGGGAAGTATGCCACCCTAATAAAAAGCTATGAAAAGTCAACCCATATTTCCACTGAGTTGATTTACATAATGACACTTTTTTAAAAACACCCTCAGATGTAAAGTGCCAAGTCCGCACTCCACAGTTAAGAATATATTTTGGGCATTCTAGTGACAGTATTCATGAAACACCTTCAGGTAACTAAGGCACTATTTTGGAGCATTTTACTTGTGCTGTGATTTACTGTGCAGCCCCTGGAGGGTTTCAGTGGGTGGCAGAGAAAGCCACTCTGAACTACCAAAACAGCCTCTAACCTGGTCAATGCAAGTTGGCAGAGCAATACCGCACATGGAGAGTTTGGATCCACTGATGTGACCTCATGACCTCAGCCAAAACACTGGTCCTTCCAAGCCAGGAAAGAAAACAGGAGGGACTTCAGGACCCAGCCCAAAGCCATCTCTTTCCCTGACACCCAATGAGTCAGGCAGCCCCATCTCCACCCTTGCACAGTGTCTGTGCTGCTGCTCTTCACGTGCTGATGGATGCAGGGTGATAGACACACATCCCCTTCAGCTGATGTACAAGAGTCTTAGATCCTGGTTGCTGGTCACTGTGTCAATATAATATAAACACTCTTTACACCCTTAGTTTTAGCTCTCATTTCCTCAGCCCATGAATCCATCTGCACCAAGAGCAACTGATCAAACAACACAAACTTTCTGAATGTCTTGATTAACCAGAGCAGATGGCTAAAACACAATAGATGCACTTCTATAACCAGGAAGATCAGAGCTCCCATTAATAGCAGTGGGATGGAAATCTGAGTTTAGAGTCAGTGCTAATGTGCTGGAGACTGTCAATATTTAAGCAATCAAAGGGAAGAAAAGTCAGATTACCTATTGTTTACATTTCAGTAAAACCTAAAACCCTCAATCAGTTGTCATGGTCTCATAGTATGAGGTGCTGTAGACACTGTTATTAAGGAGAGCAACCTGCTGCAGAGAATTTGCCGGCTGTGTGTCCCAGCAGTGGGCTGGGATTTCACCATCACTGCAGGGAGATGAGCTTATGGTGGACCCATCAGTTCATGCCTTACTATTTGATTTTCAGATGTGGACAACAGCCTGGCTGAGAAGAGTAGGAGGTAGCTGAGCTGAAAAGTAGAAGCAGGCACAACCACACTGTGAAGCATCCAGGAACTGCTTTGCTCAGAGACAACCCTTGCAATAACCTGTTTTCCTTTATTTTGGAAAGTGAGTTCACTGCTGTCCCTATGGAGTTTGCTCACCTTGTTTTTCATCAGTTTGACCCCCAGGTGCCCACCTCACCCCATAAAATCTAGGACACCATGGGCCATGATGTCTTGCCCACAGCAGGCTCTGCAACCACCCACACAGTGTCTGCTGTGTAGGATCTCAGGCAGAGCAAGGGCTTTCAAAATCCCTGTGCCCTGGGGCAGAAAACAGGGACAGTCCATGGGCCTCTCACAGTGCTGTGGCACCTGAAGGCATCCCAGCAGCAATCCAAGTGCTCTGCTGTAGAGAAAAACAGAAAGCTGGAGATGCCTTGCAGAAACTCCCCTCCTGATGCCAGGCTAGTAATCAGTTTAATTGGGCTGCAGAAAATGGGGGAATCAAAGGGAGAAGCATTGTCAGAGCTCTGTCTGTCTGTCTGTCTGTCAGAGGCCACCCTGTCCTCACTTGCCCTCTGTCCACAGTCAGTCTCTGCAGCTTTCTAGGAAGGCAGGACAGAAAACAGTACCATGACACCCTGAGAGAAAAAAATGTTTCTTCACACCTTCAGGCAACCCTGAAGCATGAGATTGAGACATGAATGTTCAAATAACCTGGGAGAACCAGAGATGTGGATACAGGACTAGGAGATACAGCAGTAGCCATCAACTCAGCAGTGTTTCTTGCCCACACCTGTGCACAGAGGCTACTGAATATCTCATAGGATTTGGATTTTTAAAAAATCTTTCTAGTGACATGAGGCTGCTTTCTGAGTATTCAGACTAAAGGCACATATATCACTCTGCCACCTCTTGTGTGTCTGGCACTCTGCTACCCTCTCTGCTTAGAACTCCCGTCATGTTTTCAAATTGAAATTTGTCTGACCTCTAACCACTGCATAATAACCTGTCTCACAGCAAACCTGAAAGGCTGAGAGAGTTGGGGTTGTCCACCCTGGGAAAAAAATGTTCTGGGGACACCTTATTGCAGCCTTTCAATACTTAAAGGGGTTTATAAGAAAGACAGAGAGGGACTTTTTTACCAAGGCCTGTAATGGACAAGGGGCAGCAGTTTTAAACTGAAAGACAGTGGGTTTAAGTTACTCATAAGGAAGACATTTTTTATGATGAGGGTTGTGAGGCATTGGAGGGAGATTACCCGGGGAAGTGGTGGATACCTCACCTCTCAAAGTGTTCAAGGCCAGCTTGGATGGGTCTTTGAGCAGCCTGACTTAACTGAAGATGTCCTTGCTTGTTGTGGGGGGGGTGGGCTTGTTGATCTTCAAAAGGTCCCCTCCTAACAAAGCTATTCTATGGCTCTATGATTAGAGCAGTCAAGGGCAGGAATAGATTGTTCAGCCCCTACGTGCTGCTGAGGGCTCATACAGTGGTGATGATCTCTTATGACACCTATGTTTACTGAAACCACAAAAAGGACTTAAGCATTATAGAACTGGCTTAGCTTTGTATTGAATTACACTAAAGCCATGACATGATGGGAATCCCACAAGATATCTCATTTTGTCACATGCAGAAGAGTCACTCTAATGTCTTCTTTTGTCTTTCCTTAACAGAGCACTAATTTTTTTACATCTCCTGCTCACTTGGCTCCTGTGTTTACTATTTTATACATAACTGAGTTTAAATGGCTTATTTTAGACTATGGCCATTTACCCAAATGACTCTACAACATTCTCAGTCTGGTTAGCCACTGTGTCATCTGAAATTTTTTCCAGCAAAGGTTTTATTACCTGCTCAAGGCAGGTGATACACACCATAAATAACACTGCAGCTAGAGAAAGTTCCCAGGACCCAGGCTACGAATGGTTCCACACGCTGCTTTTTACCACCACGCTTGATGCCCTGCTAGGGAAGCATGGGGCTCAGGGTCTCCACCTGGAACCCCCTTTCCCAGATCAGGAGGCCTAATTTTAACCCTTTCCTGTGGGAGTGGGTCAGGAAATGGATAGGAGAGGGAGGACCACAAGTACCCTGGTTCACATATGTACATATCTACATGCATGGTCACCTGTGCCAACAGGCCCACAAAAGCTGCAGCTCCTCTGCATGGCCCACATCCTATTTACATCCCCTATCATGTTGTGACAAGACAAAAAAACCCTAACATCTGCTGTGTGTTAAACAAGACAGACATATTAATTATCACCTGTTAGCAGGATTAACCTGTCTCTTATTCCCTCCACAACTGGCCTTGGGCAGCACAGATATTTGCAATTTTCTTGGTCACACCATCCAGCTTTTCTGCACATCACATATTTAAAGCCATTTCTCCACTTCTGAGGAAATTCACCACTTTTTCAAGATTTGTAAAAAAATTAGCACCAGTTGTTCCTCAGCTGGTTCCTTTAGTACTCCTAGGTGTAAATTATTAGGCCTGTTGGTGTGAAATTAGTTTGTGTTAGCAGATGTTGGCTCACATCTTCTTTAATACACCTCACATGTTTTCTGCTACATCTGCAGTACTGCACACATAGTATAGAATCACATGCATCTCCTGCTCATTTGGTCCTGAAGGCAACTATCAGGTTATTGCTTTTCACTTTGTCTCATCATTGTTCATATCTTCACTATTTATGTGTATGCCAAACTTACTGATTTTTTTAATTCCTGATGTATTTTAAAATTCACATTTGTCTGTTACAGAGTGACCTTTGATAACTTGTTGGCTCCTTCAGCTTCCCTTATCAGTCACCAACATTTTAAAACTCCAATACTTGCTGTCATTTACTTTTGCTTTTTTTCCCATCTGTTGCATATTGATTTTTGTAATTAGTTCTTGGAGGTTTTAGCATGACTCCTCCTTTTCTGTTATACAGAGCAGCTTTTTGCCATGCTTTTTTCATGGCAAGGAGGGAGAACACAGGGAGCAGGCTGGAAATCAGCAACTAATGTATAGTTAGTAATGCCTCTTTAGATTTTTTTTTTCTCAGTCAGTTGATTTGAAAGATGCTTTTAACTTTAGGAAATCTGCTTTTCTAAAGCTAACAGAATCATGGAATGGTTTGGCTTGGAAGAGACCTTAATGGTCATCTAATTCCAACTCCCCAGAAGTGGGCAGGAACACCTTCCAGTAGACCAGGATGCCCAAAGCCTCATCCAACCTGGCCTTAGTTCTAAATATATATAGCTTTTTATTTCATTTCAAAAAAATTAAAATAAGCACACAGCAGCTGCTATAGCTTATTGAAGTGCTAATTTTTAGGTCAATGATGAGGTCTTCTTTCTCTGTCAAAACAAGGTACAATATTGATTTATTTTACATCACAGACAGGACTTTTTCTGTTGGGAAACTGCCATTTTTAGAAACCCTAATGAATTTCTTTAACTGACTCTGTGGGATATCCAGCAGTTATGCCACCTGCTTAGATTACTCAGTGATTTTGTCTTTATGCACCAAAGATGGTGCTGTCAGAAAAATTAAGGCACATTCTCTAGTGAAGTGAGGGGTCCATGTCTGAGGCAGCAGTTTTAGTTGCCCTGGTCTCAGTTCAATCCTCAGGCATGCAGATGTCCCACTCCCAGGCTGCTGACATCCCTGGAGACTTGGGCTGAGGCAGTAAAGCCTTGGGTGAAAGCATCCCTGGGGCTTGCTCCTTCTCATGCCTGGTGGCCCCAGTGTCAGCGCCAGCTCTCCCAGCTGCACTCCAGGTGCTCACCACAAGGCAACCCCAACACCTGCGTGTGTTCTGGTGCCACATGGCACGAGCAGGCACATCCCTCTGGCTGTTCCCAGGCACTCAGCACATAGGGATGTGTGCTGCTGCTGGAGAGCTCAGTAGGATCTCACTGGTTTTGAAATTAAAGGATGTTTCCAAGCTGTGTCCAGGGGGTGTCAGGCACAGCATGGCCAGCCAGGCAAGGGAGGGATTGTCCTGCTGTGCTCTGCACTGGGGCAGCCTCACCTCCAGGGCTGGGGGCAGTTTTGGGCACCACAATATAAGAAAGATATTAAACTATTATAGAGCATCCAAAGGAGGGCAACAAAGATGGTGAAGGCTCTGGAGGGGAAGCTATGTGAGGAGCAGCTGAGGGCAATGGGGCTGTTCAGCCTGGAAGAGACTGAGGGGAGACCTCACTGCAGTTAAAACTTAGTGAGGGGAAGAGGAGGGGCAGGCACTGGTCTCCTCTCTGTGGGGACTGGTGACAGGATCCAAGGGATAGCCTGAAGCTGTGTCAGGAGAGATTTAGGCTGGATATCAGGAAAAGGTTCTTCACCCAGAGGGTGGGTGGGTGGAACAGGCTCTCCAGGGAAGTGCTCACAGCACCGAGCCTGAAAGAGCTCCAGAGGAATTTGGGCAATGCCCTCAGGCACAAGGTCTGACTCTTAGGGATGTTCTGTGCAGGACCAGGAGTAGGACTCAATGACCCTTGTGAGTCCCCAGCCCAGCATATTCTGTGGTTCTGCCAATGAATGGGTCCCTGCCTGTGCTTCAGACAGCAGCTCTCACATCTGTTCACAAGGAGCCATGAAGCTGGCCCACTAAGGTCATTCACTTGGCATGAGGCTGAAGGTCACCTTCTGGGAATAACTACCCTGGGTGTAAAGGGGATTTTTATGATGTCCATGGGACTTACAGTATTTCTTGCAGTAACCTTTTAATCCATTGTTTTTCATATGTATAGTTAATTTCTGAAATATTTTGGGCTGTGGATGGTTATGATTAGGAATAAAACATTTACTATCAAATTATTAGTGTTTAAGCTCTCCTTCCCCAGCATGTAGTACAGTTCAGTGGTCTCTAAAACACTCTATCTCAATTCTGACTTTAGGCATTCCTAGACTGAGATTCTTATTTGTCCATATTCTAGGATAATGTAGCAGTATGCAGGTGTATAGAGGGAATTTTTAACATATGCTTTAAAAGTAAGAACTGTGCCACTTCCATCAATGCCTCCTTTTTCTTTTCATTTAAATGTTAAATTAATAAAAAGAGAAAGTAGGCAGTACCTGCCAATGTATTTAAGATTTGCCCATTAGGGATGTCTTTGTGCCCATATGCAATTTCCTAAATATTTTAATAACAGATGTTCACTCAAGAATCATGCATAATAATGATAATCTTAACTAAGTATGCAGAAAGCAGGTACACCCAGAATAGGTTGTCGGAGTGTGTTGATGGGTTAGACAGTCTAACAATTTTGTAGATTTACTGAATTGTCTTCAGAGCTATAAATATTCATAACATCCATGGTAGAAACAATAAAGAAAGTTTTTGGCATTGAATTTGTCATAAATTTCTTGGTATATTTAGTAAGACTGTTTTCTTGCTTTCCAGGTGGAGCTTCACACCATCTTCTTAATTTATGTAGTTTTTCCATAGCATCAATTTTTCTCTGTTGCCTGAGGCTTTTTTGCATGGTAATTGAGCCAATCCTTCACATTATGTGGGCAAAACAATAATGTGATGCTCGTAGAACATAATTGCAAAATCTTAATGAAAGGATTTTTGTTCGGTCTGTTCTGAGGCAAGGACCAGACCAATGTGCCATTAACCTTACAAATGGGAACAGATGACTGGGGATCAGGGGGACTGCAAATTGCACTTTTCCCACTATATCAGTTACAAGTGGGAACAGAAGCATGAGAGACATGCTGACTGAGAGGCTGTTCCTCCATCATTACCAGAGGAAGTCATGGCAATTTCAGACAATCATTTTCTAGAACTGAGAGAAACTCAGTGTTTTCACTTCTCAGCAAGTTACATGACTGTTTCTGCAAGACATCAGTCCATTACAGCCAATCCATGCTTTTTTATTTAAATTTGAGTTTCAAATTAGCTCAACTTCTCAAAATAGAGCACAGTTTAAAGAGATTCAAAACTTTGTAAGTGGATTTCTCACTTCAGAAAGAAAGAAAGTGGCAATATTTACATCTTCCTACCAGCCTGATGCAGTCTAAACAGTGGAACCAGTAATGAAGCAGGGGTGGGCAAGGCTTCTGAACAGGTTTCTTGTTGGAACAGGTTTAAAACACTTAGGGTTTAAAACATTATACAAATTCAGGAGTGGGGCACAGGATTTTTTTATGTAAATGGTGTTTGGCACAGTAACAGATGATACTACTTGGAGGAAACCTTCCTTGACACTTAAATATTCCTGCAAATTCATTTTTGGGAGGTCCCTTTCCTCCGGAGGAAGGATGAGCAGGCCTTTTTTTCCTCTTGAATTTATTGTAAGTGTTAAGCTGTAGAAAAATGGACATGGTTGGAAGGACTGAGATAGAAAAGGGCAGTACTCTGTGGCAGAGCCTTTTTCAGCCATTTTCTCTCCCTACACTGCTGGGTCATCTATATTAGCTTTCCTTGCTGACCTAAGGGAAGGGAGAAAGGCATTAATACAAAGCAGTCACAGAGGAGGAGAGCTAGCTGAGGCTGCCTATAGCACCAGCTTCTGCACACAGCATAAAGTTACTTCTCCCCCAAAAAACCCCCAAAAAATCAAAACCAAAGACTTAGACATATGAAGCTAAATTAATTTAAAATCCTAGGGAAGCATCTGATTTTCCTCCCCATGCTTTAGTTGTTCTCATTTAATTTTTGTGGCTGTTGTAGCAGGCATAAGTGAGTGCATGAAAGTGACAGGTAAAAGTGGTGAAGGAAGCACTGGGGCTGCAGTCTTTGTGGATAAAGTTCTTTCTTCCCCAGAGAGCAAAACTTCAGCCCTTCTATGCTTAGAAATGTATAGGCAGTATGACTTTGAAGGCAAAGCCAGTTTATGATTCAGATGGTGTGTATTTTCTTGGCTCAGCTGAGGAGCACAAAGATGGATAAAATATTTTTGTACCAACAGAGAAACTACACCTAGGAAACATTGACATCCATTTGGGGCTGTATTTTGGTTGGTATCTTTGGGCAGTGTATCTGTAACTGTCTTTTTCATGCTACAGCTACTCCTGTGTTTATATTTGAAGCTGCAGCTTTGGGGCTAAGTGGATTGTATTAACCAATGTTTGCATACTACAAGCTTTAGAGTACATTAGGTGATACTATCATTAGTTACATTATTATTAACACAGGGACAATGACACATTTTCCTGTTTCCCTGGCATAGTAACCTCAGTGGGAAAAGTATTTACCACAGAAAGACTTTGGGTGTGCTGCATTTTAGTGGTTTATGGCCATTTCAGTAGTTTCAGTTGTGAGAAGCAATTACTCAGTGAGCATGATAGAGATCCTAAGGGATGTGCAAAATACATTTTCATGGATTCAGTGGAGATGCACATGCTCTGTGGGCTCCTACCAACCCACAATGGATTTTTGGGATTAGGTTTAGAAGTGATCAGGTGTTCTGGGTTGAAGCAACACAATGACCAGCTTTCTTTTGGAGGCTTGGATACTGACCTGGAGAACAGGGACAGCACCAGAGTCACTGAGATGGCTGGTGTGGGGAGGATTTCCTTAGCAGGGAATCCTCACGGTGCCTCAGGAATTGCGATTATATTAAGCACACTTAGAATAGCCCGGTGAGTAATTTCTTTTGAGGGCTTCTTTCAGTGAGACTGTGAGACAAGGACATGACTGGCATCCATCCTGGCTGGGACGTCATTGGCAGCTGCAGGGACACAGCAGGTTGCTGCTTCACAAGTGGGAACAGAGAAATTCAAAGACTGAGCAGTAGTAAAGGTCAGCATCTCTTTTATATTTCCAACCAGATCAGCAACCCTGATCAGATCATTTTCATGTGGGCTGTTTGGCCCATATGTTTTATTCAGCTGAATCTTCAGGAGGCATATTTTGAAGTCTTGGGCTTTGTTGCAGTGCATGAATTGTACCTCTGTTTTTTAAAATTTTTCAAAAATTTCTTGAAAAGAAAAGAATATACATAGCTGAAAAGAATATATATATCTCAAATAATAATCCAATAATTAGAAACTGAATGTGCAAGCAGCAGAGGTGATCAATCCAAAGCCATGTCTAGATGTACTGCAGACAGTTGAGCATGCATTGTGACACATAATCTCAGAGTCCATGTTACAATCTGGGCTAAAAATAATGCCATAATAAGACCATTGCATGAAAGATCAGTTCCATGAGGTCCATGGCTCCTTTAAGGTGTATAGGTATATTCATCAATGCCCCCTTCAAAGTGGACTGACATATTCACGTGCTGGATATTAAATACAGGAGTTATGTGCCTCAGGCTAACTCATTGAAAAACAAATTGCAGGGGACAAAGCTGTGAAAAGCTTGAAATATTATTTGACATACAAACTGGAAATACACATGCTGAAAAGCAGAACAAGCTGCTACTCAAATCCAGTCTACCTTGATGAAGTTCTGAAGAAATGTCTAATTAATTATAAAACCCAGGCTTGACCCTGCCAGGAAAATGGTATGGAAAAGTAAAGGAGTGAAGGCATTTCTGAGCCCCACTCAGACACCAACCAGGAGGTGCAGCTTTTTCACACCCTGAACACCAGCAACAGGAAAATCCAGTGGTGTCTCAGCCCAAGCACCAGCCTGGGGGGCCAATCCCTCATGCCTAGCACCCACTGTGCCCTCACCAGAAGCAGCCCCTGCAGCTGCTGGGCAGAGCCTGAGGTGGTGTGGCACAATACAGCTGCTGAGGCACAGCTGGAGAGACTCACTGACACATCAGCAAGGCTGACTGGAAATGGGCATTCCTACCAGATCAGTACTGATCACTCACACATCAGTACCTGGAGACTAACAGAGATACTAGAGACTTCTGCTTAAATTAACCCACCAGCAAGGAAGTCATGCAGATCATCAGCAAAATAATTTTATTTGATTGTCAGGCTAATAAGAAAATATCTACCTGTGTTTCTGCACCTGAGAATTTATATTTTTGAAATCCGGTTTCTAGCTTTGTTTCTTCTGTTTTATCTTTCTGTTCTTTAATTCCCATTCTTTGGGTCTACACTGAACCCCTTGCAAGCAAAACCTCTCTGACATCTTCTCTTACATCTGCTTTAGGAAGTTTTAAAAATACACTAAATGCCTAGTAGTCAGTGCCAGCATTACTAGACATTTCTAATGATGTTCTGTTCAAATTAAATTGTTTTTAAATGCCATCTCTGATTAAAATGTACCAATAACTTGAACTGGAGTAATTTTCTGGCTCTCCCAACTCTGTCAGTGTTAATAAAAATTGAATGGTTTCTCTATATTCTTTAACTTATCCATGTTCATGGAACATGATACTGGAAAATGTTCTCTCAGCTGTATATTCTGTAAGATAATCCCTGAAATAATCATGCTAACATGCCATGTTGATAAGCATACAGAAAAATCTGCAGAAAAGCCTTTGAATGAACTAAATTTGCTAATACCTTGATATATTATTAATTTCCTTTTGCATTTCTCTTCTTTAAGGTTTACTGAAGCCTTTCAGTGAACTTGTATTTCTGTCAATAATCTGTATCTGGTCAATGGGACCATAAATTGAGCTATTTCAACACCACTCCTTCAGTAATCTGCCTAGCACTTCTGTTTTATGACTGCAATAGGCAGAGCATCATATTTGTTTAGGAGCTGTGACGTTCTTTGCCTGAGTTTATCATCTGGTGCTGGAAGATTGTGCTTTGTGGTATGACACCACTTAATCCCCAGTTTTCAGAGTACAAGTTAAAGAGGTACTAAAATACTTAAAAATACTGTGTCTGGCCACTGCAGCTGGAAAAAAAAGAGAGCTGCAGAGCTTGGAAAATAAGTGGTTAAACAGCAAACTACTGAGCCCAGTGTTTGTAGTACATGAAAGGAAAAGTCCTCTACACAAGACATCTGTATGAAGAAATACCTGCAAATGACAAAATATCTAGATGCAGTCTTCATAAAAATAAGTATGTAACTTCATATGAAGCTATGTATGTATGAATATACATGCATATAAATATGTGTATGTATTTAAAATACATACAGAGATATGTAGACACATGTATACCTACATGAAGGAAAGTTAGGTGTGCTGAGCAGGACATTGCATATAATCAGAGGTTGAATGCTTGCTTACCCTGCAAATAAAGCAATTACCCAGGTAGAAGAGTGCAGGAATGATGGACTCCTCTTTCAAAGGCTGAGCTCTAGGATGATGCAGCTGTTAAAAACACGGCTCATTGTCTTGAGAGAATTAAAAGGTTTAATAAAGAGACAATAGGAGACATACATAAAGGGTTAAAACGGCTGGGTGCTTGGCATGCTGCCAGGAGCACACTACTGCCTCGGGAACACTCTTTTAAATATATTTTACAATGTATCTATTTGTTACATATTCATAGACTTTTATGCATAGTCAACTGCTTCTGGGAACTGTTTAGCATGGCCACTCTTTGGGTTTGCTTTTTTAGAGCATGCGTGTTTCTCGGTTTGTGGTTTTATTTTTCCTTTTATCTGTTTTCAATTTGGGTGGTGGTCTTGGCCTTTTGCAGCTGGTTGAGTGTTGATAATTGTTATGTCAGCTGCGGGGTCTCTATTACTTGTTTACGGGCTATTATCTTCACCAGGCAGGTAGTTTAAGCATACTATCTCTAAAAACTTATGTCTAACTTCTACTATTAACCAAGACTATATCCATATAGAAATGCTATTTTAACATTATACATATAGCATTTATCCCAATACTTGCAAAGAGCCAACATTTGTGACACAGCTGTGGCAGTGGGCAGTCACGGGGTGTCTGCAGAGTGTCCGTGTTTGTGCCGCTGCACGGAGGGGCCCTGGTGCCAATGGGCTCGGGCACGGTGCTGTGCTCACTGCCTCTGCTCCCACCCTGTGCCCACTCAGCTCTCTGAAGGAGCCAGCATGCTGGAAGGAGATTAGAAATGGACCCTGGAGCAGCTGATGGGATGTACCCTGCCATGCCAGGGAGGGCTGGGACAGCCCAGGACCCAGGCAGAAATGACCAAGGGGAGACAAGTGCACCATGGGTGGAGCGAGGCACATCCTGGAAGAAATATCCAACAGTTATAATCATTACCCTCCATGCTAATTTGTGGAACCTGTAGATATTCCTTCCTAATTACCTTTTTTTCTTCTACCATGTTCCTTAAATGCATATGTGAGTTGTGGCTTGCTTGGAGTGTCAAATCCTGCCAGAGCAGGCTCCAACATATATGAAGCTCCAATAAGACCTTTTCTACTCCTCTCAATACACACACCAATTTAAAATAAGTTTAATTCTTTGATATTCTTGGATTCTAAAGTACAATTTTCTGAAAGGCTGAAATCATGAATGACAAAATTTCACATGAAAAAATGTCTCTACGTATCTAGAATAGCAGTTCTGGCTACTTAACCAGAATGCATTGAGTTAGAGAAAACTCTTGCCAGCTACACCACCAAACAGCAATTAAGGAGGCATATTCTTTGTAGCTTGAGAAAAAATAAGATTTTCAGCTCACTATTCTCAGAACTTGAAAAGTGTGGCAAAATTTCAGCGCAGTTTCCTTCAACACTATTCTGTGAAGGGGTGTAAGCTGCTGTACACTTTTGAAGAGAAGTCCATGATTGCACTTCCTGTCTTAATGCTATTTGGACACATAATGTCATTAATACTAATTAACATGTTAATGTCAGGGAGCCCTGGGCTTTGTCAGGTCAATTACAAATTAAATGAATTCATAATCGATACACATAAAACTGAGTGAACTGATGACAGGTGGCTCTGGTTTAAATTGAGAAATCTATTGAAAATATTGAAATTGAAAACTACAGAAAAAAAAATTTGGTCTTCAGTAAAGAATGATTTTGTTTGTGTTTTTATTTCTGAATGGAAGGGAAAAGCTGGAATACTATGCTTGAATGTTGAGGTCAATAAACTATTTTCTTTTTTTGTTTGTTTTTTTAGGTATAAAGCTATAGTAAGGCCAATGGAGATCCAAGCATCCCATGCACTGATGAAGATTTGTGTGAGAGCTGCTATAATCTGGATTGTATCCATGTTGCTTGCCATCCCTGAAGCAGTATTTTCAGATCTGCACCCTTTCCATGACAAAGAGACTAATAAAACCTTTATCAGCTGTGCTCCTTACCCTCATTCAGATGGGCTGCATCCCAAAATTCACTCAATGGCATCATTTCTCATATTTTATATTATTCCTCTGTCTGTCATTTCAGTGTATTATTATTTTATTGCTAAGAATTTGATCCGGAGTGCTTACAACATCCCCGTGGAAGGAAACGTGCATGTGAGGAAACAGGTAGAGATTTGGCTTTCTTCAAAAATCCACATTCTCTATGAATCTGAGAGGAGAGAGGGAATACAGGGAAATTTATACTGTGACAGACCATGTCTGTTGCACTGTTTTAATAGATTAGGTGGGGTAAAAGAATTAAAATGGATGAAAGAAGCCATGATACAGGGCTAAACAGTTAAAGCCTGCTTAAAGCCTGTCTCCTCCTGTTTGTAAGTTCAGAGACTTTGGCAGAGTGGTTTCCACAGCAAGCATAGCAGGGGACCTTTGCCAAAGCCTGGGAAGGTGTTGAGTGGGATGCAGGGAAAGGGGCAGAGCAGGTACAGTGTTTGCAGACTGAAGCAAAGGGGTGATATGGGAGAAAAAATCAAAACTTCACAAAGTCGCTTTGTCAGAGAGAGGACCTTGGATAAAGCCTTGCCTGTTTCCAAACAGCCTATTTACTTTGATGTATTTATCTTTTTTGCCTCACCTCTTCTTTTTAACCGAGGTGTGCTTCAGCCTCAGCTAAACTGACACAAGCCATTGGTAGCTGAGCAATTGTCCACTCAATTGCACCCAGCTGACACCTCCACCTCAGGCTGACCCAGCACAATCATCTTACATAGCCTTCAGGTGCTATGCTGAAGCAGTAAGGCTGAAAAAATGCGGGTTTTGCCCATCAAATGATGTGCAATCCCTGAAATCCTCATCCTTTTTCCCTTCTGAATGTGCGTAAATCTTTTCCCCTGCAGGCCATTTCTCCGCTGATTCAATGGCTGTTTTGATTAGTGGCAATAAAGTGAGCAGTACAAGCAGCCCTTTCCCCTTTGGTTTTGGGGAGGGAGCTCTAAAGAAAGCAAGAGGCCAGGCTGGTCTAGAACCCTCCGTCCATCATTTCCGTCCTGCAGTGCATTCAAGGGCTATATGTCTCCATCTGAGATAACTGGTATCGATTTCTTTATTGCATTGCTTCCTTTCTTTATAGTGCAGATGTGGCCTCAATAGCCCTATATCAAATTAAGAATACATTTTGAAAGAATATATTGTTTAGCCAAGGAGAGCCCTTCTCAAAGGATTTAATTTTCAGCCTGCTCACTGGAGACATTATCACCTGATGCATGTCAGTCCTTCCTGAGCTCAGTGCCTGATTTTTAGTCAGTGCCATTAAAGGGGCATGAAATAAAGTCAAAATGGGCTTGCCATGTCTCTCCTGCCTGCTTCCTGCTTGAAGCTGTCCTGAGAACAGATCAGCCTGTGTAAGATGCTCAGTTTCTGATTTACCTGTGGAGCTTGGAAGCAGAGTGAGGATGGGACAGTGTCCTGGGAGGCTGGCCAGACACTGTGTCCACATTGGGGTAGGAGCAAGGGCAAGCAGGGCTGAGGCTAGGACCAATTGCAGGCCATCCACATCCCACTTAAGTACAAGAAGTGGGATGCAGCTAATTCCCTAGGAGTAACTGGGGAGCATTAGTGGGATTACCACATAGGAGAACATTAGGGAGCCCTAAAAGGTCAGCAGTGTTACATTTTCAATCCTGCAAACTCTGGCTGCACAACCTCTCCCAGGGAGCAATGCATTTTAGCAGGTTTTTCTGGGCAGCTCTGTCTGTTCTCTCACTTTGGGCAACCCCCTTCTTGGCTTTTGCATTCATTAGGAAGAGAGATGTGTTTTTCAGTGGCTTTGTTATCTTAATGTGCAGCACTTGTGGACAAAAGACAAGGTATGGTTTACCTCAGCTCCCCTCAGTTGAGCAATACTTTTGGGTTGACTCCAAGCCTGTAGAAGTAAGTAAAACAAAAGTGTGGCCAGTCTGCATGAAGGTTATACTGCGTGCTAGCTGGTTTTGTGAAAGCACCTTTCCCTGACAAAGCTCAGATTGTGCCAAGAGGTGGTCATCCATCTATTCACCACCTGTAGCTCTCTCCTGGTGGCTCCAGTGCTTTCAGCTGAAGGATCCACCTCGCTGCTGCCTTGTACAGAATATCCTCTCTCTGTTTCTCCACCTCCTTCAGACTCTGAGTGCTGCACTTGGTCTCAAAGGTCTGTGAGCTGTTGACAGCACTTTTGTGTACATACACCACATGGCCCCATGGCAGAATGTCCTGCTGTGAGCTCTGTGAAATATCCCAGACTCCTATATGATAATTAATTATAATATTAGTAATAATAATAAGGTAATTTATTAAAATTACATATGATTGTATATATTATGTGTGGATAACTAATGCAGATTGTCCACACTTTTGTTGCTAGAGCTGGGATTTTGCAAAGTGACAAGCCACTGGAATTTAATCTCTAAACAGGAAAGAAAAGACTACTTCTTATATACTAAATTTTTAGAATTATTTGTTTATTAGGGAAGGGGGTTGAGAAGAGACAAGGAGAGCTCTTGACTGTTCACCTGCAGTCCAGATTTCCCTGCTCTGGACATGCCACCTGCCATATGTTAGCTGGAAAGCTGCAGCACTGGCAGAAATAGTGAGCCCCTGGTCTGAGCTAGGAGCAGCAGCTAATGTGTGTTTTCTCTCCCGGTGCAGATTGAGTCCCGCCGGCGCCTGGCCAGGACCGTGCTGGTGTTCGTGTGCCTCTTTGCCTTCTGCTGGCTGCCCACTCACATCATCTACTTGTACCGCTCCTACCACTACTCCGAGGTGGACACCTCCGTGCTGCACTTCATTGCCAGCATCTGTGCTCGCATCCTGGCCTTCACTAACTCTTGTGTCAACCCCTTTGCTCTCTACTTGCTCAGCAAGAGCTTCCGGAAGCAGTTCAACAACCAGCTGCTGTGCTGCCGAGCGCGCCTGCTCATCCGCTCGCACAGCATGGCCCGCAGCACCACGCGCATCACCTCCCTCAAGAGCACCAACCACTCCCTGGCCACCTTCAGCCTCATCAATGGCAACCACATCTGCCACGAGGGCTGTGTCTGAAGGGCACAGGCAGGATCATCAGCTGCTGAGCGTGGCTGCTGGACTTTGCTCCTTGGGGATGGTGAGCAGAGCAACACACGTGCACACTCACATGCACACGTAACAGTGTGCTCAGAGAACTCAGAGGAGCCTGAAGCATCCAACATTTCATCTTGGGCTGAGGTTGAGGAGTCCAACATTTCACCCTGGACTGAGGCATCGCCAGAGCATCAGATCATTGAGCACCAGCCCACAGGATCTCCCTGGGAAGTGCTGCTGTGCTTTCAATGAGAGCAAAATGAGCACCTTAAGATCAAATCTTTATTGGCTCTGCAGAATGTTCATCGCTTCCTGCTCAATCCCAAATGTATGCAGACTTACAGCAGTGATAAAGACCATATCAGGTGCACACAATTTGTCAGAACAGTTGCATCCATCACTTCATGGTGTAATGTATTTTGACATAGAAATAAATCCATTTAAATAAGGTAACTACTTTTACAAAGGAGTTCAATGTAGGTCATTTACAGACTTTTCAAGTATTTATTAATGTTCTGAATACAGTATTAATTCATGGTCTAAAAGATATCAAGAGTTTACTGGGACATGTCTGTGCCCCCACCTGAAATGAGCAGTATCTTGCACCACGTCAATGTGAAAGCAGTAATGTGAATAAATGTGAGTTGGAATATGTTTGCAGCTTTCAACTGTGTGAGCTTTTGCTGTGTCATGGAAGAGACAGCAGGGCAATTTCCAAGCATTACTGTTTAGTTCTTCTTGTCTTCAAAGGTGTGACATAACGAATCACGTAAGTGGTACCACAAAACTTTAGTTGGGTTTAACTAAGGGCAGGCAATATCAGAAACTGATGTACAGCTACTTTTCATGTGGTAGTGCTTTGTAAAACACTGGTTTTTCAGCAAAAGCTATCAGCAATGCAAGGTGTGATCTCCAACCTACATTTTTTCAAACTGTCTTCACAGAAATCTGTGGAGACAGAGTGCCAAAACTGGCTAACAGATTAGAGAAATTGGTCTACTGTAATGTTTGCCCCAGAACAATTCCTGTGCCAGGCACATCTGTTGTGGAACAGGAGCACAATGTCCTGCAGATAACAAACTCCTGAAGCACTTGGGCTATAAGACATGCAACGAAGCTGCACACCTGATAAATAAAACTGCTGCCAAATGAGGCCATAAACCAATCACTGTAGCAGAATATTGGGTTTTTAATGACCCTTATCCTCTTTGATGATGATCATTTTCATTACCACACCAAAAGATAAATGAAAGCTGGTAAAACTTTGTCCTGGGTTTGCTCTGTGTTTGTAGAAAAAGTCATGTGTGCAGTGTAAAAGCACTCAGCCCTGCACCTGCAGCTGCTTTGGGATGCTGGGGGGAGCTGCTGTCTCCAAGGACTCAGGCCAAAAGGCAGAGCTCTGAAAACTTTGCCTGATTTTCCCTTTTGTCCTCTGGATGAGATTGGACATGCAGGTAGGTGAGCTCAGGATGTGCTGCTGAGGATAACAGTGCCCTGTTCCCCCACCAGCCCTGGGCACTGCCACCTGTGTGTCACCCCTCCTGCAGTCCCAACATCCCAACCAAGCTGAAAACTATTGGGATAGGATTATTTTACAGATGACTCAATTCCTTTGCTTGGCTGACCGTGTCACTATGATGTTAATTTCAATTCTTTACTATGAAGTCACATACAGTACCAGAAGCTCAGTCTGCTACCATTTCAGAGAGTTTGGTTGTGTTCTGAGCTGTTTATGACACTTCAAAAAGAGAAAAAATTATCTAGCCTAAGGTATTTTTATTAAATATTTTCTTTAGCCTTGTAAGAATTTAACCAAAGGCAAGCAGGAATTACATACTTCAACAGCAAACACACCAGGTGTGCTACACAATGTGTCCTTGTGTTTAGTAACAAACAAGAGATTACTGTTCCACAAGAGACTTCAAAAGTTTCTGAATTTTTGTTTCTGAGGGAAGGGGATAAAATCATAAATCATGAATCATAAAAATGAGAAAATCATAAATATGGGGGAAAGAGCACTGTTACAACCCCCTTAGGGCTCTGCTGAATGAAGTACCCTGCCTCCCTGAGAAAGGTGGTGTTTTGAACACATGAGAGCTACAAAGATTTAGCACTGTAGATTTCAATAAGTGCTATTGATTATACACAATCTATTTTGATTCCTTCAAAATAGAGCTAGTGGCTCCTCCAAGGACAGGAAAAATGGTTATAGCTCTGGTCTGAAAAGTGCTTTTACAGAAATGCAGCTGCAGGTTGTCCACATGTGTCACAGCCTCACTCCTACCCAAGTTTCTCAGTATTATTTACTGATGGACTTGGCACTGCTGGTTGAACTCGGTGACCTTAGAGGTCCTTCCAACCTTAATGATTCTGTGATTCTATGATTCCTTTAAACTTTGTTCTTGCATCTGATAAGCATAAATTTATGGGGAGCTCCATGCAAAATGCAATCTTTTCATCTGAATCTAAGGTACATAAAAATAATTTTAATATTTAGAAAATTAGATCAAGTATTTACAAATCAGATCTCAATTTTCACTAACATTCTTCATTTTATTCAGATCCCTGTTTCCCTTTTCAATATCTTTAAGACAATTCAATGGGTCTGTGAAAAAAAAAAATTTAAAAAAGTTCCTTGCAAAAAGTATTTTCAAATGTATTTCACAAACTTGCACTCATTTTTTAATACCATTGAAAGAGCAAACCTGAGGTTGGAATTATTTCTTTTTCATCCTCATATTAAAATAATAAAAAAATATTAATGTAGCAGTTGAGGTCGGGGAAGGAAGGAAGATTCAAGAAAGTTTCCTGAAATATCCCAGCACGTAACTGAAATATTTGTAGCAGCAATTTTTTACATGTGTGTCTCACTCCTTGTCTCATTACCTTGGTTTCAAAAACACGGTGTACTTTACACTGCTGCAGCAGCCTGATCCCTTATCAGGGCTCTCTTTGCAGGGTTTGCTGGCACAGCTGCACTGCTGATTCTTTGAACCTGGAGCGTTGTCTGCAGCCTTTCGTTTGTTTGGAAAATTTTCAAAGCGCCGAAGATAAAACCTGTGCCCAAGCACAACCCAAGAAAACCTGTGCCCAAGATAAAATGCTGGCAGGCATTGCCAGCACTGTGCACTCAGGTACTGCCCAGTCCTGAGAGGCTTTGCAGTCCCTGGCTGTGACCCTGGGGTGGCTCTCCATCCTCCTTTCAGCTCTGCTCTCTCCATCAGCACTGGGAGCATTGCAGCAGAGCAGACTCAGACCATGTTGGTTAATGAAATGCCTGGTTCCTGGGCTGCTGAGGAATTTTCCACACTGGGTCCACATCTAAAACTGGAAAGGTGAAATTCCCTTTGAAGCAGGCAGCTCTTTGGGCTCAATCTGCCCTGTCCTGTGTGACACATGGCAGTTGTGCCATTTCAACTATCTGCAGGGTGGGGGAAAAATGGTCCCTGGGTCAGAATGTGTGTTACACAGCAGGGCAGTGCTGCTGCTCCCCACGGTGCAGCTGTGCTTTCCTCCTGGGGCTCAGGTGCTACCAGCAGGCAGTCATTAAAGTGGCTGCCATTTGCTGAATCAGTGTTAAATGCACAACTAATGCTAAATAGGGATAGATCCAGTATATGAAAGGGACTACATGGAAGCTGGAGAGGCACCCTTCATCAGGAACTGTACTGATAGGACAGGGAGCAATGGGTTCAGACCGAAAGAGGGGACATTAATGTTTAGACATACAAAGAAATTATTTACTGTGAGAGTGGTGAGGCACTGGAAGAGGTTTTCCAGAGAAGTTGTAAATATCCCATTCCTGAAAGTGTTCAAGGCCAGGTTGGATGAGGACTGAGCAACCTGGTCTAGGGGAAGGTGCTCAAGCCCATGAGAGGGGGGTTGGAGCTAGATGGTCTCTATGGTTCCTTCCACACCAAACCATTTTTTTGTTCCATTTTGAGTTATGTTCATGCTTATACTGAGTTATGTACATGCTTTCTCAGGAGAAATTAAATAGGATAAAACATTGTTCTTCATTAGGAATTTAAATTTTTCTGAGATTCCTGCATTCCCTTCCTGAACCTGGCAGGAGATGAAGATTCCAAGTAAATCACAGCTTTCAGCTGTTCTTGCTTTAGTTTAGGATTATTCCATGCAGTTTGGCTCTAAAACTATTTATTCTAGGTTTGAAAAATCCCTTTGAAAAAAGATCAAAAAGTATAGAAACTTGCTAATATTGACACCAGATAAACAACTCAGATTCCTCATCTCTGTCTTTGAGAGGCATTTTTTTGCAGTATTTCCAAATATTGCCTTTGAGAAAATGTTTAAATATGAAAAATCAGTGTGATTCTGCTGTACAGCAACAATAGGTGCAAGCAAGAAAAAATTACAGATGGTGGAAAGGAAGAGTTTTATTTTCAAACACAAATATTTATTTATGAAAATATTTGTTGAACTCAAATATTTATTTTTTTAAATCCACCAAATCACATATAAGGTAATGATTTTTTCTTTGTTTTAAATAACAAACAAAAATTCAAAGCATCTCTATTCACCTAACAAGAAAACAGGAAACCTGTTACTGATATGTGTCATCCTGATTCTCCCAATTAGCTTGATTTATGTGGAGTGAATGTTATAGTTAAAACCCAGAAATATTATATTTTTATGCATGGTTTGGCAGAAATAATATACCTTCTTCCTCATTTTTCTGACAAAATACATTTTTTTACAGCAGAAAACCATCTCTGTGTATTCAGTTGGGAAAAAAAATCCCTGCCTTTCAGCCTTCTTTAAAGGCAAGAAGCTCAGTGCTGCTTATCTGAGCAGTGAGAAATCCCCTGAATGTTAACTGCTCATTGTTAGTGCTGGGCCATGATAACAGGGTAGCTTATCCTCTCCATCTTAGGAAACCACAGCAGGTGATGAGCCTCTATCATTCACCATAAATCATTTGAGATTACTAATATTGCCCTTTCCAAGAGGA
The DNA here is from genome assembly GCA_030060385.1 of Muscicapa striata striata. Taxonomy (NCBI): domain Eukaryota; kingdom Metazoa; phylum Chordata; class Aves; order Passeriformes; family Muscicapidae; genus Muscicapa; species Muscicapa striata. The sequence goes on from JAREIS010000031.1 coordinate 3,756,107, forward strand.
AGATGGCAGCAGTTCAAGGATGCAAGGAACTATTTAGATGGCATTGTTCAAACCTGAGAGTTTTCTGCACCTTACTGAAATATTTGTGCTCCTTTCACTTCATATTTTTTAAATTTATTTTTTATTACACCATCTTTGTATGTGATACTGTCTTTTAAGCCTGAAAATCATGAGATGGAAGATAGCTGATTTGGGTCTTCTGTAAATTGATGTTTATTTAGGAAGAGAAAACTGTTGTTAGGCTGTAATAAGTATTTTAGCTTGGCTAGCTACAGACACCCCTCCCAGGGGAGCTCAGCCAGCCTGCAGGGAGGCTCAGCAGATGAGCTGGACATGCTGCTCCTGCAGCCCTCCTGGCACAGGGTGTTTCTTGCAGGGGCTGTACATCTAATACTGTCCATGTCACAGACCCTCCCCAGAGCCAGCAGCCCTGGTGCTCACACACCCCTTCTGGTGCCACCACCTTGCCCCTGACCCCTCTGTCCTCTCAGAAGGGCTGGCAGGGCTCCCCCCCTGCCATGCTGCCTGCAGCTGGGGCTGTGAGCAGCTGGACACCTCCTGCTGCACCCCTGGAAGGTGTGCAGCACATCTCCAAATTGTGCTTCAGGCACCCCAGGTGCTGTTTGCTTGGGCCCAGGCTGCAGATCTCCTGTAACTTATTTCTCCATTGTAATAGCTTCCCTTGGGAGCCTGAAGTTTAATTGTACAGGCCACCTTGAAGGGCTCAGCACCTTGAAATTGGTGGAGTTTCATGAGGATTCACACTTAACCCACAAGTCCTCGCACAGGTAGGGCAGCTGTGCAGGTCATGCCACAAAAGGGATGAAAGAGTTCCCTCTGGAAAGAGTCACCCCTTGGAAAGTCCCTCACTGCTGGCCAGCTGCATTAATATTTTGTGTCTGCCTTGAACTTCATAATAATTGAGCACAGCAATTGTAAAATCTTTAAAGAATAGAGACGGAATAGCATTCTGCTTAATGCTAAGATTACCAATGAAGACTGTGTCTCATTTTATATTAGAATTACATCTAAAACTCATTTTGTAAGTGCCTAATTGCTTGTTTATGGAAATAGCTACTTCAAATGATTTCTGTGATTAGCTTGACTGTTTTACTATAAGTGGATATGAATTAAAGAGAATCAATCCTAGAATTCTTTTGAAATAAAAGATTGAATCTATCTTAATGTAAATTAATTACACAGAATGGCAAAATGCCTGCCTTATGCTGAACATCTCGTTGTAAGTGCTACTCTGTGTTTTCAAGGCAAGTCAGGTCCACCCAGTATGTTGCTCTGAAGTGAATGGATCTGGGCTGTGTCAGCACTTCCAGCTGTGGAGTCAGACTGTTTTATCCACACCAACATCTCCCTGCAGCTGGGTTTTTGTGGGGCTGGATTTCACACCAGGCTCTGCACTGAGGCAGAGAAGGAAGTCTACAACATCTGTCCAGTGAGCAAGTCTTCTTGCCCAAAGTGTTTCAAAGGGTTAAAGGGAAAAATAAACAACAAAGTTGTTGTTTCTGTCTGTGTTTTATGACTGGCCTAAACCCAACTCAAAGCAGGTAGGAATGGGTCAATGGGTGACCCACTGGCCCTGGAGGTCAGCAACAAAGTTGAGCATAGTTCCAAAGGTGTGGGGTGCCACTGTCCTACCTATAGCACCAATAAAAGCAGGCACTCAGCCTTGTTGAGCATCCACCTTGTCCTCTCCAATCCATGGAGATGCACAGGCACATCCAGTGCACATCATAGCCCCTGTTTTGGACACCTCCCTTTGCCTGAGGCCCCATTTCCATCTCCCAGACCAACTCTAGCTGACCACATGGGCTGAATGCCTAAATGTTAAATGGCTGATGTCTGTCCCACCACATTTACCTGAGTCTCTCTGCCCAGGCCCCTCTCTGTCCAGCCCTGTCTCCCTGCTGGCCAGCAGAAGGATGCACCTGATGCCCCATCATTCTATTCTTACCAGCTGCTGCCCTGTCACCACCATCTCATGTCTCCCTAGGCAGGCTCATAGGAGGGTTTAACAAGGAGAAGGGGACTTTTGCTCCCCAAAAGTCACCCTAATGAGGCACAGAGACCTCTTCAGATGGTGGTTCAGGTCTTTGCTCATTTGTCCCTCTGGGGTTGTCAAACTCCCCACTGGCATGATAAGGGGAATTGGTGTGAAAACACTCCCAATGGCCACAGTGACCCTGTGGGACAACTTTAGACAACTTGCTCAAGCTCTGTTAAACCAGAAGTCTAACTTATGGCCTGCCTCCCCTGTGCCATGTGGTTACTTATCTAGCAGGCTGAATAGGGAGGAAAAGTCAGAATAAAAATGTCTTTTTGCCATATATTCATTTAAAATAAGGTAATAGCAAATCCAGAAAGTTCTCAAGCCAATCTCATGCCTACAGGACTTACAATTTTGCTATGCCAGGGGCTGTAGCAAAGAGCAACAGCAATGGTCCTTGGTCTGATACACACTCATATGTGCCATGAAAGGGACAATCTGTAGGAAAAACTTAATTTATTGGTGACAAAAAAAAAAAAAAAAAACAAAAACAAAAACAAAAAAAAAAAAAAAAAAAAAAAAAAAAAAAAAAAAAAAAAAAAAAAAAAAAAAAAAAACAAAACAAAACAAAAACAAACAAACAAAAAAAAAACAACTTGGGAAAATTGGGTGTGTTTCTCCCTGCAAGCCTAATGTTGTGTTTCTGGGAAGAGGCAAGCTGCACAGTACCATCTCAGGGACAGAGTCCAGGTTGAAAAACAGTCTAATTTTATGCCCTCACTCAGAAGTTAGCAGTCTCCAGGCAGAACTCACAAGAAGTGGAGCCCTAGTGGTGAGCACTAAACTCCAGGAGGGCACTTCAAGTTCAGTTGTTTGTTCCTGGAAGAAAAATCATTGAGCACTTCTAATCTTTCTGAATGTGCATTCAGAACCAGTTGCTGACAATCCAGAAGAAGCCAGGAATCGATTCAGGAAATGTGGCAATCCACTACCAGGGCATGCACTTAAAAATTTTTCAGAGAGACCACACAGTATTTGCTTTTTATAAAAACTATAACAGCAAGGTGAGAAGCCACAGACTGGCTTTATTAGCAATGCACTCTGAAGACACAGCCCACTTCATTTCAGTTTCCAAGTGCATGTGTGCAAAAGCTTAGTTAGAAACTACAAGATTGTACATATTTTATAAAATGTGTGGAAATTTGATATCTCCTATGAATATTATTTATTGCTTTGTAATGTATGTATGCATTCAGCCATCTGTATAGAATGTAAATATCTTGAATTGCTGTGCAGAGACAGTGCAGTTTATTTTATTTGAAACATGCTTTGCTTCCCTTCACCAGAGGCTGTATAATCTGTTAGAAAAAACAGTGAAAAATAATTTCCCTATTAAAAGAAAATTTGCATTAACGTCAATGTCTCAGCTTTCTTGAAAGAGCATTTAGATGGAAATTTAGAAGAAAAGGTCAGAAAGTGAAAATATGTTGCAATTTTGATTTTTTTCTCTGTGACTTTGATGTATTTTCTAATTTTATACGCTATACTTTTCAAGTTCTGTCAAACATGAATATTGAGTTGCACAAAACTTACAGTTAATAAAGCATGAAAGACAAAAATAGATGACACCTGTTGCTTTTTAGTTAGAAGAAAACCCACAAGTTTCATAAGAATTTTTATCCACTCGCTTTTGTGACAATTTTCAAGCATTAGAAACAGTTATCTTCCACTGACCAAGTAGCCAACACCAGAGGCTGTGCCACCAAAAATCCCATTGAGAATCCTCATCCCAGGTCCAGTTTGCTCCCTGGGCAACACTGGACCAGCAAGGTGTGCAAACCCAAAGGGTTTGGCAGAGCTTTTTGAAATGGGTGAGGTTTTGAAGCTCCAATTTCTGCCACCACTGACCTGCAGCAGTGGTGGAGATGTGGATGCAGAACCAGAGGGCTGTGATGGGAGAAGGGGAGGGAGAGGAGGCCACAGACAGAGCAATGAAAAGCTGCAGTCAGCATTGCCTGTAAAAACAAAGGGCTCAGAGCAATTGTATTAAAATAATTGGAGACATCTAACAGTTATTGGATGTGAAACTCAGCTGCATAAGGTTGATTAATTAATGGAAAAATACAGAGGCATGTTGTGAAAGCTCTCCTGTGATTTGTTGGCATCGGTGGTTTTGTGTCTGGCTCCCTGGAAAGAAACTGTGAGTGACCTTTGCTTCACCATCCATACCACTTTGAGCATCTGTTACACAACAGTTTTGGCCCTCTAAGAATCAATTGCAGCTCATGGCTTGAAGGACATGTTGCTTTTGTGGAGAGTTATTGCACTTGAGGTCATCAATGCAATCCACCAAGTCTGTGGCTCTTTTCTATCCTAATTATAAACATTGTGAGCTGGATGCAGATATTGGAATGTAGGAGTGCTGCAGGAGGCAGAATATCACACTACTTCAATTTCTTTTGCTTGGCATTGTTTGATTTGGATTCATAATGCAGGTCACACTTTGTTCCATGTTTGACTTACTATTAATAGTATTATTTAAAACTTAAACAGTATAGACAACTGACAAAAGACTGTTTATTGGAAAGATTCTCTTCACATATTTATGCTATCCCTCATTTAAAACCTCAATTTTGTTTTCTATCCTGTTGGCTACAGTTCTGTTATATATTATTATACAAAACTGCTTCTTATATTGCATTATCTTGCAAGTGATTTGTGTATTATGATATTAAACAATATGAAATAATCTGAATACTGCATTTCAGTAGGTATTTTTCACAGATTGCATGTAACAAAACAGAGCTTTCACGGTGCATTTAGCATGAAAAGGTATGGAGTACAGTAATATCCTATCAGTTTAATTTTTTTTCGTGTAGCACTTTGCACAAATTGGAAGGTCCTTGATATTCACTGGGAAATCTATAGAGAAAAGTGCTGCAAGACATCTCATAGCACTGGACACAATGAAGTGCCCAGAGATTGCAAATTCTGCTAGTCTGCAGTCTGGTTTCTTTCTGCTCAGGCAGACAAGGCTAGAGGGAGTTGTGCTGGCACATCAGCAATCTCATGACTTGAACACACAAAGGAGTAAAGAAATTCTCTGGGCAACCTGTTCCAGCATCTCACAGTCAAGAACTTCTTCCTGGCATCTGATTTAAACCTGTGCTCTGCCATCCCCCCTTGCCCCAGCACTACAGACTTTGTACAAGCTCCTCTCCAGCTCCATTTCAGCTGCTTTAGGTGCTTTAGGCTGAGAGCAGATCACCCCAGAGCCTCTCCTCTCCAGGCTAAACTGCCCCAGCTCTCTCAGGCTGTCCTCACAGGAGGGCTGGGGCTGCTCCAGCCCTTTGTCCCTCTCTTGCTGGCTCCCCAGAGCTGGATGCAGAGCTCCAGGTGAGGTCTCAGAGCAGAGGGAATGAATCCCTTCCCTCCCCACCACCTCTGGTGCAACTGAGGACAGAGGTGGCTCCCTGGGCTGTGAGCACACATTGCTGGGTCACATCCAGCTCCTTCTCTACCAACACCCACAACTCTTAGAACACCTCTGTCATATAATACAAAAAATGGTAGAAAGAATCACCCTATGCTACCTGGCATTACTTTCAGACAGTAGAAATGTTCTGGAGCAGAACTGTGCTTCTCTTTGTTTCTGCTGCATCTTGTCCAACGTTGACATTAGTTACCAATTTACATTGTATTTCTATTTGCATGGGAGATCTTGGGAACTCTCTACTGGAAAAATACATTTCTTTGCTATTTCATACCATCAGACTTTGGGATTTATTAAGATACTTATTAAGAAAATATGTCAAGTCTCTTACCTAGTAGGTTTTATTAAGTATTTTGGGTTTATTAACTTTACTGGATTTTATTAAGTTTTCAGCCACTGGCTTAAGGGACACCCTTACCAGGAAATGAAGTTAATGAAGCTTCTATTTCCATATTATACTTATATTAGGAATATTATCTGCACGCTCATTCAGAGCTGGTCAAGTGTAAATAAGGATATCTTTCTTGGGAGTTACTCTAGGGTCCCTTAGGCCACTTAATTCAGATTAATCAATACGATTGAGAACTCATTCTTAAGCTTTCTTGTGTTACCTCAAGTTCTTGCTAGTCTTCCTGGAACAGAGATTATTTGCCTTTGATTTAGGTAGATCATTATTTTCTTTATTATAATTTTAAATTTATTTGTAGTAACTGTACTTGAATTTGCTAAGCTACAGGAAACACCCAATAAATTTGTGAGTGCAGTTTCCATGTAAGAAGGGAACAGCTCTGATAAATCACTATACATTCACATAAACACAACAGATCTTAGAACAGGCTCTAAAATTCAAATTAAGGCAGAGGATGTACAAGCACATTCTCTTGCACTGAAAAATGAAATAAAGCAGGTGGTATTGGGGGAAATAAATAAATGTTTGCTGAGAGCAAAATGTGCTTTCCCTGCTGCCTCACCAGCTCAGGATAATTTCCTGCAATGACTCTCTTCAAAGTCTGCCCAGTAGATCTTTTCCAGGGATAAGAGGTGCAGGAAGGACCAAACGAAACATTTGAGCTTTGGTGTTTCATCTGCTGAGAAACTTGAACTGAAACTTTCCAATGCTGGAGATGTTAGAGAAAGTGTTACCTGCAGAACTGGCTTTTTTGCAGACTTTTTCTAGATGACATGTGAAAATAAGGCTTCAAACAAAACAGCAAAGATGGATGGGGTGAGTCTTCTCAAGCAATGCAAGATGTTTTTTTGATAAAATTAGGCCAAGTTACTGCGCCTGATGAAAAGAGTTGAGAGACAACTGAAAAAAAAAGTGATAGAGATATCTAAGAGAGAGACTGAAGTTTGAAAAAGTGACTGGCCATAGAGGGTAACATTACTTTCAGTGAAGAAAACGGAGTTATCCTACTCCTTTTGGAGATCAAAACATCAAGACATTTCTCCAAACATTTCAGACTCTGCTATTACCTCTAGCATGGGCACTGCAGCAAATTAGAATCTCACCTAGATTAGGCTGAACTCTGTTCATTAAAAAGAGGCAATCACACTGATTTCATTCCTGCTAAACGTTTGAACCCTTTTTATTACATTATTTTAAAGAGTATAATTGTTATGCTGACTTTTTCTGAGAGCACATTATCAGTTTTCTATCTGAACATAAGTGTTGGCAGCATATGGAAGATGTCAAGGTGGGTGTAATCATAATTTCCAAAAAAAAGCCAAGGCACATGGGTACAGACAAAATAATGACTCTTTGTTTTTAGATTTTGCTTCTCATTGCAGTGAATTTTATAGTTAAACTAAATGCAGTTTAGACAAAGTGCAAACACCAGAAAAAAACTGATCTGTGCTTTCATGGACAGCATTGCCATAGGAGCTACATCTCCACAGGTATCAGTAAAACAAAAAGATAATGTTAATTTTCATGCTTCTAAATGGAGAGTTGTAGGAAATCTTGACAGCTCCTTTATAAAGGATTAAGGATTTGATTAAGCATTTATCAGTGTTGTCAGTCAGTTTAAACTGTAATCCCAATGACAAGTTCATCTTGTCCCTGTTTGCTGCAATGATTATGAGCTGGACACACAACAGAACACAGAACACTCCTGCCTTGCATTGAGGCTGGACAGTCCATTGGCTTCAGAGAGGCTGTGAGAATCTGTTCTGTGGATGACACAAAACTCTTAGGAAAATATCCTTGGGATGCGCTCTCTTGAGAAACAAAGAAAAAATTTTTTCACATGAGACAATTTTTGCCTGAAAACTTCTTATCACTTTAGAGTTTTATTGGTGTTTAAGTTAGCGCAGTGATTGGTTTCTTTTTAGAGTGTTAAGTGAAATATAATTGGATATTGAGTTTAACTAGTGTTTTAGTTGGTTCTTTTCTGAATCTCTCTGAAATCTATAAATACTTCTGTTTTACTTGTATTTAATAGATTTGTAGCTTGAACTCTCTTCGGAGAATAAACTGTCTCTGGAATAATTCAGCTACAGGTTTCAGTCTTTGTTCTTTGCTAGCAGGTAGCCAAGGGCTACCTGAACCTTCCTTAGCTATCTGGGTTCCTGTAGCACTTTGGGGGGCTAGCTTAACTCTGGCCTTCTTACGCTGTATAGTGGTGTCCGAACGACAAATTACCCTTAAAAAGAGTAGTTTTAGTAAGCAGCGCAGTCATCTGCAGTTCTGCTTTCTCCATGCCGCTTTTCTTAAAAAACTAAGGTTTTGTTTTAAAAAGCCGACCTTTTTTAAGAAATACTCCAAGCAACCTCAGAATTCGGAGCTGAGACTTGGACGTCTGCCAGCAACAAGCAGCAGAAGACCCTTCAGCTGAAAAATTGGTGAGAATTTTCAGCAATTACTCGCGAGCTTTTATTTAGGGGTCAACTTTTCTGTTTTTAAGTTTTTTCCTTTTTTCTGCTGTTTTTTTGAGGCTATGGGAGCATTTCTCACCAGAATTTCCCTTACTCCCATAGAAAAAGACTTTTATTCCCAAATTCTATCTTTGCTTTCTACTAATAATTGTAAATTTTCTGGGAAAAAAATTTCAAAAAATAATTTTAAAAAATTTGTTAAATGGTTACTTAAACAGTTCCCTGATACTAACTCTAACTCTATCTGCTCTGAAACTTACTAGAATCTTGTTAGTACTCGTATATACCAGCTCCAAACTAAAGGTAATTTCAAAATTACTTATTTTATTCCTTTATTTCAATTAATTGTTAGTGCTCGTAAAAATGCAACTTTATCTTCCTCTGAACCAAATTCGTCTCTTTCTAATGTAAATGCCGTCCCCTTGCCGACAGCACCTTCTTCCATCCCCCCCCGCCCTCACAAAACAGCCCCAAAAACAGCAGCCTGCTCTGTCGCCGTCCTTGAAAGTAACTCCATGCAATTTACAGCGTTCGCCCGCTGCCCTCCCTTCCAACCTCAATGTATCCTTTGCCTCTTCTCTCCTGGCTCAGAGGCACTGTTCGACTCTTCTTAGAGAAAGACCAGGGAGCTAGGTGTTGGTTTGGGTTGGCTATAGCTGTCTGCACCTTCCAAAGTGGAGAAACAGGCCTGTCTTGAACTGGAGAGGCATGTGAATGTGTGCCTTCTCCTGGCTGCATATGAATGGTCCTTGCTACTGATGGTTGTTCTTGTGTTTGTCTGGCATGGATGTGTGGGTTTAGAAGTGCTTTTTTAAAAAAGGGTTCTCAAAATGCAATTTTTAATTGTCACTTTAGCTACGTATGGGATGAGTCATTCTTGTGATGAGTGTTTGTTAATGGTAAATTCTCCCCTTAAAGGGAATATTCTTAGCCACAGATACGTGTTTCAAACCATCCTTAGTCATCTTGAGCCAGCTCCCATTTGAAGTGGCAGATTCCCACTGAAGTCCTTTCTAATTTTTGGAAAAGATGCCATTCAGGCTGAAGAGTCAGATCACAGTTCACCCTTCTTTCCAACATTGCTTTGGTGAACACATGTCCCTGATAGCATTTAAAGGGCAGGGGAGCAGCATTCAGGCTTGATGGGGTGTAAGGCTATCAGCTGCACAGGCTTGTTGTAACTCTGAATCTCCAGCCTTTTCTGCTGTCTAATTCTAGTACTGTATTCTGCACAAAGTTGGGATCTTTGGAACACTCCCATGTAACTGTGGCACTTGTTTTGTCTCACAGTGCTCCCAGTCTGCCTACAGCTGATGGTGGCATACCTGCCTTTAGTGCAGAGCCTAGCTGGTACCAGCACATCCCAGAATTTTCCTGAGGAAGCTCCAAGACTTGGTTCTGTCAGTACCCAGGGGAATGCCTTTCCATGGGAAGCTGCAGCAGCAGTCAGGTGTGGCCATCAGGACACCAGCCCTGGTACAAGCCCTTTGCCCAAGAGACCTGGCTCTGCTCCATCAGAGCACTGCAAACCTACACTCCAGGCTGCCTTGCAGGAACTTGCTTGCATGGCAGTTTTGTAAGCCAAGCAGGAAACACTGGTAGAGCTGAGAGATTCAAGGGCATCTTCCAGTGGAGACATGCTTGTGTTTGAGATTTATAGCACCCTGCATAAAATCATGACTTACTGCTTATGCCATGGAAATTTCAATTCCCATGATAATCCAATCTTCTTCAAACCTAGTTAAGAGATGCCTTATTATAGCTCTTGAAGTAGATCACAAAGCCTGAAATTCCTATTAGATTAATTAATGTTTTGAAGGCATGCTCCTAAGACACTTTGTGAGAGCCCAGGATGAGAAATAAATTTCATCATGACACCCACTGTGGCACCTCCTTCCAAAATGCCCAAACCTTTCAGGGTAGCTCATCACTCATGTGCCATGAATGAAACATTTATTAGATGCTCTGCATCTGTTCTCCCGTCTTTGCAGAATGTTTTCTTGAATCTCTCTAGACACAAATTCTATTACTATTTTTAAATTCTCTTTTAGAACTTAATCTCCTCTTTTCTTCAGTAGTTCTGTGAATCTCTCTGCTTTCCTGAAAGATTATTTTAGTATCATAGATATCAGGATTTCTTTTTAAATATAAGGTTTAATCTGTAGTTTAATATAATTCTTATTATCAGCAGGAAACTAGGATAGCATCTAGGCAATTAGCAGAAAACCAGGACAGAAAAACAGCAGTGAGCAAGAAGCCTTCAACAAATGTATAACTGCAAGATAAATATTTGGGGAATTTATTGCTTATGTTGATTATTTGCCATATTGGTGTCTCTGGAGCTGCTGGAAAGAAGTGAGAGAAAAATCTGTTTTGTTATGGTTTTGTCTGCCAGGATAAGCTGGTTTTGGCTGGGATAGAGTTAATTTACTTCATAGTAGCTGGCACGGGGATATGTTTTGATTTAAGCTGAAAAGAGTGCTGGTAACACACAGATGTCTAGAATCATAGAAAAGGAGGGAAGGGGGGAGGAAGGAAGGAAGGAAGGAAGGAAGGAAGGAAGGAAGGAAGGAAGGAAGGAAGGAAGGAAGGAAGGAAGGAAGGAAGGAAGGAAGGAAGGAAGGAAGGAAGGAAGGAAGGAAGGAAGGAAGGAAGGAAGGAAGGAAGGAAGGAAGGAAGGAAGGAAGGAAGGAAGGAAGGAAGGAAGGAAGGAAGGAAGGAAGGAAGGAAGGATCACCAGTCACAGCTGCAGCTGATGGCATGTGTCTTGGGATGTGTGCACACAGACTTAACAGTTTATAGGTAAGTTTTCCCCATCCTAGGGCTAAGTTTATTGCTTTCTCTGCAAATTAGTTATCACACACAGTTTGTTCTCCTAGATCTTGATGGAAATGGGTCAGAGGGTTTCAGGGGTCTTTGGTGGTCTTTCCTGGAGATGGCAGAACACCTGCCTGCCTGTGGGAATTGGCTGCATGGGCTGAGCTGCCAGCTGGGGGTAAAGCAGGACTCAAATCTTGCTGTCATTCAGAGTGACCTGCAACAGGTGGAAGGGTAGACCCAACTTCCCACTCTAGTGATATGGTGCCAAGCCACAAATATATATGGCTTTTTTTCTCTCCAGTGGGTGCTTCTGCTTGTGAAATTAGAGGGGATGAAATAGAGATTCATTTCTTCTGGCTGTGCCAGCTGAAGTAGAACAGATGATTTAAAAGATTCTTCAGTGTTCTCTTTAGTTCAAAGGTGCAATTCCCACCCTGACACCCCTGACAACCCTTCCCTTCAAAGCTAGAAAAAGGAATAAAAATGATTCTTTGCTTTTTATATTTTGGACTACATTTTTTTGGACAGCCCATCAAACATTCAACTTTACCTCTCTCCCTCTCTCTAGGAAAAGTTTCCCTGCTAAAAGCTATCCAGTTTCCAAGGTATGGCACCAACTTCTGGAGCTTGCACATCCCCTTCATGCACCTCTCCAGCTCTCTCTGGGGTCAGCTGCCCTTATGGTCCACTTCAAAGAAAATTGGTTGTGACAGTTGTATCTGAAGGCTTTTGCAGCTAATAAAAAAATAACCCTGGCTTTTGGTGATCTGTAGTTCAAGCCCTAATTCCAGGAAAGGTCTAGCAGTAAGTTTTTCTACCTCACACAGTGATGAACAGTGACTGATGTTTGAGAGCTAAGCCAGCCTTTCACAAAAATTTCATTACTCTGTTTCAGCAGGTCAAAAGGCTTAGGAAAGAGACACTTAAAGAGCTGTGACAGAGGGAGAGGTGAATGAGCAGGAAATGAAAAGGGCTTGTTGTCTGCAGCAGTTCCCACTGCACTGACTCAGGAGGAGCTGTCTGAGAAGGGACTCTCATTGTTCTGGCCTCTCCATTACCAGGGAGAGGAATGAATTCTTTGCTGCAGCACCTCACCCAGGAAACACAGCCAGTGCCCATGGGTTGGGTTGTCAATGGGAGCAGAGCAGTCACACTGCTATTTCAGCATGTACCCACTGCTCCTCCTCTTTCCTGTCCCAGGAATTCATTCCTTCTCTCCTCTTACAAAAAAAAATACTGTGATCTGCATGTATTGAGTATTTGATGATCCATATGCAAGTTGTACCACCATTGTACATACTTTACTGGAAATATAAATTACACTCTGTTCTCTTGTGTGCTTCTGAAAGATATATAATTGCTCTGTGTAACATTTTGGTTTTCTGTTTATTCCAGCTGTTTATATATTATCTCTGAGCCAATTAAGTTATGACAGGGGTGAGAAAGGAAGAGAGCAAATCTGACAATACACAACCATGTAGTCTAATGTAAAGAGCTGTAAATTGTGGAGAGCTAGAGATGAGCTATGCTGAGTACTCAGGAGACTGCAATGGGGAAGTGTCAAGGGGCAAAGTCCTAGTAAAGCAGTTTGCTGCTGCAAATAATGGTTTGGCTTAGTGAGTTTGAGAGTGGAAAATGAACCTTCCTCACTTATGTTCTGCCTATGCAGCCCCTATTCCATTCTCTCTAAAACCAACAAATACAGTATTTTGGCTGCTTGTGTACTTTGCTACTGTACTTTGTACTGCTACACAAGCTTCAATTAACAGTGTTGCTGGGGCAGTGGGACAAGAATTATCATGTTACAAGACTCATTAACTATCATGATCGAGGATTTTTAACTGCAGTGGCTCTCTCTTGCAGTGACTCTCTTGCAGTGACTGGCTCAACTGAGAAGTTTAGAAAACAGGACAAACTTCAGCATGGAGGGATCTGAGTAGTTTCTCTGTCACAGGCATGAGCCAGTGCTGCTTCAGGTGGCTAATTACAGAGATTTTAGCAGACCCCTTTCTGAATCGCTCTTTTCTATATCCAGCCATAAGTCCCTCTTTGTGATTTAGTCCTTGCATAGCTTCATTCAGTGAAAGATTTCTGTTTGATCCACACTTCATCCTGCTCCACTGTGTAATGCCATCTCAGTCATCTTCTGGAAAAGAGGGAGATGTGCTGAGGGCTTTTCTCACCACACCAAACATGAGGAACACCAGTCCCCACACCAAATCCCTGTGAGAGGTTCATTCTGACTCTGGTTTGTCAGGGAGGAAGGATTCATCCACTACAAATGCCTTCAACAGATATTCCAAACAAACACCACAATTAACTTAGCTGTGATCCTGTCTTTTGCACCCAAGCCATCACTCAACCTAATGTCCTCCCTGTAGGACATGAGCCCTGAAAGTATATCTGTTCTGTGGAAAGGGATGCATACTTCAACCTCCCTGAGTGCTGCAAGTGCAGAATGCGAGGATTTTCATCAGCAAATAGATAAAGTGAGTTCCCAAAATTTCCTAGAGGGATTTAGGCAAAGCGAAGACTTTATTACCATGTAGTACCATGTCCATGGCAGAGCTTCATCAGTAGCAAGGGGGCCTTGGAAACCATGCAGTGATGCTCCTTGGCTCCAGTGGCCTCCATTCCCTTTGTAAGGAGGTGGGAGCAGCCCACTGTGGCATCCTGGTTGCCCCTCTGTGAGTTCAGGCACCAGTAAGAGGTGGAAAACCATGATGGGGAAAAGGTGCAGAATTGTGCTTCTTACTATACCCTGAATCCTGACTTCAATGTGACCCTCTTTCCCTGCACCATCTAATGGAGTGGGGGAAGTCATGCAGACAAGTATCTTTATAAATGTACTGTCATTCCTGCTCTGTAAATACCACAAACTGAGAAGAAGAGAGGGAAGTAACAAAGCCATGAATATCATCCCCCTCAGTTGCCCCAAGGAAAGTGAGAAATTAATGCTCTTGTGGCTGGGTACCCCCACTGAGACCATCCTCTTCTGTGTGCAGGGAGGATTTCAGAGGCCTAATGATGCGTGTCACTTCTTGATGCTGCAACTGAGACTGAGTCCTGCTGTGGCACCAGGTCTGGGAAAAAGTGTAATTGTTGAAGCCTGGCTTCAGAGAAAGAGAGAGAGAAAGAAAAGGGAAGAGAAGTTTCAGGGAAGGGAAGGAAGTTTCAGGAAGGAAGTTTCAGGGAAGTTTCAGGAAGTTTCAGGAAGGAAGTTTCAGGGAAGTTTCAGGGAAGTTTCAGGAAGGGAAGTTTCAGGAAGGGAAGTTTCAGGAAGTTTCAGGAAGTTTCAGGAAGGGAAGTTTCAGGAAGGGAAGTTTCAGGGAAGGGAAGGAAGTTTCAGGGAAGGGAAGTTTCAGGAAGGGAAGTTTCAGGGAAGTTTCAGGAAGTTTCAGGAAGTTTCAGGAAGTTTCAGGGAAGGGAAGTTTCAGGAAGTTTCAGGGAAGTTTCAGGAAGTTTCAGGGAAGGGAAGTTTCAGGGAAGGAAGTTTCAGGAAGTTTCAGGAAGTTTCAGGGAAGGAAGTTTCAGGGAAGGAAGGGAAGTTTCAGGAAGTTTCAGGAAGTTTCAGGGAAGTTTCAGGAAGGGAAGTTTCAGGGAAGGAAGTTTCAGGAAGTTTCAGGGAAGTTTCAGGGAAGTTTCAGGGAAGGAAGGGAAGGAAGGGAAGTTTCAGGGAAGTTTCAGGGAAGTTTCAGGGAAGGAAGGGAAGGGAAGGAAGTTTCAGGAAGGGAAGTTTCAGGAAGGGAAGTTTCAGGAAGTTTCAGGAAGTTTCAGGGAAGGAAGTTTCAGGGAAGGAAGTTTCAGGAAGGGAAGTTTCAGGAAGTTTCAGGAAGTTTCAGGGAAGTTTCAGGGAAGTTTCAGGGAAGTTTCAGGAAGTTTCAGGGAAGTTTCAGGAAGTTTCAGGAAGGGAAGGAAGTTTCAGGGAAGGGAAGGGAAGGAAGGAAGGGAAGGGAAGTTTCAGGAAGTTTCAGGGAAGTTTCAGGGAAGTTTCAGGAAGTTTCAGGGAAGTTTCAGGGAAGGGAAGGGAAGGGGAAGGAAGGGAAGGAAGGGAAGGAAGGAAGGGAAGGAAGGAAGGGAAGGGAAGGGAAGGGAAGGAAGGAAGGGAAGGGAAGGGAAGGAAGGAAGGGAAGGAAGGGAAGGGAAGGGAAGGAAGGGAAGGGAAGGAAGGGAAGGGAAGGGAAGGGAAGAAGAAAGAAAAAGAAAGAAAGAAAGAAAGAAAGAAAGAAAGAAAGAAAGAAAGAAAGAAAGAAAGAAAGAAAGAAAGAAAGAAAGAAAGAAAGAAAGAAAGAAAGAAAGAAAGAAAGAAAGAAAGAAAGAAAGAAAGAAAGAAAGAAAGAAAGAAAGAAAAAAGAAAAGAAAAGAAAAGAAAAGAAAAGAAAAGAAAAGAAAAGAAAAGAAAAGAAAAGAAAAGAAAAGAAAAGAGAAACTGCAAGTGTCTATGTCTTAGACTTGATACTGAAACTGGGATATGGCTGACTTTACACCAGGCTCCTGGGTTAAATACCAAGTTATTGCATACAATGCAAAAGGCTTGGGAAAGCTGAACAGCTGATGACTACAAATTAGCTGTTTAGGAAGCCATTCACATGTGGCCTCTGGAAAGTTCTTTATTGTGCACTCTTTTATTTTATTTGGGGAAAAGTACAGTGATGGGTATGGAGACATTCTCATCTGTGCTATGGAGTAGTGGAGCAAACTAAAGGCATGATGTAAAAGCACAACTGATTTTGCAAAATTTGTTTAAAAATACTGTGGGAAGGCATGACTGTAGCAAGATGCTCTGCCCTGGCATGTGACCAAGCAGCTTGGACAATGTCCTGTTTGCAAAGCTATCAGTAGTGGACTGAGAGGGGATGCCATGTGCTGGTTTTGCTGCTCTGAATTATGCTAAAACCCAGAATTATCATTCTGATAGTGAGGCAAAGATTTGCAGATAAGCTACTAAACTCACCTGCAGACATATGATGGGCAATCAATCACTTTATATTATAAAAGGCCAGCCCTGGTATGGTGAGTTACATCAATCTCTACTTAATAATTGTTTCTTTTTGCTGGCTTTAATATAATTTTGTTGATACAGTGCACTATACTATACTACACACTGCTAGTAGTTTTAGCTTTTTATACTGTGTAGTAAGTAACTTGGATTAAGATCTTTTGTCTAATCATTTGTCATAATAAATAATTGTGTTGGGACACGTGGAAAGGGGGGGGTGGTGGCCCATCCCCCATGGAGGCCACATGGAAAGCACATGGTCCTGAGACAAATGGAGCAGGGGTCTTCTCTAGGAGCCTCCCCTGAGGCTGCGGGGACCAATCAGAGACCTGGGTTGGTGATTGACAGCCCAGGAAACCAATTAGAATGCTGTTTTGCTTTTACGAAACACAGGAAAGAAGTTAGTTTGTGTCTTTTGCTTTCGGTGGGGCAGGTGAGAGGAGCTGGCAGGAGCGCCGGGTCCCAGCGTGGGGCCCGGCCCGGGCTGAGCCCCGGGAGGAGGAAGGGCCCAGGCCCTGGATGACTCCCGGCCCCGGGAAGGCCCCGGGGTGGACTCGGCTCTGACCCCGGCCCCGGCACGGGGCGAGGAGAGCCTGGACTCGGGAATGGCCCGGAGCGGCTTCGGACCCGTGGGGGAACCCGGCTCGGCTCGGCTCGGCTCGGCCCGGCCCGGCCCGGCTCGGCCCGGCTCGGGCCTCGCACAGCGGCACAAAGAAGTCCAGCCATTTTCATCATCTCGCATGCCTGCGTCTTCTCCAGCATGGCTTCAGCCTGGATCTTTACGTTTTGAATACAAGTTTAACTTTTAGTGCCTAAATGAGACTTCGGATTTTCCTGAGCTCCCCAGAACGGAAAGCATGAAGCAGGAAGAATTACAAAAAGTCAGCAGAAGGAAGACAGGTTCTTATAGAAGGAGAGATGGAGGAGTCGCCACTGATAAGTAGCTTAAAACCTTTTTCTTGTGGGCTTTAGAGGATCGTGACTTTACTTAAAATTCCTTTAAACTGTAGAATATACTTGGGGAGGTTAAAAGTGCCTGAGAAGAAGACCTTTTTTGCCCTGAGAAATGGGCCTCGGGAAGTGGAGCTCTCTTTGGGACTGGCATTGGACAGAGATATTTGAGTGGAGAGTGAGATGAAGAGTCTTTTTGTGTTCTCAGCAGCCTGCCTTTAAAATGACACCCCATGTGTTTTCAGCAACCCATACACAGCTCTGGAAGGACTGTGAAAATGGGAGGAAAAATCATAGTTTGTAGTTTCTGGGTGGATGCAGATTATGAGAGTGAGACACCCTCTAGGCCTAAACAAAAAGAAGGGGCTTCTCTCTCTTGATTGAACTGAAATGATTATTTAAGTGAATAACTGACCAAAGTTTTTTTGGTTTTTTTTTCTGTGTGTTGCTGGTATGAAGAAAGGGGGAGGAAGAAATAATCTGGAAATCTCATTCTGAATTGCTTTGTGTTGTTAATAAATTTCTAGTTCCCTTTTTAAGCTTTGAGCCTGCTTTGTCTTTACTCCTAAACTCGATCCCCAAAAGAAATTAAATATATTAAAATTGGCAAACCCCAGTCACACCGTGACAATAATTAACTTTATATTGATATATCTGATTTGCCATCATTAAAGCCTGTAAGAAAAAGTTACTTAAGCCACTGACAGTCTGTGGCTAAGATCAGATCCACCTGCCCCCAGGCTTCTCTCTGAGAAAGAGTTTAATACACAGGGGGGTCCTTTCTGCACCTCATGGCTCAGTGGCAGGGCTTCTCTAATATACTTTTCCTGAAGCTCCCACAACAATGACTTAAAGGCTTCTCATGCTGTGGTATTACTGATGTAGAGTACAGGATGAAAATGAAAAACATCTCTGTATCAGATGATGAAAGCCTAAGCACAATACAGCATGAGGGACCAGCAGCACCCAGTGGGTGGTGAGATCTGCCCTGATACAGAACAGAGCAGACTATTATGCAAAACTAGAACCAATACAATAGCCAAAAGAGTAAAAAGGCAGACTCTTTAGAAATATTCAGTGATATCCTCTGTAGGTATTCTTCCATCTGAGTCCCTATAGCACTACTAAAGGCAAAAATATACCACAGGGAATGATGGAGACACATCTACTGATCACCTTTTAAGAAATCACTTTTTTGTCATTATATGTCCTTAAATCATTATGTTAATGGACAGGCTTTGTGTTTTGTAGCTCTTTGAAATTATGTGTGCTGGAACTCATGTTATCCCACATGTTCATGTGTCATCTGGAAAAATGAAGTAATGAAATTTTTTTATGATACTCTATTATTTAAGGCAATAAAATGGAATTCAACTGTGAAGAGTTGCAGATGGCTCACAATACTGAGTGATTGTGAGACAAATGACAGATGAGATGCTGATAAATATGAAGTATTGCACATGGAAATAAACATTCTTAACCATGCATAACAGTGATGAGCTCTAAATTAGCTCTCAGCAAACAGGAAAAGAAAAATTTTAAGTTGTCATTGACAATTCCAATAAAATCTCAATGCCATGCTCAGGAGCCATCAAAAAAGTAAATAGAACATTAAGAATTCTTGAGAAAGGAACAGAGAACAAGCAGAATAATAATCCTCTGTCACTGCATGATCATATTGTGAATGTTATATGCTGTTCAGGTTCTTTCCTCCTCCAGGAAAACAGAAGTAGAATATATATATAAAGGAAAGAGTAGTCAAAGCCTTGTGTTAGCTTTTGTATGGAGGTTAAAGGGTTCAAAATGTTTTCATCTTTGAAAGAAAAGGCTCAGAAAGGAGCCTGTGTATCTTCATGTGTATATAGCCATGAATGGCATGTAGCAGTGAATAGGGGCTCCTATTCACTGTTTCTCACAACAAAATAAGTAAAGGTCAACTGATTAAATTCTCAGGCAGCATGTTTAAAACTTTAAAAGAAATGGTGGTTGTCTTTCATGTGGTGGTGTCAGGCATTTCAGACCAGGATAAAGGCCATAAAATCATGCATTTTGTCTATAATTCAAACAACATCAGAGATTATTTCTGGACAAGCAATGTAAGCAGCCTCAAATGCAACCTGGCTAGAAGGGGAAAGTTACTGAACAGAACAAAATGTCTGCTGAGGCCTTGGAGAAGGCTTCCAAATTTGAGCAATGGAGTTAAAATCATGAGTGTATAGTTAGAGTAGAAGTATGTGAGTTCACATGGTGAAACCACTAAGGTTTTAGAGTATAGTGATAGGTATGGGACAAGATGGAGGATTTTGGGTGCTGTTTCTTTCTGTCTTCTTCCTTCTTCACGGTTTCAGGTAGTAGTTTTTTGTTGGATAGTTAGTGCTGCACTACGGGTCAGAGGAACTTGGTTATTGGGTCAAAAGTATAAATAATATAGGTGTTAATTCTCTATTGAACTTTTTAACTTTAAAATACCTTGTAACTAGCTAAATTCACCTCCATTTTGCTCGCTTTTAGCTGGTAGCTAGAAGTGTTGCAGAACTCTCTGTGCTTTAGATAAGATTTCATAAACAACCAAACCCGAACACAAGAAAATTCATCTCCTTCTTGTTTTTAATCCTGACTCTGAGTGAAGACAGAAGAAAATGAAGACAAGCCAGATAAGCAGTGCAAATACCACATCTACAGGTATTATACATCTATATAAGTAATCTGTCATAAGCATGCATGCTGCTAATTGTTGATAAGTTTGTTTCACAAATGATGAGAGTTTTGTAACCTGTAATAGTCCCTACACCTGTTAGTGATGGTTGGCTATTGGTTGCTATAATATCAATTGCTGTTAATTGTTGCTGTACCACTGGTTGCTGCTGTAATTTGTAATGGTTTGAGAGATAGATATGCAAACTTTATTGATAATATGTATCCTTGCATAGCATTTGTGATAATCTGTAATAAAAATAGGGAAATTTAGAAGATAAAGCCTCTTGTGTCCTTGTGTATTAAAACATCCTGCCAACCCATGGTCATGATTTCTGTATGCCCATGGCTAACCCTTTAGGCTGTGACACCAGTCACTGGCCCAGTTGGACCTGGGAGAGCTTGCTCTCTCCTGGAGACCTGCAGGACACACCTGATGAGTTAGCACAAGGAACTGTTTGTCTACAGCCAATTTTAAAGGGTAAAATATTCCCACAGTGCAGATGTGCTCACATTGCTCTTCTGACAGTCCCCACTTGGCCTCTACCTTCACTAAATCAGTGCCCAAAACTGGACAAGGTATTCCTGCTCGGTTCTTACTGATACACTGGGTTTTTTGCCAACTCCACATGTGTTTATAGACCATGGTATGTTGTTTGCCTTTTTCATAACAGTACAGTGTTGTTGTGTTCTGCTTATGATCCCTTTCCAAAACAGCAACCTGGCTAGTTGTTAAATGTGCTGTGCCCAAGCAGTTGGGTGCTCATCTCTTGCAGCATTCCCTTGCAGCTGTCCTGGGTTTTCATGCCCTTTCTCCATATTGCCAGGATAACTTTGTGCCTTGAACTTGTGCTCCAACCCAGCTTTGTGTCATCTGTAAATGTGTGGATGGGATCACCAATCCCTGGTGATCCAGTGCAATTGCTGGGCAGAACTGGAACAGAAAGACCTCTGGAAGAGCCCTTGCTGACACTTTACATTTTGCCATTGCAGTAATTTTCAGTATAGGTACAGAACATGTTTTGGATTCACCATCTAGTGATTTAATCCATGCTGTATTTCTTTTGCTTGCTTATAAGAATGTCATGTGAGATCAAATCAAAAGAGTTCCCAAAGTGAAGTTTTATAGATTAGTTCTAGATCTTCTTTTCTGCTGAAGAGGAAAATTAGATTTTTTGTAATACAATTTGCTTCCTGCAAATCCCTACTGCCTCCTTAACTTTCTTTATCTTTCAGGTACTTTCTAAATAGTTCATCATTTGATTAAAATAATTTCCAAGCTCACTGACATTTAATTCTCCACATCCTCTTTTTTCATGATTATTAGGAGAATCACTACCATTGATCTGAGATGGCTCCTTCAGAAGAGGAGGGAAGCAAAATGATTGCTATTGAATTCATATCCTGGACCAGCAGATCAGGTCAAGGGTAATAATAAGATGCTCACCATTCCTAGGTGGCTTCCATATTGTGACATGACAGTTCTGAAACACATCCTCAGAAAAGGCACGGAGTAGCAAATGCCTTTTTACACTTTGCATTTGAGGCAAACTCCTGTCAAGTCTGATCTCTTGTGGGAGGTGGACTTGGTACAGCAGTGGTGGAAGTCAGCTGTGTGGATAGGCCTGCTGAGATCATCACAGAAACTGGATGCAGTGGGCAAGAGGGAAGAAGAGAAAGAAGGAGGGTGCAGAAGAGCAACTGTGCAAGAGCTGTGTCTTGGGCTGCAATACAGGATGTGGCCAGAAATGTGGATTCTCTCACCATCTCTTGAAGCTGGGTGGGGCAGTGACCCTTATCTCTGTGGCACATGTTATCTGCTAATGGCCATCTTTAAAAACAGGTGGGGCAATCTTCTTTATCTTTTCCACAACCCATCCTCCCTCCAGGAAGATATCATCTGCTGCTGGGCCATTGAGTCCCACTGCATGACTGATAAAGTTACATCATTCCATTGGGAGATGCTCCAGCCAGGGGGAGGAGCCAAGCCTTTCCTACCTAGATAAAACCTGAGATTTTGGACAGCAAGGGACCTTCTTTCCACTGGATTCCAGAGGAAAACTGGACCTTTCCACATCATCTCTGGACCTTCAGAGGAAAACTGCACCTTCTACAGGAGCACTGCTTCAGCTGAACCACATCTGCCACTGCAGGAGGATGCAGCCACCATGGAATGGGACTGCTACCAACACCCTGACTGACAGGGTGTCAGGTTGTATTCTGACTCTGTCAGTGTTTTGGGATTGTTCTTTGTAATACTGTATTTCTATTTTAATTTTCCTAGTAAAGAACTGTTATTCCTAATTCCCATATCTTTGCCTGAGGGTCCCTTAATTTCAAAATTATAATTATTTGGAGGGAGGGGGTTTACATTCTCCATTTCAAAGAGAAGCTCCTGCCTTTCTTGGCAGACACCCATCTCCAAACCAGGACAAGATGACATAAATTATTCCCACTTCTTCTGCAGAAATGTGCCCACAGACTCAACCAGACAGCTGATATAACTCTCTGGTACACAGTCAACCTGCCTTTCTGCTTCTTTCACAAGTCACTGCCTGTGGAAGGAGAGAAAGCATTGAGTGAGGGAGGAATAAGGCACATGGTGATCAGGGCACATCAATATCTTGGCAGCAAAGTACTTGACATTGAATAAAACACATCCTTGTTCCTGTGTCATGCAGTGTGCCTGTGCCTTCAGCACATCTACAGGGCTGTCACGCACTGTGGGGGCTGTTGGTTGTTGACTCCCATTGGTTAGGAGGAAATAAAGTAAAATTAGCTGTGACAGAAGCTGAAACGTCAGGCTCTGACTTGCTGACAACCCTTATCAGCCTCTAAGATGAGTAATGACTTAGATTGCCTGCCAGCCTGCAGGGTCAGCCTGCCAGGTCCAAACCAGGGTCCTGGGAGAGATGGGGAACAGGAAGCACAGTGCCCTGCCTGAATCTGTCTGTGCTTGCAGCTGTGGGACTGAGGTCAGCTCTGAGCGTGGTCACAGCTGTCAACCAGTGCACAATGCCTTGTGAGCTTTCCCCAGGTGTGACATCACCTCAGGTGCTCATCCAGAACTCCAAGGCTGGCCCAGACACCCTGATCCCCTGATCTCCCACCACAACCAATATTCCAGTGGGGTCAGGCAGCTGGGCTCTGCAAGGTGTCCCAGATCCTCAGGGAGCTGAGCCTCAAAGGGGAGCCACTAGTGCAACATGCACCATTACTGACCAGGGACATTCTGGTAAATTTGGTGGGGTGGAAAGTCATATTTCCCCAAAAGGACACATGAAAAAATTCAATTGAATGCTTAAATTCTTGGCTTATCAAATGCACATTTTACTTAAAGTTGAGAACAGCCAGGAGGTCCAGAAATGCATAGAGTTCTTGCTTTGAAAAAAAGCAAGTAAGCAGAGTTATTGAAAGTGTTTGAGCTCTGAAAAATAAATATTTGAGTGAAAGCAGGGTTCCTTCCAAGAAACTGTTATACAGTAATACATCTAAATAAACAAATAGAAATCAATATTCATTAATAATTCAATTGGGGGATTTTCTTGGCAACTTTCAAATATAATGTATTTTATCAGTTCAGTGCTCTGGATTTCATCTTAAGAAAGGAGGAAAATTTATTCTTTCATCTGTCTTTGTCTACTTTGGGGGAAATAACTGTATTATTACTCAGCTATTTTTCAAAAGTTGCTCAGTTCTTATAAATGGATTGTGATCACCTTGGGCAACACTGTACAGAACAAAGTTCCTAATAGTGGATGGGAGAGGACAACCTCCTATTTTCTCCATCCACTGAGCATTTTTCCATAGTCCAGCCTGACATGAATTGTGGTTAAAATACCAGAAAAATGTCCTGGATAACAAAAACCTCATCAAATGAATAATGATTTCATTCTTCAATAAGGTGACATATTTAATGATTAAAGATAACTTCTCTGATATAATAGTCTGTGTAAAGGCTTTAGGAGATGACAGTACTCTGCTTAAAAATGTAAAATTGTAGAAAAGGAAAAAGCACAGGCTGGAAAGAAAAATAACTGGCTGATTGACAAATTTCAAGTTTCTGTCAGCAGAGAGGTCACTGAATGGGAACATATTTATTCCTCATGGACTGCCCCAGGTACTCAGCATCTTCATGAGTACCTGCAAGCAGATACACTTCTGGTGAACCACAGGCATGACAGAGGTTAGCAGGGAGGTCAAACACCAGTGACTGGGGCAAGAGAGCACTTTGAGAAAAGTGCATGAGTGTAGCTAACTAAATGCCAGTTTAGGCAGAGGGGGGAGAGGCATTCCTGCCTAGAAAACCAGGGTATCTGGAAGGTGTGTTGGTCTTTCAGGGGAGAAGCAATCTCTGTGGAAAATACTTTGGAAAAAATAGTAAACAAAAAAATTATCCTGGAGAATTAACCGGGAGAGATCAATATTCAGTTTTTTCTTAGTACCACTACTAGGGAGAAAAGTGCAGCAAGAGCAAACAGCTGGAGAAAAGAGAGCTGGACCCAGACCTTTCAACTGGGAAATCAAAGAAGGACACCACTGGAAAATGACAACTGAAGTACCTGGAAGAGCTTGTCTTGGCATCAGGGTGACACTGACATGAGAAGAATGCTCTTAAGCTGTTTGTGAGCCTGAGAAACGGGTCTGCAGGTACATGAGAACCAAACTGCCTGTACAGCTTGTAAACCAGTCAAAGAGTACTCAGGCTGAGATCTTCTCTTACAGTGGGACTTTATATTATCTATTGGTCCTGCAGAGGTACTGGGTTCCTGCTGTATGGAGGGTATTCAAGGCTCTAAATAGGAGCAATAACAATTTGTGCAATTGTCTGTGTTTCAAGAGTAATACAGATTTATTACTTTATCATTGAAAATTATACTGGGCTTTTTAAATGTGTGTCTGACTCTTAATTAGTTAAATAAGAGTGCTCATCTTCTTAACAGTTATCACAAACAATTTGTGAAGGTAGATGTCAGAGGAAGTGCTTTAGGGAATGACAAAGGTGTTTGGAAGCCAGGCAGAATTAAATGTTGAACTCTGCAAGTAATGAAGCAACTGCAGTGCTTGCTGACTTCCACATATGGTTTGTGCTTCCCAAAATTCAGGCTATAAGTTACTGTGAATGAACTGAACCTTCCAAGACAAACAATTGTGTGCATGTGTCTGAATTAATCACAGGGATACAGGGTAATGTTAGCTGTGATTGATATAAGGTGACATTTATTGGAAATAGAGATTTAAGTTGTTGTGTTAGTGAGAAATGTGGACACAGAGTACAGAAAGAAACAGACACAGCATTTCCTCTTTCATCTAAGCAGCCAGACCACCAAGTAAAGCAGCCTGCCTGGTTTCTTTGAAGTTAATGCTATTAATTATGTTGACTGCAGATGTGCCATTACAGAGGCATCTTCTGAAGATGTGGCTGCTGTCATCCTAATCCCCACCCCATAAACCTGTGAAGTGCCATGAGGGTGGGATGTGTCTCTGAGCTGCCCCCTCCCAGAGCTGTCATCCTCCAGCTCCCAGCTGTGAGCACCTTCCCCAAAGGCTGCTCCCACAACCTCACTGTGGTCATCTCTCACAAGAGAGCCAAGCACAGAATGGCCACATGTGTGACAAGTGGCACCATGTCCAAAGTGTCTGTTTATAGGGACATACAGAAGCTCACACAGGGACATGACAGCCAGGTTGGATAGGAGACAGCAGGTAAGTGCAATAATTCACTGGAGGATATATGAAGCTCTGTTTTATATGAAAAGCTCTGCTATATGCTTTGATTCCTTTTTCATCTCACTCTCTTAGATGCAAATCACAATTATTCCATGTTACAAATAACATGGATTTGATTTTCTGATTCTGGTCTAAGGGGTACTTTTCATTTCACCAAAGAGTCTTCTCTTTTTGGTAAGTAACAAATGCCCTAGAGAAAGAAAGATTTTTTTTTCACTTCATCTTTTAAGTTCTGGGATGTTTTTTTATCATGCCTTGCCTTGATGTAAGTTCCTTCTTCTTGTTTAAATTCTATACCAGGCAACATTCTAAAGTTGCAGGTACTAAACTCCACACTGCAATCTCATGCATTATTCCCTTGGAGTGGGAAGAAAGGACTTGGGGAGTTAATACATTTGAGTTAACTGGCCCAGCAAAGGCCAGATGTGAGCTGGCTTTTTGGTTGGTATCAGGTGTCCAATTTGTATCTGCTGATTGCATTAGAAATCAGCAATTGCTTTCAATTTGGCAGAGCTTTCTTTCTTTGCTTAAGAAGTTATAAACAGAAGCTGAAAGAGGCATTCAGTGTTTCTGCTGGTTTTGAACCCTGTCAAAAATGTGGAAGTAGAGATGCTTTGATTTGTTGATTTTACTTGAAGTGCAGGAGAAATAAAGTTCTGTTGACAAAAAAGCAATTCATCCAGGAGTTCTCTAGAGGTGCATTAGAAGTCAGACCGTGTTTCAGTGCTACCTCCAGCAGTCCTTAACAAATTGGGAAAGTGTGTTGGTTTTGCATGGCCTGGTTTTGGGAGGGGCACAGAGGTGGCTCCTGTGAGAAGCTGCTGGAAGCTTCCACCATGTCCAGCAGAGCCAATCCCTGATGGCTCTGAAGATGGACCTGGTGCTGGGCAAAACTGGGCCAATGAGAGAGGCTGGTAACACCTCTGTGATTACATATTTAAGAACAAAATCTAAACAAAGTCACAAGTTTTTTCTTCTAGTCAGAGAAGGGGAGGAGGTGAGAGAATGTAAGGGAAACAACATGGAGACACCAAGGTCAGTGCAGAAGGAGGGGGAGGAGGTGCTCCAGGTGCCAGAGCTGAGATTCCTCTGCAGGCTGTGGGGAGACCATGGTGAGGCAGCTGTACCCTGCAGCCATGGGATCCATGGGGGATGCAGAGATCCACCCACAGCCCATGGGGATCCACAGGGGATGCAGAGATCCACCCACAGCCCATGGGATCCATGGGGGATGCAGAGATCCACCCACAGCCCATGGGGATCCACAGGGATGCAGAGATCCACCCACAGCCCATGGGGATCCATAGGGGATGCAGAGATCCACCCACTGCCATGGGATCCATGGGGGATGCAGAGATCCACCCACAGCCCATGGGGATCCACAGGGATGCAGAGATCCACCCACAGCCCATGGGGATCCATGGGGGATGCAGAGATCCACCCACAGCCCATGGGGATCCATGGGGATGCAGAGATCCACCCACAGCCCATGGGGATCCACAGGGGATGCAGAGATCCACCCACAGCCCATGGGATCCATGGGGATGCAGAGATCCACCCACAGCCCATGGGGATCCATGGGGATGCAGAGATCCACCCACAGCCCATGGGGATCCACAGGGATGCAGAGATCCACCCACAGCCCATGGGGATCCAAGGGGGATGCAGAGATCCACCCACAGCCCATGGGGATCCACAGGGGATGCAGAGATCTACCCACAGCCCATGGGATCCATGGGGGATGCAGAGATCCACCCACAGCCCATGGGATCCACAGGGGATGCAGAGATCCACCCACAGCCCATGGGATCCATGGGGGATGCAGAGATCCACCCACAGCCCATGGGATCCATGGGGATGCAGAGATCCACCCACAGCCCATGGGATCCATGGGGATGCAGGATCCACCCACAGCCCATGGGGATGTGGGGATCCACCCACAGCCCATGGGGATCCAGAGGGGATGCAGAGACCCACAGCCCATGGGATCCATGGGGATGCAGAGATCCACCCACAGCCCATGGGATCCATGGGGATCCAGAGATCCACCCACAGCCCATGGGGATCCATGGGGATGCAGAGATCCACCCACAGCCCATGGGATCCATGAGGGATGTGGGGATCCACCCATAGCCTGTGTGGGAGGTGCCCATGCTGGAGCAGGTGATGCCTGGAGGAGGCTGTGCTCCAGTGGGAGACCCGGTGGAGGGAGAGGATCCCTGCTTGAAGGCTGGAGCAGCCTGTTCTTGTTGGACTGCACTCCTTGGAAGAGTGATCCATGCCACAGCAATTTTGGGAGGGCTGTGTGCCCATGGGAGCGACTCCCATTTGCAGCAGGGGCAGTGTGGTGGACCCACACTGGGGAAGGTCACAGAGAACTGTCTCCCATGGGAGGGACCCCATGGTCTCACAGGGGAAGGAATTCTCTCCCTGAGCAGTGGAACAAAGCCTTGGGTGACCAAAACACCCATTCCTGTCTGCCTGCACTGTCGGTGGGAAGGAGGGAGGGCTTGGGGGAAAAAGGTGTTTTAAGGGCTTATTTTTCTTCTCATTGTCCTCCTCTGACTTTGTTAGTAATAAATTCATTTTGTACTTCTAAGTTGAGCCTGTTGTACCCTTGGAGTGTTTTCTCCCAGTCCTTACCCCACTCGTGAACCCTTCATTAATATTTTTTCCCTCTCCTCTGCCTAGGCTGGTGGTGGGGGAGGGGAAGTGAGTGACTTTTGTGGGTGCCTGCCATTTGGCCGGTGTCAAACCACAACAGAAAGAAATTTTTTAAAAAAGGAAAAGAGCACAAAAAGGCATATGTACAGCACATGGGACTGCTTCAGAAAGACTGACAGAGAGAATGTATTCACAACATGAGCTTCCCTCAGGTTTGCATCCTGTATCCAGCAAAAATGCAGCTTTGAATCTAAATGCACTGAGCCCCAAAGACCAGTTAGTCATCCAGCTCTAGGTACACTGTATTCCTGAAATGCAGGAACAGGCCATTAAGAATAATGGTGATACAGATGGCCAGAGTATGAGAATATTATTCCTCTCCACTGGCCCTGCAAATTTGTTCTGTGGGAGTTTTTTCGTTGAATTGATTCCCTCAAAGTCCCAATGGAGCCCTCATAACAAAATAACAGTAATCCTTTTTGTTTTCTTCCTGGTGTCATCCTCTTGCAGTCATTTAACTTCTTTGAGAGAAAAAAGGAGATTGAAAATATCCGTAAGAGCTTGGAAGTGGCTTGAGTATGTGGCATAAAATTTCACAACAACTTGCTGCACTTTTAATTGAAAATTATTACCTTTCCCTTCCTTTCCAAGGGCAGTAAAAGCAGATGAGTGGGTTAGAGTCCCAAAGAAAATTGTGGTTAGCTGGATTCTCCACAAAAGTTCAAACTTCCTCTAGGGGTGACTAAATGGGCCAAATGGGAAAGTAACTTTTATATTTATTCTCCACTGAGTTACTCCAAATCTTACTGGCTGCTATTATGGTATATAACATATTGCCATAAGAGTCCCTGAGCCACAGATCCTCAATAAATATTTTGCAGTCTTCAGCCCAAGACTCTAGTCTTCAAAGAAGGCAGCTCTGACCAAAGAACTGTAGAAACAGAATTCCTCCTCTCCGTGATAAATCCTGATCTAACAAAATTCTCTGGAAAATAAGATACACTGGGGAGATTTAATAAATTTCTGTACATGTCTCTGTCCTCTCTTTTGAAAGTATCTATTAACAGGCTAAATGAGTCCCTAAATTTCAGTCTTTCCAAGAAGATGCATGGAAGACAAGGCTGACATGCCATAGGACTGTCAAAATTACACCTCTCCTCTGGAAACCTGCAGGACACTGTGTGTTCATCCATTCCCAGTGCTTACGCACTCTCCAAGCTGCACTGTACCTGGAAAATATAAATTCTTCCAAAGTCTTGAATCTTATGTGATTTCACTTATCCTGGTGTTGGTTTTCAGCTGTTTTGAATAAACATAATGTGCTGCGGACACGTGTAGCAGGGAGCGGGAGGGGAGCCCGGCCCCCAGGGGAGCACATGGATTGAAACAAGAGAACAGTCCCCTCTCTGAGAGCCTCCCCTGAGGCTGCGGGGACCAATCAGAGACCTGGGTTGGTGATTGACAGACCAGGAAACCAATTGGAAGGTTGTTTCACTTTCACAAATCACAGGGAAAAAGGGTTGGTGGGGTCTTTTGCCTTCCGGTGGGGCAGGTGAGCAGGAGCCTGCAGGGCTCCGGGCCCGGTGTGGGGCCTGGCCCGGCCCGGCCGGGCCCTCGTGTGCCCCAAGCCCCGGCAGGGGGGAGGGCCCGGCCCCGGGAAGGCCCGGGGTGGACCCGGTCCAGCCCCGGCTCGGGTGGCCCAGGGGGACCCGGCTCGGCCCGGTCTGGCCCGGCCCCAGCCCCTGGCGGGGGCAGCCCCACGTCGCCCGGCTCGGCGGAGCTCGGCCCGGCCCTGGCTGGGCTCGGTGGGGCCGCGGCTCGGCTCCCCGGTTCCTGCTCGGCCCGGTTTTTCCCTTCTCCATGCAGCATGGCTGAGCGGGGGATGGGAGAGCTACCAAGGCTCTCCTTTCCCCCTGTTCTGAGAACATGTGTTCTGGTGGCCACGTGTTTTTCCCAGCGTGGCTTCAGCCTGGCTCTTTACCGTTTGGATACAAGTTTAACTATTAGTGCCTGGATGAGACTCTAGATCTCCTGAGCTCCCCAGAACGAAAAGAATAGAGCAAGAAGAATTACACAAGTCAGCGGAATGAAGACAAAGTTTCCTCATAGAAGGAGAGATTGAAAAGTCGCCACTGATAAGTAGCTGAAAACCTTTTTTTTTGTGGGCTTTAGGGGAGTGTGACTTCACTGAAATTCCTTTAAACTGTGGAATATACTTGGGGAGGTTAAGTGCTTGAGATGAA
The DNA here is from genome assembly GCA_030060385.1 of Muscicapa striata striata. NCBI lineage: Eukaryota > Metazoa > Chordata > Aves > Passeriformes > Muscicapidae > Muscicapa > Muscicapa striata. Next base: position 3,786,580 of record JAREIS010000031.1, read on the forward strand.
GACCTTTTTGCCTTGGGAAATGAAGCTCTCTGTTTTTGGGACTGGAATATGGAACAGAAACATTTAGTGAAGAATGAGATAAAAAGACTTTTGTTTTCTCAGCAGCCTGCCTTTAAAATGACACCCCATCTTTTTCAGCAACCCATAATACAACTCTGGAAGGACTGTGAGAATGGGAGGAAGAAAAATCATAATTTGTAGTTTCCGGGTGGATGCAAGTTATGACAGTGAAACACCCTCTAAGCCTCAACTAAAAGAAGGGACTTTTCTCTCTAGAGTGAACTGAAATTATTATTTAAGTAGACAACTGACTGAAGTGTTCTCTGTATGTTGCTAGTATGACGAGAGGGGGAGGAGGGAAGAATCTAGAAATCTCATTCTGAATTGTTTTGTGTTATTAATAAATTTTTTTCTTATACCCCTTTAAGTTTTAAGCCTGCTTTGTCTTTACTCCTAAATCCTATCCCCAAGAGAAATTAAATCTATTAAAACTGGCAAACCCCAGTCACACTGTGACACATAAACTCTCTGGATTTCCAGGGGAGCAGCCACCCCTTTTCTGCACTTAAGGTCTGCCAGAAACACCAACCAGCTCTTTACCATGGCTGTACACACTGAATGGCAATTTTAACCTGTTAACAGAATTAAACAAATTGTTGGGGAAAATATGCCCTCCTTACAGCCTGTTAGTGGGCTTGATCATGCTGGAAATACCTAGAGGGCTGAATATGCAGATATCCAGTGGGCTGCTGTGGGTGTTCTGTGCAAGAGGTTTGGAACAAAGAAGGAAGCAATAATACAAGGTTGAGAGAAAACTGCATTTTACTACACCACCAATGCCAACACAGCCTGAGATCTTCAGCTTTGCCTGTGTTCCAGAAAGGAACAATAGCTGCAGAATAGGTAGCTTTGATGAACCCAGTATCCAGGACAGGAATACAGGTAGGCAGAGACAATCCAGTGATTTCTCAAAGTTGGCAGCAGCTTTTTACAGCTTTTATGTACAGAGAGCCAAGAAAACAACTGAAAAGGAGGCACTTCAAGAACCATAAGCATTAGAAAGGAGCTGGAATAAGAATGAAGGGTGACCAGATTCCTTAAGATAGAAAACAAAATCATCTGGCTTCAGAAAGTCAGCCTTCTAGAAAATTATTTGGTTCAAACCTGGAAGGAAGAAAGGAGGTTCAGGGAGCTAAAATGTCCTCAAAGAAATAGATCTCACATATGTGTTTTGTGGCTAACCACATACTAGGCAGAGTGAATAAGGAAAAGAAGATTAGATGATAATTTCTTGGGGGAGGCAGCAGCATATACCAGATCTCTGCAGTGAGGAGTTGGATCCATAAATTAAGGAATAGATAGATAGACAGACAGACAGATAGATAGATAGAATGCTAAGTTAGCATAACTCAAAAGGAAAACCCTCCCTCCAAACAAGGCAGAAGTTGTGAGCAATTTACAATAAGCAGTTTAATTGTCTCTAATTCTCCCATATTTTTCATCTAAGTATTTTCTTTTATGGTGTTCTTGTAGTAAATCTCAAGATAAAAGCATTGCTGTTTTCCAAACTGCAGAAAATAAGCCACAGAGCCTGGAATAAAGAAGCTGCAGTTCAAGAATAAAAGTTAATTGCAACTGAAATATGTATCACAGACCAATGAAAACAGATAATTGAAAAATATGGGTCTTGAGGAGAAACAGATGATGGGGAAGGGTATGTGAAATTAGCTAGAAGAAAAGATACTTGTGCCAGGGATGGGTAATGGTGTGGATTAGAGTCAATCTCTAAGATATAAGATGTCTTAAGTGGAATTGATGATATATGTGTATATCATCATGATGTATGATATATCATATATGATGCCATAACAGATTTCAAAGATGCAATTGTCAGGAAGTGAGAAGGAGTTCCCAAAAACCATGGGGCATAGGATCCCAGGGAAGTGGGGGTGGGAGTGGGGCTGTTTGAATGATGACAAAGAGCTACTCAGACTTGCTAAATAAATTGAAATTCCCATAGCTGAGATGGTTAATGGGGGAAGCAGAGACAAGAAAACCCACTAACAGGCAAGACTAAAAGAAATGGGCTGTTAGGGAAAGGCAGTAACAAGAACAGTATGGGCTGGAATGAACAAGTAGTTAATTACACTAGCAAAGGGGAAGAAAAGGCAAATCCTTAAATATATTGCTTTTTCTGTCTGGTTTCTTCAGACATTGCTTGTCTGGAAAGACCTCCCAGCACCTGTTCTGATTAAAGGCTATGGACTGCTTGTAAGAAGAAAAAGTCTATTAGTATTAATCACTACTTCTCCACATAGGCAAATAATACTCTGTAAATGCCAAACATTGTATTAAACAGCCATGTTAAAAACTCTAGGCAAAGAAATATTCACACAGGAGAGATTGTGCAGATGCAATCTGAAGCATGTATAAACTTTGCAACGACCTACACAAGCCCAAAAGCATTTCTGCCAATTACTGGAGTAATAAATTCTAAGGATATTGGCCAATACTCTTCCTTCATTATCTTTTAGATATTTGATAAAACTCTCTGGTTTTGGATTGTGTCATGAACTGAGATTTTTCCTTTTCATTGTTTCCAGTAATTTCCCCTTTCTCCAATCTTCCATCACTCCTGTGAAGGTCATGATGACAATTCTACTTTTTCTCAGCAGAAGACAAATCTTCCACATCATGGCACAGTGAGGATTGGTCTTCAAAAAGTCCACATGCCCTTTTCTGAAAACTACCCAAGCCCAAAAATATGATCTCACTGAACTTTAGGCTCTTATTGCACAATCCCACATGCAATGGATGCCACACACTCGACCACAGTCTGACAGTGCTCATCCCAGCACCCTGGCATCAGCACTCAGGAGTGTCTCACCCAGGGGCCTGGCCAGGGCACAGAACTGTGACATTCCTCTCCTGAAAGTCTTCCCTGAGTAGCTAAGACACATCAGCATGAGTCTATCCACAGAAAAGCAAATTGTAATTTCCATTTGCATTTTTCTGATCGCAGATGAAGTGCATGGGTACCTCCACTTTATTCCCAGGTTTTTCACTCACTCAGGTAGTACTACAGAAATAACACTGGTACCCAGACAGTGAGAGATAAATGCATCTGCTCCTAATGCTGTGTGTCTTGTGAAAACCTTTTAGAGAGCAATTGAAGTGGGTTTAGATGCAGTTTTTTCACAATGTATTGCATGCTTGATGAACAGTAAAGGATCAGGTGACGTTTTATTAAAAATTCTATCAAGTGATGGATACATTTAGGTTGCAACAAAACAAAGCTCCAACACAAAAAAAAAAACAGAGCTGCTAAAAGCTTCCTTGTGGAGCATGACTTAGAGTAACACTTTTCTTTTGTAGTATAAGCAGCTCAAATTGTGATGCAGGTGTAAAAAACAGTCTAATCCTTGCTCAAGTGGACACTAAGCATAATTAAGCAGCAGCTGCCCATTTATCTTTGAATAGATACCTCTCAGCCAACTGAACAGTAACAGTGCTGAAAGATTTTTTTATTTTGCAAGTTTAGACCATGAAATGTGCTCAATATCAACTCAGTGAAAATTATTGCCTGACTTTAGGGAATGATTCAGCTCCAAATGGCAGACTCCTGATGGGTCTGTGCAGAAATCAAAGCTACCCAATTCATGATTAATCACAGGTCTTTTATTTCTTATTTCCCACTCCTTGGTTTGCTTTGATTTGCAGTTTGGTTTTAAATAATGAAAAGGTCCAGTATATTTCTGTTTCTTGTCTTTCCCTACTCTACCCTCATCAAGTATGACCCCAGGTTATTTCTTTTTTTGGCCACATCTGCCTCTTCATCTCACCAAATGTAACTTAGCAATATTATCATGGATATGCAAAGATGTAAACTCTTCTCAGAAATCACAGGGCATGTTTCTTTTTTAAGTTAGTTTCTCCTTTTTTTTGGCAGTTGACACTAGTTGAGAGTCTCATCTTACAAAAGGAAGGCTTTTACATTATAGATATGTGCAATGAAGTTGTTACCCTGGCTTCCCTCTATGGTCAATGAAGAGAAAGAGGTATCTCTGTAGCATGATTCATCTCTGTCCAAACAAGAACTAATCCAGTCTGAAAGTGCCCATTCCTTCCCACTAACTACTAAGGGACCCTGGGATTACTCACACCTATGTCATTCTAGTTTTATCTGTCTCTAACAGCAAGATGACTCTAGCCCAAATATTAACACAAATTGTTCAGACAGACAGAATAGTCCAGGCACATGGACAAATGAGCCCATTCCTTTCTCCCACCAGTCTTGCCTACTGTCTGCAGCACGCACAAGATGTGCTTTGGACCCTGCCCTTTTTCCAAGGCAAGGGTGGGAGTGCCTGGACCCATCCAGTGATATTAGCTGGGTCCAGAGTCTCACCTTTGCTGACCATATGGGGCAGTATTGGCAAGACTGAGCATGCCAGTCCCACAGAATATAAACAGAAATAATTTCCTGAGCCACCTCTATAGTGTGTCATTAACAAGCCAGTGCAACTTAATTGCCCACAGCACTTTTACCAAGCTGTTGAAACAGCTCTGTTATTCAGCATGCACCATATTAACCTGTGGAGAACAGCATTTGAAACAAAGTCCTGTTTCTCCAACCAAAAGAGAGAGTATTTATTAATTTTGCCCTCATGCTTCTTTAATTCCTGAACAGATAGATTAAATTAAATTAGAACAATAGATAAGTGAATTGACACAAAAAAAGAAAGGATTGTTACACATGTGATGTTGTCTTTTGAAGTACTTGATGCCTGATTAGGTGAGAGCTCTTCTAAACAGCAGCCTGAATAGCAGCTGATCACTCCAGGAAGCCCTGACTCAGGTTGTAAGTGGTGCACACACAAGAAAACTCCCCCTTTGTGACATTGAAGGGTGTGGCTTGGAGCATCTGTCATTTTCTTTTCCTTGCCCCATGAAAATCTGCCAGGCAGTTTCATCTGCAGTGCAAAGGGCACGCAGATCAGCACACTCAGCTGGGGTTGGCTGGGAGAGAAGGTGCCCATCAGCATGACAGGAAGGTGTGCCAGCTGGCACTCATCCATCATCTCAAATAAGGAGAGACTGTTTCTCAGCAGGATGGAACATAAAACAGGACAGTAATTTTGTGATTGAAGGAGTGCCAGAAAATAATAATATTTTAGAGAAAGGAACTCCGTTGCAGTTATATTTTTATCATCTAAATGCAGAACTGAGAGATCAGCTGGCATGATGTCAGGCATGAACTTGCAGTAAACACAGGAGGGGCCCTTTGCATCTGTACATATTTTGTGTAAATGGTAAAAAAGATGATGATCATGGATAATGTGTATTTTTCTACCAAAGTAATTTTGTGCAAGTGCCAAGGACTCCTCAATGAGTCAGTACGGAAAATTCCTCCTGAGCACAACTGATTCCTCTGCTTAAGTATGGTCTTCACAGTCATATGATGGACAGGATGACCATGAGAACAGCTAAATTCTTCTAGAAAGAGAGGCTGAAGAATGAAATAACATTCCAAGATTGCACTGTATTAGATGAGCTGGGGGATGAGATTTGCTGATTATCTGCCCCCAGACAGATCCATTAATCCTCTACTTCAAGGACAAATTATTTTGGGAGGAATATTGATCTCAGGAGAGAGAGAAGTAGGGTGAAAGAAAAGAAAATATGTCTTGTGCAATACTAGAGGGCTTGTATTCTGCAAGCATTAATAAGTAAACAGAAACTCTGGGTTTTTTAAATAAACTGGTGGAAGGTGCTTTAGGAAAAATAACTATTCTACAAAGAGAAGTTCCTCTATTATACATGGCAATCAAAGTTGTCGACATGATGCCAGTCAAATAAAAATTGTATTTCATGTCTACAATGGCAGGGCACTCTAAAACTTGCAGAAGCTGTAGATTTTCCAGCCATGAACTTCTAATAAATTTCTTATCACCAAATCAATCTGTGCAAACTGCATTTCTTTCCCTGTATCTGGGTAGTCACTAGTGTGTTTGCCTGCCTGCTGAATGTTTGTGGCTGAAGCCAGGCTGCAAGATGTGAAAGATAGTAGGACTCTCTTTCATACCTGCTGTAAACATGGAGTCCTTTCCTCTTTTTCCTTCCTCAGCTCATAGTTTATCTTTGTTTCTCTTCCTTTAGTGGCAAACTGGTGCAGTTGTGCCCATTTTCAGGGAGCAGGAGGGATGCCAGGGGATTTTCAGGATAGCTGTGCTCCCCAGGCAGGGGATGCAGCATGGAGTGCTGCCCTCCCCCAGTGCATCACACCTTCACTTATGGATTTTTCCTATCAACAGGTAGGAAAGCTGCCCTGTGGCAGATGTCATGCCCAGCCCCAGATAAAGGGTTTCAAGGTGGTGCATTTTTCTTGTAATGCATCAAGAAGGGAGGGGAAAACCTGCCTGCAGATACCCAGATGTGCTCACTGCCAGCACACAAATGAGAGTCATAGATCTGCACCTGCTCTTTGTGGCTTCAGGTGACTTTCCAGAAAAGAAACAAAAGCTCAGACACCTCGGAATTAATAGTGGTTTTGTGAAAAAATATTTTCCTCTAATTTCACATCTGTAAATGAGAATAATTGTGCTATCTTGTTAGCTGCTTACAAATGATGTGGCAGTGTCACATTACACAGAACACACTTGGCCATGTCAAATGATGTATTTATATACATGGTAGTGGCTGACCTCTCACTTTAAAATAATTCAGGGATGAAGGAATTCCTTTTGTTTTGTTTCTCTGTTGATTTCATGAGAGGCATTAGCCCAACAGTGTAGTAGCCTCTCAGTCAGGGGATGGGATTCAGGAGGGTGTATATAAACATTTCCTTCTTCCCCCCTGCAACACATCATGCAGGAGACCTGTCCTTACTATATGTGACCAGTGAAAAGCTCAATATTCTTTCTTCTACCAAAAGCAGGAAATCTCTGACTAATTTCTTCTATATTTTAGAAGACTTTTTTTTAAGACTTCCTTGAATTTCTAACATTAAAACTATCATGTGTTCATTTGACACAAGGATAATTTATAGCAATACACATAGGCTGATTCTGCTGTCATAATGAGAGAAGAGGGAAGAAGAAAAGAAAGCAATTAATAGAGCATTTGGGGATATGAAGTAAACAGAAATCCATTCTCTTCCCTTCCTCCTCTACTACACCCACACACCAACACATGTTCTCTAATTTGTTCTTTTGCATGAGACAAGGTTTTAGACAAGCTGTAAGACCAATTACTTTCTATTTAGCATAGGAAACAGCTAACTGAGAAATTGGATTTTAGGCAAACAATATGTGCAAGCCTGGTCATTTGTTCCAGAACCAACTTCAAAACACCATGGTGATACAATGTGTAACCTGAAGAATAAGTGAGCACTGTGCAATTTAGGCTACTTTTTGACCTTGTGTCTTTCATGGAACTAGAAGTCCTTTCTAACTTTTCTGTTAACTAACTACCTCAGTTATTCATCCTCTTCTCTGAGATGTCCTGAGACTTCTGCCAATAGGAATTGATCCCTGTGCCCAAAAGCTTACTATACTCTGTGGCCAAAAAGGGAAAAGGAGGGTGCAGAGACAAACGTGAGAAAAGGACATCAGCTTTCAAGCTCAACAAAGCTAGCAAGAAAAATTGATTTAATTGCTGTAAAGATTTTTGAATTCCCTTCAGGCTTCCACCTAACACTACTTGCCTCCACCACAGAAGCAGAGCCAAGGTGTAGAGATCCAGCACAGCACTCTCAGCTGGTTTGTGTGTGTGTTTGTCAGGGAAAGGCCTTTGGACAGCTTCACTCTATTTGCAGAACTGCCCTACCATATAGAGTCTGACAATTATTACGTTGAAAAAGACCCCTAAGATCATTGTGTCCAGCCTTTGACAGATCAACATGTCAAGCAGACCACAGCAGTAAGTGTATGTCCAGTTGTTTCTTGGACAGTCACAGGGATGGTGACTCCACCATGTCCCGGGGCAGCCTCTTCCAATGCTTAACCATCCTTTCAGTGAAGGAATTTTTTCTGATGTCCAACCTCAAACTCCCCTGCAGCAGCCTGAATCTATATCCTCTTGTCATGTCACTGGCTGCCTGGCAGAAGAGGCTGACCCCCACCTGGCTACAGCCTTCTTTCAGAGTTGTAGAGAGGGATAAGGTCCCCCCTGAGCCTCCTCTTTTCCAGGCTGAACACCCTCAGCTCCCTCAGCTGCTCTTCATAGGACAGACATGTGCTCCAGACCCTCCCCCAGCTCTGGTGCCCCTCTCTGGACTTGCACCTCAGTGTCTTCCCTGATTTGAGGGGCCCAAAACTGGACACAGGATTTGAGGTGTGACCTCACCAGTGCTGAGTACAGGAGGCAATCCCTGCCCCGTCCTGCTGGCCACACTATTGCTGACATAAGCCAGGTGCCATTGGCCTTCTTGGCCACCTGGGCACACCCTGGCTCATGTTCAGCTGCTGTTGACCAGCACCCCCAGGTCCTTTTCCCCAGGGCAGCATTCAGACACTGCTCCCCCAGCCTGCAGTGCTGCATAGCATTAATGGCAACCAAGTGTAGGACTCGAGGCTTCACCTCATTGAACCCTATTGAACCTCACAGAGCTGGCCAAGGCCCATCAATCCAGCCTGACAAATCCCTCTGTGGATCCTTCCTGCCCTCCAGCAGAACACTCCCACTCAACTTGGTGTTTGTGAACTTACTGGGCATGCATTTAATCCCCTTACCCAGATCATTGACAAGATACTAAACAGGAGCACCATGAGTATAGCAGCAGAATGTTCTCTCTGGCTCCTTGCTCTGCTCATAGCTGTGAGTTTGATCATGTACATATAACACTTGATTGTTAAAAGAGAAAGTATGCTCTGCAAAGGAGACAGACTGTAAAGAAGTTAGAAATCTGCAAGGTATAGCTCTTTAAGACATGGTAATGCCATATCACCTCCTGGCCAAGGGCTTTTGGCAGGATTTGAGTTTTTTTCCAAGCAATACATGTTCTTAAGCTGGGAAAATTAATGACTTTGAACCCCTCTTATACAAAATCTTGTAAATAAATACTGTTCTTGTCAGAGCAGAGAATTGCTTGCACAACAAATCCATGCTTCTTATCAAAACTTTTAATTTAAATTTCATTTTTACATTTTCATTAACAGCCTGTGATTGAGTAGTATTTTTTTCTGGTAAGATGAGAGAACTGAGATGCCATGCTTGATAAATAAATAATTTGGAATACTGCATATTTCAAGTCAAACCAAATCCATGATGATTGAAATGAAGTTATCACTTTATCATTTCTATCATGTGCAGTGTTAAAGACAGCTTTTCCTTGATTAAATGCCACCATGTTAAGTCAGAGTTTTTGGAAGATCTGAGTAGAGCTAATGGATTTCATTTAATGAATATTGAATATGACAAAAAACCATAGGATGGGTCACTCCAAAACTTCCTACAATTTTTAGCCAATTTAGTTGTGTCACTACAGCCACAACACAAACACAAGAGGACACATCCATTTAGGCAGCAGCTCAACAGTTAAAAGCCAGGTCTGGGTTAGGATGTGTTCAGTTGTTTCTTGTGGCCAGGGTGTCCTGCCATGAATGTGTCCTCTCTGCTCACCCCCAAAGTCCTTCCTTCCTCTGACTGAGGCATCCTGGCATGAGAGCAGCACAGGAGCTGCTGACTGCACTTCTGCAGACACTGTTTTCCTTCATGCACATGAACTTTTATGAACTCTTTGAACTCTTATTTTAAATCTTTTAAGTACTTTGCTGCAAATGCCTCCTTCTGAGCAGCTATCTGTTTGGCCACCTTGAACTGAAAATGTCTCCTCACACCCAAATTGTACAAATATATCATTTTGGACATTTTACTTATTTACTCTAAAGACTACTTTTGTTGCCCTGATATTTCTCTTACAAAAGTTTTAGAGGCAGCAATCTTAGTCCAGCCTTTGTAGTGCTATGTTGAGCAGGAGCAAAAGTATTTCATTTTTCTTCTAAAAAGGTGCAGTCATGATCCTTCAGATATCTCCTTTGTACCTATGTCTCAGTTTGAGTCTGTAATTTTTAATATCAGAGAATGAGCTCCTGATGGAAGGTTTCACCTTGTAGCTCATCTTCCTAGATACTACTTGACAGCATCCTATTTAACATAACATGGAGATTTAGCTATTTTGTTAGCTAAAACACCCATCTCTTCCTCCTCCCTTGCTTAACCCCAGATAAGCATTTCAACTGAATTTTCAAAGCCAAAATAAACCCATTCAGCCCTGGAAGTTGATCTCCATCAAATTTTCTTACTAGCCTGAGGATAAATGTTGACAAATCAAATGTGTCAAAAGTTTTCCCTCTTCCATTCTTCTCTCACTCCTGATGAAGTTTGAATGGTTCTCATTTTTTGTCTCTGAGTCAATGCTGTGAAGACAAATTTGAATCTGAAACTAAAATCAAGACCAGAAGAAGGCAACTAGATGAAGAAAAATAAAACATATGCATCTAATAGATAGCATCATTCAGATAACTACTGTGTTATTAATTCAAAGGAATTATGGCAGTAGGAAAAAAATATTAAGGAGAGAAATGGCAGAAAAAAATTAACATTACAGAATTATGTCAGGATATATCTTTTAAAGTATCATCAGTAAAAGGATAATTAACTGTATCCAAGAAGAATAAAAAGCAGCCATAAACCAAGAGCTAACTAAAAGGCATTCTGCACTTCTGGGATGGAGGATCAATTGTGAATCCACAGTGGAGAACAGATTGGACAGCCAGATGAGTCACATAGTTGTGCCTGGGTTGGCTTCAAACACAAATTCTTCTGCAGGTGCTGCCATCTGGATATAAACCTTTCTCTGCTCTCCAGTGAGAGATTTTCACTGTTTTCTTCTGCTCTGCCAAAAGGAGGGGCTTCAATAAATTAAACATCAGTTTTCTCCTGAGGCACCAAGTGCTAACAAATCCTTACAGCTAGGAAAACCTTTCTGGGCTGAGGAAACTGGGAGTAATTGAACCTCATGGCACTTTGCACCTTGAAGTCAGTCCTATCCTGAAAACCAGCCTCCAGACAAGGAACTGCCAGGTTTGAGGTGGAGCTGTAATGCCTAATGCCTCAGGTGCATGATCATCTGTTATTTCATTAGATCCAAGTTGTGGGAGTCCAGGACGTCCCCCTGACTTCCTTGGGTGTCTCAAAACCCCCCTGGCAGGCCTCTCAGAGACCCTGGAATGAGACCCAGGTGTTTCAGGGACTGAATTTAACCCCTTGGGAAAATCTGCCAACATTGCAGGAAGAATTACAAGTCACAAAAATAAGTAGAGTATAAATTAGACTGTTAGAATGTAGATAAATAGATTTCTGAGATGTCTGTGATAAGAAACACGTGGCCAGCATGGAGGATTTGGGGCGTGGCGTGCCCCTTCCTCCTTCTCCTCTGTGCCATCCATGTTGGATGGAATGCTGGCAGCCACAGATTGGATGGGGACAAAACTGGACAGTGTAATAAGGTTGTACTGTATTGGAAAGTAACTGTAAATACAAAAGACGTAGATTAGAGTATAAAAGATAGGTCCTGCCTCTCGCAGACAGCATTTGGTCATGGTTGCCTTGCTGAAGGACCTCTGTCAGGCTGGCTGGACACTTTGTAGATAAGATATAATAAACAACCTTGAAACCACAGAAGATCGTCCTGAGCAGTTTCTCGCTGGCGGCTTCAGTAAAACCCCGAATCCCAAACCCCCTACATGTCCATCTGAGGAGGTCTCACGCCTGAAGAGACCCTCGGGCAGTGACACAAGTCACAATAGCCAGCAGAACAGTCACATCCATTATTAGCCTATCCCAAAAGTGAAATGCTCCTTAAAACTTTTAACTTCAGTGCTTCACTTGGAGCTTACACTACATAGATCAAAGTTATCGACAGTCTTTGCTATTTCAAGATCTTTTTATTGAGTATGAACTCCAATAAATGATCAAGTCTCAGAGAATTCTCCTTTGTGCTGGGCTTTTGGGAAGGCTCTGGCTATGCAGGTCATGATCTTACTCCTATCACCATGAGAGATACCATAACTCTTCAGTCTGTTAGCCTGCCCAAGCCAGTCTCATGAAGTTCAAGAAGGTCAAAAATGAAACTCAAAGTTCTTCACCTGGGCCAGGGCAACCACCAGTACCAGGAAAGAGCGGAGGATGAATCCTTGAAGGAGGACTTGGGGCTTGGTAGGTGAAAACCTGGCCATGAGCTGCAATGGGCACTCACAGCCCAGGAAGCCAGCTCTGTCCTGGGCTGCATCCAAAGCAGCACAGCCAGCAGGGCCAGGGGAATTCTGCCCTTCTGCTCTGGTGAGACCCCTCCTGCAGTGCTGCACCAGCTCTGCATCCCCAGTGCAAGGCAGACATGGACCTGTTGGGGCTGGAACACCTCTCCTGTGAGGACAGGCTGAGAGAGATGGGGTGTTCACATGGCAGAAGGGAATGCTCCAGGGAGACCTTAGAGCAGCCTTACACTGCTTTCAAATCCCTTCTAACCCAAACCATTCTGTGACTGGATGATTCTGAAGGTTCATGAAGAGGGAAAAAGCTGAGGGAAGAAACAGCAATTAGCTCTTTAGATATTGAAATTTTCGAAGTTATGCAAGGTATAAGAATTATGGACAGAAAAAATTGTGGTTGTTGCACGATACGAGAAAAGAGCATGTAGTTACTTGCATAAAGAAATACTTTCTCCTAGCAAATAATTTCCCAGGAAGTCTTACTAGAAGATTTCAGACTGAAAATCACTTGAAAGGTACCTACTGCATATGGACTGTGTTGGGGAGAAATACTGTCTTTAAGCTGCTGACCTTGGAGAACTATGGATAACACATTAATGACATTGGAAAGGAAAAGATAATGACAGCATGATTTTGTTCTATAGAAGAAATTAAAATGTGCTTACTAAATGGATGACTAGAATGGATGATGTGCAAATGAGAGGACCTGCTCTGATCTGGTACTTTGTTGTTTATCTTCTTTGTTTTCAAATTAACAAAATTTTTAACGGTGTATTACTACCCTATGCAAAAATCTGAGCTCTGGTTTTTGACAAACACTGTGTTGAAAATCAGATGTGTATTTAGATTATGATTAGACATAATGAAGCAAGGAAAATTTATTTAAAAAAACCCAAACCAGAATAACTTCTGGAGGCTGTTTACACAGGAAAAGAATTTTCAGAGCATTCACAGAAGCTTTAACCTCCTTTCCACTACTAAGTTCTATTTAAAACTATAAAGGATATTGTTTACATTTCTAATTATCACTCACTGGAGGAAGGCAATCCATTCCTCAGGGAGCAGTTTTTCTTTTGGCTTCTTTGTCTTTGCTGTGCACAGGTATTAAAAATGGAAACATCAGTAATAGGAACAGCATGAAAGAAAAGCAACAAGAACAGGCATAACATAAAACTGTCAAGATCTAGTAAATGGAAGCTGTTATTTTTTGTTCCAGTTTGAGTTCCCCACCCAAACAATCTGGAATCTTCTTGTGGGGAGCTCAAAATAAAATGCCCAACTTTCTTTTAACTCCACTTTTTTTTTACCTCATGTCTGTTAGATGTGAACCATGAACAGATATGAAATAAATGCTAGCAGATCTAAAATTATGCACTTTTTAATATAAGAATTCAAAAGTATGTTGAGTTGGGAAATGACAAATGCAACAAAGATAGCAACAAAGAATTTGTTATCTTCATATTTAGCAATATGAATCAGTAACAATACGAAGTGACTGACATTAAAAAAATAGAGTTGGGATCCTCTGTAGGTATGATACAGATGCCCCAGACACTCACCTGATAACCAGATGAGTTTCTGATGATCTTTGCTTCTTTCTCATCAGTGAAATCTACTGCTGAGCATATATTGAATACTGCTTTTCCCAATGAAGTTTTATGTATCCCCAAGTGAACCATCAGTAAAAGAATTTAAGTTGAATTCCTGAGTGGATGTATATGTGTGTCCTTCAGAAAACAGAGTTTAACTCTTAGCACTCATGTGAGTTGTACTGTCCTGTATGTACAGAGGGGAGGACAGGGTGTCTCAGCATGTCAAACTGCTCTCAGGTCCCTTTTCCTGTCTTTCCTCCTGTTCCCACCTAAAAGCAGCAGCATTAAGGCAACTCATTAAAAGAAACTGAAGGAGCTTACTGTCTGAGGGAATATATCTCTCTAATCCTAACTAGAAATCCAGGACTTAGATTCTCACTGGCCACTTTTTAAATATATAAATTAAAGAGGGGAAAATGGGACGTTTTAGGCTTCTTAACCTAGAAGCTAACTTACTGTGAAGCAAGAACATATATTTGGGTTGTTCCAATATGAGCTGACTCTCAGCAAGGCAATGTGGCAGTTTTATCTCTAATCTAAAAAGAAAAGGCTGGCTTTTTGGCAAAGTGATAAACGTTTCTTTTTTTATCACCTGACATACTTGTGTTCCTGATCATGATTTCTGAAAACCTGTGGTGCTCTTGCTTGGGAAATGAAGAACATCCCAGAATGCTCATTGCTTGGCCCTGAGCAGGGGCCAGGCTGCTCAGTGGTGCTCAGGGACAGGGGGAAGAGCAGTGGCCATAAAATAAAGCATTAGAAGTTCAATCTCAACATGAGGAAGAACTTCACACTGAGGGTGGCAGAGCACTGGAACAGGCTGCCCAGGGAGGTCGTGGAGTCTCTCTGGAGACTTTCAAAACCCACCTGGACATGTTCCTGTGCCACCTGCTCCAGGTGACCCTGCTTGGCAGAGGGTTGCACTAAATGATCTGCAAGGTCCCTTCCAACACAAACAATTCTGGGATTCTGGGATCTCACACATGTCTGTTCTCAGTCCTAATGCCTTCATTTCTCAGGCATAACTAAGTTGCAGTACCAAAATTGAGGGGATGCCCAGAGCACACCTGCTGTGTGCAAATGCACACCTGTGCAATAAAATGATTAAGGCACATTATCTTTTCTTAAGCTATAGTTAAGGAATAGCATACGACAAACAATAGTTCATACTCAGTTCTGAGATTGTTCTGGATGTGTATCTGAGATTGTTCTGGATGTGTAATGCAAGTATTATTATTAACAAGAATTTAGCTTGGAATTAATTCTGGGAACACTGACATGCACAACCTGTACCATATAAAGACATTCACAAGTTAAAGTAGCACCATAATTTTATATTTTCTTTCAGCTGGAGGACATGTGTTGTCTTTGTTTGTTATCCAGACCTTTCAGATCAACCAGTGAGAATCATCAGTCATCTAAGATTGCCCAATTTACTCACATATTCACTACAGAGATTTTGGTGTCATTATTTCCACAACAATAGTATACTGTGATCTCACTAGGGGCTTCTCTGCAAGTCTTTGAGTCTTATTTTATTCATGAGGGTCTGTCTTTGGCTTGCTGTTCTCCCTTCTTACACTCTCTCTGGGTAATCTCACCCTTCACTTCACATGCAAACAGATTTGCACAGATCTGCTCCATGCTTGCCAACCACCACCAGCAAAAAGCTGCTGTGGCTGTCCTGACATCAGGCACAGGCAATGTTATTTTAGCTGATTTTAGTTACTGGTGGCTGTAGAAAATAGTCCAGAATTCTGGGAACCAAGATCTTTGAAAATTAAGTAAATTGAAAGATAAACACAACTAAATGTTACAATTAAGAATTCTGACTTCAAAAGGATGTTTTTGGATAGAGAGAGAGAGATATTAAGGGCTCTAAATGAACATACAGCTAATGGGAACGAAGTTATGAAAATTACAACAAATTTGGAGCAAAAATTCATAAATGCAAATATGGCAAGCCTAAATATTTCTTCCCTAAGATGCCCAACAGAAGAGGAAAACAAGGGCAGAAGATTAACTATTTTCTGCTAAATCTATGAAATGAGAAATGGTATTATAAAGAATAGCAAAAAAATAAACTAATTCAAGAGACAGAGAGGGATAGTAACAGAGAAAAACAGATTAATTGCTTGGGCAACAGTGGCAAATATTTCAGCTTTGGTAGCATGCACAGCTTCAGGGCAAATCCTGAACTTTTGAAACAAAGCCAGTGAAGCAAAAGGAAAACAGGATAAAATGTACTATGAGCTATCCAATGTGGCTCATGGCACCTAATATCTCTCTTCAGTAAAAAGCTGATTTCAAAACCTAAAAATATTTCTAAACTCTAGGATGTCTCTTATCTATCTGGATTTTCATGGAGTAGGTGACAAACTATCCCATATCATAGTTTATTGTTGAAGCGAAGAAGAAAAAATAAGCAGAACTATAAAATTATAATAAAATATGAAGTATATTGTATATGACAATAAAATGAAACAATAGATGGTTTTGTGTTTCTTTTTCTTCTGCCTTTGTTTACTTTGTTGTTGTCATCATCATTATTTCAGAGAAGAAATTCTAATGCTGAAAAAGTAAATACTGTCATGCTGGGAGTTTCCCAGGGAAGGCTTCAAAGATATGCATGAAAACTTGAAGTTTCTCTTACCTTGTATTTTCACAACAGACCTGACTTCACCTTCGTTGAAGTTTACTAAAAATGGGTGTTTGGGATCATCATTAGTTCAAAGGTTTGGAAGATCATACAGGATGAATGGGATGACTTTGAAAGCTGGAGTTACAGGCATGGGTTGAATTATACCTCTGCTAAATACAGGTTTGCAGGTTTTAGAAGTCTGACTAGAACTTCTGTTAGGAAGTCATCACTGAAAAAAGGTTCAAGAAATACTTGAATGTATCATATCAATCACAGAGTGGTTATAAGTCATCAGTGCAATGAAAGCTGAGGGGAAAAAATCAAATGCAATCTCAAAGAAAGTCAAGCAGGACATTTCTAAAAGAGACATTCTGAGGTAAAGAAACTAGTGCAGTATAAAAGGAAGCTTGGTTCCTAATGACAGGCTATAACATGGTTATTACTGGTAGCCAAGGGCTCATCTTCAATCAAAAGGCTCAAAACCCCAAGAGATACCAAAGATAAAAATGTAGAAAAATTAAACTCTTTTCTTCTCTACCCTCAGTACTCTCCTACTTCTGACAGTATTTTTAGCCTCCTAAAATTTGATCTTGAAGCAAGATTTTGGAGTTCTCATCACACAGAGGTGTCGCTTGAAGTATTGCACAGAATTGCATACATTGTGCAATCATTTGAAATGTGCCAAAAGAACTTCTCAGTGATCATGTCAATCACTGACTCCTCTGCAGCTTGTGTAGGGCATCCTGGGCCAGCTTTAGACAAGCTAGCTACTGGGAAAGGAAACCCTGTGAGGGGTGCCAAAGGCAGGAGAAATATGATGCTGTGACTGCTGTGGTACTGCCTCACATCTGCAGCAGCAGTGGCCTCCAGTCCTGAATCTGGCAGCTGGCAGAGCATGTGGGGATGTCTGCAAAGATCTGAGGTTCCATTCTGCTTTGAGTGTGAGGTAAGTAGATACTAAGAGCTCACTTGTTTTCTGTCATTGCAGAAAGGAGTATTTTTGCCCAAGAAACAAATAGCCAAATGCATTGTTTAGTCAACATGCAGTAAGCACTTAGATTTGCTTCTAAGTGACTAATGAGATACATAATTTGGTTTATGTTTCTATAAGAAGCTGTAGAGGGTCGACCCTGGCTGGATTTCAGGCACCCACCACAACCTCTCTCTAACTCCCCTCTGCAGATGGACAGTGGAGAGAAAATATAGCAGAGGGTTCAGGAGTTAAAGACTGGGGCAGATCACTCACCAAAAACTGTCAAGGGCAAACCAGACCAAATTACAGATATTAATTGAATTTATTACTAACAAAATCAGAGCAGGATAATGAGAAGCAAAATAAGATCTTAAAAATACCTTCCCCTCAGCCCTCCCCCCTTCCCAGTTCTACTTCTTCCCTTCCCAGGGAGACAAGGAATGAGTGTTATGGTCAGTTCATCACAGATTTTTTCTCCCACTGCTCAGGGAGAGGAGTTGTTCCCCTGCTGCAGTGTGGGTTCCACTCCCATGGGAGACAGCTCTCCATGAACTTCTCCAACATTCCATTCCATTCCATGAGCAAGAGTTCTCCAGAAACTGCTGCAAAGTGGGTCACACTTCCATGGGATGCAGTCCTTCAAGGAGAGGCTGTTCCAATGTGGGTCCTCCACAGGATGACAAATCCTACAAGAAAACATGTTCCAGAGTTGAATTCTCTTTTCAGGTCCCTGCCAGGAGCCTGTTCCAGCACAGGTGTTCTACAGGTTCACAGCCTCCTCTCAGGCATCCACCTGCTCCAGCATGGTGGATCTCTGCATCCCTGTGGATCCCCATGGGCTGTGGGTGGATCTCTGCATCCCCCATGGATCCCATGGGCTGTGGGTGGATCTCTGCATCCCTGTGGATCCCCATGGGCTGTGGGTGGATCTCTGCATGCCCCATGGATCCCATGGGCTGTGGGTGGATCTCTGCATCCCTGTGGATCCCCATGGGCTGTGGGTGGATCTCTGCATCCCCTGTGGATCCCCATGGGCTGTGGGTGGGTCTCTGTGGATCCCCATGGCTGCAGGGGCACAGCTGCTTCACCATGGTCTTTACCACAGGCTGCAGAGCAATCTCAGCTCCAGCATCTGGGCACCTCCTGCCCCTTCTTCTCTACTGACCTTGGTGTCTGCAGAGTTATTCCTCTCACATGTTCTCACTTTGCTCTTCTCTGGCTGCAATAACATCTGCACTGTAACCCTTTTTTCCCATCCTATATCTGTTATGACAGAGGTGTTAGTCATTTCTAATTGGCTTGGCCAGCAACACATACATCTCAGATCAGCCAGGGATTCTTTTTATCAGACATGGGGAAGCTTCTGGTAGCTTCTCAGAGAAGGCATCTCTGTAACACCCCTGCTACCAAACCTTGGCCCTGCAAACCCAATAGAGAAGCATAAAACGTATCATTTCAAGCAGATATTGAAAAATGGCCTATGTGCCATGAAAGGCCAGTGTGCCAGACAGTGCAGGTCTGCAGCTGCCAGAAGCATTCTTACACAGGGGAGAATGTCAGATTGCACAAAAATGAAAAGGAAGTAGGTCTTAAATGGAAATAAAATTCTAACTGGATTTGTATCTGTAAGGAGAAGGATAACAAATATCTTTGAAATAGGAAGCATTAGAGGTAACAAATATTGGTAAGTGGAGATAATGTATACAGGAACAAGTATCAGGCCATTTCTTTGTAAATCATATTTGTTTAAGGCCATAGAAAAAGATGAAATGAAAGATTAAATGAAAGATTAAATGAAAGATTAAATGAAAGATCACTATTTTAAAAGGACAAAAAATAGTGAAAGGACAGTAAAGACCTTTTGAGACATATTGTGTTATAATCAAGTTCTCAGAAATCTATAGCAATGATCAAGCTAATTCTTTGAAATGCCACAAGGAGCTTTCCATGGTATGGTGGAAAAGTGCAAGTGAATGAGTATGGAGAAAACAAGAAACACAGCTTGAAAGGGAGTTTCCTCTATGCCAAGGAAAGCCCTTTTCTAAAGCCTCTTGTCTTCTCTGCCAGTGCTCAGGCAGGGAGGCAGGTGCCTGGTGAGCTGAAGGCACCCTGAGGCAGGAGGAGCTGCCTCCCTGCCATGCTGCCCAGAGCACAGATGCAACACACAGAGGAGCATCTGCCCCTGTGATAGCAGAGAAGCTTTCCAAAACATCCACTGTTTAAAATGTTCACCTCAACAGCCCTTCAGCTGCCTGCACCATGCTGTGGCTGGCTGTGTCCTGTGTTTTCACACCCCAAGGCATGGACTGTGATGTTCTGCCAGCAGGAGATGCAGGCATGAGGAAGGGACCCAGGAGCAGGGAACACAGGCAGCAGTGCATTTTTTACCTGTGGGACAAGGGCTGAGTCAGGCAGAGAGTGTGCTGAAAACACTGATGTTAGGTGCTAAGGGCAGAGGGCTCTGGAGGAAGTGGTCTGACCTTCTGCCCCCTCCCAGTGTCAGAGAGGCCAGAGGAACAGGGATGACACAGGAGACCCAGGGGATGCAGCCAAGGCTGGTTGGCAAAAGGACAATAGAGACAGATAGAAGGATGACTGGCACTGGAAGGGGAGATACAGAAAATACAAACAAATGAAAGAAAGAAGTCAGCAAAAGCCAGTCATTGCCAAGCTGCCTGGCACAGTGTCACCCTGAGTTTTCCCTTGCTCTCCCAGCAGCCAAGGGCAATGTGACAGCACTCAGGCAGGCAGGAGCCCTCCCCTGATGGTGGGTGACAGTGTGGTCTGGCTGGCATTCAGCTGGGAAGAGCAGAGGTTTGTCCTTCAGACAGGACAAGGACACCCCATAATTGCCTACAAGAGAGCATGGGAGGCACTGTGCTGCCAGCCAAGGAGCAGGGACTGCTCCTGCATGCTGATGACAATTTCCTGAGTAGGAAAGAGCATCCTTATGTCATCAGTGGAGGGAACTGTCCACAGAGGTATTTATGCCTATGGAACATGGAGCAATCTTTAGCTTAGACATATTTAAAGCCCGTGATAACCTCTGTAAATGTAAGGCAAAGGTAAAAATGAGTAGGGGTGTAGAAAATGGTTTTAAACAGACAGAAAGATCTTTTGAGCTAGGTATGCTTAAGCAGCAAAGATGGTGTACCAGGGAATCCCCAGTTAATTCTTTTGTTTGAAATGGGCAGAATGACTGAGCACATGTGAATCTCACCTGGCACACTTGGTAGATCAGCTGGTTTATTCTGAAGGTTGGACCTGCTGCAGCAAAGCAGGGCACACTCCACTCTGCTCAGACTAGCCCCATTCCACAGGAGAAAGTCCAGGGAAAAAAAATACTGCAATATTTGAGCCACTTTTTCTAGCCCCAGTTGACAGAAGTCAACAAGGCTGAGATTTTAATTTGAGAGGCAGCAAGCAGCAGACTTTTCTGTCTCTGTCACTGCCTGGTAACCTGGACATAGTCTAAACTTATTGCATCATTTGTCTCCAGACACCTGCACACAGCATGGATTTTACCTGGACTGAGCTCATGTCTATCCCATGCATAGTGAAGATCTGTCATTTATATCCAGCAGCTCTCAATGGAAACACTGGCCTGAATTTTGGTCAAAATGTCACCTGACAATATCAGAAAGACCAAGTGTTGCCCAAGGACCAAATCAAAGTGTCTGAAGGTAGCACACAGTAGCACTCCTTAACATTATTCCAGCAGAGATCATCTGATTGACTTATTGATTCCCTGCAAATACCCTTCAGCAGGATCTGCTGTAGAGATAAGAAGAAATAGCTTATGACTCTTCTGTAAGCTTTAGTACAGAAAACAAATAATCACGTGAACAGCAGAGCTAACAAAGCTCAGTCATCATTGCCATCTGTCCCATACAGTTGGATTTTGCTGGGCTGACAATACCTCTGCTCTGTAAAGACACTACCCTGATCTTTGTCTTCTGCCTGGCTTTGACCTGGGTGCTTATTTTCATGAAACTGTCCTCTAAAGTGGCTTGAAAATTGTCTGAAGTTCAAAAGTAAACAGACTGGAATAGACACACAGGCATGTACAAACACATAGAGGACAAGGAAGCTCATTTTCCTTTGAGAACCAGGCTGAAGAATAAGCTGTAACTTTCATTTCTGAGAGAGACAGGAAGAATATCTATCAATAGAGAATTGCAACTTAAATGTATCCCCAAGTAATACTGATCTCAGTACTTGATTGTGTGTTAGGTTGCTAAAACAACATCTAACTCTGTTATTTTCAGGTGCTTATTTCACTTGCTTATTTAGCTTGGAGAATTAAGTCATCACGTCAACAGTCAATGATGGAGTAAATGTTCAGAATTAATTCTGTTCTAAGACCAGATCTTTCTCACATGGCCAGCCAGTGCAGCACAGCCCACTTGAGCACTGAGACTGGGTTTGCATTAAAAGGTCCATAAGCTCACAGCAGCATAGGAAGCCCATCCTGAAGTCCTGGGGAGCAGAGGATGTGTCATCTGTCAGTTGCAGTTGGCATCAAGCTCTTTCAAGAGAAAGAAATAAACATCATGACAATCTCACCTGTCAGATACTGAAGGACTGTCAAATCCAAATTTCTCAGATACTTTCATTGTCACATGAAAAGGCTGTCACTTGTGATTGATGGTTCTGACTTTGTTTGGGGTGGCATGATGCCTCCAGAGAACATCCCAGGGAACAAGGAAAAAGCTTGGAAGAGCATTTCAGGCTAGGCAAGCCCACTCTCAAGGAAGACTTTTTTGCTTTGATTTATTTTGTGTTCCTACCTTGGCTGGGTCCCAACATCAGAGCCAGAGGATGGCTCAGGGCACCCCAGAAGGGAGAGCATTTCCCTTGAGCACTGGCAGGCTGGGAGCTTGTCCTGGTTTGGAGATGGGCATCTGCCAAGAAAGGCAGGAGCTTCTCTTTGAAATGGAGAATGTAAACCCCTCCCTCCAAATTATTATAATTTTGAAATTAAGGGACCCTCAGGCAAAGATATGGGAATTAGGAATAACGGTTCTTTACTAGGAAAATTAAAATAGAAATACAGTATTACAAAGAACAATCCCAAAACACTGACAGAGTCAGAATACAACCTGACACCCTGTCAGTCAGTGTGTTGGCACAGTCCCATTCCATGGTGGCTGCATCCTCCTGCAGTGGCAGATGTGGTTCAGCTGAAGCAGTGCTCCTGTAGAAGGTGCAGCCTTGCTCTGAAGGTCCAGAGATGATGTGGAAAGGTCCAGTTTTCCTCTGGAATCCAGTGGAAAGAAGGTCCCTTGGTGTCCAAAATCTCAGGTTTTATCTAGGTAGGAAAGGCTTGGCTCCTCCCCCTGGCTGGAGCATCTCTAAATGGAATGATGTAACTTTATCAGTCATGCAGTGGGACTCAATGGCTCAGCATCAGATGATATCTTCCTGGAGGGAGGATGGGTTGTGGAAAAGATAAAGAAGATTGCCCCACCTGTTTTTAAAGATGGCCATTAGGAGATAATATGTGCCACAGAGATAAGGGTCACTGCCCCACCCAGCTTCAAGAGATGGTGAGAGAATCCACATTTCTGGCCACATCCTGTATTGCAGCCCAAGACACAGCTCTTGCACAGTTGCTCTTCTGCACCCTCCTTCTTTCTCTTCTTCCCTCTTGCCCACTGCATCCAGTTTCTGTGATGATCTCAGCAGGCCTATCCACACAGCTGACTTCCACCACTGCTGTACCAAGTCCACCTCCCACAAGAGATCAGACTTGACAGGAGTTTGCCTCAAATGCAAAGTGTAAAAAGGCATTTGCTACTCCGTGCCTTTTCTGAGGATGTGTTTCAGAACTGTCATGTCACAATATGGAAGCCACCTAGGAATGGTGAGCATCTCATTATTACACTTGACCTGATCTGCTGGTCCAGGATATGAATTCAATAGCAATCATTTTGCTTCCCTCCTCTTCTGAAGGAGCCATCTCAGATCAATGGTAGTGATTCTCCTAATAATCATGAAAAAAGAGGATGTGGAGAATTAAATGTCAGTGAGCTTAGAAATGATTTTAATCAAATGATGAACTATTTAGAAAGTACCTGAAAGATAAAGAATACATCCTGTATTGCAGCCCAAGACAGAGGTGCAGCCTCTGTTCCTCGTGCTGCAGTGGGATTTGTGAGTGCTGAGTGCCTCTCCTCCCTGATCTGTAGGGAGTCTTTTGAAGGGGAAAGGCTATCAGAGAAAGGGACAAGTGGTGAAACTGAGGGAAGGCCCCAGATCTGGGAGTAACAAAGCTCAAAGCACGACTCTCTCCAGTTTTGGCACTTTCCAGAAGCAAGGAATCTATGGCCTCTGTGAAGTGCTGGGGAGACAATCAGCATTGTGTGCTGGTGTAGCTAATTCTGGACACAGGAGAGGGATTCAGCTTTCTTCCCTGTATCATCATATCCTATCATATCAATCATATCATATCAACCATCCTCTCTCTGAGAAAAAAAAATGCAGGCACTGGAGCACCAAAGAAAAGGAAACAGAGTTGGTGAGGGGTCTGGAGCATGTCTTATGAGTAGCAACTAAAGAAACAAGTGATAGGCCTCAAGCCACACCAGGGAAGTTTAGATTGGGCTTTAGGAATAATTTCTTCACTGGAAACATGATCAGGCATTAGAACTAGCTGCCCAGGTGTGGATACTGGTGAAAGCCAGGGAAGAAGCAGCTTGAATTTTCTTAGGCTGCTCAATGAGTACATGAGAGAAAGAATTATAACAATGATTGAGCACCTGCTGGATGCATGAGAGATGTGATGTTTTGGTGAAAGTGTGTTTACCAGGGGTGTCACTTTCCTTGCAACAATGAAATCACTTCTATCCTTAGTTCCATGATCTACTCTATAACAGTATGGTTTGATTCTTTAATAAAGGGCTTTTTGCTTCTTTCTGCATGAATGAAGTATTGTTGCTACATCCTTTTCACTGCTCTCCTAGCCTGGTAGCAACACCCAGGGAAGTGATGGGATCAACATCCCTGAAAGTCTTCAAAAAACCAGGGAGATGTGGCAACTTGGGGGTTAGTGGTGAACATGGCAGTGCTGGGTGATCAGTTGGACTTGGTGAACTTAGTGGTCTTTTTCAACCTCAACAACCTTATGATTCTGTGATAATGGTAGCATATCCTTGTCCCTGGACAAAGATTATATGCCCCAGCACCAGTTTTCTGGCTGAATTCTGGGGAGGGCTCTGGCTGCCAGGGTACAGCTGGCAGAGATGCCCTGTGCACACAGCAGTCAGCCCCAGCTCCTTTGCTGCTATTTAAAAGCAGTACCTTTGTGACTCCATGCACTGGGACACAAACCAGACCACTCATTAATATTCTGCCAGCAACACACCTTCCTTGCCCAGTAAAAATAACATTAAAAAACCACAAAATCCTGTTGTTCTGTCTTCCTTCTATTACTCATTGTCCCTGTTGCAAGGAATATCTGACACTGGTAGATCAGTTGTGGCAAAATGGTGGTGTCTCACAGGAATTGCCGTGTCAGATCCTGTCCCTATCTCAGTGACCCCATGACGTTCCCAGGATACTCTGC
This sequence comes from Muscicapa striata striata, assembly GCA_030060385.1. Lineage (NCBI taxonomy): Eukaryota > Metazoa > Chordata > Aves > Passeriformes > Muscicapidae > Muscicapa > Muscicapa striata. The sequence continues at coordinate 3,811,625 of JAREIS010000031.1, forward strand.
AGCCAATCCCTACAGTGTCTTCTTTTCAAATATTTGGTTTAGAGAGAATTTAGCTCTCACTCTTCTGCCCCTGAAGCTAAGAGCCCAGATCTCCCCCTTTTCTGTGATGGAGCACCTTTGGACAGTTTCCAGAACACCTTTGGTTCTTTCTAGATTTGGTTTTTGCAGCATGTCTCACCTGATGCCACTACACAAGCCAAGGAATGTCCCCAGGCTGCTTCCTGAGCCTCTCTATTGTTTTCACATTGTGCTGTAGCAGGTGCTTGGCATTGCCTGCACCATGCAAAGCTGTGCTCTGCTGGCAGGGCTGGCAGTCTTCTCTCACCCAGACATGCAGAGAGAACCTGCTGTTGGATGGACATCACTGCAGGGGACTCTTGGTGGGTGCTGCTGTGGGGAGCAGGGCTAGCATGACACTGAGGGCTGGGATTAAGTGTCTGCTGGGGTTGAGGGGAAGTTGGACTTTTCCTCAGTCCATGGGAATCTCTCCCTGCAATAAAGCTGCTTCTTGGCCTGGAGTCTAAAGACCACAAAACCATGTCTTCCTGCAGGATGGGAGGAGCAAGGCATGTCTGTGATACTTGCAGATGGTTTTGGGAGAGCCTTGGCCTTGATGCTTTCAGCCAGATTACTTCTAGAGAAATGAAAGATGAGCTTAGTGAAGCACCTATCTAGAGTCCCTCCTCCATCCCAGCCTGCCTCAGAACACTTCTCACCCTGGCCCAGGCAAGGGAGAGTGTTGGACAAATCAGTATCAGATGGAGATAGCATTGGTGTGCAGACCTATTGTCAGACTCTGTGCACAACTCTCAGCCTCCCATAAACTGGTTTAGGAATGAGGGAGTTAGAACTCCTGTGGAGAAAGCAGGGAACTGGGGACAGTTCACCAAAAGCCTTACAGACACATGTTCCTGTCCCATCCCAGTGTTTTGCCTCCTTCACTCTTCTCTACACACAAGCAGGAGTCTGGGTGGCAGAAAGCAGTAAGAGGTTAATAGGCACACAGATTAATGCTGGATGTCACACAGTCTGTCCTAGCAGCTCCATCACGTGTGACAGGGTGCTGTGCTTGCTGGCACAAGCCAAAGCTCCCCTCATCTTGCTCTCCCTCATCTTGGGTTTTTCCTTGTTGTGTTCTGCAAAGAAGACCTGCCTCATGGCTTTCTGTCTGTCTGTCTGTCTGTCTGTAAGTGCTCTCTGACACAAGGTAGGCAGAATATCTTTACTGGTGAATGGCTCAAATTGTTCCATCCTGGTACAGAATATCCCACCTGTTCATGATTCAGCATCTCAGAAGAATGTTATCTCCAGGATGGAAATGAACACATGTCAGCCACAATATTTTTTTACCATTATTTCCATTTAAACCTATAATACTATGATTATTCTTGCATATATTGAAAATACCCTTGTTTCCACTGGCTTGCTTTTTTTCAGTTCTGATTTTGGGCTTGGGGTTTTTTATTGTTGGGGGATTTTATAGGGCTATTAGCACTCCTGTAAAAAAAGAGAACCACTGACAATCAAACCAACAACTACACACTGAGACCTGTTGCAAACACTTTCAGCATCAGATGTGCTGGAAAATCCAAAGACAATATAGTGTTGAAATAAGCTTCAGTAAGAAATGCTCTTAAACACTCTACTGAGGATTATATTGAGTATTTTAGATTGATTTTTAATGTGGGGTTTTTTTTCCAGATGGTTGAGGAAGGACACTGCTGAGACAGATAACAGCTTTAAATGCACATGCCTGTTTAACTTGACAGTTTGCAAACAGTGGAGTGACAAAGTTCATGAGCTGCACAAGGAGCCATCTCAAGCTCTCCACAATTGTAACTCATGACCAGCGCCCCAGAAATGTACCTGCACAGGCTGTCCTGCTCCCTCACAGGGGAGGTGGGATTTGTCTCACAGCAAATCCCATGTGCCTGAGGAGTGGGGCAAAGGCTGCCTTGAGATATCAGATTCAGGGAGAGCCTGGGATGCCTGGGCCAGCTGTGCAGGAGGGCTCTGTGTTCCAGGGCATCCAGCTCCCTGCCCAGGGCTGTGCAACACGTGAAGAGCCCCAGATGAAGTGCCCTGTGCTGAGGGCTTAGCTCTGGTACAGGCACTGAGGCTGTGGGGAGGGTCTCAGTCCTTCATTGATGGAAGGTGAGGGAGAACAACCCCGTGGAGGGGTGCATGGCAGTGGAATGAGGATCCTGCAGGCAGCTCTGAGGAGAGAGCAACACAGCTCACCTGGAACCTTTGTGGTCCCTAGTGCTGGGGAAGGAGAGTGTAGCTTCATGGAATGGCACCCAAATGGATGGAAGCTTTCTGAGGGAAAATAAGAGCAAGAAAGTTTTCTCTCTCAGGCACTGGCAAGAAGGGTGCTTGAGCTGCTGAATCCCATTGCCTGCCTGTTGCTTTTCTGGGAAAATAGGCTCTACCCACTAAGCAAACAGGACCACAACAAATAAATACCCCAGCCAGACAAGTCTATCAGTTTTATCCTCTCCACAGAAACAATCTGAAATATCTTTGATAAAAGCTAGCAGCTCAGGCTAAAACTGGGCCACATGATTCACAATTTATACCTTTGCTTATTTTTTTTCAGCAATCTATGCTCAAGGTTTTTGATCTTCATCTGTATCAAAGGCTGATCTTTGTTCTTCTCTATTTCTTTCATTCAGCGTTTGGAACAGCAAATTTATTTGTACAGAGCTAGGTAAGCTTTGATGTTTCCTAATATGATTTTTCAAGTGCATAGTGTAGCTGTTACATATTTGATTTTCATCAGAAAAGCAGACTGGTCTTTCCCTTGTAGGCAAGCCTAAAATCCAACCAGGTGCCAGTTTCTGGTTTTCTGTTACTGAGTTCCAGCTGCAGAAGTCAATTTGCTGGCATGCAGTCTAAGTTCAGCCTCAGATGAAAGGATACTGCAGACAGTAGAGGCAGAGGGTTTGATGCAGAGTGGTAACATGCATTTCCTATTTGCAAAGGATCAATGTGCCCATGAAGGCCATTCAAAGGAGAATTCAAGCTGTTACAGTGAGGGAATTATGAGGAGGGATAGAGGGATTCCACTCAAACAAATGAGAATGAGCAGAAGGAGGACCAGGAAGAAGTAGGGAAGGGAATCTACAAAGGAAAAGCCATTTGAAAAAAAGAGGAATAAAATTAGAGGGATAGCAGCATAAAAAGGAAGATGAGATGGAGATGCAGGTGTGGGATTTGGTGACTGAAATGCATGAAGTGGGTACCATGACAGGGGTGGGACAAGACATATGCAAAGCATTGAGTGAGCAGGGAGGAAAGGGAGTCACTATGCTTGCATCTACTTGTGCCCCTGGGATCCTAAAAAGCTTATTTTGATTCTCAGTAGTGACAAAGATCTCCAGTGGTGTTTTTAACTAGTCTTCAGGGCAATTAAAACATTGGTCAGAACTCAAAAGTGCTGTGTTGTGAGTGAGAAATAAGACAGCACAGATTTTATCTTTAAGAGGCCACTGTTAGTTGCAAACCCTGCTGTGACAAATAGAAAAGTGTATCAATGTCTCAGCCCAGCTGCTGAGCACTAGTGCCTGATGTTCCATGAAGAGGAATTCAGACTCTGCTGGTTTTGTCACCAAACTCATCCATTGTTCCCCATCTTATTAAATGGTGTGTTCAGGGTCACAGTTTGGAGTCCTTTGTGTCCTTACAGCTCTGCACGTCTAGCTAATGAGTAAAAGAACATAAACCTCACTGCAAATTGCCATTCGAGGCATTGTGTCCTCATCCTACTTACACCAGTTTAGTCCAGCCTCACTTCACTGCCCCCTAGGCTCCAGGCAGCTGGGTAATAATCTTGACACCCCAGGATGAGGGTTTATTTCAGAGTATTCACTGCCTTGCAGTTCTCCCTCATCTAATCAGCTCTCAAATCAAACTTTGGTGGACTCTGGAGAATGGGTTCTATGTTTTCCTTCCAACAGTGATGATGTGAAAGGTGCAAACATTGTATTCAGTTGAAAAGAATGAATGTATTAACTGTCAGGGTAAAAAGCAACATTCTTAAAGCCACTCTTCTTGACCACATGCAGACCAATGATTGCTAGTAATTACTATGTATAAAGATGCATGAAACAATACACATTTGTATGAAACACATTCTATATTGTCTTTCTTATTACTTTCCCATCAAGACAAAAATTACTCCACCAGCATTCAAATAATCTGATATCTACAGTAAATAGGGACATTAATAAACTACAAAAACTCTCATTCTAATTTTCCACTTGGTGAACAAGACTAGGTATTTTTCTATTTTGGTATGTTCTGAATGTTATTCTTTATTGAAAAGACCATGGTAATCATAAATCTACAACCTTTAGAAAATAATTTCTTCATATGTAACTGAATAGAATTTGTCCCACTGCATGGTAAAATCTTGAGTTCAGGTAGTGTGAAACAAAATCATGTCCACTTTTTGAGACAAAATGGTAAATTTAGTTTAACTGAGCTATAAGACTTGTAGTGTTTTATCTTCTGGCTGATTATCAGGGTAATGTTGAATTTGATTGAATTTTATTTAAGAAGAAACTGATAGCCTCGATCCAACAACCTTTTTCTTATCTGACCTGTCCACTTACTCCCTTTCTGCACCAATTTAAAGGGGTTTAAGTGTTCCTAATTGAAATTTAAATATGAATACATATTCTTTTTTCTTTTCTTCTTTTGTCTGCATCAAGAAGGTATCTGAATACTAAACCAACCAACATTTTCTGCTAACAAAACTGAAATATCAGCATTGTGCAGTTTATGAATATATAGAGAGACTGGGAGGGCAGGAGCTTCAAAAATGGTCAGAAGAGGACAGAATGGAATTTAGAGATCAGGAGAAATAGCAATTCCAAGTCTTATTACATCCAGTGACTGAAATATCAAAAGACAGCTAAACACTGTGCTATGGAAAGTGAACATGCTGTGATCAATGAAGGCATGATTTACAAGGCACCTCAAAAAAGTAATTTGCATGAAAGGAAGGACAAACTCACTTTTTAAAAAAAGAAACAAAACAATAGAGACACACCTAAAGAGAAACTTGAATGGATGTAAAAGACAACAAATCTCATAGAACAGCAGAAGAGAAACTTGTCCCCACATCAGCTGGCTGGTGAGCTCTGTGTAGCTCCACTTGCACCTGTATTGATTGGGAGAACACTGGGAGCCAAGCCAGTGGCACAGAGAGATCAGAGTAAAGAAAGAAGCTGTTCTGATTCACCCTGCATGGAAGACTAATAGTCAAGCCAGAACATGACAGAGAAGTAAATCCCCAAATCAGCTGTAGTGTTAGGGAAATTGAAGAGAATCCTTTAAGTACCCTATTGGATTTTCAAAGTCTAGTGCTAGCAGATGCCACAGGAAAAAGTGACTAGAGAAAAAACAAATACTTTTCATTGAAATGATAGATGCAAATAGAACTGTATTTCTGAGAAACCATGCAGGGTGTTTGAGAATCAAAATAAGTTTGTTGATCTCAAAGCATTCTGCAAGGCTGCAAGTGTCCATTTGGAAGCAGGTACCATCAGGTTCAGGAAAAAGAAGTTCCTCTGCTCTGTATTATCTTATGTGCTTTTGGCAAGTGGCAGCAGGTTTAAGAAAACCTGTTTTTTCACAAAGAAAATATAAAAAGGCTTTGGTTTATTGTGACTCAAAAGAGAAAAACTGCTTGGCCCTTATTGCTCATGAAATCTAACAACAGTTGAATAAAACATGGAGTAAGCTGTTAGAATTCAAACCTTTAGATGGAGTCTGTGATCCATGTGAGTCTACCAATGAGCTCAACCACTTGAGCTTTTTTCAAATTATCAGCACATGGCAGGTTCCTCACTTTGGTACTAAACTAGTGCTAATTACTAAACACATGGTAATAGCTAATAGCCCTGCATTTACAGCTCTTGAGGTTTGGCACCACAAATAATCAGGTCCATCACCCTGTATTTGGTTGGTGATTTTTGTTAATCACTAAGGCTTGTTGACTAGCATTTTTGTTGTGCCTTCCACAGAGAAATCAAGGCTAAAAGCAAAATTATCTTTAAGACACAAACCTAAAACAAAATTACTACAACAATAGCCCATAACTGGCTCTCAAGCAACATCTGAGAACTCACATATTATGTTCCACAATATTGCTAAACAGATAATTTTAATGTTAATTTTTCAACAGCTCATAATGAACAGAGAAAAGCAAAGACTGGTGAACAAGTCCGAGGTGATATGGATGACAACCAAATATCCAGTGTTTCAGGAAAAAGAGCACAAGACAGAATAATGTGCTGAAAATCTAACTTTGGTTGTTCTCTTCCCATTTCCTAAGTGTCTGACAGAAAGTTTCTCAGGTTTCTAAACCTTATCTTTAATAGGTACCTAAGGTGCCTGTTGATCTTATTATTTGTTCTGTTTAATTGTCTTGCCTTAATTGCTTTGCTACTTCTAGGAAAAAAAAAAAAAGTATTAAGGCTATCAGTCTGCAGATTGAAAACCATTTTAAAATTGAAAACAAGATGTAAGACTTTTCAGGACAAACATGAATCAGTAATCACTAGTCCCATTGCTGGGACTTGTGCTGGAACCAGTTTAATTTAGCATTTTTGTCAATTACCTAAAGAAGCTATTTCATAAGAAAATTCCCAAGTTTGCAGATAGTACTGAGGTTTTTCCAGTGGCCCAGTGCTATACCAAAGGCAAGTAACTCCAGAAAGAACAGATGTGGGCAGAAAGGTGGCAGATATATTTAAGGCAGAGAAATATGAAGTGATAAAAAAGTAATCTGAAACTTATCTCCTTTATGTTCAACTACTATATAACAGAGAAAATATCTTGGTCTGCTCATTGACAGGTCAAAAAATAACTCAATAAAGAGCAGCAGCCAAAAAGGCCAATAAAATATTTAACATCATCAGGAGAGGACCTAAGAATAAAATCAAGAGCATCATTTTGCTTCTATATATAACCAAGTCCTGTACTGAGTTCTGTGGGTTATTCTGGCCTTCATATTTCAAAATGGAGTGGAGTTAGTGAAAGTGCCAAAAAGGCAACAACAAAAAATCAAGGCTGTGAAGCAGCTGCTTTACTCCAAGAGATTGAAAGGACTGGGGCTCTTTGAGGGAGAGATGGACAAGAGGATGTGACTCAGGTTTTAAAGATCTTTAAGGTGGAAGGTAAATGGAATTACCACCTAATCATAGTTTTAACAACCTTAATAAAAGAGTTTAGGGTGCTGGGGCAGTATCAAGGTAATGGACCACCAAAAGTGCTGAAGCTTGCATACCCTCCTTAAATAGAATAGACTTTTTCAAACATTCCAGGAAGAATATTGGATTGGTAGGGTTTGATCTGATTGGGCTGGATAGGATTTGATCTGACCAGGATGATTCTTGTGTTCAGGAGATCTCTGACCTCAGGGCTGCAGTAGTGCAGCCTCCCTCCCCAGGCTTTCCCCAGTAAGCACTATTTCAAGGAAAAGGAAACAAACTCTGCCTGTAGCTCCCCTATAAATCTTCCCCCAATTGCCAGCCACATTGTCACATAATTTCTAATCTGCATAATGTGCAGATTTATTGATTGTAATTGTCTTTTTTTTTTTTTTTTTGGATAGAGGATATGATTCTATGTTGACCTAACAGACCATGTCTTCTATGAAGATGTGGATTTTCTCATCCCTTCTGTGTACAGAATTAGAGTCCCAAATGAAGGTTTTGCAGGTGGTGTTTGCTGTTCAGTGGGACAAAACCTTTCTATTTTTTTTTCTGTACACAAATACAGACCTTAACCACAAGCCTGGACAAAATCTTTCTTCTATTGAACAAATAATTCTGTTAAAATCATAGAAAGAACCTATCCTTATCTTTTTTTTTTTTTTTTGGCATTTGAAGAACCATTAACTTCTGATGTGACTGCTAGGCCTTATTTTTAATGAAGAATTGTTTGCACTGACAGCTGCATTCAGGCAGTTGAGATAAAATATTTGCACTGAAGAAAAGAAAATCCTTACTTGTCCTGCTTACCTGAGGTAACTTATTTTTGCAAAGTGGTCTTCTATTCAGTCATATGTGTCACAGCTTTCCCTATGTAAAATGGGGACAATAACAGTAAGATTGGCTATAAAAGTACTGTTTTCTTCCATGACAGAGAAGTTGAGATGTGCAATGACTGAGCACTTAAATCTCCCAGATGCTTTGTTGAAGTGTTCAGCAAAGTGGACTCAGGCTCCTCTTGCACCACTCTTCAGAAAGCCACGAATATGGTTCAGATACTCCACTGGAGTTTTTTAACATATTCATAAGGCAAGAGCACTGGTTCTCATGCTTATTTTCAGCCAGGAGTTTAGCACCAGAGGATAGACAAGTGGAAGTAAAATCTCCAGAATTTACATTCCCACAGTTTCTTTAAGCAAAAGGACCAAAACAAATTTTCCTCCTTTGCAGTGGCTTCATTGTCTAAAAAAAAAAAAAAAAGAGTAAGGAGGGTAATTTATATTCATGGGTTATCCTCATGAAGGAAAGGAGTTTTCATGGCAAGCTAGGTGAATTAAGCCCTGGAGAAAGGCAGACATTGCATTGCCTGCTGTTTCCTTGCCTTGCTATCTCCTGGTTCATAAAGCAAGTGCTTTGTCTCCCTGTAGGACCTGACAGGCTAAGTAATGGGTCGTTGCCTCTGCAGAGCAGGAGAGAACAGAAGAGCATGATGTTTGTGGAAATGCCTCTTGCAGACCAGACACATTTGTGTTGGCCTGGAAGACAGGGGGTCACAGAGAAGACTGGCACCTGCGAGTGGTGGGAATGTGACCCAGCATCTGGGTAGCAATCAGATGGAGAATTTCTGAGGAGGGGATTTAGAAATATCTGCCTGTCTTGGTTTAGTTTAGGTTTGCCAATTTTAATATATTCAGTTTCTGTTGTGAGATAGGATTAGGAGCAAAAATAAGGCAGGCCTAAAACTTAAAAGGGTAAGAAGAAGAAATTTATTAAAAACACAGAGAAAATAAGAAATTTGGAATAAGACTTTCAGATCACTTCCTCCTCCCCCCACCTCCCATATTTCTTAACAACAACATACAGAGACACTTCAGTCAGTCTTTCATTTAAATAACCATTTCAGTTCACTTCAGAGAGAGGAGTTTCTTCCTGTTTGGCTGTAGGGATTTTTTCTGAGAGAAAAATAAAAGTTCTCTTGTGTCTTCACTTTCACAATTTGCATCCTCTCAGAGAAAAAATCTGCAAATTGTGAAACTCCTCCCATCTTCACAGCCTTCCCAGAGCTGTGTTTGTGGGCCATGTCAACCTCATGGGGTATTACTTTTAAGGGTAAACTGTTCAAAAGCAAAAGTTCTCTTCATCTCTTTTCTCCTAAAATTCCTCAGTTCATACTTCATTCTCAAGAACAGAGATCCCCCTTTCCCTTGGGGCAAAGGATCTTTTTCTCAAACACTTCAACCTCCCCCATGACTTCTCCATGATTTATAGGAATCTTCAGTGCAGTACAGTCCACCCCATAGCTTACAAAAAAGGTATTTCAACCAACTTGCACATCTCCTTTTCACTTTTCACATCTCCTCAATCTCCTCCCATATGGAAACTTGGCTCCTACTTCACTGACTTTAGTGTGTTTCTTTCTGCTCTATTACTTCTTACTCGAAGGAGGAGGATAGGAGATCTGCAAGTCTCATCCAAGCACTGGAAGGGTTAAAATTTCACACAAGAGATGCAGGGGGCTGGGTCAGGCCATGCTGGAGCCAAGCCAGGGTCTCAGGCCATGCTGGGCAGGGGGTCCTCACTTTTTTTCCAGAGTTTGCTTGCTTTGAAATGTGTGTCATGGAAGGATCTGGCTTTTCCAGTTGGTTTCTGAGACTGTCAGTTATTAAATCAGCCTCCAACTGGTCCCATCAACTCACAGGTAAGGTTCTCCTAGAGAAAAGCCTCTGTGTGTGTGTGTGTGTGTGTGTGTGTGCCTTCCTCCTAGGTGACTTCCATGCAAAACCAGCACACTGTAATTTGGGCAAACCAGGTTAATGAAATATCTACTGCTATGAAAAGCCAAATTTAAGTATTTCCAGTCGGCGTGACAAGCTTTTCTCTTTGTCAGGCTGCTCACCTGTCTCTGCCAGGTTCTAGCCATGTGATCTCCAGCAGAAGGAAACCCCTTTGGGGGCTGCCTCCTGCACCCAATTTGCAGAGCTCAGCCACAGTGTATGTATCCAAAACGGGGGTAAAGCTGACCTGGAGACAGCTTGGGCTCACAACTTGTAATATGCTACAGGGTGGCAGGTTTGCAAGCCATGGTTGTGAGAAATACACAGAAATCTCACAGGAAATCAGGATTTCAGGACAGCTATAAAATCTGTATTAATCCAAATCATACAGAGCTAAGTTTCAAAGAGGAATGTTTAGGCTGATGTTAATACAATGTGACAGGCTGGGTTGTGAGCCAGCCAGTTTGAAAAGGATATAGTTAAGGTGGGAAAGTTTTCAATACAGCAGAGACCTTGAAATGTTAGAGATTGTCCAGCAGGTACACCCCCTATTTTAGTTTCTCTTCATTTAACCCCTGTTTCTGCCACATCTGTTTTTTTCTACCACTGGATCATAAAAATTCTTATTTGGATTCAATGTAAGTGACTCACAGTAAACCATGCATTCAGCAGGAATAGAGAAATTTTGGTGTGTCTCCACAAATGATTTGATTTTTACTCATCTGGTTGCTATGCCAAATAATTTAATGAATGTTTTCTGAAACAAAATGTCAGCCTGTGGCATGACTGCAAACTATTCAATAGATGTATTCTTACCTGTGTTCATTATTCTTGCAAATCTGCATAAAAACATTGGCTGACCTCAATGATTGATGTAAGCACACAGCTTCATTAATTATCTATTCTCCTAATAGGAAAAGGCTCCTAATTAAACCTTTTCTATAGCTTACTGTCCCAGGTAAGCTGGGATGTACACATTCTTCATGTATATTTTGTATATTTAAAGTAATATAACATTACAGGAAAAAAAAAAAAATTAAAACCAAAACAAAACACAAAAGCACAGGCCAGAGATGTTCTGAGCCCACTGAAAACCTGACAGGCAGTGGGAAATGCTTTCTTTCCAGCCATGGCAACCATACAGAAGAGATTCATGTCTGTGAATCTCAGTCTTTTAGATTGGAGATCAAACTAGTCTTGGATATTGGAAAAACCCTTTTAAATTCTGAATTTTGCTGGCAACTTGCTGCCTCAACTAAAATCCATGGCAAAAGGATCACACTTTTAGGAGAGTCCAAACACTTGTATAGAAAGCAGGCACATTTCATGGGAACTAGCTCCCCTGTCTAATCTCCATGAGGTAGGCTGACAGTGCAAGAGATGAGGCTTTCTTCTTCAGCCAATTTAACACTTTTAAAAGGAGACAAAGATTTATCAGGTGCAACAAGTGATTAGAAAAGCAATTAATAAATTTTTTCCTTTCTAATTTAATATTTTCAATAATTTTTTTTATCTTCTAGATTTGTTTTTAAGCTCCATGGTAATCTGTGGCAGAGACGAAACCAAGAAATGACTCTGCAAACACAAAATTAAATTCTCCACTCCTACATATCTTCAAATGACATCAGTCCCTTGGGGTTTTTTTCTCCCCCAGAGAATTCCTTCCTGTGCATCATCTCAGCATCATGGTCACTATGGGCAACATGTCTAGGCTAATCCAGCTCTCTGAATTCCCTGGGCTTCCCTAGGAAAACAGATACTTTCAGAGGGCAATTCATCCTTCACTTTTGGCTGGATGAGAAGAATCACAACCAAAGAGTCTAGAAAGAGACACACACAGCTCACAGTCCCACCAAGTTAGCCAGACAAAGATAGGATAAACAGGGGAAAAAAAACTGGCAACACAGGACGCAGCTATTGTAAAACGTTTGGCTAGAGGTGAATTATTTGTGCAGATAGGATGGGTTGAAAAAAATCACACTAATCCATGGTCTTGGCATAGAGAGAGGCAAGCACCATGTTCGGTTTTACTTGGTCCTGCCTTTGCTGCATCTTTTTTCTCTTCAATGCTTTTCTTCTCTCAGTGTTATTTTGTGAAAAACCTGGAAAGCCTGAAGTCTCAGCAGTGTTAGAATGCAGGGCAGGGGCAAAGGAAATACCTAGTAAAATTTGTCAGATGTTGAGTCCCAAGAGCAGAATGGTAGTACAAGGTTCAAATATAGATTTTCAACCAAAGTGAAATTTTGTTGAAATCTTAAAGCAAATTTCAGGTGTCCTTGGGGGAAAGGGTGAAAAGGGCAGAAAACAATGTAATACCACAAGCTCTATTCTCCTAGGAAATCAAGCAAGAAGTATGATTCAAATTCTCCAGTAACCAATTTGTATGGGGGAAAGAAATCAATATCTCTTGTCTCAAGCATTCTTTGTAAAATACACCAACCAAGACCACTGGTGCATCATAAGACAGAGAAGACAATGTTCATAAAATTAGGAAATTTGTAGGAATAGGAATTTGTAGGAAATATGCGTACGATACTGCTGCAGGCAAAAGAATGGGAAAAGAGATTTTTTTTTTTTTTTTTTTTTTTTTCAAAAAACACAGCATGAATTTTCAACCTGGTATGATACAATTACCTCCTGCAATTAAATGGCACAAACACTATTGCATATTGCATTTAAATAGCATTTCTTCTAAGACCAGATGGTTAAGTGGATTGCTTCACAAGTGCCACATTTTAGCAGCCTGGAAAGGTTGCTACTTTCGATCCTCCTTCTCATTTACTTAAACAATAATGATGAAAGAGCAGGATGCTTCAGGCAGACTCAGGTTAATAGGTATAAATTGTGCTCTGGACTATTGACTCTTTCAAGTCAGTTATTGATCCCCATAAAACAGCCTGCATCTAATTATTTTTTATCTTACTGTAGAAAGTGTATGTGAATTAACCACATGAATATAAGGTCAAATCCTGAAATTTGTGTTCAGTTTTCAGTTCAATATTTATTGAAACAACATTCCCACTGAAGTGCAGCCAGAGATCAAAGGAAAGCTCACTTTGTTCATTGATGCTTTTAGACACACACACACACACACACAAGCACATACCAGAGTTTGTCAAGTGGTCTGGTGGCCAGTGCACTTTGCCTGTTGTGAGAGGTCCAGCAGAGCTGAGGCCTGAATTTCATTTAAACCACCCAGATAAGTGTGCTGATCCCTGGGCTAGGGTCAGTTCATGATGTGTTTATGTTAATCGTGAGTATTTTTACCTGGAATATCATCTTGGACATGAGGAACATCCTCAAAGCAAGTTTACACAGCTAGTACATTCTTTCTGAAGGTTTCATGACTGAGAAATTTGTGTTTTGCAACACAGTGCAAAAAAAATATAACCCAATTCCTGAGCCACTCCACGATTTGTGTTACAGACATTGAGAACCACTGACATTGGGATGTTGCTGGACAAATAAATGAGAGTGGGACTCATTTGCTCAGACTGGCATATCCATGGAAAAGGCATTGAATTATTCACCCTCCAGTTCCCTTATCACCAGAGAAATGCAAGTTCTCATGAGAATAATCCCATGCTGTCATGCACAGCTAAAATAGAGCAGACAATTCAAATCCCAGATGTGCAATTTTCTCTCTGTTACTTCAAGGGACCTAAGTGATGAGCAACTGAAGTGTGAATTTATTCAGCAAGATGAGACAAATCCCAGTCCAAGGCCCATTCCCTGAAGGGGTAAGGTCATGGAGCAGGGCAGTCATGCCTGTTGTCCCTCTCCAGATCCATCTCCTAGGCAGTGGCAGAAGCCAGACTGCTCCAGTGTTTCCCAAACTGCTGGGACATGTGGTCGTTCCATGTAGCAGGATGTTTTGCCTGGATAATGTTTATTTGCTTGGCCACTTTCCATACAGTCAGATTCTTCCATGTGCTTGAAGTGTAGGGACTTTCTCCTGTGGATGTGAAACATCTCTCCACAGTCACATCTCAGGGACTGAAAGAAAGAAGTATTTCATGGCCAGAGTGTGGTGAGATACATCAACCTCTACTTAATGGGGTTTTTGCTAGCTTTAATATATAACTGCTTTAATGTAATTGCTTTAATATAGTGCACTTCATGTTATATCAACCAGTGATTTTAGCTTTTATATTGTGCAGTAAGTAATTTTAATAAAGATCTTCTGTCTGTTCATTTTTCTTAATAAATAACTTATCTTTTAGAAATATATCTGATTTGCGGGACAAAGTTACATAACCTAAACTATTTACAAAATCTAAGGCTAAGGAAGGATTTATCTTCCTTAGAACCCCTTTCTAAAAAGAAGTTTAGATATCAAGAGTCCTTCCTGAACTCAGACTCAAAGAGAGAGCTTCTTTAGCAAACTTTGTCTGAAGCACCCACAATATTCCATCAGACTCCAGCACTTTGCAGCAATGTTGGTGGATATTTTGTTTTTTGGAAAAAAAAAAAAAAAAAAAAAAAAGCACACAACATTCACTTCATCTTTAATAAAATTACTTCAGTGTCACTTGCCCCACATATGAATTGGTCTGGTTACTTGAAATATCTTACCACTGACAGAGACTTCAGTCTGGGTTTTGGACCCAGAAACCCTCTTGGGGAGTACTTGGCAACTGATATACCAGAAGATGCAGCAGTTTCTTATAAGATACTGGTTTAATTAGAATTAAGTGACATTCAGCACAATGAACATTTACTTCTTGATAATCAAAAATAACGCCCACACAATAATACAGCTGTTGTTTTCAACTCTTCCACTCAGACACGCTTCTAAAATGTGCCCATGTGTTATAATGAAGCACTGCATTGGCAGCTGTGTTTCTTCTGGGATTAGTTTGGTCTGCTTCAAGCACCATGGATTTGTTTTACTTGATTAGGGCCAGCCTCTGTCTCTTTCAGCCTGTGCTCAAGGAACCCTAGCACACAACATTTGTCTGTCTAGAACTTCTGCTGCCTTTCAGCTCATCACCTCAATCTTTCCAAGGTGTTTCAACAGAAGGAGGGGTTGAAATCCATATTGAAGCTTGACCCTGACCTTCCTCAG
Source organism: Muscicapa striata striata (assembly GCA_030060385.1). NCBI lineage: Eukaryota > Metazoa > Chordata > Aves > Passeriformes > Muscicapidae > Muscicapa > Muscicapa striata. Next base: position 3,826,690 of record JAREIS010000031.1, read on the forward strand.
TGGATTCAAGCAGAATCAAAGAGAGGGTGCCAAACAAAACCATGATGCCTGACTGTTACCTGTGAGCAAAGCCTCCAGGAAAATCCCTGCTCCAGAGGGATGGCAGATGCCAAACTGCTCATCTGCTGGCCTGTCCTTTGCAGACAGCTCAGCCCACACGTGGTGCCCACACCTCCCTTGTCCCCACTGCTGAACTGGCACAGTGATTTCACTGCCCTCTAGTCTCTAACACTGTCTGCAAAGGGGCTTCTTAAATCTTCCAACATAGGGAGCCAGGAAGAAACTGGTTGGAGGGAGCACTTTGGGCTCTTCTGTGAGCAATGTCACAGCATTTGAGCACACACACTGACTGAGGGACCATCCCAGTCACATGAATTTGCTTCTGAGCTCCAGCATCGTGACAGAGCAGAACAACTGTCACTGCACCAGAGCTGCCAATTCAGGGATGCAAAGTGCATGTCAGACTGGATTTAAAGCCCCCTCTGAACTTCATTGCACTTGAATGTCTATTTAAAAGGTTATCATTTTTATTCTTTTCTGCAACATTGAGTTTTTGTCTTTCAGCCCCACTGGAAATCATCTGGCCTCTCTTTGAATGAAGTGATTCTGAGCATCCAATTCATTACTGCACTATAGGGAAAAATTATCACAGAAACACTCTGCCAAACATCCTGATAGCCAGCTGATGCAGAATTGTAAGTGTCATTGGAGCAACCATTTCTTGATATTTGTCAGATTGCATGTATTAATGAAATTATTTATTTTGATAAATGCTGCCAGTGTATGTAACCTCTTCAGAGCACACCACCAGAAATTTGTTGACAAAGTTGTAGAAATCAATACACCATGTACTCTTCTTCATGCTTTTGAGATTTTTTTCTATGTTTTGGAGGGGTTTTTTGTATCTGTTACTTATATATTTATTCATGGGCATAAGAGCATTTTTACAGGTCCATTGTCCTGTCAGTACAGCAAACTAATATCAAAAGCTTTAGCAAACCATGTTAAAAAAAGGGGAGCTGTGCTCCTACTCATGCATCTTTTCAATAACCCATGACTTAGGGATGTCCTGAGCTCATGCCTGTTTGTGTCTAATCAGAACTGGTGGCTTTTCACACCTTGTATAAACTGCTTTTAGCCCTTTTATGCCTTCTGCCTCCACAACTGGAATGATAACAGCTAATTTTGAGCTCATAACATTGTATATATAGTGAAAATTGGTTTTCCTTACGTGTCTTACTTTGCAACCTATCAACACTGAATTTCATTTGCAATTTTATTACCCAATTTCTCAATAATGAGAGATGTTCAGATACAGAAAGGTTGTTATGAGACCTCCACATGACCTTCTCCAGGCTGAAAAAAACCAACATTTTCAGCCCATCTTCACAGGGAAGGTGCTCCAGTCCTCTTTGTGGCACTCCTCTGGACTTGCTCCCATTGTTCCATGTCCTTCTTGTGTTTGGGACACCTGAACTGTACACAGTTCCTCAGGTGGGGTCTCATGAGAGCAGAGGGGAAGAATCACCTCCTCCATGAGCTGCAGTAGCAGGAGGGAATAACCTCCTTCCAGCATGACATGCTGGCCACACTCCTTTTGATGCAGCCCAGGACAGGTTTAACTTTCACAGGTTTAACCTTGTTGGCCCCTCAAACACTTCATAAGGAAGTTGCCATTGACACATTTTTATTTTTAACCTTTTGTTCCTGTCCTTTAACAATCTTTTAATCTGGAAATAAACTTTTCTCTTATAATCATTTTCAGAATCTTTGGTGAGGAAGATTTCACAGCACTGTTTCTGATTTCAGAGAATATTCTGAGTGGGAAGGGACCCACAAGGATCATCAAGTCTAGCTCTTAAGTGAATGGTCTGTATGGAGATTGAACCTACCACGTTGGTGTTATTGGCACCATGCTCTGAGCAGCTGAGCTAACCTCAGGATCCAACTTGTTAAAATCTCTTCAGAAACTGGCATAACTTGTTACTGACTCCTTACACACTATTCTTCTAAGGAAAGTAATTTTTCACTGTGGAAAATTTTGAAATTTGGAAGATTCTGACTCTCCCCAATTTCATAGTTTTTATCCAAGAGTCTACAAATTTTGTTGGCATTAATCTGTGTCAGAGGAGGTTTAGGTCCACAATATCCTTGGGGTGGCTGGCTGCATGGGAGCACCACAAGCCCTGAAGATTCTGCTCTGTGTAAAGTGCAGGTGCCAGACTGGTGCTGAAATTAGCAGGGGTGCACCTGGGGAAATGCCAGGCCACCAGGTCCCATAGAAGGACAGTGAGATGCTATCCCAGATTCAAAGGCTGCTGTGACCATGGTGGGTGTGACTATCTACCCCTCCCTCTCCCTTTTCTTTCTGTTTCTTTCCTTACCACCTTCTCCTCAAAATATATTGCAAACCTGAGGAAAAATGCAGTCAATGCTTTGCTAAGTGTCTTGTTCTGTCTGGGTGCTTTAAAGTTTGCTAAGTGAAAGTTTCCCAAGTGCCTTATTCTATCTGGTTGTTCTAAAGTTTGCAAGTAAAAGTTGTTTGTTATTGAACCTCCTGAGATTTTTGTTGTTCCTGCCATGCACCACCCAGAGTAAATCAAATTACCTTCCCCTAAACCCACCCAAAGGACCAGGCATTACAGAATTGTTTGGACAGTGCTTTCAGGCACAGGATATGATCCTTGATGCTGTCCTGCACAGGGTCAGGAGTTTAACTCAATGATCCTCCTGGGTTCCTTTCATCTCAGGATATTCTATAATTCTGTGATTCCAGCATTCTTGGCAGAGAAAACATCAAAGCTGCAATCTACAATAATTTGTTTTTTCTCGTTGTTTTTTAGAATTTGTCATCATGTTTCAAACCTTCCATTCTCATTGAAACAAGACTGGTTTAGGAGAGATACACATCTAGAAGAATTAGTTTGGGATTTTCAGATCACTGAGAATAAAGGGAAGAATGCTGTCTAGTCCTGTTTGCCTATTATTCCCTCTAATTTTTTGTAAGACTTCTCGAACTGCTCCACTTTGAGACATCTCTTCTGATCACAGAAATTTATTTTCTACTAATTTTGCAAGGAATTAAAAAGTTTAACATCAGTTATTTTAATTTCAGTGTAATAATACATTATACATTGTATTGTTTGCCAATTAAATATTTGAATCTCTCAGATCGTCGTTCCCTAGGAAGATTTAAAAAAAAAAAAATAGTGGAGCAATTGAAGGGCAAAAACTGCCTCAGTTTTATCAAATTGATATTTCATCCCAGAAGTTTAAGTGACTTGAGCAGGGTGACAGCTCTCCAGATTTAACTAGCTTGTAACAGTTTGAGATGTGTCTAATTGAGCGAGCTTAGAGTATATGACAGCACTGCTCATTTTTCTCAGGGAAGGTTCTGTGACTGGGGTCTGTATTGCTTTTGAGCATCAGATTGATGTGAAAACAGAAGTCATGTGGGAGAATGATATGGGTTATTGACTGCACTGCAGGAAATACAAAGGCAGAAAAGAGAGCATTAGTGTTTACACACAGCTGAGCTAAACAAAGATGCCAAATGCTCCCCACAAAGAAGTATTTGAGCCATGACCACTAACTAGCAATTTTCATTTTAGACAGCATATTCTTTTTCAGTTTAACACAGATCACTGCTATGGGAAAGATTTTTTTGTCTTTGCTAGTTTTACAAGTTGTTTAAATACTAGAAAAAGATGAACTGGAGAAAAGCATTAAGATAAAAATTATCTGGTAAAAAGATGTGTGAAACAGCTGGGTTTGGGATTGAAAAATAGGTTTTCCTCTATGTGGGATTTTTTTCCTCCCACAAAAGTCCTCTCCCAGGTGTCACTTGGTTTCTAAGATCATTGTCAAAGGTACAGTAACTTGCAGATGCAAGTACCAGTCTTTCATGGAGATGTCTGGGACACTGGATCAAGGAGAAAGCCTGGAGCTTAGGAGTATATGTTGGGAGCAGATAAGTTTACCTGCTTCATCTTCTTTTATGTTTTTCTCTGCTGTGACAAGAAGATGTACTGCTTTTGCCTAAGCTTAGAAAAGGGAGAAAGCTTGAATGCTGCACAGTGAATTCCTGGGAGGATGACAGTTCCCTGTGTAAACAAGAGTAATAGCACCAGAGGAACACATTTGGAGTTTAAGTTTTGCCTCCCCCAATTGGTTTGGAGGAAGACAATTGTATTTCTGAGAAAATATGGCACAAACCACAGGGCCTGAAACAAGTAGTGAGTGGGAAGCCTGGAATAATATCTGCTTTTGAAAGTGATCTGCCACCTCAAACACAAAACAGAGAAAGAAGATCACACCTGCTAGAGGAAATTAGAGTGTTCTTAAACACATTGTGAAGACCATGAATCTTTCCTACGACATTTACATTTACATGATCCATTGAGAAGTGTTCACCAGAGCCCTGCTGTCAGAGCTGGAGACCTTGGGAGGGTGCTTCTTGCTTTTTCTCATGAGCAAGAGATTTTTTTGCATATTATGTATTTTGAATATTTTGAATCACTTTGGGGAGTTCTGTTTCATTTTTCTCACAATGGTTGTAAAATTTAACCTCATCCCTCCATGGGTTTTTACTGATGCTTTTTTATCAACTTTAAACATATTGTCATATTATTATGGGAAATTCATAAAACCAAACCAAACTCTGTCTTTGGCAGGTTTCTGTCGCTATATCCTAGTCCATGTTCCTAGTGTGACTGAGGAAATTACCAAGGACAAGTGGAAAAAACAAAACAATCCTTACATTTTTTTCAACATAGTTTTTAAACATTATTTTAGTGACATTTGTCTTAATTTTGCCCTTAATTTTGATGTTAGTATTTCCCAATGGAGCAGTAGTTTTTATGCATGTCCAGGAGCACTGAATTAAATTACTTATTTTGACAGCTGTCTTACACATATCAGAGGCACAGGAGTGCCTGACCTCACTGAACTTGCTCTGGGGAGCTCCAGCTTTATTTCATATGGTTCATTTGAGTACCAGACTTGCATATTCTCTTCCAGCAGAGAATGAAAGGATAAAATGGGGGAAATTACCTCCACAGCTGATTTGAAGAGACTCAACCACAAATGTCAAAATCAGGTTGAATGTTTGCCACTGGACAACTTCTAATCCATTATAACTAAATATGTCTATAACTATGAGTGGTATAACGTATATTTTAGTATTTTATATATTCAATGTATTATATGAATATTAAAATTACAACACTGGATCTCAGGGTTGATGGCAGGAATAAAAAAATTCCTAGGCTAGTCTGGTCATGAGGACAGATTTTTCTTTCAGCCCCAGAACAGTGGCTAATCTGATGCTCTCTTCAGATTGGGTCATGTTTTAATCTTGAGATTTTCTGCAAACAACAACAACAAACTAAACCTGCTTCCTAGGCAGGGACTAAGCATTGATACCAGCTCTCCTCACCTGCAAAGAGCACCAGAGGTTTGCTATAGGTTTTATCCAACTAATGTGAGCATGTGCCTTAAGACATGATTTTTGTTTTTCCTGAATGTGTCTTGTTTCAGCATAGAAGAACCCTGACAACAGAATACTGTTACAGCAAGTATAATTGCAAAAAAACCAAGAGCGTGAAAACCTATATAATGGGAAATGGTTTATGCAACAGATGTTATAAAATCTGTGAAGCTTGTGGATTGACCACATCAGACCAAAGGGAGATGGGACAATGAAAGGGATGTGCCTGCAAGCAAATGTTTGGAGTTTTTTCTGAGGTTTCTGGGGAGACACTGACGAAAGGAAAGGAGCCAAAACTGATTGTCCTGATATCTTAAAGGATCAAGGAACAGACCAGGCAAAACCCTCCACAGGTCTGTGCTTCTATTGGCTCATGACCTGTTGAAGAAATAAGAAGGGACATGTCCATTACTATTCTACTATTCATGTCCAAAGATGTTCTAGCCCAGTCTATGGACTGACTTACTGACAAAAAGGAACTAACATGTCAAATAAAACCCTTCTCCTTTGGCCTCAGATTTATTGTATTATAAAGATCAAGACCTAATAAGTCATATATGGGAAAATCACTCTTCTGCTGCTGTCATCTGTTTTATGTTGATGCGTTTTTTGTCTGGGAAAGTACATGAAAACCAGAAAGCAATTTCACAGAGTCCTACAGAGGTGTAGATTTTTTGAGTAGACATTAGATGATATCAGAAAATACAACATTTTTTGTTGAGCGCCGTATTTGTTATTTAGCAGATTTACGAGGAAAAAATGTTTCCACAGCTGTAGCCCTAGTAAGATCTTTAATAATGGTTGGGTTGGGTTTGGTTTTTATGTTGGTTTGCAATGCAACATATTCTTCTGACAGAAAAGTAATCAACTATATTTATAGATATGATATTTGGACATAATGAAATAGAACACAAACATAAATATCCCCAAAGATTGGACATGATAATTTGTTTCACAGTCAATATAAAGGCAGTTTGTTCCTCTTATCTATCCTAACTTCATATAAGAAAATACCACAGATTAAACTTTTTTGAATTTGTGCATAATATTTTTTCATAGAAAAATGCTGTCATGAAGACAAGCTTTTCAGCAGGAAGGTGGAATTTCCCATTTGGACAACATTACAGAATTATGAAACTGCCCACACACCTAATTTCATCAATCTCTGAATAAAGACTTTTAATTCAATTCAAAAGTTTTGGATTTCAAAGGTGAATTTACTATTCTAAATAAGAAGAAAATTCTCTGATATCAAATTATTTGGGTGATGAATCACTCGAACATTTTAGTGAAAAGGATGGATTATCTGTTCTTGAGAAGTATCATAATTTGTATTTTCTCTCTGTTTTAGAGAAGAATAATCAATTCTTACATTGTTTTTGGTTTTAGTCTGAAATTTTACCGGCTTAGGATAAAAACATGTCCTGTCCAATTTCAAGAAAAGCCAACTGGGGCACTCTGAATTGCACAGGGTACCTATCTGACAGTTACCAGGACAATGTGCTTTCCAAGGTGTCTCTTCCAGAGTGTAATATGTTCAGTTTATCCAGGCTTTGTAATTATTCTAAAGGAGATTCCTTGGATATATATGAAAACCCAGCCTTCACTGAAAGCAATGATTTTGGAGAGGTCTTGAAACAACTTTGAAACTGCAGGGCAGTATCCTGCATTCAAGCCTGGAGCCTAAAACAAGTGCACCTTAAAGGAATGTCAGTGGCATGGTTTGAGCATGGTTTGAACATCCATGGATTAGAAGGACTAATATGTGGTTATCTGGCTCATAATAGTATGTTTAATGGAGAGAATTCTCTGGGAGATCAGTTCATGGTATGGATTATCTTATGAGACAGAGCTCCTCCATAAATTCACCATCTGCTATACAGTACACTGCAATAATACTTGTATAGCTAAAGTTTTGGTATTAGGCCAAGATCTGAACTCTTTCACAGAAAGTGGAAATGGAGCAGGTGTTGTGGTTAACCCCAGCTCAACCCCACACAGCTGCCCTCTCCACCCCAGTGGGATGGGGGGCCAAATCAGAGAGGTGGAAGTGAGAAAACCTTTTGTAGGTTGAGATAAAGATGGTTTAATAAGTACAGAAAAAGCTTTGCACAAGCAAAGATAAGCAAGGAATCCATTCAGTGCTTCCCATGGGCAGGCAGGTGTTCAGCCACATCCAGAAAAGCTCCATCCCATGGTAGGGTGCCTTGGGAAGACAAATGCTATGTCTCTAAACATCCTCTCCTTCCTTCTCCCCCAGGTCTCCAGGCTCTCCATGATGCCCTGTGGTGTGGGATATTCCTGGGGTCAGTTGGGGTCAGCTGTCCTGGCTATGTTCCCTCCCAAATGCTCATGCACCCCCAGCCCTTTCACTGCTGGGTTGGGGTGAGGGGCAGAAAAAGCTTTGACTGTGCAAACTCTTCCCAGCAATAACAAAGCCATCTCTATATTAACAACCTTATTTTCAGTCCAAATCTAAAACACAACCCCATACTAGCTACTATGAAGAAAATTACTCCAGCCAAAGGCAGCCCAGCAGGGGAGCTCTGTGCAGTTCCAAAGTGCAAATTAGAGCCCTTGAGCTCAAACAGAAAAGCCAGAAGGAGGGAGAGCCTGCAACAGGAGGGCCCTGCAGATGTGTGACCTGAGGTGACCCCACTGAGGTGTTTCCAGGCTCGTACCTGATACAGATCTATACTTTCACTGAATTCAGCTCAGCCTGAGGCATGATGATGAGCTAAAGCAGGTATGAAATTCAGCTCAAGGAGCTGATGCTGAAACAGTGTGAAACGTCAGTTCTCAGCAAGGTAATAACACTTCTGGGACATAAATCATCTGCTGGGACACTGCCAGACAGCAGCAAATTGCAGGCTAATAAGAGAAAATATACATGATGTAGCACAGGTGTGATTAAGTTTCAGGGCAAATATCGGCCAGATATGACTATAAGGATTGGAACAGAGGAAGGGGTGGGGCAAAACCAGCATGAGCTGCAAAGGAGGGTGTGCCTGGTACTGAGGTGCATTTTCATCAGTGAGGCAGCACTCAAGAGCCAGCTGAGGCTGCTGAGGGTGTTCTGAAGAGGTACAGTTTTGGGAAGGCAAGGCCACTTGGCTTCCCACAGCAAGGCTGTGATTTGAAGTGGCAGAAATACTGCCAGAGGTTATGGTTGTGAACTGAGCAGAGCAGCAGGTGGGAATGCCATGAGCACTGTGTTTTCCACACAGAATTTCATCTTGTGATTCAATTCTACTCACCCCCTGGGAAGCCCAGCATCATTCTAATCTGCTCCTATTGTTGTATAAATAAATACTCATCCGAATTACCCCTTTCTCTGTGAGGATAGGATAATGCTGGGCCAGCAGAAGCCTGATGCCTGCTCACCTAGAGGAAAGCACTTTCCCTGACCTTGGCCCATGGCCAGCAAGCTTCTCTCCTCCAGGCTGGGTGCTTCATACACTTCACACTCCTGCCCCTGAAAATGTACTCAGCATCTCCTCCAGGAGGCTCTGCTACACACTGTCCCCTGTCTCTGCATCTTATGGGCAGTTGGGTGACAAGGATGGGCACCAAGGGATGCCAGGGCCAGGGAACCCCTTTGGAGATTGGGTGGTGTGAGCTGGGGTGCTGGCAGGGAAGAGTAGAGAGACCAAAACCCCTTGGAGACAGTGGCAGAGGAGGAAGCCTGACAGGGGTCCCCATTCAAAGCAGTGGGAACTGTGGCAAACAGCATTTAGCAGCAGTGTAACCCCCCAGAGGATGAGCACAGAGCCAGGTCCTGCTGCAGAATGTCCCCCCTGGAGCTCTGTGCTCAATCTGTGTGAGAAGCACCTGGAGTGTCAACCTATGATCAATCTCCAAGGTGAAGCCTTGACAGACCTAAGAACAGAGTTCTGCCACAAGGGAATAAAACTCGTGTCTGCTGTGAGTCTGGAGGCAGGTCCAAAGTTGGCAGGATTCTAAAGGCTGCAGGAGCTGCCTTGGTCACACTGAATCTTGGCAGATAGGCACAGATTCTGGAAATAAGAGTTATGCTGACCTTTTCTTTATGAAGAAATGTTACAATCACAAGAACAAGTAAAAAGTAACGAGTAACTTATACAAAGCAGCTGATAGCCATCAGCTATTTTTCAGCTTTGCTGATTTGAAAACAACATTGGTGGTATAGCAACATTTTTCTTGATAAGCAGAAAACAGATGCATCAGATTTATAGCTAACAATCCTGTGCTTCAGAAAATAACAGACTAGAATACCTTTATTTAGGCATAATGGAAGATTTAAAAAATAATCTAAAATTGCAGTGTGATGCAGGGAGTACTTTGGTGCAGTGCTGATGTAATAAGATACCTTCAGTGTTGCATAAACAGCCTTTTGTAGGGGGTATTAGGGTCAGCCTCAGTAAACTGTGCACACTAATTTCCATCTGACAGTTACACAGAATACAGAAATGCTCTGCAATGTAAATTCCATGCCAGTAGGGGATTTCACCTGAGGTAATCAAATCTGCATATGTTGATAAATGAATGTCTGACATATTCAGCTGTACAAATCTGATTAAGCCTCTTTTTAAGAAATATTTTCCACATTATGTAGTAGCACAACAGGCACTATTTCCTGGTTATTTTTTAAGACACAAGACAGTTGCACCACTTTCAAATCTGGAAATTGCACATGCCACAACACAGGTTAGACACATACAGGAGGGAAGAGAAGAAGCAAAAACTGTGTACACAAATAACAGTTTAACTTGTGAAGAGCTATTTGTTTTAGTTTTTCTGACCATTTCTGTAACCTAGCTACAGAATATTTTATTTCTGCTGTGTGTTTTCTTTTTCTGTCAGAAGTGTTTATCAACATCTCTGGCACATAAAAGGAATATTAGGACACAAGCTAGCAGTAATTTTCCAAATAAGAGTCCTTTGAAACATGTATACAGCTTATTTTGATCATATGACTCTCACCTTGGGGCAGCTGCTCTCCGTATTAACACCTTTTCCTGTACAGGTAATGATATGCAGGTAATAACCACTTGCTTGTGGTTTGTTCAGAACCACTTTAAATTGTCACAGAATTTTGATTCAGTGATTTAAGGATGCGAAGATTCTCTGAAATTACTAGCACAGAGAAGACTGAATTTGCCAGAAGAATCACAGCACAAATAAGTGCACTTGAAACAAAAACTAGGGAAAAATAGAAAAAGTAAAAATATAAAGTTGAGAAAATTGTTATAAAAAATTGTGGAGAAATAATTACTGTATTTATTATAGAAATCCTTTATCTGTTTTTGATTGTTACACAGACTGTTTGTCTTGTGATTAGATTATAAATATGTTAAGTGAGCATGCTGATCATGAATTAAATGTGACAATTTAAACTGTGGCATGTGCAAAACCAGTATATATCAGTATATGTAAGGATATATATTGACCTTGAGTATGTACAGAAATACATTGGAAAAAACACAGATTTAATGTAAAATTATTTTAAGACCCAAGCATGAAACTGCCTAAAAAACTTTAACATATTAAATGTGAGTCACAAATTACTTTTTTTTCCAATATTTGTTATCCTTTCATATTGTGATATGTGAATCTTAATCTGTTCAAAAAAATCAATTATTGACTTGCTTCCATCTTCCTGTGGCAGCCTAAAGTGGGTCTTTCTGTTCCAAGTGCTAGATAATTTCCTTAGTAAACACATATCACTGTCAGAAAATAAGTAAAGTAAGTAAACTGAAAATTTCAATCCTAAATTATAGAAAGCTTTGCCTTTTTATTGTCGTTTTGTCTTTCCACCACATCTGTGAAAATTAAAGACAAGTTAAATACACTGGTAGCATTTTTAAATGGTTTTCTATCAAAGAAGGGTTAAGAAACCAAAGAAAAAGCCAAACAGAATACAACCAGGAAATAATAATAATGTCAATCTCTGCCCTTTTTTATGCTTCCTTTTGAATTACTTCTAAGAGGGATCAAGTTTCTGACAGAAGAGTGACCTTCAAAAAGGAGACTGAAGTCCCTTATCTCCCAAAATACTACTGAACTCTACTTCAGACTGTCATAGATCCAACACCTTACATAAGAGCAAAACTAGCTTAAAAGGTGCAAGTTCCTCTTCTTGTAATCTGCTTGATTTTGAAATAACCTGAACATGTATACACATACAGACAAAAGTTATGAAAGTGCAAAAAGAAAGCAGTAATCACAAGCCATTTACCAGTTGTGGTGCTGCAGCTCCTAAATCGAGTTATTTCTGCTCATGCACCTCACCTCCCCCTGCCTCCTGCTCCAAACACCCTCTGTCCATGGCAGCCTGGTCCCCTCCTCCTCACCCTGCAGGAGCCAGCCCGGTGTCACAGGTGTCACAGGTGTCACAGGTGTCACAGGTGTCACAGGCATTGGGTCCTCTCCCGAAGATTCCCTCTTTTCCTTCCTTGGGGTGAACAAGGAAACGGGATGAGCTCTGTCAGTGTGAAGCAGGAAAGCAAGAAAGCACTTTCTGCTTGGTTTGGAGGAGCCCCTCAGCAGTTCTTTTTCCATGAAGAGGAGGTTCCTGGGGCCTCCTTCTGATGTGGCTGAAGCTACTCTCTTCTCATTGAAGTGGCAGAGTTATGGGCTGATGTGAGTCACACCACCAGCTCCTGCTTATACAGCCTGCAGGATGTAAAGCTGGAAATTGCCCAGAGCTCTTAGGAAATTATCTGATAGATTTAGAGCTACAACTTTCTTTTACTCAATTATTTTCTGAGAAGTGATTTTAAGCTCCAGCATTTGAATAAAAACTCAGCATCAGATTAGTCCTTGAACAGAATCTATAGCCTAATAGCCCATTCTCTCTCCCAGTCAATAGACTTTCTTCTTTGAAACCTCAGGGAAGCAATTGTTGCAGCTGAGTTCAGTGAGATATTTGCTAATGTATTGTCAATTAACAGTTATATTGACTGGAGAATTCAGCTGATTTCTTTGTATATTACAATCCCATAAAAAAGATATCAGGAGGTAATTAAATGAAACATTGTTTAAAGACAACTAATATAAATCTACTGATTGAAATATATTTCAAGTTTTAACGAACCACCAACATTTATCTCATTGACTTGAAATGGGAGTTAGATGAAGAGACTTAACTTTTCATTTAGAACATTTTCCAGTCTTTAGGATTTGAATGTTTTACAGAAAGTACATACTGAAAAGCTCTTTAAAGTAAAGGCTAGATTTCTTTGAGCACAAGATAAACAGAAAAGAGGTGATGAAGATCCATTTTAAAACCATAGTTTATACTTGTTTTAAAGCCTTCTCAACTTTTCTCTCTGTTAAAAAGTAAAACACCATAATGTATTCTTTCTGCTGTCAATTATTTTTGCAGCCAAGTGGTTTTAGTTTTTTCTTGGGATAGAATTTCATCCATTGCTGCGATGGATTCTTACCTGTTTAAGAAAAGGTTTCCATCCCTGTGAGGTGACTGCTGCTGGTTTGACATTTCAGAAGGCTGGTGCTCTTGGCTGGTGCTCTGCCACAGCAGCCAGCCTGGCAACCCAGGCACACTCAGGGGAGCTGGGACAGAAATGGCAGCTCCACAGGCAAGGCAATTACTGGTGTGCACTGAGCACACCTGTAGAAGTCTGATAATGTTATTACACAAGTTATTACACAGCCTTTCTATCATTAAGCCTGATCTCTTTTTAATGACCTCTTTTAATGACCTTATTTTTACTGGCTGATCTGAATTCTTATAAATAAGGACCTGTTTCTTTTGTTTGGTTAGGTTTTTGGTCAGTAAGCCTGTATGTGAAGTGGACCAAATGGACTCAAGTGTAACCAAGATCACTCTGTCTTTCTGCCAGCAGAGAACCCAGATAAAACAGAATAGTTGGGAACTCCTGAGTAATCTATGCCCTTACATACATGGGGGACCCAAAAGAAGATCTCTGTGATACCAAAGATCAAATATGACAAGATTTTTGACAAATAATTATACCAGGAAACCCCAGAACCACTCTTGGCTTTTATGTTAAAATATTACTTGCAGACTTACATTTCCCAAGAGAAACTCATAAAAACACAGGTGGCAAAGTGAACTAGAAGGTAGGAAGCTAAAAAAACAGTAGGGTATTCTAAGACCCTTTTTGACTCCTGAAGTCGAATGATTGGGGTGATAGAAAACAGAAGCTTTGTGTAACTCTCTTGGTTAGCCAGTCATTTAATGAAATAAGGTTGTAGTAACAAAAAGGTGAGACTACAATTGCCAGGTGTTTACAAAAGCCTGGATGTCACTAGTCCCAGAATGGGAAAGTTGGGCAGCAGTGAAACATGATTGGTTAAAAACATATAAAAACAGATCTTTGTTTTCCAGAGAGATCATTCATTGCAGACTATTCACTTCAGCTAGTATGAAAGCAACACTCATTTTTTCCTTCTGCTAATGAATTTTGGGGATTCAACATTCCATCAAATCAGGGTCAAACTGAGGCTGCCATCAGGAGCAGTCAAATAGTTAAGGGCTTTTTCCACAAACAGAAACTGTAAGGACTGTAAGGTATTAAAATATCAATCAGTTTCTATACATTTGCAACCACTTTGGATTCTTGTATCATCACCTGAACATGTAAGGAAAAATATTCTTTCCTAACATAAATTATTTCACAAACCTTCAGAGGGAGTCGTGGAAAACTACAATCCTTTTTTGTTATTCCACTCAGGGTATATTTTTTCATAGTGGGTAATGCTGTTCCTGTGCATCTTCCATTTATCTAATAATATAAAAATGTACCATTTGAAGCTTGGCAAGCAGATCAATGTGGATGTTACCATCATCTTGATAAACAGATATTTCTGTGAGAGTTGAAATATGGATATTTTGTCTAGCAGGAAATCTGGCATCCATCCTAGGGAGTCTTCCTTGTTTGACATACTCTGCAGCTTGTAGATCTTGGAGAGACTGATATGAGCACAGGAAGGTTTTTTGGATACCAAAAGTTGACACCAATGTTCAGCACATTTATAGAAGATGGTAACTCCTGACAGTTTTCATTTCTTACTAGAAGACAAATTAGCTCAAAAGGCTGCAGAGACATTTCCAGGTTAAATCACAGATGCTGAGAGGACTGCCTTGAACAGAAGGGTTTGTGCTTTTAACCTCTATCAGTAAAAGAAATAGAAAACAGAGGAGGTGATCCAAAAAGTTACAATAGCTCAGTGTTTTAAGAAATTGTTCAGAGGAAAGGGACAAAAGACTTCTGTTGAATATTTGGTTGTCTGGAGCCAGAAAAGAATGAGACTAATCACAGTGTCTTTTTTTTTTTTTTTTTAACATAACATGGGGACAGATGAAAGAAATTGCTCTAAAGTTTAATTTCCTTAAGCAACTTTGAGGGCAAAGCAAATGTTTAAGAAAGCAACAGTAAAAGTGTATGAACATGATGTTTTTATTCATAAGGGAAGGGATATAATCCTTTTCCATATTCTATAAAATTTCTCGAATTATTGTCATTTCCTTATTTTGCAATTACTCCAAAGACCTCTGACCCCTCTGTCTATATCTCAAGTCTGTAAAGCTGGGAC
The DNA here is from genome assembly GCA_030060385.1 of Muscicapa striata striata. NCBI lineage: Eukaryota > Metazoa > Chordata > Aves > Passeriformes > Muscicapidae > Muscicapa > Muscicapa striata. The sequence goes on from JAREIS010000031.1 coordinate 3,841,739, forward strand.
CAGAGCTGCTCCTCAAAAATATCTGAAGAACTTGCAGGTCTGCAGATAAAAGAGGGCTACATGAGTTCCCAGTGTAATTTTTAAAGACTCTGAAAACTTGATGGTCTTTAAGGGCCTCCCACTGGTCAAACAACAGAATTACATTGGTATCCTCTCAAAGTAAAGCTCCCTTTGCCTTGGATTTAGGTGTGTGAGGGCTTTGACCTCTCGTATCAGTCGAGGAGGGCTCAGATAGGACCTGGGCCAGGGTATAGGGAAGACCTCTAAACTATTTGGAAGTGAGATTCTTGTGGGATTATGTGAAAGGAAGTAAAATTTCCATCTAGAAAACCACTTTCCCTGCCTATTTAACTTCATTCTATGCTGAGTTCCCTGAGGATGGGTTACCTGGTTGTGCCATGAGTTATTTTTCAAATGAGTCATGACTTGGTGCATAGAAGGAGAACTTTTTTAAAGAACCTATGAAAATTTCAGAGTAAGCAGGCTGAAATCAGTAAAAAGCCAGGGAGAATCAGATAGAATAGAAACTGAGAAGAAACTTGTGCTTAGCCTGTTCCTCAAGCTTTCCAATCTAGGACTAGAAATGATCTCTAACTCAGCCTAGAGCTGCCAGGCACTGAGTCAGATTTGAAAACATGGTCCTTCTTCACACAGACTAATAATGCCAGCTCTCTTCAGCCATCTGGCAGAGTCCAAGCCTGGATCACATCACATCAGTCTGCCAGATCACCTAGGCACATTTTTCTCTTTGCATGTTGTTGTTATATTCCTTTTTCTGTTTCCATTCCCACATTACTTTTCTCAACTTCACGGTCTCGTGTTCCTCCTGCTCCTGAGGAAGAGCAGCAGTTAGCTTGAGTGAGCATCCTTCTATCACCCTGCATGGGGCAATCCATCAGGTCCATGGCCTGCAGCTGCCTGAACAATCTGGATGATTGTCAGTGCTCAGGCAGCATAGAAATCTAACCTGCCCTTGCAAATAGAGTTACATTTCAGCCTTCTCAGAAAGCCACTGGAGCATCTTCTCTGCCTAGAATCAACATTGTGGTGTTGCTGCATGTTATGGTGGAGGTAGCCAGGCCTTAGGAGTGACCCCTGAGCACTCTCCTTCCTAAAGCACAGGCTGCAGACAGTATTTTTTCCCAGGCTATGCAGAGCACTCCCTGTTAAGTGAAAAAATGGCAAATTTGGCCTCAAACCTTGGCTGTCCTGGAAAGCAGTGGCACAGCTCACTGAAGGAGACTGCCTCTCTGAAGGATGGCTACCAAAATAATCATTTAGCAGCTAAGAATATGCCTAAGGCTTTACCCACATAGCAAGTTTATCCTACACCTCAACCCAGGCTGTTGAGCTTTAGGTACTTGTGTCCCTCCTCCCAGTCAGTGCAGAGACCCAGAGCTCCCTGGCTCACCTTTGGGTCACCTCCTTGCACACAGCATGGGGCCAGCTGCTGCTTCCCATGAAGAACAGCTCCCAGAATCACTTCCCTGCAGCAATAAGCACTAAATAATAATCACAGCAAGGTAAATAAAACGTTTATTTAGCAGGGGAGCAAGCAGGCAAGTCCTGGACCTCTCCCATTGCCTTTCAGGCTGCTCTTCTTGGTGGGATCTCAGTTGTCCATTGCCATCTTCTGAGTGATGCCCAGGGCTGACAGCACTATCATGGATACAACAGCAGTGAAGCAAGTGCATCTGGCCAAAGCAATTATGTTGGTTGGAGCTAGCCTGGAAAAGCCACAGCCAGGAAAAAGCATCATTCTATTTCCTAGGTCCTGATAGCTCAAAGTTTGCCTCTCCTGGTTAGAAATACAGACACAATGCTTCTCTGTAAAGAGAAAATCTTGACAGCCTAGCCCTGGGCTAGCCCTTGCTGAGCTGTTTATTCTTGGGCACCACAGGTACCAAAGAGCCAAGAGCATGAGCTGACTCTTTTCTCTCCTGGGCTCCTGAAGACTGTGACAAAAAGCAATAATTTAATTAAGCACCAAAGAAAACACTGTGTTTTTCTTTATTTCAAGCCATCTTTAATTACCATGTGAAATGCACATTCCCTGTGTTCCCCTCCTCCTGCAACAGACTTCCAACACTGTTCAGATCCTGACTGTGTCTCCTGCTCTCCAGTGACCATAAGGGAATTTTAGGGTGGCAAACTGAGATCTGCAAGTCCAAAGTGGACACTGAGGCACTGTAAGAGAACAGATGTAGGTCAACACAGATGGATGAGGGGCTGAAAAACCTTCCTTAGTGTCTGAACCAGCTATGGGAAACAAATTGGATGCTCTAAGTCATCTGCAAATGGAATTGAAAGAGATGGTAATCACAGCAAACAAAATCAGCAGTAGACAAGTATTCCTTTTATTAGCAGAAGAACCTGTGCTGTGTTTCATTAAATCACACAAATTCAAGAAAGAAATAGCTGTTCATGGGATCCTTAAGCACTGGCAGCAGACTGTAACTTAAAATTACCCACCTCCCCAAGTCCAAATCTATGGTTACACTAAATCAGGAAAACTCTACTGCCTTCAAAAGTCCCTGATTGAACCTTAACTTCTGTATCTCTGAGTTTGTCTCTGGTTTCCATCAGGAAAGCAATTCAGGCTTATGCTATCTATAGACAACCCAGTCCCATGCTATGAAGTGACTTAATGTCTTTCAGCTCATTATAGATACTACTAAAACTCTCAGGGTGCTTGACATTTAATCTACTGTCATAATAATGTTGGAAATACTCAAAATGGGGAAACTAATTTCATAGTTTGTACCCTTAACTGACTGAGGATAACATTTCCTGTTGCCCTGGTAAAGGGCAGGTGAGATCATGCCTTTCATGTTGCTCAAAAAAATATTAAATAAATCTGTGTAGGAAATGAAAAGACACCTCAAATTCTCCTTTCAGACCCATCCCTCTTTTCTGCAGCCATCATTCTTGTTATGTCCTACTCTGGCTCATCCCTCAGTATCACAGGGACACCAAAAGCTAAGATTTGCATGGCAGCCAGGAGTGCTCCTCAGGTAAGTGTCAGAGACAACCCTGCCCACAGAAGTATTTTTAAATGGGAAGTAAAGATCCTTCAAAGAAGCTCTAAAGTTTAAGAGACCTAGGATACATGCTTCTAGAGAGAGAGCTCCTTTCCATGAGCACTGGTTCACAGCAGCCTCAGGACTTGGCAGGGACAGCCTTCTCCAAGACAATGTGAAGCCAGGTGAGGAACATGCCATGGAAATTGTAGAGGTGGAAAAGCAAGAAGTTACTTAGCAAATGCCCTACAAAGATTCCTGCCTGTCTGAGGCAGCAATGCAGCTTGTTCTGGCCACTTGCAAATTTACCACTCAAGGGAGAGAATATGTAATGGAGCAAAAAGGGGTGACACTTTCTGCAAGGAGAGTGCATTTTTATCTCTGTCCCTTCAACCAAACCAAAGGCTATTGAATGTAATGGAATGGCTTTCAGGCTCCCTTTGAACCTGGATAAACCTCCCAGTGACATACTGACACCTGTTCAGAGCAAAACCAACCTGACCAGACTGCCACACCAAGGAAACCCCAGCTCACTGCCCAGGTGGGAAATGGGGCTGGATTTTCAGGCCAGGGTTCCTTAGCCAGACACCAGAATGTTGATGCTGAAAGAGCCAAACTGAGGGCACTGGGGAGGCTCTGGGAACAGGCAGTGGCCAGCAGCCTACCCCAGGGGTGGTGAGCACTGAGCCTTGCCCTCCCATGCCTGCCTGGCTCCAGACACAAGGATGCAGCATCTCCTCCAGTGACATGTTTCACTGTGTGCAGAAGACACACATTCCACTGGCATTAATCTTTCAGTCTTCTCACTGCCACTCTAGCTTGAAGGAACTATTACACAGTCTATAAAGTTTAAAATAATAAGAAAAGCTTAACTACCCATTAAATAGGTTGAAACAAAAACTACTCAGTTTATCTCTTCTGCAGCAGCCACACAGACTAGACACATAACAAGAGTCAGAAGTGGAACCATGATTGCAAGAAAGAAACAAGTTTGCCGGAGAAGATGCCCCAAAAGTTCGGTTATAGTTTTTGAAAGAAAAATAAAAGTAAAAATGTTGTAGTGTTGCCTTGAGCACTGGAGAGATAACCTACAGAAAAAGGAGAAAGGAAAAAGGAAAAAGGAAAAAGGAAAAAGGAAAAAGGAAAAAGGAAAGGAAAATGTAAAGAAAAAGAATCCTGACAAATAAAGCTGCCAGAAAAAAAAAGTAAAATTAAAAATACTCATTTTAGAGAACATTGTTTGTCAGAAATGCATCCTTAATAGCTTAGGTTCATACTAGAGAATCAGAGCAGAGGCATAACAAATCCTGCCCTTGGATTTAAGGGAGTCAGGATGGTTCTCAGGGTTTCTGTTTCCACTGACAGCCTTGACTTTCAGTGTAAGTGCACCATCCTGCAGGAGCAACAGGAAAGTTAGAGGTTTAACAATATGAACTCTTCTCAAAGCTCTGCTCTGTGAATGTACAAACCAAAAGAGAGATAAGCTCAGCTGCATCAAATGCTGCCCCCATCCCCACTTCCATCTATCATCGTGACTTACCAGCCATAGTTAGATTAGCAAAATATGTGAAAAACTGCAAAGAATGCTGGCACTTTGTGTCCAGAGCAGAAGTGGGAGGAGACATAAGAAAGTTTGAGTTGTGAATGGAGCTACTCAGAAGCTATTTTGCTTTTCTGTGAAGATGGATGTATTTAAACTTCAGATGAGGATGAATGATGGAGCAAAGCAGCAAGGATTACTGAGCTGGGGTGGGGTGAGGAAAGCACAGCAGAGCCACACTGAGCTGAGCCGGGAGAAGCAGAGAGACAGGAGCACAGCTGGAGTGGGAGGGGAGCGAGGGAAGCAGTGGGGGATGGACGTGATGGATGGAGGGATGGATGGGATGGGATGGGATGGGATGGGATGGGATGGGATGGGATGGGATGGGATGGGATGGGATGGGATGGGATGGACAGATGGGATGGGATGGACAGATGGGAGGGACAGATGGATGGATGGATGGATGGATGGATGGGATGGATGGACGGATGGGATGGATGGATGGATGGATGGATGGATGGATGGGATGGATGGATGGATGGATGGATGGATGGATGGATGGACAGATGGATGGGCAGATGGATGGAGAGATGGGATGGACAGATGGGATGAACAGATGGGATGGATGGATGGATGGATGGATGGATGGATGGATGGATGGAAGGATGGATGGATGGATGGATGGATGGATGGATGGATGGATGGATGGAAGGATGGATGGATGGATGGATGGATGGAAGGATGGATGGATAGATGGAAGGATGGAAGGATGGATGGATGGATGGAAGAATGGATGGATGGATGGATGGATGGATGGATGGATGGATGGACAGATGGGAGGGACAGATGGATGTATGGATGGATGGACAGATGGGATGAACAGATGGATGGATGGATGGATGGATGGATGGATGGATGGATGGATGGATGGAAGGATGGATGGATCGATGGATGGATGGATGGATGGATGGACAGGAGGATGGATGGGAGGATGGATGGATGGATGGGCTCACTGCAGCACCACTAATTCTGCTCTTGGGCAGAAATCACTCACTAATTTATAATCAAATGCATGGTTCCACTCACGGAGGAAAGGCTGGCCTCTCTAGTCAGGTGTGTGAGGTTCTGTGAGGGGGCATGGTCCTTGTGCACAGTCATCAGTGAGGAAAAACAAGGCTCTGCTCAGAGCTGCCCCTCCACCTGCTGCTTCCTAAAATCATAGAGGGGCTGCCAGGGTGGCATTATCATTTGTGGCCACAGCTTTCAGAGAAGGGATTATGTCCCAAGTGAGCCTTAAAGACTTGCATGCACTTTTGCTAATGGAAGACATCCTTAATGACCCTATTACAAAGTAGCCAACGGCACAAAATATTTTAAACAAACAGTCAAACCATGTAGTGATGACAGTGCCCCAAGCCCACAGGTTTTAAAGTGAAAAGCTTGGTATCCCACTGGCCAAAACTGAGCAGGACCTTAGCTGGTTTCCAGACTGCTGCTCATTTAGGTCTTATTAAAGCATCCAGAAGAGAGAAAATATCAAATTAGAGGTTTACCAGCAATCAGAATTTCAGACCACATCTCTGTATTTATAACACATGTGAATCTTGACACTGATGTCAAACTGCATTAGGTGAATCACTAATCATGAAATTTTGCAGACAAAGGTGCCAGAAGAGAGAAACAACACTAGGCAGTGCTCTGGCAAACCAAGCCTCTCACTAGAACTCTTGTAATGCAAATCTCCAGGGCACAGTAGGCTGTCACCAGCATCAGCCTCCCCAGATATCACCACCAAGGAGCTGGAGCAGAGCCTGCTGCTCAGCTGATGCTGCCCCAATTGCTGACATGATGGAATTGCCAATATGGTGGAAGTGCTTCTGCAGTAGCTGGCTGGATTTCTGGAGGACTGTGTTGCAGGAATGAGAACCCAACACACTACTTCATCATTTTGAACCAGTGTTGTAAACAGCCTGTTGTTAAACAAAGTGGAGATGGTCCATATTTTTCTTTTTAGCATGTTAAGTAAAATGTTTAGAAAACTTGGCACTTCTGGGATTTCCTCAATCATTTCAGCAATATTTTATTCATCTTTTTATAGGGTCTTGATTAAGTTTGAGGACTAAGAAGTGAATTTCAATCACTTTTTCAAAACAAAGTCCATATTGTCAGTGTAAAGCACAAACATGGTGAAAAATTTGTTCAGTGCAGAACAAAAAGCTCATCCTATGAAAAAAAGATAAAGAATTTCCAGAAAGATAAAGAGTTTCCAGTAAGATGGTTTTTGCTCCAGTTTCCCTCATGCAATGAGTTAATCCTTATATTTAGCTCTCTCCTGTACTCCCAGAGTCTTACTATACAATAGTATCTGTTTTGAAAACAGGCAAAGGAAAATAATTTTTTCCTCTTAAATTCAGCATCTGATTTCAATTATTCTAATATCTTTACAGATTGAGTCTCTGAAGTTTCTTTGTGCTGGATGCAAAGGTGCTCCCATGTGTGATTCTTCTTTACTCAGCACTGAAGTTTTTTCTTTCTGACAATACCTCCTATTTTTGAAAATCAAATTTCTGATGTGCTAAGTCTAAGATAAATTTCAAACTGTTAGTACCCATCTAGGGTGAACAGAATAACTCATTTCAGAACAAACCTATTTATGTTCCTAGTTGTGTTTGTAATGGAATAGGAAACAGTGCTCCTGTTTTCTACTGAGAGTACTTCAAGCCATCCTTCATAATGAAGCATGGGTCTGATTCACTGCTCCTGTTTTTCCAGCTGGAGAGTCAGCCTACACTGGCTGTTAACATGAAGGTACATCTACACAGACACATTTTTTACTCAAAATCATTGCTCTAAACCAGATCAAGATGACTGCCAAATAAGCCTATTTCTGTGTTAATTGGACTATCACATTAAACCCACAGAGACAGGCCATTTGAGACAAAGATCACAAAAATGTCAGTTTTCTCCACTGACTCTTTCCAGCCCAGATGAGCTGTTAATGCTGTTAATTGCCCAGCCTGCAATCCAGTGCAATCCTGAGAGGGGAGATGGAAAAGGCATAACTGATGGTGTTTATGGGGAAAAAAAAAAGCCACTCCTCACATTTCAGCTAATCTATAGCTCTACATTTCAATTATCCATTCCAGTAATAGGATGATTGCTTGCATTCAGTAATGAACCAGAAACCAGGAACTTAATGTTCTCATCTGCCAGGCAGTTTTTCTGACTTTTAGATCAATTGACAGCAGCTATAAAAGAATTATAAAATATGGCATGATTTAATAGATTCAGCTTTCATCTACCTCAACATTGGTCAAAATAGCTTTAGTTAAATATAATTTTCCAAATAGGGGGATGTCAAACTTTATCAGCCAGGGTCCACTGCTAAAGAAGCTTTTTTGTGAATACCTAGAATTTGACATTTGTTCTTCAGTTTTTGAAGTTCAATCAGAAATAGATTTAACTGAATGACACATCTAACATAACTGAAGAATGATACATCATCATAAATGAACCTTCCAGCACTTCAAAAAAGAACCCAACAAAATAAAATAATCTATTAAATTTATATATATTTAATAATGTATTTGAAAGTATGCTGGAGTTTCAGAAGATCAATAAATTGTTTGGAGATTTGGGGTTTTTTTTAAAGGGCAATATTGGCAATAAAGATGGTCCTATAAACACAATTTTTGCATTTTTAAATACATTTGAGGTGTAGGAACTCAGTAATTTTGGAAATTAAAGTAAAAAATTAAACACTCTGAAGAACTTGAGACTTTTCCTGGGTGGTGGAGGGGGTTTTTTGTTTTGTTTTTTATTTGTGTGTGATTTTTGTGTAACTCTAACAACCAAAGGAAGAGCTGTAAGAGGATGTCATTAATTAGTGTAAGTAATTATCCAATTACCTTCAACTTCTCTCACACTACATTTTTTTCACCTGTTATTTGAATTCATGCTATCTTTACATACATTATGACTTCCTCTTTCTTTACCACACTTCCATAAGTAACTGGTTCCACAGCAAGCTACAGACTCTCTGATGACTTCTGGTTTATGACAGGACATGACTTCATAATGTGACTGCACATATCACATTGCATGATGTTAGAACTGCAGAATAGCTTTATTTCATAATCAAGAGAATCTCCATAAAAATATAAAGTCCAGAGAAGTGTTGCATTTATAGGCATATATTTTACTGGACAGACTGAAAACCTGGACAAGCTATCGACCTCCCAAAGCTAAACATAAGTTGAGGAAACTATTCAAAGTTTAACTGTACATATACAAGCTGTAACAACAAAAAGCTGGTAGCTGGAATTTGTGCAGCAAAGGCAGAGGGTGAGAGATGATCAGCTAGCTATCTCCTAGGGGAAGCAGCTAGAAAAATAATTTATAGCCTATAAACGGAGGTTACAAAACTGACCAGAAAGATATAACCACCTTTTTTCATTACTACTATAAATTTTCATTCCTAGACATGTCTTTCAAAATTACTTGTAGTTTTCCCTGGAGGAGCAGGGCTGAGAGATTAGAGAAGAAGTGGCTGCTTTGCAAGGAGGGTGTCCACAGGCCATGGGGTTTTCCTCCTCCACCAAAGGAGCCACATGCTGGGATGTGCCATGCTAAAGTCGGTAGAGCATGAGACTCTTAATCTCAGGGTCGTGGGTTCGTGCCCCACGTTGGGCGCCAACTGCTAAAATACACTGTGTCCCTTTCCTAATTACTTAAGATTAGACACAGTATTAGCAAGGATAGGAAGAGGAACAAAAGAGGCTCTGTCAGGTCTCGTTTATTCCGTGAGGTGGTATGGCGAAAGAGGAAGCCCCTCTCTCGGGACTCGGGGATTCAGGAGAAGGGAGTGGGAGGGGATTTGGCTGGCAGCCAGTGGGATGAGGACTTTTGGCCTAGGGTCCAAACACCAGAACTCCAGGGGACAGCAAGGTGAAGGGTGCAGGGAGGTCACAGGACAGGAAAACAGGGAACCGGGGACCAGAAGGAGATGGGCAGGAATAAAGGGGACCAGGACCCGTATGGGAATGGGGAAGGAGACAGGGAACCAGGGCCCGTATGGAGAATGGGGAGGGAAAGTTAAATCATTCCTTTTATCTCATTTTATCAAATTACAACAGTACCAGGGTGAGGTCTGGGACAGGTGGGATTCCTTCTGCCATGGTGGTGGCAGTGCTGTGGAACCCCAGAGCAAGCACAGCCTCCTGAGAGCCACAGAGCAGGGCATGGGGAGACACAGCCTTTGCTGGAAGGGAGCAGAGCTGTGCTGCTGTCTGGGTTCAGCTGAGCAGCCGGTCAGGAAAGGACACCCTTACACTGAGCACAAGCAGGGCACTGCTAGCATTAACCTCCCTCTCTGTCCCTTGCCACTGCCTGACAGGGCACACAGCAGAAATAAAACCAAACTCAGTGGCAGAGAGGCAGATGATAACTAATTCCCTTGATTTTAGAAGCCTTGATGGTGAGCAAGGTGCAAAAAGACCTCCATCATGGTGGTGGGTGGAAATGAGAGATCTCAGAGGATCTGCTCTCCTGCCCATTTCTGTCACCAGATTCCCATTTTATTTAAAAGTGTATTTTCTGAGAAATGGAATAGGGCAGGGACTTCGTCAGAAGCCAAATAAAACTAGGTGAATGAGGAGTGGCAGTAATGATTTTTCAGCAGTGACAAATTACTTCAAGCAGGGATAAAAGCAAGAAAATTGGAAGAAATGCTTTGACACATGGTAAGAGCATAAAAATTGTAAGCATCCTTTTGGACATCTCACTGGAAAACTCCATGTGACAGCAGGTGAAAAAAGGTTGGAAAAAAACTAGTCTGGCTCTCAGTCTGAGACTTGAGAGTGGCTGGAAGATTGGTAAAATGTCAAGATGAAGAGCGCTGATATATTGTTTTACAAGCTTAAATGTACTGGTGTGACTATGGATACAAGCCAGTGCCACTCCATGGCCTTTAAAAATGTATGTCCATTATTCTGCAGCCTCACCCACCCACTGTGTCTGCTGGTTATTATAGTCCTTCATTTGATTTCAGTTCACTTGTAAGATCTCAAGGTAAAAGCTCTGATCAGGTTTGAAGTCTGACTGGGTTTTCCTCTGGATGAAATATCAGGCACCTTTTTCAGTAAGTCTCATAGCCACTTTAAAAAGGAATGTTTGTTTTCAGGCTACATTTGAAGGCTAAAACCTATATTTCTTTTGAATTCAAGATCCTTCTGATCCTTAAATCCTTCCAGGGAGTCTAAATACCTGCACAAAGCATGCAGGTTGGAACTCCACTAGAAACAGAGCCACACACCACAGAAGAGAAAGAGTAATTCCATGTGACTGGGTAGAAAGAACAGTTCAAATTAAAAAGACTAGGATGTTTCAAGTGGAAGAAAGTGACACCACAGGCTCAGGAGATTCCTGGGTGTGAAATACCTTTTTTGTATTATCTTACTCTTTCCCACACATAGCACATCTACTGCCTGTATTGAACCACTGCCTTTTAACATCAGCCCTTATGAAACCTTTGAGGCAGAAAAATCAGGCAGAAGAGCCAGCAACTTTAATTAGGTATCATATATATTGCTTTCTTATTCTGTGATTCCTTTCCTCAGTCATAGTGATTCCCACTTAGAGGGAATATTACTGCATTGTTGTTTCCTAGTTTGGGAAGGCTTTGCAAGATCAGCAACTGCTGTGAAGTCATGTACCCAGGAGTTTAGGAAAGCTGAGAAGAGGCAGCTCCTCAAGCAGTGCGCAGTTAGCACTCCTGGAAGATGTGACAAGTCAAGACACCCTTCATCTCAGATCACCCATTTGGCAGGGCTTAGATAGTTTGAAGGCCTCCAAGAGGAACATCTCTTGGATGTTTCTGATCAGACCTTTCCTGTGAAGAAGAGGCTGGAAGCCTGGAGACCCTGGGATCTTAGGCATGAGTTTCACAGTCCCTCACCAGCAGCTTCACTTCCATTGCCAAATGCAGGGATTGGCAAACTGGGAAGAGACAGTGCTGTGCAGGGATGTGTGACTCAGGGCAGAGCACCTGGAGACCAGGCACCAGCACAGGCAGGGCTTGGAAGAGCCTAGAGCCCATCCCCGAGCCATCACTGAAACACTGTCCCCACTGAGTGGGGACACAGAGCAGCCCTTGCAGCTGGGACTGAAAAGCAGAGAGCAGATACAAGAAGTGAAGGAAAAGCAGGTTTTTTGCTCTGCATCCACAAGAGTGATTTCCAGCAAAAAAAATGACAACAGTCACATAAGTGACAACAGGGGACACTGAAGTGTGGGATATATTAATGACCTCGAGAGGCAAATTGGAGCTGTAGTGCAGAGCTGAAGTACTGACTTCTGAGTAACAGGGAAAATATGTGGGAAATGCTTGTGATCAGAGGACAAAGCAGAAAACAAGACTGCCTCTTCAGAGACTGGATAGGGGCTAAATAACCTGCCCTGAAGGGATGACCCAGAACTCACCCATGACAAACCAACAGAGTGGCCATGAAGAGGATACCTGAGCAGAGAATATCCTCCTGATGATGAGGAGATGAAAAAGGATTAATTACTTTAAAGGTACTTTAGCAGAGGTACTCTAGTCCTCAGGGTAGCAGGCACACACTGAAACAAATATCACTTGGTGAAGCAATTCCCAGCCTTTGAAAAAAAAGACCTCAGACACCAGGCTGCACCAAGGGTGCACAAGAAGGGCTGCAAACAGGAACCTCAGAGGAATTCTTCACAGGCAGAGCTACACTGACTCAGGAAACCTTCAGTCTGAAGCAAAGGGAGCACTTAGTCACCAGAAATCAGATACAAACCAAAGGAATGATGAACCTGGAGTCACAGGTACAGCAAGATAGGAGGCAAAAGCCTCAGAGCTATAGTTGGAAGTCAACACCAGTAAGAATTCTTGCGGAAACAAACACAAAATCAGTCTGTGGGTTGTACACCAGTCCTTTTGTTTGGGTTTGAAAATAGAGCAAGAAGTTGAAGCCATCTGCACAGGGGAGGAGGAGCTCTCTGAGCAGCAGAACTGACACACCATACACCACACACTTCTTATGTGGGAAATGGATGATTTTAGGAAAGGCAGGGAGTGAGAGATGTTTCAAAAATCAAGCAGGCTGTAGTGATTCATGTCCAAATGATGATAGAGGATTGATTTTATTTTTTTTTTAATTATGAGTCCATTAAAAAGCAAACAAAGTATGTAGTAATGCAGTGAGTCACACCTGCCCATCTCTAGCATGAGGGGGTGTGCCAGGAGTCAGAGGAGCTAGAGCTGTTATGCATCTTATCAGCCCCTGGAGGGACAATGCTGAAGGTTTTCAGGAGACTCAGTCTGCTGCAGTCTGAGATGCCTCAGACAGCAAAAAGCTGGCTTTGAAGTCCCTTCATCCAATCATCCCACATCTGCCTTTAGGGTACACTAGTGAACATCCTCAGCAGCTTCCTCTACAGCCCAGAGCAAATCACCACACCAGTCCTCTTCAGCCCAACCAGCCACCACATCATTCCAGAGTGGAGAATTCCAAGTCATTGGAAGTGCACAAGTCTTAGTGTCCCAGTGGGCACAGCAGTTCAGAGAAGACTTCACTCACAGTTTCCTTACTGATTTCCTTTCTTTGTCTTCTTGCATGACCAGCTCTGTATTGTGGGGCTGTCAGGCGAAACAAAATATGCTACTCACATTTGCCAAATTTTTCCATCTGTTTGGTCCTTAAGGGTTCATGTGCAAGTCCATCTGAATGCCTCCCTACCTTGGTGTGACTCTTTATGCCCTTAAACCTTTTCTCTGGTATCTTTTCTCTGAGTGTCCAAATGCTGTCTTGATTGCCCTTAACAGGGTCAACTGGTATCTATTACCATTAAAAGAAAACTAAATATAGTTTATTAAGAGATCCAGGTGTCCCTTCACCCCCAGCTGGAAACTCTTATATAAATCACTTTTTGATTTTTTTGAATTGACCTTCTTGATGAAATATTAAAGACAGATGTATTTATTCTCTTGCCGTGTTCAAACACTAAGAACGCAAAAGCCAAGGCCAAGCAAAGAGAAATGTATTTCAATATTTACTTTGGAGGTGACAGAAAATTATCAGTGAAGAGTTCTCTTCCAATTAACATTTTCACTGTTATTGCAAACAGTGAATGACAGCAATGTTTTCACATACTGTAAAGCCTGGGTCTAATTGACACTCACGATCAACTCTAAACTTCTATTCCTTGCAAATTATTAGAATAAATGCAACAACAAAAAATCACTAGACCTTCACTAGGTAATGAAACTGTGAGTGATGAGTAGCCCATGATACTGCTTGTCACACTGCCTTGATTGCTTCTGGGATGTATTAAAAATATTAGTAGATGGCAAAAAAGCAGTGGGTGTCATGCTCAGATTGCAGCAAGGCATTTTACAGCACATAAATATTGTGTTCCAAATTCCCTTTGAATTGGATATGAGCATTCCCACACGAGTTGCAAAGTGACTGGGAGGACACTAATAACAAAGGGAGGGGACAAGTCAGCCAAAGGAAAGAGTTGGGAACTGAAGGGAACAGGATAGGCTCTAGGTTATGCATGGCCCCACTGCAGGATGTGGCACATATTTTCTATTCTTGCCATGGGGAGAGGGGAGGGGAAGGAAGTGTCTCTCTCACTGTCTTAATCTGCCAGGAGTAAAGGCTCTCAGGGACTGACTCATTAGAGAGAGGAGAAGAAAAACTCCTGGCCTTAAGCTGTATTTAAAAATAAAATAGGGCTAATTAAAACATTTCTGGCCCAAAGTCTAAAATTATCCCATGGAATTTGGAGGTCAAAAAATACATGCCACTTGCTGTGTAAATATATTAATTTCTGTAGTATAGATTGGTGAGAGCTGTTTTCCTGCAACACCTAGAGTTGTTAGTGTGCTGGCAAACAGAGGAATTGCTACTATGCCACAAGAAATGGGAATTACATAAAAATAAAACATTATGGAATTATATTACTTTACCTGCAGTGATAAGATATGAAAATACAGTGAACACTCGTGACTGTAATACAGCAGCTCATGAGAGAGCCAACTTCAATCTGAGAAATAGTAATGCATTTCTCAGGACACAATGATCTTGGAAAAAGAAGCCATGAGCTGAACAGGTCTTGTGCATTTGCAGGCTATCTCACAGGGAAATGAAAGCCATTATCCTGAAAATATTCATGAACTTGCTGAGCTTTACATCTGAGAGTCTTCTTGTATTAATCTTTTCTCTAAACTTATTTAGCAGAGTGATATATTTTCAGCCAGGAGCATGTTGAACTATTCATTTTAAATACACGGTCTGATGAATTTAATCTTCCTTTTCTGAATCAGCCATAAACGGATCCTGATTTATCAGAGAAATTGTTGTCCTGAAGAGTAAGCAAAAAATTTAGAACAGTTTTCTGGCTAATGGCCTATTCCCAAATCACTTGCTTCACAAGTCTCCTTTTTGTGAGTTGTTACTGATTACATGCACCTGAATAGTACCAATCTCATTTCCTGGAGGGTGGCTGAAATACTTGGGGTGAAAAATAAGGAGCAGTGAGTGCTCTTGCTCACTGAGCAGCACTGGTAGGAAAAGCTGCTGCTCCTCTCAGTGGCTGGCAGAAAAAGAAGCAGCAGCCAGAGGAGGCAGCTCTGGAGGCAGAGGTGACAGCCAGTGCATTGCCACACCACAGCTCCTGCAGGAGCCTCCAGCGCAGAGGGCTGGGAATGGGGAGGGAGAAAATGAGCACTGGGTGTCCCTGAAGCAGCCAGGGCAGTGTCCCACACGCTGTATGTGCTCTGGCAGAGCAGAGGTGTGGGAGCTGTGCTTTCACACCGCTTTGAGGGGAAGTTTGTTAATTAATTTGAAATAGAAACATTTGATTGTGTCTTGCAAAAGTAATTCCCTTGAGCTCCCCCACCAGCAGTGGCAGTGAGCAGCTGTAAAACCAAACCACAGGCAAAACAGAGTGTTGGCAGAGCAAGCCAGTGCTTGTGGCAGAGAGCAATCATGTCCTCATCTCTTCCCAAGTACTTTTGTTTTTGCAAGGCTGTCTCTCTGTGTCCCATTTTCTCAGATGGGTCTGTCTCTCTCCACTGCAGGTGAGTGTTATCACTACAGTGATCACAAGCTGTTTCCTCTCCATGCTCCCTGGACTGTCTGCGCTCTAGTCCCAACTTCCTGAGAAACTGAGTAAGAAAAACAATACCATGATCATAAACCATTGAGTAAATAACTTGAATTTCCCAAGAATTACTTCATTTTCACAAAAAAAGAATTGTCCTACTGAGAAAACCCTCTTGGTGAGCCAACTTGATTCTGAGTCCAAATTATATAAATATGACAAGTTTTGCATCATTTATATAAAGCACATGAGTTAAACTCCCTTGACCAATTGAATGACTGGTGGGTATTTCTATTTCATTAACAAATTAGTCTGTTGTCTGGAAGAATCAATAAGTAATTTGAGAGCAGAAAGCTCATTACACTCATTAAACATGGTATGATTTGAGACGAGGAACAAGGCTTCCATTTATCAGAAGCCAGCTGAAAGAAAGCCAAAGCACTTCAGAGAGATTAGTCAAAATGTCCCAGACCTTTAACAAATTCTTAGACAGCAAAGAAGGAAAGCTTTTTGAGAGGCTCTCCCTGTGTGAACCTCTAGTTAAAGAGCATGTGGCAGAGCTCCAGCTATTTAAGTACCCAAGTTTAGCCCTGAACACTAACTCTGAACCAAGCTGACGCTTTCTGATGTCTAAGAAACATCTACATTCTTCACTGAACTAAGACCAGCTGTTCCACAAGCATCCCCTCTTGGCTAAAATAATGGATTTATGGCTTATTATTGTTCATGGCTCCATAAGAGTGCATAAGGATCCACATCAACTGCACAGACTGGGGCTCACTAAACCATTTGCTTTGGAACAAAATTTTTGCAAATCTTTTAATTTTTTGAACTTATTTAAATATCCTTATACTCATTACTCTTCAGCAAGGCCAATTGCTGACTGTAAATATTATGACTACATTATCTTCATTTTAATTCAGGGAAGATTTTATCTACTTTCAGAAATATTGTGCATCCTCCTTCTCCATTTCTTTTCTTTAGGAGAGTAATGGACATTCGCTGAATAGTATCTGTTTAAATAAATTGCTTAATTCCCACAAGACCAAATTACTGTAGGACCTGGTAGCAGAGAAACAAGATCTCATCCCTACATTATTTCCTGCTGTGACTTGGTTACAAGCCTAATGATTGATTGCTTCACTGATTCTGCACACATGCACAGCACTGTCTTGCTTTGCACTTCGAATAAGCCACTCCTAAGGTGCTGAAGTCTTCTTGTGGTTCTGTTTCCCCTTTTTCTTTTCTCTGTAAGGCTTGTGCTTTTTGTAGTACATGATAAAGACAGGCTTTCCTCCTTCAGAAGTGATTAAGCTCTTCAATCACTATCTACAGTAAAACAGGTCCTAAGGCAAAAAGTTTGTTTATGTGTAACGTGTTTCCTCCTCTCTGCTTTCTCTCATCATGCAAAGTCCTAAGTGTCTCATCCTGATTAACACAGCTGTGAGCAAACTGTTGCCATCGGCAGAAATTGTGTCTGTCCATAACCCACAGCCAGGGGACAGAAGCTGACTCAAAAAAACCTTGCAAGTTTGCTTTGCCCATGCCTCACTGCCTTCTTTGTAGGCCAAATATCCCAAGTGCAAGTGAGAGCTGAGGAGAGAGTCAATATCATCTGAATAATATTCCCAGCATTGATGTGTATGCTGTAGTCTCCCCAGCAGCGCTCCTCCCTCCACCCAGCAGAGCACAGCTGCCAGGGGTTGGGGTCAGCAGGACCCTGTGGAGCCCCAAAAGGGAATGAGGGGCTGTTCTGGCTAAGGACACCTTGCATTTGAGAAACATTTCACTGTGACAAGTCCTCTGCATTTTTCCATCTTCACCTCTGAGGTCAAATGGGTCAACAATGGAGCTGCTAAGATGGAGGGAGAGCCTGGGCTCCCACCCTAGGTCCACCAAAGGGGCTTTTATGCACAGGGGGTTCTAGGGTTTCAGACAGTCCCACCCAGCACTCTGCTGAACATAAGATTGCCTCAAGCCCCCACAATGTCTGGGTAAGAGAACAGTATTCTACCTTTAAACTTACTTCATTTGATCTATACTTCACCTTCAAATATAACATCCAAAGTTAGCAGGATGAAAAGTGTGAGCTTAAAACAACAGGGAGAAAATTACCACTATGAGACCAAAACACTCCTAAAACTTGCACCTTGCAACACCTGAAACATTTCTCCCTGAGACTATTTTTTCTGATTTAGCTGGGATTTGAGAGATAGAAATTACCTGCTGAATTTCAACAAAGATGTCAATAAAGCCTCCAAAATACTCCTGGACTGTTAAGAAATACATTTTTATTCTAAAAAGAAATATCCCTCTATGTCTTTTGGAAGATCATCCCAGTGTTTCATCAGAAAAAAACAAGTCTAAATAAGTGCAATTATTCTTTAGCAGATGATGAGGAAAATCTTCCTTGCCAGTACAAACTGAAAAGCCCAGTGTAAAGAATGAGACTGAGTGGACTGGAGCAGTTAGGAGAGGTGGCTTTTAGTGGAAGATCAAAGTCTAGGGGGTGGAGCACTTCAAGATGTTTCTCCATCTCAGCAATGCCTGTTTGCAGCCTCACTGCACAGCCATGGACATTTTGTGGTGGTCACCCACAGGACTGAGGCAGCTGAACCTTTGCACAGCTTAAGAGGCAAACCCAGCACTGAGAGCAGTGCTGAATCCAGCTCTGCCTGTTGCATTTTGTACTCATTTTGTGGTACTCTACAGAACATTCCTGAAGAGTTCTACTTTCAATAGGTAGGATTTGTTGCAATGTATTATCTTGCTACCATGCATTAGGGTGATTTTGATCAAAGAAGATCTGACTCATAACTTTTCACTACAGGAACAGGCTGGAGTTTACTGGAACTGAACAATATCAATAAACAGCAACATTCATATTGAGGCTCTGTGGTTTGGCTCATTTAGCATGCTGGCTTTATTAAATCTGGCATAGTCAACATTATGGATCATGCAAGGGCTATTTGGTAGAATTTGTCAGGTTTTAAAGAAATGCTTTCAAAAAACCTCAAGAATAAAAAGATTAGAAACATTTGCTACCTAAATATGATGATTTTTTTCACTAAAGGACCTCCAGAACTCTGGCAAGCTGAAGAAATCCAAATTCTTGCAGACCTACTAGGTTTAATTGTGTTTTTAACACATTCCCATTCTGACAGAAAATCTGAATTTTCCCACTCTGAGCTAAAATTATTGCTTGCAATTTTGACTGAAGAAATTTCAATTTTCTCCCTCTCAGTAAAAATCTTAGTTTTCAGGGTGAGATGGAGCCAAAATATGCAATGAAAGCTATGGCACAGAGCACTTCTCATATCACAGGAACACTTCAGCAGCCAAAGCAAGAGAGGAAGAGTCAGTCAAGGATGGGGAGGATATTTCTGCACATTTCCACAAAATAAGCTGTTGCACTAAAGGGTGTATTCACTAATCATGCCATCACTAAATTTTTATTTACCCAGGCAGACAACTGAATGCAATCAGGTTTTCCATCTACAAAGAAGTAAAATATTACTGCAGAGGTCAGGTGGACCTCACACTAAAATGGTAACAGACCTTGGAGACCCTCCAGATGTGAATGACAAATATAAAATGAGGTTTTACTCCGTGTTTACAAAGAGGGCACTGCAAAAGGCAGCTGGCTGACAGTGAGGGTGTGCAGAGCAGAAACACAGCCATCAGGAGTTGATTGTTTCACAGATGCACCAAAAATTGAAGACAAGAAAGCAAACACTTCCTCACAGCCACATAAAGGCAGCCAGTGTACAGGATCCATCATTCATCTTTCTCACCAAAATCCCCTGGTCTTGCCAGAGCTGCTTGCCTAACCTGTAGCTTTAAGTTTAAATTTGGTTTTATGCTAAACAATTTCATTAACTTATCAGTTTTTTTTTTTTTCTTTCCATTTGTGTTGCTATATTTTTTAATATCTCTCTGCAAATAGGTGAAAACATGAACCAGGAGAGTACTGTATTTTGCAGAACAGCTATTCATGTGCTTGCCCTCATCTCCACAGTCAGGTGCAGACAGCAGCAGAGTGACTGATTGTCCTGAGCAGGACAGCCTGGAGGCACAGGGGACAGGGAGAAATGCAGAGCCTGAGCAACATGTCACAGGAGAGGCTGCCCCACATCAGAGGGTGCCTGGCACACACATTTCTGGCCATGCAATGTGAGTCCCAGCCCATGGCTGTGAGCACTGGTGCAATAGTAGGGGAAGGTCTGGTGAAGAAGCCAAGAGAGCACCAGGAGGGGATGATCAGCATTCAGGCTGCTCCCTGAGAGCCTGCTGGGGGACACTCAGAGGGAGGAGCTGCTCCTCACTCCTGCAGACAGAGGCAGAGGGACAGATGCTGCCTGCTGAGTCCCTAAAGCAGTGGAGATCTCACTTGGGTCATCTGCTCTTGCTGAGTGGCACTGCTTGGTCCAACAACTCACAAAATGCAACAGAAGTTGATGCTAAGCCCAGGGTCTCTCATCTTACACCCTGTGACACCCACTGCCTCCTGGCTTTCACTCTGCTCAAGCTGCTTTCAAACCCACTGGCACTACTTGGCACTTGTAAAATTAATTTCAAGCTGCTCCTGCCAGCAACAGTGCTGGCTCAGCCAGAAGTAGATATCATCAGTTGAGTGATGAGTGCTTATCATGTCCATCTAGTATCACCCAAAATATAACCAATGCACACCAGAAAACAGATACATACTAACCAGAGCCACATTTCAAATGTTTTTTGTTGAGAAAAACTAGCCCAAAGCTATCATACCAGTTGAATTTAATGGTTGTGCAAAGTCAACATTTTTATGCCAAAATAACACAGCAAAGAGATTTTATGCTTTAAGCTGCAATGCTGTCATGGTCACACATCTCAGAAAAGGATCATTGGAGGCCCACACTTTTAATGAAAATGTTCAAGATCCAGTAGTGAATTCCAAAGCAGAACTCACATTGGAAAGCAGGTCTGGTACCTCCACCAAAAATCTCAGCCAAAAAACTGAACACAGATTTTTCTTTTTTCTTCCTTTACTTACTAGGTCTACTTACTATGTCTCTCTCTTTTCATTTTTTTAAATTCTCCTTTTGCCAACAATGTAAATTCTTTTCTTGAGAGAATTTCCATCTCATTTGATGAGCTCCTCTGAAACAAGTGCAAGATATGATAATGCAGTTACTACTTTAGATTGGCTCAGGGCTTTTGCTCCCAGTATCCTGACCTTGCTGTCTCAACCCAGGATCTCTAAGGAGCATCTGTGAGTCCTTTTTGGAGGGACTGGAGGGCAGTCACAGGTGCATGAGGGATGCTGCAAGAGTCTCTTAAAAATGAATGGAGAGCACAAACATGCTTAAGCAAGTTCTGCTTGAGCGAAATTCTCAGTTCATTTACCAAAGCAACTGTAATGTCTATTGTGCAGTTGGATAAAAAAAGGCAAGTGATGTATCCCTCATTATTTATCTGCTTTCAGGGAGTTTTAGGGAAATTAACATTCAATAGAACAAGTGCTCTGTGGACTCTTAGTCTTTGATGACTCTTGTTGAGCAGGTATTCCAGGAAACCTACATGAGATGTTTCTCACTTGTTTGTAAAGCATATCACTAAAACATATTTCTTATGTATTTTCTTTTCTCTGAGATTATGACAGAATAACTTTCTCAGTGTTGACTCACAGTACACTGATTGCACTTATGCTGGGACCCCAGACAGCAATTTCTCACAAGTACTTTAACTTTAGATCAAATTAAGTTTATGGGCATATTTTCTCAGCAGCAGATCTTTCATTTCATTATGTTTACAGGGAAGGATGCCCTGTGGATGGGCTGTGAGATTGGATGTCAGCAGAGCTGGTCAGTTCATGCATGTCTACTCCTTGAGTGAATGTTGTTTCCAGGCTACCCACTGCACAGACATCCAAGCAGCTGCTTTATTCCCATCTCAGCTTGTTATGGGATGCTGTGACAACACCCTTGATTACCCCAGGGTACAAATCCCTTCTGAAGCCTTTCAAGTAGAGATTTCCTGAGACCCCTATCAGCTGGAATGTCCCCCTGGGCTGCTGGCCCCTGGCTGTACCCAGCAGAATGCTGCTCTGCCCTGCTCTCTGTGTGACTCTTCCCCAGTCTGGAGCAGCCCTGTCTCTGACTGGAGGTGTCTCACATCAGCCCATTTATCCACAGAGGCAGCAGAGGCTCCATGCTCATGGAATCAGGTATGCAGCTTGGCAGGGCTCTCTGGATGGCCTCTGCTCCCCTTTCCTGCTTGAGTGGGGACTATCCCCTGGGCTGGATTTGACTTTATCTCACATGGTGTAGAAAGCAGCAAAGATCTAAAACTCCTACATAGAACAGCTGTGTGTGTTAGGTTCCTTGGACAATGCTTTGAACACACTCAATTTGCATTTCATTTCATAGACTTGCTCATGCCTGAAAAAGAGATAACCTGATAAATTATTTGCAGTCACTGCCAGCTTGAGCAATGTCTGAAATGCTTTGTTGATGACTGGAAGTTTTCAGATTATTTTTGGTGCCATGACATACTGCTGTACAGTACCCAGATTGGAAAATAACTGACAGCCTCTGGCACCTTGGAGATAAGCAGTATCAGCTGCCATAGGGTAGTGGGCTGTGTTTCATGAGTGACACAGACTCTGGCAGTAGCTTTGGGAGAGAAAACCTGACTTTTTTCAAACAATTGTGTTGTTAACATATTTTTATCTTCTTTTGATTCAGCCTTTAGATGATTATTTTCTTCTCTTTTTGCTACTGAGCTTTTCCTTTGGTGTGCTGGGCATCATCATCCAGTCTATTTGGAAGCTTGACTGAAAAGTAAGGTGACCAGGAACAAAAGGGATTTCAAATACATGGAGTAATTTTGTGGGTCTAGTTTCTCTTCCCTCCCTCCATCACCTTGGAAAGAGGAGGAAGTATCCCTCTCTCCAGCTGCTGAGAGCCCCATGGCACTGTGTCAGCCCAGGGCCACTGTGCCAGAGCTGAGCAGCCCTCCCCTGCTCAGGAGGGGAATCTCCCACCGTGGATGTGTGGAGCCATTGCAGCCTTTACCCTCAGCCTGCAGGAGCCAGCAAGGGGCTGCTGCTGGGGTCACCAAGGGGGAAACACAATGAACCACCTGAGACTGCCAGGGGTGCTCTGAGCTATTGAGTAAGTGCTGCAAAACGTGGAGCCCACCCTCTGGCTGAAAATACTGTGCCAGGAAAACTGGAAGCAAATTAACAACACCTTTCAGAGCAGACTGTGTCCACTGTGCTACTGGTAACAATGACACATCACATGAGATGTCCTAAAACAAAAGGGAAATGAGAATGGGCATCTGCACCTTCCTAAATTATTTTCTCATCCTGTTCTCCTTTAGTTCACCCATATCTATGTGCTGTTGCTGTGTACTTAGGAAGAACTAGGAAGAACTGTACTTTGGCACAGGGAAAACCTCTGAGTACTTTAAGTCAGAGAAAAATTACAGACACAGGGTGCATGAAGTCTGTCAGATGGTAAAAGCAACCAGAGGCATCCATTGGTCTCAAACTCTTAATTTAGGGATAGCAAATCAGTTGCAATAAAAGTTTTCTGGAGATGTCAGCTCTGTATGATAAACACACACAGACACATATATATGTATATATCTTTGAAGGGAAACCACAGCACTATCTCATTAGAAAATATTTTTTTCCAAATCTGAAACTAAAACAAGCAGAAAAGCATGGCCAGTGAGTTAGTATCTATCTGTATACTACATAAACATGCAAAGGCCCTGTCAGGATGAAGCCTTGTGTTGAAGCTTATTTGGCAGATGACCTTGGTCTCTAAGCAAGAAGTAATTCAGATTATTCAAAGAGTATAATAGTTTCAATGTTCACACTCTTAAAAGCTCTTTTTCACATATCTTTTCATGTTGTGGGCACTCTGGCAGTGATCAGTGCAGGAGTTGTCTCCTGAGCACGTCCCTTCCAAAATGTTTGGAGCCCACAAGAGGCAGCACAGCCCAGTGCAGATGAACCAGCAGCTTACCAGCCAGGCAGCCCCAAGCTCCTGCACACATTTTAAAGGTGTCAAGCTGCAGAGGTGCAGCTCTGGGTGCTACACAGGCACTCACACATCAGCACATCCAACCTAGAGTGACAACGTGAGCCCAGCAAGAGAATGAGATTTGGCACAGAGCTGGGGACACCTTCCCAAAATCATGTCACCCTCCAGAAAGATCTGGGCATAACCCACACTTTATTCAGGCAAACTGAAAATTTTCCCCACTCTATCATTTTAGGTCTCAGGGAAGACATGCTTGTGTTGTTCCCTATCTTGAATATGTTTTGTATTTTGAGGTCATTTTTAAACCCAAAGGAGGCTGGAAGTTGAGCATATTCATAAAGGCTTCCTTGAATAATAACATCCCTGGGGAACAACTCCTGATTTTTTTGGAAGACAAGAAGCTTGTCTGTCACCACATCCTGAACACAACTGAGATCACATCAGTAACAGGCTGTAAAGACTGAGATAACTCTGGTTTGAGCTAATATTATTACTCTGACACAGTACATGCAATTGTCTCTGGGGGGATGTTTTAATTAAAAGGGGAAAAAATAAGTTTCTTCTCAACTACAGCTTCCTTCTACCTCTCATCAAGTAAAATGTAGATGATGCAGGATAATTATTCTCATTAGTGTGAGAGGTTTGTGCTCAAAGCATTTGTGATAATATCTTGCTTTACTCTTTGTCTTTTTATTACCTGTAGGATACTGTAGAATATCAGGCTGATGCTGAACTTCATCAGTGCAGGCAGCCTTGGGGGCTCATATCTTAATACATGTTTTGACATCTTATCAATCTTTAAATTTAAAATACTGATTTCTGTGCCAGCATCATGACGAGCTCCCTATGGTTACTGAACTGTGTGTTATTTGGATGTACAAGGTCAACAGCAGCTTCTGCAGATCAGTTCTCTCTGGTCTCTGCCAGAAGCTGATAGGAGGCAAATCTTTTGTGCTTCCCTGGAAAATAAGCTGGAGATTTTCTTCAGAAGAAAAAAAAAAGGCATGGTACACAAAAGAGAAAAAATGGTGTGAATAGTGGAAAATGGGATAAGGAAATGAAAATTAAGGCAGAGTTGCACAGTCCTAAATCTTCAAAATAATCACATTTCATCCTCCAAGAATATAGTTCCAGATAAAAGCATGAGATGAATGTCACCAGCTTTCCAGATCAGGAGTTCTGGAAGGAAAATAATGAGGCAGAAAATATTTTACATTTATATGAAAGCTATTGCCAGAAAAAGTTCAGGCAAGTAACACCTGTGATTTCTTAGTGTCCCTAAGTAAAGGAAACAGGTGATAAAGTAGGCAGTGAAGAAAGACACATTTCTTTTTTCTATCTTCAGTGTTTGAAGTTCCAAATCAATTTGGCAGATCTACTGTTTTATTTCTTCCTTACATCAGTATAGTCATTACTTGAAAAGAAAGGTATTTTACAAAACTTTCTAATTTTCTGTAAGATTTTTTTTTTTAATTTAAAAGTTGTTCAGATATTCCTAACTGTTTTCAAGTCCATTTCTCTTCCAGTTTTGCTGGTGTATTCTGATACTCCAGGCTTTCCTTTGAAGTTGCAGTGAGGAATTACAGTAAAATCATTGAAGCATCTTGTTAATTGCTGTCTGGTGGCCGATCAGGAGTTGTGATTTGGCAGATTTTATTGGAAAGTAATTTGTCACAATCTGACAAGATAAATTAATTAGTGTAAAACTCCACTGTGCATTCATTAATGCCCATGTACCTCAGACCTTTGACATAGATGGTGCTACATAACTTACACAATTGGCAAGCTGCTCAGTGAGACCAGTGTTTATTTCCACTAAGTATTCATTTCTTGAATACATGTGCCTTTTAGAAAAGAGTTTAACTGACTCTTTAATATTGCTAAGGTGATATATCCCTAGTTGCTCAAATAGTCAGGGTGTTTATACATCTTTTTGGTCTAACTGCAGAACTAAAGCCTAAAGATTAATGTGCAAGAAGATTTTCTTTCTGGTGGTTTAAAACTTTCAGGTGCTTTACAGCATCTTGCTATCACTGAATTAGAGCACTGCTGGTTTTCCTTGCTAACTATGTAAATGTGAAAGGCTACAGATAGGGAAGTAGAGTCTGTGACAGGTGATTTGATGATGCAGATGAACTAAGAATATTTTCATTTCAGAAATATGGAGCTGTTGAGAGCATTAGGGATGATTGTAGCCATTAACTCCAATCTGGAAGTGGATTTTGTGTGTGAAGAATAGGGACTGAAGTCATAGGAAGCAATAACTATAATTCCTTTAATACTCTTCTGATGAAATCATCTATGATATCATGTGGTCTAGGAAGAGGAGTACTGGATACAGCCCAGCTCATGCTGCATGGTGTAGATGCACACAGAGGTCCTGATGCTGATTTTACTGCAGCCAGTAAATAAATTCTTGCTAACTTTAGTTGGTCAGAAAATCTTCTCCCTCTTTTCTACAAAGAATGAATATAGCAATTACTAACTTGCAGAAAAATCAAAGTCCTAACAAGAATTTCTGTTCCCATTTTGTTCTCTGTCCATTTGGTTTTTAGGGTCTAAGGCATAACCAGAAATCAGCCCTCCACCACAACTTCAGCAGCAGTCACTATTATGTCCTCATCATTATGGACCTGTATTTCAAACTCCCATAAAAATATTGATTCCCTAAAAATTCCTTTTTGTCTTGGTATTATGCCACTGACAGCAAGAAGAATAATCTATACCTGAAATAAAATTGCAGTGGATTTGTTTCCCTGGTTGCCAATACATGGGTGAGTCAGAAGCAACACAAAAGAGTTGTGGGCCATAATCACCTAGGCTGTGGTTTTCCCTCTGCATTCAGCCAAGAAGAAAAGTGTGGTTGTCTCTCTCCTGATCTTGCCTTTTAGTCACCCCACTCTTGAGAGCAGCTTCCACCTCTTCACTCCTGGGGTGGCTGCACAGCCCATGACTGGGTGCAGGGGCCACTGCAGCACTGCCAGAAAATGGTTCTGGTTTGGGATCTTACTAGGATCAGGTCCTCAAAACTGAGAGTTCAAATCTTTACCTTATTCTGCTGGTAAAATTTTATAAGTTTAGCCTTTTTTTATTGAGGCACCTGTCATGGAAGATTGATCATTATAATGCAGCAGCACAGTTCAGATACAGTCATTTGCAGTGCTCTGAAAAATTACTAGGTACAAGCCTTCCTTGTGTATTCCCTGTTTACTTGTCTCACCCAGCTCTTTAATTTGTATGTGTAGTGGTTGTGTAGGTGTTTGTGACACTCATATTTTTAATATAAAGGGTACTCTGAGTCAATGCAAGGACTTGCATCAGTTCAGCAAAATGGGAATGAAACAGTGAACCCCATTGTGATACAGCTAAATAGTTCCAGAAAAGTACCAGAAATTAAAAGCAGAAATTGTGTGCATATCACAAATGATTAGCCTAGCACCTGCAAAATAGCTTTTGAAAGATTGGAAGGTAAGATTTCTGTGGAGAAAAGGAAAACAAGAAAAAAGGAGGAGAAAATACCCTTCCTCAAAGAGCATAATGGTGTGAATGGTGAATATCTGTCACAGGAACTGGAAAGTGCTGAATCATAGTAAGCATGCATCAGGTGAAAGACATGCTCTTAGTAAAAGCTCAAGATATACTCCTAACAAAGCTAGTAATAAGTTTTCAATGTCTCTAACAAACCAAAAGACTAAGTGAAATCGGGCTCAAAACAGGGAGTTCAGGATCAAGAGTATATAGCAGGTAACACAGGGCTTGGAATTTGCTGCTTTCACAACACTGTAAAGGCAGAAGAAAGCAAGTGGAGTAGAAGATGCAATGCCTTTTATTGCTTAACTGTTGCACTTTTGAACAGCTGATGTGCCCAGAAATCTTGTCTGGGTTTTTTTTTGTTGCTTTTTTGGTTTGGTTTGCATCGTGGTTTGTTGGTTGGTTAGGCTTTGGGTTGGGTTTTTTTGTGATATATGAAATTTGAATCTCAGTCTGGGTGAAGCACGGATTGCTGGCATTTCACATAATTGTATGAATCCATTCAACGTTTTGAGAAGGAAAAGAGCAGTTATCCCACTGTAGCAGAGTTAGATGAGGGGAAAAGAAACAAGGTATAAGGTCAGTGGTCTCTGTGGGACTAAGATAGGTATTCATCAGCTGCAGAAAGCAGGTGATCTCATGGTGACTGAACCTCTTTGCTGATAAATTGAGTTCAACTTGTCACTTTGTACTCCCTGAAGACCAGAGAGGAGAGGAGTTTAGACACAAAAAGGAATAAGCTAATTGCACAAACCACAGTCATTTCTGAAGTATAAGTGCACTAAAGTAGATCTGCCATATTTTAGGAGCAGGTGGTAAAACAGTGACTCGTGGATAGGTCACTTTTAAGCATGCCTAACTGAGCACTTAAATGGCTATTTTCTTAAGAATATTAGTGCTTAAAAAGTCTGAGAGTCATCCAAATGAATTTCAGAGATGTGTAGAAAGTGACTGTTCATTGATACAAGCTGAAGTAGGTGTGGATCTCAGAGGAGACTGGCTGCCTACATCTTTGCAGGAACTAAATAGAATTTAAAGCACTGGCCCCCTATCCAAGTCTTGAGACATCTGAAGACCTACCAAGACCTGCCTTTCCCCAGTCTAAGCCATACACTGTGCAAGAGCATGTGCTCTGCTGAAGCTAGGCCAGAATATCTAGAACTACTCTTTATCCTCACACATTTTCCAAACCTCTGACATCTCTTCAACTCCATTTCAATGCTAACTAAAGATGTTTTATTTTGCTTTGAGATTTTTACCCATTTTAAACAGAAGAAAAAGTATGCTGAATTTAGTAGGTATGTGCTTAGGATACTCTATTTTTATTGGCAGTGACCATTATAGCTGTGTCTATTAAACATGATGTGCTACTATAATTTAATGGAAAATACTTTAAAATTTGTTATTTACATTTTGGAAAGATTTTGTCTGATTGTTTTTTCTAAATGACAGGTTACAGTCCAAATCAAACTGAAGGGCATTGTCATACCTGTGTGCTATTTTGATCTCACTTAAGGATGCAGCCCGTTGCACCTTCTCCAATTGGGAAACTGATGGTTGTCAATAATATTGAGAGCTTTATCCAATGCTAAAAGTAAAATCCCATATATTAAAAAAAAAAAAATCTGATTCTGCACAGAGAATTAAAAAATTACTTCCTAAATGAAATTAACTCTGAGCCATCCCACCCTCTTGCAAAATGTTTTGAGTGCATTTTCACTTTGCACTATCACTATTGAAGTGAGAATTAACTGGACAGACTACCAGAAAAAAAAGCATATTAGCACTAATGCACAAGGCTGTAAGCAAATGCTGTCAATAAACAGGCACATTTAAAACACACCTCCACTAAGATGCATGATATACCACATACTTAGCAATGAAGTAGAGTTAGTCCTTACTTTCCACAACTTTGCAAAGTATTTTTTTAAAGGAACAATATTTCCTATTGAAGCATAACATTTCTAGCCACTTCACCACTATCATAAGGCAGAAATATCCATCAAAATTACCTAGGCAATCAAAAATGCCTAAGCAAATTGCAAACCTAAGTACTGTAGAAAATTATTGAATTTATTAGTTTGGTAAAGTTGAGTAAACATCCAGTAGACTTGTCTCACCTAGCATTAAAATCAAATTCTTCACAAGAATGAAAAATATACATAGGACAAGCTGAAATATATAGAAATCTAGACTGTTAAAAGATTTGAAAAAG
Organism: Muscicapa striata striata; assembly: GCA_030060385.1. Classification (NCBI taxonomy): domain Eukaryota; kingdom Metazoa; phylum Chordata; class Aves; order Passeriformes; family Muscicapidae; genus Muscicapa; species Muscicapa striata. The sequence continues at coordinate 3,871,214 of JAREIS010000031.1, forward strand.
TTGAAGTATTATAAACTATGGCATATTGCAAGCAAGAAAAATCTTTCTGAACTGCTTGTGAATCCACTAAATCCTTCTTATCTCTGATTCCCAGTGAAAGAGTGCCAAGGTAGGTTGTCAATTTCTTATACAGAGGGATCATCCCAATAATTCAATCTACATTTTAAAGGATGCTGAAATAGCTGTCACAGTATGGCTTTTGAATCCTTTGTGCATACACATAGAACAGGGACAAGAGCTGTCTTCCTTGTGCTGTTCTATCACACAAAATGTGCCTGCTCACTTCCCCCACTCTCCAGTTCCCTGCCATTCTCAGTGGAGCTCTGAGGGCAAGAGAAATAATACAAGGAAAATGCTAAAATAATTATTTTAATGGCTAGAGAGCAAGAAAATTTGGCTGAGATCTTTAAAACTCTGAGACAGATATCAAAGTCATAAACAGGCTTTCCACTCTGTCCTTGCATTAAAGACAGAGCAGAACCTATTTATCACCAAATTAGATCATTGGGTTTAGAGGCTCTTTCTCGAGGATGAGCTTGTCCTTAGCTGCTTCCTGGACACCTAAACCTTCTTGCTTTCATATCAGTGAGACTACTGAAAGTTCTGTCTGGTGTTTGAACCAGGAAACAGCATTTAGACCATCTAATTCAATATGGTCGCAGATTATTGCAGCTCAGCCCTGACATGATGCATTTAATTTTATTTTGGATATGTAGATTTTCTCCCATTTTATTTAATATTTTGTTTAAATAGTTCTCTTTTTTCTTGCATTTTATGTATATAGTAAGAGATATCCTAGGATTTCACTGCACTGATTTTGGTTATGCCAATTTTCTGGTGCTGAAGATGGAGCCCAAAACTGCAGCTTGACTAGAAGCCAAGAAAAGGTGGAAATGTGTTCAAGTGAGTTATTTTCAGGGCTGATGTTGTTTTCTTTTGGTGCCAGTCCCCTAGCAAGCAGGAAAATCAAGTCCAAAGTGTCACTCCCAAGTTGCCCTCTGAAGAGCAGCAGTAAGGGCTGATATCCAATCTAAAGGACCAAACAAAACACTGAGTAGGGTTTCTGCCCAAGAACCTGGGAAAAATCCACATTGTGGGACCCAAAGAACTAATTTTTCTCCATTTGCCAACACAATCACTTGGTTTTACATGCAAAGTATGATTCAAAGGTGCCTATCAAGACACCAGCTGTCCAGAGCAGCTTTCCCAGGAGTGCCTGTTACCTCAACATTTTGCAACAATGACTAAAGTTGGATTCACTGGGCTTTTACGACAAGTGCGGGCTCATCTGTCTGGGACTCACTACCAAAGAAAAAAACAGAAAAGTAAAAAAATCAGATCAAACAGTTTAAACCTGAAGCCAAGTTTAACAGAACTGGAATTAAGGACTTTTTCTTTTAAACATCCTATAGATCCTCCCATCTAATACACAAAACATTTGCTGGATTTGCAGTAGTTCCTGCAACTCTCTTACAAAAACACATTGCCAAGTAGTCTCCATTTCCAAGTAATTCTCTCTTTCATGCCCTCCAAAGAATTAGAGAAACAACACACAATCATTTTAAAGAACAATAAATTAAGTGAAAACTGTCAACTTTACTATGTAATTGTATTGAATCCATGCAATTATGTGCAGGAATAATTTAATTCCTTTTACTGATTCATTCCGGAGTTAGAATTACACAGTATTAAGGCTAATCTTTCATATTTAGAATAATTAATTGGCCTCAATATATTTGTTTGGGGGATGACTGAGGCAGGAAAGCACAAATTGCTCGGTGGTTAGATAATGTACATTTTCCTTAGGCATTATATGATGATGCAAGGCTTTCTGCAAGATCACCACCATACACTAAATCAGCCCTGGAGCACTTTCTGCTATTCCAGTGTGGTCCCCATGCTTTTTTGGTCAAGGATGTTGTGTGGCTGCCAGAGGGTTGAATTCTCTTTGCTTGTACCTTCACTCAGTAGAAATAGAAGAAAGATGGGTTTGGTCCCTTTCTGGGGCACATTCTTCCTTCCATCAGCCCTGTGGGTACTTGCAGGATGTTTTCCTGCTCAGCTGTGGATGAATGTTCATTCCTAAGTAGCAGTGCAAGGAAAACAGTGGGGAAAGGCATGGTTTTCCATCTGCACACTGGCATAATCAATTGCAGTCTTTGTGGGCCTAGGAGAAACATTTAAGCACAAAGATAGCTCTTCCCAGCTCACACAGCTTGGATTGTGTATCAGGCAGCCACCACCACACAGCTCCAAGGGAAAGAAGGGCCACTGAAAGAGCTTCCTCAGACTTTCCTTCAGAATTTGACTTTTACATCAACAGACACAAACTTACCAAATAGGATTCTAGTTTCTCAAAAAAAAAAAAAAAAAAAAAAAAAAAAGAAATAAAATAAAGAAAAATAAGAGTTATTTGAAGGAACAAACTGGGCAAATGAAAAGGAGGGAAATAAAAGTAATTTGCTACTTGCTGCTAAAAATAATTATTTTGGGCTCAGTGTACAAGATAAATGGTGACCATATTTAATTTGTGAGGGCAGTCATGTCTGACTGAGCAATCAAAAAAACCCTAGGTCGATCCCTCATATAATTCCAATGGAATAGAGGAGCAAAACAAACTTAAATGAATGAATAGGATAGGAAAAAATTATTGTATTTACTTACATATTCCTACACTTTCTAAGGGAAAAAAAAAAAAAAAAAAGTCCACAAAGAAAAAGACATTCCAAATAAAACTTAATCTGCTTGCACCAGAAATGCCATGTGTGGGATCTGTTTCATATGCACCACACTGATGTATTTTTGCTTAAAGCCCAATATAGGCTACTGCTGTAGGTACAAATTTCCAAAGGTCCCTCTTCAGTCTTCACATCCCCATCTATTAACCTCATTTTATTTTTCAATGCAATGTTGTTTTCTCCTCTTGACAAGGTCCTCTTTTTTACACTTCCATTTTCGTTTCTCAGAAAGTTTTGTTTGAATATTCATATTTTTTCTCAAAAGAATGGATAAAAAGCAGATAGCAGTGTAGTGGCTGTTTAAAGACAAGCAGGACAAGGAGGCACAGGCAGAAAAGAGGCTTTGCAATGTGCAGAAAACTTTAAGGGACATTTTGAGCAACTTTGAGTGAGGAGAACCACAGCAGCTGTTTGTGTTTCTAGGTCACAAAGATCAGAACAACAGCAAGAGGCTTTTCTTTCAAGAAAATAAAACTCAACACAAATCATTTGCAAGCATGGGAGTGATCAGCTGAAGCAAGTGAACACATAAGAAATTTAGCAAGTGGTGCATAAAACTTATTTTTCCCACATTTTATCAAATTACAGTCTTTCCAAGGCACTGTTGCTACAGAAATGATGTTTTATGCAGTCAGTTCTTTTGGAAATATTAAATTTATGTTTGATTTCTCCAAGGCCTGATTCTTTTTTCAAGTATTTGAACTACAAAAGCTAGCAGCTTAATGTCTAAAGTACCTTGAAGGATCATTGCCTTTTCTATGGGCCAGTGCATTGGAAGGGCAGCAGGGTTAGTGAGATTTGCTGTCACTTTTACAGAGCACTAATCCCAGTGCAGCCCTGTGGTGAGACCTGCAGAGCCAGATGCCTGGGAAAGCACATGGGAGAGGTCCCAGACCCTGCAGGCAGAGTGGGAACCTGCAGTTTGCAGGAGTGCAGGTATCTCTTTTCTCAGATCTGCTGCCAGACAGCCAGCAAGGGACAGGGGGCAGATATTAGTAGGCCAAAGATGCATCTATTATTGATTCCATCTGCTTATTTTAATTCACAAATAACTCTCCTCTGTCCAGCCCATCACTCATACTCCTCTGGCCACCCCTTCTCACCTCTGAGACCAAAGTACCTTTCCCCAGCTTGCCCACCCCATGCAGTGAGGTTGTACCTGCTGGAAAGGTGTCTGAACAGTGCCCTGCAGAGCAGCAGAGAAGCTGAGTGTCTGCTGAAGGCTCCTCTGCTGAGCATTCAGCTTACAACAACACTGTGCCTTCACCCTTATTTATCCCTCCACCCACCACTTCTGGAGTAAAATGAGTTCTCTTTGTTTCTGCTGGGAGAGCAGATGGGAGAGGGAGGTACTCCATGGTCAAGTGTGATTTGTGTCTGTTCCTTTACCTTCACCTGTGCCCTCAGTCTCTTATTTTCTTCTTCCTCTCAGAAAGGGCTGGGCACAGAGTTTTAGGACAGTTATTACCTTAAAGCCTGACATAATTAAAATCTCTTTCATTACCATCACTGATCCAAGAGTATCATTACAATAAGGAGGATAGATACCTTTAGCCTTTATAATAACAATAGAAGATAACTGCCCATGACCATATGTGTCAAATAATATTAACAGAATGTACAATTCAGTAATGAGAGTTCATTCAGCCCTTAATGGCACTGAGGTACTGGTATAATTTAACATTCAGACAGTGGGCAGGATTCTCTAAACCACCATTGCTTGGTGCACTCCTCCCTGCACATGGAGCACCCACCTTCTCCAGCAGATATCCAGTGATGGGAGCAGGTTCCCATAGACAACAGCTGGTGAAGGCCTCACTCTGCTTCTGCATTTAATCTGTTAAACCATCTAAAGCCTTCTTGGGAAGTCAGTCAGTTCCCAGAAGCAGTGGTAATGGCCTAAAAACTATTGAGACAACTTTCTGCTTCTACACCTGTCTCGTTTTGGCAAACACTGCTGTGCTCCATCTCCTGCCTGCAGTGGGGAGCTGGCAAGCCCTGCCCCAAAGCTGTTCACACTGTGATGGCACTGTGCCAGCAGCTCTGCCCTGGGTGATGCCATCTGGTGCTTTGCACCTCTGGGTGCTGCTCAGCCCTGGCTGGCACATCAGTCTGCAGGACTGAATCCTCCACAGCAGCTTGGATGCCACTGGACACTGCTCCCATCATTTCCATGGCAGTGTTCCTCACCATTCACACCCAACCACCTTCTGATCTCTCTGCTCAGCCTCCCAAAAAGGATGTGCCAAGTTAGCTCTGGCAAAAGGGTAGCTCTTGTGGGAGTCAGTGAGAACAGGAGGAGGTGCTTTCTGTCCCACTCAGAGCCCATTCAGGAGCTGCTGATGGACTGAGCATCATCCAGGCTGCCAAGTGCAGTGCTGGTCAGATATCCTGGGGACACTGCTCAGTGCCCTCAGCAAGGCAATTCCTGTTCTTTTGATTGTCCTCAAGAAAGAATTAATATTCAGCCAGGAAATCAAAGTGGCATCAATTTTTCTGCTGTAAATCCCAGGGCTCCACTAAAGACTGCATGCATGCACTGCTTCAGAGATAATTTCATGGCCTTTGTCTTCTGGAGACAGCGTGGGTATTACAGAGTAATAAGGTGAGGACCAGAAACAAATAGAAAATAATTGACATGGGAGTGTGCCTGACAAAATTTCACTGACAGATGTGACCATTGTTTCAGCTGGTGCCATGAAGTCTTTGTCCTCTGCTCTTTGTCACATTTCATAGAAATCTGTGCCCTGAGATCAGTGGCTGTGTAGCTCTTCTGAAGAACCAAATCATGTCACAAAGCTGGCATCATATTCTTCTTTATCATTGCTCATGAAGGCCATAATATCTCAAAAAAGACTTTGAAGAATGAGGAAATATGCAGAGAGAAGCAGCAAGTTTGATCATCACTCTGGAAAGAAAACAGGACCATGTGGAAAGAGACCAGTATCCTTCAAGCAGGTGTATATAGCAGAGAGCAATTAAAAAAGGAATGTGAAAAATGGGTGATAATGGAATAATTGAGACCTGAGAGCCCTCCAATGAAAGCATCACATAACAGACAGATTTGAAACTGTCACAAGGTCGAGTTATCCAATATAATTAAATTTGTGAGCTCATTGCTGCATAAAAGTATGGAAACAATGTGTAAAAACAATTAGACAAATTCAGAGAAGAAAGAGGCTTCATAATAAAAAACCCACACCTTCTGACTGAGAAGCCTCTGACAGCAGGCAGTGGATAACAGATCCTACCAAGGCAGCATGAATGCAAACTTACTCTATGCACCCAGTTGCTGCCTGAGCACTTTTCACTGCCTGATGGTGGCTGCAGGGAGGCACAGAGGAATCTGGGCCACATGTAAACCCTTAGACACATCAGTACAGCTCTAGACTGGCCAAAGGCAGCTGGAGTGACTGCCATGGGTCAGAGCTGAGGAGGGATACAAATGATGAGAGGCACCCAGCTTAGAGGGAACACAGTGGGCAGGGTGATGGTGACACTTCAGCAAGTGATACCTCCTCACTTCTCAGAGCTGGGGGGAGATTTTCTCCACCTCTGAGTCAGGACTGAGTAGTGACAACAAAGCTGAACCCTGTATGGCTGATGAGTACAGTTTATGTGATGTCATATATAATGCAGTGACATCTCTTTATCACTTTTAGTGTATTCCAGTCCACTCTGGTATAGCTCCACACCAAATACAGCACAATGTTCAGTGTAAGGGAGACATGAAACTGAGATGTACAGAGTAAAAACACATCCTTCCTGCCTCATTACAAGAGGTAAGAAAAATTCAAGTTCTTCCATTAGGCAGGAATTAAAATGTAGTTTATAGAGCAGGAAAAAGGCATATTATTAAACAACTGTAAGGCAGGTGAGGTAATCATTAACTGATTCTATTATGCTGCCTTCTCCCAACATTAAAGTGGCTTCCCTATAATTTAGAATGAATTATGAGAGTATTTCCTGACTACACCTTTCCTAATGATGCAGGGGATGGTGTTTCAGCTCACTCTTGCTTTGTCCTGTAGTGAAACATGCCAGATAAGAAAATCAGCAAGCTGTTCTCATTAGCCATTTTGAACAGTGTATCCCACCCTCACAACAGGCAACTGGCAGGAAGGCTGGGAAATATAACCAGCTTTGAGCCCATTATGAACAGGTTAGATGAATTGTTACTCCACACATTACATCTGCCTGACAAAGTACCTGGCATGGGTGTCTGTACGTTCCTGTAAAGAGGCAGCTTTGCTGGGTAAGGAATTTAGGACTGGTTTCAGAAGGAACTTGGCTGCCAACATTTTCTCTTGCCACCCCTGGGAATTATCCCAGTTTGGAGTCTTTTATAAGGCTACGGAATCCTCTCATGTCTGAAGATGTGCTGCAGCTTTCTGGGAAGGCAGGCTCTGAACAGGAAAAAAAAATAGCAGCACATCTTCACTTGCACAGCCCTTCCTTTCCCATGCTGTACCATGCACTGCTGGCTTGTGGATGCCCTTTGTGCCTCTCCAGGGAGCTCTGTTTGCCCACACCCAGCACTGCCACTCATCTCACAGCTGCAGCATGCTGTGACCCAGACTGCAGCTCCTGCACTCCAGAAATAGCATCCTGCCCCTGGGAGAGGCCAGCCATGGCTGACTGCTTCATGTCAGCTCTATCTGCTGGGGAGGTTTCCAAACATGCCCTGCCTGATTTCTCACTGCCTTTCTCCTCTTTGGGAATCATCTCTCAAGAGGCTCTGCATTACCTCCCCACATCACTGCCCCAGGGCAACATCTGCACAGAGCTGTCACCCTGCCACTTCTCACCCTGGAGAATCCTGTATGTGGGTAAAGTTTTCATAAATCACCTGTGGGGAAGGTCCTAGAGATTCCCTGCTCCGGATTTGTGGCTCAAGGGAGTTCTAAATTTGGGATACATCACTGTGCTACAGGTAATGTCAAAGAGGCTCTTAAGAATGCAAACACATCCAGACTCAGAGCAAGGATCTTTTCATCTAACAGCAGCTTTCTGAAAGATTCTTGAGAATAGAGTGTAAAAACCAGTCTTCTACCCTTAGAATTCCTACTAGCCTCTATAAACCAACATTTTAAGATGTTCTTGAGGCTGCATACTCATCACTGTATGTAATAGCTCTTTTGTCCATGAGCTTACCCAAGTCCCTTCAAATTCACTTCTCTTTTTGGATAAATGCATTTGTCTTTTGACAGTGAGGTTTGGGGATTTGCTCTCCTATTTTTTGGCATGTGTTACAATAAACAGCCATGACATGAAGGTGGCAGGTTGTACCAGAGGGCTGGAGCTCAGCTGCAGATCTCCAGGACCATTTCTGCCCAGACATATCCTCCCTGCCTGCCTCCTGAGCTCATCCCATGATCAAACCCAGTGCTCTGCTGTGGTAGCCAGCCACTCCTGATCCTCCTTTTCCCAGCTCTGGGGGACAGCAGCAAGGGCAGCAGGCAGGGACATGCAGTGAGGGGGCAGGGCTTAGTGCTTTCAGCAATCACTGGATTGTTGTTTATGTGGTCCATTGGCCTGAGACAGAAATATGTAGTAATTATACTGAGATAGATTGGCATCACCACCCATCCTTTATTAGGAAGCTTTTCATGCTTTCTTTCAGTGTACTTCTTTCCAAAAACTCTGACTCCTTCCCCTATAGGCCATGTCACACAGCACTGACTGCTTTTCTTACAGGCAGCTCCACACAGCTCTGACACCACTCCTCTCTGCATGACTGGCTAAACCCAAGCTGTCCCTTACTGCACAGCCAGCAGCCTCCCTCCCAAACTGCAACAGACTCTAGGACTGCAACTAGTGGCCAGCTGCCCCACTCTTCTATAACACCCAAACTCATTGGGCAGGCACAGATGTTTCCAATCCTCAGCAATCAGTACAGCTCTAATTCATCAGGAGGGATTGCCTTCTGTACTATCCTTTCAACCTACCTTCCCACAGAAATATAAATGTCTTAGGACATCAAGCACGTGCAGCACTCACCAAGAAGTGGGGGCAGAGATTAAATGCCCTGTATTCTCCCCAGGACCTCCTCTCCAGAGTTCCCCTCTTTCACCTTCCCCAAGCCATGCCTGTCCTGCCCTGCTGCTGACCCAGCCCTGGTGTCCCTATTTTCCCCTGGATCTTCATGGCCCTCCCAGACAGGCTGGGTTGGCCCTGGGGTATGGCTGGAAGTGCAGGTGAGGACAGGTCTGTGACACTGTGAACTCTTCAGGGGCTCTGACAGCTCCCAGGCAGTCCTGAATTCACTGCTGACATTGCAGCACAGCTGGTCTGACTGTGGCTGCTGCTGTGGAGGTATTTTCCCCTCATTTCTCCTGCTGTCTGTGCAGTGTCAGGGCTGCTCACCTTCCAGTTTTGGCTGCTCTTCTGTTTGGTGGGTGACTCCTTTTCCAGAAATGTCATCCCAGTAATGTCCATGAACCTAAATGTCACCATTTTCTTTTTTTTTTTTTTTTTTTTTTTTTTTTTCTTTCTTTTTTTTTTTTTTTTTTTTTTTTTAATTACAGATGGGCATAATTAACATGATTTACCAAGATATATATTAAGTATCACAAATTCTTCCCTTGATGAAGACTGCATTTCTCTTTAATGCTTTATGTGGATCCTAAGGTTATACTAGAGCAGCTCTTTTTATGAGAGGATCTTGTTTTGTTAGATGATTTACTAACAGAAAAATGTCAAGAAAATCCCACTCTCCACAAGCATTACACAGTAGTTCCTACATGTGTGTGCTTTGGGAAAAGAAAAGTCTATTCTCTGTTATCTGAACCACAACTTTGGCAATTTTTTTTTTTAGCTGGAGTAGTAGCAACCACCTCTGAAGCACTCAGATCCAAGAGCCACACAGATGGTAGAAATGGACACAGCAATTCCATTAAAAATAATAATAGTCAATGTGTGGAGGTCGCAGGTGAAAATAATATATTGAACCTGTAAGAAAAGGAAAAGACAAGACATGAATAAGAGTGTTCTGGGAGGACATTTACACAATCACAGAATAAAAATAGCTGGATGAAGAAAGTCCTCCAAAAAAATGGAGCTAGCAAAAGAAAGACATATTTTGAAACTGCAACAAAAGAGTGAATTACGTCTGTGAGCTGAGAAGCTGAATGACAGTGCCAAGGTCAATGGGATGGCAGTCAATAGCAGGACAGAAATTAAAAGTTTTGTCATTTGCTAACTTGGCTATGAGAAGGAAAATTTGGAAAGAGAGAGAGAGACAGAAAGAGAGAAAGAAAGAGAGAAAGAGAGAGAGAGAGAAAGAAAGAGAGAGAGAGAAAGAAAGAGAGAGAGAGAAAGAAAGAAAGAGAGAAAGAAAGAAAGAAAGAAAGAAAGAAAGAAAGAAAGAAAGAAAGAAAGAAAGAAAGAAAGAAAGAAAGAAAGAAAGAAAGAAAGAAAGAAAGAAAGAAAGAAAGAAAGAAAGAAAGAAAGAAAGAAAGAAAGAAAGAAAGAAAGAAAAAGTTAGTTTTGTCCCTGAACATCAAGTAAGCCAAAGAAAGAATAGGAAGGAATAGAAGAATAGGAAGTGGGAATAAACAGCACTACAGGCATCAAGAAACAATGTCTGCAAAACTAGAAATATAGTAATATAAAATCAGTGTCCTTTCTTTTCTCTGAGGCACAAGAACAATTTGATTATAGGAGGGATTTGAGAAACATACAAGAAGAGGTTATGCAGGATAAGAAATACTTCTCTTACAGCTTGAGAAAAATACACATTTCTGAAAAAAACATGTAAGAAAATATCATTGCTGGGGAAACAAGTGGGAGTGAAAAGAGGAAGACGTGTTTTTATGATAACCATACACTTTAGAAACTAACATTTATACTTCAGGACATATAGAAAAATCAATGAGAAATACTATAGATATTATATCAAAGACAAATTAATCATTTGAGTTTTCCATTAGAAAATCCAATGTTTGATTTTGAACCATATTTCTGAAGGCTGCACAGCACACAGATAATAAAAATATTTTCTCTAAAACCCAAAAATATCTTTAAACATAAGTTCTAGAGAATTAAGGAAGACAGATATATAGATCCACTTGCCTTGAAAATTAGAAATTCCCTAAATCCTCCATTACATTCAAGTAGTAGTTCTAATCTCCAAGCAGATTGTAGGATTTTACTTTCTTCTGATGCAAATTAGTAAATTGTTCAGCTCACATTTCAGAGCAATTCCCAAGGCAGGACCCACAGGAAGGGCATGCAGACACCTCTAGAAGCAGAAGTCCATGAGCAGCTCATTGTGTGGCCGTGGTTTCTATTTCCCTAAAAGCTTCAGGCTGTGTTTCAGAGTGATGGTGTCCCTCCAGATTCTTGGGGAATTTGGAACACAAGCCTCTCTCTCCCCAAAGCAAGGCACTGCCAGTTTGCACCTGTGGCTCTGTCAGGGCAGGTGCCCACAGTCTGAAGATGCTCCCAGGCTTTGGCCTGAGCTAGCTCTCCAGACTCTGCCAATCAGGGAGGAGAGAGCTCCTTTCCTACCAAAGCATGTGAAACACAGTGAGAAAGACATAAATGAGGGTTTTGAACATTTTTTGTTCTGAAACAATAGTTTTTAGTTATGTGACAATATGGAAACTTCAATGACAGCAGCTGTGGTTTACAAAGAGAAATGGACTGCAAGATGATGTTAAAGTTTAAAACCTTGTCCTCACCACAAGGAAGAAAAGATCTCTCATCTTCCAGAGTGAGGGTTTGCTGTTTTCTACAGGATGTGTCTAGGTGAGAGAATTTATCTCCCAGCAGCTCCCTCCTGCAGCTTTCTCTGATCAAAAGGAAAAGGGTGACTCCCATGTCCTTGTGCCCACCAGATACAGCATCCACATCTCCCAGACCCTGCAGCCCCAGGGTATCCCTTGATGCAAGCATGAGACAAAACTTCTGGTGATCCCCTACTCTGTTTGTACAAGTGGATTAAGATAGGGCTGCACCAGGTAGCTGAATCACTCCAGAGCTCTGGTGTTTGTCCAAGAGCAGTTTTTTCTCTCCTTAGAGAGTCATTGACCACCTGTGGGTGTCTGAGCCAGCCTCATCTTCTAAATTTGCAGAGCTCCTGGCTGTAGCCAGTGGATTTTAAGAAACTGAAGTTCCAGCCAGCCTCAATCTTCAGATTGTACATGCATGCTGTGATTATCTTGTTACAAAACTGTATGAATCATTGCAATAATCCCATGTACTAAGAAAAGGAATTTGGTACCTCTGTTCAACCCCTGTTGAGCAGTGCACCTCTGACTGCTTGGATTTACAGCCTCTTTTCTGACTGAAAACAAATTTACATGTGTCCAGACTCTCCATTTTCCACTGAGCAGAAGAAAGATGACTCATTAAATCCATTGTCTGCACTAATGAGATGAGTGCTCATGAAATTTCTGATCACACTCCAAAAATACTTCTGAGTGCAGGTATTTAGAAAATGCAGTTATCTGAACAACTTTCATCCTGTTTGTCAGACCTTCTAACCAATCATTACAATTCTCAGCATTAAGCTGTAAGCCTGGATGCTGCCTGTGAGGGAGCAGTGTGCCACTGCCTTTGCAAACCAGGAGCTCCTCCCTGTCAGGGCATCTCTGTGCACCCCTGCTGCCTGTGCTACCAGCAGCCTGTCAGAAGTGCTGTAGGGATCTGAGAACACTGCCAGTGACATTTTGAGTGCTCAAATTTATCTTTGTTTTATGCTGCTAAGATAAAAACCTCTGCCATCTTTTCAATAGACTGCTGTCAATTAATTTACTGCTGAGGCTATCTAAACTTTCAAACAGTGCTGACATTTTCATTATTTGGCCAACTTGCCCTTCATTATCCACTTTACCTCTCATCCAGGCTCCATAAGGCCTGAAATTTACCCTAAGTATCAGCTAATTGAATACATTTCTCAGTGCAAGAAATCTTTTAATCTGCAGAGATCAAAAAACAGAATACTTGCACAGCAACAATTCAACTGAAGATTGGATTGCCACACACTTGCACCATCCTAATGAGCAAGAGCAGATCAACAGGAAGCAGATATTATTTCCCAGCTCTCTTTCTTTAATCTACCAACCAGGGGTGGAACTATAAAAAAGGAACCACTGCTCAATAGGCAGGGAGGCTCCCTTTTAATGTTTTCTCCAGGCTCAAGTTTTTACATGACAAAGACATTTTCCTGCCTTTACTGGTTTGCAGACATAAGGGTTGAAACATAATTGTCATCAACACTTGCAAATGGAGTGAGGACTCTCATCTTGGCTTTTGGAGAGCAATAATAAAGAAACTTGTTGGCAATTTTTCTCCTTATTCTTTCATAAAGGTACACTCCTTTTCTGTTTTCAGTTTCCTCCTATGAAATAGTCATTAAGACCCAAATTCCAGGCACTTTCAAATGTATGAGAGTGGCAGAGGGAAAGAAAACACAGCCTTGTAATTTACATGATGTGAACACAAAACCTTGTCAGAATTCTTTAGCTATGCTAAGCTAGAGGAAAGGCATGAAATTTTGATTTCATAAGACTTAAGGAATGCGGTTCAACTTTCTGCTGCCTTTACCATGAATGAAGTTGTTATTTTTCTCACAGAATGATTTTTCTTGAAGAAGATCTGAAGGAGCAAAAGATATCCAGTGGAAACACATTAATTTGAAAGAAAATTTGTTTTGTCCTTTTCTGTTTTATTTTTTCATAGTAACACATAACTTTCATTATACAAAGGTTAAAAAGTAAAAAAGTAAAATACTATAGATTATTTTTCTTCATAAGGAAAATCCACAATTTCAACTCTTAACTAGACAAAAAAGAGCACGGTGCAAATTCCCAACATTTCTCTTGGGACAGATTTTACAGGCTCCCTCTGGAATGGCACTAATCTGTGTGAACAGCCTGCAAAATGTGCAGTGACTGGCAAGAGAAAGCAGAGCTTGGCAGGTCTCGAGCCCAGGCACAAGGCTCAGATGCAGACCTGCAGCTCCCACTTCCATCCTGCTGCTGCCTGCAGGCCACGAGAGGATTGCACCCAGTGCCTCCCACAGCTGGAGGTGGCAGCATCCTTCCTATTGTAATACCACCCTGCTCCTGGCTCTGTGCTAAGATTTTGAACTGCTATTTATAGAAGCTCTTTCATTCCAGCCTTTTCTTCCAGTCAGAGTCTTTCTTATCCTCTAAACAGACAGTAGGAATTTGCCCAATATTCATAAGCTTTACAATCTATTCTCCTCTGGATTCAATTTCTTTGCTTTTCTTTGCAGAAGTCTCCATATCTAACTGAAAGTTTGCAGAGCTCAAACGCAGTACAGAAAAGCATTTTTCACATTGGTCTTCTACCAACTGATAACAAGTATGGGGAAGCAGAAAAAGTACAACACTGTGAGAAAAATCGTTCACCCCAGCAGATCCAAATCATCAAGAAACATATCTTCATTTGCAATGTGACTGCCAGCCAGCAGGGGGTAAGGGAGCAGTGCTCTCTCTCCCAAGAGGGAAAGGCACCCCTTTTCCCACACCACCACAAGAGCTGTGTCAACATCAAATCTGAGACATGACAGAAAATTTCTGCTAACTAGAAACTACAGTGAAAGGATTGTCAAATATTGATGTGCACCAGATGCTAGTGCATATTCTAAATAAGCAGGGAGTGCCCAATTTTAGACATCAAATATTGGCTGTAGAACACAGAAGGTATGGAGAGAGTGAATTCAAACTGAAACTGAGCCTCCAGACAAAATACACCACACAACTTCAGTGGGCTAAAGCAATGCACCTTTGTATGCAAGGCCATATTAATTGAAATTGCAAAAGTCTCATCAAAGAGACATTACTAGTCCAGTTCTGATGATACTTGTTGTCCAAACTATATAATTATTACAGGAAGATCAGGAGGGAACAGCAAGATTGGCAAGGTGAAGTATTATGACTCTACTTAAGGTAAAGGTTTCACTTTAGTTCACTTTAAGGATCCCTTTAGGGGTGTTGCATTTGAGAGGCTATGGGTTAAATGAGATAGAGGCAAAAGAAAGAAGTGGTTGTTTGTGGTGTTCTCTATCAATCACCCAGCCAGTTAACTAACTGATGAGTTAATTATTCTACAGTCTTGATTCATAGCCCTAATCCTTATAGGACATTTCAATATCCCACACCTCAGCTGGACATACCCTACAGTTATTGTGGAGACAAGTAAGTGGGGAATTCCTAAAGGTTGTTTACTTTAATTTCTTTTCCCAATTAGTCAGCAAGCCAGCTAGGAAAGTGCCCTCCCGGACTTGCCTTTTGTGAATCAAGGAGGACTCTTGGGAGATGCCAGATAAACAGAGCAGTCATGCTTCCATGCTCATCCAGCCAGTATGACTGACTTTTGGAATACAGCTTGAACTGTGTAGGATGATGTCTTGCTGGTCTTACAGACAAGGGTATTTAGCCTTTAAATAATAACACCTTTTCTTGTGGCAGCATGTAAAGTTTCACTTCAGCAGCTGCAGAGGATTTCAGTTTGACAGCTTGTGTGCCACCCAGCACAGTACAAAGAGAGAACTGACATTATCCTTCCTTCATCTCCTGCTCAGTGTTGATAGTCACTCCTGGGATTCCTCCTGCTGCTCTCAATCTGTGGCTTTCTTCCCCTGGGAATACCAGTGTAGAAGAGACAAGATAAGTGATACTGTTGTATACCAGAGATAACTCTGGTCTGCAGGACCTCTTCACTGGGTGCCAAGGCCTTTTCTGCCCTTCCCACTGCCATGGTGGCAAGGAAATTAGGGGTGCATGGGAGACTGGGAGGAGACACACTGGGACAGCTGATCCCAACTGACCAAAGGAATATTCCAGACCACCTCACTCATGCTCAGTAAATAAAGTGGAAGAAGAAGAAGGAATGGAGGAACATTTGGAGTGATGGGGTTTGTCTTCCCAAGTCACTGTTACACATGGTGGGCCCTGCTCTCCTGGAGGTGGCTGAACACCTGCCTGCCCATGGGAAGCAGTGAATCAATTCCTGGTTTTGCTTTGCTTGTGTGCCTGGCTTTTGCTCTCCCTGAAACCATCTTAATCTCAATGCATGACTTTTCCAGCTTTTCGCTTCCCATTCTCTCCCCAGTCCTGCTGGTGGGACTGAGTGCATGGGGCTTGGCTGCTGGCTGCCCAAGCTGAGGTGGCACAGGGAGGGCAAGGACACTTCCCTGGCTGCAGTGGCCAATCCAGGCAGATTCAGCAGCACAGGATGCTCTCCATGGCTTGCAGCATGGAGTGACTAAACTGGCATCACACTCAGAGCAGTGACAGCTCTGTAATCATGCTGCAAGCCAGCTTCCTCTGAGAAGGTGCAGCTCTAGCACATGGCCCAAGCTACAGTGTCCAAGAAGATTAGGAGTAGTGTTTGGAAGATTTCTTCTCATGATAGAGTAAAAAAATAAATACATCTAGAAAAGCCATTGTCAATAAGCAAAAGGTGACTATAGAACTCATTATTTAGGTGAAAATAATAGTTACTACCTTGTTTATGACAGAATGCCCCAGGCCCTCAGTATTTATGATGTATATCAAAGTTCACTAATAAACCTTTATGTTTCATAAATTTTGAACATTATTTTCACTGTCCGCAATATTACACAATTATAACTTTCACAAATAATATAATAATCTCATTCTTCAAATTGCTCTTGTTTTTCTCTTCTTTAGGAAGCACTGATAAGTGCACTCAGAAATCAGCCTATGTGGCTTCATTTTTTTGTTTCTATTATTATTCAGAAAATATGTTTTTCTAGACAGTACAAAGGATTCATATAGGCTGAACAAACAATGCCAGTGAAGTTATCAGAAGAATACTTTCTCATTCTTTTGAGAATACTTTCTCAGAATACTTTCTGAGTATTCTTCTCACCCCAATAGGAGCAGCTTCTGGTGCATTCAACTCACATTCTATTACACCTCCTTCATTTACAGTATGGTGATGGAGAAAGGGAATTAATTTCATATCACTTCAAGCCTTCGCTGTCAGTAAGCAATTGGTAGTGTTTGATTCCCTTCTCCTTGAGTGGTTAAGTTTTACTGGCAGTAGTAAAATGTTATTATCTTCATTCTGCTGCAGTTCTAGGCTATCTGGTCTCCTGAATATACCAAAACCATAAAAACTACTTACTGAAGAAATTTCAAACACATATATACATTAAAATTATTTATTAGATTCAGAAATTCATTTTCCCCTACAGCAACAAATATTGCCTTTAGAAACTAGTATTGTATGAAGAATAAGCTGTCTGTTCAAATACAAAGAATTCCTTTACCCAATTATATTTTTTTCCCATTTGAAATGCATTTTCAGGCTTTATTATCTAATAAATACCAGGTCCCAATTTATGTTCAGGCAGAGTATTATATTAGCATTCCTGGAACTCTGTCTCACTATTGAACCCTGCCTATATAAGATGAGCATTTTTCTTCAGACACATATGTCAACCTAAATTGATGAGATTCTCCCACTCACAATAATTGCTATGAAATTTTTCAACAGTCCCTTCACAGAATTTCACAGCCCATGCTGTAATGAGCCATTCAGCTTCACATGAAAAACTAGCACAAAAATCACCTTCTCCAAAACTAAAATGACATATTAACACTTGCAAAACGTGGTATTGTATCAAAGAGAATGAGAATGTTCTCTAAGGCACTGAGCACAGCAGCACATGCACAACCCTGTGTGTGCAGTCTCTTGCCTCTCCTCTGGAATAATATGGAAGGCCAGCATTTAAAATTGCTTATTAAACATTTTAACAGAAGAATGAGTCAAAATTGTACAAGATTGCACAGGGTCTACATACAGCCCTGGAGTTAAGAGCTTGTTCATTTTTTACCTCAGAGCACCATTGTCTTCAATTTGCTTTTCCTGATTTGCATTGCTGTTGTAATGGATTGGGCTGCTCTCTTGGGAAGCTGCTTATGAACACTGCTGTGATGAGCTGGGGAGGAAATCACCTGCAAAACAGAAATTCAAGGGGCTGTATGGTCCTGCCCACACTGATAGAGAGACAACACTGTTTGATCAGCCAACACTGTCCAGTCACTTCTTGAAATTTTCTGATCTAGTCTCCCATGTCTCTGTCACTATATACCTATAGAGTTGAAATTTTTTCTCCAAAATCAGACTTACATCTTCATTTGTGTAATTAAATGGAACACTTCTGGCCATCTGTGGAAAACAACTGAACTTGGAGAGCAGTTAATTGTTGTGCTTTTTTTTAATGTTACCTTTAGAAATGTGTATTAGAAATCTGTTTTGGTCTTCACCATATTTATCCTCTCTGCCTAAGACTAAACAAAGGCAGTGCTTTCAACATCTCCCTCAGCAGTGACATCTTCAAGTCATCCTTCTTATTAATCCACCTTTCAGCTTTTGGCATCTTCTGGCTCACACACACCTTTCAAAGGGACTGAAAAGTCCACATGGGAAAAGGGCAACCACCAGAGAGAAAGAGAAGCTTCCTGTGTGGTTGCTAATTTTTTTTCAGAATGGATTCCCTCCAAGGCAGTGCCACAGTTCAGTCACCAGCACAGAGGTATCTGAGCTGTCCTGCAGATGTCCCCAGCTGGCAGATGCTGCTCCCCAGGACACAGCTCTCCCTTGGCTCTATATTCCCTTGTCCCACAGAGATGTCTTGGGCATCAACAGTAGCAGGAGTAACACCATGTTCAGGTAACTCAATTGATTTCTCTCTCTCTGCTTACAGAGCTGGACAAAAAATAATCTTCCAAGATACAAATCAGCATCAGTTTACTTCATTCATTTTAGAAATCCTTGTGCCTTTGCAGGCCAGACAGATTTCTACTGCCTCATGTAATGCAGGTTTATCCTTCCTGAGGATCTGCAGGTGCAAGAAGTATGATTGCCTGCTCTTCTCCAATAATAAATGAGTTCACTTTTAACTTAATCTATATATTCACATATAACTTTCTGCCTAAGTACTTTTTTGTTGTATGACTCATTCCATAGGCTCTAAATATTGTTAATTATGTCAAAGAGTGGTATCCAACCCCAAAACAGACTTCCATGAAATTTTTACTGGAGGAACTGGGTGTAAAAATGAGACTTTGCTCTTCATTTGACTGAACCTCTGTTTTTCCAATTATGCTTATACCACGTTCCTTGCCATCTATGTAGCTATATAAGGATGTATATATGGCCTTCCTAATCTCCTTTAACAAAAAAAAAGACAGACTCTAGGTTTGCCAATGCAGGAAATGCAAAGGGCCAGGAAGGAAATTTATACACTGAACCTTCGAGCATCTATAATTTCCTTTATCCACTGATATGTTTTTATTGTTTCAATTAATTCACTCTAATATTTCACCCATGCCCAGTCCAGATGACAGCAGAATTTCTCTTTTAAACAGGTTAGTTTCAGGACACAGATCTTTTACTTCCCTCTATAGAAACACAACTTAGATGGTCAAAAACACAGCCCTCCAACTGTCTTACATACAGAAACTGAAATAACTCACAGAAGAGTAATCTCAGCTTTGGGACAGAGCAGCATCCACATGGGTCCAGCAGAAACCCAGGGCCAAGTGCTGTGCAGTTTGGATAGGACCAACATGCACTAACAATGGGAGCAATGCAGATATGAGCCAGGGAAATCCTTTACCTGGCCTCATAATTGAATATTTATCATCTTCCCCAATAGAGGCAGCTTAGGACAACAATTTGTTTATTTTAGGAGTCACTGTGTACCCAAAAAGTGCCAGCTGAAAGCCACATATTTCTGAATGATAATGGCTGAGGCACAGACTTGTGGATCCCATCCAAGGAGGTTAAAGGGAAGTTACTGACCACATGGATTTTTTCTTTTCTGCTCCTATCCTCAATAAACAGTCACAGGGAATTTCTGCAGGTAGTTCAGGGATGAGGACTGACTAACCATTTGAGAAATCTCAATGTAAATTTTAAGAGGAACAGGGAGGAGCTCCAGATTTCTGACCACCTTCATGGCCTCCTCTGGACTTACTCCAACAGTTCCTCCTTTTTTGGGAGCTCTGGAGCTGAATTTATTAACATGGAGATAATGTACAAAATTACAGTTTTCATTGAAAACTAGCACTGATACAAGTATGTTGCTGAGAAGTAAAATATGCATTTTGATACTGGCAGTGTTGAACTCCATAGTGGACTGTTATTTGCTAATGTTTTTATACATCAAAGCATACACCATCAGCAAGCCACTTCACTAAATAAGTAGGGTACAAATGTAATTAACAATTATTTCAACTGAGAGAGTAGTGAGTACAGGCTTTTCTCATCTGCACTTAGGCATACAGACAGCTTGTGCTTACATGTGAAAACATGAGCTCTCTTTCTTTGCATGATTTGCCTTTCTCCATTATCTGTAGAATACAAAAATAGCAGCAGGGACTAAACCCTCCATCATGACTCAGAGAGCTAAGAAAAGCCACAAACCCCCTGCTAATGTGATGTGAATTTGCAGGCAGAGCTGCTGACTGCTTTGTGCAAAAGTCCTGATGCATCTCAGCTCGCTGCCTTCAAATCATCGCTTCCATACAGACATGGCACAAAAAGAAGTGCCTCACTCAAGTCACTTATAGTATTCCTGGTGAGGGAGCAGAGTTTGCCTCGGGTCCTGATGTCAATGTGTAAAATTACATCTCAGCTGCAGGTCTGTGCATAGAGTAGGACGTTTGCATTTTGGTTTACCCTGAAGGAAACCCCAGACAAGTCAGCGTGTCAAAAGATTGACATACAACAAAAGTTTTGACACATCACAAGTCCATGGCTGAGGAATGAAGATCATGGCCCCACCACCCTGCTGTGATCCATGAACAACCCATCTTGCCCTGCTGCAGCTCAGCCTTTATCCAGATGAGCTGTTCTGGTAGGCATAGGATCCCTCAGTGTCAGCAAACCTTGTAACCCCATTTTGTGCTAGACCCATCTTAAGGAAAAGGAAAAATCATATCTGTTGTTACAGACAACAGGAGTAATGTACTTCATTTATAGAATTGGGAATAAAGCTACCAAAAATAAATAAATAAATAAATAAATAAATAAATAAATAAATAGAAGAAGGAAGAAGAAAAACTAATTTTTAAAGCAATCTAAAATATTTCTCTGTCCTCATCTGCTCTGTCAGGAGTTGTTTGCAGGTGTTGCTATTATTGATAAATTCTCACAAGCATCAGAGTGTCATTTTGGAAATCCTGCCTCTTCCTCTGCTCACAGTCCCCTGTTTAGATATTTCCTCAAAAGGAAAAATCTCTCAATATTTATGAACCTTCAAAATCTGTTTTATCTCTCCAGTATTCCCTTTTTCAGTTATTATTGTGACAGTTTGCATGATGTTCCAGTTTCATTTATTTCTTCTCCCTCCTGCCAGTCAGTGTGGACAGGTCCCAACAGGCTGTTTTTGTGTCACTAGTGCTGTACCTGCTGCCCACAGCAGCTGGCTGGGTCCCAATTGATGTTTAACCACTGAGGTAAATGCAGCAAAGTAGGTAATTTTACTGAACTTTCAACTTCTGCTATGCATTTCCACCACCAGTTCAGCCAGAGCTGTGATTTATCACAAAATTTCAAATATTTTATCTTTACTGTTCCTTCCAGTCTACCAGCACTACACCAACACCCAGTTCAGCAGGTTTCCTCCCCACTCAGCTAACAACACCCAAAATGCTGCATGACAGAGACAGCAAGGAGAGCAGAGCCTGCTGCCTTGGGCTGGGTGCAATCTGCCCTAGGCAAGCCCTGGACTCGGGGAGAGGCTGAACAGGCTCACAGCAGTGGAAAAAAAAAAAACAGAAAAGGAACAGGGCTCAGCTGTGCTCATTCCCACCCTGCCAGGGATGGCTGCACCCTGCAGCCCCTCACCTGCCTGCTGCAGAATCCAGACCTGAAAATGGGGAGATGTAGATCCCCACTTGCTGGTGTCTGTGTGCAGCCTTGTCCTTGAGCACCCTGGGACAGTGGGAGGCCACGCTGCCCCTCCATGCCTAAGGAAAAAGCACCATCATTCTGATCCAGGGATGCTCCTGCAGCCCAGCTCTGGATGTCCTTCCCTCCACACCACCTCCCTGTGTGAAAACAAAACCTCTCACTGACCAGCAAAACAAAGCACCTCAAAAGCCAGCCCTTTCTGCAAGGTCTCTGTGTTTATCTAGCTAGGGCACCTTCCCAATATCTTTAAGTGCTATGGCAACAGGTGGTATGAACATTAACAAACCAAATGGAATGGGAGGGCAGGCTTTCAAACAAAAACAAAGGCCACATTACAGGAGTGAACTGTGCAAAACAGCACAAAAGCCTGCAAGCCTAGTAAAGATTTAAAATGTGGTATGAAACAGGTTCAAATATTTGGAGCTAGTAAAAAGGATAAGAGTGATAAAGGCTTGTCAGATGAGTCCTGGTAAATTGTTTCCCATCTAATTATCTAGGCATCTGGAATTGCTGATGTGTTGGTTGAAGTAGGCAGCATTTTAAGATAATAAACTAGAACAATATGCTTAAGGCATGACAGGTTTCCTATTTTTCTTACTTCTTTTCATTTCTAGATGAGAACCAAATTTACTTTTATCCCTGTTTACAGGCAGGCCCCTATTTTTGCACTGTGTTGGGAACTTCCACAAAATACAGGAAAATGAGATTTTGTGAGGGCACAAACCCAGTAATTTCTTCTCTTACCCTGCAGAGCCATTTTTCTGACTTTCTTACATATGTATATTAAATTCATGTACATACAGAGTGTGATCCAATCAAATCAAGAAAAGGCAAAGTCACCAAGAAAATAAACACAGAGTAAATAAATACTACTGGGGATTCTTTAAAGCTGGTGTGCTGCTCTCTGTAGCTATTGATAGTTACATAAATATAGCTAACTAGTTACACTACTTACTTGGGAGCCATAAAACAGTCATCTTCTCAACCAATATCTAACTCTATCAGTTTTCTTTTCTGAGTATATGGGTCCTATGCTCAAGCAGTTTGCTAGATGTAAAGTTTTCTAAATCCCTTTCAACTGATATAAATAACCTAATTTTTAGTTTACAGTGTTCCAAGTTTTATCAGCAGAATACTATGTCTCATGTACTCTTCCAAACTCCAAACACAAACATATGCTGAAAATAAACTCTGTTATTTTGCTATTTCTCCTTACTGGGACATTCTTGCCTGCTGTTTAAACTCAAGTTATTGCTGTATATTTATGGATTTGAATACAAACAGCATGAAAAGGAAGGCAAGGGAGTTTTCTAAGGGTCTTCTGTAAAGACACTCCTAAACAAAACTCTGGGAAAGGCTGACCTTCTTGCAGGTTTGCCTGTTCATCTACCAGAGTTGCACAGTGACAATATTTTTTCAGGGTGGAAAAGAGTGGAAAACTTGACAAAGCAAGTTTGGTCTTAAGGGGTTTACTTTCCTTCTGGGTGAAATTATTCAACTGCTCTGTAATGTTCCGTGCTGCTTCCACTCCAAGTCTCAGGACTGCTTCTAGAGAAAATGCTGCTAGAAGTGATGACAAACAAAGCAGCACATAACCAGTAAGAAAATATGTGGAATGATTATCGTATTAACTTTCAAATCTGAAGACGAGTCTTAATGTAAAATTATTTTACTTCTTTCAAAATTGGCCCAGGCTGCCCAGGGAAGTGTTTGAATCACCATCCCTGAAGGTATTTAAAAGATGTGTGGATGTGGGGCTGAGGGACATGGCTTAGTGGTGGACTTGGCAGTGTTAATGGTCAGACAAGAGGATGTCAGCAGTCTTTCCAGCCAAAGAGTCTGTCATTCTATGTGCTATGCAGGAGTGCAAAGGTGAGAAATCCCAAGGAGGGCTGCTGTGGGCCCCTGAGCACTTTGGGCAGAGCTGTTGTGAAAGGAGATCTGAGATAAGGGCACACTGAGCAGTGGTGTTTCCAGCCCAGCTGAGCCCTTGTCTCTGCAGCAGTACAGTCTCTCCCAGTACCATTTCCCCTCCGAACCAGAAAGGTTTTCCCAGTTTGCAACTACTATTAGCTACCTGGTCCATAGGCACAAAATGTGCTGAGGGCTGCCAAGACTGCTCTGGAGGGACTGAGGCATTTTCCCAAATGAGTTCAGAGTGAGAAGTAACAGTGCCTTCATCAAGCTGTAGGTGACCACACAGCTCTCCCCACCAAACAGGCATAACCCTTGCTGGTGATTCCTGACCTGCTCCCTTCTGGCAGCTTTGAGTTAAAAGTGGCATGGGTTCCCAGGCTTTATCCTCCATGCTTCCCACTTCAGGCTAAATTTCCCATTTATCCCTCCTCAGTCTCTGTTCCCTTGAAACAACCCATTCTCCCAGGCTGGTTGAGCTGGCAAAGACAACCCTGTGCTTGCTCTCATGCTGAGGTGCACAGGCCATCAATCACTGCAGTGTCTGCTTGTTGCTGACAGACAGATTAGTGCCTCCTCTTTTCTGTTTTCAAACTATCTGAAGCAAACAGACCCCCAAAATCAATCTCTGAATGCCACTTGAGCAGCAGAGCCAGGGTCACCAGACTGGAAAAGCAGCCCCTGAGCTGGTGGTGTGGGGAGAGATGGGTTTGGGGCATCCTCCCTGAAATGTGATGCTGCACCAGCAAGGATGGCCAGGAAGCCCTACCTGAGGAACTGGGTCACAAAAATCCCTCAGGTGTTTTATAAAGGCTTGACCATAGGAAAGAGAGTCTTATTTATCCATGACAAACCTGTGGGGAGAAAGAGAAGCAGCCTGTGGGGAAGCACTACCCACAGCTCTGGGGTGAGGAGGGAGAGGAGAAGTGCAGAACAAGAACATCTGAGAGCCAATGGGTTTGCTAACATACCTTCCAGACATGAAAAATCTTTGTGATAACAGCTATCATCTTGATAAAAAGACATGCTCTGGAAAATTCTGAAAACCTTTCACTGGAAAGAAGCTAAAAGGGGCCTAGGGAAGGTTTTTCTGTACTTTATTAAATTCTGTATGCTTTATTCTAGTTTTTGTTGAACTTTATGTTCCTTGTCATTTTAAAACATAAGCCCCAGAATTCTGTAGTTAAAATTTGTCTTTTTTTTATAGAGAAAAATTGGTTCAAACGGTTTTTTCAAATATTCTAATTTTCTATGAAGATTATTGAGCGACAACCTGAAAAATTGATATGGAATTGCATAAACACCAGCTATGGATATTTTACAGGCGTTAATTCAAGTATTATACAGAATTCCCAGGTCAAACAATCCATTGATGGAACAAATAAGTTATTTTCTCTACCAAATGCTTTTAAGAAATATCTTTTGACAAATAAAAAGTAAGCATATTGTGGTAGAACATAGCATATTAATACACACAATTTGTGCTAAATAAATTTATAAATCTACTTATTTTCTACATCTTCAAGATATTGTTCATTAGGGTCAGGTCCTGCCACCTCATACCAATTAATTTATTAATTTTTAAGCAACTGAAGGGAATGGATTTAGATGATACCTTGATACATAATTGATGATCTCTGTATTACTGATGCTTTTGAGTCAAATAGCTGGACCAGTCTGACTGGAGTGTTTTTTAGTGGAATGTCACAAGAGCATGTGCTGAGCTATTGCCTGTCCACATTGGCCCTGAGGCAGCAGGTCAGGGCAGGGATGCTCAGAGTTGCCTGCATGCTTGGCTTCACATGAAGAGTAAAGTTCAGGGGTAGGAAGAGAGAACTGAGTGACCTGAGACACTCCAATGCCACTGGCCAAAACTATAAAGAAAAGTATTTTTCAACTGGCAAATCCTGTCTAGATTGGTTTTTATGTAGCATGGCAGAGAAGGATGGCCTAGAACAAAAAATGAGGTGAAATTTCACAAAACCACAGAATATTCTGAGTTAGAAAGGACCCACAAGGATCATCAAGTCCAAATATGAAGTGAATGGCCCATGCAGGGATTGATTGGTGTCCTTAGCACCACTCTATGACCAACCCTGCTGCAAGATAGCTTCTGTGGAAATCAAGGCCATGACTGTGCATTCAAATTTCACTAAGGAGGCCTTTAGATAGGATATAAGTAACAATTTCCCAACATCAGCAACCCCCTTTTCAATTCCTCTGCCAGTTCCTCTCCTGGGGAGACTGAAATTTAGTTACTGCAGGGCAACCCAGAAATTCTTCATCACAAATCAGGCTTTGTATTTGTTTTTACTCTGACACTATTGTCAGTAGTCATGCAGAAAAAAAGACACATTTATTTCTACAGACAGGGTGTGACATGATCCAGGGATAGTCCTTTCATGGAGAAACAGATTCAAGTTGAATCAAATGGGGTGAGGGAAAGCCAAGTAAGATATTCCACACCACTTAAGAGTTGGTCCCTTTTCTTGGGTCAGGCAAAGAGGATATCAAGGGGATGAGAAAGCTCTGCCTTACCCATCTTTGAGAAAAGCTCTGCCTTACCCATCTTGTCTCAGTTTGTCCAGACTAGAGTAATTTAAAGCAATTGCTCTGTATTAACCAAGAGAAAATCCACTAAGGTCACAGGGAACTGGTGATTTCACAGTGTCATGGATCAGATCCACGTTCATTAAGGTTCAGTGGTCTCCACTTGATCTTTCCAAGCAGTGCTTGCTCTCACCCTGGCCTCTAACAGACAAAGTTGGTAGAAAGCCTCCTGTCATTACCCATCTTTAAGATGATGTTACATTTTTCTCATTCCCACTGTCAGAATAAAATATCTGGGAGTTGTTTGCACTAGTAATAGCATGAAAAATGTGACTACATTTTTTCAAAACCATAGGAATGGACTCCACCAATGACTTGGCTTTGATTTGGTGGAGGGGGGTGCTGATGATTGTATTGATGAGAGCAGATGTTTCCATTGGCAGTGAGATTTATTCTGAACAGTGAAAATATATTAAAATTATAAAATTGTGGAGAAGGAAGGAAGGAAGGAAGGAAGGAAGGAAGGAAGGAAGGAAGGAAGGAAGGAAGGAAGGAAGGAAGGAAGGAAGGAAGGAAGGAAGGAAGGAAGGAAGGAAGGAAGGAAGGAAGGAAGGAAGGAAGGAAGGAAGGAAGGAAGGAAGGAAGGAAGGAAGGAAGGAAGGAAGGAAGGAAGGAAGGAAGGAAGGAAGGAAGGAAGGAAGGAAGGAAGGAAGGAAGGAAGGAAGGAAGGGAGGGATCAGGACCTACCTTTCCTACAGCCATGCTGGCTCAGCCTGATCCCATGGTTAGTGTGTGATGGCACTGAAGCTGATCTGCCCATGACCTTCCTGTCAGGCTGTCAGGCCTCTCAACCCCTGGACCCTCTTTCTGGCCCTTTTGTAGATGGGTGTCACATCTGCCAAGCCCCAGTCCACTGGCACCTCCTCAGTTAGCCAGGACTGCTGATGCAGGACTGAAAGCAGCTTGGTGAACTCTTCCAGCACAGGGAGCTGTGCTGGCATTACACAAGAAAAGGCACTGACATTGTAAATACTGGAGCACGAAACTCACTCCCCTTGTAGGAGCAGACAGGGACATGATTTTTCTTTCTATGTGGTATCTGCCTCATTTTAGGATCCTATACATTCAATTCACTTGGAGATATTTTATTCCAGCAGTGGGTGTCACACAACTTGCCACACAGCTGTTGTCAATTAATAACAATGGGATATTATAGTAAAATGAACAGCCTATTAGTTCACATCCTGGTTTCTTTTCATGCCTCGCTCTTGAGAAAACCAACAGGCAGCTGCACTGTGACTTTGAACTGGTCCCTATTCATTTCCTACTGGGGTGTGCTTGGACACCAAAATGTATTATGCATGCACACCAGCTCAAAGGAGCCCCACTCTTGCTTCAAGCCTGTGGAAATAATACATTAGATCTGATGGTTATACAAATAGTAGTAATTATGCAGAAATAAGCCCATGTTCCCTTGGTAATGGCACCTCATTAATTTTGCTGAAACCTCCCTAAATTATAGCAATGAATTCTCCTGTCAGGTTTGGGTTGGGGTTTTTTTGTTTGTTTGTTTTTCCCTTTCATAAGCAAATTGTGCCATAGAAAAGTAAGAAGGGAACTTATCTGCTGGGTTGCAATGGATAAATTTCCCATCAGATAAAACAGCAGTGGTGAGAATAAGAGTTGTGATGTCTAGTACAGACTAAAACTATGCTTGCTAACTGATGAAGAGAAAGTATTATTTTGACTGAAAAAAATTCAAGAATTAGTTACAGAAGTGGCAGAGTCCAGTTTCCAATGGATTTGTGTAGGCAGTGAACTGCATGAAGGTTGCAGCATGAACTCACCATGTCAATAAACACAACAGAGCACTGTAGGGAGAAAGCAGTAATATTAATTTTGATGAAACCTGCTATTAGACAGTTGGGGGTTTTTTATTAGTAGTAGCTCATGCCAGATAATCTCCTTATGAGACAACCTTTGACAGAGGAGAGGACTCTTCACTTGACCCTGTGAATGGTGCAGCTGAAAGGCAGCAGTGAAACACAGCTCACTAGGGGCCTTGGAGACAGACAGAGCATCCCTTGGTTCTTCACATGGATCCTCTGGCAAATGGTACAATCTGAGCTCGAGTTGGAGTAAGAAAATG
This sequence comes from Muscicapa striata striata, assembly GCA_030060385.1. Lineage (NCBI taxonomy): Eukaryota > Metazoa > Chordata > Aves > Passeriformes > Muscicapidae > Muscicapa > Muscicapa striata. Next base: position 3,899,492 of record JAREIS010000031.1, read on the forward strand.
AGTGGAAATGCAGTGTCTGGCAAATCTGTTTAAAACTAAAGAGCAAGTTTGAAAATCATTGACATGACACACAAAAGGCACACTACACTTCAGAAGGCTAATACCTGTTTATTATAACAGCATGCTGTCTTTTATACCCTCTACACAGTTTACACTTTCTTCATTGCTTACAATTAGTCAACATAAGGATCATTGGCGGAAAATTCTCCACCTCTATTTTTCCCAGGACCTTTCTAAAAATACTTTCCCCAGCTGAAGAGTTTCTTCCCTGATTATCTTCTTTTCTCCTTCTTCTCTTCTTGGTCTCCATGCCAACAGCCTTGGTCAGAGAATACTTTTCAAAACAAACCTCATTCATTAACCCTCTCTAACCCACAGACCAGCTGTGGGTCCTACTATACATATCTGGGCAGCAAAAGAGATTGAACTTATTTTCTTCAGGAACCAGGCTAATTGAGAGATACATTTTCATTATTGTTGCCTTTCACATCAAGTTTTCTTCACATTTTGTCACCCTGTCCTGTTGATGGAGAGGGTTGGTGGGCACCTGGCAGCCAGCCAAGGTAAGCCCAACACATTCACTTTTATGTTTAATCTCTCTCAAAAGTCCTTCTCTGACTATTTACTCTGAGAGTCTCCATATCTGACACTGTTTGTTTTCTCTCTCTTCTCCTGATGTGTTTCATACATAAATGTATGATCGCTCATGTTTTTATTAAGCTTTAGTTTTTTATTTGCTTCCTTTTAATTCACCAGTTGTGCTAATTAATAATTTTATTTTGCTTCACCTTTCAAAGTCCATATTCAGTATTTACAAGTGCAGCACATTATTCATTTAATTCTTGAGGTACACATAGTACTTCCAACAAATGTAACAACAGTCCTTCCTCTAACAAGCTTACAGCTCAAATGATAAATGATAGAAGAAGCCTGAGCTGGGGGCAATCCTAGAATGCTAAGACTCACAGTATACACTTGAGAATGAATTGACCACAGGGTGTATACAGACCATCACATCCTTGATGGCATGTAACTGTGTAATCAGTGCCTGATAATGGCTTCAGGACCCCAAAGCAATGAGCTTTTAAAACAACCTTGTTGTTAGAGTTGTGGGAGCAACAAAATAAGTAATCCTTAAACTGGAGCCTGGTGTGTTTCTGAAAAGGACCGTAAGATGATGTTGCCTGCAGCAGTGGGAGAGGGGATTTTTTTTAATTTTACTTTTTTTCTACAGTATTTTTTGTGTTTGCTTGCTGTGAACAGTGAAGAAAGGAGGCTTTTTACAGTGTAAGTTTACAGAAGGTGAATGTGAAAGCTGCATGCATAAGGGACAGCAGTCAAGGCACAGCACCCTGGGAAGGGATGGAAAAGTGCCAGCACAAGATCTAGCAAGAAAGCAGGGTCATTAAATGCCTTTCCACTAGCTTGCCCACCTGCACCTGTGGTAGCTCCTGTCCATGCCTAAGAGGTGAAAGTATTTGGTTTATTGCACAGGTGATGGACATTGTGTACTAGACTGATTCCAGTAGATCACAGGCCAACCCAATGTCAATCTGCCTTCTGAGCAGACAGCACCTGGCACTGCTGACTTGTCAAACCACATTAAAATAAAGCATAAACTATTTTCCAAATAAGAAGTTGTTCTAGCTTTTAGAGAGCAAATAAAAGCAGGGAGGAGAAGGAAGGTGGTTTGCAGGTCAGAAAGAGAAGCAGGGGCACATGTCCAGAAAATGATCTCACAATTGACTGTGATCTGCTTTTGAAAAATAGTTTCTACTCCATCTGCACCAGCATATTTGATCATAAATGATACTGCTGGTAGAGTGGCTAGACATCTTAAGAGAAAATTAAGGGGTTTATTTGATTATATGGGGATAAAGCATTTGTGCAGGCAAAGCATAATTAAATACCACGCTCTCTACAGCCCTCAGAATCTTGCTGCAAGGTTTTGTCTTTTTCCCTCCCTTGTGCACTGATTGCATTTTGCCTACACACATGCACACAGAGTCTGGCAGATTACTGGATTTACCACTTTTCTCCTGAATTGGAATAGTCTTTTCTTACTGGAAAAAATACTTTTGTGCTACCACTGATAGCTTCCCAAATAGTGGTAGTATTCAAGGAACAATGACAGGGAATGCCTTCTTCATCCATGTGTGTTTCTGTCACTGATCATACCTAAAGACTGAATCCTGTTTGAAATAGAGTTATGTTTCCTGACTGTTTGCCTAGAAAACCAGATATCTGAATGATAAAGGCTGAAAAGGAACCTGTGGTATAACTGTAGTGTTTAAATTTTTTATTGTATTTTAAGTAGAAAAATTTTTCTGCAGTGCCACATGGCGGGGAAATCCAGGAGTTTCTTCCCAGCACCTGCTTGATGGCTTTGAAGCCCAGATCCCAGGAGCCAGACTGTATGCAGTCTGCTTTCACCCTGTTTTCTGCCATACCTGACCTGGCACAACTGAATGTTTCATCATCTGTCACTGCACAGAAGCCAGGCAACAGTTTTGTTGGAGTTTTTAAAGCACCTCTAAGTGCTTTGGCACCTAATTATTTCTACAAAAGCTCTTCTCCAGTTTCTCCGTACTGTGCCTACTTCACTGTCCTCTTCAAGTCTCCTTTTGCAGCATGGCTGCTGAAACTTTGACATGGAAAAGGGCACCTGCTGCTTCTGCAATCCCTGTCTGCCACCTGTCCATGGTTACCCAGGGAAGCTTGGCAGCTTATTATACTGTCCAGTGGGGGGCAAGGATGGCCTTTGGTCAGCACTCAACATGCAGGGATCTTTTTCTGAGCAAGCACTTCCAAGCACAACAACACCACAAACATATTGACAAAACAGTATTTGAAATAGAAACAGGATTCTGTCACAAACACTCTTAAGAGCTCCTTTCCCCCCTCTGTTGTTGTGAGGAGTTTGATCTCTCTCTGTGCACCTTCACCAAATGCATTTCACAGCACACTCAGGGGCTCTGAGTAACTTCGAGTTCCAAGTGCATTCCTCCTATGTTTTGAATGCAGACATAATAGTAAGATCTCTTCCTTGATTTTCTTGAAGGGTTTTGTTAATGCATTTCATAGTGACTTGCTCTCTATTTCATATTTTTAGGTGTCTTTCTGGCAATAGTAACATCTCCTCCTTGATTTTCTTGAAGAGTTTTGTTAATGCATTTCATAGTGGCTTGACTTGCTCTCTATTTCATATTTTAGGTGTCTTTCTGGCAATAAAGATGTATTCTCCCTCATGAGAGAGTAAAGAGTGTTTACTCCTCAGTTCTTTAGATCTGCTTCACCTTACTCCACCTCTTTCAGGATAAGCCATTGATACCAGGGTTGGGGAAATACAGTACATTAAACTTTCTGAAACAGGGCAGGAGCTGAAAAATCTGGGGTGTGATGGTTCTAGAATGGGGTGACAACACTTGTGCCACATCTTGGTGATGGAAAGGAGGATTCAGCAGTCATCACTGCTGAGGCCCTCAGAGAAACTTCTCATTCAAATCTGGAGTTGGCATCCACAACCTGGTTCCCAAGAAAACCACCATTGGTTAAACACATGACAAACTGTAGCATGTCTCTTAATTCTTGAGAAAAAGTACTCAAAATCCCTTCTGGAGGGATACAACGATTCAAACTCCCTGAAGGGAGAAAGAAATGGGGCACAAAGCAGCATGGATGAGGAAGCAAGAGGACCAGATGGGACAGCCCCCCTGCCAGCAAGATGTGTGATCAGAGAAAGGGTCTCCAGAACCATGGTGCAACAGCCCTGACCTGGGCATCAAACATCACCTTGCTGTTGAGCAGATATTTTGGCAGTCAATTCTGTGGGGAGGTTTTGTCCTGAAAACTGCTTATACATTGCTTCCTGGCTAGAATAAAAGCAGAGAGACTGAGGGAAGTTTCATCCTCACAGGTTCAAAGGCCTTCACATAAAACATGACTGGAGGTGCCATCAAACAAAATTCTGCCTTTGTCTGGTGATCCAGCTTCCCTCTTGCCACTCCAGACTCCATCCCATTTCAGTCACCTGGAATAGGTAATGCATTATTCCTTCATGTTCATTTACAGGAAATGGCCCAGAAGGTGTAGTCATTATAACAGCTCAGCTTTGTCTCAAAATAATTATGGTTTCTGATCAAGCCAAGAGTAGCTTTTGTCCTAAGGATGGACTTCAGACCAACCCAAGTTACATGTAAGCTCTTTATAAGGCTGGTTTTGAACTTTTCAATAAGCAAAATGGATACAGACCCCTGTCACTGCATCTGCCTTGATTTGAACAGAAATGATCGCTAATCTCTTGAATCTAAAACATATTTTTTTGCTTCTTAAAAACTATGGAAAAAGGGTCTGTTGATAGCTGCTGTTAGGCAAGAAGAGATCAAAATGTGCTAAAACAGAGTTTCTTTAAAACAGAGTTAATTTTTTCACCTAGTAAAAATTTGGGATAGTAACAAAGACTGATTCACACTGTTACTCTAGGCAATTAAAGAATTTTTTTGTTTTGCCACTTTTTGAAGTATCTTAAACCATAGGTAATTCACTGCAGTTCTAACACCTGTCATTTCCTTGGGAATACTTGTCAGAAATTAAAACACATTATTACTAATGAGATACTCTGATTTCAGATTGTCATTTCCGATTCTAAATATAAAAGTAATTACCAGTACATATGACCCCCCACAACTGAACAATTTTACCATCATTCCCAGAAGTAACATCAATACTTTTGGTTTTTTTCTTGTAAAAGAAAAGCCTTTACCATAATGACACCCTTAAAGTCAAGTGGAAGATGCTACATAGTGTGATGGTTTTGAAAGCAAAACCAATGAGAGACTCCAAGTCAGAAATACAATTTAACAGGAAAAAAAGAGAAAAATAAAATACATGCATGCAATAGTACAAAAGAAAAACCACTGACAGAGTCAAAATACAACCTGACACCCTGCTAGTTAGGGTGGTGATAGCAGTCCAGATGAAGTGGTCTTGTTGAAGCAGTGATCCTGTAGAAATCCTGGCAGTGATCCTGGTAGCTCTTGTCCTCTGGAAACCAGTGGGTAAAGGCTGCTCTGGTGCTCCAAATCTCAGTTTTTATCCAGGTAGGAAAGGTTTAGCTCCTCCCCCTGGGTGAAGCATCTCCCAATGGGATGATGTAATTCTATCAGTCATACAGTGGGACTCAGTGGCCCATTAACAGCAGATGGGTTCCTGGAGGAAGGATGGGTCATGGGAAAGATAAAGAACATTGCCCCATCTGGTTTTTAACAGATGGCCCTTTAGCAGAGGATATCTCCCACAGAGATAAGGATCACTGCCCCACCTGCTTTCAGCAGATGGTGACAGAATACACACTTTCAGGTATATCTTTACATTGTAACCTAGGACACATAGATACAAAGGAATGAAATATTTGCATCAGTGATGCTGCAATATTTTCTACATAAAATAGAAAAAAAATACAAAAGGGCAGTTATTTAAGTTCTTATGTACAGTCATATAAGGCAGCTTTTGGGTTAGTTTCCAAATGCATGGAAAAAATATCTAAAAGCAGAGTCTCAGCCTAGTCTCTGAAAACTGCAGCAACAGCAGGCAATGATGGTGCTACTTGTAAATCTTAATGAAATGTCATTTCTTTTCATCATACTGGTATCTCACTTTGCAAACTGCACAGCTATTCATGAGAGACCTTTTAAAATACGAGCAGCAGATTCATAAACAAGCTGGATTTGAGGGATAATTTTGCCTTATGCAAACCTCATATCCATCTCCTGCAGTGTCTGTCTCCAGCAGACCCCTTGCAGTAGGCAAAAGTTTCTGTTGGCATCCTCATCCATCTTGCTATTTGTCCCTCTCAACCTTGTATGCTCTATATTGGAAATCCTGTATTTGGTATAGAGTATAAGATGTCTCAGAAGGGAATCAACAAGTAAGCAGATATTTATAGACTCTCCCTTTAACTAGCACACATAGTTGGAATTATCTAAATAATTGCTGCATTTATACAACCTTTTTCTATTCTGTAATTTAATTCCTCTGCACATGTCTATACATTATAATATTCCTCTGTTTAGCCCCTTCAATTTGTTACAATTTGTTTTTAGATGAGTATTAGTAAGTGTATTGATAATGGTGATTAAATAACTAAGAATATTTCTTCACTACTTACTACTCTGTACTGAGAAACTGTATTTTGAACAAAATGCTCTGGTTTATTCTAGTAGGAAAATGTTTCAGAATAAAGCACTCTACTGGATATCTGATTAGATCAATATTCAGGTAGGCTTTAACTATGTCCCCTTTTCCCATTTCATACCCATTTGAAAGACAAAAGAAATTGGTGATTTTTTTCCTAAATTATTCTCCTTTTCCTGAGGATAAGACCATGTGAAGAGATTGAGAAAGAAAGGATTTTCTTGGATCATAAGATCCAGTTTTCTGTTACCACTACTAGCCATGTCACACACATTTTTCCATAAAGAAACAAATATCTAAGTTTATTTTTCACTCATATCAGTGATCATCTACTGGTTAGGAACACTGGGCTCATTTCCACTTGGAAATTATTCTTGTCCTTGTTTATTTCCAGTTGTTCTTGTATCAGCATTTAGGTCAGTTAAATGCAGTAAGGTTGTTTGGTTACCTGCCAGAAAATGGGGTTTCCTTTCTCCTGATTCTCCTCTCCTTCTTACCCTGGTTCTTTCTCCTCTTCAGAAAGGACAGATCATCACAACCACGTGCTGTGTTTGGGGTGGGACCTTACCAGTGGTTTACAAAGGGTAAATGGGACTTTTCCAGTGTCTGCTGCAAGTCTTGATCTAGCCACAGCCCCTGTGTTCCATCCCTTCCCACAGCTGCATCCCAACCTGCTCATCCTGCAGCTGTTTAGAATAACAAAATCTTGTTCCTTCTTCCTTTGTTTCCAGCTGATGAATTCCAGGTCACACCAGGTATTTTAGCTACTAAGTGACTTTGTAATTTTGATTTCTATTTCTTTTCTTTGTCAAGATTTAAAGTCATCCTTTTGTCCCTGTACTGTTCTTCCCTCACAGATGTTACCAAGAACTCATCAGCATATTTCTGCTTTTTCTGCCAAGCTCTAGGATATTTCTGAGTCCCATATCCAGCACCCAAGAAAGTCAGTTTATCTTTTTTCTACTACTGATTAGTTCCCCTCGCACCCTGTGTTTTGCTTATCAGACATTTCTTTAGTTATCACATACAAATTAACACACAAAATGCCAGCCCTATTAATCATTTCCAGTGAGGAAATGTTTAACTTAAGTCCAGGCAGATTGAAGCTATTTCACTCCTCTTTTATCAAAAATTAATTGAATCATAAGGGACAAGTATTAAGTTAAACTGACCCAATCTACTGTCAGGAGATGGCAAATCCACATTGTGTTTTACACCATTCCTCATCTAGTTCCTTGCCTTGAATTGTTCTTTTAGAATTATGGATGAATATTGCCTCAGTTTCTAGTTTGACCGCATTCAGGATTTTTAATTCAAATTTGTTTATGGGGATTGGCATATTTTATCATCAAGTTAAGAATTACTCCATTCACTTGAAAACATAATAACGTTTAGCTATTTATAAGGCTTTCTGTGATGGAATATGTCTATTTGAGCACCTGTTCTGCTGAATAAACTTCTTATTTGCTTCAAAGTACATTACAAAGTCTAAATGAGTGCCATTCTTCCACTGTCATAACTTTCTTGATTTTCAAATTGTCTTTTTTTGTTGTTGATCTGCTCTTTCATTTTTATTTGATCAGTCTAAAGAATGCCTGATTCTCTATACAGAGCAATAAAGAGAAAATCCAGGAAAAAGTGTGCCTCACTGTTTTTTTCCATGGTTCTTCATTCTGCATCTGAGAAGGGAATTTCCTCATTCATATTGCAATTTTTAAAATGTTTTTAACTTGGAGAAGTACTCAAATATTAATCTACTCAAATGCATTCACACAAGCAAGCACAGATATTGACACTGGGGGAAAAAAAACAGCCAAAGATGTGTGTGAATTAATTGTGGATCACACAGTACAATAGTATATTTGTTTTTCTAAAACTAGCACAAAAAGCCTTTCTCATTGCCTTTCTTACAAGTGTCTCTATAATCACCTGAAGTGCTCAGCTTCACATGTCAGAGAACTAGATGATTTGGGCCAGCTGCTAGATTTAAGGGAAACAAGGCATACAAAGGAAGAAGCTGGAGGTTTTCAAGACAAGATGTTGCCAGGGTTATGGGAATTTGCTCATGCAATCCTCTCCACCACACCTGAGCTATTCCAGAACTGCTTCATGTGCCTGCACAATGAAACAAATGCATACACCAAGGTCTTGAGAATGTCATGTCTAGACAAGGAGAAACACAAGGTACTGTGTTCAACACTGTTGTCAGCTCATTTTGTTCCTTATTGAACTAAATATTCTATGTTAAAAAAAAAAAAAAAGATCTTGGTTTGAGGGAGCTCTTCAGGTGTTCAAGATGCTTTGGCACTATTTTCAGAATGACATAGTTTGAGCAGAGTCTTAATATTTCATACTGGACTTCATAGTAGTACTGAAGAGTGCAGAAAAGTAAACCTACTTTTTAAGTGTGTATTCATTCATATTTCACCTTATCAGTATCCAATCAAAATAAAATATTTGTTATAAAAGAGTACATTGTAAAACTCCTTTAGGGTAAGATAAATGTTAAGATTTGAACCATGTGGAGCTTCCCTGGCCCTGCCTGGGCTTACACCACAGTTCCCTGTCCCCTGTGGCATCCCTTGCCACTCAGCATCCTGGTCATTGTCACATCCCAGTCCTGCCTGCCCCTGTCTTGTGTGAGCCTCAAACACATATTGCAGCAGTTTCTGTACTGCTGCCAGGCAGATTCTGGACATGACTCAGCACCCTGCTTCCTCTGGGACTGTTGGTGGATCCTGCCACTGTCACCAACCCACCCCTGCCCAGACCCTGTGGGACAGTGCCCATTGCAAAGGGCAAACTAAACCTGAGCTCCAAAGGCACCAAGGGATGACAACTGATGCAAAGAAAACTCAGGTCCTGTGGGAGCTGTGATGAGAATGAGAATTCCTCTCTATTTCATTCTTCTAGACAGCTCTGATTTTCCAGGTTGGGAATCAGTCCAACTTGGCACAGTCTGTCAGGAGCCTGACACAGCTTTTCTGTTGGACTGTCCTTTGAGCAAGAAGAGTTATGGCAGCCTATGCAGTAGTTAGCCTTGCAAGCCAGTGGAGAGGTTTGTTCTGCCTGACAAGGTGCTTCTCTTGCCATATTACAACCACCACACCACAGCAGGTACCAATCATGCCTCTGAGCTTCCCTGGACATCTGCAGGGCCCAGGAGAAGCCAGCAGTATGGGAAGCTTGATTTCATCTCAGAAACATCCGAGTAGGTCTCTGGATGCTGATTGCTACAGATCTTAGCACACCACAGGGTGTAAGAAACTAACCTCAGTTTCCATGGGCATCCCATAAAGCATCCCTTTCCTCAGTCTGTGCTTCTAGTTCTAGTCTTTGCTTTGTTTCCCATGGCCAGTCACTAATTATCCCATTGATTGATGCAGCAAGCTGTGAGGATAGGTTGCTTTTGGCATCAAACAAATTTTTTTAAAACCTTCATTAAGGAAAGCCAGAGATGTGGTTTGAGGCTCATATGGACAGAACCAAAAGACCTGTTAGACCCACTAGTAGGGTTGAGACCAGAATAATTCATTTTCATTACAAAAATGCACCTCAGCAAAAGGGTTAACCCTACCTGAGCATGTCTTACCTGGGTTTTTGTGAGAACACTTAGTGCTCTTCCCAGCACACCTTAAGTTTTGAAGGAGTCACACAGGAAGGGGACAGAAATGGGTTCAGCCTGCTGCAGGCACTCTGCCAGTGTGACTGTATGGTGGTGTTACACAAATGTAATCCCAACATTGTGCTGTCCAGGCACGTGCATCCAAAGGAAATGCAGTGTTCAGGGCAGAGGCATTACTCCCTGCCTTGCCCTGTACCATGGCATACAGCCCAGCCCAGCTGCTTTTGCACAACCTGGCCCCAGAGCCTCTGCATTCCTGACTCCACAAGCAGCTCCTAGTGCTCACAGCAGAGCAGAAGGGCAGAACGTGAGCTGTGCATTCACCACCTGCCCCTAGAGGCAGCTCCCCTGGTTCCCAGCCCTGCCTTACTACCGAGCAGGGCTCCTGAAGGGCATACAGGAGGGTTTCTGAATCCCTGGAGGAGGAGAGGGAGGAGGAGATGAGGTAAAATTATGCTGGAGTGAAGAGCTGGGGCAGGAGAACTCATTGTATGACCTGCAATTGCAGTGTTCACAGTGGAGACACATCACAGGCTGTCACCTCTCCTTTGCTCCTGCTCCAGCTGAGCACTCAATGTTCCAATTCTCTCCTAATCAGCACCACCCTTTGTGAGCAGAAAGTTTCCCATTTTCTAGATACTTCAAAATAATGCCTTGATTTAATCTTCTTCCTGTAGAGAAACAGAGGGAGAAAGACCTTCTTCCATCTCTGTCTCTATACTAAGAGCTGTTTAGTGCAGCCTTATTGACAATACTCAGAAAAAAATCTAGCTCACTGCTTTCAGAACTGAAAAAGCAGGACAATCAGGAATAGCATAAAATCTATGCTGTTACCACTTTAAAAGCCCTTTAACTGGCAGCTTTTAAACCCAGCATCAGAACTGAGGCATGTCCAGGCAGAGAATGACTCAAGATGCAGTGTGACAAGGTTACAAAACCTAGACCCTCATCTCATTTGTTCTGAAGTTTTTCTCCATAGTCTGGGACTCACTAAGTAACCTGCAAACACTCACTGAAGAGAGAGTATTCTTGAAATGAGGGTCTAGTACTGTGTGACACTCAGCACCAGTAGAACCACAGCTAAAACACCCCAGTTGGATAGAGACAATATATGTCTGCTAGACAATAAATACATTTTTGCAAGCATTTCCTATTGGAAGTCTTGAAAATCCTGCAATATGATTACTTAAATGCTTGGCTTAGCTACTGAAAAGAGACAACTTCAGATATAAAAAGACAGTATCAGTTTGTGGGAACTTTATTCCATGGTCTGATGGTCTTTGGGGCAGCATAAGAGAACCTGTGCATGAAACGAGAACAGGCAAGTCAGCAGTGATCCTGACAAATGGCATAGCCACTTATTCTAATTAAGTAAATTTAATTACTGGAGTCAGACAAACTGTCTTTCTACAACCAGCCAACAAAATCAATACCAAGGATTAGTCATAGCAAATTTAGTAGTGCTGCCTGTAAAGAAAGTGACTGGATATTTCTTATTAGAAGACCTGCTTTTGAGCAAAATATTCCTTGCACAGCTTCATCTATCTGAACTGAAATTGTCCATACGTGATATCTATTTTTGGTTAATTTTTCCAGAAAATTTTAGCAAAAAGAGTATAATCATTTCCAAGAATCAAAGCAGTGAACAGGATATTGCTTAGCCATGTAACTCTCCAGGAAAATTATTTCCACCTTCTTACCCTTTGTTTCAGAGGGAGTACTTAAAATGCTGTACAAAGTGGAAGCTAGCATTAGGAACTGGAACTGTGCTTCCCATAGGGTCTAGCTAAACCCAGCTAAGCTTCACAGTCCTCAGACACTCCACAGATGCTCTGAAGTGCTTGACAGCTGAAATGTGCAGAGGTGCAGCCCTCCCTGAGGACACTGCAGCCATTTCCCTCACTGATGCAATCCAGAAAACCTCTCAACATGCAGGAGCACTGGGAAACTCCCCTGAACAGCTGCTGGGAGTCATTTGGGACCCACCTGGGATAAACAAAGAATTTGTACTTAATTGTACCTTAGGCAGCACTCAAGCAATCCGAGGAGGGACCAGCTCGTTATGAATAAGGGATGCAAATCAAAATAACAAGAAATAAAAAGACTGGCCAGGTTCAGCAGATTCAGACATGGGCCTGGGACAGGAAGAAGAGGAGGCTGGGGCAGAGGGGCCAAAGGACCAAAAGCTCAAGGACTGGGCCCATGGGAACCTCATGAGGTTAAACAGGGCCAAGTGCAAGGTGCTGCACCTGGGTCAGGGCAACCACCAGTATCCAAAGAACAGATGGACATGAGTTGGCCAAGTGCACCTGCAGCCCAGAGAGCCACCTGTAGCCCAGACTGCATCAAACATAGTGTGGCCAGCAGGGTGAGGGAGGGGCTCCTGGCCCTCTACTCTGCACCCATGGGACCCTACATGCAATTCTGCATCCAGCTCTGGGGCCCCTGGCATTGGAAGGACATCAGCCTGCCAGAGTGAGGCTGTGAAAATGATCAGAAGGCAGCAGCACCTCTCCCATGAAGACAGGTTGGAGTCGTTCAGCCTGGAGAGAAGGCTCTGGGGTGACATTATAGCATCTTCCTAAAGGGGAAAGCACCTAAAGAAGGCTACAAGAGAGCTGGGGAGGAACTTTTTACAAGGACATGTAGTGATTGGACAAGGAGTAATGGCTTCAAAGTGAATGATGGTACATTCTGATTAGATATTATGAAGAAATTCTTGACTGTGAAGGAGGTGAGGCATTGGAACAGGTTGGCTAGAGAAATGGTGGATGCCCCATCCCTGGAACAGGGCTTTGAGCAACCAGGTTTAGTTGAAGATTCCTTGCTCACTGCAGGGGGGTTTGATCTTGACAGCCTTTAAAGGTCCCTCAACTCAAACCATTCTACAATTTTATCTTGAGACAAGCACCCAGGTGGTGACTCTAATCCATATTCTGTGGAGGCTCTCACAAATATCAGTGTTCTCTCCAAGGTGATTCCCATATGGACAAAATTCACTCAGTGAAAGCCAGACAGAAACTTCAATGCAGTCCAAGAGGCTCCTCTGTGCAATGAGGAACTCCAGGACAAGTGGAAGAACAGGGACTGGAAGGAAGCAGAGGATATGGCACATCACTAGGCAGGAGAAAATACAGCTATGAGTGACAGAAAAAAGATTAATATTTCTTATAACAGCAGAATTCTAATCAATACATATTAAAATGTCAGTAAGGCAAAATAAACACATTAATTTTATTAATCCTCTTCTCTTCTAGCATGTGTGCTGACTATTCCCAGCCCACAATAGAAGAGGCAACAGAGCTTTATCCAACCAGGCAACAAAGCCATCAATAACCCTGTCACCACTCTGCCTAAGGGAATTCTCTCCTAATCCATTTAAGTCCCAGCGAGCTTAAGAGTAACTGTCAGAGCAAACCTTGATGATCTTTCTAATAATCTTTTCAGGCCATTGGGGAAGAAATAAAATTGAACATTTTATTATCTGACTTTCTGTGGGTTTGAGCTTGGGGTTTTTTTTTTTATTTCTTATTTGAGAAATCCAGCCTTTCAAGGACTGTCTTCAAAATCCTTCTGCTCATTTCCTTGGGTGGGCCTTCAGAAATATAACCATGATCATACATGTCTACAGAAAAGACTGTGAACTGTTTTTTATCACTTTCCTGCTGGAGATGAACACTTCTCCATCCCAATGAAGAGAACTGATTGCAGTTCTTAATCAGTCCTGTACCAGCTATTATGTTGATTTAATATTCAGTAGAAGACAATTTAACCTGCCCTGGCTTACTTTACCCTAAGGTGGACAAAAAAACCTCATATTTGCTCTACCTGGGGGAGCAATCACCTCTGAAATCACCACAGGTATTCCAGCAGGAGTGATCTGTCTTTAACATCAACTTAGGTTGTGCAAATTCTTAGCACAAGTTCGTGTCCCAGAGCATCTGTTTGCTGCCAAAAAAAAAAAAAAAAATTTAAAAAGAGAGAGACAGAGAGAGAAAATTGAGAAAAACACAGCAGGTGCTGCTGTCTTTCAGCAGTTGTAAAAAATGTTGGGTGGCATACAAGCACTGAGAGATGAACAAAGTAATCTCCAGTCTTTATTCATACTAGGGTTCCCTGTAATATCTGTTTGTTATGGGAGAAGGCCAGATTATTTCCTGTGTCTCCTCTCCTGTGAATTTGAATTCTGAAAATGCATGAAAAAAACCCAGCAAAAGCAATTCAAACATGAATTGTCATGCTTTGGAAAAAAAAAAAAAAAAAAAAACAAAGTGACATAAATTTGCCTGGACAAAAAGGCCAGACACAGGGAAAGCAATAGAATGCAGAACACAGAGAGGCAACTCTCTCTCTCCTAGTTTCATTTCAAAATAATTTACTTTAGTGTTCTTACAAAGCAGGTGTCACTGTGCAACACTGAATCAGACATGCAGAGCTGTGACTGTTGAGAAGATCAGCCAGCAGTCCAGCCTGGCATTCCTGCTATTTGCTTCACCAGACAGAGCCCCTGATGTGTCTGCTATTGTCTACAGCAGCCATGAAGACAGGCATTGTCAGCACTGCATCTCCCTTCAGCTTCCCTATCTGCACTGGAGGGAAAGGAGCCATCAAACAACTGGAGACACACTTAGTTCTTAGAATCTCAATTCATTCTTCACAAAATAGCTTGCAAACCTGAAATCTTGTTTCAATCTGTGCTAGCTATCAGATAACCTGATTTTTTTAGGGCAGGTTTTTTAGCTGACATATCTTGGGAGAAAGCCGTGGTGCAAGGACTGTTCCACAGCCACCTTTAGAAAACTGCTGCTGTGGTTTCAGATATAACAAAAGACCAATCCCATTTCAGACAAGTATAAGGAGAGGGAGTGGAGAACAGAAACCCAGTTTCACCTCAAATAGCAGCATTTAATGGTGTCAGTAGTGCAATGGTTGAGTCTGTCACATAGATTGTTCCATGGCAAAGAAGGAAGAAAAAAGCCCAGGCAGGCACCAGAGCTGTGATTCTCTTCCCTGGCAGACACATCTGGCTTTAGGGAGTGTAAGGGTTCACCTTAAGGAAACTACAGCAAGCACTGAGAATAACTTTTTTTCCATACACTAGTTCATTTTAGATTTGCTGCCAATTTTTTTATTTGCAGCATTGTTATAACACTTTCATACAAGAAAATAATCACTGATGGGAGCTAGTCTGTTGCAGAGATCACAAGAAGAAAAGAAAGAAATGATAAAACATCAGCTGCAGCGTAGCCCATTAACTTGATGCCTTCCAATTCTCCTCGGCTTTCATCTCCTTTTGTGTTAGTTACTGCTACTCATTTCTGTGTGGCCTCCTGCAGTTCCTGATCCCTTCCATCCAAAAGGCACATATTAAACCTTAGAACAGTGTTGGGCTATTCCCAATGAGCAATTGTCAAAAAGAAAAAGAAAAAAAAAAAAGGCAAAACACAAAAAATTGATAACTCTTTAAAGTCATTCCATAACCTTACCCTCTGGCTTATCTTTCTTCCAGCTCCAAACATCTTGTATTCATGTAAGAATTAAATAGGGAATATTTTTGATTTCATACAGTGTGTCTGCCTAGCCTTATTCCAACACACATTTGTCCTTGCAGAAATAAAAAATGCAGCTGTTCATTATATGACCATGAAGCTTTAGCAGAAAAAACCTCATGGGGCTCACATGGCTCTGTTCCCTCTAGTCCTAGTCTCTGCCTTTCATCCTTGGGGTGAGAACACAGACAATGTGGCTGTTTGAAGAACACCACAACCTTCTCTTTTCCAGCCCCAGGTGGCTCAAATGCTCCCTGGATAATGCCATAGGGAATCCTTCCTGGCAGCTTGACTCTCTCCACAGGACTGACAGGACAGACTGTGAGCTCTGTGCCCCACTCCTGAAAGCCACCAAATGAAACCAGAGCAAGGATTTCGATATTTAAGCAGCACATGCTCTCTAAACCTGAGCCCTGTGAATAATGATGAAGTTTAAATGCCAAAGCTCTCATAGCCTCATACCTTTGTCATCATGAGCTATTTCACTTTGATAAATTGCATTAGTGCTTCTCTGTCTCTCATGGCCAAAGCCATGATCTAAAAGATCATCTTGATCTAAAGAGCCACCAGTTTTGGTGACACTCATGCCCAGATTTTAGCAGTGTGCTGAAATCTTTGCAATATCTGGTTCCGTTTATATCGAAGAGGAGATCTGGCATCTTAATGGATGTATCATAGTGAGACTAGAGAAAGTCTAATGAAATCCATGCTGGGATATTTCATTATCTTGCAGGCAATAAAGCCATCAAAACAAAGCCATTCATTATCTTTCCTATTAGGGAAGAAAACAAGTGATCTATATCATTTAGATTATCTCATTGTCCTCCCTATTCAAAAATAATAGCAGCATAATGAACATTAAAAAAGGCAATGTATATTATTCACTTGTTTTTTTCCACAGTAAGAAAGCAATGCCTTAGAAGGAAGAAGAAGCTTGAGGGCTCAGCTGCATAAAAATTGCCTATTTTACAGCTCATTGCATTGTTAAGTAACATTACAATGTAATTTGGCCTTTGGGATATAGTTTTACATAGGGTAGAGTAGCACTTGCAAATTTTTTTTTAATATTCTTTTCCTCCAAATATGTTACACGTAACCAAATTCAATATTTGGATTTTCAAATCTGCACTAAGTGGAAATTACTCTGAGCATACATGACAGTAGGCTGTTTTTGGATTCCAAAAACATAATTGTTTCTAAAGTGATGTATTAAACATTTCAGAATTGCTGATCTCTACTGTCTATCTTTTAAAAATAGATTATAGGGTCTTTATGATAAGAGCTCTGTCACATTGACATGCCATAAGGCTCTAATTGTAGTAAGAGATTTGGGACATTAAAGAAATACTATTATTGTAATAATTTTTGTCCTGTTTTCATAAAAAAAAAATTATTTCTGTGACTGCAACATTTTTTCCTCTCCCTTCCTCAGTCTGTCAATTCTCACAACTTTCAGGAAATTTTCAAACAAGTGCAACAAAGAAATGTTGAATTCCTCCAAACTTTGTGGAAATAGGCTAGAAATACCTAGGTGAAAGGCAGTTATTACTGCCAAAAGACACACAGAGTTGGGCAAGTGCATTGGCTCCAGTGCTACCAAAGCAAGCCTTGGGGAGCACTTCAGGCCTGAAGTCACAGGAAGCTGCTCTGGGGCTCACCCTCACCTCTGATGGCAATGACAATGCTTAAAAAGGGCATTTGATGTGCTCCAAAGCACACATCTCCCACAGCTGTCTAGAGCACTGGGGACAAATAAAAATAACACCTCAGCTGCAGAATCACCATTGGTAGCATGGGAAAGACACTCAGTATAGACAGTGTTTAATGAAGATTACACTAGAAGTAGACCAAGGCAACTGTGGAGTAGGTACAGCCAGTGTTTGAATTCAACAAGGCTAGGATTTTATATCTAGGGATTGCTTTTTCACAGCTTCCATGGCATCTTTATTTCAATTAAGCCAAAATGAGATTCTAGTCACCTTGGCTGTGGGAAATAAACTGAAGCCAAAATATGTTGCTTAGAGGCAGTGACTGAAATCAAATGGAAATTCAGAAGAATGTGTCATTATATTGCCCATTTCCAGATGACTAAAGAAAGCAGCATATTAAAAAGCAGAATCATATATTTTGCTTTCAGACTGGGTTCTCCTATGAATAAAAAGCAAAATCCCCACTTGGTAGTAAGGTCAACCAGACTATGTGAAAGCAAAAATGTTCCAGGTTCCCCCTAATAAGAAATTGCCCTACAAAAAATATGACTAGCACACATAATTTTTTAAAAAGCTCACTTGCAATAAGATTTTTTTATTTAGTAGAAGAAATTAAAACTAAGAAGCAAATAGTGGTATTTAATATCAGAAGGGGAGGGGAAAATCTGGATTATGTTCTGGAATTCAATTCTTAATAAATGAAGGCATTATTAAATAATTACTAATTCAGGCAATTGAAATGGTTATCCTGTGGTAGCACCTCAGTCCTGTGTTACAGATTCACCACACTATCCAAATCTGTAATTGTAAGTTTAATTGCAGTAGAAGGTCCTTTGTGGTAATTTAAAGCAATTAAGTTCTTAATGCCACTGTAGCATAAATTTTCCAGCCATTTTCAGCTTAGCTGAAAGGAGAAGGCCAAATGTTGCCTTTGGGCACCTGAAGCTGGAAGTAAGGAATGGGGAACAAAACCTTTGCCTTGGATTTCCAGAGGGTGGATTTTGGCCTGTTCAGGACACTGTTCAG
The DNA here is from genome assembly GCA_030060385.1 of Muscicapa striata striata. Taxonomy (NCBI): domain Eukaryota; kingdom Metazoa; phylum Chordata; class Aves; order Passeriformes; family Muscicapidae; genus Muscicapa; species Muscicapa striata. Next base: position 3,917,593 of record JAREIS010000031.1, read on the forward strand.
AGAGTCCCTTGGGAAATAGCATTTAGGGGCCCATGGGGGCTGGACACACTTTAAGTAAGGAAATCTTGATGGCACAGGAGCAGCTCATCTCTATATGCTGAAAAATAAACCAGTGGGGAAAACCAGTCTGGCTAAACAGGAAGCTTTCCCTTGAACTTGGGGGAAAAAAAGAGAATTTATGGTATTTGGAAGAAGGGGCAGGCAACTCAGGAAGAGTACAAGAATGTCATTAGGTCATGTAGAGAGAGAATTAGAAAGGCAAAACCTCAGCTAGAACTCAATCTGGCCACTGCTGTGAAAGATAATAAAAAAGGGGTTTTATAATAACAGTAGCAACAAAAGGAGGGCTAAGGAAAATCAGCATCTTCTGTTAGTTGTGGAGGCGAATATTGTAACCAAGGGTGAGGAAAAGGCTGAGATGGAAAGGCTGGAAAATGCCTTCTTTGCCTCAGTCTTCAACAGAAAGACAGATAATCCTCCAGGCACTGGCCCTGTGAGCTGGTAGACAAGGATGGGGAGCAGAATGGACATGCTGCCATCCAGAGGAAATAGTGACCTGCTGTGCCCCTTAGGTCCATGGGGACAGATGGATCCAGGGAACCAGAGTCCTGCCAGCCTGCCCTTGGTTCAGGAAAGGTCATGGGGCTGCTCATCTTGAGTGCCATCATGTGGCACATCCAGCACAGGAAAGGCATGTCCTGCTTGACCAACCTGATCTCCTCTTATGACAAGGTGACCTGCCTGGTGCTGAGGGAAAGGCTGTGGATGTGTGTGCCTGCCTGTAAACCCTCTGATACACCTCTCACAGCATTTCCCTGGAGAAGCTGGCAGCCCGTGGCTGGGATGGGTGGACTCCTGGCTGGTTAAAGAACTGGCTGATGGCTGTGCCCAGGGAGTGTTGGTGAATGGAGAAAAACCCAGCTGGTGGCTGGCACCAGTGGGGTCCCTCAAGGCTCATTATTAGGGCCAGACCTATTTAATACCCTCATCAATGATCTAGAGGAGGAAATTAAGTGCACTCTCAGTCTGCAGATGACACCAAGTTGTGAAGGAGGGAGTGTTGATCTGCCAGAGTATAGGAAGGCTCTGCAGAGGGATATGGATTTAGTGTTTTTATTAGATCAAGACATATTGCTGGGGAAAAACAAACAATTTCAAGTACACAAGCTCTCAGATGACCCAAAAGCTTGTCAAAACACTTCTAACTAAACATTTCCATTTAATGAAGACAGTTATATCTGCCATCAAGTTTGCTTCTCCTCTAACTTCACTGTCAAAGTTTTAACCCATGTGCAAAAAGTCAGCAAAGCATAGGGTGTAAGTTCAGCAGCAGATACTTTCTTTTATCAAGTTCATGTTCCTGAACACTACAGCAAATATTACCAGAATTTTTGAAGCCCGTACAGTAGAAAGAAAAATGACATAAATTAGCAGCCTTGTAAATTAAGGTTCCTTACTGTTAAAGAACAAAACAGACTGGGTGATGGCCTTTTTTCACACTCACATATTCTTCTCAAACAATGAGATGACCAACAGATGTTGAACAAACTGCCACTAGCACATTTTAATTTGTACCTAGATTTTTACTTTATACAGTTGTATTTTAATCTATGATCTTGGTTGAACTTTTATGTTTGCAGCACTGCAACAATAAAAAAAGCACACAAGCATGAACTTTGTGTGATTCCTCTAACTCACCCTAGGAAGCTTTCTGTCAAAAGTCTCAAGTAAAACAATCCCAGGAGTTCTTCTACACACTTCTCAAATTAACAAGCAATCATGTCTTTGTTCCCCAGTGAAGTCAGAGCTGCATTACCCTGAATAAAGATCAGATCATTACATGTGTAGTCCCATCCCTAATTCACTTAGTTACGTGAGTAGCAAATCTCCTAGCTCAAGCCTCTCAGGAGGTGTTATTCTCTCCTGCTCACTATATTACACTGCAATCTAACTTTGTGTAGCCAGGAGAGCTCTGGATCTTCAGTGAGTTGGAGAGAAAACCTTTCTTTCTGTAAAACTGAAAGGAGATACTCTCAAGAGTGATATCCCTGCAAGTCCGTAAACGAAAGTCTGGCAGTGAGGTAACATACACAGAAAAATCTTTAAATTGTTAACCTGCTTCAATCTCAACTATACACTAGCACTGTCCAACTTCGTAGAAGATGGCACTTTATGCTCCCAAGACTAAACACAGGGGAAGTATATTAGCCAGCCACAAGCCTTAGAAGTCAATGTTGTTCAAAAATTTAGATGCCTTTTCAATTTCTCAAGCCTAAAGACTCAACCAAGACATATTATTAGGCAGGTATGTTCAGAAGAGTTCAGGCTCTTTCAGGCACTGGAACTATGCTGAGAACTGTTTTCTTTTATGTGTACAGGCTTCCTTCTCTCCCTTTTTGGGATAAACTAAATTAAAATCCTGGGCAGGACAGGTGATGAGTAGCATATGCAGCAGAGGAAAAGACAATAAGCCAGTGCCTGAAGAGCACAAACCAGCTCAGGCACAACTAGCAGAAGCACAAACTTGCACAGGCTCTTCCAAGCCAACAGGGACAATAACTGGATGGACAAAGCAATGATGCAGCAACCTCCACCATAGGAGAGAAAAATGGAGAGGTGCTGTCACTCCTTCCTGTTCAGTCTGTAGCACCCCAGAGAAAAGGGCTCAAGACTTGCCCAGTACCAGAAAGCCTCTTTTTTATGGAACTGGTTTAACAAATGGGGCTCCTGTGCTTTGGCTCCTTTTCCAATGACAGTTTCTGTCTTTTTTTCAGTATCTATTTAAAATTCATACACAGTCCATAAAGACATGGGCTCAGAGGCTCTCCCTCCCTCCCTCCTTCCCTCCCAAGGAACCTCTTGTTGTCTCACCTGCAGAATCATATTCTTGCTGATTTTCCAACACAGGACCAGTGGGGATTTTGGCAATGGCCCTGATATTATGAGAGCCATGAACGTTGGTACTGAGAACTGGCTTTAACTTTAGGAGTGGGCAGCTCCCAGGGGAGAAGGGGCCTGGCTGCTTCTGAAACTCAGGAGGAAATTGGTCATGTCTCCTGTGTCCTGGGGGAGTGCTCTGGGAAACAGATTGTTATTTTTCCAGGGAGAGGGGCACTACTAACTCATGATGAGAGATTCTGCTGCTGCTGTGTCTTGTGTGGGGCTGGTCCTAGCAAGGGCAGCCAGAGATGTTTACTCAAGCACCCACACTGGGGACACACAGGGACAGGACCCTGGCTGGGCTAAATTCAAGGCTTTGACTAACACAAAAATGGGTTTGAGGCCCAAGAGAAGAATGAATTTTGTATTCTGGGGGAGTTCAGGCTGTTGGGAGGTAAGACTGCTCAACTGAGCCCCCAAAACCAAGGGAGCCAGATACATCTGGATGATTAGTGACAATGAGTAGATGATAGTGACTAATTCCCAGTTCAGCACCTACACCTATCAGAAGTAGAATCATCTGACCAAACATATGTATGTTAGCCATTTGGGCCAAGCTCTTCTTTATGGTTCATGCCAAGAAAGAAGCAATACCCACAGCTAATTAATCTGATCTGCTAAGGCTGACTGAAAAGTTCCTGGTTTGTCTGCTGAGTACAAAAGGAGCCTGTGGTGAGCAGCTCACATATAGGCACTGATATTTAGCCATGCAGGTGCTCATATAATCATGGCCCACAAGGACTGTCTGTGATGCTGTATTTTGCAGTGTCCCATCACTCAAGTAGGACACTTACCAAGCTCAGAGAGGACCCAGGCCAGGTGACTCCAGGACTGAGCTGCCTGGTTTCTGGTCTTATGTGAGAACACATCCCCAGCAACTCAGAGCCTGTGTGGAACCTTGAGGAAGCTTTCAACAATTTAAAAACAAACAAACAAACAAACAAACAAACAAACAAACCACGCTAAAAAAAAAAACAAACAAACAAAACAAAAACAAACCTAAAACAAAAGGCTGATGGGAAGGTAAATACAACATCCATACAGGATAGCAAGCATTTTTTGATATTATGGTATTTTGGTATCTCTATTTGGTTTGAAAGATTTCTGTTGGCACACACTCACTGGATGCACATCAGAGACATTCTGTGGCAGTTTTCTTCCCCAGGTGGGTTCAGAACTGAATTATAGCAAGTTTTGGAATGAATCTTTGAATCTTACTTCCTCAAAAGGATCTGAGGTTTGGTACACAACAGCTGTTGTGGGAAATCACATGAAGCAAGAAGGTTTGTTCCAAAACTGCACTATTTCTCCAAATTGCAAATCTGTACTTGGGCAATGAGGACCATGTTCCAAAGATATCAAAAGCGATATTCAAACAAAAGGACACCTGAAGTCATATTTTTATTGCTAGAATTGACTCTGTGAAATCAGGCTTTACTGAAGCTGCTATTGGATGATGATATGTGATGCAGAATCTCAGAGCAGACTGTCCTAACTATTCCTTTAAATATATGGAGTCTTGGATTATGCTTAATCCAAGATTTGGGTCAGTCCTTAGGTTATCCAAACGATGCTACTGTGAACTTCTTTACCATCTTCCAACTTTTAAGTTTCTTAAATTATTAACTGAAGGTCCACAGAAGTAGAAAAGATAGCCTTACCTTTCCAGGAGCATTCCTGAAACATAGAATGTTGTCCACACTTCAGGAAAAGCTGGTTTTCTAGGCTCTGATCCAAATTTGTGAGAACATGTTACCAGGAGTCCAATAAGGCAACGAATTTCTTCAAATGAATTAGAATGTTACAAGCAGGGAAAATATTCCATATATAAACAAATCATCAAAGTCAAAGGATTAAAGTACACAATTTTTTAGAAGATGAAAGACATTTTAATAGACTTTATTCCAGCAGTAGGTCAGCTAGGTCACAGCAGGATGTTAAATCCTGCAATCCATGAGGTATTTTGAAGAGCAAGAAACCAGACAGTACCAGTCAAGATGACTTACTTTTATATGAATAAAGAACAATAAAACTGGTCCACTTCTGTGTTCCATGAAAAGTTAATTCACATAAAAAATTTAAAATGTTTACAGAAAAAATCAAGACAATCATTTTCCAGAGACTGGAAAATCAGCATTTTTGGAATTGCTATTCAGAGGAAATTTCCAACTGGAAACACAGACAGGCAACACAGACATTATCTTTGGACATCTAATAGATGCTGATGTAAATATTCTGAGCCATTTTAGGGGAGTTATACATATGCCTGCTGCACAGCAGAACATATGCAAACTCTTTTCATGTAATTATTTTAGATGAGCTCTCAATTCATTTCACCCTGTCAGCACATGGTACTTACCAATTCAGACACAACTGAATACCTGAAAAATCTCGACAGTACTCAATAAAGGGAGAAATATCTGAGATACTAAGTTCATTGTCATCAAAAATACAAAGGCTGCTAGCTGAGAAAATGTGAGAAATCCTTGAACAAAGTACCAGCCACATCAACCGTGGGGACAGGGTGAAGTGATAAGAGGAAGGGTTTATCTGGAAGTTATCACAGAACTAACAGCTACCAATTCACTTTGCAAGCAGGGAAAAGGTAAGCACTGTATGGGATAAAATGCTGAGGCACAGAAATACACCACAGCTCCCATGCAGATGTCCCAGGGAAGAAAACTCCTACTTGTGTGCAAGGATGAGCTCCTATGTACAAAACAACTATAATTTGTTTGCTTCCCTGTCATGCTGAGTGAGTTTCCACAGAATGCTAAAAGAGGCCACATGTTCTCCCAAGGGCAATGTTATTCTGATTGCCCCTTGCTCTACCTCACTCCCTTTCTCAGCAGATTTTAGTCACCTCATGTATGCAAGCAGGAACATTGTGGGAAATGAGCTTCAGCCAGTCCCACGAGGGTTTCCACAGCCCCTGCTCACTTGTGCTGATCTGGCTTTGCTGCCACCTCAGAAGTCTTCTAGGCTGTAACCACACTCCCTACTGTCACTGATCACCCAGAGTTTGGGGAGAAACTTTCACCTGCATTGCCATAGCAGCTGTAACACAGCTCTCATGAGAGAGGTTAGCTTAGGGTGGTAAGTCACTTGTTCCTTTTACACTTGACTCTCCCTTATCTCCTCCACATCATTTTGGGCAGCAAGCCCCTGCACTTGTGATTGACAATCTGCCTTTTCTTTCCTGAAAACTTCCTTTAGCTTTGGGCTGCAATTCCTGCTTACACAGGCTCTTGCAGAAAACTCAACCTCTACTTTTAAGGTATTGCTCAAAACTTCCAGCGTCTTCCTGGCTAGCCAGGGTTTAGATGCCTCTAGAGGATTTCAGAAGTATGCCAGAGTCCCATGAATCTCAGGTCACAGTAAGCCTTTTTTGGTACTACTCTGAACCAACAGCCATTTGTTATCTGATTTTAATATGGCTTCAGAAAAACAGCAACCTAATGTAGCATCTGGCCCACCCTCCCACAAGAACTCCCTGATGAGGAATAGTCTGGTCAAGCAAATCCTCCTAGTTAGATCCAACCCCTGCAGGTGTTACACACTAGCACATGAGGGTTATGTCTCCAAGCAGTTAAACAAGGGGAACAAACCTCAGCTTCAGGGTAGTACACATTAAATATGTTAGGCAGGACCTCACCTGTAAAGCTGAGTGTGCAACAAACCCACGCTGCCAAGATGCAACACTTGACTGGAGATACTGAGTAAGATACAGTTCTGTCCAGAGAATCAGGTGAGTGCAATACCTACCCTGCAGTCCCATCCAAACATGCATGCTGCTCCCCTTCTTTACAAAAAAGGGCAGCTTCTGGTCCAACTCAACCAAGCCACCAAACTTTCTGTGCACTCCCTCCAGCAGACCATGTGTCTGTTGTACAGGGCAGCCCAGAACTGGACACAGCACTCTGTCTGTGACCTCACAGGGGGAAGAACTGCCTCCCTCAGCCTGCTGGCAACACTTATAAGGCAGCCCAGGATCTGGCTGGAAAAGGTTGTTTGCCTTCTTCCATTTCAGCATGCTGCTGCTTCTGTCAGCTCAAGTATAAGATGGATCCCTTGCAGCAGGCAGAACACTGCTTTTACATGGAAGAGCATCCAGCTACACTCCAGGTTGGATGTCTTTTTGACTCCTCTTTTTTTTTTTCTATTCACAGACAATACAACTGGGACATCATTAAATGATGAATTCTTTTCTTAAAAACACAGTTCACAACTGGCACCATCATTCTTTAGTAGGAACCCAAACACTTCCAAATAACACCATTTATTGAAAATGTTTTGAAAATACATTTGCATGTTACAGACAATCTTAGGAAATTCTTCACTTTTCATAAAGCAGTGGCCAGTGTCTCTCGTTGGAGAAGACATACAGGGACACCAATTCTGCTGTCAGCATTTCTAAGGCACATATTCACAAACTACTTTAGGAAAGTGAGGCCATAAAAATACATTTTATGTTTCATCACCATTAAAGCTTCATTTAGTGAAGAGACAAATTTGCTGTGTAACCTGAGATTTTCTAGAGCAACACATAGCTCTCAAACTTGCTGTTTTAAACCTGCAATAAGGAACATCTTATCTTTGTTCAGATATTGACTTTTGATGAATTAAAGAAGATACTTTACCCAAAAACCAAAATGAAACACAATGCTCAAAATTCAGATTTTTTTTTTTTTTTTTATAGTTAAATGTGTTCCAAGCATCTGGAGCCCATCAGTTACATAGCTCAGGTTCAGCTTTTGTGACAGGTTTGATGATGCCCCACTGCTAATGGAATTCTTACACCCTAATTACACCCTAATGCTGCCTCACACCCAGAACAGCACCTCTCACCTTCCTCGTCTGCCCCAGTGGTTCAGGCTTTGCAGGGCTGCCTGCAGTTGTGATGCAATGGAATAACTTGTGACTTCTAAATCAAAACACATCATTCCATTCTATTCAGAAATAAGTGCCACAATGATGGAATGGTCACACGATGCAGGAAAACAAGGGTGAACCTTACTTAATTTGCTTCATACTTATTTACTGCAATTAACTGAGTGTGGCACATCTGGAGTCCAGATAACACCCCAGGTTTATGACTGGTTTTTCTACAACTTTCACACAAGTGTTAAAACTGGAGTTTAACATATGGATGTATTTACTTTCTCTCTTACAAAACACAAATATGAAACCACCTTCTAATATCACTTCTGTAATTTTGTAGGTCAGAATTATGTTCAGTATTATCAGACTTCCAGGAGAAACAGAGCAAATGAATTTATGTGAAATCAAATCTCTTATAAAAGCAAAGTGAAAAAACTTGTATCCAACATTAATTACTATAATCAAATAGACCTGAGATACAGCAACCATTTTTCTTTTGCACATATTGAGCAGCAAAAAAGTAAAAAAATATATATACATACAAACTTATTAGGGGAAGAAACCTAAAACGGTTTTCTGCTGCTCAAGAGTAAGACAACTTTCCCTTAAATATTTTAGTACATTCCCCACCTCATTCCCAAGAACTAATGAGTTTTTTTCTTCCTGTTCCAAGGCAAACTGAAACCAGTCAAATTTTCCTTCAAATCAAGAAAGCTGTGAATTAGTGAATTGATACATATTCACCTGAAATCACTCTTTCATATAGGACAAGACAATAATGATTAACAGCTAAGGTCCACAACCGTTTGGTAACTTTTGAGGAGAAACAGCATTTACACAGAACAGTTTTTGCTACAGAATACTAAAACTGTCATCTGCAAAGAGAATTACAGAACATAGTAGAGGAAGAAACAGTATGAGAACTGCAAGCAATTTACTCTTCTACTTCTTCTATTCAATATTGTCCTGTCTCCAAGTTTCTGTAACATAAAAAAAAGGGAGAGGAAGGAAGAATAAATGTAAAAAATCAATTATTAAAAATATTTCATCTGTAACTCAATTTATTTCATGCTAATGTAATTTTCACTCAAATTTGTTGACTCATTTCAAAGTAGTCCTATGTAAATGATACAAGTAGATGCATTTTATCTACATCAATCAGCCCAAAGTGAAACCACAAAGCTAAATATAGTATACATGTGTATCCAGCTCTGATTAATGGGTAGAATTAACCAAGAGATAAGAACACATAAGGCAATGCTTTTCTCATTCTTTTTTATCTGGATTTAGTTATTTAATCTTTTCTAGAGTAATTATGTTGAATAACAATTGGTATCCACGAGTGATATATTCAAACAAAATCAGCTTGGGTACTGAAAACCACTTAAAAGCATCACAAAAGTACATCCATCCAAGCATTGAGCAAGTCACACTGCAACAGTGAACAGAGTACTAGCATTCATAAATTCCATTGAGGAAAGTAAGGGCTTTTCCAGAGGGACTGTCCTGTACCTTGTGTTGGTCTCAAGAAACAGAACCATTGTGATGTTTGGAGGTGGGAAGGATCCAGGCAAGAGTAAAAAGGAACATTTTTGTCTACTTATTTTTTGGTTATTTTAGGACAGGCATCAGTACTGTATGTACATGTACTAGGTCATTAAATCCTTAATATTCTGTTCTTTACTCTCATGATTTGGAGATGGATTGACATGTGGTACAGGAGAGTAAAAAAGAATTCAATTGAGAATCACAGAAGAAATCCATGCATCTAAGGACTGAACTCAAATTTCTAGTATCTCATGCCACTACTTTGATCAGGAGACCATCAGGCAGAAATGCATCATTCATATGTGGTCTTAATTGTCTGCTTGGCACAGCTGCTTAGTGCCAGCACTATGACAGACATTATCAGACAGAAATTATCCTTACAAAAGTGCTCAGAAATACTGAGAAGCTGAATGAGTGTCATAGCACCCTTAACTCTGATGAATCTACACAGCAAAAATAAAGTAAGACCAAGTATCAAGCCCAGATCCTGCAGAGAACCTCCAAACTAAAAGGAAATCTATAACTACCATGTTTACAGGTGAGTAAAAAACCAATCAAACATCACTCTGGCAAAGCCTATGGCAAACAAAGCTACAATTTTATAAAACCTGTTTTTATCTCAATCACTCTGCAGATTAAATACAAGTATTTATGTTGGGAAGTCTTTGTGGTATCAATGCATCAGATGTAATTACAGGCAAATATTGAGGCAAAATAGAAAGTAATGTCTACACAGTATAGTTAAAGTGATTCCAAATTGTAAACTTAAGACACAAAAAAAAAAAGTAATTTTAAAATGTATTTTTAATATATCATCAAACACTAGCACAACTTGGTTTTGTACAGCATCATACCTAAAAGATGTACCCAAAATACTAAACAGACTTTAACATCTCAATTTCAGAGTTAAGCAGCAGAAGAGGAAAACAATTAAATGCTGCAGATAAGAAAGAAGACATAAACTCTCAGATGGGACTTAAAACAAATGAGAGAATTAAGTTAACTTTATCTCCTGTTTTAAGTCTAGAATAAATCAGTGTCATAAAGCAGTATCAAAACATTTCTCTTTACCTCAATAGCATCATCCATTTCTGTGCTCTCATACAATCATTTCAGCTTGTGTCAGAATAAGGAAACTCTTTTTCTGGAGAGCTGTCATCACTTAGGTCACTGTAGCTGTCACTGTTGGAACCAATAAGAATTCAGAAAGATCTAAACCAAATATTTCCTTTCAAGCCCTCCAACCCATGATGCATATGATCAACACTTTCCTCAAATGCAACCCATTTCCAGAAAACTTCTTTAGGCTTATGCTAAGAACATGGTATTTTAGAACACCTTTCTCTAAAGGAATGGGCTGTTGGAGTTTAAGACTTGATGTGAAATAATGTTCTAGCTGATCAATAGTATGTTCAATTTCTTTTTGCTTGACTGCTGTACATTCATTCTGCATTTTGCTGGTGCTGCATATCTATGATACTGGTCAACCAGATAGATAATAAGAGGTCTTCAGAGCTAAAATAAAAGGAATTTCTCCTTTATGGAAAAGAAAATAATTGTGTTAACAACAAAAAAAAAGTTAAGGCAACTTTATTGGCTCTCAATTCTTCAATTTACACTTAAATTACAATGCTTGCTCTTCTAGTTAGAACACAAATAATTTTAATTGCACCAAGCAATATCCTGACAGTTTTTCTAGATGTTTTATCCCCGTTTGCTGTGTCCTGAGAGAAGCAGACTGGTTTTCAGAGACCAAACTGCCATGCAAGTGATTGTTTAATGAGTGGCAAAAACAAGGAAACAGTGAAAAGCAGCAATCACCACAATGACTGAGAGAAAGAAGTGCCCACAAACCACATTTTCAGTCAGTGTGATGTCTATTGGGTCTTCAGGTTTACCTTAAATCTAAGTGCACTTCAGAGGGGCCTCCAGCCTCAACCCCCCCCTACCACACTTCACTTCTAGTCTATTTTCCAGACATTTTAAATTCCCCAGATGAGAAGCTAGCAAAGGGAGCCAAGGGAACTGATAAGCACATTTGAACAGCAGCAATTCTGGTCAGTCCTGTGACCCTTCAGAGCACAGGCTGTGGTTAGCACAGTACAGGTGGGGATCTCAGACCTCACTGGTGTGGGAACATCATGACAGCCTTGGGGACCAACTCTGTGCCAGCCATTGACTGCACACCTGTCTTGTCACATCTGCCTTTATGCTCCAGACAACAGGACCCCACTCATGGTGTTCCCCATCTCCTGCTGAGACATCAAACACATGACCCAGCCAGCCAGAGCCTTGTCAGTGGGTGCCAGTGCCTGCCTGCTGGGTAATGCTTCAAGGGAGCCCAGCAGCCCCACAGCTGGAGAGCTTTGATGAGACTGCACTATGGAACAGTGAATAAACTGCACTCAGCTACTCTGCTGCTTGTTACTGAACACTGCTTTGTAGCCTGAATTTCACCCTCTCTTCTTTGAGAGAAAAGGAAAGCCAAAGAAAGAACAGGTAAAAAAATAGACACTTAAACAGAGTGGGACAGGAGGACTGGCACCAAGAGTTTAAATTCTACCTCTGTTAGGAAAGTCTCCTGCAGTCACAGCAAGTCACTGTACCAAATTTGTGTAAAACAGCATAGATATTCTGGCTGTCCTAACATTAAGACTTTGACTACAGCATTTTGCCCTTTCTTTGTGTGACACACACACTGCTGGTGTGGTTCTTATAAAGGGTGTGTCATACCAGGCTAGTGTGAAATGCTCAATTTGATCATTTAATCAGCTGGTGATCAATTACACAGTTCAAGTGAGGAAAGTGTTGTTAACAGGATGATCAAGCATGCCAGATGCACACAGACAAACACAACATCACCAACATTGTACTTACTTTTTTCTGAAAGTACCCATGGAAACATGGAACAAAAATTCAGTATTATTAAAACAGTTTTACATTTTCACATCACAGCAAAATAGCAAATATTGTGCACATAACAGAAAATAAAACTGATTGTAAAGAACTGCATAATCTTATAACAACCCTGATTTAAGTCCAAAGTCTTCAGAAAACTTCTTTTTATTTTAATTAGCTCTGCTGCCCAGTGGCAATCACAGCCCAAAACCATGCCAGAGCTGTATAAACAACACAGTATGGGAGTCAGGTGCTTAAGTAAGAGTGCTCACCAACCAATGAGGTGAGTGGAGAACTGCCCAGCTTCATCTCTTGGAGGCAGCCAGGTGCTGATCCCTACCCAGCACTCTCATCATAGATCCTCCCTCACTCAATGACACAACTCTTAGAGGGATTTGCCCACAGGAACAGTCACACAGCCTGGATATTTCTGTGATTGCACTGACTTACCACCCAAAATTCTTAAGTCTATTTTCAGTTTGCCAAAGCTGAGGCTCACTTGGCCACTAGCACAGAGGCTAAACCACTCACTCAGCTTGATGACAATTTTGTTCCTGTTTCCACACTGCCCAATTTCAGTACAAGATTTGACACCACATCCCAGAGAAGGGCTGACATCACCACATTCTTGACTTCTGCAGCAGCACCTCACAGTCTCCCCTAGTGTAGGGCTGCTCTATGGGGTGTAAGTCAGTTTTATGTCTCACAAGCAGGCCACAGGGCAAGAAAGGTAGGGGAAATATCCAGGTAAGAATCAGCCCCTGGGCTTCAGACTCAGGTAGCTGTCAGTCTCTCAGTTTCAGTTGCTTGAATGATATGTCTAAGCACACCCAGAACCTGTGGCATCATCTTAAAAATAACAACTTGGGCCCCAAGGAAACCTGAACTTCAAGAGTTAGCCTGCCAGTGGACTTGAAAGCAAACAGGGACTCCTGAAACCTAGCATGTCTACACCTGTGTGTTACAGCTTCAAACCACTGGTGTCAGGTTTCTAAGACTTACTCTGATGACAAACATATTACACATGATACTAATCTGAAGGAAAACTGTTGGTGGCATTAACCATAAGGAAGCCATCTCTTCTCTTTGGAATAAATGTGCAGTTAGCTCCAAATTACAAGGAGTTGTACACAGATACTAAACATAAAACCCAAACGGATGCTTTGTGCTCACAGCTGGCAATGTTAAGTAACCTTACTTAAATCTGCTGGCTGTGAAAGTGGTGGTGATGAGAAATCAAATAAGCTCAGCTTTCCTTAATGGAATTCTTTTTCACACTGAGCCAATCATTGAAAAAATATGCTTACATTTGCTTCAGCAAGTTTTCTCTCAGTTTGTGTTCAAATTAATTAGTAATTATCTTGGGCAGGAGCCTCATACCCACTTCATCTTATTTGTAACAATTCTTACAACAGCAGACTCCAACACAAAGGAGCTACTGAACAGATCTGAGGCCACCAGTTCTAAAACCTAACCCCAACAGTTTCATTCTTCCTTTTTTTTTTTTTTTTTTTCCCAGTGGGATCTCAAATACAAAGTGAAAGCCAAGGAAAAAACCATAACAAAACTCTGTGCAGTGTCACTGCATCCAGTCAGTCACTTTAGTCATTGCGATGAAGAATTTTGGTCACTTTGCTCCTGTAAAATGGGTACTGTGTGAACATTCTGGTTTTCACTTGGAAAATCCAGATCAATATTCTTTAGAAACAAGGTCTTTAGCAGTTTCAGGGGAGCTTTTCTTTCATTCATTTTTAATGTACAATTGACAAAAAACTCCTTTTCCAGAAATGTAAGGAATTAAAACAGTTACTACAGTGATGCTATGCCCTGCAAGGAGCCAAGCTAAGTGCATTTCTTCCTGAGTGCAAATTAAAGATACATGAAGTACAGATAAATTTAGTACAGGCTGCAGTTGTTTAAGTTGCTTAGCTTTTAAGGACTCAGCAAAAGAAAATCTGCAAATTATTATAATGTATTTTTCCCCAAAAAAGCTGAATTATTAAAATGATTATGTCATTAAAACATTATTTTGAATAAATGCGTATTTGACTGTGCAATGGTTATAATTGCAGTCACCCATACTCTTGGTACATATTTTTATAATCATTATATGGTCATAAAAATCATAGATATCATTCATGGTCATAAAAATTTTATCTATAATTTAAAATTACGGTCATCATGATACAATCCTATGCTTCCATAAAACAATTTCATTTGGGAATCCCTCAGCACAAACCCAGAACTCCCCAGTTCTGACCTGCCAGCCACCTGCACTCACATAACTGGAGCTAGGATAATATCTTCATCTGGGATAGGCACCAGCAGGTCCCTACAATCACTGGAGTCTCTGGCAGTGTGTAATGTATAACTGACCCACAGAACAGTTTTAAGGAGCTATTTGGTTCCTTAAAGTGCATTTTCACTTAACAACTACAGAGAAAGACTTGAGGTGACTGGCTCAGAAGGGTTTTCATTGTAAATATCTAACATCTAAATGACAAAGTTAACTGACATAACTAGCCACTACTAAGTACCAGTATGGTTAAGAAAGGATTTCCTTTAAAACTTTTCCATAGTTTTCTGTAAGAGCTCTGGGGGTAACAGGGTCTTTGCTGCCCCAACCATCCCCACCTGGGACCTGCACCACTGGAAGGTCACTGGAGCCAGGGCACTTGCTTTCTGTGGTGGCTGTGGTACTGGTGAGGACACCATCCCTACCAGGGCAGCTCCCACCCCTGGCTCCTGGAGTGTCATCTCAGGGAGCAGCCCTTCTCTTGCTGTTCTTTTGACATTTCCTCAAATCACATGTCTGGATTCAGCAGAAGCATGATGCTGTGCCAAAAGTGTTCTCAGCTGGGGGCAATGTACAGGGGACATCAGGCACCAGAATGTGTCACACAGGTTGTTTTCTGTTCAGTTCACAGGTGATGTCCTCCACAGCTGATCTAAGAGAGAGCTGGACCATGCTAATACAGTAAGCACCATATGAGCAAATTTTCTGAGTTTTTTTGTGTTTTATTTAATGCACCATTCCTCCTATTCTCTGGCTGCTTTTGTTCCCTATCTCTGAACATAGCTCATGTCATCTTTCATTAATAATTTGCCCAGAACTCAAAAGAGAACTCTGTACTAGATGGCATTGGGTTGGTGCCTCACATTAGCATATTCACTAATGCTTTGCAAAAGTTGAATAGCACTTTCAGCTCTTATTCAAATGACATTATTTGCAAATATAATTAATGCACTCAGGCTTACTCTTGCAGGCCATTAACAAAGGTGCTGGTTGTAGACAATGAAGAAATAAAGCCTGCTGATGCTAAACTGGATAAGGGGGAAAAAACAAACCAAAACAAAACAAGCAATATGGCTTTATTGTACACCAGTGGTTTTGCAACCCATATTATACTGTTCCCAAAGACAGTTTTTATTAATTTTTTCCAAAAAGCCAACAACGTTACATATGAAGTTCCCCTCTTCATCTACTAGTTTCCTATTAAAACCCTTTGTTTTCTCTTTTAAAGCAGCATATTTGTGGGTACTGCACACTTTGAGTCCCATATAGTTTTGGTTTTCTCCGTCCTTGAAAATGAAATTGTAAAGTAGCAGCCTCCCATCACATTCCTCACTTCTGTATGAAATGGTGACTTCAGTATTTCCATGGAAAGGTTTGGAAAATGTCATGACCTAAAACCATTCACAAGGAAATGATGTGCAGGGCTTTGATGGTTGGGCACTCGTGCCATAAAGCACAACAGCCTGAAACCACAAAGACAACTTGGGTGCCCAACTAGTACTTCAGGTAAGTAAGTAACAATTAATCACTGAGTTACTCTGAACCTTTGGTCAGTTCTTGACTGTCTCTTGGTGTATACACCAATGTTTCAAGAACTAAATTTTCCCCAGAGGATGCATTCCAGTCTTGAACTAGGTATGCTCATGCCAATATGGGCCTATGTCTATACCAGACTAGGCCTCACAAAAATTTAAGAGACGGTTTATTCACTTTCATTTATTTAGAGCACTCTCCCAGAAGTTGTAATGCATCCTTTAAGTTATTATTAGCTTTGCTTACAAGCTAGGGCATCTGTCCAGGTGTCAAATATACTAAAATTGCTCCCTAATTACGGGGCCATTAAATGTTTTGAAGTAATAGTTTCCTTTTAAGACTCCCATGCTGAAATACATATTTCCTTTTGTCTCAGGACTTCATCATTCACTGCCTTTTTAGTGTTTATGGCAGCCTTGCATAGGTAAATCTGCTCAGCTTTCTGGTGTCCACAAATTCTTTTGCAGCTTACTTTGCTCTAGTCAACAGCATGACTACAACACAAGTGGGTGGTGCTGGATGAGCTGTCCAGAAAATCCTCTCCTCACATTTCCCTCAGCCTTGCTAGGACATGTCTTAGCTTTACAACTCAATGAAATCACCAGCATTCTGGGGTTTAAAGGTTTACATTGGAAATCTTTCCACTCAGCAGGTGGATATGTTAATATGAGTGTGTGTGCTGTAATTAACACTGCAATTCCCTACTGAACATTCTTCTGTACAAAATCTTCCTTTTTTAGCCTCAAAATGCCTTCTTATTCCAATGTTCTTTCTCAAGACATAGGAGTATTGCTTGATTGCTGTGTAACTAGGTAAATAGCAAAATCTGTAATTTTATATATAAAGTTTTGGGGTGTGGACTTTTGTCTTTGCTAAATGTTTAAAATTTTGTAGGAGTTTATTCTATGAACATGAAGAAAAAGAGTTGGGTATACATTTTGAATGATTAATTCAAGTAAGTCTAAGTGGGGCAAATTCTGTAATGGATGAAACTTTAGGTCAGGGCTAGATAGCATAGTTGTTCCAATGCTAAGGGATGTAAATCAGGAGAACACATACAGATCACTCATTTTAAAAAAAGTAATTTTTCTTTATCTCAGAGAAATAAATAGAGTTACTTATGGGATGAAGCATGTAAGAAAGAATATTGGGGCCTGTGAAGCAAGATGAAGTGTGAGTCAGAGTGCCCACCAAGAGAGGAAGACTGAAGATCACTGTGATGGAAAACTCTGCTGTGCCAAGCACCACAAAAATTTGATCTGTGTATTGCACCAGCACACCTTCTAAAAGGTAGCTAACGTTATGACCACTTCTAACAAAAACAGGCTAAGGTAATAGGAGTGTTTCAATCAAGCTGTAGTTTGCAGATCAGAAATTCATTCTCTTTGTATGTGTGTCATTGCACAACTGGGAAGAGTGAATAAAATCGGATACCCATAAAGGAGTAGGGAACCAAAATGGATTGGTCTGGTCTGGCCTGGCTGTTTTCCCATTACTACCCAAACTCAAAAAAATTTTCTATTTCTCTCTTAACAAACAGACCTTATTTTAACAGGACACAAGACTCAGGGAAAAAAAAAACCAAACCCAACCTACAGAATTAGTAACTTTAGTGTCTCGTTTAGAAGAAAAGCCAACATGCCAGAGTTGGATCTGTTCAATGTTATTATTCAGTCATTTTCTAATTTTTTTTAATTTTTTGTTATTGTGACCAAGGCTTCCCTCTGATTTCTTTATTATTGCTATTATAATGAAATTTTAACTGCTATTATTATCATTGAAATAAACAAGAATTAGTTAACCCTGGCTAAAAAAACATTGGTATATTCAATAAACCAAACCCTCTGTGTCCAAAAACAAGGACTGAATTTTGGCTGAACCATCCAGTTCTGACCTAGATCCAAATCCTCCTGCAAGTCTAAAGGTATCCCAACTGTTTTATTTCAGGACTGTCTCTGAAAGATAGTATTTATTATTTAGCTACTGCAAAATAAAATCAGGGTTTTCTTTATTATTACAAAATTCACTTCATTTCTTGATCCTGTATTAAATCCCTTTCCCTGTGAAGCTACTGTCAGTGGAAGTTAACACAGAAGGCTGCTATCTTCATTTAAATTTAATGATTTATTAATGATTTTATACTTTTTTTCTGATTGTAATGTGGGGTTCTGGCTTTAGCCCTAATAGCCTCTGAAAAGGAAGAAGTGAGGAACTGTGCTTCCTGCTTACAGGTTATTTTACACCCAGGTATATGACAGGCACACACAGCCACAAGTAAATCAATACATGAAGAACTCCTTTTTCTCTTCTGGGCTTCTGTACTGAAGGATGGGATAGTCCCTCCAAAAATGTGACTGTCAAACTGCAGGCAAGCAACAAAGAAAGATTACCTTGGAGACAATTTACATCCACGCTGCAGGTATGCATTCAGTGTCCCAGTTGCTGCTAGCAACAGTCCAAGGTATGGAGGTGAAGGTTTCATAGGTCTTGAGGAAAATTCTGGGTGGAACTGAACTCCCACAAAATATGGGTGATCTACAAGACAGACATCAAAGAAAATTACACAATGTAGGAAGAAGATAGTAGAAGAACTTTGAGGAAAAAAAACCTTATTGAACATTTCAGATTAGTGTCCAGAAGCCAGAGCAGCACATGTGAATGCAAGGGTGAGGCAACAGAAAACTTCTTTCCACAAAAAGCAACTGATGACAGAGGCAGAAGGCTACTGGGGCAAACTAAGGAAAAATCATCCTATGATGCATAAAAACTGAATAATTATCCTGTTCCAAATGTAAGAGTGTGGGGAGAGGGGTACAACTGGAAAAGTCACAAAGTTGACTGTGATTTTCACAGTATTTTGGTTTTCAGTATCTATTTATGCATGTCTATTTGGAACAATATGCTCAAAGCAGAAACAAACTCAAAGTTAAATCAGGTTGCTGACAGCTTAGTCTAGTCAAGTTTTGAAGGTCTCTGCTGCAAGGATGAAGATTTCACAGATTCTCTAGGTAATATACTCCAGTAATGTCATATTTAATGACATATTTATGTCATACCACAATTTGGCCATACTGGATGTATACACATTTCATATACTCAAGCAAAATGAACACGTATTGGGATCTGACCAAGAATATTTGAGGGTGCTCAGGGAGAAGAGCAATGTGACTGTGAAACTGGCATATAGATAAAAATCTATAAAAGGCCCTGATGACTAGAAAAAGGCAGTCACCATGCCCTTCTTCAAGACAAAAAGAAGGATCCAAGGAATCACAGAACATTCCTGACCTTCAGAACATGAAGGTCAGCAAATCTGACACAGCAAGCCAGAAGAATCTGTCTTTGGATGCAGGGAGAGCACTGGTTTTCCTTAATTCTGATTTTAGCAAAGCTTTTCATATGTTTTCCTACCCTTTGAGTTGGAAGCTGTGGACTATGGGTAGACCACAAAGTGTGTTTCAAAAATGGCCAGACTTCTGGGTTCAGAAAATAATGGTAAGCAGTTTGAAGTCCAAGCAACAGCGTACTTGGAGATACTCAAAACTTGACTGATAGAACTCTGGATAACCTGACCTATATTTGAAGATAGCCCTGTGCTGAAGCAGAAAGTTGGATTATATGACCTCCCAAATCACTCAACAATTCTACATAGCCAAATTCCCCAGAGCTAGATTTAGGACCTTTTGGAAAAGGAGCACATTTGTCCCACATAATCAAATACATGCACAGTCTTTGCAAAGTAAGACTTTCCTTAACTTACTCTGAATTTTCACCCACTTTAATATCCACGTGGAATTAGCAGTATCCCCCAAAATTATCTTGGCTGTTATGACAGTTAATATTGTGCCTACATGTCATTCAACAACCTATAGCTCATACAGTTTTAATAGATGCAATAAGTATTACAAACAAGTAAGACACTCACTCTCCAGTTCAATAATTTCCATCCTGTTCCCTTCTGTATCATGGCCAACAAATTTCAAACCTTTCTCTTCAAAGCAGTGAGTCAATTCTGGGTTCACCTGAAACATTGAAAGCAATAATAACTGTAGTTCTGTTTCTTTTTGGGTTTAACAAACAGCAGCAGTTAATTGTAATGGTTTTTATGTGCATACAAGAATGATGAGAATTGGGTAAGGGTTGGGAACTTTTGATTTTTGTTTTAACAACTCTGGCATAAATTTGCAAAAGTGGTTATGTTTATTAAATAAAGAGATGAATCATTAATTTTAAAAGTTACTATGCAACAGGCAAAAAATAAAGCCAGGGTCCCTTCTGCTTGCTGCCCTCCTGAATCGAAGCAGCCTGCATTGTCCCTTTTTAAAATGGTCCACTTGATGTAGACAGACCTCCCTTTTGAACACTGCCTTTCAGTGGTTATGACAAAAGCTGTAATGCAGCTCTTCCTTCAAACTAAGGAGCTCTGCAGTGAGCTGTCCCATTTCCTTGATGATGCTTTGACCACTCAGTTAATATCCAAACTCTGAGCAGGTTTACCACCATCACGTTCTCTTCTCTTTTAAGGAAAGTTAATGCTGTCTGAATCAGTTACAGCATGCACGTATCTGATTGTTCAGGCCCCTTTAGAGACACTGAGGGAGACAGATCCCTTTTAAACTATCTCACAGGAGTCCACCTCACGTGTGTCTCCTTGAATGACAGAATTTGAAAGTATTCAGGCACCTTATCTCAGATGTTTGCACACAGAGAAGTGGACCCATACAAAGGACACTGCTTACCTCGTATCGATGCCTGTGTCGCTCCTCTACAAACATTTCATCACCATAAAGCTTCCCTGAATATACAGCAAAAGAGAAATTTAAGCCAAAGTGTTGCTTTAATAGTTGCTACAATTATTCCTTGTAATTTAAACCTTAAAAAGACACATTTAACACGTTAAACATACCAAGACATTATTAATCTCACTGTGTTTTTCTGTTCTTTCTGAGTGATGACTAGTTTCTTTTAATTTACTGTTACCTGAGTTTATTCAGGATTCATAGCCAACATTCCTTGACTAGAAATAGCACAGGCAGACTAGAATGTAAACACGTTTTAACTAATTTAAATTGTAAAGCTCAAAAAGAAATCTGAGTGAACCAGCAATGTAAAATCCCTTCAGGGTTTTACAACAGTTGCACACAAAAGATGCAGGGAAGGAAGCCTTTCAGTAGCATCTGTTCCATTTTAATAGATTATGCATGGCACCTGGCATAGTACCTCCAAAGAACAGAGAATATTGCTTTTCTGTTTTCCTGATCTCATTACCCAAATGACTCTTGCAGTCTTCTGTGCGTCGTCTTGAACACTCCACATTTCACAGCAACAAGGAGCAAGTTAGAGGCATGCAGTAAACCAGATTTTAATCATATCTCTTATAATCATGGCTCAAACTTTGCTCTCAATTTACACTAAGGTCATGGCAATTACTGTCTTGCTGCGGGGGTTGGTACATGAACTAAACTGCCAAGAACATCTTCAAAAATTGTGGAATAATAGTAGTGCCATTTTACAAAAAATGCTGTATGTCTTAATTTTAAGAGATCGCCTTTTTAAAACTATTATTTCCATCCAAATTGTAAAACATAACATAAAGAAATCATATTTCCTGATTAAACTACCACAGCTTTTTATGATTATTTCTAAAGATCTAAACAGATCTAAATAACTCTTAATATTGGTCAAGGGTTACAGCACATGTTAATTTTTATTAACTTTTCCAAGAAGTGTTTAGATTACACAACAACTTATACATTGTGATATGCACATCTATATTACACATAGGAAAAGTGTCACCCAGGCTAGTTAGATCACTAGTATGGGCATCTCTAGAATTGCAGATTTTTCATTGAATGTTCATATGGTATCACACTTTGGTCTCCTGCTGAAGGTAGATGTCATTTTTAAATACTCAGAAGGATACATTCCTCAAGTTTAACATAGCTAAAGAGAAAACACCTCAGAGCAATATCAAGGGCAGGGCAATATAAAAAATAAATATTTAGTCAATAGACAAGAAATTACTTTTTACAGCTTTGCAGCATCATCTATATTACCACTGTATAATGGGCTGATTAATAGGAGACAACTATTACTTCTATTTTAAAATACACATAGGTCAAATTGAAAATTTTTTTTCTATATTCTAGTTGCTTTTATTTTGTTATCTGAAGCATCCTGTTACAGCAAATAATTTTCCTTTCCTGCAACAGATATGTTGCTTTCCCAAAATGAGACTGCTCTCAAGGCAGGCTAGAAAATAGGAAGAAAGCACTCTGACCTTCCCAAGAATATAATGAGTTAAACTGCCACAAAATGAATTTCAGTTTTTTCAACATTTTACTCGTTGTTTTTAAAAAGCATTGGACCCTCAGTGACAGGGAGTTATGGATGTCTCTCATTTCTTTTTTATACTCCAATTCTCAGTAAATGTAAATAACAGGATCAGAGTGAATGAGCTCAGGGAAGCTGCCACCTAACTGTTTGCTTAAGATTATAGGATTTTTGACTTGATTTTCTGTGTTACAAAGCTCCTATCCAAAAGGCAAAATCATAAGAGCAGAAAAATAACTTACTTAAAACAGAATTTTCTGTTTTAAAAACAGTCCTCCTCTTCCCCAGTCTCATTGTTCCTCCCATATCTCCAGGATTGTGTTCTGGCATGTCAATAACCTGTAGAGAAAAGTTGTTCAGACACTCTTTCATTCAACAAATAAAAAAATCTCAAAACAAACAACTGCCTTGAAAGTTGCATAGATTTATCAATGGCAACTTTACATATATTACCTCCAACCATTCCCAATCATTATTTCTCTTTTGTTTTTCTATTGTTTTGTTCTTCAATACTGCATCGTGATAGACTGACAATGTTAACTAGTTTGTGACAAATGTTTTCATTTAATGATAAGATTAACAAAAGTAACTTACTAATTTCTTATTTCAATTTTTGGGGGTGAGAAAAACCACCTTTATTTAAAAATTATATCAAAATGTTACCACTAGGATAACTATGCCCAAAGCTATTCTTTGTACTAAGACAGTACACAAATTTTTAAAAATCCAAATTCATAGACCAAAAGAGTCCACCAAGTGATAAGAAGTCCACTATCTCTGGAAAAACCAAGTCCCTGAACCCGACAGAGGCTGAAAGATTATCCTGGGTAAATATTCCCATACACTAGGCCATTTCTTATATTGCTCTTTCTTATGGTGAGAGGCAGAAACAGCAGTGTTATCAGGTGAGAAGACAAACTATTTCTTGGGAAGTAGGAAGAGAAGGGCTGCAGCAGCAGAGTGGAAAGAGGACACTTGTAGCAAGATGGTGATGTTGTAAAAGCAGAGTATGAGAAGAGGTGACTCCACTATGTGTGTGCTATTTCAGATTATAGATGTAATTATTTATCACAGGAAATGGAAAACCATCCTTCCCTCTTCACCTCTACTAAAGGGTTTTCAGATTGCTGAAGAGTTCACAAAATACTGGGTTGCCTTGTATGAAGAATATGCTATTAACATAAAATTTAAAGACAAAGACATACAAATACTGGGATTGAGGGCTGAAGCAGATGGGTCAAATGGCTTCTACATGGTACAAGTGAAACCCAGGATAGTGGCATTCAGGGCAGGTGAGAAACCACAGCTTAGCAGAAGGAGTGTGCTTAGTGTTTTGCTCAGTTTGAAAAATTCTGCAGGGTCTCACAATCCAGTTTAGAGGAAATCTGTCTAAGAGAGGTAAAACAGTTTGAAATTGTAGAAACGAGCTAAAGCTTTGACCTACATACTTGTATTCACATAAACACAGTCAGTGAGGAATGTAATTGACAAAGAAAAGTTCTAAAAATACAAATATTCATATAGATGGGTAATCTCAAACAGATTTTTATTAACCTTAATTTGCCCTCTGAGAGTAATGAAAACAATATTTGATGCTCCACTTCATAAAGTGAAGTTATTCAATTTAGGAGGGATGGTGGAAAGTGCTTAACCTTTGGCCTTGTGCCAATGCATTTCAGCTATGTAATTATGTCTGTACAACCTTATACCTTCAAAATGTTATTTATAAGCTATATATTCATCATAAAATGTCATGAGCAGCAATTGTGATCAAACCAATGAGATATTACAGATCCTTCAATTACCTCTCATATTACAAAGGTGAGGACTGTGCAAGACATTGAGTTAAGCTTCCCTCCACAAATACAAAAAAAAAAAAAAAAAAAAGAAAACCCATTAATTTAATCCTTACTATTTTAAAAGTATGAAATTTACTAATGTAATTATACTTCCTTTTATTTAATTTCACATTTTTCCTGAAGTAGTGGACAGCAAAAAAGAAAAAAAAAAAAAAAAAAGGGTGTCAGAAGTAGAGCATGTGCTCTGCTGAAGGCTTCTGTCATCCTCTGGGTCAGACCCCAACGTGGCACTTCAAGCCCTACAAAAATTTGGCTGGCTGAAGAAATGCTCTCATAGGAGAGGTTCAGGTGAGTTTCAACACCACGTGTGTCTCTGTGTGTGTGTCTGTGTCTCTGTGTGTGTGTGTGTGTGTGTCTTTTCAGCTCTCCATCTTTCCCAATACTCTTAGATTTATAGTAAGAAATGGACAAGGTTTGATATATTAACTTTTGTCATCAAGTTAAAAAAGAAGCTACTTATGAATTAATAGCTTGGGACTGCTTTAGCTGTGTGGCCCTACAGCCCAAATGAGAGTCAGAAAAGCAACTCCTATTAATGAAATATTTTGCCATATTATACAGAATTTATTTGATCAGAAAAACATGAGCTTTCATGACATTTTGAACAACTGTGCAACTGAATAGATTCTTCAAAGAGCTTATGATTCCTGGCACAGAAGAAATCTGCTCTTCCTATGCATAAATTCTTTGAAGAGCAGAAAACAGCACAGAACAGGCAGGCACCACAAGCAACAAAAAGTATCAGCAGGGAGGATGCCAGAATAGTTAGGCATCAATTAAGTCTTTCTTACCCAAATTTCTGAAAAGTGCCAACACTACAGGGATTTTATAGAGAACATGTATTACACCAAACAGCCAACATGAAATAAAGAATGAATTACTGTAACACAACACAAAGCAAAGTCTGGATATAAAGCAGTCTGATCACTATTTAATCATATTACTAATGAATAGTGACTTCAACTACCAATGATGAGAAACCTTTCAGATTTCTACTGCTTGGATTGTTTCATTATTGTTAGGAAACATATAGAAGCTAATGAGAAAACCTTTCAAGCCCTGACACTCAACATAGAGCAGCCAAGACCCACACCTATCATTTTAGTAATCACACCAGGACCATCAGATTTTATCTTTGTTTTGCCTCATGTTCTGCAATGCCACTTTGCCAAATTCATCTACTCTGGTTACCTTGGCAGGGGAAGTGGGGGGAGTGGAGAGTATCTGGTTGGGTTTTGTTTGCAGGCTTGGTTTTTGAGGGGTTGGGGAGGGAGATGAGCATTGTTTGATTTGAACAAGTGATTGCTAAGCTTTGGAAGCATGTTCTTACAAGTTTGGGGTCTCAGCTTTTTCGTCTTTTTACTCTGCCCTTGACTGGTGAACAAAAGATTTATCAATGCTGAAATAAAATACTACACATGTAAGTGCTGATCAAAGCATCAGGAGATACCACAGCCCTGGAGATTACCTGAACACTGAAAAGAGGCTCTAAACAGACACACAAGAGATGTGTAGAGGGAAAGTTGACAGGAGAAGGGAATGCAGTGACAGGTACTGATGAATACTAATCCCTGCTGAACACAGTTATGAAAAAAATCCAGCAGCACAAACCGACAAGGACTCAACCCAAACTTAAGGAATTCATCCTTTTATTGACTCTTTCATCATTTCTCTACAGGATTAGTCAGTACTTGCTAGATTTGATCTGATGACTCAATCACAAGTTCATCAGTAAACAAACCCAGACACCTACAAATGGGATGTTTATACTAACATCTATTCTGTTTTAGAAACAAACTCAGTACAAATATTTTAAAGAAAAAGTTGACAACTGCAACAACCCGAGGCACTGAGAGCTTCCAACTTGACAAGGAAACCAAAATGACATTTTCCTTATTCATTAAAAAAGAGGGTTACATTTTCAGTTGCTGAAAGAATGTGCAAATATTACATCTGCCTGAATCCCTTGCTCCCTTTTCCCCCAGAGATAGCCTAGTTTCAAGCAAACCCCATCACTGCCCACCCACCTAAAGCACTCAGTGCCATAAGACTGAATTAACTGCCAACAAAGCCACTTGCAGATTTCAAACTACTCAGTGCTCCATTACTCTAACTAAAGTAATGTCTTTAAAAGGATGTCCATCATTATGTGTAAGATCAAAGCAGAAATTATCAATAGCTGATTCATGCAATTTCCTACTGATATGAGTAACCAACTTGAAAAATCCTGTCCTCTACTCTCTTCAATAAACTACAGCACAGTATCCAAACATTCCAACAAATACCAATTTAAATTTCTTAAAACTCTTAAAATCCCAGAGAATACTACTGTCAACTATTTTCTAGTTTGGATGATCCTCTTCACAAATCTGTTTTTTCCTATTTTAGAATGAAGTAACTGCCATGGAGCATTTATTTATTGAAGTCTAAAAGCTCTCTAAGGATTCTGTCTCAGCAGAAATTCTGCTACAGAATGTTTTGTAACATTTTCTCTAGAAGAATTCATAAATGGTGTGGCTCCTTTTCAAACAATGCTTACTCAATCGTAAGTAGAGTGCAATGAACTGAGGAAGTTAATGGAGATGTTGATATGCAAAGCCCATAAAGATATTGCTTAACAGCATTTTAAGAACTCATTCAAGTTATTCCAAACACACGTCCCAGAGTCAGCTTAAGGACTTAGTCAAGCAGAAAGTTTCAGACTGTTAGATTTAGTGAAAAGCACAGGTTTGGATAGTGCTGGCTATAGAAGTACACTGGAGTGTCAATCATTCTATGCCAAGAAGGGCAGGATTTACCACAGACTTAAATAACTAAAAAGGATGTGGAAGAGTGTTCTCAGACTTCAGACTGGTCCTCCTCACATTATAATCAATGACTAAATACTAATTTAATTTCAGAAAGATCAGCATATCTGTAGCTCAGAGAAATCCTTCATCCTATCATATACATCTTTAAAAAATCAGAACTCTGTCACTGCCTTTGAAGAAGACTTCTCCAGCTGCAATTCCTAGTAGCTGAAATTTTGTCCTTACTAAATTCCCTAAATCTCCATCAGGTATATCAGAAAGAGGAAGGCATGATGCAAATCTGTGTCTCTGAGCATCCTAAAGCAGAGGGAAGAACCTAGAGAGTGAGATGGAGCCTGGTGCTCTCTTCATCAAACACCCCACCCACCACGGTGAGACAGGAACAATCAAACACAGCCTGAGACTGAACACTAGTGTGCTTAGATGGTCTCTGACTCAGAGAATTATTATATCCTGCAGGGAACTGCCACAGAAGACTGGGCCACAGACAAGCCCCAGTACCTAAACTACACAAAATAGCCACGGAAACGAGATTGTCCCTGGTAGAGGCAAAGCAGAGCAGATGTTTTACCCTCAAAGCTGTCCAGTGTTCTATACTTGCTCTTCCCTGAGTTATCATGCCTGAGCAAGGATCCATTCCAGTTGTTTCTCATTCATTAACAGACCTGTGCTAGTTCAAACCACTTCATTATCAGTTATCACTCCCTTCAGCAAGCAAGACAGAAGGAAAATGGTTTACTTCAAGGAAAGTAAGCAGGAAAACTAATTCTTTCAAGTGGTCACTACTCCAGACCTTCACAAAGGAGAATTACGTATATCAGCTTTCAGGCAATGCTCAGTGCCATGACCTACACTACCTTAGTACTTCTTGAAGAAATTCTGTTCATCTGTCATAAAAACCAATATCCTCAGAGGGAAGCTGATGGGAACTAGGAACTGTTTTTTTCTATTTCCCTGAAGTAATCAGATCACCATCAGACTTGTAAGAGAGACTGCCTGGATTCCAACCACTGATCCTTCCCACAGAATGGTGTCACCACCCATTTTGATGTTCTGTCCACCTTCCAAATCTGCCCAGTGATGATTTGGTAACTGCATAGCCAGGGACACAGAAACCAAGGCATTTCTTTTAGAAAAGAAGTGAATGGGCAGCAACTATAACATTACAGATTGACCTATTTTAATTCTTTTTCTAGTTGGAAAGTATTTTTGTTGCAGTGTAAAACTTAGCTGTAAAACAGCTAAATGTAGACCTGAGTACCTTAGTTGAAAAGCTGAAAAAGAGACTGAAAGTTTTCAAGTAAGAGCTCTACTCACAGAAGAAAGAAAGAAGTACAAATGCTATCTAGAGCATGAAATCCATGTCAGTTTTAAGAACACAAACCTGAACATCTGTATTTTTTGTGGGTTTGCTTCTAAGAGATTACTTTAGAATTACGTTATTCTCTTTTTGATTCAGCCTGATAATTCATTTTTACATTATCTGACAACACACATTTGACCAAAGCTCAAACAACTTCCAGCAGTGAAGATAATTTCATCAACTAGACTTTTGATTAATATATCAGCATTTGATTAATATATCATTAAACTGAGATTTTAAACTAAAGGACAAAAATATGCAATCACACAATTGATATTGACTCAAGAAAATTCCTTACTTAAAATTTGAAGTAAACCAATGAAACAGAAGGAAAGTATTCTAGCTCCATAAGGATTTCTCTGCTACAGATATGTAGGAAGCAGCCCAGTACCACTCCTTCTAATTAGGGTATTATGCTTCATATTATGTCCAAAGGTCCGTGACTGACCATCACTTTAATGGCTGATTGATGACCTTTTGAAACAGACACCAGAATTTAAAATCTGACATTTCTACATCAAAAAGAATTTTCTACTAGTTGGGCTACATTGGTATCACTTATAGATGAACATTCTATGAAAATCAGCTGAATAGAAGGAAGAACAATGCATTTACTCAGAATAATAAAAGCTAATGTTTAACTTTTCAAGGAACAAAAACCCCATAGCAGACTTCAAGATCCCAAGAAAAAGCAAAGAAGTGAGAAAATATCTGGCAATGTGTTAAAGACAACACTGAGCAAGCATGTTAAACTACAAGGTATTTTGCAAGCTATGTCTTTGGAAAAAAATCCCACTAAAGACAACTGCAGACAGGTGTGAAAGTAAATATTGATCTATATCTGGTGCCAAAATCTTGTGCCAATCTGATTCCTTTAACAAGCAGTTCAGCTGAGTCCACTCTGGAAAACCACACAAGGCAGCCAGCTCATGCCAACCACTGTAACCTTTAATTGAAGCAATTTGTTCTCATGCACAAGTCTATTTTCTTTTCAACTGTTCTTTTACATCTAAGCTGTAACTTTGTAGAAATGAAAATAGATGTAGATAATGAAGGCTGGAGTAGCTCTCATACTAATTAACAATACAGTCATGCTACCTTTCACCCCATTCTCTTCTTCGTTTACATTTTTGCATTTTGAAACAGCATCTCACAAAGGATCTCAATCAGGAAGAACATCTTGCAAGCTAAAGTAATTGGTGTTGGAAGGCATGCAGGATCACTTTTACTGTTTAAACCAATTCATATCTACCATGTAGGTATCTTGAAATATTTTACATGCATTTTTGTAATGTCCTCCTTCTCTCTTCGTCTTTGAAAGAGTCTGGTTTAACTCCTGTTTAAATGTCATGCCAGTTCCCTCACCTCTACTACCTACACCCCATAACAAAGGATTCAAAATGAAAGGCTGTCTAGAACTGAAGCTGACCACTTATTATTTAGTGCTCCTTCCACTTAATTTACTAATTTGAGAAATTCTAGCAATGTTAATCTTATGGATTAAGAGCAGAACAGACATATTATAACAGGGAATAGCTAGGCAGAAATCTTCTAGCTCAATCACTCTAATTTTAAACACCACTCTTGTCTTCCATTGCATGCCCAGAACAATGAATGTACTTTGACCTATCTGGTCTTTCATGTCCATAACTTTTCCTAAATTATAGAGAACATGGATGCTGGGTATCTTGTTAGGCATACAGTATTGACATTTATTCTTCTGGAAAGCTCTCCAGCAACAAGCAATGGGATTTTCTTTCCCCCATGAATTCAACAGCAGATTACTTCAATGAGTCCTTCTCCTCCCTCCCACACATGCATCACAATGTTTCTCTTCTCATTCTGGAAAAACTTAAGCAAGAGCTAGATATCATATAGTAGTCATCAAGGTACTGGCTTGTAATTCTAAGATTTTCTAAATCCTATAGTTTCCTGTTGTAAACTATATTAGAAAAAAAAAAATATATATATATATATTAGGGAGATAATTACAATGACACAGCTTTAAACAGATTATCTTGTAAGTTCTTTGGTATTTTCATTACTGTCTATCTAACAACAGTAAACATCTTTTCAGCTTCAGAAAACCAAAAGGAATTATATATATTAATATCATAGCAGAGACTAATTACCTTGATTACCTCTGCCAAGCATTTCAGAGATGCTTTTGTTATAAATGTGATTCGTGCTAATTAAATTGTAACAATATTGGCAAAATTGTTGCATTATAATTAATCAAAAACTGTATTTAATTGCTATAAAGCAAAAAGAGATAAAGAAAACAGTTAAATAAAGCAGAAAAAAATCAACCTGCAGATGTTTAGTAGGAGGCAGGATCAGAAGAGTATAGGTCTAAGAACAGTATCTAGAAATATGTTTTCAACCTTGAATTGTGCCAAATTGGGATGATTCCATACCACTGGACACTGGACTAAGGCCTCAGCAAACACTGAGGAAGATTCACAGCCTTCATCAGAAATAAGACCCCCATAAGGAGGAGAGACCCCTGACCTCTGGTGACGCATGCGCAACACAACATAGTGATGTAGATTTTAGGAATAGAAACTAGGAGGAGCTTTCTAGAAGCTTCTGTATTAATATGTATTAGTAAACAGTATATAAGTGAGATTTTTAGCTTGACTGATTTGGTACGGTACGGTGTGAGGAATGGCCCTACCTGTACCCCCGGTCGGGGTATCCCTCGGTCGGTTTTGCTCATGCGTTATTCAACCGAACCCGACCTCTATTATACCTAAATTGCTGCTAAATTTTGTATTTACTCAGATGTATATAACTCATATATTTTGATTGTATTCATTTATATGCAATTGCTATTATTAATAAATTACTGCTAAATTTAACTTTGTTGTTTGATTAATTGGACAAAATCGAACCGTCCAAAATTTCATTTATAACATTTTCAGACACATGCTCTACATTACATGTATCAGCTTCCTGCTTCCACTTCAGAAAAGCTTCAGTTGGCCAAAGACCATCTTGTCTGGAAGGCTCTTTATTGTGATAAAACACTTATGACTGACAATACTTTTTTTCCATTTCGAGTAGAAACCATGATGTCTGCCTTCTGAGTAGGATCACTCCTGTCTCATTTTGTCTGTCCTACTTCCTCCAAAAACCTAATAAACATCACTGTTCAGATCTTAATTTAATTCTGCACTTCTTGTGATCTTCTCCCCCAGCACATTAACTCTATCCCCTTCAACACAAAATGACAAGAATTCTTTGGAATTTGCTTTACTTAACTGTGTTTATAAGGTACAATCAAGGGGTCAAGTTCAGACGCCATTCAAAAGGACAAGCGGCTTGACCAGCTGCACCCAGGCCAGGTATATCAAACACTAATCACTTCTTCTCCCAAAAGGGCACCAGGGAGCACCACTGGGATGCCTGGATTCATGTAAAGAGGTCCAGAGTTAACATGATAATACAGACATGCCTGTGCAGCTCTTGCTTGCTACCAGATCATAAAACCAGAACTGCAAATCTTCATATTCATCTTTAGGGATAGACATGATACATGCTTTTAAAATATAAACCAACAGGAAGAGCTACCTGTGAGGAAGTAAGAAAAGAGAAGCAGAGAGGATGTGTGTATGCATATGGAAAACCACTAACAAAAAGGTCAGAGAGGTGGAGAAATGGGTCTTCAGATCATTTCTTATTTAACAACAAGATGGCGAAAGCCTATAGGAAAAAATTTACCGATATTGTTTCTAAGAAAGTAACATTTATAGAATCAACTTTATACTAGTGCAGATCAAGCAGGCATTTAATTAGCATGACATCAGCTGAACACACCCAGCAGAATTCCAGACACCCTCTGTGAAAAGTGTGGGTGGCCGGGGACAGATTAATTAAATAGATAACTCAGTGATCTATTCAAATGTGACAAATGTTTACTGAGCAACCAAAAGACATTGCCACACAGCCAAAGTTCCAGGCTGTGTCACCACAGTGGCACACAACAGGCACCTAGCACAGCCAACCTCACAAAGGCAAAGTTTTCCAGTGGTGCCCATACAAAAATCATTTTTATCCTTTACCTGCACCTCTGATAGTCTCCAACAGTGGAATGAAGAGAAAAAACTTTTAGTCTAAAAGCACAGATCTACAGTGTATCACTGTCAAATCCATTGCAAATGCAGTCCTGTTGTTCAGTGCCTAGCCCCCCAGTATGGAACACTGTATTATCATATACAATGAAGGATGGGAAGCAAATAAATACAGAATCAAGGAAACATAAAAATCTCACTAATAAAAAGGTTTTCCTTTTGGGGAAGTTTCATAATTTTCTTATACTACCCATTATTTTTCTTCCATTACATCCATTTCACAGGGGGATTCAGGGGGCAGAGTATTTATTAAAATCAAAACTTTAGCTAATAGTTTTTTGTTTATTTTTAATAAAAATTAAATACTTCACAACATAATGAACAGGCCACTCACATCTAATAAAATACACCCTTCAATATAACTGTTCAACTGATTTGAATTCCTTATTTTTCATTGTCCATGCACTTCTAGGCACATGTTCAATTTCAGTTCTCACTCCTGGGTGTCTAAAACACTATTAGGGAAAGGGTGGAAGTCCTCAGCTGCTGAACAGACCTTTCTCTGCAGGTATCAAGCCACTTTACAAAGACAAGTGTGTTTCATTACCTCCATTTGGTATGGGAAAAATAAGGCAGATTAAACATTTTTTTTAACCTAGCAGAACCAGGACTTCTGTGATATCTAACCTTGTTCCTACACTTTAGAAACAAGGCAGCTAAGGATACAGAAACCATGCATTCCCAGGTGATCCTCTAACAAGGCCAGTGCCTTAATGTCACTTGGTCCCTTATCTGAGTAGGAGAAATGTCTACAGAAATTGTATTAATATTGGAGATTTCATTTTGTTTTCAACATATGAACTCCAGTAATCTATTGAGTTATACACGAATCTGTAAACAGGTAAACTATTTCATGTTGCCTAATTTTTAGACTTTTTGTTAATACATAATTTCCACAAGCTTGTTTTAAGGCTGGTGGGTGGAGGAGATGCTTTGGAGCAATAGAATTCAGCATTAAGGGATCTGAACAATTCCCCTTTCTTTACATTATTAACTTGCTAAACAGAACAATGGTGAGGAACTAGTTCACTAGTTACAGTATATCCCCTTTGTGTGAGAATCACCTCACATAACTTCAGCTGCATAACTTCTAGATAAATAATTTAAGGGAACCACCTGAGTGCTTCTCTCTGTAGGGACCACAACAGAGACAGGGCCCAATACATTCCAGCTGGAGAATCTCACCAAACAAGTGGCAGCTTGAAATGCTCATCTAGGCCGCGAGGTAAGAAATGCTGTTCGGCCTCAACATGTACTACACACCTGCACAAAAACAGTTTTGTGAACATCCCATCAACATCCATTCTTTGTCAACACTCTATACACCATCCCAGAGCATCCTCAGCTCATTCTGAAGTGACACACCATATATTGCAGCATTACTGACACAGACTTGGGCACACAGCTCTCCATTGAACAAATTGTTCTCTGCTTATTGAATCACTGACAGACACATCCACTCCATCCAGAAAAATGTTTTGTGCATAGCATATATTTACCTATTTGATTTACAATTAGTTACACATAATTAATTTTGTAAGTACTGGAAAGGGCAAAGCTTTTTTGATAATCCAATATGCATTTCCACTTAGAAAAATGCTTTTTTATGAAGAAAATTTTAAGAAAGGAAAAAGGTGGAAGGTTATTAACAGCAAGAAGGCATTCTTCACAGAAACTAAATGTCCAAATGAAGATAACTCAAATACTTTTATGTTTATATATATAAATACCAAATCATTAGTCCCATCCCTCAAACATTTAAGAAGAAACTTGTAAAAGGCATCAATAACTGAGAGTCAATTATTTTTATTCATTTAAGAAGAAAAAAAGCATTGTGAAGTTAATTAATTTTAGGACTAAAAGATAGAACTCATACTAAGAAATATGACCATTGCAGAAAAAACATGAGCATTCTGCTTGTGTGCAGTGTCAAGGAGTTGAAAGACATTGCCAAGCTAAAATCCATCTTCAGGGGAAACTCTGACCTGTCCAACTCAAATGGAAGTGTTAAAAGAAGTGGTTACAAAACAGACAAAATAGACAATAAAAGATCACTCACTGGAAATAGATGGTACTCATTCAATTTTGAAGCAACTGAAGGGTGAAACAGCCAATCCAGCCCATCAACCTTGTCACCCACAGCCACCCAAGTGGCAACGCTCAGTGGAGATACAGAGACCCAGAGTCTGAACCACCTGATAGCTGTACCAGGCAACGTAGCTGATGCTTCAACAAAAATGTAGAAGTACAGGGCACCTGGGCAGTTATAACAGGTGAGACACTGCCAATAAGGATTTTATACAGGGAGAGACAGATCAAGTCTGTGGACTTGAGCTGTGATCTGACCCAGTGTGCTCTTCCTAAAGTAAAGGTGATACCATAATATGCGCTGTAGAACACTACATACATTGCCTTCCTGTGAAATAATTATAGGTTTGCTTAGTTCACAAATGTATTTCATCAGCTCAGTCTGGGTTCTAAGAGGAAAGTAGGATTCTCTCCTTTTAATTCCTTATCTAAAATAAAGGCCCTCTCAGTGCTATCTGTAACTTGACCTTCATGTTTTGCTGAGTTTGCAAGTATGTGATAGAATGAAGAAAACAGGCCCACTGAAAAAATGATTTCTTCTTTCAACTAAAACTTTTTCAGTTGTTTGCTTAAGTACTGGCTCTCTAATTTCTCCAAGAACACAGATATTATTAAATGTCTCATTACTTAAGTTTCAGCTCAGAAGATGCAGGTAAAAAATGAGTTAAGTTGGGTGAGAAAGTGATAATATAAATATATTCACCACATAATGGTGTCAATTACACTAAATCTCAGAAATGGTAATTTACTTTTCATTAGTTTATTCATACTGTTTCTTCATAGTCTCGCAATTCCACATTCACAGTGAGAGAAACAGCAAGACAACACAAACCTTGCAAGAACTTTATTTATCACTACTTAAAATGGATTATTCTGAGAAAGATTAGAATATTTCTTTGCCACAAGACAAAAAAGTTGTACATAAAGTCAAGCTGTGCAAGAAAGTACTGTTGCTGATCTGTGTCGTTTGCAGATGCAGTATGTCTGCTGTGATTTGTCAAAACTAATTTTTCATTTTAAAGTTTGAGCAATACTGAGGTTTTGGTACTTTTCCCAGGCTCTTGGGCAACTGCTGAGCTTCCTTCTCATCAGTGAAGACCAAAGTTAACAGTTTCATGGCAAGTTACATCTCTGATGCCTATACAGGCTCTCCCTAATTAGCCAGGCCAATGACAGCGCCAATGGAAACCACAGCTAATAAGTATGTATTATCTTTCATCTGCAATGCAATAATCACCAAATGTTTTTAGACATATATTTTCATTCTTTACAAATTTTTAATTCTAGATTTTTCACAGCTAGATATTAGGGCTTTTTAATACTAGGATCCAGTGGGCAACAGAAGATGAGTGGAGCTGGGAAAAATGGACTTCAGTAATGTCTCAGAGGAAAACCAATGTTTCTCCTTTTTTGATGTTTCAGTACAGCATGCACAGACATCTTGGGATGACACAGGTCTGTTCCAAACTGGTGTCAACCTTAAGGCTGAGCTCTATGTGGTATGTGGTGCACTGCCTCACAAGCTAAAGACACTTAAAACTTCCTTATAAAATTATCTCCACTTTTGATTCTGAATCCTAAGAAATTACTTACAGCTACATTTTGGTACAGCTTAGCTGTGAATTCCTGTGTATTACAAGAAGAAAAAAAAACCAAAAAAAAAACAAAGTCCTTTTGCGTTGAAGGGAAGACTAGTCACTAACCTAAAAACGAAACTGGCTTTAAAGTAAATTCAACTTAATTGATAGTTGGTTTCCTCACTAGCACAGCTGAGAAGTGAGTTATGGCTGAGGTGGACAATTTGTTAATTTCAGTTTACAACAAAATGCAAATCTACTTCTTCAAAGTTCTGGTTTACAGATGTTTAAATTGCTCATTTGATGCACTTGTGTAAACTGAGAAATTCCAAACTACTACTTCTGTTACTTATTGAACCTAGAATAATTTGGTTTTGATTTAATAATCAAATTGGGTAATGAGAAAATCTAAAGTTAAGCTAGGTATACAAGCACGATCCTTTCTTAACTACAATTTCTGTAAGAGGAAACAGCTTAATTTCTTTCAATAAGCCATAATCATGTACAAAAGTTAGAAAACTGATTGCTCTTTACTGTCAGTTAGACAACTGCTACTCTTTTCACAGGCCTCATTAGTCCCTCTAATTTCTTCAATTTTCCGTCATGTCCCACTCTTACTTGGTCAAAACAGAAGATGGGGGGAGACTTTTCTCAGAGCTTATTGCTTCCATTGTCTTAAATTCCCATTAACAGAGAGACCTGAAAGTTATTAATGGTAATTTTTACAGTTTTCCTTTGGAAATAATTTTGCAAACATCTATTATATCTAGACACTAATACATCAGAATGCTAACAAGATGAGGGATTTCTATGCCAAAGGTAAAGCCATTACTTTATAGCATCATTTTTGTTATGCTTCCCACTAGTAATGAAAAATACCCCAGAATAACACAAACAATCTGATTTTACATGGCATGGATTACTTCCAGACTTCTGAATGAGAACAGTAACTTCTGGAGCTCTATTGGTGCACATGAGCACCTCTTTCTCCAAATCAGAGAGAGCGCTCCAAAGTTCTTGTCACTGTTCTATTTTTCTGCCTCTGCATTTTGTTCTGCTGAGTGTGGTCAGGCCAGCAAGGCTGACCATCCAGATACACATTGCTGAAGGTGAAGAAATTGAAGAGATTCAGATGTTTCTACCAAAAAATTACCTCCATTTCTTTCTGCCTAAAGGCGCCTCTCATGGTTGCTGCTGTTTTCCCCAAACTTACCTTTCCCTGGCAGAATGTAGGTGGTCATTATCTAACACAAGCACCTTCAGCTCAGTACTGCAGCACCATCTCTACAATTCCTTTCCACTTCAGCAGCAAAGTCAGCACAGCTCCAGCAGGGTCTCAGGGACCTAAAGGGTCACCACAGCACAACTCTAATAAAATACCTCAATCACTGATTTCTAGGGGCTTGAACATGGTTAACTGTGCTGAG
Source organism: Muscicapa striata striata (assembly GCA_030060385.1). Lineage (NCBI taxonomy): Eukaryota > Metazoa > Chordata > Aves > Passeriformes > Muscicapidae > Muscicapa > Muscicapa striata. The sequence goes on from JAREIS010000031.1 coordinate 3,955,279, forward strand.
AGGCCCCTGTCCCTACCCAGTGTAGATCCACAGAAGAGTGCACACTGGTCTGTGGTGTCCAAACACCAGAATTCTCATTCTCCAGCTTCTACAGTCTAATAGAAAAGCCAAAACTGTTTTAGAGAACACAAAATCCAGGACTCCCTATCTTTCCCATATGCATACAAAGCAAATCAAGAGGATGCTATCATGTCACCATCTCAAGCTGTAGGCTTTGTAAGAAAGCTACACAAACTCATATGGTATCAGACTCCTGTCTGTCAAATTATTTTAAATAAATTCTAAGACATTTCTGACTCACCAGAAGGATTACTATATTGACAGACAGAAGTCCTGGACTTGCATGAAAGAGTATAACTATTTCTAGCTAAAAAAGTGTGCTAGGCAAGGGAGTTTCTTAGTGATATGTTTCCTCTTTTGAGATCAGGCATCTCAGTATGCCTAATGCCTAAATTATGTGCCCATGTGTCTTATTGGATGCACCTTTAGACCTCTTTTTTGAATAGTCCATCAGATTTGCATTGTTGAGAGCAACAACAATGCTCTGAAAATGAATTACCAACTTGATTCCAATTTTTCTCATTGATTTTTTTCTTCAGTATGAAGAAAGGTTTTTAGGTACAGCTGTGACATCAGTGTCAAAGGACAGCTGAGAAAAGACCTAATCTCACCAGAGAAATAAACTCACTAGTGCCTCTTGTACAGCATTATCGGACTTATACTTACTTTGCCCTACCTGAAACTCAACCAAAGCCTCTCCTCCATAAATCCATATATGCTTTGCTGGAATGGAGATTTACACATTTTTGATAATTCTAAAGAATTTCAAAAAACAAATCATAGTTTAGTATGGAACAAAAAGGTTTAGGGTTTTAGCAACTACATAACTGTAAACTTCACTGTGGCAGCAACAACCATATTGCACTGCTGCACAAGTCAAGGTTCACAGAACAGAAGGATAAAACCTCTTATTGAAACACTTTGTCCCTCAAAACTATCTTGTGCAATATAGAATATCTACATAGCAGGGAGTTTTAGCAATAAATTAGTCTGCCAGATGTGTACATATGGCAGCAACAGCTGACGCATATAGTTACAATGAATAACACATCACCAATTTAAAGCTGACTACAAACAATGCATCTTATTAAGTAATTCATCCCTGTAGCAGTCGCACCCAGTCCTGTTTAGGGAGACATCTTCAACATCTCATTAGGTGTATGTCACAAGGGAGGGCCTGCAAGAGACTCTTGTCAGGATAACCCATATAGCTCCAGTTTAATATGTGAGATGAGACAACCATTTTGCATGTCACCACTACAGGTTTTACAAACAATGACAATTTCAACATAGGGAATGCATCACCTGTGACACATAAAGGACTTTACAACTCATCCCCAACGTCCATCTAACAGTTCCATCCCTCAAAGCAATACCATGTTCTCTAAAATGGCTGCAGTGCAGTTTGCTGAACTTCTTACCCATAATTACTTGACCTTTTTCAGGGAATTTGTTCACTGAACTCTTCTCTCAAGTCAGTGTTTTGTCTCCTCCTAGCCTAACAGTAAGGACCAACTGACAACACTAATGTTCTATCACAACTCCCCTATTTGCATAACAGCCCTAGTTCCCACATCAGCCAGACACCATACATCCTGGAAAAATTACCCATGGGTTAGACTGGCTCTCAGCACCCCAACTTTAAAGCTTACTCCTTTCTGTAGATAGGTCAAGAATGTCTGAAGATGACTGCCTGCAGTTGCAGGACTGATTCTCTGCAAAACTCACCAAAGCCCTTAGAGCTGAAATGAACACACACTGTGGTAGGAGCAGACATCTGCATCTCCATGGCTTTCATTATTTGCAAATTATCTACAGTACAACATATCTGATATTTAATCTCAGATGCAGCATGGGGATTGGTAATGTACACAGGCACAGACACATGTACATTCTTTATACTAGCACTAGTTTTCTACAAACTCTGCTCTGCTTTTTTATTCAATAAGAAATCAAATTTAACACCTGTGCAAGATTTCTTTGCAAATCAAATAGGATTCGTATGTTCCACAGAGTCCAGCCCAACTTGCTTTAATTGTCCCATCATCTTTGTCCCACATCTCCCATCTTTCTCTGCTACAAACAATAAGCAAAGTTAACAAAGGGCTTTCATCTAGTGATGGATGTCTGTAAGCTTGAGATGACGCACAAGCTTACTATATTATACTATAATATACTATACTATATAAGTAGAAAAGGGTGAACATGAGGACAAAGCTGCTTCCTGCTCTTTCTTTTCAAGTGCTCAACATCCACAAAGGTATGTTTTCTATTACAGCAAACTTCACTTTGACAGCAGACATTTCAATACTGTGGCTAGGCTGTAAAATAAGCCTCACAGAGATTCCTGAAATTGTTTCAAAGTAGCTGGGCTTACATACAAGTGAACCTGGTGCTGCTACAATAAAATATACCAAAGAAGGTGGAAAAATACTGGAGGGTTAGGGCGTTAACCCACCACCAGGGGATTAAACAGGATGATTTGAGTTAGTCACTACCCTCAGGTGACAGCCCCACCCCTGTGGAGGGTGTCCTGTCCCTTCCAACAGTGTCAATGAATGGCATAGAAATCCACTTGCAGACTAACCCAATTTATAGTCCAGCACATTAAGGTAAACAAGGAGCACAGGTTCACATAACATTCAGCCATCAATGGTGGCAGGAATGATGTGACAAGGACAAAAGAGACAGCAGCTGTGTTACTATCCCATTTAATCCATCACTAAATGCACATGACTGTGATGCCATAAACTCCACCCCTCCTACCACTAGTGGTGGCACCCAAACTTCAGTCATCCCTGCAGCCTGTGTTCCCTAACTCTCCAATGTGACTGGAATTGCTTGCTCCAAATATGCCAACAAACCAGTTTACTAGGGAAATCCCTAAACAAACTTAAAAGACATCACCAACTTAGTCCTCTTTTTGCTAATGACTTTGTATCTAAGCTAAAATAAAAATGACAATTCCAAAAGTATACTGTGCTTACTATAATTTCTCTAGACCAAAATCCAACTGAATTATGTCATAAACTGCAGGAATTATATATTTTCATACATGCAAGGAAGAGCAGCAAGAAACTGGAACCAACACTGGATTGCTGCTTCTACACTGGAAGTTAGCTTGCACAAATGTCAAAGTTCCAAGTGCAGTTTTCAGCATAGATAAATGCTGCTGTCTGCTGGTCACACACCATCTAAGGGCAGCAACAGTAACATATTACCTTACTCTACTTTTGTTCAAATTCTTAGTGAGCAACCGGAATTCCTTACAGCTGGATGTCATTCTGCCATTGCTGGGCAGTGCTGGATAAGATGGATGTATTTCAGAAGAGCACTGAAGTCCTACAAAGAGATCTTTTGGAAAAGACAATGTACTGGGGCTTGTCAAACTGAGTTCTGGGTCTGGTTCTGATTCCAATACAGAGTTAAGAGATGCCACACAAACTATTGGAGGAGGGAACTGCAGGCTAAATGAGAATGAAGAGGACGAAGAGTCAGGAGATCAAACTCCAAATCCCAGTTCTGCCAGTCTCTCATTCAAAGTCTTGTAGATTACAGTGCCTTGTGAACAGAGATGATCTGAGGACAATGGATTAACCTCCAGATTCGTCAAGCAACTCTTGAGGAAATCACCCAGATTTTCAGATGCTGGTCTCTCACTTTCCTTGGAAGATGTTTCAGTAAAACTGGTTTATGCTATTTTGCAGTTAGGTGGTGTTCTTTAATGAACCGATAGCAAATTAACGCAGCTAATGTGCTGAATTCTGAGTTGTGATCCCTCAAAATGCAGCTTTTCCAAACCACTAAGCATCTTACTACTACATTTTATACTCAGGGAGGTACCTTACATACAAAGAGAAGTCATTTGAATACTTAAAACAAATATTGCAAATTGTGTAATGTCAACAATATAGATCAGGCACACCAGCTTCCTGGCACTGCTTCCAAAAGGGATAAAGCAGTAAGGATGGTGGGGCTACTAGACAGGAACTGCAGGGAGGAATTAGCAGGTGGGAACAGAAGCCTTAGCAGAACACCCAGTCATGTAATACTACTAAAATCTGACCACCTACCAAAGGTGGAAAAGAGGATGAAAGGAGAAAGATACAGATATTTCTTTTTCATTTTGTTGGTAAAAAGAAAAAGAAGACAAAAGGACATATGATTATCATTAATTGTCATGAACGACCACCCCAGTTTGATGTATGGGACTCAGTCTAACCCATACAATGCATTCCAGGCCACGAGCCCCACTGGTACTCCCATATCCCATAGCAGCAGGAGAGGTTCTCTTAGTATAGACAGCAGCAGGTCCTGAATTCCTGTAGAGCCAAAAAGCAAACAGAGGAGAAAGTGCATTTCCAGCTTTATCCTTCAGCTGGACTGGACAGAAACTGAGGGGATGCCTTGCCCCAGTTCTGTGAATTCCAAGCAATGCCAGGCTTTTGCACTGAATTTTAAATCAGCGTATTTGTCCTCTCCACAATCCTGAATTAAGTGTCAAGAAACTTGACAAAATCTTCCACTGTTAAAAATTTGTAGCTGGACACCTCCCTGTAAAATAACACAGAGATTGTCCTCATCAACCAAATGCCTCTGGAACTATTTAAATTGCAACACCATGAGCACCCAGAGAGGTGAACAAGTGGCACAACTTTGGACATGGCATCTCAAGCAGAATGGGAAAGAACTGAAGAAAGTCAAGAAGAAATTACTAGATCTAAGTAGCAGGACTCACAAAGGAAGACTAAACTAGCAAGGATTTCTGAATTTAAAAAAAAAAAAAAAAAAGGAGAACAGGGAATTTCGCTGACGCCAAAGGCCATGTTAAGAAGGAAGATGTCTATTCTGCCTATCTGTGGAGAATCAAAGGGCTTAAGTGCAGCAAGTGCAGTTGTGGACACACAGTAATACACTCTAACAAAACCCACAAGGAATAGACCACAAAAGGAGGCTGTGGATTGCCCATTATTTAAGGCACTTAAGAATAAGTTCAGCAGACATCCACCATAAATACTGATGATCTCATTCCAGGGAAAAGGAAATAGTTAATTAGATGATCTCTAGGGACTATTCTAATACTCTTCTGATACTTGGAAGTGAGTGCAAGCACATTCAAATGGGCTGCTAATGCAAGGTGTATATCTATATAATTAATCTACCAAAGTTTGCCTGGTTTTCTCAAGAAACTTACTAACCTGTTATGGAATCCTATACCCATTCATCTGTAGTTCCTAAAACATCCCTTTTGCCCCATCCATCTCCTAAAGACCCACAAAGCTCTTGGTTTAGTTATAAATGATGAAATGACAATGACCCTGAAGAAGTGATGGGTGGACAGGGCGACTCTGGACAGGGTGAAAAATCTAGTCAATCAAGCATAAAAAAAATGACAACAGGTTGTGGTTTCTAATTTGACAGCAGGCAGATTAAAAACCACAAGTAGAAACCACAGCCAGAGCCAGCAACTCAGCAGTTGCAAAATTAACAGTGTTGGGTTACGAAGCATCAACCACAGGCTGATTATCAGCTCCAGGATGTCCCACAGACCATCAATGGAACGTGATAAAACCATTGGAACATTCAGAATGGAACATGTAGAACCTGCAGAACACAATATTCAGTTATAAAGGTGTTCTCAAGATGGTTTTTTCAGAATCTCACATTCAACTTTCTCATTTAGAACACTTCCGTTTTTTTCCATTCACATCATGGAATGTTTTGATTCTTAACACTAGCAACCAAAATTTTATTCCAGAGCAACTTCATCTCCTTCCTGTGTTAAGAGGTAGCACAAAATGTGGAGAAGTATGATAAACTACTCACACAAAGAGGGAGTAGCTTATTAATTTATTTTTTTTTTCTAAGTAGCTGGATATTTTTTAAAAAACCTCATGTTTGCCATTTTCCAAAACGCCACATGCTATACATATCGCCATGGGAGTCTTTTTCACACTTCTCTGAGTGTAGTTCATCTTGAAGAGAAAAATACACAAATTCAATCAAGAAAACCTCTCCAGTATCACCTATAAAGACCAAGTAAATATACATCAAGTGCAGCAGAGGATGACACATTTCAGAGATAAAAAATATTACTCATTTCTACTGCTAAAGTACCCTATTTGTTTGACTACTGAAAACACAATAACTAGTGCACTGACTCAATGACACATGCTAGTTTCATAATTAGGGTGGAGCATGCAAACAACTATAAAGGTTGCTCCAATCTGAGACTCTCACTGCTGGATACATCTGAAAGCACCAGGTTCTGAGTGAGGTAAGCATAACCCAAATATATTGGGTCTTTCAAATCCTTAAACCTAAACTTAGATAATTTTCTTTCTTGGGAAAGTTGATCAATTTTACAGGGAAAAAAACCAAACTCTCTTCATCTAGGTTAAGCATTACTCATCAAATGGTTAATTAAACAAGAAGAGAGTATCAGATATATTTCAAATTGTGACTGCTACTGTCTGTTTTGTTTGCAGTTATTCTTCAAGACAACATCTGAGAAACATGGAACATTTACTCAATGAAAACCTTCTGAAGTATTTCACCCAGTATGCTTTACAGGAGGGCAGCACCAGTGCTCTGTCCATTGGTGGGCTGAAGAATCTACTTCAGAATCAATTTGCACAGTACCTGAAGGTAAGTTCCACTCTCATTGTATTCACTGTGCTTCCATGGAACGCACAAAAAAAAGAAAACACAGGCAATGATGTTTAGGGCAGATTACTGCCCCCAAACGGTTTCACTAAATTCATAATTCTTAAATAAGGTTTGGCTTATAAAACTTCATTTACACTGATGACCAGTAGCTCCAAACAGATATTTGAGCACAGAGTTTATAACTAAATCCTATGAAATCAACTGCAAAAGAATCTAAGAGCTGTTTTGTTTGGGTTTGGCTTTTTGGTCTTTGTTTTTTTAAATGCAGGCCAAATTTTACCTGAAATATTGTACCTGAACCTTATATCCTTCATTTCAATCGAAATAATTAATCATGAATCTATAAAATATATAGAAAAGAATCTATAGCCAAGTAAAACTGTAGAACATTTAAAAGCAAGAGACCTCAGCCAATTTCTATCTAGGTTAAATTACAACCACCACAAAATACAAGAAGTTTTGCCATTCCAGAATGATACTAAGCACTGAAAAGAGATGCCATCAAGATAGAGAGAGAAACACCCATTTCCTGTAGCTAGGAAAAAAAAAAATCTATGTTCTGATTTTATATATATTCTCTGACAAACCTTTCCTGAACCACATTAGGTCTCAGTTTAGGTTCTTCTGCTAGACAAATCTTTAAATGTTGTGTTTTGCACAACAAGCAATTTTTGCTAAAGGTCTGAAAAAAGTGGCACTCCCATAGAAAAATATTTTGAGAACTACAGCAATCCAATTCAGTCATTTCAATTAACATGAAATGGTTTATTAACAGCAGACTCCCAAAAAAACCCTAATAAAACACAAGGGATTTTTTCTTTCCCTGAAAAGACAGCTTAGAAATTGATTGCGAAAAATTAATAGAAATGTGGTGGCAAATTCAGAAATAAAATGTTTTTTATAACACTGAAGACAACTCAGAATCATACCCCTTTTCCCAGATATGTGGAAATGGAACGGTTCAGAAAAAGCAATACTGATGTTTTCTGCCTGGACCTCAGACATTTTCAAGCAAGTCTGTTTCAAGTCTGTTTGCAGACATTTATGGCACCATAATAAATCAATATCAAAACATAACAGGTTGTTACAAAACATGCAGAGATGCATGGTATGAACAAAAGAAAACATTTTATGAACTTAAATTAAAACTCCAAATTTGGTTTATATTATTTAATTAGCATGATCAGGGTTGTTATCAGAATATTCACTGCATCAGGATGCTACATGCACTCTTACCAGACACAACAAATAAAAGAAGCTAATAACAGAAACTGAATTTAATACATTAGCAAGATGTTTTTAGCAGTGAATACAGTATTCCTATTAAAGAGGGGAAATAAAGGGAAAAAGATCTTCAGATCCTGGCCCAAAACATAAAGAAATTAGCAACATCTTCTCAAAATGTGCATGCAGGGCTCAATTAAGTATATAATAAAGGAGTAGGTCGTATGCATAATAATTTTTACTGGTGATTATGTACCTGCTGCAGCTATTTCACCTGCTCCATTTCCCAGATTCCAAATTTACCCAGAAGACTGAAGTAACCCATCTGAGTAATACTCGATATTTCTCAAATGGTTATATATTCTTTTTAACATTTTTGGCAGGCAATAGCAGACACTGTCCTATTAGTTTAACCAGTCAAACCAGTAAATACAACACCACCAGTAACACCTTCAAGTAACACTGACTGTTATTGACTGCATCATTTCTTGGCAACATTCTTCACAGAAAAATGCTCATGGTGATCTAATTATTTCATTCTCTCTTTTTTAATTCTTGTCCTATAAAAACAGGATCAATTCTCCCTTGATAACATAATTAAATCGTTGGACAAAAATAAGGATGGAACTGTCAGCTTTGATGAGTTCATTATGATTGTAAAAAAGATAACTGGTACAGGACAGTGAGGCATCTGCAAGAACAAGTATCGCTGCTTTGAAGAAGAGCCTGGCATTTGTTTACATTACACGAGCATCTAAACCCACAGATTTGTAATTATTTTAAAGTATATGGAATAAAGATTTAACAGATAACTATGTTTGTACTGTATTTTGTCCACAGTCACCAGCCACACATTACAGCTAAAATGCCTTCCAACTAGTTGAGAACTACTGTTTCTATTTCACGCTACATTTGAGGTGTTATTTAACAAATCCTGCTTTACCTGGGCTATTATTTGGACCTTTAGAGAAATTCAAATCACAGAGTTTCACACAAAACACACAAAACACACAAAAATAAAGGTGTAGCAGATGTGTTTTCATGCGCATTATTATTTACTTCAAGAAGAAATTAGTGAAAAAGAAATATGAATAACAGATATTTAGAAGATAAGTAATCAGTGGATTAGGCACTAATTCTACTTGAGAACTTGGAATTTTGGACTGAATTTTAACATCATCATTCATTATCTTGATAAATCACTTAGATCTCAGAGTTACTTAAGGACTTAAAGACTCAGCTTAATTGCAAAGCCTGTGAAGTGCATTCAAGGTCCCGTACTACTATGGCTCCTATCCCTGAATTTGCCCTCCATTAAATGAGAAATAAAGTACTCCACACCAGTGATTCATGAATAGAAGCATTAAAAATATGGCGTTTAAACATTATATGATTGCCCTAACATGCTCCCAGGCCATTCTTTTCTAAAACCCCTTTAGTTGTTGAAATGCGTTATTTCATGGAAGAAAGAAAATCATATGTATTACTTTTTTGCTGGTTTACAAAAATATTCTAAATTAACAATATGCTTTGATTTCCAAGTAAATACATTACATGCATATCACACGAACTAAGCTCCACTAGTAACTTTACACACACACCAAAGTACAATCACAGAATTTTAGGACATACTTTTGCATGTGTGACACATACATTCTTTTTCATTTCTTAGACGACTTGAGAAATTTTGGAATTCAATCAGGTTACTGACATCCTGAGTAGGAAGCATGGGCACAGGAAACTAACGTGTTTTAAGAGTGTCACCTACTGGCAAAATATACTACTGCACAATTTCTTGAATATATAGAAAATGCAGTTATTTTTCCCAGAGCTACAGGTTCAGGTTCATGATCCTATACAAGGTGTAATTGTTCATGAAGAGCAACGATCACTATTAAAATTAGCTGGTTTATATCAAAGGGAAAATAAAAAGAAAATTATTTCCAGAAAGTCTTATTTTTTCTTCCAGAACAGTATTAGATGCAGTTGCAATAAAACTGACAAAGAACATAATTAAAAGGATCATAAAAGAAAAAAAAAAAAAAAATCTAAGTTTAATAGTAGAGGAAGATGAGGGAAATGGAACAAAACAAATAACTCTTCATCCATCCAGCGAATCCAGTTTACTAGCAGTTAAGACCATACAGTTTCCCTTTAAAGGAGTTATTTCTGAAATTACTATTAGCACGAGAAAATTCATACTAAGCTCTACACTCAAGAAAATGCATTATCTTTCTGAACAGCCGTCCTCCTGCAAAGAGCACTAAAAATTTACCTATCATTATTTTTCAAAAAGGCTAGGAAGTAAAGCAGAAAGCTTAAAAATATATAATGGGAACATCACTTGCAAATAATCAACCAAGATGAGACGAAGAGTTTGGGCTGTGCTCAGAGCTCATGTACCTCCTCATCTTCCCTACTGAACTAGGGCAATGCTCCAGGCTTGGGGAAGAGTGGCTGCAAAGCTGCCCTGGGGAAAAGGGCATTGAGGTGCTGGAGTATGTCCACAAAACAGCAACAGACCTGATGAAGGGTCTGGAAGCACAAGTCTGACATGGAGCTGCAGAGGAAGCTGGGGTTTAGCCAGGAGAAAAGGAAGCTCAGGCATGACCCAATCCATCTCTACAACTGCCCAACAGGAGGCTGTAGCCAGGTGCGGATTGGGCTATTCTCCCAGGCAGACAGCAACAGGATGACAGGTGTGCCATGGAAGGTTCAGGTTGGAAATCAGAATTAATTTCTTCTCTGGAAGGGTTGTTAAGGTTGTGATTGGAATGGGCTGCCCAAGGATGTGGTGAGGTCATCATCTCTGGAGATGTTCAAGACACAAACATACATGGAACTTAGGGCAATGGTCCAGGTGACAAGGTGGCATTTGGCTTATAGTTGGAGTTGATGATTTTGAAGGTCTTTTCCAACCTAAATGATTCTGTGTTATACTGAATTACATGAGTACTTGGTAATTGTAGGTTTTATTTGCAGCAGAAAGGTTCGAATTTCTATAGATGCAGACAAAAAAGAGAAACAAAAGAGGCCAAAAATATTTTCTAAGTACTTTAGATTAAACTATCAACTTCAGCAGCACAGTTCTGAGTACCTGAACACTTAGCAAATCAAGAAGCAATGTAAGTAGCTGCGTACTTTATGGTGTCCCTCAGTTCCCCTGTCAAACTACACATCAAGTTTTGTCTCTTTTCCAAAAAATAAAAAGAAATGTAAGTACTGCCTTGCCAGTACCTTTCTCCTCCCTCTTCAGTTTTCAAAGAAGTGGAAACCAAAAGAAAAGTACACAGCTTCAGTCCTAAGTTAGCACACAGTGGCATCACAAGATATTATCAGTGCTGATATACTCCAATTAACTTTCTTGGATAATGAAACAATCACATCAATTTGACAGTTCAAAAGCTTCAGTAATCTGCTTCTCTTCCAATTGTTTTTATTGATTTTATAGAATGTCTAAAGAGCTTTCAGCACAAGCTGGATTCTGCTAAGGCAGATTATTTAGCAGCTGTCATTATTATCTCCCACTTGGAATGATTTACATCTGTTTCTTATCCAGAACTGAGATGTCAAAGATCAGATTAAGATGCTGAAATATGACTGTCAATAACCAATTTCAGAACCTTAATGCAACTCAGAAAAACAGGATATCCATCATACATTATATACTGTATCCATCATACATTACATACTGTAATGATAACAGTGCAATTGTAAACAATGTATTAATCTTCTATGACACATACATCCACTCCATTATTTTCTTAACTTTACGTCCACATAATTTTCAATTTTCTCTTTAACTTATCTACCTTACTTGCCCTTGAATGTTAAACTGCAAATCACCCAGTTAAATACCATTAAATAAAACTGACATTCAAAAACTCTAGAAATAAGGATGCCCCAGAATCAGTCTTGTCTGCTCGACCTTCTTACAACCTAAAATCTTACAATGAGCTTTCAACATCTTCCACATTTTACAACATAATTGCTATTAAGAAATTGACCCCTGCAGTGAAAGAGTACATCTTCGCACATAGTTAAGGAGAAAGGAAGAGACCTCCAACTATGGCAAGGCCACAAATTTGATGCCAAAAGCAAAGTTTACCTTCACTCACCTGAGGAAGTCTCTAAACATCACCAAGTTCTAGCAGCCAGTCTCACCCTGAAACTCTTAAGGTCTTTATCTTCAAAAGTTCAGACTAGATTATCTTTCCTATGCAAATACTCAACTTTGACAAACTGAGCAAATGCTCTAAAAACCCTCTTATTTGTGCATTTCAGACTAAGCAGACATGGAAAAAAAGTATGCTTTAATTGTAAATCCCAACAAAATTCTTTTGAAGGAAATTAATACAAAAACAGTAGGCCACTGAGCAACTCACCTAATTTGTCACTAGAGAATGTTACATCTCACACCAAGATACTGATTTATTTTTCATATTTATTTCTCTTCTTTTTAATTTTCTTAAAAACCCTCTTTTCCTGATCAATTTAAATGTTTTACTACATTAATAATGTGATGAAATCACTCTAAAATCCTATAATCAGCATATGATGCAGAAGGCCCTGCCATATCTGGGGGGCATGGACATTTTTGTCAAAAGGAGAACCATAAGATGCATGGGGAGGAAGGGTGTAGTGGTTATTTATTATATATATATATATATATATATATGTATGTATGTATACGCATATATACATATATATATATATATATACACATATATATATATATATATATACACATATAAAGGAAATATAAGAATTTTTCAACCCATTTCCATTTAATCCTTATCTTGTCATATAAATTTTTATTTTGGTAATAGCTTGTGCTACACCTTTCAGCTCCCTTTTATACTTTATTCCCTAATAAAACCAACTTACTCATTGTCTACTCCCAGCATGAGTTGACACACGGGGAAACCAATAGAAAAATTACAAAAACAAAGCTAAGGCAGTTCACAGAAACAAATAGGCAATGGCAAGAGACTATCAAAAGAAAATACCTTTCTAAACAATACTGAGCAAGGACAGTAGACACCACCTCATGTCCTACCATGTAAAAATATAGATAGATTTTAACTAGCACAGAGGTAACTCCCTTTTTAACAAAGACATATGTTCACAAAACACATGCAGGGAAAAAACAGTACTTACAACTGGGTTTTTAGTGTCTGGGTCAAATTCTGTAGAATTTGCATCTGGAACAGAAGTTCAAAGTAAACACAGTACATTTGTTCTACATGCACTACAAACTCCTAGCAACTCTGTGGCATTTCAGGGCTTGTCTATATTTATGTTACAATCTTACATGTTGAAACTGCACCACTTTTGAAGCAATCACAGGAAGCATATGACCTCAGACACATAAGTTCCCTTTCCTGCTTTCCAAAACACTTTCCTCTCAGCTCTTGGTATTAGAAATTAATTGATAAGTTAAATCTCTTCATACTACTACTGCAGTGGCTCTTGTTTGGCCACTGCTAATGAAGGCAAGTGAGAAAACCACTTCTCAGTTTTTACTTCTCACCACCTGCACACTTCAGAAAGAGAATACAGAGGTGAACTATAAGTACACTTCCTTCCACACTGTTTAGATTAAAAAGCAAGTTTCAAACAATCTACATAACAGAGTTCTTACTCCCTTGCACAGAGAGGTAGCACAGGGTACTTAGCTGAAAATTATTTTGCTGCAAGAACTAAGTATCTAACAATCACAGAATCTGTAAACAGTTCTAATAACAGACATACATTTCACATAGAGAATAAAAATTCCTCTAAACAAATCATATTCACACCAGCATACTGAGCTCACCTTCCCAATTTAAACAGTTTCTTGCAAATTCCACAACTGCTAACTGCATTCCCAGGCAAACTCCTAGAAGAGAAAACAAAACCTCCAGAATTTCCAGGACAAAGAACAGGACTGACTAAGTACTTGCTGTTCTGTCTTAAACTTGACTGCTTTGAAATCTTGGTGTTCATTGCATATACACAGACTTACAAAAAGCTAAACCAAAAGTGGCTGCTCAGTGTAAAACTCACACTTCAAACTTGGCACACTATAAATACATGTGACACAATTATGTGCTTTAAGTCCTTTCAAAGATATTTTATTCCTATCGTGTATTTTACCAATAATTACTGCAAAGACAAACAGAAGCTGAAAGCCTGGGTATATCCAGGTTCAAACTTTGCTTTGGCAACTACTCAAGACACTTAAAAAAAGAAAGAAATGTGGAGTAAGAAGTAAAGCCTCAGAGGCACTTACACAAACAGCACTTAGCTTATAGGACAGATGACGTCTTTGGACTTTACTGTAATAACATGTACCAATAAGTCAAAAAAAGCATTTAATATAGCAAAAGTGGTCCAAAGACACCTATGTTTTCTGCACACTGTTTAATAAAGAGAACTATAAAATTACAATGAGAAGCAGACTCTTCATTTTTGTAAATGCAAAGTAGACCTTTGCAGAAGGGATCCTTTTTTTCCTTCCTCATACAGCAGATGTGGTACAGGACTATGCTCCTGGGGATTCTTAACATGGCAGATATCACACCACCACACATACTTCCCTAAGACAGGATCCTTCCCTAATGTGGGGGTTTGGGTCAGATTTTTATTAATCAAATCAATTAGTTTGCTATACATCTCCTAAACACAATTTCTCACTCTAATGATCTTACCAAGAAAAGGTTTTTTCTTTGTTCTTGCCCAGGAGATAGCCTGGAGTTTGCCTTCTGTTCCCCTAATTCCAAAACCTCCTGGGACCAGAATGCCACTGTAATGACAGCCATATAAAAAGGAATTAACATGTAGAATCAAGCCAGCTGAGGAATCCACACAACTTGAAGATTCTTGAGGTTATAACTAACAAACACAATACATGAAAGGCATGTTTTATATGACCATTCAGAATATCAAGAAATTAACTCTAAATTTGTTTCATCTACCCACCTCGATTCTCATCTGACCAATATCACACTTCAGAGTGAAATTCCCACTGCTTAAATAAATATTGCTCAAATAAACTAGCTACATATTCATTACTTAAAATCCTAACACCCAAAGTTTAGGTCTTCTAATACCAAAAAACCTAGGTAAGAAACAATATCCCTTTAAAAATACAAATTAAAATCCTAGCAATGATTCTTAACAGAGACATTTGCACTGTGCATTTACGAGCACCTTTCACTGTGCTGCATGTTGACAACAAAAAACCTCTGACAACTGATCTGCACTGTAAAGAAAGTCCAGATATCCAAAAAAGCAAAACAACAACAAAAAATCAAAACCCTAAACCAACAACCAAAAAACTACAATTTGTGTAAAGAGATTTAACAGACTTTGAGGATATACGTTGATCCTTCAATTTGCTGAAGCTTTTCACCACCCATGCAATATATCTTTTCATGTAAGTAACAGAAGTCTGGATGCCTTGAGAAATTATTTGATATATTGAAGCAGTTTTTCATCACATGAAATAAATACCATGGTCTGCATTTGGGATACAGAATGCCCAATGTTACTTACTCTGCTTTGCACAGTTTGTGCCATGCCTGGTGATATTTCACTGAGTTCTCTGCTTCCGTAGAACGTTCAAGTTCTGTTGAATCTATGTACTAATAAAGAAAAGTATGCAATGAAATGGTCTCTTCTTCCACAGAATGAGCAGCAGACAGTGTAAAATCAAGCATTTAGAGAAATTATTAAGAGTTTCAAGTGAATTTGCCAATAAACTGTAACGATTTCACTGAAGACCCAGTATTTGCTTTCAAGACCGAGTGTTTGCTCTATTTGCGGCAATCTGTGCTCTTTTCTTTGCACATAGCTCAGGAGCTGTGTTTGCCTACAGCCCTGTTTGGCACCCTCCAGGTAAGCAGACTAACTACAATGCTTTCTAACGCTGAACCCAGGTTATTTTCCTATGGCAAGCAAGAAGTGGTGCTGACCTTATCCTATCATCCCGATTGGATGTGGCCATCATGTTTACTTTCCTGGATTTTGGGTACCACAGCTTGTCCAGTCACTGGAAAAATCTGCATTGTCTGTGAGAAAGATGTTCCTGGGGACTCTTGGGTAGAAAGGGAGAAAAACCCATTATCTATTCTACTAGAAGTACTGCATTAGAATCTCTAGTGTCATTAAAAAACACAGCTCCTGATGCACCACTAGAGTGAAGTGAGGGGGCAATGTACTGCACTGGGGACACAAAAGATCAGAGTTTGATTCTGGGATTTGTCAGTCTTTTTCTCAGATTAACAAAATTAACCCCATTCTGAGGTAGAGTCCATCCTCCATAAAAATGAGATCATCTGAAATGGCAGAACTCATCTGTGTGCAGAGAAAGGCAACTGACAAGGAGATTGCTGCAAGCTCCCCAGACAAGACAATATTTTGCTTTCTAGCAAATATTTTCTATTTTTTCCCCATTCCAGAAGCCATCAAAAATACAACAGAAAAATAACTACTTTTGAATGTTGCAATTCTATACTAGAGGAATATTTCACAACCAACCACAAAAAGATACTATAATACTGCAAGGTTGGAAAGAGAAACTAATGGCAGTTGGAGTTAATTATATTTTCCTTGCCAAACATACTGAGAAGAAACATTTATCAAGTAAAGAAGCATCAACCTTTCGTCATTCAGATTAAGAAGCTCCTTCAGAGTATGGGATTATACTGAGAGCCTTTGGGCAAAAACACTAAAAGGAGGTTTGGACATGCAGTTAAGTACAGTGGGAGCTGTGTCTGTTAACATTTCAACACTGCAATGGAGCTCAGCAACCATCACCTTTCATACTAGTTAATGCAGAAGCCTCACCACAATTAAGACCAGCTGCACATGAAGCTTGCTGTGCATTTGCAGACAAGGCAACTTTCACCTTTTTTGCTAAAAGCAAAGCTGTTTTTCATACATAAAAATTTCTCACTCTGCAGCTGTCAGTACGAAACACTGCAGAGACACAATCACATAGGTCAGAAAGGACATTGGGAAGCCTCACTCCCTGCTCAAAGCAAGTCAAATTAGAGCAGGCTGCTTAGGATCATTTCCAGTAGGATCTAAACATCTCCAGGGATCAATTCCGGCTGTTTCCACTTTCTTGTTTCTTCATGCACACAGAAACAACTTTTTAGAATATTAGCTAATAATTTTTTTTTTTTTTTTTTTTTTTTTTTTTTTTTTTTTAAAGACTGGTACATTTGCCCCTTTCTAGTCATAGACTAATTAGGTTGGAAAGGATCTCTAACATCACTGAATCCAACCATTAACTCAGGACTGCCAAGTTCACCAAGTTCATGTGTCATGAAAATAAGTGAAATCTAACTATCATAGTAAATATAAATTTGCAGATAAAGTCTGCTTTTTCATCAGATCCAGTTTTGGGTAATTTCAGTGTTCCTTTCAGATAAGTTCAATTTCAAATAAAATAATTAAATATTTAAACATTTCTTTTAAAAAATGGGATGCTTGGCCAGTCTGTATTTATCTGCATGATTCATTTTCTAATTTTCACATGAATTAAAACTGCCTCACATGATGGGAACTAGTAGGTTACCACAGAATGATACAATAGTAGAATCAAAGTAGTCCTGAAAACAAAAGCCAGAAATATCCTCACCATTAAATCCAGTTTGTAATTAATTGCCAGCGCAGAGTGTTCCAGAGCTTTGAAAACAGATGCATAGCAGTCACTCAGTTTTGTGTACTTGCCAACGAGAGCTATGGAACACACCTTCAGCAACCTTTCATACCTGACAAAAACAAGTTCTTCAGTTACTACACCACATTTCACAAAAAAAAAAAAAAAAATTTTAACTGTGCCTTTTTTTTTTTTTTTTAAACTCCACAAAATACGTCCTAAAATTTCCAAACTGCCAATGGTTTTAAACGCAGACCATTCACAGGTGTCAATCAGCATTATACTCAGTCACCAGTTTGGTGACTTCATAGCAGCTAAAACCTAACTTGAATTACAGCACTTCAAGAGAAAGAAGCAGTATATAAAATACCTGCAAGCCATTTTCTTCCACTTCATTAGAAGATCACTTGGCTGGTCATCAATAGGTAAATTTAGCCTCTGTTTAAAATACTTAATGATGCCTTGTTCCTCCAATAGGATTGGTACTCGATAAGTAGAAGAAACATCATGAATAAATATCACCTAACAAAAAAAGGCAAAACACGAAAAACTTACATAGTTTTTTCATAGGAATATTCATTCTACTTTTGGATACTACATGCATTTTTTTATTCTACACACATTCTGGTTTTTAAATACCTTCCTCTTGAATGAGCAGGACAGCACAGCTAATATTTAAGGTTCCATTAAATCTACAGGAAAAAAGTTACTCAAAAAGTAAAAATGTGTTTTACTTCTTCACACCATCATACAGGCTTGTCAAGCCTATCAATGCATCAATTTTAATGCAAACATCTGGCCCCACAAGCACTTACACTTGCTAGCACTTCCTCCTCCACTCTCACAAACTTGAAGAGTATTAACCATGAAAGCAAGAAAACAAATTAAACCTAACAAAACAGACCTAATTTGGTTGTGACAAAGTCTCCTAAAAGTATTTTGTTAGTGAACTAGGCTATGAAATTACTGAATACAGTCCGTTCAAGGACCTTTTTGTTACAAACACATTTATAAAGTGCATCCAAGCTGCCAGCAATTAAGCTGGATGTGCTTGGTTTACCTGAGATCACAGAGCTCAGAATCCTGAGCACAAGTGTCTCTTCCCTGAACACATGAACAGTAAAGGATTGTCTCTTTGTTACCCTTAAGCTGCTTCTGTTCATCACAAACTTTGTACATGTGCGTGCTGCCCCATGCCTCTCTATGTGCCCATTCAATCTGAAATGCCACATAACCACTTGCATCTCTTGTACCTTCAGCATTATCAATTACTCTGAAGAGTAAAATGCTCTCACTTGCAAAAACATTAAAGAGCAGTTGATTAATCAAAACGAATATTTGGATAGTAATTAATTGCAAACTATTAAGGGAAAAACCACACATGAATTATAGAAGAATATATAAATATACAGTGGATGCATGCTTAAGGGCATAAATAGCCTATTATATATTATCACAATAAGAGTGTTCATGTGGCTGTGACCATCTGTGGACATAAGAAGATCAACTAGTTTTAACCACACTTAGTTCATTCATTATTATAATTACCTGAGATAACTGATGGGTAATAAATACATAATAATAAATAATAAATAAAACCAGACACAGCTGTGAAAATAGTACCATTTCATGCTATGTATAACAACTAACCATGCACTCAAAATCTATTTTTTATTCACTTTTACACAATATGCATTTAAATTATTAATCACTGTTTGACATAAAACTTAACATATATACTCATGATATTTTGAAAATGTTACAACATCCATAACAGCAAGATAAAAATTATAAAACCAATTACATATTAATGAAGCAGTCAGAAGTTGAAAACAGAAATACACAGAAATATTATGCACATTACCACATGCAATATTGAAGTACAGACCTGCTCAGGCTCCACATGACAAAACATGGAAATCTTCTCCTTCACAGCCATCTCTATAGGTTTTGCACTTCTGCAGACTATCTATCATAACAAAAGGAAAAACTTCAAATATTTACTAGGCAAACCAATAGAAGATCCTCAATATTTCACAGAGAAATTAATCTCCTTTGGAAGCAGAGCACCAACAAATGTGCCTTTTTTTACTCTTTCCCCTTTTTTGGAGTTCTACAATATATCATAGCTCACAAATATCTACTAGCAAGGCAGAAGTAAATCAGTCACTTGTCCATACTGACCAATTTTCATTAATCTTTCATTAGCATTCTCTGTAATATTGCTTCCTCGTATTTTTCCTTCTTGCAGCTACTACTGTATTACTCTTTGCCTCAAGTCTAGCAGCTCTGTAAGTATGAATATGACGAATCAAAAGGAATATTGTAATCTTATCAGTAAGATCAGATTTAAATTGAGAGTAATAATAGTTTGCATGCATGAGTATTCCAGTATTTCAGCATCTTTTTAATTTACACATCATGACAAAAAGGAGGCCAAAGAAAACTAATTCATAATTGTATGGACTTTTTACTGATGCTAGTATTTTGCTGATACATTTAAACTCCAGTAATTTTAGAAGATATTGATAATTTTTAACCAATGAAGAAAAAAATTATATGCTTTGGTGGTTGTTTGAAGGGGTCTTTTTATGTTACTCCAGACAACTAGAATCAAAATGCAGAACTGCTCTAGTAAAGTGCCTAATGATTACTCAGTCTTCTCCCTTAAGTTATTTTGAAACCTGAAAGTATAACAAAAATTAGCATGATCTTTGTATGAGATCACTTCATTACTTTCTCCATATTTCTACCAAATCCAACTACTTAATTTATCAAGCCCTTTTGCTCAGAAACTTGTACATGCCCTTTGATCACCTTGCTAATGCAGTTTAGGTACACTGATACTGATGGAATCTAATTAACTTACCCTATGCTTAAAAGTAATTCTAGAAACAGAAAAAAAGTGCCAAGTATAAAGAAAAATTAGTGTGCTTTTAAATCAAAATGTAATTAGGAAACAATTTGTACATTCTATTCACATAAGCACAATTCATATGTAAAATTTAGTACAGTTTGAAGCTGAAGATGTAACTCAAAAACCTGGATAGTATAAGCACATGAGCAAACCCACTTTGAAATCTATTGTCTGTCTTCAGAGATAGATTTATAAAAGTTATTGCAGGCACATAAATCAAAAACATCAGAATCAGCACAAAAATAACAAAACTAAAATAAAGTGGCAGAGATGCACCATGAAGAAACATAACAGAAGATGAGGAACAACTGAATCCAACAGGGCTGCTCTGACAAGCACATACTCCAAGTGCTGCATCTGAGTCCAGGATCTCTGCAGCCACAGCGTGTTCTTTTGGCACTCAGAACTTCCCCCTGGGCAGAACAGAGAGGCTGGGGCACACAGAGCTGAGCAGCCACCCCAGGGATGACCAGGAACAGGCAGGGATTCGGAACAGGATGAGCTAGGCTTAGCTTGGCAGCACAGCACATGAAGGAAGCTTTCCTGGCTGCTGCTGTAGGAGCCGCCCTGTGTGCTGCCCTGGCCAGGACAGCAACCATTTAAATATTGTCCTGAAGCAGCACTCAAGGAGCTTTAAAAGGGCACCAAGAGGCTGCACCTTGAGTGAGATCTGTTCCTGCTTCAGGTGACAAGATACTGTGCTCCTGTCAGTCCCAGAGCTGCCCCAGGCAAGAAACCAAGATTCAAGACAGTGACTATGTTTCTCTGTTCTCCTCTTATTACCCACTTAGCAGGCCTTTTAAAGAAAGTTATTTTTTGGAGGGGAGGGAGAAGTCAGGCCCTGGCAAGTGCCTTAAAGGCATTCAAAAAGAATAGGCAACTTTCCCTACGCAATTAGCACTTCAAGAGGATTTTGGAGATTAGGCTCTGAAACTTGGAATGAAGTACAGCATTGTATTAATAAAAGTCCTGTTCACAAACTGGTTATGATTACCATGTCAAACCTTTTTGACATCAAACACATCTTTCACATATCCTGTTTCCAAATCCATTTGTTTTGCAGTTAAAAACACTCATTCATAAATGTAAAAGGAAAGTGCTCAAAAAACACAAAGAAGCACAACATAAAATTTAGTTGGGTGACCATTTTTTAAGAATAATTTTTCTTTTTTGAGGATATACACATTGCTTCTTCTTAATAATGCATAAAAAATTCTGAATGTTACAAGACAGAAACATTTTAGGTTTGAGATTTCAATTATTTTTAGCAGTGAATAATTATTTTTGTAATAAGATGCCTTTAGAAGAACATAGCCACAGTCCCAAGATACAGCAAGAAGCTAGTTGAATAAAGTTAGCTTAGAGTGATTTTGAGTAATTTGATTTCCTGTGGTTTTAATGGAGCTATGCAGCACATATTTTGCATTTCTTCTAAAATTCTGGTCTCTCCTGAGGGACTATGGCTTATTCTTTGAACACAGGTTATGCAAGGACATTTCTAGATGAACTATAAATAAAAATCTGTATTTATTGACTCACCAAATCCGGAGACAAGCCTAGACCCCTCAGTGCCCGAACACTGTTCTGTGTTGGTTTTGTCTTCTGTTCACCAGTAGCATTAGGCTGGAAAGGCACATTTTGAAAGCTCAAACAGCAACTAATATCTACTAACAAAGCAGTTACAGATTGAAAGAAAAAATCCATTGCAAGTAATACTATTTGAAGGAAATAAACATACCCAAAGAGAGCCATAATATGCCAGAAACAGAAATAGCCCCACTGTGATTACTTGTATATGAAATACTGTGAGGAAAGCACAGGATCCCACTTCAGGTCAAATCTATTTTTGTTTTTATTGTTGTTTTTGTTTTCAGAGAAAAATTTCCATATAATTGGCTCAGGCAGAAGAATATTCCAAAAGTTGGATTTGGCTAAAAAATCGAGAATGTCCAACACAGCATACAGCCTTCAGTGGCTGTTCTTGGAATATTCAGATGTAGTGTATAGTTCTGTTCTCAAATACATGGAATTAATCCTACCAATTGCTGTTCAATCCTCTAATCCACAGCTGTAGTTGGTAATTATCTTTTTGTCTGTAGAAGGTGAAATCTATCATCATTCCAATCCAATCTGCCATCATTCCAAACCTTTGTTTACCAAAATATCCCCAGTGAGTAATGAAGCAAAATTTAGAGTTCTAATGAAAAAATACTTTTAGTCCTGTACAAGGAGTTATAGTGATCTTGACTTGACTCCAGCATGAAAGGGTTAATGAGACAAGTAAACAAATAAAAAGCCAATATAGAGTAAAATTTATTTTATTAATTCTAATAACTTACCTGTGGTACTAGGCTAACATGGATATTACAGAAGTTCTCTCTTTTTGCTTTGAACTGAAACTGTCTAAATGCTTCAACAAATGGCATTCCTTCAATATCTCCAATGGTTCCACCCAGCTGAAAAGGAAATGGATATGTCAGAGTGGCAGAGAGCAGAAACAAAAAAAAAAACATCTCTTATATATTTCAAGATGTTTTCTGAAACTTTCATCTAAAAAAAACCCTGACAATTGAAATTTGCAAAGATACTCTACAAAGTACTTTCATGTACTCTGCACAGTTTGTTTCTTGTGGAAAACATTAAGCAATTTTCCATTTTTGTTATGTTCACTTTCCACCAAATACAAAAGCTTCCCATGGGAAGATGTGTGGTGCTGCTGAATAATTCATGCTTCACACT
The DNA here is from genome assembly GCA_030060385.1 of Muscicapa striata striata. NCBI lineage: Eukaryota > Metazoa > Chordata > Aves > Passeriformes > Muscicapidae > Muscicapa > Muscicapa striata. Next base: position 3,978,540 of record JAREIS010000031.1, read on the forward strand.
GCCTTCAAAGTGGTGAACCAGTAATCAATAGTTAAGCTGATGCGAAGATGTTCATACAGAAAAATTTTATTCTCTGTCAGATGAACAAATATTTGTGATTAACTAGAGACAGATATTTCTCAGTATTATCACAACTTTCCAACATCAATAATTGTTTATTACCAAACTAAAATGCAAGATTAAGTCCATGCTGAAATTTATTAAGACAGAAATCAGACGCCTTTCAAAGACACAGAGAGCTACAGCAGACTAAGCACTGAATAAAACAGCTTTGTACACAAGTCTGATAAAATAGTCGTATTTCAGAATGATCTTTCTGTGCCACCATGTGGTTTTTGACAGAATTGCATATTTCTGTTCATCCAGTACCAGAAAAACTGACAACTAAATTTGTATATCACACGCATTTAGTCTAACTCCTTCAGGATTTTACAACAGAAGAATGTTAAAATTATTTTTCTTTAATACTCTAAAAATAATTATATCAGGCTGGAAGTTTAATTGTGTAATAAAAAAATCAAAACATAAACAAAACAAAAAACCCTGCAATTAAAGGACTATACATAGTCCTTTATGGACTATGGAATATGATCATCACTTATTAATGTTTTTGTGCAACTCTTGTATTTATTTTTCATATTTGTTTTAAATTAAGCATTTGACTCCCACTGTGAACATCATAAAAAAATCTATAGATATACTGGTAAGTATACTTCAATCAAGGCAGATTCTTCTGCATAAGAAACACTGAGTAATTCTGCTGCAGGATCACAAACCTTATGGTACTATTGATTGGAGTGGTCACTTCTGGCACTAAATCTGTGACATCTTCTGTCAAATTCTCAAATATAATCTTTTTTCATTATATTCTGCTGTAATAGTATTACTAGCAATTATTGGCTTTCATCCAGTTGGCTCAATGCCCTACTGACACTGGGTAAAATTCATTGTTTCCATTGTGTAGGACATCAGCAGGTTAAGAAATTAACAAAGTTGCCTCCAGAAATCTTAAAGATAACATCAGAAAGTGGGAAACAAAATTACACATTGTTTAAATGTATTCCTTTAAGCTTGACCACAGGCAACAAGACAAACATTTGAAGTTCCATGGAATGGAATGTTAAAGGTTCTCCTACTGGCCATAAGAGATTTCAGATATTGCACAAGTTTTCTCAATACTATTAATAGTATAAAGCCTCAGTTAAACATCTGGATCTTGGAATAGACAGTTCACATGACAGTAACTGCTTTAATTCTCCAAGTTAATAAACTCCTAAGAAACTCAATTTCAGCCATATTCTAGAGTGGATTTAGTGAAGTAAATGGAAGTCAAAGAGATAAGACCACGCCTATCCCTTTCAGAACAAACCAAAGAATATAGAATGTGTCTTTGAATTTCAGCTCTCCATAAAACTTCAGTCTGACCTTTTTACACCAAGGAGCAAAGAGAAAGCAAACAAGCTCATTGTGTTCACTGCAGATATACAACCTAAAAGATTGAGATACTTACCTCAATTACACAGATTTGTGGCTCTCTTTTGTCATCATCCACTGGAACTTTTGCCTGATTCATTACCCATTCCTGAACTGCATCAGTAATGTGTGGAACAACTACAAAACAATACCAAAGAAGGCAAGCACAGCTTACTTTAGGCCCATATACTAATTTTTGCATGCAAAAGGGGTAAAGAGAGTAGAAAGCCAAGAAGAAACTACTAGGTCCTTTCTCTAGTTCTCCTTTCCTTGAGCCCAGAAGCCAAACATTACAGGAATATGCCCATATCTTTTGGAAGGCAGAAAGGAGTAAAGTGGTGCAGCAAGAAGCAGCCTGTTCTAGCTGATCCCTTGTTTTGTGAAGACTGAATGGACTATTATCCCACAGAATTTAAAAAATTACCTTGAACGGTTTTTCCCAGATAATCACCATGTCTTTCTTTGTTAATGACATGCTGGTATATCTTTCCAGTGGTGATGTTGTTGTCCTTATAGAGATTGATGTCCAAAAATCTCTCATAATTTCCCAAATCTAAGTCAACTTCTCCACCATCATTCAATACAAAAACTTCACCTGAAAAAAAGAAAGCGAAAACAGACAGAAAAACAATAAAATAATCAGAAATTATTAAACACACAGCAAGAATACCACAGACATCTTAACAAAGAAGGAAAAAAATTAAATTACATATGACAACAATGTATCAATAAAGCCCACACTGCAACTCAATCTGCACTGTCATTCTGTATGACTTAATATCCAAGTCATTAGTTTTACATTGAAAGTGCATCCCTCAGAATCATATAGTTTTGCAAATAAAATGTGAATTATATTGCCAAAATATTTAAGCAGCATAAATATTTAACCAGCATTTCAACACCAGAATAATCCTTCATTGGAAGAAAACAGTCTCTAGGAATCATAAATCAGAAACAAATAAAATATTCATTTACTTGCAGGACAGAAAACTTTGCTTTTATAAGCATGAATTAGTGTACATGTTCAAGGTGTTTCACTTTAAATTCTTGTTGTTTGGACCTGTTTTAATGATTGAAGCTTGGATCAGGAGTAAAGTTACGACGAACAAAAATGCTTCTTCAAACATGATCACTGTTTCTGAGTCAGTTGTTTCACCCAGTATATTTGGCTCACCATGTCCACAGCAAGGGTTATTTCTGACCCTGAAAAATCCACTTAAAATACCCTCCAAGTTCACATTTTTCTTAGCCCTCCAAAGAGTCTCTAAGCTCTGAATCTAGTCAACTTTTGACAGAACTCAAGTTGCTAGATCTTGAGGTAAAGCTGGAAAGCTCTTCAGAAAAACTGTAAATATTTTGCCATGACCCAATAAATCAATGGCAAAACAAGATACCTGACTAATGTAAAAAAAACAAAAAAACAAAACAACTGGGATACAGAAATGTATATCCCACCAAAGTACAACACTGCAATGAACTGCCTAACAAATCACTCCAATGTGTACAACAGAGTAGAAGAATTACACCTGATTCTGTGAGGCACTTAATTCATCCTCTATACAAAACCATCATTTCTGCCAAGAAGCAAAGCAGAATCAACATTTCTCTTAAGCAAGCCTTGGAAGAGAAGAATAAAAAAAATATTATTAAAAAGCCTCCATAGTTTCCTGGAAATCACTAGATTGCTCATATCAATCATATTTCTGTCAAAATGTTAATGAAGGAGGCTTGCCATTCCAGCTCATGGAACTTCCATGTACTACACAGCAAGCCATTCTTTCTTCACAAGCAGTAAGAAAATTTTCAGTGAAAAAAAGAATTATATGCCATAATGTTCCCCCTGCCTCCTACCTGGTCCAGGGAAGAAATATATCCTCACAATTTCAAGTCATCACAGGAGTTGTATGACCCACTCAGATGCTTAAGCAGCAGCACATGCAAATTTTGTTTTTTAAGAGAGGTCTCATGTGCTCTGCTCTTCCTCTACTTTAAAAGCAAAGTAGTATTTTTTCATTTAAGGAGATAGACATATTTATCTTCAGTTCCAAAAATTTTGGTGTGGACTAAAAGTAAGCAAACATAATCCAAAACAAAAATAATTAGAAATGTCTACTGGCTGAAGGCACTTTGAAAACCATTGTTTTTAATAAATGTACAAGTAACAAGCCAAGCCACACAGCTGAAGTAACATTCAACATCATTAATAAAATGGCTTGTAACTGATTAGCAACAGTCAATACAACCAATGTGGCTTAGAGAACCAATCAATCAAATTATGGATCTACTTTAAAATCATATCATTAGCAGGCTCTCTAAGCTTCACTAATGGTTTTGTTCAGACTTTTTTTACTAAAATGAGACCTTAAGCTAACTCTCATGAAGGTACATACATTAAAAGGCACTAATATCCAGAGAACAGCATTCTCAAATAACTGTTAAGGACTTAAGTTTCAAGTTTCTATTTAAAAGAGGTTTTTAATCAAGTTGAACTGAAGGTAGCATTAACTGAACAAGGCTTACAGCTAGGATTTTCCCAACAGTGGCATGCTAGAGAAAGAAAGCATCTGCTCATAACAGTCTCTTCAAAAAAACAGGCTTCTGTTTCTTAACTTAGAGCAGACTATCCTTGAGAGTCCTTGTGCCCTTGAGAACACAGAGTAAGCAACAAACTTTCAAAATAATGATAAAACAACTTGTAAACAGCATACTACCAGTTTTTCAAAAATAAAACCAGAACATATTATTGTAAATACAAATGTTTACGTAAAAGGGAACAGCACTAATCTTCATACCGTGTTCATACGGAGAAAAGGTTCCAGCATCTATGTTTATGTAAGGATCAATTTTGATTGCAGTGACACGTAGACCACATGATTTCAGAATGGTGCCAATGCTGCTTGCAATGATCCCTTTGCCAATGCCCGAGATGACACCACCAGTTACCAGGATGTACTTCATTGGAAAATCAGCACACATGCACACACTTTGAGCTGGAAACCTAGAACAACAAAGATGTACATCTGATGAATGTAAATTCATGTCTGGGAAGATCACAAATTCAATCTACAAAGAATCTAAATTTAAATTACCTTAAGCAACATACAACAAAAATGACCATTTTGGAATCTGGGAGCAGGATTTACCTTTCCTAGATTATACACCAATATGTAAGATAAACTTATCGTGTCCCTAAACAGGTTCTGATAAGGCTGATCAACACACAGAGCTCAGGTATCAATTTACTGTTCTACACAGAAAGGGGTGCTGGCTGGAAAACCCATATAAGGACTACAAAAGCTTTTTACTGTTTATATGTTTTAGCAAACAAGGCAGCAAGGCCCATCAGCTACAAGCTGCATTTTCCTACCCATCTGACACAGGATGGCATTTATCTCATCTGTAAACAAATTCACACTCCATTCAGGTGGCTGTGGAGGCTAATCACTGCACAATTTTTGAAAAGCGACAGCATGTACAAAAAAAAAATATATATATAGCAAGAACTAAATAAAAAAAGCATGAACTCTAGGCTAAGAAAGTCTTCCTTACTTAAATATCCAATTCACCCAAAACAGTATGCAACAGCACATGATCTAACAGCCTTCAAAGTATAAATCAAAGCAGCGTGGTTCTTCAGCTGCTGGTATGAAGCAATAAACAGTCAATGAACACTTATATTCTTCTTTTTATTATACTAAAGTAACATAAATAAGGCCTGTTTCTTCATGAGATTGAGTTCAGGAATGTAACAAGGCCTTGTGATCAATACTCTTACATTTCTCGTAATAGGAATTAATAAACTATTTGCTTGTCAATATGATTGAAAGGAACGCTTTTAATTCAGGAGAAAAAGGAATGTCAGGAATTAACTGTTCCCTGGCATTTAATTTTAATATGTAATTTTCTTAATAGCAAGGTCTTAAAGACTTGGACCCTACTATCTCTGCTTCAGGCTATTCCTTCAGAACTCTGCCAACTTAGCTGTCAACATTAGCATCATAAACATCTAAGCCATTTTCAAAGCTCTTCTCAGGAAAACAGGGGAGATAATTTCAACAACAGCATAAATCTTGAGTACGTGTCAATTTAGAACTCTTAAATCTTGCTTACAGAAACCAAAATAAAAAGTTTGCTGCGATTTTAGCACGAGCAACATCCCAGAAGCCCTAGGAAACGCGTTTACTTGAAATATGTACAGAGAACTGCAGGTGGTCTAGGAAACCACTTGTAAAAGATGAAGAAAGCAGAGTTAGGGGAGGGAGAGCTGAAAGTGAGTACTGTTAGAAATCGCTTTGCGGGGAAGTGGCACACGAGTCACTCTGTGCAGCCTTATCCACAGGAGCAGCCGCCTCCCGCAGAGATTTGGGGCGCTGCACCCCGAACGTGCCGCTGCGGCCGAGCACGGCGAGGCCTCGGACTTACGTAGGTGCGACAGGCGGCTGCTCCCACCGAGCCCGGCAGCGCAGACGAGGAGAGCCCGCCGCGGAGCGCCGAGCGCCGAGCGCACGGCCGGCGGGGCGGGGGCGGCACCTGCCCGGGGAGAAGGGGACACAGCCCCTGCGGGGAACGCGGCAGCGGGGACGGGCACTGCTGCAGGGACCGAACACACCCCCGGTGGAGAGTGACACCCCCAGAGGGGAGGGACAGCCCCGGCACACCGAGAGCCGCGCGCCCCACTCCGCCCCGCCTTGTCCCCTCCCGCGGCCCACCCGCCGGAAGTGACGCACACGGAAGCGGCGCGCTGCGGCCGGCCCGGTTTCCGCAGCGGCGCCGGCGTAGCCCGAGTGCGGCCGCGGGCCCTCAGCCATGTTGCGCGGCCTGGGCAGCTGGCTGGGGCTGGAGCGGGCGGGCGAGGAGCAGCTGCTGCCCGCCGGCAAGAGGAACGGCCCCGCGGAGCAGGAACAGCAGGAGGAAGAGGAGGCGGGGCCGGCCGGGCAGGAGCAGGAGGAGCAGGGCGAGCTGCAGGGGGACTCGGAGGCGCTGCTTAGCCAGGCCAAAGGATTCGGCAGTGAGTGTCCCGGGGCTGCCGGCTTTCCAGTATGAGCTAAGGAAACCAGGCTGCAAATGTGCCTTCGGTTATCGCCTCTCTGAGATATCGCCTCTTTCAGGCTGTTTTTAAAGGAGCAGCTTTTCTTAAATATGTGTTGTGTTGGCACTATGGGAGGAGGTCTGTGCGTAGAGGGAACAGATCTGCCTACGTAAATAATGTACTTCATAGATTGCTGTGGGCGTTTGTGATTTTTTCATAGGGAAATAATGGGGTTTGATGATTTTGTTGAAGATGTCTACGGTCTTAGAATCACAGAATGGTTTGGGTTGGAAAGGACCTTGAAGATAATTTCATTCCAACCCCTTGCCATGGGCAGGGGCAGCTTTTGCTAGACCAGGCTTAAAGCCTCATCCAGCCTGGCCTTGAACGCTGCCAGGGATGGGGCAAAGCTGTAATTTGCTATGAGTAAAATTCCTGCTTTGCTGTAGTGAATTCTTGGATAAAAGTAGTCCAAAGTATAGACCTATACTCATTACTAAATTATTTTTTAAACAAAAATGGTTTTGGGGTTTTTTTTAAATTGATACTCTGAAATTCTGGATCCAGTATAATTTGAGGTTAATCTGAGCATTGTCGTGGGTGACCTGAACTGCAGCAGTTTAGTCTGTGTTATTTGATCAAATACCTGTCTTGTTGTGGTAAATTGTTTGTGCTGATTGTTCTAATCTGCAAATTGCTCTGACTGTTCAGGAAGGGAAAAGGACTTTGAGTTTCAGGGGAAGAATAAGTATTGACTGCTATCGATATAAAGATCAGTCCCATAACTTGCTCTGTAAATGAAAATTTGGTTTAGTGGTCAAAGGGTCCACGGTCTGTGACACCAGAGTTGTGATGGAAAGGCTTTCTTGCTGTTTTAACACATAATCCTAGAAGCCTCTTCATGGCAAACAACCTGAATAGCTGCGTAAAAAGAGTCCCCTGGCAGATAAAGAATTTTACTGGTAAAGCCAAAGCCTTATAGACATCATTTTTTGCTCATTATCATGCCATTACAGAAATCATGAGTGTTTTGCCAATGTGAACTAATAATAGAAATATTGCTAGATACATAATACAGGCACACACTTGTAAGATGGAAGATGAGTTTCTTAGTCATTTGAAAGTGTTATTGTCCACCACTAATCCTATTTTTCTAAGGCTAAGTGCCACCCCTTCTGCAGTTTTATGAGTACCTTAGTTCAAAAAATATTTGCCCGTATTGGAAAGAAAAAGCATTTTGATCTTCAGCGTGGTTCCAGGACTGGCCAAAAACACTTTGTGCAATAATGTCAGAATGTCACCAGACAGCAAGTGTCTCTGCACATTTTGCACCTAAAACAATTGTATATGAGAGTTTCTAGGGATACACGAAACAGAAGACAATGTAGAATAGATAAGGGCAAACATCAAGAGCAAGCTTATATGCTAAAACTTTTGAAGGAAGTGTTACCTGCCTGAAATTTTTCATGCATTTGCTACCTCAGTTTATAAGACTTTATTGTGCATCCTGATTTTCTTAAAAAAATATATAACTCTTGTTTTAATACTGTGGCTAAATTACTTTATGGCTTTATATTTCCAAAATACTTATATGAAATCAGGAAAAATACATTGCTTCAGAAAACTCATTGGAAAGGAGTATTTCAAGGACCATTAGCAATGTTTGGTTTAGTAAACAAGGTTCATGTATAAATATTTGATTTACAGAAAGTTGTGATCATCATCGTTAAAGAATATTAAGCTAGAGAAGAATAAATAGAATTGGTTTTTTGTAGGCCATTCACTGGGTTAAGTTATTTTGAAAGAAACTTTTAAGTAGGTATCCAAATGTCTAAAGAGAAGGAAAAATAAATGTAGAAAGAGAGCTGGATGTAAAGAAATCTTCTCTCAGGTCTTTCTTTTTTTGTCTGTGAAAGGTTACCTCTTCAATTTTGCCTCTGCTGCTACAAAAAAGATATCTGAATCTGTTGCTGAAACAGCACAGACAATAAAGAAGTCTGTAGAAGAAGGAAAAATTGACAGTATCATCGATAAGGTAATTTATTTCTAGACACTTGATCTGAAAGATCTGTTTGCTAACCATTGTTACAGCATGTGGCAAATCTGGCGTTTGATAACATTTCTTTAAGCTGTTCTTAGATACTGTGTCTTTCAAGGGATACTATGCATCTCTTGTCTTGATGAATTGTGTGACTGAAATGTTTATTCATGGTAGAGTTGCAAAAAAATGGTCAACCTGCTTTTCTCAGTGTTGCACCTGTGATTGTTCAGTTCCCTCAGGATGTTGATATACTGGAGAAAGACTAGAAGAAAATATGAAAAATGCTGATGTAAGTGAAAGAATTTGAGACAGGCAGTTGGGGAATGTCTATCCCAAGATGTGTGGTTTGTTTTTGCCCCACAGCTTATTTAGTTGGAAAAAGGAATGAGGTAGCTTTCATCTAAAGGAAAAGGCACCTCTGTGCAAAAGTCAGCTTGGTGTTGTACATTATGTGTCCTAGGACCTTAGGGATATACAGGTACAGTTTTATAAGAACCAGTGAGATAATGAAACACCTTGTTACTGTCCTGTATTGTTCCCCACCCTGACCCTGCCACGTAGTTCTTGCCCTCTCTGTTCCTGTCTGTCAGCTCCAGTTGCTTAACTTGTGCCAGCAAGTGTTCTTCCAGTGCTTTAAGCCACAAACTTGGCAGAAGGAAAAGAAAAAAAGAAAAAGGCAACAATAAGTGCCATGAAGTGTTCTGTGTTTGCTGTTGAGAGTATCTGGGAAAGGAAGGGAAAGGGAGCTGGTCAAAACCATCCCAGCTGTAGCAGACTGTGCATCCAGGAGTGTCTTGACACAGGCAAACCCCTTTTCCTGTTCCTGTCTCTCAGCCCTTCTAGGGAACTACAGCATTGCCTGTTTATTTTTTAGTACAAGAGAATTCTACTTCTTGATATAATTAGTGTTCATGTTGTCTTCCAAACTAATCATCAAATGACATCAAATTAATTTCTATTATGATCACATTTTACATTTTATATTCAGATTTCCTTGACAGTTGTCTGTATAATAATAGCAGAGATCTGTTTCCTTCTACAGTAATATCTGAGTCTAATGTTACTTTTATCTACATCCAAGAGGAAAAATCAAGTAACAAGGTTATTTGTTAATTTAATGCACTAATAGTAATACTCCTAAGAAACTGTAGCTAAGTACCTACAGCATATTTTATGCCTTAAATGCAGTTTTTTTCTGTAAATGTCTTAGAGTAATATGATTTCCCTGTTTGGATTAAACAGTATTACATACAGGAGAAACAAGATTCTACCTGTATCATACTTAAGCTTTCTTCTTAAACCATATAAATTATTTTATTCTATAAGTAGAAAAAATTAATATAACTTTAAACCAGAAGGAACCACAATAATCTTTTGTATAACTGATGCTCTCACTGATAGTAATCTTAGACTGAAATACTGGATCACTGAAGGAAAAAAATAGTATAGGAATTTATCAGGATTTAGTTTGAAGACTTCTGTGCATTTTGGCAACTTGTTAATCCATAGACCTCACTGCATAAAACTTGTATTTTGGGAGTGGTTTAAGTATTCATTTCTAGCTTAATCTTTCTGGCCTCTGCTTTCAACCACAGAATACTTGCATTCTTACTTCTAGATTATGGCATTCTGAATTCTGAGACTCTTCTCCTTTTTTAAAATTCTAAATTCAATATAGAATATTTCTAAGTATGATTTTTAAATGAAAATTTGTCTACAACGTAAGTGGAGAAGTTATTTTGTTTCAGCTAAGCAGGTGCTCTGAAATACAGCTTTACAATTTTAAAAGTCCAGTTTCTTGCAATGGACATATTTCTTAGGCAAATCTTGAAACTTCTGTAAGGCCAAGGATATCTCTAAGTGTGGACATTGCTGCAGGCCTAGGCAGATTTCAGCCAGGCCTTTCTCACAGGGTCTGAGTCTGTTTCTCAGGCCGTGAAACTTTCCCAGGCCTAGCTGGGACCTTTCCCAAGCTAGGGTCTCTGTCTCTACTGTAAACACGAGAGAAAGAATCATAACAATAGATAAACACCTGCTGGATCCGTGAGAAAGCCTGGGACAAGAGGTGTCTCTTTCTCTGCCCAATGAATTGTCTGTATTTTGTTTTGCACTAACTGTATTATAAAAGGCAATGGCTTCCTTCAATAAACTGCTCTTTCTTGCACCAAGTAAGAGAGTGCCTTGTTTCTCTTTTTTGTTTTCACAGTTCCGTAACCCTCTGTGCAGCAACATCTAAGTGTTAATGCTTTAAAAAAATGTTTAAATAAGTCTAAGCAGTCTGCATTGTCTGTATTTGATGCAGTGAGACAATAGGTGGATATACATAGTATGCCAATTTTCAAATAATCAGCTAAGATTTTCCATCTTTTTTTTTGTTCCCTGAACTTGATAAAACTATAAATATAGTTTTGGAAGTATACACAATTGTTTTAAATGCTAAATCAAATGTTTCAGTAAAAGGAAGTGTATGATTGACATGAAAGATTTTTAACTTACAGGAAGGGCCACGACAGATATACAAATATACACTGTATTTGAAAGCACTTTCTGACTGAACATAAAATGAGTGAATTTTTTTTTTTTTAATTGTGGTTTCCTAATTTTTGTTTTAGACAATTATTGGAGATTTTCAGAAGGAACAGAAGAAATTTGTCCAAGAGCAGCAAACCAAAAAGTCAGGTAATGTATGCTTTTTTTGATGATGCCTAACATCACATAAGTGATACCTTGCTGAAAGCTGGATAATTGACCTGTATCTAAAACTACTCTATCAAAACACTATTTAGTGAAACACATTGTGGCAGAACTTAATGCATATGGTGAAAGATTATATTTTTAAGTGAGGTTAGTGTTAGGTTATCTAGTTGGTGTAGATTTGCTTTTATAACCAAATTCTGTTTTATGAAATAAACTCAGACATCACCATGCTAGCAAAGTTGTTTTCTCACATTGTGTTTCATCATTGACTTTTATCTTTTTTTATCATATTATCTAAATGCAATAATTTGTGACAGTTTGAGTATATAGTGACTCTGTTAATCTTGAAAAGGAGCTGATTTTAAATGGATTGTGATAAAATTTTTCACTGTGTTTGTAGTTAATATGTTAGTCTGGTTTCTTCTTGCAAGATTGCTTATGGGATTGTGTTGTCTGTATTTCTGTCTTTTTGCCTGTTAGTAAACTGGGGATTCTCTTAATATATTTCTAAAAGCTTCTTGAAGATAGGTAGCTAGATTGGCCAAAGGAGAAGTGACAGATGGCCTGACTGAAAGAAGCATCAGCATCTGATGTGGATGCATGTGGGTGAAAGGTCTTGCTGGTATCAGCTGCACAGGCAAATAAGTGTTGTTAGTTTAAGGGCACGAGAATTATTTATCTGCTACAGAAGTGTCATATTGTCTCTGAAGTCTGAATTTGCATTAACAGTGATGAGATTGATAAATATCTATACATCTACAATAGTTTATTTTCCTCTCTGTACAGCCCAAAGAACTATTTTGGAAGTATCTGCATAATGATATTAACCAGCTGAACTGGAGTAGGCTTACTCAGTGCATAACGGATTGTAATTCATAACAAATTTATAGCATTTTTTTCTCCATTGTTAAATAATTGGTGTCTTCTGGGTGTAAGTTACTTTGCAGACTTAATTTAGACAAAGATTACACATTTAAAGTGAATCTGGAAATACTATTTGCAGGTACCTTAACCAGTTATACAGCACTACTTCAGTAGTGCTTAGTGCTAAACTAAGAGGCACCAAATTCTGAATGGTGCTCACTGCAAAGAAATCCCCACAGTTTTATTTTTACAATAACGGAGATCAGCTGCTATTTAGTTATTATTTTTTTACCTCTGATAAGCAATTATCCATTCCTAGGGTTTCTCTCTTATGCCATGGACTTAGTTTGAGAAAAAGACAGAATGACTTGGCATACTGGTGTAACTCTGCTTATGATTGTGACACTCTGTGTTACCTTATGTAAGGTCTTATTTGGAGTGGGTTTTTTCCAAGTATTATATATGCAATTATCTTCCTTGTTTCAACACTAGAAGCAGCAGTGCCTCCTTGGGTAGACAGCAATGAAGAAGAGACAATTCAACAACAAATACTGGCCTTATCAGCAGTAAGTATTTCACTTCCTGTAAGATTTGAAATTTTCTCTTGGCGGAATTAAAGCTACTGAGTTTTTAAAGTAAGTTTATAAATTATGTGTTTTCAAGATACTTTAATATGTCTGTCACCACAGCACTCGTGCAAGAGTAAATAGTTCTATCAGTTTCAACTTGAACCAAAGCAGATCCTCAATATAGTTTTTATTTTTAGAAAGGCTTTACAGATTGCTTTGCTGCTCTTGTGTGTGAAATACGGTGTCCTTTTTCTGATATTATTTAATGGCCAGAAATATGTTCTTCAAAGGATAAACGGAATTTTCTGCGAGATCCTCCAGCAGGTGTGCAGTTTCATTTTGACTTTGATCAAATGTACCCTGTTGCACTGGTCATGTTACAAGAAGATGAGCTTCTCAATAGGATGAGATTTGACCTTGTTCCCAAACAGTAAGTAATTTCTGCTAGTTACTGTACCATTATACTTTTAATGTGTCTGTAAATACCCATAAATTACTCTTTGTTCCTCTCACTTCCTTCAGTTCTTTATGTTCTTCCAATGTGTACATAAATTTCTATGCTAGTGTCTAACACATGGAGTATTGCATGTGCATTGCAATTCAGCAGTTTGAGGTAATAAAAAAAAGTATATCTGTGAGACAGAACTAATCAGGACCTGTTGACTTAAGTATGGGAGAGGCCCTCAGTATTTCCATGTCCAGTATGCTAAATTAATTTTTTTTTTTAATCCAAAGGAAGGTAAAGGCAACAATAAAAATGTTCAGATCTGTTGGTGGAACTGACATCCCAAAAAGGTGATTATAGATAGTCAGAAACCGCCCCTGGAGAAATGGTAATAGAATGTGTCGTAAAAAAACAGCAATGCAAGCAAGAAAAACATGATTTGGATTGGAAATGGGAAAGGCTCTGTGTTGCAGAGCTTTATTCTGCAGCTATTACTCCTTGTCCAGTCCCAAACTCTGTTCCTAGCACTTGTTTCACAATTCAGCTTTCTATTTAAGTGGGAATTCCCAACATTAGTCTCCTTGCCTAAGGATGGAAGCAGACAGAAAATCTTTCCTTGTGACGTTTTCTGTCTTAAATCTCCTCCTTTTATAAACCTTCCCAGCTTCTCATTCTGTTTGTCTTCTTCTCTGTTGTCAGTTCTGAAGATCTGCCCATATTCGCTGATGCTCTGTCTTCAGCCTCTGGTCATGCTAACCTTGCCTTTTCTACCACATGGCTTAATATTTTTATTTTGCCTGTTCTTAGTGTCAGTGGTTACTTTTTGTCTGAATAGGTGTGAAGGTAACTTCATTCTTACTTAACCTGCGCAAGTTCCTCCCCACAGATCTCGCTATTTCTGCCTTTTGTTGCCTGTGGGTTAAAGTGCAGATAGTGAAATAGTACTGCTGCAATCTAGGAATGGCTTCTGCCACCACAGATGTTCCAGTTCCACCTGATGTCTAGGGAAGATGTGAACAATTATAGTTTAACAATAATAGTGTTTGGCTTAGAGGGGAAGAGAACGGGGTTGTTTGGCTTGTTGGGTTTATGTAGTTTGTCAGGAGAGATTGAACAGCATCGTATTTTTCCATACCATGTGTTGCTGCATGCTGTTAAGCTTTTTCTAGAGTTTCAACATTACTATTGTAGGTTCAAGTCAATTGCAAATGTCTTGTGAGAGATCAGGAACTTCTAAAATGATGGACATTTTAGAATGTGTTAATGTCACAAATTTCCTTTTTAAGCTTTTGCTTAAATATCACCTATGTCTATTCCTCCTCTCTGCATATTTACTTTTATTTCGCTGCTAGATGATAAAAGGAACCATATTCCAAATGTAATAATCAAGACCTGTTTGTTCTCTCTAGTGTAAAGGAGGAGGTGTTCTGGAGAAATTATTTCTACAGGGTGTCCCTAATTAAACAGTCTGCACAACTCACTGCACTTGCAGCTCAACAGCAAGCAGCAGGAAAGGAAGAGAGCAAAGGCAGAGAAGAGGATGGGGAACTGAAAGGTATGGGAAATATTTGTTTTAGCACAGCTCATTAACTTAATATCATGCTGTTGTCTGAAATCAGAATAAAATTTTTTCAAACTATAATAAAATAGATAACATAAAGAGCAGTCTTTCAATGGAAGTTTTCAGTTGCACATATAATACCTATATACATATGCAGCATCAAATTTTCACAATTTTTAGAAGCTTAATTAGTTAGCATGTCTAGCAAGTACATCCAATAGGAGAACAGTTGCTCTGCTAACCCACCCTTGGATCTGCCCCATTGTAGCCCCTCCAAGGATTCTTATCCCTATATCTTGTTATAACTACAAAGTATCTTACTATTTCAGCCCAGATGCTAGTGCAAAATAGGATGTCCTTGTTAGAAACTCTTTTTCTTGAAAATAAGACCAAACAGGATTTCAAGAATGTGGCCTAATATGTGAGAAAGGGTAACTACTGTTCTAAAGTGTGAGAAAGTGCTAGAAACTATATAGCTATATATTAAAAATATACAAAGCTACAAATATATTTAAAAAGCTAAAAATCCTTAGGAGTCAACAAATGCTCACTGTATACATCAGATGCCATGACATTTTTATCATGGGTTACCTATTAAATCTCTCACCATACTTGATGTCTTTGTGTAGATTGGGGAAGAGGGGTCTCCTGGTGTTTTTAAGCTTTTTCCAGTTTCAGCCAAATTTGTCAGAAGAGTGGAAATCTCAAGAGAAGAAATATTGTACTTGGCTTATGCCAGCTCATGAGCATTAGTGGTCTTAGGTGTGATTTTTTGGCTTGTCAGAAAGAAGTAGGAGATACCTTTGATTCACTTGATCATACAACAGGTACTAGCCAACCCAGCCAGCTGACATATGGTTTGCTTTTGGCTTTTGCTAATCTCTCATGCCAGACAGAAGTTAGTGAGTGATACAGGGGTAGAACTGCTGTGATGGTGGAGTGCAGAGTGTGGAAATGCCTGTAATATATTGTGGAAACAGAAAAAATGGGGACCACAAGGCTACCTGAGATTCAGCCTTGAGATGAAAAAGCTGCTTTAACAAACATCCCTTCAGGTACAATGATCAGTTTCTACAGGTGATTCATACTGGACCTCTTTGCATGTCAACAGATTGTGCAAGCAGGAATATTTGTGGCTTAAAGAGTATAAAGCAGTTACTGGCAGAAACGTGAAAGAAAATTAGTAGCTCATTAAATCTTAGCTTAACCTAGGTACACTCACCATCCCTGGTAAGACACCTGAAGGATCTTGGCAGGCTGGATAGGCATTGGGCAGAAGGAGAAAGCCTTTGCTGCACCTTGGAATGGTTCTCATATCTCCAATATCAATCAATTGTTGTCCATAAAATCCACTAGTACTTATGTCCTGTTGACACTGCTGGCCTGACTGACAGTCAGCTGATCACTGCCAAGTTAACTTCTTTTTCCTCCTTTTTTAATGTAATATCTTTCCATATAGGTATTTTTCCTCTTGAGTCATCTTTCTTATTCTTTTTACAGCCTTTTTCACAGGTCTTATGCACAGCTTAGTAATCTTCTGCACAGTGTGAGCTAAAGTTACCCAGTTGGACCTTTGCTCCTTGGATGGGCAGCTGAACTTTGGGGTGAAGGGGAGGCTACAGATGGAATTACAAGACTGGGCTTCCATGTTGCCTATGTGCCTTTTTTACCAGTTTGTCTTGTGCTTCTCATAGGTTTTGTTTGGAGTGTGTTTGTGTCAGCCTAGTCAAGGTCCCCATTTAGGGTGGAAAAAGTCGTTTTCTCCCTGTAGATTCTGTAGTAACCTGTCCTGTCAGCACTGCCATCCAAGCAATGCTGATAGGACAGGCTACTCCAGAATATACTGGAAACCAAGAGGCACCAATTCCCACTACTTTTATTCAGGACAGTTGTTTACTGTCCCAAAACTATGGCTGTTTTAACTGAAGCATCTCAACTTTACAGGAGAGATGGTATCTGATCCTATTGAACAACAAAAATGTTACATTTAAGTGATCCAAACCCTTGGAAAGTACCATTCAGTCAAAGTGAAAGTTGCTGGATTCTAGTAAAATTCCCATTGTAACTAAAGCAAAACATTTCTTCATTAAAAAAACAAAAAACTCCACCATCTTTTGGCCTGTTGCAGCTCTTCTACATTTCAAACCACCCGTGCGGGATATGCAGATAGATTTACTAATGATTGCATGTTCTGTAGTGGCAAAGATATATGTACAAGACTGTAGTAAATTCATGGTTTTTTTTACTCAGAAATTGCATAGAATTGGGAAGCTCTGAATCATACATGTTATTTTTTGTTTAAATAACCTTTTTGAAAGTTGGATTCTCTAATTGGAGGCTAAAACTGGAAGTAATTGCCTGTTGGTAGTTCTTTATAATGTTCAGGGTTTCTTCTTAAAGCTGAGTGTCTGTAAAATAGAATTGTTAGCTTTCCATTTCTCTGTCTCTTCCTTAGCCACTCTTTTCAGAACGTTAAATGAGCGTGGTTGATGTGAAAGGAAAAGAGAAGAGACAAATGGAAGACATTGCTCATTCTAGTGTAAAGGCTATATAAGATCTATTACAAAATGCCAAGTTCAAGCCCTTCTCTAGGTATTAGTAGCTCTGTATTTAGGAACTAGGTCACCTTGGGATGAGAGCACACTGCAGTGGAGATGATGCCATGCCAGTAGGTCCAGAATGATGCTAATGGCATATCAGTCACACCTGACTGGAGCATGGCCCAGTGCAGAGCAGCAGGTGGGGCCTGAGACACCTCTCTTGAGCAGCAAAGAGTTACTGCCATGTCCTGCAGCTTCCCCAAGCAGGGAATGCTGGAGCCTCTTCAGTTGCTGTGTTGGGTGCAGTGAGAGATCATCTGGAGACAGGAAAGTGGAAGGGAGAAGATGGGACAGAGTGGTGGGCATCGAGTAGATGGGAAATAAAAGCAGTGACAGCTACCAATTAGGGAATGATTTTAATTAAAACTGACCTTAATTTTAAAAATTAAACAAAAAAAAAAAATCAGAAATTGCTGAGTTAGCAGGAAGAATTCACCCGGGCACCCTGTAGGAAGCAGAGCTGCAAGCTCAGAGCTGCTTTGCATGTTTAAGCAAAGAGAACTGCTAAGCAAGCTCTCCACTACTACCACAGCCCCTGTAAGTTAATTGTTCTTGCAGCCACCTGGCTCTTCATTGTAACTCCTCTCCCCTGAGAGCTGCATGAGGAAGAAAGCTGGGATGTTCTTTTACCTGCCAAGGAAAAGATCTAACCTTGCTTGTCAACAATCATTGTCTTCCTAGCACCGTGCTCTAAATACAGAATGCACAGTGAGTTTCCTTAGGAAATTGAGACCAGCTTCTTGGGTTTGTTTCTCAGTGAGTTCCTTTGCCCGTGTGAAAGGTGAGGCTGCAGAACACTGTTCTCATGTGCCCTTAGGGGAGTGCATAGTACGTGTGCAGTCTGGTCTGCCCAAGAGCTAACTGGCACCCATGTCAGCACTAGTACCCAGGCAGAGGAGTTTAAGAACTTCTGTGATAAACAGTGACTGGATTTCATTACCAAGTTTATGCATTTGTAACATTAAAGGTGTTGGGACGTCATTTTGAGGGTCACAGGGGTCCTGTCTCTTAAATTTGCAGCCATAATGAGGAAATGGCTTTCTAAATTTGTCTTAATTAAGAATAGAAAATTGTTTCTCTTTGTTTTTGAAAATTGTTCACTTGTTGCTAAATTCAGCCTTTAACCACAAGGATTCCTTAAAGCACAGTATTTCCTTGTATATTTAATTGCTATGCTAATTAAATGAAATTTTTATATGTTTAAATGTTTCTACCTTTTTTTTATCCCTTGATAGAAACAGTACGGCCAAAAACACCGCCTGTTACAATAAAGCCTCAAATAAAATCACAAGAGGTAAATATGCTGTCATATTTTATCTGGGATTTAGTATGTGAAGCTGTTCCTTAATAAGTAATTATGCATGTTTTTGAGTAAGTTCTGCTATGAAACCATGATAATATAGTACCTGATAGTCCTAACCTGCTGCTGTTTTGCTGTGATATTAATTTTTAGTCTATAATCTTGAAACTCATTTTCAGTTGCAGAAACAGTAGTTTATCTGAAGAATGTTTTCCTTAGTATCCTGCACATTATGATGTGATTTTACTGTCAAGAGTGAAATATCCAAAGTGTTTGGAGTAGAAGGTTAGCATTGTATTGAGACACTAGCAGTACCTTCATAAAAATGTATTTGTGTGCCATGTTCTGTCCAACTCTTTAAGCTGTGGTCAGGCTGAAGTATAGAAAGTCTAAATGATGCATTGCAACAGCAACACTGTTTTATTTCACTTTTGCTTGGCACTGCAAAAACCTTTACCTTAGACACATAATGACCCTTGTTCATTTCTGAATTGTAAAATTTGTGCCAGAGAACACTCTTGGCAGAAGCAGAGCTGTGCATTCACTTGCCAATAATATGCAGTGTGCAAAGATTTCCAAAGAGTAGTCCTCTCTTAACTTTACTTTGGTGTAGAAAACTATTACTGAATTGTGATCAAATTTTTAATATTTAGGTCCTGTTCTAAACTACTCAGGAGTTTATTATTGTTTATGAAGATTACAAACTAAGAATTAAAGTTGTTAAGAGCACAAAAAGACAGCCTGAAATGTAAAGCAGATCATTTTCAGTACAGTTGAATATCTTCCATTTTACAAATATGTAACATTTTTTGTTTGTACAAAAATACTCTTAAGAGTAGCCAAAAAGAGAAATAGTTGTGAGAGTAATGCTTTTGGGTTTTGCCAACTCTATTTAAAAGCAGATACGTGAGTGGAAGTATGTTTTGATGACTTGTTTTGCCCTGTCTGGATAAGTCTATACTAAAGTGTCTTGTTGCAGGATGAGGAAGAGATTTCCACTAGTCCAGGTGTATCAGAATTTGTGAGTGATGCTTTTGATACCTGTAATCTGAATCAGGAAGATCTAAGAAAAGAAATGGAACAACTAGTGCTAGACAAAAAGAAAGAAGAGACTTCAGTAGTAGAAGGTAAAGCTACTATTACCTCTGTTTCTTACATAGAGCAATTCTAAGACAGGTTGATTTAAGAGGAAGAAAAAATTTCTAATCCAATTTAGAAATTTAGACTTGTGACTTTTTTTTCCAAAGTGTATGAAACAACCTTCTATGAGATATTGCAGAAATTAATGATAATTTTTACCATGGTCAAACCACATCTTATACAGAATGTTAACTGTGAGTGGTTTAAATCCAAAGAACCTAAGAGTTTTAGGTCACTCTTTTATGAAAGTAAATGTGGGGTATTTTTTTCTTTTTATCTCCTTCTTTCTCTTTCATAGGTTCTTCTGCGTATTCATTGTTTTCTTTAATTGATATCCTTGTCAGTAAAGTACAGTATTTGAAAGTCAGGCTCTGTTTTCTTCTTTTCACACCAGCTAAAAGGGCAAGATTTGCACCAGGCTATGAGTTTGAAGAGGCCTCTGCCTATAAAGGTTTACAGGCATTTGGAACAGATAAAATTTAACAAATAGTTCTGAGAATGCTAAGAAATTAAGTGGAGCTTACTAATAAAAATCATTCAGAAGAACTAATATCAATGTAAAGAGCATAAAAACAGTCTGTGATGATGTGATTCTGGCCATACATAATTTACTATGACAACATTTGTATATGTAGATGCTTTGGATTTTGCTGAATCATTGTTTTCTGATTTTTTTTTTCTATCCATTACATAGCCAAGCTTGAGGAATTGTCATGAGTAGTATCAGTTTCTTGCATCTAGTTCTTTGATGAAAGTGTTTCAGTAGGCCATTAATGTGTTACTTGTTCAGAGAAATCTCAGCTGGCCGGACTGACTTGGACTCTGGAATCGCGTCCCTTCCTATCTAGGCTGAAGTACCAACCACCGTGTAACACATCAAACGCCCATCTCCTCCCCCACACTCTTGCCTATGATAGGTAGAGCTAATTAAAACAGAGATTTAACAACACAGGAATGCCTTCTGACTCATTTTTTGCCCTGAAGTATGAAATTTGATTACCTTTAACCCTGATTAAATGAGCTTTCCTAGCTATAAATGTCAGTGAGAAGAGTACCTTCTTCTGTGTTTCAAACTAGCCACATTATTTGATCTTGATTTCTTTTTCCAAAACAGTATACCCACACTTTTACAAACTTTTTTTTTTTATGGAGATTTAAAATTGCAAAGAGAGATTCAATTGAAAGTAGAGTGAAAGACTGTAGAAAATGAGCTTGCAAAGGGACACTCATAATGACTTAGCTGTGTATTTGCTCTATACTATATTATATTATCTTTATTATAGTATGCATATAGAAATATGGCCTTGTATGTTAATTAATTCCTACTTGTGATCAATAGGAAGGTGAAATTTCTGAAGTTCCTTTTGTATCTGAGGAGAATAGTCCATAAAGTTTAGGGGATATAAGAGAGATTCAGTGCAAATTAATCTAGTTTTATATAAATAAGCAACATTCAATATTATCCGTTAAGTTCTTACACATAATTTGTCTCTTTTAGAAGAAACTGCTGATTGGGAAAAGGAATTGCAACAAGAGCTTCAAGAGTATGAGGTGGTAACAGAATCAGA
This sequence comes from Muscicapa striata striata, assembly GCA_030060385.1. NCBI lineage: Eukaryota > Metazoa > Chordata > Aves > Passeriformes > Muscicapidae > Muscicapa > Muscicapa striata. The sequence goes on from JAREIS010000031.1 coordinate 3,999,827, forward strand.
GAAGCGTGATGAAAACTGGGATAAGGAAATAGAAGAAATGCTGCAAGAAGAAAATTAAACATTTTCACAAAGTCACTATAACCCAAAGCTCTTTCGGAGGACTGACATGGATTTCTGCTTTCATACTTTGCTTATAAAAATATCTTCAGAAGGCATGAAAGAATCTTAAGTCATTATAATTCCATATGGGAATACAACCAGTATTTCTGTTCTTTATATGAGCAGTTTCTGAACTTCTATATTCTTCAAAAGAAAAAAAAGAGGAGGCAGATACTGCAGGTTATAATTAAAGTGATAACATTAATACATGAAGCAGTGGTTCAGTTTGAGGCATTTTTAGGTGATCAAGAAGCTCTTCAAAGAGATTTCTGAATCTCAGAACTGCAAGTTTTTGTCTACAGCCTTCTGTTTGGGATGTAAAAATGAATGTTGTAAGTAACTAAGTCCTTTACAACAATTCTCTCTTGACATTTGCACTCTGATCTCTGTATAATCTGTAAATGTGTACTATTTTTAAGGTACTTGTAGTTGGTAGATTTCACATGTATTTAACTTCCTTAATATATGTAGCCAAAGAATTTATAGAAAACACTATCAAGTAACTTTCATGGATTTGGTAACATATACTAATGCAGATTCCAAAAGAAGCTGATTAGTTATCAGTCAGGCAGCAAGCATTTAAGCATTTAAATTAGGATAGAGTTAGTAACTGCTTGAATTAAATTTGGGTTTGTTAATCATATTGAGATTATTGAGATACTGCCTTTCCCCACAAAGAGAAATGGTTTAATGCATTCTTTCTGCAGAAGGCTGTTATGTTTCCATTTAATTTTACTGTCTGAGCTGAGAGCAAATTAAATGCTTCTCCTTATTTTAAGTGCTGAAACATTTATGTAAAAACTTTCACTGGTTTGGACATCTTTATTAAATACTGTAAATATGTATAAAATTGGCTCATTTATTTGGAGAGAGGGCAGTGAGGAGTAAATATGGTTCAGACACAGATTTTAAAAGTACACTTTTTCACAGTGCTTGAGACCTAAAATTTAAATTTTAAAATAGGGTTTTTTTTTCTCTAGAAAGTTTTTGATTCTTCATGGGCATCTGGATGTTTCCTGTGGTTATACCATTAAGTCAGTAGCTTTACATATAGAAAATGAAAATTTTATGTTCTGCTTGTCATCTATTTCATAAACTTCTATGACAAAGCATTCATGAAATGCCAAATACAAAGGAAAATGGGTAAAATTAAGTAGGTTGGAGCCATTAAGCACAATTGAATTATAGGCAGGTTACATACAGTAAGCTCTGTCTTAATGACATAATTCTGCAGAAAACATTTGTAAAGAGACTGAAGAGATTATAGCTGTAATTACTCAGTCAATATTCATCCTGTGGGAAATGAAAAGAGCTAAGTAGTTTCCACTGCTGTTACTGTAAGAAAGGACTATTTAAAATTGTCTCTATTAGCAACTTGGTCAGAAAGTTCTCCTCTATTTCTCATTATGGAAAAGGAATTGTTTTAAACCTGCATACATTTGCTTCTCAAATCAGTTTATTGCCATACACCTTCTCAACTGCAATTTTGCATTTTTGTAGGGTTTTTTACTTAGTTAACAGATGCAAGGTAAGTCACAGTAAATAAGAGGTGCTTAAGGAGCTTTTTATATCTGGGATTAATTAAAGACGACAAAAGTTAAATCTGTTACGCTTATAAAAAGACTATTCACAGCTCAGTGGTTACTCTTGACAAATACAACTGCTGTGGATTTAACTGGGATATTAGGATCTGTCTACTGTACAGTTTGACGTGATGCCTTCTGTAAAGATGAGTAATTCTATTCTGATAGTGGCAAATATTCCCTGGATGACTGAGAGCTCCAAAATCGCTGCTCCAGAAGTCCACCTTCTTAAAAGCAAGCCTGATCATTCCTAATGTTTTCAGGTATATGATGGCCTTATTTGCATGCGGCTTGTACATCAAGCTTCATCTTTCTTTTCATGTAAGCATAACCTATATAGTGGTCATAGATATCAAATTCCATTTCTCATAAAAGATGGTTCCTTCATATAAAATTTTCATTTTTCCCTTTTCATGAAAAGCAAGTATATCTATAAAATAAAAGAAACCAACCCACTGCTTAAATTTGCATTTAAAAAAGATAATAATGTAGCAAGGTTGAATCTGACTTGAGCTCTGATATTTAAAGTCTCTTATCAAAAGTCATTAATATTTTCAAATCTGGGTATCTGATTTTAAGCTGGAAAACTGAAGTAAATTCTCCATAATCCTGCAGTTTTCAGGCCTGGCCTATGCCTTTCATTTAGGTAGGTGCTACAAGTATCTAGCAGTTCTTATCGTGCATGGGAAGAGGGAAAGTTTCTGCATTTCACTTGCCATATGAGAGGAGCACAGGTAGACCTTTTCACATTCCTGGTGAATTTTGCATGCCTTTGTACGCAATGTGTCATAATAGTATATTACATAAGCAGGTGTTTTTTCTTAACATCATTCCAAGCACTGGGGTGGTGCAGATGCTAAAATCCAGTGTAACAGTGCTATGAAATCAGTGACAAAATGAAACCAAAATTAATGTAAGTAACATCATCCTGTGGATACAGTGTGACTAAAAGTACAGTTGTTCAAAACATTGAGAAGAAGCAAGCAACAAATCAAAAGATAGTTAACAAATTTTCTTAGAAGATCAACTTGCAGATTTTTTTAATTAACTTTTGGAAAACGGGGCAATGATCACCCAGGAATCATGTAGGTTAGCTTAGAATAGCTCTGATATACCAGCATCTCTACTTAAGTCTGTGCACTGAGCAATCATCTTCAGCTATTAGTGTATAATTTCAGTTGGTATTAGTTAAAACCTGTGTGGAATTTTTAAAATTTAATAATCTGTCTGGAGGAAGAGGAAAGATTGTAAAATCTAGGAATAAGAAAAGTGTAGTGAAAAGTTCCCCTACATTTTTATTTGATCACTTACATATGATCTGTTATCAAAGTTAATCAAAGCTTTCAATTTCCTGAATTGTTCTAGTAAACTTTAAATTTTGTTAGTTTTTTTGCCTCAGTATTTTTTTTCCTTGCTGTTTGGTGATCTTGGTGGTCAGTGGGTGATGTATGTAGTACTGAAGCGTAGGATGTCAATTTTAACCTCGTGCATTTAAAGAATAACCCTGTGTGCAGGAGTCTGTTGCTGGACTGTGACATGCATCCTTGAACTGCTGGCCACTCACATATTATTGACTTTTACTATGCAATATCTATTGCATAGAAAGGAGCAAAGTGTGTCTGGCTACTTCTCTGTGCACTGCCAAGCAGTTGCGGCTGCACTGGGCCCTCAGTCCCAGGGCTGTATCAAGAATGTAGTTGTACCATTGATGCCTTTTTCTCTGGTCCTAAAAATAAGTAAGACACAGGGTGATAAAAAGGGGTACCTTTATATAAGGATCCTCAGGTGTTAGGTGGAAAGCACTGAAGATACATACCCTGCGTGATGCAAGTACAATTTTTGTAGATTTTGCAAATTGACACATCTGACAAGAGCCTTGCAATTAGCAATGTGCCTGGTGAAGTAATCTCCCCAGTTCTAGTACCTTCTAAATTCTCCCTTCCTTCAGTAAGGACCAGGCCCTGTTTACAAAGATATGTCTCAAAATGCTGTTTTCAACCTTGGTTTCTAAGGAGAACCAAGATAGCATAGGGCTCCTGGAATTTTTTTTGTCTTCCTGCCTAGGAAAATGCTGAATCTAAGCTACAATTATAAGCTACAAAGCTACAAATATATGTGTAAAGAATACAGACAATAAATAAAAGAGAAAATGTAAAAACCAAATGGCATAATTTCCCCCCTTTTTTAGAGACTAACAAGACTCTGTCTTGTCTAGTCTCTATATACACATTCAGCCCAGCACCAGGTTTACACAAACAGCTATCCCATCAGCTATCACACAGATGCCAACTATAGCTACAACTATTATGAACACTTTGTTTATCCAGGCCCAGTTTGGTAACCATGAGGTGAGGGTGTGGAAGATATGGTCCAAGTTTAAGGTGTTATTTCTGGAAGCTACTTCATGTAAAATTTGAGTTCCCTTCCAAATTTCAGCCAAATTCTTCCACTGTGGTTGACATAAGAACAAGTGGTATTAATAATAGTACATACACCTCCATGTGCAAATAGGAAATTGAGAGCTGTTTTATTCTGCATAACCACACGAGACAGACCATGGACTTCTTCCTGTAAGGCCAAAATTGCATCAGCAGTATGCTGTTCAATATGCTCAGTAACAAACAGCTGATATGTTTACAATTACTGTCTGTAAGTACTCCAAAAGAGAGAAGGAGAGCTCTGACTATACTGTGGAAAAGTGTAGGATGTGTAACAAGGGGATTGATAGATCTTTTCTTCCTTTCATTTGGATTTTTTAATATGATCAAATATTGTTATATTTAGAATTACAGCCCCAAGGGCACAAGCCTGATCTTTATCTCTGGGGAGGATTTTCCAGGCCTTATGGTCACATATCCAATACCACCCTTTCCCACGTGGTAGTGCTAGTCTGTGATGTCAATTCCATCTTTCTCACAGTTCTTGGGCTTATTCTCTCCCTGAATCTGATGTCATGGCAATAGGAAGGAAGAATGGCCTTTCCTGTGCATTTATGAGTGTGCAGGGAACTATAATTCCCGCAATCTGTTAGGCTGCTCATGGGTATAGGAGGTAGAAAGGCATTATTGATTTGTTCCCACCTCTCCATACTGTTCACTTCCATTAAAACACCAAGAGGTGGTCGGTTACTACTCCCTTCTAGAGATGGCACTTGGGTACAAATCCAGCAATTGTTCTTACTAAGAACTTTGGATACATGCAGATCATGCCCCCCGAGTTATGGTTACCAATTGGGTGGATAACAGACATATAAAGAACAGTTTAAACTACATCTTCCTGATTTATATCAGTCTCTGTTTTCCCAATGGTTTCAGAAGCAGAGCACTTTACTCTGGAGTAGTGGATCCACAATCCTTTGCCAGCAACCTTGTCCACAGTAAGGGTGGTCAGCAAAATTTGGAACAGTCTCTTCTTCTTAGACTGTCCCCCATTCAACATAGACTCATTCTCCAGGCTGGAATGGATGAGCAGGTATGTTCAGTCCTACCAGTCTAGATGACACAATCTCTGGAGCTTCTGCAAAGTGGAACTTAAAGCTTTTAAGTACTTCTGTAAATCATTTCTACCCTTCATACGAATTTTCCCTGGGATATGTGGAACCTGACATGGCCTGCCATATAGTATTTCATAGGGAGCAATGTTATGTCTCCACCTTGGTTGTATGCAGATACTCAGTAAGGCTATAGGCAAGGCCTGGACCCATGTCATGGATGTTTCTTGACAGAGATCTTACCAGTCTGAGTTTTAAGGGTTCCATTCATACATTCAACTTTGCCACTTGTTTGGAGCCTACATGGTGTGTGTAGGTCCCATGTAATTCCCAGAATTTTGCTAATTTACCTGACCACTGTTGACACAAAATTTAGTCCCCTATCTGATGAGATCCCCAAACAAACCTCAAACCTTGGAATTATATAATTGAGCAAAACTTTCACCACCTCCTTTACTGTGTATGACAGGGATAAGCCTCAGACCATCCACTCAAGGTGTCAGCTAATATTAATACAAACCTGTATCACTCCTTATGTGGCATCTCAATAAAATCTGTTTACCAGTAATCTCCCAGGAAATCTGTTTTCGTTATTCCTAACACAACTCTTTTGCTCGTGCCAGGGTTGTTTCTACAACAGATTTCACACTTGCTTGTCATAGATTGTACAATATCAGCCATTCCTCTCCCTATTACCACCTTCCTCAGATTTTAAAAGATTTTCTATTCCCCAATGGATATTTTCATGTTCTCACTGTGCTATTTCTTTAAGATGCAAGGGTGGAACTATGACCTGTCTCCCTGGAGTGACAGTGTACCCACTTTCTTAACCTCAGCCTTAAGAAACTTAATTAATAACTTGTGGTCTTTCTCATCCTATTTTGGGGTAAACGCTGACAAATCTATTTCTTTCTGTGGTATCTCTGCAAGAACACCTTTTTCTGCAACTCCTTTTGCTGTTTCATCAGCAAAGCAATTTCCCAGTTCAGGAGGTGTTTTCCCCTTTTGATGACCTCTGCAATGTATAATAGCTACCTCTGAAGGCTTTCAAATACTCAGAGGAGTGCAAGGATCTGTTCAGCATGCTTAATTTCATTAACCTGGAGCAGTTAATAGCCCCCTCTCCTTCCAAATGGCTCCATGGGCATGGACAGCACTGAAGGCATATTTAGAATCAGTCCATATATTTACCTTCTTTCCCTTCCTCAGCTCTAGAGCTCTTCTTGGTGCAATGAGTTCATCTTTCTGAGATGACACACCCGATGGCAAGACCTTGGCCTCAGTCACCTTATCCATGGCTGTCACTGTGTAGCCTGTCCCTTGCTTACCATTTCTCATGAAGCTACTTCCATTGGTATACAGTTCCCAGTCTGGATTCTCCAGAGGCACATCCTTCAGGTCTGGTCTGCTGGAATAGGCCTCTTCTATTGTCTGTAAACAGTTATGCTCAGGTACATCAATTAATGTAGATGACAAACACATTGCAGGGTTTACAAGAGATGTTGTTTTTAGAGTATCATCATCCTGTTCCAACAACACAGATTGATATTTAAGCATTCTGCTAAGAGATAACCAATGTCTCTCTGCTTTTGTTCCAGCACAGATATCACTGTGTGGGGCACATACACAACAATGTGCTGCCCAAGGGTGAATTTACAAGCCTCTTGTATCAGGATAACAGTAACCACCACAGCTTTCAAACACCCAGGCCACCCTTGGCTAACACTGTCCAGCTGTTTTGAGAGTAGGCCAGTTCTTGAAAGTAGCCCTTCACTGGTCCCCAAGGTGCTGCACCAGTGTCCCCAGAGCAACATTCAGTCACACCTATGTAAAGAGTTCAAACAGCTCTGGGGCTGACATCAAGGAATGTTTCAGCTGTTTAAATGCAGCCCTTGTGCTCTCTGCCCACATGGTGATTCCCTTTTTGGCTGCTTTAAGGGCTCCATACAGATGTTTTACCATTAGTCCATAATTTGGTATCCAACCCACCATTCCCATGAAGGCTTGCATCTCTCTCGGGCTGTGGGGCTCTGGAAGATGGTAGATGGCTTCTTTCTGTTCTCTGCTGAGCTGTCGATGTCCACAGAAGGTTTCTACTGTTTTCCTGGTAATCAGTGCTTTCTCTTTGGAGACTCTATACCTACTTAGTCCCAAAAGGTTCAATACACTTACAGTGAGCTGGATGCAGTGAGCTTGCATTTTAGCTGTAATTAAGGTATTTTAAGGTGAACATATTGAAGAATAACCCCTCCTGGTTCTTGTCTTCTCCAGTCCTTCAGCTCCTTTGCAAGCTGGTTTCTGAATATTGTTGGGCTGTTTTTGAATCCCTGGGGTAGAACTGTCCAGGTGAGCTGGGTTTTCCTCCCCATTTTAGGATTATTCCACTAAAAAGCAAAAAGTTCTTAGCTGTTCTTATGCACAGGAATACAGAAGAAGGCATCCTTGAGATTTAAAACAGTGAACCACCCTAATTCATTTGTCAGCATGGTTTAAAGAGTGTGGGGATTTGCTACAATTTGGTATATATCCTCTGTTATTTTGTTAATTTCCTTTAAATCCTGCACTAATTGATAACTCACCATCAGCCTTCTTTACTGGCAGAATGGGTGCGTTATGTTTAGATTCAAATTCCACTAATAACCCAAGTTTAAGGAACTTCTCAATTATAGGTGCCAATCCCCTACAGCCTTCTGATTTCTAACTTGTTTCTGCCTTTAAAATATTTACCACAGAATATGTTGCCTCCATATCCACCACAAACTCAACATCATCTTTCCCCAGCTTAGCTACAACTGAAGGCTCTGCTGGGGATGATGCTGTTGCTGTTTTCCCAATCTAGAAATGAAACTCGAGATAATTTTAGTAAGGGGGTAATATAAAACTGGATCTTTATTTAACATTACCCATTCAGAGATTTTTCTTCCAAAATACTAATTTTCAATGCTTTTCTCCTTTGTTTTAAACATTTGGATTGTTTGTGTGTGTTAGGTCATCATTCTAATTTTTTTTAACAAAACGGCAAGTTAATTAATTTCTTGCTGTATTTTCTTTGTATATATTTTAGTTAACTATTGGACAAAACAACAATTTCTACAAAAATATCAGAAAACATGCATGGCTTTGTTTTATTCTCAGTATAGCCCAGCATTTGCTATAGCTAGCTAGATAAAGACCATGCATACATATAAATGTAAACCCATACATATCATAGTGTCTAAATATATTAAAGAAATTATAATGTGCTTTTCAGCTGTTACTTTTAACTAGATACTATCAAAAGACAAAGAGCAAGCAAAATAATTAGCATTAGTTTGTCACACTGTCATTTGTAATGAGATGACTCTCTGTAGAAATTAAGAATGAAATCACTTGCTTCGTTTCCTAAAAACTGGTTTTCATTAAGGACAGGTTGGGGACATTTTCCTTTGATAATTCAGGAATTCATTAATCTGTGACAAACCTCTCCAGATAAACTAGGAAGCTATAATTAACCCAAAACTACACAGGTTATTTTGTCTCAGTGTGATTCTGGCAAAGTAGGGAAAGACAAGAAAAATGCCTTTAGTTTAGGGCTTTATATAAAATTAGAAAAATAAATATTTGATGCTCTATCCTCTTAGATATAAGATGCTCTAAAGAAAACTATGCTTAATGTTTTTTTTTAAACTTGTATGCCTGCATAAAACAATAGTTCTGCTGTTGCTTTTATTTATTTCTTCTCATGGCTATGGTTTCCATACACAAATGTGAAAGAGCCAGATAAAACTGCTCCTTTTTTGCATTTCCTCTCCTTCCCAATTAAACCCGTTTACCTCACAGTCAAAGAATGGCCAGGGAATGGGTTGATACACCCAGCTTCTTGTCCCAATTACTTCAGAAATGTTTTAATGCTGGCCTTGTGCCCTTTGATGCCAGCAATTTAAACTTCAAACAGTTTTGCTTCTGCTGTATCATCACCACCTTTCATCCAGTATCATGTGTAACAAGACTTTCAGGCCCATCATGTGTTGGGTGGATGAAAGGTCCTGCTGTAAGGATGTTGCTGGGGTGGAGAGGAGCTTCCACAGATATTTGCTGTGGATGTGGAAACAACGATCTCTTGGTGGGATGTAGTGTCAAAAAATTAGTGGGCATTTACATGAAAGAGCAGGAACCACTGCTTAAGCAGGTGAAAATAATGCAAAGGATCTTTCAGGTGAAGAAATGTTGTTATCCAACCCACACTGGGTGTCTCTGGCTGTGGATGTACTTACTAGTCAGCTGGCATGTCTGAGCACATGTTGAAAACAGAATGATTATAAGCAATTAGAAGGACCACTAATAATGTTTGCCCTGAGTCAGGCAGCAATCTCTCCATCCCGGCCATGCGCTATTCCCACTGGAGCTGGCACACAGCCCAGCTGTGGAGGCCAGGAGCCAAGGGGTACAGTAGGGGAGTGGTCTGCATCCCCTTGGTCTGGGGAAGCAAGAAAGGAAAAAGAAAATCACCAGCATATTTAAGTCACAAGTGCAAGAGAAGCTTCTGGCTTGGGTGTCAGGCCCCCAGTCCTGGCCCCATAAGCCAGGAGAGGAGCAGTGTCAGAGTGAGCAGTGCCAGGTTCACCCAGCGCCACACCAACCACCTGCCTCCTCACCGTGGGCCACAGATCCCCTTCCTAACCGTGGCTGACATCTGAATTCTATTGCAAAGTATGCTTGCACAAACATGCAGCTGGCTATTCTTATTCATAAAAAAGCACAGCTCCTTTTTTAAATTGATTCATTGCTTCCCTGGTATTGAGGGATAAGAATTTATCGATGTGTTAAGGGGGAAAATTTTTTATTGGTTTTGAATTAACCTGAGCAATGTGACAAAGGAAAACAGAAGAACTTGACTTTGCCTTCTTTGCATGTACCACAAATTACTTTCTTAAGCCAAGCAAGAAGTTTCAAACTTCACTCTTTTCAAATTTTCAAATTTTAATGGGGGCATTTTGCCATATACCAAATAGTGTGCAGCAGCTTTCTTTAATACTCACCTTTGGAGGTCATTTTCTGGGAGGGAGGTGTGACACGCAACAAGCACATGCAAGAAAGCACCACCCAGCTGACACATCTAGTTTTTATTTTCTGTATTTCTCCTCATCTCATTCCACATGTACTCCAGCATCTTGGTTTTTTTTATCTATAGCTATATAGTATGTCCAGCCAGTACATGTTTGCAGTGTTGCCCACAGTGGACCCCAGGCAACTTCCCTAGCTATCACTGAATTTTAGGATCCTGTGAAGTGTAGTGATTTGGGTTGGGTTTTTGGTTTGTTTGTGTTTTTCTGTTTCCCACTTGCCTTTAATTTCTGATTACTTATTCTGTGAAAAGTAACATTGGAAGAATTACTGCTCCTACTCAGTGTCCAGAGGGAAATGTTCCAATAAAAATTCTGATAGTCCTGACCTTCTTCAAAGTTCCAATAGAAGAAATTATCACAATCATCATGAGGAAAGGACAAAAATAAATAGTTTCCTGACTGCACTGTATGTTGTAACAATGCTGTAAGGAAAGAAATATTATCTTTATTTCACAGTTTCTCAATTGTCTTTGATTAAAGATTTGAACGTTTTGTTCTAGTTGTCACCTTGCTGATGTGTTTAAACATAATGGAGGAACTAATTTTTCACCCAGTTGCCTGGGAGTGCCTCTGCAATGAAGTACCTAAGAGATGTGTCAGCCTGGCTGGTAAGTGTAGAAGGTTCATGAAGTCAGACTACTCTTAAGCAGGGTGATTATCACATAACTTGTCTGTAGTTCATAAAAACTGAGTACTCCAAGAATTTGTAAATAGTTGAAGACTAAAGATTTCTACCAATGGATATTTACTTATATCCTAAATAATAATTTAAAAGTACTAATTTCCCTACAATTTCAGCTTCTTGCTTGTCAAAACTTGCGACCACTACACCTTCTTGGCAAGGGCCAGTTGGGTGGAACAGCTGCTTGGCTGCTCCTGATGCGTAGGATTGCACGAGCAATCTCCAGCAAGGTCATTTACAGGGCACAACTGAAAATATGTTCTCAGTGCGTGTATTCACTTGCAGGAATGGAATATAAATTTCCCATACTGTTGGCATGCACTTTATTGGTAAGTGCATTTTTGAGGGAAAGCACGTTCACAGGAACACAAGAGACACAGGGAGAGAATGTTAAATGTAACTTAAAATATCAAAATAATTATTTTCATTCAATTTCTCATTTTTATTCTCCAGAGGAAAACCGCACAGCAGGCAAACAGTGCACCAGAAATCTGAGACCTGAAGCTGATGGTACATCTCACACTAGACCTCCATCAGCTATCCTCAAAAAACCCTGAACTTACTAGGAAGAGTATCTTTCTTCACAAATCAATTATAATTGATCTGTGCTACTTTATCAGCAGAAAAAAACCAACCACACAGTTCATGTGTGAAAAGCATTACTGCTGGAAATATATTCTCTAACATCTGGTAATTTTTGAAGAAAACTTTGTTCTCCTTGACAGAGCAGCCATGTGCCTGCTTCTGCTGCACAATATAACCTAACCTCCCTGGCACCCAAATACACCAAAATAGGTCTCACAATTACTTTTATTACAGACAGCAAGAGCTCTGTGGCTCTTTATTCCATTCTCTCCAAGTAGCTCATATTTGCAATTCATCTTCCTTCCATTCAAAAAGTGTCTGAGAGCGGAATGGTGCAAAAGAAATTTATGTTTTGTAAATCATGCTTTACGTATATAATGCTTGGGAGAAATTAAAAGCAATCTTAAAGCCCTATTTAAAGATTTCCTGAGCTATCAGGGATCAGAGCATGTTTGACGAATGGATCTCTTGCCAGTTTTAAATGGAAGGGATGCATGGGGAAAATACTAAAACAAAAAAATCTGCTGGGGAAGAGGAGTGGGCCTTCTTCTTTCTTATTCCAATAATTTTTACCAGTATTATGTATGTTTGTAAAAGAAAAAGTATTTCTGGGGGACAAAACTTCCATTTAAAGATTAGGATGATACCAAAAAATGTAAAATTATTTTTCATCTTGAAATTAACACTTGAATACTTCTGGTAAGTATGGATTTAAGATGTAAAGACAAGATATTTTAAGTAGTTACTGCCCACTGAAGCTGCTTAATTCAACACTGACACTTGACCTATTCTCTGAAGTAGTAAGTGCTCAGGGAGGTTTAGAGTGATATTTTTACACAGTAATTCCAAAGTTCCCGCCATATATGGAGTGGGTAAGCTTATTTCCCGGAAAGCAGAATATATGTGCACATATGTATTCCTAGGATGTTTGCTTCCACCAGCTTTAAGTCATCGGCGCAGTCCCGGACACCCGAGGCCCACGTGTGCACGGACGGTGATTCGGGAGCGCGGGTGTGCCTTGGCAGCTCCAGTCTCCGCTGTGTCTGTGGAACCCTTGTTTGCACAAGGCCCCTCCGTCCCGGCGGCCTGAGAGCGGCCCCTCGGGGGCGGCCATGGCCCTCACGGGCACCCCGGGGAAGCGCTGCCGGACCCGGCCCCACAGCGCTCCGGGCACGGCTCCCTTGCGCAACTCGCCCTCTCGCACGCTCGCCCCAGTTTTCCTGCAGAAGCAGCAGCCGAGTATCACTGAGTATCTCCAGTGAGCCTCCCTCAGTGCGGATATTCCAGAACCGCGTGCTCTGGGATGGCGCTGCTCGAGCAGGTTGGACCAGGTGCCCCACTGTGTTCCCCTCCAGCCTGACGCACTGCCTGATTCTACTGACCATGGCCGTCCCGCCCCCTACCCCGTCACGGATATGCCGCTGAGTTGGCCGCGACTTCAAAGCCATGACCAAGGCAGGAACGGAGAGCAGGAAGGCGGGATGCAGCGGGGCAGGGAGGGCACCGGCCGTCACTGACGCCGTCCGCCCGGGGCCATCCCGTGCCCCCGCTCCTCGACGGCAAGACTATAACTCCCAGCACGCCCCGCGGCAGGGAGGGCGCGGGCCCCCCACGTGAGCCATAGGACTGCACGACGATTGGCTGCGGCCTGGAGAGAGGCGGGCCCCGGGGAGCACTTCCGGTGCCCCGCGCTCGGCACTTGTTTGGATGCTGCCGTCACATCATGGCGACGCGCGGGGGCGGCGGCGCGGCGGGACCGACCCGGCGGAGCCCAAGCCTCAGCGGCGGCGGAGACGAGGCGGCGGCGGCCGCGAGCTGCAGCCCCGAGGTGAGGCAGCGGCCCGGTCGGGCCCGGCGGGAAGGAGGAGCTCCACCCTCCGCACCGGCTCGCGGCGCCGCGTTCCCCGCCTGCCCCGTCCCCACGCGGCCGCCCGGCCCGGGCGCACGGGGTAGGGGCGGACAGTGCCTGCGCCGCTCGCGGGAGCCTGGATCTCGGGCTGCCCCCGAGGCCCAACCCGCCGAGGCGCCCGCGGGCGTGTGTCGGGAGGTCCCGGCGCGGCCCCCGGGAGCCGCGCTCGCCCCGCGGGATCGGGAGCGGCCCCTCGGCGCTGCCCGGGGTCGCGGGGCGGCCCGTGCCGAGCGCGGCCGCCGGGGCGGCAGCACGTGGCGGGCCCGGTGCGCGGGGGCGGAGCTGCGCGGCCGGGGGTCCCGCCGGCGGTCCCCCGTTCCCCTCGACACGGCCGAGGAGCGAGGCGGGAGCGGACAGTGGCTCTGCCCGCAGGGGTGGCGGGAGCCACTATTTCTTAACCTCCAAAATAGTAAGAAAAAAACAAAAGGTGATTTTTTTTCTTTTTCCGTTTTGCACCGAAACCACACTGAAAGCTGGGCTGTTCCCGGTGATTTTACAATAATTTCTGGTTGCAGATGCGTGTAGGAAAAGCTTAAAAAATACCTGTGCTTGGTCACCCAACGGCAAAGACTTAAAATATGCTGTAATTCAGCTCCTGTATGTAAAATCAGCAGCTCGGTGTTTTATGTGACAGAGCTGCCTTGCTAATCTCATGTGCTTCTGAAGTATCTCATCCTGTGCCCTTACATAAATATAAGTGGCTTTTTAGTGGTAACTTTTTTCCACGGTGCAAAGGATAACATCTCAGAAATAGTAACTTGGCGCTAGTGGTTTATTTTGGCTGTTAAAAGGTCTAGAAAGCTATGGAGCTAGTTTTCTTCACTGAAAAGCACTGTCCTCTGCAGTATTTTTTTTTTTTTTTTTAGTTCTTTACTAAGAAGCAACTTGTAAGTAACTTCAGTGTCTACTATGAAAGCAGATGATGATGATTTAAAAAAAAAGCAAACCTGCATTCCATATTATTTTAAATACAGTCAGAAGGAATTTAATTATTTTAAAGAGGTGAAATATGGCAGGCAATGTTAGGCAAATTCTATTTTGAACTTTTTTTTTTTTTTTTGTGAATTAAAAATTGTTCAGCACTGTCTTGCAGATTTCCCTCCCCCTGCCTGGATATTATTTTTAGATTCCTTGTGACCTGTTTGTGTTGGGAATTCAGAACTTGTCTACCCTGCTTTTTCCAGAATCATGCTGTGGGTGACTACAAAACTATTAAGTTTATAGTAAAGAGGAAGTGAAACCTCATTGGTGGAAGTGATTCATGCTGTATTAAATGTTTTCTTAATTAGCACCTGTCTCAGATGCTTATATTAAAAAAAGGTGTCATTAGATGTGCAGCACTTTGTCCTGTGGGTAAATGACCTGAAAGCTTTCATGTAAGCTTTGGGTTCCTGCAGTGAATTTTTTGCTAGAATTACAGGAGGTGTTTGTCATGAATTTTTTAGGTTGTTTAAAGAATCACTGGCAAAAGCAGATTTTATATAAAAGCAAAAGCACGACTGAGTTGCTTGGCGAGGTTCACTCTGCTACTTACCGAGTGGTTAAGGCATGCAAAGAAAAATTTGCAATAAAACCAGTCGATCTAAAACTAAAAATCAACCAAAATGATCAGCGTGGAGGCCGAGGATGGGAAAAGGGTAAGGATCAAAAGAAATGAGGGGGAGCCTCCTGTAGAGACCTATAGGGTTCAGAGTGAATCCCCCCTGCCAAACTTAGCCCCAGGCTTGCCTGATAGTTAGGCACAAAAGCCCTTGAACTTAACCACACTTATTTGATGCCTCCAGTTAATCAATTTAACAAAAGATTCTGTAGAATTTACTGTCAGTACAACCGTAAGTCACAGGCCTCACTCACAAGTGTAAAGCATTTAAAAATCGGGGAGAGCAGCATTCACAGTACATTTGCTGTAGATATTCACACTGCACAGACACAGACTTGAAGAGTATGCACGAGGTACTTACCTGTGAAAAATTCCCCTCAGCTCTAGGGAAGTACTCAGGGAGTACATGAAATTGGGTGCCTTTCTGTCTTCTCAAGGGGCAAAGAGTTGAGCCTTGAGGAGTGGTATCAGCCCAGGCTGAATCACCAGCATTTGGCAGTGGTCCTCCAAGAATAGCAAATTTGGGATTTTGCTGGGTCTGAGAGCTGCTCCCCCTGAGGGAGATGCTGGCCACAGCCTGCCACAGTCCAGGAGAGCTCAAGGGATCTCACTTCAGGCCACTGTCTGTAGGGTTGCAGGAGAGAGGGCTTTAGTCATAATAATTTTTCATCCTGGCTCCAATTTGGGTTGGTAACTTCTCTTGAAAGGCCCCTAACAAATACGTTCTTCTACTTGGGTTGTTATTTGTGTAAAAAAAAAAAAAAACGTTTTCAAGGATGTTTGCTAAAAGCCATGAGCTTGTTAGCCATCACTGTTTCCTGGGAGCAGACAGTTTCTGATAAGCTCTGGGTGAGCTTATTCCTGGGTGCTGCTTGTCAAGGCCAAGCCCCAAGGAATAGGCCTTGGGATCGCAGTGTGGCCGGGGCTGGTGCTGTGAGAGATGCACCACCACTGTTTTAATATCTTAAGCTAAGGGAGGGAAGAAATGGGATTTTTTTTTCCCCCTTGTATTTAAGGTAAATTAAAAAGCTTTTCTTAAAAGCAGGCATGTTGTCTGGTCATGAGGCCACTGAAAGAGCAAAAAAACCCAGTGTGGTTAAGGGTAACAGGAAAAAGTAAGAACTATAAGCAGGGGTCATGTGAGAATGTTTCTGAGCCAGTATCGAAGAACAGGTGTTGAATTATATGACCATGAAGCTTCATGGAGGAATTCTGCTAACAAACAGTCTGTCTTGACTTTTTATGAAAGTAAAATACAAATTTAGGAAGTAGGTGTTTCTTACTAGTCCTGCTGTGTTGGAACTTCTAACCTTGGAGTGCTTGGAAACTAATGATGAGCAATACTGCAGGTTCCTCAGTCCAGTGTTTTGAAAGTAGATAAATGAGTGCATAGAACATAGTTGTTAATGTAATGACAGAACATGGTGAAATGTTTGTTGAAATGACTTTCAGATCTCACAGCTAAGATCCTTGTTCAGTGGGGAAGCCACCTCAGAGCCATTAGGTTTGAGAAAGGTGTAATTAGACTGTGTGATCATTCAGGTCAGTGAGCACAGTATAGAGAACTATTGCATGGAGAAATAACCCTAATAAGGTAGTCTTGTGGTCAGAAGCATCTGAATAATTGTGTGCAGACCAGTGGATGAAGGTGCATCTGCTGTAAAATTTAAACCCAAATTTTGTGACATCCTAAAACGGTAGTTTTCATGCAGGAGTTGTAAATAAAATTATTCCAAAAATTATGATTTTATTTTACATAACAGTTTGTTGAAAAATCAATTTGAGGAAAAGTATATTACATACATGTTTTCAAAAGAAACTTCTCTGTGTTAACAGGAAAAAGGAAATTGCTGGGATGCAGGAAGCTTAATATTGGTTATGAACTATACATATTTGTGATAAATATGACTTAACCTGTTTTGCCACAATATTTTTTTTTTACTGCAGTGGGTCAGGATAAGGGGTATAAGGCTTTTATGACAGTTGCATGTGAAGTAAGTTTGAAAATGTAGCCAGCTGAGCAGTGTTATTCAAATTATCTCTTTTGGAGTCTCATGTTGAGGACTTGATTATATATTTACTTATATAATTAGATTGTCCTTAAAATTGTGAAAGTCTGGTTTATGTACATATGTGTGTTTAAAAGTTTCTGGCATATTTTTTGAAAGTATTAGCAATTCCAAAGGCTAAGGGTGAAAGTCTTTTCACAGCACAGTCCAACTGCTACTATGGGCAATGTAGGAGTTGTTTTCATAGATTAATGCTTGTGCTTATGTTTTTTAGGATAATTAGCTAACATACAGGAGAAAATGGATTCTGGTGCAGCTACTAATTATGGGATTTTTTATTAAAGGGTACAGAGAAGTATTTTCAAGTGATTTAGGGAAAGATTGCGTATGTGCATGCACAGAAGTATGGAATACAGATAAACATGGTACTGGCAATAAGCACAGTATATTTTAGGTAGCGCTGTGTGCTGTAGACTTGTGTAGGTAGTAGAACAGAAAAATTAGTGGGTTTGTGATACACTTTGGCGTGGTGGTAGGACAAGTTCTGTAGGGCAAGTGTCTGTTCTGTCCTTGTGTGCAGTGCACGTTCCTGAAGCTGTGCTGTTTGAAGGAGAGCTGTCTCAGGCTCCTGTGATCATAGCCATTTTCACATATGGGATATCTGTCTTGTATGTTGATGATTTTTAGGTATGATGTCCATCTTTTTTGATTGAGGTATAAGTTGAAGAAACAGAGTGGAAGACTGAAAACTTTGGGATGAGCAGGAGCAGTGTTGCCAGTAATTTTCCTACAGTCATGTTCAAGTGGTTTGTCCTGTAACTCTTAAGTAGCTTGAAGATTACATGCTTATCAGAAATGTCAGCATCTTGTAATAGCTGGTTTCACAGCTAGGTAGGTCAGACATATCTTAGAGTTTTGATAAATTTGTGAGCTTATGAATGTGCATGTTACCTATACAACATACTCTTTGTGCCTCTCTGTAAATCTTTCTAGGCATACAGTATTTGACTCTGGGTTGTCAGATCATGAGCCACCTGTGGTTGAAGATGGCTGGAAGCTGAGAGGGCATGGTAGCAGCTAGAAAAGGTGGCAGCGATTTCAGTAGAAGGTCTTTGCTGGAGTAGTTTTGTTTTGGTTTTATTCAGCCAGTACTGAATCAGCACTATTATACAATGTGCTGTGGGAAGTACTCTGTTCTGGCTGGAATGTTAAACTGAGAAGTTCACTAGTCTGATGAGCACACATTTGAAAAGATGAGAGGTAAGAGTTAGGGTTGTTCTCACCATTGCCTCAGTGAGGAGGGAGTAAGTTCAGTGGTTAATATGGGTTAGTACTTAACATTTTCAGTGTATTGTTTATTATTCCTATACTCCAGCTTGAAGCTTGATACAGACCAAATCTGAAACTACCTGTAGTTGAAGTGTTTTAAGAATAGCATTGAGTATATGGAGTTAAGACTTCTGGCTAATGTTTTTAATATCTAAAGTTACAGCTAATGTAGAAAATCCTTTGTTAGTCATAATCAAGAAATCACCTAGATATTTGTGTTTGTGGCCTCTGTCAGGCAATAGCAGACTCCTGGTTTTTAAAATGAAAACACTTTCTATTTTAGGTTAAATAAGTTAGAATTTTAATATGTCATACCAGTACAGTCAGATTTGCTGGAACTTACAGGCTACAGCTTGACAGACAGTCAAAATTAAGAAGGGATTTTGTTTTGGGGATTTTTTTTCTGTGTGTATGCTGTCAGATTGTTCTAGCTGCTGGTAGAACCACTTTTTTGAACACAGTATTCTAGTCTGTGGTCAACAATTTGTAATTGTATTTAAGATAAGAAAACTGGACATTTTTACAAAGCCTGCCTACTGCTGCACCAAGCTTTGGTTTTGCAGTGAGCATACTCGCTTGTCAGTAAGCTTGGATTTGTTCCATGTTAACTGGAAAACCAAAAGAAGGTTAACAGGTTCTGTGTATTTTCACCATCTTTATAATCTTCAAATGTGTTGGAGACATACAGGACACTTGTACACAAACCTTTTTCTTCAATTCACTATTCTGATAGGTTATTTCTCCCTTTTCTGTTAGAGTTTGGAGAATGGATCTGAAATTCTGAAAGTCCTTGTGGCTTTTTTGACAAAGAATAGCGAGTAGTCAGAGTTGAGAAATTATTATTGTCAGTAAAAAATTGAACTGACACCTAATTTGACTTCAACAAAAAGCTCTGCTGAATTAATGAGGTGGTGATGTTCACTTCGTGAAACTTCCAGATGCTTTAGAATATGCATGTGAATTGCCAGCTCTGAATTGATGTTTAGGTTACTATGATGGTTTGCTCAAAAAGAGATTGGCATTTCATGACTTACTGGTCACATATATGTCCCTGCTAGTAGGTGTTCTTTTTTTCACTGGAAACTACAGAATTTTCTCAGATAAAAACCAGTGAAAGTTTTTCAGTTGACTGGGATTGAAGCAATCACAAACTCATACAAACTGCTCACAAGCGTGGCCTTGTTGATGTTCCAGTCCTTCAGTATCCACTGTTAAGTGCGTACCTGTGGTGGGAATAAGGTATTGTGTGTTTAGTTCCTTGTGCTCTGACTTCAGTTAGATTGACTTTTATTTTTTAGAGCCTCTTGTGCTTTGGCTTCTTTCCAGTCATCCTGCTTCCACTTCTGTTGGCAGGATTGCCTGTTGCTGTGCAGTGAAGTGGGTTGAGGAACCGATCTGGCTGTAAACTGTGTTAGAACAAGTTGCACAAATGTTATTGCTAGCCTGGGAAGCTTGGGCACTGCTGCTGTTCAATATGTGACTGCAGCCAGTCAGCCCTTCTCAGCTCCTCTTGGAGCCACTGGCAATTTTACGCTCTGCTTCCAAAAACCCCCTCCAAAGTCTCTTTATGGATATCAGAAAGTCTGGAAATGCTTAATGCTTTTGGGCGCCAAACCCATGAGTTTAAAACAGACTTTCTCTACGTTTTGCAAGACTACTTGGGTACAAGTATCTGAATCAGAAGTTCATGTTCTATACAAATAAAAAACTGCAAGTTTCAGCTGTTCTGTTGGTACTGCAGGTACTCTTGGTATCATGTGTTAAAATAGTCTGACCTTTCTTGTCTTGTCAGTTTAATGTGACACAGTGTCTTCAGCTTCTGTGTGAATCCTGGGTTTTAGACAGCATCTGTGCCATGGTTTCAGCCATTGGTACATGCAGAGAGGTGACATGAGTTATTCTTTTGTGTTTATTTGGCTGACCCTAGAGGGGTAAGCCTTCCCTGAAAGACCCACAATTTAAGACAAGCCAAGGGGAAAAAAATGTGCATTTTACAGATGACTTTTTAGAGGTGTAAAATGGTGTAATTGGTTGGTTGTTCCAGCAATTTAATTATTGCATGACCTTTGTAGGCGTTTATTGTATGTTGTCTGACATGGTTGGAGAATAAAACTGCAGTGCGTTTATATTTGTTCATAAAGCATGTGCATCATTTCCACACTTATGAAGAGCTGTGCAATATGAATCTTCCTTGGCAAGTCAAAAGTTGCTTCTTAATGTCTATAGAGATTATTTGCAGTTAAAAAGCTTATTATCCTTTGAGAAAGACACTGTGTGAATTCCATCTCCTTAAGAATGAATCTACCTTGAGATAAGGTCTAAAAGGACTTGCTTTAAGAATAGAGAGCACCAAAGCTGTTATGCATGAATATTGAAGGAAAAAAAAAAAGTATTTGTTTAATGATTTTTAAATAACCTTTTCAAGCATGCTGAACAAATTTGGAGTTGAAATACTCTCACAATATATTATTAGTGTTGGCTGCATTCCTTTGATGTTGGCTAATTCCTTTTGAAGAGGAAGACAGTCCTGTGCAGAATATCAAACCCAGTGCAAACCCCTGGCTTTAAGAATTAGCACATTTTTTAATATGAAAATGTAAGGTAATCTGAAATTAATTTGTGCTTTAACTGCATAACTGTGTATAAATAAGCTCTGTTTTTGTAATTCCTTGTGATTTTAAGGAAACTTACCTTCAGTTCACTGAAAATAAATCGACAAGAGTTTTGGCAGTGAGTTCAGCTCTGCTTATCCTGCTTCTAACATGCATGCTGTATAGTGGGATTGCAGATGGTCAGCAAAAAAACACCCAACCACCTTCAGATATTGTTCTGAGTCCCAGCCTTTGCAGGATAACCAAATGAACAAAACACCAAACAACCAAACACCTCCAATTCTCATCAGCCTGAAATGCTTCTAGAAATTGAGAATGTTGTTCAGGTGATTGAGAGGGAAGTCTGGAGATGCTTAATGAACTATAGAGTGTTATATAGAGAACATTGGGTATTCTGCTCTAAAATATGACCATATCACGGCAGTGTTATAGAACAACTGGTGATGTTTAACTTTTTGGTTGTGGTTAAACATTTAGCATTTTAGGATATCTTTAGAGAAAGTTCTGTTAAATTGAGCAGAAAGAAGGTATTCTTAAAAATCACAGGCAGTAGGAGTCCAAGCCTGAAGAGACTTAATATTCACTTTTTTGGATAATTTGATTGATCTGAATTTTACCATTTCAAAAGTGCTTCTGGTCCTGTTTGTCATTCTTATTACAACAGCCAGTCTTCTCCAGTTAGGAGCTGACAGTTGTGTTTGGCATTGTGATTGAAGTAGTTCAAGCTCTTGCTCTATGCCATTGAAACAATGTATTTATGTAGATTTGATTTGATGTCTTGCCAGGATTTCTATTTTGTATTTTGCCCTTATTTCTTCATGCAAAAGAAGGGTGGAAGTTGTAATTTTAAACAATTTGCTTGACTGTTTACATCCACTTCTTGCTTTCCATTCTGAAGGTGGTTGGTGGTGCCATGGAAGCAGCAGCTGGATCTGGGGAGATGGGAATGAATAACCAGGATCAGCTGGTGAGGAGCAAGTGCACTGAGTTGTCGGATACAGCGTTGCAGTATCCACAGTCCAACTGTTACAGCCTGGAGAACAGCGGAACCTTGGAAGAAGCCGAGTGTATCACAAAGAGCAGAAAGCATCCGGGGTCCTCCTGCTGTTCCCAAGAGTCCCGAGAGGAGACTCCTGGCAGAGAGGAAGCCCGTACTGATCCACCTGATGGCCAACAAGATCCAGAGAGTGAAAAACACAAAGAGAAAACTTTGGGTATGTTCTCTTTGAGGTTTTGATTTTTAAATGGCATTAATATTTTTGTAAAGTAGCTATGGATTTGTTCTTTGTCTCAAATTTACTCTGTAGCCAAAAACTTGTCACCCGTAACAGGATATTTTGAGAAACTGTGTGTGCACTTCTACTTGGGAAAGACAGTTCTTAATGCATATGTAAGACTCCTTCAGCTGGCAGTGCTATTTTTACATGAACTTTAATAATAATAATGTGGTAATTGCTAATCAACTTTTTTAACTTTCTGGTTTAAATCTGGGATTGCAGTGTTCAATGCTGCCAAAGCACGGCTGATAATTAAATTCTAAATGCTTATTAACAACATATCTGCCAATACTTAACCTAGATGTCATTTTTTCAGATTTTTCTTTTTATCTGTGTAATTATAAAACAAAAATATTTGTGTTTTTATATTAAAGTAATTTTTTGCTATCCTAGCTGTTGAATGGCACACAGGGCAAGACAAATTTATTCTTGCTGATGACATCTTGTGATGACTTCCCATTTGTCATTTGTTAGGATTATGCAGCTGTCAAACCAGGGAACAACTTAAGCTAATTTCTCATGGATCTATATTTTACTTGTAAAGACAGGCTGCTTTTCTGCTATATGGTTTTTCTTCCTCAGTATCATTGTCTATCATCCATTTAATAGGAAAAGAAGTGTTATTATTAATGCAAGCCTTGAACACACTTTCTACCCCAGAAGAAAAGCTGGCAGCCTTGTGCAAGAAGTATGCTGATCTGGTAAGTAATTTGTAAAGATAGCAGAAGTTTTTAATGTGTTAATTATGGAATGCAAGAACAACTAATGAAGGACAGTTAATGATTTTGAGTATTTTACAGTGTTGGTAAAAAAGACACTCAGGCTGACTGAGTATTGCTCCAGCCAAACTTTCTTATAGTCATTTCACTTCTACATGACTCCCCAAATCCAAAGAAAAAACAGGTTTTGATAACTTGGTTTGAAGCATAATACTAGGATTAACAGAAAAGTTGAGTTCTTTTGGGAGTAATTATTTTCCTCGTTCTTGATAATGCTTTTGTGCTAGTGTTTTATCATTGTAGGATTAAGGGAAAGAATATACTGTCATACAGAGATTCAAAGGGATGGAATGTTAAGTTATATTTAACTCTTTAGTGATTTTTGGGAAATATGGGTTGTTGGAAAGATCTAGATTTAATTTTGCTTTGTGCTTTCTGATCATGTAAAGGAACAGAAAGAAAGGATTGCATTTCTTCAGTAACAAACCAAAAAGAAGCAGTTTGTAAAGTGCATTCCCGCCTCAAGTAGGCTAAATGGTAATTTATACTCTAAAATAATTGACCACAAAATTGGGGGGTTAGAGGAGAGGATTCATAAGTTCATTTACTTTCCAGAATATTCTTGGAGATAACAATACTTGACTAATTTTCTTAAAGGGACAGACAGGAATGCAAGGACTGGAAATCTTGTGTGTATGTCTTCCCACCATATTTGTAGGAGTGAAATGAGTGCAAACTAAAGAGATTACAAAAGCATAAGTTTTCTCTCTGTAGCTGTCAAGTGTATCATATGCAAATATTTCTGAAAATGACATAAAGGCTGCACAACATGGCATAACTCTTCTGAAATATTTTTTTCCTTTGAGATTTATACTGTCTCCAAAACTTTGAGGATGATCTCACAGGTGGTCTTTTTGCTCACAGAGACAATATTGATTACTTAATAGGCTTAGATTAGTTCTGCTATGGAAATCCTGAGTCCTCTGTGGGGGTCTGTTACATTTTTGCTTTTTCTTGCTCTCTCTCATGTGCTCTTGGTTCATGTGAGCACATTTCCTTTAAAACCAGCAGCTTCTCTCGGAAGTCACTTTCATTGCAATGGGAAACAATAATAGTTTTGAATTATAACTCAAGGATGGGGAACCTAAAAGTGAGCTTTGATATTGTGAGAAAAAAATGCAGTCAGCTCATTGTTCCTTTTGAGCAATTGCTCATGCATGTGATGCCTTTTCTGTTTAAGCAAACAGCTCCCATGTCACATCACAGGGTGGTGAGGGCCTGCGTGAGGAGCTAGGCCAGTATGAATCCCTCAATTCTGCAGAAAGAAGAGAGTCTTCCCTATTTCACTTTGAGTTTTATTATTGATGGAAAGATCTCAAAACAATTAGGCAGCAGCTAGACCAAGTAAATTGTAATCTCCTTCAAGAAGCTTGGTAGTCAGAAGAGATATGTCGTTGTTATGGTTTTTGCCCTTCTGGGAGAGGATCAATAGCCTGTAGACAGAGTGAGCATTCAGAGTTTCCTTCCTAGAAAACCACTTGCTTTCCTCATGATGCTCAGAATGGCTGAAGAGTTGGCTGGAAGCTTGTCTGGGTGCAAGAATAGCTCTGTTTCAGCTAAATGAGTTTGAGGGATGCTCTTGTTCAACTTAGAATGTTTAAGTTGGATCTGGTTGTGTTCCCTCTAAGATGCATTCTTTTCTTCGTGATAGTGGTGGAGAACCACTGGCATTGGTGTCAGCTTTAATGCCAGCAGAGGTTTGAACTGTTATGACAGTGCACCTACAATGCTTTTTTTCTTTTTTTAAAGATTCATCATCTTTAAAGCTCACTGTCAGGTTTTTCAGTGGTGTCTCATGAAAAGGACTGTACAATGAAGGTAGGAATGCCTCTCTCCTGGCAAAAGATCTTCCACAATTTTTTTTCCATAATTTGGAATCTATCAGGAGATCAGCCTGTGATGCTTGAAAGGTTTGAATCCTTGGTGATACATCTCACACTGGCACAGTTTTATACACCTGAAGTTTCATAGGTGTACAGACAGTACAGCCACTTGAAGTGGTTTTCTGACCATGCAAGGAAAGGGCTTTTTATATTTGGATGTGAAAATACTCCCTTAATATTCCATTTCCCTAAACTGCATTAAATACACGTTTAATTTACTGTTGTCATGGAGGTCCTTAACTTTATTCTTTCTTTTGTGCTTCAGCATTATTTTGAGCTCTTTCAGAAAACCAGCATTGTATTATTCTTCTGTCACGGCAGTGTTCTTCATTGCCAGCTCTCTTTTCCTGTGGTGGCCCAAGGCTGAGGCAATGTTTAATAAGGAGCAGTGTAACACTTAACATTGTTGCCTTCTTTGCAAAGAAACAGCCTCTAAATAATACGGTTTCTCAGGGAGCCCAAAAATCACGTGCAATGGAACATAGTCTGAGATATTAATGCCATAAATTTCTTTTCACTGGGTATTCACAGAATAGATTTTTAAATATGTATACAGAGTTTAACTGTGTCATCTACCATGTAAACAGCCTAAAGGAAATAGAATAAAAAAATTTGCTTCCAGTGGTTGAGTCTGCAGATCTCTTAAGTCTGGATTATGTAGTTGTAATGGTAACTGACTTGATTTGTCAGGGCTGCTAGTTTTGTCTGTTCTTTTCTGAAATACTGCAGCATTTTACAAACTTGTGTCAATTACTGCTTCCCTTGGTAGGAGCTCCTGCTGACAAAGAGCTCTATACAGTTGTGTGGTTTTTCTTTCTGATAGCAAAACCAAGTCCTGTTGGATAAACTGTTGTGTGTACTTTCAAGATAAGAATGGGAAAAGTTGTGACTTGTTGAAAAGCCAGTCTCAGTTGGCTTTTAATTGTATCTGCCACATCTTCCTTTCAGAGTGCTACTCTTACCCCTGTAGATGAAAGCAGGCTGATAGCTCATAGGCAACAACAGGTCCATGCTGCCTGTTCCTCGAAGATAAATGTTAAGTTGGAATTTGTATATTTTCATTTTCTGTCCTTATACATTTAGAATTGTCTGGATGGATGATGGCAGTTTCTCTTTAAGATCAGCTTGGGGTTTTAATGAAATTTTACTTCCTTGTTTTCATCCAAAATGTTCAAAAGTTTCTTCAGTGTGCTCATCTATTTGCATAAAGATGGTTTCACCTATGTTTATTTAACAAATTTACTCTTTAACTGTAGTTGGAGGAGAGCCGGAATGTTCAAAAGCAAATGAAAATACTGCAGAAGAAGCAAGCACAAGTTGTGAAGGAGAAAGTGCACTTGCAGAGTGAGCATAGCAAGGCCATTTTGGCACGTAGCAAACTGGAATCTCTCTGTCGGGAGCTTCAGCGTCATAACAAAACTTTGAAGGTTAGTTTATGTAAATAAGTTAAGTGCTGCTGGTGATGGAAATCTTACAGATCACTGCTTAAAATCAGGACTGCTGCTTTTTTCCTTGTCCCTTTGCCCATTTGCCTGTATGTATAGATGATGAGTGGCATATAGTGTAAGTGTAGCTGATTTTAAGGTAAGGAATACAAGGATAGTTAACTTGCTGATTCCCCCTTCCCCCTGTCAAACCAATTCATATTACTTGCTTTTATTCATATTACTTGTATTTGATCTTGTCATATTTGTTTCTGGGAGCATTGCTGATAACTGCTGAAAAAATAGCACAAGTGAAATAATAGCAGCATGAAATGGCAGGGTAACCAAAAAGCTTAATTCTGTCAGAATATTCTTGATGGGAGTGAAATGGACAAGAGCCAAGATAAAACAAGAATCTGTGATTGCTGTAGAAAATTGAATTATAGTGTCAGTGCTGGTTTTTACATCTGGATAATGCTGACACTTGCAAAGGTACTTGTGTAGCATCTTAATACCAGCCTTTGAGCAATGTTGGTAGTGGTAAAGATAAAGGTTTCTAAAAGTTGTACAATGTAGATTCCTTTTCCACACACTTCCCATGGGTAGTCAGCATGGCATATTATGATTGTGGCTTATGTTAGTTCTAGCACTCTAGAAATTAAAACTGTACAGAAGCACGTTACTGCCATTGTTTCTGACTCAAAAAAGGCATGGTTTGACCTGAATATAATATAAATATAAAATATAATATAAAGAAATAAATATAAAATATAAATACAATATTCTATATTTAAATATTTTATTAATATTTTTTCATAAAAGGAAGAAAACACACAACAAGCGCGTGAAGAAGAAGAAAGACGGAAAGAAGCAACTGCACACTTCCAGATCACACTGAATGAAATTCAGGCTCAGCTGGAACAGCATGATATTCATAATGCCAAGCTCCGGCAGGAAAATATTGAACTGGGGGAAAAACTGAAGAAACTCATTGAACAGTATGCATTGCGAGAAGAGGTGATTAAAGTACACTTCTAATGGGATATATAACTTTTTAAATTATTCTTTTTACTTTGCTACTGAGAGAAATTTAGTAGCTGTTTGGCTTACTGTCTGCCCTTCCTGACTGGTTTTGAATATCTAAGTTCAAGATGTGATGGAGAGAGTTTTTCACAATGAAAGTTATCAAATAGAAATAAGTTGTCCAGGCATTGTCAAACCTGTGCCTTTAGACGTCTTCAGAGCTCAGCTGGGCAAGATGTGAGTAACCAGATCAGGCTTTGAAGTTGACCCTAGTCTGAGCCTCCAAAGATTAAATATGTATTAATAGTTCTTCAGAATTATAATTTCACATTATAATGGAAGGGGATATAAGAGTTATTCTGTCTTATTTCTTCCATTTCATTAAGGTTGGGGTCTTTTGGGGAAGCTCCTTTGTGTACTTAGCTGCTCTTGTTGGCACAGATTCGAAGTAAGCTATCATGCTTTAAGAGCACATTTGGCAAGGTGTCTAGGGCTAACTGAGCTCTCTTTAATTGGCACCAGGATGTGAGCTAGCTGCTCCAAGTTACAGTGATGGAAAACAGCCAATTCTCCTTGTCCAAGAAAGAACTGAGCTGCATGGAGTTCTACAGCTAAGATTAGTTGGCTGGTTCTTAGTTGGCCAGGAGGTGTGGTGTATAATTCTCAACTGTTTCTGGAAGGGATTTTTTTGTTTTTTAAACTGGATCAGTTAATTAGAAAGCTCTCTGTGAGGTAATTCCCTACCTTTTGCAGTCATGGAATATTTGTATCTGCCTTGAGACTATATGGAGAAAAGATAGGAAGTTGCCTTGTGCTACTTTATGGCTTGCAAAATGCAATTATTTGTGGGATTTCATGAGCTAAATAAAACTTGTTGCAAAGTTTGCTCATTTTGATTTTTTTTTTTTTTTTAAATTATGAAGACTAGAGCTTTTAGAAGTAACACAATAAAGATTAGAGGTGGATAAACCAACTTTAGAAGCAGTGATGTATGAATGCTTATTACAGGATTTTTGAAATGCCTGGTGTGAAGTGACTGGCAGTATTTTACCAACTTAGTGAAACAGACACCTGGTTTCCATGAAAGACAAAAAAGGATAACTACTGTGTATGGAGATAAAGGGGGAAAAGGAAGGCATGTAAAACAGTCTTTCACCACTTTCTCTTTTGCATGAAACTTTTAAACAATGTGCATCTCCCTGAACAGTACATTGTCTTCACTGACCAGCAGACTATCTGTGTTTGACTATTACGATTTTCTTTTTCCCTTTAGCATATTGATCAAGTGTTCAAACATAAGGAACTGCAGCAGCAACTTGTGGATGCCAAACTTCAGCAAACTACCCAGCTTATTAAAGAAGCAGAGGAAAAACATCAGCGAGAGCGGGAGTTTGTAAGTGAACTCTATATATGTTAAGAGAAATAAAACCTGCCAAACCAGACTTTGTCTGATTTAAAGCAAATACAGCAAGTTGAGAGGGCTATCTTTTGAAAGAGTAGATTTCAACAAGTAGACTGATATTTAAGTTTTGTATATGATGCCTAAAATAATTATATGGATGCTAACAGGCATGTAATGTTACTTGTTTGCATTTTCTCAACAAATATGCTACATATCATTTAAATTTCTATTAGGCTGGGGAACGTGCTGTGAAACACCAAAGGTATTTTCTGCAGTCAAGAGTTGTAACCTCTGGTTTTATGCTATAAGAAATAAACAATACAGATTACAGCACATGTGTTTCCTCACTGTTTGCTCCCCAAATTGTGTGTCATGTTTTATTTGTATGTTGATAATCAGCAATATACTTGCAGTCTTCTGAGAAGTTTTCTTCCAATGAATCTGTAACTTCTAGATAAAACCCCTTGGTTTTTTCTGTATAATCTTAAAATGAACATCTAGTGTTGGGTTCTTCTGTGTTTTTTGGACATAATTTCTGAGTTGTAAGCAGGTGAAAATTTCTTCAAACCTGAACCTACAAAATGGTGTCAAATTGAAGTAAAATTGGTTTGAACTAGTCTGCAAAGGTAATATGATGACTGGAGAAATGAAAGTGGAAAATAAATTAGAGATGTTACAAACCAGTTATAAATTACATACAGTTTGTTAATTAACTATTCATAATTTAGCAGTTCAAACTTGCTAGAGAAATAGAAATATTAACTTACGTTACCAGATAATGTCTCAATAAAACTGTCTGCATGCCTTTGCATGCTTTAAATTGTATATATGAAAATATAGTGTAGTAATAAAAAAAGCCTGTGTGAGAAAACATGGTGAAATAGCCCTTAGGTGTTGTTAATGTTTGTTTATTTTTAATCATAGATTGAGTTAAGCCATTTTTGGGAGTACTTTTTTTCATTATATGGCTTTTTGCATTGGTTTTTAGCTGCTAAAAGAAGCTACAGAATCCAGACACAAATGTGAACAGATGAAGCAACAGGAAGCTCAGCTGAAGCAGCAGGTATCTTTTTTTTTAATGGAGAAATCTTCAGTAACGGTTCCAAAAAGAAAATACCAGGAGATTTGTGACTGTAGTGAACATAAGGCAACATCTGAAAATACTTAATATTCATCAGATGCTTGTGAAGAGTACTTTGTATTTTTTTAATTAAGTCTTAAATTTAATTTTCAATAGGTAACTCTTCAGTAGTGAAGCATGAAACATAAATTGTAAAGAATTGATGTTTTGTACTTGCTGTTTAATACATCTGGAGAGCACTATTCCTGGAAGGTGGTCAACATTGAATTCCTGGAGTTAGTGCTCTTCTAAATTAATAGTGTTAATACTACAAAGACTAGAATATAGGAAAGCTTAAGAAAAAAAAAAACTTAGGAAACATGGCTTCTCTGAAAATACTGTTCTCTTGTGACTGTAAAGAGTTGTGTGGGGATTTTTACTCCGGTGAATTTTAGAATCTGTTTCTTACTGTTTCCATCACCACCTGTTGTGGAGCAAGCAAGAATGTCCCTTTTATCCCTGTAGTTATTCAGATTTAGTCACCTGACTATCTCTGTCCACAGACCCTGCTGTCTTCAAATTAGTTGCTTGTTGTAATGTAAATGCTACAGCAAAATCTCCTCAGAGAGGAGAGGTGGTCTCAGCTTTTGTGCCTTGGATCTCCTTCAGTCATTGGCTGCACATGAGCTTAGCACAAGGCACAAAGAAATGGTAGTTTCAGCCAAGAAACTACCAGAGCAGTGGGAAGCAGTAGCTATTCTCTTCACTGTCTGTTACTCTGTTACTGCTTCATTTGAGGTTTAGTATGAATTCTCTGTCCTGGTTTCAGCTGGAATAGAGTAAATTTCTCTTTATTCTGTGTTTTGGATTCACTGTAAGAAAAACATTAGTTGCACACATGTTTTGGCTCTTGCTAAATTGTGATTACTTAGAGTCAAGGGCTATTTTATGTCTCATGCTCTGCTAATGAGGATGTACACAAAAACCCCAAAAACTGAGAGTACAGCTGAGACAGGTGACCCTGGCCAAAAGGCCAAAGGGATATTCCAGACCAGAACATAATCATGCCCAATATATAGCCTGGAGGAGTTACCCAGAAAGGGGGCTGATGTGGGCTTGGGAATGGGATCTGGCATTATGCAGTAGGTGGTGAGCAACTGTGTTGTGCATCACTTGTTCTTTCTTTTCTATTATCATAATCTATTATTATCGTGTTTTACTTTGTTTCAATTACTAAACTGGTCTTGCATCAACCTACACTTTTGATTCTCCTCCCCATCCCACTGGGGTGGGGAGTGGGGATGCATGAGCAGCTGTGTGTGCTTAGTTGCCAGCTGGGCATAACCCATGACAGTGTTTTTGAGAGCTGTTCCATGCCCTTCTTTCACACTCACTGTACCCAAATCTTTTCTAGGCTTTCCAGGAGTTAGGTTTGAAGTGTGTGTGTATGTGTAGTTAAACGCAATCACACACATCTCCATTGGACTAGAACACGGGAATATCCAGATAGGTTTTTAACCATGCTTAGTCTTGGATTTTTTTTTTTCCAGGTTGATTACCCTTTATTTAAAATCTGCCTCTCTTTTTTATAGTTACAATGGGTATAGTTAGTGATTTCTTGGGGCCAACGGATTTTTTTTTTTTTTTTGTAGAATAAGATGAACTAGAAAGTTCAGTGACAATAATGGCAAAGAGTCATGTTGTACTGCTGACAAATTAGGCTAATTCCTGTTATGAAATTCCCTTTACTAATAGAGCAAATCACAATATTTCTGTGTTCTGAATCATATTGTCCTGCAACCCCCAGTGTAAGAACTGAGATAACCTACTACTCTTCACTGAGAGTAAGAAGTTACTCTGAAATGGTCATATATTCTTAGAACATCAAATCACACACTGGTTAGGAATTACATTTTTTTAAACTATATTATTAAACATATTTTGCAGTTCTTTCTTGGTGATCTACCTTGTGGTGCAGGGCAAGAAAATTTTCTGTCATTGAATGTTAGTGGTCTTGACTTTTTAAAGTGTCATACTTTTCACTGTTATGTGAATTTCTTTTCAATATTCACTTTCCATGTTTTTCGTTCACTGGGCAGATTGCACTGGTTGTGAATGTGTATTTTGATTTCTGAAATCAATCCTGTTTATTTTGTCCCAGCCTTCCTTATTAGCTTTGACTGGTTAAGGTGGAAAGGTAAGTAATTCCTAAGTTTTAATTTCACCAACCAGGTGCTGAATTTCCTGTATATGGGCATGTCCACCGAATTTTTTTTCAAGTGGTGAAGTTAAAATTGAAGTAGTGATGAACTGTGATGTCTTCCAGCATTTTATTAAACATGATTTTCTTTTTACTTCAGAATATATTGCTGTTCTATAAACACAGGACTCTACTTCACATATAATTTGAGTAACACATTTTCAGACAAGGTTTGTTTTTCAAATGGAAATTCTAGTATAGTTTAAAAAAAATGTTCATGTTTTAGTATTTGTAGTTTCATTTTGCTGCGTACCTACATATTTTTGTATTTGTATACACGGTTCAGATTAATGTCCCTGCATCTTTTCCAATAGCTTTCTCTTTACATGGATAAGTTTGAGGAATTCCAGACCACCATGGCAAAAAGTAATGAGCTCTTTACAACTTTCAGGCAAGAAATGGAGAAGGTATTTATAAGATTACCTAGTTTCATAAAAAGTAATATAGAAATGCATGCTGTTAGTGGGTTGCATTTTAGATTTTATAAGTATTTTCCTTCCAAAAATATAGAGTATTTTGACAATTTAATGTGGATGATAAGATAGGGTGTAAGAATTACAGAAGAGAAATGTAATTTTTTGCTGTATTTTGACATACTTAAGTAATAACTAAATTGTATTTTTAGTGTTTTACCAAATATTAGTTCTCATTCTCTTTGTCTATGCTTATGTTTTAAAACTTCTTTTCCTGGGGGATTTTATTACTTGTACTTGAAAGGTGGTAGTCTGTTTCTTTTTAGACTCAATATTGTTTTCTTTGAATGCAGAATCTGTATTTGTGGGGTTGATTCTGTGCAGAAGCACTTTTCCAAAATAACTTGTTCAAACTGGACTTGGGAAGTAATGCTAAAAAGTCTAATTACTCATGTAAAACCACCTATGTTGCAATACAAGCCACAAAATTAAATCTTTTATTTATCTTTTGTAGATGACAAAGAAGATTAAGAAACTGGAAAAGGAAACCATTGTGTGGCGTACAAAATGGGAAAACAACAACAAGGCTCTTCTGCAAATGGCTGAAGAGGTAATCATCTTTTAAGCAGCAGTGTAATTCAGCTAGAGCCTGAGTCCTAGGGAATGTCATATGGTTTTTCAGTTTTAAAGAACTGGAAGTAAGCCTCTTCTTGGATTGTCTGCATTATGTTTCCTGTTATGTAAGTTATTGTCCTCCTCAGGCATGGGATATGGAAGGCTGCTATGTTAATCTAAGCTGATGGCACAAAATAAAAATGGAGCCTCGACTTTGCTTACTGTTTGATTGGTGGGATAATGTGAATGAAATCATACAAGCTCAAGGAATTGACTGTATTTCAATATGCTGAGCAAAGTTCAACGAGTGCTGTGATACAAATCTGTTTGAAATGCACAAGACTGACATGAAGGCAGTAACCCCTGTGCAAGAGATTAACTGCTTCCTTGCATTGGTGCTGCTTTTGAGGTCACCAAATGCCCTTACTTACTTGTAGTCTGGCAGGAGCTGTGCAGGACAGCTGTGCCTGCACTGTCCAGGGCTTGGTTCAGGTATGTGAGGTCTGGCCTTGGCAAACTGCTGGGTTGAATAGGATCTGCTGTAGTGCTGTTTATCTTTCCCTCCCTTCTTAAAAGGAGCTGGTTAGGAGAGCTGTGAGTATGGTGCACTCAGGCCTGGATTCTGCTGATAGATTGTGGATTTCTTACTTCTTTGCCCTTCTTCTCCCTATAGTTGCCATTATTTGGGTTGTAGTTGACAGTGTTGTGGGATTCCATGTTAGGGTCCTGGTTGATGCCCAGCCCTAACTTACAATTAGCATTAAATGGTATGTAGTTCTCATTGCTTTTTTTGAAAGGCATCCATTGGCACTCCAGCACATGGCTAGGTGAAGTATTCTGAGGAAATTGGCTCTAGTTCAGCTGGAATTTGGCCTACTGGATTAATTAAGACTTAATATTCAGGATTAAATAGTGGTGATTCTTTTCATTAATTTAAGGAGAGAAAATGGCTGTATCACAGAGTTTTT
Source organism: Muscicapa striata striata (assembly GCA_030060385.1). NCBI lineage: Eukaryota > Metazoa > Chordata > Aves > Passeriformes > Muscicapidae > Muscicapa > Muscicapa striata. Next base: position 4,033,934 of record JAREIS010000031.1, read on the forward strand.
ATTTCCTTTGTCCTTCAGAAAACAGTAAGAGATAAAGAATACAAAGGCTTTCAAATAAAACTGGAACGTTTGGAGAAGCTATGCAGGGCCCTTCAGACGGAAAGGAACGAGCTGAATGAGAAGGTGGAAGTGCTCAAGGAGCAGGTTTCTCTTAGAGAAGCAGACGTGGATCTGGCTGTGCAGGTGTTGCAGTCCTGCACGCTCAATTCCCACGAGGAGCTGGGAACTCCCATTGACACGGAACCAGGAATCCAACCCGATGCGGAATCACGTGCGGGAAATAGCTCAGAAAAGACTGTCTCAACAAGTCCTGTTCCTGGCACTGAATCTGTAGACTAAAATGAAGTGTAAACACTGTATTGAGAGATATATTTTGTGTATAACTTTCTCTGTTGGTGGTAACTATTTGGTTTTGTGGTGAAAATTTTCTTACTTTTTCTACCATATCTGTATTTTCTTAGAACTACTGGACTTATGTGGTACAGGAAGCTGCATAGCAGCTTTAAATAGCTTAAACTATAAATTTTCCACAACTGTGTTGCACATCTGCCTCATTTTTTAAAAGAAAGTATTTTTCCATAAAAGGATGCATGTGCGTTTCCTCCCCACAACACGAATCACTGTCATGGAAGACTGTGTACAGATCTAATATTGTTTGGGGAAAACAGTGACAGCAGGTCACTTTTGTTTTAAAGAACAGCACTCTGGTTTTGTTCATTGATTTGCCACTCGCTATACAAAAGATTATCAGTTTTTCCAGTAAATTTATCTATGTAAGGATGTCTAATGGCCAGTAAAAAAGTCAGCTTTCCCCTTATATATGTTTTCATATATATGAATGAAAAAGTAAAGGTCCAGAATATAGTAAAAGATAAGTTTAAAGGGTTTTATGTACTTTGTGGTATGAAAAAACAGCTTTGAAATACATTAATTTGCAGCTGGTGAAACAGGGTGTACAGCTTTTTGCAGATGTCTCAGGGTTGTGTTGTAAAGGTTAGTTTGGACTGTTTGCCCTACCTGTGAACATGTTAAATATAAATGTGTGGGAAAATGTGCAGTGATGCTACCGAGTGGGATTTTGCAGCTATGGAGCCTATTGCACAGGTGTTGGTCACATCCTTCCCTCTTAGCTGCAGTGTGTCCACCACATGGTTATCCTGACTAGAGAAATCCATTCATGTCTGAGCAAACCTCTGGATTATCTGAAGAGCTGGTAAATAAGACACTCACTGTTGGAGGTGTGGAAGATGGGAGTCTGGCGTATAGACTTCCTCTAATAGCCAGATATGCAACGTGTTTAAGTGTTAGTTAAGGCTTTACTGGTTATAATTGAACATGAAGATTCAGATACATCTCCTGAAGTACAACATGGAATTTCCTGCACGTTCAACCTCAAAGCTGCACCAGTTGGCAGAGTGCCTTCCCAGTCAGGTTATCTGGTAAAGATGGTACTTCACAATCTTACACTAACATACCACAAGCAAAGCCTCCTTGTTAACCTTAAAGCATATTGTATTTTCCTAGAAAATTTGATATCCACATTATGACTTCTTTTCTAAAAAGGAACTAGGACCAACACTTATTTTTTGGCAAGGCAATGTGATCTAACTACAAGCTACCCCTAACTTTAGTTCACTTGTTTTTACTTTCTAGTTTTGGTTGCTGACATTTTAAGAAGTATGAACGTGTGTAGTAGCCTTTTCTGGTACTTAAAGTTTTTTGCACTTACTTGGGAGGGGATTTCTGAATCAAGCACATCTCAAGGAGCTTCCCACCCTCATTGCCCTTGGCAGTTCAGTGGCTAAATTACTTGAATGTTCAGGCTGCACTGAGGTCCCAGTCTTTTTCCTGTAGTCATGTATGTTGAAATAACTTAGCTGTCTCGGAGAGGAAGGTTATATAAGGCCTAATACATGTTTTTTAGCTCATACCACTAAAAGGAACTGTGCAAAACTTACATTTCTGACATGGAGCAAATGGGAAGCTGGCCATCTTTCTCCTAGATTGTGTGGGTTTGGTGTTTGTGGTCCAAGCACAATGCAGGAATGAAAAGAAGGTAGCAATGAGCAGTCAGTCAGGTTAGATTCAGAGCTTTGAAATCAACAATACAGCATAAAAATAACTGGAAAGAAATATTTCAGACTGGCTGTTCAAATTGCTTGCTTTATAGAATCAAGCTTGAAAAAAACAGGTGGTGTGGGAACTGGTTTTCAGCTAACATTAAGTATGATGTAATTTTTCTGAGGAAGAGCGAAAAACTTTGGTGCATCATACCCTTGGCAAAGGTAGGACATGCAGTTTTCTATTTTTACAATTTATTATTTGGACATGTGTATTCTGAAAAATTCTTTCTGTAGAGCTTGTTTTACGTGGAGGCAAGAGTGAGTGTTTGGACCCTGCTGCAAGAATAAATTAAAGGGCTTTTTGAGAAACAGCAGATGTATAGAACAGCAATACAAGTATCTTTGTCACTGGCTAACTATGTAAATGAAGCAGAAGGCCTCAAGTGAAAGGCTTTTAGAACAGGGATATTTTCTCTATTTTCTACCCTAAACATACCCTTATCATTAGCAATTTATTTGGCCAAGGCAAGCTGTACTTTGCTTCCTGAAACCATTCAGTGAAGTTTCATGCATTGATTGAAAAGTGTTGTTTTTAAAAAAAAAGAAATGCTAGGGATAAGCTCAGCACTGTCACTGATCTGCCATACTGCAGGCTATTGCACTGCCAGGCTGCAGCCAAAGGGGCTCCAGTTGGGTTTTTAAGTAACCTGTATTACTGCCTTTCTCCCACTACTACAAACCATTTAACTTGAGATGTAAATTGATGTAGCCTGAGAGGAGTGTGTCTGATCGTCAAAACTGGGGCCTGATTGACAGTTTCACCATGATTAAGCGGCAAAAAGCTAAATTGTATGTGATTCAAGATCCAGAGACGTGTGTACATACACACGTAAGTTAGGGCTGTATCTGTATTGTTTTGTCCTTCTTTTCATTACACCTGGTTATGTTACAGTTCAATTCTCAGGTGTTGCAGAAAATCTACCTCTTTGGACTGTAGATGGAAATAACTGTGAAAAAAGTGATGCAGAAATCTAGTTTGTGCTAAACACACTGCTTTATTTTTACAACCCATGTCTGCTTTCATGAGGAAAAGTGATAAATGAACAGGCAGTCTTTGTTTTGCTTTTCAAAAACATTTTGTAGAGATTTTTCACTAATGTGAATCTGAAATTTTATCTACTCAATTCTGTATAGATTAAGTAAATAAGTATGCTTAATATATTGGACTCTGAGTTTTTCTTTAACATCATACTCATATCTTCTAACTGAATCTACTGAAACTGTATTTATTTGAAAAGTCAAGAGTGAAAATTAAAGATGAGAAATTTGATTGCAAGTGTATTGTTGGAGTGAGCTGCCCTGGGAGGGGGCTGCTCCAGGGTCGTGGCAGTGCCTTGCACATTCCTGGTGGTATCTGGTGGGAGCAGCCCAGGGCAGGGGTGAGTAGGTGCTGCCCTCTGCTCACCTCACCTGGAGTGTCGTAAGGTGAGGGTCACTTGGGCCATGAAGGGCAGGAGCTGTGGCTGAACCTGCCCTGCCCCTGCCTGCTTCGAGTTCTGCTCATGCCTTCTCTCCAAAAATTTTAACATCATAGTTCAGTTGGGTGCACTGTAAAAAATGTGGGGATTTATGCTAAAAAAAGTAAAGTTTCCTAGTAAGTTCATCAAGTGCTCCACATTCTGTCATACTTTGTGGGGTCATTTGTGCTTAATGTACACTCCCTCCTAGTTTCCTAATACTGAAAACTGTTTTGTCTTTTTTGGTATATATTCTAACATGTGGCAACTTCCCTAAACTGGGTTTTGTTTTGGAACTGTTTTGAGTTCAGTTTTCCTTTGTGGTTTTTTTTTCTAAGTAGCATTTGGGACTGCTCTACAACATATTCAGATGTGCTCTGTGACTCTTTGAAGATAGTATTAATTTTTTTAATTTTAAAAAATTTGTTAACTTGTTTGAAGATACCCATTATATAAATAGTGAGCAACAGAGGTCCTAGCCCTGAGCCTTTTCTAGAGCTGTGCCAAGTATTTTGAATTCCAACTACACTGTCTGGTCTTAGTTGTTCTCGTTGTATTTCAAAGTATTCCTTTATATCTCAGACTTATCTCCTCAAAGGTGGTGCCTCTGCTGTGTAAGCACCTCTTTCCTTTCTTCCAGTGCATGCTGATACAGAGGACAAATCTGTTGTTATTTCCTTGGATCTTCTCAGTCTTGCTAAGTTCCTTTCAAAAACTGGTCAGAATTGCAAGCTTTTGCTAGAGGGAAATTTGGTTGCAGTTAATAGCTGGGGGTTTTAGCTTTTTCCTTTTTTCAATCAAGTGCTAAATGTCTCCTGCTAATGCACATGCAAATGTGTATAGGCACATTTGAGCTGTGCTTGTCTAGTGAAGAGTAGGTCTGAGGGAAGAACCTCTTTTCCCAGCTGCATTCTGAGCCCTCCAGGCACGTGTGTTTGATGTAGTTAGAGATACTTTGTTTTAGACCTTTAGAAAGTTACTCCTCACAGGTATTTTTTGTTCCTTTCTGGTTTGGTTTGGTTGGGTTTTGTTTTTTTTTTTTCTTTTTTTTTAAGTTTTACATTTAAATTTTGATAATTCCATCTTTTTCTTCTTGTTTAGACATTTCTTCTTGAAGGAAGGTTGTATTTCCTTCTAACAGCCTAACTCAGCTTCATCTAACTGTGCTGGCTTTTACAGACCTTCCTGACTCTGGCACTCATTGAGACTGAGCTTATAAGTAATGTGCTAAAGTAATTGTGCTAACGTAATGTGCTAAAAGTAATTTAAGAATGCTATGGTGCCTAGGAAGACTTTATTTTAATTTCCTTTAGAACTGTTTGTTATCTTTTAGCTTTGGGGTTTGTTTTTGGATTTCTTGTTTGAACAGAGGGCTGTGCTTGTCTCATGGACTGGGACACTTGGAACAGGCCTTTGTATAATTCCAGATTATGTCAAGAACACTGTTCCTAAAGCTCTACTTCAAGAAAGTAACCTCTTAGAGCCTTTACAAATTTAAATACCCTGTTGCATGTCATTTTCAAGCTGAGGAAATGAATTTAAGTCACTAATTTTTTAACTTAATCTGAATACAGCCATGGGACAGATACTCCATATTAATGTAGTTCACTATTTATGTCCTGGTGTTAAGGGTCAAAATAACTACCTCAGTTCTGCCAAGTCCATGATGATACTGGTATTTCATCTGTGTAATTTGTTGGAGTTGTTTGGTTGGTTTCTACCTTTTATGCCTATATTCATATAAAATCATTTGATCTTGGTCGTGCTGTCTGTTTTTTAAATCCTGCTCATCAAAGCTTTTGCTGGCTTGTGCATCTGATGTTTCCTGCTGGGTGGTTACTGACTCTTCTCCTAACCCTTTTCTCCAGAATATGGATTTTATGCACCATGTTTTAAAAGAGCAATCCATTGCCTTTTAAAGGGGAGGAATAGTAGTTGAACTCTCAAATCATTGTTATCCATGTTTGATTCTGCTTGAACTGGGGGAAGCTTTGGGTTTGAAATTCACAGGACAGAAGCTAATGTTCATAGAACTATGAGGTATCTACCCCACCAAACATCTCAGTAGCCATAAAGCAACAGGTCAAACTGGGTGTTAGACTTAAATATTTGTTCCCTGTAGGGAGCTTACACAGCTTTGCTTGGCTGTTGCAGTGCTGAAGAGGCATCACATACACATGGAAGACAATAAAGTATAGTATGGATAATGGCATAAACTGTGTGGCTACCTAGGAAAAATTACCTGTTATCACACAGTTTATGTTCTCAAGAGTCTTGCATTTTACAATAAAACCAAATGCAGTTTTTTGTACACAGTAAAGGAAAACCCCAAGCTTGCTTTTTCCACAATGAAGCAAAATGCAGCAATGTTACATGCCCTCTCATGTTTGTTGTTGTGCAGGTATCAGTCTTCCAAAATATTTCAATATGTTGCACTTAATGCCTTGCAGCTCCTCACAAATACTTCTGTCAAGTTCATCTTCAGAAGAGTTGATGATAACCATCCCATTCTTAGGGAAAAGTGGGAGCAGAAATTTGTGATGGCCCTTGGTTTTATTGGCAATAAAAGACCACTCTGCTACAGTGCTGCTGCTCTCCAAAACTGCTGGTGTGGTCTGACAAGAGCCTGGCTGAAGATTTTTATCATTCAACTTCCAGAAAACATGTCTGTTGAAATAAAACAGCTGGTTTAAAATACAGTTTATAGTTTCACTGTCATTCATGCTATATTTCAGTACAAAGAAGAAAGAATTTAGATTCTTTGGTGTAGGCTGAAAAGCTTTGAGAGAAAAAATACAAAATTGCATCAAATACATAGGTGTTGAGAAGGAGGAAGTAATTCTAAACTGGCAGTTTTACATTTTAGATTATCTTTTATAGTTTTCATTATACTTGGTCTTCTGGGAACAGCCAATCCAAAAAAGTTAAGTCTCAAAACTGTACACAGTTCCCTTGAAAAGAAAGGCCAATGGATGGAAAGCCTGATGGTGGTTCCTTTCCCCAGCACCTAGGAATCTGCAGGAATAACACACTGAACTGAGTATACTCCATAAGTACACCTAAAGTAACTCTTGTCTAATGCAATAAACAAATATCTTGCTGGGGCCATTGTTCAGATTGACTGCTCTGTTACTTTTTTTTTAGAGTTCAACTTCCATTATATTTACTGCCACCAAAAAGCAGTGCATAAGCAGTTATCTAGTTCCTGTGGGAGGCAACAGCTTTTAAAATCAAAATCTTATGGCAGTCAGATAAATAGACTTCAATGTGTTCATCTTCCAATGTTTCAAAACATGCTACTCAGGCATTAAAAAATATTTTAAAAGAAACATACTTGCACATTAAAAACCATACAGGTTCCAGCACTGCATTCTCTCTTACAAAACTCTGAGCCATCTTAGAGCAGCCTAAAAAAGATTGGTATGAGGTTGCTGCTACTGAGGGAAGCTGTTTTGGACTGAACACAGGTTTTGGAGAAAGATAATCCAGACCTGGGGAAAAGAAAGCAGTGCAAAGGTTGGATTTACTGCTGCACTTTGAAATGCAGGTATAGTTAATGAAATTTCATTCTCGTTTTTTTCCCTTATTAATTTTCCCATCCTTTCAGCTGTAATAGAGCAGGTACTGACTGCATCTCTAGGCCCCAGGTGGCTGCTCCTCTGTGCTCTAGAGGGAATTAGGGCTTTGTGGGACATTAAAGGTACCACCAGTCAGTGATCCCTACAGATCCAGATCTGAGCTCTTAGCAATTCAGTAAAGAAAATCAAGAACAGTGGCAAACTTCTCACATCAGTGTCAAAGAGGGACTTTTCACAAGTGCAGAGAGTGGTAATGGGTAGTGGCTTTACACTGCAAAAAGTAGATCTAGATTAGATATTAGGAAGAACTTCTTTGCTGTATGGGTGGTGAGGTACTGGAACAGGTTGCCCAGAGAAGCTGTGGATGCCTCATCTTGAAGCCCCATCTGTGGAAGTTTCCAAGGACAGGGTGCATGGGGCTTGGAGCCCCAATCTGATCTAGTGGAAGGTGTCCCTGCCCATGGCAGGGGGCTTGGCAAACCAAACCCATATTTGGAAAATGCAATTTCCATTTTCTGTGCACGGTGTTTTAGGGTTTGTACACCCAGAACACCAGCATGACCAAAGCACAGTGGCTTGGCATCCATCAAGCAGTGGCCAAGGCATCCTTTGGCAGGTTTGACCTTTCATGCTGTTTAGCACATCCTGTCCACTTGTCACCTCTCTGCTCAACTCCAACAGCATCTCAGCCTTCCAGAGGAATATTCAAGCTCTTTTGCACCTACCTGCATCACTTTAATAGGAACCATTATTGAAAAAGGTGTGGAGAGACAAGTCCATGCACGGTGACCCAGTGACTCCAAAGCAGAGGAGTGCCCGGTAACACCAGGCAGGGAATTAAGAAAAAAGTAGCATAAGAAAAGCAAGAAGAGCAGTGCAGTTACTACACTCCACTTTCCCTCTCCCATTCAGTTAGTGATGCAGTAAAAAGACTAGTGAACATATTTCACACAAAGCTGGAATCACCAATTCTAGGGATGAGCTGTGCTCTATGTGTTGGTGCCAGGCAGCCAAGAGGTCTCCTTGTAGCGAGCACTGAAGAGGACCTGCAGCAGGGAGGGGTCATGTCACAGAGCACTGCTCTATCTGCACCAGGAGGAGCCACCACCATGCTCTCAGGGAAGTACTTCTGTTTTTCCAGAAAGCTGGGCCATCGACATCTTCATTTCCTGCTTTTCAAGAGCTGTGTGTGTCAGAATGATAGTCAAAAAAATGTAGGGCCTGACCAGAAATCACCTCTAAATTCAGTGTTTAATGCTTATCTTGTGCTGTCACTTGTACTTCCCCAGCAGGGCAGGGGAGAGAACAGGAAGAAAATCTCCTGGAACAGCTGGAGGAGTTTGAGAAGTGGGTGAGGGGGGAATGAAACCACTTGCACCCTCCCTGACACAGGTCAATGCCCTGCCACCATCCAAGCCATGGCCTTCACCTTCTTCCACCCATTTTATTGCTCACACAGCCTGAAGCAAGGAATATCCCTTCAGCCAGTTGGGGTCAGCTGTCCCAGCTGTGTCCCCTCCCCAGCTCATGCCCCTTCCCCCCAGCTAACAGTGTGCAAGCACTGCCCAGCAAGAGCCAAAGCACAGGAGCCTTACCAGCACCATTCCAGCCATGAATCCAAACCACAGCCCCCACACCACATCACTGCTCAGATGGACATGCACTCATCCCAGCCAGAGCCAGCACAGGCAGCTGCAGAGATGCAGCTTGAGCTCAGTCGTCTAATTTGTTACAGCTCCATTGGAGAGGAGAGCAAGGTATCACATTTTCAGTAGCAGTCACCACCATCACCTCTTTTTTTTTCAGCTTGAGCAAAAAGATCAGGACAATCAGCAATTAATTTAATTAAGGTCTTAGGTAGCTAAAAGCTATAAACTCCACTTAGACACTTTAGATTTGTCAGACAGCTCCCACTGTAACCCATCTGTTGTCCAGATCCATGACAAATATGATGAAATTTTGCTTCTACACAGGTAAAATTCTTGAGCTTTTCCATCAGTCCAAGGTTTAGAAGCAAACAGTGTATTTGTCTATCACTTGTTGAGACACTAACGTATTTTAGACAACTGCTCAATTGGCTCACTTAAGTAAAAAATGCAACAAGAAGGCTCTAACCAAACACAGGTGACACCAATTCACTGAGAGGGCACTGGCACCTTGGCACTCAAAAAAATGATAAAAGACAGTGCTTTTAACACCACCCAAAAAAACCCCGCAACACACTAACACGTAAAACCCACCAGAACAAACAAACAAAATCCAACAAATACCCAAACACAAGGAAGTTACCTGAGTCTGCTCAAGATTTACTGGCTCTCCTCATGGATTCCCTAAACCTCCTCCTATACCCATTCCCTTCTTGAAGAAGTCAATTTATCTATTCCAGGCTTTTTTTGCATGAAGACAACTCTCATCTTCCCAAACTTTGAACTGTTATGTATTTTTTAGTTTATAACTTGATCAGCAGGGAGCAGTTACATTTATTCTATTAGTGAATGCAAGAAGGCATTCAACTTATACCAGGGCGCATTAACCAAAACAAATGTGGTTTTTTTTACTAGAATTTATTTATGCAAAACCAATCCAAAACTGGTGTGTAAAAGTGAAAAGCTCTTTTTACCTATTAATAAAAAGGGTTTTTTAAATACAGTTTCTATGTGTGAAGGGTGAGGATATGACCATTTTATTTACAGGAACACACCAAGTTCATTTACAAATATAAATAGAGGTATTAAGTCATCTTATTTTCTCTTAAGGTAATTGCTGTACAGTATGTAGCAGCTCAAAGTGCCCACAGATCCAAAGGTATCCCATGACAACTTGATTAAGCAAAAAACTTGTTTAATTTGATTAAGAATATTCTTGTTTTGCTGTAATGCTTCTGCCCACTGATTGTGGGGTTTTGGTTTGCTATTTGGTTTTGGGTTTTTTTGTTTGGGTTTTTTTTTTTTTTCCAGGGCTTTATTTTATGTATATAGTAATAATAGAATTTGACTATGTCATTTCCCATAGTTCATTAAAGAAGTTACATTCCTTAAGCTTCCAGTTCGGCTGCTGTTATATCTAGTTCTTCATCACTGTAAATGCTTTCTGCCTGAAAAAAGAGAACATTACAAATGATACACACAATTCGTTTTTAAGCAATCTTCTACACTTCATATAGAAGAAAACCTTGACAACACCAAGGTGGCACAGCCAGCATTCCCTCCTTGAAGGGATTTTCTCCCTGCCCTTTTTAAAGGGCTTCCAGATTTAGGAATGTGGCTACATACACAGTGGCTACATTTTGGCAGCTGCCTTCTTGCATTGCTCCATTTCAACAGGAAAAGCAGAAGCCATTTAACTACCAGCCCTTTTATGAGCATTTTATTTAGAATTATTTCAACCACAGTCTAAGCACACAAAACAAGCACAGGTACTAAAAAAAGAAGCCAGGCTTGTGAAACCCATTTAAGTCTATTAGAGTTTTTTAACTCAATTTATTCCCAAATTACTTTATTCCACATTTCTAAGATAGCTGATCAATTTCCTGTAATGTGAAGTAGTATGAATTAACTGGGGATTTAAAAGGCATCCTTGCTTTACAGCCAATATATGGGCGAGGGAGGGGGCACGAGTAAGTCTTGGCTAATACAGGATATAAGTTTGCAACTGCTTTATCAAGAATAAATCTTAATATTAATTACTACCTAGGACTTGGAATCAAGAATTAACTAGCAGTTGCTTTTATTCAAGTTGTTTTAGTCTTGGTTTTGTTTTTAAGGTCTTGCATTTTTTGATTAGGTCAAGAAGTATATGGCACAGAAAACTTTCAGGTCTTGAAGGCAAAAGCTGCCCTAAGAAGAACAAGCCTTCTCAGTTTCATTTATACAACAAGCTTCAGAGTAACACAAGAGCTGTTGTGACACTCACCACCTGCCAGATCTGCATTATGTTGTCCTCTGATACAGAACAGATTACCCAAGGCTCATTAGGATTCCAACTGAAGTCTGAGATTTTGGCAGTGTGTCCTCCATGAATAAACTGTTAAAAAAACCTCAGAACCATCAGTAAGCCATTTCAACTCCAGAGAAATCTGTTAAAGCTCAGGATTCTTAAGTTAAATTCATCATGCTAACAACTATCCAAAGAAAAACTTGCTACTAGAGATTCACAACAGATATAAGTAAGGTGTGTTCAACTGGTTCCTGTTCACTGCTTATGGACACAGATACAGTTGCTGAGACAGCATTTGAGATAACAGTTCCTATTATTACAGCAACAACTGACATCCTCAAAATGATCTCCTTACACACAGGGCTGGGCTGTGAAATCCAGCCATATTTCATTCTGATTATCTCTAAGAGCACTTGCACAAGAAATGGGGAAACCTTGAGAACTGAAGAGAAGAAGCCTACAGCAAATTAGAGCAATGGACTGGAAACCAGGGAGGTAAAAAGATTTATGAAGAGCTGCAGTTTTAGCAGCACAGTGACAATGATGCCTGGAAAGGCATCATCAAGACATCTCACTGCCACACAGCATGTCAGTACACTGAAACCTGAACAAAAGGTACCTACCAGCAGCTCAGGAGGCCCATCTTCTGCATCCTCTGCAGACTGCTCTTCTCCAATTTTACTGTAAGAAAGTAGATTATACTTCTTACTAAAATGACAGTTGCATTCTCTGTAAGCTTAACTAAACAGTTCCTGGCCTTTGTTTCCCATATTTACAATTGGTGTGAAATTGGTGTGCACTGTGAAATATCTGTAAGTACCAGGTATAAAACATCAACAGTCTGGCACTGTCATTATTGAAATGGAATCTTCACTTGATAAGTACATGGAGGCAAAAATCACTTACTGATGTGATGCCTAAAGATTTTTAGCCTTTTTCACATTTGCAGCTTAGTAGATTTTTAACATATAGTTGTATTATTTCTAGTGCTTTTCCTGCCCTTACTCACATTTTAGAATAATTAGTTAACTCTTTCTAACACATTCCTGAAATTCCTATTTTTAAGAACAATTTCTGACAAGGACACTTTGTTTTCCACCAGAAACATAACAAGAAATAGGGCAAAGAAATCCCTGGACCAACACCAAAGGGGCAGACACAGGGGTATTTTACTGGGCCAATTGATCTCCTATTGAATGTATCTGCTAGAAAAACTAATTAACCTTTTAAAAATTGCAGAAATCCTTTGTCATGCATACACATATAGCCATATTTGTGCACCTAAAAGCTTTCATTAAAGAACTACTTTTATCCTACCACTTTAACACTGTTGCAGGTTTTGTCTCTTGAATCTAGGCAACAAGTGGACAACAGAAAACAATGCTATTAACAAGAATGATGGAAAAGTAGCTTTAGATGTACTGTGCTGTTTCTATTTATACCCAAAAGACTAGGCCTGAAGTAAACAAGGAAAGCTAGAGAACAGCTCAAATTAAACTTTCCAAATGAAGCAGGCCTGCAGCCTTTTTTTAACCATCTCTTGATACATACTAACAGAAAGGAATTGCTCCTCACCTTAGATCCCATAAAATAAGGCGAGGATCGGTACCACTTGATGCAAGAACGGTTTCATTATGAGGAGACCAGTAGACCTATTGAAAGAAAACAACTTCAGTGGAGCAGTTACTGATTTCTAAGCATATCCTGAATAACCAGCCCCCGGCTACTAATTTTTAACTACACTATGTAAATCAGTTTCTTCCAGCACAATGACCATCCAATAGTTCAAACAAACTGCTTTAGTCTTAAGATTTCTCATACTGAATAGACAACATTATTTCACTATTACAGATTTACCGAGTTTCATGAAATGTGTCTAAAAATGACTCTTACTTGCACTTAATTAAATAGGGAGAGTTCACAAAATTAGGTTTGAATCCAAATCCTCTCTACAGCACATTATTTTAGATAAACCTTCTACTTGTACTTAAGGTACTTGTGAACACCCAGTATCTTTTTATCAGTAAGTTGTTGACTACTTGATTCAAAGTTAAGTGGGGAAAGGCAGAAATAAACTACACAGTACTGTCTGTAATTGTCAAACTCAACATAGTGAATTTTGGTTCAATAGATTCATTTGTGTTGCAAGAACACAAATCTATATGTTCTTGTCCAAACCAGTACTCCTCTTGGTTTTTTTCTACAGGCTGTAAGTAGTTTACCCACCTGAAAAATCTCATCCTTATGAGACTCAAAAGAATGGAGTTTCAGCTTTAAGTTTCGAAGATCCCACAGAGCCACTGTCTGGGAGACACAAGCAACAAGAAACTGGTTTTACTATAATAGCTTACATTCCTAAGTAGTGCAGATGAAAAGTATACACAAGTGAAAACCTTGTCAGCAGAGCCAGTTGCCAGAATGAACTCGCTGTAAGGATTGAAGGACAGACAGTTGACCTCGGCTGTGTGAGCATCTACTGAGTGACTCGGCTTGGACGTGGTGTTAGATCTTGTGTCCCAACTGCAGCAGTGAAGGGTTTGGGGAAGGGTTGGGGGCAGGGAGGAAAGAGGGGAAGCAAATAAATTTAAGTTTCTATAGGAAATTCTTTTTCACTACAGCTTTTATTACTAAACTCAACTCAACTCCGAAGCTAGTTTTCATTCCAAAACCTTCAGTATTTTGTGTCTGTTGTACATGCACAGCTTGCACCACAAAGCTGACGTACATTTTAGTTACATCTTCTTTTCAAGTGCTGTGAACACATTAAATGGCATGTAGATTTCAGTGAATTTGCACCATCACTGTAGCTGATGGCCAAGAAGAGCTACATTAAATCACTTCAAAATTCAGACCTTTTTTTAATCCAAGCGCTGTGGACTAGGTCCATTGGCAGTGATGCTGTTTTGGTTTTTACCTTTTTTTTCTTTTATATAGTCTCTGTATTTTTTACACATACATTTGTAGCCTATTGTATAAGTGGCTAGTTTTCCTAGTAGTATTTCATGCTCTTTCCCTAGGCAGAAAGACAAAACATATTCCAAGGGCCTCTATCCTATCTTGTTTTTCCCTGGCTACCAAGGTTGAAAACAGCTCACCAAGACACGTTTTTGTAAACAAAGTACAGCCACTAACAAGGCTGGTATTTGACCCAGAGAAGGGACTTGACCTGGGGTAATTGCATCAGCACTTGTCCTCCTAATTGGTGCTTTTTTTGTCAATTATGCTAATTTACTAAACTTTTAAAACTGTATGCACACTAATGGGAAGATGGGCTTTTGTGGACATTCTTCCGTAACTGCTCCAGAGGCCTCCAATAAAGATCCCCTTTTATATTACCCCCCATACTAATATTATCTCAAAAGTGTTTGTAGTTTCATTTCTAGGTTGAAAAAAGGCATCAGCAGGACACATCAGGCCCTACCCAAAAATCTCCTAACTTACATCATAAGCTTCTGATCATCTGCCACAGATCCAAATAGAGACTCATGGAGCAGGTGCCATGCCACATCTTCCACTACTGCAGAGTGCCCAGTAAAGATGGATTTTGCATCAACAATCTTGCCCTCTTTGGGTCCAGCACTTACATCCCATAAACACACAGTCTGTAAATAAGCCACATTCTGTTGAAATTCAGACTCAACTCTCTATCGTCTTTCAAATAAATAATCAATCACATTCTACATTTAAAGAGACAACACTCCTGAAGCACTTTTTTTTCTTTTGAAAAAGAACACTTCTTATGCCATTAATGAGAGCTAAATCATCTGCAAGTTCAAGGTCCAAGGATTATTTAGAAGCAATTTACACTTTTAAAGTCCATAAGGAAATTTATGAACTATTAGTTATTGATCTTTGAGAGTCTTACTAATTTATGGTCTTGACCCAAACCAGTTTAAAGGATTTCTTCCATCAGACAACTATAAAAACATCTGCTCTTACAGCAAGAACCTTAAAAAGAACTCATGGTTGATTATAGCCTAAAGACAATTCACACCCTTTAGAAATGTAATTGCAACAGGTGAGAGCTTCCCCACATAACACACAGTACTAGGACAGATTTTCTCCAATTTTCTACTACAGCATAAATTAGGAGGAGTTGGGCTTTTTTAAACAGGGGAATAGATTTGGTTTTTACATGATCATCTGATGCACTGAGAAGATGTCCACTCAAATTTGAGTTCCATGATAAGCCATAGCCTTCCTTCTGGTGTCCTCTTAATCTAAGGTCAGGATTACACTCTCCACTTGGGTCTGAAAGACAGAAGATTCCTTTCATTTAGCATCCCCTTGCACATTAATCCTCAGGAGCATCATTATCACCCCAAAATTTTGTTTCTGTTGCAATAACTATATTTCATACATGAATCTCTTCAGAGAATGCTGCTTCTACCAAGATTATTTTATGAAAGTGAACGTAACCAGGCAGTTAAAGTCATTGAAGATACAGGCCTTCTCCTTTGGGTCCCAGAGCCCAGCAACTCTCTCCCCATTACAGTTAAACACAAGTTTACCCCTCTTTGACAGGGGGCATTTTGCTTAGCTCCAAGGAGTCTGACCCACCTGGTTTTGAAGGCTGTTTAGTGTAGTCAAACACCAGCACATCAGCAGAGGGTGTTTTTGTCGCAATGATGCGGGGGTCCTGCGGCATGTAACGGGCACGGTTCACTTCACCCTCGTGGTTAATTTTAATCTCCATCTCAATTTTGCCAGTCGCAGATCCAAAGCCACCGAATTCTACAGTTGTCAGAAAAATGTCAGTTTATCCCATCTATTATTTTAGACTACTGAAACAGCATTCCACAGCATCTTCTCTACTACAAGAAACAGTGGTAGAATCTTATTAAGCACAAGCAAAGACTAGGAAAGACTCACACTATGTAACACAACAGCATTAACACTTTTGATATTTGGAACCTTCTTTTCAGAGCTTTTTTGAGGTAGATGTGTACCAGTTTTCATCACAACTGAGAGCTGGTAGAAATTCTAAGAAGGGATTGTATATTGACGTTACCTAAGCTCTTCTGAAACAAAGTTTCCTCTTCTAAGTTATCTAGAATTAGTGTGGACTGGTAAGTATATGTCCACTTTTTGTATTTAACAGAAAATTAGAGTATCATTATCAGAACAACTGAAAGCATTAATGGTACTGCCCAAAGAGAACCTAAGAATGCTGCATGCCCACCTCCTTTCTCATTGTCAGACTGCAAAGCATCAAACCGATCATTGTTGGGAATCTGGACTCTGGCAACAACCAGGTGGTTCTGCTCATCAGACGTGTGTGTTCCCAAAATCAGCCAGTGCAGAGCATAATCCTTTCCTTCTGGCCTGTTTAGAATAATAAATGTTAGAATAAAATTATGTGCTCGGTTTCAGAAGTTCCGTGGCTTGCATCAATAACCCTGAGGAGCCAAATCTCTTCAGGGAGCTAGAAGAGACACTCCCTAAGAGATTCTCCCTTTTGTTGCAAAGACTTGTGCAATAAAGCAAACTGGACTCTACCATGGGCAAACCAAAGACACAACCAGCAAGGCTTGAGTGACAATACGAGGCAGTAAACATTGCCACTGTGGCTTGAAAGGGACAGTTACAGCTTGCACAGCAGTTAAAGGTGATGCCAATACCTACTTTGTTCTAATTTCCTTAGAGTCTCACAGTATTGATTTAGGAAACAATCAATACTCCTTCCATAAAACATAAATCCTGAGGAGACAACCTATTTTAGTTATTTCTCTTAGAAGCTTTTATCAGTTATTGTAATTAGAATCAAATTTCTCTTCTGGTGGTTGAATGCAACACCTAGTTAAAAGTGAACAGCTGGACAGATGGTGCCATTTATCTCTGAAAGGACAAATTTGAGCAGTAAAAACCAAGCAACCTCTGCATTCTTTAATGCAACAAGCTAATTATGTTGCCTGAATCCAAGCAATCTAGAATCATTTGGGAAATCATAAACTACCACAGCTATTACTACACCACTTCCAAATGTAGAGGGGAAATAAATACAAAACCAAACAAGAAACACAATCCACATGCACTTACTTGCATCAGGAACAGGTGTCCCATCATGTCAGATGACAGACAAAGAAGCAGTCCTTGCCTTAAATGGCTTACATATTTTGACACTGGATAATTGAAAATACCAGGTTTTAAACTGAATATTAAGTCAATCTGCAAAATATGAGGCAAGCAGAAGTGTTCCTCATAAGGGCTCCACACCCTCAAACCCCCTCTGCATTTTATCCATGACATGTTTAGTCAGCTCACATCTCTCAACATCATCCCCAAACATTCTGGTACACAAAATCATCACCTAACCAACATGTAAAACATTCCATACGCAAAGTGGAACTTTGCATAAGAAACAGACTGTCCTCTGATAACTGCATGAAGCTTACACACATTTTAAAATCTATCTAAATCTATGTTAGACCAGTCCTTGTCCACTACCTCAGTGGAGCCCTGAGTTGTTACTGCAACAATTTAAGCTCTGTAGTAGTTGGCACATGAACGGATTCTATCCCCATCTTCCTGATTCTTTAAAAAATTAAAATGGGCCCACGGTTTTTTTCAGAGGAGTGTGGAAGAATGAGAAATTTTAACATGCAAATTCATCAATGAACAAGGGACAAAACCAGGATGCAAAGAACCAGTTTCAGAATATTCTCTCAAATTAGTCCAGACTTAAAAGATATCAAGCTTATACCATACTATAGATACTATAGCTTGGACAGAAGCGTATATATAGTGCATATGACGAAAGACAACAATATGACTGTTGTCTTCAAGAATGAGCTAATTCAGTAGATAGATTTCTCGATCAAAATTAACTGCAGATGAGCACTAGATCTCTTATTTAAAAGTAAATTGAGAAAGATTTCTGCTCTCACACCTCACAACACCTTCTTCGCTTCCTAGGCTAATCTAGACTTCGGTTAAGTATCAACTTGGGACCTTTTTCCTCGATGCTTATGCACACCCGAAGCGTTTTGAAAGCTGTAAACAAAATAAAGAGCTACAAGCTAACAAAGAGAAGTCTAACCCGAAGTCTTCTTGTCTTGCATGGTTTTTATCCTCAAGTTACGCAGCACACGCGGTTGACAGAGAAGCAGCCGTGTCTCACCTGGTCACATCAGGCAGCCACTGCACTGTGAGGCTGGGCCACTCCAGGGCGTGCATCATCACCAGGTCGTACAGGAAAGGGGTGTTCTTCCTCCAGATCTTGTGCTCCTCGCTGATGACACGCTCCGTCACCGTCTCCTCCGGCACTGCGGGAAGGGAAGGGATGAACGGACGGTGGAGGGGGTGAACGGGGAGCAGGGACGGGGCAGGAGCGGGGGTCCGGCAGGGCCCGCGGGGACGGCCGGCAGGACGGGAACTGCAGCCAGCCATTCCCGCTCCCACCTCCCGCGGAAGCTCCTCGGGGAGAAATCCTGGAGAGGCCCAGCTCCGCCCCGCCATCCCGGGCACAGGCACCCTCACATCCCACAGCCCGGCCGGGCACAAGGGCAGGCAGGGCACTCCTACCGTCCTTGCTCGCCATGCGGGGAGAGACGCGGCGCCGAGAGGGAGCGGAGTGAAGACGGCAGAGAGAAACGGAGGAGGAGGGAGGGGAAGGAGGGAGAGCG
The DNA here is from genome assembly GCA_030060385.1 of Muscicapa striata striata. Lineage (NCBI taxonomy): Eukaryota > Metazoa > Chordata > Aves > Passeriformes > Muscicapidae > Muscicapa > Muscicapa striata. Next base: position 4,052,653 of record JAREIS010000031.1, read on the forward strand.
CACAGGAGCCCCTGGAAAGGCGGGCGGGAGGGAGAAGGAGCGAGGGCACACAGGCAGCTCCAAAAACACGATGCCTCCCTGGCTCTGAACGCTCCCGGCTCTGAAAAGGCTGGGGGGCTGGGGCGGGGCGAGGAGGGGCCGGGGGAGGCGGAGGCGGTGCCGAGGGGAGGCGGAGGCGGTGCCGAGGGAAGGCGGAGGGAAGGCGGAGGCGGTACCCAGGGAAGGCGGAGGCGGTGCCGGGGGGAGGAGGAGGCGGTGCCGGGGGAAGGCGGAGGCGGTGCCGAGGGAAGGCGGAGGCGGTGCCGAGGGAAGGCGGAGGCGGTGCCGGGGAAGGCGGAGGCGGTGCCGAGGGAAGGGCGGAGGCGGTGCCGGGGGAAGGCGGAGGCGGTGCCGAGGGAAGGCGGAGGCGGTGCCGGGGGAAGGCGGAGGCGGTGCCGAGGGAGGGCGGAGGCGGTGCCGGGGAAGGCGGAGGCGGTGCCGAGGGAAGGCGGAGGCGGTGCCGAGGAAGGCGGAGGCGGTGCCGAGGGAAGGCGGAGGCGGTGCTGAGGGAGGGAGGAGGCGGTGCCGAGGGAAGGCGGAGGCGGTTCCGGGGAAAGGCGGAGGCGGTGCCGAGGAAAGGCGGAGGCGGTGCCGAGGAAAGGCGGAGGCGGTGCCGGGGAAAGGCGGAGGCGGTGCCGAGGAAAGGCGGAGGCGGTGCCGGGGGAAGGCGGAGGCGGCTGGGCGGCGCTGTGGCCGCGAGGTGGGGCTGTGGCTGTGGAGGTGGTGTGGCAGCAGCTCCGTGGACACCTCTGTGAATTATGTCTTACCTAATGAGCCGTAAATTACCTTAAAAACTTGGATATTAATCCCCCTTCGCAACTAGAAAAGATAGATTCATTGAATTGTTTGGTTTGGAAGGGACCTTAAAGATCAACTGGTTCCTGCTACTCTGTTGGGCAGGGATACTTTCCACCAGACCAGGTAAATAAATCTGTAAGTAAAAATGGTTACAGTGGCCACAGCTGAATAGTTACTGGGTTTTTTTCAGCAATGGTGCTGAATATTAATTAATTTTCTGGAAGAAATGTATGTTTGAGCTAATTTTGGTTGTAGTTTTGGCATGGAAGGCACTGAACTGTATTTTGAACTGTCAGACACACAGGATCAATGTTACCCGAGTTTTAAATTCTGTTGCTCTCTGATGGGGTCTGTGCTGGTGTCTCATACCCTGGCTTTGTTTGAGCAGCCATGTACAAATCAAACATACGGGCCTAACACCATCCAAATCAAACATTCAGCCTTGCCACCATGCCTGCCCAGCCCTGCTGATCTCTCCTTTCCACTGTCAGTAGACAAAAGATTGTTTAAGGCCAGCTGGATGGAGCTATGAGTGACCTGTTCCAGTGGAAGGTGTCCCTGCCCTGGTCAGAGGCATTGTAACTATGACCTTTAAGATCTCTTCCAGCCCAAACCATTCTATGATTCTATTATTTGATTTAACTGCTTTCAATGAACAGCACTTGCCTTAACCAGGGTAGATCTTTCTGGCAGCTAAAAACACTTTCCAGAACAATAATAGAAATAGAGGCAGTTAAGAATCGGGTTAGATTCTCCCAAATGCCTTTAAATATTCAAAGGAACTTTTTGTCTCCAAATAGCATGTGTTTCCTGGCCATGTTGTGACTTACAGTCTTAAGATGAATCCTTGCTTCAGTGTTAAACTCACAGAGATGAATCATTAAGGTTCATATGTCTGGAGTCCCAGAAGGGAAGGAAATCAACTCTGAAGTGGAGCTCACTGTGCTCTGCTATAGATGATGGCAGGAGAGAGAGGGAAACAGCCAAATAATAGCTGGCATTTAATTTTAATTTCCCCTCTGTGGGGGCACTCTTCATGGACTGAGCCTTCTAGGGTCTGGATCCCAGTGTTTCAAAGATGGAATCCTGTTTTGGAAAATGTTTATGTCTAGCAAAGGCAGGAGACTCCAAGGCTGGTAGCAGCAGCCAAAGGTTGTAGCATGGGAATCAGGGAATGAGGTTGAGGAAGGCAGCCAGCTCTTCCAACTGGAAGCTTTTCCTAATAAACCATTGCCTTTCTGACCAGAGTGTTTAAAAACAGATATCTTTTGGGAAGTTAAATAAGTATATATTAATCTTCTCCTTAGCGTGCACTGATTGGAATTATATCTATGCATGGCTTACTTATTTAAAATGAGAATCCTGTTCAATTGCATGGGAGCTGTACAGTAGTCAGCTCCATAGGAGTGCATGAGTTAACACAGACACAGGGCCTTGTTCTGCCAGATGTGGCACCAGCTTCTCTTTGGCACTGCTTACTTGGTGCTTTGGTGATTGCTGCCAAGTATGTGTCTACTCCTATGAAGTGCTGAGGCCTTCCTAAAATGTTTTCAGAGTGAAGACTGAACCTTTCAGAGCCTGTGTGTTGTTACAGAGCATTGATCACTTAAACTTCAGATAATAGATAAAGGAAATCTCTGTCAGGCTTCCTGGCTTTAAGAGACCTCTGTTAGCTCTCCCAGAAGGGTGATTATGTGTCCCCTTGAAAGATGAAGCACATATACACATTTGGCTGTGATGCTCTTTGAGATTTTGCTGTTAACAGCAGTATTTGTGGCCGCAGCTTACCTGGAATATGGTAGGGGAAATGTGAATAAGTTTTGAAAAATGATGGACAAAATTCTTCTTCAATGATGTCATGTTGGGCTTGGCTGAACTATAAATGAAGAATTGCTCCCCAACCCTCCATAATTTTTTTGCCAACTCTGCTTAGGATCTGGAAATCAAGTTAGATTGTAATAGGTTCCAGAGCTAGTATTAGCTTTGGTGGACAAAACCTGTTACATCTAGATGTCAAAATAGTTGGTAAGTAACCAGCACAGTCCTCTTCTCCTTGTTAACAATTACACTTGCACACAACCACGTTTTCTTTTCATTTAAATCTGTGCACCAAAAATCCAGTTATTAAGTGCTCTTCTCCCATTGAGATTTATCACGGAAGAGACAATTTATAACACTACATCTATCAAAGACAGCACATCATTGACTCTTATGTCAGCTATTTGCAATTCATTGGTGTGGTCATATCTGTGGCCACACATCTAAAATGTATCCTTTGATTCCCACACTTTGTAAGGAAAGCAATTACCCAAGGCTGTTGTTCATCATTTGCAGTATGTGTAAAATGCACCATAAATTAGTTCTGAAGTGAAAGAGTGATTTGAATCATAAGCTTCATTTTTATTAAGCTATACTTCTTTCAAACCTAAGCATCAAATACTGCATCTTCATTTCAGTAAAAACACACTGTCTCCTGCATTCTCAATTGTATGTGCTGTATTGTGCTTTAAATTGCAGAAATATTTATGAAGAATTATATGCCCTTGTTAATTTTAGCTTGAAGACATGTATGCTGATTTATTATTCTGCAAAGTATTAGCTGGCTTGCTGTTGCTTCTGTCTCATACATTATGCAGAGCTGGTGGATGTTCTTAGCATAACTCAGCAAGTAGGTGTTGGTATTACTGTGAATGACCATCTCAGTCAAAAAATTGTGTAGAGTAAAACAAGTTTGCACAAAAACCCAAAATTGCTCATTTGAAAAGTAAAATAGCATCCCCAACAGTTATTACACTCTAATACATTTGCTGTCATTGCATAGTCTCAATAACCTGTTTGGAATAAAGCATCATTTTTTAAAAACATGTAGGTGAGAAAAGCACACTTAATTTTAATTGATGCAAATATTCACTCAGAATTTCTTGAAATGTGACCATACTTATTTTCCCCACTGCTCATCCAATATTTTTTTTATTTATCCAGCAATTGTCATCTCCCCACTATCAATCACACCTAACCAATATCCTGCTGTCACAAAAAATCTTGAGCTGCAGCCATATCTTGGACACGTTCTCTGTGACATGCACGTTGGGATTTGTCTAATGACAGCACGTCTCAGTTCACCTCTAAATAGCCGTGACTGTGTTCTACCCTGACGTGCAACATCTGTGTGCTGCACAGCCATGTGCAAATGGCAGCTTTTGCTGTGCATTGAATAAAGAGCATTTATGGGCATGTCAGTACTTAGGGGAAAGCATGACTCACTGGGATTATATCCAGCGTTGTAGACAAATACTCTTCTTGCACCTTCTAGGTGGCATTGCTCCCACCATTGGGATGCTGTAGTGGGAACTCATGAGCTGCAGGGTTTGGATAACTAGCACTGTTTGTCCTTTCAGCTAACTGCTGTAGATTGTATTGAATTTCAAGCTACAAATGAGAGGAAATCCTATAGCAGTCTTGAGGATTCTTTCAGTATTCAGGAATATAGAGTGTTTTACCTTTGAAGTGGAATATGTTTATTCTGTAAGGGACAAACCAAGCTTGTTCTCATATAACAAGTCCCTCATTCACCTCCCAAAGTAGCACTGCACTTAGCTAAGACTAATCTAACCCTGCTGAACACTTTTTTGTTGTTTGCATGGACATGGCAATATTCCCTCAACAACTGGGCTTGCTGGGCTATTTCTGTGCTCTGTGATATTTGTTTAGCATTTTCTACACTTTTTTTTTTTTTTTTTTTTTTTTTTTTAATAATTCCATGTAGAATAGCAGGTGGATTATTTGAGAAATAGATATCAATGTTTATATAACTGGCTTGGTACACTTTTATTAATTTTGCAGAGTACTGAAACTAGTTCAATTACAGAAGAGCAGGGGAATGTGTGAGTAGTTTTTAACAGGTCATCTTATGAAACAGTGCTTCAATATGTGCTGTTTTTCATGCTATATTATTTCCAATATGTGTTTTCATTGTATAGTCTGCTGTAGCTCTGTAGCCTCTGGCCTGGACAGGTTATTGCCCATATGTGGAGTTGCAGACCTGTGGGGATATTTAAAGAAAAGGCAGAGAATATTTTGCTCAGCAGAAAATACTTTGGCTTTTTGATAGACGTAGCAGATATGCAAGTTTTTACAACAAACAATCTATTTTACTAAAAGTACAAATGCTTAAATTAATGTCAACAGGGAAATTTTCAATAAAATTGAAGGAGAATTCTGATTTCTGAGGCTTCCAGCACTTGGCTTAATGGAGTTCCTTATTGCTTGTTGCTTTGGCCTCCCTCTTTGTGATCTTGGAGGAACTTGGGGAGCACCAATTGGGTAGTTCCAAGTCTGTGTCTGGGTCACAGGAATCAGAGGAGACTGTAATCCAGACACTGCTGTTTTCAGTTATATGGAAAGGAGTCGAGGCAAACTGCTGCTCTCAAAGATATGCGCAGGAAAGTCTCAGCATTTCATGCCAAAGAAGGTGAAAGGGAGTTGTTTATTATAATCCATTTCCTTTTCAACTTCCACTCTAGGGCTTAAAAGCCTCTGCAAATATTCAAGTATGCAAGTATTCAGTGAAGGAAAGTGATCTTTGCTCTTGCCTTCTAATCTTCAGGAATGTCTCTCCCCACCTGAGCTGCTTGGCCTTCTTTTTCAGAGACTTCTCTGAGGTCACCATATGGTTTCTCTCTGTATTCTTCACTCTTATTCTTTTGAGATTTGAAGCAATTAATAACAGTATTATCTTCAAGGTTGAGGATATCTCAGAGGTGAATCCACTGAGACAGGAGCCATGCCAAGTTGTTTCAGCTCACTGATGCTGTTTTTTGTGGCAATGAAGATTTCTGTTTATGCTGTTTGATTTACTCAGTCATTATGGCAGAACACCCTCATATGCAGGCTTTGGGAGCTCTAGAGATCTTGATTTTTATATTGTCTTCTTTCCAAGGGTTTGAAATACCAAGAACTACAGTCCTGTACACAGGTGCCATGTCAGACATCTGTGCAGCTATTTACTTTGAGAGGCAGAGGCTGGGGCCTGCCTTGAGGAACTATGGCTTCACAGTGTAGACATCATGTAAGGGAAGAAGAAACAGGCAGACAGATCTGCTGAGACCAGGTTGGTGGCTGTTTACATTTCTGTAGTCAGTTCTAAAAGTGGTGGGTACCCAAGGAAATAAATGTTACTGCTGTTTCTGCTAGTTACTCCCAGTGGTGACTCAGCTGAAGTCACTACTCACATGTAGCCACATGTTCAAAAATGGGAGAAAAGGGGATAGTGGCATGGCCTTATTGTACCAGTACTTGACACATTCTTATATTCCTTGTGCACCAGTTCAATGGTCCTAATGCCATTTTGCTGAGTATTTCAGAGGATATTTTTATGAACAGTTTGAGTCAAAGACCATAATAATTTTAGCTGGTCTTCCCTCTTACTCACCACTCTTCTGCTCTGCCCAGTGCTAACATTCACAAGGTCAATAGGGAGCTGAATCAGATCCCCAGGGTAGCTGACTTTTGGTTTTTTTGCAGAGTTGATTTCAAGTCAGATGATCAGACTGAGCATACTCATTGCATATCTTCCTGGTTTTAAACCTGGCACCAAGGAGAGGACATGGCCATGGGCAGAGCAGGGATGGTTCTTTCAGGTTCTGGTTTCAGATTATTTTGCACCAGTTGTGAGACTGCACCATGGGCTATGCAAGTCAATAGTTGTAGCACTCTACTGCTGGTTCACTGCCAAGTCTGGAGTGCTCAGTTCTGTGAACCACCCAGCTAGGAGTATTGTCTCTCTGCCATTTGTCTGTCTTCTGCAGATGTAGAACCTGAGAAAGAAGGTGAAAACTCCATTCACATGCTTTCATTTCCTGGGAGGAAAGTTTTAAAATTCCTAGTTAATTACTGGTATAAGCAGGATATATAATTAGAACTTCAGTGGGAGACAACTGAGCTAAATACAAGTACAGGAACTCACATTATCGTGGGACACTGTTGAGACCTTATTTGACATGCATTTAAAGTATTCTTCAAAGAGGTTTTCTTAAAGGAAAAGGGTTTAACAAAATTGCTGCTTTGCTGAGAGGCAGCACAACTGGATCAAATTTTAAAAAACCTGAATTTTAAAAGCATCTTGTGATTTGAGATGCTGCAGAGAGCCTCTTTAAAAGGTATCTGAGACTAAGTAAGCATCCATCAGCTGAGGAAATCCCTAGCACTAGGGGCTTTAGAAAAATCTAAGCTTTCATATTTGAATTATTTCTCCATACAGCTGGAAATCTAATGTAAACAAGGGCTAAGCAAGTTGGCCAAAGTAATTTAGGAAATCAGAACTGCTGACTGCTAATACTAGCTCAGATTTCTAGCCCCATGCCCAGAATGCTAACGTTTGGCTTTAGTGTTTTGTCTTTCTGTGATTCTCTGCTGTGAGGTGCAGTGGGGAAGTGAGAGTAGAGCAGTGATAACTGTTAACATAACACCTCTGCCCTGTTTCTTAGGAAGGACCTGATTTTTGCTGAAGCTTAGGGAGACAAGTATAGACTAAATAACATATTTGTGTGTGAAAAGTAATTTTTGGCTCTTTCTTACTTTAAAAGCCTTTGCACATGGGAGGTTAAGGAGGGCGTGAATAACCTCATTTTGTGTTTGGAGGAGTGACGCAGATGCGTATGGTTGGATGTCAGAATGGCTCTGTTGTTAGTTATGTGTTACTGTAACATCTCCATGCCACAGGCACAGGGCAGCACCTCATTCTGTCAGCACTCTGCAGACACCGAAGGGAGATGCCAGTTGTTGACCTGAAGATCTCTCTTTCTCTTGGATTCTGACAAGACATTCAGATAAAGGGTGACGGGGCAGTGCAAGGTGGCAATTTTCGGTGAGCAAAATAAGCAGTTCTCATGGTTGCAACCTCCATGGCAGCAAATATAGAAAGAGAATCGAAATTTGAATTTTAAAGAGACACAATGTGGCTTTGTGAATACTTATGGGAGAGCTGTGTCTGGATAAAACAAGCAAGTAGGAAAAAGGGGTAGATAAGCCCAGATTGGTCATATCTGGTAATTTGGTTGCCTCTTAAAGGAGTTGTTTCAGAACCCTGACTGCAAGTCTTGTGGGGTTAACATTTTAGTTTGGACCAGGAGTGAACTTTGAAGCAAACTTTGTGATTGTCCCACTCAGAGCACATGGTTTCCACTGCAGACTGGTCACAGAGCACTGGTCACTGAGTCCTTCTTCAGAGAAACTAAATCAGAAATATGTTCCACCTGCCAATGAAGGGGTCAGATATACAGAACCAGACAAAAGGGAATCTAAAATTATTAACACCCCCATCAAATATATTTAGCATGGATATAAGGTCCTCAAAAACAATTGTTTTACTCTACAGATCCATTTCTATTCCATGGTACTATTTGCTAGTGTTAGACATAAAGTACCTTGTTTTTTTGATATTTTTTGCTGAAAGGAATATAGATAGCTTTTTGGTAGAGTTTCAAATGTTCTTTGCTTACATTTGTTAAACTTGTTGGTATCTGATCATCTGTAATGCCTCAGTGGCATTTGCTTAGGTAGCATTATGTGCTCTGCTTAGTATTTGCAGTGAAATTGCACCAATTTCAAAGCAAAGTATCTGGATCCACAGTAAGCATCTTATAAGTTAAAATGATGTACTGAAGGTATCTCTAATGCCTAGTCAGCATTTTGGCAGTGGCACATATGGAAACACACAGTTAAAGATAGTAAAGGTCAGAAATTGTGTCTCAAGGGATTTTGACTTGAAATGTGAGAGTCTTAAAAAATATGTTACAGGTTTTAACAGAACATTTGGAAACACTTTTCTCTCTTTCCCATGTGTGGCCATGGAGTCATTCATCAGTCTCTTCTCTCCACTTACTTGGCACAGCAGTGGAAATATCTAGGGGCAGTATACTGTTCTTGTATGTGTTTTATTAAGGCCTAGCATGCTTTCAGATCCCACAGAAGAGTTCAGAAGATAAATACTCTGGTAACATGTTGAACACAAGAAGTTGAAGTGGGCTGAAATGTGGAAACACTCCCCAGTCTCCATATACTTAGAGAAAGGGAAGAGAAGAAATTACCACAGGTTGTTAAGGGGTAATGTAGCACATTCTCGCAATCAACCACAGGGAAAAGGAGGGCCCTAGAGAAGCAAAACCTGGTTCTTCCCTCAGACTTTTGCTTGGCTGGTACAACTACCCACAGTCTCTCCTGTAGTGAGGCATTTGTGTCTCTTAAAGCTTATGTATGGTCAGAGAGGGTGGGTCACAGAAGAATCCCAGTTTCATTGGAACTGAACTGCTACAAGAATTAAGGATAATAAATTTCCCCCCCTTTCACCACAAATCCCAAGCACATTTATTTAACAAAGCTTTTGTAATACAGTACAAGTAAGTAGCAACATGAGCATTTAGTAGCAAAGGGAAAAAAAAGTAATTCCAAAATTGAAAGCACAGAACTCACCTCCTAAGAAGGGATAAAATAATACTAAACCCCATAAGGGTCAGGTCACACTTGTAATTAATTCTTAAGACTCAAAAATGTGCCATGAAGACATTAAAGCTTTTTTAATATAATAGAATCCTTGAAATACATTTTATTTAAGTAGCATTTTTCTAAGTAATTGATAATGACATTTATGTGTTGTTCACATAACAATGCAAAATCAAGTCTGTATGAAGACCTGTTCTTAGTGGGGTAGGACAGCATGTAATAATAAGCCATGATGCCTGAGGTTTTTTTCAGACATCAGCTTGCCCCTCTTTTTTCTGGGATAACAGCAGCTTACAGGAAGCCTGAAAAAAGTGCCAAAGTAGGTACTTTCTCAGAGGAAAGTGAGAAATCAGCTGCTGCCATTGAAATCTTGCAAGTGCTGGGCAACAGAGATGGTTTGGGAGCTGGTGCCATACAGGAGGTCAAAGTTTTATTCAGGATTCTCATTTATTTGTGTTTAGAATACAGCAGGACCTTGATAATGCCTACTGGGTGATCTTTCAGCATAAGACACAGACTACCAATGGGTCTTTGACCCTTTCTGCTAAAAGGATCATGTTTGATCACTTCAGAAATTTTTACTGGCAGAGAGAACTTGTGTTAAAAGAGGACCAAAACCAAATCTTTTTTGGCACAGGTGTTGCTGCCAAGCAAAGAGAAAAGCAAAATAAAAGACTCCATGAAAATTACTGAATATACTTCATAGCAACTAACATTTGGCTTATTGCATAGAGTAATGCTGAGATACACACAGGGCTTACAGCATTCTGCAAACTAATTTTCTCATGGGAAAGTGAGGGCTAGAAGCACCAGATTTTTGTGCCATCATCTGAGTAAACCATGTCTAACTAAGCTTTACACCAGCAAGTACTGTGGAGTTCTGTGCAAGTGGGCTATTGGCTGTATTTCTAGATTTTTTTGAAGACAGGAAATGTTTGGGTTTGTGTGCATGTGCACATTGCTTTCCACCAAAATTGTCCTTTTCTCCCCAAAATGAAGCAGACATGTAAGAACAAGCAAAGGAGTGTGGAAAAAACCACATCTCTCATAGGTAAAATGGCTTCCTCTGTGTGAGTGGGTTTGGACAGGTTTTTAAACTCTCTAGGAATCAACTGTTATTGTGGAACAATATTTTTGCTAAACAATCTTGTTTATTATTATCCCCCATAAATATTCAATAGGGTTGCTGCCTGTTCTGTTCTTTTTGACTATGGTCTGTGTCAGTGCTGAGATAACAGGGAGGGGAATGGCTCTTCCACCGTGCTGCAGCTTTGCTGCTTTGCTCTGTTGTTTCTTCTGGTGCAATTGTGGGTTTCCACCCAGGCAACTTCTAGTATTTCTGTTACCTAGCTTTATACACTGCAATGGCAAAAAAAGCTTTTCCACCTTTTGCTGTAAAGAAACTGAGTGTACTTGGCTGAGGATCTGAGGCTATGACCCCAGAAAACTTTGAGCTGCACGCCAGATTTGCTCTCAAGTGCATTACCTCAAGGGACATCATTTGAGTGTAACTAATCATCACTCTGCAGTGAAGTCAACTGAACATCTTTTTAAATGCCTGGATACCTGCCTTTGACCTGAGTCTACTACTCCTGCTTTCTAACGAGTTTTCCTCCTAATATCCCACAGAAGAAGGTGGGTGAATGTCTCACAGTTTATATGAAAATACAAAGTTTATATGAAGAAATAATACTTTTTATTGTCAAAACTGAAACTCCCCCTTCCCCCAAACCAAGCATTCAAACTCAGTTCTTTCAGTGGGTCACTCAGGGTACAAAAACATTTTAATGATGACTTGAAAATACATATTTCAAGCTGTTTCTTCTTGCTGCATATATTCAGGGGTGCAGATGTGCTATGTCAGGTCAGCTGCAGAATAAAATGGAACCTTTCATACATTGTCCCAAGTTCTCCATTTTTAGTGCACATGAAGAAATTTTGATAAAGACCTTTTAAAATCTATACTTCATTATTTTCTCCTAAGATTAGGCACACTAGGGTTTGACACTTTTTCAGTTATAACAGGTTATTGATAATTTCAAACTGACATTCATTGTCTCTGAAAATATAGAGTACTCAGTTCAAATTGCAGTAAATTTTAGTCACAAGACAGGAATTGCCAATATAAGAGATTTGCCTCTGAAAGATATCCTGATGGAAAACGTTTTGTCATCTGGAATATGGGATTTGTTATCCTGGCTTGAATCTGTCTCAACAAATGCATCTAGCCAAGCCAAAGGGAGTAGTTTTTCTTTTATGATTCTTAGAAAGGTTTAGTTTATTTGATTAGATTTATGTAAGTGGCTTGCAAGCAATTAGTAGTCAATAAAATTATACAGCACTTAAAAAATGTTTGTGCTGCAGCTAACTTCGTGATCAGCTGCAGAGTTTAACTCTGCATTTATTCCCTTTGGTTTTGCAAAATTGTAGCTTAGGTCTTGGAAACACATTCAGTAAAGAAATAGCTGCAACAATGTAAATTGTTATTGACCAACTCAGTTGTCCTCCTGCCAGAGGTGAACAAAATCACATTTTCAATGTCCCCCCTTTTGGAATCAGTAGAGCAAAATGGCTCTTCAGCCACTTTACTGTGAAACCTAGTCGTTTAGTAAGAGAACCCAAATTACTGTGAGAGGCAATTAATCCTGAGCTGCTAGATTTCATATGATATTGGCTTAGAATCCATAAATGTTACTTGTAAGAAATTTGGAAATTAAAACTGGGCCTAGGTAGTGAGGAGAGTAAGGATTGGCAGCATCTCAAATCACTGCAATTCTTTCTGAAATTAAAAACCCCACAAGCCTTGGAATTCTAATCTGCCATCACAATAATTTCTGTACCACAGCTTTTTGTCATCCTTTACAAACCCCTTGGAAATGATGATAAGAGTGTTCAGAATAGATACAATGCTCACTTACATCTGCTCCAGAAGTATGGCCATTAGTCACTCAGGAGATAAACTGGGGGAAAGCTTTTCTCTTTTCTACCATATGGAAAAGGAGATACTATTTGATTTTTGCCTTGAAATGCAGCTTTCAAAATACTGCATTAGAAAGTCTGCATGAAGAATAAAAGGCTAGAAGTTCACTGATTCTAAAATTTAACAAGTGTTATGTTTTTGTCCCATAAATTGTCAGTTGTCCTCAATAAGAGGTAAAAAAATGTGTAAATCCCTAGGATTTAATAATTTATAATTACTAGCATGCAAGGGCCATGAAATATCTTCACAGAAATGCAGCTAGGAGCAAAAAAGGTACCAGACCAAAGAAGCTTTGAGGTTCAGTGAAAAAATAAGGTGCTCTGTTTTCCATTCAGCACTGTATATGCACAGCATAAAAGCCACAGAAAACTGAGGAGGAAAACTCTGAAAAGACTAGCAGTTATCTTCCACTGTATTTTTAGCACGGGGTCCTCGCCAGACAGCATCACTCAGCAGCCTCGCATAGTGTTCCTTGGTTCAGCCAGACAATCTGAAAGCCCAAAGAATGACTTTGCACTTGTGCTTGTACCAAGCAAGCTGCAGGAGGCTTTCCATCCTTGCTTAGCACAGTCAGTGGTACTAAGAGCTGTATTTGTCAACAGCTTTGTATTGCTCTCAGTATCATGCCAGTTATCCTTGCTCCTGAGGTTTCTGCTGGCAGCACGGTCCGTGCTAACGCTGCTAACAGCACTGCAGCTGAATCACTGAGAGCAAAATTCTTCACAGTGCACCGAACTCAGGCTGACTCAAAATAGCAGAGATGCACTGTCATCAAAAAGTGCCTGCAAGTAGAAGAACTCTCATTAAAGCTGGTCAAAAGCTTCCCAGAGGGATCAGCTCTGCTTCTTGTATTTAGTTTCGGTAGACACTAAATTTATCTTTTTAATATAGTAGTTTTGTCTAGAAGGCTGCAGCCATTTGCAATATTCACAAATATACACAGTTGAGGATGGAAATGTGAAAAAATACTTAGTGGGAGATTTTTAGTGATGCTATAGTCAGACTATTCACCTTTCCTTCACCAGCTGTGGGATCATGGTCAAGTCACAGATCTCATGGCATCTCTTCCCTAAGGCAAAGATGGAAGTATAACCTAAGTAGATGTACTGAAGGTAGCTCGAGACGAGCTAGACTATAGGAGATCATACATATAGATCAATAAAGGCTCCAAAGCCCATTTAAAAATTCAGGTAAACATGCAGTGTGCTGGCCACCCTGAGATGCTGCAGCATCTCTCTCCAAACCACCTGCCCATAAGTTCACTCCAGAGTGTCTCTGCAGGCTGCAATCACACACTGATTGCAGTATGGACACATCTTCAGTACTTTTAGTGGTCAAGCTCTCTACATAGGGGTGACTGGAAATCAGAAAGCATTTGTTAACATGGATTTTACATCCTCTGCCCAGGGGACTCTACTGACACAAGACTATTCTCAAATGATGTGTGGAATAACAGTGCCTTTTCCTACTTTAGTATATTCAACTTTTCTAGTGAGTAATACACTAACATTAACAAACATTTTTAATTCTGTAGCAGTAGTTGTGCTGGAATCCCTCTGAAGAACTAGCCTGCAAATTCTCACTCTGTTTTACTCCAGTCTTGTTTGCAGGTTCCCTGGTTAGAAGGAGGTACTTCACTGTTATTTCTAGAACAGCTCCCCAAAACATTTTAAATACCTTGATATGGCTTCTTCCACTTATCTCCCTCTTGAGAGACCCTGACTGAAGGCCTATGGCTCTTCTGATAATTCAGGATCTTGTTTGCTGTAAGCCCTGTCCCAGCTTTTCTGTCTGTGCAATTCATTAAATGCAGTGTTTACTACCCGATTAAGACATTTGCCTGCTCTCTCACACCCACCATCAGTAACATTTACATGCTGTGTGAGCTTTAGAGGCTTACTTGAAAGCTGAGATGTTACTGGATCTGAGCAGGCAGGTATTTTGGAGGAGAGCTGCAGGCTCTAACTTTGCTTCAGATCCCTGCAGTCTTCTCTACCAACAGAGAAAGACTCCATGCTTCCATCCACATCCTGTGCTAGTCAGAGCCAAATTGGCACTCCTGCTCTGCAGCAATTAACCAAAGTGGCATCTCTTATGATGCTGCCAGTGAGACAGCACAAGGATGTTAAGTGCTTGCAGTTTATGCTCTGCCTCGGGGGTATGTGTTTGTGTGGGGAAGAAAGCCAAGGATCTGCCTGGATCTTAACAAAACTATGCTCCAGCAGGTGTTTGGAACCACAGATAAGGTGCAGAACCACCCCAGGATGCCAGCCCAGCTGAGTCAGCTCTGAGGGGAACCCCAGGTACTCTCAGGAACACTCAGGAGGGTGTCCAGCACCACCTCATAGTAAAAAATTGATAAAACACCTTGTATGCTGCAGTATGCAATTTTAGCTGTATGTGTAAACAGGCATAATCTGCTCTTTTTCACTGGCCACAGGCATCTGTAATCTATATACCCACAGAATTTTTTTACTTTGCATTATTTTCCAGAGTACTGAACTCAAGTGATTTTTATGTTGAAATTATTTAAAGAGTAATAATAAACAAAAAGTTTTAAAAAATTATACTGACATTACATTCCAGCTTGCCATCAACCATCATTCTCTGGGGTCTCAAAGGGAAACAACATTGCCTTCCTCCCAAAGCCCTCTCACTGCCCTCGACAGGAGGCAATTTTGTTTAATGAAGACACCCATACTTCAGTATAAAGGTGTCAAGTGAATTATTCATGAGCTCCTTTGTCTCCAAAGCATTCCAGCTACTTCATCTCATTGTAAAATTGCAAAAGAAAAATTTTTTTTTGAAAGTGCAGCTGTTGCTTTGAAAAGCATCTGTTTACTAAGTATTACTGGGAGGCAGTAACATCCTCAGCTTTTGCTGTTAAGTAGCAGAAGTAAAAGATCAACAGAATTGGGTAAAAAGATACACTGGAGAGAAACAAGCACAACTGATAACATCAGCACTGTGAGGAAATCAATATTCAGATATTTTTTAGGTGCTTCATGTTCATAATATCTTGAGCAGTATTGAAAAAAAGGAAGCAGCTGAGCTTTTTCCTTCCTTCTGTATTCCCTTTTCTTTT
The DNA here is from genome assembly GCA_030060385.1 of Muscicapa striata striata. Taxonomy (NCBI): domain Eukaryota; kingdom Metazoa; phylum Chordata; class Aves; order Passeriformes; family Muscicapidae; genus Muscicapa; species Muscicapa striata. Next base: position 4,068,054 of record JAREIS010000031.1, read on the forward strand.
AACATATAACTGTCCTTTACTGTGAGGAATTTTGTTACAGACAAGCCCTGTCATTAGTGCAGTAAGTTGATAGGTATCTTTACTCATGAGGAAACCAATACAGTCACCACTGCAATAAGCAAACACAACAGCCTACATTTCATCTGATTTGAGAGCTGAGATCCACACGGGCTGATTCAATGACAGAGTAGAATTCATGCCAGCAACCATGGGCCTTATTCGTGCCTCAGTGGCTACATAGTTACTTAAATTTCCACAGATGTCTAAAAGTGTTGCAAAAGAAAAGATTTTTTTTTTCTTGGTGATATTTTAGTACTATGGAAGTAGAAGCAAGCTGTATTTTGAAATATGGTTAAAAAATCAGCATATCCTTAGAAGTCACATCAGACTGCACATATCTGTGCCCATGCACATTCGTACAGAGTAAGGCCACATCCACCACATTGCAGATAATCTGGTAAATGCCATCACTATTTAGCAAATATGGCTGAAAATTAAGGAACTTATTTTACCTTTCACTTTTCAGCCTCTGTGCCCATAAAAGAAATAACATTGTGTAGGGTTTTTGCTTGGGATATTTTCTGATTGTGAGACACTTTATTTCTTAAATTCTTTTTTTTTTTTTTTTTTTTTTGAAGATGTTTTATCTAGAACAATCCTAATACAATGGCATCTATTGTCAGATACAATTTTCAGTTATCAAACCAAAACAACATTTAAAAATGTGATCATAATCTTAAAGGTTCAAACATAAAGATAAGAAAATATATATTCATAAAAAAATTACTCTCTTCAGTGCGGAAGTAGATTTCAATTATTCCTAATTAATTCTGATTCTGCTGAGATTGGTATCTGGTTTAATATAGCTGCCTTGCCAACTGCATGCTACTTTCTTCCTCCTGAGCATGAAGATTTTTCTCAGTATTAATTTAACTCATAATATAGGGTTTGGCTAATAGCTGCTGTGGCAGCTATAGTGCTTTCTCTCCGTGTAGCATAGAATGCTGAATTTCATAGATGATCCAGAGAAGCTACAAGCAAGTCCTTTTTGAATTTGAGCAATACACATCTGCCCAGGATAAAACTTCAGGAAAGGAAAAAAGGATCAACAAGCTGATTCTTTTCTATCAGTAACCACTGGACTGCAGAAAGCAAGAAAAAAAACCCTGAAAGTTCTATAAAGGAAGGAAAAAACATTTCATTAATGCTGTGAGATTGCTGTGCACTGGCTTGAGTGACTGCTGCAAATAAGACCTAATGCTGACATCTTCAAGCCTTCAGAAGAGAAGAACCTTTTTGACTAAAGCTTTCTGTCAATGTTGTGAAGGTAGAGACAGACCAAAATTAGTGCTCCTACTGGCAAAAGTCTGGCAGCACCCAAGTATCCAGAAAAGAGAGAAATGTAGGAAAGCCACACTTTAGAAATTTTGCTTCTCAGAATTCTTGGATTTTTTGGGAGTTGGTTGGTTCAGTTTGATTTTCTTTTTTTTTTTTTTTTTTTTTTTTAACATTAGGAATGCTGATAAATAAATTACATTCCATTTTCATATCTCTACTGAGTTTTCTCAGGATAAGATAATTGGATTTTTCTGAATCTATAGGACCAAAGATTAATAGAGCTGACATTAAAAAAATCCAGAAAGGAGAATCTGTCCTTCTTGCAGACTTCAGCATCTATAACATTTCTCACACAGTTTTGATTTGTAACTACTCCAAGCAGCAGACTCTCTGAACATCTGTTCACTGAATGTCCCAGAAGGACTGGTTTTCTATTGTGAATTTCAAACATCTCTGATATTACCCTGCAATACCATAATCTTTTCTCTCCTTGCTGAAATGCCTTTAATGTGGATATCTTAGAAGATATATACTTGTCTGGAAGCTGATAATTACCTCTATGTTTTTTTAATTCTTACACTTCTTTTAAATATTGAAGGATTTTGCAGAACTCATATCCAGTCATCCTGCTTAGCTATTCTTTTTAGCTTTCCCTTTTGTTTGTATTTAATTTTCTTTCCATGGCATCTCTTGTAACTGGAAAAGTTGTTTGACTTTTTAGATGATGACTTTTGATTTAGATGCCTGCTCAGAATGCACATATTCCATGAAAACCTCAATGACAATTCACTAAAATAGAAAAACATACTGAGATCAGGCCTCATCTGGCATGGTAATTTATTGCAAGTCTATTACAGTGCTATCTATCTTACAGTAAATTTTTAGACCATTAACCAGCACATGCTTAACTTAGCAGCTGTGTGTAGCCCTGTGTAAATTCAGTATTCTTTCATGGATTTTAAAGGTAAGCAAGTACAAAAAGACCTTGCTTTCAGGGTACAGGATTACCTGACTGTGTTTAAGTACCAAGAGTTAGCACAAGAAATACTCAGTTGTGCTACAAAGCATAGTAAAATTTCCCTCTCCCTGCAACCCCCTCCCTCCATCCTATACTAGAAATAAGCAGTCTCTTCTGTAACTATATCAGAACACACATTTCATAAAATTGTATCTTATTTACCTTGAAAGAAAAACAAAAACAAAAACAAACTTAGCAAAGAAACCCCCAAAAGCCCTCCTGCCAAAAAAACAACCAACCAACCAACCAACCAACCAAAAAAATCAAACCCCCTCAAGAAACAAAACCAAAAAATGCCAAACCAGGATATCTGAACAATTCTTACTCCTTCAAATTAACTACACTGCATGTTCATTAAATTATAACCAACATGTTGGAAATATTCCACCCTTAAAATATGCACAGTTTTAAAGAATGCAAGTCTTGCCAAATGTTTATTATTTAAACTAAGTGCTAAGTACAACAGTGTTCAGAAATACAACTGTTCAAAAATGCTTGTCTGCTTGCTAGGAAAGAGGGTGCATATTTACTACAAATCCAGAGATTCCAGGATCATGGGCTTTGCTTTTGAGCCATGATAGTTTGAAATGCTTCACCTGTGGCTTCTGCAGCTTCCTTTGAGGTTTCCACAAGGCTACAAGACATGGACACTTTTAATAGCTTGATATGCAAAAGCATATTAAAAAAACCAGACATCCCTGGAAAATTTAATGTAGAATGGCAATCCTTTGTAAAACCTTTTGTCTCTAGCTTTGCTTTTTCAGGACAGAACTAATCCCGAGTTTCAGTGCAGTGTTTCTACACCTGAACAGAAGGGATTGAAATATTAGTTATGAGCAGAATTGGAATGGTATTGTAGGAAATATTTGTAAACATCTAACTGACCAAGTATGAGAGAGTAGCTACACATCCTGTGGCCCAATTCCAATTGTTTTGCTAATATTAGGGCCAGGAGCAGTTGAGGTACCACACCCAGAGTAGTAAACAGGAAAGGCTGCATCTATTGCTTTGTCCTGCAGTGCTGTGTGACAAGGGGAGACACGGGATATGTCCAGGCAGATCCACACATGCAAACCTGAGTCTTCAGTGCTAATGCTCAGACAGGAGAAAGGTTGCATCAGTGAAGAGGACTTAAACTCTGCCTAGCAGAGAGATATCTTTCTTTTTTTTTTTTTTTTTTTTCCTTCTTTTTATTTGGTCCCCCTCACCCTTTCAGAACATCTCAATGCCCAACAATCTCACAAGAGATTGCCTGTATCTCACAGCAGATTGTCTGTATCTCACAAGACTGTATGATTTGAGTAAGATTGTAGTATGCAGTACGATTGGAAAATGTTTTCTTCTACTACTACTAAAGAATGTCTGCAGGGTTGCACAGCAAATGTAGCAGAGGTGGGAGCAGTACCACACATCTGAGTCTCACTAAGATACACTCCTCAGTCACAAGACTAATTTATCTTTCTTGCACACATCTTTCTTCACCATGATGAGATTTAATATCTCATCTCTGTACTGAATAATAATATGTTAGCTGTCAACTGCCTGGAATTCTTACACTGAAAAAATAGTGAACATATATAAATGACAAATCAAATAGTACTCTAACAATATTTAGTCTTGGACAGTCAAATACTGGCAATAAGAACACATGTAACTAAAAGTATAAGATTTTTATAATAATTGACATGATATTGGCTCAATAACACAAAAAGTATATATACATAAACTAGCTTTATTTCAGGCCTGATTCTATTCCTGTTTTAAATTGTGGCTTTAGATACCTCAGTATCAAATTTATGAAAGACTTTAAACATATTGCAAAGAATAGAAGCCATTTCTTTTCTCACATTACAGTAAATTAGGAATATCTTCAGTGAAGTTGGTCCAGAGTGAGGAAAAATGCTGGCAGTGCTCTGTGAAGAGTGGGTCAGCCAGCCCTATTCCCTCCTGGAGTCTGCAATCAGGAGACATAGTTTGAAGAGGGATTTGGGGAGACTGTCTTGCTCTGTGCTGCAAGAGGCTCCCAGGGGAAAGCTGTTCCTGTGACCATGCCATAAACCATTTGTGTTCTGTCTTCACTGTGGCCCAGGTCAAGCTATGTAATCCATGTGGGACCTCTTGTGTTCAGGTCTGCAGCTCTGCCTTCCACATGGGAGAGAGGCACTGAATTACCTCTGTGGTACCTTCCCCTGCTTGCTGGCTGCTGACCAGGAACAGGCTGCTGATGTTTGGGCTGGCAGTGACATTGAGAGGCAAGCTATGCTCTGTGTTATTTTTCCTGTGTATCTCCTATTTGTGGCTCTGACTGACTGAGGCTGTCCCTACTATGGGAGGGCTTTACAAGAAAATAAGAAGACCTTCTCCTGTGCTGCAGAGAAAAAAACCTGATCCAAACCAACACCACTCAGGTCTCCCAGGCTTCTTATCTTTGAAAACAATATCCCAAGTATCTGTTGTGGACTTAGAGGTGTGGGAGAAGGGAAAGGAGGCTCCTCCATGACAGAGTGGTTCTGCAGCCGGGCTGTGGCTGGCACATCCTGGAGCTGCTCCAGCAGCCTGTCCGTGCTCCTGAGCCCTGCCCCGCTGCCCTGCACAGGCACAGCTGCCCAGCTCCGACAAACCCCGCGTTGTGAGAGGCTGTGAAGAGGTAGTGAGGGGGGCATGGTGCCGCGGGTGACGGAGATGCAGCTCTGGCTGCTGGGGAATATGAACCGGCTGTGGCTTTCTCCACCTTTGCATGAAGGATTTGAGAGCTGGATGTTGCTATCACATTGCAGCACTGGCTGCTCTTACAGTGCCTTTTGCATAAAGAGCCACACAGTGACAGTACAGCCCTTCTCAGGCTGATGCTGAATGAAAAGCTTTGTCATGGGCAGGTTAAAAGCTTTGCAGCACAGTGCACCCTCCTGCTGACAGTGCCTGCCACGATGCTTTCTGCAGCTGCAATGGCGTTGTTGTAGTTGGTTTTAGTCTGGGAAAATTAGTCATAAATAGAATTTATTGTTGATTTATTTCCACTGTCTGTACTAACAGCAGAAGCCAGAGTGAATTGCAGCTGATTTGTTTGTGGCTTATATTGAGTTCATGAATTAACTGAAGGACAAGGTGGACTGCTTGCTATGTTAAAATGTAACCAGGAAAATGGCATTAGGGCATATACTATTTGCCCAAAAGGGAACTTATTTAGGTCGAAACTACATAGGAAACTGGAGACTGCAGTAGCAGCACTGAGAGCCCTTTATAGTTGATAGGTTATCTCCTAACTAAACACTTATTAGAATTTGTTTCCAAGTCTGAAGGCAAAATTTTGAGTGGCACATTAGCTGCAGGACACACAGATGAGTAAATGTACAGTGATTTTTTTACTTGTTATTTCTTCTAATGGAAAAAATGCATTTTGCTTTGCATTCATGGCTTCATTGCAGTGATTAATGTCTCTGTGCCTTTCTGTGATTATTTTTCACTTAGGAGTGTGGTTACCAGCAACAGATAGTTAAAAGAAAAAAGCAATGGTACATGAGCTGTCACACAAAGTTCTAAGATATTTTCTTTAATTATCATCTGTGGTCTTACAATAGCCTCTTCTGTCTAACATGTGTTTCTCTCCTTGTTCATGAGAATAGATTCAGAATATATTGCAAGTTCTACATTTTATCTTGTGTGTGTGGGAGAAGACATTAATAAGTCCCCCTTTTATTTATTTATGTATTTTGTAATTTTTATTTTTTCTGTATGGGACATCCAGGATCACATAGATTTTCCCCTAGCAGCATTTCTTGGTTCAGGCATCCAAGTGTCTGATGATAGGACCTTTAGGAATGATTACCCTGCAAAGTAAGGTTTGGTGTGTTCTGGTTGAAACTTGGTGTTTGAATAGTTGCTGAAGGCTTTGTGAATTTCTTAAGTTAAAACACAAGAGGAACAACATGTTCAAGTGCTTGGTTTGTTGAGTGACTTTTGTTTCTATGGAATACAAAAGTAAGTGGGTATTTCAAAACTGAAACTAAAAGAAAAACAAACATGCACCTAAATTGTTTCTCAATTTCACACGAAGCCATTATTTTAAAAGAAATAATCTGGAGGCACTATGATGGAAATGCAGCTGTACTTTTCTGGAAAGTTACCTAAAAAGCACTGTACTTTTTTTGTCTTTGCTCTTACAAAAATATGTGCATGGGCTTTGCCTTCTGCCACTAAAGCTCATACTACAGGCATAAATCTTCATTAAAGGACATTATAAAAAGACTCTCTAAACACAACTAGTTGTGATATCGTTTTAAGTTACAAAGGTTTCCTGGAACCAAGAAACTGTACATACCAGTAAATCAAAACAGTTCAAGTATTTATTGTTTGCTAGAAAAAATAATGTCAGTTATGTAAACTGGATTGAAATTTGACTTATGAAAGTATGGCTTAGATCTGTGTGTGGTCCTCTTTCCCTCCTTCCCTCCTCTCCTCCCAACTAATTAATATATGAATATTTGTCAAATATTTTGTGACACAAACTCTAAGTCTCGATTATCTACTCAGTTGCTCACAAAAAACAAACCTGCCAGGAACTGCATCTTCCACACTGTGCAGTTTATGATGCCATCTAATTTTTGTAAACATGAATTGGTCAGAGTAGAAAACAGTTACTATTTCTGAGTCTTTTTCATTAAAGGTGTTAACAAGCTGGAGAATAGGGAATCAAATTTTACAGTTCACTAAGCATTTCTCTTGTTTTTCTTAGAAACGGTATCTCTTCATGTAAGCAACAATGCAAAGAAGAATATGAGTATTTGCATGCTGGATGTATACACTAAACAGCAGCTTGTCAAGTATATTCCAAGCGTGTCTGATACTATGGTCAGGAAACATGCCCCACCAGTTGCTTGCCCCATCAAAGTCTTCTTTTATTTCACAAAGAAAGAAATAAAATTAATTGTTATGAGGAACAATGGGTGAGATTCACTTGAGCTGGTTTGGGAAAAGCAAAATCACAGTTTTCCAGCCAACCATTTCCATGAGTTTCCAAAGATTTACTTAGCGATATATGGAGTGTTTCCACTGTCAATGGAAAGCAGCTGCCAGCCAGATCCCATGCCTTTTGGACCAGGACAAGTCTGACATGATCTCAACCCTAAGACTTCTGAAATAACACATTAATTTGAGTGACAATGTTTGGTTTTACTGCGCAAATAAAAATTCCCAGGATCTTCTAAATACTAAAATATTGGGAGAATTTTTTTACTGGAGGTTATGTATTATGTCATATTATACACGACAATTTATACCAGTTTATATCCTGAACAAAAATGTACCTATTGTCCATATTACTGTTATTTCCATTAGCACATCTTTGGAAGTAGTATTTATTTTGGTTGTTTTTTTTTTTTTTTACTACGACCTCTGTCTCCCTCCCACACGTGATCACACAATTGTTTGCAGGACTGCTGCTGGCTCACTTCAGAGTAAGTAATTGCATTACTACTTGGGTGGGGAGGGAAGGAGGACCACACACAGATCTAAGCCATATTTTGATAAGTCATATTTCAATTCAGTTTACATTACTGGCTATTTTCTCCAGCCAAAAAAATAAATACTTGGATTGTTCAGAGTCTGATACTGATATGTAGCATTCCTTAGTTGTAGGGAAGCTCTGTAACCTGAAATGATGTCACAGCTTCCATGTAAACAGGAAGGATGAATCTCTCTTCCTATGATATTTGTATGGCTTTTGTTATCATTAAGGGCCTCTTAGTCTGAACTAATGTACCCTCACAAGAACTTTAAAGCACACAAATGCCATAAATGTCATTGCACAAGGTGCACTGGACTGTACAGAAAGTGGCTCTGGCACATGGGGTGGATTAAAACTCCCCATAAGGAGTGGGTGCAGCAGAGTAAGTCGGTGTGGTTGGCACTGCTGAGTGCAGAACACCTGCAGGGAGCAGGCAGATACCTGAGTACCCCCTGTATTCCCCAAAGGCAAACAGGTGGTCAGCTCACACCTGGTACACTTCTAGGCTCACTCTTACTTTGCAGGCACAAGAGGCATGGATTTCCCTGCCTCCTCCCTCAGCTTATGGTGGTTCACTTTTTTAATGTCTTGGAGACAACATGTTGAAGATAACAACACTGGGGCAGACTAGTTGTGAACACAGCCACTGTGTCATTTCTGATGAGAGTGGGCAGTATGGAGAGAGGAATGCAAGTTTTAAAGGTCAAGGATGAAGAGAAAATTGTCCAAAGGAGAAAAAAAAAAGCAGCTGTGTGTTTTTGCAGTAAGAGGTGTGGCTGATGAGACAGACTATTGTGTTCAGGATGGTGTGTGTTTCCAAAATTTTCCTGCTAGGGTCCACCTTCTAAAAACTTTGAAGAATTGGCTGACACATCAACAAGAATCAAATGGTGTCTGCTAGAGTGTTGGCTAAGGGCAGATTTGTTGTGATGAGACATCACAAGTATTGAGCTGGTCAGTTACAAAGGAGCATCTTCAGGCACAGGAAAATGCAAAATTAGCACAAATCATTCACAGTGTTTTCTTCTGCTTGTCAGGATAACACCCCTGTTCAAGTTCAGCTGGAAGCCAACTGTTCTTCCATAAGCTAGGTTGAAGATATTTTATCATGAGAGTCATATAGTTAAACATGGCAATAGTTAGGTATGGCCCTACATCCTCTCCACATTTCACATCTCACCATTTCCTCAGAGCAGTACCTTGTACCTGGCTGGAGATGCAGAAAAAGACCAGTGATATCTTAGGACTCTCCCGGTGATGTACCTTGCAGTTGAGGGGTCATTCACTCTCTGCTCTGCAGAGCCTTCTCAAGAGGACTTGCTTAATTTTTTTGAGCTACTACAGGTATTTATCACTTTAAGTTGGGCTACAAGACTCAGTTGCTGAAACAGTCTTGTCCTCCTGCATAACAATATGTTTTAAAACGAGAACATACCATAATAATCTTCTGTCCCTAAAAGAAAAAATATTTCTCCATAACACTCCATCTTTAAACACAAGTTTCAATTATTCACCTGCAATAGCTGTTATCTAAAAACCCATACAGTGTTCCACACATTGGGAAGGCATGAACAGATCTTCATTTTGGATTAGAGGAATTAGGAGTTTGCATGTTTTGTGCAAGTGAGAAGAAGGCACAGATATGTGGTGTAAAGATGATAAAGTAGCTTAAAAAAAAAGATTTTAAAAAAGGGTAGCGATGTTCAGTTAACAAGAAGTGACAAGGTAGTAATTTTTTTTTGCTTTACAGACCACAAATTGAACTATTTTCTAGTAAAAGTGTTATGTAAAATCATTACAACTGGATTTCATATTTTTTCTGAATTAATAGTAAAGAAGCATATAAAAATTAAACCACATTGACTTCCCAAATGTTTTGCATTCAGGAACACAGGCAATAGCGCTGGCCCGACATTGCTAATTGTACAGGATGGAAACAAACAGCAGGTAGTCTGATTTCTCCTGGGCCAGGCCATATCTATGCACCAAAACTGCTGAGTTAACTCCTCTGTGGCTCACAGACATTTACAAGGATAACCTTGTAAATATCTGTGATTAGCTTATTCCTTGAATTTCCCCAAACAACTGCTGGGAAGAAAGGCTGCAAAAAGCAGTATGAGACACACAAACAACCTCCTGGCTGAGATGTCCCTCTTGACCTGCCTGACTTTTGAGGTGTTGCTCAACCTTTAAAGGGAACATTTACAGTGTCACTGCTGACAAAAGAGTAATAAAGAGGGATCTCGTCTCCATGAACAAGGGGCTCTTTGCCCTTCACGTTAAAGCAAAGACTGTAGAGAACAGGGTGAGATGCTTCTCTCTCAAACCGTCACGGCTAATCAACCAGGACTCACGGCAGGGTATCGAATTATGCCATTTCTTTTCTGTGGTGCCCACGTGGCACGTTCAGCAGCAGGTGGTACTTTGAAAACGCTTCTGCTGAGGGCTGCCCCGTCCCTGGCAGTGCTCAAGGCCGCGCTGGATGGGGCACTGAGCAACCTGGTCTAGCGCGAGGTGTCCCTACCCACGGCCGGGAGATGGGAACGAGACGTTCTTCAAGATCCCTTGCAATCCAGGCCATTCCATGACTCCACGATCCGGGGAGAAGCCCGCGTGCCGTCCCGCAGCGGGGCAGGAGCGGGAGGCCCGCGGGCGCGGGCGGGCAGCCGGAGGGGCCGCGGGGAGGGCAGGGGGAGGGCAGAGGCGGGGCCGGCGGCAGCGGCCGGGGCACTGCGGAGCCGGCGCGGCGCTCCCCGGGCGGGGACTGCACCTTCGCCGCCGCAGCGCGGCACCGCCCCGGCCCCGCCACACCTCCCGTCCCGCCCCCGGCCCCGCCACACCTCCCGTCCCCCCGGCCGTCCCCCCGCTCCCCGGCGGCGCGGCACCCGCTGCCCCGCCGAGCGGCTGTGCCTGCGCTGCCCCGCCATGGAGCAGGGGCCGGCGGGGGGGTCCGGCTCTGCTCCTGCTGCTCCTGCTGCTGCCACCGCCACCGGCGGCGCCGGGGGTCTGCTCCTGCCCCTGAGCGAGACCGAGCAGCAGCGCTACTCCGAGCTCTTCTCGCGGTGCTGCCCGCCCCCGAGGCGGCCGCCGGGGGCAGCAGCGTGGGCGAGCTGTTCCGGGCCTCCCAGCTGCCCCCGGACACGCTGCACCAGGTGGGTCTGGGGGTGTCCGCTCCAGCTCCCCCGGAGTGCGGGTGCGGGCGGTTCGGGGGGTGCGGGACGGGACCTGCTCCCGCAGCCCCTGGGAGAGGGGCTGGCGCTGCTCCGCCGGGAAGTTGGGGGCTGCGGGCGGGCCGGTGCCCTGCGCTGCCCTGGCGGCGGCGGGGCAGAGCGGAGCGGGGCCGGTCCCGCCCGCAGCGGCGGTGCTGGGGCTGCTCCGTGCCCGCTCGGCTCCCCGGGCTGCGCTGGCAGCGCCGGCGCTCCGCGGTGCTGCCCTCCGGCTGCGGGTGCGTGCGGGGCCGCCCGTGCGGGCTGGGCACCCGCGCGCTCTCCTGTCAGGTCGGTAGTGCCGTCGCCTTTCTCAAAAGGACCCCCAAAATCATAAAGGCAGCTTTATGAAAGGACGTGCCATGTGCTAAATTCCTGGTTTACCACTGGGGTTTTTTTCCTAAATATTGTTTTAGTGGAAAAGAAACCCGCGTGTAAAATGCTGTTGTGGTGTTTTGTGTCGGTGCTAGAGCGCGAATACGAGGTGCCAAGTGCGAGGGTCTCTCCCATCAGAGCAGCAGAGCCCAAGAGTGGTTTCCAACAGGGGCTGTGAGGAGGAGCCCTCCTGGTTTTTGAGGAAAAGCTTGTCCGGGGAGGGAGAAAGCTTCTGCCAGCCAGTTTCCAGGAACAGGGAGGAACCGGACTTGGGTCTTCTCCACCTGCGGATTAGTAATTTAACTAACATTCTGTAGTTGCCTAATACTTCCTCAACAGGGATAGGACATTCCTGGTTGCTTGTTTATTTATTTATTAATTTAACTTTTATTTTCAGGAATGTTGTTCTTCAATAGCTTTTACTTATCAAGCTAAAAAAAGTTATGTTGAAGAGGAGGTCATGTACCTGGGTGCTGCCCAAAGGCAGTGAACTCTACTGCTGTCCTGATAGCTGGCAGATCATCTCTTAATGGATTATATAAATTTGTATTGCACAGGGGATTCTGAATTAAGATTGTGGTGTTTCAAGGATATTTTTCTTCTTACTTTTTTGCTCTTTACCAGATCAGTAAAAGAAAAACCTTACCAAGCACTGTATTACTACCTTATATTGAGCCACACTGTGACCTTGGTCTTGCAGGTGAATCAAGTGGTTAAAGTAGAGATTTCGCATAGATAGAGCACTTAGGAGTGTTCTTCCTCTTTCCTCTTTTTGCAGAGAGGAAGAACAGGACATTTAATTTCAAATAGAAGGCTTATTTGGATAGCCACTTATTTTTCAAAGAAGTATGGAAAAAACCTCATATTTTTGTTATGTAGTTTCTTACCCTATCATTTAAGTGAAATTTATTATTATGTTATTATCATAGTTCATTTTCAGGGTCATTTTGGTACTAATGTGTAATTTATGCCTGGAAATGGTGAGGTATTGATTTTGGTTTTGTTTTGGGGAGTCTTGTTTTTGAATTTGTTTGTTGGTTGCTTTTGACATTCTGGTTTTGGTTTTTTTTTTTTTTTCTATTTTAGATTATTTCCAGGTATATTTATGCTGTTGGGAGAGCATTACTGGCAAAGAAGCCTGTAATTGGCTTCAAAAATATTCAGATAATAAGGCCTGTGGGATCTGGGTCTGTTTCTCTTTTTCCTTCCTTCCCTCCCCCTCTTGTTTATAGGGCACTAATCACAGTGGCATTCTGCTCTGCTGCTGGCGTGCCTGTCCTCAGAACCCACCACTGTCAGGTATTCTTACATTTACTGAGACTTCAGGAAAAATGAATTAATGGAATGAGTTAAAAAAAATAAATTGTGAATGGGGAGGTTTTGATAGGGAAGATCCCACAATGTTGTTTGCGATATTTTTCTGATGTTTTGTCTTACTATATTCCAAAAATACAATTTATTATTTTCACATTTAAAAAAACCCTACCATTCTAACAGTGAGGGGAGCAATACACAGAGATTCCTGGTATACGTTTTCTGCTAGTGCAGGGAACACCTATTTTAGGCCAAGACAGCTCATTTAGGTTAAGATAACATGCTTTCTTTGAAAAAAATTTTGAGTAGGAATGTTTTTTGGGTTTTTTTAATGCTTTCTAAAATCCCCGTCTGTCACCATTAGTGCTTTGTATACAGGCGGCATCCCTACTGACCGACTGAGAAATGGTCATGCTGAGTTTATTCATGTCAGAAATGGGGAGATTTGGTTTGGAAACCAATTCTGGATTTCTGCTAAGCAAAGCCTGCACAGTCCAGAAGGTACTTAACACCATTCTCTGGCCCTTGTACGGGCTATAGCAAGAAAGAGTTATGGATGGTTTTGTAAGCAATGTGCAATTTGCAGCTTTTTATTCTCAAGGCATTCATTGAGGAGTGGTTTTACAAATCAGGATACTTCCAGAACTGACATTTAGTGCCCTGGCATTCTCAAACCTGTGCTGTTGTCTTCAGTTGCACTTGTGTAATAAGTAGGATAAATCTTTGAGAAATCTTTTCCTTATACTCTTTGTTTGAGGTTTATTACTCATCAGGATGATACTCACAAGCATCACAGGAAATCTCCCTTTACTTCCTTATCTGTAATGGCAGGGTTTGCTGTCAAGACAAAAATCAGTGGGTACATCCTAGATGGAGTAGTGCTGTTTGGGATGTCAGTTCGTAGGGGAAAAGCAGTGATGTGTGCTCTTGGACAGCAAACAGGCAAGGATTTGGTTTGGTTTGATTTGGTTTAAAGGTTCATTGGCTTAATCCAAGAAGTTACATGGATGGAAGAGGCTAGGTAACAGAGAGCAGGTAGGGAATGCGAGAGCATGTGGCAGAAGAGGAAATGCTGGAATAAATGGAAAAAATCCAAGAGCGGCCGGGTCAGTCAGAGCAGATGGCGTGCACCCGAGAGTCCTGGGTCTTGCTAAGAATGAAGTGATTGAACACAGATTCATTACACCCAGGCTCATTAAAGTCAGCAATTCTGCTGGGCAGTAGGGTTCAGCAGAGCTTGTACTGATTTTGCTTTACTTACAGACAGGATCAAACAATGAACTCAGCAAGAGTTATTTCAGTTCTGGAAAAAAGGTTGGAGTTAGCACTAAAATTAAAAATGTCAGACACTTCATAGGACAGAGAAGGGCATGACAGGGGCAGAACAGCATGGGTTTTGTGGACTCTATAATCATACCTCCCCAGTGCACTGAAAGTCTTTGGCTAGACATATTGTTTGGTTAAAGAAAGAGCCATTAAGATTGTATTTAAACTTGCACAGAGCCTATGGCAGATCTTTTACCAGGAGCATTTAAAGTAACTCTGCAAAATGTCTGTAATTATTTGCCTGAAAGGTCTGTGCTGGGGTTGTTTTTATTTTTATTTTTTACAGTATTTATGTTGATGGAAAAGGAGCAGACTAGTCAGGCAACATGCACTTATGCAGATTGTCAGAATTAGAAGAAATTCATCAGCATCTTATGGATTTATATATATATGTGTTGATGAGGTTGAAAATGATGTTCTCTATTCTTCAGGTTTGTAACAAAGGGGAAAAGAACTGAATTTGTACAAAGAAAAAATAAATTTTGACAAAAGTAAATGTTTTGGACGCGCTGGGCCCACAAAAGCCTTGGTGATCCCACAGCACGCTTTGTTATATAGATCAATATCAGTAACCTTAACAAGGGGAAACAGCAGGCAAAGGTGTGGGAGGAAGGCAGGAGGCACCACTGTTGGCCTCAGTGGGTGACTAAAACAGGTTTGTGTGCCCATGTGGGCAAACTCGGGGTTTTGGGCCAATTCCTTGGAAGATCTGTTGGACTGTGCTCCATGAGTGTGTTGGGATGTCAGTGCTCCACGCTGACAGCAGTGCTGGCACTGGCTGGTTTGCCCTGTCTCATTTGGGGCAGTTGACTTGTGACCCTTTTTGAAGCAAGTACATACAGCCTCTGCTGCTTGAGTCTGGGACCCCAAGTGTGTTTGTTGTGGGTGCCAATTAGCAATGGGCTGATGTCTGCAGGCATCTCAGATACAATAAAGCGTTATAGAATCACTGCCCTCTGATCAGCAAAGGAGAGGTACCTTGTGCTAGTTTTGCTGTTTGTTGACATTACTATTGTCTCTGAGTATTTTGTCTTAAGAAATTGAGAAGCAGAATTTGACTCAAGATTTACACTAAAATGCTTATTTATTTTCATTAGTTTCTGACTTATTTGATTAATTCTCACTTGGTTGTCTGGCAGTATCTTCAATTCTCACTTTTATAAACCTTAATCTTATTTGTGGACTTGGCAGTATCAGCACGGAGATCCAATTTTCTTAAGAAAAAGCATTCTTTCCTCTGCAAATGAACACACTGTGTTATTTTGAGCTCCAAGCATGACAAGTACTAATTGTGTGATGCTGGAGCTGTACAGGCACTGCATTTTTTTAGCCAGGACTCTCCTTCCAGCACTGTGTGAATAGGGAACACAGACAAACGGTCATGCTTTTCTTCCACAGACTTCGTCAGTTAACTTGTGTTTATTGTGCCTTGTCTCTGTAGTTACAACTCTACACTTTAACTGTACTGTGTTCAAAAAGCAGAAGTGTGAAGAGACTAAAAAAAAAATTATTTAAGTTGATTTTTTTGGAAAAAAGCCTGTAAGGATTTGCTTTCTGAAATTTATTTTTCTTAATTCCATAAGTATAAATTATTACCTGCATGATTGTTGGGGTGGAACTGTATGTCTGCTTCAAACAGGCAGAAAAGAAAAAGAACTGTGGCAGCTACAGTGAGAGCTGTTTGAGTGAGGAAAATCTGGATTCAATGTTACTTTACAAAAATAAAGTTCACTCTGTTGCAGCTGTTGACAGAACGTGGCATTATGCTTGTACTGGCTGTGTGATTTTGCTGAGTGAACAGTTGGTCTATCAAAAAGTGGTTCTAGAAAGAAGTTGCATCCTACTGACATCTTTGAGTGAGGAAGAAACAAAAACATGGTACAACATCATGTCAGTGGTGCAGCAAGGGGAGGAAAGGGAAACTGGCATTTCAGTGTCAGTACTTCTGGCCACCATCTCCTAGGCTGTCCTGCCTTTCTGGAGGCACAGGCAAACTTGTGTTTATGTAAGTAGGAAAATGAAATACCCAGATGTAAAAGCTACAGTAGCATTGTTACTAAGAAAATTTCTAAATTGCAACAAAGTAAAGGGTAAAGCTTCACCTGAAGCTATCTTGCTGATGTGTTCCATTAAAAAAAAATAAAATTGAGGTCCTAATACAATTTTAAACTGTTTTTGATGATGTAAACTATCATTTCATAGTCACTGCTTACAAGATCAGTAGTTTTGAGTGCCTCATTGTTGACATACACTGTAGATGGTTTGTAGAAGCCATTCCTTCCAAGTGTTTCAAATCACACTGTAAAACAGACTCTTGGACCTGCTTGTCACAGATATCCAGTGGAATGGTCAGAATTAGTCTGGTTAGGGCCTGCAGCCTTCAGTAATTAACCCTCATAACAGCCAATTGTCAATTAGTTATTTAATTTCCCAAGAAAATAGTGCTTTGGTGTGCCAGTGATTTAAAATAATACAAAAGAGATGAGGGAAAAAGATCCTTTGGGATGAAAAAGAGTTAACTTTCCTCATGAGAGGCTGCTGCAGTATGAAGCAAGGACAATGAAGAATGATTTTCATTTTTATGTTTTCAGTAAGTGGTTTTGTCATGGTACTTACATAAATGCAGTGGGGTTCACCAAACCTCAGAGTATAACCTCTTCTAGTCTTGTGTATATCTACAGCAATCTGCTGTCAGTATTGTGATGTTATACACAGATTGATGTTGTTGCCACAGTCTGTTTGCAAAGGAGAGGTTGAACACAATTCACTTTAGTGGCTGAATCTGGCTCAAACACTCCTCGTGATGGAGGGATGGTAAAAAGTCTGAAAACATGAATTCAGCTGAGCTGAAAAACTTAGCCAAGATAGATTAATGAGAGATGGAACAAGCATTTCTTGGGCAAAGAATTAGGATAAATGACCTATTTAAATTTAAAATACTATGATTTGAGAAATACATCTGATATGATATTTGTAAAGCAAGATTCTTGGGTGTATTAATGTCTAAACATACCAACGATATGGTAAAATAAAACATTAATGAGCCATATGTGCTAGTTCAACTTTTGAGACAATCAAACAGTTTAACAGCTGAGTTAGTGGATAATTAAATAGAAAAGGTTGGTGGAGTAGAAAATCAACTGGGGACAAATAGTAATCCCCTCTTCCTGAACAGAGGGAATATTTTCTTTATCCATTGTATTCAGCAGCAGTATTGGGTGCACTGCATAAAACTGAGAACTCCATAGGGAATAACTTTTTTTGTTTATAATTATTTTAAAATTTGTAATTTTTTTTTTTTTTAATTTTTATTCCTGCCTTTTAGATACGATGATGAGGCAGAAGGATATGGTGAGATGAGATCCATGAGTTCTGTGATCTGGTAGGACGTGGTGACCAGAAATAATCAACTAAATCATTAACTGCAAATTATATTTACTTCATTTATCAAAGTGTTTAAAAGGCAAAAAGTGTTTATAAAGTTCCAAATCTTTGTATATATAAGAAATGTGTAGCTTTTGGTTTTTTAGCAGATGAAGACTGTGTATTTTTAAATTACTTCCAGTTTTCAGCTAAATTTAACTTTGCATATATCACACATAACCACACAAGTAGATGTGTATCTTATTAAAGATTATGATGGAGCAAAGTTCTTATAAAATAAGAATTAAGATGTATATTGGGTGATGTGGTTGCTCAAATATATTTTAAATTATTGCTTTTTGTTCAGAGCAAAAATGTTACCATTTAAAAAAAAAAAAGTAAAAGTCTTGTTTTAATGATGACCAACTAACAAGACAGGTCTTTATCTAGATAATTATAAAATTAAGGTCTTATCTCTTTGGGCTTAGATAATGTTTTAAATAGCCTATTTTTCCTAAGAATCTGCCCTGCAAATACCAGAGTTCAGACACTTGGTGCTGCCAGTTGTTTTGGACTGGGGGCTATTTTTGCAGTGGGGTATTGAAGATGCTTCTCTGTACCCTGGGCACTCTCTGGTCTGGAACAGGCTGCTTAGAACCACTCTGAGGTTACAGAGGCCTTTATAATGAGCACACATTGCTGAGCAGAGCTACAGGAGTGCCCCATGTTCAGCACTGCAAAAAAAAGGAGGGGGACTTGAGTAACTTTTGATAGCTTGACTACCAGAGCACATCTTCGTTGTTTTCTTCTGCTTTATTTTTTATGTCTGTAGGATTTTTTCTGGCCTGCAGCATTTCCCCCATCCAAAAGAGCTGCAAATACTGGTTCTAGTATTTCGGCCTTGCACCTGTGTAGTCCTCCAGTCTGAATGTGCAGGACTGGGTTGGTCCCTGCACTGTCAGGAAGTGGTGGGGATATGCTCCTTTGGGCCAAACTGTAATAAAATGCTGGATTTGGGCCTCATAATTCCCACTGGCTTGGTGGCACTGAAAATTTAGTGTCTGCTAATGGGAAACACTTGGCTGAGCTTGAATTCAAACTGTCTGAACATGGTCCATGGTGTCTGCTTGCTCACTCTGGTATGAGTCATGAAGCTGAATTCTACTTTCAATAGCAAATGTCTGTAGCATTACTTTATTATTATGATTATAAATTTCAAGTGTTTTTTTGGCCTGAGCCTTTCAAATTAATTTACCTTTTTTTAAAATCCTTTCTTTTTCTTAAAGTCTCTTTCCACACCAAGAAACATTAGATCAGCTTTGGCATAGGCAGGATTTCACATTTCATGCATTATTTACTTCTGGCATAATTTACACAATGATGTCCTATGGAAGCCAAGATGATGGTATTCGGAACAAAACAATGTGTCTAATCATTTGCAAAACAGGGTGACTGCTGTGGGCTAACAAACAGGCAGAATTATTTTGTTGTGAACAGTAACAGCAGTGAAGCAGCAAAAGGTGAAGTACTTTGAGATTCCAAATGCCAAAAATAAGAATAAAAGGGGAGAGAGGCCAAAACTCTATTGTGTGATTCTGTATATATTTAATTTTTTTTTGCTTTCCCTCCTCTGAATAATTGCTGTCATTATAAGAACATCTATATATTTTAATACCCATAGCTTGCTTTTCCTTTATTGTGTACAGATGGAATTGCAAATGCAAATTATTGTAGAAAATGTGCCATAAATGCTGACACACTGCTCATGTGCACTGGACACTGTCATTTTTGACTCTAGTGTTGCTGTTTTGAAATCCTGTGCTCTTTAGCTGAATTGAGAACAAACTCTTGGTTTGGACACAAACAAGTAGATTGTCACTGACTGAAGGATGCATTTCTGCACATAAGGTGCAAGCATGTTGGGTGAAGTAGTGGTAATTTTAGTCTTTTGTTTAGTGGTGTGGAAGAGAAAGAATTTAACCTGCTTTTCCAAAAGATTTGTTTATTCCAGCTAGAGGTGAGCTGGATATAAGACCAAGGAAGGGCAGGAAGTGTCTTCAGCATACACCACATGCAATGTAATTAGCAGCAAGGGCACTTCTTCGGTTAAGAAAACTTTTGACAGCTTTTCAGTCTTATAAAAATAGTTCATAACTGTCAACTAAAGAAGGGTTTTAGTAAATGTTACTGATTAAGATGATTGCACAACTGCAGAAGACAATGTTTTGTGTATTTGCTGCATTGCCTTTAAAAGGACCTGCTACAGTTATAAGCACTAGGGAAGTGAACTCAGGAAACATGCTACATATGATAAAATAGGAGGGGTACAGGAAGCATCAAGGTTTCATTGGGGTAGCCAGTCCAAAAAAGCTAAATAACAGTAACTATGGAAGAAAGAGGAAAAAAAAATTAAAAAAAAATTGATGGAGTGGTAGGTATGCCTGTAAAAGATTTGTTTGTGGCAAAAATGCATTATGTGTCACAGAATTTCTGTTTTCTTCTGTATTAGTTAAGTCTCATTTTGTCTGAAAGCAGAACAAAACCCAGAAATGCATTTTTATGGGAAATGCCATAAATTTCTTCCTATGTTCTAGGGCAAATTTAGCGATGTTTGCAAGAGAAGTTGCTTTGGAAATGTTTAAAAGCTTGTAATTTGTTGAATTACATTGAAACACTTTGTTTTGAACTGCTTGGATGTTGAAGCACTGTGACGCATTAAACACACACATTTTGGGAAAGAGGTGCATCATCTCTAGTTCCTTTCTGTTCCTTACACTAGTTCTGCCATTACAAATAGAAGTGGTGGTGGCCAGGCAGCCTGTTCAGAAGGGACAGTGTGGTGCCTCAGAGATGTCACCTGCTGCAGAGCCACAAAGGTGTGAAACACCAAAGCAACAGCTTCCATGGCACTCCATGGCACCTTTGTGTTAAGGTGACCTAGAAAGAATCCATTTCCTTTCCTGGTAGATATTTGCATGGTTCATTGGAATCGTAGTAGATTGAGTTTGGGTTGGGCTCTTTTTTCAGGAGAAGATTCAAGATGTTGCAGTATTTTCACTTAGTCTAGTTCAAGTTGACTGGATCTGCTGGCTGCCATCTAGCTAGAAAATTTCTCACGTTTTTCATGTGGTGTTTGCCACTTCCTGGATATTAACTCCAGTGGTTTTTAGGAACTCTAAATGCTTTCTGCCACTGCTTTGAGAATGAGGGAGACACTTGCTGTCAGATCTGCCGTGCAGGGTTGTCAATAACTCATCCTGATAAGTAAGAAACAATTATTTAAAGCACTGAAGAGTGAGATTTTTCTCTATTATTTCTGAAAGTTGTGGAAGACCTAGATAACTGTAGCTGCTCTAGGTGTTCTCCTGTTTAGCTACATGTGTATGTCCCATGTAGTCAGGCTGTAAACTCTTGACTTCATTATTAATGGAATGAAATTTTGCTTTGGACCTAATACCCTACAGTAATACCCTTTTTAAGAAGCATGAGAAGGAGAAACAAGCCTATTCCAAAGTAGGTAGTACATTTCTGCAGGTCATGGTGGGCTGATGTCTGCTACTGCCCAGGTTCCTTTCTGGGTTTGGTCCCTGAGAAGATCATGTCTCCCAGCAGCTTTTTGTGCTTCTGGTACTTACAGGAGATCCCTTATGGTGCTGGTTGGAAGCATAAAGAATAGATAGGCTGAAACAAGTTTTCCTTTTTAATAATGTATAAACAAAGACCTTACCTGAGGCTGAGATAAGTAGAAGCAGGACAGCAGAGAATGTCATGGGAAGGAGTGGATGTGAAAGAGATTGGAGGAGCCTGAAGGAGTCATGCAGGTAGCCACTGTTTATTGGGGCTTCCCTGGTTTGGGAGGAGATCAGAAGGCAAAAATAAATAAAGCCCAATTATGTTGTTAACAGCTGCTCTCTGTTGTTGAGTAATAAAAGGCAGGGTCCAGGAAGCTGCTTGTTTCTGGTTTTTATTACATGCTTTAGGTATCATGGTGATGAGCAGGTTATAAATATAAATGTCTGCTGCAGATGGAAGATGAAACAGGCTAGAACCCAATAACCTTTAAACAGAGATACTGTGCTGAGTTCTGAAGCTTCCTACAGAGTCTTTGGGTAATGTCTTGGAAAGTCTGGCAACAGCAAGAGAAAGACCAAACCCAAAACAAATAAACAACCCCTCAAAATTCCCCAAAACAAACCAATATCTTGCCCAGTTTTTAGATTGACTTTTTCATGAGGTGCTGCCAAGGTTAGAAATTAAGAGAGCCTCAGCTTTCTGTTTTCTATGCCTATTACATGATGGAGATGTACCCCTGTAACAGATAGTATGTTTGGGGTTTTTTTGCAATTGTATCCTGCGGCTACCCTTGCTTAACCATGGACTTCTTTTTAAAAACAGCACTATATTATTATTCTGGAGATACAGTATACCTCTAAAATAATACAGCTGTGAAGTCATGTCTGTCAAAACGTATTTTGGATGTTGTGAGAGGAAGGAACCAGGATGGGGAGCCTGGGGTTGATGGTGTTACAGCACCTGCTACCTCACAGCAGGACAGGACCCAGGTTCACTGGCCAGAGCAAATGTTTCAGAACAAGAAAAAAGCAGCATTGAACAGTACTGATGTCAGCAGGAAAATAATGTTTAGTGTTATTTACATCAAGTTATCAGTCCCTTATTTTCTTTCTCCCTCTCTCCATCCCCTCCTCCACCCACAGCTGTATTATAGTAATTGTATCTTTTATCTGATCTAATCTAAATCAGGATTGTCCTTGAGTATATTCTCCAAAGGAGTATTTTTCCATGGGAAATACTCATTAGCTGTTTTCAGATTGCATTACTTACTATGCGTATATTTGATTGCACGGGAAATGTGTAAGAGGTAAAGCTTTAGTTAAGTCTAGCAAGGCACTTTGCTTCAGTATAACTACTGAATTTAAGCTCTGCAACAAAAGAGATTACTCTGGAAATGTAATGAAATTATTCTGTTCAGGTACTGAAGGATGGACCTTAAAGTAAACATCTCTGAGTGAGGGAAACATCTAGAAGGGCAAAAGTAAAAGAGACATTTGTGAATATTTTTTCTTTCTTTATTCCCCGCCTTACTAAACATACTACATTTATAGTTTAAATTTTATCATTTAAATTATTTGGCAGTATATAAGTGCAAATATTAGTAATCATCTAATTAATAGCTGAGTACCATAAGACTTTTATAGTCCTTCTAGTAATGTGGTCAACTTAAGTTTCAAAACATAAGTGTTTGACATTTTAATGAAAAGAAAGAGGAGCCATGTGTCAAGGGCCATAGATGTGAAATACATTTAAATAAGTGGATGAGTAGTACTATCTAGCTTTGTGTGTTCCTGATTCCCATCCATATGGAGAATTCTGGTAATATATAGGGCCCTAAATTGAGAGTTGCAGGATGACACTATGGCCAAATTGGCATTGACCCAGAAAAGCATTTCTTCAGTTTCACAGCACTGACTCATTGAGTGGCTTGGGCTGTATGCGACTCTACAGAGAAAAAACTTTGTTTGGAGCAGTGAAATTATTTGGACCAACTTTAAATACCTGAAATTTTGCTTTGCTTCTTGATGACACTTTCAAGACAACATGTCTTGCAAGAAACACTGTCTTCCTTTATTGAAGAACATTAAGTTATTTCAAAAACTTTTCACCATTGCTCTAAGATGGCCAGGGCTATGGTTTTATGATGAAAGAGCATAATGGAGTTGTATAGTTCCAAGGAAAGGTGTGTTTGAATCATAAGCTAATACACATTGCCATAGTGGACCACTTCCCAAACTTAACAGGTAAAAAATGTTTAACCTCAAATGGTTTTTCAGTACTACGTAATATTAAATGTTTCTTTTGCTCTGCTGGTGATGTTTCTGTTCTGTTAGATCTGTTAGAATTTTCTGTCAATGCTCTAAATGATAGTCTCACTCTCTGTTGAGTTCCCCTTTTCTTGTGGTTTGTGTAGAACTGCTGCAAGCACAGTGCTAGAAGTACTTATTTGCAATACAACATTCAGTTTACCCCTCTGTAGCAGCAGTAGCTCGTTTATTACCAAGGTTGCAAGGATAATATGAAGGCTATTTATTTCCTTGTGGGAGCATCCATCAGTCTCATTAACCATTAAACGGTCGAATGGCTGAAGACAGCTTTGAATTTCTGAATGTGTAATGTATATTGCAGGAAAGGCATCCCTCATGTGGTTCCATATTAGGGGCTGCTTAACATGTCCCCCTGCTCTTTATTCAATTCAAGATTTTATCTCCTGCTAGCAATGACCTATCAACTAATGGTCTTTTTGTTATCACTATATGACTAACCACATAAACCTATATTCCTGAAAGGTTTTGCTATTTCCTACATAGCTGCGTGCTTTCAGCTAAAAAATGAGATGGTCTTCTTTATTACTACTTATTCTACTTCACCTTTCTTACTGTAATCTAAAATGTGTCAATTTCCTATGTCATGGGCTGAGGTTTCTTTGGTCTGATTTTCGAAAGAAGTGAGGCTTGTGCAATGGTTCTGTTAATTCAGCCCTGTAATAACTTATGAATTTTTTAACTATTTCAACAAAATTTCAAGAAAATTGAGAGACTTTGAAGAGTACCTAAGAGTTGTGTGGAAGACTTAAGTAATCTGCTAAAAGAAAAGCCTATTTTTGCTGGAGAGGAACATTCCAAAAGGAAATCAGCCTTAAATTAGTTAATCAGTTAGTCAGTTATTAGTTAATCAGAATCAGTTTAACATTGAAGAATCCCTATAGGAATGTCACCTCATGACAAGGGTCTAGAGAAAGTTGGGGTTTATTGGTTCTGCTGCTCAAAGACAACTCCTTGACTGATGTAGGCTGCCCAGGGAAGTGGTCAAGTCACCATCCCTGGAGCAGTGCTGGATTCACAGTTGGACACAGTTTGGGTCTTTTCCAACCTAAACGATTCTGTGATTCTAAAGAGTGATGTGGGCTAAAGAGTGATGAGATAAAAGATTTTAAAAATCCCTGTAGTAGTGAGTGGAGAAGAGCAAAAGGGACAGGCAAGTGTCTCCATGTCTGCTATTTTTGTGCCCTCTTCGCTCCCCCATCTCTTCCCACACAGCTCCACCTGCACTGCTCTTTGTTCCCCTAGTTCCCAGCTGGCGACTTCCACCAGCCAAGAGAGCTGCTGGTTCAGCACTTCTCTGCATCTGCCAGGAAATAAATAAATAGAGGGATGAGAAACGGAAGGGATGTGCTCTTGTTCTTTTTGTCAGCTTTACTTAGGGCTTTTTTTAATTGTATGCCTTTCTAAAATGCATTACTTTGAGAAGATTTCCTTGAAACTGAAGCTGAATCCTATCACCTCCTTGGTTTCCTTAGTTTTCTGGCATTAAGAAAAATGCAAGTGCTTGGACATTGGTGGAGATGGATTCTCATATATTTTGATATTAAATAGGCCACAGCCACTGAGAATTTTAACGTTGTCCCCTAAAGGCTTGCCAGGAGGCACCCCTTGCCCACGGAGTGCTTTACAGGATGACCTGCACCCTCATTTGATCACTGCAGGGCTTTGGGACCTCTCTGTCCTATAAATTCCCTTAAACTCCCCATGAAGCTGAAGATAGTGTGCCCCAGCACTATTCTTGTTCTTTTTGTGCCAGTTCTTTCTCAGAGTGTTTCCAGCCTTTGTGACTGCCATCTGCCTGGGAGCTGGAGAGAATTCTGTTCCTTTCCTCCCCTCAACCCCTTCCATTTATTTTTTTAAAAATTGTATTTAGACCCAGGTTCCCAGTGACCCCAAGTGATGTCTCATAATGGGAATTGAGATGAGCAGCTGGATTATCCTTGGCACAACAAGGAGATGAGCCCCTCACACACAGTGGGCCAGCTCAGCATATTGCAGTTGATGGCTACTTCTAAATTAAATACCCAACATCATTACTATTTGCTCATTCCTCACTCATTTGTGTGAGGAGGCAATAATTTCTTCAGCTATGTCTAAGAAGTCTAGATCATTTATCAGTGGTTTCCCTGCAGGTTTCACTGCCTGTGGTGAGAGAACTGCTAGTTGTGCTGGTGTGCACAGATTCTTCTGCTTGCTTAAGTCTCCTTTGCAGCAAGATTGTCTTATTACAAAACATTTCTTTTGTGATATATCTATCTCATTAGTTATCCCTGTATCTATCTCATCATTAATTAATAGGTTTGTGGAACCTTCTGAAAGTATTTACAGTGATTTTTTTTTTTAATATTAAAAAAAATTCCAGTGTTTTTATTGTGAGTAAAAATGAGTAATAGACTTTCCTTAACTTCTTACTATTCCTCTGCTGTCTGTTTTTCTTTACTTGGAAGGAACATTTGTCATACTTGAAAGTTTTGTTATAGAAATGTTTAAGTGTAAACGTTGCAGGAAAAAAATATTTTTGTACAAAACCTGCACAACTATGTCCAGTGGAATTTAAAAATAACCAACTCCATCATTCGTTTCATGGCAGAAGTGTTTTTGCTGGTACTACATCTTGGAAAAAATCATGTAAGGTTATCTAATAATGAGCCAAACTTACCTTGACTATGTACCTTTTGACTTTGTAAATATGTTTTATGTGTTAAGCTGTATAAAATGCTTGTGATGCGGTTTGTTTGAAAGACTATTTGGAATGCTAAATAATTTCAGAGGATGTATACTGGTGTTTAACTAGCTTCCCCAGTCTAGAGAGATGTTTGTGCATGTTCTGTAAATGCCAGGCTGAAGTTCCTCTGAGAAACAGGATACAAGCAGTGGGCAATGCACAGCTTCATCCATCCCCATAACCCTGATCAGCTGAGTCTGGGTACTCCTCTGCTCTTCATTACTGACTCTGTTGCTTTTAGAGCAGGGAGCTGGTAGGGAGGAAGACCAATGAATCTGGAGTGATCAAGGATCCCTTGTACAAAAGGAAGAAGGTTTGCTCATTAGTAAGAGATGCTTCCTGGTAAGACTGGGCTTTGTCATTTTCACTTTTCAAAACGTGACAGTGAATAAAAGAAAGGATAATCAGTAAAGCATGTCTGAGGTTTTTGTAGATCTTAGGTGTCATTGAAAATTAGTGATCTTTCTGTACTTTTTTCTTGAGATGGCTGCTGAGGTAGGGACCAGTGGACACAGTCTTGTCAAGACAGAGACTTGTGTCCTAAGTTGCCCCTGGGTTGCCATCCCTTGCTCCTGGCCTTCCACACTGCCTTTTCATAGGAAAAAGGCAAGTGGCAGCATGAGTGCAGCATAGCACTTTTCATGGGCCAGTAGCAGCAGAAACATTAACTGGTTCAGAAACAGCTCATGGCACCTAATGGCTGTGTCAGCACAAAGAGGGGGCTGAGCTGTGGCAGCAGTACTGATAACACCTGTGAAAATCATGGCCTGGGAAATGCTTTTCTTGACACCTCTGCCCTTTTTTCAAACCAAATGGACACCAAAGCTAATGAGTTCTGAAAAGTATTGGAGAGAGTATTCTATGGTATGATCACATCAGCCACATCTTTACAGGAGGCTGAATCATCTACAAGCATGGAAAGGACCTTGGAGCATCCCTAAATACCCTCTTCTGCCCATAGCAAAATCTTATTGCCATGTTTTGGGCAATTTGTTAATCCTTGGTGCTAACTCTACAACTTTTACAGCTAATAGACTCTACTGCTGCCTTATCTTTGGGTTCAAGGTTGTTTTTAAGTCTGATGTTGTTTGTATCTGCTGTACAGAGGATATAAAGATTATTCCTGTCCATTTTCAAGCCAACTGCTGCCATTCCTCCTTTTAGTGTAGTGCTGCAAACTGACATTTACATTTGGACATTTCTGCAGGAATTCTTGGGAAAGTTATGCAGAGAAAGTTTTTCATCAAGAATCTTCAGGAAGCATTTGCTAGTAAGACAGAAAACAGTGCAAATGGTCACATCGGATGTAAGAATAAGGCCCATATGGGAGTCCATCAGTGAATTGTGTCTGGGGTCATTTCCTGCTCCAAAACTACCTCCCTTGCCCCAGTGGCTAATCCACTGGGGCATAGCAAGTTCATAAACTCCATAAAGAACTCAGGAAAATTTTGAGATTCATAAAAGCATGTTGCTTTCCAGCAAGGCAGGGTTGGAGTTTCTACACATGTTGAAATGGTGGATTGTGTTGTGTGTTCGCCTGTGTGTGTTGTTTCCTTTAAATTCTAATTCTAAAAGCATACTGCTGTTAGTGGCTTCCTTGTGTGGTCATGTACACTTCTTATCCCTGAAACCAGCATTGGTTGTGGACCAGAAAATAAAAGTATCATTGCAGTGCCCAGTGTTCAGATGGCCCTCAGCTGGAAATACTGGCACCAAACTGAACAAACAACCCCAAAATTAAGATTAAAACCCACACAAAAGTAATTTCTCAGTAGGGGAATGAATTCACAGTAAATTCCTTGTTGAGTTGGAAATGTTTCTTATTAATTCCTTTAAAAACAAGTCATATATGAAGCTCTCAGGAGCAAAATAAGTTGGATGGTTACCATCTCATATATCTGTCAAGACTTACAGAAGATCAGCAATTACTGTGCAAACAATTACATTACAGAATGCTTAATAAGGAGACTTAGGAAAAATGTTAAACTCTAGAATTGGTTTTTTGTTATCCTTCCATTTTGTTCCTCATATTCTCAAAGTTTCATCTGATGTGGACTCATTCAGTGTGTTGGATTTCCATATGCTGCAGTCTCATCTGTGGGCTCTGTTGTAGGTTGGGACCCAAACAGTCTGTCTCAGGAATCCATGTTGAACCCTTCCCAAAGTTTTTGTAGAAAATCAGTTACCTGTGGGGAGTGTCAAGGTTTTTAAGGTTAATGCTCTGTGGAAGTGCTTCCAGCTTTTTTAGCAAGAAGGGAAAAAAAAAAATCTGGTATTCTGATGCAATCTGAATTAAATTTGTACTCTTGATGTGCAATAATTACAATTATATACCTCATTAAAAGTTCTTGTTTAAAAGGACAAAAGGTTTTGTATTCTTTCAGTTTGAATTAATTCCTTTTGACATTATAGTGCCAAAGATTTTCAGTGTTGTGGGAATTATTATTGTGAAAGCAGTTCTGAGGGATTTAAAACAATAAGAGCCTGGGTATGGTGCCCAAATATTGTGACATTAAAAAGAAAGGTACAGAATACAAATAAGTTCTATTATAAACTGTAGTTTAATTTAGTCATTTTTGCATGACTTGTTCATTGTGAACAAAAGGTTTGCTATATTTCTGAATCTGGAAGGATGAAACAGGTAAGCAAATAAGTATCTAAAAGGGCATGGCTGTTTTAAGAGTAAGATTATCTTTCTGAAAAATAATGTTTTAATTCGTGTTCCTAACTGTATTATTTATGTGGCATTTTGAATGCTTTTTCCTGCTTAATGCATTGTGGCAATTACAATTGTCACAATTTTTTTGTGATTGTTTGCATAGGAACATGCAGGTTATAAGTAAATTTGTGTAGTTCTTAGGGTTTTTGTGAGAGAAAAAGGTAGCACAGTTTGTTGTCAGAGTTAAAATCATTCTGGTTTTGCATGTACCTGAAGATCACCTGAATCTATAGGCATAAAATTCCTCAAAGTTGTGATTTATGTGTCAGTATTAAATTCCCTCTTTGTGCCAGTAGGAACATACAGTGCTGAGAATCAGAATGATTTGTGACATCAATCTCAAACAAGGTTTTACATGTTTACAGGGTTCTACATGTTGAGAAAAGGCTTTTTTAAAATTTATTTTTCTCCCAAATATTTTAAGAATTTTTACTCAGCAGAAATTTTACTGAGAATTCAGAAGTTTACATTTTTTAAATGTATAATGGACAGTGCTACTTTTAATTTCTTGTTGCTAGTTAGGGTAGATAAGGAGTTTTAATTAAGAACTAGTGTCATACATAGATTAGATGTTTTACTTTTTAATAAAATCTGAGTCTTTCAGATAGTATTGCAAAATAGGTGTACACTGATTTGTTTCTAGAGAAAAAGTGCTTGTGGGTAAATAGTTGGATTTTTTTTCCTACTTAAAAGAATTTTTTTAGAGGTTGAAAGTGCTCTGTACAGGTGCTATAGAACAACTTAGTTAGTATGGCTAAGGACTTGAAGAAAGAAAAAACTGCCATTCATGGCCATTGGCAATGAGCCCACAACTGTGGTGAGAAGCTGATCATCAATGGAGGTGCTTTTTTATTTTCTTGGTGGATGGGTCACCAGGAGAGCAGATGCAAAACTGGCATTTTTCCCCCACCCGTATGCAAACCTTAACAACTTAGAACATCTCCCTCTCCCCACCCCCAGAAATTCCCAGTATCTTGCATCATTCCTTTCTCTCCCTGTCAGCCTACCCTCAAATCCAACACTGAAATGTAGTCTAGATCTTATTTTAAGTATTTACACATGGAAAAACCAGTCCTGCTTTCTGACTGTAGACCTGGTTTCAAAATAAAACTAAGCCATAGTTGAAAAATTACAAGTGAAGAAACGTGGCAATAATGTGTTTTCTGTTGTAATCAAAAATATTTTCCTCTTCCAATTAAACTTTCTTTCAGTAAGTTGTCAGTAATAGGAACACGTGAAATTTAATTTCCTGGTGTAAAATAAAAGTTGAGATATCCCAAACTGACAGCACTTTCTGTGGCAGTCTTGCTGGGCAGCAGCTGGGGAGGTGGAGCAATATTTGTTAGGTGGGACTGGAGAGAAGGGAAGTGTTGGGAATAGGACTTTCCTTGTTATCTTGCTTCTCATGCCTAACAAAGTGGTTTTGTAAGGCTACTAAGCCAACAGATTCCTGTGCAAAAGCACTAAGGGAATTAAGAGCTTAAGCAGTTCCTGCACTCTGAGGAGTTTAAATGGTTTAGTCAAGGAAAATAGGGGAAAGAGTATATATTTAAGTACTTCTGCTTGTTCTTAGGTTTCAAACTACCATAGCAGTTAAGAAACTCAGGGGTTTTCAAACCTTGAACTTTCCTAGTGAATTCGCATGGGGCTGTTTTAATGTGATTATGAGAGAGAAATTTAGAAAAAAAGAATTTTTAGCTCAGTCATTCAAAGAATACATGCTCAGTAAAATATAATTTTATTAAAAGTCCTCTGCAGTTTGGGGTTTTTTTTTTCCCTTTTAAGCTGCTGTACTTTGGCTCCCGTTTTGAATATGTTGTGGGGTTTAATTGCATGGTAAACTATTTGTGCTGCAGGATTCCTCTCTCATTTTAGTGCAGAAATTGTGCAAAGCTTAAGGCAGAGGGTTAGGAGAAGGAAGAGAGGCTGCTGCCTTTAAGACATGAATTGGCATGCAACACAGGCTTGGGTTCTCGTATTTAGCTTTCATTTACTTTAAGCAATAATTTGCCTAGAGACTTCTGCCTAAATATAAAACTTCCCAGTATTAAAGAACAAGAAAGAAAATAAAGCAATTGAAAGGAAAAATGATTGCTAGCTAGTTCATTCACTGTCCTGGTGCATAGGCCTAATTTTCAATGCTGAAGCAAAGTAATGCTGAAAATGAACAGATATTTAGAAAAGCTGCATGTGACAACTTTTGCAAATAATTTTTATTCTGATATGTAGTAATGTGTACAGATGTCTTTTTGTCTTTCCAGATTAATTCTAGAAAGTCCTGTGAAAGTCATAAAAGTCCTACAGCTAATATTCTTAAATGCTTTGCCTGCTGTGTTCTCCTCACTAATAGAGGTGTATTAAAATAAGCATATTGTTAATTGTTGCATTAAGACTAAATAAATGAGAAACTGAATAATTTTGCATTTCAAATACCTTGTGAGCTCCTCTTGTACACACAATTGTGCTGAGAGCTGGAGGTGTTTCAACAGCAGCCATGAATGGAACTGGCATGTGGTTGCTGCCTCCCAATGTATCTCTGCTGAGCTTCTTTTTCTTGAACGATGGGCCAATGCAAAATAATTGCTTAATATAATAGTTTTAGAGCATATTGTAAAACCTGAACATGCAGCACAGCAGAAGACAAGCACAGAAGTGTCTTCTGATGGCAAATGCAGACTTATTGTTCTGTTTTTGGGTTATGTTCCATTTGTGAATTGTCCCATTTGATTGCAGAAGGATTTCTTGCAGGGTTAAAGAAATGCTAGCTCATGTACTTTGTGTCAACCACAAATAGATTTGAGCATAGCTATTTGTGGTTCAGATCTCATTTGATACAAAATTCACAGTTTTTTGAATTCTGTATCTAATGAGACCTGGGTCACAAATAACTGTTCTCATATCCTTATAAAATCAGTAAGATTTGACTGGACCTTTGTTTCTTGCTTTGCAGATTGTAATGTGTTTCCTGCATTGATCATTAGTGCCTTTGGAGAGCTGAAATCAGCATGCAATATTGATCACTGTCCATTTTACCCATCTCTTCAGAATCTAATAAATCAGCTGTCTTTTCTCTGCGCAATGTTTTAATTTCTCCCTTATTAATGTGCTATTTTGAGCCATAATTTTTTGTTGAAAGCTGTGCCAAGAATGGAGAAATGGAACAGGGATTTGCATACCTATCACAAATCTCTGCCATTGGTTGCTTTCTCAGCTATGCAAATGAGTTCCTTGGTTTGGGGCACACATACCCTGTGTGGACAATTACTGATGTCTTAGAAGTCCGAAAATATTTGACACTCTTTTTCAAGTGCAGTTTAGGCCATCATTATCTTTATCAGAATGGGAGAGAAGAGTTGAGCAGGAATGGCTGCAGCAGTGACATGTGATGGATCATGCAGCATCCCTGATAGCTGAGAAGTGGGCTGCACCATTAAGTGACCTTTGCCTTTCCAGAGTGAACCAGCCTGAGCTGTTCCACACAGCTCACTGACCTGGTGGTTAGAAAATCCTTTTACAGAATTTCACTCCTGACTTATCTCTTTGTCAGTGAATTATGCCCATTTCAATTGAGTGCAATGCTCCTAATAACATGTCAATTAATTTTAAACTGCACAAATCTTCACTCTGCCATCAAGATTTGGAAAACAAGCTTCATCACTTGTTCTCTCTGGGGTTTTGGAAAAGGCATAATTTAAAACAATATGTAAGACTTTTGGTCTCTCTCCTTTCCTAATGTACAGAATTTCATTTTTGTCAGTGGTAAAAAAAAAAAAAAAGAGAGAGAGTAGTTTTTCTAAATAGTTTCTGACTCTAAAACCATGTTGCTAAAGTTTAATTCTGGACAATTACCTCTTTCTGTAGTGCTATGGAAGATTTTGCAAGACAGTTGGTGTTAAGTTATGTATTATTTCTTTTTGCATATTGTGATGTTTGGGTCTTAGAGTTGTTTTAAGCAATTAAAGAGTAGGAAAGAAATGTAATGAAAACAAGCATAAAGGTGTTGCTGAACTGAATGTTTAGCTCTCATCTGTATTGCACTGGCTGGAGTGAAAAAAATCTGGTGTTATAAATCATGTTAGAGAAAAATGTATAAGAAAAGCTTTATTCCATTGCTTTACTGGAACAGATAGACCTAGAGGGATCAACTAGATTTTTGTCTTGTAGAAAAATCTTGCTGTTTAAGAGTTGCATGGGAGAGGCCATCCAGCTTTGATCCATATGCCAGGTTTCAAAAGTTCAATCCAGAAACCTGGAGCTGATAACTTCACTGCTGTATTTTTTTGGCCAGCTCTGCTATGTATCATTGGTTGGGTTTGGTTCACTATATTTTGGTGGAGAATATTTCCCAGATGCATATCCTGGGAATACCTTCTGCCTGGAATACTGACAGGTGCTCCAGGAGCCTGCCTGTCCCCCTGCCGTGGCCCTGAGAACCTACTATGCCTTTAGTGGGCTTTTGGCAGGGCAGCCTGTGGATCCCCAGGGCACTTGAGCAGCTGATCCACAGTTCAGCACAACTGCACAAAATTCAACTCCCAGCTCAGTTTAGGTCACTACCTCTGCTTTTATTTCTGTCAATAATTGTGGAAGCTGGTTACTTCTGCATTTTAAAGGGTTTGTCCCAAAAGTCATGGGAAACCTAACTCAATTGCCAGTATTTTAGAGCAAAGTGAGTTAGCTGTAAGCCTTTGTCAGCACATCTGCCAAGGGAGGGGTTTTCCATCTCCTCTGAAAACCCTCACTCGGGGATATGAGCCCGTGGAAGGACTGCAGCTGGGTGCTTTTGGGTACAGCCTGGCCACCTGTGCCCTGAGCTGCTGGGGTGTTCTGGAAAGGGCACAGTGCTGGCAGCATGGGAACCAGAAGTGGAGGTCTCTTGAGCTTTAGGCTAGGATTTTGTAGGAGTTTGTGGTAGGAAACCTGAAGAACAGATCAATGCACTTGTAGCCAGTGGTGCTACTGCTGCTTGAGGCCAAAAGAACTTGGCAAAATGAATTAAGGGCTGATGACTGCTGAAAGGGGAGTTTTAATTACTGCCTCTGCCAGTGACCTCTGCCTATGGCTTTTTAGTTTTTCCAAGTACCTCTTTATTTGGGTGATATCCTGTGTATTTAAACTCAAACAGCAGAAAACTCATGTTTATCCTGAAACTTCAAAAAATTTTGAATTCCTTCACAGGTCTTGTGCTGCAATGATGCAAGTTGTCACTAAAATATAAAAAGCTAAAGCTATATGTTTTTCTGTAATCTTTCTAGACAGCATTAGGTGTCCTCTGTGATGTTTTGTCATCTACATCCCGCACAATTAAACCATGGCCCCTGTGGCTCAGCATCTGAGTGTTTTGTCCCTGTGCAAAGGGGAATTGAGTGAGGTGCCTTGTTTGAGTATGATCCGAGATGAAGAATTTATTTAGGTCTAGTTTGTGACGGGGCGCATCAAGACTGCAGTGGTGGCTGGAGGAGTTGTGTCCTATCAACAGGTAGGAAAGTGTTTGCTAAGAAGAAAAGGCTGCTCACCTTCCCAAATAAGTAGAGAAATGTTTTTGCCTGGATATGTAAAGATAACGGCAATTGTCATGTTTGCTGTCGGTCACTCTTGGTATGCTTTCAGCTGTGAGAACGCCTACAAATGGAACAGATCATAAAGTTATCCTGGCATAGCATCTGAGAGTTAAACTCCTGAAGTATTTCCTTGTAGTTACAGAAATGTGGAAATAATAAGGCAGCTGTTGTAGAGGCAGCAGGAGCACACTGCAGTGCTGTGTGTAGGCAGTCCTCTAGACCTCTCAGTGGTGGCTTAAAACAACTTTGTTTTCTGGGGTTCACTTCTGGCAGTGCAGTTACTTGGACAGAATGGGAAAAGAAAGATTTTACTGTAAAAGCACATATTTTGGGTAGCTTTGGCTTGAGTTTAACAGTGGAACTGTCAAAAGAAATTTCTGATAACAGTTAATTTTTTTACTTTTACAAAAAAGATTACAAGCCTTTCTGCTGATTTTCCTCACTATGCTTGACTTCAGCATTTATGTAGAAGTAGTTTCCATTGTTTTTCCTTAGGTGCTAAAAGAGTCTCTGAATTTGAGAAGATGTTTTGATTGTTCATAACACATTATGGTATGCCCACAAGAGATGGTATCTCCTTAATGCTAAGCTTTTTCAGCCTTTTTCAAGATACTCTTGGCACTTTAGGTGAGTTTGGCAAGCTTCTTTATGGGTGGTGGGGCAATAGTTTCACAGACTGTTACTTATGCTGAAGCTTTTTATGATGATGCTTTAACATGAGAACAAAATGGTGTTGTGTTGCAGAACTTCATATGTTACTCATTTATTGAAGAGTAAATTGCAACAAGAAGTTGATATTTGCTTTTTCAAAGGGTAAATGAAATCCCATCTAGCAACACCTTGTGGAATTTTCTGTAATACGCATTTGTTTTGTGTGAGTAATACCCAAACTGAATTTTTATTCCAACAAGAAATAAGGCATCAACCCAAACAATGAGGATTTATTTTTTTCTTCAGAAAAATCTGTTATTTGTCGGTCTGTAGTATGCTGTTAAGGGACTGAAATTTTACAAAGGTAGGATAAGGATTTTCTATATGAATGACAAACGACAAGATTCAGTTATATGCTATTGTGCAGACTTGGAGATTCCAGCATTTTAAATGCCTTCAAGTTCCTTTATAAAATTTCAGTGTTTTTTTTAAAAACCCTCATGGCAAGTGTTTTAATCCATATCTGAGCTGCAGCAATAGAGACACAATTTTTCCTTTTGTAAAAAAAGGCTTGGACAGATAGCAGAAACTTTTCCTTCAAAGATTTGATTTTTAAGGCTGAGTTTCAGGTTACATTTAATTTCAGTTTTGCATATTTATATGCACACAGCATTTTGAATAGATTTTTAAAAACCTGCATTTTGAAATACATTGGACTAATCATGAACTCAAGCTTATAAATGAGTGCCATATTTTAAGTCGGTGAAAATCTACTCTCAAGATCAAAATATGCTAATGGATATGCTGCTCGTGTAAAGTATTACTTGAAATAATTAACAACTTTGTTACTGAAGTAGTCTAAGATGCCCAAACCACAAGGATTTTGCATGGTAGAAGTAGTGTTGTCCTGTAATTTTCCCTTGATCATCCTTTATTTTCATTCCCACAGAATACTGGTGCATCTCCTTGTGCAAAACATGGCATTTCTACTTGAGCTAAAGAGCAGCTCCCCATTCACTCTCACTAGCACTAAGATTTAGATACTGTTTTTGTTCAGCTCCAGAAAATGAAAGTTTTAGGAACAGATGGGTATTTGGGTTGGCCTGGCTCCAGCCCTGGCCAAATTTCAGTGTGGATAGTTACATCCTGCCTCCTTCAAGCTCTTGCAGTGTCAGTTGCTTGTGAGTAAGGGGAGTTCAGGATAATGTCTCTGCTGAGTGGACAAGAAATGGAGAGTCTGGGTTCTGTTCTGTCATGTCCTGGACCTTCTCTGTGTTGTGCTCCTAGATATGCTCTTGAAAGAGACGAGGTGAGCAGGAAAATGAACACAAATCCTTGGATGACTAGTGCCTTTACCATATTTGCAATGTGTAAAATATGGCATTAACCATCTGTAGGATGAGCTTTATGAAACTCATGTCCAAGAGAATTAAATGCTCTTGGCAGGGACTTGCATCAGAAGAAATTTGGATAGTCCTTGTGGAAATTTTCTACAATTTACTTACTAGGATGGGGCAGTATGACAGCTCTGTGCTTGCCATTTTACTTGCTCTTACTCCCTTGCAGTTGAGATTTGAGAAGCAGATAAAGCATATATAACTCAATTCTGTGTACTTTGTAAATTTCTGTGGGTTTTCAGGTTTTAACAGTGATTTTTGGCAAGATTGTACATGCAGCATTTCAGAGAGTGAACTGCTGAGTGTGTTGCCATATACAGATGAAAACTGATTATCTACGAAGAATGTGAAGCAGTCCAGTGAATAAATGGATTAATATTAAAAATCTGTACTGATGTTGACATCTTTATGCCAAGTTCTTAAAGCTGTAGTAACCTGTTTTCAGACTTTTTTTTTGCATTCCAAGAATTACTAAAATTTTACTTCTACACATATTTATTGACATGTGCTGTATTTATCAATCTTGTTAATACAAATTTGATACAGACAGTGAATATGAAAACCAAAACAACTTTAGATTCATGAATGCTGTTCTTGGAGGATTTGTTTTCCAAATAGTGAGAAAAAAAAGGCAAGGAGGTTTTCAAAATCATTTGCTTCATCTCTTTCACCTCTGTAGGCTTTTCGCATACTCCTAAAGGCATGTGTTTGGTTAAGGTGGTGCTAGGTTTTTCTATAAAAGACAGAATGAAGTGTCAGCAAATATATGTAACAACCTCTGACCTAATGCTGTAGGCAGTGTTATCACAAAAATAATTTACTTGATATGGTGATGATCAGACATTTCTCAGGAAGGGGGCTTCTTAAACTCCCCTAGAGACTGACATGAGATGAAAGTGTCCAGTGTTTCTGCATCATGCAGGTAAATGGTTGAGTAGCTTTTGTATATTAAAGACCAAAGGTTGAGTGTGGGAGATGGCATTTCTTTCAGGTGTATTTCAGTGGTTATAAGTATTAGCCTGCATCAGCAGCCTTTATTCCCTGGCAGACTTTTTCTTGCCAACACTCCTTAGTAATTGAAATCTTTTGGTTATCAGTGCTGACTCACATGTCCTCATAGCTGTACAATTCAGATGAATGCTTTTGTGACTTGTGGTATACTGGCATTACCAGCCTTCCCACTTGAAGAGAAGTACTGCATGATTCACATGCTTGGGTTACCTTAGGCATTCCCAGCTCACTGTTACACAAGAGAGAGGACTGGACAGCGCCTTGCACTGACCAGGTGTGACTGCCCTGCTCCTGTCCTGCTCACAGGCTCTTTAAAAACACTTGTGTTACAGGTTGGGGTTTTTTTTTAACCTCTGCTAAGGAATCAACATTTTCCAGTACATAAAATGGTTCTGCTGTTAAGCTTCATTGTCAGACTTGGAGTTGTTTGGGCCTGGTTTTGTGTTTGTTTCATGCAGTTCTGTCGGTGGTCGTTGGCTGTCCATGTGTGCACGGACAGCAGGCACTGAATCGTGAGCCTTGTGGTTCTCAGTGTTCTGCTTGGAGCTGATGGAAAAGTGTTTCCCTGTTCCCAAAGTGAAGTGCTTTCCCCCCAGCTATGCAAAGATATGATGGAGAGCTAGTGCAGGCACATGTGAATGGTTCTGGGTCATGCTAGGAGGAGGGAGTTTAGGGAAACACTGATGGTGCTGTCAGCAGATTTTTGCCTAACTCAGGGGGTTGCTCTCTACTGCTTTTAGCACTATGTTATGTGAAGTTGTGAAGCTTTAGCAGTTTATCTGTTGTTTGCCTTGCAATTTGAAATTATGGTGTTCTTAAATACAAAGTGATGATCATGCAGAGCTTAAATAATGAGAATGTATTATAGTTAGCTCTTTAAAAATATACTATGTATGTGTTTTCTTCTGTACCATAAAGTAAGCTGTTTCAAATTTGGTTTTAGACATTGGAACCTGACTTGTTCAAAATAGCTTGATTTTTAGTAAGCATTTCAGGTGATGTTTTAAAAAGTCTAAAATAGATAAAACATCTGTTTTTAAAAGACAAGATGACAGAATAAAATAAATAGTTACAGAAATACCACTGATGTGATGAAGCAGAGGTAAAGAACCTAATCCACAGCAGAGCCTCTTCCTATGTTCATCTGGGAATAAAATGCCCCAGCATATTTCTGTTGCCTTCCCAGTCAGTAATCCTTGATGTGTTGTTTCTTACTTTGCTTTAAATATTGAAGAAATAGATATGTAGCCCAGGGCTCCAAGTAGTATTAGGAATGTCTGAACAATGATCCATTGAGAGAGAAATACCTGTTTAAGAATGTAGCAAAACTTGTCTGTAACAAGCAGATCAAAGAGTCTGTAAACACAAATTAAAAAAAAAAAAAAAAAAAAAAAAAAGGGTAAAGTGGGTCAGATGCATGACACAATTTTGAGATAAGCTGTTGATAAGCCACTGCTGCAAATATTTGCCTTAGAAACTATTATAAGCGGCTGGTTGACCCAGAAGGGAGCCTGAGGTCACTCTGTGGTTGAGGTCTGAGCAGTGGCATCACAGTTGGTTGTTCTTGGGAGAGCACTGGGTGAGGTGTGCATTGGGTAATGGCACAAGCTTTTCAACACCTTCCCTAAAATTCAGAGGCAGTTGATAAACTGGAAAATATTTCTACCTCATTATAGATTGAGCAAGAACTAGTAAAAAATAGATGTGCATTCTGGGGTTGTGCTGAGATGGAGATGGTGGTGAGAAAATTTCCTTTAACATAGGAGCCAGTGATGGTCACTTTCTTTTTCTCTCAAATGAGGTGACTCAGCTCACAAGTGCTCTCACAGGACCCCACAGCCTACATAGGGGTGTGAGCACCTTTGAGCTGGATTTGCCCATGAATGACAAGCAGTGACCATCTATGTGGCAGGTAGCAGCAAGGTGACAGAGGACAGACAAAAATTGTGTGCCAGCATGATACAGAGGATGTCACAGCAGCTAAATGAAAAAGCAAAAGTCAGTCGCAGGTCTACCTTTGCCTTGAGGCTCCAGGATGACCATTTCAGCCTGTCCATAGGATTAGGGTATAATTATTTCTGATTATACTCCTTTTTCTACTTTTGGAAAACAAACTTCAGCTCTTGGCTCATTCAGCTTCTGAAGTTTAGTTCTTGCAATCTAAATTAGGCCTGCCCAGTGTGTTTGCGAGGTCAGTGCTCTTGGAGATTGCAGTGGAAACTTGTTTGGAGAGAACTGGGGAGAGCTGGAACAATGTCAGATTGTGCTGGGAAAAGCTGCTTTGTGTGGGATGTCTTCAAGGAGCAATTATAAAAATAACACTTGCTGTCAGCCAATAGAGCAAAGCAATGAGTGGATAAAAAATACAAAAATCTGCTCTGTGCTCCAGTACCTGAAGATGTAGAGTTTTCCTATTAGAAGTTTGCATGGAGTGCATTGTTATCAAACAGCAACTCTTCTGAAAAGCTCATGGCTACATTTCATATTTTAATGTTTATGAATTGGAGATTTGTTTTTTAATACTTACTAAGAAGTATATATTTTTATCACCCTAGAAGAACTTCTGACCTGTCAGAAGATGTGCAGGTTTATAGATCTTGCTCTTTCTCCCCTTCTTATGAGTGCTTGGTAAAGAATGTGGTGCAATTCCTCTACAGAACAAGTATGTTAAGGCTACCTGCTGAAAACCCATTGTCTACTCAGCAGTGTTCTTGCCTCCCAAACCATTGAACAGGGCAGTTTTCCAAGACTGGAATCTTGCTGCAGCACCTGATCAGGAGAAGGATTGGATGAGGCATTCTACAGACAGCTGGAAGTACCCTCATGATCACAAGCTTTCACCACCTGCTTCAACCACTCTGGCATCTTCTGGAAAGACAGCACAGCTGGGCAGAGTCCAGGGAGTCTTGCAGAGCACTGGTGACCAGTTTTTGATACGGGTAGTGGAGGAGCCAGCATGGAGTGATGTGGTGCTACACCTTGTGCTAATGAAGAAAGAATGACTGGTTTGGAATGTGGAGGTTGGGGCAGCCTTGGCTGCAGTGACCATGACATGGTGGAGTTCATGAACCTGAATGGAGGAAACAGCAAAAAGTAGAGTCCCAGCCCTGAATTTCAGGAGAGCTAGGTTTGGCCTGCTCAAGGATCTGCTTGGAGGAATCCCATGGGTTGGGGTCTAGAAGGTATGGTCCAAGCGGTTAAAGTTCAACCATCACTGCTCTAAAGATGACCAGGGGACTGGAGCATCTCTTAGGAGGGAACTGAGGGACCTGAAGCCTGAAGAAGATGGAGAGGGGATTTTAATAATGTATCTGAAGGGAGGTATCAAGAGGATGGAGCCAGGCTTCTTGGTGGTGCCTAGTGACAGGACAAGGGGCAACAGGCACAAAGAAAATCACAGCAAGTTCCTTCTGAATATGAGGAAAGCTTATTTACTATGGGAATGGCACATTCTCCTTCTCTGGACATTTTTTAAACCTTCCTGGTGCAATCCTGTACAACCAGCTCTGGCTCCTAAGCAAGGAGATTGGACTCAAGGACCTCCAGAGGCTGCTTCCAACCTCAGCCATTCTGTGATTCTGTGATTTTGGACTAACTCTGTTTATCATCCTGTGGTTAGATTTGGCAAGCAACATCTGTAACCCACCACCATGAAAAATTATTTCCAATACATTCTTCATTACATTTTTCTTCAGTGTTTTGCTATCACCAGAGGCTTACAGTTATCTGCTGGAGAATTAAAGGAAAAATTGTAATATAAATGGACAGTCAATAGTTCTACATTAAAATCCCTTGAATTATCAAAGCATGCAAGCTTTTTTGATTTATATGTGTGCCTGTTTAGCAGTGCACAAGCAGAAAATACTAGTTCTTTCCTTGTTGGCTTGCTAAAAGGCATGCAGCCCAAACTGACAACAGGTTCAAGGATTTAAATGAAAAATTACCATATCACATTCATATGCAGTGCCTTTAACTTGGATGGACCTTTGGAGAC
This sequence comes from Muscicapa striata striata, assembly GCA_030060385.1. Taxonomy (NCBI): domain Eukaryota; kingdom Metazoa; phylum Chordata; class Aves; order Passeriformes; family Muscicapidae; genus Muscicapa; species Muscicapa striata. Next base: position 4,109,452 of record JAREIS010000031.1, read on the forward strand.
TCCTAATAGTGTATCACTCAAACTAGTTTAATTTCAGAATTGCATATCACTAAGTGTAAGCTGCCCATCAAAAAGCTATGTGCACTGATCCTGTGAAAGGTAAAACCAGGAAACAAAAAAAAAAATAAAAATGCAGTGTTCAATTTAAGCTGCTGTGGAAATTTGAGCAGGCAGCATGAGGATTTACTTTTGGATAAAGGCTAATCTGCTACTGCTTTCTGTGGTTGCTGGAGAGAGGGGCTGCTCTGTTGGCACCTCAAAGCAGGTTTCTGATGCAAATAGTGTGAAATGCTGGCTGTAAGGAACCCAAGACCCTCTCCTTTAACTGGACAAGGGACCTGATGAGAGTAAATGCCTGTACCTGTAATTAATCTATATAAATACCCACAATTAATTGTGTAATAAATTTCACTGCTCTTTCAGCTTCCATATTTTTCTCTGGACCATTAACAGATCATTCAGAACCTGGTTGCACAAATAACAGACAAGCTTGTGTCTACAAAATTTATTTCTGTTATTATCAAAAAGCAAAATTACAGAGTGGCAGTTTCTAGTTGGTTAGCTGTAAGTGTGCTGTATAAAAATAAATCAGAAAACATAGACTGTTTGTGCTATTTGCTCATATGCAACTTAATACTTTCTCTCATGCTGTTGTAGCTTGGGAGCCAATCCATGGACACGGCTTTCCAGAGGCAACACTTGCCCTGGAGAATTGTCACAGAGGCTGCACCTTGCCAGCCAGTAGACATTGCTAATCTAGGTGTATTTTCAGGAAAACAATTTGAGACTTCCTATTGTATCTGGGGCAAGTGGAGTTTTGTTCTAACCCCAATGCCTGTCAGAGGTTTGTTTGTGAACATCTGGGAGCTCCAGGCATGGGAGAATTGGCGCCTATGCTTAAAACCTGCTGATATCTGCTGTTTGTTGAGGCATTGTCTGAGTGTGTGAATATGGTGCTCTTTGCTTCCTAAAAGTGGCAGGGTGAAGTAAGTAATATACTTTATGTAGACATGATGTATACATACAGAAGTGCTGAGATTATGTTAATTTTTCACACAAAAAAATTAAGTGTTTGTTCAAGTGTTGTGCTGGGGTCTTTTGTTGTGTTTATGTTCCAGTTATGGTGTTTATCTGAGCTGTTGTTGTTAGGGCTAATATTAAGTATAGTTTTCTAAAGAAATCACAGGTTCTCTGATGGAAATGTTTTGCTGGGCAGGCTAAGAAGAACTTCTAATATCCCTTGCTGTTAAGATCTTACATAGTATGAGAACCCATAACTTGTTTTAGGATAGCAGTGTTAAGCAGCAGTGCTTTTGAAAAGTGTAACAATTACCATCCTGTCTCTGGTGTATGAATGTTCTGAGTTGAAACAAATACGTGTAGTAGAAAACTTCAAATACAACAAGCATTTTTAAGCTTTTTCTTTGTTTGTGTGATGTTGACATCTCCTGGAAGAGGGAAATGCATTTAACTGCCAATGTGTCTCTTCTCTCTTAGATTACAGAAGTTTGTGGAGCCAAGCGTGTGGGTTATTTTGGTCCTGCTCAATTTTATATTGCTTTGAAGTTAATTGCAGCAGCACAGTCAGGGTTCCCAGTACGGATTGAGAGCATTAAGAATGGTAAGTAGCAAATTTTGCTTGCAGTGCTATGCACTTGTTTCTCACTTTCTTTAATGCTTGTCAGCTCTCCATGAGCTCCATGGTGGTAAACTCTTTCTTCTTATGTTTCTGTGAACAATTTTAAGGAGCAGAGAAAGACTGGAAGGTAATGTTACATGCTCTAAGTGAGTGATGGAAAATTGCAGTGAATTTCAGATATGGCAGATCTGAGATGACATCCCCCTCTGGAAAAGGCATTACAAAGAAGCAGCAGGAATGACAAATGATCAGTGTGGGAGATGCATTTCTCTCACCTTCAGCCTCTAATCTTGACAGCTGTCCAGAGTGAGAGCTGATAGCTGCTTTGGGTGGAGGCACATTGTGGGGGACATGGGCAGGTCAGGGAGTCTCTCTGTGCAGGGCAGATTGTAACACTCATCTGCTTTGGTAGATAATCCTGCCGGAATAAGTGGGTAGTGGAGATAAAATCGTAGTGCTTACTGTAAATAGATACAAAAATGTATATTAGATATATTTTAAAACATCTTTATCCTTCCCAATGAATTGACAGTAATATTAAATGTACCATTTTGGCTTAGAAGAGTGCTTCCTGAAAGTCTTATCTAATTCAAGTGATGAAGAGAGAAAGCAGGTCCCTTTCCGCTGTGAAACCTTGATAGCGACTTGGAAGGAACTCAGTGTTCTTGCTTCAGGGATGCACACTGCCTCTGCAGGGCTCAGGCTTCAAACACAGGGCTTTTTGCTTGAGCTTGAGCAGGTTGGAACCCTTAGCTCCCATTTCCTGAGTGGGCGTTCAAGCCATGCCCTGAGGCTGTGCTTGCACCATCCCACTGCAGGAGCAATGCAAGCAGCTACAACATCAGGGAGAAGGCTGGAAAGGCAGCACCTACCCACAGCTCTGCAGCCAGGTCATGCTCCCAGCACAGCTTCTGCTCTGCTGTCCCTGATAAGGGCAGAGAAACGTCCAATTCATGTTGCAAGGCACAGGGAGGGGGTTCCCAGGTCTGCCCCATCCTGGGGAGGGAAGGCCACAATGGCAAGCTCATGACTGTGGGAAGGTAGGTTGAAAGGATATGCAGAAGGCAATCCCTCCTGATGAAATAGAGCTGTACTGATTGCTGAGGAGTGGAAACATCTGTGCCTGCCCAATGAGTTTAGGTGTTATAGAAGAGTGGGGTAGCTGGCCACTAGTTGCAGTTTGAGTTGGAGCTTGAAACTGAGAGCCTGCTGCAGTTTGGGGTGGGGCCTGCTGCAGTTTGGGGTGGGGCTTGCTGCAGTTTGGGGTGGGGCCTGCTGCAGTTTGGGGTGGGGCCTGCTGCAGTTTGGGGTGGGGCCTGCTGCAGTTTGGGGTGGAGGCTGCTGGCTGAGCTGTGAGCAGGTAAGGGACATGCAGTTGTGCAAGGGACAGACAAGGTAAGATGATGCTGGGACAGACAGGGTTAGGTGGCTGGGAAAGGGACAGGTTGGGGTTTAGCCAGTCATGTGGAAGGAAGAAGGGGACTTGCTGAGAGGAGAGGAATCAAGGTGTGTGGAGCTGCCTGTAAGAAAAGGAGCCAGTGCTGTGTGAAGCAGCTAATGAGGAAAGGAGTCAGAGTTGCTGGAGAGAAGTCCATTGTGAAAGAAGGCATGTAAAGTTTTTAATAAAGGGCTGGTGATGATGCCAGTCCAGTCTGAATCAACATAATTAGTACCCATGATGACCTGTGTGAGCTGAGCTCCCGTGGTGCAGAGCCCCTGACCGAGTGCAGGGGATCAGCTGCAGCTGGCACAGTTCGGTTCAGTGCCTTGCTGGAACAGGAGCTTGAACCAAGGGTGAAGATTAGTGGCCTGGATTTGTCTGTCACTTTTCCTTGTAGACAGCTTGTGCTCTCTCTCTTGCATTGCTGTTTGTTTTAAAGATGTTAATTAAAAAGAAAAAAGAGAAACCCACAACAATAGCTCTCAACAAACAAAATTAGAAACCTGGACTGAGATTTACTCTATATTTTACAAGTCCAGCAAATAATCCACAAATTTGAGTGAAAGCAGGTATTTGGAGTCCTTGTATTGACATCCGCTTACTTACTGTTTCAGTAAAATTTCAATAAAACTTCTTCTAATGCTAATTAAATTTTGTCTATAAAATAAATGAGCACCTTTGGAGTGGAGTGAGTAACATGTACCAAATTCCAATTGATTTACTTTTTTTTTTGTGTTTGTAATTGTAGGTGTAAAAGATTACAGAGGTAATGGATGGATGGCTTTGCTTGGTGTTGAGCATTCTGTTAATTTTAATTGTATTGATCTTTTAGGGTGACTGTGCACAAAAATAAATGGTGTTTCTGCAAAGTAATTGGGAATTTTAAAGAGTGGCAAAGTGTCAGTCTCTTGCTCAGCACAGCAGATGCTACATGGGAACTTCTGACACAGCTGTCTCTCTAGGCCTTGGTGTGATCTCTGAACCCTACCATTTTTGATTTGTTCCTTTTATGATGGAAGAATTGAGGATACTGTGATCCTGACAGATTAATTTATCCATCCCACAGTTTCTGTGGGAAACTATTCTTTTCATTACAGGCAAGGTTTTGAAGGCAGGAAATGAGTTTGCTGCTTGCTTTTACAACATCCACAAGGGCTTATTTCTTTCTCTTTGCATGGAAAGATTATATATTAAGCTAGTGAATGTAGCTTTGTGTAACATATTTTTATTAAGACATAAAATAATCAAAGGAGTCCCACACTTAAAAATGTTACAAAATATAACTAGCAGTCTTTTATAGATAAACTTTTCATTTGTTTTACAAGATGATATTGCTTAAAGTGCTTATGTTCTGTAGTCTCAATTGAATTTTTCTCTCTCTTAATAAAGAATTGCCTCTACCACGATTTATGGCACTGAAAAATGACACTGAAGTACGTTATGGGACTCCAGCAGAATTCCATGGAGTTAAATTTCAGGTCCCACATTCAACTTTGGAAAAAAACTCCTACAAAAGAACAGATGAAGGGGACAAACAGGTAAGACTTGTCTCCTTCAGGCCAATGCGTCGTTATGCATCCTCCTTTTGGGTCCAGTCCTGTAAATGATTACACTCACAGGGGCTTATTCAGTTTTCCAATACTAGACAGGAGATGGACTCCTGAAGTGCAAATAATCCCCATCATGCCTGTATTCTGGTTTTGATGCATGCCAGTTGCTTCCCTGAAGAAAGTTCTCTATATGAGCTTGTATAAAGCTGTCACTCCTGTAATATTCTGTGTAAGTTCTTTCAGTGTTTTCCTCAAACTTAATCCAGCACTGTTTCTTGGAGAGGACATGGGAAAAGCGGCAAATAGAAATCTGTCCATGAAACAGAACAGGAAAGTGAGTGATTTCCCATGGCAAATATGGTAATGGACTAATGGTCCTTAGTCATTCTAGAAATACTGAATTGGAGATGAGCTCCAATCGTGAGCCACTATTTTTGGGTGGTGTAAGGTCCCCAAGTTTTCTTCCATTTTTATCTCCCCAAGCAATAGTCCAGAAGACGTCTGCTTTTCTTTTTTCCTGAGTGAAACATTGTCCCAGCATCTGTTGTTCTGAGATGCCAGTTTAACGAAGATCCAAGGGACATTCCTATTACTGTATTTAGGAGAGTAGAGAGCACTTGTTCAGATACAAGAAGCTTCACCGTGCTGCATAATTTTCATAAAGACTGATTTGCATAATTTTCCCCAGGCTTGACACCTTCTCTGGTGCTGTATCAGGTCATGTTGTAAGTGCCTGGTGGAAGCACTTTTATCTTCCCCAAACATGTGCCCACGTTTATCACAGGCTGCAGCCCAGGGTCAACCAGCAGGAGTGAGCTGATGACAAGATACACAGGTGGAATAACAGGATGAGGAAGAAGAGCTTGTATGCCTGTCCTCTGTGTACTGACACTGGAGTAGAACAGTGCCCTCAAACCCCTGGCTCCATCTGTGTTGTGTTATATTTTCCTCTTTATTCAGTAAAACCTTTCAGGCTTACATTCTGTTCTCAAGCAATCTCAGTAAATCAAAGGAAAGAGAAAGCTTTAGGATAGTTACCCAGTGATACTTACAAATCTACAGTGTTTAAAATACAGATCCAGAGATGGATTTTAATTTTTTGTGCATTTTTTTTTAGTACGAAAAATGATCTCCCACAACAAATGCGCTCACATGTAAATTCAAAGTTATGCACTCACATTGAGCCTTCTACATATACTACTTCAGGCATCTTTGGAAGTAAAACACATTGAGCTGATGTTTGTAAAGCTTTGTTTATAGCACTGCCATACTTTATCCCTCAGAGCCACAGTACCAAATACTGTCTTGTCTGTTTTAAACCTTTTCTTGGAAATAAAGGACCTGAGGATGCTGCAGTGTTTTTTTCTTGTTTGTCCATCATATTGTGTGCACTTGGACTTTGCAGCATTACTTGGTTGTTTCTTACAATGTTTGTCTCAGAATTGTGTTTTGTGTTGGTGTATTTTTGAAATAGGAACCCAAGTCTCCTCCGATGTCTCCAATTTGCTCACCTCCTGCTTCTCCATCTACTTACCAGAGAATACCCCTAAGTTATGGGTATGGTAAAGCAAGAAGTGGGCTGGAACAGCAGCATGGAGGTAGGATAGAAATGGCAATGCACATTGTATTCAGGTTTTTTTTTTTCTCCTTATCAGAAGTATCCAAATTCAAAATGCTAGTGACAATCAGCCTAATGATTTTAAGATTCAATTAGACCTGTGTTTTGGAAAATTATTTGATCAATTTATTTTGACTGTTCAATCCTGTCTTCCTATTCACTTCCTATTAAATTAGATTTATGTGTGACTGCTCACAAATGCTAATACCTAATCTCTGACAAGGCTCTGCAATATACCCCAGTGGCAGAGAGCCTACAAGTATTGTCAGAGTGCATGAGGCTTTGGTTTCATTAGAGGGGAAGAAAAGCCTGCTCCTGATTTCAGTAGCTGCATATTAATTTTCAGATTGGAAGTGAACCTTCCTTTGCAGGAATGGATAATATTATCTCTGGTTTTGTAACAGAAGTAATAATAGGATGAGAATATAAAAACAGTCCTGCAGTGTAACTTGGGCAGTTTAGAAAAAAACAAGGCACTGCATAGATGTTCTGTCCTTCATTTTGATGTCATTAGAGTAGGTGGGAAAACATTCAGATTTTAATAACAGATGAATGGGGCAGAAGCCAGTTCAGCTATGGCTTTGCAGATTCCTGCTAATAGTAAAGCACCTGTGCTCTTGTAATTGCAAAGTGAGGTGACCAAGCTGGGGCAGCAGGAGGCAGTGGTGCATATCATCATCCCTCCTGCTTTATCTTAGGGTGTTTGCAGAGAGGGAAGATTGAACCGTGCTAGTCCTTCACCTTTTGTCTCTATTTACAAATGAGTGACAAAAGAGCTATTCAACGTGTTGAGACTCAGTACAGCTGTGATAAGAATGTGTCTGACACTATGAAGTGGCCTCCACCTAAAGTTGTACCAGTACTGAGTCACAGGCATTCCCCTGCTGCATAGGCAAACTGCAGCTTGTTCAGAGGTGGGATTAATTCTGACAGAAGCCCTCTAGTGCAGTGTTTTCTGGTACAATGCACGTTCTGCCCCAGTGAAGAAGACATGTGTCAGAGAGCCGCAGAGCTGGGCAGGGGGTGTCCATCAGGACTGGCTGACTGTGTACCTGTCGAGTGCTCTGCTCTTTTCTGCACTCTGTCCCAGATCTGTCAGGGCTATGAGGGAGTACTTTGGGTGCTGGCTGCGAAATTTCTCATGGACTCAGCAGCTATGTGAAGTCACCAGGGACTGCAGCATGCAGTCCAGCTGTCAACATCTTCCAAAATTAATTATTTAACTCCTCAAATTTCTAAGGTAATAAAAATCTTAGAGGTGCAGAACAGTGGTTATTTTTCAGAAAACAATTTTTCCTGTTTTCCAGAAAAGGAATCTCTCCTATTTTAATCCCACTGGGGATACTTCAGCCAAATGTATTCTCAGTGGCAGTGAGTGGTTAACATTTTATGACTCATGCTAATGCAAGACCTGCTGTTTCACCTGGCCTTTAAGATTAAGACCCTTCCAGTTTCCTGAAGAGCACTCCAAAGTGCAGCTGAGTATAGTGCCTGGGGAGGAGGTGCCTGTGCCCCTGCCCTGGGCTGGGCTGTACTGCAGGTCTGACCCTGACACTGCACAGGTTGTCTTGAAGGGTACTGCAACCCTGACTATGTACATTTTTCTTTATAGCTCTGAAAGGGTTTTTTTTGTGCTAGCAAGCACACAGCCATGTGGCTTCATGCTTAAATCTCTTCTCTGAGGGCATCTAAATATTTCCTACCTTTCACCTTCCTTCCCTTTTTTTTTTTTTTTTTTTTTTAAATTTGTTTTAAATCTGAAATTAGCAATGACTTGTACAGCAATAAAGATAGATAACAATACAGGATAAGACCCATTAGGAAAACAAGGGGCTTAGGGGTATAATTTTTAAGCTTTTCCTGAGATCAAAAGTTTTAAGAGTTCTTGGACTGCTTTTTCATTAGGAGTGTTTAAGGTTCTGACTATCTAATGTAGACTTCCTAATGGTAAATTTTAAATAGGCTGGCAACAGTTCTCAGCTGTGTAAAGGTTTGCAAGTGAGTTGCCTTTCTGTTTGCATACTTGTCCTATTTTTAAAACATCATTCCTAAATGTCTTGTTGTGTCACTGCCTACTATATTTGCTGCAGTGGAGCCTAAGTGACTTATTTTAGCAAAAGAAGAAGAAATTGTTACTTTTCTTCACTAACTTTACTCCAAATGGTACAAAGTGGTAAGACATGTATTTTGATTTTCAACAGAAATTAGGGAAGGAAGAGGAAGAGTATATAGAGAAGTAATGGTTTGCTATTTGATAGCATAGTCAAGGCATATTTTTATAGCCCAGTTGAATTATTTCTTCTTACTTTAACAGTTCTTCTGCTATATGTGGCTATAAGTGTATAAAATATATAAATGCATGGCCAGGCTATATAAATGTATATTTCAACATGATGAAAAGTGATTTCTGTTGTCTAGAAGTATGCAAGTGACAGTGCCTCAATAATGTCTGAAGAAGAATGAGGCAATGGGAAAGACAACTATGAAGTTTTGTTGCATAAGACAAAATGGACTTTGATACTGGGGATACCAAGTTCACTTGATAGATGCTTGACCAAATGGACTTTGATGCTCTGATACAATGTTGACAAGCTACATTCTTGGTCTTATGGTATTTAATTATTTCCTTTAGCTTAGCAGTATTTTTTTTATTATCCTGGCATTTATATATTTAATTTTAAATGTCTAATGTAGCTCCTTATGAAGTCAAACACTCTACTCACCAGCAAGATGGACCATCTTCAGGGAATTATGGAGCCAAATCTGCACTCACCTGTTCAACTCCTAGCCGGGTAATGAATTACATATTTTTCTTTAGTAGTACTACTAACAAAACAATAGAGAAATTTTTTAAAGAGGTGGAAAATTCTCACTTTGAAAGTGAAAAGTTTTCTATGTGGTGTTTTTAGAGTAGAGACTGAAGTGTGCTTTTTTGGTATATGAGGAAAAAATTATATGGGATGGAGAAATTGCAATAAATAAATAATCAAATTATTAAATAGCTCAAGGTAAGTCGAAGTAAAACATTTTCATTTAAAGTGCATGAGATTTCACAGAGATTCCTTCTTGATTTAGATTGCTTTATCTAACACATGCACAGTATTTATGGCTAACATTCTGCTTATTTTGGTTTTTCTCCCCAGTTGGTTAAATTGCATCTTAAACAAAATGTATTAATTTCTTGGAATTTCTTTGTTTTTATGAAAATGGGTCTTATATTTTACTGCTTGTTGCAAAAGCAGATCTTTCTTGTGTTTCAGTATGCTTGCTGTGCACTTATTATGCAAACAATTAATTTGCCCTAAGGGAGGGAAAAGTTCTCTTAAGCGAGACATTTTCCTAAATAAGTAAGACTCAGAGACTCTACCTTTTCCTGAGTGCTTAGCACCTCACACCCACAATAAAATGTCACCTGAGCCTCCAAAAGAGATCTACAGGTAGTGTCACATAATTTGTGCTAACTTGAAATTAAATTGGGTGCATTTGTGTAGCACTTTGAAATGAAAATTAATTTACAGCTTTGTGAAATTGCCTGTTTCAGGAATCTTTTGATGTACTTCAGAACTGGTGTTTTGCATGATTCTTGGGAAATAGACAGATATGTCAGAGAAAGGGTTTCACAGCTGATTGTTGTTCATTCTTACCCTCCCTTTTTAAGACTGTTATCATAAAGGCTTAAATACTGAATATTCATTTATTCTGTTTTAACAAAGACACCAGCTGCACTGACAGCCCTCTTACAGATACCTCCATCCAACCTGCAAAAGGTACAGGCCTCCCTTAAACAAGTTAATCAGAGAGCAAAGACAGAGCAAAGAAATAATTGGATTAAATACCCTTCTCCTCCAGAACATTCCTTTACCCAGAGGAGGATTTTTGCTTAAACTTGGGAAGTGATAGAAGTTTGAGGGGGTCTCTGGGCTTGTGTATCTCCCTAATTTAGCATGAGTGCTGAGTTACTGGGGTGAGCAGAGGTCCAGAAGTGGAAAATCTCCATAGTTACAGCACCTTTGCTAGATTAAATATGTAGCTTCATAGCAAAGATAAATTTTCATGCACAAAGCTGCATAAATGCAGCTTTAGTTCCTCTACTGGCTCCATCCATTTGAGGTGTACAGTGTGCAGTTCAGGGTTGCAATGCCTGATAGGAAAAAAAGATCCCCAAAATGAAGCTAGAGGTAATAAAGTATGACTTGGACTTTTAGTGGTCAGCAGTAGCCAGATTTCTTTTTCCTTTGAGCATTGGTCATGTAAGGCTTCCTTTAATTGCAGGGGAGATGATGCCTAATAATAGCCTCAGTTTTAGCAGGTAAGTAGTGGGATGGTCATCAGTGTGGCCATTTCTGCTTCTTGTCTTCTGAAAGTTTGTCTCTGCTACATGGATGAGTGTGAGTCTGGTTTCTTGAGGTTCCCAGCACCCTTCTGGTACCCTCCCTGTGACTGGTACCAGTGTCCCTCCCTTCAGTCTCTTTCAGTGGAGCGGGAGCAGCAGGACAGCAGCACCCAGTACTCAGATGACCCTTGGAGGATCACAGAGGAGCAGCGAGATTACTACATTAACCAGTTCAGGTCCCTGCAGCCTGACCTCAACGCCTTCATTTCAGGTAATTTTACCAAACACTGTGCACATCAAATAGAGGGACCAGGCTGGGAGCTGAAAACTGTTAAAATAAATAAATGGGTTTTTTTCTCTGACAGCTCATCTGTAAGAGTTGATTATGTTTTGGTTTTTTTTCTCCTAAATATCCTGATTTTAGAAAAATAATTACATCTAAAAGAGAAGTGTTGGCAATTTGGTAGAAATTAAAATGAGCTCTCTGCATTTGATGTGCTATATTTGTGGATCACACCTGCAGTGTATACTGAGCTGAAAAACCCCTGAGGGTTGTGCTGGCTTATCCAGCAGAACTGTGGCAGTGTCTATGTGATGACAGTGGAGCATGTAGTAAACTGCCCAGGGTGGTCAAGCCTGAAGGTTTATGGTTCTGAGGGACTGAGATTTTGACCTCTAGGTAATTAGGAAACAATCCTGGAGAGCACACACATGGTAGAAGTATTGTTAAGAGCATACTGAGATGGTTCTGATTATACTCGGATTTCCATCCTGAATAGAAGGTCCAGGCTGCTTTTGAGAGGACACTTTGCCATGTACAGACAGTTGGTCTGCAAGGAATATGTCATAGGTTTTAAACTGAGGCAGTTGTAATGAGCCCTCCTGTATCACTGGGGTTCAGGAGGCTTTGATCCAGCCAAAAGTTTGAAGAAATGACCTGCTGCTAACTGAAGTTAGTGCTTCAGCAGTTCTTCACCTCAGTTAAATCTCCTTCATGCAGTTTGCTTCAAAGAAGAAATAGTTTTTCAGTGTTAGTTCTTTCCCCAGTGGTTGCCCAACAGGAAAAGGATTATCATCCCAGAGGTCTGTGTTTTGTTTCCCTATGATTTGTAAGCCTACACCCAGGAAGGGCGTCCAGGGTGTGCATATGAGATGGTGAGGAAGTGTGTTTGTTAACTAGAAGTGTGAGAAGGGCTGCTGTGCCAGGGGAGTGAGGATGCCTGCAGTAGAACAGGAGCTGTGTGCTAGCTGAATCTTCTGCAGTTTATTTTTTATTTTTATTTTTAATTTTTTTCTTTCCATAAAATTTTCACTGCGGGGAAAAGTAGTGGTTGAAGCAACATCTTGGGAGAGCAGTGAAGATGTCAAAGCACTGTACAGTTGTACACATGACTTGTGGGTGAAGCAGGGCTGTTTGTGTCTGTTAGTTCATCATTGGTGACATACTTGTTATGCAGGTTACAGTTACTGAAGTAGGTTTCCCTTTATTTATTTTTCCCATATGGAGGGAATGGAGAAATGAGGTCAACAGCTCTGTCTGGCTTTCTCTGTCATTTACTCAGGAGGAGACAAATGGTCCAGCATCTCTAGTAGCATCTGATTAATCTGAGCATCTCTCAGACATAAGTTAACTGTCTCCTTCTGGCACAGCAGACTTGGTCGAAGGGAAGAATTTGGAGAATCAATTTCCAGTGGTTGATAAGGCATGTTTTCCCAACAGGTTCTGTAGCAAAGAATTTCTTCACAAAATCAAAGCTGCCCATCCCGGAACTTTCTCACATCTGGTGAGTACTGTAATAGTGTTTGGGATGTTTGTCATGTTCTTTTAAAAGATGCTTAATTCAAGAGTTCTTGTTAAATTTTAAAAGTACCTTCAATTATAATTATTGCTCTTATCTCCAGAATCACTTAGAGGCCCAAGCAGCAGGGTGGTCATTGGCTTTCCTGACACACTTGTTTTCTGGAAAGATGTTCCCCTACTCAGCAGGACTGGGAAGGTTTGAAGCAACATAGCTGAGAGCTGTTCTTAAGTGTATTGTAAGCAGCTTCATTAGCTCAAAGAACTGGCATTCTTCACCAAATGACACAGAGGAGAAGCACCTCTGGAATGTTTTACATGTGTTGTTAGTTTTATGTTTGTTCTGTCAGAGGAGGCCTAATTAAACAACGACATAATTCATTAGTGCTTTTCTAATGAACCAGTGCTCTTGCTTTTAATGAGCTTATTGAGAAACAATTGTGGATGGAACTGTACGTGATAAAATTTGACAAGAATTCTATTATATTTTCATCAACAACATGGAGCTTTGTAATTTGTTGTCATCGTTACATGTCTGATAGGAGGAAGAAACAGTTTTAAACATGCATCAGAAATGTTGATAGTGGTTTTGTTTTTATATATGCTTTTATGAAGAGAGATGAGAAGAAAAGCTTGCAAGAGCCTAAACATCTGTCAGGGTCAAAGGGTATGTCTGGAATCTTTTCAAAATCTTGTCAGTTGTGAAAATAAAAAATAAAAAATAATTAAAAAAACCCCAACCAAAGAAACATAGTGCTGAGGGAAGTGAATGTTGGAATTTAAATTTAAGATTACTTAAAAAGAATGGATTAACCTAATATGTTTCCAAATCAGATTTTATTTCTATTGCTAACACAACTTGTTCTCTGTGCAGAATTTCTCAGAAAGTATTCCTTTCTAGTAGATACTTGCAATTATGTGGCAATGTGATTTTTCAGGTTGTGTTGCTGTATTAAACACATGGGATGTTTCAGTCCTTTTCACTATAACCCCAACAGTTTGCAAAATGCTTGTTACTTTCAAAGAGTAAGAAATTATATGTCTCTTTAGACAATGTGCCCAAGATAAAATACCACTCAATTTTTGCAAAGAATTAATTTATAAAATTGAATTCTTGAATTTCTGAAGTTTAACTTTAGTTTTTGTGAAACATGCTAGAATTAGAGAGAACTGCTTAGTGAGAAGTTAACAATGGTATTTAAACTTGTCAAGAGCATTAATTTTGCTCTTTTTTAAGGGTTGGTCAATGGTGCTAAGTAACTGTTGCTGAAGTACATATTTAACTTTTTCTGCTTGAACTGTTTTAATATCCTGCATGGATTAGCCAAAAGTGCTTCCAAATATTGGAAGGTTAATTCCAGCCTTGGAACAATGTGCAATTAATTGCTGCTCAGAAGGCCAACTACATCCTGGGCTGCATCAAAAGAGGTGTGAGCATCAGGGCAAGGAAAGGGATTCTGCACCTCTGCTCTGCTCTAGCAAGGACCCCATCTGGAGTGCTGCATCCAGCTCTGGGCTCCCCAGCATCAGAAGAACATGGAGCTGTTGGAATGAGTCCAGAGGAGGTCCACTAAGTTAATCACAGAGCACCTCTCCTATGAGAATGGGCTGAGAGACTGGAGGCTGTTCAGCCTGAAGGAAAGGGTCTGGGAGATCTTGTAGCAGCTTTCCAGTACCTAAGCAGGGTCCACAAGAGAGTGGGAGATGGACTTTTCACAAGGGCATATAGTGATAGGGCGAGGGGAAATGGCTGTAAGCTCAAGGAGGGCAGGTTTAGATTAGATATTAGGAAGGACTTTACTATAAGGGTCATGAGGCCTTAGAATAGATTGCCTAGAGAGGCAATCCCTGGAAGTAGATGGGGCTTTGAGTAACCTGGTCTAGAGGAAGGTTCCCTGCCCATGGCAGGGGAGTTGAAATTAGATTATCTTAGAGGTCTCTTCTAACCACAACCACCCTATGATTCTATAAGAATAGATTATGTATTTCACATTCTAATATACACATACCATCATATTCAATGGCCTAATGTATTAAAGAAATGTACTTCACTGAAAAATAAAAAAGTAGCAAATCAGTTTAAAAAAATAAGTTTGCTTCATCTTCCCCGAGAAAAATGAGCAAGTCAGGATCAAGTGTACGCGACAGAGCTCGTTTTGTGTTAAAATACCCCTTCTCAGAGCTGAAATTTTGTCTCCCTTGTGATGGCACACGTTTCCCTGAGGTAGCACCTTGGTAAACGTGTGCCTATTTTATCCACAGGGAGCTGAGTGATGTGGATTGTGATGGGGCGCTGACACTCGCGGAGTTTTGTGCTGCTTTCCACCTTGTGGTTGCCAGGAAGAATGGTTACCAGCTGCCTGAGACACTGCCAGAGACACTGCTGCCAGAGTACCTTCAAGCAGGTAAGGTTCCTGTGGCAAGCCATGTCCCTGCAGCCGCCTCAGAAATCCAACGTGTGTGTAAGATGGGTTCAGTTTCCCTCCTGGAATGGGCTTCTATGCTGTGTAATGTTCTCCAGCTGCATTTAAGGCATGTGTTCTTAATTGTGCTTATGAGGTGATTGCTAAAGAAGTAATATACCAAAGCACAGAGATAGGGATGCAAAGTGGAGCAGTTACCTGCCTGTTAATTGTCTGCTCCTTTGCTCCACTGTGCTTCAGGCGTCAGGACAGGTAAAGAGGCAGATGAGTACCTGTAAAGCAAAGGGAATCCAGCAGTGGCTTTAAACTGAAAGAGGACAGGTTTATGTTAGACTTTAGGAAGAGACTGTTTTCTGTGAGGGCAGTTAGTCACTACCAGAGCAGCTGCAGATGCTCCACCCCTGAAAGTGTTCAAGGCCAGGTTGGATAAGGCTTAGAGCAACCTGGTCTAGAGGGAGCTGTTCCTGCCCATGGTAAGGGAGGTTGGAACTAGATGATCTTTAAAATCTCTTCCAATCCAAACCATTCTGTGAATCTATGATACAGCTTTTCATTTTTTGATGATTTTTCCTTAAACTATCTATCTCTTGAAGATTTGTTAAAAATGATACTGGACTGCATTAGAACTTAATGTGCTAGGGTGTTTTTTTAGATGGAGATACTGGTTGTATCAAAGGTTGAATTTTTTTGTAATTTATTTTATGTAATCCACAGGTTCTTGTGTGGGCAGTTTGCACTAATGACAGGAGGATTGCAACAATTTGTGTAGCACAAGGATGAATTAATCCAAAATAGAACATACTTCAGTAACAATGTGCAGTGAAAGACCTGCCCTTTCATTTGTTCTCTTCAATTATGTCTCTTTTAATTAAAAATGAATGTTGAAATATATACTGCTACATCTAAAAAATGTGCATGACTCTTGAGGACAAGGAGGATTAATCACAGATGATAATTACGGTGCTAAGGGATAATATTTAAGACCTAATAAAATCTCCATTAAATTTGATGACACTGAATATATTAAAAGGCAAGAAAGGAACAAATCAAGCTGCAGTTAGGAAAATTAAATGTTGACCCTGTATCAGATTTGTGAAATTATTTCTGATGGAGTCATGTTCCCTGTTATCCACTATATTCATATCAAAAGCAATAAGCTCCTGGAAAACATGCACTTCCAAATCTTCATCACTTTCAACCTCCCTACATTCCCCTGACATAATTACAACTACCCTTTTCCCTCCAGGACCACCTCTTTGTTCACTACTTTCATGCCTGGCCTCATGATCAATTGACTTGTAAACTCATCAATGGAGGTTCTTTTTGATGTGTCTTCACATTGAACCTTTTTGGGTAAAACTGCAAGGGAAATAACTATCTCTAGTAGCAGGGAATCATTATGTCAATGGGAGAAATAGTGTGGTAAGCTGCATTTGTTTCTTTGGAGTCCTATTTTTCCCTTTCAGCACTTAGTTCTACTGTTTTCTTAAATGATTATTGTTTCATGCTGTTGCATAAAATCAAGCATTCCAAGCAAATCTACATGGAAGATGTGAAAAGAGTAATTTTTTCTTGTGGGTCCTTAAATATGCCAGCTAGTGAACTAATTCTGGTTCATCTGAGGGTCTGAAAATATCTCCTGCTCATTCTGCTATGTGGTCAGGATTAATAAATCTGTCTTCTGAAAGACTTGCATTAATAAAAAGCAGAACATCTAACACACTGTAAACCTGTGAATCACAGAAAAGCATAGAGCCCTGGTTGTATTACTTCTGAAATAAAAGCATTGACAAGTATGTAAGTGCCTCATGCACTTACCTAAAAAGCATGTCAAAAGCAGTTTTCAAGAGAAATCATGTGTTTTCGTAATTTGATTTCTGTGAAATTCAAAAATTTTTTCAAATTTCTTTGGCTTTTTAGGAGCCTGAAGAAGAATACTGGAAACTATTTTTCATTAGGTTGCTGTATTAGTTTCAGAATGAGGCATAATTTTGTTCAATTGAAGTATCTGCATCTGATAAGAGTACTGTTTAAAGCTTCAAATAAAATGACCTGGAGCAAAAAAGCATTTAAGAATGTATTAATCATTCTAGTTTTATGACTTGTACCATAAACTACAAGCACAACTGATCCAAATGCTATTCTGGCACAGCTCCATTGACAATTTGACCCACCACCTTCTTTTTGGAAACTTTTAATTAAAATTAATTTGCAGAATCTCAAAAGCTATTTGTCCTGTGTGTAACCCACTGTACTGTAAATTAAGACATTTTCAAGAGCTTAATTTATTGAGATAAAATAAATGCTAGCCAAAAACTAGAATGTTCTGCCTTTTAACATACTGATCTTTAAAAAAAGTTGTTTTCCAGGTCATAAGACAGATTTATGTCAGAGGACCTAATCCCAGAGGATACCAGCAGGACCTGAGCTTATGGGATAGAAATTAGCTTGTTGTGAATATTCCTTTGAGAAATTAGATGCAATTTTTTTTTTCTTTTCCCCCCTCCGTGCTTTCAATGTTGTTTAGTTGAAAGTGGTATTTACTACAGCATCCAGAGTGCTTAGTGCTTTGCTTTTTGCTGGCCTTCAATTTTAGATTATAATGCAGATTCCAGTATACTTTTCAGTATTCAAGAAGTCAAAATTGCAGCTGAAGGTAACATAAGAACCTTTAACATTGCTAAGAGAACAAGATATAAACTATAAGATCAATTCAGTTGATACTGGACTGGGAGAAGAAAAAAATTTCTTCCAAATTTCACCATTATTTCTACAACAAAAATTATACAAGCTATCCCTTTCATGACACTGAATTACTTAAGGAGAAAGATAGAAAGATTTTCTTTGTGATGTTTGTCATCCATGTTTTATGGATTAGGTGTGAGATCTGGAAATGAAAGGCAAAATTATGCTAGAACAGGTTTCTAAGAAGTATGTATTAACCAAAGACTTGGTGTGTCTCTGTATTTGGCTTTGGGTTGGTTTTTTTGTTGGTTTAAAGTGGGTTTTTAACTTTTTTTACTTTTTTCTTTTTCTTTCCCCTGCAGCTTGTTTGAAGCCCGTGCGTGACTGTGCCCTGTTTGATTGTTACGTTGAGCCCTTGCCAAGCAGCCAGCAGGCTCGGGACTTCAGCCGGGCAGAGGTGAGAGGGGCTGCAGCAGCTTCACACGCTGTGCTGTGTGAGCAGCAGGGCTGAGTCTCTGACAGGACTTTAGGAATCTCTGAACTTCTCATAAAGCCATCTCAAACCCCCAGCTCAGCCATTTCTTCTGTGTATGGAAAGGGCTGACAGGCTTCTCAAGAGACATTCCCAATATAGCAGGGTTCACAGTAGTCATTGAGGACTTGTGGGATGCTGGAATCTGCAGAGGAATAGGCTCTACCTGTTGGTGCCCTTTAGGGCTGCTGCAGGAGGGGCAGTGGGGCACATGGGCCATGTTCAGATGAAGTATCTGCTCAGTCTGAATTGGTTGAAAATAAGAGGCTTCAGCACAGAATTAGAATAATAAAATCATGTAATTTTGAAAAGACTTCCAAGATCATCGATTCCAACTGTTAGCTCAGCACTGCCTTCTTTCTGATACTTGTAGAGAGCAGTAAGGTCACCCTGAGCATCTTTTTCTCCAGGATAAACAACCCCAGCTCCCTCAGGCACTCCTTTTGTACTCTGGACCCTTCACCAGCTCCATTGCCCTTCTTTGAACAGATGCCAATGTCCTTTCTTCTAGTGAGGGGCCCACAACTAAACACAGTATGGATGGAACAGGAGCTTTGGACTAGATCTCCAGAGGTCCCTTCCAAACCCAAGCATTGTATGATTCTGTGAAGTCTGCTGCAAACAAAACTGAATTAAGGAGAAGAGTTTAACACCGAGGTTAAGATCCCAAATCTTTGAAGACTCTATAGAACTGAACTAATCTTGGCTGCTGAGTTGCTCCTGAATATTGCAACTCTCAATATATGTGCTGTGGGATTTAAAGGTTGAGTGTTAGGGTACTTCATCATCAAGTGCCAGACTGCCTGCAGGAGCTGGCCCTTCTGACACTCTTCCAAGTTTAAAAAAATTGGTGTGTCATGGCAGCTCAGCAAGGCTGTTCTTCAGCTGTTTCCTCAAAATGCCTTGATTTGGGGAGACCCTGGGTCAGAGCCCAGCTGTTCCCTCATCAAATCCAGCTTGGTAGTGGTACCACCAAACAGAATCCCTAAGCTTCTATGGAATACAGTGTTCAGTTTGGGCAAGTGCTGCAGCCAGCACACTGTGCACCCAGTGCATCTTCTGGAGCTGTTAAAATACATGTTGTATCCCTGGGAGGTGTTGCTCATCCTGCAGCAGCTTGGCCAAAGCACAGTAGGCACGCTGGGCTTTGGGAGCAGCACTGCAGATCTGGTACTGCAGGGTGCTGGCATGTTGGCAGCTTGGGCAAGTCCTTTACCAGAATCACCTAATCCCTTCCTTATGGCCTTATTTTGCATGTCTTCCAACCTAAAATATAAAATAAGATATAGGTAAAATATAGAATTAAATTATATTGGAAATGTAAACAAATGTGTAATTATGTATCTTTCAAACACATAATTTAAAAACTTCTGTTTACATTGTCCAAGATTACCAGACTTTAAAATTACCTCAAAAGTGATTTGAGAATAATTTTGACTTGATTTTTTTGTTTTGTTCATCTCATACTTTTATGTTCAGAATTATACGCTGAGTATCATTTGGGAGGTCAGTAATTAATCTTCCATTCATCTCCTTCAGTGGGAAGTGCAGCAATTCACTGTTGCAATTTCATTTGTATCTTGGCTCGTTGAGGAATTATACCTTAGATACTTGATCACTACATTAAAAATATTATATTATCAATGCAATCTGTTATGCTTTACCTCTATGTCTTTTTAAATTTCCACCTATCATCCATTCAGGCTATTTAATTTCATTTCAGATGTCTGTTTTTCACTGTGACTGCTGAACTATAATACTGCAATAAAATAGAAACAGTTCCTGAATGCATTCATAAAGAAAATAATGGCAGGAGACACATCACCTGCATGCTAGGCTTTGTTAAACTTGAAAAACGCACCAAGGCTGCTGATGGAATGTTGTGCTTGGGAATGACATGGGTGACTGATTTTTGTTTACTGAGGAAGTTTTGTCTTCATAGTTTTTTTTTCCTCAGGTTTTTGTCTCCCACTCTCCTTTGGTTTTTTTCTGCAAGCTTTCTCACTGTCAAAATCTTAAAACATGCATAAAATGGCTTGCTGGTGTTCCTCTGGGCTCCCTTTAGAAATGTCATGCTCACAGTTCATTGAAATCTCTGGAAGTCATTCTGTCAATTAAAGCATGCATTGAGTTAGGTCTGTGGTCTCATATTCTTCACTTGAGTGCCACGGCTAGCTATGGATGTGAAATGTTTTGTTCATACCTTTTCAGAGCCCTCAAGCCATATTTTTGCTGTGTTGCTTTCTCAGAAAGGGTATCCTATTCTTCAGGTATCCCATTCCTCAGAAACTTTATAAAACAAATCTCACAGACCTTTACTGAGGAGTTTTCCTTTTTGAACTACTGACTTGAGATTTTTGTGGTCTTTTAAAAATGTCCATGAAATCTAGGTTTCTCAATTCATTTGTTTAGGCCAAATTTATTTCAGGGCATTTTCGGGTCAAACCTCTTCTGTGCTTCTTGGGAAAAAAAAACAGCATCACTTAATATTTAGAGAAGTTTAGGGTTTCTGACATTTGCTTGAATGTTTTATTTGGTTGCAGAGTGTATTCTTGTTCTTACATATAATGGAGGTAGAATTTGTTCCAGCAGAAGCTCCAAGAGCAATAAATGCCTATAAGTTGCTGCTGAAATAACAGAAAATTAAGGAATAAGACTAGAGAGAAATTCTGTGTTTTCCTATTGAAAGCCTGAATGGGCCTCCAACAGACTTGCTAATGAAATTTGTTTTTCCCATCTCTATGGCTGCATGTTAAAAGAAAAGAGTAGTTCAAGGATCAGCCAGGAGCCTTTAAAGCTTCACCACCAGGCTCTGCAGTACAGCTGGAGTTTTGCTTAGAGAGACTTTTCTCATGGAAGCTGGAGAAGCTTCCATCTGTCCTTGCACAGGTGTTACATATGGCTCTGTTGGGAGAAGCCTCTCCTTACATATAGTCCTTATCTCCTGCAGTCATTCACTGTTGAAATGCTCCTCTAACTAATTTCAGGTGTGGAACTGCTGTGCCTGGAGGAGCAGAGTTCTATTGTCTTTCTACAGGTCCTCTATTCTTCTTTAGATAAAGAAGAAGTTGTGGTGCACAAGCAGGTGTTGCCATTATTTGTGTCAATCTGTTTTCTGAAATATTTGACTGTGGAAAGATATGAGCTGTAACCATCAGTGTAATTAACAAATCTTCTTTCTTTAGAAGTCATCAGCTGAAGAGGTACCTGATAACTCTGCCCTGTTGCAAGATGGAAAGAAAGATGACAAACAAGGTATTCAAACAAATAACTTTTTTTTTTCCCATTAGGGCATAAATTATGTGTTTTTAGTAAGCCCCTGTGTTTGCTGACAGTGGTGTGTTTAATTTCTAAGCTGGCTATGTGTTGCTAAAGATTTAAAGAGACAACTCACAGCATCTGAGTTCAAGACAAATTTTGCTTCAAAATTAGCTGTATCATATGTGAATGATATGAAATGTACATTCTGAAATATGTCTAGCCCTAAGGCAATTAATGTTTTGCTTCTTACTTTAACAAAATTTTAATTGTTGTCAGGAATTTTTTTAAGAGTAAAGATACACTGTGGTCAATTTTCAATTTTCATTTTTGCAATTTTTCAATTTTTCATTTTGCACCAACACTTCAAAATCAGTTTTTACTCATATTTGAAAAAGAAAATCCCTATATTTTCTTGAAAAACAAAAGTTTTAGTTAAATTGGACTGAAAAGACTTGATTAATTCATTTCATTTACATCCATCAGGAGTAAGTCATGTGAAATTGAAGTGATCTTAGTGATCTTTCTCTTTTTTGCTACATTAGCTTCTATGGCTTCCAGAATTGGCACTGGAATTGGCACAGCCATTCATTCCCTTTTATAATCCCTTTTCCCAGTTCTTACTTGCTGTGTCTCTGTTGTAGAAACCAAACAGTTGTGGGTATTTTGTTGCCTGATTCTCAGAGCTGCAGATTATGTATTAATTAAAATAAAAAATATCTTGGCTTCCCAGATGTCCATACGTTAAGGCTGCATCAGAGCTGTGAGACCAGGTAGTCCACATTCCTGATTCACCTTCCACGCTCAGGTGGGACAGAGTTTGACAGATTCACAGTGTCCCTTTTTCAAAAAAAGTTTGTGAAGAGTTGACGTGTGTTTGTAAAACATTTTGACACGTCAGCATATTCCAGGAAATCAGTGTTTTGTTGACAAACTTTGTTTTGTTGTAAAATGTATGATGGACCAGTGAAGGACTTGAACCTTGAAGGTTATGGCTTTGAAATGTCTAGGGAAGATTTACTTCTTACTAAGGGAATATTTTTTCTCTGTTTAGATGATGAAGTTGTGCTTTGATTTTTGTAGCTGACATGGGAACCTGTTTTGAAGCAAGCAGTCCTCCTTCAGGGATGAAGATATGCTGTATTTATTACACAGATTGCTACCTTTTCAGCCAAAGAACAAATGCTTTTGTTCTACCTTTTATTACTGTTCTGACAAGCATGAGAATAGATCACTCCTGACTGAAGGATCTCCCCAGAAGTCAAGAACCTGCAGTTCAGGACAGTAGAAGCAAATTTACCTGCATTTTCAAAATATACAAGTAAATTAAATGCACTTAGGTTATAATGTAGTTATATGTAAACTGAACTGGGTTACAAGACCCAAAACTTCTCCCACATGTTTTGTTTGATAAAGGCAGATCATGGAGAAGGTAAGTTTGGAAGGGACATCTGGTTCAACCTCCTTGCTAAAGCAGGTTTATCCCAGAACAGGAGAGATTTCATTCCAAGTAGTCATTTAACACTGAGTGTTGCAGTACATCAAATACACTGTGGTACATTAAGAGCTCCATTAGAAAGGACGTGTAGGGGAATGGAAGGAGAATAATACTCAACCCCACAAATTCTTAACATTTGAGATTTGATAATTTGAGCATAGATCTTTCTGTTCTTGACTTTTGTGCTCTTGGAAATTGTTACTTGTTTGAGTGCTTCAGTTTTCTGAGGGTATTTGGCTACTTTTCAAATATGTTTGGCATTATAAGATGTCTAATACCAGTTTAGGTGTTCCTTTCTCAGACCTGATACTTCTAGATTTTGCCCACACATACTTAAAGTAATTATCTTTGCTTTTTTTTTTTTTTTTTTTTTCCCTTAAGCTCTTAAAGTAAGCACTACTCTCAAAACTATACCAAAGGAATTTCAGCACTTGACTGTGAAAGCAGGTAAGGAAAAAAAATGCCATGTGTTACCTGCATGAGAATTTTGATTAAGTGTTTCTATATCACAGCAAGCCTAAATTAGTGTAACTTGATTAATTTTTGAAAGAACCTTTTACTCTTGTTCTATTTTCCTACTAATATTAGCTTTTACTTCATGATGACTGCTATTTGTAAGATAAATATTAATCACTTCTTCAGGTTGTCAAAAGGTTTTCTTGCTTTCTTTGCCTCATTGTTAGTGTATGGGTTCTTCCTGTGTGGAAAATGTTTTAAGCTGTTTTTGAAAAAAGATTTTTGAAGTTCTTCTTCAAGATGCAAGAGCATGGATGTACCTCTTGGTAAAACATCATCTAAAGTTTAGAAAAACTATGTAATATTTTGGTAATTATTCTGAATTGGCCTTTTTATTTGTGAAACTCAACTTTCATATTTTGTGTCAAAGAGTTGGAGGACAAAGAGCCTTTTGGAAACACAGACCTTGGAGGCACTTAAGACACTGACCCAAGCTTTTGACTCAGGGCTTGTTTCTTTGTTGAAACCACTCCTGGTTTTTCTGTCTCCAGCTCCAACATACACTCCTTGTTCCTATCATTCTGGAAAATGTTATTTTTGGAACAGCATATGTCAAAATTACTCATTTGCTCCAGAAACTTCCCCTGCATTCAGTTCAGTTCATCAGACCTCCCCTGCCTTCCTCTTTGTTAATCTCTTTCTACAGTGGTAAGAATGTTTGTAAGCCCTCCCTGGTTGCAGTCAAGCTAAAATCTTGCTTTCTCTTCCTTTTGCATGAATGTTTTTACTCATGAAGATATCCTTGATTAAGAAAATGGACCCCACATGTCTGTCACAGCAGTTTTGTCTTATAGATTAGTTTATTCATGGCTGCTCAACAGCTGCATGCCTCATTTCCCAAATCTTTTTTTTCCTGGCTTCTTCCCAAACACTTGGCAGCTGCCAGATTTGCCATCTTCAGCACTTCAAAAGAGTGCTGCTTCTTCTTTACATACACACACACTCTTGCACATCCCTCTCAGGGAAAGGGGAGGGTGGTTGCATGACTTTCTGTTCTGTTCTCCTTCCCCCTGGTTTTGCCCAGGAGCACAGGGGAGTTTTACTTTCAGTTCAGCAATTATGTCTTTAGTACCTTTAGGAAAAAAACTTACTGTCACCTGCACATCTCCCTCCCCTGTGTCTTTCACCTCCTGGTCAGGGAGGTCTTCCCGATGGTGCTGTTCTCCTCCAGCAGTGTTGCTGTGTTAGTATACCAAGGGTGACAGTGGCAGAATTTCACTCCATCATCATGGCTTCTGTCCCTGCAGGGGTTCCACTCTTGCTGTGCTGCACATTGAGGATTTGAGCCAGCACATTCTCAGGTTGCATGCTACAACTGATGTGAAAAGTAAAAATGTTTATCTAGGCAGTGGAGTAGATGCAGCATAGTAATTGAGTGGTTATTTCAGGACCAGTCACCATTCTGAAAGGTCATTGTAATAATTAACCTCCAGCATGAAAACTCATTTGGGATGAAGTGGGAGAAATTTTACATGCTTCTTTGGTTGTTCATTTAGGCTGTTTATGTAAACTCAGGAAAGATGATAATCTGTGAAAGTTTTCTTTGCCATCAGAAGGTGTAGAAATTTGAAATCAGTGAGAACTTTATATGCTCAGCATTCTGAATATCTGGCCAGTTTATTTAAACTCCTAAGTGCAGGATCATTGTTGACTTTAGCCTTTTAAAGAATTGAGGGCCAAATTTCCAAGCATTTAACTTGTACATTTCTCCCTAGATGACGAATAAAAGATGAATCATTGAGGTTGATGTTGACTAGTGGGGAATGCTTTGTTTTTTTCTTTAGCCTTTCCCCTTTTCAGCAAAATTTTTCACCCAATCTTAAGCCTGTAAAACAAGGAGGCAGCTGTTGAGTGCAAGATGTTAGGCTATAGTCAAAAGTTACCAAACCAGCATCCTTTGGAATGTTAAAATGAAGTTGTCTTGCAAGAGGACTGTAGGAACAGCTCAACACCCAAACCAGGAACTTTCAGACCCTCTTTAATTACTGCAGACCAAGCTCCTCACTCCGTCAGGCTCTACTACTCCAGGAATCACACAAACTTTAGAATAATCAATGTAAATTATTTACTCAACAGGTTTAACTTGCCCATTTCAGGAAAGTTAGGCTTGTGTAACCATAGCAGTAGAACTATGGAAAACTCATGAACTGTATAAATAGTTTTGTATCATCTTGAATGATTTTGTCATCTTATGTGTATAAACCTGCACCTCAGACATCAAGTGTGCACAGACTGAACGTACCAAAATAGCTGCATGTTTCTTGGAAATCCTGCCACAGTTACTTGAATGGACTAATAATGAACTACCTGCTTAATAGTAGTTTTTTTATTACACTACTTCTTTTGAAAGGAAAGCTAAGTCTGGATATTCTGTAATTGTAGCCTTGAATTTCCTAGTTTTTTAAAAGCTTAAGAAGAAAATCCTTGGCAGTAGCATTCTACTGCTATCATTTTTTATTAACAGTCATTTTGGAATTCTCTCTTCCTTATATACTTTCCTGTTTACCTCAACAGGATGTCCTTGGAGACTTTGAATGTCAGTTTTACCAATGGGTTTTTTATATGAAAGACTTTCTAAAAGAAGTATGAATAGAATTACAGTCTCCATAAGAAAAGGAAAATTTGAAGTTCTTAAACATGGTTCAGCTTGGAAAGGATTTATACTTCCTATTTCTAAGTGGCATATTTAATAATTGTGCATGTAATTTAATAATCAGCAATTTCAGCATTGGAAAATTGGGTCATATGGCTGTAGGGAAGCAGTGTCTGAAGTTGTATTCTCTGGGAGTTTGACACAGAGAGAGGGAGGAGGATTATCACCACTGCATATTTTAATATTAATTCCCTCTCCCTTCTTTAGTTGCTAGGAAGAATTTGCTGCAGAGAAATCTGGAATGAACCAGTTTGGTGATGACAGTCTACTAGAACTTGGTTTATAAGTGGTCACTGCCAGCTGCAGTGGAGTTTATCCAAAACACCAACTAGCTTTGCATGATCCTAAAAGCAGTTTTTTTATGAAGAGCTAGTGTGTGGCTGTACATGTGCCATATGCTGCTACTTGTCTTCTGTGAGCCTCAAGCCTCCTATGGAGGGCCTGTGCAGTACTACAGTGCAAGGCATTAAAAACTCAGTATTTGCCAGCTGCTGCCACAGGCAGCTCCTGCTCTGTGGCTGGGAGGATCCCTTGTATTCTCAGGTAGTGCTGTGTGGTAGCTGATGATAAATGTCTGACTTGAAAGTAGGCACGTATCTGAAGGCAGCTAGAAATTCTGACAGGTTTGTTTTTTTTTTCCCCAACCTACTTTTTTGTCTTGAGTGTTGTACCTTGATTAGCCGACTGGGAAAAAATACAAGGATTCACTTTGTATGTGTACTGGGATCATTGATGCTGCTGTAATACCTTGAGGATATCTCAGTGGGATGAATTTGAAAGCAATCATGCAGATATGTTTTCTCAAAATTATCTGATACTAGTTAGGAGAATAACAGAAAAGACAATGTAAACCCAGGAACAGCCTTGAGGAATTACCCAGAGATGATAATTCAGCACTGTTGTTTTCCTATCACATAAAACCTGCATGTGGCAGGATATTTGGAATTCATCCAAATAACAGAAACCCATTTTTACATTAATGGAAATGTGTTTGATCAACACTTAGACTTAAAAACTTTCTTCCTTCAAATACCTTTCCTTCCCAAAGTCAAACCAGTCTCAACATGACATGCTAATGTTTTGTAATGGGTGATGTACATTTATACTTATTAGTTATTTAGGAAGGACATAAACCTTAGTGCTTTTGGAAGCAGGAGAAGTAATAGATACCTGGATTAAGAACAAGATGCTTTCTATGAAAAGTTGCTTTTTTCTTTATGTTGCTTCATCACAACTACATCCATGACTACGGGTCAGAGCTATCAGACCTGTTGTTCTTCCTGTGTTCTGGTAACCAAATGAAAAAGGTGAAGCTCTCACTACATGTTGGCTTTTGAATTCTTAGGACATTCACACACTACAAAAACAAAGGGGAAGGAGAAGTGAAAATCAATCCCCATTGCTCATGTGAGATGAGTATACTCTCACATCCACATTTGAAACACTCACATGTTTAATGGACACTGATTCTGTAGCTAAAGAGAGAATTTATTTAAAATACAGTGTTTTAGTGGTTCTTTTTTCTTTTCTATTCCAGCTGCTCAAGAACCTAATGCATTCAGAGCCAGACCACGATCCAGGTACTGCTTTCATTCCTGTTTCAGGAAAAGGCATATGTTCCTCTGGTGTTAGATACAAAGCATCAGAACTGGTGTTGAATTTTTTTTTATTTTTTAATTGGTGTTGTACTGGAAGTACAGCTCAGATCAGACAGATTTACCAGGAGGAATCTGTAAGCTATAGACCCTACATAAATACTGCACTAGGGCCCCATGATCTCTGGTCATAAGGTGCTGGAAGTTTTGTCTGTCTGCCCAGCCCTGCTGCCTTGTTGGGGTGGTGACTGCCTCCAGCCCAGCCCAGGGGTGTTGTGGCAGGACAGCTGGGACCACCCCATTGCAGGGAACATCCTCAGCAACTGTGCTCTTGCAGCCTGCACAGAGATTCCAAATGGAGGGCAGCACTGCACATTCCCACAGAAACAGCAGTAGTAGCTCAGTTCTCGGGTATGGGTGAGTGAATCCTTTATTGGCATCCGTGTGCTTGGCTGGTGTGTGATGGAAGGACTTCAGGACTGTTGTGTGCTAGAAGTGACACCTGCTGAATTTGGGTGTTTGAAACAAAAGGGAAGCCTCTGCCAGAAAATATTCTATATAAATGGATTACATCTTGGGTTGGTTGTCACCTACTGGTGTATAGCCATATTGTTAATTCACCTTAAACTTTTCATTTTTGGTGCTAGTTAGAGGACTCTGCTTGGGATTTTTTTTCTTGGGTAATAAGAGTATAATCAGAAGCTGTCTGCTTACAGGCTTGTCAAAGCCTGCTACTAAGAGAGGATCAGCTATAAGCATGGTGATGGAGGATTGAAATCCTCTGTTCTTAGGACCTATACTCAGAAAGACTGAACTGCCTTGTGTGCTGTTTTTCTGCTGCTAGCCAAAGCTTTTTAGTTTCTGCAGAGTTTTAAATTTTCTTGCTGTGTTACTAAATTGCAAATATGCAAAAAGTGTGCACAAATACATAGAACACCAAAAGCTTAAACAAGCTCAATAAAAGACACTTGAATGTGACTACTCTGTCACATGTGTGGCTGTCTCACATCTGACTGTATGTCACTGCTTCAATGCAAAAGTTGAGAGTAAAGATGCTTGAGCACATCCTTGAACTCAGACCTGCTGTGCTTGTTGGAAATAGGATGAAATACCATAGGGGAATTAATTTTTCTCATTAAAGAATGATTGGGATGTTAGGAAAAAATGTGTATTAATGAAATTCAAAACCAGATTGGAATATACTTAGTAACTGAGAAAACAAATAAAAACAGTGTAAGAATTTGTGATATGAAAAGTAAATCTGGTAAATTTGATGGTGATGATGAACAAGTAGAATTGTTGGTGGCTCCTCTTGTGGGTCCTAAAAATTCTGATTCAGAGGGTGAGGAGAACTCTGACAGTCCTACTAGAGAAAGAAGTAAATCAGGAAGTCTTATCTCTAGCAGAATCAGAACAAGAGCATGGAGTAAATCAGTGATTCAGGCTTCTTTAAGAAGAACTGTGGGACTGCTGGGAGAGCTGTCTATGTGCATATACTGTTTACTAACTGTGATTTATTGACTTGGAAACAGGATGTTGCATCTCATTGTGTAATAATCCAAATGATATGCATGATATTATTAAATCTGTGATGATGACACATAGCCCCAGCTGGGGGAGATACATAAGTTTGGTTAGAAATTTGTTTATGTATGAAGAAAAAAAGAGTAGTTCTAGAAGAAGCAAAGGAAGGACTGAGTAGGAGAAAATTTGAGGAGCTAGATCAAAAAATTGGGGAAGCAGGAATACCAGTTCCTGATGAACTTCTCCCTAAAGATGATCTGCATGAAGATGTTGGATTAAAAAGAGTAAAAATGTTGATTTTTATATGGAACTCATAGTGGAGTGGAAAAACCTAGGAGTCTTGGGAAGTTGTATTAGGTAAAGTGGGGAGACTGAGAATCTCCATTAGCTCTTTATGAGTGGTTGTGCAAAGTGGCTCATAAATGGACAAATTTGGACCTGGAGAGTGAGGGTAATAGGATGTTGCTCAATATGCTCTTAATTGGATAGCTGGCACTGGATATTAGGAACCTGTTTGGCAAAAAAAAAAAAAAAAAGGGTCCATTTGCCCTTAGTGGGAGTCATTTCTGTTTCACTCAAATGTGCTTTTGGTCTTGTCCTGACATGCAGAACGTGTTACAGTAAGTCTAACATCTCACATTGCCAGTGCTGATTTTGAACAGAGTCTTGGTCTTGCTTTTTCTAAACTGATAACTAAAACAGCTGAAAAAACTGGACAGTATTCATCAAAATCAAAATTCTTAGCAAATGCACCACACCACATTGGGATTAATGTGCTGTGGGAGGGCTTGGAAAGAGCTACTGAGCCATGTATTTGACCCATTGTAGTCACTTTGGAGCCCTTCAGTTTTACTGGATTTTGTAGAATTTGGTGATGGTTTCGTAAGGAAAATTTATTCTAATAGTTAAAAATTTATTCTATTAGTGAGAATATTACAAACTGCAAAATGTGTACTTGCAAGAAGTAGGTTGAATCTATACCTGTATAAACACTCACCCTTGCAGTTGGGAAAGGCAACAGAGACTCCAAGGGGTGTATGTGAGGGATTTTACTTTGGTTTAATCAAAGTAGTTGCTACAATTATCCTGCTGGTAAAGTTACATAAGAAGGCCTCAAGCTGTGTTACAAAAAGCCTTAAAAAATACTAGCCGTGTAAGCATGACTCATTCCTTTCTCCACATGCTTAGGTCCCTCTGTTGCCAAATAAATCTGTGTTGTTATAAGAGGGAGCTCTTAGTCATTAGAGCAAGGAGTTTCCACCATGAACCTGACTTCTGGTCAGTGTATTTTTAGGTACTATTCACTATAGTTGTTTAAAATTAATTTTTGAAATAAAACATTTTCTGCTTTTCCCCAACATGTTTTTCCTTAGGTCTTATTCTAGCACATCAATAGAAGATGCCATGAAAAAGGGAGAAGAGCCTCCTACTCCACCTCCAAGGCCACAAAAATCACATTCCAGAGCTTCCTCTTTGGATCTGAACAAAATATTTCAGCAAAACACACAAGGTAAAGTTTGCTTTCTTCGCTCCTTCTGAGACCATTCAGGTTAGCTATGTGCTTGGCAACCTGATCTGTTTGCAGAAATGCTTGGCAATATGTGCATGTGCTGGCCTTTGCTGAAGACAGTAATGCACTGCAGAACAGGAGTTCTGCTTGTGCACTTGTGTTACATTGCCACTGAGGGGAAAAATCACTGATTCTATAATTAAGGTGATTAAAAGGTTTTCTGGCACAGTAATGGGAAGCTTAACATATGGCAGTCTGTCATCACTGACTGTTATAACTCGTCTGGCTGTTTAGACAACTCTCATCAGTAACTACAGTATAATTGATTTCCATTACTATTTATTTTTTGTAGTTCAGAAGCAGGAAGAAAACCCTTAATGTTTAAACTGAGAGAAAGAAAGCAAACGTTTTTGATGTTGAAGTCTAACATATGCATGAGAACAATCAGAAGCCACTCTGAGTAAAAAAAAAAGGGTAATTTCTTTTGAAATGGGTGCATGTTGAGGGGAGAGAAAGAAAATGTAGAGTAGTAGCTGGGGTGAACTGAAAGAAAATGGCTTTTCAGCATGTTACTCTTGGAGTGTGCCTCTTGCCTTTAAGTGGGAAGAGGAGCTGTTTGTTCAGGGCAGCAGACACCAGCGTGGCTGTGCCTCAGCAGTGTCCTTGAACAGATCAGCGGTTTGTGTGCTGCACACCAATCATCTGACTCAAGGACCAGCTTAAACACAGTCATGTTTGTGCTTCAGAAGAAAGCCAAGGTTTGACTGTGTCAAGGAATGTTTAACTGGGCTCTCCAATGTGGCTCTTGGAGTAGAAAGAGTTTTACCTCTTGCTATATGGGACTGTTTTTTGAGCAAACACTGGAGAGAATTCAAGAGTCCTGCTATGTGTGCTGATCCCTGAAACTCAGTAGGAGTAAACTTTTTTTTTTTTCGTCTTACACAGAGGAATAATTCCTTATCTTTGTTCCTGTTGAGGGATCTGGTGCCTCCAATTTTGATTTTGTTATGCATCAAAATAAAACCCCAAACAAGCCAAGTGCACATTTTCTACTGCAACAAATCTTGGAATCCAGATAACAAGTATAACTGGAAGGAAATAAATTTGGGTTTAAATTTTGCTTGGAACACAAATGAAAGAAGAATGTAAATCCTTAAAGAAGTCATTCTGTGGATCAAAATTAACATCTTGAATTTGCAATGGTTCATTTTGAAAGTCACAAAGTGGTTTCTTTTGGGGAAGTTAATAAGCAGTGTGCAGTTTTGGGTACCATAATATAAAAAAAGACATTAAGCCATTAAAGAGTGTCCAAAGGAGGGCAACAAAGATGGTGAAGGGTCTGGAGGTGAAGCTGTGTGAGCCTGGATATCAGGAAATTTTGCTTCACTCAGGGGGTGGGTGGGCACTGGAACAGGCTCCCCAGGTCATGGCACCAACCCTGAGTTGGAGAAGCATTTGGACAATGCCCTCAGGCACTGTCACATGGTGTGACAGGGCCAGGAGTTGGATTTGATTATCCTGGTGGGTCCTTTCCAACTCAGGATATTCTATGCTTCTATGTATATCCAGCATGACTGGAATAATCCTATTTAGGTGCATTAGTTTTTATCCTACTAATTGCAGTTCAGAAATAATTTTAGTTTGGGGAGATTGGTGAATAATCTGCTTCCAGATCTGCAAAGGAATGCTCACTAGTACTGAGTTTTGTTTTCAGTTCCACATAGGTCATGTTGATCTATAGGTATCATTTCTTTAACTGTAAAACCATCTGAAGCATTTGTTTTGTTTATTTCCTTTTTAAAGAGCAGAAAAAGAAAAATATTTTCAAGTGAATTCAGGTAAAGACTGTGGCAAATCCCTGTTGTGGGTAGTGGAATTCTTTTCTTTTTTTTGTTATTCATTTACTGCTGCTATATCATGTTGGTTGTCATCTTATTACTCCTTTCTTCTGGCCAGTATACACACAGAATATTTATCTGTGATGGCTGGGATTTCCAGCAATGCATTAGCCATAGAAATGTGCTTTAAAATTTTTGCACTGGGAGGTAGCTGGACCTTCATAGCTGCACTTCTCTGTGATGCTGCAATGAGTGTTACCCAGAACAGACATTGTAAAGCATGAGAACTTATTAAAAGGCACCACTTTCTGAAATATCCAAGTGAATTTCTGTTAAGAGACAAAATCTGTTCTATTTTTGTTTTTTTATTTGTGTAGACTTTATATTAGCATCTCAGAAAAATCCTGTGCTGCTACATTCTCAATGTATTTCTTTTTGTTGAATATGTAATCTCTGGCATTTGGCCTGTGTTCATGTTAAGAAAATTCTTGGCTAGAGTTTATGCATTCCTGGAAGGACCAACAGCAGGTTTTAAGTAGAAACAAAAATGTCATTTTAAATGCATACATGACCTAGTTTACAACTTCATTTCTCCCCTAGCCTGGTCTCTAGTCAGATATGAGCCAAGAGCTCCCAGAGTAAGACTTGGGTATTGGGGAGGCCAAAATTGGGGCAGCTCAGAGCCCAGAGATCTTGCAGCCTAGCCCCAGCCACCTTGTAGCCTCAACAGCAGCAGTAAGCTAGAGTCTGCCTTGGGGTGACTCTGGGGCTGGGACAAGTCTCAGTTTAAGTATTAAACCTGAAAATGCACCCATTGTCTTCTGAAGTTTTGTTCAGTTCTGTTTGCTGCCCGTGACAGTTGACAAAGAATTTACTTCTGGGCAGTGACAGCAGTCTAAGTCTTGGTAGATTCATACGGTTCCCTCTGAAATACATTTTATTTCCCATTTAGTTTCATTTCTGAGTCACATAACTACTTTTAATTAACAACTCTGTTGAACAAAGGATACTTGTTGAGAAAAGAGAATTTGCTTTGATGAAATGACAAGATTGTCATAAGCAGTGTAGTTTTGTGTTATCTGAAAGCAGATTGAGCAAAACAGCCATACAACTATTTACAAATGAATTTTTGACATTTGCTTTTGAAACTCACCTCCTGCTGTGGCTGTCCCTGCAGTGAAGAACACGTGGAATGCAGGCACCATTTTTCACACAGGCTTCTAAGGAAGCACTCTCTGTAACCTGGTTTCAGCCAGCAACACGGGTTATTTCTCTTTAAAAATGTGAGGTGTTAAGTTCCACACTTGGTCAGGTGGAAACACAATAAGCATGTCCTTGCAAGTGCAGTGTTTTCTGTCACAGATGTTTTCCTGACTACAGTCAGATCTGTAAACTGCACTTAGCATTGCTGGGCTAGTGATGGCTGCCAGACAAGAAAATGTCCTGTTTATTCTAATTTGGTGTTCACAGGGAAGGAACAAGGGAACAGAATTTATTGGTGTGCATCCCACATCTCTCCTGTGTTTCTTCATACATGTTTCCCAAGCAGTTTGAAGTGGTACTTGTATCATTAAGACTCAATCAGTACAATTGTCTTTATGCACCCTCTAATTTTCATTAGTGCTAAAGGAAGACTGTGCAGCATCATGTTTTACCCTCTTTTTCATACCTCTGAAGAAGACTTTTCATTACTTCTTTACTTCATCAGACTTCAATTACTTCATTCAATTAAGCACATCTTTTCCTTGACCTTACAGGCTTGGTGGGTTTTGTTTGCCAAGTGTGGAGATTTGTGAACAGCTAATTGTATGTTGAGATAAGTTATTTTTTTTATATTTGCCTAAATCAAATTCTTTGTATTTCTGAATGGTCTTAAGTCTACATGTGAAATGAAACAGTTCATAACTGTGTAGGAAAGAGGATTTTGAGAATTAAAATGATTGTTGCTCTGATGTCATAGATGTTTTGATACAAACAGGCCCAAACAGTAACCACAATACTGTTGTTTCAGGAATATCTTTTCAGTTAGATTGTCTTTTAAGCTTAATGAGCCAAATGCAAGTGACTTTCCCTTTTGTGTACATGAAACTGAGTACAAAAAAACCCTGCAAAACTTCACCTAATGATTACTGCATTATTTTCTGTGTTCTTTTATGTTTAATTCTATTTGATAGGAAATGCCTGTGTCCATTGAGGTTAGCTGTCTGAAAGATGTAGTTGCTAAAGACAAGCTTTTAATGGGTGGTGCAGTTATGTTTTTGTATTACCATAAGTACAGATTTCTTAACTAAAATTTTATTTGAAAGCCAGAGTGACAAGGGGGAACTTAAAATAGTAATGTTCTTTTTTTAAGGCTGAGTTTAATTAAGTAAATTATTTTCAGGACTCCTTCCTCTCATTGCTCCTACATTAGTGTTGATTTAGTAAAATCCAGCACTTTCTTGGGATTTTGTTCATGTTGTAATACTATACTGTCTTGCATGTTACTATGTTGTGTTTATTAATCAGACCATTAAACATTAAATTAGGAAGATGAAAATTCTGAAGGACCTTTATTTTAGAGAAGAGATAATAGCAAATGCCCTCACCAAATATGCCATTTCACAAATTATTGTTTGCATAGTGTACGAGAACTCTAATATTGCAAGCTTCATCAGGTGAGTTTAGAGTCAAGTGAGTGACTGGTTGTAAGAGTTGTGACAAATTTAAATTTAAAATGTCTTATACGTAGAGCACAGAGAACACAAAATTGAGCAACTATTCATATTTTTCTCTGACTATGAAATACATTTTTTAAATAATTGCTGCAAAAATACTTTTTTGAGTTGCAAAATAATTTTTTTTTCTTTTGGGACTCAGACCCTGATCTGGTACTGGTGCTGTTGTTTTTTCCTAGTCCTGTTCCATTTCAGAATTTGATGACTGAACTGAGCTTACTCTGAATGAAACATTAATGTCTTCCTTCTGATTTGAATTGAAGAGTTTTGTGCCTATCAGCCTTTTAGAATTCTTTATGAAGGATTTATATGTTTACAACTGTGTAACTTAGTTCTTTGCCCAACTGGACAAGAACATAGTTAAGGTTAAATAAGATGGAGAAAATAGTGAGGACATAAATGGATGAATAGTTACTACATTATAGAAATCTGATGAGGTCACTTATTTTTGCATTTTTAGATTTTTATGTCTATCTCTAAAGACTGAGTCTGGATAGTACTGGACTGAGGTAAATCTTACCAGCCTTTCAAGTGTAGGTGGTTTTTTTTTTTTTTTACAATTTGTGTCAATAAATGTATCTTTTAAAAACATATATTTTCCCATTTATCTAATCTTAGCTCTTTCAGGGATTGAGGAATGATTTGCAATCTATTTTCATCCTGCTGCAGGTTGTTAAAATTAAATTTTAATCCAAAAACTCTCTATAGAAAATTGCAAAGGTTGAAATGTTCTTGACTAGCCCTATCAACCCCTTTTCATGATCCCATGGGGGTTACTCTGTAATGTGAAAAAATGTTCATGGAGCAGCTTTATAGGTTAAACAAGATAGGATCTGCTGTCCCATGTGGAACAGAGGTCAAGCTTCCTCCCATGGCAGGGAGACCCTGGAGATGCAGATGAGCCCAGGAAGTGTGTGAGCTGCAGGAGGGACCAGAGGGGTGGTGGCTGGTAGCCCCCTGCTCTTCCTGGCCCCCACGTGCCTGTTCTGAGTGTTTCTGTGTTGGAATTGGTCAGGGATGGCCAGTGCTGGAACCTCCAGCACTACCCCCAGGTCTCCAGAGGGGAGAAGCCCTGGCAAGGTGGATCTTTGGGAGGTAGTGGAGGGACTGTGCCTCCCTGTGGGTGGAGAATGAAGGTGAAGTGAGACTGAACAAAACCTTGGATAGTTTTGTTTAAGGGCAAAGGGAGGAGGGAGAAACGGTCCCCAAATAGAAACACACAAGAAAGGAAAAGGTAGAGAAAACAGTAACTAGAAAATGAAATGGTTTAAGGAAAATGAGGGACAGGGAGGTAAAAATACAGATGTTGTGGATATATGATGTAAACCAGAAAATAGATGTTTAAAAAAAATCTGTTTTACAGAATTTCTTAATGGTGAAATCCATGGATAGCACATTAAAACAGACATAATTTTAAAAAAACATCTAATGATATTTTACTTGTTTGATTTGGAAGTGACCCATCAGATACATTGTCCTAAATGGTCACATCTGTGAGTTCATAGTGCAAAAACATTAATTACTTAAGGCCTGGCTATATCTCTTCCTAATTACTTGGAAAGTACATGGATAATTTTCCACTCACTTAAGGTACAAATAGGGTTAGCCCATGAAACAGACCTGTAACAAGAGTGTGTGCCTTTGACATCAGGTGTGTGCATAATTTTCTGCCTGCACTGCCTGCTAAGTAGGTTCCCAAAACTAACTGTGAGAAGAAAGGTCATTCTGTCACTGGCAATGCTTTCTACAGTATTTCTACAAACCTGGTAACAAAGTTAATGTCAGGAGTCTAAAACAGGTTGTTTTTTGCAATGCTTTACCTTCCAAGGAGATATTAGCAAGAATTATTGAAACAGATCCCTGGATCAATGGTATTTCACAACTACCGTACTAGAACTCTTTATTAAATTTATATTCCTGGCTACAGCTTTACAGGATTTTTTTTTATTTGTTTGTTTCTGGTTTATTATTTTTTAGACATAGTAGGGAGAAGTAATAAATCAAATCTCTTGAGAAATGGTTATTTCACAATCACTTACTAATGCTTCTGTTAGGAAGGTAAATAAATGAAGTTGTGCAAAGAATGGTGTCAGTGTTAGGGGATAACCAAATACTAATTTCACTGAACAAGAATAGAAGTTTAGTAAGAAGGAGGTAAACAGAAACCAGCTTAGACACAGAACTTTTCTGTGCTCTGCCTTTGGCAACAGAAGCAGGAAAAGTATCTCAAAAACCTCTCCAGAATAGTGGCAGAGTGGAAGGGTGAAAATGCTGGCTTCCCTGAGGAGCCAAAGCCTTAGGTAGTTGGGAGAACTGAAGAATAATTCATTCTGTTAACTTATCTTTTTGAGCTGATTGCAGTATCTTACTCCTTTGCTTCCTGATAAAATTAATTGGTTGGTGTTTTGTTAAACCTGATCTGGGAGCTCAGGACTCTGAAGCAGCATATAAGCTGATGGAAATCTGCCATGCAACCAACCTCTCCCTTGATCCAACAGTATTGTAGCATCCACTTGAAAAATGCTGAATATATCAGCCAGACTCTCACTTTTGACTTGAGATGAGATCAGTCTCCTTAGGTAGGCAGGATCTAGTTTCAGTTTGGCCTGCAAGGTACAAAATGGCCCTTGACCCAGGAAAAGCACCCTTTCCTTCTTTCAGGAGACTGCTCACATATGTATTCAATTCAGATGGGAACACGAGTGTACATTTTTTTCCACCCGAAGTTTAACTTGTCTGAGGTGATATTCAAGATAAGGTAATAGACATCTAAAACCAAGATGTCATCCACATGTAAGGAATTAATATTAAATATCTGACAGGGAAATATTTCAGGAAATGTAGTTTTATATGCTGCTGTTCCAGTATTAATTTTCAAAAAGAGCAGGCATCCAGAAGCTCAGTGTATTATGGCAGTCTTTTCTTCAATACTGAAAACCAAGAGCATAAGTGACTGTTCAGTACTGAAAACCAAGAGCATAAGTGACTGTCATCATATAAGAGAAGTACAGCACCTTGCTTTTATTCCTCTAAAGGATCCCATGGGCCCAGACTCATTTACCCTAGTTTTGGAATTCTCTGCTGTGGCTGTATCTGGTGACTTAAAGACCTACTTCCATAGATTAATGGGGGCTGTTACAGCTTCTATTTTTCTTTCATCTTCTCTTCCTACGTCAAATAAGTAAAGGAGCTATCTGAGTGGTTCCTAGGATTGTTATTTTTCACTGCCACAAATAATGATTAAGTGCTGAGTGCTGTTGTCTGCTAGGGAGGCTGGAGGCAGAGTGGTCAGATAAGATGGCATGAGCAGTTCTCAGAGTATACAATTGCAGCCTGCTGTTTGTTTTAAAATATTAATCTACCTTCAGATTGGAAAACCTGCTTTTTAATCTCATGTGGTGTCATGTTAGTACTATCAGACCTTTGTGGTTGCCAAAATGGGGCAGAAAAATGGTCTTGGAAGGTTTCCATGCAGATAATCCGTCTTAAAGTGTAAACACACTAAGTAAAGAGCCATGAGTTTTGAACTGAAAACGCTATCTTTGTGGGAGTAACTAGTGCATGAAAATGCTGTCATTTACAGGAATACATGTGATATGGATACTTAAATCTATTTTTACTGGTACATGCTTTCCACAGTGCTCTCTGTGAGATTTACCTTACATGATGAGGCTTTGAGCAGTCTGGTCTAGAGTAAAATGTCCCTGCTTCTGACAGGGAGGGTGGATTGAACTGGTCTTTAAGGTCCCTTCCAGCCCAGACTGTTCCATGGTTCTGTGGCTCAGCATTGTTTGAATGCCAGCAGAAGTTGCTCAATAGCAAGAGGACCTGTGCAAGGCCCATCCAGCTCCCTGGGCTTCTGCACAGGGTGAAGACTTGTTTTCAAAGATCAGGGACATCAGCTTCTCCAAGCTCTGAGGCGTGCCCCTGGAAGCACAACATTTGTCTATTTGTCTGTTTGCTGCTGAGCCCCAGGGTACTTGCTTTTATTTTGGAAACAGACCTTGCCCTGTATTTGTGTTTGCTCTGAGGTAAGTGGTGCTGCCATCTCTGACAGCAAGAGCTGTGCAGGACACTCTCCCAGCAAGGAGAGGATTCTGGAACAGCTGGATAGCACAAATCACCTGCCAAAGCACAGGAAAACCTGTGAGTGTTCATACTGTCCTCTTTTGGGTAGTGACACCAGAGAAGGCTGAAGCCTGGGGGGTTTTTTGTAAGTTTTTAGGAGTCCTCCAAAGTCAGCTAACTTTTGCTAGTAATTGTGCTCACATAAGCATGATTTCCTTCTAACAACAGGCCAAAGATCTTCTGCAACAGCAGGAATTCTATGAATATTTCATGAGTAGCTTAAGCTAGAATTTTTAGGATTAAAAAGAGGAAACTGGGTCAAATGCACATGTCGTAAGCATCTAACTTCTTTAATGCTAGATTCATATATGTTGCATTTTGAAAGCTGAAGAAGGAGGTTATGTGTGATGGCTTTTTTTTTCTGTGTGTGGTGATGTGTTTTTTTAAAGGGCTATTTTATGGCACAATTACTTTTCCCTTTATAATGTTGTGGGCTAAATCCCAAGAGATTCATGAAGTTTCACAGTATGTCCAATGACTTCAGGAGATGCTTTCCCAGCACGTGGTGTCTGAGCTAGGTTTTGTTTTCAAATATTGTCACAAGCTGTAAATGCCAAAGCCACTGCCAGTGCCTAGACAAATGAAGTAATAACCTGAAGTTCAGACAAAGGAAAGGAAGGTTTCTTCCTTTCTAAAGATCAGTTGATTTGGAGAGATGGAGAATGTAGTTACCACATCATGCTGTTATTGCAATGGTCTTAAAAACAGAACTAATTGAATGCAAGAGAAAGAATCCTGATGACTGTTTTTGAATCTCTTTTACACCTGTAGGTGTGTTAGTGGCTCCCTGGCACAACTTCAGCTCTGTTTTAGTTGTTTTAACTCTCTCTCTGGTATTGTGTGCCATATTAGGCTTTATTTTATAAGATACAAGAGATGATGAAACAGAAAATGGAAAAACTCCACCAGTATACTATAAGTCTATTTGGAGCTGTAAATAGTCAATATGGGTGTTCTCAATGTTTTCACACAGTTTTACTCTCATGTCACAATTATCCGTAATGGTTAATACCTTTTTTTTCTTATTTTCAGCCATGTATACGTTTTTAGATTTGGTGTATAAAATATATAAATGGCTAAGCTGTAACATGGCTCCTAATGGTTTTTGTGGTCTTTTTAAAATATGCATGGAAATAGAAAGTGTATAAATGTAATTGATTGCTTAGCATTATTGTGGTAAAGAGCATTTCTAAGTTTATTACTGTTGGGGGTTTTTGTTACACAAAAATACAGCAGTGCAAGATGGGCTGTCTGGTGTCTGCCAGAGCAAGTGCTGAGCATTCAGTGCAACAGGAGCTTGGGGAGGGTAACCCAGTTAGTCCTGGCTGATGTCTTTGTGCCAGCCTAGTCCTCCTCTCTGCCTCCTCACAGTTGCCTTTGGAAGCTGTCATCTGTCCTGTAGTTTTGTCCCAAATGGGTTTTAGGTATTTTAAGAAAACTGAAAATTATAGCATTGCACCTACATGATTATTACCTTCCCCTTTGCTGGCTCAAACTCAAAGCTGGCATTATGTTCTCTTATAGGGGCTTGAATTAACTGCTAGGATTTGTCTTCCTCCTCCCTCTGAAATACCTCCACTGAGTAATAGCATGCAAATACAAAATATAAAACCAAAGAAATGGATTTATTTTTGGTTCGTTTAGGCTTTTGTGCTATTAATTCCATGGCAAAAATTTTCTTTTTAAGGCTGTACTCTATCACAGAGTGTGTTTTATCCAGTGTTAGTGCTAGTGTCCACATTGGATGCTAAAGTGTCACTTTTAAGAAGGGCAATATTTTTAATGACAAAGAACAAAGCCCAAAAAACAAGTGGACCCTGTTTCTGGGTTTCTTTAACTGGAATTGGATTGCTTTACCTACAGGTTTTGTGCCTGACTGGCTTCTTTCTCTG
Organism: Muscicapa striata striata; assembly: GCA_030060385.1. Lineage (NCBI taxonomy): Eukaryota > Metazoa > Chordata > Aves > Passeriformes > Muscicapidae > Muscicapa > Muscicapa striata. The sequence continues at coordinate 4,150,600 of JAREIS010000031.1, forward strand.
CTTTTTGTCATAACATTTGGGGTTTACAGCAATTAAATCACTACTCATTCACTATTCATGAAGTTATTTCAAACAAGCTTTTGCTCAATAAAGTTTGGGTTTTGTTATTAAATCTTGAATACTGCATCTTCATTAGGAGGAATTTCTACTTATCCTGGGAATTAATTTTGGGTTTATTTGGAATTAAATTACAGTGGTCTTGTTTGGTTGGGGTTTTTTATCATCATCTTCTTCTTTTCCCACTGTTCAGCTGTGAGGTCTGGCTGGCTGCCCCCACCACCACCTGCACTGCCCCCTCGACCTTCTGTATCTCAGGTATGGACAAAGCTTTAGTTCTTTGCTGTGTGTTATTTGTTTATTTATGTTACTGCCGCAGTGGTTAGCACAAGTTGGCTTGGACATAGCAGCAGTTCTTGCTTCCAAATTAATGAAAATCTGCAGTTTGCAGTTCCATGTCCTCCTTCCTGTGTCTGGTGTCTGTGTTGCAGTGTCAAATTACAGACTAATTAAACCCCTTTGCAGTGAAACTGACATGCACCCGCTAGACCTAACTGTAAATAAAAGGCTAGCAAAGTTAGTCTACTAAAATGAGTTTCATGCCTGAAGGCATGGGATTGATACCTGCTGTTGCTATTTGTTTCTTCAAAAGCACTGAGGGTGTCTGCGAAGGGAACCATGGCATGGAAGTGTGTTGCACTCCAGGCTTAAAAAAATTAATCCTGAAAGGAAAGCAAATGCCACATCAGTTATGTTGTTAAATTTCAAAGTTTCAAACCATTAGTGCTGTGCTTTTATTTTCCATTTTGGATTAGTTTTTGGGTTTTGTTTTTTAGAGCATGACACAACAAAAATTGACAAAATCAAGCATGTATGCATCAAGGTAATTCTTCACCTTTCAGGAAATGATAGAGGATCATAATCTTTTTCTGTGTTGTTGGCTGTGTTAAATCCTAGGCAGCAATATGCTTCATATATTACTCCTTTAGAAGTATATGATATATGCACTTCATATGAAGTGTATGATAGAAAACAAATTCACATGGGAGCTGACAGCCCTTACATATCAAAAGCTGATGGCATACCTTCCTTAGGCTAGAATGGTCATCACTTGAGCTTTGGATCTACCCTTAAGAATGTGCTGTTGAACACCTCTTACTGCACAGTGCTTATGATAGAAATTATTACAAGCTTGTTGCCACACAGCTCCATCAGCAGCTTGTTGTGCTTCCCTTCTCCCCATCCCTTGCTAGCACTGAGTGCAGTTTCTGCCTTGAGGACTGTAGAACACTCTGGTTTGAACTTGCATGTTTCCCCAGTCAGGATGGCATTAGCCATGCTGCCAACAGCACACACCCCTTAGTGCCCCCATCACATTCTTGCTTTGTCTGACACTCCCCAGAGAGCAGCATTGCCCTCTGGCTTCTGCAGAACAGCTTCCTACCTGCCCATCCCAGATCCCCAGCACAGCTCCCTTCTTCCTCAGCACAGCTCCCTACCTCCCAGTCCTGTGCCTGCAGCAGTTGCTCCTGCTGCTGAAGCTTCCCACAGCCCTGGCTCTGTGCAGTGCAAGCCCTCTTGCTGCCATGGGGAAAGCACTAACTACAAGGAACAAACCCATTGGTTTTAAGCAAGGTTCAGTTACTTGTCTGTTCTCTTGTTCTGTGATCATGTTGCATTTCCTTAGCAGGGGAATGACAACTTAATTTGTTTATGCATGTTCAGCAGCTTCCTTACCAAATACTGAACCAAGTGCTCATTCTACTCTGGGACATGCAAAATACAGGACCTTTCTAAAATGATAAACATGAGAAGATTCTTGATTTTTTTTATCTGGTCCTCTCCATTACAAAGGTCTGGTTTCCAAAAATAGAAAGAGTGGTTTCTCTGTCTGTTCAGTAATGAATGTGCAGCTGATGCATTGTTAACATGCATCACTTATATTTACTTAATGTATTTCTGATGATACTTAAAGATATTGAATCAAATATCAAAACACTATTGTACTCATGTCTTCCAAAACTGTATCTAAACCAGTTCTTGAAAACATAATGGGCTTCATGCTCATCACATTGTTTATTTTTTTTGTCCAAGCATGCCTGTCTGTGATAAAGGTAACAGACAGTAGGGAGGTATATGTGATTGGGTCATAATTCAGCTGAGCTGACCTTTGCAAATAGCATGTAAGCAATAGTGCATATATGGATTACCATAGTCCATTGGGGCCCTTGATTTAAGGAGCACAGAGGAGTTGGAGGAAGGAGTTGGAAGTTCAAAGCTGAGACAGAAACAAAACCTAAAGAAATGCTATGAGGTTGAAATTGCATATTCAGCTTTTTCTTGTTTCAAGATATACCAAACTCTCCTTAAATTTCTGTTTTAACTTATTTTTCAACAGTGTTACTGAAAATCATTCTTTAGTGTCATTTTGCTGTACTCCTGCAGTTAAGCACTGTTAATGACAAATGTAGCTTGGACGTGAAGCAAACCCTGCATATTTCAGGTGGCTGTGCACCTTCTAAGTATGCTCACAATATGATTATTTTGGCTCAGCTTTGGAAATCAGTTGATGGAGGAGGAGAGGGAAATAATTTCTTTCTGAGGACTATGGTTTTCTATGGATGACTGAGGAGCAGCTTGAACTAGTTGGCTCCTTAGAGTGAGATTAAAGGGCTCATGGGATGTAAAGACCAAAGAGCATAAAACAGAGGTACACAGGGGTATGTGTTACATTTCAATGGATCAGAAGTCCAGAATATAGAAATCAGAATGTAGAAACGGAACATTGACTTTGGTTCTGTGTTGTGGTGCTTTTTAATAGAATTTATTTCAGCCTTTAGGAGAACATTACTTTTCCTGTCAGAACCTCCAAGATAATCAACCTTGGTGAATTACTGGATCACTGGTTATTCAGAGCATGCCAAAATATCTCTAGTCATATCACAAACTTTCTAAATTATGTCCACATCCAACTCTGCTTCCACAGTCCAGGCAGCTGAATGACAAGGGACAAGGACTATCACTGGGTGAGCAGAGCACAAGGTGATACAGCTGATACTGTGGTGGATTTGACTTCAGAGCTCAGGGGATGCACAGGCTTACTGTGGCAGGCTGGAGTCTTGGGATGCTGTGAGGACCTGTTTATGGCAAATAGCCACAGGGGGCTCCTCTGCTCAGCTTGCTGCTGCCAGCCATGCTGTTCCACACCTCTGTTGGGCAGGCACCTTTACAGGTGGTGACTGCATCTCTTTGTACTTCTACAACAGCTTTTGGAGCTGGTGGATTTAACTCTGTGTTTCTTTTTTCTTGATGGCCTCTAAAAGGCTCTGGTAGTTCCTTCTCAGGATGTGCCTCCGTTGCCAAAGTCAGCATTTTATTGACTTTGTATCAGTCCACAAGCTATACTTGAGGTTTCCTCAGAGCTTTCACCAGACACTTCTCTGATGCAGTGATGCTTTTATCTGAGGTCCCTATGGTGGCTGTAGAGTAACCCAAATAAATAAAGATGGACAAAAGGCCAGTTTAAATAGTGTGGATACATCATTATCTTCATTTCATGATCTTTTAACGCAAATTCCACCTCATACCTCTCTGCACCCCAAGCCATTTTGAATTGATATTTACAGTAAGACATTGTGAATTGCAGAATGAACTCTTTTATTAGAGTCACCAATTCATATTGCTTTCCAATTAAAAAAAGTCATTCAAGTTGTGTCTCAGTTGGAAAGATTATGTATGGAAAAGCACTTACACATAGACGAGAGGGGTTTTTTTGGATATGTTATTTTGAAGTGTTTTCCTTTGGTGCATAAGCCTGTGTGTAACTTTACTGACACCTTCTGTGATCTCTAGTAGAACATCTCACATTCCGCAATTCTGCAGTAGCTTCTTGTATTTAAGGATATTTTTATCCATATCAGTTTCCAAACTTTTTTGACCATAAATATTTAATATACTACAAGCTGTTGTAGACTAAGGATACTGGCAAAGCCTTCTCTGCTTATTTCCCATGGCATGCTGTAGCATATAGAACAGATAACCTGGAACTTTTGGAGATACCACTGTGGGTTTTTACTGGGCTTGTAGAGAATGGGATTCAGTGGCTTGGATAAGTTTTCCTCATCCTGTCTTCCTAACTTGATAGCAAACTTAAGTCATCAAGGAGAAATGGCATAAAGGTGGCCCCAAAACTTTTGTGCAGATCCAGGGCTATACAAAGAAAATTTGTGTAACGTGGAGGTGCAAGAATCATGGTAGGAAGGCAGTAGCTATGCAGCTGACTTGCAGTGACATAGATTTCAGATAGAAAATAACTTTAGGTGCTCATGAATAACGTTCTGCTGGAGCCAAACATGTATGCATGTTATGCATTTCATATAGGCCCCCATTGTTATTTTTTTAATGGAAAACAAAATAATATTTTATTACTGTTGGCTTTTAAACTTTCAGAAGTCGTTTACCACAGCTGCTTTCTCTGGGAGATTTAGTAACATATTTATGTTAATAGGAATTATGGATGAACGCTATAAAGCAAATATAACTTTAGGATTTTATCCAACATCAGCTGACTGTCTGCAATGTTGCCCAGTTAGATCAACATTCCTTTATTTAAATTACTCTATTTCAGTACCTTCCTGTCCAGCAATGGAGGCGTATCTTCAATCCTGCCTGTGCTGTATAAGGGAATTTGAAAACAGTGGGACTGGAAGAAAACTTTGTCTATCTTGGCTGAAGAAACTGATGTTCCTGGTCTCTTTTCCCAGAGTCACAATTTTAAGCCTGTTGGTTTTGTAAATTCACACTGGTTTGTGCTACACTTTTATTTCTGAAGACCTTGGGATATGTTTTTCCCACTGATTCCATGCTGGCAGTTTTGGCAGGCACTGAAAAAATTGTGGGTGAAGGCAAAGTATTCAAGTGAAGTAGAGTAGTTAGGCAGCTGTTAACATTATCAAATTGAAGTGCCCTGAGCACAGTGCAGCTCTGAAGATTATAATCTCCCTGTGTTATACGAACTCGGAATTCAGCTGTCAGTTTAGTGGCCATTGTTACCATTAGATGTTATTGATTTGGTGAAATCCTGGAAATTAGGCACTGTGAAGGGTGATGGGTGGGTCACCCTCCCCAGTCACAGCCCCTGGTGGTGCTGGAAAGCAAAAATATTACTCATTTTAATGTATTGAATGTTCTGGTCTCCAAATGTTACTTGATACTTCATAGCTCCTTGAAGGTTTTTGGCCATTCATCATCCAGATTTGCAAGTGAAAACTGGGACGCGTTTCAAGAAGTTGTCTCTACTAGCATGCCTCCACATTCTGCTGAATCCATGGCTCAGGCTGGATTTTTAACTATCAATTACATGTGCCCATGCTGAGGCCAAGGATGGGGAAGGCTCCCCATCTGTCCTGCTGAGACCTCTGGGCCTCCAGAGCAGGATGGCCATGCAGGCTCTGTGCTCCCCACACCAGCATCTTTGGCTAAAGCAGAGATACATGGGGGATGAGGCTGGACTTCCTTACAAGGTTATTTGGAGAAAATACTCAGGCATTCCTTTATTCTGTGAAATTACCTGAGGAATTTCAAGTGTTGGCAGGACACTGAATTTCACAGGAAGGAACTTTTCTGTTACATAAATAAAAATTACCCCAGCAAAAAAGTGAAGATTTTGCTTTTGGCATCATGCAATTTTATACATGATTATACTCTCTCAAATAACTATTTTATATTAAATGAAAGGAATACTTTTTATCTTGCATTTACAACCACTGTGCAAGGAAATGCTGGAGTTTTTAAAATTATCTCCATGGTTTTGGCTGCAGAATAACATATGTTGTATAAACCATGCAATAGGTGCTGAAGAAGCGTGTAACCGTAATGAAACTGAAAGTCTTCTATAACATGAAAGATTTTGCCATCTGCCACTTTAATATAATACAAATGGATTATCTTCCTCTCATGAAAATTATGTATTAAATCTGAGACAGGCAGACAAAATAAATTGCGATTTAAGAAGTGGTGGAAAGTAGCACAGTTAAAATTGAATTTGAGGAGTAGTTGATGGATGCTGTAAAATCCTTTCTAAAGAGGTTTCTGGAAGAGTGGAAGAAGGCGAGTATCTTAATTAAAATGTGTTGTAACAATTTTTTAATTTGGCTTCCCATTTATCATAACAACAAAAAAAGAAGCTAAGAACCCAATGCCTGTATCTCTAGTGGAATGCACATATGCCTTTTTAGCTTACGTTAATCTGGTTTTGTGGAAGTTGAAGTATTAAAACAGATTGTTAATGCTTCCATCTGGGTCCTATTCTTTCCTTGTGAATGAGCTGAACATTGCAGCAAGTTGTTTGTATTTACTGCCTTTCTCCTCAACCTTATCACCAGCCCTCAGATAGCTCAGGGAAAGAAAAAGCTTATCAAAACTTCTGGGCTGCACAGTGCTGAGAAAGCAGGCAGCACACTAAGACCCTGGCAGCTTGTTGCATTTGCATCCCTGTGGGGTTTTTTTTCTGTCTTACCGTTTTTGGTTTTTGTAATAAGTAGTAAAAAGAATTGATGATTCAGTGTGGGATGCAGGAGACTCACAGAAACTGGAATTGAGATGCCTTGACTCCCAGAAATTGGCTTTAAGCACAAAACTATGAGTGTTTAGAAGGGAGCAAAATACCTCTTAAATGAACTTAGGCAGAGATGATAAAGATTGCAGTGGGCACATGCAGAGCATTAAGCATATTTAGTATCCTACTTTTTCTTAGAGATAAGCTGTTCTCAATAGTTTTGGTTTTTTTGCAAAGCTAAGCAGTAGCACTATATAGGTAATGATTATGGGCTACTTTAGTGAATGCACAAAGATAATTTCATTTCTGTGAGCAGTACCAATGACTACAATGGGACTATTTCCATGTGTAAAGTTAGCCTGGAGCGTAAGTGTGGGTGAAATTGTATTGCAGGAATAATTGAATATATATATACTTCACCTCTTGCAAAAAGGCTATCAGGTAACAGAAATATGAAAGCTTGGTGTAGATCTTTTGTTCTGGAAGATGTTACGGATTGTCTTGAAAAGTGGGTGTGAAATCTACATGTAATCCAGCATTGCAAAGCAAAGAGCTGGAAATGTAAGCGATGAACCAGTTGTTAAGATACTGTGTTCTCTTATGGTTATGAAAATCTTTCATCTGAGGCTTTCGAAGCGCTCAGTGCTTCAGTGAGGTTACATATTCTTGTAGAAAGGACTGTTAAGTATGGTCACATGGAGCAGTGAGGATCATGCAATAATGAGCATTTGGTACTCTTGATACTCTCCTTAACGATGAGGAATTATTTGTCCTAGTGCTCAATGCTCAATGTTGGCCATAGGCCACAGGTTGGACTCTGTCTGTGGCCATTGTGTTGGCTGGTTCTACCTTCTGCCTGGAAGAATGAGAAGGATATGGCTATTCCTAGAAAAGTCCAGGCTGTGCTAAGAAAACAGGAGATACTGTCTGCTAGTATAATTGGACTGATCTCTACAAAGAGAATCTCTTGGAAGGGTCTGCCTGTGGAGGTGGTGGAGTCACTATCCCTGGATGTGTTTAAAAGAAGACTGGGTATGGCACTCGGTGCCATGGTCTATTTAGGTGTTAGGGCATGGGTTGGACTTGGTGATCTTGAAGATCTCTTCCAACCTATGATTCTGTGATTCAGGAGATTTGGAAGAGAACACCCTCTTGCTCTTTTCTGTGGTCTCTTACCCTGCTTCCAAAATGAAAATACCCATAGGCCTGGTCTGCAGACTCTGCAGTGCACTATAAGCAGTGCAGACAACCAGGATATTCTTTGCCCATCTCCTGTAACCCTGTATGTATTCCCAGCCATACCAGCCAGCAGAAAAGCATTCCCAGTGTCAGCAGTTTACTCCATTCTGAGGATGTGAGACACCTCCATCAAAGCACTTCTACACTACCAGAAATGGAGTTTCCTTTGGAAGACCATTTGTATAATTTATGATTAATAAACCAACAGTGAAGAATTTAAACCCAAAAATAATTGTGTGAAGATGTATGAAAATTTTGAGACATTATTGTGATTGGAGGGAGGTAGTTTGTTGCCATGTTTCTGAATGAGTTGTGGGCAGACTATGCTAAGCATGGTATTAAAATGAAGAGCTAAAGGGAATTCACCTCAGCTGCTCCTGAAGGATCTCCTTTACCTTGTACTCCACTAGAGGACCAGAGTACTATTGAGCCAGGCTGTCTGCCCAATACCAGCAGGCTACAAATACCCCACATCCAAATCAGTGAAGGAAATCTGCAAAGAATCCCTCTGCCAAAAGAAAAAGCAGGAGTTATTTTTCCTTTAAAATCTGTGTGGGGACCATGTGGGGGTGACATCAGCCTGCAGATGTATTCATATAGGATGTATTTATTCTCAGAGAGGACTTTGTCGGGCTGGCTGCACAGCAAACCTTTGCAGTGATGCATGTGCCAGGCGCTCACAGTGGCCGGTCCCCACTAGGTGGCAGTTTGGGGACACGGAGTCGCTCCGTGTGATTCATTATGCAGCAGCTGCATCACGAAAAATTAGGTTTTTGGGGGGGTTGGTTTGTTTGGTTTTGGTTTTTTTTGTGTCGGGTGTAGCTATTTCTTTATTTGTACCCTGGCTGCCGAGCTTTGCCATGCTGATGTCCTGGCAGCAGGGACCCAGTGCCCCAGGCACAGCCAGGGGTGCCACAGCCCTGAGCACGGGCTGCAGGCTGTGCCTGGCACACACAGCACAGCACAGCACTCAGCCCGCAAAAAATGGCTTGTTCTCACAGGTTTTGAAATCTTACCCTTTTTGACGTTTTCACTGCAATTTATATTTGCTTTCACCAGAACACAAGGTTTCCCTTTCTTTCCCTCTTCAGTTCCCTTTCGTTTAAAACAGCATTCTCCTGCAATTCTCCTGCAATAAGACCATTTAAAAAAAAAAAAAAGAGAGAGAGAGAGAAGGTGGTTCTGCAAAAGTTTGGGTTTTGGTTTTTTTTTTTTTTTTTTTTTTTTTTTTTTTAATTTTTCTTTCCTCTCTAGGCCCCTCATCTGACTGTGATTTCAATTTTTTCTGATTATTTGAAACTGACGTCTTAGAATACCAATCTGTTCAGTTACTTCTACACTGCTTGAACATACAGGTTCTTCAAAAGTTTCATTTTTTTAATCTATACATAAATAACATGGAGTTGATAGCTTTGGGGTTTTTTTTCCTCTCCATTCTGTGGAATAAGTTAATATAATCTTGCTTTTGATGCAAGGTTTAGTGTAGACTCCAAGAGTGTGAGCACCAGAAACCGCCTGCCTGGGCAGGTTAAGGCAGGTATCCAGTGCTCCCTGCCACTGTCCTGTACCCTGGCACTATTCTGTCTTGTGCAGCAAAGCTGTACCACCATAAGGACTTTATAGTATGTGTATTACATGTCTCTCTGAAAGGCTGGGTTTACTCTTGCTGCCCCTAAATGGATGAATGGGTTGTCTAATTGATGTGGCCCAAACTTACTGTGTGGTTCTGTTCACTGTTTGAGCTTTGCCATCCCCAAATCATTCATGAAACCCTTGTGGACTTGCTAGGCTACTGCTAGCAGTGCTTAGAACCTTCTTTTTTTTTCTTTTTTAAACTATATAAAAAGTGGCTGTAGAAATCAGGGAGGTTATGAGTTATTCAGTTTGATGATAAATAAATGTTCTTTTGCATTCAATGGGCTTTTAAAGGTCTTTGATATTTATAGATGCACAAAAAAATTGCTTTTTTCCATTTCATTGTATTTGACCAGAAATCTACATTTACAGAGGAAGCCCTTCAATATATGAAAAGCTTTTCAAAATTCAAACGTTAACATCCAATAGTTATTAAAATCTTAAAAAATTAAGATATTCATATTCAAATACTGGAAATATTACAGTGTGAGGGGCTCTTCGGGGTTTTTTTTACTATCAGGTAACACTGCAGATGTAGCACACTTAAAAAAAGAGTGAGAGAGAAATCTGTCAATCCCTCTCCTCTCTCCTGAGGAATTTTACATGAATTTAAAAAAAAATAATTTCAAAACTTTTTCCTCTGTGCATGTATTTGATACTGTATGGTTGGAGAAGAGCAGTGCCACAGAACCACATTTCACCTGCACCTTTCTGTACAGCTCTTATTGTGTCTGTTGCAGAAGAAATAAAAATGGTATGGAGAAGTTACTCCTTTTTAAATATACCAAATCCAGTGCTTTCTGTTGTTTTTATTTAACTTACAGTTAAGCACTTGGAAACTTGTGACTGCTACAGAGCTTGGTGGGCCTATGAAGAAACCTGTTGGCAACAGAGAGCTAGGTCTTTGGTGTGCAACAAATTGTTGTTCTGGCTAAAATCCTGGCCCCTTAAAAGTTTGAGCTTTGCCTTGGGCTTGGTGTGAAACACAGGCTTTCACCTGTGTAGAAACTGGCCTCATTTGAGGAGGGAGCAGGGTGGCAGGTTGCCCCTGCTGCCTGGGGGCCATTGCCAGCCTGGTCCAACTTAGCAGAAGCTGGGAAAGAGAAGAGTCTGGCTGTCAGTGCCAAGTGGCCTCAGCCTCTTCCCTCCTGCCCTGCCTTGCTGCCTTGGAGAGTCAGCCCATATGTTCTGGGCAGAAAACAGCCCCACCATGTTTATAATATTATGTTTGCTGCTGTGCATCTGGGGACAGGCAGTTCTAAATCCTGCCACCCTCCCCAGTGTTCTGCCCTGCCCTGGTGCAGGAAATCAAAAGGTGCAGAAAACTTTCATGAGAGGCAAAGCAAGGGATTAACCCTCTGCTTTTATTTGCTTCTCAGTCAGATATTTTGGGAATCAGGTGTTTCGTTTTGCAGATGTGTAGATCTGGGTGGTGAGTTTTCAGTGGGGTTTCTGTTTGAAATGTGAGAAGGGAGGAGGGAAGACTTGTCTGCTTTTTTATGACTTGTGTTTTCAGTAACTTTGCTGGAATTTTTGGTATGGTTCTGGCTTTGTCACTCCAGCCTCACAAAGTTCAAAGACAGAGGCTTACTCCTATGGATTTTCATCGGTTTCAGGTGATAATAAGGTGACAGGGCATATCCAACGTCTTTCTAGCTTTTTTCCACTCTCTTAGATTTTTTTTCAGATTATTTTGGCCATAATGGTAATTCTAGAAAAATTCCGGGTACTAGATTGTTTACATTCAGAGACATGGTTCCTAATGCTTCACCAAAAAAATTTTCTCCTGTTTTTCCAGCACAGTAAAATGCAAGAATATGGTTTCATTAAAAATCCAAAGACATATGCCATCCATTCAGCCGTCACCCTAGATCTCTTTTCCCTACTGTTGAATTGTTAAAGTAACTTTTCTTTTGTGTGTAACATTTCCTTTCATTGACTTTATTGTATGTGACTACTAGTCATTTTCTGGGTGTAGCAATGACTGATTTGTTGTTGCAGACAGAGCAGCCATCTGAGGTTGAATTACATCCTCAGATGAACAGACCCCCATCGCAGGCAGAAGAAAACAGTTCAGCAAAAAAGGTGAGATCTGCACACATTGTACCATTATGGAGTGATTTGCCTTCATCAACAAATGTGGTTGTTTTAAGTTTAAAAGCAATTAAACAGATGGTTGGGGTTATGTTTTTACATGTTTGCTTTCTCTGGAGGTCAAGACACTGGAGAGAGCTGTGATCATATGTGACATCAGCTTGGATAAATCATTAAGAAACCTCTTAGTATGTACACATTGATGCACATGCTTTGAGAGAGGCAGCTTGTCATTTATTTCAAATCAACAGGGACTTGTGGAACCTTAGGGAAAACAAAAAATAGTTTGGTTGTACTCCAGCCCTACCTCATTGCAGTTCCTCCAAATTGTGATGCACTTGTTGATTTCAGTTATTGTAAGCACACCTGTTTGGTAGAGGTCAGGATCTGCCACTAAATGTACATAGACTGGGAGAGATTTTCTCAAGATGTGGAGTTTCTAATATGTTTTTGTATTAACTTATCATTTCTAAAAAGTAAACACTGAAATTAAAGTGGCATGCTTCAAAGGGCCTTGCCTACGGATAGAGTGGCCTTAGCAGTGGCTGTGAGTGTTTTCTCTCTCCTGGTCCACCACCTGGCCACCTCCTTCCATCAGCCCCAGCCACAACAGGTGTGGATAGGGGGCAAATACAGATCTTCCCCATTCTGGCCCCTCCTGCAGCCAGAGGGCACCTGCAAGGCATTTACTCAGCCCAACCAAGAACTTTTGGCAAGTGCTGTATGTACCTTGCCCAGGGAGCACTTCTTTGTGTAACAGGGGGCACAGGCAAACATCCAGTGTCATCATTTTCTGCATGTGACAGGGCTTTCTGGGCAGTGTCCTTGTTCTGCTTGTGCTCATCATATGCTACTTCTAGCCTGGCCCTTTTTCCTTGCTCTGCTTTGTAGCCTTGCTGGGGAAATGAAGTTCTTGTGGTCCACCTACTTCATGCTCACCCTCATGCCACCTGGTTCCCTAAAATGCAGCAAATCCCCAGGCTGTGGGAGGCAGGTGGTTGTTGCACTGCTGACCCACCTTGCAAAGCCTGGTGCAGCAGCAGCAGCCAAAGAGCCCCTGCTCAGGGATCTGCTTGGGCCCCTGCATACAGTATTGTGTTTGAAAGGAAAGAGGGATTTATCCTGGGCATTTGGTAGGGTTTGGGCAGTTTAGGGGAGACTGGGATAGTGTGTTTGGCATTACAGTTGTGGAAGGCATATGCAAGCTCCTCCCTTGCTGTATGGGGTGTGTTTGCAGGGAGATGTGCCTGTGCAGAGGATTTCAGAGCATGGCATTGCTAGAGATCTGTGCAGTCATGATGTGCTGACATCCTCATCAGAACATCTGATGATATTTTTAGATTTTTTTTTCAGTAATTCCAGAACTGTTTTTTAATGTTTAAACCTTTTTCCTTAAAAGTCAAATTATTTTAATAATTGTGACCCTTATAATATGGATGATCTTATATTGGTTACATTTTGTATCACTCATAGTCTTTTCTTGTGAGTCAGGCTGCTTACTACAGTGTTGGTTTTTTCTCTTGTAATTGCTTTGTGGTTGAATGCTTCCCTGTTAGTTTTTTGTTTATTTTATTAACATTTGGTGAAAACACAGTAGTGAGGTAATTTAGCCCAGTAAAATGTGTGATAGTGAAATTTCATCTTTGGTTTTGTCTTTGATGCTGAGAAAACCTGTCTCAAGTCAATTCAACTTTTTCAGTCCTAGCTTTCTCATTCATGAAATGAGGCAGTAATAGTTATATCCCTTGTGAAATAGGTCTAATAATAAAATACACTGAAGAGGATACGTTTATATTTATAATTTAAATCAGCTAGAAGGTGGTAAAACTACTTCTCATTGCAAAAGAAAGGATGTCTTAATTTATAATAATGAAAACACTTCTTACCACTTGAAGTCATAAAAATCCAAGACTCTGCTTCACCTAGAAAAGCCAAACTATTTCTTTGATGTAACTTATCAAGAGAAATAGCTGGGCTTCTGTACTTCATCATTGTATTTCAAAAGTGTATTCAGTGTTGCTTCATGTAAGAGAGGGAGAGAAGGGAGAAGGCCTTACTGCCAGATGTGTGAGGCAGTAAATTGGGATGCAAGTGATTGATTATTGATTCTTTCCAACTGAGCATAGTCAAAAAATAAATCTTGCTCTGTTTTTAATGCTTTTGGGTCAACTGGGGGCTAGTACATATGTTTATACCCCTCCCTCCATCTCCACCCAATGCACACTAAGCTATAGAACCCAGTTGTGAAGAGCCTGTCATCCAGATGAAGGGAAAAAACCACTTTCATTCATGAAGGGATTGCAGGAGTTATTGTTCCTTTTTCAAAGTCAGAAACCTGAGAGGCTATTACCAAATTGGAATTAAGCTCTGTATGTCTTTAAATTATGAAATCTTTACCAGCTGTCAGCAATTTATGTGTCACAAGCACCCTCCAGCCTAATGATGGGACACATCTGGCCTGAGTTAACATTGCTGTGCTTTTTCCTTTCAGGAGGTTGTTCTTGCTCAACCACCCTCCAAACCTGCCCGCAGGAAGCTCCGGACAGAGGCACAAGGGCTGGAGACCCCCGAGCTTTCTCCCACTATAAATGTGACTTCTTCCCTGCCAGCAGCCAAGCCTCACCTCCCAGTCCAAAAGTAAAAACCTGCACCAAAGCATGCCAAACTGCAGTGTGAGATCTGATGTAGCAGGGTTTGCTCTTTGTATAAATTTGTGCTTAACAGTTCTGTTTCTGAGAATGCTTCACAAGACACACGTCTCTGAAATCTACATCAGTCTCTCAAATACAGACTAAGCCTGTACAGGCTGACAGTGGTATTTGATAAGTAGATAACCTCTTCAAAGGTGTCCTGCTTTGGTACCTGGTAGACATGGCTGAGGAGCAAGCCTAGCTGTTGAAACATCTCTAACACCAGCATCTCCAACACAGCTTCATTTATATGTGAGGGTGTGTTTCTGCCTTGCATGTGTCTTCTGGAATTTTGCTGCTTCATGTGGGCAGAAATGACCAAATTAATGCCCAGGAAGATGAGTCATGAAATGCTTGATGTTGGTTGTATCCTTGTGATGTTTCTTCATTGCAAGGCATGTTGGAAACGGGCTTGCCACTGGTGTGAGATGAGCCACAGACCACTTGCAGTCCATCTGATAGTGGCCAAACCCAACATGTGTTGCTTGCTCTCATAAATACAGCTGCCAAAGCTGTCAGCAGCAAAGACTTGTAGGGATTTCACTCTATGTGTGTTTAATAGTGGTGGAGAAGGGGCTGTACAAATGGTGAGCAAAGGCACTTGAAACCCTACTGAGTCTGTGCATCTCCCTCAGCTGAAGCACTGTGCAAGCATTATACTCCACCATCACCCAGGGCCTTGCAAAAGACATCTGATTCAGTCTGAAACAAAATCAAGCTGCCCAAATCAATTGAGCGTTTCTTGGCAGACTGTTTATCAGTAGACTGAATCTGAGCTGCATAATTGGAGATTAGAATAAGTAATAAGACTCCTAGGATGCTCTTAAAGTACTATTTTGTGCTTTGGGAGTGCATATTCCATAGTGGTTCAAAGATAACAGCATTTGTTAACATCTCAATCCTGTCTTGTCTGTATCTTTCCTAAAATGTTAAAATGGCCACAGACATATATTGCCTTGCTTTTATTTTTTTCCTTATCATTTATTACTTTATAGTCTATGGAGAGTAGTTTGCAGGAAAACAGTGGAGCAGAAAACTGACAGTTCACTGGAAGATAACAGCATAAAGTCCTGTCGCTGTGCTGCAGGAAAGACTCTATTGCAAAAATCAGCTCTGCTGAGAGAGAAGAGCTAATGGGGACTGTGTGCCACTGGACCATATTTAAATAGGGCATCTGTTTTAGATCAAATCTGGCATTAAAGAGCTCTTGTTTCCTCATGTAAAACTTTGAAATAATCTATTTGGAAAGGGGATATTCAGTCACTATTTTCTGTATTTTCTTTCTTTTTTGCTGCTATTATCTCTCTTGCTTTGAATAGGTTGGTCCTTAAGTACAGGTGTCTCTTTTTATACCTGTCTGCATAGCTGTCATTCCCTCCAGATCAGTTACCACATGCTATGAAGCAATAAAATTTTTTAATTAATAAGTTCTTAAAATAAAAAAGATAAATCTTTTATTTTAGCAGCAAAAGAGCTGAGGGAAGTCAGTCAGTCATATTCATGTTTGTGGTGTCAGATGGTTTTGGTGGAAATGACTGCTTTGAATAAAAGAAGCATTAATTTTTGAAGTAAAGAAACATCAGAATCAGCAAAACTCTGAGACAGAATTTTTATGCCAATATCCTTTCCTTCTGTACAGAATGATTTTTGTATTTTCTGTTAACCACTCCTGACTCTTTAAACTCTACAATTCTCTGAAAACAGCTAATGCAAAGATGCTGCAATAAGCCCAGCTGTGCAGGGATCATTCTTAAGCTCAGTGAGAATACAGTGATTTTGAAATAATTGAGACAACCTAAAATATTTCTGTCATTCAGGTTAACAAGTTTCAAATATTCCACCTGATTCAGCCATCTCATTTTAGTATTACATTTTTTCTTCTCTTAAATGTGTAGTTTGTACCTGTCTTTGAAGTATAGTCCAGGGTGCAGAGAGTTGTGCAAAATGGGTGCTGCTTTTCTGGAATCAGCCAGTGTTGAGACTCCTAATTGAAATATTTTGTATTTATCTGTCTGGCAGACAGTCTTCCAAGCAGAAAAGGGCTATTCAGACTGCTATACGAAAAAACAAAGAAGCCAATGCTGTGCTCGCCAGGTTGAACAGTGAGCTCCAGCAGCAGCTGAAGGTAAGGAACACATTGAAAATCAATGACAAAGCTCTCTGCAATCAGGTGTCCCCTCCAGCAGTATTGAAATCAGAACAAAATGTAGGACAGTAATTGAAATAAGCATAGAGATGAAAGCTTTTAATGAGAGCACATTGCCATTGTTCCTTGGGTCAGGTCTTACTTGCTTCCATCTTCAGCAGGCCAGTGCTGTTACCTGTATTTTGCAGCAGGAGAAAGCAGAGAAGTTTGTCTAAGTTAACAAAAGAGAAGAAAACTGAACTTGTCGTTCAAGTTGTATTGCTGTCTGGAAGCTTTCTGACAGAGCAGGGCTCTGCTGTTTTTGTGGAGACCAGAAACTTGATGGGCCCTCCTCAGGCACATCTTGCACTGAGGCTTCGGGGGGTTCAAGTGCACTCTGGCTTTGGGGCTCTGAGCCTGCCCAAATGGGGAAGCAGACCCTGGAGGAGCTGCTGTCCAGCCCAGCTCCCACACTGGGTGGGAGCCCTTCCATGCAGCTCATGAGAGCCTGCCTGGCTGCCCTTTCCTGGAGCAGGGTGGTGCACGTGAGCATCCCCAAAGTTCTGACACAGCTCTCCTCTGCAGGAGGTTCACAAGGAGCGCATTGCCTTGGAAACACAGCTGGAGCAGCTACGCCCTGTCACCGTCCTGTGACTGTCCTGCACTCTCAGCAGGGGCAGAGCAGTGTCCAGCAAGGAGAGCAGTTCTGTGCAGCTGAGCAGGGGCTCTGCCGAGGCACGGGGGAGGACTGGCCTTGCTGGCTCTCTCTTCACCCCATTACGCACATTTTGCCTTTGCAGGTGAGGAAGGTACAGAAAACAAATACCTGACTATGGAATATTTCTGAATGGGGGATGCTTTGCCTTCTTTCCTCCCCCTTCCCAGCCTAATGTGTAAATGCCGTTTAAATGTGTAAGTTCAGTTTATCACTGAAATGAATAACCTGAGAGTATTTTATTTATGTGAAGAATTCCTGATTTATATACGTTTTGGCAGCACCTCCTGCCCTGATCATTAAGAGGTACAGCATTCCCAAATTCTTGCTTAAATTGAAAACTCATCCTCTGAGATGTGCTACTGGATGTTACTGATTCCTGTAGGATTGTATCATTGTAGAGTACCTGTGGATTTAACATACCATAGGAGTAGAACTTTGAAGATGTACAGAATCTTTATCCTCAATCACATGTCAAATAATTATTTTCTTAGTACTGTTTATTATGCAATCACGGATGTATTTTAATGTTAGAGAACTTGTATTTTATTAGTTCAAGTCATATAAGAGAACAGTAAAAAAATACTAAAATGTAATTATTTTGGAAATTAGGAAGAAGAAAATCTTTTTGAGCTACAGCTGTTTCTAATCACCAGTATTTGAGCACTTGCTTGCAACTACCAGTATCTCTGCATTCTTTTAGCATGTTTGAGATGGCTGGCATATAGCTGTTTTTCTTTTTTTTTTTTTTTCTTTAACCAACAGTGTATTTCTAACAAGAAGTTAAAAGTGCATTCAGGGCATTTTTATAAAAGCTATTCTATGTACATTTGTATTAGTCTGCTTTGTTGTCTTAATAGCTGCTGATTTAAGGATGTGTACAAGAGCTGTGCTTCCAGAAGAGGGAAGATAGAAGAAGTGCTATGTATGAGGCTATAAAATGTGAGATGGAAGTAATTGCCTTTTACAGCAGGCTTTTGTTAAGGTTCCTTTGCACATCAGTGGAGATGCTACTGATAGGAGAAAGCCGCTAATGCCCACCTATTTTCTAAACAATGAAACAAAGATTAATCTTCAACCTGCATTTGATCCAGGGCCAGCTGAATTCCTTAGGGAGTTTTCCTGGGTGCAGTGGTTGGTGGCTTTGGTCTCAGTTCTTACAGTGGAAGCAGGCTAATGAATGTTGCTGTATTTCTTGGGAAATACATGATGTCAACCCTGCTCCCCCCATGGGTATGGTGTGCTTTACTGCAAGGGGATGTCACCTACCTGTTGTCTACCTTGAACACGACCCTGCACGTGTCTCACTGACCTGATTGAAGTGTATGTGGTCGCCTTGCAGAAACGGTGCAGCAATTTTGTCACCCCTGTGGGTGTGGCGCTTGCTCCCTGTAGCTGTAGGATTGCCCTGGGGCTGAGAGGAACGAGAAGCAGGTTGGAAGCAGCTGGGTAACCTCTCCTTGGGGTGTGTCATGGAACGGGTGCCATGGGATATCAGAGGGCACTAGAGCAGCAGACAGTTTTGTTGAGAGATAAGCAAGGCAACACTGGGAGTGTATAAAGTGTTTAAAGGAAACAGTCTGCTCTTGCTGAAAGGAACGTGGAAAGGGGACATGAATCCAGAAGTCTGCGGGTGAAAATAAGCATTGGCAGAGTGCTGAAAGTCTGTTTTTGTAATGCACTAGTTTTGATTCAACTAAAGATCACTGTGTCAACAAGTAACAACTGTTCTTCTGGATTTGGGACTTCTCTCATGTGGCTGTTGCATAGCTGGGGTCAGATGGTCATTCCTGGTCAGTGACAAAATGTGAGGAATGCAAGCTTTTCTGGGAATCTTCAAAAGAGCCATTGCCCTCTTGCTAATGGTGGTATTGCTGAGAATTTATCATCATTTATTTCATTTGTTCATAATACTACTGAGTCATTCCTGAGATTTAATGAGGTTAAGTGCTTGCTCTGTTTGCTTTTTAGTTCATACATTGTCATTTGGATAATAAGACCCTACTAGGAAATAATAATATGGCACACTTGTTTTTAATGGGTGATTTTTAAAGGAAAGCTATTAAATTATTACAAAGAAGTGTGCACAATGCGTTTTTAAGGCAGTGGAGGACTTTTTCATGTTTGATAGGAGCTTCCTTTGAAATAATCTCCCATTTATTTCACCTGAGTTGTTCATGGAATAGACACTGTTCAAGGGAAAAGTGGAAAAGTTTGCTTTATACTTTTTCAAATGTCTCCCTTCTAAAATCCAGGAGTTTTTTTCATTCACTGGAAATTATGATACTTGCTTAGCCAACAATGAAATACTTGCTTGGCTGTTACTTTACCACTGGATTAATAAATAAAAGTATTTAACAATCCCTCCATTTTCAGCGTTGCAATCAAATACCCCACTCAGCTTCAGTGACTAGAATGTGAGTTGATTTGTATTCTTCTTGGTGAAATGTCAGCCATGATGATGATACACTACTTCACATATCAGTAAAGTGAAATATTCAGGGAGAGGAGTTAATGTGTTATGATGCAGGAGATTATTCTTCTGTATGTCTCAATGGTTAAGCATTTATGATAGGCCACACAAAATGAAAAAATGTGTCTGTTCTTGGGAAGCTGTTAGCATTTTGAGGAGAGGAGAAGCATCATGAAGCTGTGACAGTTCTTCTGGCAGTTGCTCCATTCAGACATGGTAATGGCTGCTGTTAACAGTCCCTGGCTAGTCCAAATTTACATCTAAATCCAGTATTACAAAGTTACCTTTTCTTTAGAAGAATGTGGCTGGAGCAAAATCATAATTTCTTGTAGAAACCTTTACTTTCTCAAATGTTCAGGGTACTTTCTTGAGTTACAGGTGAGTGATCAGCTTTAAGCCTCTGACATCCCTGACTCAGAACAGCAAGTAAGGTCTGCCTGCCCCAGCTGGCAGCCTGATGAAGGAGTGGGATCACATTCCCATGCATGAGCTCTCACTGTCCTCAGTTTGTGGTTTCTGCAGGTAGTTGGGCAGAGCACAACATGCTCAGCAAGAGAGGATAAATGGAGCAGGAGCACACGTCCTTGCATCTGAGAGGATGTGCTGACCATGAGCATGGTGCCCCTTTTCAAGTCTCCAGTGGGCAAATAAATATTTTTGTCTGCAGAACAGGGCTAGGCAGAGCAGGTAAGGATCTTCCTCAGTGTGGATGTAAGTGTGCACTCACATGTCTTCCTTCTGTTCATGCATTTCTTTATGGGTCTGTTAACATTCATATCACCTGATACCTGTATTTGTTTCAATCTATGGTAATTCCGTGGTGAAAAAAAGAAAAATGCTCAGTTAAGTGTAGTGACTGATTGCCTTTGTAGATAAGCCATTTTTATTTGAGCCTTTCAAAATAAATAATGACCTGGTAATTAAGCAAGGCAAACAGTTTCCATTTCTGAGTCATTCCTTTATTAAACAAACTACCTGTGAACACACATTAATCATTAAGGATCAATGTCCTTCTCCTAGTTATTAATATTATACTAGGATGCAATGGAAACATTACCAACTCTTTCCAGAAGGTTCTCAGTTTGCTCTTCCAGAGAGTTTTGATCATGTAACAAAAGTGTGTTTAGTCAAGGCAGCCTGGTTTCTGGTAAATTGCTGGATATACTGTTAAAGTCAAAATATTATCTTCAGACTGCATGGCAGTAGTTTTCCTGCTGGAAATTCCATGTCCACATCAGGAGGAGGAATTTGTTTGGCTATTATCCAGACAGTTCCAGCTTGACCGATGATCAGAGGGCTGGAGCACCTCTCCTGTGAAGACAGGCTGAGTTCAGGTTGTTCAGCGTGGGGAAGGAAAGGCTCTGGGATCTTACAGCACCTTTCAGTACCTAAAGGGAGAGCTGGAGAGGGACTTTTTATAAGAGCATGCAGTGATAGGACAAGGGGCTTCAAACTGAAAGAAAGCAGGTTTGGATTAGATATAAGGAAAAAACTCTTTACTGTGAAGGTGGTGAGGCACTGGAAGAGGTTGGCCAGAGAAATTGTGGCTGCCCCATTCCTTGAAGTGTTCAGGGCCAGGGTGGATGGGGCTTTGAGCAACCTGAATAGTGAAAGGTGTCCCTGTCCACAGCAGGGGGGTTGGAACTAGATGATCTTCATGGTCCCTTCCAATCCAAACCAGTCTCTGATTCTACAACACTGCCAAGGCTAGCCAGCATAGGGTGATGAGGCTGTGTATGGTAAAATGACCACAGAGGTTTGGTTGGGATTTGGAAACCTTCTTAAGAAGCATTTAGGATGGGCATAATGTGAAGATTGCCTGTTAGTGATGCATAGGTTGCTTTTCTCCCAGCTAAGCTTCTAAATCAGGAGGAAGAGATCCTGTAGAAGTTGGTAGCTGGGAAATGAGGGATCTCCATTTTCCAGTCCCATCAGTCTTTCAGTCTTCAGCATACACAGTCGTTGACAAAAAAATACATGGGTTCATGAAGCCACATATTTTATTGTCTAAAGAGTAAAATATTTTTTTCAGGAAAAAAAGTAAATCTTAGTGATTTAGTATCTTTGAAAAGAGATTATGTATTTTGAAGCTTTTTTCAGCTATCTTGATATGTGCTATGAACATATGCATTATGTTTTACTCTGTTACTGATTTTTTTTATATAAAAAAGTTGTATTGCAAGCATTATGGTTGTTAATCTAAAAAAATACCCCAAGGCTATTATATATTTTAATTTTAACTTATAAATTAGATAGCCAGATTTAAGTAATTTGTTTTCACAGCTGCAGACTGTCCCCGTGGTAAGCTGCAAAATGTATAGTGTTCTATACTATGCCCATCTAATTTTGGAAAATGTATGTGATATGAAACTGGGTGCTACATTAAAATAAAAGCGTCCAATGAGTTCAAATTGCCTTGCTTTTGTGGTTTATTTAGGATGTTGATGGTACAGATCTGCTAGGAGAAACTGTGATACCCTGTGGAAAAAATACTGTGTTGAAATGGCTGACCTTCAGCTTTGGAAGATGAAATCACTTACATTGGTATTGTGTGTACACAATTGAGACAGAGAGAGACTTATTTGAAGTGAAATCATATTTCCTTGGGCTCCAAAAGTCAAAACTTCATCTCTACTTTGTCAGGCCTTGCTTTGGCAGAATTCAGACATAACTCCCTGATTTAGCCTAAAGAGGGACACACTTTCCCCACTGTGAAGGAAAAACCATTCCCAGCCTCCAACAGACCCTCAGTCGGAGGGTGGCCAGGCAGGACCTGCAAGGGGACTCCAGGTGTTCCACCCAGCATCCCTGTGATCAGGGGGTTTGGCCCCTTGTCAGCTGCAAGAGCTGAAATTAAGCTGGGAAAAGGAAACCATTTGAGTATCTGGCCTTTGTGGGCAGGGAGCCAGGGAGGGACAGCATATTCTGCTCTTTAACTAGTGTGATTTTTAAGAATTATGTCACAGCTATCCAAAGAGCAGAGCTTTAAAAGAGGAAATAATGAGTGATAAATTAATTCTTCCAGCATTAAGCCATGACAAAGGATGTTTTATTGGCCTAAAAGTATGTCTCTGGTGCACGTGAGGCACAAGGCCAAGGCGTTAAAAACTTGTAAATATCCTGTGGGGAGCTATTCTCCATCAGCAGTGGGATGGATTTAGATAGCTCCTCCATTCTTAGTTTTTACAATTAGATGGTACTCTGGGGTGCCTTCATGCAAATCTAGATTGGCTCTCCATATTTAAATTCATGGTTCCAATAATCTTTCTTAAAAATTAAAAATGCATCTTCCTGCTCCAGAGAAAAGTTCTTAGTTGAAATAGGAAACAAAAGAAGTAGAAGAAGCTTCAAAGGCCCTTTTTTTCCTGTTTTTTAAGGTAGTGCTTCTTTACAAGAGTGCCTGCTTCAGTGGGATGTTTACATGGATTTTGTAGTAAAGCAGAATAAAGGAACATTAACTTAGAAATGAAATCTCTAGGTGTCTGTAGCCCATAGCTAAATTAGGGCTCTTTAACATCATGGTCTCCTTGCTCCTCCTGTTTCACAGTACCCTCAAATGCACCTTGGAGCAGGAGGCTTTGGAAATGTGAGCTCCACTTGCAGCAGGCTCTCATGTCCTCAGTATTGCCTCAGTACCCACCCTTTTGGGCACACATCTGGAAGCAGTGGCATTAGCTGTATTCTAGAAGTGTTAGCCCAGTAGTCCCCCTACTACATGCTGAATCAGTATTTCCAGTTAAATCCTGGATTGGTTTATGTTTATTGATTGTTAACTTAAATTGCATGAGGCAGGAAAAATATCTGAGGACGTTTTGAGGATGCTTTATGCATCAGAAATGTGATGGGCTAGACAAGACTAAGGCTATATATTGCATCGTCTGGTTTTTGTGGGAGAGAGAGAGGATGGGAGGGAGAGGGGGAGATTGCTTCCTTAGCCTAGGCTGATCCCAGAGGAAATGTTATCTTTTTACATGCCATCCTTGGTTCATGTAGGGAGCTCATCAGTTCACTGTGGTTTTCCATAAAACATGGGTATAACAGCTGGCAGATGTGCAGATAATGCCTCACTGCCACAGGCCTTCCACCAGGACGTCATTGCCTTCCAGAGATGAGCAGGAGCATGTGGGAAGATGGTTTGTAAGGAGAGTGCAGGAGGCAGTCTTTCCCAATGATTTACAGCTGTACTGATTGCTGAGAAGTGGAGACAGCCTTGCCTGCCCAATGAGGATGGGGTTATAAAAGAGTGGATCAGTTAGACAAGAGTAAGTTGGAGTTGGAGCTTGAGATCCTGAGTGTGCTGCAGTTTGGGATGGAGTCTGATGGCTGTGCTGTGAGCAGGTGAGGGACATGTGGTCATACAGGGGACAGACAGGGTTAGGGGCCAGGAAAGGGATAGGCTGGGGTTAGGCAGTCATGCAGAAGGAAGAAGGAAACTTGCAGAGAGCAGAGGAGGAGTCAGAACTGTGTGGAGCTGCTTATGGAGAAAGGAGTCAGAATTGCCTGAAAGAAGGCATGAAAAGTTTTTAATAAAGGACTGATGGTGTCAGTCCAGTCCATCTCGACATAATTGCAACAGGAGCAGAGCAGTGATAGCATGTCAGCCCTGTGACAGCAAATGGCATCCAGAGCCCAGTGAGGAGGAAAGAGGAGAAGGAGGCACAATGTCAGCTCTGGTAGGACTGTGATGGAAAAAAAAGGTGGCTCTGGAAAAGTAATCATGCTCCTGAGGTGGCAGGGAATTCAGTGTGCCTCTGCCACTTTGCTCCATGCCCACACAAAAGAATAACGTGCTTTAAAATGCTCCATTGGACTGCTCCCTACCAGGACACTTGGAGCAGGGCTGCCATGTGATACATGAGCTGTTCCCTTCCAAGGTCACTCAAGGAATTCAGTAGTTTGTGCTGTGTGTCACAGGTTTAGGTTGCATTAAGGCAGTGATACTGGTGTTGAGCAGAGTGATACAGACCACGCTTTGTTTGCTGCAGTTTTCTTACTGATCTGAGAGGAAAAGGCCAGCACATGATCTCACCTGGGTTTGTTTTCCAGCCTCGTGCTTTTTATAAAGGACACTGTACACTTGGTCAGAAATAATGGCTTCCTGTTTCATTAATGAGATATCACAGCAATTTCCCTACAGAGTAATCACCTCGGGTGAAGGAGGTGTGCACTTCCAAAAGTTTGGCCCTCCCAGTGGGTCATACTGGGGGCACCATTCTCTGCCAACAGAAGAGCCACTCCTTTTTGGGTGTCTCAGCTTGGATGCTAAAGAAACCAGTGCTGCCAGAGACATCAGTCACTTGAAGCTATTCGTCAAATTGTCTCCTGGGACTAAAAAAACCCTCCTTGGGAAAGGTATGTTTCCAGCATGTAGTACCATACCACATAGAGGAAAAAAACAAAAAAGTTGTTGCTTTGATTGCTCTCCAAATATCTGGTTGTGTTACTCAGAAGCTGCCTCTTCAGGGCTGCACTTTTTGAATTTGTTGCTGCAAAAATCCTTGGTAACTTTGTTCAAAGCATCCCAAGACTTTCAGGGGCTCTGATTTGGAACTGACCTTCCTGTTTCACTACAATCTACTTATTCCTATCACTCATATTACAGAAAATAGTAACACATGCATTTATTTGTACAGCCTTTTAAACTGCTGCTGCAGGTATGTCATGCTCCAGTTAGAGCTGGCCATTAAGTGCACTTGGATCAATGTCAGAGTGAGAGCAAACAAGTTATGTGTGTTTGGGTCAAGTGTGGCAGGCTCCAGGGCTAGTGTTGGACTGCAGGGGCTGAGGTGGAGGCAGGCCAGCAGCATCTTCTTCCTGCTCTGAATTTCACCACCATAGGTAAACTCTGATTTGAGGAACAAAAATGTAGTTTAATTTCCCCCACCTTAGTTATAAATCTAACTTAGCCTAATTAATATTTTAATGAGTTGGATCCTCAGCTGTAGTTCATTACTCTTCTCTCTAGTTTGATTCATTGCCTTGGTTTTTTAGATTTGGCACTTGCTTGGTTTAGCACAAACTGGGAAGGTGCTCACTGGCTGGTCCTTCTTTCAGGACCTAGATGAGCCATGGGGGCTCGTCTTTTGTTGTCCTGTACAAATGTATGGTTGGGTTTACAACTTTGCTCTGAGTTAGTTGATTGTACAATTGGCTTTGGTTGCAGGTGATGAAGCAAGGGGCCTCTGTGACACATCATCTGGATGGACATGGTTTTATTGTAGACTTGCAGCTCTGCAAGCTGAATATTGAAATGGTCAGTGGAAACCTGCACTCAGCTCAAACTGAGCACCGAAACCTGAGAGTGCATGACATAATTTGGGAAAAGTTACAGAAATAATGATATTTGAGACTAATAGCAACACTAGCACTGGACACACAAGGCTGTAGCTCCAGGTTGGCCCATCTCATTCAAGATGTCACTCTGACATTAGACAGTGCTAAAAAGTGTTAAAGGAAAAAGGAAGAGCCCTAAAGTTGTCAAAACCAATTCAGTAAATAGAGTTTTGGTGACCACTTCCTTGGCTGACATGCTGGTGTTTCTTCTGGCATCCCTGGAACCTGAAGTGTGAGCTCAAGGCCAGGCTCTGCTTCACTTCTGACCACAGTCATTTCTCAATGCCTTAACTTGAAATACCTGTAATGCACACTCAGCAGTATAGGAATCTATACAGACATATTTACAAAAGTTTCTGCTTTACTTTTCCTTTTGCAATTTGTTATATGATATGCATTTTTAAAATCTTTTCCTGAGTTATTTTTCTCCAGTATAGACAGAGGAATTCCCATCTGTTCAGCCTGTCTTCTTCCAGACATTTCTTCATCTCTAGTTGGTTTTGTTGCTTCTCTCTAGGACCTTTTTATTTTTGTTGTAGTAGTAAGGTAGCCAAATTGAATCCAGTTAGTTGTCATCTCATTTCTAAAGCAGTGACTCTGTAAAATACAGCATCATGACACCCAGGAGTTTATAGTTCTTATTTTCTTTTTTCCCCTTTATCTGGCAGCCCTGCAAACATCAGCTAGCATCCTGGAATGGTGGGATCATACTAGTGAATTGAGAATTTGTAAATAACACTATACAAGTTTATAAGAGCCAGTGTGAATCTCTGTCTCTCACTCTTTTTGCAATGTTTGCATCAAACCTGAAGCATCATTTTAAGTTACAATATTTTTGTAACATCAGATGCATGTGTGGGCCACCTTGCCCATAGCATATACATTCTGTAACTGCATTTTTTAGTGAACTGCATTGAAAATTTTCTGTGAGAGGCAGGCCTAAGATGACTGAAAGTCTGTCTTCCTGAAAAACAGTGCTAATAAAAGATGTCTCTTCAGAAGGATAAAAACTGTCCTCTGACCTTGTGCTCTTTGATTTCCACTCCCCTGGATAACAGCATTGCTGTGTGCATCTCCTGAGAAGGCAAATCCCAAGCTCAGGAGCTGCTCTGGAATTTATGGCAATGGTGGCTCTGAGCATGGGCTTGGGAAGCTCCCAAGGAGCAGAACCATCTTGCAGGTAATTTCACATCCTGAGGTGTCTCATTAACAGACTCATCTATTTTGTCTCAGGAAGAAGTGAGATCAAAGGCAGGAGAAGAGTGAGATAACAAAATCAGTTCTAATAAAAGTAATGGATGTCTCAATTTTTACTTGCCTTAAACAGGAGTATTTATTGCTCTTCTTTGAATTTTGCAAAGCCTTTTGGGATTTGCACTCATTTTTGTGCTCAGACATACTGCACATTTTGCCTTATGCTGTCTTTTATCATTAGGGAAGAAATAATAATTCAGGCCTCAAATTTAGCTTTTGTCTAAAAGAAATGAGGTTGATACATGCAGTGCCTACACAATAGGATACCATATAATCCCCTCATCTGTTAGAAGGGCACAAGTTATTTATGTTAATCCTCAACCTAGATATATCTGTTTGTAGCTGTTACTTTCTGACAGTAGTTTCATTATGCATCTTTTACTGCAATGGGAAGTGGGTGACACAGGGGAGATGTGAACTTGTTTGCTGCACGTGTAAGTTTGCTGTAGGCAAGTGCTTTAGGTTTAAAGCAGTAACTGTGCAGGTCAAGGGTAGCCACACTACTCAGAGAGGTTGGTCTTTTTTCATTGTCCAGGCGGAATAAATTGCAAAGTCAATGCACATCACAAACTGGCAAAACTATATTAAATTCTAAAAGTTCTTTAGGAGCATAAGAAAGTAATAGGAAAAACAATTTTATCTAAAAGAGGTTTCATTTTCACTTTCTGTGTGTCATGTTGGCCAAGGTGTGACAAGCCTCAGTGAATGATATTTATGAACCCAGATTTCAAAACCATGAGGTGAGCTTAAAAACAGTGAGATCTAAAAATTAATTGGGAAGTTTGCTTAATGTGACTTCTGGCCC
Organism: Muscicapa striata striata; assembly: GCA_030060385.1. Taxonomy (NCBI): domain Eukaryota; kingdom Metazoa; phylum Chordata; class Aves; order Passeriformes; family Muscicapidae; genus Muscicapa; species Muscicapa striata. The sequence continues at coordinate 4,178,516 of JAREIS010000031.1, forward strand.
CTGAATTTTTACTCAGGGCCCCTTTTTAATTCTTGGCCACAGATTTTTCTGAATTAAAGCTAAGCTTACCCTTATTTAAATCCCTTGCTTCCAACAGCTGGAGCTTTAAGAAATACAGTCAGTACTGGGAGAAAGCAGATAGGCAGCAGTGCTCTTCAGCTGTCAATACCCATGCAGCAGCACTGCTCCATTCTCAAGCATTGTATGCAGTGTATAAAAAATAGCCTGAAGGTTCTACCAGTGGAGGGCTCAGTAACTGTGACTTCCAAGGACTTATTGCAAAGGACTAAACCTGTGTGCCCTGAACTTTCCTCTGGGACCAAGGCTTACCTTCTCAGAGGAGACTGCCAGCATGTTTGGGACTATTAGGTGCCCAGTAGCAGGACTAGAGGCAGTGGGACAAACTGAAGCACAGGAGGTTCCCTCTGAACCTCAGGAAACACTTTTTTTCATTATGAGGGTAGCACAAGTTGCCCAGAGAGGTTTGTAGACATTCACTTCTTGGAAATATTCAAAAGCTGTGGGTCATGCCAAGGACATGGGTCAGGAAAACCAGGTCTAGGTGGCCCTGCTTGGGGTGATTTCCAGAGATCCCTTCCAACCTCAACCAGTGTGTGATTTCTGATAAAAAAGGTCAATATTGTCCCATTAGAAATAGGAGCATCCATCTGCATTGACCACTGTATCCAGCTTTATAAAAGAAATTGGAAGACATTCCTTGCTGGGTTTTGCTTATGATTTGTAGCCTGCTTGTATCTTATGTTTAGGTAGTAGCTGATCATAATTATTTAGCTAAGTGTTTCTCCAGGGATAATTAATGAAACTGAGTTCTTGTTTCTGTGCCCTGGAGAGGCAGGAGAGCAGGGATCTTCCTTGAGGCAAACAGGATTGGCCTCAGCACATAACCCACTTTTTTGAGGACTGTAATTTTTCAGACACTAAATTATTTAATCAGCAGTGACCTAATAACATGTATGTGGCAGGTGCAACAGGGCTCAGGGAACTAATGAAGTATGGATGGCCCTGGCTCAAGAGTAGAGGGGATGAATTGGGAAGCTAATATGGGATGAGCCAGCCAAAGAGATTATTTTCTTGCACAGGCAACAGGCAGAGCTCCTCAAAGCTGTCTGACATCCTACCTTCCTAGAAATCCACTCTTTTAAACTTGTGGACTGGATTCTTTGGCCCCCAAAGAGAGGATGCCTTTTCCCTTATCTGTAATCAGCTGACAAGGAAATAGAGACCTGGACTTCATTCAGCATTAGCATGAAGAAACCTAAACTGGTGGGAGTGGCTGGGGGCAGGTGCTGAGCATTGCCAGCCAGTGTCCAGCACAGTGCACAGCAGCAGGGGGCCCTGGCAGGAAGCTGCTGGTAAATGTGGGTATTTATGGGGTGGGGTACAGTTATATTCATAAAATATTATCCTGAGGAAATAATCTGTTTATTTTTGAGATGAAGACATTTTTGAGGCTGTCTTTGCTGTCGTGGTGTTTGATTCTTTGCCACTGACATGGCAGATAGGAGTCTGACTCTCAGGTGCCTGCATCCAGAAAGGAAGGATAGTCCAGGCATTAGGGCATGAGCCATGTAAACCTGGGTTCAGATCCTTCTCTTTGGTCCAGGTAAGCCATCAGAGGTGCAGTTAACCTTTCTTGATTCCACCTGGTTTGGAATTAAAGCTCTGGTGTCTACCTGCCTGGGCTCCCTCTGCTCTAAGAAGGAGAGAAGAGCACTTTTGGAGGGCAGGCTCCTGCCATGCCACCTTGCTGGTGGGCACAGAAGGGCTGCCAGCACGTCACCATGGCCTGTCACTCCTGCCTTAAACCCCCTTGCAGCAGCAGCACTGCTCTCCTGCCTTCCCAGCCCTGCAGCTGCTCCTTCCTGCCATGGCAATGCCCTGTGAGCCCTGCTGCCACCTGGCCAGGGGAGAAAAATGAGCTAACACCAACCTGACAAAAACATAAGTCCTTCTTTTGGCTTGTGACGAGGCCATTCGTGGAGCCAGGGCTGAGGAAAGGATCAGCAGCCAAACCAGGAGCCCATGCCATCCCCATGTCTACACTGAGTACCCAAATACCTTCTGCAAACAAGGCCATTATCTGTGATGGGCTCCTGGAAAAGACCTAAGGCTGTTTGGCCAAGTAAAGGCAGAGCCAAGTCCTTACCCAGCCCTGCAGAGATTTAGAGCAGCACAGTGTGAGGAGCCCTCCTCCCCGTGTTTGGGCAGGGCAGCCCAGCAAGGGGACACGTCTGGGTGGCACTGTGACTCATGGCTCAGCTGGCCCATGTGCACCCTTAATCCAGCCAGTCTGATTCTCACATCGAGATGCTTTGAAAGTTTGAGAAAGTTTGCTTTACTCTTGATTCCCCATTTTTGCACAGCTCACTCTATCTGGGCCTGAAAGTCAAAGCACTGCAATGTTGCAATAACAGCTGAGCTTGCAAGCCTCCTATCCCAGCTGATAATTAAATGCAGAATATCTCTAGAAAAACTCATATCTAGAGAAGACAAGCCCAGCTGTTTTTAAAAAACCCCAAACAACTGAAATAAACATCTGAATCTGCAGGTGCTTGTACAAATTAAAGCTGCTGTCCCCTTCTCAGGTTAAAGATTTAGCTGAGGTCATGAAGAACCTCTCCTATTGTTTAAAGCTGCTGGTGCATAAGCTCATAGTTGTGTTAAGCAGCTATTGGCAGGGACACAAAGTGTCCAGAGCCATCCTCCCGACATCTACTGTTTGAAAAGATGGATTGTCTGCAGGCACAGCCTGAGCCAGTAGTGTACCTTCCCAGCCAGTGCAGGGACACGGATCAGGCTTTGCAGGAAGGGTTATTTACTCAAGGCTGGCTGAGGGTAGGGCTTCACCTGGAGCCAGCTGGCCTCAGCCAAGGTAGGATTGATGGTGCCTGCATGTTGGTGGGAAGGAAAGATCCCCTTGATTATAGATTATGTCTATTGTGTACCTCTCTGGCTTGCATGGGGAGCTGAGCAAAACATCAGCACAACAGAGCAGCTGACCTGAACAAATGGTTGTTTTTCCTCTGTTCAGTTGTGGCTTTTTCTGGGTTTAATTTGCTCCCAGACTGCAGTACAGAGAGCAATACCTGCATACCCTGAGACTGGGCTGGCACAGTGCAATCCTCCCAGCAGTGGCAGTGGGGGACATAAGCACCACTTGCCTTGGGTACATCTTGTCTGAGAAATATCTGTGTCTTATCCCTGGTTTCCATGGTCTGTCTGGGGACAGCTCTAAAAGCTGGAAATGGCCTGGCACTCCTCTGGTGGAAGACCACCCAGTTTTCTCAATGGTGACATTTCAGTGTTTTGACTGAAAAGCAGCAGCCTGGGTGTGAGCAGTGTGAGCAGTTTGGGGTCCAGGGGAGAGATGAGGCTGCCAGGGGCACCCAGCACCCCCAGGTGCTCTCCAGGCAGCACCTGCCAGGCTGGAGGGGATCCAGTGCCCACCACCAGGGCGGGGCCAGGCAGAGCTGCCACGTGAAGTGCTTCAGCTTCTCATGTATATGCCATAAAGACTCCAGGGCACTTTCATCAAGAGGTCTTTCTGTTCCTTCAGTCTATAAAATCTTGATCTGGTAATTTTTGGACAATATTTATTCCTTCAGGCTTATATGGGTGGGAGGAGGATGGGAAGATGGGAAGAAGCCAGTGCTTGTTCCCAGGGGCAGGAAGGGCATTTTGAAGGACATGCTGTACATCAGTGCTTTTGTGGAAGGTAGAAACACTTGAACTCTTGGAGAAGTGTGCTTCATAAATCAAAGAAAAGCTTTCCTGAAAATAGGAGGTTGGAGCAAACAGGGGAGGTGATGGGTAAACACTTGTGTGGTTCATGGCTGCCTCATTCTTCACAGAATTAGCTGTTTAACACAGCATTAAAATGCTCTGCAGGAATTAAAAGGAGACATATCTAGCCTTTGTATTTGTGAAATGAATTTTGAAAACTGTGGATCAAGTTCAAGCTGCCATTGAGTTTGCTTCCCAGGTCTACAGAAGTCTTGAAACCACAGTTTTGAGAGAGGCTATTAACTCCTTAACCTCAAGATGTGCATGACAGGCAGTGTTGTTAAGGGTTCCCTCACTAATCACTTCTGTGGGCTCCAGTCAGCTGACACACACATTCCTCAGCTCCAGACAGCTCCTCAGACAGCCAAATGTAAGGACCCTCCTCTAAAGCAGCCTCTGCAACACATCCTTAATGCTTTCCATATTGCACATATTTTCTTAGTATACAAAGCTGTGGTATACTGAGCTTGTGGCGGCAGCATAAAATTAGTATGAAAACAAATAATACTGAATCTACTATGCTTATTTTATTACTCTGGTTGCATTTTATTTATTAAAAGCCCTTCTCCTTTTTTTCCCCCCACTTTTTCTTTTCTTCACTTCAGTGAGCTAGCTGACAAATTCCCCAGCTCTTACACTTGATCTTAGCAGAATTTAGGGGATTTGTTGGAAAATTTAATTTGAGCTTATAAACTTCTTGAAATTGAAGGCTGAATTGCCTTTCAATGGTGAGCTCTAGATGACAGGAGACTTCAGCAGGAACTTCAATCAAAGAGTTATCACCTCCACTAACTTCCCCTTTTGAGTGGGGCTCCAGGGGGTCAGGTGTCTCCTGACCTAAAATAGTTCCACCTCCCAATGCTGAGCTTCTGGGTGTCCTGGCTCCCATAGGGAAGCTGCTCCATGGGTTGCCATTGCTGTGCCAGTTGTTTCTCCAGGTAAAGGTTGCTCAAGTGAAGCTTTTGCTGCGGTTGGTAAATGTTGTCACTAACCAGCACTGCAAGGTCTGGGTCCTGGAGCTGGAGAATGATTGGGCATTTCTCAAGGTAAACACAGGGATTTAGTTGAGAAGTAGCTGCTGCCACATGTTTGCCTGGCTTTCAGCACTGATGGTGTGATTGGTGTGTATTGTCAGCAGAAGATAAGAGGCCAAAATTCTCTAGGGAAAAAAAAAAAAAAAGAGGCCAAATGAGCTTGAATGAGAAATACGCTGCATGCTGGTTAATCCTCCTTGATTTAGTGCTGACTGGAGGACCAGGAAAGCTCCATTTTGTTTCTGCATTTAAATAAAAGACAATTGATGCAGTTTCTTCCAAAATATGCAAATCATGACTAATATAAATCATTTAAAAATCCTCAATAGATAAAACTAGTTATAATTTCAAAATAACATTTTCTAAAAGTAGATATATTAGGTCATTCCCAGAGTGGTCTGTAACTTCAGCTCTTTACATTTTGCCTGTTCACTATGAGGTGCCTTAAAGGGACTTGAATGTGAGAGGCTTGGAAAATTGAAGGCTTTTGTCTTGTCTTCATGACAAATATGGAGGGTGAAGTCAGGGCTTTATGATCTTCAGCAAGCTCATGGCTGTTTATTTTCCCTCAGTCTGTCATCACATCCCTATCTTGCCCCACCACCTGCCCCCAGCCCCTTTTTGCTTTTGATTTGGATACCTCTGCAGGTCACTGGAGATTTAAAAAAGCTCTTTTTTTACCAGTCATGCCTATTGAAAGGATGCTCAAGTTTTATTTTCCTCTCATTCTTGATGTTCCACTCTGACATTATTTTCCATTTTCCTCAGCTTGCACAATTTAATGGGCCACTGCCACCTCCCAGTTCCCCTGCCTATTTCCTGCTGATCTTGATGAACTGTCAGTAGTTACCTGTGTGGGTTGTATGTACACAGGGCAGGGTTTGCTGACTCAAGGCATTCCATCATTTTTCCTTATTAGAGTAATAAATCCATAGGGAGACTTCACTTTTTGCACTAGAACTCATTTTAACTGAAAACTTAGGAAGCCTTGAAGTCTATGAATAGCACATACTCAAAAAAGAAGGGAAGGGAAGGGAAGGGAAGGGAAGGAAGGGAAGGGGGAAGGAAGGGAAGGGAAGGAAGGGAAGAAGGGAAGGGAAGGGAAGGGAAGGGAAGGGAAGGGAAGGGAAGGGAAGGGAAGGGAAGGGAAGGGAAGGGAAGGGAAGGGAAGGGAAGGGAAGGGGCACTGACAGCAGTGTTTCTCTGCAGATCTCTACATTCCTGCTCTTTTCTTTGACTGACTCTTTAATGACCCTGTTTGACAGCATCATCTCTCATGGTCCTTAATTCTTCCCATCAAAGAATAACCTTTTCAACATTAGTCATCTCCTGGAAACTGGTTGGGTATTTTGGGTGCCTGGGAAGCAAAGCTAAGCTGACCTCTTTTAATTTTCTTTCTCTGCTCTCTGGAGGATATTTACATGTGCACTTCCCATATCAACCACACCTTTCCAGAAGCATTCCTGTTGGAATAAAGCCCTGAGGCAGACTCTGTGCCATGCAGGTGGGAGCAGACAGCAGGTACTTGAGCAGGGAGAACAAACTGCTGAGGTGGCAAAGGGGCTACCAGGGAAAGAGCAAGGAGGTTTTAAGGTCTGCACAGAGGGGATATGGGAACTAAGAGGGTCTGCAGTAAACTTTCATGCAAGTCTGTGCTCTCCAGTAAGCAGCTTCATATATAAAGGTTAAGCCCTGGTATTAGCACATGAAAACATTGAGGATGCACCAAGAAATAGTTGTTTAGCTGTTCAACCTGTTGTGTTTGGTTGAAGGGATTTGCTGCATTGCCATGACCTAGTATGGTAAATTTAGCACTGGCCTGTACTTTTACCACTCTGAGATTTTCACATGTCCTTGCTGGCTCCTGTCTCAGTCAGGGCATACCTGCATATGGTACAGACAGGTGATAATGCCACAGACAGACAAATTTTTCTCAACACATGATCTGCTCTGAGACTTGTGTCACTGTAATACACAGCAGGTGAACCAAGCTCTATCCCCTCTGCTTCTCCAGCTGTGGAACTGGGGCTCCCAGACCCTGCACCAGCCAGGTGCAGGTCTCACCTCAGTGGGGACAGGTGCCCAAGGCAGGGCCAAGGGACAGGGAGGCTGCTGGACAGAGGGTGGAGATGGCCTCACTTACCTGCTGCTCTGGCCAGTCCTCTCTGGGCTAAAAGCACTTGTGGTTTGGGAGGAAATGAGAGATATCTATCACACAGAAACTATATTGGCTACGTAGTTCCTTGCTGGAAGAGGTAGTTTGGCAAGATAAACGTAACCAACATAATTGGGTCCAATTTCTTTAAAAACACTGCCCTGTATAATGAGAATAACTGAGGCCTTTTGCTGCCAGGTTGTTGAGTCACAAATGGGAAAGAAAGAAACCCAAAAAAACAAATTACTGAGGGGTTTGAGCTGGCTACTTTGGATCTATTTTAAGCAAGATTTTAGCTGTAAGAATCTTGAGATTTTCGATTCTGCCTGTATCATATGTAAATAACATTTGGCACTCCAGTGAAGCTCAGTGTTCAAAATTCAAGGAATAACTTTGGTTTGGGCTCATCTGTAGATACATTGTCAGCAATTGTTGATTTTTTGCAGCACCCACAGCATCTGCAGTTGTGTAAAGCACGTGAGCTTGTGATGGCCTTAAGTAAAAGTGTCAGCTATAGCAGCCAAGTGCTGTTCACAGCGTCAGCTCAGATAAACCTCTCCTTCTTCCTCAAGGGCAGCCCCATTTCCTAAAAGTGCAAACATACACAGTTTGCATGGGAGTGTGAAACACAAACTGCTGCAGTGTAGCTGAAAGATGCTCCCTGACCCTCTGCTGTGTCTTGGCTCCTTCAGCAGAGAAGGAGAGTGGGTTTGAACTGTCTCGTCTGAACAGCCCAGGGCTGTTTTTTGAGCAAAACCTGACAGATTTGTGAATATCCACAAAGATGTTCAGATATGACTTTAAGTGAGATTTCCTCACTTTTATAGACTCAGAGATGAAGGCAAAACCATCCAGCCCATCTCTCTGCCATCACATGTTTGTTTTCACTGTATTTCCTACAGCAAACATTGCATGAGTTGCCCTAGTTTAAGTCAAGGTGAAACTTGCCTTCCCATCATAAAGAAATTTTGCTTTTTTTCACAGCAAAATGGCAGTTTTGCTTTGCAGTGCCAGCACAGATGTCACTCACCACTGGCAGCTCACACTGAGTGGCTGCAGCCTGAGGACCCTGTTCTTCAGACACAGAAGGCAGCTCTGAATCTGTCCAATTATTTATTGTAATAAAGCTTTGAATGAAATAAAGCTTCATTTCTTGACCTGGGAGCACTTCAGATGGTGAAGAGGATTACAGACATGCAGACATCCCCTCATGGCTCAAGCCCCCTCTGTGACCCTTGAGGCTGTGGCAGCAGGGTAACTCACTGCTCTTGAGGAGGTTTTTATTTCATCTGGGAGCAGAAGTAGGTTCCATGCAACCACCAAAGCATCCATGGGACCAGGTGGTTAGGATGCAGCAGCTGGCTCCTGCACCCACCTAGTTCCAACCATCAGTCTTCAGTCTGCAGCTGTTTAAAGGCAGACAGGAGTAAAATAGATTTAGAAACAAGTTTCAATTTTTTACCCTGTTCTTTGCTGTGGCTCACTGCACATCTGCACAAACGTGGGCTTGAGGGGGTCTGGGCCCACAAAGACCCTCTGGCCTCGCTTGTGTGCCTATCTTTGGGTGACACATGGCAAAATCCAGCTTGAAAGTGTTCCAGGGGTGACACATGGCAAAATCCAGCTTGAAAGTGTTCCAGGGCACCTTCCCTGGCCTCAGGTGCCACAGGGCTATCCTGCAGCTGTGGCTGGGGGCTCTGCTGTGTGCTGACAATGCATTCACACTTCTGTAGGATCATTCACTCTTTCTGGATATTTGAAACCATGAAGAATACTATTTATTGATTATTATCTTCTAACAGCAGGCAGCAGGGGCACATAGTGGGGATGAGACAGGGGTCTGGACTCTGCTCTCCTCCTCCAGCACCCCATGGTCAGCTGCCCCATGGAGACCTCTCCTATAGCAGGGAGCCAAGGATAAGGGGAACTGGAGCTAACTTCTGTCAGGAAGTGTTTGCAGGCTCAGACTGACATGGCAAGGCAAACAGCAAACGCGCCCGGACCACATAAATAAGCCGTCACTTTGAGCGAGTGTGTAACTGAAAAGCAAGCAGATTGGAAAATTATCTAAAAATAGTGGAGCAAAGATTAGCTGCACAAGAGTCAGCTCAGAAGCATCAGGACACTCCTGGGCTTATTCAAATCACAAGTTCTTAAAGGAGGATTTCAAAGATGTTGGAAATACACAGACAGCTCTACACATTACTTGGGTTTGCCTGAACTCCAGGAGAGCTCCACGTTCCTGGCAGGGCACAGCAGCTACCTGGGAAGTCTTAGCATTTTTAATGAGGGTTATGAAGAATTTTATTATCATGGAAAGGAATATAATAATTTTCTCAATAAAAAAGCTCCTTAGTCAGTAACAACTGCCTAGCTTGGAGGCAATTCAGCTGTCTTTAGCTGTCATTTCAGAAGACATATGGCAAGAACAAGATCAAATTCATATTGCCTTTCATATCAGGAAAATTTCCCATTAATAATAGGTTTCTCTTTATAATGTGTGTCTTGGAGTAAAATAATTTGAGCTATGTGGGGTTTTATGAGACACTCTAGAGGGAGAAGTCTGCAGGAATTTCTGACCAGCTCCTCTCTTTACCTTCCTCACTTCAGACCTCATTAAGAATTTCACAGTCTTCCAGTTAATTTCATTTGCATTTGCATTTTCTCTCACCTTTCTACAATCCTGTATGGTTTGGTTTTATTATGGAATCATTATCCATTAAGTATTTATTGCTTTATTGAACTAGCGTGGCTCATGTATGAATATTTTCTTTCCCTTATTTTTCCTACTGTTTATAGTGTATTCATTAAAACATGCATCCCTTGCTGTAGTACAATACCAACCTGCAACACTGTAGTACAATACACAACCTGCTGTTGTGGGATCTTGGTAGCAGAGCTGCCTTTGTTTTCTCCCAAGCTGACCTCTCTTGCAGTTTTCCTTGAGTCCTCACCATGGTGGCCTGGAGCAGTGAGCTTGTCATGAGGTCCTTCAGAAGCTTTTCCCCTGCAGCTGTAGAGGAGACTCAGTTGTCCAGACAGTGCTGTGATCTGATCTCTGGTCAAGGACTGATGGATGAGCTGACCCAGAAGCTACCTGCTGCTACAGGAGGGGAAAGCCTGTTCTCCTCCACCCTGGATCCCCTCCATGCCCTTCTCCAGACTCCAGCCTGCACTACTCACCCCTCACCTCCCTGACTCTCCTTGCACCAGCTCTGGCACTCATCTGATTGTAAGATAAGCCAATTTGGACCAGTAAAACATCAGACCTGTGAGTCAGTCATTCAGCTTGAGGTGCCTTGTGAAACCATACCCTCCAGCTAAAATCACATCTCTGCATTAAGCTATATCTGGACGCAGTTTGCACCATAACAAGAAGTATGCAACCTTTCATTTCTTAAAATTCGAATTATAAGTTTTGGAGGTTATGGAAAAACATGTCAGCAGTGGATATGAAACAGCTACTAGACTATATGGCCACTAAAAGCCAACTTTTGTGTCATTTCTCATGAGGTGGCATTTCAGTGGGCAAGCTTATTTTCCATTCCATTATTATCCAAAAGTATCCATTCCTGTCAGCAACACTGCTACTTCTCCTGTTGGTTTGCCCTGCAGCTTCAGATGGGTCATCCCTTTTAGGCCCTCTGTGTCTCCAGCTGTTACCTGCTGTGCACCAAGATGCTCCACAGGCTCTACAGCAGGCTGGGAACAACAGAGGTGGCAAATTTTTAACAGGGAGATGTTGTAGTCATTTCTCCTATTTGACTTGCTCCCATTGGCTCATGCACACCCTTGCATGGAGTTGCCAGGAGAAAAATGTCCTGAGCTCTGGCAGTAATTATTAAGAGCACAGCAGATAAGCAGTTTCAGTAAGCTGAGCAGGGATCACAGGGCAAAGGGCGTACCTGGGAAGTTATATAACTACTTTTGAAAAGTGCTTTAAAGATGAAGAATGCTTCTTCTTCGTGTGTTCTCATTATTATGATCAGTCCTTCTATCTACAAAGGAGCAATGGCACCTGCCAGGGCTTGCTATTGCTCTCCCTGTGCCACTCTGGATGTAGGGGGAGTCAGTTCAGAGAGGCTGTGCTGGCAGCTGGAGCTGGGTGTGCTGCTCTGGCTGCACCACTGCCTTCCCTTGCTGTGCTGGGAGAGCCTTCTGTCCCTCTGTTTAAATGGGGACAATAGTCACCTGCAGCTTGTCTCCTCAGTGCTGTGAGACTGGACTCATTAGCACTGGCAAAGTACACAGACACCTGGATAAAAGGGAGAGATAAGTGCTCAGATTTGTTATTTGAAGACCTGGATCAAAGAACCAAGGGCAGCCTTGATTTACCACTGGAAGTACACCTGCAAGAAATGTCTGATTAGAAATCAAGCAATAAAACCACTGACAGTAAAAACAACAATGAAGGCATGAAAAAAAAGTTAGCAGCTGGTCAGCTGGAACACAATGAATCAAGGAAAACCACAAAGCAACTGCTGGGTTTTTTCTGACACTTTTTACCATCTTGTTGCAAAGACTTTTAAAACAAAACAAACACTCCACAGGATATGTAGCTTGGGGGGTTTTTTGGGGTTTTTTTTAGAGGAAATAAGGAAAGGGCAGAAAGGGCTTTCCTTCCTCTTTAATAACTGCAGCTTTTGGAGGAAGTAGGTTCTATGTAAAATGTTAATGATTGAACAATAAATTCCTGGTAGTAAAAGCAGGGCTGAAGCACAAATCTGTCTCTGCCCCTATTCCCTGCCACTCTGACTGCCAGAAAAGGTTGTCAGGCCTAAAGCCACCAATAAATATTTCTGCTGCCCAGCATCACACTGTAGTCTCCATGCTGCAGTGTCCCCAGGTAAGCACCTTCACATGGTATTATGTGCAGGCTGACATGTTTTATACATTTCTCTAGTCAGTAGGCACTCACATTGCTGCAAGGTTAAAAAAGGGCATTCATCCCATCAGAGAGCAGTAAAAGGATGCAGAAAGGTAGGTCACAGTTATCCAGGATGGGAGAAGAGGTGGCATAGGGAGCAAGCTGTGGGTGCTGGAGGGATTTGCACCCTGACCTCTGAACAGCAGACATGTCTCCAGGCATGGGGCACAGGGAAGCCACCCTTTCCCACCTCTAACATCACCCATCAGCACAGCAGAACGAGTTTCCTGGTTTGTGAGGTACCTCAGGACAGACATGATGAGCCAGTGCCTGGGAAACAGCCAGCTGACAAGAGGGGAGAGGTGACAGGGAGCTGCTGGTCACGTAGGACATGAGCTGTAAATCAGAGCTGAGTGTCAGGGATTTTTCCCTTGGAGCAGCACAGAGACACCTTTTAGCTTCACTCTGTCAAATAATCAAGCCTGCTTCAGCCTGTTTCAGTGCCTTATGAAGGGAAGACAGAGGGGATGGGGCTATCTGTGTTCAGGGGGTTGTGTTAAAGATCCTTGCAGGACAGGGAGGAACAGGAAAAGCAGACATGAAAGACAGCAGTCAGGAAATGTCATGGAATCACTCAGCAAATCTAGGAAACTTGTTTTGATTAAGTTTATGTAGAAAGACTTAAAGAAAATAGAGAAAAAGAGACCACCAACATAGCAAATCCAAGTTGAGCTAATGGAAAGAAGTAAATTTTTATTATTCTAGCAAATATCGGTGGGGATGTGATTGAAACAACCCACTGAATCTCAACTCCCCCCTTCAGGAAGCTGATCAAGCTCCAAATTTCCCTGCTGGCCTCAGCTCCTCTGAAGGGCCAACCAAAAGCCTTAGAGATGAACAGTGGGAACATGAAGAACATCAGGACTAGATCCAGCTCCATGTGGCTTTGGCTTGTGTCCCAGCAGACACAGTAAAATAGGGGAGAAATCAAACCTGTGGAGGCTGGAAAGGGTTGAGACACCAGAGGGGCTCCTCTCTTCCAGCCCTAGCAGTCTGAAAGCAGGGTGCAGAGCTCTGCCAGGCTGCCTCAGCTCTCTTTATTGGACCTGGAGCCACAAATGCCTCCACAGGATGATTCATTCTGACAACTTGAAGTGCCTTTGTGCTATCAAATCAGTCCCCCACACTGGCCCACATAGTAATTGCTGCTGAGACCCCCCCAGACGTCTAAAGTAAGTCTCAAGAGGAAAGCTGGCCACTGCTAACAGGACACTGCCCCACACCTTCAGGGGCTGTCCCCAGCACTGCTGTGACAGACCTAATACTGTCTCATATCCCAAATACCAAGCCTTAGCATCCCATCACAAAATGCTGCTGTGACCCTGACACTCATCCCTCTGTGGAGTAAAAGGGGATCTTGTCCTTTCACATGACCATCCTTCCACAGAGACCACAGGGAGAGGGCACACAGCTCCCTCAGAGCAAGCACCCTGCTTGCTGATGGTGGGCAGTAAGGGATACCACTCCTCCCCAAAAGGGTCAGAAGTTGTCAATGGGCAGCCATTCCAGCAGCATTGCAATGATCTTTATTGCAGAAGCATTTCTGTGGTGCTTAAAATAACTAACTGTCCCTAAAACTAATAGCACCTAGAAGGTGTCTGTCCTTGGTGTTGCAGAAAACCCCATGCTTCATCCACAGAAGTTCCTTCTGAGGAGGAATCAGTATGGCTGGGATTTCAGACCTTCCTGGAAGAGGTGCATTTTATAAAGCCAACCAAATAAACTCCTTCCACAAGCAATGGTATCAAGGCTTGATGATGATGAGGAGACACAGGGAATGAACTGGAGGGGGTATGAAAAGAGGGCTGGTTGTTCTGCCATTCCTCTAATTGAAAAGCCATTCTACTGTGTGATGGTTTTACTAGGGACCAACAAATTGCAATTGTATAGCAGGAGGAAAGAAGACTCTCTAAGTATTTTCTGTACCAGATAGGACTAAATAGGTTGTGCCTATGGGAGGGGAAGAAAGCTGTGCTGCCCAAACACTGAGCAGCCAGGACTTCAAACATGTCAAGGCTGGGGAGCATCAGTACTTCTGGGGGGCTTCCTTCACACACAACTTACCCAGCCTTATGAACACAGTTCAGTGAGAATAGCTGGCTGAGAAAGAGGTTGCAATATTAAATAAATTCCTAAAAATACTGGACACATGTAAAACTCTCTCCCACTGCTAGCCCATCCCTGCTCACTACCTCCCCATACTTTTGCTAAACCAACCAAAACCAAAAAGAGACTATGTTTCAAGAAAAATAAAGTAGCATAATTAAGTAGGTTACCATACACAGCATACTATTCAGGAAATTACAGTGCAGTAAGTTACTGTAAAAACATGAGATATATGTGCTCTCAATGACTACCTGTATTTGTACCCTTATCCTGTGCCAAATTTGGCAAAAGCAAGATAGAATCCCTCTCCCAGATGAAGGTAAACTTCCTCACTTAAATGGAGGATTAAGAAGTTCCCCCCTAGGGCCATGCTTATGCCACTGTGGGCCTGCCAAGAGCTGAGGATGCTGCTGGATCTGCTCCCTCCTTGGGAGACAGAGAGACCAATATTAGCAGCAAGTTATCAGTGTTGCATCTGTTTCTAATATCTGCTTTTAAAAAAAGACTATTATTAAAACAATGCATGTGATCTCATTTAAAATATAGCATTTTTCTGTGAATTTTTATTTCCTCTGAAGCTTATTTCTCTCCCAGCTTATATTACTTTCTAGGTGCAGTGTCTTTCACTGAAGAATATGACTCTCATGGTTCACCTTTTGTGCTTATGCTCCAGCCACTTGTAGCAGACACTGTGCAAACATGTCAAAGAGAACTTACTGTCTCTCCACACAACCAAGAATAAAATCCTTCCAGGATTCCAGGTCCTGACAGCATTTGAACCAGTCTCTTCCATGGCCCCAATTTATGGGTATATAGCCTGAGATGGAAGAGACACATTCTTCTCACATGCTTATTATTCCCTTGAAATTACTATGAATGAAAATTAATCAGATCATTCATGAGATCTGAAAAGCTCTGTGTGATACAGATCGCATCTGAATGAGCAGTAGCTGATAAAATACTGGTATTTGAAGACAGCAGCAAGTTCTCTTTTATAGTATGAGATCTCCTTTTATGTGCTTTCCATCAACATTCAAGTAGAAGAATTTTCTTATATTTTATTTGTTTGTTTGTGGTTTTTGTTCAGGTTTTTTGTTTGTTTTTGTTGTGGTTTTGGGGGTTTGCTTTTTTTGATGTTGTTGTTGCTTTTTTTTTTGGTTTTGGTTTTTGTTTTGTTGGGGTTTTTTTGGCCAGAAAAAGCCCTGTAGAATGAAACTCATGTGAAAACTCATCTGATAGTCATCACCTGGGGAGTCATCACTGGCAAGGCTGATGGCACAAGACTGAAACCTCTTTTATGGTCTTGGAATTGTTTTTGGTCT
This sequence comes from Muscicapa striata striata, assembly GCA_030060385.1. NCBI lineage: Eukaryota > Metazoa > Chordata > Aves > Passeriformes > Muscicapidae > Muscicapa > Muscicapa striata. The sequence goes on from JAREIS010000031.1 coordinate 4,193,864, forward strand.
GAGAAAGAATAGATATGAATTCTATGACCAATTACATGGATCATATTTCAGGTAATAACCAAATTGTAAATAGTCCCATAGTTCCCATCTAATTCATGAATGAGAAAATAGTTGAACTGTGAAAGTAAAGTTGTGGGTTTCCACATTCCCTTCCCAGTGATGTTTGACAGCTAGAAGAGGAAAGCATTGGTCTTGATTACAAATACAAGGCACAGCCTGCAAGAACAGCACAGAATCTCTAAGCTGGATGGGAACACTGTCAATTTTTAGGGAACAGTATTTTGAGTGCTCAGCAGTTTGATCTTTTGTCCATTTTTTTTTTTTTTTAAATTTTCAGATAACCTCTATAAATGAAGAATTCCTCACCTATGAGTACAGAAATATAAAAATATTAATGACCACAAGATGAGAAACAGATGAAGGTCTCTTGAAGCCAAGCATTCACATGTCTGTGACAGGGATCTAGCCAACATAAGCACGTAATTTGCATCTACATTTTTGGCACCTAATGAAATAGTCTTTTCAAAGAAACCATCTAATTTCCCTATTGACAAGTACATGCCTTTGAAGGTCTCCCAAGAAGATATGCTCTATGGAACAGATGCACCTAAATCTCTCTCTGTCAGATGAATAGCAAACTCCAGCAATACTTGTCTGCTCTCAAGGCAACTCTTTGTCAGTGGCTGGAGCCTCTCAGTCACTGACCAGGAAGCCTAAACTTGTTCTAGCAGCCAGCTCAGCACTGCAGCCCTCCCTACTTGTTTGCTGAAATAAAATTGTGTTTAGGATATTGCATGAATGCGCAGACACAGAAAGCTTTGGCAAATCAATGTTAGTTTTAAATATGTCAAAATTCAACTGCTGGAGAGAGCACTCTAACTGATACCATAATGCTCACATGCATTACTCTTGTTTCCTTTCATAGCCAAGAAGTTTAAAACACTCCAAAGCATTAATTGAAAGAGGGTGGGTAGCCATTACTGCCTTTTATGCCTATAGTTGTGTATTTAAATATCTATTTATGTATTTATAGGACAGGACTCAGCAAAATACACACAGACACACAAACGTACAAACTCATATATTCATATTGCTGAAATTACATTGCAAGTCTGGAGATTAGACCAGAAATAGAATCCAGATCTCTTGATGCAAAATCTTTTGCTTTAACCATTTGAGAATAGATCCCCCTAGCCTCACAGACTGTCAGATTAAAATGAAAGAGGAAAAGAATCACAGAAACTTCAAATCAAAGCATGAAATTGAAAATCTGTCAGATCCATAAAATGAGAATTCTGTCCAAAGGAAAATTCTGACACGATCATATTTTCTCATGAAATTGGAGCTGGAAATAAGGTCATACTGAGGAAAAAAAAAAAAGAATAATATTAAAAAAAACCTCCCGAACAGCATCAGCCACTTCAGTAAGAGAGTCTGAAGGGTTTTGACAAGTACTGTGTCTAAGCCAAAAAACCCCAGGGCTAGATCTTCCATAAAATCAGAAAACTTAAAGGGACATTGTCAAAGTTGGTAGACCAAACATTTGAGCTACTTTAAACTCAGAGAAATACAGAAGAATTCATCTTTTTCTTTATTAAAAAGAACAGCTGAGAGATATTTATGAAGAATATGGTGACATAGCTTGCATATTTATTTTGTAACTAAGGATAACAGGCTTTGCAACATTTTTTTTGCTTGGTTTTAAAGCCTTACTTACATTGAAAGATTACTTTCTAATTAAAATTTAGCAATTTTTTTTTCCTTTGCTCATACTGAGAAAGTTATTGACAAAGTCAAATAAAGAAAAAGTAAGTTAAAATGGGACACAGAGAGGGGACAGGAGGGGGAAATGTTTATTTTTAAGTGCAGCATGGCATCATTCTGTTAAAAAAATCTGGTGCAAACTGATTTTTTGAAGTGCTGAGAACCTACAGATCCTTTGAATTCATCAGGAGATCTGAGCCCTCAGCTGCCTCCCTGGGAAATCAGGCCACATTTCTTCAGCTCCCCAAGTCTTAACTCTGCAAGAATTTCTTCACATGTCCAATTTAGCATATATGGTTACTGCAGCTGGAGTTAAAGTGACTTCATGGTGGCTTGTATGTGGTTGTATGTGCAGAGCTTAGTGGCTGGATACCCAACAGAGATTGCACAGATGGGATTGACCTGCTTAAAGGTGAATGAAGACTAAAGCCAGCAGTGTGAGAGGATCACTTGGCTCCAGTTAGAGGAGGAAACAGGTACTTGGTGGGCACAAGCCATCCCAGTCAGGCCCAGAACACAAACCAAAGTGCCAGAGCACTGAGGAGAATGTGTGCAGCCAAACCACTGCAGGTCACAGTGGATCCCATTCACTTACATGAAAATCCTTCTGGGTTTTGATGTGCTTGCTGTAGCCCTTTCTGCAACACCTGTAAGGAGGATCAGTATCTCAGATGTTCTTCTCAAAAGCCACCATGCTAAACAGGATTAGACAAGGGGCTTTAAAATTACAATATGGCTAAATAATCTGGCAGCATGCAGTTGGTCCAGTTGTTACAGTTGAATTAGTAAATATGCAAAACATCATTTGCACTGGTTGGTACCTTGTGTATTTATCCACATTTTCCTTGTGATCCTTTTTCCACTGGCATTTCTAGAGCAATTTAGGTTGTGAGCCCAGTTACACTGTGGGGATATTTATATAAGGAAAACCAAAGCCTTCATATTAAAATAAGACCTGTGGTGGAAGGTTGCATCTTGGGACTGCAAGGCTTCCATGTCTTTCTTCCTTCTTCACTGAGAAGAGAGCAGTTTCCCAGAAGCTTACCTGGCTCCTGGCCAGGAGTCTCTATCCCCACAAGTGGGTTTTTAAAGCAGGAGCTGGAGGTTTAGGCAGCCTCCCCATTTCCCATGGCCACTTCAGCCTGCAGACATCAAGGTGATGTGGATGTGGCCTGAAGAGTCATCCTGCTGCATGCTGCAGTGAATATTCAAGTGAAGCAAAGCTGGGCAAGCAAGCTGGTGTCCACCCTGTGCCAGTGGCCAAGGGACAGCTGATGGGATGATTGACAGTGACAAAGAGCTGTGTGTGTGCCATCCCTCAGCTCAGCTCAGCTCAGCTCAGCTCAGCTCAGGGAGTACCTCTGAGCATTGAGAAGGATGTCTTCATCTTTTTAGTGAGAAGGCAACAGCACTGCCCAAAGCTGTGACTTAGCAGAGAGGAGAACCAGCAGGACCTCCTTGACCCACAGCACTGAGAGACACAGAAAACAACTGCAGGCTTAGCACACAGACCTTCTCCAGGGAGTTGAGCTGCCTGATACCCATCCCTTTGGTTTCCAGTCTCAGATTCTTATGAGCAAAAGGACATTCCTTTTGCCACTGGGAAAACTGATGGAAAGGGCAAATCTTATTCTTGCCTCTCTCAGAGATGTAGGCTTCAGTCAATCACTCAGTGAGAAAGTACTTCCAAGAAAAGATCTCTCAAGCTTGAAGCTGTCCCACTTCACATGTAATCAGTAAATATTAATTAGGCAAAGAAGAGAGGTAAAAATAACCCCCTCACCATGGAGATTTTTTATGAAATTTACAGATAAATTTTTAAAGCGGTGCCTGGATCCTCTTTCTTCTCACCAAATAAATGTCAAATTCTCTGTGATGAGAAGAAGCTATTCTGTTCTGCATGGTCCATCCCAAGGCAGGGATCAATTTGATTCTCTCAGGCTGTCTGAGGATGAATTGAATGCAGATCTTCAGTATTTTTGGAGTGGTCTTCAAAAAGTGATTCTTTCCACCCCATAGCTAGAGGGCAATCATAGAGATCTCCTCCTTTCCAAAGCAATTGCTCTTATTCTTTACCTACTCAAGTCTCTTGTCTGGAAAAACAGGAAAAAAAAAAAAAAAGGAGGGTGGTTGCAGAGGGGACAACCAGCTGTAACCTGTGCTGCTGCTGCTTCTACAAAGTCTTGTGAGGGGGTCTTACAGGATCTTACAAGCTGATCATAGAGTTCAGCTTCTGTGATCCTTCCTAGTGCCAGCTGGGAGGATTTCTTTGCTCTGTGAGTATTTGAGGGGAGTGCTTGGTAAGTCCCTGTCCTAGACCTAGCCAGGCTGTCTTCCTCAGCTGGTGAGCTCTGCATTTACAAAGACACATGGATTCCACCTGAAATGACTTTTCTTCCTCTGTGAGGAGTAAATGATATACTAAAGACTGCACTTTTCCCAAGTGCAATTCCATCTGTAGAGACATGGAGATGGATCAAGACATGGCTCACAATTCACACAACATCACAAATACCTTTCTTAGTGTGGATCTAATTGTCAAGTCTGATTTGGAGGATAAATTCAGAAAAGTACAGAGCAACTTTTCATGAACATTTTTGTATTGTCACCTTTGTTAAACTGGGCATTAACTTCCTGCTAACCAACAAGTGGAGGTCAACTGGGACATGTTGGTTGAAATTAAAAAATAACCAGACATCTGTGGTTTGTCAAGTCATGCTGGAAAAATAGGAAAGAAGGACAAGAACAATGTAGCTGAGTCTGAAGCCAGGGAATGCAGAGAAACCTGGATTTTCTAAACCTTAGGAGTATGTTAGGATATACTTCAGTCATGTTGTAGTTCAGCAATCCTATCTATGGCTGTAGTTCAGGTAGTTCAGGTTCTCTTGCAGTAAAAAGATATGAAACAATTAGAAAAGAAGGTGTTTGGCCTTTAAGAAGGTCTTGAGTAAAGTTGACTGAGAGACCAAGAGATAAATTGCGCCGAACTTTGGAAATGGGTTTATTTAATTTAATATTAATCTGAATCTATTGTTTTTCTCCCCTCCCTCATTTATCACTGGGATCATTTGCAAAAGGTTCACCAGGGACCTCTGCATTTCTGCCAGCGAGCAGCCCATGGTGCTGTATTCCCAGAGGGATGTGACACACCTTGACTCCCAGATGATGGGAGAAGAGCAGTGGCAGTGCATGTATCCCCCTCTCTGCTGCATGCAGAAGGATTCTTTACGACATTATAATTATTTCTGAGTAATTAACAGCATACCCCAGACACAAGGGAGAAGAGCAAACCTACCTTTTAAAGCTGAGTTTTTAGAAGTATTTTTGGCTTCTGGAGCCTTTAAGATTTTCCTGTGGGGGTAGGGATCCCTGCATAGGGAATTTAAGTCTGCTGACAACTGTATTTTTTTTTTTCCTCGAGGAAGAGGCTGGGAAGCTGTTTATGGGCCTTAGAGGGTCTGTTCATTTTAATCTGATTTTATTTTATTTCTTTGAAGAAATACACCAAAATCCACATGCTGATCTTGACTTAGTGGTCAGTATTTAGTCTTCAATCAGTGAAGTCACTGATTGGGGTGAGTGGGAGCAGAGCTTTTGTGATGGTTTTTATGCAAAATTTCTGTAGTAATAGATATACACAAAATTACTATATATGAAAATTTCTTTTGAAATATTATGCAGTAACAGAAAGCACACAACTGGAGAAGACAAATAATTCTATGTTTTCCTCTTCTGAAACAAAATATGATAATAACCCCAGCATGTGCTTCATGTGCTTACAAGAAAAACTGCAGTTCAGATTTGGGGTCTTCCAGGAGCCTTGAGAGGATCCCACAGGAAAGCCTGTGGGACTCAGAGGCAGGATTTTTTGCTACTCTTTGGTGTAACATTTATTGCAGGGTAAGCACCTCACCTTGCCCCTACCATGGAAGGTGCCTTTCCTTGCAAGTCACAATTTTCCAAAGAGGATAGAAATGTATATAAAATCCCTCTAGTTGTGGGTAGCCACACTGTTCACAGGCTAATCCCCCTACAACACACACACCACTGTGGCACTGTGCCCTATAGACACATGTGGGAGGATACTGTGGTCTGGGGAGAGCCCATGGAGTTCCACTTCCAAGGATTTCACTTCTCAGTCCTCCAAACAATAACTGCACTCATTGCCAGCAAAGCAAAGACTGTGCACACTCCAAAATGGTAATGGATGGTAGTGCTGGAGATGGTAAAATGCTCCTTTCATTGGCTCAGGAAAAATAAATGTGAAAATATTTTTGAACATTTTATCCTTAATTGCCACAGAGTGAGAAAAAAAATTTTCCATTTGTTTTTGTGTGGGTGGACCTCAGCAAATGTCAGGCAGTGAGGAGGTTTCTGCACAGTTGCTGAGCTGAATGAGACCATTTGAGAAGTCACAACTTCCAGTCCTCCTGTAGGACTCCAAGCACAGGCTCTACTTTTCTGTACAGGGAGCAGCTCTTCTAAGCCAAGGAGGCTGTTCACAGTACAGGAGTTTAAACATGGGTATGAACTTCTGCATGACCAGGTCAGAAGTTACTATCTGAGAAACGGGGCTGGGGCATTTATAATTAGCAATTGTTAGGAAAAGGGCTTAGAGATACAATCACAGCTCTAACATCAAGGATTATACAACAAAATAGAGACAAAAGGGGAATTATTTTTCTTTTATTATATTTCTCAGGGCAAGAATTATGAAAGGGCTCTACATTTTTTCACCATTTTCCCACAGTCATTTATAATAATCTCTAAGAAGAATCAAACTAAAGCTTCAGTCCTGGCAGGAGAAATTTGCTGACTCATGCATTTGTTTTGTTATGTGCAGCTGTTCATGTGGGCTCAAGACAGTGCCACAAAATGAAGTTTACATCTGACCTTTGAAAAGTCAAAAGTGATTTGGGCAAACTGCATAAAATAGTTAGAAAGTTTTCACAAAGTGTATCCCTAAAGTACTAAGTACTTTACTAAGTACTTAGTACTTTACTAAGTAGGATAGTACTAAGTATCCCTCAGTACTAAGGTACTGAGATGCTAAACCCAGCAGTTACAGTGAGTCCCCTACATCAGACTGAGAGTCTGTAAGATGCATTTTAGAATCACCCAGGGGAAAAAAACCAACCATGTTTTTCCAATATGGGTCAGAAACACTAATTAGCTGGAATTGTTTCTCGTGATCAGTAACTCAGCAGTTCTCCTTCTGCCTCTGTTAGAGAACTCAGTTGAAGAGTGGCTGCATTAAAATAGCAACAAACAACATCCAAATTCTAAACACCAGTCAGGCTTAAATTTATCTCCCGTAGTGCTTCCTTGTGACAGTGGCGATGACAGCGTGGATTAGATAGGGCTGGCACTTCACACCGTGTGTCACTCCTCATTATCTGATGAGAGCCCCTGCAAGAGGCAGGTGCTGTGGAATGAAAGATTAGGTGCAGCTCGTGTAATCAGGCTAAATCCTTCACTACCTCCACCGAGAGATAACAAAATGTAAGCAGCTTTCTCCTTTCCACAGATTCTTCCCCACTTTCCTGTGCTCATGAGTCTGTGGGTGTAATTACCCCAGCTGCAGCTGAGAAACCTCACAGCAGAAACCAACATTTCCAGGATGAAGTAGGTTCTGGGCTGTAGACCTGTATTCCAGACAATTTCTGTTCTCCCAGGAATATGCACAGTCCTAATCATGCAGCTTTAAGCCAACCTGCAGAAGTGCCTCTCCCTCCCTCCCTCCCTCCCTCCCTTCTATGCAGGTGTTTAAGCTTTTCTTCCTCAATTTCAGCAGATCCTCTTTAATTCTTCCTAATGGCTCTCTTACTCTCCAAAAATAAGCAAATGAATTTTGCAAGAGAATTAACATAATGAAAAAGCAAGGTATGAGGCTTGGAGCCATTGACTAGGTTTTGACACTTGCTGCATTTTTCTAACACCTTTTCGTGTGCTAATCAATGTTTGGCAGCATGGCTATTAGAAATAAGGTTCCACTAACGAGATCTAGCAAACTTCATGGAAAAAAAGACAGCCATCTTTCAGTGCCAATTACTGATGAGAACTTCTTGGGCTTTTTGCACACTTTCAGAAACAAATCACTCCTCAGGTTTGAAATGAGAACACTGGCTTTTGGAAGAGAGCCAGGTCATGCTGAGTAAGACTCAGACACCTGGCTATGGGAAGGGATTCGTATCTGCTAGACACAGAAAAGAGAATACATAGCTAGTTTTGAGTAGAAATCAACTACCACTTGTTGCCTTCTTGGAGTGTCCCAGATAAAGGGTGTCTGCAATCACCTCTTATGTAGAGATACTGGTGGGAAGGCAAGAAGGTGACAACTGGAGTCCATGCACGAGAAATTACAGACCACAGGGAAGTGAATGGTCAAACCTGGAACATTCTGTACTTGCCAGCAGTCAGATGCAGATTACAGCTGGTGAAATGGAAAGTGTGATAAAAGTAAAGGTTTCAATGGAGGGCTGGGACATTAAAGAGGAAGAGGAGCAGAAAATACTTCTGTCTATCAAACAGAACAACCAGTGAGGGAGAAGCACAGTGGTGTTTGGGGAAGGTAAAGAGCAGCACATGGTGGTGGCCAGAGGCATTCAGAATCACTGGCCACAGTCAGCACCTGTGGGCACCCCTGCTCTGTTGTGCCAACAGGGTTCCACACCACTGACCATAAAGTTCAATCCTGGGTGGATGAAGCACTGAAGGATGCACTGTGGAAGATTTGTGCTGCTGGGAGCTGACCCCCAAGCTAATTTTGACTTTTCTGTCATACTAAATGTTTATCTGTAAGACCCACATGGCTGCTGCTTGGATAGATGGCCCCCACCATGCTCTGGTGTCACTGTGGTGGCAGGCAGAAATTTAACTGCCTGGTTGAAATGTCTGTCTAATCATGCCAACCTTCCCAGGAGCTCAGATGTGCCAACAGTCTCTTTCCAGAGACTAAAACCCAGCCAGAAGCTCCTGTTCTCTGCTGGTATTCTGGATATTTGGCTGAAAGAAAAAAGGATGCTCCTGTTTGACACTGTGGAGAGGTAAATAACTACACTTGGTATGGCGTTATGCCTGAGCCATGATTTGGGAGGAAGAAAATTTTTCCATGTCACTCTGAGTCACCTCATGCCTCATTTAGTGGGCTCAGAGGAACATCTTCCCCTTCCCAGCAAGAGGCCAGGGTCTTGTGCTCACTGGGAGGCAGGCAGGATTTGGCAACAGCGGATGCAAACTTTCCCAGACTCCAGGGAATAACATTTAGTCATCCAAAAATCCCAGTTGGATCCTTCATACTTAAACCTCCACCCTCTGCAGTTGAAAAGTTAATTTGAGAAAAATGGCTGGATGATAAAGCAAGGAAATATGGCAGAATGGTCTTAATTTTATTTTTAACAATTGTCACTGTTGAAGTAATACTGGATATAACCCTTCTTTAGTACTCTACCATTTGATCTTCGTGGTTACAAAACATGTGTTTCTGTGTACTAAAGATGAAAATAGGGAAAAAAATCCACTGCTGACTGTCTGCTCAAGAATGGGACTTGAGCAAGAAGAATGCATCAAGTGAAATATGTGCTTTTATAAGTGGAAATTTCTTCTTTTTTTGTTCTCTTACATTGAAATCCAGTAATTTCTACTCTGCATACTTCTTTTCTGTGTGACAATTGTAACCATGCTGAGTATTTTTAGTGTTGTGCTAATTGCATCTGACACACAAAAAGAATATTCCTTGTTTGGCATTTATTAAATGTCAGTGGTTTTTGCAGTCCTGCAACCTGACCCATCAGCTGAACACCTCTGAGCTCCTCTGAACTCTTGCAAGGCATTAGGACAATTACTGCAACCTTCTCAAGATAGGAATCTGCCTCTTCTGCATGTGCAATCACTGCAATACCAAAATAATCCAAGCCTTTGGAAACTATGCTTAGGCTAGGCTCATGAGAAGAGAGGAACCACTTCTGCACTAAGGCATACTTGTTACTGACCAAGCTGAAAACTTTCTCCTGAAACAATCCCTGAAACAGGGAAACATTACTGCTCCACTTTCCTAAAATGCCAGATGCAAGTAGGTAGGTTCTTCTGATGACACAATAGTCTTGTTTACAAAGAACAGTTCACCACCACTGTAGAAAAGCAGACCAGCAAGTAGGCTTACAAATGTCCCAATGTATAAATAAGCAAGAAAAGCCCCTTTTCTACTGTCAATAAGCAGATATCCACTACTCAGGCCTTACTTCACTGCCAAGTCAGGATTCTAAAGGTAAACATTTTTCAAGGATAAGTAATGGAGATGTTCAAAAGCCAGAGTATGGGCATAGTAACAATGGTTTTGTCTGCACAGGAAGCTAAGTCTTCTCTCCAAGTATAAAAACATATCAGATAAATACACATTTGACCACTCACAGCTTGAAATCTTTCTGCTACTCCAGTGATGCAGTAGGTAGGAAAAACATCCAAGTCTTGAGCACAAGTCACAATGTGTTCACATGAAAGTCCCTTTTAGAATGAGTTGTATGGATACACAGAATCTCTATCCCACAAACAGATGTTTGGGATCTTGAACAATGAGCTGTGGCTCAGCATTCATTCTCATTACATGAGCATGAAAATCCCAGAGGAGCTGGGAGCTGGCAGTTGTCACAAGCTTTGTGGCATGTCCAGAGGAGGCAAAGAGTCTGTGAGTTTCTAGTGGCCTCTTGAAAGCTGTGGAAGAGAAAAACAAAATCTAGTGCATACAGAGTAGTGGAGAGAGTACATTTTACAAAATTTTTTTCTAAAAAGGTCCTAAAGACTAATTGTATGAAGTGGTTAGAAAAGTGTAACAGCTTTAAAATACGCTCACCACTTCTCAGAGAAGAATGAGCATGAAGTGTCTCAATCCAGTGTAGAGCTCTGTCCTTCAGCTGAGTAAAACCTGGCTTTAGCCTGAGCACACTGCATATTGTGTACAGGATACCCATGGAATAGACCATATATCACTCTATGTGCACAAAAAATGGAAGCCAGATGAAGAACTGCAAAACTTGGCCACAGGTGTCAAGTGTTTGATTGGCTCCAGAAGTGCAAGGATTTGGAGGTTTTAACAAACCAAAGTTTGGTGAGTCAGTCAGACTGAGAATAGTCTCATTCCTGGCCTTTCCTTTATTCTGACTTTTATTTTAGAGTAGCCAAACACAAATGACTCCTCCATGTCCTTTGCAGGACTCTGACATGAAAACCACCTTCAAACCTTCCCTGATCTGAGGGAGATGTAGAGAGACACTGAAGGGATGGATGACATTGGTGTGTGAGTGAAAAAGTGGCTGGAAATCGCTGTGCTTGGGGTTGATTCAAAAGCTGACTCAAGGCTGCTGTGTGGTGTCAGCTGATGGAGGACAAACCCCACGGAGGGGGCACCCAACCTGACCCACCAGCTGCAGGCTCTCCCTGCTTGCTCTCCCACAGGGCTAACTTAGGGCCTTCCTAGCCTCCAGCTGCTTGTTTATCTTGGGGCTTCTAATTGTTGTTCTGGTAATATTTAAAATTTGCATTCTGAAACTTACGTTATCCTAACCCACTCAATTGTCTAGACAGCCCACACTGTAGGAGAGAAATTATCCATGCTATCGAAACTGCAGCCTGGATTCCTGGCACTTTTTTTTTTTTTTTTTTTTTTTGAGAACCAGGCAAACACAAAGTACTTGTCCTACTTTCTAGTCAGTAAGCTGAAATTCAGCATGTTTAATTATAAATCAAATAATTGACTACAAAGCTTTTGTGGTATGGCCTTCCATGCTGTTGATGGTTTTAATTGCAAACTGTTACATGATGTGCTTCAGTAACAAAGAATGAGCCCTGAAGTAGCAGAGGAAATGTCCTACTTTGACTCTGTCTTTACAGTCAGGATGCAGGGAATTTTCTGGTGTGTCACTCCTCTCCATGATGGACATGGAGAAGAGAGCTGTAGGCCACACAAGAGGCCAGTGGGGCCATGCTGTGTCCAGAGGGACAGCCAGGAGCCTGCTGTACACTGCTCCTGCTGCCCCTCCCCAGGACCCACTGCCAGGAGAGTCGTGCTCCTCCCAATAGCCAAAGAGGAGCTTGCATGGCTCATCCTGGAGCTGAGGATGAGACAGACCATGGTGTGTGCACGGGGCACTGTCATCACAGCAGATGGCACCCCTGGGTGGCAGCCATGCAGGGGGGTGACTAGAGGGTGGCACTAAAGCTCACAGCCTCCTCAATGCCCAGGGTGTCACCCACTGCATGAGAAGGCAGGTGCTGCTCTCTCCCCTCTCTGGACATAAGGATCCTGTTAAAAAAAGCAAGTAAGGTAACAACACTTGATGCCAGGGCATGTGAAAGGAGTCACAGGGGGAGTTGGAATCTTTCCTTCTCTTAGACCTTCCAGAGAGGGCACACATTGAATCTCCTGGGAAATGGTGATGCCTGCTTCTCCTGGACTAGACCACCAGCCTTAAACAGACTGCCCAGAGGCACTGTGGTTTCTCCATTCCTGGACACACTCAGAGCTGGACATAAAACTAAGAAACTTCTTATAATTGGAGTTGCTCTGAGCATGGGACCTCCTAAAGCCCCCTCCACACTGAGTTTTGGGGGAGTTTATACTTAGAAAGTTCTTCATGAAGCAGACAGTAGGGCTGTTTTCACTGAGTTTTGTCTTCAGTGGTGAGAAAGAGACACAAGTTTGGCTATTTATGCACAACTGTACCAGGCAGCAGCATCTCTGCCAGCTCCTCCTGAAGTGCTGCTTCTCCTTTCAGCTCCTCTCACCCATGTATTTCCACCCTCCTCACCAAGCACCCCACCAGGCTGCAAAGTATTATCTGGAGGAAGGTTTGGGGAATGGTATGTATGGTACCTTGAGCACACTGAAGTGAGAAAGACAAATGAGATTTTCCCTTGGCAGATTAACATGAGCTAGGAATGATCCTCACCTGCACTGGAGCCAGGACCAAGCTCAGTTTGGGCCAGTGAGTGCTGATGAGGAGGAGCCACCAGCCCTCTGTGCCCCAGGAGGATGAGGAGGCTGGGAGGAGGAGGAGAGGTGCTTGCTTGGACATAAACATCTCAAAAGTAAAAGGCAGTGCTGGTGGCAGGTATTTTTAAAGATGAGGACAGATTTCAACAGTTTTCAGCAGATCTGGAGAAGTGGGGAGGGGAGAAAAATTGTGTAGCCAGGGAGGCACAGGACCTTTTAATAGGAGAGAGAAACTGCAAATCTCTCCTTTCCTGTCCACAGCTCTGCTCATCCCTGTGAATCTGTACCTGGATGGAAGGCCTTCTCAGAAGTAGTTGTAGACTTGCCTTCTTTTTCTTTTTATTTCCATTGGGATGGGAAAGAATATCTTTTTAAAAAAATAGTTTTGGGAAAAAATAAAGAAAAAAGAGAGAAATGAAGCCCTGATGCACCAGTTGCTCACCACATGCTGACTTGTGCCCAGCCCATCCCTGAGTGGCAATCAGTCCTTTCTGGATAACTCCTTAGAAAAGAAATCTTGAAAGCTGCCACCAAGACAGACTGAGAAACACAGTCTCCTTCACCCATGGACAGGAAAATCTGGAACCTTCCTTTGTTGAATGCAGAGACTGAGCAGAGCCAATTACCTGCAGTGCCAAATAGTGTTACAGCAAGTCTTTGGGCAGAATAAATATAAAATCCTCCAAGTCAGCTCTGACATATTTCAGGCATATTTAGTCATTGAAGCTGAATATCCCCAGCTGTGTTAAACTGTTAAGCTGTTGAGTTTCCGTTTGCAAACCACTAACAAAAAGTAAGCTAAAATAGTCTTGCTGTGCCTGCTCTTGCCTAACATTGCTGAGGAAAATGAAATTTAAAGCCCAGATCATTTCATGTTTCTTGGAAAAACACCCAAGTCCTTCATGTTAGTGATGTGTTCCAATACCCATCTGCTAGAGAAGTTGTTTAGCAGTGTCTATGGATATGAATCCTTAAATAAGGACAAGTGAGCTGCAATTTTATTGTATTAAAGATTCTCTTTGACCTTACTCTGCTGAGCCACTGATGTGGCTGTGTTGAAAAGACCAGCTCTGTGCTCAGGGAATAGTTTTGGTCCTGCACTTCCTTAAGGACAGAGATCTCTTTTCCTTTCTCTTGCATGCAACAGCAGTTTCTAAGCAGTATTGACTTAAGATCCTCTATTTTTATATGACTAACTATAGCAGCTAGTCATTTATAAAGCTAAATGATTGAGATTATTGTGAGAACTTGAAGTCCAATCTCCATTTTTTAAACTGAACTGCAGCCTATGAATGCATGAAGACAAAAGCCCCAGAGCATGTAAGAGGGGAATCAACAGGACCAGCTAACAGACAAATCTGTGATTTAAAGCTAATATGGAGGAGTATAAATCTCCCTGAGCTCTTGTGCTATTTCAGTGCAAAGTGTTTGTAGGGGAGAGCTGTTTTCCTCTCTTTCACCCTCCCTGGTGGGCACTGGTCTGTGCACACCCTGTGCCAATGTCTTCCCAGCTGTCACAGGCATGGTGGAGCAGGTGATCCTCTGCCAGTGAAGACTGATGCATTGCTGTGGCTTTTTCTTGATGGGTGGTTTTTTAGAAGGTCACCTAATGCTGTGGAGTCCATGTGTGGCAATTCAGGGTGTCTGGATGGCAGCCCAAGCCTGCTGGAGCTGTGCTGAAGCAGGGTGGCTCCTGGTGAGGAGAACAAGGAAGAGGGGGAGAAGATGAGGATTCAGACTGAGCCCTGCTTGCAGGCAGCAGTGGCTTCCTGTCTGCCAGGGAGATGGCAGAGATGCCCAGCTGCAGAGCTCCCTGTCCCCTGGGGAAAGGAGGAACCCGTGCTCTAGAGAGGGTCCAGTCACTGCTGGAGCAAGACCCATGTGTGGAGAAGTTTGATCCAGCAGAGCAGTGGGTTTTCCTTTGCCAGCCACATTTCTCTGAAGCCCCAAGAGCAAGTGATGCTGGCACTGTTCTGTGTGCAGAACTATTGCTGTGATAATATAGATATATGTGTATAGATAATTACCATAACCTTTCTTTATTAATCTCTGATTAAAATCCTAAGTAATTTATATGCAAATTAATTGCTTTGCTTATTATACTGACAAATGGCCAAGCTGGCCCTTGGCATGGCAGAGCTGGCTGTTGTCCTTGCCAACTGTGCTGCTCTTGAGCCATCAATACCCCAGAAAATGTTGCTGAAAACTCAGCTGCATCCTAAACTCTTACAAGATGCAGAACAAGCCTATGCCAGAAAGTGGTAGGAGTGGCTGGGAGAGCTGGGTGAAACCTCTCCCTTTCCCTCTTCACTCAAAAACCCCAAGCATTATCTGTACAATGTTTAAGGGGCTGCAGACCAGGTCACATGTGCTGGAGAGTTTCTGAAGGATGCCCTTTGCACAGCAACAAGGGAAGAAGCTGAGGGTAAGTTTCTTTTTCTTACAAACTTCTGCAGGGTAAGTTACTGCTTTGGCAATTTTTTCAGCCATGAAAGTGAGTGGGTAGCTCAGCTTCTTCTCAGCTGTGGGCAAAGATAGGGAAAAATACACAGCTAGAGCCTCATGAAGGCAAAACATATGATTAGCTATTTTTTTATTTTATTTGTGGCTCAAGGAGTTCAAGGTAAGCTATTGAGTAGATGGATTTAGTTTTGATAGCTGAAAACACAAATACTCATCAATACTTTTCAGAGTAAAAAAAAGGTTTCAAATGACAGATTATATCTTTCCAGGCCCTTCCTGGTGACAGCTGGAGACAGTTGATTCTAGAGACTGAGGCAAGCCTGTGGTGGCTGTTGCCATCTTTCTGCATTGACTGGAGATTATCAAAAGGCATTAATTCATTGTCTGTAAGATAGACTACATCATCCCTGCATATCTCAACAACAGAGTGATAAACCACTGGTTTCTAGCCAAAAGCCCTTGAAAACTGCTGGGGCCACATGCTGTGCAGGCGTGCAGTGGCAGGGACAATACAAAGGACTTGGTGCTTGGATCGTGGTGTGAACAGCAGATTTGAGAGCTGAGAGCTGTTTTTACATTGCAGATAGCAGTCTGTAATGGATCACTTCTAATCAGAGTCCCATGGGACAGGCATAGGAAGGCACTGTGCTCCTGAGGGCAGCAGGGCCTGTAAAGAACCCCTCCCTACACATCCAAGCTAGGAATCCTTTCGTGCCTTGTGGGGATTGAATCACCTCCTGGATGGGAATGGGGCATCTGTGCTTGTGCTGGGCAGAAATTGCAAAGCCTTTTCTTCAGTGGGGCGTGGTCATGATATCTCCACCACCTGAATGTCTGGTTTTATGGCTTGAGTTGGGCTGGATTTCTGAGATGTCCATGTCTCTGGGTTGGATCCAATGCACATGGCATGCTAGGAAGCTGTGGAAAACCAAGGGAGGAGCATGGTCCTCCATCATGTGGGCCAGTATGGCTTTTGCCTGGTGCTCAATTGTGGACACTGCTGAAGGCTTGTGGAAAAATCCAACCAGAATTTTTCCCAGGCTGTTGGCTTTCTCAGCTCCAGCTCGGATTTTTCCCAGGATGGGGATCTTTCTCAGAGACAAACAAGAGAAGGGAGAAAGAACAACACAGATAAACACCTGGTGTTGATCACAGAGACAGTTTGTTGATCACAAACTCGTGATGTTTTGCAGAAAGCATGTTTTCAAAGAGGTGTTGCCTTCTTGGACCAATGAGTCTTTTCTGTTCTGTTTTGTACAATCTATCTTGTATAAGTGCCATGGCTTTTCAGTAAATTGCTTCTTCTTGCTGCTTAGGAGAAGTTGGGTGTGTGTTGCTGCATTATTTGCTGTTCCTAATCAGACAGCAACACTCAATCACTGCAAAAGCTCTTTCTCCTCATCACCATGGTGCTCCTTCAGATGGACACGTCAGTGGCTGAGGATACACCATCAACTTAAACAAGCTTCCTGGCTTGTATCAGAGCCTAAAAAATGGAAGGAATTCATTAGCTTTTAAGAGCACAGCTCACTAATGGAAGTGCACAGGGGTTCATGGCTGTGCTTGTGATAATAAATTTTCCATCAAAATAAGAGTTTATCCTTCTCTCTGAGGACAAACTGAATTGGGCTTTGACTATAGCAGCTTCAGGCATGAAAAAATGACTTGTCTGTTTTTCCAAGGCCTGTCAGTAGTTCTAACAAAAGATGTTTCTCTTCCCACAAACTTCAAGACGTTACAGCTAGAGTAATAATCCTATTAAGGGCTTGCTTGTTTTGTTATTTAGTGTAATAACTTTTTTTTTTAAAGAAAAACTTTCCTGCATTTTATAATGAAAACATAATGGTAGGAACACAGGCTTCAGCAAATCACACTGCAAAAACCCCACATTAAATCATGTAGTAAATGGGCATGGCTATTCAAAAATTCTTTCATATACTGGAGCATTTTTGTGAAACCCCCTGCTGGGCTCTTAAAAGCAAATCTACAGAATTTCTGAGTGTTTGGACTTGTCCCAAATTATGCTATTGAGATAAAAATGCTTGAAAAAATAAAACCACTACTACTTTCTCTTATGCTGATAATATGATCTAATTTGATTGCTGTTTTTTACCATTGATGGCATAAAGTGAATTAGACTGCCAAAAAGGGATGTGAAAATCGATTATTGGAAACAACTGAAGCAGGTACTCCTTAAGGAAATAATGTCTTAATTCCCTAGGCACTTCCCTGGGAAGGAAACATAATAGTACTTTGTGAGGTCTGAGCTGGTAAATAGAAACATCCTTTTTGGTTTTTTCCTTTTATTTCTCTCCACATGGGCACTGAACTGGGAAGTTCCTGAACAAAACTGCAGCACCAAACTTGAGTGCAGCTTGGGAAGATTGTTTTCAGAGCTGAGCTGCTTGATTTCCCATCTGTTACCAAGGTCAGAGCTGTTCCTGGGAGCTACATGGCAGCTTTGGAGTTACACTGAATAAATATTTCAAAAAGGTTTTACATGGAAATATATGAGAACATATACCTTCCCTTCTAAGATGTTTGGCAGTGTAAAGTCCTGAGACTTTCCACTGTCTCAGGAAAGCCCAGCAAGCACACACAGCTCAGTGCATATAGTTTGTCAAAGTCTAATGAACTCTTTAGTGGAAATTCTCTGTGGCTTTGTGGGGATTAGGCTAGCAACCACATTTGTGCTTCAAGCTGAAATGAATCAGTCTCCATAGTCCACCTGACTTCCAGAGTGTTTTCCTGTCAAAATTAGTCTCAAAAGCAATTTGTTATCTGTTTCCTTCTTTCCACTCACCCTCCTCTCCCATGTGCATGTGTACCTTTGGTAGATTTATCCAGGTCGTTCAGACATTTCACCAAGTTGAGAAGCAGAAGACCACCTGGCAGGAAAAATATTTCCTATAGGAACCTCTCCTGTCCACTGGACAAACACACTCCTGGTCACTTCTGGTTTGTACTCCTCTACCAGCCTTCCAGAAAAGGAAAAAAAAATAAAAAAGATATTATTTTCTATAAAGGAAAAAAACTATTGTCCCTTATTTGAAAGGTGGGAACTTAAGAACGAAGCATCATATCTTGTAGAAAGTATTAATTTTCCTCAGCAGTAGAAAGCTACATTTTCACTGTAAATTTTGGGTGAAAACTCAGTCTATGTAGGCAGAGATAAATCTTCCACACACTTCTAATACGCTTGACAGCATCCACAGTGCAGCTTCACATGCAGCACACCCCCACTTCCCACCTTGTTTGCTGGAAACTTGGTCCCTGTGTGGGTGTGCTTGCTGAAACTCTCCTAATGTGGTTGACATTCTTGTTTCTCTGATTGTCCTGTCTGTCACCAGAGCTGCACTGGTGCTAGGCAGAAAGGCAGCACCTTCAGGGAAAGCTTCCATGTGCAGCATCTTCCTGATGTGGAACAGGTCTGAGATGGGTTAGGAATTTTTTATTACTATGTTTTTTGTCTGTATCACTCACCCTTATGATTTGTTTCTTTGGGCAGAAACACTTGGTAAGGAGAAGCCCTGCAGATGGGGGGCTGAGGTATTGAATGCATGTTCTCCAGATGTTTTATTTCCTCATGGATGCATCGGGAGATCATTGTTGTCACTTTCCATGGCCAGTCTTGGGTAAATCCCGTGGAATTAGCAGGAGAGCTATGAAGGCACACATGGATCTCTGATGCCAAGAGGGGTGAGTACATGCTCCTGCAGAATTGTGATGTCAATGAACTATTGCTTTTAACTGACTACACAGCAAGCTGCAGCTGCAGAGAGCAGCAGGATGGAAGGGCAAGAACAAAAGTGGTTTCTGTGCAACAACCTGTCTCTTGACCATCCCTTCTTTGTGGTGGATCACAAAGTGTTCATCTTTCCAAGGAGCAAAGTCTTCATGTATCAAGTCATAATGCTCAAAGAGAAACAAGCAAACACTGTAGAGCTAAGCACTCCTAAATATTCCACCATACTGTAAGGAGCAGAAGAGGGGTCAGAAAGTTTATCTTACGACATATCTTTCACCCTGGTACTTGTTCATGTGTCTGTTTCTACCCCAATAACAGTGGAACAGCTTCTTCCCTATTTTCAGGACAAGCTACATATCACAGAATAGAGCTGGAGAATGTCTGTGTAATCTTTTTCATATGTTCATGCCTTCAGAGCTGATGTGCCTGTTTCAAAGCTGTGCAGCAGCACCCACCACTGCAGAGGCAGCAGGATGCTGTGGCAGCCATAGTCTCTCCCTCCTGCTCCACTTGAAAGGGATTTTAGGCGGGTTAGACTGAGGCACTTCCTATAAATTGCTTCTAGGGTTTCATTTGCTCTAGAGCGGGTCTCTCTGCTTCCCACCCTTGTCACTGCAACTCCCTCTGATCTGTGTGGTCTGACCCAAACCTCCAAACCACAGAACAAATTTTGGGAGAGCACAAGTTGCTGGGTTTTCTGCATGTCTCCAGAATGCCTTTTTTGTGCACTTTTGTGGTTTGATTCAGTGCTGTACTCAAGCCTCACTCGTTGTACTTCTCATCAATGTAACCACGTTTCCTGCTTCCCATTTCCCTACACTCTCTGAGAGCAATCATCTCTTTTTATGAGTGCTGATTAAGTCTTGCCCAAACTGGTCTGGAAAAGACTGCAGAGCAGAGGTGCCCTTGAATTAGTAGAGGACATGAATGACTGAGGAACAAACTTTTTAAAAGTCTGAGAGCTTTTCCTTTGGCTTCCAGAGGGCTGGTGTCCATCACCTTCTCAAAAAGCTGCATAAAACTTCAAAGTACTCAGGCACACATACACACTGAAGACCCTAACTCTAAGACATGTCACAGGAAATATTAAACTCTACATGCCATAAATTTTCTGACTACTTTTGAAAGGGCTGGGAGAGATGGTCCTGCCCAGCACATTTCAGAGTGTCTCCCATGTGCCCACTCAGTCTGGTTGGGGGTTTTTTGGTACCCCCCAGGCCAATGCAGTTCCAGCTGGGCAGTTGGTGTGGTTCAGAGCACCCTGATGGCTTGCCACAGATCTGATTCCTTCTCTGCTCAACAGCAGGATCAGCTTCTACCTAAGCTGTTCACAACAGATGTTTGCCTAAGCTCTTATTCAAAAACAAACAAACAGTGATAGATATGTTACAGTTTCCCCAGCCAATCTATCTTGTGCTTAATCATCCTTACTATTAGAATTTTTTTCATATTCATCCTGAATGTCCTTTGCTGTTATCAGTCCATTATTTCCTATCTTCTCACCAAAATTATTTCCCCATATTTGCAGATAACTTGGATGTATTTAAAGATGCTTATCATCTCCCTTCAGTCTTGTCTTTTCTAGACTAAACAACATCATTTCCTTCAGTCTTACTTCATAAATTGTATTTTCTAGATGTCTAATTAATTTTGTTACTTTGAAGAACTGTACTTGGGACATATATTTTTTGTTCTCTTAAAAAAAAAGTTTGCATGTGCTTAGAACTGAATGAAATACTCTAGGCAGGACCATGGCAGTACTAAATTGACAAGAGGTGTGTCAGACAGTTCTTAAGTGATGATCCTAATGCTGTACCCCAGTACAATGCTTTCAGCTTCTGCAGAAGCAGAACATTGTTGTTTTCTTATGCCACAGTTCCCCCTAAATCCTTCTCTGCTTTCTGGTGCTCTGTTCTGGTGTTTTATATCAGGCCTGTCTTTATATATAAGCAACTTGTTATCTGAGTGACAGCAGGACAAATGG
This sequence comes from Muscicapa striata striata, assembly GCA_030060385.1. NCBI lineage: Eukaryota > Metazoa > Chordata > Aves > Passeriformes > Muscicapidae > Muscicapa > Muscicapa striata. Next base: position 4,214,810 of record JAREIS010000031.1, read on the forward strand.
AGAATTTCCCATTAATGGCATTGTGCCTCATCTTTCCCTGCCTGCTGCAGATGAGCAAGATCCTTCAAAGTCTGTCCTTAATCCTCAGCTCGAATTCAAAGGTTTTGTGAGTTGATAGGTGGTGACTCTGTTCTCCCAGCACGAGGCAGGGTGGCTGTGGTACATCAGCTCCTGAACCTCTTCTGCTGATAACCTGCTGTCTCGTTGCCACAGGCTCCCTGTGCTGCTGCCTCTTGCCATGGGGCTCAGCTCTCTGAAGCAAGACCCAGCCTTATGTTCTCTCTTTACACAGTGCCTGGCATGACGGCGTCTTGATCCGTGATTAAGAATCCTAAATATAATGACAATAAAAATTATGCTGTCTCTCTAACTGAGAAGATCCAGTTTGTTGCAAAATGGGAAAGGAAAGGAGTTTATGGGCACATTAAACTTTCCTTTGTAGATCTAAAAAATGAAATGAAAGGCAGTTTTAAAATTGAACTGCTATTTCTTTAGGAAAATACTCCTTTGCTGAGGAGAATGGTACATTCCTCTCTGTAAAAATGTCACATTTTCACCTGGGGCATATTCATGAAAATTAAAACTTTGCTTCTTGTTGTAAATCTTTGTAAATTTCCATGAATTTGCCCCAGGTGAAGATGTGACATTTTTACAGACAAGAATGCTCCAGTTTTGCTGAGAGAGGCAAGAAGGCCTTTCTGTTAAAAAAATGGCAACAGCAGCTTTCTGCTTGTGAAAAATATCTGTCCCTTTTACTGAAAAAAAAAGAAGAAAAGGAAAATGGAGTTGAGCTGTTGCAAAGCTGTGTTTTCTATTCCTCACCTTCTGATCTGCTTTTATGATTGACCGCTGTGCTCAAAGGCAGACAGTGAAATTTAACCATGCATTGAATTTACAAATGCACCTCAGAAAAAGGACTTCCTTCATCTTCTGTTGAGAACTGGTGAATTTGCCATTAAAGTGTCATCTTTTCTGCCACTAATGTTGTTATATAGTCAATGGTTATCATGAATTAGCTACTACAACTCTCATTCATTCTAAACTTCCACTAAAATGGATGCAACCTACAACCATGAAAGAATCTATCAAATAATGTAATTTTGTAATTAAGAGAGGAAGAAAATGAAAGTCTAGTGCATTCTGTAAGCTTTTTTCCATTTCTATAATTGATTATTCACTCTGTCCCTGACACAGTACAAGCATCTGAACTTTTATGGCCAAAGTTGGCAAAGGAGAATGGAATTTATGGGTTTGATTGCCTGAGACTGATCATCAGAGAGAACAAAGTCACCCTTCTCAGCCCATTTTCTTGACTGAGCCACCTATGGGAAAGAAGAGTACAAGGGGGTGATCATCTTAGTGTGGTAAGGGAGAGACTGCCCCAGGACGCTCTTGGACACTGCACTTGGAATCTTCTCTGACAGTCTGGAGCGAGCTAGTTTATGGCCATTAATTAACATATCATAAGTTGGGGTGGACTCTCAAGGTTGGCATAGAATCACAGAATAATTTGTTTGGAAGGCACCTTTAAAGGTCACCTAGTTCAACCCCCAAGTTTTCATAGGGCTTGGCAAGCCTTTCCGACCTCTAAGAAGCAACACTTATAATCTTGTCCCACAGCAGAACATTTGCATGATTAGTTTGTCAGAGTGAGAGCAAAGATTTGCTTCCAGAGTCCCTGGAATGGACAAGGCAGATCCTTTCATGGACCAACAAGTCAAAAGCTACTGAGTATGTGTATCTCCTGGGGGGCTTTGCCTGCCCTCTGAAGGTGTCACCTCAGTTTCTTTCTCAGGTACCTCCAAATGCTCTTGTAATCCAGGACTACTCCAGCCTGAAAAAAGTAGAGGTCTAGAACTGGTTTGAGAAAATTTATTTCACTTCCTTCCTTCCTTCCTTCCTTCCTTCCTTCCTTCCTTCCTTCCTTCCTTCCTTCCTTCCTTCCTTCCTTCCTTCCTTCCTTCCTTCCTTCCTTCCTTCCTTCCTTCCTTCCTTCCTTCCTTCCTTCCTTCCTTCCTTCCTTCCTTCCTTCCTTCCTTCCTTCCTTCCTTCCTTCCTTCCTTCCTTCCTTCCTTCCTTCCTTCCTCCTGCTCATGTCGTGCCTTTGATGGATAACTTCCTGTAAACCTAGTAAAGTTTTTAGGTATTTGGAAATAAAAAGGTGTGTGCATGTGCAATAACCTTCATGTCATCACCCTGGTTTTGGCTTAGCAGCTGCAGAGGAAAAGGGTTAGTCTGCCAAACCTGCTCAGAGTTGGCAAGTGTGGCTTCATGATGGAAGAGGAAACCAGTGGGGTAGGTTTCTTCTCCTTTGAAAGGGGCTGTGCAATGAAACCACTGCAGAAGAGAGGCAAATTTGCAGAGATATGGCCAATATAGGGGAGCAGGAGCAAAGCAAGCTGGAGAAGTCCCTGGAAAGGGGAATTATGGAAAAATAATAGGAAACACCAATGCTGGACTGCTTGTTCAACACAGGAGCAAACAGGCCCATGCATCAGAGCTCACAGCTCCTGGGGAGCCTGTGCTGTCCAAGCACTGGCTGATTTGGGAGCCACTGGATGCAAGCCAGCCACTCTCCCTCCTTGATGGGCTGCTGTGCAAGCACTGTGTAACACGGGGTCAGACCTGGAACAAAAAGTGAAAGGGGACATTTCTGCAGCTTTTAGCTGGCACTTGACCTTTTCATACTGCAGCTGGAACATCAGAAAGCCAGAAGGGGGTTATTTGTTGCCTGAAGTCTGGTCAATCTACTGTGAAGCTTCTGCTTGCTGTGTGTGCCTGTGAGTTTAGCAGCAGTCCCTGTGTGTCTAAGGTCTTGTTATTGCCCACTCAGTTGTAAGGAAATGAGAAGCTAATGCTAATCCAAAAAAATTGGTCACTGAAGCATAAAAAGAAAAAAAAAATCCCAGATAGCAATCTCTACACCCCAGAGAAGTGGCACCCTATGTTCCGAAACTGGCAAAGTCCTTTAAGTTTTACTGAAACTGATATTTGAACTGGCAAGTAAGCTCACTTTTACTCAGTGCAAACCCATAAAATGTATCAGTCTAAAAATATTCTCTACAATGGAGTTTTCCCCTTGCTCTAAGAACTGTAAACACAATAATTCCTGGAGCTGCCAGGGAGTGGGATTCCCATTAACCCCTCCTCGCTGGTGAAACCCCTCTGGCAGCAGAGGTGTGAGCACACATGGGACCCCCAATAGCTCCCAGGTGCAACTGTGGCTGTAAGGGTCATACAAGGTTGTGAAGCCAGTGGAGTTACCTCTATGAAAGTAGCTCCTGTTGGCTTAGCAGGTGTTGTTCATGGCTCAAACAAGACAAGTCATCAGCACTGAAAGCCTTGTGCTTCCACACATCGTTGCTGTTGGTGGTCGCTGTCTGGCCCTAAGGGGTGGAAGCCAGCAATTTCCCTGCCAGCCCAAATCACTGACCTCTGATACCCAGATGGAGCCATGTGATGGATTAATGCCAACTCAGTGCTTTCTGTGAACATTCCCTGAACTCACCACAGTGGCAGGACAATAAAAAAAGCTCAGTTCAGACCACAGCAATTAGAGTTAACTATATTTTTCTCATTGATCATTGGCTTTAAGCGCAGATCCCAAAAGGGATTTTTGTGCTGACCTCCAAATCAAACTAGGAGAAATCAATAGAATTTAGGTGTCAAAAGATAATTAGATCCTTTTGAGGAGTCAGACACGAGTTTCCAAGCCAGCAACTTATTTCATGTTCACTGGTGGTTAAATTGAGCCAGTAGGTCTGGAAATCCATGGGAGTGAAAAATTTACAGCCCATAGCTGTGGCATTCCCATAGGAACAAAGGGAGCAGCAAGGCAAGTTTTGGTGTTTCCAGTGCTGTGTTGGCTTGCTGGGACTGGAGAATGAGCTGATAAGGCACACAAGCCTTGTCTGTGCTGAGATAGCCACCACCCCTCTCCTGGCTTGAGGAGTTGCACCCCTGGTCTGCTGCAGCTCCTGACTTCCCTACTGCAGGTCAATGTGGCCATGGAGAAAAAACACAGTGTTATTTTACTGATACAGCCTAAACTTCCCAGTACCAGTTGCCCTAGGAGTTTTTACAATTAATCTTACAACACAAGAATGGTGACCACCCAGCAGTCTAACAGATAAATCTGTTAGGCAGTGTGCATGCTCAGCCTGCCAACAGCAGTAAATAAATGCTAGTAAGTGAGCTTTGGCAATAAATCAAAGCTTAAAAAAAAAAAAAAAGTGCCCAAACAAACCAAACCACAAACCTAACCCCAAACCTCAATCCAACAGCCCTTTCCCCCTTGCTTCTGTAATATGTCCCCAGCCTCTCCACAAAACTAGCTCTAGCAAATAGCTTCTGCAGTGTATCTCTTAAAGGTTATTGAGTCTGACTAATTTTGAAGTGAGGGGATGGGATTTAAGGAAAGTAGTCTGTCTTTTGGCAGAGACTATAGGAACACGTCCCAGGATCCAAACCAACCCAAAGGGAGACCTTGCCCCTGTGGGGTTTCCCCAGCTCCACAGAGACCAACCCAAGCTCCCACTAGCTTCCTTGTCCCTTTCTGCATAGAAGAAAACCATTTGCCCTTGGCCTTGGCTTCAGCCATGAGCTGGGTTGGAAATCTGGGGGGGATTTGCTGTTATCACAGTGTTGTCTTTGGCAGTCCAATATACCCTGCAAGGATTGATGGCTCTCCCTGTTGATTTGGCACCAGATCCCTCCTCTCAACTGTGGCCATGTACATCCTCTGGGGGAAATGGGCTTGGGTCCAGTAGTAAATACGTAGAGTAAGACATGAGAGATACTTAACTTTTTGTTATCTTAATTATTTTTAAATAATTTATTTACCTGGAAAGATTTAGCTCATGCTCAGCATCTGGTTGTCAGTTGGCTCCTGCATTTTTTTTTTTTTAACCTAGTTTTCCAGCTGAGTAGACAGAGGAACAAACCAAGACCAAACGATTTGCCAAAGGTCACACAGAGAATCACTGGCTCACACAGGATTTATAGGGAGATTTGCCCTGGCTTCAGTCAGCAGTTCTTGTTGTCTCTGTTTGGGTTTGCTCTGACACCAGGGGTTCCTAACTCAGCTTTGCCAGTTCATAAGACTTTCTCACAAGTCTATTAATATTTGCTGTTTCTTAGAAAGCTGGCTAATTGTTCAATGATTTCAAACTTGGCTTGTATGAATTAAGCTTCTAGTTGTGGTGACAGCAGAGCAAAAAATAGCTTTGGATAAAAGCAGATTGGTGTATCTTCTCCATGCTGAGAAACCGGAATAGAAGTTTCTATTCCTTTAAAACCTCATCATTTTTTACCCTGACTCCTGAGCTTTGGAAAATAGCCTCATAGCTTGTGACTGCTTGGATCTCTCTTGCCATTGAGTTGCTCATATTTCTGAATTTTCCTGTCTTTTGTATCCCTAGTGGTGTATATTGCTTTCTCCACCTTCTTGACACCTAATTCAAGGATGTTGTTTTACTTTTCTCTTATAATTATTCTTCAGTTTTGAACTATTATTTTTAAAAAGAGAGGAAAGGACATTCTGCTTTCAGGTTTGTATTGGTTTCTTCCTACTCAAAAGGCTCCATATTTCTCTTTCACTCCCAGATTTCAGAAAATCCTCAAGCCCAGACAAAGCTGTCATGATATTCAGGGATACTAAGTACTTGCTAATCCCTTGCTGTCTATGAGATATAGAGCTGCTCAGGACTTCTGAAAGTGAGACAGTGAGCACGGTGCATAGGACTGGGCTTAATAATAACCCAGCAAGTCAGGCAGCTTCAGCTATCAGTATGATGGAGATCCTCATGCAAAGACATAAGGTTTTGACAACGATAAGGGGATAGAGTTTAAATTGAACATCACCAGCAACAGCTATTTCTGATTTTAATCAGGACTGCTCTGAGTTACATACAGATTTTGGTTCAATGTCTATGCACACATACCAGTAGGCTTGAAAATGCCTGTTTGCTCATTGCATAACAACCTTCCATCCCCCTTCTCACATGTAAGTAGACCTTAACATCCCCGCAGTGTTAACTGCCTAGTACTGCATGTAATTATATACAGAGAATTATCCCTACACTATGATTAGCCAAATGCATTCATATGCATGTGAATTACTCTTTGTGCTGACACAGTGAAAGGCTGGAGGCCGCTTTTGGAGAGGAATGTGCCTGTGTGGTCCTCCAGGAGTACCCTGCTAATGGGAACTGCATTTGCATCTTTTCTGTCCTGAGCAGGGCAGCACCTGGAGCTAGAGACAGGCCCTGTGTGTGTGCCTTGGGAGCACAGAAGGTGCTATGACAGTCCTCTCACTTGAATTTTAACTCTCTACGCTGCTCATTAATGTGGGAAATGTAGTTACAAACAAAACAAAGCTCTCACATCTGATAGCCACAGTGACTCTGAAAGGGAGGCTGTGGTGAAGCTGAGGGGTTGTGACTGGTAGAAAAGATGCTGCTGGGTTTGCATCTGGTGGAGCTTTATAACTCCAGGTCATTCTGTATGATCAAGCTTGAGGAACCAAGCCCATCTTCATGAAAGTGCTGAAGGTCTGCAATAATTTTGAGCAAGTTGCATAGCTAATTAAAGTTAATCCAGTAAGTATTTTTTTCCTGGGTCTCTTCCTTTTCAGGGCAGTGAGGCTAGGGGTTCACTGTTAAAGGTTATTAAAATATTAAGTATAATTTTCTTCTGTACTTAACTCTTCTGAAAGAAAGTGCAGGATATGGCACGCAATGTGAAATATAAATACATGTATTGCAGGGCAAGCAGCTTCTCTTAGGAGATGGTGATCCCTCAATTATGTGCCTGGGGGGGATATGTCTTTGAATTACAAGCTCTTTTTTTTGCTTTTCTTTTTGGTCCACCCTTGCTAATTAGCAGACTAATCAGCAGCAGGCAGTTATTAAGGCTGGAGCAGAAAAAAGGAAGTTTGTAGGCTTCAGACATATCAGCCAGATCTGTGTAACTTTGTTGGTTTGGAAAAAGTTCAGATGTGAGAAAGGTGCTGAGCATACAAACACTGATCTGTATCTATCGATGAATGCTATAGTGTCACAGGCATACAACAGAGCAGCCAAAACAAATAAATGCTCCCAGAGTGGAAGTGCTCCTTGTGGGCCAGCTCACCTACAGCACTGTCATGTGGTTGTGCCCAGGGAGGTTTATCACAACACCAACCACAGCTGACTGGGGTTACGGGGCAGGCAAGGAGCCCTGGGCACCTCCCAGCGGGGCTGGCATGAGACCAGCGGTGCCAGTGCCCATGGCTCTGCAGCATCGGGGTGAACTGAGCTTCCTGCAGCTGCCACAGCTTCTTCAGCGAGGTCAGCAGCCCCTGCCTCTTAAATCTGCCACATCACAACATGCCTGCCTCCCTCCATCCTGTTTTTCTGCAGACAGTGTGGGGGCACCACAGCAGAGCAGGGTTCCTTGCACTGCCTCATTTTCAGCTCTTGGCCACCATCTCAGGCACTTCTTCCTCACCTTCTGGACACTGGTTCTGACTTGTTCTAAGCATACATCATCCACAAGTAAGTTGATAGTGTAAATAATAGCTTGAAGTGGAAAAAAAAAAAAAAAAAGGAGAAAGTATTGAGTGTTCTGGGAATACGGACAAATTAAATCAGTATGAAAAGCAGTTCTGTAAAGTAATATGATTTACATTATTCATATGAATATTCTTATGTTCATTTAATTTCTCTTTGAAGGGGCATGGTATTTCCCTAAGACTTTCCCACACACGTGGTAAGAAAAGAAACAGGTGATTTTGTAGAGTAAATTTAATGTGGTTCTTGTCTGCATTAGTTCTGTGCAAAGACTTCAGAAGTGCACTAAAACTGCAAGATGAGTTAGTCTTTTGCAAATTTTGATGAGTCAGTATTTTAACAAGAACAAGTCAACCCCCTTCATTTTTACACATTAAACACTGTAGGGAAATGGGTGTCTCCAGGGTTAGACCCAAGGCACAATGCAGTTCTCTCATGAGGCAGTGAAAGAACAAGCACATTTCTGTTCATGCTTTTACCATGAGCACCTATAGACAGCACTTGCAGGCAAAAACACTCTTGAGAGCACCTACCTTCCAGCGTGCTCCCTGTCACACTGGGAGCTCAGTCTCCTCCTCTCTCCAGTCCTTGGAGAGACCAAAATAAAAGTATATCACTGGGACAGTCTTACCCCTCTGTAACTACCACTCAATGACAGAGGGACTTTTGGAACAGGTCTGTTTTTGCACAAGTTTAATACAATTTAAATAGGAGTGTTTTCAACATTTTTTTGATTTGTCATCCCTGGGTAATGTGACCAGTGGAGGTATAAATTTGTATGTGGCCAACAGACATTTATTTAGAAATAGGCTACTTTTTCTCAATTGCTTTTCCCAGTCCATGGAAGTCCAATAGTGATAAGAGCAGTAAAAATGTAAAGGAGGTGTTTGTTGTTGCAGTAGTGATAGACAGCATGAGGTGGTGCTGTTCTGCATTATCTTTTTCACTTGTTTGTTTAGGGTCTAACTCAGCTAGCATGTGTTGTTACATTCTGTGATTTTTTTATGAAGGCTTTTGCTCCAAAAAAGGCAGTGGATCTTATTGCAGAAGTTTTATTAGTTGCAAGTTTGCTTGCTCTTGTGGTCCATCAGAGACAGCTCTTCAGGGAAAATTGCTCCCAGGGAACTACTGCAGATGTGAGCCAAGGCACTGGGAAGGAAGACATTGCTTGCACACCATCTGAGCACCAGTCTTCCAGAGGGAATTCTTCAATTGCAGAGAAACTCCACATTATGTCTGAGGAGGTCACAATTGAATCCTCAGAGGACTGCATAGCATAGAAGAAGTTCTGAGTCAGGAACTGAACTCATTAATCCTTGTGTGTCCTTTCCAAATCAGGATATTCTGTGATTCTATTGACTCCATGAGAACATAAGCCAAGTGCTAGGGAAAAGGATGGTGATACTTGAGGAGAAATCATATGGGGGGGGGGGGGGGAAGCATCTCAACAAACATTTAGAAATCCAAAGTCTGCCTGAGTACTGATACAGGACTTTGCCTTGAATCCACTGCTGGTGTCCACTGCAGTGCTGAGCTCCTACACCCCTGGTTGGCTTCTATCTATGAGCTTCAGTCTGCTGGAAGAGTTCCCTAATGCCCAGCCAAGATAGCAGTTCAAAGCTGATTGCCTGCCATCCAAATGTAAAACAGACACTAAGTTTCTTATCTAGAATTTTCTATTAGCCTTTGGACATTTTATCCCATTCATTAAAACAAATGCAATGGGTCAGTGACCTCAGTTACACCCACATTGAGATCTGGGCTGAGCTTACAGTAAGTGGAAGCAGTGTCATTCATTTATAAGGTTTCCACTGCATTCTCCATTGCAGGAATAAGCATAGACACAACACCCACAATATATTATAAACCAATATCCTTGCCAACTGCATTTCCACCCTATTGCTTTAGACAAACTGGGCAAATTCACTTTCAGCAGTTATATACACAAATGTAAAGACAGGAGACTGGGAAGTACCCTCCAACATCCCAAACAAATGAACTGTGGATGCTGGGAGTATGAAAGGAAAGTGAGTAGATTTGTATGCTTTTTCTGACTCTAATTCTGACTTGACTCTTTTCTGCTTCCTAATCACTATCGCTGCTGGGGGCAATGCTGGGATGGGTGAGTGATAGGTTTTTGCATATGCTCTCATTTCTTTCCTGCTGGGATGTCCAAGGTGCAGCTAGCAGACATAGGGCAGCTCTGTGCAGAGATACCCAAAGGAGCCAAGAACTTGTCCCTCCTGTACCTGAGGCAGCAAGTGTGTCAAGTGCTCCTGAAGCCCACAGCTGTAGAATAAATATTTTGTATTTTCCTGGAGGAAGTGTAAAGCCTGTCATGTCGCCAGATGCCACAGAATCTTTCTCTGCTCAGAACCAGGATAAAGCAGCAGAAACAGGAAACTGCTGCTCCAGAAAAATAAAAAGTTTTCACTGACAATCCTGTGTCTAACATCACATTGCCAGAAACAATGTACTTCCTAAGCAATAGTTTCTTTAATTCCTCTGGGTCAATTCTCAGAAAAATTTTTCTATGCTGTGACTCCACTTTCAGCAGCCCATAACTTACCTCTCCAACTAATCTGCTGTTCCACTACTGGAAGTGCCTGCAAAACTCACAAAAGATCTAGTCATCCAAGGAAGACTTTTCTGCAGAAAACCAAGCCCATCCTGTTTATCAGCAAGCTGGCAACTCAGAAATGTGAGCACTTTCATGGTCCTGCTTCCCAGTAGGATCCACTCCTCCCTGGAGATTTTGACCCTTGGCTGAAGAGCTGCTTCCTCTTGCTATTCAGCTGTAAAGCAGGCAAAAGCAATCCCTGCCCACCTACCTAGAAGTTTCCCTCTGTGTACCCAGATTAAAGAAAACCCTCACTTTCCAATCCTTTCTGACATAACCCAATACAGACTGTGACCAAAGTTGGAAGGTTTCCCACTCCAGCAATTCAGCAATCATTCAAGAATTAATTAGGCAATAAAGTAGAGGAGATTCAGCTCATTTGATCTAACAGTTTGCCAAGGAATGGTGGCTATGTCTCCATCTGATACACATACCTTGTAACTCAAGTACTGATTCCATATAGTCTCCAAGAATACATTAAAACCAGCTGTGAAATACAGTGCTGCCATAAACTAAATTAAAGAGAAAACTCTTTTGAAACTTTAGCCTAGAAAAGCATTAGGACATCATCAGGTCTGCATTAAATAAAACTATTTATGTGAACTGTCAGAACCATAGGCTGTATATAACAGAAATCAAGAAGCTAGGACAGTCAGAGCCATCTCTGCCCATTTCTTGATGGGAACAGATGGAGAAATGCCCATTGTCTGACTGGAGAATGAGATCACCACTAAAATTACTAGGACAGAAGTTTCAGAAGTTCAGTCAACTTACTGGAATAATTCCCTGACTTGACTGTAACAATTCTTTGCAAACACAATACTCTTGCAAAAGGGTATTTTACAGATTCTCTTCCAGTATCAGACAGACCCTTAACAGTGAAAATTGTTGTTGCTGTATTAATGACAACAGCTAAAAGGTTCTTTTCAACACTGTCCAGCTCCTACCACTGGAATCAACTATGCACTTGCCAGGGCAGAGATTTCCACTGACTTCAGCAGCACAGTCAGGCCTACAAGTCATGCCTATACATCCCATTTGGGGGAGATATTTTGGACAGGATGCTACTTTCTTTTGTTCCCCTCAAGCAGCTTCTCACAGATGCAAGCATTTATACCTCCTGCTGCATCCCAAACCCTGGGGTAGCTTGGATCTACTGCTTCTCACATATTTCCTGCCATTTGACATTTCTGCTAGGTAGCACTTTCCAAAGGGGTTTTTTTCCCACATCCTAGCTCTGGGAGGCAGGATTTGGGAGAGGACACCCAGACATTTTTCACTCCCTGAGCTGCTAGTTTTGCAAATCATACATTCATGATATTATTTGCAAATAGTGGTTCTGTAAACCAGTAACCCTTAGAAATTCCTCAGGAAAGTGACAAGAATTGGGTAGGCTGCTGACCTGTGACTAGAGATGTTGATCAGTGTGACACATCTCACCAGTAGAGCAACTGACCTCAGCTATGCAGTTCTTACTTCTACCCTAACAACACTGGCATGGAAAGTTTAATTATGTTTGGAAGGACTTCATGGTCTCAAGAATGCATTGTGCACTGGCAGAAGAGGAGACTCCCCTCCAGTGTGTTTGAAGATGTTAGGTACAAATGATGAATAACTTCTGGGGCTGAGAGGAATCAATGATGTACATTTATTATCCAGTTTATATTTCCATGTTGCTCAGCTTCTTTGTGAGACTATGGGGAAATGTTAAGAAATTAATTGCATCCACTGCTAAAAGAGATCATAAGAAGTGTTCTCAATCATCTGCAAAATATCTACAGATATTGTGTGTGGGAGGTTATGCTGTTTACTATCAGCTATTGCCTGTATTACCACAGCACCTGTAGCCTCAGAAACAGAACAGGCTTCATTTCAGGTATAACATGAGCACACTAAAAAAGATAGTCACAGTTTCAAAAACTGTTCTGTGGTATAGATCCCTGAAGACACCTTAAAAGAAAAATCAACATAACTCAGCTGTTTTCATCTCTAAAACTTTCACCTTTTCTTTCTAGGTGAAGCTATGACTCAGAAGCCTTTTGTTACTTATCTACTGTCCTTTCAAGTTTTATCTACAAGTCCTTAGATAAAGATAAGCCTAAAACTGAATATGTATCTCTTTATTTCAACTCCAATTGTGTTGCTGATGTGATGGTGTTAACTTGATAATATTGCAACATAAGGTACATCAGATGTACTGGAATCTGTGTCCTTCTAACTACCCTACAACAAGATAAGCTTCAAGGGCAGGAATTTTTCCAGAGGATCTTGAATACAGCAGATTTACAGATAACATTACAGTGAGGTATAAAGCACACCAAATGTAGTGCTCTGTACTGAGGCAGCTCTGTCAGATTGGAACACATAACACAATCAGTACATTAAAAAAAAGTAAACAAAGCAGATTTTTGTCAAGAGACAACCTTACTCTAAAGGCCTTTTTCACTCCTCAGCCAGGTAGTGTGAGCATTCAGGGTTTGGGTACAGCTGCTAATGGGACTGAAGTGTCAGGAGTACTTGGCCCACCTTATAATTCACAAACCCCTGAGTCTATTGGCTGCTCCAGATGGCAGAGAAGCATCAATATGATCCCACTAGATCTCTGGTAGTCCTCAAATCCTGCTGAAGATGATTTGATAGTTCTGTTTCTTCCCTTCTTCCCATTAGCAAAAAAAAGTTAAACCTTCCTAATAGAAGTTGGCCCATCTACAAGGAGGGCCAGAAGGGGAACCCAGGGAGCTACAGGCCTGTCTGACATCAGGGCAGGGAAGGTGATGGAGCAGATCACCTTCAGTGGCATAGGTGGCACATACAGGGCAACCAGGGGACTGGGGGGGCCCAGCCAACACGTGTTTAGGAAAGGCAGGGTGCTTGACCAACCTCCCCCTAAGGCAGGGTGATCTGCATAGTGCCTGAGGGAAAGGCTCTGGTTAGCATCTACCTGACAGCCTTGACACCATTTCCCACAGCATTCTGCTGGAGAAACTGGCTGCTCTCAGTTTGGATGAAAGGTAAGGAGGGGGCTGAGTGGCTGGGTGCAGAGTGATGGTGAATGCAATGATCCAGCTGGTGGCTGGGCACCAGTGGTGTCCCCTGGGGCTCAGTGCTGGGGCCAGCCCTGTTTAATATCCTTGCTGATGATCAGGGTCAAGGGCACGCTCAGCCAGGGTGCAGATGGTCCTGTTGGTCGTGTGTGTTGATCTGCTGGAGGGTAGGAATGTTCTGCAGAGGGACCTGGACAGGCTGGATTGATGGGATGAGGCCAATTGTGTGAGGGGTGACCAGGTGAAGTGCTGTGTCCTGCACTTGGGTCACAACAGCCTCATGTGACTCCACAGGCTTGGGAAGTGTGTCTGAAAAGTGCCCAATGGAAAAGGAACTGTGAGTGTTGGTCAAGAAGAAATGGCCTCAAGTTGTGCCTGGGAAGGCTTAGATTGGATATTGGGAAAAAAAATTCTCAGTAAAAGAGTTGTCAAGCCTTATAATGGACTGCCCAGAGGAGTGGTGGAGTCACCACACCTGCAGCTATTTAGAAGACATGTAGAGGTGGCACTAGGAAACGTGGTTTAATGGTGGGCTTGGCAGTGTTGGGATAACAATTGGAATTGATGGTTTATAGGTGTTTTCCAGCCTAAATGATTCTATGATCCTGTAAGTACAATTTCAGCTTCTGAAGATATCTTGGGGCTTCACTGAAGTGAGTACAAGAAGGCCCTGTAATTACCTGGACAGGCTGCTAATCTCCTCAAGGATGTCTTCTCATTCCACTCTCCCTGGTAAAGCACATCACCAGGCTCGATGCAACACCTGCCCTGAGTTTTCTGGATTTTCTGGCAAAAGTACATGATTTCTTTTGCTCATTATTGTTTGTAGCAAAAAATGGAGCATGAGACAGAAACATTGCCCTTTAGACAGGAAAGGTTGAGAATCCAAAGTGATCTCATGACTCCAAAGAGAATCAGACGATAAGCCTGGGAAGCTTACCCAGCTATAATGGTGCCTTGTACCAATCAACAGCTCAGGATTAGCAGGATTAAAGTAAATCTTGTTTCTGGCCATCCATGTCTGAATTTCACTTTGGCATCTGGTCAACAAAGCAACCGCCTTTTGCAAGGTAGCATGACAAATTTCTTTTTCCGTAAACATTATGGATAAAAAATGTTCTCGAAAAGTCTGTGAAGTGCTCTGTGTTATCTGTGAAAATGATGCTAAAATTGGAGCAGAACTAAATGTTCAACTTCCATTTTATAATAGAGTGCAACAGAAGCACATCATGAAGTCACAGGTTTACATCCGTTCAGCTGAGAAGAAGCATTTTCTTTTGTCTTTTCTATATACATCTCATTACACCACATCCAGGTTCTCTAGATTAAATTCTTTGTGCTACAAATAATCTTCTCTTTTGTAGCAAGTGTTAACCACAGGTGAGCCACATTGGCTGACAACACTTCAGTGTGTCAGATGCAATGGAGAAAGAAGGTTCAACGACATGGAAGGACACAAGTATGCACAGAGGTGAAAGAACTGATATTTGCAGTTGCAAAGATGCTGAGATTGCAAGCAGTAAACAAGGAATGAGGCTTACAGCTACATGAACATACTTTTTGAATTATATTTGCCAGCAATTTTCCTCTTAAACAGAGATTCTGTGGGTAAAAATAACAGTTTAATTCTGATACTTCATAGTGTTAATTTCTCAGAGTAATAACATTTCTTAAAGATCTCTCAGGGTTTTCTTGAAATCCTGATTTCTTTTGTGCTTGTGGCTAAGAGTCTCTCTCACCTTCAGGTACCAGATGGAGGCATGCTGCACGTGTGGACATGTCTGAACCAGCATGGTGAGGACAGCAGAGCTCAGTCCTAGCTCAGGAACAAATGAAATATATTTCTTCTGCTCTCTGGCTTCCCTTGTGTACCATGAAGTTGGTGACCCTGACACACACTAATGGCTAAAAAATACACAAAATGTTTGTAGTAGGTAGGAAATGTCATGTCTGCATATCAGATGTCTCCAACTCTGTTCAACACCGACAGGATATTTGAAGCACTGAGAATGTACTTCCTGCAGCAGATCTTTTAACCTACTCCCAGTGAAGAGTTACTTGGGACCATTAACAGTGGTAGGGGCTGCTCCTTGAACTGTAAAAAGCTGAAGTTTATAATCCCTTCAGGCAGGGATTAACATCTTTATGTTTGGGACTATTACTAAAATATCTCCTCCCTTCATTCCCAATGCTGGATGAGTAGCCTGCTCCCCTTTTCACAGACTGAAAGTTCCTGAGCTGCATGTTGGCCACTACAAGTGACAGAACTGGTGGCATCACTTGAGGGAGCAAAAGGTTTGACTTAGATCATGTGGTTATTCTATTCTATTAAAATCATACCTCTAAGAGTACTTAAGGGCTGCCTGCAACTCTATCTGTCCCCTGTGCTCTGAGGGCTGCTGTTGCTGTCCTCTGAAAACAAAGAGTAATAACAGCTTTTTAATCTGAATACAACCAGGTATAAATATCATGCTGTCAAGAAACAACATATCAGATAACACTGATGCTGCTCTAAAGGGGGATTTTTTGTTTTGTGGGAGTTCTTGGTCTAGAATGGAAGCACTATAGCAAGTTCAGTAAGAAATCTAATACCAACAGTAAAGAGTAGTAACTACCTTTAAAGCGATGAAATTCAGAACTCAAGTGTTGCTTGTGAAGATACAGACCTACACTAAAATTGCCCAAACAGAGTTAATGGGGTGGTCATCAGCTGGTACAAAAGCACAGCATTCTGGCCAAGCCTTGACTGAGGTCAAACAATTGTACCCACCCTCCCCCCTTAAGTTTCACTGCTTTGTTATGCATATAGTGTTAATTACCTGATAATTTACCTTTTACAGTCCACACACTTTACCTTCACATAGGACTCATTTGGACAGTTGATGAGAGCTACTCCAATCAAATTCCAACACATTTGCATTAGCTGTATAGATTTTGTCTAAAATTTTTAGGGTATGTTTAAACTTCTGTAGAAGCCAAATTAGAGGCTGTTCTTCAACAGTGACCCTCACTGCAAAGTAAGCCTTAACCTTTGTTCTCCTCATCTAAGGTATTAAATTAATTATGGAGAGCAAGATAAGTAGCTCTCAAGAACAATTTGTGCTTTAGTAACTCGTTTCATGTAACCTAAGACCTTATGCTTGATCAGTGATGTTGCAGTGAATTTTTAATGTGTTCTGCACATGGATTTTTCTGAATTGCCATTTCTATTTGATTTTACTTTACAATGCTCGGTGTTGCTTGTCAAAACATACTCACAGGACTGGAATTCTGTGTCTAGTTTTGAAGTGAAAACAATATTGTTGAGACATTTTGCCTATGGTAAGATTTTAACCATTGTGACAAATGTTAAAATAGTAACAAATGCAGGTAAAGTTGTAGGAACAAAGTTGAAAAAAATATATCTTTTTCCTCATGTTTTTCCTTCCTCTTGGTTATCAAAGCTCTGTTTTCTTGAAGAGGAGATTACATGCAATTCCAAAAGTAGCATAGTCCTCATTATTCTGGGTGCCATATCACTCATTTGAACAGTATCCTGACATATTCTCCAGTCAACAGCCTCACTGCAGTATCATTGCCCCTGCACAGAAGGGAGCCTAGTGTGGGTAGCATGGGCTGTACTGTAAGGAACCAGAGCAGTGCTCCCACTTCTTATTCAGATACTCAGAACATTTTTATTTGCCTGTACAGCCATGGCTGTTGTCAAGATATGTGTAAAATAGTAAATATTCTTAACTAAACAAATGTTCTTATTAAAGTAGCAATAAACACATATCATCTGGAAACTCAAATTGGCAGCAGACACTGTGGCAGCCATGGAGAAATCCACATAACATACACAGCCAGGACAACTACAATGAGCCAGGACAAGGGTCTTGATGTAGTTCTTACTGTCATGCTAGTGAACGAACAGGGAAGTGCTCTCTGGTTGAACAAAATGGGTGATGAATGGATGTTACACTGCCTTCAAAAAACATTCCAGGCAGCAAAAGTCACACGACATGGTTCAGTGCCACCTCCTCTAAACTGGCTATCCTACTACTAAAGTTCCTACCTGCTTTGACTGGATAAAGACACCAAAGTACTTTAAAGCCACTGTGGCTTTTATAATTTACTTTGCCCAGTGTTCTTTTTTGATGTTTCCCCTCTTACCACTCATCCTCCATGGGTCATTGTTTCTCTGACTTCTATTTGTGAAGAGCAATAGACTACAGAAAATTTACCTGATATCACTAATTAATACAGAAGATGTTGAGATATATTGTAAGCATATCCTCGCCTAAAAGGGAGATACTGTGACCCAGATTCATTCCCCCTGACTATTGATACTGAGTTTATCACTGAGATGTCCAAACTAGGAACACAGTGCCTCTATAAACCAGGGACAGATAAGGACAATTTTAGAGCATAATTCTGGTCTTAGCAAGAAGAACAACTCCTTGTACCATGATATTAAGTAAAGAGCATGTACAAGGGTTCTAGATACCTTTCTTATAATTACACTTAAGAGACTCATGGTCAGAGTATTCCCCAAGTATTCCCCAAGAAGTGCTTTTTCTGCAACTTCTCTTCCTACTCCTTACCCAACCTGCCCTCAATGGCCTCTTGCCACAGGGAAGAGTCTGTGTTGGGATGGAAAAGAGATCCTGCAGTACATCCAAAATTTACTGTAATCGGCTGGAAAATAAATTTGTGCAAAAGAAATGAGAACTTTAACAACTTTACAGCCCTGCTCAGATGCCCTGCATTCACAAGGTAGCTTTTTGATTTCCAAAAACATCTATTTCATTTGTTAGCTTTTAGGTTATTTTTCTTTGAGCAATAAATATTCTATAGCACCCAAGTTGTTTTAAACCTCTTTTCTAACAAAAAAAAAAATTAGATCTCCTGAGCCCTCTTGTTCCCTAAACAGTATTATACTGGATTAAACTTTTCAGCAGGCATTCTGACACATCCGTGCAAATGTCAATAAAACTAGAGAAATAAGAGCCAACAAGAGATGCTTTTGAAAATTGGGACACTTGTGCAACAGTTTCAATGTGGATCAATGTGCCTGCATTTGAATTTTTTGGGGGTGGGAGAAGGGTTGGACATATACAGGTATAATGGAGTAAATCAGACAAGTCAAATACTCATTTTTGAACTCGCTGAACTTTTCAATGTGATATCTTGTGTCTGATTTGTGGTGCATACACATGGTTCAAACAATTGTAACAGTGTCAAGTTTTCTGGTGTTAGTTGTCAGCACTGTATACCTGATACTGTGTATGGGCACAAAATACCTGTCAGAGAATGAACTTGTGAGTAATAGGAGTAGCTGTCTCTTACAAGCAAATGCAAGTGCCTGTATAACATATCCAAAATCTCAAAACACTTCAAAATACTTTCAAAAAGACATGTACAAAGCACTCAGTAAAGTGGTGAGCTTTACTATGTCCCCCTGACATTTTTATCTCCTAATATACACAGACACGGGTCTCTACCATTAATGCTGAATTAATGAGCTCCCATCACCTCTTTTCTACAAGTTGAGAACTTCACTTTTGTTGTAGTTTAAATTTCACCTGAAAGTCTAAATTGAATTTCTAAGCAATGTTGTTCAGACTACATCTGAAAATTAGTACCTGCAAAAAAGCTCTTTAGATTTATAGAAAATAAGTTTGCAAATTTTGCCACTACTCCATCATCGCTTATTTATTCCAGTGCTCCTTTTGAGGTTGCTACCTACTAAGAGCACCTTATGCTCAAGTTATATGACTTCAAGCAATTTGTTCCCATGGAAACAGTAAGACAGGTTTGGGCATCTTCTGGGCCAAATTTTAGGTGAAAGTCTCAATGAGAAAATCGTGATTGTGAGACAGTCAAGTTTCAAATCAAAGGATCACAGCTTAACAAAGGGCCTTAGACAGATCTGGCTGGACTTGTCTCTTTTGATAAGCAGAGACTTCTAACTCATGGAGGAGTTGGGATTAGCCATGGATAGAGCAGACAAAAACACACACAAGACCTTGTAAAAAAGATCTTAAAAGAGACAATATGCTAAAGCATGACCATACTGATATAAGCAGGAATGTGGAGTGGAATGATGTTTGTTTGCATGTATGTAGTGTTTCATTCTTGTACCTGTTACGTAGGTATTATTTCCATTACTCATTGCATTGGCTTTTCTGTTATTCCCTCCAATATTGCAGATAATAGCAATAATTAATGCATTATTTTTCCTAATAAATAAACCCAAAACCCATTATCTTAACAGGCTTGCTTTCTCAATAAAGACGATATATAGCTTAATGTGGTTAGAGCCTTCTGAAATGCTGCTACATTTCAGTACATGTATGAGGGATCAGGGAATGCACCCAAGCTGACTTGAGCAGAAGGAACCATAAGGCTAGTTTAAAAGTTTTTTGTGCACTACCAAAACTCTTTTAATGCTGTCTAGTTTCTGCACCTGCAGGAAATACTGTGTCATCTGCCAAACCCCAAATTTCAAGGATTAGCTAATAACATTTTCTTTGAAAAAGAGAGCTGATTCTTAACCAGTATCGTGAGTCTTTGAAGTCTCCGTAATCTATTTTCCCTGGTTGCTTTTAATGAGCCTTTGAATGTTACTCTGCAATTTTTTTTTTTTTTTTTTTTTCATTTGGTGGGGGAAGGGAATATGCACTCACTTTCCTCCAAAGAATTTTAAAAATTCATCACTGCAAATAACTTTCACAGTGCCAGAATACTAAGTTATGCAGTATCCTTTGAGTGCATCTATAGTAAATAAATCACAGCTTTTCTGGATTCTCCATCCAAGAGGTTAATGAGATGTAGAAGAAAATCCCAATTAACTCATATCTAAGTTTGAGTCTCTTTTTTCTTCATGTAGGCCAGCTATCAGTGGAGTTTCTACTGATTCTCTTTGGTATCTATACTATTCTCTGCACTACTCTAAATGACTACATGTTTGCCTGTGCTATGTTTTCAACTGTGTTTACAAAATTAGCACAGCTAATGCTGAACTAAAGGAGTTAGCTTTCCAATCTGTAACAGGTAAGCAATGGCAGCAGGGAATTTGGATGTGACTTTTATGTTTGACTTTTACAGTGGGTTTTACAGCCAAATTGGAGTTGATACTAAACTGGCAAGCTCCTTGATCTACACTGCCATGGCTCAGTCCTTGCTCTGAGTAAATAGCCTGGCTTGTCTAGCATGAGTCTCCACTGAGAGACTCATGCCTTATTTTACATAGATAGCTCCTTTGACTCAGAGAATGTATACCTGAGTCTCTCCAACAACCAGGCACAACTTCCCCAGTGCTAGACAGCTGCTTCTCAGGCTGGCTGGAAGCCCACTGCCAGGAATTGAGTTGCAGACATGCTGCAGTTGTGCTGGCACAGCTGTGCACATCTCCTTCCCAAGGCATGGAGGGCTCCATCCCCTCGAGACCCATCCCAGCTGAGGCTACCAGGGGCCAGGGGAAGGAGGCATTGGTGGAGGTCTCAGCCTCAGTTCCTGAAGCTGAGACCTGCACTGGGGCTGTGGACTTGGCTTCACTCTTGTGCTCTCGAGAGCCACCCTTCCCTGTGCAGGCTGCTGTGCCTGGCAGCCCCAGCCTCCTCCCCACTTCTGTGTGACCACAACCACAGACTCTCTGTTGACGCCTCCAGAGAGGAGAGAACAGGCCCCAGCCTGTGCAACTTCTTCATTAGTGCTGCTTGAAGCCATAATTAGATAATATGAGAGGGTTTTCCTCTTGCCAGCAGACAGACTTAATGTACAAAATCTGAAGTAATAATTTTCAGCATATTGCAACTCAACCATAAACAGGATAGGGCTGGGGTTTTTTTCTGTACACAAGGAAGAAAGCCCATTAGGCAGAAAACAGAAAGAGTAGATATGAAGGTGGGCAACTGCCTAATAGCTCTGTTTATTCTTAAAATAAATGCAGACTTTAATGACATTCCATCATTTAACATATTTCTGAATCTCTTTTTAAAACCCTAAAGACATTTTTTATCCACCATATTTTTCTGGTTTAAGAGCAGATGACTAATTATGCTTCTATAAACTTCGCCTTCCTTTGAAATAGTAATCACTTACTTCGTCAGACTTTTCCTATTATGGTGCATTTTCAGAGCACTTAGAGTACTACTTGCTGTAAAACAAAACAGGAAGCTAATTTGACTGGCCATGATGAGACCACAAGTGGTCTCCAGCTAAAAATGATTTATATCAGATGAAGATTCTTCTTAAAAGCTGGGCTACTGGGTATACTTCCAGCATCAGTTCTGCTACGAGGAGGAACTATTCAGCCTGCTCAAGAGTATAAATCAACCTTTGCTGCTTTATGGTCAGATTTAAAGTATTAATGTTTAGGGTGCCTTTCCCTGCTGCTGGTAGAGGGCTGGAAGTACCACCAAGCCACCAAGCATAAAACTACTGCTCTTGCTTCTGTTGTGGACAAAGAGATGGAAGAAGGAATTAGCCCACCTACAAAGTAATTATATATCTTTTGTTATTTTGATTTATTTCAAAAATCAAAGAGTTACTCCTGGCAGAGAAAATTTATTCATAATGGAAATCATACAGCTGGAAAGAGTACGTGCAGGGTAGCATGAGCTTTTGCATTTACTTAGCCCAGTGGTATTCAATCCTAATTTGCTCCCTTTTTTGCTATTTTGGGCTCCTGGAGCACGGGTTTTCCAATAAATTAAACTTCTGACTGAGCTGGAATATGGCAGTACACTATAGGCCAGAGCTTGCAATACCCTAATGCACTCTCCCTTGTGAGATTGGGAACTCATCAGTTTGGTGAAACCAGCCTGAGTCACTCTTGCTCTTCCTCTGCTGGAATCCACCTCAGTGAGCCCAAGGCTTGGCTAAACCCCTGGGGGATGGCTGGCATGAGGCACTGCTAGGAAAGCTGTGATGCAGCCTCCCCTCTCAGCACTGCAAAGCGAGGGAGCTCAGCGTGCTTCACTCTCCAAGCAGCACCCAGAGCTCAGTGAGTTAAGGTCATGCCACAACACAGAAAGGCACAGGCCAGGCAAACACCCACCCAACCAAACTAGAGTTCCTTGCCCCTGGGAGAAGCAACAGAAAGTGCATAGACATTGACCTGATCTAGCCTTTCCAGAGTATCTCCTTCTTCAGCTCTTCATTGTGAGCATAAGGGAAGTGACATTTTACTGCCCTTGACTTGGTGACATGAACCGCAAGGTGGATTGGCTCCAGATGACAGAAACTTGAAATTACTTTCACATTTAGACTGTATGACAGAGAGTTAAGATGTTCAGCATGCAAACTGCACGTGCCAAATTATTTCGGAATGTGTAAAAACGTGTGTTGTTAATACTGGATAAAAGCTCATCTGTGGATGATGGGATTTTCACATTCTGTTCCCAATAAATCTTCTTTTCTCTTCACTAGTGTACTCCCACTGTTCTGATACAGGCAAAATGTCAGCTGAGGTCATATGAGTCCTGAATCAAGACAGCAGACTTGGCTTGATGTGCACAAACTGCCTGATGCCAGCAGGCAAAATTAAAGACAACAGTGAAAATACCCACAACATAGGTTAAACCCCCACTGCTATCAAATCAAGTGCAATTAAGAAGTCAGAGTAAAAAAGAGGGTGGATGGAGCTCACACTAGAACTAAAACATCTTTTTTCCTTCTGTTTCCCTACAAGGGATAATATTTCTTTAGAAAGAGCACGGTTTATTGTCTGCTTCTCCTTTTACTGTGTTTTATTAAGATATAACCCCCAGTGTTAACTTTTTGTCATTGTGAATGTCCCTACTTGGGACTGTGGAGATTGAATTAACCAGTTCTCTGCACAGGCTGGAGTCAGGTGTCACAGCACTCCAGCTAAGATTGCTGGTGTTGTTGCCTCAACAGGGCTTTCCTATATAGAACAGAGCCTGACTCTAGTTTGAGAGCTTTGTCTTCTGAAGAAGCACCCACCTGCCCTTTCCCAACACAGAGTGGCACAGCCCACGTGGTAGAATCTAGTTTTCCTGAAATCCAGCTTGGAGCTGGATGCTGCTGCAGTATTGCAGTTACTCTGCTGTGCTGTATTCTGGTATGGAGTCTAGGAAAGGTATCCCAACCATCCTCTACACAACTCCTTTCTTCTGAGATGACAAAATGAGCATCAGTATTCTCTAGGATAATGGTGGGAACACTGATACCTGTCATACTAGAGCTGTTGGAAATGTTTAATGTGTTTTAGGGGACCCTGAAATTTGCCAGCAATACCCAGCATCATTTTGATTTGGTCTTGGATTTATTGCACATTCTTAACCACTATTAATTTTAATGGCTTAAAGGGCTTTGGTTTTTTTCCTTCCTTGACATGTTCTTGTGCTAGCAGCCAATGGGATATATGAATGTGAAACTAATATTGATATCAAAGGAAATTACAGCATTTGCTGCTCAGGGGGATGCTCCAATGAGGCTTTTTTTTTTTTGAACTAGCAATACCAGGTAGTAATGATTAGGTATGCACTTAGCATGAACTTGATAGAGAGATTAGGAAGTTCCCCTATTAAAACAGACATTTCTTGCTAATAAAATTCAATTAGCATGTCAGTCTTGACTTCAGGCACATTTTAAAGGAAGTGTCAATTTAATAATCACTCTTCAGTTTGAAATGTCATCCCTACTCTGATTGCAAGTAAACTCTGTAACAACCATAATTAGGGCACTTTGGAGAAAGGAAGTCAGTTTGAATGTATTCAATTCTGTTTTGCAGCACTACATGGAGTCC
The DNA here is from genome assembly GCA_030060385.1 of Muscicapa striata striata. NCBI lineage: Eukaryota > Metazoa > Chordata > Aves > Passeriformes > Muscicapidae > Muscicapa > Muscicapa striata. Next base: position 4,238,780 of record JAREIS010000031.1, read on the forward strand.
AGTAATTCCTTTTGCTTCAGGTACCAGGACTGCTGCAGGCCCTGTATTTCCCCCACTTAAACCAATGACTAAATCAGTGGGCTCATAGTTCAAGGGTGAAAAGGTTTATGGCAATACAAATATTAACAACTACCAGAAAGAGCAGCAGTGGGCTGGATCAGTGTAAGCTGGTGACAGCACATGAGTGCCTGGGGAAATGTGGTTGGACATGAGAGAGATTAATGCAGAGAAACACTCACCATTCTAATGCCTGTACATGTCCTCAGCTGCAGGTGTGAGAAAGATCAGGAAACAGCTCTACTGAGGACAGTAAAATTCTTCCTCTCAAAGAAGGAAAAAATGAGGAAAATGGGTGCCCTGGCCCAGAGAACAAAAGAAAGTTCAGACTGCTCAGACTTAGTAGTGAGGGCAAACTGGCAGCAGCAATGATTTTGTGAGTATTGTGAGAGAAACAAGGATGAACAGGGAACACTCCTTCCTACCTGTAAAACACAAATATCTACTCATATTCATGTAGCAGCTCCTGGAAGAGATTTGTGGTCTCTTGCACGCTGCATACATTTGTATAGCTGTTTTTGCCACTGAAGTTTTAGGGAAACAGGAATCAAAAGTAAGAAGATGTGTGCCTCAGTACATCAGCAGTGCGGCCTTCACTGAAGGACAAAGTCATCTCTTTGTCCTAGACACGCCATCAAAAGATGAATTACCAGCCTTTTGTCTCACTAACTCAAAATTAGGGATCCTCTTCAGGAAAGGTATCTCCCAGTAAAATCTTAATGTCCCATATTTTGGAAATGATTTTAACTTTTACCTGCTGAAACAAACACTCAGGACTGAGAGTTCTAAATAAGCAGGTCCAAACTCACAGGGAACTGCTCTGACTGCTACTTTCCTTATGGACTTTTACATTTAATGTGGCCTTACTGTGATCAAGGAATGTTGCTGTTGGGTCTTAAGTGCACAATGGCAGCTGAATATTGAAGGGACTTTCCAAAAAAGGATAATTTTGCTAGCCTGAGTGGGTACAAGTTTAGGAATGCTTTGTCTGTGACATATTTGCTGAGAATAAATAAGTGATATATTTAGGGTGGGCTAGCAGCAGTGATGACAGATTCCACATTATGGCCAAAAGGCCACATCTTCATTAATATGATGCCTAAAGGCACCTTCCTGACAGCTGTGGAAAGAGGAGGAAATGACAATAGCCTACAGCACTCATCAGCCTCTCCTCCCTTTCTGGCACTGCAGAACAAGAGACTCTGCAGCAGGCCAGAGCAGCCTTGCCAAACGGGGTGAGATTGCCTAATCCTACCTCCCTGCTTCCTGTAGCTGGCTGCAGCAGGAAACCAGATTCCTTCTTATCTGCCAATGGCTCTTCCCTCTGTCTCCAAAGGCAGGAATATTTCCTGGCTGGTGTTGCTGTAAAGGCACAGCTCAGCAGGACTAGCAGCAGCCAAAGTGAGCCAGGGAATGAGCACAGTGGTGGGAAGGGGGTGGGAAGATGCACAACAATTACTGTGGGCTATGACCAGGTGCCTGCTACCGCCAGCAGCACCAGTGAGAGATCAAGCAGGACCTTTCTTTTACTCTGCTAGCCCACTCTTCCACTCCCACATTGTGTGTGTCTTCAAAGCAAACTATCACCTTTCACTGACATGGGTAAAAGCCAATGCCATCCACAGCAGCATCCCAAACTAAATGTACAGCAACTAACACAGTGAATACAGCTTATGCACAAGCAAGAAAGCAGTACAGTTCAACATGACATCTTTCCTGCCATAAATAAATACACAAGGAATCATTTCACCTATTTATCTCTGTTCATGACTCATATTCTTTCTGACATGTCTCAATCTCTGAGGTCAGCAAGTGCTTCTGGAAATCTAGCAATGCAGCTGGTTGGTCCAGGCTGATGTCTTCACAAATTAAATACTCTGGGTCTTGAGGTTTAACTCCAGCCAAGAGAAGCTTCCAGTCAGCACAGAAGAATTGGCACCTCTGAGAGGCACTTCAGAACTAAGACAACATTCAAAATCCACCATGGAAGATTTTTTCCTCTCCTTTTTCTGTAAGAGACTCCAAAGACCCATTGGGTCCCACTGGTTTCTGGTAGCTTTGCTGAGGTTGAATAGGGATAAACTGCCAGAACCAAGGTGCTGTTTTCAAGGGAAGGAAGAGAGCTGCACACCCTTTGTCCTGTCGGAGCTGATCAGAGAGTAGGTGCAATGGGGAGGCTGTGGTAAGGTGCAATCTAAAATCCTACCCCTTGCAGCTTTTACCTGTTACCGATGGCTCAATTCACTGGTTCCTGAGAGAAAGGCCAAATGAGTGCCTGAGATGATTTCCTCAGAGTATCTCCTGCCCCTGACTGGTGAATGCTATACTGCTGTTTCCTGGTCCTTTTCTTGTGATCCCACATCAGTTTGGGTGGCTGCTGTTCTTTCTGAAGCATTACAACTTAACAGTTCCCCCTGCTTTATGAATCTCAAGTGGAATATTAAAATACCTTTTGGTGGTTTATAAATAACATATCATGACTCCCCCAAGAAGGAAGAGGAGAACAGTCCATGCTCCACTACAAGAGCTAAAAGCCTCCTAGCTGCAGAGGAAATTCAGAAATGTGGGGTACAAATACCCCAGTGATTTTAGTAGTGGCTCATCTTGGGTCCAAGAAATAGTTTTAGTACTGTTTGAGCACTGCTTCTGGACCTCCGACAGCTCTCATGTCCCTGCTTGCTGCCACTTGGGTCACACTCGAACTTCAAGCTCCCCAGGAAGTGTGGGGAAGTTGTGCTGAGATTGGGACAGGCTCTGTGCCTTCCCCCCTGCCCAGGCATAGGGCTGGGACCCATTTTAAGCCAAGCCAGAAACCCGAGCTAAAGACCTGAGCTGACTTTGTGTCATGGTGTGTTCCTCCTTCCAGAGGCAAAGCGTGAAGGTACATGAATGGTCCATGCCAAAAGCCAGCAGCAGAGCCAGCAAAGCTCAGCAGCTCAGACTCATTTCTGTGAAAGCAGCTGTGTCCTCCCTCTGGACCTAAACTTGTCCTGGGAGCAGATCGTTGTATCTGCAGAGAATGGGATATGTGTATCACCAGGCTGGCAGTGATGCTCCCTGCAGCTCAGGCTGTTTGACCAGAGGTAATTAAAAGCTGCCTCTATGTGGTCATGTAATGACAGACTGTACCACAACACTCAAGTGCAAGGATGACAAGCTAAGGTCAAACGGGCAAACAAGCTGCTGTTTCCAAACTGTGGAATGCCTGTATTTGCATCTGCCTGGATCTCCTTTTACAGTACCTCTTTCAGTGGTATTTACCACCAATAATTTAGAGTTTCAGATTTCATGCCTGCTTGTTAGGCACGTTCACCTTTCAGAAGTGTATGTACGCCAGCTGAGCTGTGTTGCGCCAGAAGCAGCGCTCCTTGTCTGACGGGAGCCCAGCTTTCCCTGACACCTCCTAAGAAGCCGGTGCCCAAGTGCACGCACCTGACTTCGGGGAGCGCAACAACCTCTGCGGTGCCCTGGGAGGTGACACCGGTGCGGGCACCACCCTCCTCCCAGCGGGGCCCTGCTGAGTGGGGTCCCCTCCTGCCCCTCGGGACAGCTTCTCTTCCTTCTCCTGCGCCCCTGAGCAGCGCTCCCGCCGAGGGAGGCGGCCGGGCCGGGCTCGGGGCAGAGCGCGCCCGGAGCGGCGCTGCCCGCCCGGCCGCGCCCGCAGCGCCTCCCCGCGGCGGCGGCGGCACCGCACCGCCCCCGCCCCGCGCTCTCCGGGCGAGCTCTCCTCGCTCCTCCTCGCGGCCGCGGGATTCCTCTCTCGGGTTTTCAGGCCGCCCCTTCACACCGGAGCGGGACGGCGTGAGAGCAGCGGGCGAGCGGCGCGGATGCGCCCCGGCTCCCCGCGGCGGCAGCGGCGGCGGCAGCGGCAGCGGCGGATGCTCGGCGGGCGGCGGCCGCCCCGCAGCCCCGGAGCGGCAGGCAGGCAGCGAGGCGATGAGCCGCCCGCCGGCGGCCGCCCGCGAGTGACGGCGGCGGGCGAGCAGCGGCGGCGGCCGGGAGGACAACGACGAGCAGCAGGAGGAGGAGGAGGAGGACGAGGAGGAGGGCAGCGATCCCCGCCAGTGCCCGCGGGAGCCCGGGAAGCTCCGGCCGAGGGCTCGGCCATGCCCTTCGCCAAGCGGATCGTGGAGCCGCAGCGGCTGTGCCGGCGGCAGCCCGCCGCCTCCGTGCTGGAGGAGAGCTGGGGCGCGGAGCCGCCGCCGCGGGACCCGCCGGAGGAGCCGGGCACGGCGAGCGAGGGCGCCGAGGCGGCCGGCGGCGGGGAGAGGAGGCGGCGGCCGTGCTGATGGTGCTGGACCTCTGCTCGGTCAGCAACGTAGCCCTGTCGCGGATCCTCCGACAGCTCTCCGACGTGGCCCGGCACGCCTGCACCCTTTTCCAGGAGGTCGAGGCTGACATCCAGGGCACCCACCGCCGCGTACGGGCGCTGCACGGCCGCATCGCCGGCCTCCAGGGAGCCGTGCGCGGCCTCGACCCCAAGCAGGAGGCAGTGCGTAAGTAGCACGGAATGCGGGATGGATGGGGCGTACCGCGATGGATGGATGGATGGATGGATGGGGGCGCACCGCGGGATGGATGGAGCGCACCGCGGCACGGGGCGCCCGGCGGGGAAAGCTGTCCCCTGGCAACCTGTCGTGCAAAGTTTGGGGCCAGAGTCGGTGGGAAAGGAGCCCCGGCGGGGCAGCAGAGCGGGCAGGGAGCGGCGGGCGCAGGTCGGGTCGGGTCTGCGGGCGCCGCTGGGCGCCGCGGCGATGCCGGCGGCAGGGATGATGTCAGTGGTTTGTGCCTTACGTAAGGAGCTGGCTGGCGGGGCTCTCGGGACGCATCTTCTGCAGCCAAGGGTTTGGCCAGGCAAGGGGACGGGGTCTATCAGCTGGGCGCCGGGGCTGATGGAGATGATCCGCCGCACTCGGGCGTATTTGGGTTTTGTCCCTTTGCCGGCCTGTCCCCCTTCCCCGACAGATATCTTCCCCTTAGAAGTGTCTCTGAATTCCCGATCGAATGCTCTTAAGTACAAATAGTAAAACTGTTTCGTCGTTACCTAACTGTCGAGGCCATAAAATAAGGAAGTTTGGCTAATGACTTCTTTCTGTTTAAAGAGTGGCCCTGAAGAGCGAAGAGGGGAGGGTGGAGGAGGGGGAGGAGGGGGAGGAGGATAAAGATCAAGGCAATATAGAACTTGCGTTATGAGCAGGGCTTGAATCCTGTTTCTTCTCCACCCAAACTATAAAAGCAGTGAAAAGCTCTGTAGTCCTAACAGCTGGTGATTTTTGCTGAATATGGCTCGTGTGCACAGCAGTGTAATGATTTTGTGCTCTCACTGGTGCATACGCTTCCCGAGCACTTGTGGATACGTGTTTTTTTAATAGATAGGGCTGTGGATTGGAAGTCTGGAGTAGCAGAGATTTGTGTAGGTTCTGACCTCTCGGTATCTGTTTTAGGAAAAGCAATGGCTTGAAAGGAGAATTTGGCTTAGTTTTTGCCTTCTGCTGTACCCCTCTAAATCCTGAGTACCTCCACTAAGTACAGCCAAGTGCGTTTACACCAGGGTAAACAAGACCATGCCCTCTTCTTGGTATTTTTTGTGAATATGCCATTTAAAAATTGTGCTTTGGGTTTCCTCCCCTTTGGAGCATTGTGGAATATACATAACTCTTCTAGGATCAATGAAGCTGTCCTAATTATCAGAATTATGCCTTAAGTATTCAATGGTATTTAAGCCACATACTCAGCAGATGTACAGTGACTTTGCTGGTGATGTATTAATGCACACCAACCGTAGATGAGACCGAGGGAGATTTTTTGAGGTTTCAGGATATGTATGTAATCAGAGCAGAGTGCTGGGCTGTGATTGGAAACTGCAGTGAGAAGGAGGCTTGGCTGGGCTGGTGAGGGAACTGTCTGAGGAAATGAAACTCCTCGTATCACATTCTCATCTGTAGGTCTTTTGAGCTGAGTAAGTGTGGGTATATACTAACGTAAGTGAGAGCAGAGCTTAGCTGTTCTAATCTGTATGGCTTTTTTCTTTCTGGATTGTGCAAGTGCAGCTTGTTTGCAAATCACAGAGCAAAATCTTGATATTACAGCACAGTTATGTCATCTGCTTAATTAGAGAGTCTGGCTTTATCCCTGTGATGATAAATGCAGAATCCATTTTTTTTTTTAGTGTTTGGTTTTCTTTTAAATCCTTCTTTCTTTAAGAAGGGAGAAAATTTTGGTCATGGTCTTCCCTGTGTTTTCCAGCTGTTCTTCCTTCCTCTTGTATACAGCACAGTGCCACTGATAAACCTGCAGATGTCCCTGGGTCTGGTCAGCAAGGGATCCTCCACAAGGCTGGGTTTTGCCCCCACCCATCCTCCAGTGGGTGTGTGTCTTGCCTGCAGCTGTTCAGCTGCTCAAAGCACACCTCCCTGTCCTCATCACTTCTCTCCATGCAGCACTGTACCACATCTTCCCTAAAGGTGAAAGTCTCCATACAATCCAATGTATTTGAACACTCAACTTCTTTGCCTTCTCTGGCTGCTTTAATTCCCTGACCAGTGTTGGATCAGCAGAGCTGCATTTACACAGTGCTGCATCTGAGCATCTCAGCTGAGACCCAGAGCTGAACAACACCACTCCACACATTATCTCCTCACATTCCCCCCAAATCCATACACATGCACAGCAATACCTCCCTTCAGCCTCCAGACCCGCTCACTGTTCCCAAGGGACAGCTAAAACTGCCTGGCAGGAAGCTGCCCATCTTCCCTGGAGTGTATGATGATAGTGTGCTTTAACTCTGGGCTGACGCCTCCTCCTTCATTATTACTTTCAGCAAGACTATGCTAATGTTTGTTTTATGCATGAAGTGCCTACATAATTCCGTCCTGAAAGTATTACACTCAAGTTACTACACCCAGTTGTTGTTTTGAAACTAAGAGAGCAATCGCAGGTGGTCACAGATCTGCCCAGGACCCAATCAGCATCACATTAAGGCATACTGACTTCTATCTCCTGTGGGAAGAATGGAAATGATGGGATGGCCTCAGGGCTGTCTTTTGGCTGTCCAGCCCAAATGACACATCTAAGAATAATTCAGAACTGGCTGGAGATTTGGACTCATAACCACAAGGAAAAAGTTGGTGACAGGCATGCAGCCACCCCACCCATGGCATGACTGTAATGGCTGCACTGAATTTATTGCATGTTATGAGTCTGGAGGGGCTGGGCTCTTTGGTGCATTGACCAAGACACCATGTACTGGGATGTTAACACCAGGACAATGCAGCCCAACCACAAGTTTTTCAAGTATTCCATTCAAAACTACTAGCTTATCTTGCCACAGTGAGACATTCTTCATACTCCAACTTCAGGTTCAGCACAGTGATTTGAGAATAATGCTACTGGACATGCCCTAGATACTGAGCTGTGACAGTGGAAGGCCGTTTTCCCATGCCTCATAAGCCAGCTGGATTCTGAGATTCCCCTGTGAGCAGTCAGGCTGTGTTAGGAAAAGGAAATGATGGGCTAATGCCATCTCAAGAGCTATTGCAGCCAGTGGTTACAGGGCAATCCTTGCCCAGAATACCATTCCTTGGCAATTGCAGAGATGGTACCGATGGGAAGGGGAGCAGGAAAGGAGTTCACTTGAAAATAGAATATAATACAGTTTTGCATAATAATGTATATTATACTGAAAATTATGTGTCATATTAAAACAACTATGTTGGATTCAGGAAATATTAACAAATAATTAAAATTAATTAAAACTAGCATTTTCCCAGTAATGCTTATCACTGCTCCTGTCATTTTCACAAGGCCTTAACAATCTCAGCTCTGTTGCTGTTGCAATGGTGAACATTTGCAAGTATGTGTATTCTTTGCTTTAAGAAAAGTACTTAAAAGTCCTCTACTAAGCTACTGGTAAAGGTATTTACCTATGTGCTGCCCTTCGTTTTTGTCACTGTTCAGTGTGATTGAAAAACTTTGTTAGGCACAATAAAGGACAGATTCTGGGCAGTTACAAGCAGGTCATCTTCAAAAACTCAAGGTCTCTCGCTTCTGCCTACCCAGAAGCTGCTTGTCCTTTCATCTTTCTTTTAAGCCTCTGGCCAGCCAGCATCTTGCAAATATGAATCCTTTCCCATCCTCTGAATGTAAGAGAAACAAGGGTGAGAAATGTTTTCCTGCTCAGCTCCTGAACTAAGTACTTTGCCCTTCTGCCAGTCCACTGCTTTTCATCATGAGCAGCTCCAGGGTCTGCTTCTAAAGCAGAACCATGTAGGAATAACATGATTGTTGTCAGTCTGGATGTTGCTTAGAGTTTTCTTGTTGCCAGCAAGAGAACTGAGCAGTGTGGTTCTGCCCTGTTTTATTATTAGATGCTTGATTATCTTGGTAATACAGAAACATAGAAGTGCTGGACTAGTGTGTAGACTTGGGACTCAGTGCCTCCATGTTTATTTGGAAAGATGATTTCTCAGTCTAGGGGACTAGAGATCTGGCGGTTTAAGTGGAATATTGCACTTTACAGAAACTGATGATGTAAGCCATGTTGCTTTCTGAATAATAGGCAACAACCAGGCAGCAGATTTTGAAAGCCCTAGCTAATGAGATCCTTTTTGCACCCTGGCATCCCAGAGAATTCCACACATTCCAGGCTTTTTTTTTTCAAAAGCATCAATGTATTACCAGTAGCCAATCTTTCTAAAAGCTGTATGGTTTCCAGAAGTTGCCTGCTGTATCTTCATTGCTCTGCTTTTCCATTCCTGATTTTGCTGTGTGCTAATAGTTAGTGATGCAGCTGCTTAGGAGTTTGGGGATCTCCTGTGTTACTCTGCTCTGCAGAGGCCCCTGCATCTCTACAGTGAGATACTCTATAGGATTTTCTTGTTTCCTGAAGTGTCAGTATTGAGATAAAAAAGACAGCTCTGAACTGATTCTTTATAATTTTAGACCCTGCATTAATTTATTCTGTTTGATTGAAGTTGGTTACTGAGAACAGCCTGGCAAGTTTCACTTTTGCTTTTAGTCTCTTTCGTTGTGCTGTTTAGGTGGTTTTGTTTTGATTTTGTTTGGTTTGTGGTTTTTGTTAGTGTGACTTTTTACCGCTGATAAAAAGCTTTTCCGTTTGGGTTTTGAGCACTGCAGGGAAATGTTTAATCCCTTAAAAGGTTTTAATGTATTTTCTGCCACAATCCTACCATTTTTACAAAATATATATTGGACTCAAAGCTCATCAGAAAATGAACAGAAAATGCACCTCCTCTGTCTTGAGTTAGAGTGCTGAAGTCTCAATTGCTGTTGAAATGGAATCAAGAAATTGTCATGCTTCCATCTCAGAATTCAGTTGCATTGTAAGACCATTCCAGGCTTAGGGTTGGTGAGCATCCTTGCAGAGATCTTCAGGGAGGTACATAAGACCTTAAGAGTAGATGCATCTTGAAAGAAAAAAAAAACATCCAAGTTGGGAAGATAAGTGCTGCACTTTATCTCAGCTTCTCAAGATCCTTGAGATTTAAAGTGCAATTTTTATTGTATGGGTTTTCTGTGATACTGAGGTTCTGCTGTAGATCTCCATGGGTTGGATACATTTACACAAAAATATCTCAGATACTGCTGGAGACAAAGTAGAAGATTCCTAGGTTCCTTTAACTTTGTATTTTTGTCCTTTATAGTTAGTGAGCCTATCTAAGTGTATCTAAGAGGGTAGTTACTCTTTCAGAGGTGCACACTAATGTAACCTGGGGGACATGGAGCAAGGGGTTGTCTTCAGAGCTCCCTTTGTACACTGAAATTACGTTAATTGTCAAGTCTTTGTTGGGTGCAGAATAAAACCTGCAAAGAAAAGCAGCTGTACACTGGATGTAGTAATCCATCACTTTCAGCTTTGTGTCTTTTACCTGCCTGAATGGAATGACACGACCTCCTCACTTCTCATTTTGGGAAAGGAGAAAGGCTTTTGGCTTTACATACCAGGTTTGGTTTCTTGGTGTTGTGCTGGTCACTGTGTACTCATTTGTGTTAAAGAACTCACCTCTCTGGTGAACTTGCTTGCAGTTTGCCCGTGAATGCAAATAACCCAAGCTGTGGGTGTGGGAAAGTAGGAGAATTTCCTCAGTGTATGGTTTCTTCTAAATGCAGAGGATTGATGTCACATTGCAGAGTGGAAAGGAGAGGGAGGCCAAAGCATGGGCTTTGCTTCTTACCTTTACTGCTGTCAGAAAAACAAAGGGACAGAGGAAGAAAAACCTGCTCACTTAAGGATCCCATCCCCACTTTACCTTAACATTCACTAGAGCACCATTAGCTAGAGTACTGTCATTTAGAAGAAAAATGCCTTATCTTTGTTTACAGGATGGTGATAGAAGACCTTTAACACAGGAAAACGACCATTCAGAGGCGTTTCTTGAGGTATTTTTTTCTCATGCATTTAGTATGTGATAGAAGGCAGTGGGACTGAATGTCAGGTGGCTTTGGCAGGGATGTAACTTTTTGAAAGCTGGGGTTGTTACCTTCAGTCCTGTTAACTTGTGGAATGCAGACTCTGGTCTCTTTGCAGATAAAAGCATGGTGTAAAATCCTTTGTCCTGCCAAGGCCAGTGAGATACTCAGTAGAAAGGCTCTGAGAGCTCAGTGCTCAGGTGGACTCGCTAGACTGCCTGGCACAGCCTGGAAATAGATGAAGAGCAGAAAGCAGTGGTTTTTCTTCAAAGCCATTCCCTGTTATACAGGTGTAAATCTTCTAGAGCTTTGTTGAATGTCATTTATTTGGTCTTCCACTGGTGTAGCTCAGAAAGCCTTTGTCTGTGCTATAGCTCCTTGCTTGTCATTCCACAAATAGTAGTTAAGCTAATGTACCAGGTTTGAATGTTTGGGGATTTTGTTGCTAGATGGAGAGCCTGTCAGTTAAAAAACATATCAAAAACATGAAGTGCTTGATTTCCACCTCACTGCAGCTACAAGGCTGTGTAATATCATAGTAGTTAGTGCAGGTTCTTCCTGGCTCATGCTCAAGAGCCAAGCAAGAGTCTCCCATGGGTTTATTAGAAGTTCTGCTGGAAATGTTTTAGCTCCTTTAAGACCAATGAGGTCTCCTTTACACAGGAGCAAAACTGCAGAGAAGATAGAACCAGATCTGTAAGAGACATCAGCTTACTGTGTTTTTACAGAAGTTCTTCCTACAGCCCCTTTAAAACTCCATGCTTCTATTTAAAAGCCTTAAATAGCGTAATGTTTGTGTTCATACAGAAACATAAGATGAATGTTCCAGTGAAATCAATGGAGTAATTCCTACTTTGGGTTAGTTCCCCTGCTCATACAGGGGAGATGTGGTGATCAAGAAATACACAGACTCTGGTAACGTGTGGAGGGCATGGGGAGGTCGTTCACCTGTTGATTCAGATGCATAAGAGATGTTCATTTTCCTCTTGGAAAGATGAAGGGCCTGGAGTGTTTCCAAAAAACTCTTGCACAGTTCTCAGATGTCCTTGGACTGAGGGAAGGACTTGCAGGAAGGAAATATAAATACCCAATTTCAAGGTGCCATTCAGCTGCTGTTCTGGATCAGCAGAATTAGGTTTTGTTGGCATTTCTTACATAGGTTTACCTGTTCTGAGGCTTCAGTTCTGAGGATCAGATCGGGTGCAGGGGAGCCACAGCTGTTTAAAAAAGCCCCTGATCTGACACATTCACTTCACACATGTACCTAAATCAAGCAGATACCCCCAGGGAACTCCTGATAGCAATGTTATGATGTCCAAAGTGGGGGGAAAAAATAAGGCTAGCTGATTTGAGTAATACACATATGTTTTAAAAGCATTGTGGCAGGGTTGTGTGGTGGCTGGAGTCAGAGCACTGGGATTGTTCAAAAGCTGCTCTTTCCAATCGCTTGGCATCTCCTTGTAATCAGAGGCTGACATCAGACCCTCGATTGGAGCTACTTGAGCTATTAGGCTGTGAAGAGCAGAAACTCTCTGTGTTACCCAGTGTGTATGAGGGGGGGAAGGTTTTTTTCACTTCCTTTGATGTATTAGCATCAAGAGAAGGAGTCTTCGCTTCATTCCTAATTGCTTCTCGTCTTTGAATTTATATACCAATATGTAAGTTACTGCAAAGGGAGATAGCAGAATTTATAAAAAGTTCAAAAAGGCAGGGCTTAGAGCATGATTAAAATAAAAGATAGCATAGATGCTGTTTTTAGCTGAAATATCTCCCTAGAATACTTTCCATTTACATTCTCATTATATCTAACTGCTTCTAATGCACTGCTTAGTTTAACAACTGGCATGTTTTTAGGGTAGATTTTAAAGTAGATATACACCCACTGTGTTCTTAACTTGAGACTTTAAATTGCAGTATCTGTATTGGACAATCTTTTCTTATACCTTCTTGGCTGAAGGCAGGAAAAAAGCAATACTGATAGGAACCTAATTAAGCCTGTAGTCCTATTACACCAGGAGCTGTGTGCTTGAAATGCTGCTCAATTCAATGAGTGCTGTGTGGCACTGCCATGTTAAGTCCCAGCAGAGAGTGACATATTTTTTTTAATAGGATCACTGTAATTCTTACAAAGCCACCATGGTTTTCTCTTTCTTTTCAGCTGCCAAGGCAGTTGGACTTTGAACTGCAGCCACTTAGATTGAGTCCCTGAGAAAGTTTGGAGATGTCTTGCAAGTGTGTGCATGTGATTAAGGGGAACGAGGATAGGGCGGTGTGTTTGTGCTATAAATATGCACAGAGTCTTCAGCCTCCACAGCTTCTCCCCCTGGCTTCTCAAAGTGTTTTTTGTTATCTTGACAATATTTGAACAGACTTTTAAGTTGATGTGGACAGAGGGCAAGTTGGTGCTAATCCTTCTTGAAGATGTGTGCATCAGTAAGAAAAGATGCTAATCCTTCTTGAAGATGTGTGCATCAGTGGCTACAGAATTGGGTCATTTTTAGGAGCAGAATATGTAAGGTGCACTGAAAATTTTCAGTGTGTCCAGAGGCTTTAGACTGCTTTTAAGTCAAAACTGAGCTCTCTGTGCATGCTAAATTTTGCCTGATTTTTTTCTTACCCTAACCCCCCCCCCCCCAGAAAGGCATTACTAAGCATTTTCTCTTCAGATGCCAATGACTGTCCATGATTGCAGATCAAATCTTCTGGATGATGAAACTCAAGATAGGCAGCAGTAACTCACTGTGATGCTCAGAGGCAAACTTTTTAAAGATGCTATACATGTTTCACTGCATCCAGTACTTAATAATCTATGATAAGGAGTGATTTAATTTTAAGTGAAACAAGAGATTAATTATGATTTAATGCTTACCATGCAAATCAGAGTGGTAAAAGGATGGATACTACCCAGTTTCATTTTCCCCCCTGTAAAGTTTATTTATTTGCAGAAAAAAGAGGGCCAGTTCTTGTCATAGGCATGGTCTTTCCTTTGGTGAAGTGGTTTTTGTTGAAGTGTTGTGTACAGGAGGAGAGGTACAAGAGATGTATTTTAATTAATTTCTAAGAAAAGAAACATTATATCATGGATTGACCACTGACTTTCACATGCCCAGCCTTAACCCTGGAAACTACATAGCTCTGCACAACCTAGATTTTGAATGCAAACTTTTTTTTATTTCTTGTTCTTTTTTGGAGGGATGACTTTCTCATACTTCTCCAAACCCACTTCTGACTGATTGTGCTGCTTCAGGCTGTGCTAAACTCAGCTTCTCTGGCCTTTTTCTACCCCAGTAGTTAAAATCATCACAGAGGCTCCAATCTCAGCACACTGAGGAGATCTCACCTTCCTTCCTGTGTTGACTGTTCCCTGCAACAAGTGTTGCTGCAGGAACCTGAGGTCCTGGTCTCTGCACAAGATTACCTGAAGCCTTGCACAGAGTTAGCATACCAAACACAAATTATCCCCATAAACTGGATTATCCTGGCTGCACTGTTTTTAGCCTTGTTTCTTATCAAAGCAAGTATTAAGGAATAGCAGATTCTATGTGTATAGCAGGGAAGGGGGTGGGTGTGCCTGCGTGTCTCTCACCAGTCATTCCGGAATTTTATATTTGTTACTCAGCTACAGTTTCAACTACATTGCCACAATGTAGAAATCATAAAAGAGGCTGCCAGGTAAAGAAGAGGACAGATTATTCCTACTGTATTTGGAGGAAGGTCTTGTTCTTTACTAGAATCTAGAAAATCCACTAGGGAAGGAATCCCATATAAATGTTCCAACCTAATAAAAAAAAAAAGTGCTCCAGTTGGAGCTCACATTCACTTCACTGTGAAAGTCAGTCTTTGCATGACATAAAAGCTGGAGAAAACCAGGCTCCATTAGTTCCACTGCTTGCAAAACTAGTTGTTCGTATTCCTCTTTCCCCTCTAGAATTGCTGATTATTTCTTTTCAATTTCAATATTGTTTTTTGAAACTTATGCTTTGAATGACTTTCATTTTGTGCCATCCTATCCTTTACCCCTCTTCTCATGGTGGTTTCACAGGGGCTATACTTTTACTTCTGTCTTAATAGCAAAGGCAACCCCCCACTCCTTTCATGGTGTGAATGAACAGTATTAATTTTTACAACTGTGGTTTATTCTCCATTGATTATCTTTAATGTGATGCTGTCTTGTTCAGTTAATAAACTATCTGCTGAGATGTAATTATCCCCCTCCCCCAAACATAACCTGCTTTTAATAGATGTTGTAAATGCACTCATTGTGCCTGGCACATTAAAAGCACTAGTTTAAGTTCCTGTACTTTCAAACTGTACTGTAGCTGAAGTGTATTTTGTGGCAATTATTACTCTGCTAATATTCTAAAATAAGTATCATTACTTCATTACTTCAATAGTATTTTTAGACCTCCATTCCAGCTGCCACAGGCTTGATATAGCTTTGTGCCAAGACAGAGGTTGGATAAGATGTGCTCTGGACAAAACCCTCCTAAGGGAGACTGGGAGGCTCACCTGAAGGTTTATCATTAATTATATATCTCTGTTTGCTGATGTGAATCAGTATCCAGATTGAAGTATGACCCAGGGATTGTGCTGTAAATATTTTTAGGGATCTCTGTCAATACACAGAAAGTTTAGAGTGCAATTCTCTCTCAGATCCAACAATAAAATTATCTGCCTACAGGTATATGTGAAAATGAGCGCCTATATTTGAGAAGTGCTGTGCCTGTAAATGAGTGAATGGGTTACATCTGCATTCAGCAGCTATAATGCGATTATTCATTTATGAAATTGTCCAAGTGGAACTTAACACAAATTATTAGTGTAGATTAAAAGTATGTTTCATTTATCTGCTTGTTCCTAAGAGCCCAACAGAATGGCAATTATTTAAAGAAAATAAGAGGAAACTGCAAAATATCACAGCTCAGGCTGGTTATTTATTTTCTTTCTGAATCCTGTTTGGCTTTAGATTTGTCTTGATAAGCAGCATCTTGGATTGTGAGACTAAAAGGTTCTGTCACCATAAAATAAATGTGCCTGTTTTTGTGCAGACCTTTTTAAAAACAATTGAAATAGGTTTTCCTCAAAAAGGAAGAAAAACAAAAAGAGGTTATTCCTCAAAATTCTGTGCATCACTAGAGAAGCAACAACTTTGTGTATACACATGTGTGCACACACAGATACATATGTACACACACAGAGAAATGCTTTTCTAGATAATGGAAGAAGATCAGTGGAAAGATTAGACAAGATCATATTGGTCACTGAGATTAGAAAAACTTAATAAATGGGAGGAGAAATTTACAGCCACATTCGCAGCAAACTCACCAAATGAGAGAAAATATTTAGTACTCCAGCTCTCATCGCAGAGGTAAAAATTGAAGGCAATTGATGTATCTTGTTTTTTTCTTGTTTTGACTTTGTATCTTCATCCAAAAGCATCTCGTGGTTGGGTTCACTTCCTTCCCATTCCCTCCCTCTTTTAAAGGAAGATAAGTTTGGGCTCAGAGATTGTGATGTTACTGATGGAAACTCTTCTACTGCATGTAATGGGTGATCAGAAGTGAGGCACATCTTGCTTAGGGATGTGGGAATTCTGCTGTTTGGAACTGCGTACTTGCAAGAGTAGAGACTTTGTTTTTGAATGAACTGCCCCTGCAATATTACAGCAAGGGTTGAAAAATAAAATTCAAACATAGAAAAGCCAAGGTAACGAAATTAAATCTTCCAGAACAACAGATGGGTAAGTGAAAGTTAAAGTGATGCAAGTCTAGGTCATAGGTTGGACTTGATAATCTCAAAGGTCTTTTCCAACCTAGTTCATTCTTTGATTCTGTGATGCAGTGTCATTTGCAGATGCACTGAAGGAATATGTTGTATTTATTTTTGCAAAGAGGTGTCTCCTATGCCTTTGTTCCCTTTTGAGAGAGTCAAACCTTGGGCTTGTTAAATACGTCTCTACAGAAGTTGGCACATACTGACCTTGTTTGCTGCAGTCTGCTCTTCTGTAGCCTCTTGATTCTGATGGCATGAGCCAGATGGACAGAGCCCTAGAGCTAAATGCTGGATAGCATAATTAAGTGCTCTAGTATTGAAGGCTGGAGCTGACTGAGACAAACTTTGGCTGATACTATAATATTTCTTTGTCCAAGTTACATCTCCAGTGTCAAAGTAATTCCTGTTTTCCCTTTCAGATCATATTCCTTGGGTGTGAGGATACTGAATTATATACCAATATTACTTTCATTATAATACAGAGTTCTCTCTACTGCTTTGTGCCCTGATAGCACTACAGGTACATTTTACAAATTTGTAGAGCTTGTGGAAGCTTACCTGAATTTTCCTTTCATATCTGTACAGCCTTTTTTCTGCTGTGTTTTGGAGTCATGGTGGTCAGTTGTGAGCATCATGTGAGTTCTGCTCCCTAGAAGCCCCATGTCAAGCCTGTTGAGGGCAGTGGAATGTGGCTCATGAGGAAACAGCAGATAGCTTTTAGGTGTACTCTGCTGCTATCTGTCAATGGCTGGCAGGTGTGTAGAGCAGACTCAGACCCATCCAGTGCTGAACTCCTCCTGAGTGAGCTGAGAATGTTTAGTTTTGCAGGCTGGAACTGAGAAGGAGGATCCAGCAGCTAAAATACCACTCACTGACTGTTCATGTCAGGTTAGGGGAAGGTTGTTAGAGGCATTGAGTTCACCAAGTTCTAGCACTCTAAACTTTGTGCCATTCATCCTGTTCAAAGGTGGGCCTGTCTTTCACTCTTGAGCAGAGGCTGTTTCTAGTTGAGTCCCTTAAGTTCTGTGAATGTCACAGTGTGAGTGGGTACTGCCACAGGATTTTTGGCACTGTGTTCTCAGCTCTGTGGCAGTGACAGCACACCCTTCCTCTCAGAGGACTTACCACACAAGCAGTGAGAGTGAGTTGGGTTGTGGGGTGACAGATCCATGACACACAGACCTGTTTTGTAAATGACAGGCAATCTGCAAGGCTGAGTCCCTTCCACATCAGGAGTGCTTCTGTCCTTCATGAGCAAATGCTTTCAGGTGCCATATGAAGGCAGTACCCCAGGGGGGATTCCCCAGTCTTACTTTTCAGCAAGCAGGAGTCCTTGCAGGCTGGAACTGAAGAGATCTGCAGCCCTTACTCTGTGAGAACCAGGCTGAGTTTGCAGTTGCCAGTCTTTCTTCTGAGGTCTGGCTCATAGAGGAGATTGAGCTTTCTTACATTACAGACAGTGTGTCCTGGTTAATTACAGTCATGTAAAGATGAGGTTTTACCTTGGGACTTGGTTTAATTAAAAAACGGTGCTGGGAAGTTTATTAAACATCTATGTTCTATCTGGGTGCCAAGTTCTAACGCTGGTTTTCTTCAGGTGCTCTCCCAGCTCCAGTCAAAAAGGGCCACCTGAACCTGACATCTGCACTAATGAAAGGGGAGGGAGGACAGGCTGCCATTCTCTGTCCAGCCTAGCAGCTCATTTTTCACAGCTTGGGCTTGTGTCTGGGCTTTGGGGAAAGGTTTTTGCAGGTAGTAGTGTCAGAGGAAAAGTTGCAGTGCAGAACCTAATGTTTTCCCTGTGTAGTGGAAAAATCATGATCATGCATGTGAAATGTGGACTTAGAGGAACTTTGTGTGGGTGGTCTTGTTTTGACTCTTTCTGCCCCCCTTCCTTTCCCTTCCTGCTCACATATGCTGAAGTCTGTCATCTATTTAACTTGGGCTTTTCTAATAATCCTAGATAATATACAACAAAAACAATAGCAAGGTGCCTGGATATCAAATCCTTCTGAACTGTAGAAGTCACAAGATTTCTTAGACATGCTTTTTGTTAGTACTGGTTTGTGAGAGACCTAGCACTCCATGATGCCCATCTGTTAGCAGCATGTTTAAATGTGATTAATGTGAAAGTTGCAAGAATTGCAATAGCTTTTGCTACTCTACAAGAGAATCTGTCACTGTTAATCTCTTGCAGTATTAAAAGCTCAATATAGTAAATCTAATGTTATGGAAAGCTGTAGCTTTGCTTTTGTTACTGTCACCTTAGTGTATTATTAAACTGCTACTAACTTTTCCTCTGTAGTTCACAAGCATAGAGGGAGTGCAGATATCATGCACATGCAGAAGAATATTTAAATTATCATTTAAGTGTGAGGTCTCTCAAGAAAGAGATGCTCCAGCATAAAGGGGTTTTGGGGAACATTAGGTTTGATCAGTATTTCTGAGGGGATGTGGAAAAAGCAGGATATATTAAAAGTCAGCCCTTCCCCAAAATGCTGGTTAAAGCTGGGAAAGTCACAAGCAGTGTGCTGATGTGGTTGTTCTTTGCTGTGCACTGGTAGACATGATTTACCCACCCATGGCAGCAGACCTACCTCATTAGTAGTTTAATCAGAACTGTTGCATCTTTAACAGAAATGATAGGAAGGATAAGCAGTGTTATGGCACAAGCAGGACACTTCAAGAAGCAAATAGGGAGGACCCAGGGAAGGAAAATTACTTGCTTCATATAGCTGCTTGTGTTGGAAAGGATCAAAGAAACCATAATGAGTCAGTATCTTTCTTTTTCTTTAAAGGAAATTTCTTAAGAGTGATTCAATTAAGTAGTAGTTTATTCAAGATCTGCAGGTGGCTTGTAAAGTGTAATCATATCCCCCTTACCTTTTAAACCCAGATCTACAGCTTTGTTAATTTTAATGGAGGTGGAGATCTCCATTCTTGGATTTACAGTGGCAGTTTGGTAGAGGAGAGGGCTTGTTATAAAACTTCTTGGTTTTATGGCATGATTACAAGGTGCTTTTGTTTCTAGCAGGGACAACCACAGTGCTTTGGTCAAGACATTTCAAAACTGCTTGCAATCTTCTTGTAAGATCACTGGGCAACTCTAGGACAAAATGAGACCTGCCTTTCAGTGAAACAGCTCCTTGCTCCATCATGCACAGTATCTTCACAGCTGCCAAGCAGCTTGTCCACTTCCACTCATTGCGAAAAGTCCAAATCTGATCAGATAGAATAGTGCTGTCAAAGGGGTAGTTACAGAATACATACAGTTGTGGAAATCAGACTGGACTCTATGGGATTTTCTGGTTCTTCCGTGTGCCCCTCTATAATCCAGTCTTTGAAGCATTTAAGAGCTTGAGGTGCCATGATTAAAAGCTTCAAGGACCATGGTTTTTCATTTACTCTCTAAATGGACAGGCATCAAGTCCACTGCTCTGAGCCATTAGCAAGACTTGCAGGGAAGATAGCTTGTCAGTCAGACCAGTGCAGTAATGGGGCTTTCTCCCTTATTGCACACTGTTGAAGTGGAACTGCTAAATTTGGCCCCTGAGGGCTGTGGTGGCACACCCTGCACCTGTGAGTCTCACTATTGCTCCTGCTCTTTGTCCTGTGAATTGAAGAGTGGTGCCCAGTATCCTCCATCCATCCATTCCCAATAGGAGAATCATGTGCCAAAGGCTTCAGGTGAAGGTCATGCAGGATGTTATCAAATTAGGAGACTGCTTTGCTCTGTCCCCTTCCCTCAGCTCATTGGCAGTCAGAGACTGTTAGCTCACACTGTGAGAGATTCCAAGAACTTCAAAGATAGTATTCCAAAGCCTTGCAAAGCTGTGTGCTATAGTGTAAAATCTGTTTATAAGAGTTCTCATGGATCAACTCCTTCCTGTACTCATGGTTGCAGGGATATCCCTGGAAATGGGCATTTTTTCCATGATTTTAAAGAGTCTTGGAGACAGGGAGTTAAGGGAAGGAGGATTCAACTGCACCTTAAATGCCTTGCTGTTGCCTTATGCTTTTAGTTCACATTTTAGCTGTTAAAACGTGGAGGAAAGAGGATTCATGTGTATGTGTTTGTCTTCAGTGAATGCCTGCTCGGGCAAGGCAAGCATGATTCAGCTACTAGTTAGTGCTGATATACCAGAATTGGCAAGCACTGAACACTCCTGCTACTGGATCTGCCCCAGTTGCTTGATGTGCAGTGCTGAATGGATGAACATTCACCAATGCTGTTGCACAAACAAATAAGTTAATAAAGAGCAGCTGATTGTGTCATTGTGAGATGTAGAAACTCCAAAGTAGCACTGAGATTATTTAAAAACAGATGTTCTTATCTGGAAACTCCTAGAAACACAGAGTGGGTCGGCAGGATAGACACAAAACAAACTCTCTACCTTGTCTTTAAATTATTCAATGGTGAGGACTTTTATAACAGTTTTTCTCTTGAATCCTTATCCCATGTCTGAGTTTGACAGTGAATTTAGCTGTGGATTATCTCAGAGATAATTGGAGCTGCACAGCATTCTCCGGTGAGAGAATTAACTCACGAGGAAAAGCTTTGTTAAGGGGACGCACTGGAAAGAAAACTCTCTGTGAAAACTGGAATCACACAAACCAGCTGTCTGACCTCCTATAAAATGATACTGGCCTTTTGTAGCTGCATGTAAGGGGTGTTTAACCCTTGCCACCATTCGCAGGTACTGCTGAGAGGAGGAGCCCAGCCGGGAGCAGGACGCGGGGCCGGCGTTGGTTCATTATTCTGGCACACAAAGCTTCCCGCCCTCATCAGCCACTTGGGGCTTTTTCTTTTTGCTTTCCCTCTCTCCCTGAGGGAACTCAGTAAAATGACTGGGCATACGGAGCAGGCACAGCAAGCTGTGTATTTTCCATCTGCATTTCTCTGCCTTCTGGAGGCAAAAGTTGTCCCATGCTCATGGCCTGAGGTGTGCTGAGGGTGTCCCTTCTCCCCAGGGGCTGATGGTGTACAGGACTGACTCCTCTGCATTTCCCTGGGGTCCTGGGTGCACACAAACTCATTTTTAACTTGCACAGCTTAAGGAGTACTCTGTAGCTATGGCCAGTGGCAGGAGACTCACGTTAATGTCCCCTTTTTATCAGCTGATGAGAAAAGTGTAGTGGTGTCCGTGCACACCCTCTTCAGTAGTTGTGAAAACACCTGAGGATGACAGCCAATTTGGGAAATTATATTGAGCCAGCTGCTGCTGCAGAGGGAATGCAGTGCTGCTGTGGGGTGTTCCAGGGCCATGGACACAGCACATGGCAGTGGGGGTGCTCTGCAGAGGGAATGCAGTGCTGCTGTGGGGTGTTCCAGAGCCATGGACACAGCACATGGCAATGGGGGTGCTCTGCAGAGGGAATGCAGTGCTGCTGTGGGGTGTTCCAGGGCCATGGACACAGCACATGGCAATGGGGGTGCTCTGCAGAGGGAATGCAGTGCTGCTGTGGGGTGTTCCAGCCATGGACACAGCACATGGCAATAGGGGTGCTCTGCAGAGGGAATGCAGTGCTGCTGTGGGGTGTTCCAGCCATGGACACAGCACATGGCAGTGGGGGTGCTCTGCAGAGGGAATGCAGTGCTGCTGTGGGGTGTTCCAGCCATGGACACAGCACATGGCAATAGGGGTGCTCTGCAGAGGGAATGCAGTGCTGCTGTGGGGTGTTCCAGAGCCATGGACACAGCACATGGCAGTGGGGGTGCTCTGCAGAGGGAATGCAGTGCTGCTGTGGGGTGTTCCAGGGCCATGGACACAGCACATGGCAGTGGGGGTGCTCTGCTGAGGGAATGCAGTGCTGCTGTGGGGTGTTCCAGCCATGGACACAGCACATGGCAATAGGGGTGCTCTGCAGAGGGAATGCAGTGCTGCTGTGGGGTGTTCCAGGGCCATGGACACAGCACATGGCAGTGGGGGTGCTCTGCAGAGGGAATGCAGTGCTGCTGTGGGGTGTTCCAGGGCCATGGACACAGCACATGGCAGTGGGGGTGCTCTGCAGAGGGAATGCAGTGCTGCTGTGGGGTGTTCCAGGGCCATGGACACAGCACATGGCAGTGGGGGTGCTCTGCAGAGGGAATGCAGTGCTGCTGTGGGGTGTTCCAGCCATGGACATAGCACATGGCAATGGGGGTGCTCTGCAGAGGGAATGCAGTGCTGCTGTGGGGTGTTCCAGAGCCATGGACACAGCACATGGCAATGGGGGTGCTCTGCAGAGGGAATGCAGTGCTGCTGTGGGGTGTTCCAGGGCCATGGACACAGCACATGGCAATGGGGGTGCTCTGCTGTAACAGTGGAAAGAGCAGTGCAGGGTCCCTCCCACCCCAGGTGTGGCCTGCTGCAGGCTGAGGTACCCTGGAGAGAGGGCTCAGGGGAGGAAAAGAATATTCTTTCTTCCTTGAGCGTAATGACAATCCTCAAATACTCAGAAAAATAGTTTTGATCAGAAAATCACAGCTGGTACCAGATGGTTCAAGCAAAGAGAAAGAAGTACTGTAGTAAAAAGTAGTAACAACTGCCCACACATGAAGCTTTATCCTAGAGAAGGAAGGCTTGGCTTTGACAGGTCCTTTGAGCTGCTTGTTGTTCACTCTGTTGTCATTGCACATGCTACTATTAACTAAGCTGGGTGTGTGTTTTTTGTTGGTTTTTTTTTTTTTTTTAATTCTTCCTAAATTCTTGGCCTTAGTGATGAAACACGGCCAGCAGCTCTGCTGGTTACCTGTGTATTGCCTGGGAGCTCTCTGGAATTAGTTTAATTTCTCTGAATACCCACTTGTTCTTGCATTACAAAGCTGGATAATTAAAGAATCCTGGAATTCTCTCTCTGTACTATTCATTCCTTTGTGTACCTCTTTCTTATGCCCTTATATCTAAATTAAATACATTAGACCTCTCCAGTGTCTTTCCATCTGTAGATCTTTTCATGACACTAATTATTTTTATAAGCTGCTTCTGGAGCTCTTTTATTTCTCAGTATCATTCACAACTCAAAGGAGGCTGCAGACAGCAGTATCCTTATAAGTGTGTTCTGGGAGCTCCTTTCTCCTCAATTTCTCCCTCCATCCTCCCCATTTTTCCAGGATCAGTGCTGTAGCCTTCCCTCACTAAACCCAATGACTTCAGCCATTGTAAGTGAAGAATACAGAATCCTTCATTTATGTGTATTAATCTGATAAGTGACTAAAGCTACAGGCCTAAGCATCTTGGTGAGTTGCCATATCATTTGCTAATCATTAACACAGTTGAAAGACTTTTTTCTTTATTAAAAAACAAAGTATAGTCTTTAAAGAGCTGTATTTTGCAAGAAGAGAAAGCTGTGTTTGTTTTGAAAGGAAGATTTATTGAGATGATATAATCCGACTCGTGCTATCTCCTCACCTGTTTTTCCTCAGGGAGACCATCAATCTTTATTAACATTTCTAAATCAAAAGATAAAAATGATAGACAAATTCCAGAATGGGATGAAAATGCTAATAAGAGCTGAAAGAGAAATCCCTTCCTTTCAGTACCTGCTGAAGTTGAATGCAAAGAGGATCTAGTTCACTATAGATGTGTGTGATCTCAGAGCAGTTTTGTGGCTTCAGTCCTTTGTAACACGAGATGGGGCAGAATGAGCAGTGGTGTGTGGGTCCCATCTGGAAGGATTTATCACCTGAACTCTTAATGCTGAGCTTGCTTTCTCTTTTTCCATCTAATCTTTTTGCACTTATTTGGCTCATGTGAAAGAGCTTTGAGTGGGTCCTGGACTTGGCTGTGTCCAGCTTCTCACCTTGCTTCCCCATTTCCTTCCTGAGCTGCCTCTAGCACAGCTGGCACTTTCCTTATCCTTTAGGTTCTCCTTGCCTCTGGCTTTTGCAGTGCTGGCTCCATCACAGCATTAATACCTACAGCAAGATGTTACCAGTTCTGTCTGATGATGAATAATATTGTGCTGCATTCCTCAAAGCTAGCACAGGTTTGACATAACTTAATTTTTTTAGAGCCCTCCTTTGTGCCATGCCTGCATCTGACCTATGAAAATGCATTCAAAGAAAAATGAGACTTTCTAGGTGCTTGGAGGATGAAAGTTTCAGAGAGAAGTTGTCCCTCAACTAGCATTGGAGGGACATTTGCTGAAGAAGCAGTGGTTTGGCTGAAGTTCACTCATTTCGGGAGACACAAGTCACACACAGATGTTTTGTAGCTCATTTGGGGCTATCTGAGGTCTCTCTTCCCTCTGAACATAATCTATAACACCTTGCCTGTGCAGGCAGAAAAAAATTTGCTCCATGAATTAGGAAGAAAATGATAGATGGAAAAGGTTGTTTTCAGTAGACCATGCACTGATGCCTCTTTCAGATAGAGAAGTGGTAAATCAGGCTGAAAAAAAGACTGTTTTCAAAATCGTCCTTCCCTTTATTTTCTTTACTCTCACAAAAAGTAGTCTTGTGACCCCAGCAAGGCAAAGCATGCAGCTTGTCTGACTGTGGTCTTTAAACACAGTTTGAGCATGGCAACCTTATCTATAAATTTTAACATCCACAGATACATACATCCAGGTTAAATATCTATTAATCCATATATTTAAACTGTAATAGCTAAAGGTATTAGATTTATTCACATATTTTAGCTTCATTTTCAACATTTTTTGCATCTATTTCTAGTTTATTGTGTAGGGAATGAAAGGGTAAAACCCAGGCTTCTTATTTACAGATAAAGGCTACTATGCTGTGATTGCAGTGACTGATTTTCTTTCTTGACTCACTAACCCCAAATTAATCCACAGCTCTTCAGCACTGAGCTACACTGAAGAAGAGTTAGAACTGTGGGCTGTATTGGAGAATCAGAGCATTTTCCAATTTGTTTTTCCTTTTTGATCTAGTGCAGTATATTGCTGTGCTGAAACTAAACAGAATTAACTTTGTAATCTCTAGTGTACAGCATCAATTTCTTTTTCAAATAAGCTTTGAATAACAATATATAGTTACTGTTCACATTCAGTCAACAAAATATTTTTTTAAAATACCTAAAAAATAGAAATGTCTAATAGTACTCATTTTTTAATACAGAAACTAAAGAATGACTGTTCCTAAGGGAAATAAGACACTGTTTGGGAGTCCTGGAACAGCCAGCCTATGTGAGACAGTGCAGCATATCCTGAATTTGTGCTGTGTAACAGAACTCTTGGCAGAGCAGAACTGCCAGAGATAAGTGAAGCTGATGGACCTGGGTCACATCTTTCCAGTAGAAGCAGTTGCTGCTGGATGGTTTTAGAGTAATCTCCTCCAGGGTGGTCAGGGAGGTAATTTCTTTCCTAACTGGCTCTTCCAAACATATCTCTGCATTCATGATCCTGCAGAAGGTAATGTTTGGGAGCAAATGAGACAAATGTAGTCCTATGGTTCAGGCTTGATGTACTTCCTTTGCCATATCTTTATGGAAAAAGTCTTAGCCCTCATTACTGGTTTCTCTGTGAAAGCATATAGGAAATCTGCTGGTTTTAGCAATAGAAATTTTGTCTCAGTGATATTCACTAATGCTGAATTCTGGTCCAGCACCAGGAGGCAGGGCTTTGTTTGTTTATGTGTTGTTGGTTTTTGTTTGTTTGTTTGTTTTCTCTGAAGAGTTGTAAAATATTCATGTTCTTTGTGTGTGAACATTAATCACAGGGTGGTGGATGAGGGAGGCTTCTTCAGGGTCAGTCTTTGCTGCTGTGGTGTCTCTTGCCTGTGCAAAGCCACTGTGAAATTGGAGGAATTTCTGCTGACAGTTTGAGAGGTTCTAAGGTGAGGAGTGGGATGAAGCACAGGAATTGGGACTGATCTGTTCTTCTCTAGGCTTTTTGCTCTGCAAGGGCACAACCTTCAGTGTATGTGGACCATAGTGAACACATTGAGTGAATATACAAAATGTCTCTGAGGAAAGAAACAACTTTAAATTTAGTGTTCAAATACAAGTAAGAGAAAGAGAATATTACTGGAATAGACACAGAAGTGTCAGAAAGGACAGGTGCCTTGATTTAAACAAACACTATTTATAGTTTAATTAGATTCCCATGTTAGTCCCTTGGTCTGAAGGGAAATGGAAGAGGTATTCAAATTCCAAAGGATATGATTAGAAATTGGACTAGTCTGAGCAGGTAACAAAATCTGCTTTTTCCTCTTTGTCTCTCTCAGGAGTGCAGTGGCTGGTGGGGGAAATTTTACTTCTATGGTCGGGTGACCTGATTTTGTCTCCCACTTGCACAACACAGCCTCTTGTAAGAAAACGACTAGTCTTAAATTCATACATAATTGCACAGCAGGGAGACTGAGTTTAAAAATGCAGATTTCTGTATGTTAAGGAGCAGAAATCTGTTTTGAACCCTTGAACTTCCTTTGTTGTTTAAATGGCCACCTACAGAACCTGTCTGCAGAGAGCCTGTGAAACACAGGGGCTTCTTTTATATGGAACAGTATCTTCCCCCACCCCTCTCCTTCTCCCCTCCTTTCTGACATGAATGTAATACTCTATCCTTGTAACAGAGGACACTAATTATGGAACTTAGAGCCTGTGTATGCCTAGGCTATACAGTAGCAGTAAATGGGGGTATATTCTGCAAATCAGTGGTACTGAGCTTGGGAACAGTGTTATCTTTATTTTCTTGAGAAAAAGAGCTATATGCTTTATTTTACATGTTTTCTTACTGAATAGGAGCTTGGTTAGTAGGTACAAACCTCCTCCTATCTGTATCAAAGGGGCTCATGTTTATATCTTTGTCCTCAGATGTTCAAAATCGTGTTCTTCTCCTACAATTTGGTAACTTAGGAAAGCATCAAATGTACACACCTTACTGTTGCTGTCCCATATAATTAAGTACTATAAAGGTAAATTCATATTGTGAATATGATTTTATAGAGCTTGTACTTTATCATACTTGCTAAAGCCTTAATGTAAAGGGCAGTGTTGACAAACGTGCTGTGACTAACTCATATGAGTCTCAGCAAGGAAATTAAAACAGTGTGGGATGTTTTGGTTCATATAAATGACTTCCTAAACATTCAGCTTTACAATTTTGCATTTTTCATGTCAAGAACAAACCAAAGAAATTAAGCTCAAATAAATAATCTTAACTGTAAACATGGAAAAACAGATTTTGTAAAATGGATGATTTGAAGATAAAAAGGCTTTAGGCCTTGTAGACCTGTGCTGCAAAATACATTCTTTTACTTCACTTAAGCTAAGGTAAAATAAAGAAAAACACCACATTGGGAGAATTAACTCTTTCACAGTTGTGTTCTTGTCCCTATGTTGATGTAGAAGTGGATAAAGTGGTGTTCCAGCCCTGCTGAGGATCTTAAGTGTGACCTGTCCTTTGAAACATTTTGGGAGATACTGCAGGGAGAGTGTCTGTCCTGTCTTGGCATGGATGCAGAAGTGATGTCTGTGATGTTATCATGGCAACTTGCTGTGGAATGCAGGTCAGAATTGATTTTCTAGAGCCTGAACTCCTTTATGAGATCTCATGTCCCATGGCAGAACACCCAGGGACTGGCAGCCACCAGGCAGGTGGGTTTCTCATTCTGATGACAGGAAACATGGGAGAGCCTTTCAGAAGGAGGTGTTTGCCTCTAAGGGTAACTTTGCTTGGGATATTGTTAGGCTGCATGCAGCAATGATGGGGCAGGCAGGATAATTTCTGCAAATTTTCCTAGGGGAGGGATGTGTTGGCTGGTTTTGGAATATGGTTACAAGTGTGGGGAGTGTGGCTGCATCCTTGTGCAGGCTTAAAGTCAGGCTAGTTTGTTTTCTTTTGCAAGCAGAGACACAGTTTTGTGCTTAAAACACTGAAACATCAAGACAGATTGCTTTGCAGGAAAAACAAAGTGTTTTATTGTGCTTGCCTCATCTCTGTGGAAATTAGTTTGATTGCTTGCAGACCCTTTGTCACTGCATGACATGAGGAAAGGGTGGATAGCCCAGGAATAGCCTCTGGAAGATGAGAGTGAGTCAAACAGTGAAGCTGAGAGTTCTGTAAGTTCTTAATTGCCTTTAAGTGTAAACTGTGCCTGAGAGAAATGCATTGTTCTGAGCATACTTTGCTAAGTGTGCAAATGAAGCTAAGGTGTTTTGTTCTTATCTTGTTACAGCTTTATTCCTGAATGCAATTAACAGCTACTTTATTAATCTTATTCATTTTTTGCATAAGCTGTACTGGTCCAGAGATTCTGTTAGTACCTGCTTGGGAAAATCCTGATGAAAGAGGACCTTGTAAAATGGTTGATGAACCAAGTTGCTCTTGGTTCAAGATTGCTGATAATCTGGACAGTGTTGGAAACTTCTGGGATTTTATTGACCATCTTGGATTGACAAAAGTTAGAGTCATATGCTCATTTAAGCATTAGCTCTCTGTGTTTAGAAAGAAACAAATCACTAGCTAGTCTGGTTGTAAACATTAGTATTTTGAACTCTAGAGTTTCACAGCTGTAAAGGTGAATGAAGAACACTAAACTACCATTTATCAAACAACCCACAGAGCCCTGGTACTTCTGAGCAGATGTTGTGTATGCAGACTCTGTTTTAGGAGCCAGTGGCATTTGACTACTGATGTCTGAATACTTGAACTTGGCAAAAATGGACAGAGATTGGCATATGAGCTCCCTTATAAGGTGATTCCACTTGGAACTGATCTAAGCATCTTAAAATAAATCCAAAGCACAAATAAGTGGTGGTGGTCTGTCTAGAGGATTTCCTGATAGACGTATTACTATGTTTTCTGTAAGTGTAATTAGAGGCAATTTTCCATCCTACTTAAACAAACTTTACTGCTGCATTCACTATGTACTTCCATAGGGTTTTTTCCCCCTCCAATTTATACAGAGGAGGTCTTGGTAGATTTTGTTATTTAACCTGGAAATGGTAGTTTTAACTGGCAGTGAAAGTACCTTCTATTTTTACAAAGAAAGCTCAAAATTATAAAAGAATAACTGTTAAAATTGGTTGAATTGAGGTATTTTTCTTTCAGAATTGGCCAATGTATATGACAATGCTTAGATCTTTTTCTCTTTGACATTCCTCTTATTAACTCATTTCTAAATTGCAAGAATCTAAGATAAATGTTAAGGAGCAGCCTTATTCTTTTTTTTTTTATTCCCTCTAAAACACTCTTTTTAATGCTTGTAATCTCTTAAGCTATTAAATAGCTGAATAGACTTAGTTAAAACCTGTCCTCATTTTATGATTCAGAGGCTGCATATTCTATGACCAGCATTTCATATTATGCATTCCAACTATCTGGAAATAATGTCATAAAGTAAGGGGGGAATACTGTCTGGTTTTGATAGCTGTAAGTTTACTTATAGAAAACACAACTCAGTATTTATGTCTCCATCTGAATGTATTTTAATAAAGGAGCTGGAGCAGCACCACCATCAGTACCATTGTCTGTGCACAGACTGAGTAAAACAGCCAGTGCCTTCAGGATTAGACCTGTAAATAGATATGTTTGGTTATGTCCTTAAATCTGTTTTTCTATTTCTTTTGATCTAATGAATCTTAATGCTTGTGAGCTTGGCTTCAGGCTCTAAAATACAAAGGCTTTTAGTGCAGCAAATGGTAGTAGAAGGACAGTAACTGTTTTGGATTCACATGGGGCCTTCTCCTTCTTAGCATTAATACTATTAATTTTATTCTTATTTTGTGGCATATACTGCCTTTTTTTTTTTTTTTTTTTTGTCTACTGCAGAACTGTAGTTATTGGAACAAAGTCAATTTGTTTTCCCATCTCAAGGCTAGGCTGTCTTCCCTTGCTTAACTGGAATTTCTGTGATTTTAGTCATTCTGTTCACCTCCACCATGGCAGCCCCTTTCTCCAAGCATTTCTGGCCATGCCTTCCCACACATATCACATCTCATGATGGAAATTCCTCACTTGGTGGAGTTTGCTCATAGCAGCAGAGCTTTAAGTGTTGTTGAGCCTGACTGAAGGCCATTTAAAGCAGTATCAGGAAGCCTGATGATTTCAGGAGGCACTGGATCAGGATGGCAGGGAAGAGGTGAGAAGATGGGAGGAGAGAAAAGGGACCTGGTTCAGAATCAGGAAAATAGTGTTACTCCTAAGTGATCAGCATGTCTGTTCTGTTTCCACCCCTCTGAGAGGATGGATTCCTGGCTGGTCCCATGCCTGGAATGTGGGGGTTTATCTGCCGTTAGATATATTCTGTGGCTCTTTTTACCCACTTTTACCCACTTTTTACCACTCTTTGCCCACTTTTACTTACATTGTAATGTGCACTTGAAAAGCAGGCAATTTAAAAAATTAGCTACTCCTATGTGTCAGGGGTGCATTGGACATTGGAAATTGAACAATATTTTCTCAGCACTTAAATTTATTTTCAGATTATCACTTTCATTGGCAGCTCAAAGTTTATGTAGCCCCCATGACATCAGGAGAGCCATTTCAGGTAATCAGGGGGACACTTGGGGTAACTCTGGGATATGACTGCATTGTTCATCTTGGCTCCAGGGAGTCTCTGTTCTGGCACCCATCTCCCCTTTTATCATGTCAGGAGCATGGTCTCAGCACTGTTAAAATTTGGGGTTAGTTTTAGCAGGACCTGCAGAAAGGAAAGGCAATGTGCTGGGTTTTGCTCCAAAAGCAGGGGCTCTGGGTTGGGGATTTTTGTGTTTTTTTATCCTCTCCCAAACTGCTAACTGGGATTGTTTATATTTTACAATATTATTACTCCTGTTATGAGCTGCCTAAGGCAGCCACATCAAAGTACTGCAGAGAGTGCATGGTGCCAGCTTGAATAATAGCAACAAATGCTGCTCTCCCAAACCTTGGTTTGATTTTATTGTTCCAGTAGGAAATGAGTTGGAGTGATCCCTCCGTCTGTGAGAGTCTTTGACTAGAGATCATTGTTCTGGCACTCAAATCCCTATTTTAATTAGAAAAGAAGGAAATACTTGGAGCTGATGCTTAGATAAAAGCTGTGAATTATATTTATCACTCTCTGAAGGAGTTTTATTTTCTTTCAATTTAAGACTTCACAGCAAAATCCTCCATTTGGTTTAATTTTTAAATTTTAATTTTTTTTTAATTTTTAAAATTTTTTTTTGTGTCTCCTGTTTTTTCTGAGGTGACTGAAGCAATGGCACTGTTGTCCCAGCTCCCACCAGGCACCCCATATGATGTCCTGGCCATGTGGGCTTTGCCATTGATTTCAGTGGGGATGCCCTCTTGGCCATTGTCTGCACAGGAAGAAGCCCACAAGGGCTGCTGTTACTTTAGGGTGATGTGGGCCTCTGCTACCTGGCTTTGGGTGTGGTGGGGATAGAGCTGCCCACTGAGGTCATCTTGTCTGTCCTGGGGCTCCAGCAGCCACTGTGAGACACAGGGCTGGGAGGAAAGGCTTCAGTACACACTGTCTCAGCTTATGTGTCCAAACTGAAGCCATTTGTCCCATGCTTACAATGGCAGGAAGTGTCATATTGAGGTCCTGACTGTATGTACACACACTGGTTTTTATAGTGTGGATTGTGAAGTGAAAAATGGTTCTAATTCTGAATGGAGACTCTTCGTGTTTTAGCCTGTTGCCATCATTGTCTGAAGAATGATTTAAAAAGGGGCTGTAATTTGTGCCCTTCCCTTCCCTTCCCTTCCCTTCCCTTCCCTTCCCTTCCCTTCCCTTCCCTTCCCTTCCCTTCCCCTCCCTTCCCTTCCCTTCCCTTCCCTTCCCTTCCCTTCCCTTCCCTTCCCTTCCCTTCCCTTCCCTTCCCTTCCCTTCCCTTCCCTTCCCTTCCCTTCCCTTCCCTTCCCTCCCCCTTCCCTTCCCTTCCCTTCCCTTCCCTTCCTTCCTTCCCTGAAACTTCCCTGAAACTTCCCTGAAACTTCCCTGAAACTTCCCTGAAACTTCCTGAAACTTCCTGAAACTTCCCTGAAACTTCCTGAAACTTCCCTTCTGAACTTCCTGAAACTTCCTTCCTGAAACTTCCCTGAAACTTCCCTTCCCTTCCCTGAAACTTCCTGAAACTTCCCTTCCCTGAAACTTCCTGAAACTTCCTGAAACTTCCCTGAAACTTCCCTGAAACTTCCCCTGAAACTTCCTGAAACTTCCCTGAAACTTCCTGAAACTTCCCTGAAACTTCCTGAAACTTCCTGAAACTTCCCTTCTGAAACATCCCTGAAACTTCCTGAAACTTCCCTTCCTGAAACTTCCCCTGAAACTTCCTGAAACTTCCCCTTCCCTGAAACTTCCTTCCTGAAACTTCCTGAAACTTCCCTTCCCTTTTTTTTTCCTAGTTTTCCTTTTGGATAGATGGTATGGGTTGTCCCATATCTTAGTGTCTGGCAGCAGCCTTTAAAATGTGCTTAAATGGAAAGGATTAATTTGCACCAGTCTTCCAGAAATCCAGGCAGTTCCTAGCAGGAATCTGACTCAGCACTAGTAGTCCCAAGAGAGGACAAGCCTAAGCCTCAAATTCTGTGGATTTTCAGAAGAATTTTTGTGGCCAAACCATTAGAAGTAATCAAGAAGCTAAATGCTTGAAAAAAACTAATTAAAGACAATCTAGCTACTTGGTAGGAGCTTTAGCTGTATTGGTAAGAAGGGATGTTTGCCACTTTGTCACGTTATATTTTAGAAGAGAATGTTTGGCAAACTTCTTTGTATTTTAAATTTTTTCCTAATTTTATCCTTTTTTGTAATTTGCATATGATTAAGGAAGGGAGAGGAGTTTGTTTCAGGGCAGAGGAGAAAATGAAAGACAATAGGTAGGAGTTTCCTCATTTATATCAGCACAGTGATTTCATGAAGAACATAGAGAAATGTAGCAAGTGGAGAAAAAGAATTGGACATTTAGAATGGAAATTTTGTTACTAAAAACTCCATTTTTTTGTGCAGATCTTATAAAAACCTGAGACATGAAAAACAGAAAACAGTAAGGTTTTTAGAATGTTTGCATTGTAATGTAAACATTTTTACAATCTAAAAGTCACAGATCTGTGAAAAAAGTGATCTGGAAAATGAACTCAATTTTTATACTATTTTCTTGTAAAATAATCCTTAAAAAAAAAAAAAAAAAAAAAAGGTGGAAATGTTGACATTAAAGCCACATAAAGTTTACTCTATTAAGCTGTTGACCAAAAGCCTAGATTGCTGTGACTTGTCACCATGGAAACCAGAAGAGTTGGTTGCAGTAGAGGGCTGTTGGAAACATAAAAACAAATTAGCAAATGACAAGTTCAAGGCTATGTGAGCTGAATCCTTGACCAACTGGGGGGCTCCTCACCTCAACTTTTGGGCCACTAATCAAAGGGAGATCTGCTGAGTGCTGATAAATACAGGGGCATCTGCTCTGCTCCAGAGGGCACATTGCTGGAAACAGGACACTGGAGAAAAGTCATTGCATGTTTTTTTGGCTTGGGTACCTTTTGGTGGTGTTATTTATTTTTTGGGAGGTGCTGCCACATCAGATTTGTGTAGAGTGGGTGGAGCCAGCTCCTGCACTGTCTCACCCATGTCATCCAGTGTCCTGTTAGCCAAAAGCCCATCAAAGGGCAGGAGGAAGGTGCTGAGCTGCACAGAGTGTTGGTCTCACCTAGTCAGGGTCTGGTATTCCTTGGTTCACACAAGCAGTGAGGAGGTCAGAAGATTGTGTGGCTTCTGCAATGAATCACACATCATCACTTTTACCTTCAGTTTAACAGTTTGTTTCCCCATTTATTTTGGACATAAGAAGATCTTGTAGAATATAATTGATTGAAGCATAGTTTGTACCAGTTTTATAAGCCTTGTATCTGAATTTGGCCCAGAATCTATAAACCTTTGGCTTCTGGAAAGTAATGAAACCACAAAAAATGAACAAGTACTCTTAATAAAGAATCAATCAGAGCATTGGCTTAGCTATTACAGCTACTAAAATTGCTCAAGTAAGGTATATGCAGAGCTCAGACAGCTCAACACTGTGCCCCTGAAGTCAGTTTCACAGCTTTAACAGACTTGTCCCTTAATTTTCAGTAAAGCATCTGACAGCATCCTCAAAACTTCCATGGAACTAATTTTAATTTATCTGAGCATATGCACTGCTGAGGTGATTGGAAAAGCTGGCAGTGTTTCCAGCCATTGAAGTCTAATGGAATACAGAGCAGGCAGTTCTCAGTGTGGAGCTGGAGCTCTGTGTGTGCAGGGGGACACCCACCCAGAGCCCAGGCCAGCTCTGCAGCTGAACTGTGCCCATGATTGAGGGAGGAAGGTGACATGCTGTTCCTTCAGAGCTGTTCTCAGCTCTCATTTCTGAGATGTCTTCACATTTGTTTTGCTCCAAAGCTGAATAACAAATGACTCTGTCCTTCCTGGTGAAATGTCTTTTCCATTCTTCTGTTTATCCTTTCTTTATGTCTTATTGAGCATTTCCAGAGTTCACTTGCAGTGATGGCCTGGGAGCGTGATTAAATCATGATTTACTAAACCCTGCCAAACCTAAAGTAAAATATGTTTAACATTCTCCAGCTGTTCATCATACATAATCCTTGACTTATTTTTATTTTTTTTTTAATATTGAGCTGGTATCCTGTAAAAACACTCCTGGGAAAGCTGCTCATTTGCTTCTATGCCAGTAAGAGGTTCTTTACTTGCTGAAAAAGCAGCATGATATGCTTGACACCGTGGTTCTGGTGAGTAACAAATGCCAGCCAGCAGCTTCCCAAAACACAGAGCACTTCCAGAATGGAACAGTAAACTCAGTCTTACATAACAATTCTCACAACACACACTAAATGAGACCTGTGAAGTTGTAATGGTGTGCAGGTGCTCTGGCTCCAGGAGATGAGGAAAGGAAAGGTGGTCAGTAATTGCAATGCGTGTAGGTAATTTTGTCATTCCTTAAAAGTTAGGAAATGCTTTCACTGAGGCAAAGCTGTGGATTTCTCTCCTGTTATTTTCCATGATCCTGTTCTGCATTTTGATCCTGTGCTATTAGAATTTCAATTGTGAAAGCTCCAGGTACCTGCTTAAACCCAGGCTTCTGGTTTTTGTATTGAATTATTTGTTGCATTCCTTAGCTCTGTTTGGCTGGCTGGATATATCCCCACACACTGAGTGCCAAGTGACTGCTTCCTTGCTTTCC
Organism: Muscicapa striata striata; assembly: GCA_030060385.1. Classification (NCBI taxonomy): domain Eukaryota; kingdom Metazoa; phylum Chordata; class Aves; order Passeriformes; family Muscicapidae; genus Muscicapa; species Muscicapa striata. The sequence continues at coordinate 4,274,137 of JAREIS010000031.1, forward strand.
TCTTAAAAGTAGCTGTGCCCATCATGAGGACTCTGGGACACTCAGGCAAATACTGGCCCTGTGGCATCCTGCTGTCAGATGGCTTTGCAGCAGACACAACCTGTGACTCTGTGTATGAGGAGGTCTTGCAAGGTCTTTGCAGGGTTTGGAGCCAGACCCTTCAGGGACTCACTGGGAGCAAGTCATACCATGTGCTGGAAGGTTTTATGGATTTCCCTCAAGTGATCTCTCCATGAAGTTTTCTCCTGATTCTCCTGAGATGGTTGCTGTCAATAATACTTAAAATCAAACTTGCTTTGGGCCCCTTGACCACGGTAACACTGAGTGATGAGGCAGACAGACATTAGAGAGGACAGAGCAGGAGGAGGGAGTATTCAAACTAATTTCAAGGATCTTTCTTTGCTGGAGGATTTTTGATGGCCTCTCTCCTATCTTACTCATGGTGAAGTTCTGATATTTTTCTCTAATGTGAGTTGAACAGAGATATAAACCTTTAAGCCAGCCACACCTAAGAACAACCTCTGAAGAGGCTGAGTCTGGTTATTTGGGGGTCTACTGTGAAGGAATGGGTCTTATTTTAAAGTAGTATGTTTTAAATTTGGAAAAGAGCCCTATGTCATCCACATACAATTTCCAGTTGATCATAAGGTAATTAAAATCTCATTCAAACAAGCTGGAGCCTGTTTACATATACTCAAGTGCACTATCTATCCAAGTGCTATGTGTAGATTTCCTTTTCTCTAATTACTTATAGTGTGAATGATTAATTTGAGGGGAAAACTCTGCTGAAGTAAAATAAGGATCTGTTTCTTGTCATTGTGTACTGTTTCAATGGGGAATGAAATCTGGGATTTGAATGACTTGACAGTCAGCAAGACTGTCTTGCTTTTAACAGCTCAATTTCAAACAGAGCAACAGGAAAAGAATACAAACCTATGAACAAGGGATTTGAGCCTCTTGACATCTGATTTTAACAACACCAAGCACCTCAAAAAATGCAAGTTTTTCTTAGTGTGTGTGTGTCAGGTGGCTGGGGATTCATTTGTTCAATACTGATCCACCAGAGTCCTTTTGCATTCACTGATGTGCTGTTGGTGAGGAGAAATGTTTTCATTAGATCTGCCTCTGCTGAAGCTGTTTCCTAACCAGGTGGTACCAAAACAGAGCATGCCTGTGCAGCTTAGGATGCAGCACAGTGGTGTCTTGGGGCTCTGACAAGCTGACTTCACCACTGGTGTAGTTGTTGTAGCACCATTGGCTTCAGTAGAACTCGGCTGGAGAGTGAGTGGCCCCTCACTTGGCTGCTCACCACAACCATTGTGACTGCTTCTGCTATTAGAGAATAAATAGATTTTTTTCCATGGTTACAGTACATCCAGTCTTTAATGTTCTTGCTGATTACCACTGACCCAAAAAGTCTGCCTAGCATGCCTTTTATATGGAGTATATGTCAGTGAAGCTTAAAGTCTCTTCTCCTCCCCTAGGCTTCACTCTGCAGTCATGTCCTTCAGACAGCTGAAATGCCATACCTAATTCGTTGGACTTTGTAGGGAAATGTTTGATCTAATCATGTCTGAATATTTTAAAAGGTTTTCGATAATGGAATGCCAGAAATGTGCTTTAAAAAGGTCTGTATCCCTGAAAAGAATGTGCCTATAGTTTAAAGTTCTCCCTTTGGTGTCTCCCAGATTTGTGCCTATGAAAGTATTTCCAGTTTCCCATTATAATCATAAAACCCTGTCATAGTGGTCCCTGTGTTTCTAGTGTCTTTTATGGTTTTGTTTGCATTTTTAAATGTGAGTTGCAATGTTTGAAACTCGTGCTGACAAAGACTCTGTCAATGTAACAAACAGTTCCATCATCACTCCTGCAAAGTATCTCGATGTGTTGAAAAGAGTCCAGAGGAGGACCATAAAAATGACCAGAGTGCTGGAGCTCCTCTCCTGTGAAGATGAACTGAGAGATCCTGGAGAAGAGAGAAGAGAGGAGAGAGGAGAGAGAAAAGAGAGAAGAGAGAAAAGAGAGAAGGCTCTGTGAATCCCTTATCTCTAGTACCTAGGAGAGGTCTACAAGAGAGCTGGAGAGGGACTTTTTACAAGGGTGTGTAGTGATAGGACAAAAGGTATATTTGGATTAGCTATTAGGAAACAATTATTTGCTGTGTGGGGGGTGATTTACTGGAACAGGTTGGCCAGAGATGTTGTGGATGCCCCATCCCTGGAAGTGTGGAAGACCAGAATGGATGGGTCTTTGAGCAATCTGGTCAATTAGAAGGTGTCCCTGCCCGTGGCAGGGGAGTTAAAACTAGATGTTCTTTTAGGGTCCCATCCAATCCAAACCATTCTACAATGCTGTGATTCTAAAGTAATTTTCATTAGTTCCTGTAATATTGTAATATGGAGCATGCTTTGTCTTTCTGTTGCTGTTATGCTTATGCTGAATAAGTCTGGGCAGTTCTATCTAGAGGGCAGTTTAAATAAAACTTCTGGTCCTTCTGTCCCTGTGCACTGAGGTCTGAGCTACTGACAATAAAATATGGCCTTTTCTTTATTAACCAGATGCTTTCATGTGATCCATTATTAAGCTAGTTTTTCCCAATATAAAATTTCTTATAGCTGGGTAATTCCTGAAGATAAACAGGGCAAGAAATCCTAAACTCATGCTACAACTACACTGCAAAACAGATTCTGTCTGAGATAAAGGTGAGCCTGAGTGTTCTTTCTGCTTTTCCACAAGTTACATGTGGAGTACTTTGGTCTATGGTAGTCACCTACAAGATGTTATGGCATAATTCCATCTAGTTCTGTTCAACTGATGTGCTCTAACATGTCATAAAGCATCACTGCTGCAAATGAACACAGGTGGGTGTTATTTGGGCCTAGTGGGACAGGCTAGGATGCTAACAAGGGAAGGGATGGGAAGAGGAATACAGTAAGGAAAGAGAATGAAACCTTGGGTGCTGCTTGAGGAGAAAAAACCAGGTAGGTTCAGTGCAGAGATATAAATGGTATGTAACCTTTAGCTGGAATTGGGCTTCAGCAGAAATTTTATGTGTGCAGGGGGCTGCTGCCCTTCAGGAGGGCAGGACATTGGGAGGTCTTTTGAAGTGTTCTTAGTAAAAATTCATGTCCTTGATTCTGTTGAGAAGTGCAGTGATCACAGGGTGAAGAAAGGGGACTAGCCCCACTATATGCATCAGTGTCTTGCAGAATCACGTTACTAGCTTTTTTATTGGTTTTTTTTTCTTGAGAGAGAGTGGTGTCAGATCATCATTATCCCCTTGTTGCTCTCTAAATCAGCATTTTGCCAGAGGACTATACAGACTTTTCTCAGAATTGATTTTCAGGGGAAAAAAGTCAAACATTTTCTGTCAATAAAAATGTTTATTCAGAGAGAAAACTTTTAAACCAAAGTTAAATACCTAGATTGGTAAACTTAAACAACTGATCCTCAAATCTCTACACATATATTTTTCTCTGTTTTTGTATCCTCTGTTTAAGTAATATTATTTTTTTTTTGTTACTAAGGATCTCTCTTGAGGGGTAATGCCAACCAGTGAAAGGGAGAAAGAAACAGTAAGTTTTGAATAGACCTCCAGCTTCTCATAAGGTAGTGGAGAAGACCCAGCTTCATTGGGTCAACCTGAATCTCAAGCAGTATTGGTGAAAACTATTGCAGAGCTTGCAGCAGTATGGCAAGAGGCCACCATCCCTGTTGAGAGGCTGGAGATATGGAATATATTCTGTGCCTGGCTAGTAGCTGCTCTGGCAAGCAGGATGGTTCAGTCCTTTATGTCTCCACTTTTCATGAGTGTTTGCATTATAAAACTCTCAGGGGAAGGATAATCTTTTCATAGATATTGGCTAATACCTGGGTCAGAGGCTCTGATGTTAGTGAGGAAGATGTTAGTAAGAACAGAAGAAACTAAGAATTTTAATAAATAATTAAAATTGCTCTGCATTAATAAATAACTTGCTGTCTCCATGCTCTCAAAGAAAGTGGAGATGGAGGGACAATGCATTCAGAATTTTTGAAACAGAATAGATGAACTTCAAATATAAAATTTCATCCTATCTTCACATCAGTATCACTACAACAATACAATAGATGCCTGTTTTCCTCAGTGATCCACAGGACTTTATCCTCAAAACAATAATAATGGGAAAAAAGGAACCTGATCTGCTAGTTTCTGATTAAGGTTATTTATGAGCTTTTTGGCTTGCTTCCAGTGGAGTTCTGTATGTTTCTCTCTTGAAATAAAAAAAAATAAACAAAACAACGAACACTCACCTGGGATGTTCCTATGTCCTTCCCACCTCTCCTTTTCAAGGTGGAAATATTATTTCCAAAAATAGTGTGAGTTAGGTCTGCTCCTAGTGGCAGTAGAACCTGTCCTATGTATGAGTGCTCTGCCCTCTCTTCAGGAACGTGGCTGAATGTTACTTGGTGAGGTGTTCAACAGGTGATGACCCAGATATAGATATACACATACACAGGTACATATATATACATATTGCATCTCCTCTTTGCATTGCAGGGAAGACCATAACAGAGATGTAGAGCAATCTCTGATGATGCAAAATCATCCTTCACAGTAAAGGTAGCTGTGAAATTAAGATCTGCAGTTTGAAAACAGGCAAGGAATGGGATCACCAGTGCTGAAGGAGGCTTTGAACTTTTTGTCTAACATAACAGTGAATCAAAAGCATCTTGAGATAACCTGCTAAATATTTCTAAATAGAATAAGGATGGAATGTGAATGATGTTCACCTGCCCAGCCTTTGCTGGTCAGGACTTGATAGCCATGGATGTGACATGCTGAGAGAGAGAAAGAAATGTGTGGGAGGAGAGTCAGAACCATCAAAATGCCCCGAGGGAGTCAGAGCTTCTCCAGATGACCTAGCCCCCATGAACCTTAATGCAGTTGAGCTTTAAACTGCCTTGTAGCTTCTTTCTTGAAAAGAAAAAACCACAACCAACTGCAGAAGTAACATGAAATCACTTTGAATGATGGTTTCATTATTCAGCTCCAGTGGATAAACTTCCTCTGGGCTTAATTGAAGTGCAGATTTCTCCTATATGGAAGTCAAGGCCCTGGCTAGAGTCTCTCCCTTTAGTGGGCCTTAAGAATTATTTCTCTTTGCTAGCTCTGCAGTGTGCTCCTCTGAGTTACTTCTTTAATTTCTCTCCAGAATCTCCAGCTCTTGCTCTGGTTGTGTGCAGGTTGTGGTTGTGTGTGCAGACTCCAAACTCTTCCCCAGCTGAGTGTGGAGTCAGTGTAGACCCTTTGGTACCTGGGTGAGTGCTGGCTCCCCTTGATGTTTACAAGTCCTTGTTTCTCTCTCACTTTAGAATCTTGCAGGGTTGGCCAAAGGAAGGCAGTCAGGGAGTGTCTATGGCCAAGACAGGGTGGGAAGGAGCCAGGCAGAAAGCTGACTGCAGAAAACTTGTCATCTCTGGTCAGCTTGCCAGCTCCATTGGGAGTCAGATGAGAGAATGGGAGTCAGTACAAGGTGCTCCAAGGTCTCACCTGAGAATAAGACATCACTTTGATACTTTTTATACCCTGGAATGGAAGAAGATTTGTAGTAATGATGTTCAGGTAGTGGGCGTTCATGCATTCCTTAGCCTTCCATTAAAGGAAGAGGGATTCCTCTCTGAGCAGTGTTTGGGATCCTTCAGTTAATGTGCTGCCTTTTAATGAGGGAGTATTGGAGAGCACCATTTGTGAGGACACATCAGAATGCAGCATATCCCACAGCTTGTATGTAACTGTGTCATGCAATATGCAGAAAATTCAAAGTGCCAGACCAATATAACCAGAGAGTTACACTGGAAAAGGATTTCACTGCTTTGCACTGAAGGATGTATGAATGAACTTATAAATAACTAAATACATCTGAAGAAGGAGGAGGGGAGGGAAAGTCCCATCCACTGCTTCATAAACTTCAGTGCCACATTAACCAGTTTCTCTGCTATAGCAGACCTGCTATGCTATCACAGTGCTTTAATGTTTAATTCACTTTGATTTGCACTACAGAAATATCAAGTGTTTCTGCAGGCAAACCGAGGCATCTAAGGAGCACTGTTGGGAATAAAACTCTAGAAGGACCTTCTGAGAAATTAGAGAGGGGGCTCTTTATTGGTTTTTATTCCAGTCCTGCAGTTCTGCTCTGTGGCTTTGTTTTTCCCCCTCCATTTAAATGAGTGTGCGGGACAGATTGATTTTAATATCATGTCCTCAATTCCGTGCGTGACCTGTGGAGGCTGTCTATAGCAAGATTAGAAAAACAAGCAAATGTTTAATTTTGTGAGGGGGAGGGGAAAGGATTCGAAGGCCCTGCTGCTGTTAAAGAACATGACTGCTGCAAAACAGACATACTGAAATCCTCTCCTCTGAAAAAAGGGTTTTGATCAATCCTTTTGTTCCTGCTACCTTCGGACATCCAGATATTGTGCATTTCATAAGGAATCATCAGCAAAAATTAACAATTGACACTTTTTTTAATGTCCTGTCGAATAGGTGGTCTAATATGGATGAGCTGTGTCACAGAGACACTGCAGACTCTCTCCAGGTGACTGATGAGTCCAGTCCTTCCTGCATTGCTGTGAAGGGTTGAAGTGCTGCCAGATGGAGACAGCAGGGAGCTCTGAGCTGTAAGGTGTGCTACCCATGCACTGTACAAATGCTCAGTTCCTCCTGAGGGCATGGTGAGATCAGAGAGGTAAAAGGCCAAAGCTGCCTTGGTGTCACCACCTTCCTAAAGGACATGGTGGTGTTTCTGAGCATGCTGTGTCAGATTAAATAGTGTGTACAAGTACCCTGAAAAGACCAACTTATAACATTTAGCCCAAGATATGAGTTCTGTAGAAGTCATGCCTGGGAGCTTTATTTTGTGCTTCAACAAGCTCATTCACCCCACACCCAGCCTCTGAGCCCCCACAGTGCTAGGAAACAGCTGGACACTGAAAGCAGAGGTTGAGGGGCAGCAGCTTTTCATGAGTGTGGATGCACCACAGAGGAGATGAGCTGCTGGACTTCACATCTGGCGGGGGAGAAGCAATTCCCCTTGGGGTTGTCACAGTGGGGAGAGAAGACCCATGGCCACAGCCTCACCTGGAGACCTCTCTGCTTGTTTGGGCTGGGGGACACCACAGCAGCACTCCTGGGGCCCCCAGCCCCTGGACCAGCTCCAGGTCCCACGTGCACCACGGGATGCCATCATCTGAACACCCTGTGCCATGACAGCAGAATCAGAAAATTCTAGTGCCTGTGAAGGCAAACAAAGCCCCAATAACTGTCCACAGAATTACTGTAATTCATCCTGTTTTTTTTTCCAGGCTCTCTCCACAGTTATCGTGGTGGTGCCGGCAGACTGCAGAAGTACATGTGCAAATAGCTAAGTTGTAATTTGCAAGTGCAATTAGCTGGTTTTGTGAGTGCAATCACAGTAATTGCAGGAGCCTAACTTATGTGCTTCACTGTTTTTCATCTTCAGAGCAAAGACTAATTAAACATTAATAATAACATTAACAGCAAAATTAACATATATATATTTGAGACCATGAATTATTTGCTTTTCTGCAAGTAACATAAGTGTGAGGGAGACAAAATGCATGTTGAGCAGAAAAGAAGCTTGCTGCACCGTTTTGGACTCTCCCCATACAGCTGCTTCATCACTGTGCTGGTGTTGTAGCTGTAGCAGCAGACAGATTTCGACATGACTGTGTGAGGATTAGGGCTTTTTGTAATGAAATCTAGAGAATGCATGCTATAGGAATGCAGGGAGTACTGCAGGAAGTCATCCTCAAGATTCCCACTCCATACAGCACTGCATAAATGTACATAGGGCTTTATGTGAGGAAATACTGCTCTTGAAGGTGGTTTACCAGTGCCAGGATGATGCTTTTGGCCATGAAATGGTTCAAAGACACTAGGCCAAATCTGGCAGATGCACAAAGGATTCAAGGGGAAAATAGGTTCTGTGGAGATTTAGGTCATTAGGTAAAAAGGAAATTGGAAGCTGTTCTGAGTGTTGTGGGTGGTATGGAAAAAAAGGCACAGAGCTGAGAGTAGGAGAAACTATAGCTGTAACACCCAAACTCAAATGTCTATTTTTGTTCACAAGAACAGGAAGTTGATTTTTCATTTCTTATCTTGCTATATGATGGATGCATGCAATACAGTGTGAGAACACTGCCTGTTTCCTGGATGGCTTTCTGCTCCTCATTTACCTTCACTGCAGCTCTGTCAGTCTGATGCTGCTTTGAATGGCACAAGAAGTGAAATGCTGGCCAGAAATGACATCTTCTTTTCTTCAGACAAGTTGGGATGGAATTGAAGTTTCAGTAATTAATAATGATTAATTAAATATTAATGGATATGTAATTCACTAATAGCACTGGTGGTGTGTTAACCCCTTATCTGAGTTGGGCATAAACCAGCTGTTTATGACAAGCTTCCATCCATGTTTTTTAAGCTGGAGATTTAGTTTTCATCTGATTAGTGGCCACCTTTGCAGCCTTCAGGCTCTCTGTCCTCTTTAATTACTCCTTTCGGTTCATAGTCTGTCATTTACTTAGTTTCTGCAAAACCACTTAAAATTGACATCAGTCAGGATAGACTGTACTGGTCATTGGCAATTTGAAGAGGTACAGATGATCCATAGTTTTTATAATGACTGAAGGAATAAAATGCAATAAAACTCTGAGCTTAAAATGTAAAAAGAAACTGCAGAGGAAAAATAGAGGCACATAGAAATAGAATTCCTTAATACCAGGCTCTCATGGTTGAAGAAGCTGTCATGACTCAATCACAGGCTGAGATGGCTGCTTGATCAGGCGTGAACCTCCATTTATCCTCCTTTCTGTGAGAGCCTATGAGAAATGATTCCTTGTTACTCATAGGCAGGCTCAGTGCTACTGAGATCAAGCACTTCTGACATATCAAAGTGCAGGGACTATTGCCTGACTCTGGCTTTTATGAGTTGCTGGAAATACTAGTCCAGATCTCATAGCTGAGCAGTTTAGGTCACTGCTGGGTGCAAAGAAGGCAAAGTAGATCATGAAGGGAGTGCAATGAGGCAATATTGGGGGACAGGTAGCTCATGCCTGCTCTGGTATTTGTGTATCCTGGCAAAAGCCTTGCTTCTGATGAAAAGTTCCTTGTAATCATGTGTATTTGGTAGACCTTAGATAAACTAAGCTAGAGAGCAAAGGAAGAAAGATGAAGTGCTTTGCACTGTCTACAGGAGTAGGTAGGGAGGCAAGGCTTGCACCAGAGGCATCACCTTTGAAAGCCTTTCAAATTCTGGGATTTTGTACTTGTCTTTATGTAGTTAATTGGCAGATGCTTGCTCTCTAACTTGGAGACACAGACTACCAGAGGAAATGGCCCCCACTAATTGAGCTAAAGGTGGATTTTTTTCTTTTCTTTGAACAAGTACAAGGGGGAGGTGAAAGCAAAAGCCCCAGGCTGTGGGCAAAACTCAGCTGAGACCTCCACATTTTGGACAGCTGGCTTCTCCTGCAATTATAGACATTTTGATGATGGGTTTAGAGTTCCTGTATAAGTAATCCTTATCTCTTGTTTAGTGAATGCTCCAGCTGAGCCAGCAATCTGATATTTGTCAGTAGCTTATGGGAGGTTGAGGGCAAAACAAGATCAAGGAGGGGGAGCAGCCCTCTATCTCCCACCCCTTCCTACAGATAGAAAAGCTGCTGAAAATGCTGAGGAAGAGAAGGAGCTTGTTTTAACTTTGCCACATTGTACAACTTACAGCATTCTGTTATTGTGTGTGAGGATGATATGAAAAACTGCTTTATGTTTTTACAGAGAGAGAACTCAGAGGGATTGCTAATAAGCTAGATCTAGGGACATGGGAGAACAGCAAAACAGACCCTGAATCTGCATTTCTCCTTCCTATGTGTGTGCTCCTACTATCCATGAAATTAGAGTTTAGCTCAGGAGCACCCATCTGCATTCTCTCTTTGTTCAGGAGGTAGAGCAGTGATCTTTGCCAGTGCTCTACCTGGCCATTGGAGGAAAGATGCAGAGGAAATGCTTTGTGGAAAATCACTCAAAGCTTAAAGCAAACTTCTGTTATTTCACTGAAATAATATTTTCACCCACAGATACCTCCATTCTCTAGGATTAATAAGGCCAACTCTGCATTTCTAAAATGCTGGTTTTAATGCTTGATAATTTGTAATGGCTGCTTATCCACCAAGTAACATTAATTAGGAAAGCTTTTTTTCAGTCACTTCCTTAGATTGACAGTCAGTGTTGGGGTTGAGACACAGGGCTCAGTGTTGGGGCCAGTCCTCTTGAATATCTTTATCAATGATCTGGACAAGGGCATAAAGAGCATCCTCAGTCAGTTTGCAGATGACACCAAGCTGTTTTTTTGTGTTGATCTGCTGGAGGGTAGGAAGGCTCTGCAGAGGGATCTGGACAGGCTGGATTGATGGGTTGAGGCAAATTGTGTGAGGTTCATAAAGGCAAGGTCCTGCACTTGGGTCTTAACAGCCCCATGCGGTGCTAGTCTTGGGGAAGAGTGGCTGGAAAACTGCATGGCAGAAAAGGACCTGGGGATGTTGATCAACAGCAGCTGAACATGAGCCAGGGTGTGCCCAGGTGGCCAAGAATGCCAATGGCATCCTGGCCTGGATCAGCAATAGTGTGACCAGCAGGACAGGGCAGTGATTGTCCCCCTGTGCTCAGCACTGGTGATGCTGCACCTCAAATCCTGTGTCCAGTTTTCAGCTCCTCACTACAAGAAGGGCATTGAAGTGCTGGAGTGCATCTGGGGAAGGGCAGTGGACATGGTGAAGGATCTGGAGGAAAAGGTTGATGAGGAGGACAGCCTTATGTTGAGCAGCTGAGGGAGCTGGGTGGTTTTTCCTGGAGAAAAAAAGGCTCAGGGAAAACCTGGTCACTCTCTACAGCTGCCTGAAAGGAGGTTCTAGTTAGGTGGAGTTGGTGACAAGAGATGGCACAAGAGGAAATGGCCTCCAGTTGTGCCAAGGGAGGTTCAGATTGGACATTAAGAAAAATTTCTTTATGGAAAGAATTGTCAAACATTGGAATAAGTTGCCCAGGGAAGTTGAGTCACCATCCCTGGAGGTATTTAAAAGACGTGGTTGTGGCACTTAGAGACATGGACTTGTGGTGGATTTGTGGATTTGACAGTGCTGGGTTGTCCTGGTGAGAACCAGGACAGAATAAATTTTTGCAGAAGCCAGCAGGAGGTATGGCCAGGGCCTGGAGGTTATTCTATGCCACTCTTTTGTACACTTTTGTTATTAATATTCTTGCTGTTGCTGGTTTTTGTTTTGGTTTTTTTTTTGGTTTTTTTGTTTTTTTTTTTTTTCTCATCTCCTTGCCATTTTCAGTAAATTATTGTTATCTCAGCTGGTGATATTTACCTTCTGTGCCTCCAATTCTCCTCTCCAGCCACCCGTGAGTGGCACGTGGCTTGGAGAGTCTCCATGGGAGCACTAAACTGGGGAGTACCATTCCTAGCCAAGACATGGGGTAACAGTTGGACTCAGTGTTTTTAAAGGTATTTTCCAAACTAACCAGTTTTATGATTCTGTGTATTTTAGTCAAAAAGCTACAACAATGTAAATGAAAGGCATGAGACCTTCCTCTGGGCTCTCTAAAGCTATTGGAACCAAAAAGGGCATGTCATGTGCAGAAAACTGTAAGTGCATGCTTCAGCAAGCTAAGAACACAGTGATCTTTGAAAACATTAACGTTTATCTGGCTGGGGAGATGCCTTTGACACAATAGAGCTGTTTCAGGATTAGTTGTTTCAATATTTCCTCAAGAGGGCAACTGTCCAAAATGTGCTGTCCTCCAAAGAGCAGCAGCTACCTCCTGAGTGTCAGATGTGCTCATGGCAGTAGATGCAGAAGTCTTTAAGAACAATTAGAAACCACTATAATTGTTTCTGCTCACTTAATTTATTTAAATCTCTTCACTCTTTCTCCTGTGAACCTAGCTATTCGAGAGCCCTACAATAAAGATAATGTATTTGAAACAAATTTTTTTTTTTTTCAGTAAGTGCAACACGTTACCAGTGAATGATGTGAAATAATCCTGACTGGTTTGGAGGTAGTGTGGCTGCCTGGAAGGTCTTCTGCTTTTATAATCCCTTGTGCATAATGCCATATTTTAATAATCTCTAATTACTCTCATTCAAACTATTTGCTCCCAGACTAAGATTTGTTATTTGTTACTGGCAAAGGTGCTGGCATTTGCCAGTTCACATCTCTGGTGATGAACACAACAGCTTCATCATTTTGCTCATCTTCTCATCTTACTTATTTAAACTATTTTTCTCCAAGTGTCCTTTCTTTTTTATCCCTTGGCCCTTTGTGCCACCCACATTTGGATGGCAATCATGTTGCCAACCATCTCCCCTGAGGACTTCTCCTGGAAGGGTAGAGCTGGGTCTGGCACATTGTTAAGTAGCATTCTCTCCCTTACTGCTCATCACATGCTTAAAAGAAAGTTGGCACTTCTGGAGAGAAAACTTGCCTCTACCAATGTGTTGCTATGGGGAGAATTCACTGAGCCCTCCATTTCCTTCTCAGTGGAAGAGAGAGAAACACTGTGGTAGAGTCCCTGTGATATTTCAGAGATGGGCTGAATTTGTGACTGAGAGAAGTTTTCAAATTCATTTGTCAGGTTTTGGGGATGATAGGGGTAATCCTGCAAAGGGAGACTTGTCCACCTTTGATGGGTTTTGCTACAGCATGCCATCAGTTCATATGACTGTTGACAAATGATTCCATGTACTCCACCAAGTCATGGTTGCAGATCATTGTCTGGGCTTGGGAAAATTCTAGCATTTCCTGACTGTCTTCTTGGAATTGGGATGAGTTTCTGGCATATTACCATTCTGAAATCTCATTTACCACTGCCTGGATGGTCTGTCTCTATTTTATTCTTCTACATCCATGCAGGGAGAGGTGTCATCAATCCTCAGGTGGGGGGAAGGTGAGCTACAAATGCAATTGGCACAAATATTTTCCATCACAGTGTACCAGAGAGCTAAAAATGAAACTAAGGGGAAGACTTATGTTGTAGTGTAGCTGTTGTGAGGATAGAGGTAATCTGAGGGGAGAAGAGGTAATCTGAGGGGAGAACAGGTAAGATGCCCACAAGTGATCTGAAAACCAGCCAAAATATTAGGGAAGGAGAGAGTAGTCATTTTAAGCTTTTGTTTTCATTTAAAGGAATTCTCTGTAGGTATTTTACTTTGCTACAAGAGTGAGACCAATGAGTAAATACTGCTGCTACAATGAAGAAAAAAAAACCCAGAAAATTCCCCCACAAATTAGCTTGTTTTCAGAGGTTATTTCATATTATATGGCAGAGCATTTTTGAAGTATTTTTAGTTTAATAAAATATTTATACAAACATAGAATCATTTATGTTGAAAAAGACATTCATGATGATCAAGTCCAACTGCTAAAATCCATGCAGTCGTGGGCAGCTGAGGCTGGAGGGGGCCTTGGAGGATCATGCAGTGCATCTCCTTACCCTGAGGTGGATCAACTGTACCAATGTTATTCTCAAAAGGTGTTTGTTTAACCTGGGTTGAAAAGCCTCTGATATTGAAGTCTTCATGGTCAGCATGTTCCAGGGCTTTGCTATTTTTACCATTAGAAAGTGTCCTCAGCTACCCAAATAGATTTGTATTTTCTGTGATGTAAGCTGGTTACTTCTCTGTTCATCATGTGTATAGAAAATTGACTTTTCTCCTTGACAAACTTTATTAATTTAAAGACTGTTGTCCTAGATCCCCTCTTTTTCCTCAGACTAGACAAGGCCAATTCTCTTTGTACTCTTAGATATTTTTTTTAGACCTCCCATCTTTCTCATTTCTCTGGACTATTTGCAGAAAATGTTTGTTTCAGAGTGGCACCTTATGCAAGAGTCAGTAAGGAGAGGTGGTGGACAAAGTGTAGGTTCTTGGTGATTCCTTTTAGTTCAGAGACTCCAAATACTGAAACTGAAGATTGGTGTAGGTTGTTCTGAAATATCAAATAACCAAAAATTGCAGAGAAACAGAGTCATTGTGTTAGACCTTAATAGTCTATTTGAAGTGAGTTGCAACATACAGATAGTCAAATTGTAGTCTTAGTGAGGTTTATTAGAACAAAAAAAAAAAACAAAAAACACTAAATTTTTAACATAATAATGCTTTTGGTTTATTTTAAACTTTTCTCTATTTTGAAACTTGCTCATCTATAGATGCTTCTCCACAGTTATAAAGTTTAATTTTTTTTTTTAATTTCCTCTCACTAAAATGATAATCTTAGCTTCCAGTCAATCACCTGACATCAAGAGTTTGGGTTATATGGAATTAATATGGGCTATATGGAATTAAGAGAGTTTCTGGACATGATTACTTGGTTTTTTTCAGGGACATCAGCTTGATTAGTAAGGAGGTACCAGTATAATTTTTTTTTTTTTTCCTTTTTGGAATAAAACAGTTCTGGTAAAAATCCACAGTATTCTGCTGGAGGTACACTTCCTTGCCAATAGCTAAAAGGCTGGGTGGAGTTATGACTCATTGCCAGTATTTCTCCAGGTCACTTCTGTCTCCCTCTCTGCCCTTTGTGGGAAAGCTTAGGGGGTGACTATAGCTGCAGCTTGAGTGAAGAGGTCATTCTCCACCCATGTTTGGAGGATTGAGTTACCCTCTGTATGGGGAGTATTTTATGACAATGCCCTGAGTTAATTTGTTGTTTTAAAGATTATCTTCTGTGGAAAACCCCTATTATCCCAGTGCTTGCTCTGCTGCCCTGCCAATCTCTTCAGTCTCTACTTTTACTGCTGACATTTTGTATTCTTCTTCTTGTTGCCTGCTTTGGCTGACCTGATCACTTTTGTAGTTTTGTTCTTTTTCCCTTCCTGCCCTCCCCCTCAGTTCTGTTTTCTGGCCATGATATATTGCAGTTTCCAGAACAGCAGGAAAGAAAGATGGAAGGATTAATCAAGAGAATCTAAATTAAAAACTATAAAATCTAAAAGCCAGGCTGAATAGCTTAGGATGTAAGCTCACTTTCCAAGTCACTAGTGATGACTGCAAAGCCTCCAATGAAATGGATGGGTGGTCTTGTCTGGATAATCAGCAGAAAAATTTCTACTCATTCCCCACAGCCCCATCTGGCAGATCCTTTCTGTCATTTGTGATAGGGATGCCAGGACTGAAATGGTGCATTAGTGGCTTCTCACCCTGTTAAAATGTGTCCTTCAGAGCCACTCCTGTTCCTGCTGGTAGGGAAATGTATCTGGCACTGCTCTTGACAGAGGGGTTTGCTTTCATCTTATTGAACATGCACACATCCTGCATACAGCAGCCAGCTTCTCTTTGGTTCAAACAGCATATACTCACATATCTCCCAGATTAAGTCACAAATTAAAGTGATACTGAGAAGTTAGGGGAAAAGTTTCCTTGCTCTCTGTCCCTTCATATTTACACTGCCCATGTTTGTGCTGAATGATGGAAAATGCACCTGCTCCACACAGGGAGAGGGGGAAAGGCAGGCTGCATTGAATAAAACCCACCAGGGATGTGGTCCCACTGCTTTGTGGGGGCCATCAAAGTGGGGGCTCCTGTCACCTGAGCACATCACACCCTTGCCTTTCCAGCATTGTGACACCTACAGATGGGAGAGTGTGGGAGAATAGTTTGTAGGTGCAGGAGAATGGTTTGTAGGGATAATGCAGAAGGCAATTTTCCTCAGTGAATTACAGCTGTACTGATTGCTGAGGAGGGGAAACAGCCTTGCCTGCCCAATGAGGATGGGAGTTATAAAAGAGTGGGCTAGCTAGTTGAGAGTGAGTTGGAGTACCAGAGTCTGCTACAGCTCAGGGTGCAGGCTGTGAGGAGGTAAGAGGGGTGTGGCTGTGCAAGGACAGACAGAGTTGGGTGGCTGAGTAAGGGACAGGTTTGGGTTAGCCAGTCATGCAGAAGAAAAAAGGAAACTTGCAGAGAGAAGAAGTCAGTCCTATGTGGAGTTGCCTGAGAGAAGACATGAAAAGCTTTTAATAAAGGACTGGTGATGGTGCCAGTCATGTTCATCTTGACATAATTACTACAGGAGAGCAATTATAAAGCTGTTCGGTTAAACAGGGACTTGAACATGGAGTGGGGACCAGTACAAATGGATGAAGCAGGAGGCAGGACACAGTTGAACAAGGTGGCTTACAAGGTGTGTTTTTTTACAAAGTACTTTCATTATGTTGGTTTGGAAGCAGAATTCTAAAAATGGCATCATCTTTTTGGTACAGAGTCATAGAATAGTTTGGGTTGGAAGGGACCTTTAAAGCTTACCTAGTCCAATCCTCCTGCAATCAACAGGGACATCTTCACTAGACCAGGTTGCTCAGAGCCCTGTCCACCCTGACCTCAGACATTTCCAGGGATGGGATATCTACCACCTCTCTGGGCACTCCATTCTAGAGTTTCACCACCCTCACTGTAAAAAATTCCTTCCTTTTAGTTTAAAAGCATTAGCTCTCCTTCTACCACTGCACTTGTAAAGAGCTCCTCCCCATCTTTCCTTTAGGTGTGTTTGAAGTATGGAAAGGCTGCTGCTACAGGGTCTGTTTAGATACTTCTCTAGGCTAACAGCCCCAAATCTCTCAGTCCTCATAGGAGAGGTGCTCCAGCCCTTGGATCATCTTTGTGGCTTCCTCTGGACCTGCTCTAGCAGCTCCATGTCCTTCCTGTGCTGAGGACCCCAGAGCTGGTGCAGCACTGCAGGAGGGTCTCACCAGAGCAGAGGGGCAGAATCCCCTCCCTGGCCCTGCTGGCCATGGTGCTTTGGATGCAGCCCAGGACATGTCTGGCTTTCTGGGTTGCAAACACACACTGCCAGGTCATGTCCAGCCTCTCCTCCACCAGCACCCCCAAGTCCTTCTCAGCAGGGCTGCCCTTGATCTGTTCATTCCCCTGTTACTGGTACAGGGGTCTGCCCTGACCCAGGTGCAGCACCTGGCACTTGGCCTTGTTGAACCTCATGAGGTTTATATGGGATGTTCATGGATGTTCTAGTGGCAGTACAAAGGTGTTTCCTCTGCTGCAGGTATTTACAGCACAAAGGAGAAATGAACTACTGTGTTGTGAAATATTTTTTTATCAGTGTAAGTACATATGTAGCTACCACTTTAATTTTACAGGTAAAACATCACACCCCCAGCTGAAGTAGTCAAACTATTATGGAAACTTTGGATAGAACAGGTCTTAGAAGAATTAAAACCCAGAGGGACTGGCTTAGCTTGAATCACCAAGTTATTCAAACTAACCCAGCTGATCTTTGCCTGGAGGAGTTCAGGGAGATCCTTGCCTTTCAGGATGCAGTGGGGATGATGAAGAAGAGTGTCTGGCATCTGCAGTAGAGTGACAGATGGCTGAAGACAATGGGAGAGGGACTCTCCCATAAGCAGGTGTATCCACAGGAAGACTGAGGATCAAGGACTGAGTCATGTCAACAAGTGTTTAAATGTGTACCAGGTGTGCCTAGCTTGTCTTTTCTCAAGGAAACTATTGCAGGATTTTATGGTGATGCACTGCACTCTTTTGAGCAGAGAGGAAGATGTCCCCCTATATTGTTTGTGGCCCACTGTACAAGAAAGAAACTTTCTCTTGCAGGCCTTAGTCTGTGACTGAAATGTGTTAAATTAAATAAAAACATTCCTGAGTTCTGCTAGCACTTGGCATCTTGATGCAGTGACCAGTGAATTGCAAATGTAAGTCCTAAGATCAGTACACTATATTTGGATTTTTTTAATGAGTAAGGTTAAAAGTGATGAGATGGAGCCAAGAGGCAGTGTTTGAAATTTACATTTGCTTTTAGCTCACCTCAAAATAAATATGAGTAAATCCATCAGCTCTTCACCCTTTTGTACTCCTTGGTGTATAGTGGTTTTCTATTTTTATTGCTGTGGTGCTATTACAGGGTTAACATCAGTGTCTGTTCACCAGTGGGCCATTTCAGAAGTTTCAGTAACTCCATCCTCAGAAACAGAGGGATTGTCCTTGCAGTTCACCAGATTATCTCTCTGCTCCTTAGATGAGCTAGTGGAATAAGCTGGTTTTGAACAGGTTCTTCTTTTTCTCTGTAGCTGTTAGTATCTTGGCTTTGCTCTGTGAGGTTGACATGGTGCAGTGTGCTCAGTCTCATGTGGTACCTCCAGCTACAGAATCTTTGCTCTCACCCCCTTGTATGAGGTTGTACCTGCAGAGGAGGGGGATGTGCCTCAGCCCCCTCCTTTTCTCCTGTGTGGGGATTCTTCAGATTTGTGCTTGGCAGTCTATAAACATGGAGGCAGTGTTTAATTGCTAGGCCAAAAATTGCTTGAAATATTGAGTTTACTGGTTGTTTGGCTTGTTTGTTTGTTTGTTTGTTTCTTTGTTTTTCTGAAGAGTGGGCACTTGATTTGAACTTCTGATTTTTTTCATCATCCTCTCTCTGGTGAAAGTTTTGTTATCCTAACTGTCACAATGTCCTTCTTTTCCAAACAGCTTGTCATCTTGATATGGCCGGTGAGATCGTGAATAAAGAATGACAAAACTAAAGAAACAGATGAAAGCACCAAATAAATTGTTCTTTACTTCTAGACAGTACAAATCTGGGTTACATGAGCTTCTTTTGTACAAGGGGATGAAGCCATCCCTGGGATACTGCTGGCATCAGCCTTATTTGTCTTTTTCTAAAAGCTGACTGCTTTAAATCTGCACATTCACCTTTCATGTGGTTATGGGCTCCTAGAGTAAGGCATTACTGTTAATGTTTGACTCAGGTGTGTGGGACTGAATATTTCTTTCAGAAAGGAAAGAAACCCACTCATGTCTATCTGTTCTCAGTCAGCTGTGAAGCCAGATTTCTCAACCAGGAGAACAGTTCTTTGACTCTTAAAACCTACTCCATTGTGACCTTCGATAAGAAATAGCCAAGAAACTCAAAGCTTTTAAAAAGCAGCAACTAGGTTGTTTTGTGTTTTAACAAATCTCTTTCAGATCCTGGCATGCTTTGGGAAAGTTAATGTTTGGTAGGCTGAAAAACTTAAGTGCTGACTTCTCCACTCTGTAACTTGAATGGAGGGGAAGGACCACACCACCTCTGCTCTGTAGAGCCTGCTGGGTCTCTGCTGAAATGTAGCCAAGACTTCAGCCATGCTGGTATTGATAATTGTCTGCCTGCCACTGCCCCAGCTGTGCAGCCTGCAAAGGCTGGGCACATGCTGCAGCAGGCAGCTTCACTGGAGCTCCTTGATGCTGCCACCAGAGTCCTACAGGGATGCAAGCTCAGTCAGCACAGATCTTGGGGAGGCAGACATGTGACAAGGCAGTGAATGCATTGCAGCTGTGCCCTGAGGACAGCACAGGGCTGGCTTCCCTCAAAGGCTGCAGGTGTTGGGCTCAGCACCCATTGGGGCAGCTCCAGGGAGCAGCAGCAATGCCAGAAGCTGTAAAACAAGTACTAACCTGTTTGAGGAGCAGTGACAGCCTGCTTCTTGAGGTCCTTGTGATACATTCAGCTCTAAAGCTGAAGTGTCCCTGATTGCCATGGGCTGCCACAGCCCTTTTGATTTTTAAGGTCTTCATATGCATGCAGAGCTCGTGGCCATCTTTCTGTGTCACCTGCCAGCACAGTCAGAGGCTGGGCATACAGATATGGGGATGGACACACACACACACTCCCTACATACTGCTCAGGGTGTGTGCTGTTCCTGGCCCTTTCCCTCTGGCTTCCTGTGCACAGGAGATGTGTTACTCTCAGTCAGTCTGTGAAGGCTCAATTAGCTTTGCCATTGATCCCTGCATGGGATCAAATATGTCTGGCTTCACTGGTGCTTGTGTGTACTTATGAATATGAGCTAGCCAGGGAGCTAATCTGTACATTTTGCACAAAGATGATTCAGTTTAATGAAACACAATCTTAAAGCTGTAGGTGGGAAGTTGTTCAGGCTCTGTGTCTTGCTGGAGCCAAGACAATAACAGTGCTTGGTGTGTTGAGGGCTTGGATTGAGACCATCACCAGGATCAGCTCCTGTTTGGACATACAGAAAATTAATCAGCTATGATCAGTGGGATTTCTTCATTAAAATATTGCACTGTAGTGGGCCCTGGTGTGGGGAATATTTTAGTCTGGAGGGGTTATGTTCTTGTTTCATTTTTAGGGATTTTTTTTCCCCCATGTGTCAATTGCTGTCATTTTGGTCTGTGTCTCTGAACATCCTTTCAGTATTCCCAGTTAGCCAGTGTCATTGAACCAGGACTGAAACAGTCTTGCTCCATTAGCCATTACTGTTTGCTGAGACATTAATGTAAATGTGAGCAGTCAGGAGGAGAAAAGCAAGGGGAATTTGACTGTTCCTCCTGTTACAGCTCTACCTGACACTACATATTTTGTTGTACATCTGGCACAAAGGGAGATTGATAATATAAGATGAAAGGTCTGTGTGACCTCATGGCTGGTAATAATGACTGAGGGACCACTTATTTCTTCCTCCCGTGCTCCCAGTCTCAATCCCATTGTGAGTGTTCTTTACTTCAGTGCATTGTTTAAAGACCACAGGTCTGGGCTTCTTTACAAGGCTTTTTTGTGGTGCAGTTTGGTCTGATTGAAACCACATTTTTATATGTGTCAAAACCAGTTCAGTGCTTAAAAAGAATTCAGAGTATTGATTGGATCATATTTCCTAAGTGGATGTCACTGGCTAATTCTTTTGTTATACCATTTAGCTACACAGTATTAAGCAAGTGGTTACTATTAGGCAGTTACATGTGGGTCCTATTAATTCACACATTCTGGCTGCTCTTTGACTAATATGTTGTCAAATAGGTTAGGATTTCAAAATATCTTAAGTCACCAAACTGTAGGGACCCGTCATTTCCCAAGCAAAAGTTTATCCCCTTAGGGGACCACAGGTTAGTGTAGCATTGACATGTGAAGGACTTCTGTTTCTTTAAAAAATGGCTTCAGAACAAAGTAACATTAGTGGTTTGGGGTTTTTTCCCCTCATTAGGCTTTCTGCCGTTCAAGAAATGGTTTGCAAAAACAGCTAAGGATGAAGAGGATGACTTCTTCATGTCCTGTCATCTTCCAGCACATATCTCCAGGATGAAATGGTTACCTTCTTGCCCAGCTTTCCTTCACTCCTTCTAGATCAGCCTCCTTGTCTTTTTGTCAGTCAGAGTGAACATCATTTCACCTTTGATGGGTATTGGATTGATCACTGCTGTCATGGCCTGTGATGACCCTCTGTTTTCATTGTTCTTCCCCCCAACAGGCTCTGGGACCTGTTTGAAAGTGCTCTGTCCTTTTTGAAGTCAGGTTTATAGGGTGGGGAGAAAAAGAGGAGATGCTCTGAGGCTTCAGAACAGGGGAGGTGCAGTGAAGCTGGAGGTGCCTGTTGTTTGAGCCCTTGTTCTCTCATGGGCTGTTCTCACCCAGCTCCTCCAGGGCCTCTGTTCCTGCAGCCCTTTGTGCTGGAAGGATAACACTTCTTTGGAGAGTCAGTAGCTCAGCCAGGGTGAGAAGCAGCTGAAGGGTGGTTCTCACAGCCTTGGCACCTGGCCCCTCTGCAGGGGTAGAGAAGAGCATGTGCTCCTCCTCTGGGCTTATGCTGCTGCCAAAAACCCAGTGGCAGCAAAGGAGGATCTTGCAGCCTCTTGGTAGGGGGTGAGAGGAGACATCCCAAGTGGATTAGAGGGATGAAATTACACTGGCTCAGGACAGTGCAGTAACTGAAGGACTAAATAGAAAGGCATGTTTTATCAAAGGAGTCTGAGCTGTAAAAAAAATTTGGAGCCACTGACCTAAAATGTAACATGATTTTCTTAAGCCCTTCCACAGGAGCATCCATAAAGTGCTGCTTTTTCTGTTGGTTGTGTGAATTTGTTCAATCTGTAAAAACAAAAAACACCCTCACCCACCACAACCCTAAATACAGTCTCTCTGTAATTGCTCCATCTCCCAGACATTGCTAACATCTCCAGGGAGGAGCACTGTCTTCTTTGGCATCTGTAAAGTGGGTAGTATATGACAGATATGGCCATGAAAAACTGTAGTGAAAGTATACTCCTCATGCTCTGATTTACTCTGGCATTTTTTCCTTTTTGATGTCTGTGGGGCTGAGGTGTGAGTGGAGCCAGAATGGAGTTCATTTTCTCCTGTTGGCTGGCACTATAAAGTGGGCAAAGCTGCATTCCTTTTGCCTCCTGCCCAACTCTTCCTCAGAAGGGAGCTTTTCTTTTCCCTCTCTTTGTATATTTTTAGTAAACATGCTGTGTTGCAACAGAATAAGCCAATGAAAGTCAAAACTTCCTCTTTTCCAGTCTGTAAACATTTCCTGGAACAATATGCTCAGCTTTGAAATCTTTTCCAGACAGTATCTGAAGACCTCTCTCTCTTTCTATGAGTCACTTGATCAGAGCAGCATTCCCTTTACTTCTGTTCAAGCCACTTCCAGGCAACCTTGTTAAAGCAATGAGGATTTAGTATATGGGAAAGCACTGCCAGGTTAGCCATTCCCTCAGGACATGCAGCTGTTTACCATCTGCTGGAGCTTCTTGGGAGTTTTGGGCTCCAGTCCCAGGTTGCAGACTCTCAGAGCAGGAAATTTTTCTTGGACACTGTGTGTTATTCAGAAGGATAGAGTTCGTGGGCACAATACAGTAGGTTGCATGCTTTTTGCTTTTTATTGTATTACTCCATCTAAAACAAATAAGTTAGCTATTTGCTCATTCTGCCCTGCCAGTAATCCATTACATATTAGACCTTCCTTCATTGTGTAGGATACATGAAAACTGAAGGGGAATTTAAATAATTAGAAGGAAATAAACTCTCTTTTAAGCTCTCTGCTCTTACTTGTTGGGATTGCTCTGGGTTTGCCCTATAATGGGGCTGTGCCAATAGCAAGCACCAGAGGTGAACCAAGTGAGCTGGAAGTTACAAACTGGGAAAACTGGAGCTTTGCACCACATCTGTGCTGGGGATGCCCACAAGTGGCTGTGGCTGGGCCCCTGGTGCAGGCAGGAGGTGCAGTGAGGGTGACCCCTGGCTCCAGGGTCATTGGGAACCCTGTGCTGCTGCTCCCAGGGAGCTGTACTTGTTCACTGCTTATTGGGGCTGGCAGGGAGGCTCAAACTCCCCAAGCTCTACCAGTCCTGAGTGAACACAGGGACAGGGCTAACCTGGGGGTCTGTCCAGGTGAGGGAAAGCCCTCTGCCTGTGGCCATGGTACTCATTTAGGTTAGATTATGATTAATATCACTGTGTAGACCAGAAGTAACCTTCTGCTGCTGTTAGGCACATATCCTGACTCTCCAGCTGTAATCAAGGCTGATATTTACTGTAAAGGAAATTAGGTGTTGGAGTAGAAAAAGAGCTAAAAGCACCTCTGAAGTCTTACACTAATACCTTTCAGAGAAAAGTGCTTGTCATTTAATGGCAGCTTTGTGAAATTGCCCATGTCCATGTTGTAGTGTTTTGTCCCTGAAGTATCACTTCGCGTATTTCTTCTTACATTACTTGAGGAGAAGGGATAATCCCTTTATTTTCCTTCCCTCTTCCTTCTCCTCATGGTCATTCCAACCTGACACACTGTGCTGCAGAGAGAGAGGAGTGCTGGCAGGATGTGCCTGTGTGGGGACTGTGCATTTTTGGAATTTATTTTCCTGGTTTGGTCTGAACCCAGATCTGTGGGTAGTGTGTAGAAGACATCCATTTAACAGAGCTGTGCGTGTGCTTCCCAGACCAATTAAGGAAAAGAATCTCATTTTTTTACCAAGGTGTTTGGCTGAAAGATTTTCTTTCTAATGATGATTTGAAGGCTCATGGGGTTTGGTACTATGATTAATTACACATTAAGATGCCTAGAGCCTCCAAGAAGCATGCAATTATTATTTATTAAAATCAGAATACCAGTAAATATAATGAAGTGGAGCTTTAAGTAACATAAGTAAAAAAAAAAAAAAAAGTGGAGGACATTTTCTGCTGAACACATGCAGTTCTGCACTGGGCTGAGACTGTGTGGAAGAGTGAAACTTGAAAGGGAGTTTTCCCAAGAGACTCAAGTCACTGAAGATCAAGACACAGAAAGAAGGAAAGAGACAGAAGAGGTTTTCCTGGGGCTGATGCAGAGCAGGAGTTTGATGTTAGGAGCCCCAGTTCTCTCTAGGCAGTGCTGGTCTTAGTGAACATCCTTTCCTTTTCCTGTTTCTGCTCCAGTGTAGCCAAACACCTCAAACATCAGCAGCTTGCACAGCATTGGGGTGATCCCAGACATCTTCCAGAGAGTGACAGGTGGAAAAGTACAATTGAAAAGAGGGTGCTTTGTGTTATTTTGAGGAGCATTACTATGAACTTCAGCCTTGGAGATTAAAAAAAAAAAAAAAAAAAAAGCCAACAGCTCCTCTCCTGTTTTCAGTCTCTTTTTATCCATACTCAAATAATTGAAATCTCCATACTTCCATAATTGAATCACTCCCTCATTTTCACAGAAATAATGTAAGGGGTGTGACTGAATAGCAGCTTTGAGAAAGTAATAACACTTTATTCTGCTTGATGATCCATCTGATATGGACTTTGCCCTGTTCAAGTGTAGCTGTTCCAAGAGCAGTCAAGTCTGGGAAGGCTTGAATGTAAAAACAAATACTTGAGTGCAGGAGAAGCAGCCTGGTTTTTCTAAATGGCTTTTCCTGCCAAAAAGCTGGTAATAGCATGCTGGCCAGGCATCTTTTCTTTCCTAATTGGAACCACAGGATTTTGATTACAAACCTTAAGAATAACAGTACCTCCTCTACCTCCTCTAATTTAAGCTCCCTTTCTAACTTCCATGGTGTGAGTTCTTGCTGGAGTGTTTACTGGTGCAGGCTGCCTGTATCTGTTCCCCTTTGCATCCCTGGGTCCCCTTGTTTTACACTTCAGATTTTTACATCCTTTCATCATCTCAGTTATTCTGAGCCCCCAGGTTCTGCATGGAGTGACATTTAGTGAGAGTCTGAGATTGATGTCAGTGGTTTGTGCAACTTTCTACAAAGATATAATTTACTCAAAAGGGAAGTTAGTAAGTAACTAGGTTAGGATTGCTGCTCTTTGGCACTGGATAGCATGTTGAGTTCATATGGTACTTTTTTAGAATTTGTTTTTCAAAAGCTGGTAGTGTCAATGTAATTATGGATGCATCAATTCTGTGATATTTTAGTGCTTTTGGCCAGGTAAAGGAGGTGTGCCTTAGGTTGGTGCTAGATCTCCAGACAGAAATTACTTTAAAAGGCTGGTGTTTTGAAGTCCTAATTGAATTTTAGACTCAAAAGATCACTGAGAAATGTGAACTACCCTGGATTTTCAGGTAGCCTGTCCCCTGACATAGTGGACTCAGGGAAGGTTCTTCATTTTATATTCAGATGTGTTGGTTGGGCATGTTCTGATACAGAACTTTTTCCGTCAGACAATGCCAACTTGAAATTGGATGAGTGTGACACTGAGTTAGTGGCAATGCAATTTTGACAGGCACCAGCCAGCTTACTGAGAAACCTTTCTCTGCAGTGTCTCTGCTGTATCCCCACCTAGCCAGCAGTCACAAGGGTGCCAGGAGCAGGCAAGTCTCTGTGTCCTTGGTAGGCAGGCATTTTCAGCACCTGAGCTGTGGCTATGATGAGACCCAGGTGGATGGATGCTCTGAAATCAGCCTAACTTTACTGAAGCTCTACACATCCCATATTCTTTAGCATTCCTGCCCCTGCTTTCCAAGGCTCAGGGATCTGTAGGAAGATTTTTCAAGAAGTGCTGGCATGAAATACAGATATTGCATGCTGTGCCAAGCATTGATTCTGCCCACCTGCTCTTGTGGCTGTGGCAACTTATTTAACTTGGGCCTTCAAGTCTCTGCCAGTATGTTTGCAGTAGGTTCAACGAAAACATTTTCAAGCAGATTAAAATCAATGTTCCTTTCTTCACCTGTGGGCTGTGCAGTACCAGTGTGTGCCACACTTGCTGCCTCTCCTTACAAGTGCTGTGAAAATGCTTCAGTAGTATTTCCACTTAGCAGTATCAGCCAAGTGTCTTGTGTGGCAGCATGGATGGAATTAATTCCATCTACAATAGCAATGATTAACACACACCTCCTTCCACAGACCCACTCCACAAAAAGGAGCTGGCATGGCTAAGACACTGCCTGTTACAGAAAGTAGAGAGACTTCTGCCTGCCACTGGCTTGGCTTTCAGCCTTTCCAATTAATTTTCCTAGGCAGTTTTGTATAGGAGTTGCTGCTTTGAGGTGGTAAGTTTTAAATGGGCAAAATGGGAAGATGAGTAAAAGTGCTTGTGAGAGTCTCTTTACTTTGCTTTTTGGAAACCTGTGATACCCTGAGTTTGGGATGTAGAAGCCACTTGTACTTAACTGAGCAAAAACTTAATTAACTAGTTGTGCTTTCAGTCTGTCAGTGAAGAGGGATCCACGAGTTAGATTTGTGCTCAAGTCACCTATCCATGTTAACTTGAGGTGATCTCTGCTTCTCTGCCTGCATTTCTTTAATCATGTTTGTTTGTCAGCAGAGCCAAAAGAGGAATGTCTCTACCTCAGCTAAACCAAGGGAAAGGAATGAAGCCTCTTTTTGCTTCTCCTGAGGCTTCCATGGGAATATCTGAATGGTACCAATCAATGGCTTTGAAATGCTGGCAACAGTAGCTGGGAGAGATGACATTGCCAGTGTGGGACCTGACACCACCACCTTTTCTGCCATCAGAGCTAAAAATCTCATTTTTAACACTTTGGAACAAATAGTATGTTTTAATAGCCATTAATTTGTAGCTGACACTTTCTCTCAGTGCCTCTGACAGCATGCATATTTCCTTTGTAGTGTCATGCTGCTTCTGTTTAGAAGCTAATAATACAATTTTCATAGTTATTACACAGACTGTTTGGCTCTGAGGTTTCCTAGGAGTCTAAGCAGTGCCAGAAATTCTTAGTGGAAGCTTTGGCAAGCTTTAAGTGAATGACATTCATTGGTCACTGTGCTGATGAGGACTGGGATAGGGAAATGGCCAAGATACCTACAGAAACTTCAGTTAAATATTGAAATCTGATGTTTCATGTTATGATAACTTATGAGCTTTTTCTACTGGTAACCATTCCCCTTGCCATAGGTTTGGGAAGGAGTATTATTTGGAGAGTGCTTGGCCACTGTTATTCTTTGTGATATCTCTTGTCTGACTGACCTAGGAGTTCCACATAAAATTGAGATTGCTTTGAGTCTCAAGAGCAATAAAAATGCAGTGCAGATGCAAACACAGAAAATATGTTCTGGTAAAATTTACATCCTTGCCTGATGCCCATCAAGTATGAGAGAACTTTAATGCCAACGTTGCTCATTTTCAGATTAAGAGACTTAAACCTTCTCCTCCCTCAGCTGTTACTAAAAGCCATGAGGAAAGTTGCAGAGGCACACACTGGGAAGTAAGGAAATGCTGTTTTGCACTATAGCAAGCTTTAATTACCAGAATTGTAGCAATTATGGCATGGAAAATTTCAGGCAGAAGTTTGAACCAAAAGCCTTAATAAGCAGCTGAAAAGCTACACTGTGAAGGGTTTCTTTCTACCTCTAATGACATGTTATTGGATCCCATATGCCATATCAAATCTTACCATATCTTTGGCTCCCTTTCCACACATTAATTAACATAAACGCTCCCACTCCTGCTTTGTAGCTTTGTAAATTTTGGGGGAAATTGGGCAGTGTGGATTGTGGCCATCAGAGGGAAAGAACAGTTTTTTGAATAGTTTTATTTAAATGTCTCTGAGGCTGTAGACTTCAGCAAAGAGGGGTTGCTTCTGATGAAGCTGTAACAGGTCACTCGCTTTGCCTGGCAGGTGACAGCTTGTTTCACTACGGAATTACATACACAAATTCAACTCCTGCTCTGGCTGAAGTTTTGATCATGACTGTCCCAGCTTTCATTAAAAGAAAAAAAAAAAAAAAAAATCAGCCTGATAGTTTGGATTTGCAGCCAGGTTTGCACTACAGCTGAAAAGGAGGTGAGAGAGCAGCTGCGAGACATACCCATGGATTTTTACAAATAGATATGTCTGATGTTTGCAGTATAAAGAGCACTGCTGAGGATGTGCTGCAGAGTACAAAAAATCCACTTGTCCTTGAGGCTGCCTAAGGAGCTGTGTGCAGTAATTGTCCACCACTTGGGCAGGTTTTGGAAGTTGCAGTGTGAGGAGTTTCTAAGCCTGGTGGGACCAGCAGAAGGTGCAGTGAACGTGAGCGGGTCCCGCGCTGCGGCAGAGCGGCCGCTGAGAGCGCCTTGGCAGCTCCAGTGCTGCTATTTCAGATTCTGTGGGTGGCAGGGAAACAGGCAGGAATTAGGTCAATTTAGCTCTTGCTGCTGCTTGGGAAAGGGACGAGCAGCTGCTGAGGCTACCGCAGGAGTTATTCCCTCTAGAAGAGCAGACAGAAACTGAAGCTGGGGGAGGGGATGGGATGCTGAGCTGCGATGTGAGAGGGAGGGAGATCAGCTCTGGAGGTGTCTGGACCAGAAATGGGCATTGCCTCAGGTGCACGGGGCATGCACAGGCTACACACCTGTAAATAGCTCCAAGCACTAGTAGCAGCATTGCCTTGCATTTTGGGAAGGGAAAAGGAGAGAGATGTGTTTAGTCGCTGCTCTGTGACTGCCCTGAAAATGTTTCCTCTTCCCTTACAGTCCTCTGTTAGCAGTGTTGAGGCAGGGCTAAAAGCTGTATTTATGGAAAGACACAGATGTTGTGGTTTGGTTCTGGTTAGATCCTTGGTAACTGAGATGACAGAAAGGAGTTGGATTTCTAGCTAGGGCCCGTGCAAAGCTACCTGCAGGACGTGCTCTCTGCTGGGTGTTACAGGGATGCTGTTGTGCTTATTGGCAGGGCTGTGGCCCTTTGGGAAGGGGCAGGTACCCTGAATAATACCCTGCATGGAGGCAAACAGGCTGCAATTGTTGTCATTTTAGGGTGACTTAATATGTTGTTTTCTCCCCCTCATCCACCCAGATGAGTTCCTTGGTGTGGGCTCAACAAGCCTGCAGAACCAGCTCTATCAGCAGGACTGGAAGGGCACTGCAGCAGGTGGGGGCAGGCAATGGGCAAGGAGGAAAGAATGTGGCAACACAGGGAGCCTATGGGGCTGCCCAGCTCTCCTCTGAAACTACAGCCTAAGAGGGAAAGATTGCCTAGGATAAATGTAAGATTTCTCTCACTCACTTTAGAAATAGCAGCTGAGAAAATATATTGTCTGGAGCTTTGTAAAAGAGTAAACCCTTACTTTCATTTGCTGTTTCTCAGGTATCTACCAAGGATGCAGTCAAGCATTGACCATATGTACAGACCCAAATGTAGGCTGCAATGGTTTTGTTAATAGCAGTAGCCCAAAAGAAAGAGGGCTTGCTCTTCTATTTTGTAATCCATTGACTTTCAGACATAGTCAATTGGTAAAACAAAACACTCACAGAAAGTCTGGGTTTACAGAAGGTGAAAATCTGCCACCAAGAATGGTAATGTTGTTTTAATTATGCCAGGGCTTGAATGAGGGTTGCAGTCAGGCTTTCTGCTCTGCACTCTGGGGCCTGATGGGTGCCAGAGTTATTGTCTCCTAACGTCTCAGCCGGTCCCACCAGCTGCCAGGCTGCAATGAAGTTACATCTGAGTCACTGGTTCCCAAAAGGATGACAAGTAGGATGTGTGTAGCTGAATAGGACGATGCTGGTCCTCCCCTGATCCTGCCAGCTCAGGTCTGGACTCAGGCCATAACTGCAGGGTAAATCCAAAAAATGCTGTTGGCTGTTTAAGCGAGCTGGTTGGCTGGGGGCAGGAGAGAGAACAAGGCATGCAGCTGAAAAGAGGGCTGGGATGCCAACAGGACAGCCCCTGGCCCTGTTTCAGCTTTCAGCAAACAGAACGGATCACTGGAAAGACACAATGGGCCTTGTTTTAGTTGGGAGAGGGGGGAATGTCTCTTATGGGGACTATTCTGTGCCAGGCAGAATAGCTGCTGCTGACGTGGGTCACTGGGCTTTGTGTGCTTTGGTCCTATTGACACCATTAGTTCAGTGACACTGTGAGCCACTAAAATTGTTGTGCAAATGTGGAGAGGTAGGATCGTTTTGAGGTTTTGGTTGGTTTGGTTTTGCTCTTTCTTTTTGCTTAGACCAGTAAAACAAACTTCTGGTGTTCTGGGGGGCCAGTCTGGCACTGGTGTTATGGGGGGGTCAGTCTAGCATATATGTAGCCTTGGGGCAGATATATGGGGTGAGCCTGGCTGAGGTCTGCTTCCACTTGGGGACCACTCTCCAGGCTGGATTAGTTCCTGTGGGGCAGGACAGCTTGTGTCTGTGGCTATTTTCCAAAGGCTGCTGGTGGTGAGCACAGGATGTCATTGCTCAGTGCATGGCAGCTACAGGTGACTCTATAATGTGCACAGAGGGGATTCCTGTGGTCTGTTTGTGTGTCTTAGCACCTCACATTGCTGTTGTGATGGCTTTTGACTGCCTCAAAAGAGAGGTCTGGACTCCACTCTTCCAGGTGAATCAAATAATGCCCAGTTTTGCAGATTGCTGAGTTTTCTGCCTTCTTAGCTTTCTTTCCACACAGGAAATATGCCCAAGGCTTAAGCACATAAATCCTAATTTTTCATTTTTAATACTGGCCTGTTTGTTTGCTGATATCACCTCAGCTGTGTGTACATCAAAGTAGGACCAGGGGGAGTCTCCTGACATGATGGTGTGTCTTTTTCCCATGGTCCAGATTTGGTTGCACAATCCAAACACAAGTGATACCAGACATGACATGGCTGCTTTCTTCCAGCTTGCTTTTATATCAGAGTGCATTCAAACATAATGCAATGATTTGTGCCAAATGTCTTCAGAATATTATTTTATAGCCAAGTTAGTCAAACTCTGAAATAACAGACAAATATCTGATGGAGTATTTAATTTTAAAAAAAGGTGCCAGAATTTGCATAAAACATTTGCTACAAATGCATTCTAATCTGATATCTAGCTTGTAGCTGTGCTTTGAATTTGGCAAAGCAAAGGTGTTTTGGTTTTGTAGACAAAAGCTATAGAGTTCAGACCTGGCTGATGATTTGTAATGGTTGACCTAGGTTATGGGAACTAGTTCATTAGCTGAGAATGGTACAGGAGGCAAAAGATAAAGGTCATTGTATCAGTAGGATTAGTTGGGTGAATTAAAGGAGATGTGGAAACACAGCTAATAAGGATAAGGGCCACACAAATGATACTTTCTACTAACAGCCTTCAGCACTCTGATGCCTTGAAATATAACACCTGCACAAAGCAAGCAGGAGAAGGAAAGATGCCATGTCCAACAAGCCACAGTGCTGGGCACAAAAGATCAAAGGGACACACAAGTGAGTGTTTTGGGTATTTGACTCTCAGCTATTTTTAAAAATTCTTCACTACAAGGAGTATCATATCCCCTGAAATCTATTGCTCACTATTTTTCCTGAAAGCCGTGTCTTTCTCTTACTGCCTGCAGTTATTAACTCCCATCGAGTGTAACGGGTTATGTAGGAAAAGTAAAGGTTCTGCTGCAATAGTGTCAAGCTTAATTTATATACTGCAAAACTGGAACATCTTTTATATAATAACTGACAGGCTTACCAGCTCAAATGAGCTGGTTTGCTCCAGCAGTGCCACCAGGCAGAGGCAGCTCTTTTGGAAAGCACCAGGGTGTCTGCAGTGCTGAAAAGAATATGGATGGTAGAGGTGAGAGGACAGCAGAGTAACTGGAGAGGTGTGGGCCAGGCAGCCCATCCTATCTCCCTGCTCCTGTAATTCTCCCTCAATAAACCTGTGCCTGCTCTATCACGTTGGCATTTGCTGTCGGGGTGAGGAGCTGCATCCTGACTGACAGAAGTACTTTTGGCACACTGTGTAGGAAACCTTGGGAAGTGCCAAGAGAAACCTGAGTGATGTAGCATGTTCACATTTTTAATTTGTCTGTGTTTGAGTGATGTCTCCAGGGTGTGTCAGTTTGGGGCTTAGACAGACTTTTCCTGGGAAAATAGTTTACTCAGACTCTACATAAATGTGGTGTATAGATGTACACACAGGATGGACCACAGGGAGAC
The DNA here is from genome assembly GCA_030060385.1 of Muscicapa striata striata. Taxonomy (NCBI): domain Eukaryota; kingdom Metazoa; phylum Chordata; class Aves; order Passeriformes; family Muscicapidae; genus Muscicapa; species Muscicapa striata. Next base: position 4,306,299 of record JAREIS010000031.1, read on the forward strand.
ATCACCACATATCTGAGCAGTGTGTAAGCCATTTACTTTTAATTAAAAAGCAAAACAAAAAGAGATTTGCTTTCTTGTTCTGGCTGCCATCAGGCTCTCTTTATTTACTATGGGATAACAGAAATGGCAAGATGCTCAAAGCCATGTGGAAGCTCTGGGGAAATGGATGGTGACAGTCTGAAAAATGGTGCTTCTTAGGTGTAATGTCTGTATAAGGAGAAATTACAATGAACTCCCATACACAAATCCATGTAAGTGTTAGAAACAGATTTGATGTAGGTAAGTTAGTAATGATCTTGCAGTAATGCACTCTAATCAGTACAGTTAGTAAAAAAGGGTTACTAAAAGGAGTGCATGACTAGAGTCTGGTTTGAGATAGGTCTTTGCAGAATAAGCATCACCAGAAGTAAATAATCTCTGAGTCTTAAATTCAGGGAAAACGCTAAGATGGAAAGGAGCTCTGGAAGTCATCTGGTTAGTCCTCACAGAGGTTCCCAGATGGGCTCATTTCAAAGTGTTCAGCTTAATGGTTCAAAATGTTAACAGAAAAAGCAGCACTGAAAATGATTTGCCATTTGAAGAGAGTACAGCATCACCCAAATGCAGTGGCAATGGCATTGAAACAATGTTAGGATCTAAAGTAAATCAGTGCTCTGCCAGTTGTATTTTTTTCTGCATGGGATATCCATGTGAAGTGCTCATACTGGGCTTATACTTCCCACAGAGCTGAATCTTTCCCTTTCAAAACTCCTGTGCACAGACTCTCAGAAGCACTGTTGTTGTTCACACGGTGGGAACTCCCTGCAGGAGCTTTTCTTCCCAAGAAGCTGTCTGGGAGAGACCCTGGCACTTCCCGATTGCTGAGCCAGACCCGTTCCAGGTATGTGCTGGTCCAGTTCCATCAACTTCTGTGCAGCTGCTGTGGCATGAAATGAGGATGAATCAGGCCTATAGTCTTTCTTCTGAACTATGAATGTCAGTGCTAGCCTGGAGAAACACAATTTTCAGGCTGATGTGGTTTGACACCAAATTCTACAGCAGAGACAGTGGACAGCCCAATGACTGCATTCCTCCTGTGGGACAGTGATGAGTGATGGGCAGGCACTTTTTATACATGGAGGCATTCTCTGTTCAGGCTCAGTAACATCCAGACCCCATTGATCTTCATTAGGAGTTGCAGTTTGGGCCTCATGCCACAGAAATCTCTCCCTTTTCTCTCTGCATTATTCATCTTCCTGAGGGCCTTTTGCTCTCAGATTTGCTGCTTTTTCTGGAGAGTGTCCTGTTGTAGAGCCTGCAGAGAGCAGGCACCTTCCATCACACAGTGAAAAAGGCTGGTCACAGGTTCTTGCTAGCAAGTCCACAAACAAAACAGATTGAAAATGGAGAAGAAGAATTTTAAGGATATATTTTTTTATATAAACTGAGTGCAGTACTTTGAGAAGGAAAAGTGATATTCTAATGTGACAAATAGCACTGTTCTCCCTGCTGACAGGTCTGGGGTCATAGCCCTTCAGGCACCTCAGAGTAGGGCTGTTCATTTCCATCTTGTGCTCAAAGAGGAGGTTGAGGCCATCCAAAATGTTCTCTGTTGTTACCTTGTGCACTAACAAGTGCTGCCAGCTGTAGAGAGGGCAGAGGAGACCCTCTGGTCATCATTTGAGTCTCCACTTCAAAGAAGTGGTGCCAGGAGAGGGCATTTTCATGTTTCTCCAAACTCAGGATTGCCAATGTGCATTTCATCTCATAGGAGGGGAATTTTTTTTTTTTAAATTTGACTTTTCTTCTGAGAATATCCTGTGGAACTTGTTTGTTGAACAGACAATTGACACACAGTCCTGGAAGGTCAAGTGAGACTGTCATCTTGTTTCTCCTTAGCCCTCAATAATAATTTTCAGCTACTAATGGCTATGATTTGTTATGTATAAGCTGTAATAATGTACTGCTCAAATTAATGAAGTCCTACTTCCAGAATTCTAGGCTAACCATAATTTAACTCTTAAGAGCTCTGCTTAGGGTTTAACTGTTTGGTTATGCTTCAGATGATTAAAGAAAAAAACATCATAATAAAAAATAAAACCACCAAGTATTACAGAGTGAAATTTCATTATGGTTTCTGTAATACTCAGTAAACATTTGTTGAAAAAGCTCATAATTCAAGCCTTTTAAACACAAGTAACAAACAAATTACAATAATTTTCAAAAGCATCATGAAACAACAATTGTGAGACCATCTGAGCCTAAACAACCCCTAATGAGATGCAGTGGTAGCAATAGCAAGACAGACAGAAAATCTATAAAGATAATTAAGAAATTATCCATTTGAGAGAATTTTAAGTATCTTTTATGTTCTCATCTGTAGAAGCCAATACATGTAACTTCCTTCTCACATCTTCCCCACCTCCAATTATTTAACAATAACATAGGAATTACTATAGTGTAAAGAGGCATCTGGGAATAAAGCATGAGGGCCCAAGCATTGGTTAACACTGTCTAACTGACTCTTCTTTTGGCACAGCTGAAATTCCAGTACAAAATAATAGCCCCAGGGGTAAACAAACTCAGAAAAAGACTTTAAGAACATTTTTTCAGGAATAACACTATGATGCTTACAATGGGTAAGAAAAGCAGGATAATAAGTGCCAGCAAATTCATGATGTCCTGATTTAGTTTGCACTGTGCCTAGAACTGGTTTTACCCACTCTGTCCTTTTATTCTTTTCTGATAGTATGAAAAAGTGATTTTATTATGCAAGTATCACACAGATAAAAAGGAAAAAATATGTCTCAGCTACAGCTACCTGTGAAATAGATCTTTTTATATATATAAAAAGAAAATAAGAACTCTCCCACAAATGCCATTCTTGGCAAGTCATGTAGTGGCCCTCAGAAAATCAGGTGGTACATGCAATGCACATGTATGAGAGCATTTGTTATTACATAGGCCTCCATTGAAACAGTATTACCTATCTTCTTTAAAAAAAGTACCTTTAGAACAAAAATACTCCAAGATAATGAGGCAGTTGAAGACCAGGAGTTGTCTGAGCTGCTTAGTCTAGGGCAGTTTGGGGACTGAAGAGAAGACAGGCATTCATATCTCTGCATTTGGGAAGAAAAAGATGGGCCAGTGCTGTGGAAGTGTCTGCTATAGTCCATCTATCTGCCACAATGGGACCCCAACATATTCATCTTTTGAAGTAGATCATTCTGCATCTGCCTTTCAGTGGAAAAAAAATGGGCTGACTGAAATGTATCTTCTGAAGACCAATTTTATCTCATTAACTTTGCTGCTTCATGCAGCTGAATAAAAAGCAAAAGACTTGCTTCTGAGGGAGTGAATTTCATTGTGATCCCTCTTCTTGTTTCTTGTTCCCACAAGTTTCCTTTCCCTTGACCATCCCAAAATAAGGTCTTGGAGCTGAAAGCAGTCAATTAGGTGAGGAGAAACTATTGCCTCACTTTTGTTAGTGTTAGATTCCTTGCTCACAGCACAATAAGGAGGTCAGAGCTGTGCAGTGTGGTACATAGTGCTGGGATTGCACAATGATCCCAAATTGCCACTCTAGTGCAAATAAAAATATGTAAATTATATCATCGCTGATGAATGTAAAACTGAGACAAGCAAATCTGGGAGTGCCAATGAGAAGCTAGATGCCTTTTTCTAGGACAACAAAGACTTGCTGCTAATTTGTCTCCATTTTTAGAAATGAAAGAAAGAATCACTATAGTGATACAACAACTACATTTTATCTAAAGTGCTTCTTTATCAAATGTAATTATGCAAAGATATATTCTTACACAGTCTTACTTCAGTAGGTTGAAGGTTTTTTACTTATTGGTGAGAAGCTGTAAGTAAAGAAGTCATATAGTAACATGAAGGAATAAATTACTTATCTCCGACCAGAGATTTCAGAATTCAAGTCTTTCTCCTTCTGTCAGATTTATGGCCAAGTTCTTTATGAGCAGCCCCAAAATGTTCAATGCATTAGATCACTTAGGTTGGGCATCTCTTGATAATATATTCCTCAAAACAGTAAACATTCTCCTGTTAGTGACCTACAAATACTGAAGGAAATTTTGGAACAATCTCCATGTAGTCTTCTTTTAACCTGTGCTAAAAAAGAAAGTAAAAATATTGCTAGTGCTGGCTTGGCACAGGTTTGATTTTGCAGGACTTCCCATTGGTGCCTTGCTCTTTGGATCATTTCAGCTGGGTGAGAAATGTGATTTCATCATGCAGGTTGCATTATAAAAATAGTTAACTTCTTCTGCATAGTGATGGAAAATGGTGAACTCATACTGCCATGAGGATTATGTTTTTTGATTAATAAAGAAACTGTCCAATTTAACATTTTTTTTTTCCCTCCAAAACTTTGCTGTAAATTATATGTTTGCATTGTAAGAATCATGGAAAATTCTATCTTGTTTATGTAGTGTGTAAAGGCTGGGCTGACACTGAAGTGTGGGTAATTTTCAGAATTCTACAGTGCCAATCCTTGAGTATTGATTTGTCCCTGCAGTTCCCTTTTGAGCAGGTCCTGGGGATCCCTGCTGCTGCTTTGCTCATCTCTGACTGCCCTCCCCTTAGACCAGTCTGATTCTTCACTGTAGGTCGAGAAGAAGTCATTCAGACCACCTCAATGTCTTCAGGCTATGTCTGTCTGCTTCCTAATACCTCTTGGTGACAGATACCCCAGTCTCCCTAGGAAATTTATTCAAGTAATTTCCTGCTCTTACTTGCCTTTTTTCTTCTTACACCTGATCTAGTCTTCTGCTACAACTTAATTATTCCTTAATTGCTCCCATTATTTCTTGTCCTATCCTCTCTATTCATGAAGCACAGTTTCTTTTTCCTTGCTGTAATCTTTTATGTACTTGTGGCTTAACTCTTTGAAATCTGCATGGAGTGTGCTAGTCCACTCCCACTCGTTTGTATATTGGGGAGACAGAGAAGCAAGAAACTAGGAACTTCACACTTTGTGAAGAAGACTTCTGAAGATATGGAAATCATCTCTAACCACTGTCAGGTTTCTTAACCTCTTCTCTGACCACTGAAGCAGTTTAGACCAGATTTTCACCTTGCTTATGCTCTTTCTAGAAAAAGCTGTTCAGTGGAATGATCACTAATGAGAACAAGAAAATTTAGGATGGTGATGCCCCTTGTTCTCTCCCAGCCCAGAGAATGAGATCATTACTGAGAAGTGGTTGCATGCCCAGTGCTAAGAAGTAACAACAGCAACCATATCTGAATTCTGCACTAGTGGCAAAATAGTCTACCCTCTGTCTTGTGGCTTGTCTGGAGTTCTACTTTCCAGAGTTTTGTGTTACACTGTGGCTTTTGAAGGCAGAGCCCTGAAGTAGTAGACGTGAGTGATCTCAAAAATCTTTGTGTGACTCATTGCTGTGTAAACAACACCAATACAATGATGATGCAGGGGAGGGGGTGGGAGCATAAGGAAGGCAGGTGGGAGTCTGAGATTGCAAGAAATTGGGACAATTAAGCATGAACCCAGACCTGACACCCTGCCCTGATTAATTTAACAATAATTAAAGACTTTCAGTGTAGATCAGTGTTCTGCTGGTTCCCAGCCGTGCAGAGAAGGATGAGCTGTGCAACGGTAACCAGCCCCTATTCATCACAGGCAACACACACAGCAATTACCAGTGCTGCCTATTAACTGGAGCAGGCTTTTGCATTAATTGATTTACTGGGACCTTTTATTCCCTTTCTCTTTTGTTTCCTCCTTTTGTCCCTTATGTTTTTGTTTGAAGGGCTGGTTCGTTTGGCCACATCACACAGCAGTGCTTGGCCACAGGGGATGTGTTCTTGGGATATGGGGTGGAGCTGCCTGGATTTGAGACACTGCCCTCTGCAGCTGTCCCAGCCTTCCGAGTCTGTGTTTCCCAGGGTGCTGCCTGTGAGAGTCAGTCTTCTGAAATCCACAAAGTGCATTAGACATCCTCTCTCCTTACCTCCATTCCCCACACCTCTTCCTGCACTCTTCTGTTTTCAGTAGTGATGTTGTTTGCCTCCCATTTCATGCTGAATACAAGAGAGAAATCTCATTATTTCTGACTTAGGTATTCACATGTGTCTCTCTACAACATGTCATGCCAGTTGCCAGCTTGTTACAACATCAGAAGAAGAATTCAAAGTGCTGGTTTATCTGCTATTGGAAATGTCTCTAGGGATGAAAGCAGAGGGGGAAAGGGAGAGAAAACAGCAAGTGCTGCAGCTTTCCAGGACAAAAATCTAACCTTATCTTAGTTTTCTTGCTTATTTGTTCCCGTTCTGCTAAGTGGACAGGCAGAATGATCAATGTGAAATAACCAAAGATGTAATGGGCAGGAAGGGTTTTTTTTTCAATCTGTGAAGGAAAACTGTGGGAGAAGGATGCTACAAAGTCTGGCTGGTAGCTGTTAAACAAAAAAGAGAAAAGAAAAAGAAAAAAAGTTTGATACTCAATCCCAGTCTTTTGTTGGAGAATGAACAGTAGTTTTATTTCAGAGCTGAAAGGTTTCCAAACACAAAGAGCATCCATCTGCTCCTTGCACTGAATATTGGAATCAGGTGTCTAGTTTTGGTCCTCTGTCTATGTTTTTCTTGTTTCATGTGTCTGGCTCCCTAAATAATTTGTTGCAGGAGCGGGTGGTTGATGACCTCTCTAGCCATGGGCATGACATTGCTAGCTGTACCCACAGAAAAGTAAAAGGCAGTGAAATACCTTGGTATCCTCAAACATTGGTATTTATTTTTCATGGGCATGTAGCAGTTCAAATGAGGGATTCCCAACTTCTTTATGCAAAAGATACAGACCAATTGAGGCAAGAAGGCATCCCTGGAGAGTATCCAGGCCAGCCCCTGCTCGAGGCATGGGCAGCTGCAGCAGGCTGCTCAGAGCAGTGTCCAGTAGGTTTTCAGTTTCTTGGAGGATGGAGGCTCTACAAGCTCAACAGTCAGTCTGTGCCAGAGTTTGACCAGCCTCACCACAAGAAGGCTTTTTCTCCTTGTATTTCATTTTTGTGCCCAGAGCACGTACCTGCCTGTGGCAGATGTGTGCTGTCCCTTGTGTGGGAGAGTGGCACAGCACGTGTGGCCACCAAGAAGTGCCTGCAGGTGCCACAAAGATGTGTGGCTGCTGCTCCAGCCTCATGCCCTGTGGGAAAGAGGGCACTAGGAGGTAGCAGGCAGTGTTGTCTCCCCTTTCCCCCATATTTTGTGGGGAAGCAGAAGCTTTCAGTATCCAAAGGGAAAGGCAGCACAGGCTGGTAATACTGTGTGGCAATTCTGTTAGGAAAATACTTTCTGGCTTTCTTTTAATAATAAGAAATAGTTAGCTTTGGGGTTGTTTTTTATATTTTTTTTGTTTGTTTGTTTGTTTGGTTGGTTGGTTTTTTTTGTGGGGGGAGGGAGGAAATGTGCTTTTCCCTTTCTTGTGTGTATAGGTTATGTATCAGCATGTATGTTCTGCTGTGGGTCATATACAAAATTATTCATACAGGTCTTAAGCTGCTTGAATCTGAGCTTTTGTCTAGTGAAATGGTTAAAGTGCTTTCCTCAACGCTTAAAGGGATGTTGTGAAAACAAACTGATATTTATGCAGTGCTTTGAAGGTTTAAAGTGTGCATTATTTATTTACTGTTATCATCAGAGAAGTGATTGATGGCTTCTGCTTATGCTGGTATTGACATGAACCTGTGAATAATATATATCAAGAGAATGTCAGTTTGTATGCAAATGGAAAAACCAAATGGAAGGGATCCTTTGAAATGATAAAGAAATAACACAACAAAGCTATGGCATAACCTTAAAAACTTATTGTGGTATTAAAATTTCTACTAAATCTGTGTTCTGTGTTATCAACAACCTTACACACTGATTAGTGAGACCAAAATGTTCATAATTTAACACAAGAAACATTTTTCATTCAGAAAGAAATTACACTCAAAAAAAACCCCATTAGTATTTTTAAATTAATAGAAGACTGGCAGTAACTCTCTGTGACATCTGCTTAATAAGCTGTTGAAGTGATTTAGTGATCAATGAGCACTGACATTCCAAAAAGGGAAGGGCAAACTTTGGCATTCCTTTTGGCACTGTCCCCTGCCTCTTTTCTGCATGTGGGATAAGAGGGGTATCCTTGGGAACCTGTGCCTGCCCTAACCAGAACACCTTCACTGTTCCTTGCAGAAGGCTGCTGGGAGGAAAGATGCAACAGATCTTTTCCTTTCCTGCTGGAAAAGGGAAAAATGGAACCATTCTCTGAAATGCTGAAGGAACAGAGCATTTAATCTTAGGCATGGAGGATAAAGCTATTCCAATGCTGGCATAAGTTTAGGTATCTTGTATACAACGGGTGAGACCTGTCAGGCCTTGCTGAAGGAACTCTGAAAATGCAGAGGATTTAGTAGAGAACTGCTGTGTTTGAGAATCTTACTGGAGGATGTGGAAGGGCTGGAAATGCCTGCTTGAATGCTCCAGAACAGTTGACCCTACAGAAAGGAAAGTTTTCTATTCTACAAGGTCACTGAGTAGCAATTATCCTGGTTCTGGAGAGGCCATGCCTGAAAGTCTGGACTGCAGGAAGGCTTCTCTCTCCCTTCTCTCCTGACATCTCTGCCATGGGTGTCTATAAACAGTCATGCAGACCCATGTCCACACTGTTTGTGTGTGTGTAATAATACAGGCAAATTCATATGGTATGTGTATGGAGTATGCCATATATGTTATATGCCACATATGTGGGATTTTTAAATCTCTCTATACATATATATACACACAGCCTTACTTTTTTTTCCCCACATGCAGTGATGGAAGTGTTTTTGGAAAATGAATAATTTCTGCTTCTCCCTTTTCACTGAATTCAAATACAGATGCTTGACAGTGAGAAGGAAGTTGTTATTAAAAAAAAAAATTCCTAAATGCAATGAGAGAAAATAAAACCCAAGGATGGTGTTCACATTTAATGGACCAGACGTTAGTAGGAATAAATTGATGTAACTTGGCTAGTATTGCTGTAGCTGCACTGATTATCTGTGCCTGTGAATCTGGCTCCAGGTTTTTGGGTTTTTTGGTCTGCTTTCTTCTTCAAATGACTCTCCCTTTATTATTAGCAGAAGATACTGTGCTAGGGATCAGCCCTGTGCACACAGTGTTCTACTCTCTGTGTTGGCACATATGTGTGGGGCTTGACACTGGTGGAGCAGGGAGTGCCTGTCCTGCTCACACAGCAGAGTTTTGCAAATTGGCTGTTTCCCATTCCATTTTTCAGGTTCATAGTTATAAAGGCAATGAGTAAAGACAGTTTTACTCTGAAGGCACCTTTATAGCTGATGAAAAGGATTCATAGTCCCCATCATAATGTATTTGTCAACATACCCTTTGGATGATAATAGTTACCTCTACCAGAATTTGGTAGCTAGTCCTTGCTCCCCTGCTCTTCTGTTGCCACCTCCTTGTTCTGACTTGTGCTGTGGTTACCCCCCAACATTAAATACAGCACTTGGTTTCCCAAACTGAGGCAAGTGAAGCAAAGGATGTGCTGTACCTCGGTATTTGTAGGTCACTTTATCCAGACAGACATTTCAGGAAGGCCATCAAAATGCTTCTAGCTTGTAGAGCTTCTCTTGGGAGAGCAGGTGAGGCTTGAAATGTACTCTGTAGGTGGCTTTCCTTGTCAGGTTTGATTGCAGGAGGTTCCAGTAGGGCTGGATGAGCTTTGACTGGGATTTCCAATCTGCAGAGAATGTTTGGGCAGGTCACTGTGAGCCTCCCCCCGGGTGGCTGCAGTGATGTGCTGCAGGTGGCAGCTCAGGGACATGCAGGGAGCTGCTCTCTGGGGTGCAGCTGCTCTGCTGGGCAGTGCTGGGTGAAGCTGGAACCTGCTGGGGTGCCACTGGCTCTCTGCAGTGTGGCAAAGAGGAATTGATGCTTGAACACCACTGCTGCAGCTCCTGAAAGGCACCCTGGCACAACACCCACATTGCTAGAGAAGCTCCATCTCTTCTTTTTCTCTCTCTCTTCCCTTCTTTCAAACTCTATGAAGCAAAGGAGAACCTTTGGTCTGGATTGCAGAAATTGCTGCATGGTATTTTCTTTTTAGGGGGTAAAAAGAAAGCCTATTTAATCTTTCCCCTCTGCCTGAATCTATTCTGTGCTTTTCACTGTCTTGCAGTCCTTTTCCCATCTTCTACTAGGTAATTTGTGCCTTTTAGGACAAATATATTCCCTACTTTGCTGTCACTTTCAGGCTAAAATACTAGTCAGTACAAATGTTACTGTATTGTCTTATTCAATTTTGATTTATGTGCATGATTTGGGGGGGAAGGATAAACTTGATTTTGGAAATATCACTGTTGAACATTTGGGACCCTAATACCTGTGCCCCATTTTGCAGTGGGCTGTGTCTGAAAGCACACACAGACCTGATGCATGCTTTAGCCAGTAATGAATGTTGCTTCTCTGTCAGGGAGTGGTAAGCAAAGACACATGGATGCTGAAATTTAACTTCTGAGCTCGACCTTACCCTATTGGAAGCAATGGTCTGGAAACACTTTTGAGGACCTGTTGCAGGAGCATTTATGTTATGCAAGACAGAGATGGATCAGTGTGTGGATAAAGGTCCAGGCCACTCAGGAACCAAAGGGAATTGCCCTACAAGCCACTAGCTGTACCTGGAGTAACCTGGAAGCCTATCTTCTAATGTACAAGAATGAGAAATTCTGTGTCCAATATGTTTTCTTCATGCCATTGCTACATTGTCCTCCTGGTATTAGGATTTATGTAGAAAATAAATGCTGTTGATGTTTTCTTCTACTAGCATGCATTGATGGAGGCTTAAGACTGACTCACTGCTTACTTTCAGGCTATACAGGTTAAGTTAGGTGGCTACCAAAACACAGGGTTCAAGAGGGAGGTCAGAGAAACATTTGTGTATGGTCTTAATGCAGTCTCTTCTAGACAGGTCTTCATGTTGATCTTTTTTAAACCTCAGCATTCACTCCATTCTCCTTTATTTGTTTTACTATTTGAAAACATAATGGTTGTGACATGAAGCAAAGTTACCAATATCTGACAAACAATGAGGATGGATTTGAGGTTTCTTTTCTACTTTTTTTTTTTAACCTTCAGCACAAGTAATTACTTGCTTTAAAAGTATATTTAGAGGCAAAAGCCTCACCTGGAGTTCAACCAGTGATGGAGTTTGAAGTGGCTTAATTGTAGCAATATGAGAATTATTCACTGGCCTGTTGCACTCTGTACAGCTGATAAATACCTGTAGAGCACTGAGTGTCATAAACATCACCAGTTTTATTCAGAGACAGGAAGCATGATGTTTAAAAACAAGTAAACCTCTTCTGTCACCCCAGGAAACCTACAGGATAAACAAAAAGCCTTGGGAACTGTACAACCAACTCTTTTGTAAAGGGAAATATGTCTTGAGATACAGTACAGGATGCTCATCTTGTGCACCAAGTGCCTCTTCAGCTATTGAACAGCACAACCCCTGTTATACCAGCTTGCTAATATTCAGTGCTGGCCTTCAGGCAAGTCTCTCTCTTCTCCTGCACCTGGTTGTTTCACTGTGTATCACCACTTCAGCCTTGTGTCACCACACCCTAAAAGCAAAGTCAACTCTTCTCCAACAAACTTTACAGCTTTCATGTGAGATCTACTTTTTGCAGCAATTCCAAGTAAAGCCTGTTGAGAAGTTCTGTCTCCTACTGTGGAGGGATCTTCTGAAAATCCAACAGCTCTTCAGTTTTCTCTGCCTCTTCTGGTTTGATCACCTTTGGAGATGATATTTTCTGTGAATGGGATGAAAAAAAATCCATTGATTTACTGTACAGAGGCTTCTGTCTGGTATCTATTATTAAATATCTTATGCATGAAAAAATCCAAACCCCCAAAACTCGTGGAAGTCTTTATAGAAAGAATGCAATTAAGGTTACAAAAAAAGTGTGAGGAAAACACCAGAACTGATGTTGTTCATGCAGCCTTACTTCAGCCAGAGAGAGGTTTGTTACACTGCAGTCTTCATTCACATGATGAGATGTTGCACTCTTTGGTGCAGGAGGATTAATATGACTAAAGACCTTTCATACTTGGAAAGAGGTCATGACAGTGTCATCGACCCACCCAGATCTATTTAAGGAAGATAGTGAAGCACTCCTTGGCTCTTTGCATATTCACTGGAAAGAGGTAGGTGTTTTTAAGAAAGGTCCTCAGTGTCTCTGCCCAGAGCTAAGACACTGTGTCAGAAAGGCTGGATCCTCCCCTCCAGTCTTCTCATGGTTTTTTTCAATATAAAAAAAGGTTGCATTCTGTTTTTCTGTTCTTTCTAACACGACCTTCTGCTTCTTCTATGCTGCTGTGAAATGAAGCCTGTGCAGAGCACTGATGCCATGGTCTGCTGAGGAGGCAACACCTGCTGGCCTTGAAAGCTTCATCTCACCCACCCATGCCTGGCATGGCACAGATGGCCATGTGTGAGGTTTTTAGCCCTTCCCACAGCTCCCAGGGCTGGCAGCACCCCGTGCCTGTCCATGGCTGCCCCTGCAGCTGCCCCACTCCCAGCTGGCTCATTCCCCCCAGGGATTAGTGTGTTGGGACAGGGGCACTGGTGGCTGCTGCACATCACAGGCACTGGGGTGGAGAGCAGCTGGAGCTCTGTAAGGTCTCAGTGGGCTGGAACAATCAGGGGAGGAGAACTGTTTCAGGCAAAGCTGGCTTTGCAAAAGTCATAAGAAAGGACTTCTATGGGGAAAGCAAAGAGCTGGGGAAGTCCCATCTGTCCTGCTTTGAGAGGTTTCAAATGAAAAGCTCAATCTCCAAGTGCAGGTCCAGAACATGAGCAGCACCTCCACCAATTCCTAATGGCTTCCAAATGAGCCTGGGTTTTGAGTGAGTGTCAGAAGACCTGAGCAAGAAACAGAATGTGAAGGTGGCTCTGTGCTAGCCCACCACTGTGTGAGTGATGGGTTTGGGGACCTGCCACAGCTCCAGGGAGCTGCTGTGCTTGCACTGCCACTGCCCATGGGAGCCAGATTCTGTGGGGCCAGCCTGGAGTGTGTGGTGCAGCTGAGTTATGAGCTGTGATGGCCTAACAAAGACAGGATGAGCTTTGGGAGAGAAGGGAATGCACAGTTCCAGGAAACACTTGCCATCCTCATGCTCTCTTGCAGCTGGCAATGACCACTGTGGTCATTAGGAGATGGGTGAAGCCATGGGTTTGCTCTGTGATTTTGGGCAGGCTGGTTCCCCTCTCTGCACTTTTCCCCCACAGGTTCTGTCACACCCATTGAAGCAATCCCAAGGCACAGCATCCTACAGGGCTGGGAGAGCTGTGCAGTGTCTGTGCAGTGTGTGTCACAGCTGGGGAAACCAATTGCCACCACTGCACATAAGGCACAGGCCTGAAACAAGTTGGGGAAGAGGAGGAGAGGACACTGAGCCATCCTTATTCTCTAGACTTTGTCATGTCTGCTTGTCAGGTGTGAATGAATCTAATGGCAGCTGGCCTGTTGCACGAGCTGTATGGGCAGCAGCTTCCCTGACATACTTTGTGGAACTGAATTTGGCTCTTGTTTCCTGGACTAAAGTTCTTCTTGGTGATTCAGCAGCTTCTGTCCTTCATTAGAACACAGAGGGGTGAAAGAACAGAAGGGCATAAACAACAGAGAAATCAAGAAGCACTTTTTTCATGAAGACCTGAATTGTGTTTTACTGTTTTTTAACCATGTCCTTGGTTTTAATGCAATTAGTGTAGTCTAAGGTAACGTGACTTCATTCAGCTTCTTTGCCTTCAGAACTAAATTGGTTTCTCAGGGAGATCTGGAAATCCCTTCCCTAACCCACTACTGTGCAACATGATATGATGTGTGTAAAGGGGAGCACTGGAACTGAGCTTAAGAGAATAGACTGAGCTGCATGAAAATACCTGCATGTCCAACTCCCACTCATCAGGTATCCAAGTGTATTTGTTTTCTGGGTGGGGTGATGTAATTTGGAGAGGGAATAGGGCAAAGAAAGCCTCCCTTTCTTTTCCCTAAAGGAGTAAAAGCAATTTTTATCAGGAAAAGCAGAATGTTTACTTGCATTTGTTAAATCAAGCTGACTTTTTTGCTATTGGCCTATCTCCCCTCCCTTCCAGATGCTGGCCAGGCTCTCCAGTTAGCCCTGCATGTGCATGAGGGGAATGGCATGACCTTGCTGTGTGATCAGAGCTGCATCAACTAAGCAAAGGGCATGGGTTACACAGGGAGGCTGAAGTATCTAGACAGAGTGTCTTGGGCTGCTCTTGTGAGAAATAAAGGAGAAAACTGTTTGGATGCAAGAGTCAAGACCAGGAAAGATGAAATTTAGTTTGTATCAAAATAGCAAAATAGTATCTGTGAGTATTTCCAAGTGGAAAACTTCATTTTTTAGCTCAGAACCAAGCCGTTTCCTTTTCTGGATGCCAGAATCTCATTGGTGGATTTCTATGAAAATTGAAAAATGTCAGCCAAAAGCAGACAGGGTAAAACTCTTGTTTTCCATTTTAAAAAGCACCCTGAATAGGAGAATCATGTAGTTGCTCCTTGGCATCACACATTTGTACAGCAGCACTGGAATGTGCATTCCATGTATGAATGAAGAAATGCTCATTTTAACTGTCCCTTGGGATGTGCTGGAGAAGGGGATGTGCTGGCACGAATCATTCTGTAAAATGCTAACTACGAAGATAGGAAGGGAATACTTATGCTTGTTTTACTGCTCTAGCAAAATTAAATGTACTTTTTGTTATTCCCATTAAGAAGGAGGGGAGATACTATTTCATGAGGGACATAGGTGCTGATTTGCTGTAGTGGAACATTTCCCTTGCTGTTCCTCTGTTGACATTGGTTATTTATGCTGCTTGTGCTTTTGTTGCTGTACAGGATTTCTGCCTTGGAAACCCTGGCATTCCCTGGGGACACGGGGCTGTTTCTCACTCCAGGAGACACAGTCTCAGCTGGCACTGGCAGCTGAAGGTGTCCCCAGCCCTCCTGTTCCTTCTGCCCCTGTGCCACAGTGGTAGGATGGAGAGAGAGGATGTTGTGCTGTGTCTGCTCCCTGACTCGTGGCCACACAGTTCTGGGGGTGCTGGGCTGAGAAAGCAAGAGGCAATGTCTCTTCTTGCCCACTCCTGCTCTGTCTGCCTGCTGACCTGCAGGGGAGTGGGGTGGCTCAGTGGCTTCAGCTTTTCTTTTCCTATACCTTTTCTCCCAGTTCTGCACAGAGGAGTGGGAAAATGCATCCCTTGGGACTGCCTGGGGTGGACTGCCAAGACTGTAGCATAGTCAAACCCCAAATAAGCAGTGAAGGAAGTGGGAAAGCTCAGGAACTTGGATATTGTGTCACAGTGGGTTCAGCTAACTGTCTATCTTGGGATATGCTTGTTTGTTTGTTTGGGGTATTTTTACTTGGTTTTTTTAAACTTTGATAAGGCTTTTGCTCTTACTGCTGTTTTTGGCCATCAGCCTGCACATGCATCTAAGCAAAAACAGACTCTTCATTTCTATTTTCTTTAAAAGGAAATCAGAGCTTTTTATAGATACTTACTGTAGGGAAGCAAAATATTTGATGCAGACAGTTCATTATAACCATAACTCTTCCTACCTTCTCAAAGCACTGCTGTGCACTGAGGTGATCCCAATTCACCCAAGCTCCACCAGATAAAGCTGTACAGGTTGCTTTGGAGAGGAAACAAATCCTCATGTAACCCACTTCACTGTGATAAATGACTGAATGGTACAGAGATGGGTGGGAAAGGGGAGGCTCCCAGCCCCATGCTGCTGTTCAGAGAGCTGCTCTTGGCTGCTCCAGTTCCTGCCACAACTGCTTAGCTCCATGCACTCCTGCTGTGTGAAGGAGATGGTGTTTCTTTGTCTGTGCTGTGCCAGTATGGAGCAATAAACTTTGTTCCTCCTCTTTTTCACAATAGATTCATAGTTTGGATAAATTAATAAATACACACACACACAGAGGCACATACATGTTAATACTTCTATATATTTGGAAATAGCGCTGAGGACATTATCAGCCTGGACCCAAGTGTCACAGCAATATTTATCAAAGTTTTTTATGGTTATCAGGTCATCTGGAGATTGTTAAGAGCAGCCTGGGATATAATTAATCTTTCTCATCTTGTTTTACAATGTTTCTGGCACTTACATATCCTTCAGTTTGCTCAGTGGCTTAGAGATGTGCTTTGTGTTCCTCTTCCAGGATGACTTCCAGAAAGGCAGAAGGAGCTTTCTCAACCTCCACCTCGTTGTGCAAAACACAGCATAGTCATCATGATTATTAATATAATTTATCAGCATAAAATTAACAGAAAACTGCAATTTTTGGCAGGAAAAAGTCCTTTCTCAATCCTTGAACTCAAAAGACATATCCTAAATAAATCTTGGACATGAAGAAAATATGTGACAAACAAGGAACAAATGTAAAATACACATTTTTATTAGAAATTGCTTACTCCAAGTAACATGTTTGAGCAAAAGAGTGTGTGACATGGCCCCTCACTTGGTTTTCTTAGCAATTGTCTCGTTGCCTGAGTAATGCCTGTTGTCTGCTGTAGGCAAATGGAGTCCTGAGTATTTAATCTCAATAAATCACTCAAATGAGAACTTTCTAAGGAAAAAATGAATGCCTACAGTTCTAAATAAGGATGGTCTTCATTGAGGTTTCCATAGTGAATGCTGGAGTGTATATGGAGGAATCTGGCAGGCTTTCCAACAGCCAAATTCCACCTTCCTGAAAATGGTCCAAAGTCCCTTTACACCTGTGGGAATGTGATCTGTCATTACCCCAACCAGTGTTAACTGTTTTCACACCCTGCCTGGTACTATTAATTTTCACCAGAGGTCTCTTGATGTTATCCCTGTCAGTGATGGTGTGATGACTGGGGCCAGTTAAAGGCCTTTGCTGGAAGCTGGTTGGGATTAGGAGGGATAAGGAATCCTTTGCTGAGATCTGCAGACTAGCAAAACTAGAACATTTGCACTTGACATCAATTATACAGTAGGTCCCCTGGAGAGAAATACTGTGGATACCCTGAGGAAAACAAGCTGGGAGATGCAGCTCTGATTTGCAAGGGAAAGCAGAATACTGACTGGGCTTTTGACTAGTGTTTGTTTGGATTCAGTGCTTGCAAAACAAGATAAACACCCATCCAAGGAATATTTGAAGGTAGCATCATTTGCTAAGTTGTGTCTAAAGAAAAAGTAACACAATTAAAAAAAAAAGGTAAATTTACCTTGTGCCTTCTCCTAAATCCTGTCTCTCTTATCATTGTAGTTAGGACAAGATGCTCATGTTTGACAGGATAGTTCCTTCATCAACTTTATTCTTCCTCTTGTATACAGTTACAATACTTGCATTGCTCTATATGCTTTTCTGCACAGCTCTGATGTTTGCTTTTTCTTATGACATATTAACATGAAATAAAGGCTAGGAACTAATGATGTTGCTTGAGTAAGATATCAGGATACCAGGTAATAGAAAAAATATCAGAAGAGAAAACCCGTTTCAGTCTCAGGGTTACATATTTCTATAAACAGCAAACATAAAAATAAATCTGCATGGTGGTGAATTCTCTATTAGAAAGAAGCATGTGAAAATTTCCAAAACAGTCACCTAATTTCTGCATGCTGTAGTTAATCCATAAGAAAGAGCTTGAAGGTAGACTGGTGGGTGTAAATTTCTAAATCAGAGAGCATTATTTTTTTCCTCTTAACAAAACTGAGGCTAATTTTGAGGTGGCTATTCTAAAATAAGAATGGAATTTAAACAGAAAGAGTGAAGATTCTTACATACCCTTTTTCAATTATCCTGATTACCTATTCATGATTATGGCCAAAACTGCATCACATGGCTGTTG
This sequence comes from Muscicapa striata striata, assembly GCA_030060385.1. Classification (NCBI taxonomy): domain Eukaryota; kingdom Metazoa; phylum Chordata; class Aves; order Passeriformes; family Muscicapidae; genus Muscicapa; species Muscicapa striata. The sequence continues at coordinate 4,324,204 of JAREIS010000031.1, forward strand.
GTGTGGCAGGGATGAAACATGGAGTGGATGAGATCCTGGCCTTGGGATGGGAGTGATGAGTGCATCTCCTTCTAGAGGGCACATGCCCAGCATTTATTTTACTTTCATATTTTAGACCTAAATGCAATAAAGAGGACAGGTGAACAGACAGCTGTAAGGGTCCCTGCAATGGACCCTTGGCACTGGGGAGTCCTACCCTCTGCCCCACTGCATTTCAGAGGTTTTGGCTGTGTCTGCGGTAGCCTGGAGCTGGAACAGCTTTGGGAACCTGATTCTTAAACCTTATGACCATTTCAGGGCTTGACAGGCTGAGGACATGGGAAGATCTCCCTGAAAAGTGAGCACAACTTTGTTTCTGGTTGCTCCTTTCCTCCTAGACCTCAGGCAGTATTTTGGGGGGCCACACAGCAAATACAGTCTGTGCTTCAGGAGGCCACTGCAAGTGGGACTTGGTGGCACTCCTGCAGCTCATTTCTGCCTTTGTTACAGCTATTTGTAGCCTTGAGGTATTTGGGAGAAGACCTGTTCTCAACTTAAATAGTTTGACCAAAAGAAGCTGCAGGAAGGAAGATTTCTATATGGAGATATTTCTCTTAACTTCAGCTCCAGGGTAAAGGTGTGGCAGCAAAACAGGGAATTCTGCTTTGTGTGTGACAGTATGAACAATTTTAGGCATCCTGACTTGGCTTGGCTTACCTACTGTTTTACAGTGCATCTTAATAGATTCTGGTGTTCACAAAAATCCTCAAATTGTTCTCTTCTCTTGAAATAAGTCCAAATGTCTTTTGAGCTTGTATACAGCCTTTGTTTCAGCTGCCTCTCATGATAACATCTTCCACATTTATTGCCTTTAAGCTAGAGCAGTTCTACCTGACAACTTCCCTGTTTTCTCCCAGTTGTATTATTTAAGATGTTTCCAGCCTGTTCAGGCATACCTCGCCTTCCTTTCCCCTGTTGCTCCACCCTGGTTTGGTAGAGCTTACCTTGATCACTGCCATCATGATTTTGAAAATCATCTACTAGGTCACATCAAAATATTTTCTTTTCCAATGAAAATAAGCATAACTTGCCCTGACTTCACCCACCTAACCCAGTAAGAACCAATATGTGTTTTCACTTTTTGTTGCCCTCCTCTTCTACCCTCTGAGGCAATAATATTCTCCCTGTCATACAGTGACTAATACACAGCATTTGTTAAGCCTCCATCTCCAGAACAAGCCAAGAACAAGCCATTGATTTCTAGTTGTTTAGAAAAGGAGGCTCAGGGGAGACCATATCAACCTCTACAACTACCTAAAAAGAGGTTGTAGTCAGGTAGGGGTCATCCTCTTCTCTCAGGTAACAAGTGACAGGACAAGAGGAAATGGCTTCAAATTGTTCCAGGGGAGCTTTAGATTAAATACTAGGATATGTTTTTTGATGGCAAGGATTGTCAAACATTGGAACAGGCTGCCCAGGAAAGTGGTTGAGTCACCATAACCAGAAATGTTCAAAAACGTGTGGATATGGCACAAAAGGATGATGAACATGGTGATGGTGCTGAGTTGATGGTTGGATTTGATGATCTTAAAGGTCTTTTCCAACTTGAAAGATTCTTTGATTCTGTGATTTGCTGACTGAACCAACCTCTTCAGCACTGAGTGTGCCCAGCCTAGATTTAATGCTTGTATTAGAGCCTGAACCCATGTGAAGGTATTCTCTTCAGTGTTTCTTTATTGGCACCAGTGTACAAGTGCAGGCTCAGTGCTGTGAACCAAACAGCTCCAAAGGGCACAGTTTATCCCTGCCATAATGTAAGAGCCCTAATCACAAGTACTGTAGGTCAGGCTGATGCTTTGGTCTGACACAGAAACAATGCTTGGGGCAAGTGGGATGGGATAACCCTTGTCAGTCTGACCCTTGCATTCAGTACCCTTTTCCCAACTTATTTTTTATACCTTGTTTGAACTCTTGCTCCACAGCCACTGTTCTGTGCTTTCACTTTGCAATCCATAACTTTCTGTTTGTCTCCATTAGTCATCTCTGATGCTGGACCTTGTCAAAATTTTGTCTGAAAAATCTAAACTCAATGTGCTGTGCAGCATCTGTCACGCTTTTCTTATCTGCCACAGCAGCATTATCTTCAAAGAAATCCAGCAGGTTAGTTAAGCATGACCTCCTGTGTCTAATTGTATGCTATCCTTAACCAAACTATCTTTCCAGGTGTTCTCATGTCACATCCTTGAAAATTTTCTTGTGACAGATGGTAATCCTACCTCTCTGTAATTTCCTGATTCAGTTCTTGACCTCCTTTGGGGGGTAGGGGAAGGAAGCCAGAGTGCCACTTTGAGTTTAAAAATTTCTACCAGATTTAGGGGTACTTTATTACAGTATCTGCTTTACCCCCTCATTTATCACTGTTCTTGCTCAGTCTCATTAATAGGGGCTGACAGTTAATGGCCACTTAATCCATTTTCCACCTTCCAAACCAGTTGGTGTCTCAGAGGGATCACGGGGTTTTATAATTGAGAGGATACCTTGGTGCTTTGCCAGAAAACCAAAAGCCAAAACTGGTGTATTCAAAAAGAACAATGTTGTAGCTGCCCTTATTTACTAAAGGTGAAAAAGCTTGAATAAATGGCTCAGACCTCCTGCACTAGCAGGCAGGGCCTTGGGATTTTTTTCTGAGAGATGTGTTGGTGGATGGTTTATTTCCTTGCATTGCAGTAATTATGATGGTTAAAATGGTACTGGTGCCTTGTTTTGTTCTTGGATAAACAACTTGCAGTGCAGAAACACTTCTTTTAAATAAGGTGAGCTGTCTTGTGGGCAATGAGCATTTCCCTTCTGTATGCCAAACCAGAGAATTTTTCCTACTCCAGAAAGCCATGCTATTTCCTAACTCCTCTGTTCTTACATGTTAATGGACTTCAGTCCATGAAAATATTTTTTTTTTTCATCTTGGTTAATTTTTAAGCTGGAGTCCTAAATTGAGGAACTGAACCACAGACAGCTGTGTGGATATCCACTCCTCCTTTTCAGTGAGTTAAAGATTCACAATTCTCAGCTTATCACTGTGGGTGAGACATTAGCAGTAAGAAAGATAATTAGTGCAAGTGAGTAGGTGTGGAGGAGCCTTGCTCTTTCTTGTGGCTCTACAGAAACAGAGAGTGAAAATGAAAGAATAAAATGACAGATCAATTATATCATGATAGAAAATACTGAAAATATGTATTTGAAAACATGTAAGTAAAGACAAATGCCATTCTTCACTGATTTCCAAATTTTTGGTTCTTTTTTAGAATATTAGATTAGTCCCATTTTAGGTCCATGAGTAATGAATGCATACTCCTAGGTTTCCATGCTAAATGCTATATTCAAGAGGCCATGATAATATTTAAGTGAACCCCTTTCCCTGTCTATTAAATATCCAGACAAAAGCCTTGCATGCCTCTACAGGTCAGAGTAACTGGAATTACCTTCATAGAGTGCCCTCATTTGCTTTCTGATTAACCTCTGTGCCCTTAATGTTGTGATAATCAAGGGATGTATTTAAGATCTCAGATCAGCAGCACGTATACTGTGATCAAGTACAGGAGATCTTCTCTGGATAAGGGGATTTGTTGAATCAAGGCCAAACAACAGACTCTCTTTTCAGTCAGTGGGTCAGTATGATAAATGGGGTTTAGTCTTTTTCCACACAAGAGCAAAAGCTTGCAGGTAATTTCATGCATACAGGGGACAGGAGTTTTGCTGTTGGTTGCCACTGCATGAGCAGGGGCAGTTTGTAACACTTAAAGAAAATTAGGTGTGTAAGGGATTGAGTCACCAGGGCCATAGGATGAACTTGGCCCTGAATAAACAAAGTCTTGCTCTCTTCTCCTCAGCTCCCATTCACTGCTGCTTCAGTTAGAAAGCTGCCAATATTTCTAGAGTTTGGGAGGACTGTGCCTCCAGGTCAGGCTCTTCAAAGCCCAAAGGGTAGCTGAAATGCTTTGAGATTCCCAAATAACCATTAACATTTTAGTCTCTTATCTCTGTGAAGTAACTGCATAGTTTTATGTATTTCTCTTATAAAGCCTTTACAGCCCTTTTTTTCCCCTCTAGTTTTGCATTTCTTGCTTTCATATACTCACCTCCTTTAGAGATAGGCCAAAAAAGAGGCAGAAGCATGAATACAAAACTGAGAAAACTCTTTCAACAAACATTATTACCACAAACCTGCATACCAGTCTGTTTTGTTACTATAGCAGCAGCACTATTGAGGTATGTTCAAGCTGTGAGGCCATAAATCAAGTGCAAGCCTAGTTATATCCAGTAGGATCTTGTCCTGTTCTTCCATCTTCCCCTACCTGTATCTATTGGGTAGTTCTTGTGTGGATACTGGCATGTCTGAAGCATAATTTATAGAGGAAATCACTTTCCTCTCCAGGCACAAGCCAGAAATGCCAAATTTTATGGCTCCATCAGCTGAGAAGACATTTTCTCTGAGTCAGCTCCATTCTGGTTGTTTAATAGATATTAGTTAGTGCAGAGGCCTAAAAGCCTCCAACACTTCCTTTTTAAAAATTACCAGAATGTAAATTTATATTCAACATTTGTTTGGAAACAATCCAGAGAAATTTGGATTGCCTCTTCATTGTTAGGCAAATAACTGTATGAACAGGCTGCTCAGTTTTGTTAGAGGAACAAATGTAGACTGAAATGATTGGCAAGACACAAATAATTGGTTTGGCCAGTGGCCTGGTTTGGCTTTTTGGTCAGTTTGTCTCTCTTTGTTTCTTTCTCCAAATAAAATAAATGAGCCTCCCAATTCATCTTTCATTTTCAGTAGAGCAAGACTAGCCAGTCACTTTTCTTCCATGATTGATCAAAAAATCTAGAAACAGAAATGCTACCAAACCATGTGCAGTATTTGAAGAAAGGCTGTCACATTCTTTTTTTGTTAAATTGATTAATTGCAGGAAGTTCCAGGATTTGACTGACATACTATTCTGCAGATGCTCTTCAGAGAAAGGGATTATTCCTTCAAGAAACTTGCCATGTGTTTGGTTTTGTTAGGCCTTTTTTTACATTTTGTCTTGCTTTTTGAAGCAGGGTAGAATATAGGTGAGTAGAAATTTGTGTTAACATGACTCTCAGCTTTCTTTGGCTCACAGTTATTTTAATGTGATAAAATGCCAGTGGAGCAAACATGGTCTTTGTGGTCTTTTTCTGATGGACATGGCATCTGTGCTGGCAAAAGCTGAACATCTAATTTTCACTGGCAAATTGGAAGGCTTAAGCATGACTAGAGGTGACAAGCCATGAGTTTGGTATGGACAAGAACATGCCACTCAGAAAATATATAGAATGAGCTGCAGAATAATGGAGGAAAACATCTTTTTCCAGAATAAAGGAGGAAAACCTCCTTTCCCAGTGACCCCTTGTCACTGGACACTGCTGGGAACCAGGGAAAAAGCAGCCTTGAAGCCTTGGGTTTCTCAGGCTACTCAAGGACAAGAAATTCCAACAATGATTAAACACCTGCTGGAGATGTGTGCTATGGGATGTTTTGCAGAAAGCATATTTTCAAAGAGGGGTTGCTTTCTTGGACCAATGAGCCTTTTTTTATTCTGTTTTGCACAAACTACCCTATACAACTGTAGTGTTTCTTTAAATAAAACTCTCTTTCTGCTTCTCCATTACATGAATAACTGTGTTGCATTATCCTTTCTGCTGCTTCTGTAGCCAAAATGCAACAACCCCTCCCAACCCCCACCTCCATCCTCATTTGCTTTGATCTTGGGTAACTATTGACAAGTCAATATGTATAAATGTGATTTTTTTCTGGCTGGCTGAGTTTAATTAAAGCCACTGGTCAAAATGCTGCTGGTGAACAGTTTGATTTTGCATTTGGAGCAGTTTAGTCTTCACACTAAACACAAGACTGCACCAGATGGTTTGGTGACTCCACTGTGAACTGCTCTTGCTCTCCCCATCCTCATCCCCTCCATTTTCATAGCACTGCAAATTAACTCTGCTTTGTATGGGACTTTCATTGTGCATTCCCATGCCCACTCCTGTAGTGGACACAGGGCATCTGAGATGAGCTTGGAGCAGGTAGCAACTGGACAGTAAGAGCTCAGTCTTTAATGAGTGGGAGATCCTTCTACAGAAATGGCTCCCCTGGTTTTCATGCATCAGAGCAGCTACAATATCACTGTGATCCTCACACACTGTGTCCCCTGGAAGTTTACAGATGTCTTATCTCCTCCCTTGCACTGGCTTGAATCCTGTGTATTTCCACTGCATTGTATTGTTTAGTCACCTATGTACGTTTAATGTACCTGGGTTTTATTTTCCAGCTGATCTCCTTTGTGCCTTGGGCTTTACTATGGATCCAAATGGACACACCCAAACACATCCTTTTTTCTGAATGCTTACCTTTTTTTTAATAAATGCTTTATTTAAACATATGACAAGTGAAGTCTTTTTAGCCATGTATTTGTTCTCATAACTTGTGCTGAACATAATCTATTGCATGATTTAGCAGGGAGACTAAAAGTTTGTGCTTTTTACTGTTTTTACTTTTTGTTGTTGTTACTGCCTTCATGTACAGTTCAAGATTCCTGTGGTGGGATGTACGTCTATGCATGTGAGATACTTGTATCACATGTGTTTATGATTACCTTGCAGTACATTCTTAGGTTTCTGCACCAGTGGAATAAACTGCATTTACTTTGCAGTTCTGACCTTCTCACCTGCACTCTGCTCACTATAATCTTACTCTGCAGGAGTTGCTTTGAACACCTCAATTCAATAAGGCCGTTTTTATACAACACACAATTTTCTAATAAAAATAACCTGCTATAAAAATACTTTTCTTTTTTCCCCTTTGCCATCTCTTGCAGCCTCCACTGAGTCACAGCAAGGAATGAATATTGTGCTGATCTAAAGCTTAAGAACTAGAGGCTTGGGACTGTATGTATTAAGAACAGATTATCTCATGAATCAGCCAGGCTAGAACAGATGATGTTTCAAAAGGGTCCTTGAAAGCTTTCTTTTGCAACTGGCAGGAATAAGGGAATGTTATCACACCTAAAAAATAAAAGAATTATGTGGTTTAAGATATAGGATAGAAATTTTTTGTCCTCCTAGGGAAAGGCAGACTAAGACAAAGGACAAGGCAAAGTGAGAGGCCAGGAGATGAGCCAGGTTGTCTCTTTGCCTTTCTCTTCCACTTGTTCCCTTCACTGTCATGAGGAGAATGGTGGAATTGCTGTTCAGGGCCTGGATCAAACTCTCTCACTTCTATGAGCATCCCCATGTGAGGTACCTATGGCTTTTATTTTCTAGAACTTACATTTTTCCTCCAAATTATCTGTTAGAGATTCAATCCAAGAAGTTTGAGTACCATTTAGTTGTTCCTAGTAAAGGATAACTGGTACAATAGTTGTTTCAGAAAACTTATTCTATTTTTACCCTGAATATGAAAATATTTGGTTACAAGCTCATGTTGGAATGGCATGTATAGATATTGCCACCCAGACACTATAGGAAAACAGTGCATTGTGTTGTCTGTCTATATACACATTGCACTTTGAACACTTGCCAATTTTCTATACTTTCTACTATGTTAACTCAACAAAGTCATATAATATATGGTATTTTAAAATGTTTAGCAGAGGCACGCACAGCAGATGTTTTGGGAATACATTTTCAAGCAGAGGTAGCAGCTGATGGTGACTGCTTTGGTGCAATGAAACAGTAGGCACTGGCCAGGAGGTCTCTCATCCTTCCTCTTCCTCCTCCCAATGTTTTGATGGTGCAGAAACTCAACAGTAAAGTCACAGGCTAAATCAGCTGTCTGTCAAGAGAGTCTTCTAATTTTCTTTTATGTGCCCAAAAGGGTAAGGCAATTGGTTTCCAAAATGCAGAGGGAGGAGTGAGAATGTGGCTCTGCTTGCTCTGGTACTGGAGACTTGTGGGATGTGCCCTGAGCAGATCCAGGAAGGAAGGAGACAAAGCTAAGAAGGTACCATGTGTTTGTTTATACCCAGTCTGGGCATAATGTAGATCCTAATAAACTATAAGGACTGAAATGTGATTTGACTAAGAGTAAGTCTGATTGTCCTGACTTCATAATTAAGCGAGATTTAGTCAGTTTGCCTCTGACTAAGTATAACTGTGTTGAAAATGCAGCAACCAGTCTGTGCACAGGGCTGGTTCCAGGGGACTGATGTGGCTCTGCTGGTTCACGTTTGTTCCAAAAACAGCACCAGGGTAACTTTGTGCTGGCAGGCTTTGTGCAGGATCGGGTGTCATTCATCCTCCCACAGCTGGCATGAGGCCAGCACAAACTCTGTATCATGTGTTCTAGCTAATTCATCTTAAATGTGATTATGTGCCCTGGGCTGATCCAGATCAAATGTGCACTGAGAGCAAAGAGCCAGGATTAATGATCATGGAGGCATGACCTGCATTCAGCCATGGATGAGAAAACTTGTGATAAAGTCTGGTTGCTCTGACAGAGCTGCTCAACACTTCTTTCCTTGGGGACCAGGCCTGTGAGCAGGAAAGGACAAGTCACTTATAGGAAAGGATTTTCAAGGTGGAAATACCACTTTGTTCCTCTCCAAAGGTGCCTGCGTTTATTCTCCTTCTTTGAACTATGTAACTGTACACATGGGAATTAGGAGATCTCTGAAAAGTACCAGCTTCTATTTTGCTGTGGTCTCTTCAGACCTGATGACAAGAGGTTGAACCCTTCGATTGCAAGGACAGACCTGAGTCTCTCCCAAATTCTGTATTTAAGAGCCTCTTTTTGAACAAAGCTGCTGCAAGTTTCTCTCTTTCTTCCTCAGTTGGAGGTCAGGGCTGCTGAATGTGCTCCTGGCACACCTCCACACTGGAATGCAGAAGTTTGTTCCTGTACCTCTTGCCTACCAGCCTGTGGTGATCACTCTCCAGAGTCCCAGCAGCTCTCCACTGCCCAGCCATGTGCTTCACATCTGTCACGGGTGCCTCTGAAGTCTTTGGGTGGAAGACCTCTCAGGATGTGGCTTTTTCTGGCAGGTCACTGCCAGGGGGACAGAAAAGGAGGAGGATCTGTAGGTCTGCTCTCTGTAACCCAGCGGATCTTTTGACTGCAGAGCCACTGTAAGGCATGAAAGTTCCTTGGGGGAGAAGAAAAAGCACGGGTGTTAGTCCTAGCATTGCAAGGGCAACAGCAATGGAGAGCATACAGTAATTATCTCCTATCTGCTTACAATTCACTTGCAACTGCCCAAGCATCAGAGTTGGAAAATGAAGCTCAGATGGTGGCTGGAGAGAGGCCAAGACTGCCTGAGCTCATTATGGAAAGCTGGAGGTAGTTTTGCAGTGAGAAGTGTGCAAAGGTACCTGTTTTGGAAACACGTGGCTGTACTTCACCATCCTGCTTCTCCACCCTGATCCTCATGCCAAAAGCCCTTGGTCACCCTTGGCTCCACCACTCTCATGTCCCAAACCATCTGCAGGAGAAGCTTTGGCTGGACTCCCCTCTCCCACCCAGAACTTGCCCATCTCCCTAAACACCACTCCTGTTCTTCCACTGCCTTACTCCTTTCATCCTCCTCTCTATGGCCACATTGTCACCCACTTTGGATGGCTGCCTCTGTGTCTTCCCTTCATGTTCAAGCACCCTTATCCCCTCACAGGTTTGTTCCTCTGCATGCTTCATTTCCACACTGTCCTCTGACTCATTTGCCCCAGATATTTATTTTTCTTTTACCAGCTATACTTTAGATATGAAATCTACAGTTGATCTTTAGGTAAAGTCATTTCCTGGCCCTGAAGACACTCCTTAACTCTGTTTTCTACATAGGATTACTCAGCTGAGAGACACTGGATGAGAGGAGTCAGCACTTCGTAATATTTCAGATATACAAATTGAAGCATTTGCTTACATCTTTCTTACCATACCTTTGCATATTACTTTGGCAGACAGTGGTGAAATACTTAGATCACAAACTCCCCCAGGCAGAGAGCAGGTCCTATCTGCTTTTCACTTGACACTGGTACTGTTATCACATCAGCTTCTCATGATGTTAATTGAACTTGAAAATGGAGGGATTTTTTTTCTCCTCCCATAAAGTTTGTGAGGTTTCAATGAAGTACATTCTCTAACATCTAAATGTATTGCTTCTGAAATAGTGCCAGGGCACTTTATGACTTTTAGAGTTACAGATATTTAAAGCTTCCACTCTTCCCCTTAGCCTGATCAAGCCAAAGATGCCCATGTGGTGAAGGGACTCAGCCCATCCCAGATGGGCACCTGATGTGGGGTTGGGAGGAGAGCAGGATATGACCCCAAGGTGAGACCATGAGCAACACATGGAAATAGTTCCCCAGGTCACTGCAGCAGCACTTCTGCTCTACAGGATTTAGTGTACGGTTTCTCAGTAGAAAACAGAAGTTTAGCAGAAAGTGTTCCTTAAGCAGAAATCCAGTTTTCTGCATAACTGTTTTCCAGAGGAAAAATTTCTATCAGTTCTCATAATAACAGTAACTGAACCTTGATCTGCTGCATTTTGCACCTTTGGAGCTGTTGTGGTAGGCTGTACATAGCTGAACAGCATTGAAGAATCCACATCTCTTACTGTACATAGTGGGGATGGAAAACACTATTTGGAGAAAATAAAGGTGGTCAGACTGTCTGTGTAATTAGCAACAAAATCAAGGGAAGTTTGGAAATTCATTCCATCATCATATTTCTAACCCGTTTTCAAAGTGATGTGGGAAACACAATCTCTCAGTGTTGGAGGCTGCTGTTGCAAACCACCTCTCATTTGTATGTCAGACACTAAGGGATGAGAGATGTTTTTTTCTGAAAAATCAAGTTAAAAAAACACTGAAAATATCAGTGTGTGCAACTGCCAGTGGGCAAATTTAAAGTAGTCGATTGCTCTTCAGTATTAATCATGTTAATTTGTATCTAGATGTGACTCATTTATTACTTATGAAAATCAAAGCAGAATTATTTTCTTTACTGTATGTAGGAAGAGGGCAAGTGCATGTGCATGTGTATGCAGGTGTGTGCATTATCAAAAGAGGGAGTTACTTCACCAGGCACACTTCTTTGCTGCCTTTCATCTCTGCAATCCATGAAACAAGAATTAATGTAAAATCAGTTTTCAGTGTTTTCAATTTCCATTTATTTATTTATATATGCTAAGGATTGCCTATCCCAGTAGTTTGCTTCATTTGTTTCCTGGGGATTTCTCAAGTCTCAAGATGCCTGACAGAACTACAGGAGGTTTTACATTCAGCATTTTGATTTTTCCCATGTTCTATTCATTTTCAGAAATTATCACAAGAATAACTTGAACCAGTTTGACCTGTTTGTACATCTCATAGCACAATGGGGCTGTAATTGAGGCATCACAGATTACTGAGCTGATGCCATTATTATTTAAAAGTTAGTAGGAATATTTATTCCCTGTTCTTTATCAAGAGAACAATCTTCTAAAGAGAGTTCTGGTTTTGTCTTATTTAGGGTATTGATTACCTACTGCTTTGAAATAGAAGGAGATATATGCTCTGCTGCTAGATAATCTGTGAAGGGCTTTTATGGTAAGATTGAGCCCCCAGGCTGGGAGCCAAGAAGAGAGAGGATGTTTGCAGCTTGGCTTTACCTTTCTCACATGATTCATTGGATGCCATTTACATCTCTTTGTACCTCTGCTGAGTTCTCGATTTCACAAGAAAGTTGTAATCATTGTAATTGTCAGGATGCTGAGTTCTCTGGCCTCCTGGGCCTGCAGGAATTCTTGCCATGATAAGGAGAAAATGTGCAGATAATTTTGCTTTGCTGGCAGCCTCAGGTGTGCAGAAGCCATGTCCAAGTCACCTGAGATTTGCTTAAAAAAGAGAAGGAAAAAGAAGTCATCATTGTTATTATTATTCTAGGTCTTGAAACATTTTGAAGTGTTTCAAGTCTTTTTCCTTAATCTCCAGTGAGATGAGCTAGAAGAAATTTAGTTCTAAATCAAAACAGGCAATCTAGTGATACCAAGATCTGAGGCTTCTGGCAGACCAGCAGACACTGAAGTTAAAATGGCCAATGTCTAGTACATTACAACTTTTACACAGTTCTGTAGATCATAGAATTACTAAGGTTGGAAAAGATCTCTGAGAGCACTGAATCCAACCATTAGGGTGCTCTTCCCAGAAGAGGAAACGTGGAGATGCAGGAGGACCAGTGAAGAAACCTGCATGTTCCATAGTGGCAGCAGTAGTTTCCTAAAGCTCCCCTCAGCTTTAATAAATAGAAATATTGTGGGAATTTGTAGGCAGGGGGAAAAAAAAGCTCAGTTTGAAAAAAAAGGCAGAGGAGTGAATCTTTCTGCTTTCAGACACACATGGAGTTAAGGGGTTGCAAAGATGCTGAAGGATTTAAAATTCCTGTCAGTGTGTCAGTAGGCGTGTTTTACACTGCTTAGTACTGACTGCATCTGAAGGAGGCATCGAGTGACACGTTTGTGGTAGCAGGGTGGAGGTAAAGGAGCACTGTCTCCCAAGCATTTTGTGAAGTAGTAACACCATACTTTGTGTTGGCGTGAGCAGCTCTGAGTGCAGGCTGTGCATTCCTCACAGCCTGGAATTCCCTGCTCCGTGCTGCTTCACACATCTCCTCACTGAAATCACTGCTGTCCCTGCTAGGAGTGTGTGCAGGCCAGTCAGTCCTGGTCCTACCTGCTCTTGTTTGGTTCTGTATTGTGCACATCAGCTTTGACTGGCTTTGGGGGAGGATGGGAGCAGAACTTGCTTGTGAGAATTCAAAGCAGCTGGTCAGTGTGATGCTCTCCAAGGGCAGCATAAGAAGCACAGGTGGGGAGGATATTCTGCTGCTGTGTTTGCACAGCCCCACTGCCTCAGGTGGCCAGTGGCACCAGCCAGGGTGCTGGCATGAGCTGACAGACCCACCCTTGCCAACATGCAGCCTGGCCAGCAGAACAGTCCTGATTTCTGGGGTAAAAAGATGAAAATTTCAAAAGCTGAAAGCTTCCAGGAGTGATTTTTTTTTTTTTTCCTCCAGGATGCTGAAAAATTAATGTTCCCTGTGCACAGTGAGACACTTAGCCAAAATTGCTGGTGCTGGCACATGAGGAAAGGGCTGCCACTGGCAGAGCAACCTGCTGAGCACCTGCCCTGCAGCCAAGGCCTGGGAGCTTGAGGCTGCTGTGCACTGAAAAACCACATTTGGGTAATAAAGCCCTGGCAGGAGAGCATCCCAGCTTGTGGCAGCACCTGCAGGAACTTTTCCCTGCTTCATCTCTAAAAATCAGTTTTATGAAATTCATGTGGTTGCTTTTTCTTCACTCTCTTTGCTTGAATGAGTCTTGCAGTGAGGCAGTGACAGGCCAAGAGGTGGTGTGGGGGTGGTTGGGAGCCCCTGCCTCAGTGCTGGCCAGCAGCTCACTGCTGCTGACAGGAGTTTGGACACCACAGTGCCCAGTGTCCACTGCAGGCTGCATTTTCACTAGGAAAATCACCTATGGAGGGTTATTGAGTCTGCAAAAACCCAGTCAGGGTCTGGGAGTGACATGTAGTTAAAATGAAATAAATGAGGATGTCACTTGAGTTCAGCCTTTTCCAGAGTTGTCGGAGATTAATGGTTTATTTCAAATTCCTGACATAGTTCTCAGTCTCAGATTCTGGCTGCATCTGTTAATCCTCCTGGCTGTGTGAAAATCTGGCAAATAGGAATGCTAAAGTTTCAAAAGGCAGAACATGAATTAAGATCTCCTTAAGATAATTTTCCAAACTTTTTTTAATTGAGATTTTAAAATTACTTCCATTCTGGCTTGAAGTGTAAGTCAAAGTTTTTGCACTGCCTGGGGCAGACAGTGCTGCATGGTCTATGTGTTTTGAAATTTCCAATCATTTGTGTGATTTTATTAATTGGATAATATTCTGAGTGTACATGCTGCACTACATTTATAGAAAAATATAAAAATCAAATATTGCTTATAATATGCCAATAGAGAAAAGCAACTGATAAAACAAGTTTAAATCATTTGCCCCCGAAGTGGTAGTTAGAGATGGCACTTGAACTGTTACTATTATTGTTCTCCAAAACTTCTTCCCAGATGGGATTGATCTTTCTCCTCCAAGGCTCTTATAATGATCTGAAACTCCCATTTATTTTAATTTCCTCCCTTTTCCTGTCATTGAGCATTCCTTTTGAAAGGGCTGTCATAATGTGTTGGGTGGAAACTCAGTTTTGCATAGCAGTGCTAAGATACAGTTGTTCTCCTAGGTTTTGTAGTGGGTTTCTCCAAACTCCATGGTTGTTCTTGGCTGGGCTGATGAAGTTTTACATTTGCTCTTCCACTCAGTGCATGTGTACTGAGCAGGTTTTTAAATATATTTTGCAACTTATAAGTGGCCCTTGGCCTGCAACACCGTGTCACTGTGTTTGCACCCAACAGAGCTCTGATTTCCTCAATTTTTGACCCACCAAAGTTTTCTGATTTGTAACAAGCAATTGCTGGTTAGCTGGGAACATCTTTGGAAGGGATGAGATAGGGTAGGGTAGGCTAGAAAGGAAACTGTAGTGCCAACAGCTTCACTGTTACTAGCACAGCGTTTTTGCCATCACAGCATTGCTGTGTTTGTGGTGAAGGTTTGGATTGTGTTACACCAGATAAAGTCTTTGTTTTCTGTGTGTGGCAGTGCAAAGAAGAGCTGCTGGAAGAGGGCTGCAGGGTGTCACTTGCCCATCCAGGAGCAGCATTGTGCCCCCTTCCTCATGCTCCTCTTGCAGAGCTTACCTGGCAGAAAACATGCAATGATTTCTTAGGTCAGCTGATATATCATCTGTACCAGTGGGGCAACAGGCACTAGGCAGGGACTTGGAAAGTCCTTCTGCCACTGGCTTCCCTTCTGCTCTGTTTAATGTCCTTTCTATGAGTGCCATAGCCTTCAAATAGAGATAAACCTCATAGCAGTAAGCCTAATAGTGATATGGGAGATGCTTAATAATTTTAGGTTTGAGCAGCACATGAAACAGGTCAAACATGCAAAAGTAATTTTTTCTCCAAATTTTTCAGCTCTAGCATTTCCTAAAATTCTCCACTTAGTGACTAGGAAACTTCAGAGAGGACAATGGCTCCTGTGCAGTGGAAGTATTTCCTCTGCTGCAATTGTGGCAGCTCATGTGAGCTTGTAATTCCTTGAACCTTGACCCACACTAGTCACAAAAAGAAGCTGTCTGAGGACGAAAAAGCTGGTTTTTTCTTTAAAAAAAAAGTAATTTGATTTGTGTTTTTGCTTAAAGGATATTTGCCCTTTTTAAATCCAGTGCATTCATTATATGTTTCCGTAGAGCAATTCTATCCTTTCAGTCAGGATGACCTTTATTTTATATTTAAATGCAACAGCAAAACAAGGAGAAAAAAAGAAGTAACATGAGTTCTTCAGAGTTCCTTCACTGCCTCACTCTCTGCACATGAATGCAAAATGGCAGCTGCCACTGCAGTGCAGTTTAGAGTTCCCATTTAAAATGTAGTGCTTACAGAAGAAGCTGAAACAGCCATAAGCTACAAACCCCAACATCTGATAAATGGAAAAGGACAAAATCAGGTCATGGAGGCAGCACATATCTTTTGCCCTTGTATCACATCTTTCATCTGTGGATCTGGAGTCACCATGCAGGCATCATCCCCCTCCTGGGGGAGATGGGAGGGGGTAGAGAGGACCTTGCATCCCAGGGAGATGGGGCAGCTGCACGTTTGGATACAGCACCATTTTTTAAGAGGGGAGGTAAAGAATTTCAGGCCTGGCTGAAGCTGCAAATGGCATTTCGCTAGGCACAGGTAATTAACTGAACTGGAATTAATGCTCCTGTGTGCTACAAAAAGCGCCCTAGGATTTTAATCAAGGCTATTAGTCAGCATATTGGTAAAGCTGAACTCTGCAGCCCTCCTTATGCGGCAGGCTCGGGTGATTAAAAATTCACCAAGAGCCTTCATTTTACTTTAGCTGCACCTCCAAAAGCACCGTGTGGCACAAACCTTTAGCCAGTCTCAGCAGCCTCAAGGAGCTTCCCTGTGAATGGGCAGCTCTTCTCTGGGAGCAATGCAGAGGGATTCCTTCCAGCCCTGGAGCTCCCAGGCTCAGCCCTGCCTGCCCTGGACCAAAGAGAGGAGCCCCAGGCAGTGGGGCAGGTGAGAAGCTGGGCTTTTACTCTTGCTGCTGATCTGTCTAGTGCAGAAAGATAAATCATGTTTGCATTTAGGCAATGCCACATTAGAAAGAGCCCTCATGGGTGAGTTCCTGTTTGCCCAAAAATGGCCTGGAAGGAGAGTATGCCTACTGCTGGAAAAAGCAAATGAATGACTTCCCCACTGGCACCACTCCCTCTGCATTTCAGAGGATTTCCCCATTCGTGCATGACTGCTGATAGCCAGTGAAGTCACAGCACCATAAGCCAGGAGTTGCAGTGTTAGGCACATTTTTTATTTCTAAGTTAGTGCCAGTGATTGACAGTCTATGGTTTTGGTTATTTTGTCATTCAGCTTAAAGTGTTATGGTATTGCCCAAAATTAAATTTGAACACTTGCATGTGTGTGCATGGAAATGTGTGTATGTGTGCATGTGCACCACTTTCCACTGTGTGTGTGAGTGATTGCTGCATACAAGCTCTGATCTTTACCAACAGAGATGGAGCAGAGCCCTGCTGCTTGGGATTGGGAAGTTGGTACCTGCTGAAGGAGACTGCCCAGTTCAAAATACAAATCACCCCTAGGTTTATGTTTTCAGGCTTAGATTTTTTGAGGAGTGAGCTATGGCAACACCAGCTCCCTTTGCAAAGTCTCTTTTGTGTGTGTGCTCTTTTACTAGGAGAGCCTCATGCCTCATCTGTGTGGCAGGGTAGGACAGCACCCACAGACTTTCCTGCCAGCCAAACTGGTACCAACCCTGGTAAGGCAGGAGACAGGAATAATACCCACTTGGCTGGATATTACTGAGAGCTTTTAGAGTAAAAGCCAGTTAGTTCTTTTTTTCTCTGAAATTCCCATTAATCTCTTCTCACCTTTTCTCCATACCTACTGCCATACCTAGCTTCTAAAAGCAAGACACCCTTGGTCTCCACTAAAAATAAAGAAAGGAACATGAAACAGAAGCTATAATTGCTTTTCTAAGCAATTCTTCCCTCACCCTCTTTTCCTGCTGTTTGGTCACCTTTATTTTTCTCTCTTTCCCAGAGGTTTGATGTCTTTACTCATCATTTTAGATGTCAACAGTACACAGCAAGCTTTGTGGAGCAGGGACCTTGGATCTGGTTTTGATCTCAGGTTCACAGATGTGAAGGGAGTTACTCTAAGTTTCTGATGGTGTAATTGAGAGCAGAATTGAACCCTCCTCGCAGATATCAGGAACGTGGCGTCCACCCCTCTGCAGAGAGACTCTGAGAGTTAACCTGTCACACATCTGTATGTGTTGGTCTGTCTTTCCTCTCTCTCTCTTCTTTTTTTACTCCCTGGCATTTAATTTAGGATTTGCTACCATTTACTTACACTATGTTGTAAACTAATTGCCAGAAAATTCATTTTTCTAATACCCTTCCTCCCTCCTCCCTCCCTCCCTCCCTTCATCCCTCATTTCCTCCTTTCCTCTCTTCTTCCCCCATCCTTTGTTAAGGGTGAAGTTTACTGCAGTTTGACCTTCCTTGCAGAGGTTGCCATGAAGGCTAGAGGAGCACATAAGGGTCTTGAATGCACCCTTATCAAGGCAAATGAATATTTGCTCCAGGGCATTTTTGGCTGGTATGGAGCCAGCCCAGCTTGATGCCAGTTCCCCTTGGTTTTCCCCATTGCAGGAGGCATGTCAAGGCGAGGGATACTGCATTCCAGTGGCTGAAGAGCACAGCACTTGGATCTGCCTTCACAACATCATGGCTTCTGAGAAACCATTGCACGTCAGCACTCATTAACAGCCCCCAGTTTGCTCTGGTTTCTGCCAGCAGCAGATTCAGCTCTGGGTTTGGTGAAAGCAACACAGTGGCTTAGAGCTGAGCTGGGCACATGCAGAGAGGCTTTGGAGTGAAGGAGACACTGCAATCTTAATTAGGGGTGGGTCTGCCTTATTTCTGCAGAAAATCTTTGGTAGCCAACAAGGTTGTACCATAAATGAATGCTGTTTTAAATTGAACGTGTCTGGAGAGAGAGATCAAAGGCTAATACAGGAAAATAATTTCTTGTGACTGATTCTGGGGAGGCAGTGCTCCTCTCAGTGTTCTTAAAGGCTATTTACAAATAGCAGAAATGGGAAAAAAAGTGTTAAAATTCCTGCTGTTTTTTGCATTTGGAACGTCAGTTTGAATTTGAAGAAATGGGAGCAGCTCTAGTTCTTGACCTACACTTGCAGTGCTTAATTCTCTGTGGCGACTATGATGGATGCAAACACACTGGAGCTGGCATTAAATCAGGGCTAACTGTGGAGCTGCATCAGCACAGAGCTAACTGCTTGAATATTTAGCTGCCTTGTCAAGCAGGCTGTGCTGAGCTGGGGGCTTTCTTGTCTCCATTTCTAGTAAGCATCCAAGGTGCTGAGCTTAAAGCCTCTGTGTGCCTGTGGCCACAGGAACTGCTTTCCCTGCTGTGTGATAGCAGCTGCACTCACAGGTACGACAGGAGCCCGGGGGGACTGTGCTGAGGGAGCTGATTTTACCCTTCCCATTGTCCTGGCTGTGCATTCCTGCCCCTGTGCTGTAATTCATTTTTGCAAGATTAGTTTCAGCCTGGGTTAGTCCCCCTGGTCTGGCTCACCACAGAGCTGAGCAAATGCTTGTGCCAGCACAAGGCAGAGCAAAGGTGGGGATGAAGGAGCACAAAAGGGTGTCCTGGAGAAGTGGGGATGGGAGAAAGCAACTGTGAATTTTTTGCCTTTTGCTCTCACTTGCTTCTTGTTTGATGAAGAGATATTATTGCTGTGTCTCCTTGTTTGCTTTTAATTTTCTTCCTTAGCCTAATTATAGAACTGGAGGAATGGTGATAGGTATTGTACCTAACGACCAGCTTACCTCTGAACAAGCCCAAATGCTTTTAGTCACTGCATTTTGCTTCCAGGGCTTCATATAATTCACTATTGAATGGTTTCCCCCATCTGCTTGGCAAGTTTGGCTGAGCATATTTCCAGTAGTCCCCATGGCACCCATCAGTGCTACCAGCCCCCTTGCTGAACCCCAGTGCTCAGCCTGCACCCAGGGCCTGGTACTGAGCCCAACAGGAGCTGAATGATGTCTTGGTGGTGATCTGTGAGTCTCTGATCCCTTCTTTGTAGTTATTTCTCAGCAGCACTATTGCCTTTAAATACATGTGCTGCCATGTGCTCTTGCCATGGGAAGGCACGGCTGTAAGGTCAGGGTGATGGACTGCTTTGTATGAGCACTCCCAGGAGACCTCCTTGCCTGCTTCCCCCACTGCAGCACAGGCTGAGGATGGGTTTTGTTTTTCTGAGCACATCAGGTCTTCTAGCACAGCATGATGTTCTGCATACTGTCAACTACTTTGGGTTGCTTGTCAAGGAAGGGTGCAGTGCAAGCTGAACTGCTGCTCTAATTTTTGCATTATCTCTCCTGTTGCAAATGTCATTATTTAATTAGGCTGTGCAGTATTTTCAGGTGAAGTGTTTTGAAGGGAAGGCACACAGTGTTTCTGCATCTCGATGCCTCTGTAACATCTGGGCTAGCTGAACACAACATGCAATTAAAAAGCAGAATTAGTGGCTTGGGTCCAACAAAAGAAATGGCTTCAGCAGCTTCAGACAGGCTCCATATTTGGCCATGATGTGTTGTGCCTCTCGCTGCAGTGTCACCATAAAAGGGTGGCTGACTAGTCGGTTTCCAATGAAAAGTGTGACCACCTTTCCTACAACATAGGGGCTAATCCCTGGAGGATCCTTAAGAAAACAAGTTTAGTGTTTTTAAATCATTGAGTAAGCGAGTCTTTGCAACCCTGCACAGACAACTGCTGCTTTTCTGCCTTTTTTTTTTTTTTTTTTTTTTTTATAGTGGGTCTTTTGGCAGTATCAAGGAAAAGAGATTTAGTTCCATGCTATCCTTAAAAAATAAGTCATATTCAACTCCTTCCTTTTTCCAGAGAAAAGTCCCAACCACTTATCAGATTTCTGGAGTGTTGTAGAAAGGATTGTCAAATAAATCCCCACATTTTCCCTCTGTTGTTAGTTCATGCACTAACTGCTTTCATTTTTGCCTTGTGGACTTTCATTTCTATCAGCACCTTCCTTTCCCAGAACCCAAAATTACACAAGACTTGTGGTGGTGTTGGAGATAGGAAAGTCGAGAATGCTTTGCTATGTTGCCTTTGCAGTAAGGATTTATTTATTTTACCTTTCAAAAGGTGACCCTAAAGTCACTATTATTTAAATAATACTGTCTGTAGCTGCTGGCTGTTGCTTTTTTATTGCCAAAGTATTTTTCTTTTACTTAAAGGGCCTGTACTTGTTGGTAACAATTATATGAAGTGCTCTGACATGTGAAGTACCTCCTGAAGGGAGGACTAGGCTGTTCATATTGTACTGTATTAAAATGAATATTTTCTAACTTATTGCAGGGTTTAGAAGTTAAAATAACCAGAGGCCCGTTGTTGCAAAGTTTTATGTGAGTAATATCTCATATTTAGGTAAATAAGGTTTAATAACGCTGCTCAGCTTGGCACAGTCCCCCTGTGCGTGCTCAGGTTGTGTGGGATGTTCACCTGGAGGACAGCTGGTTGCTTTCAGTGGAGCTGTTGCATTTGCTACCTTTGCCAAGACCAATTACTCGGGTAGGTCTCAGCAGACTTGAACCTGGTGCTGATCTGACCTGACTTGTAACACTTCCCCGCAGAGCCCAGGTGAAGAAACAGATCACCCTGAGCTCCATTGTTGGATTCCCCCTCACACCATCATTGGGACAGAGACAGAGATTCAGGTGTCTATTGGAATTCAGTGAAATACCTTCCATAGGTTGTTAAAATGAAATGGTTTGAATCTGTCCTTCATTTCCAAGGGTATAAGTGCATGCAGCTGATTTTTAGAAATTTTCTTGTATGGACAGAGAAAGAATTTTTAACATTTTCAAGATGTTACTTTTTTGCAGACACCTATAGAAAAACATCATAAATTTTTAGTTCTTTCATTCTTCTTTTCTCCTAAATAGTAAAGAAATAGCCAGCTATACTTTCTGAGAGGTTTATCTGTATCTGATAGCTTTTAACTGAATCTCATCTTGTGTTTGTAGATGAAGAGCTTTTCTTTCAAACATGCCTCTGCTTGAGGATAGAGTCATCATATGAAGAAATTCTCCACATGAATAACAATTACTGTTATAAAAATAAAAATGTGAAATTGCACTAAATTTTTTTCCTTGCTAAGTAGAAATGAAGTGGATCTAGGAGGCTGGTAGAAGGCCTCACTCCCCTCTCACATAACCATATTTTGGCAGATTTTCCAAATCTCTTGTCCATTCTGGAGCATCGGGGAAGAGTAGAGTTAAGGTTATTTTTTTGTTTGCTTTTGGCTTTCTTTTCTTCTGTGTTGTAACCCAACCCACTTAAGGACTTAATTTAATCCCTTATCTCTTCCCAAGTTAGTTGCTAATCATTTAGGGAGTGCTGTAGGAATGCACCCACCCCCATGGTGGTCAGAGCAGGAACAGCGCAGGATATCTGCTGCTCTGCAGGATTATGCATCCCAGGGTCCTCCTCAATCAACACTTGGGCAGCTCACAGGGTGTCCTCCAACTTGCAAATGCTCAAGAAGGAAAAGCAAAAGGACTTGCTGGGCAAGAGGGTGAGAGTAGGTGACAGCTGCTTTTCCAGTGTGTGGAAAAAGCTGGTGGGTGCTGAAAAACAGGGCACTGGTGAGCTGTGCTCTGCTGGCCATGAAGGGGGAAGAGAATCAATCAAAGGCAGAGCATGCAAGAGTGTTCAAAGTCACAGCAAGAGAGGGCAATGGAGATAGGGGCAAGAAGAAGAGACATTTGAACTACTGGAGTGTACCAGACAGACAGACTGCATGTTTTCAGGCTGAAAAACTGAAGAGCTGCATTGCAAGAGCCTGTGCCTTTCTTCCCTGATGGTCATTCCCTTATCAGTGGTGACATGCACATTTGAGAACTATGTTGCTCTGGAAAGCTGCAATTGGCATGGCTGGCACATGTGCTTATGTGCCAGTGAGAACCTTCTGCTCTAGTGCATAATGATTGGAGTGACTTCTGCAGTGCTTTTGGTAAATGCAGGCTGGACAAGATCACAGTAAGAACATCACGAGCTGACAGAGACAACTATTTTTTCTGTATGTAAGGAAAGACTTCTCCCCTCCCTCCTGTCTGCTTCCCCAGCTCCTCCTCTCCTTCTCCAGCATCACCCTTTGCCAATATCTAACACTCTTGTGGATACAGATGTTAATGTAATGACTTGCTTTTGTTTGTTGGCAGCAGTAAGGGATGAATGCCATGCTTGGTGGCACGTATTTCAGAGGCATTTAATAATCATCAGTGTCCTGTGGTTTTGAGCAGAGTAGCTGTAAACTGCAGTCACAGCCTTTGCCCCATGCAATGCCCACTCTGATAAACCCAGCAGAATTTCCCAGCATCTGTGGCTGTGTTCCTCAGGCATGTCCAAACTCCTTTCTGGGGCACAACCAGAGTGTGCACCTTTCTTTCCTATTCCCTGCTGTGCCAAGGGTTGGGGTGTGCAGGCTGGATGGGAGCACCACATCATTCTAGCAGATCTCATGCATGTCCCTTGAGACTTCCCTACCAGAGAACCTCGATACAACCACTGTGGTACACAGGGAAGCTGACAGAGATGGGATTTGTAGCACTCTCTCCAAGGGAATAGTGTCAGCTTTGTGCTGAGGTGCAGAGATGAAGGTGAGAGGAGGAATAGGGGATGCTCCCATGAATGGCTGTTTGTATCCTGCAGACTGCAGGATCTGGAAGTGGCGTGCACCAGCTCAAGTAGTTTGGCTGTCAGATGAAGAGCTGAGTGAGATGCCAACACACCAGTTATAACTGAGGATGGTAGGAACTGAGCAACTGGAATGAAGTAGGGCAAAGTCCCACAGTTAAAAATGCTATGCAATACAGCAATATAAATCATAATTGCTAAGAAAAGCCCTGTGGGTAAAGGATGTGGGCACAGAAGAAATACTGCAGCAGCTGAAAAACACCAGAGAAGCAATGACTTTGAAGCTGTGGTTTGCTCAAAGACTCAGTAAGCCATGCACAGAATGAATGCTGGGCATGACCAGCCATCTGAATCTCAGGCATGGTTAGTGAGCAAGATAGGTGAAGATTTGGAGAGGGACATATGTGCTGTGCTAACCTTATCTGCTGACAGCATTTCTTAAGTGAAATAGGTGGAAAAAATCTGCAAAATAATTTTTTTTCAGGGGAAAGGTTGGAGAAAAAAGAAATCATCCTACCCATAACATGTTTTAATTGTGAGGTCTGAACTCTTGTAAGGATTTATGGAACCAGTAATACAATACTACCATCACATAAAGGTTTTCAATTCTAAGATATTAATTCCTTCTAAAACAGTGCTAAACACACAGGTCAGGCAATCTCTCAAAAGTATATGCACAGTGTCTGTGCATGTTCGTGTTGTTATTTTCTGGTACAAATAGTTCTGCATGCATAACCATATACAAATTTAGTATGATCAATTATTTAGACACCACTACAAAGTGCTAAGAGCCTTAGAAAAAAAAAAAAGAGCACAAGGTCCTTGCTCTACATATGTTTTGCACATAGAAGGTGAGGTGAGAAGGAATTGTGAAGGCCAGGTCTGATAATGTAGGTCCATAAATTTAGTGTAGGAAGGCTGCATCCTCCCTTTTAATATATTCTGAACTTTTGAATTTTCCAGCTTGTCAAAGGAAAAATGGGATAAATATTTATCTTCCCCAAATGATCTCTGGTTAGGCTTATCTTGACTATAAATTGAAAATCAAAATATAAATCATGAGCCTTTCTTATGCAAATACCCATTGTTAACATTTGTCAGTCACAGAGAGAAAACACTCAAAGTCTTCTCTTGTCTTTATGGAGGATGAAAACAAATCACACAACTAACTAATGCTGAAAGTGCTAATATTCTTTGAAGCCTTTGAGCAGCATTGAAACCTGAAGGTGAACTGTCTGTAAAAATAAAAAAAATGTATGGCATACTAATGACCCAAAGCCACCATTTTGTAGGAATCTTCATACACTGAAAGGTTTGTCAAGCACTGGAATAGGCTGACAGGGAAATGGTGGAGTCAGCAGCTCTGAAGGTATTTAAAAGATGAGTAGATGTAGTCTAGTGGTGGACTCGACAGCTCTGGGTTAACAGTTGGACTGCATGATCTCAAAGTTCTTTTTTAACCTAAACGATTCTATGATTCTAAAAGTAACCCTGGCACAATGGCAAATGGAATTGTGGGATTCATGTTTCTGTTGTAAGGCATGATCTCCAAGAGAGAGGGAAAAAAAAGTAGAAAATGGGAAAGTTTACATTGGCCACACCAGGAGGAAGTCAGAGGAAAGCTAAATTAGGTAATTGAGGAAATATTTCAGACTATTCTCTACCCCTGGAGGGCTCTAAGCTTCTTTTTTGAAAGCTGTCACTTTGTAAATATGAGGTACTTGGAATTCTTAAGTTATTACTGTCACCAACTTGGAGAGGCTTTTCTGACTGGCATACATGGCTGAGAAGGGTTAGTGAAGGGATTTTGTAATATTTTTTTTCCTCCTAATTTGGAGAATATTACCTAGCTCTCAATCACAGCTTCATAAATATGGCTGGATATTATCATCACAATCTCAGTGACTATGGCAGGATCCTTCCCTTCCCTTCCCTTCCCTTCCCTTCCCTTCCCTTCCCTTCCCTTCCCTTCCCTTCCCTTCCCTTCCCTTCCCTTCCCTTCCTTCCCTTCCCTTCCTTCCCTTCCCTTCCCTTCCTTCCCTTCCCTTCCCTTCCCTTCCCTTCCCTTCCCTTCCCTTCCCTTCCCTTCCCTTCCCTTCCCTTCCCTTCCCTTCCCTTCCCTTCCCTTCCCTTCCCTTCCCTTCCCTTCCCTTCCCTTCCCTTCCCTTCCCTTCCCTTCCCTTCCCTTCCCTCCCCTCCCTCCCCTCCTCCGAAATCTCGTGGACTTGTAGAAATGGAATTAGAAAGTGTTTCAGGGTACCAAGGATCTGGCTGGAAGTAAGTAAATCTGATGGTTTGGTTACATCCTAGTTAAACACCTGTAACTGTGGATGATCCTTGGAACTTGTCTTCTTTCTGAGACCCTCGAGTGCTCAGTGTGTGTGCTGAGCTCAAGCAGCACAGGGGGTGTGGCTGAGAAAGCCAGCTCAGCTCAGCCCAGCTCAGCCCAGCTCAGCTCAGCCCAGCCCAGCTCAGCCCAGCTCAGCCCAGCTCAGCTCAGCCCAGCCCAGCTCAGCTCAGCCCCTCTGGCCAGGCTTCACCAGCACAGTGTGAGGAGAGACTTGCCTGGGGTCTTGACCTGTCTGCATTCCAAGCTCTTCCCATGGCCCTTGATGCTGTAGCCTTCAAATGTGTCACTGCTCTTGAGGTCTTTCATCTCTCAGATGTCCTGGGAGATGGGGAGGGGTGTGTATTTTGTAGAGATAAATTACTTGTACCTGGTCCATGTGGGAAACTTCTGATTGGCAGATTTAATCTAATGTCTCTCTCTATCAAAATTGTGCTGTACATGTGGATGTTTATTGTACTTTTTTGTGTTCACATCCCAATTGTGAACTAATGCTTAGTTCATTTTGTCTCGAAATTCTTGCTTCTCACTGTAAGGTCAATTCTTTTCCCAGTTTCCTATTCTGGATCAACAGCAACTTGATCAGTACATGTTTGTGTATGACTGGTACAGTAGTGCTGTGTAAGTGGTACCCTGCATGATAGCACAGTGGATGTTAACAAGAATTTCCAGTCAAGAACAGAAAAAGTCTAAGTAGAGATCTATCATGTAGACCAAGTATTTTCTACATCTTCCCTTTAGTGCTTCTCTCTTATCTTCTCAAGTAAAAACCTTTGGACAGTCAGAAGTTTTGCTCTCTTCTTTCTCTACGTTTTTTTCACATTTTGTCCTTAAAAAAGGAACGTAGTCTGCAAATGTCACCTTCAGTTTCCATCCCATGCTTCCATATTGAGAAGAAATGAAGGAAGAGCATACTGAGGTTGCATGGCTGTGCTCTGATCCATTATTTCAGAGAATGAAGGGATGCACTTGCACAGAAATGCTGCCTTTCCTGTGTTGTTGCTTGTTGATTTTCAAACTGAGAGAGCCCAGAAGGGCTCTGCAGGTTTCAAGCTCTGCCAGGCTCTTGGTGGGTCCCTGCCTGGATCAGGAGGGATGTTTAAGTGCACATGGGGGTGAGGCTGCTTTTTGTTTCAGTGCTTATTTGACATGAGGTCAGCAGCATTTAACAAGTCATAAAGAGCGTGGCTGGGGAGAAAGTCCAAGTTCAGCTGCCTTTGCTGTGGGGCTGATGTCAGAAGGATTTACCCGGCTCTGGGGACTTTTGTTTGGAAGGACTGACTGCTTTTCCAGAGACAATGGCTGTGCTGGGGCCGGGGCTGGGAGCACAGGGGGACAGGCACACGGCCGCTGAATGGGCCCAGCCACTGTGCAGATGGGAGATCAGCCAGCAAAACAAAAGTAAAGCTGCTGCCAGCACATTGCTGAGAGGAGAGGGGCAGGACAGCGTGCCCAGGCTGGTGAGAGCTGCCTGTGGGTGCCAGGGAGTCAGGGGGTTTGCAGGGATGTTGGCTCCCTGCGAGGAAGAACTGCCCTCATTTCAAACAGGGAAAATGAAAGCAGGGCTGGCTGCTGACCCTGAGCCTCAGAGGTGTCAAATCCCAGCAGGGACTGGCATTGCCCTCACTAGCTCTCTATCACAGCTTCATAAACGTGGCTGGATAGTACCATCACAATCTCAGTGACTGTGGTGGGATCCTTCCCTTCCAGCCCAGCCACCTCTGTAAGGTTTTCACTGGATAGCAGGGCTCCAGTGCAATTGCTAGGATGTTTCCTTCACTGAAGCAAATCCTGTGCCTCTGTGGGCATGCTGTGGCTTCTAAGGACTTTGTGATTTTGTTCCCAGAGGCTAAAATGGTGTTTATGAATCACAAATTCGCAGGGTTAGTTGAAGAAGGCATCTTTTCAGGGGGCCACAGACACATGAAGCCAAGCACCGGAGTGCAGGTAGGGACCAAATCTCTGCCTCTTATTGGGGAATCACACAGGTCTGGGGGCAGAGTCAGGTGAGCCAGGTCACAGGGCAAGGCTCCAAAACAGCTGCCTGCTTGGAGGAGCAAGATACCAAACACTGTGGAGGGTGCCTTGCTGTCTGGCCAGCCCAGTCATTCATAAAGATGCTTTTTGATAGAATCATAGAGTGTTTTGGGTTGGAAGGGACCTGAAAGATCAATTTAGTTCTGACCATCCTGCCATGGGTGGGGACACCTGCTAGACAGGTTGCTCAAAGCCCCATCCAACCTGGCCTTGGTTGAATTGCTCTTTTTGCTCTTGGACAAAAATCCTTCTTTTTGAAGACACCAAAATAACTTCTTTTGCCCTGGTGATGGAGTAGGTCGTGTGTCACTAGAGTTTTAACTCTAACAGTGGAAGGGTTGGCCAATACCATGCCAGGAGATGACTTTAAGGGAAACAGCAATGATGTAGGCAAATCTGAGTTGCTTTGAAGATTTCTAGGATTTCACTACTCTAAAACTTACAGGACTTCTAATTTTTAGCCTTGGTTAATTTTGGCCAGATTTTGACCATTTGTTCTTGAACCAGCTTCCCTAATCTGCCTTTATTTTTGGCCTTTATCTCCACAGTGAATTTAGAGAAGGCACCAGTATAATCCCTCAGCCTTCATTTTGGAAGACTAAAGCTCAAGACTTCTGGCCTTCTTTGTAATATAGGCTCAAAAATCTCTAGTTCCTGGTAGTTTTTCTGTTCCAGACCTTAGCTTCTTAATAACATTCTTGTAAATCTTAGCCCAGAAGGACTGTGGGATTTTATGTGATATATCCCTGTATGTTTTTTCACTTCTACTAGGCTAACATAAATGTGCTTATGAATATGTAGAGTGGATGTACACATGCATAATGCAGGTTTGATGTTTGGGAATTGTTATACATATCACATTTTTATACTTATCTATATTTTCTTCAACAGTTTGATTTATTTTTAACTCCTTACTATATCAAAGAACACAAGTGACTTTGTAATTTTGGAGAGTCCCAAATCAAAATTACATATCACAGTTCATATAGAAAAGGCACCAAATACAGCCTTGGAAATCCCACTAATCTCTGGTTTCCATCTCTTAGAAAGAAAGACTTGCTGAAGTAATTTTACCCCTGTCAGAGAAGCAAGTGAAAGAAAATGTTTCCAGGGAAGTTGGTATTTCAGAGATACAGAGCTTCAGAAGAATTAAAAAGGTTACTCTTTTAATTGCAGAGAGTATTCCTGGCTTGATCTGTGGGGCGTTTGAAAATGGGTTTTTAAAAGCAGTGCTGGAAAATGAGAGCAGATAGAATAGAAATATGTTCATGAGCAAAGGGTAGCAGCTGCTGGCAATGCCCCTGTTTTCCCCTGTGGTCCTGTGAGGTGAGCTCTTCCCAGCTGATCCGTGGTGCTCAGAGCCACTGCCTTGCTGACCAGTGGGGAATCCTTTGGTCTTGGTTTCCATGGGTGTTAGACATGCTGCTTCTTAATACTGCCTCCATTTGGAAGCTGAATATCACCTCACTGAACTCCAAAGGCCATTTTCTTCCAAAGCTAGTATCTAACAGTGATGTTATTTAGTGTGCACAAATACTGTGTTTTCTATCTCTCTTTTTACAATGCAATGGTTTAACTGGTGGCAAGTATACTGAACCCAGCCTGTGGCACACTTCAGTGTGCCAGAGAGATACTGGAAACATATATGGATTCCTGGATTCCAGACCAAGATCTAGCTTTGTCTTGCCTCAATTCCACTCTGCCATTTGCTGGCTACCCACAAGTTCAATCGGTAATTATGTCAAGGAGAGGGGACTTTGCCAAGTGGAAGGATGCTCAGGCTGTGTGCTGTTTCCCCAAATATGTTTATGACAGCTTTGCACTGCCAGGCTGTTTATCAGTGACTCTAGCCCCAAATCTTCCTACAAACAGAGCAATAGTCATTTGAGAGAACTCATCTGGGCAGTAAGGCAAGGGCTGCTTGCTGAAGTTTTGCATCATGGGGAAGGTCCATCTGCTTCTCTAAAACAAAAGTGAAGGCTTGTAATGTGCCAATATAATTCTCCTGATGATTTTACCAAACAAGGAACTCTCTTCAGAGGTCTTCCTACTTTCCTGTGATATGATTCCCTAGAACTCTCTAGCAAACTTCCAAGGCTGCCATATTGTCAAAATGTCAATAGCTATTAGATTGGGAAGGAGGACATCCCAGCTGATTGATGTGATGTGCTTATTTCAACTGATTATGGCAGGTCTCCAGAACCAAGAGTGTTAATGTGACCTTGGCATGGTGTGGTGTTTAATGGTCAAGTGAGGTTTCAGAGTCTGAGCAAAGAAATCTCTGACTGCTTAGGCATGTTGCCAACAATTTCCATTAAAGTCTCTGAGTTATAAAGACTTCACATTATCACATAATAATCACTTTACCATACTACATTGGTAAAGATAGAGATGAAAAAGCAGGGGAGCAACTGAAGGCATCTGAAAGATGTTTTATGGACAGATCTCATTTTGCTTCTGAAGTACATTGTTTTCCTTTAGCTAGGGAGGTTTACAAGGAAAATCCAGTTTAGGAACTTAGAATTAGCATTAAATATAGCATTAAAGATCATCCTGTTGGAAGGCAAAATCACCCAAGATAAGCTGGAGTAGTTACTGCTGCTTTTTTTAGAGAACAGTGTATTCTTGCTCGAAAGATAAAGAAAGAAAAAAATACAGAAATTATAGAAAAATGCTGCTTCCATTGCTGTTTCTGAAAATCTTGGCAGCCTCAGCATGAGAAGAAGGCTGAACAGAGCCTTATCACTCACTCCAAGAGTTGTCAAATTAGGACCAGCATTAAGCTGTTCATGACTACTTTTAGCTGTCTTTTTGGTTATGAGCTCACTACAAAATTGTCAATGAAATGCTGTTGACAGCTGGTTGGGCTTCCTTAGACAAAAGGAGAAAAGAGAGAATTAAGAAGTGGAAGAGTCTTTCATTTTTGCTCACAGCTAGGACTAGCATTCATAGTGCAAATTTTTATTTTCATAAATAGTTGCACTTAACAAACAAAGCTCCATTGGTTTCCCTGAAAGTTTCTGTGTGTCAGGATCAGGGATCAAGCAGGATATTTTGGTCCAGCCTAGACATGAACTGAAAACAGGTAGTGTGGAGCATCTTCAGATGCAGAACTTCTTTGTTACATTTACCAGCACTCCATCATTGAAAGAGTGGTCTGGACTCAACTCAGCATCAAGCCTTAGTGAAAATGTCTTGTGTCACCAATGCACAGTCAATAATTCTTCCATTTGTTTGGCATAGTCATGGTGTCAGTAAGTCACAGCCTCAGGAACTGAGGCTGGATGAAGCCTACCCTGTCACTGGAAGGGGAACAGGTTCAGTCCCTCCCCAGAAACTGTAGCCAGAAGATTTGTTGCATCTTTTAATTAATTAAAATGTTCATATTAGAGGGTCTTTAATTTTGTCCATATATTGATGAACTGATTCAGCTTCCATTTTACAGTAGGCAAGCAAGACTTTCCTACCTGGTCCTGGTTGAATTGAATGAATTTCCTGGAGGTGGATGAGAAGAGAGTTCAGTTGAGGGCATTGTGGCAGGTGGCTGCCACATTGCAAAGGAAATCTTTTTATAACCATTAGAATAGATTTTTTCTTGGTGCCCTCTCTCTGTTTGTCCTAAATCACCACTGTTAGGAGGCAAGCACCCAGCATCCATTCATGCTTGCAGCCATGAGGGTTTGACCTCATGTGCATTTTAAATTCCTGTTTGTTGAGAGTTGTTTTCAGGTACCCGGTGGATTTTCTTCTCTTCAGAAAGTAGCTTTTAGATTGTAATGGGAGGGAAACAGGGCTGAAGATGCACACACACAATTTAATTTGATCAAATCATAATTTGTCAAAGGAAGAATGGATATAGACATAAACTTTGATGACACTCAAATAAGAAAATAAAAATTAAAAATGTGTGCCTAGTGGTGCACCATTGTTCCACACCTGCACCATCTCAGGCATCTTTGCATACACATTTTCAATGCCAATATGAATATCATAGTGTGCATTTACAAAACCAGTTTGAATGTGAGGTTTCATTTACACAGGACTAAACATAAAAATTACTGCCTATCTGTCATCTTTCTCTCTCCCTCTGTGCAGACATATCAATGATGAAATGAATTGCAGAAATTTATGAGAAAAAAATCTCATGAAAATTGGAATGGGTTATGCAATAAACATTTAACTGCTTACATAGAAGTTTATTGGTGCATCATTGCATCCTTCAACACAGTATTTGAGGTTATGAAACATGAATAAACACTGTAATTGTGAAGTTTCTAAATACAAGGAGTTGGAGATTGATAGTGAGGCTTGAGGAAAATGGCTGTTTGACTTTTTCATGGAATTAAATAAGCTAGTAAGAAAAATCTGATGGGGTGTATAAATTTAGGAATTAGTGATCACCAGAACAAATTAAACATATTCCTATGTTTAAAAAGCAATTGCTTGCTTTAATCTGACTGCTGGTTTACCAGCTATCAAAAGAAGATGAATCCAGACTCTTCTCATTGGTATCTTGTGACAGGACAAACTCAAATTACAGGAAATTTCATCTTAAAATAAGAAAAGCTTTTCTATGGTGAATGTAATCAAGCACTGGAGCAGGTTGCCCAGTGAGGTTTTGTAGTTTCCACCCATAGAGATACTCAGAACCCAGCTAAACATGGCTCTGAGACATGGGCTGTCCTGAATAAAGGACATGCCTCTGCCCTGAATAAAGGTGGGCTTGGGTGTGCTCCAGCTGTGCTTTCCAACCTCTGTCTGAGCCTGATCCAGAGAGTTTCTGGTCCCTTGTGAGTCAACATTGTACCAGAAAACATTTCTTCTGGGGGACTATCTGAAAGCATTCTGTATGTTTTGAAGTTAGGCACTTAAATTTCAGCTGGTTATCTGGCTTCTGTTATGGTCAGTGTCAGTTTATGGAAGAGCCACCCCTTGCTGTGCTCTGGGTGTTTAAGGTGAGAATGTATTATCTTGTGCAGGTCCCTGTTCTTCTTTCTTGACCAACTCAGACAGAGATCTAGCTCTTAGATTCCCCCAGCTGGGCGATTCCTACCACGAGTTTCTCTCAGTGCCTGCCCAGCTAGGATGTATGCAAAATTAGCAAGCACCTGGGAAAACACCAGCCATAAAAGCACAGTGCCAGCTGCACTTTCTCCCTGTGCAGAATGGGAATGGTGTCACTGAGCCAGGTTTGTGAAGCATGTCAAGAGCTGAGCACAGACGTTCCCTGGGGGACTCTGGCTCTGTCTGCACAGCAGTGGTTCAGGGCAGCAGGAGTAGGCACAGAAATTAAAAGTCAGTGCTGAGAACTTGTCCCTACACTGTGCCTGTTGCAGGGGCTTGCCAGACCCAGCCTTGCACACCAAACACCCTTCAGCAGCTGGAATATGTTAGATGTGTACCTCAAGCACATCCTGCAGTTTGGTTTTGTATGAAACCAGTTTGCATGCTCCCAAAGCACTCTATGATGTTAACCAAGACATGTGTGAGAATAGGAAGGAAATCATTTCCAAAGCACATTTGTGATCAGGCCACAAAAATGCAGGCATACCTCATGAAATTTAAAGATCAAAGTAATTAAAAATAAAGAGCAAAAATTGACAAAGAGCATTGCTTTTATATTATTAAGAAAATAATCTTAAGACAGTGATAATACAGTAGGGGATGAGTTTTTTAGTACCTTTATTAGATTTATTAGAATCATGAACCACAGAATGGTTTGAGTTGAACAGGGTCTTAAAGATCACCTGGTTCCAAACCCCCCTACCACAGGCTGGAGCACCTTCCAATAGACCAGGCTCAAAGAGCCATCCAGTCTTGCCTTGAACACTTCCAGGGAAGGGGCATCCACAGCTTCTCTGGGCAACCTGTTCCAGTGCCTCACCACCCTCACAGTATTGAATTTCTTTCTAATATCTAATTTCAACCTACGCTCTTCTGGTTTAAAGCCATTGTCTCTTGTCCTATCCCTACATGCCCTTGTCAAAAGTTCCTTTCCAGCTCTCCTGTAGGTCCCTTTAGGTACTGAAAGGCCACAATAAGCTCATCTCAGAGCTGTCCCTTCTCCAGGCTGAACAGCCCCACCTCCCAGCCTGTCCTTACAGGAGAGGTGTCCCACCCCTCTGATCATCCTGGTGGCCTCTGGACTCCCTGCAGCAGGTCCATGTCCTTGTGCAGAGGAGCCCAGAGCTGGATGCAGCACTCCCCCTTCTTTCATGCAGCCCAAGAGACCTTTGACCCATTGAGCTGCCAGGCCATGTCCAGCCTCTCACCCACCAGCACCCAGGTCCCTCTTGGCTGAGCTGCTCTTGGTCCATTCATTGCCCAGCCTGCATTGATACCAGGGGGTGCCTTGATCCAGGTGCAGCACCTTGCACTTGGTTTTCTCAAACTGCATGAGGCTCCCATGCTTCCACTTCTTTTCCAAGTGCCTTTGGATGGTTTCCATCCTCCAGGATGTCAATACATGGTTCATTCTGCCTAAAATGTAATTTCAGAGGTACTGAAATTGTTCAAGAAGAGGGATTAGATTTGATTAGTATTTTTGACAGAAAAGAGGAGGGAGTGAGACTTAACAAAGTCAAAACATTTCATTGCAACAATTTTCTGAACACAAAAATACGTCATTTTCAGATTTGATAAATGAAACTTTTCAACCTTTAATTCTGACACAGTGTGTTCATTTAAATATATGATCTGAATTTTGTAAAATTGTAGAGGAAGGTTTTAAACTGTACTAAGTATACCAAAACAGAAGCAAGGATTTGATTTTAGTCTAATGCAATATAATCTGCATCTTTTTGTGATATATGAAACATTTTTTCTTATTTGCTAGGGCTGTAAAAAGAGAATTTTGGATGAATACCAGGTGTTTAGGGTGATCATTGAATGTATTTTCTATCCATACCACCTGACAATTTTATGTAGCATTTATTCAGTTCTTTAAAATGCAACTGTGAGTTTTGTGGACAAGAGGATAATTTGCTTTAGGTAAATTCTGTCAATAATTTTCTGTCTTCATTTCTGAAAAAAGAAAATTAAAAAGCCCCAGAAGATACAATATGGGAAATTCTGTCTACTTTTGTGGCACAGATTTTGACCACATATGCTTATATAGATAATTGTGGCTTCTCTGCTGTTGTACAGCAGGAGTTGCCAGGAATGTCACTGCATTTACTTGTGCACTGTGAGTATTCTCATACTATGATTTTCACAGTTGCTGCATGTTGGGTCTTCTTCTCAATAATGAGCTACACGGGCTGCCACAGCTCAGCCATGGACTTCACAATCTTAAGTTTAGTTCCACTTTCATTGCAAATGCAATAAAGCTTTTATTCCATGTGGATGCCTGTAACAAAATAAGATCAGTTTCCTTCCATACTTTACTTTCCATAGAAGTTGCCTTTTTTTTTTTTTTTTTTTTTTTTTTTTGGCTAGAAACTTCATCTGTGAACAGATCCACATCCTGCAGCAGTCTGCAGATAGGTTGATTAGCACCTCATAAAGGAGTTTCTGTGTGGAGGAGCTATCCTCCCCATTTAGATGTTGCTTTTTACTGTTGCTTACATCCCCTACCAGTTGCACAAAAATGGTGTGCAAGCACTCTGTTACTAAGAGTGCCATGCTGTGAATCCATCCCAAGGCAAGGGGCCCTGCTGGGAGCAATCTGGTGTCATTGCCTTTGTCTGTGGTGAGACCCAAAGTGGGCACTCCAGGCACTGGCAGAGGGAAGGTGGGAGGTGGAGTGGAGCTACAGTTACACTCTTCCCTTCCAGTGGAATGGATGGATTCACACATTGGTGCAATCCCTCTTGGTCACACACAGTGTTTTCAGAAATGCACAGAAGAGATTTCCCTGAAAATGCAAACAAGATATCACAGAAATTCACACATACATTTTGCATGACCTCTGCTTCTGTCTTGAATCACCCAGCTTATCCAGAATCGGAGGGCCTGGATCTCTCTGGGTGGCATGTTCCATCCTGCCATGGAGGAGAAAGCACTGGCACTCACCTGGCAGTGTAATGTAGGTCATGCATGTAGCAGCATAGCAGCTGAGCAAATGTGAGCACTGCCAAATGGCTCTGTGGATGGTCCTGACAGAAACAACAAAGTTTGCTTTATTGCCACCTCCTTACCTCCTCCTTTTTCCATTCCTCCTCCCCCAAAATCCAATTAGGTATAAAACAAATTCCATGGCTGTCAAAAAATGTGCTGGGTCTGTTTTCTGTTGGTGCCTACTCACTTCAGAGCCTAGAGAGTTTGGATACCTGCAGCGAAATTCAGACTCTGGTTCTTAGAAATATGCACTGCTTTGATTTCTGTCCTTACCTCTGTATGTTCTTGATGTACACACAGCTGCTGATGAATTGTAGGGAGGAGATGATCTGCTCTGTTTTAGGTTGGCCATATATGAGACTGAATACTTTGGGCACACTTGTGAGTATTCATATGTGAATGTGTGTTTGTGTGGGTCCATGCAGGGATTTTATTGAGTTTTCTGAAGGGTTTTGGATCTGGCTGACTCTGCATCAGTGCAGAACCAGAATCCTGGCTTTGCAAAGATCTGGAAGGCCTGGGGAGATGAAGCCACAAGTGATGGTTCCCTTTACTGGTTGGAATTGAGGAGACAGCCCTGTTAACCAGGTGACACTGTTGTCATGGAAGGTGTATGGTAGAGGAGTCTTTGCTATGTATATGTTTCAGTGACTTAATAGCATGTGGGACTCTTAGGACAGATGACCTGTGAACCAGACATTGAGATGTCTTGGAGGAAAGCATATAGATGAAAGTCAAATTCCTCACTGGTACTCCTTGGGAACTAGGAAAAATGTCCATTCTGCAAGAAACCAAGTCAGTAGCTCCATCTCCAAGCTGCTTTTCCTCTGCTGTTCAGAAGCTGGAGGAAAGGCAGAGAGAGGCAGTGCTCATCCTCAGCACTCACGTGGCATTGTGAGGACCTGAGTCTGTGCCATGGGTTGCTCTGTCACCAAGGCTTAACTTCACAGCACACAGCTACTTCTCCCAGGGTGCAGCACAAGTACAAGCCAGGCCTGATAAGGGGAAAAAAAAAAAGCAGAAGTTAGCATCAATGTCCTTTTTCATTTCAATTGCTTTCCAGGTTGCCATGCACCAAATTGTCTGTTTATTTGCCCCTGGAGCACTTAGTTCTAGTGTGTATTATGATATACTACTTTTTTGGCCCTGTTTGGAGACAATGAGTGGGTGTGTTTGTTCTGGTAGCTTTAGGGCAAGAAATAGCAAAAGAGGTACCATCTCCTCTGTAGCTGGGAGGAAGGTGAGCACTGATTCTGTTATTACAACAGACTCCATCCTGGGGTTTGCCATCTCCGTGCATGGACATGCACGAATAAGAGGAAGAACAGGGAAATGAATAAAGGGAAACAGAACAGCAGCACTGAGCACGTTTAAATGTTTAATGTTATTTTCAAGGCAGCCTCTTTCATTTCACAAAGGACACTGCTGCTTGTATGTTCGAGGGTAATTCACCCATAAAACTTAGCCCATTGCCAGGATGGGATATGGGTGTCACTTCCCAACACACTACACTGCTTTACAAAATATTGTGTCTTTTTAGGAAAAGAAGGGGAAAGGTTGTTAGTTGGATGCTTAAAACTGAGAAATGTACTTTCAGTGAGAGAATAATCTTCTGACTCTCAGAAAACAGCAGATGTGAACCCAGCCACTGAACTTGCCCCCACAGTGTTCTGAGCCACAATGGAACCATTTCTGTTAAAAGACTGTAAGACCATAATGTTTCCAGATCTTGTTGGAAACAGCAGAGAGGAAAGCTTAATTTTCATACTTAGCTAGGGCTGTTTTAGTTTGGTTTCTGGTGGCAGTTTCCTCACCTCCTCACCTGACCCATTATTCCCACAGGGGGACTTGGAAGGCATGCAGTGGGAAGGATGTTTATGATTCACTGCTGAGCCCCACAAAAATATCCACAGATTGGCACAATCTAAAATCCAGGGGCACAGCCATTTTCTTCTCCTGTCTCATACTGTCTCTTAGCCAAGACTGAGTCTTTCAAATGCTGTCACTTGAGATTGTATCATTCTCTCTGCTGACTTTCCCTTGAAAGGAGGGATTCTTCCTCTCCAAGTCCCCAGAAGCCAGAGGGGAAAGACAAGAAAAACTGGAAAAAATAGGGCATCTCCCTAGATTTGCCCTCAAACCTAAACCAGACCTATAAACCACAAAGTTGGTGCTGACAGAGGCGTCGCCAGCAGCCAGGGATGAATGTTCTGGAGGGGTGCAGGGGGAGCCCATGGGCAAACCCTTTCTGCAGAGGACAGAGGGAGCTGCCTGGCACCCACAGCTGCCCCAGCACTGATTTGGTGCAAAGGGGAGCAGCAGCTGGCCCAGCTCCTGGGAAACCCACAGCCTGCATTGCTGCCTATCCATCCCTATCTATTGCTGCCCTCCCAGCTGACTGCAGCTTGTGCCCCGAGGAACAGCACAGTTCCCCCCATGTGTTGTGATCTTATCTGGGCAGTTCTGAATGTTTTCTTTCGCTGAGCTGGGTTGGTTTTGTTTGGTTTCTTTTCTAGGACAGCACACTTCCTGAGAGGATCAAATTAAGATGCATTACTAACTGCATTTTTTGCTCCTTCGTTGTTTTCTTCCACTCCTCATTTTCTCATTCTCCTTCTTTATGGATAGATTTTAGGCATGATACTCAGTGACACTGAAAGCAATTTATGATCTGGAAGAACCAGTAAACCACAGGAAACTTGCTGCAATTTAGAAAAGACTGGGAAAGCAGGGAGGCAAGCAGCAGCTGTTATCAGAACTGAAATAGGCTGCAGGACACAGCTGATGGTTTCTGTGGGAGAAGCAGGACTGTGCACAGATAAGCTTCCATAATCATGAAGAAACTAAAGGGAAGAAATCTTGAATCCATAGGTGGTATTCAGGAGGATTTCATCATTGCTTGTTGGCTCACCCATTCTTGGGTTAAATAAGTCTGGGAAGAAATGGAAAAATGTGCCACAGGGACATGCTTTGATTCTTTTCTACTATAACCAGTCTGCAAGGTCTTGCAGACTTTTTCCCTATATGAGAAGAAAAATAAATATCCAAGAGTGAATGGACCAACAGATACCAGATCCTTAAAATGGCTGACTTGTTTCATGTCTCTGGTTGTAGGCAGTCCATACACATCTGTGCTTCTCTGTGTGTACTTGCTGCACATCAAAATAAACCTCTTAGCCCTGGTTCATCGAGGTGTAGATTATTCATTCCAATGGAGCTGGTCAAATTACTAATTTTCTTACAGTTAGGCGTGTTCTTGAATACTTTCTTGAAACAAGACTAATGTTTCACCTTTAGCACAGAAAATACATTGGGGAAAAAATTAAGGGATTTTCCTCCGTTTTTGGAGTGCAGATTGGAAAATCTTCTTTCCTGCCAAATAAAAATAATATTATATTTTTAAAAAAGATCCATACTCATATGCAAAATACAAGATAAAGAAGAGTAACTTGAGGGCAATGACATGGGTGCTGGCATGGTCACAGGGTAGGGAAATTCTGTGGTAGGCAGTGTCATCCAGGTGCAATGTCAATCACAGAAAAAGCAACAGAGCTACAAATACCAGATTTCATGTTGTGTCATAGGGCAGTGAAAAAACAGGGAGCAAAGCATTCCTGCATTTTTAACAGTATTAAGAGCTCTTGTGTTTCATATGGAAGAGGGAAAGGTACACAGAGGTTTGACATGATTTAACTGCAGGTGTAACTTGGTAACCCCAGCCTAAAGGCACTTGCATGGTTTTCCTCATCCTGGGGTGCACAGGAGATAAGACACAATAACCTAATCTCCACTGGTTTACTGAAACCACTTGAGCTCAGTTTGCACCAATGGGAGTTTCAAGCTGAGCTGAGGAAACTCTTAGTCCCACGTGTGTCTGAGTAGTGTCTAATTTCTTTGTGTTAACTCATTTTATTATTTATCTAGAAAGTTTTCATTCTTCAGAGTCTTTATCTTTTCCTTGTGTCTGATGAAACCTTTGAGGATTTCTATCTCTTCCATTATTTTTGGTTTTCTTTCCAAAATCATGTGGTTTTCTCTCTATGGTTTCCCAACTCTGTGACTCTCCTTGCCCCTCTCCTCAGCCCTGTGAGTTTCCCACTCAAACTATAGAATTCCTGTGGAGCTTTTCTACAAATCCAGACCCTTTTCTACTAATGCTTTTGTTTCAAGGTACAGTGATCTACCAATGGGTTAACCTACAAGGTGAATATTAGGTATTTGAGCCTTTAGCTCTTTGTGAAAGAAGTACCTCACTTGTAGAATGTCTGAGTTAATGAACAAGAAGTGGCTTGGTTTTTTCTTTATCTAGGAGCCATTTCTTTTCATTCCCATTGGCTCAGTATTGCCTCTCTTCCCCTCTTTACTAAGATGAGCAATGAGGAGCTTAATAGCCAGAGAGGAAATGGTATCATGGGAATGGGAGTTTGGTGTC
The DNA here is from genome assembly GCA_030060385.1 of Muscicapa striata striata. Lineage (NCBI taxonomy): Eukaryota > Metazoa > Chordata > Aves > Passeriformes > Muscicapidae > Muscicapa > Muscicapa striata. Next base: position 4,364,000 of record JAREIS010000031.1, read on the forward strand.
TCCTGTGAAACTCCTGTAAAACCCCTGTAAAACTGGGGGTAGCTTACAGTGCTAGGGAGTTTCTGGGGAGAATCTGGATACTATAGTCTCCATTCATGAAACAGCTGCTCCTGTTCATGTTCACACATTGGACACATCATCATGAATGATAAAATGGTGCAGAGCCCTTTGTAGAGTCCTGAAGAGCTGCCCCTTTCTTGGCCAGCACTGCAGAGATGTTTGCAGCAGCTCCATGCCATGACACTGCACAGCTGCTCCTCTGAGAGTCCTCTTCCAACTGCTAATTCTTCATTTGTCATTGCAGACAAAGCCTACCCATGGAAGCCTTCAAGGCACAGGCAGTACAAGAGCCCCTGTGCTCTACTGTAGCCACAGGTTCCTCTCCAACTGCTCTTGGCCCAGGTGGTTCTCCATCAACTACTAATGCAGCTAGTTCTCCCAGTCTCCATGTAGAAGCTTTCCTTATCCAAACTGAGTTATAGTATGTTATTTTCAGACTGTTTTTCCAACCTGAATTGTACTCCTGTCCTCTAGGCAGCCTCCTGCAGTGTGGTATTACTAGGAGATCTTGCTTCTCTCCCTTTTAAAGCAAAGATTCATGCTTACCCTTTTCCAGCCTTTTCAACCTTCTACAAGTTCTCAGGGATGACCACTAATGAGCCTGTTAATAACTGCCTCTGTTGGCTCTCTAAGTACTTTTGGATTGATTTCTTCAGACTCATGATTTAAGAGGATCTGTCCATTTAAATACTTTCTAACCTGGTCTTTCCATGACCTAAGCTGAGGTCATTCCCCTTCGTAGGTACTAGCTGTTATAGAAACATTATTGCTACTGACCTTTTCTTGGGTAAACAGTAATACAAACAAGACACTAAACATTTTTAACAGGTTTGTTCCTCTTCAGCCATGAGCTTGTCTCCAAAAGAGGAAGCTGTTCTGAAACCCATGGCTGGTGGGGGCAAAGTCTCGGGCCAGCCTTTTGAGAAGGCTTTTCACTGTAAGCCTTTCAGTTAAATGTTCTGGCCCAGATGACAGGACAAGCACTGAGATGTGTGGCCCATTCCTCTTCTCACATGGCCAGTGTTCTCAGAGCAGGAGCAGGGAGCAGACAGAGAACAGCTCTCTTCCCACTCGCTGTGGTATGGACAGTCCCGCAGACTGTTTGTTCAGGTGGTGCTGGATTATCATTATCAGACCTCACTGTAAAAAACTGAGTTTCTATGCTTTGAATTAAAAGAGTGATGACATGACAGATTAACTTTTTCCTATTTCACCTCCTGCATGTACCTATGCTCTTTTCCACAACCTCCAACTAATAGCAATAACAACAACAACAGAAAACAAAGCAAATTCACAGCCCATGCAGGAAACTGCTCACGAGCTGCACACTCAGTGTTATTTTTTATGTTGTACTTGCCAAAACCAACATGAGTCTGCCTCAGGGATGTGAAAACATCTCAAATTTATTTGAAATGAGCACTTTTCTCAGTATCACTCTCATGAGTGGCTCCTCCCTCTTCTTCCCATACCATTTGGATGACCAGCTAGTCCATAAACGTCTGTTTGGAGGGAGCAATGTGCAACAAATTCAGCTTTGCACAGAAAGGCAAAAGGCTGCCTTGAAAACCAGTGCTATTGTTGACCAGTTTCTGAATAACTGCATTTCATCAAGGTCCTCTCTGCAGTGGTTGTTTCTTGGCTGATTAAAGTGTGTGTGTGTGTGTGGGTGGGTGGGTACCACCTCCTCAAAGACTGGGAATCCAAGTGGCCTCCCTAAAGTAAGTGGCAGGTAGAGAAACACGAAGTCCTGGTCCTGTGTGGTCCTTGCTGAGCTGGGGACGTGGGTGTTTGAAGGCCAGAGTGGCCACTGTGATGTCAAACATGGCAATGGCTTTGTACACACTGAGTGTTGGACCTGTGAGAATGTTCTGCTCTGTTTTCAGCACTGTGTCTACTCCCACTATGGTGTTTTAAACAAGGCAGGTGGATTTTCTTAGCCAATGGAGAATTGGAGAGCAGAATCTCATTGGAAGTGCTTGGTAGGCATTGACAGGCTAATTTATCATGTCAGCCTTTGATGGCCATAGGTGTTTCATGAAGATCTTCATAGAAGACAGAATTCTTGCTCCAATTCTCAGCAGATTGGCTGCATCAGTGTTTTTTGCCAACACTGTCAGCCAAGAACTAGAAATTTACCATGGTTATTACCTGCTTTTTATAAAACAATTTAATTTCCATTTTCTTAGCTTTATTTGGTGTAAGTTCTTTTCCTGCAACCAAGAAAGCTAAAAATATTGTGATTAGTGAAATTCACTTAACTTGAGAAATTGATGAGTTTCAGTGACCAAATGCATCCTAAGAGAAAGGTGCAGTAGGCTCAACATGATTTATTAACATGGTGGTCTTCCTTTATCTCAGAAGAAGACCTGTCACAGAAAAAGTGTGGGGTTTGCCCTTTGTAATTTATCTTTAAAATCACATCATTCTGAGTAGTTTCATTCTTGCTGATTCTTCTTTTCACATCATCTGAAATACAGTTGCCATCCATCAGACCCACTGTGAAGATACCTTGTGAAGTTCTGAATATAGCAAATGGAATTAGAGTGCAGAAGCCTTTATGTGGTTCTCTGTCAGCTCCCAATACAGGAGAATAGAGGTGAGGGCATGAGGCACTTTTCCTCATCAGCTGACAGGATCTGAAACCCTGGGACAGCAGTGCAGTGCTCCTGGAGTAGCCAGCTTTTCTAACTCCTCCTCTTGCACTGGTGGCCAGAAGAAAAATGGGAGCATCCCCTTATGTGACAGAGAGCATGAGCTTCAACTCAAGTTCAGGGGGACACAAATGGTAGGTGTTTATATAAGAAATTACAAATATATAAAATGCAGTGAGTTTTTTGTTGTTGTTTGTTTTGTTTTGTTTTGTTTTGTTTTTAAAAAAAAAGGGTGTGGACATCAGTTTGGACAAAGAGATGGCCTATCCCATTTGTCATTTTTGTAACAGACAGACATTTTTGGGAGCCACAGTCATGATGTACAATCTGTGTTGGTTAGAAAATAAATGGGTTTGTGAGCAGAGGGTTGGGGTGAGTTTTGTTCCACAAAGCCTTCTTGAAGTATGATTGCTAGGACAGTCATTTATGTCAACTCAGAAGTAACTACTGAGGGTACATAAAATTTGAGATCTGATGGGAGAGGGAAGGTTGCTGAACCTGGCAGAACTGGATGCTGAAGTTTTTTACTCTGTTGAGGCTAAGTGAGAGGAGAAAAGATGGATTTCTGTGAAACATGTGTTGCAATCTGCATTTAGGACTTCTGCATGTGGTCTGAACCCCTTTGGGTTGGCTCACCCTATTTCAGTCACTCTGCCTTTGATCACTCCTTGCTGTTGCTGCTCCAGCAGTAGCAGTTGTCCCTGCTATGACATGCCAATCTGAAACACACTCTGCTAGTCCTGTCTCAGAGATCTGGCTTCCTGGACCAAGATGATTCCTTGACAGGGTGAGTGGATGCTGTGGCTGCCCAGCTGCTCTTTGAGGGAGCTGTGGGGCCATGGGGACAAGCCTGAACCTCCCTACAAGCTTCTGTGTTTAGTTACCCATGCACAGGGCAAAGAAGCAGGCCAGTAATGGGTACCAGATGGGGGTTTATGTGTCTAAACAAAGACACATTCTGGACAATCAGAAACAACTGAGTGGCAGTTTATACATTAAACCCCAATTTAACAGCAGTGCTTGCTCCCTGACCTAGAAGAAACAAGGCAGAGAGCCCTTTGTGTTGCCCTGATCAAATGATTCCTCCTTGTCCCTGCTGCTGACAGGGGGCCATGTGTACATAAGGTGATGGTGTATATAGGAGCATCACTTTCCCAGCTTGTGGAAAGCCTCCCTTTCAATCAATTGCTATGGTCAACTAGTTTTAGAGTCAAGCCACTGTCATGTTCTTGTATGTGCATCCCCCTAGACTGTGAGAGGGAGTGTTACTGCATTAATTTCCACTGGTGGGTCTCTGCAGAGTGTAGGTGTGTGTTTTTAACCAAGCCCTTGGCAGTACATGAGTGGTTGTTATGGATGAAGACAGCATGAGTTTAGTTGTAACTAAGCACTGTTCATCTATATTTCTGTAACCTAAGTTGATTGAATGGAGGATCTATCCTGTGCTACTGAGTAGATGTCTGTTGAATACAAAAAAGAAACTGTCATAATCTCCAGAGGCTGTAACCTCTTGTGTATACTGAGTATCTTGCTTGACTGCATGTACTGATGCACTCTACAGTTAGACACTTGATACAAAAAAAAAAAAAAAAGTATCAAGAAACTGGTATATTCCTTAACCTAATCTCTCAAAAGCTGAAAAATAGCATTTAACCTGAACCCTGTCCATTTGGATTATGGTAAAATAAACTTCCTCACTTATTATTCTCTAATAATATAACCTGTCAGCACATGTATCAGTCAGCAAAGATAGTGTATTATTTAACAAAACAGGTCTGTCAGCAGGAATTGAACATGCTCATCACTTTGCAGGAACACATCTTCTCCTTTGTGGAGAAGTGGAAACCAGCATTTTTTTCCCCAAATGCCCAAAATGAACCTAAGCATTTCTAAAGAGGAAAATAAGAATGGTCCCGTGCTATCATGCTGAAGTTTGCTTAGCTTGAAAGGGGGTCACCAGAATGGTAGAGGAAACCCCCAGCTCCTCTGTGCTTCTTCATCAGTGGAGCAATTTCCTTCACACCAGGTAGGAATGCTTTGCCCCTTCAGTGGTTTGTGTGTTATTTTTATAGAGTTTGTCACACAGGATTTTGTACATTTGGCTACACAAGAAAAGTATTTTCTCCACTTTGACTGTACCAGACCACAGTGATATGTTTCTTCTGCTCAACTTGACTCTCTTCATTATTTTGTTGCATTTATGTTGGAGAAGAGTTGAAATGGATATGCTTCCCTGGTGGCTCACACGATGGGTGTTAGCCTCTGTCTTGATTGTGTTGAGAAAAAATGTTTCTCTGTTTCCTCAGAGATTGAAAAGAAATGGAGGGAAAGGATGCTCATTCTTGAAATCTATGTGTATTGGTGTCAGAGCTGCAGTTCCCAGGCAGCTGCATCTGTGAGGAGGAGTAAGGAGAAAACATTCCTTTGAAATAAGGAATCTCTCCAATGGAAGGAAAAGGAAAACCCCACTCAATCTGCATCCGTTAACAGTATGGGGCAAGCTATATATAGAGTGTGGTTATAAATGACCATGTGTTATTGTGTACCAGGGCAGGCCAACCAGAGAAAATACCATTTCAGCATTAGCAGGACAGTCCCAGGGGCTGGAGCTAAGAAACCACTGGTGGAGCATCTCACAGAGATGTCAGGTCCCCAGCCGAGACCCTTGTGATCACAAAAAACACATGGGTAGCTCTTTCCTCTTCTGTGCTTGTTTTTGTCAACACCATGTTCCTTAGAAGACCAAACACACAAGTTATACCAGGGTTTGAGAGAGACACAGATTGTGATATTTCTGGTCCAGTGAGAAGCAGGAAGTCTTAGTTTCCTGTTTCCTCAGCAGTATAACCTTCTCTTTTTCTTGTGACTTCTTGCCATTTTTTCCCCCTGACAATTTTTCTCCTACTTCATATGTTCTTACTGTAGCCACCTACAAATAAACTATAAACCCCTTTTCTTGCATGGACCAGGAGCCTTGTGAGCTCAGCCCTTGCAGTTGGGACAGTGTTGCAAATCCTGTGATATTTGACAGATACCTGTGTGCTCAAGCTTGTGCACTTGTGATGAAGTTTTGTGATACAGTTAGACTTCCAACTTTTGAGGTGGAAATGTGGACATGCATGTTGCAGCCCCCAAGAATGCAGATGAAATGCAGAACCAATGCTTTTCCAATTGGAGATTTTCTGGCAGTGTAGTGAAGATGTTCACAGAATTGTCATTCCTCTCTGCTGGACCATTTGCCCACTCCCTGTAGCAAGCTGACTCTTTATTGAGTGGATTTTTGAGTGGATTTTTGGGTGTGATCACACTCTTCATCTGCCTCACAGCCACAGAGGCAGCTGGCCACAAGCAAACTGTCCCTTGCCAATGGCAGAGTGTCTGAGGGTCCAGAAGTGTACATGCATTGCCCTGGTTGTTACCTTCACTGCTTTTCCAAGACCCATAGATGTTACCTGAGTTCTTGCAGTCATGGTATTGCTGCAGTGTCAGGAGACTATTTTGTGGAGAACCTGGGCTGAGCCCCTTGGTTGTGCTCCTTCTGAGCAACAAGAGGTGGTGATGGCACCTCTAGAAACCCCAGGCTCCCCAACCCTTCACTTTCCTCCTCTGGGGCCTGGATAAAGAGCTGAGTTTGACCCTTCCCAGAAATGGGTGGCATTCCAAGTGAGATTTTGTACAGGGTGGATAACAGCTTTGAGGTGTTGCATTTTATCCACTTAACTCCCAGGATGCCAGAGCCACTGCCAGGCTGAAACACGGACCACAATCAAGCATTGCACTTGGGTGAGCTCTGTTTCAGGGTTAGTTGCAGGCTACAGTGAGCTTTGCCCCACCAAGGGAGGTCTGTTTAAAACAAAGCAAAACAACTTTTTGGATGGCTTATCAATTAGGATCATGTGGAAAGGGACAACGTAATAACAGGGTAGAACAACTTGTCAGCTCTGCAATTAACATCACTACATGCTACTTAGCTCTCTTTATAGACACATAAACACATTTCAATCAGCCAACTCGTTAGAAAAATCATGACTCCTGTATATACAGCATAAAGATTTCAGGCTGCTGAGTACTACTCACCATTATTCTTAGTTTATGAAAACAAAAGTCTTAATTATGCTGCCAATAACAACAGCATCATTAGCAGCCAGATGTTTTCCTCTTAAATTAAAACACACACAAAATAGATTGTTTGGGGGCTTATCTGAAACAGAGGTACACTTAAGGAAGTTGGCACTGAAATATCGGGCTCTTTATAGGTGAGGGTGACATTGGGAAGACTTTGAGGAGCTGTGCAAATGTGACATCCCAGCCACATGCTGTCCATAGCTGTTTCTCAGCACTGGAGGAACAGAGTCATCTGACAGACAGGAATCATGTGTCAGCTCCCAGGACACCTCCACATCAGTGCAGCAGCCCAGAGCCAGGGCATGGGGCTGGTGACTTTCACACCATCCTGTGGTGTTGCACTGTTGGTGTATGTTCATTAGTCCTGTATCAGCTGCAGTCATAGAGTCCTGCTCTGGGACCAGGGTTGCAGCACTGTCCTGGGCCCTGGAGAAAATGCTCATTGTGAGCAGCTGTCCTTGGCATTTCTGGACATCAGGAACTCCTGGAGAACATCCACTGCACGCAGAGTGATGCTGGGCACTTCTACCTCCACATGCAGGATATTTTCCACCTACCTCTTCCAAATCTGCCTATACCATTATGTGGATATCTGTGGGAGAGAAGACAATGTTTTAGCTCTTCCAAGAGCCTAGTAGTGGACCCTGCAAGATGGATCCTGGTTGTGCAGTTTGTGATTGAACTGCCAGGAGGCAGGCACAAGCTCCATCCTTTCTGCCTCCTCTCCATTCCCCATGGTTGCTCCTCTGGGCAGTATGTTTCTTGTGCAAAAGTGCCATGCTGCAGTCCCAGAGACCAGCTGCCCCATGCTCTCCTGCCCATGCCTGCCCTGAGGGGCCCCATCTCCCTGCAAAGCCACTCTCTCTGGGTTGTTATTGTGGCAGGAGGCAAGGGAAGGGACCTTGGTTGGACCCTGGCAGGACCCTGCACTGCTACAGGTGTGGAGGCTCTGGCTGGGGGCTGGCAGCCTGGGTGGACAAGGTGTGAGCTCTCCTCTCCCTGATTTATCACTCCTGGTAGAATGGTCAGAGTTGCCTTGCTGGAGGAGCCAGTATCTTCATTAACAGAGCAGGCAGGAAGCAAGTGACAGACCCCCCCTCCCTGCATCTCACCAGAAGGTTGGGGACAAGTGTGTCCTCTGCCTGTGCTGTCCCTGTCCCTGGGGCAGACACACATTGCACAGCTAGAGCTGTCCCACACCCCTCTGAGCCAACCCTCCCCCTGCCATGGCATGGTGACAAATTATCTGCACCACATCTGCTTCTCCTCCATCTTTTCCCTCAGAAGCAATTGTTTACTTGTCTCCATTGGCTCTTGTGTTGTCCAAACTTCAAAGTAAAGTTGCAGAAAACAATGTTTGGGTCTGATTCTTGTGGTGCAGCCCATTTTCCCACTTGCACATTGCACTTGCAATTTGAACATTTATATTTACACCATTTCTGCAGCAGACATGGTTATTTCTCCTGCCATATCAAAATATTTACAGCCCATGTTTTGCCATCATCAGACTGTATGTTTTTGAATTCAGTTTCAAAATTAAGGGCAGGGAAAATTATGATCATTTCCACATTAGTCACTCCATCCAGTTTCTTTGGAGTGATGAGTGAATCAACACCCATTCTGACTTACTGTAGGGGTAAATATGTGTAATTTGAGTGATTTTTGGTTGCTTAAAATTGTTTGCTGCTGTGCTGTAATGCAAAATGTGAGGATGTGTGAGGAAATACTTGCAGTAGGCACATGCTTCTTGCCTTTGGTCCCTGCCAGTTTCAGTTTTGCATTGCCAAATTCGATGACAGCCTGCCTTAGGATGTAAATGGGCTTAGTAAAAGGACCTGGTAGACAGTTTCCAAGGCACCACCTCTGCATCATGTAGGGCTGCATGTTATAGACAGGATTTATTTTGCACCTTCCCTGTGCTGTTTGCAGGGGTGTGGCTCAGTGAGAGGATGGGATCTGCCAGCAGCAAATGCCACACTTCCACCCTGCAGTGGGAGGGGTCTCCTTCTGTCTGGCAGGTGAGTGTGGCCGTGGCATGGGTGTCAGCTGTCCCTGCTGCAGCTGGGGCTCCACATCATGGCCATGGAATATCCAGGGAGCATCCTGCACATGGTGACACCCCCAGGACAGGCACTGCTGCCATCAGGATGCCTGACTCTGTTCAGAGCAAGCATAAAGGTTAGAAAATATTGAGTCCTGGCATGAGTTAGAGCTTGTATGGCAACAAAAGATAAGCTCCCTGGAGAAGATGGGCAAAAAATGAAAATAAATGTAACTGGGTGTTTCTGTGCTGTCGGGTTGGTTCATTCCCTGCTTTGCCCTTGGGCACAGCTCCTCTCTTCACCCACGCTGTAGGTATGAATGTTTGCATTCAGAGCAGTCAGAAACAAGCCAAGTATTCTCTTGGTGGAGAAATCTCCGGACCCCACATGGAGAGCAGCCATGAGCCAGCACACATCGTTTGGCCCTGGGCTGAGGGCTGAGGCTGACTCACGGCACGGGGACTGACTGTGACTGAACTTGCACGGATCACCAGGGCTTTGGCAAGGCTGCTGCTCAGCAGAGACCATAAAGATTTGGCCCAGCTTGGTTGCAGCAGGGCTGCCACAGCCTTGGGTTCATTATTCAGTCGCCAGCATGAAAGCTGTGGCTGCTGCTCTGCCGGTTCTTGCTCCTCTGCTTTCTGGGAGAAAGCCTCTTCCAGTGGCTGAGGATGCAAGCAGACCAAGCAGATGAGTCAGGCTGATTTTATATTTGTGTTTCAGATAGACCAAGGGGCTGATACCATGCCAAATTAGCAGCCCCACCTTTTGAGAGAGGTCGTAAAAGACCTGGACTTCAAGGCATGGCTTTCATATCTGAGGGCTTTTCTAATGACTTCTTAACTAATTGACTTGACTCTGGTGGGGAGACAGCTAGTGGCTGAAAAGGATTAAAACTGTTAGAAATGAACAGCTTTGAAGTGGCTCAAACCCTATTAAAATTTGGATGGCAGATTTCTTTCTAATGGTGTTTTTTAACCACTACAACCTGGTAGGGTGAGCTCTTAATGCAAAACTTTATGAATAAAAAGGAAAGTCTAGGAAAGTGAAACAGAGTCTCAGGTCTGCTGCCACTCAGTTATTTGATAGCTGTTGGAAACCATGTGTAACCCACATATCCCACAGATTTTGTTTTCAAGAGAGTATTTTGTGTTATGGGAATATTTTCCTTTTATCATATTTCTGATCTGACATAGCATGACTCCACTGTGGTGGAGCAAAATACTGTATCATTTTCCATAGCCAAATGAATCTTGCTTGCAGAAACAATCTGCTGTAGAAATTACTCCAATTAGGACTTTCTGCAGCAAGCAAACAGTGATACAATTCTGTAAGGCTCTAAGCGAACCATGGCAGATGATAGCCTTTAAGTGGAGGTTACAGGAATTTGCCAAAAGAATGATTTTATCTTAGAATATGCTGATTTTTTCACATGTAAAACATCATATGGAAACATGCTCCTTTCAGCTGATTTTCTGTCAATCACCCCAAGTGCCAACATGACCTTGCCTGTCAGGCAGGTTTCAAAACCTTCCTGCCAGCCAGGTTTCCTCCAAAACCTCACAGGCTTACAGCCAGCTTACCTCCCCAGGGACTTAGAAAACTGCATGAAAGATGGCATCAAAGTAAAGACTGCAGGGGCTTTTAGGGACCTCAGCTCAAGAAAATCCCTACTGAATAGTCTGCCCTAAGGAAATGGACTTTATCATTTCCAGACTCCCAAGCCAGCTGGCTGCTCTGGCATCTTCACTGTACTATGGAAGGAGACTTGCTGTCAGACCTAGCCCCTCAACCAGGTCTCCAAGGGCTCTGGAGCTTCCTTCTTGGTTTGAGCCCCTGTACAGTTCATGGCCTGGAAGTCCTGTGTCCATGTCCTGGTGTGGTTTCCACTGTGGTGCTGCCAGAGCTGTGACTCCCCAAGGTCCTGAATGTTCAAGCAGTTAGCTGGGCTGTTGCTGGAAGTCTGGGAGAGATGTGCATCATGAATGAAGTTATTCTGGATTTTAGTCCCCTGAAAATGTCTGTCATTTGTATTTTTGCCCACATTAAGATTTTTAAAAAACCTTGGGCTGTCTGAAAGTGTTCATGGAGCATGTATTTGGTTTCTCATGCTGATCCACTATTAGCTCTGGGTTCAGCTGATATGTGCAGGAGCATAGTTTTGAGTTCATGAGTAGTTCTGCTGACATAAGTCAGTGTATCCACTAACTTAACACCCAGCTTGTGCTGAGCACTGTCCTGAACTGGACCTATGGGAGTAAAGTGTGTTTTCTACTGATCACAGAGTAGGTCATAGTTTCCTCGGGGGCATTTCAAACCAAGACCTGATGGCTAATGAAAGGCAAACTGTGTTATTCTAATTTACATGGGCACTCAGCTGTAGACCTCTGACACATGTTCAAGGAGATCATGTCTGGAACTACTTTTAATCAGTCATAACTCCTGCTGGCATGAATCTGTAACAGGAACAACTTAATTAATTCAGTGCAAATGAACTTTACAGCTACCACGTAATGAGAACAGACATTATATAGCTATTCTTCATATAGCTGTGTAGACTCATGTAAAAGCATCATCATGCCTACAGTGCACTAGGTGCTTGTGTACAGTCATAATTTCAATCAACCAGAAAATGACAGTGCTCTGGTCTGTGCTGAATGTGTCTGTACTTCAGTACCACATATGCATATTTTATGTAGTTCTCCACCATAGCTATAGATTAAAATCTCTCTAAACCAAAAGTTGAAGGTATCCCCATAAATGAGATTGATTTTGTGACTTTCTCATCTTCTTTCACAACACTGTGGGTTCTCAGTGTGAAAGAAACTTGTACAGAGCTCCAGAAAGCCTCCATAGGTGAGGATTGGTGAGAGTTCTATAGTGATGGCCTATGGATGCATCTCTTGCACAACAGGTTTACCTAATTTTGGAAAGACAAAGGGAGGGGTAAGAAGAGAGTAAGAGAGGAATGGGGGGGAGGAATGGGGGGGAAGGAGGGAAGGAGGGAAGGAGGGAGGGAGGGAGGGAGGGAGGAAGGAAGGAAGGAAGGAAGGAAGGAAGGAAGGAAGGAAGGAAGGAAGGAAGGAAGGAAGGAAGGAAGGAAGGAAGGAAGGAAGGAAGGAAGGAAGGAAGGAAGGAAGGAAGGAAGGAAGGAAGGAAGGAAGGAAGGAAGGAAGGAAGGAAGGAAGGAAGGAAGGAAGGAAGGAAGGAAGGAAGGAAGGAAGGAAGGAAGGAAGGAAGGAAGGAAGGAAGGAAGGAAGGAAGGAAGGAAGGAAGGAAGGAAGGAAGGAAGGAAGGAAGGGGCTAGAAAGTGAAATTCAAACCCTAAAAATGTATAATAGTAGATGGGAGTCTCTCCCACTTCATTGTTTCCAAGGTGAATGGGACTGGCACGTACCCAGTCCCTTCCCACAGTCCCTGTGCCATTAACTAACCCAGCTGCCTAGCAGGAAGGGCTTGTGCAGCCTTTCTGGCAGTATTTTTTCAAAGGTGATTTCCAATCTTATTATGAATAGTCTAGAGGATGAGGTAGTGCATTTTGTCGTGCCCTCTCTGTGTTAACACCTCACTGGCTTTGGTCACAGGGCTGTGAGAGACTCCTCTCAAACACTGACAGAGCCATTTCTGAGTGGCCCTTGGCACAGAAGAACAGGAGCTGCTGTGAAGAAAGGCACTGCTGCCTTCCTTTACACAGGAAAGGTTTGTTCTGCTCCGAGGGCATGGGGAGCCTAGGGCTGTCACCATCCTATTCTTGTCAGCCCTTTCTCATGGAAACACTCCTGCTGAAGTACACAGGGAATTTCTACCAAGAATTCTGGTTTCCCAGTGCTGTGCAGGCTCATGGTAATTACAGAGACATCAGTCAGTGTTCAGAACATTATGCAAGACCTCAGCCATATGAGCTCACTTGATTCTAGGGAGCAGAATCCTGTGAAAATTACTTTCAGGGTCTGTGTGTTCCAAGCATAAGGAGGGGTCCATGTTTTTCTGTGATTAATTGCATGTTTACAGTTTTACTGAACAAAACCTGGCTTAACTTTGTGATAGGAAAAATGTCTGCTGAACAAAAGCGTCCAATTAACATGGCCCAATTAAAACTTTAAAAGAAATAATCTTCAGTTAACAAACACCAGATGTACTTGTCAGGGTTATCTCACTGCTGTTACATTCATCATTTATAAGCTCTGTTCATTTGAGCACTTTCTTGGTAGAGAGTACTATTGCAAGATTGTCTTTCTAAATATTATGCCAAAAATAACCCCTTTCCTGATCTTGAAACTGTTAAAACATCAGATTGAAAAAGAGGGAGAGATATTGGGAAGGAAAGCATGCTTCATGTTTCTTTAATACAAAAGGATCATTTAACCTATTTAACAGGTTGAATAAAAGATATTTTACTGCTTAGAAAAATCAGAAATGTGCATTGTGTAGCATTTTACTGCTTTGGGGGGGGAAATTAAGTTACTCATCTGCTAAAGCAGCACATGTGTGATAAGTGTAGAATTTGTAGAATTTGTCCCACTTCTTGTTGCCCCTACCTTGATGGAGTGGGGAACAAGACCAAGTTTTGGCAAGAGATAGTTCAGGGTACAGATGTAATTTTCCTCATCCAGGTCTCTACTGTCATTCTGCTTCCCACAATAATAGAGCACTATTTTATTCATATGGACTTTGTCCTTTAGGGGAAAGATGAAAATGTTTTAAAATTATATTGAGAGGAAAATCTGGTAGAGAGTCCAGCAGAGAAATCAGGGCCTTTAAGCTGGTGGGAGGCTGCTGAATGGGGAGGGAATTTAATCCAAGAATCCTGGGTTGCCTGTACCTCAGCTTTTTCCCCACATTTTAGTATTTTGTGGTTGTATTTAGGTAATTTTGTAATGTAGTTTATGATAATTTAATTCCTTACATTATTAACTAATTATAGCCTGTTATTTTAGATGACTGATGGATTGATTTAAGTTCAAGTATGGAGAGTGGGGGTGTTCTTTTTTCTACATGGTACTTTTCCAACAGGTCATGGACAAATATATTTGTTCCTGATTTTCTCTCCCCTCCCATTTTTCACTATTTCTAATTGTTTTGCATAAACTGAAATTTTATAAACAACAAATGGCAATGGTAGAAAGCACAGCCTCATGCATTATGGCACAGATAGAAATACATTCTTTTTCTCACTGAACTTTTGCCAGTTTTAGTGGAAGTCATACATATGCAGGCAAGGAATTGGCAGAGGTGTATTCAGGAGCTCTGTTGAATCTGTGGGAGTATTTGTGTACATACTTATGTGCAAAAGATAGAAAGAATGTTGAAAACTGGGAACAGTGTAGTCTGACAGCTCTGTGGTGACTTGTACAGTCCTCATTTAGCAATTTAATTTAAAAGACACTGTGGGATCCTGTTTTGGGATCCCGTGGGACCTCCATTTGTGCATGGCACACTGTTGTTTTCTCTGTCTTCTCCAATAACTGCAATGTACCAAAGTTAGCATTGCATTGAATTGCATTGCATTTTCAAATTAATTTTGAAGTGATTATGGTGTTAATACAAATTACAAATGGACAGCACAGAAACCAGAGTCTCCTGATTTTTGGTGTGCCAGCAATGGCAGTGGTAGTACACACTGCCCCCTTGTATTCATGCCTGAACAATGTAAGCAGAGCTGGAGAAGCCACAGCTGAATTGTTATCACAAGTCATGGATTAAAGCACTGAGAGCTCTCCCTGGAGAGCTCACATGGAGCCCCTATGCCCCAGCTCCTTTCCTGGCCCCACACATTAGGTGTGGTTGAGGTCAAGATGAACAGGAGCTGCTTGCACTTGCTCAAAGTTTCTTGCAGGCTCCCTACAGATGGAGGCAGACACCTGTTCTTTGGCTGATTTGTGAGTATTTCCTTTATAACAGTGGTGAATAGGAATAAATTTTTTTGCAAAATGAAGGTTATAATCTCAGCAAGTGAAGAAGCTTAGATCTTTGACGTGCCCCTATGATGACCATGGCAAACTCTGATCCTGGTTCCAACATACTGCTTGCTGTTCTCAAAGTCCTACAAGGCCAGAATTGCTGAAGGCTGTGAATTATTTAGACCTATTGGGTAGTGATATTTCCTTTTTGGGAACCAATTTGATGTAAAAGCAGGAAGTGCTCTTGTAGCTTACACTGTGTTAAAGCCAAGTCAAAGGTGGCTCTAGGGCAGGTGGTCCTACCTCATTACATTCTCATTTTTTTTCTGCTACATTCTTGCTACTTGAAGAGCAATTGAGACTCTAGTTCGACGTAGAAATCAGAATAAACCTGTGTGATCCATTCTTTGACAATCTCATTGTGAGAGGTTACTTCCCTTTAGATGCCAGGGAAGACTTGGTGTCTCTGTACTGCCCCCTCTTTCTTCTGCTGTACTCATTCATCATTTCTCCTCCACATGCTTTAACACCACTGAGCAGGGATACTGAAAGAACTTGTGCTTCAACAGTGCCCTAGAAACCTACAGTGAGTTTTACTAATCAAAGAGCAACAGAAAAATGTTGGGAATTCAATAAAGTGAAGCCTCAGCAATAATGTGAAGACTATGAATAAGAATTCACTCTGCTAAGCCATCCTGAACCCAAATCTTCATTTGTTTTACTTTTCCAAGAGATGTTTCCATCCTTTGGTTGCTTGCAGTTATCACAAAGGGATCTGTACAGCCTTAAGCAATAAGGCAATGTTAAGAAAGAAAGCAAAACCACTGAGACAGCCAACTTCCAGTCAGACATCCAAGGGGTAATTAAAATGCAGTTCTTCTGGATAGACAGTGTGTAAGAACATTCCATTATCATACCAGTGGAATAAAAGCTTCTAGGGATATAAGAGCTGTGAGAGTGAGCAGTGCACATTGGCTGCTTCCCTGTTTCTGGCACAACTGATATCGGTGTGTTTTCAATACAGCAAGAGCATGAGATGAACACAGCACAAATCACTGCATGCAACAGCATTTCCCATTGGTAGCAAGAGTAAAGTCACTGTTTAACCAAAATTCTGTAATAGTTTTTCTGAGGTTTTTTAAGCTGTAAATTGTAGCCTCATAAATTTTTTTGTAGTCTCTATTTGTTTTTCCCCCAGGCTGAAAGCTTTTCTGCTCATAAATGTATTAACTGCATAGGCAATCAGAAGCTGCTAATAAAAGAAAAAGTATATATATTTTACAGACAAATAAAATGCACAGATGAAACCAATCTAAGTAGCAGATTGTAACTGTACCTTCAGCATCACCAATTTGTGTATCTATAGGTAATCAATTCCTTTTATTTCCCATTATAAGCATAATAGTTCTGATCAATAGAATAACTTTTATCTAAAACCAGAAAGGTAAAAATAAAGCTTTTAGCTGAGCACATTGTAAGGAATTTAAAGGACCTTTTTAAAAGTACTTTTTATCCAGCTGTATTGCATTAATAAAAGGAAAGTTATTTATAACTCTCTTTTTTAATCACTGCCTTTTCCTCTTTTTGGAATATCAAAAGCACAGGCACCTTACATTTTGCTTTTAATTTGCTAAGATCAAGTGTTTGATTTTTTTGTTTCTTTGGGTTTTTTGTTAATGTTGTTTCTGAAGTTCTGTGGTGTGTCCATGTGCTCCCAAATCTATTAATTCATTTTTCAGACATGCAGCTCCATTGGCATATGCCAGTACTAGTCATAAATAAACCAGGCTCACTGTGCACAGCATCAAAGCATGTCCATGAAAAGATAAACCAGGGCCCAAGTGTGAGCAGGGAGACACAGGTCTGCCCTGGCTCTGGCCAGCTGTGCCCAGGTCTCTTCATTTCTCCTTCCCTTTCCCCAAGTATCTCCCTGTACAATGTGATGCTTTCTGATGGAACTGAAGTTGGAAACTGCTGCCTTGGGGAGAGCATGAGGGCCCCACATGATCAAAGATGGCACAGGCAACCATCACATCAGATTTCAGGCTTACTTGGTCCATTGAAATAAAAGTGTACTTCACAAGGCCAATATTGCTGACACAGCAGAACACAACTATATCAACTTGCTCCTTTTAAGTTCTTGGTTTCCTAAATCATTTCAAGGTGTAGAAACAGCATTCTTCTTACTTTTCTTTTAAATTGGTTCTATGAGAAGGTCTGAATTTTACAGGAAACTCTGTAGCACCACAGCATGACAGGATCAGGAAGCCCAGGTCTCTCCACTTTGAATAAAAAAGATTTGAAACTGTTTTTTCAAAAGGATTGCTTTATCAAAATGATGGGAAGCTCTCCTAGACTGCAGAGCCTTTTCTGGGAGGCAGGCATGCATCTGATCTGTTCTTCCACCCCTCTGTCAATCAGCAGTGCTGCTTTGCTGCTCTGCACCAGTAAATTTCTGGCAGCAGAGACAGAGATAGCTGCAGGTTTCCCTTGAAGTCTGTCCAAGCCCCCTTTGGCCAAACCCATGAGCTATGCACAGAGGGATCTCTGGGTCCCTTGGAAACAGAGTAAGCCTGAAACATTCCTCCAGAATTTATTAACTTTTCCTACAGCTTGACATTTCTTTAGTGGCTTGGCCCTCCTGGATTTCACACTGCTATCTTTACTGGCTGCTCAGTAAACCTTTATAGCTTTGTGGTTAACATTAATAACAGAATATAACAATATCTGGTTTGTATTTGAAGTCTGTGAATAAATCAAGATGACATCTGTGGGTACCCAATCCCCTCCCTGGCACCAGCACACACTGCTTTTGGGTGGCTGCTCCACCTCTGTGTGTCCTGCCCAGGACCTTGGCACAGGTTTGAGTGCACACCTGGCTCTGGGCTCTCAGTCTGTACACATGCAGCACAGCTCTTGTCTTCTTCTCATTCTGGGTGAGCTGCAGAGCTTTGTCCTCCCCACAGGGATGAGGTGTGGCAGCTCACACCCCCACGGTGTTTGCAGAACAGGATTCCCACCTCCCTTCACACAGACCTGGGCCACCCCTGTGTGACAGAGGGGACAGTGGTGTGAGCTCTCACATGGTATGAGCTGGGAGCACAGTGTTCTCCCACATAAAACTTCACTGCTGCATCTTTTGCTTGCTCTCTTTCCTGCTGTGTGACCAAGAGGGACATGTTTGTTCCTTGTCAGTAAGAAAGAGCACTGACCACAGAAGGAGTGAGTTTATCTTACCAGGTCCATGGAGTCCAAATGATGGGAAAGTTCATAGAAATAGCTCCATACTTCTATTTCCCATTACAATTATTTATCAGTTGGTCTTCCTCTGAATAGTAAAGGAATTATAGAGGACGTTTTTAGTTTTTTTAAAAAAGCTCAGTCCTGCAATTTTTTAGCATAAGCTAGAAAATTATAATTACAGTATTAAATTCTGTCATTTCAGTCTTATATTAACTCCATTGGAAAAATTGTATCCAAGAAGCTCATAGGAAACTGATACTAAACTCTTAATCTCCATTCATTTCAAAGAGTAGCAAATCTGTTTATGTATTATTTCCTGAAGAGATACTGGTTTCTCTAGAAGTTTCTCTCCCAGAACACTGACCAAGCTTAGGAGCACTGACTTTTTTTCCAGAGACGGAACTAAAATTAAGGCAAATCTTTGCAACAAAGTTACTGCAGGTTTGAATCAAATAATGTATATTCCCCAATGATGATTTGCACCAGATATTGGAATGGTGTGTTTTCTGCTCTGGCTTCTGTGAACCAGCCCTCTCCTCAAGAGGCAACGTTTTAATTTAATAGCCAAAGAATGAGTTGAAGAGGGCAAAGGGTTCCTTGGTGCCAGTGAGATAAATGGAAGGCAATATGCTTCAAGGGGGGTCCTGCAGTGATTTACAGCACACAGCAATTGTTAATAGGCCAACATTAGCTTTCTACTTCTCCAATAAATGTGTCGGGCTGGAATGCATGTGTGCAGCCCCTCTGTCAGCTTTATGGCCCAAGGAACTCATTCTATTGAAAGCACAACAGCTTTCTCAGCCCACTTGTGTTGGCTGCCAAACTTTCCCCTTGGTCAGTCTCTTCCCTTGATAACCCTTCTGAGGCTTGCTGTTTGCTGTGCTGTCCCTGCTCTGATGTCTGTGCACTGTGCTCAGGCCAGCAGGTCTGTGGCAGACAGAAGTACCTGGGAGAGGGCTGTGCAATAGCTTTTGTGTCTGCAAACAAAGGTCAGGGATGGCCACAGCTTGGAGCCTTCTTCAGGTGGTGTGTGTGCATGCATGTGTTTTTGTGTGTCAATGCTACTGTGCACTTAGTTTGAGTAAGAAATCACCACAACTGTTTATGAAAATGCCTAACAGGCAGCAGAGATTATGCTGAGAGTCAGACTCCTTATTTTTCCATACTTCTTCTGAGAAATAGGTAAAATCCTTTAAAATCTGCCAGCAGTGTTCTATTTTTTCATAATCCAGTGGCCTGTGATGCTATGTATGATTGTGTGGTACTGCTTTCAGGTAGGGCATGTGAACTTGTGTTGTGTCTCTGGTATCCTGCTGTACCCTGTCAGTGGCTGCAGCAGCTGAAGAGGGAATACCCCTGAAATGACCACTTGTCTCATGTCTGGAATTTCTTTGCTACTGGATTCTCAGCTGATTAAGGCTTATATCAGTGGGAATGGGGCATGCTGAACTGGACCTTGTATATTAGCAGAATGTGGGAAGAAGTATAAAGGGAATTAGAACAAGATGGACATATTTCAGAGAAGGATTTTTTTGTTCTGGAAGTTCACCAGTGAGATGAGAGCACAGAGTCTGAGAACAAGAGCAGTGAAAGTCAGTTAAGGAAAAAAAAAAAGCTTAAGAAAGTTTAACCTGCAAGCAAAGGTGCTGTAAAAACATCATGTACATGACAAAGTTGTTGACTGTTCCCAAGAGCAGTGTCATAACTCGTTGTCTGGGCTGGCTCCCACATACCAGTGAATCCTCCACCTGCCCATCCCAGCTCTGCCCAGGTGTAATCTAATCTAAGGGCTTCCCTGGAATGTCTGCTTTGTTTAGAGCCTGAAAATCTGAAAGCGTGGATAATCCCCCAAACAAAACCCTGCTAAGCCACTTCACTGCATTATCCTTTTGAGAGCAGGTAAGGTGCAGGGTGGGCTCATGTACCAGATGGCAGGTGCACTGCTGGCTGCTTTGTTCAGGTCTTCTGCTGATGGAACAGGGCTGGGAGTGGTGGGCAAGTGAGGTAGTGCAGAAAAGAGATGAAAGGCAGCCAATACTTTTGGGGATGGTCTTTCTGCACCAGTAAAAGCTGTGTATTTGGCTGTCTTTAGGGTTTTGATATTGGGGGAAGAGGTGTTTTCCTGTGGGGAGGAGGAGCAGATGAATTTGACAGCTGCTTAAAGTGGAGCATGCATTAATTTTTTAAATGTTTCATAATTCATTATTTTTAGTCTATTAAAAAAACCAAAAATGTTGTGGCCACAAATACACTGAAGTTGTTGTATTGATCATAGATGGGGAATTACCAGAAAACAAAATTTAGTATGTCTTATTTCCTGAAACTCATTGTCACTGAAATTGAAGCTAGAAGAAAGGAAGGGGGGAAATACATAAAAAATACTGTTCAACTTATTAATGAGGTGGGATTTTCTGATGGGAAAAAAATCACAGGGTATGGGGGAGGGAAACAAGCTTCATTTTCATGTTAGTAATGTATTCACTACATAAAATAGTTTAGGAGAGGTGTTTGGTGGAGACAGCAGAGATCCTTTCCTGTTCTCTCCATGTATACCCCCATGTCACATCCAAAGTGCTGATTTCTGCATGCTGCCTGCTGTAGCCTCTGAGGAGACCAGGATTTCCTGCCCTAAGGAAAAAGGGAATTCCCTACCTCAAGTGCATTTGCACTCAGAAATGACCATGTTGAGCAGACCTTCAATTCATTCAGAAATATTGTTCTGAATCATGACATTTTAAAGAGTGTTTACTCCCATCCTTGCAGCTCTGCAGTGACTCAAGCAGGATTCTGCTTGCAGCAGAGGCACTGCAGTTCTGGGAGATCTCTTGGAAGACAGCTGATAATTGAGCAAAACCCAGAGAGAGAGGGAACCTCTCCTTTCCTCATGAGGAAATTTCTAGGCTTCAGTGTATGCTTGCTGGTACTGCAATGCCCTGAGGACATGCAGTATCTAGGAGTTAATGTGGAGTTGTATGGATTAACTGTTCAGTTTTCTAATGTGGCAATGTGAGAAAAAAAATTCTTAATGGGGATTATTGTCTTGGTTGTGTAAATATGTAGTTAGCTATACTTAAAATACATTTTATCAGCCTCTTTGGAATCATTGCATTCTCTCATGTAAATATGTATTTAGGGCATTTTTAAAATGCAGGTTTTTGCCCTGATTATGTAAATATGCTTGTACACTAAAAATGGCAATTTCTTCTTTGCCCTCCAAGCCCCCCTTCCTTTTTTCTTCTTTAGAATATGTAAGTCAATTTCATGCTTAAGAAAGTGAGAAGTGCTAGTACAGAATATTTAGGGCAGGTCTGTGCAGCCCTTCTCAAAGAGCCTGTCAGTCCATCTAATAGAGCTATCTCTGCATTCCAGTCCTTGTTTTTTGCTGAGCCCGTCCATTAAGACTGTCAGAACTACCAGACTGGAAATTACTAGGCTGGCATTTTGGGCACAATCGACACATTTTCTGTACCTTGTGAACTGGAATACAAAGCTTGCTTTAGAGAAATATAATGTTCTGCTAATGACAGTACAGATAGTAACCATAAATTCCATTCCTTTACATCAGACAGAACTTGGATTCCTTTATCTTGTCTTCACTCCTATTAATCTCTTTTTTTCAATATTATCATGAGTCAGTTCATTCTGATTAATCATATTAATCAAATTTCAAGAACAAAAAGAGCCAGTTTTGACACCTGGGTGGAAATAATTTCATTTTTCTTAGCTGTCTAAAACTATGTAAGATGTCCTTTAGAGACAGTGGAGAAAGTCCAGTATCTCTGAAGAGTGAGCCAGCCCATCCTGAAATAGTGAGATGAACTCTGCTGGGGAGTTGAGTGCTTTTTTTTGGCTACAGAAAAAACCTAGCCAAACTTAAAGGCAGGTGAAATAAATCCTGTCATTCTTGCTCACTCTTTTATGGTACTTAAATTCTGTATAGGGGCAAGGACTCCTCATGGCTGCCAAACAGGGAGGATTCCTTTGATGGTACACACAGAGGTCCTGGTCCCTGATGACCCAGAATAGCTGTGACATTAGATTGCAAAGTGTCACCCTTGTACACCTTCCCTTCCCTTCCCTTCCCTTCCCTTCCCTTCCCTTCCCTTCCCTTCCCTTCCCTTCCCTTCCCTTCCCTTCCCTTCCCTTCCCCCTTCCCTTCCCTTCCCTTCCTTCCCTTCCCTTCCTTCCCTTCCTTCCCTTCCCTTCCCTTCCCTTCCCTTCCCTTCCCTTCCTTCCCCTTCCCCTTCCCTTCCCTTCCCCTTCCCTTCCCTTCCCTTCCTTCCTTCCCTTCCCTTCCTTCCCTTCCCTTCCCTTTCCTTCCCTTCCTTCCCTTCCCTTCCCTTCCCTTCCCTCCCTCCCTCCTTCCCTTCCCTTCCCCTCCCCTCCCCTCCCCTTCTTCCCTTCCCTTCCTCCCCAGGATACAGTGAGAACATTCCAGGGCTTTGGGAATGACTCTGAGTCCCAGAGCTGCCAAGCCAGCAGCTGCTTTGGGTTGGCACAGTGCTGCCCAGAGCTGTGTTTGCACAGTGCTGTCTCTGCCCCGTCATTCCCATGGGATGCAGGCTGGAGCAGCACAGGCAGCTCAGCTGCTCTGCCCACAGATAACTGAGTGCACTGCAGTTTGCTGCACTGCTTGGAGACTTCACAACCTGTCCTGGTGTGAGAGGAACTTTTGGTAGAGCATATCAGCTCCATTTCAGTGCAGACCAGGTGATCCACAAGATAAAAAATGAGGCACTCATCCCATCCATCCCATAGCCTGTTCTGTATACCTGCATGCTCTTTCAGTTGTATTTGGCCTGGTTGCTAATGTTCCATCTCTGCTTTGGACATATGGGGCTATAGAGGGAGGGGAGAAATTTATGGGGAGAAGAGAAAAAGCCAGACACGAAACCAAGTAAATGTTTCTAAGAAAAAGCAGCAACCAAATTCTTACTTAAAAAAAAAAAAAAAAGAAAAGAAAAACTACAATAATGTGTTCAGAGATAGGCTTTGCTGTTGCTGGCATGTTTATTCACTGGGGTTTTCCATCATCATTTCCATGTGGTGCTTTCTGATTGCTCACAGTTTTGTGGGTTTGTATCCAAGCCTCAGACAGAAAACGTTTAATCTTGGGAACTCCCTTTCTGTTCTCTCATCTTCCCACTAGTGATTGAGTACAGTACAAGTACTGTACAGTACAAGTTAAATAAAATCTTGTTTTCATGGTGCAGGGAAAGAAGGGACAGCAACTGACTGCATTTTGAGCCCTTCAGGCAGATCTTTAGCTGGTGTAAATTTTCACAGCTTCAGTGACTTTAGCAGAGCTCTTAGCAACATCCAGTGGCTAAGGAGCTACCTCCTGGTTTTTGCTTTCTCTGGTGAAGGCCAAAATTTGGGCTGGGAAGCCCAAATTAGCAGCCAGATGAGAAAGAACAAAAATGGTGACACAAAATGTTTTTTGTCATTTTAAACAGCAGATCAATGAGGTGAATGCCTTCATCCTGGAACTTTTAATTTTTGGTCACTGAATCAAGTTATTCTGCAAAATGGGGCATCCTCATACTCTGATGAATAGTATTTTAACCAGGCAAATGCACAGGCAAATATTTGTTTAAAATATGAGAATGGTGGGTGATGAAGAGGCTTCCTTTTCATTTCTTGTTTCTTATGGGTTGCAGACTGGAAATTATGCCCACTAAGCTGTGAGCACCATCTTTCCTAAAAAAAACAATGCATATTTGAAAAACTCTAGACATAAGAAAGCCAATTACTCAATGGAGGAATCTTTCTGTTGGATTGGTGGCCCTTGGATGAGTTCAGAAGAATCTTTTCATGAGCAGAACATTCAGGATGATAACTTCCTTGCTTCAGAAGAGAAAAATTGTGGTTGCCATGGGAGTAAAGACCATTCCATTTGAATATCAGCTGCTAATGTCCTTGGAAATGTGCCTTGCAGCCAGCACATGTGCTTGCTTTACTACACTGATGGTCTTTTTTCTGGTAGCTTGAGTTCAGATACCAGTGGGGAATTCAAGCTTATTTTTGTATTCAGGTACATTGCTTCAAAAATTTTGAGTCTAACTACTAGAAAGATTTTTCATCCTGGGAAAAGGTCTCCTTTTAAATCTGTTACCACACAAACCAGGGGATGCAGTCTTCAGATTTGTTGATACCTAGGCTGGCTACTGGCTGGTAAATTCTAAGATTTTCAGGATATATATTAGGTAATAGTAAACTATCTGTATATGAATTTAAAATGCTATATTTAGATGTCTTTTTGAGTCTCTGTGGAACATTTCTTCAGTGGATTAGGAGAACCATTATTCAATTTATTAGTAGGAACACTGCTGTGGTAGTAGTGAGCTGGACAGAAGGTTTAGTAGATTAACTTTATTCTTATAAAGCATCATTACAGTATAGGGCTAAACATCAGAAATTCCTGGTCTAGAATAACTATGGGTGGCCTAAATCTCTAAAAGTTAAGCTAACAGAGTATTTTTCAAAAAGGAAAGGGAAATGTATTAAGGAGAGAGGAGTAACAAGAGAACCCAGAGAAGGGGAAGTATGGATAAAACATGTTGAAGGAGTCCATGTGTTGCAAGTCATTGCTCATGTTCAGAGAGACATCTTTGACCATCCAATATCTTTCTTATTTGCTGTCTTTCTGAGGATGTTTGCTGCAGTTTATGGAAATTCAGGCTACTAAGGAATTGCCTTGGAGACAAATTCATTGAATGGATCTATGAACATTTGGGGGGTGGAATAAATGTTATTACTAAAGACAACCAAAGCAAATGCAAGAGAACATCCTGCACCTTTGCTGAGGACCTGGTGGCATCAGCTCCAGGCTGCTCATAGCAAGGGGCTCAGATTATCAAGCAGCCCCTAGACCAACATATTTTCCTGACCAGACACATGATGCAGTGCTTGTAGGTGACATTTTTCCCAGCCACAACTCTTCTTCTGATTTAGATAATTTATTATTTGGTCATTATCTGGTTTTTGCACTATGTAAGAGATTAGAGTATCAATATCTTGATTTGCAAAAGTCCCTTTTAGGCAGAGTTCTGAAAAGTTCCTGTAACTATTGACAGCACAACTTTGATAGCCATAATTAATAAAGTTTATTGTTTTCATTAGGTTCAGTAGGATGTTGATGGTCATTACCAGGGTGGGTAGGAAGAGGGAAAGGAATGTCAGGATTTTTTCCTGTTGCTTTTCTTGGGAGCCATGCCTAAAAGTAACAACAAGGCTGATAATTTATGTTTCTGTCCTCTGTATGGCAAAAGTTTAAAGGTTTTCTAGGGAAAGGAATATCACACAGTGACTGGAGTAATTCAGAATCAAGATTCCTTTGTGGGAGGTATCCTGCCCATGCTGGGAGGGGGACATATGGCTGGGACTAGGGGATCTTTAAGGTCCATTCCAAACCCTTAACATTCTATGGTTCTGTGATTTTGCCTCTGACACACTACTCCCCAGCTGGCAGCTACCAAAAAGGTACCTGCAAAAGGGGCATCCAGCCAATGTCAGAGGAGGGGAGAGTGGGTCTTACTGAGCATCTATAAAGCAGTTTGAGATTGAAGGAGAGTTCTACACAGGTGGACAACCAGTTTGTGTGTTGCTGTATATTAGACATCAACAAGATCTTCTCAAGGAGCAGGGGACCTAGATTTCACTGTGTGGCTATTCACCAAGGCCACTCCATTCCCTGTCTAATCCCAAGACAGTTGATTTTTTACATCTTCTGTTCAATTCTGCTGAGGCTGAGAAGCAGAGTGCTGGGTCTAGCTCTGCCCATGCTTGTGCCACTTTCATGGCTGGAGTCATAGGGACTGACTGAAGCTACTCCTCATAGAGCAGGAGAGAGTGAGAAATGTGAGTTCTCTGCATAAATTTGAGGAATACTGTGTTACCTCTACCACATCTGGGTGACCCCCTCTCCTGGCAAGGGATTGGCCTTGTATGACCTTTCAAAGCCCAACCCAAAATGTTCTATAATTCTATGACATTCACTTGAGCCTGGACAGGGTTTTCTGCCATTTGAGCTGTAAACAGCTCCTGTGCAAGAAATGTTAGCCAAGTGTCAGATTAACTGAATTGATACGTCAGCTAGAATATCATGTCAGATAAACACAGTGAATCCTCATTCTAGCTGTTATCACACACAGTATTCACACTGATCTGGTTGGTAGGTGGTGATTGCCCATCTGTGTTACCTGCTGGAGAAATTTTTTGGAATAATGCCACTGTGTTAGAAGTAAAATCCAAAGATGTGGCTAATGGCTGCTAACAGGCGTCTGTAAAATCTAGGAATTGAGCCAGCCATTGTAAATTTGGGAGCCAACCTAATTTGTACCAAACTGTTACAGGAATCTTGAGCTAGATTATTTTGGATTTAAGCTTTGGTTTTCTGTTCAATCATTGCTCAATGATGTCAGCTGAAACTGAGGGAGAAGTTCATCACATAGTATTTCTCCTCAGGTAAAAGCTAGCAGGGCTGTGAGTGTATTAGAAAGAAGCAACTCCCATGAAACCCCCAAGGATATTGTGTGCATGCAGCTGTAGGGGAGAGCATGCCAGAAGGCATTAAGCAACTGTCAGAAATTTCAAGAGCTGATAGAGACTTCAACAACAGCAGAACTTCAAAATGTTTGATCTCATTTGGACAGACTCCAAATTATAATGCTTACCTGAGCTGATCCTCACCATCTTCTCTCACCATTGATAGAAAATCACTTGTAAAAGTCAGTTTCATAGAACAGTTTGTTTGGAGAAATGTCATTGTTTGTAGGTTAAATTCTAACCAGACTAAGTGTAGCTGGAGTCCCTGAGCCTGCAGCCTCCAATGAGCTGGGCTGGTACCAGCCACAGGAGACACTGAGTGCAGGAGGAAAATGGATGGCAAACTGAGTGTGTCCTCTAGTGAGGTGGGAAATAAGCACATCCCTGGAAGTCATCTGTCTCCAGCTCTAACCAGAGTGGCAAATGCATTTTGAATACTGCACAAACACAGTGGGAAAGTGATTTCTTTTGGAGAAACTTCAGACAGTTGGCTCTCAGTAGGTCTTTGAACAACTGATGGAGCAAATTTTGTGTGCAGTGGGTATCTGACTGGGAATGACAAGTTTTCCAAATTATAGGCAGGAGGGTGATGTCATGCTATAATAAGGCATGCAGACATGCTGGGTCAGAGTAGAAAGAAAGATGCAAACATGAAGGGCAGCGTACTCCACTGGAATTTTTATTCCAGAAACAAAGACATGGTACTTTGCCAATGTCCTAAAAGCAACTGCACAGACGTGAGACCTTTTAGATTTAGGCAGCATTATCTCAAATCCCATTTGAAATGTTTTGCTGATTGTTTCTTTTACCATTTTCCCCCAGAAGATTAACTTGTGTTCGGGTCCTCAGAAGATGCTTTTGTGAAGCTGCTAATTGCAGAGCTGAGGAAAACGGGTCACACAGTACACTCAGCACTTCCTAATTAATACACAACAGCACAATCTTGCATTGAACTGGCTGCAAATGCAGCTCTGGCTGGCTGAACACTAATGACAGCACCTACTATAATAAGCCAATACTAGTAAAGAAAGCAAAATAGCCAGTTAAGACCCAAATGGGTGATGAAAGTTCTATCTGGATGAAAGATCATCCAGATCTTTTAATGTAATTGTATAACGACACAGACTGGCACTCAGCCTACCAGCGTCCATTTAATTAGTAAATAAAACACTCTGAAGGCCTTGGCTATATCATGACACACTTAGAAATCCATCTGAAAGTTCCTGGCTACATCCAATAAACCCAACCAAATCTTTATGGCTGACACTAAAAGTCTTTGTCTGAAAGTACATGGGAAGATGTGCTTTATTTCTGTATTTCTTTAATTTTAATGCACATCTTAGATAGCATTTCCATATATTTATGCTTGTCCATATACTTAAAGGACCTTTATTTTCACCATACTGCTTTTGAGGCATTTGGAGCTTTCTCTCTTGTGATGTCCACATCTCAGTCTGTGACTTATATGGAAAGCAGCTGTGCTGCCCTATGGGTTATGCAGTTCACAAAAGGCAGCTTCTGTTGAAGGCTTTGTAAAGCTGCAGAGGGGCCATCTGAAATGCTTTGTTTGATCACTTCTGACAAAAAGAGTTGGCTGGAGGATATTGCCAGCCCAGCACTTGTTCCTGTAAGTTGAAACGATATTTTTTTCTGCAGTGTTTAAGCCTGTGCTTTCTCTTCAATTCTAAAAAAATTATTTGACCTCTGTAAAAATTCTATTGTGAATTTAGAAGATATTTAGCCTCAAACCTCAAATATGTTTTATATTGTGTTTTTCTGAACCATAAGCAAAACTGTTTTGTTTTCCTTCCCTCAAAAATGCTGACCCTGAATGAATAGCTCACCGTTCTCCTCTTTTTGGTCTGTGATCTAATTAATCTGCATTTTCCCCTCAGTATGTGCTGTGCCTATACTTTTCCAGGGCTGTTTCCCACCACGCCCTGGGCAGCATCAGTGACAGGGAAGATCAGCACAACCATCTCTTGTGGCTTCCCCTCCTGGGCAGGGCAGGAGCTGAAACATGAGCTGCTGGTGGCTTCTGCCCAGCTCCAGGCAGGCAGGCAGAGCAGCCACCACTCTTGCCTGTGGCTGCAATGTTGTATTTCTGCTGGACAGGTCCCTGGGCACCATGTCTCTATGGAAATGGCATTACTTTGACTTGGGAGGTGTTCCAGTCAAGGACAAATGTTTTCAGCTGTAGTGTTTCTCCCTTTGTGATGGTTATAGTGGGTTACTCTGCCAGCCCTGGGAGCCCTCAAACCTGTTCCATGGGGAGCTTGATGGTGTGTTCCTCTGTCCTGTGAGCTATACATTTCAGATTTTATGCTGTAGTTAGAAAAGAATGGTTGTCATAGGATCACAGAATGGTTGAGGTTAGACAGGACTTCTGGAAGTCATCTTGTCCAATCCTCCCTGCTCAAGCTGGGACACCTACAGCCAGTTACCAAGGCTGTGTCCAGTGGCTTTTGAATAATCTCCAAGAGTGGAAACTCCAGGGCCTGTTTTTCCATCAAGTCATATTTGAGGGCTATGATATTGTGGCGTGAAGCTGTCAGGAGAGGTTTAGGTTAGTTATCAGGGCAAAGTTTTTCACCCAGAGGTTGGCTGGGCACTGGAAAAGCCTCCCTAGGGAAGTGGTCACAGCACCAAGCCTGTCTGAGATCAAGAAACTTTTGGACAATGCTCTCAGGCACATGGTGTGATTCCTGGGGTGTCCTGTGCAGGGACAGGAGCTGGACTCAGTGATCCTGATGGGTCCTTTCCAACTCAGCAATTCTGTGATTCTATGATTTAAAAGGCAGATTTGCCAGGAAAGGGTGTAAGGGAAGGTGGAGGGAAGGGGCCACCGAGTCTTTCCACATGCCAGCAGCTTTGCACTCTGCTCCTGCAGATGCAGCAAGGGCATTGTTGTCCAACTGTAACGCAGCAGACACTCCCAAGGAAGGCTGTAGGGAAAGTCAGAAACTAGTTTCAGAGACTGTGACTACATTAAGCAAGTAGCACACTGCAAAAGGAGAAGACCAGTTGGTGCTGAGAGCTGCTATTATCACCATATACACTCTGACAGCTGACTATGAACCAGCTCTAGTTTGGTACTGGGGAGCTGCATGTCCATTCGTGGTCAGACAACACTGAGTGCACTCCTGGGAGATATCTTCCAAATTAATTTCAGGGTAGAAAATATCCAGTTCAAAATCTCCCACTTTCTAAGGTGTCCCAAAATCCGGCAAGAGAAAATGACAGGTAGATTTGCTTCCAAACCATACCCTTAATTTAAGCCAAAACATTAACATAGATGCACCCAAAGAGGACAGCATCTCTTTTAGATGTGTTAGGAGACAAGAGCAGACACAGACATTGCTGAAGTTTCCCCTTCTGTGGAGTATCATTATTTAGGGGTTTTTGGTTTGTTTGCTTGGTTTCTTTACTATATAGGAGGTTATGAGTGTCTGAAAGTGCAGAGGTCAAAATGCTGGTTGCTTGGGAGCAATGTTCCTTGGAATCTGACTGCTGTAAATTAAAATTATGTCACCATTGTAAAGCAAGGCATTCTCAAGCAGGCTGTAAAAATAGACGCAAGGCATTAGTAAAACAAGTATGAATTGAGGCCATGCTGTTTGCATCCTTCAAACTCACCACTGTGGTGTATAGAACTTGAAGAATCTCACTGCCAGATAACCGCCACATGCTGTGCATTGTATATAACTGGAGCGGAAGAAAAATGAGACAGGCACACCCTTTGTGACTTTCATTTCTTAAAAAAATATTTCTCACTCCTGGTAATAAAAACTTAGAAGTTTGAGGTTTAGATCTGCCTATTATTGTAGGGTTTCTGACTCATAATTTTTTAAGAATATGTAAACAGTTTCTCATATAGATTTTTATGTATATATATCTTTTCTGTAATGCATATTAGATAGATAGATAGATAGATAGATAGATAGATAGATAGATAGATAGATAGATAGATAACTACTACAGAAAAGACTGACTCATTTTAAAGTGGTAAATAGAAGTCAAACTGCCTCAGCTTCTCTTTGATGTCTGTGTTTGACAAAGCACTTTGAAATTTTCGCTCTTTCTAGATTAGATCCTTCTGTGTGTTCTGTTATATAACCTGTAGTCAAGGAGGAGTCTTCAGTTGCACCTTGTGGCTTACCATAAGGAATTAATAAAAAACTGAAGCTAGAAACTGAAAGAAAGCAGGTTTAGATTAGATACTAGGAAAAAATTCTTTTACTATGAGGGTGATGAGGCACTGGAAAAAGTTGCCCAGACAACTGTGGATGCCCCATCTCTGGAAATGTTTAAGGCCAGGCTGGATGAAAATCTGAACAACCTGGTCTATTGAAAGATGTCCCTGTCCGTGGCAGAAGGCTGGAACCAGATGATCTTTAAGGTCCCTTCCAAACCAGGCCATTCTTTGATTCTGTGAGCCCATGAGGATTCCTCACTGCCATGGGAGTGAGGATTTCAGCCACAATATTTAAGTAGGATTCAGGAACAGCATCAAAGGTTGACCACAACTTATATAGTCTCCTTTATTTTTGTTTTTCTTTTTTTTTTTTTTTTTTCTCAAGCATTTTCACACTGTTAAAAGACACAGGAATATGCTTACCTAGGCTTTGCCACTGCAGTATTTTAAGTCAAAGGAAAAGAGGAGTATCTTGATTGTTGAATCTCACTGGACAGTAAATTAACTAAAAGTTAGTTAATAAAATCCACACTTCACCATTGGTGTGGCAAGCTGCCATTTAAGAATACTCATTGGAGCTGTCTATCACTGCTGTGTTTAATCCTTCTGAATTCTGAAAATGCTGGCCCTCTTGGGATGCTGGATGGCCTTTTTCCTGGTGCTCTGAATCCCCTGCAGAATATGAGCATATCTAACAACATCAGCATCTTAACCAAAGCAATCTCATGACTGAGTAATGGGGCTTATACCACTGTGTCTCACTGTAGCATCACTGGAGTGACATAAATAGAAATGGAGCAGGATTCAGCCCAATGCTGCTTTCAAGTAGTTTTGCAGTTTCCTTGTCAATCTGTTGGTACTGCAGCCTACATGTGCAGCAGTCTATTTTCTCCAGTATACTTGAACAGAGCCACACTAATTATGATGAGATCCACTTGGGTGTCTATTAGCATTAATTAAGGGATTGCAACTTTCAGATGAATAATCTTCTGTCTTCAGCAGACCCTGAGCAGAGCTATCAGGTACATGAAAGGTAAAAAGCAAAGGACAGATCAGGAAACATTATTTTTTCAGTATACAGACAGTTGCTGACCCTGTTGTTTTCCTATCTTCTGTCATGCTAAGAGACGATAAAAGGTGGATTATTTTCATTTCAGTCTTAGTGTCAGATTTACATCTTCATTTTAAAAAGCATTCAATCCTAGAAACAATCAACTAGCATTGCTGAAAATTTACACTTGCAAAAATATGTTCTTGCAAATAGTGTTTGCATTGTAAACTTGATTATTTCATCCTGGCTGGTGACTGGCAGTGGGGAGGAAAAAGAGGATGCTGAAGGGTAAAGGAAATTTTGGCATAAGGAGAACATGAAGATATGCTGAGATTGTTTCTTTAGTATTTCTCCTAAGTATGTCCCCTCTCACTGGACCTCTTCTCTTGCCCTACTAAGGTTATACCTAAAGGTAAAGAGTTGTGCTCATTTATCATACCTGGCATCTGGTGATTTCATAGGGCTGTGGCATCCTGCTGGTAACTTTAGCAGAATAATTCCTTGCCTTCTACTGCATTGCTGGCAAGTATCTAGGTCACTGCATCCATGCAAAAACCTTACTGGGATTGTTCCTAGACATGGTGTAAAGCATGATTAGAGATCTCAGTATGTGCTTGGTACATCTGTTTATCTTGCCCAGTGGAGTCTGTAGCCTCAGACTCTGCCTTGGGGAAATTCTCTGACAGCCTTGCCAGCTGGATACATCACAGTTATCTTACCCTCAGCTTCAGGAAAATAAAGCCCTCTTGCTGGGCTTGTGGTACTGTGGTTAAGAGAAGGGCCTCTTTTCCTTTGTGGCATCCTTGAAGAGTATCCATCACCTCTTGACTTTTGGCCTTTTTATTGGGGAGCAAGCTGAGTATATGTGCAGTAAAAAGGAGAGTTGTTTTTTCATTCCAGCAAGGGTATCTGTGCATGCTGCACCCTGAATTGCCCTGTGCTGCTGACCTTGCAAAACCAGCATTTGAAGGATTGTTTGTACAGTTTTCTTTTGGCAGGTCCTGGGCAGGGCTGCCCCCATCTCACAGCAGGGACGATGACACATGGGGTGAGCTTTGAGACTAGACTGACTCTGAGATCCAGCTTCAGCTTCTTCCACCACTGATGATGTACACCTCTCTAATTTTGGGTACTGACAAGTGGGGAACTCACTGGACAGACATACTTTTCCACTGGTACCTGTTAAACAGATACTATGTAGGGCTCTTTTACTGACCAGGCCATAACATGTAGAGAAACCATTCCTGTTGTCTGTGTTACCCCAAAATCCATCTCATTTTATGCTGGGCTTTTTTTTTCCCCCCAGTTTTACAGTTTATTACTTTACCATATCTTCCCTTACTCATCCTGTCCTTTAAGATCCTGTCAGTTAATTGGATTTGTTGCCCATTTTAAAGGCTATTCTGTTGTTTGACTGTGTTCTACTTGCAGAAAACAGCATAATCAAATATGAAGCACTTGAGTGC
This sequence comes from Muscicapa striata striata, assembly GCA_030060385.1. Taxonomy (NCBI): domain Eukaryota; kingdom Metazoa; phylum Chordata; class Aves; order Passeriformes; family Muscicapidae; genus Muscicapa; species Muscicapa striata. The sequence continues at coordinate 4,397,280 of JAREIS010000031.1, forward strand.
CTGAAAGCTTGTCCATTTTTGCTAAATCTGGTCTGTGGGACTAATTAACACTGCTGTTTCAAGCTGCTCAGCAGCACAGGCAAAAATTATTTTTGCTGCTTCAAAAGTAAAGACTTCTGGCAAAAATGGGGCCAAAGCTGGGTGAAGAGCTGAGGTGGGGAGATCTGCAGATCTGCTACTCCTGTGGAGCCTGGAGGACTGAAAGCAGCAGCTCCATCAGGGGGAGAAGATGCTTTTCACTCCTTTCTTTGGAAATACCTTCCCTGCCTGCCCATTGCTTTTGTGAAGTGGCAGCCACAATGCCTGGCCAGGGCTCTCCATGGTCAGTAGAAAGACCAGGGCCATTTCCCTGGTGCAGGCAGCGTGGTGTGCTGCCCTTGGACACCATGCACTTTGCCTCAGTCCACAGCCAGCCTTCATACACAAAAGAAATTACTTCTGCTTGTGAGTCTCAACTCTGCTGCATCTCAGCTTCAAGAGCAAACTTAATCAACTCTGAAGAGACTATCTGAGAGCAGTTGTCAGCCAGAATTGATTTAAGAGAAGAGTGAGAAAATTATAATCACTACTTTATGATCTATTGAGGCAAATTCTCTAGGTAGGTGGTCATGCCAAAGTGTAGTATTTTTAAAAAACAGGTTCTTTTATTGATGCCCCATCTCTTGAACATACTCTGAGAATGGAGGATTAATATTCTGGGAATAATATAGATCAGAAAACAATTTTATTTGTTATTTATTCAGCTTCAGTGAGATTTTTGTCTCTAGCAAAAGAGGAGGGAGGGGGGTGCGGGGGTGTATTACATGTGCTGCATGGCATGCATTCAGTGCTGTAATGGTGGTTAAAAATTCTTTGGCCTTGGAAAACAGCCTGAGGGATGCAGTGTTATACTTCTAACTGAACTGCAGCTTCCATATGAATGGCATGGCTGTATCCTGACTGTTACTGATTTTCTCGGGGTTACGCCAGTGAGACAAGTGAAGAAACTTGGCTTTTTTACTAGATGCTCAGCAGCAAGCCATATGCAAAATACCAGCTTTCAAAACAGTTTATCCTATTTTTTTCTAATATGTGGGGAGTTCTAAAAGAACCAATGCCAGTACATGCTAAACAACTCAAATTCTGGGCCCCAGACAGTGGACACATGGCACAGACCTTTGGGCAAAGTTAGAATTAACCTGTGCTTTCCAGCACTGGTACAACTAGCAGATTCAAGAGTCAAAATGCTAAAAATGCTTTCAACTTTTAGAAGTGGAAGGTTCCTCCTAAACATAGGCTTATAGTTTGATATCCTAGCATTTATATAGCACATTAAGACAGTTGATCTAATCTTTAGCCACAGGCCTTTTAGAGGCAAGTGAAAGATGTTCTGTGCTTAGAAAAATCTATTGCTGCCCTGATGTAGGTGCCTTGCTATGGGTGTAGATATGTTTTATGGTGTGTCTTGTTTGTGAACTCCTGTTTGTTGGCTCAAATCAGCTCAGCAATTCACACACTCCTGTCTCTGTTTCCAGTGCTGAAATGTTGACACTGACATTTTAGACTCATCTAACACACACAACTATGCAGAAAGCCAAAAGATGCTCTGGGCTTCCAAGTGAAATCAAAATGAATCTTCATTGCCAAACACACTGTGTGCCTGCAATGGTATGACAGGGTTAAGGTCTTCTCAGTGCTTGAAAAACCCAACTAGAATAGTGCTCCATGTTGGGGCTTTTTTAAAGGGCTGAATACAGTAACATTTTGGACGGTTTTTTTCTTTTCTTTTCCTTTTTATTTCTCTTCTTTAGACAGTGTGAATAAAGTGAGAGACAAAAAGTCCTTGTATGCTGTAAACTGTGATGTAGAAATTGAGGGGGCTGATGTCGATGGCTGCTGGCAGTGTGTTACAAATGTCATTTCTGGGCTGGAGTTACTCCAGTAGTGAGGGTCCTGCCATTGCAGTCCTGCCATTAGTCAATACCCATGATTGTAATACACTAAAACATAATGCAGGCATTCATAAATGGGTGATAGGAGAGGAGGAACTGTGAGAAATTTCACCCACTGGCTGCTCATCTCATTGCCTGGTCCTTGGCTGGTGTTTGGGCTGAATTACCCTGTGTTTTGGGTACCAAAGGAGGCTTTCCTCAATCATAAATGGCTCCCAATTGACATTTTTAAGACTCCTTGTTCCTTTTGAACAAAATCCAGTTTCAAATTTCAAACAAACAGTATTCCTGAGGCTGGAAGTGTAAGTGCCATTGACAAAATCTAAATGGTTTGCAGGGAGAACAGCAAGGAAGTTTATGCATTGGGCACATTCCACAAGGAACAGGGAGCACACCATTTTCCTCAGTTGCAGGAGGCAGAAAAAGTTTGATATTTGTGCTGGGAACAAGGGAAGGAGAACTGGATACCTACAGAAACATAACTTAATTGCTTTGAGACATGCAGGTGCCAGGCTGGAGGAAGAGGAGGCAGCCACACATTGGACATATTCACTCTGAGTTGGGTCCCCATCACACTGACCCAACATTACCTGTTTGATGGGTGCTGGAACCATAAACTTCCTTTTTATTCCACTGTGATCTGCTGTTCACTGGTGCTGGCAAATTTTTGTTTTTATTTCTACTAAATAAATAAATAAATAAATATTGCAGCCCAAGTTTTTAAGGCTGTTCCCTCCCTGGCTGTGTGCAGAGGACTGCAGATCTGTGTGCGATATAATGAAGGCCTAGGGGAGAATATTAGCACTTCTGAAAAGAGCTCAGGGAATTCTGGTTTTTGCTCTGACAACTGAAGGCAGAGGAGAGTTTTTCCTTTCATGTTTGTTTTCAGTACATAAAGTGATTGAAAGCAGCTTCCTAAAGAGGAGGATGGGGAAGGAGTGCTGAAAATTTTTAGAATTTCTAATCTGCTGCCTTGATTTTGCTGCTGCTGCACTCTCACATGGAGTCAGAGAGAGGAGAAGATGGGGATGCTGTTTTTGTGGGTACAGCTAGGAAAGCTCTGCAAGAGAGACCACTGTGGGGAGGAAAGGGAGCTTCTTTGGGCAGAACCAGCACCCCCAGCGTGCTGAGCCCATGCAGGCAGGCTCCAGCTGTGGAAATACCACCCCAGGAGCATCCTGCTCCCTCCTGCAGCATCCCAGCCAGCACCACAGGGGCAGGAGAGGGAAACACCAACCGGAAAGAATGAAAAACAAGGGGAGGATAGGCTGGCAGCTATCTTCTGAAGGAATGCTCTCATGTGGGCTGGCTGGATCCACCTGGGTTTGGTTCAGTTCTGCATCCTCAGAAGCAAAGCACTCAAATTCACCAACACAGATGGAGGGGGGGGAGACTTGTAGCCATGATGGCACATCAAAGCCAGATTCCCTGTAATGCAGCCACTTCTGTAGTGCCTGCATGTTAGACTCTCTTCTTATTTCTTTGCTTACTTAAGTGGCAATACTGAAGTGTCATGCACCCTGGGATAAAATAAACCTGACTCATCCCTAAAGAGAGGAAGGTAAAGCAGGTTTCTGCAGCACTGCTGCTCAGCTGGTAATGAGAAGTAATAATCAAAAGTAAAGCTTTGTGGACTCTGAATAGCTCCATAGAGCCTGCTCCAGTCTGTAGCATTTGTCAGGAAAAAAAAGCCAGTCAAATATTTGTTTGGCCCTCAAATTGTGCTAGCTGGATATTTTAGAAAAATTGATATTTTTATGATTAAGACTGTAAAGATGAGTTTGACAGGATCCTGTTCTTTGGTCATGGCTCTTTGGGCCCTCCCTGCCTGTGTCCAGCAGCACTGGGGGCTCCATAAGCACTTACCTGGAGAGGGACCACAGACTCCTGATCCAGTTGCTGAAGTTTTGCTAAATCCTAATCCAAAACACCTCTCCTGGCCAAAGTCACAAAGTGTATTAGGAAGCCCCTCAAGCAACTTTCAGGTCAAGTTAGGACTGAGTCCAAAGCCCCTCCACATAACTACAGATCATGCCTTGAGTTTTCATCTGGCCTGCATCAGGCTATCTGCTCCATCCAGCTGCAGAGGAGCTCGATTCCCAGGACTAGTCTGACACCTTCCTTGGTTCAAAACAACTGAGACAGGGTGGGCAAGAGACCTGAGAGAGTCCTGTACCTCCCTCCTGCTTTGAGCCCTGAATTGATCCACTTGTTTTGAGTGATGTTGATCAGGATGGTTATAACCCCAGACTTGCTATTAATAACCTGCTATTAATATCTCTTTGGCAAACATGAACAGAGTTCCCCCCCCTTGATGCCTTCTGCTTTATTGAACTCTTGCTTAGACTTCCCTTCACCTGTGTATAATCAGACCATGTTATCACTCCAACATGCTAATTATTTGTCTTCAGTAAGCAGTGCATTGGAAATGGGTGACTGCTTGATAAGAGAGATGACAAAAAAGTCACATGGAGCTGGATAGGAGAGCCACAGTTGACCTTACCTTTCACATCAGGTTACTTGTTGAATAACAATTCAGAAACAAGAGCTTGGCATCCTGAAAGAACTCACTGCTTTTAGCTAGTTCTTAATGAAAAAGGAAGAACAATGGTGTGTGTTGACATATATATGGCACAGAGAGGACTACCAGCAGCCAGTTAATAATCTTTGTCTCCCTCAGTGCTGGCACAGGTTTAAAACAAATGCACACAGAAACCATCCCAGGCACGTGTGCTCACAGATGTCTGCACACAGGCATGGTTTAGCATGAAGAATCACATAAATTAGCAGGATTATAATTACTCTTTTTTATCCTTTTGCTTTGAACAAACAAGCTTTAATCAGCACACGGGAAGCCCGTTTCAAACCTGAAATGTAATCCAAGGTCAGAAACTAAGGGTCACCACCCTTGACCGTGGACTGCACAACCAGGTGTGACCAAGAGCTGCAGTGGAAGGCAGCCTCTCCCCTTCCCCCAGGCACCTGAAGGGCACCATGGCCAGGCAGGGACGTGGGGCTCAGCATCCCACAGCAGCCCAGTGTTTGCAGAGCCCTGGGGCTGCAAAGGCAGCCACAGATGGGGGCACGTCAGCACCTCACTCCCCAGGAGCAAGGCAAGCAGCCGTGAAGAGGAGGGGTGAAAAAAAGCAGGAAGCTTATAAAAGCAGTTCCCCTCTCCAGGGATAATTGTGGAGGGGTTAGAGTTAATTAGTTTATATGGGTAACAGAGGTTAATAGGGTTCTTGTTTTGGTTTTTCTCTTCCTTTGATGGAGTGTGTCAGTTGTTTAAAGCTTACAAGCTGCTGAAATAAAAAGCAAGTTAAGTATGTGATCCAGGTGTTGGCAAGAGTTGAGGCAGAAGTGTTAAAAGAAAAAGCTTAGAAAGCTGGGTGGAGAAAAAAAAAAAAAGGAAAGGAAGGTGTGCATTAAAAAAAAAAAAAAACAACAAACAAACAAAAAAAACCAACAAAAGAAAAAAACCAAGCCCTGCATTATTTGTAAATCAGGTGTTTAACTAGTGGACAAAAAAAAAATCACAAGAGCAAACATGGAGATATTAAGAGCAGCCATCCTGCATATTGCTTTATTGACATGCACAAAAAGTAGTGCTGTACAGCTTGCCATTCCTTTTCAATGAACAGGAGGACACTGAGAGTTCAGTGCTTGTTGCATGAACTCCACAACTGCTTTTTCTGCCCAGGCAGAGTAACCCATGCTCTTATGTCCCTATTCTCTGAAACATACCTTGCAGCTATATGAAAAACTTTCTGACTTGTGTCAGATCTTGAGCAGGAGCCTCCCAGAAATACTGAGCTCACAATCAAAGCTCTGGTCTTCCCTCTGGTACCATGGAGATGTGAAAACAGTCCAGAATTTCCTTATGATGCTGTATTCATATTAAAGTCAGTAAAGAAAGTCAAAATAACCATAACAAATTATTCCACCACCTCCGACTTGCTGATTCCTACATGTTCCCCCAATTCCTAGTGCCACTAAATTTTTAGTGAATTTTTCTAAGCTCTGTTCCTCCTTTATATCCTGCTGTCTCTATTTCTGTGTATATTCACTGACCACTCCCTTCCACTGCTTCAGTCATCACCTGTTTTACTGGGAACTGTAGATATGAAGACGACCAACATTCAAAACCACTTCTGCACAAACACACCCACGAGGTCTCTGCTTAGGAACAGCAGCTTATCTTTCACTCCTGATGTTAGCAGGTCAGTTTAGAATGGAAATGTTCATGCTTTTTGGGAGGGGAGTTTCCAAACCACATGGCTTTTCTTTGCAGATGTAACCATCATCCCTCCTAAGAGTTTGGATCAGTTGCAAAAGCAGAAATCACCCTTAAGAAATGTGTGATTCAGTGCCCTGCAACCTGCAGCAGAATTGGAGGGTGTTGGAGGGAAAAACACCCAGTTAGCAGGCAAACAGCTTGTGTAATAAAGTAAATTACCAGCAAATGGCATGAAGATGTTTTATGCTGTGTATCATCAAGTTCTGAGGTATTCAAGGATGCCCTGTTGGAGCATCAGAAGGAGAATGGCAGTCTGAGGGAGCCAAAGCTGTTGAAGGAGATCCCTGGGCATAGGAAGGCACTGAGTGCTCACATCACCACTGTGGGAAAGCTTTTTAGGAAATAGTCCTCTTCTAAGCTGCACATACATCTGGGTGCTACTAGTTCCAAAATATTTTGCAGACAAGCCTCTTGGCTGTTTTACAGGAATCATCCAGCTGGAAGCTAGCCTAACCTGCTACTGCTTTTGCTACTGCCTGGGGAATAATTTAAAAATATCCCCCTCAAGAAAGAGCAAATAGTACAGCTCTATATTCAACCTTGCTAAGTGACATTTGGAGCATCTGGTCCCTGATGTTTGTGGCCTGCTCCAGCTTCTCTTCCCTAGGACATTTATTCACTACAAGACAGATATGGGGAAGGAGGAGGAGAGAGGATTCCTCTCACAGTCACTGAGAATTTGAAAAGAAAGTCCTGCCATCCTGCCAAACCCATCTCCTTGGTGTCATGTGCTTCACATGTGCTTGCCAGGTTAGAGTAGAGCAGTGTGGTCACTTCTGCTGCAGCCTCTCTGCATCTGTCTTTTGCCCTGTGTTCCTGGAGGGGAGCAGCCTGGGGGAAATAAATCTCTTTTCCAAGAGAAAGTAGCCCTGAGTTCATAATACCCAGACCTGGAATATCTTTGGAAAATGCAAGAGGAGTGTATTTACCATCAAAGGAAAAAGGTGGAGGGGCAGTGGAGAACTTGTTGCCACCAACCAGCTCTTTGTTTTTTTGTGGAGAAAGCTTCAAGTGCATAGGAGCACTAACCAGAAAAAAGAGCAATCAAATGTGCTAAAAAGCACTGCTTTCCACTTGCAAAAAGTCCTATTTAGTACATGTTTATGAAACTTGTCTCAGATGTTCTAAAAATAGCCTGCAGGAACAAGTCTTCAGCTCGCTCCAGGAAGCCCTACAAGTTCCTAGCATAGAAGTGCAGCTTAATCCTGATTTTCACAAAAAGAACAATTATTTTTAGTGCTTTTAAAAATAGACTTTAGTTGCCCAGTGCTGAGTTGTGAAAGCAAAATATGAAAGATGTGTCAGTTCACAGGAATGTGGCACAAGTTGATGGGTTCTGAATGACCAGAACGTCTGACAGTAATAAGGTGGTTCAGGTGGGTCAGGAGGTGTCAGGGTAAAGATTTCAGGCAAGGCTTGCAAAGAAGAACAGAACCAAAGCATAATGCCTTCTTCTGGCTGAGGTGCCAGATATCTTCAACAGGAGAAATGTTGCACAGCTAGTTGGATAGTTATAAGGAATATAATTTGATATGGTTAAGTCATTATAGAAGCCCAGGTAAACGTGGTCCTAGTGAAATCAAAAGCCCATCTCTCTCATCATTCTGTCATCTGGACTTTGACAGTAGTCTCCTGTGGTTTGTAGATGGGTCTTGGAGCACAAATACTTTGGAAGCATTCCTATTTGTTGTCTATTGAAACTTAATAGATTTCCCAAATTTCCCACCTACTCTGCACATACTAAAGCTTTTGCTAGGAAGTCAGGAGTGGTGGCAGCTGGCTTCTGCTAGAAGTGCTAAAGCTCAGGTGAAAGGCTAAACACCTGACAGATCCAACACTGGCCTAGCTGGAAGGACCCACCAGAAGGAAAAAAAAGGAGTACAAGCTCAGCACTTGCTCCCTCCTCTGTGGGTTTATCTCCAATAATTGCCTTAACTCCCTGGTACTTTGACTCCTGGTGCAGGTTAGTCATCTGGGTGACTATTGCCTTTCAAAGGTGTCAACAATCCTAATGTGTCTTTCTGAGAACATGGAGGAAGACAAAAGGAGAGCAAGAGTTTCCTAAGCTGACTTTGCTGATACAGAAAATAGGCCATGTAACTACAGTTCAGCTCTTATTTAGGATGATCTGTATCATATATTTCTAGCCAGCTTTTTTCAAAGACAAGTATCTCTAACAATGCTTCAGAATGCTACCTTACTAACATATATTTCCCACACATAAGTTTACTGGTCTGCTCCAAAGGATGCAGCTGGAAGGTCTCAATTTGGCTGATATGCCTTGAAAGTGATGGGATGGAGCTCATCTGTCAAACAAAGCTGAGAGAGATATGAGATACTTATCACTTACAGACAAAACACCTGGCTGTCTGGCTTCATGAATGGTAATTTTGCAACTCAAAAAACCCCGAAAAACCACAAAAAAACCCCTGAAAACACCCACTCAGTTTCCCTGAAAACTAAAATAAAAATATTTCTATAATATTTCCATCTGCCTGTATTTCAGTTATACAGAATCCAACTTAAATTCCATGGAAGAAGCAGTGAAGAATTACCTTTTTTCCCCATGGTTCTAAATATGTTTAATTAGTATTCACTTAAATATATTTATATAATATTCACTTGTAAACTTGTGAGCTTTTTCCCTTTTTGTGAGAGCATGTGCATGTATGTTTTCAAGCATTTTTAGTCACATCATTCAAACTATGCTGGGTACATAAAATCCCCTTTAATAATCTAAGTTGTCAAAACTAAGAGAATTTTATAAATAATCAGTAGAGCTTCAAATTGAATAATGATGAAAATATTGAGATATATTTGGTCTGCTGTTGTAAACATGCATGTGACTCAGCAAGTGTGGTTTTTGTTATTCTTGCCTTCTGTTTTTCATGCAGTCCATTGCTTCTACTCCCCCAGGAAGATGGATTTTGATACAAAGTCTCTGAAAAGTGCAGTGCCTTATACAAACAGGACCTGCTTGTAAAAATAGGACTGACTTACTGAAACACAACTGTGTTGTAACTAATGTGGCTAAACAGATTCTTTTCTAGGGAGAAGCAGCTCACACAGGGAAGCACCACACCGGCTTTCAAAATGGGCAAAGCTCAGTTTCATACCCATGGATACTTTCAGCTCTAATGCCTGTAACTTCACCATGAAATGTCAGTAAGACAGTTCAGTCTAGACCACACAGTTAATGAAAAAACAGGATTTTGTGACAGCTGCTGTTTGTGTTTCTCTCTTTGCTTTGCATTAAATGAACACAGACACAGAAACTTTTGAAACAGAAGTAGCAAGCTGCAGAAGCCAATTTAACAGGAGAGGGTAACCCCAGCTCCATCAGGCCACTGAGTCACAGGTGTTGATACTGCAGGTGGGAGCAGAGATCTACAGCCAGAGCTAGCCTGTGCCCCAGGCTTAAACCAGCATCGCCTAAGGCTGGACATTTAAAATACCATTTAACCAAACAGTTAATTGTTTGCCCTGAAAAGGCTCAGGCCCCGTGAATTCTTGCAGGGTTTCCCGGCTGCTCAGCCCCAGGGCTTGTTCCAGAGGCACTGGGTGCGGACACCTCTCCTGGGCAGCGTGCTCATCTGCACCTCTGGGACACGGAGTTGGAGCCATGCTCTTGAAACAAAGATCTTCCCCTGCATCTTCCCACAGTAATTTATAAGCAACCACTGCCAAAGTTTCGGAGGCAAGCTAAATATTAGATGTCTGTAAGCTTAATTGCAAGCTGGAGAAGGCAGGCAGGAGGAACATAGAGCAGTTCACTAACAAGAGTCATTGTCAAACCACTCTGGCTTTGAAAGGGAGCATTAATGTGTCATTTACTCTGTGCCCTGGCTTCCTATAGAGCACTCCTAATGAAAGAGCTCTTTGTGTGGGAGGTCACTGACTACAGAGAACAGTCACAGACTTTGTGGACATAGCCATAAAAAAGAGAGCCTGTAGGCCAGGGCCGATCCTACAATTAGCTCCTGTCTGTGTGAGTGGAAGCACCTGCTCTTGCTGCGGTGCTTTTCAAAACCAGAGACTTTTAAAGCTCTGTCTGCTCCAGGGGTTGCTTTTTCCATTGAATGACTTGCCTGTGTTCCCACGTGTGCACATATTGTATTCCAAGCTCAGTGAGAGCACCAAGAGAAACTGCAACAGGAGGTAAAAGACAAGCCTTGCAGAGGGCAGTGCTCTGGAGAGGGGTCAGGCAGGCTTTGCAGATGTGACTGACAGTCCCACAGACCTGTGACCATATGACACGAGTTTTTAAACCCCCTGGTCCTTGCTGTGTGTAGGTATGGTGTGCTGCATTGCACAGCTCGGGTGTGGCAGTCCAGGGTGTTCCCCTGGCTTCCCTGGATGCCTCCAGACCCTCCTGGTGCAAGTCAGTCATCTGGGCAGGGGGCTCAGAGGCCTTGGCATGGTGCCCAGGGCTCCTGGGGACTGGACTTAAATCCCTGGGAAAAACTGCCAACATGGCAGGAAGAATTACAAGTCACAAAAAAATAAGTAGAGTACAAATTAGATTGTTAGAAGGTAGAAAAGTGAATTTTTAGAAATGTTTATATTAGGGGGTTTGAGGCTAATATGGAGGATTTGGGGCGTGGTATGTCTTTTCTTTCTTCTTCTTCATGCCATCCATTGTGCCAGGATGGCATCACTGGATCGGTTTGGGACAAAGTTAGTGTAATGAAATTGTCATGTATTAGAAAGTAATTGTAAATATTAGGTACGTAATTTATAGTATAAAAGATAAGTCCTGCCCTAAGGGCAGGCAGCATGCCTTGGATCACCATGCTGAACAAACCGCTGTTAGTTAGAGAAAGAACTTCTTAGATAAGAAACAATAAACCTCAGAAAACAACCTCCTGAATCTTCTTCAGTGACCAGCTGGGAAAACCTGAACTCTAAACCACCTACATGTCCTGCAGGGCGGATCTCAGGCTCAGGAGACCCCACAGACAGTGACACTCGGGCACCACATTTTGGAGCTGCCCTGTCCTCACCGTGCCAAGCAGGGAGATGATGCTGATGCTCTGCAGCTCAGGGCTGCAGGTGTGGAAAGGACTGGGTTGTGAAACAGGGCAATGTCGACCTTGGTGGCACATGTGTCCCAACAGATACAAGAAAACAGCTAAACAAACTTCTACAAGGAAAAGTTACACCTGCCTTAAGTAAAATGCAAGCACAAGTCCATTTTTAAGTGTGCCTATAATGCACACAAAGGTGACTCAAGAGAAATGAGTGTAAAGATGCAGATGTTTTTCAATTTCAGCTGTTGACATCTATTTTGATACAAATATGTTTTCATGCTAAATTAATCACTTTCCTTAATTGTCTGAATGTCTCAATTGTTTCAGGAGCATTCAGTAGGTTTTCAAACACCTGAAATTATTATTGGTCCATAAATAGTGAGCTGCATGTTTAAAAAAAGTCAGAGTCATTGGAAAATCAACTTTGCCAAAAGATATCTCTTCTAAAAATCAGAGTTAATTTTAAATGCGTTGTCAGCTTACTGAGTTATTTTGCCTTTGTTTGCCAGGAGAATTTAATTTTCCAGTTTCAAGCAAAATTCCTTTAAGCAAGTCAGGTCTGGGCCTTATTATCAGATAATGTAATTCGTGGAAAAGATCTAGCTATGCATAGCAGGCAGATCTCTGTCTAAATGGACAGCATATAGCTGGCCATAGTGAATAGCACATCTGCCATCACAGGTTCCCTTCCTTGCATTCAGAACTGGGCAGGCTGGACTGACTTCAGGAGAAATTCCTGGGCACTTAAATACACTGGACAAGATGAATTTCAAATTTGAAATGTTTGAGGATAAAAATAGGATAAAAGTGGGATTAAAAAAACCCACACTGGTGTCATGGAAGAGGATCTTTTGCTTGCTGTAGAGGATGCCTGAGCTTGGCAAAAGCTCAGCAGAATTTAGACCAAAGACTTTCAAATTTGCATTACATTACATTACAGCCCATCTGACTTTATCTTCATTTCAATGGATTTTTAAACATGTACCATAACCCACCTGTCAGTGAAGTGGTTATTTTGCAATTAAAAAAAAAATAAGCCACTCCAGCCCTCTGACAACAAATTGGTAGTAGAAAAGAGAGAATAAAGAAAGCATTTATTGCAGTAATTGCCTAATGCAGTTGTTTATTTAGTTCCTGTGGTGTAGCATGAATTAGAGGGCTGTTGCTGAGGGTTGTCAGTCAGGAGAGAGGAAGGAAAGAGAGCCCTCACTGCTGGTGGCCTTTCACCTCTGGGAACAGGAGCTTGGTCTGTCACAGGGAGCTTTTCTATGCCCTGATGGCCAATCTTCAGGCAGGAGAAGCTTTGAATTGGGCAACTGAGAAGATGTAGGTCAGAGCTGAGGCAGTGATAGAACTTGCCAGAGGGATCTTGTACAGCTCAGGGATGGGCTAAGTCCATGTGTGTGAGCACTGAAATTAATACTGCAGAAAACCTGGAGTGTGGAAACATCCAAGTTATGCAGTAGATGGGAGTTTGGGAACATATATAATCAACATCATGAAAAAGAAACCTGTACACCTTTTTAGAAAGTACAGTGATGTAGATCCCACTGTATGCCACATTATTCTGTGTTTTCTTAGTCTTCCAGTTATCCTCCCTTTGCTAGTTCATGTTCTTCTTAATTTTAGCCACATATTTTCCTGAGGGCAGGCTTTGGTCTCTCCTTGCTAGGAGTAAGGAAAAGAGAGGTGGGGAAAATACTCTTGGCAGGCACTGCACTGCAAAGGCTGAATTAAAAAGTCCTGAACGTTTTCTTCATGAGAGAGTCTCCTTGTCAAGCTCAGAGGATGCTCCAAGTCCCCTGTGCTCCTTGCCTTCCCAAGTGGCTGCCTTGTTGGCAGAACAAACATGCATGCCTGAAAGAGGGCTGAAATACAGCAAGCCTGGGTATTTTCATTTTAAAGAAGTAACCATGGTTTGCATTTTGTAGCTTATCTCCCTTAGTCAGACAGCTGACAGGCTTCTTGACTCTACTGCAGGCAGGACTGCCAAACCTGTGACTTCAAGAAAAAGCATTCTGCACCTTCTCAATGCAAAAGACAAATGCTAAAAGAGACCACAGTGGCTGTGCTGTCTTCCCTACAGAAAGGTGGATCATCTGTGAAGCTCAGCTAGTGAAAAATGGTGTATTTTGTGAGAAATAGCATCACTGTCAGTGCTGATGCAGCCTCTGCTTCTGAAAGCCAAGCAGCTTTGCAGAGCTCTTTGCCTGGGTGCCATAACTGGATTTCTTGGCATCATGGAGTGGTGAGTTCCCATGCTGAGCACCAGATACACAGGAACTCACAGGTTATGAGATGTATTTCCTCATCCCCTCTGCAACATTTATTCTGGCCATGTCTGCCTGTTTCAGCTCCTTCTCCACCACAACCCACTGATCTATTGGACAGACGTGGAAATCATTTTCAGAAATGAACATGTCATCTGCTACTGTTTGCTGAAAGGCATCCCTCTGCTCTAGAGGGAATTAAAGCTTCCATCTGCTCCCTAATGTGAAAAGTATGTATGGGCCCATGCAGCAGGGTCACTGTGTTAGCAGGCTCCCTATACTGGAGGTTTGTAGACATTTGATTTGAGGAAATCAGGCCACTGCTCTGCAATTACTTCATTAGGCCCACAGATAATCAGATGAAGATTTGAAAAACCAGGCTGTTGGGACTTTGAAAGACATCCAGTTCTTCACATTCTCTTTTAGCTCTGTTTTGTTTAAGTACAGCATGTGCTTGAAGTTGAGAAATGTTAAGTTCCAGTGGGGCAATGTTTTTATTGTGCATTCAAATACTACACGTTATCCACGAGGACAAACTACCCCAAATCCTTCATCTCATGCATGTTGGAAAACTAGGTGTGCATCTTTCTGACAGCTTGGTGGCTGCAAGAAAGAGATTTGAACAGAAGAGTGATGAGGGGCTTGTGACACCACACTCTTCCTCTGTCCATGCATCTCTGTCCCCACCACTCACCAGGGCCTCTCTCTGCCTCTGCTGCCTTATTTGTGTCATAAACTATTTTTTTTCTGGTATCTGCAGCTTTAAGACAGGAACTCCACAGCAAATAAAGGAATTAATGTAATGAGGAAAAAACACTGTTTGGCCTAATAACAGTACAATTAGTAATACTAAGAAGCAGATGAGGGCAGGCTTCTTGTTTGGCTGTAATCTTTTGGCATATCATATTTTAATTACAGACCATGCTACCATCTGGAATATTAATCATCTCTTGCTGTCATTCTTCTGGATTATTTTGTCCAGAGAGAATGAAGTCCACCTTTCTCTGTAGTTGTTTAATTTATTTTCTTTTAAACTGGCTACATTATTTTGAAATATGCTGTAGTCATTTTGATAGATTAAGTTTAACCAGAATGAAATTATTTGCTCTTGGAGTTTGTTTTGGGTTTTTTTAAATTAAATTCAAAACTCATTCCTTTTCTTTAGGATTGCTTTAAGTTCTTTGCAGTCACTCATTTCATTAATCACAAACATAGCCAAGCAGAAATAGATAATTTTTATAAAATATGTCAATGAAGTGATTTCATTAGCAATCTGAGAAGGAAGAAAAATAATAATTTTTGTTTTTGTTAATTAAACACTTACTAAGAACTCAGTAGCATGAGGGGGATTGTGTAACTAGAGAGCAATTAGAAAGAGAATTGAAATAACTTGAAATAAGATGAGACACTGCAAGTGAAATCTTGTCTCTAAAACCAAATTGAGTTTTATTGTTGGTTTCCTATTGCAGATGTTGAAGGGATGCTCATTTTTCCTGAACATTTAGCTGAAATTCATCAAACTGCAGTGTGCTCCTGAGAACACTGATACCAGAGTCTAGAATTAAACTATATGCATCTAGATAATAAATTAGGCTTTGCTTTTACAGAATAAAAATCAGGACATTGCTCCATGATTTTTTTTTTCTCATGCTGACTGGGCAAATCCATTTAAATCTCTGTGCCTTAATTTCCCTGGAAGATCCATTAATAATGCCTGCTATTGGAAAGAGCAGAGACATTACCATTGTTTTGAGATCTTTAACTAATTTCTTTCTCTAGGCAAAAAAATAATCTTTTTATGTTGACGTTATTCTCTATGGAGTTGGTGCTCACGCAGATGGCAAAGTTTGTCACTGTGGACAGATTCTGCAACTTGCTATGCTGGCTTATTGATCTGGTATCCTCCTCTTCTCTTCTCTTCTCTTCTCTTCTCTTCTCTTCTCTTCTCTTCTCTTCTCTTCTCTTCTCTTCTCTTCTCTTCTCTTCTCTTCTCTTCTCTTCTCTTCTCTTCTCTTCTCTTCTCTTCTCTTCTCTTCTCTTCTCTTCTCTTCTCTTCTCTCTCTTCTCTCCTCTCCTCTCCTCTCCCTCCTCCTCTCCTCTCCTCTCCCTCCTCCCTCTCCTCTCCTCTCCTCTCCCTCCTCTCCTCTCCTCTCCTCTCCTCTCCCTCTCCTCTCCTCTCCTCTCCTCTCCTCTCCTCTCCTCTCCTCCCTCCTCTCCTCTCCCTCTCCTCTCCTCCTCTCCCTCCTCTCCTCTCCTCTCCTCTCCCTCTCCTCTCCTCTCCTCTCTCCTCTCCCTCTCCTCTCCTCTCCTCTCCTCTCCTCTCCTCTCCCCTCCTCTCCTCTCCTCTCCCTCTCCTCTCCTCTCCTCTCTCTCTCTCTCCTCTCCTCTCCCTCTCTCTCCTCTCCTCTCCTCTCCTCTTTTTTCTCTTCTCTTCTCTTCTCTTCTCTTCTCTTCTCTTCTCTTCTCTTCTCTTCTCTTCTCTTCTCTTCTCTTCTCTTCTCTTCTCTTCTCTTCTCTTCTTTCTTTTCTTCTTTATTATTAGAAAGTCTCCTTTCTCAAACAACAGTCAAGGAATTTTGCGGTGACACTGTCTTGGAAAGAATTGGAAAAAGCAGTGAGGTCCATGAGCAGTACTGAACAGGGAGACAGGCAGGCCTTGCCAGGTTGGAAAAATGCACAGAAAATAACAAAGTGAGATTTGACTTGTTAAAGCACAAGTTTAAGCTCTAGGGAAAAACATGAAACATGGTTTTGATGTTTTGAAGTGTGGAACATGGTTGTGCTAAAAGAGCATGTGGGAAGGTGGGCAGTGCTTCACTGACTGGCTTCAAAGAAGATTGAAAACATAAAGTGTTATGGACAGACTTCAGGATCCAGGAAAAGAAGTAATTCCTGTCTCCATGAGACTTGGTTTGTAACTGGAAGTTTGGGGTTAGTTTTGATCTGTTGGTTGCCCGAAAAATGGAGGTAGTTTGGTTAGAGTTCAGTAAAGGGCAGCAAAGATGGAGCTGGAAGGGTGCAAGGCTGCTAATTGTCTTTGCAAGAATTAAACCTGGCTTGCTTGGCAGTGCCACAACAGAGGAGGAGACACAATAGTCTGTGCCTGTAGAGCATGTAAAGATCAAGGCAGGAGAAGATTACTCACAGAAGTAACCACTGACTCTTCAAAGTGAGAAGCATCCTGATTTTTCCTGTACTGTGCAATAATTTCCAAAAGCAGTACTGAAGATAGGGCTGCTGGAGCACATCAAACGACAGCAATCAGTGAGTGTAAAGCCTCTTAGGCCCACACCATATCTGGCTTACCCTGCTGAAAATACTAGAGCAGCTCCAGGCTCAATGGACAAAACCCTGCCTGAGTCACAGCTTGACCCATTTTCTCTGCTATTTATGGCAAAACAGCCTGCCACACCTGCCATAGGCTGCATGCTGTTTATGGCTGGATTGGAGAGCAGTGGCATCCATGGGCACATGGCTGTGTTTCCATGGGGAATTTGGGGGATGGGTAGGAGATGGCTGCCTTGGCTCCTGCGGATGAGGCAGGGCTGCAGTTTTGGTGGTGGGGTGAGACCTGCTTGCCCTTGGCTGCCACATGTGTGGCCCATGCTTGGCATGTGTTTGGCTGCAGTGAGAGTGCATGACTTGCCCTGGGAGGAGCTGGTGGGGCAGACTGCACAGCAGGACAAGATGCCATGGTCCTCTGTGACCCCTGTCCCAGACACCAGAGAAGAGATTGGTCCAGGAGTGTGCTCCCCATGGTCCTCTTTCGAGTTTTGGCACCAGACTGCAAGTCCAGTGGACACAAAGTCCTCAGTGACATTCAGTTCTGCAGACTAGCTCCCATTTGCCCTGCACCACAGAGTCCAAGAGGAAGTTCTCTGAGGCCCACGTGCCTTACACAGGTGACAGCCATTGCCTTATCTAGAAACAAGGCAGAAGCAAATGCTAGTTCAGTGCCCAGCCTCCGGGCTGTGGCTGCTAGTCACCCTGCAACAGGATTTCTGCTGAGGCAGATATGTTTTGGGAGAGTTAATGGCATTTCAGCACCTCTGAAAGGCAGCTGGAGCAAGTCATAAGGATGGTTTGGTCACTGCTGACTTTGCATTTGGGCTGGTGATTTAGAAGAAAAGCTTGATAGCACTTTAGGATTAGCCAAAGCATTCAGCCTTCCTTCCCTCCTTTTACTCCAGGCAGGCAGGCAGACCAGATAATGCAGCACCATAACAACAGGAAGACTATAAATAAATACTCAGGACCTTTTTTGCTACTTGTTTGTGTATCAGTGAAGTTATGACAATGCAAACATGGACAGTGCTGATGGGTAAAGAGGTAACGGGAAGAAGAAAGAAAACCAAATGTACAAATTATTTCAGATAACATGGGAGCAACTTCTGTACTGGCAAGAACATTGTCTGGAACCGTAGGCTTTCATTTCAGCATGCTTGATGTATATAGCTTGTAATAACATATGTGGGAAAACAGCAGTGATTTCTGGGGCCAGGAATAAATTTGGGATTAAAGGGAGATAAGTATCCTTGGTTGAGGCAGTTGAGAAGTCTGCCTGGCTTTTTTTTTTCAACACAGAGACATCAATCCCATTCTGTGACCTTTCCAGCCACCCATCCCTAAATCCCTGGAAAGGGGTGCTGTCTCCAGCAGGAGGAGGAACTCACCCCTCTTGATATTAGCAGGAAACCCAGTGATTGTTCTGTCTCCCTTTGGAACAGGGCTTTGGTTTGGTGAGGCTTTGCAGGATTTTTTTGCTTTCTAGAAGCTGAGCTGGCAGCTTCTTTTGGATTATGTTTATAGTACCCTAGTGTGCTATAGCTGATAAAATATAAATGACAGAGTCAATTCTGAGGGCTGTAAAATAACTCTGGTGCTGGAAGTGCAAAGGCAAGTGCGCTTTTGCTTGGTGAAATATTTGTTGCTTTTCCAAAGAGGTCATTATTTCAATTTTCATGTGAATTTTCATCACTTAACGGAACATATTATTTTGCACATTTGCACGGCTTTTGAGGTAAGTGCTGGAACATAATACTGAAATAGTGCTCCTGCTTAATCCTTCCCATGAACTCTGCTGCCAAATTTGTTCACTCAGACTGTGGAGGCAGGCAAAGCAAAGGTCAGACAATACCAAAAAAAAAAGGGGGAAATCCAGGATTTACACAAAGGCAGGGCTTCACAGCTTCAGAAATTGTTGGTTTCTTTGCTAAAGACCTCATACTGCTCCATGTCTGGGTCTCTTGGAACTTGGAAGCTCACTTTTGTTTGGATTTACCAACGGAGTGATCATCCAGGGCTAGTTTCCTTGGCACGTGGAGATGTGGGTTTCCTGCCTGCAGCTGGCTGATGACAAGAGGGAATGGATGGTTTCTCCATCCCACAGAAATCCTGCCACATTCAGTGGTTAGCAAGTTTTAAGGGAAAATCATATTTTTTTGAAAGCAAATTGTCATTGGAAGGGAAACATTTCTCCTTGTGTCCAGTTCCAGCAGCTCATCTTGGACTTCAATTTAAGGTGTGGAGCATATTTGAAGGATTTACTAGTTTATGCCAAACCCAGCATGGGTTAATTCCCTTCACTACTGACTGGGAAGCCCAAATCAATCTTTTCCTGAGATGCATGCTATATTTAGTCAGGAAATGATAAATAATGCTATTTGAAGTACATTCTGCTTCTTCCCCTTTCCTCCCCCAATCCTTCTTCCTCCAAAATAACTACAAGGTATAAATAATTTGTACGTTTAACCTGAATATTCCTTGCCTACTTAGGTGTGCTCATTTTCTCTCCCTACACAAAAAGTCACTAAGTGGGTTGAAAGTTGTTATTTTATTGATGTACAGTATAAATAAGTCACACTGCATAAGATGATTTGCAGTTGTGTGCACGCGTGATTCTCTGTCCTGTTTTCTTATCTGATGTGCCTTTACCACTTGAACTATTCACCTTAAGAAGTGAATTCAGTGTTTGATATTTGAAAGGAAATGTTTCCAGCACAGACAGAAAACCCCCCCTAGCTGCTGTTGTGTGTTTGTCGTTTCTTGCTTGGCTTTATAATTGTTGTAATGTCTGCATTTTTTTTGTCCCAAATACATAGAATGCTGCCTTTCTGGAAAAAGAGGATAATTTGCTTAATTAAAAATTAGGTAATGATGACATAAGAGATTTTTAATTTGTTTCTCATCTATGAAAGATTTGTAACAAAGAAAAATGTCTTCACCAGTAGAGATTTTTTTCTGTGGAAGCAAAACTCCTTCCCTTTAGTATGCCTCCGAAGTGATGTTATTGATTTTGAAATCACAAGAAAATCTTTATTCCTTTCAAAAGCCATCTTTTGCTGATGGAAGTTTTCAACAGACTCCCGTAGGTGCAAACATCTTGCTCACCATCACTTGAGAAATCCTGATAAAACCTTGGATTTATGATCTATGAAAATATTTTAGGCCAAGAGTTTTTGATGGAAATCACAGGAGACAGATTGTATGAGTTACTCAATAAGGCTGGGCTGCAGGATGTTTGCATGGCAGCAGCATAAGGAGGTTGTAAATCAAAGGAGGGCTGAGCTCTGTGTTCGCTGGGAGCCCTTGTGCAAGCACCAGAGCTCCTGCAGGTGTCAGGGGAGCTGTTTGGGAAGTGTTGTTTGGCATCCAGAGTCAAGGATAGTCTTCTCATTAGGGGGAAAAGACCCAGACAAATCATCAGTTTTCAGTGTCAATTATTCTGTGTAAGTTGCCTTGCGTGCTTGTTTGTTTATTTACTTATTTATAAAGACCCCCCCCAAAAGTTAAATGTTTTTGTGTATACAGAAAGGTGCTGCCTGGCTACCTCTTCTGGGTATTAAATGTTTCTGTTTGAATTCACCTTTTGAAGAGCAAAATGGACTTGGGAGGAGGGGGAGGAACAGTGCTAATGGTGTTGGGACAGGCACTTTACTACCTGGAGCCTAAATTGAGGACTTGGGGATTTAGGAGCCTACTCAACAGGGTTATTTGCCAGGAGACAGGAAGAATGAGGAAAAGACTCTACCTAATTGCCAAAGTTGGTGTTAATCTCATCTAATAGGAGGTCCCTGAAAGTGAGTTATCTGGTCTAGGGTTCTCCAGACATGGTCCAGAGTCAGGGCAGAGCAGTGGATGCATCCAGGTGGGTGTTCAGTCCACTGTGATGGAAGTGTCCAAGGTGAAGCATGGGAGTTACCCTCCAAAGGTGCCTGTCTCTCTCTTTTGACTCAGAGGAGTCTAGACAACTGGATTAGAGTAGGCACTTCACTTTTAGCCAACTGAATTGCACCCCATCAGAAGGTTTTCAACAGGGTTTAGTCCCATGGAAATATGGGACTAAACACCTCTTAGGTGCTGTAATGTGTCAACTAAGCATGCCTGAAATCATGGGCAGCTGAGTATCTGTCCTTCAAGAGAAATATACCCATATACATATTTGTATCCTGTAAAGCACCCATCAGGACCCTTCAGCATGCACCTCCAAGCCATTTGAAAATCTGCCTCTGATAGAGCTCTGGAAGCATCAAATTATGTATGTCACGTCACCTTCTGCAGCAGCTTTTATCCAGCATGATCCACTGCCTAAAACTGCCGTGTGTGAAAAGCCATCAAGGCAGGAGTAGCAGTGCAGGTGTTCAGCACAGGTATCAGAACTCATTGGAAGCACAATGTTTTAGTTTAGGAACTATAGCAGTTCACTTTTCCAATTAAAATGAAAAGGGTATATTGTTCCAAGGCAGCTTGATTTGAAGAAAAATGTCAGAAGTAATTTAGTGAGATATATCAAGATCTTTAATGACCAGTGTTGGCTAGGACATCAGCATTTATTTATGGTTGTGACTTCAGCAGTTCATCTCTTCACTGAAGAAAGACTGACTCCATAATCATTAGTTTAAATTCAATGTCCCTGTCACAACCAGCAACTTAAATTAGGTATCTGAGCACGTAGCAGCAAGCACAGAAATACCTTCTCCTCCACAGCCAAATGTGAGAAAGAGCTGAACACTCACAGCTTTTATTGTAGAAAATGGACACCAAGAAGATTAGTGACACATAACATATGCTTGGTATTTAGGGCAATCTCCAAAGTTAGCATTTTTTTGTGGACTTACAGCCATCAGCTTATGTCTGTCTGTCCAGCAGAATCTGCTGCATAGGTAATCAGTGATCCTGCATGTGAACACATGTGCAAGTGAGTATAGTATTTGTAAATTCCTAATTCAGTTTAACAATTACTTCTGTAGGGGTGGGTGTGATCAGTATTACTGGCAACACTGAATCACAATACTTTCCACCTGCAAGCAAAAACACCATTTTTCACTCACTTCAAATTTATTTGCATTTGTTACTGTACTTTGTCTTGGATTTTCATGTGCTATTATAGAAAAAGGTCTCTCTGCCTCTGCGGTTTCTTCTCCTTATCCTCTCTTATTTCCAGCAGCCAGAACAGCACCTCTGTAGTGCAGACAGGTACTGATGGTTAGCAGGAGGGATTCAGCTTTGCATTGCAGATTACACAGCTGCATAATCTCCCCTCTAAGAAGCACAGTGATATGCAGTCAGCTCGAGGAGAGCTGGGAGTTTGGTATTTCTTACCTGTTTTCCAAATCTCTTTCATGACTCTGAAGAGATGTGAAGAAAGGCGTTAAAATAAAAAGGAAGCAGTTTATTTTTTAATTTTTTTTTCTCCTCTTCTGGCTGAGATTGCCAGTGAATATTACCTGAGCAGCAGCTAGCAAGTTTCTGCAGGAATGTGTTGATGGAGCAAGTAAGTAGCAGCAGCTCTGAATAAATCATTTATGTGTGCACTGCAGACTGTTTCAGGGACTGGCATCAACGGCGGTGCACCAACAGACAAACAGAGGAAAAGGCTTTCACCCAACTTTTTATTGAAACCTCAGAGGAATAAAACAGGTCAGTGGTGAATATTAAATTACCTTTTGGCCATCTTCCAAAGTGATCTGGCCTAGTTAGGAAGCATCAAGAAGGAATAAAGCTTTGCTTCTTTACATCCTGATTTCTCCAGGGAGGGGAGAGAAGGAGGTCTGTGTGAAGCATTGCAAAGGCAACCTGATTTTATAAGTCAGCAGTTCTTCCACATGCACAGAGACAGCCCCATGCAAATCTGCATGCCAGCTGCACACACTTCTCTTGCAATGTTGCAGCACACGTTTAACCCACCTGCTTTTTCTTGATGCCAACTTGTATATTCTGATGAGTAAGACTAGATCAACAGGGTGTTTGTTCAGTTTTGCAAAACCATCAGTACAGCCCATATCAGAAGGGGCATAATGTGCCTTTGCTGCCTTTGCCTCCTCAGACAGGATTGGTCCCCTATTGGAATGTGTACATGTCCTTGTCTCAGCCTAGCTGTGAAAGCCTAGCAAGGCTGACTTCAGAGAAGACTGCTTAGCAGCCACAGAAATACCGAATGGAAGTACTACCCTCCATTTTCTGCATGTTGGATGTTTGTTCAAAACATACAATTTCTTTCAAGAAATGATATATTTTTAGTACAAGCCTGGTTATTTAAGGATAAAGGAACAGCGGAATTAAACCATCCATTTGTTGTCCCATGAAGAAAATGAAGAGCTGTATTACATGTTAATAGGTAAAGAGCCACAAAAAGACACAGCAGGAAACAGAACTTTTAACACAAATGTAAAAGCCACAAAGCAGATATTTTTCTGACGCACATCTCCAACTAAAATTTGGGAATACCATGATGGGGCCAGCTGGGAACTGTATTGCTGTGCATCTTACTGAGGGTACTGGTGTTTTCCCAAATGGTTAGTGAGACCCCCACTCCCCACAGGAGCCTGGCCAAGGGGTCAACCCCAGGGGAAGGAGGTGGCAAGGGGCAGGGGACACCCCAATCTCAGCTGTGAGCCATCCCACACCATGTTTCCTATGGTAGTGCTCTTTAAGCACTGGATCTTCCCAGTATGGGGGAATTTTACAATGGCAGAAAAGATTTCACAACTGATTTCATTGTGTTGAACGCATTATTTTCTCTGGGGTGGCAAACAAAGGACAGATTTAAAAATTTTAAGTAGCCCTCAATAATGTTGCAAGCTCAAAGCTGGCTGCACCATGTGAAAGTTTCTGTGCAGAGGTCACAGAGGTGCCAAAGCACCCAGCTTTGCCTCTGGAGCCAATCCAGGCTCCCACTTCTCACCTCCTGATCCCCACTGGGAGCCAGCTGTGCACTGGTGGCCGTGGCAGGCAAACAAGGACATCTCCAAGGCTTTAGGGCTGTTTACAGTCTTGACCAGGTTTGGGTGCTGGGCTTCCTCCTTGGGGTTGAAGGGCGAGATGCTGAGCCACTAAACCCTCAGTTATTTTCCACATCTGGTTTGATTCTCTGCAGATAAACAGCAGCCTTGCCATTAACAACAAAAACTTAATTCACTGAGGTTTGTTCAAGCACTGAGAGCAAATATTTTTCCTGTGCAGCTTGGGGTCATTTTAAGGGAAAAACAGGGCTGGAGGTATATCACCCCTTTAAAAATTATTATTACTTCCTAGAGAAAACAAAATTTAAAGCACCTCTTCCTTCCCTTTGTGAGGTTATTTTTACGGAAAAATTGCTGGCTTTGGGAAGGTAACTGCTTTGTGACTGACTTGGGATCAGAGCACAGGATTTGAATAAATGTATGGATTAATTTACCTTTTGTCCTTTTTTTTTTAATTAATGAAAATGCTCATTCATAAGTCATACCTGTAGAAATGCTTGATCTGTTTTTCTGTCTGCTCCCTCCTGGTGCCAGGACTTACACACAAAGAGCAGCCAGCAAGTATCACAATTAGAAGTCTTTTAGGAAATGTCCGTGGCTGTCTAAGCTGCTGATTTCCCTCTCTGCTGCTTGGGAGGCTGAAGCCTCTATGTAGGTCACGTTCTCCAAGACTGCTGCCTCCCTTACAGCCAGACCTGCTGTTGACTTGGGCTGTCTTAATGCATCAAAGAGCCTCTGCTATGCTTCAGCTCACCTTCTGAACTCAAGCTGCATCGCTCAGCTCTTCATGTAATCGCTGAAGTGGGTAACCTGACCAGGGAGCTGAGCATTAATCACAGTCGTTCTGGTTCCCCAGGCAGAGAAGAAAATTTCTCATTTTATCATCACTGTTGTTATTTTTAAATCTTTGAAATCTCTCCCTAAACCCGTTTTCCCACCTTTTCTGGTTTTTTTTTGGTTTCAGTGTTTCATAACACGGTTATCATTATCAATGATCATAAGCAGTGTACCAAAAGAGACAGTTAGGATTTTTTTTTTTTTAATTAAAATAACTACTTTTAAGAGGAGAAGCTGAGACCCACAGAGAAGGAAAATAGGAATGGTGCTGGAGAACATCTCTGCTGCACGATGATAACAACATCGGAGGTGCTATTACATGATGGAGCAGCCTATTGAGCAGCCAGTGGGTTTGGGGTGGGAACTGCTCCTTAGCTGAAAATTACTTTGTCCTCCTTGTAGTTCTGCACAACATCACATCCAGATGCAGGAATCAGAATCAGAGAGGCTGGAAGTACACTCAGCTCAGGAAGCCTAAGGAAGTATTGCAGAGGGGCACGGGCTGGTTGTCTCTCTTTGCTGCAGTTTGTCTTTCTAGCATGGCAATGCCAAGGCTTGAGAGCAGTGCAAGGTGTGATCAGGTTCTGCCGGCCAGCAGAGTGGCTGGTCCCTGCTTGTCACTGGGACCTGCCCGATGCAGAGCAAGAAGTCATGGTCACAGGGCTGGGGCAGGAGATGCTGGGGGTACACGGCCTAGAAATGGCTGGTTTTAATCGCATCTTTGGAGTTTTCTCCCCTCTCCCTTCCTAGCAAATTTTACCAGCCGTGTTTTTTCTCCATGATTTTCTCCCCGCTCTCCCAGCCATGGGGGAAGGTTTCCCCGTGTCTTTGCCCTTAGAGCCGCAGCCAAGTGAGAAAGCGGAGCCGCTGCAGGGCAGCAAAGCGTTAAGGCTGCACAGAGGGCAGGAGGGGGATTACTGCAGGGGGACGGGGTCGAGTGGGGATTAGCCCCGGGCCGGGCCATCTGCGTGCCGGCTGCTCCCCCGGCGGAGCCCGACGGTGCCGGCGGAGCGGGCTCGTGGGGCCGCGGGCACACCGCATCCTCCCGGAGTCACCGCATCCTCCTGGGGACACCGCATCCTCCCGGGACACCGCATCCTCCTGGGGATACCGCATCCTCCCGGGCACACCGCATCCCCACGGGCACACCGCATCCTCCCGGGCACACCGCATCCTCCCATGGACACCGCATCCTCCCAGGGATACTGTATCCTGCTGGCTCTCCTCAGGGCAGGGCAGGATTCTTTCCCCAAACCCTGCTGAGCTCTACAGAGCTTGCCGTCCTACTCAGAGTTGTACATCGTTTTAAAGATGCCTCCTCCCTTTCCTTTTTTCCATTGCCGCAGCCAAATTATGCTGTAAAACTTCCACTAGCATGTATTTCTTATCAAACCTGATTTACACAGTGCTCAGGCTTCTCAGTTTGTCTTCTGTGAGCTGGCAAACCTGCTAGAGTATTTAATTTTTATAATTTTAATTTTTGTTGGAGCATTTTAATAGGGACTTTTTTGGGTGGAGTGTCCATGAGCACCCAGAGCACCCTAGTGGGCAGGAGCAGGGAGCTTGGGCAGCTCCATTTTTGGTGCTGGCCTTGAGCCTCCTCTCCAGAGCTGGGGTCAGTGGTGGGTGTGAGCCCTTTGCAAACACCACTTACCCACCAAGGAGAGTTTTATGTGGTGGTGGAGAAACATGAGACTGGTCTTCATGTAATAGGATCTGAAATTCAGCCAGCCTTCAGAGGCAGCTGATAGCACTTCTGGTTATTTTTGCTTGGGGTCTCCATATTTCTTTTTTTTTTTAATGACAGTACTGATACTGCTTAGTTGATATGGTGTTAAAATACACTGCAAACCTTTTCTGATTTGTTTGGTTCTGCTACTAGGGAGAAATAGTTCTTTTTGTCTGCTCCTTGCTGAAGGAAAAAAAAAAAAAAAAAAAGCAGACTTGGCAGGATTTTTTTTCCCCCCAAATGAAACACAAAATTAAATAAAGAAAGGAATAAGACCCTGGGCAAAATGCAGATTTAGTCAAACTTTTTTTGCATAGATGCATGATCAGTTTAATAACGTAGATCCAACTAAATGCTCAGAGGCAGGGAGATAGTAGAAGAAAGGGTTAGAGTGGAAGTATCAGGGTGAAGCCTGATGTGTTTAGCTTTGCAGTTAGCATTTTCAGCACTTTTCTCCATGGCTTGAAGGGTTGGTAGGATAAGGTTTGGTTTTGTTAAACCTTGTTAGTGTCAAATCTATTGATGCCTGGTAAAGATTACGCCAGTGGGAAAGCCTTTGGGGGCTGGTTGTGTGCACGTGAGGCTGTTACAGCAAATGCTGACAGATTAAAGGGGAGGTCAGTAACAGATATCACTTAACTCTCTGGCCAGGGTTGGTCACTTTAAAACACTGTCTGTGGATGGATGGCACCCAGTGACAAAAGTGGCATCCAGATTTAATCCCCAGCACACACATGCCCCTTTTTATAGTCCCCCTGAAAATAATGCATGTGCCTTCTGCTGTATCCAGCACAGCTCTTTTCTTTGGCCTGATGCTATTGCTTTATAGTGACACCTCCCAGTGGCACTCTGCAACATTTCACTGAAGTCCTCACAGAACTGCTTCTTGATAGGTTCATGAAACCAAGTGCTGTGTTTGTGCAAATGACACATTATAAAATTCATCAAGCTTTGTGGGTGCCTTCTTCACAGGAATCATCCCATTCCTCCCTCTCCCAAATATTTGGGTCCCCTATTGAATAAGAATTAAAAGCAAATAAGTACTTTCTAGTTATGACTTCACAATTTTGGCATTATGGCACAACTTCTGCAAACATAATGACATCCTGTAACTGAAGAAAGCAATGTCCTTTTCCAGATGTTCCTGCTGTTGGTTATGGGTTTGTGTTGTGAGAGCAATCTCCCTGCTCTGTTGTGTAATGGTGTGCAACACATGCTAGCAGCATCCAGGGGCTCCACAGACCTGGTATGTGCAATTTAAATATATCTCACTCAGACAGGGAAAAACAGGATTTGGGAAGACTGAGATGCTATCTAGTTATGGTAATTTACTAGGTTACCCACTATCAGCAAAGCTACTGGCCCCCATCTCTGTGTTTAGTGGTCTCTACTTACTTCAGCTTAAAACTTCCCATTTTACTGTCTGTCACAGAATCACAGAAGGGTAAGGCTGGAAGGGACCACTGTAGCTCATCTGGTCCAGCCTCCCTGCTCAGGCAGAGTCATCCCAGAGCACATGGCACAAGGATAGTGTTCAAGCAGTTTTTTAACATCTCCAGTGCAGGAGACTCCACACCCTCTCTGGACAATCTGTTCCAGTGCGTGGTCACCAGCACAGTAAAGTCCTTCCTGCTATGCAGGTAAACTTTACTGTGCATTAATTCTTTGAGTTATAGATGTCACTGCTTACCATATGAGTGAGTATTGGTTTGGTAGTGCACACGCTGAAGCATCTCTGCAGATATTACATTCTAAGTTATTACAAGTCTGTTGTGGGTGTGCCCTTAACTAGAAACAGTCTGTGAAGCTGGTTTTGTTTTGTATAATAGGGACTTTTTTTGGTTCAGCTGAGCTCAATTCTAAGTCTATGTGTGTATGTCAAAAATATATTCTCAGCTAAATAAATGTGTAATTATAAAACTATTAAATTAAAGAGATCCAGACCCTGGGACAGACAGACCAGGCTATTTTTCTTTAACAGCTCATTTTGGGTTCAGCAGGAATGAGATAGGTTCAGTCCTCCTGAGGACGTGGAACTGATACATAGCAAACACAGCCACTCTCTGACAATAGCTCCTCCAGAGTACCTGCTGTTGTGAATTGTCTTCCAGAGCAAGTAGGGATTTTAGAAATCAGTAACACAGTGGTTCTTCGATAAATCTACTTTTCCTATGGAATAGAGAATCTACACAAAATGGTCAGAAAGAAACACCATGTGCTTGTCAAATTCCCCATATTAAAAAAGGCTTTTGAAATCAGTTTGCTCCAAACCAAGGAAGAACTGCATCCCAGTTAAACATGAAGGGTTTCTACCATGACTATGTACCATTTAATAATGCATCTTTATGTTAATTGGTGCAATTTTATCTGTGAACCATCCCTTAATCGTAATCTCTTATTCCTTAATAAGAGGAATCTCTTATTCCTCCAGTAGTTGTGCTAAAGTCATCCCCATGGCAAAAGTGGAGTAGGATAAAATATGTGAGAGAGCTATCAGACTTTGATCAATGAAATTCAGAAAGAAGATAGGCACAATATGAAACACAAGTCTGCAGGCCTCTGTCTGGCTCGAGCCAGCGAGCACAAAGCAATTCAGGCCTGCTGTCAGCTAAAGCTCTGGCACAGCCCTTTGACATGACTGTGTAATGCAGCAAATCTGTTTCTCGTCATCTGACGCTCCACCGAGACCTCTTGCTATGCTTAGCTGAGAGCTTTGAACGTCCTTGCTTTTGTTGGCCTCTCATGAAGTCCCTAAAAAACACAGTTGATTTGATACTTTACTCTGCTGTTGCCAATTACCCTGGTTGTTGTTGGATAGCAGAGAGGTAGCAGCAGCTGGTGTAACAGTGGGTTTTGCATTAATGCAGTCAGGGTAGCAGGGCAGCAGTTGTGCTGCCTGTGCAGCTCCTAGCAGTGCATGGGCAGGATGATGGGACACCCCTTTGCTCTGCTGGTGTCCAAGAAAAAGGGCAGCATGGAGAAAGATCTCCAGTTCATAGCCCAGCTGCAGTCCTATTACTCCTTGGGGCTTTGGGGCACTTTCCTCATCCCCTGCACAATGTCCTTTGGAGCTTTTTAATGCTAGGTGCAGAACAGGAGCACAGGTGCCTGCCCTGGTGATGGTGGCTCAGGGCATCTCAGTCAGAGACTGATAGAAATGCTCCATGTTGCCCCTGGGAGATCTGTGCTCATTTTCATAAACAAGCAGTAAATGAGGAACAGAGTCCTCTTCTTCCCTGTGAAAAAATCTCATGTCTGGCCTTTTGGGTACCTCTTACAGCCCCTGCTTTGGGAGACCTTCCACTCAAAGTGGGGATGCACAGGATGTCACAAACCTGAGGCTGAAGTGTGGGCAGTACTGGCATCAGACCTGGAAGGAGGTAGCTATGGTTACCCTGAGTGCTTGTTCTTTACCCCTGCAAAGCTTTCAGAAAAGAACATGGTGTCCACGTGCATCTCATGGTAAGGCAGAAGCACAAAGACAGAGAAGTGTGCAGAAGTCACCCTGGCTTTGGGATGGACTCCAAAATCCAGCTGCAATTTCTCAGTAGCACAAGTGCAAGTGTCAGGCATCGATAAGATGGAGGAAATAAATGTTTTTTGCAAACTGGGAGAAAGGAAGACTCTGTGGAAATGCTTTATTTCCCTTCTTACATAATTACATCCACAAGTAGTCAGGGAGAAACTGTGATTTATGTCTCGAGTGCACTGTAAATCACTGTAAGAGCTCATGCCCTGTCTGTGTTATACTCACAGGGAATGGCCTCTGGCCACCAACAACCCTGGCTGCCAAGTTTTCTGTCTCTGACAGACTCACCAGCAGTTTGGGGATGGGTGATGAATTTTGAAATGTGATTGTCCTGTAAAGCTGGCTTGGAGCATACAGAGTCAAAGAGCCAGCCCATGGCTGGAGATGATAGCAGGTCCTGGCCATGTAGAGAAGAGGCACTGATGTCCAACATGCAATGGCTGTGGGCTGGTGGCACACACACACATGCCTTGCTGGGTTTGGAAAACTGCTAAAGGAATGAGGACTTGTTATTTTGGGAGGGGATATTCTCAACTCCATAAATACACCCAGGAACAGACATGCCAGCTTTGCTGAGTGTGTTGGACAGTCTGGAGGCTCTCTCTGTCATGAAGGATTAATGCACTGGGTAAGATACTCTGGCCCATGGAGCTTTCCAGGGGTAGTGTACAGGATGGACTGGGGGACAAGTGCAAATCTGCCAGTGCAGTGACTCCAGTCCTAGTGCAATCCCCAGCCAAACCCTGTGGGCAGCACTGCTCTTGAGGAGAGAGTGTCCTGCTGCTGACAGTCCCTGGCTTTGGGCTGCAGCATGTAGGATGTTCCCAGCCCTGCCAGCTGCCCCCAAGTGAAAGCACAGCCTCGTGGGGGCAGTTCCTTGGGACAGGGAGTGCAGAGCCTGGCTGGAGCATTCAGAAGAGTCAGGTGCTTCCTTAGAAGCTGCTAGGCTTGGAAAGCATGAGCTATCTATAGCAGACACTCAAAAAGCAATACAGGATGCATTACAGGTGTCTAAATCCTTCCTTCCCTCCAGCTGCTATAACAGGGTCCTATTTTGTGTCAACCAGCCAGCCCTGTACAGATGTGTTGTGTACCCTAGGGCATCTCAAGTGGTACTGGGCACCTTTGCTTAAGCAACTGAATCCCACCCCAAGTGGTTTGCTCAAGATCATATATAAAGCCTATGTGATAACTGCTACCTGTGGGTAGCTAGGCTGAAAGGATAGTGCAGGAGGGAATCTTTCCCAACGACTTGCAGCTGAACTGATTACCAAGGAGTGGAAACATCTGTACCTGCTCAATCAGTTTGGGGGATATAAGAGAGTGGGGTAGCTGGCTATATTACAGGTACTTGCAGTTTGAGTATGAAACCCAGAGTCTGCTGGCTCTGTTGAGAGGAGGTAAGGGACAACATAGTCATGTAAAGGGCAGATATGTTGGGAAGATGCTGTGTGAGGGACAGACAGGGTTAGGTGGCCAGGAAAGGGAGAGCTTGGGTTTAACCAGTCATGCAGAGTGGAAAGAAGGAGTCAGAGCTGTGTGGAACTGCCTGTAAGATAAAGAATCAGTACTGTGTGAAGCTGCCTATAAGAAAAGGAGTCAGAGTTACCTGAGAGAGGTCAATAAGAGAAGGAGTAAGAGTTGCTTGAAAGAAGTTTGCTAAGAGAAGAAGGTATGTAAAGTTTTCTAATAAAGGACTGGTAAGGATGCCGGTTGGGGGGTTAGTGGTGATACCAGCTATGTCTGTCTTAACATAACTGCAGCAGCTACCCAAGCCCAGATCTCCTCACAGGTATCTGGTATTCTGATGACTGGAATTTGCCATCTCAAGAATGAACATATCCACATGGTGGCTTTGGTTGGTTTTATTTTCTGCTTTCCTCATTTTTGAATAATTTGACTAGCCAAAGGTCATTAAAAGAAGTTTTGCAGTAGGTAAGAAACATTTTTCCACAGTGTATATAGTGTACAGGGAAAGAGTCAAAGTCTTTTCACCTACTTCTCTTATGCTTGCTTTATTTTTGTTTCAGCTTTCAATGCCATTATGTCTTCAGTGCTGGGTTTTGGAGGGAAATGCACATGCTGTTTTAATATCCCTGTGTCTTACCCTAATTGTGTGGCTGCTTTGGGTTGTTTGTTCTGCTTTTTGAGAAAAAGTCCATGAAAGCCTTCGGCATGAAAATTGTGTGAGACAGAACAAGAGGGAGAGAAACCCCAGATGGAAATAAACCCTATGGGAAGGTGGGGTTTAGGAAAGAAACCTCATGTGTGGCAGAAGACTTGATGGAAGTGTCAATAAGACAGTCCAGAAATTCCTCTGGCATGCAGTGGGTGCAGAAAGGTTTTCAAACTGGCTGTTTAGCGTGGGGATTTCTGGGCTCTAAAACATTTCCATGCTGCGTATTTGGAGCAATAGCTGACAGTCAGGACAGCCTGGGATCTCAGCTGTCATTTTGAGAAATTAGTGGGCTGCTGAGAAAAGTAAGAAAATGAGGGGCCTGGAGTGGAGAGAGAGAGGAATAAACTGAATTGGGAAGCATGAGCTCAATAGTTTGTCATACCACTTTGGGTGAGGCTTGTATCGAGTAAGAAACCTGCTGAAGACAATTATCTGAAAAAATGAAGCTGCTCAGATTTCGGCTTTATAAGTTTCTCTGCTGACTTAGTCTGCTCCCTATTCATTCTATGAGTGCTGTGTCCAGCCTAATGAGGCCCCCTTTGTTCATCCAGTTTGGGCAGCCATCTGAAACCCCTCCTATGGAGAGGGGCTTTTGCAGCCCCAGAGACTCTCAAGGGATTTGGGGGCAGAGAAATACAGAGTTCAGAGAAGCAGCAACTACTTGTGAGAGTTAATGAGGGGAAATGAACTCATTTGTGATACTTGTAAACTTGAAACCCAGTTACAGGGAGCACAGAGAGGGCTGGGGCATCCAGCTGCTTCTAACACAGATGTACTGATCTGGGAAGAGGTGAGCTGCTGGCTCTGGGGAGCCTGGCTGTGCACAGAGCCCTGTTTCTGGTTTAAGCAGGATTCCTTTGAAAAAGAGTCCAAGTCATGATAAAAAAAAACTATGTGCCCTTTCCAAACATCCTGTCCCAGAACTTAGATGCTGACAGTGTGCTTTGTATCCTAATGGTGCTTTGTACTCTCAACTTCTGAAGCCCTCTGAGCCCTTAGCCTGGCTTCCCACTGTGGCTGCTCTTCATGGAGCAGCACTGATTTACGCCAGTCTAATCCCTTACCTTTGTGACAGGTACTGCAGAGAGCTCTAAGTATTAACAAACTGAAAAAGCTTCATAGCCCACTGCTCAGTGTCTCATGCTTTAGGTAACTTCATTGCCACATTACATTTCAGCAATTTAAAAAGCAAACATGGAGCACTCAAAGAAACTGTACTGGTTTGTTCCCAGTCTTCCCCTGAGCAGCATTCCCCTCCTATACCCCTTTCTCTTTGATCCCTAAAAAGCCATCTATGGCTTTAAATAAACTATAAGTGGGGACATGACTCTGCTTGATGTCTGGTCTGCAATAGAAGTAAAGTGTCACTTCCAATTTTGTGTGGGTGCAGAACAAAGATGCCTGTGACCAATCCACTCTACAGTGCACTGGTTTTGTTTGAACAGAGAGCTTTGCTGAGAAGCATATTTCAAAGGGCTGGAGAAGGAGATTTTAAATGCTGTCAAAGAGAAATGATTTTACCTTTTCCAATTCCCATCCATGGTACCTTGTGTTCCTGCTCATGGGCACCATGCAATAACCTTGCACAGTAGGTGGAGCAAGGCAGCTGGAGCAGTGTGCCAAGGATGGCTTGGGCTCCATCCCAGGACATGAACTGGTCCATGTTAAATGGCTGCACTCAGGGGTGTTTGCAATGGAGAAGTGTAGAAACAGAAGAGCCAGTAGGCAGACTGCAGCACTCCTCATTTACCAACAGCACTGCCCAACCACATTTATCTAGCCAACTTCAGTCACTGTTGTGACTGAACTCATTTCACCAAATGAAAAGGCACTGGGTCTCTCTGAGATAATACTATCTGTGTAGCTGTTTCACAACATTTTTTCAAGAAAAGTGTAACAATCAGGGAAGGGCTTTATTAGAATTAGTCCCAGATTTACTATGAATAGGAGTTTAGCCAGGTTTCATACATGCTAGCAGAAAAAAATAAAAAATTCTTTTTCTACCAAATAACAAAGTGGTTGAGTAAGGAATTGAGATAAATTGTTGGGATGACTTCCAATTGTAGACTGTGGTGAGTAAATGAGGTAGGTCGTGCCTCCCTGACAGCCTGGGTTTCAGTTTCACATCAGGCAGTTCTGTATTGCCATGTCTGTCTCTTCTGCACCATTTACTTCATATACTGTATGTACATCCTTCCTTCCTTCCCCCCACTTCCACTCTCTTTTGTACATATTTAATCAAAAAATCTCTCTGCTGTTCTCATTCCTTGTGTTTGACATGTGCTTTATCCAGGCTTCTGCCACTGGGAGCTGGTCCTTGATAAAAAGGCACAAAGCAGACCATCAAGTAACCATGCTTTGCACGAGGCATTATTTTTTCCATCTGTCAAAATTAAATGGCCCTTGGGATTTTCCCTTCGCCTGTCAATATTTTCACAAAATTCAGGGCTGTCTAATGAAACTCAGTGAAAATAGTTGTACAGTGACATTCCCTTGCATGTTGTCATGGTGTCACATAGCTCTCTGCAATATTTTTTCTGGCTTTTTGAAGATTGATCCACAAAGAGGATTACTATCACTGCTCACTGCAGGCCTGTCACTGCTGTTGCACACCTCTACCTCACTCACCAGCCTGCCCAAATAGGCTCCTGTCTTTCAGACTAAGCGTTTTTAGCATGCATTTAAATGTTTGACATAGAGAAGG
Organism: Muscicapa striata striata; assembly: GCA_030060385.1. Lineage (NCBI taxonomy): Eukaryota > Metazoa > Chordata > Aves > Passeriformes > Muscicapidae > Muscicapa > Muscicapa striata. Next base: position 4,432,027 of record JAREIS010000031.1, read on the forward strand.
CATTTGGGGTGTTCACAGCCTTGGCCTTGCTGGGATGCAAGTGGGGCTCTTGGGCTCCATCTGGGACAGGATTTCCAATTGGAAGTGACCACTGCAGACTCCCATTCCTATGAAGGCTACTCATCTCTAAAATAAATGGCCATTTATTTCCAGGACATGAAGACTCAAGGTTTTCTGCTTCTCTTCTCTGGGGGGTTTGTGGCTGACAGCATGTGGGATCAGTACATCTCTCTCTCTCCTGTTTGATTATGCACATCCCTCACTTCATTATCCCACAGGAGCAATGAGGACGGGAATAAAATACAACTGTTCACCCATTATACTGTCATGAAGGCAAGAACAGATGTTTATAAGCTTTTTTTTTCACCTAAAAGCAGAAGATGGTCAAAGCTTTCAAGAAGAGATGCTGTATCCCTTAATCAAGGGCACATGTTCAGGTGCTTTCTTCATCCCATTTTCAGTTTTGAAGGGAGATTTCAGTAGCAGACACAACTTTCAGAGACACACAGCTGGGTGCAGTAAGACTGAGAAATACAGGGTCATACATATCTTTTCTAGGTTAATTTCTCCCTGCCTTTGCCACAGCCATATCCATCCTTGCTCAAGCTGCCACCTCCTTGGCCACCCTCTCCAGCAGAGCCAGAAGCTCCAGATGGATGGCTCAGTCCTGCCACCATGTGCTGGTGTTTTTCTGGTCAGAGCATGAACACAGCACTACACTCACAGGGCAAATGATAATCTATTTCATAGCTGATGGACGAAGCACATGGATATGGAAGAATAAATATAGAACTTCTGCAATTGTCTCAAATTTTGTGTGTGTTTAAAGGAATTAGGGTAGTTCTCCTGGGGCAGCAGATGGCAAGCTCACCCATTTGATTCTTGTTTTTGTGGCCACTGCTTTTGAGGTCACTAATCCTGAAACTTGGGTGCTCCCTGGGGGTCACTAAATGTGTTGGTTTGGGTTCTGGAAGTCAAGCACAGTATGTGCAAAGTGTTCTAACAGGAAATTCATGTGTAGTATTTTAATATGTATTACATCTCAGACACTTGACAAGGCAGGCACATTGATGATGAATGTAATTTGTCAGTAAAATTCAGCAGATATATCTTCAGGGTTTAACTTGATATCAAAGTGAGAAGGCAGCATTGAAAGTAAAGCAGTGAAAATTACACTCCTCGACTATTTTCCATCAAGTGATAGTAATTATTAGATAAGTAATAATGATTTGTGCCAATGCAGTCAGTACAGAGTGATAGTTCCCTAGGTTGTTATTTGGGCTTGTGGGTAGATCTTGCTGTAAAATGCATATTAAATACTATGGGCTTATTGCAGTTCTGCCCTGTTTTAACAGGTCAGAATAAGACAGTTCTTGCTGGATGGCTTGCAGGCTTTTCAGATACCAGTTGTGCTAGGACAATGACATGGTTACTATTTTAGGCAGTGGGTTACTTGAATGTGACTTGGATTTCTATTTGTGTTAAAAAACCTTGTGGTCTTTTCAAGCAGTTATTAGTCTGTATTATAACAATTGTGTCTTTAGCTATTTGAAATGCAGAGCCCTGGCAAGCAGAAATATAGAGTTGCCAGGCTAAAAGCAAAATACATTAAATAAAACATCAATATTTGACACAGTGAGTAGTTCTTCTGAAATAGACAAGAAGAAAGTCTTGTGAAAAAAGGATCAGGAAGGCTGGAAACACTAGTGAAAAACAATAAACATAATATAGTTATGATATAAAGCTCATGTAATTCGGGGCTCAGTTTTTCTAAGAGCCCAAGCACTGTCACCTGGGGCGAAGCAAAGGCTTCAGACAAATTGAGTGATGCACTGTTGGGCAAAAGGGTCAATGAGAGGATCCTGTTCTGCATGTTCTTGTTTTGCAGCTGGCACACAAATACCACGGCAAGTGAGGTGTTACATTTCTCTTCTCTTCCTCCTTTTTGTCTCCATTTCTCACATTCCATAGAACCATCACAGAATAAAAGAATGGCCTGGGCTGGAATGGACCCTAAAATTGTGTCGTTCCAACTCCCCTGCCATGGTAGGGACACCTTCCTCTAGACCAGGGTGCTCAAAGACCCATTCAACCTGGCCCTGAACACTTCAAAGTATGGGGCAACCTCTTTCAGTGGCTCATCATCCTCCCAGTATTCTAATCTGAACCCACCCTCTTTCAGCCTAAAGATATTCCTTGTCCTGTCACTACATGTGCTTGGAATAAGTCTCTCTCCAGCTTTCTTGTAGGCACTGAAAGACAGCTAGAAGATCTCCCTAGAACCTTCTCTTTCTTCTCCATGCTGAACAACCCCAAATCTGTCAGCCTGTTCTTATAGGAAAAGTGCTTCAGCCCTCTGATCATATTCATGGCCTTTCTATGGACCCGCTCCAGCTGCATCTTATGAAAAAGAAGGGTAACACCAGTAAGGATGCCCACGGTTGGTTGAGTTGTTACCTATTGTTGCCAAATGGTGGGGTGCTTGGCAATGCCCCTGCCTGTGATGGCAGCTCCTCTGAAATGGGAGTAGCAGCCTGTTTTTAGGGTACATGCAGTCAAGTGGAACAGTAAGGAAAACAGATGATGAAATAGTGGCACTGAGATTTCCTATCAAAGGAATACCACTGTATTCTGCTTCCTTCTCTCATGTCAGGTCACCAGAACTGGTACTGGGTCTTATTTTCTTCTTTCTTTCCTTGAGAAGGTAAAATAGAGGGGAGGCAGAAATATTCATACTGCTCCTGCTTAAAAGCTAACTTTTATGTGGTCCAAGTCAGCTTTGAAATTGAAACCTCTCTGGGATAATGAAACGGAAGAGGCTGAGTTCCTATTTAGACTGATACTATTTGGCTGAGGGCTGTCTTTACTCAAGAGTAATTTGGGAAAGTGACAGACAGCCGTGACCTTGATTTACTTTGTATGAGTTTGGGTTGAAATGGAAGAGTATTGAAATTTAGATTTTTTTCAAAAATTTCAGGGACATCATTAAACAGGAGGACTTTCTGTTCTTCCTTTCAGTACGCTCTGTGCTGTTAAAAATAGCAGAGGAAAGAGATGTGTGACATTCATCTGCTGACTCCTTCATGTTACCAGGCTTGATTGCATTTAAAGACTGGTCAGATTAGGAAAGTAGTCCAGGACTCTCAGCTTACCACTGAAGGATTCTCAAAGTGGGAAACACCCATTTATATGATAAAATACATTTGTTAAACTGTGCTTGTGGGAGGCATAGTACAAGAGGAAAGAAGATAGTGGGAATCCTGAACAAGGTGCATTTGCTAAGGCAAGTGGAGAATTAATATAATATGGAACATATTCTGCCCCATTTGCTTTGGAGGTACCCCAAGGTACACTGAAATGCATATATTAGGGCAGTAGTGCTAGTTGATAACCATTTATTTGAGCATGGATCTTCAACTTAGTTACCCAAAAACTTGAAACAATCTGCATTCACCAAGTAAAACAGTTAATATCAGTATAGTAGGAGGGGAAATGATGGGAGAGTTGAGCAAGCTTCTTTTCCTTCTGACTGCAATAATTTCTGCCTCTTTGAGAGTTCTGAGAGCTCTGGATAAAGTTCCAGCCCTAATTTGTTTCTGTTGGGATCTTTCCACCACCCAATCCCACACTTTGTTTGCCTGTTCTTTCTTACGGGAATGAGTTTGTTTGCTTTCCTGCAAAAACATCTCACAACCAGGAATGAGCATGGAACTTGTCGGGTCTGGAGCTGTTATAACCAGCCAGCAGTCTGCCAACGTTCCTGTCTAGATTAAAACAATGTCATTGCTTAGGAAAACCAAAGTAAAATGAAAACGCTGTCTTCAAAGGTTTCATCAGGAAATAAAATCCATGGGCATTTGAGCTCCAAAGTGCTGACCCATGAGAAGCAGATTTAGGAAGAGAAAACAAAAACACTAAATAAATTGTCACATTAACCAAAGAAAACGAGGAAGTAAGAACTTAGTGTGGATTTGTAAACTTGTCCTTTACTCTCTGAAAAGTTTTTTTTGCCTTTTCAGAAGATCCAGAGGACACTCTTCCTTTTCCCACAGCAAGGGGACCACCACTGGCACAGTGGGAGTGGCACTGATTTGTTTGTTAAATTACTTTGTTCATCTTAAAGTTGTACGTATATAATCATATAGAACATAATCAAATTATTCTGGCAAATTTGGGGAAGGAAGTAGAAAATTACAGGGATTGGATGCAGGGGACAGACAATAGCAGGTTCACATTTTTTCCTTAAGAAAGTTAAGCGCTTACTTCATTTAGAAATGAAATATAAATGTGGTGAACTGGCACACTTTCTTCTTTTTTGTCTTTTGATCTAGTATATGATGTATAATCAACGTTTCTCCAGAGATGTTATTGATGCTGCTATGTGTATGTAGGATCTCCCTTTGCTAATGACTGTGATATCCCTTCCAGAGCAGATAGAAAACTGAGTGATGCCAGAGGACAGAGTCTTTTGTATTTATCTGGATGTTCACACTTGCAGAGCTTCTGAGATGGTCCCACCCCCTATCCACCACAGTCCTTGCTCCTCAGTCTTGGGCTCACTGCCTGTGCCAGAGACCTCTTCCTGCTGCATGCCTGGAGAGGATGAGTGCAGTCTGGTAGGGCTGTGATGTGGAGAAGAGGACCTGCAGAGATATTTGCTAAAAGATGGAGTGGGAGACTCTGTAGTGGAAATCCTGCCTTTCATGAGTGTGTAATGTTGTTTCAGCTGACAGAAGATGTCAGGTTTTTAATTCTTGCTCATTCAGAAAGGCTCTGGTGTTTGATAAGAATGTGTTACCAGCCCACGTGCAAAGCACAGGTCTGAAAAAGAAGGGGGAGGGAGTTATGAATAAACTCTGAAGGCAGGGTTTTTACTGACTTCCTTCAACTTCCCACTGACTCCCTGTGTCTAGCACAGATTTTTTTCTGAGAGCTGGTGCACCAGCATGTTCCTAATTCAGAGGGCTGGTGGGGGTTTCATTGTTGAAAGACTTTTCCAGTCGCCCTCCATGTGAGACATTTCTAGCTGACAAAGCAGTGCCATTACACGATGCGTGTGACATACCACCACCCCTTTTAGAGGAGGTTACGTAAGTTTTGTGACGCTTGTAGAGCCCTGTCAGGTACTCACCTGCAATCAGCACTGCGGCTGCGAGGGCTCTGTGTGCAGGCTCTATGAGCAGGTGCCACAAAAACCAGTCAGAACACATTTGCTAATGCAGTCGTAGCATAAGATCATAGAATCATTTCTGTTGGAAAAGACCTCTGTGATCATGGGGTCCAGCCATTAACCTAACACCGCCAGATCCACCACTGCACCATGTCCCTAAGTGTCACATCTGCACATCTTTAAATTCCTTATCCTGCCGGCTGTTCTATGTGCAGCATGTGATAGGTCTGCAGCTTTGCTGGAGCGGGGAGAGCTCCAGAATGCAAGTCTGTGTTTCTGTCTGCACGTAGCTCTGTGTGTATATAGCAGGTACTCGGAGGCGTGTGTTATACATATGCATGTGCACACAGCTCCTCTCTGCCGGCAGCTGCGAGCATGGGAGCGCGCAGGGACGGCTCCGGGGCCGGGAGCCTCCATCCCTTCTGCGGCACTGCTGGGGCTCACCCCCGACACCCCGGTGCCCCTGGTAGCCCCTGGCTGCCCCGGGGGTGGGCGGGCTCGGCACAGCCCCCTGCGCTCTGCCGGCACAGAACATGCAGGTAAGGGAAATTGCCCGTGGCAACCAGCGGGCCCTGCTGCGGCTGGCCAGGAGCGGAGAAGCCGCAGCCCCGCTCAGGGGTGACCGTGCTTGCCAAAGGGCCCCTCGGTGATGTTTAACAGGCTGAGCAGAGCGGAGCAGGGCTGGGAGCGTGTGCGCTGGGTGCTCGCAGCCCGGCTGCTTTGCAGCACGCACGAGTCTGGCCGAGGGATTTTGCTGCAGCATCCTTCCCAGGATCAGAGCGGAGCACAGGAGCTGAGAGTGAATGATGTGCAGCAGGGCAGCGCTCCGGAGGGACCTGCTCGCTGGTGGAGCTTGCAGGGATAGGAACGAGACTGAGCTCAGCCCTGCAGCTGGGTCTCCTGGTCTGCAGCAAGCGCAGGGTTGTTAAATCCCGATGCCACTAAGAGCTAAGTATTTTTGTAAGAAGCGACAGTTGTTCAGGAGCCAGAATCGCCTGGGTCCTCCAGGTGACCTCGCCCCAGGTAGCTCTGCTCGGGATCCTTTTTTATTACAGAAGTAGAGTTGGTGTCTGATGATGTCACACTCAGGAGGAGGGAAATTAAAAAAAAAAAAAAATAGATTGCAGTCCTAATGCAAGGAGGATGCAGCAAACCAGAGTCCTCTCCTCTAAGGAAGAACGAGGTGAAAGGCAGAGCCCTTTGGAGGGTCTCTCTCTCCCTTCCACTTCAAAGAGTAAGACTGTCTGCCTTCTGTAAACGGAGCTGGTTGTGTAATGCATTATACATTGCAAGGTTAGACCTCTTCTGATTTCCTAATGGAAAGGCTATTTTGTTTCTCAGGTGGGTGCCAGCAGGGATGCTGGAAAAGCACAGAGACGCATCCCCCGTCCCAGACTGACTCTGACACACAGTCAGCTGCAGACTTGTGGAGAGGAGTGAGGACCGAATCTGGAGCCAATGCAGGGGGAGAGGAGCAGCCTCAGCTTTTTTAGCAAGTGAATGGGGAGGGGGAGGAGGTTAGTATGAGCAGTGATGTCATTTTTAACTGGTTCCTCGCAGAGCTGGGGAGTGAAGTTAAAGGAAAAACCTGCAGTCTCAGAATGGCTCTCAGCCTTGACTGGAGACTCTAAATGACTGAGGGTCCCCACAATGGTAATTAATTTTCTTTCCTATGCAGAACTGTTCTGTTATTTTGGGTCAAGAAGAGGGCATTTATTTTCTCTCTCTCTGTCTGTCTCTCGCTCTTTCTATCTGTATATTTTGAAGGTTTGACTTTTGTTGTTGCCTCTGGTTTGTTAAATACCTTGCAGGTTATTTGAAGTTTTTCCTGGGTAGTTTGAGAATTTTTCTCTGATGTGGGAATCCATGTCATTACAAGAGAGTTTAGCATGCAGCATTTCTGCTACTTGTCAGGAGGGGAGATGCAGAGGTTGCCAAGCACACAGCATTCTGCACAGGAAATGTACTTTTAAAATCACAGGTGGAAAGAAAGGGACCTGACTGGCATTTGTTGTTGTAATGGATGGCATTAATATTGCTTGTAAGAGGCAGAAAGACTTCTAGTCAACTATATAGATAGAAATGAATTTTACTTGGGTGATAATTTCTGTGCTTTTGATTGGCAGGTTTTTATTATGAGCATTTTAATTCTAGTGGCACTGAATGGAAAATGTCATAAAAGATTCTGAGACAGCTATGTGAGACAGTATTTGTATGTATATTTCTTCATGGCATGCATTAACCACTTGTATGCTGCTCCCTCTGATGCATTTGCCCTGTTGCTGTCTTCCACAGAAATCAGTGGGATGCCAGGCTGTGCTGTGGACAGAGGGTTATTTTGTCTCTGGTTCCTGGAATCAGCAGAAGCAGTCAAGCCATTTTTAGATAAATAAATTTTTAAAGACAGGTCCATTAAGGGTAAAGTGTCAGGCAGTGAAAAGCATCCCCAGTTTATATTTCCAAGTATTCAGCTACTGGTATCACTGGTACAGTTTGGTTTGTGCTTGGTCCAAAGGCAGAGGGTGTAATGCCAAAAGTTGATTTGACTATGGAAGTCTTGTCACATTCCTCTCTGGGATCCCATTTCCCAATGGTGAGACTTGCTTGTATTTTCACCCAGGAGAACACTCAAGACAGCTGAGGAAGCCAGACTGCAGTTTTGCTTACTAGGAACTTGGGATGTTCATGTCATAGCCACAGACTTCCTGCTGTAGTCTGTCATGACAACTGTGAGCTCAGAGATGGGAGATCTGGGCTTAAGAATGAAGGAGGCAGAAAAGAAATAGGAACATTGTGATTCCTTCTGAATATGAAATGTTCCTTCAGGAAGTTCCTGCTATGGCTGAAGACTTGAAGAATCCATTGCTGCCCTAGAGAAAGCTCTTACTGAAGAGTAGCTGGGAGGAATAAGCCTCTCTTTTAGCAGTTATTGTGAAGATGCTGGCAGCCATCACAGGGGCCATTTTGGGCTCCTCCCCCTGCAACATGCCATGGTGCAGAGGAAGAGTAAATCTGGTAATCTCTTCTGCCAGTCCTCTCAACATTAGCCTTAGTGTTAGGACATGTAACTCAGAGACAAAAGCCAGGCTTTAAAATGGCATGTTCCTCTCAGCGTGGTTTCCATCCAGAGTATGCTTGCCTTCACTAACAGTGCTTATCTGGGGGCAGTGTGCCTGGCAGGTGGAGGGAATGGTTAACAGGCTGTACTGAACTAGTCACCATGGCATATGGAAGCTTTCCATCTCCCTAGTGCCAGGCTGAATCTGCTGCTGTGGATAGGCAACTTTTTTTCCTGTGATTTTAGCATGGCACCCTTCACCAGAAGGAAATAAATTCATTTTTTAAAGGAGAGCAAAGAACTGTGCATCCAGAATAAGCAGCAATTCATCATCCTCCTTTGGGGGCTTAGGCATTCCTGCTTCCCCCACTGCCTGGTATGAAAACTAGTTCTGGATTTTGGACCAGGGCACTAACTAGTTCTGGCATTGTTCTCTCAGCTCAGTTCATCTGAGGCAAGAAGTTGCAAATTTATGGCACTAGAGATGGAGTCTGATATCCAAAGAAGAGGGGAGCTGCATGTGACTGCAGCCAGCGTGCCTGCTTCTGCAGCCTTCCCCCTTAGGAGCCAGCTGACTTTGCAGCAGGGAAGGTTAGCAAGACCTTTCCAAGCACAAAGAGGAATAAAGCACTGGGACAGGCTCCTGTGGAGCTTATAGGATGCCTTTCTTTTAGGCTTTATAAGAATAATAAAATTGGGGTGGACTAAAAATACCTAGTCCACTTTAGAGTAGTGGAATTACACTCGGCCTTTGCATTTTGGCATTTTTAGGACAGGTTTGGTCACATGTCAGTCAAAATTCACCATAGGAAACATTTTCTGTGTCAGGAGGTGGGTACCTCATTTGCTGTTAATTTTAGCTGTGTTTCAGAGTTGGAAAAGTCACAGACCAGACAATTCTCACATGGTTTCTTCCTGCCCCCCATTTCTGCTGCAGTATTAGCCCTGTTGAGCTCCTACCACCAAAGGGATGAGAATGGTTCAATGCCTCAGACTGCTCAGCTGTAAAACTTTTACTGCTACTGTCAGCAAAAGCATTACTGATGTGTCAGTGATGGGCATGATTGTTAGGGGACAGGACCCAGGGCACAGACGTGATTGCAAATGTTGCAGTATCTTTCTGGACTTCAGTGAGCTTTGAATTTTACCATTAGTTGGCAAATGTGTTTGCTTACATCAGGCTCTGGACAAAATCATGTTTGGTTTGGAGTGGTCTCTTGGAGAGTGCTGGGGCTTTGGAGCATTAGGGAAACAGACCTCACCTGGGTGATGTAGCTGACCACTGCTCACAAGGAAGCAGTACATTTTTCATATGGTAACTGTGACCCAGTGTGACTTTCAATCTACACTGCAGCCCTTTCTGCATGCTTACGTGGTGGAATTTAATTACTGTTCCCGTTGTTCTCATCTTGCATGGCCTTCTCAGGGGTGGACAACATACCCTCCATGAGAATGAATTCAAGCTAGCAGGTGTGTCAGAGAGGTATTTTATGGTACATGCAGTGGTGATCAAATTTAGAGAAGAAGATAACAAAGAGGACCAAGGCCAGGTACCCCAAGCCCCCACAGGAGGCAAAGAAATAGTTTTCAAGGGATGGAATCACATTTGTCCTAGGAAAGGATCCTTCTCAGGGGTGCAGAAAAAGTGCAAATAACTCAGTGTGTGTTTGTGGAAAAGAAGGAAAAGAAGAACTTCGCAGCCCCAAATTTAGCAATTAGTTCAACTCTGTGCATGTGACCAAGAAATACTAAGGTCAAACGTCTAATTGCATTTATGCCATTGTCATCTGAGTAATTATCTTTCCCCCTGGCATTTCAACAGGGTAAAACTGCAGTGGGTTTGGTCTGCAGTACTCTGGTAAGTCAGAAACTAGGTAACCTCCATGGCTTGCTAGCAGGGCCATCTCCGCTCCTTTGGGTGCTTATGGTAGAGTAAGCAGTGGCTATATTCCTCTGAGATACATTTTTAGGCTACTTTTTTTGGAAAAATCTTTGTAATTATCCATATAGTCTGGATATAGCTATAAAGCACTATGCTTTTTTCTGCCAGTAACTGAAAGAGGGGGGCAAGGCAGTGGGAGAAAAGGTGAATTCTGCACAATCTCTTCTTGTTTCAGGGAGGACTGATGTTTTCTTCCACTTTGCACAGCAGTGCTGCACATCATTTACCTCGTAATGATAATAGTATATAATCTTTGTAATAGTGATAATCTTCATATGCAACTGCAGATTTCAAATCCTTCCCTGTTTTTAGTGCAGATTTCATTTGATGGCATCAAGAAAACTGTTTTTTCATGTCCCTGCATAACCTCATTGCTATCAGAGCCAAACTTTTGATAAGAAGAAAGGTGATGCACCAATGTCAGAATATGCAGATTCACATCTTACAGTTGCACTTCATTTTTTGTGTACCTGACTTTTTTTTTCTTTTTGGCACAGCACAAGCAATGAAAATTTATCATCCAAATTAAGACTGTAATTATATTTTGATAAAGATCTGGCAATTCAGTGAGAATAAAATTTAAAGGGTTGCTGGGATACAGATGACTCTGGATTATGGGGAAGCGTTTGCATGTGGAATTCTAATAAGACAAGGTTGTTCAGCATCCTTATCTAGACTTTTCCAATAGTGTCTGATAACACAGACAATCAAGTCCTTGTTTCTTTGCTATTATCTGGCAAAGTGATTAAAGATACAAGGCTGCCTTCTATGAATGAAAAGGCAACATGCTCAACATGGAGCATGTCAAAGATGTGTCCCCCTGTTGGTACACAGGAAAAGTGAGGGGATAGAATGCTGATACTATTGAGCCTGCCAAAATAAACTTTTCCTGGGGTTCCCTAGGGATTGCCAAGGAACCTTTGTGGGTCCAAGCAGTGTTTTCCTGGGAGGTGTGAGCCCTGCCCGAGATGGGGGCTGCTGGGAACCTCCTTTTGCAGGGCTGGGCTGTCACTGGGAAGGTGAGAGCTGAAGGACATGGCAGAGATAAGTGGGGGATACCCAAATACACTAGAGGTTGCTGTCCAGGCAGGATGGCCACAGAAGGAATGGGACCATAGGGCTGAGGAGGTGCCAAATAGCTTGACTGAGCTCACAGCTGCCAAAGGGAAGGTTCTGGCTCCCATGCAGGTACCTTCTACCAGTCCAGCAGATGAGTAGAGCTCAACCTCAGTGCTGCAATTTGATGAGGGAAGAGCTATAGCACTTTCTCTAAGTGTCTGGTCTGTATGTGACATTAATTGGTTACTATGGAAAGTTATTGCTATTCAATAATGTGGCCTGCTGACGAGGTATTATTCACTGCCCGTGCTGTGGTAGTGCTCACAGACCTTGGAGGGCTTCACCTGCTGTGCTCCTGACACCCTGCAGGGTGGGCCAGCTGATATCCCACACCTGTATCCCAGGGTTTCTGCTGTGCAGCCGGCCAGCAGCGAGGCCAGTGCAGGATTTGTGTTTATCACCTTGCTACAACCCTGCTCCAGACTGCCTGCTTCAAATACAGGCATGGTGAGGGAGGCTGCTAAGGGAAGGCTCAATTTTCCCTTGCACTTAGTTTGTCCCACACCCTGTCTCAGCTCCACCCTACCAAAGCCCTTTTACTTTCAATGTCTAACTCCAAATGGTGAGATGAGCCTGCAGTAATTATTACAACCTGTCCATCAGTGGTTTAGGAACTTAATTTTAGCTCATGGTTGTATTTTTACTACATATCAGAACAGTTCTGTGCCTTTACAGCTTTTTCAATTAACTGTGAAACAGTGAGTGTGTCATGTAACAGTGTAAAAACTAAGGTTTGGTGGTATGAACTGAATTCCTCCCAGGTTTTTGATGACTTAATTTTATTCTCAATATGTTCTTTCATGATCTGTAAGAAAGGGACTTGAGTTGCACAAGGGCAGTTTGAATGGCAGGAAGAGCAGATGTGTTTCAGGAGGCCTGGGTTAATGAGCATTTTGGGAAGGCAGAGCACATTGGAGATGCTGCAGTTGTAATATGAGAAAAATGACTGTAATACCTTGAATAGCCTTTTAAACACAAGGTGTGCAGTGCTTAAATGGTAGTCTCCTCAAATTCAACCTGCACAAACAGACATGTGATGCCAATCTCTGACAATTCCAAACATTCCAAGGTTATAGTCCAATCCAAATGTTGTGATTTTCTGTAAGCATCAAGACTTGCCAGAGCAGAGACTCAGTCACTGGATCCATGTCACCAGCCTGAGTCTAGTAGTGCCATGGAATAAAAGGTGTTCATGCTGGAAACATGCCTCAGGATCTCCAGTTCTGCCTTGTATTGTACTGCCTTGCTCAGTACTGGTTCTTTGGAGCAGTCCAGGACTGTCCTATCTTACATCCTAAACCTGCCTTTCATAATTTTTCACTTTTTCAATGTTAGAGAAGTCCAGCAAATACCTGAGAAGAAAGGGGTTCTCCCAAGTTTGATAAAATCTTTCATCTTGAGTTATCCAGTCTCAACATATGACTTCCCTTTTCTGCCTTGGCAGTGCCAGGTGTCTACTAATATGAGGCAAAAAAAAAAAAAAAAAAAAAAAAGCCTGTAAGTTGTACACAACTGCATAAATGTAGCAGAAAGTGTTTATCCTACTAAAAGGCTGGCTGATGTGTCAGCCTGGTTTACTCTAGTCACATGCTCTGAATTTGCACTGGGTTTCTACTTTCTACAACTCATGCAGTTTTTCCTCTGCATTTTCTATGGTGCCTCTTCACAACACCTACACTTACTGGCAACTTTTCAGGAATCCATCTTCTCTGCCCTGATCCTTTCAAGCCTTACTTGTTTTCCAAACCAATCATCCTGTCCTGGATTGGCCTTGGTGCAGTCTCTGATCCTCTCTGGAGGAAGGTGACTATATGACCTAGTCAGCTTGTTTCTGATGCCAGCATCACAGTGAAGCCTCCATGAGATTATTGGAAACTTTTTTTGGAGTCAGGCAGAGTCCTGCCTTGATCTTTTGGCAAGTGTTTAAACAGAAGCACTGTGCAGTTGGTGGTACCTCCAAGAGTTGAAATAAACTTTATTTCTATTATGATTTGTGGTCTGTGGGCTATCAGAATAGGATTTGGCAAACAAAGCAACCCTGAGAGCTTGGGACTCCATGGAAAGGGTTTCAGCTTTGCTGCATGGAAATTTGTACTTCCTGGGAAGGTCAAGGTGAGGAAATTGCTGTCAATGAAGCTAAGAGTATAAACTGTAGTGCCCCATGATTTAAAATTCCTTTCATGTGGTCTGAATCTAAAAGCTTGTGTTCTCCATAACAAGTCTGAATGAATTAATATACTGAAGCTAATTATCTTCACAATTCATTTCTGCTTGTGCAAAGGTATGGGACAAAGCTCTGAAAAGTGTGATCTTTGACCAGTAAAACTGTGCCAGCCAAAACTATTGCTACCATTTCCAGCATCATGTACCTCTTTGAAGAATATGGGGCTGCAAAGAGTAGATTGACTGCTAAAATGCAGTTCTGTCAGCATGGCTGCAGCTGCTTTGCCAGTATAATGTACTGTATAAAGACAGAGGTCATTTTGTTGCAAAACCTGAAGAACTTTCACAGTTTGAGAGTGGGAAATGACCCCAGATAACACAGCTGGAGTTAGCTAGACCCTGAATTATTTCCAGAGGGTCATTGCCTCATGTGCACAATACACAGCCTTGTATTGGTTCATGACCTCCCAACACAGTTCTACAGAGGTCCTGCATGCAGGGAGTTGTCAGACTGGGAGATAAGAATTTGAAGCTTAGGTATAAAATTAGCTGTGTTTGTCATGTTGGTAGAAATAATAGGGTAGGGTAGGGTAGACTGGAACAGAATTAGAATAGATTTACAATTGGTAGGAACCTCCTACCATGATCATCTAGTCCAAGTGGAAGACTACTGGTACAAAATGCAGACTGCAACTCTGGCCATTGTCAGCTGAAATCTTAAACCAGTGTTATGTAGGCACCTGGCTAGAAATGTTAGGTACTGCAGAGATATGTATCTGATGGAGAGCTAGCACCAAGTCTCCTTGGTTTCATGTGAAAGGAGAATTAATTACCTGATTATTTGAGACCCCATCAGCATGGCTGAGCATGATGACAGCTGAAAGACTGGAAAATTTAGAGTTGTAGTTCAATGAGGCTTCAGTCTGTGGGAGGAGGTCTGAAATGAGTATGGAGTTGGCTGGAGGAAGAGACATTTTTCTCCTGTTGGGATGAATGAATCAACACAAACCAGGCAGTGCCAGTGCTGTTGCAAAGTTATGCTTTCTGTGGTAGGCACAAGGCCCTCAAAATGAAGAGTTTCTGAATATAAAAATTGCCCTGGGGATTATATGAATAAGCTCAACTTTGGGCATGTATCTGTCTCAGTGGTTCATGGATGGGATGAGAAAGGTGTTTCTGCCCACAGTCCTTTTTCTGAGGTTTAGTTTTGAAGGGCATGATAACTGTGGTTATCATTGGCTTCTTCTGGCTGCAGTATTTCTGGAGTAATGTCATCCTACACTCACTGAATGCTTACAGAAGGGTATCAAAGGGGAAGGAAGATGAGTGTTATTGAGCCATCCCTTTAGCAAATATTTCCCTTAGTCCCTGAGTTATCATGGATGTGGCTGTAACTTCAGTTGTAATAGAATTTTCTGAAAGCCTTGAAAATTATTCCTCTGTCCTGTAGAAATATCTGCAAAAGAAGTTGTTGTATGACTCAAATGAAAATCTTCAGTGTTTAGCTATGTTCTTCTCATGGGCTGAATTTTTGTTGCAGCTTTCCCATCCCAGAAGTATGTGTAACAGCTAGCCCAAAATAGGGAGAGTGGTACTAGCTGTGTGGAGGTTGCTCTGGCCCTTGTAGAGTGAAGAACCACTGTGGTATTTGTAAAGTGTTGCTGTTGTGCAATATTACAAAGACAGAAGGAAACATGGTGTTAATAGATGGGATGAAAGATAACTCAAATGAAAAGCATTCAAATTAATCTTTGCCTTATGCTATTTTCTTAGCTAAGTGGTGGTTGCACTTTTTAGGTATTTTTTCTTCTGTGCTCTTGCATAGAATCCATTTTATTTTCTGGATGCAATAAAGTATGTTAAGTATTAGAATACTCAAACCTCAGAAATTGCTGTGTGACAAAAACCTTGCCAAGCAGACCTCACCCTCACTCACTGCAAGAAAATGTACTGCATCCCAGAGGAAATCTGTACTTACTAATGTGAATAAACATGAAGATAAAATTATCAAACGGCAAGTGAGGGAAACAATCTTGATTTATCAGAATTAGCTGTATTTAAATGTAGTAGTTAAAAATCCTTGAGTGATAATGACTCTGGCAGATAATCAGTGAATTCTTGTGTCTTGCCATGCTGTGTGGGTCTGGGTCTGGTGGGACCAGGCAGCCTGGTGAAGGTTGGCTGTGCTATAGGACCCCCTAGTTTTGTGAGTCCAAAACTGCAGCCTGGGCAGTACAGACCACAGCTCATCTGCAGAGGTTTGGAGCATAAGGTGGCAAATAAGGACTACTTTTATCTATAAGAGTGTAACACTAAACAGACCCACCAGTGAGGTATTCCTGACCTAGCACATGAAATGCAGAGCCTGTCTCAGCTCTAAGCTTTTCACTGCACACCAACACCTGTGTTTTCTCCACTTTTTTCTTTCTCTCTCTCTCTCTTTTTTTTTTTTTTTTTTTTTTAGCTCAGCAGCAGAGGTAAAAACCTTGTTTTCATATTCTCTGTAACACCCTTATGATACTTTAGATGCTACATAGAAATAAGCAGATGGCAGGGAACTGATCTGTATTTGCATATGAAATGCCTCTGACTTTATGAACAAGATCCATAGTATAAAAAAAAAAAAAAAAAAAAGTTGGCTGGGGTGGCTCCCCCTCCACCTGTGCTGGTAGATGGTGTGGGAGCTGAAAGGATGTGAAGAGCAATTGCCACCTCCCCCCTGCACAGATCCTGCCAGATCAGGGCTGTGCTGGATCCGTGGGTGTTGTCTGCCTTTCTCTGTTCAGCATGAACAGCATCTCAGCCTCTAGAGCAGTCTGGCACCTCTTCCAACACTTCTTTTTTTTTAACACCACTTGGGAAATCCACACAGAAAGAAGAGGGGCAGGGAGGAGAAGGCAGTGAAGTGGAAGAGAGGTAATTAGGGCCAAACTTGATGTCCTGGCATAGCTGTAGGGTCCAGAGAAGTCAGGCAGATTCATGACTCAGGAAGGACAGAGTAAAGACAGCACAACTGCACACCTGGCCCAGCTTATGTCACACACATTTGTGTGTGTTTATCTCTTCCTTCATAAAAATGAATATATTTTCTTTGGTTTTTCAGGCAATGCTTTACCTTTTGAGTTAAAACTCACCTTATGCCTTGGTAGCTTGCCTGTCTGTGACCCAGTTTTATACTTTACTTTGTCATTAAATATATTCAACAACTAAATATGAGAACCCATCCACAGCTTTGCAGACTCTATTTGTTTCCAAGTAGGCAGCCCTGCTACCCCATAAAGGTGATGTCTCCCCTCTGGTGCTGGTGGTGACAGAACATGTCAGCTCCTCACAGTCAGTCTTTTCATGGTCCCTCCACAGTGAACAGAGGGGACAGGTGCTGCTGGAGGACTCTTCAGATCTCTCTGAGGCTCATTTGTACCCAAAATCAGTGAGGAGCCAATCTGTTAGCTACAGAAGTTCTCTAGGGAGACAAATCTCCCCTGAGGAAAGTTACTTTTGTGATTACTTTCCATTGTCAGCTTTCTTATGGTTGGAAATGACACAACTTTGCTCATCATGAATAAATCTGGGTGTCCCCAGTGTGCCCTGATTCACCATTCCACTTGATACACAATGCATTAAGGTCAAACACTCTGCTACTCAGTGGCCCCAGTTTTAATTTACACTTTCTACATTTAATGACAATTCTCCCTTCTCCCAATGCCCTTCTCCTCGCTCTCCTTTGTTCCTCGCCTTATTCCTTTCCTGAGGGTGTTTCCTAGTTTAATTTATTTTCCTGTGGATTTTTTTTTCCCAAGAAGCTTATTTCCTGCAGATTAGTTTTATTTAATTTTCATCACTGCTTACAGCTGAGAGTTTGAAGACTTCCTGCCCAGTGTTGCTGTGCAGTCATTCCATGGTGGTGTTTGATAGTTGCTAGTAGGTGTTGACACCTGAGATTTCTGCTCTGGTTTTGACTGGATGCTTTTGACTTGATTTTGAATGAAATGTAGCCATTTCAGCCATGCCTTCTGGTTTTCTTCTTCGTGTGCAGGGCTTGGTGCACAATCATAATAAAATGTGTGCCCACACTTAAAAGGTAATCATTTAATATGAACATTAAGGGAGCAATTGTTTGCCACTCTGTGTATTTGTTGTGCTAAAGCTGATGTGTTGAAAGCTGTCTTGTACTGGGTCCATGCGTGCACAAAGGCAGAGGAGTTACAAATGTGCAAGAATTAGCTGTTTGCAGCTATGTTCTGGATGACAGCTCTCACCAGAGAGTGGTCCACACCCCTGCAGCCTCTGACAAACCCTGAAGCTCTTCAGCAGATGTGGCTTTTCAGAAACCCTGTCAGAACTCAATTAAGGTTTTGTGCATGAATGCTTAATAGTATAAATGTGAGTACAAACAATAGGATATGGTTTGGGCTCATAAAGCCATATTAGCCATAACAATGAAGCTTAGCCTATGTTATGATCTTTATTAACACCCTACAACACTTTAAAAGAAGTAAACTCTTTTAAATTTATTTTAGCCAAAATGTTTTCATGTTGCATTCTGTGTATGATTGTCATTGGCTGTGATGTCTCACTTGGAAGTGGGAGTTAGTGGGTCACTGTGAGCCATAGGGGCTCCCCAGCTGGCATGGTTACAGGTTTGCACCTCTGCAGGGATGTGCAAGGGGATACAGCTACCAATGAGCTGCCAATGCTCACCTCCTGGTTAAATTTGCAAGCTGGCTTGCCATTTGAGGCTTGTGGACCATTTGAGGTAAGCAAGGGCTTGAAATACAGTAGAAAAACAGTGAAAGTCTGCAGAAAAAAAATTAGTGCCTAAGGTGAGTAAGCTGAGAACATGTTATTCAAATAATAACAACAGTGGGAAAATAATTTATCTTGACATAAGTTATGCAAGCTGCAGTCTAGATATACAACATCATTGAAAAAGTTTCCAAATGTTGTCTGGATGGGTTTCTTTAAAAAGTAATCCAGTGTATCTTGGTGTCTTTGTATAGAAAGTCTTTTTGTCTGTGTATAGAAAGTACTGCAAGTAATACAGGCCATTCCATATATTGTAACACATTCATGCTTTATGGATTAAGGGCTAATTTCAAACCCAAAAGGCCTGGAGGGGAGAGGCTGCAATTCCTGGGTAAATGCTGGAGGTTTGGCAGTGAGGGGTGCTGGAACATGTGCTTGGCGTCACAGGATGGGTGGAAGGGACTCACAGGAATTCTAAGGTTGCCTAAATCCTAATCAGGTTTTTTCATTAAAAACAATTCCCTTGAGAAAGTATAGAAGTGAAAGAGGCATAAATTCTTATTTTCAGGCAGCTCCCCTTCCCCTTACAAAGCAAAAACACTGTGTTGCCTGTTGTTTCAACAAATGAAACTCTAAAATTCAGATGGCCTTCAGTGTGCTGCTCTGAGCTCTTACAGCCCAGTTTGCTGTGATGTTTAACACAAGTGTCCCATCAGAAGTGGGACTGGGGAAGGACAGTGTGGAAAGAGAACCCTTCTTCTGGCCTAGAGCAAGCTGATCTAAAGGAAAGTGTTCCTGCCCATGGAGAGGAGTTGGAACTAGGTGATCTGTAAGGTCACTTACAGCCCAGTCCAGTCTGTGGTTCTGTGATTTGTGGGCTGATTCAGATGGTTATCTGAAACCAGGCTTTGAGGGAATGGCCTGGGAGGCCAGAGCCAGACCAAACATCTGAGGAGGCTGGTAGTGGAGGGCTTGGGTATTTACTGAGACTGGGGAAGAGTTGTGCTGAAAGAACCCAGGGCTACGCCGTGAACTGGTTGTATCTGTGCGTGCACCCCTGTGCCAGCCAGCTCTGGGTCACCATCAGGATGGCTCCAGAGAGACCTTGTGGAGGAGTGTGTGGGATTTTTGTTGCCTGTCCCAAGAAACACACTGCCTTACCATGCTGGGGAGGAAGCTATTCAGAGATGGGGATAGAGACAGGTCTCTCAATCCCTCTGCAGAACAGACTTATGGAGCTGCAGGAGCAGCACAAATATTTCTTCAGAGGCAGAAAAAAAAATAGTTGCTTTTGGTCCCCCTGAGATGCTTGACTTTCTGTCTTCCCCTGAAGGGCTCTGAGTAATTTGAAGGGATGTGTTGT
This sequence comes from Muscicapa striata striata, assembly GCA_030060385.1. NCBI lineage: Eukaryota > Metazoa > Chordata > Aves > Passeriformes > Muscicapidae > Muscicapa > Muscicapa striata. The sequence continues at coordinate 4,451,588 of JAREIS010000031.1, forward strand.
AATAATATTTACATACATAGTATTGCATAGTATTTACTAAATAGAATTGGAAGAAACTGTTGCTACTTACTTTGACTTGCAGTTAAGTGGCATCCAAGGCATCTAGCCAAGCACTGAAAATAACTGATGAGAAGGAAGAAGTGTGAAATACGACCCACTATCTCTACTCCTAACACATGGCTTGTTGTTCCTGACTCTTGGGGGTTTGATTCCTCAGCCTACAGGCAGTGCCAGTGGAAGGGAAAAGGGGCCCAGCTCATTCATTTTCTGTGCAAACCAGCATCTTTGATTCTAAATGCTGCTTCTGAGAATCAAGAGAAGGAGATTAAGTCTTAGAGTTTAGATGGAAGGTTGTAGTTTTTGAAAATTTCAAGGAAAACAGAAATACATTTGCTGTACTTGGAATAAGTCCTCTGAATCTTATCTTCCAATATGGCAAGCACAGCATATTCTTTGTTGAGTGTCATCTTCCAGTGTGCTTTTTCAAGGTTCATGATGTTTTACTGATGGTCTCTATGTTCACAAATGTGGAGAGGTTATTCATACTGTGGATGCTGATGTGGAAAGAGGTGCTGCAGTGACCAAGTCTCTGCTGTTCTTGAAAAGATGATGTTCAGCATAGACTCAAAAGGCTATTACTTGAAAATGACCATTTAGGTGTAAATATTAAGACAGAAATACGCAGGGGAATTGAATGCTTTGCATAGAAGAATAGGCAGGATACCCTAAAACTGCTACCAAAACCCAGTTTGACCTACCATAAAATTGTCTATAGGATGTTTTTTTTCCCCAGATCCCAAAGGTAAGCATTAACTAAGGTAGGTAGAATAGCAAATAAATTTTGTAGAGCTTTGTTCTTGAGTGCTGGCATGTGAAATCAAGATGAGTGATCTGAGAGCAATGTCACAGTAAATGGCAGACTCCTCTGTGATAAAAAGGAGAGCATTATGGTGACTTGCTGGAGCAACTCGGGCAAGCTTAGTAGTGATTTGAGCTGAGTCAGTACAGGAGAAAAATAGCTGAGCAGTCAGAGAGAATTGCAAAGGTGGTCTAAAAGCATACCTAAAAAGTGTGTTACCAAGACCACACACTACACTGCTGGAGATAAGAGACTTTATTTTGCTGCATATCTAGAGTAGGAATAATGTGAAGGGTCAGCACGGGAAGAAATCTGTGTTGACAAGCACTGAAAGTGTGTCAAATTGAAAGAAGTGCTTTCAACTAATTAAGCATGTAGGACTGAAAGGGCTCTCTTGGGACACTGATTTCAGGTACATGCTCTGGAGTGTGTGTGTGTACACAAATACACAGACATGTGGGATGTCATATCATCCCTGCTGTAACAATCCATCCTTACTATTAGGCCCAGTAACCTTAAAATAATTCTGGTTTGGGTTTTTCTCTAAGACTGTTTATGCCTTCACTGTTTTACTGGCTAGTTAGCTCTTTGTTTTCTCATGGAGCATGACAACAATCTGAATTGAATATGAAATTAATATTCCTGCAGAATAGTTGACCTAACAGCAGCCTTAAGCTTGCCAGGCAGGACTGCCATGTTGTTCTGCCTTTTTTACCATTACCCTGCAAGGCACTCTTGGAGGCTGTGTAAAGCATACACCTGAGAAGAGGAATAAAAGGAAAGGAAGAAATTGCTGGCTAGAGAAACTTCACAGGAATGGAGGCTTGAACATATAAAGTACTCTGTATTTCTAAGAGGTTAGTGCCTATCCTGCAGTGACAGCTTTGAAATACGAAGTTCCATTCTGGCCACTGTAACATATTTGACAGAGTTAGGAAAAGCAGTTTAAAATATGTTCAAACACCACCAGCAGTGATTGAAAGCAGCAAAGCCAAGAATGGGATTAGCATGTGGTACTCTTCACATAAGTGCATATTGCTTAACAGCCTAATCTTCTTACGTGTATACGAACCACACGCCTCCCAGCCCTCTTGAATTATGTCTGTTGTGCCAGTCAACCAAACATCAGGTAAATGCAAAATTCAGGGATCTGCTCATGGAAATGACATCCAAATCATATGCTTTCCAGTATTTTCATCTTTTCTACTACCTGAATGCCAAATATGGATGGGGTTTTGCCCACTTGCCCCTTTTTTCTCTTGAATAGCTATTATTTCCATGTGTAGCATAATGCAAGGCAGAAAAATGCCACAGGGATGTGCTAAGAAACTGTGATTGAAACACAAGAGGTTTCACTGTATTGGCAGGAAATAAAACAATACAAGGAGCTTAAAAGATTGTGGTCTTTCTCAACAGATTCTGCTGTCAGTGAGTCTTTTGCCTTTTTACTTTAGTCTGAAAAATTTGCTAAATTGTCTGTCCATGAGTGCAGAACAGAATAATAATTGTACTCATGCTGTTGCCCACATGTAGCTAAAGACTTAACTTGTTTTGTCATGTCTTCCCTCCTGTTTTTCTGGAGGGCAGCTGCAGCCTGTGTAGACACAGTTGAGCTGGCTTTGATTTGCATGTGCAAGTGCCAGTGGCAGGGAAGATGTGGTGATCCAGGCTTCAGGTCCAGACTGGTTGCCCAAACCATCTCTTGGGGTCTGTGTCACTGGAGCTTTCCACTCACATCCATCCTGAACTCAGGTTGCACAACACAGAAACTCCAGAAATACTCTGGATGTCTGCCCTGATAAAAGCAACAAGAAATAATGATGCACAATGCTATTAAAAAATGTGCTTTCCAGCACAGGCTCTCAGAGAGAAGTAGCCAAGGAGCAAACCACCTACAGTGGGTCACTAGTCACCAATGGCCCTGTGACAGTGGGCACTGTGAAGACTGAAAGGGAAACAGCTGCCCTGAACAGCACCCTCACAAATGGCAGAATGCACCAGGAAAACAGGAACAAAAGATGAAGCCAAGGATGGGGCATCCTATCCAGACCCTGAAGAAATCCCAAAGATGTACTTGATTGGTGAGGGGACAGGGAATTTGGCATGCAGTTTTCTCTTTCATTGAGTTGATCATCTCTTGTCTTATATGAGAGATGTGCTTAGAAAATTCTGTGAAGACCTGCCTCATTTCTCACTTGTCCTGGGGAAGATGGGTCCCAGACAGCTTCCCAGGGAAGAGAAGGACTGGGAAGCACAGGCAGGTCCTCAGCAGCCTCTTCAGTGCCAAAGAACCAGAGTGCCTCTCACATTCCCATCATCTGATGTCCCTGCCCTAGCAAAGGAGCTTCAGAAGAGAAACCCTTCACTGTCTCTGAGTTGGTGGAGAAAGAGCATGGCATCCTGCCCCTGCCAGGGTGACCAGGGTTTCCAAGGGCACTAGCGTCTGCCCCAGTTTCTAGCTGCAGTCACTTGGTACTTTTTTCTAGAGGTGTGAGGGAAATTGTGTGCATACCCATGCTTGTAGTTATGGTGACTTTGCCACTGTTCAGCTGGGTGCTGGAAAAGCTGACGAGCCAGTAGCCTTATTTGCAATGAACAGCAGCCCCACCAACACACTCCCTTTGCATGGGCATTTTTCAATTGTTAATAAAGATGGGACAGGAAAGTAGCTCATCCAAATAGCTACTCACAGTTCCTGTTGGTGGGGTTTGCCACTGGCAAATAGGGAAATGTCTGAGTATATGCATGGCTGGGAGGGAACACAATTGTTGAAAACAGGGTGACTGTCCCACCTTCAAGGAGCTCCAGCCTCCAGTGTCCCTGGTGGATAAGCCTGGCACTCTCTTTGCCATCCCTGGGAAGCAGCAGCCGCAGGGGAAGCTGCTTTGAAAGTACTGAGCTTGCTGATGGATGTGGGACATGAACAGTAAAGTAGCAACTCTAGATTTTTACCAGTGTTGTAGGCTTAAACCCCCTGGGTGCTCCAGTGGTTACACGAGTGCATTGGGGGAAGCGTGCGTTCAAGACATACAGGGCTATAAATAAAATTCACATCAGACTCAGCACTTGCCTCAATGAAACATTTATGCACTAAATTGCATGATGAAGTTGGATGTGCTGCCAGGCTGCCTAGTCTTTGAGATAATCTGGTCTTCCTCAGAATTAATTTTCTTGCAATGTTTTGCACACAAACGCAGCAGGCAGTAACTCACTGATGACCTGGGCAGTAGCTGAGGAAGAGGCTGATCATGTTGAATTCTGCTGCTGCTGGCATAGACCTATTTATGCAAAGCTGGATGAACATCCAACTTTCTTATGACATTGAATCACACAAGAAAAAGTCACCATTTTTACACAAAATAGCTAGAAAAAAATGGCATACTCTAAAATGAGAGGTCAGCCATCTTAACACTGGAGAAGAAGGGGTTTCTTAAGCAGAGCCTGACATGGGGCTGCTGGCCACAGCAATCTTTGGGTGCATCCTGCACCCCTGGAGCAGGGTGTGCAAAGAGGTGGAGTTCACTAAGTGCACAGCCCCAGCACTTCTGCCTCCTGGAAAGGCCTTGGCTCATTATACTCTCTCTTAAGCATAACTGGGCTCAGGATGTTTATTCACTAGTCTGACCTTTTTAATTTTGGGTTTTGTCTTTTGGAATCTGGATACTTTAAGAAGAATTCAGCAGTTGTTGGTTCAGCTTTGCCTGTGCAGAATTCAGGGCTGACAGCTCTAGGCACTGGCCCTTAACATGTAGGCAACTTCCTTGCTCGCTGCTCCAATTCCCTCCAGGCTGCACACTTTTTCACACCTTACAACAAATCGTGTTTTCTCTCTGAACCAGGAAACATAGGAAATTATTGTGGCTTTTTTTCTTCCCCTGACAGGTAATAGCAACTATAATACAGATAGAATTAATATAAAGCTGAGAAACAGAAGGATCTGGGAAGGGGCAAGTGTCTGTAGAAGCAGACGGAGTTGTGGGGGGAAACCCCTGGATCTATCAAATAAATAGAGCAGAAATCTTTCTTGCTTGGCCTTTGTGGTGTTATTATTAGAACAACCACGCCTGAGTGCACTAAAGCCGCACAACCTTCAAGCATCCACATCCAGCTCTGCTATGGCGGGATCCTTTTTCTGCTTGGCTAAAAGAGGGAGAGAATGAGAGGATGTGAAGATGAGAAGGATCTGTAAATGATAAATATGATCAACTTCAATAAAACAATTACTTGGAAATCTTCAAAAATCTTCTCATGAGAAGAGCCATTAGTGTATGTCTGTTTGACATTGGTTGTTAGGAAACCAGCCAATGTTAATGGATCCACAGAATGGAATGGAGAATCCATTTAAATGGTCTCTTGTCGTTTTGTCATCCCACAAAAAAAACCCCAATTATTTTAACTCAGGAATGAAATGAAGTGATAGTTTATATGATTCACTTGTATAGTCTAAATTGATCAAAGCGTACATTAAAAATATGTTAACAGTCTATATCTGATGCCTGAAATGTAGCATTTCCTATCTCTGTGTTGGCTTCTTTTCTCGTTCAGTCTGATGTCCAGCTGTTAATCATGTAAAGACTGTGGCTTTACAGTTTCTATCTTGCTTTATTTATTATGCATGTTATGATGATGCTGAGGGGCTGCAGCCACGCGCAGGCTCAGCATTGTGAAAACAGCCTGCAGTGTAAAACACTGAGTAAAGGAAGTGCTGGCTGAAAGAGATACCTTATCCTCATTTCACAGAACAGAGATATAGGAAGTCATAATATTTTACACCAGCTCCTAGCAGAAACATATGGTGAAACTTCAACTGCACATTTCTTCTAGATCTCAGCCCAGTGGTCTTTGTCTGCTGAATTACCCTGCCACAGGGTTGTCTTTTTTCTTTTAATGGAAGTAAGAGATTCAGTCCTGTGAAGAAAATTAGATACTCAGGAGTCCTTAAAGCTCACAGTCCTCTCCTGTGGTTGCATCCTCTGGCTTCAGCTCCCAGCAATGGTGCCCAGTTCCCAGGGGCAATCAGTGAGGGCAAGGCAAAATGTCATTGCAGAAGAAAAGGCAATGTGCAAAGGACAGGGAAGGACATGCCAAGGAAAATGTGCAAGGAATGAAATGGAAGCAGATCCTTCTTTTGTCAGGTTTTTACTCCTTGGTTAACTTTTTCCCTCTTTCCTCTTTACAGGAGTTTTTTTCAGAACTTTGCTGCTCTGAGGCTGGGATGCTGTTCCTCAAACATCCAGACTAATTGCATTCATTGTGGGTTTATACTCACTTATCCTTGGGCCAGCATTGTCCTCCACCCTACCCAATGCTGTTCCCTCCCTCTGAGCTTCTTTCCTACTGCAGGCTGAGAACATTCATCCCCTTGTGGCTTTTTTTGCCAGCACTTTTAGTTTCTATTCTGGACCTTCTAGAAAATCCACTCCAGCTTTGGAGTATTTTAAAGGATTGGGCAGTTCAGTGACTATTGTGCAGTATTTCTGCTTTCTTGGTGTCAGGAGGGGGTATATTCTCTGTTACCATGAATTAGAGATCCTGCCGGGAAAGGCAAGAAATGGATGGGTGCTGACTGGGGCCATAGAACAGGGTGCTGTAACCTTCTTAATGCTCTAACATTTGAAGATAAGCAATGTATTTGTGGTTTTCTCCTGGGACAGCACTGTGCACAGCTCTGCCAAGTCTACTGGCTAAGGGAGACTTGTTGGGTGGCTAAGAGGTCATGCTATTTTATCTGTCAACAGCAACGTGTGTCTACAACAGTAGGTGTGTAGCAGAGCTTGCATGAACTTGGTTTCATTTTTAAGTCTCACACCAAGTATATTAACCCAACTCCTACTCTTATTTGTAAAATACTGTTGCCAAGGCCAAAAGAGCTTTCTACAAGCTAAATTTGGCAGCAAAACCTATTCTAGTCTGATGAAATGTCTGAAAATTTCGTAAGTAGGTAAAACTTTCCACTCACTTACTGATATTCATCACAGACAACTACTAGTGCTTCAGTCTAGACAGATTTTTCTGGGAGTAAGAAGGAACTGCTTGTGCCTGCCTTTTCATTAGCCTCCAGGGTACAATTTGTGATCATGAATATCACATGCCCTAGGCTATACAAAGAATGGGTGGGGTATCCCTAGGCTATACAAAGAATGGGTGGGGTATCATTACTACAGCCTACAAATTTTTGTCCTGAGCTGAGATTCCCAAGGAGGAAGTGTGGCTCAGAACAGGATCAGGGCAAGTTGCTTTGTGTCTCAGTGCCTTGTATGTAAAACAGACATAGTGCTTCATTACCTTCAACAGGTAAAGGATATATAAAATCAGCTTGTGCCAGTGAGGTATTTCCCTACTGCAGTGGTAACAGACAAGCCATCAAAAGCTCTGCCTGCAATTTGGCAACATTACGTTTTAGCAATGTCAAAAATTTAATTAGTGAATCCTCATGATGAGCAAGCACTGACAGGTTGCCATAATTCATCCTATTACCTTCCTCCACTATCATTTTTTTCTCCCTGCGGTGCCATTCCTTGCACTCACACCATGCCAGCTGCATGGAGCAGCACCACAAATGTGCTGAAAAATGTCTGAAACCCCACCTGCAAAAATCCACTGAGAAGCAAAGCAAGGCTCTCTACCAGACAGAGAGTTTGGGGTCCCTTCATTTTTGCTGAAGCTCTGAGAACCTGAACTTCAGCAGGTCTGTTCATCATATATCATATCATATCATATCATATCATATCATATCATATCATATCATACCATACCATCACTTACATTATGACACCTACAAATTTTGGTGAACTGTTGGGGTTTTCTTCTAATCAAAGAAACTGATAGTCTCTCATCATCCCACACATGGCAGCACAGTTCCTAGGTTTCTCCTCTGCTGTCTGCTCCCTTTTTCTTCTCCAACTGTACTTTCCCAGTCCTTTCTCTATACAAAGCACTGGTATGCTTTCAGACTGAGTGGATGTCGTTTTGCATTAAAGAAAGCAACAAAATAAGAAAGACCAAAGCATCTCCACCAGAGAGCCATTCTCTGCCATGATGCACTGGCTACTCCTCAAAAAAGGGTAAGAGAGTGCAAAAGCAGGAAAGTAGATGAGAGCCCTGAGGTATGCAAAAGAGAGGAGTGCATGGCCAGTGGGGTGACCAGTGTGAGACACACTGGTTCTTTGGCTGCTGACTGGGAAGGGAAGCCCAGGAGGTACCTCCTGTGCACGAAGGTGCCTGCCTGTGTCACACTGTGCTGTTCTGTAAACAAAGCAGCTGCAGCAGCTCCTTGGCATTAGACTGGAGTCTGTCTGTACCTGTGCCTGTGGGAGAAGGATCAAGCCCAGTGCCATCCCTGAGGATGTGCCACCTGCTCTGGGCTGAGAATGAGCTGGGGCAGAGTGCTGGCATCTCCCATGGCCCTCCACTCCTGCTTTAGCCCTTGGAAAGCTATTTACTGTGTACCCTGAGGCTGGGAATAGTCCATGGGACTCCCATGAGTCCCAGCACTCCTGAGAAATTCTCTCAAACCTTTAATGGACTTGATTACTATAATTTTCAGAGGCAGACTTCTGGGATTTCTCTTCAGAGGAACTGAAGTGTTCCTGTCCCTCAGAAGTCCCATTCTATTAGAGGAACCTCTTTTGATAGGTGATAGTCAAAGTCTCTCAGCAGGGCAAGCAGTTAATCTCAGTCATTATACCCTGGAAGGCAGTGAACTAGCAACCTGTGTCAGAAACTAGTTGAGTGTAACATGATGTAGTGAAAGAGCACATTGGAAGGAGAATGAGTAAATGGAAGACCTATTCCTCCCACTGCCTTTGCTCAAAATATCATTGTGGAAAGATAGCGTAGCTTCTTTGTATTTTTGTTTTGCTGTCTATAAAATGATTATCCCTTTGGTCCATTTGTATAAAAAACTGATATAGTATCATTTCACCTACTTACCTCCATAGAGCCATTTGCAATTTAGTAAAAGGGCCTAAATGCTAACTGGTATAATATGATGTGGAAACAGAGAAGATAATGTTTGCTGCTATTTGATGGGAGTAAAGGTGCTGTAACGAACCCAGTTTCTGCTCTTGACGATGCTGTTTCAAGCAAGAACCTTTCCTTTTCAGCCAGGCTGATGGAAGAGAGACTAGAAGTCTAATGTCGCACTCTATTTTTTGTCCTACAGCTGTCTCCAACCTTGATGCAGAGAGCAAACTGAGTGTCTACTACCGAGCACCTTGGCATCAGCAAAGAAACATCTTCCTGCCCTCCAGCAGGCCGCCCTGCGTGGAGGAGCTGCACCACCACGCCAAGCAGCACCTGCGAGCCTTGCGCAGAGGTACGTGCTCCCCTGCTCCAGCTCACACACCTAGCACCTCTCCATGGTCCAGCCAGGCACCAGAAGGGTGCTCAGGCACAAGCACTCAGAACTGTGGGCACTGATCTACACTGGGACTTAGGTACTCACGCTAAGAAATCACAGGAACTATAGAACTGCATAATGGTTTGGGGTCGAAGGGACCTTAAAGATTATCTAGTCCCAACCCCCTTCACAAGAGCTGAAACTGGAGCCCAGTGGTATTAGTCTCCACAAAAACTGAGCTGCAGCTCAGGGTTTCCAAGCATTAATATGGAGGATATCTGTGTTCTTCAAGAGTGGCAGCTGAAAGTCAGGTGCTGGATGTCCTGGACAGCTTGGAAGGGTTGGGCAGTTCTCCCCTTGCCAGGCTAGGGAACACTTTCTGACATCACCTAACAAACTGCAGACCTATGGTCTCAAACCAACAAAGAGGAAGCAGGATCAACAGGGTCATAACCAGGCTCCTGCATCCCTGCCATAAAGAGAATTTACTAGATGCAAACATCTGGATGGTCCTACAACAGCACATTAAAGGGAAGGCAAAAGATGGGGAAAGGTCAGTTTTCACTGGGAACCTAACTAAAGGAAAATTATTACCAGGACATAAGACAAAGCAGGCAAACAAGCCTTTCCTCTGTGCCATAAGGAGGGAGAAAATCCATGCAGGTCACGCTTAAAATGTTCAGCAGCAGCCTCCTGTCTTGAAGTGTTTTGCACCAACAGCTCTAATTGCCTTGCTCCTTTATTACTGTTATTAGCTTATAATAATAATCGATTACTTAGAACTGCAGAGCATCTGTTAGCTGGATAAGATGTTTCAATTAATTACCACATTTGACTGTCTCTGCAGGTTTTAGGTCAGGAACACACTGTGGATGCAGTATGTCTTCGTACCATAAGTGATACAGCCAAATTGCAACCACAGTAGTGCTGGAGTAGAGCAGAAGTTCTTTCCTGTTCTCAGCAGCTCTGCTTTACAATTGTCCCAGAACCAGGCTGATCTTTGCCTGCCATCTTGTGGGCAGGAGAAATCCTGACAGCAGCATGGGAAGGCAGCTCCAGAAAATGTCTCATAATTTTAAAGTTACATATCTCAGTTTGGGCAATTTCCCATCCTCCACAATTAATGGCAGCTGTGTAGGTTCAGCAGGCAGCTTGTCATGTGCTGCTTTATCTTATTTTCCAAATAACTGCATATATGGGGATGAAATGTTAGTCTGAAATTTACTCTAAGCATGTTTATTGTGTCTCAACTCTCTCTTCTATCAGAATTTCCACAATTTCATAATCTCTTTATCTGTTTAACCAGCAACAATTAAAACTAAATTTTAGGTCAGAAAACGGCTATACTAGCAGCAGACATTGTTGACTGGACCACAGGTAATGGAGCAGGTGAATATATTATCTCCTTTCAGGAGGACTCCATGCAAACAGCAATTAAAGTTAGAGATGGGAGGTCCATGAGTATTCTCCCATTCACTTGGAAGGTTCCAGAGACTTGGGACTGCTGGCCCAAGTTCCCTTGCTGATGCTGGAAGAGGACTGAATACTCTGAGCCCATGCTGAAGGAAGACTCCTGTGGGCCTAGGGTGGATAAAGAGCTTGACCTTGCCAGGATGATCCTCATGCTGGAACCTGAGCATTACCACTGCAACAACCTTCATGATGCCAAGCCAATGCTCAGGACCTAGCACTGCCATGCAGCCAGGGAATAAAATTCCTCCTGGAGCTGTGTTTCTTTTTTTTCCCCTCAGAGCAATATATTTTATATGAGTAGAATGCAGGCACAGTTATTGCATCTCAGTATTTCAAGGCAATAGGAGATGCAGGTTCCTGTTGGAAATCAGGCCTTGGTTCTCAAGTGCCTAGAAGGTAATTCCATTGTCTCTTGGGATAAATGGTACAAATCTCATTTGGGGACAATTCAGCTGCACTGCATATGCTGGGGTGCATTGAATGGGTATTGCTCTTCTGGGTGCATGGATACCCAGTAAGTGCTTCTCCCCTTCAGCTGCAACAGGAATCATTTGTACCGGTCACTGGGGAAAAGAAGAACCTTTGTCTTTGGAGTTCCCTGTCCTGCACCTGTCTCTTTTGTGCTATTAATAGAGATACTTGTATGTTTTCAACACTTTGAAAGACTTGTGTCTTCTTTCTCATTCAAAACAGAACATCGAAGCCGAGGTGATAACAGAGAGCAAAAAATCCAAGGCCCCATAGCTGTGGTGGCTCCCCCCTTTCCTCCCTTCCCTGCAATCTGCAGCCAAAAGAGGCAAGCGATAAAGGACCGGCATTTGCTACCAGTAAGTCTTTCACTACAGCTACCACATACAAATACATTTTCAGCATGGTGGGACCTAAGTGTGACAGTGCTTCACAAGTGCCCCCTCTCCAAACTAGTGCAGGTACAACAGCGCTGACCTCAAAGACTGTCAGCAGTGTAAGGCAGGTCACAGCTTCCAGCAGCCAGCCCCAGGGGGCTGCTTTCAATCAGAAACCTCTTACTTTTCACCCATGGTTAGCACACATAGCTCTCATTCACACACTCCTCCACAAGTCCTCCACATTCAGCACTCAGGCTGTAGAGGTAGCACCTTGAGGACCCTCCTGTAATTTCAGAAAGTGCTGTAATTTCAGCCCTGGCATTAGCATTGCCAGGAGCCAAGAGCTCAAGGGCTTTGAGTGCCGGCTTGAGGCTTGTGTATGTGCAGGAGGTTTGGGAGCATGACCCCAGCCAGAAGGAGCTGCACTTTCCATAGTCCTGTTTTGCAATGTTCATCTCAATGCAGTTTTTCAGATGTTTCATGTCTCACATGTCCTTACAACCAGCCAAGCAGGAACTCCAGCTGAAGATCTGGTTCTGTATGTCTGTGCTGACTTGCCACTACTGCATTGATTTAAAATCAAGTTAGTGTTGACAATATGGTATTTATCATTGTTAAAGGAAATGTGCTAGACTGACAACTTTAACTCTGATTATGTCCATAATTCCCACTGGCTTCTGTGGCATTGGGTGTTTTACTCATGGAAGTGTCATAGTAGCTACATTCTGTCCTGTACTAAGAGCCATTGCATTATTTAAAAGTTGCAGGTCAGACCTGGGCTTGGCTTTTAAGTGAGGTGTTTGTCTAATGCCAGCCCTCAGTCAGCTGGTAATAGATCTGTTCTGCATCTGGCAGTTCAGGAACACTGGCATCTCAAGAGATCCTACACCTGTGAGTACATTATAAGCTTGGTGATGTAACCACACTGAATCATCACTTAGCTTAAATATCCAAGTGCATTCATCCTAATCCATTATATTAAGCATATTTAAATACTATAATGCTAAAGCACTCATAGTGTAAAAGGATCAGTGTAAATGAGTCACACCTTCCCAGAGACCAAAATATCAGCCAATCAATCCATAGGAAAAGTTTTGTTTCTCATTTTAAAAGCATGAAATACATAATAACATTTGCATTAGTTTGACTGTTCTGGCTTTTTGGCTGCTTATCTGGTTAATTTTGAGCCAGCATCACCATCACTGCAAGCTTTGAACAGGTTAAATTTGCAGGCCATATGATTCAACTTAAAGGAGATATCCTGATGTTAAAGGACAGCATAGAAAAGAGTTTGAAGACAGAAAGAAGAAACAGGATTACCTGTTTCTTCTTTATAAGTCATCATCAAAGCTAGTGCTGTTGTAGGGTCATTGAAAGGTAAAAGGAAGATGATGCCATGTTAAGGATCAGAACTAGTTAGAGATGATAGCTTGGACAGGCTATTGAACATAAAGCTCTCTTAGTTTCAGATGGGGAACAAGGCAACTCTTTTGAAATTGCATACACAGTGCTTAAAAGGCCTGAATCTCTGCTGTGTTTGGAAAACAACCAGTGCATTTTATACATTACTTCCATCTGTGGAACACAAAATAATAACAAATAGTGAGCGACTCTCTGAGTTCTGTATTAGTTGACAAAATTAAGTCATGCTGAACGCAGATGTCTTGGCTATATCTTAAAGTCCACCTTTTTCTTTTCAAGAAGGAAAACATTTAAGCTTTGTGCCCACCCATATCAGACCTCCTTTTGGAAGCTGGCTGGGTTCACTGTTCCCCTAAGGAGAAGCAAACAGGAGCTGTTGGAGGGCTGTTGTTCTACTGATTTCAAGACATCTGGCAATGTTCTGCTTTGGAAATTGCAAATATACCACGCCCAGAGTACTTCAAAGTGCCTTGACTCATTTCTGAGAAAACCTCTTGTTAATGGGGCAACTTAAAAATCAAAAGAGAATAAGGCAAGATGAAGCTGCACATGAATGTTCTGTCTGGCAGAGGTTAATCAGAGATTGTTACAAGACACTGCAACAAGAGTGAACAGTTAATTGATATTGTGCCAGCCCTCATGATATAATGATATTATTACAAGAGAAAGTTGAGAATGCTGTTATTGGCTAGCTTGCTCTTTTTGGCATAAGCTCTTTGTGACCGACATCTGCAAAAGTTTATCTGCTTCAGGGACTGCTGGTAATGTTTGATGTCTGATTCCAGTTGATGGTATCATCTAGTTGTCAATGAACTGAAGATGCTAAATCCACAAGAATTTTTATTCATGGCATAGCAGTATGTTGTGTATTCCACTCTTCTGATGCATTGGGAAGGTGCTAAAGGGAGCAATACTACACAACCAAAAGAGCCCCTTTTTGTATTTCTTTTAAGGTAGGAAAGGAATCAACAAGAAGTTGGAAAATTTTTGAAAGTTAGTGTCTGACTTTTCCAAACTGATTTCTAAGTTAAATGCATGTATTAAGATACTCAAATAAGAAACTTGATTTTGAGGAATGTTCAAATTACCACTGTGAAACCTGTGGGAACAACCACTACTGAAAACAGGTTACGTATATCTGAGTCAAGGTTCCCTATGTGTGTACCTTTTGGCTGCTGCTACCAATTACGTGGCTATGAGCTCTTCCAAAGATCTAGACAAAATCAATCACAACAGATTGAAGATCCACTTTTAATCACAGCTCTATTTACAGGGAGAAAGATGCCAAAGTCCCACAAATTCCAAGAAAGAACAAATGAATTCAAGTTCAAAGCAAGTAATGCCAGCATAAATGGGTCTGGACTGTTCCATCACAAGATCACTTTGTTGTGGAGAAAGAGTAGAGAAATAGAAATGGAATAGGCTCTTTCATGTCTACTCTGATTACAGGAAATTCTCTGATTTGGCTGATGAAATGTCCACTTAGCCCAAAGGCCAGAAGGGGATCCTTCAGGAAGGAGTATAAGAACAGGGGATGGTTTATGCTGTTTATTTTCCCATGATTTATCCTTCCAGTTTCATACAGAAACTGGTTACCGAGTTCCTGGGCCAGAGATCAGAGTAACAGCCACCAAAGAACCTCTCTGTGTTGACTGTGAGACTTGTTTAATCCAAGTTTTTAGCAAATTTACACCTTCAGCCTCAAAAACATCCTGTGACAATGACTTTAAAAATCTGTTTGAAAATGTAGCTTTTTGCTTGTTTCAAACTCAATACCTCATAATTTCATCGTATCCCTTCTGGTTCTCAGACTATGAGAAACAGTAAGTATTGCTTTCTCATTCCCTTTCTCCATGCTCATCATGGTTTTGCAGACATGACTTCACTTAACTTTCCTGTCCATTCCAGTCATTCAGTTTTAAAGCTGAAAAACGGGCATACTTAGTCTCTTCCTACACTAAATAAATATACAACCAAACATATTTAAAAGTATCATTCATTGAGACATTTTTGCCAATGAAGAAGAAAAAAAAACCAAACCAGACCAAAAAAAAAAAAAAAAAAAAAAAAAAATCTTAGGGGAGTATGAGAAAGTTATGGACTTTCTAAAATGAGGAAAATATTTCTTAAACACATTCCCATGACAACCCTGCCTGTAGCACTGCTGAGGCCAGTCACTCAGTGTAAAGATGCTGTGTCATTCCAACTGCATTTCAGACTTCTCTTTAATTTTTTCTGCATTTTTTCTTTCTTGGGTTTCCCCAAGTCTAGCCAGTAAGGCTCTAAAATTTCTGTATTCCAGTTCAGAATGTTACAGGACCACATTTTCTCAATCCCCACATGGCACAGCTATTATAATAAAACCAAGGAGATGGAGCAAGGAATTCAGTATTTGGAAATTTACACTCACAATTGCAAAAATTTCTGTGTTAGTTCATTCATAATTATAATCTGAGCAGGAATCTAAGAGACAAGAAACAGGAGGGTTTTTTCCAGACAGGGTTTTTCTATCCCCAAGGCCTCAGCTAGAGCACGTGTGAGGGGAAAATAATGCATTGGGTAATTTTATTCCATCTCCTTACCATTTCAACAATATTCCCTATGGCCCTCTTTAGATGCTTTGTACAGCAAAGGGAAGGAAATACAACTGAATACACGAAGTTTCACACAGTTTTGTGCTAAAGCCAGATGAAGCCTCAGTAAGAAACAACTGAGTTAAGAGACAGGCATGAGTTGGGCTCTACACTTTCTGTGTGCAGAAATCCTGCCCGAAGCTGTTAGAAATAAAACCTACCTGACTTTATTCATCAGACTGAACTTGTACAGCACCATTTGTGCAATGAGCCTTATACCTACTACCCTGTGTTGTGGGATGTTTATTTTGTACCTTTGTCTGCTGAAATGTCACATGTGGTATGACTTCTGTCATGAAACATGTCTTAGTTTTGTCTTTATGTTGTCAAAACACTGGAGCTGTACATTAATCTTTAAAGGATTGTCAGTACTTTAGCTGATTGCATTTGTGATGCTCCAAAAGAAAGGAAAACACCCACAAGCAGAGAAAATAAAAACTTGAGGAGAATGAAACATACAGAAATATTAACACTGGGAGCAGGCAGGTGAGCAGGGTTGTGATTTGCAGCAAAAATAGCACGGCCAGAAATATTCCCATTATTTTCTCTTCAGCATCAGGTGACTGTGTAAGAAAGCTGCTGTATAGTTATGAATTAATATAGTTATGAAATTCTAATGAATTATAATTATGCATTCTAATCTACAGTCAACTGTGCTCTGAAAATACTGGAAAGCTGGTAGCATTTTGTTAGTATTTCTTCTCTTTTCTCTAGACCTTCAGATTCTTCTATCATGTAAATAAATACCATTTTCCTTAACTCCTGTGAGTTAAGGAAGCAGCAGGCTCTCCATTTCAGAGACAGAGAGAAAGATACACAGAGATTTCAACCAGAGCCCCAGGAGTCAGTACTGTACTCCTGTGAATGTGGGAATGAACACTAGTTCACACTTATTCTACATGTTGCCTTTTCAGTGCATAAATGACTGTTCTGAAATGAGATGACAGGATGTACTGTACACCTTATATCTGTGCTTCCATGGGGTGAAAGCAAACTGCATGTATGTTTGCTGGAGACAACAGGATACATAAAGCTTGCAGATGCTGAAGCAACATGCTGCTGCTCTGCTTGGGTGAATATCATCCACTATATTCATAAGGTTATCCTGGGAGGGAAATTTCCCCCACCTACTGCAATAGAAGCCCAAAGTCAGAAATAATATTGATCCCTTATGCTTTTTGTTAGCTGCAGCTTTTAGGCAGCAGGAGCCAGAAATAATCCTCTGGAGAACAGGACTGTGCAGCAGCCACCTCCTGCCCTCACCAAGGCTGTGCCAGCCCTGTGCTGCTGAGACTGCCTGCCACCTAAATCTCTTGTGAGATAACCCCTGCCTGCCTGATCAAACACAGCTGAGGGGGAAGGAATCAACTCAGCCATGTCTAAATTCAACAAACATGTTGAGGATAAATGCTCTTGACGAGGCTTTAGCGTTCTCAGTTTTTAATTAAGTGAGGAAAAATTGTTTATTTATTCTTGGGTTTGTGTTTTTCCAGTCATGGTCGCACTGTATTCCATAGGCCCTATGTTAGTTAGGCACTAACTTTGAAATCCCAGAATCTCCTATAAGGCAGTCACTATAGGAATGGCAGGCTAGATGTATAACACAAATTATGCTTCTTGAACCTATACGTTGAAAATGCTTTCCTATCTGTTGAAAATGCTGAACAACAAGTCCTTTCTCAGAGCTTTAGGGGATGGAAAAGAGAAGAGGGGCAGAAGTGGTATTTTTGTCCTTTTATTGACCCATTCATTTCCTTCTCCAGATCCCAGCTCTGGGACAATAAATGGGGCAAACTCATAAACTGCCAGGCTGGCAAGTTTTTCAACTGCTGATTTGCTTCTTTGTCACTGTCATGATGAAATTTTAAGGTTTCAATTCATTAAAATGGTTAATGATGAATCCAGACTAACGTATGTGCTAGTAATGCTCTTCCTAAAATCAGTGTGAGAGTGTTCAGGGATGCTTAATCTCAGCCCAAGTTAAGGGCAGAAGGAAGGTGAGCTGAATTGCTCCTCAGCAGAGCCACTATCTCTTTCTCTGTTGACTAGTCAGACTTGGACATCTGACTATGTTGTTGTTGTGCACAGAAACCAAAGAGTTTCACACTGAAGTGACATGAAGCACTGAGAAACCAGGTCATGTGCATATGCAACAAGATTTTTACTGCAAGGCAGTTTCATGAGCACAGTGGCACCTCTGCAAATAAGGTTGATGGGATAGCTCAGGAAATAAAAATGCTCACATATGTCAGTGGCAAATCCCTATTCAAGCAATTATGCACCAGTTTAGTTTCAAAGTAATCTTAGCCAGTTAAAGAAAAATGCACACTTAAAGTATTCTGGCTTTGTATTTAATAGAATGATTATCACTGTTTCTGTTTGCCAAGCACACCCATACAAAAGAAATTCATTTTTTAAAACTGCCTAACTTCAGATTTGCCCATTGGACCAGAACAGCCTTGGGTTTATAATAATATTTTCTTGCTTAATTATGTGTTTACTCAGGACATTTAGAGATATTCTGGTTTTCTGAGTGAATGAGAACTTTTGAAAAGCAGCAGCTCCCTCCCTCCCCCTGCATGAAGGTGTATATATGCTGAGGCTGCTGCTCTGTGCTGGCATGCCTCAGCTGCCCCAAAGACAGGCACCACATGGGAACAGACACAAAGTGCCAAAGGACCCCTTGGTGAGGCAGTGGTAGCACCAGCTTTCTCAGGAGCACAACTGTGACAGCAGAAACTGAAATTTTGCTGGTCACCATAATTTTTGTCCTGTCTCTCATGGATGTCCTATCTCTAATGCTAGGAACTTTCCTAGGAAGTTGTCGTGCCATGCTTAAGCAGGGACCTGAGCCTCTGGCACATCAAAGGATGGCTGTAGGTACTCTTCTCTTTCTGCACTGACAATCACAGGCCATGGGATATTGCAAAGATTTTCATATCCTGAACTCTTGTCACCTCAGCATTAATCAGAGACCCTCTAGCACCTTCCATGAAGAACTGAATTTCAAGCATCCTGGTACCTGCAGTGAGTCTGCTTAGAGCAGGTGACTGGAAACTTATCATCCTTGGGTATCTGAGGAGTAATTAGACTGAAATTGTTGATGTATTCAGTATCTCCACAGCCTTCGTTGAATGAACAGAGGTGTTGTTCCTGAGATAAGGACTTTTCCCAGCTTGGGAGAACTGGTTTTCCACTGGCCTGGGCAGAAACTAAGCTGCTGGAAATGTTCGCAAATGTTCAACAGCTCTCTTTTTTATTTCCCCTGCTCTGGTCTGCTGTATGCCTTATGGACAGCTCATCTGGAGGCTTCCCATGGGCACATGGGAACAAGAGAAAAGAGATGTATACTAGGATGAGATGCAGAATTAGGACTTTTGAGACTCAGTACAACTTTTTATCTAGAGAGGAGACCATATAATGCAAAGTCTTTCAAACTGAGATTTGTTCATCTGTCACAGCAGTGTCGATAATGACTGGGAGGAAAAACATTCATAGAATTATTTGGCATTATTAGTCTGCTAACTAATGCATGGAGAGATAATAACCCCTACCAAGAAGCACGTGCTAGAGATTTCCAGAGTTGTCAACAGACTTGTTTTCTTTGTCTCTTTTTTTAATTTCCTATTTCAAAAGAAGTCAACTGTTCTTCACTCCTTGATTTTGAAAACTGGACATTGCCACAAGCAAACCAGAGTTTCTGACCAAAGAGGATTTTGGAGGTATAGAGATTCAGCAAGACCCAAGACATTGTGACCATTGCTATTTGTCCTTTCAAGTGTTACAAAAAGTGACAAAAAGCCAATTGGTCATTGTCACCCTGCCACAACGACTGCAAACTTAGAGAAACAGTGAGATCATCAGAAACACGTAGCAATCAATGTATTTCATAAATCACCATCATTATTTACATCCATTTGCTTAAAACTGAAGAAAAAATGAAAAAAATCCCTAATATTATGAAAGAATTTACATTTATAAAGCAATTGGATATGTATCTTGCACTGCTTCAGCTCCAGGCAGAACACAGTTTGAGTTATCAAATCAATACAAGGCATTCTTCGGGCAATCTAAGCATGTCTGTACAAGGAGGCTGAACTAATTTCACTGCAGTTTTGTCTCATCCACGTAAGCAAAACCAGCACAGACTTCACAAGGGTCCAAACCAATCTGTTGTGGGAAATAAACCCATCAATAGGAAACAGGATGAAAATCTCTGCTCGTTTTGGCTCTGATGCTAATTTATCCAGACAAAAATTATGTGCTTTTACAATAATTGTTTTGTGTATGTTTTTAATTTTAATTTTCTTTTTCCACATTTCACATTTATAGTTTAACAGCACCCGTTCGCCCTCCCCAATTGAGTGTTGCCACATGACCCCCTGGAGTAGAAAGGTACTGGAAAAACAAGCAATCCTCAATTAACAGCCCTGTCTCACTCCTCTCCCTTCCAGATCCTAACCCTTCCTCTTGCTTGCTTTTCACTTGCTAACTTTACTGCGCTAACAGAAGCCATTTCTGTTTTTCTTATGTCAGTAAGACACAAAAATAACTTTTTTCCCCCCTTCTTTCATTCTTCACACCTTGGATGGGTTTCAGGAGCTCAAGGCCACAAAGCTGCCTCCCTCTATCACCTCCTTTTAAAGGCCTGAACAAGGACAGGCTCAATAGCGTTAGCAATTGCATTAAATTCTCATGCCATGTTTTGCAACTGCCCTTTTTTTCCTAAACGGTAAGAAATGGTTTGGACAATTTGGACACACCGACAGCAGGTATTTATTTATTTTCTGGCCATGTGGTGATGATTTGGTGATGCCACTGTTTGGAGAGCAGGAGCTCTGGCAGGCAGGGTCACTTTGCCTGCTTTGTCCAGCACTTCTTTGTCATCCAGGGAAGGATGAATTTGGCAACAAATGCTCTGTGTGTGTGTGTGTGTCTGTGTGTCTGTGTGTGTGTGTCTGTGTGTGTGTGCAAGGGTGGGTTTTTTGCATGCATGCATCAAACTTAGGGTGGGGGGGGGGGAGTTACCTAGGAAACAAAGTCTTTTGTGCTTGAAGTTTATATGAGCTATTCACGTCTGCCGGGAATCGGCACAAAAGCTGCAGGCTGAAAGAAGGCTGCAATGTTTGACTGAAATCCTACGTGGGAAAAGAGGGTTTTCTGCGGGCGGGAGAAGAGGAAACGTGTGTTGTCTTGGGTCTGGGGGTGCTGCAGGAGGGGACACTGACGAGGTAAGTAAGCGCCCTCCAACAGGTTAAATAGTAGCTGCAGAGTTAAGATCTTTAATGTTTTTGGGGCTGGGATGCACACACTGTTGGCAAGCCTGAGATGGTTAATTCCCCCAGGATTTGTGAGCAGCCTGGGCGGAGGAATGGCAGAAGTACAATGGCAGACAGGGCACGATCCTGCGGTGTTCAACACCCACCTGCTCAATGCTCTGCCATGGCAATGTAGGACAACACTTTATCTTTGCCCTGTTTGCTACCTAAACTAAAACTGGCAAATAAAGTGTAAACAGCAGGCGTGGAGGAGGAAGGCTGGTAGTTAAGCAGCTGGGAATTCAAGACTGAAAAGAAAGCCAGTCGGAAAGGGACTGCACTTTATTTTTAAAAAATGAGAGGCAGACAGATGTCCTGAGCTGGCCAAACAGTTGTCACAGCTTACAGAAGAATGTATTAATGGAAGAAGGGAGGGAAAGGTAAGTGTTTCTCCCCTCTGTCCCGTCTAAACAAAACAGAAAGTTTTTATTTTTTGCAAACAAAGAGACCCCTCAAACCCAAGTTGGCAGCTAGCACCACATAAAAACGCACTTGCTTTATTTCTCTTTGCAAGCCAGGGTATTGGGGGATTTGTTGTTTCTGCCAAAAGAAAGCAAACTGTCTTTATTTCTTCCATGCTGTTTACTTTTCTCTCTGTTTCTTCATCTTTAGCATCTAGTACTTCTTGTAGTATGCTATAAAAATATGCATGGTTTCTAAACAATCTTTTCAATGTCTTATGGTGGTGGCTAATGTTTTCTTTGATTGTTATCCCCCTGTCCCAGCACTGTCAACACCTGCCACTTCCCACCACACAGCTGTTGGATGGCTGTACTATGGTCTGCGTTTGTACAAACGAAATGCAAATGGTTATTCTGAAGTATGGAGGGGTCTTTCAAACTTTGGACCTTCTGATGTTTGAATGAATGGTTATATGAGGCCAGTTGCAGTTGCAAATGAGAACCCACATGTCTAATGCTTGTGGTAACTGAGGACACACTTGCCATGGCTATGCACGAATGCAGGATGTGCCCCTTCTGTCAGAGGAGATGGCCTGTAAATGTCACTGTAAATGTGCTGAGTTCCAGTATGCTGAGGTGTTTTTCTCCTATCAGCAGGATGTTAAGTTTCCATTGGAGAATGGCTGGTGCTGTGTGACTTAGAACGATTCCTTCCTGCATCTCTGTAATTGATTTCTGATTTGTGTGTCTGCTTTGTTTCAAAATTAGCCTTGTGTGCCTGAATGGGAGACACTGATTTTGAATGTATTCATTTGCAGTCCCATCCACCAGAGGACGAAGATACAGATGTCATGTTAGGGCAGAGGCCGAAAAATCCAATACATAATATCCCTTCTACACTGGATAAACAAACCAATTGGAGTAAAGCACTACCTCTCCCAACTCCAGAGGAGAAAATGAAACAAGATGCCCAAGTGATTTCTTCTTGCATTATCCCCATCAATGTCACTGGTACAAATCTCTTCTATTTCTTTTTGTATTTATTGCATGGTTCAAGGGAGGTCAAGTACTTATTTTGTTTAATTTATTTGAAGTCACGGGATTGTGCAGTCTGGGGGCCTAGCTTTTAGATTCAGTTTCTGAAAGACAGTGGGCTAAATTCATGCCTTATGCGTGACTGCTGGAGTCGCTGAAGCCGCATCTAGGATTAATATGGCCCATATTTTCAGAGTCATGTTATATGGTATAACATAACCCTAGTTCCCGATATAAACAATGTACTTTTGTTGTGTATATAACATACAATCTGTACTAACAAAGACCTCAAATAATTTTTTTAATGTAGCTGACTGAAATAATGTAGAAAGACACCAAAATTAATCATATGATTATCATGTGTAGCAGGAGAAGATAAACTAGAGAATGTAGGCTCTATTTGCAGTGCTTTAAACATGCAAGGCATGAATGTGTAGCATGCAAACCATCGCTCTGAGATCTCTTTACATGCAGCTATGCTGAAGGTATAGTAATGGCATTTGCTTTTATTTCTATAACATTTGGATATATTTAACTAGATTTATTTGAAGGAGAACTTGTTTATAGAAGCAGCAGGTATATCACTTATTAAATGTGATAGATGACTTATTTCCAGAATCAAAAATCAGGCTGTTTTTCTCTTTCTCCTTTTCTCTTTCTTTCCTTCCAGAGGGCTATGGTAAACATAAAGTTGATCTGAGTTTTCCTCAATAACATTTTCAAGTACCAAGTTTTGATTAACTTAAGAGCATAAAGTGGGTTGACTTTCACAGTTATAGACTTCAATGTAAACAATCAGGAAAAATGCAGGGGGCTTTCAGTTAACCTTCATTCTCCAGAGAAAATATTTTTATTTAATTCTATTTTCCCAGTAACTGGGTGGTTGGGGTAAGGTCACAGCACCTCACTTCCCATTGTTCTTCCCCATCAGTGGTGTACAAACCTTCCTGCAAGGCAGGCTGTAGGATTCACCATGGTGCTGGAGAGGGTTGCATGCCTGCAGTCCAGCTTCAGCTCACAACCAAGGCTTTTGGGCTGACAGCATCATGGTGACAAGTGCTCTCCACCATCAGCTGCATGAATCCTCCCAGTGACAGCAACACAATCCCAGTTCCCCTCCGTCCTGGCAGAGGAGGTGGCACTGCACAGTGCCACCAGCCCTGCCTCCCTGTGGAGGTAGCAGCCAGGAGTGGGTGTCCCTTTCTCCAGGGCATTGCTCTGGCCACAGGAGGACAGGCAGCTGGGTGGCAGAACTGCCTGCACACACCCTGCTGGGCTGCAGGTCGGGAGCCAGCGGGTCACGGTCATGGGTTGGGCACTGCCCCTGGAAATCCCCACAGAAAGTCATAGATAATGTGGCATATTTCCACAAGGTAAAGCTAGTGATAAAAAATGATGCTCCCTCTAGTTTCAATATAGGACCCTAACCAGTGCAGGCTTTCTAATAGGGCTATTGTCACCTTGTGCAGCCAGAGGACAGTTAGGTCTGGGACCAATGTTAACTTTTCCAGTAATAGCCATTTTTGCCTAGACTCCACCTGCCATACATTGGAACCAAATTTCCACTGATCAGTTTTACAGATCAAGAATGGTATGTAATCTTCTGGATGTTTATGTGTATCATTCTCATTAGCACTAATGGGAATAATTTGTATGCATCACGGGGAAGAAATACCCTCTTCCACTTTCCTCTTGGAGATGACCCCCGTGCATCTGGCACACAGAGCATGTTCAGCTAACTCACAGTTGCTGGAAAACCAGCAATGATGCTAATTGATTTTTTGTTTCAAAGAGTTTGCTTTTAGTTCTCTGTTTTTGTTTTTTAAGCTTCTCCCAACCCTGAGAAATGTTCACTTTTTTGAAAATGATTGTTGTTGGAGTTTACAGCACTTTTGTTCCATATTAAAGAAAGTTCTTCCTCTGCTTATTCCAGGGGCATTGGTGGTTACAGGACATCTGTCTGAAGCCTCTATTTCACTGTAGTAGATTTCAAGAAGAACTTTTACAAGAAAGTTACTTTTTAATGTTTTACATTGTTATGTAATGTAATATGTATGTGTATGTCTGTGTATAATTATGTTTTCTATAATTATACGCTATTAAAATAGAGCTTCTTATCAGGATTTTTTTTTCCCTTTTGTTTGCTTTAGTTTGTTTGTTTTTCTTAAGATTACAAACCACTGTACCAGCAATCCTTATGTTAGTGTTTTTATGGACCTGGCACATTTTTTCCAACCTGTCCCACATCAACTTTAGAGAGCATGAGTGAGTGTAAATTGTGCAAAAAGCCAGCACAGATGGGCAGAGTCTTCTGGTCGACCTCCTGTTAACTTTTTGACAACACAGTGTAAAATCAAAATGAAAGACACTTCCCTTTGCTAATACCATGGAAACATAAAGAAAACAATGAATTCTAATCTATTCTGTATGAAGATGGTCATAAACAAATGTACTCAAGAACTTGTGGTTCTAAGTCTAAACTGAGGGTCTTGACTGCCTGACCTTGATTGCACATGGGAAAATCAGGCCACTTCCTGTGTATGCAAGTAAACAGCAGCTCCCTGTTAATGTCACTCCTAGTCATGTGTCATTGTTACAGAGAATGCTCTCTAAACTTGCATGGTGACTTGGCCCCATTTTAGCTGTCTCCTTCCTTTTTAAAATGTTAGCTCCCTTGGTATATTGGTCTCCTAAGAAGCACCCAACTACTGCAATATGGCATTATAACCTTAAAATGTTTTCTTACGCCTAGTTGCTTAAAATAAATCAGGCTACAGCTGAACAGATAATGCTTTGCAGATAAGTTACTGTCATTGTCCCTATGACAGATGGATAAATAGCTATAAGAAAGATGCCCTGCTACCAAGAGTTCTCTATTTGCTTTCTGATTTTCTTTCCTTTTTCTGTTCTTTTTCTTATCATGCCTTCTGTTATTTTTGGCAGACCAGGCTGCTGAGGGGGAGCTGGAATTAGATGTAAAACTGTCATATACTGTGATATAATTTACTTAAAAGCTACATAAGGGCTCCCTTATGTTTATTCACAGGCTTAATCCAAGCTCACATACCTCCACTGTGTTCCAGCCATGAAAATTTGTTTACTATTTCTAAAGGCTAATGAGACCTATTTATGGGTTGCAGGAGTTGGTTTTGACAGAGAGGCTAGTATACGCTGCTCTCTTGTTCATTCACAATCTGTACTACAGCGGAGACGAAAGTTGAGGAGGAGGAAAACCATCTCTGGCATCCCCAGAAGAGTGCAACAAGAAATAGGTGTAGTATAAATACAAATCTTCCATAGATAGCTTTCTAACCAACTTAAATTGCAGGGATACGAGCTGGTAGTTAGCCTTCCAAAGAAATGAAACCTTGAAAGTGTAAATGCTTGTGGAGTTCAGGAATGACATGTTTTGTTCTTTTGATTTACTACAGTAAGAAAAGCTATATTACTCCATATGGCCTTGAAGGACTGGGGGCCTTACTGAGTAATATAGATGTACGTGTTCAACTCTTATTGTGTAAATGTTAATCTGTTATTTTTTTCTTTTTCATTTTATTTCTGTTATGAACCCATAGTTATGTGCATAAAAAGTAACTAGATTAAGTGAAAGTTTTTTCTTGCGTCAGGGGAGCTTAAGGTAAAGAACTGACAGATGTTACTCCATAAAGTGATGATGAGTTGTCACAACAGCTGGATAACTTGGATGAGTGGTTGAATATCCACCATACATACAGCTGCTGGCACCCTATGGAAGCTTTGCTAAACCTTCCTTTTATTTATCACACTCCTCAATTACTTGCTATTATTCTTTATCATCAAGAATATTTGCCTTAAATCTACCACATTACCTCACTTTTTATCAGGGTAAATTCGAAACAACTCTGCTGGGGGCAAATTCAATGTAACTCAAAACAAAACTAACAGAATTGTTATTTCTTAATGTTCATCTACACTTGAAGATGGTTGTGGTGTTTCAGTTGGTTGCCATGAAACTTGATTTAAAGCAGAAGAAATGTGTTTATCATAGGTAATAAGCAATCAGAGAAGCTATGAAAAAAGATCCTTTTGCCTTGCAAATATTCTTGATAGTAAAGAAGCAGATAATGGAAATTCTGAACAGACAGGTAGGCAAAACAGTTTTCAGAAGCTTATGGAGTGTTTTGTCCAGCAGCCACTTCTAAAAGCTTTAAGTACCTGAAAAAGAGTCATAAAAACTGAAAACTTAGTATTCGTCTTAATATTTAGCACAGCAATCAGCTCCACATTGAGAACGCATTGCAGAAGTCATGTTGCAGGACTAGAATTTTCCTACCTCACTGGCAGGAGGTCTGCCTTATAAATTCTTTATACAAAACTTAAATTTGGTCCAATGCTCAGAAAGATTAAAAAGTAAAGAATACAGCAGATAATGCTTCTTGGGTTGCTCTGCGGGTTGTCTCATGCCGGGAAATGCGCAGCCCTCTCTCACTCACCCAGTTTTCCATGTGTCCTAGATTCAGACGAGTCGCCAGTGGCGAGAGAGCGCAATGTGATTGTGCACACAAACCCAGAATTCCCTGGCTCCAGCAACAGGAGGTTGGGGACCCGGGACTCCGAGTGCCAGACAGAAGAAATTCTGATAGCTGCTCCTTCCCGGCGACGGATCCGTGCCCAGCGGGGGCAGAGCGTGGTCGCCTCCCTCTCCCACTCCACTGGCAACATCTTGGTGCTGGCAGATAACGGGGATGCGGTCTTTGCTGCTGCTGTGAGCAACCGCATCCGCTCGCGGAGCCTTCCTCGCGAGGGCGCCCGGGCCAGCGAGGGCCATCAGGATACCACCACCAAGAGTGCGGGGTACGAAGTGGAGCACTTCCTAGCTGGTCAGGAGAGGATCCCAAAAAAGGGGAAGGAGATCTTGAGCAAGCAGGGTTCACAGGAGTGCCAGCCCCTTGGTTTGACTTATCCTCAGCACCTGCATAGCCCCGAACACAGCATCGGCGAGAGGGGGAGATCGCGGTTGTCAAGGATGGTCGATTCAGGCAGCTGTGAAATTTCATCCAACTCAGACACTTTTGGGAGCCCAATTCACTCCATCTCCACAGCAGGAGTTCTGCTCAGCAGCCACATGGACCAGAAAGACGATCACCAGTCCTCCAGCGGCAACTGGAGCGGGAGCAGCTCCACATGTCCCTCCCAGACATCTGAAACCATTCCTCCTGCTGCCTCTCCTCCGCTAACAGGCTCTTCACACTGTGACTCCGAGCTGTCACTCAATACCGCTCCCAATGCCAACGAGGACTCCAGTGTCTTCATCACAGAGCAATTTGGCGACCACACAGACAAGGTCAGGGGCCACAGGGCGAGCTCCTTCACATCCACTGTGGCAGATTTACTGGATGACCCCAACAACAGCAACACAAGTGACAGTGAGTGGAACTACCTGCACCATCACCATGATGCCTCCTGTCGCCAGGATTTCAGCCCTGAGCGCCCAAAGGCAGACAGTCTGGGATGTCCCAGCTTTACCAGCATGGCCACCTATGACAGCTTCCTTGAAAAGACCCCCTCTGACAAGGCAGACACTAGCTCACACTTTTCTGTGGATACTGAAGGATACTATACCTCCATGCACTTTGACTGCGGTCTGAAGGGTAATAAAAGCTATATTTGCAACTATGCAGTCCCAGGCTCTGAGAGTGGCCAGACTGGGAGCATGACTTCCAGCCTAGCTGACTGTGCCTGGCAGGAGTGCATGAGCCACAGGAGGCAGGCACGGCAGTGCATCTCACTGAGGAAACCAAAGGCAAAGCCAGCACCACCAAAACGCAGCTCATCTTTGAGGAAATCAGAGGGTAGCACCGATCTTCCTGACAAGAAAGAACCAAAGATCAGTGGTGGGCAGCATGTCTCTCACACTGCCAGGGAGATGAAGCTGCCCCTTGAATTTTCAAACATACCTTCCCGAGTGGAAGGCCCCAACCTGCCAGCACAGCAGGAGCTTCCCTGGCCAAACCAGGATGATGGCGGGTTAAAGGACACTCCATTTGACACCACCAATATCCCCTCCTTTAAAGATGAAGGTGCTGAACAACCTCACTATGCAGACCTTTGGCTTCTGAACGACTTGAAATCTAGTGATCCTTACAGGTCCTTGTCCAATTCAAGCACTGCTACGGGTACTACAGTCATAGAGTGCATCAAGTCACCAGAGAGCTCTGAATCCCAGACGTCTCAGTCTGGGTCACGAGCTACAACCCCATCCCTCCCCTCTGTTGATAATGAGTTTAAGCTGGCCTCCCCAGAGAAGTTGGCAGGGTTAGCCTCACCCTCCAGTGGGTACTCCAGCCAGTCAGAGACACCCACATCTTCTTTTCCAACAGCTTTCTTTTCGGGACCATTGTCTCCAGGGGGGAGCAAGAGGAAGCCAAAAGTTCCAGAGAGGAAGTCATCACTGCAGCAGCCACTCTCAAAAGATGGCACTGCCTCAGTGAGCAAAGACCTCGAACTTCCGATTATACCTCCTACTCACCTTGACCTAAGTGCTCTTCACAATGTCTTGAGCAAGCCCTTCGCTCACAGACACCAGCTGCACACCTTTAGCCACAGCAAGCAGAGCGCGGTCGGGGAAGCCCTGCAGCCCAGCCCTCCCTCTGCCCTCGCTATCACACCCTCTGTTCTCAAGTCTGTCCACCTCCGGGCAGTCAACAAGCCTGAAGGAGTGAAACATAAAGGCAGTACCCCAGACCTGCTCTGCATACAGGAGAGCACCTTGATGGCAACCGAGATCTCTCCAGGCAAAATGAGGCCGCTCTTAGCTAAGAAACAAGTATCACGCCAGTACTCTACAGATGAGGCCATGATGCTGTACATTGACACTTCCCCAGCAGAAGCAGGCCCTGGAAAGCCACCTTTAGAGAAAAGCTCCTCTTTTGGTGGGCAGAATAGCTGTGAGAAAGAAGCTGTAACTTCCGCAGGCATGGGTCTGGTTGAAATCAAACCTGGGAAGGACCAAACACATCTGGCCGATGAACACTTACCAGAAAGCTCTCTGAATCAGACATGTGCCATCCCCATGGATGACTTTCAGAAGGGCTCAGCTGTCCCCACAGGTGATGATGAAACAAAGAAACCTGTCCAGGGAGCAGAAACAGTGCATGATCTTCAGCAAGTGCAGGTTCAGCAAGAGCTCTCCACAGGCAGCGAGGGGAAGGTGGAAGCTGGGCCTGTGGATGAAAGCCCAGCTCAGGCTGAGGGACCAGCCATCACCTATCAGTTAAAGCACCAACCCGATGTAAGCCACCATGTGCCTGGGAATATCAGCTACGAAGCAGAGATGGCAGCAGTGGATTCACTCAGTGAAGAGGGTTGCAAGCAGGAAAACTATATCACATCAGGTATCCCAACCAAAAGTGCCTCTGATGACAGCAGGGCAGACGAGACAGTGGGCAGCACAGACGAGCCTTCGCTGAAAGGTCAGTTGAGAATTCTTTCTGTGTCATATCCAATCAGGTGGTTTGGGACGGGATGGCAGTGGAGTCAAAGCAGAGTGGCACGTAAGCTTCCCTCTGTGGGTTTAAGCATAGAGTCCCTCATGTCTTCTAGCTGGCCAGCCAGCCATAACAAAACTATTTACACTTTTCCAAAGTATTCTGACTGTATTTCTGATATTTATTTTATCCCTTGTGCTGCATTTCAGCTGAAAAGATAAAAGGGAGGAGCATTGGCCCTGGGTAGAGAAGAGTTTGGTTATCACAGCAATACCATAGATGGAGATCCTGTGTTCAGTGCCCCTTTAATGGGCTCCAGTATGGAACAGACACAACTTTTAGATGAGAGGGTAAAGGCTGTATAGTGGTATTGCTCACTCGATTGTGAGCAGAGCTGGTGCCTCCACCTGGCAGTGCTGTTGCAAAGTGCAGTGGAGTCTGACTCATAATCTGGCCTCTCTCCTTTTCAAGAGTCTTCTCCAAGCGATGAGTCCATCATGTCTCCACTGAGTGAGGAGTCACAGGCTGACACTGAGGATGTCTTTGTGTCTCCAAACAAACCCCGCACTACTGAGGATCTGTTTGCAGTCATTCACAGGTGACCTAACCTTGTGGTAATGGTAAATGGTAATATGCATCCCTTCACAGTTGTCCACTAACAATAGCTGCAGGATGGTTATTCTACGTCTAAGTCTTGTCCTCAAACAACGTTCTTCAGTTAACTCAATTAAATTTTCTAAAAGGCAGCTTTAAAACCTGCTTTATTATGCCCTGGAGTGCAGTCTGAGTATCTTCATGGCGTGTGTGGGATGCTTTACAGATAAAAACATCAGGCTGTTCTCTCTACCCAACATATATGTCTTCAAAGAAAACTACCTGCAGTGGTTCCTGTCTTCTGCCTCCGAGTCCACCAGCTCTATTCTGGTGAATGAGTTTTTGCAGGGAGAAGGATATGAGAAGGCATCTCTTCAATTTTAGAGCATTTTGTAGTCAGCTGAAATTTGAGATCAACCGAAACTGAAGTTTTCTGATACTGAATAGATTACTATATAGATTATTATTACCTAAGTTTCTGTATGCATTGTTGTCTTTACAAGGAGCTGGTTGTTCATACATTGTCTGGGAAGAGATGGGTACTGTTGAGAGGGACTCTGCCTCAGTGCCATGAGTCACTTATAGCTTCCAATATTTTACAGAGGGATTAAGAGAACTCTGGCAAATATGAAAGCATCTGTAAAACTCCAGAACAGTGCTACGCATTATACTACAAAAATGACGTATGAAAGAGTTTTCCTTTGTGTTTTTACAGATCAAAAAGGAAAGTTCTTGGGAGAAAGGATTCTGGAGACCTTTCTGTAAGAAACAGATTGAGAGCTTCATCTGGGACCAGCAGCCAGCCTCCCACCACCAGCACACTGCCCACCAGCAACATGCCACCAGCCAGCAACGTGGGCACTCCCATTAGTAGTCAGAGGTCCCCCGGGCTCATATACAGGAATGCCAAAAAGTCCAACACATCCAATGAGGAGTTTAAGCTACTGCTCCTTAAAAAGGGCAGCCGATCTGATTCCAGCTACAGGATGTCTGCCACAGAAATTCTGAAAAGTCCCATTCTGCCAAAGTCTCCTGGAGAGCTGACGGCGGATGCTCTTCAAAGCACGGAAGAGTCTCCTCCCACCACAAGCCCTGATGCGTTATCGCCGCTCTCCCCCTGCTCACCCAGGGTCAACACGGAAGGATTCTCCTCCAAGAACTTCCCCATGTCGGCGTCCTCGCGGGTGGGGCGGTCGCGGGCGCCGCCGGCAGCCAGCAGCAGCCGGTACAGCGTGCGCTGCCGGCTGTACAACACCCCCATGCAGGCCATCTCCGAGGGGGAGACCGAGAACTCGGACGGCAGCCCCCACGATGACCGCTCTTCTCAAAGCTCCACATAGGCTGTGTGCGTGCCAGGGCCAGGCTGAAAACACCACTTGAGCTCTTAAGGATGTCAACACAAGAGGCCAATGCTGTAGCAATCAAAAAAAAAAAAAAAAAAAAGAAAAAGAGAATAATCGCAGGGCAATATCAATGCTTAGATGTCTTTGCGTTTGGAAGACGCCGAGAAAACAAAAGGACTACAGCTGTAGCTATTTATTCCATTACATTTTGTAAAAGGATGAAGATATGCTATGTCTGTCCTGTTTTCTTTTAGCTTCATTTGGTTTATCCCACTCTCATTTCCATTGTCACTGTAGATTTCAAGGCCATTCACTTTCTATAGAGTTAAAGGTGACTTTGGGTAGGTTTTTTTCCCAGAAGCTGCCCATCTAGAAACAATTCCCTCACTGTAGTGCTTCCCTAGGGAGAGAAAAAAAAAAAAAAAAAAAAGAAAATGCTCTTGAGAATTGGTATTTTTCTACACTAAAATGAGCTGAAACAAACTTTAGAAGAAATTAACAAAACATATGTAAATACCATATTTTTGATAAAAATTTGTAAATAGAATTATCAAAAAGTGGACATGGCAAACGATTTACTGCATAACAACTTTGTTTATAGAAGACAAACAAATTCAATTGTAATAACTGTATTCTGTGAATACCATTTTCATATCAAACATAAAACATGGCCACCAATAACCACTTTCGGTATGACAGGCCTGAAGGATGACATTGAGCAGTGGAAAGCAGGAATTTTCCACCTTAGTTAAGGAAATGGAAAGGCTGACTGTGAGGGGATTAAAGAAACCATTTGTCTTTCTAAGGCAGCTCCAAAGAAGCTAACTGGAAAGCACAGCTGGGAAGGTTTCCATGAGGATCGGTGGGAAGATGATTGTGTTTCTGACAGAACAAAGCCGGGTCTGATGCAAAGCCCCAAAGGGTCCCAACCCCACAGCCTCCCCTGGGCCTTTATTCTTGCAGGGATTGCTTCAGAGAGGATAAATGTGAGAGGAAACAGTACTTAACTTTCATATTCCTATAAGGCTATTGGGATACATAACACAGTCATAACCTGGTAACTATAATCTTTAAACACAGTTCGTTTCTGGTTCGTAAAGGAAACAAATAAATTACAAGCATGCAAGAAGCGCTTTCGATTTATCAGTAAATATCTGCAATGAGTTTTCAGTGAAGCTTTCTCTTTGTGCTGATGAGATTCATGCTACCTAAATATTTACAAAAATGACACTGTGAAAACATAGCTGGGAAATAGGTATGTGTATGCATTATTTATATTCTTTGCTGAGCTGGGAAGGGGAAAGCTCCAGTTCATTGTGCCAGCCACGTACAGTAGGGATCTTGTCTGGATTTACCAGAAACACAGAACAGGGTGAGGGACTGGGGTGGGGTGGGAAAGGAGACAAATCAAAGTAGCTGCTTCGATACAAATGAAGGCAGGGAGCTAAAAGCTGAATTACTTGAAGTTACTTGAATATTCTCGTGTTAAAACCGCAAGAACCCGTGAGTTGCTTTATACTTTTAATTTTTGAACAGAATAAAACCAACAGGCCTGATTCTCCTTTGGACCACCACGATTTCCACTGATGTAGCCCCATCTGTGCTATGTAGAGGACAAGGCCCTCTTTATCCAAAACTGATGCAGTTGGTATTAGTTGCTGTAGGATATGGTTAGAAAAGAGGAAAGGTTAGTGCAGAGAAAATAGTGAAGGAGGAATGGCAGTAGGACAGGTCAAGTAGGATGGCAGAAAGAGAGTTCTTTGGTATAAAGAAATCGGCTAAAAGCTGGCTTTAAGCA
The DNA here is from genome assembly GCA_030060385.1 of Muscicapa striata striata. NCBI lineage: Eukaryota > Metazoa > Chordata > Aves > Passeriformes > Muscicapidae > Muscicapa > Muscicapa striata. The sequence goes on from JAREIS010000031.1 coordinate 4,485,119, forward strand.
TAAGTAAAGGACTGACTGAGAGGTGAGATGTGTGAATTCGGTTTTTGGGGTTTTCTTTTCTTTTAATCATGCAATGCATAAAGCTGAGAGTTATTAAAAGAAGGCACATCATGTTCTAAAGAGGAAGGTTCTACCCAAAACTGTTACAATTTCAAGGAGTCAAAGCAAATCCGAAGAGTTTAACATATCCGAAATGTTATTCCCCAGAAGGTTCACATCTGATTTTGTCTAGTGCTTACCACAAGACATTATTCAGAGTTTCCTACTGTCCTCCTGTGTAGCCTGGTTGCATTCAGTTAATGAGGCAGAGTCACTGTGCATGTGATAGGTGTGTTGGGATGAGGGATGGTTCATCAGTTAAAGGGCTGCAAAATTGTCTAAAATAGTTTTTAAGAAGGTAGTGGGGGAAAGATTTTGGAAACAAAAGGCTAATCATATTAGTAGCTTAGGTAGGAAAATAAGTCTGAAAACAAGTAAAGTGAATGAATGAGAATGTTTTAAGAAGAAATGTTTAGCATATAAAAAATCACCTTCTGGAGAGTATGAGAAAAGCTAGTTTAGCTAATGGGCAGAAAATCCTTAGTTTGTCATCTTCAGTCATTTTCCACAAAAATTTTACCAGGAGCACTTTTACAAAATGTTTTAACAGTCCTGAGTTAAATAGTCATTTAAAGCAGTAAAGAGAATACAGCTGAATTGACTTTGATGATACCACTTTTTATTACCAATCAATAATTTCACAGATGTCGTAAATAAATATATATACACTAGGGGTTTTTTTACCAGAATAATGAGGCAATACTTCACATACAAAACAAACACAGAACAACCCCACTGGAATATAGTCTCCTTTTGCTTGATTTTCTAATTTATATTTAGCAGATTGAAACCCAAACAGAGATTCTAAATTCTCTATGAGGAAAAGAGTTCAGAACAAAGGTGGGAGTCAGAGGAAGATGAATGGCGGGAGCCCTGTAGCATTGCAAGTGTGCTATGAAGGCACCAGAGGACAGACCATAGAGCAACATCACTCACCTCTTGAGACAGGGTACAGTATGTACATCAGGTAACTACTGAACCGTCATTTCAACCTACTGTTCTGTTGCTTGCACTGATGTTATGAAAATGATTTCTTAAGTTATACAGCTGTGTTCTGAAAAATAACATTTTCCCCTTTTCTTCTTTGTTCTTTTTTTTTTCCCCTTCTGTTTTTGTTGTTGTGGCAGCATAGAGGGCATGGGATAGTTGTAGCAAATAAAGCGTATGTTTGCTTTTGCCAAAGGTCAGTGATTGAGTGCATTTGCTGCAATGGTGGCAGATAGAGAAATACTGTAGGTTATGACTTAAAGAATTTAAAAAAAAATTAAGAAGGTTACAGTGTAACTATTTTGGTACTAGCACCAGTTCATGCTGGCAGAAAAGACAATGGTTTATGGACTTGCATCCATTTTGTATTTTTGTAATATTTGTAAATATGAACTTTTTAAATTGTTGCAAATATGGTTTCTTTTGTAAAATGTTTTCAAAGTTTACATTAAATCCAAGCCTTTGTATATTTTAGAGCTGTGCAACACTTTAAGTCTTGTATTTATTTTTAGTAAAAACGGTGACAGTTTCATTGTGAACCCCTCTCAAAAAATGTGTTGGAAAAGTTTGATTACCTAGAAAGTGTGTATAGAAACTGCAAATAAACGTGACTGCAATTAAATCACATATTCTCTTTACTTTCTTGTAATGAAATGTGAAGTCTTATCTACAGACCACAAGTATGCTATTTCCCATGGTCATTACACATTTCAAACCTATTTAATCCTACTTTCTCTTCAGCTGATTTTCTTTTCATCAGTTGAGTAAGGGAAAATGTCTATCCAAAATGTCAAAGACTTTAAGTGTCCACCAGTAAAATTTTGCCAGAATCTTGTAATTGCTGAATTTGCCCCATGGCTTCTACAGGTAAGAAAAGGCTAAAAGAAAGAAAGCTGGGATGAAAAATTGTGGAGAGACCACTACTTTATCTTCAGCTGGAAAAAAAAACCAACAAATTGCAACACTTCAGACTCAAGACACAGACAATCCAGCGGTTGGATCTTACCAGATAAAGCAAGCCTTGGGCAAAAGGGAAGCCATGGATTATGAACACAAACTTTGAAGAGCAAACACTACTTCATTTTAAAATGGTTCAATTATCAGGAGATCGAGAAGTCAGGACATGGAAGCTAAGTGTTTAAACAACAGCCCTTTGCAGGTCTCTTTGAAAATGGAGATATAAATGTATATCATGAAACTCCGGTTTCAGCTGTCATCTTGTAAGCAGCCTTGAAACACTATACTTGGTGCTTTAAAAACACATATGGAAAAAAGGCTGAAATCTGCAGGTCTGGTGTTACACAGAGCATGAAAAAAGTAACTTTGGAGAATGCTGCTGGGCTGTCTGCAATGATAGTTTGCAACAGTATGAGGATTGCCCTGATGACATGGTACCCTTAGAGTAGTCTCCAAGTGTGACTCAACTGGCATAACATTTAACCAAATGGTCACATAGTTAATGGTTATATAGATAATTTCCTGTTGTCTTCTGTGCCTTTCCCATCCCAAAAACACAGGTAAGCAAGACCTGTAAGCTTAGCCGGTAGGGGTAGACACAAGCTGGTTTTCATCTGCCCACTGTAGAACTGTATTTCTTCATGCTGGGTGAAGAAAAAACTAAACATTAGACTACATAAAATATACCTTTTTTATATATGCAAGGTGTCAGATCCCAAGAGGGCAATCCTGGACCACCTGGTCTAGGATAGCCACAAAATGTTGGATTCTAGAGGGCAGTCGGGGATTGCCTAATCAGAGGTACATTTGGGATACCTTTGAGCTAAATTTTGCTGAAACAATGCCAAACAAGAAATCAAAAAGTTTTATTTATGGCAGCAACTATTTAAATCTTATGGCAGGTTGAACAGCTGGCAGCAATGATTTATATATTTCTGAACAGCATATGGCAACAGTGATCTCTGAACAGCCCGTGGATCGACCTTTTCAGGAGAGGATGACAGGAAGAAGGAATCCACCATTGTGGATCCACTGTAGTCTGTTTCAAAATATTCTTACTCTCTTAATATTAATTTCTCTGTCATGGTGGGAACCACCAATCAAATCATAGTACATCTTACGTGAAACTTGTTATACACCTGGTTACAATCTTCTTGATCTTTTCGAGGACTATTGTCTTCCATTAGATTACAGCAAATTTGTGCCTACAGATTATCTCATTCTTAGACCACTCTAGCAGTAAAATGACTATTGTTGTCATATTGGATAGACTTGGACAAGGAACTAAACCATTACTTCAGTACTTTTACTATGCTTTCTCCAATAAGCCATCCTACTGCTTCAGCCTCAACAAGACCTGACACTACTTCCACCCCGACCATCACTTGTTTTCTTTCTGATTCCTTGAACTACTTACATCATCTATATGCCATGTCTCCCATAGAGCCTTGTTAGCTCTCAGATGAAGTGAGGGGGGGCTTGTAGGGGTGGTGATAAAGGCATGCACTCCACAGCTCCCAAGTCACTAACATCTCTCAACTCCCAGCTTCTCCGAAGAAATCTTTTAACTCCTGAGTGGCCACATTTAACTCTTTCAAAGGTTTCCATTTTTCTTCCTCCTCTCTTGCTGTTACCACCACCACCACCACTGTGAGGTACCACTTTAATTTTGAAATAATAATACCTCAACATTGTTTAGTTTTATTTCTTAAACTGTGGTTATAAACTGTGATTTGTAACTGTGGTTAGAAAGCTGGAAATCTATTTGATGTTGTTGGGGGGTTAGGAATTTTTCCTTTTGTCTTCCTTCTCGTAGGAAATTTTCTTCCAGTTGTTACTAAGAGGACTGGTACTTCAGAGAGACAAAGGAACATAGCTACAAAGGAGGGGGAGGAATGCAGCTAACTGCTCCTCTCCTACCAGAGTGTTTTTTCTCTTCAGGAGGGCAGAGTTACTGTGGGATTCTGGGCTTGGGAGAAGGGGCTAGGTGCAGCCTGTATCTCCCTCTCTTTCTCAACATCTGAGGGGTTCCATCCCTGCTTTCTTCTCCTACTGTGAGTGGAGCTCTGCCCTGAAGAGCAGCTGTTGCACTGGGCCCTTGTTAACACTCTACCTCACTAGCAAGAACCCTCACCATCTACTCAGGTGCCTCAGGGGAAAACCCAGTACCCTGAGCCCCAAGCCCCTCCAAGGGAGCCTCTCCCAGTCATGTTCAGGAGCCAGGCTGCTGCTGCCCAACCCTGCCATTTCTCAGCCACTGCTCTGGGGTTTTTGCTACACTGCAACCCCTCACCCCTGCCTGCTGGGACCCCCTATGGCTTCTGCTGTAGCTGCAGAGTTTATGATACATCTCGTTTACTACTCCGGATCTGCTCACCTCTGCCATTCCAGCTTGCTGCTTCTGAGGTTCCTGCTGCAGCTCATTTTGCTATCTGGAGGCTGCCCTGGGTGTTTGTAAAGGAAGCCTCTTTTCTATCCTTTCTGCCGGCCTGCACACTATTCCCGTGTGGAGAGAGGCGGCCGAGCTGGCGCCACAGCGCCCCCTGCAGGCGCGGAGGAACCATCGCACCCGCCTGCCCGGCCGGGAGCCAGCAGCGCCCCTGCTGGCTGTGCCTGGAACTGCACCCAGGGGAAACTGCCTGCGGCTGAGAGGAGGCTGTCCCTTGGGCTGTGGCTCTGCTTGTGGCTGCTGCCGGTGTGGCTGTTTGTTAGACTTATTATACATATACATACTAGTAAAGAACTCTTATTCCTTTTCCGTATTTTTGCCTGAAAAACCCCTTAATTCCAAAATTATAATAATTCGGAGGGAAAGGAGTCATATTCTCCATTCCAAGGGAGGTTTCCACCTTCCTTGGCTGACACCTATCTTTCAAAACAAGACAGATATCAAATGAAAAAGCAACAGAAAGATACATGCAATAGGGGCTGTAATATGTGAACATGCGTACAGGCAGCAAGTCCTCATAAAGGGGAGGGGACTGCTGAGGACTGTCTCTGAGCAAAAACCCCCTTTTGGAAACAGAGAAGGCTTCTATTTCTGGGGACATTTTCCGTCAGCCTATCAGGGGAAGAAAGCCTCCACTACTAGAGTCCGAACTACTACTAACTACTGAAAGTTGTTACTAACAAAAATTAGTAGCCATCAGCCACTTCAATTACTGGCAAAGTTTAAGTGTTACCTCTGGCTGAGGAATTTGTGGTTTATGGGGTGAAACCCACTGATAATGTAACTGAACAGAACCAAAGTGTGAGTCATTTTATTTATCACAAAAGTAAACTACATAAAGCAAAAGTATCACGTATCTTGGGAAGTACAGCTTGGATTTACCCAGTGGTCTGGGTTACCAGCGTTTCCAGTATGAAGGTGTGGCTACAATATTCCTCCTGAGATTCTGTCTACGGGTCTGGCAACTGACAATCCAGAACATGTAACAGAATTCAGAAATAGTGCAGACAAGTGCAAGTACTGGATCATGCAAAGAACTTGGAACTTTATTGCTTACAGTGTGGAACTCCTACATCAAACTCCAACATCAGCAGCCCCACATCACCTCCTGTGTTACTATATCAGACAGCACTCAGCAAGCAGAAGCATAAAGCACATACAGCTGGTCTAGAGAATGCATCCAATTCACAGAATGTTAATACAATAAAATTCTATTGAAAACTCTTAATTTTTCTGTAACTTCTTCCAGGAATCATCCATGTGATGGTGTAGCTCAAACTAAGGAAGCAGAAGACTCTACCCTGCATCAGCATAATGTGTTTGTTCAGGAGACAAACTTTATTTGCCATCAGTCTGTAACTGCAGAAAAGTCTACATATGTAAATTACAGTAAAAAAAGCTATGACTGCTCTTATGAAAGAGAAAAAAAGGAGCATGGTGCACATTACTACAGAACCAGAATACCCATGTCTTTGCATTTTGAACACTGGGTAGAATGTGAAGATGAAAGCCTGTGGGCAGCTTGGCAGGGGTCTCCTGCTCTGACCCAGAATGCTGCAACCTTCCCAGAGAGAGGGTCCCACAAGGGACAGCCTTCTAAGAGGGGTCTTCTGGCAGGTCTCCTAGCTGCCAGATAAACCTCAGCAAGCAATCAGCTCTCAGTGATTTCAGCTTAGTGATTTCAGCTCTGCTTGTGACGTTATCCCAGGCCAACTCAGGACAGAGAGACAGAAATGTCATATGGCAAATTCCACACAGGTTCCTTTATTATCCAGCAGGTCTGTGAAGGGGGCCAGGGACAACAGCTCCCTACCTGAGCTGGGCAGAGGCTGGGGTTTCATGGGGGAAAGCAAGGGTAGTACCAAAAGGGGAAAGACCAATAGGTTACTAAAGATCGATATTAAGGCATGGTGGGATAACTGAAGCCTTTGGGATAGCTCACCATGACAAGGGACGATGTGCCCACCTAAGGGGCATCTCTCCAGGAGGGGTGAGATAAACTAATCACAGCCCATTCAAGGGACATCCCTCCAAGGTAGAGCTGGGGCAGGCTTACCTGACTCCACAAAAGCCCCTTCCAGTTTATATTACAAAACTGCATTTCACTTCTCCAGAGGCTGAGGAATGGGTTGACTCCTCGTAAGACAGTGGTACAGAAAGTGATGAGCAGTTTGGAAATAGATCTTCCTCCTTTGATAAGAATTAGACCTTCAAATAGTGTCTCTTTCACCATGCAAGAGAAACAGCTTTAATTGTTAATTTAAAATGTTACAATTAAATAAATATTAAAGAGTATTAAACAATCAGAAAGAGAGATAGACTAGTGGAACCACAATCTGACTTCCCTGAGACAGCAGAAGCCATCAGAAACAAGATCAAGGAGATCTATCCATTTCCCACCAAGGCAAAGATAGTAGTTGTAAAGAAAGGAGCAAGGGAGGGTAGTCCATGCTTGAGATAGCAAGCCACGCTCTTTTTTCCCCACTTTATCCCCCCAGGCCCCTCTGCACAAAAGGTAAGAGGTTTTGCACATGGAAAGCCAGCCAAAAGCTGAAGAGAATAAAAGTCCAGTTACACCAAAGGTGCCACCACCATCAGAAAAGAAGAAAGCCTGTGGATAAAAACCGCAGATTAAGGCAACAAAGGGAATCTTGTGATTGATGTCTAGTACAGGCAGTCTGATCAACAGGAGCCTATTGACAAAGCCTTCTTGCTTCAGCTACAGAAAACAGCATGCTCACGGCTCTTATTCTTCTGGAAAAGTAGCACAAGCAGCAGGCGATTCAGGAGACTCCTGGACCCAGTGTTGCCCACGACACCGGACACCCATAATCTTTTGATTTTGCCCTTAGACACATGCCCCCCTCACCCCTTGAGATGCCCTCAGCTCTATGGTCTCTCCAGCACCTCGCCAGGATTCCCCTGGTCCTCAGTAGAAAGCTGTCCCACTTTAAACACACCACTGACTCTGGGGCCACCTCCCTTCTTGCCAGACCATCCAGTTTTACCTTCATTAGTGCTCACACATTTACTCACACACCTGCATTCACTCCAGAACTACACCATGGGCACATGGGCCCTGTGACATGTCTGACCCATTACTGCACTCAGACCCCCCACACACATGTATGCACATATCCCAGAAAAAAGCTAAAAAGACATTTACTATCATCATAGTCTTGTTCCTCTCCAATTCACATCAATCCATCCCTTTTTCCCTGATTTTTATTCATTTCCTAAACAGGAATTTCCACACATCTCCTTCACTTTCTTTAAAGGCTCCTGTTTGAACCTACAGGGATTGTCTTTCTTTTGCCTTGCATAGTGCTTCTGAACTGTACTTTTTCTTTTGTTATGACTCAGACCCCAAGCGGGAATGAGTTATAAAAGTTTTATTGAGAATAAAAAACCCACAAAGCAGAAGGGACAGTGCTGGGAGCGGGGCTGAACATCAGAGGCCCATCCACAAAATGGTGGCTCCGCCTTTTATACCCCTAGTGTTGCATTAGCCAAATAAGCAGTCATACATATTCCAACATTTTTCTTATCTCTGTTCTTTGCCATCCATTGGTGGAGACCTTGCAATTTCATTGGAGGTGAGATATTGCCATGCCAAGTCCCCCCCCAGCGACAAGATTCCCCCATTCCTGCTGCCTCATGCTAGGGACACGTGTACACGCCCTCCTCCCCCACGTCTCTGACAACCAGGATTGTGTGGTGGCAACAATACAGATGGGAGCAGAGAAGAGTAAAAGGAGAACAAAAAAGGGGTTCAAAAACAACCTACAACAGAGTCATTCATCAAAGAATTTTAAACCTTAACAAAATATCTTTTAACACACAGAATATCCATTCCTCATTTGTGAGAGCCAATCACCATACCACCCATCTGTAACACTTTGATCCTGCACTCTGCTGCCCCAAGCCATGAGCAGATCAGGTCCCATAACCACCCACATCCAATGTTCTTGCACTGTGGAAGACAGTGGAGTCACCATCTCTGGAAGTGTTTTAAAACAAAACTTAATATGACTTAGCGCCATGGTTTAGTCGATAACGTGGTGTCAAGTCATAGGCTGGGCTGGATGGTCACGAAGTTTTTCTTTTCCAACCTAATTCTTTGATTCTTCCCACCACTTCCCGAATATATACTCCCAGAGAGATTCCCGTTTCTCCAGGGGGGAGCATGAGGACACTCATGGGCTATCTGGGCAGGGCATCTCCTGGACCTGCTAATCCCCAGCCCCGAATCAAAGAAATAGGGAGGCTCTGCAGGCCACAAAAACTCATTTTGTTGGTGTGCTAAGAGAACCAGATGGGTTTATACCCTGAAACCTGGAGCTCTCCAAGGCAGGCAACAGGCTCTGCCTTTGCGCAGGGCCCCAGCGAGCAGCTCGGCAGCCCTGCATCCCTCAGGGGCCCAAAAAGTCTGCATGAACCGGAGCTTGCTGGCCTCAGCGTGGCCTCGGCTAGCACAGTGTGGCAGCGCCAGGGAGCCGAGAGGGGCGAGCAGAAAGCCCGGGCATTTTCCGTAACTCGAGAGCCGCGCACGACAGCGTAACTCCTGCGGGTTACAGGAGCAAAGGGCGAGCCGAAGGACTAGCTGCTCCCAGAGCGGGCCGGCTGGCTGGCGGCTACGGGGGCGGGCGAGCTGCCGAGGGAGTGGACGGCCGGGCCGAAACTGAGGGAGTGGGGCAGCTGGCTGCCTGGCTGCTGCGGACCCGGACCGGCTGTTTGGCCGGCCAGTTGGCTGCTGCGGGAACAATACGGCTGCTGCGGGCCTGCCTCACCGGCTGGCTCGCTGATGACTACTGCACGCAAGCCGCGGCGGCTGAAGGAGCTGGCGGCACCGCCCCCGCGCTCCCGTTTCTCGGGCGCGCCCCCGCGCCCACCGCGCAGCCGCAGTGCTCCAAAACAGTTTCTTGCTCACGTCGGAGAAGCTGCTTCCGTTTCCAACGCCGCATTCCGGCCACACCTGCCCGTGCCCGAACCTCGGCTCGCTCCGCCGCCCGGCCCGCCCGAAGAGGACCCCGCGCTCGGCCGCCCCAGCAAGCCATGTCCGAGGAGGGTAAGGCTCCGGGCCGGGCGGCTCGCCGCGCCGCGGGGACGGGCGGGTCGCGGCGCCGCCGGGGCGCGGGGAACGCTCCCTCATCGTTCGCCGCAGCGCAACGCTCGATGCCGAGCCGGCCGGGCCACGCCCATCGCGCCGGTCGCTATTCGCCCGTTCCCGCGCGGCCGGCGCTGCCATTGGCTGCCGCTCCTGCCCGTCGGCGCCGCGTCAGCACCGGCGGGGTCTCGCGGCGCGGGGCCGCGGCTGAGGCGGCTGATGGCGGGCGGGGCTGCGCCGCTTCGCCCCCCAGGCCGTGCGGCCCAGCGCGGCCCGGGGGCTCTCCTCGGGAATACTCCACTCCTGTGTTGCCGGCGCAGGACGCGCGGGGATGTTAGTTCTCAGAAACAGTGTGGCCCAGCCACAGCTCGGTGGCCTCAGTTTCTGGGTTGATGGCTGGGAGAAGCTTTTGTTTTCCATACTATGAGAAACTACGCTCGCGTCTAGAATTTCAAAGATTTATTAAACATTAGCAAAAATACAACAAGAGACTGAATAAGGAGAAGGAGCAGTGCTGAGAGCTCAGGATTAAACTATCGTGCTTGTCTACAGAATAGATTATCTGATTTTTATGCTCCTAGACCCGCCCAAAGCCTTGCCGGTTAACCCCTTCTCTGCCGTCCTTTGGTGGGGACTCTTGATTGGAGGTCAGGTGTACCGGGCCTGCCCTCCCCAAATGCCCCGATTACCCCAGCTATTTGTGGCGCAATGCGAGCCAGAGGAGAAGAGTACTAGAGGAGGATATATCACAATAATGTACATATCCACAAAACATACTTTAACACACACGCAATATTTATTCTTTAATTGTGAGAGCCAAGCATCGCAGTACTCATCTATGACACATAGTCCTCCAACAGCAGCTGAGCACAGTACCAAAATGTTGGGGAGGCTTTGCCATAGAACAGCAGTGTCTCGGCTTTGACAGGCTCCCCCAGTGCTGCAGTTACTCGGATACAAGACCTGAGTAAGGGAGAGATGAATGATGCTCCTAAAGTGAGAGCCCTGACCTAATGAAGACAGTGCATGCATAGCTCAACTGAAATGTCTTAGATTCCAGACACCTTGACTTTGGACCAAAACAAGTATATTTCTGCCAGTTACATGCTTCTCTTTGCCCTTCAGAGGAGTGATATTTATCAGATTAGTTTAATCTGTCAGACTCAGATTAGTTTATGCCCGTTTATGTTGTTGCTGTCACAGACCTCCCCTCTAGAGAAGTTCTGTTTGTATCTTGCTCAGATGCCAGATTTTCTTGTATGATTTCGTTGTTCAAGGAACTTTTCTGGTTAGGAAATAGCCAGTTCACCCTGCAGTTCTGCAAGTGTCAACATGAATTAAAGGCGTAGGACTGCCACGTAGGAGGGTGTGACCACAGCAATTTTAAAATAATCTTTCTTAAATAAATGTACAGTGATGTGTTTGCTGGTCCTTCTCCTTTGTCCTCAATTCTTCGGTTTCCTGATTGGCTTTGTCTGTAGCTCAGTAATCCTAGCAAATACTAATCCTGTATTAATCCTAAACAATAGAAAAGATATGCTATTAATGATCAATCAAAAGGTGCACTATGAGCTTCGATCTTAATAAACACCAAAGGTTTTTATGTGAGAGTAATTTTACACCTTGACTTTCAGTGGTTTTATCATCTCAGTGATCTAAATATGACATGTAAAGGTACAGGAAATTTGGTTTTATTATTTTTTTTCTCTCCATAATAATTGGTTTGTATGAGCTTAACATTCATTTCTGTTGTCTTAATTTGTTGCAAATTCTGACAACAGCATTCTAAATTAAATGTTTCAGTGTTCAGAGACTGTTGTTAAGCATTTTATCTCTGGTAGAGTATTCTGGGGTCTCTGACCCCTGACAACATATCTAGAGGAAGGACAAAATCAGAAGTGTGATAAATTCAAGGATTTTACTTGAGGTGAGTGCTACACATTTTTTCTGAGTGCAGTATTTAAAAATCTTTGTAAATTCTGATATGATTTACACAGAGCTTCCATGGCTGGCTGTTGCACCTGGGTGTGTTGAGGTAATGTGTTGAGGTGAACTCTTAGAAAATTAGGAAAACCCACCAGATTTCTGTGAAAAGTTTTTAGTGATTTTGCAGGAAGCCCTCCAGGAACTCTGTAATAGAGGTTGAGATAGGATTTAATACTAATTGGTGCTTTCAGGCATCTCTCTCATCAGCCTCTCTTTACCATTCTATACTTGATGGTCACTTACATTTGTGTTTCTGCGAAAAGTGAGAGCATTCCTTGTCTGATTCAGTACAAGTCTTTCCTTATTCCACCAGGTTATGTGATGTATTTTATTGGTAATATACTTGGGGAAAGACAAAAAAATAGCTTGTCATCTTGTCTTCAGACTTCAGCTGATGCATCAGATCTGGTTGTATTTCTGTGCTTGTAGCTCTCATTATCATAATGTGCACAAATCTGTTTAAAAGTCTCAGTTATGTCTGCAGTGAAATTGAGTTAATAGGCAAACGATTACTTAAAGTTGTGATGGGATGATACTAACCCTGAGAGCCCTGGTGTCCCTGGGCTCTCCGTTGTGCTAGTTCCCTTTTTTGTGTATGTTAGCACAAGTGTCATGCCATAAATAGCACAGGATCTAATTGTGATCCAAGTTAAGGCTGGCTGTCTCTCCTTTTGTGGCTTAGTTGCAGCCTAGGTAAATTCTTTATTTATTTGGGTGAGGTTGCTTTGCTTGATTTGTTTTGATATGTAATTCATAGTTGCTATAGAAGTGTTTTTTTTTTTTTTTTTACCTTAAATGCTTTTCCTTTCAATTCTGCCTTTGAAAGAGTTCAAGTTTTCCTTTCATTTCTGCCTTTGAAAGAGTTCAAGTTTTCCTTTCAGTTCTGCCTTAGAAAGAGCTCAAATTTCTTGTTTGTTTGCTTGGTTTTAGTGTTTCTTGGTGTTTAATCCCAGCACATTTTCAAGTCCCAATTGCTTTTAAATACATCTTTCTCTTGGTTACTCAAAATGAATTCTTTGTAATGCTGGGTTTTATGGTGCTCCATAAAAAGCTGGAATTTAATATAGCACAGGGTTAGGCACATGGTTGGATGATTTTGGGTGCATATGATTCAAGTGTAAGTGCCTTTAATGTTCTTCAACTTGATGATTTTGTGCAGAAGTGAAGATGATCTCCTCATGAAAGAATTCTAAATTATGATCTTACATGTCTCAGAAATTATAAAAATCACCTCCAATCTTGGCTTTTTAATATGGCCATTTCATTGGACTGCTCTGTCTATAAATATCTTTATGTACAATGCACATTTTTTATTAACTTCAAAGTTTTAGCATATCCTACTGCTCTGCTGAAAATTCTAAGTCATGGCCCATATCATATAATTTAGAGTATGCATTGAGTCAGAAAAGGAAATTAGTTTGGTTATGTTTTCTAATTTTAGATAACTGTTACTTCTATTTTCAAACAGAAATTCAGGGTTCTCCTAGGCTGATAACTTGTTGCAATGATTGGATAAATCAGCCTATTTAGTAAGTCTTACTAATGTGTAGTGCACAGTAAAAGCCATGTTTGAAATATGTAAACTTGAATTATTTCCTTAGTCACATGTTTTAAATTTATAATGTCCTTTCAAGACTTATTGGAAACATCTAATTATCTATGTCATGAAATTTTCTGTCAGTGGAGTGAGTTAATGTATATAAATTGCTAACTTGGCACAAGGAATGCAGTTGCATTTTCATCCAAGTTAAAAGTAAAAAACACTTATTGGCTTCTTTTTTTCGGGTGGAGGGGGTTTCAGGAGCACATATTAATCCACAAAATTTGGCAGTTTGTGGTTTCTACGTGAGGGTCAGAGTTGTATTTCATACTGTTTGGTGCTATATATATGTATGGTGATATTCTCTACTCCTGGCACTTTAAGGAAGCATCAGAAATACTTTGAATTGCTTAGAGGACTAAATTGCAGTGTCTTTCAGTTTATGGATAAATAGCTGGATTTTTTTTCTTGTCATAGGGTTTTGAAGGTGTGAATAATATTCTATATTCTAATATTCTGTAAGTAAACTTTGTTTAATCCTGAACAGTCTTATAAACAAAATATTTTTAGTCACTGATATCTATTCCTCTTGCTGATGGACGTAGTCAAATCTACAGCAAAGACATTTAAGTTTGTCCACTGACTTTAGAGGCCAGGCAACTAGAATGCATTAGGGAAAGGAGGAAGGGATTGGTATAAGGCAGGTGAGTCTACATTCCTGGAGTTGCTTTTCTTGTTGCAGTGTGACCAGTCATACTAATAAGCCTTCCTGGAAACGGGTGGTGTATTCTAATCTCCAAGTTTCTTGACTGTTCATGTAAAAGTGCTGTTCTGAAGACAGAATAATTTCCTTTCTATGTATGAAAGCAGCCAAGTTCAGCAATGGGTGATGGAAATTAAAAGGCCAGGGGATGAGGAGGATCCTGGCCATCACCTCAGAGGTTAAAATGTGATATTACTGCTTGTTACATTGCTTCCACATCATTGTAGAAACATGTTATAGGTTTACTCTTTTAATTGAGGTGGTTTTCCTTTCTCTATTTTCTATTTTTCCTTTTTTTTATGTTTGTTCTCCAGCTGTAAGTTGCTGTAGCTGCAGGCTTTGGAAACACTTTCTGCTTAGAGTCCACTGCACTGTTGATATTCTGACTTTGATTTAAGGGAGGGTGGTAGAGGGTATGGAACACTGAGCCTTGCTTTCAGTATCAACCAGTTGTAGAAGCTCTCCTAAATTCTGATCATAATGGCCTTCCTCTTGTCCAAATGGAGGTGCTTTGACATTGCCATGTCTTTGCTATGTGCTGGTTGCACAGAATTTTCCCTCTTCTATACTCATCACTCTGTCTGCTGTAGATTGGAATGATGTAGTTGCTGATTAGGTAGGGTTGTTTTGCTTGTGTTATTTGAGTGAGGCATGAGATCTCTGGCAAAGATTATGAATATACAGGTAATTCTGTGCTTTTTAGGATTGCATAAGTTGCATACAATTTGCATTGCTTTGTCTAGATAGGAATAGAAGGAGGATTGCAGGACACAGCAGAGACCCAGCTGTAAGTAGGGCATGTGTCAGACCATGCACTGATCTGGCATCCTGGTTGGGAAAATTGGCAGAGAGGATTCTCATCCCTCCTGCTTCGATGCAGATGCACTTTTACTGACTCTTCATTAATTCTTTCCCAAAGTAGGTAGAATACTAAATGATTGTCAACAAAAAAATTTGTGCCTGTGAAGCAATTAAATAATTCAGCACATACTTATAACTCATGTTAGCCTGCAATGAACTTCAGTCAGTGAGTATCACTGTAGTGTTTTGCTTAAAGCTGCCCCTAAATTAAGCTCATGAGTAAGCCTCTTGCTTACTGTTAAAGCTGGCCAGAACTGTTCTTTTGTTGGTAGCTGAAGCAGCATATTCTAGAGAGTGTTTTCAGCTAAATTCCTTTGTACAGGGCAGCTCTGCCCCAGGTAGCTTTTTGTTACGTTTACACCTATAAACAAAGTTCTTGACTGTGTGGCAGTTGGGTATCTCTGAACCGGTCATCAGTTTCTTGATCTAAAGACAGCCAAATCCAAACCATGCTGTATTATGTCTTTTGAATTAGATGGGAGTATTGGCAGAATTAAAACTATATGACCTGTGGAATTCAACTTAATTCTTACCTTTTGGTCTCTTTAAGAAATTGGAAGACAGCAGGCTATGGAGTGAATTGATTATGTGAGAACAGAGACCCAGACTGCTGTTCCACTCATACAGTTCTGATTCATTCCTGGATCTCAGTCCATCCTGTGCACTGAAAAGGGCAGAGACCCTGTGAAAAATACAGCCTGTGTTACACATCGTTAAAGTGTCATGCATGTATGCTGGCTGAATTTAAGTTTTATTTCCTAACCTGATAAGATTCTTCCATTAATTTGTTTCATCAGAAATAAATTCTACTCCTTCCCCGATTCTGTAAAAAACAGAGTTTTGTCTTGATGTAGTGTATTTAGTTGGAAAAAAATCTGGTTCTGGAGATTTGCTATTCAGTGTTTCTGCACAGTGTTACATTGGGAGCCAATGTTTGGATTGATCTGAATACCAGGTATACAGCTAAGGTTTGTAGACTGATTTCTTTAAAGTGTATTAAGCAAGTCTTAATTGCGAAAGTAAAATTTCAAGACCAAATTAATACATTTTTTCATACACTTGAATATGTAAACAGTGGAGTTTGTGGAAGTGCTTGTTACTGGTTTATAACTAACTTATTCCTGTTGAATCTGGACACTTTAGGGAGAACTGGGTATTTAATAGTTTAAGAATCCCACCAACTAAACAATACTAAGCTGTTTTCAGTCTAGCGTGTGTTAAAACCTCAATGTCTGTGTTTGAAAATGACTTTGCACTTAGATGCTAAAATGAAGCCAAATTTATCATAGCATGTGGTACAATTGAGATAATACTAGGTGTAATACAGGCACTACAGTTATCACCTGATACACATAATGGCCTGCAGTCTTACCTGTTTCTCTTTCTGCACTTGATAATAGATTATGTGTGTGTGAAGACTGAGGAAGAGGATGAAGCAGTGATTATGGACCATGGAGACAACGGACTGTCCACACAAAGCTGCATGCCAGTGCAACAGAGCTCTGAAGCCAACAGTGCTGTTCACCACATGAGTCAACTTGCCTATGGTAATTACTGTTCATTTTTATTGTGATCTGATAGTTAACAGCTAGTTTTAATGCCATCTGTTCTGTGCTTTTGGATTTAGGGCTTTCTATATTACCCATATCCTTAAAACACATTTTATTAGAAAGCTACTCTATAGAAATTGCTTGGCAGTGTGTCTTGGGTTGCAGTACAGGATGTGACCAAAAGTATGTATTCTGTCGAAACCAGGTGGGGCAGTCATCCTTATCTCCAGGGGAGATATCCTCTGTTAATGGACCATCTGTTAAAACCAGGTGGGGCAGTGTTCTTTGTCTTTCCTTCCTCATCCTTCCTCCAGGAAGATATCTTTTGTTAATTGCATATTGAGTTCCACTGCCTGACTGATAAAATTACATCATCCCATTTGGAGATGCTCCAGGTAGGGGGAGGAGCCAAGCCTTTCCTACCTAGATAAAACCTGAGATTTGGAACATCAAGGCAGCCTTTTTCCACTGGATTCCAGAGGAAAACCAGACCCTTCTACACCATCACTGGACCTTCAGAGGAAAACTGCACCCTTCTATAGGACAACTGCTTCAGCTGAACCACATCTGTCACTCCAGAAGGATGCAGCCATCATTTAATGGGTCTGCTACCAGCACCCTGACTGACAGGGTGTCAGGTTGTATTTTGACTCTGTCAGTGTTTTATTGTTTTGTATTATTGATAAAATATTTTTTATTTTACTTAGTAAAGAACTGTTATTCTTATTCCCATATATTTGCCTGAGAGCTCCTTAATTTCAAAATTATAATAATTTGGAGAAAGGGAGGTTACATTTTTCCATTTCAAGAGAGTCTCTTGCCTTACTTAGCAGAGACCTGTCTTTCAAACCAAGACACAATGCCTTTAAAGAGAAGTGCCTTTTACTTCTTACTTTCAAGATCCTTGTAAATGGTGAGCCTGCTAAAATACTGTTTTAAAAAGACAACTTTTTCCTTACTTGTAAAGGTAAGTATACCTAGGAATAAATTAGGAAGCAATCCTAGAAATTTTAGGAAGCAAAATAAATGTCATGAAAGAACCTAGCTTAAAAAATTAGATTTTTAGATAATCTCTCCAGTGTAACTTAGTACTGGAGATGCTGATGGGTAATAATAGCAAGGTGGTTGCTTAAGATGATGAATTATTAGCAGTAAGTAGCCCTTGTGATTGTCTATAATTCACTGTATTTATTTTAGCATGCAAGATTGAAGTCTTTCAAGAAATCTTACCCAGTGCTTCATTGGCCCAGACAAAAATTCTTCACAGCTGTTATGAGCATTTATTAAGTCCTGTAGCGGTATTACGAAGTCAGTGAAGAAAATTACTGTAGCTAAGTGAAGGCGCTTTCTAGTTTGGTTTGTTTTTTGTTTTTTTTTTTTTAATACAGCCACTTAACTCTATAGAGAATCCCATCAGTATCTCTCTCCACAGACACAAGTTACATCTGTTTCCCAGTGTTGTTGGGTGCTTCTGACAACCTTTAGTCTCTTTGGTCTTCTAATTGACAGTATTCTGTGTGTTTATGTCTAAAAACAAATTTGAGAGTGGAGGATGGGTTGGATAGTTTACTTGGAGGTTTTGTCTCTGTTATTGAAAATTAAAAAACAAACAATCCCACCAAAAACTTCTTAAAACTTCTGCCCAAAAAGCTGTCACAGACAGTTGCTGGCCTTGGTTTTAGGACCGGAGTAATTATTTCATTATTAAATTAATAATGATGAGAGCAGTTGTTTCTTAAAAGGTAAAATATGGTTTTGTTATCTTTGGGCCAATTAGCATTAGATATTGTCTATTTAAAATCGGGTATAGTGAGATGTGAGTGAAACACACCACAGATTTATCTCAAATGTAATTATTGAACTTTGAACTGAAATTCTCTTGGACTAGTTTTATTTAACCACTGTCTTAGACCAGTGTCTTGTCAAGCAGTGCCTTTCCTTCAGATCTCATTCTCTCTGTCCAAACAAGTTTCTTCTACTTTTGTCCTGTATCTTCTTGCCTACAATAAGAAGCTGTCAGAGCAAGCTCAGCATCATGCAGATAGAGATATATGT
Source organism: Muscicapa striata striata (assembly GCA_030060385.1). NCBI lineage: Eukaryota > Metazoa > Chordata > Aves > Passeriformes > Muscicapidae > Muscicapa > Muscicapa striata. The sequence continues at coordinate 4,503,473 of JAREIS010000031.1, forward strand.
CTTTATTTCTCCCTGCATGCTGCAGAACACCTTTTATTTTAATTTTTTCTTAGCCATTTATGTTCACAAAGTCAGTATTACTTTTACTGATGATTTTTAAAATATCATTAGGTTTGAAAAAATAATTAAATTTATAACTTATAATTCTTATCTAAATTAATTGGATACATAACTGTTTGATAATACGCTGGTAAACAAATTTCAAATAATCAAGCAGTCTAAAAGTTTTTTAAAAAGTATGACTGTGCCTATTTTTCCTGTAGTGAAATGTTTAATGGAGTGGGAAACTTTCTAATGTGCTTTGCTTCCTCTTCGCTTTTCCAGGAACCGAAGGCTTGCCAGTGCTTGCTGATCAAACAGCCTCACAAATGAGCCATTCTGCAATGATGCAGAGAGGAAATGGCCACAGCCCTGAAAAAATGGATTTTGTTTATTTGCGTAATAAAAGGAAACGACTTTCTCCTGCTGTAGTGGAACACAATGTGGTATGTTTCACCAAACAATACTTCTTTTTGAGACCAGTTTCAATGTTATTTGGAATATCATTTTTCTTTCACTGTTGTGGGGTTTGATGATAACCTACTGAAGATGGGTAGGATACCTATGCATGGATGCTTCGAGCAAGTCTTCAGCCTCTTGCAGTCTGTCCAGACATCCAGAGTTGCCCCATCCCAGGTTCAGAATCCAGCACTGTCCTTGTTAAACTTCATACAATTGGTGGCTGCCCAGCCTTTGATTTGTGCAGATCTCTCTGCAGGGCATCTCCCCCTTCAAGGCAGTCAGCAGATCCTCCCAATTTGGTGTCATCTGAAAATATGGTCTCCCTTTCAGTCCTGTGTCTGCATCATTTGTGAAAATGTTGAGAAGCACAAGGATGGAGCCCTGCAGAACCCCACTGGTGACAGGTCCCCAGTCTAATGTCACCATTCACTGTAGCCCTTTGTGCCTGGCTTGTGAACCAGTTACTCACCCATCCCATGATGTGTTTATCCAGCTGTGTGCTGGGCATTTCATCCAGAGGAACTGTGAGGAGCAGTATCAAAAGCTTTACTGAAATCCAAACAGATAACATCAACTGACTTCCCTTGATCAGTTAGGTGGGTCATCTTGTCATAAAAGGAAATTAACTTTGACAAAGAGGACTTTGCCCTTCTGAAGCCATGCAGGCTATGACTGATGACTCAGTTGTCCTTCAGGTATTTTTCAGTAACTTCAAGAATAATCTCCACAATTTTACCAGTCACTGAATTCTGCCTGTTAACAAAACAGAAGCATTGCCTACCCTTCCCCTGACCCTGCCCGCAGATTTCCTTTTCTAAAATAAAATCTGATCAGGTAAAAAAATAAAATTTAAAGGAAAACACCACCAGCAATCTGTGGTGTGTGGTGGATGGGATCAGGATTCATCCAGTGAAAGGAAAATATTAGGATTGTCCAGGTGGTGGTGCCATTCTTCCTGGTTAAAAGCAGTTTGCAAGCCGTGAGAAACTTGCCTCTTGTGGAATTGTTTTACAGCTTGTGCTTTCAGTTATACACACTGAAGTCTCATAATTTGGACTCAGAGGTCATTTCCAATCTAAGTGATTCCGTGATTCTTTTAACATTTCAAAACATTAAATGTTAATTATGTTATTTCCCAGATGAGAACTGGGGAAGAAGAATATGAAGATAGTGAGAATGTCATTTATGAGTATGAACCAGACTATGAATGTGTAAGTGAATTTTCTTTTGTTTGACAGACTTTGAAAAGCTGCTTTGGAGATGCGGGTTTTGGGGTAGGCTGAAGTAACATGAGAGATTTGAAGTTGGGATTTACTTACTTAATGTGATATCTTAAGTCCATGTGTATATTAGGACCTTACACTCTTTTTTTTTCTTTTTTTCTTTTTTTTAAAATATTTTATTATTATTTTAATGAAAAAGGAGAGCGTTTTATCTGAAGCTTCTTATACTGGATATCAGCAGAATCCTCTTATGGAGGTCCTGAGTTATTGCCAGGTATTTTTTTTCCTTTATATCTGAAATGGTGTTTGAACAATTTTAGTTGAACTTCAGGAAGATTTGTATTATAAATCTGACAACCAGTGACGTAATCCTTTCCAGCTGTTTGTTTGCTAATTGCCTACATAAATACAATATTTTCAAAAACTAATCTCTTTCATACTCTCTGAACTTCTCATAAGAAGAATTTTGAAATATTAAGCTTTAATACAAAATGTGAAGTTTAGTTATTGGGAGGAGCTTCACAGTAATGGGAAAGATATGGCAGTGATACACAACCCAGCTATTGAAAGTATATGTTAGTTACCAAAGGTGTGCCAAAAATCCTGCTAGTATTGGTTTTTTGAGTCCTTTTCTTTTGATTTCTGAAGCAATAACTGACATAATTGAAAACAACTGCACTAAAAATTAAAAGCATCCCGTATTTATTCAGGTGAGCACTCGTGTGACTGGAGTCATTCAGGCCATGCTTAATGGAAGTCAATTTGTAAGTGGTTTGTAGCCAAGTGCTAATGTCTTGTAAGTCTCCTTAATCATTCCAGCAGTGCTGTGGAGGGAAGTTGGCTAAGTTTTAGGCAGGGAGTTGAGCTTTTAATTGAACTTTCTTGGTTTCTTCAGATTTAGGTTTGGGTTCTTGTGAAACAGTACTGTTTACAGTCTTATATTTGTTGACAGGCCATGTATGATGCCATTCAGAAATTGGATAAAAAATTTGACCTGCTTCATCGTAAGGTCTCAGAAATGCAGCATACTCGTATAAAGCCATTTTTGCTCAAACCTGTGAGTATTAAAGACCTAAGACGTTTATTTTTGCTTTAATTCTCTCATTTCCTCTGATGTTATTTTAGAAATCCCAATCCTTTCAGTAAGATTAAAATGAGTAGCAAAATAGTAGACTTAGGATCTATTTCAATTCAATTACTTGAGATTTCTGATTATGTGCCAGCCTCAGTTTCCTATGTTATTGACTGGTGACCACAGATTGGCAGTGATCCCCATCAAATTCAGGATGCCGTGATAGATGCTGTAAAATTCTATTTGTATTGGCATGAACAGAAGTGAATTATGTAGGTGCATCTTAAACTTCAGTGTATTGCTGTTGTACTTTTGCAATGTGTGATGTGTTGTCTCATTGGTTTCTGCAGTTAGAAGAGAGTTTAAGCATCAGTCAGGTTGGTTCAATTGGCTTACTGGACTTTAGATCTCAACAGTATGTTATATCCATTACAGTATAGAATTTATTTTTTTTAATGGAAACACCTTTTAAAAAATTTTATATAATGTTTGATATTGAGTAGACAGTATTCATTGTTCCTAAATGGTCAATCTACTGTTAACTAAGGTGACACAATTTTAGTACTTTTAACAATGATCTTGACAAGGAAAACATAACAGATGATTTTTGTAAAAGGTTATAAAATCCATTATGACTTTTTTTGTCATCAACACTACAAAGCTTTTAATGAGATGATTCTGCTGTCAGGAGATGTCAAGACAGCAGTAAGGCCATTTGCTTTAAGGGTGGATGGAGCTGGATTTCTCACACCTGTCAGCTATCAGTAGGATACTAGATTTTATTGGTTATGTATTTTTATTGTCAAGTCCAAGATCATGCTGTCCACACATCCAAAACCACAAGTTTCATGAAATAAACTGATCTTATCACCTGAAAATTAATCCTCTAAGACCTCTGTGCTCTTACCCTCCCCTTTGATATGTAGGATGGCAGCTGCTTTAATGTTTGGATTTTTGGGTTAAAAGTGACTGGCACTTTTTTTTTTTTTTTTTTTTTTTTTTTTTAGGGTTTTATCCCTATAAAAACCATCAGGAATGCTGTTGGGTTTTTTAATAGCTGTACCACTGCAGTACTTGTAAAGGGCTAATGGAATGGTTTGGGGTAAAGATACTTTTTTTTTATTAGATGAACTTCTAAAGCTGGAGAAACTGACAAACTTTCAGATACATAAGACTTCCTTAAGGTCATAGATTTTTTTAAGGTTACAAAGGTGAAATATTATGAGATTTCTCTAAACAAACATACAAAACCACCAAAATGAAACAAAATCAGACAAACAAATCTACATGTGTCATCCACATCTGGTGGCTCCTGCTCAGTGACTTGTGCTTTGAACTAGAAGCATGCTATGTGATTTTTAATAAAAGTACTTGAAACGATGGAAAACATAGCACATCTCTCAATTGGTCCATCTCAGTCTCTTTGGAATCTTTATTGTAGATGAAATCTGAATATTTAATGTTTTCAGCTAACAAGCTGAAAGAAGAGAAAGTGGTTTTTTTTTTCTTTTTTGAAAGGAGCTAACATGGCAGTAGACATATTCCTTGAAAATTCATCAGCCAGTGACTGAGTCTATGACTAAAAAAATTAAATTTTATTTTGCCTATTTACTTTTTTATAGGGGTCTAGAAGGTAATTTTGTCACCACTCTAGGTGGAAAAAATTTGAGAAACATTGAAACTAACCAGATAAACTCTTAGTGTTGTAAATACAAATGAGAACAGAAGATAGTAGAGGGAAAGCTAAAATGTGGTAGGTAGCTCTGAGTTAATGGTAGAGACTACTTCAAGGAAGAGTATGCTGCCAGTAGCATAATTACTAAAATCTAGTTTTCCTGGTTTGCTAAAAAAAAAATAAATATTATCAGCTATGTCTAATTTAACCTTTTAATTGTTTTCTGAATCATGTTTGCAGAAACCAGTTGGATTTACATACAGAAGTTCCAGTCATTTGCCTCCAGGAAAAATAAGAGTACAAAAACACATGGAAAGGGATTTAAGTCTTCACCTTTCTTCATCAGGCCAGGGGAGGCGTAGCCCAGCTGTAAGGACTGCTTTACCAAATGGCCACGTTCAGGGCAATTCCAAAGTACAGCATGTCCCACGTAGTTTTCAGCTTGAATCTCAGCAGCCTGTTGGAAGGCAGAGCCCTCCACTCCCTACTATAGTTTCTACACATTCATTGCATTCATCATACACAGCAGCTAATGTGATGCCTGACCTTTCACCACAATCAAATCTTGCTCCCAGCATTGTGGAAAGTACTGTCAACATTGCATCTTCACCTGTGGCATCACCATTGATACCAGCACCGTCTGAGCCCAGTCAAGAGAATAATGCTGTGGAGTTGAGCTGCAGAAATTCATCTGAGGATGTGAATATTAGTGAAGAACTACCATCTTCTTCAGACTTAATCAGTCCTGACTTGGGTGGGTTCCTTTGTGATAAATACTCAAAAACAAAGGCTAAAAAATGGCTGGTACTACCACAAGCCTTTGATTTGCAGTTGGTGCTTTGGGTTCTTTTAACCCTAGACTCTCTTTTTTTCTCTTAATGTAACCTTTTTTATTGCATATATAATTCACAAGTAATATGTGCATGCTATCCATGTGTTGGAGGCAAAAGAGATTGCCACTAAAGCTAAGTGAGGCATATGCCTGTATGCATGTATTAAGAAAGCAGCTTACCTGATCTGTGTGAAGGAAATACCTGTTTTCTTTTTGTGGAGGATTTTATCCATGAAACATCCTTTCTATGCTCAAATCCTTCAGTGTTTGGTTTCTTTCAAAATATTTCATTCCAAAGAAAAACAAGAATTCTATAGATCATTGCATTGCAATAAAGATATACATATAAAATGGCACCAAGTATTAAAAACTAATGCCTTTCTAAAGTGTAAATGTCTTGAGTTATGTGCAAGGCTGAGCTATGACTTCTTTGCTTTTGGTATAAAAAATACATTTGTACAACTGAAGAGCTGCATGAGTAGTAGGTGAAATATTCAGATGTCCATCTAAAAATTTCTAAACAGTGTATGATTTAGCAGTTCTGTGTATGGATATGCCACTCTTTATGAGTCAGTGTCTTGAAAATATACCTGATATCTGCACATATGTCAAATAGACAAATGTGAACATTGTGGACAATTAGGTGTCTAATATGTTTTCTTGGGTGTTTTGATTTCAGTTAGTTATGCTGGTGGTTAATGTGAATAAAATGATATTTCTGTTACCATTCCAATTTAAAGCTGCTTTTGTAGGAGCAAAGATAAGTAGTAATACACAGCAGAATTAACTGTAATAGAGAACATACTCTGAGAGACAAGAGAAAGAGATTGAAAAAAATTGGTCTTTAACAACTTGCTTGGGATTAATTTTTTTTTTCCCCGAATGTTTTTGTTTTACAAAAGAGTTTGTTGGTGACCCAGAAAGAAATGTAAAAGCTCTTGGAAACCATTTGGTGAAGGCTCGGCAAAAGACTAAACCCAAGTACGCAGCACGCCACTTGGTTCGTGTCTTGTTCCCCAAGAAAACTTTATTGTGCAGCGTTATGGGAGCAAGCACACGAGGGCGCAGGACATTGGATCCAAACAAAACTGCTGCAATAAGAGGTATGTTGCCTTTCCAAATGCACAGACTTCCTTGTCTCATACTTAATGAACTTAAAAGGAGTCCTTTGCTGTATGTTTCTGGCTAATCATTTTCTGGCAGCTAGTGAGTAGATAAATGCCATAGTGGATGTGCTCCACTCTGCAGTATCTGTTTGTTTTGAAAGTCCTGCTTTGTAATTCTCAATGTTTGTTTCTCTTCAATTTGAATTAAACTATTCAGATTTCTTCTAGTTTTATATACATCATGTTCATTAGTCATGCTTGCTGTCTCTAAATTTTTAATTCCAGTTTATTGTTTATTTTGTGTTTGTGTGTGCCATGGATTTTGTCAGAGGTTTGTTTTTTTTTTTTTGGTTGATTTGGATTTGTTTATGGCCATAGTATACCTGGGACAAACATTAATTGGTGTTTTTGAAATACTCTTATGTTCAGTTCTCTTGAGTGAGAAGTGGTGAAGATGGAGGGGGCTTTTTTAAATAAATGTCAAGTCATTTACACAGATCTCATGGCAGGTGTGTGTTAAAGGGTTAAAACTGAGTGTGAGATTTTATAAGCCATGTGAAATAGTTGCAGCAACAGCATTACCCTGTCTTTGTTCTTCTCGGGGTGATGATGGTGGTGTTGGTTTTGGGGTTTTTTAAAAGTTAGTATGATAAATCACGTTTCCCCTAACTCTACCAGGAAATGTTTAATATAATAAAAACATTATTCACAATATATCAAAAAGTATCACGGAACATCTTGAATTCATAGTGCTGGTTATTTTGAAAATACAAGTTTACTGTCTTTATCTATGGAAATCTGAAGCTTGTAAATGAAGAGCAATAAACATGAAGCATTAGCTAGCTTTCTCTCTTTTAAGTCAGGATACTTCTAAACACTGGGCTTTGTCATGAAAATTCAAACATTTTCTATACTTTGTGTGCAGAGTTTCTTGCAACTAACTTTCCAACCTATGATTTGAGCGAGCATGGGAAAGACTGGAAAACCTGTATCACAAATGTCAATGCCATGATCCGCTCTTTGCGCTCGGAAACCAAAGCAAACCCAGCAAGTTCTAAGGTGATGATTTATTAAGTACTAAGTTTGCACTTTTTTCCCAGATTAATTGTTTTACCTCCTCATGGTACAAGTGCTGTATTAGAAATTCCTTTGGTTCTGTCTCTGTGTTGCTCAGCACAGGCATGCTGACTGCAGCACTGTTCCCATGTGGGGAATACTGGAATATGCTGCTTTCTGCTCTGCCTCTTCCTGCTCCAGAGTTCAGTTGAGAAGTGCTCAGACATAGGATATGAAAAGAAAAGCACTGCAAATGTTGCCCAGAAGTAGTGTCAAATTTGATTGAGAACTTAAACAAGTAGCTCTTAGCACTTGTTTTTGCAGGTTTTTTTTTGCAATTCAGGTATATTCAGCCATGCATTTCAATTTTATATCGACTGAAACATCACTCCCAAAACACCTCCAACTACATTTACTTCTAAAATGTTCTGTGCACATTAACTGTTCTACCTATGGTTTTCATGATAGAAATTCAGGAATAACTATACTGCAAAGATCTAATTTATACTAAATGTGAAGTAAACTGTAACACTAATTAGAAAACTGGTAGGTTACTCTCAGTGTGTTTACTAACCTCATTAAATGTTTCAGGAGACAACTGAGGGGAAAGAAGAAGTGTCTGATGCTCCTGATACGTCTCATTGTGTAGATTTAAATGATTATGAAGATAGTGGAGACAAATCTCAAAACTCTAAGAAAATGACCAGCTCCTCAACTGACACATTGCTGAATTTAGGATTGGATAAGTTTCCAGAAGCTTTCCACACATCTTCACTCAACAAACATTGTTTGGAACCTCTGGGTAAACAAAGAAGTTTCTGTTTTCTGGAATTGCTTGTTACATTTTAACATGCTTGATGAAAGGCAAAAGATGGTACTGTTAGTAGAATTGCATAGTAAAGGGATTTTCTGAACTATGTGAGTCTTCTTTTTCTCTTAAGGAGTCACTTGGTATATACATAGTAAGTCTTTTTGGGAATGAACATGACCATTTTATCTGGCTAACAGTATATGTGTTTACATCTACCAGTGTCCCATAATACGTATCCGCTGTGGCACTGGGAAGTTCAGCTTCAGTTACTCTGTTCAGTTGCCCTGGCTTTTTACTTTTATTTGGTAGATATTCTTCCTTCAAAAAGTAAGCTAGCTCAGAATATCTGTTGAAGGGTATTGCAATTTCAGAAGAAAAAGCACATCTTTCTGCAAAACTGACTCTTTAGGACAATAAAAATCTTAAAGCAGCCTTTATATTTTCACTTTTTAAAATGAAAGTGTTCAGTATACAAATGCATTGGAAAAAAAAATCCATGTACAGCACGTGATACTTAGAGACCCTCAAGGAAAACGAGCTGAGATTAATTGCCCTTGGAAGTAATTTATTCAATTAGAATCACTTTGAGGCTGCATCAGATCTGTTGCTGCACCCAAGATTTTTTAGTCAGATCTCATAGACCTCTGTATGTACTAAAAATTTTGCATTTTTTCTTATTAATGTTTGCAGTGAAGTCAGGTAGAAGTAGTTGAAAGATACTCTTTTTCTGTTTCCACTTACAGGATCTAAGCACTGAAATAGCAGAACTTTTGTTTACTTATGTACTTGGAAAAGCATCATCTTTTCACATGAAATGAAACAAGTTAGAAAGCAATAATTAATAATGCAGCTTGGATTGCTGAAGTCATACCAGAAGTGTAGCTGTTTTGAAGCTGGGGGCTTCCCAGTCTCGGGATGCTATGAGAACTCGAATAGCTCAGGAGGTCCTCGAGGCAGTCCAGCTACCTGCTCTCAGAGACAAAGGCTTCAGAGCTCACAGCTGAGGTTCTGAAGATAGTTTATTTCTTCAAAGGGGAGTCAGTGTGCAAAGCTCGCTTACATCATGTAGCAAGGGGTTTTTATACCTTTTCAGAGGATTGAAATTATAACCAGTAAGACTACAAGTTACTAACATTGTCCAGTTACCTTTAAACTCTAAGTAAAGAAAAACCCAATCACCTAGCTGGTTTAAAGACCAATAGAAATCCTAAAAGATAACAGAGCCTTGGCAAAGGGAATATGTCATACAGAAAGGAATTTTCTTTGTTTCTAGGGTACCAAGTTCCAGGGGCCCATCCCAGGGTGGGTAACATCATCCACACAGAAGTACTGTTCATGGTTGTAAACCAAGGGCGTTCTGGCTGCTTGGCCACGTGTCTGCAATATATTTCATGTTAGCAGTAGCTGTAGTGTTATGGTTTTGCTCTGATCTTTCCAAGCAAGTAGAGTAGTTTTTGGTGTCAGTTTTGCTTTAATGCAGCCACTTTGAAGCAAGGTCTGTGCTGGATGAGTAAAGTATCTCTGTTCCCTCCATGACATGTTCTCTAGAGCATCTTGGGAGCCCGTCGCGCAATGTTCAGTTGCCGTTCTCAGTCATTTACGTCGCTAAGGGCAAGACGCGGCCAGAGCTGTCAGCTCGCTACCTAATCCGGCATATGTTCCCTGAAGATGTGCTGGTGAAAAGCAACGTCTATGGTAGTCTTGATCGTGGCATGAACCCACTGGATTCCAATAAAATTAATGCACTCAGAGGTAAGGAAAAAAAACTCGGGTAAATCATAATGTGGGAAAACTAACAAGCATGTTAACTTCATATCCTATGAACAAAGTATAGAGGAAGTAGATAAATTTATATGTTAGGAGCTCAAGAAATTCTCCAGATCATGAACTTGGTTTCTACAGGAAAACTCAATTTTCTTGACATTCGGCGTGAAAGGGCTGTGCAGTGGGAGATGGGAGCAGTCCCTGAGGATTCTGGAGGACATCAGTGATAATTTCTTGTTACAGGGGCTGTGTAGATGAAGCAGAAGGCAGAGGTGTCATGTACAGCAGGTTATGGCTCCCTTCACAAAAGGGTTGTTGTGGTGGTGCCATTGCCTGCAGAGATTATGAAATCATGGGCCCCAAGGCCCTGAGCAGATTTAGAAGGGTCTGAGTATAGGCTCTGTAGCCTGGGAGAGCACACCGACATAATTGGGAAAGTCACAGATGGGAGCTTGTAAGAGACAGCTCTGAATAGGAGAGAAGCTCAGGAAAGTTGACAGATCTGTAAGAGCAGCCTTCTGCAAGCACACGAGAGTCCATCTTGAAACTTAGGAGAGCTGAGAGAGTTATGGGGTACAGGTTGGGCTAAGCAGGGAATTGGCAACTGAGCCCTGGAGCAAAAAGCAATATTTAGAGGTTGGAAACAAGGAGAGCTTATGAAGTTGAATTTAGCAATTATTGTATTTTAACCCTTGAGGTAGCTAAACACCACAAAGGTGCTTGCTTGTTTGCCTTCTTACTCCCTGTCCTGTTCCCCCACACCACACACTGTGACTGGGGAGAAAAGTGGGGAAAAGGACTGCCTCTGAGGGAACAACATTCATGCTAAATAAAGTGGTGCTGTGATTCACACCGTCTGGGGTGATGTCTGGGCATAGCTTGAGGGACAGAGCATGCCAGAAACCATTTCCAGTATGGCAAGCACTAGCCTGGGGAACTTTGGCACTTAAACATCTCCACTTTATATATGTACATATATAAACATACATAGACATGCAGACATACTTTGTTCCTTGACATTTTGACCTTAGGAAGCATTCAAAAGATCTAGGAAGTGTGTCTTAGGACTAAGAGCACTATGTAGGCCACAGAGCAGATGAGAGACAAATCCTGTGTGTTGTGGTTGTCACTTGGCTCTGGAGCCAGAGGACAATCCCTGCCCCTGTTTCCTTTAACACAGCCTGACTGGATGGCAGCACCAGCTCCCTGCTGCTTCAGCCAGCAGCTAGTGTATCCTTTGTCAGCATAGTTTATAACAGGAGCATCCTACGGCACACTTACTCTCCCTTTCATCTCTCCTCCTGGAGTGCAGTGAACTGCAAGAGCACAAGTTTTTATCTCAGTTACTTTCTTCCTTCAGACCAAAGTTTTTCAGGCAAAATGAGTTTCCAGGTTTGTGACTACAATTGTAAACAATAATGCTATATTAGATTTTTACTTTCTAGTATGTGAAAGAGCAAAGCTGATACAATATCTACGAGCTATACCTTTCTTTCTACTATGAAGGTAAATCTCGATGTTGATCAGAGAAGGAGAAGCAATATTGTCTTGATTTGAAAATACAGATGAGAATTCCTTTTTGGTGTTTATTTAAGTTTTTTACAGGGTTGCCTAGAGAAAACATAATTCAGCTCAGCTCAGCAGGACAATCACTCCTCAATGACTTTAAAAGCCAATTTTAATTTTGGTTTTAAACTACTCATTTTACTCATGGAAGGGGAGAAAGGTACCATAGTCCTACCCTTTTTATGTAATTGCTACCAAACTCAAGTGTTTGTTTACTGATCTTATTTGCAGTATGGTAAGGAATGAGCTCTCACAATTTTTCTGTCTTTGTTGTTCCTGTACGTCTGTGTTATGCTGAATTGCTGTGATTAATTTTAGTGAATGCATTTGTCAGAGATCCTCTGAAGGAGTGCTTGGTCCTGCCTAATACTGGTCATTCTGAAATGGAACCCAGGATTTCTCTTTGCTAGCTGCCCACATTAGAAGCTGAAGTTACTCAGCACTTCAAAGGATCAAAACCACACACATGGTCACATTTTCTTTTCATATTTTGTTTTTATGGTTAGACCTTTTTTTACTCATTTTCAAATAGAAAGGGGGAAAGCAGTGTCTGCCCTGCTTTCTTTTCAAGGCTTGTAATATGCCTAGCTGTCCTGGTCTGGTAGCATGCACTTGTTTTAGCTTAATTACATTCAGAAAGAGTATATAGCTTGCATAAATAATTGATAACTCACTATGACATACTTGTTTATTTTTAGACTTTCTTCAAGACAATTTTCCATCCTTTGATCTCAGTGAAAGTGGATTTGATTGGAAGGCATGCGTGGGTGCCATTAACAGCTCAATCCGCAGTCTCAGACATGAGCTGAAAAAGGCGACGTCTGGAACCCGCCACGGAGCCCTGGCAGTGTCACCCTCGAGTGCAGAGTCCCCCAGAGGATACTTCCGTAGAGCCAGTGGGAGGCATCTCTCAGATTGAAGCTCTCTAGCATGTCTCAAATCTCAATTTAGCAAGTTTCTATTAATTCCATGTAGAAGCCTGTAATATCAAGCTGTCCTATTCAACTGAGTTGTCAGCAGCACTAAATAGCATCACTTCACGAGACCAGAATTAGCAGAAGGCTTTGGGAGTCCTAACTCTTTGCATAGGTAGTGTTTGTGCTCCTCACAAATTATTTTCACTGCTCCCTGTAGCATTTGCAATGTGCTCTCTCCTAAAAGCATCTTCTTCTCATGACTCATTGAATCTGAAAGATTAATCTGATTAGAAGAGATGCACTGTGCATCAGTACAGCAGAAGCAGATGGAAAAGAAGAAAGAGTGTCCTCCTTGGAGGGTGAATCATAGCCAGCTAAATTATCTCATTATGTATGAGGAATTAAATTTGCTTTGACAATTGGATATCTTCAGCACAAATATCAGAAAGGAAAAAATATTTTTAATTGCATTTAGTTAACTTGTATCTGGACTTGATGATCTTGGAGATCTTTTCCAACCTTAGTGATTGTATGATCTCTCACATTTTTGCCTCCTGTAGCAGTGTTTTTTGTAGGATAAGGGGCAGACAACAATATAAGTACAACTGGTAATGTATGGGGAATGATGCCTTAAGTTTTAGCTTTCATATTTACCAGATTCTGTACTGTATTAATATATAACTCTGAACTTCATATCAAGCGTTCTCTTCACAGTTTAGTCAGACAATCCTTTTCAAGCCCAGTAACTAAAGACACTGTTGCAGCTTCAGGCCAAAAAAGTATAAACAACAGCGAACTGAGGAGAGCGATCTGGGAGGATGGGACTTCATAACCTGAAGCTGTAATTGGACAATTAACCCCAATATATAAATGGACCAAAACTCACAAAAGTGTGAAAATTTGTGAGTGGTGGCCCATCTTGGGTGTAGCCATGACTGGGCTCCTGTACTACCTAAGGTATATCCTTTGAAGGCCTCTTTAATAAATACCTAATTTATTCATTTAGCGCTGTCTAGCCTCTGTTCTAGGCAGCCTCTCAAGCCATCAGTTACCTTGCTGTTCTGATGTAGCTCTACAAAAAGAACAAAAAAATATCCATAACAAACAGTCCTATGGTTGATTCTGTTTTTTCTTAATTAAATTTAAGGAAAATACTTCTTCAGGATCCTGAACTCCACATCCTCATCTGATGCAAGTAAGGTTTCACATTTTTAGGAAATCCCTTGTTGTAGGTGGTATGAGGTCCAGAAAAGCACATGGCCTTGCCTTTCCTTTCTGTCTTTGCAAGACTAGGATTTATTAGTGTACTAAGTTGTATATTTAAAAAAAAAAGAACTAACAAACTGATTTTAACAAACTAATTTTAAAAATCACTTGGATATTGAACTTTTAAAACTAAATTAAAATTAATTACCATATATATTCAATTTCACAGCTTCATTTGTAAGTTAGAATTCAACAACAGCAACTGTACAGAAGTTAATGGGGTATTTTGTTGTTTAGGTTCTTTGTTATTTGGGGTATTTTTGTTTGCTCATTTTCAGAAAAGGAAGTAATCATAGAATCATACAATATGCTGAGTTGTAAGGGACATATCGGGATCATCAAGTCCAACTCCTGACAGTGCATAGGATCATTCCCAAAATGACACCATGTGCCTGAGAGCATTGTCCAAATGCTTCTTGAACTCCGTCAGGCTCAGTGCTTGACCACTTCCCTGGAGAGCCTGTTCCAGTGCCCACCCACCGTCTGGGTGAAGAACCTTTTCCTCATATCCAAGCTAAACCTCTCCTGACACAGCTTCAGGCCATTCCCTCAAGTCCTTCAGGGTCACAAGAGTGAAGAGATTGCTACCTGCCCCTCCTCTTCCCCTCGTGAGGATGTTGAAGACCACAATGAGGTCTCTTCCAGGCTGACAAAAACCAAGTGACCTCAGCTATTCTTCATACAGCTTCCCCTCCAGACTCTTCACCATCCTCATTGCCCTCCTCTGGACACTCTCCAGTAGCTGAATGTCTTTCTTATATTGTGGTGCCTAAAACTGCCCCCAGCACTCGAGGCTGCCCCAGTGCAGAGCAGAGTGGGACAATCCCCTCTCTTGCCTGGCTGGCCATGCTGTGCCTGATGCCCCCCAAGACACAGCTGACCCTCCTGGCTGGCAGGGCACTTCTGACTGATACTCAACTTGGCATCAACCAGGACCCCAGGACCCTCTCCATAGCTGCTCTCCAGCTTCTCATTCCCTGGTTTATATATGCAGCCAGGGTTGCCCTGTTCCAGGTGCAGAATCCAGCACTTGCCCTTGCTGAACTCCATACAGTTGGCATAAGCCTTTGTGTTCGTGTTTTTCAGTATCAGTCACATGGTCCTCCCAGTGTCTGTACTGGCTGGCTGCTGTGTGAACTTGGCTTGCCACTTGTGTTGGGTCTGAGTGCAGTCTCAGAGGTCCAGTTTCCTCGCCGAAGGAAGCTGCCTGGAAGACTGGGATAGGAAGTGGATTTTACCTCTGAGATTTTTGGAAACTGTGGCTTCCAAAATAATGCCTGTACATAGCAGAATTAGATTTAACTGAATCTGTCCTCTCCAAGGCAAAGGTTTCATAGTTTATTTATTAGCCATAGGATAAAACAGTGAATTTGCTCATTCTCATTTAACTTCTGTTCATAACAGATAGTCTTCATTGTACAGAGAATAGGACCAGCTTTTTAATTGCAACTTAGGATATGCTATGGCCTTATCAAATAGGAAAGCAGTTGGTAATTTAAGTTCTTCCTGCTACTTCCTTGCAGAAGTCCTCTGTAGGATTCAAGAAATAGAGTGAATTTCTGATTTTCTTTTCTTGGCAGAAATGTACTACTGCAAATTTGGTTGTTCTGTTGTACTATTAATTAATTCTTCTGTTACTTTCTATACAGTCCTTGTTGTAAATGCCAAGAACTTTGTTGTGTATAAATATTATTAGTTCCAAACCTCAGAAAAAGCCAAAAATGCTTATATTTTTTCAGTAGTATTATGATTCTTTTTCACTGCCATTCACAGATTTTAATGGTAGAAGGATATATTTATTGAATGACATCTGTCACTGGACTCTGTTAAATGTGGTGAATACCTATAGCTTCGTCTTGAAAAGAAAATTGAAGAATTGAAGTAGAAATAGTTTTCTTGTTTCTGTTTCAAATGTATTAAATTTTGCTAACTTTTATAAAGTACAATTAAAGTATTTTGCTGTTAGGAGTAAAGTATTTTACAAATAAAACTAGCATATCGCTGTTTGACTACCTATCTGTGTCTTAAGTATTTCTTGGGTCATAAATCTGCAGTTCAAGTACAGTTTCATCTGAAAAGATTCTTCTGATGTCCTTTGAAACACCAGGGCTTTGAGAGATCTTCTGATTGAGGTGAGATGATTTTGAAATTTAGACTGCCTTAACTGTAAACCAAAGCAAACTCTTCTGGACATGACTTGTCAGTTACAGCTATGTCCAAGTCATCCAAAATAAAGCTTTCCACAAAAGGGTAGAAGTTGAGTAAAATTTTTAAGGAAGTCCTTTAAACAGATGAATTAGTAGATGAGGTCACATCTGTGTTGAGCTTTTATAGGCAGAACTCATTCCCTAGAACAGTATCAGTACTGAATTCTTCAGTATTTTCTTCAAGTGTTTATTCAGATAGTCATTGAATTTTAGAATAGGCTGCAGAAAGACCTAAATATTTGTGCAGTTCTTTATTTGTATTTTTGTACAGATACGGCGATGTGATAATTTTGTAGGTCTCTTTCATAATTACCATTTTCTTTTGTTCAGTGTATGGAATGATGATACCTGTGCCTGACAAGAGAATTCTAAATGTCACCTGAACTACAGGTTTATGTAAGCATTTAAATTACAATTTCATTATCGTTTTGGAGTTTGTTTTTTTTTAGTATTCTTCCCCCAGTTTTCCACCTCAAGCAATGAAGTGACACTGGTTGTGTGTCACACTACTGCATGAAATTCATTTCAGCACGGGAAGCAGGGCTGTTCCCCGGGTGGATTGAAGTGCTACAGCACCACCTACCGACACCCAACAGTTTTTCTGAGAGGCTGAAAATCTCCCTGACTGAAACGAACACTAAATATCCTGACACAGTGATGCCGTTCTGAGAATTTGATTGGTGCTCTCACTGGAAATTTGAAGTTTCACTTCTACCTCTGCTTTATCCATTTAAGCTAAATCTTCTCATTTAAAAATGATCTAATTTGAGTCAGAATTATTTTTCAGTTACTTTTTTTTTTTAGTTGCTTTTAACATCATCTGTAAATCTTTAACACATGTGGCAACTGTTCACATACAGTGTTGTATGAGTAATAAAATGTGGGAGTGATGGAACACCAGGTTCAGCATTCTCTTTTCTCACAGCCTTAGCAAATTCTTTAGCATTTAATCTGGTATTGTGAACTTCCCAAAGGTGGTGTCTGCTTTGAAGGCCCCATTGCCTTGGTTTAACCCCAGCTGGCACCTAAGCTCCATGCAGTTCACTCATCCCAGTGGGACGGGAGAGGGGAGTCTGAAGGGTAAAAGAGAAAACTCATGGGTTGAGATAAGTACAGCTTAATAGGTAAAGCAAAACAAGGAATTCATTCACTGTTTCCCATGGGCAGGCAGGTGTTCAGCCATCTACAGGAAAGCTGGGCTCCATCCTGGGTAAGAGTGCCTTGGGAAAACAAATGCTGTGTCTCTAAACATCCTCTCCTTCCTTCTCCCCCAGCTCTCCAGGCTCTCCATGATGCCCTGTGGTGTGGGATATTCCTGGGGTCAGTTGGGGTCAGCTGTCCTGGCTGTGTTCCCTCCCAAATGCTCATGCACCCCCAGCCCTTTCACTGCTGGGTTGGGGTGATGGGCAAAAGAAGCTTTGACTGTGCAAACTCTTCCCAGCAATAGGGAAAATGCATCTGCATTATCAGCCCTGTTTCCAGCACAAATCCAAAACACAGCCCCATACTAGCTACTGTGAAGGGAATTAACTCTGCCCCAGCCAAAGCCAGCATACCATCAAGGAAGAGAATTTCAGAGCCATCAGAAGGCAGCCAGAGGCCTGGGAAATGCCCAAACTCTGTGAAGCCACCACAGGTAGTCCAGAAGGACATCTTTCTGCCTGTACTGTCAGGTTTCAGAGGGTGGTATAACAATATTGTAGGCTAGAAGACATTTAAAAATATCACTGGGTGCCTCATTAGAGACAGGAAAAGTTCTGTGGCAGAATAACAAACCAACCAAGTAAGGGGATTTGCAAATGATTGTTTAAGAGTCTGGAAGGAATGGGTCTAAGTAAGTTGGATTTTGACAGCATATTTTGTACTGCATCCTACTTTTGTTCTTGTTGCCCAGAGCATCAATCTTCACTCAGATGTGGCAAAAAAATGTTCTGAAAGGGATTGGCTTAGGTTTCTGATGCACAAGATAGTTCCTTTCCCTTACCAGCTCCACAGGCAGGAAATTTCAGAAAGCAAGGAAAAGCTGTTTAAGTTGACATTGAGGAGGATGGGAGCAGAGAATAGATTCATATTTTACATTCCTGACTTGCATACTGCTGTGCTCATTTTAATGCCTATAGGAAAGGAGTGAACAGAGCAGTCAGGTGCTTGGACATGAAAATGAAACAGGTAGGCACCTATTTTTCCCCAACTGTTAAAGAAGGATGGAAACACTGAAGAAATTAATAGAAATGCATTGCTGACACGAATGGTTTTGTTTAAATGTTTTTGCAGGTAATTCATTAACTCTAAACTGAAAAAGTGAGAAAAATACAGATTTGGTTTTTTTGAAAGAAACCTTTAAAAAAACCCAAACCAAAACATGCCACAAAACAACAACAAAAACCCCCTACAGCCTTCTGCCCATTCATCTAAGAGGTCAAAGATAACACTTCAGTGTCCTATTTTCTGTTCCCCTTTTGCCACTGCTCTGAAGGAAGAATTAGTTTTCTACTTTATGGTTATGACCTTCTTGGAAATAAATTCAGCCACTAAAAGCAGCAATTTATTAAAATATGTTTGTTTTCCACATATTGCGGAACACTTAAATTCCATTAAGATAGTTTTCCATACAGCATTTTTTCCATCCTTGAATGTATTTGGATTATAAGTGAGGAATATTTTTCTGCTGTGTAATCTCATGTAGCCAGGGAGGTGGTTTTCCATGGAGAACTTGATTTTTAATGTAATCTCTTTTTGTCTTGCAAAAACTGTAAAAACAGTAAAAGATACCTTTACTATGACAAGACAGCAGAGGCATATTCTTTATAAAAGGGGAAAAACTCTACCACATCCCAAGCAATGAAATTTTTTCTATTTTTGTGGCTTTTCTGAGTTTCATTTAAATATGCACTTGTCCTAAGAAAGTCTTTTCTCAGTAACTGTGAATAAAACCTAGTCTTGCTTAGTCTGAAAGCAGATCTAGTCAAACTTTTGCCTGGATTTGAGTTTATTGCATTCGAGTCTATGGCCCACTTCTGCAAGCATCTGGATGTGTAACTTCCATCCTATTTATGGTTTCTCAAGGTAGGAAAGATTAACATATGGAAACACAGTTGAAAGATCATGCAGATAATTTTTTTTTAAATTGTAGTAACTCTTCAAATGATTACAAGGAAAGAATGTAGGAAATGAGTGTTGTGGGCACTCAGAAAAGCTTTGCAAATTTAGATATTCCCTCGTCCTTGGGGTTGCTGACCTTGTCCCAAATGAGTAACACACTCCAGCTGGTAATTCAAGGTATGGGAGCTTGCACAAGGACCTGGACTCTGAACAGCAGTGGCTGAGGTGCCTGCACAAATGCTCTTCTGACTTCTGTGAAGCTGGAAGAAAGACCAAGAGGAGTGACAATGCCTGAGGCTGTCACAAATCTCTGCTGAGGGAATGTGAGCCAAAGTGCCAAGACAAGCAGGAGAGACATCTCCATATGCCAAAGTACTGAAGATTATATTTCTGCATTTTACAAAGCTGTTGGGAATCACTGGTTGCTATTGTGACCATGTTCTTAGATCCCTGTGACAGAGGGACTTAACAACATGGTTTCTACTGCCTCTCTTAATTTCTCCAAAGAAAGTCTATTCAATTAAACATCAGGAAAATGACAGTGATCATTAACAAAAGCCACTGATTTGCAGAGTAGAGTGATGCTGAAACCATGACAAGTAAGCTTTCTGGGCCAGGGGTCATTTTATTTCTGTTTCTATATGCAGTGCTTTATGTAAAGGCGTTTCTGAGCAGAAAACCCATCAGCACTACACAGTTATTAAGTATATTCTGGCCTTTATTTGAAGGTCTGACACAAACACAATTGAAACTGAAAGTATTCTCTCTGCAGATCCTACTGGACATAGGCAAAATTGTTTGAAATGTAACTATATACAATTTTTTAATGTATTTGTATTTTTAATACATAATTTTAAATTTTATATGGGCTATATGTGAATAAATTTAAAAAAAAAAAAAAAAAAAAAAAAAAAAAAAATCTAGGCTAAAACCATTTTGAAATAGCTTTTGTAATGAATACTATGTCTTCAGCCAGGGGAACAAATGCAAATGCAACTCATATCCAGCTGCAGATGAGTTGAAATGTGGAGTCCCTAACCCTACATGCACACTTTGAACACTTTTTTTTTCTTTCTGCTGACAGCCTTTTAGCAGCATCCCCTCAGGAGGCTTATATTATAAAGTGTAATCTATCTTCTGTTTGATGAATTCCAGGATATTTAAAGAAAAAGTGCTGAAAGAGGCAGACTTGCTGCTGAACCCCTTGTCCTGAATCAATTTCCCAGCCCAATGTGCCTGATAACTGCTGAAGCCCTGCTTATCCTTATGTTAGGATTAAGTACCTATATGCTAGAATGCAGATATTCCTTTATCTAGTGCCTCCTTACTCTGACTCCCCCTTTTCTGCCTACACCCTGTCGTCCTGAGGAAACCTTCTGTCCCCACTGAGTCACAGAATGAGCCCATCCAAATCAGCCCCAACTGGAGCACTGAATTGTCCATCTGATTCCCTTCTTTCCCAGCTCCACAGCATACCTGGCTACATAAAAGCACTCGGTTTTTGGAACACCAATCACTTTTTTGTTGTTATATTCTTTCTGCTAACTTGAAAGGATCAGCTGGGAGAGCTGTTGTTTAAGAAAATACAGCTTAGCAAGTGGTGACTCAGTAATCTGTATTGTCTGGTATCTTCTGACTTACATCAGAAATGTAAGAACAATAGCAGAGTCTGACTCCCTGGAGACTCTGAGTTTGAATTTTTGTGTTTGGGTTTGCTTTTTTTAATAAAAGCAAGAACATTTGTTAGTGACTGGAATGTCTTGGGATATTACACTGAGACCATATATTTTAGTTGAGCTTTAGTGGGCCTTCTAACTGGAAAAAATGCACAAATAAAGAATTTTTCAGTTAAAAAAAAAAAAAAGATAAATGTTTTTAATGTCTGAAAAAGGCACTGCTTTTTGTATGTAATTTCTTCTTCTGAAGGGCAATGTGAATGTAACTGAAAATACACTGCAAAGGACTGTGTAAAAAGATATAGCCTCAAATAAACTATGTAAGAGGGCTTTCTTAAGGAGTGAAAAAATTATGTAAGTGAAAATAAAATACCTCCAGGCCTCTATTATGGAAACAATGCAAATGTTAGACTACATTTAATTTTTGTTTGCTAATCCCTTTCACTAAAAAGAAAATCTGATCCCAATCTTTTCTGCTGTTAAAAACATTTCAAATGTGTAATATGCACCCTTCTCAGTTCAGCCCATCACCACAGTCTTTATTCTGATGTGCCACAGAAGGGAATTAATCACCTTACGATTTTTTTTTCTTTTTCCTTTTTACATTCATACATTTCCTGTGAGACTGTGAGCCCTCCTATCTGTATATGTCACAAAACAAATATTTGAATTGTATGTAATTTTAAAATAGGCCTTTTGAAGAAAAGAGCTTTAATTAACATTTACTTGTATTTGCAAACGAACATTGAAGATCCTTTATATCTGAATATAGGTCATGGCTCCCAAAGAATACCAAGGATGTATGTAAACTCTGCTATTGATATATTAGTGTCAAACTCCCAGCCTTGTTAATTCTGCGTGGTTGTGAAGCACTAATTATTTCTATTAATTCTGATTACAGTAACGTGTGGTGACTGCAGCAGGGGTGTGAGCCTGTGTTAGAAGGTGTGGGGCACATGGAGCAGTGCTTGTCACCGTGGGTGACAGGAGCCAGCCTTTGCTGCAGAGGGGCAGCAGAGCACAGACTCTGTGCCTGGCACAAGGTCACTCTGGAGCCTTTTGCAAGGCTCTGCCTGGAAACCCAGCAGTGATGGCAGGGAAAAAATGCAAGCATTTCCACAGCTTTTGTAGCGATGATCACAACTGGCAGATGATTAAGAGCAGTGTGGAAGGGATGGGGCAGGGCTGAACAAAACTCAGCTGTGTGCCCGTGGTGCCCCAGCCAGGCTGTGCTGGGGCATCCCTCACACACCCACAGGCTGTGGGACATGGGGGACCCCATGGAACGAGCCCTGCATCCCTCCCCTGCTGCCTGCAAGCAGCACAGACACTAGGGGGATTTCTTCCCATGTTTGCATTGAAAACCTGAAGCTGTGGGGATTTATTTCCTCAGGTGTTGGAGATAGAAATGGTAAAAGTAATGAAAATCTGCTAAAGACTGAAAATAATAAATTCCTGATATTCTCCCCATCTTCTCCAACCCCCTGGAGCATATGAATTCATTGGCCAGATAAGCAGGATACTTTATGCACTTGGCCATGCAGTCTTGGTTTGTATCCAGGGGACTTTACAGGTGTAAAATTAACCACAGGAGAGCTCTTCTATTGCTCACTGACTGCAGTGCAAACATATGGAGGACTACAAGGGAAAAATAATTAAAACAATATTTGAGTACATGCCTGTTCTCTCGTCTTATATGTACAACACATGTAAATACATCCTTTTTTTGTTTGTTTGTTTGTTCAATATCCTGATGCAGAAAAGTTTCTCTCTGAAATAGCACCTTTTGGAGATAATTTGCCTGTGCTGAGAGCACAGCAGTGTCCAGAAATGCACACAAAGCCAAAGGTTTTATTGCTTGGCATGAACAACAGAATACCTTGGAATGATCCTGTGAAAATACTGTGGCAGACTTCTCTGACTTGGCTGCCAGTGCCTTTCCATAGCATACCTCTTAAAAAAATAAATCTGGATTTAACTGATACTAAAAGGTCATGGTCCATCAGCAACACTAATATGTTTTTAAACCTGACCCAATACACACCCATCCAATAAACCAGACAGGCTCCTTCTGAAATTTTCTTCTATCCAGTACAGAAAATGTATTTTGAAGTTCACCTAGACACACGCTTACTCAGCAGACCAGAGTGGTTCCAAATTAGGTGGGTTTTTAAATGAAATAAACCCTCAAACCTTCCTAATTATATCTTTTTACTCGAGAGACAGGAACAGCTGCAAAGGTGCCATTCTGATTTCTCTGGTAAGTAGCCTGCATTTTATTTACTTATTAAGACCATTTAGCACTCCTGAAAGGTGCCAGTTTGAGAGCTGAAGAACATACAATTCTTCATTTTTTTTCTTCTTTTTATTTTTTATTGAAGTAGCCAGAGCTACCGTGGCACAGGCAGCTGTGTCATTAGCTTTCCTGCTGTGCCTTGCAAACTCAGAAAAGAGAGGGATTCAATCAAATTTCTCTCTCAAGTGGGAAGTGCTGCAGAATCGCTGAAACGGGGGTGGGACCAAGGGGAGAAGAAAACAAGGAATACAAATATCAGGGACAGCAAAGTGCCAGGGAGAATGTGTGGGTGGACAGAGATGAAGCACAGCACTGCCAAGGAAGGCGAGGATGTGCCTCCAAAGAGGGAGCAGACCTCACAGCAGCTTCATGCAACAATGACATGGCAGATCTACTCCCACCAACTCCTGATCTGTTGTCTCAGTTTTCCCCCACCTGAATAAAAGCAAATTATGCTTCCCTTCTGACAGCACTGTGCACTTGACTGATGATCTAGAACATGCTGCTCTTAAAATAGATTAATATGCATATATATCGTTGTACTTGTGTGCATAGTGACTGAGGATTTCTGCCCCAGTGTTTGCATCATAAATTACAGCACAACTGCTCCGAACTATTAGTAATTCACTACTGGCAATTGCTTTGGGGGCGGGGGGCATATCACGGCAATTACATCTGCAAATATGGTATGGGTTATGTCCTAGTAGCTCTTATGTTTTCTAAAGCAGCAAACAAAAAGAAACAATACAAACCACTGCCTGGTTACAAATATGAAATCCATTAGATCAATTAGTGGCAGAAGAAGGAACATTTGGATCCATATTTGGGATCATTATCGAATCTGCTTCTTACATTTATAGCAGTCAGCTTAATCTAATGCCCCTCACCCAGTTGTGTGTGTGTGACTGCAGGTGTGTATATGCACAGGCACAGAAAATATAAATCCATTATTTGCATGTAGAAACACAGCTGGCTAACATTATTTCAATAGCATACAGGCGTTTGTAAAATTTCATGTAGAAAAGTTCTTTTTAAACACTGGCTTTGGATATTGACCTCTCAGAACTATTCAACTTCCTACCATGAGCATCAGCAGGAGCAGGTTTACAGCTCAGCTGTAGCTGAATGCAGGTTGGCAGTATCTTACAACTTTCCTTTAACCTGGTTTCATTTGCACAGCCAGTCCTGGTGGAATGGGGCTCAGCTGAGTGAGCTGAAGCCCAAGAAGGGTCTGGCTGGTAGAGCTGCAGGAGCCTGAGCCAGTGTCAGGACACTGCCCTGCCAAAGGCCAGGTGGGTTAAATACTGTGCCAGTCCACAGCACCATTACAGCTGTACCCCCAGCGTGTGTTACAGCCAGCACAGACCTGGGGCCAGGGTGGCCAGGGTCAGCTGCATCAAGTCTGCTTGTCTGACCTTTGCTTAGGGAATGAAACCCCCATTCTTCTCAGGCCTCTTGGTCTGGATGGGGACAGGACTTCCCAGGCTTCTCTTGCAGAACCCTGTGCCTGTGCCCCTTTCCTCTGCTTAGGGTGACTTCTGGAGGGAATCACTGTGAATTGCTTCATTTTCCTCTTCCCTTCCCTGCAGTGGGGGAAGATGGCAAAATATTTTAGAGACAGTATAGCTAGAAATTATCTCAGAGTACAAGTGGAAAAAAGGCAACAGCAGCCGCAGGCAGTTGGAAGAGGAGAATTAGACATCCCTGTCCCACATCCAGAGCAGGGGCAGAGTATGAGGCTGACAAAAAAGTCAGCCTTGCACTCCCTCTCCTTGGTTTTAAGGGTCCAATGTAGAGTTCAAGACTTCTTCACAATGAAGCAGCAGGGCAACACCTGAAGGCAGTTTACTTAAATCCTAACTGGATTATTTTGGGAATCTTACTGGGTGTCAGGCTGGCAACTTATGAGGAAGTAAATACTTAAAAACAAAATGTTCAGGTGTTTTGCCAAAGCTGTGTGTACTGTCAAGAGGAAAAAAATTAAACAGAGCAAAGTGTATGGGCCAACAGCAGCCTAGCTTGACTGGAATGTGGAAATCACTCAGAGGAGAGACACACAAAATGTGGATGAGGCAATAGCAGCCTGGGGCAGCCTCTGCCTGCCCACCACCTATGACTGCCCCTTTACTTCCAGCTAAGTCATCCTCCCACCTTGGAATAGCACTGCTGGGTGACAGACAGGTACAAAAACATCAGGATCGTGCTCTTAATGAAATCCAGCTAGTGATTTTAGTGGATGGAAAAAATGGGGATGATGGAGATCTTGTAGGTCTGGGTAGCATACTGTGATGTTACTAGAGCAGCCCCTATGGTTACTACCAAGCTAGGAGGAATAGTGGGGCCACAGGTGCCAGGTCACACCAGGCAGAGTTAAAGCTTCTCATGTCATCAGGGCAAGCAGTGAGCAGGGCTGGTCAGGCTTCAGCAGGACATTTGGCCATACTTCTTGAAAGGCATCTTGGATGTGGAACACACAATTTTAACAATGTCATGCTAATGTTAATGTAAGTGTAAAGAGAAGCATTTATTTCCCTCATGGGAAGTGGGTTTGCAGGAATCAAACAAGGGCAAGAACAAGGACCTGGGGCAGACAGCTGGGCCAGGGAAAGATGTGCCAGTAATGGACTGACAGGAATGCCCTGTGCCCAGTCTTAAGGACAGAGTAACAGCTGGTTTTAAATGATCCTTCCAGATCTGAGTCTGCTTTGCCCAAGAGCAGAACAGCAAAGCATTGCTGGCAAAGGCAAGATGCTTCTGGCCATCATCTGGGAGGGAATGATACAGATGGTGAAGAGAAACCATATGGACTCAGTGCAGGTGCTATATGAGCTCTTAGCATCACGGCATCTATAAGCATGGGAGGAGAGACATATGCAGGAACCACTGCCTGCCTCCCACTTCCCTTTGAGGGCAAAAAATGTAGGTTTTAGCTGAGTATTTTACACATGGCTTTGCTTTTTATGCTTTTCTTGGACCTTATGAAACCTGAACAAGTAAAAATGTGTGGTGTGGTCGCATAGGAAAGTCTGCACACAAATTTCTTGTGTCTGTGTGAATCCTGACATCACTTGTAGTTCTACAGGAGAATGAAGAGTTCAAAGTCAGGTGGATATATGTGTGCATATGAATATGAGTGCGTATTCCTTTTGTATACTCCTTCTAAAGTGTCCAGAGGAGGGGGTGGGGGTGTGTGTTATGCTGATGTTAAGTGAATGCTTTGTAGAGGAAGAACATTTGTCAATTTTAATGCCTCCCTGAACTTACGTGGTAAAAAATACTTCAACTACAGGGCTGGAGCTCTGTTGGTGTCCACACTTCACACAGGCCCACTGACTGCTATCACCAACCATAAAAGCAGTTCTGCAGAAGGCAGCTACCTTCCCTTCTGGGATTTAGATCCTTACCTTTGAGAGCCAAAGTCCAATGGCAGCACATAAGGCTCTCAGCCTGAAGACCTTTGTTGTGATAATCCAACACCAAACCCATAACTAAGTTACAATATCTGCTGGTAGATGGCAGTGGGCATGCTAAACTCAGATGAGAAGCTCTTCGGGGCCAGGGAAGATGTGAAGCTTGCCCATGACCTCATGACAAGTCAGCAGGGGTGGGATGTGACCACAGACACACAGGAAGAGATTCCAAGTGCCAGAAGAGACATGTGGATGTCTCACAGGGAGAAGCCACTGCCACCTCCAGTACCAATACCACAGTGCAGCACAGACTTTCAGTGACCTTCCCCTTCCCATGCCATGCTTGTAAGGTGTTGCTATCCAGAGCTGAAGTGGATATGGGCTCACCCTATTGAGCAGCAGGCATTGCTAAAATTGCAGCCTGACTCTTCAAAATTCTGCCTTCCAGCAAGTTTTGCTCTCAGTTTGCTTCTCCTGGTGGCTGTGCCTGACTCAGCCAGCTTGTGCCTGACTCAGGCAGATTCTCCATCCCCTCACACAGCTGTTGAGCCAGGAGCTGATGCGTGCTCCATCCTTGCTCCCACTTGCATGCTCGTGACAGGCTCTCCCAGAGCTCGTGATCACACCAGCCCCCAGCCCTGCAGTGCCTATCTGCTCGATAATGTGTGTCCATGGAGGAATACTAATAAACTGGTTACTAATTCCTTATCACTCCCAGATCTGTGGGTAGGAAGGGTTTCCTCTTTCTCTCCTGCTGACCCTCAGATTGCTGTTTTTTCATGGCACTGCTGGTGTGTGCTGATTTGAAACAGGAGAGAGAGGTCCCTCTTTGCCATTTTTAAATTGGTTTCTAAGCCATTTGTGCTTTATTTCTGCTCAAGACCACTACAGCATTTTTTCATCTGTTATGCCTCTCTTCAGCAATGAAATTTGGACAGAAAATATCTCCTGCTAAAGTGAAGGGCAAAGCTGGGAAAGAATGCAGGGTGTTAAACACAGTGTCATGATCTTGAGAGCCTTACCATGTGTTCCTCAAGCTGGGCTGCCTGCTGTAACACTGCCTGAAACACTTCCCCTTTCCCTGAAGCTTTCCCTTCAGGCCCACCAGCAAAGTCAGGGCCCTTCTTCCCCATTACAAATGGCATCATCTGGGAATGTCACAGTCCGAGGAGTCCAAGCCCCACAACATGGAAAAGTTTTGTTTCTGCCCTCACAGATAGAGACACAGAAATCCATCAGAATTTGTTTCATCACCTTTCTTTATGTAATGAACAACTGCTGTGTTTGTGGTGAGCTCCTGTGCTATTCATTCAGGGGTTTAAATGGATTTTCTCATGGCAGCACAGACAGGACTACACGTGCACTAGTCTTGGGGAAAAGAGGGTGTTCCCAGCAGTGGGGATGGGACTTGTGACAATACCAGGACCAGAAATGGATGTGCTGGAGGCACCTCTGCCACTGCACTGCAGAGAACATGGTTCAGGCAAGGACAAGTTTCTAACCAGCACTAGAGATTCAAGGTATCTGGTCTCTTAAAAGCATATATTTCAGACCTTTGAACAAATAGAACTATTCTCTCAGGCCCTGGCTTGGGCTTTCAGGGGGCAAAATGCCAAGGGACCTGCCTTCCCTCCTGCTCAATCCCTGTGAAAGTGAAAAGTCTCATTCTCCATGCTCTTGAAAAGGTGGTCCCTGGGTGCTGCCATAGTAAATCACCTGTGATGTGCTTGAATTCAGTGCAGGATATGCAGTCACTGTTCGTGGTGAAAAGAAGGGGTCCTGTAAGCTTGTTCTAGAAAATTGCAATTATTAGTCTCCTTCAGCCACCCATGCACTCTACAACAGTCAGCAAAATGTGTTCAGATGTAATGTCAACAGCTCCTGGTGCAACATTCCTTTGGGGCACAGATGAGCAAAGCAAAGCAGCAAAATCTGCTCAGTCATGATAACTCCTGTCCTGTTCTTTAGCAGGTCATGAGATCACAGAATGCCCATCTCTTCAATGAGGAGAGGGGGTGATGAAGCAGCTGTAGAAGGAGGAAACCAAGCTGGAATGGGGGTGTCAGATCAGATGTTATTGCACTTTGCAAAGAAATCAGTGTCAGTCATTCCCACCATCATACTCCAGCCATCCCAATCTGTCTAGACTTAAAACTTGAAGCCATATCTCTCCCCCACCAAAAGTACACTGTTACCTGGGCAAGAGTTTAACTCCTGATTTCACAAGAATGCTTTCCTATTTCAAATTTGAGTTTCTTGGTTATATTGGCCCAAATAGTTGGATTGCTCTTGCTGCTGCAACTTTAAAAAAATGGCCCCCAGTGCACACCAAAATACTGTGTACCCCCAAAACACTGCCAGATAGTGGCTTTTCTGAGAAAAAAGAGTGGAAAGCACCTACAATGATAATGTTCTCCTAGGACCTGACTGTGTGTGGAAAGGTATGCAGAAGACCTGTTGTGTCCCTTATGGAATGACACTTGGACCCTCTGTCAGCAACACCATCCTCCCTGTTCAAGTCATCATAGTTAGTGACTACAACATGACAATTTAGTTGCTCTTAGTCAGTGCAAACTCAGTTTTTCCATGAAACCAGCAATGAGTTGGCACACCTTGCCATTTTCCCCCACCTTAAGTCAAGACAATGAAGCCACAGAGCACACAGTAATGTTTTTTTCCTGTGAGGAGACATTGTTGCCTGAGGAACCAGTCCTTTGCTTAAGAGTAGCTTTATTAAAGCAGAGAAGATTGTGGGGATTAGCCCTACTTCTTGCCATTTCTTGGGGCAGTTTATTAGGTTCCACAATGGGGGACTGCAGGTGGGATGCATTTTCACTTAAGAAGTGCATAAGAACATAAGTCCCTGATATACCCTATCAGATCAAAGGCTTATCAAGAACTGCCAGAAGCAGACACCTAGAAAGAGTATGCAAAAAAAGCCTGGTGCATCATCACCCTTAACCTCACCTATATTTTCTGTCTCCACCTACTGCAAGACTTGCCAAGCCAGAGGCTGTGTGTGTGATTCAATTTTATATATCATGATAGGCCCTCCCTTGGGAACTTTTCTAGTCCCCATTTTGGTTGCTTTGAGCCATTTATGGCAACGAGTTGCACAGCTGTAATTATGCACAGTATGAAACCAGCTTCTTCTCTGTGTTAGTTTTCAAATCTGCTGCTTGCTTGTTTCATGGGGTGCCTCTGAACTCTTGTGGTAATAGAACAAAATTTGCTCCCTGGCCACCTTCCCCACACCAGCTGTGATTATATTGCCCTCAGTCACAAATTGCCTCTATCATCTCTGCTACTGCTGTAAGGGAACAGGGTCTTGTTTCTTTATTCTTTCTTCACATGTTAGAGGTCCTGTGCTTCTCATCAACCCCTTCATCCTTCTCTCTACCCTCTCTACTTCCTCTATAACCCTTTGGTAGACCAGAACGGCATACAGTAACCATGGTGTCTGTGCTCTGTTGTTTTCTGCACAAGCATTGCCTACATTTTTCCTCCTGTATGTACAGCATAAGAGCAGTGCTAATTATTCTGCCCTCCCTGCTGAAAAAGATAAGTGCATAGGCTGTCCTCCCTTTCACTCACTGAGGTTGTTAATGAAAGTTGGTCCTGGAAGAAGATGCAAGTTTGTGATGTTGGTAACACTCCCTGGCTGTTTAATTCATTCTGGTAAGACACTGAGGGGGTGATTCCACGTGCTCCAATGCAGGCTGGCCTCACATGCATCAAAACCCAGTGAAATAGTTTGGTTTTCAGCCACAGCCCAGAGTATCTCCAGGATTTACAGTGTTTTCAAAAAATAAAAACCTCTAACTTTCCTCAAGAAGGTGCTTGAAATTTCCTGAAGAAATTTTAAATCTTTCTGTTAATAAATTTTGCCTAGATCCAGCTCAGTAAAACATTAAGCATTAAACATCTGCTGAGCAGGAAGAACTACTAAGAATGCTAAAAACGTGTAATCCCATTCCTATTTAGGTCTTCACTCATCATGGCAATTAAATGTGTGCATTAGTGCTCTGCTGCATTAGGATCTAAGTACCTACATACAATTAAACTGTGCTGAACCAGGTCCCAAAGCCAGATTTTAACCTATATTTCTGTCTGCTGTGTACCTGTTTTGTGCACTGAACATTTATTATTTGAAAGGATATTTTTCAGTTAAGAGGGATTTACTTTAAAATATGTCACATGCACTCTTCTAATGATTCCGGCTTGCAGAATAATTTTGCAATGGGAATAATTAATAAGGTTTTATGTATAAATATTTTAAAAATAGGTTCATCTCTTGCTTAACCACTTCACAACCATTCTAGGCAGCAGCATGTTTACATGTTTGGCTATGTATACATCAAAACATCCTGGGGCTATATGTGAAGTAAACAAATAAGAGTTTCATATTGTTTTACCTGCATATATATCGTATTTATTATAAAGATTACCTGAAAAACAGGAAAGAAGCAATTTTAAATCTCATCTAATCCAATCCACTGTACTTTGAGCTATAAGCTTGAATGATCATTAAGATCTGCAACAGCACAAAGGCTTCAAGAGAAGACACAAACACTGCTGTTTGCACTGGTGCCTGCAGCTATCTCTCATTTCCTTGGGTTTGCATTGTGAGCTTATTTAGCCAGGAATGCTTCTTTTAGCAGCAGCATCTGCAGTATATTGAATATTGGAGCATGCTGCCATCCATTCTGCTTTCATCCAGTTGAATTGCTGGAGTGGATGAGATGCAAAGAAGTCCTAAAACTTGCCCACACAATGAATCAGTGGCTCAGTTGTTTTAAAAAAGAGAATAAATGTTCTTTTTCTTTGCTTTAACAACTTTATTGCAAGGCACCCTTTATACACAGTAGGCTATTTCTCTTTTTTCAGAAGGGGTGGGTATTCATGGATACTATTTGTGCTTTCACTTGCATATTTGATCATCACCTTTCCTGATGGAAATAATCTTCCCTAAGAATTACTAGTGAAATGTTTTCTCTTTGTTGTATGAAGTCAGTGGAGAGAATAAACTAAATAAGTGAATTTTTCTTGGCACAAATAAAAATAGACAAATTTTTGTTGGCACTGTCTATTATAGAGTCCCATCTTTCCTCTCACTTAGCAGACATGGTGTTACTGCCTTCAGAAGCTTTTTTTCTACAAGACCTGCCAGTTTTTCAGGTCACTTTTGTGGTAACTTCATTGAATGACCACATAGCATTTGCTCATGCCCTGTAACTACCCAGCTATTTACTCCTAAAATTTTTGCCTCATGATTTTTTTCTATTTCTTGTATGATTTGATGATGATGATGAAACCAGAATGTCTTTCTATTTACTGGTCTTGTGTCTTTTAAATCCAAATTTTTTAATGGGGTTGGAATTCCACAGAGGTGATGGACTCATACCAATGGATGGCAGTGTCTGCATCATTGGAAATACAGCAGCAGCAGTACATAACACCATGTACTGGCATACCAAAGTGCACAGATTTAACTTGATAACCTGATAATGCCTCAAGAGACTTGAGGGTACACATATACATATTAGCTGCAAATATGCTTTTCCCCAAAAAAACTTCACTGGCTTCTTGGGGTTATTTTTTAAATCTCTCCAGAACAGATTTTAACAACATTCATCACACACCATCAGGAGTTGAGTTCAGGTGCAGTATGTGTATGTGAACTTGTCACCCTGGGTTTCTCCTTCACAGAACCAGCCCTGCTCGTTGTCTCCACTCAGTGGTAATGTCATCTTTGCTCTGTCCCTGGTTGTGACCTCACCAAATTACTCCCCAAAACAGTAAGAAACAAAGTTTCTTACTGAAATTTGAATTGGGATTTTCACTTAAAAGAATACAGTGAAGAGGTATGAAGTTATTCTGAGCTGCTTGGTTATTGCTATTTTGGGTGACAGTGGGTGAACCCTGTATTTGTTAATACTAGCAGTGCTGCTTGCCACAAGCTGGAAGAAATGGGCTCACACATTGTGCTTTTTTTCACATGGAATCCCACACTTCCAGGCTTCTATGGGAATATATGAATAAATCCAATTAAAACATTTTTTTATTCCTTTTTTTACACCCACTCTGTTCACCAGATGTGCCAACTCATCCCGGGCTTTGGTTGCCAGCCCGGGCTTCCTTTTTTTGTTTATTGAGTTATCCTCAGTAATGTGTGTTCCCTCAGGGCCAGATCCTGGATTCACTTAGAGTCCTACAGCCATGGTCCTCAGTGGGTGATGGCATTGATGTGGGTGTGGGGCTGGGAATCCATCCCTGCCTGTGGGGATCAGTCAGCATGTCCATGATGATGCATGGAGCGCATCAGAGCCGGTCACCCTCGCAGGCTGTTGGGAGTACCTGCCATAGCTAGCAAAAATTAGCACAACTGAGATCATATACATTTTCATTAATCTTCCTGAGCCTTAAATAAAAGGAGCACGGCTGGCAGCTCTGATTAAGAGCTTTCTATTGATCATAAAAGCCTAATGCTAAAATTAATTGTTTAATGTTGAAGGATTGAGATAACAGCCAAATAATTTGACTTATCACAAAACCAAGACATAAGAAGACAGAAAATACTTCAAATAAAAATGCTACAGTCTCTGTAGTAGAGCCTGAGCTAATTTCAGGCAGGTCAGGAAAACAGCCCAGCCTCTATGGCCAAGTCTGCACCACAGTACAAAGTGGTCACAGCCTCTCAGTGCCTGATGAGTGCCTTGGCCAGCACTATATCGAAGAAGAAGGCTTGAGATGCTTTAGCCTTGCACAATAAATCCATTTCTCTTCTGTGTGGGTGTGTACTTTCACATGCCCCCACTATAATAGATGCACATTTTTATGCAAAGTAAGAAAATTAATATACAAATATTATATATTGTGTATGGAATTCACCCTGCATGACCATTTCAGCCATCTGAAGGCTGGGCACTTGAACTGGTTATTTATATTTAATAGCCCCTATTGTTACCAGAAAGAGAGAAAGGGCTCCTTGGTGAATCTCCCTTAGAGGGGATCTGACTCACCTTCTATTCAGTGCTTAGGGAGGGAACCAAACCCCTTACTAGATGTTTAGTTGTCAGATTAAGCTAGATACTGGTGCTCCTCAGTGTGTGTGTGTGTGGGATGTGAGAAGTAACACAGTGATGAGCCTGCAGAGCTCCCTCACAGCGAGCAATCTGCCACTGCAGTGTCTACTGAAGGCTGACAAAGAGCTTGCCACCCCAGGCACAAAATGCACTTGCAAATCCCCTACCATATTCTTGATAATGAGTGAAAAAAACAGAGCCCCTCTTCTTACCCCCACTCTGACTACATTCATGCTTCTCAGCAATATGATTTTCTTTCAGTGTGGTGGAGTTCTTGGAAGGGTTTTGGCCATTCATTAGCAAACCTGTAGTCTCTGGGAATAAGGGAATAGGGAGGTGGTAGACAAGTCATTTGGAAGAATTGAGACATATTCCAAATTTCTCCATGCCTACTTAGCTCCCAAAATGTCTGCTCTGGCTCTGTTAGCAGTTAAGCATCTGTCAAGTTGCTCTACTCTAGCCAAAGCTTGCAGTGGCCAGCCAACTGCAGGCTGGGCAGTGGAGCTCTACCAGGGAGAAAGGCAGAGCTTGCCTATGAGCTGTGTGAGCTGAGCAGAAGAAGCTGGGAGAAGCCCAAAGACCGGGGGCTCCTTTACTTGTCCACCAGAAGACAATACTTGTCTCTGAGTGGACAGAAATTTGCAAAGGAAGCATAGTGTCAAAGGGTGTGTGCCAAGCGTGGGGAAGTATGTGCTGAGCATGAGAGACATTCAGGAAGTATGTGTCCACCTCAGCAGGGCTTAGAGTACAGGTCATCTCCCCTGGGGGAAGGAGGAGTGTGTAGGTGTGTGTGTGTGTATGGCATATCCTCCTAACCTTTGCTAGCCTGTGTAAAGATTTTTCACTGTGCATTTTTCATAAATGTGTGTGTATGTCTCTCTGCTTTTGAGCATATGCCTTAAAAACAAATGCATATGCTACTTTGGTCTGCCACCCAAATTCTCCTCCTAGTCTCCCACCTGGTTTATTCGGGACTTGTCCTGCTTTGGTTGCACTGCTTTTGCTTTTTCCATATACATGAGCTTGCATAGATGCCAGATAGCATCAAATATCTCCACAATAATTTCCTCCTGGAGATCTGCCAGTAAAAAATAGGGCAGATAAGAGCCTGTCCATACAGTGTTGTGGTGGAATTAATCTGTTTCTTGTTTTTAAGCAGGGGCTCTGGTGTAAAATCAGCCTGGCTCTGCCCTCCTCCACAGGAGGAAGAACCTTCCCAGTTTTCACTATTCCCAGGCTGCTTGTTGAGTCTCTCTTCAAGTCACAACTTTCAACTACTGACCCTTTAAATTTCCTGGCATGGACTCATGTAATCTCTTTCTGCTTCTTATAGCCCAGTAGAGATTGACTCTGACACCACAAGAGTGGTTAGGGCTTTGCTTTTGGTTATGGTTCTTTTACAGATTTTAGCTGGGCTTACTCAGAGGCAAACAAGTGTAGGGAAATTCTTATTTAGTGTTAGTACCCTTGGTTTGGTAGCTGTGCCTTCTCAGGGCATCTCACTGTGGAAGAATTTGCACTTTGTCAATAAAGAAAGGAATGTTAAAGCACAAAGGGATTGTTCTTTCTCCTCTGTTGTTTCTTTGTGTCTTGAAGGTCTGAATTCAAGCACGTTATGCCCATGTGAATAGGAACATTTCAAGCACTATCTGCTTGCTGTGATCCCAATAAGCAGTGGATGCTATTAATGGAGTCCCTAGCACGTTTTTGGAAGAGGAATATAGGTGGCATATGGCACAGAAGAATGATTTCATAGCAATAAGCAAAAGCCAGTTATTAGCAAGACACTGCTTTGTAGCTGATGGTGTTATGGATAATGTTCTGAGTTCTGGGAAACATCTGATTGCTCTCCTCAGCAGAAACAATACCAAGCCTAAAACACCCTCCATCCTTTGCTAGATTTTGGGGAAGCTGTCACAGTGCTCAAGGACAAGCTGCAGCACAGCTTTGGGAGTAGGCAGCGCTGCAGCTGGCAGGAGAGCTGCAGGTGGCAGGGCCATGGAGCAATTGCCAGTGTGCTGCTGTCCCCACACATCCATAGGCAGCAAATGTTTGTGTTTCTGTGCACAGCAGACATGGCATGTCAAAAGAGGCTGAATTATTGTCAGGTTGGTTTGGGAGGGGGTTGTTGGTTTAGTAAAAAGCACTTTCTACACTAAGGATTTTTTAATAGTCATTGAAAGAAGAACAGTAATGATACAAGTGTTCACAGGCAACTTTGTGAGTGTATCACACTTCTGGCTTGCAAATAGATTTGCAGTTCTGTAGTCTCTGAAGGAAATCCTGCTTATTTTGATTAAAAAAAATAAAGAAGGGGAGTAGGGGAGAAATCAAGGGAGGAAGAGACATAAAGGAGAGAGGAAAGAAGGAAATAAGAAAAGAAAGGGAAAAATGAGGGAGGGAGGGAGGGGGAGGGAGAGGGCGGAAGGAAGGAAGGAAGGAAGGAAGGAAGGAAGGAAGGAAGGAAGGAAGGAAGGAAGGAAGGAAGGAAGGAAGGAAGGAAGGAAGGAAGGAAGGAAGGAAGGAAGGAAGGAAGGAAGGAAGGAAGGAAGGAAGGAAGGAAGGAAGGAAGGAAGGAAGGAAGGAAGGAAGGAAGGAAGGAAGGAAGGAAGGAAGGAAGGAAGGAAGGAAGGAAGGAAGGAAGGAAGGAAGGAAGGAAGGAAGGAAGGAAGGAAGGAAGGAAGGAAGGAAGGAAGGAAGGAAGGAAGACATTAAAAGAGGGAAAGGTTGGAACAATTAAAACAACCTTAAAAACCCAGCTGAAATGAAGCAGGCTTGCAGAGAGCTGCGTGCCCAGTGACACACCACAGGTACTGCAGGCTCAGCCATACTCCTCCCTGGACAGCCTCAGCCCACCAAAGGCTGGGTTGATGGCCTCTGTCATGTCCTTCCCGCCCCTTTGCACACCAAGCTGACGTTGGTCTGTCCCTCTGAGGGGGACAGCTCACACCCACCCAGCCTGGTGGTTTCCCCAAGAGCCCCCCAGCCTCCCCCTTCAGCACTGAACCTCCTCCATCATAAAGCAGGGATTTGGGGTTTTGTTTAAAGATGAAGCCAGCAGCAGGTTCCTATGGCCCTGCTCCCCTCAGATGCCCTGTCTTGCCAGTTGCCATGCAAGGGGGTCTGCAGGGCCAGCCTGCCCCTATCCCGCAGCTACCAAATATCCTGCTAATGGCAGTGCCTCCCCAGGTCACCAAAGGCCACATTAAATCATTATTAATTACAACAGGACCAGCAGTGGTGACAGTGGGCCCCAGGGAGGGCAGCCCCCCTCGGTGGCCATAGGAGCTGCCTGGCTGCCCACCCCGAAGGGCTTCCCAAGGCTTCACACACACACCCTACAGAGACATGGCTCCCACACAAAACACAGCTGCCTCCAGAGCAGCTGGCCTGCAGCTGCTGTCACCCAGAAATTGCCACACAGACTCTTCCCAGCAGCACTTGCCTGGGGCATGGAGCCACGGCAGGGTGATGCGTGCACCACCTTCCTTGCTTCAAGCCACACTCAGCAGGAAAGCTGCAGAGCTGAGATCAG
Source organism: Muscicapa striata striata (assembly GCA_030060385.1). Classification (NCBI taxonomy): domain Eukaryota; kingdom Metazoa; phylum Chordata; class Aves; order Passeriformes; family Muscicapidae; genus Muscicapa; species Muscicapa striata. Next base: position 4,540,573 of record JAREIS010000031.1, read on the forward strand.
AGCTGCAGGACGGGGTGCTGGAGGATTGCCTTCCCCCTCTCCGGAGCGGCCCGGCCAGCCGGGAACGCGAGCCAGCGCCACTCAGCAAAGCCACCCCGGCCCCATCCGCTCCTGATGGATGAGCTGCAGCACTCCGGCCTGAGCAGGCCCAGCCAGACCCGTATCTCACAAACCTTGGCAAAACTGTGCTAAAAACCTGTGAAATAGGCTTTTTATTCCCCCCTCCCTCCCCCCCCCGTTTTCGCTTTTTGTTCATGTTTTGGGCTCTGTGCCCCCATGCAGCGTGCCTGAGCGGGTTGGGGCTGAGGGGACATGCCTTGGCAGAACTCTGGGCCTCTGGGGTGGGGAGGAGGGCAGGCATCAGTCCTGAAACTTTCAAACCAATGCTGCACTACTCCTAGAGTGATGTCAGGCCACCTTTTCTGCTCAAATTGTAGTGAAAATAAATACAGCTAGAATGTGTGGGCATGGTTTGGAAAAGGATAAAGGGGACATTTCAACATTGGTCTCACTGAAGTGGAAATGATTTCTGATAGCCAGCTGGAAGCTGGCACAGGCACTAGGCTGAAGTTGAGAGTTCATGCAGCTGGGGTTTCATAATACCAAATTGCTAAGTCTTTCATTTATTATTTGAGTCGAATCCTAAAATCTTATTTATATGATTAGTCCCTCTGGGCTATATCCTTATTTCTCTTACACCAGACTGACTCAGAGGAGGGGGACATCTGTGAGGCAAAGCCTTCTCATTAAAAGGTCCCTCTAGAATGGGAAAATAAAAGCCAGCTACAGTAACGTCCTCTAGCCTGCGGCGAGGAGGCTCAGACCAGCACAGAAATGAGCTACACACCAGGCAGCTCTCTTCAGCAGAACTAGCACAGCCCTCCAGAGTCCTCCACGCCTTCCTTATTCAGATGAAGGTTCAGTTCAAGTACCTGGTACTAATCATCCAGGTCATTAAATTTTTTTGGTCCTATTTACATCAAAACCTCCTCCCCCTCCACACTGAGCAACGTGGCAGCCGTTACTAGAGAAATATTTTGTGCAGAGATGGCTGGTTCAATAGCCTGGCTCCTTCATTTGAACCCATAGCCATAGGGACATTGTGATGAACAGCTCAGTGCATCACACAGTGTGGATTCAGTCATTTTGCTGCAGACAGGCCCAGCCCAGAGCACTGGGGCAGAAGATGTTGCAGAAGATGTGCTTGGCCTGGAGGCCAGGGCTGCTGGCAGAGCAGGTGCCCTTAGCAGTGCAGTGTCACCCTCCTTATGGATTTGGAAAACACCTACACCAGGTGGGACACCAGGAATTGGAGACCCCTCCAGCAGAATGATGGGCAGAGGGTGGGGAGGCACATCTCCTCTGACTGTTGGTCTGGCAGAGAGGTGTCTGAGATCATGGAGGTCTGAGCTTGTCCATCCATGTGCTGAAGCACAGGTTTATTATTCAGCATAGAATCAGGTTGGAAAAGACCTCTAGGATCCTCAAGTCCAACAATTAACCCGGCACTGTCAAGTCCACCATTAAACCACGTCCCCAAATGCCACATCCACATATCTTTTGAACACTGCCAGGCCTATTCCAATGCCTGTTCACTCTTTCAATGAAGAAATGTTACTCAATACCTAATTTAAACTTCAACGTGTGTACCTGGAGGCCATTTCCTCTCACTTGTTATATCGAAGAAGAGACTGACCTCCACCTTGCCACAATCTCCTTTCAGGGAGTTGTAGAAAATAATGTCTATCCTGAGCCTCTTTTTCTCCAGGCCAAACAACCCCAGCTCCTCATCTGCTCCACATAAGACTTGTGCTCCAGACCCTTCACCAGCTTCTCTGGACACACTCCAGCACCTCAGTGTCTTTCTTGAATGAAGGGAACCAAAACCAAACACAGTATTTGAGGTGCAGCCTCACCAGTGCCACCTCAGACCCACATACTGCTCAGGCAGCTGAGCCCAGTAGGCAGAGTTTTTAAATATGGAGTCAGTGGAAAAGCAATTCCTTGATTCTGTGCCTGGTGGGAGTCCAGCACAAGTGTCCCTCCTTGTGCTTGTCCTGCATATCTTATCCTGTGTCTATCTATCTTCAACACAGTGCAGGGCTCCTTGCACCTTGTGGAGTAGACTTTGGTGTATTTTGATTTCTGAGCCTTTACCTTAATCAGCTGCCCCCTGCAGTAATAGTTGTGGAATGAAAAGGCAGAGAAGAAAAGGCAGCAGAAGGAGGATGAAGCAGAAGGAAGTGGCCAAGCTCACTGGCACACAATGTGAACTCAGATGAAGGTAGCCTGGTTTCTGTGTTCATTCTGTATAAATATCCCCAACAATTTACAGAGATGGAGAGAAGGCTCAGGAGCAAAAGCCTGCAGAATCAAGGCTGCAGTGCACTTATTCAGGGATGTGAGAGGCTCTAGGATCTGGGGCAGAAATTCCCCAGCAGAAACATTATGCTAGGAGGAATCACCAATTACTCCTGTTAGCACCTGCAAGCAGGCATTTTAACAAAGCAGCATTCTCTCATTCTGTTGAAATGCACAGCATATCCCCACCAGGCTAATTAAATAGCAACTCCTCCCTTACAAATAAGGGCACTGCAGAGGGTGTGCTTGAGCTCAGCCCCTGCACACAAAGGGTGACCATTCCCAGGTTGGATTCCAACGGGGAAATAAAGACTTCCAGTACAGGGATCTGCTCTGCACCTGATGCCACCGCTCAGCTCGCTCACCACAGCAAGCCCTCCACCAGCCTCCCTCCCTGCCAGCCCCACTGAGACGGCATCTGCCTGCCCAGCCTTAATGGCAGCAGGCAAGTTCTGCTGCCTTCAGCTTCGCAGGCACTGCCTAATTGCAGGGCAGCACCACGTGCCACGGAGCAGTTTTGTTTGTCAACCTGAAGGGTTTAGTGTCAGTTCTATAAAACACAGGCGAAGTGCGTCCAGCACAGCATGGTACGGTGTGCAGCGCAGTGATGTCGCCTGCACCTGGACACCTCTGGGACCCATTACCCTTGCTGAGGGTGGGATAAAAAGCACTTTGTTTTGTGCCTGCATTTTTGAAAACTGAGAAGAGTGCTCAGGGATTTCTGAAGCTTGAGTTGATTAGCAGTTAATGATGTGTGTCCTGAGGAAAAAGTAAGATTAAATATTCTGCATGTATTGAGCAGGGCATTTTAAGCTTGAGATTTATAGCTATTTTGTTAGTATTTCATGAAGTGTTTAGGTCTGTTCAACTCTGGGTTACACAGCCACTCAGTATTTTGAACACTCATTTTATGCATGTATAACTTGACCAATGCTGTATGAAAGTGTGTAAGTGCATGTGTTGTAACTGCACATTAACTTTCAGGGAATGCTATTGAAAAACAGACACACAGGAGTAACTTCTTCAGCAACCCACAGGTCTGCACTGAAGTGCTGCTGCCATCCCAGGGCCATCCGAGACCCAGCACCAGCTGCCTTGAGCACTGCACCTTCCAGTCTGGGAAGAATGCTGTAGTAAAGTCCTCTTTGCTTATTTCCTCAGCCCTTGCCACTCTCTTGACTCGTCTCAGCTGGAGTTGCTTCACACTCAGTTTTGAGCGCAGTTCTGCACTTTCCCATGTGTTGTGTTTCCAAGTTATATTTGTAACCTCTACCCTGCAGGTGCATCCTGATGCAGTTGCCTTGGTGTCACCCCACAGCACTTCTGTCCTTGGCCCTTGGAATGTGATACAACTCTCCTGTAGGTGGCTGCTATTCTCTTACTACTTACCTGTTTTGATGCTTTCCTTCCTGAAGACATATTTCTGTCACATTTCCCAGGAAATACCATCCATCCATCCATCCATCCATCCATCCATCCATCCATCCATCCATCCATCCACCCATCCATCCATCCATTTAAAAGAATAGCAAGAAGAAGGTGATGGCCTTTTCAAATTTCTTAGGAGAGAAACAAATTTCCTAGAGACTCTCAATTTCTATGACCTTGTCTCCATAACAAGATGAAGGTGTGCTTATAAAAATGTACAAGATCAGCAGAGATGCAGTGCAGAGGCTTCAGGCCCCACAAATGAGTCTTGGAAGGGCACTTGGGTTGCTGAGCTGTGCTGTTTCCTGTACACCATCCTTTCACATCTCCTGTTACCCAGCCTAAGCAGATTCAGTGAGGTGTACGTAGGTTGAGGCACATTACATCCATAACTTCATTTTGCCTTGGAGATGTACGGCAAGATCAACACCTAAAACGTCATGTTTAGCAGATATTGGCAATACAGTGCATAGAATGAGGGCTCTAATTTTTTTCTCTTCACTCAGGGAAATTTCCCTCACACAGTACCACGTGTGCAAAAATGTAATTGTTTGCCAGCGTATGAAGTGTAACCAAACAGGCTAAGCTGAACAAAAGTTCCAGGTCCTACATGGCTATTAAGAGTTTCCAGTTAATTGAACACTCAAGTGACAAGTGTGCACAGCCACATTTGGGCAGATAATCTGCTTAAAATTGACCTTTCTACCCCAGGGAAACTCTAGGGAAATAATTTATAGTGCAAGTGTGTTGTGTAGTACAAGTGTGGTGTATTTCACAATATGTAAAATTTATATCTCATGGTAAAAAAGGCTAAAACTAGAACAGGCTGAAATAAATGAAGCAACACATCTCTCAAAAGTTCTTAATTTGAATGTACAAAGTCATAAGTCTGTGGTGCATATGCACTGTTAAAACTTGTACTTGTGTCTTAAACACACAGACAGAAAAAACAGAGTAACTAATACTGCTCAGTAGATGTTCTGTGTTATTACAGTAATTTCCAATATGGAGCTCATACAGATTTTATTACTGGGATAGCTGTGAAAACCTTCCAAAATTTTCTCCCACTTCTCACCTTTTCCAAATGTGAAGCTAAATTTCTATCTTGCAAGAGGTACTATAGATTTGATTATAAATTGGCTCCTCAGCCTGACTGAGCCCACTCTGTGTGGCCAGGGGGATTAGCAGAAGTCAGCTTAAGTGATTTTTTTTAGAAGAAACAGGATGCATTGTATGTATGCGAGCCTTCCAAGGCAGCTTAGCAGAAGCACAGCAGCACTGCCGACAGGGATAATAGCACTGCTAATAGGTATGGCACGTATTCCAAGTGCACTCAAAATACTGATGGCGGCATAACTGCTTTTCTTATTTTTCCAAGGGACAGACACCAATGAAAACCTATAAAATAATAGCTTATTTTCACTAACATCCTCTTGAAGGAAATAGGACTTAGTCTAGAGTTACCTGCTAATTTGGAAGAGAAAGGTTTTTTAATGCATTGTAAAACAATCATTTGAATTGCATTTTAGCATTGGTTTTCTGTAAAAGTCTAAAGGTCGTGTTCCTGCTTTACTGTAGGACTGTATCTGGTGTATATCCAGATTCACAAATAGCTAAAGAATAAAAATTCTTTCTTTGGCAGCTGGAACAAAGTGTCTTAAGCAAAATCATGTGTTTGAATCTACATCCAGACATGGGTCTTACTAGTTCAGGTCTGGAAATTTCTTCTACAGTCAGACGAACATTGCAAGCCATATATTTTAAACAGAGCACTGGGCTTAATTTGGATTGCTTTATCCATACCAAAAAAAAGTTATACATATTCATAAAAATGATCCTTAGATCATTCCAACAATAAAGTTTGAATCTAGAAGAATAAACTTCCATGGTTAAATTGATTTGGCTTTTTAGAAGCCCCCTTCTTTAGACAGACCTTTCAACCTCTAGAGCTGGGGATAGAACACTTCTTCAAGCAGCAAACTATTGTACATGTCAGAGCCTGAAAAGCATTTTGAAAGCAAATGAAAGTGAAATAACCTCAGATGTTATCTCAAACTCCTGTCCTTTTGAATTAAAAAAAAAAATATGGTTCATTACTTACTATGGATCTCTGTGAACATGTTTATTGAGTGGGAGTTTCACCCAATATTTTGATGGAATAGCAAAATTGTGGGTCCTTCTACCTGATGATTCTTTGAGATGCACAAATATCAGGGGTCATTTGGTAAGACTTCTTTTCTTTCATTGGACGAATAAAACACTTTATATAAGTAAAAAACAAATACCACTAGTGAATGAGGTGCTTCTGGCACAAACACTTGGAAGACTACTCATTCATTCTTAAAATTCATGCCACTTTCCCACATGAGGCTTGTCACATACTTGGCAGTGATCCAAACAGCATAAACCATAATCTAGGAATAAAAGCAAATGAATGCAGGTCTTTTAGCTGCAAAAGATCAGATTCTGAAAAAAATAAATTTTCAGCCATTTCAATTAACAGTGTTTGCCATAAAACAAAACCTACTTACACAGATGGCTGCGTGTTAGTTCTGGGAAATTTTTTTAACCCTTAACTCCTGCATTTTATCTTCTTTTGTGAGTTTGAGTCAGACCATCAGTGTTATTTTCATAGAACTGTTTGTGTTCTAATTAAGCAATAAAGAGCAGAGCCTGTCCTGGGGATTAAGAGTAACTTGGAGTGTTGACACAAAGCTGAGAGCCATTAGTGACACCTGGCCATTAATTTCCCAGGAGATGCTAGTGCCAAACTCATCAGGGCTGTTTCTAACAATCCTTGCTGGGTTTTTAATGGAGAAAAACATATTTTGACTTTTGGGAAGTACCGGAGGGCAGGCAAAATTACTACAGTTTACCACTGAGGAGATGACAAGAATAAAGGGAGTATGGATGACTACAGCAATATCTGTAGAAAAATATTTTATTATTTGTTAACCCACACACACATTCCCACAGAAAGTAGATACTCAAAATAAATACAATTCCGAAAGAAAAGGTGGGAGATATTTTCAGAACTTTCAGTACACCAAATTTCACTAGATGAACCAAGCCGACTTCCAAGCACCACAACACTTGCTGTTTATCACTTTTAAAACCACTTCCATTGCTATTGCTTGATAACCATATAGAATAATGATATTAAAAGCTTATCCAATTAACATATTTATGCTTTACTTGGCAGAGAAAGAATGGTGGGTATACCCATCTAAGTATTTTTGCATTCCTTCTGGAAATGCATTAACCATTCCCATCCCTTCCCCCGCCTCCTCCATGCTATTACAGCACCTTCATCAGAGACAGCCTTGCATCGCTTCTGGGAGAACACTTTCACTAAATTCTTACAGGATATTAATGGACGTTCCTGTATAGTATTGCCATATGAATGTTTCAATGACCTAGATAAATGTGCATAATTTCCTTTGTGTGTAATGGGCATGAGTGTTTAATTATGACAAGTTGTGACTTTTGTAGTTTATCTCCACCCCCCAGGGAGCCCTTGAAAATGAAATTTCCTATTCCCTGGCATGCAGCATGTGCAATTTCACAATAACCCTACACTAGGATATCATAATCCATGTTGCTTCCTCTTTTTTTCCTCCACTTAATGTATACAGAGGAGTCCAAACACTGAAACTGGAATTATGTGAGATGGGGAATTTTTACACAAAGCAGAAGGTTACAAATTAAGATAAAGATTTAGTGGAAAATGGGCTGCAAGACAGCAATCAGGATGACTTTTTTTTACAATTCACTTGAATTACTGACCACACATTAATTCTGAGGTTAAGCCCATTGGTTAAACTAATCACTATTAATCAATGAAACTGTTAATCAAATTGCTGAGAGCACAGGACTGAGTAAATTGGACAGTCAGATAATCTCTTGGGTTGACCAAAGATGCAAAGAAGTTTGTGTCCCTCTTGGAAAAATTAGCAATGAGCTAACTAGTTTACATGCTGTTTGCAAATGATATCTGCAGCAACATCAAACCCTGCTATGCTTTATTTCTGGGGAGTGTTTTTAACCATCTCCTGTCCTTCTGCTATATGCAGGCTTTTGCTACACACTTGCACCCTCTCTCATAGGTACATGTGCAAGAGAGGATGGAAAAGGCTTGCAGTGGGGAGGTTTCAAGTGGGGATTGATGGCCAGTGATTGTGAAGCCAAATCACTCGCTATACTTGCTTTGCATGACACAATTTCCTGCTGTTGTTTCTAGTTACAGTAGATAATAAAAAATGTTACAAAACCCTCTTAACAAGAAAACAAAACACAGATGGCATGTTGAATGTAAAGTATCTGGGGATGGTAATCGACTCTGGCATCAAAAGCTGTTTTGTTCCATCCCAGTTTTCTTGAGAAAGTGGGAAGGGGACAGCAGGAAATGCTGCACAAGTTGCTGGAGTGAACTTTGCCAGCTACCAAAAAAGAAGTCTGTGCTGGGAAGTAGCTGGGTCTGTTGAGGGGGAATACTAAGGGCAAATTATTATTATCCTCTTATCTATTGAGGCCTTGGTTGGGAGAGCAATGCATACAGTATTCTTTGGTCAAACTGATAGCCAACTATTTGAAGACCTGAACAGATACTTCTAAAGAAAGGAAATGTGGTTTATTATTTGCAATATAAATGCTGAAAATGAAACATTATTCAAGGCTTAAAGAGCAGATGAAGCCTAACAGAAAACTTTTAAAATCATCCCACTGAGAAATATTTTTATCATGCATCATATTTTAAGTCTTTCTCCCGCTTTGTTCTTTGCTAATACAGATAGTGAACCAGATCTGGAAATCAACTGCACAGTGTATGTTTGGCATAACTTCCCTGCCCTCTTTGCTGTTTGTTTACCTGCCTTTGCAGCCCAGTGCCACAGAGATCCACCAGGTTCAGTTTCAATGCAAAGGTCCCTGCAATGAATGCACTCATCTGTTCCCAGGGCCAGCATTGCAGAGTGCTACCTGCTGAGGGACTATTACCCATTTGCTTGTGAGAACATGAAAACAGATAATGACAGATAACAAAAGAGTTATGTCCTAGTTCTTGCTGGCGAGTGAAAAGCAATGGAGCGTATCTTGGGGAAGATTCACGCCGAGATGCTTTGGTTTTATTCCCTGGTGGGAGCTGATGCAGGCCACATGGGCTGCTGCAATTTATGCTGGCTGCTTGAGGCCTCCTTTTCCAGGAGACATGAATTTCACTGAGCAAGACAGCAGCTTCCACAATTGCTGTGCTGTGCATCTTTAGGCCTCCAGGGTCTGGATGGAAATGACTTGCTGATGATAGATATCAGCTTCTGCATTTGGGTACATATTTAGGGGTATCTTTCTGTCTCTTTTCCTCCATGAGGGCAAAAGCAGTAGTTAGTAGAGTGGACTGGAATTATCTCAGTTGGTCAGAGCATGGTGCATATAACACCAAGGTCATGGGTTTGATCCCCACACAGGCCATTCACTTAAGAGCTGGACTTGATGATCCTTGTGGGTCCCTTTCAACTTGGAATGTTCTGTGATTCTGTGAAGGCGGACGAGCAAACAAGAGGTTCAAAATTTTTCTTTGTTCCTACTAACAGAGGCTATTCCTTTCTCACCAGACATATCCTGATAGCACTGCCAAGTCCATGAGTGACTTGCCAGGGGACAGCTTGTTGACAAACTGATTAAATGCAAGTTATAAGGCTGTCTTTGAAGTGTCTTTGAAGCTGGCATGGATTTTGCCTTACTAGTTTGGGTATGGAAAATTCATGTCAGGTATATTGCAAAGTACTGGACATAGCAGAAGAGTGAGTGCCTTTCATGTTTTCCTGAGGACAGATGATATCTCACTGGCTTTGTGTGGCAGCAACAGCATCAGACTAGAATTCACAGTTATTTTGATGATGTGGGTGTTAAACATCTACCTTACTACTCTGGTGTTACTCACTACTTCCCAGTGACTCCAAAATATCAGAGTTCAACACAAATGTTCTGGTTATGTGGCATATTTTAGGCCCTGTTATTTGAGCATTACATGTCATTTTTGAGAAGCAGAAGAGATCTGAGTATGGAAAACATTCACTGACATTCTGTTGCACTTGCCTGAAGATGGCACTTACCAAATTTTTCAGTGGTAATGGTATTTCTGACAGTCACAGTAGACTCTATTCACCATGAGGCCAAGTAAGTCTTATCTGCCAGAGGGATGGTGAGCCTCTGTGTGGTGATTACAGCAGAGGCTGAGCACTGTCAATGAAATCCACCAAGAGCCTGTGACTCCTCTTAATCATGTCTTGTGTAACCCTATTTCACTGAAGCACCTAACGTAGATGGATTGAGATTCAGAAATTTTGTTCCTGTCAGTTTGTAGCAGGGCTTGCACCCACTTGCAGCTCTTTGGACCCTGTCCAGGATGCCACAGGAATTACCCACAAAAAAGTTGGCTGGAAAGGAAATGGTCTCAGTACATTCAGCAAGGGCTGTGACACACACATCCAACAGAATTTGTTATTGTCTCTCAGCTTCCCTGCTGAGATATGGATCTGTTGCAAGGTGATACTTCTATATGAGTTGGGGAGGGTGTTGTGCCTTGTGATGATCAATCAGCCTGTGGTGTTAAGCTGCTGGAGCAGCTGTGGCAGAGTCCCATAGTGGGACTGCAGAGAGGCACAGATGCAAGCTAGTGGCAGCATGAACAAGGCTGACTCCATTTGTCCCCTGTGGGCTGTGAATTCCCCCATGAGATGGCATGTGCCACTCAAGGACCACCACAAGCACACTGATCCCCTGCACCTGAAAGGGTGATTGAGCCTCCCAGGAACACCAAGTTATGGACAAGCCTCACGTCAGGCCCTCTCTGATGCCTCAGCACTGCCCATAGGATGATGTCAGAAATGCCTTTTCATATTTCTTGTCAGACAAAACATTTGTGAGCCTGGAATCATAGAAGGAAGACTGGAAACAGAGAATGTGAGCACATGGGGTCTTAAACAGCATATGAGGCCAAGGTTTGGAGATGGAGCGAGCACAGCTCAGTTGATGCTGAGCTAGAAAAGAGAAAAAGGAGGTTGTGGTCTTTCTTCTGTAAGGCAAACCTGGGTAAGAAATGGTCATCAGAGAGTCCAGAGCCTGTTCTTGCAGGCACCAGCTGTGTACCTGCACAGGGCTTTCTTACAAGCAATGGAAGCCCCCAGGTACTGCTACAACGCACAGACCAGCCTCCCCTTGGACAAGGGGTGAATCTGTTCCTCTTGTGTCTTTGGTATAAAGTCTTTCTGTGTGCTTCCACATCAGCTGTGTGAGGCTGCACAGCCAGTGAGGTGTTTAGACCTGTTGCATAGTGGTAGCCTTTAGAACATGGGGGTCCAAGAACCTGGACCTCTGGGCATAGCCGTCTTACACTCCATATCACCAATACAGCACCGCTTTGTCACCACAGCACTTGGCCAAAATGTCTTTGAGGGTGTTAGCAATGAAGGCAGGAGGTGCATTTGGCCTCAGGCACAGGGGCAGATGACTGCAGACCTGGCACCTCATTCATAGGGAGGACAAGGGTTTGAACCTGAGTCTCTGATGTGCTGTTACCTCACCTTACCATTCAGATTCCTTTTCTTTATCTCCTCTGTCATTTTGGATCTGTTCCCTCTGCCACTGCTGCCTTGGCTCTGAAAGACATTTCAGACACAGCCTCATTGAAGCTGTATGTGTGGTTTGCTGTGCTCTGGTTGTTCTGATCAAAAAGGTGATGGTTGTGGGAGAACTCAGAAACATTACAGGGAAGCATGGACTCATGGCATTTGTTCATGGAGCCAGACAGTGGCTTAAAGCCTCACACTCATTTCTCCTGCTCCTGTCTGCTGCTCCAGTCTACCAAGCACCTGGCCTGCTCCTGGGAATTACCCAGTGCCATTAGACCTATCGCCAGTTCTGCTCTCCTATGTACAGATCTCATGGGTCCAGATCATAAAATTATACTATTTACATGACAAATACAAAGGTTGGCATGACTACGAAGCATTACATTTAGTACTGTAGACTAGACATATATATTCATGTATATATATAAACAAAAACAGACCTAGAGATTTGTGGTGTGTATTTTCAGCAGTCTGTACACAAAATCAGAGATGGCTGTCTCTCAGCATGTTGAGAATTAGGATTATTTGGGTACCTTAGTTGTTCCTTGATGAATATGCAGTTAAGTTTAATTATATTTTTGATATTTTTTAAAACCAGGGCTATTTTATGTTCTTTGATACAAATGCAGAGCCCGTTCTTGGCTTTGCTTTTAAAAGCATCACATATGTGTGTGTGTGTGTGTGTGTGTGTATGTGTGTGTGTGTGTGTGTGTGCTTGTGTGTTTGATGAGGATAGCAGCACAGGCAAAGGAAGAAAATGATAGTGTGTGAACATGCATTACCTTCCCAGCAGGGAAGGGACTTGCCCCAGAGGGTCATGTCGACCTCAGGCATTTAGAGAGTGAGATACCTGGAAATTTCATGTTGAACAGCTACAGAGACCAGCAGGATGGCTGGAAGGGGCTGGATGCCCAGACGTGGGCTGGGAAGCAGACAGCTGAGGAGCAGCACCAGGCAGCCCTGTCTGCTGCAGAGGGACAGGAGGCTCTGCATGCACACCCCTCCTCCCCATCTCAGAAGGCTGTGATTGCTTCTGTAAGGAGTTATCAGGACAAACACTCTGAATATTTTGCTGGGGAATACGTTTTACTTAATTGAGCAGAAAAGAAAAATTACATGGACATGAAGGGTTTATAACAATGCAGAGATGGGGGAACATGTGCTTCCTGAAAAATAAAAGCCAGAAGTCCCATTGCTACATGCAGTACTCAGTATAAAATATTTGCATGCATTGCAATGGTTTGAGCTTGACAGGTCTGCATAACTTTGAAAGTCTGTGTGATTCCCTTATAAAGAATTTAAGACCAATCTGGTTTGAAGCTTTTCCCTTAATTCCTGCTCAGCTAATAGGAAGCCAAAAAACAAAGACAGCACAACAGGTTCCATGGTAGAGATACAACACATTTTCCCTAGAGATGACTGGACTAGATTTCTGATGTTCTTTGCTGATGTAAGAATAGAAGTATTTCGATAGCAAAGCTGTTGGATTTATTTGACAGCAAGACAGTGCACTTCTTCACAGGATCATGGGACAGCTGAGGTTTCACAGCACCTCTGAATTTGTCTAGCCTAACCCTCTTGTTCAATTGCCCCTTTAGATAGTAAATGTGTATTTCTCACCTTGCAGGGCTTTAAGCTCTAGGAATAAATGAGCTAAGAGGGGGAAAAGAAAGACACTCCCCACCAATTTGCAAAATACATTAATTTTTCTCTTTCTAGCAGAAGGATGAGAAGCAGACAGAGCTGATATTGTAATCTGAAAAACTTCTTATGCCTAAAGGATTCATTTGAGGGTGAAATTCCAGCCATTCCTAAAAATACTGTAAGCCATACATCCTAGTGAAGTGTGCAGTGAATTGTATTCCATGAATGAAAGGAGGGCAGTGCCCCCGGACAGGGGGCAGTGCTGTCCCTCTGCTCCAGAGCCTTTTGTAAAGACATGGGCTCGTTTTTTCCGATTCTTTCCTGTGTAATAATGCTCTACATAAGTGGCTCCTTAGAGTGCTCCTACATCTACTCCCAAGTAATAACCATGCATTGTGTGTTGTTGGTCTGAGAGCTGGCAGTAGGGAGAGACCACCCTGACCATTCATGGTGTGGTGCTGCAGGAGGTGGCACTGACATTGCTGGGGGGCTCTTGAGTGCCCCTCTGCTGTGATCCTCAACTAAGCACACTGGCACTGCCTTAGAGGGCTCTGGATTTTTGACATTTCATCTGCTTTATCTGTTTGAATGCAGATATAGCTTTCACCACATCCTCTCACACTCAGACTGTCATGATCCATTTTCCACTGTGTGCATCCAGATGGCTTTTACAGGTTAGATTTCTCCTGCTGTTTTTTTGGGTTTTTTTGGGGTTTTTTTTCAATACAAAGATGTGACTGTTTACTTTAGGTGTTAAGAGTGCTTAAGTAGGATATTATTTTCTGTTGAAAGTTATACTTTCCTAATCATGGCTGAGTGACTTTCACAGACATATCCTTGGCTACTGAATAGTGGCTCAGCACCTTGGCAGTTGCCTCCTTTCCTCCAAAACAGGCAACCTGCTGTGGCTGCTCCTGAGACTTCATGGACACCAGTCCTCTTGTCACCTGCAGCATCGGAGCAGGAGAGGGACAACTTCTCTAGGCACACAGCTGGAGCTCCCCAAGCACATTCTCAGTATCTCATTGTTTACTACCAGGTCGTGTCTCCTGCTGGTGGTAAGGGAAGCTTGGCAGCTCTGCCTCCCTGCCAGAAGGCTGAAACCCAGCATGGAGTGTGTCCGAGGACAGGGTGTTTGTTCTGGTTGTGTCCTCCATTAAGTAGTTAGTGAAATGTATGATGCGTTCAGCTTTTTTTATATAACACTCCATAATTGTATTAATAAAAGGTATTTACCCTTCATTATTTTCATTCTCCAGAGGATTACTTAAGACAGGATATAATTAATCCAGATGCTCATGTGAATCCAGAGAGGTTGTGTGCAACAGCCACTCTATCCACTAAAAATAATTGCACATATTCACCACAGTCCAACCTCTATGGCACTTTAAGAGGAGCATGTCTAATTCATGAAAGGGAAGAATTGGTTATTATCAGTATTATCTGTAGCACTCTGGCTTAATTAAGAGTGTTAAAGAAAGATAAAAGGTAGGAGAGAAATGCAGGGAGATGAAATGATTTACCCAAGGTCACAGAATGGAGATTAGCATGTGGGTCTTTACTGTCCCAGGCTCATGCCCTGCCCATTAGATCAGCCCTTCCAAATCACCCTTCTGGATGATCAAGTATCTTGAATACCATGTAAACCTCTCAAGGAGAAAAGCAAAAATGTCTCAGCATAGTTGGATAAAATTTTAGCAATGCACAAGACATCAGGGGAATTCATTAAAAAGAATATTTATTGAGAAGCAATGTTAAAAAGGAAACACTCATGCTTTAAAGCACTCAAGGCAATGAAACCCTGCTTCAATTTGGAACTCATATTTTTGTAAAACTAATCAATTAGATCATGCTCCTAATTTAGAGTATCTATGCTTTCAGCTACATTTCTGAGCTAGGGACAGGCTTTCTAGGATTCACAGCTTCTGAAATAAAAATAATTGGTTTCCAAGGAATGTAAAGTACTAAGGAAGTAACCACTTACCAACCTATTCATCCAGGAGCAGTTCAAGGAGCAGCTTTACATATGTGGCCATCTGCAAGATTAAAAAGATACAGTACATTAGCACACAACAACGTTAACACTCAGGTTACAGCCAAAAGGGCAGTGCAAGCTCCTTGGGTGTTTTAGTAAGGATGGCAGTATGAGCATCCCTCCTTCTGAGCAGCAATCATTCAAACACATCCCTTGGCTGTGTGCTCTGCCCAATCCCCCCTCCCAGGTCTCTAGGAGGCCCCTGTCCCTGAAGCAGCCAGTCTCTGCCTCCTCTCCCCACTCTACCCCTACCTCACAGGAGATGCCAAGGGGCTGCTGAAAATACCAAACCCCGGGCCTGTAACCAGCTCCTGTGTCCTTCCAAAACAACATGGTGAAGGGAGAAATTGAGGGATGGACAGCAATCTCAGCATGGGCAGTAATGTCTGAAAAATCAATGCCATTCATAAAGACCTTCAGGGAAATCCAGATGGTAGTTTTCCAACATGTTCCTTTGTTGAAACAAAAGTTCTAGAGGATGAAACCTGCCACTTCTGAGGTGGGATTTCTGCCCAAACTGTGGAGGAGCTCCAGAACAGCCAAAGGCCTCTTCAGAGCAATGGCCTGGGAGACTGAGCACGTTTCTAGCTGATATGATGGGGTGAGCTATAGAGCATACCAAATCCAGCCTAAAGGGGCTAAACCAAAGTATCTATGGAATCAGTGGGTGTGATTTGCTTGAAATTGTCACACAGGTCTAAGGGAGCTGGATAGTTAAGGTACCATTTGCAATCAATCAGGGCTTGGTATGGCTGCCTAACCATGGGTGTCTAAAGAAGTTTCATCCACATGAAACTGAAAGATGTGGCAACACATCTGTGGGTGACCTGTGCATAGGGTCCTACTGTCCCTATGGAATCTCAGCTGATAACAAACACTGTTGTTTAGATAAGAGTGTAGCTTCCTGCTGCCTCTTACACACTTTGATAAGTTAGACCAGTCAGTCTGAAATGCTGCCATGGGCACACCTTTCTCTCAAACACAAGCTCGTTTGATGTGCCTACCTTGGCAAGCCCTGCTGCCCAGCAGGGCCAGGAGTTTGGGTGCAGCTTTCTATTGACACAGCTGTGAAACCTGCCCTTTCTGGCAGAGGCAGATCCTGTTGGGAGGGGGCTCTCCACACACAGCATAGATGCATCCTTTGTTTCAGGCCTCTTGTTTAAGTCAAGTGAAGCGAGACCCTGAACTTTGGGCTCTCATATCCCAGGCACCACCCACACTATCATGTCTTTGCTTCTGCAGGCTCTCTGGAGAGGCAACTCACCTCTAGCACTCAGGAGGTAAAATCAAAACCCACTGGCCACTCTAAAAAGAGCAACTGTGTGGTGGCTCCAGCTCAAGGTGTTATGTGCCATCTGAGTTGGATGGGTTGGTCTGACTTGAGCCGCTGGAGTCAGTGGAAAGGATCTGTTAAAATTTATCAGGCTGTGGAATCCCACCAGGTTTTTAATTGGAAATGCAAAAGAAAGCACAAAGAGTTGAGTTCACATGACCTGTTTTTAGTGGGTATTTAGTCTAAGTGACTGGCAAGGCACTTATACCATATGGGAGGATAAATGCCTCCAGGGGTTAAATCATAATGCTTCTCTCTCCCTTACATTATTTTTTATGCTTAAATGGCTATCTACTTCAGGGGAGGGGAAGAAGGCAGGTGATAGGAAAGTTCATTTGAAATATACATCTCCTATCTAATGGTCTGGGTGGGCTAATTCCCTGCCATGCCAGAGCAGCAAGACCACAGCTCTTCCATCTAATGCCTCACCACCACAGTGCAAGCAAACACTGCCCTTGAGCCTGTGTTTTTGACAACACAAAAGCCCACAATTCACAGCCCTTTATTTTGTATGATCAGGATTCAATTCTTGCTTGAATTTAATAGAAAACAGATTTGAGTCCTAGAAGACTGCAATGCGAAACTATACTTCACTGCTTGCCTCTGGTTTTGAGTACTTGGTAAATGTTTTCCTCAGAGAGTGGATTTTAAATCTAAAACAAAGAAAACGTAATTTGAAATTTAATGGGTTAAGCTGAAGTCTCTGGGGATTACACTGACCTTGAGAAGGTGATAAAGGAATTACACTTTTCCTTAGATACTTGAGCTGAAGACTTATTTTACCATTTCCACCCCTCCCAAAAGATGTAAAACTGCTTCCTGATAGTCACTATAGCTACCATCTCAAATATGCATACACCCAAATTTTGATATTCTTACAAAGTCCAAGGCTTCAAAACTCACCACAAAGAGACATGGATAACCCTTCCTTCTGCCTATCTTTTGCAAAAATCCACCTGAGTCAAAACATTGTAAACTATTTGAAATTACAATAAGTACACAGTGTGCAAGTATTAATCTTGCCTAGGACTTTGTTTTGCCCAGATGTGCTTGTGTGCTTTGCCAAAGCATCATTGCATTCCCATGCTTCTGGATTAAGTTTTTTTACTCTTTTTTTATTTACAGAATTAATTTCTTCAAGGCACTTGAAGTGGGCATCACAAGATCGTCAAATAAGTGTTTGTGTTATGCAGAGTTCTGTAATATTATAAAGTACCTCAGGCATCTAGATACCAAGCAGTGGGCACCTTCAGCCACAAAGCAGGAATCAGGCTGTTCCTGCAAGGTGAATGGTGAACAAAGGATTTATAAGGGAAACACTAGAGATGCAGAGTGGGCAGCCAGACATACACTGAATGGAAAGAAAAGATGGGGGTGCATGTTTCTTCCAGCCAGCACACAGGGAAGATGTTTGATCTCAGTCCTTGTCCAGTCCTGACCCTTCTGTTACCGTGGAGTTAGGGGTGCATGATGGACTGTCTCTGAAGGAAAACCACTGTCAGCCTCTCCTCCAAAACAGCCAAGGGCCTCAACCTGGCAGAGTCTATCCTGGGTGTAGGAAAACAGCATTAAGATCCTCAACCTTGCTGTTTGAGAACAAAGGCTTAACAAACCCAGCTCTTCACCATTGTTCATGAGTGCCCTTAAAGCCAACATAGTTTTCCTTTGGAGCACTTCATGATGCTACAATAGAGGAAAAGTAGGGGATTAATGGCAAGCCATCCTACCTCTCTTCAAAATGAACTGCTTGAAAGCCACCTGATGACTTTCTTTGGCAGGGTGGCTGGCAAAGAAAATGCACAGTAGCTGTAGTAGGTGTAAAATTTACAGTTTTTCCTGTATTTCTACATGCTACACTTACAAGAATACTAGGGAGACATGAGCTAAATGGTGCCCTTGAAAAAGAGATACATATCTGGTTAACAAACTTATCTTAAATCAATAGATGGCACTGAAAAAAGACAATGAAAAATACCACACCTGAAGGAAAACCTGTGGTTTCTATACCAAATGAAAACAAATTGAATTATTGATAAGTGATCTAAGCATTAGCAAGTGATGCTCCTTAGCTGCAACAATCCCTGTCCTATGTCTTGTTAACACATGACAGAAGAGACCATTATAGCTTTCTACCTGACTGTGGCAAGACCTCAGCTGTTTCCAGGCCTGGATATTCAGGTAAAGAAAGATAGAAACATTACAGAGAAAACAAAGAGCAAAAAAGAAAGCTGTGAGACATATGGGAAATTCAGCATGGGTGGGTGGGTAGAGAGATGGATGGCTGAAAGGGAAGAAGGGAAGGACTGAGAGTAATTTGTTTCCTGAAAATGAATACTGAAGAAAATACAGGAATGTTGAATGTCTTAAAATATGTATAAACTTGCTATAAGTAGGATGTTGCTCATTTCTTCATCATGACCAAAGGCAAGACGAGAATTTATCAGCTTAAGTTGCAACATGAGAGATTTAGGTTAAATGTAATGATTGTTAAGAATTGGCAGGGGCTACTGAGACTGACTGTGGAGTGGTTTAGGGCTACACAAGACACATTTCTCTCAGTAATGGATATTCACTCCAGCCTGAGGACAGGAGGATGGATTAAAATTAGCTGACCTCCTGAGGTTTAAGCTAAGCCTACCTTTGTATGATTCTACAAGATGAAAATCAGGCATTCTGCAAAAGAGATGTCATCTCAAACCAATATCTCTGAGGCATCCTGCTCTTCCACTGTTGCAATTGGTTGGTAGAGTTTTAGGCCAATTACATGCATCTGCAATTATTTACACAAGTAAAGCAGACATACAAAGCAGCATGTGATGGGGATTTTTTTCAATGTAGCCTTTGGTTTAAGCCAATCAATTAATTTGGTATCTAATCTCTGTTCCCCTTCTTTCCTGGGATTAGTTTAAATATTTGAACATGTTAATAAAGAATTTTAAATAAAAGCTAGAACACATTTCGTTGTAAATCTCTTTGTTTTGCAGAAATGTACTTTGACATTTTGTCAGTAATTAAACAGCTTTTCCCAGGTACTTTATCTAGTGCAGTATTAAAGGCGAGGTCTTGTTGAAATAAGAAAAATATACACAAAAGTCTGGAAACCCCCTTCTGCATTTCAGGATAGAGCTCCTGCCTCTGAATGGAACTTGGAATTTTATTTCAGGAAAATAATGCTGGTTTTTCCTTGAACAATAAAACTTATTCTTTTTGGAGCACAGGGGATGTGCGAGGGATTTCTTTCAGAAGGAATTATAGAAATGCTTACAGAAGATACTATTTTTTAACAACGTGGTTTTGTGGAGTCTTTTAAGGAGTAGGTTTCTCAGGTTCGAGAACTCTGCAGGTCATATAATGAAAAGTAATTAAATCATAACCCATGATTTGATAACCAAAATCTGATAATCTCTAGGAAATGCAAAAATGCATTCAATATGTGTTCTCACATGGCTCTTCCGGGAGTGTTACAGATCCAGGTGCAGCATTTCTTCCTAAAAAAAAAAAGAAAAAAAAATCAACAATCCCTACAAGGTGCAGTGAATACTATTGAAATTAAATTCACTGGAAAATATGTCATGATAGGCTGATTGAATGCTTTCTACTAGATTTGAAGGCACTGCTTGCAAACCCAGCAGTATTTTCAGCAATTTCTGTTCCACTGTGTCTCATCCATGTCCTTGTTCTGTAGGCAACTTAGTCTCCTATGTCAGCCTCATCTGAACACTCTGGACATCCCAGGGAATCCAAACTGGCACAAGGTACTCAAGTTTAAACTCTAGTGCATAATCTGGAGAGGAATTCATCTGAGATGCCTATGCTGTCTCCTTTACAGTGAGGCACATTGCTCCCCACCCCCACTGTCTGGATCTTCACTAATGGAAATTTAGGCACCCAGCTCTGATGTGGAGACCTACCATCAGAGACCTTAACCTGGACCCAATCCCTGCTGTGCCTTTGAGATTTCCCTGTTACTCTGTGAGCACTCAAAGATAATTGCTATGGCTTCTGAAATTACCCCAGCAACCCCCTTCTGTACCTCTGTCAGACCCTGCCTGTTCTGCTGACTGGAGGACATCTAAGTGATCTAAATGTTCTTTAACATTGGGATTATTTTCAATAAAGGCAGAAATTGGATCGCTGATTGTCTTCCAAAGAAACAGGAGCCTGGTTATGACTGGCACACAAATAACAAAAGG
The DNA here is from genome assembly GCA_030060385.1 of Muscicapa striata striata. Classification (NCBI taxonomy): domain Eukaryota; kingdom Metazoa; phylum Chordata; class Aves; order Passeriformes; family Muscicapidae; genus Muscicapa; species Muscicapa striata. The sequence goes on from JAREIS010000031.1 coordinate 4,561,195, forward strand.
AAGCCTTTTGAAATTAAAATTAAAGCCAAGACAGTTACATATCTGCACCTTTTTTTTTTTTTTTTTTTTTTTTAATTAATAGTAGCTAAGTTTCCAGGATGTCTTTCTATACTCCTCCGGCCATTTGTTTTTGCTTCCTAAAAAGCTCTGTGTTGTTTCTCTCCATTATTTAGCAGTTGCTGTTTTCCAGAACAGAATGGCTGTGCTTCAGGTTTTGGCAGGAACAATCCCTTTTTCTATGCTTCATGCTGTTTGTGAAATGCTTTGGGAAACTTTCCACTGAAAAGCATTGTGAAAATGCAAGCTTATTATTACTGCAGTGGGGAATAACAGGTTCGGCTGTCGACTCACTCTGTGAGCAGGTGCCAAAATCCTGCTGGGAAATACTGATGGATTTTGCTGATTCACTGCTGCAGATGGGATGTGTTAGCTGGGCTCTGTGTACCAGGGGTCTGCAGGGACCTGCCTCAGCCCTGCTTAGGGGTGTGGAAATGAGAAAGTGAGCAAGTCTAAGATTTATACTACAGTAGTGCATAAAGCACGGGTTTCCAGAGCCCAGCTCTCAGAAAAGTGGATGGATTTTAGCCTTCCTTCGTGCCTTGGAGCTCTGTTCCGAAGCAAGCTGAGAGAGCCATCTGCTTGCTGACTGCTACAGAGCCCAGCAGTGCTTGTCTCTCCTCCACCTCCCTGTAATTGTTTGCAGCATGCTGAGCTTATCCCGCCTCTCTGCATGGACCCAGGGCCAGAGTTTAACAGATCTGCAGGTGCTGCACTTTGCAAGGCCTCAGTGCCTCCCTGCCCACCATCCTTGGCACAGGGTTCTGGGCTCTCTTGGGAGGGCAGAGGATGCTGCAGGGGGAGGCAGGTTGAGGTGATTGGAGTCTTGAACATGGCAGGGCCTAACACACTAATGTGACCTCTGCACAGCAAATGTGAGGGAGCAAGGGTGGCTTTGTTGTATAGCAAGCAGCATATCTGAGCTGAGCCCCACTGACAGTGCCCAATGCCAGGCTCTACCCCATCTGTGAAGTCAGGACCCATGGAAAGTGTTGGCAGAGCTGGGTGTTTGCTCACAGATCTTGCTGGACACCCTCCCATCCATTTCTGTTGGTCTGGATGGGACATGGTCAGCTATGGAAGCAAAAGCAGCAGTGAACTGTTGTATCCCACTCTTCAGGCAGCCACACTGCAGATTCCCAGGGACTGAGTGTAAGGAAGGGAGAACACTATAAATACATGCAGGAATGTCATATCCCTGATTCCTGGATATGTGTAGAAAATGAGATTTTATATAGAAATGTGGCTTCCATAGTATCCTGAGCCACGCATAGCACTACAGTCTCAGCTGGGGTGTTGTGCAGGGCTGCCTGTCTGTGCTACCACTCAGGTTACTTAAATAACTCCTGTAATGGGTGGAAACAGGGAACACTGGGTAGGGAGAGGCTGGTCAGGCTTGCCAGCAAAGCTGCAGCTTTCTCTAGGAGATGTGCTCATGAGTTGAGAGCTCTGTGGGTATGTGAGGTGCTCTTGCTGATGGGTGCTGCTGGCTCCTGGGGCTGGCACTGCTGTGGACAGTGTCTGACACACAGGACACAGCAGCACATAAACACTTGCTTGGTGTGACTGACCCCAGGAAGCACCTGCATGCTCAGGGCAGCTGTGTCACCTCATCTGCCCTTTTTTGCTTTGAGGATGGTCACCTTTGCCATGCAGTGCATCCCTGGAGCCCCACTCCTGTCCCTCTGGCAGAGGGCACTAGGACCTGTGGCTGGGGACAGCTGAACTGAGGTGCTCAGGAGCAGGGATAGCTGTGCTGAGGAGCAGCAGCGGGGACCTGCCTCGGTGGGTGTGACTGGTACTGCTCTTGCTGTTTTTCTTACTTTCATGAGAGTCACTGATCCCTCCTTGTCTCCCATGAACAGCCCTCCAAGCCTGACCATGGAGCACATGGCTCTGCCATGGCTGTTGTGGGATGTGCTGTGCCTCACTGTGCAGCTCCCTATATTTGACTGGGCCGCTGAGGGAGGCTTTGAGCTGGGAAAATGCCCTGGAAAATGGCAGGCACCTCTGCTATAGACATATAGCTCAGACCCAACAGCAGTGCTTAGCAAAAGCACCTGGTACCCTGTGGAAATGTGCATAGCAGATCTGGAAATGTCAATGTGTCTCCAGAGTACTATGAAACGCTGTCAGTATCTCTCCTAAGGTGCAAGGAAGAGAACTGATAATATTTCCTCCCTGTGTTTTGAACTGCTAGTGAGACTGGTGGTTTGCACTTAGGTCATGTTGCTTCTTCTGCTGTCCACCCAGGTGGACATCCAGGGGACCTGGACAGCCTGGGTACTCTCTTCTGGCACACAAATTGTCCCAGGTGTGCAGTGCTTTGCCCCTGGCTCCTGTGACAGGCAGCCTTTATTTGTCCATGCCCCTCTGAGCATGGGGAGAGAGTTTTAAGGGCTGCTTCAGGAGAATGGATAAGGCTCAGAAATGCTTAATGCAGCCTTTCTGCTAAACAGGTTTGCAGATAGCAGGAACAGCAGGAGGAGAGAGTGTCAGGCAAATAAGAATCAACAGACATTCAGATGAGTGCTGTGACAACACGGGAACTGCATCCTCACTTATTAGTCAGCATTGTTGAATGTGTTTTAAAATAATTTAAAAGGGAGGAGGAAAACTGCAAAAATCAGTTTGAAGAATCTCCCTTAGTGTGATGTTTCTGGACTTAAGGTACTCTTTCCAAAGAAAGTAGTGACAGCATTAAAAAACTCCTTTGATTTTAGCAGCAAGATTTTTACCTTTGTATCTAAATTGATTCTGAAGACAGAATCTGAATTACTAAAATTAATGTAATCAGATAGAAGTAGACCTAGGTAATAAGCATTCATTGTCAAGTGAAAATCCTACAAAAATTGGATTTCCTTATGTTAGTTAAGTTTATCACTTTTCAAAGGAAAAATTGTAATGCGGGAACATCTAGTAATGTCCCAAAGTGTCATGGACATGTCTCAGCTGTGCCCTCCCTCTTCAAGTCTCCTTTTCCTGGCAGTTCACTCTCCCCTGATTCTTCTTCACATTTCTTCACATGGATGGAGGAGCCAACCACATTTTCACATCCTTGAGTATTCCACTTTTAGCAGCCATTTCCTCATTTTTCTTCATAAGGAAGCACTTTTCTTGCTCTGTACTTCCATTAAGAAAATGTACAAGCCTAATAGTTACTAAAAGAAAGTGACTAAGGCTATCCTAATGTTTTTATGGATTCATTAAAGGTCTTATTAATACTTCTCCATATTGGAAAAAATCTAATTTTTTACTTGTGACATAATCAGGAGCTGTACCCTAGTTTTCAGGGGTGAAGCATTTGCACGTTAACCTTTCCTTCTGCTTTGAACAATCATTCTTATAAACTTGCTGAACTACAAATCAACCCAGAGCTTTTAAAGGAGGCTCATTTTCTCCCAAGGTCTGTTGAACCCTCTCTTCATGCTTTGAACTGTTTTTCTGCATAGCTGAGCTGGAACCAAGAGGCCTTGTGGAAATGTGCCAGGCTAATGGCACCTTCATCCTTCCATTTCTGGACTTCCCATGTCCTGGGGCTCTCCTGTGCCATGATGGGACTTTGCTGTCAGGGCCACAGCTCTGCTCACTGAGGGTCCTTGGGACTGATTTTCAGCTGCTGCTCCTTATTTGCTTGCTGCTCTTTGCTTCCTGCTTGCTTCAGGTACTGATCTCTTCCCTCTTGTGACCAGTGAGAGGACCCAAGGGAACAGCATGAAGCTGTATCAGGGGAGGTTTAGGTCAGATATCAGGAAAAGGTTTTTCATCCAGAGGGTGGGTGGGAACTGTAACTGGCTCTCCAGGGAAGTGGTCACAGCACCAAGCCTGGAAAAGCTCAAGAGTCTTTTGGACAATGCACTTAGGAACATGGTGTGACTCTTGGGGACAAGCTGTGCAGGGCCAGGGCTTTGGTAATCCTTTAGAGTCCCTTCCAACTCAGGATATTCTATAATTTATGCTCATGGTGGCAAGAGCTAGAAAGGAGTTCTGGGAAAAATTGGGATTCTGGAGTAGCCCCAAGACACTCTTGTGTCAGCCCAGCAGCCAGCCTGCCTCAGAGGGAGAGCCACAGGGGAAGAGGCTGCAAACTTTACTGCTGGGATGGGGCTGGAGATGATCCCTACAGCCTGCCCCACACCCCAGCACTGGGAAGGGAGATGGGTACCCACATGTTCCCAACCCAGGGGTGATAAGCAAATTTTTAATTGGTTTGGTGACAAGAGCTAGCAGCTAAAGGAAAGCAATAAAAGTACAAGAGCATAAAAAGCAAGGATATAGAGAGTGATTTATGGCACCCTGGATCTGTTCACCACTTACTGGGGCTGCAGCATGAGCAGGTGATATTAATGTGTGAATGTTAACCATGGTGTTGCACAGAGCACCCCAGCACTCCTGACAGCCGCACGTGAGTTATTTCAGAAACCCATGGCATGTCTCTCCCATCCTGATGCATCTCTTAACAATGATACTCCATAAATCCCTGGTTTATAAATTCACTGCCAATGGAGGAAAAAAGTGTCGGTCTGTAATCTGTTGTCATGGAAATAGTTGGGAAGTTCAATGTGCAGAGATGTGTAACTGGGTTGGGAAAATACAAATGGGCCCGTCTTGATTTTTGTCTCTTGAATTCCTCTGCTCTGGAAGTAAAGATAGAGGTTACATCAGAGCCTCAGGGAGCTGCATTTACTTTCTGGACAGATGCATTTTGCTAGCCAAGAAAACCACAGCCAACTTAATCCTGGTGAAATGCAGCACTACATTTTCTCTTGGATGCTGCTTCTCACCTGCCTTGTGCTTTCTGCCTGGGAACAAAATATCTTTTATGAAAGAATCCCACACAAGATGAAAAGTGAGACAAGGACAAGCAAAGATAAAATGAAAAATAAATGTTAGAGGAGGTGAGTACAGAGAGGGAATATTCCATTTACACTATTATGGAGGTTTTAATTTCCTGAAAATATTTTATATGCCAGGCAGGGACATGAGCAAATGGCAGTCACACATTATCAGGCCTCTTATCATCCTTGATTTTGCTCAGCCATACCTGAATGGCTTAGTTTTTCAACAGTTTAGTAACTAAATTAAAAAAAGAAAAAAGCCCCACATTTTGGTTCAGGATAACATATGATTGTTTTTTCATTATTTCTCAATCAGGTGAATTTTAGAATAAAAAACATCCTCTCAAAATAATGCACTGGAACAATTTATTCTGAAACTGTCAAAGCAAAATATCAAGGAAATATCAAAAATGTCTCACTCCTGCATTTTTCCCCATTTATCTGTAAAATCTAGCACCAGTCTCTAGCATAGCCCTCACTGGAAAGTGAATTTTTCATTTGTTCTACTTACTATTCATCAAAACAAATCCTGTCTCTTTCTATTGTAGTTATTTAATACACAGTGAGCTGCCATTCTGCCGCTGCAGTGATAAATCCTTCATCCCCTTTTATGGTGGCTCCACAGGGGCCAGTAAGATGCAAAAACATTGGGTTGTTGTTTTGGTTCTTTTTTTAGAAGCACTAGGAGGTAAATTTCTTGAGGGGTGCCAGGACATGGAGGCTGAGCTCACATCAGGGATGTCCACCTGGGAGTGCTGGTCAGTAGCAGCATGTCACAGTGTCACAGAGGGGACAGCACCACTGCCTGCTTGCCCCTCCTGCACTCTGTAACAGCAGGGCTGGAGGACAGGATTTATGACTCTGCAGAGGATTTTGCAGCATGGGACATGGGCAGGGGATATCCCAGGCACTCTTCTGACTGAGGCATTGTCCCTTAGCCCACCAGTGACAGCAAGGACACAGAAGGAGCATATTCCGGACAATTTCAAGTAGAACCACAAGCCTGGACTTCTGAAAAGGTGAGCTCTCATTTAGCCACACAACAAGGGCAGAGTTTCATTCCTATTAAAGGGATAAGAATGCAGTGGGACTACCAGTCTGAAACGTGGCACCAAAGCTAAGTGGCCCTGCTAGAACTGACCATCTGGGAGGGGGCCAGTGAGACCCACATGCCTGCAGCTCCCCTGATTGCCCATCTTTCCAGGAATGTTTGGCACTGATGCAAACCCAGGAGCACCTCCCTCCAGTTTCTGTTAAGCACTTCAGCTTTTCCATGGAAAGCTTTTGTATTGTAATTAATTGAAATCCACCTGGGTTTCCTTCTGGTCACTACTTTAATAAAAAGCTTAAATAATCAATACATAATTTTAACCAGCATTTCTTTTTCACACCTGTTTTTCCCCCTTGCCCAGCCATTGCTGTGCCATCACCAACTAACAGCCTGATTTAACTCCCTCCTGCCATGATTTATGTTTAGGAGCAAACACGGAAAGAGAACTGCTTTGGAAAAGCTATCCTTGAAGTCCCAGTCCACAGTAGTTTTCTTTTTTCTTCTTCTTCTTTTTTTCTTTTTTTGAGATCAGAAAAACATAAATTGCAGTATATCTTCAAAGTGTTTGGGGTTGTTTGCCACAATGACTCATACCAGCTTTAATGAGAGTCACATGCTAAACTCCCATGCAACACTTGGGAAGTTTTAAAGTGCCACTGCTTTGTGCAAGAGCCCTGAATGAGAAGCTACTTTTGTTTTCCTGCTCCATAGCACTGGCATTGCCCAAATCCCAGCCCTCCAGTAGTAAAGTGCTGGGACAGAGTGAGTAAAATCCAGGTGGGGAGGCAATGCTTCTGCCAGGCTTCCCTGACTGCTGCCTGCCATCTCTCCCCACCTGCTAGCACAGCAGGCAGGTGAAATCAATGCTGCATCAATGCCCTGCCAGAGCCCCCTGAAAAACAGAGACAGGCTGATGATGGATGTGGCACTGAGGTATTTACATTACCTCTCCTGCACTAGTGCCTGCCAGTTAGCTGCCCTTTTTTTGCTGGGTTACATGTATTTTCAGTGGTGCCTATCTCTTCCCTGGTAGTTCCCAGTAAAGCTTCTTGTTATGGAGCCTTGAAGTCATTGCCATTATCTTGCCATCTTGAAATACAGCAATATAGCTACCACTGGGAAACAAAGGGGGAATTATGTTTTTTCTTGAGAAAAGAGCTCGCCTGACAACATGCAGGGTTCTTCCAATTTGAACAAGAAAAGAGCAAGATCTCCTGCCCTTCCCCACCCTCCTTCCCTGGAACAAGTCAAGGATTAGTCTGCTGTCAGGTCAAATGGCTGACTGTGATTTAGAGGGATAAAAACCATGTTAAAGCAAACTAAGAGCAGATTGTTCCAAGTGCACACATGGCTAATCCTTGCCTAGGACTAGGCAGCCTAGGCACTGCCGATATGAGAATCTCTCTGGGTTTCTTTGAAGTATGGGCAAGTATATTAAAGTGGGAGGAAAGCACCGACTCCTTCAGGTGGTGATTTGTGTTTATTGGCTGTGATTTTTATGAGTTGGGGAAAGAGGTAGAAATGCCAGTGTATGGTAATTGAAATGTACGGGGTTGGTGTAAGAGACTGTTTCACGACCAAGGGAAGGTGACAAAGCCCTTTAAGAGGAATGTTTTTCAGTGTTCACTAATGTTGCTGTATAAAGGGTCCTGGTGCTAATGCTGCCTTTAATGGTGTAAGTGCAAAGCCATGAATCATCCATCGGACGATTATAGCAATACATACTCGACCACTCAGAGCTGGGACCCTGCAGCATTTTAAAACACTTGCTTTAAAAAGCCTCTCAGTGCTGCAGAAGGGATGAGGGATCCATACAGACAACACTGTCTGCTACATCTCCCCTGGACTGCTTTGTTGGCTTCCTTACTTTTTGAGGTGTTGCCTCATCCTAATTAGGGTGGGAAGCAGAGTCCATGCTGAAAAACAGCTGGCCCATAGCAGTTTCCTCTGTCTGCCATTGTCAAGCTACATTCACTAGTGAGTTATGCATGCCTTGAGCTGGGAAAGAAAAAACACGTGGGATGTAAATCTGGCAGTCAAGGACCCCAGTGAGGTTTCTCAGTGGTTTCAGCAAGCCATTTATGCAAGCAGGAGCTGCAGGAGCAGGTCTCAGCCATACACCTTCAGCCTGACAGCGACAGCAGTGCTGCAGTGCCTTCCTGTGCATATGGCTATTTTCCTTCCTGGAAATGTTGCACAGATAGGACTGAGGATTTTGGATATTTTTCCAACAGCCCAGCTGGCATTATGTCTCTGCTGGATATCCAGAAATGCTGGACAGAGGGCCAGTGCCTTGCAGATAAATCATCTGTGCGGTGCACGTGCCATGAGGCCAGCGTGGCTGGGTGTTTATCACTCAGGCTCTCTCCCAGGCTGCAGATGGCTGTACAGATGCAGTAAATCAGCCCCATCCTGACTGCCCATGCAGCACATCTGGGAAGGCCAGCCCAGCAGCGCTCCCTCCCAGGGCTGCACAGAGCCCTCCCCACGCTGCTGGCCTTCCTGGCCCAGCACTCAGAGTCTCACCCTGCAGGGAAGCTGAGAGAAGGCTGGAAATCTTTTCATCTGTTTTATTTTCCAGCAAACGTTTATTCAGCCATTTCTCTCCTCTTAACAAAGCAGGAAAATGAGTGAGGTGCTGGCAAAGTCTGGGAGCATCCCTGGGTGCTCTGCCCAGCCCCCACACTGCATCCCCCCAGCCAGCACTGAAGGACCACCCATCCCATCCCATCCCATCCCATCCCATCCCATCCCATCCCATCCCATCCCATCCCATCCCATCCCATCCCATCCCATCCCATCCCATCCCATCCCATCCCATCCCATCCCATCCCATCCCCTGCTTCCTCCTTCCTCATCCCCCAAAGTTTGGAGAGACTGTCTATAAAACAGGGTTTAAACGGTGCTGTGTGGAAGGAGGGCTGGCATGAAACCTGTCCCATCTGGAGGTGTCTCAAAATAAAGATGAGGAGAGGAGGGGAAGGGAGGGGGGAAAGGTGGTGGGTTTGCAATTGTCCACAATGACAAGTGCCAGGACAAGAGCAGCACACCAAGGGGCAAAGGCTGGAGGTGAGGTGGGTGCTCCCCTGGGATCCCCTCTGCACAGGGACCTGAGACAACCCCTGAAGCTCTGCAAGGCACCTGTCAGCTTTCACCCCCCTGCAAGGCCCCTGTCAGCTTTCACCCCGAGTGAAAGCACAAATTGCAGTAACCCCTTGAACTGGTGGGCCAGTGACCCTTTGCTGCACCAGAATCCCAGACAGGGCATGAGGATGTCACTTCAGTCCTGTGGCCAAACCTTCTGAAGGTACAGCTCAATATGGGCAGCATTTGCTTGTATGATTGGTTTCTTTTTATTTCTTCCTTCACATACTTTTCTGGGAAATATTCTGCCTGACCTTGACAGCTGGTTAAAAAATTTGGTTGCATGGTTTCTTGGCACAACGTGCAGAATTTGTCTGAAGCAGACTGTTTCATAGGAAACATTGACTATTGCCACCAAGTTTTTTGAGAGGGAAATTTTGAGACATTTGGAAAAACTGCAACTATTTGTGGTCAATTGTCAGTCCTCTTGCCGTGCTGAAGCCTCCCCCTACAAGCAATTATTTTAAATACTAGAATATGCAAAATATTTGGATAGTCAAAACAATATAATCAGTGGTCTTCAAAGAAAATGATTTCAATATTTCAAAAAATTCTATACACAATTCCCAATATTCATTGGTTTATTAGTTTTTAGAATTAAAACATGATGTCAAAATTTGTGCTCAAATAACAAATATCAACTTAACAACCCAGGGAGATCAAATTAAATCAGATGTTGGGGGCTTCTCTTTGTTCTTCACTGTAGTTCTACAGCACTTGATTTCAGGTCATCCAGTGTGTCTCTACATACATGAGAGACAAATATCATCATAGCTGTATGTGTATATGTTATCTCATCAAATATATAGCCAGATTTAGGAAGTAAGAGATATGAAAGGAACCTCAACTCAGCCAAGGGGAAGACAGGCACAGTGTATTGTTCATTTTGTTGAAAGATGGGAAGAAAATAATGCTTTGAGTAAGATAGTGAAAGTCATGTCAGAAACTAGATTATTATTATTATTATTATTATTATTATTATTATTATTATTATTAATGGAGAACCTGCTGCATGGACAACCTGCTAAGGTCTTCTTAGAGGGGCCTAACCAATGGTTTAAGAAGTGCTTTGTTTTCTGGATTAATGAATATTCATGTCACTAATGAAAGAAGGCTTTAGTAGAAAAGGCTGAGCTCATCCTGGAGTACAGGGATCCCCATGGTTGGATTGCAGTCCTAGGGAATGGGCAAAATCCTCTCAGGCAGACTGTGGGTGTGAAGTTGGGTTTCCAATAAATATTGACTGCTCTCTGAGCTGAACTGGGCACAAGGAAATTTTGCAGGAAATTTTGTGAATCCAGCTTTTACCCCCTCAGCTTCTGTGAAATGAACAAAAATCAGCATATTTTAGATTGTTTTACTGAAATTGAAAATTATCTTCTTTTTACTTTGGTGAGGAGAAAAAAAGTAAATATTATTTAAAGTTGATCAGGCCCTACATTTGGATTCTTCTTCTGGATTCACCAGATCATCTGGTGAACCAAAAGAATGAATCAAAGTTAATCAAAAGATGCTCCTGTAGTGCTACCTGAGCCTACAGTGCTGGTCAACATATTTCCTTTGCTAACTGATGATAGCTAACTAAGATGCTTACTGGTTTTTTCTCCCATTTAAGTCTTTTTTGGTGTCTAGATACAAACTGGGAATCTATCACATCCAAGCCTACAGTTTGATGACCAGTTATTTCATCAACATGGAATAAATGGAGAAAAATAGTCATTTCTCTTGGTCATTCCTGGTATCCTCCAAGGAGGTATTTCTGTGTGAGAGAAGTTCATTGGCTTAGCTAGATTGTTTATTACTATCCTTTGTATAATAAAGTCATCAGTCAGGGTGGAAAGGGGCTAGGGAGAAGGGAGAGCCAAATCATTGCAAGAGAATTTATGCGTAGATAGTTTTATATTGCTTCCCTTTTATTTTTAAATGTTGATTGGAGTATGAGGTCCAATAAGATATACAGCCCTGTAGCCATACACATGTGTTGTTATAATGCAGCCTTTCATTCAAAAAGGCTGGCAATGCTTAGGGTGGCAGATTTATTACGTGTACCACAGGTTAAGGATCATAGGTCATTTTGCAAATATCCTTTTCAGGTGTCTGTAAATTCCTGCAAAAACACACACAAAGTGCAAGAACACTCAGAAGAGTTATTTTTTTATTACCTTCCTGACTTAGAGCCCAAGTGAAACAAGATAAACTTGTCCTTACTGGGAACACTGGGAGCGAGTTGGCCTCTCAAAGGTGGGAGTCCTCTGCTGTCCTAGATGGTTGCAGCACCAAAAGTTCTCTCTTCCCTGCATGTAGGCCTCTATTTCATTTCACAAGATGCCAGTGCAGACCATAAACATCCTCACTCATGAGAAAAGTCTGCTTTTAACTCCCACTCAGACCATGTACCTTCACCAGGAGGTAGCACAACCAGCCCTGACCCCACTTCCCACACATCCAGTGTTTAATGGGAGCTTAACTGTATCCAGCCTGAATTTTAGATTATTTTTGATTGCTTATGCAGATGATCAGGCAGTAGCTAATGTGGGGCCAGGCATGCAGGGCTGGCCATGAGCACAGTTCTGAGAGCTGCCAGCCCCCTTGCAGAAGTGTCCCCCAGCTCCCCTTGGCCACAGGGCAGCCCCCCAGCATCTGCAGAGTCCCTGCTCAAAGAGCCTCCCTGGTGCTGGCCAGAGCCACCTGCTGCCTGGCCAGCCTGCAGCAGGGGGGGCTCCCCGTGGTGCCAGCTGCCCCCCAGTTTCACCAGCTCAGAGCCAAAGGTGCTGCAGTAAGTCAGTCATGCTGCCCCTTCCCCTGGAGGGAAAGGCTCAGAGCCATGCTGAGAGATGTGATGGGCTCCCCTGCTGCAAGTGGGCAACTCCCACTGGAAATCCCATTGCAATTCCTTTGCAATTCTCAGTGTGATTTCCAATGCAATTCCCAGAACATTTCCCAGTTCAATTTCCACTGTGATTGCAATTCACTTTGCAACTCCCAGTGCACTTTGCACTGTGATTTCCATGGCAATTCCCAGTGCAATTCCCACTCTGATTCCCACTGTGATTCCCCCTGCATTTCCCAATGGATTCTCACTGACTCCTTTTGCAGTTCCCCTGCTGGTCCATCACTGAGCCTGGGTTTTATCTCAAGGCCCATGGCCTGAGAGATGAAAAGGACCCGATGACTTTTTTTTTTCCTAATGTAAGATCTGGCAGCAGAGCTAGCCAGGGGCATTAGTGGCATAACATGAATAATAGTTTCTGACAGAAGGAGGTCACACAGCCCATTTCAGCCTGTCCACCTACGTGGAGGAAAGGAACATGACGAGGCAGGAACACTAAGTTCTTGTCTGAGTTTTCTGACTGTTCACTGTGCTACTGTAGATCCTTTGGCACCCATTCAAGCTTCATTGCATGTTAATTAATGTAGCTGGTAAGACTTCCTTCTTTTAAACCAGAAAAGGAGTATTTTGCTGACAAGATGCCTCAGTTTCCTTCCAGTATAGGTTTTGGCTGTAATTGTGGAAAGTCTTTTTCTGTGAAAACAATGTCATCTTACTCAGTGGCATGGCTCTATATTCACCAGAAGCAATGGCTTTGATCAATTAATTGAATTAACCACCAGTTTGATAAAGTTATTCACACAAATAAAAGAAAAGGTATTTTGATCACTTCAACACCAAGTTCTGCATTCTGAAAATATCTGGGGTTTTGTTTCTCAGCCATTCCTTCTTATCAGTCAGTATGGCATTCTTTTTCCTGGATGTTCATGTCTTAACTAGAACTGATCAAACTCTACAGGGAAACCTTGTCTGACCTGAGAAGATACTTGTTTTGACCTGATGAAGGTGATCCCAAGGTGCTGTCAGGTGGTGTTCTCAGTATTCTCAGATGCAGATTTATCTCTCTGCACTGACACTGTGGTGACTTGTAAAATAACATTTTGATTATCAGAATCAGTATTTTGGCCAGATGGGACCTTCTTGCCATGACCCAGGGCCCTGGTAGATGCTGTGCCCTCCCCAAGGTGGCTCTTGGCTTGGTGCTGCAGCACAGCATTTCTGCCCCCTCCTTTCTATGCTGCACCTGGGAAGGAGACCCTTTTCTTGATCCTTCATGTGTGGCTTTCATTACTGCATTTGTTGTTTGTGTTCATTTGTGCCATGCTCCATTCTGTGAGCCTGTTTTGCTTCAGGGTTATTTGGCTGTGTGGGTTATGTGTTTAACTGTACAACTCTCTTGTTACATCATATTGGCTTATCACTCTAATGGGATTTTATCACAATCAGTAACACCTCCCAATATCCTACATTTTTATGTGACTTTGTTAAACACTTCCTTTCTAAGGTGAAGAGCTTCAGACATGACTCAGTGCTCATTATTTAAAGCATATATGAAGAGAGATGGAGATTTTTTTCCATAAAGTATTTTTTTAAAATAAGCTAAAAATATCCAACACTAGTTTGAAGAAGGTGTTGCACACATTTTTCATAACACCTCATCTACTCTGAAAGGGTTAAAACCCTATAGATAAGCCTTCCCTTACCACATAGGTCCTGTTGTTTGGGTTGCAGGAAAAGCTGTGCATATCTTTTGTGATCCTTCAGCTTCTTCCCTGAACTCTGTGCTTGGGCAGCAGAGCGCAAGGATGTGGCTGGGAGGCTGCAAAGGGCAGTTTCATAACATGCACAGTCCTGTGAGCACAGGCTCCCTTCCCTTTTGCTCTAAAACACTGACTTTTTGCAGTGCTGTGAAGTAAGTTGGGGGGCTTTTTTGGTAGTATTGGGTATTAATGGCAGCACGATATTCAGAAGAGTGGAAAAATGTCAGTGAAGAGATGCACTTCAGTCCTCATCACTAATATTTTATATTTCAGAATAGTCCTAAGTGTACTGGTAATGCTAATATTAGAGTTACTACACTTCATTCAAAATGAATCTTTACTTTTAAAGGAAAATCCCTGCTGAAGCCAAGTTTTGAGATGTCAAATTTTGTAGCTGTTCCCACTTCTACCACAGTTAGAGAAACATATCACAATGAAGTTTTTGAAATTACCAGAGTTCAGGTTGCTGGAGTCTTGCTGTGATTCAAAATCTCCAGACTCTCTTAAAAATCACCCTTTATTTGCTACTCCACTGTCTTCACTCAAGCAAAAATGCGCTTCATTCATTTCTTTGCAACTGATCCTTATTTAATTTGGCAAAGAGGGAAGCACAACTTGGTTCAACTTGTTCAAAAGTGATGCAGCATTTTCTCAGCATTTGCGTTGAGCCGTGTCCTTGAATTTGCTTTGTCTGATCAGCAGCCATTTCTCAGCCCAACTGTACTCCTGGCACAGCCAAATTGGGCTGGGAATGAGCAAAGCCAACTGAAGATCATGTCTCTATCCAGCAAAATGCCTGGTTCCCTAGCTACAGACAGGGATGTGCCAGAAACCCCAGCTTAAGTGAGAATTTTGTGCTAAGCACTAAGGTCACGGTGACCTTCACAAAGATTACTTCATGCATTTTTATTTCAGTAGGTGTCAACAACCGTGCTGAGATAGCTTGGTTTTTGCTGCAGCCTGAAAAGGGTAGGGGAAATTAGACACTTTGCATTGGCTGGGATTTTAAATGGAAAAGTCCTGCTCTCTTTTTGTTTGCTCAGCTTAATACAAACCTGCTTTTGCTTTTATCTTATCATGACATTCAAATTCAGCACAGGAGCTCAGCAGGGCAGCACTGACTCCAAGGCAGACCTCTATCTGCAACCTTTTGAGCTTGCCCTTTCACAGCTACCTCTTGGTTTTATTTAATACAAACTAACCCCACCAAGGCACCTGCAGCAGCCCGACCAGACCACAGCTTTGTCCCTGAGCTGGGCACCCAGCCCAGCCCACCTGGCTGAGCATTCCCTCCCCCCACCCCTCCTTGCCCCAGGGACTGGCATGCAGGCTCCCCCACACTGATCTGAGTCCTCCGTGGGACAGTGGGCATGAAAATAAAATCATGAATAGAAGATTAAGATTTCATCAAAAAGCTTGGTTGGCAGAAAGTTCAGCCTCTCAAATCAGCTTGAAACATGAATCATGTCACTGAGCTGCACAGAAATACCTGACTCTACCTGGCCTGCGGGTGCAATAACCCAAAAAGTTGTGAGTGTGATGTAATGGCTTCAGAAAGCAAGCAAGAAGCGCTTCTATCAAGCACAACAGCGATAAATCAATGTTATTTGAGAGCATTAACTCTTTCCAAGCTGTTTGATTTCCCCTTGCTCTCCTGCCTTTCAAAATTATGTCCTCAGTGCATAACTACACAGTAAACAGGTAGTAGTATAAAAAATATAATCAAAATGTTTTAATGTGAGATGTTGTTCACACAGTGTAAAGAATTTCTAGGAACAGCACCTTGGCTGCTTCAAACAGAACTGTGTAAGTCATGGTTTGTCTTGTGTTTGTGTTTGTCCTATTCCATATTCATACAGCACTTTTCTGGCATGGGCATTTATGGAAATTGTATTCAAAAATGTGCCTAAGAACTAGGGAGAAATTAATCTTACAGGAATCATATTTCCTGCTGAAATATCAGTGTGGCAGGAATCAGAAGATCAGAAATGGTGTCCTGCAGTTTGTGGTAATGATGACCACCTTACAGCTTTCAAATATTAAACACCTGTAGAACAGTATTTAGAATCAATTGAGCCTCTGAATTTAAGATTTGCAATGTCATTCAGATAATCAAGTATATCTGGAGGACCTGACTCTTTCACTACCACAGGTATCCTCAGTCCACCAAATTATTCATTGCCAGCCACTCACTTTTCTCAACTCCAAGGGTCTGTTCCATCTGGAAGTAACTTTTTCTGATTGCATCTTCTTCTGATGTGCATCTGGATTTTCCCTTCATAAAATAATACTCTTCAGCACTAAACACACTATCATTGCACTATATCTCTTGACTGACTTTTGGTATTGGGATTTAAACTAAGAGTATCATGCACAGACATTATTCAAACAAACTCATATCCCCAAGTTTTTAAGAAAGAACAACAGCATAAATTCAAGTGTTGTAACATGCACCAGAGAGGTGGATCTGGACACTGAAGTTGTAATAAGACATTTTCCTGTTCTGTCATTATTACCCCAAATTCAGCTTGCAGTTAGTGAAAACTGGCTACTCTGTGAAATTGCTGTCCCCTATCAGCCCAGTTTTTCATAGGTTATTGAGCTCAGCCCTAGGTCAGTTAGATGCAATTTGACTCCTTTAAAAGTAAGATTGTCTGCTCAGTCAGTTCTAGGTTAATTCAAAGGCTCTGTATTTCTGGGGAAGTCTGGCAGAAAAGCATAAATAATTGGTTTTTTTGTACACCTCTGGTAAGAAATCAAAAGAATTTTGGTCTACTATCTATCAGCAATATTTTTTGAGATAAAATATACATGGTATTTTTCTCTCCTTCCTATCTCCTTGCTAGTCTTGAATGACCAGAATAAAGCTGCTGCTTTGCAAACCCACAGGCAGAGTATTGCTTGCAAGCATTGGCCATGATGATTCTAGGATCAGGGTAGAGGTTAGGGAGGGTTTAGGACATGTGCTGTGCCTTGAGGACATCCCAATATGTTTCTGTTCATTTTTTCTTGCATATTTCTTATTGTAGCATCTGTCTGCTGCATCTTGGACATGAAGACTGACAGTAAGTCCAACTTACTGTCAGTAATGTGTTAACATCACTCTCTGTGCTGCAGAGAGCTCAGGTGAAGTTTTAGTGCTGAAGTTGGCATTGTTGGGTTAATGGTTGGACTTGATGATCTTAGAGGAATTTTTCAAACTAATTAATTCTATGATTCTGTGTTCATCATATGTACCAGGCCCCTTCAGAGAGAAGAAAAATTGGTCTTTTATACTGTTTTTTTATCCCTCTCACACCAGCTCTATAACAGTTGGTGCAAAAGACTCATATATGCTTGAACAATTGTACTCTTATCCAAATTTCCCTGTTTTCTTTTCCATCTAAGATAAAGTAACTTTATATTTTCTTCTTAAAACTAATCCCAGTCATTCTTCCTCTTCACCTGGCCTTCCAGGTTTCTCATACCTTTCTCCCAGTCTACTTATTTATCGGTTCCATAGCTCTTCCATCTCTCTGTCTTGAACTTCTGACATTTTCCTGGAAAAGTTGAGGCTTTGACCTTCTGTGTATTACTAATAATATTACTTATTAGAAGTAAAATGTAATAATACCTTGCAAAAATATGATAAGCCAAGGCCCCCTTCGTCTCCAGAGCATATTGTCCTCTGCTGTCCTCATTTGTTTGGTCTTAACTCAGAAAGGTTCTGGGCTTTCTTTGGGCTAGCTAAGGACTAGCTGGGAGGAAGCTCCCTGCCTGTAGTTCCTCTTGGTGTTCAGCAGCCCTAGGCCTGTGAGGGGCCAAAGTTGTGACCCTCTCCACTAGGATGCCCCCTAATGTCATGATCCAGAGCTCTGTCTAACCTCTCAGAAGTGACAGCCTAGGAAAAGCTAGCTCACACCCCCACCATCTCCCTACAGACAGCATGGAGGTCATCCTGTACTTACCAGGTTCTAATGTTTTATTCCTGATATCACATCTGCTTGTTTCAAATTTGCTTCCAGTCTGGGATATTGTGCCAGTTCCCTTCCCAGGAGGAGTCCCTGGAGGCACTGATCCACCTCTCCCACCCATCTCCATCTTTACCTGCCTGCAGCCCAGATACCAGACAGGGAAAGCGAGTTACACAGGGAGAAGCAGCACAGAAATTGCAGTTTCAGACTCCAGGAAAGACAAAATTAATGAATACACACAAAACTGCCACTGAGCATGGGCTAGTCCATGCCACTGCCATCCCCCTAGACATTCCCCTTTGAAATGACACCCTCGCTCCCTTCAGCCATTCACCCTCAGCACTCTGATTTCTATGACACTAGCACTGTATTGCTTTACATTTAGGACATTGAGGTCACAGAAAGTGCTTTGTACCATGAAGAAGTTATCTCCACTTGACTGAAAGCTTTCTGCAACTACATATTGCATCCAGTGTTTGCAGTCACTGATCCATTATTTGTAAGAGGGACAAATCCTACCCTTTGCTTTTCGGCTGACTGAAGATTTAACCTCCCTTCACTGAAAGAAAGCATGACAGTGTGAAGGATTTCCAACTATATTTCTGGTTTAGTTTTATTATTATTATTATTATTATTATTATTATTATTATTATTATTATTACTACTACTACTATCCTTATTGTTGTCTTTTTGTGTCTGCTCTAGCTGTGACATGTAGAGCTTGTGCAGCCAACACCACTCAGCATGGCCCAGTTATTTTTCAGTGATGCTGCAAGAGAGGGGAAGCATCTATTCCCACTATCCTATTTCATTAAAAGGCACTGCATTTTATGACTTCTCCACTCCAGCTGCAATGATTCTGTGCCAGGTGCTGGAGCTTATTCCCCTCTCTCCTTTGCCTGCAGAAGCAAACCAGTGCTGATCTGCAGAAGTTACAGGTAGGATGTTAATCAAAACCATAGTGGAGAGCCAAAAGTAGTTCCTAGAGCAGGAAACAGTTTGAAGAATGTACAAGATCATTATTTTACCTATGAATTTAGTAAACCCACCTACACCAGAGGATATGAGAAAGAGGAAAAGAGCATTATGTAATCAAGCCTAATGTTAATGGCAGTTTTCCATAAAAACATAAGTTCTCTTGGGGTCAGTTGCTATTCCTTTTCCTGCAAAGGCTAGTTGCTAAGTGAATGAAAAATATTCAGTTTCCATTATAGTTTAAAGCATACACATGTGTACATGTGCATTTAAATGTGCTGCATGTATGCATGATCTTTTACAAACATATCTTTCCTAAGACTACTAAATATCCTGGTGTGAGATGAAATATTTTCTTTAAATGATCATAAAAGGTGTTTCTAAAATGTCACCACTTATATAATTTTCCCAGCTTGCCCCACAGTTCACTTCAGACTGAAACTAATTTAAATTACTTCGTAGCTCCCAGCAATAAAAGGAATTTAGTAATTTGCAGTTCATTTGCCCTTGCTATTCTTGGAATCGGTATTTGAGGTTGTCCAATCCTTTGCATTAGGAAATGTGTGGAGTGCGAGTAGCAGTCATGTCATGCCTGGCAGATTTTGCCAAGGAAACTATTGGGTTTTGCAGCTTTGAAGTTCTGGGGATAATTGACATGTGCTCCATTCCCACAGAATAGCTGCGATCCTCGGCACCGCCTGGCTGCGGATGAGTTTAGCGAACATTGTATTTCCCAAGTGGTGGTTAAGCTAGCTTAATTAGGGAAGTGCCTTTATCCCAGCCCAGACAAAGGCTGCACTTGATGGAGCACTGTGGAGAAAATAGCTCTGAGGCGAAGGCCTTATGAACCAGACATGCAGAGGTGTCTCCTGCCTGGCCTTGAGCCTCTGGTGGAAATGAAATCTTGAGGGGAGGAAATAAAAAGTAAAAGAATGACCCTTCTAACCTTCAATGCTAACCAAGCATGACTCAAGCCTAAGCAGATCTCTTCACCTGGGGAAATCCAAGAGGAAAATATAGGAGTCCCCTTGGGAGCCCCAAGGCTACCAGCCTGCAGGCTGGCAGGAGGGAAATGAGGAGCCAGACCAGCCCCCCACAGCATCCCTGAGACTGCCCATGGTCCCTCTTTGAGCCAGGCAGTTTGAGGCTGCAGAGTGCCCTTCCCATGCTGGCACCCCAGGGCAGACCCAGAGGAGTGCAAACAAGCACACCAGCCCAGCACATTTAGATGGCCTCTGGGGTAGAAGCTGTGTCACCCAGGGCACCATCAGCTCTTCTCTGCTCTGCTCCAGGGAACCCACACCACCACTGCTGGAGCTCTGAGCATCCACCACCAGCTACATCATCATCATCATTGGGCCTTGCACCAATAACAGGAGAGGAGAGTGCTCTCACCTCAGAACCCAGCTTCAGTGCCAATGAAGGGGAGGAGATAAAACAGTGTCTGTCATACAAATGAGATCTTACTCTGCAAACAAACAAATGATGTACATAAACAGCATTAGAGAGAAAGCATGGCTCTGGATGTATCAGCTACTTCTGCCTGTGCTGTAGGGCTCTTTCCATTCTCTCTCTTACTTATTCAGTGTAAAATCATGGAAAGGAAATATGTGTATAAGGAATTGTTGTCATATTTGGGTTTGTTTTAAAAGTGAAGGTCTCTTACCCAGCCTGGAAAGAGCTTTGTACTCTCAGAACTCCCCAGTGTTATCAGAATATAAAAGTCTGTGTTCTAACTGTCTCCATAAAACAAATAAACATGTTTTTTCTCCATTTGCCTCAAACACATTTTGTTACACTAGTTGCTTTCAAGCCTTAACTCTCAGCAAAGGACTGAACATGCCAGTTCCCCTTGCCTGTGCCAAGCACAAGATCAAGAGGTCAAGGCTGCAGGAATTTGCAGTGCAGAGCACTTTGGGTATTTCATCCACACCATTGCTCAGTCTGACAAACACCCCAGAGCTCTGCCCACTTTCTCATTATCAAGAGAAGACAATTTCTCCATGGGAATTCTGGTCTGTGCTTTCAATTCAATCACTAATCTGATACTATGTCCTACAGCAGTGATAACCTGCACATTTGGGTTTCTGAGCATGAGGCTTAGTCCTGTGGATTGAATGTACCCCTATTTTGATAACCACACATGCAGAGAAATACTGGGAGTGGGAGGGAGGAAGCAAAAAATCTGTGGAATGAAGTTAACCACTGGCTTGAAGATATTTTCCTGGAAAAAGACATGCAATGAAATGCAATTTTTGCTTTTAGATTAATTCAAAGTAAGTACAGCTACTATTCTTCCTCAATTTTTTACCTTTTTTTTCAGCTTCCTCTCAAGAGCTCTCCCAGGGCTGGGAGTCTCTGTTCTGATCCTGAGCGTCCAGCATGTCCCTCAAATTGCTGGAAACCATAGGCTTTACCTTCCCACTGCATAAAGGTAATTTGGGACCAAGGCTTCAAGCAAACAAGAAATGGCATCAAAACAACTGTTGTGGATTGTTTTAATTTAATTTTCCCCAAAACAAAGCAGCAACAGCAACATATGGCTCTCAGTGAGATGCTGCTTGCAGAGTTTGGCAGCTGGGCTGACCGAGACGTGAGAAGATCGGGCACTTTGCAAAAGCAGCGTGTCAGCATCTCAGACTGGGGAAGAAAAACCAAGCTCTGGGCCCAGTTTCTTCTCTGTATTGCTCTTGGCTCCCAGGACTTGGCCCTTGGGAGGGTTCCCAGCTACAGAAAATGCAAATAAGATCTTGCCACAGATAGAAGGTAGCTTCAGGGACCAAAGATAGTGAGTTTTATCAGCACTGCCATTTCCATAATAAGTAATAAATGTACCAGCTCATGACAAGGCTGTGATAAGGATTTTGTGGGATATTTTCCAGTCATGTGGAGTATAAGACTGTAAGTAATTATTGAATCATCCAGTCCAGCTTCCTGGAAGTAGTCAGCTACTGCACCCTGAAAATTTACATCAAACTGAAAATCCTGGTGAGGTCAGAGGGCTCAGGCCTGAAGAACAAAGCCTGTGTCATGGGCAGAGTGCACTCAGTGCTCCCCTCATTCAAGTACCCTGGCAATACACACTCCAGGGATGCTCGAGCTGAACCAGCCTCAGGCTTCAGGGTACAGCTGAGGGCTTGGCTTTAATTTGGTCTGCTCTTCCAGCATTTGTTTTGGCTTTTCCCTGTTCTGAAAAAAAAATTTGTTCCCAGCTCATCATGTTCTCTCCACTTGTGCTTGCAGGTCTGGGCACAGCTGTGATTACCTAAGCAAAGTCAATGTTCAGAAGGAAACCTGAGAGGAAAACCCATTTTGGTGATGCACTCTGAATTTCAAGGGAACTATATCCCAGCTAAGAGGAAAGGCTTCTTTTACTGTCTGACTCCAGTGCTTTCACACAAATGGAGCCAGTTAAACAAGTACCATGTGGGGTCATCTGCTTGGATTACATGCTCAGCTTACCCTGGTAAAACAGATAAAGTATCTGATCATCTTCAGCTGGACAGCTTCTAGTTGCATGGCAAACTTCCTTGCCAAGTGTGTTTTACATGATACTGACACGTCCTTTGCCATTACAGGTACTTTGTATTAAAGCTCCTCTTTGCTGCCTTGAGCACATCCTGTTTGCTGATTCCCTCAAGAGTAAAGCACTGTGCAACCCTTGAACAAGGCATGCCTGAAAATCAGTGGGTTAGAGATTTGAGCACAGTGCTGCATGGAGGAGGAGGTAGAATTAAAAAGGGCCAGGGGCCCCTGATGCTGAGCCACACAAGTTGCCTTTCTCCCTCTGACCCACCCTGTGCTATGGTCTGGAAGAATCACCTAAAAATTATTTTCCCTCTCAGGCAGATGGGCAGAGATGCAGGTGCTTTGGCCTCTTTCAGGCAGGTGCTGACTGTTTCTCTTTATTTATGGTGACCTACATGACACCTCACTCTGCACACCCCGAGCTCTGTTGAGGTCAGGCCAAAAGGCACACATGCCCTCATGCCTCCCTGCATTGCATATTGAAAAATAAACACCTCACAGCAAATAGTATACCTTGTTCTTTGATGCTGAATTGGTAGCTGTGGCAGGAAAAATATCTATTTCATTAATTCAGTGCCAGGGTGACAAAGGTGCCAAGGAGCACAGGGGAAGATGAGGTTGGGTTTCTGGCAGACAAATCCAGAAGCTGCTCCCTGTATGGATGGCTGTGGGGGATCCTGGAGGTTAAGGTCTCATGGCAGTCAGTGTACATCTAGTGAATGTCACTGTGGAGCCCAGTGGTGTATTCAGCTGGTAAAATGTGGCTGTTTCTGCACAAGCTTCTAAGATTGGTAGTGCTGATATGTTCTGCAGGTACCTGGAGCCATTGGAGATGCAGCAAAGTATCCCAAAAGTATCTGTGGTCACTGCTTTCCTCTGAGCCTGTGGCAGAGCAGCCAGCCCAGCAGAGCCCACTGAGGATCCCCAATGGCACCACAAGAGCAGCCACTCCACACATCCTGTGTCTCACATTGCCAGGGCCTGGCTTCAAGTGTGCAAGCATTGCCTCAGCCACCACAGTTTGTTTTTAAGAGCTGAGATTACCAAAGGCTTTTGCTCAGAGACTGCCACTTGACCTCTAAACAGTATCCTTGTGTTAGCATGTTAAAAGCTACAGGGAAAAAATTATTCATGAAAGACCTTTCCTGACAGATGGTTTCCTTATTCAGAGGTCTGCCTTGCAACTCAGAGCTTGAGTACTGCAAAGCTGAGGCTTACATTTGCACACCATGACTTCTCCTACATCACTGAATGCTATGTGATTATTTGTGTGAATTGGTAATAAAGCCCTGCCACAGAAAAAGCAAATCTATTTGCTGTCTGGGTAACTTCTGCACTTACCACAGCTTGGGCAGTAAGGACTAGTAGGAGCTGCTTGCTTTTCCTTCTCCAATTAACTTTCAAGTTTTAATGAGCTAGTTCTTGAGCTCACTCAGTCATTGCAAGGTTGTAAGGATTAAAAGAATTACAAGACATTTGTGGTCTCAATTATCAGTGCTGTTATTTTAAAGCTTGCTTTAATATCACCTCAGATAAACACTTGGGCTCTTTTTCAGGCTGGGGGAACTGTGCTGCTTTCAGATCTGGCAGCTGCCAGCGAGGCCTCCAGTGTCATCCCCTTCCACTCTCACTTTCTTGTGGTTTCCCCCTGCACAGTGCTGAAATGCAGCGTTTTGTTACCTATTAAAGTGTCACTCTCAGCGATATTGTGAAGCTATTAAATTCTGCTGGATCATCCTTTGTGAACAAGAGGATGTTGACAGAATGGAAGCCCCATCCTTCAGCTATTATCTGGTATTCAGTGTCCTCCAATTAGTATGCACAATAAATCTAGTCCAAGACCCCCCACTGCTTTATGCAATTTCTGTATTAACCTCACTGCTTCTCAATGTGTTCCTATTATTAAGTCATTTAAAGACTTTCCTTCATTCAGTTACCAGAGCTATGTCTCATTTTCCTTTTTCCATCTATTTGCATACATTTCCAAAGGTTCATTTGTCATGATGTGTGTTGTTGATGGTTAATTTTTTAATTAAAGATTATTTCCAGTATACTTTCTTTACTCCATCATCCTTACATGTGTTATCCTCATGTGTGTCAGATTGCAATGACTGGATTGAGAACTGATGGATTGTCATTTCATGTGTTCCAAAAGCCAACCCTTTAAGGCTGCCTCAGTAATTCTCAGGCTAAAATTGAGTTTAATGACAATTCTGCTCAATGAAAGATGCAAATTTTTTCTGGTGTTGCACTATATAATCTCCTCTGCTGCTCTTACTCCATGGGGTCTGGCAGGAAATAGAGTCAGGAGTGTGCTCCTTTCACTCGAAGGCCAGTGGCTCTTAGCTCACTGGGAATGAATGTTTTGAAAACCAAGTCCTGAGCAGTCTGGTGTGATCCCAGAACTAGTGTGACTTTAGGGTAGGCACTTCTGGAGGTCTGTGCTAGACTGAGTTATTATCCCATGACTTCATGAGAAATTAAACACTTGGTTTAAGTGGGACCAGGAACCAGGCAGGCCACTTGCTGCAGTTTCAGTAAGGACAGTGAGCAGCCAGTGCCACTTGTCTCTCAGCATCAGTTCAGTCCCTGACTCCATGTCCCCAAGCTGGGGATGAGGAGGCAGCAGTGTGTTACCATACATCTAAAGATGCCTGGAGCCACCTGGGCACACCTGCTTAGCTGGGTTACTGAACCCCAATGGCTTCTTTATGACAGGCCATGGAAAAGATCTCCCTCAAGGAAGGCTGTGGAGGAAAAAACAGGAGATAATGCTCTCCTGTCTCTCTTTTCTGCAAGGAGTGGGAAGTTGTTTCACCCCATAGTGGTGGCTTGTGTGTAAGAGGGAATGTGATTTTGCCTTTTCCTTTCTCAGCCATCATTCTACAAGGGTGTGTGCCTTTTCAATGTATTATACACTGTAAAAGCTGTGAAAACCACTA
Source organism: Muscicapa striata striata (assembly GCA_030060385.1). Taxonomy (NCBI): domain Eukaryota; kingdom Metazoa; phylum Chordata; class Aves; order Passeriformes; family Muscicapidae; genus Muscicapa; species Muscicapa striata. The sequence goes on from JAREIS010000031.1 coordinate 4,586,273, forward strand.
AGAGGGAAAAATAACTGGAAAATAAACTCTGTGTCAAATTTCCCCCACATTCTGAGCACATTAATATGAAAATGTTCAGAAATATTAAAGTAAGGGAAACCCCGGGGAAAGCTTTATAGGCAAGGTATATAAAGGATAAATTATATATCTTCTTCCATTTTATCATTTCTGGCACAGGTATGAGGAACCAGGAATATTTATACAATCCTCCACCTCTCTCTTTTCAGGGCAGGCTGGCTACTATGCCATTACTGTATACTTAGTGTGTGAAACCCCTGCATTTTGCTGTCTAGAGTTCAAGAAATACCCTTTATTTTCTTCATAAGTAAAAAAGCTGATTTTGGTACCAAATAAACTATTCCTAGGGTAGGAAGCACAATGCAACACCAGCAGAAAGCCAGTTATGTGGACTTCTGCATCCTAATCTAAACTCTCATACCAGAGGTAATTTTGAAATCCCATATCAGAAGGTGGAGAGCAGTAGACATGGCTTGTTTTTTGTGCTCTCAGTTTTCAAGCAAGGTACTGGTTTGGTTTGGATTTGAGACATCTGGAGGGTTTCACAAATCTTGAATGGGAAGCTAGCATCTTTCCTCCATCCAGGGATGCTCTGAAGACCTTGAAGCTATCCCAGAGCACAGAGTTGGTAGGTGCTCCTGTCACTTCTCCCCATCATCACCCTGACTGAAGCACCTGGATGTGGGCTCTGGCTTTCATAGGCTTGCTTGGAAACAGCTGCAGAAATTCCAAAGTGTGTAATTTCTCATCCAGCCCCTCCTTGCACACAGCTCCTCCCTCACAGCCTGGAGGGTGCAAAGCAAACTGCCATGATGGCATCAGCTTTGTTGGACTGGCCAACCTCCCAGCACAAAACAGGAGAACAAATCAGCTTTGGTTTTCTGGGCACTTTCCTGGCCTGACAACTTGAAAGGTGGTGCAGAAGGTCCTACATTCATGGTTACAGTGACCTCAGACTGTGGGACCTGAGAGGTGCTGCTCAGTGCTAACCAGCTGCTGGTGGGAATCATCTGCTTCTCCAGGGAGGCTGGCTCCTGGCTCCTTCCCCCTCCACCAGCCTGCAGCACCCACCTGATGCTCTCTGCAGCTATTAAAGGGCAATTCAAAAGTGGGAAATGTTTGACATGTTGGAGACAGAAAGGGAGAAAATGGGTAATTGTAACAGATTTAAATAACTCTCCATTTGAAAGTCTTTCCACTTCCAAGGGCTTTGGCCACTGCTGGCTGACAGGTTAGCCTGTGCTGCAGTTTTATCCCTGCAGAGCAGATCTTGCTCCTCTGGGGAAGGCTGGTTGGCTTTTCACATCCAGCCCTTCCAGTCTGTGCTTCATGCAGATGAGGGCAAGAGCAACTGTCCTCACTTCCCCAGCAGCTCATGTTCCCCTTTTACTCTAGATTAATAAAATAAAAGAGCATTTCTATCAGCTATGGTAATCTGCTTGAGAAACAGATTTTTCTTGAAAAAGATGGAAGCAGCTTAAACATCTATGATGGGCTGATTCCTAATTCCCTGATGGAAAGCTGAAATTATCTTCATGAAACTTTGAAGAGGACATGGTATTTGTCTCCCTGGGCAGGCAGCATTCTGCAATAAGCCTCTGAGAAGGCTGAGTCTTTAAAAGAATTTATATCCCCTGGGGGAAAATGCCTCTGGTTTATACACTACTTTTAAAAAAAAAAAAAAAAAAAAAAAAGTCATTTCACAGAATTAATTGATTATGGAAATTTTTTAAAGTATAGAAGGTATTAGGTTTGGTGACCAACAGGAGCCTACTGCCAATAGTACAAGTCAACTCTCATGACTTGTATTTCTTCATTTTTCTTCTGGTTTCTAAGAACATCTGATCAATGTTGGGATCTCACTGCAAATAAAGTGATATGTTGCAATCTCACTACAATAAAAATACATGTCAAGCTAACAGTTCTACAAAAAAGTCCTATATTTGTATGGTAGTTATAATTATCTCAGAAAAAAACTTTTGGACTTAGATGTTGTAAGTTTATTTTCTTTTGCAAAAGTTGTGTGTGTTGCCTCCATCAAACACTACAAAGCTTGTTCTCACAATCTCTTTCTGGCAACATAAATTCCTGTCTGTGAGGGCTGAATCCCATTTAATCCATCTCCATCACACACATGAAGTAGAATGGTCTCTAGCTGTGAATCTGGACTAGAATAAAAAGAAAGAACATTTGTTGCTTTGTAACCAGCTTAAATGCACATGTGCATAAAGTGGGAAAAAGGCTCCTGTAAAAGAGGGTGTATAACAGCCATATAATCCTGATAGCACCTCCTTTTCCTGTCTTGATTTATCCCAGTACTGTTTGCATTATCGTAATGAAAGTGATGGAGTTGCCCAACTTTGGGGTCTGGCTTTATGTCTCAGAACCAGCACAAGTGTTATTCATCCCCTGAAAATAATTAGGGGAGCCCTGTGCCCCCAGGAATCTTGGTGGCTGGCTGTCCTGTAGAGCAAGTCACTGTTACTCCACTGTGTCAACACAACTGAGGAGTGCACTGTGTGATTAACAGCACCTGGAGATGGCTGGCAATTTTTCAACCTGAAACGGGAAAAAATATACATTTACTGCTATATTTTCTTAGTTTTATTGGTGGGACTGGCTTTTTGACTGGCGGCGTGTTCCAAATCTGGGTTCATTTGATGGTCCAGGGAGATGGGACCCATCTCTCTCCCCTGTACATCCCCCTCCCTGCATCCCCCTGGAGAGCCCTGCCACGCTGCCTGCAGCACCAGCCCGTGTGTGCTTAGCTGCTGCTACAAGAGAAGCTTGGATTGCAGCAGTGTGGGAGCTCCTGGCCTCAGGGGCAGTCAGGCAGGGAGAATGCAGGCAGGGAGAATGCAGGCAGGAGGCCAAGTGGCCCTGTGGGCTGACAGGAGCTGCTCATGGTTGCCCTGCCAGGTCTGAGTGACAGCAGTGCCCTTGACCTGCCTCCTGGGACAAGGGCTCTGCATCCCCAGCACTCTGTCAGCAACCTCAGTGTCTGCCTCCAGAAGAGGTGGGGGAAAGCAATTTTATTTCACCCTGGTTTACAATGGGTTGGGGTTTTTTCCTCCTTAAGTGCCCACCCTGTACATGCAGCTTCCAGCTGGCTGTGGCAATGGGTTGCAGGAAGTTCCCTAGATGGAAAGCTGCAGCTTAGCATTTCCTCAGAAAACAGCCTGCTGCAAACTCATCAGACACCCTCCTCTGCCCTCTGTCCTGGTGTCTCAAAGACTAAACAGAGTCTCAAGATGTGCAGAATTATCTCTGGAGTCTTGGTCCCCTGTGCCTGACACACCACTGTGGCTGTGTGGGAGCAGCAGCAGTGGTGTTGCTCCTCTGATCTCCCCAAGCAGAGCTGCTGCTGCAGTGCAGTGGAGACACTGGGGCTCAGCCACCCACCCCTGAGTGCCCTTTGCCATGCTGCACATATGTCTGGGAGGCACTGCTGTCACCCATCCTCTCAGCCCACCCACAAAGCACCGTGACAAGGACAGTTGCCCAACATGATGGTTTCTGCAAGTTCTTGCCCTGCACTGAGCAAGCTGTCTCTTCTAAACTCATCTGGGCAAGAGAGACACTTTCCTCAGTCCTTTTGTGTCTGAGGCTGCAGTATGGAATCCCATGGAGGGCTAAGAAACCCTTTTTAATTCATGCATATAGTGTATTTCTTTGGCTTGAACATTCTCTGTCTAAACGCAGCCTGGTGAGTGCATTAAAAGAAAAGAAAGAAAAGTCCATGCAAAATACTGCCCTGCACACATAGTCCTTCCCCAAAGAGCAGGTGAGAGAGGGAGCAAACCACATGTGACAGATGTTAGTCAGGTTGCTGAATGCACTGCTGGCAGGAGCCAAGCCAAAAAGGCAGCCAGGGAACCCCTACAACATTGATCCTCAGTAGTTTCAGCTTCCAGGCAAAGATGCTGCTCTATATTGTGGTACATACAACTTGCAGCTGTTTTTTCCTCTGCTGTTCGTGTCAAGGGAAATCAATTTTAGACATTGCTAAAGATACTAATTATTTGCAGAAAGTGTATTTTTTAAATAGCAATTAATAATTTTACTGAGCAATCTATAGTCATTTATATTTTGGTTGTGTGCCATACAGAGCTAGCAATTTTCTAACTTGCATGGTATTCTGTGCAAGGGTGTATTTTGGTTTCTGCTGCTGTGTCAGGCTAATGCCACTGTTGCTATGGTAATGGTGATGTTTGAGTCTGCTTTGTCACCTTTGTCCTGCTATTTTTTTCTTTAAAAACAAATTCATGTTGTGGAGACCTGGATAGCAGACAGAGGGTTTGCTATGGGAGCTCAGCCCTTTCTCTTTTTTGTTTATTTATAAAGCAGTGTGACAATTTCAGAGATGAATAAAGCCTGAAAACAGCAGAACTCTTTAGATCTGATGAAGCCATCCTCCCACATAAATGTCACTGAATTATCCCTCTATGGCAGACTGGACATCCTGGTTGGGAGCACTGCAAGGCATCCCACCTTAATTAGAAGATGCCCATAGTTATCAGTCCATCATCATCCTACACAGTTTCATCCAAATTTTTAGAAATTCTCCATGATTTAGAAAAAGTCTGCCAATTTTTTATCAGTTCTACCATGACCTCCATCATTTTTTCAAGGCTGACTCATTTCCTGCCATTCTCCCTCGTTCCCAGGTATCACTCTCAGGACCATGCTTTTACTTCCAATTAGCCCACAGTAAAATGCATTTTGCTTGTCCGGGTGCAGCAGGCTGTGTGATTCAGCCAGCCTTTCTGCTTTATTTACCTTCCTGCCTTTCTCTAGGTCTTTTATCAGCAGTGATTTCACATTTATTTCCACATCACTAACAAAGATGCTGGGGAGCAGCTGTGTGTGGCACCCTGAAAAGCCCCAGCAGCAACTTCTGCACCTGAGAATATCTCTGTTTTCTTTGCTCAACACGTCACTCTACACTGGCATTTTCCCTGTGTGGCAAAGTGTACCAAACATAAAGCAAGGCACAGCTCCTCAACCAGCTCTGGTAGGAATGCTGAGGTTAAGCTGGTTTAAAATGTGGATCTCTAGTGGTGTTACTGCACACTGTCCCTGACTGCTGGTGAATGGACAGCATTCCCAGCTTGGAATTGTACTTACCATCTGTGTGAAGCAAATTTGGCTTGAGGCCTTGTTTATTCCTAGAAGAAAACAAGGAGAAATGGTGAAGGTCAGCTGGGCTGCTCAGGTGCCCCAAGTGCCTGGTACCCACACCTCCTTTCCACGGGACTGGTGCAGCACATTTGGAGAGGGAAGCAAACCAGAGCCTGGCCTGTGAATGAAGGAATACAGTGAACCTACCCCATGAAAAGTTATTAATTCATCCCATTCTGAGGAAAGGGGGGACCCCAGTTCCCTTTGTGGGCGGGAGAAGGGGGAATTTGAGCAGGGGTTTGGGGCTGGGTGGCTGTGCCAGGCTGCACACAGCTCTGGGATGGCAGCAGGATGCAGTTAGCCTCCAGAGTGAGGGGCATGGATAGCTTTACAGGAGCAGCCAGCTTACTCACCCTGAGCCAGGGTTACAGGTCATGAAGGTCTAATTCACTTTATTTTGTGCTAGGAATTGACAGTGTTTTCTTCTGAATCATATAGGATTCCCAGCCACAAGACCTCCCCTTGGCATCGTTTCTTGCTCTGGCTCTCTGTGTCGTGCTATGGTAGCAGGTAGCATTGAGGGCACAGCATTAACACAATGTGCCAGTGGGGCTGCAGCCCACAGATGGGTATGTGCCTGCTAATAACCCTCCTTTGCCCCTGAGATTCCTTGCCTGTGCAAATATAAAGGGGAAGGATGGGTTTCTGGCAGAGGGTCAGGGTGCAGGGTATCCCACCCGTCCTAAGCACCAGCGGTAGCGAGCCTATTAGAAAAGAGCATTTATCATTCCTGAGCTGTTCATTTGAGGCAAATTGAACAACATGGCAATTACCCCCAAGGTGCCCAGCAACCATTTGTGGTCTCTTGTGTGCAAATGATACGACAAAACAGTTTTGGAGAGCAAAAGAAAAAAGAGAGTCTTTATGTCCCTCACTATCTGGAGGCCTCTTTGCTATCTGCAGTGCTGTGGCTGCAGGGACTTTGATGTTTGTCACATGTGCAACAGAGGCACTGGCAGTGCCTGCTTTTATAGCACCAATACAATATTAACTGCAGCAATTTAAGATAGCCTGTAAAGAAATCTTGAGCAACTGGCTAAGTCCAGAGACACAGTTACTGTTGCTGGCGTGACATTTCGTCCTAATGGGATCAAGGCCATGGTCTGCAATCCTCCCTGCCTCTTCCTAAAACACAGTCGGCAGTTTTTAAACAGTGTTTGTTCCTCAAGGACTCATAAAATCACCTTTTTAGATGGGGAAAGACACAAATCATCATGAGGTTCTGGCTTCCAGTAGTTTTTAAAGCTTTTTAAAGCTTTCCTGAGAACTGAAGGAGAGCAAGGGTTTCAGCAGAAACCTTTACCCTGCTTTTTCAAGAATGGTTACAAATAATTAAAAAAATCACTGTAAACAATTACTTGCATCACTGCATAAAAGCCAAATATATCAACTGTTTTTTGTCTTCTCTGTCATTTCTGAATAAATGCTAGGATCATGAGTATCAGAGCTATCAACATCACAACAGCTTTACTAGGTTCAGGCCTGCCTGCATCTTAAAATAAAGATCACCTTTAGGGGAAAAGAGGGGGAAAAAACCTCTTTGAATCCACCAGATTTCAAGAGACACTTTTTTCCCTGACTCATTTGTAGCTGTACCCTGGCACAGGAGAGCTAGTGGAAAACTTGGTTTCTCCAGATGGTTTGCTGAGTGTACTGAGCATCATCAGCAAACAGGGGTTTCCAGCCTGGTGAGCTGCATAGGACAAGAGAAGGTCACAGGGATGGCCATGCTGGGGGACATTTCCAGCACCCCTGCTGCACCCACTCCTGGCATCAGGTCACCCACTCCTCTGAAAGTGCTTCCAGGCTACCTCTCCCTGTCAGGGTGGCTGTGGCTGGAGGACCCAGCCACACTGAGGGCAAACCAGCTAGAATTCCTTGTCTTCAATCCTTTCTGCTTGTTTTTCCCATCCAGGAAGGAGTAAGTCATGTTTATTATTTGTTTCAGTTATTCCTCCCTTACAAATCAAACAAGAAAGGTCAACACTGTTATTTCACCCTGTTTGTTACCTTAATGTTGGAGTCGTTGTTGCTGTGGTTTTCCTAGCTCTCAGTGACTGACAGCATAGAGAGCAGCTACCTGGCAGGTAGGCAAGATCTGTCTTCTGGAGGTTAGATGTGGTGTTGTCTGTTTCTCTCTGCTTTTTGCTTGTGGTATTTATCTTTCTTTCATATGTTTCTTTTCAGAAAGGTAAGGCACTGTTTTGTTCCTTTCTCCCCTTCTCCTCCTTCAAAGATGGACTGAAACTTGACCTTCTGATTGTTCATCTCAGATGCTCTCAGGAAAGCTCTGAGTGGTAAATGAGGTTCCAAATGCAGGAAGAGATTACTGTATTTTTCTTTTCCTTTTAAAAACCTTGAATAGATGAAAATAGATGGTAATCAACAAACCTGTGGCTAGAGCAAAAATCCCTTTAACTCACATTTTACTTCAATTACATTCAGGACAAAGAAACACATTGCACCATGTGCATGAATAGATGCTTTATTATTCAAAACAAGCTTCAAAGAGCATTACGTCCCCTATAGAAAATATGCAATCAGTGTTTAATTCAATGGTAGGATGCAAATTTAAATTCCCATAAGGGGGAGGCTGTTAATGCCATTTAAATTGGTTGTAAATTACAGATAATACGCTTGAGACCCGAATACAGATTAGGAGAGTGTTGCTTTATGAATCCAGCCCTGCTTTGAACTAACTAAGTATTTATTTATGAACAATAAGACATTGCAGGCTTGTTTACACCTATATAGTCATCTGACGTAATACATATGCAAAAAAAAAAACCTGTTTTGTTTTTAAAATACAGAAGCTGTTAGCTCCAGTTTGATGAAGATTGGTTGTGTGGAGATGCTTTTTTTGGTTGCAACCATGTCTATTCTCCTCTCTCTCTGCTCCAAAATCATGTGTTTCTGCATGTTATGAATTGCACAGAAATTAGTCCAGAGCAATTGCCATTTCCCCATTTCAGGAACAGTGGAGGGAAATCCTGGGTGCCTAGTGTAAGCCACTGGTGAGTGCTTGGGACACCAGCCCTTTGCAGGGCTCAGAGGCTGCTGCTGCCTTTGCTGGGGTTGGTACCTTGGTTGTTTCACTATTGCTGGTCTGGTGTGTCCCTCCCCATGGCCATGGCTGCCACGGAAGGAGCCTCTCAGAAGAGTTTTTAGGGGATTTTTTGTTTCCAGAGAAAGCAATGTTCTGTGGCTTCGTCCTTTGTGCACCAAAATAATCATTAAAAACAACCGATGCACTTTGAGACCAAAGTGTTTAAAATGAGCTGTGTGTCTCACGTAGCACAACGTCTGTTTGCTGTTATTTTCTGCAGTGTGTTTCTTGCCCATTCTTTGTATAAGACAATAACTTGTAGAACTGAGATTTTTTGTTTTGTAAAAAAACCAGTCATTTGAGAAGCAGCTCTGCAAACCACTGATGGTATGAACTAGTCCTCCTGGTATGGATCCCATTAAGGCCACTCTAGTAATGTTTTGCTGGGCTGTATCATGAGAAATTTTGGAGCACATTTCTTCATGCTGTATGTCCCTAGGTATATCAGTATTTCATCAGCACATTATAAAGTGAGTAAAAATACTTTGAGTCACAAAAGCACCACATTTTGTGGTTAATTTATTCAAGGCAGTAGAGTTTACATCCCCAGACTCATGGAAAAGTGGCCATTTCTCTTGAACACTATTTTACAGAGTGTTTTTTACTTTGAATGTGTATGTTTGGGTGGGAGGGAGGAGGGGCAGAAGACACCTCTTTTAATTGTTTCTGAACCCTCTGGCTCCATCATAGGAAATGCCTATCTCAGTTACTTGAAGTTTACACAAGCACTTGCAGATTCATCCTAAGCTGTCTCCACAGAGGAGACCATTTACCCACCTTGCTTTCTTCCTACTGTTTTCAGGCCCATGCAGTTCTCTAATACAGATAAATCACCAGAGCATCTTGTGCTTTCCTGTCATCTTAAGATGCTCATTGCCAACAGAAATATCTTCTTAAAGAGATCATAAATCCTTTTATCTTAAATTTCTGTATACACCAACCAGCTCTTGCTGCTGCAGCCTGTACTGGGAGAGCACATAGGTCCTTCCTGAAACTTTCCAAGTCCTCCTGATCCCTGCTGAGGTCTGGACACCAGTTAGTGTCCAGTTAGTGGATGCAGTGTAATGGTAATGCTGTTGCAGAAAGATAATTTCATTTACGCAGGGATGATACCATTTCTCTATTTCTACTTGTTTGGGTGCTTTTGAAACCTGTTTGTTGCTCTGGCTAAATCATTATACTGGAAGAAACATATTCTGTAATTTATCTCAAATGACTTCCAGCTCTGCTTTAAGGCCACCGATTTCCAGAATACAACCCCCCATCTTACACTCCTGATCTGCTCCATTTATTTCTAAATTCATAACTGTGCCTATGCCTACAAGAAAGTGTGTGTGGTTTACATCAGCCTTCATCAACAGAGAGGCAGGTCTTTTGGTCAGGTTATAAAACCTATATTAAATAGCATTAGATCAATAATAGGTACTCATTGGACTCCACTAAAACCACACTGTATGGGATTACCCTTCCCAACTTCCAAGGCTTTTCAATTTTTCTGTTCAAATTACTCACTCTCTGAATAGGAGCTACACTGGTTTTGCTGAGTGCTCTTTTTTTCTCAAACACAAAAATATAGGTACTGTATGGCAATACCATCTTTCGTGACCTACAGACTTGTGATTCTAGTAAAAACATGTTATCAAGCATATTTGACAAAACCTGTTTTCCATAAAGTGATGTTGATTGGCATTACTAATACTATCATCTTTTCGGTTTTTTTATGGATTGCATCCCAAATCAGCCTTTCCCTGAACTGTGCCTGGGATCAATGCCAAGATAACCAGTTCAGTGTCTCCTGCATATTTCTAAAATATTGGCCCAAAACTTTCTTTTAAGGCCCTCTTGGTCATCATCTTATTTGCTTTTTATTTCCTTCTCCTACTCTCATTTTTGCAGGATTTTCCCAGGGCTTAAAGATTTAGTTCAGAGGACTTGTCTACTTTTCTTTATGTTACTCTTGGGTGCAAGCTACTTAGGACTACAGATTTTGAATGATTACAGATTATGAATAACCACAGTCTAGGCTTTCAGACCTACATATGCTGCATAGAGAAAAAGTGAGATCTCTCTGATGAAGTTCAGAAACTTCATACATACAGGTTTCATACTGGATGTTCCAACACATCCAGTGGGCCAGTTCAGCCTTTGCTCCATACTTTTCCTGGTTGGTTGCACAGTTCAACGTTAAACACACACATTTCTGAACCAGCCTGAACATTGATTACTGCACTTTCAGTGCTGTCCTCAGGAACCTGACCATACTCTGAAGTAATTTTGGTTTATAGTGGAATCATTAGCTTTAAAAGCAGGGGAATTTTAGGATGCAAATTCTGAAGTAGCCTGGAACATCTAAGAGCCAAATTTCTTAGGCTCCTCTGAAGTATGAATAACTTAAATTGTTTTATCAGTAAGAAATGCTTATGTGTATTTTCACTGCTATATCTACATCATAGTCAAAAGTGAGCATCACAGCAAGGAGGAACAGAGCAGAGTCTTGTTCAACATATGTGTGCTAAGGTTTGACCTTAGCACTCAATGGGCTTGATTCTGCACTGTGTGTCACATTGATTTGCATTGCAGGACATACCAGCAAATTATTGCCTCAAGATGCCAGAATCACTTTCCTCAAAATCTAGAAACTTTTATATTATAGTAACTTAATTGTCTCATTTAATTAAAGCCTCACAGAAGCAAGGCTGGTAGACAGACTACTGTGTCATGGTGGGATTGCTCCCAGACGTGACAGAAACAAGTCCCCTGCTGTCCCTCACCCTGCACACCTACCCCTCTCACCTCCTTTAATCATGCTCCTCCTAGCATAATTAAAGGAATTTCCTCCTGAGCCTTGTCAGCTGCAGACATCAATTTGCAGCCTCCATTTGACCAATGATTTAACACATCTTCAGAGCAGGAGTGGGGATATGCCTCCAGCCTCCTGAGAGTGCTGCTGCCCATCCTGCCCAGGTCACACAGGTGTGCCCAGCCTGTGCCCATCCCCTCTCCCCCTGACACAGTCCATTGCTGTGGAGCAGAGTGCAGCATCCCACAAAATGCCAGGTGCTGGTGCATATCCCACAGATGGAACAGATCAGACTAGCAGGGGTCAGGGAGGGCTTAAAGAAGGGCTTAAAGCCTCCCTGGATGCACCACCTGGTAGCCCATTTCACTGTGCACAGAGCTTTGTAGTGTTTATGACTTCATACAGAAAGCCAGGTTTGCTCTTTGAGTCCCTATGTAAAATATGTGTAAAAAACATATCAAGCAGCCAATGTCAAGAGACTTTGGGCTATATTCATAAATGCTTCACTGAATCCCTAAAGACACAATAAATTATTGGTTCAGAAGTATCTTCATTCACCTGTTCCAGGCAAACGGGAAAAGGACAATCAATTTTTCTTTTTGAAATGCCAGAAATCCTAAACCTATGAAATTTCCTGACAGTCCCTACATTTGCAGTGGGGTTTTATGAGGTTGTATCAGTTGACCTTCCCCTTTCAGAGTACAAGAAAGTTGAAAAAAAAGGAACTGTAATAAATATAGCCACAGACAGATTTAAGCACACTCTGTAATCCAGAAAATGGAACTTATTCTAAAGGCAGCTCCTTCTGAATTTTCAGTGAAAGAATTGATAGCATAACCCATTGAAATGGAATTTAAATGGAGTTCAGAGGCACAACGTTTTGTTCTGTAAAAGCCTCTGATTCTGAGCCAGCATCCTAACAAATCTTTAGAGCTGAGATAATAGGAAACTTTTGTTTGTTTGTTTGTTTTCTACTAAGAGCAGGGGTTTAAGAAAGAAGGAAGGAAGGTGGTGGTAGCACTGCCCCAGTGTCCACCTGCAAGCCAGCCACCACTCCTCAGTGCTACAACTCTGAGCAGACTGTGCAGCCATTCATCATATCAAAGCATGGACTTTTGTCTTCAATGTCCTTTAGCTTTTCAAGCTCCTTCGTTCTGTCCTTGGTCTGCATTTTCCTCCTGGAATGCATTTCCCAGTCACTTTCACACATTCCCCCCTCATGTGTAGGAAAGTCCTTCAGGTTTTGCAAAGCCCATTGTTCCCATCTTTTTTAATTTCTCTTGAAAACTTTCCTTAGCCACCACACCTACAAATCTCTCCCATCTGGGGCTGGTTAGACAAATACAAGCTGTGATTTGTGACTTATGTCTTTCTGCAAACCCTCTCCCTTTTATTGCTCCCCCACTTTCCCAATCCAGCTATAAGCAGATTTTGCCCGACCCCTTGCACCCTGCAAATGTGCAGATCTCATGGTAAGGGGACCCTCCTTTTCTCAACTCACCTACAAGGCACTGAGCCCACTGGGAATTTGCACAGTGTATTCCTCTGCCACTCCCACTGCAGAGCCAGACCAGTGACCTGGCAATGTATTGTGTCCCTCCACTTTCTGCAGGCAGCCTCTCAGCAATCAAGCAGTTAAATATCCATTTTTGTGCAAAGTTTTGATGCTGTTATCATTGCTCACAAATGCCACTTTGTACTTTGGTTGTTATTTGCAAAGCACTAGGTGTTTCATGGAAAAGCTGAGATTTGGGCAGCGAAGCGAGTCCAAGCAGGCTGCCACCAGGCTCCCCTCAGATGGCATTCTGAGGAAGGCACAACTCCACCTGCCTACCCCTATTTCTGTGAAAATCTATGGGTCAAAATACTTTTAGGTATCTTGACAGCGATACTGTGTACCAGTGAATAAATCCTAGTTTATAAAACTGTCTGTACTAGGAAGAGAGAAGCCATTTTCCCCACTGTACTTCATCCCTGCCCCTAAATATGCAGAACACACCACATATATGGAGGTGAGACCTCAGTGATAAATTGCAGAGCAATGTGCTAAATGAATTTGTATTGCATCCCCAACAGCTTCCCCTGCCCTCTGACTTTTATCCCATCTCTCAGGATTTACTCCAACATTCCTTTGAGCAGCCACCATTTAAAAACAGAAAACTAAACCAGAAAGGCCACCATCACCTAAAAAATCCGACCTGCTCACCCGTTAAGGTTTTTTTCTTCATGTACACAAGGATTTCCACAGAACACTACATGGCCATGTGGCAAGATGTGAAAGATAAAGTGCTGGACCAGTTACCAGTTTCTTTAAACATAACATCACATGGCCCTAAAGCTTTTATCCTGCAGCCATACAGAGAAATGCAAACAGGGAGCAAAGAGCTGCTCTTTGGACGTGGCAGCTTTTCACCACAAGCATGGCACAAGATGGGAAAGCAGAGAATCCGACTGTGCAATGTTCAAATTTAATCTTTCAGGGAGAGAAATGAAAGGGCCGTGGCACTGGGAAAGAAAGCTTTCCTGTTTCCTAGTGACACTCCATTTAGATCTGGAATAGATCCCAGAAAGGACTTTAAGTATGAGAGACCTTTGTTTTTGAAAACACAATTTTGGCTCATTTCAGAGGGGTTTTATGGTTTTCTGTGGGCATGGATAACTGGATTCGTGACAAGTCCTTTTGTATCTTTTATCAGCAGAAGGATACAGAAGCTGTCACAGTACTTTTAAGTTTCCAAGCCCACATTGCTCATTTTTGCCTAATATGTTTGATGGATGTAACATCATCATTATCTGGTATATACATATTTTTTTTATATTAATGTAGCATAACCCATGTAATTTACTTGTCTGAAGTCAAATTGTTTCAATTTTTTTGTTGTTGTTGTTCTCTTACAAAGAGCTCTTTTAGCTCCTTGTTGTGGTTTAACCCCAACCAGCAGCCAGGCCCCACACAGCCACTCACTCACAGCACCACCAGCAGGGTCAGGGAGAGGATGGAAGGATAAAAGCTGGAAAACTCATGGGTTGAGATAAAGATAGTTTCATAGGAAGAGCAAAAGTCCATATAAGTGAAGAAAAACCAGGAATTGATTCACTGCTTCCCATGGGCAGGCAGGTGTTCAGCCATTTCCAGGAGAGCAGGAACCCACCCCATGTAACAGTGACTTGGGATGACAAACTCCATCACTCCAAATGTCTTCCCCTTCGTCCTTCTTCCCCCATTTCATGTACTGCATGATGTCAGATAGTCTGGAATATCCCTTTGGTCAGCTGGGGTCACCTGTCCCAGCTGTGTCTCCTCCCAACCTCCTGTGCACCCCCAACTTCCTCACCAGCATGACAGCAGGAAAAAGCAGAAAAGGCCTTGGCTTTGTGTAAGCCCTATTCAGCAGTAACAAAACCACTATATATCAACCCTGTTTTCAGAACAAATCCAAAACACAGCCCCATACCAGCCACTGTGAAGGAAATGACCCCAGCCAAAACCAGCACATCCTGCATTAACCTCATTGCTGTCAGGATCAGAGGCAGGATGTGTCATTTCAAAAGCATGAAAAAGCAGGTAGCAGTGAATTTGTAGCAATATAGATAAATATCACATCATTTAAGTGTGTACCACTATTAATCCCAAGAACCTATGATGCAAATCATATGTTGCATGAACCTGTTGCAGCTGACATCATCCCTACAAGTGATGATGCACATAAGCTCTTGCCAATTATTTCTATCTGTGTTGCACTTAAATATACTCCAAAAGAGTGTTTGACTATCATAATCAAGGTGTGGAATATAATTCAACTGAGAGGCTGATGAGCCTTTGGCACTATTTTCCACAGAATTCTCCTGGAGAAACTGGCTGATGTCAGCCTGGATGGATATACTGGATAGGATCTGGACAAGCTGGACCAGTGGGTTGAGGCCAACTGTATGAGGTTCAGCAAAGCCAAATGCTGGGTTCTGCACTTGGGCCACAGCTCCATGCAGTGCTACAGGCTGAGGGCAGAGTAGCTGGAAAATTGCCCAGTGGAAAAGGACCTGGAGCCAGCTGAGCATGAGCCAGGGTGTGCCCAGGTGGCCAAGAAGGTCAGTGTCAACCTGGCCTGGATCAGCAATAGCGTGGCCAGCAGGACAGTGATTGTCCCCCTGTGCTCAGCACTGGTGAGGCCACATCTCAAATCTTGTGTTCAGTTTTGAGCCCCTCAGTTCAGGAAGGAAATTGAGGATCTGGAGCTTGTCCAGAGAAGGGCAACGGAGCTGGGGAAGGGTCTGGAGCAAAAGTCTGACAAGGAGCAGCTGAGGAAGCTGGGAGGTGTTTGGCCTGGAGAAAAAGAGGCTGAGGATGGACCTTACAGCAGGTTGTAACCAGCTGTGGGGAGCAGCCTCTTCTCTCAGGTGACAAATGACAGTATGAGAGAAAAAAATAGCCTTAAGGTGCACCAGGAGAGGTTTAGATTGGAAAGCAGGAAAATGTCTTTAGTTAAGAGTTGCCAAGCATTGGAACAGGCTGCCCATACAAATGGTTGAGTCACCATCCCTGGAGATATTTAAAGGAAGTGTAGATGTGGTGCTTAGAGACAAGCTGTAGTGGTGGACTTGACAGTGTTGGGTTAAGGGTTGGATTTGACAATCTTAAATGCATTTTCCAAGCTAAATGATTCTACAGTTCTGTAATTCTGTGACAGCATGATGATGACTGTGACCTGAGGCCATGACAATTGGCTAGCACCACTATGGGCATTTGGAGCTTTCTACCCTGTTATGGATCAAAGAGAACTGGAGCCATGTGATTTCCTTATTGCTGGGGATGTCTGTGTCCTTGGAGAAGGGTGAGATACACTTCAAACATCTTTAATAAAAGAAAATGATGATAAGCCATTCTCCAGGCAAGAGTTGTAAATACCACTGTGTATATTGGCTTTTAAAACAGACACATTAGCCAGAATATCTCAGACTGTGAAATTTAGTGTCTTTTATCATTTCATCTTCTAGTTACAGTACCAAAAGGAGTGATGTCTGGAAGATAAATTTAATATGCAGAAGAAAATCATTCACTTAAAATATATTTAATATTTGAATGGTGTAATACAAAGACCAGTTTTATTATTTTTTTAAAAAATAGACTTAAAAACTCAGTGTTTCCTGAAAAATGGCTGAGTTTTTAAAAACCACCTAATCTTTTACAAGTTCCAGATCTTTCTCTTCTTCAACATCATGGGTAGAGAAGTTATTGTAGTCTGAAAATCCCAGTGTATTTTTCATGACCCATTGGTGTGCAGCAATGGGTTAAGCAGTGGGTTGTTAAACATAGACTAAGTAATGCCTATTTCCCAGTAGAATGGAGGATGCAGACTTTACAAGTTTCTAAGGTGAAATTACAACAATGACTTTGACTGGTCTTGAAGCTCTTTTACTGAAGCAGATGTTCATACTTTACCTCCATGTGTGATATAGCTATTGAACAAAATTAAATGGCAAAACAGACACAGTCAATATGTGATGTATGCAATTTGATGACCTTATTGAAGGAAGGAGGAAATCAGACTTCTCAACTCTTAGTGGCCTTCTCATTGCTTGTGGAAGGTTAAGGCCAACAGGTGAAAAAGATTGGGAGGCTATATTGAAAACAGGGTAGTCTGAATGAAAGAAACATTCAGCCTCTACCATGCAGTCTATAGGCAACCTGTAATTATCAAAACAGAGACCTGCTTTTCACATGGCATGTAGGCAACAGACTGTGACAGAAAACAAGGACTATGGCAGCTCTGCATTTGTATTTCAATTAAAGAAAACACAGAATTAAGCCAGAAGAAAAAAGCATATCAAATTAACTCTCTCTTAGAGGCCAGGAAAATCATTCCAGTGACTGACAATGTCAGCCCTGTCTGTATGTCCTGAAGGACATAAGCATGCAGTGAGTGAAGACAAGGCCAACCAGCAGCCCCCAGCAGGTCCTAGGCATCCCTAGGCATCCTGCTTTTGGTAAGGCTTGCAAGGGAGATTGCTGAGGCACTGAAAAATTCTTTACCTTATGAAATACACTTGCTGAGGTGTGAGTGCTAAATCATCCAGAGAGAAATTTGTCCTTCTGATCTGCCATGCAAATCACAGTGAAGTGGCAGGAGTGCAGAGTTTGCTTGGCTGCAGAGCGTGAAGGGGATTCAGTCCCCTCTGCTTCCCAACACAGTGGGCCAGATCCCATTTCCTCTCGTTTCAAATCCCATCTGGTTAAGTGCCAGCACTGCAGGCAGCATGTGTCTTTGCTACCAGAAGCCAGACTCCCTCCTTGCAGAAGGACTATACATGTCCTGACCTTTCCTGAGCTGGCATCTGCCCTTGCTCTTGATCCATCCTGGCTGGCACCCTGTGTGCCCCAGCAGACTGATCTGTGCATCAGCTTTTTGCTGCCAGGTACATGAACCACACAGGAGAAATTTGAAGATGTCCCTTGCCCAAGCAGTGTAAGTGGCCTGAGGTGCTTCAGTCCCCAGTCCCTCCATGGCACCTAGAGATGCCTTGAAGAGTGAGTGTGTGCATGCACAGGGCAGCTGAGTGAAAAGAACAGATTTTTGTGCTGTGTGCTCCTCTCTGAGACATACAGATTTCATAGGAGAAATCATGCAGAAGTTAGCCCAGAGATTAAAAAATATTCCCCATAGGAAGGTATGACCAGAACTCTGCATTCTCACCTGGCCTATGCCTCACTTACACGTGGGACAGCAGCACTGCTCTTTCCCCAGCTCTGTTGGGAACACTTTGCTCCCTGCTCTTGGAAGAGCATTAACACTTCCTAGCAGTGGCTCTGAGCCATTCTGTGCCTGATGGACCCTCCCATGCCTGTCTGCCATACCTGTAGTTTCTGACACAGGAGCCCTCATCTTATGTCAGCAGTGCTTGTCCAGTCCCTGTGAGCAAGACCTGGTGTTCAGCACTATTGAATGTCATTTGTTTCTATTGCTCTGGCTTTCAAGCTCATCCAGTCTTCCTGCATGGTCAGCTGCTGCACACTGACTGGGATCCTCATTCCCACCAACAGGAATGCCTTTTTAGGAGGCTACTGCAAATGTCTGATTAACAGAATGAGCCAGAATATGACATTAGTTCCCAGTGTATCTCCCAGATCTCCCAGCATCACTTCTAGTTCACACATCAATCAACTCACCTTGTGCTTCTGGAGGACAGGTTTACCATAAGGTGGTTTCTAACCCAAAATAGCCCTCCTGCAGCAGCATCTCTGTGCAGCTGGTAACCAGGCAGCTGAGACAGCTGGTGAAGACCTCATCTTATGTCCAGTTGAGGTGAAATGGACTTTGTAGGCTTTAGGAGGCTTTTTCACCAAGTATTTTTGAAAATAATGTTGATGGAGGACTGTTAAAGCATCACTTCCCCCAATCTGTACCCAAGTGTGTTTTACATGGGGATTGGGGTCCTTGCCCATAGCACCATTTCAGGGTCCACATGTAGGAATGCCAGTGTTTTTGATCAGCCATCCTCAGCACAGGTGTAAAAATCCTGATTTAAGACTAATTATGGCAAGGTAATTATTTCTGAGCCATGATGGCAGGCATTCCCAATTAACTCTAAATAGGATGTAAATAGCGGGGGGAGAAAACCTTCTGTAGGGGGAATCTAAGCTAGAAGGGGCCAAGGAGAGCACAGACACAAAATAAATAGAAGCAAAATAAATAAGAGCTTTTTCAAGCAGAGGTTGTGTTGTTTCTTCTCAGTTTCCAGTAACGCAGAGTTCTTGAAAGAAGGCAGACAGAACATTGGGCTTTCTCTGCTCTGCTGCAGATGCAGAATGTCCTTTCAGTAGCCCCTGCCAAATATAAAAAACAAAAAATTATCTTTATTAGAGTTATTTTCTGAAAGGTGGCTCTACTATTGTTTACAACAGCAGTATTCTGGTAGCCATGTCCCCAGACTTTCATGTTTGGCATGTTTTATGTTCTCAAGAGAAACCCATCAGACAGCAGCTACCCAAAGGAAATCCTCCCTGGTTTATTCCAAGCCCAGCCCTTTGGCCAATGTCTCATGCCTTTGGGCTTCCTCCCAGTCCACAGACCTGGGCTGCAAGCAGCTGTATTTTCAAAAGCTAAACAAAATGATTTTCAAGAAGATTCAGACTCATTAACAATGTTTTACAGTGTTATGTAAAAATAAAAAAATACTACTTTCCTCAAACATTACTACTAACTTTCTGATTTTAATATACATTTGTCCCATGGGGTTTTCACCCATTAAGATAGATTAAGTGACTATTCTAATGTACAATAGCAGATTTTGCCCTGTGGTTTAGTGGCTGGCTGTGGTTGACTGATACCCAGCCCTCTGAATCCCCGCTGAGTATCTAAGCTCTATGAACTGCAGTGAATGCATTTAATCTACATAAAAAGAACACAAATTGCATGTTAGCCTTTTTGAGCCCCGTAATCAGTTTTACAGTTTACTTGGTATGCTTCTCCTCAGTCCTAGTGGCTCCAAGGAGGTTCCAAGGATTCTTCCTTTTTTTTTTCCCTGCCCATCTCACGTAGAATAAAAGTGTTTGCATTTTGATTGTGCTCATTCCCTGACCCCTGTAATTTAACCATTGTTCATATTTAGTGCTGACTGGAGTCCTGCGGGGCAGCTGATAACAATAATTTGTAATAAAGCATATGCAGGCTCTATTTTTTATCCTTGTTTTCCCTAATAATGTGAAATTAAATTTATTAATTAAAACAGATGAAGTAAAATAGGATTCCAGGGCTGCCAAAATACATGGATTATCCCAGCCTCGCGTTCAGGATGATTATAATATTTGGCATGTATGCAGCGCTTCAAAGTGGCATCGCAGTTAATCCTTGCCCCACCGCCCCTCTGAAGTGTGTTGTTATTCCTCAATTTGCAGATGAGGATGCCCAGGCAGAGAGGTTAACTCCAGAATGAGCCAAAGCCTGAGCAGGCACAAGCAGCTTCCTGCAGCACAGCCCCTCTCTGCTCCCCCCAAGCGCGGTTTCGGATGATCCTGAGATTACCAGGGAAGCCTGGGGTCCCCGGAGCTTTGGCAGGGAGGGGATTTGGGAGAATGCTCTGAGATGGGTTTGGAGGGGGGGAAGGGGGGCTCAGTCAGCCCTGAGCACATCCTGACACTCCTGACAACAGCATCCTGTGTACACCACGAGCTGCAAATTGAGCTGCTCATTTGCCAGCTGCATCATGCAGATGAGGAGCTCAGCCCAAAATTATTATAATCCCAAGCACATACATGCTTTTCAGGACTCAGATTAAAAATAACAAAAAAAAAAAAACAACTAAACTAACAGCTGGGGGAAAATGTGCAAAATGCTCTTTAGACCAAATAGTTCTCTGGAGAATGCAGTTTTCAGCTAAATATTTTGTGGCGTATGGTTGTTACCAGAATTGGTGAAATGAAAAAATACTGTAATCCTCCATCTCTGCTTGATTTCAGCTCAGGTAATTTTGATGGGTTTTGCTGTTTTCATATACAAATATCCTTTGGTGTGTGAGTGAAAACAAAAAGGAAATTAAACACACCAAAATATGATGTCTTGGTAGTTCTGCAATTTTTTTTAGAGGAATGCTGGATTTTGTGGGACACTGCAGGATGCAACTCTCCCTGCTGAGGCTCAGGACTGCTCCCTCCCCCTGCACTGCAAACTGCAAAATGGCAAAATCCTGGTTCCTGAGCAGCTCTGGTAGAAACAATGGGGGTGTGCACAAGCTGGAATGGAGGCTGTCCATGGCAGGTTTTCTTGCTATGATTCACAGGCTGTGAAAAGACTTGGTTGCTCTTTGGAAGCATTAAGGCAGGACATGGGGTGCTGGAGATCTGTGCATGTCCCATCCCTGGAGGTGTTCAAGGCCAGGCTGGATGGGGCTCTGAGAAACCTGGTCCAGTGGGAGATGTCCCTGTCCATGGCAGGGAGTTTGAAACTAGGTGATCTTTAAGGTCCAACCCAAACCATTGATTCTATGATCCTGTAGGGAGCAGGCTGGTGTGGAATCATCAGACCTTGCAAAAGCAACTGATTCTATCTAAAAAACTTGGTTTTACCCTGTTGAGGGGGAAAAAAAAGGGTAACCCTGAAACTGTGGGACTGTGGTGAGTCTGCTGAGAAGACTTGGGGCAGGCAGGCAGCAGTGCCCTGCTGCTCAAAGGGCTTGAAGGAAGCACAGTCCGATCTCAAGTGCAGACAGGAATTGATGGTGGGTGGCAGTCTCTTCCAGGGAGCCCAGCCTGGGTATTCCTCACACACCACAGGCTGCTCAGTGGGATGTGGAGTGTCCTTACTGAAGGGACAGTCATAAATCAGCCCATGACACAAGCTAATGAGGAGCATTACAAGGGCTGAGAAGATGAGAGTGAGTGATAGCAGACAAAGCTTATGCAACCAGGAACATCTTGTAGGGCTGGGACACTGGCTCATAGCCTCTATTGGCTCTGACTGATGAGGTTAAAAGGATTGTCTTCTTGTTCTTCTCAAAAATGTCTGTCTTTGGCAGATGGTAAATTCTGGAAGCTTGAGACGGTGAATATTGCGGAAAGCTGTGAGAACTTCAGAAACAGATAACATATTTTTTACCCTACAGGAAATCTTTATAACATCTGGAGGGCAGCTATAAAATTTTCTTATTTTATGTTTTAATTACATTTTGAGATTGTTAGGCTAAGCATCCTCTTCTTTAAACAGAGTAAACTTCATGCTCAAAATATACAGAAAATTAAATATCTACCAAGAACTGTTTTGGTTAGTTGTCACTTTTAAGTCACTATATTATAAATAATAGGAGAGGGAGCATTAAAACATGAGTTTCAACAATTTTCACCAAGACTCCAACAAAGAAACAGACTATAGGTGTTGACAAGGATTGCTTAGCAGGGACTGATGTTGCATAATGCAGAGCCTGTGAACATCAGCTTTACATAAACTTCTTCCATATGAGACGTTAATCAGGATGGAGAACTGAAGGATCTGAAAACAATCAGCATTTCTCCTTTCAAACCCCTGTTCTTCAGTGTGAAGAGCTCATGGTCTCCCTGTGTGGTGGGAATGCAGGGGGATGTGAGGCAGCCACGGGCTGATCAGAGCTGGGCACATTTTCTGAGGTGTGCTGGGCTGAAAGCCCCACGTTGCCCAGGCTGAGCCCACTGAAGGAAGGTGCTTGCTCAGGGTAGAGGTGTGGGAGCCAGTGAAATGAATTTCTGGGTAAGCCAGACCTGAATGAAACTTGGATGGTGATTCAATGGTAAAAATTGACAGAAGAAGGAGTAGAAAGTTCCTGGGAGGTCTGAAAAGGATTAGTGCAAGAGGGAAGCCAGCAGCAAAGGAGACAGAACTACAGATGTACCCACATATCTTAGATAAATATATGGATTACTACAGTTCCTACAAACTGACTTTGGTGATAAATGAAAATATTCACAATGTTAATGTAATGGCTATATGCAAAATACAAGTGTATTTTCAAATATACTGATATGAATATATTTCATATGCCTATGACTACATATGAAGATATATAAGCATGAGTCACGTATCTTTTGAACCAGAATTTTAAAGAATTGTTTTTCAGAAACATAAACAACTGTATTTGACAGTTTCCAAGTGAGGTTTTGATTTTGCATTTTCAAATTACATTTTCATTGTCATAAATGCAAAATGTAAAATGTATTTGCAAAAAAAAAAAAAAAAAAAAAAAGAAAAAAACCTATTTGCCCTATTACCTTTGTATAAAGATCTAGTGGTGAAATACAGTTTGATTGCAACATATATGCTGTTCCCAAGGGAACTGCTGCTTGAAAGGACTTACTAGCTCTGATTAGACCGATGAGACAATCATTTGCTCTCAGCTTAAGCTAGTATGAAGCCAGAGAAAGACAACTGGCTTGAAGAACCTGTTTTACAGTTACCTGGCAAGCTTTTCTTCCTTGGGTACAAGGGACCAAACCAAGGCTATTATGACCAGAGTATTGCTCCTAGCTCAGAGCAGCACACTGGCTGAATTTGAAGGTCAGATCCACTGCTGTGGTTGGTCTCACCTCATGCTGTGCTCGTGCCATGCCCATTTAAACCAGCAGTGACTTCATCTGTTCATGTTAGGGACAAAACTTGTCTCAGACTGTGGGGCAGAGTAAGCTCTGAATTAAGATGTCTCTTCTTTTGGTGCTAAACTGATCAAGGTGACACCTGAGAAGGTCCAGGGCACCATGCCCAGACCAGCTGCAGCTGCCATCAGGTGACATCTCCATCATCTCTAGCCCACCAGGGAAGGCTGCTGGGCTGTGTGTGCCCCTGCTGCTCCCAGGACCTGGTGCATGCATGCTCCAGAGGCTAGTGAGACCCCCTTTGTCTATGGTTATGTTACACTGGGTCAGATCTTCAGTATGCACAACTTGGGAATGCAGCTTTAAGTGCAATACTACAAATTATCTTTTTTTTTTTTTTTTTTTTTTTTTTTTTTTTTTTTTTTTGTTCCTCTAAATGCTTTTGGGATATATTTCCAGAGTTTCTTAATTTTTTTTTTTCTGCACCATTAATCTTAAAGATTAATGCAAACTCAAGCAATCTTGTTTTACTTAAACAAAGTCACATATATTTTCACTAACCACCTTTTGGGGAGCTAATGCTTCTATGTTGAATCCTGTAATAATAGTTTATCTCCAGTGTGCCCACTGCCCACCATAAATGCCAGTGCATTACTATTTCAAGTAACATAGTATGTTTTGGACTTTAGGAAAGTGACTCTGGAACAATCCCAAAACTGGAGTGTTTACTCCCACAAGTAACTACACAGAGCCTTTGGAGAGCTGCATCTGTGCTCTGCAGAAGGAGGCTGGGGATCAGAAATAGAAGAGAAAATCTCTTGGCTGCATGTCCAGCTCCTCTCTCCCACCCTCAGGTCTGTCACCATGTAACCCCAACCCTCAGTCTTTCTCATCCTGCATGGCCACAAACATTTGCCTTGGTCCCTCTGGTCTTGGCAACTGTGCTACATACCAGTTACTTTCCCCATGCAAAAAAAAAAAAAAAAAAAAAAAAAAAAAAAAAAAGGACTGTTTTCCTTTCCCTGACCTTTGGCCAACACTCGCTGTCCTTCTATAAATAATTCCCCACCTTTGTTTAAACTCTTAAACTGAAAGTATTTATTGCTTGTCGTCATATTCCCCAAGATTTTCCTCTCTGCTAAATACAATAGTGATCTGGAGTCACTCTTCATGTCTTACCCTCCCACCTATCCATCCTTCCATCTGTCCCTCCTGACCCGACCACACAGACAAGAAGTATTTTCAGCCAGCCAAAAGGAAAGGGGACCTTGTCTCTGGGGATATGGGGAAGGAAGGACACAGGGGAGGCAGAGGGCAGGATTGTCATGCACAGTTTACAGAGCACACCAGATCACCAGCATTTCCACTTGAAGTGTAGTGCCTGATCCCATGGAACCCTGCTCCCAACAAGGCTATTATACACAAGCTGCAGGACAGTCAAATTTCATTATCCCTTCTGCAAAACATATGGAGGAAACAAAATGTTGGAGGATACTCCAGTGACAGCTAATGACATTACTGAAATTACTATAAATATCATCTTTAATCTAATCAAAAACAGTATATCAAAGACATTAAAGCTGCAGATGCTTACTGTGCCAGGGGGGAACCAAATGAAGCTTTACAGATGTGTCATACTGTGAAGCTGTATTTGCATAATAGAAAATGAATGCTGGTTGTATCTCAGATTTCTGCTGCTTTTTAAGCCGGGGGGATCTGGACGTTACATTTAGTGAAGATCTTTTCAAGTAGCCCAAGGTTTGGGCAGACAAACAAAAATACAAATTATCTGCAGGCCTGACAAAAATATTACTAACAAATGGTCACTTCATCCCTTGCTAATTATTACCTGGGCCAATCTGTCATGTACTTAATTAGCATCATTTCTCTTGAAAGCACATCTCACAGAACCAGTGCTGACTGCAGAGTAAGAACCAACAAAGTAACATCAATCAGTTAATTAACAAGTTAACACATTTCCTTCCTTCTTAATTCCTGCTTTTGATTTTCATTTAGCTGCTTTTAGCATCTGAATTTTCAGGAGGTTTGTTTCTGGGCAACCAATGGTAGTGATGTGAGAGAGGACCCTACCAACATGACCTTCATGATATTATTTTGCTACTATAGGGAGAGGTTTGTGCTCTTGTGGCATCTCTAGCAGCATGGGGAACACTTCTGGGAAATAAAAGAACAGGTGTACATTTATTAAATACAGGCAGAATCCTGCTTACGGCTGGAGAAATGAACAGAGACAGCACTACTCCCACCACTGGGCTCAGGTTTCCCCTCTGGTGCTCACCAGAACAGGAGAAGCTCCCAGGCCTCAGCACAGAGCTGCTTCCTGAGACAGAATTATTTCCAAACTGGCAGAGTTACAACAACCCATGGCTTCTACAAGCATGAACCAAGACACTCTGACCAGCCTGGGGGATGAACTGCTTCCCTCAGTGTGCTCTCCTGTGTCAGCCAAGAGCACCATATTGCAGGGGCTTTTGAAATCTCATTAAAACAGAGAGACTATAATAACATTTTTATTTGACCTCATTTCTGAAGGTACACAGCTAAGAAAAGAAGAACCTAGTGAGGTGGTTTTTTTTGCTTTAGGTTGTCCCCACTCAGCCATGCCCTCCTCCAGAGATTACTTAAACCTCAGTGATGTCCTTGCCTGAACTGTTCTTGTCTCCCAGCAGCCCTTCCTCCAGACACCCTGGTATGGGTCATGCTCCTCCTTCCCTCTTTACTGACATGGGAATAGCACTTGTCTCTGATCCAGCACCTCATGCAGTAGGGCTACATGGAAGGACATGTGGATCCAGCAGCAATGTCTGCCTCCAGGCAGCTCTTTGGAAGCAGATTTCAGGTTGTTCTGAATGGATCAAGGTGGGAATATGCATTATCAGGGCAGAAAAGAGTGATATGGTCCTGGTAACTTGGCATGAGCATTGGTCTGTCAGCTCAGCTCATAAACCCCAGCAGGAGCATTGCACTGGGCAGAACAGCAGAGCTCTGGCTTCACAAGATGCCCAAGGCTGCATTTCACTAGACTGCACACTAGATTTTACCTGGCATGAGGCCCACGTATGGTCTCTACTGCAG
Organism: Muscicapa striata striata; assembly: GCA_030060385.1. Lineage (NCBI taxonomy): Eukaryota > Metazoa > Chordata > Aves > Passeriformes > Muscicapidae > Muscicapa > Muscicapa striata. The sequence goes on from JAREIS010000031.1 coordinate 4,612,523, forward strand.
AAAAATGGATTTTGTCCTAAAAGATTACATGCCTGGATTTATTTAAACTGCGATTTGCAAGAAGATATTCATTAAAAAAGAAAGCATCAGGAAAAGAAAGAGGTTCACTGGGAAAAGGATTTCTGTTTAGCCTTAATTTAAGTGGAAAATAATGTTTGTACTGCAGCATGGCAAATATATTAGAAGGATTTGAGATGATAATATAGAGTAGGTTAATGGCAGTTTCATAATCTAATCTGCTGTTGAATTTTGATTTTACCAACCATCTTGCACTCCTTGGGCTTAGAAAGTCTTTGTGTTTCCATAAATTCCAGCAGATTGAGAGAGTTCAGAGTTGAAAGCTCAGTGATTTAGATTTGCCATGCTGCTAAATGCTATGGCTTAGGAGCAGTGAATAACTGCAATATGGAGTCTTTTACACACCAGGGAATCTCCAGCTCCTTGAATTGATGACAATCCATCCCAGGGATTTGCACCCCAGCTCCCATGGGCTGCTGCCTGCACGCCCACATTTGGATAATTCTTCAGAGGCAAAACATACCAGCAATTTTACTTTTAACTCATTTTCTCCAGCTTCAGTGGACAAGGATGTCAAGAGAAATGCAAGTACATTGCAGGGTGCTCCTGGCCATGTCCTTCTCTGGGGACACAGGCAGCCAAATTCTTCTTGGGCAGATGGGAAGCAGAGAAGATGTGTTGGTGTGGGTCTTATGGGGACCCCCAGTAGATGAATCCAGCCTTGAGGCTTGGCCCATGTCCTGTCCCTCCCCTGAGCTTTAGAGGGATGCTGAGCATGCTGTGCTCCATCAGAGCAGATCTGAGGTGCAGCAGCACTGCTTCGTGTTGTGTTTTTCCAGCGTGAGAGGACATGAGCTGACTGCTGCTCCTAAATGATGCATTTAACTCAGCTCCACAGAAAATGTTGACAGACAGAACGTGGGTTTACTACTTTGATACTTATGGGGAAAGACTGGTGAAGGAGGAGGAGGATGTCCAACTGTTTAGAAGGGGAATATTTAAGGAAGACGCAGAAGAAGAAGCAGTCGGCAACTGGTACGCCTAACCTACAAATGTCAGCTTTACAGAGTGAGGCAGTCTAAAAATAACCTCCAATTGTCTCCCAGCTACTCCAGCAGCACAGCAAAAGCACAAGTGGTTGAGAAAAATCACCAGAGGGGGGAAGAAAGATTCTCTGTCTGGCTTTTTTTTTTTTTTAATTAAAAAAGCCTATGCTTTTAGAAATTTCTGACTAAAAATGAAGCAAATAACAGGCTCTCAGAAGTCTAGATGCAAGTTAACCTTGTTTAATTGCATTCACTCAATTTATTTTGCCTCTGTTTATTTTACCTCTGAAAGGCAGCATAGGCTGAATTCCAGATATTCTGTGGAGCACTATAAATGTAAAACATGGATATCCTTGCATGATTGCATGAGAACTTCCCCTACCCCGCCATGACTAGACTCCCTTTCCATACCCAATATTTTAAATTAGAGTATTGAATATCTGTCAGTATAATTTGCATATTTTCTTTTTTAGCAATCTCCCTGCTCATTTATGCCCTATGAACTATTCTTTTCTTTTTTCAGAGATCACTGAAATACAGTTTTTCTACAGCAGCATTAAACTAATCCATGATAATATTTCAGAATAATTTTTAATGCATGATCCAGAAAGCTGTACGAGCTTTTCCCTTCCCTGTTTCCTGATGCCACTGCCCCACAATAGGTGCATGCTGGCTTCAAGATGCAGTAAGAGCCAGAACAACAATGCCAACACTGTTCCACCCCTATGCACTTCCATTTGAGATAGCAAACCAACCAAAAAATACAAAAGGAAAGATCTGAGACACGTGAACTTGAAAACAAGCAAACAAAAATGCTACTGAAAGACATAAAAACTAAATATGCCTCCAATAATATACAGGACTGGTGCTTACCTACAAATGTTCTACAGATAAATCATGCTGCAGCAGATTAGAGGAGCTATTTTGCTCATTAGTACTACATATTTCTCTGACTTAAGGTCTCCCTTCCAGCACAGAAAGATGTCATGAGGTCTCTTCACTCTGGAACAAATTTTCCAGATGCTCAGTTTTTAAACAATTAAGCATAGAACATACCAATTTTGAGGCTTGAAATATTCATCATCTATCTGTTTTTTCTACTCTGTGACTGGAAAAAAAAAAATCACAGCAGGGTCTCCCCAAGTCTTGTAGACTCCAAAGGCATTTTCACTGCCATAAGAAGGTCAAACCCAAATGGATCAAGCTTGATGCTGATGCTGATGCTGCTCAAGAAAGATCAGTCACAAGGATGTGGAGGAGCATGTAATGAGTCAGGCAGATGGATGCTGCATTGGAAATGCCCCTGTCCAAAGTGGGAGGATGGCAGGGGCTGGTGTCCCTTGGGAACCAGGTGCTCAGCTGCTCTGGAGTCATGGGTGCTCCTCCATGATGGGTTTGGGCCAGTGGTAAGACCAATCCCTCTTTTCCTAACAGCCCATGGGCAGGACAGGTAGGGAGGACATGAATGACCCTCAAGAGACTCTCCCTCATGGGGAAGCAGTGACAGACACCTCCAAACCTGTGTCCTTACACGGGCTGTACCAGGCTTCAGCACTCTGTGGTCACATGCTGAACACATCAGAGCTGGGGAATGGAAGGACAGTGCAGAACTGATGGCAGCAAATCACACATATGGACACACTGGAAAGAAGTGGCACAAAGCATTATTCAGCTGTTAATGAATCATTTTAATTTTCCCTGGACTCACTGGAATCAGCCCCAGAGATAGATTCACATCATGGCAATACAGCTAGACTTGGAAAAACCACCAAGTTTGGGCTCCAATTGATCAATGTGGCAGGAGCTCCATATGTGGCTCAAACATGCCAGATGGCCTAAAACACACACTATCCTAAATACTCCAACACCTCTTTTGCCCTGCAAAGCCACGGAGCACCAGGCATGCAGTAAACATGAACTGAATCCCCTTGGATGTGAGCTAGTGATGGCAAAATGGAGTACTTGGTTAAAGAGATCAGTTCTCCAGTTTGTGTGGCTAATTGGTTTGTTTTACTCAGTGGTACCCACGTTCCTGGTTCATTTAAATAATATCACTCTGGGAGGCCTGATAGCAGGAGGCTTTAGTGACCAAGAGCCAGGGCTGTTTATATTTACATCATTGGTCTGAATCCAACTATCAGAGAGCCTGATAGTGAAAGAAAATATTAGCCATCTGTCCAGTGCTTGACAGCCTTGCTAGCAATAAAACCAAGAATTGATTAGATATGGAGGTTTTCTGAATGTCCCTAGCTAGGCTTGGCCTTCCAGTTTGCAGAGGGACGTCCTTGCTGAAGCAGAACCATTGGATTTCTTGCCATGCTTCCCTACCCCTCCTGGGCCAGTAGGCAACCCTGGCACTCTCCACCAGATAAATACCAGCTTGTTACTGATACTAGAGAGGAAAATGGCTCTGTATAAGCTGCAGCTTATTCTGGCGATGCATCACACTGTTTTTGAACTAACAGATGCCACACAGTGTCCAGAGTTCACAGAGGCACAGTTGGAAGGCAGACCTTGCCCATTGCTACATTATTGTAATGCTCTTGCTTGCCAGAATGGAGTCCTGTATTTTAACATCTCCTACTTGCACTTGCATTTTGGCACATACTAAAATGCCTCAGTTGTAAAGCTAATAATTTATAGCCTTAGACCTAGGGTGTAAGTAGTTCCCATACCTGACCTGTCCACACCACCAGCAGATGCACAGGCAGTAGAAGCAGCTGTCTGTGGCTTTGCTTTCCCTTTGCAGGGGCAGCTACCCCAGAGGGACTGCCTTACCTTGGGATTACTTCTCTGCCAAAAACACTGCCTCTGAAACTGCTAATGACAAACCAGTGGGCTACATGATAGCAGCTAAAACATCTATTCTTGGTGTAAGTAAGTAGAAAAAATATCTTAAACATGACTCAGAGGGTGGATACACCTGAGAATAGATGGTGTGCTACCTTCTCTGGAAGATGTTGGGCTTGTTGCAGAATCCAGAAGCAGGGATGAGTAAGGAGATGTTGTTTCTATACCCAGATAGACAGCATGGTCCATCCCCACACTGCTCACCTGGGAAGCAAGGGAAAGGGCAGAATGCCACACTTTGGACAGGTAATTTGGTGCCCTTTGTTCTCTGCTCTTCAGACAGAGACCCCCCCCAGCCCATATGTGTGCATGTGTGTATTGAAGGGCACCCATGTGCAGTGCATTTCAATAAATAATATCCCTTGCTTCTCACACAGCATTTCTGTGGCCAAAAAAAGTTTGCACCACCTTGCTTTTATTGTGTGTCTCAGCCAGGAAGATCACTCCTACAAATGATGGACTTGCATTGTACCACCTACACCATCACACAAGGCAGTAATAAATGCATGGAGGAGGACTATGCCTCAGGACAATTTGAGCACTGTGCAAAGGTCACACTCTTCAGACCATAATTGCTCAGCAAAAGTGACATTTAAAATGCATATCATTAAAATCATAACAAATTTATTTACCTCCTTCCTTATTGGGATTGTTTCTGCATACATTACACATTTGATATATTGGATGCTCTGGAGGTCAGGATGTGTTTGCATCATAAAATAGTGTCTTGTGGAATCACGGTGGCACGGGCTGCCAGGTTCCCAGTATTACTCTGGGACACTTCTGTAGGAACCATCACAAAATCCCAACAGCCAGAGAGGGCAAACAGTCCCTGAGGTTTTGTAGGAAGAGAGTGTGGTGGCTGTTTTAAGACTAACAAGACTAACATTGCAAAAGTAGCAGGCAAATAATATTGTGAACACTTTTGGACAGGAGGAAGAAAGGTGCAGCAAGAAGCACATGTGCATGTGCATCTCTGCCTCAGTTCTGAACCATTTGTTCAGTGCTAGTACTGGCTTACTCATAAACATGTTTATATCTTTCTTTCCATTGTCTGTATGTGTGTGTATCACTGTATCTTTCTCTGTCTCAGAAGATGGCATTCAAGCCAACATCTTTTAAGAACTGGAGACACTGCTCATCTAACATGTCTAATAAATGTTTTCTCTCTCACTTGCCATTAGATGTCAAACACCACTTTTTAGCTCAGTAGCCTGAAAACTACATTCACCATGAGAGCTGTTATCATAGCTCCTCCGTGTTTCTATTTGCTATGACATGATTAGTTGAAGGCAGACAAACTAAAAGCAAGTTCAAATAGGACAGAATTATTCCAGGTAGCCTCAGTTTTCTCTGTTTCACTTATGAGCATTCATTTATTTTGTTCATGAAGTTATTTACTTACCTTTTAATGTCCTTTGGAACACTTGGATTTTTGTGTCATAGAAGAGGAAAAAGGTTTTGTGACTATAATCATGGCAGTTTAATATCAGTGCCAGAGGCTGAAGATCTAGCTTGCCATCTTAACTGAAGATGAAACAAATCTAACCAGCTATTCACCCATGTGCTTAGCCCCCTTCTTCTGCACAAAGACTGTGGAGGACTGAGGAGTCATATACTCTACTAAAGCATGCAGAAAATGTTTACTTGCTGCTTTACAAGGACTGAACCAAAGCCTACTGGATTCTTTCCAATCCATTGAATTTTAGTTGTTTGGTCTTGGGCTTTTTTATTAAAGCTGAGAGAATGTTTTTGGCAAACAACAAATTTGTCAAAAAATGTCGTTTTGAAGAAGCGGCTTGCAGAATTGAGTCCAACTTGGTAAACAGATTTATTTAGCTGGGAAAGAAATAGAAAGCATTCATAAGAACATAACTGAAACTTTCCATGTTTTTCTTTGGAAATTATATATTTGTTCCACGTGTGAAATTATTTAAGAGCTATAAAGAGGGATCTAGGTTGTCTAGACTGTATACAAGAATTTCTTCTTTCTCTTTGTTTTTTCCAGACTAGCCACTGAACAGACATGTCCTATGTGACAGTCTCACTTCTTTCCATCCCATCTTCTCTGTTTAAATCACTTTTATTTACTTCTTGCTGCCTGTCTTCATAATTTGCAGTGTTTTTCCCCAGCATGAATTCAGTTGAACAGACCCTAAGTTACTAATCTCCAAATTTATCACATTCAAAATATACCACCATCAGTTGGCAGCAACCGCTAACATTAGAGCCCCTGCAAAATGTAACAAATACTGGTTCTTGCTGTGCTTTCATATATTGATCATAAAACACACTTTAAAGTAGACTAGAGGTTAAATCTGTAACTAGTGTGACACTTGCCAATGGGCCAAGTATTATTTCCTCTTCACTTTCTATAGGGAACAGTCAAGAGCCAAAATAAACTTGTCTTTCATCCATGACAGAATCTCCAAAGTGTAACCCTTCAATCCTTTAATGGTGTAGCTGGATAAACCTACAGGATTGTATCCCATGCCTCTGTCAAGCAGGATCCCTTCTGATAAAGCAAGTCAGGTAAGCAAAGGTTGCATTTTTCATTGCTGCATTGGCCTACTGCTGATCCTGGAAAATGCATGAAAAATACTCCCCCCTGAGACCAGGACAAGACTGAAAATTCTGGATTTTCCTGGGCACCTCCTTTCCACAGTCTGCAGTTCAGAGAAACCTTGTACAAGGATGGAGGGATGTGTTTTGCAGGTGGGAAGGCTGGCATGTAGACTAACACCCTGTCCCCAGCTGAGCTGTCGCACTCCTGGCAGGATCACTGGGTGATGCCAGCTTGCAGCCCTGGTGCTGCCTGGAGGGTGGGAGCACAGAGTGGCTCCCCTGGGCTTGGCTCCCACTGCAGAGCAGGAGCAGGCTCTGGAGCTGCCTGCCCTGCTGGCTCCCATCGACTGCAGCTGCTTGTTTGCTGCTCCTGGAAAGCCTGGCTGTCTGACCTGGCTGCCTCCTTCCTGAGCTGAGCTGCTTCTCAGCTGCCTCATTTCCTCCCTGTGATCCTACAGAGGCAGCCTGGAACCTCTCTGCTCATTGGGCTTCCAAGTGACTTTCCATCTATTTAGTCTGTCATTAAAACTTAATGTAAGGTCTTCCCACCAGAAAAAAACAGATCAAGGAACAGAGTGTTCCTTTCCTTTCATGATGTTTTCTGATTTTAACAACTATGCCCAGATATTTGCTTGACAGTATTGAATCAAGAACTCAATCAAAAGCCTGTACCAGCCCTGCACAGGAGCTTCCCTGGGATATTGCCTCACTTCTTCTTTCCTTTTTTTTTTTTTTTTTTTTAAATTCTGCACAGCAGGACTGAATGGCATAATAGTGGATATTGGAAATAAACTCTAGAGCAGTGGAAGGACCATCATTAGTGCTGACAAAAGCAGCTTTTGAGGCTGCACCAAGATCAAATAAATGAGAACTGGTAGGAGAAGCTGGCATAGCTTATGGATGTGAGGTTCAAGTTACCAATTTTTAGAGTCAATTAACTTTTGTGATACTTTGTATAGATGGGTCTAAGCTGAGGGTTTCCCTCCAATTCAAGCAGAAATTCCTTTGTCCAGGATATTAATTTTCCCGTTGAGTGGTGCAAGAGTCTTCCCTAATTTACTTCCAGGCTGTTTAACCCTAGTCATTCCCCTCCCTTTTTTCACAGCTCTCCCTCATCCAGACTTTCCTGGTGAAAGCACATACAAGCCAACCTTACCCCAGAAGGACAAGGACACCTCACTTTCCTGTGAAAACAGGAGAGGAAAAAGTTGGACTGTTCTTTTCAAAAGGGAATTTCTCATGACATCCCTGCATCTACAGCCAAAATGTGCACTGACCACGAGGACCCTACTTTCACCTTCATCCATGGAAGAATTTAATTAATCTTTCTATATTGGCAGGCGAACAACATTTCCTGAAGAGAAAAATAACTGTTAATTTCCAGAGGTAATTAACACTCACTGAATGAGACTAAAGGGCTTTCATCAAAATTACCAATCAGATCAAATTTGAAGAGATTCTCTCCTCCTCATTGCTTCTTCATCTCATTCAGCCAGTCCTGCTGAATTAGTGCCTAATAGAGTCTCAGACATATTCATATCCTGTCAAATTCCCATCCTCCCAAGGAACTGTCCCTTTCAAATGGTAATACAGAGGGCGTATGATGTGCACTCGTTGCTATTTTGGATTTAACAGCTGGCTGCATTGCACCAAGGGTAGCTGTGGAAACTCAACTGAGGGACGTGTGCATGTGTGTGTGTGTGCACATCTGTGTGACTGAACGCCTACTCCTTTGCAAATGATACCATTTATCTCAAACAATGCTCTCTTTATAACTCTAAAAGCTAATTTTCATTTTAGACCACCACAGCTGCTGAAGGGGAGAATGGTACAGCTTGACAACAACCAAGAGCAAGGCCTCACCCCAGGACTGGGCTGTGCAGCCCCATTTTCACAGGAGTTTGAGCAGGTGAGTAGAGTCACCATCAGTACTGCATCACTGGTGGCTCTCATCAAAACCTAAGGGTTTAGGAAGGGCTCTCTTCAGGCTCTCCTCACCTTGGCCAGGTGAGGAAAGGCAGGGGGACGGGCAGCCCTAGGGGTTTACTTGTTTTTGCACAATTTCAGATGTACTCAACACACACACACTGGATGCCTGAGCAGAGGCAGATGGTCTAAGGGCTGGGCTCCACAGAGCAATATGAGCACAGAAATTAGGAGCCCTCCCTGGTCATTGCAATACAAGTTTCTCTCCTGCTTTGTAAATATTTTGAGCCTGAGCCAAAGACAGGTGGTGTTTGCAGGGACATTCTCAGTGACTCCAGCTGGATCTGGAGTTCCTGTAATTTGGACATCTCAGGGGACCTCACGGTGACAAGTGACAATGAGAATTTCTAGTAAAACGTTTCTGTGTGCTGTGCCAAGGCACTTCTGCAGACAGCACTAGATGGGCGCAGAGCATGACCTCTGTTAACAATATACACTACATGAAAGCTAATAATTCTGGCTAAAGCATATTCAAAATAGGATGCTTGAAGCAAAACTAATGCATTATTCACTGCTTGTTGGGAATACAAGAACATGGAGATAGACATCTGAGCCTTGGGCCTTTTCTGAGATGTACTGTACACAGGCTCAGTGGGCTTATTGGCACTACAGTGACTCTTACTGCCATGGATCCTTCATTACTAATAGCATTTAAAATCTTGCCCTGTGATCAAATAAAAAAAAAAGTGTGCATATTCATCTTTGCTTTCTAGTCACATACTGTGATGAGAGATATTTCTAATGCTGTATTCATTCCCTTGGTGTAAAATGTGCCCTTTTCCCACCTTTACATTAAATCAGACAAATATTTGGTGAAACTCATAGGGTGAGTGAAACTCATAGGGTGAGTGAAACATTGCAAAAATTTCCAATTTCTCAGTAGGTAGCTGAAAACAATTCTGAACAAAGCACCAACATAATCAACTCGAAGGTAATATGCAGGGTCTGCTAACATAATGCTTCCCAAAAATAAAAATGTATAAAAGAAAGAGAAAAATACGTTATTTTATATACTTGTGATATAGAAATAAAAATGTTTGTGACAATTTAACAGCCACTGTAAGAGTAGCACTGTAGAAAAATCTGGATTTGCCTAATTTATTGTAGATAGCCTGCAATATAGACACCTGCCTCTGAACTAATCACTCTTTGGTCCTTCTGTGGTCAACAGAAAAACACCAACACTTGGGGGAGTGATTTATCTCTTCCTAAAGTACATGTCTAAGAAAGGTCAAATGAACGGCATCCTAAAAGTGCTTATTTCTCCTGGCTGACCATAAAGGTTGAAGAGTGACTAACTCAGATGTAAATTAATACACTGCAGACATACAAACCTGTGGGTTGTTGGAGAGGGGAGGATGCTGAAGTGCACCCCTACTCTTCCATTTGCCCAATGGAGGGGTCTGTAGAATAAAGACAGATAACTCTTCCTCCTTCTCCCCAAAAATACATTTCAACAGTGTCATCAGATGAGAGATTTTTGGTTCAAGGTGCTTTGCCATACATCACCAGAAATGGTACTACACACCCAAACCTGCCCCACAATACCCTGTGAGACTGATAAACTTCTTCTGCAGGTGCTGCAGCAATGACATTTTGGATCCCAGCAGTCCCAGCAAGTAAGCCTGCTATATAGTAGTGGTTAATCTTCCTTGGAGCCAGAAGCAGCTTGACTGGATCCCAATTACTGCTTAACAAGGTATGTCTTGTCAAAACAGTTTTGAGGCCAACTTCTTTTGATGCTAGCTGATCTTTAAGTGCAACTAAAGATTGGCTTCAATAGCACATCTTTGCTACAGCAAATTCTCTCTAAGACTTCTGGGGGGCTGACATGGGACCAACTTTCTGCTACAAAACAGATTGAAATGTAAAAAGTAGCATAGTTATATGCATTACTGTTATCCAAAATTCTCAGTTATCATTAGCTTCCCTATAGCTTATCCTTTTAAAAACCCATGTAGCAATGAAACTCGTCTAGATGTGTCTAGGTTCTTCTCACTAAATGCTTTAAGGATGATCAAATTACATATGATTTCTAATGAATGTTCATATATTTAATTGATAAGAGAATGCTGAGAATTGTGAGAATGCTGTTCTTGAAGTTGCTGTGCTTGATTTCAATATCCATGAGTTTGTATTTTCCATGTTTGTTTGCAGAAACTTTGCCTGAAAAGCCCACACTTGAATTTCAGATGACCTTAGAAAAAGACAGTTTTTAAATGTTAAAGGAAATCAAATATATATTCATATCTGCTAGCATGTGTTCCCCCACTATAAAATAATTAAAGAACTACATCAGGCTGACAATCACTGCATCAAAAAACAGTATGTACTATAGTCACACTACAAGCAACAAAGCTGAGCTTGGTGATTTACGACAATATCACTAAAACCTCGTGATATATTTAGCGAGTGGTAATGGTAAAGGTTATAATTCCTCTGAGGGACAATAGTGATGAAATAAACCATGAGGGTCAAGTGGATTATGACCTTGTGAAAACTCAAATAATGGAGATGGAGCTTTATAAACTTCCTTATAATAGATAATGCCTTAAACAATTTAAAAGCTGCTCAGTACTCAATTTGGACTTGCCACAGGCTTACTACTGCCTATATATTATTAGAGGAAAACCTGAAAATTACTTCTGTCACTATGAATCTTGCATCTGCTCAGAACCCCCATTTTAGGTGCAATGAGTGCTCTTGCTGGGCTCTGAATGCTCCCAACAGACAGTGTGCATGCACTCATCTGTCAGTTCTCCCCACCTAGCATTTGCAGTGTGGCTGCTTATGCAGAATTTAAAGCTTGCAACGCATCCTGGATTGCTGTGTTAGTAATCACACCTGGCAGTCTTAATTGTGCTACTGTATAGTACTATCCCAGGATCAAAGAGTTTCTACGTGATCAAGTGATAGGGTGAGATGAATGACACTGCTGGTTGCTTTACATGCTTGGCAAAAGGAAAGATGTCACATTTGTCAGCACAGACAATACGCCAGGTTCATGCAGATCCTCTCTACAGAGTTACCTTAGACACCCATCTTTAGAACATTGTTTATATGGGAGCTGAGGAGTGCCACAGATGTGAATTCCTGCTGAGATTTAGGTGGAGGTGGAGCAACATCACAGGCAAATGGTGACTATCTTGATCTACCAGAATACAGGATCTTGCACAAACAGTGTGAAAACAGTCTATGGGATCATAAAAAACTACAAGTCCTTTATGTATGTACTCTCTTCTACGAGACCATGAGTCACTTGACCAAGGTCATTCACATACATAGTTTGGGCTCCTCCATTTTCATTCTTGCTGTAGTTTTCGTCGTGTGGCAACCAGCCTCATTAGAGCTAGTTTTTAATACCAAGATACAGTATTGAACTGGCAGATTTCTGGAGAAGCTGCATGGATAAAGCAGCCATACTGAGGCATACATGTACAGCTTTATAAATTAATGCACAGAAAAATTCTTCTGCCAGAAAAATGGAGAAGCTAGAGACCATGCTCTCTCAGCTTCAAAGACATAGAGGAGGAGGGAAGACAAGGAGACAACACAATGCTTACTTACCCACTTGTGTAACAGCACTGACAATAGCAGGCCTGGGAGGGCATCAGTCTGAAAGCAAACAGGACAATCAGCTGCCATTGAGAGAGGGATTTTTGATTGATTTTAAATTAAGGTCACTGTCCCCAGGCCACAGCTAGATTTGATTATTTCTGTCACATTTTAGAAGAGTGACAGAAACTTCTTCACTTCCAGTGCTCTCTCTCTTCAGTGACTCAAATCATAATGATGGCAGGTGACCAGTGACTATCAACACACACCAAGGGGAAAGGGCAAAACAGAGCAAGCCCAGCCATGAGCCATTTGTCATGGAGGGACCTTTCTGAGCAAGCTGTGATTTGGTTGCTCTCTGTGGATTTCTCTCCTGTTAATTCATTCATTTGCCCCTCAAAATGACATCAATTGCCTGCTGTCATGGCAAAGGGCTCCACATCTGCGTTTGCACAAAGAGTCACCTCTGTACAGCCAGGTGGTGTGTTAAGGGCCTCTCCCTTTTGTGCTGGGAGCCAGGGCCACCAGTCCCCGCTCACCCTCTCCACACTGCTCGAGATTTGAGGAACCTCTGCCACATCTCCTCTCTGGTGCCTCTTGCTAGCGTGCATGCACCTAACTAGAAAACCCTTTCAAGCCATGGATTATCACTGCTAGCCTCCTCTGAATCTTTTCCAGCTCTGCTATGTCCTTTTTGAGAAGGTGAGACCAGAATTCCAGCACACATTTTCCAGTGTAAAATCTTTTCCTCTTCGTGCTCTTCTAACAAGTCCTGACATTTGAGTCACTCTTTTGGCCACACTGAGCATAAAGCTGACATTTTCTCAGCTGTGCATGTCCCTGGGCTCTCAACCTAGGGAAAGTGATGGCCAAAATCCTTCCATGAAGATGGGCAAGAAATAAATGACCAACTGCAACTGTACAGTTGTGCTGCTGTCTGGAGAATAAAAAAAAAAAACAACAACAGAACAAACCACCTTGGAATAACAGTAGTGGATTTTAATTCTCAAGATGCTACAAAATTCCCTCTCAGGCAGCTTGACCTAAATTCCTATGGGCAATAAGGAAGCCACATATTTGGAGCATTTGAAAGAAAACTAGACAAATGCTCATAAATTATTGTATGGGGGACATTCCTACCCTCTTTTGGAAGATGGATTAGGCAGATGACCTACTAAGTTGTTTTTTTTTTCTTTCACTAATTCCTACGATGTCATGAGTGTGTGTGCTTTACCCTTTCTTAAATCATAATCTGTTTGATCCAGCACCAGTCAAAGGTTTTGAAAAGCCCATTAAACCACAAGAGGAAATCTTGAGCGGTTTGCTAATATCAACAGAAATCCAGATGGAATTACAATCATCTTTTATGTACATTCGAGGGCATATTATGTAATACTAGCCATGGATTTAGTTTAATGCACCGCACCTTCCGATAAGCTGCTGACGACACTTAATAGCGATTTGAAATCTACCAAAAACTCCTTTGCCCTTGACAAAACCGTTTTAAAGCCCAGATCTGAGGTCCAAGGGTTTAGGATATTCAGAATGGGATGGGAAAACGGGGACAAGGGGAAGCGAGGATGGAAAAGACCGCAGGGGAGGAGGGGGCGGGCAGGAGGAATTAAAAGGGCAAAGAGGTGGAGGGGAAATAAGAAAAAACCAGGAAGTCAGAATCGCGGTCAATCCGAGATAGACGCAGAGGAGACAAGGTCAAAACTTCAAGCAGGCGGGCAGCAAGAAATGCACGAGATTGATGAAGAAGGATGACGCTGCCCGCTGCAGCATCCTCCCGGGTGTCCGTCCGCGCTGCTCCCGGCGGGATCCCGGCGCTCCGTGCCGGGCGGGGGCGGCGCTGGCGGGCGTGGCGCAGGTTGGGCGGGCCCGGGCCCGGCGCTCGGCCCGCCCCGAACCGCCCCGGCCCGCCCCGAACCGCCCCGGCCCGCCCGGCGCGGGGGAGCGGCGGCACCGGGCAGGGCAGGGCGGCGCGTCCCCGGCGGCGGCGGCCGCGCTGACAGAGCGGGCGGCGGCCGCGGCCCCATGGAGCCCAGCTGGGGCTGCCGCTCCTCGGCGGAGGTAGGTGCCGCGGGCGGGCGCTCCGGCGGCCCCGGGCGGGCGCAGCGGTGACAGGTTGGCCGCGGCGTTGTGCGGGAATGCCGCCCCCGAGCGCTCTCGCCGCCGGCGGCCGGGCGCTGCGGTACCCGGGGAGGGCGGCGGCGCCGGGCCCCGCTCCGGCCCGTGACCATTGTTTCTGGTGGCGCCGGGCGGGCGCAGCGAGAGCCCGGTGGCGGCGGCGGCTTTGTGCGGGTTGTCCCGGCAGTGGGGCTGCGGCGAGGGGGCGCGGAGGAGAGCCACGGGGCGAGACCGTGACCGCACGGCAGAGCCACCCACCCCACCCGCCCTTCCTCCTCCTCCTCCTGCCTGCGCAACTTCTCCGAAGCGGCGGCCGCGGGTGCGCGGGGAGCAGCGGCGGTGCCGTGGCCAGGCATCGCCCCACGGGCCACCGAACGCGCGGCAGGGCCACGGCGGCGTCCAGCGCCCGGCCCGCGCTCCGGGAAAGGAGGCTGGAAACATGTAGGATGGATTTCAAGATGGGCGGTAATGGGATGATTTGGGGTCCCTCGCGTAGCCGGTCACAGGCGAGAAGTGGGAGGAGAATTTTACCCGTCCGAAGTTGGGGCAGGAATCGCTCCCGCTGTCGCTTGGCTCCTGGCGAAGTGTGCCGGGCGGATGGACTGTCACCTGCGTCCCTCTCCATGGCTTTTCTGGATGGGGCTGTCGCGGGCGTGGGTCATTGCGCCGGCGTCGCGGCGCTCCGGGCGTACGTGGCGGTGGGTGCCAGGCTGAGGTGTCGTGCTCCAGAAGTTCTGCATCCCTCCGGGAGATGCTGCGGGGTGCAGGCGCCCTGGGCAGGAGTTGCAGGGCAGTTATTCTCCTTCTCTCATTTCACCCCCAACACACCTCTTTTTTGAGAGATTGGTTCGGCTTTGGTTTATTTACCGCTGTTGATGGTAGTTTTCGTGTATGTTCTCCATCAGAATTATTTTTCTGAAAAGAAAAATTATTCAAATGCGGGATTCAAAGTATATATATTGTCTAATGGGGATGTATTGTTAAAGAGGAAAGAGTATTTGGTTACCCATTAATTCTTCAGCTATTTTCCGTTTAAACTTGATGAGGAAATGTTGTTCTTTTTTCTAAGTAACCTTTCATGTCATTTGTCATTAGCAAATCGGCTTAGCATTCAAAGTAAAGATTTCCTCACAAATACTCTACTGATTACTGATGTTATGTCTGAAACACTCCATAGGACAGAAATCAGAAACCCACCTCCGTTTTTTAATATGTAAATTTGAAAAGCCTTTCCTTCCATTTCGTGACGCTGCGAGTGGCCCTGGTTAATCAGATGTAACTACAGTAACTGGCAGGGGAGGCTGCTGATAGGCAGGGTGGTTTCCTGCACCGCTCTGCTAGAGCAACCTGATCAATTAATGCATCCTCACTATTCTGTCCTTGGCATCTCTGATGAATTTTATAGTATTTCTGTGAGGAGCTCCAGTAGGGAGAAGCTGAAGCCTCTTTCACCTTCAGAGATGACTGAAGCCAGATTTGAAGAGGGGATGACTGTTTGAGTTGACTGGAGAGTGCTGCTGACTTCCTGTGTATACATTAAATTCTGGAGACAATCCAGCAGTCAGAGCTATCTGGGTCAGACTGGAAATCACCTCAGTGATGGGTTTTGCAGGGTCCTGATCGCTTCCTATGAAAAAAGAGCAAGCATTAAGCTTTTGCAACATGCACCCATTGCATTGTAGACATGGGCTGGAGAATGGAGCTGGTCATGTAGCAGGCTTGGCATGTGCAATCAGCAGGTCACACTGAGCATCCTACAACTTCAGGATGCTTGAGTTCACTGTGCAGAGCCTGCAGCAGTATGAATTACAGGGGGAAAAATGCATTTAGATGTAACAAAGGCTGCTGGCTCATCTCCTGCATGAGGAACTAATTTTTTTTTTTTAAATCTGGCTCCTGTTTCTGCCTCTGACACGAACTGCCAGTGTAGCTGTGGGCAAATCATTTCATGTTTCCCTCTCTCCTCATCTCTGCCTGACCTGCCAAGGTCTCATCTGTACAGGGCTGTCTGTTCAGACCCCGACTCAAACCCCTTCCTTTCCACCAGCTGCACACAGCACTCTGAAACCCGACGTAGGTGGTACCTGTCTGCTCCGAGGGATATGGTCTGACATTCAAGTGCTGCTGCTGGATGCAGTCATACAGACCTGGCAGCCTCAGCAATCTCTGATCCTCACCCCTCTAATGCTATTCTCTGCTGCTGGTGGGATTGCCCAGCATCACTGGGGCTGTGTTTGGCTGCGTGCTCGCCCTCCTGCCGGAGCCCGCGCCAAGCCAGGGAGGCAAGTGGCACTGGAGATGGGCTGGGGATCACCAGCCCTTCAGGACACACACTGGCACTCGAGGCTACAAAACACGAGAGGCCTGGTGTGATTTAGAAATAGAAATCATATCTTACGGGTAAATTGCAACAGTGTCACAGAAGGAATGACCAGAAAATGGACCCTGGGGCACTCCTGCACAGCCAGCTGCGTGCTGCTGGGAGGGAACGGAGGTGGAAGGGTGCAGCTCCCTCGGCATAACAACGGCATTCTTATTTTAGCATGGAAGACAGCCAAAGATAAGGAGTGGTTGTCATCCGGCTGGTTGGAGGATGAAAAAAAAAAAAGGAAAAAGAAAAGCTGTGTGGAAAAACATTTTGATGTAGGTACTAGGGGGAAAAAAAAAAAAAAAAAAAGCAGATAACCTTGCAAGTGATAGACTTGCTGTGTAGAGCTGGCAGGACAAGGCTTTTCCCATAAAATCCAGAATGATCCTAAATAAGCCCAGACCCTGTTAAATGACATATGGCTTTATCTATTTCAGATGTTTCTAGGTCCTAAAGATGGGACCAAATGTGAAGAGTTTGATGTGGCAGATAGTTCTACCTCCAGCTACTTTTACATAACTCATGTGATTGTTACAGTAGCTGAGTACCTCTGATGGGTGTCCCAGAGCTACTGATTAAAAAAAAAATATTAAAAAAAAAAAAAAAAAAAATTTAAAAACCCCCTGAAAAATCTATGGCAGCACAGGTGAGGGTTTGTGGAAGAGAGGTGGCCATCCTCTCCACAGGCAAGAGGATAGCAGTGTGGGGGCTGTTGTGATGCTGTGTGCTTGCTGGTCTGTATGCACAGGCAGCTGAAATGGTGGCTTTGTAGAACAGGCAGCCAGAGAAAGGGACGTAAAATGGGAGCTGACAAATATTCTTGTTATGAAACTGGAATGGATGAATGATTTATGGAGGTACTTGCTTTCATTTTATTTTATTTGGAGAGGAAGGAGATGGTTGGTGATGTGTGGCACTAGCCATGGATGGCTTTGTTTTGAGATCAGGCTGTGCTGGGTCCTGCCTCCAGAAACAGTATCTACAGAATAACAATACCGTGAAACACTTCCCAGCATTGCTTGAGTTCCACAGACTGTTTTCAGGATGAAAAAGTTTTCCTTATCTTATATTCAAAGCCATAAGCCTAAATCCTCCCAGCAGAATCTAGATTTCAAAAACAGAAGTGGCTGTGTGAAAAGTCCTAGGCTGTGGGGATCTTTGTTAGCCTGTCTCAGTTCTCCTAGGGAATTTCCTTTCCTGCCTTTGCAATATTGCCCATCTCTCCCAGAGCTGCTCTGTAAATAGGCCACTCTGTGGAGGAGCTGCTCTGCTGGGTGATTTAATGTTGCTTGTTAGTTCTGGCTTTCCTTTTTTCCCACCCCCACCCAGTTCTATGCATGCTGTCCTTTAGTCTACAGAGCAGTGCTGTAACATGGGTGAGGTGAGTTTACAGGTTCACATCTGCAGGATTCTGCCAGTCCTGTGGGTGGCTGGGTGTCCTGGGGACCCTTGTGTCAGCTGCAGCTCCACACTCAATTGCTGGCTTTAGGTGTGAGTGACTGGGTCCCTCTGAGCAGGACCTGTTTCCAGCATCCTTTTATGTTTCCTGGTTAGTAGAAGCATGGAATAGTTGGATTAGAAGGGCCCTTACAGGTCATCTTGTCCAACCCTCCTGCAGTAAGCAGGGACATCTTCAACTAGACTAGGTTGCTCAGAGCCCTGTCCAGCCTGACTTGGAATGTTTCAGGCATGGGACATTTGCCACCTCCCTGAGCAGCCTGTTGCAGTGTGTCCCCCCTCTCCCAGTGAAAAAGTTTGTCCTTATGTCCAGTTTACATTGACCCTAGTTAAAAACCATTACCCCTTGTCCTATTGCAACAGGCCCTGCTAAAACGTCTGTCCCTGTGTGTCCTGTTAGTCCTCATTAGGTATTGGAAGATGCTGCAAGGTTTTCCTGGAGCCTTCTCTTCTCCAGGATAAACAGCCCCAGATCTCTCAGCCTGTCCTCATAGGAGAGCTGCTCCAGCCCTTGGATCATCTTCATGGCCCTCCTCTGGACCTGCCCCATCAAGTCCATGTCTTTCCCATGAGGATCCCAGAGCTGGATGCAGTATTCCAGGCAGAGTCTCACAAGAGTGGAGGGTGCCCTTGATCCTGCTGTTTGTGTCATTCATGAAGTTATTAAAGGATACCAGTCCCAGTATGAACCTCTGAGGGACACCACTCACCATTGATCCCAATTTGTGCATATAGTTGTTTGGAAATGGTTCTTTATGATACTGGAGGATAAATGTTCTCAAGAATTGAACAAAGAACCTGGGGTAGGTCTCCTGTTTCCTCCATGCTCTTCAGGAAAAAGGTATCTTTCAGCTTAGTAGCTCCCAGGTCTCTGTGTTGCTCCCACTCCCTTTAGGGTGGCTGGAGAGCAGTCCTAGAGCAGGAGGAAGGCAGCTGCTGTTGACTTGGGGGACAAGCTGGGTGTGGGTTTGGGTACCCCCACCTCTCCCAGGGCAGGCACAGAGATACCAGAGCAAGCCCCAGGACTGACTGACTGTGTCCCCAAATGTCTTATCATTGGTGTGTACCTTTGAGCTGATGATTGGGGTGAGCTCTCATTGACAAGAGAGGTGAGGGAAGTTTTCTGTGGCACCTCACTAAGCTTCAATCGGACAGCTCCAAATTCATTTGGTCAGACTAATTTTGAAAACCAGTCTTTCTTCCAATGTCTGCATGTGCTTCAGCCTTTTAATTATTCTGCGTTTTTCCTGTGGCATGGAAACAAAGAGGTGGAAGTGTAGTGGCCACCAGCACGGCCAAGAGGGCAATGGCTCTTGCCTGCTCTGGCAGTCAGTGTGCTCCTCATAGCAAAGCCAGGCTATTTGGAGGAGTGCAGGTCTTTCAGTCCAGGAAAAAATAATTTGTTAATGGCCAGAGAATAATCACTTTACTCCAAAAATCCTCTCCAGCTGCATTGCACCAACTGTTCTTTATCAGTCTCTGAATCCTTAATGACAGTAGCAGCTAATTTCTCTTTCTGTGTTTTTCTAGCTGCAATGTCCTATTTTCTCTGAGTTTATTGAGAAAATAATAGAAGTCATTACATAGCTACTTGTCACCTTTCAGAGAACTCCCTGCCTGAATGGCCCAGTTAGTTACTTAGTGACTGACTCAGACAATAGCAACTTTTTGTAGCTCATCAGTTACTAATCTGTGCCTAGTGAATTAACTTATTAACTAGAGGAGTGCTACTGAAATTCTAGTCTGTGATTATCAGAATATGGTGAATAAACTGTTCAAAAACAGTGTGACAAAGGCACATGTATATTCTGTTGCATGTAAGCAAAAAATCAAGAAACCAAGGGTTAGGAGTGACAAAATGAGAAATGTGAATTCATTATGTTTATTTTCTTTTAAATTTGATTGTCTTTGAAGCTTATGTGCCAGTATTGCAGAAAATGGTCCTTGGTTAAAAGAAAACTATTAGGTGTTCCTGTCAGTATATCTATAATAATTACATTACAGAAAAGGTAGTGGGGAGCATTGGAATAGATGGACAATGAGAATGGAAGGCACAGAAAATAAAGTGAAATGTGAAGTATTTTTGTGTTTGCATGATACACATCTTCCTGGTTGGTGGTGATGGATTACTTGCTGTAGAGCTGCATCTACACAAGGCCACTGCAAAGCAAACAGGAAGGGCAACACATTGTTTTTTAATCAGCATTTTCTTAACCAAGAAGTCAGGCATCACTGTCTGAATAATGGATGCCTTCATCTCCAGCCTTGGTGATGGGGCTGGAGATCAGAGGCAGCTTTCAGCCAGGAGGTCTGCCCTGTAGAAAGGTGGGGGAAGAGGACTTCTGACATAGCCAAGCCTGCTCTGCAGGCTGTGGGATGCTGAGGGGAGACCAGAAGGAAATAGGAACTTACAGGCAGATCCTAGAAGAAGGACCACACAGATGAGCCTTTCTGTTCTCATGTGACATGCTTGTAATTCATCTCTGGTCTCTGGGGGATGGATGGAGTTACCTCTTGCCTTTTTATGTCTGGAGAAGCCATGTATGCTTAGGGTGGATTCACAAAGCTTCTGTGACAGAGGAAACTGGGCTCTGCATTGGAGCTCTGCTGCATTGTGTGTGCAGGATACATCAAGGGGTGTCCTTCTCTCACAGGACTGGTGGTGCCAAGCTCAGTATCTCACATCTTCCCCAACCCTTGTGCCTAAGCTTGAGTTCATTTTGCAGAAAACTGCTTGACCACGCTGCAGTTGCACTACAACCAAAGTAATGTTGGTAGGTGGAAGAAAACAGATGCAAGGAATTTACTTCCCCATTCACTGAGGAAATGCATCTGCCTTTGGTTTGGGTTTGATGTCCCTAACTGATTTTTTTAGATGCTTGTGTAACAGCTGTGTTTAGCTATGAAATCATCACTTCTCTTTTAGGATACATTTTGGCCATCACCACAGCTTTCTGTCCTCTAAATGGGGTTTTAAATTGATGGGGGTAGCCATCAATTTTATGCCATGAGTGCTACAGACAGGAAAGTGGAAGCAGCATAAGGCTGTGTGCCATGGATCCATCCCCACGTTCACAGCATGTAACCTCAGAGCTGTCCTGGAGGGACCTAGCACAGCCTCCCACCAGAAGTGATTAGATCAGGAGACAAGGTGGATGCCCTTGGATACAAAGAGGCTACAGACATCTTAGACTCATTTTAGACTGGAAAGGCTGGTCAACACTCTTCCTTAGTATTTGCTTTTTGGTGGAACTGAAGAGCTCTTTGCTCTCCAGCATAAAGACCCAAGTATTTTGGGACCTGATAATTCTGATTTTCCTAAGAAGAGGTGCCCCTGCATTTCCAAGGAGCTGAGGTTCTCAATCAAATAACCTTTTATTTTTAAAAAGGAAGGAGGTGTTTTTATTAGAGTTTCCTGTTTTGAACTCTTTAGTTAGAGGGTATGAAGTGGTCAGACGAGGGAGACTTATCATTTAGATCAGGGTTGTCTCTTTGTATTTTCTTATTTGTATTCATAATCCTCATATATAAATTATTCTGATGTATATACACACATATATATAATATATTTAGAATTGTGCCATTTTCCCCAGTTCTGTTTAAGGCTGCTACTTGAAGGAAATCTAAATAAGGTTTCCTGTCAAGAATGGTTTAGATTTAGCTGGCCCTGCCTGGGGCTGAGGGATGGGTTAGGACACTTCTCAAGGTCCTTTTCAGGACCCTTTCTGTGATTCTAGGCAGTTACTCAACAAAACAGATTCACAGTAGGTTGTGCTGGTTCATAGCTGGTAATGCTGAAAGGGTTTTGCCATAGCATTTAATGTGGTTATTTGTTTGAAAAGGAAATAATAGGTAATTGTAGCATAGTTACTGCTGCTGCATTGGACAAATGTTTCTTTAAAGAGGAAAACAACTGATGTTACATTTTTAGACCAGCATCATGATATGGCTGTCATTAATTTTTCCAGGAGCTTTGTGTTTTTTATATCTGCTTAAGTGTATTAACATTTTAAAAGGTCAAAGGTAAGCTTTAAAATGGATGCCAAATTAAGATGGATGGGAGGAAAATGACATTTACTTCTTGTTACTGCACATTGTTTGAATTTGACCAAAGGCAAAAACAAAACAAAGAAAAACCCTCCCCCCCATAGGCACGCACGCACGCATGTGTGCATGCATGGACAGACAGCCATGTTCCCACCACCTGCCTTCCCTCCACACCTGGTCTGGCAAAATCTTATTCATCAAGTCTGATTAATCATGATAATCATCATTATTATCCTAGCAAAATCAGCAGTCCCGTGTATTCACTTCCAGACAGCCCTTGTATTCTTTTCCAAAGTATATAATTTAACTAGTGTGAGTGGACTCTGTAAATAAAAGTAGCTAAAATATAAATATTAGGAAAACATGGCTAATGAGAACTCTAAGCACATTATCATTTCCTGCCCTTGCTATGCTTGAGATGATGATTTCATCAGGGAAGGGACTGGACCCTCATCCCTATTCATGCAGTTCCTTGCACATTGAGTCCAAATGAAAGCGGAGAATAAAATACGATGGGAATGATGCCTTTGCTTCCAGAGGAAATGGTGGCCAGTCTCAGCCAAAGGCAAGACTTTAGCACAGCTGCCCTGTGACCACACCAGTGCACAGTTTTGGGTTTGGACCAAGAGGCACAGCTCAAGAGAAGGACCAGGTCTGGTTTATGTCCATCATTTCCACTCTCACCCTTAAATGATGGTGGGTGGCCATGCTGGTAATATGCCCTGTGCCTCAGCAATCTCAGCCACTCTCTTGTGAAAGGCACCCAGCCTGTTTTTGTGGATGCTGTTGAACAAACAGATTTGCTCCTCTCACTTCATGGCATCTGCCAGTATAAAGAGGTTTAAAACAAGAGAGAAAACTACTAAAATTTCTTCAAACCCTTCTTCCTGGTGGCGGCTGCTAGCTCATCAAGGGAGGCTTCAGACTGCATCCTGTGTCAGCCTGGGACACTCAGCCCCATGCCCAATCCCAGAGCACACCCAGTGTGTCACCCAGAGTCACCCAGTGCCAGCTGTGCCTGAGCCATGTGTAACAAAACCAGGCAGTGCTGCTGTTCCATGCCCACACCCACCTGCAGCCCTTGGGCTCCCTGGGCAGGGCTGCTGCCCAGAGCAGAGCATGGGGGAAGAGAAGGGTGGAAGATGCAGCGCTCAGCCCTGCCCCTGCACAGCAGCATGAGGTATATCCAAGGCTGGGATAAGGGATAGTCAGATCTTCTCCTCCCTCCCCAGGAAGCAGCAAGCTCTCCTAAGCATCCCTTCCTGGGTGCTGAAAATGTTTGTCTGACAAAAAAAAAAAAAAAAAAAAAAGAAGGAAAAATGACAATTGCTCATATGCTTTTTTTTTCCAGCGTGAAAATGTATTTTCAAACTGAATGGATTCTGAGTTGAATCTGAGTAGAACAAACTAGACAGTTTTATTATTTCATTTTACCAAAGTTGTTTTTAAATCACTCGACCCAAATACTTCTTTTTAATTTTTTTTTGCCCCAGCCTTGCCACTATATCAAACAATTCCATTATTTGCATAGCTCTAATTGCAGTGATTAAACAAACACAGCAAACTCCAACCCTTTGCAGAGCCTCATCACAGCCCCACAGCCAGCTCGGTCTGTATTTTGTCAGCAGAGAGGGAGATGTAGCTTTGTGTAGACTGAAAATAAATTATGGACTTTCTGGTATTTTTTTCCCCCTCTAAACTGATACACTATCAGTTTGGAGAATGAATAATTTTGCCTCTTCTGTTGCTAACGGGCTGAGAGATATCTCTCTATTGTGAACCTGGTACAGTTTAAAAAGCATTTGGATTTTCAGTGCTTTGTTTGCACGTCACGCATAAGTTGCAACCTCTGTTGCTGTTATTAGAATAATGTGTAGGGTTGCTACTCTGTTAGTAATATCCCTATTAACATAAAGGAAACAGAGACAAATGTCTACATCTGTTTGGAGGTTTTTTTCTGTGAAGGTAGTGGGTACCTGAAGACAGGGTTAAGGAAAATTTTATCTGACTCCAGTTGCATCAAATAGGAACAAACAATTATTTGGACATTTTTTAATGACATTTATTTATAGCAGGTAATGCACAGGCGGCTGCTATTTCTCAGCGTGCTGGAAGAATGTTCTCCAGATGGTGCTTGCTGTTTATGCTTTTATTCACTTCACTTGAACACAGCAGCACTCTACACAAAACATGGAGAACTGGAAAATAAAAACAGTAATGTTTTTACAAAGTGCCGTGTGATTTGCAGCTGTCTGGGCTGACTGATGAGCCGTGCTGGGGGCAGCGGGGGGATCACGGCTGTCACAGGAGCACTGCACGGGGCACAATGTCACCCTGCTCTCCCAAAGGGGGCTTTGGGCAGAGCTGCTCACCCTGCCCTCCGTGGCTGTGCCTCTCCTGCCTCCCTCTTCCTGCACGGCAGTTTGGGTGAGTGCAGAAAAGGCTGCTGTTTTAAAGGCGATATTTTTGTTGGGTTTTCTGTGACTGTGCAGCCCCAAGGTGGGAGAGATGCGACACAAAGCATTTAATAAACCTCGCCTGTGCCATCACCTTCCTCCAGCTCCTAATCTCACTGGAAAGTATTGAGGCCTTTGGCTGGTCCACCTGCAAGCAGCAGCTGAAGCCAAGACTGTTGCCCAAAGGGAGCAGCATGCTCCATGATTTCTGTTGGTTGCAGTAGTGAAGATAAATAGGTGTCCAAATGCTTGGCATGCTCTTGCAGGCTTTTGTTGTGCAGGACTCACACAAAACATTCTCAGAGTGGAAGCTTTAAATAAAAGACTCTGGAATCTAATTTTTTTTCTTCATTAAAAAACCTTGGGAAAATGGGAAAAGGACTCAATTATTTAAATTTATTTTTTTAAAAACTCAAACAAACTAGCCAAACAAAAACCCCAGGCAATCATAAAAATAGATATCAACAAGCAGAAAAAAGGTATTTTAAGGTTTTTTTATAAATATATCTTAATATATGAGTAAAAGAAATAAGTATTTCTCACTTCTACTGAAAAAGAACAAGAAAATTACAAACCCACAGCACTTCAGGGCAGGTTTTCAAATACCAAAAAACATACCAATTTTAAACTTTGGAACGGGACACGATTATTATTTCTTTGAGAGCATGAGCTTTCAGATTTCTTCGAAATCTAGTTTAAAGCCAGTAATACTTTTAGTGAAATTAAATTTTGAGAAATTAATGTGTGAACAGCTCAACTGGTTTTGGGGTTTTCTCTGGTAAATGGGCAGTGGTGCACAGCAGTTCAGTTCTCTCCCTTGCCCATTACCCAAGAGACAGCCCTTTCCCAAGCAGAATTCTTGCTACATCAGCTCCATGCTGTTTATCCTCTGTTGCTCCCTTGGCAGTTATTATTTCTTAATGTGTTAATTGTAGTTCCTGGACCCTTGTGTGTGAGGGTGTGTAATGCTCATGGTAATGATGCCCACACGTTCTCTAGTTCCTGGAATCGCAGAGCAAAAACCTGAAATATGGTTTGGGCATAGAGCATCCAGTAAGAGAAGACAATTAGAAGAATTCAAATGGCATGGCAAGAATAAAGTGGGTAATGGGGAAGAGTCGGCGTTGAGTTGGGGTGGGGGTTTTTTAGGCTTATTCAGTTTTTTTTCCTTCTATGGCTCCAGCTTTGTGTGATATATATATATTTTAATTAAAATGTGAAATATGTCTCTTACTTTCCACCTTTTAACAGTATTTCACAGTAAATTTCATTCCTAATAGCAAGTAGTCAGGGGTAAGGAATGACTTTGCTGAGTGATGGGGATTGTTAATTATTAAAAAGAGACCTATGGATTTGAAACAAATTAGACCTCATTAAGCCTAGGTCTGTTTCCACACAGGCCAGCAGACATGAAAAAGCCCATCTAGGAGCATGAAAAATCCCACTTTTTAGCTGACACATCCCTAGTAGCGATGTTCCTGGGCTGGTGGGGTGCATTTGCTTGTTTGGTTTGTGTCAGAGATCCTTGGTCTCTGATCTTAGTTCAAAACTTGTGCCTCTCCTGGACCTTTCCCATTTCCCTTCCACTTCTCCCATCTCCCCCAGCCCACCTGCACACGGGACTCCCACCTCACTCTGGAGCTGGAGCCCTCCTGGCTGGGAAGCCAGTGCCCAGACAATGTTGGAGTGGACCATATTGGTTGCTCCAGGTCTAGTGAAAGGAGAAACACAGGAAAACTTTTTTCCTTGATTTTGGAAGGGAGGATCTTGACCATAGAGTTCTCTCTGTGGCTAGGCTGGCAGACTCTGTAGGATACCGTTAGTTGTTCTCATTTACAGAGGCAGGGTGTGGTTTTTTTGTTTTGTTTTTTTTTTTTTAATCTGGATTTATTTTGTTATCCAAACTCATTGATGACTTAAGTTGTTTGTAGTTAGAGCTTTTCTGTGGCACTTCAGAAAAAAATCCAAAGGGCTGAAGTGATTTTTGAAGTCTAACCTCAAACCTCTGTAACCATGATATGTTTTGAGCTGCTTTTCTGAAACTTTTTGAAGGCAGTGGATGAGTGCATCTGCAGGTGGATCCTAATAAGGAGAGTGAAAGATGGCCTTAAATGATCATTTTAATTGTATATTCACAGGCATGCCATGTATGGGCTTTGCTGTCTGGCTGAGACATCCCCCACATCTTCTCTGGCATTACAGGCAGTGACACACTCATATCAGGAGAAGAAACGCCCCTTCTGCTGGCTAGAAATCAGCAATAACATTTTGACATCTGTGCAACAGTTTAAAATGAATTATTCAGCACATAGATCGTGCTGTTTGAGCAGCCAGCACATCTCTGCCCATTTACTACTGTCAGTCCATGGTGGAGATACCATTGATGCCAGAGAGAACTGAGCACATGGGCTGGGGGAAGGTTTTGGCCCATAGCCTGAAACAGCATTTGACAGCACCCCTGCAGAACATGATAGGAATAATCTGCTTTGCCACCAGCAAAAGACCGAAAGACAATGCCAGTCTGTTTCTTCCTCTTGGAGTATTTTGAACACATGCAGATCTTAAGATCTTAAGAATTAAAGAAAAGATCTAAAGATCTTAAGAATTAAAGCAATAATTAATTGTTCAACTGTTTTGAGTTTTGCTTTAAAGAGTGAGACTGGCATGTAATTTTGATTAAATCAGTGTATTGCATATGACTCTACAGAAACCCTGAGCATCTCTTGCCTACTGGGAGTGGAGCCTGAGCACTGGCAGCAGGTCCAGGCCAGTCTCCAGCTTCTGCCAAATTGGGGAGTTAAAGTGAAGCAGTATCTAATCCCTGTCAGCAAAGAAAATTCATAAGATTCACGATGTCAGCAGCATCTGATTTGGAAGAACAAGCTGAAGTGCTGTAAGAACACACTTTGGGGAGCTGCAGATGGGGAACTGGGAGGAAACAGATAACTAAACACCAGCACACCCCCTTCCCTGCTCAAGACAGGCATTGAGGAGAGAAAATGGACATTTATCTTGTGCTTAGCTTTCTAATTCAGCAAGGTCATCTGAATTAAAGCAGTGTATGTGTGGTGAGAGTCCAACATCTGTTATTTCACAGGATGTCTGTTCCCTTTAGCTGCATTTTTAAAAATAAAATGCAGAACACTGTATGGAAATTTTCTGTGCTATGGGTTACTGTCCTTTCTTTGCCCTTAAGTACTATGTTGTAACTGTCCACTGATACTTATCTTACAGATGAAAATTCAGGAGCACTCAGACAGTATTGCAGTGTGCAGCAATAGCATCTGCCTGTCATTGTCCATGTTTTTCTGTTAGCTAGCTAAAAATGCCTCAGTTTCTATCTGCTCTTCCATTTATGTGCAAGAAGTAATACTCTACTGTGGAAGGAGTCAGTGCTGTACATGAGGAGACAAGACATATTATCCATGTAACTGTAAAACAAATGGCTGGCATAATGAAAGTTAAGCAAATCCGTATGTCCCCTGAAGTCAGTAGAATTTAAGCATATAGCTAAGTCTTGAACCCCTGTGTGTGCATAGCTTTATTTTCAGAATCCCCAGGAGCTTGGCAGTTAGCTGAAGGATGTGGAATTGTGCTGTGCAGCACGCAGCAGTGCTGGATGCTCAGGTCAGGTCTTCAGCAGGAGGTGGGACCTGGCTCCCTCAGCCGGTCCTTGGTGGGAGCAGCTCTGCAGCTGGAGCTGGGTGTGAGCTGGGCTGTCCAGCCCCACGTGGGGACAGTTTTGTAGGGACTAAAGTCTGTTCTGGCTTTTGTAGGGCTGCCATCACCAAAGTGTCTGAACCTTCTTGCTGTCTTTGATCCGCTCACCCTCGCTGTGCTCCCCTGGGGCGGGAGGATGTTGTGTCCCTTGGGCAGGGAGTAAAAGAGGCACAGAGAGATGTCAAACCTGATTTTTATGGTTATTTTTGTGTCAGCACATGTGGAGACATCTCTGGGGGAGGGTTCCAAACCTCCTGTCTGCATAGTTTGGACCCTGTCTTCTGTTACAAACTTGGTCCAGAGTGGCACCATGTGGGGAGCTCATGAATGGGGCCGTGGATGTTCATCTCCCCTGTGTCAGAGCAGAATTCAAGGATGTGCCTTGCTGGTGGAGATGTGGGATAGTGGGGAAAGAAGGGAATGTGGAGTCCAGAAAAACAATGAGTGGGTTAAATATCTCAAGTAATGTATGTATGAGGGTGAAGAAGGCTACCTGGATTTATTGCCACTTGATTGGAAGGATGTGTGTAGCCTGTGTGCATCCATTAATTAGTGATGCAGTTGCTCCATGCTGGTACCAATAAAACCTTAATAGTACATGATACCAGCCTGTGATTGCTTCCTTTTTTCCACATCCCCTTGTGAGGATGTGTGTATATCAGTGCAGCTGTGCTCTGTGTACAGTGTGGATGTGCTGTGGCTGCCTGCACAAGAAAAGGACAGTAAAATAATTCAGCTGATTATTACCTCCCATGTGATTTTTCCAAGTGTTTATAAAAGGATCTTTGATATGCAGCACTCTCTAATGTGCACAAAAAAAACCAGTGTTGTTTTCTTTCCTTTTCCTGAGACATATTAGTTCTTAAAATGGCTCCTGAGCAGACTTTCCTAGGTACATGTAGCAACTGCAGCCTGATGGTTTAGCAACAACAACAACAACAACAACAACGAAAAAGGCTGTCCCCAGTTTCCTTTATATGCACATTGTACAGCTTTTCAAGCAGTGCATCAAACACTGCTGGCTGGAAATTTCCAGGCCCATTTCCTCCTGCCTGGTGCATGCTCATAAAGCAAGATTGTCTGTATGGTCTGTAGCTGCAGTACTGCAGAAAGTCAATAAACAGCTGACCAGCTCACCTCTATCAAAAGCAGTTGAGAAGCCCTGCCTCATCTGCCTTATTAAAACTGCACTTGACTCCTGCAGAGAAACCTAGTTGGAAACCTTGAAGAGGAGAGATGAAAAAGGAATCTGAAATTGCAGTGAGTATTCTACAGCTAGGTCTTGCAGTAAGGTTAAAGAGTGCATATTGTGAAATAAACCAAAAAGGCAGTTTCATTAAAAAAGAGAAAATGCCTGAATTTATACAATGAATGAACTTCTGACTTTCCACCTGCACTATAGCACAGAGATATGATTAGTTATTGCAACAATGAGGAGATTTAACTTGCTCCCTAATGGATTTGTGTTTTGAATTTAAATATGTATAAGCTTACCTATGCATGTGTGTTTATGCCTATATATGCATTTGTGCAGGAAAAGGCATGATGCAGAAATAGAGGCAAGAAGTAGAATTTGTAATGCAACGTGTCTTTGAGTGTGTGTTTGAAAGGATGTTTGGGTTTTTTCTCCTTTCCTTTATATAAGAGTAATTGATTAAATGTTTGCCAAGCTTTTAGTAGTATCTGCTGGGAATCATCACCCTCACCTTCCCCAGGCATGCCAGCTTTTTTTTCATCTTGAAATGAAAAAAGAGAGAACTTGAACAGAAAGATCATTGCTTTAGCTTAATATTGTAAGATTTCAGAGATTGAATTTTCTGATAGTAATGAAATGAACCCTGAGTTGTGCCATGAATTTGATTGCAGTTAATTTGATTTTTGAGATGCTCAACAAAGCTTGCCCATTAGCTTTAACCTCACATACTTTGAATTTGTACAAACTGGTATTTTTATGTATATATGGGTAGAGATAACATGGAAATCTCTCTCTGGTGGTTCGGTTGCTTGTAACAATTGCTGTCACTGAGTACTAACTACCTCTAGGGCTGTTGGAAGTAGTATCCATTGAGTTGCTGACCAGTAATCCTACTATGTTTATTGCTTTCATGGTGCAGGGATAGTTTTCCTTTTCACAAGGAAAAATACAGCTGAACATCTCAGCCAGGAGACACATGCAGACTCCATCCTGCAGTTTTTTCCAGTTCTCACTGATCTTAATGAGCCTAGTCATAGGAATAGCAGTGACTCTTGTCAGAAAGGAGTTTTTTTGGCTGAAACTCACCATTTCTGTTTACGTGATTTGCCTTCTCAGACTTCAAAGTGAACGTGCTCTTCTTGCTGGTATTTGCCAAGAGGCAACAACTGTGGGGTGGGGGTATTCCCCAAGGTGGTCCCAAAGTCTGGCCTGTTCTCCTTACATGATTTATTCTCAGTCAGCAGTCGATAAGATGGTGGGAGATGGCCTTTTATATATATATGTGTATATAAATAATACCAGCTGCAGATAAGAAACTATTTGGTGATGTCAGAAGACTAAAGACTTAAGGCTGCAGATAACTGGAATTGTGTTATGGAGTTGATCGTGTGTGGGAAAATTAGGAGGGGAATTCTGCTGCTGGGAGAAGATTGGTCACTATAGGGGAAAAAAATACAGAGAGTGCAGTTTCCAGAAAAGGGGAGAAACAAGATCAGGGAGGGAAGAGATGAATGGCAGGGGCACACAAGTTGGGAGTGATGCCAAAAGTTCTCCAGGCAATGGGCAAAGGGTTGAGCTGCCAAGGAGATTACTGCCATGAGCTGCTCCTGGGAGGTCCTGTGAGCAGGGGGATGCAGAGTCTCAACAGAAGTCAGGGGATATATGACTTTGTGATGTGTGGAAGGGAAACTGCCCATAGATGGAAAAAGGGCTGGACACACGACTGGAAGGGAGGCATTTTGTCTGGATCTGTGCCACTGAAGTACACATCAGGCACTTGTGGAGCCAGTAACCAGGCTGTCTCCCTCCAGCTCCATCACCTCAGCAAACCTGCTGGAGGTTCATTTCCTGGCCCCAGGGTCTGGGACAGCCCTGCTCCTCACCTGGGCGCTTCTGTCCGTGCAGGGCTCCCGGAGGGCATGGCTGGTGCTACATGTGCCAGTCCCCTCCTGTCCACCTGAAATAGCCTGGAGCACTCACTGCAGGGCTGTTTGAGAGTTTGGCAGGGTGAGGGGCCAGGTACCAGGTGGGCCTTTGCAGGGAGCAGCCGTCCTTCTGCAGGATGCTGGCATGCCCACGCCTCTGCAGCATCCTCTTGGATCCTGCCAAGTCACGGTCCAGCAGCCTCCCTTGCTGACTACATGGCAAGGAGAGGTTTTGTAGTTCATAGCTTACTATTTTAAAGGGTTTCAATTGTTTCTTAAATTCTCTTCCCTCCATTCTGCTTTTGGTGGCCCCACTGAAGGCAATGTGTGCAGTTATTTTGGTCAGAATTAGGCAAACCCATTCAGCAGCAGAGGAGAGGGGGAAAAACATTAAAGAGAAGGCAGTGATTACTTCCCTGGAGAGTCCCATAATACCAAATTCAGCACAGAAAATCGAGGGAGGGGCAGAAACCTCTTTCTCTTCAGGGGTGTTGAAACACGGTGCCCTAGAAATGCTCAGGCAACATTAAAGCACCCTCTTGGCATGGAGCTGTTTTACCTCAGAGGTGGACAGAGTTGTATTCTCCATGAGAATCTGTATCCATGGGCTCCTTGCTGCCAGCCTGCACCTGATGCAGTGGAGATTCTGCATGTTCCCTGAGGGACACACCTTTCCCCATGGCTGAGGCTGGGAGCAGGCTGAATCCTCACCAAAAAGGAGGATACAGCTTCCAGACTGCCACCAAGTTAAACTAATTCAGAAGCAGCATGTCCGATGTCTCTCAGCCAATGCTAGTCAGAAAGGAAACAATTTTACACATCAGCAATTTTTTATGATTAATAATATTATCCTGCCTTAATTGAAAAATGGGCTGGTGCCCTCAAGAAGAAATTAAGCTGCAGGAATTAGTATCTAACCTCTTTATGATGAATGTGTATTTTTACACACTGCATATTACTGACAGTGCTTTTAGAAAGAATCGTGCCGTGTATTGTAATAAAAATTTGTCCTGCACAGTTTGCAGTTGCGTGGCACCATTCTGTCTGGCTGACTTGGCTTTAAGAGCCTGAATGCTTGGGAAGAAGCAGTGTGAGGATGCTGAAATCCTTTTAAAGGGAATTTATGTACAAACAGGAGGATGATGTGTAGGCTCCCAGCTCTGCTATCAGTTGTTATTGCTGGGAGATATTCCCAGGGAGTCGATGCCAGACGGAGCATTAGCCATTGCTGGCCTCAGTGCCTTCGTGGGAAGTCAGTCATAAAGTCGGTGAGGGCTCCTGTTTGTGGGATTTTTAAACACCAGTGAATCATTTCACGTAATAAAGCGGCTGTCGTTGGGTGAGTTTGTGTAAAGGTCTTTGTGAACCGCTTTCTACCAAAACAAAGCTTCAGCAGGAGAGACAGGAGTGCCGAAGGACAGGAGATTTGTTATGGTGAGAACAGAGCCAGCAGTTCCCCTGGGCTGAGGTTTGCCAGGCACCCAGCGGGAGCAGGGAGCTGTCACCTGTGTCTGCTGGGTGGTCCCGGGCACAGGGCGAGTCTGGCTGCAAGGCATCGTGTCCTGGGACTCTGTCTCGTGTGGAGCAGCCCAAGGAATCCAGGATTAAAGATGAGAAGGTCCAGGTCTCTCAGTTGGACAGCTGGGGACAGAACAAAGTCAATAAAACTGCTTCCAACTCTGGCACCATCCACATCTCCTGCAGGTTTCTTGGAGGTCCATCACTTCAGCAGGAGACTCGCATTTAATGTGACATGTTTCAAATGCCTTCTTCCCCAAACATAAAACACTTAAATCAGCTCTCATCAACTGAAATATTGCTTACCCAAACCTTTGAATGTTGTGTGTCAAATCTCCCTGGAAACACAGTGAAACATAAATGTCTGTGTTGGAACACTGGTGCTTTCCAGTGTCCCTGGGCAGAAGGGTGTCAGGAGCCTCCTCCTCTTCCCCATCCTGGAACACTGGGAGGATCCTCATGGAGAAATATGTACTTGGGTGGTGCCATCTTTCCTGGAGGGAAACCTGCCCACAGTTTGGGGCTGTGTAGGGAGGAGAAGGGTCTGGGCAAGAAGCCAGGAGTATCTGTGGATAGGGGGGTCACACTGGCTTTGCAGGGATGTGTGGGAGCACAGTGGGAGCAGCCTGGACAAGGCTGTCCTTCAACTCCATGACCACAGCCCTTTGCATTGTGCCTGCCTTGGGGACTCCAGGATCCTCCCAAGCCTGCTGAGGGGCAGTGGATGGTGGGCTGGGGCTGGCAGTGCTTCCCTGGTGCCACACTGCTTCCCTGATCTGCTGTCACTGCCTGCATAGGCAGGTCTGGAGCATCCTCATGCCCATTCTCTGGCATCTCTAAATTTGTAGCCAAGGTCTTCTTACTTACCTCCTCTTTTTTATTTCAGCCAGGTCCCTATTAGAGCAGACAGTGAGGAAGTCTGCATTAAAATGCTTCCTTCCATCCGTCTGTCCTCCCCTCCTCCCAGCCCCATCCTCCTTGTCCCTGGAGGAAACACTCATCTCTGCCAAGATCCTGCCTCACAAAAGTAAACAATATGAAATTACAATAAAATGTTTTGATTTGCTGGGCCTGACGTTCAGAAGCTGCACAACAGAGACTTAAAAAAAGGGTTTTCTATAGATAGCCAGTGTGAGAAAGAAATAAATCTCTCATATTGGGCGTTACTTAGATCCAAGCATCAGGGTAGTGTGAATGGGGAACGGAGGATTTTGTTGCCAAACCTGAAGGTTCTTAGGAGGTTTATGCTGCAGCATCTGTCATCAGCTTTCTGGCTGGCATCTGCAGTGACTGGCCTATTGCACAGTAATGTCAATATTTGGGACTCTTGTCTCCCTGTGTGTATATGTACTGTTGTTGCTTGATGCTTTAAGACTGGGTAGTGTACTGAAAGCTCTCAGAAGGAAAGAAATGAGCTGAAACTTGTTTCCTCCGGGGCTGTTCCTCATAACTCAGAAGAAGGCAAACAGAAGTGGAGGTGTAATCCCTGGGAGATGAGCTTCCCTGGGCTCTTGTCAGTTTAACAGGCTGGGTAATCTGCGCTGTCATCAAGATTTGCAGATTAGCTGTAGTGAAGCTAGTTGGCTTTGACATTTCATTAGGGAAGTTTTCCATAGTTTTTGTCTTCAATCTTGGGACTCTAAATTATGGCTGATGTAGCTTTGTTATGCTTACACCTTCTAACATTTATGCAAGTTGATGCTGGGGCTGCAAACATCTTATCTGCTGAGGATTTTTTAAATCATTGCTTGTTTATGGAAGATTAACTGGGTCAAAGGCTAATTTTGGGAAGGATCTGCTTTCCCCAGTGCTAACCAATAAATTTTCATCTGGATATTGTAAATTACCCAACCGTTATCTCCTGAAATGGGGATAAAAGCAAACACCATTTATCCTATAATCTGCAAATATTTTGAAAAGTGAACTGGAATATCAATAAAAGGGCTTATCATCAAGGTCTTTTGAGAACTCTTAAGGACTTTTGTTTAGAAAGGAAAATGTTAAATTTAGATACAAGAACTGTGCAGATGAGGGGGGAATATATACGAGTGACAGCATTGTAAATTGTCTCAAGGGTTCAAGGGACCGGGGAAGGACACTGTGTCCTGAAGTCACTCCTTCTCAGAGATGTCTCTGCTGATAAGTGCCAGTTGCTGTTCCTTGTGACAGTGATCGAGGGGGACAAGGCAAAGGATCACCCTGTGGGCTCCTGCAATGGTGAGCAGAAATGGGATGTGGCCTGGTTTATTTATGAGGGCTGGACGTGCCCTCACTCTTCCAGTTGCTGCAGAGGACAGATCCGTGTCCTTGGAGCTTCAGTTGCTGTCCCCTTCACCCTCTCCCTCTGGAGTCACTCCTCAGATGTCCCTCTGGAGGGTGCAGCCCTGAGGGCTGGGGTGTGTGAGCCTTGGCCAGTGGGAAGGGTGAGCCATGGGCTGTGTGAGCCATGGGCTGTGTGAGCTGTGTGGGCTGTGTGAGCTGTGTGAGCTGTGTGAGCCATGGGCTGTGTGAGCTGTATGAGCTGTGTGAGCTGTGTGAGCTGTGTGAGCTGGAGCTGTGTGAGCTGTGTGAGCTGTGTGAGCTGTGTGAGCCATGGGCTGTGTGAGCTGTGTGAGCTGTGTGAGCTGTGTGAGCTGGAGCTGTGTGAGCTGGAGCTGTGTGAGCTGTGTGAGCTGTGTGAGCTGTATGAGCTGTGTGAGCTGTGTGAGCTGTGTGAGCCATGGGCTGTGTGAGCTGTGTGAGCTGTGTGAGCCATGGGCTGTGTGAGCTGTGTGAGCTGTGTGAGCTGTGTGAGCTGTGTGAGCCATGGGCTGTGTGAGCTGTGTGAGCTGTGTGAGCTGTGTGAGCTGTATGAGCTGTGTGAGCTGTGTGAGCTGTGTGAGCTGTGTGAGCCATGGGCTGTGTGAGCCATGGGCTGTGTGAGCTGTGTGAGCCATGGGCTGTGTGAGCCATGGGCTGTGTGAGCTGTGTGAGCTGTGTGAGCTGTGTGAGCCATGGGCTGTGTGAGCTGTGTGAGCTGTGTGAGCTGTGTGAGCTGTGTGAGCTGTGTGAGCTGTGTGAGCTGTGTGAGCTGTGTGAGTATGAGCTGTGTGAGCTGTGTGAGCTGTGTGAGCTGTGTGAGCTGTGTGAGCTGTATGAGCTGTGTGAGCTG
Organism: Muscicapa striata striata; assembly: GCA_030060385.1. Classification (NCBI taxonomy): domain Eukaryota; kingdom Metazoa; phylum Chordata; class Aves; order Passeriformes; family Muscicapidae; genus Muscicapa; species Muscicapa striata. Next base: position 4,648,511 of record JAREIS010000031.1, read on the forward strand.
TGTGAGCTGTGTGAGCTGTGTGAGCTGTGTGAGCCATGGGCTGTGTGAGCCATGGGCTGTGTGAGCTGTGTGAGCTGGAGCTGTGTGAGCTGTGTGAGCTGTGTGAGCTGTGTGAGCCATGGGCTGTGTGAGCCATGGGCTGTGTGAGCTGTGTGAGCTGGAGCTGTGTGAGCTGTGTGAGCTGTGTGAGCTGTGTGAGCTGTGTGAGCTCTGTAAGTTGTGTGAGCTGTGTGAGCTGTGTGAGCTGTGTGAGCTGTGTGAGCTGTATGAGCTGTGTGAGCTGTGTGAGCTCTGTAAGTTGTGTGAGCTGTGTGAGCTGTGTGAGCTGTATGAGCTGTGTGAGCTGTGTGAGCTGTGTGAGCTCTGTAAGTTGTGTGAGCTGTGTGAGCTGTGTGAGCTCTGTGAGCTCTGTGAGCTGTGTGAGCTGTATGAGCTGTGTGAGCTGTGTGAGCTCTGTAAGTTGTGTGAGCTCTGTAAGTTGTGTGAGCTGTGTGAGCTGTGTGAGCTGTGTGAGCTGTGTGAGCTGTGAGCCTTGGCTGTGGAGGACGTGCTGCAGGGTCACCACTCTGGGGTCAGCCAGGAGGGATGTGTGACACAAGACATTCAAGGCAGGGATCAGCAGGACACCAGGCTCCACTTTGTAGAGGGACATCCCTCTCTGGCCACGTTGCTTCCTCGCTTCTGCCTCTCTCCCCTTCACTGGTGCTGTCTCATCCTTTGCTTCCCTGTGAGCCTCCTGTCCCACTGATCCTGTTGACAATGGCACGTGGGCTCTGCACCTGAAATCTGCCTCAACGCACTGCTTTGCACTTTTGCTGCAAAACCATGAGTTAAAGGCAGAGTTTAGTTAAAAATTATTTACCATGCTCTACTCCAGCTGAAAAATACAGAGTTAACATAAGTGTTGGATTGTGTATCTTAGGGCTTCAGTGATTTATCCATCAATTATGTCATTGTAAACCAAAGGTGAATTTGCACCTTCCTAAGTATGGGTAACAAATTATTTAACCAAACTTCTGCTGGGTACTTCTGTTTGAATTACTTTCATTGGGAGAAAAGGGTACAACCAGTAGAATCATCCTGGACTGGGCACCTTGCAATTTGCATGGGTTTGTTTGGGATAAATTAGCAGTTCCTGTTGCATGTATTCCTCTGATCCAAAAAATGGAGAAATGTTAAAAATATAAGTTTTTGTGTGTCTATGTGCCCATGTGGACATATAGACACATGCTGTTCCTGTCAAAGGTAAATATCAATTTTTATTATCTTAATATTGATGTAGCAATTTAGAAATAACTTTCCAAGAGAAGGTGTCTGCAGTGTTACATTTCGCAGCATAATGAAATCAGACAAGTTTTCAGTCCATAAATCACAGTACAGTATTTGCCATTATAATTTCTATGCTTGTACTGAGCAAGCAACACTATCTAAAGAATTTTATTTAATCAAAATAATGAAATTGAAAATGTGTATTGACTCTTCTTTGGGTCTTTCATGTTCTTTTGTGCTTTGACTTGGGAATAGATTTTGTTTGTTTTTCAGACTCTATTTCCATAGTTACTTTATTTCTCAGGTTGAAGGCTGTCTGTCAAATCTTAAAATCTTGTGTCACAAATCTCAGGATGCTCTTTGCGGTGTTTACTGGCTGCAGCATAACACTGACTGCACATTTTCAGTAATCTTCATTATTGTGCTTATTTGAGAATTTGGAGCACAAGATGGGTCCAAGCAGACCACAAGAATCCTTGGCTTCAAGGCAATGATAAGAAATTTCTTAATGGTTTAGTAAAAGACAACATAAATTTAAAGTTGATTTTTGGTCATCACAAGAAGTGCTATTGCTTAGGAATGGCTTCAGTGTAATATTCTTTCCTTCTAGAAAGCAAACTGCAGGGAGGTCTGTGTATAAGATTGACTGCAGGCAGAAAATAGAATATTTTTTTCAAGAACCTTAAACATTGTTCTCAATATATTTTCATTTCTGCAATTTTAGCTGAGAACAGTTTTTCACCTCACACTGTGGAGATGCCCTGGGACTCCACTGCTTGCCAGTCACTTTGAGTATTCAACCCAAGTCATACCTTCACAGCTGGATTGTGGAGAGCCCATGGAGTCCTGTAAAAGAGCATGGTCTGCCCAAGTACACCTGTTTGTTTACATGATCTGGCTGTCTGTGGTGTGATCAAGACAAACCTATTCTTCTCCAGCTTTCAGAATTACAAAAATGGATCACTTCCTCCATTGTGGTCAGAAGAATTTTACATCCATCTTTGACAACTGATTTTGAAGCACAGTAGACATCCCTCAAGGAGTCTTAATTTCTACAAGAAAACGGGCACTGCACAGCAGCTCTTTATTTGTCCCTGCTTTCTGCATCTTCCCTAGCAAATTCAGTTTTCCACCAGCTCTACTTCTAGTGTTCTCTTGCAGCTTCATTCATCTTTTCCCTTAGGTCAGCAGCTCTAGGTTTTCTTCTTCCATTCACCTCTTCATCTTGCCTACATATTTCTTTTCAGGGAGGAGGAGGAGAGGGATTGTTCATTTGGGTTTTCTGTTTGGTTCATTTTTTAATGCCCAGAATTCTGTGTCTTGTACTCTCCACCATCTCCACTTTTCATAGCAGCACCATGTGCATCCCCAGAATTGCATTCCCCAAACTCTCTGCTGATGCCACATTTCCATGTGCTACCACTTCCTTCCACTGCAGCTAGTCCTAGGAGTAAATCATGAAGCATGTCGGCATAGTGGCCTTTCCTGGGAGGATGAGTGAAGTTTGAGATGAGTGGTGGTGTTCTGCTAGGAGGTGTTTGGTGACTGCTATCAAGTGGTCCTTTGATCTGGAGACTACTCAGAGGTCCCCACAGTTCTGTGATACAGATGTCAGAACTCTGCATACTTCCTTCTCTTTTTGCTCCTTGCTTTGGGTTTTTGGGACATGCTCTGCTTCTGCAGGTGTCTGACCTGCTTTCAAAGGTATCTGCATCTCTGGGGATGATCCAGTACAGCTCTCTGAAGCTGTTGCACCAAAATCCCACTGAGCTGAATGGAGGGCTTCACAACCTGCAGGACCTGATGTTAGGGCCAAATGTGTTGTTCCATAAGGACCAGCAGCTGACTTCCAGGGCACTTGTGGAGAAAGTGGTTATGCCTACTTGCACAAACCCAAAGACAACATTTAATTACTTCTTATAGCCCTATTTTTAAGGAAAGTTTTTTTTAAGTGATCTCAGATCATCTGAAGAATCATGTGGCAACCTGATCTGGTAAATAGAGTGAAAAACATGTTCAGATGCTAGTGCTCACTCACCAGCACAATGATTGTCTCTGGGTTAATAATAGCTCCCTTTTTCCTTCATTTATCCCCTAAATTTACCCTCTAATGGAAATCATGCCTGTCACATGTTTGAAACAGATTTTCTTCACTGGGCGTATGGAGGAAGGTAAAGGAAGTGATAAATCTCTAAAAAACAATATGATAAAATAAGTCCTCTCTTACTAGGGACTAGATATTGAGCTTTTTACTCCTTTGGAGTCTTGATCTGTAGCTGGCCCTGCTGACTGTGAGATGACTTCTGCTGCAGCAGGACTTGAAGTGCCAGAAACTGCCCTCTTGCAGACACATGGGAACCCCCAAAAACTGAAGCTGTAGGTCATGATATCCAGTGAATAACTGGCATGTTTGTCAACAAGGAATAGATTGAAGGAACTGAAAAAAACAAAAACAAAATGCAACCCCGCAAAACCTGGTAAAAATTGGCCCTGTCTGAAACAAACTAAGGAAAAACTTTGGGGTTTTGAGAATTTATGTCTTTCCTTTTTTTGCCTTCAATAATCTGAAGGAAATCCATCACCCTTCCTACCTGCTTCTGACACAAGAAATATTTTATGCTTAGTTATTTCTCTCTGTTAGCATCTGCTCGATAACAGGATCAAATTGCCGACTACTCGCTCGTTCCTTTCCTCCCTGTGTTGCTGCTGTTTGGATATGGGAAATAATTAACTGAGGATCAGAGTGATGCAGCTGCTGTAACCTTATGTTTCTGTCACACCAGTGCCCCACTGATGGATGGGCAGTTGTTCAGCTTTCTGTCATGGAGACCATGGGGCAGGTTGGGGCAGGTGCTGAACTTCCCATCCCACTCCAGTGCTCAGGCATCCTCTGGCTGTGGTTCAGCAGCAGTGATGGTTATCTCCCAGTCTGCCCTCCTCCCTTGACCAGAAGAAAGGGAAAAGAGGAGGAAGCCTTTTGTTCCTGTGGGATGAGCCGCTCCAGCAGCAGCCACAGGATACAGAGCGGATGCTTTCTGCTTGCAGTCCTCCCTGTTCCATGGCAGACAGGCTTCAGCTAAAATAAACCAGTATTCCATGAACCTTTGAAGTGCTCTTGTCTTTTGAGTCACTTCCCTGTCCCTGATGGGCAGTGTGATGCTGAGGGATGTTGCCTTGCATCACACAAATGTGCTCAGCCATTCAGGCCATTCAGCCTCCCACTGCATTCCCCACGTGAGTGGCAGCTTTGCCTTTCCTGACCAGCATCTTCCTTAGGGTATTTTAGTGGAAAGCTAGGGCCATTAGAAATGCACAGAGCCTGGTGCCACCTCTGGCCTCTGAACATCCCTCCCTGCTTTCTCTTTGCAGATTATTTGTCTGAGTAGAAGGATCTGGGAGCAATGCCATCAAAGCAGGTTGTCTTCTCTGCTGTCTCTGTGACAGCCACTGTGCAGATACAAGTGTGGCCTCTCAGGGCAAGCTGGCACGCTCACCAGCAGTGCTCCAAGTGAGCCAGATGGACTGCCACAGTCAGGAATCACATCCTTATTCTTGATTTTTCATCATACAATTAAAGAAAATCCTAATGTTGTAATGCTCTGGTTTTCTTTTCTCTACCTGAAATTGCCAGTTACATGAAATAATTTGTGATGAGTCCAGAAACCCCCAAAAGCCTAAGTGCCTTTTGAATGAAATTGCCTATTTTCTTCTTGAATCAGTCCAAAGACTTTAATTTGATAATGCTGAGATCTTTACCCTCCAAACAATATAATTCTTTTAGTTTTAATTAAAGAATTTTTTCCTTTGCACCAGACTGATTCTTAAATGGCTTCACTAAATCTCCTTATGCTGTAAGTAGCAGTGACCCAGATAAACACATTTAAAAATGCAACTACTGAAACTCCAGAATGGTGCCTTTGTAAGACACAGAAAGAGAAAGACTAAAATAGTTCTCTACATTTACAAGGGTAACAAGTAGCATTATATCTTTAAAAGCAGATTCATAGACCAATTTAAATTTTTCATATTTCATGTACAAATCTGTGTGAAATAAGTGTTGCTTAGTTTGAAGTCAGAAATTTAAAAGAGGCCTATGAAAAAAATTGTTTTTTCCTTTTGTTGATGACCTTTTGCAGCATGACAAGGCCTTTTGAAAAAGAGGCGATAACTGTGTTTAAGAATGTGTCATAATGCAGCCACACTGTCAGGACCATATAGGCAACTAGGGTAAGGCTGCATTTCTGTTTTCCTCAATTCGTGAGTCTGCAGCTTCTGTGGCTTTTTGATGTAAAGTTTGAGCTCTGGTTCCAGCTAAACCCAACCTGGTGCCCTCCAGCCATGTAAAGCCAAGGTCTGGAGAAGACAGCTTTTCTTCACTGGCTGTATCAAGGATGTTGCCAAAGGGCTTTGTTTAATATTATATGGGTAAGCCCTTTCTAGGGTCCTAAAAATTGGTTGATTAAATGAGGGGATACTGCCCCTTGTTCCAGATGCACATTTTGTGTGTCAGTGTGTGACAAATGCTGCCCAAGATGCTCTGCTACCAACTTCACACTGCTATTGGAGTGTGCTCCAGCTGCCTTGTTCAGATCTGATTGCACATTGCCACTGCTGCTCCAGGAGCAAATGTGACCAGAACTTCTCCTGGTAACTGCTGCCCAGGTCATGAGCAGCATGGAAGGAGTTATGGAGCTCAGGAGTGCTCAGCCTCAGCTCTGTGTGGTGGGAAGCTGGACAGGGAGAGCCGGGTGACAGCGGGGCAGCCTGTGGGGTGTCCCTTGCACCCCATAAATTGGTGAAATGCAGACCTTTCCACCACTTTTGGTTTTGTGGGTTTTTTTAGACATTGGTGTCGGCTCTGTTTACTCAAAGCAGAAATATATGCTATAGCGAACAATTGGATAATAAACAACCCTTAATTAGCATTGAAGATGCACAGAGACCTAATCCCTCAGTGCCTGTTTAGACAGCTAAACCCAAATATGTGCTGGCTGCTGGGTCCTGGAGAAACCTTCACCCAGAGCAGGGGCTGAATTGTCCTTAATTACTGTTAAGGACTGGGCAGGGTTTACTGGGTGTTAATTGTACTGGGTGTTTTGGGATCTTCAAAGACCCACGCCCACCCTTCAATTTATTTTTGGTAGCAGTATGCTCTCCTGCTTACTCTGGTTAGCACTGAGCTGTAAAATTGTTATTGTCAGACAAAAAGTCAATGGATTTTATTGATTCTTCATGCTTTTGCAGCATTCTGGGGGAGCCTTTCCACTGGACATGGAGAATGCCATATGTGTGCAAGATGAGTGTGAACTGGGATGCATTCACCATGGCTGCATTCCATGTGAAGCTGTGGGTGCTGGCACTGACCTCACCAGTGAGGTCCATCCCTTGAGATTGCTGGAGTTGACCTGCACAAAATATTTTCTGGGAAAGATGGCCCTTTCAGTTGCATCAGCCAGCCATGGAAATGCAAGTTGGTTGTTGCAGCCTGACCTGTCCTCCCCCCATGGGGAAAACTGTGGATGCTGAGGCAGCTCTGGTTCCTTTTTGTTGTGGAGCACATCTTGAGAGAGTTTGTGGTCGCTATACTTGCCCTGGTGGCCACCTTGCCCAGTGCAGCCAAGGCCAGCACTGTCTGCTTGGCTTCTTGAACTATGGACCGTGACACCTTTTCAGGGAGGATTCAGCTGAGGTCATAAAGGGTTTGTGCTTGCCAGGGGAGAGCTGTCTCCTCTGGTTTGGTCTGTGCTGCCCAGATGTTTACCCAGCTCACCAACACTTTGGCACATGAGCATGTCCACTCACAGGCAGTAAAAACAGTGGTTTTTCTTGGTTGCTGCCTTAGCTCTCAGGGCTTCTTTTACAGCCCCTGTAGTGGTGTGGCTTGTTCCTGCTGTGCATCTCATATTGCAGACGCCTCTGGTTTCCCTCAGCCACCATCCTGGGCAAAGACAGGCCAGCAGCAGCCCCTGGGAGCCCAGTGTCCTGGCACACACTGCTTTGGTACCTCACAGACCACCCATCCCTGCACGTGGGGTGCCTGGATAGGACAGCTCAGCTGGAGCCATGGAGTTTCTTGGGGTAGTGTGAGACAGAACCACATTTTCCATGCAGAGGACCTGAAAGGTGCAGCAGTCCTTCTGGTCAGCAATTTCACCCCTTGAGCATGGGGTGAGTGCAGAGACCAGATGCTGACTGTCCCACTGGAAGGGATTATGGAGAGCTTTTTCAGGTGGCATCTGCCCACCCCCTTTGCCAAAAGCAGGCTCTTCAATGCACATAGTTGTTTTCTTTAACATACCACCAAGATAATACAGAATATTTTGTAGGTCTTGGGTGGTCTTGCTATTTCTATCTGCAAGGGTGTCATTTTCATAGCCAAGCTTGCTACCAACATAATCATTTGCCTCAGGCAAGAGGAGCATGTGCCATTTCTCACAATTTGCACAGGCTATAGGCAGTTTTTATTCCCTAAAGTTACTATAGAATTAAAACTACTTCCTCCTTGTTTGCTAATCTCCCAGGCTCTGTTGTGTGTTAGGTACTTGGAGCTGCAGGAGCTGCAGTAGTTCAAGCCCTCAGTGTCCATCCCTGTTCCCCTGGCCACACCCAGTGGACCCACACTGATGCAGGTGAGGAGGTCACTCACCCTGGGGACAAGTTGCCTAAGAGCTGGCAGATGGAGATAGGGAGGGTTGGACAGGCACAGGTGCACTCCAAGGCTACCCATTTCCAAGGGTAGGTTTGGTGGTGGCCCTGTCCTAATGGGAATAGGCCTTGGTGTTGGTGCCACCTCACTGTATACCCAGGCTGGAGGAGAAAAACCATGGGTATCACCTGTGACATTGGTCCAGGGTGGGCTGGAGTCAGTGGGAAAAGCTGGTGCCTTGGGGAAGAGAGGAATGGTTAAGCCATTGGGAGTAGCAATGCTGTGGCATTCCCCACTCCATACAGTACAAGAAAACTCTTAGCTCCAGATACATGAAAAATGTACATGGAAAATATATCACTGCCTGAAACAGAATATACACAAAACACAAAAGTGCCCTCAGACCCCCTTGCTCAGAGCTGCTTCTCAAAAGGGCTTCTATGGGGCTGACCTTCCCTCCAGCCTGCTCTTACATCTGTATTTGCATTAGTGCAGGAGACAAGGGGAAATAGCCTCAGGCCCTGTCCTGCTGTTATTACAAAGATAAGCTTGGACATGGTACAGCCATAGAGGTTTTTATTTGTGTTTTATTTGTTTGACTTTCCTAAAGGGAGAGCCTGTGAGAAGTATGTTCTTCCCTAATAGAGCATCGCCTTACATTTTCACGGCAGACAGTCAGCTCTGTCTGCTGAGGTGGCCTGAAGAATCAAGAAGATTGACAGAAAAAAAAAAAAAAAAGTCAGAACTGCACTTGTTTGAGGTTTTTTGTTAGTTCTATTCTTCTTTATTTTTTATTTCCTTTTCTTTGTTGTTGGTGGTAAAGGAATTAAGCTGCGCAGTCAACTTTCTTCCTCCACTGTCTACAGTTCGTGTACCAAAATTCAGTTTTTTGAAGAGCTGACTGTGTGAGGAATTAATGCCAGGCTGCAGCCCTGTGTGCTCTTACATGCTGGAGTGCAGGACCTCTTACACCCAGAGCCTCATTGCCATAGAGCAGCATCACCTCACCAGCAGAGCTGAGCCACAGTCATGCTGTGAACTGCATTGCTAGACTGCTTCCTGAGGCTGAGCTGAACAGCCAAATCTCCCAGTCAGATTTATTGGAGTGGGCTGGTGACGTTCCCCAGAGGACTTACCATCTATGGTGATGGATGACGCTGATCCATTAACGTAGTACTCTCATCTGGGAAAGATGTAATTGTCGTTCTGCATCCTGCAGTTTCCCTAAGTTTTTCTGAACACGTAATAGCACACATTGCAGTGGAAATTACTGGTGAAAAATGCTGCAGTAAATATGTCAGGGGCTCTATATCCTATGGCAGTGTGCTTCTCTTCTGGAACCATGCAGTTATCATTAAGATAGGGGAGATGATAATAACAAAATTTGGTATAGTGCACTCATCATGATGTATGTTCTTTTCAAAGGTTTGATGGAAAAGTATGGGCAGGACTGACCTTGTTTCCTCTTGCAATAAGCATCTGCAAAATATGTTCATGATGATTTGTTCATAGAATCAGGAAAATGCTGTTGACTTTTACCTGCAATAGCAGTGCAGTTTTTACAGCACTGGTTGCCCTGCCTGCATTTTCTGAAATACAGCCCTTTTCCTCTGAGTAGTCTGAGTTTGGACCCATGATGACAAAGAGCATTATTACTTTTTTGTGTAGTCTTGGCGTAGTTTGGAATAGTCTCACCTCCATGCACTGGGAGCAGTGTGTTGGTCAGAGGTTGGATACCAAAGCAGCTGGAGAAGACTATGTTAAACTGGCTTTGTTCATAGAGCATCAGATGAGTGAAATTCAGACAATGTTCACAGTAAGGCTGGAAGTGCTCCAGCAACAGAGAAACATGATGAAGAGAGAGGAGAAGGCACAGTGGAGGAATGCACCCACAAGGAGTGGCCAGCAGCTACTCTGAAAGGGAAGGCAGCCCTGTGCCACCTCAGTGAGGGTGTGTGTGGATGTGTGCCCACCCATCCTCATGAGTGATTGCAGGGGTAACTGGAATTCCAGGCTGAGGTCTCTGCTTTGTGCTATTCATGTGCCAAAATAACTGCATGCCCATGACACCTCATGACCATGAGACAGTCAAGAGGATGAGGCAAAAGGCACAACAGAGTGCTTGCTTGTATGCATGTGCATGTAGGACATTTGTAGGCACTACAGGTAATGCAGTTTGTTGCAATCTGTAATTGCAAAGAGACCTCAAGAAATTAGAGCGATGGGTAATCACCAACCATACGAAGTTTAACAAGGGCAAGTTCCAGAATCTGCACCTGGAACAGGGCAGCCCTGGCTCTGTGCATAGACTGGGGAATGAGGGGCTGGAGGGCAGTGTCACCAAAAGGGCCCTGGGGGTCCTGGTCAATGCCAAGTTGAACATGAGCCAGCAGTGCCCTGGCAGCCCAGAGGGTCAACCCTGTCCTGGGGGGCATCAGGCACAGCTGGGCAAGGGAGAGGATTGTCCTGCTGTGCTCTGCACTGGGGCAGCCTCACCTCCAGGGCTGGGGGCAGTTTTAGGCACCACAATACAAAAAATACATTCAACTGTTAGAGAGTGTCCAAAGGAGGGCAATGAAGATAGTGAAGGGTCTGGAGAAGCAGCTGAGGACACTTGGTCTGTTCAGCCTGGAGGAGACCTCACTGTGGTCTTGAACATCCTCCTGAGGGAAGAGGAGGGACAGGTACCAATCTCTTCCCTCTTGTGACCAGTGACAGGACCTGAAGGAATGGCCAGAAGCTGTGTCAGGAGAGGTTTAGATTGGATATCAGGAAAAGGTTCTTCACCCAGAGGGTGGGTGGGCACTGGAACAGGCTCTCCAGGGAAGTGCTCACTGCACCAAGCCTTACAGAATTCAAGAAACATGTGGAAAACACTCTCAGGCACAGGGTGTGGCTCTTAGGGTGTTCTGTGCAGGACCAGGAGCTGGACTCAGTGATCCTAATGGGTCCTCTTGAGCTTAGTGTATTTTATGATTCTGTGATAACCTGGGCTGTTTGACTCAACAGTGGTAACCTCAGTGGCACTGAGATGCAACATAACATATTTTCAGTATTTTATGTTATTTGCATACTGCTTGTGGTCAGATCCATCTATCAAAGGCATATTTCCCAGTTCAGTCTAAGGGCTTCTAGGAGGGCAAAATGGTCATTGTTGAGAGGTTTTGAGGTTTTCGTGTTACATCCATCAGCACCATCATGCTACATCTCATGCTGGTGTTATTTCAAATTCAGTCAGAATTCATCTGACATCTCGTGCATCATGGCATGGTGGAGAGAACAGGTCAATTCTCTTCCCCTCAAAGTCAAACCAGGAAACACTTCCTACAAGTGAGAAAAGTACGTGTAAAATTATGTGAGATTCAAGGAAAAAATGCTGGATTTTTTAATCACACATCACAGGAGCCTTACATTTTTTGTCTCTTATAAACAAAATTCTTGCAGTGGTTAAAAATTTTCCAGGGATGAAAATAAGGGGCCATTTTTCTTGAAAGTTTTTTCCATAGATACATTATGAGGTAGGATGGTGCTTGAAATCTGCTGTGTGCATACTTTCTGTTGAGGATTAGTGCCATTGTGTAGCTGATGAAATGTTGGGCTTGGCTTATGAAAGTGAGAGGGAGGGAGAGAAGGAGAGTCAGTCTACTAAATCTGAAACTATGAGCATAAACTTGATTTTGGCAAGCTGATGGAGCATTTGGTTGCTCATGCTAGTGGGGAAAGAGAGCATTAAATAAGCATATTTTGCACAGAGGGAGGGAAGATTCCTTTGACTCCCCAGGCAACACTCCAATACTCCTGCACCTTTGTATCTGCCTGTGCTCCCAAATGAGAGTGTCCCACAAGAGAAGATAAGCTGATGAGTCTGGTGTTTATAGCCAGCTCTTCATCCCTGTATCTTCTCATTTGTGACTATATCTGTGTCATAAGAGCCATCAGAGCTCTGGGCAGCAGAATGGGTTTATCCCTTTCAGGCCATGGTGGCAAGTTGGGTGGCACACATGTGTGGGTAATGACCTGCACATCCTTACCCATGTTCTTAGGCAAGAGCATTTGTACATCACCAGAAAGGATCTGTGAGCTGGAAGGTTCAGTTTTTCACTTGGTTTTGCTTTTCTTCTCATTATTTATTTATTTAAGCCAGGCTATATAAGGATGATGAGAGGCTATGTGAAAATATGGCTTTCAGTTGATTTAAGATGAGTTACAGAAGTGTTGGAATTTGCTATTCTAACCCCATGGCTTTATAATAAAGCTGAGGTTAGCCCTGTTCTGGCCCTGTCTGCACCAAGAAAAAGTGGTTTTTAACTGGAGCTGGTGTGCTGTAAGGAGTGGATAGGAAAGGGTTTGCGGTTAGTCTAAAGGGCTGGGTCTCTCAGGGCTGGTGTGGTACTAGAGGCACCTCACATCATTTACTGGCTTTGAGCTGGTGAAGCTGGTTTACTTCTCAAAGGAGTAGTCTGGTGTGTTTCACTTTTGTGGCTGTTTGGGAGACAGACAAGGGGCTCAAAATCATGTTTGTTTAACAGGGAAAAGTCCAATATTCTGCCTGCAAAAGTGCAGAACACTTAAATAGCAATTTAAGAAGTGATTTTCAACTTTACCTCACTAACCTGTTGGCTGAGACCTGTTAGCACCATGGTGTTATCCATGGTGGTATCCCTGTCCCTCTTACCAGGAGCAAGACAGTCACATCAGCAAGAAGAGATGGGCTGTGGATGGCAGCCTTTACCACACTGATGCTCATCCGATTCTGGAGAGGATCAAGTGGATGTAGTAAAAATATCTGTGCTTGGGATCAGTGGAGAGAGTCAGGACAAAATAGGGAGCTGGGTGTCTCAGGGCAGTGAACAAACCTCCACTGGGGAACTAAGAGGCTTTGAAGTAATTTCACTGATATGAAACTTGGAAATGCTATGTAAGAACTGAGATGCTTTATGGGCTGTTTAATAAAGCACTTGACTGGGAAAGGAACAAATATTTTATTAGACTGACTGAGTGCTCTTTGTTTCAGGTTTTGGGGGGAAGCAGGGCTGGCAATTATGTTTAATTGGTATCCTTTTCCTCTTGTTATCATTGGTGTATTGATTGCTGGGAAAACAAAATGCGTGGGTTTTAAAATTTACTGTAAAGAAAGGCCTCTCTTGTTTGTTTTGTTTAGCTCTGTGTACTCAAACCAGCTCATTTTTCTTTGCTTTGCTGGTGAATATAATGTTTTGATTGAAAATGATACTAAATAATCAGTTAAATGGGATATTTAATGACAAGAAAAATTCTTCAAAATATTTTTCCCATAGGAACATTTTGCACTTCACTTTTTGAGCCTAAGAATGGTAGCATGAATCTGCATTCTTCCTATGATCCTACTACAAAAGTAAATACATGGGTGCAAAGCATGCATGAAAGCTGTGGAGGTTAAGGTATAGTAAATCTCAGGAGCTCTGATGCAAGACAGACAGATCCCTAGAGTAAGTTCAGTTTTTCCCTGATACAGTTTTAATTTAGAGAGTCTTAGACTAGCAGTCCACTGTCAGTTTTCCTTCCCTGTGGGAAGCTGACCTACTGTATGAGAAGAAAGCCTGGTAGAGATGAGCTGTAGAGCTGAGGAAGCCTTTGTCACCATGTCCCATAGACACACAGCTGATGTGGGGGCTGGATGAGCAGACAGTGGATTGGAAACTGGTGGAACCAGCGCGGCAGCACGAAGTCCAGTTGGGTTGGGTGACTGGGGTGTTTCCAGGGGTCAGTGCTGGGTCCCACCCTGCTCAGCCTCTTGATTAATGATCTGGATGATGGGCTCAGTGTACCTGCAGAAGTTTGCAGATTACACAAAACTGGCAGGAGTGGCTGATACATCAGAGGGTCACACTGCCATCCAGAGGGACATCAACAGATGGGCTCACAGGAGCCTCGTGAAGTTTGCCAAAGAGAAGTGCAAAGCCCTGCACCAGGGGAAAAGCATTAGTACATGCCAGGGGCCCACCTGGAAAGCAGCTCAGCAAGAAAGGACCCAGGTGTCTTGGTGGACATCAAGGTGGCCACAAGCCACAAAGATGATGGGCTAGAGCATCTCTGCTGGAGCAAGTTTGGTTTTTTGAAGGTGCTGGTGAGAAGATAGTCCCCCAGGGCTATGCAGGCAGCACCTTCCCATGGTAGGGGCTCAGGGCTGGGCATTGACACAGCAGCTGCAGCTGCTGACATCCCCATCCCGAGGGACTGCCTCATGCTTTGAAGGAGACATCTGCACACAGCCAGCTGTATATGGGGAAAGCTGATTTAAACAGGTACTTCTGCAGTCACAAAAACAGTAACTTGTCTTCCCAGTTTGAACAGAAATTGGGAGCACAAAAGCTGCACTGAGTCAGAAGCCCCAGATGGGTCAAAGGGAGATCACTTAACACGTGACTCAGCAGTAATTATGGCCGGCAAATTCATGTTTGTCCTCCACATGTCAGGTTTAATACATCAGATTTCCATGCACTATCTCCACCTCAGCTCACCTCCACCTATCTCTTCAGCTCACTGGAAGCTGAGCAAGTTGATGCTATTCAGGCATTTGTGCACAATACCAAGCATAAAAAATAAACTGCAACTGTAAAGGTTTTATTTTCAGAAAGTTGGTGAAAGGTCCTCCAAGCCTGACAATTCAGAGACCCCAAGAACAGGCCTATGTTGCAGATATGAAAAATATTGAAGATTTGGGAATAGCAAGATGAATCTGAAATAATTTCAAGGTAGCCCTGTTTTTATAGTGCTGTCTTATATGTAATAGTATATATGGTGTAAGCAGTAAGCTTTTGTAAGCAGAACACATCAGTTAAGTGTTACAACCAATTAGTGAAATAGTTTGTGAATGGAGTAAAATAAAAGGGAAAAGGCGTCCAGGAGTACAGCAGCAAATGCCATCTCCCCTATGCTTAGGGCACATCACAGATTCCACTGCAAATGTAGGGCGTTTTGTGAGGCTTTCAAATTGGGTATAAAAATTCACTACAGGTTGAAATTTGTCAGGAAAATGTTCTATTCCTTCCACAGCATTTATTGTCTGTCTTGTATATATTGCCCTTGGGAGTGAAGGCACTGGTTTCAGGCCCATGACAGGATTTTTTTTTCAATTGCACTGATTTGTTTTTAAATGAGAAAAAAGTGAGTTCTCTTCTCCCCGGAATGGATTGCTAACTACAAATTGTTGACAACAGCAATATAGTTAGCAAATATATGACTCTAACGTGCTCTTTGCAGGCGATTAGCCTGTGCAATAGGCAGACCTATGGTGGTATTTATTTAACTGAACTATTTAAAAGACTGAAGTACCATCAGTTAGTCAGGCTTCTGCATTTGAGAATGGTCATGCTGTGTGCTGAAGCAGCATATACATATTGTCCATATCCCATCTAAGGTGCCATTTTGCACTGCTGTAATGATTTCCTTTCTCTCTTGTTTCCCCAGGGCTTAACAGTTTGGATGGGAGCCTTGACACAAATAGCTTTGCTTCGTGAAAGGATCCCCAAATGCAGCAGTGGAAAATAAACCTGTTGCATGATTTGCACTGGAGCGTTATTTCTCTAGCATCTTTTGAAGTCATCTGATGACGTGCTTATTTTAACTGCTCCTTGGCACATTCAGCTCATCCTCCTCAGTGTAGCTTCCATAGAGTAAGAGGTACCGTGAGACAGTGCATATGTGCATGGTGAACAGGAGATGTGCAGAGGGATGGGCCGCAAAGACTGTGGGGATAACTTCCTGTGTATTTGGTATATGAAAGCTCACTTTATTCAAATACTGTTTTTCTATAGCAACAAAACATCAATAATGATATGCTATCATGTGTATGAACGAAACTATAGAGACCCAAATTTGTAGCATGGAAGATGATTTGTAGTTGCTGGATCAGTGACATAAAGCAGCAAGTTTTGGGAAAACATTTCAGTCCATATCCAACCATAATTTTGTCCCCAGGCAGCTTCTTTGAGTCAAGATTGTTCATTTTCTGTTTGTTACTGTGTTTGTACTCAAGGGAAGCCCTATTTTTCCAGGGGATACTGAGCCAGGCATCCCACAAAGGGAGCATCTAATCCTTTCCCATAGTGGGCACAGTATAATTTAAGTTCTCTGTAGACACGAGGTACAAGCCATGGTACAGATGAGCAGGCAGAGCTCAGGGAGAGCTGTGCTGCAGCCCCACAGGAAGGCACACAGCAGCCTGAGAAAAGTCTGTTGCACAGCCATCAGCAGGAGATAAAAAAAATAAGCTGGAGTTATCACTGCCCTTTCAAAGCATGTGTGTATAGCTAAGATACCATTTCCTATACAGTCACACACATCATTGCATAGTGCCATGAACTTTGCTCTTATCAGCACCCTGATGGGAAAGCTCGGGTTATTTACACTAGGGCTTGTTTCAGTGTTTCAAGCTTCTTCTCAGTTAAAACAAACAGCAAATTAAATATAAAATAGATAAGTAGGGAAAGTGAAATTGGTTGTGCAGGACTGAGGTATGACAGCCAGAGGAAACTTAAGACACTTCCTCTAGATTACATTACCTTCTTTATGTCTATTAGATACATGAAAGTTATTTTAAATACTGGATAACTGAATAATTTATGTTTAGTGAAGCAGCAATTTTTAAAGACCCCAAAAAAACCCCAAATTCCAGTAAATGCTTCAGGTTGATTTTTTATTACAGGAGAAGTATAGTATAGTGATCCTTATTGTACCAATTAATACTGAAACTTACTGAAAACTTACTTTTGTTTCAGACACTTCCATGAGGATTTAGGATTTCGTACTTTACGCTAAGTACATAGTATATAAAAAAGGAGCCCAGGAGCTACAAAACACCTTTGGACAACTTCAGTCTTTCTCTTGATCTCAGACCTTCAAAGTTTCCTCATTTGAGGCTTGGGGACTTGGATCCTTTTCTCTCTGCCTGCTTACTGACCTTGATAAAAGATTTTTAGTCTAACACATGTTTAGCAGCCCTGGGATTCCCTCCCAAATGAAACTAAAAATAGCTTTACAGGGGGCAGGATCAAGTTGTGCTGGATCCACTGTACATGGCAGCCAGCTACTGCCAAACTGCAAGCTGTGGGTGGGATCAGGAAATAATTTTAAGTATGTATATATATATTTTTTTAATATATATTAATTTTTTTTCTTCTGTAGTGATGACATGCTCAAGAAGCAGGTGTACTGGAAGTACAGAAAGGTACACTTCTACATAGGAAAGGTGAGGGGGGAAAAAAATCCACCCCAAACCCATAAACTTGGGTCAAGGGCTGCACCTCACCTTTCTTGTCTCCTTCCCCTGACACAGTAGGGCCCTCCCCCACTGTGTATTTTTACAGATCCCAGACACAAATAGGATTCTCTGTGGAAAACAATATTTGACTGTTTCTTTGAAAAAAAAAAAAACCAGCCAAGCTTACAGGCTTTTCTCCATGGTTTCTGAGGGTGATAGATGAGCTCTTCTTCCCCTCATCTCAGTATTTCCTCTGCCTCCAGCCCTGTCGCCTTTTACAGCAGCAATGGGGGAATTTTATTATGTTTTATACTTTCATCTTCAGCAGTGATCTCTCTTTCTCCATGGATCCCTACAGCATGCTAATCCCTCAAGTCTCTTATGCAGCATAATTTTCATCTTAATTTTTCTGTTTCTCAGTGTTTAATGGGTTTGCCAGGGGAACAGGGGGTCATTTCCTGTCCCCACCAGATCATTAATTCTCTATGAAAACACCACAATCTCACACTTCTCAAGCAAACAGAAACAGTGCAGAGGCAGTGTCATGTGCAGAACACTCAGCTGTGCTGCAGCAGCTGGAGGAGCAAAGACGCTGGTGTGCACTGCAGAGACCAAAATGGTCATTTGAAAAACAGGGAGGGAGAGATTATGTAAGAGCAGTAGAAAATGGCTTTTTAATTCCTTAACAGAAATTATTATGTCTATTTTTTCCAACTTAATCTGCTGAGCTGTCTCCTCATAGTCTTTATTTTTATAAACAATTACCCTTTTTTTTTTTTTTTTTTTTTTTTTTAAACAGCACTGGCCCAATGGTTTTCTTACTGATACTTGTCACTTTCTGAACATGGAATTTGATTTTTGCTCCTGTTTTCAGTGCTTGGGCATCTCCACCTTCCTGTAATCTGTCTCAGACAAAGCTGGAAAAAAAGGAAACAAACAAACAAAGTAAACCCAACCCTATATTTGTGAATCTTTTCTGCAGAACATTTCATGAGATGGGAAAAATCCGGAATTATTCTCCTTAAGCCAGCAACAGGAGGGGAAAATAAATTACTCGTGTTTACTTTTAAAAATTATTTTTAAGAACTCAAATGTGCCTGATAAATTATTAGTATTTCACCCAACCAGCCTCTGCTATCAACTCCTGGAATTTCTGTAGGTATTCCTGTGCTCACTGTGGTATCTCACTGCCAAATCCAAGGATTTACAGGTCTCAGGAGAGATCTTGTAGATTTCCCACTTCCTTGCCTTGGACATTTTTTAGCCTCTGTTTTTGGGCTTTTGGTTTTCCCATCTTCCTTGACCTCTTTGGTTTGTTGGTCTTACAAACATCTGGTCCAGCAAATCATTTCTGTAAGCACCGCAGCCAAAGGAGTTCTTGACATGCTCTCAGACTCAGGCACATCCCCAAGCTGGGAGCCTTCACCCAGACAATTTCAGTTTCAGAGTGGTGCTGCCCTCCCTGCCATCTCCTGTCATCCCCAGTACCAGTGTGCCTGCAGGACATGGGGAAGTGCCTTGCTCCCGTGGGCGGGGGTAGCCAGGCAGTGGTGATGGCACATCATCTGCTCCTAGGGAGCAGGATTCAGCTGTGTGCTCTGCTGGTAAAAAATGTACATTTGGGGTGTGCTGGTGCTTGCCCATGGTAATACAGTTGAAACTGGACAAGTTTCCATGGTGATTATTACTACGGCAGGATTCTCTTCACACTTCAGAAGAGGCACGGGCAGCACCAGGCAAAGCAGCCAGGTATCAGCCAAAGTCTGCTGGCAGCAGCTCACAGGGCAAAAATTATTTTACCTTTAAATAAATGGATGCATAGTGCCATTAATTCGCTGATTTTTTGATTTTTTTTTTTCCCCAGGGAGGAAGTGTTGATCTTTAGGGGAAACTGGCTGCATATTTCACCACGATCATGAACAGAAAACATCCCTGCCCATTTTTAATTGCCATTTGCTTGGTTGATATAAAGAGTTGGGCTGCCAAGATGGATTTTAAGTTGTTTTGATTTTTTTTCCCCCAAGTCTTTAATGAATCAGGTGCCTGTTTCACATTACTGTCTGTCTAGCTCTGTGGCAGGGTAAACACTGGGGTTTGGATTGGTTTTGCTTTGCCATTGCATGACCATGCTCCTTTCTGATCCTGCACACAGCAGTTCTGTAATGAAAAAGGGACAAGTATTGAAAGGGAACGAAGTACCCTTCACCAATGGCTGCAGTTTTGCTAGAAATGTTTGTTTTGTGGCTTCTGTTGAGTTAAAACAACATGCTGTGACTCAGCTCTGACATGCATTGTCATTATGTGAAGCTTTGTTTAAAAATGTGGAATGGGCATCCCAAGTCCTTGTTTCAGGCTGTGTACTGAGAGGGTTTTTTGGCTGCAGTCAGTCCTTTAGGCCGTGTTTATGGCTAAATGTAAGTTCCTCAAAATGTTTCGCACAACACTCAGGGCTGTATGTATATCCAGCATCTCTGTATATATAGTACACTGTATTATGGAGCCGTTAGCTCGAAGTGTGGAAACGTTTAATGGCTTTTCTTTGGTGACGGGGCCTTTAAAGGCAATTGCAAATATTATTTTAGGGAAGAGATTTATGTGGTGCCTAAAATATGTTTCTGGCTTGCAGGCCAAATTATGTGGGTGCTGATGCTCCTGGCAGCGTGGAGCGGCCGCAGGTCCCACTGACAGCGATGTAGAGGTGGTGCTGGCAGAGCCCAAGAAGCCCTGCGACATGGAGGAGCTGTACAAGGATGCCCCAAACCTACCTATGGATGTCACCAACTCACCCTCGGCGATGGCCAACAACAAGCTGGAAAATGGGGTGGCCCAGCTGATCACAGCGGAGGCGTGGAACATCAACTCGGCCGACCTGATGAAGAAAGCCCTTTCCCCGCTGGTGACAGTCCCCGCGCCCTCCATCCTGACGCCACCGGCCGAGTCGCAGAGCGGGGTGGCCCTGAAGGTGGCGGCCACCGTGCTGCAGCCCATCTGCCTGGGGGACAGCCCCGTGGTCCTGCCCATCCACCTGCAGGTCGCCGGCAGCGCAGCCCCGCAGATGCCAGCCACCAATGCTGCCACCCCCTACGTGATGACCACGCAGGGCCCCGTCCCGCTGCCCGTGCTCCTGGAGCAGCACGTCTTCCAGCACCTGAACTCGCCGCTGGTGCTGCCCCCGGGGGCTGCCTGCCCCGCCAGCCCCCTGCACGCCGGCCTGTTCCCCGGCAGCGCCACCCCCGTTGGGCAGCCCCAGCTCCTGGACCCCAAGCCCTCCGGCCAAGCGCAGGAGCCCGTCCTGCCCCCGGTCTTTCAGACACCGGGATTCGCCGCCGTCCTTCAGGACTTGTTTCCCTCACAGGGCGCCCTGGGCTCAGCCCCCTGTCAGCCGCCCCCCGACTATGGCACGCTCCCGCCCCAGGCCTTCAGCTCGCCGCTGTCCCCGCTGGTGCCCCCCGCTACGCTGCTGGTGCCCTACCCCGTCATCGTGCCCCTGCCCGTCCCCATCCCCATCCCCATCCCTGTCCCCATCCCTGTGCCCCACGGCGCCGAGGCCAAGGCGGCCCCTGACCCACCCAAGCCGCCACTCTTCACCCCGCACTCCTGCAAGGGCACCCAGACACCCCTGGAGAAGGAGGAGACGAAACCCTTCGAGCTCCTCCACCCACGGGAGTTTCCCCAGCTGAGCCGTCACACTGTCATCAAGATGGGCGGTGAGAACGAGGCGCTGGACCTCTCCATGAAAGGGCCGCCCGCGCTTCGGGCCAGCGAGGCCGCGCCGCCGCCGCCGCCGCCCGAGGACGGGGCGCTGGACCTGTCCCTCGCCTCCTGCCGCAAGCCAGGGCGCCGCACGGGGAGGCGGCCGGCCCCGGCCCCGCCACCCCCGCCGAGGTCGGTGCCCACCCCGCGCCGGACAAGCTCCCCGGGCCGGCCGCCCCGTTCGCGCCCTGCAAGCCCGCGGAGGCGGCGGGCAAGGCGGAGGGCAGGGCCGCGGGCGGCGCGGCCGAGCTGCTGCGGCAGCCGCAGAAGTGGCTGGTGGAGCAGGCAGGCAGGGCGGGCTGCGAGCCCAAGGCCGGCAACAACATCGAGATCGTCAGCACCTCGCAGACAGCCAAAGTCATCGTCTCCGTCAAGGATGCCGTGCCCACCATCTTCTGCGGCAAGATCAAGGGCCTGTCGGGGGTCTCCACCAAAAACTTTTCCTTCAAAAGGGACCTGCCCCAAGACTCGGTGCTGCAGTGCTACGATGTGAAGAGCCCGCCCGAGCCCCGGGACAGCGCCGAGGCCCTCAGGAAACCCGTCAAAAACAGGAGCGTAAAGCTAAAGAAAATGAACTCGCCGGAGATACATATTCTTCCAATCAAGAAGCAACGGCTGGCTGCCTTTTTTCCAAGAAAGTAAATTATGGGTTTTTAAATTTTAAGATTATTATGAGAAGAAGAAGAAAAAAATAATTAAAAAGATGCACTCGGTTTTAAACTCATTTAAAACTTTAAACTATCTTTGTAAGTTATTTTTGGGGGAAGAGGGAGAGGATTGGATGTACAGTCCCTATAAGCTGGGTTGGTTTGGTTTGGGATTTTTTCCGTTTGTTTGTTTTTGATTTTTTTTGTTACCAAATTTTGACTTTTCACGGGAAACTGAATAAAAAGCAACCTATTTTTCAAGCAGATTGCACATTTTGCAGCTTTAATGGAGTAATGGATGAGTCAGAGGGGTAAGAGCTATTTTCACTGCCATAAAGTGCTTTGATGATGTAACTCTTCATAACAGTCGGAATGGAAATTTCAAAATAAATGTTTGTACGTGCTAATTGGTTGCGGCATTCTTTTCTCATTTCCAAATCGCTTTCAGTCTACACAGAAGGTCGTGCAAAAAGTCTGTAAGCTGTAAAGCACCACAACTGACTTGTGATGAGCCTAAAATGTAAAAAAAAAAAAAAAAAAAAAAAAAAAAAAAAAAAAAAAACAACGCAGGTTAAGAAAAATTTTGTCCCACAGCAGTGTCAAAGAACATGTCACAACAGCTGCTAACAATGCACCCAATGAGCTGCCAGAGGAGTGAGAGTGCTACAGCCTAGTACACACCTAAAACAGGTTCACTGTGAAAGACCCATTGCAAACCATCTTAAGTAACATTATCAGTCATTTAAAATAGAAAAACCTAAAAGTCAGGGGAATTCAGTTGCCAGGGGGCAGGAGGGAAAAAAATGGATCACATAGTTTTCCCCAGCCTGACTACAGCTATATGGAAAAGTTGCTTATTGTTAGTTTTCTACATTTGATGGCTGAAATCAATGCAGGTAAAAGAGCAGAGCTGTGTAATTTTATCACTCGGTGTGTACAAAGTCACCAATGTCAATGGAGAAATGTGAATGTACAATTGAAATAAAAGTTCTGCACTTGTCTCTGGAAACGAGCTGGAGGTGAAATTACTGTCTGTCAGCTTTGAAGTTCACACAGCTCACTGATTAGAACAGATCCTGATGGAGGGACAAATCTGAGAGCAGGAGGAAAATTTGGTGGATGCTGCCTTTTTTGTGGCTATAGAAAGCTTTCTTTAAAATTTCAAATTACATATTCTGGCAGTGCACCAGGACTGCCTAAGTAGAAAAAGCCATTGTAAAGCCATTAGCTGGATGCTGTCATACACGAACTGTGCCTTCCTTTGCCTAGCTGCAGCCAACCTACTTCTAAGACTCCTCTTGGATAGCTTTAGGAAGGTTTTTGCAGTTCATACAATGAGAAGTTGCTCAAAGGAGCAGCTTCAGTGTCTCAAGTCTACTCACACCAAAGGCACCAGTGTCATGCCAAAATCTGCTGCAAGTTTTAATAGCAGCAGACACCAGTTCAGTATTTGGAAAATGAATCTGCACTGTGAGGTTAGGAAGGGCAGGATGCTTCTTTTTTCCTTGGCTGAAGGATCACTGCCTTCTTGCTTAATATAAATTGGAAGATTTTCACATTAGGCATAGCATCAGTTCTGTCAAACTCTTGCTTTTTAAGTATTTTAAAGCCTTTTATTTTTCCCTGAGGTGGTAGAAGTGACAATGTTTGGTAAAGCGTAAAGTGTTGATGGATTCATTAGTGTTTAGTCATCTGACTGTATTTTTTTTTAATATCTTTTTTTCTTAAGTGAAAATACTCAGCTACTTTGTTTTTCTCCTTCCAAGAAACTGCTAATGAAATATGTCATCTGTTTATTGCAGTGCAGAGGCTGAGGATTTCAGCGTCCCTTGGGATGGCCATCCCAGTTGTCACTGTCCCCTTCTATTTCAGCCTACCCATTCTAGAGTGTCAAAAAACCTTCTGAAAATTTCCCCAGGGCTATACCAGTGTGAAATAAGGCAGTCACTAAATTGGCTGCTGTCATATTTCTTTTGCAGTTGACAGAAGCAAGTTCAAAAGGTTTTTTTATTTTCTTAAGAAGTGTTTCACACTGGTGGTGGCATCTGCTGCACCAGCTGCCCCAATCCTTGCCACCCTTGTGTGAGTCATTCCCCACAGCATCCTCAGCAGGCAGAGAGGGCATCCATCCACTGCTGGCCACAGGATAGCTGGGACAGACAGAGCCTGTGGGTGGCACTGGATGCAGGTGCCCAGCATTTCCCTCCTCTCCTTCAGAGATCTTTACTGGGAGCATCAATGCTGAGGGTACCTCCCAGCCCACTGCACACAGAGAGGTCTGGTTTAACTGAATTTAGACCACAGGCTCCAGAAACCCTGACAACAAATTAGGCTAAATCAGCTTTATGACATTATAAACCCATACAGGCACTGTCAAAACACCCAATGCCTGGGGATAACAAATTGAGTTTAAAGCAAACTGGTACTGGTTGTAACAGAAGAGCAGACTAGCAGCCATGTGGCTGCATCCTGCCCCAGTCTCTTGGAGGAGTAGCTGCAACCTCTTCCTTCTGAAGCAGGGCTGAGAAAAACCAGAGCAGACTCTAATTATCCTAACATCCCTCTCTACCACTCCAGGACAGCCTCCCCAGCTTTACAGGGCCAGAACGGGCAGGCCCCTGGCACTGCCAGTTGCCACCAGCATCCCCAGAGCATGTGACACATGCTGGAGCCACTCCCATGGAAATGGATAAGCAGAGCAGACTGGGCTCACCCGCTGCCTGGCTTTTCCATTGCTTAAACTGCAGGGGCAGGGGGAATATTGTCAACAGCACCTTCCCAGGAAGGCTTAGGGCAGCTCGCACTCCCTTACCCGGCTGCCATTTCATGCAACCCCAAGCTTCAAGGCTATGCTATGGTAAGAGGATCCACACACTGGCACCTCTCCTGCTGCTGCACTCTGTTGGGCAAATGATGCCAAGTAGGGACCATTTGCCTCCCACCACTGTTGTGTGTGAAGCACAAGTCCTACATCCCATCAGCACAGGGGAGAAGCAGCCATAGAACAAAGTACTCAATTACACCAAGATTGAGCACTTTCACCTCTTCCTCTTCCTTGCCTCTAGCAGCAACTACAGATTTTGTATATTGGGCCATTAATTTTCCACAGGGCTACATTTTAACTGCTTCTGAAACTTCTGTACGAGGAGCAGGATGCAGAACTGCACTCATGATATACGGAGCTTCCATTTCTAGTGGATGTTAATGGAGACATTAATACCTCTAGTGAAGTTGAAGGGAAAGTCATTAAGCTGTAATGGTAGGAGGAAGACATTTTAGAATGATGAGTAAAAGCAAGAGGGAAAGAGAGAGGAGAGGGAGAGAGGAGCCGTGCTCTCAGGAGCACCCCTTGTTGGCTCCAATCTCCATGTGACTTGGACTTGTGGTGTGGGGTCTTATTAGAGGGGAGTGAGACGGCAGAAGGTTATGAAGAAGGTGCCTCTGCTCTCTTCCCTGTCAGGTAGGGACCTTTGCAGGAATCCAGAAACTGAATCCAAGACACGCAGAAGGGCTGTACATCTCAGATGAAGGCCATGGGACAGGGCAGCCCTGGGGGCAGGAGTGCTCAGATGTACCAGCTTTCCTGCACAGGACAGCCTTTCCCCTAAGCACAGCTCCAGGACCAGGGGTGCACACCTAAGGCTTCCACATGTGGAATTAATCCAAAAGAAAGATGAGCAGCTTCTGAGACAGGAAATCTACTGTACTGGGCAAATTTTAGGTTGGGAGACACTAAGCATTCAGGTAAGGCACAGACAACTGTGCAAGGAAAAGGGGAAGAATAGGGAGAGGAAAGCAGAAATGGAAGCTGAGACAAGATCCAAGTCTGCTAGCACTGCACCTTTTTTGAAGTTAGCAAGCAGCCAGACAGAGAATGAAAGGGAGAAGCAAAATGATGGCCTTTGGCCATGAGCTGCTGACAGAGAGAAAAGAAAGGTGTCATCTTCAAAGACACAGCTCAGGCCAGTCAAGAGTGAGGAGAAAGGCAGGCACTGAGCCCAGGGAGGGCAACGCTTTCTTGGGCTGAAGGCAGCCAAAAAGTGGGGGCTGAGGGAGACCAAACATCAAACCACACATGCAGAGCACACAAGGCAATGTAACCTGCTCCTGCCCTGACAGCAGGGAACAGAGAAAAGAGGCAGCAAAACCATCCCAGCAGAAATGCGAAGAGAAGCAGAAGAGTGAAGGTAGCTGGTTTTGCCTTACCTATACTCTCCTAGCACCCATGCTCCTATCTGCTATAATATTGACATGCCACGATGTCTCACGATCAGTGCTCACTTTTTTAACCACTTCTACCCATTTTCTACTCAGGCCTCCCAGAGGACTGGGATGATTACACCACCTTGAACATCCATGCAGAGCTTTGACCCATAGGGGCTCAAGGATCAACTTCACACATTTGCACATGAAAGATTTCAGGGGAAACCATTTGGCACAAGTGCCCACTGAGCATAGAAGGGAGTGAATCAGAGAAGTCTGTGCCCCTTCACTTGTGCAGAGGCAACTTGGGACTGTGATCTGACAACAGTATGTGACTTGCTAACAGTTCTCATGAAAAATATTAGACAATGAAAACAGCATAAAACAACATTGCATAATATCCTGGTGCCAGATGTTTTAGTTTCTTTTTGTGCTCAAGTTTATAAAAACATGTTGAAGGGCTCAGTCAAGGACCTTGTTTTCCTCTGGGGTCTGTTCCTGCCTTCCCAAAGGCAGACAGCCTGACACAGTGACATTAATAATGTTAATTTGTGCAATTTGCTTTTTTCACTCACCTTTCACTTTTTTTCCCAATGTTTTCTCCTCTTTCTATTTAAAGTTGCATTTCTTTTAGACTATACTACATACCGTTAATGCTGAAGTTCTCAATGCAGAGTACTCTGGGTCAGTCCTACACACACAAGCAAATCCCCTAATTTTAGTGTGGAAAACATATTTTCCACAGTTGTTAAAATCATGGTATTGCAATCCTGTTAGGAAAATCTGTTCTGTTGTTGAACCATCTGAAACATTTCTTCATGTTTGAGTGGAAATATTACTAATCACTAAAATATTTAGTACTGCCTTGTGCCCATATACCCCAAGCTCTCTTAGAATAATACCATAATATCCCAGTACTGAAATTATTAGGATTGTTCTAAACTAAGATATGAAAATTAAAAGAGCAAACAACAGGGTACAGCCTAATCAAGTATCTGGAAGGAAGGACTGTTTCTACTTTTTTCCAAGTGGAACATCATTTTTTCACTGTTTGGAAGTGTATTTTCAGTGAAATGCTGGTAACAGACACATTGCATCCCTGCATCACCCTGTGTTCCCCCTTCTTGCTCCTGGGATTACTAATGTTCCTTAGGCCACAGCTGTTTCAAAACGGTCACATTTTTTACATTGTTTCAATGTCATCCTTCCCACCACATCCTCATCAACGGAGTTCCCATCTTTCTTTGCTTAGGGACAAAGTTAGGCAATGATTTGTCCTAGACTGGCATCTCACAGACCAAGGGCAGGCCACTGGACACAAAACAAGAAGCTCCTTCTTTGTGGAAGTTATGCTCCAAAAGAAAACCCCTAAAAGCAATAAAAAACCCCAAAACCAATAAGCACTGGGAATAAGCACTATTGATTTTCGAGGTTTCTGATACACAAGTAATTGCTTGTTTATTGAGGGGAAAAACTCTAAACCCAAACTACCATCATTCAAAGTTATAAATGTAAGAAGTGGATTTTTTTTTCCTAGTTTTTTTAAACAAATGTTTCAAAATAAGTACTTTGAAAGCTTAGTCCACAGAGCACAATCCAGCATAAGAGAGCATGTGCTTACTACCCTTCAGAGACCCTCCACAGCTCAGCCATGATGGCACAAAGCCACCACACTCAATCTTAAAGCCCAATGATGCATATGCCACACTCACCTGCATTTGTGTACATAGGGGTAAGAGTGGGGTTAGAAAACACCAACAAAATATTTAAGTGCTTGCTGTCCACTTTTTGCCACAGCATTCTGTGCAACAACAAAGATCTAAGAAAGCACAAATATTCTCTATGGATAGAACTTTGGCTAGATACTCTGAACAACTGGACTTTAAAGCCAGACCTCTTGTCTGGTAGAACATGGGACCTGGCCAACATTGCTTGGTTACTGTAACGTGTACCTGAACATTTGCGTCTCAATGCCAACTAGGTCTTCCAACGAAGGAGTTGAGTAAGAGGGTTGTTCCATCTTACTTGCAATGACGAGCACTTTAGATAGAGAATTAACTATGTGCTACAGTTGAAATGGGTATTGAGACTCACATGATAGAAACTAGCTAATTAAACCAATAGAGTCTATTAGAGGCTTGAAGATTCCAACAGAGTCAAGAAATCTCTGTAAAGCAGATGTTGGTATCTGGTCAGATCACTCATACCCTCAACTCCCATGGACTAAATTGACAGAGTTTGGACAACTATGATATCAATAAATGAACTTACGTCAATTTAAACCCAAGTCTGTATTCCCAGGTTTTGGCTCCTCATCTGGTCTGGCTTTAAAAAATATCATACCAAGAGTGAGTGAGTTGTTAGCAGCAGCTAAGAAACAATTAAGGAGAGAGAATGCATGTCCCAAAAACTGGGTTGGGAATTACAAGGATTCATCCCTTGTTTTCAGATAAAATCATGTCAAGATAAATGACTTCACATCCCTGATAAGAGTTCAAAATTATTTTTCCTAACTTTCCCCTTAAAAATCCCAGCTTAACACGAACAGTCAAAGACACATGTCATCTGTGAATCTGAAACAGTTTATCTTGATATATCCACCTGGTTTTCTCCTTCCTAATTTTCCATTACTTCATTCTTCATGTATTTTCCTTCTCATGTTTATTGCAAGCAAACCCTATCACTCATCCGAGCCTCGCATTTCTGTTTTCTTTCAAAACACTTAAACTTTCCCCAACCTGTTCATTTCCTGTAGCCAAACACCACCCAGGCAATTACAATTAATATATTACAGTGAATGCAAAAATGTATGAAAGTAATATGCTCCCTTTTGCTGAGCTGGCCTCTTGAAAACAAACATACAGCTGATAGCAGTCAGGTAAAAAAAAAAAAAGACAAACAAAAATCCCTGCCAAAAGCCAAAAAAAAAAAAACCCCACCCCAAACTAAAGCCAACCAACCAACAAAACCTGCCCCCTGTCTCATTACCCATTAAACCTAATAAGCAATTATGTTCCAATATAATAAAATTACCTATCTACTATCTCACTCCTAAAGTACAAGCATAAACCAAGGGTAGACTAAACCTGAGTATTTATTTATTAATTTCTCCCTCACTGCTATTTTGCTCATGTAAGCACAGGCACTTAAAAAGAAAAGCACTTTTTTAGCAAAGTAGATCATACTTGGAGTAACACTGTGCATCTGTTCACAGCAGAGCACCATGTACATGCCCAAGGCAAGGGCTGAAATCAGTAGCAACAGCTGGTATATCAGAGATTAAGCAAGCAAAGCTGCAGAGTCCTTCCCTTACTTTTCATAACATGCAGGAGTAAGAAGCACATGGGAAGATCCTTCCCTCAAAAGGGTCTTCAATAAGAGGAAACCTATTCTGCAGCACTAGATTGGAGAGATGGAAGTTGAAGAAGAGTTCAGACCTCTTTAAAAACCTCGCTCTTGGGAATCTAGACAGCATTAGCCAATTGCACGGGGTAACAGAGTGCCTACGTAACTACTGAAAAAACTAAACATGAAAAACAGAAAAATTTAGTAAAATCATGACCTCTTGCATTTGAACACTAGACTTTTTAAGGTCTACCACCATTCATTACATTTTTTCCCACTGCCTTGCCAATTCCTCAGCATCTGCCTGGATGGGTAGATGAGTCTTTGTCTTTCCAGTTCTGGACCTCAGAGCTGGGACAGCCAACACAGAGTAATGGCAATTGTCATGGTGGTTTTGTGGCATATTTGTTTTCTTCCAGCTGTCACAACTAGAAAGGAACCATTGGCAGAGAGGGTTTCTGCCAGCTTCAAGCTGTACATCTGTTCACGCTTGTCTGTTCAGACAACATGGGATGCAATCTCCCCTTCCCCTTGTGCTGGCATCTGTTTGCTTGTGCTGTTTGTCCTGAAAGGCCTTTGATTTTCGATGCCGAAAAGTCAATCTATGTGGATGAAAATGCTTTCATGTATTTTAAAAATAAAGAAGTAGAGGTGTGCAGCCTTCGCTATCAGCGCTGAACAGTTCCCCTGCAGATAATGAAAGCTGCAATAAAACTAGCAGTGCTCCATAAAGCTATGAGGAGAAGCAGCTTGTCCTCAGCGTGTACAGCAGGACTGGGAGATTCTGGAGCTGATGGAAGCTAATTCTGATTCAAATGGGACAAATTACAGCTAATCAAAATTATCAGCTAGGACAGGAATGGATGATTATGTAAGCAAGGAACTTAAAAGCCCGCTGGATCATCGTAATGGCATGTTTTAAGTATACATAAGATTCTGTCATCTACCACAGCCACAATAATGAGGATTTATTTAGAACAAATCATCAGAGAACAAAGTAGCAAAATACTTCACAATTGAAATTTCCCCCAACCCTACCTCTGCAGTTTCCACACTAAAAAAGATATATAAAATGTTGTATAGATACAGTTGCAGACTTACATCACAGTGAGTTTACAACAGACTGTTCAGATTTTAACAAGTCTCAAAATGGCTGTGCATGACCTTTGAAACAACAAGAACACTGACAGTTTGGGAACACAATCCCAGGATTATGGGCTAGTTAGTCAGCTTTACAGAGTGAAAGATTATAATCAAGGCCTGAAAAAAAAGCAGCAATCGTTTCACCACTAAAATGGACATGAAATCAGCTTCTGCCTCCCTGCATCACTCTTAGGCAGTTCCAAATGAGCACTTTTTACTCAATCCCACAGTTTTACATGTAATAAAGACAGAGAGGAGGAATATATGACCTTTGAAATTGATCTCAAGGAGGTCTCTCATTTTTCCTCTTCAAGCCAAGCCAGTGTAACTCTACACAGCCTCAACCTGGCAGAAAGAGCGACAAAAAGATGAAGACGCTCATTACTTAGAAGAGGTTCACACCTCTTCATTCATTTTACTCAATTATGTAACTAGCTGGCCAATCAAAGAAAAAAATACTGCTATCATCCCCTTTTAAAGTGTATTTCTCTCCATAATCCTGCATTAAAATAGACAACATTCTATAGCTGACAAAAGAAGACTGGGGAAAACTTGGGCCCACTGCTGAATGAGATGGAGGACCTCATTACATAGAACATGGAAAAGGCTGAAGTACTGAATATCAGCTTTGCCTCAGTGTACTCGTATTTCAATTCTCTGAATTTCAGCTTCAATTAAAGGAAAGGCAAGCACAAAGAAACTTTTATCTGATCAGGTTAAAAGTTCAAGATTTTAGTCATCCTCACCCAGGGCTTCATTTTTCCCCTACAGAAATACTTGAGATACTCAAATTTAGAATTTTTGTATCATGTTCAGGGCTTACATAATCACATCCACAGACTCATGCTAAACTGTCAAGAGCTACAGAGAATGTTAACATCGCTTTTTGCAAATTATATCCCTGACTGCAGAGGGAGAAGAGTTCCTACAAACATAATGAGTAACCAGATTAACATCTTTGCGCCCGTGTCTACCACCTGAAATAAAAAATGGTGTGTCTTTATCCAAAGCAACAAAAAAGAGGAAGATGCTCCATCCTTCAAACCAATATTTGTAACATGATATTGCTGTCTTTCACTGTCATTTCTACAAATGTGTGAAGAAGTCCTACAATATGTATACTGCCACAGTCTACCCTCCAGCCTTCAATTCCACTATTGCATAGGTGCTCTGCAAAAATAATTTTTAGAGCTGCTAGCCCTCCCAGGCAGCAGTATTTTAATTTCCAATAGTCCCATGATGCGCTGAGCAGTTATGGCACTGTCTTCCAAGATGACTAGAAGTTACAGAACCAGATAAACAGATGAATCCATGTTGACAGAAAAGTAACTTGGAGAAACAAAGAGACTAAATCATATTGTCTTGTATATCAAAGAAACACGAAAAAGATACTAAGTATGTTCTGAGGGAGATCAGATGCAAAATGCCTCTGGACTACTGGCACTGCCAACTTCGAATTTTCATCATCTACCAGTGACAGTTGTAACCCAATCCAAGTTCCTTCTCAGGCACTGGCCTGATTGCTGATAACAGTCACTGGAACAAGAGACTTCTGTATCACAGAAATAAAAAAGCTTCAAGTGTCTGAAGTTCAAACTTACTGCCACTAACTGCTTTGATTTAAAATACGTTGTGTCTTTACCTGAACACAGCACAAACAGTTTTTATCTGTCTCCTCCCCACAGTGGTTATATGAGAATTCTGTAAGCTGCAAGTTGCAAAATGAGACATACAAAACTAAATAGTTGAGTAAGTGGATAAATTATTATTTTGAAAGTATAGAACAACCCAAGTTCAAACATTCATTGCTTCAAATTAATAAGGCTGGAATGATCTTACCCTTTTCATTAAAGCCTCCTTATATCAGATGTTTCCATGAACTGTAAAGAACTGCCCAGATCAGACAGCCACCCTTGCTTACACAGAGAGCGCTCACACATCCACACGGCATCAAACAGACAGTTACAACAATGAACAAACTCTTTTATTTTTCTTGCTAGATAAGAACATCCCGCTGAAAATAAAGAATAAAAAATGTATTCTGCTGTAAGACTAGGAATGTTTGAATCTCACACTACAGCACACAGAGAAATTCTGGTACAGCAATATCACAGTTATCTTTGTGCACATGGGTGCACAGAAAGCCTTGAACAAATATTTATACCCATAATAGTGCCATGTACAAAAATGTCATTCCATAAAGACCAAACAGAAAATTTAAACATCTTTGTTTTTCTTATGCCAAGGGCAATGTAAAAAATGGAAACTATTTTCAGTCAATTACTTCCACTTAAATTGCATGAGATCTTTTTATGCTGAGGAACTCAAATTCAGCATAATAAAGCACAGAAGAAGTAGTATACAATTATATATATGTATAAACAATATTCTGAACACATGGGACATTATGTTTTCCTTAATATATAGTTTTTGGTTAAAAAGTTAAATCAGTATTTTTCTAACACCAAGAGAAAATATTCTGTTTCTTCAATCAATGCTCTGACCTTTTCTTACTATAAAGAGCATGCCTGTATTATTCATCTAAGCATACATGCACCACAAAAGATATGCAAAACAAATCGAAACAGATAAACTTTAGGGTCAAATGTCTAATGATGTAATAACAAAAACAATTCTCAGGGCCCAAATGACTTTCTGAATTGAAATTGCATTGCAGTCACTTAAAATAACAAAATACTTGGACTTGAGAGTCACAAAATTCACTGTTTTCTACCAGTACCTCTGCAGAAATCTGATGGATATCAGTCTATGGGTAAAGAAAGTCATTTTCAAAAAAGGATTTTGTAAAAAATACATTTATACTATATGCTTTCATATAAAAAGTCATTAAGAGATATAATAAATCCTACCATTTTAGGACTACACCTTCCCTAACAGTTTTTATCACTTGACTATTACATACAGTACATTCAGTTTCCTAAGCAGAAAGCGTATTTTCTTGTCCCTGATGTATTTTACACCTGGCAGTGACAACAAACTGTTTTATTATCACCACTCATTCTTGCAGCTTATACAAACAGCACCAATTTTACCCAAAAAAAGGTTTATCAGTTACAAAGTAGCACTTCCTCACAGGAAATATAAACCCAAAACATTGGAATCAAATGTGTATTTCCAAATACATATCAGAATATATGGCTCAGAGTTAAAGAATGAATAACCAGTATTGCATAGTACAGGGATCTTGCCTGTATGAATAAAGACATCTTTTGATTGTTTCTCACCTTCTGACTCCAAGAACAAATTAAACAGGTGCTAATGGAAGTAATACACAACTAAATTTACTGGTAAAAGAAAACAACAAGAAATTGTACAGTTCTCTCTGGCACAGTGCAAAGTACACATTAAAAAAATGAAAATATATGTACAGTGTGTATGTATATTTTTATGTAGTATGTATTTCCCTGACACATACACATGTACATAAAAAAAGCATGAACACACATCCATGTCTAACTTAGCAAAAAGATGGAATGTTTAATATGTGGATGCATTGTTCCAGTGAAATCAGTCTGTCCCAGAAATGGCTGTTTATACAGCCAATATGACCTTCCATGAAACAGAAATATTTACTGCCTGCCTAAACTGACAATATATGATACATTTGTCCTCATAACTTCCCAAAGGACTGATAATCACACTTTATAAAAGCTTATATTTGTATTAAGCCCTCTCTTCCATAACCTTTCCTCTTTTCTGAAAGACCAGAATATTCACTACAGAGATGAGATCTTCTATTTTAAGATTTTCTTGCAATATAAAAGTTTACAGCCACCCCTGTAAAAATTATTAACACCTGATGCTGTTTAATTTATTATTTCCCTTTGGGATTCAGCTGTTTCGTTTCTGAATACGAACACGTTGGCTGAAGCCTGTAACACAGAACACACTTTTCAGGATTCAGAGAGCATTCTTACCAGACCTGCCCACACCCGGTATGACCAATTGTCCTTCCCTGCCAACTTTCTGTGAAACAGTTTGCAAAAACACCAGAATGTAATACAAATCACTTCCCCCCTTTATCCTGAATGTCTCTTTTATATTTTGAGAGCACATTAAAAAAATAAAAGGTTTATATCAGCGAAAGAGTTTCAAATCAAGGCGATGGCTGTGAACCTGAGAGCTTGGTGTGATCCAAACACACGTGTTTGTGGTACCCCCACTGGCTAGTACTTTCCTTGTTTAAGTCGTTCAATGTGGTAGCACAACTTTAGGGCAGGCCCCAGCTTCAGTCCCATATATTTCATTATCATATCACTCCTCAGTAAGAGTAGTGCCTTCCCATCAATTTCCTGCAGAAGGAAGAGAATAAACACAACTTTATCAAGCTGCATGGTAAAACAGGAAAGTACATTATAATTATTTATACTGTAGTAAATATCTACTACATATAAGACAGTAACTGTAATTTTGAATTTACAGATGATTACTGAAATTTAATTTGTTTTAGCATTTTTAATGTGTGATTAAGTATTTGAGATGTTAAAGAAAGAAAATGATAGTAAATAAAAGAAACTGACCAAACAGCCCTCAGAATTAGGGTTTCCAACCAGGAAAAAAAGTGAATGGGTCAAGGGAAAAAAGAAAAAGAAGCTGCAAAGGAAGGTCTATGCAGTTAGAGATTAAATGATCCAAGCACTGAGGCCTTGCACTGAACCTTGAAAACAGCTGTGGGGAGGATTTTGGCAAGCATATGTGAACTGTCACACAGAGGAAGTGGCTAGAGACCATCTAAATATGAGAAATTAGATAGATCTGTTTCCATATTGAACCAAAGAGGCTGTCAGGATCAAGACCAAGGACAACTTAGTCAAATTTAAACTGCCTGAGAAGCTGCTGAAATATGACAGTTCTCTGTATCATTACACACGATAGACAGGCAATTAGTTCCATAAAGCACCATGAAGAGAAACACTGTCTTACTTTATTAAAGATAAACCTGAAAAAACAAGTGACATTTACTGTTGTTATACAACTAAGAATAAAATATAAGACAGGAATCTCCATTGGAAGTTATTTTGATTTTTCCTTCCAATCTAGCTTACTCAGAGATTAAACTGTTAGGAGGAGCTGGAGCAGAACATGGGTGAAATACTACTAAAGAGAAAGCCAATCTCTTTTTGGAGGGCCAGAAAGCAGCTCTTTAGTAAGCAACCTACCATAGAAAGGCATAGCAAGAAGGAGGAGAGAACAAACCCACCACAAACAGATACAGTTTCTGTCTCTAAAGATAATATCCAGTCAGACCTATGAAATCCTACACATTGTTTTCCCAAACAGATTCATTAAATATTTCAGTTGATGCTCTGTATTTTAGTATCAATGACCAAGTGTCAGCTAACAATGGGAAACATCAGTCTCTGCTTTAGGAGAGTAAGTCTCCAAAACAAGGGGGACTGAATGCCCCGCACTGTACACGAGAATGCCATTGTCTCTAGAAGTACCAGGGGTGCCAGGGATGATGGCCATTAGAACTTGGGTGCTTCCAGGCTGGCATTACTCCATATACACTGGAAAGAGGTGACTATTTATATTAGTCTAGCAAGACTGAAAAAATATATTGCAGGAGGGGTTTCAGGTAGAAAACTAATTTTCAGCTTCTCTCTAATATATGAGGAGAGTCTACTCCACCTCCAGTTGCAAACAGACTGATAAACATGAAAGTATTATTTTAAGAGATTAACATGACACAATCTACTAAAACAGAATGGATATGCATCATACATGTCTTCTGAAGAGTTCTGCATGTGGAGCCAGTGCCCGTGGATCAGCTTCTTTCACAAAATGCACTACTTCCTCTATTGACCAAGTGGAAGGATCTTTATTCAATATTCTTGAAGGTTCCCTTTTTAGTAAATTCAAATCTGGTCCAGTTGTGGAACTTGCAGCTTTTAATACAAAAATATTGTGAAAGGAAGAAGTATCACTAGTTTGTACAGGGATAACACATTTCATTTCATATAAGATACTTTAATATTAAACTTAAAGCATTTCTTATGCATTGTTTGCAATATATTAAAATCAAAAGACGCTTTATTTTCCTTCTAATAATACTGTACTGTTTCTTTTGTCTTTAAATGCCTTCTATAACTGCAAATACTTACAGCAGCACAAACATTAGCACTGTGACATAACCTAGAGGGATTAGTTTTACTTGTACTTGGCTCCTGGGTGCCAAGACGCCATTAACTGGGAATGAGGCAAAGGCAAGTGAAGCTGTGCAGACAGACAGTAGGAAACCCTATCCCTGTATTTCAGCAACATGACAATATTTGATAAGATGCTCAGGAAGTGAGCAGCATACTGCTATCCCTGCTATCTCTGATCTGGCTTGCTGCAGGGTCCATCACAGCAGCAAGAAGCAGCTGCAGCAGGAATAACCCTTCCTGGCTTGCACTACACTATTAGTACTAACAGCCTTAAGTTCTGTATTTGCAGTTACACTAGTAAGCCTGACATGCTTGGCAGCAGCACATTTCACTCCATATTGCAAGCTTTCCAATGGCAAAGAACTTTATTCATAACTTTGCATGTTAATAGAAGCAGTTACATACTCTGGAAGGTTTTGTAAAACAGCATACCTTCAATCCGCCTCTGTATCCGATTCCTACTGACTTCATAGTAACCACTGCTCCCTGCGGAGCTCAGGGACAGCCTGCGCAGGACTGGGGCTGAATTTGAGGTAGCAGTTGCTGGCTGATGGGAATTTCTGTAATATGCAGCATTTCCTGAAGTGCGGTACTCTGTGGAATTTCGACAGGTTGGGTTTGACGAATTTACAGAATTAAGTGCAGAATCCATAGAATCCTCAGAAAATCGGTGTTCTTTGGAAGTGCTGTTTTCCTCTATAGGCAATGTTTCTGCTACACAAAAAGCAAGAATCAATATGTTCAAAGTGATGGACATCACAGCCTTCGTTACTTGAGGCCTTGCTACGTTCTCTTGAAGATACTGACAGACTGTAATCCTGTTAATGAACCTCCTGTGAGACAATCACTGAGACTGAATGCTTGTCCCTTTTCCTCAACTAATCATTGGGCTCTTACTGTATTTTAAAACATTATTTTTGCAGCAAAATATTTGATATGTCAAGTTTGAGACATTCTTCCATTAGTCATTTTAGCTGAACTTATTGAATGCTATGAGCAGGGAAATGACAGAGGAATTTTTTTTTTTAATAAAACTGTCTGCTGTAAATATTGATACAGAAAATAATTTTAGTGAATAATTTTCACTGGTTTTTAAACATATCACTAAAAAGCTAATGAGTAATATTATGTAGCATTTATTTTGCAAGACGTTTTTAATACAAATAAAAAACCTCATGTTAACTAACAATTGTTTAGTAAGTTCTTAACAGCAGAGGGAGTTACTAACTTCATAAAGAAAAAAGTGGACAATTATTATCTATGGACCCCAACAGGTTCAGACAGAGGTGCCATTATTAAAAAAGGAAGAGGTTACAGGCAAAGCCACAGAATTGAGTGCCTGGTATGGCACACTAATGTAACATGTTTTGACCACCCTGCTTTATCTACACACAGTTCTTTGCATAGGGCAGGGTCTCAGGGTGTCTAACCACAGACTCTGGAAAGCTACAGATACAGGTAAATTACTGAACCCATGGAGCAAATAAAAAAAAGTCTCAGGAAGGGAGTATAACAATATTCTGGGTTTTAGGCCTTTTCAGCAAATTTATACTTTGCAAAAGACAAACAACACCCACTCAGTAGACTTGTGAACTTTTAAAGTCTGTCAATACTGATTCTAAGCCATGTGAATGGAGTTCAGCATGTCCCTCTCCCTGGGCCATGAGACAGGAGCCAGGTTTGCTCGATTACTGAAAATTCACTCCTGTTTAGCCCAATTCATGTCTGTTTGAGAGAAGCATGCTTTGTGAGGGAAAAAAATCCAAATGAACAGGAACACCACTCCATTCACTAGCAATCAAAGATATGCCCCTACATTTGCATCAGGCCAATATCTAGCACGAGAAAGAAGTTGGAAGCATGATGTACAAATCTGCATGAAACAAATGCTGCTTTGGCAGGAGAGTTACGAGCTGGAAAAATATAGCCAACAGGTTCACAGAAGTGTAAGCCCCACACTACCATCTTGAAAATAATTCCACTGAAGTTATAAAACATATGCTAGTAAGGCAGTATGTTTTTTGTAATAAGAACTGGCACGTTCTGCAAAACAAGTTCCTGAAATAAGCTTTTTACTACCCTTCTTCTATGAAAACTTTCAAGAATTTCTTGGGCAAATGCCCAATTAAAACCAAAGGAAGAGTATTTTCCTAAAAAACCCAGTGAGCTGCTCAAGCATGCTTTCAACTTGCTTCATAAGGCCACAGGTTCTCTTTCTGAATGCTGTTTAAAGTGTAGTACAGTGAAGAACTGTTATGTGTATTTTGACCATCAAACACCATAACACTGAAAGGGATTTAAAGGCTCTCAGAGAGTCAGCTCCCTACTTAGTGAATTCGGTAAGGCAAGACCACAGAATTACAGAATGGAACCACAGAATCATTGTGGCTGGAAAAAGCCACGACGACCATTGTGTTCACCCAGTACCACTGTGTTCACTACTGAGCCACATCTACGTGTCTTTTAAATACCCCCAGGGATGGTGACTCAACCCTGGGCAGCATGTTCCAATGCTTGACAAGACTTTAGTGGAGAAATTTCTCCTAATACCCAACTTGAACTTCTCCATGTGCAACTTGAGGCCATTTCCTCTTGTCCTATCGCTTGGGAGAAGTGTTAGCTGGGTGAAGTTATGAATTCCCACCTCCCAATAACATCCTTTCACATAACTGTAGAGCACAATAAGGTGAAAAGAGGTGAGCACTTCCACCAACACCCTCAGTACTCCTGGGTAGATTCTGTATGGTCCCAGAGATCTGTGAATGTCTTAAGTGCTGACCATTTTCCCTTGGACTGTGGGGGCTTCAGTGTGCTTCCCATCCCCACCTTCCAGTTCAGGATGCTGGGTATGTGGAGAATAACTGATCTTAGTAGTAAAGACAGAGGAAGAGGAGGCATGAAGTACTTCAGACAGCCATCCTCAAACTTTGTCACTTTGATTCCCCTCACATCCAATAAAGGCTTGAGATTCTCCTTAGCTGTCACCTGATTTCTGAGAAAAATGAGACAAAGATTTTCTTTTCTTTTATGGCAGTAGCCAGATCAAGTTCTATTTGGGCTTTAACCTTTCTAATTTTCACCCTGAATAACCTAATAGTATCCTTGTAGTCCTGATTTTCCTGCCCCTTCTTCCAAAGGTCCTTTTTTTTTTTTTTTTTTCTGAGTTCCAGCCAGACCTTTCTGTTCAGCCAGGACAGTCTTCTTCCATTCAAGCTTGTCTTTCAGCATGTGGGGACAGCCTGCTCCTGTATCTTTATGTCCAGCCTTCCTGGACTTCTTATCTGCAAGGTGATGTAACATCTTTTACTAAATTTGATAGTCATGGAATAAAGAAGCATTTATGGATACAAGTCCTTCTCTTTCATATAAATAACTTTCAAAATAACCATTGCAAAACTTTCTGGTTTGTTAGACCTGAATCAAAAAAGCAAAGAAGAAGCTACTGAGGTTTTCAAAGAAAACAAACAAGAAAATAAAAGCCTTTATATTTCACAGAAGTACTTACAGCAACTTACCAAGATTAAAAACAAAAGGTATCATTCCAAAGAATTTCAGACAGACTTTAAGAGATGAAGTCAATGATGCCCACTATGAAATTAAAAAGTAGCCAACCAATGAAAAATTAGAGCTGTAGAGAATGAAACCACACCTCAGTCCAAGGCCAAAAGGCACAGGTGATACCTTAAATTGTTACAACAAAGCTGTATGAAGGAGCATAAGGTTTAACTGACTGAACCTGTAGATTCGGATTTCAGAAGTCCTGAAAGGTAGGATGAAACCATGGAGACAACACTCCCCAGCAGAGAGTTTCAACTGGAGTATTCAAGCATGTATCAGCCAACTCCATGTAATGTATTAAGAAAAAACATCTTTTAAGGTTTTATAGTAAACTAGCAGGAATCCAAATATAGGTGAAGCAAATACTAGGTTTGGGAAAGATCAACTCTGCTTTTTTCCTCCAAGATATCAGCATTTGAATTTATCTTACTGTAAATTCTAAACTCATGCACACAAGGTGGAAAAGCTGGCATATTTCGCATCATTTTTTTAGGGAAGGCTTCCTGTTCAGTAGCTATGGTATCTGATCCACTTTCCAATCCATCCATCCAGCTTCTCTACAAACAAACTGCAGCAAAATTGGCATCTAGCAAATGGAGCAATGCAATCCATGGAGTGAGACAGTTCGCTCACCTCGGTATTTTGAGCAGCTATGATTAACAGAGGTATAGACAGAGACGGGAGGTTCCACTGCAGAATGCCCGACCTCTGGGTGGATTAATGAAATGCCAGTAAGAGGCCTTAAGTTTCAAATGTAGGGATGACAGTAGACTGTTTAGGCACTGAAGCCTTAGCAGGAACTGGATGTTTTGTTTTCTTGAGGCTCTTCTGGGAATTAGAAGCCAGTTGTTCTGTCTCATACATAACAAAATGATGTAATTGGACACAGTAGTAGGAACACTCTGTTTTCAGGGGAAGGGAGTCTGAGTTATTCCCCACTCCCTCCTCCTTTATCTTTCATAACTTTAAGAAGAAACTGTTAGTGAGCAAGAAAGGCAGCAAAATCTGCAAAGCATATCCCTGAGCAGATCAGAAGGAAAACGAGCTGTTTGAAAGACCGTTTCCCACAATTACTCCATTTTGCCTTCAAATGATATTTCAAAACAACTATTTTAAGACAACTGTGTCTCAATGTAACCAGAACTTTTTGGGGGCAGATCTTTCTTGTTAACCAACCCATGACTGACCGCTACAAAATTGTCTCCAGATTTTCAGCAGAGGACATTGCCCTAATGGGAAACACACAATGCGAGAGAACACTTTGACTGTTAAAATGCACAGAGTACAAATTCAAACCTCTGAAACCATGGAAAAACACTTATTTTAATTATTTTTTATTCAAGTAACTGCATTTTACAATAAACTAGTGATCTTAAAATGTATTTTAAAGGGTACACTGACTCCATCTGTAAAAGATCCACTAGCAAACAAGGAATAACAAACAGTATGTACACTCATGTTTACTTTAGTAAGATTTCTTAGAAGATACTGCAGATCTACTTAAACATTTGTTTTGCTCCAAATGAAACAACTTCATTTGAGCGTTATTAAGTGCTCCACTAACTTATTAAGTTAGTACCAAAAATATAACTTAGATGTATAATATATCTCTGGAATTAAACCAGAGCTGCTTTTGTGAAGACACAGAAGTCGATAATCAATGCAGAACTGTGTATAATAGCTACAGGAAATATAAAGATGTGAATGTGTTATATACACACACAAAATAATAAGAAGTATAATTTTAAATAAGCTATCATTTGGAACATTTTAATTTTACATCCTTTTCTGCTTTAACAGTAGTCTTATGGCTTTTTAATATGCACAGAAGAGATATCCTGCCCCCACTCAGGGAAGATCACAAACAAAAAGAAAGAAAAAAAGGAGGAAAAAATAACTAATCCACATCATACTTCAAAAAAGCCTTTGGAAATTATGTGCAAAGATCTTCCTGCAAGAGAAAGTATGCATCAGATGGGATAAGGCAGTATTATCAACTTACCACATCTTAACCAGTTACGTGGCAAACCGGTTACTCAACCATTTTGCTGTCTCTCTCTCACTGACAATTTAAACCTATACGCTTTACTTCACATCTGAGGCAGACTAAGGCTAGTTACTGCTCAGTTACTGCAGTACAGAAAAAAAGTGTTGTTTTATCTGTGAACTATACCAGCCTAAGAGTGAGCTGTCACAAGGAGGCCATACCGCTCCCCTGGCCATGGCTGCCTTCCACTCAACCCTTCCCTGCGCTCATCCGAGTCCACAGAGAGTCACTCCAGAGAAGTAAAGTAACACTCTTCACCAGAATTTTTTCTGTGCTTTTGCTCACTGCTTCAGCTCACTATACAGCCAGGTAAAGGGAGCAGGGGGTGGGCTAGGCCTCACTGCAGGGACAAAGAGGCAAGGAAAGCAGGAGCAGCACAACTTCCACTGGCAGCTAGCTATAAACTCAGCTGAATTGTATCATCAAGCTGCACTCTTACTTACCCAGCCTAGTTGCTTCCAATTTATCTCCTAACCCATTTCAAGGCAATTGGTTTTCTGCTCAGTAGCCCTATATGAAGCCGGAGGCTTCATCTGTCACCTGTGTGCCTGAGCCCCTTCACAGAAAAGGCTGCAGGTTTGGGAGAAGCACTGCTGGAACTTGTAGTAGATCTTCCTTAAGTGCAAAATCTGTGCCAGTGATCAATAATTAACACACTTCTACCCTGACCTGTCAAAGGCTAGAGACAAACCAGACACATATGTTGTACTCAGTCCTTTTTGACTGGAAATACTGAAACCATAAATAATCCTCATATATAATTCTGACATAATATTATTACCTTCAGATGGATGAGCATCGTTTCTGGGAAGCTTAGGGGAAAGAGGGGCAGTATATGGTGGAGAGTCCTGAGGGTATCGTTTAGCACTCCTGTTTTCAGGTATTTCTTCTTTGGCTGTGAAGAAGAAAAGTCACTACCTATTACTCTAGCATAAAGCTGCTCATGGGCAAAGTCCAGAGACAGAAGCAGAGAGAGAGACATCAGCCATTCACAAGGTAGAGTTCCATTTCTTGTGTCATACAGACTCAGTCTCTTCAGTACAAAATTTCAAAGCTGAATTACCTTGACTGTGTCTACTTTCCTGAATAGTTAAAACTAAGAACTTTCATATGATAGATAGAATTATAAACATAATTTCTCCATTGGAAAGAGGAAAAAAATTTTTCTACACCAGCACCTGGAACACAGACTCAGCTATCAAACAGCTCTGAGGAAGCTTCATTCCCAATATAAATCTTGCAACATTGTCTTGCCAACAAGGCTATCTCAGCTGTGACTCCTGGCTTCACCTAGGACTTGTAATACCAAGTCCTACAAACAAACTGTTGGGAGATCTTGGGCAAGTAATTTCATTTCCCCTTCACTCTACCTTCCTGGTGCACCAAAGGTATTGGACTCACACAAAATTTCACAAGCAGCCAGTCTCACAAGTTTTTCTTCTAGATGACTGGACTGTACATAGTAGAATGTAAAATTTTTTGAGCCACCCCTAAGTAAGGCAAAAAGAGAAAGAAAAGCCTTCGTACTTGTGTTGGAAAGGTTAGACTGAATTCCCTTTCAGGGGAAGTGCCTTCTCACAGACAGCAAGCATCTTTTGGTAAATTTATTTTATGAGCTGAACATAAATTTAACAAATGAAATATGAAGTTTTGAGCTTGTCTTTTCAGCAGTATCACAGAGGTAAAGTACATATGTTTTCTGGCTTGCCTACAAGGAGAAGTTTGCTGAACAAAATTATTTCTGCACATGTGGTATGACCTATCCATTACTGTCAAAGCACTTCCACACTGGAACCAATTCACTAAGAACTGAAGTGTATTAATTTCAAGAAATTCATGTCACAGAAAGACTAAAAAGTTGCATTTCATCAAGTCCCCACATTTCTCAGAAATATCAGCACTTGAAAATAACAAGTGATTAACAGTACCTGGCTTACTCCTGTTGTACTCCATAGGACTATGTGCACATCCCATGTAAGGGCTGAAAGGCTGGCTACTGAAGAGATTATCACACTGCAGACTGTGGCAGAGTTTCTCCAAGAAGCGCAGGACAAACGATGCGCTGTTTACAGAAGGAAGATTGATGGCATGCTTTTCCCCATCAAAGGAAGCTGTGAATAAGAAGATTATGTCAAACACCTCCCAAGCATCATGTAGTAAAATACCACCATTTATTTAAAGGAGAAGACATCCAGACTTGATTTAAACCATACAAGACATGAGAGAAGTACACAATCATTCTGATAGTTTAAAAAAATTTATATCCAAAGGACTGTTTTCACCTTCCATTAGATACATGTCAGCTTAAATTTGCTCTATGGGAACTTACTTTAATAAAATAATTTTGGATTCACACCAATATAACAAAACTCTATATGGAATTTCCATCACTTATAAAGCAGCAAGCTCTCTAGCACATATTTGCAGGAGATAACACAAGAAAGACCCTTTACAATACTTGCTAAAAACCACCCCAAAATCCTGCAAAAA
Source organism: Muscicapa striata striata (assembly GCA_030060385.1). Classification (NCBI taxonomy): domain Eukaryota; kingdom Metazoa; phylum Chordata; class Aves; order Passeriformes; family Muscicapidae; genus Muscicapa; species Muscicapa striata. The sequence continues at coordinate 4,693,023 of JAREIS010000031.1, forward strand.
AATCAACAAAAAGCCCAAACAGTTATTAAAAAACAACAACCAAAAGCAAAACAAAATAAAAAACCATGCAAAAAAAAAAAATACCCCGAAGAAATGAAACAAACAAATTTTTTTTTTTTTCTCAGTTTCTAACTGAATGGAGAATACTTGTGGTAAGGTGCTGGCATCCATTACCATTGAAATTCTGACTCAGAAACTGTTTTGCCATTTGCTATTTTATCACTAGAGAAATCTATCCTGCTGTCAACACTACAGTGGTCAAGCTCCCATTTATTTCAACAGGAGTTAGGTGGCAGAGATACCACAGCAGCCACAAATGGATCTGTTGTCTTTTAAACTGAGTGATTACAAAGAGCCTGGGCATGTGCCTGTGTCATTTCCTTGTTGACCTCTTTTCCTTGCCCTCAAACAGTGTGGCAGCTGAGGACATTTTTCTTTTTTGTGAAAATTAGTAAGGTTTGGAAAAGACTCAATACTACAGATACATGGACAAATAATTACCATTACATCAGCTGAAAATTTTAGTTACTTGTGATTAGGAAGACTTTAGAACAAAGGAGGGACGAACTTGTAACTTAAGCTTAGGGTTGAAAAGAAGTGGCATAAACACCAGGTTTATGCATCAATTTGTCTTTTTGGTTTTCAGCCTGTCATTCAGCTTTCTGTTGTTAACATAAGTTTACAAATGGTAAGCAGAGCTTTAAAGGATCACATTTTGTTGGTAGCAGATGCTTAAAAAAAAAAAAAAAAAAAAAAAAAAACCAGAAATGACAAGAAAGCCTTATTCACAGATCTGAATTCAGGAATACTTCCATATTGTGTTACAAAAGAGACAGATCATATACACAAAACCAAAGAAAATGCCTAAGTCTAGCATATTTTAGGCTTTCTTAGGAAATCTGAAGTGTCAATTACTTACACTGTCGATGTAAGGAAGCTTCTGATTAGAGTTAATGTGAATTACAGCCAGCATCAACAACAATGTGCTGCCTCTCCCATTTGCTTTCATGACAGACTGACCAGTGCAGATGCTTGAAGTTTAAGAGTCAGTACTACAGAACCAAAGTCTTTCCATGGCCTATTAGGTTTTTTTTCCAGGCTCCAATGTCCAAATGAAATGTTAATGATTAACAGTCCCATATGTGGTTCAGACACAAGGTCCACTACATCCTGTTTGGGGAAGGGGTCTCCAAAGCCAAATTTTTGCTTGAAACTCAACCAGCTCTGGAGAGCAAATGGGCTGTGAGACCCACCGTAGTTTGACCTCCTGACAAATTTACTGCAAGGTAGTAGTCAGCTACAGCAGAAATTTAAAATGCTCTATAATAGCCTTATGGATCTTCCTATATGGCCTTTGGAGAAATTACTTATTCTGCACCCCTTAATTTCTCATTTTGAAAAAAAAAAAAAAACCATTGAAAAGAACAGTGTTATTCAAGAGTTGTCAGGAGGATAAAGCAAGAAACAGCTGAGGCATTGTGACTGCCCCAGTAAAACATTTCATGAGAAAAATCCAAAAATAAAGATTCAGTGCAAACACAACTCCCCTGGATTTTAACACCTGAGGGCAACCATACAAACTCCAACCAAGGTGTAGGATCCAGATCCACAGGCTCAACTGTCTACTCTGCTTGGGAAAAACAAAAGCAATATGGGTTTTTTTGGGGGGAAAAACATTCCCCAATAAATGCTAAGGAAAAAAATAAAAAGGAGTACCTCTGAGGTACAGTAACTTCAATTTTAACTATATATAAACAGGGACTGGAGCTTGCATGTGCAACCCCAGCCCTCAGGATGAAGAGCAATACTCATTTCTTCACCTTCTATTCTTTAAGTATGTTTTACATATCAGGTTCAAGCTGGGAAAAAGACTGAGAACGAAACAATCACAGAAATGTGTTTTTCTGATAGTGATGAAACTCATCCTAGAGTCTGATTTTAATTCTCTGCTTGAGAAAACTTATCTGAGCCTCAATCTATTTCATCCCACCACACACCACAGTCTCTGTGCTACAGAGAAAAAAGGAGCTGACACCACCATCATTAGTGGGCTTGCTAATCAAGCCTTTAATTTCCCTCTGTTTTATTTGCCTGAATTGAAAGCTTATGCATTAAGCAAAAATAAAATAGTTTGTGCCTTTGTTTGAGAAAGAAAAGATGCAAAAATTCTAAATTTAATTTTATTCAAAACAATTATTTTCTTTGGCAGCTGAACCAAAAGAACCCACTAATTATTCCATATATTCCAGCACGATTATTTTATCCATGTCCCCATCAGCAGAGTTTCCTCCTATGGCAGGTATAATACTTTGTATAAAAGCATCATTAGATTTCTTTGCTTATTCTCTGCCACAACATTTTTTTTTCTTGACAGTCTAAAAAAAAAAAAAAAAAACCCAAACAAAACCTGAACAACAAGCCACCCTCCAAACCCACTTTAAAACAAAAAGACTACAACTTTAATTGCTCATTTTATTCTACTGCTGCTTCCCTCTTCTTCCTTACTATTCATGTGCACAGCTAGATGTAATGTGCTACATTAATCTAAGTCATATTTTACACTTCACAAAATTTATCACATACAAATTTTTGATAAAATGACAGGGAGGTTTGTTCAGCCACTTCTCAGCTACCTGTCTGACAAGCCAAGGAGAAGCAAGAGCTCAAGAACACTGGAAACCCACTAGTGACTTGTGGCTCACTATCAGCCAGACCAGGACTCTGCTTCCAGAGCAGTCCACATCACCAGGTTCCTCAAATCCGGAATACAGGCCTTGGGGTGAAGCCAGGTGCACAACAGTAAATCCTTTTTGTACAGAATTTTTGAATGCAAACAAGCCACAACTACATAAGGAATCTGAAATTTCTCTCTCCTGTATGAAATTATTATTTTCAATTACTCAGTCACAGCCCAGACATGCCACTGGCCTGTGATTTAGCCCTTCATGATGAACAATCATAAACAGAATACTGGTAATGAACATCTCCAAGCATTTTGCTCTAGAAAATTGACTTGTCTGAAATAGGTACAGCAAGGCATTAATAAATATACCAAACCTTCATATATATTGAAAAAATAAGGCAGTACCAGTTCCAAAACCACATACATACAATGCAAAACCACATATATGCAGTACAATACACATATATACTCTGCTATTACACAACAGAGAAGCAGCATCCATTTTGTGCACAAACTCAGGCGGATGCCTAAGCAAGGCTCACTGTAGTTCTGCCATACACAGGTTGGGGTGCTGCTCTTTAAATACAGTTAGCAACATTTTTATGAGTACTTAACTGAACCTCTAGTCCACTAATCATCTTTCACATCTGCTGTTACTATAAAGAGATTAAAGTAATGCCAAATCTTTTACCACCACTGATGGAATTATGAAATGATGTGCTGTTATACATAGAATACTTCCTAGCCTAGTAAGAAAAAATGTTAAGCAGCAGCTATTCAGATTGAGACATAGAGATAATTTATCTACAGGCCTGCCATCAATATGTAATACATATAAACCTATCTCATAACAGGAGACATAGGTGGATGAAGAGTCATGTAAGATACTGCTGCAGTTCTGGGGAACGGGGTAAGGGAAGAAGGCAGCAACTTTAACATGTGGAATCACTTGCCTGGAAGCTAAACAGATTAGTTTGAGACTTGTCACCCACTTGGTTGATGCTTTAAGAACACAAACACCACGCATGGATAAGATTATGCGAATGACTTGAACTAGTAATGCTGATTATTTCACTTGTAGTGAGTTTACTTGACAAATGTTTGACTACAGCTGCTAAATGAGGGACACAAGCTTTACTTGGTGTAAGAAGCTAACTGTATTGTGCATTTGTAATTCAAACACTGCTACTGCTATATTTTCATTTAAATTTAAAGAATTGTTCAAATCACCCTGAACTCAGAGTAAGATAAATCATACATCATCAATGTTCACACCTGTGTTTAGACAGCTAAGAAAGTGATAAAATTCATTGCAGCTACTTCAGTTGTTCTGCCCTACCTCAAGTTCAACAAGTAAAGAAACAAAAGAAACAGAGTATCTTCCCATACCAGTTATCATTTCCCCTCCATGATGGCCAGATTTCAGAAATCCAAAGACTGTTTTGGCTTGATAGGCACAATCCACACAAGCCTGTACAGCCTGCTGAAGTACCACATTGACAGGACCTGGTCCAAAATGGTCTGGAAGCTGCTGAACCTTCTTCTTATCCAGGTGAGGCCCAGAATTTCCATGTTTGTTCACATAAACACACACTGAAAAGGTACAAGCCATATTTACTGCCAAAGAACCAAGACATGTTTCCAAGTTAGAACTGCAAATTGTCATTTTAGCTTTAATCCTGCTGAAGAGTTATAGTGGTCAACTCAAGAAGGCAAGCATGCACACATACTTTCAGAGCATGCAGAAAGTGCTCTTCTACCAAGGTTCTCGTGACTGAATCCTAAACCCACTTTTTTTCCTGCTTTCTGAAGCCCTCTTTTACCTCACTAATGTAACAAAGCTGACATGATCTGTGCTTGTGTTCTGGCTAATCTCTACTGATACACTAGTTCCAGTGAAGTACAAATTACTGGCAGCAGGTACTCCAAGCTACCAAGTCACAATTCCACAAACCACACCTTACCAAGTTACTGCCTATTTTTTTCCTATTTGAGAAGCTGCAACAAAGAGAGCCTGATGTTATAGACCTGCCACTGATGCTCATTCTGAAGCACCCATACGGCACTCACATAAACATCTCACAGAGTGGCTACCAAAGGCCTGTAGCTTTGAAGACCTGAACCACTCACAGGACTTCAACACAGAAATGTGGCGTGTGCTAAATAAACACCTCTTTACAAACACTGTAGTGTTTAAAGACAGTTTAAAGTGTAGCACAAAACAATCATATATGACTTTTGTAACTACTTTTTAAAGAGACAATGTGAAACTGTCTTCCAAAACAACTGCCAAGGCAGAAGAACATGGGAAACATGTAAATGTTGATATTTTTTTCTTATTCATCCAGGCTGCCACATGACCAAGAATGCACCCAAGACATTATTACAGCTTAATGAAAAAATGTGCCTCTGTGGTGATTGAGAAATCTAAACATTCCACTACACAAAAGACTGACATATTTTCTGAACCGTAGTTTGATTTTAGATAAAAACCCTGAGCTTTTAAAAATAAAGTATTTCTACAAGAATTTTAATGATGCAATGTCTTCATGCATATCTGTTTACTCTCTGATGTCTCCAAATTGAAGGAAACCTATTTGTACAAATAATCAAAGCTACAAATCAACAATAATAGTATAGCATTTTCTGTCCGGGTTCAACAACAACTGCCTTGCAAAAGATTTATTTTCCTAGGAAAAAGGTAGGTACATGTTTTCCCCTCACCCATGACTGAAATTGGGCATGAGAAGAGCCTGACAACTTCTTTTGTAAAAAGAGGTTTTAAATGCAAAAAAGTAATTCAAGCAAAATTATCGTAATTTATGGAGTTTTTAGAAAGTTCTGAGATTTCAGCTGGCAATATATGAATTGTTTCACTATAGGGTTACCAGTTCCTCAATGGGCTAGTTCATTTACTAGCTTATTTCTTTTCTGCCAATCCTTTTCAAGACACATTTCACTATATTTAGAGGCAAAAAAAAAAAAAAAACAAACATGAAGAAAGAGGAATGTATTCCCTCTGATTGTCTTTACTGGGTTTTAACAGAGTTATTTCTTTTCACATAAGGCCATATAGAGATAAAATCCCTATTTTGTTACATTATAGTACAGCTTGCATGGGATCAGAAAATCATATGGGCTTTTAGCTACATCTATTCCCATTTCATACATTAAGGAGTGGGACAGACATGAAAGAATTGTATCGTTTCCTTCTTCACATAGGAACAAACTGCCAGGTCTAGCAGAGCTATCAAAAGTCCCTGTGCTCCAGCATTTACTGCTATAATGTGAGCATCAAAATACTACTTCTGAAAAGTAACTCTGGCTCCTATAAATAGCTTTAAAAAAATAAGGCAGCTGGATAATGATTTACAGTAATAAGTTTGCAGCACATTCTTCATAAAATGAAACTACCTAACATGGAAGGCATTCCACACACTCTTTTTTTGTCTTTTACCTGTGGATATAACTGCTGCAGTTGCACCAGACAAACTGATTCCATCTTTAAATATCTGTGTAGTGCCATTTTCCCCCTCAGGAGATGACTGAGGAGAAGGACATGAAGGAGTCGGTTGATCTGGCAAGACTTTTTTCTGTTAAGAACAAAAAAAAAAGAAAACAGAGTCAAAATATTTAATGTCTTTTAAGGAATCTGCACAACCTTTCTGCTATCAGTTACTATCTTAATGAATGCATGTGGTTCCTTACAAGAAAAGTACCACACACAGCAGAGAAGGGAAAATTCAGGAAAGGAAGACCAGAAATTGTCAGTTTGCAGTTACAGCTACTTTAGTAACGCAGTGGAAGACAAATTACTTAGAAATGAGTCCACCTTTGCTTAAAAATGGGGAAAAGAGCTTTATATACTAATTCATGACTCTTCTAAAAATCTTAGGAAGAAGTATTTTGGGGTATTTTCCTGTGCATGCCCTTCCACTGGGCTTATCACAGCTCAAGTTAGTTGGGCTGTGTATGTATTGTCATAAAAAAACCTAAGTCACATCCAGATGTCAACAATACAGTGCACCTGTATTTTCCCTTAGCTTGTTTCAAATGGGATTGAAATTCCCAAGTAACCACTTCCAGGAATTTTCATGCAAGTTATCAAACAAGAGTGAAGTCACAACCCAGTCATGCTGGTTGCCAAAATCTTTTCCTTTCCCAAAGCAAACTTATTTGCAGCTTACAATACGACAGATAACCAGAGTTCAGAGCACAATGATTTAGACATTGGTCCACGTGTATTCCCTTCTCCACCTGAGGAAAAGAGAATTTTGTTGTAATTTGATTTGGACTGGGATTTAGAAAAGAGATGTGCACATGGAAGACATTTCACAGAACATGCTGAGTTGGAAGGGATCCAAAAGGGTAACTGAGTCCAACTCCCGGCCCTGCACAGGACATCACTTAGAGTGATGTGACTGAGAGCATTATCCAAACACTTCCCAAGCTCTGTCAGACTTGGTGTGGTGACCATTTCCCTGGGTGAAGGCACTGTTTCAGTGCCCAACCATCCTCTGGGTGAAGAACCTTCTCCTCATATCCAACCTAAACCTTCTCTGACAGAACTTGAGGTCAGTCCCTTGGGTCCTGTCACTGGCCACCAGAGAAGAGATCAGATGTGATGTGTTTTGACATACTATGAAAATACATCAAAATAAAAGAAATAATAAATCAGAGTTCATCACTTTTCCCTCCACTGCTTATTCTTGCATGGGAACAGATTACATTTTGACACTCTTACCTAGCTAAAATTAGGAATGTAGGAGATTACCCAAGGTCTTGACATTGCTGAATGCAGCAGAGACTTGTGGTCGTGTGGTAAGGATTTACCATTAAAACTGATATATACTTAATTTTGTGTAAAAATTCAGTCAATTTGCTAAGGAAGGCTAAGCCCTCTTCCATTTAACAGTATTTATCCTTTAAACTTTTAGAAGCAGCCTATTTTCCAAGTAATGTATTGAAAACCATATAGAAAGCAATCAGAATATATACCTTCCTAAAACAAGAAGTGCTTAACTTCTTCACAACACCTAGAAAGAAGAATTTAACTTTCTTCTAAAATTCAGGGCACTTATAAGAAAAAAAATCTGTGCCCCTTAGAGTTCGGAGAAGATAGGTTTGGTTGGAGAAAGTACTTGACAATACGGCACTGGGTGGAATCACCATGAACATAAGGAATAGACTGCCAAGGCCTGGCATTGCACTGTGAGATGAGGTGGCACAGAACCAAGTAGTGATGTATTACTTGTCAGGAACTGACAATTTATCTTAACACTGGGTGTCAGAAAGGTCTCCATCCTCAATACAGAGGAAAAAAATGCACTTGGGAAGACTGAGGTTTTGATCTGAACTTTCCTGAAGGCCCCCTGTAGCAAGGATTCTTGCAAGGGGGCAGTTTTCTTTTACCACGCTACCAAAAATGGGTGGTCAAATTAAAGGAAAAGATGAGGAAATGGGGGAAAATGTAGGCTTGAAAACAAAATACAAACACTAAACTAAGATGAACCATCCACTCTCCACACCAATGCACACATGTGGTGAGACTAGCTGGCTGTTTCCTACCTTCTCTCTCAGAAGGAAATATAGCACTTTATGCTTGCTCAGCTGAGGCTCTCATTTTGCAACCCCCAGTGACAGCAGCCAGCTGTGAGCCCACGGCTCTGTTGTTTCATCAGACAGGCCACATTCCCAGCAGGGCTGGGCACAGTGGCTGGGGCTGGCTGGCCCCTGCCAGCTGGGAGGGCATATCAGCTCTGTCTGCTTGCAGGGCCCACAGCTTGTACCACCAGGACAACTTCACCAGCTTAATGCTTAAAAACTCCTTTTGTGGGGTTGAATTTAGGGCTGGTACCCACATTCAGACCAAGGGGTCTCCTCAAAAAATTCTGAAAGGAATTATTTGCACTGCTATGTAAAGTGTACTTTAAAAATATAATGAAAGAGATGTACAGAGGTTTCTTCTTTATTATAGAAGAGTAAAAACATACAGCGCAAGCTGTGAGAAACAAATGAAAAACAAAATCCAACATGCATCTTATACTTACAGAGCTTAGAAAAAAAATTAAATAAAGGAGAAAAATGATGCAACAGCTCAACATTTCTGGCTGTATAATAAAAGTTAATATCTGCAAAATGACAAATACTGCAGCATAAAAACCTAAAGGGGTAAAGAAGTTCGAACAACTCTGCAGAGAGACAGGCAGATACCAATGTCCCTAAATACACCAAATAGCCAGCTCACACTTGAAGCACAACCATTTAGTGCAACATCTGGAGGATTTTTTTTTTTTTTTTTTTTGCATCAGTCTAGGGGGGTGAGTGGAAGAAAAAAAGTCTCTTTCAAGCCTCTAGGCACATACCACTTGCATATTTGCATACATACTGTGAGGTGTACAGGCTGTACAGCTGCACGTCATGTCAGACACACCCTGTCCACAGAACTCACACAAAGCTCCATTTCCTCTCTTTACCCTTATGCTAACAGGTGCAATAGTCCAAAGAAAAGTTTGCACATATGTATAACATCTTGGCAATTTAACCACTTACCAAAGCAGTAACAGCCTTCTGTGAATTCTCAAAATGAGCTAATTTTTCATGTTTTTAATGCTAAAGTTAACAAGGCAAAAATCCCAAATTGGATGTATCAAACCTAGATTTTGCAAAACCTCTCCATTGCCAGGTCCCACAGAGGAAATCAGGAGTGCACAGAGGTACCTCAGATTTGCTGCCTCAGGACAGGCACTAACACCCATTCCCCAAAGAGTACCTCCAAGCACTTCACACAAGCCAGGTGTCAAATGCTCCAAGCAGACACCTTCAGGCACCCAGGGCCCAGAAGCCTCTTTAAATGGCAAGGTGTCTCCAACTACTATTTCAAAACACAGATAAAGCCTCTTGATTTCTTTTTAATGAGAGCTAGAGGACCAAATTCTTACATGCAAGTGCACATCCTGACACACCTGAATAAGACCTTAAGATATGACAGTCCTGTGCTCAATGCTATTCTTTAAAGCCCTGTCCAGACTTAAGAACACCACCCCACTCACAAGCTAAGTCTGGATAGGAGCACCTTTTTCCTCTTTAATCTCTGTCACTGTGCATTTTTGTACACCAAGTAAGAGAGAAACAAAACTGGAGACCACTTCCATCAGCTGCCTACCAGTTTGGATGTCTGACTGCAAGGAGCAAGCAGCAGAGTGCTCAGCTTTCAATTTATGGTCCTCAAAATTATTTCTTATCTTGTCATCATCATTTCAACAAAGTGCTGCTTCCAGTTTCATACTAGAGCTTCTGGCTATGCTCTAATATTACTTCACTAGCACTTCACACTGACCAGCGCAATCACTGGAAGGGAGAATCACCACCTTGCTATTACTCCACTTCTTCCCACGCACTATTAGGAATAGTTCCCACCGCCCGCACGTACAGACTGGAGAAGAAAAGCCCCAAAACTTCTACTTTTTGATTCTTGTGGGGAGGAAATGGGAATGAACACAAAAAAAACAAACCAAAACAAACACAAAAACACACCAAAAAACACCAGGAAAAAGCACTGCCTCCCACCTCCTCACTAGTGATGCAAGCAGGAAGGAGCACAAGGACAGACTCAAATTGCCTGAGGAAAGACATTACAGGATTGCTACTCTTCTTGGACAGCCTGCTGTGCATGAGCAAGCCTCAGAAAACAGACTGTACTTCCATGATGATCCAAATTGCTCCAAGCCTGCCCTGCTCTGCTGCGATCCTTTTCTTCCTTGCAGCAGCTGTAGCATTTGTGCTTTTTTGGGGTGGAGCAGACGAAGAAGGATAGGAGGGATGGATGCTGTGCTGTCTACCAGCTGAGCTGCCTGATCTGGCTCACTCAGAGATTGCTCATCCACCAGCACTGGTGTCAGTGGCAGCAGGAAGTGAGGTGACGGGACAGCAGCTCCAATGTGTACCTGACCAAACAGCTCCACCAGAGCTGAAGCTGGAGGCAGCTGCCAACACTCCAGGTCTGACTCAGCTGGGCAGTGAGAAAGGCATCATGCCTTTCAGACCAGGGCAGAATCAGGCCCACATCTAGAGAAAAAGAAGCTTCCTGCTTTATGCTAGAAACTCCAGGATTAGGGGGTATCCATGAGATTGATTAGGCAAATCCAGCTGTATGCTTAAGAAGCCTAAATTACGTAATAAAGCCCAAGCTATTTTTAATTCTTTGTTTCTAAACCTGAAAAAAAAAAACCCAAAACCAAAAACTGCAAGCTATATATATAGTTCAGTAACAAACTAACCCAAACTAAAAACCTTAAAGGCTTCCCTGTCTCTCTATTTCAGAATAGCATTTTTCAACACCAATTACTCACCCATAAATAAAACAGCAATCTTGTTTGGGAATAAAATAATCCACAAGATCTCATACTAAAATATTCCAGAAAAGCTATTCTAAATTTGTTCTTGTAATCAGTTAGTGAAAACAGTAAAGCCCTGAAGGCTGAAGACAGAAAATTAAGTAATAATAATAAAAAAAAATCTCACTACAAAATTCTGCAATATAAAGTAAAGTAGTAGATAAGGACTAACCTTTTTTCCAGGTTTTAAACTTTTTTTCCTTGTTTTAAGATTTTCAGTATGAGAGGTGCTTTTTGTCAGGGGAATATTTTTAGGAGACCTGCCCTTCTTGGGAACTGCAGACTGTCCAGGGGGTTTGCCCCGACCTGGTTTCCTGCCCCGCTGCGCTGGTACCGGAGCAGATTTCTGTGGAGACTGCATTGAACGCCGGGTCACTTTGGAAGGGGAAGATTGGATTTTTGCACTGCTCTTTGTAATGGAAACTGAGGAAAAACAAAAACAAAAGGGAAGGGGGGGAAAACCTCAAAATGAACAATGGAAAGCAACTTTTCTAACAAAGGCTTAAAAAAATAAAAGTGTACTGCACAATTTACATTGTAAAATGAATATACTTTTTACTTTGAACTTAAATGGTTGGCATGAAACTATAGAACTCCATTGAAGCCAAAGAGAGAACTCTTTGTACCCATTCTTTTAAAGGGACTTTGCTAAGAGAAAAACATTCAAATAAAAATTGGAAAAAAAACCCCTAGAATTAATCTACTCACCTTATAAATGCTTCCCATAATTGAATTACAATATTTATAAAGTGCCATTCATCAAGAAGGCCTTCAAAAATACTTCACAAATTATACAGCCTATAAAACATCCCTTTTCCACTAAGAGCAGTTTCCACAATTACAAGACATGCAAACTACTTCTAGGGAGCTACAAAACAACTTTGAACAGCAAAGAAAATCATCCCAGTGACAAGGAGAAACTGATGACAAACAAAATGTCTTTAATGAGTATTTGTTTGAGATGCTGGTTTAGAAAGTTATGCTGCTGTAACTACACTCAGATTTTTCTACCTGGTGCCATTTTGAAGAAAAGATTCCAAAAATCAAACACAAAGTATGACTTTTCTTCATTCTTAACACTGAAGTGATTTTCTCCCATTTGATGGGTTAATCTCCCATCCCAATCCAATATGAGATCCCAACAGATATCCACTCGGATATGTTCTGACACGTATATGATGTGACAGCATTATAATCTGGTGTGGGGATCTAAGATGTAACCACATTTCATTCAATTAAAACTTCCAAACGAACAGGTCTTTGCCACCCAACTCACTCTTCTCTGAAATAATGATGGTTTTAACAATTCCCTTCCCAATGTACAGATTAGAACTCAAAAAGGATGCCAAACAGAACATGAGGACATATCCTCAATGAAAAGATGTACTGCACCATGCTACAGCGGCACCTGTGGCCAACAAACACACCATTCTGTTGGCCCGGCTGCTGGCAGGCAGACAGATGCATAAGTTGCAGGACAGGTACGTAGAAGATGAAACAGGGAAATTTTTTGACATCAAACCACCTTTGTTGAGAGGTATGAGAAAGAAACACACAACATATTTGAAATAACTTGAAACCTTTACACTAAAATTAGACAGTTTTCTAGTGTCACACTGTTCCTATCACAGCCTTTTGCATTTTGCTGATCGTAAAACTCATGTGATTCACCCTAACCTTAAATACCATAAACCTAATGCAACATAACTTGGAGAAGTGTTGCAAGTTAGAGTTAAAGCAGGCCTTGACTGTGTTAGTCACCACTGCCTGATTCAAAACACTAATTCATACTGGAAATGGAGCACAGGGGGCTGGTAATTCTAGATTTTTGTGAATTTGAAATCTTTCTTCCCTGAAAATATTAGTATGTTGAAGCTTTCTGTCAAGCAAGTAAAACAAAAAATAAAACAGAAAGATACTTTTGAAATGAGAGATTGAGCAAATAAAATATTTAAAGACTGAGTAACAGTTTAAATGTCTAGCTCTGTGAATCATATTCAACTTAACAGTCCAGCACATTGCTTTACAACTGTTTCTTTAACTCTGTATCTTTATTCAGGAGTTAACTGTTTAAGTATTTGCAATAGAAAATGTCACTGTAAGATGAAATATACACTGCACACAGACTTCTTATAAAATACAAGTACTGCTGACACACATTTCTAAAGCAGTAGGAGCATTTACATACATTGCTCCTTGCCTGATTCAGCTACTAATGTAATATTCCTGAATGGCAGTTCAGAAGAAATCTCTTCATTATGGCTGGCTGCAATCTTAATACATCAAATGCAGACCTGATAGCCCTAGGTATCTGTGAAGGACCACGTCCTGGATGAATAAAGTGATCACTTTCCTTTTATTTATGTATGCCAAAACATATTTTCATATGCATTGACAACTTAAAATAAGATGAATAGAATTTTAACCAAATGCTGCCACAGCATTACTCTTATGCTCCTGAATTGCTGAACAACAACTCACGTTAAGCTGTATATCTAGAAAGCAAAACAATATCAACTGTATGCTGTATAATACAATACTGCATATTGTAATTATACTTACAACAATACAAAATGCAGCTATTTTTATTTATTTGTGCCACACAACTATGCATAGAACAAACCAATCATGACCACGTAAAGAAATGCTGCTCAACAAAACATTCTTTGTGTTTCTGCCCATGCTGAAATCTAGCAAATGCACTTCTATTCTCACACAGTAAAAGACACAGCTGTTGTTAAATACACACTACTTTCAAGTCAACAAGTTCTAGGAGCACAGGTATGAGTTTTGGACACTGGGCAATCCCTATTCCCTTCCAGAAGGACATTTACTGGACAAAGAGTAACAAAGCAAACAGCTCCAGCCACTTCATGCTGCCCTCTTGAACCACACACATCAAGCACTACCCTGTCTCAGCATCCTCCTACCTGTATATGCCAGAGGACCAAATATGAGCAGTATTAACCATTAAGGGGGCGGGGGCAAATCAGGTCCCACTTGGTATTTTTCCTTCTGCCTAGGGCTGAAGCTGCTTTTCCTAATAGGCAGGACTGCAACAAAGCCCATGCTGCCTGGGCAGCCTCCCAGAGATAGCAGCAAATGAGGAAGCTGCTATTTGCATTTGTTGATTTAAGAGAGGATGGGGGGAGCGCAAGGGAGTGGGACTGCTAAAGTAATTCCCATATTGTCTGCAGGCTGTATTGACAGTGATCATCAGTCACCTGCTCATACTTCCCTCACCCCGGCCTTCAGAGGGAGACCAAAGGTTACACTGGGTCACAGGATCTGGGGGGAAATGAAAAGACATGCAAAATCAAGCTGCCAACCCACTGCATCTGTAGACGGAGTTATCCCCACTAGGCCACATGTTCCAAAAACTAAGACATTTTAATAGTCTCATGAGAACTTATTAAAATATAACGATGAAGAGAATAGAGAGGAAAAATGCCAAGCTCTGCTTGCAATTACTGCAGTATTTAGCTGGAATATTTACAACCAAAAAGCACATTTGCCTTTTGAGGATGTTGCTTTGCATCACAAAGGCCCTCTCATTTGCACAAACAAAATCAAGCATTTGTGTCATGTTGCTCATCTACACAAATATCCACCACTCCAGTTTCAGAATGGGATGCATTGCATGGCCTTCCTTCCCAAATATCTTGTTTAGAGCCAAAACCTGTACAGGCACCCTCAATAACTGAAGAACACAGGTCACACTACACAGATACACTTCACATATAAGCAACTAAGCAGTGCTTTCAAAGTTCACAGAGCTCTAGTTACACTGCCCTGTTTGTGTGGGCTATAGGTAGGTATATAGTCCTTCGTGCAACTCGCAGCTTTCATACTTTCAAATACTTCTCTTTTAAAATATTCTTTCTTCCACCCCCCCCAAACAGTTATGTGAGAATCCCAACACCTGCAAACTTTGCATTTAATGTACATGAAACCCCAAATCCTGTATCTTGGAACACACAACCTGGAGATGCATGGCCACAACACAGCCTCACTGAAACAGGCAGATCCACTGCAATGAACTGAGCTCATTTGCATGAAAAGGACCCAAAAAGTTACACCTTACATGAGGGCCAAGTTCTGCTTCCAGAAGCAGAAAAACTGCCCAGAGACGGGCAGAATTTGACCCCAGTATGTTATCTCCAAGATCTCTTGCCAGAATAAGTAAGATATTTAAGACAACTGTGAAATATGAAGCTTCTGAAACCTCCAGTACTTAGGAAAGGGATGGAACACATGACAGCTCAAAAACCTGAATTCTCATGCAATTCTAATTAGTAAAATTCCCTCAAATAATCAGCAGTGACAGTATCACTCCATGTTGTTATGGAAAGCAGGGGGAAAAAAAGGTTCAGATTTGTAATATTCAAACATTATAAATCTCCCATTCAGTTAGTGTCACAGAACAGCAAGACTTAAAACAGGTGATGGGAAACGACAAAAAGCAAGGTAGGGGCTCACTGCCATGCATTCTGTGAACACAGAATTGTACAGAATTGAGTTGAAGGTGCCAATTAGGCCAATAAAAAAAGGTAGTTCACTTTTAAAACCAGTTTTTTTTTCAAGATAAAAATTATTCTACTTGTACTGTAGTATTGTTCCTATGCCCACCCAATATATAAACCCAATGTTCTGAGAATATAAAAGCTTGGCCTTTCTGTCATGTACAGACAAAAAAAATGAGGCAAAGAGATTTAGCAACTTACCCTAAATCCATGTGAGCATTCCACAGGAGAAGTAATGGAAACATATCTCCTGAATTCTAGCCTGGAGTTTTAACTATAAAATTAACCTTCTTTAATACAGTCAGTTATTATCATGATAGTTTTGACAACTGGCAAAGAAAGTGGAAAAGATTAGCAATTTTTCAAAACAGCTTACTGCCAAGGATTATAAAAATTTATGTCCTTATGTCTCAATTGAACAACAGAGCCATACAAAAGCGTAACTATCGGTAACACATTCCACCTCTTCCTATCTGTTTGGATTACTTCTGGTTATGAGGTAGCTGTGAGATACTAATTGCTATGTTGCTATGATACAAAATCAGTTATAAGTCATTATTCTGCTATCTAAAAAGCAACATCACACTTGGAAACTTCAACATCCACCTTGGCAAGACATAGACACTACAGCTTGAAATTTTCTTCTTTCTAGATTTTAGTTTCTGTTAACAATACAATAAAAGAAATTAAAAGTTTCTGTCTTCTGCAAAAATTTTTAGCCTACCTTACACAGGACTGAAAGACAAAATGGAGGCTGCCAAGCAATGTAAGACAAAAACGCATAAAAGAAAGAGCATTCTTCTCCCAGTGACTTCCCCAGGCAGCACTGCAGCACCTTCACTCCCACCCCCAGTCCCACATTTTCAGGAGGTAGACAAGTCACCCCTAAAGATTAGACCACTGAAAATACCATTTAAGATCCTTCAAAACCCACTGCTAACCAAATTAAGACACATCACTTCCAAAAAAAAAAAACTTTTACAAGCTAAGATGGGGCAGGGGATATGTGGGACTTGGGGGTACAGGCAAAACAAATGAAAAGATTCCCGGAAGATCTGTTCAATTAATCCTCAGAAACCAAGAACTGTGAAAAGCCAGGTTCTAGTCTCACCCTTCAACAAGCATTGCCATTGCAACCACATTAGCAAAACCCCAAACCAGACAAACACCAACAAAAAACCCTGTATTTGGTTGATAATCTGGAAGGAAGGGAGCTTCTGACAAGGAAGCACGCAAAGCAAGTAACTTGAATTATCAAAAGAGCATCAACTTGAATTACCTGAAGTGAACTTAGATGTGCTGATGATGAATCTGTCAATAAGCCTGACAAAGCCCAGCTCTACACACTGGATACAAATTTAACAACTTGACTTTTCACCTAATCATTACTCATTCTGCCCTGGTTTTGCCATTATTTTTCCCCAAACAGCATAAGCAGGATGAAAGCTGGGCCCAAAATGAGACAATAAAAAGCAACAAGCTTCTGGGGAAGAAAAAAAGACACACAGAGCATGGATAGTACGATGCCACAATTTGTTTTGTCTCAGCATCACAAAGACAGCACTGATACTCTGGACATAGCTTATACCTATTAACACAGATTTGGAAAATATCCATTCAATCCCATCCACTAGTAGGGCACCACAACCATCTGCTGTGGCTTGGCACAACTAGGTTAGTAACTCTTTACTGCTTAGTCCCCACAGGAGTAGGGTTTTCTATTACTCAAGCTGCAGTTGGGAGGTCTGTACAGAAGTACAACTTTCTGTTTAGAGTATACGGAAATACCTACGGTGTCCATAAGACCCCAACAAGAGCAAATAAAAAAAAAACAAAACCATGTAGCAGTCAAAAATACATGGAGTACTTGCAATTTACAAGAAAATTACAATTACCTTATAAATAAACATGGTAAGATGATGAGGAATCCAGACTTACAGTAAGATCACATCTTTGGCAAAGGCTAAACCTTGATTTTTTTCTTAAGTGATTACTGCCCTGTAGCAACACTATCCAAGCCTTGCTGCAAGATGTCAAGAAACATTAATACCAAATAAAAAAAAGCTTAACATTTGAGAGAATGTGGCAAATCAGGTTTTAGCCTGAAGCACTGAGGAGTTTTTCATGTACAATTCTGAAGACAGCATAAATCTGCTTACTGTGTGTGCCTGGTTTAACTACTGTGATCTGCTTGTGAAGAGAAGCTGGCTGCACTGACAGAAAAATAAAACCTCCAGCAGTATGAAATTGTATCATTTCACCTTTTTTTTTTCTTTAATGAAACTTAATAACCATGCTTATCTGATTTTTTTGGCTACTCTAAACAACACAGAGTCTTCACAGATGTAACTGTAGCTCTAAAGTTTCAACACTTCTGTTTCATCAGCAAACGGCAATACTTCGGTTTGTATTGATGTTGCACATTTGTGCACAACTCAGCTGAAAATATAACACAGCTATTTTCACATAATTTCATCAGCAACAAAGAAGACAATCTCCAGTATCTAGCTTGGTAAAACCTGCACAAAGTAAACATTGAGAACATGACTGAAAATTAAATAAAAGTAAGAAATCATAAAATAGACAAATAAGATATTTTTAAATCCCTGCTTGAGCCTGTACTACTCTTATTACTAGAGACAGTTTTAGAAGGAGACCTTTAATATCAACATGCTGATTAGCATAATGAAAGAAGATTGCTCTCAATGACAATAAATGCACTAAATTAGGAGAAAACCAATGAGGGGACATAGGGTGTGAAAGAGAGGGAGACACAGGAGATGGAAAGAAGGAAAATGACTAAGGGTAAAAAATACAGTGTATGATGGTTTTGGCTTGTTTTTTTTAAAATTATTTTATCATCTTCCTTTGGCCTCTCAAATTTTTAGAGTGCAGAGAGAAGTTCCAGTTTTCTGAGTTTATTGCATCATCTTTATCCTTCAAAAATCCAGCTTCATAAGGCTGAGGGGATCATGGATATGTAGAAACTGATCCCTGTCTTTCCAGATGCTGTTCACATCTAAACGATAGATACTACTTAATACTGAAATCAATCTTTGCAGGTGAAAGTACTTACTTGTTTCCCACATGGCTTGTCCCTAGTCTTTCTTTTGTTTTCTCTCTTTTACAGAAAAGGTTTTACTTCTATTATAAATAAAACGGTGGGTTGCCTAAGTAACTGCCATTTGCATGTAATAACAAAACAGTAAAATTAATTTATATTGAAACAGCAAATAGAAATTGTTCTGACATTCTCCAGTCACCTGCTGCCTACTTCAATCATAAGTTTCCAATGCAACGAGCTACAGAGCAATACAAGAATATGAAGAAAGTTCTCGGGTATAGTAACAGATTTCTATTATTCAACTGAGTAAAGTAAAAATTACAATCCATTGTGGTTAAATAGAAAAGTACAACACATTTGGCCTAGAAAAAATAGTGAATAAAAAAACATGCAAAAGATATAAAACTTTAAATGCCTTCTTAAAGTATATCAAAAGGAGAAGTTACATGGACCCAAGAGATGAACAAATTTCAGAATAAGAAAATGCAGAAGGTAACACTAAAGTAACAAGACTGTTTTTTGGTTTTTTTTGCATTCATACTCACTCCAAGAAAGCACACAATATCAGTAAAAGCCAAAAAATTCCAAATACCAATTAACGAATCATCATGAGAGGAACAAAAATATAACAGAAGGCACTACTATGTTATTAAGTTCCCATATATTGTGCACTTCTGGATCCAGTGGCTCAAAATGCTGTAAGTGAAAAGGAAACAGTAAAGAAGAATAAGGGTGGCCAGAAGAATAAAACTGATCCCTAAAAAACAAAACCAAAATCTTCCTGTAAAAGTACTGGAAGTACAAGAACCTGTTTCAGTACAAGAAACCAACGACAACAAATCAAACTATTAGCAAGTTTATACCAACAGTTTATCAACAAAAAATATACTCAATAGACAACACTTCTGTTGTAGGTGCTAAAAAGGATGTTGTAGGTGCTAAAAGTTCAGATGGCTCCAGCATATAATAGAACAGGTTAGATCAAGTTCCTCCCCTTTTATGCTGAGTACCTGAGAAGGTAATCAGCATTAAAGCATTATTCTGGGCTTGGCAGGTGCTGGGCTGTAGATGGACAGATACTAGGAACACTTGTGCAAACCTGTCTCCTATGTGCTTATGCTTTCCTACAGACATCTGCTTACAGCCAGTCCTGGAGAAAGCCTTCAAGAGCAGATGGTCCTCCAGACTGGTCCAGCACAGACATTGCTATGTCAATCTCTTTCATTAGGTACTTTTGACAGCACTGCTTATGTGTAACTAGTCATCTCTAAAAGCATTCAAATTACCCAGAGACATAGAGAAAACAATCTATTACATCTGTAAAATATTAACCTTGAGGCAGCAGGCCAAGCCAACATCAAGCACTGAAATCAAACCATACATAACCAATGTACTATTGGAGGTATTTCTAATGACACAAACTACAATATTAGCTATGCACAGCTTCTGGTAGTATAAATATCAAATGGTACTTTTTATACCACTCTGCACACATCCAGCCAGGTCCACTGAACTCCCATCTTCTGATAAGGACAAAAAATATTATGACCTGAAGGCTATCAACAGTTGGTCTAAAATACTTTTCACCTAACATCTCTGTATTATCTTTTATCTTAGCTCAAGAGCTGTCTAATACCAATGAGAGATACAGAAGACACAATTATAAAGAGGAAAAATAACACAAAATCTGGTCTGAATAAACTCCCTCACATCCTAGAAGCCTGTTCTTAAACATTTCCCATGGCAAAGGTCCTACATTCTCTCTGGGCATCCTAAAAGGCTAAGACAGTTGAAATAAAAACTTCCCTAATTTTCATATTGTCTCCCTTACTGCATTTTGTCTCTCTTTCAAAAGGATAAATTAAGACTCCAAAATGGCAGGAATAAATAGGATAAATTAGACATCTCATGGCAGGAAGTTGTTGTCCTAGGTATGAATGAAATTTAAAGCATCCTTTATAGCTTTCATACTTAGATTGCAGGATATTGTCGTTGCATATTCACCAAAATCTGAGGCTTTTTTTTTTCAATCTTTTAAGTAGTGATTTAACATACTTAAATGCTTTCAGCTTTACAAAAATCAAGAATATTTTTTAATATTCACTCTGGAATTCAAGCTACTCTTAAGCCACAATTATTTTCACTTTCTGTTGCAGAAATTCAAGCCAAAAATACTGACGTAACCAGCAGGGAAAATGGTCCAGACTAGAATAACATTTCAATACTCCAAGCAAATCCTTGCAATGTAGTACTTGTCATATTTTCTCCCTTAACAGGAGTAGTCAATGTTAGTGTGACATAATGAAGAATCCTGACATCATCATATTTTTGAATTGAAACTACTTGATTATACTCTTCTTGAAGCTACTATCTACATCTTAGTCAAGGATTGTCATTGCAGTTCTTTAATGGCTCAACGGTGAAAAACCTAACCTCGGAGAAAAAAATATTTCATCCAGATATGTAAATTCAACAAGTGAGTATAACACATACAAACATAAAATATAAAATAAATAAAAATAACACAAAACAAATCAGAAATAACAAATTATTTATGCTCAGAATGGAGAAAAAAATGAATAAACAATTTCAATAAAACTGCAGTTAACTTTGGGCTCACTTTTGGATTCAAAAATAAACACTCCAGCCTGAACCTCTCTGCACTTAGTTTCTATTACATGTCCAAAATTCTCAGTTTTAACTACAAGTCAGTAACAGCCTTGCTTCAGATTTTATTAATGTCTAAAGCGTTTTATTTTCTCATTACAAAGAAATAGCATCCTACCTGGATAGATATTTCAAGTCTGAACTTTGTTTGGGTTATTACCTGAAGAACTGGATTACATAACCAGCTTTACTTATTTTCAAACAACTTTGAGCTCTATCAAGCACTAATCAGGCAAGAAAAGATTCTTGCCTGATTATTGAAGTATGTCTTACCTCAAAATACCACTGGCTTTCCAGCAGTGAAATTGGAGTAGACAAAACAATTTAATAATCTTCTTTCCAGAAGATGAAATTGGACTCAGTAATCTATACTGTCACAAAAATACGTTTTAAAAATTCTATGCCACTTATTTACACAGCCCCTCTTGCGCATCACAAAATAGGTCAGGTTGGAAGGGACCACAGAGGGTCATCTGGTCCAACTTCCCTGCTTAAGCAAGGTTACCCCAGAGCACACAGAACAGGATTGTGTCCAGACAGTTCTGGAATATCTCCAGTAAGGGAGACTCCGGAACTTCTCCGGGCAATCTGTTCCAGTGCACAGTCACCTCCACAGTAAAGAAATAATTAACTTCAGCGTAATAACACATGTCATTCATGATCTCAAAGACAAGGCCAACCTTCTGAAGAAGCTGAGAAAGACACTTTAGAGATTGGGAGCACAGAAACATTAAGACTAAGGTCAATGTGGTACGTATTAGATGACTTCTGATCAAATGTACATCATCCTCACCTTTCGACTTTCCCTTCCCTCTTACTGCAGCTTTGTACCAGCAGATCATTTTGGACAGCTACACACATAGTTACTCCTTTGCCAAAATCTGCCAGAATGGACTAAACTCGATTCCAGGTACTGTACCCCCGGCAGCAACTTCAGACAGGCAGGTGAGAGCAAGGATGCAGTGGTACCTTTAAGTAATTCCAATTAGATTTTCCATACAATTCTTGATCTGCTAGCAGAAGACTGAGAAAAACAACGGGGATGAAAAGGCCAGGAAACATTACTGATTTCTTGCCTTCTTGCTTCTGTTCCTCTCCCACTTCTGGTGAGAGTTCTGTGACACCAATCTACTTGTTCCTGACTCACCTAACACCAGCTGTGAAAATTCTCACTGAGAACAAATTATTCTGGTTAATAAAGAAATTAGTTAAAATATGATCCTTCTCCTTGAAAACCTCTCTTCCTGACAAATTTGTATGGGATGAGGATAGAAGAGCTCAAACAGTTTGTCAGAAAAGCCTTACACTACAGAAAGCAGTCCCCAGAGCAGCAAAGGGACTACACTGAGGGCTATCCCTCTTCATGCTAGTTCCCTTCTTTCTAAGGTAGAGTTGTTTGTTATAAAGTGGCCATTAGCTAGAGACACTATCACCTGATCAACAAACACCTCTAAAGGCAAGAGGATGACAAAGCATTCAGAATAGGCAGCCACAAGACAGAATTTTCTGAGTATGAAAGAAGAAACGCTAAACTAATATAGTTGAGACCTGCAATCATCACAGAAGCAAAGACTACTTTACTTTACTTAGCAGTTAGCATAATGTAGAGTGCTGCAGCAGCTAATATATTAGTATCACTAAACAGGAGCATGTATCTATCAATAATACAAACAGCAAATCTAGTTCAAGATTCTTTACAAGCACACCAAAATTAGAGGTCACCAGAAGTCCTCCTAACAGAAGTCCTCCTAACAGCATTAAATTCAACAACATTTCATCCTCGTCTGCTACTCACAAATCAAATCTTCAGTCTTATCTGCATATAGCCAGCTGGTTTTTAAAATTCTGCTGTAATTGAGGAGAAAAACAATTAAGCAATATTATTAGTCATCTTACCATTGTTCCCTGGTGGTTGTAATGCATCTCCTGTCAAGCTACACCATCCGACTGGGAAAATATCTCGTGAATCACACCTGCACCAATAGTCAAATGCTCCTCTCCAGCCATCAAATGTAACAAAAACTTCATCTCCTTTAACATCTCCAATGGTTGCTGGGCAAATCAGGTATGGGTTCTTTCTATCTATAGCTTCAAGTTTCATTCCAACTTTAAAGCAGTTTGGCACAGGTTTTGGTGGTTCCTACAAAAATAAGCATGGTAGAATATCTGTATTCCTGTGACCTCTTGGAAAAAAACCAAAACTAAGTAACATCCCTTTATTTTTCCTTAACATTCTTACTACTTTTAGTGACTATTCTCAGGAATTATAGAACACATTCAAGGAAACTTATTTGTATTTCAAATTTGCCTTTGCTCTTCTGCACTACAAAAATATTCATTCTATTCCCCCAAACACAGCTGGGATAATTAGCAAAATTCTCCATGACAGAAAGACCCTGATAAAAGTATTTACATAAGCAATAGGTTGCAACCAATACATTATGTCTGGGCAGCAAGACAGCCAAGACACTAAAATGAAATTATTACATGCTAATAAAGAAGAGGTTTGCAGAGCATGGGTATTTCTGGGGACTGATAACTGTCTGGTAAAAGCTTTACCTCTCAATTAATCCATGAAAAATTCATTAGCATTGGACATTATTTATAGGCCTCTGTTAACTCAGTTGGCCTTAGACCAATTCCAAGTGGACAAAAGAAAAACAAAAATCAAGTGAATGTGACTGGCATAACCGTACCTCCACAGCAGGAGTTGTGATATAACAGAACACAAATTACCACCTCAGCCTCAAGAACTTTATTAGCCAGCTCAGATGTGCTGCAGGCTAGCACTGAGAAACATGGCTCATCACGCCTTAGAAAATTTATATTATCTTATCTAAAAAAAATTATAATTATATGAAATTAACACCAAGTGATGTGATTGCAAGCCTGAACCCAACTGTTTGATTTGCTGACATACTTGTCAGTATCTCTCAGTATCCAAAAATGAACACACTCAGTATGACAATAGCGTCATCTCAACAAAAAACTAAACCAAGTCATTTAAATAGTACTGTTATTTTTATACAATTTTCCATATTTCACAGTAACTTACTCAAGAGTTATGTTTAAAAAAACAAATAGCTTCTTCTGCTATTTTCATCTACTTTCTCACTGCATTTTAAATGATGACTGTGTGCCCAATGAAAATGTTTAACAAAACCTTTCCAAGCACTACTGTATTCCAATGGGTCTCATTCCCTATTAATTTTTTTTTACTAATGCGCACATTCACATGACTACAGTGCTGATAAGAAATGTAATATGCACTTTATCTAAAATCCATGAGATAAAAAATGAGCAAACACAATTCTTCTAAATATCACACCATACTTTGAAGTCTCAGCTCAGGAAAAGAAATGGCCCTCTCTACAGACTAGAAGGAGATTCCTCTCTGTCTAGTTCTACAGCATGTCAATCCAGTTCAATGTCATTTTAAATAATACTCTTGCCTTCCCTGTCTTTGCTGCAGACAACAGAGTAATATTATAGCATCCTCATTATAAAATACAACCATGGACCAACTGATAGAAGTTGTTTACTAGAAATATCTTTCTTCTTACCTTCTTAAAGAATGCTGCAGGTGCCATTTCAGCTCCATTGAGAGTTCTTAAGAGAAACATTGGCCAAGAGGATGCATTCATCTGGAACCCTGAGGACAAAAAAAGCCCCAAACAAATGGTCCTACTTTCAGTTTGTAAAATACAATAGAAGAAAAAGGTTATAAAGTCTGTTTCACTAATGTCTCATTCCCCCAGTTTCAGGCTTAGCTGAAATAGAAGTAGCTAAGAAGAAAAGAACATGATTGCTGTAGCTGCAGAAAGCTGTGCAATTCATTTCCATTCCGAGTGACTTGCCTGCAAAAATCACTCATCATAACATCAGGTATTACAGATTAATTTTTAGGATTTAATGACATGCAAGTCCTAGTACAGGAGAGCATCAGGTTGTCCCACACAGTATCTGGTCCAGTGGAACTTCCCTGGCACAAGTACCTTGCTTTCTCTTCAGGTTCTAGCTCATTTATTGAGAAGATACTTTTTTACTTTTGAGAATCTTGTTATTTTTTCAGCAAACCACAGACAAAAGAACAGCAAAACTGGTTCTTCTCCCTCCCTTATTAAAACAAATACATAAATAGCCATAAAAACAAAGAATACCTAAGAGTGAATGAAAAAAAGTAATTTTAATAAATCATGTATCATATTGAAAAACAGCAACTGGATAGTCTATTTTATTATTCTTCATTAACAAGCGGATAAAAAATCATAAACAACAATCACATTTGTTTAGATGAACTACCTTATTTAAACAGAACAAAGGTTTGGCTGAAAACCTTCTTATTCCAGATAATCTTCCCTTAAAATCAACCACTTTCCAGTTAAAAGATAAAGCAAACAAAAACTCCTTTTGCTTTCTTTGCTTTCCAAATGAATGTTTTAAAGTAATGAGTAAGATAACAGACATAGTGAACATTTTTTTCTGCTTCTTTAGCAGTTAGATGTCTGGAACACTTTTGCAGAGAAACAGACATAATACAGCAAATCAGAATTTTTTCCACAAAGCAAATAGCACCATAATCTGCCAAGAGCTCATGAGTTCCCTCATAACAGTCTTAAAAATCTGTAAGTAGAAAGGTGGAACACACCTGCAATTCTTGATCAGTTAAATAATTTACTCATCTAAAATGCTATAATATGCTATAGTGTTTCTTCAGCTCGTAGCTTTAGGCTATCTTCAGCAGAATAAACAGTTTTAAGCCAGAACTACCTATGCAACACCTAAATTACTGCAGAGCTCCTAAATGATAAATAGTGTCATAATTCGGGGACCACTGAGCTGATTGTCAGGCCTGGTTTCTTACAAAAGTCTTTTTAAAACCTGAACACGTGTGGTTACTGAAACACAATATTCCCAACCAGGCAGCTCAGAAAAGACATACAAGCAAGACAGAGGAGTGACAACTAAACAACAGCTTCAATTAACTTCATTTGGCCTTTAAGTTGTCCTGGTAAAACCAGAGAAAATGCTATCTGCAATGTTATTTGCTCAGAACATTAAGCTCTCTACAACAAAAAGCTCACCTATGGAAAACAGTGGCTAGAACAGGAACACTTTGCTGAAAGAATCGCTTTCCCAAAACCCTTATGTAACATGCATAATCAAAGCCATGTAAAAATCAGGTAGGAGGGACTATTTTAGTTAGTTATTATGATAAAATAGAACATTAGTATCCAGAAGGTTCCCTACTACCAAGGAAAAAAAAAATCCGTTGGTTAAATGTCTAACAGGAGGTAATTATACACCCAATTAGCTCCCAGCTTTACCCAGGAACACGATGCTGTAAAACTGCCAAAAAGGCTTTTTCAAAAACTTATCTAGGTATGCCAGAATGTTTGATTGCTGGAATTCAGCCTATCTCTAGAAAAATCTAGGGCAGGAGGGCCAAAATAGTGGCGCTCACATTCTTTTCTGTATAACCAGCAATTGTTCAAGAGGGCAGGTAAACCTTACATGCCTGGGTGCACAGAAAGAGCTGCTTGCTAGATACTGCACTGCAGGCAGCCTGACCAGGTAAGAGTAAGAAATAGTATCTTAAGAAGAAGGCATCAACCTTTCTACTGATGGTCATGGAAAGTCTCTCCTCTTAAGGAATCAACTGCCCCCATCACACATAACCAGAGCTGTTCTATTCATCACTTTGGTTCAGAAACACACTTTAAAAACTGATGTGCTCCTGAAGCCGTATTTTTAACACTGTACATGTGTGCAGCCGAAGGAACAGGTGTACTATTCAATTTTTAATACTGGTATCACTTTATTCAATCTAGAAGGTTTTATCAGGAACTTCAGAGAGGTTAAACTGAGAAACTTCATGGAAAAAAAAAGAAAAGAAGCTTTTCCCTAGTGTCAAGAATTTCCAGCGTTTTCATTTAAAAACTCTATATATCCATTGGAAAGAAGGAGAAAAAAGACCTTCTGGATTCAAACTGTATCTATTGTAAGCAATATTTTCCTACACTGGCACCCTGGTTGCATTGCTTTTCTTGTGTTTCTGAAGGAGAACAACAGCACAAAAATCAATCCTTATAACCTGTGTGAAGTGTCTTAATGGCTATGTCAACTGTTCTGTGTTTGTCTCTCCACAAGCAAATGGAGATTCAGACTGTAGTGAAATGATACTTTTCACATCATTTTTCAAACAGAAAAACTGGAATTTGCTTCCAAAGCAGGATGACAAGCTTTTTCAGAGGCTACTGAAAGAAAGCATATCTATCCTTATTAAACCTCCAATGAGAATTCTCTAAGAATTACTGGTGGCACCAAACCAGAAGTAGATTCATAACCATAAGATGGAAAAGTGGCAGGAACCAATTTTTAAATACAGTTACATTTTTTATTATTTTACAGTGTACTATTTTTATTATTTCTTGCATCTTCTAAAAATTACAGAAGATCATAAGATAACAGGAGAGAGAGTGTTCAGGTAAATGCTGGTCATTATTCTTCCTCCTTTTTAAAAGCAAAACTATTTGCAGATCATTGTGAAATGTTTAAATATTTCCATACATAGAAGTTTAAGCCATTGACAAATACAGTACAAGAATGCAGATCTAAATATACCTGTTAATCACACAAAAGAAAGGCAATGTCACATTTTACAACCTCTAGCAGTTCAGTCAAAGTTACCTCTGACCATTCATCAGATAACAAGGAATTGCACTGTTGGATTCCCTATTTAATAAACTTCCTCAGTAAGACTAAACCCAAGCACTATTTCCCAGTCTGGGGAGACAATGTTGTCACTCATACTGCTCATGGAAGGCAAAAGAAGTTCTGCATGATATTTCTAAGCATAAGAAAGCTGTATCTTGTTCACAAGCATTCGTTGTGCTCACAAACCAGCCATGACGAACTGATCTGACATTCCTGAACATATGTTAATTTGAGGCAATGAGAATATCATGCAGTCTAAGCCTGTAGTTTGCTAGAGCTCTGGAGTGCTGCTTTTACTACCTCAGAGTAAAAATTCAGAGCAGAAAGCTGCAATTCTGCACTAACCCACCTTATGCTCCCTGTTCTGGAACACAATCAATTTGCTTGGTGCCCAAGGAAACACCCAGACTGCCCTGCAGGAGCGTGCCTTGAGCAGCCCTGCAGCAGACAGGCCTCTTGGGAGCTGCTCAGATGCACTGATAAAGAGTAAAGGGGCAACTTGGCTTTCTCCAGCTCTTTCCAAGGGCTCCCAACAGGAGCATGCATGGCAACATGCAACAAAACACTGCACACACACACATAAGGCAGGCTGTATGTCAGGGAACATTTACAGAATGGACACATTTAAGAGTAAGGGCCTATTAAAAAAAAAAAACAAACAAATCTGCTCATTCTTATGTCAGAAGAATGAAAAAATGAGAAAAATCCACAGTTCACTTAGCCAAAATTAGTTTACTTACCTCTTTTTCAATTAAAGAATGGTTTGATGAAATGTTCATACCATTGAATTTGCCAAGACAACAAGGTAAATTTGACTTTCTGAAAGCAGTACTCCATACATTTGCTCAGCAGCTTTGTTACTTACCAAGTGGAGGCTGGAGCATGCCCCCTTTCTTTTCACAGGTCCCAATGGGCTGTATGTCCGAAGAATCCACAAGCCTCCAGAAATCATTTTTGTTGTCACTTCCATCCAGCCGCAACCTTAGCCTGGCACCAGTGATTCCAATTACTGTGGCTATACAAACTGAGGTAACATTGCGGGGATCACGGGCTTCCAGTTTCATGCCAACTTTGAAATCATTTGTAGGCGGAATTCTAGACTACAATAAAAGGTAAAAGACTTTTTCTTATTGTTGTAATGTTGCTAAATTTACCAACCAGTTCAATATACAGCATTATTTCTTCCCAACTTATCATAAAAATTATAAATATGAAGAAGCTTTTAAACTTTGAGTGTCCAGCAGCAAGTCAGAAAAGGCAGCTGGATAACCTACCAACTGCATAAGCATAACAGATTTCTAAAAAGATAAGGATGCTAAGAAGGGAATCTTTATGAAGGTATGAACATAAAGATAGGGAGCAGTGAAGTGAATAGAAGACAAGGACATTAGGAAACATGATAAATTCAACTCAAAAAATCCCCAAAAACCAATACACAAACCAACACACACATCCAAGAAAAAATCCCAACCACAAGGTTTATTAGCTCCCAATTCAAAAGAAATAACTATCCTCATTGTAACAGTATTTTGGAAATCTAAACAAAATTTGGACCCTTCTGTAAAAAAAAAAAAGCTTTACAAAGAAAGAAGACAGAAAAATGAGTTAGTGTTAACATTTTGAAGAAAGAAAAAAGTCCTAAAGTCATATGAAACTTCTGTGCTGAGCTGTAAAAACTGTAGCTTGTGCTTATTCGTAGAGAACTGAATATAATCATAAACATACAATGCCATGATAATTTAATTAGCAAAGGGAAAAGAAATGTAACAAATACAATTTGTTCTTTAGACAGAACCTTTTCATATGTTAAAGATGAAAAAAAGAGGGTATTTTTTACTCATGTATCAACACACTACAGGCAGAGATTGACTGGATTGCAGGCTGATTACTTGCCTTCTGACATATTGCAGGCAATGACTTCACCTAATGACATTCAAAACTTTGTATTAACACTAACGGAATGCCTCTCACTATTCTCTCCAGTTGTCTCCTCATTTCCAACCTAAATTTTATTGATGGAATTTTTGGCCAACACTATAATTTATTCTTGCACCTTAGCAAATAAAGGAAAAAGCTACAACTGACAGTTTATCAGTACCCTTTCAACAATGTAAATAAGTCAAGCAGTGAAATTTCTCTTAGGAAATGATGACTGTTCTCCTACCCTGGAAACTCTTTCCTACAACTCTTCAGTACAAAGTTGTTTTTGAACACAGACACCCAGAACTGTAAGCAGCCTTGCCCATGACATTTAAACCCAGTAGCTACCCCATCCAGACTAACACAAGCTGACTTCTAATACAGGAGGAATGTTAGAATACCAAAACCATGGGCATTCATACTCACAGGACTCCTGTGTCCCCTTGTGCCTGCCCAACCAGGTTAGGTGGGGATCCCACAGCAAGCAGACAAAGTCTGTGTCTGTGGGCACAGGAAAAGACAGAAGAAACCTGCTCCTGCAACAAGTGTTAGTGGTATTTTTTCTCCACCACAGAATACATCTTGCTCTACTTGCTATATTGTGCAGGTGCACGATTTGCAACACACCTCAGATCAACAGCAGGAGCCCTGGAGGAGCGTGAGCCCAAAAGCCAAAGAGGCGAGCAAAATTCAGTGAGCATCTGCCAGTGCTGCACTCAGACAGCAGGCTGGCTGAAAGGGGAGCACAAGCATATTAAATTTAAAGGGCAATTCAATTTTAAGATATTGCTTGTCAAGCTGCTATTTTGTTCAACCAGGAAAACCAACAGAAATTGAGAAATTGGGGAGTTTATTTCTTTGTGGAAAAGGTGAGCTTGTTTAAATACCAACAACTCAAGGTGTTCTACTAAAAAGGTAAGTCCTCCATGTTAGTCTTTGAGTAAAATAACAAAACCTCACTCAGTAACAGCTTTGCTTTAAGTTCTGCTCAAACCACAAGGGACTGAGATTTTACATTTAACATTGTTTTGTGGAAGAAATTTTAGGGCAAGAAAAAGGAATATGAAGTGCATTGAAATTTTAAGTAGTTATTGAAAACAACTTAAAGCAACAGATAAAAAACCTTCTAAATTAAGATAAATACTTTAATCAATTTCCATTAGCTGTGTCTTAATTTATGGTAGAGGCTTTAATTTATTGTTCCCCAGGTAATTTTTAATTACTACAAAATTTAAACTTTCAAAATTCCCACAGGTGACAGATTTTGGATGTAATTGTCAAATTAAGTTTCTCTCTGCTCTTTATTTTCTGGTTGGCCACAGCAGTGTATTTCTTTGCATTACACAGAGTAATAATGGCATGTACAATTCATGTGTAACCCGATGAAAGTCATATTATTCCTACACAAAGCACAATCACTTTAGGTTCTAAAATCTGCAAACCTTATGTAGTGAGAGGTCTAGCTCTGCACTTATCACCATTGCATATCACTTTCTACTTAAAGGTCGACTCTTAGAAAAACTAAAAATCTGCATATGCAAATTGTTTTGAAATTTGCTATGCACATAAATTAAAGCTCTTCTTTCCAATTCACACACTCCTTAAGCAATCCAGGTCACTTGGATTTATCTTTATAGATGCATGTCACCTAAGCACCTCTATTCAAGGCATTATTTGGTTGCTCAGTTTTGACTTTTTGAGCATTACTAGGGAAGAGGAAGATGCAAGAAAGGCACATGGAAAACCTTTCAGGCAGCTTTCTGCAGTAGTTACTCCTTGGGAGCATACACTCTGGTCAGGGTGGTTTATGATCTGGTGTATGGCATTAACCCCAGGAAGATCCAGGGACAATATACTACCCTCTGCCTCTACCCAGGAGGAGTCTGAGGCATCTGCCCTGTGAAAAACATATACTGTGAAATTAATTTCTGGGGCTCCACTCAGAGCTGTGGACACCAGGGTTTTTAGCTACCTGTCATTGAAAGCAGCATGCAAGGGGTTCTCTGCCCTTTACCCTCATCTGCAAGGAGCAAGCTGAGATTCAAGATCTAGCATGAGGAAATGCTACCACCTGTGTTTCTCTCTCCTTATTCTCCATTCCTGCAGCTGCTTCAGACTCCAGCGAGTGATGGCTCCTCTTCATCTCAGACTATTCAATTCGTGCTGTTTTTAATTTGGGCCCCCACTGGAGGCCAGTATCATTTACGGTACAATGAGACCACCAACAGATCCTAGAAAAAAATTTCAGAACATGCCCAAGCCACTAAACTAGACATGCACTGCTTGTCACACCTATTACACTTCTATGAACCTGAACAATCCAATTCCTTAGCAACTATCTTCCTAACACAGTGAGGGCACACAGACCAAAATGAATCCTATTTAACTTTACACAGACAAGACATGCCTCAGCTTGGGAAAACAGAAAGATGCCTAAATAGATTGACTCAGTCTCCAGAGGGCTGAATAACTGGAGGTCATTAGCTTACGTAAGATGGTAGACTTAAACTGCATCTGCAAATACATACCAAACTATCAGGTAGGGAGGATCAAACTCACATAGTGTAATACAAAATAGTACATTAAACACCCTTCATTACAAATCGAGTATTTTCTTTTTATTCCCATATATTCCACTAGTTTTTTTTTTAAATTGTAGTATCTGTTACCCCTAAGTAGAAAGCACTCTGTTCAGAAAGAGATAAAATTAAACATTCTAGAGATCCAGAAAAAAAGTGGTGACTAAACTCTACTGCACACACATCTTCCAGCTAGACAGAATTGAAAAAAATTCTTCAAAAACAGGGCAGAGGATAAACTACTCTGACAATCAGCCAAATTTTTAATTCTCATTAAAACCATGGTAGTGCTAGGATTATTAAAAAAAAGTAGAAAACATTTTTGAACACTGACAGGGCTATCTGTTTTCATTAACTAGTCTTTTTTTTAAAGGAAAACAGAGTTCAAAGATACAATTTTATTGAAACTCTCAAAATTTGGCTTGAGGCAGAAACCAAGAATGAAGAAACTTCCGCAGCTACTAACTGCCAAAACTGTAAGCTACTGATAACTACAGATCAAAAGAAGTCAAATGGGAAGTCTGCAAGCAGTCTAAACATGAAAGCTTTTCTAGGATCACCCTGTAACAGGCATGCATACATACACACTTACAAAACAATATCTGGCATACCTGTCTGAAACAATGCAGTGGGGCAGCTACTGATTCAGTCTCTTTCAGATAATCATCCCAATTAAACTGTTCTGGAAGACACAAGATAAAAAAAGACCATATGTACATTTTTTTAGAAGGGAACTTAAATGAGGATTTGAGGAAAGAAAGGGACAGAAAACCCAACTATCTTGTAGAATACATTTTTTTCAAGAGCAGAATCTCTCTCAAATGGAAACTCCACCTTTGAAATACATACAGACAATAAGGAACTTCAAGAGTAATGTTTATTTACAGGGGTGAACACACAATAGGCAAAATTAATATAAACCTTCTTTCAATTTTTTTTTGTGCTCCACATGCAAAATTATCCAAGTCGGAATACGTAGATTCAAATCTCTGCATAAGGATCTCCCAAGCATCCTTATATAAATCACTTTAGCCGTGCTATATCTTAGTTCCCCTAACAGCAGGGTTGATATGATAAACTGAGTACTGAGTACTGAGATGATAAACATTGAAAAACATGAGTACTCATATGAGTACTGAGATGATAAACATTGAAAAACACAGACACATGGATACTGTTGCAATATATGTTAAGAATACTATCCACTAGAAAGAAAAAAGATTAGCATAGCCTTCCAACTGCATCTTTGTCTCTCTTTTATCTGAAGTCACATAAAGGTTTATTTCTGTAGAATATCATGTCATATGGAATATATAGGTAAATATTATGGCAATGTTTAGTAACAA
This sequence comes from Muscicapa striata striata, assembly GCA_030060385.1. Lineage (NCBI taxonomy): Eukaryota > Metazoa > Chordata > Aves > Passeriformes > Muscicapidae > Muscicapa > Muscicapa striata. The sequence continues at coordinate 4,726,918 of JAREIS010000031.1, forward strand.
AATCATGGTATTTTTTCCAGTGTCAATAGTGTCATTTTTTATCTGTATGGGCAAGTGGATTCTGCATTTGATTTAATTAGTGTGACTAGTTTTGCATGAATGGAAAAAATATGAAGTACCAACAGGAAAGACATAAGCAAGCATATTAATTATTTTAATATAAAGTGTAAGTGAAAAGCTCCAATGGCACAGCTAATATTTTTGTTCCTAAATTATCTAAGTGAGCCCTTCTGCTTATTTTTTTTCTTGCTTGGGCAGCTGGCATCTTTCTGACGCTCCTGAAGAATAAAGCACTGATGAACCCAAAATGATGCAGTGATGCCACCCAGTGGCTCAGCAACAGCCACTCACACGGCCTAATGCAAAATCCCTGGGGATGATGGAGAGCTCGCTCGGGGTGTGCCAGTAATTCTTCCAAAAACACCACTGGGCACAGACACTTAAACACATCTCTGCAGTTTTCAGTTGAGAGAAGAAACAAAGAAACAATCCGAAAATGGCAGCATTTTCCAGCATTCGTACACAGCTTCTCTGAAGGATGTGTGGTGGCTCAAACCCAGAGTCTGCCTGCAGTAGCACAGCATTCAGCTGACAATACCAAGTGCCTCAAGCAAAAGGGAACCAGCCACTTGGCCTGCTGAGGTCCTGGGTTTTGGTGAAACACATTCAGAAAGTGTACGAGTCATTAGTCCTTGGCACTGCAGAAGCCATGTGCTTGTTAGCTATGTGAGAAGTCAGTAACAAGACAGTAAAATGTCAAAAGCTGTTAATTTGATGGTCTGGAATATATGCAGGCTGGTAACAAAGATGCTTTCACACAACATCTTGGAATTCCACCTATTTTGGAAATAAAATTTTATTTACACATTTATATAGTAACACTGATTTTGTATTACTTACAAAAGGCAAGATACATTAACTTAAGCATATATTGTAATTCAGGAAGGCAGAAATAGCTCTTAAGAGCTTTCCCCAGAAAGTAGCCTCCAGATTTGTTGCTCTTTTCATTAACAGGACAAGGAGGATGCAAAAATTAAATATTATGAACTGATAGCAAGGCTTTATCTTATAAAAATTCTTCTTGGACTCCAATAATAAAGCTGCCACTTCAGGTTGCCTTCTGATTTAAAAAAAAAAAAAAAAAAAAAAAAAGTTTTAAAATCAGAGTCTACTTTAGTAAAGTACCTAATTCTACACAATTAAATCCAGTCAAAAGAAAATATCAGTTGTGTCCCAGCTGTCTCAGATCTAAGACGATGTTAAAGCTGTAGTCATGCATCATATTGTGTTAAGAACTGTACAAATATATACTTCAGTGGCATCACATTTACCAGGAGAAAGCATCATTCACGTCCTCCAAAAAAAATTACATAGTAACATTTCCCAAATTACCTCAATTTCAATAACAGGATGGCAAATTTCATGGGATGACCAAAAATACAGAGGGAAAGAAGTTTTGTTTTTTTCAAGGGAACATTTACTAGAAAGACACAGAAGGTAACAAAAGCAGACAGCTGAAGATAAAGCCAACAGGAAAAAACATTGCCTAGCTCTTTGCTTCAAATCTCAGCTATCAAAAGCTCTTGCATCAAGCAGAAATGTCCTGGAGTTAAAATTAGAAACTCTCCACCTGCAAAGATACACTGCATTAAATTAGAGCCAAGCTCTCAGAAATGGTGTTAATTATTGTTTAATTACTGCAGTTATAGAAATAAGAGACACATGTATGTTTGCAACATGTAAGATGCATCTCCAGAAAGGCAAGTACATTAAAAAATATCTACATGAAAGCTTTTCTGTATTCTTAGAGTGCACAGGTAAAGAAGCAATTGTACTGTAAAGAAGCACATTTCTAATTCTAAAGACACTGAAAATATGCAGCTTCTAACAAGCAGAAATCCTTAAGAAAATTAGCTCATACTAAATAATTTAACGTGCATTTCTCTTCACACTCAAATCTGCAGCTGAATTAAACAGCTTAAGAAAAGACTGTTATGCAACAACCACAACTTTATAACCCACCAGGAAAGTGAAAATTAGAGAGAAAAAGAAAATTTCATGCTGAAGAACAAACCACCATATACTGGAAATGGAACAAAACAAATCCCACACCAGAATGTAACTAGAGACTTCTTTAAATGAAGAAAATACTAGTTTATAACCAGCATGGAAGTGAGACTCTTAAATAGTGATTCAAAACAAGCAGCAATGACAAAAAGCATGACTAATTTAAAAATGGAGGGATTGAGTTTTTGTCACAGTTGCTTGCATTATTGGCACTGACCCACGGCTCAACGACCCTTGATGCTCCCTGCAATGCTGTATCACTACCCTATCACTTCTTGCCAAACCTGTCAATCCCAAAGTAACCCAAGCTAGAAGGGATCCAGGTCTCTAGTTCAGCCTCCTACTCCTCCAGGGTTCCATCAGACTCAATGTGAAGAATTCCTTATCAAGGAGGAATTTCTTATGCTCCAGCCAGTATCTGTCACTTCTCCTTCCACTGTGGTTCTGAGAGGAGCCTGGCTCTGTCCACTTTCCATCCTCCTGACAGGTAGTTGAAGACAGCATGACCATCTCCCACAAGCTTTCTTTTCTTTTAGCTGAAAAAGAAACATTTCTTCTAGTTTCAGTACCAGTTTTTTGCTTACATTTGCACTCTGGCTCCTTCCATTTTTTGTAGGACCTCAAGCCAGCCTACTCCAGTACAGCAGTGCCTTGTTTGTAGTGTGCAGCTCAAAAGGGAAGACAGTTCTCCAGGTACAGCCTTCCAAATCCCCCAAAGCAGTGAATGCCTCCTCCCGGCCTGCTGCCCGCAGCTCTGCCCGCAGGATCCCTATGCAGTTGAGATCTTTAGCCACAAGAGCTCGCTGCTGGTCCATGCTCCGCTGCTGCCTGCTGGTTCCAGGGTCCTTCCTGCTGAATTCCTTTCCAAGCAGCTTCCAGCCTGGGCTGCTGCAGGGCTCCGGTCTGCGGCCGGGAGGGACTCTCCATTCACCACTGAGTCACCGAGATCCTGCCATTCTATTCCCCCAGCACTGGCAAGTCCCTCTGATGAGCAGTCCTGTCTTCCGGCCTACTGGCTACTCCTCCCGATTAGATGCTGCCCACAAACTGGTCTGGCAGTGTGTTGTGTCCAATTGTCCCCATCTGACACTAAGGCACATACCAGCATCAGCCCCAGCTAGTACTGACCTCCAAGAACTGCCAGTAGTTACCATCTGTCAGGTGGACCTTGCACTGCCTGACAGTCTTTTTGTCTACCTATCCAAACCCCAGCTCACCAGTTTGGCTGAAAGGACACTACAGAAACTACAGAAAGCATAGACATGAACAACATCCACTGCTCTTCCTTGTTTCCAGAATAACTAAGTACAAAAGGTAAGCTGTCATGCACAGCTCACACCTGGCAAATCTACCTCCACTGTTCCTAACCTAATCACTGTCCTTTATTTGCTTGGAAATGGTTTCCAGAAATATTTTCTTTATAATTCTCCTGAACTCTTAGATCAGGCAGGCCAGCCTGTAATTCCTCAGGTGCTCCCATCTTGTCCTTGACAGTACATAGTATTCGGCCTTTTCCAGTCACGGTGAAACTTCCTCAATCACTACAAGTTCTCCAAAAGGAGCAAAAAGCCTCCTTGTGACATCAGTCCCCTGCTTCAGCACCTCTGGAGGTGTTACATCTGCTGCCATGAATAAGTGAATGCCCAGTTTGTTGAAGTGCTCCTCATCTTTTTTCACCACACGGGATTCTCCAGTTTACTGTAAGTCAAAAGTTTTACAAAATTTTAACTGAAGATTTAGACTACGAATTGTCACTTGCAGATTGGTAGAGTTTAAGGTCCTGGTTTATTTAGGTTAATATAATACAGTATCACCATAGCCTAAACACTGCTTGGGCAGATGGAGCACGTCACGTTTTCTCAGATCACTCCTAGGTTCTTGGCATCCATCTGAGACTTTGGACATGGAGATGGGTATTTTCTAGTCTTCATCCCACAACCTCTCTTCTTCAAAGATGAGATTTCCTTTTCATTTTTGTTCATACACTCTTGCAAATACAGTATTTTAAGTGTTAGGTATTTAATACTCCACTTTATAACTTGTATCTCTTTCTATATGTTGTGATCCTCCAATCAGAATTTTTCTCCTCCTGTTGCATTTCTCCACTCACTTTAGTCTATTTTTTTAACCCATTCTTCTCACATCTCTGTATCTCCTCTCTGACTTTTCCTATCAAGCATTCCCCTGAAACTCTGGAAACTTCCAGAGTTGCTAGCCCAAAGCATTATATGGCATCTTTCTTAATCTAGCATCAAGAGGCTCCTTCTGTTCCTTTGCCACTGACAAGCAAAAACACAAGATAACAATTATCTCATCTGTAGAAAATCAGAGATGTTGCAAGAAACTCTTCTCTGTTTGACAGAGCTGAGCCTAGATTTCATGAGAAAGTTCAGTTCCCAGACATTAGGTTAACAGCACAGACCAAGTCAAGAACACAGAACACACAATAAGGCTTGCCTGCTTAGCACTGCTTTTCCAAAAAGCTTTTTCAACACCTTGCTCTCAACTGCAGGAGGAGGCAGGGACATTTTCCAGTAACTCACAAACTATGGTTATCTTACACATATGAAAAGCACTATTCTGGTGGGGGGGTGTCTTACAGCACTTTGCCTGTCACGTCAGACAACAGTATTTAAAACAGACATGCTGAGTCCAGTTTGACTGGAGCTCCTTTTACACCGCGGAAGAGGGAAAAAGATACAAATATACTTTCTTTTCTGGCTCAAAGTAATAGGGACAAATAACAAAGATGACAGCTCGGAGAAGTGGTGGATTCTCCTCCTCTGGAGATACTCATCTGGACACAATCCTGAGTAAGGTGCTCTAGGGGGATCCTGTTTGAGCAGCAGGTTGGAGTAAAATGACCTCCAGTGGTTGTTTCCAACCTTACCCATTCTGTGATGGCCAGAATCCCAATAAATGAAAAAATTAGCTATGTCAAATGTAACAGCCGAAGGCTGTTCTATGACTGGTATCGTATCTTTTATGCAAAGTCATTACCTCAATTACCCAGCTAATGTGTCAGTATCCTGGCATGTTTGGTCAGTGGCTATGTTACTCGTCACCACTGGTACCCAAGAAGAACCAGCCCATCTATCAGGAGTTCAGAGGGCACAGAGAAGTGAGAAGAGTGAGAGTTTAAATAATTCAGTGTCATTTCTTTAAGAACTCCCAAAGAGATCTTGTACTTTAGTCAATGCTACTTATGACATTTCTTACTGTCCCAAATTCAAACAAACAACATGAACCTACAGTGCATATCCTAAGGATGTTGCTGTTGTCCCACCGCAGCCCACAGGAGCTACACTAACAGCAATACACTGCCTCATGGCACCTGCTGAGGGGTAGTAGAAGGTAAGTTAGCTAAGAATCTGGATCATTTCTCATATGTGTGCACCCTTCCTCAGTTTACTAAAAAAAACCCCCAAATTCTATTTTCAAATCAGTTATTTAAAGTAAAATTAGAATCCCAGGCAATTTAATCCAGTTTGCAGTCCTAAAAACTCAAGACTATTAAACTGGAAATCCTCCTTTTGGCACCAGGAAACACATTAAGGAAACAGAAGGTAACTGCAGCAGAAAAGGCATGAAACTAAGAAATACATGATGAAAATAATAGACAAGTTAGTAATGGTTTAAAAATAATAATGTTGACACAACATCTTTGAGTATACATACAAAGAGTACTTATCTTGGCTAGTAAAACTAGCAGGTTCAACTCAAGCATTTTCAACCATCACTTTCTATACCAAAAATACTTTCCTAACAGCTAGACAAAAGCAAAGGTATATTTTTAACTACCCACCAGTAATAACCCAAGAGATTCCAAGAAGAAAAAAAAAAAAGGCCAGCAAATAGTACAATCCAAACACACACTTTTTCTTGTAGAGTACCTTAACTAATAACCTGACAACTGCAATACCTACCACTTTTTAAAGCTGAGTTGTTTGCCTGCTGATTCTTTCCATCTTTCTCTTTTTTAATATTCTTTGAATCTAAAAGACAAGATTCCATTACATAATAAATGCAATATTCACATCATAACGATGTCCAGCATAACACAGAATGCTTTCACAAAATACAGAGTATCTTGCTGACTTTATTTTATTCATTTCAGTGCATAATCAAAAAGGTATCTATACTCTAAATTTAATCACCACACTATTTTCCCTTCAAAATATATTGAAATGTACAGCATGAAAAAGCAGAGCTTTTGACTACTTTATATCAATCATTAGAATAAATAGTTGCAGAATACAGAGTATCAGACAGAAACTCAATCCTATTTTTTAACAGTTTTACTTCAACCTACACACAATTTGAGATCCTAAAGATCACTGGATATCTTTATACATCTCGTTATAGAGATCACTGAACTAAGAAACAAGGGAAAAAACAAGCCCATCCTAAAACCGTATTTCCGAGTTAAAGATTCCATTCTATGTTGAGATTCTTTAATACTCAATATTCTCAGTATAAAATTCTCAAATACTCAAAGCAGCTATCTCAGTGCATACATCAGTTATTTAAAAGAATTATTCAGGAGAATCTACCTTCTCTATCATTAATCTCAACACACACTCAAAGAGGTCTGCCATATTTCATTTTTTATGGATTTCAGCATGTATGAGAGACACAGGAGAATGGGCAGCTATAATGGAGAAGACTGAGAGAGACAGTTCCACCCATTCCTTTTAAAATACATTGTTTGGTGACCTGCTGGAGTGCAATTCAAAAATGATATTGATCTGGCAACAAAAATGAAAGTACATTTTCAGATTAAAAAAGATATTTTGTTTTTACCAAGCTCTCCATAGATCTCTCTTGGTCTGCAAATGCCTCAGTGCTGGTAATGGGGCTGTTCCTCTACTTAGGCTTGTGCCTAGCTCACACCTGGGGTTATCCCATTTAGCCTGAACTGGTACAGGTGAAGGCAAGGCTCACTTTTACTGCAAGACTGCGTTAGTAGCTGATTATTCGTAGCTGTATTCACTTGCTTTTAAGTCTACAGCCACTGATTGACTTGCTCTTGCAATAAAAACACTCCTGACCTAGAATGTGAAGCATTTGGTGACAGAAACACTTGAAATACAATGAGTTATTCTGCAGCAAAGACTAAGCCCTAAGAGAGTTTCTTTTCTCTAAGTAAAGCATTTCGTGAAACATACTGACAAGCAACATGTTGCATACAGCACTTCCATCTCACATCTTTCATTATCAAGGAATTGCCAAATAATGCAACAGCTGAGTCATGACAATCTTCTGTCACCAGTCCCAAAATCCTCCCCTACCACTCAGTGAGGAGAGGATAAGCCATCCACGAGGCTCTGTGCTTGGCAGGATGTGATGCTCCTCTGGCCAGAGCACAGCACTAGCCAGGGCACCCTTGGGTGTGGCCCAGCAGGGCCTCACCATCCACCCCATCCCACCACTCTGTCCAGAGCTACCAGGGGGTGGCACTGGGGGCAGCCCCAGCACTGGGTACCATCCCAGGAGTCAGGATGGGGCTGGGATGGGAAGTGGGGCCAGGGCTGTGGTGATCTGGAGACCGGCCCTGTTGCAGCATCACTGGGGCTGACAGGGGGTCCTGGGCAGGGCAGGTGGAGGCCCCAGGTGAGTCAGGGTCATTAAAGCCTATTAGTGTACTCAGGACCACAACACCTTCCAAGAATAACCCAGACTCCACAGTCCTACAAAATCAATGCACAGCTTATGTAACTGCTCAAAATACACTGTAAAAATATCACCTTCTTCTCCTAAAGCAGACATGGGCAGAACTCCAAGTCCTTTGATAAGGAAACAAAATGCTATGTTTACTCCTCGACTTAATCTTCTTTCTTGGCTTACATGCTCTTTCTTTTGGAAGAAATTTCTTTGGAAAATTTTCTATTATATAGGTTCCTGAAAAAAATGCTTATGAAGGTCAGCTTCAGATGGAACTGCTGAAATTATTTGGGACAGTACCTACAGAGCTCTAACCCCAGTACCTCCTCAGCAGTAGGGCTTTAACCCACAGAAGTGGATACCCTACTACTACCTGTGGGAATCTCAGAAGGGATAATGTTAGAACAAGTTCAGAAACACTGAAAAGATGCAAGGCTAACATTCACCTTCTCCATCCTACAGATCAAAATATATTTCATCCGGCCTCTTTGGGACTGAGCTAAATCCAGCTAATTTTCTACCAGGAGGTAGCAATCAACAGCAGGACCTTTTGCCACCTCTTATAACCTCAGTCAGGTTTTCCCCCAAACAGTGATGGTACTATCACAGACATCAGGCAGTCAGCTTTCAGAACAAGTACCTTCCCAGTCTGACTCTGTCCAAAGAGGAAAGCAATAAGTCTCTTATGTGGAACTCCGCTGAAAGAAGAGAACTAATAACTGCTTCCTGCAAACACCCAAAGCTTGAAAGGACAGAGTCATGAAAAATATCTACCCAACAGTGCCAGATTAAAAACAAGATGACAGCCTTTCATGATGAGAGACATCAAGAACAGGTGAAAGAATGTGAAAAACTGCAGCCTGGACACCACATGTACTCTTGCTGACAATCACTACATGAATTATTTATTCCCTGTACCAGCTAGCTTTAGTGTCCTTTCAAAAATACCACAGCGAATATGAAAGTTGAAACAAAACACTTTTGGCAACATATTTTTCTTATCAGCCATTAGAAAACTACAAGAAAAGAAGAGATTATTAAATTAAAGAGTGGTGGATTTCTCAATAGCATTTTAAACAACTATTTCATTTGAGGTGGAGGCATTTTCATTCCCAGTAAACACAAAGCACTGCCAGTATCACTTGTTTTTGATGGCTGGAAATCTCTTCTTTAAAAGCACAAATAAATCTCACCCAGCATATGCAGAAGCATCCAAGAATAAGTCTGAATAAAAACAAGACTGGTTTCAAAGGATCCCCTTGCTTTTATGCATTCCAACCTTCTTCACTGGGAAGTTGGGAATACCATTACAAAGCTGGAGTGTTTTGTCTCAGCAGATGCAAAGCTACTAGAAGGAAGAATTACCAAACTGTTTCCACATAAGACACCCTGTATCTACTGCCACCTCAGTCAGAAACAAAACTTTCCCCCAGTCTGTATTTCACAGTCACTGCTTCACAGTCTATACTTCCCAGCCTTGTTCAGGTGTCCTTATTTCAATGTTGGCAGTTAGGGTGGATAAAAAATGATGGTTTATTTTCAAAAAAAACTATAGAGAAAGTAAGATTTTATTTTAAATTTTTACAAATATCAATCTTTTATAAACACATGGGTTTCTTTAATGAATCTGATTTGAAATGTTGATATTCCATATTTTAATAATTTTAATTTCCAAAGATCACAGAAAAAAATTTAGACAGAAGGCTATTATTCAAATCACTGGGCTGAACAAGATGACTCTGCACATGATCCTCAGCTTGGTCAAGCTTTGAGGTCAAACCTCAAAAAATGAGGTAATGAAAGGCATAATATATACCTGTAAATAATTGTACAGGTACAAAGACTATTTTTTTTTCATCCCCTTGTACATTCAGCTCCTAGGCACATTCAATGGCTAATTCCTTGAAACCTGAAAGATTGAAACTCTATTTATATATTGGAGACAGAAAAGACTTGTAAGTCCTAGAGTCTTGAAGCTCATGCTAAAAAAATAAAAATAGGTCAGCTTAATTAATCATCTGTCTTCCCCTGTCCATTTTTAAAAGGAAAAGCTTCCATTTACTTCTCAATGTAAAACACAGTATGTACTAGATCATCTGCCAAAACAAGAGTTAGAATGAAATTCTGCTTAATCAAGTGGACTTAATTAAAAGCTACTCAGCTCTCTAAAAAAAAATGAAGAACAGGATATCAATTTCGAAAGAGGTTTTTAAAATAAAGCAATACATATAATGGCATAGCATTTCTATATTTGCTATGTATCTGTATATATTTAGCCTATACTACACACAGGCTAAATACCCTATAAAAGATTTCTTTCTTCTAAAGTAGCAAGATTATAGTACAGCATATACTAAAATTTTAAAAGCAACATATTCTATTGTTCACCAATTATTTATTTTTAGATACAAGCTAAGATTAGACTAAGATTATCTAACACAGTGCTTTCTGCTTCCTGATTCAAAACTCCGTGTGTTTACGTTACTCCCACCCTATCTGTAACCACAGAATTTTGCTGATAAGATTACACTACAGAAGACAGGCAAGAGCAACCACATCTATCACTTAAGAAATTAGAGACAAAGGGAGGGGGAAAAAGAAACCACAAAGCTATACTGACTGACTTGTGAATACCAAATTTAAAAAATTACCAGAGAAGGCAGCAGTAAAGCTCTGGGCAAAGATAATCCTGGTGGACCAATGTGTATTTCCTCTTAAAAGCTCTTGTACTGAATTCCAGTTTCTTGCCTGAGATGCTTTAAAATTCTGCAACTTCTTTCTAGAAGACTTAACCTCTCAGCAAACTAGATGATTGTTTTTTCTAAGTGATGGAAAGCACTGTGTCTTTTAAAAGTAACAGTTTTCATCCCAGAATGATGTGCTACATGGGAAAGCATGTATGTGCTGTCTTCTAAGACTCGTTATTTGCTCATTGTCCAATGTGGGAAAAATGAAGTTCACAGTCATGCTTTCAAGACTTCTGCAGCTCACCCTTAGCCACCTTGAAGTCTTCAATTCTTCTGGGTGGTCAAAACACGGCAGGATACCACTCTTCTCAAACAAACCCTTTGTCTTTTCCTGATGTATGTGAAACACCTTTGGGTGACAAAAACTTTTGCTCTTCTCATGCCACACAATTACTCCCCCTCAAATGAAGCTTAGTAAAACAAGCCCAAGACTCACCATTGCTCAGGAAGGGGCTTTCTCACTCCCTATTACACAGGGTTATGAGCACCTTTCAGCTGCCTTTCACCAAGCCTCAGTGCACACAGTTGAGGATATCAAGACAGAGTGAATACGAAATTTCTAGCTTCCTTTCCTTTTGTGCTTCCCTAGCGGGATTCTTATCTGCTTGGAACAGGGAGCCTCTTTGACTATATTTAGACAACAGCCATGCAGAAAACCTACAAGAGAAGAGGACAGACTTCCTCCATAAACTCTTGGTGCAACAATTAAACGAATGACTCCTGCCATTACAGAAAATCTATTCTAGCAAAAGACAATTATTTACCAAGGGAACACACAAGCACATAAAGCAGCTTGGGTTGAAGGTGGAAAGCTCAAGGAAAACACAAAAGTGCTAGTAGCCTTTTATGGGGGAGGACTACCAATCTGAGAGCTTTCAAAGCAGCAGCAACATAGTTTCAGACAGGATCCTTTTGCTCTTAATTTTTTTTTTGTTTGTTTCAGCAGCCCAAACACTCTTGTTTCTTCTTAAGTCTCACTCTCTATTTTAGCTCTGAACTCACAACTAACATCTGTAGACATGTCACAGCAGAAACTACACCTTTGCTGTACACTGTGTACTTGTGGATGAATTTACTTTAAAATGTTCATTTTATCTTCAAGAGATAGTTGCTAATGCCATTCATTGTGATAAAATTTGATTCTTTGTACTACTTAGTTATTATCCTGCTGAACTATATGCAGCTCCAGAATAAAGCCCAACATTTTACTTAACAGCACATCTAGATACATTCCTCAATTTCAGAGTGCAGTAATGGTTTCGAGACTGTCATAGGACATAATTCTTTTCATTAAACTTGTAGAACTCAAGACAGCCAAATTCAGCACATGTATTCTAAAACAATGTGAAGTTTAAACTCACCTGTATTCAGGAGATATCACAAACTGTCTTCCTTAATCTAACAGTATAGCAAATCGTCATGTTGTATCCCACCAGCTCCAGAAAGAGAATTTAGCAGGTTCCCCGCTTTCTTTCCTCCTGGATTAAAAGCTACCAGGCCTTACCTTTCGCTGCTGTTCTCCCCATGGTAACACTTCTGTGATCCTCCCTCTCACAATAAAAAGGCTGAAGTTGAAAGACCAGTTAATTCTTCCTTTCAGCACAACAGTTTCCTGTGGAGCAATAATACAACAAGTTAGTGGGGGGAGGTTGTTGTTGGTGTTTGGGGTTTTTTTTTTTTCGGAAAGGACAATTTTTCTGTATTGGTGTATGATTATCTTGCTGGTTTTCAATTCCAGCTGTTTAACAAACTATCTGTAGGAGAGTAGTGTGAAAACAATAGTTAATAAAAGCAGCAAAGGTACCAAATGCAAACTTTCATTTCTGTGTTTCCAACAGTTCATTGTCTAATGATCCGCATTTTCTGTGGATTTCTATAAGAAAGAAAGACGTAAAATGTGCTTTATTCCTTTTTCCCCCTAGAAACATTTTGGAAAAATGGAAGATTCTTTATACATAACCTACTCACCCTGCCTCACTCACACAGAGATAAACATCATCAACTTCAATACCTTTGGGTAAAACACATTATCCTGCACAACCACAGTTGAAGAGGGAGCAAAACACTAACGTAAAAAATCTGTATAAGGCCCAAGTGCTTACTGATGCCGCTGCCCTATCATTTGTAAACAGACTTGTAACAACACACAGAGAACTGTTAGGGAAATGCTAACTGCAGATAAAAGCAACAAGCCACATTCTTGTAGGGTTTAGAAACTAGAAGGGACAGATTGGTTAAACTAGTGTAAAACAGCAAAAACACATTTATTTTGTGTGTGTCTTACTGTGATTTTCTACTCCAGCATCTAGTATTTTGAACTTTGACTGTGTTGAAGTCAAACTCATTTCAAGCATTTAGCCTTGAAGCAACAAAGCCAGCAAGTTTATTATTCTTTTCCATTAACTTTTCAAGTAATAATGGGTAAATACATTCAAATTTCTGAATTATGCTCTTGGATAATTTCCTTTCAAGCAACTTCCATGAAGTTTAAAGCTGACATCACCAAAAACTTGAGGAGCTTTTTAAATTTAAATATAGGCATACTTTTTCCACTATTAATTTAGTCAAAGATTAACATTTTTAGAAGCTACATCTTTCCACTGTGACATAAAAGAAGCAACAGCTAAAAAGCAGGTTTTTACTTGGAATTTCTTGACTTTTCTACTCACATGCGAAAAAAAAAATTATACCACACATATATATCACATATAAAAAGAGAAGTATCATACAGCTGAGTATTTTCCTGAGACTGTGACACTTTACTAGAACTTCAATAAACTTGCACACTATGATGATGAACTGGATGATGAAAACTTTATACGGTCCAAGACTGTGGTTAAAGCTAATTAAAAAGTTTTTTTTAAAAATGCCAATGACCGATGAATTCATTTCATATGTGTGTTGTCTGTGAACATGCTGGACAGTTATTACAAAAACTCAAGACTAAGACTTGAAAGGAGTTATAAATAAAATTGAATACTATCATAAAATAAGCAGGTTTTGCTACACAATAGCATTCATAGCATAAGTGATCATCAAGATTAAGAATAGAAATCCTTTTAAGCCATCAAATAAATTCTAAATACTTTATACTTTCACAGACTCCCCCAAAAATTCAAAGCTTTTCCACTGCAAGTAATAAATCATGGAAGGTGATGCGGAGTCAAAGTAACTGTTTTTACAGATTACTTTAGAACAGCGAATGGTTTTTATCTTTTTGTTCCAAGTACCAGATTGCACTTGGTGCAGTAATAAAGATTCCAACCCTGCAGTGATAGTCATCAAGTTTAGCACAACCGGAGCGTCTGTGAGAACATAAAAAGGATTCCAGCTTTTCATTAGCTTGTGTTGTACCAGATAGGCTGTTTTACAGCATGCCCACCAGCCTGTTAAAAATATAAGACAACTGAAAGTTCTGAAAGAGCTGTTTGAAATGAGGCAAACCCAACTGCAGGAACACAATATATTACTGTTTCAAAGAGGTGCTACTTAGAACTCAGTTACACCTAAGTATCAATTTAAAGCTGCCATTAAATTAGCTCATAGATTGTACTGTTTGTCACAGAAAACATTCAAGAAAGGTATTTCTGTGCCTTTATCTAACGACCACTACATGTTGCTGAACCACAGCAAAACTAAAACCAGTTACCTCAAAAACAGGGCAGCAACTTCTGCAGGGGCAGACCTAGGAACTAGTTTCCTTAAGTGGCAAACCTTAAGCAGGGCAGTTGTGTCCTTTGCTGACCAAGACAAGAGTCCCTTATGTCGCACTCACCATCTCCAGCCTGGCTCAACCCACTGCGCACCCACCACAGAGGAGAAGAAAACCACCAGGAAACACAGGGAAAACACCTCCAGGGTACATTCTGGCAAAATTACATAGCAAGGACAGATCTCTTGTATGTGTGCCTTGGCAAGCAAGCTGAGTGAGAAAGATGGGATTAAGAAATTAATCAAGCAGCTTCCAGAAATGAAGGGAAAAATGAAACAAAACAAGGTTAGGAATATATGAGCAAAGAAAGAAATGCAATGGCAAGGCTGAAGTGCAACGGCATTTGAGTGCACAAAATAGCAGAATGAAAACCAAAGTTACTAAGACTGAGATAAGAGTTTGCCAGTCACAGACAGAAAATGACCAAAGTATTTAAGAGACTTTCAGTACAGAATCCAGTGAGCAACCATTTGCTGCAAATTAAGAAAAAAGAAAGGGGGAAAAAAATCCACAAATCTAGGATAATATTGGATTAATCATAAAAATGTCTTCAATTCAAAGAGCACTCAAAGCGCATAAAGTGTATTATTTACATCACTTACATCCAACTTAATGCTGTAAACTGAGTTTTAGTCTTTCTCTGATTAACATCGCTTACATTAGTTACTTTTTTACAAATCAGATGGAAAGCATGTATGTACCTTTAATTTCTTACTGAAGTTTTCATTGTTAATCCCCAAATCACTTCTACTAGCCACCTCCCACTGTGCAAGATCTTTGTCAGAAAGCATTATATTAATAGACAAGCCTAAGCCTTCACCCTCTTTGCATGGCTAGTACATAATACTAGGTGTCAGAAAACAGGATGGAAAACATTTTTCCTGCCTATCTGCTCTTTTTATTTTGAAAGAATTACTCAAAGGGCATGCATTGCTGCATTTCAAAGAAGGTAGCATTCTACAGAAAATGTCAAAATCACTCCCTCTTTTGCCTGCCATGCATCTCCATTCTCATTCTCACTGTTAGCCAGGCACTCAAGTAAGCCAAATGTCCTAGAAAAAAATATTTATGCATGTCTAGGGCTTCCCAGTGCAAGTTTATCTTGACAGCATGCCTGCTCATAAAAACACACAACAGAACTGTGGAGATAAACATAACATTTAAAAGAAGTCTAAGCAAAGAAGAGATTGTGGGTTTAGTCCGCACAAAAAAGATTAAAGTTCTTCTCTCAATGACTCTGCATCTGAGGAAGGACAAGAGCCAGCAATTTTAAAAGCCCATTAGCTTTTTTGACCCTACCAGTGGTAGAAATGCAGTAACTCAGACCTCACCATTGGCATCTTCATGGGTGGGACAGTCATCAACAAGCAATCTCTGCTGGGTAAGGACTGAGGCTATTCTTTTACACAGATACACTGCACTGAGGAGGAATCTAACAAAACAGCCACTTGGAAGCATCGGTGAAGTTCTCAGTTTTAGTTTGAAATAAAGGCAGAAATTTTTCAGGCTTAATGTGAATGAACAAGGAGTTCTATTTGCCCCTTTTTTTCTTCTAGAAATGCTTCAAGATTAAAATTCCATATGAAAGGGTGAAAAAGAATTGCACATAGTTTGAACAGCAAAACCAGTTATAGACAGAAAATAAGTACAGCGTAAGCGAAGAAATACTTCCCTCGCCAATTCTTTCACTTGTACAAGTCTTACATTTGCTTTCACCACCAGCACTCATGCACTATTGCGTTTAGAAACACACGAGACATCAGCTACAACTGCTGGCCACGTTCCCATCACTCTCTCCTCCTTGCTGTTTGTCACTGCCAGAGCTCTTCAAGGAAAGGACCTGTGCAGCCTCCTTCACGGACACACAGTCCAGCAGCCATAGTTCCCACTCCAGACTCCACACATGGGGAACATGTACCTACAGGCACCAGTTGCTTCCCAAACAAGTGTGACCTAACTGCATTACTTCAAAGCTATCCTTCATGAATCTGAAATACCTTTTCCTTAAACCTAATCATCTATTCATATGTTGTCTCTTAAACAAAACCCTACTTCATACCATTATTTAAAGTCTTTAAGGGGCTGAAAAGAGGCAAACAAGGAGAGTAAAACTTAAAAAGAGTTTTTAAATAATATACAGTATTTTATTAAACACAATTTGCAATACTTAAAAAAAGTTTCCAGCAAACTGCCCAGAATAGAGACTCATCTAGTATACTTGATGACTCAAGAGCATAATTCCTTATTTCTGTAATAGAGATAGGCAGTTTACCTCTCAGTGCATACTGTGGCATCATTATGGAAAAGTAAGATCTCAAAGGCTAAAGGAAGAAAAATTACAGGAATGTATCAGAACTTCAGAAAATGTAACAAAAGCTTAGTATTTATAAACTCCATATTATTCAGCATTACGCATATATATATATGACCTTAAACCAAAACGTTAAAAATCAAGTTTTCTTTCATTTATACACACAAATACATAATCAGTCAGTGTTCTGACAAGAAATTTGATCTGAGTTGGAATCCCTTTTAGTTCACAATTTTATATTTTAAAAAAATTTTAAAAAAGTTAAATTCTTTCAGGGAAAGGAAATTAAATTTCCACATTTTCATACAGCTGAACTTTTAATAAACTGATATATCTGAACACCTCTTCTAGTCACTAAAAGCAAAGTTAAGACAGATAGACTTTAATCAAATTTACAAGTTTTCAAACCAGCATATATTAACTAACCATCTATATCATTGCAACAACTAAGCTTGAGTATTTCTTAAGTTGTTAAAGAAAGCGAGTGGGTACTTAGTGCTTTAAAAATATATTTTTGCAATGTCATTTGCTTTAACATCAAGCAGGAATTTTCTGCACTTGCAAAGCTGCTCAGTAAGTCACCAGTGGTGTACTGCTCACTATTTATGAAGTGATTAGCATAAACAAACTTTTAAGCTGTCAGCAGTAAAATATTGCCTGTAAATGTTCTGCTCTCTCTCCAGGTAAGTTTACGACCTGCTTTAGAATATGAGCAACTGTAATTACAGTAAGACATACATTTCAAGAATGTGAAACTCTCTCTAAACTCTCAAACCCTATTAAGTGTGTTATTCAGTAGAGTAAGGCTTTGTATATTTTAAAAAGAAATACTAACAAGGTCTAGACCAAAGATTTGTCCCAAAAAATCCTGAAACAAGAAATAATACTTAAAATTAGAACATCAGAGAAGTAAGATCTCCAAATTAAGCAGCATAGCTTGTATTAATGCACAACAAAAACAACTAATGTCATGCAGATTTAACATTTACTAAATTGACAGTAATTTTTTTAATTGCAGTTTAGAGCTGCTCTATGGCTACCAACAAAAAAATGAAACAGCTTTTCTCCTCCTTCCCTCCCTCCCTGTCCTGCTTTAAAAGTCAGTAGATGTGGGGCTGTAAAAACCTGAAAAAGGAAATGGTATGTGTGAAGTCAGCAGTTCAGCAAAGCTGACTGGCCATCAACAGCTTTAAATATTCTTAAAATGCCAATTTTCCCACATGAAAGGGTATTTTAATGTTATATTAAAATAAATTTTAAAAATATAGCTTATGTTTCTATCTTAAACAAAACTGCCGGTTTTAATAGTTGACTAGTATGTACTTACAGTAGCACAAGATTTTGACAATTTGTTTAAACATTTTGGTGAATTCAGCACACTAAAACCTCTGTGCTGTTTTCTACTTCCCCCTTCAAGCTTGGAGTACTCTTCCTGAAAACATCATCATCATTATTCAACCTGGCTTTGTCCAAATACCTAACTTAATTTTTTTCATAAATCTAACTAAATTATGCAAAAAAAAAAAGAAAAATATCTGCACAATTAGCACTAAGCACATACCTGCATGAAATTGTCTCTACACTCAGATACATCTCCTCTGTCTTCAGCTCAGCCTCCCTTGACAAAGAAGAGAGGTCACACAGAACTACTGGTTCTACAAGGCACTGAGCTTACTTTTAGCACAGTGCAAATACAGCAGGTAAGGGAGAAAAGAAATTGCTGTTGCAGACATGGCAAGAGATGAACAGATGCTAAAGAACCCTATACAGCTTTTCTGCACTTGTCTTAAGCAGACCAGAAGCAACAACACCAGCACCAGTCAGAGTGCAATGCATAAGGAACAAGGGAGGAAAAGACAAACAGAGGTCCAATGGTTGAAAGGGGATTCTTCACCCTTTGAGGCAACTTTGGCTTCCTCCCTTCTACACAGCCCTTACACTGGAAAATGACTGTAAAAGCTTGGTTCAGATATGATCCAACAGAGCTCTATCCACACAGCGCATAGTCGGTAAATTCACCCCTGAGGTCCAGATTTTTTATTCTCAACAGAGTATCCAGAGAAACATACATATTTTTAGTCTGATGAAGAAATCTACAGAAGTCAAACAGCATACACGATTTATTTTTTTCATTGAAGGCATGGAGAACAGCCTTGGGACATTTCTGCACAGGATCTGACTGCTGTCAGAACCCCAGATGAAGTCACTTGGTTTCAGAACAGCATGTTTGTCTCCCCTCGCTTGTACTCAACACCAGCAGCAACATACTTCTACTACCATCCTCTTCCAGTGCATAAAATACCTGTTTCTCTCTCCCACTTAAGAATCCAAACAACATAATGCTGACTTGGACTCCTTGCCACTGCATATTAACAAAGACACAATTTGCCTCAACTCATTTTTCTGCTGCTGCAACACTCCATAATGTAGCCTGGCTTATATAATGGAATAACTACACTGATCCCATATACTGGTGTCCAGTCAGGGAACAAAACCAAGCCAATCTGAACTAAACACGCCTCAAGCAATTTCCTGATAGCTCCCCTGTCAAGACAATGTTTCTACAGGAAAAAAATAAAACACCAGAGAGCTGCTTGCAGTTTCCAGGCACACACACTGGACTCACCTGTTGCTGATAGCTGTGCTATTTCCCCAAGTCAAAAAGTCCCCTTACGCAAGGGATCTTCATGCAAATTCCACCAAAAATATTTGTCCATCTATTTGGACAAACATCATTGAATCACAGACTATTGTGAGTTGGAATGGACCCAGAAGGACCATCAAGGTCCATCTCCTGTCCCTGCACAGGACAACCCCAAGAATCACACCAAGTGCCATTCCAAAGGACCATTCAGTGCTGCTAGACATTTCTGCAGCTAACAAAGGACTAACAGGTCATAAAAGACATAACAACTCCTAAATGCTCAAAGGACTAGGCAGCTGCAAATACTCCGCTGTACTATTTGCTTCACTCTTCAAAAATGGAAAGAGACTAAAGACTCAAAGCATCAGGAAAATTTGCAGCACATCTGCACCTCTCTTCCCATTTTCTGTGACAACTTTCCAATTATATTTAAAAAATCCAACCCAAAGATGAAGCAAGCCATAACAGGGCAATCTCCTCCACCTCTTTCTCAGTGTGACAGTGACCATCTGTCACTGCTCATATGTGGCTCCAGCTCAGGACAGAGGCAGAGTATCTCCCTTTCTGTTGTTCCTGGAGATCCCCTTTCTGAAGGTATTCTCTCCTCTTTCCTCCACTCAGTATTTACATCATTGAGCAGTAGAGAATACTCAGACTAGGTAGTATTTTCCTACTACAAGCTAAAAAGTAATTATATACCATATCCAAAGTTTTCCATCTAACCATAACACTGCTTATTTTGGGATTATAACCAGTTCATATTATCTGACCTTCCCAAAAACCACTGTCTGCTTCTTTATAGCTCACCTCTGCAAGGTACACATAAAAGAGATTTGGTAGGGGAAGCGCCATCAAACATGCAGCAGCCCTTTAAATCTCTGAGCCCCTGACAGACATTAGTGACAATAAAGAGTTCCACCAAATTTAGCAGCTCTGATACCCTTTCACATTCCTCCATGCACGAGACTCAGTTTTACAAACTGCCCTTTTAAAGTGGGCTTTTAAAGTGCCCCAAGAACCGCACTCCTTCCAGTGAACCTGCCTGCATTAATCTCTGATAGATTCCACACAGTACATAAATAATGGTACATGCTTCATTTTAGGTATGCACCTCATTAAAATGGTGCTACTCTCTTACAGGTTTTATAAACTTCAGCTGCTCCCTGAACTAATGTATGGTAGAGGATGAAAGGCTCAACCTCGTCTTTGCCCTACACTAAAAGGAGTCTCGTATTACCTTGAGAAGGCAACTGACTTAGATTTCCATCAAAGAAGTTCATCCCTTTTATGAAAATTGATGGAAATGAAAATGACAGAGCTCCCTTTGTGTCTTAAATAGAATTTGACCTGATTAGTGAAGTTGAAGGCCTAGAATGAAATTATCTAAACAGCACATCTACCTTTATATAATGTTTTACTTGGGTTTAAATGACAAAATACAAATAGGAAGAATACAAACCACTTCTGAGTTAAAAAAAAAAAAAAAAGTAATCAGTCCAAAACACTGCTCAAGCTTAAAGTGGATACAGCATTACTCAAAAAGAAAATGTATTTTCGGATTAGTTTGGACATAAGATATCTAGACAGCATCTTACCTGTGAAGCAGAAAGGCTATCACCCTGCTAAAACACATGAAAGAACACTAAAATTCTGCTAAAGGTGTAGTATTTCAGAAAGACTTTAATATTAGGCTCTGCAAGTAATTCAGAAAAGCAGGAAGAGAGCACACAAGAACCACAATTAGCACACAACCTGTACTGCACTGGCTTGGATCCAAACTGATCAACCACTACCCATAAAGCAGGTGCCTTAGTTAAAGTTCAGAACCAGTCTTGAAACAAGACTGCTGAAATAAAAGGGACATGGAACTTAAAATCACGAAGAAGAAATCTATACTTCATTTAGATCCAAGATAAGAAAGTAATGAATTTTTAGTCCTATCCAAAAGACATAGAAATGAAAGTTGTTGCTTTTTCTGCCAGGGATCTCAGCGGAGAGTTGCTAAGGACACCTACACAGCATATCCCTGCAGACACACAGTGCTAAGGGTGTAACACATTATATCCCCTCTACTCCAAATGGTTTAGTTGTGTGTGCTTATGCCAAATGTCCATTATATATAAAAGAAACTACCAGAGCAAGCCCAAATAATTAAGTGAAAACTTGGCTGATAGAGACAGCTGCTGCTTTCTGAATGGTTATGAGACAGCTCCTGACTTTCCTCCAGACCTACACTTTTGTTGACCAAGCAGAAAGTCTAAAAAGGATGAGATAAAAGTACCTCTGATGGTCATCAGCACCATTTATGCACCAGTTACTCTTTGTGTATAGATCTGCCACAGATAAAAGGGGAGTCTGCCCACTGTTGGCTCAGGTACCTGAAGCCACCCTTCCCATCCCAAAAGATGGTAATCTACTCAAAGAGATCACAGATACAGAATACGAGTTTTAGGCAATGTGATGAGTTTACAGAAACACACCTGGATGGAGCAGGTGACTCACCAAACCACCTCCTGCTGCTCCCAGGAGAGAGGCAGCATTGCTGCTCTGTGGCCAGCACTGCAGCAGGAGCTGGGCACACACCCTCAGCCCTCACTGCCCTCACACATCAAGTCAGCCAGCAGGTGCATGAAGGCACAAAAATAGTATTTATACAGAAACATACTCTTAAAAAACTCTACAGTTCACTTAAGTACTTAACTGCCTCACTTTTCAGTGACTTTACGTCAAACAAATTAATTGCCCCTCCATTTAAACATCATAAGGAAAGCTGCTCACACACACATTATCAGTCATCATTACAATGCAAAAATAAACTTAACTGCATATAACTAACATTAAAGCTTCCTAACAATTATAGAGCAACTGGACCTCATGAGAGATCTCCAAAGAGGATGTACAAACTTTCTAGGAAAAGCACCCTCATATACCAAAAGCACAAATCACAGTAAAAAAGAATTATTCATTGAATTGTATTACAATGTTAACAAATATTCTGGAACTTTAAATTTAGC
Organism: Muscicapa striata striata; assembly: GCA_030060385.1. Taxonomy (NCBI): domain Eukaryota; kingdom Metazoa; phylum Chordata; class Aves; order Passeriformes; family Muscicapidae; genus Muscicapa; species Muscicapa striata. Next base: position 4,749,077 of record JAREIS010000031.1, read on the forward strand.
ATTTCCATTACTTCTTATTTACCTACTGCTCTGTTACGCCTTGACAATTCTATATGGGCTTTTCTGGCCCTTCCCACATGATAGAAAAAATCTCTGGGCAATTTATATTGTATGTCTTACACTTTAAAGAATACAAACGGTATAGTCCTTTACATTTAAGATTTTAATCTCTGAAAGGAGCAATCAGCACTAAGGCTGAGTGCCTAAGGCTATTTCTTTCAAATGGGAATGAACAGAACTTTAAATGCCCTGTAGATGTGGAGCTCACAAAGTTGGTTAACAACCTCCCTTGTCTAGATTCCTCAAAGCAGTGTCTTGGTCCCTACCTGTAATTTGTTCTACATTTACACTTTAAAAATATCACAATAGACTGTCAAATGATATTTCTAAAGATTTCCTTAAAACATGAAAAGAATAATTATTATTTCACTCACCCTTGTTTGAGGTAGTTGTATCCAGTCAAATAAGAAAGCCATCTGCAGTGTCCTCAACAGTTAATGACAAATGTCATTTCCTGTTAGTGACACCATTTAGTAGCAATGGATAATTGCTGAGGACTTTGTTTATCCTCATACATTCACTTGGTAAAGGGAGTAAACAGGACTCCACGATCCCATTGGAATTACAAGAAAACAAAAACAGTCACCTATGTACAACAGGCAGAAGCAGCTACGTTTGCTTCGAGTTTCTTCACATTCTCTCAATAAATCTTAGCACAAATTTTAGACAGGTAATGGAATCAATACTTTCTCAGTATTACAAATTTCACACTAGCAAAATACCTCTTCTGAACTCAAGCAGATACTCCAGAAAACAATGCCTCTGTCTTAAGAGCAGTATCTGGTCACAGCAACAGCAGTCACAGCAAAGGAGGGAAAAAGCAACAGGAACACACAGGAACACACAAAGTCAAAAGAAAAATATTTTAAAGTACTGCCATTGCTTGTTTCCTAAAATTCCTACATGTCTAGAACAATCTAGTTATGTTATATTCTCATATCTACATGGCTTCAAATTGTTGTGAAAGTAGTTTATACATTCACCATCGCACATCATGAAAAGCTAACATCTGTTTTTACTGAATCGGTACATTACTACAAAAATATAAAATATCAAGCAACTAGAAAGATATCACACAAATATTGCTACCTATTTACACCAAATAGAAAAAGAGAGCATCAACATATGAGTTTCAAACAAAATTAGTAAACTCTATTTTCATATTCGAGACCAGACCATGTTAAAGTTAAAAGCCATATAAACACTTCCCGGTCTCAAGCTCAGTTTCACCATACACTGCTTCCTGCAGCCTCCCACTTGCATTACTGTGCAACTTCCCATAAATAAAATACTTACAGAAGTGTCTCCAATGCACTTCTTCTTTACATCAGTTCAAGTAATATCATCCTTAAATAGTACTTACGTTTTATGGCACCCTAAGGGAGAAAATCAGCTCCCGCTGTCCCCAACATGCAGCCTCGCTATACAAGGAATTTCTGTGGATGCACTCTGAGTGCAACCACTCCCGTGGGCTGCGGGTTGCTGTGGCCTGAGCAGCACTTGATGGTGGTCCCTGGAGAGTAGTACAGGGCAATGCATTCACTCCCCTATTTACTCCATAACGTTAATGTGACAGCCCAAAACCCAAGTGTAATGCAGCAAACGCCTTCCTGCAATACTGTTCCCAACTGCACCAGTGCTGCAGCTGTTACCAACCCTGCACGACTGCCTCACCAATTGCTTTGTTCTGCCACTTCCAAAGAGTAAGGTAATGTAGGAATGATTTTAAAATTCAAAGGTTTTAGACTGTTACTTTGTATTATAAAAAATTCATAACCAGTCAAACTTGAAGAGCTATTTACAAGTCAAACACAGCATGCTCTGAAAACCTACTGTCATATCTACAGAGTCTTACAGAGTTTTAATTGCCTTGTCTACTTTAGTTAGAGTATGGATGAGTCACAAGCGAAGTTTACATTACCAGAACTCACTAAAATATCACTATCTCTCATTTTCATTAAACCTTTTAGGTCTTAGAATTATTTTTTGCTATCTCTTACAGTCTAACTCATCAGTAAGAAACTGCAAATAACTGTAGGGAAAGACTTCAACTTTAAATTGTATTAATACTTAATGGATACCTTCACTCCTAAAGAATAATTGACCACAAAATCTAACCTGAATATTGATAGATGCTATAGCACTACAATGTGCGTATAATTTATAGGTTAGTCTAGCAGCTAAAGACAACAATGACGCACAACACAGCAACAGACCTTTCCATATTTAAACTACTTTCTTTGGACCATCCAAAATTATGACTCCTCGTGCAAGATACTCCCTTAAAGTCAACAATGTATGCATATGTATGCCACATACGCAATTTAACTGTAAAGAAACTGTAAAGAAAACGGGAACAGTGCCGCAGTGCATTGCAACCCGACAAGAGCCCCACAACAGGCCATGTCTGGCACCGCGCTGTCTTCAAGTGGCACCCCCAAACCCCTTACCCAACACAAGGGAGACCTTCGAATTAAATTGTTTTTAACACGCATCCGGCTTTTCTGGTCGACGCCCGTTCCCCAGCACCTCGCAGCCCCGGCAGCCGCCAGGCACGGACGATCAGGAGCAGCCCCGGCCGGGAGAGCGGGCAGCCGCAGCCGCCGCCGCGGGGGAGGCAGCGGGGCCGCCCCGGCGAGGGGAGGCGTGTCCTGCCCGCGCTCCTGTCAAATGCTGCCGGCCCCGCCACTCGTGCTGGATGCACCGGCGGCTCAGGGACCTCCCGGGCCGCCCTTACTTACCGGAGCTCCTGCTGTCCGGGAGTTGCGGCCACCCCCGGACAGAGAGAGGTACGCGGTTAGCGCCGGGAGACACAGCCGCCCCGCTCCTCTCACCCGCGCAGCTGCGCTCGTACCCGGCCACCCGCGGGTCTCCGCGGGCGGGGTCGGCGGGACCCCCCCGCCCTGGCAGCTCAGCCCGCAGAGGAGGGGAGCGGCCAGCGCCAATAGACTGGGGCGCGGCGCTGGAGCGTAGGGCAGCCCCGGCCAGACCTGGTGCCGCCCCCAGCGCAGCGGTGTTGCCGAGGAGGGGAAGCCAGGACCACGGCGCCCGGCGCCCACGGCGGGCGGAGGTTGCGGTGCGAGCCCTAGGAGGGGTCAGGACCTCCGGCTCGCCTTCCTTTCTCTCTCCGCTCCTCCCTCCCCCTACCCGCCACCGCAGGGAGCTGGAAATGCCGCCGCCACTCACCGGGCGGGCGGGACGCGGGTCCGCGGCGTCCTGTCAAGCTGCTGCTGCCGCCGCCCGCCTCACGCCGCCGCCATGTTCCGGGGCACGGCGCATGCCCGGCAGCGGCCCCTGGGGCGCGGGGCCTCCCCCGCCGTCCGCCTTCCGCCCACCGCGGCGGGGGCGGCACCGCTCGGGGCTGCGCGACCCGCGGGCATCCCGCGACACCGGCATCCCCTCACGGCCGCCGTCCCCGCACCCTCCGCCATCCCCGCGCCCCGCCGGCATCCCCTCACGGACGCCGTCCCCCCGCGCCCCGCCGGCATCCCCTCACGGACGCCGTCCCCGCGCCCCGCCGGCATCCCCACGCTGTAGCCAGACCTGCGGCGGGAGGGACGGAGGGTCGGGGTTGGCGGGGGCTGCTGCGCCCGGGGAGCGGGAGCGCTTTGTGAGGGGGGAAAATGAGCCCTTGGCAGGTGTTTGTGTAGCAGACTTCGGTGTGAGGAGTGAGCGCCTGGAACGGGCGAGGCATCGATGGCCGGGAGCTCTGAGGGGAGCCCTGAGGCAGCCGGTGCCCTGCGCTGCAGCCGCGCCGCGGCGGTGCCGGCGCCGCCGGTGTACACGTGGTGAGCAGTGCCCGGCTTTGTGATCACGGTAATTGCGTGTCATTCATTATATGTAACCACTTATAGCGGGTAATAATGCACGGTGTAATCGGTGCATATCCACTTGGGAGATAGCACACCATTTTTTACATTACACAATTATTAATCCACGCTTTTAAGTACTGTATAATAGGAAAAACTCTTCCTTGGCTTTTTGGGAGGATGCATTCCGATTTTATAAGCTTTGGGTGTTTTAATTCAGACCCCAAGAGGCGTGTAGGCATAAGCATAACTAGTAAAAAAAAAAAAATCATACTTTAAATGCTACCAGCATTCAGAGGAGTTTGTGCCAAATTTTCATCTTCACTGTTTAACATTACTTGCAAGTGAAATTTTAGATGCGATATTATGCTGAGGTCACGAGAGTGAGATTCGGAGTTCTTTTAATGAAAAAAATCCCAAACCACAGAAAAGAAACCCCAAATATCCACCCAACCCCACCCCCCAACACACACTCTTCTGTATGACAGTGAAATTCATACAGCCCACTTTAGTATCCTGCATATACTGCAAGTTACTACTAACAATTTATTTTAAGCACTCTCATAAGCAGTAAATGGCTCTTTAGAAACAAGGAAAATGAGTCCTTGACGTAATGTTTAATATTTAGACAACATGAAAGAAACTAGTAAAAATATGCTAATCCAAGTCACTAAAATTCACAAGAGGAAGAGAAAGAAATACTGAAACATGCTTACAGAAAGCTTTTATATTGAAGTGTGTTAAGCTCATCACCAATGCAGATGAATGTTGCTTTTAATTTGAAATATTTTCTCCTTTCTGTAATATTGAACTTTTGCAGGAAAATGAGAGATTATCTTCATTGTAATGATGGATACAAAAACATGCCAAGTGTCACAGAATAAGTCCCTTTGAGACACAGAGGAAATGAAAACATGTTTTAAAGCTATTCTTTAAACCCAAGCCAGTGCTAGATACAACATCTGATGAATCTGTTCCCTGAGAGCCAGTGGGACACTGTATCTTGGTTTCTACAGCTGTTGTTGCAGAGCCTTCAAACATGAACTGGTGCAGTCCTAAACCTGCTCATAATTTTCCCTGAAGGTTGAAATCAGGAAGCCCAGCCAACAATAATCCTGCTTCTTAGACCCCTGATGTGAAGAAGCAGAATAAAAAATAGTCATAAGAATAAATGTTTACAAGATACGTCACCAGTAAAAAAACTGGAATAGAGGAAAACTTTTAACACCTTCTTATAATCCAAGAGTCAAATGGATCTATAATGCCTTCATATGTGTCCTTCATCTACAAGCTATAACTGATGTAAAAGAAAGAAAAAATTCAATGCAGGATTATTAGAAAAGGAAGAAGAAGAAGAAGAAATCCTGACTGCTTCAATTTTCCAGTAGAATGATGAGCTTGTTTTCTGGTGACTCACCCATCATCTTTCATTTTCTTTTGTAGGTATTGAACTGAAATATTTAGGTCAGAAAAACTAGGCATTATTTTAAGTTCTGAGTGTTCTTCACAAAGAAAGAGTCACATGCGTCTACATGTATATATAAGTATGTATGTATACATATGTCTGTATATGTATACATATATAAATGTATGGCTTCACAATTTTTTGCAGGGAGATTCTGTGATTTTAGAAAAAAAGCAATAACAAAAAAATTAATTTTATGGAGGTAGGTTCCCATGAATTTCTAGAAGTGGTCAACATAATGTTCTGGGACGTTGATGCATACAAAATAATAAAAAAGTTTAAGAGCTGTCACTTCCCCAAAGAACAACACTAAGAGTGTAAGTAAATGAACTATCCATGCAGAAAATGCAACAGGTAGAGTAAAAGATCAACCTAGCTGTCACAAGCTCCTCCTGACCCTCAGATAGGGATGAAACATCCAGAGAAAAGAAGCTGGGTCAAGTTACTTAGAGGAGCTACAAAAGTGTAGCCTGATCATGGAGGGATAAAGTAAGAAAATGCAGCAGAAAATGAGACACAACTAGCAAGGGATATTTGGGGTAACATGAAATAGTTTTAAGTACGTTACCAGACATGGAAAAGAATCAAGCAAATTAGTATCAGGCAGAACTGGTAAGTTTTTAATAGACAACACTGAGAAAGTCAAGCTTTTTAATATTTTTGTATCTATATATATATATATATATGTCAGGCATTATTGATATTGATAACAAATTTCAGATTTGACAATCAAAGGACCAAGTGAAAAATTCTTCAAACACAATTTGCTGCTTTTCCGTCACCAGAATTTAAAGGACTGGATAATGAATATTAATGGTTATCATTGATAATTTACAGTGAAGGAATATTACAGGACAGAAGGGGAGAAACTGTATTATTGAAAAAGAAAGAAGGAAAGAGAATGCCAATCTGTTTGTGTACCAATCTGTTTGACCTGAGTACACAGTAAAGATACTGGAGCAAGTAAACAAGCTATCTTTAGGCAGTTGTAACACAAGTAACAGCCAACACAGCTTTGTCAAGAGCAAAAGATGTCAAATCTAATCTCTCCTGCGACAAAGTAAGAGAAATCATCAGCAGAGGAGGAACATTGAAGGTCATATTGGATGTCACTTTAGTAAGATTTCTGACATGGTTCCATATGATATTCTTTCGGCAAACAAGGAAAACAATGTAGAAAAAGTTATTGAGGGAGCTCGTACAAGCAGTTTGTTGTCCGAAGGATGTTAATGAGCTCAGCGATGGTTCAGAAAACATGTTTATATTACTGGAGATTATACCAAACTGAGAGTCTTTAGAATGCTGGAGGACAGATGTCAGGTTTAGAAGGATTTTTGCACATTAGTGGTTTGGTTTGGAAAAAGGAGGGTTCTATTCACAGGGTTAAGTGCCTGCTACTGGGCAGCAGCAGATGTGATTGGCTATACAAACAGCAAAGGGGGCATCACTGGGTGTTCTGCAGGGAAAAAAGCTGCAATTATGTGACCAAAAAAATCCCAAAAGTTCTGTTTTTATGTGAATCACAATGTATGCAGAGGGGATAATGTCACAGAGCTGCAATGAGAAAGTTAAACCACATAAAACAATACAGAAAAAGGGTGGACTTTTTGTGAAACAACTTTATTTACGTGGCCCTAGGAAAACTTAGTAGCTATGGACTGTTTGGCTTCAGTAAAAATACAGTCCACAAAAAGAGCAGAAAAAACCGATTTCAATAATCAGGTATCTATAAATTATAGAAGGATTTTTTTTTTTTTTAAACCCCACAACAGGGAATTTAGGTTGAAGGAAGAAAGCAGGAGAAGGAGAAACATGCATATCTATGCAGTACTGATATGGATGTGTAGCAGGTATACACAAGTGCTGTAAAGAGAAAAGGATGAATTTGTCCTCCAGTTCCATAATGGATGAATCAAGGTTTAAAACAAAGCAAGAAAATTAGAAAACAAAAATTACAAAGATACGAAGAAGATTAGCTGGGTGTTTGTGCAGCCACCAACCTCAGACCCTACAAGAAGCTTGCACCACCGTTCAGAACTGGCACAGGTAGAGTGCCCCTCAGGCAGAGAGTGGACTCAGCCACCTTCCATGGTCCCTGCCAACAGCATGATTCAATGAATGTAAGTGTTCTTTAAGGCTGATGGGAAATATCAGCTTCCCTAGAGAAAGGATTTTATTGTTTCTGCAAAATGCATGCCACTATCTTCCAAAAATAAATTTTTTCGATAAGAATTTTAAACTGCTTTTCTATTTTCTGAGTCCTCCTCCTTTCAAGCTGTCACAATGATTATGTGACTAAGTATATCACAGATATCTGAGAGGATGTGCAGTTTCACTAGCTGAAGAAAGCTGTAATTTAGACCTAAAGAGGTCTGCCTTAGTGTTCAGTTATGTGAACTCAACAGATACTGTAGATTTTTATCTGACAGCAAATTAACATTTTGTTCTTCCTCAAGAATGAAGCTTGCCTTTTCCAGAACAGCCTCAGGAGTCCTTCAGGGCCTGAAGTGTGACAATGACATATGCTTTTAATAACATCTTTTTTAATGTTTCTTTTCCTTTTCTGCTGGCTTATAGAAAATGCCATCACCTCCTTCACAATTTTTAAACTGGGTAGATTAAGAGCAGGAGTAATTTCAGATGACAAGTGTAAAGAACACTCACTGTGACTAGAGTAAGTAAAAACATTCAGGCATTCTAAAACAGTTTCATTTAATGCTACAATATTACAGTAATATGCATTAGGTGTTATGCATGTAGGAACTGGTAGCTCCGAAAGAAAAGGAGTTATGTTACTTTCATTTGCATAGCTGCAAACCTGAAAATAACTTCTCTGAGGTACAGGAAGCTCACAGAAATAAGTTGGAATGGAATATTCACCACACAACCTGTTAAAATATTTGGCTGTATTAGTTAAAAATTGATTTTTAAAGGAAAAGCAGTGAGAAACAAATTTCATGTAAGACAGACTTAAGCTATGGCTAATCTTTTGTCACTGGATGAATATTGCCCCAGGAAGAGAAAACAGATTTTTTAAAAATTATTATTTTAAATGAGTGCTTCCTGCACAATGACAAACAACAACAAGAAAAAAATGTTTACTCCCAAAATCTTGTGGACAAAAACATGTCATAGATTTGTAATACCAACAAGGACAAAATTTTAAGCAGTTAGTTTTTTCTATTGCTGAAATATGAAAATCCTGGCCATGTTTTCTATAGCTGAAGTATAAAAATCCTGAACATGTTCATCAACTGACAAATTAAAACTGTTTTTAATATGGAAATTATTTTTTCAGTATTTGTAAGTATCTCATTTTGACCCTTTCTTTGGCTTGACATAATTGCATTGTGTTTGAATTCAAATTATGTGAATCAAATATTTTCAGTAGTTCTAGCTCTCATTTTGAGAGTTAAAATATCAACCTTGTTTTGAGATTATATTATTTTAATCCAGGAAAGGCAGAAAAATAATCCCTCTACTGGAGACAATTTCACTGAATCCGAACTACTTGTGTAAATGTAGTAGGAATCTTTCCAGCTAGGCTAAAAGACATTTATAAAATAGGAGAAAATGTTTCATGAAATGGATTTAAACATGGGATTTGAAATAAAGCAACAGCACTAGGAAACAAAACTTACTTCTGGGTCATAATAATCCAGATCAGTGAATCATATTAGAGGTCCAAATGCAAAAGCTCTAATAAACATCCTGCCACCAATTCTGATATGTCAACAAATACTTTAGCAATGCACTTGACCCAAATTCCAATTCATTTTGCACTAGTAAAAATGAATTATTAATTATTATCATTCAGTTGATACACTCCACAAAACAGGATAGAAGGTGGCATAACTTACCCATTTGGTCTTAATGTTTTTGGTTTCTCTGCATGTCTAGGTAAGAATTAATTTCTCCAAGGTGTACTACAAGTGTCATCCAACAGAACAGTAATAAATGTTTAAGCTTTTATAATTACCAGAGAGGAACTATTCTGGCTCCAGGTTCATATTTTGGCAAACAAAAGCAAAGTCTCCTTTAATGTGCTGACATTTCTCCTTTGGATGCTCTTTGAAGGTGGAAAGGAAATTCAATTAAAATGGAGCACCCTCATCACTAAGAGTGAGAGCAAACAAGATGAAGTGCTAATAATCCCTACCCTTGAATTCAGCAGGTGCTGCATAGCCTGCCATCTCCCTGCTGCTGGGGCTTATCCAGCTGTCTGGGGGCATCATTGCCCAACTCAGTCCCACGTGCAAAAAAACCTCCAGCTCTTCTGGCTGTGCGAAAGCTTTGAAAAAATGAAAAATTTAAGCAAATGCACTGTTGTCTCCCAATATTTTTAGGCAATCTGGCAGAGTCATGCAGATACACATAAGGAGTGGTTTTCTCTCAAATGTAGCCTTTGTACCCCATGGTCCCACAGCTTCCAAATCCAGTCCAGTTTCTGTGATGCTGCTGAACGGAGCACTTCTGCCATGGGATTTGTCAGTTGCTGTTGACAGCTCCCTGCCAGCATGTGCTGGCAGCCTCCTGTGGCCACTTGGCTCTGTGGATGGTGAGGCAGGCAGAAGGAGGCCAGGAGCAAGCAAGGTAGCAAGGAGGAGCCTAGCTGGCAAGTGAGGGAAGGGAGTGGGCCATGAACTGGATTTAGCACAGGCTGGCCACCACTTGGGCTGCCTTTTGGCAACTGTGACCTGCTGGAGCCACTGAAAGGGGCTGCCCTGGTTGGCAACAGAATCTCAAATCCAGGATCAGATGAATCAGATCTCTGAGTGATTTGTGTGTGAATCCTGCTTGGGCTACACCCTGTGCTGAGCATGCCCTGGGAGAAATGGAGGTGATAAGGGAATGCCATGGGTGGGCAAAGGGCTAACTGCTTAATAAATGTGCTGCATAAGAATAAAATCAAAAAGGTGCTTTCTTTGAAGCCAAGAGTATCAGGATGTTTGAGCCAGGTTGCTATCTCTTTCAATTAGTACCCTAAAACCAAAAGAAGAATTAACTGATAGTAACACCATTAAAGCACTCTTGAAATTTTAGTTTCAAGTCATGCATTGTTTGGCTTGATGTGACCAACCACGTACACCCTGAGAGGCCACCACAGGCATGAATAATATGACAAATGCCATTCTTTGTGTGAACAGCTTATTTCCATTTCAGTGCAATGAAACCTGAGATGCCAGAGTGGTTAATCCTGTTTAGTGCTACTGCCAAGTCAGAGATCTGTCAGCATTATGTTCTCAAATGATGACAGAGGCAGTTTGCTTGCAGCTTTCAGCTTGCAAGCTCACAAATGCCAGTGACCTCTGCTTTCCTTAAAGCACATTCCTTGTGAACAGAATACCTTGGTTTAAGTAGGGTACTTAAATTGCTGTTTCTCAATAATTTATTTATTTGTTTATGGCTTAGCTTACTAGGATGTATTAAGAATAGTAATAGGGGCTTCTGCCCCTCAATACCCATCTTTAGAGCAACATGGGCACTGGAAGCATGCAGGGGTCTCTGCCAAGCACAGCTTTTCTCAGCTTTCCACCAAGTGCAGAAGACCCCAGGGGAGCCTTGCTGCTGGAGAGCATGAAGGGAGAGAGAGAGGGCAGGTGGCAGGGGAAAGGGGGTCAGACAAGGGCCACAAGCGCAAGCAGCAGCTGCTAACACCTCTGTCTTTCCCCTTCTGCAAGGAAAGAGTGGTCACCTCCTGTCATCCATCCCTGTCCTAATAATAGATGACACCAAGTCAGCACCAAATAAAGGTAATGGGATTTTATTTTCTCTGTGTCAAAACATTACTATTAAATACTTAGAACAAATACATAGGATTTTTTTAGTCTAAGAAATGATGTAATGGCCGTTGAAATATTTTTTTACAAAGATACAGAAATAATGTACTTTTCCTTTCTCATAGAAATACCACCTTACCTTCAACTTTCAGTCTTCGGGTGAAAAAAAATGAAGCACTTGTTAGATTTCAATTTTAACAACACTTTTTGCATATGTTACTTTTTTAAAAAAGTATATAAATGTTCTTTGTTAAAAATATGAGGATATGAGAAGCAGGTAGAAACAGTAAGAAAATGCCAGAATAGGCCTATACACAATTTCTGTTCTACCTCCAGATTGGAGATTGAGGAATCAGGAGAGTTGTTGAAACAACAGGATGAGGTGAAGGACGAGTCCTCAGGTTAAACAGTACATTCAGAGAGTTTTAAAATAAACCAGAGAACTGCTAAAATAATACACACTCACTCTTAGGCAGACAAAGAGATACTTCTCAGGGACATGTTAGGAATACTTTCTCTGCCTCAACCGCAAGAAAGGGTCTAAGATGCTCATGGTCCCTAAGGCAAATCCTGCTACACTTAGGAAGTGTCTGCGTAAAAGAACCTTTATGAAAAAAGGTGCCTATAAGCAACACTGAAAATAACTCTGACAATATCCAAGCATTATTTAAATCAGAGTTATGTTTTCTATTGTGTTTTATTTTGTTCTCTCCATCTCAAAAAAATGCAAACAAAATTATTTCAAAAATGGATGCCAAAACAAATTAGAAATTATCTTGAGGCTTTTATGCAAGGGGACACTGTATATGTGGGGCTATTTAATGTAAAAATGAGTGAGAGGCAATAAATATTTTCAAAAAAGAAAAATACAAATAACGTAAACTCACTGACAGATATAAGAATGTACACTGAACTTGAATATCAGAAAATGTGATGAGCTAAAATAGAATAATCTGTGAAACTCCTTAACAGAATACAACATTGCTGTTACCAATAGCTAACGGGATATCACAAAGGGATAGACTTGTAAAGGTTAAAGTAGTTCTGATTATCTTATGGTGATAATAATGGAGATAATTTTAAATAGGGAGCATCCCTTTGGGGTTTTCTTTTGTAGCTGACAGATGCTGAGGGTAAGAAAAAAACCTTTTTTTTTTTTTTTTTTTTTGCCTGTAACAATTGCTTGTACTTTTATACAATAATTTATGTTGTCATTTGCAGAGAAAAGTCATGGGACTTCGTAAATCTCTGATCTTATAAGATTCAAAAATTCCTTTGTTCTTAGAGATGAAAAAGTGTCATGACCAAAATACCAGCTGAGCAGGAGGCAGGGAAGGAGAATCATATTTCTAATGGAAATACCAGAGATGCAAAGAAAATGCATTGCATAAGAAGTAAGACATCAAATATGGGAATTATCAGAACATAATGTTTTTTCTTTCTAGTAGTTATTTGTCTTTCGCCAGGGATGTAAGTTCTTACACACTTGGCATTATTAGGTTTTGTTTTTTCTTTCAACGTTTATGTATTCATTATTGTTCAGTTTCTTGTGAGGTTATTCCCAAAATAACTTCACAAAGTAAGCTCTAATGGAAAAGTTCCCATGCCTTCAAAGGAAAGAAGATATGAACACAGAGACAGAGTCAAAACCCTCTCAAACTAAGCCCTCTATGTTTGTACCCAGTTGTTGGTGCAGAGGTTGATGTTCCAATCACAAATGCATTGTTTCTACACGTGCAATAAGGATCCTTGAGCTGATGACTTAAGTGCATTCTCCTCTCCTTGAGAGGAGGGTTCTTTACAGCAGGATACTGCTGCTGCTTGGGACAGCAGGAGTGCTGTATAAATTTGTAAGTATCAGATATATATACACACAATATAACACATGCAGTATTTTATATATGTAAAGTGCATACAAAATTGGAGGGAGCCAGGGAGACATCCGAATTAGGAATGGCTGAAAGGTACAGTGGAAACAGAAATGGAGAAAGTAAGGCATGAGTACATTGTGTAAACTGGTATGAAATAAGATACTAGTTTGTGCAGTGCTAAATCTATGCTCCACTCCTGGTGATGTTACCTGATGTGTGCAGCTCGTTGGAGGCTGCTGGCCACTGTTGCCTGTTATAGCAAATCTGTGTGAGCTGTACAAGTAGTCAAAGCACCCCTAAATTGTAATTACATCCTGGTCCGACCCCTCTCTCTCCTCTCCTCTCCTCTCCTCTCCTCTCCTCTCCTCTCCTCTCCTCTCCTCTCCTCTCCCTCTCCTCTCCTCTCCTCTCCTCTCCTCTCCTCTCCTCTCCTCTCCTCTCCCTCCTCTCCTCTCCTCTCCTCTCCTCTCCCTCTCCTCTCCTCTCCTCTCCCTCCCTCCTCTCCTCTCCTCTCCTCTCCTCTCCTCTCCTCTCCTCTCCTCTCCTCTCCTCTCCTCTCCTCTCCTCATAGAACTTCCAAGTATTATTGGGGCCACTGACATGGCAATTCTTTGTGTATCCAAGTGGAGTTTTGCCCATTACCTGCCAACCCCTTAGAAGGAATGTGAAGCATTAGCCCCTTGGCCACAAGCTGGCCAGAAATGCATTGGCCTCATCAGTCTTGCCAGCAATCTGTGTGAAACAGTCTTAGCAGGAGTTGAGCATGTCTGAACACAGTTTGGGGATTTTTGTGCTAGGAATTGTCTAATCCAAGGAAGAGGCAGGGTAATGGTGGGGTTCCTGCTAAGTGAAGTGGCAGGTGTGATCCTATACCTGTTATAGGTCTTTTCCTACCTCTGTGGAACACACAGAGTTAATTGCTGGACGTGGTCTTTCTCAGACTAAAGATGTCAGTGGCTAAGGAAAGAAAAGTGATTTACCTTCAAATAGTTCAGCTGACCTTACACATTTATCACTTTACAGGATTTCATTTTTTCAATGGAGTCCATTGTTTCAACACCATTACCTCCACTTTTAGCAGAGACAATTACAGGGCATTTATTTCTACACCAGAGACACATTGCTTAGATTTTTACATTCTTTTCACCCAATATAGGTCTGTCACGAAACAGTTGTTTGTCTTAAGCAAATATTTTTTCTCTCAAAGTTTTACTTAGAAATGCTCAAATGTCTTTTTATTTGCACAAGACAAAGACCTTTTTTACCACTTGTGACAAGTGAAGAACAGGTTGAGGTAATACACTGGCAGGACATGGATTACTTAGCTAATGTCATACCATTGTATGGACAGACTTCATTTAAGGATTGTTTTTGGGAGGTTTTTGTATTCTCTTGAGCTAAAAGTTATCTATTAGACAACTGTTGCAAACAGTAGCAAGTTACTAATGTCCTATTTACAATTACTTAGCTACAAGGGGAAAAAACCAGTTATTTTTGATTTTTAAAATGTTATTATTTAACATAAAGATTATCTTTTTATTATTTTAAAGACGGATGGTTATTTTAAAGTATTGTTACTGTAAAAAGTTTCTACTTCATCCTAGTGCCCTGCCACTAGCCATGTGATAATTAATGAAAGCATATGATCAACTAAATAATTTGGAGATTACAAAATCCCCACTTTTTTATTTGTTTTTAATTTACAAAGTGGCCTGGTTCCATGTGCAGAATAGGGCCTTCTGTGCCCCTGACCTGTGTTCATCACTGCAGTTCATGGCAGTGTTGCTATATCCATTCCATGCCTCTCTTGGCTAGGGCCAAGACACACCCTGCTCAGACACACCACAGCAGCAGAGAAGTTACAGGACCCTCATAACCTTCATAACTTCATAACCTTTGGCTGAAAGCTGTTCCTTAAATACATTTGTAGGATCCTACACATGCTGGAAGTGTGCCAGGACATTAAGCCCTAGAAAACATGGGGACTATGACAAGTTTTTCTTATTGGCCTGAGCCATGAATACTTTGAGGTATTTTATGCTTCCAGTTCAAAAGTGCTTGCCATGAATAGCAAATGGCTGTGATTTGTCTGGTTGGCTATTCTGATCCAATGTAGATACTTGAAGGAGGAATTTTAAGGACAAGGAGAGAGCTGTAACACCCAAATATTGATTCTGAGATCACAGGATGAAAAAACAGAAATGCCATCCATGTATCACTACTATATCCAGTCCTGGTCATAGGAAACTCATTTTGAAAATAGGAAATTTTCACTACTGAAGAGCCTATAAATTCAGTTTTTTTTAATACACAAATTTGGGAACCTTTATATTTTATGATTCTTGATGCCAACTCACTAATAAAACATCCTTTGCAAAATAGTGCCCTAGAATTCTTTGTTGAGTCAATTTTAATAAACTGATATTCCAAGATGCCCAAGGCATTTGGAGAAATGACTACTGCATAGAGATAATAAAAGAAGTGTCAATTTCTCTTATTTTAGTTACAATTAAATCCATGTACTGCCCTTTAATGAAATCTGTCCTTGTGGGCATTTTCAGTGATTCAGTAACTTTAGGAAACAATGATCTAAAGAAAATATAGCAGTAGGACATAAAACTGCCTTCCTCCAAAAATGCAAATTAGTTATGCAGGAAACAGGAAGGTAAACACCACATCCAAAGATTGGGCTACAAGCTCTTGTGAGATGGTAAAAGCTCCAGCAGATGGAAAAAGCAGCAGACTGAACAGAAACAAAAAGAAGGGTTGTTTTTGGTTTGCAACTTTGGAAAGCCCCCAAGCTTTAGCTTAGCCCCTCTAAAGCCCTAGTTTTGCTAAAAATAAGAGGCAAACTAGGACTGCAAATTTGTAAATCTCTCTGTAAAGCAGCATCTGAAAATCAGATACTGAATTTGATCCAAAAATGTATTTCAACTAAGATATATTCTCAGGGAGAATAAGGGGATCCAGACCAAATTAATTTTATCTCTCTTGTGAGCCAGGACTGTGTTAACATTGCCTAAAATAACACTGAATCTGAAATACATTGCTCTGAACAACTTCCACATAATATTAGTCCTGGCATGCATGATGTCACAGGTCCAGCTGACACCACCTTTAGTCTACCTTCAGTCTAAGCCCATAAACCAAAAGACAACTTTTGTATGAGGTTTTGCTTTTTTATTTCCTTTATCTTTAGCTGCATTTGAAGTTTATGTGCCACAATGGATTTTTGTACATATTGATACTTTTATTATATTTATCGAGACACTTCATGGCTTCCTTGGGACTTTGTTGGCTATATCCACTAGTAAGGAAGCTAATTACATCAGTCATTGATTACAGGAGTATTTCTGCCTTTTCTGATTTACAGAGGTTCTTTGCACGGCCCTGTTGCCCTGAGCATACAATTCATAGGAGCATAATCAAATAAATCTGCAAACCCTGGACAAAGATATACCTGTTCAGAGCTGTTAATATCCTTTGTAATTCAGAATTCTTACCCATGCCTTTAAATCCAGCCTTGTGCAGACTAATGGGGACATTTATTACTACAGGTGAGTTGACCCTTATGTATCCAGCACCTCCTGAACACGTATGTGCTCAGCTTCTTTCTTCCCTCTGTTCACACACAGTAATATATTACAGAAGGAAAATGCTTATTATTTTAGTGTATACTGGATTTTGCTACTTTAGTTCTCACAGGAGTCAAAAATTAGAAAATGCTTCAAGAATTAATTTTGCAAAATTAATTTTGGACAATCTTTCTTTAAAGCTTCTAGACTACTTTTCTG
This sequence comes from Muscicapa striata striata, assembly GCA_030060385.1. Taxonomy (NCBI): domain Eukaryota; kingdom Metazoa; phylum Chordata; class Aves; order Passeriformes; family Muscicapidae; genus Muscicapa; species Muscicapa striata. The sequence continues at coordinate 4,765,856 of JAREIS010000031.1, forward strand.
CATCACTACAAAATCCCTCCAGAGTACAAGAAACTAATGAGAAATGAATGTTCCACTGAAGGCACAATCACAATTACTAAAAATAAGGCATGAAAGAGAGCATCAGAAACATCAACTGGTGTATGACTGAAGTAAAATAGAAAGATATCTTTCTGTTACAATGTGGGGAAAAATGTCAGATGGAAAATGAAAATTTCTCCACATTGGTTGTGCTAAACAAAAAAGAAAGGCCTAGAACCGTAGTAATACTTATATTGTTAAATAATACTAGAGACTTAAGGCACTGGAAAGGGCTTAGTAAACATACATCGTTATTTAGAAACACTTCAACATCATGAACATTAGCAGGAGCAAAGAATTTAATTAAAACAATCATGATATAGCTGTGGCAGTAATTCTTAACTTTTTTTCAGGTAAAGAAAAGTAGTTCAGTGAACTAAACAGGCCATATTTAAGAGGCAAGTTGTGTGTGAATGAGCCACTATGGCAGAAATGTCAATAGCCACTGCCTTTAGGCACAGATAAAAAAGTTCAAAATGCAAGACAACATGTAGTGCAGAATTCTGTTAAACAAATGCTCAAGAAGGAGCATTTAGATCTGACTTAAGTGAAATCTTTCTCAGCTGTGTACACTGAGGGAGAATGAAGTTGGACTTTCAATTAAATGAGCACACAATATAAGGAATTTGAATCAGGCTGATTGTGTTTGCAAGATTACTTTATGAAGTGAATCAGCAAAACAATGGAAACCCAGAAAAATGCATATGATACTGGTAGGAGGTAACTAAAATAAATAAAGTGGAATCTATGGAAACTGCATAGCTAAAAGCTATATGTAACTTATGGTTTTCCATGAGAAGGGCATCATCAAATGCGTATACAATTTTTTAGCTGGTATTTAACATGACTCCACCACATAAAGAAAAGAAAAACAAAAAGAGGGTAACCTTAAAAACAAAACCTGATTGAACATTTTTGTCTTCTTGCAGTCAAGGACATGATGGCTCAGAAATATTAATCTACCAGCATCGCTTTGGCATTTCTCCCAGAACTTTCAGGGTCTACTTGGCAGAAAATATGTAGCTGAATAATTTTAGTGTACTGAACATCTTTCATCCCATGCATCATAGTCATCTTCATGGAAGCTCTGCATAAGCTGCAGGGGTGTAACCGGGAGTGACCTGTGTATTTCAGCTTCCTCAGTGATAGGAAGGAATTACTTACTGCCTCTGGGCTATTGTTTTACACAGCAGCCTAAGCTAAGCGTTACATAGCTTCAAGCATGCATGTGTGGGAGCAAAGAAGAAGAGATACACATATGTCAGACCAGAGGCAGCAATCCTCATCACCTGGCATTGGTAATCAATTCTAGAAAGGGTTATGGTCAATACAAATACTATCAAGAATGTAGTGACCTCCTGTTCTTGAACAGGTCAGTATCAGCAATATCAGTATGGCAAAGTCCATCATAACCAAATGAATTTACTGATCTTAGAGCAGTTCACAACCAGTACTCAGGACCAGCATGCTTTGGTTCTGTAGCAAAGACAAAACTGAGCTTAAAATATCTCTCACCTGCAGCTGTTTTCTTTCCCTCACAAAGAATTTCTTCTTTTATTTCTCTTTGCCTGAAAGGATATCCCCACCTTGTTCATGCTGAAGGGGAACCCTCACTCCAGCTCAGGTGATGTGCATTTTCCACTATGAGATCCTCATCAGCAAAACTGAGCATTGTATCAGGCCTTCTTTCATCCTGCACACCTCAGTCAAAGTTTAGAAAATGATGTGTCAGCAACTTCCACTTCTCTGAATGTTAATTTCCTCATCTTTCCATGCAGCCTGCTTGAAGGTAACGTGATGAAACCTGTTCAATTTAGAAAGTCTTCTTTCTCAAAATTGAACTTAGCTGTGGCACAGGAAGTCCTTGTGTGACTCCTGGGGCACAATCCTGTCAGACAATCATATTGTGGCCAGTTCCTGCAGCACACCCAAACCAACTCCAGAAGTAGCCTACAAGAAAGTCAAGTGGCTGCTTTCTCAGATGTCCATGTGATAACTGGAGTAGGTTTTAAACTAAGATTATTACCATTGTGCCCTGTCTTGTGATTAAATACTACAATTTTAAAAAATAAGATGACAGTCACAAAAAGAAAATACCAATTTTGGAAGTGAGGAAGCTGAGTGAAAAAATGCTAAATGGGGCAAAAAAGAATCTAAAGGAAATATTCTCAGAAAGTCAAAGGCTTCCTTGCTTAAACAATAACTTCAAAGCTGAAAAAAATCCTTTGCAAAGTTTATCAGTAGGTAAATAAAATGTCAGTCCTCTTTTTTTTTTGCAAAGAGGGTCTAATCAACACATTTTTTATTATTCAGTATACAGAAATTATATGAAGCACTGATGGATCATTACATGTATTGGGTGTAATCCACAAGCCACAGGGCAGTTATGGTTTATTGATTGACAAGATTTATTTCCACATTTCACTGTTCAGACTGTTACAGAGGGTTTGCATGTTTTTATTGCTTTCCACACCTTTCCACCCCCTCACTGCTAATTTAGGAGCTGTTAGTCTCAGCTCATAGTAATTGTGAGAAAATAAAATTCCATCTGTTTATGTCAGGAAAAGGAAAGAAAGGGAATGGAATGAGAGAATCAACAGAAAATTCTACTTGCTAGACATGCTTTGCTGCTAGCTATTACTTTTCTAAGGGATGCCTTACACAAAGTACCTAGAACTGAGCATATAAACTCAGTATTTTAATTTTACATATGTCCTTAAGTTAAGCACTTTCAAGAATATTGTGAGAAGCACTATTCTTTGACTGTTCAGCTAAATCCATAAATATGACTCCCATGTGCAAATAGTGCCATATAGAACTATTTAACTAATAAGAAGCCTAGAGCTCATTTTTCCCTTGCTGAGTTTTCAATTCCAGAAATATTTCTGATAGGAATGTGTAGAAACTCATGCCAGAGTTGTAGAGCATAAAAGCAAAAATCAGACTTCTGTCTTTGCAATCTGTCTTTCCAAAAGCTTTGGAATGGCTTAAAGGTGAACAAATAATGAGGAAGAGAGACAGAGAGATGAGGAGGGAGACACGTATGCTCAGACAGAAGCAGTGATAGATTTAGGATGAAAAGCCATTAAGAGTTAAATGATCTGCAAAGAGTAAAGCCTTGAAATTAAATTTCACTCAATATCAAATAGGAGATTTAAGAGTGGTATGTTAGGAAAGGCTCCTTTCATGAAAATGCAAATAGCAGCAAGCTGTTTTAATTATAGACTGTAGGTGTTGCATAATGGAAGACAAGAAAAAGAATGCAGAAGGGAGCAAAACCATAAACCCTTCCCACTGGTATTTTCAGATGCTTTTTAAACAACAGCAGTCTCAATCAAGCAATATTTTGCAACTAAATTATGCTCTTTTTTTCTAGTTCGTTGATAGTTTGGCACATGCATACATTGGTGGGATTTCTTCTGCTTGGAGGTATCTATCCCTTCAAGGAGGATCGTGCAACTAAAAGGACAAGATGTTGTCTGCTTCTGAGGGATGAAAGTGCAGGCATGAATCCCATACAGAGGAGAGACCTGCATACACTGCTGCCAATGGCAAGAAGATCATATTCCATAATCCAGTTCCCTGGAAGAAAGAGATGGAAGTAACTGGATGAAGCAGCCACAGACAACAAAGCTTTGCTAGCAAATGAGGCAGATCTCCCCTACAAGCAACTGTACATAATGCAATCCATTAGTCTTCTGCAACTCATTAGTTCATTTCCAGTATAAAACAGTGCTTTCTGGCAGGAAGAGGGCATAAAGAAAGCACATATTCAAATATGCTCTACTAAAGGTAATAAAAATACAAGCAGTTCACCTTAGTAGCAGAAGCGACAATTCTGTTGTCCTTTCCCACCCGCTGTGGCACACAGCAGCCAGCTCTGTCTGAACAATATTTAGGCTTGCCAGCCCTCTAAATTCTAACCTCTCCCCTCCTTCAGTGAGAAAAAATATCCCTTTACTTCCATTCTCAAATGGGAACTAACACTAAACCATAATCTTTCAGGAATTTGCATACAAAACAAATCACAGAATACATTAGTTAAGTATGTGTTTAAAATCTGGGAACATAGTGGCAATGGGTGATTCATAAAAAACAGACAGTAATAGCTCTTAAATTGACAAAGGGAAAATAATAAACCTCTCAGTGTTCAATAATATATTAAATCCTTGATGCTTGTATTATGTTTTAGAGAGGTGAACACTGCTTTACCAAGACTTTTTTTGCTTTCCTTCAGTAGATGTCACTGCAGTACAGGATAACTAGTTCCAACACAGTTTTGGAGGAAAGGATATTGGTTTCACCAGGGAGTGGTCCACAATGGAGAACTGCAGCCTTACGTTTTCAGATTTTCAACAGCGGGTATCAGGCTGCGCATAGACATTTTTTTCTTTTACATTTTATTTCCTGGTTGGGGACCAAACACAAGAAACTATTCACTGTCGTGGTTGGATGCTGTTAAAATGATACCAGGGAAGCTTATGTGGGACAACCATCATTCTGAACCATAATACTGTGTGATTCATTAATTTTGCCTCTGAGGATTCAAATCACCACCTTTTTCCTGATGCAGCTTCCAACCAAGTGTTAATTCCACACATTCATTATTCTGATCAAGACTTGAACTTTTTTCTCTGCATTCTTTGCTACAACTTGAAAGCAAAATCTCTATCATACTAGTTCTTAATTTTTCTGATTTAATATATTTGACTTTTAAAACACCTACATAGTAAAACAAAATATTGGTTTTAACCAGGGTCAAGGGGTTTTACTCAAAACAAGAAATCTTCAGACATTAGTCGACAATGAAAATATATGAAAGTGATAGGTTTACTAGGTTGAGAAAATCCATTTGAAAATATTTCTGGAAAATCCTGTATGCCAAACACAGAAGGATTGAAGCTAAAAAAGGAAAATAACATAATGTATGTGAGAAGAGACATCAGAAACTGAGGAGGGTTTTGCAAGACTAAAAACATACTTTCATCGAGCTCATGTACAGTTAAAGAAATTTGCTAACAGAGTCATCAGAATTTAGTCAGAGCATATAAACTCCTCCTCTCTTAGTCATTCCTAGAAAACAAATCAGAACCACAGTCTGCAGCAGCTCCCCAGGCCTAACAACCAAATCCCTTCACAAAAACAGGAAGGAGAAAGCTTCTCTTGGAAACAGGCTGTTTTGTGGGCATTATGACTGAAATACTAATGCTGGTGGAGAGCACCATGGTGAGCACGCAGGACACGAGACCAGCACACCTTTCCCCAGGACAGGTGAGAGCAGAACCCCCTCTCCCAAAGAGCCCCAGCTGCTGAGCTATTAAAAGAACTGAGCAATGTATTCAAGCAAGATGGATCCCATCCCAAAGCTTTGCATGTAAAAACACACACTTGGAGTTTCACAGGAGCCAAAATGCCTGCCAGGAACATTAGGAGGAACTCACTCAGCCAGTGGGTGCTCTGTGGTCACGTGGGGAAGCTTTCTTTTGATCTCTGGGCATGGTCTTATGGACTCTGCAGAAACCCAAACTCCAGGTGACAGAAGCATAGCAAGGCCCATGTCCAGGGAAAAAAAAAAAAAAAAGGTATCCACTTCTAAACAAAGCAGAAGTAGCTGCAGAAACAGGAAAGTCCCTAAGACAGAAACCCACACTATTATCAAGTGGCAGAGCCCTCCAGTGCAGACTGCTGAAATAAACTCAGTCTCAGCCATTTAGGTTGCATTCAGGCTGAAGTCTGTATTAGGCATTGTACAGGCATCATCCACTCCTGCCAAATGTGATGAAACATAAAGACCGAAACTTGTTTAGTAATGGCACTAGTAAAATCTCTTCCTTCTCTCACCTAAATGAATCACCTGATACTTTGTTAAATATAGTTTCTATCAGCCTTTCTACCACCACCTAATGAACACACTGAAGATGACAGAGTAGGAATCCATAGTTCATTTCCCACTGCTCTCTCCAGAGAAAAGCCCACACATCTGAGTAACTATTTACAGATGATGCCTGGAAAGAAAAAAGAAAAATATTTTGAGGGACTCTACTTTAAAGCCACTTTCTACTAAGATGGCTAAACAGAATTCAGGATCATTATTTTTACCATACAATTTTGAAAACCTTCCTTTCTTACTGTTTCTACCTGTCGTGTTTCACAGCTTCAAATTTCACACCTACACCCTTCTTTCCTCCCACTCTCTTTGTCTCTGTAAAAAAAACCCTGTCATCCATGACTTTTTCATATGTCATTCCTTTCACCCTCACCAAGTCCTGGATCCTATTTTTTATCTTCCCTCTCTTTCAGAAGTTTCTCTTTTCCATTCATTTCTATCCCCCAGATACATTTCATGGCAGTCACACTGGATTTTTGCTCTTTACCTGTCCATAATCTTCCTGGGCTACATCCCTTTTACACTTTCTCCATTGTTAGCAGCATTGAATATGACTCTTCTCACTAACCCCTATCATTTTCTTTCTGTCTTTTCTCCATCTTCAGCCTTGTCCTTTGATTTCAGCTTAAGGCATTGTTTTATTTTCACTGTATCCCATCTAAGTCTACCAACTCATCTGAGCCCCTGGCTGAAGAGTCCCACGTCTCCCTTCTCTGTTCATTCCTCCTTCAGTTCAGCCTATACCAAGGCTTACAGCCTTGAACTGATTTTCATCAGCCATATTCTTGAATCTCTGACACTGTTCCTCTCTTTTAAACAATGATCATATACCTTGCACCTCATAGTTGAGGTCATCTTCTCCCTCAAGCCTTGTCAGTCAATCTTTCCACAATTTTCAGATGATCAGTAATTCTCGATATTTCTCTCCTTTTTCTTTTTCCCACATTTCTTGTCTCCTTTCTCTTTTTATCCCAAGGATTGTTGTTAATTTTCTGCCTCCCTCACTTCAACCCTTTTCCCCACAGCAAGCTTTTTTTATCCATCTAAATTCCTGTTTCCTAGTTAAGTAATTCTCCATTCTTCAGTTGGGGAACATCTGTCATCTCAAGTAGGATTCTGAGGTATCCTGATTCATCCTCCCTTTTACCCTGGTCCTGCATCTCCTTCACTCTCCATCATTGGGATCTCACCAATGTCTTCTACATGAAGACATCTGCTTTCCATTACTTCCCTTTCTGTAACTCTTTTCCTTCTTCCATGGCATATCTTAAGAATTTGTCTTTTCCAACTCCTCCGTTTGCCTCAGTTCTTCCATCCTGAGCAAACTGTTGTTCACTCCTCCTTCAGTTCTCACGCTCCCACATTCTTTTTCTGATCCCCTTTTCTCACCAGCTACAAACTGCTCTGCTCCTCATTCCCATCTCCAAGCTCATTAAATTTACCTCTTCTCCAGTTTCATTCTAGAACCTCTGTAAACGAGGTTTCTCCCCTTAGACACAACATAATCTGCTTTTACCTTTGACTGTTACTGGTTTTGAACTGAAGTTGAAAAATAATAATCCATCACTGAAACCTTGTCCTCCTTAAGTTTCCATGATTTTTCTATTTTTTATTTTCTCTCTGTGCATCTATCCATTACCACTTCATGTCATTTGGCATTCCTTCAAGACCCACCTCCAGCACTTATGACAATATGACCCTATGATGATTTAGTTATTATTTTGAATATTCATCTCTTCACTGCAGATCTGACTGTTTTTATTCAAAGGAAAGCCTCCAAAAATTGGCTCAGATTTGTTCTCCAGGGACATGACCCCAAGAATGATGTGTTTAAAACAGCACTTTCAGTTGCATCTCCTTTGCAGTCACCATGATAAATCATATCTAGCCTGCCACTTATCTGCAATTTCCACCTCCATCTTTTTTGTCATAGCCAAATTATGCTGAAATCCTAACAAGACTTTTTTTCTAAAATTTCTAGTAGAAGGCTTTTTGCATTTATGTGCATACTTAAAACTCATCCAAATTTTCATTATACCATATATTTATTGCTGCAACATCTGTTTCCTTACCCTTGCCACGAACTACCTTAATAATTCATCATCACTTTGTTCCCTCCATCTTTGCAGCACTAGGATACACTGTCTTCATTTTCAAGTCCATTTACAGATTGTCCCCACTAAATCATCTCCCAAGCTCTCACATCCACCCTACCCAAGATAGTAGGTATTATCTGCTTGTTAAAATTCAGAATGCACATCCACGTTATCTCCTGTGTGCTCTCAGGTGCTCTTGTGTGTTCCTCATAAACATCAGGAAAGCCACGTCAGTATTTTCCTCAAAAATCTCTGTTTGAGGTTCACCTCTGCCATGATGCTACAAGTTTGGATACATCTAGCCAACTGTCTATCATGTGTGTGAACTACTTCATCCTTTCCCCATGGTCTCTCACTATTAACTCTTGAATTATAAGGGGGGGAATCAAGAATTATTCTATTTTTTTTTTTTGTATGAATTATAAGGGGGGAATCAAGAATTATTCTGTCCAAGAGTAAGACTCTTAAGAAAAATTGGGATGATAATAGATGTTACAATAAATAAAAATTGTAACATCTCAACTGCATTGATACTGTTGTCCAACACTCTCTTTCTCTGCTATATTTAAATTCAGATTTTATAACATAACCTTTTGTATGTCAGGCTACAAAAACACATACATATCTTTCCCCTTACTAAAAATACATTTAGAGAAAGTTATATTTTTTATTTAACTGGAGATTACATTTAGTGGTACATCAACCTAGGTGCAGTATTCCATATACTATGTGAAGTTTTTGGATTGTGTATACAGACATTAAATGTAGAAGCAGGGACTCTCTATGAGGCTTGGCTGAGTAAGACAATCAACAAATTATATTTCTTATAGAAGGGTGATTTGTCTTTTATATGGAAACATTCCCTCTTAAAAATTAGGTCAAAAGGGCCCCCAAATGAGGGATACTGTTGGTATGGTTGAAAACAATAGTAACTACATAGGTTAAATGCAATTAAGAGAGAAAGGAGTAAGAAGGAGAAGTCAGACAGTGAAGGAAAGTATAATATTTAAATATAATGAAAGGGATATGTTTTGGGAAACTCCTTATGTAAAGCTACAAATGTTCTGAAAATTTGACTGATTTTAAGAAAACAATCCCTACAAAAATACATGAGCTATCCTATCTAATCTGTCATCATTGCTAGGGACACCATAGGGATACTCATTCTGACATAATTTCTAGGGACACCAGAGCTCATGGGGGAAAAATAGATGGAAAACAAAGTGTTGTCTAGGTCTGTAATGATATATGTCAGAAACATTTTTCTGAGATGAAGGTGAGGACTGCAGCATTGAAGGGTCTAGACAGCCAGGAATTGCCCTCAAGAGCTTTACTGCAGCAGAAAGCCACCCTGCAATCATGTAATCTTCCCCCTGTCTTGTTCCAACCAAATGCTGATATAAAACTATTAAACTATTATTATGCTCAAGGATGAAATATGTCATGGGCAAAGCTACCTATGTGCACACCAAACGTGCCTATTACATACAGTAAGAGATACTAGAATGAATGAAATCCATTAATCACACCTCCTTATGGGTCATTATTATTGAAATAAAGATGTGCAGGTCTTAAAATGTCAGATTGTCTAAATTACTGTAGTCTGGTAAAAATATTTTTTAACTTTATTCTGTCTACTATTTTCTTGACATAGAGAAATAATAAAAATACTCTGATTTTAGATTTACAAAAGTTTTACTTTGCTAAAAGTCAATTTACTTCATTGGAAAATACAATGCAAATGACTGCTTGCACATATAGGTCATGTTCTTCAGGTACTAGCACTGTCATAAGTACAATAAATTAAAGTAAGAAGTGGACTGAGTTCAGAATATCTAAAATTAAATGCCAACAACTCGGTTATTCATCTTTGCTTCTGCACATCAAAACAGTCACATTCTGATCTTGCAGGTTATAATTAGGCTGAGTCCTGCCTCTGTAAAAGCAGAATGTGTATCTTGCGATCTACCCACGTATGTTTGGGAAGCCAGCAGAAAGGGCAGGGCTAATGCATAGGGGGAGGATACAGCAGGTGGTTAAGCAGCACAGAAAGCCTATTTTTAAACTAAGAGGCAGAGAGTAGGTAAGCTCTAGATCACTGGTACTTTTCATAGCCTAAACAAGTCTTGTTAATGAAGACAGTTAGACTATTTCTTAAAGACCATTTCTTCTGTTATTTCCCTGCCCTTGGAAGGACATCATCTGGTTTAGAAGTGCTGGGCAGGGCTGCTTGTATTTCTGTCACGGGGATGTGTGGAAAATCCTCATCCCTACTGACTCACACACACCACCCATACCAGGAAAATCTTGTGGACTGAACCACTTGCCATTTTGGTTGCATCGCCCACCAAATGAAGGAAGAAAGAATTATTTTGTAGTCCTTCCATAGAAATGACTGCACAGGAAGGAATAAAGCCGTAGCTCTTGGATCATAAGCCTAATCTTCCAAATTAAGTGTTCAAGAACAATAATTGCAAATTACACATTTTAAAATAAGCATTTTAGGAAAAGTTTTGTAAAAGGATGTCAATGCAGACTCTGCCACCTGAGAATTGTGACTATTGCATGAATTAAAAGTGCAACACTATATAGGAAATTCACCTTAAAATTATTTTTAGAATACTGATTGCTCAACAGAGTTTGGTTCCCAGGAAAGCAACAGCCAGTTTGTTGAGAGCAATAATAAAACTGCATCACTCCCTTTTGTTACGCTGTTTTCTCTTAAGACCTTAGGAAATCTATTGACTATTTAATGGTTTTTCTTTCTCCTATATGTAATGAAATGTCATTGCAAGAAAGAAGAAATGAATATTCTGCTACTCTTCATGTGCCAATTTCTGCACTTTTCAGTTAAGAAAACTCACATTGATTTTTGATTTTTGTTTTTTTTAAAGGCTCTCCTTAAGGCCATTATAGTATCTTGGCCCATTTATATACATTCATAGCTCACTAAACTAATGCTCGTTACTCAATGTCCTCTTGTCTCTCACTTCCACTTATGTTTACATCAAACTTGGCTCTTAGTGTCAGTGAAAATATGGGTGCAGTGGGTAAGCAGGTCTCTCCTTCCAGGCTGTACGACACTGGTTGGCCACCAGACCAGGAGCTGCCTTTGCACCCGGCTGATGGGGTGACTCACAGGTGCTCCAGAGAAGCAGGACACGTGTAGCACTTGGCACTTCTCACCATTTCCAGCAGAACAGATCAGACTGCTCTGATCTGCACTGGAGGGCCAGCCTGACACAGAGACAGCTCATTTCTGGGACCAAAGAGGGAAGTCAAGATAATCTGGCTGCTGCCTTCAGGTGTTGTCTCTGGCCTTGATCACTCCACAGTCCCTTGAGGAGTTCCTGGAGAAAACACTTAGGTGGCCCTTAGGAAAACTGGGTGTTTCCCCCTTTTTTTTTACCAGGAAGTTTGTCTTAAAAAAGATATCTTATTATGAATGAGACCTGGTGCTTATTTGTATTCAGAGTCATATATGCTTGCTTCACATAAAACATATTTTTTCCTATATTTTGTTTTAGTGACCTTGTGGAATGTAGTCTAGCTTGCCAAAACAAAAACTCTATAATAAATGTGAGTGTCAGTAAAAAAGGGTTTGGCCTTTTGGTGAATATCATGCCTAATTTGAAGGGTTCACATTAGAAAATTCCATCATTATAACTGAGTTAAATTAGCCTTAAACTTTTGGAGACAGTAAACAAAGATCTGTTGTATTCTATCATTTCTGTTACAACCACAAGATGAAGGCACAAAAAACAGTGATGAATATGGAAGTAACCTAGAAGACAAGTGAGCTATGATGTTTGATTTCAGACATGTAAAATTATGGACTGCTGTCTGTAGTCAAGCTCCTCAATATTAAAGTTTATAAGAAACTATTTTGTCTTATCTATCAAATGACATATTTCTCTCATGCACACCTCCCAAAAGTAGACAAAACGAGTAACTACATCATGTTAGTGCATGAAAATGGTTGCCTGTGAGAAGCACTGTAAGAAAAGGAAACTTATATTGCATACATTGTAAGAAAAAATCTCTCGGCTCTGATTTTGCTACCACAGTGTTCTCTATATGCTTTCTTACAAAAATTCTGTGTGTGCTACATTTCTCACAGTATGGCCTCATATTAAGATGACAAAATACACTGATAGAAAAAAATGTTTTCATTGCTAACATATGTTATTGGAAGTTCATTCAGTTATTTTTAATCATTAAACCACTACCCAGTCATTTATCTTAATTTTAAACTTGCAGCACCACTGCCTTCTACCCTGGAGTCTGTTGCAGGTGTAGGGAGATTAATAAGGATCACAAAAGCCATTGAAAATATCTGAAACAGCAGCAATAGTAGCACATTTTTTACTTCAATTCAAGTTATCCTTTTAGCTGTGGATGATGTGATGTACTCCTGACACAAGGATATGGGATGGTACATACACAAACTGGGAGTTCTGGCAGACTTTTAAGCATCAAAGTTTTTAAGTATCGGTTGACTGCCAGCTGTGAACCAGGAATCAGGTCTTTCAGATGTTGCACTAGAAACCCCCTGGGACCTTCCTTCTGAACTACAAAGCTCCAAATCTTCAACTCAACTCCACTGGCAAGCACCAAGGTCTAACAGACCTGTAGAGTTAAACCGTTGGTGCCGAGGGCCTAATCTTCCAGCTGTACTCACCCCAGGGATTCCTGGCGTTTGACTAGCTCAGGTTGAGTTCCACCCAGTGCTCATTTGTGGCTGGAATGCATTAGTTTAGCTTTATACAAAAGGGATCTATTTCATGCACTCCAACACCACTCCACACTCTGAATTACAGCACTGCTAGCAGAGATGATGACAGCATTTACTCCAAAAGTGCATCCCTGATCCAAACTAAAACACTTCAGTGCCCCAAGGCTCATGAAGCAGTCTGTGTGGAACAACAAACGAAAATGAGATGCCTGATTTTTATGCACTGCAATGCCTTAAATTCTCCTATCTATCTGTGCAGATTTTTCTAGGGTACATATCCTTAAATCAGAAATATACTTTTGGTAGCAATACTCAACCATTGCTCAATTCTGCAGCATGTTATGTCCATTGGGCTTCATAACATTTTTCTAATTTAAATAACCATTGAAGCACACCAAAAAAATGGGAGTTCAAGCATCCATAACTTGCAGAGCTACATTTTGCCGTGATGCATCTGCTGTTCGATGTCTGCTGGAAAGTGGCTTTTAGTTTAAAGTTGTTATTATGTGTGGGCAAAGCTAAAAGGTGAAAGCCTTACAGGCGCCAGCAACAGATTCTGAAAGCCTAGATTAGAGTTTTGTAAAAAAAGGATGGAGAAATGCTTAAGGGCTGGAGGCATTTTCACCGTATCAGGAAATGGGGGGCGGGGGAGAGGGAAAAAAAGAAAAAAAAAGGAGATACTGATTTTTAACATCCCTGCTCTGCTCCCCTCCTCTCCAGCCGCTCTCCTTTTCTCCACCCATCCAGCAAAAGCAGCAGCAGCTCCTGCGGCGCTTCTCTCGCCTCCCCGCCCCGCACCCGGGTGACAAACGGCTCTGCGTGCCGGAGGCGGAGACCAGTTTCCATGCCAAAAAAAGAAAAAAGAAATTAAAAAAATAAAACGAGGAAGCCCCATCCGTTCGGCGGAATCCCCCGCACGAAAAGCCCCCTGCCCCCTCCCTGTCATGGAAGGACACATCCCCCACAGCCGTACCCTGCTGCCGGGGGCTGGCCCGCCCTCCCTCCACCTGCGGAGGTGTCTCCCTGTCCCCCATGACCGGACCTGCCCCCGGGAACGCCCGGCGCTGTCCTCGGGACAGCGGCCATACCACCGCCCGCGCCCGCTGCGCGGCAGCTGCGCTCCAACCGAACCGGCCTCGGCCGGGGCGGTGCCGCGGGGGGGCGGGGCCAGGGGCGGGGAGACGGGCTCTGACGAGCTTCTATTGGCTGAAACGACTATAGGCGTGGCCGGAGGCCGCTTCACTCTTCTGCTATTGGTGAGTGCAGACGTCAGTGCGGGCCGCGGGCGGCCCTGCGGCCAGCAGGGTCGGCTGAGCGCGGCGGGCGGGGAGCGCAGCGAGGGGGCGGCGGCGGCGGGCGGGGAAGCGCCAGCGGGCGCACTGAGAGAGGGCAGCGGCAGCACCGGAGCGCAGGTAGGGGAGCAGCGCCGGCAGCTCGCCCCGTGCCCTCTGCCCCCTCACCTGTCACCGCCGGGCTCTTGCTGCCGCCGCTGCTGCGGCGAGGCAGCCCCGCGCCTCGCCCCCTTCCCTCGGCTCACTGTCCGTCCCCGCTCCTCCCCGGCCAGCCGCGATTCCCCCGCCGCCGCTGGCGGCCGCCTGCCGTCCTCCTCCCACCCTGCCGGGGCCGGTCGGTGTCTGCGCCCGGCTCCGCTCCCAGCCCAGGTGCGCCCGAGGGGCCGGGAAGGGCCCGGGGTGAGGCTGCGGTGCCCGGCGGGGTCTGGCGGGGCGCAGGGTCCGCGGCCGCCGCTCTCGGGAGGGGCAGAGCCGGCGGGCGCGGCCCGCCCTCGGTGCTGCCGGTGGTGCCCCGCGGTGGGGGCAGCGGCCGCCCGTGGGATCCCGCCCGTGGGATCCCCCGTGGGATCCCGCCGTGGGATTCCGCCCGTGTCTTGCGCGAGCTCGCTCCGCTTCTTCCTAATACCTCCTTCCGTCGCACTGGAAGGGCTTAGGGCTTTTTCTAAAAACGATGCTCCTTAGATTATTATGATTTGGGGGAGGCAGTGTTTCGCTGTTGGGTGGATTTGGAGGTTTTTTTTGTGTGTGGTTTTGGTTTTTTTTTGTGTTGTTTTTTGAGTTTTTTTTTTTTTTTTTTTTTTTTGGTTTTTTTAAATTAGTCGCCCTGTTGCTGGGCTTGTGCGTTATCGGTGCCAGTTGTGAGAAAACGTGATAGTTGTTCCAAGGTAGGCAGGTGGTGATGGAGAGCATCGGAGGGGACAACACCCAGGAGAGAAGGCTGTTCCTCACCTCGAGCCGCTAGGAAGATGAGGGATGCCGGGATTCCCGTTGCTGGGCTATTCCTTGCTTCTGCTCTCAGCTTTCATCTTTTATATTGGTGGGTGAGCAGGGAAACCTCGGTTGCTCTCCTTGGAGTATATGGAAGGCAAAAGGATTTTTCTCAAGCAGGGTTTTGTGTGTCTGCAGCAATGCCTCTTCTAGGGCTGGAGGAGCAAGAAGCTGAGCTCCTGTTCCGTTCTCGTTATAGAAAGTGGGGGCTCTGCACGCTGTTGCTGCCGCTGGACTACTCCAGCCTTGCTCGCAGAGATGCTCCTCCTGCATCCTCCTGTCTGCATCGTGCAGTGCCGACCATGGCTGCGGCAGGTAGCTGTCGGAGGCAGCCACAGCCATAGTGAAATTAGTAATGATCCTGCATGTTCCTGGGTGCTGTGCCTCGGGCGAGGGAAGCTATTACCTGACTTGTACTCAGTAGGCTTTGTCAGGGTGGTAATACATTAGTCACGGTCATATCTGGGAGAATCGTGTATTACAAATGCATGTTTATCTAGTAAAGCTTTGGAAGGTCTCGAATAGGCTGTAAGAGAATGTGCGACGGAGGAGGGCAGGGAAAATCTATTGGCACACTGATAAACGCAGATCACAAGTTGCTCTGCAGTACTGCAGGAGAGAAGTTTAAAATTGTCCTCTTAGTTTCTTTTATTTTCCTCATGCCTCTGCTGTTTTGCAGAGAGTTGTTGAGCATCACCAGCTTCCAGTGTAATGAGCGGTCAAGTTATATGTGGCTAGCTGACACTGGCTCCTTGGCTAGTACAATCTACAAGTCCCACTTTACTGTCTATGTGTACACTTAACTATTTATTTCCCAGATGCGTTGTGTGTCAAAAACTAGCATTTCAGATAGTCTTTTTGGTTTGCCTAAAACAGCGTAATCATTAAGATTGTTCTTGTCTTATTGTGTGTGCTTTTAATAGCAAAAAGATCTGCAGTTGGTGAAAAAAATGCAAGCTTTTAAAAAAATATATTTGTGTGTAGTAGAAACACGAAGTGTCATTTTTAATAGGTGAATTGAATAAGAAAAGTATTGCCCTTTTCTATTATACAGGCTTAAATACTACCTCTAGTTGTGTGGGTGTTCAAAATTTCTCTCATTTTACTCGTTTGGCAAGAGGAAAGAAAATCTCCCCCTTTGTACTTCTGGCAAGATGTTCTTCAAAGAGAGATCTCTTGCCTCAAGAAGCCTCTGCATTGAATAACTCTAGTAAGACCTTGTTTGTCAGTATTTACCTAAAACTGTAGTATTTAGGTAATTACATCAGAATTGTGTCAAAATCTTGGTTGCCTTGATTTAGCTCCTTAGATTTTTCTAGCATGTGGAAGAGCTGGATGGCACATTACAGCTGGTGAAAGACCATATTTTATAGGAGCATGGAAAAATCTAAAGCTGTAGAAGTCAAGTGTTGCAAGGAGAAAATGCTATACCATGTTTTAGATCTTTTAGAGTTAATTTCAGTTGGTGTTGGACCTGCCATTGAATGCAGTTATCTTTGAAAATATACATGTAAAAAATACTCGCATTATACTTGTTTTTTTAACTTAACGTGGACAGTTCTACTGAATCTGATATATAATCCATAGTTAGTTTATGTTAAAGTTTTGGGTTTTTTACATTTTAGATTGAAATTCTATGGAAGCTGAAACTAGGTATTGTTTGGATACCTTTCGTCTGACTTTTAAATGAAAGTGACAATAAACCTGTTAATGTTGTGGCTGATGTGCCCGGGCTTACTTTTCAAAACTTGATATTGAAACAAAGAAATTGCAGATCCTTTTTATGTTCTCATAGATCCTGTCAGTTTAGTTGAATAATAATGGGGGAAACAATAGACTTGGAGATTTTACTACTGAAATGCATACTCTAGCTGTATGTTCCTAACAAAACATAAAGGATACATTTCATAAGCCTTTACCAGTGAAGCAGCTCCAGGGAAGTGTAAAAACTGTAAGATCAGTATAAAGATAGCCTCTTTATAAAACAGCGGTTTGGGTTAGTTTGGTGGAAACTGTTATTGGAGCAGTGATCTAATAAATATCATGTTCCAGTATTTAAAGGGTGGCTACAAAGAAGATGGAGACTCCCTTTTGCAAGGAATCCCATGGAAAGGTGAGAAGTGGTGGATACCAGTTGTTCCTGGGGATATTCCAATGGGACATGAGAGGAAAATTTTTCACAATAGGAGCAATCAACTGAAGGAATAATCTTCCCAGGAAACTGTTGGATTCCCCAACACTGGATACTTGTAAGACACAGCTGGAGAGGGTCCTTGGCCATCTTGTCTAGACTGTGCTGCTTCCAGGAAAGGTTGGGCCAAATGATACTTGAGGTCCCTTCCAACCTGGTGTTCTGTGAATTGTAGTCCCAGGGTTGCCTGACGCTAGCAGTGGCTATTTTTGTTGTTGTATGGAGCAAGACCGTGTGCGTGGGAGGAGAGCTGAGACTGGAAGTACAAGGTAGAATAACAGAATAATTTCTGTAAGCAGAAAACACCCTCTCTATATATATTGAA
The DNA here is from genome assembly GCA_030060385.1 of Muscicapa striata striata. Taxonomy (NCBI): domain Eukaryota; kingdom Metazoa; phylum Chordata; class Aves; order Passeriformes; family Muscicapidae; genus Muscicapa; species Muscicapa striata. The sequence goes on from JAREIS010000031.1 coordinate 4,783,429, forward strand.
AAGTCAGTTCAGTGCTGCTGTAAAAATAACTATTTATAATACTGACTATATATGGAAACTCTTGAAAACCGTTCACATGTAAGCACTCGCTTTCACTCTCTCTCAAAAGTATAACAGCAATAGAAATCTGGAGAGAAAAGATCTAACCAACAGTTTTGTCTAGGTACTATTTAAGTTCTGACTGGGATATGTGTTCTTTATTATGAGATCTTGTTTTGGTTATATGCTTATTGTGTGCAAAGTATGAACATGGCTCACAAAACAGGAATGAGAGAGAAGTACCCTGGAAATGTGTTGAGATGGAGGATAAATGAAGGCATTGTGTGAACTATGTGCTCATCATGTGAAAGGAACAAGAGTGCCTTATATTTGTCATAATTTCTATTTGAGGATTTTAAAGAATTTTAGTATTACCCATGAGCTAAACCTATAAACTCTACATTATTATCTTAGTTTTTACTTCAGAACATTATAATTCTCATGTTGTTTCTAACATGAGAATGATGAGTGTTTGTAATATAACAAACAATAGAATTAATTTCCTGTTCCGAATTCCATATTTTAACTCTGATACTTTAGTATCTTGATTAAGATTTGTTTGGGAATGGTCATGCCAGCTTTCTGTATTATATTAATTTTATAATAAGAATTAAAACAAACATTAGAACAATATATAAATTGAGGAAATCACATCAATGACTCTGTGTAGCAACATCAGCCCTGTTGCTGAGTCTCTGCGGTTTCATAATATTAAATGTGGATGAAGGAAAAATGTTACAGTTCTGAATGTTCACAAGACTAATGTATGCAGCTTTTAACAATATTTTTTAAAATTTAGAGCATGATAATATATTTCTTTGTCACTGTTAATGAAGATATTTTAGCATAGCAGCAATAGTTGTGCTAAATATCTTGACTAAGTCACAATGAAAGAACAAATTAGATGTAAAAGGTGCTGCATGACTTAAACTGTGTTGCTATAGAAATATTGCATATATTTTTTTTCCTCCCTTCTCTGAAGCAACTGTGAGAAGTTCAGTGGAAATAGGTTAGCTTTCAGATAATTTCCATGAATGTTTCCTTTAGGCAAAGTATCTTTCAGAAATGAATGTATGGGGTCTCAAGTTAGTTGTGTTCCTTTTCTCAGTCATGATATTTGAGATGTAAGTTAAGTTTAGCTCATGTGGAGTAAAAATAATCTATTGCTGTGTTTTAAAATGAGAAAAATGCATATGGATTAGTTATTATATGATGACTTTCTGTAAAACTGAACTGTTAGATCCCCAGAAGCTTTTAATTCTAGCTTTAGTGTAATTAAATTTATTTTTCTAACATTACTTCAGTAGAGATATTTGTGTGTTCCAGCTTGGCTTCAAATTTGAATTTCTAATACAGCCTTTTATTGGTAGAATTGCCTACTAGTGTCTTGAAATTTAATCCTTTAGTTATTAATTTATAATAGTAGGATAACTTAATTTAACACTGACACTTACTTGGAGAAAAGAATATAATCTTAACATGGTGATGTAGTTGGCATTGACAAGAAATACTTGCATGGCAATATTATAAAAAAAAAAAAAAAAAAAGGAGGGAGGGAAAAAACCCCAAAATGTGAATCAATTTTTAACTGAATCTTCAGTATGCCATCCACATAGAGCTCCATTATTTTGGTAAATTGTATCACTGTCTCTGTTAATGTGTTCCTACAGATGACTGTAGTTGTAGAGATGTTGATGGTAACACACTGCTGTATTCAGAAGGAAGGAGAGGATGTGTCTGCAAGGTTCAGTAGAATAAAATATTTATTCAACTATTAAGTATAAAAAAATATTTATTGAAGCTCAAATTTAAAACCAAAATTTTTTTCACTCTTCTCCTCTTCATAATTAAGTCTTAGTGTTTAAAGGTCATCCTGTATTGTAGGAACTGTACATTTATGAGTGAGTTTGGGGAAACAGTTTACACTTAATATGATTTCTGTGTAGAAGCATGTTTTGGCTGACTTCATCATCAAATTCAGGGAAGTTGGGATCCTAAAATGGATTTCTTTAAAGTGCCTACTAATTTCATGGTTCTTTGGGATCGCTATCTGGTCCAGAAACACCTGGAGTTTTCCAGTGTGTTTTTAGTTTGAGTTAGTGCTTATGAGCTGAGCAACTCTTCAGCTGTAAAGTTCTAATTTTTATGCAAAGTAAGTGAATGTACATCATTGAGGGCTTTTCAGTCTCATCACTTCTTGACTTCGAGAGGGTAGATCCTTCTGTTTGGCCAGCATGTGATATTCTGGGTGATATTTTAGCTTGTTAAACCAACCTGATTTCATGGCTGCAAAATAACTGCCAGCTTTTTAAGCTTTGTATTAGCAAGTGGGACTTTGTAATTCTATATATTTATCTTTAAAGCACAGAATCTTTTGAATTAAACTTGATAGGATAGTAAATATGTGTTTATAAGCTTTCTACTTGCTGCTATATTTTCTAATCTTAAGAAGGCCATATTTATTTTTTGGTGTACTTTTTATGCAATTCACTTCTCCAAAGCTCGCTGTGTTTGCCTCAGCATACATCAGCACTGTGCTGGTGTAGAGCAGAAGGTCCAGTGTGCCCTGAGTGTTGGGGGCTCATGATGCTTGGTGGTGTGTGCTGCTCTTCTTCTCTCCATTTCATCTAGATGCATTTCTAGGTGATGGTGAAGAGGATGGTGTTCTGGTGGAAGGATTTGTGTATTACCCTCTGCTGTCAATATTACCAAGCACACTGAGATTTGTTGTATCTTGCACATTGCAGCATGTCATGCTAATTGCAGATTTGTCACAGGTATTTTCAATAAATGAGTGTAGTGTAGTTTGGTCATTCTTCTTTTTTCGAGATGGTGAGAATGGTTTTTTTGTTTGTTTGTTTTGTTTCTGAGGTTGGTTGGGTTTGTGTTTGTTTTTGTTTGTTTGTTTTTGTAGGCTGCATTTTTGACTGTTACCTGAAATACTAATAGCAAAACTGAGGTGCAGGGAAGGTGGGGGCACATCATAGTTAGCTGTTCCTAAAGCTCTTCTTACAGTTGTTCTAAATTTCTGTTAACCTGCTGTGTTCAGTAAAACTTTCCAGTAGCTAAAAACAAATTGCAGGAAAAGTTTCCTTTTCTGTTTTTTATTTTGAGCACTTGGCAGCATTTTGTTTATTCCCCAGAGTCACTTAAACCCTCTCTACAAATATTTGTGCACATGGTGAGTTCAGCATGTGTTTAGCTTCAGTTGCATTGTTTATACAGAAGTGTATGCAGGATTAAGGCCCATCTGACTTTGTGACCCTTTTCCAAGGTCAAGAAATCTTAAAGTTGTCAAAACATATAGCAGCTTGTATAGTGTATGAAACTGTTTTAAACACATTTTAATTGATATTTCAAGTTGGTGTTTGAAGTAGTTGGTAGGCCTCTTGGAAACTCTTCAGTGTTTTCTGTTTGTGTAAATATAAATGTAATGATGATGGGCAGGAGATGGGCATAGGTTTGTAATACTTGGTGACAAGTTTGCTTTTAATGTTACATACCATTTGAGATGTAAAATGGTTTATTGTGCTTGTGGGCTGGGCTATTTGTGTATTGGATTATTCATCCAAAAGTTAAAGCTGTTTGTTAGTCAAAAACTAGACAATTGTCATAGCAATGACCGTAGCTGTAACTAAGTTTCAGTTGTGGACCTCAGAGCATATACTACGTTTAATCATAACCTTTTCTATTGCAAGATGGATGTTTACTGAAATGAGGCTGAATCTATTAATAAATATAGAATACTCTCTCTCCAACTTTCTACTGCTGTTTTTACTAGGATTGCGTAGGGTATTTTGAAGTGATAATTAACATCAGTGATGGAAAAGGGCCCTCAGGAGGTTTTCTAGGTAGATCTTCTGCTCAAAAGCAGTATTTTCCTGAAAGGGTGTTTATTCCTAAAATGTCAGTAGGAAGAAGTTGTGTAAAATTAAATTATTCTTCTTTTTCCAGGGAACATACGCTTGCCTGCTCAGCTAATTTTAATGACACTGTTGCATTTTTTTCTTTTGAGCACTTAAAAAGAGAATTCTAACTAAAATGAAGCAGATGTCTTTGGTGCAAGCAGGCTTCCCCCCCCACCCTTTTCTCTTGGCTCTGATCTGCCTCTATTTTTGATTCTACTCTTGATCTGCCACATTCACAATGTTGCCATCAGGTTGTTTGCTTAACCTTTGCAAAAATGCTTTCAGTATTCCTTGCTTTGCATGTTGGTCAAGAATGGAGTATTCCCAAATCCACCACTCCAGACATGTACACGTAGTATTCTGTTATCTACCTACATCTATAAGCTTTTTAAAAAAGCCAAAGTAACCCTCAACTCCCCTCACCTTAACTTATCCTTTTATGAAAACACCTACAATGAATCTGTGCTGGCTTCAGAAGTTTCATGCTTTAAAAACTTGAGTCTACCTTATGGACCTCTTCACACTTTCCTGATCCATCTGTTCATCTAGCACAGCTTCTTCTCAATCCCTTCACACAATCTTAGGCTGTTGAGATGCAAGACGCCTTTGCAGATCCTTTAATTGGTAGTAGTCTTTATTTTTACTTCTCTACTTCTTTTTGTATTTCTTGAAAAACAAAACAGATCCCCCCCAAAAAAGAAAAAAAAAAAAAAAGGACAACCTGAAAAAAAAAACCCACCCCAAAAGCTCATGCTGTCTTTCTCCTTTCCTTTCTGGCATTATTATTTCAAGGAATGTTTCAAATGACATGCCATTATAATGTTTTTATGCAACCATTCTTTTTCTCCTTAACTGTGAAATCTTGTTTGGTACAGCTTGTGTTTAAAGGCAGTTATTTATGGAGCTCTGTGGCTGCACATCGTGATGTACAGTCAGTAATGTGTTGATCCGGTAAATCTACAGACTGAAGCTACTACTTTATGCAGTACAGCCTAGTCTAAAACAGAAAACCTTGAAGTAAGGAGTGGCTAGTGCTGATGAAATGCTTTGTGGAACAGGTGGGACTTCAAAGTTTTATTTTAGTTTGAGGGAAGGTTGCTTATGCAATTGTTCCATCTGTCCATCCATCTGTCCATTAGCCTGTCCTCCCACCCTGCCAGTAACTTCTGAACTGCTTGCCCAGTTCCTGGTTGACATTGGCAGAAGGGCAGTGTTCTCCAGCCCTGTTGCATGCATGTACAGGTCCGACAGAAACAGGCAGATGGTCGGAGAAGAGATTGGGCAAGAAATGGGGAACCCCAGTCTGTGTGACTGTGGCTGGCCTGTAGTAATAACCACACTGGCATTTACTGCCTTTTGCTAGGCCAGTGTGCATAGGAAAGGTCAGATGGAAAGTGGGAGAGTCATGATGCTGCTGCAGTAGGTTACTGCATGTGCACAATTGGGTGGAGGTCACAGGGGTGATAATTTGGGGATGTTATTCTAGGTGGGAAGCAAGGGTATTCTCATGGATGGTCATGGACCCAGAGTTACTGTGGGAGACCTGTTTGATGGTCTAACTTAGGTTTTTAAGAGTTTCCTGTCTTAAGGGAGTTGAGGAAAGAGCTGCTTGGCTTAGACCCATCATCACGAGCAAGGAGGAATAGGAGGCATAAAAAACATCATCTGATGTACGTGAGTAAGAGGTTGTACATATCCTATAAAGTCAGTGACAGAAATGTGAACTTGATGAAGGAAGAAGGCTGTCAGCCAGCCAGGAGGAACTTCAAACACAGAACCTCATATATAGAAACAAGGCGGATTAGAGAGAAAAGAGATGCTGTAGCACAGCAAATCAAATTGAAAGAATTGAAATATTTCTTGAAAAGATTGGAGGGCTCAAATGTTTTTTCAGCTTAGGATTTAAAGAGATCTGTAGCTTCAGCACAACAAATGTGTTGCTTGACTGTCTTTAAAAACTTTACTACTGGTATAAATAAAAACAGGTTTCAGTACGAAGGTGACAGTGTGGGATGCCCACAATAATAGTAACAAAACAGTATTTTCAGAAGGTGAACCATGACTCTGCTTTTCCCAAGCAAATAGCTATTCCTGTCATTTGGAGATCATTAAATCTGTTTCAATAAATTCCATATACATTGACGTTTCAGTTGCCTAAGGCTCTGTGAGTGAACAACATATCTGAGAAAAAAAAAAGGCCTGGCCTTCCATCTATTAACCTAGTTATTTTTAAATTGCTTCTGCTGACTCAATAATATTATGTGATGTAACTCATAGAAAAAAAAATTCATATATATTTGTAATTAATGTGTTTGAAACTTAAGATTGTTTAAACTATAAGTTTGTATGCTTGCAGATGTTTGTTTGGTTTTTTTTCCTTCTGAGATAATTTGCATTTGTTTGTATAAACCACTGTAAAATACAGTGACTAAAATTGGATTGCAAATAATATGTATGGATGAGGAGAGATAGGAAGATACTTGTATTAAGGTCAAAGTCTGCTTGCCTTTGATCATACAAACTACTGAACAGTCTGGGAGGCTTGGAGGCCTATCTTGTATTTTTCCATACCAGTAAAATGGGTGACCTTTTGTTTGACTGTTCCAGTTATAGTCACTTAAAATAACATTTGAGCTATTGTTGGCCGTTTCAATGAAAATGGGAGGAAGATCAAGCTTGTTATCTTGCTGCTCTTCAAAGAAATTAACTGAGAGGAGGTATGCTGTCCTTAAAGAATTAGTTGACATAAAGCTTCAATGATAGTGAGAAGAGATTGTTCAGTTATTGAAAAAAAATAAATGAACAGTTTACACTAGCAAATTAAACCTTTTTAATAGCTCAGATTGTAATAGAATTTTAATAACAATTGTAAGTTTCACTTTGTGACTATAAAAGTATTTTGGAATTTTTCTTGCTCACTTTCTGACATTTTCATTTTTAAAAATCTCTCTGTAACTTGTGAAGTGCAGAAATAGTTACAACATATCAGTTCCCACCAAATTTCCAAGTCCCATGGACTTTTACCAACCGAAAACCATTCTGATCCCCAAATTTGTGGACTAATTTTTTGTATGGAATATTCAAGGTTGATGGTGTAGGGCATGAAAGTAATGTAATGAATGCAGGAATGTAATGCATGAAAATAAGAACGTTTTTATGCACTTTTGAATCTCAAAGGTAAGGGCTGTATGATGGGACCCGCAGCCTCATTTGTTCTGGAAGTTGCTGTACAGATTAATGACCCGACCACTTCTACTTCACCTGTTGTGAATGTAACTAATATTTAGAAAGGAAAATACAGTATATTTCTTACCCTTAAAGCTGGTTTTGCATACAATGCTGACAATGAAATAGTGGAAGCTGGGTTGCAGTAGTGAAATGGAAGCAGGGATGAAAGCAAGACCATTCTGTAGAGCATATTTACAGATTTTTCATCTGCTGTGGAGCCCTGACATTGAGAGAGCCATGTGTTGGGTAATCTGGAAAACTATGTGTGTTATTCTGGGCCATGTGATGCAGAAGGGTCTGGTACAAGGCTGTGGTGAGAAGTTGCCCCTGTGGATATGGCTCCCACTGGCCTGGAATGTTCCTGCTCAAGGTGGAACACCAGATGAACATTATACCACACTACAATGCCATACTGCCCAAGTATGGCTTTATAGTGTGGATAGCAGTCCTTGTGCTGTGTTGCTAATATCTGAGAGGATATGTTGTGCTAAAGATTTAAATTGGGGAGCTGCAGATTCAGATTGATGTTTAATGTGTGGGATTTGACAGCTCGGTATGTAACATATATATTTGTGTAATGTTAATTTACATCTTTTTAGTCATTTAATGGTTCATTCATATCTCTTGGGATGAAAAGCCAGTCCACCTGTGAAGCTGAAATAAGTGGATCTTATTTGAGATGCAATGATAGATAAAGATTAAAATGGACCTTTAGGATCAATTATATTTGTGAAATGCAAGGTAAATTTTTTCCTAGCATCTTTTTCCTTCCCTAATAGACTTTGCCATTTTATTGAGGAACTGCAGGAAAGATTAAATTACATGTGGCTGATTGTGGTGGTGAAATTCTTTGCTGTAAATCAGAAATAATTTTGAACGTGATGTGAATTGCTTAATATCTGCAAATGCCTGGTAGTTACATAGAACAGATTTTTGGCATGCTACCACAGCAGAAGTGGCATCATAGTATGCTTTAACCTGAAGTTTGAATCTGGAAGGAAAATAATGAAAGCTGAGATAGTTCTCAACATTTGATAACCCTCCTTTTGTTGCCAGCAAAAGCACAAAGATGTTACTGTGGTGTAGTGTGCACTCACATTTAGGTTCTGTAGGGCTACTGGTAGAACAGTAAATGGTGCTGAGCACTTAAGTGTCTGTAAGCTAGATAATGTCCTGTTATATGTGCTTTAATATTAACTTTGAGTACAAAAATGTACAAAAAATCACCATTAATGCTCTACAGTTTCATTATAAATCAAGCGATTAAATTGTTTGTTACCAAAAAACAGATTATTTTAAATTACAGAATGCCTTAATGGAATATGTGAGTAACAAATAATACCATGCTAAGAGCTTATTTTCTCCTGGTTGTATGCTTGGTTGTTGTTTTGTTGTTTTTGTCATCTCTTCAAAATACATGAGCTGAAGAGAAATTGTCCAAAAGGCATATAGATTACTGGAACATGAAGAAATGTTTTAAATAGTATTAAAGACAGTCATCTGGAATATGTACATACTGAAATACTTCAATTTGATAAGTCTTTTTCCATTTTCTCTGATCAAATGAAGACAAGTAGGCATTCTCTTTTAAATATTGTTCCCTAACAATACAGAATAGAGTAATGGATGTTGTGCTTATCACTTTTATTATAACTCAAGATTCTTTCTAATAATTCCATCTGAGGAAAACAATACTGCCATTTAATTAGAAACAAAACCAAAGGAAGAGGAGAAACAGCTCAAACTAATCTAAAAAAAAAAAAAAAAAAAAGATGAAAGCAGGAGTTGGTCAATTGCACTGCAGTACCTAAGAGAAATGTAATGCTTCTGAAGATGAAACATATAAAATAAGTTTCCAAATTGATTTAAAGTTAAGATGTCAGTAGTGCAGGGGCAAAAAACTGTGCATGTGCCAGTGCTAGCTATTTATGGTACAGATGTGACTGGAGTGCTAAAAAATGGTGGAATATAAGTCAAGGTAGCAACTTCACTAAATTCCAGGTGAGTAAATTCTAGGGTGCAACCATTGGTGGCTAAGGGTTACTTTGGTTCAGTACTATGCTCCTAAAATACTGTGAGCCCAGCATACCTAAATTACACTCTATAAACACTGTTAAACATGCATCCTTATGACCCTTCCCTTTCACAACAGAAGAATTACATGAAAACAGGAATTTATCCTTTGGTAGTGAGAAACCGATTTAGTGTTGGGTAATTAAGAGTTACTTACTTGCATTTGTTCTTTGATGAAAGCTGTATTTTTTCTATCAGCATTTTTGAGAGTCCATGTTCCAAACTAGTAGTCTGAGCTTTTTGTTTAAAAGTCTGCTGGAATTGTGGGATATAATACACTGCCCTCTGTGCCTTCAGGGAGTTTAGGTAATAAAGGATTGTGTACCGTGCTGACAGATTGTTCAGAGTTACTAAGTGGAGTAAATAAAATACATTAAATTTGGAAAGAATGGGAAAAAATAAAAATCTGTGCTTTATAGGAAGTTGTGCTGAGCATGACCTGAAAAGATACTTTCCATGAATGATCTTATTTAATTGCCTTGTTTTGCATGTTTTCCTTTAAAAGATTTGTGAAACAAGGTGGAGAAACACAAACTGGAGCAAACCTTGAGAAAACAGAAATCTGCACAGCGTGCTTATGCTTCTTGGTATAAACTGTGAACATTCTGGGCTGTATCTGAAGTTGCTATGTAGTTTTCACCTTTGTTGCTTGGCTCTGATCAGGATGGCACCTTCTTTTATTCCTCACTGTTCATATGCTGTTGCTTATACAGTTCTAAGATAAAAAAGTGGTCAGTGTTTTCTTCTGCACTTATTTGTAATGATTCTTTTAGTTAAACAGTATAATAATCAAGTAGTCCTTTTGCAAAATAAACAACAGGATTTTCCCCAATTATCTGGTAATGCTTTTAACTATCCCTCTATTATAAGTATTTCTTGCAGCAGAGGCACAGCTTAATGGAATTGGAGCTGAAGGCTGTGAACAGCAATAGTTTTCATCTATTCTACTTGTACCAGAAGGTAGAGGTTAAGTGGAAATGAGTTTTGCTGGTGCTGGTGCTGAGAAGCACAGCAAAATTATACTGAGGAGATGTTTTAGACAGATTGTGCAGCTTTGTCAGTGACATGAGATGGGATGTTCTGAGCACTGCTCAGTGTTCCTGCCCTTATCTCTGTACACAGGAAGTTGTTTGGAACTCCTTAATTTTCTCCTTTTTCATAGTGAAGTTCTTGGTTCAGCATTTAAGAATACAGAATAGAAACCAAACCTGAAAGGTCTCCCTAGGTTATAGACTGCTTTTAAGATAGAGTACTGAGGTATGCTGAACTCTTTTATTCAGTGATAATTGTCATTTCTCCCTGAAGTTCCAATAATATCCTTCACTGTTTTGTCCATTTGTATGAAAGAAATTAAAGCTATTCAACTGCATAATGCATTTGTTCTTCTCATTGGGACACAAAACCCCACTATGATTTCAATAATATTTTTCTCTTGAAGACTAAAGGCCTGGTAGTAATTAAGTCATAATTACATAAACTTTGCATTTCTAGCTTTGGAGTTCAGTTGAACTTACGTAAAAATAAAGAAAATAAAAAGCAAAGCAATAATTGATGAATGAGGTGATGGGATGTGGAAATACCAAGAGGGGAAGCATTGAAGCATTGCTTGCAAGACTGGGGGAGGAGGGGGACGTGTGTTGCTGTAGTAGATCTATAAACACATTTTAAAATACTGTAATGCAGAAACAGCAGGCGAACTTGCTTTTTCAACAGTGGGAAATACACCTTTAATGAGATCTGCTCTTCCTCTCTGTTTTGCAGACAGCCTAATCTCTGTAGTTCTTGGGTTTTCCAGTGTGGGTTATTCTGGGCAATAGGCTTCTACAGTTCTGGAATTTTTGGGTGGAACTTCTGCAAATGTTGCAGGAGATTAGAGAAAGGAAGGAAAAAATTGTGTTTGGGGAAAAAATCCTGGTGAAATATCAAGATCTACGCTTCTGGGGTTTTCTTACCATTTAAGAACTTCATGTTTAGATGCCAGTTGTGAGCTGTATCAAATGGAAACAGAAAAAAGCCTCAGTTTGCACTTCATTTATGTTCATTTTCACTAGAGGAAAGAAAAGCATAAACTCAATTCAGTCCATTTCTGTTTCTCTGAAATTTCTAGCCTTATGTAACCCTGAAGTGAAGCCTACCTCTTTCTTAAACAGCATTACATTCTTATAAATAGTACACTTGTATGATAGAGAAATACTGTGCATATGGCTTATAAATGTAAGATAATCTTAAGAGAAATCTTCAGTGTTACGTGGGGTTTTAAACTCCTTGGTTTTTTTCTTTCTCTGCCTACTTTTACTCCTCAAATAGGGTTTTGAAGCTCTTCAGTTGAAGTATTAAGAAAACATAATTTGAAAATTATACTGAACTATGTCTTATCAATTGAATGAAAGAAAAAAAGTAATGAAACTAATTAGCTAATTGTTTTTTATTATAGCTGATGTTCTAATAGTTACCCTTAGATATTTGCAATACACAGTCACAGTCACAAGAATAAAAAAACTCTAGCCTTGGTATTTTTGAAAGGTATGTCTGTGATAGCTTATCCATAATGGTGACAGTAATAAAATGAAGTAGAACTATTCCCTGAAGTCTTATTTACTGTCTAATATCCCAGAAAACATAGAATAATGCAAGGTGTATATCCCAAATTAACTGACTTGAAGTTGATGCGCAAATTCTTGTTTCAGATAAGACAATAGCACATTGATCAGGTACTCTGGAAGAAAGGAACATGGAAGAAATCATTCACCTCTAGAAGACTGATACCCATATGTAAAATTGACACTATTTGCTAGGCTCTGCTGGTGGGTAGGAGGTGTAGGAAGTTCTACTTTGTTAGTAATCTTCTACAAATGAAAGCTCTACTGTTATTCTGCTGCACTTCCTGGTGGCTAACATCTTAATATATGGTGGAATTAATGAGGTTAGCATCAGCAGGTTTTAAAGCTTATTGGTTTTTGTAAAGACATATGACATAAATGGAAATCATACACATATGAAATTGTGCTTTCTGTTACTTGCCTGAGAATGAAAATTCATTTTTACTGCCTGAAGAAGTATGTGATAGGAGATCATGTGACAGTGTCTTCAATATTAGTCTTTTATCTATGTTTTCTAGAACTGGGTCTATATAATACTTGTTCATGCTGCATATTTATGGCAGATACAAGATGTGGCAAAGAAAATATATTATTTACGATCAGTTCTTTTTGCAGGGCATTGTATTTGATGGGGAGTGTAGAATTCTGTTGTTAATCATTTTTGTATGCTAATCAATGGAAATAAATTGAAGGAGATCAGAAAATACTGAGAGTGGTAGTTCCATATTGTTCTATGCTTTTGTATCAGGTAAAGAAATGCTTTCAAACCAGAAATAAACGTCTTTTCCTTCTCAGGAAGACTTCCATATTAAAACAATTTAATTGTAACCCTTAATGAGTGTTGAGATTAATGAATCAAGTAATCTGTACTTCTTAAACTACTGAAAACACCCTATTCAATTTCCATTCTAGTTCAATTTAAACTGATAAAATTACACTTAATAGCTATCAGATCAGTTTTACGGTAGTATATTTCAAAAAACTAATGTCAAAAGGTAGTAGGTTTTTTCAGTGTTGCAAATCTAAAAGAAAAAGGCAAAATAATTATTTGAAGGCATAAGCAGATAGTGGATGTTCTGTTTCTGCTAGTAAATCTAAATGAGAATTTCACAGCATTAAAAGCTGCACATTTTTGAAGCAATTGAAAGGAAGTAAGGGAATTATTAGAATCATAAAATATTCTTAATTGGAAGGGACCCGCAGGACACCTCGAGAATCCCACCATGGACCTGAGAGTATTGTCCAAACACTTCCCAAGCTCTAGCAGGCTTGGTGCTGTGAGCACTTTCCTGGGGAGCTGTTCCAGTGCTCAGTCACCCTCTGGGTGAAGAACCTCTTCCTGATCTCTAATCTAAATCTCCCCAACACAGGATTGCCCCATCCCAGGTGCAGAACCTGGCACTTTCTCATGTTAAACTTCATAGGGTTGGTGGTTGCCCAGCCCTCTGATTTGTGCAGATCTCTCTGCGGGGCTTCTCTGCCTTCAGAAGTCAACAGCTCCTCACAGTTTTGTATGATGGGCAAACTTACTTTTTGTAAATATACAAATGAGTATAAATTTTGAATATTGAATATAAATTATATTGAATATAAATGCACTAAGCAGGCTATTTTCCCTTCTCTCCCTGCCCTCCTCAGCTCCCAGAGCTCAAATTTGTCCTTGTAGCTGGATTGCTACACTTTAACAGCACTCTGGTAAAATGAGGATAATCACTCCTGACTAGATGAACTCATTAGAACACAGGTAAGTTGTGACTACAGCTATAACTTAATAATTTTTGAAATTTCTGGGTTCCTGTGTTCTTTCAGATAGATGCCACTTAGCAGTGTTTTCAGTATTCAGTGAAAGCAGTCTAAAGACATGGTAGAATGGAATGCTTTAATTGTTCTGCACTTCATGTGGGCTATTGTGGGTGAAAAATCTTTTAGCCTTGTATTAGTTTCTCTGGCATCCTAACCTTTTCTGTTGACAAGTACCCACTTTAGGTTCTTGAAATAAGGTACATGATTTGTGGCCTTTCAGTAATGAATGTGACATTTTTAGAAAAAAAAAATATTTTGAACATATGGCTGATTTATTGCTCAGTCATTTTCAATTAAATGTTATGACTTTTGGTTAGCTGAGGCACTTTGCTTTTTAGCTTGTTCTGTTCTGTAGAGTGATATTCTTTTTACTGCTAAGTAAGGCTAATATTAAACCTATTAGCCTTGAGTAGCTAGTGAACTGCCTTAGTCTGCCACAGATCAGTTTATGATCCATCCAGAAATATGTGTGTAAGGATGATAACATCAAGGTTGAGCTAAACTAGGTTTTAGTTGCAAATCTGTATTTGGTAAATTATTCTTGTATTAAATTACTCTTCTTTTTCCAACTGTCTTGTTGTCAACATGACATGGTATTAATGCTCCTTTTAGTTTCTGGGGTATTTCGTTAAATAAACATGGTTTTGTCAAAATGAACAAAACAGGGCTGTACTGAAATCTAGATCTGAGAAAGCGATTAGATCATTCGAAGACCGTGAAAACAATACTATGTTTGGGGGCTGTGTCTGTATAGGGAGAGTCACTGGGAGAATATTAAGGGTTGTCCTTTTCTGCTTGGAGCAGTCTTATACTGTACTCATTATTACCTCCTGGCTGTTGGCAGAAACTACATGCTGGATTTGGTAAACTTGTGGTCAGTCAAGTGTAACCTTTTTACTGTTCTTGAAAGATTGGATCTTAGTAAAGCTTAATTTTTTAGGCAGATAACAGTACTTCATATAGACTCTTAATATGTGAGTAGAACCACAAATATTTAAAATACCTATGGTCTGCAGGTCTTACTAGTGTTAATGATTTACTTCTCATTTAAAGAAACAAGGAGCATCTAAAGATATGTAGCCCCCACCTCTTCTTTTTATTTTTATTTGATGTAATATTTAATGAAACAGTTTTATTTGATGTAATATTAAATGTTATAATAGGCACGATACCTACAAATGGACATGCTTGTACTAGGGCTTCTTCCTCCCCAGGTGTCTGTCTGTGAGGAAAAGCTGTTGAGCAGTTCTTTAATATGTGGATATAATTAGGTAGCCTTTGATTTGTACCTTGTCCGTCTAATTGTCTAATTGTAAAAGTTAAGTAGGGCAGGCATCAGTTTTGAAGCAGAGTTGAAAATTTTAAAATTAATTTTCTTAGGGCTGTGTTTTTTGCTGTGCCAGGGCTGACTGTCCCTGTATGCTGAAATGGGAGCGGGATATTAGATGGGACCTTGTAAGCAAAGAGTTTTCCCTGGAGTCTCATCTTACCAGTGTGGTGAGTAGGAGAGATAACAGAATCCAGTCTTTCTTCCTTGATTACAGGAGACCATCCTTTCTAATTTGAACCACTGTTGCTTAGTATATTTGTATACTCCAGAGAAATCATAAGTATGGTTAGAGTTAAGCAAGCAATGAAAAGGCTAAAACCTGTTGTTCCTGTGGGAATGGAAATACATAGTCTAGTCCTTTTCAGTAACTTCTCACTGAAACCTTTTCTCTTCTTTGGTGTTCTAAGTGGTAAACTTTTTCCCATCCATACTGCCTCTCCACAGCACATCAAGACTAAAATCCTATGGAGAACCTGAATCAGTGATGCATTTTTATGTTCAGTTCTAAGTGGGATGATTTTCCTGCTTGTAGGTCTGAGATTTTGTTGCATTATATCATTGTATTCTCCTAATTAACCAGTGTTCTGTCCTGGCTTTTTAGACTTGACAATATTTTTGTAATACTAAGTAGAGGATAAACAGCTAATAAATCATTTTCTATACAAATGAAACAACAATTGAGGCAATTTGCCACTGGTGAGGCAAACACAGGTAACTTGGAATGTCATGAGGAGTAATTTCTGGCTGTATGCAACTTCAAAGGGAGTTAACTTGTATCTGTGTTTCATTTCATTGTCCCAAAGGAAGATGGCACAGCTCATACTGCTTTTTCCAATAAAGAAAGCTAGCCTGGTAAAATAATTTAATTCCTGGGGCCTCTGATAGAGATTTTAAGTGAATGGGCTATTCCTTTAGTATTATTAGTGGCTTTGGTGATGGAAAAAAAGTTGCAGAAGTTTAATTGCTGAACTATCCCTTAAATTCTCAGATATTTTTGTATTTCTGTTTGTTACAGTAACTGCTACATGACACAACAAATTGGTTAATTTGATGTTGCGAGTGTGGGGAATAAAGAAGCAACGTTATATTTTTTTTCTTTTTAATTTTTTTTATTAGAAAGCTATAAAGACATCTGAAAATTCAGGAAATACTTCATGTTGCATTGAAAGAGGGAACACACAATTCACATTTTGCAAAACAGGTATCTGAGCCAAGATTAGCAATACAAGGTTAAAGAACTGTCTTAATTTAGGCAAATTTAAAGGGACTGTGTATGGAAAACATAATGTTTAGAAAACTGCTAGCTGCCTTGAAGTGTGGGCAGGAGCAAAGGAATATCTCAGGGCTAAAGAGGATTTTGGCAAATTAAAATGTAGGCATTGAACATGGACACTATAGAACAAGCAAGCAATAATAAAATTTTGCACTCTTCTTTTGAATTTGGGCAGTTACTTCCTGTTGTTGTGTAATAAATACCCTCAGACACATCATCACTATAGTTTGAGATAACTCCAAAGGTGTCAAAGAATCACGGAGTACCTGAGGCTGGAAAGCCAAACCCCTCTTCTGCAGGGTCACCCTGAGCAGATTGCCCAAGGACCATGTTCTAATCATGTTTTGAATATCTCTGACATGAGACTTTGCAGCCTGCTGCAGTTCAGAGCCCTCCCCACCCCACACATGCCTTTGTGGCAGTTCATGCCCTCTTCTGCTTGTCCTTTCAGGGACATCTCCAAGAAGAATCTGGGTTTATTTTCTTCACAGCCTCGTGTCAGACATTTAAACACTGGGAAGATCCCTGTCTGGTCACCTGTCTGAAGTCCTTGGCACCCACTGTAGGGTATTGGCAAGTGGCAGCACCTGCTGACTCATGAGACCACTCTGAACACTTGAGCATTCCTGGAGCTGCTGTTTCAGCATCTCAAGCTGAGGGCTTGTGCAGTTGCAATTCGTACTGCCTCTCAGGTTTTTAATTCAAAAACTTTGACTATTTTGATTCTTAGAGCAATTAAAAAAATTATCATTAATATATTTTGGATCTTCACTAAGTAAAGGTATTTTTAAAAGTGAAAGTTCAAGGTGTTTGTGTATGTAAATACTTCACAAAATCCCGTAACTTTCTTCAAATAACCTTGAAAAGTAATCTGCATCTATACATCACTGAACTGGTTGCTATACTTCATTTGGTTTTCAAATTTGAAGGAAAAGAAAATTTCTGTTCTACAGCTTGAGATGAGCCCTGCTAATTTTGCTTGAATTCTGCAAGTCCTTTGGATAACTGAGGAGAATTTAGAGAATTTTTTTTTTCCCCAAGCCTTGAGTGAAGTTCACAGATGTTGCTGGTGCAGTTACAAGCAATGTTGCTCAGCAGTTCTTAATCTGATCACAGTACCGTATCCTTTTTAGTCTCATGAATGCATTGTTCAGCTTGCAGTTGATTAATTCATTGGTAATCTTCTGCTTATTTTCCATTTCCGTGGGTTAATCTTCTGAATTAACAAAATGAGAAGAAGAACATCAAAATCTTACTGATTTGATCATGATGGTGAAAATGAATGAGAGTCCACCACAGAAACTCTTCATGCTGGTTTTTCATCTTAGACATGTGAGTTGCTATAGATTCTAGTTATGAACAAGCCATGTTATTTTTTGGGAGATTGCCATGGTGATCAGGTGGGTTGTGAAGCACACTGAAGAAGTAATATACCTTTTCCCAATTTATGAGCTTAGAAAAAAAGGGGAATTTGGGAACTCCCAATAATCTCAAGCTATCAGGATTTTTCCTTTCTTGCCAGTACCATTCTACTGTTGGTAAAACTGTAGGGGGAGGGAGCATAGTGGCCCCAGTGTTATTCTGACAGTGTGAAATTTGTGAACTCTTGGTTGCTCCTATTTGAGCTTGTGGAGTGTCCTTACTTTGCAGGTGCTGGTGGAGCTTGTCCAAGTAACTAGGAAACCTCTGTAGCCTTCTGCCAATGTCTTAATTTTTAATACAGGACTTTATAGCCATTGCTGGAATTGTGGGATTTCTCAATGAGCATGTTTTTTTACCAGTTGACCTTCTTGGCCATTTCCCCTGTACCTCTGAAGTGCACACAAACCAAGTAGCATGAAGGGAACATAAGAAAAATTCTTTACACCCAGTTGAACATTTTTTTTTATTTATTATCTCCTCCTATTGCTATAGCAATTGGTCCAAGAACTCTTGGATTATGCTGTTATTGAAATTTGCTTGTAATTACTGAGGCTGGCATGCAAGGAATAATGTCTGTTTCTACCAAACTACGGTGTATTTAAAGTGATCATTATTAGTGTGGGGTAGTACAGTGATCTGTTGATCAGTTGTTGCTATTGGTACAGAAAGAAGTAATTAATATTATTCTGGCTGCAGCATTGGTTTAATCTGCTTAGATGTCCATTTATTCATGCAATACTTGACTGTTTACTCCTAAAGTAGAGTTTAAAGGTATATGGAACTGAATCATATGGAAGGGGATTTAATACAGTAAAAATACTTACTGTATATAGAAGCAATGAATTAGACTTGAGAGGCTGTGCTAGAGTTGCTGTGGGGAATAATATTATATCTATCATAAAGTAAATTGTTATTGCTCTGTATAGAAAAGCTCAGCACGTGTGGTAGAAACGAAGCCTTTTAACTTTGATTTGCTTTCTTAAAATGAATGCTATCCAAATTAACAAGACCTTACTGTCTTTGTGAAGGTTTATAGTTTGACCTATAGAATTAATAGTTACAGTAGTCACTGAGGTGATTGATTATTATTATTATGTGCTGGGTTTTTAAGGTATGCATCATGCCAGACAATTTGTAGTTAGTTTGAAGAAGATAGATGATTATTTGGATCACTCAATTTTTTTTTTTTCAGGAAAAAGTGTGTAGAGAAAAATATGAGTTCTGAAGAATTTTCTATAAAAACTAATACTAGGATGGAATGCAGCCTTAGTGCCAGTTTACTTGTGTGCTCTGATGCAAACTGATTTGCCTATCAAATTGAAGTGGCCCAATGAGATAGGAACTAAGAGAAATATCAGTGCAGTTCAGATTGAGATACAAAATCCTAAGTTATATTTTGCTGAAATCTAGGTTAATGAAAGGCAGTATTCCCAGTATTTAGCTGGTGTAGATGATCAAATATCTTTTTTCCAAGGCTTACATTTCAAGTTTAAATTTAACTAAGCTGCTAAACAGGTTCCCTGATCTATATTTAAGCAATATTTAACAGCTAGGATGCTGGTTGCAAATACCATTCTTTTAATGGTTGAGTAGCATTTCCCTTTTCACAGGAACACAAAAGTAGTTCCAAAATTGAATATGGTAACTTCAAATTAAAAAACAGAACATCTAAATTTTATTAGGAAAATGTGCAGTCACAAGTATTCCTTTTGGCTTCTTCATTTGCTGTAGAGAGATACTGTTACGTGATCCCTACTGATCATGCTGATACAGAGAGTGATGCTAAACCTTAAGAGAAATAAGTACGGTGGATAAACACTGAATCACTTTTTCTTGGCAGCTATACAAATCCAATTATCAATATTCATCTGCAGGGTTAATCCATGAAGCAAAATTGGTTAGTGCTTTTCAGGGTCATGAAAGGCAACATGGCATCACCCAGAAATGAGTTTTGAAGGCTCTGCTGGGAGAATATACTGAGTCTCTACTTAGTACAAAACAGTATTAAGAGTTTCTTCTCAAGCTGTAGATTTATTTTTCTTGTGACAGAAGAAAACCCCATTACTGTAAAACATTTTAGAAAGCCCGAGAATCTGTGATAAAAGTGGATATAAAGGGCTTGGGTTTCTAGGGGCTTGTCCCAAAATCAATTTTACTAATGAAACTTCTGCTCCCTTCAGGTAATCCTGAAAATGTCCTACCAAGTAAGCAACTGGCAGTCTTCAAGTTAAATTACATGCACATCTGTTTTAAGTCTGTATCAGTTTTCTGATCTAAGTTTTGTGGTAAAGAAATTAAACCCATGAAATACCTAATGAATTGTAGTACTTCAGAAGAGAAGGGAGTGGCTCCCCCACCCCATATGTAGGATTTGAAACACTTTCCTTATAATTGCCTTCATTTTGCAGCTCATTATCTTTCCCTTTTTTTTCTGTTGTTGGGCTTTTGTTTGGTTACATTTCTCCTTTTTTTCACTCTTTCCTGTTGCACTAGAAACAGCCAATCAGTTTTTGATTGCAGATCTCTCTTTATTAAAACTAGCAAAAGTAGTATAGCCTTGATATTGCATTAACTGATGTTTTGATTTAATCTGCTTTCTTTTATTTCACTAAGTGAAACTTCTGAATCAGCGGTATTTTGCAGGAAAGAAATGCTTGGGTAACTGAAACAGGCTTCTTAATATGGCCTTAAACTTATGGACAGACAACAGTTTAAGGAATTTTAAAAAACCCAACGAAACACCAAACCCCACAAACAAAAAAAATCCGAACAGAAAGCCTAGGTCCTGGTTCAGTGTTTGTGCAAGGTGTGGGGTTTTTTACTTTTTCGTTTTTTCAAGACCACTGCCTACAATCCTTGGGCTCATTTTCCATCTTTTAAAAAAATTAATTTAAAGATCAAGGCATATACATTTTAAGCAATCTTTTGTTTATCTTGCAGTGCCAGGTTTTTTTTTTGTAACTGAAAGGAAGAGTGACACCAGTTCCACACTATATATCATACTGAATCCATCCCTTTCTGTTTATCTCAGATCTCTGCTTTAAATGGAATGAAGCCTTCATGAATATCATGATTGTCAGCTTGAAATTTGTAAATTTGAGAACTGAATGCTGTAACAGTATTCATATTCTGTGATAGATACAGATCTGGAGATAAAAAGTGAGATTTATTGGTTTAGAATAGACGTTGATATATATATATGGGAGTTTCTAAGCTTATTTTAAAAAAGTGATGTTTATTTAACAAAGACAGAAGAAGAATAAATTGAAACATCTGGTCTTGCTAGCTGTTCAGATGTTTTTGGGTTTCTTGGGTTGGGTTTCTTTTAGTACACAGGTCTGGAACTCTCTATAATTAAGGTTTCCAAAGCTTCCCCTTTGGATCCTACTTTAAAATTGCTTATAACTTTTGCCAAATGCATCTGGGCTACTTTTTTTTTCTTCTCTCCACCCTCCCTATACTGGATGACTGCCTCAACCTGATTATTTTATGGATTTTCATGTGGTTTGGTTCTGGCTCTTACTAAATTCAAGCCAGAACAGTTAATGGTTTAGAAAGAAGTTACTTCAGAAGTAAAAAATCAAAGTTTTCTTTTAAAGTGATGTTAGAATATCTAATAAGGGATGGAAGAGTCACCTTTTCATGGTTACACTCAAGATTTCACAAATAATGATAAAAACTTGTCCGGGTTTCATACACTTAAAAAAAAAATGGAAAAATCCTTTTGAATGTGTTTATTGTTGTTTGGAATTTAAAAGTTACCAGGATCCAAAAATGAAAAGCCTGAGAACACTAGGAAATTGATTTAATTTAGTAGAGTGACTGAGCTTAAGATATAGGATAATGGGGTGGGAAGGGGGAGAAGAGGTGGTATTTGAGGACAAAGTAAAAGATCAGTTATTGAGAAGGGGATATAAGAGACCAAAGCAGTGAGCAAAGCAAGTCTGCTCTAATGCCAGGTTTTTGAAAGGGAATTTCTTCTTTCTCTGCTATGAGGCTTGGTGGCAAGCTATGTCTCTTTATCCCTTTATAGAGATCTGATCACAGAGTCACTGAGTGGTTGAAGTTGGAAGGAGGTTCTTCAGGTGATCCAGTCCAACCCCCATGATCCAGCAGGGAGACCTAGAGTCAGTTGCTCAGATCCATGTCCAGGTGATTTGGGTATCTTCAAGAGTGGACACTCTGCAGCCTCCAACTAGGTGGAGAAACCTGTGCTAGGGCTCAGTTACCTTCACAGTGGTTTCCTGGTGTTGAGAGGGAGCCTTGTGTTTTTCAGTTTGAGGCCATTGCCTCTTGTCCTGCTGCTGGGCACGATTATAAAACTTCTTGTGCAAGCTGAGATTTCAGTGGGGGCAATGTTTGAATGACAGTGATAGTCACGGGCTCTGACTGGCTTTTGAACTATCTATCGACATTGTGCAGAATGAGTTAATCTGCTCCTCCAGTCCATACACACCATCTGGAGAACCTACACAGAGGTGTATGAATGTGTCCACACAGCCAAATTGTTAAAAATATTCCTGTGTTGAAATAGAATAAAAGAGAAAAAAATTAGGGTGCCTGAGTATTCTTAATTTGTGGCTTGTATTTGGCCCATATGATTTAAAAAATCATGATTGTATACCCACAATAAACAGAAGTTTAAAAAATGAGATATGGAATAACTGACTATTAAATGAGTGTTATAAATTTTGCAGAGTGAACAAAATCTAAAAGAAAACAGTATTTGCAGTGTTTGAGCACTGATAGGAAAGTTGTTTGCCTTCTCATAGGCTCTGCGTGTCCTGATCACTGTAGAGTACAAGCACTTGGTACAGCTCTCTCATTTTGTGTTCTGCTTGGAAAGGTGTCATGGTGTGACTGGGGTTTGCCAATTTTGATATATTTAATTTCTCGTGGGGATAGGATTTAGGAGTAAAGACAAAGGCTTAAAACTTGAAAGGGTATAAGAAGAAATTTATTAATAACACAAAACAATTCAGAATGAGATTTCTGGATTGTTCCCTCCTCCCGCTTTCCTCATAACAGTAACTTACAGAAAAACACTTCAGTCAGTCATCTACTTAAATAATCATTTCAGTTCACTCTAGAGAGAAAAGTCCTTTTTTTTAAGTTTAGGCTTAGACAGTGTCTCACTCTCATAACTTGCATCCGCCCAGAAACTACAAATTATGATTTTTCCTCCCATTCCCACAGTCCTTCCAGAGCTGTGTTATGGGTTACTGAAACACATGGGGTGTCATTTTAAAGGCAGGCTGCTGAGAACACAAGTCTCTTTATGTCATTCTTCATCAAATGTCTCTGTTCAATATTCCAGTCCCAAAACAGAGAGCTTCATTTCCCCAAGGCAAAAAAGTCTTCATCTCAAGCACCTAACCTCCCCAAGTATATTCCACAGTTTAAAGGAATTTTAGTAAAGTCACAATCCTCTAGAACCCACAAAGAAAGTTTTCAGCTGCTTATCAGCGGCGTCTTTTCAATCTCTTCTATCAGGGATCTTGTTTTCATTCTGCTGACTTCTGTAATTCTTCCTGCTTTATTCCTTTCCTTCTGGGGAACTCAGGAAAATCTAGAGTCTCATCCAGGCACTAAGAGTTAAACTTGTATCCAGAAAGTAAGGAGCCAGGCTGAAGCCACGCTGGAAAAACAGGTGGCCACCAGGGGATCACATGGAGATGGCTGGACCTTCTTCTGCCGTGTGCTTGGCTGGAGCCTCTCTCCTCAGAACAGGGGGAAAGGAGAGCCTTGGTAGCTCTCCCATCCCCCGCTCAGCCATGCTGCATGGAGAAGGGAAAAACCGGGCCGAGCAGGAACCGGGGAGCCGAGCCGCGGCCCCACCGAGCCCAGCCAGGGCCGGGCCGAGCTCCGCCGAGCCGGGCGACGTGGGGCTGCCCCGCCAGGGGCTGGGGCCGGGCCAGACCGGGCGGGGGGTACCCCCTGGGCCACCCGGAGGGGTTGGACCGGGTCCACCCGGGGCCTTCCCGGGCCGGGCCCGTCCCCTGCCGGAGCTTGGGCCGTGCGAGGCCGGGCCGGGCTGGGCCAGGCCCCACGCCGGGGCTGGAGCCCTGCAGGCTCCTGCTCACCTGCCTGAATGGAAGGCTAAAGACCTGAGCTAACCTTCTTCCCCTGTGATTTGTGAAAGTGAAACAACCTTCCAATTGGTTTCCTGGTCTGTCAATCACCAACCCAGGTCTCTGATTGGTCCCCGCAGCCTCAGGGGAGGCTCTCAGAGAGGGGACTGTTCTCTTGTTTCAAGCCGTGTGCTCTTCAAGTGGCTCCCCTGGGGGCCGGGCTCCCCTCCCGCTCCCTGCTACACGTGTCCGCAGCACAAAAGGTGGGTGACTTGAGTACATACAATGTTTAAAATGTATTTTAGTGTTTATTATCTTCTTTTAGATAGTTTAGTTTTTCGCATTTCATTTTGTGCTTCAGCTTTTTACTCTTTTTGAAACTGATTGTGGCCATGTGAGTTGTACATGGTTGGAAAATCCTGCTTAAGCTATCAAGATGGGAACCCAGAGTAGAATGACAGAAGAACCTTGCTGTACAGGCATTTTTGGTAGCATATTTTTTTGTAGGGTTTCAGTGTATTTCCATTTGGAAAAAATTAAATTTATTGACTTGTTTCTCATCTGCTTGATCTTCTTGAAGTTAATTCCAGAAACTTCCTGGCCATTTAACTGGCTTATTTGTACTGACTTCCTTTACTTATTAGAGGGTATAGTTAATTAGTTGGAAAGTAGAGATAATTTAATTTTTCTCAAATGATTTTCAGGAAATTTGGCTGCACCTTAATATGGTTGGTTTAATTTTTGTTTTTTAATCTGCATGAACGGGGGCCCCGATACAGGTCTTTCATATGGTAACTGAAGAAAATATCATTGTCTACTTTTTTGAATGCTGTAGCATTTTTAAGTGAACAAAACGTTATATTTATTTTCTCAGGATGATTCATAACACTTCAGTGTATTTATGTCATCCTACAAGTCTTAAATATTGAACTTAACATAGAAATATTCTACCTCAAATATTAGAATAATGTTATCCTTTACATTGGGAAGGGAGGCATGGATAATGACGTTGTAGACATATATTCTTGTATATTTTTTTGGGGATGCTGATCAATTGTTATGCTTTCTTTTTGCTTGTTCCAATTCTCTCATCACTGTAACTTAATGATCTATATTTAGTATCTGTAGGCATTGAATTAAACAGTACAGAATAATGATATATCCAGATTTAAGTCCGTGACGTGGCAAACACATTTTGCAGCTGTTAAAAAAACTTAAGTGCATTTACTGCTTTTTAAAAGAGCTTGTGTATTTCTCAGTCTTTGTTCAAGCTAATCACTGTTGTATTGGAACACAAGCAGTGAAATTTTCTTGCTGTTTACACAACAGGTAAAACTTTTCCCATTGTGATTGCTGTGCTATTAAAAAAAATCATGCTGCAAATCTGTTAGTGATACAGGACAGACTTAGTCACCTCTGTTAGATATTAGATACAGAGTAGGAAGACAATCTTGAGTTTGTAGTATGAAATCTTAAAATGTTAACCTGGGCTAGGGTAAGAGGAGGTGTGTGAGAATCCATGTATTCTAGGTAGCTTGATCGGTGAGTTGTCTTTGCTGACATGAGGCTGCAATTGTCATCTAGCAAGAGAAACAGTGGCAGGATTCTGTGAAAGGTTTGTTGTCTTTGCTTGGGGTCATTGTTTGAAAGAGCATTAGTAATTTGGCAACCTGGAATCCAGATGGCAGAGCTATTCCAGAGTGTCCCTTGAGCCTGTGTGATGGTGGCCTAAAGGGAGAGTAAAAGGTTTTTTGGAAAAAAACAAATCTGCTCTTTATCCTCGTTGTGTAAAATCTTTTAGACTTAAAAACGAATATAGTAGGTTTTTTGCAAAAGTTTTTGGAAGTAGTGTCTAATTTCAAAGAAGAAAGCTAAATAAGTGTGTGGGGATTTAAGAGAAGTTGTATGTAAACAAATAAAATAGATTTGTGTAAAAACATTTAAACTAGAACTGGTTTTTGACCCTGGACTAGTAGAAGTGGTAGAAATAGGGATTTGTGATCCGCTGTGAATACTTGGATTAGCAAACAACTTTATCTGGATCAAGAGCAGCTAGAATTGAGCATCTTGTATCCTGAAACATTTAAGTATTGTCTCACAAATATTTGTGACACTTCGATTTTCTGTTCAGTGAAATTCTGTGGTGTACTTCACAGGCTTCTATAACAGTGAGGATAGCAAGAAATCCATGCTTAAAACAGCATAAAATAATGTGTTTTACTCTTTAAACACATGCTGGGTCTACCATGATAGAGACCATCTCTTAATGGTGAGGTTCAGTCAAGTTCTGTTGTCTTCTCTATGAGTGGGCTGACCCTGCAAGAGCTACTTTCACAAACCAACAAACTCTGTTTTTTGTGTCTGCAAAGTTCATAAATTTTTATTAGATTTTCTGCATTGATTTGGGATAAGGGCTTTTTAGGAGGACATTTGTTTTTATTTTTCCTTTAAGGACTAGATAATCTTTTCCCATCATTACTTTTGATGCTACATGGAAGTTTTTTATATAGTAGAGCCCTGAAGAACTTTAACTGGAAAATAGGTTGGAGAGAGAGGAGGGCAATTAATAAATGTTAAGACATGAAAAAACTTACAGAAAATTTACATTGATAATACTGAAACACCCTCACCCAAAGAATCTATTGAATTGACTTGAGAGTTAATATTAATTTTAATAAGTAAATAAATGGCCTTTAAATTGCTGCAAGAATAATGTGTAGATTTCAGTCAAAACCTGCATAAATTGAGAAAGAGGTTATTTTCCATCAAATCTTCTCATATTAAAAAATGAAATATTAAAAATTATAGGCTTTTGGAACACTTTTCGCTTGGATGAAGTCAACAAGGATATATTACAGTTCAGATAGAATCTATTGCCAATATCATTGAGTTCCTTTTTGCCTACTCTGAGCTGACAGTCATTGCAGCAATCCAAAGCCAGTTATTTGTTGCTATTTCATGTATAATGAGGTTTTTAGGAGATTTTATTGAAAAGATAAGAGATACTCAAAAATTGGTATGTGTTTGCATTTGGCTTTTTTTTTCCTTCTCTGAATTCAGTAATAGTTTTTGTTAAGACTTGTTCTTTTTTGAAAGTTGCTCTACACACCTGTATGTATACTGAATGCTCCTTTCCATGTATAGTATGTTCATGATTTGAAAACTGCAGTCAGAAATTTTGCAACGAAAAAAGGTAAACTGTACAAAATAAATATTAGCAGTACACCTCAACATAAAATACTGTGCTATTTTAAAGAAAAATTAGGCCTGTAGTATTCTTGTATGACTAATTTATAAAAATAAATACCATATGTCTTGCAAAATATCATCTGTTCTCTTGAAATGAAACTTTGTCATTGCCTTTTGCTTAGTGTACCTATGAATTTAGTTGACTGTAGTCCCTCAGTCAGTGTTGTTCTGGCTATTGATGAAGTTATTTTAGAGCATAATTCTTTTTTCTTCTTCTTCTTTTTGATAGAACAACAAGAAAATACTGAAGGCAGCTTATTTTTCTTGGGTCGGTAGAAAGCGCAGGCTTTATAACATTTGGGATGCAGAATTTTCAGTCATACATTTCTGTTGTGGCTTATTCAGATGAATTGAGCTGCAGGTTCTTTGGAAGTCTTGCTAGCAATGGGGAACACCTGAGACAGCATTGTACAATCTCTTTTATCTTTTCAGATCATTCAGCTCATCTGGACCCTAGCTTCTCCTAGAACATGTTTTTTTGTGTACTGAGCTCATTTAAACAGGAGAAACTAAGAAAGCACAGGGCTTTTAGAGTGGTAATTTCTGCATCTTGATTTGCAGATTTCAGGAGGTTCCCAGTTGACTACTAAGGTCTTACCTGAGTGCAAAAAAAGAAGCTAATCACCCAGCATGACACTGAAGAAAATAGATGAGACTCCAGTTCACTGCAGAGAAAAAAACCTTGATTTTCCTTTAGAGATTTTTCAAAACTAATTGTGTGCCATTAGACAAGCAGTTAGAGGATGAAATGGAATGAAACTTAGACGTACTTTTGTAGACTTCAGTTTTGTAAGTATAGGTGTATTATAGTAGGTTGGTTTGATATTGAGAGGCAATGCCAGCAATTAAAAAATCTATCCAGCAAAAAGCAGCAAACTTGGGGCAGTTGAATATGCTTTGTGTTAAATGTGAGTGAGTGAATAGTGTTCAGTGCAAGCTCCATTGAGACTGTTGAATTTTTATGTGCTCATCCTTGTGCTCTTAAATTTGTTAATTTGGGTTTTGTGTAAATTGTTTTCTTCTCATCGCTGCTCATTTCTTCTCAGTGCTGTAAATGTGATACAGGTTTTTGTTGTTGTTGTTTGGTTGTTTTTGATGGGTTTTTTTTTGCTCTGGATACTGCAGTCAAAGCACATCTGTCATCATGTTGTTCTAGTTTGTCTTGTTTGCAATGCTCTGCAAACATAATAAGGATTATAGCCTGAGTCCTGAGCAGTCTGATTGAATGACTTTTTCCCATTTTGAACTAGAGCAGAGCAGGCTCTGCTCTTCTACTCACTCCCTTCCAGCTACATGTCTTCTGTAGTTCTAACCTAGTGCACCTCCTTTTTCTGCTCTGCTGCTCACTTCGGGAAATCTGTTTTTTTTCACAGTCTGGGTGTGGTTATAGGTCTGCCATCAGGATATTCTAAAAGACAAATGCTTCTTTACATTTTCTCTCATATTATGTTTTCTTACTACTGTGTATACTATAAGTATGTATATGTTTTTATAAATAAAGATGTGCATGTGTATAAAAATACATACTGTATATGTACAAAATGGTGTGTTTCTGGCTTCTGACACTTCGTTGATGTATCTGGAGCTTCTTACATCTTTGATTCTACTACCTTATAGTTTATATGGTGTCAGGAGTTTATGAAAGCTGATACTTGCAATTTCATTGGAATGTTTAGAAGCTAGTGAATAAATTGGTTTGTGCTTTCCTCTGAATCAAATTATATATTATAAAGATGAAGATTTTTAATTAAGGTAGTATGTTTTATTGTAACTGCTTGACATACTGGTGCCAAATAACCCATTAGTGTTGAAAAGTGTGCTGATCTAAGTTACTTGTTGAAAGAGCAGCTCAGCGGAGGTGTACCTTTGCTAGAAGCCAAGCCCTTAGCAAATGTTGGTTCCTTTCTTTCTTTCAGCTGTAAAAGTTCTTACCTGAGTTTTCTACTCTTTTCATTTCAGGTGAGCTGTTGAAGCTCAGTATTGTGGTTACAATGTGAGTGTAGGTGCTTGTTTTACTCCTCGGGAAGGTGTCCTTGGCACATTGACATTTCTCTAGTGTAGTCTTGCTGCCAGATCTAGAAAGAATTTCCTGGTAGCCGTGGGGAAAATGTGCAGTGCTGTTTTACTGAAATGATGGATTGTTATCTGTGTGTAGGGATGACTTGAGATGAAATTGGGCAGTTTCTCTGAAGGTGCTGTAAGATTACCAGTGTGGTAGTTCCACTACCCAAAACTTCTGTTTATATTTCCCTTTTAAGGTAACTTTCTGGAGGGAATATTAAGGTTGTATGGCTTCTCTGAGCCAGGTTTTGGAAGCTGTTTTTCTTTACTGCAGGGAAAAAAGAGTTTATTTCCCTCATAGGACATGGGACTGAGACCCTGGGAAGGCAGTGCAGTTAACTAGAGACTTGTGTTCTTATTTCCTGTTGTCTTGAGTTGCTATGTGAGAGTTTATTGGTTGGTGTTAATTGAAGACCTGTCAAGGTTTTGGTTCATTTGTGTGTGGAATTTAATAAACATTGGAGTCTCAAGTGATACAGCAGTCCTTTGCTCCTCAGTGGTCTTTTGCCAGCAATCCTCAGCGGTGTCTTGCTGATTTATGTGCAGTGTGTGAAACTCACTGTGTGAAGATTTTTTTAAGGATGAAAAATTTTTATCACCTCAAAAACTGATTTGGCTTCTATCCAGAAGAAAAACTGAAGTAGCCTTGGAAGTTTTCAATTGTTTGTTTTTATTTTGTTTTGTGTGTGTTTTGTTGTTTTTCATTGTTGTTGTGGGTTTTTTGTTTTGTTTTCCTTCTGTTGTCGAAGTTCTGTGAATAAGGACAGCATGGTAATGTACTTTGGTAGGGGGTAGATGCTGGGATAGGGAATTCTGTAGGTGTATGCCTGTGAATTGAATGGAACACACCACCAGTGGTTGATGCTTTGTATTGTGATGGCTTTGATTTGTACACTTTCTAAGTAGTTTGCATAATCTTACTATAAAGCATAATATATTTACATTATTGTTTCAGTACTAGACAGATTTGACTTCTCATGGCTTCTCATTCTAAAAGTAGACTTTTAAAAAATATTCTCGATTCCTTTAAATATGGTATAAATGTTACTGGTGAAAGTCTGGGTTTTTAGTTTAGCATAAGTGTCCCATAACAACACTTATTTTTAAGTAATTAGATAGAAATGAAAATAAATCAGGCTCTACATAGTAAAAGCATGTTTTCCTTGCCAAATTCAAGCTGGCACATTCAGTGTCCACACAGTTTACATAAACTAAGCAGGATAAATTTAAATTGGGCAAAGAACTGCTAAAAGGACACCGACTAAATTAGCCCTGGGTTTTTGTATGAATTACATTTGCTTAGTGGGCACTTGACAGTGCCTCTGTTACAAGTAAAATAAGTGTTTATTATGCTTGAACCTCTAGCCACCTATATTCTTGAACTCTGAAAGTTTTAATGTTTTCCCACTTTAATTGGATACTTCAGATGGGGTTAAATAGTATTTATTCTTTTTACTAAACATTCATTTCAGTATTTTCCTCAAGTAGACACAAGTTTTCAAACAGCTTTGAGGAGAGCTTGCTTGTGTACTGTGTCTTGGGAGGGGATTTCCCTTTTCTCCTATGGAAGAAGAGGATGCAAACTATTTTTGATGGCATGCTGCATTTAAGAAATGTGTGGAGAGAAGAAATCTTTTACTTCTGCTTTTGGAATCAAGTGTTGCAAGATCTCATTGATTCAGGTTTTTGATGCAAATGTATTTGTCTTCCTAATAATGACATTACGGTTTTTAATTATTTACAGAGTTATACACTGAACATAAATTAACAGAGTCTTACTTAGAGAAAGTCCATCAACATTTTCATTAGGCTTAAAATAGTTGCTTTTGTTTGCAATATGAATATCTGTGCATATTTCATTAACCTTTAGCTCACTTGATGTGTTAATGCGTGCTGAGGAGACATTCAAAATGCCTGAACTTAACTGCATTCCATGTTCTATTTCTGGTGTTACTTAGCTGCTACTGCTGCTTAGAGGCTGAACTAGAAGTAAGATCATGGCATTTCATTGCCACTGGAGTTAAGGGTACAAAATTATTTAAGTTCTCAGTTGGCCAAGTTCTCAGCTTGCCAAGAAACAAGTTTCTAATAGTTGGAAAATGTGCTGATGGATTCCTCCCCCCTTTCCCCCAATTAATTGAACTTCTAGAGCTAGAATATATTTCTGAAATGAATTGAGAGCTTGTTATTGGAGCAGATTCAAGTACTATATGGAGAAGTTCTTCTAAGAGAAGAAAAAAAAAGAAAAGGCTTGCCTTTACATAAGTAAAAGAAAAGGGCTGATACCTCCTCCTCACACCCCCAAACAAGATCAGAATGGTATTAAATTTTGCCTCTGTTTTTACTTGCAAATTAATAAAAATGGCAGTATAATTTGTGTTCACATCTCATGGCAATAATGACAGACCTTCTATTTTGAGAAATTTACTCTTTTAGTGCTGGAGACAGTTGACATTTTCCTTACAGTTGTTTCATAAAAGGGAATATTGTTCTCCAATATGCTGGGCAAAGTGTGATCCATGTATCTGTTTTACCCTCACGTGGGTGACAGTCCTTTGTTAATTCATGAGCTGTTGTCTCTGCAGGTTTGTAAAGCGTGTAATTTCTTCAGTCCAAAGAGTTCCTATATTTTGCAAGTGTTTTCTATGTAGAGCATTCAGAAAATAGTGGTCTTTATCAGTCTTCTAGTCCACTGGTATATGAGAAATCAGGTTTTCTTGGTGCTTTTTCTGCACTGCAGAAATGTAATTTATTACTGTAAAAGCCTAGCGTTTTTTAGAAGATCTTCCAGCCATGGAAGAACATGTCCATCAGTCCCTTTCTTCATTTTTTGTAGTGTTTACCTTGTGAACTTAGACTAAAAATAAGAAGTAAATTACCTTTTTCTTGCTTGGGAATCCAGGATCTGTTCAAAAGTGCTAAAAAGATACTAAGTTGTGATTTCAGTGAAGCTTTTGACTTATGTATGATTCATTTCTAGAAAGTAGAAAGAGTAGAAGAGGTAATCCATTTAATTCACAATTACTCTCAATAAAGACAAGAAAGGTGGTCATTTAGTTGAACTTCTAAGAAATTATATTTGCTGGAAGGACTTTGTCCCCTGTCATTAGAAGTAGTTGCACTCATATGTACTTTATTCTCTGTGTGTGTATATATAATCTGCAGAGATAAGAAAAAAATATTTGACATTGTACGTCTGTGTAGTGAGGGTATTTGTGAGGAATTTTGGGCATTAGTTTGCATGAGAAGCAGTTAAAAATTTGCCAGCCTTATCTCTGGCAAAATTGGCCAAACCCTCATTTTGTTGAGCAGGGTGAAGTGTAATTTGTTTGAAGAACCCAAAAGAACAAAAAAATTACCCAAAATACTCCAGCATAAGTATGAGGTACTGTGCTGGGGGAGGGTGAGGAGTTGGGGAGTTTTAAATGAGAGGACAAAGCAAATTACAGAAAAGCATAATAAAACTGGGATCTTGTCTGGCCTGAAACACTCATAGTGGAAAGAGATGTGTTGCAATTTTTTCTTGTTGAATGTCTTGAAGAAGACAAAGGTATTCCACACCTAATGATAGCAGTGAGTCTTTTTGCTCCCTCATTTTATTTCCCTCTCTTGAATTTGCATTTTAGACTGTTTTATTCTTCTTTTTCTGAAGCTAACGGGTAGTTTTCATGCAGTAAAAGTAGTTTAAAGTTCTGAGATTTTGCTAAATATGAAAACTCTTACTCTTTTATTTCTGTATTCTTGCTTTCTGGAAAAAACCAAAACAAACAACAACAATAAACACCCCTCCCCTCCATATTAGTAGAGTGGCAATAAAAAAATCTATGTCCATTTTACATTACAGGCAGCTAACTAGATTTATTCTTTTAAAACAATAAGAAAGCAGGCAGAGAATATAGCCCTTTTTTTACCTTTATTCAGTATTAACAAAGGAGAAGAGAAGGTGGCTTCTAAAGTTGGGTACTTAATGCAAATTCATCCTCTTGCATAAGCTACAGAGCAATAGAACATAACACTGTCATTAAAACTGACTCATAGCATTCAACAGAAGGTGTGTTTCAAGCTTTAGAAGTGTTAAGAGAATTACTGCAGTCTAGTAAATACCTTGCAGTGGGAAAAAGTACTTGAGCTGCATTTTATTGCAAAATGCTCTGCAAATTATTTTGAATGTATTTTGTTTTTTAAAAATATCTTACCATGCAAGCAGAGAACTAGAGTTATTCTAAACTGTAAAGTATTTTGTTCAGTTGAAAAATGGATGCAAATAGACTGTGAAATTCATTTAACATCCATATTTGAAATTTCAGCACAGGATGGAGACTTTTTACACTACTTGTCTTTTAGCTCTCCTCATTACAGCTGGAGGGGAGATGACTCCTGTATATTAGAAAAATCTCTCTCCAGCAGTAGGTGTTCAGCTCTGTAAATTGGTGTTTCGCTGGGTTGTGTTTGGTTGGTTTTTTTTTCATATTAGTAGAGAGGAACATAAAATGTATATCTAGCTCCACAAAAAGGCCTAAATGTAAACTTGCATTTAAACTGGTTTAGTGTGTAGCTTCAACAACAAAGAAAGTGGTATAATCCAAAGGAGATTATAAGAATTATTTCTGACTTTTTGTCTGAGCAAAGCGTGTCACCCATTCTGTCTGGATTCCAAAGGAAGGTGGAGATTATTCTTCTAATGCTAGAAAGACACAAAGAGAACATTACTGGAAAGAAATAATATGGTGTG
This sequence comes from Muscicapa striata striata, assembly GCA_030060385.1. Lineage (NCBI taxonomy): Eukaryota > Metazoa > Chordata > Aves > Passeriformes > Muscicapidae > Muscicapa > Muscicapa striata. The sequence continues at coordinate 4,817,218 of JAREIS010000031.1, forward strand.
GTTAACACTGTAATCTTGCATGTTTGCCTGCCTGCTGAGCAGTGCCTGCTTTGGTTGGATGTGCTGGGTTGTGCCTAGGTCGCTGTGCTGCTGCTCTGTGAGTGCTGCTTTTGGTGGCTGAGGAAACGTCTTGATGTGCATCCATCCAGTTCCTTGATTACCTATCTTAAGCCTGTCAGTATATGTATATGGTTGTGTACAGTTTACTTGCAAGCAAAAGACAGCTGTTTCATCTTTGGTTTAGAGTCTTTATCCTCAGCATCTCCCCAGCAGCCTTTGTCAGTAGGTATAACTAACTTTGGGAAGTTCTGTTTAACCTTCTGAGACATGTTATGCCCTATATTGTTGCCAGTCCGTATTTTCTTATAGTTTTTACTTTTTTTTTTGCAGAAAATAAATGACAGTATTTTTCTGTGTGTAGACTTCTGTATTTATATCTCCCAAGTTACTTTTATTTCCCTGAATATTAGAAGCCTGTTTGTACAGGAAGTAACTAGATATATAAGAAACAAGAAAGTCAGTTATGCAAATAGTGACTTTTGGATGCTGCAAGTCTATATTTTTTTACAAACTAATATAAATCTCAGATATCATGATGAACTCATTGCTCATGCCTGAAGCATTTTGTCCTTAGAATTTTTTTTCTTCTTCCATTTCAGAACTTCTCCAAATGTCAGCCTTTTACTGTCTTCTCCCATGGCACTCTGGAGTAGTTTCCCTTCTCTTCCTCCCTCACCCACCCTTCTTGCCCTTTGCCAGGAGCATTGCCTTCCCTCTTTTTTCTCTTCTCCTCTTCCCACCTTCCACACTCCATAATTAAACTTGGAAGACTCAAAGGATAGAAAAACACCTGAAGGATGAAAATCAGGATTATGAGGGTTTTTTTATTACCTTTCTTCTGGTAGGTCTGCCAACATTATTTACTGTTTAGATGCATCTCCTTCTTCTCAGGACCTGTTTTTCAGGTCCTCTTTTGGGTCACTTACATATCCAGACATGCTTTTGCTGTCATGGGAATCTCTCATGCAAGAAGCTGTCAGCATAGCAGGAGACGCTCTGCTTGGCTTGCCTTTCTCTGTGGGAGAAAGGCAATGTATCTGCCATTTCCTATATATATTTAAATATTTTTCCATTGATACCTAAACTTTTAATCTCTAATCTGGATGATTCTTCTCTTTAGATTACAGTGCCTAAATTGTAAATAATATTCTTTTACCTTTTTTTTTTTTTTTTTTTTTTTTTTTGGGGTAGCTCATGCCATCAGTAGTAAACTCCTCTATTTGCTTTAGAGACATTTTTGTCAGATTAATAGTGTGGAAAAAATACTAATTAAGCAAAGTTCATTGGATATGAATGTTTTACCAGTGTATTGATGGTGGTCAGTGAAGGCATAGAGCAAGTGCAGGCTGCATTTGTATTAAGAAAGTTAATCTGAATGTTTGTACTTTTAATTATGAGGATAGTTTTTGTGCTTTGTGAGATTTAAAATATTTTCCTTTTTTTCTTTTAACTACAAAGTGGAAACTACTAGGTTGAAATCAAAAGAGGAGTTATCGTTTATTTTTTTTTTAAAGGGATTATGGATGCTGGCATTGAAATAACATTGTTGATTATTAAAAAATAAAATTATTACCACATCCTGTTTCCAGAATTGAATCAAATTGCCTTCTAGTTTTATTGAAGATTTTTCCTGGGTTTTCTGGTAAGACTTTCACTTACCTTAAGACTCATACTTTACCACAACAATGCTGTTCATGCAAAGAACGATTACCATAACCACCAGAGGCCTTCAACATAGCAAAAAGTTCCCTCATCAAAGAGCTTAACATCTTATTAAAGACAAGACGTGAGAACACAACTAACAATTGAAATAAGCAGGAGAGGAAAAGAGAACATCATTATGATTATGTCTGTACAATTAGGGATCTGTGGGGCCTTGGTTGTCCACTGCCCCCAGTCTCTGTTTGCTACCCTCCTCAGAGATCATGGAGGGTTTGGGTTGGAAGGAGCCTCAGTGATCGTCTTGTTCCACCCCCTTCTCCCCAGGCTCTTTTCAGTGCTGGACAGCCCCAGCTCTCAGCTTGTCTGCAGGAAACCTGCTCCAGCCCTCTGACCACCTCGGCGTGTGTCGCTGCCCGTGGGGTCCCCTGGGCTCTGACATCACCCACAGCAGGACATGTAGGTGGTTTTAGAGTTCTTGTTTACAGCCCGAGCACCGAAGAAGGGTCAGGAACCGTTTTCTGAGGTTTTCAAGGTTGTTTATTCTTTCTTATCTAAGGAATTCTTTCTCTGACTTACAGAGGTCTGTCTAGCAGTTCAGTCCAAGGCACACTGCCTGCCCTTGGGGCAGGACTTATCTTTTATACTATAAATTACGTACCTAATGTTTACAATTACTTTCCAATACATGACACTTTCATTACACGGTCCAGCTTTGTCCCAGACCAATCCAGTGGTGCCATCCTGACCCAAAGATGGATGGCATAAAGAAGAAGAAAGAAAAGACATACCACGCCCCAAATCCTCCATCTTAGCTCTAAACTTCTTATCATAAACAATTCTAAAAATCCACTTTTCTACCTTCAAACAATCTAATTTGTGCTCTACTTATTTTTTGTGACTTGTAATTCTTCCTGCCATGTTGGTAATTTTTCCCAGGGACTGAAATCCAATCCACAAGGGTCCTGGGCACCATGCCAAGGTTTCTGAGCCCCCTGCCTGGAGGGTCTCGAGGCATCCAGGGAAGCCAGGGGAACACCCTGGACTCCCGCAGCCATTAACTCTATGGCTGCATCCAGCCAGCCAATTCCTTATCTGTGTCCTCAGCTGGACAGGGGGCAGATAGTATAATGAATATTTATTTTTCTGCTGCTTTTCGATGAGATCATCAAATTAAATTTGTGCTTTTGTTTCTCTACCTTTTTTTGCCTCTACTGGAAAATTGCTTGCACATATCACAAATTGAGTTGGTCACCTTAATATATCTTCCAAAAATGTTGGCAGTAATTTAGCAAACTGAATTTCCCCTACCTGAAAGTGTTCTAGGTGGCTCAGCACAAGGACATCTGTCATCACAACACAAATCAACACTCTCTTTCTGTACTTTCTCTGCAGTGGATTTGCCCTGAACACAAACTTAATTTCAGAGTTTTCAGCTTAATGTTCAGAGTCCTCCCTCAGATTGTCTTTGGTACATGGTACATTGCTGCTGCTGTTTCTGTGGTGAGGCATTCCACAGCACTCTAAGCGTTTATCTTCTGCTTCAGGGAAGCTTATGTTAGTAAGTTGTTACATTAATAACAGTTAACAGTTAACAAATAATGTTAATTTAGGGAATTGTTAGTTGGTTGGATTTTTTTTTTTCCTCTTCTTCATCTGGAATGTGAGTCTTTTTTATTGAACTTCATCTTGATGAAGTCATAACCTCTTAATGCAGTCTGAGCCACTTTGGAGATTAGTCTCCTTGACTTGGGTTTTACTTAATCGATTTATTCACCTGTGTAAGTTTAATGTTTTGGGGTTTTTTTCAACTAGAAAGCATAGCAAAACTCACCTTGAATTTAAACATGGTTAGTGTTCAGTTACTCTGATGGTAGATATCTTTAAAAAGCTTAAACTGTGAGGTGTAAAATAAGCACATTGATACACTTCTACTACTAATCATACTCAGTTAAATTCCTAGCTGGTAAAATTGGGACAAATGCCTTGTAATAGTTTCACACATTGAAACAGTAGCAATATCTTCAAATTCTGATGAAACTTCATAAGGAGAGATGTTTCTATAGGTTTTAATTTCTTTATAGGTTTTAATTTCTTTGGGGTTTTTTAACCAATCTACTTCGAGATTGATGGAATTAGAGAGTCTTTTTCTAATTAAAAAATAAGTCAAACCTATACAAAATTATTACAAAATCTTCCAGCACTCCCCCATAAAACCTCGCTGTACACTATTTGTCCACCATGTGTTTTAATCACTTGTAATTACTGTAGTGATAGAAGTCCCCATGATAAACCTTTGAGTTGTTTCTTTAAATGTGCTCCTGCACATATGCTTGCATACTAATGTGAATTTATTCTTGAAATGACCTGTCTTTGGATATTAGGACCATTAGTTGTTGAGCGGCTTCTTTTTATCCTTTTTAAAAAACTTGTGATGGCATTCTTTTCAGGGTTAGCTTTGTATAAGGTGGATCAGTATTGTTTAAATAAAATGTTTCTAATTATTTGCTTGGAAAATGCATGAAGAAGCAATGATAAATAATTTTATAGTATGATTAGAATGTAGTTTAGTTCATTTGGATGTACTGTATTTTATTATTAATTTAGTACTACATTTTGGGGGGCTCCACTCTCATACTTTTGCTTGTTCTGTGTTCTTGGTATGCCCTTTTCAAGGAAGAAGGGATTTCTTGTTTTGTTTTGTGTTTTTTTCCTATTTGGTTCAGATAGTGAACCAGTAATCTGTATTTAATTATATGCTTGAAGATTAGAAGGCGAGTAGTCATTGCAGTTGTTTTGATCTGCATTAGAATGCCCGTAGAATTTAGTTTCAGCATTCGTTTGCTATTTGTAAATACTTTTTATTCACCTTTACTTTTCTGTACTTTTATGAGAAAGATCCATCTCAGCCAAATACAGTGCAGAGAGGAACATCTGACTTTAAGAATGTGAATGGGAGTTATTTTTAGAACCATAAAGACAAAACTGGGTTGGAAGGAGGGAAACTTTGCCAGTTGAGAAGAATTTCAGTCTCACTAAATCACCAGTATGCTTTGTGTGTGCACGTATGAAAGATTCAGTGGCCGATCAGTTAGGAACGCATCAGAGGACTTTTCCTGAAGTGGCCAGGTCTTGTGCATCTGTTGTTTTGTCTGCTGCCAGCCTGGCAGTGCAGCACTGCAGGCTCTGCCCTTGAGAGGAGCCTCGCGGTGCCAGGGGATGCCAGGGACCAGGGCGGGAGCCCCATTCTTTCCACATCTGCCCTGCTGAGCTCAGGCTGCAGAGCAGACCTTCAGCTGACTGGCTGCTTCTAACATCTCCCCTTCAAGGGAATATATTGTACTTTTCTTGGCAGGAACACCCTCTGCCCTCGTGCCTTTTTTTTTTTTTTTTTTTTAAATACTTATTCCTGAGTATGTATCTTTAAACATTGGAATTGAGCCACAAAGTGAGTCCTGATGTGTAACTGAAAATAGCAGCTTTTTAGGGGTACCTCAGAAGATGAAAAAATATCTGTAATATTATATTTTACAATATTGTATTGAGGATTTAAGGTCTATGGCTGATAGTCAAAAATAATATGGGACTAAATCATAGGCAACATGACGAATTAATATAGGATGTTACTAGAGAATAGTGTTCTGTCAAGAGAGAAGGAAGGGTTAAAATCAAGAACCAACTTCCAAGAAGACCACTACAAATATTGTGTCAGATAAAGAAATGTTAGCTTCTTCCACAGCAAGCTATTCTGTTACCAAATAAAACCTTCTGTTATCTAAAAAAAAAATTCCCCCTCTTTGCCTAAGAATATAAAAGCCAAAGTTTGCTTTTACATCAACTACAAATGTTGGGCACTGGTATTGGATAGAAATGAAAGAGTAAAGTGTCATCCACCTTGTGCCAGAAGAAACTGCAAAGGCTTTGGATTTCACAGGTTGCTGTTGAGAGTGTTATCCTCTGCACACTGATGATTTTTCTTCAGAGCTGCCACAGGTACAGTGGAGCCCACCCAGCATGCACAAAGACCGGCAGCAAGTGCGTAAGAAGCTGTCACACCCACAATAGTCTTACTTGTTAAGGTTCCTACTGGAGAGCAGGACTAAAATGGAAGCAAAATTGTCCTTCCTGTCCTCCTGTTATGACTCATGGGAGCTGCTTTTGTGCTCAGTGCTTTCATAATCAGTCTGCTTATTTGTCAGTATGGTCTTAGAAGCATCCTGCTAAGCACCCACTCTTTTTGAGTTGTCCACAGCTGTTAGGGAAGATCATGAATCCTGCGTTCTAACTCAAAGAAGTGTATTTAGTTCATATATCCAGGATGAGCTGAATTTATTTTTGAATCTGTACTTGGATACAACAGGAAGAGCACTCATAGAACAAGATAAAACAAACCAAATCATTGTTGCTGCCGTGGTCTTCAAGCTCAGTTTTCCTTTAGGAAATTAACCAAACAGGTATCTTTAATAGTTGGGAACTGATTCACCCTTTTTCTAGTTGTTTGCTTGCTACAGGATGGAAACTTTGTTCAGGTTCTTCCCCCATGCACTCATGGTCCTGTGCCCATGGAGATCTACTCCCTTTAGGCCAGTTATGTGATGATGCCTTTCCTTGATCTATAATCATTCAGATGCATTTGCAGTGTATCAACAATTATTAAAAAACCCCAAGCAAATTCTCCAAAAGCCTGCAGTGGTGAAGTCAGGATCCAGTGGTGATGTTAGCTATGTCAAGAAAAGCTTTCTGGAGCTGAATTTTAAAATCTGTGAGCCTGTGCAAGGAACCTTGGTGTTTTGCTTTTACATAATTTGTTCAAGTTTGACAGTTTTCTAAATCTTGTATTTATTTTCACCAGCTGTTCTTTTCATTCCTAATTTTTTCTTATGAGCAGAGGAGGATAGATTGAAGCTTCGAGTATGAAAAATGGCTTGCTGTAATTGTTAAGTTCTTGTTGCTTTTTATCTCTTTAGCTTTTTCCTTTTTCAGCTTCCTTGTTGTGGATTTTTTATACTGTGAAATCTTGATGGCTCTTTCTGCAGAATCTTGTCTCATTTAGAGGTTCTACTGTCCCTCTGTAAATGGAAAAATAAAGTGGTAACTTTCTTTCCAAATTAAGGAGTGAGACCGGTACAATGTCACTAGCAGTATGATTGTATTATTTTTCTCTCCATTCCTTAAGTCAGAATGTTACTGCTTGCTCCTCCTCAGCTTTTCATATACTGAATTTTTCTTCCTGATCAGTAATTCTTCATAATAATCCTGACACATTCCTCTGGATCAATAAATCCAGAAGAAAAAATCTCACCCATTTTCTTTGCCCTGTTAGTTGTATATACTGCTATAACATTGAATTGGGTGCTTTTAACTCTAACTAGAGTTTTCTTGGAAAAACTCAAAGTATAGAGCTACATGTATATGGGGGAGAAAAAATAAAGGTGCTGAATGGTGCATCATTTCTACCAGAAGTGGTTAATGGTTCTTTCATCCATGTACCTTGTTTGAAAGAAGACATGCCAGGGTGTGTATTAATGCATAAACATCAAAGACAGATGGTGTGGTATAAGTTCTTTACGTTTGTGTACAGACTTGCTGGTTTGTTAGTGCACAGAGGAAAATGTAAACTGGCCTCTAGAAGTTCTTAGTTGTGTTCTCTTGGTGAGTAAACATAATAAACAGATTGTTTACTTCTTGTTTTAGAAGAGCAAGAGGGGCCTATTATCTGCTGGCAAGAAGCTTGTCTAAAAGCTCATGGATGAGTTTGAAGTCAATTAGAAGTTTGTAACTTAAGTTCAGCAGGATGCAGGTTGTGTTCTTTTTGTCATGATATATGAAATTACCTGATTACTTGGTTTGCAAGACATAGATATACAAATTTAGCTGTATTTCCAGGAGGTTTTACTTCTCTGCATTTTGTGAAGGCAAACATCTACTTCATATGTTTCATAATTCTCACTAAGTATCTCTTCTAAAATCTAACTATGTAAAAAGTGTGAGGATTATGAAATAAAGAATAGAATTTCTACTTATGTTTGAGGCTTTGGATTGAGTGGTTAAGTCTGATGCTTTTGTGTGATGCACTAGAATTCTTAATGGTCATGAAGGGAAGAGGAACTGTGGAAAAGCGAGGGTTTTTCCCCACTGCTTTAATTTCAATTCAAATGATGAAGTACCATAATGCTGTAGTATTCTGTATGCTCATTTCTAAAATGTTTGCATGTCTTCTGGGATTTACGTATAAGCTTTACATGCTGTTGCAAAACAACTACTTTTGTGTTAAAGTCTCACACTGTTACACTTCTGGTTTAAATAAAGCTAGGTTTTTCTTGTTCATCTCATGACATTTCATTTTGCTCTGTGTTTTGTAGAACATCATGGTAATGTTGAGAGCATCTCAGAGATACTTTGGTTTAATTAATAAATTGATGATATGCTATGAATCTGGCTGCCTTAGAAAGGGATATTAGTAGAATGCTATTTCCCTACTCTGAGCCTTTGAGCCTTATTTCCACTTCTGCAAGGGTTATTCTAGCCAGCAAGCAATTTAGGAAAACAGACCAGTGTGCACTCAGTGCAAAGAATTAAATTGTGGCAGCTGTTAGGTTTTCCTTGCTATTAGCTAAGGTTTTCCTTGCTATTTTCAGTGTTCAGCTTGAAAGAATCCAGCCTGTCCTCACTGAGTTACAGAATGTAGTAATTCTTGCAATGGATAACTTTCTTGAAATTACATTTTTGTTTAATATTTCTAGGTGTTTTTCCTTGTTTTTGTTATTACAGTTACTCATTCTAGCATTCATAAGACTCTGTATTCTTCATGGAGTTTTGAGTTCATGTTACCAGATTCCCTGCAAGAATCAGTGATTTTCAAAACAATCTTAACAAGGTCAGTGCCTTTCAAAAAGCAGAAGAATCCAGAATAGTGGGTACTGCCACTGAACAAATATTTTTAATGTTAGCTTGATTTTAATCTTTCAGCAGCTTTTGTAGGCAAAGATCTCAAACAAGCATATACATTTTGTCTAGAGATTAAATGGGTCGAGCTAATCTGACTTCACTGATATTTGAATTATGGCCTAGTTTGAGGCAAAAGATTTGGGGCAAAAAGTGTCAGTGTATGGATCCATACTACTGCTGTGTGCTGCTGATTGTCTTTCACTAGCTTTCCTTTTCATTTCAAGATTAAGTTCTCAGAAATTGCCCTCAGCCAAACTGGGCAGAAAGCTGCCTGGAGCTAGTGTAAAAGAGATGGGTCACTCCAGTGCAGTTTTCTTTTGGGAGTTCCCCTGTGTTACCAGTAATGTCAGTCAGTCATGATGCACTTTGAGGAGAATTAGGGAAGCTGGTTTGTGTGTTTCTTTGGGCCAGTTGAAGTGTGACACTAATGGTGAGTGAACATCAATAAGTGAGTGGACAGGGTTTTACCTTTAAGAAATTATATGCAGGTGCTTCTCTAGGTGCCATGAATCCAGGGGTAGCAGGGGATCAGCTTTCTGTGGCTCTTCTTATGAAATAAAAAGGGAAGATGATACATCATCAGAGGGGAGAAGATGTCTAGTATTAAATTTCATGCAATCATAGAATATTAAGAGTTAGAAAGATCATCTCCCAACCCTCCCAGCCATGTGCAGGAACACCTCCCACTGGACAGGATGCTCAAGGCCTTACCCAACCTGGCCTTTAACACTGCTGGGGTTGGGGATCCACAACCTCCCTAGTTGGAGGCATTTAGTAAGGAAGATTAGCTGATTGCAAGTCTAACCTTTATTCCCAATACAGAGCTAGAATTCATACGGAATAAACTTGCAGAACTGAAAATAAAAATAAAAAAATAGTGAATTGCAAGCTGCAGGCCTATATAGCTTTAAGTAGTTTTTGAGAATTTTAGAAATTATGAATCAGGGACAAAGGAAACTGCATCTAAATTTCTTCTTGTGTTTTTGGTACATTATATCATAAGTTTCTTCACTATTTCATCATATATCTAGGATATGTTGTGTACATTATAAGGCAGAATGAGAGTGTACAGTGATAACATTAGCAAATAAATAATCAATTTATCACAAACTAATTTCTGGAAGGACTTGTCAGTGAATAATGTTGAGAACTGAAGTAACAGATTTGGTGATGTTAGTGAACAGTGCTAACAGAAAACAATAAATATTTTCTGACTTTTCCTTTCTTTCTGGCAGGTAATTTTGCTGTTCTGAATTTGGCTCACCAGTTTTGTTGTGTCTTGCTCCCATTATGGTGGCATTAATGGTTGTTTCAAGGTCTCTGTAGCAGTTTTTCTGTCGCTCAGCTGCAGCATGGGGACACTCAGCTGGGCCCTGTGCCTGGCACCAGCCTGTTTCAGTAGAAAGCTGAAGCAGCTCAGTGCAGCCTCTGTTCTCATGTTGAGGGTGCAACTGAACAGATGCTCCTGTTTTCCAGGACCTCTTTTTTTTAGTTCATTACTGTAACCAGAAAGTCTGGACAAACAGCAAAAAGGCTTTTGTGAGAAGGAGATGCCAAATGAAATAGGAGGAGAACATATGGGAGGGAAAGGAGAAGAGTATTTCGTACAATTCGCAAGTGAAAAAAAAATGGATTAATTAAAACAGTAAATTAAACCACTGAAATAATTAGTAAAGGACTGGGCAACTTTTTAGAAAAAAAAACAAAAGCAAAACAGAAAACCCTAACTATCCCTTTAATTTGGAACTCACTGTTTTATTTTCAAATTACTGTGGTTGATTAACTCTGGAGTTGCTCCTAAAATAACAAGCCCTCCCCAAATGATCTGCCTGTGTCTTGCTGAAACAAATGTCATTGTGATTCCCCTCCACCCTTGGGTTGTCCTTTTGTTGTGTGTGACCTGGTCAGCACTGGGCTTTTGGCCAGCACCCCTGGTTTATAGTGAGATCCCATTTATGTGAGCTGAACCCAGCATAACTGGGTCATGCTCACCCATTACACATAACTTAATTAAATGTATTCACTTCCATCCTGCCATCTTGTTCTTCATGAGTAGTTCTGGCCTTGCATCACTGAATTGTGAAGATGACATATTTCCAATTCATGCTGTAACAATTTCAGGTTTTTCCTTCCCCATTTTTGAATGTAGGATATATGCTTTTAATATTAGGGGAGGAAATGCAGTCTAAATTAGTAAAACTGAAATTTGATGGGTTTTGTTATCAGACTTCCAATAGGATAGCAGAGAGGTATCCTAAAACAGCCAAAAAATTTTATTATTTTCCCTGTGTATAGTTGCTTACTTGAAAAATTACTTCAGTGTTTGGGAAGCATAGAAAAAACCCTTTGAACACTTTTTTTTTCTTCTGTTTATCACATTTCTTAAATAAGCTGATATGGAAATAATTTTAAAATCTCATTCCTAGTCAGTCTAGCAAATTAATGTGTTTTAATTTTTTTAAAATAATCACAGAAAGCTATTTTCTCGTGTAGAGTGTTCTTTCTGCCATATCCTTTTCATCATTACAGTGGACAAATAAGAAATTAACTAAACAAAATTTGTTTTTATACCTAGCTGTCAACATACACCAAGCAGACCATAAATAATTATAAGCTTATTTTTGCTTACTGAGTAGTTCCTGTCAACATTTTTGTTTGCTTTTGTTCTGTAGAAAAATGCTTTATGCCAATTGGTTATTGTTCTAATAGACATCCCATGTCTAAGATTACAAGGCCAGCTGTTGTGTCAGATGTATGGTGTCAATAGGTTCTGTCCATTATACCTGCTGCTAAGCTGTCTGCTCATAAAACACGGAAGTAAATTAATTGTCTGTTAAAATTGTTAGCTATATGGGTGTGATGTCTATATACCCTTGCTTTCTCTTACTGAAATAAATCAAAGTACTAATTGTGCTATTTTCTGTTCTTTTCTTAGGAAGCTATTGATTGCCTAGAAATTAAAAGAGGGTGTGAGAAGTCTGATCAAGGTGGAAATTTTTTTCCAAGAGCCTTTTCACAACAGGCTTTTGCAGAATCTTCAGACAGTCCCATTTGTGCCATGTTTTGTGGCTCTCACCGTAAGAGGAATTTGTCTTGATGAAGATTCCTAACATTGGTAATGTGATGAATAAATTTGAGATCCTTGGGGTTGTAGGTGAAGGTAAGTAGTATCTTAATAAAGGATTAATTAGAATTTTATACAGATTTGACTTAGTCCTCTTGATGATAAGTTACCAACTGCAAAACTTTTCTTATGTGTGTTTATTTTCTATAGCTTCTGTTCATTTCCTTGTCAGATGTTTTGTCGGGGGTTGGGTTTTTGTGTTTGTTTTTTGTTTTGTTTGTTTTCTTTTAAAAGTTTAATACATTGATTTCTCATTAGTGGTGCTAGGGAGATGCAAGTTAAACTTACCTGCAAGCATATTTTTAAAAAAATAATTTCAATGTTTTAAAATCCATTTACTTTTGAGCAATTTTTATGAAATTGTTTCAGTTATATTACAGTGATGTAATTCCTGTATATGCAAGTTCTGGATAATAATACTGGGAACAGTGTTACTTCTGTAGTTAGGAGGTTGCTGAGCTCTGTTTTATCTTGGCACTTTAAATTTTTTTCTGCTTTGAGATGGCTTATCTTTCTTCTTCTTTGTTTCAGGAGCCTATGGCGTTGTACTTAAATGCAGACACAAGGTAAGTGAATTGCTTTGAAGTCCAAGGGAAATGGTGTTTGAGTGAAGCAGTGACTTTTGATGAGAGCTAACATGTTAATACATATTAGGCATGGGTGGATTTTTTTCTTGCAGTTAGTTGCTTAATAGCAATCTTAATTGCAAGTTTCAGTGGAAATGGCTATATCTAGTACCAAATCTCAATTTTTTAAAATATTTGTCTGAAATATTACTAATGTTTTATTAATTTCAACTAAGAGAGTTTTTAAGAAAAGAGACAAAAATTATTTTGGGACACAGTTTATGTCAATCAGTCTTAATTAAAATGTCAAACTATTTGCCAAATGCTGCCGTAGAAGCACTTAGCTCTCTTGGAAGTGGCAGGGGAGAGAAAGGGGAACCCATGAGGGATTTTGACATTTTCAGGATGATCAAATGGCAGTAAGAAACCAGTGACTTTTTTTGGTTGTTGATTTTAATTTGGAAAAGGAAGAAATTAAAAAGGAAAGAAAAAACACTGATACAAAAATGAAGTCTGGCCCCCTGTCTATGCTATTTTAACTAGTGTGGAAGTTGGATGTATCTGAACTTGCTGCTCATCAACATGGAACTGACACAAACTACTTTGCTGTCTTTGGAGCTGCAGTGTTGTTGTTTAACAAAACAATTGAAGCAAAACATTTCAGAATCATAGAATTATGGTGATCCAAGAATATATAAACATCTTTTTACGTAATTGATGCCTTTTTATAGAAAAAATTAGGACAGTGTAGAGGATTTTTGTTCCTTTGGTGGCTTTTAGCATGTACACAGAGGGGCTTTTGCACATGCTGTTTGGTTCTATCTGGTGTGTCTTACACTGTTGTGCTGATTTTAAAAAGGTAAAAAAGAATTTGGAACTTAAGATCCTATCTCAGGGTGAAGCCTTGTTGGGCTTGGGGATGTATAACAGTGAACAGAGTGAGTGATTTAGGTAAATTTGGTCTTTTTAGATAATTACGGTGTGAAAATTCAGTGTGAGTAGTTTGACAACACCAGGGTGGTAATGATACAGTTTGTACTAGGCAGCTCTATTCTTTGTGGAAAGTAACCTCACTCAGACTCAAGAAGTTTCTAGGATTCCCTGCATTGCTGAGTGAGATTTAAGCTGTGCATGTCTATTCATGCTCATGCAACAGAGTTCAGTACTCTAAAGGTATGATATATTGGCTGGGTAATCTGTTGTCCAGGTTCCTATGAAAATACCTTGCAGCACACCAGATGACTAGAAAGGAAAGACTTTTCTTTACCACAAAGTGTTTCAATGGCCTGTGTAAGACTGCTGCCTTCCTTGTGAGCATCTAAATTTTTTGGTAGTTGCACTATTTTTTTCTACAGCTTCATCTTAGTGGAAACAGCTGTGCTGAAGGTTTAAAACAAAGTGGTATTTCTTTAAGCTTCTAGCAGGAGTGCTTACTAAGACCTAAGGTTTCCAGCTTTTTGAGATCTAAAGAAAAGGTGAGGTATGTTGCTGTGTTCATCTAACTGATTTATGGTTCTCACTTTAAACAAACAGCACTGAGCCTCTGGGGGCAGATGAGTTTAGGAGCCATGTATTTTATGAAGAAAGAAAAGAGTAACTGTCTAAAAGTTAAATGTTGGCCTTTCCTACTTGTATAGGAAAACAAAGATTAAATACACTTTCATACAGTCTTAACAGACTTACCTGGAAATGCAAGGATGGGTGGTTTGGGTTTTTGGGGCTTTTTTTTTTTTGGTTGATTGATTGGGTTTTTTTACTGTTTGGCTACTGGTGGGCATACTTTTGAATGTAGAAGTATTTATATTAATGTTTATGAATAGTGGTAATATGTCAGGATCAAATTCCCAGCTATTTTAAATCAATATATCTCCACTGTATTTTTGAGAGGGTAAATTTTGTGTGAAATGAGGAGCCAGCTCTAATTGCAACAATTTTCCAACATATAGTCCATTAGTGCTTCAGTAAATATATAGCTTTTTACCTGAGTGCATTGCATTGGCATGTGTATATAGATTTAAGTAGGAGAGAAGGGCATAAGGAACGAATACCATATCATTATTATATGTGGTTTTTCTTTGCTAAGGGAACATTACCAGAAAATCTAAAGTAGCTCCTCTAGAATGACTGTGTTTACATTATTATACAGCCTGTTTTTATCCCAAATCCTTCATTGCTAATTGTGGTTTGTGCATAAAGTTTATTTGTTTATCTGAGGATGTTTTTCTGATGCTAAGCTAATACAAATAATGTTGAAAAAAAGCAGAGATGATACTCTGAAAAGGTTTTCTTATTTTTCAGTCAGTCAGAGGATGTTTCCTAAGGAAATGCACTGAAGTGCATTGTGTTTGAAAATACTGGAAATACACTGGAAGTAGTTACAAACTATTACAAAAGGCTGTCTTGGCTTATTTGGATTTTGGCTGTTTTCTGAAAAGAAAAGCCACTTGGACAGTTTATCAGTGTCAAAAATCATGGCTGAAGAGTCTTTGCTAATGTTTAAGACTTGTCAAATGTTTGCCATTTAAATAAAACCAGTATCCCTTTTACTTTGCAAAGGGGTCTTGCTGCTTCATGCAGAGTTGTTGGGCAATAATATGATAGGAAGATGCTGTGGTATGCATGTGCCATAGGTCTCCAAAGATGGGCACATGGAGAAAGAAGCCTAAAGAAAAAAACTGAGCCTAAAGCCAGTTTGAAAAGGAAATGTGAGATAGTGAACTGTATTTATAGGAGGAACACTGACAACTGCAGCTGCTTGTAGAGTTTGTAGAAATGAGGTGAGTATATCCTTAGATGCCTGAGATCAGTGGAGACTCTGTCTAGGTGGAGATGATGATGATGCTGGAACAGGGCTTGTTTCTTAGCATGAGGCAGAGCTCACCAGACAGCCAGGCTGAAGAGGAAGATGGGTTCATAGGAGCAGGCAGTGAAACCATGAGAAGCATTTGGACAATGCTCTCAGGCAAATGCTCTGATTCTTGGGGTGTCATGTGCAGAGCCAGGTGTTGGACTTGGGTGATTGTTTGGCTCCCTTCCCACTATGATTCTGTGCCTACATATATGTATATATATATTTGTATGTGTAAATTGATGGTGGTTTTTAGGTTAGCTAGGTATGCAGGAAGGTGTGTGGTGATGCACTTTTCTAAAAGCATAGTTGAAATGGATGAAATTTCCTTGACTTCTTCTCTTGCAGTGTGCTGTGTGTTACCAAAGGCCTTGAGCCAGAGGGAGTGCAGTTTAATGATTTGGAAGTTTGGTGCTAGTTCTTGTATGTCCAACATCTCCTGCCTAATGTGGTGGTTTTTTTGCCTTTTATTTTAGAAATGTGTCAGGTTTTGGTGGTTATTAATAGTATGAAGCATGTTTAGATCTTTTTCTTTGAGATAAATGCCACACAATTCCCATACTAAAAACAAAAAGAAATATTAGTTAGAATTATTTGACCCTTCAGTGCATTGAAGAACAATGACGAATAACCTCTGGAATAGGTTTAATACTTCCAGGCAATGTCTTCTTAGCCTAATATTTAATTTTGTCTTGTTTGAGGCTTCTGTAATACTCTTACATTGTGTCCTGATAATTTGTTTATCTACCACAGAATACGTGAAAGAAATATTAGCTGACTCCTTGTTTTACTCATTGGAAAATACGGTGATTATGCATAAGTAGCAGAATCATTAAATTTCTTTTTAGTATCTCAGCCTTTTTCATGTCTTTTATTACTAGAACCCCTGTGGACCAGCAGGGTCGTGGTTTTCTTACTTTGACCTTTGAAACCGATTTTTTGTTGTTGTTGTTGGGTTTTATTTTATTTATTTATTTACTTATTTTCTTTTTCTACAGGTAACTCACTTCTTCACACTATTTGTTTGTGTTTGAGCAAAGTCAGTAATTCTGCTTTTACCAATGCTGGCCAACTTGAGAAAATTTTCCCATTTCCCATGGCCATCTCTGTGCTTTGAGGAAGTAATTCCTGTAGAGCAGCCAGTCCTCATAGACTCCTTTGCCCTTCAGGACTGTCTCTAAGCAGATCCTAGAACAAGGTGAAATCTGTTCTTTTGAAACTCCAGGGTTGTATTTCTATTGTCCCTCTCTCTTAATTCTTTCAGAATCTTAAATTCCACTGTCGTGGTGGAGATGCTGGTCTGTTGTAATACCCATAAGAATCAACTTCACTATAATAAAGTAAAAATGGAATAGATGATCTTACATCCCTTTAGATTCTGGAATCTGCAGTTGCGCAGCACTAAAATGGCCTCTGATCAGAGTGCAGCATACTGTGCAGACCAGTCTGTAAGAAGGTTTTTTTCACTATTTTCCTTTTTCTAACTATTACAGGATTCTTTTAAAAGAAAACTCCTAATCACTTTCTATTGTGAAACAGAAAGGAGAGCTTCTTGCTACATCCCTAGATAAAGGCAAAGCCATGCATGTTATGTAGCTTCAGATGCTGGTACAATGGTACGCAGGAGATGCTGCTCCTCTGGTACAATGACCTGGCTGGGTTTGTCCTGCAGTCCAGGCACCTGGGCCACCTCAGTGGTGTGATATGCATCACTAATTCCTCCATGTACAGTGGTCTTCTGTCAGGTGTACATATTGCCTCTGAGGTTATCATCAGCCTTCACATTCCTGTTGGCTCATTGATCAGTGTCAAGCAATTGCCTTCTCTGTTTTTCAAAAATCTGATTGTCTCCATCATGCTGCATTACCCTTGCAGCAAATGTTGGAGTGCTCTAAGTCCTGTGTGAAAACTGGGCTTTATTGGAAGGCTTCCCTTAAAAAGGCTTTATCTATTTTGCTCTCTTCATAAGGTGCTTTGAAGCAGGTGTTCCCCCTAATGTAAACTGTGTTGTTCTGTCTCCTAACTGTCGTGCAAAAACTTTTGTCTTTTGTCTTGAAAACAAATTTGCTATATGCTAGCTATTTGAAAGCAAATGTATGTGCATTCAGGCACCCCTCTCCTCTGCAAGGAGCTCCTCACCTTCTTAGGATATTTAACAGAAGATGAGCTGTGTCTGTTGTGGCAGAGCTCTGGTCACACAAGCTATTCCACTACATTTTTGTAACCCTAAAGAGTGATTTCATCATCCGAGGTGACAGGTAGTTCAGATAATTTGTATTTCTGGAACTGTGCACTGGTTCATAGTTCCTCCTGGCCTTTTCTTAGCAATTTTATGCACAGGCATCAGGATCCCATTCATGCTGCTTTCATAGAGCAAATGAGAACTTCATACTCATAGAAAATTTGGGTTTTCTCTAATGTTGTCATAAAAAGCAGAGTTCTGAATATCCCTGGTGGATGTTAGAATCCCTTTTTCAATTCTTGTGTCTGCTGGTATTATTAACACCTTTGCACTTTAAATCTGCTAACCATTTTTATGTTGTTGAGTTCCTCTGTAGTGTCAAAATAAAAAGGTCAGTGTACTTGTTTGTAAAAGCTGCAGGTTTTTTCAGTGTGTTGTATTTTTTCATGTACTTAAGATTTGGCTCTCAAGGTTCCTTAGCTCCCCAGCATGTGTTAAGTCAAGTACTTAGATTGAAGAATACCGTCATTGCAGTTTAACTCTTTTGGTGTTATCTTTTGTACTGATATGGGTACAGCTCTTCTTTGTTTTACTTTAGGTGTGATTGATTTGACAGTAATTCCTGTTTGTCCTGTTTGGTTAATTGAGAAATTAAATTATGAGTAAATGAAAAATCTCAAAATGAGACCAGATTGCTGCCTGTGTTTTTTCCCCTTGTCCTCAAATTTTTTGCTAGTGTTTTTGTTTTTTTTTTTTTTTTTTTTTTTTTTTTAATGTAATTTAAAGCAATATGCTAATTTTCTCAATTGATCAAATTTGGTTTGGCTTTGTGGCAAGATTTTTGGTTTTGATTGTTGCCAGGGTAAAATCTCTGTGCAGCATATTGTTTTCTTTCAGTATGGCAGCTTACCTGTTGAAGATTATTCCATTAATGCTGTTGTTCCTTGGGCTGAAACATCATATCACTGGTGGTTTTTTGTGACAAAACTTGTGTGAAACACATACAATGAGTATGAGACTTTTTGGACCTTCTAGATAAATAGTTTGCCAGTAGTAAATGCTTGTAGTAGTCAAAGTTGAGATTTGTCCTAAGTATTATGTGAGGAAAATAGAGCTGCTAGGCAAGTGGTAGTGCTGAAAGTTATAGTAACTCTTTAAAAACCACTTGCTTCAATTTCACTATGAGGCAGTGAATAACCCTTTGAGTTCCTTACAGAATTCTGGTGTGAAATGTTAAATGTATAGTATTTATTTAGAGGACTTCCAAACACTACTTCCATGGCATGCCCTTGAGTGCAGCAGTGAGGGCCAAGCTTGATTAGTGGTGATTCACTTCAGATATTGCTTTCTGTACATGTAAGAGACATACAGTGAATGTCTATAACTGCTTCCTATGCAGGGTAGATGTGAATGTGATACTGACAATTTATAAAGCTTTTGTTTTTCACTGATGCATTGTGACATTTGTCTTAACCTGAACCTGAATCTTTTCCATAGTCCTTTCACTCCCCTGTGGCAGGGGGAAACAGACAATCAAATAGCATTATATTAATGTGTTTTAAATATATGATTGATGTCAATAAAGTGCTGATTTGCATTCAGCTAAGTGGAAGATTCCTATGTGTACTGTTAGTGCTTCAAAGATCAGATAGTTGTGCAAAATGGAGCATAGAAACTGAACTTTCTGAGTTCCCACAGCTTGAGCACTAATTCAGTCTCCCCTCTCACCCCCAAAGTGGGCTATAATATTCTCTGTATCACAGTACTGCTGCCTTTTATTTCTTTTCCTCAAAATCTTATTCCCAAGTCTCTCTCGTTTTCAATTATATTTAAAGAGCTTTTTCATAATACATTTCTTAATAAAAACCGTTAAAGCACTAATTTTGAGGAAACTATCAGATTCTAAAATTACCCTTAGTACTGGGGAAAAAAAAATTAGATCTCTGGTGTTTTCCTAATTTCCTCAAAGTCTGAGTCCTGGGATTAACTGAAGTAAACATTTGGGTTCATTCTTGTAAGGCTATGTAGGATGAGGGGATGAAGTAAGGTAGTCCCAGATCTTTTTTTTCATTGCTTTTAATGTTTTCTGTCTGTTATTTCTGCTATATATTGCTAAGATATGCTCTGTTTCAAGGTTTTATTTGATTTGATCTTATATAAACCCTTGCTATCGTTATCAGTCACATACAATGATTTCTTTAAGTTCAACAAAGTGGGCATGAATGCATTTTTAAATGCATTAAGTTACCAGAGGGAATGGTAAGGGAGGTTTAGGTTGGATATCAGGAAAAGGTTCTTCACCAAGAGGGTGGGTAGGCACTGAAACAAGCTCTCCAGGGTGGTGATCACAGCACCAAGCCTGACAGAGTTCTAGAGGTATTTGGACAGTGTTCTCAGGAGCATGGTGTGTGATTCCTGGGGTGTCCTGTGCATGGCCAGGAGTTGGATTCGAGGTCCTTTCCTGCTGAGGATATTCTATGATTTTATGAAAGTGAATGTTTTTCGTTAATAAGTCACTTTGTAACGATATTAACGGAACGATGCTGCTTTGATGTCTGCAGTTGTACTGTGTTGTTTCACTTTGAGTCTTTTCTAAAAGTCCAGACTGGTGTTTGAAAATTCCCTTGTAGGCTACTCCATTCCCTTGCCTCCTCCTTTGTGCTTGTCATGTTATGAACCCTGCTCAGATATGGATGGTATTCAGTATGAAAAATTCTCATTTCATCCCTCCTTTGCTCCTGACAGCTAATATTTAGAAATGGAAGGTGCAGGGCAAAGATAAGAGACAACCTTCAGAGTGGAGAAATTGACTTGCTGTGGAAGGGGATGCTAAGAATTTTTTTTTCAGATGTGTTCAGTTTAAAGCTGTGTTGAAATGTGTTCAGTTCAGTGTGAGGGTTTTTGCTCTCAGTACTGCAAATTAGGATGGCTTAAGTTGGCTTGTCCTTTACAACATTTCATGCAGTACAAAGCTGGGGTGCAGAGACACCTGATGTTGCAGAAGATCTTCAAAACAAGAAGGGTGAGGGGTTTACCCTTGTCCTTCAATAATGCAGGTAGCTGAAAGAAGTGTAGAAGCCTGAGTTAAAAATAACAAGAGTGATTCATCTTACTTTGGAAGGATATGTAAAATGTATTACTGATGGTTTTCAATTTAAATTAAGTCAAAGATAAGCAATTTGTTGCAGTCACAGTATCTCAGATCAGTATTTCTTTTACTCAGACAGTTTCTTCCAGTTGGTCACACTAATGGCTCTGGATAAACCAGACATCTTTTGCCCTTTTTCTTTTGTTTCTTAAAGAAACTATGATTTTTGATGGGGTTTTACATAATCTTTTATATGAATTCTTGCTGTGGGTACTGGTGTTGCTAAGTGAAAGGTTACTGCTTATGCCGCAAATAAGAGCTTTGCTTGGAATATTGCCAGTAAATAAACAAGCCCCCTAGTAGTTGCTGCAAACTCCATCTGCAAAGGGATTATATATCATTACACTTGTAATAATACAGGAATCATATTCAGACCTGCAGCAGTGTGTTCTGTGGCTGCCCTTAATGGCTCCTAATTGCAAACAGCTTGTAGAGCTGTATCTCATTTTAAGGTCCTTGTAAGTGGAATCTTGTTTTTAAGTGTGGATGTGATGAGCACCCAAAGCAAGACTATGCATACAAATTACTTTTTCTTGCAAAATGTTGAAAATGTTATGCTGAAAATTAAAGTTTAGGAACGTGACTATAGTATTTCTTGGAAGCAGCAGCAGAAGAAATTGAAATAGATGAGATTTAGAGGCCTAATGTAGGGTCTTGGATCATTAGGAAAGTCGTGGAGCAAGCAAGGGAATTTATAGTTAATGCAAATTAATATATGGGAGAGGGAACAGCATATGGCTAATTATAGAACTGCATCTGTAGTAGTATGAACTTGTTTGAATATTGGATTACAATCTGGTCTTGTCATCAAATTGAAAATTACTGTGTAGCATAATGGATGCAAACAAAATGGTATTTCTGAATTTTAGGCTAATTGTTTTCTTGCAAGGGATTCTTGTGGAGTTTTTAAACTTTTCTAAGACACATGTGAAGCTCTAAGAGCACTAGGTTAATCATTGATTCCTAGACACTCTGTGTATTTAAACAAAGGCCACTAAGAGTACAACTCTGTGTTTCAGGAGATCATTCATGTTGATTGTTAAATGTACCATGGTAAAAATGGGTCTGGATCATCTGTCTGGCTTTCAAAATTATTTGTAGCAAATAAGCTGATCTAAAATTTAAATACACTGAAGTGTGTTGAATATGCCACTCACATTACCTTATTTTCTTAATTCCTTTTTTTTTTTTTTTTGTGAATTTAAAGTCCTTTTTTAAAAAAAACAACTCAGGAGTCCTGGAAAATGAGCATTTGACAGTGTAGATAAAACATTGACAGTAACAATGAAAACTTTTCTATCATTTCAATTTTTCTGAAAACTATAGGCTCTTCTTGCACTGTATTTTTTCATCAGTATAAGAATACAGTGTGTTTTTAAACAGTAAGTTGTCCCTCTGAATGCCCTTGTTAAAGCAATTTATATTTTCTTGATTACTCACTTCTTCGTAATTCCTAACTCATGGAATACCCTCCTAAAATAAAAAAAAAACTTGCTATAACTTTTGAATAAAAATTCTTGGAATTTGTAACTTGTTTTGTAGTATAGTGGTGTTTACTTCTCATTCAAAGCCTGGATAACAATAAATGGGGGAAAAAGAAAAGTAGTTTACATTACCATTTACATACCATTACATCTGATAACATTTGTACAAATTCATAAATTCTTGTGCAAAGGACCTAATAATTGCACTTATAATGTGTAGTTTGGTCACAGCTAACAGCCTAAGTAGGGGGCTGGACAAAACTGACATCAGAGAGTGATGATCAAGAAATTTTGGATACAGTGGGAAGACAGGTTGAGCTTTTGTATAGAGGCCTGGTTTGTGCTCTTTTTTCAGCCAATAGTAGTTGTTAAATGTTTGCACAGAACTGGAGTAATTCTTTATGATATCTATGCCTTATACATGCATTACAATTCTGAAACTGTTCAAAACCTATGCTTCTTTTGCTGTATGTAGCTGCACCTGGACAATAAAGCTTGAGTCTGCTGCTTGCTTTTCTTCAAGAATCGTCCAACTGCATGCTAACTTTTCCTTTCCTAAAGTATATCTATTTAAGCTGCTTCTGATTTAAGATTAAAAATAAAACATCATTTGGATTTATAATGTATTTACATTTTTACTATCTCTGATTCATTCTAGTTTAAATTGCTAAATTTGACCAATCTTTGTGCAAGTTCCTTTTAAGCCCTAACAATGTAGAACATAATGGCTTTACTTTGCCTATTATGAAAAATCAATTTATTCAATTTTATTTTCACTTTTTCAGATGTGTAGCAAAGTGAGGATTTGTTTCTAAACAGAACAGGTAACTCTTTTTTGGAAATAGATACCAATATTGCTCTCCAATTTTACAGTTGCTTGCACCTTAAAAACTTTGATAAGGCATCTTCTGTTTCTTCTTCTATGTGAAGACTATTTTCTGTACAGTAATTGGTGTAGAAAGATTAGTATAATGAAGTTCAGTGTCAGTCTTGCATAAAGGGAGGGTGAATATTTGCAGTCTTGAAGTGAAATGATTGTACTCATGGATGCCCATTTCTTGTTTCATTCACTTGTACCCCTGCATCCACACGCTTAAAAGTGTGAAGTGACGAGTGTGTGCTCATGAGAGGTGTCTCATTTGGGCAGTATCTCCAGGGTGCAGGAGGAAGGGCAAGGGTAAGGAGCTTTCAGGTCCCTCCTTCATCTCTGAAGTTCCTCTGGGTGGTGATGACAAACTAGTTCTTACATCTTCTGTGTATATATTAGGTTTAGATGTTGTCTGTTTTAGTGAGATGGTCCTTAGCTTCAGTCTTGCTTTCTTCAACTTCCATGGGCCTGTTTTCTGTTTTTCCTTGTTTGGAGTTTGTGTTTGAAGAGTATGTTAATAATCTGTTTCCTTGATGGGCTAACAGAAGATAGCTCACATATAATAACCTGCAATCTTGTGGCCATCCTCCTCTTGGGGGACGCGTGGTCTGCTTGTGAATCAGCTGTGCTGCAACCTTATGGGCTTAGCGTAATGTTTTACTCAATATTACTTTTGAAGCATCATCTTATGAACAATAATCTTGATTGTCAACACTGTTTTTTCTTGAAACCTTGTGCAGTTTTTTCTCATGCTCGTGCATGCACTCTCTCAGTGCTTCCTCCAATATTCTATTCATCTTTAACCCTGATCTGTTACACACTTCTGCTGCAGAAACAAGATGCCTATGTTCTCTGAAAGGGTGGTGGTTCTATTTCCAGTTCTTGGTAGAAGTGTGCTGCCTTATTAAACAGATCTCCTAATTTTTCAGTCCAGAAAGAATCCCTATAACATTGAGGACTCCTTCCTAAATGCATATTATGAAGCATATTTTCATACAGTTCTAAGAAAAGAAGATTAGCAAAGATTCCAGTGTGCTGAAAATTATTTGCAAAATGGTCTTCTTATACTTAACTTTGGCTGAACAAGATTATCATCATTATTGATTTTCCTTTGGATTATAGATGGGCTTTAAAAAAAAATGTGGTTTTGAGGTATGACAGAGGTAGGTGATATTTTTAAGTGTAATAATGCACTGAGATGTGGAAAGATGAAATTCTGTTAAGACCGAAAAAACTTGACTGGTTACACTTACACCTACCTGTTCTTTTGACAGTGTGCATCTTGACCGGGAGGCAAGCTATCTTCTTGAAATCAATTAACATTTTCAACAGAGATAGAGTAATGCCATGTTTATGCACAGAAATATGTTGCAGGCAATGCCATCTGCAGAGCAGAGCTGACTAGCTGCTGCTTCTACAGGATCAAGTTTTCTGTGACTGTTCCTGTGAAAAACTCATCCAAGTGGTGCCTACCCCCTCAAAGCATCAGCCAGTGAAGAGTAGTGTTAAGAAACATATAAAAGATAGTATCTGATGGGCTTGCACCCTGGGCTCTGAACCTATTCTAGTTTTGCAAGTCCTTCCTGCTTCCACTGCTGTAAATGATGTTGTAGTGCTAAGGAACTATTTGGGGAGCAAAAGAGAATCAGTAATAGCTTCCCCAGTGACTTTTAGAAAGGCTGAACATAGGCCAAACAACACCCAGCCCATGGGCTCAAGCAGATTTTTTAAAAAAAGAAAGTGAGGGAGTGGCATTTCTCCTCAGAAACTCTGGGGTGTAGTGCCCCCTTCATCCATATTCCTCAGAAAACATAAAAGGGAATGCGGAGTAGATGTCTAGATGATGCCAGGATCAGAGAAGCAAATCAAGGGTGATCAACCTGTCTATATATTTATTGGCTTCTGTTTAGTAGGGTTTTCAATGAAATGGATAGTGTTTAATTTATATTGCTGAGGATGAGCTTCTGTTCCTTTACTAACATCCTTCCAATACACATGTGCACACATACAGAACTGTGCACAAGTGTGTATACACCCACCCACACACACATATTTGTTTAATTAATGAGTTACAGCATAGTGATTTCTTCTGGTCAGTTTTAGAAAATGCTACTAGCCTGTTCCTTCTGTTTCTTCTACAAAGATTTTTGTATGTACTAGTTAGCACACTGTAACACTTTTCATTTTTATGGATGTAAGGAGAATTGAACACTCAAGTCTCTGTATAAAATATGAATGGCAATAAATCTGTCATTTTATCAAAGTATCTAGCAGGCATGTACAAGGCTTTAACAAAAATATGAATAAAAATTTCACAGCCAAAGTCTTGTGATGACATTTTCTCAGTTTTCACTTGCCTCTTCATCTGAAGACCGTGTTTCAGGAGCTTTCTGAAAATGTATCCTAAATATGTTTGTGGGAAAGAAGACAATCTTTTACCACTTCTGAGCTATTAAAAGAAAAATGAAAATGAAAGATCTGTTTAGTTTTATAGCTTTGTATCTACAGTAAACAATAAGACCCAGAATTTTTTAATGGAAGAACATGCCCTTCCTGAACAGATCTGGCTAAGAATCAAATTATGAGGGCATAGTTTATTCTTGCAAAGAACAAATATGTGGAAAGACAAAAGTAAATGAAAAATTAGGTACAGGGGTCTCTTATCTGTGGATTTGTTTGAGGTTTTTCTCTTGATTTTTAGACTGGGATAGGTTAACAATTAACATTGTTCAAGGCCACCTTTTTATTTTTTGAAGAGGTGGTGATAATTGACTATTCAACCAGTACTATGTAAATGAAACCTGTTTGATAAGACTATTTTTTTTTTTAATGAGGATTTCAACTGCATTTAGAGTAACCAATTTATTAACTTGCTAGCTTTTTTATTTATTACTAAATGTCCAGAGCTATTGCTGTATTATTTTATACTGCAATGTTGTGGAGTTTTTTTAAAAAAGAAATCACACCCAGAATCATGGTATGATGAAACCAAGTCAGATTTAGCACATTCAGGCACAAATGCAAGTCAACAAACTGCTGTTAAAACTATTGTTTACTCTCTGCACCACCAGAAGGCTTGCTACTATATCAGTTTACAAAGGACAGAAGGCACCCTTCCTCTGAGGAAGCTTTGTTTTCCATATTGCATCTAGTTTAGACCAAGTACTGCAATGAAGCTCCAAGCTTACTTGCACAGGTTTAGCTTTTGGATTTTTGTAGTAATCTTAAAATCTGAAGTATGATCCTGGAAACATTAGTGAGAAATTTTGCCAAGTAAAAGGTTCAAAACCTTTACTCCACAAAGTATCACAAAGCTTTCCCAACTGTTACTTTTTCTTTCGCCTCTGTTTAAATGAATCTTTATAGTGCCTTGGAACTGAGAGAAATATGGCTCTAGGCAGTCAATATATGACATGCATCCTAAATCCATAATTTTTTTATGAAAACCTCTCATGTTAAATATTTGAGTTCTTGCTGAAGGGCCTGGTCTGAAGCATCCTCCTGGAAGCTTAACATAAGGAGAAAAGTTACTTCTAATGGGGCCTTATTTGCAAGTTATTTAAAGTTTTATTGATCTCAGGTAATACCTTTAATTATACCGGAGAAAGGAAATGCAAAGCTCATAGCAGGGGTATTTATAGCTTCATGAAGATCCTCACCAGTGAACATATACTTTATTCTATAATATTCAAGTGGAAGAAGAAGGATAAGCTTCAGAAATTCTGGTCTTGCTGCTAGCTATGCCAGATTGCTTTGTGGGATGTGAGAATTGACGCTGCAGTTACGTTGGCAATGGAGATTTTCTTACTTCAGTAGGACAGTTTGGAATACTTTATTTGTGTTTCTAGCATGTTAATTACAAATACAATCCAGTGGACTCTGATGATCTTAATGTAGCAATGCAACTCAAAGAATAACGATCCAGAGAAAGTAATATCCCTGAGGTAACTAGTCTTGATAAGATTTGGAAATGTACCTTAAAAACATGTGCATACATATAAGTTTGTGCATGCAAAAATAAAACATGCAGACAGAAGGGCTGTAGAGTTAAGTAACTTGGGTGGAATTAATCTCACCCACAGTTTCAGTGCTTAGGTCTTGCATAACCAATCTCCCTCGTTTATGTAAGTTGAGAGAGTCCAAAATCTGAAAAGCAAGTCTTGCCATCTGGAAATCATTAAAATCAGTAACCTTCTGGCCAGATCTTCTCTCCCTCCCCTGCTTTTACTAGCTGTGGGGAAAGCCTTGACAATTTGCATTGAGTATCTAAATCCTAGCTGGCTAAAGCTAAAAGAGAGAGACTCTACCTTTGGAGGTATTTGGCATTTTATGTAGATTCATTGGGTCTTTTAAAACACAGAATATAATTGGTCTCCATTTAAATTTAGCCTTGGAGGTTGCTGTTTCTATTTTAGGCCTGGAGAAGGGCTTCAGTTTCTTTTGCATATGCCAGTATTTCTAATGAAAGAATGCTACCTTTTCCCCTCAAATACTGCCTTGCTTACATACACTGTGATAAAGTTACTTTTTTTTTCGCCCATAATTTTCTAGACTTCTGAAATACAAAATTCATCATGAAACACCATATGGATACCCACGCAGTTGTCACACAGCTGTCAGCTTCTAGTATTTGAGGTGGCATAGTTAGTAACCTGTTGCCTTCATCCCCCGTGCATACCAGAGCACTGTGGAATGAGGCTCATCTGTGGTTTTAGTGGGTTTGCAGCTATTTCTGAATTCTCACTGTTCCTCTGCTTTCAGTTAAATTGGGTTCCACTAAAATTTTAATGTTCACAGATTCATTTATTTGTTATTCTGATTTTAACACTGACTTCTGAGTCAAGGTGCCTTACCCCAGTTCTCTTTTGCAATCTGTTTTCAGGCTGCATGTGTCTGCCTTCTTTTCCTAATTTCTTTAGCCTATGTATTCCCTGGCCCTTTGCTCTTCACTGTGCACTTTTTTATCCTCTCTCCCCACATAGTGTTTGTGATAATAAACTTGGTGAGATCACACTTTTCCTTCTCCATTTTCCAAGAAGTGTTTGTTTGTCATGCTTGGGCAGACTCTCAGAGTGAACTTGAATTCTGTGTGGTTATCTTTTTTTTTTTTTTTTGTTCTGGCTCAAAAGTATGTGTGTTGTGTGTTTAAGATCTAAAATTGCAATATGTTAGTCTTATTGGTATGGGCAGTTTTTGCTAGAAGAGCTTTTTTAGTCTTCCCAGAACTTCTGTGATGTTTAGACTTCTTTTCTCCTTATTGACATGTAAGGACAAATACACTGATCTAGCCATGACTTATCAGATGCTGAAGAAACTCTGAAATAAGTCCAGAAACTCTGTTTCTTGATTTAGCTCCAAAGTTGAAATTTCATCTACAGAAAATGTTATTTTTTCAAAACTTAGCTGCCATTTCTTGTCTGTTAGTAGTAGCAGAAATCTTCCTTGGATGCAGATTCCTTTATTTCCACATGTATGTTTGGCTTCTCAAGTTAGTTAAATTACCATGCAGCTTTTGTAGAGGCAGCCCTCCTGTTCCTCTGACCTCTGCAGCAGTGATCAGGAGGTGTTTGAGGTATAAATTTTGTCTGCTATCTTTCTTTTAAGCAATTTGGAATAAATTTTAATCTTTATGCTGTTCTGTGAAGAAGAGAAAATCTCTAAAAGGAATGCACTTTTAAATGCTTCACAGAGAAAAACAGTTTTATTAGGAGGCAAGAATTTCTCTCTTGTTTTTTTTTTTTACTGTCTGTATAATCCCAGTTTTGTTTTGTTTTGTTTTTTTTTTTTTTTTTTCTCTCTGCAAACCTGAATGTAGAAACTTTGAGGAGAAATTAAGGTCTCTACTGAAGTACACATCAATATATAGATAAGAAAAAACTTCTAAAATTTAATTTTCTTTGGTAAGAGCATAATGTCAGCAAAAATATTTATTGATGAAGAAGATCTAGAGAGTGGAAAGATGTCTTATAAATGCTACAGAATCATTAGGGGCAGAGGAGGATATTGTTTTCTTTCTGTAATACTGTTGTCTAATGTGAACTGAGGCTTGAAAGTACAAGTGGCATTTCCTGTTCAAATTTATCCTTCCCTGGAGAACAACCCAAAAACTATTCTCATTAAAGATCTAGAATAAGTTAAAGAGAATGACAGATTTTTAGGATTAATGCAGACGTCTCTGAAATGTTCCATAGCCAGTGAGCTGTGGAACCTAACTGAGCTGACACCACAATACTGAGGGTGGTGGTTACATTAGGTAACACCTTTTACATACCACATTACACATACAGTGTTACACTATTTTGTCTGCCCAAAATGTGAGGAGGAAAAGTTCTCAGTTTAAAACTTCCTTTTTTTTTTTTTTTTTTTTTTTTTTTTTTTTTTAATTGGAGGCACTAAACATAAAAGTTCTCATCTTTGAGATTCTAGACAGGAAGACCATTGTAGCTTAGGCTTTCCCCCAGATGTGGAGAGCTTACCATTGTGCTGCCATTTGCACATGAGAGGTGTTAAAAGTAAGGACAAACCTTGTCTCTACTTCTGCAGCATGGAAATGGCTGTAGCTGCTGCTACGTTTAGGTGTTTTTCTTTCAGCACTGAGACAATCTTTTTCTAATATTCTAGTGTTCAGCCAAGTAAACTAAGTTTGAGAAATTTCTGTTGTAGCTTGCACACTAAAAAAAAATTCAGTTGGTATATAAAAACTGTTAACATAGAATTAATAGCAATACTTTATGATGGATGGATGGATGGATGGATGGATGGATGGATGGATGGATGGATGGATGGATACAGACATTTCAGAAAAGATGGGCTCAAAAGAAGGAGTGAGGTTTCCCTTTGTGAGAAAGAGTGTCTCAGATACATGGTGATATTTTCTGGGATGGTGTGATGGCCCGTTCTTAAGGGAAAAGTGGGTCAAAGCAGATGGATGACAGTGTGGTTGAGACCCTGTGGTTCAGACTTAGAGGTGGGACCAGAAAATGTGGCATACTGGATCTTTGTTGTAGACCACCTGATCAAAGTGACAAAATGGACAAAGCCTTCTTTACACAGCTGATGATGTTTCTGAAACACTTGTTTTTCAGGAGGGGAACTCTGACCTTTGTTTTCAGGGGGCACTTTAACTTCTCTGGCATGTTCTGGACAGGCAGTGTGGTGGGATGTAAGAGTCCCAGAGATTTCTGGAGGGTGTTGAGGAAAATTTCTTGAGACAGGTGATGAAAAGACCAGCCAGATTATTAGAATAATTGGCTAACATGTTTGCAAAACAGTGGAGTTCAAGATCATGAGTATATTGAGGAGAAAATGTTAGAAAGGACAGACCTTGAATAGAGAGTGTTCAAAAAACTGATAGGTAGAGATTTCAGAGAAGGCAGCTCTTAAAGGTCACTCTGCCAGTCCCATGTGAGTGTTGTAGGAACCTCAGCAATCTTAAATGCTACTAGATGCCTGTGTTTAGGCTACTGAATCATGAGTGACTGATCAATGCAGAGCTCTTAGAAGTTAGAACACACAACTCACATACAGGGATCTGAATATGGATGTCTTAATCTGAAACTGAATTCCATCTGAAGAGTTTCAGCCTCAGGAACCTGCTTGACAAGTTTGCCTTTGGTTCACAGTAAGTCTTGTTTTACAGTTTAAAGAAAATGCCTGTCAAATTGTTGATGAGAAAGAAAAGAACCCTCAAAAATTTAAAACGTGAAAGTACCAGATAAAAATTCACTGTATCCACTGCAGAAATAAAGATTTCAAAACTAAAGCTTGAGATGTGATAAACTTCAGAATTTCAGCTAGTCATGCTGAAACTATTTTGACTCTGAGACTTAGGATAACAGCACTGAGGACTTTGACACTGATATTTTTTTAAAAGAGCAAGCAACCAACCAAGCAAAAAGTATTTTCTAATAAGTTCTACCTACTCTTGAGTTACAAGGTGCCCAGGAAAGGAGCATTGCATTATAATAACACAAAAATTAGAAAATACAATGTAATTATAAATGTCTTGTTGACTTCTAAATTTATGGAGTCAGTAATATCTTAAAAGAAGCTGTGGAAGTAGTACAGTTTGCCTTTCTACATTTTCTACTTTGTTATCACTTGTATTACAAGTGTCAAGATTATGCCATAAAAAGTAATTAAATAATGCTGGTATCTGCCAATGCAATATTATGCTATTTATAAATAGCATAATTGATTTTCACAATTTCCAGCGTTAACAGACCAAAAAAAAAAAACCCCGAATAAATAGAACTGGAACAAGACTGAGGTTTGAAACTGAAATTACTGTTGCTCACATTTCAGCATTGGAAGAATTTTATAGACATTTACTGAATTTGGTTTCTGTTTTATGTCCATGGTTTGGATTAAACAATACTGTCAAATTGTAAAATTATATGGATTAGTGGTACAACAGAATGAAATGAAACACAGATTATTTTTAAAATTGCTACAATAGTACTAGTTTATAATCAAAAGCTAGAATAGCTACATTTGTAGTGTTTAAAGCTGTTATTCCAGATCATTTTCATTATGTTATTGTACACATTCTTTGGAGACGCATATTTACTTTCTTGCTTGGAGAAAATTGTGAATAAGTATGAAAAATCCACTTGGAACAATGGAAATTCTGATGCTAACCACTATCATCAGCCCAATAGTTTGTAGAAAATACTCAGTGGGTTCACTTCCTTTCAAGTGTTCTTTTCAGGTTATTTGCACCCTAAATTAGTAGACTGCAAGTTCTTGAAGAATGTAAAATGCATGCTCCAAATCTCATCCTGGTGGATCTTTGGGTGCCTTGGAGGCTGTTCAGAATATCCCTAGGAATGGGGACATTCAAAACTGCCAGAGCTGTCCTGTGGGCCTGTAAACTTCCTGCAGTCTGGAGAGTCCCTGGCATCAGCACCATTGTCACTGAGCCTGCTACTGAGGCTGGAGCCCCACTCTGGGAGTCCATGGACACAGATGGGCCACTCATTTGGCTTATGGGCTCATCTGATAATTGGGTAAGAAATGCCTACTGTTTATGACTCCCTTATACTACACTTGATTTAAAACAAATGAGCAAGATTTGTAATGCAAGCATTTGCTGGTGACATTTGGAAAAACAGTAAAGTTGTTGCAAGTGTTTCTGAAGGACATAGATGAAGAAATCAGAGAAACTGTTTCAATCTGCATGCATTTTTATTAAAAAAGTCTCTATGCATCATTGCCTGCACTTCCTGGTAATTTCCTGTCAATCTTGCAGCTTAAGGTTTCAGCCTTTTTTGTGCTTCTTTCCCCAGTGGAATAGCTGAGCTTGTATGGCTGTTTCCCTTGAAAATCTCTGAGTGGTTTAAGCTTTCCCTCGTCCTCGTGTTCTTTCTCAGGAGACTGTGTGACCATCTTCCCTAAAATGACACATCAAATATAGAATTCTTTGCTCCATTAGGAGTCTTCCCCTGCACTTAGATGGTTAGTAAATAACATTCTGCTTTCAAGAGATAAAAAATTGATTTGTGATGATTCACTCTAGGTGCTTCTTCTCAAGTAAACTCTTAACATGTATGGGTTGGAAAAATTCTAAGCAATTTATCAGTACATAAAGGCATTGTGATAACTCAGACATTCTGTTCTGTCATTATTTACCAAAGACTCTCTCTCTTCCTTAAAATAAATGGGACTTTTAGATTATTGAGTAATTTCCTGGAAGTTCTCCTATGCTAAGAGTTATATTGCATAGATAAACCAAGTATGGGGGTTTTTAGCTGACAAACAGAAGAATTAGAGTTTTTTCAAGGGAGAAATATAAGGTCGAAAGAGTGAAGCATCTCTTGAGGGAAATTCTCCAAAGTTTTTTCGGTGTAGAAGAAGACACAGTATGCTATGACTTATACTTTAAATTGTCAAACTATTTGAAAAAAGAAATTCCATCATCTTGCATGTCTCTTTCTCTATAAAGAATATTTTAAGGTACTCCTCTAGATCTTGAAAGCAATTGCCAGCAAAATTGCCAGCATGTAATATCAGAAGTGTTGAGACAACAGGAAGCTGTGTTCTAGTCTTAGTACTGTCTAAAGGCAGTAGTGCTTCAAGGCAGAATGGAAATGGAGTCTAGACAGTATCTGGGCAATGAATTAAAGACTTGACTTAATTGCAGGTAACAACCCCTGTGAACATTCATTGCTTGGCTTAGTTTAAAAACTTTTGTAATTAAAAATGTCACATTTAGGATACTTTGATCTAACTAAAATGCTATGTTCTTGTTTTGAGAGTAAATTTGAAAAATCATTTGGTTGGATTTTGGATCTTTTTAAGCTTCATTTTAAGCAACTCATGAAAAATGCTTTACTATCTTGTAATGGTTTTCTAGGCCTTTGTTGCCTTGCATCTGACTGCTTAATGTTCTGTGGTTTTGCTAGAATCAAGATTATTGAAAAATCTGTTCCAAATACTTTAATGTTGTAGAATATATTAATGTTTATGCCAGTCAAAGTAAAACTGTACTACTTTGTTCTGAAAAGACATTAGCCATTGGATATGTCTGGCTGAATTTTGTTGAATTTTTAAAATGTGTGTCTTTGTTGTGGCAAATTAAATAAATATAATAATGGATCAATGAGGATCAAACTAAGTTATTGCTCATTTCTAAATAATTGTTATGACATGCAAATGTTCTCTGTCAGTAGAGAATATGATTAATTTACCTTTTTCTAACAGAAGTAGAGTTTGGGCCTGAGCAGCCTCACACTTGTACAGATGGAAATTATGAGCCAACCACAGAACATGCCATATCATATTTTATTGTTTCACTTAATATATCAGTGTAAAACCCCTGTGGGATGTACTTAATAGTGCTTGAGCAGCACCACCTGAGTAAAGGCACCAGTATGCTGCTTGTGCATGGGATGAGCTCAGTGTTGACTGCTGCTATCTCTGCTCACATTTATTGATATTTATTAATACTTGTTCTTTCAGTTGCTTAAAAATTCTGTGCTTGAGAAATTCTTGTACTCATACAGGATGAGGCAGTAAAATTAGAGGTGAACGATGTTTCAGAAGGTTGGAATCTTATCTATTTTTCAAGAGTCTGTGCTTTGTGTCAGATTTTCCATGGTATGCAAAAGAAAAAGGAAGGAAAGTCCTAGCAGAAATCTTTGAAATAAAATAGGGACAAACATTTAAAGAGGGTTTTTTGTTTTTTTGTTTTTTTTTTTTTTTTTTTGTAATATGACATTTCAAGAATAGGATAGACTTTCTCTTTCCTGACAATAATGCTTGTAGTTCTGACATCTTGATTTATACTTAGCAACATCTTTTTCCTTGAGTACTCTCATCAAGGATCTTTCAGGAAAACAACAGAGATACATTACTCTGCTGTTCTGACACCTCTGTCTTGTGCCATATATAATTACATATAATAGAAGTGACTTCTGTCATATGAATTTTGTAGAGACAGTGGGAAAATAGGGACCTCTGTCCTTTAAATGAGACAAAATTAAATGGTTTTAAGTTAGGAACTGTTCTAGTTTGATAGTGGTGGCAGGAAACACCAGCTATGACATTCTTGTGAGGAAACCTCAGAGAGAAACTCGTGGTTGTCAAGGAGCGCAGCTGTGAAAATGCTCAGCTCTCATAGCCATGCTCTCAGCTGTGGTTAAATGGGCAGACAGTAAAGCATGTGTTTTATCCAGAGGCAAATCCCACACATATTTTGAGGTATAGGAAAGGACTGAGTCCTAATATGAAGGGATTCCTCTCTCCAGGGCTGGAGGTACCCTTTTCCCATGAACAGGTGTCTCCTTTCTCCTCTCTGTCACTATATTTATATGTGAAGGAAATAGAACAGAAATTTTTGTCTTAGCCTTATTAAAAGATATTTGCAGGTTTGTACATGACATATTTTGCCCCACTTTAGACACATATAATCATATAGCCTGAATAACCAGTTTCTGTGTATCCTTAATTTTTACACAAAGTCTTTTCAGTAATATTCATCTCTTGTTGTATGTTTAATTGTAAAACTGTTTTCTTCCTATAGTTTTATAACATAGAATGTTTATAATATATATATGCTCAATAATCAGAGGTAATGCCAGTGTTAAGAGATTCGATTTCTGTGTTTGCAAATTTGATGTTGCTGTAAAGTCATATATTGAGGCTGTAATTTTTTTATTTGAACATGGTAATGAGGTGCTTAGTAATAAATGTAGCTTAGCAAAATTACAGCTAAGCAAACTCAAATTTTCCTGCTTTGTGATATAAGGTGGTAGTATTAAGTAGTAGAGATCAGAAAGAAAAAACTCACATAATCCTTTCTTCGATGTTCACTGAAGTCAAACACTAAATCAGCTAATACCAGCTTATCTACCTAGGTGATACATTTAATTGTCAATGACAATTTTCATGCTAGGAGTTGGGTACTGAGTTACTGTATAAGTAGGTTTCCACAATCGGGCTGAATGTTGTTTCCAGTACTGTTCTGTTTCGTAGTATAATTTTGAAAATACACCCCTTGAAATGCAAAAAAAAATACAATTTAGTGAATGACAGTTCTCTTCTGGAGAATTCCAATTTAGCCTGTTTTTGAACAGCAGAAAACCAGATCCACAAAAGAGCTCAGATCTCCAAATTGTCTTTTAAGTGGACGTTTAAGTAACAAAATCTAAATTCAATCTGCCAAGAACCTTTCAGATTTGTCCAGAAGTCTGAGTTACCACTATTGAATTTCTTCATTCCTCAAAGCTCTGCTTTTCTTTGTATCCATCTTCTCAGGGCTCAGCAATGTGGTGTCTGTTCGCTTTGCACCAAGTCCCTGTCAGTACTTGTTTGAAACTTCAGCTTTCGTCTATGTCTGACCAGCATGTCTCTCCTGATTCAGGAAGTGCATTTTTACCAACCACCTCTATTATATGCCTGCTGCATTTGTCCATATACAAAATTAATTCCATGTTTTCAGTTCTGTTTTAGTTTATGTTAGTGAAAATTATGTATAATGGCTGATTGTGTTGGACAGTCTACATATACTGCTGACCTGCAACATTATACAGGGTACAGGAGACTGAGTTCTTGCTGCTTCCTTCCCGTAAGGAAGGATATTCTGTATTCAGATGACAAATTTGAGATTTTTTTTGGAAAATTCCTCATCTTACAACTTGCATTTCTTTTTAAAAATTGGTGGAAACCAGACATCTAGTTCAAAATTCGTAGGAGTAATGGAGATAGAGGAACAGGGCATTTCAGAGGGCTTCTTACATTTGAAAAAGTTTAAAGTTATGAGTGTCTATTTTTTACATGACTTCATATAAACCATTTAGTTGTTTTAGAGCATGTGAGCAAGAAGTGAGAAATGTGCACTTGACTGCAATTTTCTCTTCTGTCAGATGGAGCACCACAGCTCTTTTGGAGGTGTTCTGCATCATAGACAAGTTACAGACTTTTTGTCAAGCAGGTACAGTGTGCTTGGGTAGTGATCTTTGGTGTCCTTGTACCCATTTTAGCCTTGGTTTGACTGCTTCACCAGTAGCACATTCCTAGAGAATGTAATTTACAGAGAATGAGATTCTCCAAGAAACCTAGACAAGAATGTTCCTTGCTAAGATGGAACATAATGTTACTAGGGCATCTCCTTAAAGCACCTATTGTCAAGTCTCATTCTGCTGTTGTTTCATTTCAGATTATTTCAATCTTATTTGTTGGGTTTTTCAAAGACAGGGAAAGTGTCATGTATAACTTCTTAATTGCTGCTGACTCCATTAATGATCATTTCATTGGTTTCATGAAATAATACAAGTATCAAAGCTTTTTAAATGAAAATTTCTTAAATGTTATATTTTTTTAACTGTTCAGGTAACTTCATTCCTAAGTGGGTTCCTGAGGTCTTTCTGTTCCTGCTATTCCTAGAACCACTCATGCTTTAAGTACTGTAAATAGTTAGAATCCTCCAGGATGTTTGATAGCATATCTTACCCAAGTCTTTGAAAGACCTTTACCCAAGAGCTTTTAAAACTTAATTTCCAAAGTAATCACATTCACTGTAAACATCAGGATATGGCAGAGAAACCATATGGACTAGTTTTCTTGAATGAATTAGAATTGCTGCCTGAGGATACATGTTTCAACTCTTAGATT
Source organism: Muscicapa striata striata (assembly GCA_030060385.1). NCBI lineage: Eukaryota > Metazoa > Chordata > Aves > Passeriformes > Muscicapidae > Muscicapa > Muscicapa striata. The sequence goes on from JAREIS010000031.1 coordinate 4,854,217, forward strand.
TTTTTCAGTGTACTTAGCTAGTGCTTTGAGAATAAAACCACAGCCTTTTTGTGGTGGTTGAAACATCTAGAAATTTTTCTTTTACCTCATTTGAAATAGGCATGCAATACTAATGGTTAAATTTGGTTCATCTGCAAAGTTCTGCATGCATGCTGTCTAAACATACTAAACATATGCATATTACAGTCAGCAGAGTTTTTTGAGGGCATTCATAGTGTTTCTTTTCTGAGAAATCTTTCAGTGGCTTAATTAGCTAGAGCACCTACCAGTAGGTAGCAGAAGTCAAACTAAATTTACTCTCCCTCTTAATGTTCCTTCAGTCCTAGTAACTATTACTATTATTACTAAAATTAAAATTAATAAATATAACAATACTAAAACTTAGTAGTAGAAATACAATTAATAAAGTAGTTTTTTTGGTTTATTTCAGAGCATGCTTTCCAGGTGCTTTTATTTTAACTGGGATCAGATATTTTACAGGTTCATGTGTTAAAATAATTTGAAATGAAAAATTGAGTAAATGTTTGTGTTACTTAATAATTGGTTATGAGCATATCTTCAGGTATGCCAGACTGGCTTCATTTTTATTGCTGTCCTCCAATCTGGCTTTTGTATGTTGTTAATAGTGGGATATTGCTGTTTGTGTTTTTTAAAACTGTGATGTTTGGTAAAGGTGTGTAAGGTAGATCTATCTCATCAAGTAGTCTGGTAGCCTCCTGCCTGTGTGCTCACAAGCCCTTACCCTGTGACTTTAGGGCTTCCTTCACATCCTGTTACTAAAGTTCAGTTGCTGCATCATAGTGTGAACAGACCTGAACTAGGCTATGTGTGCTGGCCACATTTTGTCCATGTGCTAAATGCATTCTTGCTTGCTCAACAAGAGAGAAACTTAAGACAAAAATTTGGCCTATGGTTTGGTAAGTAAAGAATGCTAGAGGAATGCAAAGGCAGGTGGACATTAGGAAGTTATCACTTATGACTGTACAGTAAGTGTGGTTGAACACTGCCAAATGCAATTACTGATTCCCATTTTGGGTAGGTTTCCCTTAAGGCGACAAAATACTAAAAGGAGGCACAGAGAAGCTACTTTCCTAATACCGTATTCTTTGTGGATGTTTGAGCTTTGAAGCCCAAAAATTTCTGGCAGCCAAAATCACAGGTCTTACTATAAGCCTTAGCCACCTACAAGCACAGTATTTTCAGTTCACCTTGTAAAGATAAACACCCATATTCGTACTGTGGTTGGATAAAAGATTGGTAGCTTCAGAATAACTAAGAAACAAGAGTCATAGGAAAAACACTTCTGTAAATTTCACTGGTATATATTACAAGGTGTTTAAATGTGAACTTTTTGGCATTTAAGTCTGTTGCTTTTTTACTGGGGATCCTAATTGTGACATATCTGCTGCGTGTGGGTTTGTATTGCACTTGGCCCAATTGCCAGGGTATTTACCAGGATTTCAGTTAATGTTTTTGCATTGTGAAATGTTTTTACATTCTTTTTGGATGCTTCTTTCTTTCTTCCTCTGATGCTCAGGGGAAGAAAAAAAAAGGCAAGACAAAATGCCCAGCAGATCTTTCTCATTTTAATTTCTTTGATTTTATTTTACAGGAGACACATGAAATTGTGGCTATCAAGAAATTCAAAGACAGTGAAGGTAATCTTTTCTACTGCATGGTCTTTAATGTCAGTAACTATATTGTTAATATCCAATTAAAATGAGAAGTCTCATATAGCAAGATATGATTTTAAAAAGATAATGATTTATTAGCTCTGTAAATATTCAAGACATTTGATCTTTCATGCCTTCCTAGAGACTGCATTATACACTAATTAGATAACTACCTTTCTTTCTTGATACATCTGTCTTGAATGAGATTGTGGTGCTGTACATGGTAGTAAGATCTATCATTTGGAGGCTGGAAGTGACCAGAAAATGTAAAAAAGTTCTTTTGTAATAGTGACTTGCAGAGTCACTATGGCCTTTATCACCCTTCATCTGTGAGAGGAGATTTTAATGTCAGGGCAACGTGAAGTTGTAAATGGTGGAGACAGAAAGAAGTGGTTGAGAAGTTCAGTCACAAGAAGATAAATCTGGGAGCTCTCAAGGATCCATGGAGGGAGCTGTATGGTGAGGCAGCAGCTCTGTTCTCACTTCAGTGGGCTTCAGTCTCCTCAGGAAACTTGCTCTTTGCCCCTTCACAGCAGACCCTGTGTACTCTGCAGCATTGCTGAGTTTGCTGAGAGGGAGGAAGAGCCAATTTGTGCAAGGATTAGCATTGCTGGCAAAGAGGTTGTGGAAGGCAGAGACATGGAAATTATTCTGAGTGCTCCACACACACATTCCTCACCCAACAGTTACAAACCCAAAGAGCTTTACAAGACAAGGCTGGCTCTCTGACCCATGCTTCTTGGGGAACAGGGAATCACCATATCCTATCATAGACAGCACTGGGAATCAACCATGAGAGCAGCTGTGTACCTTGTGTGCATCACAAGTCAGCCCTGAGCCCCAAATCTGCACAAACAGCAGTATGAAGTGTGAGAGGAGTCATCCTGGTGTGATATGCTGCTGCTGTGGTTTGCCATGTACCAAGGCTTTAGCCAAAAGTTAGCAATGTTGTTTAAAGATATAGCAGTCACTTCATTTTAGCAAACTTTCTTTTTTGCTATCCTGTAGGATTGCTGGTGGCCATGAAGGTGGTGTTGGTTACAAGGGCTATATTTTTCAGTCAGTCAGACAAAGAAAAATCTGATTTGCATCTTGTTTTGCACAGTGCAATCTCTGCCTGGCATGTCATTTTCCCAGAAACTTGAAGAGTATATTTGATAAATGTTTTAGCTCTGCTGTTCAGAAATCTGTTTTAAATTCCTGTAAAGGGTGTAGAAGATCGTCTTGACCAGGTCGTGAGAGTATCTCAGAATTGCTTTTTGGAACTTGCTGTGGTTATTCAGTACAGATCCTGGGATGTAAATCTCAGTATTAAGCCCTAAACAGGATTATTGTATTAGCTTGTCTACCAAAAAATTAAAACAACAAATACCACATTGCCATTAGGTCTGGCTTTCCAAGGGTATTACATAATGTCAGTTTACATGACTAATGACTGCTTTTCAGATTTGTAGCTAGTTGTTTACAAGTTTCTGGAAATATGACAGAAGTTCTTTTGATGGATTTGATTCAGCCCATTTCACATCTGTCTTGTTAATATGGTAGTTCATTAGAAGTTTTGAATATAGTGTAATTGTTTCTATTGACATTTTTGTTTCACTGAATTTTTGCTGTTGTTTGACATATGAATACTAAATGTGCTGGAAAGTTACTGTCTTGGTGTAGATGAGATTATGCAATCAGGCTCATGCAAGCCAACATCAAGCACTCAGTTTTAAAATGAAAAGATTTAGATTGCTCTAAATTATATATTTTTTTAATCAAAACATTTGTGATTATAGTGTTTTGTTTTCCTTTTCTCTCCTGCTGCACTTCAATTTTTTATTTTTCTCTCTTCTGATGACGATTAGTGCGTTTCCATGACCAGTGTTATTCACTCTCCCCTGCACACATCTTCTTGCCTTTTGCCTTGGAAAAACGATTCCTCTTCCTTGTTTCTTCCTCTGTCTCTAACTGTCTTTGTGGTACATGACCTGCAAATATGATTTAACTTTGAATTTATGCAAGCATTTCCCATTTAGTAACTCTCTGTTGTGGCTAATAGTTTTAGGAGATTAAGTATACTGTTTCTATATGTGCATGAGCAAATTTCCTACATTATTTAGTTTCATTTTGCTAAATGAAAAATAAAACGTAATATAGTCAGGTTTACTTTAGAACCTTTAGTTAGTTCACAGCCCCTTAGTGGAAAGCAGTGTATGAAATGTTAGTGAAGTGCTCCTTCTTTCTTGAACACTTTTCAGACAATTAAATTGTCAAATCAGTTAAATTAAAATTAAATTTAATTGACGAAACAGTTAAATTTGTTGACTCCTCTGAATTAGATTCAAGACTGTTGCATTAATACTTAACTCTACTGCCTTCTGTGGCTGCTACACTGGCATTGCTGAATTTCTTGTGAAAGTCATGTGGGGAATGTACAGGACTTAAAAATCTGTGCTTCAGTCTTAACATTTGTCATGGCTTTTGGAAAAGAAAATTATTTTAGAATCAAATACATTTGTTTGGTATTGTTCCAAGATGAGCTTTGCATTCCAGTGTTTCTGCTGAGGACAACCTTCCCAGTGGTTTATGTGTGTGATGTGTATTTATGGGGTAGAGCATGTACACTCACATGAATTTTTTTTTTAAGCAATAAGTTCCCTTCATAATTAAAAAAAAAGGCAGAAATGCAAACAATTTGTTTCTTATGACTTTCTCTGCCACAGAAAACCTTCATGGTAGTGATGGGAAATCTGTGAGGGTTGCATAATAAGCACAGTCATCATTTACCTCTCTTCCAATGCAGAAGCATACAGACAACAGAGAGTCCACACTGAAAAATAATTTTTTTTCTCTGTAATGTCTAAAACCGGAAAAATTCTTCACGGGTTCAAATAAATCTTTATAACACTTTTTACTTGAAGGGTTTGTTTTGTTTTTTAATCAGCTTACTCTGTCACTTTTGCTTTAAACTCTAGAAAATGAAGAAGTCAAAGAAACCACTTTACGAGAGCTTAAAATGCTTCGCACTTTGAAACAGGAGAACATTGTGGAGCTGAAGGAAGCCTTCAGAAGAAGAGGAAAATTATACTTAGTTTTTGAATATGTGGAAAAAGTGAGTTGAGTTTGTAGTATTCTTGCCACAGTTAAATCATCAGCTTATTGAAAATGTCTTTAAAATTTTATTTTTAAAAATGATGCTATCCTAATCTCTAAAGAGAAGCAGCAGAAACTTTAATACGAGTTGTAATTAGACATCTGTTGTAAGATGGCAACATAGATTACTGTTGGTTTTAGGGCATGTGTTGGTATTTTTTTTTAAAAATTCTTCCGTTTGTGAACACCAACATGTTAAAAAATACACAGACTGGAATATGTATGATTTGAAGAAAAATTTCCATCTGAACTCTTTAATCCAGTTTAATTGTAAAGCTGGATAACTGTCCTGTGTTATGTTGTGTAATGAGTCTTGATGTAGTCTTTCAAAACAAGATCATAAACTTTTGACCTTGGAATCTCTTTTAACTTTCTCCACCCTTCCCTGTTAAAAATAGGTTTTGTTTGTGTATTTCTGTAACAAGGCCACTATCAATAGTTGCTTAGAGGGATTTGGCAAAGACCACTGTCATTAACTCCGATCCTGACCTCATTTTGAAACTATTCCAAAATTTCCTTAGATTTGCCTACTAATGCCAAGCATCCTGATCTGTTTCCAGGGAGAAACAACCTAGAACAGATTGGTCTTTTTTCGTTTTTGCAACCTGCCTGGTGAAGGTAGACCTTCCTTCTGAATTCTAACCATTTAGTATTTCTTCATGGAAACAGTTACATGTTATTCAGATACAGAGTAAAAGAAAATGCAGGTTTAAATATGTATATAGCCTTCATGAGATACTATTCTTTTGGTTGAAATTTTAATTTAATTTCCTGCCAGTGTGGTGTTGCACTGTAGCTGAGGGCTAGTCCTCCCTAGTCAATTTTCTCTCATTTAAAAATTCTTCACTCTAAATGCTGTCTCCTTTACATCAAGTTGACAACTTATTTTGTCATATAACTTGACTACATAATGTGAGATGACCTATATTAGCCCACAATTTAGCAGAAATCAATTCTGGTTTTCACCAGCAGATCATCAACTTCTAAAGTGGTGGATGTTACTTGGATCTAACAGTTAAAGCTTGACTCATTTCACCCATGTTCCTTGTAGTTGTTCCAGACACATGAAATGTCTTTGATCACACACCAACTTAGAGCATACATTTAATTTTCTTTATAGTTGACTTGGCTGAGCTGACTGGAGAAGGGGTTGAAAGAGCAACATAAGTAAAAGATATTTAATTGATCTGATAAGGGGTATATATTTAAAAACTGGTTAATATTGATAAAAAAATGAGGCTGCAATATCTAACGTTGTTTGCATCAGAATAAAAGAATTTTGTGATAAATGTAGACATGTATAGTTTGTACATAATATCATTTCTGTATTAATGTTCACCTTTCTTTTCAGTTAAACTTCGAATTAAATGAACATTTCTCATTTTCAGATATCTTAAGTAGTGTCATCCATAGTTTCTTTGAAAACCAGGATGTTTCTGTATTCTTTGGATGAGGGGAGAGTCAAATTAAATTAAATGTGGTGGAATAGACTAATTTTTTGTTTAACTGGTAATGAGCACTTTGTGTCCTTTTGGGAATGTTAACTCTGCAACACTGAAATCCAGATTACTTAAATTCACATTTAGTCTAATCTCCTTTATTCATCATCCCCTTAGTTAATGTCTTCATATAGGATTATGACTTCTTGTGTTGATGCTATTATTTTGTTTTGTATTTGTAAGACTAACAGAAAATTCCTCAAATCTGAAGTGTCTTTTAAGAAAACTTACACTCTAGCACATAAGTTCCAGTATTTACTCCCTAACTGCAAAACTTAGAAATGTTTTCAAATATCACCAAAATCTCTACTGCTCAATAAAACATCTTTCAAGAGAAACCTCAAAAATTTTACTGTACAGCTAAAGAAAATGTTTGTCAAAGATGAGGTAAATGTACTTTTAATAAAAAATCTACAAATCTTCAAATCCATAATTAAATTACTTGTGCAAGGCAGTATAGCCAAAATACTCCGATTTGCGTGTTCAGTATATGACTTTTTTTTTTCTGTCTGCAAGTGGGCTGCTGCTGCCCATTATCATTTCAGAAATCAGCATACAAACTTCATTGTACTTCTAATTGTGCAAAATTAGAGATATTTGGTAACATAATGGGAATCTTAAGTGCTCTTTTTCAGAGAGGAAATGTACTAATATAAACAGTAGGTTTATTTTCTTTCCTATTTATATCTACAAAATAGTTAATGTGGCCGTAGTTGCTGTAGTGCCAAGATGTCCAAGATCACTATAGCTGATCTGTAGCTATAGGATACTCCCTAGGTTTCCATTTTTGCCCCTGTGAGGCATTTTTATATCTGTTACTTCATTTGCACTAAGAGACTTGTGTTGTTTTATACCCATCCATATACAGATACAGTTGGTGATTCATCATGACTCTGCAGTGTCAAAGTGGCAGAACTAACTTAATAAAGAGAACAGTATGTTAAGACATAGCTGAATGTTTTACAGAATGCTTTGATTTGCTAAACTTTTTACATGGCCACACAGCTGACCTGGTGTTTCTGTTTAAGCAATGTTTTGTAACTAAATGACCTTTTAGGTGTTTTGAAGGCAAATGGTTTGATGATGGTGTTTTAAGGACTTGTGGTATATTTGTAGTTCACCTTTTAGGATAATTGTCTTCACAAGTGTTTTTTCCAGAATGCAAGCAGCTAGGAGAATGCCTGTGATGAAAATTCACTCCCCAAGTGCTAAACTACTGATTTTCAATAGCTGAGCTCTGTAGCCCAAGTGTGTTGCTTCAGAAGGCTGAAAGCATGTTATCTTCCAGCAACTAGAGTGTAGCTCTTTTAAATAATGTGTCTTTTAAACATTTAGAATATGCTTGAATTGCTAGAAGAAATGCCAAATGGAGTTCCACCAGAAAAAGTGAAAAGCTACATCTACCAGCTAATTAAAGCAATTCATTGGTGCCATAAGAATGATATTGTTCATAGAGGTAAGTGTGTACTTCTCCACAGAGAATAGGCCCTTTCTAAGGAGAAACATGTTACAGCTTAAAGTAATTTGCATTTAACATAAATATAAACAATTTCTTTCTATCAACTGAAAAACGTGTAAATTTGGCTGGATCTTAAGTCTGCCACATGGCTCCAGATCATTTTAAAACCAAATTCATTTACATGAAAAGTTTGCTGTCCACTGTCTTTGGGAAGTGATAAGCACAGCAAACTGTATCTGCAGGAACAGACATTGACAAAAAGGATTTTTTTTTTAATTTCATAGTGCTCAGTCATTTCACTTTTGAATCTGATAATAGAATATAGAAGAAAAATAACCTAAAACTTAAAACTTAGTCCCCCATGTTTTACTTCTTAAGGCTATTTCTCCCAGCTCCCTTGAGTTTCAGCTCTGTATATTTACTTTCTCCCTAAGCTTCAAGCACTTAGAGTATATATCTTGATGTATGACTTTATCTAGTTTCATGTATTTTATCCTCAGTCAATCTAATTTTATTTTGCTTTGTTACTTTGCAAGGCTAACATTTTAAATTAATATTTCCAATAAGATAAAATTCTCACGTAGTGCGTTTTTACATTTAAGACCAGCATGATTCTGAAAATAGTTTCAAAATGTAATTTGAAAGATGTACTGTGTGTATAATATAGGAATGAAAAAATGGCTTAAAACTGGGCAGGTCATTTTTTCTAAACAAATTACAAGAGGTGATCAAATGGTCATTATAACTGAAAATGTTGAGCACAATGTACTTAGTATTTTATTGATTAACTGGTAATTGAATATTAGTCCTTTCTTTTATTTTGCAATATGAAATATGGATATTGTTTTCCTGCCTAGAAATATCTGTAAGCACATTTTATCTTTCCATATTTTCTTGGGAAACACTTTAAAAGACTTCAAAAGGCAGAAAATTAATTCTGCCGGTTCCAAAAACTGAATTACTGGAAGCTGTTTCAGCAGTTGCTCTTGTAGTGCTTCATTTATGATTGCATGAATATTTCTAAATAAGTTATAATGAAATAATATTTGTTGACAAAGTCCAAAATTAAGAGACATTAACTGCTTTTTTTTTTTTACCCACTCTTCAGATATCAAGCCAGAGAATCTCTTAATAAGCCACAATGATGTTCTGAAGCTGTGTGACTTTGGTAAGTTTGGAAGATACCTGATGCTTATCTTTTTAAAGAAAATCTCTTGCAGTGCAGTTTTTGCCTTATTTTTTAAGAGTTCTACAGTATGTACTGTTTAAAAGTTATAGCAGTCAGAATTGATTACTGCTTCAGGTTGGGGGCTACTGTTTTAATTAGAAAGATTTCTAGTCTTAATTTGCATACCCTGTGAAATACCTGTGTTAACATGTCCAATAGAAACTGCATTTGTCTTTTCCTGTATAAGACAAGGTTTCTTCTTTTGATGTTGCTGAGACTCAGCTGAGAAGAGTACAGATGAGCTGATTAGGAGGCTGCCAAAACTGAAGGTTTATCTGGCCAGTGTATTTTTTGATACTTACTGCTTGTTTAATAAAGACACAGTAAACTTGTATTTTTTATGTATTTTTTTAATTATTGGTTTTTGTAGAGTGTTATGTGTATAGTTACAGGTCAAGGTTTTTTGTTACCTTAATTAAGGAATCACAAGTCCACCTGTGATTAATGACTGAATGACTGGAGGTGGGAGTCAGAGCTGTACATGTTAGGTTAACTCTGGTGTTTCCTGACCTACCAATGCCTGTTTAATGTCAGCTTTAAGGCTTTGAAGAACATCACCCAAGTACAAGGTGAACTTTGCCCATGTGAGTAATCCAAGAAGACAACAGGGCAGAATGTTCCAACAATCTGTATTTTTATTCTAAAGGCTGCATAAACACAGAATAAAATATTGTTCCCTCTGAAAAGCTTACAGTTTGACTTGGTAAATAAAAGGCAATTCCATAGTGTTATCCCAAGGGCACTTTTCAGTAAGAACAGTTTGAAAGCTGTCATTTCAAACCTCTGCAATTTTGAATAAAAAGAACTGCTAACAAAATAAATAAAATAGTTTTTAAGGAAGGCAAGAAAGGTATTTGTCATTTGCAGTGCTGCTGATTTCTTTTAATCCTAAAGGCATTTTTGCTTAAACTTTCAGAAACAATAACGGTTCTAGGAAAAACCTTAGAATATTTGGTCCATATAAGTTCTTTTTTCAGTGCCATTTATTCTGCAGTGTAAGATACTGCACAGCTCTGACAGAACATCAGTGTGGTGCCCTTGGTGCCTTTGCCTTTTTGGCACCCACAGGCCTCCTGTCTGCACTGCTGTGGTTGCCCTCCCTTACCTTACAGTGGTTATCAGGGTGTTTCCCCTGCCAAGCAAACCCCACTGAGGGGCCAACCCACTGTCCTGTGCAGAGCTGAACAGCCAACACAGGCAGCACCTGTCCCTGCACAGGGCATGCCCCAATCTGGGCTAAAGCCATCACAAGCAGGAGCAGCCAGTGGAAGCATGGACCATGAGTAGATCTTTGTGGGAGCTGTGCACCCCACATGTCCTTCCCTGGCCCTCCCTCCCTCTGTTTTTGGATGAGGAATTTCCCTGTTTGTAAGTAATGCTGTTAGAGTTGTCTCATGACATCAGCTGCAAATGTGAACTTGTATTTACATCCTCTGTGCAACAGAATTGCAGGAAAATAAAAAGCTAACAAATGTTACAGTGGTGTTTTGGACAACAGTTTTCACACCAGATAGAGATGATGTGAATTTTGCCAGCAGTGGTGTTCTGTGTGGTCTGCTGGTTTGCTCACACTGTGTGCTCCAGCCACATTCTCTTTCTGCTGTTGGAAAAGATCTGCAATCACAGTGCTCAGTGATCAGCATAATATCAAGGAAGGCAAACTGTTCTGGGTATTTCTGTGTTTCTAAATGTTCGTGTGGGTTAGTTTTAATTTTAAATGGCCTTTCAGTTTTAGTTGAATTTAAAATTCTGAGCAACTCTTGTAAGATGGAATCAGTTTTAATTTTTTAGTGTTACTGCTAATTGACATAATTGCTAGTAACTTAAGCTATTACTGTAAAATACATGTCAGAATGGTGTTAACCACAAGTGTTTCCTGAATGTGGAGAGATTAGGATGTAAGAATGTGCCTGGTAGCATGATTTAACATATGCTGTCTGACTACCTTACTTAATTCATATTTTGGAACATGGGTACTTGCCACATACAATGTCACATTCCTCATGTGATTACAAATACAAAGAAAATGATAATGCATCCATTTGCAATAGCCCAGTGGACAAAACCAGTTTAAACAGAAAAGTTTGTAAATTTTTAATGAGATAATTCTTTGGAATCCTTGTGGCATGTGTTCTGCACATACCGTGCTAAATGAAGTCGAGATTGGTTGTTATGCTTGCGTGGACACATGTTGTGTGGGTGTCATTGCTGCCAATGAAGTGGAAAAAGAGAACAGTACACAGTGCTGATTACAGCAATGCATCTGACTGTTGGAAATAATTCAGTTTTCTGACTAGTGTGTTTGCTGTTTCAACCCCAGGGCTTCAAAATTTCTTGTTTTAGCAACCTCTTAATTTCTGTATGGTGTGTACTCATAGAAATTGTGAAACATGGGACTGGAAAAGACCTCAAGAAATCCTCTAGTTTTTCCTCCTACTCAAAGAAGGGATTAAGAATGTCTGTGTCATTCTTGACAGGTGTTTACTTAGTATATTCTTAAAATTCTGATTAATAGAGGTTTCCTAGTGGTACATGTCATTAAGATTAGAATGCTTTACCTCATAATAACTTAAATGTGCCTTTTTTCTCTGTAAGAAACTGACAACCTCCTCCTTTTTTTTCTTACGTATTTTTTCCTTGACATCTCTCCTACCATGTTCTGAATTGTTTAAAGTACTTTCCTGAAATTTCTGATTTAGCTTATTTCTTTCTGCAACATGATGCCTTTGCAAATGGTCTTGTTTTCATAGTTGCTCTCACCCAAATATTCTTCTATCTTCATTCCAATCTGTTCCTTCTCACTCTTTAGGTTTTGTCTAATCTTCTCCCTAGCTTCCTTCTCTTATTTCTATGTTCCTGATACCTCAGCACAATTTGGAAGAAGGAACAATAAGCAAACTCCATCATAACCAAAAATAATTGTTCCCTTAGAAAGATATACTTTCCTGAACTGTTAGTTCTGTCATCTTTCTGCATAGTGTCATAAAATGCATCACCCAACAGTATAAAGTACACGGAAACCCATGATGATAACTTTGCTTTCTGTCTTGCCACATCAAATCCATGCTGCACCTGGCCTGCATAGAGGTTGATTTTTCAGGCTACATTAGCTGGTTTCTGGCCATAATAGCTCCTGTCTGTGACCCAGTTCTGATAGACTGGCCTGGAGGAAGGAGGATGAAACTTTGACCTGTTGATTTTTCTGATGCACAAGAGCTCATGTGCTGCCAGGCTCGCGTTATATCAGCATCTGTTTATTTCTATTATGTGACAACTTTTTTCCTTTCCTCCCCTCCCCCTTTCAGTCTGGGGTTTCCCACATTTTGACTGTCCCATTTCTTCGGTGTAGCTCCTGATTATCTTCCCTCTGTTCTTTAAACACATGAATGAAAGATTTTCCACTGCCAAGATTAATCAGATAGCTCGTAATTTGAAACAGAAATGGGGCTGCCTAAGCATTTCTAAATATAGTAATATTTCAAAATTCACTCAATTCCCATGTTAGAAGTAAAAAAAAAATTCCTTTTCCAGCTTTCCTGCAGAAGAACCAGTAATGTTCATTAGACTTTATGGGAACAGATATGAATTCTTATGTTTGAACAGCTTTGAAATATCCATTCCTCATCATATCATCCTGTCTTTTAGTTTACTAACATTTGAAGTGAGAGGTATCTAGCAAAAAGTAACAGCTGTAAACTATGTCATTAACAAATTTATAATAGTTTAATAAAAGTCTAATAATAATAATAGTAATAATAATAATAATAATCTGCATCCTAATTTTTACTTCGACTTGTAAATCAGTATTCCACAGGGATGAGTGGAACTGGGCTTCTTCATGCTAAACTTTACACTTTCAGAATACTAAAAAAAAATTTTACAGTTTTTAAATTTACAACTTTACAAAACATAGTTGAATAGGAAAGGCAATTTTGGCAGCTTCTGCAAAGGAATTCAGATATAAATAAAAACATCTATAGCTTTAAGTAGCACTTACTGGTTCAGGAAATAAAGTTGTGCCTTATTCTTCTGCAACACTTTAGAATTTTTACTATTTCTTCATTGTTCATGAAAAAGTAGAAAGACTTATAGTGATTTCACTGTGGGGAATTTTGAACTGTTTTAATTGCACACTCCAATAAGAAAGCATTTTGGAAATGCTGCTTCTGCATTTCAGTCCCAAAAGTTTATCCCAGTTTGAGCTTTGTAAGTCCTAGAGTACTTCAACCTGAAAAATCCAGTAACATTATTGTAGTGCTTGTCTGACTTCTAATGAATGCAGGAAAAATGAAAATAAAAATTCAAATTTTTCCTACAAATGGATTTTCCAGTATATGAACTCACCTCTCAGCTAGTGGTCATAATTATTATGCCCTAAGACAGTAGGGAAGTTTTGGTACAATTGCAAATAAGTATGCATTTTAAAAGTTTTCAGTTTTATTCTTAACAGAATGATGTGGATAAAGAAGTTAATTTGGACATGAATTCTGATCCTAATTCATGAAGAACCTTGTTGGGAATGTGATGCTAAAGCAGTTGGGAAGCCAAAACGTGGAGTGAGCCAAGTGCAGATATAAACAGTTTCGTTGATTTTCCTGGACTCCTGCATTTTATAGTTTTGAGGAGGTCACCATTTTCCTTGCCAAGCTTGGGAGGGAGTGTCCTTAGATGAGAATAATATGTAGTTTTTTGACCAGTTTAAAGAACAAAGACTGTAGTAGTTAGACTCAATGACCAGAAGAGTCTAGTACACATGCAAGTGTAATGTTTAGAAACTCTAAAGTTATGAATCTTCTGCAAACAGCACCTCAGTGAAATTTAGTGTAATATTTCAATAGCTGACATGGCATATGGACAGTTACCTTTTATCAGTCTGTTTTGACTACATAATAGCATACAGAGTAATAGCAAAACCCCACTGACTTGTGAGGATAGTACACAAGTAAGGGAGTCATTACAGCAGACATGCTTGACTTTCACTGTTGTATCCATTAAAACATGCATTTCAGTTGTTGGAGACATCATTCTGCAGCAGGGGTTGTAAACAATTTGTTTCTATATAAATGGACATGACCTCTTACTGCCAAAATCAGTGGTGATACACATATTGTTTTTAAAATGGGATATAATCTTTCACACTGTTTCTCTGACAGGCTTTGCTCGTAATCTCTCTGAAGGAAGCAATGCTAACTATACAGAATACGTGGCTACCAGATGGTACCGCTCACCTGAACTCTTGCTTGGGTAAGTACAGTTTGAGAACTGCCGTAATAAATCTTTACTGATTCTATATGGTTTTCAGCACCTTTTGTAAGCTTTGCCTGTGGAGAACTGTGTTTGATTTAAAGGCAAGATTTCAAGAGGCTTCCAGATTTTCATGAATTTTTGTTCATTTCCAGTAAGTCAGTATGAATCATTGACATATTGACCTGTCTTGAGCTGAGCAGCGTTTAACTAATTAAAATATTAGATTGAATTGTAACAGATGTACTTCCAGCTCCTGCACCCCCATTCCCAGTTCTTTCAGAAGGTTTCCATGGTAGTCCTCTAGCCTGGAATGTTCCATCAGCCCTGTGTGGACATCACGTAGCAATGGCAGTACAGCTTTCACAATGCAACACTCCTAGTTATCTTCATCCTTTGAGTCAGAACTGTATTAGGAAGAAATTTTTTCCTCAGAGGTGGTGAAGCTCTGGGAGACATTGTCCAAAGAAGCTGTGGGTGGCCCATCCCTGGCAGTGTCAAGACCAGGTTGGATGGGACTCTGAGCATCCTGATCTAGTGGAAGGTGTCCCTGCCTGTGTGAGGGGGTTGGAATGAGATGATCTTTAAAGGTGCCTTCCAACCGAAAACTTTCTATGATTTTGTGCTTTGATTTTTCATTTGTAGCTACCCTTTGCCAGCACTGCTGAAGTCACTCAAAAGGATGGTGCTAGTTTCTTACTAGTTAGGAAGAATTTATTGAAGGAGGCTGTATAAATCATTTTAATAAAGCACTGAGAGGTTAGCATTGCATTGACTGCAAAAAGTACTAGTTGCATGAGTAGCTTCAGCTAGAAAATTTAGTTTTACTTCTTTATTCATCTGCAAAACGAGATTTTACTACCTCACAAGGTAAAACAGATTTTGAGATACTAAATGAACAAATTCATAGGACCCAAAAGGGCAAAGGAAGAGGAAAAAAAAAGTGGAGATATATGGTATGGGAACTTCCCATTACAATTAAGTTAAACAGAGCATTAATCTAAACTATGTGAATGCTCTCATAGAATACAATTCCAATATACAGTGCATGTATATTTATATATACATATTCTAAAAAAAAGGAACTATTGGCCTCAGGATGAATCAAAATTTTCTGATCACTACTAAGAGTCTTTAAGCACCGTTTTAAGTGCTCCTGGGAAACAGGTCTTTGTTAGAATCTTTGATTAACACTGAACTAGATTTTTTTTTGGAACAGGTAAACAATTAAGTAATAATTATTCTGTCAATAAAGTCATTCCAGTGTTTCCAGACCTACACTAATCTTAGTCAAATTTGTTGACAGTTGTTTTCTTATGTGCATAGTATTATCTTAAAGTTACCATTTAAAAACTCAAAGCTTAATTTTTCATGTTTTGGAGAAAACAGTAAGTTTCCAGTGAAGTGTGTATGTGCATATATAAGTGTAAAAAAAACAAAGACTTGGAAAAATATCATAAATTGTGGGCTTTTTCTGTCTCTAGTAGTAATGAGAATTTGGGAGGAAAGGCATGAAAAGCTTGACAGACATAGTATTAGTCTGACCTGCAGTTTTTGAAGCTATTCTGTTGGCAGAGGAAATTTAGCAGGAATTGTGTCTGTTTTTAGTTGACTAAATCTGTTTGATTAACTAGCAGAGAAATGGGGGGGGATTTGTGTATTTAATGTTTCAGTTGTGCTGGTGTATGTTTTTAAAGCCAAGTTTTTCTGGCAAAATGATGCCTGTTTCTTGGCAATGCTGTTCTATTTCCCATGGCATTCATCTTTTCCATCCCCCCTTTCCTTACATTTACAGAATTTTTATTAGCATCTAGTATTCAAAAGTCTTCACATGTTTATTAAATACATTCAATTTAAAATATACCGTTTTACATTTTCAGTGTTTAAAATGTGTTCCAGAGAGGTTTTTGTTTAGTGATAACATTCAAGACTTAAATTTCAGGAGAGGAAAGAAATTGCTCCCTAATTATTCACAGAACATCTAAAATATACTCACTTTGGAGAGCCTCAGGTAACTACTGTTAGTGGAGTACTCTGTACCCTTTGATGACAAAATATTGCTAAAAGCCAGTAGATTTTAAAGCATGCTAAATTTCCAGATGAAGACATGTTTTGGAGAATCTAATATGTGCAGGCATAGACTGTAGTGTTTCTGAGGTATGGGCTATGTGTCCTATAGTAGTTATTTCATTTGTCCAGCCATGTCACTCTTCCTTTTTTTTCCTGCTGTGATCTGATGAGACTGATCCTGACAATCAGCAGAAAGAAGTCTCAAGTTTGTGTTTTCAAACAACAGCGTTGCAGTTTGTGCTGCCTTAAGAAATGGCTGTTTTCTGATTTGTTTCTTTTTGACTACAGAGTAAATAGTGAAATTTCTTAACTGTAGTTCAGCTTCCTTTATTCTTGAGAGCAAGGAAAGGTAATAGTCTGTGACTCAAAGGAGTTTAAACCCATTCCTCAGTTGTAACCCTAGCTTTACAGTACCCCAGTCTACAACAGCCTTTCCCACATTTCACATTTTAGTGGAGTAAACTGTGTATTAAAGGAGTTGCAAAAAAAGATGTATTTGGGTTTTTGTCATAATAAAAGGGTAGGATTTTTACCTGCACTCTCACTGTTTTGGCTATAGAGCCTCAGTTTCCCAGTAGAGGCACAGAATATTTTAAGAGCAGATCCTTGGCTTTGGAGCCCATTCTTTGTGCACTGAGAAAAAAAACTACTTGTCATTCTGACCTAATGGGTGGGTTGGACTGGCAGCATTCTAGAAGCATTGAGTCTCTCAGCAAATCCACTGGAAGCCACTATGCGGGATTAGTAAGCAAATTATGAACCCCACTGAGTAGTAGTGGTACTTGAGGAATTGTGACATGGTCTGCTTGGCCTCTGGTGGGTCCTTATCAGCAGTCCCTTCCAATGAGGCAATCTTTTGGTTTTGGGATGGTTGTTGTGAGAGGACTACAGTGTCTCATGGCACACTCTCTAAGACAAGTGGTTCTTGAAATTTTGTTGCCCTACTTCAGCTTTCCCAGCTGAATCCATAGAATCCTGCTCCAGTTAGCTCAGTGAGGCTGTGGTTGGGCTATTGTCCAGCTAGAAATGCTTTCTCACCTTCACCTAGCCAAATCACCATAAGTGGCCAGGTTCCTGTGGCCAGGTGTCCTCCCCACAAGTAAAGCAAATAATAATGAGTAATCAATAGGGAAGAGTGAAACTTTTTTTTTTTTTTTTTTTTGTTGAGGGTGTTCCTTCTCTAAACATCATTAATCAGCAGCATAAGGAAGGAGAGAAGGAGACAGATTTAGGATAGGATTCGTCTACTGCAACTCTTGGTGCTGTCTTATTCCAGAAAAAGGCAAGCCAGCTGTAACTTGAATCTCTTGAAACAGAGTTTGAGTTACTGGATTGCAAGTTTCAAAAAGAAGACACACAGTGAAATATGTTTTCAGTTCAATCTTTATTCCAGTCTTTATTATTTTTATATGCTTTTTTTTTTTTTTTAACATGAAAAGTATTCTCTAGTCATTCTGCTCAAAATCTAAACATTGGAAAGATGTTATTGGAATAACATGGGTGCTTACAATTTTTTTTTTACAAATTCAACAAGCAAGAATTTAGGTGTATAAAAAAAAGAGTTCTCCCCAAACCCCAACCTGTGGCTTTGCTCCCAACCAAGAGTTACTTTATGATGCTTTCATTGCTTCCTTACTTGTTTTTTTTTTTTTTTTCCTAAGAAATAGTTTTCAGGAGTACTCTGTTTTATTGCTAATGAAAATTTTTGTATATAAATGCTGAAATAAAGATTTCTTAGAATTTCTGTTCTCACAGTGGCCAGACCCAGTATGCCTATCCACTTATTAAGCACAAGAAATGTATGCAAGAACTGAGTGCAAGCATGAGCTCTAGAGAGAAGGGAACGTAGTGGTAGTTTAACTGTGGGTGGAGAATGCTTTGCAGTCAAAAAGATTGTTCTTGTATGTAAGATTTTTCAAAAAGAGCAAGATCCCTTTGGGCACTTGAGAATTCCTCTCCTGCCTTTTCAAGCAGTGATAGGATACATCAGGAAATTTGGGGCAGGAACAGAGAGCTTGGTTTTTGAGGAAGTTTGCTTAGTAAGAATTTTTTTTTTCTGTGTTGTGAGGAAGTCTGCCATGAGAAATATGGGAAATAAATTGAAGCAGCTCAGTAAGAAGGCAGTGGCAGTGAGTGACAAACATTTTATTTTGGCTTCCCAGTGCCCCTTATGGCAAGGCAGTGGATATGTGGTCTGTAGGCTGTATCCTGGGGGAGCTGAGCGACGGGCAGCCCCTGTTCCCTGGCGAGAGTGAGATTGACCAGCTCTTCACCATTCAGAAGGTGCTAGGCCCTCTGCCAGCCGAGCAGATGAAGCTCTTCTACAGCAACCCACGCTTCCACGGCTTGCGGGTAAGGGGAAGCTTTGTTCTTTTTCTTATTTTTCTTATTTACTTGCATAAAGTGCTGCAAATGTTCTTTTCCTTTACATTGTGCATTATCCACTGCCTGTGTTTCTGTGTAAGTTTTGGATCTATAGATTATAAGGCATTCATAAGTCAAAGTAAAGTTCTGATTACACCAGAAGTGAGCATTATAAATACATTTGTTCTTAAAAGTTGTTTAAAGATTTTATTTAATTTTTTTGTTATTTCTGACATGCAATTTACCTCTTATGCCTAATCTAACATTGTCTGCCAAGTTTGCACTGTAAAGTTTGGTGGCAAAGCTCTGTAAGGCCAGGCTGTGTGAAATTCAGGGCTGCTGTCCTCAAGCTAGTTTGTTGGGAAAATCTGAGCTATAGAGGCTCAGATCATGGCAGAAGCATTTTCTGCCTTTTGACTTATATTCCTGGGGAGTTATGTAAGTCTTATGAGCAAAAAAGCTCTTCCTGCTGACAGCATTTTTCTTTTCAAGAGGTTGCCAATATAATATAATGACAGAGACTCACTGATGTGAAGATCTACGCAAACTGTGATATGCAATATGACAAAATACCAGAATCAGTAAATAACTAATAGCTCTGTCACTTTAAACAATACCTGGTTAGTGATTGTACTCATGTTTCCTTGTAATTCAGTTTTGGTTCTCCTTTCTTTATTGATGAATGTTGCTTGGAAAGGTGAGTTTATGATCTTGATAATATTCTGAAATCATTAGTATAAATCATATAAAGAGACATATGAAGGTTTTAGTAGACTGGATCTGAAGACTCAAGATTTGAGTTTTACTCTGAGAAAATGTGAGAATGTGAAAGGGAAGGAGTGGGGACCTAGTTCTGTTAAAACGTGTTCAAAGTTGCCATAAATTTGGTTTAGCTGATAAGAAAAGAGAAGAGTTGGCTTAACATGTTAAGGTAATTATTTTAGGTATAAGGATAACTAATTATGAATAATTATTGTTGAAGTTTGTAGACCCTTCAGGAGTGGAGGGTTTAAAAAAAATTATTAAACAAGCATTTCTTGCAAGGTCCTCTTAGTATTTAATTCTGTTTAGAGCAGTCAACTGGATGGGGTTTTTGCATGAGAAATTTGTAACCCCTTATCAGGAAAGCAATGTTTTAAAAATTGTAAACAGAATAAATTACTGCCTCTTCAACAGCATTTCTGGTTGCCCAGTTTAATTTTGTTTGGATAAATGCTCTGTGATGTCTTAAGATGAGGATGGAGTATCTTGGTTTTGTAGCTTTGAAACACAGTAATTCAAGAAGACAGCACGGACCTAATGTGGTTAGCACAAGGTTCAGAGTTATGGGTCTCTGCTCTCATCCCGGATCAGTGGTTTGTTGCTTGGCCTCAGACGTGTTCCTGCCTTCTTAGTCCTGCCTGTAAAGTCAAGATACTGCTGATGTGGATAGGGCCACATGGCTCCTCATAGGGAGTTATTTTGTTGAACTGAAGAAAAGTCTGAAAAATGGCTTAAACATCAAAAATACTACAAAAATATTTGTTTGAAATATGATATTCATTAGTTAATTCATGTGAAGAAATTACTCTGTGCTATAAAACAACCTTAAAACTAAACTTTTTCTGAATGTAGTGTAGTGCTTAATTGTGAAAGATTTTCTGTTGCAGAGCAGATAAAAGGTATGCTGTGATCAAGCCAATTATTACTTACAGCCTGGATTTGCTGCTGGATATTCTCATGATAGAATCTAGCCCATGATGTGGAATTTTTTATCCATATGCTTAGACTTTGTGAATTTCTGCATTACATTACATATAATACATTAGTGTTCAGTAAGTGAATACTACCATATTGTAAAACAGGATTTTAAAAATTCTCTTCAAACACTCCAGCATGTTCAAATGCACATTTGTGAACTTTGTCTTTTCTTTCTACTCATATCCTCCATATATATGTATATAACAGTGTTTTCTTTGCTCCTGAGGTTTAGGGAATATTTAGTGATCTCTCTTCAATTCTTTTGATGAGGAAAACATCCAGCGTATGTTGAGGACATAAGGAAGTAAAATAATATGGGGATCAGAAATTACCAATAAGTTAATGACTTTACAGGAAGGTGTGAGTGACAATGTAGGGCTATAAGTATTTGTTGTACCAATAAGTTACATGAAGAATCTGAACAATTACAGTGAAAAGCCACTGGTGTTTTGCATAGGTTTGGCACATTTCCCTGTTTCCCTCATCATTCTAGATATAAAATGATATATAGATACAGATATATAGAATATATAGATATATTATGATTGTCTATCTACAGGAAGACAGAAACATTTTGCAATTTGGTTTATGTTAAAATTGGAGGAAGCGTGGAAGCCTTGATTAGCAGACTTGGACTTAAAAAAATTCTCAATTATTAGTAAACCACTTGAAAATAAAGCAAAGTCAAAAGAAAAATACAGAGACTGTTTAGGAATAAAAGCATTCAAACTAATGTTCTTCCATTTTTCTTTAAAGTTCACATAATGTAATTTATGGAAAGTAATGCTAGTACAACTAAGGGATGCCCCCAGCAGTGTTCACTGCTTCTCATGGTGTTGCCAGCAGCATGACCACAGCAGTAATCCTGAAACTTAAACCTTTGAACTTTTGCCTTTTTTCACTAAGAACACTTGGGAATTGTTTATGTTTAGTACTTATTTGCACTCTCAAATTCTCTCTGAGCTATTTTTAACTTTTTTAAAAATAAATATTTTACTTATGTTAGTTCTGAATCTATTTTAAACCTCCTGTCAATCAAAATGCCACCAAAAAAATTAAGTTGATTATTTCTCACTTGAGAGTGGTTTCTGCCCTAATAATCAAGAATACTTTGGTTGACTTTGTGCTTACCACACATCAAGAGTTATTTGTTTCACTGTAATATTTTATAGTTTTCATAAACCACTAACTTTTTCAGTGCTTGTGATTCCCATTAAAACATGCCTTGATTCACTAGTTTCTGTTGTTTGAAACATAGTATTCATGTATTACCTTGTTTATGTGATCATGATATTTACAGTGTATTTTTTACAGTTTCCAGCAGTCAATCATCCACAGTCTTTAGAGAGAAGATACTTGGGAATTTTAAGCGGTGTATTGCTTGATCTTATGAAGGTAGGAAAATGTCTTTTATTTTCTGTCTGTAATATGTAGGAAAATATATAAGTGAATTTTTAAACTTTTTATTAATATAATGCATCTTAGAAGGACTTGGGAACTCCCTTTTGAGGTATTTTGATTTCACCATTGTTTGTAGTAAGGCTTGGTATTTCCTAGGAACCAGGAAAATATCCCTTGCAAATGCCAGGAGAGTCTGTTCAATTTTAACTGATTTAATAAAGAATATGTAGTCCAGACAAAGCATCATCACTATCCTTTGCAGGGCTGTGCATTCACACTGACATCCATGCAGAGACACTGACTGCTGGAGTGTGAGCTCCCAACCCATCATATTTAGATACATCCACGGAGTATTGGGTTAACCTGAGATTTTTTAATTTGTTGTTGGGTAAGTGTGGAGCGTGTGGACAGTTGTCAGAGACAGAATTGACACACAGGAGTTTTGGGTTTTTATCCAAACTCCTAATCTGCTTGCTGACACCTCTCCACAGTGTGTATGTTAGGCTACTCTTCAGTCCTGTTTTGGAACAAGTCAGCCAGTTACACATGGCCAAACTAGGTATGGTCCTGAGAGTTCTTACGGGGAATCAGGAGAAGCTCAAAGCTCATTCCCCACAAAAACATTGTGCTGTGCATTTGTGCCATGTTACTGGATATGGAACATGCATTGTTGTCCTTACTCCTGTTCTACAAAAACATTCCCATGGTAACCCTGCAGTACAACCCTCACATCATTTCATCCCCAGTAAGCTGAAGAAAGAAATCATAGTATCCAAAATTAGGTTTAGAATCACAGAGCCACCTAAGAACTAAAGGCAATATGGGATACATATGAAGCATGGATGTGGCTGATCAACTCTGAATGAATTGTATGATCCCAAACCCCTCTGAACCAGTTGTCTTGGAAAACAAAGATGCTTTGGGATGTACTTGGGTGTTTACTTGCTTTTAGTAGTATTGCTGTAGCCAGCAGAAATCCACCAAATTTGCTCTACTCTTCTTCAACACAAGCAGTTCAAATCCCTTTGATCTCCTTACTTATGAAAAGAGTCAGCATGGCTTTTATCTTGGTTTCAAGGAGTCTACAACATTATATACTCCAGTGCATGTAATTACTTGTTTTGGTACTATACTTTCTCCTCCAATTTCTAATTCACAGAAACTTTTTTTCATAGTTAGCTGTAGCTCAAGATCTGGTAGTATATATTGCAGAATGGAAATTTCAAGATCAGTCTTAAGACCATTGTTGCATGTACTGGAGGAGGGTTTATTTTCATTTTATCCTAGATTTTATGTTACATCTCAGTGTCTTTTAGGTTCTTTTGATATGATTTAAACATTGCAAAGTTGTGAAAGGAAGCACTGGAGTTTTAGGGAAACACCTGTTTACAAATAATTTCATTATTTTCATCTTTTTTCTCCATATTTCTGCCTAGAAGGTGAGAAAGGTAACAAATTCTGTAGAGGAGATATTTTCTGTTTGGCCTGCATTTCTTAATTCAGGCATTTGAACCTTGTTAAGCAATAAGCAGAAGCCTCAAGGGGAGAACAGAAGGGACTTGTGGTTAAGTTGCACGTTACAAATGCTGCACATACTTTGTTGTGTGCCTGTCTCTTCTGCAGACAATGGACAGTCTGACACATGTCCACACTTGTTGTGCTCCTCATTATCTGCATTCCCAGGGATCTCAGGTCAGATTATTAGATTACTGAATAACCCACGCTTCAATTTATGCCAACTGAAGTAGGGAGTTTTTAATATATATCTATTTAGAGAGCATTTCTGGGTTAATGAGGAGGCACCAATTTGACCTTGTTGCTTTGTTGTTGCTCCAGTCCTCCTCTCTCCTTCGGAAGTCATGCTGGTTTGCAAGCATTAGGGAGTTGGGAACTGGTTTTGAATGTTATGATTTGCGGAAAAAAGACATTGGGACTCTCTTATTATTTACCATTCAATTGTGTCTGCCATTCAGCACCAGGCATGCATTTCCTCTGAGCTTCTGTTTGCTAAAGAGAATACTTGTAGAACCCTTTCTTTTTACCCTTGGTTTTCTCCACTTGTCTTAGCTGGACTATGGCCTTCTGAAGTGGCTTAACCTTTGTGCTAATACACTGCTTTTATAGTCCACCCTTATATTCTGTCCTTGACTCTGGTTCTCACACACTCCTGTTCTGCATTTTTGTTCATTAGGAAACTCCCTCTTTAGCCAACTTGAACCTATGAAAAAGATTTTGGTCTTCTATACAGTAAGATACTTGGTTCCTGAACTCTCAATAAATTTTCCATAAAAATCAATGGCTGTCCTGGACACCTTTCCTCTTATGGTAGCTTTTCAGGAGATTCTGCCCAGTAGTTCCTTACAGAAAATGTAATTTGCTCTCCTGAAGTCCTGGGTCTTATCTCTGATGTTTATCTTCCCACCTCTTCTTTCAGTCCTAGCTGTAATCATCTCATGGTTGCTACATCTCAGATCAGATTTCTCACCAGTACTTTACTGATGTTGAGCAGCAGCTCAAGTAAACTGAAGTTTGCCCCCCCTGCCTTGGCTAATTAACCTCTCCAGCAGCTACACCAGGAAATTTGCACCAGCAGAGTCTAGAAATCTTCTGGAACATGTTCACAGACTGTGTGTCAGGATAGCTGAACTCTGCTGTGAGGATGAGGATCTGTGACCAGATGTTTTTTTGTTGTTGTAGAGAGTTTTCATCACCTTCATGCTCTCCAATGCATTGTTGGTAGCAAACTCCCACCATAACCAATGTTGCTTTCCCTTCTAATCCTAACCAAGGATTGTCAATGGATAAACCTTTTGTTCCATGCTGACACTGGATATGATCCAGGAGATCAATTATATGGAGTTTACTCTTCTCCCTCTCCATCCCCTTCCTTCTGAGCCCAGTTGTACCCATCAGTGACTGTGCCTCAGCCATGAGCCCTGTCCCACTACTTCTCTGGGATTCCAGGCAGATTCCCAGCACTATGATAACCTATGGACTTCCACTTCTCCTTGCCAGTCATCCAGCCTGTGTAAGGTAGTGTACAGGCACTTGTGAGAAGCCTCTGGGCATCCTCTCTTCTGAGGGGGACTGTAGGAATCACTTGTGACCTCCTCTTATTTGTTCAGCCTTTTGAGCCACTGTAGTGATGAGCATCAGAAAAAAAGGGGGAAATAAATTGTTAATCATTCAGTACAGTTTGTCACTTGGGAAAGAAAGATGGTGCATACTGTATGACCAAACTGCCTAGGAGTTTGGTTTGCCATTTCCTTTGTTTCCTGAACATTTTCCATTTTGAAGTGAAATGTGAAGGAAAGGGAAAACCAGTTTGTGGTCAAATGACTGAATATGGTGTTTATGTAGTGTGTGTGTGTGTGTGTGTGTGTGCATAGACACACATAGATTTCTTCTCTCTTAAACATATACAACCCTGAAGAAATAGCTGGGGTTTTACTTAATAGCCATTCAAAATTTTAACCTTGCTAATAGTCATGCATGTTTGAATATTCCAATGTAAGCTTTGTAATGCTCTTTTCCTGCAAGAAACCTTTCAAACTTCCCAAAATACCCAAGCTCCTGTTTTCAGTTTTGTGATTAAATATTTTCTACTTGTCAGGAAGTGTCTTTGTTTAGAGTCACAACTGATCTAACAGAATTATAAGGCAAGTGTTATTCTCAATGCATTGTTAACAGTTAAGAGAATTCTTTGAAGATATGGGTGGGCTTCAACCCTATAAGATAAAAACAGAATTCTTACATTTGTGTATTTTTGAAAATACTAACTTTAAAATAATGTTTATTTTTGCATTAGAATGTTCCCATATAGTTGTATATGTGTACATAACATTATATACATGTAACACATATATGTGTTTATTTTGTGTCATATGTAGTTTAATGCACTATGAAATTATTCTGGCAGTGACATCTAATCCCAGAATCTCTGGAGATTAAAAATTTTCCCAATAATGTTCTTTATTTTGTGGTTGATTTTTTTTGTTGTTGGTGGTGGTGGTTTTTTTGTTTGTTTTGCTTTTTTTTTCTTTTTTTCTTTTGTTTTGGTTTTTGCTTTTTTTTTGGGTTTTTTTGCTTTTTTTGTGGGGTTGTTGTTTTGTTGTTTTGTTTTTTGGTTTTTTTTTTTTGTTAATATAAATACAGATACTAACATTTAAACTCTGGGATTTGTTTTTCAAAGAACTTACTGAAGTTAGATCCAGCAGATAGATATTTGACAGAACAATGTTTGAACCACCCTTCGTTTCAAACCCAAAGACTCTTGGATCGCTGTGGAAGTTCCCCTTCACGGTCAGCTAAGAGAAAACCTTACCATGCAGACAGCAACACTTTATCTAACAGGTAAATGTAGTCTTGTCACTGTTATCACTGACGTTTGCTCCGCCAGTGAGTGAGTTGTTGTTGTGCTCACATGCAGCATCACCCACAAGAAAAGTGGCTGTTTGTCAGTTTAGGCACACTGAGACATGTTGCATGCTGTTCTGTGTTGCCTCTCTGAATAAAGGAAGCAGACATAGCATTTACAGCTACACAGGCTGAAATTTTTGCTAACTTTCTGCATCAGGCTGAATGTGTCTTAAAAAAAACCAACAAGACAATGTTGAAGCCATTTCTGCTCATGACAAAGAAAAATAATTGGCTGATCCACCTTAAAAAAATGTTAGCCTTTTTCTTGAACAATAGGAATTTTGTGGCTTGGAAGATGCCCAAGATTCCAAAGGAATGCTCTTTTCTTTGGAATGCTACTATTGCTGTATATGTACAAATCCATCCAAGATTTTGATATTTAAAAGCTTAAAGTTCACACAGATTTGTAGCAGCTAAGTGTCCTGAAAATTTTGCGCATTGATAAGATTCCAAATTGGAGATGAACAGAATTTTGTCTGCAGCTGCAGTTGTGGATTGGGTCTAGTCTATTTGACCTCAGACTCAAAGCAGACTGTTTGCTCAGTGACTGCCTTGCTGAACCCACATAGCTTGAGAGAAGCCACTTAATTTTAATACCTCAATGAACCAGGTTTACTGGTGGATAAAATACTTCAATAGAAAAAGCTTCATATTATTGCTGTGATAAATGCATTCATAAAGGTCACCCTCTGAAGTATGCAGAATATTTTAGTTTTCTATATGCAGGCTTTTTCTTTAGCTTATCCTGTGAGGTTAAAAAATTTTCTCCTCTATTTTAAGACTTTAAAACAGACTAGACATCAGTCTAGTCTAATCTTAAAAAAAAGACTAGACATCCACAATCTATACTTTTTCAAAGATAGACACCAGAAAGTTCTATCTGCCTTTACAGATAGAAGTAGAGTAGAAGTTTTACCATTAGACATGTGGCATCAGAAAGAAAAACCTGCCTTCACTGGAAACTTGTACAAAAGGCTTGCCTAGTAAAAATACTAGGTTGTTAATATCTCTGAGTTTAAAAAAATGTACTTTCTGTTAACTGAAAAATATTTTTAACTGACATTAAAATTGCTGAAGCTTTAGAAACTGTAGTGAAATAGATGATGAGATCACTGGAAGTGGTTAATACAAAAATCCTAGGTATAAAAATGGCTAGCATTATCCAATTATAATTAACAAAAAGATCAACAAAGGTACAGAGAGCTCTCACTTCAGCCCTCAGTAATATATCTGAGTTACATCATATATTTGTTACAGAAATAAGTTAATAGTTCACAGCTTCCCTGGGTCCATCAAGGCAAACAAGCACAGCTCCAGCACTGCTCAGTCTTGCTAGTTTGCACTGCCAGCCGAAGTCCAGAAGCAGAACTGTTTTAATGCCAGAAAACCTGAGATAATAAATCCTGCTCAAAAAAATCAGGCTCAGGGTTTGCAGAACCAACTTGTAACTCAGTCCTGTAATCTCAAAACTAGAAGAGCTAGGGAGTAGAGGCTAAGAACACAACCAAATAGCTCTGCACCCAGTCAGTCTGGTTGCAGAGCCTTTTAGGTGCAGCTTTGGAATGAGTTAATGTAGGAGAAGCTGGGATAGTGCCAAGTTCCACAAAAGCTGTCTTCCTGTGGTAGACCTGGTTTTGGGTTTGGTGTTACAAGGCTTGCTGAGGCTCACTCCATCTGAGCAATAACCTCTTTCCCCTCCTTTCCTCTCCCCTCCTCCAAACCAGGAATACACTGGATAGCCTAGAGCATTGATTGTATCAGGGTTTTTTGACAGTGCTGACATATTTGATTATTCTACTTTCCTTTGATATGCCAGGTGTATTTAAGATTTTTTCAATTGATATACAGCTAATTTTCATATTGTAATGCTTCACTTAGTGATGTGCTTGCATAGTATACACATACATGCATGAATGTGCAAATATATGTTGGAATTTCTATGGTTAGATTTGATATCTTCAGGGTTTTTGTCAGCAAAATCATTAACCAAAGCAGAGTTTGCAATCAGATTATAACCAGTAACAACAATGTACAAACGCTTGCAAATCTGTTATTTTAGTTATCTGTTATTTTAGTTACCTGTTATTTTAGTTATCTGTTATTTTAAGCTTCTGGTGCCTCAGTTGGCAACTATTTGATCTTACTGCAGTTAAATTTTGTGGTTTTAAATGGCAGCTGAAATGGGTGTACTTTTAATAACATGGATAAGTAATCTGGTATATTAATGCTTCTTTATGCATTTTAATATAGAAATCAAGCCAGCAAAAGTTCTGCTTTGCAGTCACACCACAGATCAAACAGCAAGGATATGACACTAGGGGCTGGCGGGCCAAGAGAAGAGGGGCTTCCAGCAAATGAGAGCTTTTTAAATGGAAACCTTCCTGGACCTGCACCTAGTCCAATGCACGCCAAAAAGCCAAGCAACACACCTGGATCTGGCAACAAGGATATAGCCAATAATAACATGCCGCATCTCCTCAGCCCAAAGGAACCAAAGGGAAAAACAGAGTTTGATTTTAATGTGGACACCAAAAGCTCTGATGGTTCAGGCACAAAGTACCTGAAGTCTAACAGCAGATCTCAGCAGAACCGGCACTCCTTCATGGAAACTTCTCAGAGCAAAACCGGGACGCTGCAGCCCGGCGACAAGCACAGTCGCCACAGCTACATTGACACCATCCCACAGTCTTCGAAGAGTCCCTCCTATCGGACAAAGTCCAAGAGCCATGGAGTTCTGACAGACTCAAAATCCGTGGGCAACCTTTCTGAGGCCAGGGCCCAAGCTGCAGAACCAAACACCAGTAGGTATTTTCCATCCAGCTGTATGGACCTGAACTCTCCTACCAGTCCCAGCGCTCCCCGGCACAGTGATAACAGAACTATGCTCAGTCCATCCGCCAGGAATAACCGCAGCGAGGGGACCCTGGACACCCGAAGACCACCAACAAGGCACTCCAAAACAATGGAGGAGTTAAAACTGCCAGACCACATGGATGGAAGCCATTCCCACTCTCTGTCTGCTCCACATGAATCTTTTTCCTATGGTCTAGGTTATACCAGTCCTTTTTCTTCACAGCAGCGCCCTCATAGACACTCTATGTATGTGAGCCGGGACAGAGTGAGGTCAAAGGGCTCAGAGGGTGGCTTAAGCATAGGGCAAGGGATGGCAGCCAGAGCAAACAGCCTGCAACTGTTATCTCCACAGGTGCAGCATAAGTCACTCACAAGGTCTGTTGGCTCATCACGAGAAGACTGTACAGAAGATTCTAATAGGGTTAGTCCAAAATATTGCCTCTTGTTTAAGGTTTACTTTTCTCTTTTTAACTCGTGTGGGGGCAGTGGCCTGCTTTCTGTCTTCTGTTTGTTTCTTTGCAGTTATTCATTTATTTGTCTTGTAAGGCATAGGGATGTTGTTGGGGGCTTGTTTTCAGAAGGGCGGAATATTTCAAGGTACTTTTAAAAAATGGACTGTGAATACCATTATCTTAAAGTACTGAAATGTGAGAACGGAAAAATGGTCTCTGAATTTAAAATTTCATTAGTTGTTTTTAGTCCTTGGTTACATGGTCTGATATCACTTTTGCTGTATCATTTTGCTTAATTATCTTTCTCATTTGTGTTTTATTAAGCTTTTTCCTGTATGTCTTTCTGTTATGAATGCTAATGTTAATTTTTGAAGCCAGTGTTTCATTCAGGTATAGCAGGACATTATTGCTGAAATACCCTAATTTACTAGAGAAATATCAAAACTTGCAATATTTCTTTAGATTGGTATGATAATAACTGGGGTAGACTAGAGATTTCGTGTTGTAGTGGCCACTGGTAAATTGACTCCTCACAGTGGTTACTGTGTGTCTGTGGATACCTGGTTTTGTTTTTCTGTAAGCATTAATTAAAGAGTAGAGGACAGGCTGGTTCTGGTGTTGATTTACATTTGTTAAACAACACTTCTGAACTATCTCATGTTTTACACATCAGATATGTAAAGATGACTGTCCTCAGAGCTTTAAATTCCTCTATTAACAAACTAATGCAGAGACAAATGCAAAAATGAATGTTTCTCTGTGCCTACACACGTGATAAACTGACTTCTAAGGAGAGAACATCTAGTTCAGTTTTTTTGACAAATGGAAGAAAGTCAAAGAGCTGCAAATTACATTTAAGGTCCAAAGATTATGGTTTACTCTGAGAAACTAAAATACTCTGCCTGCTTAGTAGTTCATCTAAGAAATGTGTGTAGCTGACACTATAGGAGTCTACAAGTAACATAAAAAGAATTTCAGGTAGTGGTTGTCTCCTCAGACCAGTAGGAAAAAAAGACATAACATATTTCTTCATTGGTAGCACATTTCCTACATTCAAGATTATATGTAGTCAAACATGAGAAAATATCAAAATAGAAGTGCAAGGGAATAATAACTTTTTTAAGCTACCTAGAAGGGATTACAGCAGCTCCATTTCAAAAAAGTACACAGTTTTTTCCTGTGTACTTATTTTTCTGTCTCTCTCATTTCAGTCAAATTAAATGTTACTTATTCTACAGGATATTATTTGATAGGACAGTAATATCAGCATTTCAGTTTTTGATAATAAAAGGTCACACTACCTTGTAATCTTCAGTTCATTTTCTGCATTATACAGCAGATAGTAATTTGAAGTAATTTTAATTTTATTTCCTACTATTTAGAGGTCTGTTGTTTTCATTGGATCATTCTTTGTCTTTGAAAATTGGTTGATAGATTTTTATTTTAATTAGCAAAATCGATGTGTATTGTAACTCTTATGTTTTCGTTCATTTTCATTTGCTTTGGAAAGTCTGTTCATTCAAGATAAAGAACTTACCCTTATCTATTATGGTCAGTATTTTTAAAACTTCAGCCTTCACTTAGTGCTTTTAAATCTGTATTTCAACCATTAGAAGTATGAGAGGAAAATGACTTTTCTGAAATGGGTGCTAAATCTATGAATTCACAAAGCTGTTTTTTGTTTTATACTGCTTTCAGTAACAAATCAAATTGTCAATCTTCTTATGCCTCATAAAGGCATTTTCACAAAGAAATCATTCTTTGGCTCCTTCCTATCCTTATTGTTTCCCCCCTTTTCTACATAATGCATTAGGAATCAGAAAATTTCACTGCCCTCAGGAGTAATGAACTAAAAAACTCATTAATAATATGTGCTCTCATAGATTTTTTACTGTTTTCATACTTAATTTTTCAGATCAGTTCTCCTGGGTTTTTTTCCTCTGCTCATATTTTGTGAAGTTACCTAACTTACGTATTTGTAGCTTCTCATTGATTTTCTTCTTAGCTCTAGAAGTCTTTTTTAAGGAAAAACATTCTTTGTTTACCAAGCTTTAAATCTTATTTTTAAAAATCAAGTTGTAGTTTTTGGACTTCTCAAGTCTCAACACAACAGTTTTGTTTTAAGGGATGTTTTTTACATTTAAATTAAATGCACACAAAAAGGGTTAAGTGGAAGAAAATCAAATACAAGTTGCTGTTACTGCCTCATGTTTGAAATGAAACTGCTGATAAATAGAGGTGTCTATTACAAGTGGTAATTTAATCAAATGCTTCAGCCTCTGGTAAATTTTAGAAGAATCCAACTGGGATTTGAAGCATTGTTTTAGCTGCAGTTCTGGTCTTGGTTCCAAGATTTTTTTTCTCTGTGACAGTGAGACCAGATCTTCAGTCACAAAAAGCAAAGTAGATTTTGCAAATTGCTTGTGCAGTGAATTGAAATCCCCGTTTTTAATTTTGGGTAGTTTTATTGGTGGCTTTGTCCTTCTTGGCCATTCTAGATTTCAGTTTGTACAGGGGTTTCAGTAGTTTGCTGTGGGGTCTTGGGGAGAGCATTAAATTTCATGTGGTCAGTCCATAGTGAGGGAAAAGCTGTAGCTTCTGATTCATATAAGAGTGGGATTAAATCATATTTGGTGGCAAATTATGTGCATAAGGATGTTTTTAAGGGCTCACTTAAACTTTTACTTGAAGTACTTCCAGGAAGTACTGTTTTCAGGAAAATAGAATAAATTAGAGGTAATGATATGCTTTATGCTATCCTGTCTGACTCAAGTACTTTGTCTATAGATTTCTTGTTTTTGAGACTTTGCCTACAGTAGATTTTGTGACTGTTGGTACCTCTAGGTAATGATATTTAGAGATATGAGATGATAGGAGATGATAGCGTTTTGGTGTTACAATTATCACAAATTAGATGCATTCCTGTCTGCTTTTTAAAGTTTGCCAGCAGCAGAGTGACCAGATTCCATCAAAAATTAATTTAGCAAGCCTCCAGTAAAAGATTCCTCCAGAGATGTTACAGTTGCATTTCATTCAGGTTGAAAATCTGTAGGCCTGAATCAGATTCATTCTTTAAAATTACATCTTAGAGGCAAAATTTTGATAATGCCGTTTTTGTCATTTTGGAAAGAAGCAAGCAAACAGCAAAACCAAGTAATTATTGATTACAGAGACTGTGATTTGATATTTTAGTTATTAATAATATGAAAGGAAAATTGTATGGTGAATTTTGGAGTTTTCTTGCTTATGTTGGTTTAAAACTGCACATCAGTTTACAGTCTTTCATTTTAAATAGTTTATTGTTCTTTTGCATAGGGTGGAGCATATCATGATCCACACACAGAAGATGGAGCATCTACTAAGGAGAATAGAATTCTGTATAATGACCCTGTTCCGAGAAGAGTTGGCAGCTTTTACAGAGGTAATTCCATGGTGGATCTTTCAAATTTAATCAAGGATTTTAGTATGGAATATAAATTAAGTAGTAGAAATTGATACAGAGAATTAACATGACCAACTGCAAAAGTTTATTGGAAAGAGAATGTTACTCAGCTTTCAGAGGATGAGTTTACTTGCAGGAACTGGATACCATATTGTTTATTTGTAAATGAGAGCTCACTTTAGTTGGAAAGCCCACTGCAGTACCTTGTAAAGCAGAATATAATCTATCAGGGTGAAATGCACAAATTGAGCTAATGTAACCAAAGTAAGCAGTTAATTAATATTTTTAATTTTTATTTTCAATTCTTATAAAGACTATTTACACCTACGTGCTTGTAACACATACTTACTGATCTGTTTCAGATACTGTGTTACATGGAAGTGTAATGCAAGCACTCCATGGCTTGAAACTGTGGCATTTCTTTTGTTAAGACTTACTAAAGATCAAGGTTTCCTACAAGCAGAGCACACTTATATACTTCCAGTTTAGAATAAACAATGAAACAGGTCTGTGTATGGACACACACAAATAGATACTGTTCTGTTATGGCACACAAAAGAGGGTGGTTTCTGAGCAGCTGCCTCATGGCTAAACATGGGTAATTGTTTTGGAAAAGATGATAAGAGCTAATTACTGTCCTGCCATGTTAGGAGGCTTGTGGGGCTCCCCTGAACCTTAAGAAGTCCCAATCAGCTGAAATTCGATTATGAGTCACCTAATAAGCCTAAGTAGAGTCACAAATCTCCCTCTGATCCTCTTCAGGTTGATCAGTTGGCTGATGACCTGATTTAGACACGTTAAAATCTGACAATCCTTGTGAGTGTGCCACTGCAGTATTAAAACCTGTGAGCAGAACTAAAGCTTGTACTGTTTTGAGTGATGCTTTTGAGTGTTTTTGTTGCAAATGCAACAGAGGATCCTTAAGAATTCTCAATCCTGAATTACTTTCCCCTAAAAAGCTCCTAAAAAAAGCTCCTAAAATTGGATATTTTTTTTATACATAGTGAAACAAAAGTACCAAAGAAGAATGACTTTCCATAAGTCATGTGTTAAACAAACTGTAGGTCTGGAATTTATTCAGTTCCTTACTCTAAGCAAGAGGATTTTTCCTCTTCAACTTTATCTATTGAACAAATACATTTTAGATGGACTTAATTATTGCTTTGTGAAAATGTTATTATATTTAAATAATACATTGATAATATAGTAGTATATGCAAAACTGGTGGTAATAGTATATGCAAGTTACTGTGAAAAAGGTAAATTCTTATTTATATAGTATTTAGCCTTTGTATTAGAACAGTATTTCTTAGCAGATACTTTTGTGCTACAGCTTGAACAATAACTTACAGATGCTTTTTTGATAGATTGTGTAATGTGATGCTGCATTAATGTTCCAACTAGCATCTGGTGAATTTACAATCCAGTGCAGGTATTTCTAGTGATAACCATAATTGTAATAGATTTATGTTGTAGCTCTGTGTATAGTTGTGTAATTTCAAAAGCACAGTATGTCTGTTTAAAAAATACCTAAAACCTGATTTTGATGTTTTAGTGCATCAAATTTTAGTGTATTATCTCTTAGTTACATTAATTTTAATTTTTTTTTTTCCCAAGATGGGTACTACTTATTTTAAGATCTAAAGTGAAAATGAAGTGTAAACTATAGTAGTTCATGTCTTTAGTAACAGTATTCCAAAATCTTATTCTCTTTCCTGTTTTTAAATATCAATCACACTTAGAGCTCCCTACAAATAGAAGTGTTCTCAAATCTCAACTCTAGTAACAATTTACCCAAGTTCTTATGATGGTCTCATTTTACAACCAGTATTACCCTGCAAGGATTACAAAAGTCAGCTTTTTTTTCAATCATACACAACACAGAACCATGTCTTTGCTCTCTTGTTACGGTAAGAGGCAGAGAGGAAGCAGAGAAGTGGGAGCTGGGATTTTTGGCAGAGCTCTGTGTACACTCTTTGCTGTTTCTCTGTTCAGTTCCATCTCCACGTCCAGAGAGCACCTACATAGAAAACAATGTGTCAAACAGAGCCTCGGTGTTACCAGCAGACAGCACCACGGTGACAAACCACCCCAAGAGACAAACCACCTTTGATACCTGGTGAGTTGTAATTTGCACACGTGTAGAGAATGGCAGGGAAAAAATGTGGTTTTAGAAGAAGGGAAAAAAACCTCATGCTTTTCTCGAGATTTGCAATTGCCCATGTGCTTAGTTGCTTCCTCCAGCTGTACTGGCATAGCATGGCATGTTTTCTGTCCCCTTTTGAGCAGCAAGAAATCCTTCATTGCACCCATAACATGAATGCATTAAGATTTATATACTTTTGTCCAGTTCTTCACAATTTTTTCCTATTAGTCTTTAGTTAAAGATAGTCCAAAGTGCTTGTGTGTGTAGTATTTATAGAAATTTGTGTATTCCAGAAGCATGAATTGTTAGACAAGTGGAAAAAATATCAAAATGCATGTTTCCATATATAAAGAAGTGCTATATTAATGAAGAATATTTTCACCCTACAATGGGGACCGCTGCTCTCTTTGTTTACACACAGAAGGAAATTAATACATTCTATGGGAAAATGGACTAAGCAACATCTTAATGGTGTATATTGATTTTAAAAGATTAAAAGCATCACATGGCTCCATTATATAACATAGAGCACCTTAATTATGCTAATAAAATGACAGCGTATACATAGCTTTGCAGGACTTAAAGGGAAATATTTTGTTTCTTTGAGAGCTGTTTGGCTCTAAAAATAATCTTATACTTTGTTAAATCACAGTAAAGCATATTGAATAAAAATAAGCAGGTGGAGCTTCACTGGATTGATGAGAGGAATGGACTTTGTACATTTGCATGGTTCAACTATGCTTTATACCACTCTCTGAACACTTCTCTCTGAAAGGGCCATAAAGCCATGCTATCTAGACTGTTTCAGTGGTTTGTAGACTTAGTGTGTTTTCACAAATAACCAGTGAATTATGTACTTAAAAGAGAAAGGAGGGTGGTGGGTGGTTGGTATTTCAGCTTGTGAAATTCAGGTTTTATACCTATGTCAGTAATAGAAGATGTTTACTCCAGAACCCTTCTCACCTGCTCTGATTCACTAGAGTCTGCTTCCTGTCCTTCAGTAGCTCCACCTACATCCATTTTCTTGAAGTTAGCTGAGGAAACCGGTCATTTATGTAAAAAGGTGGTACTTATGTTGTGACTTAAGTGGCTAAAGAAGGTATTTACTCCTACTGTTGAACCCTTTTACTATTTTACATTGTCCTTCCTATCTGGATCTTTCTATCTTGCATATTAACATAAGACAGCTGGAATCTTGTTTTGCTTTATATATCATTCAGCAATATATTGTCTTGACTGCAAAGAAACATGTAATGTTATTCTAACTCTGAACTGAAAAAAATAGCATATGTTATTAGAGCTGGTTGGGAATTTTTTAATGAAGCTTTTTTTTGTTTGTTTATAATGCCAAATTACCAAAACCATAGACTTTTCAAAGGAACTGGCTGATACCCACTAACCTTTTATCATGAAGATTCTTCAGCTCCAGGATGGAATTGCTAGTCAAAACCAGAGATACTCTCAAAATAACAAATATTTTTGAGGCAGCATTATTTTTTAGGATGCAAGGAACTTGAGTGCAGGGCCTTTGTTATTTAAACCAGAGGCTTGAACCAAGATCTTGGATCTAACAAATGAATGCCCTAAACCAGAAGTTAGGGGATATTCTGAAGGACATTGTCTGGTTCCCTCAATATATTCTCTTGTAGCTGTTTCATCTTTTTAAAACAGTGAAAGGACCACAGAGGTGCTGAGTATGGCCTTGTGAAAAAGGCCCTTCATTAACTTTCAGACAGTCAGATTTAAGTCCTTGCTCCAGATTACTCAAATATTTTCACAAATTGGAACAGCTCCTTTGAGAGAAGAACCCACAGAAGAAAAAGCATTTCTTTTTATGAAATGGAAGAAATAGCAGTACCTGCAACACCAAGTTACTGCTATTTTGGCACATGCTTATCTTTCTCTTTTCTTTTCCTACTTCCTATTTTCCCAAAATGTTTCCTGCCCAGCTCTACATGCTAACTCTGTTTAAGTTGTCCTGGCAATGGTCTAATGTTGTTGCAAAATTGTTCTGTGCCATAAATGCAGCTTAATCAGATTCCTGAGTGGTGAAGAGTGTGTGTTCCTCTACTTAATTTTCTGTATAGAAGTTGTGTAAATGCTTATGAAAATGTTGAAAGCTCTAATGGAATGTGATTCTGCTTACATCAATTTTATGATGAAGTAAATATTTAATGTTTGACTGACATACCTAACTGGTACATGGCAATTCATTTCAAATTATGAGTGACATGTATTCCACCTGGACTTGCCACTACTGTAAAATATTGCTTCTCATACTATTGCTCTGTGTTGCCTTTCTGTCAAAGATTCTGTGAATGTTTGCTAGACTGAATTGTCACAGATGTTCCCTTGTCTTTGTGTGCA
Organism: Muscicapa striata striata; assembly: GCA_030060385.1. NCBI lineage: Eukaryota > Metazoa > Chordata > Aves > Passeriformes > Muscicapidae > Muscicapa > Muscicapa striata. The sequence goes on from JAREIS010000031.1 coordinate 4,891,711, forward strand.
TTATTTCGCTCTGTCCCCACTGTCCTGCCTTTTAAAATAAAGATGTTATAAACTTGACTTTTGTCATCAGATTTTACTCTTAAAATACTAGATCATTTCTGAACTTCAAACAATTTGATTTGAAAAAAGGCAATTTTTTATCCTTCTAGAAAATATTTTCTTTGCTAAAGTTTAATTTCCTGTAAATTACCTTGAACTTGCTCAATTTTTTCTTATTGATACAAGAATAGATGTTTTGTTCTCTTTTACTCATACAAGTTTTGTCCTGAGCTGAGCAAAATCAGTAGGTATAGGCAAGATACTTAATTGTATTCTGCCCACTGTGCCAGAACATTGGCCTGATTTATCTTCATCACTGTCATAGTTCTCAATATCTCTTTAGAATCAATTCCAACATGCAGTACTGTATCTCACATCATATTGGAAGTGTTTGCTTTGACTGGTTACAAGATATTTGGGGGCTTCTGGAAAGCATTTTTGTTTAGACCTTTTATGTCCATACAAATGTAGTCGTGCTGTGACAAGCAGCTTGTCATATCTTCTTCAGCATATGTCATACATTTCTGCAAAAATAATAAAAAAGAAGAACTATACATATAATATTACTGTTTTTATATGCATATAATATATATAAACACACACAAAATCCCTGTCATTCAAGAAAAGAACAAAAAACCCCTCACTCTTACAAGAGTAAAAGGCTTAAAACTTTTTCCAGTATTAAGTTTCAAGGTTCCAGAACAATATGGTATTTTGTAAATAGGACGTGACTGACGTTTATATTGCTGTGGCACTGTCAGTGTAACATTATAGTCACACTTACTATTCCTGAAAGTAAAAGGTTACAGCATCTGAGCAAGTTGGTTTAGACCAAGTTCAGCTGTGTATGCAGCATATGTTGCTGCATTATAAACACTTCCCAGTTCTTTATTGGAATTTGTAAAAAAAAAAAAATTAAAAAAAAAAAAAAGGAAATTGCAAATTCTGAATGGTGTTCCGTATATGAGACAATAGCTCTGGGGTTTATTCCAGTTAATAAATCCTCGTTTTTCACATGAAAAATAAAAAAAATTGCAGCTCCAAACAGAGTTCAGATTTGATCTTCTAATTTTTAAGCTTTCAATGCCAGACTTTCAGACCATGAAGTTTTACTGTGGGCTTCAGCTTGTGGGATTGAGATTCTTATCTTGAGCTATCTATTTGAATTGTTTCATTAGTTTCTGACATTTTCTTGCCTTTGCTGAATGATAACTGTGTAACTGCCCCTAAGGGTCTTTGAGTAAAACCAAAAGCTACCTTGGAGAATTAGTGTTTGTTATTTATCTTCCAAAGAAAAGTTCAGCTATTTCAGTAACTCCTTCATTAGACAAAAACCTTACTCATGTAATTGTGATTGGATCAGTAAAGGGAGTAGTACATGAGGGTTTCCAAGCCAGGCTGCCTGCTGAGATTAAGGTTGCTGCAGAATAACTAAAACAAGCACAAGGAATTGTCTCCCAAAAGAAGCTGTCTGCAGTATGAATCTCTCTATGGCAGCATGAATGCAATATGCTTCCTATTTTTTCTTTTTAGTGAATGTAAATCAGCTTGCTTGCCACATGCATGTTTGCTGCTACACCTCATTGCACCTGCATGAAGCTGGATACCTTTCCTACTAGGGGCAATAAATAAGAATGATAATCACAGAATTTCTCTTTGTACTTAGGCCTTTTCCAAGTTTCAGACCAGAATAACCAATGTGTTCTACATTATATGTCCTAAGCATATAAAAGGTACACAAAGATAAAATAACAAAGCACAGCACATTTTGAGTTTGATTTCTGCTTGAGAATGAGCTCTCTGAGTGTGGGCACTTCTCTAGGGCTACTCTAACTTACTGGTAAAACACAGCACATAAAAGTTTCTGGTGGAACTGTTTGCTTTCAAGAGCTGAAGCTTTATGCAAAATACCAAGATACTTGCGCAGCATGTTGTAAGAGTTTAGTGTTGTGTGACTCTACCATACAGATTTTTTTGATAATCCTAATTTTTTCTTGTACTTTCTATTATCTGAAAATCATCTTTTGGGATGCTGAAAATATCCCAGTGTTTCATCATTGATCAAAATGTTCTGCTCTATTTTTACTCAGTACAAAATCCTGGTGTTGAAGCTTCCTGCTATAATGCTATATATGTTCACTCTCTTCACATAATGAGCATGTGTTTTGAAGCAGTTGCTTTTCAAGGTCAATGCTTTTTCAGACAACTGTACTGCAATATGAGTCATTGGAGTTAATGACATAAACCATTCAGTATAAAACCACTGGCTTTTGGGTAAGCAGCAATTGAAAATGAGCAGTTCTCAGCCCCTCATTTTCCAATTCTCTCTGGTCACTGTAGCCATAAAGAGGAAATGATGGTGCAGAATTTCATTTCTCTCCTCTCTGCTCAGCTGCTGTGGAGAGCAGTTTTCTCATCCAGGTTCGCTGGGCCAAAGAAAAGGATCACACTTGAGTGAATCTCTGTTTAAAAGTAAGGCAAAAATTGTTCCAAGCTTCACTCTGAAGATTAACTTCACCTTTTAAAATATAGCATCTCCATTTTGGAATAGACTTTGTAACAGAAAAGCTATAGCAAGACATTGAAAAATTTTAAAGAATATTATAAAGTAACCTCCTGGGCTCTTGCTTATGATCTGACACTGGTTCCTCAGTGGACAGCAATCATCAGGTTGGTAATTTACACTGGGGCTATGGTTTGGGATATACTTGCAGATGTGGATGCACAGGAGCTCCTTTGGGAAAAGGCTCAGAAGATTCTTAGTCCCAATTACATGACTTTCTGAGTACAAGCAGGATACTTGGTGTATATGCTTTCCTCCAACTTTTCTAACAAATCAAGTAAAAAATAATTTAGTAAATAATTCAGCAAGTGTTCTGTCTGTATTAAGTCAGACTCCTGAGTTTATTGAATCTAAAGTTATCAGTAGTCTTTACTCTGGCTTTCTCCTTGGTGCTTTAAAAGTGCCTTACACCTGTCACACTAGTTACAGTAGTACCAAATACAGGGATGTGACAGCAACAGGAATCCTTAGCAATCCAGTATATTTAAAACATGTGCTATAAATATAATAATTACATTAGAGTTTTTTTCCCTGTAGTAGTATTGCAATTTTCACATTAAATATATATTGTCATGCACCTGAATGTATTTTCTGCATCTAAATATAAGTTCCCAAAAATCTAAATTAGGAAAATTTCTACCATACTTCCTGCCTATGAATCTTTTTGCTAAGACCATTCTCTTAATGAACAGTTGCACTTTATTACAGGATTTAAACACTCCATGCATTTATACTTAGAGCCAGGTAACATTTCAAGCTCAAGGTGGTTTTGTTAGAAATTAAGGAACTGATAGCGCCTACCAGAGTGAAGATGGTCTCATCAATAAGGAGGATGACTCCAGTGATTTCTACCCCAATTATGTTTTTCACATTTATTTGGTGAAAAAAAGTCAGCCTGGCATGTAGTAGCAGCTGAATCACCAGCTGATAGCATAGCATTTAAAGCCAGAATTAGAAGCCAGGGACAGCTATATTAGACAGTTAAATGTTGCTACATTCCAGGCACTCCAAGAAAAGCTGCTCCTGTTTGTCATACAGAGCCCTTAAAGCAGTGCCTTTGCTTTAGTTTTCCATCAAGGCAATAGAATAATTTCTTTTTTGTTTTCATGCAATTTAAGCATGAAAAAGGACTATTAAATGACCTGGTATGACTTTCTGTGAGTTAATTGCTATTAAATGTTGTCCATCCTCTGGGATCCAGGCCCAGAGGCAGACCTCTTGGCTATGTTTCTCCCAGATCAATGTTAGGTCCTGATTTAAAATGTCAAGGATGGGAAGTCCACTTCACTAAGGAGTTTGTTCTGGCAGTTAATGATGTTATTGTGAAAATCAGTGCCTTATTTCTAATATGACTTCTTTGGCTTCATCATCCACCTATTTGTTATATCTTTGCCTGTTAGTTTAAAGATTTTTCTAGTATTCTGTAATTTCTTTCTGGATAAGTAGTTGTTCCTCATGATCAAGGAAACTAAATATTTGGGCTGCTTTGGCTGTGTTTTTAAACACACTAAAGAGATTGAAATCTCTGAAAGTATTTCTGTGATGCTTTCCTGCACCATTTTCAAGCTATTTTAAAGGGCACTAGAATTGCATTCACTTATGTCTCACCACTGTCCTTGTAAACCATCTTTTTACCCCATTTAAGTACTTTGCATACATGGTTTACTATGTATATTGAAAGTAACATGTTCTTTATCAGCTGTAGTTGCTTCAGATGTGTAAGAGTTAAAAGGCAGAAATTCAGGCTTCAGGCAAGTCACCTGTTCTGTTTTTGGGTCACCTCCTTTTGCCAGCAATGTCTCACTCACACATAACAGACTAACAGAAGGATTTAAGTTGAAATGGACAACAGTAGATCCCCAGCTTCCCCGATGATAAATTTGGAACCATGTCAGCAAGGGTCAGGAAGTGCATTTGAAAGTGGTTCTCTCTGGCCAACTTTGCAACTCCTGGTTCTCCAGCAAGCAATGGATAAACTGGACCTGTGCTTTTATAGCTCATCACCATTTGTATGTTCTCTCAGATATGCTTTTCATTTTTCTAAAAGACCTTGTGTGTGATATTTTGGTTTGAGTATTAAATTCTGGCTTAAAAGAACACGTGCATGCTTTACTTTTCCCTAAATAACTATTCATTGGTTTAAACTAACCATTTTACCCTAACACTGTGTACCTCCTATCCCTTGTAATAAGTCTATATGGTATTCGTGTAGTAACCCTGGAACCAATGAATGCTAAAACATTAAGTATCTTTTTACTGTAATAATTTGCATTCTTTGGCATCAGATCTCAGTATTACACAGAATTTACAAAGTCATACCATAATAAAATTTCTCTTACAATACCTTATTTCATATTTAGGAAAAGTCCTGAAAACCTTAACAGTCATTCAGAACAGCTCAAGGAGAAAGAAAAGCAAGGTTTTTTCAGGGCAATAAAAAAGAAAAAGAAGAAATCTCAAAATGTAAGTATGCAGCATTTCTAATAGAAAATTTCTTTTATTCATTTTGAATTGTAGCATTTCAATATGCTAGATTAGTACAGCACCTTTGTATTATTTATGATTGTGTGGGTGTATACACTTGTTTTTTTACTTTCTTTCTGAACTATTTCAAAGTCAAATTCTTCTCCTGTTCAGGGTTGATCTTTCTGCCTTTTCAGGTATTTCTTCACTTACTAGTCCTGTGCACCTTTGTTTTCATTCAGACTCTCTGAGAGCCAGTTTTGATGCAAGTTTTAAGATGATGTTGCAACAAATTCTTTTTCAGGATATGGTGATACCATTCCAACAATAGTAAATTCATTGTTGCTTGTCCCCAAAGCTTGAATAGTTTCAGGCACCCATACAGAGAAAGAGAAAATGAGATTGTTACAAATGAGAATTCTTGCCAGTCTTTTTCATGGCAGTGTCTTGGTTACAGCTTCTGTCTTCTTGTTGCATTCCATGACTGGAATAAGGATGATGTGTCTTGACCATTCTTAAGTGTTTTATGTTTTGTTGAGGGAATGGATTGTGGCTTTTGTTATTGAGTATAAGTCTTTGGTGTTTCATACATTTTTACATTTTCATATTGATTTTGGGAGAGAGAAAGGACTTTCTTTCATCAGAAAGCAGTGGTATACTAGCACTTCACGAAGTTTTATGAGCTGAAGTAACCTAAACATCTAGTAATCTCTTTCTTAAATGGCAGCATTTAAAGCTGTAATATTCCTGAAAGTGTAAAGGCAGGTATAGTTTTGAAGATTCTCAGACTTGAGTAAATCCTGCAAAGGGTTGTGACAATGAAAATATTTAACGTCAAGAAGTGAGCTGATATGACTCTGAATGTTGATGGAGGGCTGATCTGTTGAAAATTGGGAGATAATACCAGGCTTTCTGTTGTTTTGGGGTTTTAAAATTTTTTTTAACTCTGTGGAACATGTGCATATGTATATTAACTAGCACTCAGAAATGCCCCTCACCTTCCTGCTGAGCAGGATTTTCAACAATGACATCTACCTCGCCTTCTGAATTTGTTCACCCTCATACCTGTATGCAGCTCAAACATGATCACTTTTATTAAACAACTGAATTAAATGTCTAGATTATAGCTCTGGGACTGTTTGATACCAAAATGTCCTCATAAGGATAACACACCTAAGGCCATTGGTTCCAGTGATGCATTTTCAAGGGGGAAGGTGTTAAATTTGCATTGCTATACTGTACTATACTGTACTCTGATTCCAGACATGCTGGCAGACAACACTCAATAGCTCACCTGATAGATGGTGTATTAATTACCTCCACATTAAATTGTGTGAAAGAAATACATACTGGATTGTGCTGCCTCTCAAAATCTGGCACTTTACAAAACACCTAAATCAAAAGTTCTTTAATCTATAGCTGCCAAAACCATCGCTGATTACAAGCTAAGGCAGACTTTTTATATAATCCTTACTCCTGCTTCTTCTCACTCTTAAGAAGAGGGGTAGAGGGGAGCAGAGAAAGAGAGAAGGGAAAAAACTGTTTGCTATTTAGAGCTGGTATCTCACAGAAAGATAAATAAATTAGTGAAATTATATTGTGATACAACCCCTTCATCCTCAGCTAGAAACTTGCAGAGATCAACTTGAGTTTTGTATTAAACCAGAGCTGGAAAAACCTCCTTTCATTTATATTTACAGCTGATTACCAGGACAGTATCTGGGCATAGGCTGTGCCACTGATGTCTGTACAAGTGTCTGGCTCAGACACTGTTCTTTTTTCTTCGTCTGTTCAGTTGAAGGCGTCTACCTAACAAACATTGGGACAGTCTTCAGGATCTTTCAGCACAAAATAAAATTACTGCTTTCAATTCAGCACCAGATTTGCGTTTAGTAGTAAAAGCTGTTCACAGCACTGTAATATTAGCTCTTCAACTACACATACAATGTTTTCTATTAATTCCTATTAAAAGTCTTAATAGATAGCTTGTGATGACCCAAGGTTTTTTTTCTGAGACCTACAATTCATATAGAGTCCTACAAGTATGAAATCCCAGTTATTTACTCAAACACAGACTTTCAGCAAGAAATAACAGACTGGACCTGAAGACTGTCACAGAGCTAGGAAGCACTTAATAGCTAGCTGTGGTTTCCTTCTGACATCCTTTGGCAAGTCTCATTTTGCTTGGTGGTCATCATCACAGGAATCATAAAAGATACCTGAAATTGGATTGAAGACATCCAATGTAATGTCATTCTCAAAATATCTACTAGCCCAGAATTGATCCCACTTCCTGACACTTCTTCCTGCAGGTTCTTCCATGAATCATTCTCCCTAGAGTTCTCCAAGTGCAGTGCCTTGGTGGGATAGCAGTTGTTACTGCCTGTTATGGGAATTCTTTGCAATATTGTTTTTGCAGAGCTGTTCTTATCCATTCTCCTTTTCATCGTGTGAAGTATTTTAGTAATGTAGCAATTAGTAATGTAGTTTTCAGGATAGTTAGAATCACAGTTTTATGTCATCTGCCACCAAACAATTTGATATCCATGAGAGTTGTGCACAGTGTCCGTAGGCACTATCTTCAGAGAAGCCTGAGTTTTGCAGATTTTGGCACTTGTTTCAAGCTATGAGTCTGAAGAAGTTTATCTGCTTTGGAAAAAACAGTTGCAGGTGAGCATTTCTCTTAGCAATGCCTTCATTCCTTTTTAATCTACTGAATTTGAAACAGGAAATTATTCTGACCATAAAGTTTCTAAACATAAGCTGTGCTAATTATTGATTTTCATTAACTTGGACTTGGATGGAATCTAGAAGCTGAGAAAGCTGTTTGAAAGCTCTTGCTTTTGGTACTGCACTTGTCATTGTATTTAGTCATACAGTAATTCTATTGCAGAATAAAGATTTCTTCTGATAAACAGGAAAATGCAAGGCACAATATATGTGTCTTATTCTTATTTGCACCTGAGCAGGGAGAAATAGACCCATTTATAATTCTAATGCCTTAGAGTTCTCTTGTTCATGAATCCACTGGTAAGCTCTTTGGTTGTGCTGCAGAAATTAAAGTAAAACAGCCAGTGTACTTGCAGCTATACATGAAGTTACTAATGGCATATTTAAATGGCATCTAAATGGCATATTTATGTTAGAACTGAAATAATTCACCTTGGAACCTTAGCTCTTATTGCAAGTTAAAAATAGAATGCTTTTTTTTTCCTAGAGTAACTATCAACTGCTCGTTCTGAAACCAACTCCTAGTTCTGTTAGTGTATCTTTTTATTTTCTTTATGTAAAAATAAGAAATGTCATACTGCTTTTGGTCATTATCAGAAATACAAATGATTGCCAGAGTTACTGGATTTAATTGAAAGCTCAGTAAAGTCAACAAGAGCTACCAGTTACTTCCAAAAGCCTTTGAAATAAACACATTCTGTATTCCTAATGAACATGGGTATAAGAAGAGGTGTTCTGATCTTTTTTTACATGCTTTCTATGCATTAAGTTCCTTGAATTTGTTCCATAGGCTTTTTAAAATCATTATTTTATTTTCCAAAAGCAAATTATAGGCTTGATAACATGTATTGTGGAAAAAAAAACCTGTTAACATAGTAAGGGGCAGATCTCTTGAATTGAAATACTGTGCATTTAGTTTTTGTGTCTTATATTGCAGACAGACTCAACCAACGGCGAGAATCCAAGCATCAAGAAATCCCTCTTTCCTCTTTTTAATTCAAAGAATAATTTAAAGCATAGTTCTTCTTTGAAAAAACTTCCTGTAGTCACTCTACCAATGGTATTAATTTTTAAGTACAGTAACACTGCAAAATGCTCCAGTAAATTTTTTTACTGACTACAGCAGCATGTGGTTTATTTTCATGGTATCATTTCCTCTTCATGCCAGTTAAGTATCTTGGGCCAGTTCAATAAATTTAAGTAAAATTGGCAGTTTTGTTGAAACAGATTGTGCCTAAAAATTTTTTTCAGTATTTGATATAATGAAAATGTAACATACACAGTTTCAGAGAGAATGAGCCTTGGGAGTAAGAGTGAGGAAGGGAAATAGTTGTGAAATTGTGTATGCTTAAAATTCAACTGTCTCGTTATGTTTCATTCAGGAAAAAAATTAACCTGGTTTGTTTTATAACTATATTGTAAATGCATAATTTTATACAAACTACTCCTTTATATAAAAATTTAAATAAATTAAATACTAACAATGGATTATCTGGAAAGAACTTTAGCTCATGTGTCAGTTGTATTTTTGTTTGTCTTGATTGTTCATGATAAAAGACAGCTTGCATTAAAAATAGATTCTATTTTGACTGTCCTCTTTTTAGAATTCTTGAAATTAGATAAAAAGCTACATGTAAGTTTTAAATTATCTTTCTGCCATAAAGTTTCAGCTGTTTCTTAATTTTTGCTTTAGTTTGGCATATTTGTGGAGGAGGAGAAAGATGGGAAGAGAGAAAGCTCTTGTTTTTGTCATGTCAGTCAGGACATCAGTTTAGAGGGATTTTTGTCTGCTTCAGTCTGGAGCCAATTTATAGAACTGATCCATGGTCTTAACTGCAGTATGGAATGCTTTTTAAATGAAGATGAGGCTCAACAATATTTTGGTTTAAATTTTATTTTTGGGGTTTTAACTGCTCTTTCTTACAGCAAATAACACTAACAGCATGTGAATGCTTTAAGGGCTAAGGGTAGAGCAAATCTGCATGATGTCCACAGCCACTTGCTCTTACTATGGGAGGATTATTGAGAGGTCATTGCAATTCTGCTGCAGTAATGGGCTTCACTTGAGTTCTATAATTAACTGTGGGAAATTATTTACAGCTATTCTTGAGAAAATATTAGGAGACCAGTATTTAATATTTTGTTGCAGATGCCTAACACTGAAGGTCAGGATCTCTTGGCATTACAGAAAGCCATTCATTCTTCCAATCATCAGAGCAGCAGGCAGAAGGACTGGCATCCTGAGAAGATGACAGAAATTCAGCCTCATGTAAGTGGCATTATCAATTCCCTATATATTAATATCACTGATGTATCTTGACAGCTTTTTCTCTGGTGAATAGAAGAATTGCATTTGACACTGTTTCCCAACTTTCTAATTTCTCGCTCACTGAAATGTAAAAATTGTGTACCTGCAGTCCTGCACAATTTTTTTTTTAAATATGGACATGAATGACAGGGAAAAGAGAGACTAAATGTCATGTCAGTCTTTGAGCCCTTTGAAATGTTGGTTGTGCTTTTGTATTATATGCAAGCAGTGTTTCAGTGCACATCTGTGGTAGTGCTGCAGTGCTGCACAGAAGCCCTCAAGTCAGCTCTGTAAGGGATGGGAAATCCTGAGGGTTGGCTGCTGCTCAGCAGAGTTTGATACTTGATGTGGTCACCAAAGCACAGAGACCACGTTACAGTGTGGCTGGCACAGACCGTAGGTTCAGCAGGCTACATTTTTGGAGCATAGCACTGCACTAGTGCAACTTTATTTTCTCCAGTTCTAGAACCAGCTCAATGGGCAATATTTGGGAGGGAGTGTCAGTGTCATGCTCCATTGTTGTCACATTGGAAACTGGAAAAGAAGGTTTGTTGCAACTGCAGTGTTTGAAGAAACAAGTTGCTCTGTGAGCTGTGGGATTTAATGAGACTGCTTTCATACCATTTTGTGTACTCAGGCTTCCCCAGACTCTTGCTGCCCATTTTCAGTAACCCCACATAACCATTTACCTTCAACCTGCTCACCAGTGAAAGAAGCTGTGGGAGACTAGAGCTGCTTAGCACCCAGCTGCCAGCAAACAAAATACGTGACTTCTGAGTTCTGCCAGACCTTGTTTCAGTGCAGATGGTTACTCAAGACTCGCTCTAACCTCTAATTTATGTTTACAACATATTTTAAGAACTTGTATTTCTGAAATCTGTTCCTCATAAAATGAGGCTGAGGCTCTTAAGTCAATAGCAGGAGAAGTGACAGATGGACAGCTAATGCAATTGTCTATGCCTGCATTTTCAAAGGAAACAAGGCTAAAATAATTGATGGGAGAAGTTTTTACTGAGGGAGAAAAGGTTCCATCTTTTCAGGTAACTAGTAGATTGGACTGTGATGAGAAGACATTTTCTCAGGTGTGTAGTCATAGCTTGGAATGAAATATATCAAACAAATAAGAACTAAAAGTGAAGAAGTCCTGTAAAGTTCAAGGTGTTCAGTTTAGGACAGAACAGCTTTTTTATGGGAGGTCTGATAGGATGGAGCTTTTCTGTGTATTTTTCAGAGCCAGCCATTAAAATCTCTTCGGAAGCTCTTGCACCTCTCTTCAAACCATCCTGTCACCGCCGAGCCCCGCTTCCAGCCCTTACCCAGCCAGCCAGCCAAAGCTTCTTTTCCCGAAGTGCGCATCCATGCCATGAGCCAAAGCTCCAGCAGCGGCAGCAGCAACGTGCGGCCGGAGGCGCAGCCCAAGAGCCGGCCAGCACTGCAGATCCCCAGCCAGCTGGAGCCCACCTGGCACGTGTCCCCCGTGAACAGGAGCGTGGGCGACGGGCCCCCCTACTCGGAGCAGCTGCCTTCCAAGAGCGGACAGAACGGGCACTCCTACGGCCGAGCAAACCGCGCGCGGATGCCAAACCTGAACGATCTCAAAGAGACAGCCTTGTAATGGGCTCCAGCAACAGACCAGCGTGGGCGGAGATCAGCCCAGGGAGCCGTGCTGGTTCTGGCGATGGTAAGACTGCACTTCCAGCTTTATAAAGGTGTGCAATATGTACAGGTGGAGCTATGCTGTTCGGCACCACGAGAGAGTCAGGGATTATACAGGAACACAAGTGGAACTATGAATTACCAGTCATCAGAAATGTCACTAGATGCCAGGAAGAGTGTGCCCGTCAGGGAGAAAAATGCATTGTCATTTTCTCTCATTTACATTCCAGCTTAGTGCACATTTCTGTCTGAAAGCTGGGAGACTTCTGGTATGTATTGGCACTTACAAGGGTGAAAACATTGTCTAGACCTATGCCCTTACTACATTTTTTGCTGCCTAGTTAAAACAGTGGGGTTTATGTGATAAAAGTGTATCCCTGTTAAGGGTTTAAAGTTAAATTGTATGTCTTAAATTTGTTTTTTAAACTTCCATATTTGATAGGATTTGTAATATTTATTTATGATGACCTAATATCGTACTGTTATAATCATATCTTTTATGTTATAATGTAAAGTTATTTTGAGCTGTTTGAAACATTGTGAAGCAGTGCAACAGCTACAGTAGTTTCTATAAAAAACTAACAGTAACATTTATATATTGCATCAGGAGTATTTTATTCTATATATAAATATATATATAAATGGAAAATAACTGTCTGTTTTTTAAATATACTCATTTAAAAGAAAAGTATTGTTATGACACTATCTGCCATATTTTTTATACATTTGTGATATAAAGTGCAGTATTATACTTCTAATAAAAGGAAGTTGAATGTGGATATAAACGTGACTGTAACAGTATGAATCTTGCTTGGCTACGAGAGTCCAGTATTATAGGCATTATAGGTTACAAACAAAAGACAATATTCGATTCCAAGCTTTATTATGGGATATTTTCTTGGAAGTATTGGCTAAATGTAAGAGACTGCAGAACTGTACAGTAATCTAAATGTGGTATGTTCTCCCCTGTGTCCTTAGCTTTCCTAGTAATATTAATGAGATTTCTGCATCAAGAGCACAGAGCCCCAGTACCAAATTTTTGTTACTTCCGGAGAGATAAAGTGCCCCATGACTACAAGCGAAAGCAGGTGCTCTTCCACTTAATAGCAGGGGTGAAAACCAAAGAAACACAGCATGAATTGCAAGTGAAATGCAAAACTTCGACACTTAAGCATAGCATGGCACTGCAGATCATGATATAAGCTTTTATGCATATGTGTATTTTACATCTCTAGCAATCTATTAACTAATAAGATAAACACTGTATTAGAATTTAAACTACTCTTGCACTTTTTATTATATTTCAGGATGTATTTAAAGCTACAATTCTGATATTTGGATATTGAGGGAGAAGGTTGCCATGCAACTTGATTTCTCCTTAGGTCTTACTGTCCAAATATTCCCATACCCAGTTCAGCTGCCAGTCTCAGCAAAATACTAAATCTTGGGTTCCAGTCTCTTGTACAACATAGTTAAAACTGCCTTTACCTTGGTGAATGTCAAGTGTAGCAAATATACAACCTGATTCCTCTGTTGCTACCAATAAAGTAAATCAAAGTTGAGCCAGTAGGAGTCAAAAGAGTTATGCCAGTCTAAACTTTGTGCAATAAGAGGAGAGCCAGGCCTGTAGTGTCAGAACAATACAATCTTTCCTTTTTAAACGCATTAGTTCTATTCCCTCATTACTCCGCAGCACAGTTTGTTTTCTAGATGCTGTCCTCATAAGACACCTGTACTTACAAATACACTGTCTTTTCCAAAAAGAGATTAACCTGAATGTAAATTGGATGATTTAGCCATAGATGTAGTTAACAGAAGCAGCCAGGCAGTAAAAGCTGAACTTTTGACTTGGATAACAATGCAAACTGGACGTGCTGTTCAGTACCTCTTGAGTCATACCAAAGTTTTAACAACAGCAAATTCGGCACCACTACTGTAAAAATTGTTGTCAGAAAGAACAGTATGGAAGGATGTTATATCAGTTTTGTTCAGGACTGAAAATAAGTCTACTAAATTCGAAAAAATTACAAAATAGGAATTCTTCCTTTGTCAATTGCCTGCAAGAAATGTGCATGTGATTTTTCTATAGATAGATATGATATATAATATCTCTCTATATATGATATATACTGTATTGATATATCATATATATAGCATATATAAATACAATAGACATGAAAGGATATTCAGCTTTTTTTCTAAGTTCAGTGGGCATCCAGGAAAGATATTGTGATATTTACTTGTCGTCACTGTCAGAGTTTAGCAGCTTATTTTAGCAGTCTCTGTTAGATTCATTGCTTGGTCTCAGCTACATGAGCCCTGTTAGCCTGCTTTGAAATGGGCTGATGCCACTAAAATCCCTCACTCTCAGAGAGTGAGGCTCTAAGCAGTGCAGTTTGAATGTCTCTTTTGGGGCAACAGAACTGGTGAAGGGCCTGGAGCACAAGTCTTGAGAAAGTGGCTGAGGGAGCTGGGATTGTTTAGTCTGGAAAAAGGAATCTCAGGAGGGACCTCATTGCTCTCTGTAACCACCTGAAAGGAGGATGTAGCCAGATGGGGGTCAGCCTCTTCTCCCACGTCTTAAGTGAAAGGATGAGAGGAAATTACCTTTTGTTGTGCCAGGAGAGGTTCAAATTAAATATTAGGGGAAAAATCACTGAAAGAGTGTTCAGGCATTGGAATAAGTTGTCCAGGGACATGGTGCAGTCACCAGCTCTGGAACTGTTTGAGAGGGATCTGGATGTGGCACCTGAGGATATGGTGTAGGGGTGACTGGGGTGGTTGATGGTTAGACTGGATGATCCTAATGGTTTCTTCCAGCCTTGATGATTCTGGATTCAGTCTCACAGGAAATGTTCAATCTAGACTCTTCTGTGCTTCGTGGATATGTATCATTTGGCCTCTGCAAGATTTTTAGCTTGCTGGGAAGATCTTCATGCTGGGGATGATGATACTGGGCTATATGTGGTTGTTATGATTTCTAGCAAGGAAAAATGTTTCTAAAGGATTTTTTTTTCTCTGTATCCATTAAGTTAAATCAGGGTAATCCCTGACTGTACATATAGTTGTTTAAAGTAGTTAGTAAATCTTCAAAGGTGACCCAAGGAATGTTTGAGTATTTGGTGGCCCATATTTACAGAAACTTGTTTCTACTTCATACTGCATTTTCCTCTTGAATTCAACAAACTGTAGTAGCTTTCAGTTGAATACTAAATTGTGTTGAATGTATGTGGTATTTTCTTTCTTCTGTTGGAAAGAAATTCCAGCAGCTCGGCCAGCTGGTGCTGGGATGATTTGTGTATTTTTAACTTGGTCTAGCTTCCCAATATTTAGAATATGGCTAATGTGATTTTGTCGAGGTTTTCAAAGGAATCTTATTATAGTGACTGAGATTTTCTGACTTAATAAAGAGGAAGAGAATTACAGAGCAAAGTATTTTGTAAGTGTGAGCTTTCCTTTTCATTGGTCTGTGAGTCCTGTACTACATGCTCTATAGATTTATTTAGTATAAAGGATCCTAGTTAAACTGCATTTTATTCTTTGGCAATCTTTTGCCTTATGGCATCACTGTTGATGTGAATAAAAAAGGAAACTAAGTTTCAGAAATTAATTGTGCTCATTTTGCAGAACTCAAGCTGCCTAAACTTGTCTATATGTTTTAGTTAAAGCTCTTGAGCTTTTTTAACTGAAAAAAAAAAGCACCTTAAGCTCATCCTAACTGAAATTGTGTAAGTGTCTAAGCTGTCGTTTCAAACTGCCATGTAAATGTATTAACCTAGAACATCTATTAACAGACCTGGCCACAGAGAGCAGTCCCTTTGACCTATTTAACACTTCTTGCTCCATTTATTGCAGTCCAAGCTTCATTGCCCTTCTGAGAGGTTGCTGGGAGAGCACTGGGCAGAGTTCTTGGCAGGAAGTCAATGATCCCGTATTTGTCTCTTAAAACATAACCCAAACACCACTTTTAGATCAATTTTAAATCAGGCTTCAAACTTCCAAGTGCATGTGACATCCTTAGGTCATCATTTGGCTTGTCACCTTCCTCTCTACCACACCAGCTTGTTTCTGGGACCAAAGCTGGAGTGACTCTTCAGGAAGCAGAGGCCTGTGGTAGGCTCATCACCTTCCTTGTCATTGCAGTTAGATCTCTTAGGAGATGAATCTCACTTGTTTAAAAAGCTACATACCAACCTTTTATTTTTTTCTTCAGAAGATGATGAAGTGTTAGCTGAGTAGACTCCTGGGTTCACCCAGAAAAAGCTACATATTCTCAACAATTCTGTAGACCTCCCTATAAGAACATAGGGAACCTAGTGGAATACAGATTATACAGCTCTGAAAGCACAATTGTGATCTAGGTAGCTAAGGCAAAACCTAGCCACTTTAAAGAGGAAACATTTTATTCATGTTTCATTTATTTTGTTGTCTTGTAATGATAGTGAGACATGCTTCAAAATACTTGCATGTAGTTAATTCTGTACATGTTGATCACTGTCAGAGTAGAACTGGGAGAATATTTGCAGCTCAGTCACACAAAGAGTATCAAAAGGATAGCCATATATGATACATTGCAAATTGTGGGGTGACAATGAATGTTTATTTTTTCCATTCCAGCTAGTACACATACTACATCTGTTAATGGGATAATATCACAAACCATGCATCTAGGCTGTTGTTCATGTTAGTAGGCCCACCATTTGAAATAGGATTGCCACAGAAGGTGGTTGGAAACGTGATGTGCCCTATGTAACCATTTTTGAATAACCTTCAAATCAGGACACTATTTAAGAACAGGTGCCTTTCCCTACACAGCTCTTTCTAGTGGTATGATATTAACCATTCATTAGCTGGGTTGTAGTGAATGAGGAGAAAAGCCATTTAACTTCTGGCCTTTTTTAAAAGTAAACCCTTTTAATATAACAAAGTTTGGAAGTTCTAGATGTTGGCACCTTTTTCAAATGGTCAAGCAGCAGCAGTGCATCAATCATCAGGCAAGTGTAGGCTTGTGCTGTACTGAATGTTTTACTGAAACAGAAGATTCCTCATTTTGTAATCACAAAGCAAATTTCATTAAAATTAGCAAAGCAGATTTTATAGGAGATCCTCTTTCAATTGTAAGAAAAAAAGCTGTGTTAGGTCATCTGTTCTCTCAGTGGACTTCTTAAGAACTACCACATGAGACATCATAGGTAAATCTGATGGATTTGGTCTGAATTTTACTTGTTCTAAGTTCTGCTTGGATACAGATTTGTGACCTTGTGTTCAGCCAATTGTTTGATGCAAAAGCTGGGGTTTGACCTACTCAGTGGAAGATGCATGCAAAATGTGAGAGGACCAGCCCCACTATGTTTGGATGCCTCATTCCACCAAATCAGATTGCTTCTCAGGCTCCTTTAGAACATAACAAAATATGAAGCTGGGCAAAAGTGACTCTTGAAACACAGCCCAGGAGCCTGAACGTGGAGTTTGTGTCTTAGCCTAAGAATGATTACACATCTCTTGTCTTCTCTGCAAGTCAATCTACCTCCTCTCTCTTGCAGAATGTGGTTGAGGTTTGGTTTCTTTATTCTGAGATTATTATTGACTCCAAATTTTGAAAAGACATCTAAAAATATTATTCCTCCAGGTACTGTTAGCAACCATGTAATAAAATATTGTTGGGCCTTCATCTGAAATACTTCTGAAACCTCCAAGCCATCTGAGCTCTCCCTCTAGAATCCCAATGCCATCCTTTGCACTGCTTTGCAGTCTTCCCTTGGCCTTCCCCCTGTGGTTCTCAAATATTGCAGTTGCCTTGTTCTTTGTTGTTTCTCTAGTGCAGATTTTCAGGGAGTTAGAGGCCTTATCTACTACTCCACCCTATTTGCTGTTTTACTCAAACAGCTATCCTTAGACTTGCTCAGGATTTCCTTCATTTTACTTTTCCATTTCATCTGGGTGAGATACCTTACCTCATTGTGCCCCCACCAAAACACGCTGCCTGCCAGGCTTTTCGTTCCACCAGGTCTCTGTTTTCACAGGGCATTGTTTCTCTGGATCTGTTCTGAGAAATGCAAGGTGGCATCTTAATTGTACAGGCATAGAAATGCATTGTGAAGTAGCTGCTGTCGTAGAGCTTTCCATTAGCATAAAGATAAAGCATGTTCATAGCACAAGGTGGAAGCCGCTGTTCAGTTTTCCTGTAGGGTATGAACCTCTTGGTGTAAACCCCTGACATGTAAATCCAGTGGCAGAGCTTTTAACTCTTTAGTTACAAGGCAAAACTTTAAGGATAGGGAACTGTCTTGACTTCCTTTTTTTTTTTCTTTTTTCTTTTGCTAGTGCACATCTTAGACTTGTACTACTGAAGGAAAATTGAAAGAAATAACTTTATATTTGGGTATATGGAACAATAAGCTAAAACCCTCCCAGAAACCATAATTTAATTGGAAATTCTATGCAGGCATTTTAAAATTTGGTTAATCTGATAAGGAATTCTGGGACTGCTTAGGTCTCCACGTTGGAATGCTTAATTTTAAATTTGTGTCATTTGGAAGAAAGAAGGAAAAATAAAGTTTAGGAAATTTTTTTTTTTTTCACTATCTGCCAGTACAGATTAACAGGCTGGGGAGGCAGCTTTCAAAACTTATAAATTTATGGATAAGATTCCCTGATGTTTTTTAACAGCTACTAGAAATCTAAAGCGCACAAACTTTTAAATCTACCGTGCTTTCTGTTGTGGAAGGGATATGTTGTGGTGTTAGCCTTTTTAATCCTGGAATACAAATTGATTTTAAAATGTGTTGAATATGTAGGGATGACTTCATGCAAGTTAATAAACCATTTGTAAAGTGTTTGTATACAACCCTTTGTATCATGTTGTTGGTACACCTTACCAAAATTTTTTTTTGAGCATGTATTCCATTCTTTACTTCTGTACAATTTCTATGGTTGCTGTAAATATTCTAAAAAAGAAAAAAAAATCCTGTGGTAACCTTAATTATCAGCATGGAAATGGTTAATTTTTACTGAGCACAATGTATTTTTGAATGGGCCTTCCAAAATATGTCTTTAATAAAAATGCAAATTTTGCACTAGAACAGTGATCTTATTCCTGACACGTCTTTTCCAGAGCACCTCTCCATACATTCGCTTGGCTCAGATGAGTGGAATGGACTAGAACCAGGACTCCTGTGCCCAGTGAGTCACTGCCAGGTCCTGGCTGACTCCCCCATCTGAGAGGCTGCTTGTATCTGTCCACAAGCGTGATGTTTCCGTGGGATGTTTCCACAAGGCAACATCTCAGGAGCACTCTGTTGCCCACCATTCCTCTAGTCTCATTGCAGGATGGATTCTTCCTTTCAGGGCAAGAATCTCTGCTGTTCTCTCTTTTGAAAAGTACCAACCCACCAACCCCCTCAGCAGGCACTATCAGAAATTAAAATTCCCTGAAAACTTCCAGCCCACAGTCTTCACTGCAGAAAAAGTGTCATGATGGCATTCCATCATCATCATATGTAAACTGAGACACTTTTAGACAAGTCATGAGGTGTCAGGATAAGAGTTTTTGATTGCTTCCTCTTTAATGTATTCTGGCTATGAGTTTTTTTTGTTACTGTGTGCAGCTTTAAAAAAACTTCAAACATTTCCCAGCTAGTCTCTCATTTTTTGGAGTAATTGGAAACAAACTGAGGAGTAGGGACCACTTTTCCTGGGCCTCCCTTCTTTCCCTCTGAGCTCCAGCAAGACTTGCTGAAAGCCAGGACTTGCAGTCTGTTAGATCCCTCTGAAACAGCTGCCTAGTGTGTTGTGCAGCAACCACAACCTTGGTGAGACCAGGCTGATGCCAGTGCCCATCACCTCCCCAAGAGGGAAACTTCCAGCCTGAGCTAATGGCTTCAGCTTCCACCAGCACAAGCAGTCCAGCATTTTAAATTCCCATCCAGAAATGGGTTGAAATGCATTTCATTGAGGTGCCCAGTGCTCTGTGGGACTTGGCTTTACTCTTAAAACCTTACTTGGCTTTTACTCTTCCAACAGTCTCATTTAGTACCCCTGCAGAGCCCCAGAAACTGATCTCCTTGAAGAGGTTGAGCACTTCAATGTGGTATCCCTAGTGTAGTCAGGATTAGACCCCCACGGAACAGAGGGCAGTGGACATTTTTCCCTGGGTGGAAGTGAAGGGAAAATTCCTACATGTACCCATTAAGATAAAGGAGCTACTGACTTACAAATGAAGTGGCTGGTCTGGAGGTCTGAGGCAGTCTCTGGTCAGGTAACTTAGACTGGGTACAAGCTTCTCAGCACTATTTGTTCCCTCACTTCTCTCTTTGCATCCCATCCTAAAAATCCAGGTCATAAAGCTGAAAGCAGTTATTGGTCCTACTTCCTATTTCAAACCCCTTGTGTTCTATGCAGTTGCAAAGCTGTACATTGGTCTCCCTATCTCAGCAGGTCAAGACCTGCAGGATTGTTTAAATCTTTGTCAGCAACATTGGACAGTGGGATTGAATGCACCAACCCCTGTTGTGCAGTTGACACGCTGGAGGCAAGGGAACCCATGCAGAAGGAGCTGGGCAGGCTTGAGAGCTCAGCCCAGTGAAAACCTCGTGAAGTTCAACAAAGCCAAGTGCAAGATCCTGCATGTGGGTCGAGAAAGTCACAAGCAGAAATAGAGATCGGAGAAGGAACAGATCAAGAGGACCCCTGAGAAGGACTTGGGGCTGCTGGTGGATGAAAAGTTCAGCATGAGACAACAAAGTGCATCTCCAGCACAGAAGGCCAGTGGTATCCTGGACTGTATGGAAAGCAGTGTGGGCAGCAGGGTGAGGGAGAGGATGCTCTGCTCTGCTCTGCTCTGCTCTGCTCTGCTCTGCTCTGCTCTGCTCTGCTCTAGTGAGACTCCACAGTGCTGTGTCCAGGTCTGGGGCCCCCAACGCAAGAAAAATGGGAACCTATTAGAGCATGTCCAGAGGAGGGTCACTGATTTGTTCACAGGGCTGGCACATCTCTCCTATGAAAACAGGCTGAGAGATTTGGGTCTGGAAGAGGAGATCCTGGTGAGACCTTATAGCACCTCCCAGTACCTAAAGGAGGCTGCAGTAGAGCTGGAGAGGGACTTTCACAAGTGCATGTAGTTACAGGACAAGGGGGATTGGCTCTAAGCTAAAGGAGGGCAGGTTTAGATTAGATATTAGGAAGAAATTCTTTACTGTGAGGGTGGTGAGGCACTGGGCAGAGTGCCCACAGAAGCTGTGGGCTCCCCATCCCTGGAGGCGTTCAAGGCCAGGTTGGATTGGGCTCTGAGAAACCTGGTCTAGTGGAAGATGGCCCTGCCCATGGCAGGGAGATAGGAGCTAAATTATCTTTAGGTTCCTTCCAACCCAAACTATTCTGTGATTCTATGATTATGAGAAAAAGCTTTTGTATTTATGTAATTATACTTCAGCTGGTGCTGCCTCACTTTCATGATGGCCTCAATCACTCTGTTTCTCCAACATGCTGAATTTATGCAGAAGTGGAAGTTAAATGCAATTCTAAAAGCATTTTAGGACCACTTAATTAATTAAGCCTATCAGCACTCTTTATATAAGAGGCAGAGGTTAAGTGAATTTCTAGAGGTCAGTTAGCAAGTGAGCTGCATAGCAAGGATCAGAACAGAAACTCCTGCTTTAGCAGGAATCATTTAGTTGCTAGTCAGAAGTAGGTCCCTTCCCCATGCAAGCTGGAGAGGTGAATTGAAGACAAAGGACAGGGCAAGGCAAGAGGCAAATGAACTGTGAAATGCACTGTGTTCCATCTTATGTATTGCCATACATTTCAAACCAGAAAAAGGTCTAGTGATTTCTTTGAAGATGGGAGGCTGGAAGAGTTATAGCACAGGTCCTTTCTACCTAGAAAGCATTTTCTTCCTCCAAGGTTTTAATTATATCCCCTATGTAGGATCAGTCATGTGAAGATATGTAATTTAGTGTGGTGCCTTGGTGTATAATGGTGTGTGGTCCATCCATTCAGGCTGTGCATTAAGCCTGCCAGCTCTTCCAAACCTCACAGGAGCTTCTGACCTTTGCCACTGGGTCCATTTCCAAAACCAGACAACTGAAAAACCCTAGACTGTGCATAGGAGCTTGTCAGAAGCCAGTCACAGACAAGGCTTTTACTAGCTACAGTCAAGCTTAACTGCTTTGGGGTGATACAAATATTCACCAGCTTGTGCCCGGTTCATCCTTCTGCCCCTTGTGGCCCCCTCTCCACTCCTCAGTCATGCAGGAAAAGGGCTCCTTCCCCCATTATCATCCATCAGGACATGGAGCAGGGCTGCCTGTGCTGCTTTTAGAGCAGGGAGAGCTGTGTGTTAATGTGTTGGCAACTGCATCCAGGGTCTGGAAATGCTTCAGCTTTCAGCATTAGCAAGACAAGAGCTGTGATGGCTGCTGGGGAGCCCTTGTCTCCCTCGTGCTGGAAGTGCAGTGCCTCCAGGGAGGCTGCTATACCATGCTGGTTCCACAGCTTGGCTGCTGAGGAAATGCCTTGAGCTCAGTGGAACTTCTTAATAGAGCTTGCCTTGACTGTTCACCATGGAGAAAACCACACGGTGATTTCTTACTAAGAAAATGTGTCCCTAGACCAATTTGTGGATAGGCAAAAATCCTATCCATGGATGAGGAGGTGGGAGGGAACCAAGGGAGTGCTGGTGTATAGCAATCATCTCAGCAGATGGGAATTGGTCTTTTCTACATCTCTGTAGACTTCATACTGTTGTTTAGCAGAGCAGCTTTCAGACTTGACAGAAGAGCTTATTTCCCTAGCAGCTATTATACATACAGAAATAAAATAAGGCAGAAACATCTGCTCTCACAAATGAATGCGATGAATTGCACAGCCACCCAAAGGCTTTTCTCATGTTTTTGGTCACATCTCATATGTTTTTAGTGATATCTGTACTCCTGTTCTGCGCACCGAGCATTCACAGAATTCACAGAATGACTAGGTTAGAAGAGACCTTCAAGATCATCAAGTCCAACCCATGCCCTAACACTTCAACTAGACCATGGAACCAAGTGCCACATCCAGTCTTTTTTTAAACACATCCAGGGATGGTGACTCTACCACCTCCCTGGGCAGACCATTCCAGTACTTTATCACTCTTCCCATTAAAAACTTTTTCCTAATATCCAACCTATATTCACCTCTCTGCCCATAGGGATAAAGAGAGGACAGAAGAGGCAGGCAGCCTGCCTCAGTGCCACTGTCTTCATGCCTCTTCTGCCTTCCCTGAGACAATTCAGGTTCTGATGCTGTGACTCTTGGGATGGATGCACAGATTGTTAGAAAATAGGGAAAAGGCCTCTGGTGCCTGCCAGGTTTGTGCTGCGGGTGTGTGGGAAGGCAAACCAGAGCCATCACTCCAGAGCTCCCCACAAGCCTCCCTCAGGGGAGCTGTGGGGGCTGCAGTTCCCAACTGGGCTGTGCTGGGCATCAGCTCCTGGGCTGATGGGTCCATCATCCACATGCCCCGAATTCCTTGGGTGCTAAACACCCACTGGAGATCAGGCCATGGAGATCAAACAGTTAAGAAGAGTGAGTCCCTGTATCTGTGCCCAAACATCCACAGGGAGCAAAGTGCTGGGGTGCCCAAGATGTGTCAGTGCAAAAGCAGAGGATACAGAGAGGGTTTATCCACCTGGTGCTCAAGGCACCGATATCTGTCGCAAAACCAGCCTCAGCAGCTCAGGCCGGAGGGTTCCTGATACAAGCAAGCATGAGGTGATTTGAGAGGGTGAGGTTCAGATGGGGGCCATCGTACCAGGGACAGGCCTGTCTCAGGCCATGAGATGTCTGTCCTGGCTTACAACTGCCCTCCCAAAGAGAATCTGAGCCCTGCCCTACCCCACCTGCCTGTATTTCAGTGCTCACAGCACATTGTGATGATCACTTCCCCAACCTAACACCCAGGGCCAGAAGCACCGTATCTCACAGGATCCAAGCTGTGGCCCTGAACCTTCCCCTTCCCCAGTGTGTGTCCCACAGCCCCCCATCAGCTCTACACCAGGCATGGTGTGAAGTAACATTTTATTGCAGACAGCCCTCCCTTTGCAGGCTGGGTGCTGACAGGAGGGCGGCGGGGCGAGGCCCGGCGGCTGCGGAGGCGGGCGGGCCCGGGGCGGGCAGGCCTGGGCCCCCTCCGGACACAGCGCTCAGCCGCACTTGCCCAGGCACTCGAGGAGCTCCATGCGGATGGCGATGCGCACGTGCCAGCCCAGCGGGATCAGGCGGATGTAGCGGGCCACGATGGGCGGCCGCAGCAGGTTCTGCACCGAGGACGTGCGGTCTGAGTTGCCATAGAAAACCTGTGAAGGGAGGGGTGGTTAGGGGGCAGGAAATCGTGCCCCATGAGTTTGGGGTGCCTGTGCAGAGCAGAGGAGGAGGCTCCTTCCCCTCCACCCTCCAAACAAAAGCCTTCAGGTGTAGGCAATTTTTGTCACATTGATGCAGTTTTCTAAGTAGGCCATTTCCCCCCATCGGTCCTGCATGCTTTATGATTAGGCCAGAAAATCTCACCCCATTCTCATACCATTCTCTCTCATTTGCCTTCCTGTACCAAGGCACTGCTTGTTTGGAGTGAACATGGTTGACTTTGGCTCTTTGAAGTTCGTGTGCCAGGCTCCAACACAAGCCAGTATAGACAAAAAAAATATATTTGAGGGCCCTTTCCCCATTCCTTGGCCTGGATGTCACATCTGCTGCCGTGACCTGTTTTTTTGGGAAAACAGAGCATCTCCCCAGGGCTGCAGGAAGTTCAGCAAAGCCAGCAGAGCCTCTTTTGCTAGGACAGGGTCATTCCCACAGATGGGAACTGAGGACTCCTGGGAGGCAGCAGCTGTGGCATCCCCCAGCCCACCTGGACTGAACAGTGATCAGAGGTAACTCTGTAATATCTCCCCAATGCAATTTTTTGTTTCAAGTCAACCAGTAGGAAGTGCAGCATGAAAATGGTTTGGTGGTTATAACTTAACTAGCTGCAGATTTTTTTCTGAGGGGTTTTCATGCACCAATATCACGCACTATCCCTGGATATGGCAATAAAAGAAATCCTCATGCAGTGCTGAAGCATGGCTGGGGCTGTGTGGCCACAGCTGAGAAAGAGGTTTTATCATGGAGGTGCTGCCTTCTCTGGAATGTCAGCTAATGCCTCTAGGCTTAATCTGGACTCTAGTATGATCATTAGAAAACACAAATAATGTCTTTTGTCCTTCTGCACTGGTCAGCATGACACACTCTCACCTCAGGGGGAATGGCCCCTCTCTGTTCTGCTCCCTGATGCAGAGTGAGCACCGAGACCCATCCACCCTGCTGGACCCCCTTTTGATGCACCTTCCCCATAGACCTCTTGTCACCAAACATGCCACCCTTCCAGCCCAAGAGCAAAATGGCCCAAGAGCAAAGGTCACTGACCCGGTTGTTCCCGGTCTGGTCCTTGTAGTACACCCAGTTGAGGTTTTCGTCGGTGCGGTACTGTACGCTGTACTTGGTCATCCACTCGTCAGCGTCACAGCGCCCTTGTGTGAGGATCCCCGAAATCACCTTCACCTCCTTCAGGTCGATCTGCAGCCACTGTGCAGTGTCCTGGTATTTGGAGAGCCACGCACACCTGGGGGGACACCACCAGCCCTGTTGCCTTCACTGCGCCCTTCCAGGCAGATCCTCCTGCCCCCACATGGCCTCCCTGGCCCCCAGCCCCACAGACCCCAGGACGCCTCAGGGAGGCATTTTTGGACTCACCCAAAGCCTTGGCCATTGAGACGGGCCTTGTTGGCTGTCCAGGAGGAGTACCAGCCCGTGTACTGCTCAGGGTTGGAGCAGCTGATCTGGTCTGGGGTGACAGCACCAGACTCAAAGCCCAGGGGCTTGTGGTAGGGACACTCTGCAGAACAAGGGAAAAACACTTAAGGGACAGAAGGGGCTCTGTTTGCTGGGTGTGTTTGCACACATATTGTGAACACCTCCTGGGGTTTCATTGCTCTCTCTTCTCCCTGATTAGGATGCTGGGAATGCTCTTATCCCAGACCACAACCTGCCCTGGGGCCATAGGGTTTTCATGTCTAACCTTCACTTGTGTAAATTTCTAACTCTTCTTTCTTTCTTAAATTTACTGGACTTGTTCTGACTGCAACATTTTGGGGGAAAGGCTTTATTCAGATGTTGCAGTTTGAATCTCCCTCTTTTAAGCATGTGGAAGAAGAGCCTGACTGGATGCATCGACCTGGATCCAGCCTCCAGGCTGTCAGTTTTCACCTGGTCCTTGAGCAATGCTGGGCTTTATCTTTTCTTGCTGGGCTTTATCTCCTTCTGCCCCTCCAATGACTGTCTTGATTTATGACTCTTACTTGCATGGCAAAATTGCTGAGCCAGCGCTGGTCATCCCTCCACAAGCACCCTCAGATTTACATTTTCTGCTATGGGGACCTTCTTTGTGTCTGGAGGTTGCCTTGCCTTGTGGAAAACTTGCAGGTGATCTGGTGCCAGTGAGGTGTCATGCTCAGCCTGCTGAGGGCTCAGGAATTTCCATCTCAGTTTTTGACTGCAGATCTTCAAGGTAACAATCCTGCTCCCACAACTGTCTACTTCAATGGTGAGAAATTCAACACAACTACGACTGGCTGCAAAACTACTGGAGAAATAAATACTCATTTGTCATTAAAACTTACTGTGGTGGGTCAACCACACAGTGCTCTGGAAGGCAAGACTTTAGTGAGGCTGAAAACCTGCATGCTACCTGCACCCAGTTGCAGGGGTGTTTTGTTAGAGTTTTTTTTTTTTTTCTTATGTGATCAGGTTATCATTGTGTATCAAGACACACAGAATGAAGGCACTCAAGTGTCACATAGGGATTTTCTAGGCAAACATTGATATAATGGGCAGCACTTTCTGATTTTTCTGATTTTGCAGCCTGTGGAGCCTCTGGAGTCTCCAAAGGTAATTCTTCCCTCAGTTTAGCATACTCTGTTTCATGGTCTCAGCAATAAAGGAGCAAGCAAAGCTTGTGGGTAAGAGGTTTCCTTGCCTTATCCATGCCTGAACAACCACCGTGGTGCCTCATGTTAATCAACATATGGGGAGCATCAGAATCTGGCATGACTGTGGCCTCCCCACTGCAACTCCCTGGCACTGCAGCCATGCAGTCAATGTCTCATTAGCAAGCTGTACTAGGTCAATATTGCATGCATCAATATCTCATTAACATATCTTGCTCAGCTGGAACCTCATTAACATGTTTTTCCCCATGAAAACATGTAGCCACTGTCCCGCCTTCCTCCAGGCATGGAAACATCATGCTTTTCCACCACATTAAAAGCCTTGCTCCCCTTGTGCCAAGAGTGGCTGCATGTGTTTACTATTCATCAGGCTAATCTCAAACACCACCCAACTTTACTTTTAGCAACACTAATCCACAGACCACACAACCGTAATGGAATTAGCAGGTCACCTTCTGGTGAGTCCATTTGTGCCATGCACAGGGACCTGCCAAAACAGACACCTGGTGCCTGCCCAGCCAGAGCAGCTGAACCACTGAACACTGTTACTGCCAAGCCAGAGAAAAGTCATGCAGTGTTTGGGAGGCCAGCTGTCCCTTCGGCTGCGCCACAGCAGCTCTGCATGGCTGCTCTGCAAACTGTCCCCGGGCAGAAGGGAATGCCAGGCCACACCACTAGGCTGGGCTGGGCTGGGCTGCACAAGGGGAATGCAAATGTCCCCTCTCTGGGGACAGCGACAGCTGGGAGTAACAGTGAAAATGTTCCTCATTCAGGAGAACAAGGGAAATGCCTTCATTACTCAGCTATATAATGCTAATGGAAGAAACATCCCCTCACACCTGGCCTGGCTAGGAAACCCAGCACCACTCCTTGCACACATGTTCCTTGGCCATGGACAGAACAACCAAACCTGCCACCTTCCTTTCGCTTCCTTTCCCTTCCTTTCCCTTCCTTTCTCTTCCTTTCCCTGAAACTTCCCTTCCCTTTTAAAAATATGCTGCAAAGAAGGAATCAACTGTTTTTCATGATCCCTGGAGCGTCTAGAAGATGTCACAGGCTAAACTGCAGCAAGGCAGAATGAGCCTGCATGGTACAAGAGGTTTCCTACAGCAAATCCTACACATGGCAGTAGCTGCTCCAGTTTCTGGAAGCACCAGCACCAAGGGCTCCAGGAGAAGAAAGACAAATGTCCACTGTCACTGCCGTGCCAGCATGGGCCACCGTAGGTGAGCTCCCAAGGCCCAGGCATGGGGGCTGCCTCTGCCTGATGGTGCAGGGTCATCCCTTCACCTCACCAGAGGTGGGGCTTGTTCAGCTCTACCATCATCAGCATCTGATTTGGAAGGTGCCAGCTCTGCAGTGCCAGCTGCAAAGGGGAAGCTGCTGCAGGGCACAAACAAACAGCTGAAGGCTCTCTCCATTACCTGGCATGCACTCTAAGCCGTTATTCTCACTGGACCACACTGAGTTAGGGCCTCCTTGGCAATCGCATTTGCAAGCCTTGCTGTGCCACAGCTCCAGTCTCTCATCCTAAAGGAAAGGTAAAAAATGACTAATAAATCAATGTAGTCATCAACATTAGTGTCATGAGGCCAAATCTGAATTCTGAACCTTAGACAAATGTTTATGCCTGTCTGGAGTGCTGCACCTTGTCTGAGACCCTTTCCTGTCACCAGCTCAGCAGGAAGCACAGAACAACTTGGATCCCCTTGAATTCAGAGGTCAGAGCATGTGCCTGAGCTTGAAGGCCCAGATGCAATTCCTCCTTTGCCCCAAGGCACCAGGGCTGGGCAGTGTCAGACCCCCAGCATTCACCTGGCAGCTGAACTCTGCAGAGAGACTTACCTCTCCTGGGGAGAGGGCCATCACAGCTGGGCAGTGGGCGTGGAGGGAAGAAGAGAGAGAGAGAGATCAGAAACAAAGATGCTGTAAACAGCACGAAATACAATCAACATTTACTCCTGAGATAAATACAAATAAATAGAGGAAGGACTGATGAATCTACCACATTTCCCCAGGCTAATTGCCAGGAGAAGGCAAGAGAACATGGGCAGGAGCAGAGCACTGCATGTGCTCATGTCTGTGCTGCTCCTCCATCGGGTTTTCCTTCAGATGCCTTTGGTATCTCCTCTTCCTGATCAGATACACCTGAATCACCCTGAGGCAAAACACGTGCTGGACTCCTCAGTCTCTGCTTTACAGCTAATTTTGCAAATATCCATTTTTTCTGTCTTCTTGCTCCACACTTTCCCTTTCACATTTTCCCCTTAAAATGTTTAAGCTGATGAATTTCAAGGGTGAAATCCTAGCTTGGTGCCACTGCAGATCCCAAGAATCTTTGGAGGAGATAGGGCACCTCATAAGCTGCTTGGCCCGAGATCACTCCCTCTGGATGTGATGGAGAAAAAAAGAAATGTAAATAGGCCTTCCTAATCTGTATTACAGACAGACTCCTTTTTTTTCCTTTCTTAGGGAAAACCAGTAATTGTGGCTGTGGAGGCAGAGACACTATTTTTGCAACATCCGACCTGTTTTATCTCCTGCTTCTTACTGAGCAATGGCTTTTTTATGAGGCTTTTTCCTTACTGAAAAGGCTCTTCTTCCTTCACAGTAAAGTCCAGAGCAGACTAGCTTTTAGACTGGTAGAGTATTTCCCAAACAGCTATGAAAATAAAATAATAAAAAATTAATCCCATGACTGCTGATAACTCATCAACACAAGTCAAATATCAAACATCAGGTTTTTAAAGATGTAGGGAATCTACAAGCCAATATGGAAAAAGTGATTGACCAGGTAAAAGCTTGTATACAGGAGCCATGAGAAATCTGCCATCTCCAGAGGTTTTGTGAATACGAAAAGACGATTTTTTTCACCAAATGAATTAGACTCTGAATTATTCACTGAAATCTAGTTATGATTTATTCATTCATACACTGTCACTTTGCTGAGCCTAGGAAGCTCCAGCTAATGCTGGGAATTTACATCTTACATTACTGTAGCAAGTTTCATCTCAAAAGACTCACAAACACAGAGCAATTATAATCAGCTGAAATATAAACTATATACAAAGCTCTGTTTATTTCTGAAATGCTACTGCTCCTTGGGTGTGAAAATTAGTGGAAATATATCAACAGTCTAGAAAAACAGACCTCCAAAAGCAAAATGATAAAGAAATTTTTAAAAATTCCTTTCTCCAACACAAGGATGGTCTCCTGTGTTTCAGCGTCCCAGAGCAGTATTTCTCACATCAGGAACTTAGCACATTAACCCATGGCACTGGTCCTGGCAGAAAAAGTAAACACCAGTCTACAATAAAACTCCACTGTGCAATCAGAAAACCAAGGCAGAGGGGCAAACTCAAAGCCACTCCAATGCTGTGTCACATGGGGCAAAGAAGTTTGATTTAAAGCTGTGTAAAGGTAATTTAAGTTAACACTGTCAATACAAGAGAAACCAGGATTTTATTACTTACCAAAACTGGACCATCTGTGCCACTGACAGTAATGCAGTGCCTGCCTCTCGTGCCTGCCCTGAGCTGTTTGATGCCAGTGCTGGAGAGGCATTGGTACCTGGGGTGTGAGATCCAGGCTGGCAGGTGTCTCTCCTGCCCCTTGGCCCATTGAGTGGTGCCCTGTCCCAGCAGGTCAGGTGCCCTGCTCCAGGAGCACCAGCTGCAAGGGAAGGATTCCCTTGCCCTGACATCTGGGATGTCTTCCCAGCCATCACAGCCTGCTGTGTGTTCCCATTTCCCAGCAATCCCTGGCTCACAGGGCTGCAGGCTCGGCTCCTTCCATCTGCTTAACCACTTTATTTTCATCTTTAGAAGACTGATTTTTGTGGAGAAAACTTTTGTGGAGTTTTTTTTGTGTTTTGTTTTGTTTTCCATATGGTTGTTTAATGCACTTTAAAAGGCTTCTTCTGGATTATTGACTACAGCCATTAACCTAAGGAAGTTGTGTTTCATGACTCTAGTGTGGTGAGGCCTGTTCTTGGGCACTCCATGCCTGGGGTGGAGAAAGGGGATGTGTGTTACCAGGTTGGTGTAGGATATTGCTTTGTGACCATGCTGAGCCCTTCAATAGCCTTCCTGAGTCCCTCCCTTTGAGACCCAAGATCAACATTTAATATGCCATTGACATGTGCAGCTGGAAACTCAACAGCTGTGATGAAACAACAGGCAAAAAAGGAATAAATTTCAGATGGGTGGGTGTATGGTAGCATCAATTCAACCACCAGGGATAAATCCTCCTCCCCAGGTGACCCAGCATTTTGTGGGTGGCTGCACTCAGGCAGTGGTGCCTGCTCCTGATCTATCAGAGTGGCTTTGAAGGCTTTTAGCCTCATCTGCCAGGGGACACCACTGCAAATCAAGCAAGGGTGTGAAATTCAAGCCCAAAAACCCTTTTTTAATGCAAGGTTTTATTGGGTCAGTCCCACAACACACAGTGGTGCAAAAGCAGTGCCAGGGTGCCAGGCAGTGCTGGCATGCTGCCCCTCTGGCTATCCCAGCTGGGCTGGGCCACTCCACTCCTCACCACAAAACTTGCTGATTTAAACACCTCAAACAGGAGCTCAGCTTCCCCTTTTTCAGCTAGGAGAGATGAACTGCGAAGGGCTCAAGCACAAGAGGCTCAGCCACCCAACCATGGTACAGGGGAGCAGCAGGTTTGGCGTGGGCTAAACATAGCACTGGATGGCCAAATGCCCTCCTCCCTGGGCAGTGCAGCCTGATAACCCCTGGCCTTGGGAGAGGAAAGCAAATGAAAGATGCCCTTGCCTGCAGTTAGCCACAAAACATAGTAATTGATATATTGGTGTGTTTACAGCTGTGACAGGCCCTGTCCTACAAAGGAAATGAGGAGGAAAGCTGGCTGCCAATAGTCTAAAAAATGTGATGGGCAGCATGCTTTTATAGTGAGCATGTTTGCCTTCAAGGAAGGTTACAAACATAATTGGTAATTGTAGGTCAGACAGAACGAATTGCTGCAATTCAAGGGAGAGTCATAAGGCCTGTACGGCCACCAGGGGCTGTTTTAAAAGCACAGGACTGACAAAAAACCCAAAACATTAAAAAGGAAAGAGCTCTATTTACAGCCCTCCAGGACCTTCAGCAAACCATCAGTCCAGTGAAATATATTATTATCTGTGTTTGTGGGAGGCAGGGAGATAAGGCATGTGCCTTTCCTGTCCCTTCATCCCACCCTGCAGTGTGTTGTGTCCAGAGCACTGCCATGCGCAAATGTTATTCCATAGCACAGGATTTAGGGACCAGAGCTTGGGACAACATCCAGGGGATGATTTTGTGCCAGGGAACCTGTGCTGGTGAGGCTGGGCTGGAGCCCAGGTCCTGAGATGTCTCACTTGGCACCTGCTGCTGAGCAGGATGAAGGGGAATGATAGCCCAGGAACTGGTCCAGGTTTGAGACAGAAAGAAAAGAGCTGGCAGAGGTAGCCCTGGGGTGCCAGGATGGGGTTTCCTGAGGTGCAAGTTAGATAAAGCAGCAGGCACAGCTTAGGGCTTCTTGGGAAAAGGGGTAATCAATAGCAAGGAAACTCAGCTGTTGGCATTTTAATAACAGGAACAGATAATTGTGTTTCTTGTAAAAATTGTAATCATTAGGAATGTGGTTAAATAAGAAAAATAAAGGAGGGAGGTAAGTGTGGGCAGAAGTAACACTGCCAAAGGCTATGTTCAATACAGTAACTCTGAGGAATCATATTCACTATCCTGACCATAAAGTCACAGCAGCAAGTCATCTTTTAGTGTAGGAATTAATGACAGATATACAAGCATGAGAAAGCACATTATAAATATAAAAAGAAAGAAATAAAATATAACAGAATAAATGTCAGTCACTCAATTTACTGGAATAAGTTCATGTAAACTTGATCATTGCGAGGAAATATGTGGAAAATGTTAATCTCTTTATTTATTTACTTTAATATATAGGTGTCCTAGAAACTTCAGCTGGAAAATTGTTGATTTTTTGTCTCATCTCTGTAAGCAACATCTCAGTTTAACAGCACTTAGAGAGGTAAAATTATTTTTTTCTCCCCCCAGTGGAGAGCAATGCCACCTTGATGCTGCAGTGCTTTTTTGGTACAATGACTCCTTTTTCACAGATAGTCACCTGCTTCCCTTCTGCATCTGTGGGTTATGGGGTAGGGGAAAGGAAAACATCTTAAACCTCAGAAAAATGAGACTGGAGCCCCAGAAAAGCTCTAAAAAGTCACAAAAATGGCTGGAATGGGTGGCACTGGTTTTCCCAGGCTTTCTGAAAGGCCCTCTTTTCCCTGAGCATCGAATTAGACAGCATCAGAAAGCAGAGTTAGGTAACAGCCTGTAAGTAATACAGAGGGTCGAGACACTGAAAAAAGCATTGCAGTGCCTCTGTGCCCATTGGGTGCTAGTTTTTATCTTGCTATATTATTAACTTAGGCTATTTTTACATCCCAGCCCTGAAAATCGTGCCAGGCGACTGAGGTGACTCACATCAGGCTGCACCAGCCCCCGTAAGAAGGTGCATTTTGGGAAGTGGCACATTCTCCCCATCTCTCCCTGCCCCTGTGCCAGAGGCAGTGGTCCCAGGGGTCCCTGCTGCAGCTGTGGCCGGTCCCCAGTTCCCCTTGGCAAGCACAGCTCCTGTGCCCACACACTTCGTGATTGCTTTTGTTGATTTTCCCCCGGGCCTTTTTCCATGGCCATGCTAGGCAGGCTCCATGGGACCGTGTGTTGTGCAAACAGCACCTTTATTTCTAAAAAGTGTGGACTTTAAATGGTCCGTGGGAGATGTGCCGGCAGGCAGAGACCTCCAGGACATGTGCAGGTCTGTGTCCACCCAAAAACACTGAAGCCAGGCTGGCCTGGTAAAAGCGGCGTGCCCATTCAGGGACTCCTACACCCAAAGCCAGGCTGGCCAAATGCCCAGCGTGTTTCTGCTGCAGATGACATTGTGGCCCCAGCAGCAGCCAGCAGGGACCAGCACCCAGGTGTGACCACACATCAGCACTGACCTCTGCTGATCGCTGCCAGGCTCGGCCAGAGCAGAAACGGAGCGCAAGAGGACATTGGCCTGCAAATGGGAGGTCTCATCCTTTGTGTTGAATCTCGCTCAGGCTTTAAATAGGCTGTTATTTTCCTCCTTCGTTTTGTGGGGATTCTTCACAGTTGTATTATTTTAATTTCAATTTAATTTTCTTTATTTTAATGATTTTCATTAGATTTTTCTTTTCATTCACTTGTATTGTGTTTCATTTAATATTTACTGGTGTTTATTTGAAGGCAATAAAAAACATATTGAAGTAATCACAATTACACCTATTTAATTAATACTAATTTCTTATTTTCCATAACGTTTCTACTATTTTTTCATGTCGTGACAATATTTGAAAAAGCTAAATTCACTTGTAAAAAAAAAAAAAAAAAAAAAAATTACTTTTAATCCCTATTTTCTTAAGAGATGTATAATTGTTTTTTTTTTTTACCCCCAAAGCATTCCTAAGAAATTCTCGGCATTTTCTAACCTTATTGACATGTTGGTTCCTTCCTGCTTGGAACTAGGCAGAACATTGCCTGCGTAGTAATTTCATTAGATGCATTGATTATGCCTAAGGGCAGCACTACTCAAGACTACTTGATTATGCCAAAGGGCAGCACTACTCAAGATGTTGTTTACAAAGGCATGTTTCAGCCTTTATTTTTTAACTTTTTTTTTTTTTTTTTTTTTTTGGGCGGGGGGTGTGTGTGTTTTGTTTTCTTCTGTTTTTCTGTTTTGTTTTTTTCAAAGCTACAAAAAACAGAGGTGAAAAAAGAGAAATCTCCTTTCTGGAGTCACTGCGACGTGCCGGTTCTTGCAGGCGCAGCGGGAACGACGGCGCGGTGCGGGCGCGGTTCCGTGAGCGCGGCTCCGTGAGCGCGGCTCCGTG
This sequence comes from Muscicapa striata striata, assembly GCA_030060385.1. Classification (NCBI taxonomy): domain Eukaryota; kingdom Metazoa; phylum Chordata; class Aves; order Passeriformes; family Muscicapidae; genus Muscicapa; species Muscicapa striata. Next base: position 4,926,414 of record JAREIS010000031.1, read on the forward strand.
AGCGGGATTCCGTGAGCGCGGTTCCGTGAGCGCGGCTCCGTGAGCGCGGTTTCCGTGAGTTCCCGGCTCCGTGGGCGTGAGCCCGGCTCCATGAGGGCGGCGTGAGCCCGGCTCCGTGAGCGCGGTTCCGTGAGCCCGGCTCCGTGGGCGCGGTTCCGTGAGCCCGGCTCCGTGGGCGCGGCTCCGTGAGCCCGGCTCCAGGAGCGCGTCCGTGCCGCCCCGGGCTCGCGCGCTCCCCTCGCCACGGGCAGGGCCCGGCAGCCGCCCCTCGCAGGCGCCCTTCTGCTGCTCCATATTCTGCTGCTGCTGGGCTGTGTCCCCAGCGAACACAAGCCCCGCCAGGGCGCGGGTGCTGCTCTAAGCCACTTGCTCTGCCAGGGAAAATAAGCTAAGCAGCTTATCGTGGCATCAGTGCACGTAGCTGCGAGGGCTGACCTAGCGGCACCTTCGTGCTGGGAGAGCAGGGGCGTGAGGGGCACCTGGGCTGCTCTCTTTTTATCATCAAGAGGACACGTAGACCGCGAAACAGAAAACCAGTAAATTAAGAAATACAATAAATTAAGAAAATAAATTAAATACCAAAGGAGTGATGCTTGGAAAGTGATCTTGCAACTTATTTTTCACTGCAGGGTCTCCAAAAATATCCTGATGTGTGGGTGTCTATTAAAAGCAAGCTGTGTCTGGAATTCAGAGCAAGGTATATGAACTTATTCCAAGGACTAACTGCAGTTAATTCTAATACTAATTCCCACCAATACGGGAAAAAAATGCTGCAGTCTGTATAAAAACACTTTTCCTAGAAGCTCAGGCACCAGTAACCTTCCCAAGTGAAACAAAGGAGAGTGAAGAGATAAGGTTCAAGGAGAACATACAAATATTTGCTGGGAGATTAAAATAAAGACCTATTAATTAGGCAGAGCTGGGTACAGCCAAACATAACAAGATTAAATGAAGGCATAGCTAGTTGAGGAGCACTTATTTTCCTATCCATTAAATTTGGTAGAGCAAAATATTCAATGGAAACAGAGAAAAAAACAGATAGAAAAAGCCAGACATATGAAAACACTGGGAATGCAACAACCACAGGAGAAAAGTTGACTGTCTGATTAATCTGTTCCTCACTGTGACAGATCATACTTGATTCACACATTCATGTCGGTAGACACTGCCCACCACTAACCAAGAGCAGCCCTCAGCCTTGTTTAAAATAAAAAAAAGTAGCTTTGCCATTGGCTTTGATGAAGCCAGAAATTTAAATATGAACCAGGAAATCACCTCCTTGTTCTCCACAACTGGGTGAATTAAAATGGGAGGAGATTGTGACCCTAAATTATCTGGCTTCTTTTATCCCCCGCTTACCTACTTTTGTTGTCACTTTTCTGAAAAATTAATATGAGAAAGCCTGAAAATTGATAAATACCCTTCAGATTTTCTAGACTTATGAATTGCTTTTTGTTCTAAAAGTATCTTTGGAAGTTTTTCCAGGGCAAAATACCTTGAAAGGTCTTTTAAAAAAGGCAATCTTCATCAGCAATGTCTTGCTGCTAGAGAAAATGATCAGTTTTTGATTAATCAAGAGTTTTGATTAATGAAGGACCAGTCTTTCATGTTACACTGTACCTCATTTTTCAGCATTATTATTTACACACTGGCTCAGCTGCACTACAATTTTCTTTGCAAATTCATATTTTGACAAATTATATAGCAATTTTTTTACACTGCAATTATTTTTTTGAAATAGAGTTTTACTACTGAATATTCATAGAGCTGTAAGAATGCTGCTCACTCATGTACATAAATTACACATCTCCTCCACATTTTGCCTTTCCCCAAATTATTATGTTTCCATGAGAATGTAGAGAAGAGCTTGCTCTGTACCCCACAGCCCCTGGCAGAAGAAAGCATGGCTGAAACAAGAAACACAAAGAGGGATATTTGAAAGCACCTTTCAGGAGGCAAAGTGCATACCTTTGTACCAGAAAAGAAGAGACAGCAGGACGCTCCCCATCTTGAACTGCATCTTTTCCTTCCTCTGTTGTGAATAGCTAGCTCCTTAGTGTACTGCTTGGCTTGATGGGAAGGCATGAGATTAACTTAAGCGTTGCCTAAGCACCTTACTCTCCTCCATTCCCATGATTTTATCAAGCACATCAAGCCAAACACACAATTGTTACTGCCAAACTCCATCCTAGAGGCTGTGCCATCTGTAACAGTTTTCAAAAGGCAACAAGTACTGAGGTACTGACACTCTGAGTGTGAATCTGATTGTACATGCAGACATATGTCCAAATAAACCAGGATATACCTACATATAAACCACATATACGCCCTACAGAAATGCAGATGCCTAATGCTTATAAGAGCTGTATAGTATATATTGTCTATATAGCATGTATTAATTATCTTCCAACCCAGTTATTTGCCTCTACACCAGCAATGTCTTTCCTAGCAATAGCTGTGAGTAGAAATCTGCCCTGGCCTTACTACTCTTCCAGTCACCTAATTGTACAGGGCTGAAAACCGCAATTAGTAGATCAAATAAAAATAGTGTTTTTCAGTTGTTTACTTGCTAGGCTGCAAAAATCTCTAACCAAAAATGTAAACCTCTGTTTGCTAACAGTTCTACCTACAGTATTCTCTCAGCCAGCCTACATCAAAGATTAGATTTTAGAATGACTGATTCAAGATAAAAACACAGTGCTAGTGATTCCATTGGATCTTGCACCTGTTCCTCCAATCTCTGTTGATTAAATGAAATTAGCAGAATTTTTAATGGAGGTTTTTGAAAGCAGTTGCTTCAGAAGCAGCTTGCTTTGTTTCAAGAGATCTCAGATTGTATGCACTAGGAATAGATTAAGGCACTGCTTAAATTTCATAGGCTGCTGTTGCATTAAACCAGTCGTGTCTCTACTCTTCTGGTTTATATTCATTCAAAAATGCTGTGCAAACAAGCTGGCTTTTTGAAAACAGTCGCCTGGGGCAGGATTCATCTCACTTGCCTTTGGATACTCAACAAATTGGGAATGCCCTGTAAATTTGTTGTCAGGTACAGCATCCCACTGCAGTCGCACCTCCAGTATGAACACATCCCAGACTCACCAGGGTATGTGACATGGATGGGAGGGGTCTCCCACCAAGGAGGCTCACTGCTTTGCTCAGCCTCAAGGAATTTAACCTCCTCAGCCCAACACTTTTCCCACTTTACCCTACCTACATGGAGAGGATGGTTATCACAGGCAGACCCCTGTGGCACGGACACAGCCACTCTGCTTCATGGACCGGGGCCAGCTCACCCCAAACCCTGGGGGACAATCAAAGCATGGCAGGGCGAGCAGGCGGGGCAGCTCATCGCAGGCACCAGGAAGGGGATCACTTTTCCAAGGGCAGGGGGCTGCTCCTGAGTTTTGCCAGAGGCCTCATGCTCATACATTGTTCCTGTCTTGGGACTGTGAGATCCACCAGAAGGTCCAGCCAGGAATTAAAGAAATATGAGACCCATTGAGAGTACCAGGGCAGGCTCTGTGCATCTGTTGCAGTGCAGCATCTCACTTCAGGCTCTACACAGTATCCTCTTTATACTGTTCAGTCTAAAATGGGCTGCCATGGGGGCAGAGATTTCTAGAGCTGCTGAAGACACTCAGATATCTATTCCCTCTCTGCATTGATGAGCAGTTGGTATCTAAATCTCTTGGGTTTGAAAATCCCAGCTTAAAAATCCCTAAATACCTTATCCCTACATCCCCATATCTCCTGAAAAACCAGTCCTGAGCTTCAGCCTCTCACCTTATGGTCTCATAAGGACAGGTCACAGGGAAGGAGAGCCAGTCACACAAAGAGAAATCACCTACCATGCTTTAAAGAAAAGCAAAGCCAAATTCTCTCACATCACTACATGCAGTTTTAAATCAGCTTGGTTTATGATCAACCCCACCCTTCAAATACATTTTGATTTTGTGTAAGAAATGCACAGTAGCTCAGGGAATGTGTTCAGAAACAGTACAGCTCTTATTAAAGAACATTTCATTCAAAGGGATACTCTTAAGACTGGTGGCTGCCCAGTTTAAAACTCCCTCCACACAGAAGGAAATGCAGCCTTTGTTTAAAAAATTGTCTATAGCATTAAAAAAACCAAACTTTTTCACATGAAGATTAGAAGAGTATTTAAATTAAAGTCTCTATATAAATAGTATGCAGTTCAGAGAGTCTGTGTCTAATGGTGTTGATAGTCCTTCATTTTAATAACCGTAAACAGCAAAACCATGCTGCCACTGCAGATAGAATTGCTAAATGAATCATGTAGTCAATTCCTAGCAAGCACAGAAGTATTTTCAGGTACAAAAGGCAGAAAAAAAAATTAATGGCCAATACATAATACAGCAGCAGAAATGGCTACATTTGCCCTTTATAAAAAATAAATACAGTTTCAAAAAGGATAAAGATTAGTCTGGCATTGATTACAGAACAAAACTGAGACTAGTACAAATGGCCCAAATTAAGACAGTTTGGTAACATTTCTACTGCTATGTAAAACAGGAACTGCCTGGGTAGGTTCCCTCTTTCATTCATACATCTTCTCCAGCTCTAGCTCACGTCCCATTTGCCTTAAGACATTTTGCTATATTTTAGTAGCCCTCAGAATTCTTAGTGTGTTTCTTCTGCCATATTATGGGAAAAAACACAGAGATCACCCTGCACCATGGAGATGCTTTTAGTCTGACTGGCAGCATGCACGTGTGGCTCAGGGGGGAAGCAGGAGGCAAAAGTACTCGTGTGTGAGAGAGAAGTACAACTCCACGTAACGCGCAGTGTCATGTTTCTCCCCAAGCCAGAGTGCCAGACGGCTCCATGGGAGCAGCACGCACAGATCTGTGTCTGGGAGCTGAACGCACACGACCAGCAGTGCCTCAGCACAAACGTGTGACTGGCACACTTTTGTTGTAGCACAGTCAGGGAACAAACAAAGCACACATTTATATTTATACGTGTGAACCACGGACATCTCTCAGAATCAGGACATGGATGTGTGCAGAGGGCAAGACTGTCGATGCTTTCAGAGCCTGAGCCAGGGGCTGGATCCCCTTCAAATGGATGGAGCTGCAGTGGTCTACACAGATTTAAGATACTGCTCTCAGAATAAAACATTCATTTTACAAGTCTGAAGCATGAACTTAAGTCATCTTCTGAAAAGGAGACTTTTTCCTAAATGTAAGAAAAAAAGAGGCAGATAGTTACCCAGTGCTGAGCACCAGGCCCAGGCCCATTCCCTGTAACTCATGCACTTGGGGCTGCTGTGGCTCTTGACAGCAGCGTAGGCACCACGGAATCAGCATCCCTATTAAATGGGATGTACCTACACCTAAGGCTTGCATATCCTACATTGGGAGAACTCTGTCTGACTCAGCTTTGAGCCTGTATCCTGGAAGCAGCCAGTCTGTGGAAGACAGTTTACCCCAGATGGGAGACCACATTGCTTTGGCTTCACCTCCTGTGGGCTGCACACACACTACTAAACAAACAGGCAGAGGAAAGCCAGACCTAAGCACTTCTGCACTTTCAGAGTGCAGGATGCACAGGCCCTTAGCATCAGTATGGTGTTAATGTTACGACTTTAGCCTGCCAGATCTCACGATGGGATGTACTGCTGCTTTCCACCCAAAAAGCTTTGCAACCTGGCCCAGGGTATCCTTGCATTAGTCTGCAATCTCTGTCTTTAATCTCTAACTACAGATTGCCCATACCCCAGAGTGGTTGTTTAGTCAGAACAAGCACTGACAAAGGTTAATAGTTTTCTCAATATATGATGATGAAGGTAGGTTTCTTAATAAGTCTCTGATTAAAGTAAGTTAAACCATTTTTTTCTCTTTAATCTTTAAGATAGGTAAATCACACCCTCCCACTCTGATCCTTCAAAGATATTTAAGAGCTGATTCCAGGTCACTGGAGCTCAGGGACTCTTCTCCTCCTCCTACACAGACATCTTAGCCCCAGCACTCGATAGGGCTCCCACACACAGACATGCCCAGGGGTTACCCTTTTCTAAAGCCTTGCACGTGCTAAATAAACAACATGCTATAATTTAAAACTTAAATTGCTCTGAGGCAAGCTGAGATGGCTCTTTCCTTCCCAGTTAAGAAAAAGGATATGCACAGTACAGGGGAAAACAAGGATGGAGTTAACTGTGCTTGCTAGCTGTGTGCTGTGAAAACCACTGGCCTTTCCCCAGCGTTTAAACACGTCTCCAAACACAGAGATGAAAGGACCCACGCTCCCATCTGTGCCGGTGAGACGCCTCGGGGACGCATGGGGCTGCAGACCCGGCCCTGCCTTTGTCCCTCGCTGCCGGGGAGCAGGCACAGGCTGCCTGCTCCTCCGCACCGCCTCTGCTCCCTGTGCTCTCTCGGGTGCCCCTCCGAGGGAGCACGGTAAGGCGGCGATAGGCTCCTCTTGCGGACGGGCATTCCCTGCCGAGGTTGCAGCCTGTGGAAGGGATCCCGTGTGACAGGATTTCCCACTTGGGGCGCCTTTCTGCTCCCCTGGAAACAGCGCTCCGCCTCTACCGCAAGCAGGGCCCGCGCCTTCTCGAAGTGCTAATGAGGTTCCTCCTCTTGCGGAGGAAACAGCTATCCGAATCCCACCGCATTAAAAGAAATCATGGAAAACTCAGCGCGAGCCGAGGAGAAAAAAAGTTTACGTTTTGGCGCTGGTTCCACTGGGGCTCGAACCCAGGACCTTCTGCGTGTAAAGCAGACGTGATAACCACTACACTATGGAACCGCCACGTACGCCAGTGGGCGCTGCACCACTCCTATCGACGGGATTCTGGAGCTACCTCCCTCACTCGCTGTAAAGTTTGGTATTTTCTCTTTAATTATTGGTTGATTAAAAACAGATGTAGTAATTAAAAATTGCCCTAATACATTTTCTGCCCTTCCGATAGCTACAGAGGGGCAATGACGGGGTAAATCAGCTCCAGGTAAGGCTCCTGTGCCGCTGCGTGTTGGGGCAGCGGCGGGCCCCGCTCTGCCCGGCCGCACATGGTGCACAGGAGCAGGTAACGATCCTGGGGAGTGCGGGCCACGCTACAGGGAGCTCTCCCTTCCCCTGCATGTACTCGGCACACGCATACCAAATCTCCTCGATAAATCTTTGCCTTCAGCCCGTGTGCTCCCAACGCCATTTCCACTCGCCGAGCTTCGGGAAAGGGTGAGTGACGCGTAGGTGATTTCCTCGGTACAGAAGGCTGTCTGAAGAACACAAGGCGGTGAGACGCAGGAACGCCCGGCCTTTCCAACCCCCCGGAGAGGACGGAGAGTTGTCCGCCCGTCTGTGGCAGCGTCGGGGGCGGCGGGACCCGCGCCGCCGGCAGGGGGCGCCCCGCGCCCGCCCACCGCCTCAGGCCCCGCTCGGGCCCGCGGCCTGTGCGGGAAACAGCGCCGTGAGTGCGTGTTTGGGGTACCCATCCATCCGTCCATCCATCTTCTTGTCACCCCTTACACCCCACAGTAATTGCCGTCTTCCCTCGGTGATTTTTTCCCCACTATTTTGCACTACTTGCACTACCTCAGTCCTCACCATACTTGCCTCACATCTCAAAAGGAGTGGCTTGTGGGAGCACAAATTAAGGCAGCTCTGCGGTGTTTAAAGGTTAAAAGTTACAAACAGAAGTTATTATTTTGAATATAAAAGGTAAGCTTGGGAGTTTTCAGAAGTGTGGTGCTTGTAAGCAAAACAGTGTAGTGTTTGTGGCTAAATAGCATAGCTGACATGACTTTTGAAACTAATATTTTGCTGAAGCAGCAGATTTATTTACTCTAACAAAGTTATATAGAAAATGTTGTCCTTTTTAATTAAAAGCAGTTTAATAAGCATTAGATAATAATAGAGATTAAGACAATCATTTCCCATAGACGTGATGACCTCATACCATGTATGTGTTTGAACTGATAAGTTGGTAGATTCCATTCTTTAAAAAACAATTTAAAATATTTTTTAAATCCTTGTGCATACTGATTATTAGTGAATGAGTCAAATCCGTGTGCTCTCCTGACCTGGAGGGCCTGATTTGGCCTGGAAAACCTGATTTAAAGGCTTTACCCCTTTGGCAAAGAGACAGCCTGGTAGGCCTGAGGCATCAGGATGTGGGGTTTGCACTGTGTGCAGAGCTTCTGGTTCACCACACCAACAAAATGAACATAAAACTTCTGTTAGGCAGTTCTTATGCCCATTTCTTTTTCTTCTTGCTGCTATACTGAGATCTGTCAAACCCTGAGTGCTGTAGATAGATAACTATCATTTCTATAAGCTCTAAGTGGAGGTTGAAGCTAATGTCAGGGAGGTAGAGTTGTACAAATTAGGTCATTAGTCACTGCTTCCCAGAATAATCTGCATTCATCTGATAATTTGGGAAACTTTCTTTTAAAAAAATTGTTCTCATTTTTCACAGAGGGTATCCTGATGGTTTCATAGTGTTCTGGTCTAGTTTCTTGGTCTTCAGGAGCTTTGAGGCCCTACTGCTGCCTTTCTTCCACATTTCTGATTCGGTGTGCTTTTTGCCAAGGATGCTAGTTTTGATGTCTTTTATTCAACTTGTCACCCAGAATTGTCAGTGGGGGAACGTTTCTTTTTGTGTTCACACAAATTAACCTACTTCTTCTAATGTGTGAGCACACATTTCTGTCATCTCACTGACTGAGTCAGAGATTAAATTTGTTCTGGACATTAATTCTCTCCATTTTTTTTCTATTAGTTTTTTTTTGGCCATCCAAGTTTGTCAGTCAGGGACTTTTCCCCTGGCTAGTACTTTAAAATACTTTGCTGGATCATATAAAAATACATCTTTAAGCTTGGTAGGGCAGGAAGAGGGAAACCATGGTCAGACCTTAGAAGGAGCACATTCCCTTCAACTGTGATTATCTTCATCCTTTGTGAAAAATATCAGTTACATCACTTTGTAGTGGGTGCTTCTGAGAAATAAGCCTGAAGCAGAATTTGAATTATGTATGTGGAATGCCTGCATGAAGACTTGCTCAAGAGGTTAATGTTTCCAAAGTATTTGGAAAACAGAATATGTGCTATTACATCAAGAAGGGCTGCTTTTAGAGGGATGCCCTGATTTCTACACTAGCACCATCACTGGGTTTTTTCTTGTCATGCTAGACTGCTCAGTCATATATTGTCAGAATTTTTTGGCCTACTTTCTGTTGCAGCTGTTGATGATAAAAGTTTATTCAGCATATTAAGTGTGTGTGTGGTACATGACTGCTGAGCAAAAAAGCAGTGTATGCGTGACCTTGTTGATGGGACTAGTATGTTTTCTTTGCCCTTTGTAGAAAGTAAAATAGTGTTGTCTTCTTGGACTTGAATAATTTGGAAAGGACATTTGTGTTTCCTCAAGTTGCATGTTATTGTGATCCCCACAAGTAACTAGAGAGGTGCTCAGTCCAGCAACACTGACTCTTAATCAGGTTGCTCGGTCATGTCAGATCACTGAGACAGAGGACAAAGAAGACAAACAAAAGAAAACATGTCCTGAAGAACCTAACTGCTAAGGTTAACACTCTCCCACTGATCTTGGATGAAATGGATGGATTTATTGGAATTGGAGCAAACCTCTCATTATGCAGAGATCTTGGTAAATGCCAATGTACTTATCAGGTACAGTAAATGGTTATAAATAATGTGTATCCCAAGAGTGCAGTGGAAAGAGGTTGTGATATATTTTTGCTTGCATGCATTTTGGCAGAGCAACGTGATCATACATAAAAGATTAGCTGCTGTAACTCAGATCAGGGAAAGTGCATCCTGCCAGAAAAAACAAACATCAAAACTGTTCTGGGTCATCAGAATTATTTCGCTTGGTGTGCTTTCCACTTCTGTCTCATCTCACAGGAGAGGAACAGCTTTGAAAGTGGAAGCTTGTGTCTGGGACTCCCGAACCTCAGAGGACTGACTCAGTCAATCAAATGCCTTCTTTGCTGGTTTGGCATTTTAAATATCTTTTGCATCTTAGTAAAAGTCTGTTTCAAAAGGGGATTTGATCACTCTGTCCTTCAGGTGGTGATTGATGCTTTTAGAACTGTAACCACACTGATGGCAAAAAAAATTCTGAAAACAGCATGTTACGGTATTATTAGACCTTTGGGGAGGGTCAGGAGGATGAAGTTATTACTTTGCCTCTATTCTCAGAAATCTTTTGTTTCTATCCTGTCCTGGTGGAGCTCCACCACCTGGAGAGGCTTCAGAGCAAGGGCACAGTGATCTTCATATTGTGCCTGTGCACATGGAGCTTTTTCCCACCACAGCATGCTTTATAATCTGTGGTCCTCTTCAGGCCCACAGGCTCAGCCTTGACCCTACAGAAATGGCTGCTGTGCTCTGTTCCATCATTGCACAGCAGCAAGCAACCTCTCTCTGGCTTTTGGAGCGGGGCAAAGGTGGCCTGATGAACCTAAGTGCTGATGAGGACTGGGCCCAAGGCTGTAGTGGTGATACTACACTATCATGCTTCTACAGACACCTCCTAGTTTCAAGTGGTTTGGCGGGGTATGTGTTTGAAATCAGTGTCCCCATGCTGCCAGTGGAGCAGATTCCTCAGGGGCTGCTGTGTGAGCAATAACAAATCACCATGATGGCTCTGCCCTTCCCTAGGGATCCTGTGCAGTTACTGAGAGTCAGGGGTCAGCGTGGCCAGGAGCTGCGTCAGATGTGGGATGTGCTCCAAGGGGTCAGGGTTTTATTTCAAATCGTGGCTTTGTGACCAGAGCAAGACTGCAGTGTTCTCGGCTTCTCCAATCCCTTCCCAGCAGTCACACAAGGAGATAATGAGCCAAAACATGAACTGAGTCCACAGAATTCCAGTCACACGTTTATGGTGAGAACATGTGCATGCGTGAAGAAATGAACTGAAAGCATTAGCACAGTGCTTCCCAACACAAGATCTGAGTGCTTCATACTTGTGCCATTATCTGGGTATGACTGAGTGATTTGGAGAACACTTATATCACTTGCATGCAGGTGCAATGCCTTGTGGTAAATTCAGTATTTCTTTCCTTAAGGGCTTTCATAACCATGCCAGTCACATCAGATAACCAAATAACCTGGAAAGCCTTATGTTTTTTTCCAGTGTGCTAGATCTGCTAAAATGCAAATCATTGCCTCAACACAGCAGAAAGGCCGAAAGAGATCATGTGACTTCAGATGTGAGGCAGATAACTTCAGCCCATCCCTTTCTCTGCCTGAGATTCAGGAGGCATGGTGACAAAAGAGCTTTTCAACACGGAAACAGCACAGCTGCAGGGCTGCAGCCATGAGCTTTCACATCAGGTTGGACGATGAAAACAGCATTTTCCCCTGACTGTTTCTGAAGAGCAGCATTCAAGAAATTTCCTCTTGGGAAGCTGTATAAATAGGTGGAGAGCAAGTGCATTGCAGCTCCTGAGCTCCAGAGCCCCAGAGAGAGTTGGAGCACCTGTTCTGCAGAGCTACACCCCTCAGGGGTTGCTTTCTCTTTAAAAAAAGAATCTTCTAAAGGTACTCCTGTACAAAAAAATCTCGGTATTGCTGAAGCAGAAAGAAAAAAAGGTAATATCTTTGGGTGGGGTGTATATATATATATATATATATATATATATATATATATATATTTAGCTCACTTTTAAAAAGAAAATTGACAGATATATGTGGCATTATTTATGATTTTACCATGAGAAAAATCACTGTGCTTCAAACTATAATGTTTGACCTGGACTGAATCAGTTTTCCAGAACTTCTGAGTCCAGATGAGATCAAATAGCTTTGAGACTACTGTATTTCATATATTTTTTTATTTTAGGAAAAATAATTTTTATTATATTTTGAACCTTGTTCTGATGCTTAACTTAAATTTTATGAAAACCACGCTGAAGCATGAATTTAATTTTTAAACTGGCTCAGATTTCAATACGTGTTTATTCCGAAGATTTGCATTTTCAGGATGTCATTAAGACCCTGCCCTGCTCATTAACTGCAGGACAGTATGTGATCCAACTTTTTGCTTAAATGATATTAACTTTTATGCTCCAGTTGGGTTCAGTTTACTAGAACCAAATTTGCTGCAGGATTTTCAGTTTTCCCCTTGTTGCCTAAAGGAATTTCCCACTAGAGGTGTTTAAATTTCTGGAAAGTGATATGATGGTTTTGTTTATTCTTCAAGGTGTGGAAGAATGTGTACCCCATTTGTCCACTTGTATTTTCTTCTCCTCCTCTTTTTAAAAAAAAAAAAAAAATCTGCCTAAAGTCTTGCTGTACAGAAAAAAAAAAAAAAAGAGGCTGCATGCTTTGTTTATTTTCTGCACAAAAACAAAAAATAAGTCAAAATGTAAATGTACCCTTTATAGATTATAAATAACATGAACTGGTATTCTCCCACCATGTTTTCTACATATTCTCTTTGGGTTTGCATATGCAGTTCCTGAACTCAGGGATTGCTTGAATTATCTACATGTTCACACCTTGCTACTCTTGCTTTTATTTCTTTTTGCAGTGCATTTTTTGGCTCAGGAATATGAGTCCACCTTAAAACTTCATCCTATTCTCTTTCAGGCTCTGCTGGCTTTCTGGTATCTTACTAACATTTGGCCAGCACTCAACCCACCACATGCATCTCATTCCCTATTGATTCCTGGCCCCAGCACTGAGGTCTATCAACACAGCCACTTATAGCAATCATTCCATCAGCTCTATATTGAGCTTAGCCTTGCTTCTCTGAGCAGGGTGAAGAAATTATCTGTTTGAAATTATCTGTATGAAAAAGCCTTTCTCATTTCTGTCTTTTACATATATATAATTACTGAAAATCACTTAATAGAAATGTTAGTTTATTCCATGGATGTAAAACAACGGAGAACTAATCATATATTGACTTGTCTATGTTTGCTGTTCTCATATCAACCCCTTGGCAGATCAAATTCAGTGTTGGTGTCAAAATTACAGCTCCTGTGCCATAGCCAGGTTCCATTTCACTCTGCAAGTTGACTGCTTCATCCTACTTTCTGTAGGGTGGGTCTTTCAGCTAATGAGATCTTCATCTCCAGATTGCCATCCTTGACAATCCCAACAGGGCAGTTTTGGAGATCTGTCCTTCTGCAGGTCCTGACCTGAGTGTTGTGATTTAATGTCTTGAGTTCTCTTCTCTAGGGTATTTTAGTCTTTCCAGCTTCACTTCCTCAGCAATGCACAGAAGCAAATCCATCACAAAAGAATGTTATGGCATATCTACATTCTCTGCAGTCCTAGTTTCCAAAGGAAAACAATTCTAAAGGAAATCTGTGAGTCACAGTAAAATAAAACTATTATAGTGAGATGGCATCAATGGAAAGCCTCTGTCATTAGAAGCATCCATCCATCCATCTGGTCTTTACACAGAAAACAGTCTCAATCTCATCACCTCTCCATGTACATGTATCTCCTAAGACATGTTATGGGAAGAGATCATAGCAACCTGCTCACAAATATAATTGAGAAAAAGGGTGAGTAGTGAAAGGAGGCACATTGCTGGAGAGAGATGTTGAAACAACTTCTAGGGGAAGCATAATTATGTAAACCCCATCCCAATAAAAACAAAAGGAGGAGCCTTTCATTTTTGTTTGTCAAAGGTAAGAAACAAATGAAAAGACAGGGGAGTAAGAATCTAAATCCTAGTGGCTCTTATTCTTATGGCTCCCATATCCTCAGGTTTAACCTAATTTACACTTGTCTGTCAGTAGCACAGCTCAAATAATTTTAAAAGATAAGGTGTGCTTTAAAGGATGGCTCCCTGCCCAAAGACTCTGCTGTCTGATTTCATTAAAAGACAGCTATAAATCTTTACAGGATTTCCATTTTCCTTGAGGCTGAGGCAGCCTGGTCTTTATGTGACTGACAAACTGGAGGCATGATTGATTTGGGGCAGCACCTGTTACATCCAGACCAAATGATGCTGAGCCATATTCTCTGTAAATCAGGCTCTCAGCAGCTCGGGTTCTCAACCTCAAATTTTGGAGCACTTGCTGTGTGTAACCTTCAGCAACTCCTGTCTAGGAAAGAGCAGCATGTGCCACTCTGGCTTAGCTTTGTGCATATCCATTGGCATGATTGCAAAGCCATTTTATTTTGCTTCAGTGGATGGGTTGTGCTTTCAGTGCCTGTCTACCACAAAACTGGCTTTTTTGCTAAACTGAGAGAAATCTAGCAATTTCTTGAAGTTATGTCTAAAAGTGGGGCAGATCACTGACTTGTAGAAATTGAATGCCTGCTTTTTAGTCAACATATCAGATTCTCTCTTAAAGGTAAATCAGTGGTATAATATCTAGAATATTAACACAGCATTTTATTTCAAATTCTCATCCAGCTGCCTTGTGACTCTTGCAATACCTTGGTAAAAGCCCACCTTTCAATTTTGTCAGCCAAAATTTGGGGGGAATTTTGTAATGGCAAATGATTCTTCACCAGGCACTGCTACTCTGTGTAGTAAGTAGCTCACAGCAATTACTCTCCTGGCCTGGAGTCTGGGCATGCAGGTTGGCAGTGAGAATGGCTCCATAGCCACTTGAGAAGTTGTCATGAAAAGGTGGTTGAATGTTCACTCTGTCCATTTTAGAATGCAGATATTTGGGACTGAAGGTGATGATTATTCCCCTGAATTAGCTCTTTGATGGCCAGATTTGGCCTTTTTAGAAGGTTTAATGATAGGATATATTTGCACAAGTTTCCTCCAAGCTCTGAATGTATGTTTGAATCTTCATTTACTGCTGTCACAATAAAATTTCTGTCCCTATGACTGTCTTTTAATTTCTTTGCTCAGGGAGGTTCTAGAAGTTCATGAGTTTAGAGGTATGTGGAGGAGAGTAGTGACGACCAGAAGGAAAGCTTAAGTTGTTGAAAGCAGGGTAGGATCACTCAGCCCCCCATTTCTTGGGTCAGCCCACTGCTTGCTGTGGTTTGGAGAGAACCCTGAGAGGTGTCATGGTTCTATTTGGGGCTCCCATTGCCCACTTGCTGGGCACAGGCTGACCTGCCCTCTAATCAAGAGTCTTGCTGCAGTAGAACTTAGATTGTAAGATCTATTTTGCCCTTAATGCCAGTCTTCAGATCACAATTCAAGTCATGTCTGGCTTCTTTGAGACCGAGTAATGAAGGCTTGAGATTCTCTTAAGAGGGAAAGTGAGGAGATGGTAACTAGGAGAGCAAAAATCGGTTGGAGAGAAGACAGATTTGAGCTATTAGCAATATCAATGCTGTATTTGATGCTGTCAAAGGCATTGATTGGCTCAAAGTTGATATAAGAGCACTTTTTTTGTATTTCATGATAGCTCCTTCAGAGGGAAGTAAAGCAGTCTGTTGTGGGGAAATAACCTTAAAATCCTTCTTTTCCTGAAATAATTACTGACTCAGAGGGAGTCAGACCCAGCTCAAGTGTAGGATACCCTTGTTTTGTGGGATCCTGAAAAAATGCCCCAGAACTACAAAGAGTTGTGTTATATTAACATGACAGGACAGGATATAATATATAAGAAATATTGAAATCTGTACATACAGACCCACAACTATAAGTGCTTTCAATTGAAAAATCACCTAGTTATGCATTTATGTTTTTTCTTTTGTATTCTTCTTTTATTTTGATTTCTGCTAGTAAAGCCAAAGGAAAATAGTAGCTAAGCATTCATTTTTTGCTGATTAATTTCCTCTTTGTTTTATAAGTCAAGTTGAAAGGAATATCAATGAAACAAAACAACAGATAAAATAATTTAGATGTCAGATGTATCCCTGGAGACGGAGAGAGGGGTCAGCGTGATCATATAAGAAATCTTTAGCTAAAACAAAGTTCAGTATCTAAGAGCATCAGTGAATTTCTTGTTGCTTAGAAATTGATCCATTTTGTATCTCAGAGGAATTGTATTCATTTGAATTTGTTGATTAGAGAGTGTATTGCATTAGCGAATGATACTATTTAGTGAAGAGCTGAGCAAGTTCCAGGAGAAAAACCCAGAAGATTTCACTTCAAAATGTATTTTGTTCATTTCTTTAATGAAACAAAATCTTGTACTTGGATTTTTTTTCAGTAGAAATGCAACAGAAAATTGGATATTTTATTTAAATGAAATCTGATAATGAAGTGATTTGCTATGGTACTCTCTGTCCTGGTAAATTTGGTGGTGGTGACACTGAGTGATAAAGTGATAAATGGAGTGGTAAGGCAACTTTTCAAATCAATGGAGTGTTAGGAGGATTGAGGGTTGGGGTTTTTTTAGCAGTACTATCACATGTAATTTAAAATCTTTAAAATTCTGCAGTTCCAATTTCCAGATCATAAGAATGAAGAGTAATGTGTCTCTGTAGTCCCTTGTCTCTAGTAGTAAGGCTTTAAATAGCTATTCCTCATATAAGAAATTGCTGCTGCACATTAACATTAAGCTAACATGTAAGGAGTAAACTGTATTAATGTCTAAGTTAATTTCTCTTAACTTCAAGTTGATAGTAATCAGATGTGGGTGAAAAAACCCTAGTTTAGGTAGGATGTGCTGAACAATAATTTGTTATGTGCTGAAGGTACTTAAGATTCTGTGTTGTCAAGCACCATTTTTTTTCTCCCTATTCCTTCCTTCCAATCTCATCCCTGGTAGGAGTACTAGGAAGAGCCCAGGACCCCAAAAGAGTACAGCCCTTGTCACTGAAGGAACAACACAGGAAATGTGTATAATGCTAACAGCTGAGAGAAACATGCTTCGTATCAGCAGCAATTAAAACGGATGGGCAGCATCATTGGAACCATGGGGTGCAGCAGTTCTGTAACTGACAGAAGGTCAGAGAATGGTGAGTGTTGCCTTTGTCTTCAGGGCAAGTGTTGTTCTCTCTCTAACACCAGAAGAGGATTGCAAGGTAATGTTCACCCCCTCCCCCCTCAAGCCCTGTTGTCAAAATACTTGTTCAGGGAAAATAATTTTCTTTTTAAAACTGTGATTAGCTTTTAGATGCTGGCTGAGATCAGGAAGCAGCTTTAGACCACCTCTAACATTGACAGAATGGGTTGTAAAACATTCACAGCATCTGGGAGAGAAGCTAAATTTCAGAGGTGTCTGTGCTCACTCTGTCACTGGCAGAGGGTAAGGTATTGAGTGGGACCTTTTAGGGCTTTTCACACCACAGGGTTCCTGGGCAAACCACCCCGATTTCCCTGCTGTTGTGTGACCCCAATTATGAAACAAGTGTAATAAAGCAGACCTATTACAATGACTTCAAAATCAGTTTTCTGGCCTGACATTCTCCCTGATAATTACTGAGGTTATCAGTTGAAAGTCTCCACAGGACCTGGTTAAATGCTCAATTAAATTAATGGATCATCACCCTCCTTTTAATCATACCCCACCTTGGTATGAACTCAGCAGTCTTTGCACAGGCAGGTGGGTTCCAGGATTCAGTCAGACTTTTGTTCAGACCCTTTGTGTTCTCTTTCAAGATTTTTCATTAAAGCAAATGTATTGATAAGCAGAGAGCCATGTTACATGGTACTGTGCATAGTCTTAGGACATTATTATGCTGAACAGCCATGGTTGAAAAAGAAGGTTCTTTTTGGCTACCAAGCCAGAACATGAGTCACAGGAAGCTGGTGATTAAGAAGCAGGAGCACTTAGTCATGGCTACAGGAATCCCAGCTGACTGGTTTGAGAGCAGCCCTCAGCTTTCTGTATGCTACTACAAAGGAGCATCCGTGCTGTATCATAGCAGTGAAAGTAGAATGGAATCATCTGGAGTCCCAGACCTGCCTGTAACTGGGAGGCAGCTCTTCCTCTTTGGGTTTGCATGCTATGTCTACATGGGCCTTGCAAGATCTTGGGGATGTGCTACTTGGGAATATTTCTGACTGTAAAAGTTTGGAGTGAGCATGAGGAGCTGTACTCTTTCTTGATCAACAACCATCAACACACATTGATGTGGGGCTTAGGATTTTGTATGCTTGATGAACTCTCTTTTGTCTTCTGGAGTTGCTGGATGGTTTCGTTTCTGCTCTTCAACAGTAGTCAAGTGATGCTGAACCATCATTCTATCTGCAGCCTGAGGCTGTACATTTCTCTAATGCATTAATAACATGAATTTAACAGATACTTGTTGGTGCAGAGAGCTTCTGCAACTGATAACAATTTCTTTTAGAGATGCAGTTTAGCCTAGTGTGAAAATCATGTTCTGATTCAGTCCTGAGAATAACAGTGCTGTAATAAGTACAATTAAAAAGAAAAAAAAAAAAAGACAGGAAACATTCTGTTAGATTTGCAACATTAACCACAGTGATTGATATGTATCTGTCTTATGTGATAGCAATGGAACTGTGCCATGTTAAGTGCTCAGGACCATTAGGCAACTCAGGGGGCTTTAATGGGAAGTTTAATGACTCTGATGCTGGAAATCCGTTTCTGTGCTGGTGGTTGTGCTTTGCCCCTTAGGTACTCTTCTAAACATAAATGTTGGTGACAGCCTTGCTGTAATATGTCAGGCTTTCATATTGTAAGTGGTGGGGACTTCCAGAAAGGATAGAAAATAAGAGGCATCTCAGAGTTTACGTAGGGTCTGCAGAATGCTCTTAGTCATATAAGGATCACATTTCCTTCAAGCAGGAGGATTTTTCTAGGATGGCTGCAATATTTACAGGATGGGAGTCTTTCTGTATTTTGGAATTTTTAGACTTTTTAGAAAATTTTACCATTTTAACTATACTGTATAATATATACATTAATGGTAAAATAAGCAAATAACAACAAATGTTGTTGTGGTATCTGTGAGCATTTTTATAAAAATGTTTCCTTAATGTTATAGTCTATTAATAGAATCACTTTACCATTAATATTTGTCCTTACCTGCATACCTATCAGTAAGGAAAAATTCATTCTCACTCAGGTTCCACTCCTCCTAGTATAAAAATGCCTGGTATTTGAGATCAGTTACAATACTTGACTGGTATAAACTGTTGTCGCTGTAGTACAGAGCTTTTCTTTAGTGTTTTGCAGTGCAGGACAGTGCCCATCCCAGGACTGCTTTCTGCCACCAGATCTTTCTCTGCTCAATAGACTTTTTTCTGAGCAGTTAAAGGAATGTGATCTCTCTGTGGCATGAATGAGGCCTGTAGGTAGCAGGCTCTTTCCTCCAGGCTGCAGTCTTGATGATTGTCCTTCAGTGAAGTTTCCAGCAATTTTCCAGACTGAGACACAACTTCTTAAAGTGCTGAACAGAATGCCTATTCAGCACATAGTCAAAAATTGTCTTCTGGCATGTTCCATTGATTTTTTGAGGTGAGTGTTCTTTTGTTAACCAAGCTAGCAAAATCTATACCTCATTGCCTTTTGGCTTGTCTATTTAAGCAACATATTCTACCCCATTTGTTAAATTTTTATCCTAGGATTTGAATTTTGCTGAATTTGGCTTACTGATGCAGTTCTGCAGGCAAAAAGTTTCTGGCAGAAGAGGCTGTTGCAAATACTGTCATTGCATGGTTGTTCATGTCACAGCTTGAAAAATCAAAGCTTTTTACTGCAGCTTGATAAAGAAATATGTTGTTGATAGGCCAAACTGTTCTTCCTTTCTTCACCTTCCCAAAACCCATATAGTGCCCATCAGCTGAACATGACTGGCTTCTTACCTGGGTACTGTCTTCAAGACAATTAAATGGGGAAGGTTACTACTACTAAGGCCTGAGCAAGTCAGCTAGCTTGGGATCTATGTTGGAGGACAGAAACAGTGTATAGTGTACAGGCATAGTGTAATTTTTTCAGTGTCACTTTTACTAGGTTTCATTTTGTTGTTGACTGTGTACAGTAGACTGAATTTGTCATCTGATTGCAAAATTCTGCAAAGGCAGCAGGCATATTTTCCTTGTAGATTGCCCTGCATCCATGTGTACTCCACTGCTTTCTGTTTTGACAGTCATTAGAGCTGCAATCCTCATCCAGAAGTGGTACCGCTTTACAATGGCCCGGCTGGAGATGAGGCGCCGCTATTCTCTCAGTATCTTTCAGTCAATTGAATATGCTGATGAACAGGATCAACTACAGGTTTGTAATCTTCCATTCTTCCTATACAAGCACTTATCCCCAGGACTGTGGTTGCACAAACAAAATGGGTGTGTGATGATTTCTTCTACAAAGCTGGGTCATAATAAATAAAACTGTTTCCCTGCCTGACACATGAACTAAGTTGTGTTCATACACAGACATACAGATGAATGTAACTACATAGGCATCCATGTTGCTCACACAACGTATCTGGGGTAAAGGTTCCTGTATAGCAGCTCTGTTAGCCAGGGTTTGCAGGTCCTTTACAGATCACTATGGGTGATCTTAACGGTCTGTGAGGCAATATATGTCCAACAGAGATATCAGTGTTTCAGCATGTCAGCCCAGGCTTCCTTTAGGGTCAATGTAGGAAGTTTGGAACTTACAGGCCTTTGTGTTCATCCTAGCATCTGTGTCTAAATTCAGTTCACTGCATTGTGGCTGTTGTTTCTATTGACTATGAAGGAAATCTTGGCAAATAGTCTGGATGGTGGGCAAGATGAACTACACCCAGAAATATCAACAGCCCTGAAACATTTTATGTATTCATGAAGTGTTAGCTGTGAATTCATAAAAAGGAAACTGAGCTATTTTTGTAGTAGGACATAGATTGTGTCATTATTGCAAGCTGATACTATGGGAATATACAGTAGTGACTTATATCTCCCTAAATGGGAAATTGCAAATAATTGAGTAAGAAAGATGTTAATGCTTGTTGGATCACCTAAACTGATCATTGTGTTTGTTCTTTTCTTTTTCATATTCAGCTATCCAACTTTTTTGCATTCATGCTGGATCATTGTACTCATCCTGATTCAGGTAACAATAAAAACAAAAGTAGTGTGGAGATTGTGTTTGAAAAACTTGATGTGAGGAAAGTTAATTTTCAATGTGATTTTTACTGCCTATGGCACATGCTGGGGTTGAAGTTTGATCTCCCAAATACTGTAATATGAATTTGATCCTCTAAGTTTTGACATTGCTCCCTATCTATTTAGTGAGTCAGAGCAGTCAGAACAGGTGCTTGTTGTCCTTATGGGAATATTCAAAGGTGCTCAGAGGGCTTTCTTATATGTTACTGCCCTTCCTACGGAATTCAATTTTCACAGCTTTCTGTGCATGTTTTCTTAAACTATGAGATGTGAGTATTCAGAAAGATTGTGTTCAGTTGGTTTAAGGCAGGAATAATCAAAGAGGTTGCTCTTTGTCCCCCACCACCCACCAATTCTGTCAGTTCTGGACCACTTGTTAATTTAGTTCATTCTATATTTCAATGCAACATGTCTGTGTCATATGAATGGTAAAAAGGAAATAAATTTAAACTGCTGGAGATAAGTCTTTAGGACCCATCTCATTTAAGCTTCAGTTATTCAAGGAATAACCTTTAATTTTTTAAGTATTTTGAGATCCTTACTTTGAGATCCACAGCCTACATTTCAGGTCAAGCTCAACAGAAGGACAGACTGAAAGTGATTCCTAAGTCCAGAAAACACATGTGACTTCCCTGAATGAATTCAGAATAGATCTAATCCCAGTGGAGTTAAAAATGAGGCTGTCCCCTTCTTATTGCATTACAAGAGAATGCTCTTTTTCATCTGGTCTAGCCATGGATTATTCCAATTAAAATTTGCACAAGATACTTTAATAGCAGGATAAAACCACCATCAAAACCTTAAGTGGTTCAGTGTTCTAATGACAACTGGTAGAAATTGCATTTTTTCTCACTTAAGTACTTTAGAGTGCCTAATGCTTTCTGTGCTCTGCAGAAAAATAAATTACATTTAAGCCTTGCTCCAAAGTCAAGGCAGATGACACAATAGTCCTCCATTTGATTTTTTTCCCATTACTGCCATATTCTGTAAAAAAAAAATCTGCTTTAGTCATTTAACTTCCTGGGAAGGAATTAGCAAACTTAAAGAAAATCAGATACTGCTCACTTCATCTACTTCTTCATGCTGATAGTGCACCTCTTTTCCACCTGAATGGGAAAGAAAACAGTAGTGCTAGGTTTGAGATTTGGCAAAATATTGTTAATCTCTATTTTTATCATAATATTAAAATTGAATTTTACAGCTGCTTGTTGTAGATATGATTTATCCACCTTTATTAACTGTGTCTACTGGCAGAAAGAATAAAGATGAGGTGTCTCAGGTGACTTGCTAGGGCTCAGGACATTGCAGAGCACACTGCTACATGCATAGGCTGTTCATGTGCAAGTGGAGATCCGGCCTCACCTGTGCACAGGGAGGGAGATGGAGGCTGCCCCTCATCACCACTGCAAAGGTGACCTGTTTCCTGGTCTTGTAGATATAGGGAATTGCAGATGTGCAATTCAGGTTAAGGTTGAAACAAATTATTAATTGTATATGGTTCATGGTAAAGCATCCCTTTGTCTTGCTGGCTTCGAACTTCTATATTTTAGGACTGACGTTGTTTAGACTTGATAACTGCTCCAAAGGCTTTATTTTTGTCTTGGATTATTCCCCCTTTCTAACGCCATGTGTTGCAGATACCAGAACCCCAAACGAAACAGAAAAATTCTGGTGTATGTTCAATAAAGAGACAGCCAAGGCTGCCTATGCAAAGGAGATTACTTTGATTTTTTTTTTTTTTTTTTTGAGGAATTGCATATCAAATGTGTATTGTGTGGGTTGTGGTTATTTTTTCCAACTGCTGGCTGCATGTGTTCTTTGCTTTAAGCTCTTGATTGCTTGCCCCTGGAAGTGACCTTTGCAGCACTCATGCTAGCCCCACTGATGTAAGCAAAATCAGTGCTGAATAGAGAGATTGTTAAAGAACTGCTTCCACTTCTGCTGAATCACCATCTTAAGATGTGAGCCACAGTGAATGTAAACATAAAAACCAGAGACACTTCAAATTGACTTTGCTATTCTCAAGCATTTTCTAAAACCTGCAATTCCAATTCTCTGGGGTTTTTTTTTCTTTTCATCAGTGTGTGCTCACTTAAATTAAAATGATAGCATATGGTTCAAAAGCTGTCTCCAAGAACACAGTATATAATATTCTTACGAAAGAATAGGTTCCCTGTTCTTGTCAGTATGTGATAAGAAAGTCACCTGAACATTTTGTGATCTGTGGTTTTCCTTACATTATAAACTACTCAGCCTCCACCATTAATCTTACTTTCCTCTTTTTAATCTGTTTTTTTCAGATTGTTTTTCAATGAAAGAGAAGCAGCTGCCGTCTCATTAACACAGTAGTGCTTTTGATGTGATTGTTTATCTGTTATACCCCAAAGCTTTTTTCATCCTCTTATTCTCCTTAAGATGTCAGTGTAGTTTGTGATTGGGATATTATATAGCTGAATGTCTT
Organism: Muscicapa striata striata; assembly: GCA_030060385.1. Lineage (NCBI taxonomy): Eukaryota > Metazoa > Chordata > Aves > Passeriformes > Muscicapidae > Muscicapa > Muscicapa striata. The sequence continues at coordinate 4,949,801 of JAREIS010000031.1, forward strand.
GTTCTGCTTCTTATTAAAGGTTATTTTGCAAGGGTTTGGGGAAAATAAGAATAAAACCCTTTTCTACCTTGCACTTTTCTCCCTCATTTCCTGAAAAAAAAATCTTCCTACCTTCTCAGCTTTCAATGGAAAGTTCTCCGGTCAGAGAAAGCTGGAAACTGCCTTTCCAGCAAAAGATGACCCAATTACTCACTCTTTTATGGGCACATTGAGGGTGAGAAGACTGCAGACACATCCTGAGAAAAATGGTGGGACTGGGAATCTAAACCTGTTCCTCTCAAGGTCACCAGGGCACCTCCTGGAGCCTTCCTTCAAAGAAGAACAAAAAAAGTGTTGTTTTCTGCAGTTTCACTCCCCATGATGCCTCCCTTACAGCTTTAACACCCTTCCAAGATGTTTTGCACAGAGTGATTATTGCAGTGGGGAATAGCTGCTTGCAGTTTGTAGCACCAGGAATGGTGTGAAGTAAGAAATGTTTGAAGCATTTTGGAAACTTCCTTCCTCTTTGTAGGCTCAGTGTCCATTTGGCTTTGACCTGAGGGCTATGGTCAGTATCTGCTTATGTAAGAGCACTTCTCCGGAGTCAGAGGTACCCTCAGGTACCCCAGTGGTCAGGCTGAAGGCACCCAGGTAGTGGCAGAACAGAGAACTGATTTCAGAGCTGCAGAAGTTGCTGATTCCCTGTTCCCCTGATGGTCAGTACATCCTTGGCAGCTTTGACTTGCCTTGAAAAACTCCAATGACAAGGTGATCTTGTCAAGAGAATCGGATCTTTGGGCTTTCTCTGGCCAAATTGACTTCACTAAGCTCTGGATGTTTGTGTTTAATATGGAATATGGCTGTAGGGTAGTTATTTGGGTTTTGTTAATAGTGAAGGCTCAACTCCCTGAGCCTGGGCTAGACCTCTGGTGTCAGAGTACAAAGGCAATCATTGCCTGTGCTTCCTCTAGTCAGTGGAGAGATGCAGACGCTGGCAGAGGATATTTCATTCTGTCTTGACACATGTGCCTGAACCAGGCATGCCAAGACTTTTCATCCCTGTCTTTCAGCATAAACTAAAAGAACCTTGACAGCTTCAACTAGAACAGCAAAATGTAAGGGGTGCTGAATCCTTCAAAATTAGTCCTGCATGGGGCATGTGATGAGCTGGTGTACTTGCTGGACAGCATGGTGATTCCCCAGGCTGCATTAGGTCATCCATTACTGATTGTTCAGAGATGGGACAGTCATGCTGTGCAGGAAGAAGCCTTAAAATCCATCTGAAAGACAGCCTGAGGAGCTGTAAGCAGACTCTACGGCTAATGACCATGACTGGCTTTTGACAGCTCATCCAGAAGTGGAAAATTGGGTGTACTTTGCAGAGATATGCCCTATGGGGAAGGATTGAGTTTCCCAGCCTGAGCATGTGCCAAAATGGAAGTGAGTCTGTGAGGAACACACGTTCATGTTCAGAGGCAGAGTGATGGATGGATGGCCTACTGTGTGCTGGAAGGGGGAAGGCAGGGGAAGGCAGGAGCAGGCATGGGCTGGCTTGAAATGCTCAGAAGGTCACTGACTGAAGAGTCATGTCAGACGAGGACAGCTGGTTAGAACAGGCAAGGAATGAGGCATTTGAGTAGTCTGAGGAGTTGCTTCTGCAGTCACCCACTTCTTGGGAAGTAGGGTGCAGAGGGAGATACTGCCCAGAGGCCTGCTGCTGGAGCAAGAATGGGTGCAAATGTGCTTGGCTGATCACTATATGAGAATCAGCAATTTCAGTCGATGGTGACATTCTGGTGTCCATGCAGACAAAGCTGTAACTGTGGAAATGGAAGACTGCAAATCAAACTGCACTTGGTAAAAATGGTGAACCCCTTGCTGTTGCTTGATGCCTTAATCCATTTAAATGGCCGAGTAGAACATTGCATTAGCAATGCAATGAATGTGCTAATCAGCTCACAGCTGAAGTGCTGATAGTAAAAGGGGACTTTTAAAAATCCAGATTATGTTTTTATTTATATAGTTCTTTAATATAGATTTTATCCAGTTGCAAGACAAGTTGGCCTTTATGAATTTCATATTTTATGATGTTGCTTGCTGGTTTTGGCTAGTGTGAGTTTTGAGTCACAGCTACAGGTCAGCTGTAAATCAGCAATAAATAATACAGCTACACAGCTGTAAATAATACATTTTTATTTGCTGTTGCAGGAAATCAGGGTTACAGAAAACATAACTGTAGCCCAGCAAAAAGTATTTACAATACTTTTGTAATCATCTCACAAGTGCAACTCTTCAACAGCATCTGCTGGAACACTTTCATTTAGGGTCTAGTTCTCTCTTCTAGAATAATATATGACCGAGACAATCTGCAAGAAGAAAACACTGAAATCTGATGATCAGTCAGTTACATTTCAAGGTTATATAAAGAAAAAGAATAGATTGAGGCAATTAGCAGTGTTCCTGCTTTCTCCAAGTTCCAGGAAAATTAGAAGCTATGCTCCATTTTCACCACTCTGTTTTTGTTTACTTTATTTCATCCAGTAGTTTTATGGCAGCCAACCAAAAGCTGGCATTGTTTCCTAGCTGCATCAGAAAGGAGTGGTTTGCAATCCACTGTGAATAAATAGAATTTTGTTGGTAACTTTTAAAATAATCACTGTGACCTGCTGGTATTTATCCTAAAAATTTTAAGTAGAAAATAAAAACAATAGAAGTGAATCTTCAAAACCGGTATTAAAAGAATAATATTGAACTTAAAACAGGTGGTCATTAAATGATCAGCTATGATTTTTGTATCTCCTTGCATCAAGGGGGAGGGAGAAGAAAGTTTGTACCAGGTGATGGTTCTTGTTACCTGTGAGCAGACTGCTCTACAACTTCAGTGCAAAATGTTTTGCACTGTGACCACAGCTTCTTTTCCAGAAGTTGGAAAATAGTTTTTTCCTGTTTTTAACTTTGGTTTGGTCTTTTTTTTTACTTTGTAGTGGTTGATTAGTTGGTTGGTTTTAGTATTGAGAAACAATCTGGGGAACCTGGAGTTTTTCCACTATAGGAGGCAGGAGTTAGCCACTATAATACTGCAGCAGTTAAAGCAGTTACATTCAACCAATTTTGGCCAGGCTGTTACAGCTCTATGGGGAACTTATGGAGTTTCTACATTTTTATTTTCCTTCTATCTTGTTCCAGTTTCTCAAATTTTCACCAGCCCTAGTGCTCCTCAGGTGGTGGATGAAGACTTATGTTTAAAAGAATTTGAAAAGAAGATTGATGTTCCAGACTCCTATTATGGACCACGACTCTCATTCCCCCTTACTGTGGAAGATGCCAATGCTCTCCTTCATGCTTTCAGGAATGAACAGGTAATTTGCAACTAGCTTGTTTTCTTTTCCTAACTTGTTTTACATCTGTAAAGTTGTAGGTCCATAATCCAATGTAAAGCTAAACTCGTTCCCAAAGAGATATTTCACCCTTCTTTTACATCTCATTACTTTTTCTGCTAGCCCATTGTGATCATAAATGTGCATGGTAAGCTACCTTGGGAAGTTGATCTGCCTGTAAGCTAACACAATAAAATCAAAAGCAGACAGTTCTCATACAGACAAGTGCCCACATTTGATTCATTACTTTGCTGCATGACCACCAGGTCTGGCACTGGGGAGGAGGCAGGGACGAGTGAAATGAAATGGGAACCCTTAGCAGCTGCAAGGCAGGGGTTCTCAGTGAGACTGGAGGACTGGGGAAGGTATCCTAAGCTAAAATAGAAACTAATTATCATCTTTTTATGGGTCAAAAGTGTTCATTGTTTGGTCCTCTGTCTTTCATCCCCCACCTCATTCTTTTAGAGGAATTGAGGTGTAAGGGTCAATCACCTCATCGCAGGCTGCAAGACTCCATCATAACAGTGGAGTGACTATAAAGCATTGCTAATGTAGCAGAACAGAGTGATAGCACAAATCTCTGGAGCTTGGGCTGCAGCTTCCAAGGCACTGAGGAGGTTGTTTCTCATTCTCTATATTCCTGAGCAAGCCCTTTTGTTGCCCGCAAGATGAGGGTGGAGCAGGGAGGCATTAAATGTCACAGCTTTCTTTGGACTTGCAATTATTTCTGCTTAACAATATGCTCTATAAAAGCGGCAAGGGTCTATCATGCTTTTTAATTTACTAAATAAGAATATTTTTCTCCAGTAATTTTCTGTGGAGGCTGATTTTTTAAAAGTACCAAATAGAAAGCACATGATAAATGAGCCAACCCAGACTTCACCTTACTGTTCACTCTCCCTTCTCTTACTATGCCTGGCATTTTATTACGGAAACAGTCATAGGTAATTGGCCTTTTTGTTTGCATAAAACATGAATCTTGAAAAGTCATTCTGTAGCTCATCTATCTCCTCTACCAAAATTCCTCAGATCTCTGTTGGAATCAAAAGCTTTAAAAATCACCAATTGACAAACTGTTCATAAAAAACATTAGGAGAGTAGACCAGAAGCTTCAACATTGCATTGTTATAACTTCTTCACTGTGAACAGGAAGATAACTCTTACCAAGGCAGCCCTTACTGGAGTTTTCTTGTCATTGTTTTTGCAATTTGCTGAAATATCATTTATGGCCTTTGGGGATTTTTTTGTTGGCTTGTGTTTTGGAGGTTGTGAGATTTTGTTTGTTTGTTTGTTTACTCATACCTAGAATGACATCCTTTTTATTTTTTCCCCAGTTACTTTAAACAGATGGCCTTATGCAATGATTCTGAGTGCTCTATAAGTCTTATCTCTTCTGAAAAACAGGAAGAGTAGAAACAGTACAGTATAAATAAAGTGGGAAAATCTGTAAAACAAGTTCAGTAAGGGCTCCATATCCATTCACTAGGAAGCAAATGCAAAGCTATGAACACTCCTAATTCCCAGCTGTAGGCCATAGAGCCTGTACTCATGTCTGGAGGTCTGCACTATAACCTTGGCAGTGCGTGTCTGATATTAATAAAGCAGCCAGACCTAATTCAAAGAAGTCTTCCTTTTCTACCTGCTTTTTCTTCTCACAGCTGCTTCATGCCCGCTATGTACTGCAGCTGCTAAGTGAAACTAGGAGGGTTCTCAAGGAGATGCCAAATATCACCCATCTTTCAACTTCCTATTCCAAGGAGATAACTGTCTGTGGTAAGGTGCCAGAGAAGATACCTGCTTTGAGCTATGGGTTGATATTCTAAGTGGTTAGAGAATGATACTGACATTTCCAAGTTTTGCCATTAGAAGAAAGTTTTCAATGTCCTTTAAAAAGTTGTTTATTTATTTTACTTTCCCCCACAAATACATAAATTGGAGCAAACAAACAAAAAAAAAAAAATTCCTGAGTCACAGTAAGTATATTTTAAGAGATTCCCTCACCTTCTCTTTCCTGTTCTTGTTTAACATCTCTGAATGAGTCAATATTAATTCAGCTACACTGCAATGCAGCTTAAATACTCTTGCACTTCCGTCTCTAAAATGCCACCAAGTATTTTGATTGCTGGCTGTAAGTCTCACCTCTTTCTCCTCTCACTGAGAAAAAGACCTTACTCAGTAATAATTTTAATGATTTTAATCATAATTTACTCCGTAATTATTTTAAAGAGGGTTTAATATGAGTGGCAAAAAAGACCTTTCACTGACAGCATGACTATCTAGAATAAATTGAAATTATAATAACCCCTCATTTCTAAGGAGACCCAGGAGGATGGATAAGTCTTTATACAACCAACAAATTGGTCGCACAGAATAATGTGTCATACAGTAAAGAACTAAGAGCTCTTTGCCCATCTATTTTGTTACACTTTTGTAAATTATGGATAATGGGATGCAGTATCCTGGCTTGACACAGAATGCAGTAGCTGCAAAACAGAACAATAATGGTGACATAACTCTTGACATCTATCGGAGTGTGCTCTGTGTAATAGTAAAGTGGCATAAGGGAGGTACTGTGAGACATGCGAAATAAATAATGTTTTTTAAGATGTGGTTATAGACCTACTTTGACTGCCAGGAAAAGGCTTGTTTAAATGAGGTTTTGTATAAACAATAATTTATTAACCAAGCCAACAAGACCCCTTTCCAAACCAAGGAAACACAGATTCATGCTTGTTCACAACACAACGTGTTCTTGTTAAATAAACATTCCTCTTCATGTTTGTATTGCATTTGCACTATGTAAGCAGCATTAAAAGGGATCCCTCTCCTGTACTGAAACTAAAAGCTTTTGTCACCAGAAAGAGCCTATGCAGAAGACAGATAACCCATTTTTAAGCATAATTGATCAAAAATGTTGATTTCCTTAAGGTATCACTCTACATTTTTATAATATCAAATTAATAATGCAGATTAAATATATACCCGAAATGTTTGCATCCACATATGTGCTAAATATCTATCATATCTTGAAAGATCCCTTAGAACAAATTCAGCAGGCTCATAATTAATCAAAAGTTGCACAGAAAACATATACACATAAAAATGTCACTTCTCTTTTCCTAATCATTGGTGGTAAAAGCCAGTTATCACAAGAAGGTTTTGAAACTGTTCTCAGCTTTGTGGTGGTGAGCCTCAGACATGAGAATGTTGGCTCTGTGAGTTTGATATGCAATCAGATGCACAGGGGATCTGTGCTGCAGTGATGCTTTGTGTTGGGGTGAAATCCTCCTGTCTGTTCCAAACAAACATCTCAAAAAGGGCCCAATCTGCCTTTCCTGTGGCCTTAGCACTGAGGCACAGAGGCATGGACAGATCTTGACACACTCCATCGTTTCCTGCTGGTAGTACTCAAACCCCATCCCTGAAACACATTCAGTTGTGCAGTATAAAAAGGGCTACTTTGGTAAATTTAAGCCCATTAGTATGTAGAAGTCTACTATATTTAAAAATGTCTTTTAGTGGCATTTTTTGGATTTATATACATAAGGAAAACATGGGGAAAAACTTACGAGGTCCAACTAATTCCAGTTTTATAATTCCGTTTCTTCCTCTGTAAGAAAACTTTAAAAAAAACAAACAAAAAAACGTTCTTGTTTCCTGTAGGAGATTTGCATGGAAACCTGGATGATCTTTTGCTGATATTCTATAAGGTAAGTAGGTACTCTGAGATGTAGCATTTTGATTTTATGACTTGTTATTATTTATGTGTGACAGACTTATCACCTTTAGAACTGCCCACGTGGTGTGCATACATCACACAGACAAATCCTGGAACAATTTGGTGTCTTTGTCAGAGCTTTTCCTTCTTCATATCCTCCTGCTCACTGGGAAGGAGATCGAGGAGATGATTATTTTCCTGAATGCTGAACTGCAGCATCAGCCAAAATTTAAGAGGACTCCTTGCAAAGTCTCCAAAGTTCTGCCACTGTTTTAAATTCCATATTGACTGAAGTCTGCTAAAATCAGGAGCTTCCTGAGTTCCTGATGTAACACTACACCACAGATAATTTTGACACTGAAAAAAAAATGCAGAAGCTTTCATTTAGGCCTTCCACTGATACCTGCAGGTTAATTGGTTTGCTTTTGGGTTGGTTTAGGGTTTCTTGTTTTTTGGTTGGGGTTTCTTTTGGTTTGGTTTTTTGGGTTTGTTGTTTTTTGGGTTTTTTTTTGGTGGGGGGGTTGTTTTTGTTTCCTTATTTTTAGCGGGAAACAGGAAAAGTGATATTTAAAAGCTTTTTAAGCCTTGGAAGCAGTCACATGGTCTGCACAAAATAAAAGTACTCTGGGCTGCCTTTACATATCCTTTTTTATGATGCTAAAGAAGCATAGCTCTGTTTTACTGGTGTGTAAAACAAATTAAGCTCCAGGCTAACTTTTCCGCAATTGTATGTTTAACTGAAGATGCAGGAAATGTTGTGTATTTAGTTTCACATTTATCTTCAGGATGAATCACCACCTTTGATTGAGTAGGTACTCTCTTTGATATGAGCTTTCCGGAGGAGTGGGGGGGGGGTGAGAAACAGGTTTGTGTCAGATCCTGCACTGAATGGAGACTGAAGTGAGATAAACCAGGTGTTTAAATTATGTAGTTCTCCTCCTGCTTCCAGCTTTGTTACACTTAGTCTGACACTTGTTGAATGTAAATGTGGTTTTTTTTGCCCAAGTGCACACTTGAAGTCTGTTGAAGTATTGTTAAAGTATAATCAGACTTTTTATAGAGCCCTGCTTTTCTTACTAATCAACCATCCTTAGCTGGTCCTTGGCTTGCAGTTTTTAGTTGTTTAGCTCTCTTTTTAAAACTGGAATAAGAGTATGATACATATTGGTTTCAAACACAGAACCTGGAATGGGAAATATAACTATTTTGGAGATAAATGCTCAGATACAATTATATTTACAACTAAAATCACCCTGCATTTTATTTTTTGGAGTAAACAGATGCTGATTCTTTCCCCCACTCTAATGGATGCTATAAAGAGGAAAAAAAAAAAAAAAAAAAAAAACAGCTCTCATCCTGACTTCAGTAAATTCAGAGCCAAAACTCCCACTGATTTCAGACTAGAGATAACACCCAGTTGTTCTCTGTTAAACTTCTAGGGGAGTCCCTTCCATCAAACCAAATAAAATGGCAAATGTTTTATCATTTCAAAGTAGTTGAGAATATAGAGAGCATATGATAGAGCTGATTAGTGATTTAGAAGCAAATTAAATGACACTATTTTCTGTCCCCTCTGAGCAGTTTACTCAGATGAGCAGCAAACCCAGTTGGCTTCTGGGATGCATTATTTTTCTCCTTCCAAACTCTGTTTCAGTTGGAAGGGATTTCATCCTCTGAGTTGGTACAAACTACCTTAAATAAGAGGGTGCAATCCTAAACAATGCCACGGGAGTGATCTCAGTCTGCACAGGCTCTGCAGTGCAGAGTTGAAATGGATTCCGGAGGTCTGCATGCAAACCAGGCTTGTCACTTCCACCAACCACCCCCAGCAAACACACAGAGCTGTCAATCCACAGCATATTGATACAATGCTGCAGATGGTGTATAATCTTTACAACTGGTTTGGCTGAAGCTAAGACACATACCTTTTTTTTCCTCAATAACCAGTTTGTGAGGTTCATTCAATCGCTGCATTAATCTTTATTAAATTACAGCATTTCCTGGTATTCCTTGAAACACTTGAATTTTAAATTATGTATTGCTAAGTTAGATTGTTAAAGGGATGCTATGGATAGAAATAGCCCAAAGCAGTAGAAAATGCCAACAACAGACGGAAGTTAATTAATCACTAACCCAGGAGATACAGTAATGATGCCCAGCAGCAAGTTGCTAATCATTAGAGGGGCTTGTTTGCCTCTCTGACATGTCACAGGCTGCAACAGCCTTTAATTTAGTTTTGCTCTCATTGTTGGTTGAAACCACAGAAAAGAGAGTGCATATGTATGGAACAAAACTAAAATGTCACATTGAAGTTGGAAGTCCAAACCAAGCTTGTTTAAAACTCAGATTGTGTGTAACCTTTTCCAAAAGAAGGGTGATAGAGTCTGGAGAGTGTTCAAGTAGATGTGTTTTTCCATGAGGACTGCAGTTAGAGTAGTTGTGTGTATACTCACAATCTGCTGGTGAATTCACAAGCCTATTGGTTTTAAGGCAAAGCTTTTATTTATTTATCTATCTTTTCAGAAACTGCTGCTGAGTTTCTGCTGTCTGTTCCACTCCTGAAATCCATCCTCTCCTTTTTAAAATCACTTCAACGCATTAGAAGTCTCATACATTGCCACTCCTGTGAGCACAGAGCTAGCACAGGCCCCTTCTACGTTAACTTGGAAAGGGCTCAGGACAGGCTGTAGCAAAATCCAAGGAAACTGAATTTCACTACTGCATCCTAACATGAAAGCACAGGACACTGATTGGGATAAAAAAAGATAGTCTCATAAGGATTCAAATTACACATTTCATTGAGTCCCTGACCACATCATGCATCCTACAATAAACCCACTAAGGCAGAATACCAGTAATGCCATAGGAGCACAAGAAAGACTTAACACCGACACAGTAGATATATTCAAAAAGTGGGATTCTTGCAATGCTGCCAAACCTTTTAAGAGTGGCTTCTACAGTTATAATGTAATTTTACAGATGTTCTATTGATATTTCTTGTGCATATCAATTGAGAAAACAGAGGTTTCCGTTTTCCGGTAAGTCAGAGTTGAAATACTGATACTCATGACTGGAAATGATGAAGCTACATATATAGGTGGTGCTATATTTTCTGTAAGCTGATGGCACCCATTGAATGTGTTGGTAGTTAATCTAATAAAACATACCATCAGTTTAAAATACTTGTTTTTACTAAGTCACCATTTATAATAAAGCATTTCTCTGTATTTTCAGAAAAAAAGTAAGGTAAAAAATACCTGTATATACAACCTCTCAGATTTGTGAGCTTTCAAGTATATCTTGGCTCTCATGAGTAACATTCAAGTAGTGCCTTCAAGATTAAAGCAACTGAAATCAAACACTTCAAAGTTCTGTCTTAAGATTTTATCTCCTCTGAACTATAGTCCTGCTCAGGAGTTTTGGAAGCATACACTGCAAACTATGTAAATATACAAAATCCATTCAAACTTGCATCAGAAGGTAATTTTTCATGCATTTCTTATCTTCCATTCAAACTGAATGACTACCTTCTGTTTGCAAGTGCATAATTTCCTGGCAACAGTCGCATTAAAAAAAGGTATATTTTACTACAAAACTGATGTTCCTTTTGGTCCCCTTCAATTTAATTTAATAGGTAGAGGAAAGGATTAGAGATGGCATTGTAAGAACAGCCAGAGAGGTCCTCTCTTCTCTAATGGCTCATGTTGTCTGATATGAAGGTTTTTATTATAATCAGTGGAAATAAAGGAATGCCGCATTTTAGATCTCTGTATTATGCAGGATTTTTTTCAGAATTTCTAGCAATGGGATCTCATTTAAATGCTTTTTCCTTTATAATAGTAGGATAGCAGCCTCTCTAAATGCCCCTTTTTTTTTCTTTCTGCAGAATGGTCTGCCTTCAGAACAAAACCGCTACGTCTTTAATGGTGATTTTGTCGACAGAGGGAAAAATTCTATGGAAATACTTATAATCCTATTTGCATTTCTTCTTATCTATCCCAATGATTTACACTTGAATAGAGGAAACCATGAAGACTACATCATGAACCTGAGGTAGATTTTGGGGGTGTGGCAGGTGTTACCTGGCCTATCACTAAAAATATTTGAGCTTTTGAATGCTACTTCAGCCACTGTGACACCCTAAAACAGAAATAATGTTTTATTAGGTAGTCAAGTGTAGCTTTGCCTTTTCAGCATGTGTGTGGGGAAGGAACATCCTCACTACACACAAACATTTGAATGGGAATCATGTCTTGTCTTTGATCTAATCATAATTCATTGAAGTCAGAGGGCTTAGTGCAGCTTCCAGAGTATCAAAATTGGGGAAGGAAGGATGGAAGGATGATATTTTAGTTAAAGCACATATTTAGCAAAATCTGATATTTTAGTTAACTTTGGACTAAGATTTCACTTCTCTAACACAAGGGGCAGGTAATATCCTACCTTCTACTCAGAGGAGCTTCATTAGTTGGAGGTGTCACTGCAGGAAAGCTGACACCCTGTTTTCTAACACAGACATTTGCCCTCAGCTGTGCAGTGCAGCCAATAGAGTGAGCACAGCCAGTGGCTCTGGCTGTAGTAAAAATGTGACTTGGAAACAAAAAGCATCTAAGAGATGTGAGAACTCCCTAGTCTTACTCTCTACAACTCTAAGCCACTCCAGAAAGTTTCTGGGTGAATGACTGGTGGATAACCTGATGTACCCCTTGGATCATTCGATGTGTGCACACAGAATGTACTGCTGTTTTAACATAGGCCTCAGTGTTAGTACCTGGGTCAGAGGCCCATAGGCAATTCCTACTAATGATCCACAAAAGAGAATCAATTTCACACAGTAGTTTCTTTTTCAGCACTTAATTGAAAACACCCCAAAAAACAACAAACATAAACCAAGATCAGTTACTTAATCTACAAGGTAGGAAAATTCCTCCCCAAAAGAGCAGAAAATATTAACTAAGTCTGTGATGATATGGTGTGCACAGATGTATTCCTGTCTATCACTCTTTACTATGCATTTTGGTGAGCAGTGCTGCACATTGGTAAATTTAAAAGCTGAGTGTTGTGAAAATGCCCCTTGATGAAGGATATCTTGGTGTTAAAACAATGAGGTATCAAAATCCTTGTCCCTTGTGGGGGAAAAGACATTACAGTTGGATGAAGCTCTGAGCAATCTAGTGGAAAGTGTCCCTGCCCATGGCAGGGGGTTGGAATCAGATGATCTTTAAGGCCCCTTCCAACCCAAACCATTCTATCATATATGATATATGTCATATCTATATATCTATATCTATATCATATTCTATTATAAGATTCTATGATTATATTATATTTAAGACAAAAACTCTCTGAAGGTTTTGTGGGAATTTTTGCCCATCATCAGGTTCCTTTGGAATTTCTCTCTGGTATGTAAAAGGTAGAGCTGGCAAAAAGGCCTCTTAATAATTATGGGGCTGGATTCTGTTCCCAGCCTCTGTTATGTACAAGAAACTAGTTTAACTCAATTCTCAAGACAGAGTGGAGAAAAGGACATTTCAACTGAGGTGAGATGGAATGGCAGGTGAAAAAGGGGGCTAGAAAACTCCAGGAAAACACCATAGCAAAGGAAACCATGCAGAAGGTGCATACTGAAAACTAATTCATGATGCTGTCCTGTTTTCAGATACGGCTTCACAAAAGAAGTTTCGAAGAAGTACAAGGTAAGATTCCTCCTCCTTCCCCTATATTTTTTTGTAGTCTTGCACATGGAAAACGAAACCTGTATAAACAAGAAAACTTCAAACCAGTTTATTTAGGTGTAGGTGAAATTATTTTGGCCTATCAGTGGAATATCTGTCAAAACTATTTTAAGTGCTAGTCTCTTATGCCCAGAGATCTGTGGGATGAAATAAGTAACATCCATAATACCAGTCAAGTACACAAAAAGAGATGGACATGAAAGAAACAGAGACAATCAAATGGCCCTAAAGTAAATGTCAGAACATGTTTGTCAGGGTTGAAGTTCAGGATACCACCTGAACAAAACTGTTCATATAAACTCTTGCAGACACTTCAGCAAAATCTTGAACTTAGAAGCAACAGAATCTGTCAGAAATAGAATCTAATGTAAGAGTATATTTTACAGGACCATTGGAAACAGATTTTGTGTCTTCTGCGAGATGTTTTTAGCTGGCTTCCCCTTGCCACTATAATTGATAGCAAAGTTCTTATCCTACATGGGGGGATTTCAGACACCACAGATTTGGATTTCCTGAATGCACTTGAGAGAAATAAGGTAAGAGATCATATTCATGTGAGGGTAATTTTGTTTTCTTTTAAAAATTTTGCGGTACAAATGCTCAGATCAGGTTGTTTGCATTTGGAAAGGAAATGGCAGCAGTATAAGGTATATAACAAAAATAATAGACCAATTTTCCTTCAAAATCAGGGCTTAAGAAGGAAGGTTATACTAGGTGTTGAAAGCCAATTGTCTGGCTCTCTGGATAACATGGGTCTTTTGACCTTAAAACAGCTAAAGCCACTTTAGATGCCCCCTCCTGCAGTGATGACACATTAGCCAGAAAGTACAAAAACTACTTGATTCTTGGGCATTTCCTTTAAAAACTTTAGAAATCAATCTAGCCACATATTTCCAGCACTGCCTTTTTTCCTGGGGCTTTGCTTCTGCCATCTGTTGTGTGGGGGAAGTTCTCCACCTGTGAGGCGCTCCCTTGGCAGCAGTTGAGCGTTGTTCATGTGGGAGAGCCTTTCCAGAAGGATCAAAATTCAAGAACTGGCCTTGATAAAACAGCATCTACTGCTTTTCGTGGATTTAGAAGACAGAAATGTTAATGTTTTTTTCTGAAATAATGAGCAAACAGAGATCTTTCAAATCAGTGGAAAATGGTGTGGGATTTGGTCTCAATTTGGACAACTAAATCAAGATGTCTGCTTGTGATCAGGTGCTGAGCCTCTTTATAGTCAATGGAGATCTAGGAGATCTGGTGGAGATCATTCCTGAGGCACATATCTCCAAGGAAGTGCCCCCATTGGCTAGGGATGTCCCCTCTGGCCTTTGTCTGGCTCTGAAGAAAGTCTTCTCTTTATGTCCCCTCCACCCATCCCCTTTAGGCCAGATTTGTGTCTGCCCTCCTCACACTAATTCACAGACATAGTGGAGCATCTCAGATGGCATAGCAGACCAATGTTTGAGCAACTTAGTGTACCCTATCATCAATGTCTGTGGAATCTAGAGCTATTTTTGTCATCCTCATATTTTCTAAAGCAGAAATTAATGCTTTGCAGGACAGTCAGTTGTATCTCTTTTTTTAAAGATATTAAAAAGGGCATGAATACTTCTGATCATTGGAGTCTAAGCTCTGATGGCTGCACCACCGTGCACTTAGTGCCTAAGTTACAGATGGAGGTGAGATGTGTCCTAACAGTGAGCTGAATTCATGCCCATTCACCAAGGCTCAGCTCTGCACATTTCTGATGCAGTATCTGTGAAATGCAGAACTAAGAGGTCAAAGTTGCTGCCACAGGAGAGTGTGGCTAATGAGACATGTGTGGGCCACAACCTAGGGCAGTGTCACTCAAGGCCAAGTGATGTATTTTAATTGGTACAGCTGGCAGCTGACAGGTTTCAAGTACTGGTCAGTGCACTGGCAAATAACCCCATGTTGTGCATTTTGTTCTGAATTAGTCCTTTGTTAAAGAGTAAAATCTGGGGGTCTGTGGACTGTGTACGTTCTATTGGTGGGTGGTTTTTTTTGATCTGGAGTTTTTTGTTTTGCTTTGGGTTTTTTTGGTTGGTTGGTTGGTTTGGTTTTCAGGTTTATTTTGGCTTTGTTCTGGAAATAAGCTAGAATGAGAGAATTTCAAATGAGAACACATTCCCTGTGGAAGAATCCATATTAATGGTCATTCATGGAACCATAGTGAACCACTCCAAAAAAGCAAATGCCCATGCATGTTTGAGGAGTTTGATTTAAAAGTATAAGGCCTAATGTAATATTTCATCAGTTTCACAACTGTCTTCCTGATACTCTGTTTAATTTAGCCAAATTAATCTAACAGCAGGTCCTATGTGAGAGCAAAAGTGAATGGAGTTTTGCCTTGAGTACAATATGAATGTATATTTTGTTTGCAGTGAAGCTGGGTGCTAAAGTGTCTTCTCTGAGCCCAGGCCCCACTTGCTGTATAGTGAGACCTTAAGACTGACTGTGTTTGAAACAAGTGTGTGTGTCTGGATAAGAATATGAAAGCAGCTCTGAAGAGCCTGGTTACTGATAGGTATAAAGCAAAATTTCTGCCAGATACCTGCAGCTTCTCCTAAACCTGTGAATTGAGGACATTATGGGAGTTAACATTAGTTGAAGTCTCAAGGAGTTTTCCTGAGAGTTTTCCTGAGTACAGGAAACATGAGCTGATGTGCCTTTCAGCCAACTACTCTGTATCAACTTTTGTTGTTGTGATGGTAACTTTTCTTTTTTTTTTAAGTTGAAATCTTTGATGCGGCCACCAAAGTCAGTGAGAGACAGACAGGACCAAACAAAGAAGAGAATTTCCGCAACCAAACCCAGTAAACACATTGCCAACCAGAATGTTGCAGGGAAGACACAACACAGCTCTTCATCGGGCTTCACTGAGCCTTCAGACTCAAATTTGCCTCCAGACCCTGCCCTGAAGGAATGGAAACAAGTAGGTGAAACCAAAGACACGCTGATACTAAACCCCTCCCGCAAAAACTCAGCAGGTGTTCTGTTCAGGCAGTGTATTTATGAGTCTGAGGGAACTGTTTCTTCATAGGAAAACAGTCATTCTAAGGAGTATATTAGATACCTATTAGTTTATTTGGATGCTTTTTGTAGACCAGGTAATAAAGGCTTGGAATTTTATACCTTAAAAGTAAAATTCACCTGGTATTTTCTTTTCTTAGCCGTTAGGAGGAGGAAACTGCTCAGTAGGAAATGGGTTTGCCTGCCCTCATGTGGTTGGATCTGTTGGTAGATAAGTGGTTGTTGGTTTAAACAGGTCAGACTGCAATTGTTGGTGAGATAAAGCACCTTTTTCTGGATGTGCTTTTGGGAGCTGAATGCTGAAATAGCCCAAAAAAGCAACTCAGCTCCTGAGACCTACAGGCAGATTACTCAGAAGTGGGAAGTTTTTGTCCTCTGGCTGTTCATTTCACCTCGAATATCAGAGCCAATATAGAGCTTTTGTTATACTGTAATGTCTTAGCCCAAAAGAATATGCTTCTGAAAGGAAGGAAAAACCCCAAGACCTATGTGTTTGCTCAGATGTGTTTTCTCCATGTACTGTGGGGCTTCTGGTGTGGCCAGGACTTGAGACAGCCACAGCCTGTCAGTCTTCCCCTACTATCAGTCCTCACTTGCTTGAGTTTGCTCTTTATAGATCCTTGACATTCTGTGGAGTGATCCAAGAAGCCAAAATGGCTGTACACCAAACAAGTGTCGAGGAGGAGGCTGTTACTTTGGTCCTGATGTCACTGCCAAGCTGTTTGAGAGGTATAATCTGAAGATGCTCATTAGGTCTCATGAATTTAAGCCAGAAGGTTATGAGATCAGTCATGATGGGAAGGTAAGATACTTCCATGTAAAGTAGAATTTTCCTGTGAATTTCACAGGAACATCCACAGTAGATTTGTCTGCAAAATTTATTAAAAAAAAAAAATCCAGTCACTTTGTTAAACTGGGTTTGGAGGAACTTCACCCTAGATAGATGTTTCAACAAATCACTGAGTTCCGAGTAAGAAAATTCTTTACGGCTTTAGGGAGTGGGGACAAATTTATTACTTACATGAAAACAAATGAACATCAACAAAATCGCCCACAAGAGTTGTGTGTAAATACAGTTAAAGAGATGCTCTAAGGCTATAGAAGTCTTTAATTTACTCTTTTGGCCCTGCTTTCTAACATGCTGTATTGGGAGGCCAACAAGAATCCTGAAAACCAGGTCTGTCTTAGAAAGAGGTTTCTGTTAAGCAGCATGTTGTATCTCACCGCTCTCTGATGCCTGACAGGTCAAATATAAAGGCCTAAAGCTCTGACTCAAAAGGAAAGTGCAATTTGGTGAATTACATAGTTTTATGTGTAGACACATAATTTTGTTACCTGGAATTTTTTCTCAGATCAGTTTCAGAAATAAGTGTCAAGAAGAGCTGTTCTGGCCAATCCAGTTTCTTTATTTCCTGTGTCAGGTTATCACCATATTCTCTGCCTCTAACTATTACGAAGAGGGCAGTAACCGGGGCGCTTACATCAAGCTGAATCCCGAGCTGATCCCCCGGTTTGTGCAGTACCAGGTCAGCAAGTTCACGCGCAGGCAGAATCTCCAGCAGAGGTAAAGCTGTGTGTTGCATGCAGTGAGCGTGGACTCAGCTCACATGTGAGTGTGCCTGCCGCAAATCTAGAGCTTGACTGAGTAATTGAACAGGCATCCATTTTCCTTGATTCTCACTGGTTTTCTATTTTACAGTTTAAATTAATACAGTAGAAAAAACATGTTCTAAGTGCTTAACTTGGTTTCCTGAGAAACTCCCAAAGGTAATTAGCTGAGGTAAACAGTTAGAACAGACAATTGTCAGGGACTCATAAATGGCCTGCACCTGTCTGCTTTAAGGCTGCAGTGTTAAGCTGGACAAATCCTGTTATGAATTGAGTCTCAAAAGTTTATCATGACAGCTTTGCCATGCCTAGTAGTGTGGTCAGATTACTGAAGGAAAGCAGTTTAGAATTACCTGCATAAACTCAATTATCTCATAAACTCAGATTATTTTTATGGAGCATTGTTGGTTTTGTTTGTTTTGTGGTCGTCGTCCATCCCCCCCGCCCCCGAATGTTGTCTTATGTGTTCTAGTGTGTTTTGGGTCATCCTACTTAAATATACTATACCCTAAACATACTACATGTTAAAGGATGTAAAAATTTTATAATGAGTGTTGAAAAGCATAAAATGATAGAGGACTTTAATCCTTTAATAATCTGCTGATTTCTTTTCCTCCTAGGGTAGGTACAATTGAATCATCTGCCTTAAAGTCTTTACGAGAGAAGATTTATGCTCACAAGTCTGAACTCACCAGTGCTTTTGCACAATATGATGTCAATGGCACAGGTACTAGTTCCTCTCTGTCCAGTTGCCACCATGGGGAAAACAGCTTCCATGCGTGTGGGAGGCAGAGGGGACAAACCCCATGGAGATGAGTCTTGCCTGCCTGCCAGTGTCAGGCAGAGGGCAGAAGAGCTGGTTGACCTTGTTCTTCATGACCACAGAAGAGGATGGGCATTGGGAAGGGCTTAGCCCCAAACACCTTGAGGGGATGAAGCTTGAAGTAGGAAAAAGAAAACTGAAAGATATAGGCAAATACAGAAGTTATGTTTGCTGTTGGGTAGAAAGTTTGAGCAGCAAATCCAGTTCCAGAAGCTCAAAGGTCATCACCACCTTCAGAATATGTCAGACAGGGAACTGAGGTCTCAGGTAGAGGGGAGGAATGGGTCTCCTGAGTCTGAGAAGTATCTGAGGAAAGTTGCCTGCCTATACCTCTGGCAGACACACAGCCTGCCTATGCCTCCAGCAGACACACACACACCCCTCAGCTGAAGAAAAGTCAGTGCTAAGTTAATAGATGAACCTTTTATGTAGAACCAAGAAGTTGATTTCTGCCACAAATACAGCTTTTCCTTGTGATGGCTTCTGACTTGACTGTGTCCTTGCCAGGGCACTCAATAACATGATGTTTCTTTGGCCACTGAACAGCTGTTTCGCATATTTCTGTCTGGTTGAGTTTTCAGCCACATGTCACTAATTGCACCTCAGCTGAAACCTGAAGTACTCTTCATGGCATAATCTGGCTTTCTCAAAAGGTGTTAAAACATGCTGAACATCATAACAGCATGACAGCTTTGTGGCTGGAAGGGACCTGTGGAAATGCCTAGTCCAACCCCACCCTTTGTTATGAGGGCTTTTAGCCCAGAGTTCAGAGAAAATCCTTTTGTTTTGTAACCCTTTGTGCTGGTGACTGATGTGTGCTGTGTCCTGTACTTTTAACCATGACCTGACCCCTTCTGGCAGGCAGGATTTCTGTCAACGACTGGGCTGCAGCGATGGAGTCTGTCCTACAGCTGGACCTGCCCTGGAGGATGCTGCGGTCTCAGTTAGCACAGATGAACCCAGATGGAGAAGTTGACTTCATGTCATGTTTTTATGATTTGAAAATGGGTCAACCTATAAAAGAGGTAAAGAGGAAAACACTTCCCTGCAGTTCTTGGAGGAACAACTTTTGGTGCAAACTGAAGCACAAGACAGTGGTTTGGCCCAGCAAGTAGAAATCTACATCTGAACTAGCTGCTGAGCTTCCTTTTATAGTCACTGGAGGAAAATGAGCACTGCTAGGGTACGAATCGTCATTCCCTGCTAAGGTAGAAGCTTAAAATAGGTTGGATGAATCACATGCTAGAACTGCTTCTTAACTTTCTGTTGGCTCTCGAGGGCGTTTAGATAACGAAGCTGAGGAGATGTGACAAATCCTGCCCAGAGCACTCAACCCTTACTCTTTGAAATGAGCTTTTTAAGCAAGCTCCAGAGGCAGTTCAGGCTCCTGTGGGAGGAAGTCATATTTGCTGATGGACTTCTAGATGTTTTTAATGGTATCTGAGGTCACTTCTACAGAGCCCAGTTGTTACCAAATGGCTGCACAGTGCTTTGGTACAGAGGTATCACCATAATTTTCCTAAACAGCAGGATCCATTCACATCTGTACAGTGAGTGCTTCGTATGAGTGCATGGTCTACACCATATTCCCTAGATTATCCAAGATTATTTCCACAAATAATTACTGAAGGTAGGAGGTGTGCAGGGCTCCCCCTTGCCCTGCCATCTGAAAGTGACAGGTTTTCTCTGCTTAGTCCTCAGAGCAGACACAGAAGTGTCATTCCAGAGAATTCAAGCCTAAAGTTTTTTTTAACATTTGACAAGTTAAACTGGGAAAATGGAAATTGGATAATAGATACTCTGTTGGTTAATTTAACCAAGATCTGAATTGCTTCTTGTATGTGATTTCAAAACCAGGCTCAGCCAGCTTTGGCAGAAACACTGTGCAGATACAGAAAGGATCTGGAGATCATCTTTAACATCATTGACAAAGATCACTCAGGTAAGTCCAGGTAACTTGACTGTGTCAGCTCTAAGAAGCCTATACCAATTACCTTTTCCCACTGTGTTTCTTCCCTAAGGCTTCTAAACATAGAGGAACCAGAGGTGATGTCATTTCTCCAGTTTGGTGGAAACTATTTTAAGCAGTCAGTCTGCAATCATATAAGGGACAGTGCAGAGAGCCTAACAAGAAAAGATTCTCACATACCCCAGCTCCAGTATTGGCTTCACTCTTTTGGGGCCCTTTTCTCCCTTCCACTCTTACTCTTTACTGCTTTCTCAATTCCACTGTCAAAAGCATTCAATCATTACCTGAAGTAATAATTTGTGTCAATCATGGAAGCACTAACCCCACCACGGTAGGCAGGTAACTTTTTTGCAGTGAAGGAGTACGCTTGTGTGTGTTTATGCAGGAGGGGGAAACAACACTGCCAAAAGCAACCTATATTCTGTCTCCTTTAGGTTTGATTTCTCTTGAGGAATTCAGCCAGACATGGAGACTCTTCACTTCTCACCTGGGCATTGATGTACAGGATGACTCCATTGACAAGTTAGTCCTCAGCATAGACTACAACAAAGATGGCCACATTGATTTCAATGAATTTTTAGAGGCCTTTCATGTTGTTCACAGACTTGAGAAAAAGGCAACCTCCTGAAAAAGCAGAACTTCCTGTTGGTTGTCTTGGAAGCTCAGCTTGCTGTCATTAGTCATAAAAGGACTGCTCAGTAGGGTCACTGTGCAAGCCTTTATTTAGCCCTTCCAGGATGATCTGTACCTGCTAATAATGGACAGAGGAGATGAAAACCCACACTTACAGTATTACTGTGTCACTGCCACACACTGCCAGGACCTTTCAATTTACCCCCTCTTCTTGGTGGCATCTCCCCTATCAATCTAATCCCTGAAGATTGCCAAGGTCATGCCTACAGCTGTGTAGGAAGAGAGGATTTGGTATGTGTCTGTCAGCAGTCCTTAGTGACAGCTGGGAGCATTGATCACCATAAGGAACATATCAGACCCACCCTGGTGATGGAACAGGCACAAAGAGGCTGGCTGTGGGGTGTCCATTGCAGGAGTGAAAAACATCTGGTTAAAACGGGTAGTTCTGTGTTTAATCTTGCTCTTTGCATGATGCAGAGAAAATCATTCCAGATCAATCTCCTACCCTTCCAAAAGTTTCCACAACTTAAGAGGATTGTGGTTGAAAGGTGTTTACACTTGCATTAAATTTCCTCTTGCCTCCAGTTACTTTTCCCCGCATTTGTTGGGATTTGGAGCTATGAAACAATCATAACTGTTTCTGAGATGGAGCCAGGCTCTCCATGATGGTGCTGAGCAACAGGAAAAGAGGCAATGGGCAGAAACTGATGCACAGGAAGTTCCATCTGAAGATGAGGAAGAACTTCTTCCCTGCGCAGAGACTGAGCACTGGAAGAGAATGCCCAGAGAGGGTGTGGAGTCTCCCTCACTGGAGATATTCAAGAAGCATCTGGATGTAGTCCTGTGCTATGTGTTATGGGATGACCCTGTCTGAGCAAGGAGGTTGGAGCAGATGATTTACTGTGGTCTCTTCCACCATGACCCATTCTGGGATTCGATGATTCCATGCAAACTTGTCACCTTAATGGAAGCTAAATTCACAGCATGTTAATGCAACACATGATAGATCACAGAATAAAGCTTTAGCTTTCTGAGCAATGCCTGAGTGGGGTGTCTCTATGCATTTGATGTTTTGGTACCCTGCCCTGATCACCATAGAACACTGTTCCTGAAGATGAACTGGGTTTCTTGTAAACACATTTTCATACTACTAAGTCTAAATATTCTTGCATATAGTTAAACATAAGTTCTTTACCAAGAGAAAGCAAGCAAGAAATTCTGAAATTGAGGTTTTGGAAGGCAGCCAAGATGGAAGACTCTTGCACTCACATTCCTGTCTCCTTTCCCTGACTGCAAGTCAATATTCCCATATCCTGCCAATACTATCAAGTCCCAAGGGGGAGAAGTCAGGAGATCTGGACCTACTTCTCTTGCATCTTCCCCTCTGAAAGCAACATCAGGTCAGGAGCTTTTTGGTAAGTATTACCTCATTCAGCCTCAGTAAATCCAATGCACATAAAGTGCTTTTTGGGTAGGAAAAAGTTCCAACCTAGTCCCTCTTCAAATTTTAATAGCTAAAGATGAGCTAAGTAAAGCAGCTTGGTTTCATTTAATAGAAGTGTTGAAAGTACAAAATAAGCACTCTTCCAAGTTTATCATCCCAGAATGTAACAGCAGCCTAAGCTTAAGGCACTGCTGTCTCTCTTAAATCTTATTTTCTACTATTAAATACAGAACACTTTTCCAGAAGCATTTTGTAACTTGACAGATGAATGAACAAACATTCACACACTTATTTCTACTGTCTTGGGGGAGGAGAAAGAAATGTCTTTAATAGAACAAACAAAATTTACAGTAAAACTTTAATGGCACTGGTAATACATAATGTGTATTTATAGCATACAGTTATTCTGATCTATGCACTGTGATGATCAGTCCCACCTTATTCCAGTGGAGTGACAAAAAGGCTCCACTTACACTGGCCAAGTACTACTGTGTGATGGGATCTTGTTCCTCTGCTGGCTTCCATGCAGTGGGTGTGAAGTGACAAGGTGGAACTGGACACTGCAGCACTGGAGTTCCCCTTTGCCACCTGCCCCAGTAAAGAGAACAAAGCCAGGCTGTACAATGAGACATGGGAGCTCTGAAGGATGGCTGGCAGCCTCCAGTGTGCATGTTCCCGACTAAGGACACACTCCTGAAGCTGGCATGAAGGGGATTGGCCTGAAGGGATCACTTCCTGAGAGGGGATGCCAAGGTACAGTTGGAGCACAGCTTCACTGAGCAGGCAGTGAGAGCCTTCTGGGGATGCACGACTGAGGTGTGAGAGGAGCTGAATCATTGAGCCAAAGCAAACAGCGCTGTCCTGTCAGCTGCTGGTGACACAAAGAGCCCCCTGACAGAAGGGGAGTGACAGGGAGACTTATTGTGAAACACCTAAGGCTGGGAATAAATACCACTTGAGACTGAAACTGGGAGTGGGAAAACACCCTGCTGCTGGTACTTAAATCCAAACTGTTTGAGCTGAAGCTCTTCTTCTATAACCCCCATCCTTAATCCCTTTTTTAGTCATGATTCTATGCAGCAGCTGCTTAATATTCCAGATGTGAGCAGTCCTTTAAGCCTGAATCAGCCTGCAGATGAATGCCAAGCTCTCACCCTACAGCTACAGATGCCACCACTGGTAGCATCTCTCTCCTGCCTTCTGGGCAACTCTGCTCCTACCTGCTGTCCACTCCAAAAAGTGCCCAAGGTTGGACTTGGACTGACTCAAGCTCCCGCATCACTCAAGGGCCTGGCTACTGCCAGAGGGGTGACACATTCCCACAGTGTCCCATGCCCACATGGGGCAGGCCAGGTGTTTCACTACCCTACAGAAAGTGGCTTCTCATTTACAGGGCAGCTAAGGACTGTGTGGCTCATCTGCACCTTCCAAGAAAAAGCAGAACTCTTTCCCTTCAAAAGAAGACTGCAGTTAGCAGGAGAGAAGCCAGATAAACTCTGTATTCCACCCATTCCGTTTTCACAGTTACCTGTGGGACCAGCAGCTGAGGGAGATCAGTGATGCTTTTGATGTGCCTGCAAGTAATGCAAGTTGGCCTTCCACTGACCTTGTGTTTGTACCACCCTGCACACCAGATACCTAAACTCTTCAAATTACCACATAAATAATTTCCAACTGCCTGCATTCCACATGGTAATTAACTGTGATCATCATGAATATACCATAACCTAGGTCATACTGTGAATTTGATATTAAAGACACCAATGACACTCCCATTTAAAAACAAAGAACTGTTAAGGGGTGCCCAGGTATGTTAGGCCATACATTTAATTGCTTTAGACTTCAATGAAGCTTCATGGAAAACTAACATCAGCTTTCTTGTTTCTGAAAACAAATTCACACAGTAGGAAAAAAAAAATTACAATTCTGAGAAAAAAGTCATCTTGCATCTCTCTCAATCTACGATTCAAGAAGAAAAGCAAAAATAACTGCTACTACTTTTTGTATGATACCACACAGAATAAAAAAACATCACCTTGCTCTTTTTGTGCTTATGCTCTGCACTGTCACATCTGCTTAAGCTAGAAAAAAGATTTTAATTCCTTTTAAAGGGAAACAAGTCAAGTGAGCTCTCACAATACATATGAAAAGTTAAAAAACCCAAACCAACCAATAACAAAGGCAAACTCTTACAAAACAGGCACCACACCAATAAAATAACTTCCACACCCAAGTGCTAATTGTATCTGAACTGTCACTTTATACTGACCGCTGCACAGGCCCACGGTTCCCATGGTGGTTAACACAGGGCTCTGGACTACCAAACTCCTCTGGTCTCTGAAAAAAAACATTAAACCACCTCACACTAAAGCCTCCTATACCTACACTCTCTTGAGCCAGTTCCCAGATACTGCTACAGCAGCAGTGACTGCATAGAGGGACAGCAGGCAGGAAGTCATGGCCTTTGGAGCTCAGACCTCCTGGGACCATGAAGGCTGCCAAATGAGACAGGACATTACTTCTACTGGAAACACAAACCTCACTCTCAAAAGCACCACACACTTATTAAAAAAAATAAATTAAATCGTATACAAATGGCACCTGATTTTTACAGGTCTATCTACTCTTTTCCCCTCTACCTGGCAAGACAGAATTGCTCTGATCTTTTCTGCTCACATGGCAGCAGTGCAACTGAGAGCCTGTCTGTGGCCATGGGATGCTGACTTTCCTAAGCTGTTAGCCAGATGCTGACGCGGCCATGGCAAAGCCAGCAGCACAGGCACAAGGAAAACCACAGCCAGTGCCTGGGGCAAGGCAGGGTTTTCCTCTCCAGAGGCTGCCTACCTCTGTTTTCAGTTTCAATGGCCACAGAGTGATTTCCATGCAGGACACACCTACTCCCTGCAGCATCTCAGAGCTTCCAACTGACAGCATTAACCTGGGAACTGTTTGCAGGGAGACTTCCAGGCAGCCCAGCCCCTAATTACATGAGACCACTGTGACTTCAAACTAAAAAGAAGAAAAAGAAAAAATGGAAAAGGAAAAAAGAAAGAAAATTAAAAAAAAAAAAAAAACAAAAACCAAAAAAACCCCAAAAAACCAAACCAAACCAAACAAAAAAACCCAAAGACGAACATCAAAGCCTTCTATAATCTCATGCTACACTGGAAAAGCCACAATTATGCCATTCTTAACTCTGAGGCTGTTTGAGAGGGAAATGATCAGGAGACTTCGAAAGGGTGCTCAAGTGGAATAGGTTTATCTTGCTCCATTCAGAGGAAAGGATTACAGGCATAAAACTCTGTCACACTGGAAAAGCTGGAGTCTTGAGATTTTGTCTCCAAAGTCTTGGGGATGCAGGGAAGAAAGCTATTCACATTAAAGACAGATGTGGCTTCCTGACAGAGGCTATCCTCTCAAATTAGTGGATACTGTAGGATGTTTGTCCCTACTGGCATTAGCCCTGCACTGACTAGGTGCAAATGAGAAGAGAATCAGGATAAAAGTATATTAGAAATGTCATGTTATTTCAAGTTATTCTTACTCCTCTAATTTACATTTCCCTGGATGTTTCACACTGTGCATTAGTGATTCACAGTGATGTACATTTACACACAGCAGGAGAAAAATTAATGAATTCCATCGCTTCCCTTATTTGTGAGACTCTGTGCCCGCGATGCAGCTCCCTCGTTTTATTATGCCTTTTGATCTCCACAAAGTAATCTGCTTTGCCCTTGGCAGAATTGTATAATTCTTGCTAATTTAATACAAATTACATTTATGCACTTTGGGCAGAATAAGCCTCATTATTTGTTATTTCTTGCATACTCTCCTACAACCAGGCCAAATTCCAGCTCCCTGTCCTCAGCAGTAGGTGTGCACAGAGCATCCCCAGCAGTGCCAAATGCTCAATGAGTGCATGGCACACACACAGGCAGCAACCAACCAAGGGGTTCGTGACAGTGAACTGGGGAGGAAGAGCCTCTGAGCCTTCCCTCCCATGTGAGGCATCACTTACTGCATTGCACAGCCTGTGCTGGGCAGGAAATCGTGTAAATAAATAATTATGGCTTTTGTTAGGTAAGTCATGGTGCCATAGGCTCCGCTGGGAGCACTGTCATAAAAATAGTGGCAAATTCCCGTGGCTGCGTCTTTCTCCAAGATACTACCAGTAGCTCCAAATGATTTCTGTAAAGACACAAGCAAAGAAGTAGAGCAATGTTAGGCATGCATGCTTATTTATTGAAAAAAACCCCCACCACATTATGATTTTTTATTTGAAAATGAAAGCAATTTTTATTTGAACAATGAAAGCAATTCTCTTTCCCCTCATGAAAACCTTAATCAGGATTACTATAGGGCCCACATGACTTAGTTGGATCAGTGGAAGCAAATGAAAAACATATAACTTCATGGATCTTTGTCCTGTGGGGGGAATGGGTGGGATTACTCAAATATTGGTAATAGTAATGCCTTGATAAAGCAGAACGTCACTTCAATCTATCCTTGTACTTCAGAGCAAGTGAGCCACTACAATTTTATTCCCTTTAAATCTCTCACAATTCTTACATTAGTTTTCCCAAATATATTTCCAGAAAATAATTAAGTGATTTGGTCTGTTTTTGTCAGAGACCAAGGAGGAAGAGCCAGGACAAAATCAAGTTTATCACGCACATTAAAAAAAGAGCAGGAGATAATTTTGAAAGGAGGAGGCTTCCCCAGTGCCCTTTGAGCTCACCAGCTCCTGCAGAAACAGGTCATTGGCCATGTGCACGATTCTGTCCACGTGGATGATGCCCCCAATGCTGTTCACCTCGATGTCAGAGAGGAACGTCAGGACGAGAATAGCTTCCACCAGGAGCTGCCTGTACTCGGGCTGGGGGACGTGGTTTAGCACTGACTCCACGTGCACTGCAAACTTGATTTCGCACGGGGTCATCTGGCAAGTTTAGTGGAAATGGAAAGACAAACTGACAAATCCAAAAGACTAGCTCCTTACATCCTGCAAGCACTGAAACATATGCTCCTCTCCACACATGGGGGCAGACTGACTGAAGGGAACAAAATGTTTGTTGTGCAGCTTTAGCACTTACAGAAAGTTTTCGTGTTGCTAGACCTGATTCTGCAAACAGTTACACAACGTCCAGAAACCTGCTCCAGCCCTGCAACACACATATCTCACTTACATACAGTGCTGCTGATGCTTAGCTGGCACGTTAACTCATTGCTCCTCAGGCTGTGGTCTCGCACACTCTGCTTGTACATATCTTTCTGGCATTGCAGGTGAGTTGCAAAGCCAAACTTACTGACAAGTTTTAAAAACAACCACCTGCTTAGAGGGGAGATTTTTAAATAACCCCTTTGTTTTGCCATGAAGGAGTATCACTGTTCTGTTTGCAGAGCAGCTTAATTTGCACTGGCATGGCTCTGGGGATGTTATGCTGCCTAAGGAAGCTTGTGCTTATTTTATTCAATTACTTTAAACAGCAAAATTAGATACTGTCCAGGTCTGACAGGCTAAAAATAGAAGTCTCTTTATCTACACAATAGGGATAAATAACACTCTCCTTTCTGAAAAAAAAGCCACAAAGCCCAGCATTTAAATTTGACAGAAAATTCAAGCTCCTCTCTTCAGTTATCACAGTTCCTCAGAAAAGAAAGAAGCCAGAGACAAATCTGAGGGAAACAGTCAGGAAAACAGTCATGGCCACACAAGCATCACTTTTGCACTGATGGATTACTATTCACAAACGTTTGTTTGATAGATGTGAATTCAAAATTTGCAAGAGCACCTAAAGACAGTATCCAGCTAAGAAAAAAAATGCAAGAAAATATTATGGATTTAAAGAGCCAAAGCTTTGGTTAGAAACAATCATCCATAACTGGTATTTACTTTTGAGACTGTGAAACCAAAATACCCTGCCTGCAGTTGCAGCATGTGAAAAAAAAAGGTGGCAAGCAACATGTCTGCTTTATTCCAACAAGTCTGTGCTGCCTCACCTTCTCCCCAAAGGGCTGCTGTCAGCCACCCTCTCTGGAGCCTCCCAGTGGGCACAGGGAGGCCACTGGGGGACAGTAAGGGTGTGCAGAAGGCAGGCTCAGCAAAGGGAAAACTTGTCTCCTTCCGAGGCCTGCCTGGTAGGAATTTATCTGCACAGACCCAGGGAAGCTGGAAGAGGTGCTGAGTTCAAAAGTAAAACCAAGGATCTGTAACAGAGGCCCTGCTGTATCTTACACTGTCAAACCATACATTCAGACATGTGGCTAGAAAATCATGGGCATTGTACTGTACCTCTCTGGTAGTTGAAGAAGGAAGGACATACCCATCAATGGACAGACCATGGCACTGAAACATTTCAAGAGTGAACAGAAATTACAGTTCTTGCAAGTCAGTCTGAGAGTTCTCTGTTCTAAGCCAACTTTCAGTTAGGGAAAAAGAAAAAATCAAAGCAAAAACCCCCAAATGACACAAAAAGCCCTGTACAAAAATATTATTTTATCCTTCCTGAAGAAGTTGTTATGTAACTGGCAAAGATTAGAAATAGCCTGACATGACACACTAGAGCATGCTGTGCTCCAGCCCAGCTAACGAAGCAGAGCACTTCAGGAGCCACTACAGCAAAAGCACACAAAGGAGGGAAGCAAATCGATGGGAGCATTCTGCTGGAAGGGATTTGGAAATAAAAGATAATACAAAAACAAGACAACAGACCACAAAAGCAAGAATCTTTTTTCATTTTTGCTAGAGCAACATTTAGTTATGTGTTTCAGATCCAGGACACCGCACCTCAGGATGTCAACCACTGGGGGAGAGAAATAACAAGTGGTATAAAGAAAACAGTAACAAAACCTAAATGGTGAAAAGGCAGGTTAAGGAGGAACATGTGAGGTACAGAAACACAGCAAAAAGAGGAGACAGATTTTATGAACAGTCCAAAGAGATTTTAAGAATGAAATATTAAAGACAAGCACAATTCATTTTAACAGCCAGAAAAAACATACAGTTACTCCCAGCTATTACATTAGGTCAGAAGTGATGCTCACTCTACTGGAAGATCCTATTAGTAAACAGTCAAGAGGTGATATATGATTTGTCTTGGCTGACATGAACACTAACAGCTTCAGTGTAAGGGATTTTAGAAGGACAAACCAGCCTAAACTGATGATGGACTCTTTCCCCAACTAAGCAAGCATGAACAGCTCAGTGCTGCAAGGTGCCAAATGCTGGCCTGTATCCAGCAAAGCAGAAAAACAGGTGCATAATCACTTTGAAGTAAGTTAAATTTGTAATTCCCCTTTCCTTCTTCTGGGAGAGGTGCTTTTTTGTTTTACATTTCTATACCACTGATATCCTGATATGCCTTTTCACTTAAAACCAAGCTAACAAGCAAAAAAGGTTAAGAATGCCATACAGCTCAGAGACCCAGCACGAGGTCTCAATATATTCTGGAAAAGTTAGAGCAGTTTCCCACTTCATTTCTCCCAGCCTTTCTGACCTGGATCACAGAACTGCATTTCACTGCAGTGCCCTTTAGGTGCACTGACAATATGCATTAGGCCAGGGGATGCACAACAGGCAGTGGTGGAATAGAATCATTCAGCCAAAATTCAGCATTGGTGGTTTCAGAGAAAAACACACTTTCAAAGAAACACATGAACTTGTGTTAATGGAGCCCTTTTATGTTCAAGAGGCACCCTTCTACCAGTGATTCTGGTTTCCACCTGTCGACCAACTTCCACTCCAGGCAAGATGCCACCCCTGGACCACCATCTTCCTGAGTTACAGTTTGCTTGCTTCCTCCACAGCAGTCAGCTTACCTTCTGAAGGATTTTCCAGACTTTCTCATAAAAACCAACAGGAACTCTGTTAATAGCACCATCAAGCCTCCTTCTGCGCAGCCACTGCCCTTTTCTGTCACCCCAGCTCATGTCTCCGCTGGAGCCAGTTGGAGAAGTACTGGTGGGAGATGATGGAGTACTGCTCCTCTGTAAGGACATTAAAGCTTTGGTTAGTTGCTTTTTACCATCCTAAGTGCCACTACTGTACACATTGCTGTTGTAATGCTACCTCAGAACCAGGGAAAAAAATACAGGCCTTGGTGTCATACAGGACGATTGGGTGGGACTGATCCTTCATCCCCATCTCTCCCCTTTGCAACAAGCTTAATTTCTCAAGTACTTCCATCATTGCTCAACAAAACAGGCAAGCATTTCAACATGCTGAACCCATGTCAATTTCACTGCTTGGTTTAAAACACCTGACTATTTTAACAAGCATGAGCTGCTTCCAGGACAGTGTCACTGCTGTGCAATGTGGGGAGATCTGCAGGTAGGTCTGATTCACTTGGACATGGAGCTTGGTGTCGCTATACGCGATATGGTCGCGCAGAGTAACGACAAGGACTCCTCTGGCTGACAGCAAAGAGAAGCCACTTTATTGTGAGAGCGAGCCACTTTTATAGTGTGGATCACAGATGCAGAGAGGAATGGCTGTCCATTGGATAGTAGAAGAAAACAGAACGTTCTCACGGATCGTGAGAACTGTTTTTCCTTGTTTTCCAAAAAACACCAGGTGCTTAATCTTGTGGATTCCTTTCTGTTTTTCCCGAGGTTTATCACCCTGGGAAGACTCAGGCAGGAGCAGAGAAACTGTCTCGGGCCTGGGAAAGATTTTCTTTAGCATGAGAAAGGAAAAAGGCCTCAGGCCTTTACAATTTTCAGCCTGGGGCTTCAATGGGGTCCAGAGCTTGGTGTTGTAAAAGTATCAAGGGGTTCATAAGTCCAGCAAGAGAGGCCTTCACGCAAAAGCTCTATTGAAGTAAGTAGATTAAAAATTGGCTTAATGAAACTACAAAATCATCATGCCTGCCCCTCTGTATTAGTCCTGTTTTCTTTACTACCCTTGTTGCTCTATTATTTTACTCTACCAGGTCGGGACACTAAATTAGGAAGCAAATAATTTTCAAAGCTGGGGCAATACCACCAAATTGCTCTTGTGATTTCCACACATGCAGTCTGCCCATTCCTTGCACTCCCAGAGACTGTGCTCTTCTGTGTTCTTGTCTTAGGTTGCAATGCAAGATGTAACCAGAAGTATGTATTCTATTACCATCTATTAAAACTAGGTGGGGCAGTGATTTTTATCTCTTCTATGACCCATCCCTCATAACTCCAGGTGGGATACAGTCTGTTAATGGGCCATCTATTAAAATCAGGTAGGGCAGTGTTCCATATCTCTTCCAAGAGATCCTCCCTCCAGGGAGGTACCTTCTGTTAATGGCCCATTAAGTCCCAGTGCATGACTGATAAAATTACATCATCCCATTGTGAGATGCTCCACCAAAGGGGAGGAGCCAAGCATTCCCACCTGGATATAATCTGAGATTTGTAACACCACAGACAGCCTTTTTCCACTAGATTCCCAGAGGAAGACCAGAACCTTCTAGATCACCACAGGACCTTGGGTGTCAGGTTATATTCTGAATTCTGACTCTACTGCAGTTTATTTTAATTTTCCTATTAAATTGTAGTTCTGACTTGGGATCTCCCACTGGTTTGCTTTCAAACCAGCACTCCTTCCTTTTTGATACCTGTTACTTTCAGCCCAAAAAGGACTTTACTGAAACTGCCATCTTAAATCCCCTTATCTCCAAGTAAGATGCCACCTGTAATAAGGAAGGAGGAAAATGACTGTGAACTGCATGTTTGGAAAGTGCAGGCTCATAAACTCTACATAGCCAAGCTCTGCAAAAAAAAAAAAAAAAAAATCCCCAGCAAACAGTCATTTTCCACTGCTACTAGTGTCCATGGAGGCATACTTGGTGTTCCTTTGATGTTCCAATGCTTGCTGTTCCTTTCCACTGCAAACTGACTGTGACAGACAGAACTTCCTGCTCTGTAGCTGTGTTTTTCAGGCATTTGGGAGGTGTGCCATTGACAGGAAGTCTGAAGTTGCAGACAGTGAGAGCTTAAGAAGAGCTACAGTTCTCTGCCTTGAAAGAAGATGATTTCTTGAAGAGATACCCATGCAACCCCTGTTTCAGCATCTTGATTCTGTTCCTCACTGTCCAGAAGCTGTCAGTATTTATAGACACTACATTACTTTTACATGCTGAAGACACCTGTAACAATCCACTATTGTAGTAGCTTGTATTGTATTTAGCAAGTAGCTAAATCTGCTATAGTACATTATCAGCTACAACTGCTTAAGCTTCAGAACTAAGTGGATCTAAATGCAAGACTCAACATCTATTAGAACATTACTAATGAGAATGGGTTCCCAATGGAGACAAGACAAAGAGGTAGGGTTTGAAAACAAGGTTTTAGGCAGGAGAAGACAGAGGAGGTGTCTAGAGCTGAGACCCTTGCACACAGACACACACAGGGTGAAGAGCCAGGTTTTACCGTGGAACCAAACATGCTGCTGGACATGGAGTGCCCCTCATGAAAGAACTGTGAAACAAAACCAGACACCAACATCAGACAGCCAGGAGAACAGAACACAGACAAGGTTAGGTAGCACACAGGTGCAAAGACAAGAAATATGGAATAACCTCAGGTACTCAGGGAAAAATTGCAGCAACCCTTGTGTGCTGCACTTCAGCTGATACCAGGGCAGCTGCTGCTGATTCTCAGCATCACCATGAGGCAGAGCCTGTTTGGCAGCCCATGCCATCCATGGAGCTCCCAGCATGGCCAGCACAAACCATCAGTTTAAAATGCAAGCAAAAGCTTTTCTGTGACTTGGGGCCAAGATAAAAACCAAACGCCCTACTTCCATTCCTCATTTGCTGCAATCCCATCTGCTTCTCTTCACATGAGAAGGTCATCTTGCTGGAGAGACAGCAGGCTGCCAGCCAGATGGGTAGCACTAAACAAAATGCTGCAAGGCAAATTTTTTGCTGAAATGTGGATGCAGCATCTCACATCCTTTTTCTCTAAATACCCACCCCAAGCCATGCCTTCACATTCAATGTTAATGGTTCTGAATCAAGAAAGAACAGCCACAAAACAGGGAGCTGCAGTTGCTCAACACTTCCAGAGATATTAGTACAAGTACTTTAAATATTCCTAATAACAACAAAGTGTATCCTGCAGCACCCCACCAACCACCTGGCAAAATGACATTATATTAGCTGCTAGTCAACATTAGCTGCTAGGCAATAATTCAGAGAATCCAGTGAGATGTGGCAGGAAGCAGCAGGAAAGGCAAAGTGTGTGTGTGTGAGGGGGAGGTACAAAAATAAGCCCAGCCAATTCCTCCTCTGTGCAAAATACCAAGTTTTTGTGCAATGTGAAAGCAACAAAGGAACTATGTTTCTAATGTTAAGAGAGGTCCAAGTACTCCAACTCACCCACCTCTGTATTTCAAACAAAATAATGCTGCCATCTAGTGCCTTGTCCCTCCTCCTTCCTGGATGTCTGAATCATCCCCATTTGACTGGGAGGCCTGCTCAGACTGACCTCCAAGGCCACCTCAGGGCCAGTACAGCACAGTTGGCAGCACCTTCACAGCCTCCCCCTCACCCACGGCGATGCTCCAGCAGTGGCACAGCTTAAACACTGCAACCAGGTCTCACAAGAGACATCGTGTTCCTCAGGGATCTCTGCTTCCCTGCCTGACCATGTCCCATGAAGAATCATTAACTGATCTTTACTGTCACCAGCAAATGCTTCACGTTAAGACCATGTAAAAATGCCACTCCTTTCCAGAGGTCACTCAATCTGTTTCATCAAAGGAAAACATCAAATATTACCTTAGATGAGGCTGCTCAAAGCCCCATCCAATCTGACCTTATACATTTCCAGGGACAGAACATCTACAACTTCATTGTTCCACTGTTCCACTGCCTCGCCCCCTCCATCATAAAAAAGTGTCCTTGTATATAATCTAAACCCACCCTTTCAGTTTAAAACTGTTGCTCCTTATCCTGTCACTACAGGCCTTGGCAAAAAGCACCTCTTCATCTTTCCTTTAAGCTTCCTTTATATATTGCAAGGTTGCAATAAGGTCTCTCTGAGTCTTCTCTCTCTAGTTTGAATAACCCATGAGGAAAAATAGAACCATTCTTACAAATGTATTTTATTTGACCACTACCTTCCTATTTGTTTAAAGCAAAAGAAAATTACTAACATAGACAAAAATCAGAAAAATCAAACCACTCATAACAAAACCATCAGTCACATTAATTCAGAGTATTTTGGCTGTGTTTTCTGTGATCTCTTCATATACTTAGCTGAAGTATAATTTAAAGTATTGAACTTGAATATATATGTATAAATTCTAGTAGTAATCATCCTCCATTCCTGAAGAAACAGAACCGGAAGAAAACATGGCATGGAATCTTTTCCAAAAGGCATGTGGTCCAGTTTTGCAATTTGGGCCAAGTACAAGAATGAACACTGCATAAAAGCTTCTTTTTGTACATCTGACTTTTCTTTAGCTAAACATGATAGAAGAGCTTTTTTTTACAGTGGATGCTACAAATGCATTACACTTTAAGTTCTTCTACATTCAGCATATGAAACAAGGACAAAAGAGGAAGAACATTTTTGGAGGAAATATCCTTTAACCTTTAATGCCTTCTATTTAGTGATTGGTTTTAAAATCAAAGCAACTTTAAAAATTTCTGTTATTTAGCAAGAATAAAATCTCATATAACACAGTTGCAGAAAAACTGTATTTTCTGAAAAGCTTTGACAGAAAACCCTCACCTGCTTCATCTCACTCTTCAGTTTAGTAATACCACTTCTTTCTGTTTTGGTTGCTCCAGAATGCCCCATCTCATGAATAGAAATTGCAGGGCTGGATGAAGAAGAATCTACAGGTCGCACTAAAGAAGCAAATGGACATTTTTAACATTCTAGGGGTAGAAAAACAGATGAAATTGTATCTAAGAAATTAAACACAAATCATTTCAGAAATGAGCAATGCTCTTGGTGATAGCATCCTTTCACAGAATCACATCAAGAGTTCAAACCTGATTGTATCAAGTAAGGGGCCTAAATCCATTCTTGGATATCAGAAACTGATTTTCCCAGACAGTGAGCAATTGTAAATTTGGTCAGAATTGCAACAAGTCTACAGAGAGCCCAGGAGAAAGCCGATATGCCAGACAAGAATATGTGGGCATCAAATACATGCTTCTTGAAGGCAGGTTAGATATGACCTTTTAATGGCTTTTGTTCTGGTTCCATAAAATTTCTTCATTTTAGAAGTCTGCCTTCATATTACTGAAAACTTGATACAATCTTATTTCAGTGCAGGATAGCTTCCCGTGATTTGTTTATTTCACAGCAGACATATACATGCACTGGTCACCCATGATTAATACATTACCTACATACCTTTATTTTACATGCAGAAAGAATAGATCCCCACTTATAAAACAATCTAACTTAACATATAAAAGTGAACAACTTACAGCTTCTTTCCACTCCAAACTCTTTCCCACTGAGAATATGATGTAGGAGACTTTTCATATCAAAGGGGCTTAGATTCATCAAGCTCTCTGAAGCTTCTTCACCTAGTTAAACAAAATAAAACAAAATTACACATGTCACTGGGAACACAACAAGCTATAAAGCCAGCTAAGGAAACTGAATGAGGTCCAATCACATTTAACTCTTTGGCTAGTCCTTCCTTTAAAAAAATTAATATGTAGTCACATTTCAAAGAAAATATATTTCAGGACTAAACAATAAACACTCCATGGAAATAACACTATTTGCATTAATCTTTATTATGACATAGCTTGTGCAAAATTTCACTGAAGCTCATGATGAGAAAGCAGTTGCTCCCTTATAGAACAAGATCACTTGGAAAGGTATCATAGCCATCTCCCAACAGCAAATGACGTGTGGATCTAAATTCCGGAGACAGAGCTATTCCATAAAGAATATCCTCTGAAATTTTTTTAATAATTGGGCGCTGGGGGGAGAGAAATCTTTCATTAAGTCAAAAAGAAGTGATTTTCAAGGTTTGTAACTGCACATATGAATTAAGAGGTCAATAAAAGGATTTAACACACATAAATGGAAAGATCAACCATGAAGGGTGAAGCAAAAATGATACCATAAGTACCCTTACAATAAAACTGCTTCCTACCTGAGCATTTCAGACTTCGTGCCAGCTCAGTGGCCATGACCTGGATTATCAGACCAATGCGGAGCCGGAGCATCTCCACAAAGAGACTGGGCTGTGACCGGACGTACATCGCCAAGTACATAATTATCTCCTGTAAGGACAAACCCACAAAGGCACCTGTCAGACTGGGTCTTCATGGCTCTCCCAGTCCCAGAGCAAACACTGGCACAGCACTGGGCACAGTCCAAGAAGCCTTTCTGCACAGGCTGCATACCTGTGTCAGGACTGCAATACTGATGTCTTGGCCACTGGCTTCGTAAATGAGATCAGTGAGCTCCTCAGGTGGCAGTGGGCTGTGAGAAGACAAACCACAGGTAGCAGCTACTCAGCACAACCAGCTATTAAATTCTTGAACAAGCACTGGGATCAAATCACCCAGAACAAAGGTGCCTACAGTTCTATCTGGGTGCCTGCAAATCCTTTTGAGGGCAAGGAGTAAGGTTTAAAAGAAGGTAATAGCAGCAGAATGGTACCAGCAGGAAGATGAAGGGCAGCCTGTGCCTGAGGCAGAGCTCCAACTTACGTGGTAATGATTTTTTCACGGGGTTCTGGTGGCAGGCCCACTGTAAGTTGCTTGTGGTGTGACAAAAGGTCTGTGCATGCCTATCATAAGGGGACAAAAAGCAAGAGATCTTTCTCTGAGTCATGTGGAAGTGATACAGCTTTTAATTCACCAAATAAAATTAATTCCATTTCTTCAGCAATTTTTAAATGCATTTCTATTAATTACCAGACATGCAAATCCAGCAGAATGTCGTTAAATAGTTTCTAAAGATCTCCTGAGGTTAACAGGGCTATGAGAGTTTGCCCAGGCTGAATGTGGCCTGTTTCCCTGCTCAGTGAAATCAGCAGCATAATGATTAGATTAGAAATTCTAGTGGGGCTGGCAGATCAATAAAGGCTTTCATCCTTTATCATATGATAAACTTCTGTTCTTTATTTAAGACAATCGTATTTTTAATCAATGAAAAGTTTGGCAGCATTAGTTAAAAAAACCCTGTGTATTAATATATCTCCAAAAACAAACACCCAGAATACTGCATGACATTTCTGATTGATTCTGAAATAGGTACTTTCCCCAGACCTCAGTGTTTACTCTTTTAAATTGACCTCCTTTAAAAGTGGGTGTTCAGTTTACCTGTTTTAGTATCCTGAATAAAAAAACATCACAGAGCAGTGTTCCTCCGATTTTGAAAAGTCTACTTTCACTCCCTTAACATGGAAGAAAACAGAATCTCTATTCTCCTTCTCCTCAATCCTTTACCTTTTCAAGTTAATATACATATCTTTTTGTGAGCATGTCTGTACTTCTTATCCATTGTGTCTTGAGAAGGGAAAAAATTCTGTGCTTAATGAAGTACCATGCACAGTGATTATCAAAAACTGCTCCCCACAGACAAGGCTGTCACTAAATAACGCAACCTAGATGTGACAGAGAGCCTTGAAAATGGCCAGGAATTACAGAAAGAGCTCCTCAGAAATATGCAGGGGATTACTAGAAAATTAAACAAATACTTTTAGAATGCTTGAGAGGAAACCTTTTTATAATCATCAAAATAATATCTGTACTCTTAACAATGGATTTTTGTTGTTACCACTTAATAGCCATGGATATTTAAATGGTTCCAAACATCCATTCACAAGGCAGACTGTCCACCCAAGGGGATGGAAATAGGCAGAACATGTTTTCCTGTCATCATTAGCACCCTGACGTAGCAGTGCTCCAAAAGTGCTCATACCATCACAACAGCAATCAAGAATTACCACTGACAACTGCAGCTTTCAAAGCACACAATTAAGATTAACAGAGATGAAATTAAGCCTTCAAAACTATTTACAGTGTGACATTCTCAGTCCATGCCAACATCAGCAGTTTGCAGTACAGATGGATACAGAAAAAGATGTAGTAAGACTCTAGAACGGAAAAACAACCAATATTTAATTAAAAATGCTTCACTACGTTTGTTGTAAAGTAAAACTAGAAGAAGCGCAAACACAAACCCCAACAGCAAAATGGTAGTTTTATCTCTGTTCCCAAGAAGAAAGCTGAACCAGGATTATTTGTATTTCATACCTCAGCCAGGACTTCAACTCTCTTTTTGAGTATGCCAGAAATGTAACGGATTAAGCCCCATTCCTGATTGAGGCCTGCCTTTCTGTAGAGCTCATTGAGGAGGCAGTGAACAGTGACACCATACTGTCCATCCAGCTCTGTGTCCCAGTCAGCACCTCTGCCACAAAACAAACAGGAGGTAATGGTCATCAAGCAAGATGCTAAACTTTACCACACAGATGGATTTTGACTGCCTTGCTCACATTGGTGACAGAATTAAATACCAAATGGGAAATCTGTGCCTTCACCACAGACTGATTACATGTGGACAAAATCCTCTTGATACCAGGAACTTTCACACTAATTTGAACACTCACTCAGCTGTGAGCCAGAGACTTGAAAAGGAACCACCTGAAGGATTTCTTACTAGACTTTAAATTGAGTATTCACATGGACAGTTTGCTGGAGGAATACTCCATGCAAGTACCATGAAGTACCATGAAGTTTTTG
Organism: Muscicapa striata striata; assembly: GCA_030060385.1. Taxonomy (NCBI): domain Eukaryota; kingdom Metazoa; phylum Chordata; class Aves; order Passeriformes; family Muscicapidae; genus Muscicapa; species Muscicapa striata. The sequence goes on from JAREIS010000031.1 coordinate 4,988,838, forward strand.
ATAATCACTGTGCATGGTACTTTTTCAGACCAGAATTCAGCAGTATCTACAGTACTGCTGAAGACTACACCCATTTTTCAGGCGGAATTTTTCAGCCTTTCCTCTTTCTTAGCTATTAGCTAAACTTCTGTGTTGTTTATGCCCTTACTGAAAAAAGCAAAGGAGATTTCTGTTCCTCTCCTGGTTCTGAAATTCAGTGCATGTTACCTTCTCTTTGGTACTGTTTTGAAGTGTCACAGAGTGACTTTTCAACTCCTGCTGACAGAGTCCACCAGAGGTCTGTCTGCCTGCCCAACAGTCTCTCTTGGTGAAATTACTGGTGTTAGATGCAGTTAAACAACAAAACCTAATTTTTATAGGATTTCCCTCACTCTTTAAGAGAGGATGCTAAACATTTCGCTTGGGAAATCAAGAAGATCAAAGAAGAGGTCCTCACAGGAGACAGACTAAAATAAACAAAAATGCAGTCTTTGTAGCAGTAGGGAAGACCAGACCATCTGTGATTAACACATACTTGTCTTGGCACCAAAAGCTAACTGCCTGACAGGTTCCAGCAGTATTCTCCTGCACAGGAAAAAAAAAGGCTCAATAAACACACTTCAGAAGATGATTCTATTGTTTGTATTTGTATTTTGTTCACATCAAACCAATTTAAACAGCAGGTGTTTACTAACCCCAGCAGATGGGTCTAGACTGCTTCCAAGAATGTTTTAAAAAGTACCAAATTTTAGCCAGTTGCATACTTAAATATGCAAAGGGATTAGAGGAAAAATAGTGAACACTCATTAAAATTGCATTTTGTCTTATTTAGAAAATGACAAGATTAATTTTCCCTCCACTTTCATCCTTGTGTATGAAAATCACACCAAATCTTTGTGAACTTTAAATGGAGTGACACAAATAGAGCAGGGTGTGTTCTTGTTCATGGAAAGGATTTGTGCACCTAATCTGTGAGCCCTGGAGACTTTATGTATTTGCAACTGTGTGCCAATCAACTCTAAAATTTGCACAAGCTTTCTTTTGTATCCAAATAATTAATGTAATCAAACTAACTGAAAATATGCTTGTTAAAGCGCAAAATATTTCCACTATCCCCTCAAAACACAACCTGAACAGTGGAAACCTTTTGCACAAGAACAATCAGATACCTGTGACCAAACTTAAAGATGCTGAAGTTCATACTCAGGCAACTTACTTGAGTATATGCAAAATATATAAGATATCTGCTTGATCATGGAGTGTTGGACATTCCTTCAGCTGATCAACAAGCTTCCTGCAATCCAAATCACCATGAGCATCTTTAGGTAAGTGCAAAACATTTTCACAGTCCTGATAACAAAGATGGATGAAAAATTAAAAGACATGATGTTGAAAAAAGCAGATCTGTAACTTCCTGTAATTTCAAACTTCCCATTAAAAAATTACAACAGACTTGCAACGAAGCTCTGCACGTGAAATACAGACACATCACTTAGTTCTTGCCAGGGTACTGCAAGGACAGAAAGGAGACTAATCCTGAGAAACAAAACCCCAGAATGGAACCTTGTATCTAACTTTTTTTACAAAACAAATAAATGGAATCATCTTCATGCTTTTCCTCTCATCTTATTTACTTACAAAGAGAAAAGCAGGGAGATACTGTCCTTTTTTTAAAACTGAAATAATTTAGAGCTTTTTGAGTTCCATCTCTAACCTGTATATAAGTGGCAATTTATGAATGCAGATATTACCATTATAAATTTTCCAAAATTATTAAAGTAAAATGATAAATAATCAGATGATGTAATCCTATGGTGAATTCTTGGATGAAAGAAGTTTTGTTTAACAAGCTGTTCAGCAATTTATACGATCCTAAAATACCATTCCCACAAACAGAGCCTTGTGCAGAGCAGAATCCTTCAGGAGGCTGGATACAATCTCTTTTAGCCATTTTCAGCAGCTGGTCACAAAAACCAAGAAAAAACAAGTGCCCAGCACAACCCCATCTTCATGCTTTGAGGTGATATTTGGCAGGTGCCTTAAGGACATTCACAAATTCCCTCTTGCTCAGATATTATTTTAAGTAGCATTTCTCGGAAAACATCTCTAAAGGTTGTGAACATCCTGTCCTTCCCCTTGTGATCAGCTAGAACTAAAGATGATGACTTAACTTCTGGCTTTTAAAAATAAAGCAACTACTATGTTCTTTTCTGTTTTACACATGCATTTAAAACCTTTCCACTTGATAATGCCTATTTGACTAAAAAACCTTCATCCAGCCAAAAAAATTATTTTCAAAGCAAGGCAGAGCCTTGGAAGTCTGTGAAGAAAAATAACACCTGGCATAAGGTTTGGAAGGAAAACACAAGGAAGGCCTACAGCATTGCATCCTAAAATCACAACCAGCATAAAAATTCCCACACCTTACCTTTGTCTCAAAGAAATGAGGATTATCAACAAGATTCAGAGACTTTCTGTGTGTGTTCAGAACTTTAGTGGGAAGAGACATAGACATGGCTGGAAAGCAAAGTCAACAGAACAGAAAGAAAAAAAAGACTTTTTCAGTAAAATGGAAATCAAAACCACCTACATGAAGCAGCTTGACTAGGTAAAAACAACAAATATCTCCAGAATCAAAATACAGAGTCAGTGCTTCTGAGATGCTGTGCATGGAACTCGGAGACAAGCTCATGTTCTGAACCTTATCTCCTTGCAGATTTGCTCAGACTTTCTGACATCATCATGCCAAAGGCTCAGGGGCTACATGCTCAGCTGATCCCTCTTACTTGGCCCATGACTCCGAAATGCAGCCCAGTGACCTGACCCTGCCAAGTGTTCTAAACATTTCAACAGGAAATGAGTGGTGAAAACTACCTAACTGGTAAGATTTAATAATTAAAATTATAATGCTAAAGGCAGGTTAATGCTCTGTTAACTTAATATGCTGAATTCAATGGAGGATCAGATGATGTGGAACATGAAAGATAGCAGAAAAGACTAACAGAAAAGCTTGGAAGTTATTAATTTACACTGAAATTAAGGGATGTCTTCCATTGACCAGGGCATTGAATATTACATATCTACAAATAAAACACTGCATATGTTGGAATCTGTTTACAAATTCAGCCAAAGTCTTATTTTGGTGTATATCCTCCAATCAGTCTATCAGAAATGTAGCATAATTAGAAAGATAGTGCTTCCTCTCTACTTCATTTGTTCTTACAAGTTTAGAAAGTACATGTGAATATTTATGTTTTTCCTGTATTGAAACATTTCATTTCACAGCAACTTCATTAAAATTAAAAAGTACATTTTGTCTGCCTTTATACAAGCAAAACAATTAATTAACTGATTTGGGTTCTAAAGTTCTATCCAACTAAGAAGCTGTAGCAGCTTCCATAACATTAACTTTGATTAAATGTTACATTTCATTGCAGGTTTTCTGTGTATACACCATGACACAAGATGCTGTGGGAACATGACAGCAACAGCTTCAGTCGTTCTTACTTCTTAAGGAATTTCTTGTTCCTTCTCTATACAGAAAGAACTAGTGGCACAAGTATGTCAAAAGGTATAATTTTTAAATACTTGAGCTTACCCCTTGTAGCAGCCAAACTGAGTTTTTATATTATCACTAAATAAACAATAGGGAGAAATACCTGGAACTTCTAAGCCCTTTGTCTTGGCCATTATTGACAGTATCTCCTCTGTGGAATGGTTTGCACTGAACACAGGTGGTTGACTCGTTGTGTTTGAAGTCGGAGGCAGGTATGACTTCAGTGCTGTGCTCTGCAGGACATCATTTATATACTGATCCAGCTCATCCTGGCTATCTAGTGTAACATACAGTAAAAAACAGGTTTCTTGAAGGTAAAGTCACTATTTATCATTATAATTTTCCTATTCAAACACCACTGTATTCTTGCTTATTTACAAGGGCACTCGAATATGCAAAAATAGCGTAAGAAAAATAATTTTAAGCCAAACAAATTTGAAACAAAATTTAAAAAATCATTTTTTGACACTGAAAACAGATTTAGGAGCTAGCTTTGCCTTTGAAATGAAACAAAAAGGGTTTTATCTTGTTGGTAGATCATAGAAAACAGCTGGACTTGATGATTGTAGAAGTCTCTTCCAACTTGTGTGATTCTAAGACTATCATCTCTTCCACACAAGCTCTTGTCCATGTCTCCTCACAGTCCACTTCCCTTGAATCTCTTCCACACCTCCACACTGCTGACTCTCCAGACTCAGCTTTGCTGTAGCAGCTGCCAGTCAATGCCATAATACAAATACAGGAAGAACACACATGACTTCATTCTCCAAACTGAGTCATGCAGGTCCTGTCCTCAGATGGATGCAAGAGAAAACCAAATGATCATCATCTGTGCACAGAACAGACTCTGCACTGTAGGCAAACCCAGGCTCTGCTCATAGAACTTGACAGAGAAAAAAATACCAAGTGAAAAAACACTACTACCTTTTTCACAGAAATCTGCTGGGTAGTCTCCATATTCACTGTCAGGACTATGACAGTTGTCAGTACGGTCATCAAACAGTTTCAGGTCACAGTCTGGATCCAGGAAGCTCAGATATGTATGAAAAGAGGTGGTAAGAAATTCTGATAGCTTGCCTATTTTCACCCTGCAAAAGGGAACACGTGCCAAAGAGCACTAACATCCATCATTCTGATACTGATCAATGTTCACTTAGCTTTCAACAACTCCTCCAAAATTCCTGAAACCTACTGTTCAATCCACCTTTGGCAACTATAAAGCCACAGAAAATGACACTGAAAAATAAAAAAGGAAAACAACAGTTGCAGATCCAGCTGTGTACTTACTGCTCTAGGTATTAATTGATTTTAACTGTGTTATGGTAACAGGCCTAACTCAAAGCCTGTCACTGTCGGAGGGTCTCTTTAGGCGTGAGTCCTCCTCAGATGGACATGTAGGTGGTTTGTGATTCAGGGTTTTACTGAAGCCGCCGAAGAGAGACTGTAGGAGATGATCTTCTGTTGTTTCTCATGGCTGTTTATTATATCTTATCTACAAAGTATCCCAGCCAGGCTGACCGAGGTCCCTCAGCAAGGCGACCATGATCAAATGCCTGCCTGGGAGAGGCAGGACCTATCTTTTATACTCTAGACTATGTCTCCAATATTTACAATTACTTTCCAATACAGTACAACCTTATTACACTGTCCAGTTTTGTCCCCATCCAATCTGTGGCTGCCAGCATTCCATCCAACATGGATGGCACAGAGGAGAAGGAGGAAGGGGCACACCACACCCCAAATCCTCCATGCTGACCATATGGCCCTTATCATAAACAATCCAAAAATCTACTTATTCTACATTCTAATACTCTAATTTATACTGTACTTATTTTTGTGACTTGTAATTCTTCCTGCAATGTTGGCAGATTTTCCCAAGGGGTTAAATTCAGCCCTTGAGACACCTGGGTCTCATTCCGGGGTCTCTGAGAGGCCTGCCAGGGGGGTTTTGAATCCCAAGGGAAGCCAGGGGAATGCCCTGGACTCCCACAAAAGCCTAATTATGCAGGGTGTTGTAGGTTTGTATGAAGAGACCCTGAACAAAGACCTGAGCTCCAAGGATAATGCACAAGAAACTGGGGCTGAGAAGGCTCCATGAATGGCAGTGTCTTTTCACAGAACTGGAGGCTGCTAAACGACCTGTGTTGGTTTTAGGCATACGAGTTACTGATGGGGCTATGCTTTGGATTTGTGCTGGAAACAGTGCTGGTAACACAGGGATGTATTAGTTACTGCTAAGCAGGGCTTACATAGCATTTCAGCCTTTTTGGCTTCCCACCTGACCCCACCAGCACAGGCTGGGGGTGCACAAGGAGCTGGGAGGGGACACAGCCAGACAGCTGACCTCTGCTGACCACAGGGACATTCCATACCATAGGATGTCATGCTCAGCATATAAAGCTGGGGAAAGAAGGATGAAGGAGAGGGTGTTCAGGGGTATGGAGGTGTGTCTTTCCAAGCCACAGTTTTATTTGATGGAGTCCAGCTTTCCTTAAGATGGCTGAACTGCCTCACCATTGAAAGTGGTGAATGAATTTGCCATTTTGCTTTGCCTGCATGTGCAGTTTTTGCTCTATTTACTAAACTCTGTTTATCACAACTCAAGATTTTGCTCACCTGTATTCTTCCAATTCTCTCCCCAGTCCCACTAAGGGGAGGGTGGGTGAGTGGCCATGTGGGGCTGAGCTGTTGACTGGATTTAAACCATGACAGTATTTGATTGTCAAAGGAAGATACTGATTGAGACGGCAAGTAGAAAAATAATAGGGAGGTACCGTGACAGCATATTTTACACATGGATGAATGGAACACACCAGCTTACAAGTACTACATGCAATCAATGTTTAAATCATGTCCAGTAACTGTGAAAGTAATTTACTTTTTAATAACAGAAGCCCAGCCAGAGTCAAGATTTAATATTTTCAAAGATTTTATGTTTGTTTTCTTTATCCATTAATGGCAGTCAGAGATGGTACATCTTTTGGGAGACAGATCTTATCCACTGCATCTGAGGTCCAACTACCATTTGATTGCCACGTAATAATTAAAGCTGAAACTTCCTCCTCTGCAGAATTCTAGTACAAAGTCTGTGCACTATCACAGGTTCAAAACTGAGACTTTTACAGGATTTAATTTTAAAAATCATAGAGATAATAATTTGGCGATTCTGACATTACCTTGCACCTCCAAAATAACCATCTTCTAATTTTCTTATTGTGGCAAGAACTGCTGGATGAATGTCAGTACCATCATCAACTGAAAAAAAAATAATGGGAGAATTGAAGCTCGCCCACACATTCTTAAATTATCACATCAAAATACAGTGAATTACTGGGTGTTGTCTACAATGTAAATCAGGCAAATTTAAAGCAGAACCCACAACTTCTATCAATACTAGCTGATTCAAAAGACCCAGACAAACAAGCAAACAAAACACAGCCCCTAGACAAGTTCCAAAGACAAACACCAACCTGCTCAAACACACAGAAATAGCATGGAGATGATGGGGTGATGGAAGCATATGAAGAGGGAGTAAAACCAAATTTAAATATTCCATGTCACCCAAATTCAGTATATACATGAGAAAATTAAACTTCTGATGTTAGAAGTCCTGCTATCTGTCTCCTCTCAAACCAATGTCCATCCTATTCTCCTGCAGTAATCTACTCTGCTTGAAACAGAGAAAATTAATTTTACCAAGCATGGTGTGAGTGATGGGAAATGTCAAGGTTGGTCTCCCTGTCATCCTCCAGCAAGAAGTGAGGTAAGCCAGCTCTGTCTTCAGCATCTCCACAATCATCTGATTGTCTAGAGCCAGATAGAAGTGGTGCTGGTCTGTAAACTAGAGAAGAGAAAAACACAACATAGGGTTAGTTGTCAGCGCTTTCCTAATTTTTTTCTATTTCTTCCCTTAAATCATTCACAAAAGCCATATGAGCTACTCAACACAACACAAACAACCTGAATTAACCTAACAAGCCCTCAGACAGTGAAGGAAAAATCCATGCTTGTGATAGAGTCCATTTTCTTACACCTGTAGGCTGACCATCAAAGTAAGCCATACAAACAAAACCTAGGCAATCACAGCCATGAAGCATAATCTTCCCAATGACCAATTACACTGACCTATGATCTGGAAGATGGAAGTACTCTAAATATGGAGAAAAAGCTAACAATAGCAACAAAAACAAAAAACAGGCTCAAGTGCATGCTGGGGACTGGGAGCCAGTAACTGTATGTCTCCTGGAAACCATGTGAAAGTCAAGCAGAATACAGAGAAGATGGCAGTTACTGAGCAAAAAAGGTACATGAAACGTGCAATGGCAAAGTGCTGCTCCCACTGCAGCAGGAAGCCAAGAACCACAGTAAGAGACTATTACGGCTACTTCAGGAGCTAGGACCAAAGAAGTTGGACAAATAATGGAAAGTATGTCAAAGCAGCCACAACAAAAGTTAAGGAAGCCCATAAGCCTTGGGGACAGTAAGTGCATAAGGAACATGGAAGTTCAAGCTGACAAAGTCCAGAGAAATTTCTTCACAGAAGTAATAGGAACTAGCCAAAACAATCCTTGAGCCACTTGCAATTAGCTTTGGTAATTGAGGAAGAACAGGTCCCAGAAATCCAGAGACAAGGAAACACTGTCTGCCTTTAAAAAGGAAGAGCCATTTAAAAAGTCAGGCCAATTCCAGTGTGTGAAAGCAAAGGAAAACAAAGAAAATTTGAGATAGCCAAGATAATTATGAAATGATAAAGTAAGATGGTCAAAAACCAATCTCAACAGATTAGTTGAAGCAGAATTACTTTTAAAATGGTTTTCAAAAGGTAGTTATTAAAAAATTTTTCAGAATTACTGTATCTGAATTGAGTCAGCCTTTGCCCCACACCTAATCAATGTTTTCACTAGAAAAGAGAATGAAATACAAATAACAAAATCACAAAATTTGTGGACACTCGTCAAGATCAACAAGATGATTTAACTGCTAACCTTAGGAAGGTGACATTAAACATTAACTCCATCCACTTCAGAAAAAAAAGTCAGGGGAAGTGTCTGGCTTCAAAGTACAATGGAAAATGTTATGGAGCTTTCAATAAAACATGGAATAAGCAGGAACTGTTACTGTGTTGCTAATGTAAAGATAAATGCCATTTTGGAATATTCTAGTAGGTATGTCCTCATTTGATGCATGCAAGATTTTAGTGGGAATATTGGGTCCTACTTACATAGTAAGATGTGAACTAAGAGGTATTTTGGGGAAAAAAAATCATCTCTAAGGAATTTTTCCCTTATTTGCAAAAGTGAAAATTGGTACAGGGAAGTAACAAACAACATTTTATAAAGCTGCTTGTGATCAACTGACATGAGGAAGAATGAGAAAGGATCTACATTTTTTTGCAGTAAATCTGATTTATTTAGACATTATGAAGCAGTACAGAAGCCTTCTACGGAGTCCACTGAATGCCTTCAGCAGAAGTTTAAAGACTTCATTAGTCCAACATCTGTTTAGAAAGGTGGATGCATTCTTTTTCCTGCATCAGTTGTACATGCTTGGAGCAGGTAAGTCCATGGCCACCTAGTACCAAGTGCTGGAATAATTCTATTGAAATAAGTGTGTTGCATTTCATTAAATGTATAAATAGGAGCCATTGATGCTGTGAGGATCCAAACTTCCAGCACCATTGAAAAAACACACTAAAGAGAAGACAGAACATCCATTTCTCAGCACTACTGACCCTTTCAACAACATAATGAAAAGATCACACCTTCACCTCCTAGGGGTTACAGTATTTGGCAGACTTATGCGGTACTAAATTTTTCATCAAACCAATTGGTAGAAAGATATATTAAGTGATGTATTTCTGCAGAAACTATTTCATTAATTAGAATGTTGATGCGGGCAGAGATCAGCAACAATTTTTTATTATTGATTCACTGTGTTCTCCTAATCCAGAAGCCAAAGAAACCAGACTCTGTATGACAGAAAAGAGATTTATCAGCAGTTCTACCACACTCATCCCATCATCCCATGCTCTTAAAAACCCTACAAAGTAAAGCACATCTGCTGTGTCAGCCCTGTTCTACCTAAGGTACAATGACAGCAGGGAAAAGCACAGTGCTTCACTAATGATTTACCATTAAGAAAGGAGTGATTTTCCTGACAGCTTTACATGCTTACCTGAGGGTAAAAGCAAATATTTGATTTCTTATCACATAAAGCTTGGAGGTGCCCAACACTCCAATGTGTCGGTGTGGTCGGCCACTTAATTTCATGTTCTTGTTCCGGCCTGCAAACAAAAGAGAAAGAAAAGAATCTCAGCTAATATTTTCCATGTTGTTTTTCAAAATCACCACTTTAGACAGGAAAATTTACTCCACTTATATCAGTCAGGCAGAAAACCAGTAACAGAATGCAAGGTTACGAACTGGTTTTGTAGCAAGCAGTGATATAATAGACAGTCTCCTTCAAAGGCCTAATTAAAAATTAAAATTTTGGCTTGACTGACCATGGATTTGATCTTTTAATTACAGTAACTGCTCAGCATCCAAAGCTTCCCCACCACAAAGGGCAGGAGAGGTAATATTACAAAAACAAGACCATCAACATAACCCAGAAATTCCAGTGTTTTCAAATACAGGACCTTAAAAACTCATGCCTGCAGGCTAAATCAACACACAAAGTACATCCAAATGTAATGACAGATTTTCATCAGGCTTTAATAAGCTTCACTTTTGTCAGCAGAACTTATTAGCAAATGATCCACACTACAACCTTTGCACCTGCAGCCGGGAGCTGACTTGAGTCTTTCTCACAAGGAGTAAGGACCAAACAACCATGTGTGTGAAAAAATACTACTGTGAACATCCCCAAAGAAGTCACTGTTAAAAGCAATGTACTAAATCATCCTACTCATGCCTCCCCAGTGCAAGAAAGCTATTATGAATTATAATAAAATAAATGTAAGCCTCAGCAAAGCCCTGCAAATGTTTCATTTTTTTTAAAGAACTTTGAGATGAAGCACAAGATTCTTCTGCAGAACGAACATATACAATTTCTCACGTAAAGGGCATACTTTCTAAAATTTATCTGAAGGCCCCACTACTTTGAATGATTCTAAAAAAGCTCCCTGTTAAAACAAAAAAACAAACCTTACAAACAAAATCCACCACAACAAAAAAATCTTCACCCCATGAGCAGCCTCAGTATTATCTGTAACCAAATTGCCATGGGAACATGCTCCAGACTGAGGGAAGCAGGATACAGCTCCCCTTGTCCACACAGCAAAGGAATCTACCAGTGCTGAGTCACCCCACCTCAATTCCACTTTATAGCAGTATCCACAGTTTTGAGTCACGAGTTGCTGGCATGACTGAAGAAGTAAAACTAAGTTAAATTAGGAATACATGTAACAAACTTTTCACCAAGAACCAAATAATTCCAGCAAGGATTATCAAGAATTAGTTATGAAAAGACTTAACAGCTAGAACCAGTCAGAGCTTTGGGGCATTTATTTAAGTCAATTCAGGCTCTGAGAAAAACAGGATTTGAGAGCCACTGCTGATGAACTGGAATGTATTTAACGTCCTGTGTTTAGAAAAGCCCTAAAGGCTTCTGGGTTTGCAACAGAGAGCTTATCTCAGCTCCAGGTTGGAATGAACTTTAGCAAGAACCTGACAGCCCAAAGATGCTCTGATAGCAGCACAGTTTCCCTGAGTGGGTGCAGAAAACTTCCCAGACTGCCTGCTGGGAAAATAAAAATGATACTGCCCAGTTTCCAGGCATTTTTTCAAAAACCAGTTTCTCTGTGGAAGCAGTTTCTGGAGGACAAAAGAAGAGTCAGTTTTTGTCTAACTCCAAAGGCACAGGGAAACTTGTATTTTTGCCACCATTTCTAACGAGGTAATTTTTTCCCCTCTGTTTGAGCCCCTTATTTAAGACAGAAGTTCTAAGTTGGTTAAGCTTCTTAGAAAACTGCCTGGCAGTAGAGAGGCTTCCATGTTGAAATACTTACCCAGCATGGTGTAGAGGTTGCTGAGGATGCGAGCTGGCTGCACTCTGAGTGGATGGATATCAGCAATGCTCTGAACATTGATTCCACGGTCTTGTAAGAGATTCTTAATTTGATTAGATTCTGCCAAAACAGTTACTGTGCAACAGAAAACAAAACCACAAATGAAACCCAATGTTCTACTCCTTTTAACTGACTGTTTCTACTGTCACCTCTCAACAAATGCATTTAGTTAACTAAAAAGGCATGAAGGCCTCGCTTTTTTCTTAATTTATGGATTCATGAAATCAAAAGGGATTGCAATAGGGCACCTGACAGATTTTAATCCTCTGTTTCTCAGTATTTCTTGCCATTCCTGTCCACTGTGGACAACAATGGTGGTCAGAAGGGTCAGAAGAATCCTCTGAGGTCTCTACTGAAACCTCCTGCTCAAAGCAGGGTCAGAGCTGCTGAAGTTAAAGCAGAATCTTGGGGACTTAGTTGCTTCAGATGTCTTTGAGTATCACTAGTTTGGATCACACAGTCTCTTTTAGCAGAGAGTCTTCCAGGGCTTTCCCCCCAAAGAACAAAGGAAAACATGACTTGAAAATCTTTGTTATTTTAATACAGCACATTATAACAATGCAGCCAAGCCACAGGGGAACAAGTCCTGTCACTTGTATAGTAATAAATGTTTCGGAGGACATAAAATGGCAGAGGTAGGAAAAAAAAAAATCCCTAATGAGAGGAATCTACAATTCAGGCCCAGAACCCATCTCTTGTCCCACCTGAGGTTTTGCCCATGATAACTGGCTTATTGATTTGGGACTAATAATGCAGTATTCTTCTTTGTATTGTGAATACTTACAAACGAATGCTAAAATTAAGCAAACACTTCTATTTCTATTAGCATGTGCTGGGACACATGGAAAGGGGAGGGGTGGTGGCCCATCCCCCATGGAGGCCACATGGAAAGCACATGGTCCTGAGACAAAGGGAGCAGGGGTCTTCTCTAGGAGCCTCCCCTGAGGCTGCGGGGACCAATCAGAGACCTGGGTTGGTGATTGACAGCCCAGGAAACCAATTAGAATGCTGTTTTGCTTTTACGAAACACAGGAAAGAAGTTAGTTTGTGTCTTTTGCTTTTGGTGGGGCAGGTGAGAGGAGCTGGCCGGGGCTCCGGGTCCCAGCGTGGGGCCCGGCCCGGGCTGAGCCCCGGGAGGAGGAAGGGCCCAGCCCCGGGATGACTCCCGGCCCCAGGAAGGCCCCGGGGTGGACTCGGCACTGGCCCTGGCGGGCCCCGGCTCCGGGATGGCCCCGGGGAGGGGGCCCAGCGCAGCCTCGGCTCGGCTCGGCCCGGCCCGGCTCCAGGCCTCGCACAGCAGCACAAAGAAGTCCAGCCATTTCATCATCTCGCATGCCTGCGTCTTCTCCAGCATGGCTTCAGCCTGGATCTTTACCGTTTTGAATACAAGTTTAACTTTTAGTGCCTGAATGAGACTTCGGATTTTCCTGAGCTCCCCAGAACGGAAAGCATGAAGCAAGAGGAATTACAGAAGTCAGCAGAAGGAAGACAAGTTCTTATAGAAGGAGAGAGATCTGGAAAAGTCGCCACTGATAAGTAGCTTAAAACCTTTTTTTTGTGGGCTTTAGAGGATCGTGACTTTACTTAAAATTCCTTTAAACTGTAGAATATACTTGGGGAGGTTAAAAGTGCCTGAGAAGAAGACCTTTTTTTGCCTTGAGAAATGGGCCTCGGGAAATGGAGCTCTCTGTCTTTGGGACTGGCATTGGACAGAGATATTTGAGTGGAGAGTGAGATGAAGAGTCTTTTTGTGTTCTCAGCAGCCTGCCTTTAGAATGACACCCCATGTATTTTTCAGCAACACATATACAGCTCTGGAAGGATTGTGAAAATGGGAGGAAAAATCATGATTCGTAGTTTCTGGGTGGATGCAGATTATGAGAGTGAGACACCCTCTAGGCCTAAACAAAAAGAAGGGGCTTTTCTCTCTTGAGTGAACTGAAATGATTATTTAAGTGAATAACTGACCGAAGTTTTTTTTCTGTATGTTGCTGGTATGAAGGAAGGGGGAGGAGGGAATAATCTGGAAATCTCATTCTGAATTGTTTTGTGTTGTTAATAAACTTTCTTGTATCCTTTTTAAGCTTTAAGCCTGCTTTGTCTTTACTCCTAAACTCGATCCTCAAAAGAAATTAAATATATTAAAATTGGCAACCCCAGTCACACCGTGACATAGCACTACAATACTATTAGTAGTATTAGTACTACTACTACTAATGAAGCTCTACAGAATAATGAAATGCTACTCCCAGCAGGGGCTAAACAAGCACCAGCCCAGGTCACAGGATCCTTGACAAAGGCTGCTCCTGATACATGAGCTGGTTGCTCTTTCAGAGCAGTCCAGGCCCTGGAAATCTTTAAGACCTGATCTGCTGGTGTTTGCTCTCTACTTCATTTCTGGTTTTGGCTGTCCTTGCACAAACTAAAGAGGCTACTCCCTGCAGCAGCCAAAAGCTGGTAACTCTATGTGCCTCACCTCTGTATATAGGGAACCTCAGCACCCAGTGTGCTCTGGTTCCTCTGAAAAGGAGCTACATGAAACCTGATTAATCTGATCCATCTCCTCTCAGGCCTGCTTCTTCTTCCTAGAGGCTGCCAAGATTTTCCTTTTCACTACAAGATTAAGTTTGCCACTCTCCAATTCCAGACAAGTATTAAAATTTTAATGATTTTTTTTTTTAAAACTGTCTTAAACCTGATCCTCCCTCCTGGAAAAAGGCAGCTAGGAAAACAAACTCTTTATCTTTCTAATAGCATCATCAAAGTATCTATGTCCCATGCAAAAAATAATCCACATTTTTTTAAACACATCTTTTATCTCCCCTGTACACAGGGACTTTGCCGTGACATGATTCAATTCACACAGAATGTTCATAAAATTCCCTCACCTTGTACCACAACATCAGGTTTAAATCCAGTGGAAAATCTCCTGTTTAAGGGATCGATTTCACCTGCAGCAAGAAATCCCTAGAACAAATGCAAAACAAAGAAAAAAGTAAGGAAACAAACAGAATTTAAGCAAAAGGCTTCTGACATATAAAATAAATCCTAACCAATTCTCACATTTTTCAGGACAGCAGGACTTAAAGTCTGGTCTGTCTACCCTGTCCACTAAGTAGTACATTCAGTAAAAACAATGTCTGCAATATTTTTTGGAACAACAAGAAAATGGTTGCGACTGACACAATCTGCGTTCAGAATTCCTATTTCAGAGTTACAGCAACTGACATAATTTCACCAGGGAAATGATTTTTTTTTGTAGCTCCACAGAGATATTTATGCTTCTTATAATTAGTCTGACTTTACTGAGTGTGACTAGTAGATATATCAAGCCACAGAGCAAGGAACAGCCTAGTAAAGCCGAAATGGCCCAAAATCCTTCCTCTGGAACAGCCAAGTTGGCCTGGGCATACTCCTCTATTCTAACCATATATCCAGACCATATGACTTACTCAGCCTGATTAGAAACAGACAATTGTATAGCTATATTAAAAAAAAAAAAAACAAACGTTCCTGAAATCTGAGAGTCAGCCTTTCATGGTTCATGTACATATTTCTACTGAAAAACCCACTGTCCTCTACCTGTCGACCAAACTGTACTTAAAGCCCAAGCCGTCTCAAACAAAATGAAATACAAGTTTATCTACTATGCAAGAAATAATTACCTCTGCTAACAGGCAGCTCAGGACATACAATGATTGGCCCCAAAGATGTGGCAACTTTCCCACTGGTACACGATCCACCGAGTGAGGATTTTCATACTCTTCATCCACCTGAAAACAAGTACATAAGCAAGAAAAATTACCCTAAAGTTGTGAAGAACAATCAATAACATGTGAGTATTTGCAGGCATACAGTCTAACATCAACTCTCTCAAGCCTGCCCTTACTACTGACGTAGATGTCGTGGTTTCACTTTTAAGGCTACACATTTTCTGGGACAAGAACTATACTTTCTTTTTGTACCTTTTCCCACCCTTCAGAGTTGGAGCATGAATGGGGACTCTGCATGCAATTACAGCTTTGGAATTAGCTCTTCCACTTTCTTCTCACCATGCCTTTGCTGCCTTCCCTCTGGGCTGCTCATAGGTAACTGGATGTCTGCTTTCCAACCCCTTCCAAGATAAGACTTTAACTTCACTGATGTCTACCCAGCTTTCTGAATCAAAGGTGTTTTCCAATATTAAGATTATTTCACCTTTCCTGCATTAGCAATGATGGTCAATAGAAAAATTAATGGTAGACTTACTAATTTAGATAACCTACTTTAGTTTTGCAGTATACAGATCTATTGAGGGCAGGGCAAAAACCCTCCCAGATTACATCTTCAGGCAGCTATTTCATATTTCTTTTACAGACAGACAAAATCCACCCTGTTTATGTGGCATGTTTTTCAGATCATTATCATCATATCAAAATTCACAAGAAGGCTCTGGACTCTTACACTCTTGTTCCCACTAGGAAGGCAATTCAGTTTCCACCTCAGATCTGCGAGCAAGGCATCAGCTGTCGGCTGAGCAACTCAGACCAACCCAGGAGGCTCCACACCCTTAGTGAGTGAGGGCTGAGAAGTCTGGAGTGGGAGAAGAAGTTGGCAGGGAGGGATACAAAGGCAAATAGCATGGAAGAGCACATAAGCTCATCTGAATTTCTCTGTCACAATGGGAGAATGAGATAAACAGTAACAGCAAAGGTGGGGGACAAGAAAATACCCAAACAAACCAAACAAAAATCCCAGACCAAACCCTAATCCTTTTGAAACCTGTCTCCCATACATGCTCTGGAAAAGGGCAACACAACCAATCAATAAACTAGACAGGCAGGACAGTCTATGCTTTATTTCTCCTTTGAGCTTCAGTTCCTAAGTCAGTATCAACACTTCTTAAATATATGTCTTGCTCTAAGGATGTAAAATTTTAGACCTGCTGTAATAGTTCCACAGACACTCAAATCTACAAGTGAAAAATGTGACCATTTGGAAGCCTAAAGTTTACCATTTTTCAGCAGCAGCTGTGAGAGGTCTCTTACTTTTCAAAATAATGTGCAATAGTCTTTTTTACTGTTGGTTTAGATTCATCAGACACAGGAAAGCTATAAGACTGACATTCCTCTCGCTCTCGCTACTTTGCATTCTGAAGTGGATGCTGCATTTTCACAGTACCTTTTCTGGAGGGACTGCATACAGTTCAGGCATTAGCACTAATCCATTCTTCTCTCTAATAAGTATTCCTTCCAGAGCCTCTCTGTACTCTTGTACCTGAAATTATTTTTAAAAGAGTGAGAATTCACATTACAGTCAACAGAACTGTAACAATAAAGTTCTTTTAAACAGTACTTTTTTACTGAAAGTTCATATATTTAAAAAAGAAAAAAATAGGTGGAGGAATCATAACTCACTGATGGAAGAATAGGGCTCAAATTATCAGAGACTGTTCCAGCATTTCAGTGTTATAAAAAACATGAACACTTGTCTTTAACCTGTAACACATTGCTGCAGTACAAAGCTTCCAATATATTCCTATTGAGAAGTCACTGGAACAGATCCTACATGGAATTTTCAATGGATGACAGTGCAGACACAGTGCAGTGACACAGACATCAGACTGCCAGTATCTATCGGAGTGTAAAGTGTATAAATTATCAGCTGTATGCCATAAACTTTTGTCTATGGCTTAATGAATTCTGCTTTGCAGGATTGGGAAATCAGTTTCTCTTAGCCGATTTGATTAAAATTTTGTCACAAAAAAAGATCAAAATAGAGTTTAAAATAGATTTAAAAATATCTAAGTTCACTGAACAGCAAATCCTCTTGTTCTTGTGATATTAGACAACATATTAGGAATAGAAATAACAGACTGATAAGAATATGTAGTACATTTTCTTTTTACCAGATTCCTTAGTTTCTTCCACTTATTAACTATCCATTCCAAGTTTTTACTTTGAGGGAAGCTTTTCAAGCACTACCAGCACCTGCCTCAGAAATCCTTTTTCTGCTATTTCTGAGTACAGTGGGTCACTCAAAGTAAGTACCCACAGGCTCACATACACTGACATTTTCAGTATCCTGTCCCACTCCACTTTTATTTTTTAGTCCTCAGGGTGCTTATTTTTCTAGCAGAACCATTTTTTTGCAGCTGTAACAGGGGACTAGACGCTCACCTGAGCGTCTCAGTGACTCATTCAGCTATGTTTAAACAGTGGAAACCGGGAGCAATTGCCCTGACCATACCCTAGAATAGTCCATCTGCACACCAAAAAAAACAACCAGGTACATACTGTCCCAGATAATCCAACTAAGGTCTAGAGAGAGACTGCTTCAGGAACTGGTATTTTATTGGCAGTACTGAAGCTTCAGTAAGCTTTCTGATTTTCCCCCTTACAAAATAATGCCATTTCTCTTTTCACCAGACTACTTTTACTGTGTTCAGGAAAAGATTTTATGTGTCTAGTGTCAGAAGGAATTTCACTTGATTTGCAACATCTGCTACAGGAATAGGGCTCTTTGGTCTGAAAATCTCTGATATTTTTTCTTATAACATTTCAATTTTTAAAGGAGTTTAGCAATCTCCCATCCTTCTGCATACTAGGCAATTTTAAATCACATATATTCTTAATTTCTTTCAAGCTACCAATCTGCAGAAGTTCTGGTATGAATGCATTTAGTCCTGGCTACCTGCTGCTCTTTAACTCACCACACTCCCCAGGTGCCACCATAACCTTTGGAGGGCTTCAATCAATTTAGTTCCACTGACCACTGGATGTCTGGCACAGTAATGGCACAAAGTGACTTAGGGAATTAGTCAAAATGAAACTGCCCCACATAAGCCAAAACCAAAGTACAAAAAGACTGAAAGTGCTATGAATCTTGTTCTCAGCAGCCAAGCCAGAAAGGCTGGGGAAAAAGAAGCTTGTCTTATCCTGAAGTAATTGTGAAAGGTGCATAAAGGTTGGTGATAAGACAAAACCAGGCAAATAAACCCTGTTCAGCCCAGTTTTACCACCCCAGCTAACAGAGCCACTCAACCTGGTAGGGAGAGGGCAACCAGGCTCCAGTGTGCACAACCCTGCTGCCTCTCTTACCCCATCATGAACTCCCAAGGAAGGTGAAATTGGCTGAAGACTATTTCACTCTGCTAATGGGGTGGAATATCCAAATACCCAAAACAAACACGGAACAAAGTTACAAAATACTGCGGGTAAATGGTTTTGCAATTTGAAAGCAATTTCTTCTTTCCTCACCTGAATTTTGTCCTCATTAAATATCCCATCAATTAGGAAGTATGTCCAGAAGACTGGCCACTCACATTCAATATTTTCAAAGAGCTTGAGCTCAGCAGGATCATAGTGCAGCCTGCTTGGATCCTAAAACATTCAACCACACTCATTTAGTCACAGAGCTAAATAAGTCACTTATATTCACTTATCATAATGGTAGCCTATTTTATACAAATTAAAACATAGAAACAAATAGACCCACCAGAAATAGTTTGCATGCAGACTCTTGACTTTGTCACTCTCAAACTCATTAAACGATACTCTAGACAAATTGCTCCTTCCCATTCTCAGGATATAAGTATCTCCCAAATTATTTTGGCTCTACCTCAGTTCAAAGACATTTTGGGATGTTTCCCTTCATCTTAGACACCCCAAGCATATCTAAGGGTTAATTTCTTACAGAATTATGAATTAAGTTCTGTCCTCAATAACTGTTTTATAAACCCTTAGTCTCCCACAAATATATGTCCTTTCCAGCGTGGATATCTGGGTTACCCCCAAATCCAATAAGATGTCTTAGCAGTGGTGGAGAACTTCACTCCTTCATGTAAATAAAACAAAATTTGTCTATAAAGACTAGATAAAATTCTTCCCATGTTCTTACTGAAAATATACATAATAAATACACATCAGAAGTACCTCTCTGGGTGTCTTGTAACCATCTCGGAGAAAGCGACAGCAGCCATAACGGCCCTGTAAAAACACACAACATTGTAGAAAATCTCCCATGCTCTTCTTCCTCACAGATTATTGTCAGCATAAGGGTATGTGCTGAGTTTTACTGGTCACTTAGGGATCTTCCTCCCTCTCTTCATGTACAGATGAACCAAGTCTGGCAACCCTTGTTTAATTAGGATTTTTGGTTTAGAAAGAGGTTCTGCTTCTCTCTTCGGAAAACAAAAATAGAGTCAATCCTTACCTGCAGTTTGGATATGATTTCACTCTTGGTTACATTAACAAGGTTTACATCCTCCACTGCAAAAGCTGGATAAGAAATAATAGACAGAAGGCCAGCATCTATCTCCTTTGATGTGGATGCCCTTGGCAACATGGAGTACAGAATAGACTGAGCAAAACAAGAACAGGAAAGAGGGATGTAAAACAATTTGCCTACTTCAGAAAAACTACGTCAAGTGCAAATGAGACTACACTGTTTGCAAACTGACAGAGAAGTCTGTACAGTTATTTTTAACTGAGAATACCTCACACTATTCAGTTTCACATGATCAACTAGGAACAGAGTGAGCAGCAATGTCCTTATTGTGTTACATTCTTGGCTTAGTTAATCAACATTTGATTTAAAAACAGAGTATCAGGCTTTCCCCTAGTAAGCAAAGAGCAGACTAATTTTTACCTGACAGTGTTCCACTTCATCAGGAAGAACATGAATCACTGATTTGTGTCCTCCATGGGCTCCAAAAAGATCTAGTTCATCAATTGCTTCCAAAGCAGCCTTCAAAGAAAACCAAACCACAACCCAAAATCAATAAATACCTTTTAAACCAAGTATACAACCTAGCACTTGTGCTTAATCTCTGAAAGAAATCATATAAGACAGCAGTTTGCCCCACTGATATTCTTTTCATCTTTAAAAGGAAGCTTGGCAATATTTTATAACAAGTAACTATTTCTGGTGTTCAACTAGTAGGATAGAGGATTGATGTACTGGTGATCCTTCCTACAATTTAAAGGCAATGCAAAAAAACCTGGGAGCTGGGTTTCCACTGAGACATCATCTAAATATTTGTCCTGGTTTAGGGTGTATTTGGGAGGAAAAATGCTTGTCCTGTCCTATATTCAAAAATAGCCTCCTATATCAGTGTGGGGCCAAGACCAGCAGCCTCTTCTTCTTGCAGAGCACATAAGATCTAACAAATCCTGCTGAAAGGCAAATACACCTTTGACCTTAACAATATTTGTCTTCTGTCTGTCCCTCAGACACCATGTGATGAGGTGGTTGTCAATTGTACATTTACATTTATGGCCTTCTGAGCTTCATTTAGTATTTCTGTGACCTTGTGCTATGAGGGAATCAGAAATATCCACTTTCTTTTAAGTATATCTTCATTTATGTTTCTCTCTAAACTACTTGTAGAAAATTTCTTAAACTGATATTCTGCTGGTTTTTATAATTTACATCTGACTTAATCTTACCATGACAATACCACATATGACACTGAGGCTGAAGAATTAAGGAGAAGGGAAAGAAAACTAGAGGTCACTTCATAAGACTGCACCTCACTGAATCTGTCAGATTCATGGCTCAATTAATGTGGTACTCTTCTTGCAATTTCTGGAACAACTGTGCTGAGGTCCTTCAATGAGAGCCATTATCTCAAAGATTTTACACTAAAAAATACTCATACCTAAACAAAAATTCTTATACAATCAGCTAACTATTGTAGTGGCCAAGAAGACCATACAAAGGAAGCCATCAGGTTTGTCAGAGGCCTTAAGCACAACACAGCAGCCATGAAGGAGGTGTCAGGAAGACATTCTCACTTTGGCCATCCCTACGGAGCTCGCGTTCAGTTCAGGGATTCCTTGGTTTGTCTTATCACCACGTTCCCAAATTCCATAATCCTGCAACATCATCAAGAAAAAAATGGCATGATTATATATAAAAGCAATGCTCTGCCCCCTGTCCCGCAACAAATCCCCACCTCTACATGAAGTCAGCTTATTATTTTTAAAAAAGAAGAAAAGGGGCTCCAAGTCTCAAAAGAGATCCTTGTCATGTTTGAAAAGTAGCACATAAAAATACACCACAGCCAGATCACGTAGTACACAATCATGAATCACTGCCTTCAGAGAACACACAAAGTACTTTATCCCTTTTCTTATGCATGTTTCTCCCCATGTCCCTTCAGCTTGGTTTGCTGACAACCTGCCCTTTCTAGAAGGGCCCAAAATACTTATAATTAGACATCAGGAAATAATATTAATTATCAATAAAATTCCCTATTATTATGATAGAACAAGTATATCTCACCCATGCAGCAAAAAATACAGCCCTCTCAACATCTCTAAAGATGCTGCTCGCAATGCAAAGTACTGACAAGTTCTGACATCTTCTCATGGAAAAAACAAGCCCCTATTATACTTCTCTAGCAATAAATAATTTTCCACCCACGCTTCAGCAGTGTTCAGATGATTTACATATAAATAACTACTTACAGCAACTTTGTAGGCAGCTTCTATGTAAAAAACAAGATTCTGTATAAAGGTAACTTCATCAAGGGTGAAGATAATACGTAGCCCTGACCAAAAGAAGGAATGAGAATAATTATATTGTGTCAGAACTGCAATAGCTACTTTTCAGTGAGTTTCATGCTTTTGTTTAATTGCTACCAACCCCTGCTCACTGAAATCAAATGAAAAACTCATACTTATTTCCAAAGGTCAGGCAGCAAGCCTCAATACTTGCTACTGACCAATATTTTGCTACTGACAAAATACTTCAAACCCCATCAATATAGACTGTTTCAAAGACTAACCCAAAACCACCTCTGTGAGGGAGACACTCAGACCATGAGTATAAAGCAGAGGGACCTGAGCCAGCTCTGGCTCCCCAGAGCAGTGCATACCAATTCCTCCAGTTCCCCAGCCCCCTGCCTGCTTAGTGCTCTATTTAGGAATTTTCAAGATGACCAGGTGCCTGCTCTGCAGGGATCAGTTGCAAGGGGTTTCAAGGGCAGAAAAGCATGTAAGGAAACTAATAGTTTTCCTCACAGCAGGAGCATGATTAAGGACACAAGATAAAACAGCACCAGTAAGAGAAAAAACACTGATGGCACAAGTGCACTCGACTTGATGTGCAAGCACAGAAACGTGGTTGTATCCCATTAAGTCTTTCAACATGAGACTTCTCTGACATGACTCTAAATATCTCATGTATCTGATGCCTTGATTAAGGGCATAGACACCACCAATTACTATAAACATGAAATTCCAAGTAAGGTATATCTCTTTTCCAGAGAAACACGACTTGCTTCTGAATAATAATTATGTAAAGATCTTTGAAGCTGGTTACTATTTTCTTTTCCTTTTAAAATAAAAGCTGGAATATAAAAGGCTGCAACAAAGGCAAAAATATCTTCTGCTTACCTGATGCAGTCATCTGTGCCAAGAAGAGCAGGTAGAGGGAAGTTGCATCTACTTGCAGATGCCCCCACTGGTCATCCCCAACCACCGTGGCACAAGTTGCAGAGTTATACTTGGCATGGAGGCAGTCTTTGGTACTCTGAGTGCGTTTGAACTTCTCTACCTTATCTACCTAGAAAACATCACAAATCTCAAATCTGAAACATTTTGGAAGAAATTCTCCAAATTATTTCAAAATTAACAACTTTTCATAGGTGAGGAGAATCTTGAGGTCTTAATCCTGTTACCTCACTCAGTTTTGATTGATCAGAAGGCTTAAACAAAACTCTGACTTCAGACTCCAGTTAAATCCACATCTCTAAGGAACAAATATGATTAAATTACCTTGTTGAGTTCAGATCTAAACTACAGGCATGTATCTTGGTGAAAATCAGTTTGCAAAGGCAAAACTCTAATTTGCTACAAGCACAATCTCAAAACGTTACTTGGACAAGAAGTGGAAGCAAGGTCAATGTTTTGCTTAAGAGTTTTAAGAAGACTCCCCACACCATCATCTGCGCACACACAAAGTCACTCCACAGAAGACACAAGAACTGCATGCTTCAATGAAATGCTTTGTACATACAACATCTACTAATTCAACTCAATCCTATGGCATTACCTGTCTCATCATGCACTGCAAGAGTCCCCGCATCAGCTTCACAACATTCTGCAGGAACAAAACAGATCAGTGACACTTTCAGCCTCATTGTTTCAGCCTCAATGCTCTTACAAACAACATTCAAAAGTGGCAAAGTTCACACCCTCTACTAATGTCCTCCCAAAGGTAAAAAATAATGTGTATTTGCCCAAAATGTTTTGCATGTTTTTGTTGGGTTTTTTTAAATATCCTGATCAGATTTTATTCCTTCAACCCTATCTAGGAGAAGTCTTTTCCCAAAGGTCCTCAATAAACAGTGAAAGAACTCTCCGTGGTCCTTCTATCCAGCTAAAGGAAGTAAGAAGAATTGTAAGAATGTTCTTGTAAGAATACTAATACTAATAATTTTTGAGTGACAGATCTAGGCAACATCAGTAGGTGACTTCAAGACTTTGACATGACTGCAAAACCTGTAGAGCTTCTTCCACTCTTTATACAGTACAACAAAAATCAAACAAAAATGGTAGATAAAGGGCTGTAAACGTGAACGTAGAGAAGTTCAAGATTGTGCATTAAATAATCAATCCCTCCTTTTCACCCCAAAAATACAGCCTCAAAATATGATCACGCAAACTGAGTCAAGGTTATTCTGTCACCATGGACCTCCCTGGTTTGAGCAGGACATACCAGCAAAAATTTTACCCAGTGACTCCAAAACAACAGCAAGACACCAACAGTCCCTCACTTCCCATTTAACCCACCTCTGTCTACACTCTCATTTCTGATACTCACATTCCCAGCTGCAGATTTTAGTATTGAACTGTGTGAGTTATGTCCCCTTCCAATTCTCCAGCACAGATCTTACCAGTCTGGAAATTGTTACCTTCTGTGCTATGATCAAACACACCTACACAACATGTACAACATTCGTGCACATTCCAAAGACTTCTACTTTAAATGGCATGCTTCTCTTTACAGGGAAGAATGGTCTAGCAGATAAACTGCTGCAAGATCCAAGCAGCCTAGGCCTGAGTTTCTGCTCCATAACACACCTCGTGAGGGACCTCGAGGTTTAATCACAGAGAGGCTTGTAAAATGGAGTACAAAATTGGTCAGAAGCCTAACTTCCAACAATCAGCCAACCAATGGAAGTTTGACTTCTACATATTTTTGTTTTGTTTGTAGTTAAGTTCAGATGTTAGCCTCTCTACTATCCAGTTCTTCAAATCCTCCTTGCCAGAAGGTTGCCAGGGATACTGCACACCACACAGTGCATGGATATTGCTGTCTTTGGAACAAGGCATGCACTTCAAGCTGGGAAAACCCTGCCAGATCCCAGACACAGCAGCAGTGCAAATGCACTCTCCAAAACCACTACAGTAGGGAAACCCAAACAGTGGAACCAGTTTATGCCGAGCCTTGACGCACCTGCTCGAGCTCGTAGGCCTTGGCTTTGTCCTCATCCCGGTCTGCGTTCTTCCGGTAGGCCATTCCCAGCCCCCACACGGCCAGGATGCTGTAGATGTTGTCCCGGACCCAGGCATCCTTGTGGTCTGCCCCGGCCGAGAGCAGCCCCGTCACTGGGTTCTATCCATGGCAGAAGGAATAAAGAACAAACATTACTACCTCAAGTCCCATCTGCTAAGAAGCATCACTTCTGTCTGTATTTAAGGGTAACAAACTAAAGATGATTTCACATGCACACTGCAGCTGCTCATGATTTCACAACAGAAGTGAGATCCCATCCTTCTTTCCCAAACTCACACAAATGAAATGCAAAATTTATTTGAATGCTTCAGGTTGTAAAGTTTACAGCATCCAGCTGGGCATCTTCATCCATACAGGATTAGTAGCTGAGTCACCGAGTGAAATTCAGAATACATCAAGGAAATGGAAACTTAAATTTCACATATTTATGAGGAAAAGAAGGTACTGAGTTAGCACTAGAAATTGAGTGTGGGATATATGCTCCTCTACGTAACTGGTCTCTGGCATACTCTTGAGAAAGTAAAACACCACTAGTGATCTTCTAGGAGATTAGAGAAGTATTTCTATATAACTGCCCACTGAGTTTATGATTGCTAAATGAATGCAAAACCTTTTTATATCCTCCTTTGGAAAATGTACAGGAAAAAAAATCTGAAGGTGTTGAAAGGCAGCATTGTCTGAAAAGCAAAGCACTGAGTAGTCTCCTACAATCCAAATATTCCATTAAATTTTTCACTGCATCATTAATTCTCATCATCCTTAATTTTTTTTTGACCCTCTTTCTTGGCTGTACATTCTTGACTAACAAAAAAATGAGACAAAGAAGCAAAAGTTCAATAGAACTTTCAATTAAATCAAGCCCCTATAGAAAATTTCAGTGAATGAAGACCAGTTGGGGCTGGTGTTACAAGCTGCAAAGATTACAATAGTAAAGATGACTTTAACAAAAGTAAAATTTAAAAGGATACATCCACCAATTTTTCATTTTTCCCACACACTGGGGAGAGAAACTCAATTCATTATTTTTAAAAAGTTGGTTTGGGAGGGAGGGGCTTTAGTTACAATCTCCTGGTCTCTACATGTGACCACTGAGCAGCACAGGGGAGACAGCCCGACACACATGACCCAGCACAGGCAGCCCTGTTGTTACAGTTTAATACAGCAATGCTGAGTAGCTCACTCAGAGTAGAAATGAAGTTCTGCTGCAACAGCCCCACCACAGCAAGGTCTTCACAAACCAAGAAACAGCTGAAGGACCCCTACTCACCTGTTTGACAGGGAAACTACCACATACGAATGCAAACAGCTTAAAAAACTTCTTGATCTTGAAAAGTCCGACAAGGAGTAACGGAAGTCCCAGTTCAGCACTGCGCCCACATGACAAAACCCAGAGTCTCAAAAGGCAGACTGCATACTCCAGCATTTGTAGAGGACACTTTGTTTCCCTCCCTCCATTGCAGGACAACAAATGTCTACTCACCTGCAGCCCTGGCCTGATAGAGATCTGCTGCTGTCTGAGAAATGATCATTTTGATTTATTTTTGCCTACTCTCCATGCTGGGCTAGCTGCCAGTTGAAAAACTAAAATGTCCCTGTGTACCACAATGGAAATCCCAAAGAATGGCCCATCCAAGACTCTAAAAGCCTATTCAGCTCCTAGGGAGGGATCTGCCTACCTCAAGGGGTCGTATTAAACACATCCACAAGCAGCTATCACCATTTCATCACCTTTGATTCCTCCACAACTTGGTCCCAGCTTTTGGGGTGCACTAGGGCTGGCTCTCATGGACTGACAACAAATTAGTATCTTTCCTCATGCACATTCAGAATGTTAGTAGAACTACCTAATATACGAATTAATATTTTTAATGATTTTGTTTCAGTTTTTTAGAAGTGTCTTCTCATAAAAACTACAATTACTTTCTTCTGTCACCTGCTGACACCACATGAAAACTACAATGCTTACAAGGTGTTAAAGAACTCACAGAAACACTGAGTGCACTTAATCCCACTGGTGTCAAAAGGATTTTAGCTTAGCTAGTACTTCAAGCATTCCATTTATGCAGTGATAGCTAATTAGACTAGCAGGTCTCATCCTGCAAATCACACTGCACAAAAGATCAACAGAGCAAAGAACTTTACCAGCACCATGGGCTGCCAGCTGAGAGCACTGCAACAGAAAGCTGATTGCTTTCTGAAGACTTTAAACTGCTGTTATACTGCCCAAACTTATTTTTAAATCCATCTGTCAATCTGGAGACAAAAAGGCCCCCAAGAACCCAAATCACTAAACACACCAGTTCCTTCAGGGCAAAAGGTGTCAATAAGAACTACAGCAAGACAGCACAAAACCAGTGGGGTTCTAACAAGAGCAGCAAAGCAAGTAATTTAGCATCACAAGTAATTTAGCATCTTGCTGAAAGATGCAAATTAAACAGATTGTCTCATTGATCTGTCAGGTGAAAACTGAGGTCAGCTCTAGCAAAGCTTGTGAAACCAGATGTAACATGATGCATGTGAGTCTTGGAGTTTGTCCCATGCAGGGCCAGGAGTTAGACTTGATGATTCTTTTGAGTCCCTTCCAATGTGATTCCGTAACGCAGCTGGGGTTACCCACAAAGGTATAAGCTTTTCTTATCAGGTCCATATGATTTTCACATATAGTACCATAGCAATACTTAAAATGTACAGAGATGTTAAGTTTCACTATTTCCTGATCTTAAGAATCACATTTTTTTCTTATTATTTCCTTCAATTTAACAGGTGTAATAAGCACCTGAGAACATCCCTCTGACGGTGCTTTTCAGTGTCTGCTCTGCTTCAGCACCAAAGCAACCCTCTGGGTGTCCCTAGGGGTACATGCAACAGAAGGCAGGCCCCCCACAGATAGGAGCCAGTAGTTTGGTCTTATCCTCCTTTTACAACCTTTAACAGAACAGTAACTATCACTGTGCATGTTACAGGGACTGACAAGGACAATGTAACATCTGCAAAACATGAAAAGGTTTGCTACTGACCTGATCCTGCAATATGCCACACAGAGAAAACTGTCAGCCCTGGTGCAGTTGCACCTGTCCTTTGAATACATCTGCCTATAGCACAAATTTCCTGCATTAAAAATTGCCTCTAAAATCACATTGATTTAGAGGGACTGGAGTGGGCACATGATCAATTGCTGCTACTGAGAAACCCGGCTCCTGGTGTATCAAACACCTAACCAAAGCCTGGTGTTCTGCGCACACTCCGTGCTGCCCTTGCTGCACTTCACAGAGGTAAGCATGTCCCTGCCCTCAGTCAGAGCACAGCAGCTGATGTGCCAAGGCTGAATCCCTGCAGCTGGGGATGTGAGGTGCAGGGTCACAGTCACACATCACCCCCCTGCTGAGCAGCGGCACCTCAGAAGTATTTTAAACACCTTCTGGTTCTTCTGCCAGGCTGCTCCTGGGAAAACCCAGTGCTAAAACTCACTTCCCTGGCTCCTTCCTGAGAGGCACTAAGAAGGCACCAGCAGCAGTGAAGCAGCAGCATACAAGCCCATCCAGCCACAGACCTCCTGCTCCCAAGAAAGACACAGGTGCATGTGGCCCAAAGACAACCTTCCTAACTTGCCCAAGTAAGCACTGCATCTCTTCACCTGGCTAATAACAAAATTTTCAATCTATTGCAGTGAAAAAAACAGAAAGACCATAATTACAGGAAAAAAATTTTAGAAATGTGCCTTGAGCATTTCTCTGAGTCCTCTTGAGATACCATTGATCCTCTGCCTTGATGCTAGCCTGTGACTTGCTTTCCAGACAAAGAAGAAAACTTATTTACCTCCTTTCCCCACCTCTGAATTCTGTCAGACATTGAGCCCTTAGTGGAAAAGGCAATACACAGTGATGAACTCTCATCCTATTGCTTTAAATAGCAATTACAGAATTCTGGGTCACCAGTATGAACCCCTGTATTACCAGTTACTTACTCTTTTTACTACTGTTAAATATTAATATCATCAAGCTTTTCATGGGGCATGTTTGAGCTCTGAATATCAGAGGCTTCATGTATCCCTTAATGGAAGCTGTTATCAGCATCCACATCTTATAATGTGGAATGGAACGGAAATAAAAGGAAATCAAGGCAGGCACTGGAAGCCAAAGTGACTTGCCCAAGGTCATCTTGCTGTCAAAAGACAGAGATGGGAGCACAAGTAAAAGCTTCTCCTGCACCCCAGCACAGCAAGAGCCAAAAATCATCTTCTCACACCATATGTATCAGTTCTTGCATTTGTTTCTACTAAGTCTACAGTGATTACTACACAAACACCAATTCACAGGTGTTTGGACCCTGTGCTCAAAACAGCCAGTGACAAAAATCTTACTGACCAAAGTGCCTTTGTCTCCCAGCCTCTTCTTTCACTGCTTACCAGTTTCTTGCAACTCTCATCAACAAACCATATTTGGTAACGGATCTGTGGAAAAAAACTACTGCTCATCTTTATATACTGGATTGTTTTAACTACAGCATGACACTGCTGAATACCTTCTGAGTCCTCAGTGCCCATTTGGGCGAAGCAAGCACACCAAGTAGAGGGCACTGTGCTGCCCAAAAACCGCAGGGAACACAGAGTGCTCAACCACCTCCCCGAACCATCCCTGCTATTTTCGCTGCTCCTCTGCTCGCCCGTGCAGCAGCCCCGCCTGACGCTCCAGAGCCCCAGCAGTGCGGACACAGGAGAACACGCTGGAAGCTCTGGGACGTGCCCGCCGCCACACGTGCTGCGGGGAGCACACAGGAACCGCACCGCGCTCTGCTGACAGGCACGGCACAAAGTCCTGCCCGGAGCTCTTATCGCACCGGGGCGCAATGCTGCTGTCACTGTGCCTGTGTGTATAAATATACACGTAGTCTATAGTATATATAGTGTGCACAACGGGTGGGTGTGTATCATACGGCCATGAAGACATTGTATACACAATACTATTATTATTTACGTGCTCAGACTCGCTGTGTTTTCCACACAGGGATTTCCAAGGTGCATTGATTCAAGCACCCCCAGGATCCGCCCCGCCTCAGCATTCCCCGCGCCGCTCCGCAGGCGGGGGCGGGACATGCGGACAGGAAGCCATGCTCCGGCCGGAGCAGGGATGGATGTTCGTGTCCCTCCTGCAGCCCCCGCCCCAGCAGCCGCCCCACGCCCCCGGCACGGCCCCACCGCGCCCGGCGCCCCCAGCCCCGAGCAGGCGTCCCGGGGCGGCGGCTGCTCCTCACCTGGTGGCAGAGGATGGTCCGCTGGACCAGGCGGGCGTAGCCGTCCAGGCGCACCCCCGAGTTGCTGCGGCTCCTCATGGCCCCAGGGCCGGCCCGGCTGCCCGGCCCGGCAGCGCTCGGGGTGGCGATACCCAGAGATGGCGGCGGCCTCTCCCCGCCCTCACGGCGGGGCGGGGCGGGAGCGGCCTCCGCCCTCAGCACCGCGGGGACACGGGAACGCCGCTGCACAGGCACCGAGCGGAACAGGGGCCGCCTGGCGTGACAAAACCCCTGCTGCATTTGTGAAAAATAGTGTCGATTTTATGCAACCTCTTCGTAAGTTTGTAAAATAAAGATGAGAATGCCAGAATACTTGTTAGAAGCTTTTCTTTCCCCCAGCCTTAAAAACCCCAACCGTTCTGAGATCTGATCGAATGAAATCACGGAGTAGCTAAGGGTGTGGTATTCACTCAAAATTCAGAAAAAATTTTTTCCCGTTGTCTTTTTTTTTTTTTTTTTTTTTTTAAGTTAGATTGTAACATTAACAGAATTACAACTGTAACTTTTCCTTGCTGTTCTTCCTTCACTGACTGCCGTGGCTGAGAACGCCCCGTTCGCAGACGTGCTGGCTCCCTCGGTGGCGGCCGGACAACGCCTCTGAGGGGGCTGCAGAGCGGTAAAGAGCACAGAGCTCGGGGGTTCTTCATCTCCTTCTGCCAGGGCCGTGCGCTGAAATCTGCGCCTGCCAAAACACGGACCCGCTCATTCTCCCCTGTGCTCCGCACCAGCCTCCGCCTTCAGGGCACCGCTTTTTAGAGAGACTCCACTTGGGACCAAGTTTGCTGAGCAGGGTGGTGCCAGCTGTACACTGCAGGTTTCCGTTTATCTTTGATGAAGCTTAAAATCTTACAGAAGCCCCGAGATAGCTCTGCAGCCACCAACTAATGTACAGAATTTTATTCGTGCTCTGGGCAGGTGTTGCAGCTTTCCCCGAGCTCTGGATGTCCCGGCTAAACAAAGCCCGAGAGACCAAGTACCAAAAGGATACTACACCACCCAATGTAAAAACACGTTTTCAACTAGCCTGAGGATGAGCTAAAATATTATACTAAAGTATTATGCTGGTCTCAGTTCAAACTTTTACTACAGTATGTGTGTGCTAGTAAGTGGCAAAGTCAGAAAGGACTCCTCTCCCCTAGGAATATATAAAATAAAACACATTTCAAGAATCCTAGCATATTTTAATGTGCAAAAATAAAAATGAAAAGAAGACTCCGAGCAGGTCAGTGGAGCATTTGTATTCACAGGGAATTTAATTACTGAAGCCAAACTCAGCTATGTGCTTTTGCTTACAGCATTCCTGTGGGAAAGCAGGTGTTGATTGGACTTATGTCAGGGTTTTCTCTGCTAAAATCCAGATCTGTTAGAACCATGCAAGGTAAAATATGTAGCAGACAATAAATGGAAAAGCTGGGTCAGCTTTTTCTCCAAGAAGTTACGTCCTGTTGATCCTGTGATCTGAAGAACTGTAATGCAGCCCAGTATTAATGACACATTTATCTAAAAGACAAAGTTTATATATTTTGTGTTGTACTTGCTACAAATTTATTACTTTTTTTTACAGTTGAAATTATAAATATAAGAACATTAAATAAATTTACAAGAAACACTGCAAAGGCAATTAGCCAAATAGTCAAAGCATTCACAGAAATGTATTCCAGCTACTAGTATTCCAGGATGGGCTTTTACCAACATGCAGCTAAAACCCTGTGGATAAACATAACAAATACTTTAAATTCTCACCTTAAAAGCATAGTCAGAGTAATCTTGGATGTAAGTGACTGAAAGAACCCATGTGTTGCCCACAGAACCACACTGGGGTTTGAGTACTGAAGAGGTTAAATTGCTAACTCCAAGAGAGCCCCAGATAAGAGGCAGTAACTCATGCTCTTTGTTAAGGAGAGTGTTTTCATGGTGCCCCAGAGAGCCCTCCCCACTGGAAAAGCAAAGCCCTTGCTCCCCTTCAGCATGCACCTGCATAATGCAGCCCTCTTCACAGGGCCTGGTACTCTGCAGTCTGCCACCAGTTTGTCCTAGTTTGCTTTGGGACCATCTGACTTTTGCCCAAGAATGCAAACTGAAAAAGCAGTGGCCACAGCTGCATATGTGTGTGAGGAAGAAGAGGTAAAACCAGTGCTTAGGCCAATTTCTGTTCAGGAGAAGTCTTCCCAATGTTGCATGGACTTTCAGCTGTTTTACATGAAGAACCAAAATCAATTTTTTTCACATAAATATCACAAGAGGAATGAAATTTTGCTTCAGCAATTACTGAGCTAGGGCCTCAGTATTTGGTCTGCCAACCAAGAGCCAAAGCACAAGCAGAAATACTCACTACAATACCTCAAGAGCTGCCCCTTCAAAAATAGCCATGCAATGAAACAAACAATTTCTCAGCTACTGTCATTATTGTATATTATATATATATTATATTCTCAGCAGCTGTAATTTATTATTCTTATTTTTTCTTCAACGTGCCTCCTCCCACCCCAAACTTCTCTACTTTTGTCCTTGCAAATGAGAAAGAGCGGTGTCTCACCACTCAAATACTGACCCTGGTGAAATCAATGGCAAAAACTGATGAGTTTACTCAAACCACCAACACAACTTAGTTGTACTTAGTAACCTACTGACTGCTTCATTTAGTGCTCCATTCATGGCACTCTCCTTGAATTATACCAAATTTCTATCCCTCTGTGGTGTACTAAAAGGTAGCTAAAGATTCAAGACCGATTGTGTTTGTTATCTACAGTTCTGCATCTAGTGAATATATTCAAACTACCAAGTGATCCATTTACTAGACAAATTAACTTTTGTATCATTCTATGTTAGTTAATTAACTAAAGAAAAATGCAAACTTACAATAAAAGTTACAAACAAAATACCAGTTATTTTTCTATACATGGTATATTTAAATTTATATTACAAGAAATAAATATAAAAGTATTACTGAGAGGTTGATATTTTCTGCTTATGTACATCTTTGCAGAGTTTGATACTAAAACGTACAAAAAGTTTAAGACAGTGTAGCTAACATTTTTAAAGTTAACATCGTTTGTATGCACAATTTGTAACTTTATACATTTATACAATACTAATAAGCATTATATCCAGATAAACTTAATTGTAATGAAAAAAAGTCTAAATAAAACTTTTGTTTAAATGTAAAAAGAAATCCTCGAAAAACTCCACTCTGCTGAATAAACAAAATGGAAGTGTGCCAGCTGTAATCTGACATCCAAGACCTTGTCAAAATAGTAGGTTCCTTTTCTATTTTTTTTTTTTTTTAAATAATTGTCCTTGTCAATCCATTGCGCGGCTGCCTTGAAGTTCCAGTACCATATATTAAATAAAACCAGTTCTTGGTCTGCTCACATTACGTAAAACTGCTAAAGTAAAACTCTACTTCACACTGTAAAACAATGTGCTGTTTAAAAGAAAATCACATTTTCTCCATAGAACTTAGGCTTCCTCTCTTTGAAGTCCTTCTGTGTGAGATTTGGCTTTCTTGGCTGCCAGTATCATCCTTGTCTTGAAATACAAGTTGTTTGCCTGAAAAGTCATGGAGACACACATCACCATTCTGTACACTGAAACAAACACCATTCTTCTCACTGGAAAGATGGCCTGTTGAAACAAAAAAGTGCATCCCCTATCAGAAAGGTTCAGAATCAAGCCTCCCATGCTTTTTTAGTCACTGTAGGGAGTTCATACATTCTCATTTTATACCTGCAACAATTTTAAAATGTGTATTTTTGGTAAATATTTTGTATACATTTCTTTTCCTGTATGAAATCCTGAAACTTGAGAGATGTTAATGTATTTATGCACAAAGATTCTATATTTTAAGCAATGAAGGTGACAATTCTCAAAATGTAGACTTGACTTGGAGTAAGTATCACTAGAATTATTTGCTTTATCAAATTTAGTTTTAAAGGTATCTCAAGTGTGCCATGCATCTGAAAGAAGAAAGTGAGAATATAAAGATTTTTTTTTTTTTGCCTTTGAAAAGACTTCATCTTACAGCATTTACTTCTGAAGGACAATCAGAATATGGCCTAGGGTCATAGGTCATGGGTCAAAATCATATTGATCATGGGTCAAAATCATATTTAGACTGCAGAGAATCTTACATATTTAAATGAATCCACAATGAACACATCTAATACCACTGCTGACTGAAGCCTTTTAATTAAATGCTCCACAAATGTTTAGTTCACTGTATAAATCTCCTGCTTCTATGTATCACATTCAAGCAAATATTTTTAATGAGAATTTGGGTTTTTTTATTATAAGTATTTGTGCAAACACTTTGGTTTGGATTTTTTAAACATTTAGCTATTAATTTGAGCAGCCATCATGCACTTAAACAGGCACAAATGTAGACAGGATAAGACAAGCAGAAGAGCTTTGTTTATTAATTCAAATAAGAAAAAGGTTGAAATTATATAAAATAACCATACTTGCTAACACTGTGATTGTTGTTTAACTCCTTGACTAACACTGTTTCATCTTAGGAGTATTCAAAATAGCTGTGCCCTGATGCTAGGACAAAAGCTGAGAAGAAAATAAGGCTTTTCTGTGAACAAATTCAGAAAGGTGGTTTGTGTTCCTCAGTGAGGAAATCTGCAGGAAATCTGCCATGTGATACCTAATGGTAGTTTCTGAAACATGCAAATCTCCGAGAGAAAAACTGAAAATAAGGAAATATTAGAATGCCATGAAAAGATGAAGTCCAGTAGGAAAGCAAAGTCACAGGCTATACAGACATCCCAAACTTATCACAGTAAGTCATTCAGTCCTGAATCTGGAATAGCATTTCAGTAGAAACAGTGAGGCTAAAACCATAAAGTGTTTACAGCTCAGAATATTTATGGCACAGGCCTTAATTTCTACAGTGGTTTTGGAGGTTGCTTTTTAAAATGAGGTGTTGCAACATTATTTTCAAGTTCCAGCTTTGAGAGGAGAGCAATCAGGTGCAGCAAATTAGAAGGTCCCATGTCTAATACCAACTACTGCTACTAGCAGCAGTCCAATACCTTTTGGAGGCATTAGCCCAGCTCTTCTGAGATATAACTGCCCCATGTTTGGATGATTAGGTGTAAGGAATTGCCTCCAAGAGCTTTGCTGAGAGCTATCCAAGCATAGGTTTAGCCTCTTCTAACTGAAGTTCTAAGGGCTCAGAAGAATTATTTAGTTAAACTATGCAGGCAAGGTAAGATACAACCCTCTTGATATGAATGGAGGACGTGGTATGAGGTTCACAGCACTCAAAACAGACAATAAAATAGGAAATTAGGCGTGTCACATGTTTGTAAGTGCACAGGAACAACGTTTTATCTAAGTTCTTTCAGCTGCTTTTGTCTAAGAAGCTTTTGGCACAGGACATACAGACATTTACACTGGAAAGGTCTGATTACGTGAATATAGTAGGACAGAATTGGAGCACATCCAACAGAATTGGCATCATTCAATGGTTTAGGTCATCAATTTAGCATCTCATTTAAAAATACTCAAAAGAACAAAACTTTTTCCAGAAAGCCACAACATGCTCATTCACTCGGTTGCTACAACAAACAAATTCAATAGAACATTTCTGCTATCTTTCTTTCTGTTGAGAAAAGCAGTCAAAAATGCTTTTGTAGCTATGTATAAGCATGTCAGATGTTGCAGGGAGAGATGGCTTCTTTCTTAAGAGTAATTAACATAGCAGGGGAAAAAAGAACCCAACAAGACACGCAGACTTCTGTGCCTGAAAATTTCTCTCTTTGAAAGGAAATACTCCTACCTAAAAATATTGCCTTACTTTGTATTTAATGATAGTGAGTGTTACTGAATTCTGGCTCTCAACTGATCTGTTAGATAAAAAGTATGTTAATTATTGCATTATGTGCTGTCCAAACAAGGAGATTTTAAAAATGAATGTAAAAAAACCCAAAAAACCCTCAATTTGGAAAGCTGTTCATGACATATCCAAATGCCATCTCCTGAAGTGTTGTGATTTCTCTGCAATCTTCTCTTAGTACACTCAAAGGAACTATAAGTTCTAACCCACACATGAATTTCATAGCTTTTACTCTGTACATCTGAGAGGTTATCTGCTGATATAATCCTGTTATTATGTGCTGTCTTCTGACAGCATAGGCCAAGAAATGAGGACAACACAACCTCTCCAAGCATGTTCAACAACTTCATAATAAACATTCTAGCTTACAACATGACTTCTTAGCCTCAACTCTTGATCAGTTGGGGAAATACCTCAGGCACACAGGAATAATGTCGTCTGAGTTTTGCTTGACTAAGGGTTTTATATATTCCAGATTTGTAAGTTATTTTTCAGTTTGAAAAATTGATTATCTTTATTGAGAGCTCAAATCAGCAGCATGACATGTGCCCTGCATGAGTGTGCAGAACTAGATTATGTTCACTGAAAAAAGATCAGTTTTTATTAAGTTCATTCAATGGGGATTCATATCTAGTTTTCTCAGACAGGCCACAGCAAATTGCAAGTGAAACCAAGTGTAGTGCTACTTACACCTGCATTTCAACTTCTCAAGAACAGAGCAGAGGGCAGCAGTGCAGAGGACAGTACAATGTTAGAACAGGAAAGATGGAGAATTTTACTTCTGAAGAAATACTATTTTCCATTATACTTACCATTTCCATTTGCATGGACTGAATAATCATTATTCATTAGCAGTGTTGTAGAGTTAGTGGAGTTACTGTTTGATTGTAAGGAATTGGAAGAACTCGATACTCCTTGATTTACAGTCTGCTTCTTTAAACCATTCGTAGCAGTTCTACTCCAGTCTAAAACAGAAAATAACACAAGTCATACAAGCACTCACTATAGAAAAATATAGTTAATTATGCAACTGAATTGAAGTAAAACCAAGGCTTTATACATTTCTTGCAGTACTCTATACAGAATTATATTCTCCTAAGAACTTAATTATTCTTGATGTTTAAAATTACTTAAATCTAGTTCCCTTTCTTTTGTCCCTTTTTAAAATACAAGCAGCCAACTGTCATAGATTTACAATTGCAGACCAGATCAGAAAAATAACTGAAGTGCATTTGATGCTCTAAGTGAAAATGCATAAAAAATACATTACTTTACAAGAGGTCAACTACTTAGTAACAAAACAGCAAAAAGTAATTAATGTCTTTTTCGGTTTAAACCATGCTTCACTTCCTTTTTGTGGAAGTGACTCGTAAAACTACAGTTGACCCAGAAGCTGGAACAAATCTTACCGTTTCTAACTGACCAAAAGTCTTCTGCAAAGACATGCCTTTACCCTGCAGTGGAAGAGGTCATCTCTTATCAGTTAACAGCTTAAGGTAACAGCATGTAAACATGCAAGAGCTGCATCAGTTACCACCTTTAAAGAGTGTAATTTTGGAGGTTTACTGTAACTTGGATAATAAATTAGAACTGCAACTGCAGCAACATGATCAATTGCTTCTTTTTTTTTTTTTCTTGTAATTATTACAAAATACCAGGAACTTAACACTAAATATAAGCATTCAGAAGTTAAAAAAAGAAAAACTTACCAGAATTTTCAGCCAGCCTGAATTTCCCACAACAAAGATATCTTCTCCACTGTTTACGGACATTCTCTTTTGTTACACAGTAGAAGATGAAAATGAAGAACCCTGCAAAGCAAAAACATAAAAGACTGTTGCAAAATTCACTTTTACTACTTCCTGATGAACGTTTTGCTTTTCTTTAATTTATTTTAAATTTCTAACAAAAAGTAATGACACATTTCTTTGCTGAAAAAGTTTACAACTCTGAACACTACAGAGCACTTTTTCCTTACATAGATTAGAGGAATCATATACATAAAAGGAAAACGACAAATACAACCAAATGCATGAAGTGTGTAAAGTTTCCTTTCTATCAAATAAAAAGGGAAAAATTCTGTTGATCTTGAAATTTACTCAATGCTTTTGGAAAAAAACTCAAAGCAACGTCAAAGAGAGGGTGTGATACCAGTCAGACTATGAAGCTTTTTTAGAACATGGGGTGAATGTGTTACATCTTTTATTAGCAACTAACCTGTTACCACCAATGCTACAAATTTTGAGCACTCATACAAAGAAAAGAATTAATATATAAAATAATAATAAATTGTACCCCCTTTACCACAATTTTAAATATTTTCTAGAATGGATGGTGCTCATCCCATCTCCAACCACTGACACAGGGTGGCATCTAACTTCCCCTGCTAAAAAGTTCATCACGATTCTCCCTTTAAGGGAAGGTGGCCCACAATCTGCAGTTTCCAATCTGCTATGGGAAACAGTTGTATTAGGTTTAGAATGAATAGTAAATAATGATAAATCAAGACAGCAAACAGAGGAGAGGTGTATACACTGAACTGCAATTTTTATTGCTTTAGCCTCTCTGGGAAATCCTTCAGCCAGTCATCTAAGTGCCATTTAAGCAGAAGTTTGGATCCAAACTTCAGAAGGGCAGTTCAGGTATATTCAGGACACTGTGGACAGCCACTATATCACCTGTTTATATAAAAGTCTTTGCAGCAACTCTGCTTTTGGATATGTCCAGTAGCACCCTAGTTTTTGCAAAACTTCATGTTTTCATATCTACTTCCCATATGTTCCTAAGTACTATATAGGCCATGCTTAAGAGTTGAGTCACTAACTTTTAGATGTTGCAGCCTTGCCTGTCGCAATGACCCTTTGCTGAATGCCAAACCTCCCTCTGAAGCCTTAGGGGAACTGAAGAAACTATACCATTTTCATACATTAATTGGATTATAAGGTGAACACTTAGAGTAACTGTGTATTCAAAATTCATCTGTTTATTAGTGAAACAGTCACTTCCAGGGATTTCTAGCTTGCATACACTTTTTAATTGGCAATATTTATAAATATACAATGCCTATATAAATAGTACCTAGTTTCTCTGTACCTTATCATAACAAAACAGCAATTTAAGATTACTGTAAAGCAGTATCATCTCATCTCCAATATAATTAATATGATACTGCACATATCAAAGTTAAATTTTTACTGCTGAATGAAGAAAATTACATTTTAAAATGTTTGGTTTTTTATATTATACACAGGGAGCTGTTACATGGAGGACAAACTTACCTTGCAAAGTGTTGAAAATAGTAAAGAGGTAAGTAAATACCTCATTTACTGTGAAGAAAGCAAACCCCCAAGTAATTCCCAACAAGAATGTGAGGCCAGCAACACTCCTAAGGTCTTGGATACTGGTTTTCCTTTGAGCACCGAGTTGTTTCTTCTTTTTGATACGGCAGAGCTGGATCAGCACAACAATGAACATGCTGATATTGATCAGGAATATCAGGCAAAAGTATCCCACAGCAGTAATATAGAAGACAATTCTATTTTTGATCCAGCAGCTAGAACAAAAGAACAGTCTGTCAAACATTATCAGAAACAGAAATTAAGTGAAATAAACAGAAGAAAAACCTGTAGTTTGTTGCACCATTTTTGCCTTTTTACAAAAAAAAAAGTGGGTTTTTTGGCCAAAGGATATGAGCCTTCATACAGGCAATAACCCTAAAACACATGAGGTACTGTAGAGTTATACCATTTCTAAGCACTGCTATTGCTTCCTTGCCTTCCTTCCCTTTACTTTAAAGAAATCCAATTTGTAGGACCTCCCTCCAACCCCTACCTTCACCTCCCCCAAAGAACCTCCCCTTTAACTCACAATTCATCAGGTCCATTTATTGAAACCTTTCCCGTGGTTATAAGTCCATAATTATCCGGTGATACTGCCAACACAATGGACACAACTACTGCTGGTAACCCTAAAAGATTAAGACCAAACACATACATAAAAATCCTGACAGAGAGAGTATTATGAGGATTTTAAATTATTGTATTTTTCTACAAAATCTACAAGTTGTTTCTGAAATCTGGCTGTTGAATTCTGCTGACTACTAGCTGTCTGAAAAATTGCAGCGTTCAAATTGCTCAGAAGCACAACTTGCAAAGAAACAAGAGGAGATCTCCACAGTTAGCTCCAGAACTTTCTGAATAAACCAACAAATACCATCGGTCTTCAAACTGATTCAAAATATCACTTACAGGACAACTTATTTTCTTTCCTATGTATGTTGTAAGAAACAAATAGGAAATAAAGAAGGCCCAGAATTTCTTCATCCTCTATCCAGTTAGATCTGGTTTTGCTGCTTTTTGTTAGCAACAGTGCTATTCCAGAAATAGAATATATATACTTATTGGCATTTATTCTCAAAATAATGGAAGCATGCACATTCAAATTTGGTTCTATTTTACTAGCACAAGGAAAATTTATTATTACTTTTCATTGCAGAAACTTCAGGTCTGCAGCAGGGGGGGACTCCATGCCTCAGAAAGGTGGAACATATATCATAACATTTAATGATTGCCTAATATTCCTTTCTGACCTGTGCCACATTCACTTAAATACTTGATAAGAGGAATTATCTATTTAGAATAAAAAAGGAAAAAAATACGTACCCCAACCAACAACACAAAATTTAAGAATGTATTTCCGTACATAGGTGTTAAAGACTTTCACAAGGGCCAGGTACATGTGGAAAGCTTCCAGGCCCATCCAGGTGAAGGAAACCAAGAGGAAATAGTGAAGAAATACTGCAACTGCAATGCATAGGCCTCGTGTATCATACAGTGCAATCCATGAGTCAAGGAGAAAAACTAAGTTGAGTAGAAGTAATGCAGCACACAGCTGAATAAGTATTTTGGAGGGGTAGTCTCTCCGAATTTTCCTAAAAACAAAGCAGATTCATGAGATGACATCAGCTCTCCGTGGATCCCTGGTTTATTTCCTCTCTTGCAGTCCCTGGCATTCACAAATGCCAAGAAAAAAAACTTTACATTTTCATTCATATGCAATGCTTCACGTGTTGCACTTATACACAGAGAGAATAATTTACAACATACTTCCAAATTAATGGTCTGTATATATAAGGTTTTTTAGAAAAGGTTACATAAATACAAACAATAACTTGGAGTCAAAGTGTTTAGTACATTTTTGGGTTTTTTTACTCTCTGTGTTGGACTTCTTGTTACGTTGCTGCCAAAAACATGTCTGTTCTTTATTGCTAAACTAGATCAAGCTTTTGACTGGGTGTCTGAAACCTTCATAGAGACAAGTCCCAATCTTAGAATAATGAGATAATAAAGAAAGAATACAAATGCTTTTAAAAATTCTAAAATTATGTACTTCTTTTCGTATGTTGTATCTTAAATATACATTCCTTACACTTCTATTATGATAAGACATTATAAAATACTTCAGAGTGCTATTTCTTCACTTCTTACTGCCTAGAGCTTCATGATAATTCACTTGTTCATAAGATTAACATTTCTGAAGACTGAATCAACACCCTCCCGGTGAACTGGCCAAATCTGTGCATTATTTGTGGAGACAGAATCCATAACTATTGAAAAGGATTTCTCAGTGAAGATTATAATCGATCACAATTGAAGACTAATGGGAGCTCAGCTGAATGGGTACTTACTCAAAGGCTATGTAGGTCACAAGAGTAACAGAAAGAAAAATTGCAGAGAGGCCGCAGCCTATATATGATATAAAAGTCAGTACCAATTCTTGTGTGGGATTCAAAGGAATATTTCCATACAAGTCCTAGAACAGAAACAGAAGTTATTTTCAGAGAACAGGTTTATTTAACGGAAAAAGATTAAAAAACCACCAAAATAAATCAAAATGGACCTTTCCCTCTACACTTACTAATAAAAAAAGGACTGCATTCTTTTCATCATGGCTCTCTTATAAATGGTTAGATTAAAAAAAGCCAATCTAGTCTTGTAAAGAGCAGAAGGCTGGGACTCCATGATCTGTATAGGTCCCTTCCATCTTGAGATATTATTTTATAATTCTATGACTCTAATAATGAAAACTCATTTGATTAAAAACCTGTTTTAAATTTGATTTCCTAAATTTTATTTCCTAGAGTATAAAAAGCTGCCTAACTGTAAAAGCTGCAGCACCTAAAGAATTATTTTCCTCCAGCGGAACCCATGGACTCCCATTCAACAAGGAGTTTAAGCATGTGACTAATTGCATGGCTATCCATATTAACACTAAAGTGAGTAAAATCTGACTATTATTTATTAGGTTGTGTGAGCTTATTGGGTGTTCACGGGCTTAAGACAACTCAAGGTTAAATGTGTTCTGGAACAAGCATAAGATTGCATAATTTTTAAAACAATTACCATCAAAACTGCAAAACTTGTGAGATGGTTGCATGAACAGACTGTTTCATTTACTCTACTTTCTTTTACTGTGCAACCTTCATATGACCAGCCTCCATGTCCACCTGTTAAAAAAGCAGCTTTGTTATTCATAAAAGGCTTCATTTATATTAAAACATGAAAAAACAGCATAGGATCCTGGGTGATCTCAAGTACTTACCATTTTTATTAAAGTCCCAAAAAACACATCTAACCGTTGAATTATCCTGTTTAGAAGTAAAAAAAAAAACCGAAAACAACTTACTAAACAGGGAGTTTAGATCAAATGATTTATGAATGATTTACAAAATTCAGGCAAGAATAAACACTATATACAGCAAATATGCCTGTTCTACAAGAACCCAAAATTAATTTAGGTACATAAAAGGATTAATATTGCAAACTGCATGCAAAAATATACTGAACAAATTTTAAGTCACCAGACAGGAGCTAGCTCTTGTGCTTATGCAAAGATTCTGTTCCTGGTAGAACCTTTTGAATGCTCTTTCACCATATAAATTCTTGGGATTTCTTCTCCTTCCAGACTTTATAACTTTTGAAGTCATGATCACACAGAAAAGGAAAAACCTTTTCACTTGCAAACATTTGATCATTTCCTACTATCACAGTGTCAAACAATTACACATAGGTTTCCCCACACACATGCAAATTCTATAAATACCAGCAGAAATACACTATATTGCTATAAATACCAATACTTCTACAGTTTCATTTCAAAACTTATTATTAAGTCAAAACAAGTAAAGATGACACTGAGCCAGCACCTGAAAAAAGCTCCAGCTTGGAGCATTGGTGGAATTCCTACATTTTTCACTTTATAATAACTGAGTATTTTAAACTCTCTTAAGATATGAGATAGAAGAGTTTAATCCTTGATGCTCCTTTTAGAATGGGATGGTGTGTAAGAATCCTAATACTTCCAGATGATACAATCCTGTGTTTCAGTTCCCCTAAGAAAAAATACTTGTTTTCTGGCCATGCAACACCCACAAATGCCATGACTGCAGCATCTACCATAGCAACTCACATTGTCAGTCTTCCCTCTAAGAACTTTTATTCTTTGTAGAATATAACAGAAGGGTAAGTAAGAAAGATAAAAACTGGATGAATTTCTGATAGAGCAAAATTACCTTACACTACTTGAGAATCAAAATTTATATCAGTGGTAAATAAACAAACAGGAGTTATTTTTAATGCCTGGCTGGAGGTGAAATGTCCACACTAGTAAAGTGGAACAAGCTGACCTGTATTCTTAGTAAAATGTTTCCACTACAACTACTTCAGTGGAGGCAATAAAACTGCAATCCAAGTCTCCCAAAATGTAAATTTTACCTGATTAGGCTTGATATTTTGCAGAATGACAGTAACATTTGCCCTTAAGTTGCTAATTGTGAGGTTAGCAACACTTGATGATATAACACCGCTGATTAAAGATGCATTCTTCATGGACACATCCTGGAATGACAAAAAAAGTCCCAGATTTTAAAATCTTAAAGGAAACAATACTGGAGTACAGCACCCACAAGCTCATTTACTATGTGGAACAAGCA
The DNA here is from genome assembly GCA_030060385.1 of Muscicapa striata striata. Lineage (NCBI taxonomy): Eukaryota > Metazoa > Chordata > Aves > Passeriformes > Muscicapidae > Muscicapa > Muscicapa striata. Next base: position 5,033,068 of record JAREIS010000031.1, read on the forward strand.
CTGGACAAAAATAATTACTCTTTAAGTCATAAATTTCAAAATGTGTTTTGTGGGGAAAAAAAGTCCATTCATATTTTTCTCTAAGCTTAAAACTTAAAATTATTATGAACAGTGGGCCAAAAAATACCTGGAACACAGTGGTCATTTTAAAGAAGTTGAATATAATTCTAGAAGCCAACTCCAACTCTTCAGTGGGTAAATTTTTCAGCAATGATGAAGGAAGTGTAATTGATCCAAGATTATTTAAACTCTGAATTCTCTGAGCTCCTAGAGAGATCTGAAAAATAAACACCAGGATTATGCTTTGTTTCAGTCTCCAAATAAATAAATTATGGTTTATTTTCAGTTTAAAACTTCAAAATAAACAAACCCACTGCTGCTCTCATTCCTCTCCTGCTCCAATGTATAAATAGCACTTATAGCACTAAATGCATCCTATTTCAGGTCTGCCTACCATTGAAAACAATCTGGCTTCATCCATTTCCCTACAGGGACATAACACACTACTGTGGGTTTTGTATTGATTTGGAAAAGGTGAGGAGCAAAAACCCAGGTACCCAGGTAGCTCTGTAACTATGTATGGAGATCAGTATTTCACAGCATGAAAGTTTGCAAAACAAAAAAAATTTCATACCCTGTAGGAAGTATGTCAGAATCCAGAAAAAGTTTAAATAGCCATTATTTGTCAATGCATTTTTAAGTTCAGTAGGTTAAGTTTATGTTCTTAGATAAGAACATAAATCCTAACCTATTGATCATCTGGCAAAAATTACAAAAGTAAACTGGATAAGCTATAATTCAGGTACCTCAAGAGCTTAGTGATTAAATACTGTACAAAAAGGGATCTGAACTTTCACCCATTTTATGTGCTGCACATTTTATGTGCTGTGCTTACAGGCCATGGAGCTTTACTTAGTTCAAAATCTCTCAACATTCCTGTCATACATTAGTCCTTACATACAAATATCATCACCTCAGAGTTCCTGGGAGATGTGAAACATTAGCAGTACTGCAGAAAGAAATTATCTGAGTATTGAAATAATGTCTGTAATAAGAGTAACAGTGTGAACTCCCCAAAGTGCCCTAATAATGTGGTTTAACTCACCTGTCTAGACCAGCACACTCCAAATGTTTTTGATCATGCATCCCCTAAAAGCTTTTGAGCATGAACCCCAGTATATACCTATCTGTAAGTTACATGTATGAATTAGTCTACTAATATATTATGCAAGTTATAAAATATAAAAGAAAATTAGGGAGATTAAAAATTACTTTTTAAAATGTGTTTTTTATTTATTAATCATATAAATAACACTTTCCTGCACTGCAATGGACTGTTGTGTGCACAGCCTGGGGTACTCAAACCCCACTTGGGAGATCACTGGTGTAGACAGCCATCAAAGAAATCCTGAATTCCACAAAAGCACTCCTGGTGCTCTAGTTTGAAGTAGATGATACTTCTTGAAAATTTTCAGATTTTCATTACCAGTGCCATGAAATAAAAAATCCTTCCTTAGCAAATAACTATCTGTATGTCAGCACCACCACCTCCTAGTCATCTCACATTCATGCACTATATATTGCCATAAAATAGGAAAGAATTTGAATATTAAATATTTATATAATTTTCAGTAACACAGAAAAGTTCCAGTACTACATATGGCTTATGATACATTAAGCTATTTTCTTCTCTGAGTAGACAGAATGTGTCAAAATTGGTCCAAAACTTTCCATCTCTCCTTGCTTAAGCCTCCAAGGCTGGTATTGTCCATTATTTTCTCTGTCAGGAGGGAGGTTTTGAATGAGATAAAGGGGATCCAACCAAACTTTCTAACCACTTATTTCCTGATGAGATGCCATTAGTGACAAATGTCTGAGCATCATTATCCAAGCAACACACATAATAGTTCTTTCTTTGGAACCCTTTATAATTACTTGCTTCTAACAGATGAAGCCATCTTGCAACACTCCTGACAAATTTCAGCATTGTCATGGTGGTTGAATAAATGACTCATAATTCAGGGGCTTGGGGCAAAGTCATTCTGCCAAACACTGTCCATTCTGGTGTTCTAGCATACCCTCTCCAACAGCTCATTAGTTCTGCCAGTTTCTGCTAAGTCAGCTCTCTTTTACACCTACTTTCACAGTTGAAAATTAAAGGAAAAACTGTGAAGGGCTTAAAAAAAGGATGTAACTAACATGAACTAAAGATCCTGAAACTGACATAAACAAACTCATGTTCCTATAAATATAAAACCATAAACACTTTAAAATAAATGTTTGACTATTTGCAGATATTTTAAGTATTTTGTAACCTGGAGATCAGCTGAGTCCTGGACAGCAAAAGACATTTGGTTGGAGCGAATTCTGTTGGTTTTGACAACTGCCAGAGCCAAGGAAGGGGAGACAAATTCCGCAGATGGTGTTGTTAAGTTTAGTTTTAAGCCAATGTAGTCCACCAGTTTTATAATTCTGTTGAGAAAAAATATACTTAGTATGACCAAGCACATACATCCAAAATTCTCAAGCAAGTTATGGTTATGGCGCAATAATCCATGTGTGGTGTGAAATGCTCACTTATTATGGTGGTAACAAAACAACCCCCAACATTTTCTATGGCATTATATTACAGTAGAGCTGGTAACATTAGAATAATAGTCCTTCCACTTTGAACAACTACATTAAGGAGCAAGAAATATTCTTCTGAATTATGATTATGAAAAAGTGAAAATTGCTGAAGACAATTTATCAAGACAAAAATAAAACATCCTTGTAATTATTGCCAAAATGACCTACCTGTTAGAAATTCCTGGTGGTAATGGCTGAGAAGCGGTGAGGATACTGCTCACCTCACTAACCATCCTGTCTACATCTTTTGGTTCTATTTTTCCAGCTGCTAAATCATTTTCTATTTTGGACACAATTTGCTCAGCTGTGGCGACACTGATGGTGGTGTGTACAGAAGTTATATTTGTGGTAGCTGAAAGAGTTTTTCCTGTGACAAATGAAAAGTTAAACATTGTGTTCAACAAATGACATAAGGTTGGAGAAGCAGAAAAATTAAACAGTTCCCTTGATTAAAAACTAGTATCACTACTTATAAGGTTTCTCAACAAGTTATGGAATTCCTCCCTATCAGCTACTTTGCAAAGACCAGTAATTTAAATCTCATGAAAACATAAAGCAAGGTTTCAAACAGCCAACATTAATTTTGTGTTTTATTGATTTCAAAGTTCCACACATCAGACCATTAATATATTAAATAACCTATTATTTTGAATTTTTAGCCATTGAACACCTGAATGTAGAGTAAAATCAAGATAGTGTTAGAAATTTGAAAAGAAGCTTGTAAAGATGTGTACAGTTTTCATAAGAAAATACATAGCCACTAAGAATATTCCCAGTCAATAACAATATTTTAAGGACGACCCAACATTACTGTGCAGTATTTAAATATTAGGTTAGTTTAAAAAAATCTACCTTGCTCTCTGACTTAATTTTTTTCTGTCCAAAAGACATTTGTTCTAATGGGAATTGAGCATAGTACCTACCTATGACAGTTAGTAACAGTGGTGTAGGGTGAGGTATTGCTCACCATGCCCAAAGGCATCAGAATGTATTTCAAAATATGTGCACATCAAGTAAAAGCTGTCTCAGAGTTTTCACACAGAATAGAATCAAAGAATCATTTATCTTGGAAAAGACTTTTTAGACCATCAAGTCCAGCCTTTGAGTAAACATCTCCTTGTAAACTAGACCAGAGCACTGAGTGCCACGTCCAGTTGTTCCCTGAACATCTTCAGAGATGGTGACTCCACCACATCCCTGGGCAGCCCATTCCAATGCTTAACTACCCCTTCAGAGATTAAATTCTTCCTGATGCCCAGCAACCTCCCTGGCACAGGTTGTGGCCATTTACTCCTATTCTGTCACTGGTTGCCTGGGAGAAGAGGCTGAACCCACCTGGCTACAATCTCCTTCCAGGGAGTTGTACATAAGGTCACCCCTGAGACTCCTCCAGACACTTCCCCAGCACTGCTGCCCTTCTCTGGACTCTCTCCAGCACCTCAGTGTTTTTCTTATAGTGAGGGGTCCAGAAATGGACATGCGGTGTGAAGTGTGGCCTCAGCAGTGCTGAGTACAGGGGGACAATCACTGCCCTGGTCCTGCTGGCCACACTATTGCTGACACAGGCCAGGATGCCATTGGCTTTCTCAGCCACTTGGGCACATTGTGGCTCATGTTCAGCCACTGTCAGCCAGCACTACCAGGCTCTTTTCCTTTGGGCAGCTTTCAGACACTATTCCCAAGCCTGGACTAGGGTTGCTGTGACCCAAGTGAAGGACTCAGCACTTGGCCTTGTTGAGCCTCTCAAACAGTTGGCCTTGGCTCATTGATCCAGCCTGTATAGAACCCTCTCTAGAGCCTTCTTACCCTCCAGTGGACCAATACTCCCATCCAAAGTAATTCATAATAATTGTAAAGTCACCTCTCATATATATAACATTGTTTAGTGAAGTTTAAAAGAAAATCCAGTATATGGCATTCAAACAAAAATAATTATTTACTTGTCATATTTACCTGGGGTCCCGTGGCCATCAGCAGTAGAAGGAGGACGAGAAGCTGAGACAGAGTGGTTGACAGGACTTCTAGTAGGGGTGAAAGGAGTAAGAGGAACAATAGGTACTATACTAACATTTTTGTGACCAGATATAGACTGGCTTGTAGCAGGGGGAATTTGTGCAACAGATGTGGTGATAGCCTCAAGGTGGCCATTTACAATTGGAAGTTTGTGAGGTTCAGAAGAAGAAAGTGAAGGATGTTTAGTGAAACCTACAGAAGGAGAAAGTCGTGTAAAAGTCTTGTTAAGGTGTGCAGCATCAGATTTAATTGAGAAAGCAGTACTAGTGACAGATTTTGTGGCAGGTATGGGAACAGCGATGGATTTATTGGAAGTTATGGAAGAAAAAGTTGGCATGGTAGGTTGAGCAAGAGACTCAGAAGAGGAACGTGTAGTGGTAACACTGGTCGAAGACACAGAATTTTCAGAGATAAGGCTTGTAAAGGAAGATATGGAAAGAGTTCCAGAAAAATAATGTTCTGTGACTGGTGCGCTCAGTGGTCTAATTGTGGGGCCTTTTTTGGCAGAAAGTATAGTGGGGGAAATAGAATTAGATTTGAAGAAAGTCTTTTTAGGGAGAGATGGAGAATGAGGGGAAGGAACCCATATAAAATGAGGTGGCACTTGTATAGTACTGCAAAAGAAAAAAGGCACAAATATTCATGTTAAGTTTAACACTTCTTCTATTTTAAAGAAAACAAGTTATAATAGAGGAATATATATAAATTATATGGATATACTAATTGATAATAATGTATATTTAAAAATCAATCAGATTGGATGTTTCATGCTTCACTATTTAGAGGGCTCCTACATTCTACTTTGCTGTAGTTGTTAACTATCAAGTCCACAAACAAAAATGACTACTGCCTTTGTCGCTTGTTCTGAAGGTGAGCTGCTGTTGAACACAAAAGCTAGATGGTTCATGGAAAAAAGTTTAAAAAATAGGGATAGGAAGGGAGGGAAGGGAAAGAGGGAGAAAAGGAGGGAGCTACATTGGAAAATGACTGTCAGCTTTTTCTTATGGAGTTCTTTCTGGCTATTACATTGAAGCATGGAAGTTGACTCTAGCCATGTATTAGGAAATTCAGGAAATAAGCAAGTCAAATTTTGTATTTATACTTACTAAATTTGTAATTCTTCAGCAGTCAAGGAGCAATACTTCAGTGATGAACAGCAGCATTGATCTGAGATAACAAAGCAGCATTATCCTTAAGCATAAAAATGGCTAACACCATTAAGTAGAATATTTAACCACGTGTATTATGTCTTTAAACTACAGGATATACTATGTAATTTATTTTTAAGCTTGTTCTCAAATTAGTTTTGCAAAACAAAAGAACACTTGACAAGTCAGAATACTGCCATACCCCCAGACCTTTGTTCAATGCCTGACAACTTCAGATTTGGTTTGGCTTTTTTTTTTTTTTAATTTTAAACAAACTAAAATGCAACACTACAGCTTTTAAAACAGAGACAAATGGTATGAGCCAGTGTTCCATCCTGTCACAATATCACTAAGAAAGCTTGGCTACTTAACAAACCTTTCAATTCAGATTGTCATTTCAGCAAGACATTTTTGTTCTCAGCTTATTTTACACCTAATCCTTTCAAAGTGTGCTCTATTAAAGTAGCTGGCAATTTTATACCAAAATGTTTTAAAAAGTTATTTCTATCCCATACACCCCCAAAAATCAGAAGGCTGTATTTTTATGTATTTATATTGCTCAAAACCGAAAATATTGAACTAAAAGTAACTATCTTGTCTTTTTAGCTACTTGAAGACCACATGCAAAGATGTAAAATTGTGATGAGACTGTGTTGAAAACATAACTTACCAAGTTGACTTATTTTTGCTTTTTCTGTTAAACTGCTTATATTCTCTCTCTCAGCCAGCTTCATTATGAATTTGCAGTGCATACTATAATGAGAAGAAAAAAGCTTAAGACTCAAGATACAGAGCTACCTCATCTTTATAACACATGGAACTAACATCAAATGCTAAATGAAAGCACATTAGCACAAATTCTAAGTGTGAAAACACATTTTTCCTAGTCTCTGTCAGATTTGGGCATATTTTAATGCATGTAAAACCACTATGCCAGGCTGATTAGAAGCATGATACATCAGCTTGTGGCACTTATGGTCCCTTATCTCTATTATGTCAGATCTTAAATGGAGTCCTCCCTGATCAATGCTGGTCATTAAAGAGTTGATAATTTTGTAAGGATAATAATGTAATCTCCCCTGTTAGTGCAAATATGCCCATGTTTATGAAACCTCCATTATCTGAATATGCCTGCATTCTCTCACGACTTTAGAGAGAACTTCAGTGACCCATGCAAGCATGTAACTACATCTACTACAATTCGAGGACTTTGAAGTCCCACCTAAACTAGGGAACCTCTACTAAAAATTTTTCATATTCAGCAAATGCAAACATAGAGATGAATCAAAAAGTTTCTTTCCAGTTCATAAGAATGAAAAGATTACTCTAGCGACTGCCAGTATGTGACATGAAGGTGAGATCTGACTTCTTTCTGTCTATTTTATCTGAGTTTTTCTTTCATCCTAATCCAGGAAGATAAAGTCCAGATTCAAGTATTTGGAGAAATGAAGTTTCACATTTTGTTTTAGAACACAGTGTTCCTCAGCTGGTCATTTTAAAGGACAATTTAATGGTGAGTAGCAATTAAACTGAGAGACATCATCTATGTTTCAGGGTTTCCAGGATCACCTCTCTGGAGCAGCTTTGCCCTTCTGATAAGCCATGGTTTCCAGACTCTGAACTAGTTATTTCCTCAAGCTCCCCCTACCCCAAAGATGGTTGGTCTCCCAAGCTGAAGCACAGCAGCTTGGGATGTCTCAAGCAAATCCCTCAAAGATTGTGTTGCATTCACAAGTTCTGGAATTCTGGTGCTCCCAGTTTTGTGACTCAAGTAATACCAAGATGCAGAAGAAATATAGCAGGGAAGCCTGGGTTTCAGCACAAGACTAATGAGAAGCAATACATTTGGGTTGAAAAAACCAACAAACTCTAAAATGTTGTTCCAAAATCACTAATGCCAGGACAATAATGAAATCAGAATTTCTTTGTTAACCTATATATATTTCTCCAGCCTGTTTCTTGAACTTCTGAACTTCCTAGAGAGTTTGTCTTTTTCTTCTGGATCAGACCCATGCATACTTCCCATTTCACAAGACAATACGTGAGTTTTGAAATATTTTGTCTTTAAAAATTTAAGAACAAACCTCTGGTTTTCTGCACTGCATTCCATAACAGAGGACTGTAATGACAAATGAAAACAAACAAAAAAAAAAATTGGTTTATTAGGAGAAATCAGGAGTGATGCCTTATCAGAAGTAAGAAGTAAGAAAAAAGTTTTCCAAACAGTAACAAAAATCAGTAATCTTACCTCACTTACAGCTCGCAACGTTTTGTTGAACTCTGAAATGCTTTAAAATAAAATATTACTGTTATGGAGATTTTTATTTTTATTTGTTCTAAAAACAATTATGACAATTTAATTTAAAAAAAAATTACAGAGAAAAAAAATTTTTCCAGTTAATCAATGATTGTTTAATGTCACACCAGTTCTAATGCTGCAAAACCACTTTTCAGAGCATTAAATATTTGAAGAGCTTTCATTAGTCACTATACAAACTAAATTTAAACCTCTGTCATCACATTTGAACACCAACCCACTGCAAATGCTATTTAACAGAGAAAAAGATAAATCTTTATGTTGCCTTTTGCCAAGACTCAAAGCCACAGAAAAATAGAATGAGTAGGAAATATGGGTTTCTTCTACAAACAAGATTTGTTGGCCAACCACATCTTTTTGATTTTCAGGGAAGTTTGGGAAATAGTCACTCATTCAGACATCTCCTTATAAAGACTGACAAAGAAAAAACTACACCAAACCATAGATATGATTTCAAGAATATTTATTGAAGAACATGCAGCTAGAAAAGTTCTCTTCATAATTTCCTACTGCATGGACTGAATCTTTAAATTATAGCAAACATTTGGTGTACTATTCTTTAAAAGAAACTCCAGTGATACATAAACTAGGAAGTATGAACTTTATGTTTAAGAGCAAGAACTTACAACTTGCGAAATTTTTAATGTGCTGGAATGGAAGTCTGCTCAACAGGTGGAAGGTCTAATTTTATTTTTTTCAAATATAAAAAAAGATTTCAATCCTTATTCAGAATTACTTACCTCAGTTCTTGTGGGGTATGCGCTGGAATATCAATTAATTTTTTGACTTGATTGGGGGCAGTTATGTTATTAATCTGTTACAAAAAAAAACATCCCACAGCTAAGTACAACCAGTAATTTTTAGCCTTAAAAGAAAATTGTTCATTTCACACATTTTAATAGGCTGAAATTACAAAGATAAGAAGCACGTTTTCTCATGAATACACTGCAACAAGTATTTACCATGACACTGTTGTCACCATCTATGGAAGGAAGTGTTGATCTAGTATAGACCAAACCCCTAAATCTTTGTGAAAGATAGGGGAAAAAGGACAGTGAACTCATCATGTCTTATGCTGGAAAAAGAGAAATTTGGCTTAGTTCACAACAAAGACAGCTTAGTCCAGACACTGAATGAATTTTTAAACTCTAAGTGCATTTATGGGATAAGCTCCATAAATGATATAAATAACAGATGACAGAATATGGGCACTGAGAATTCAAAAACTGTAGTGAAAGACATGATAGAACTGAGCTGAGTAAGTATGATCTACAATAAGGGTCTGAGTTTATCTAAGAACCCTTCCTATATATGCATTCTTATGCTCCTCTGGTTACCAGCATTACTGGTGATTTTTCACATTTCCTGCAAGCAGCAAGGGCCATGAGGAAAAGCATACTCTAATATATGTGGTATTGACTTCCCCTAAGAAATATTCTTCTAAAAACAAAAAGAGTTTCAAGAGATGGAAACCAGTTTTTCCAGAAGCTGTAGGTCTAATGTTACCACTCTAGGACAGTTTCAGTAGGCATTATCACCACTGAAACACAACAGAATGTAGAGGTGGCTTTTACCAGGGCCATATCCCTGCCCAAACTCGATGCTCCATGTGCAGCTACGCAACAGCTCTTCTGTGTGGTTACATTGCTGACTACTCTCATGCTTTCAGGGACTTGCATGTGAAATCTCAGGCTGAGGGCCCACAGGGATGTGTAGGATAAAAATACAAGGTCCTTCTTTTTCCCTCTCCTCAGTTTCCATCAGGAACAATGAAACATTCTCATCCTCTTAGTATTATCTTGATACTGGGTCATCAATATGGTCCTTGCCATGCGTGATATGGTCCTCTTAAACCTCTCTTGTGTTGAATAAATGGACACACCCATGTCACATAAGCCAATTGCAAAATTAGTAACTCAGTAAGCCATAAAAACATAGAACGATCATGCAAAAGCATAATCAAAAAATACACAAAAAACCATAGAACTATTTGAGAATCTCAACATGAATTATTCCAGGATATAATCCAACTTTAATTACGCTCAAATAGTTGCCATCTAATGATGCTCATCTTCCAAATGCAAGTGCCTAAATTAATCTTCAAAGGAAGATCCTGTGTGCCTAAATGTAAATTCTTAAGATTACCCAGGGCTTCCCCCTCCTCTCAGTGGCTATCAAGAGAATACAGGTTCTCATTGTAGAAAGTTTACTTAGCTGGAATTTTAAAATTTAGCTGCAAAGCAGCTGTTTAAAACAGAGCTGTTCTATCCACTGCAAACAGTATCTTGTACTGCAAACACAGTAAGAATCATGCCACTTATTTTAAGTGTAGACAAAGAAACTCACTTCAATCTTCCTTAAAATGAAGTTTTAAAAGAAAGAATACTTACTATTTCTACATTTAGTGATGCATTACTTTCTTCACTTGCCCGAAGTTTTACCTTGCCCACATAGAACACTAAAACCAAAAGTATAAAAAGTTAGGAAAACAATGATAAAACACAGAATTTTTTGAGAATTGAAAAATTTACTGTCATGTGTTTTGATACAAGGGAATTAAGAACACTTGCACTACCTTTTTCTTCCCTCTTTTCACCTATCTGAAAAAATGAATTAATCCAACAGCTCAGTTATTTTCTATATATTTAATTTTGATGGCCGTCCCTAAATTCCTTCTAGTTAATTTTTTCCCAAAACAGAAAAACTTCACATTACTATAAGTAGAACTCCATAGCCTACTTGTTTCTTGGGTGTTTTTTGCAATTCTTATCTGCAATTTTGTGCCTTTGATGAGAAACCAAAGATTAAAAGCACAAGAGTCTAAACACTTCTTAAGCTCCCCCCTTTAATGATTTTGAACTCATATAAAATCTCTCTAAATTTACAAGGAAATTTATTACAGACCTAGCTTTTACATGGCAACTAAATATTGCTTTATTACTCTGTGTATAAAATAGTTGGACAAGATTTTTTATTTTAAAAAAGAGAAAAGAAAACCACTAACCTGAATAATTACAGACACGTGTTACGTTGCATACAATGGTTTCTCCTGCTATAGATTTTGGGGGGAGAAAAAAACCAAACAACTACTGAGTAAAAAAGTAAAACTTAAATCCAATATTATTACATGTATTTACAATCATTCCAGTGTTTGAAATGTAAATGTCTTTATCTTCTGGAATTATTTGGCATATTGTCTAGGCTTTACCTCTCTATAGCACTTACCATGACATTTTCTAAGACTTAGTATTCAGAAATATGCTGCCTTTAATTTATTTTGAATAATTTTCTGCAACAGTTTTGACAGAAGACTTACATGCAAGTGGTCTCAATCTTTTTTTTTTTTTTTTTCATTATCACAGAATTCAATGACTAGCATATTATCTGCTTCCAAGGATCCTGCTATGGCTCCATATGATAGCATGAAGCTAAAACTGTTCTACCTGATGGAATTCAAGCTAGGATGACAGCAACCATGTACACTCTTATCTAGTAGAACATGCCTTCATTTAGTTACAGCAAGCTTTTGGCTGCTCCATAATTTCCATATTTTTAATACAACCTACACTGCTGAGAAATAACATTGATCCTAAATTAGGGTACTGTAAACAGATGGCTCTGTTGTATAATTTCAAAATAAAGCACTGGAAAGATATTTGCATCCAAGACAAAACTCCTACACTTGTTCATTAAAACAACTTTCCATACTTAAGCAGATAGATTGGCCTCCATTAACAGAAAAGAAACAAATTCTATTTTTTCTGCTGTTATTAGTTAGTACCAAATGAGAAGGGAATTTTTTTTTCATTTTCTATCTGGTGCAAACATTTTACTGTAAAAGACTGCTTTATTAATTTTGACACCATCAATAAATAAGCCACCAGGGGTTACAGACTGTAAGCTGGTGGAAGTATTCAAATTATTAGAAAAAAAAATTCAGACAGCAGTTTAGAATCAAATAAATTTGATGGTTGTACTTGATTATCTTAGAGGTCTTTTCCAACCATAACAATTCCATGACTCTGAATTTGCCTTCTCTTTGTTGGGAGTGAAATAGTTACAAACCTTGTATACTGCTTTTTATAAACAATCCTTAAAAAAATAAAATGCTCATAAATAACTGATAAACAATAATCATATGTGAATATAACAATAAAAGGTCAAAATTATTTACTATATAGAAAGCAACCCAACACAATATCTAGAAGTGCCACACAAGATTAATATCAGCTCCTTTTTCTTTAGAGATCACTCATTTGTGTGCCCCCTAGTCTTAAGATCTCTGCAGGCCACCAAAATGCACAAAATACATTAGAAGTGTGGAGGATAAAAAATGGATCAAAAATTACTAGGCCTTCCAGTCCCCCAAGAGCATCAGAAAACACAGCTGCAATGTTTCTGCAGGTCATGTTCACACAGGAAAATTATCCTTGTCTTTAAGGCTCCAAGCCAGTTCCTCTTCCACTTGCACTAACTCAGGGCAAATCCATTGTAATTGGGCTACTGACCTTCTAAGTGGATAATTAAAAAATAAAATTCAGTCTCTTCCTGGTCCTACTGGGCTTGCCCTGAGGTCAACTACAACAACTATATTCAGTTTGCTTCAATCTGTTAAAAAAACATGACGATTTCTTTTTAAGCAAATATGGTCCCTGAGATTGTCTTTCTTACATTACATTAACCTACTGCTTTGACTTGAAAATAACCAAACTCCTCTATATGCAGCCATCTAGACAAGCATTGCAGAATTAGTTATTCTACCAGACCAGACATTTATGTGAGGTAAGGCAGACTGTTAACATGACACACCACAATACCAAATAAAAAGTATATTAAAAAGCATTTAGGAGCAGACTTCCTGAACTCACATACACTTAAACTGTGAGATGCACAAAAATATAGCAGTGGTGATAGATGAATCCTACCTGGTGTTGTGGTGGAGTAATAATCAGTTGTTGTAAGGGCTTCTGTTAAAAAAAAGAAAACCAAAAGTTTTCACATTTTAACTTAAAAAAACCCCATGAAATATGAAATACATGTCACAAAAATAAACTCTTGTTCCTATTTCAGACTCTATCTCTACAAGAAAAGTGTAAACACCTGACAGTTTATAAGAAAATGAAGTTACTTTCAGTGTGGGAAATGCAAAAGCAGCAAAGGAATTAAGATCCATCCAATTATATGTTTGTATCCCCATCAGAGCCAGTGACTCCTGGCTCTCTATTGTTCAGAGGAGAAAGTAGTGCTTTTAAGGTGATTCCTATTTATCCTATTCTACATGGGCACTTCAGCATAGGAGGAATCCTGCTCTCAGAATGTGTTTTTCAATAAACAATGAAGAACAGCAGCATGTCCAGCTCCTATACAGGCACGGAGGAATCCATACTGATACGGAATGAACCTACTCCTTGCTTCAAATGGGAAAATCAGGAAAAGAAGGGGTAACAAATTCTTTTTATTGAGTCTTCTCTGATCCTGTTTGACAACTCCTTGCAAGAGCAAATGTTAAGTGTCTTCAAGGAATGGGGTGTACATTTTAATTCTGTAAAATAGCTTAAATAGTATCAGCAAGCATAGAAAACATTCTAAATACAAAATCTCCCTATATACTTGCTAAAAAAAATCAGCTCTATTTGGGTTTTGGTAAGCAATACAATATTTTGAATGAAAATGAAAGGTTTACAGCTCAGTTAAGTGTACCTCAGAGCCCTAGTCATGCAGACTAAAAATACAGATTGCAGATAATACAAATTTTAAAATCACATAAGAAAATAAATTTGAATAAACAAATCCCAGCTCTAAAAAAAACTAACAAAAAAAGCAACAAAAAAACATGAATGCAACTAACATCTCCCTTGAAACATTACTCTCTTCATGCAAATTCTCACCTGTACTTTGTGTAGTCTCCTCCGAAGACATATCTGAAACAGAAAAATTCATAACAGTAAGATCTATTAAAATAAAACAAAACAAGAAAAGTCCAAAAGCCTAAATACAGCAAAATCTAAATAGGAGAAACATTAATAACATTTTGCCGGAAGAATTAATAGGTTAGGTGATAAAAATAACAATAGAGAATTCTAGGGGAAAAGAGAAAAAAGAAGTAAAAATTGTATTAATAAAGTATTTTACTTCTATGAATTTTTGAGAAAAAATATCAAGTCTGCAAGATTTTGAACAGGAACTGAATAATATTTATCTAAGTTTCATTTCAGAAAAACTACAAAGCTTGTTATGAGTGTTCACATTATCTCAGTACTAATTGAAATAAAGTTTACGTTATTTCAAAAATCTGAGTATCTGAATTACAACTAGCTGGGAATCAAATTTTCCTCAGATAAAGTTCCTTTTACTGGTTTCATTCTTTCAGAAGATGCAGATGAATTTTTGCATATCCAATTGCAACAACTGCTTAATCCCAAGGACCTTTTTCTGCATGAACTCACAACATTCATAAGCAGAGATGACACTGGGTTTGGCAAACTGTCTCTCCAAAAAAGCTGTTTTTGTCAATAACCATCTATAAATAAAATAGAGTAATGATGTAAAATTTTTTTCAGCTACATCAAAAGGAAAAAAATAAATTAAGACAATAGATGAAAATCTAAAGGGTTCTGCTTAGCAAGAATATTTTAGGTGTCTGCACAGGAATAAAAAGTGGTCAGAAGACCACTTTATTTCACTTCAATATGACAGCTTAGTGACTTCTTTTAAATGGACCAGATCAAATTCACAACAGAAGAAGAAATTTTCTGAGGCAACTAACAAGTAGTCAAAATATAAGCAGTGAAAACTAAGTGCTGTTTTCATCTGTATTACTTGGCCTAGTATATACTACACAAATATTATATGTGGTGCAGTTGTTAAAGATGAACTATTCCCAAAGACAGATTGTATCTGTAAAATAACAAGATTATGTGTGTTTGCATCTGTATTATTTTTTTTATCCAGAGCAGTCACTCTACGTCAGTATACATTAGGCAAGAGAGCAACTGGCTTTCACACAAGTTATTTCTGTGTCTCATTCATAATCTTTTAAAAATGCTTTCATAGATGATGCTTATCACCTCTGGTTCCAGAAGTTGCTAGAGCCTCATGTGTGTTCACTCTAATACACTGCATGAAATGCCATCTGCTAGGGTGGGAGGAGATGTAAAGTAGCTCTCATTACAATTTTCCTCCTCTGCCATCTCTCCAAACTCTTCAGAGTTCAGATAACCCAGTTAGAGTCCTTCAGTAACTGTTCAGGTAACTGAACAAAAGGCTCCTGATCAAGCAACTTGCACCTACTTCACCCCAAGCACCACTGCCACAAGCCAGGAGTGATCCTATAAGGTAAGCTATTTACAATGTAGAATGGAGCAAGCAATTTGAAATGAAAAAAATTTAATTTTGGAACTCTCTTACATTACAACCTTTCTGCACTACCTCAGATGGAAGTAGATTTGCCTAAGAGGAAATAACAAAAATTGGAAAAATTAGTAAAGTCCTGATTTTCTTACCAAAAGTTGTTGTTGCAGCTGACTCTTCTGAATCTGTGATTTCATTTTAGATTAAAAAAAAAAAAAAAAAAAAAAAAAAAAAAAAGTTTCAGACACATACATTATCATCCTCAGCCAGCTTTTCTTATATTATCAAAAGTTAACTGCATTGACCAGAAGAGGGCAACACCTGTCCCTTCAGAGCAACACTTCCAGCTTGTCAAAAAAGGCAGATGTAACAATCTCTGGTTAAAAAAACAGAAAAAACCAAAAAACCCCACAATTTTCATGCACTCAAATAAAATTCGATGCAAGACAATTTTTTTTTTCATGAAATACTGGACAGTTTGAATTGTATAATGTTACAAAAGCACAATTATATAATGTTAAAGACACAAGATACGTGCCACACTAGCCTGAAAGCTACATGCTTATCCTAAATGTCTTGCTAATTCTGGGAATGAGAATCAAGCATAGACAGCAACATGGCTCTGGCTGGTTATGAAGAACTCTTCTCAGACATTTTATAATAATAGTGAGACTCGTCACTTAAAATTTATCCCATTCATACGTATTCTCTTTTCTATTCTGCAAAAAGCAGCAGGGAAAAAAAACTAATTAATTTCAAGTTTGAACCTCTGATCTTAACAGAAACCAGCCAACTATTTCCATAGCAAATTCTAGATATTAGATTTTTATATTGTTACAGTTAGGATTTTGATCAAAAAGGAATTAGGAAATTTGGTATCTTGTTCACATAGCAACTTTAAAGTTGGCCCTTTCAGTCACTGAGTAGTTTGATACTGTCAAAGACAAGTCAAGTTACAGGTCACAGTTATCACAAAAATATAATCTAAAGAACAGCTGGATGCAAACATGAAGCACTGTTCAAAAAACATACTTAAGGTATTTCAACATCTTTCAAAGGTCAAAAGTCATCCTATAATGTTACTTACAATACACTAACTTTAGTGTAAAGCCTTTCCTACTGCTGCAGAAGACTTAAATCAGAGATACCAAAAGTCCCTGAAGAAAAACAGATTTTTAAAATTAAAAATAGTAAACAAGGATCTTCTCAAACGCTAAACATTCGTGAATTCCTTGCTCCAGTAAGACTTTTGTGCATGTTTTACTGAAAACTAGCAATAGCCTACTTCCAAAGGATAAATGTGAATACAATTTATGTAATGAAGGGAGAATCAGAATCATCTCAGCGACTTAATTTTCATTTTCTCTGGAAAATTACTGATGCTATTTGCACCACAAAATTAGCTAATAAGCCACAAGGATGATATGGAAAATTAACTTGCAAGTGTTTACATATGCTTAACCATCTCCAAGAATTAAAAAGTAACAGTAGCAGCTATCTTACTACACACTTTCTAAAACAAAAGAACAATGGGGCAAAATCCCACAGAACCCCAACGTACCTGTTAATTTTCTGTAAGGCAGTGTAGCAGTAGTTTCAACTGCAAAATTAGAAGATTTTTTTAGGAGCAGAAGATTTTATATATATTTGTACACACACATATACATATACACACTTTTTAAAACAATCCTTTTAGATTGTGGTACTCACCTCACTTCAAAATGGTTTGCAAAATTACTTTGCATCCATTGAGAAATATGTGTAAAGACTTTTTGAAAGCTAGAAGTTAAACTTTTTGAGTTCAGTTTTTTCCTCAGTTTATCTTTTTATACATATGAAAGATACAGATTAGGCCATGAGCTTTGCCAGCTCTCTTCCATTGCCACTGTTCAGAAACCTATTCAGCACATTTGCTTGAGTGAAGATGAAGAGGACTAAAATAGCAGCAACTAAAAATGTAACGTGTACGAACACCGTGATGTGCATGCACACCATATAAATACTCCGGTGTCCAAGAGCTGCACAACCAAATAACATCTAAACAGTGAAAGATCAGGCTGCCAGAAACAAAGCAGCTCAGGTGGATGTGGGCTGTGATGAAAAGTTGAGCTATTTCCAGCTCAATGGGCCCATGAAACATGTCCCCAGGGACACCCAGGGGGAGATGCAACACACAGATGGGCTCTTGATCTCACAATTGAAGCCATCTCACTCATGAATGTGAAATGTAATGTAATCAAAAGAGTCAAGTAACTAAAGCCTCCCTGGAATAAAGATGGTGGTTGGGCTATCAATGAGGAGGTCCAGCAGATGGATTAAATCACACCACTGCAGAGAACCTGCCACCAAGGCAAGCACTATGTGCTTCCTGTGGTAGAGGAAAAGCAGCAGACAGCTCCATATCTTCCCTGCAGCTTGTCACCACTCAAAACACTATCTTGGGCCTTGGAAAACAAGTAGCAACACAGCATTACCTATACTTAAAGCACTGTTATCTATTTCAGCACCTTTAAGGCAAGACCCTGTCTGGGCAAGGAGGAAGAAAAACTCAAGTCACTGACCCTGGTGTAACACTAAGCATAGTCATGATTCCATCTCAAGGGTTGCAGAAGAAGAAAGAGATTCTCTCCAAATTGCTGCCATGTCACACTGGTGGGTACTAAACTGTGCCAAACAGCCCATGTGCAATGGACATCACCCAGGTCCTTGGAGACCTTGCTGTTGTCCAGGTTGCTGTAGATTACCTCCACCACTGCTAATACCCTCAGATACTGACACCTTCCTTCCTCCATCAGTGGTGGTCCACTTGCACCTGTAGTCTACATAACTATCCTCAGAATCTGAATCCAGTCATCCAAGCTCAAATGTCCATGGGACCTTCAGTAATCAATCACTTGGAGACAACACACAGGAAAGTGTTCTGAGGGAACAAATTCCTAGGTAGCAAGCTGTGCAGGAGAATTTGGGCAGGTGCCTAGAGCAGTATTCACCTCTGATGGCATGGGAGTTTACACCCAAGGAATCCTGGGAGAAGGCAGACCTCTTGCAAGAAGGATGTATTGCTTATACTGAAGACAGAGACTTTTGGTGCTGTGTGGTGTCCTGGCATAAACCTATCAGGCCCGTCCCACACACACTGAAAGGGGCAATAGCACCTCTGGATCTAAGGAAAAACAAATGGATGCTGTAGCTGAATCAGAGACACAACCCTAATCATAACATCAAGAGGGAGCTATGGAAGTGGAGGTTGATCCAGCTAGGGAAGGAGGAACAAGATCCTCTGGAGGTGATGTAGAACAACAACTCAGAAGAGGCAGCCTGTTCTGCAGCAGGATAGTCACAAGAACAGGTAAGCAGATTGCTGCCTGGCTACTCCAATGCTGGGATACTGGGACCAGTGATCTGAAGTCAGAGACAACATGAGAGCTCAACAAGATTAAAAATGTCAGTTCATTTTTGTTGAATGTCATACACTGCATGAAGCTAAAAGCAGCGACTCTGAAATATGGCAGGATGAATACATGGAAATTGGATTAATTGCACTACAGTTTTTAACGAGTTTTCCATGAAACTGTTAGTTTTAGTTAATTTACATCTGGGGTAGAAATTTTCTTATGTAGAAGAAGGAGAGAGAGAACCAATATTCTTAGTAAAATAATACATATCTTTAAAACACTAAAAATTCACACCTTTAAACATATCAGCCAACTGAATTTAAACTCCTTCAGTAAAGATAAACAAAATTACATCAAACGTCTCTTTTGAGACAACTAGGATTCTGCCTACAGAGAAGTAAAATTGCTCTTTTTGAAAACTAGAACTGTAGGGGCTTGATAGATCATGAAAATCTGGATATAACTCTAACTTCTATAGTAACTTTTCAGGAAAATTAGGACTTCTCACTACATGTTAAGTCCAGACAAAATACATGCTTACATATTTCTGTAAGGTATGTGTTCTAGAGCTCTTATGTACAAGTGCTGTTACTTCAACATTGTAAAGTGATTAGGTATTACAGAAGCTATAAAATTATTTTCCTAGTGACTAGTACAGGCCTGGGAAAGACCCTTAATACAATACCAAGACAAAACCAACTTTAATATGCAGAACTGAAGCACTAGTCAGATAAAACTGTATTGTTTAAAAAGCAAGTAAATTTTAAGGTAGAATGGGATGAATGAAGATAATTGACTGAACTTCTGGTTAGGGAAGGAAGCATCCTTCCATAGGTGGGCAATCTGACTTTCCTACCATAGAAAGTGAATTCTATCTCCAGAAGTTAACCTGTTACTAGTCTCAATCAGTACAAAAGCCCTTATCTCAAAAAAAAAGGTCTGAACCCACCTGAATATGCAGCATCTCAGAGCAAACACCACACTGCTTCTTCTGCCCATTTAAAAAATAAAATCTGTACAGGGAATCTAACTTTAAGATCTTTCTCACAAACTCTTCGTGGGTTCAGTGGAGACAGTCGTGCTGTACACAAGCTGTCTTTTGCATCCTCCATACCCCTCCAACCACACTGTGAATTTTTGAGAATATAAGTACTACCCTGAGGTAGGTACAAAAATCGTTCATTAACATATTTAGTTTTGTAGCTTAGTAAAAAGATAATGAACTGTAAAAATGTCAAATGCTTTTAATAACGCATCTAGCAGTACAGGGAGTAAAACAAGCTAAACATGAGTCTTGAATATGGAGCTGGCAAATGCAGCAATTGATGATGGCATGCATAATCTGACAGGCACTTTTTTTATGGACACCAGTCTAACCATGACTTCTCTTATACCACAACAGTCATTTGCCTACACTTGCTCGAAATTATCCATGAGTATGAGACTTGTCATTTTCAAGGTCCAGCTTTAAGTTCATTAACCAAGTCTTTATTCAGAATCACCTTTGCATACAGAAAGGAGGAAGGAGGAGAGACTCATATATAATTTATTTGTTAACCCTCCTCCTTCGTTGTGTTCAAGAACAAGAAAAGAAAGTGAATAGATTTATTTGGAGAAGGATTAGAGTTCAATCTAAAATATCCCTAAAGTTGGCAAGTAAAAAGAAAAGTAAAGTAACTCAAGATGTGTTAGTTACAAGCTAACAGAAAATTTATTGCCCTTAGGTTGTTTACTATTGATAACAGCATGAAATTCCTTACATATATGAAACTTCCATTTATTTGCTCGATGGATTTTCATTTGCAACACTGTTAGTTTAGGATCACCAAATCAATATACCTAACATATCCTATTCCAAAACAAAGGATTACACATGGTAATAATACTTTGCTACATTTTCTCTAATAGAAAACACTCCTGAAGATTCAAAGCGTAATTAAATTGGCAGTATTACTCTTTGCTTTTGTTGCAAGGGACATAAAATCCACATAAGAACTGTGTGGTTTCTTTTCTGAGGGAAAAGGCAACTTGATTATATGAGGTAAGCACTGGTTTCTGTTACTAACATTCATCATTAGAAACAAAAGCAGCATGTCCATCACTGTCTTCATATCACTTCATACTGTTCTGACACAAATAGCTAGCTAAGCCATGACCTGGGAATCCCATCTGTGCTCCACAGGAATGAAACCTGTTTAGCAGCTCTCCCCACAGCTCCACATCACAGCTGCAAAAATTGTGACAACCTTCATTTCCCGATGACTTTGTCTGACAATGGGAACCAGAGGAACTTCAGCAGCTCCAGACTAGCAGGAGACTAAACCAATTAACAGTACTTAAGGTTAGGTGCATAAGCTGATGAAGCTCTGAGAGAGAGCAGAACCTAGCCCTGTCTAAAAAAATAGCCTTGTCCTTACAGCATTCCTTAGCACGACAGCTTTTAATTCTCAGGCTGCTGGATCTTTTAGGATGGGATGGTCTCTACATGTCCTGCTGAAGCTGTTCTACCAAGCAAAGCAGAATGGAAAACGAATTCAGTGAAAGGGAAAGAAAGGCAGAAGGAGGCTTTGGAACACAGTGGTCAAGATGGGACAGATGGTTCTGGTGCCCACAGCAAAAGCACTATCAGTCAAAGCACACCATTTGTTCAGCAGCTCAGGCACAGAATAGAGAAAAAGCCCTTAAAGTATGAAAGGTGTACAATGTTCTATCTCCAAGTATGATAATGAAAAAATATCCTCTTCTTCTCCCTACCTTCAACCTAACTTATGAGCGGTATAGCTTTCTCAAAATTTTTGGAAAGGCAACACCCTTTCTGATTCACCGGTCTTCAGGCAGGTCTGTGAGAAGCAGTTCAGTTTTTCCAGGGTGGAGAAGGGAGAAGCAGCTGGAACCTGGCTGCTGATAACAATTTGGTGCAAGAACAACATTACTGGCAGCAGTTTCTTGTCCCCCTATCTCAGTGGTGCTGCTGACTAATGCTGTTTTACCTAACACTTCATGATCTTCTTTAGAACTTTGCAGAAAGCATCCTCTGAGCAAGCCTGAGACTGGGCAAGCAACTATTGGGCTTTCTTTGGAGGAGAAAGAGTCTGAAATTTAGTGAGCTGGAGTCTCACTCCCCCTGCCCAGCCTGTGTGATGGGTGAGAACAAGCAGGGGACAGCACAGAGAGAAGGGCTGTGCCAGCTGGCCTCTGGCTCTGGAAACATGTGAGAGAAAGCAAGGGCAGCCGCTTTCTAGTCAGCTCTGAATGCTAAGGAGCAGCGACAGCCCTGCCAATCTGTCAAAGCACAACAGCATTCCTGGCAGAGAAACATACAATTATGGACTTATATGCATAGGGCCTAGAGGAGAGATTTAAAATTTTACTTATATTAATTGAAACACATGCCAAAAATGAAAACAGTTTGGTATTAGCACCCAGGACTCTTCTAAGTACAAGCAGTCTTGACTATGTTCAGTTCTCACAAACAGATCAACAGCAAATCTAAGAATCCCAAGGGGCACCTTGATGGCTACGTAATTTGCTCTCCTGAAGGCACAGTACTTGGCTGTCACCACAGAATGCCATGAGACAATCACCATTGTATATTGCTGCTCAGTTTCGACTTACACATAAAAATAAAAGGATATTTATAAAAATTAGATTTTCTAAATAAGAAATTATAGCACACACACAGTGCTGAAAGTTCTTTCACCAAAAATTCAACTGATTCAGTTGGTGGAATTGATTTGCTTGAAGAATTCCCACCAGAAAGGCCAAAGCTAATTTTTAAATTACAAATAGATATTTAGTATCACTTTCTCAGAAACATAATTACAAACATTTAAGACTTAAAAAGTCAATTCCACTTGCAATTTTTAAGTCCATTCAGATCCTCTTCTAAAAATTTTTACAGTGACCCGTTTGTTAGAGCAGTTATCAGAACTGTGTAGCAACCACTGCACTCCACTTGCATTCAGTGAAATGAAGATGCCCTGCACTGACGCATTCTATGACTTGTTCATGAACAAAACTGAGTAGCTCAAATCGCAAAAATTCAAAATGGTGCTGTTCTAAAACCCAATTATTTGCAGAAACAGGCACTGAAAATAGGATATTCAATTCTCCTATTCAAGTTAAATACGTATTTTCCATTAAAATATTGGGCCCCTTTAACATTTGACATAGCTTTCAGCTGAATAAATGTTCTGCCAAAATGAACCATTCTGTCACACAAGGCATTAAAAACAATAAAACATAAAAATCCTCCACAAGTTAACCATTGTTAGTTGCATGCTGGAAACATTAGCCTACCTTGACTTTCTATAGATTTTGAGGCACATTGTATTTAAGTTCATAGGATAAAACTTAAGTGCAATCTTAATTTTATGTTTTGGTGTCCCTCATGACACTCTGTATCTGCTTGTATCTGATGCCCTGTGGTGGCACCATAGAAAAAAGGATGAATTATCACTGGCCACTAGACAGAAACAAATGTCAGAAATTGTTCACATCAGGCTCGTTTCATTTTAGTATCCTTATTAGAAAATTTAGACTCAGTATTTTTAACTCAGCTTTGATGTTTCACTGCTTGTAAGAAATTAGGTTATAAATACAGTTTCTATCTGTTTGTGAAAAGTTGTACATTAGATACTGAGATGAATCAAATTACCACTTCTCTGAAAGGCTAATTTCCAAAAAGACACTTTGTTTGGTATCACAGGAGAGGGAGGGGAATGAGAGCAAAGAAAGGGAAGGTAAAACATGTATTCTGTTAATAGGCACAAAGTAAAGTGGCACATGACTCATCAAAAAGGCACTCCAGAGTCAGGTATTTTTTCCCCACCACATTTCCTTCAAGAGCTTCTAGAAGTTTCTTTAGTATTCTGTCCATACAGTTTTAGGGAAAAAAAAATGTCATTGGGGCAAATAATTTACTTTTTCATCTTCTGCTAACATGACCCACTCCATAAACATAATAATACAGCCCAACAGTTGTTTGGTACCCAACAGACTGGGATGCACACTGGATGAGTGGAGGAGTGACAGCACTATTTCCACTTCCTCCCTGAGGATGTAAAGTCTTGATACTCCACCCTCCCTTCCAGGAAAGGTGATCCTGTCATCAGATGGGCACACAGTTGGGAAATCTTTAAAGGGGATTGAGCCTAATACCTACCTTCTACTGTCCACATCTGCAAACCAGAACAAAAGCCCAAACTCAAGTTTTTCTCTTCCTTGACAATGCAGAGGAAAAATAGTCACACTTTCCTTTTCTCCCATCAACCTTAAATTGCTCTATACACAGAAGTGTGGAAACTCCCTCCAGGAACACCAGCACCAGGCTCAGCAATATTGAAAGTCAAAAGAGTATGTGAAAAGGAGAAGGCAACATCTTAATCTTAAGGGTTGGACAGGACAGTTTAGAGAAATCAAAAATGCCACAATGTACTCACTGGATTTTAATTAGGATAAAAAGCAGCCAAAAGCAGAAGGCTAAAAGTTACAGCACCAACATCATAAATGAGACAGCAGTGCTTTATCATCAGTGTTACTATTTATAGTTATGGCCCAAATAATCTATTTTATTTATTCATTGAAATTTGTTAAAGATATCCCATCATATCTGTGCTCCTTGCATAAATGCACAGCGTAACAGTTTGGATATTTGTATTTGGATTAAGAAAGTTACTGTTTAATGTATAACTGAAATGATTAATGTTTAAACAGTGCATTTCACTGTGAAGTTATTATTACAGGCAACCTAAAAATATCACATGTAAAAATGACAACTGAAAAGCTCGTACTTACAGGTGATTAAAGTTTCTTTTCAATGATTTAGCACTCTAAACTCATTTATTTACTTGAGTGTCTGTTCTCTTAAATCACCCCAAATTTTAGATTACTTAGTAGACTTTTTTCTTGGATTATACAGAGACAAGAGTGACGTCATTCACACTGTCCACATTAAAGCACATTAAAGGAACAAGCTAAAGAAATTTTTCAAGCTTAGAATACAGAATAGTAAGCACATCTTTCTTCACTTACGCATTTTTAAATACCAGGAGGTGATCTGTAAAGTGAGAGACATTCAACCTGCACTCTTCTCTCTATATCACAGCTGTTATGCTAGATCTTACTTCTATCAAGAGGGGAATTACCAAAGGAACATGAAGAATGTATGTGGAAGGCCAGTGACGCACCAAGTGCATGGCCTCCTTCCCTCTCTGGCCCTGCCTGCAGTACTCACACCTGCTCAGCATGCAGTGGCCACACCAAACAGGAGAACCAGAAGACTCTGTCACTGGAAGGAGCAAGAGTTACATCTTTAACTCAGATCTAAAAGCTCACTGCTGAGAACCATTTGCCCAAGAAATGTGATCAGCCTCACCACAAAGTGGGAAGCAGTCAGATGTCCTTTCTTGCAAATCTTCAGATGCATAAAATATGCAGCTACTGCAAAGGTAATCCCAGCCATTTCTGGGGACTGAGCTATTGAGTTAAAGTTGAGCATACTTTCAAATGCCAAGCATGTGTGTGAATCTTATCACAATCAGAATTTTGATCCTTATTAGACCCCAAATGGTTAAGAAAAAAAAAATCTAATACATTTTTGGTAATTTGAAAAATTTTCACATAAATAAATTATAAAATCTAAAGTAAAACAATCAAAAGAGTCAGTCAACATAAAGAAAAGCAGGAAAATAGATGCTAAGTAAATCTAGACTTATTAATGCAATGGATCACTGCCAATGATACATCAATTAGAGTATGGCTAACACTGCAGAAAGACTTTGAGTGGTTAAGCAAAGAAGAAATCACAGAAATTATGGTAGCCTTTGATGGAACATTTTACAAATAATTGTTTTATGTCGGCACAAAATGCCAACCAGGTCACAAAACAAATTCTGAAACTTGTCCTCCGGCACAACTATGACTGTAAAGAACCACTTCCCTTTAACCTTTTGTGTCTACAGAGAACTTCCTAAACTTTAGCCCTTTGCCAGTTACATTCATTGCAGATGTAAAATTAGATCCTTCTGCAGACTTACTACTCAAAGTCCTTCTGTTTTAACAAAAAACAGTTACAACAGGGAAGTTTCCCAAATCAGTTAATTTTTAAATGGGTGTTTGGAGGAATCTACTGAAAGAAATCAGATTGTAAGAGTAGTAGTAGCATCAATTAAAATCACCTGACATAGACTATTAGAAGTTTTAGCATAGAAGTTTTGTTATCTATTGGACTGGTACTTGCTAAATATATGCTTTTCACAGGATGACTTGGAGAGCTAAAATGCTTCTATCACTGAAGGGAGGAAAATAAACTAAAAAAACTCCAGCAATCTTCTCTTTGAAAAGCTGGTAATGTTCCAAGTTATCTAGAGGAAATAACTTAGATTTGGCAGTAGAGATGGTCTCTGCACTGAAACAAACCCCTGTCAGCATAGTTATTCAGTCTGGCTGAAGCTTTTTTTCCAAAGCTTTGGAAACAATGCATCTCATACACTAATTAGAGACCTCTTGCAGGTAGACAAAGGATTCCACAAGCTGCTAAATCATGAACTCTAGAATTATTAATCAGCTGGGGCTGGAGATTTGCATTGCCTGGTCAAGTTGCCCTGTGATGCTCAAGGATGCTCAATATTCAGGGCAGAAATTGCTGGAACAGAAAACAAGGATGTTGTCCTTTCAGTGCCTCAGTAAAAGACAATAAGATGCTCCACTCTGACCAAGATTTTCCCCACTATCCAGACATGCCTCTCTCAGACTTCCTTTGGACCAAATGTACGTCTGGTAGGCAGAATGTTCCTCCTTTCAGCCTTAGGACTGTGTTTCCTCAAGCACAGCCAGACATGAGTAAAAGAAAGACATGATTTCTTCATTTTCCCAAGTCACACACCGCAACAAAGAAGTTGTGCTCCCAATTACAGCATCAAGGCCTAATGCTATACCTTTTCACTTGGATAAAACCTGGGAAAAGCTGCAGGCCTTCACATGATCTCATCAAGAATTTAGCTAGAAATTATTAATTAGACTAAGACTTTTTAAAATCTGGAAGAGAAATGCTAGACAAACTCAGATCAACTTTTGACTGAATTACTATTTCTAAAGCAATGCAGTGGTACTTACCACACGGTAAAGAGTTATCCTCTTCTATTGTCGTGTTATAGGTCCAATCCTCCTTTCTCCAGCGTATAACACCACTATCCTGGCAGTTCTCAGATTGTGTTATATTTGCCTTGTCCCACATTCTGAACAGGTACAGCTCCCCAGTCATACCCCGGTGAGACGATGCAGCTGTACCTTGCAGCTTTGAACAGCCAAGTAAAAACTGGCCTTTTCCAGGCAAGTTATCTCTCCCATTTAGTTTCTTGTGCGATTTTTCTGTTCCATTTATGAATACCTTCATCTCCTGATTGTCACTTTTCCACTGGATACATATTTGGTTCCAAGTGTTTTTATGAAGTTTTACTGAAGTATTTATTTGTTTTCCAAACAACCATATCTTCAATTTACTACGATCTCCTGTAAGTCCAAGATCATACTTATTTGCAGAGAGATTGGTGTGAAGAGTTTTTTCAGCATATACATATGCTGTCCACTGACTGTTTGAAGAATACAGCTTGAGGTGCACACAGACAAGGAATTCTCTCAAAGGATGCAGAGAAATTCTTGAAGACATGCTCCAAGGATCTTCACATGCAGTCTTAAAGACAGCTTTGTATCGCCCTAGGAAATCCTCCTGATCTGAATAAAGAAAAGGTGATTTATAAAATTATTTAGTCTTAAAATCTTTTATACCAAAGTTATTCTTCCATATAGTACTGTTTCTAGGCATTTTCCTAGGAGATTTCAAAACAAAACATTGAGAAACAATTTTGCAACCTACTTCTTTGGATTTATTTTTGTGGTGAGGAAGTGACAAATGTGGAGGCAATCAATAAATCCTAGCTGCTCATGAAAGCTTTGAAGTAAAACTTATGCATAAGACCAAGGATTACCATGTAGAATCACAGAATCATTCAGGCTGGAAAAGACCTCCAGGATCAACGACTCCAACTGTCAACCCAGCACTGCTTAGTCCACCACTAAATCATGTCCCTTAGTGCCACATTAACACATCTTTTAAGCACCTCCAGGGAGGGACTCAAGCACTTCACTCCACAGCTTGGTTCAATGCTTAGCAACCCTTTCCACAAAGAAACGCTTCCTAGTATCCAATCTAAAATCTCCCCTGGTGCAACTTGAGGTCATTTCCTCCGTTGGTTACTCGGGAGAAGAGACTGAGTCCCATTACGCTACAACCTCCCTTAAGGTAGAGAGTAAGAGGGTCTCCCAAGAGCCTTCTTTTCTCCAGGCTAAACAATTCCATGTCCCTCAGCTGCTTCTCAGAGGACTTGTACTCCAGACTCTTCACCAGCTCTTTTGCCCTTCTCTGGGCTTACTCCAACTCTCAATGTCTTTGTCAAAATGAGGAGCCCAAAACTGAACATGGGATTTGAGATGTGGCCTCACCAGTGCTGAGAACAGGGGGACAATCACTGCACTGTCCTGCTGGTCACACTATTGCTGATCCAGGCCAGGATGCCATTGGCATTCTTGGCCACCTGGGCACACACTGGCTCATGTTCAGCAGCTGTCAATCAACACCTCCAGATCCTTTTCTGCCATGCAGTTTTCCAGCCACTCTTCCCCACACCTGTAGTGCTGCATGGGGTTGCTGTGACCCAAGCGCAGCACCTGGCACTTGGCCTTGCTGAACCTCATACAACTGAGGCTTCACTCTGCTCAGGGGGCTGGGTACTCTGAGACTGAGACAAAGAAAGCATGAAGTACACCAGCCTTTTTCTTATTCTTTGTCACTATATTTCCCCCTTTGTCCAATAAAGGCTGGAGATTCTCCTCAGCAGTTATGTTGCTAATGTATTTATTGTTGGTTTTTATGGCAGTAGTCAGATTAAATTTTAGTTGGGTTTTGGCCCTTCTGATTTTCTCCCTGCCTAACCTAAAGGCATCTTTGTAGTCCTCCTGAGCTGCCTGCCCCTTCTTCCAAAGGTCATAAACTCTTCTCTCCTGAGTTCCAGCCAAAGCTCTCTGTTCAGCCAGGCTGGTCATCTTCCCCACTGGCTCATCTTTCAGCAGGGGATGACTTGCTCCTACTCCTTTAAGAATTCCTTCTTAAAGAAGAATGTCCAGCCTTCCTGGACTCCTTTGCCCTTCCAAGCTGCTTCCCAAGGGATTCTGTCAACCAGCTCCCTAAACATGCCAAAGTCTGCCTTCCAGAAGGCCAAGGAGGCAGTTCTGCTGACTCCCCTCCTTAAGTCTCCAAAAATTGAAATCTAAACATTTTGTGATTGCTGAAGTCTCCAACCACCACATCATCCACCAACCCTCTCTGTTCATAAAAAACAGGTCCAGTAGGCACCTTCCCCATAAAACAAGTAGTTCCAGACAATGTCCCAAACACCGAAACTTGATCATAACTGTTCATTTCTTGTAGGTGCCTTGTTTCCTCCACTGTCCCAGTAAGGGAAAGGGCAGACTTTCGTGGTTGTAGATGTAAACTCTTGGGAGCTGACTGTTAGTTTGTGGAAATATGCACACTTCATTCACATAATCATTATCATGGCTGTTTGCTTTATAGTGCACAGAGCAGCAACCAAAAAAGAAAAAGTTCCTGTGGAACACGAAATAGAACAACAGAAAAATCAAACAGCCTGTCAGATGTTCAGCCAGTGCAAGAGAACACACTATTGGCACCTTTCAGGAGGTAATTATTTATCAATAAATACATGCAGAGCTTTCACGTATGCTCCAGAGGATGTATGGGACTAATAATGATTGGTCAGGGTTGGAAAGCAGAAAAAGATTATCCAACCTAGGAAAAAACCTTTTCCATTAGCTCCTCTGTAAGAAGACAAACTTCCAGACAACTTGGATCAGGGTTTTTTTCCAGGGTAGGTTATGTTCATAGTCCTAGTTTGCTGTCAAAATCACAGCCAGTTCTTTTGTAATGTTCTTAAGCAATCAGAGCACCAGCTTTCATCAGGCCAGTTCTGACAACTTCTCTATCTCTTGACCTCCAGGCTCTCAAATCTCTTTTTCAATAGCAACAAGGGAAAACAATGAGAAAGTTCCTAACTTCCAAGTGCAACTTGATAGGTACAACCTACCAGAAATGTTTGAAATAGAAAATATATCAATCCAGTTTCATGGAAAGTCATTGATACCTATTCTTGTTGCATCCTATAGATTAGAGAATCTTTCTGCAATGCTAACTAGCAGAAGTTTGTAGGCACTTTTCACAGCCTGGAATCATTCCTGAAGTTCAACAGAGGTTGTGACAGAGGTGCCATGCAAGGCCACAGACCAAACAAAGACTCTCTGAGTACAGGCTAAAATTAGGAGAAAATCCTAACTAATAGACAGTGGATTCTGAATGATGAATTAATACTTAGATTGGTTCTAAATGGCAAAGGAGAAGAAAGAAATACTTGACCCAACAGCAAGCCTCCCCTGCCTAACCCTGCAGCATGAATTCACTCATTCAGTTTTGGCCACTTGTCAGAGTCTGAAAACAAAATCTGGCATACTCGGCTAAGAACACTTCAGGATGGAAAACTAATTTTTAAAATTACTTAAAACTGGATGAAGAAGCCTGGATGGGAGGGGAAAGTGTCACAGAATATGAGATTTTTCAAAATGAGGGCTCAAATATATCTACCTTTTTAAGTAAAATTAAAACAGATCTCCACCTTACAGCATGGTCGGATCATAAGGAAACTGATATTATAAAGGAAATGCCCAGCTGGTTACATGCCAACATCAGTGACATACATGGTCTTTCAAAAAAAAAAAAAAAAAAAAAAGCGCTCAAATCTTTCATTATTAAGTAGAAATTTTGCTGAAAGTTTTGCAAGACTTGCTGCAGTAGCTGTTCCTTTAACAGTATATGTCAGAAGTATACTTGCGTGACTCATATAGCCTCCAAAATTCCTGTAAGCAACCTTGAGCATGCAGAGATGGCCAAACTGATTGGTAAAGGAAGTTTCCTGACACAGTTTCAAAACTTGAAGTCACTGTTAACTATCCAAATTGACAGACTGGAATTCCATTCCTGAGCAAAAATACTGACCAAAAGTTGAAGTATAATCAGCAGACTTGGTTTTGGAAGTGAACAAATTCTGAGAGAGGCCTGATTTCGTGTCAAGTATTAAATCAGAGTTGATACACCAATAGCGGATTAAAGGGCAGCTAGACTCTGTTACATTCTTTAGGGGAATTGTCACTTCAAAGTTGTCAGGCAAGCCAGAGTGGACAACTTGTAGATGAAAACAGTTGTAAGACAGGTAGCTAACAGAAATTATGCAAAATAAGGCCAATCTGTTGATGATTACCCTGGTCTGTTTTATATAATCCAAAAAGACTGCTAATCAATATCCAAGGCCTGAAGAATTAATTTAAACTAAGAAAAATGTTTACATAGAAAGGCCTACCCTTCTGGAAACTGGAAAGCTGGCCCACATTGCTCTAAATAGTCATTAAGAAAGTGCCAAAAAGACATGCCAAAATTCAGAGAATAGATACCAATACTATCTGAACTGTTACAAGAAAGGCTGGAAATTTTAATATGCTTTATCTACCCAAACAATGCTGAAAAGGCAGAAAGGAAATCATTATCATAGGCAGAAAATGCACTTTGTTGTTCCAAGTGAGTGCAGTATAACATTATGTTAGAAATTAATTATCAGTATTATCTTGACTAAGTCTCCTTGACATGTGGGTGGATGCATTGTAAGCAGGAGATGACATTACAGCAAAGCCTTTGGAAGACCTGTTAATCATCGCTTATTTTCTCTAGCAATGGTAGCTGTGGGCTGTGACCCCCCCTTGACCATGGAACCAAGGAGCCTGTGCTCTGATAGAAGCATTCCTGTAGTCTCCTTGCATGTAGACAATACAATACGTTCAGAAAAGTAGCCATGAACACACCTTTATCACCACAGCACAGAAAAGGAAGCACAGTGGAAAGAATGCTTCAAACAGCTCCAGAGTATGAAAAATCAGGAAAAAATAAATAATGATAATTTAAAAAGTCAAAAAATCCCACAATTTGGAGTGAAGGAAACTCCATTCAATAGTAATCATGGGCTGACTTTTCAATGTCTTTTGTTAAATTTGGCACATAAGCCTTTTCAGAAATGCAAATTTTTCTTCTTACTATACTTATCTCTAAGACATGCAAAATCTGGGCGTTTTGCCCTCCCTAAAACTAAAAGCATGTACTTAATAAGCATGTTCTCTTAAGCCTTAAAAGAAATTCTGAAACCTATGCACATACTTCCAAATGTTTAAAATGAACTTTCTGAGAATGACAACATAAACCAAAATGCATCTCTTTCTTTATTCAAAACATTTTTAGATAGTGATAATTGGTATCTTTACAAGAGATTGCCAACTGTAGGTATTAAAAATTAGACCTACAGATTCTCTCAGTACATAAGCACCAGTGTTATTTTCCTTATATTACTAATAACCACTGGATCAGTACAGCTGAGCATTAATAGAGCCAGGTATTCTCTTGAATAAAAATAGTCACAAGTTTCTATGTCTGTACAATCTGGCTTTTAATTAGTAACAAGAGTTATTAACTTCCTTGCAAGTGTTTGCCACCTGTGACACATTTGGCTCACTAAAGTCCATTAAAATGATGTCAAAAAACTCTTGTATACCCAGGTATTTCATCTAGAGCTCATAACTGTTTTTTATAAGAAATCTAAAGTTTCAAACTTTCTACATGTGGGTCACTGATTCTGTTGAATATTTTGAAAATCTGAAGCTAAGATCTGTTTCCCCAAAATCAATTTCAACCCTCCTTTTCATTCACAGTTCTATTTGTGTGGGGGATAAACAACATCACATTACCCCAAGCATCAAAAAGAAGACAGGAAGTTCTTCCCTCTTCATATTTTTTGGAGAACACAAACATACTTTGGCACCTCAGATAAGGAGAGAACTGAGAAGAGATGCTGCTGACAGTACTAACTGCTGACAGCCTAAAACCAAAAAAATCCCAATAAAATAGGGGGAAAACGTAAACACACTCTTATGTAAGTTTAGCTTTCCTTGATGACTACTGACAGTTGTAAGTGATACAAAGGTGAAAAATGAAATCCCTCTTTCCTTGCTTCCTCAGACCTTTAGATACAGTTGAATTTTCCCTGGAAAAACTCTTCTATGACATCTGTCCATCTGCTGAGCAGCTCTGTCCCTTTTACTATTTAAAGTACAAGAGGTTAACACCTCTCCATTTCACTAGCAGGTTTATCACCTGAATCTCAGATTCTGTCTCAATAGAAACATTTTGTAAGTTACTGTATCTGGAGAATTAGAGTCAAAACAAGTCTAGTCTGTAACCTACAAAACTTCATTGGTTGTACAACGCTGTTAAGCAGGCACACTTAAATTAAAAAAAAAAAAATCAAGCAGTGAATCTGAACTGCAAGAAGTTCTGATCTAGACTAAAATAACATGTCATGACACAGAAAGCAGCTTCCGAAAACTAGCCATTAAGTGCACAGCAAAAAACACTCCAAATTTTTTTATACACTAAGCACATTATTAACATGATAAATGCATTACACACTATTGACAAAAGGAAGCTTTATGAATGACAAGCACTGTTATCTTTATCAGCTGAGGTCCAGAGCAGTAACAGACTAACCATCAGTTTAAACAACAGCCATGAAAAAACACAAATTATTTTACTTCACTTTATTCTACTTTACCTCACACAAAAGCATCCCTATGTCAATTATCCACAAGAACCTTGCGAATTTATTTTCCATTTACTGTTACTTAAAGAACATAAACTGCCAAGTTCAAATATGTCGTTTTTGTTACATGTTTTGGACCTTACTACCTTTTCCTTAGCCATATTCAGATCCACAACCAAGATCAATGTAGGAGATATTCTACACTCACACACTCTAAATACAGCAAAGCTCAAAGAATCTTGTGGTGTTTTTGTAAGAGCAGTGTAAAAGATTTAACATGTTCTGAAAATAATAACACTTCCAGGTCAAGAAAACCCCAGCAATAAAATAATTTGTTTCATTATTACAAATTGTGTTTTAGTTCTCTCCTCATCCATAGCCTACAAGAAGTTACTACCAATGATGTATTATGAAAACATAAAAAGCATCCAAAATGCTAAGCACCAACTGTTTCATTTCTTGTTAGTTACAGTTTTTCCTCTTGATTCCAAGAGGCAAAAACTTGCCCGTTTGAATATATTCAAAAGTCCTATTCATCAAGACTAATGTTATTTATTTGGAATACCAACACTAGACAAATCAGGAAAAAATTCTCTTACCTTTGCTCGCTGTAGCCAAGAACAACTGAAGTAAAAGGACTGCTTGAACAATCCTGAATCTCAAGAAAATGTCCTGTACTCTGCCAACACAGCAGTGCTGTTTTCCCCAGGCAACCATTCTAGAAGAAAGAGATAAATAAATAAACCACAGCAACTAGAAAATGTGTAGGTGTGTGGACATTATGACAAAATATGTTTCCAACATGAGCACAAATCTTCTCAATCCTGTTGTACTATTGGGTGCATATTGCACAGAAATGCACTGTATATTGCCAAGACACTAAGAAAGAGATGTTTGCTGAAAGGGAAATATATCCCAAAACAACAACAAAACAAACCCATCCAAGCTCTAATTCTCCAAAGACTACGAATACATCAGAGCATGGCCATGACTCCTTGCACAAATAACACTTTCAGCATTTGAAAAACAAACAAACCCCTCCAAAAGATTCCCACACAACAGCAACAAAAAAACCCAATGAAAAGCTGACAGAGCAAGCATGGAGAGATTGTCCAAAAACTTTAATAATCTCAGTAAGTATGTAAGAAACATCAGTCCACTACCCACACCTTCTCTCAAGTGGCACTTTAACAGCAACACTAAGAACTAAGTAAGAAGTAAGATTTTGATTCCCAATCCTCATCTCCATAATCAAAACAAGCTACTAGGAAAAAAAAAAAAAAAAGAAAAAAAAAAAAAAAAAAGAAGAGACAAATGCCTCAAACTGCTGTGGACAGCAAGTTCATATCATGAAAACCTGGTTTGTCCACCTTTCTTCCTAGTGATGGTTGTTTTATGTCAGCAACAGCACAAAAGAAAATGTGTAGGAAAAAGAATATGCCTCCTATTATAGAAATATTTTTTTAGGATCTTTTTAAAAAAAGGTGCATCTGAATATTTCACATGCTGAAAGAAACATTCAGGTGCTTTTTGCACACATTAATTCTTAAATAAAAAAGTTTTGATACATAGTGGCAAGTGATTCTGTAGCTGATTCTTGAAACATGCAAAGCAGTAAACTTCACATATTAATACCTTCCATGAATCAACTTTAGGGTAGATCAGAGCATTCAGCTTGACACCAGAAGTTTAACTTGGCCATCACAAGTTGGGTGCATGTGCAAGTGCACTGGTTAGCACTCACACTGCTCACAAACTGCACTGTACTTCTGCTCATGCTGTGTCAGGCTGCAGTAGCTTCCCTTCTTTTCAGGCATTGTTAGATAGTGAGCTGTTTCAGGAGTTTTAAATTTTTTTAAGGTTAGGGCTAAAATGTACTTTTTTTGCAAGCATTCACACAAATATTTATTAAAAATTTATTAATTGAAAATGGTTATTATGGGTTGAACTCTGCAAGAGAGGTGCCACAGGAATAAACCAAGAAACAGTGAAGTTGCTAAGGAATTGAAACTTTAGAAATCGATTAAACATACATGCAAATAAATTATAACCATATAACAACACAACATAGAAAGCATAAAGCAAAGATTTCCTAAAAATTAAGAGCACTACAACATTGTTGCCAGTGTTTTCAAGAATTATGCAACATGCAATACCTCTAAAAAATAAAAAAAAATCTGACAAAATAAATCATATGCTAAAACAATGGTCATATCTAATATACACAATCCTATGCAGGAATAGATCAAAACCAAATAAAAAGAAGTAAAAAAGGGAAGAAATGTCAATGGTGGGCTAGCATTCTAAAGATCCCCAGGAAACATATTCAAACCTGTCCTCAGCTTGCTTCTCTGAATGCCTAAAAATCGTATATTAAAAAAAGTTGTTCCATCAGCAATCTAAGTAGCAGAATTAAATTAATTCTCCTAAGAACCTGATAATGAAAATTGTTGTGCTTACATATAGCTGACAACTTCAAGGACCATGCATTTACAATGTAATTTACTAGGGCTAAAAGAGATGCTCATCCAAAACCCTTTCCTTTCTTTGCTTACTAACATTTTCCAGTCTAGTCTCAAATTAGGTCACTTCCAAGCAAAACCAAGCTGCATATCTACTCTTCCATTTTAGAGGGAAATCTTTTGTACACTAAACTATCCATCCACAGTGATGTATTTAGACAAGAAAACAAACACAACTTCCAGCACCCCTTTACTCTACTACCTAGACACCAAGAAGTTGAAATGTGAATGGGATGGAGCCCAAAAATATGGCTTCCAGAAGTGTAGCTACTGATGCTGGCAAGTAATGGGGTAAGCTGCTTGCTTTGTGTCACATACGATACTGATTCTGAACACTCCTACATTCCCTGCTTTTGGTTTTCTCCTTAAGCCTCAGTCCTGCAAACAGATACACATGAAATGAGCTAACTAGGACAGAGGTTTACTCTTGAACCACCAAGCATGCCTTCTATTTTGCTTGGTAGAGCTCATTAGACAATGATGTTAGTGTCTCATCCCCCAGAAATAAAAACTGCATTACAAGAGTCTAAGTTTGAGTACAGGACCCAAGAAATTCCTGGTAGTGACTCCAGCCCTTTCTGAGCACTCCGTAGGCCTGAGGAGTTTGAATGGACCTTCCTCTGACTCTGGCATTCCAGAGTGAGCTTTGCTAATATTTGTCCAGTGTTTAAACAAAATTCTGTAATAAATACTTTCTGTACGTTCAAGTTTTTATCTCATCTGGTGTTTTTTGACATTGTTCTCACTTCCAGAGATGGGCCTGGCAAAGACAAGTAGGGCCAGATTCAGAGCTTCTTGTTGACTGAACACAGTCATATCAAGAACTCCAAAACTATTCAAAGCTATGAATGAAAATTAATGATCCCAGGCAAAGCAATAAAAATCCAGATAGCAGGAAACTGAGTAAATGTATAAAGTGAAACTGTGACGTGGTCACAGCTCCACTGACTTTTTGCAACACTTTGGATAGTTACACTAGTTCAAGATTTGTTCCAATGTCCAGATAAAATATACAACTAAAAGAGTTGGGAAAATAACATTTGTGTTCCTTTCTTTTTGTAACAATGTTGTTCAGACACTACCAAAGAAAAATATGCTGCTGTCTTTGGTATATGTTTTTAAGAAAAAAAGCAAGATATAAAATACAATTTCACCGTATCTATTAAAATAATGATCATAGGATACATTCCAAAACATTTGGCCATTATGTTCTTCTTAAACTTATTTAAGCCCTTTTCTGTATTAGTTTCCTAAATCTTCATTCTTAATGAGCAGTAATATAATTGGAAATATATACAGTTGTGGACATGACACAATTAGGCATAAGGGGTTCTTTTCATTTAATATTGATTGGCTCATGTGTTCAAATGAACATTTGTATTTTTCTTCATAATAGATGAACACAGTGTGATTCAGGGAGCCCAGCACAATTATGCATAGTTTTGCACTAGGATGAAAAATTTTCACATGTATATCAAGCAAATCTAATTAAGTACAACAGTTACTGAGCCATCCAAGTGTGGGAAAGAATTCTGTGCACAGACTTCAGGTAAAGATGTAACCAGCTGGCTTCACTTTCTCAGTTACAACTAAGTGGTTTTTATTTACAAAGAGCTATGTGTCTGAAATAGATGACAATAAAAAAATTTTTTTTATGGTCAGCAGAAAAAATGAAAATTCATAAAACAGAAATTAAAGGCTCAGGCATAAATCTGTTACATTCTGTTTGCTCTCCATGAAGAGTCTTATTTTGACCAATGACAACCTTGTACCTAGGTCTCACAACATTTCACACCATCTTTTAATTTGAAAATTAAACTAAAATTGACAATGCTTTTCTTAAAACAAATGAACAAACATACTTTGAAAATATGGGGGGGTTTTTTGTCTGCTGTGTTGTACATGTTGCAGTTCTGCATTAGTATCACACTACTTACAAATTAAGGATGTTAGTGGAAACAAAGACAGGAAGATGGTATAAAAAAGGAGTCGGCATTCCTATCATTAATATTAATTAGCTCATGCTCTGCTATTTTACTTTACTACTTTCCAAGTGTGCACCCATAGGTGACACATCAAGACATTTAGCACTTACCTTCAGCAACTGCTCGCCTTGTAGTACAGCAGATATACTTTCATAGGATTAAAGACAAAGTAAGTGCAAAATATAAATACAGCAATTTTGTGTTCTGTAACATATTTTGTTAAACCACTTTTGGAAAAATTTCATATCCAAATTTTATAATTCCTGTTGAAAATACATATTTACTGGCAGTTTTTAACATTTAATAAACTATTAGTTCTTTTACGCTAAGTTTTAGCCAGAGCAGGTTCTCACTGCCAATGCATAAACAGCTGGTTACAGAAAGTTATGTTGGAAATCATGGCCCAAAGCAATCATTCATTTCCTTCCAATCATGCTGCTTCCAATCCACTGCTGGACCTCAAACTGCTTTGCTCAAGCCACACTTATTTAGTCCATAGTCTTTGGGTCTCATTCTGTCTTCTGTACTAATCTCCTACTAAGATTCTGGGTTTCAATAAAAATATTTCCCAAATTTATAGAAGCTACTGCTGAGGAGGAGGATAATAATGAATGGTAAGCTTCTGGCTGCTCTTCTGTGACATTCTGCCTTATTCAAATCTATACCAGGTGATAAAAGGCTAAAATGAGGAAGATAAACGCATCATACTGCCCAGATATGAAAACTTCCTGATGTCTTTCCTTTCACAAACATAAGACTGTAGACTTCTTCCATCAACTCCTTATATTTTCCAGACTAGAACCAAAACACAGTAAAGTTTTTATGTTATTTTTAAATTTTGGCTGAAGCAACTTAGATGTAATAGGGAGGACACTTATGTTGGAAACTCTTGTGTCACAGTAAATCTTGGCACATACAGGATTTACTGACTTAACAGCAGAAGTAGCACCATTGAGTTTAAAATGTTGTTCCATGGGGGGTTATGTGTTTTTCCAGAAGACAGTAATAGGATTATTACTGTCTGATAATAATCTGGTTTTCATTAATTTTCTCCAGTGTTAGTCCTGTCTGTAAAAACTGTATTCTATATAGTCACTGTGTTCATATAGTCACTTCATGTAAAACACCAGCTTTTTCTTAGACTGTAATGGTAATGTGCTCAAGTTCAAGCATCTTCTTCCTGACATAATTGTTTACTATTCGAAGATACAAAATATTTTACTTTTTAGTAAGTTGGCTTACAGGGAGTGAGACACAGACAAGCACAGACATCAGTCATCTGCAAAACTCACAGATCAAGTTCTTCACAGAACTGGAGGATGAACTCTCTGAGAAATCCATTCTTTTGTTCAGCCTTTCAATTGTTGCAGGATACCGGCATTAGAATGAGTTTTTAATATATTTTGTTTTATAAATGCTCAGCTGTGCAAGCCAAGGTCTACCTTCAGTTCAACTCACAGATCTCCCTAAGATTCATGTACAAGTGCAAAATTAATCACTTAAGCCTGTGTAAGTGGATTCAGAAGTGGAACATGCTATTGGATGGCTCTCCATCATGGACCCCAGGGCCAAAAACCCTGCACTTTCGGTACTTAGTTCTCTTGAACAGCAACTTGTGCTCTATATAGCGCAAAAATAGGACAGGGGACAATTACAAGCAAGTTTTCTTCCCTCTTACCCAAACTGGAAATGTTTCACCTCCTCATATCCAACTGTCACCTGGTAGATGAGCAAGAGGCCTTTCTCTAGCTCTTATAAAAGTTTTACACTATCCAGGAAATCCTTGTCTGCATGGTATATTTCCTCAAGAGCACAGTTTTACCTACACCCTCTATTAATTCTAGAGCAAACTAAAAAGCCCTTTACTGACAATGCCTGAGCAGGTTTCCTCTTAAAAGAGTTTACAGAGTTTAGTTGTTGTTAAAGAACAACAAGCAGAGATGCAATAGAAGTAGTTATGTTTGCCACTAGTCTAATTATTTCAACTTCAGACAGGTTGTTTGCATTTTCCTTTACACTTTGGGGCATGGAAGTATTAGGTTTAAAGGAGGGGGAAACAACAAGATGTGTTCTGCAGAGTTAGAAAACCACACAAAGGTTGGTAAATCAGAAAAGATTAAAAGAACACTATGCATGCACCTTGAGCCATATAAAAGCATAAGAAAGGATATACAGAGAAGTAAGCACAAAAAAGTACACAAAAAGATTTCAAAGCCTTTTGTATTCAGCTACAGGGCTTGAACTGATGCAGAGAGAAAGAGGGAAGGACAAAGACTTTTCTAAACCTCAAATATTCATATCAGTGAACAATGTAAGCAGGCTGTGAGGAGTCAGGTGAGCACCAGGCATGCCAAAAAGACTATCTATCCAGCTCATGCTTTCAATTTTCCTACGTTAAAAAAAAAAAAAAAAAAAAAAAGTTCTGAAAGTCTCATTTACTGTAATTGGAGAAAAATAAAAAGTAAATAGTTGTTTCTTCTCAGTTTACACTTTTCTTCCCCACTCTCCTTTCCAAGCTCTCCTGGCTTGAATAGCAACACCCTAAAAAAGAAATTATACTGTGATTTCATCCTAAGCTTCACTTTATGGACTTAACAGGTCTCTTGGATCTTGCACTTGGAGCCATTAAAATTTCTCTGGAAGCTAAGAAGCACAATATTTGGTGGAGGTTTTTGGCTGAAAGACAGAGGTTGAGGGTGGTTTATAGCAGTCTCTCAGACTCTTTCAGTCAACAGCCCAATGACCAAAACTAATAGTTGGTACCACAGAAATAAAACCCATCAGTTTGGAAAGACGGCTGCACTGAAGCAAGCATCTTCCAAAGTCCCACTAAAACTCCGATACAGAACACAGCATCACTACCCTACACAGCCTAAGGAAATCAGTTATGTTGGCACTTTGGTCTCCACATGAGGTAAATATTTAGGAAACCTCTATTAATTACACATTCTAGGAAACAGGGTTATGCCCAAACAGCATCCTGGGCCTCCTTTAGCACTTCTCCTCCTCAGGGTTCAATGTATGTGTCGGCAGAGGAACAGCAGATGGTGGTACCATTGCCCTTGTTAGACTGAACTCCAACTGAAACACATCAGTCAGCAAACATTTGTAAACACTTGAAAGTCATCACATAGGTGAATAGATGACTTGAAAGCAACTTCAGAAAAGTTTATTTCAATCTGAACCATTTCAGTGTGCACTCCCAGAAATGCATCAGCTCAAACAATTTACTTTGTACAACTACACTCCCCACGGCTTTTTTCACCATCACCACCTCTATAAAATAAGTGATTAGCCTTCTCAGAAATAAATCACAATCACCATATTGCTGACTAGCCAAAACATGGATGAAGGTGAAGAAAGAAAGGTTTGTAAATCCAGCTTATATGAACACATGGACTATGCTACAAGTAAATAATGGAGGAAAGTCACTTCAAAACATGAAGCCCATCGGAAACCCATTCAGTCAGCTTATGTCCACAATTAATTTGGTGCAAAAGAAACAAAGGTATTCAAAGTCTGGTTGGGAACTTAGAACCTAAATATGGAATTTAGCAGCATTCACAATCAGGCATTCCCACATGTCTAATAAATCCAGGCAGAGAGGCACAGTCCTTTTGTCTCTGAAGAAAGGGACTTACTAAGAAAATATTTTGACCACTAAAAGCATCAGTAAAAGATGATGAGTTTTGCACAAAAAAAATCCACAATTACCATGATCACATTACTCCTTATCTTTCTAATTCTACCATTTCTAAAAGTGTCACATCTTGTCAAGCATGACAGCTTCTGGCAAACCTTCTGATGGATCTCATAGACCTTAACTCCTCGATGATTCCTTTAAGGAACACCATAAATGAGAAAATTATTTGTGAGAGGTTGTTCTTTTTTGGTAACTAAGGCATCACTTGAGGTACTCATGCAAATTTCAGCAAACAGAAATACTACAATAAAGTCTAGTAATTTTCTAAAAATTCTACAGATTGAAAATGTATTTCAAGTTGATTGAGGAACTTATAAAGTATTTCTTTCTTCATCTACTGTCTCATCTAGTAGAACTGACATTCTACAGTTTTCTTTTAAAATAAACAAAAATAAGCTAATCATGTTATTAACTATACTTTTTCCATTAACTGTTAAGAATACCACATCTAAGCAGCCAGCAGAAGAGGACCTAGAGCCGAACAAAATCACATATTTATAAGGCACTATCTGAAAAGCAGCTGTTGTGTCAAACAGTACTTATATTTCTGTGCTTCAGAAGTCATCAGCAAAAGAAAGACAGAAAACAGAGTCTGGTACTTGAACTGCCAGACACACTTCTAAAACCTTTTATCAGTTCCACTGCATAACACCTGCAATAAAACTGTCCTGAATCTGATGTAGGTAGCACTCACAGGCTGAATACCTGTGGGATACAAAATATTCAGCTCACAGCTGAAGACAAATCCATGTGACCTATGCAGGGGAGTTTGAGATGGAATTTTTTTTTTCTTTGATTTAATGCCAGCTATAAAAGACCCTTTGTCCATCCTGAAAAACAATTAATTTCAAAGGTATTTTGTCACAAAAGGAATGCAAGACTCCCAAGTAATTGAGTCCTATTTATTACCATATAGTTATACAAGCCTATCTTTTTCATAGGGTAATTACAGAGCCTTTCCAAACTGTAACTCCACCCAAATTTATGGCTGGAAAGAGTAAGACTCTAATAATCATGAGCACCTGTCTATCAAACAAATCCATCAACTCCATTCATCTTCACAAGCTGAGTAGCACCTACCAACAAATAAATATTCTCTAAATCCTTGCATCTGGAAAAGAGCAAAGCTTTTAACTGAACCTAGATATACAAAACCATTAGTAGACTTACTATTTATCATAAAGCTAATATTTCAGGCCAAATAACATCCATACTAATCCTTATGTTGAAGTCGATGAGATTACTTGCATGAGCTACCCTTAACTTTGGCCTTCAAATGATCTAATCTAATATTACACTGAAAATGTAAA
Source organism: Muscicapa striata striata (assembly GCA_030060385.1). Lineage (NCBI taxonomy): Eukaryota > Metazoa > Chordata > Aves > Passeriformes > Muscicapidae > Muscicapa > Muscicapa striata. The sequence goes on from JAREIS010000031.1 coordinate 5,076,201, forward strand.
AATCAAGTGTAGTGGTCAGTTTTAAAGCTAAACTGCATTTGCCAAGGCTAGTGATCATGTTACATATTAAGAACTAAAAACTTGTCCAAATTTAAAAAGAGTTATTCTCCCATGAACTCCCAAACTTTCTCAGACTGCCAGCACTCTACAGTTACTAGTGGAAGACCTGACTAAAAGCACTCACAGCACAAAAACTATATAAACTAAGTAATTAAGTTGAGAAAGGGAATTTGGTCTTTCATCTCTCTCCAACTGGCCCTAAACTGAGCCAATTTCTGTTGATGTATTAGAAAGAGAAGTTTAACATTAAATTTGCAAGGTGCTGAAGAAAAAAGAACAGGCTAAGAAACTCCATTTGATCCACAGAACTACCTTAGGATACTAAAGTAATATTAATAAAGATACCAATAACACTAGTTCACATGGTACCATAGAATAAATGACATAACATTATCTTACAGTGTAAGTAGAAGATTCTGTGGCCCTAATTTGTATCTGAGCAAATTTTATTTATATGCTATTTTTCCTGCATCTTCTATCACTTCTGCTTTGAATGCTCCGAAGCATTCTGCTTCAGAGATTTGTGTTCATTAAATTATAAGTGTGCCTCCTCAGTGAAGACAAGTACTTGGAGATCCTCCTAAGCAAAGACATGGGTTTTGTTCCTTAGTTTAATTCAACAAACACACTACTGGTCACCTAGCAGAGGAACAAATTTTGCTTGTTTCCCCCATGGAAACAGTTACAGAAGTCTGGTTTCCCCTTGGGAATACCCTTAAGGTGGAAAGCTTAGGAACAGGAATATCAGCTTGTGCAGTTCTCTTCTAGTGATGATGTACACTGTTAGTCTATGCAAGCAAATGGGAACAACATGTTCTGAGTAGACACACATAATGCCAGATTTTCTTTTTCAGAACAAGTGACAGGACTGAAGACACAACTAATTTGCTTTGGGATTGATATTTCTTAGATCTGGAGGTTATAAGCTCTATTTTGGCTCAGGCTGAAGTCCATTCCAACACACCTTCAGCATTACTCTAACTGATTTGAGCAGGGAGGTTGGCTCAGATGACCCACTGTGGTTCCTCCCAATATGACCAATTCTGTGATTTCATTTAAGTCAAAACCAGCCTAGGCTTGTACAATAACACATTTAATTTGCTGGATAAGCACACATTGAACTAGTTCACAAACATTTATTCCTTGTTTCCACATAAATCAATGTAAGAAAATAACACAGTAAAAGAAGCAGAGCTCAGTACTGCTACAAACACTATCCATGAATGACAAAACCTATATATTTCCAAAGCAAAAATAAATTCAGTCAAGAAAGGATGCTTCCAGTACACCTAGCTAGTGAACATGACAAAGATAACCCAGACAAATCCCTCGCTCGAAATAATTATTGTGCACAAAAGGGACTCTGAAGACATCACTATCAGGGACACAGGTCTCCTTGCAGAATGTATGCGAAAGAAGCAGGGAAAACTTTCAAGCTGAATATACCCTCTGCACCCGTTCCCACGGAAAACGCATGTGCGAGCTAACCCCAACCCGGTCTAGCAACACTGCCCCACCGGGACTGTCTCTTCGCCCAAACCACATTCAAACCCCACCAACGTCCCTACCAAAATAAGGCACTTTTTAGGCCAATTTAAACACTTTACTAAACGTTTCTCGCCGTTGACGGATTAAGCATTAAAAAAATGCTGGAAAGCTGAAGGAGAGCTTTCCACCAGCAGCACCGAGAGCTGTACCTGGTGAGCAGCGCGGCGCCGCTCAGGACGAAGCCCGGCCGCGCCGCCCGCAGCCCCTCACGGCGGCCTCGGCCCGCACCGGCCCGGCGCGAGTCCCAACGGGCCCGGCCCCGTCCGCGGACTCCCCTCAGCCCCGGGCCGCGCTGCCCGGCCGGGCGAGACCCGCGGTGCCGCTCCAGGGGACTCCCTCGGCCCCCGGGCCGCGCTGCCCGGCCGGGCGAGACCCGCGGTGCCGCTCCAGGGGACTCCCCTCAGCCCCCGGGCCGCGCTGCCCGGCCGGGCGAGACCCGCGGTGCCGCTCCAGGGGAGGACCCGTGACTAAGCGGGAGCCGCGGAACTTGCCCGCGGAGGTCGGAGCTCCCCGACCTGCGGTCCTCCGCCGTTCCCGCGGGACCTTCCCACCGTAACCTCGCTCGTCCCTCCACAGTAGTCGGCGGGAAAGCCCATCCCGAGGGAGCCGCGCACCTCTGCCGCCCGGCTCCGCACAGTCGCTCGCCTCCATCCGGCTCAGGGCGACTCCCGTTCCCGCAGCCGCCTTGCTGCCGGTCCCTCCCGCCCTCGGGAGCTCCCTGCTCCGGCCGCCTCTGCTTCCGCGAGCCCGCAGCCGCTCACCTGGCGCCGGGCGGCTGCCCGTCCCGTCCGTGCTGTCCCGTCCCGTCCGTGCCGCCCGCCCCGCCGCGCCGCTCGCTCAGCACTGAGCACAGCAGGCACGCCGCCGGCCCCGGCAGCTGGGACAGCCACTGGACGGGGGGCGGAGGCAGGCGAGGGAGGTGCTGCAGAAAGCCGAGGGAAGCCGGCGCGGCGGCGGCCGGCGGAGCCGCCGGGAGCGGCCCCGCCGCCCCTCGGCAAGGCGGGCTCGGCGGCCCCGGCCCCTCCCGCCCCGGCCCCGCGGGTGCGGGCGCGGTCCCGGCGCTGCGGCAGTGCCTGGGGCGTGAGGCCGGCCCGGAGCGGGCTGCGGGCAGCGAGCAGCGCCGGCTGCCCTGGGACAAGGCTTCGGGACCCTTGGTGGCTGGACACAACCACCTCGGGGGAAGGAGCTACCACTGCGAATGAACTGTCTCGCATTTCTTGGTGGGCAACGTGTTCAGGGTTAAGCCAGCCTTCTCTCTTGTAAAGTCTACTTCACGTGTAAAACAGACTTAACTGCATTAAGCCCTAATGTTACATAGATTTTGCACACTTAGCAGCCGTCATTGCATTTCAATGAGATTCATACCTTCAGTCTATTCAGATTATTGGTGGTGCAAATGAGCTTCACTATCACGACGGCAGAAAGCTGAAGCTGTGGCACTCTTCTTCCATTTTTCAATAGCTTGGGATGAAGTATATTCTGAAAAGGCAGGATTTTCAATGACTCATTTTATACCAAATGTTTAGGAACTGCTCCTTGCATGTAGGCTGGAGATTTGGTACCTAGGCACTGCTGGAAAGACGAAAAAGCCTGACTCTAGGCCATAGCTGGGGAAAGCACATCCAGAGCGAAAGGCTGGAGCTTTAGGTGACAACTCTTCTCAGTGTCACTGAAAAGATAAGACATGGAAAAATTCTAGGAACTCCACAGACAGCAGGTCTTCCTGAGCATGCAAGGTGTGATGAGTCTACATGATGAGCATAGTTTTGTAGAGAAATACTTGCAAAGAAGAAATGGGAGTAGATGAAGAGGCTTGTTTCATTTTGCATAGATCACTGGTGTGTTGGATACTTTGGAGCTGGCATCTAGTTGAACACAAGGCCAGTGCTTTTGCAGTTCCTCGCATAAGAAAAAAGCAGTAGGCATTTGTCTTTCTCTGCCTTGCTTAGTGGAATATCTTTCACTTCCTCTAAGGCTTAAGGATCTCAAACTGTTCTTTTCCTATCTTAAACCACCTGTGAGAATTATAATCACTTCTCATCTGGATGTCTGAGGTCAATAAGGAAGAAAAGAAAAAATGTCTTAAAGTTAGTGCTAAGGGTGTGATGCATAAGAATATCATTTATCTATGAAAATACTTTCTTAGTGATTGTACATCAGCTCTCTTTTGACACATCCACAGGCAGTGCTCTTTACGAATGTGGCTTAGTGGTGTCTCCTCAGGAAGGCTAAAAGGTTCAGCAAGGCTGGAAACTGAAGCCCAGCTTACTCCTGGACACCTTACCCATCAGTAGTGCAGGGTTAGGAAGTTTTCTGTGTTGCTCGTTGTGTGAATAGTTACTGGCGTACAGGTAAATAGAAGTCTGTCTCTGTCTATCCAACACCTCTGACAAATGCTACAATGTTTTGGGTAAAAATCAGCCAGTTGCTGAATTTTCAAGCACTGAAATGTAATTGCAGGAAGGAGATTTACCTTAAAAATGCTTACTCACTTTCCACTCAGATCTAGTTCATTTATTAGCAGAATTGCTGTACAATTTACAAAAGGAAAACACTCCAATTGTATTTTTGTTTATTTAAATGATGTATTGCATACAGCTGGGTGGTGTCCAGTAACACACCAGAGAAACTAAACCAAATTGATTTGTAATGACCTAAAAACTATGTAAAGAACTTAATTCCCAGTGTATTTGTATTCCTCTGCTTAGCTGCCATCTATGCCATCTATAGAGTTCTAGGACTTCACTGGATCTGAGCAGTGTTTCATGGAAGTCAGAGACAAACTCCTATGCACTTACCAAGAAAACACAGACTTGAGCAGGTCTGAAGAACAAGCATGGATAATTGAGTAACAAATAACTTTTCAATCCCACTAGTTTTGTCATGTTTTTGAGAAAATGCCAAAAAAAAAAAAAAAAAAGGGTTACGTTAATTCAGATTGCTCAATGCCTCCTTTATTGTGCTTGTGCAATACTGAGCACTGGCTTAGTAGGAACAGCAGGTGATAAATGCAATTTTAAGTAAATGATACTTCCTTGAGGAGAAGGAGTCTAATCTTTCCTCCCCAAACAAAATGATCATATGAAAACAAATAAAATTAATTTTTTTCTGGATCTGGAAGACCCTCCAGAAAATGGGAGCACAGATACCATAAACTGGTGTTGATATCCAGTTTGGCCATTCATTCTCCTAGTGGGAAAATACTGGACTTCAAGGGTTAAACAAATGAAGTGGTTTATTTTCACCTGTGTTCAAACAGATTGAATGTAGAAACCTCAAGAATAACTCCAACCAAGTCAGTGACTAAATTCCCATTAACTTCATCTTAACCAGAATTTCACATTATTCTTTCTAAATGGTTTGGGATTTATTATTATTATTATTATTATTATTATTATTATTATTATTATTATTATTATTATTATTATTATTATTATTATTATTATTATTATTATTATTATTATTATTATTATTATTGTTGTTGTTGTTTTGTTTTGTTTTGTTTTGTTGTTGTGGTATTGTTGTTTTGTTGTTATTTTTATCGTAATTATTATTATTATTGTTACTAATACTAATACCAATACCACATTAACTCTTTCTCTATTTATGTTGGTGTATGTATATGTATTTCCTAGGGAGAAAAGACGTTACTGTGACATGTTGTGGTATTAATTTCATGTTTATAATTTATGTATACAAATGGAATTTGTTCTAGTTATATAATTCATGTCTTGTTAGGAAAGAAATATATAACTGACGAGAGGAAGAGGAGAGGGGAAGTGGGGGGAGAAGGAAGGTCTGTTTCCCTTTTCATTTAAGCTGTGAGGGTTTGAAGCTGTTGTTTCACAAAGATGCTTGACACGACTTCGCTATTTCTTAGTGGGTAGGATTGGGGGGTTGCTTTACCCTGTGATGTATATATGGTCAAATCCAGGGAGCATAAATTTAGAGGACTGACTATTTCAATGAATCACATTAATGTAATATCTTTTTTGTCAAATCTAAATGGTCTCAAAACAAAGCAAGAGAGATAATTCCCATGGCTCTTGTTTTTGTAGGGTTCTATCTTCTTCTGTACCATATGATACATTTCTGTGAACTCCAGAAACTGATCATAGGTACAAAAAGCAGTTAAAATGGTTACACTTCTCTATTTCATATCTAAATATAATCCTTCCTGCAAATCACATGTGTTCTATAATATCATGTACTAGTTATCAGTCGTGTAAATTACAGACCTTTAGGTAAAAAATATGTTTAGGATTTTTGTTTTAACTTATGGTAGCATTGGAGATTAAATGAAATTGTCTATGAGTCCTTCCGTTTACTTTCCACTTTCAGCATTACAAAGACATGAACACCGAGTGAGCAATTTTAGGATAAGGAAGTGATATGGACTAGCCATGATGCTGAAAGTATTTAAATGTATCAAGGGAGGGTGATCTAAAGCCTAATCTTAAACTGCACATATTAGGCACAAAGTTGAGAGCTTGATTTGTGAAAAACAGCTGCCTCTCATAAAAATTTGTGCCTGACCAATAAATCTGTGTCTTACAAAAGAGTCCTTAAAGATGATACACCTACCCAATATCCTAATAGAATAACTACTACTTAATATTCTTTTGTCAAAAAGCAGCATATAGGTGTGGGTACCATGAGCGCAGTGTTTGCTGAATGTTAACTGAGCCAATATATAAAAGAAATCTTTTAGATATGTAATCATTAAATAAGGAGGTTTAGTCTATCCAGCTGTAATTTTATATATGGTGTCAAATACTAAAAACCCAGGGTAAGATTTCCTCTTGACTGTAGTAGTTTCTTAATGAAAAAGAAGTATGTAGAATCTTCCTTACTGAAGGTCCAGGAAGGGTTTTAAAATAATAATAATAAAAACAACTGTGTCTCTGTGATTAAGTTCTAAGCCTCAGTTCATCAATGAAATATGCATTTCACTACTTACATCATTAGTGATGACAAGTGGTATTTATGTTCACCATGTTATTTGGCACTGCTGAGTTCCTTGTTGCAGGCTGTCCTGCTTGCAAACATACAGCTATGTCCTGTCAGACTGTATTCCAGCTAAGTGTCCCTATTGCATTTACATTCCAAAATGGGATAAAGGTGGAGGCAATTTGTTAGGTATTGACAGAAAAAAAAGGAAAAGGGGGAATCTTTGATACTGTTTTCTTTAACAAAATTTCTTGTACCTTTCATGATTTGTGAATGATTCTATATATCAGCAGGATGAGCCTTCTGTTCTGTTGGGTGATCAGGCCTTCAATACTTCTCCCTCTGCAAATGTTTTCATGCAACACTCCATTCTGTGGAATTGAGAGCCTTCATTATTACATGCTGGACTAAAAGGTGAACAGAGCACAAACCAAAATGCAAGAAATGCCATTTAAACATAAGAAAAAGATATTTTGCGGTGAGAGTTATTGAACACTGAAGCAGGTTACCAGAGAGCTTGGGGAGTCTCTACCCTTGAAGATGTTCAGAAGTCCAGATATGGTCCTGGACAACTGCTGCAGCAGCCCCTGCTCTGAGCAAATTTGGACTGGACTATGTCCAGAGGCCCCCTCCAGCCTCAACTAGTCTATCACACTGTGAGAAGAACTTCTGCTAACACTCTGCTTTCCCTCAGAATAAAATACACTTTTGACCAAGCAAAGGACAATGATCCTCAAATTGTAAAAAACTTGAGGGTGATGAAAGGCTCTCATATCCAAAAGCCCAGACCAAGGTGCTAATCAACATTATGGGAAACTACAAGAAAGCGTTGCCAAGGAAAGCAATTCTGAAGAGAACACCTGGAAAGGACAATTAAACCTTTCAATTCTCTATTTATGGCACTAACTCTCTTTAAATTATATTGACATTTATATTTCCATTAAATAAACATTTTAAAGGAGTTGTAACTTGTCCATAATAAGTAAGTCAGTGTGGATCTTGGCAGACAAATTCTCATTCTGGGAACATTTTACATTTTTGCTTTTCTTTTTTTAAAACTTATTTTACAAAAAAAGCTCTGTTAACCTCTGAAAATGGACACTGACTCTAATGGTTCCTCATTAAATGCTCTTGTGCAGTAAGACTTCTATCATAGCATGAACTGTTAAAATAAAGCCAAGGAGGTTACTATACCCCTGTCGATTCCTACATCTGTGTAACTGGTAAAGCAACAGAGAAGGATCTTTTTTTTTATCATGGAATACTTTTCCAGTGCATGGTCTGCAGTGTGTATCTTTCACGTACTAGGGAAAGGATTTTAGCTTTCATGCCAAGTCTTTTCACCCCTGACAACACTTTTTTTCTTCTTTTCCTGAGAGGAAAATTTGTGTTCATAGTTGTCCTGTCTTAACTCTGTTCTTGGCTTTGCTATATCTTCTAAATAAAGTATGTATATCTCAGCTGCAAAATAAGACATGGATGGTGTAAAGGCATAGTAAAATATATGATGCCATCATGTTTTGAGGAAGGCAATCTGCTTTTGGTATATCAAAGGAGAGGAGATTTCCTTCTCCAGTTTAACTCTATAATTTGCTCCCTTGTTTTGCAGTGTTGATCTCTTCCCACTTTATTGTTAGTGACTGAATCAGGGAGTGTGGGGAGATCTTTGGAAACTGCTTCAGTAATTCTCAAAGACCTTTCTGCTGAAGTTTCAATTTCCTTTTTAACCTTGCCCCTTTTTCAATCTTTTGCTAGTTTGGAAGAAAGTCATTCTTAAAAGGTCAGCTAATCCACCCTGCCTTTGATTTTACATCAGCATAAGTCAGTTTAACAAAGTTTCTTTTTAATTGTACTAAAACACTTGGGAGGGAAAAGTTTGAAAAACTTTTTCAGAAGTGATCTTCCTCCCTCGCTCTACCAGGGCTGCAGGGGTATATACACATGGATGTCATAAACCAAACTGTTAATACTGGTATTCTGCAGGGGATGAAGACAAAGGAAACACCTAATTTTTCGAACACTTCAGTGTATGTAGATTTTGCAATAAATGATTTCTGAGTTGAAAACTGGAATTTCAAGTACTATTAAGTGACAGCTTCAGGGGCAGGCTATGTGCAGCTAGACAACATACTACAGGCTGTCTCTGTTTCAACAAGCCTTGCATGTGGCTGGAGGCAGATACTCTGCATGGTAAAAGCCATCATATGGCTTATCTTCATCTGGGATGCATTGAAAACACTCGTGGTATGTCTGATGCAAAAGGAAAATAAAATGATAGACAGAAATTAGATTATTCATCTATGGAAGAGAGATAATATTCAACCTTTTTCTATATATGTCTGTTGTTTGATACTAAAATTCTTTTTATTTAGTCTTTTAAAATGCTAACAGTGATGCTAACATGTGGTGGTTTCAGAAATCTTTGTCTAAGTGTACCACAGGAGTTTTAATAAACTTCAGCACTGCCATTAGTTGCAATTTGACTGACATTCCAAATGCTCTGTGCAGAAAATCCACTCCTATCTAGGTAATATAAATATCAATATTAGATATTAAATAAACTGTAATTCTCATAAAAAGGGAGAACATGAAGCCTCAAGTACCAGAAAATTAATGTTTCTTTAAGCCTTCTATGACTGCCTCATCAAATAGTTTGGAATGTATTTTTGTAAGTTGTAAGTCTTTCACAGAACTTGTTTTTATTTTTAAAAAAATAGTTTTTCCAACTGGAATTACTCAATTGAAAAAACATGTTTTATAATAGAAGTATTACATTTTATGTCATTGGGTAACCATGTTTTGCCAGGGTTATCTTTCTTTTTTGAGTCCCTAAACTTGTCTGGGAGGTTTATCATGGGGGATGGTGGGGGACGACTTGTTTCCTTGGTGTATTTTTGGTGTATTTTTTTCTTGTAAATTATCTTTTATCACCTTCAGACTTAGGCTGGCTCTGCCACAAGCTTGGATGTTACATAATTTTCCAAAATATATTACCTCCAATATTAAATTAAAATTTATCAAGGTCGTGAAAGCTTACATTATTCAGTGTAAACAGATCCCAAGTAACAGTATCTGTATTTCAAGTATAGTTCATTCCCGTTCAAAAGGTCTGAAGAAAGTTTTGAGGACTTAGGTATTATTTGAGTGTTTAATAGGTCCTGTGGAAATCTTCTGAACATAGGTGAAATACATGATTTGTATTTGTCTTTTGGACGTTGAATTGGACCTAGTCCTGTCTTTTGGAAAGATCATGGCTTTATTTTAGGATCTTTTCTGTGTAATAAATTATTTTGATTTAATTATCTCATTCTTTGGTCACTGTATTGATTATAGGTTAATTTGTGCGAAGACACAAAATGCGCATTACTAATGTTGTCAGAAATTTGTCCTGCCTTTCAGTAAAGGCCCTATGGTGGTCACTTTTACCTCCAGCAAAGTATTGAACAGAGACTTCTTAATTCCAATTTTCATTAATCTCTTTGCCAAAGAATCACTAAAGTTTTACGAGGAGTTTTATTTAGTATTCTTTTTCAGAAAGCTCTATTCAAATGGAACTGAATTGGGCATGCAGCTGATTATACTGGGTTCTTGGGTCAGAAAATTATCATGGCCACGGCCACAAAAGCAAATAAACAAATAAAAGGGACAAAAGATAACTATGTTATGTGTCTGAAAATAATATTGCCAAACAAAATCAATGACCAGCTGAGATCATCATGTCAGCTGACACCTGGAACTTGCTTCAGTAAGATGCAGTTTTGCTGAACTTGGCATAAGGAACGTTTCTTGAAGCAGACCAGGATGGATCTAACAATGGCCCTCAGTTCTCCAAGAATATTGTGGAATAAAATGATAGTATGATGAAAAAATATGCAAGAATATGGATGACAGTATTCATCAGTAGAATCTATTTTTTTTTTTCAGTAGTTGTGTTTGGCCTTACATTCACAATTATTTTTAGGTTCATTGCACACTGAGATTCATGTATGATCTTTGGGGACCACATATGACATTTCATGAGGTCTGGTCTTGGCAGTTTTCCACAGGTAGTATAAGGGCTAACCTTATACCTTCTGATGACTTCAGGAAAGTTGTATTTGCAGTCTTTGGGCAAAGTAGTCTTGGGTACTTTGCATCTTTTTTATCTTCTAAATTTTTACTTAGTTGGATTTTTTTTGTTTGCTGATATGTATATTTCTCATTTTATTCAATGATTTGGTACATCAAAATATTAACCCACAGAAATATTTTAATTTCAAAATAATTAGTCAAATTAATGATTTGTTCTTTAAAATATTAACTCAGCTTTATGATACCTTCAAAGACTTATCTTCAAGGTTTGCCTTTCATACTATTAAAATATTTTAAGCTGAACAAATTGATTGCAAATGTATGACATCTGTGAGGTAATTTCTGGGATCTCTTGGTTCCAGAGATTGTGTCAGGCATAGGAAGTGTAAGAATGATTAAAATCACTAAGGACACGATGAACCAGAAGTCACAGAGAGCATCTGGCATGTGTTCCTCTCTACCCCATCTGCATAGTTCTCAAGTCCCATATTTCGCGGCACTGGAATGAGAAGATTGTCTGAGCTGCACTAAAAACATTTAAGAAGTGGCAGTATATTGAGAAGGAAAATAGTTATTGTTGCTTATAAAATGGAACAGGAACTATCCTAGGGTATGTGGTGGGTTGGCCTCCTCCAGCTCCCAGGCATCCACCCAGCTGCTCTCTCATTCCCCCTCCAGCAGCAACAGGACAGGAGAAGAAAATACCATGGAAAAGATAAAGGCAAAGACATCAGTTACCAATTACCATCACAGGCAAAACAGACTCAACTTGAGTTGGGAAAATTCAGTTTATTGCCAAGTAACATTGGGTTGGTTGGTGAGAAACAAAGGAAAAAACTGAAATATCTTCCTTCCACCCCCTGTTTTTCCCAGGCTCAAATTCACTTCTTCATTCCTGACTCCGCTCCATTTTCCTCCAAGTGCTGCATGGGGCTCATGGGCAGCTCAGGACAGTTCTTTGCTATTGCATCCTCCTCACACTTTTCCCACTTTTCTCCAGTGTGGGTCCTCTCCCTCCCCTGGGCTATAGTCCTTCAGGATTAACCTGCTCCAACACGGGTCCACCAAAGGATGCAGTTCCCATCAGAACCCGCTCTGGTGTGGGCTTCCCATAGACTGCCATGGGTATTGCTGCCTCCACAGGCAGCAGTGTGGGTATCTGCTCCACCATCACATTCTCCATGGGCTGCAGGGGCACGCTGCCTCACCATCATCCTCACCAGAGGCTGCAGGGCAATCTCATCTTCAGCCCTGGAGTGCCTCCTCTCCTCCTTTTCCACAGTCCTTTTCTGTCTGCAGAGCTGTTTGTCTCACTGCTTTTCCTCATTCCTCGCCCTGCTCTGTGGCATTTTGCCCTTTCTTACACACTTTTCCCCAGAAGTGCCCCCACGATTGGCTGTGGGGCTCAGCCTTGCCCTGCAGTGGGTTGGTTGGAGCTGCCTGGAGCTGTTGGGGTTTGGCACAGGGTAACTCTGGCTGCCCCTCACTTGGGCCATCCACAGCCCCTTTTGCACTAAAACCTCTCCACCAGCACACAAGGCATTGCACTGAAGTGCAGTGTTGCTTTTCAGGCTGTGGCAAAGCAGAGTATTCTGAGCCCCATGGAGTTAGCCAGTTTGAGAACAGCTTTGAATGAGCACAGGCCCCCAGGAGTCCTCTAGTGAGAGACTGACACTTTGGAGTACAGACTGTGTCCCAATGTCACAAGGTATTGCTGAGAAAACATACTTATTTATGGTTCATGTGGCAGTCGCACACTGCACTGGTAATAAAGTTCCACCATTGACTAACAAAGTGTTTTCACAAATTGCCTAGGTTTAAAAAAGCATGATTTGCACATCCTAACTTGATTATTTTGCCAAGAAAATATGTCACATTCCTGTGGTTAAATTTTGTATAAAGAAAATGGCCATTTGCTTTACACGGAGCCAGAAAAAAATGGCCATTTTGCTGCAAAGCTGATAAAGATGTATTTCTCAATTTAGTCAGCTATCACTAATCCCATTTACTTTAAATATGCTGATACCCCAAATTTCTTTCATGAGTACTGATTCTCCAACATTCTGTTAAAGATATAATTGTGGATTAAAAGATACAGCTATTGAAATAGAAATAATACAGGAAAATTTTCCTGTGAGAAAATTTCCTGTGTGTATTCTTTAGGCCCTGGTAACTCATCTAATCCTGGTAGCAGATGTTTCAGTTCTGTCTTCAAGCTATTGTGATGTTCCTAGTAGGACAAAAAGAGACTTCAAGACTTCCTGTATGACTGGAATTTATTTTCACTGGTGATATCTGGAAACCAAAAATCTTGAAAGCGTTTATCTGAAGATACAAATAGCATAACAACAGAATATAATTTGCTGGGAAAAATGGAACTTGCTGCCTGTGTTCTTTTTCTGGCTTGTTTTGCAATATTGTAGCTCTTGATTTGTAAATCTCTCTGCACTTATAATATATATTTATAAAATATATAGTATATAATATGTAATTAGAATATGAAAATATTATAATATAGAAAAAGTCTCTGTCAGTCTGAGTAATATGCTTTTAACCTGATTCTCTTCTCAGTTTGCTTTTCTAAAAACGTAAATTTATCCTGAGTTGCAGCCATAAAACACGTATCAATCCTTGTGTGAGGTATATACAGTATTTGATATCTATACGAATTTTGCTTATCTTTTAACTATGTGTATATGTGAATAATAAATTATAATCACCAATGTGTTTCAAAATCCATTTTGGCTTTAATTATTTAGCACCATAAAAACAGAAATTTTACATTTTCTGAAATGTAAACATAAAGTTAGTTTGATTACATATGTCCCAACAGTGTATTCATCAAATTTGAATTAAGAATTGTCAGCAGCAACTAATTTTCCTGAAAACATTTACTTTATTATGAAAAGTACTTTTAAGTTTGCTTTTGAATTATTTTCTATTATTAAGTCATTATGATTCAAAAGAAGTGAAAGAGAGTGTCTGATTGTTGAGTAATGGTATTGAGTTTGTTTGGTCAAATCCATTGTCTTTGCAGCAGTTTAAAGTATTGCTGATGAAAGAAGGAAGCAAATTCATCTGCCTGTTATCACTGTGTGGGCTAAGTCTTTACTAACTGAAATCCATTGAACTCTCACATCTTCACTGACTTCATGCCAAATACTTGCATGCATTGGTACTTTCAGGTACACTATTAACGAGCTTAAGGGCCAGAGCAGGAAAGTGAAAATTAAAGCAAATCTTACAGACCTCAATGAAGTATTTCATTGTTCATGGTTCATTTTGTTTTCAGGTAAAACCAGTATGTGATGCTCAGCCCTTTGTTGAACAAATCAGGGCCTGGTTCTTCTCAAATACTGAAGCAAATCTGACATGACATTTGGCTAGATGTTATGTTCACCCCCTTCATCCTCTTCCACTGAAAAACAAGCTAAAGGTTTGGAATTTGCTATCACACATGACTGAGTGAAAGCTTTTACACAGCTGCTGGATTCTTGCAGGCTCTAGATATTTTCCAGTTGTGCTCTCCTCAAGGAAAAGGCAATGGCTACTCTCTGCAGCCCATAATGCAGGTTATAGTATGGGTACATTAAGTGATTTTATCAGCATTATTAGGAACCACTCTGCTCAAACAATTTTAATCTGGAAGATGCTCACATTTCCTTATAATTTACAGCCCCAATGTGTTTTACTCTGTCCTTGAAACACAAAAAATATTCCCTTTCTGTTTACATACACATTGATAATCAACTACCATCTGAGCTTCAACTGCTCTGCACCTTAGTCAGGCTTCACATTTTTTGACTGACTGCAGTTTGGAGAAGAGGATGAAGCATTTCCTGAAGTTGCATAAATACCCCTTTGACGCATATGATTTTCAGAAATTTTGTTGGAGATTGAATTACAGCAATTTGAATTGCAAGCAAAATGGGTGGGGCTGGGATAGGAATAAAGATGACCTGGTTTCTTTCTAGTGACTTACTAATGGTAGATGAATGTATCTTGGCATCATTCAAAGTGTAGGAGAGAAAATCTCTTTTTGGCTCTGGCAGGTTCAGGCAAGATCTTGTAACAGAGGCACAAGAGAGCAAAAAGCTGAATGAGAAGTTGCCCAAGATATTTCCTGAACATAAAGAGATGTGGGCAGCACAGTACCTACAGGTCCTTTAGCTGTGAATTTATTTCAGTTTGGGAAGAGAAAGGATGTGAAATTTGTCCCAATGTCAAATCACCAGAGCAAACATGGAAAGGATGATTCTAACTCCACAGACAATGAGCTACATAGAAACAGGATTTATAGAAAATTGACAAGGTTAACAGAGGGGTCATTTGTCTGTCCTATCTCCTAACCCTGTGTTTGGGTGCAAGAGAATTATTGATAATTTATAAAGTGTTTTTCTGAGTGAACAAACTAAATGTTTTTCTGAGTGAACAAACTGAGTTGCTGAGTTTTCCTACCAAAAAAAAAAAGGTATTTATTTGCTCTTTGTTCATTGAAAATCTGCTGCTATCCTATGCCAAAATTTGTCATAGATTGAGTCAGAAGTTTGGCAGCTCTCTCTGATTTATCCCCCTGAATATTCTCCCCATTGTTAAATTATTTGAGCAATAATGAAATAGAGAGCTGGGAGCTAATACTACTGCTTTGAACAACATTTTGAATGAGAATCAGATAATAGCATTTTCACAGATGACTGAGTAAATGAAAATTAATAGAGACATATCTGTAAGGATTAAATATCAAGAATCTCATTAAATGTTCTAGGAAAATGTAATAAGCATTTGAAATTATGATTGTCAAAGATAATGCATGTTTTTAACTACAAAGCCTGGAAATTCATCCAGATTTTTTTAAATATGAGTGATTCCATGACCCAGTTTAGGTCCTGTGGTTTCCCCCAAGAGCAATAGGTAAGTGTAAAGGATGAAGATTCTCACAAAGTATTTTACAGGGAAAAGTGAGCAATGAGAAACCATTACCATTGTGGACTGGACAGAAATTTCTGGGGGTAAATTCATTAAGAAGGGCAGGTGTAAATTGCCCAGGCATAGCTGCATATTCAGGCATATCATGGATATTCAGGCTGATCATACTTGCTTTGTAAATAGATGCTAACCATAAACTACAGGATTTTCAGATGCAAAATTGAGCTTTGAGTGGCGCTAATGTTACTGCTCCATAACAACTGTGAAAGTGCTGAATATACCTAAATAATATAGCAATAAGTAGAAATATCTGATAATAAAGAAGGAAATTATAAAGCAATTCAATCCCTTCATGTGTGGAGCAGAAGCCAATGTTTGCTACTGCAGTTTCCTGTGAAATCATAGACAGGCTAAAGCAAGTGTATCACATCCTCCACTTTTCTCAGTGGTTCCTCCTCCTCTTGATCATGCCCTGCTTTGTACCAGCACAGCTAGCTACCCATGTGCCCACCCAGTCAGCTGGGGCTGTTTGCAAGGGCAGCTCTCCCCCGGGTTTGTGCCCCAGCCCAAGGCACGAGGGAGCACACAGGACACTCCTGCGGGAAGAGTGGAGGTGGCTCTGGGGCAGGACTGGGAGCAGCAGGGACGGGGGTGGTGCAGTGATGGGGTGATGCAGTGATGGGGGTGATGGGGGTGATGGGGGTGGTGCAGTGATGGGGGTGGTGCAGTGATGGGGTGATGAGGGTGATGCAGTGATGAGGGTAGTGCAGTGATGGGGTGATGGGGGTGATGGGGGTGGTGCAGGGATGGGGTGATGGGGTGATGGGGGTGATGCAGTGATGAGGGTAGTGCAGTGATGGGGTGATGGGGGTGGTGCAGTGATGGGGTGATGGGGTGATGGGGGTGATGGGGGTGGTGCAGTGATGGGGTGATGGGGGTGATGCAGGGTCACTCCTTCCAGTGGTAGTCTCAGCCTGAAGTGCTCATGGGAACTCTGTGTCCGTTAATGTAATCATTTCCTGTTCTAAATTTAGTGAAAGGGGTGATCCCAGATATCGCTGTGTGGTAACTGCTAGCAAATAATTAACACCAAATGTTAGCCTATTAGGTGCTTGTTGTTATATGTTCAAATTTGATTGAGGCCTCAGTCACAGAAACAGACATTCTTAGCAAGCCAATGACACTTGTTTTCATTTTGATTTTGGTGATGAAACTGCATTATGTCTTTCTCAGGACATGGTGTTGATGTCCCAATATTTAGAATACAGACTTTTTGTATGGAGATTCAGTTTAGTGGGCATAAGATACTCCATCACAAAAGATGTGCAAATAAAACCATTCAGTTATTGTATGAATGAGTGATTGAAAGGTGACAAAATTCCCACTCTCATCTGGGTGCTATGTATTTGCATCCCAAAGAAACAGTCTGCAAACCCTGTAAATCACTATTGGGTGCTGAGAAACTTTGTCATCTGCATGGGAGGAGAAGCTGGGCAGGACCTGATGCCTGAGTAGAACAAGTTTCTTAGTATCTGGGCATTCAAAAAACAGAACAAGAGTACATTTTTTACACAGTGGCTTAGATCATGGTTAGTTAAAAAAAAGATGCTTACATTACCACAGTTTTTACCACATCTCTTTCTGATTAAAGTATTTTTTTTTCTGTAGAAAGGTGGTATCTGAGAGGATTTTCATTTATTTGACTGCAGTAAAACAAAAGTAGAAGGAGAAAATACATGCTGTTCAGGCTTCCTGGGTCTTTATTTGATTGCTTAAGTCAATGGTTCCCAAAGTATGGTTACAAATCAGTTACAGCTTACCATATCATAATAAGAGGCTGGAACTATGTATTCTTAGGTTAATAGGTAGAATAAATAGAATTTTAGATGATTTGTGATAAAAGCATGGGAAGACTAATGGTAATCTGAGCCTGTTTTTCAGTTTGTGGACATGGACATAAGAAAAATGTTCATGGGAGACAACAGTTTCTTAGGGATCTATTGAAAATGTTTTAATTGATTCACTTTTAATTAATTCATTTAATTAATTTGAAGTAAAATCATTTCAAATCACACATATTTAGACTATTATGTTAGAAACTTCTCTTCTCCTCTTTAATAACACAATGTATTTCTCATCCTTTACAAGACAGAGGCTGTTTCTAGGATCTCACGGTATGTGGTGATGACTTGAATCCTGATTATTCTGGTCTGTATCCATAGAAGTCTTCCCACTGTATTTGGGTAGATTGTAATTCTGTGTGGATTCTGCTTCTTGCTGAAGTGAGACATGACTTGTTGGGAAACTTCCGTGAAGCCTATTTTTATAATATCTGAATCATCACATGTACCTGGGAAGGTAAAGAGCAGCGTTAGTAATGTATTTTCTCATGCACAGCCCTGCCCTTGCAGTATGTACACAAGAAATCAAAAGTAAAAAGGATTAAAGACAAGGAGCCACTGGGATAAGAAAAACAGGTTTGGACAAATCAGAGGCAAGGAGGTTACTGGAGATAAGGAAGAAAGTTCCCCTTTACTCCCATGTTTGTACTCCACAAAGAACTGAATGTTGTGAGAGGAGAGAAAATACTGCAACCTACTGTTTTTTTCCATGGGCATCTGTTGTCTATTTAGGCAGGAGCACAGCACTGGGAAGCAACTCAGTTCCTCTGAGAAGAGGCACCCTTCCCAGATGAGGTTGTCAGCATATGAATTGATGACAAATTCCAGAAGAAGCGAGATTTTACCTTCACGGTTTAAGACCATGATCTGGGGTGGCAGGCCTGGACAAAGCAGCCCAAAGAGTGCCTAGTGAGGGAAGCTTTACTGGAACTGTTGCCAAAGTTTCACAAAACTCATATTAAACTTCCACATAAGGCCACGTAAATACCTAGAATTCTTACGCAGAGGATCTAAGACACAATAAACTCGACTATTTTTTTTTCTTAAATAATGGGATCTTCATATTTTGATTATTTCTTTGTCTTATAAATGAAAGTGTTTAAGAAGTCCACTTTGCAAGCTTTTTTCAATAACTGCTGGCTATTCCAAAGGTGTTGTGAAACTAACTGGGATCTGCACAAACTACCAGTTAGTTTATTTCCAGTGTATTCCAATTATGACATCTTCTTGGCTTAGTGATATCTAATAGTGCCAAGATAACTACTAACATTTTTTGAATAATTGGATGATTTCACAGTAGTATCTAAAGTAATCTGATTTTTCTTGGACAACAGCCCAAAATTTTTCAAGTGACAGAATAATGACTTAACTTCAGATGTAATGTATATTGCCTGCTTAGAGGTTGTATTCAAAAACCTTATTAAACTCCACCATCTTGAATTAATATAGAGTTTTTAGGAGACTGGGGAAGTCATGTTACACAGAGGATTAGTTTCACTCCATCCCTCGGTAGAATTTGTTTCTTAAACAACAATAGGTCCCCGGTATTTCTGTGATCACTTCTGCATATTAGTCAAGGAAAAGGACTATGATCCACAAATGAAGCAAAACTGTTTTCAGTGTAAGAGCTGTGAGGATGTTGAACAAGTCAAATTCTTTTGGCCTTTTCCCTGGTAGACCAGACACTCTTCTAAAATAAAATGGGCAAGGTAAGCACCACGGCAATTCTTGCAGGGGCAAATAATATACTCTGCTTAGCAGTGATGTAACTTTTCAGCTCTGTGTGCCTTGTTTCAGGCATCTATACAAAGGTGGACCTTTGAAATAACAAATGCTCACTCTTACCATCGACCTTCTCCCACACAAAAAACCAGGCAGTTTGACTTAGACATCTAAACCCAGATGTGAATGCCAAAGTCTATTCTGGTGTAAGAATATGACTGGAAATCCTGAAAATTGATTTTTTTTTCCTTAGTTTTAGGATCTTCAGGTTTTTAGGACTGAGAGGAGTTAAATTATCAAGCTCATAGAAGGACATTTCAGTTCCATCAGCTCATCAGATACACATGAGGGAGATAACTAGTCATGTGAACTACCTGGACATTATTTAAAGTCAGCAATAAATAATGGTGAAACCATTAGGTGCTTTTAAAGGCTGCTATTTGATGTGGCATTGTAAAGAAAGCTTCAGGGAAAAAAATAAAAACCTTTTTTTTTAGCCTCTTTAATCAATAAAAAAGTAAAAGATGGTAAGGTTGAATCTATGCTTCCTGTAAAATGTAGTGCTCCAAAATAGTTGTTTCAGTTACCAAACTACATGTACATATAGTTTAATACATAAATAATCTTAAAATTAAAATAATATTTTTATAATATTTTTATTTAGTTTACTATTTTAAATATAACTCAAATATCATAGTATTGAAAATTATTTTTAGGCATGTTAATTGTGTTTACATTTTTTTCTAAATGCACCTTGACATAATTCAACATTAATGAAAATAGCAGAAGAAACATCATAGAAGATTTGTAGTGCTTTCTCTTCTGAGCACCACCAGGAGTTCCAGCTGCAGAGGGGCAACTAAAGACGAGGTGGTTCAGAACAGTGGATTAATTTACAGAGTTTTAATTTGAATCTTTGTTTTTTATAGTTTAGGACTAATAGCCATAATTTTTTGTAATTGAAATTTTGGTAAAATAAGAAGATCATATGATTCCTTTTAGAAATATTACATGTACTGCATATTTCTTGATGTCTGGAAAGGTTCCCAAGAACAAAAAAGCAAGAGGAGTGTTTCATGGCTTATTATGATCACATTGATGAAGTACTAGGGAAAGTGGTTGTCTGATTTGGAAGTTCAAAAATACATGTAATTTAACCTAGATCCTAGCATGCCAGAATGTCTGAATTCTAAGGGCTGCAGCTTTCTACTAAATAAAATAGAAGTTTCTAAAATGCAGTTTATATTTCCTAATGAGTTACCAGCAGCATCCTCTATGAACAGTAAAAAGTTTATAAAAAAGAACTTTCCATTTCTGAAACTAACCAAATTGGATTTGCAATCAGATTAGGTTAAAGCATCCCATAATTACCAAAGGAAAATATTTTCAGAGAGTTTGTAGTGTTTTCTGGTTACATCAGAATATGTAAATAAAAGCTGTGAGCCAACATAAAAATATTGCTACAAAAATGTTGCAATATGAAGGAAAAACTATTACATGAGATCACAGACACTATAATTATCAAACCGTATTTACAACTCAAATGTGTCAACTTCAGTTCTTGTTTCTCTAAAGCTATTAAAATTTCCACGTCACAAGCACAGCTGCAAAACTCCAGCCCTTCAATGATTTTAGGAGAGTGAGATTTCAGCTGCTGTGTTAAACTGGATATTTTACTCCAGAACTTTGGAAATTAAATATATAGTCAATGTTCAACTTCAATAATCTTGATGAGACCATTTCATTTGGAAAAAGAAGTTGTATAAGAGCAGAGCCCCTGGAAGTTTTTAGCATTGGTGTATCAGTCTTTCCATTATAAATCCTTACTTTGTGTTTTTTTAGTGTACTATAACATTTGGCAGAGAAACTTTTAGAGGTGGGGACATTTTTTCTTAGTAAAAACATAAAACTAATTTGACTTCTCTATATTACAGGACACAGTTAAAGAAATGAAGTCTGTCATTTCTGTATCCCCCAAGCTGATTGCCTTAAAAAGAGCCCTGTTTTCAATGTTATAAATCTCTGTCATATGGGCTAAGATATATAAGGTTTATAGACAATGGAAAGAATAAATGACAAGACTAAAAGAGAATTGCATTTGTAAGCAGCTATTTCCTGTATTCGTAATGAATACATGAATTTATTTATTCAACATGTATCCGTGATTCAAAGTGAATCAACATTTGATACGGGCCCAGAGTCAGTGTATGATATCTGAGCTAGGAGCATGTTTTCCAAAGCCTGGGGAGCTGCAGCAGTCCCTGGGATGCATTAAGGAGTGGCAGAGCAGAGCTCCAGCAGCTGCATCTTGCTCCGTTTTCCTTGGCGGGAGCAGCTGCTGCCTTCGCAAATCAGCCCCAGGGTGTGGTGTCCCAGCCCTTGGAAACTGGGCCAGCCCACGCTCGCCCAAACAAATGAGGCCTTTTCAACACCTACTTAGCATCAGCCAGAGCCCTCCCTGGTGGCCTCGTGGCCAGAATCCCACACACTCATCGCTGGGTCTGGGCTTCACTTCTGCTCCAGGACGGGTCATGAAGATGTAGCAGGGTCCAGCCACAGGGAGAGGCGGACCAGCTCATGGACAAAGCTGAAAATGGGCTCATAAAACATTACACAGTTGTAGAGTGGCACTCAGGAGTGGCTTGAAGCCAGCTGACCATGTGCTGCACGGCTGCTGCTGCCAACACCAGCAGGACAGTAGGAAACCATAGCCAGGGCAACAGGGGAGGAAGGGACCATCCTCATCAGCATGGCCACAGGTCAGCTGGAGGAGTGGGAAACAGCCTGGGGGGCTTCTCATCCCACCTTTCCTGGCAGCCTCAGGAGAAAAACTCAGTGTTTCTTTCAGAAACTCAGAAGTGAGCATGTAATAATTAGCAACTGTATTTGTTTGGTTGAAGAAATCCAAAGATGAGATTTTTTTGCTTTTAAATTGTTATGCTAAGTTATTCTGTGACATAGTGTTGTTATCAGCTTGGCATAAACATATAAACAATGAGATATCCTGTGGCTAAGTAGACAGCAACAATAGATTACTGCAATGAAAAATTACTTGTAAGAAAGAAGTCGAAGCCCAAACTCACCACTATCCAAGAAGTTTCAAATTCATAATGGATCAGAAACTGAGTGTTGAGAAAACTGTTCAAAAGTAAACAATTTGTGCCAAGATCTGAGGAGCAGTCCTTTCTGCAGATTTATTTTTTCTCTTTACCTGATTGGCCGAAAATGAAAGATGATGGCCCTCAAAAATATTGTATAAACAAATTATTGCAGTGTTTCTTCAAGAACATTCATAAATGTGACATTTCAAGAAGAAATATTGTAAGAAACCCAATACCTCAGCCTGAAGTATCCCAAGTCTACAACACTTTTATTCCATTAAGACATGCATTCAGCAAACAGTTTGAAAGAATCTAATCACCTCTATGTTTTTAGGCCAACACAAGGAAATGAAAAGCTAACACAATGTAATGGAGTTGGGGATATGGGAAAACCCAAACACTGTTCCAGCTTAGTACTGGCAGATTTATTTTAAAACTCTCTCTGGGAAGGTGGTGGGAAATCTTTTCACCTTGGGCAGGCCACTCAGTAACTGGCTTTGTGCTATCACTGGTCTTATCATGTGACCTTAACCTATATCTTTCAGGTCTGTCTTTGCCAGTTTTGCTTACCTTTCATGCTTTCTTATCTAAAGTTACAGGTCAAATGTTTCCCTGGCACTGTTCTCATTCACCAGCCTGTGTTTCTAGTTAAGCACTAGTTAAACTGAAGGTAGGTGGTCATCAGCTGATGCTTGAACTTGGGGATGATTTTAGACCAGAAGATTTTAGGCAGGTCAGCTGCACTCCTGGTCAGAGCAGGATGCAGCTCTTTCACCAGCTGGGATGGCTCACACTCCCACTGAGCTAAGCCAAATGGATTGGGATAACTGCTGAACACTCAGGATACTGCTCTTACTGTCAGGTCCACCTGGCAGGTTCTCACTTTTATGAGACTTAGAGGGCCATGTTTATGGCCAAAAAATCTTCTTCCTACCTGTGAATAATTCACACAGGTAGGAAGGTACCTGAGAATAATTCATGAGTTCACCATGATCACAGTTAAACATATTTTGCTGTCCTTATCTTGTGCCAAAGAGCTTAGGAAATAAATTTCTGGTTGTTTTGATTCTGGTTTTATTTTTTCTCGAAGAGTATCTCATTTGACTATTGGCTTTTCACTATGAATGGTGATTAATGATTAGTCATATATGTCTAATAACTTTTTCAGTTGACTGCCCAGATGTCTGAGAGCTTTATAGCAGGAGAAGGAAGGAAGGAGTATTATTAAGTACTGATTAATCAAGAGAAGTGTATTCTTGAGTTTCTTGTTGCTGTATGTTAGACTGTATTAGAGCACATACTCTGTAAAACAGAACACGTTCTACTGTAAAAAAAAATTTTAGGTTACAGCTGAAGTTACTTAAAAGAGTATTTTCAGCATTTTACTCCATGTAAAAATGCCATTGTGTGTGTTTTATAACACACCAATACCCATGCTCTTTGTCTTTCCATCAGAGTGTGCACAGCCTCTTTGGGTGTTCCCAATTTTGACTAAATGGCTTGCTCATGTTGGTTATATAATGACACATATTTCCAAGGCTGTGGTTGGGTGCAGGTGCTAAGGTCAGCTTCTTGTGTTTTGATTCTCAGGAGGATCTTCAGAAAATGAAGCATCTGTGGTTACATTTATAATTATAAATCATGCAATGAGATCATTGTAGACCTCTTTGTTTTCATAATAACAGCATGTAACATTTTAAAGCACATAGATTGTATACTGGAAACAATATTAACAGGAGACATCCAAAGGTAAGGTG
Organism: Muscicapa striata striata; assembly: GCA_030060385.1. Taxonomy (NCBI): domain Eukaryota; kingdom Metazoa; phylum Chordata; class Aves; order Passeriformes; family Muscicapidae; genus Muscicapa; species Muscicapa striata. The sequence goes on from JAREIS010000031.1 coordinate 5,100,237, forward strand.
CTCAGAACATTTCTCAGGCACTTCTTTTTGTATACTTGGAGGTAGTTCTTAAGTCCTCATTTCTTTTTTAAGGCAAGTCCTTTATGGATTTTTTCCAACACTCTTCAAAAAAGTATACAAACTGTCCTGCAAACAAAAACAATGCCTAAACTATGCAGCATTAGAAGAGTCCTTATAATAAATGAAGCTAAAGCATGAAAAACATACAACCTATTCTGTAATAAAAATCACCTTTTATTGGCATTACTAGCTTTTTTCCTTATTAAGGAAGTGGCAGTTGGTACACAGTCTGTTTGCTCTACATGATACGAATGGAAATAATAAGCTAGTGGCTAAATATTTACTTATTACATTCTTCTCCTATATGCTATTCACCAAGTCATGCGACTTGCAGTTTTGCATAGGAAGATGATCAATGATTAACCACAGGTTACAACAAATTCCCATAGAGATTTCTGCAAAATGGCTACTGTTTATTAAGGTGGATACACACACAAAGATTTTGTCCTCTTTTTTAGGTGAATTCATTTTTGTCCAAATTAATGTTTTTTTTTCCATATTTTTTCTGTTCTGCATTATTTGGTAGATATTGGGAGAGAAATGTGTAGTCTGTGTGTCAGAACAAAAAAAATATTCACAAAATCATTTAAAAAGTAGAAATGCCTTTTCATTATCCCAAAAAAATTTTAGTCAAAATAAGTAATTGTTTAGGCTTGCAGTATCCTGAAAAATATCTGATTTTCTTGAGCAAATGTTTCCCACAAAATACTTTGCTCATCCATACTATTTTGTATGGAAAACAAACAAACAACAGTTTTAACTTGTATTTCACACCACAGAGGGCGGGAACAGTGATAAAGAAAAAGGTGTGACTCTAAAGCATGACTCATATTGTAGAGAGTCCTGTGTGCCAGGCAGTGAACATCTCAATTGAATTTCTGTATGCAAGGACTGTTCTGCCACTAACTGCACCTCTGGCAGTCATGGCAGTGGTGAGAGCAAAGGGGAAAGGACAGAAACATGTCTTAAGATAATTTGGAGATGAACAGGAGTCCAGCACAGATGACAGTGACAGTGTTGCCCAGAACACAGACAGAATTTTGTCCTCTGCATTCTATGCGTTCTAGCTGGCTTCACCATGCTACTCAGTCTGTGGGGAAAAAATGAATGTGCATCATCAGGCAGGGAAAAGGTCTCTGCTGAGCCAGAAAGGAGTAGAATAGAATCATAGAATCGTAGAGTATCCTGAGCTGGAAGGGACACACAAGGTTCAAATCTGGCTCCTGGCTCTGCACAGGACACCACCAGAAATGACACTATGTGTCTGAATATACAAATTTAGTCTCATCAAAAAATGTCAGCTCTGCAGAGCTTGTTGAGAAGCTTGCCCACATCTTTTCCTGAGTACATTCTGTCTGGGACTTCATTTGCTATTAAGGATATGCAGGTCAAAAACTTATCACTGTGAACCTTTCAGCTACTTGAACACAGTGTCATGATCTGTGGCCCACTTTCTCTTGGTGCTTGTAGGAGCAAATAATCATCTTTTTCAGGGAGTGATCCATGGGAAAGCTGAAACTTTTATTTCCTTCATGTCTGCATGCATGCTTCACTCACTGATGCCCATGTAACTCTTTATATGTGACTGCACTGCACCATTATTAGCACAGAACATTCCTTTTGAAACCCAGCTAACCTCTTCATTTCTTAATTTCGCCTTTTTTTAAAAGTCAAGGCAAAATGCAGGAACGTGTTTGCAGACTTTTTTCATATGGAAATTAAACACCTTTCATCTACTTCTGTACATGCATCCACATTTCAATATACCACACTAAAGCACCTTTGATCTTATTTCTGAAGAGAATATTCCATGTCTACTCTCATCACAGCAGTCCCTGTGACACAACTGCAAATCAGCTATTGATGGCGAAGGTGAATCTGAAAGAAGCATTTTGCTTCCTCATTGATTTCTACATTATATACTTGTCATATCACTCTCAGGAAAGAAAAGATGCTAAAAATACCTAGAGTTAAAAAATAATTATTTTAGAGGCTACAGGAAGAAAGCAAGAAGCCACTGACTGTTACATAGAGTTCTAGATATTTATCTGATTCACTGAGTCACAGAGTTAATGGACTTTCAAGATAGCTCATCACTTCTGCATCACTGCTAATGTGAAACCATTTTTATGCAACTCTCTACAGTGCTTAAATCCACTTCTGTATTAGTGTTTTCTATTTATACTTATTTTCTTTAAGTACATTGATTTTTGCATTTCAGCACACCACAAAGGCCCCTATCATCATTATAGTACAGACTAAGCATGCAAAAAAATCCTGAGAGTCCCAATTTTAGAGGTTACAAAGTAAAGCCTCGAAATGTCATGTGGAATTGTAAATAATTATCCAAGAGATTCACTGAGTCACAGACTTATTAATGCATCAAGTCCCCCTCAGTATAATGAGAATGCCATCTAGGCTCTAGAAGATGTTGGTGTTTAAAGTACTGCTTCATTTTCTTTGATTCTGAAATCACACAGAACATCCTCTTCCTGGCAATCAGTACCTACACTCCCCTCTGAAATTATCTGCATTTCAGATGATGAAACTGCTGCCATGCATTTTCTAGTAAGCTCTAACAACTGAATTTCTCTTATCAGTAGTTTTCTTCCATGATGTTTCCAGTTTAGTTACCAAGACTAATAAGAATATGCAGTCTGTGGGTTTTTTCTGATGTTTTCATTGGATGATTCCAAAAACAATTTACAAATTACTTGACACCAACGGAACTGTTATGCCCTAAAGATGACTCAGCTTGCAATCCCAACTTATTAGTAAGATTCCAGGGAGACAAACTATCATAGGAAAATATATGTGAGGTTTTCCACTTGGAAAATCTTGAATTTTGACAGTGTTTTGCAGAATAGCTCCTAAAGTTTTCTGTTGACAGCCCCAGCCCACACCAAGGTGTGCTATGCACTCATTGTGCTATTCAAATTAGAAGCCATTGCAGTTTGCAAATAATACATTTTTAATTCAGATTAAATCTGTATTTTTTTCTTTTTTAATAAAAACATCATGTTCATAACCTCATAGTGACTAGTTAAATGAGCTGATTTCCTGCAACACTTAATATAATTACACAACTTATTTGAAGTTGGTGTACAGTACATCAGATTTAGTCAGTGAAAAGTAGGATTGGCACTTGCTGGAGTTCAGTTTGTCTATAATTTCCACTGGTGTTTTCCTCAAGAATAAAATTAGATAGTCCTTAATTCTTCCATATCTGTGCAAAGAATTAAACCCCACAGAAGTCACTGAAGTAATTAGTTTTGTCCTGTAATGGTCAAGACGTTCAGTCTATCAGAAAGGTGACTTTCACTTCATCATTTGTTTTGTAACTACCCACAGAAGGGGCATGAGGCTGAAGGACAAACACACCCTGTGCTTATCTGGGAAATAACTGCACCCTTGAATGACCTCCTCTGCAGCTAAGCCTTGTGCTTGGAAGCATTATGCCATCTTCTTCTGATGTGCAAGTGTCCTTGGCACGGGCATCTGCTGTGCAAGCTGGCAGTGAACCCTTGCAGGTGTGCATTTCTGCTGGAACCATCTCAGTTTGGAGTGGAGCAGAGGATCACCAGTCAGGAGGTAGGCTCAGGGTTACATCTCTTTACTTATTACCCCTTTCCTGCAGTCCAAGCCTGGTGAACAATCAAAGGCATATCTCATCTTCCTGGAAGGACTTCTCATCTCCTGTTGCTTGTCTTGCTGGAGAAATCCCCAGTGCTTGGCAAAGGTATACATCCTCACAGCTCACAGGATATATTTACACATTGATGCCTTTCCTTGGGAACTGGAATATAAAAAGATGTCTCTAGAATAATGCATATTATTTTCTCCCTTTTCTACAAATTCCTAAACCCAGGAATATAAATTACTGTGTAATGATTTGCAAACAGGTTTGTGTGTTAATTCTCATAATTTATTCTGTTTTTAAAACCCAGATTAAAAAAGAAAAGGAAAATAAAGAAGTAAAAAATCTGAAAAATAAAGAATAAGTAGCATTTACAAGACAACTAGGAAAATCACATAAATACTAATACTTTGGTGGATAAATTGTTAGAAACATACAAGCTACTATTTGGTCAATAGGGACTTCTACTTAGTTTTAGCAATAGTACATTTAAATCAATAGCTCCTTTTTAATATTTTATGTCCTCCTACCATTAGCCTGTTCTTGTGTCCCTTTTTAATTGCTAATCAAAGATATTGGCAATGACCTTGACGTTTTTCTAGGTTTTTAGTGGCTCAGGTTTCACTTAAATTAGTAATCATGGGAACAGTTTTGTGTTGATTTACAACTCACTTACATTTGAAGAACTTTGGTTGCGTTTTTTTATTCCACTTGCAGGCAATTCTGTAATTTTTATTTGAGACAAGGCTTAAATTAAAATGCTTTTGGCATTACTGTTTTCATTTTATATCGTATCCAGGATGTATCAAACTGACTTCTTATACATACCTTATTACATTTTGTGACTGTAGACTGTCAAAAAAGAATTACAATCTTTCATTGTAATAATCCAGAGAAGATATTGCCACTTTGAGTCCCCAATTTGGGTTTGCAGTGTCTTTTAAATGATATTTGGAATATTTTCTTATGTCACGATTATCCTGTAGCTGTGGTAGAAGGTATAGAAATCCAATGATAAGTTTTTCTGTGTTTCATTGAAAGTGGAACATACTTTTAGCTCAAAAATTTTAATTTTTAGGAGCAGAGTTACTGAGCAGTTAACATCATCTCAGTAATTTCCTTCTGTAGTGACCTGGTAATATTCTCTGTGACACAGAAAAGCACACAGCATCCCATTATTTATATTAGGCAGGTAAGGTTAATAAACAAGGGTCCATAACTGAAGTCACACAGCAATTAAATAAGCATCAATCCAACACTGTTTTTTCACACAGATTACTTTCCTGTAAATGGTGTTTTAGCAATTATCTTATCAGTTGCTCCTTGCTCAGCAGTGATTTATATAATTCTGCCTGTGTAGTTGGGCTGATGTTAGATTATATCCATTGACATGAACGTAACACTTCCATTAAATAGCTCATGTACTTTCCAATGAGTCACAGGAAATACTTAAACCAGTTTACCTTGTGCTAGCAAAAGCTTTGTACCCAAAGTTAAAAAAAAAGAGCATGATCTGATCCAAAACTTGCTGAAGTCCTTTAAATCTTTCCCCTAGCTACGATCAGTCTCTTATATGCATGTATTATATATATATATATGTGTGTGTGTGTGTGTGTGTGTGTGTGTGGTGTGCAAGCCCTCTCCTTCTGTAATTTTTCCTGTCTGCAGTAACTCCTGCAGGTTTTAGTGTCTCTCTCACTGTAGTTCTCAGCTCCTACTCAGAGCTCGGCTGAGAGCTCAAGGTACACCTGCTGTTAATCTTCCTCTGTGCTCAGGTTTGCACCTGTGCAAATGAACTCCAGAGGGGTCTGTCCAAGCAGGCTTGGCTGGAGGCAGGCTTGGCAATCTTCTGAATGATATGCAGTGCTTCAGCAAGACACTGATCAAAGCAGGGGGAAATGTAGGTGCTGTTTGCATGAAGTTCATGTAGGTTCAGGAGGGACAGACCAAGTACCTGGGAAGGAGATCCTGGGAGTTTCTAAATAAGTCACAAAGCAAACTACTTGATTTCAAGTGATTTCAAAGCTCAAGAAATCAGTTGAGATGCAAATGATGGCTACCAGAGCACTGCTGCAGGAGAGAAAAGAGAGTTTGCTTTGACTCATTTTTCAAAGGGATCTACTTCAGGTTCTGAGAGAAAGAGAAAACAGCCACACAGCCCATGGACTGAATCAATATTTCCTCTCTTACGGAAGCTGCCATATGGCAATACATTAAAGGTATTTCTCTTGCAACTCCCTTCCTCAAAGTATAGTCTTCTCATACCAGAGTTCATCTCTTTCACTTCTGTTGGGAAATGGGTGGAAGGCTCTGGGCAGTGCCTGACCAGCTGCAGCTATTGCACCCCAAGAGATACAAGGGTTATGGAGCAAGAGAAGTGCCTGGACACTAAATGGGGAGACCCAGTGGTCTGTGATTTGCTGTGTGTCAGATTGAGGAGACCCTGAACAAGAAGTCAACGCAGGATCCTCTGGATCTTTTGCAGCTAGAATAGAGCAGTACCTGGTCTGTACCTTAGTAATGACGCTGGTGGCAATCCAGAAACATTCCCACCAAGTGTGGTCATACTGTCAAGGCAAGGCTCTCCATCAGCTGTCCCAAACTTCAAACAGATTAAATGTACTCTTCCTCTATTTTCTTCACCTCTGTCTTTTTTAAGTCTTTTAGGCTGCATGGTCTGCTTGGTTTCAATGCTTTTATTTGCATTTTTGGTTAACTTGACATACATTAAGACTGATTTCAAGATGACTGAATAACAACAAAGCATTCTCCACCCAAATACTTGGTGAAAATATACACCGCAGCACCTTACCAGTGCTGTAAAATGCATCTCCTGTGCATCAGAGAATAACAGTGTGTTCTTCACAGGGGCCAGGGCATGAAGAAATGCCTAGTGATTATTGAGTAACAGGGAAGGCGCTCTGCCAGGCCCAAGACACTGGGAGCCACGGCTAATTCCAGAGAGCAACCAAGCCATGTCTTCCAGAGGTGCTTCTGAGACAGGATTCATAACGGCTTCTAATTAGCAGAAACTTGTGTTTGTCCTTGGCAACAGAAATAAAAGTTTCAGTGTTACAAAGACACTTTGTTACATGGAAGACAGGGGTGAGGAGTGGTTTGTATTTTGTTGGTTGTTTTTCATGATTTGAGTATTAAAAATTGTGGAACGAGGGACAGGACATTTCAAGCAAAAGTGTTTTTGGAGGCTGGACTGTAATTCCAGACTGACTCAGAAAAATATTGGTGTAAAAACTAATGATTTTAGATAAATAAACAAACAAAAAAAGACCTTCCTCTGGTGAGGGGTTTTTTGCATGTTTTGGTTTTTTTTTTTTTTTAATTTGAAGTTCAATTTATGCATGAGTGTTTAGGTTTTTCAGGGAGAGCCTCAAGAAATACAGTCCTATGTGCATTCAGCACTCTGAGGATCACACAGATTATTCCCAGAAGACCAGCTCTGTTCTGGGAAAATCAGAGGTACTCTTGAAGCATAAATACAACTAGTCTCTGCTGAGATAATTGGGAAAGATGCAGAAGAAGGGAGGTAGAAGGAAATAGCAGCCAAACAAGGGACTTCATGGCCATGATATGAGAATTTAGTGACCTAAGGACCCAGGGAGTCATTTGACCTTGAAAGGTTCTGCCTCTAGACTTTTCATAAGGGCTGTTTGTGTTAAGGGCTTATCTTGCAGTCTTTGACAGTTTATTGAAAAGCATAAAGTAGCAAAAGAGCACCAGATGTCTGCTTTGCTATCAAGCTGCTGGAGAATGATACTCTATTTTCAGGACTCTCATCAAGAATGAGATTCAGATTACAGCCAGACTAAGGAAGAATTAGTAAAAAAAAGAAAAAAAAAAAAAAAAAAAAAAAAAAAAAAAAAAAAGAGGTGGGGGGCTTGCAAAGGGAGGAAAACTAATTTATTCATGGATGTGGTTGAACTGCCAAAAAACCTGCATTAGATTAACCACAGACGTTAAGAAATTTACCCCAACTGGTCTGCTTTAGTTAGCATCCAATATTTGACTGAAAATGTTTTGTAAAGTTGTTTCTGTAAGGATGACAGACCTCAGCTCTGCCTTTGGTACGCCTGGAGGTTTTACATCACTTCTGGTTTACTCTGCAGCCACAGACCTGAACTAAGAGGTTCCTCAGGGCTATATGCCACTGCTCTCTTTTCTGAGAACAGCAGAACACCACTTCACTATTTAGTGTGAATACTGAGATGGTTGGGTTGAGCAGTCTCAGACCCTTAAAAGAGGGATGTCACCAAAGTTCTGCTGCATTGGTAATATTTTTGTTGATGTTGAAAATTTGCTTGGATACTACACCAGTGTGCCCTACAAAACATGCTCCAGAAGAAGGAAGAAACCAAATATTTGCACATGCTGGAAAGAGAGTGAGTCAGCAATTGAGTAGGAACATTAATCAAAACTCAACAATGAGCAACATTGTGATGAGTCTTGCTTCATCCATGGCATTCACCAGAAATTTCTCCCAAAATTTAAGAAGTGGATTTACCTGGAAATTATTTTGCTCAAAAGAACTGAAAAAAATAGGTGGTATAAAATTGTTATTAGCATAAACTGCAATTTTATTTAAAGGACTAGAAGAAAAACTCCTCATTCACTCCTGAGACCTCATTTGGCTGCATGTATGCTATTGAGAGGGGTTAATTAGCTAAAAAGTCTTTTGGGCCATGTTATAACTGCTGCCTGGAAAACTGTTGCTGTCCATACAAGAAGAAAGAAAGCAGTGAATGGAATCAGGGAGGGACAAGCCAGGAGAAATATTTTTTAAAGAATTCCAAGAGCTTAGACTAATTAAACAACACAGTTTTCATTATTATCTGGGTAGTCATTTTGATACCCTGCCACATTGCACATACAAACTAGTAAAATTAATATATCCTGTTGATAAAATAAAGCCATCAGTCACACAGTTGTGTGTCCACAAAGCAGATGAACAACATTGTTTGAAAATTATGCAGCCTTCTGTATCAATAGCATCCTGGAAGAAGTCCAGACCTGTCAGCACAGAAATACGCAATATGATTTAAAAACTACTGCAAAAAAAAGTTTAGTTTGCATGTGATTTTATCCTGAAAACACGTGTTGTTATTGTGAAATCCATTAGCAAATGCTTGCTAAAGAGGGAGAACATTGTTAACAGTTTTACTGTTTATTCACTGAAAATTTCTGGTCAATGGTCCTGCTTGACTGATCTGATCTCCTTCTCTGACAAGGTGACCTGCTTTGCTGAGAAGGGGGAGGCTGAGAACTTTGTCTACCTGGATTTTAGTAAAGCCTTTGACACCATTTCCCACTGCATTCTCCAGAAGAAACTGACTGCACACAGCCTGGATGTGCTCTTGGGTAAAAACCGGCTGGATGGTGGAGCCCAGATTGGTGGTGAATGGAAACAAATCCAGCTGGTGGCCAGGTACTAGCAGCGTTCCCCAGGGCTCAGTACTGGGACCTGTCCTGTTTAATATCTTTATTGATGGTCTGGATGAGAGGATCAAGGGCACCTTCAGCCAGTTTGTAGATGACACCAAGTTGGTAATGTGTGTTGCTCTGCTGGAGGGTAGAAGGGCTCTGCAGAGGGATCTGGACAGGCTGGATTGATGGGATGAGGCCAGTTGTGTGAGGGGCAACAAAGCCAAGTGCTGAGTCCTGCACTTGGGTCACAGCAACCCCAGGCAGTGCTATAGGGGGAGAGGAGTGGCTGGAAAGCTGCCCTAGGGAAAGGGCCTGGGGGTTCTGAACACGAGCCAGGGTGTGCCCAGGTGCCAAGAAGGCCAAAGACATCCTGGCCTGTGTGGCCAGCAGATCAGTGCAGGGATTGTCCCTCTGTACTCAGCACTGCTGAGGCCACACCGTGAGAGCTGTGTCCAGCTTTTGGCCCCTCATTTGAAGAAAGACACTGAGGTCCTGGAGCAAGTCCAGAGAAGGGCAGCAGAGCTGGGGAAGGGTCTGGAGGACAGGTTCTGTGAGGAGCAGCTGATAGAGCTGGGGCTGTTCAGCCTGGAGAAGAGGGCTGGGATGAGACCTTCTCTCTGTCTGCAATTGTATGAAAGGAGGTTCTAGCAAAGTGTAGGTCGGCCTCTTCTCACAGGTACCATGCCATAGAGCAAGGAGAAATGGCCTCAAGTTGTGCCATGGGAGTTTAGATTGGATATTAAGAAAAATTTCTGCATGGAAAGGGTTGTCAAGCATTGGACCAGGTTGTACAGGGAGGTGGTTGAGTCACCATCCCTGGAGGTATTTAAAGGATGTGCAGAAGTGGCACCTGGAGACGTGGTTTAGTGGTGAAATTGGGAGTGCTGAGTGCTTGCTAATCTCATTTTCTTTCAGAGGCTTAAAAGTTCTTGTTTCATATTTGAGAAAAATAAATTTCTTCCTGTAGAGTGAACAATTGTTTTTGTAGTTTAGAGACGAACATGGCACAAAATCATGTCTGGAATGGCCCCACAGACATCAGAGTAAGCTACCACAGCACTTGGTGCTACAGTACTTACAACAATGTTGGACCTAGAAGTATTAGTATTAGTTTACCTGGAATAGCCTCAGTCTTTCTTGTAATTAATTAATGGACTTAAACCCAAGTAAAGTGTTTTATCTGAATTAGTATATTGTATCCAATCAAATGGCACTATTGGTGCCTTCTAGTTAACAAGAAATAAATGGAACTATATTCCAAAAGTAATCGTGATAAAATATTTAATATATAGCGAATAAAAATTTGGGAAATAATTCCTATTTCCTATATTAATTTAGCATCTTTTGGAAGCTGCAACAATGTAGTAATGATGTAAAGTGAATATTGATCCATCCTATATTCCTGGCAAGCCTGATTATTATACAACATTTGGAGAACTACTTCACAGACATTTCCAAACACAAGACAGACTTTGTTGTTGTTGTTTGTTGTTGTTTTGTTTTGTTTTGTTTTGTTTTGAAGCATAAATTGTTTTTCATTGTTGTGTTGTGTTTTGGTTTGCTTTGGTTTTAAGAGGCTATGTTTGGCTGTTCCTCATTTTCACCAAAACCAGAACAGCCAAAATGACTTGTTCAAAATTGTGAATGGAAAAAGTGGAGCACAGACAATTTTTGGTGTCCTGTTACTTTCGATGCAAAGGAGATTAGAGGCTTGTTACAGGGTAAATTAGATGTCACCAACCTGTTAGAAGCAGCTGAAATGCAGATGACTAAATTATCAAAATCCCCAACTCCAGGAGAAACCATCAGAGGCTGTGTGGGATTTTCCTGGGGCTTCCATCCATGCTCCTGTGACCTGTGATGCTCCCAGCACTCACCCACACTGGATCACTGCCATTCCTGGGAGCCTCGGGCAACTTCTGCTCCTGACTCATGAGCAAAGCTCTCTCCTCTGGAGTTTCTGTGGTACATGGAGTTCTCCTCATGGAAGGATTTCTGATACACAGCTAAGAAGGAACAGTTGCTTCTGATGAATTTCACCCCTCCAGCACCTACTCTCCTCTGAAACATCAGAGGAGGGCCCTGATAATCTCTGGAAGTCTTCTTTGAACATTTCCAGAAATTTGATACCATCTATTTTCTCACAGTAGAAGGAAAGGAAAGGAAAGGAAAGGAAAGGAAAGGAAAGGAAAGGAAAGGAAAGGAAAGGAAAGGAAAGGAAAGGAAAGGAAAGGAAAGGAAAGGAAAGGAAAGGAAAGGAAAGGAAAGGAAAGGAAAGGAAAGGAAAGGAAAGGAAAGGAAAGGAAAGGAAAGGAAAGGAAAGGAAAGGAAAGGAAAGGAAAGGAAAGGAAAGGAAAGGAAAGGAAAGGAAAGGAAAGGAAAGGAAAGGAAAGGAAAGGAAAGGAAAGGAAAGGAAAGGAAAGGAAAGGAAAGGAAAGGAAAGGAAAGGAAAGGAAAGGAAAGGAAAGGAGAAGGGTGGGTGTGAACATGTAACTTCAGAAAAACCCACTTAAATTTGCTGCTATTAATGGGCTTTGAACCCTATGGGACTGGAACATTAACAGCCAGATAATTTTGTGAAATGCGTCTTTAATAAGAGGTTAGTATTGCAATGGCTTTAGTGGGTAAAGGGGGAAAAATAAGTGATCTGGAAAATAAGAGCGACACTGTTTCAAGTTGTTTGTTCCACCAACTGTTTTATTTTACCCAAGGAACCCTCAAAGTATCTCAGCCTTGATTAGGAAAAGTGGCTGTTGAAAAAATATTAGTAGACCTGTAGGGAACAATGAACCAAAGCTTTTTGGCACAACAGAGAATGGATAGCATTCTAGGAGGTGTTTTGTGCTTCACTTTATGGAGTTCATCACTCTGGTAGTTATGCTTGTTGATATTGGTAAAAGGTGGCAGCTCTGATGAGGGAATAATTTGTATTTGGTTATTTAGGCTGTGCCTTCCAGTGAGAGAACACAGTGAACTAAAATGAGAGCAATAAAGTAAGGGAAACAATAAATCCTATGTAAGGGGGAAAAAAAATCCACAAATATTTCAGTGCATAAAGAAGTAGCAAAAAATGCCCTTATTCTCACCAGAACAGATAGGTCTTTATGTTAAGTATTATCAAAATGGGATATAGACTTTAAAAAAGAAACTGCAAATACCTTTTAGTAATGGCAAAATCAGATCTGTTATCTTTAGATATAGCTAATATTTTGTTTCTCCATCATAGGTTCTACTACATTTTAATTTTGATGCTCTGAAAATATGCATGAATGTAGTGGCGATCCACAACATATCTGGTACTGATTGTTTCTGCCTTTTTCAGGCATTTGTAGATGTGAAACTCTGATAGCCTAAAGCTATATTGAAGGTTTATGGAGCAGAAATAACCAAGAAGCTAATAGGACTTTTCTTTGTGGTAACCCGGATACTGAAATTGAATGATTTAGACTATCTGTATGTGGAATGTGCCCTCTGCCACGAGCCAATATGCATTAACATGGTGAAAAAGCACTGACAGACCTTTTCTGGTGTTGCAAAGAAAAGAGTTTGAGAGTTATTGGGATATTATTTTGAACTGACACAGAACTGGCATGGTAACAACACCTCTTCTTTGTTGGCATCTTCCTTCCTATGTCTGTAACCCCTTCATGGAAATCAAATTACACACTCCAGGAGCCTTTGGATCCTTAGGTGAGGATGACCACAGACTTCTCAATATCTCTGTAAATGCACCTTTCTGGTACTCATGTCTTGTCTGTGCTCTGGGTTACAATGCCAAACATGACAATTGAAAAAAATTCTGTAATGGTCCCAAAATGCCAATTTCTGTCTTCTTTTAGTAGCATGACAAATGTAAAAACTAGGCAATACCATAAATAATTGCATGGAAGCCTTTTCCACGCCAATCTCATAAGCCTTGTTGTAAGTAACCTCCCAGGATTTTTCTTTCCACACTTGCCTTCTCCATTAATTCACAAATTCATAAACAGCAGGGATGAAAGGATTATGAAGAAATCATCTGGTGTACTTTGGCCCAAAGTAATATCAAATGCACCTAAATCATTCTAAATGGATATTTGTCTGACATCTGTTGTAGATTTTTATACTATCCAAGCAAAATATTCCAGTTCTCCCGTGTTCTACTAGAAGGATTCTCAATGACTCTAACTTATGTTTCCTTCTCTGGAAGTCCATTGCTCTTACATAGAAGAATGTGTACAATATGCTATAGATTTTTTTCTTTTTTATATGTATATATTTTTATGTTGTGTATCCCATCTGCCTCTCTCTAAACTGAATCTTTTTCTCTCCTGTAAGTCTCCTAGAGTTCATCTCATACAGCTGCCAAACCAAGGACGGCTCTCCTATATTTGTTGTTTTAGTTTATCTGATCAGTGTTTGTCTGTTTTCTTAATAGTACAGATTTCATGTCAAGTGAAGTAATAGTTGTGTAGTTTTTGGTTTTTGTCTGTTCTTTCCATAGTAATGTACATTCTGACCCAATGTCCAACAAACACTTCCTAAATCGGTAGTGAAAAATCTCTGGCCACATGTTTCTCAGTGTTTTTTATACAATGAGGTGTGAAGCTCCTTTATGGACAAATAAGATAGAACAACAAGTGCCAGTCAATTTTAATGTCATTTATAAACACTTCCAAAGTGAATATGGTATTTTATCTAGGGTCCACTTTAGAAGTAATTCAGACTGTGGATCTCCCTCTCTCCCAGAACTCTGCCACATTACACTGTGTTCACTAAAGAAAAGTGATACCTTTAGTGATAGAAATTTCAATGCTTTTGAAAAGACTCTGCAAAGAATTTTGCTGTAATTTGTGATGATGGAAAAAGTATGAGAGTGATATGTGACATATATGGTGCCTTTTCCAGAATGGAGCTGACAGATGGCTTTGCCATTCTTCTTATATATGCAGCCCTAAAACAGACACTCACGCAATATTCCTAAAAACTGCTTAGCACCTCCAGTGCCTTTCTGGTAAGTGGGGATAATTAATAAAGAATAAGGACATGGACATATACTGTCCTCAAGCATGTTGTAAGAAAATAAGCATTGTTAACATTGAGTCATCTACAGTAACAAACCATAAAATTAGACAGAGAGGGAAAAGACTGATTAAGTCATCCACTCCATCTCCTGCCAAGGCAGGCTTCTTTTCTGCCATATATTATTAAGTGCTTTGTCCAGCCTAGTTTTTAATTATTCAAGCAGTTTGATATCCACTATATCCTTTGGGAGGCTATTCTTCAATTCAGTTCAGAGGTATGTTTATTTATTCCTTGCTCTATAAATAAGATGTTCTTTGCCTATCTGCACTACATCAAAAATTTATTTTCAATTATTTTAAACTTTATTTTATTACTATTGGAGCTGAGATGTAAAATGTGTGATGTAGAGGACTTTGGATGAAACAAAGACATTAAGTTCTTCTGGAAAAGTAAATAAAAGGAAGATGTTTCCTTTGGGTTTCTTTGTTTGTTTAATCTTGCATTGTATCTTTGTACACCTCACAAACCAGAGCCAAATAAAATAGCAGCCTTTGCACACTGTTGAATAACTTCTCATCCTGCCAGCAACCATCTTATGGCAGTAAGCATCCCAAGCAGCAGTGGGGGAGATATTTTGGGAGCCATGCAAGAGACAAGGAGGCTGGAGGGCAGGGAGGGATAGTTGCCCAGCATCCTGACAAGTGAGCACACTGCCCATGGACTGTCCACAGCAGCTGTGCCTCTGGTGGAGTGCTTCTGATTCAAGTATTCAAAGAGTTTCTAAACCTTTAGGCTGCTCAGAAATGTAAGATCAGCTCAGGAAAGCCCTGCAGACCTCATTGGGTCCCATGGATTGCTGGGTGAGGTGTCACAAGGAGAACAGCCAAGCACTAAATGTGCAGGACAGCAGAAAACACAGGTAAATGATTACAAGGAATGATTAAAAAGCATAAAAAGATAAATAGTAAAGAAAGACATTTTTAATCCCAGGTGTTCATCTGTGCCTTGTCAAGTGTTCCAGCAAGCTCGTCCCCAGCCTTATGCTCCGGTACACTTTACAAGAAGTTTTCAGGTAATGGGAGTTTAAAAATTAACTGGTGCACCCTGTGCTGCACGCTCATGAGCCAGGGCCCTTTGAAGTGGGTAGAAAAATCCCCACAATTTCAAAGGGCTTTGAAGCTGGCCCTGGGCACACAGAGACAGTGGTTAATTTTACACTGGGACACAGACAAGCCCTGCAGTGAGTGGTGCTGTGGCTTGGACAGCTATGGGAGTCACCCCTGCCACTCCAGCAGGGAACAGCTGTGGGGACACTGCAGGGGCAGAGCCCAGGCATGGATGTCAGGCAGTCAGCCAGCACAGCATCCATCCTGCAGCCATGCCTGGCTGGCACCTACCTCCTGCTAGCCAGATTTAGGCAGTGCAGGACAAGGGAAAAGTAATCTGTCCTTCCTCTAAGCATTACAAAGGTTTTTTTAACCTCAGACTGCAAAGTACTTCCCTGGGAAGCCACCTTCAGTTGGCAGTGGGAATGAAGAACAGGTTTAGCATGGGCTGGCTGAAAACACTGTGAATACTCAGAAACACATTAAAGGGTAAATGAGACCTGGAGCAAAGAGGACACAATGTGGCATTGAACTGCTGCTGTCTCTGCAAATGCAAAAGAAAATGAAGGTTCCCTTTGAGCAATCATGCAGAAAACCCTGAGGTCTGGCAGCAGCCAACAGCAGCAGCTCCTTTATCCAGATCTCCTTTTCCAGTATTCTGCCAAAAGAAGAAGGGATGAACCCATGCCTGGTGGCACAGAATGCGAAGGTTTGCTCTGAGCACCCAGAGGCACTGCAGAGGGAGAGGGCAGCTTCCCAGCCAGCACCGAGGCACAGACCCACCCAAAGTGGCCACAGCCTGGCACAGCCTCCTGCCAAACCAGGTCTGCCTTGCTCAGCAGCTCCAGCTGGAGCCTGCCAGCTGCTGAGACACCCCAGCCTGCCCCTCTGGCTCTTGGGGAGCAGGACAAGGGCTCCTTTCACACTGGCCCCCCTGGGCTTCCCTTCCCACGCTGCTGTATCCCAGCCCTGCATCCCTGCATCCCTGGGGTGGCCTCACTCCAAAGTGGGGACACTGCTGACAAGCACAAGGCCAGCTCCAAGGCACTGCTGAGGGACTAACCAAGGCCAGGGAGTAAAAACCTCAGCACCACCATCTGGATATTGTACTTGGACTCCATTGGCAGAAAGGATTCTTTGTAGACTCCTCCTGGTCCCTTTGCACAGCAAAGAGGTTTCCCTGGGGTCTGAGCACACCCACCTTGAGACTCAAGGCTTTTTGTAAGCTGTTCTTCTTCATTTTGAATCACTTACAATGTTATAACAAGGTCATTTGCATTGTGTTGTGCTGTTGTTAATGTCTGATTAGAATAGTTTTAGGAAAAAAAAATATGTAAGAAATAACATCATATTAAAAAATTAATTCACAGCATAAAATTCAAAGACACATGAAGTATTATGCCATCTATCTTTCAAACATTCATATGTGTTACAAGTTTCCAGCTGTTAAGAAACCACAGATATTTCTAAGGAACTTGGTAATTTTTCCAATTTTGTGCCTGAAGACATTAATCTCGATGGTGGATTTTACTCAATATCTTCTTCTTCTAAACCTATGAGCTCTATTTACCATTATCCATCTGAATCTGCACAGTTTGGTGTGTAATTCTACAGGGACAGGCATACCTTACAAACAGCTGCATTTAAACAATCCAGTTTGGGATTCAGGAAAGTAAAATTCTCTGTAAAAGGCGTTTCCCATTCCAGCACCTGAGTTGAAGATTAATAAACACTTCAGGCTCTTTTAACTATAGTCACTTGCTTCCTTGGCAACTATTTTAAGTGTATTTATGTGAAAAACACACAGCATAGTATAAAATGGTGGAAAAAATTATTTGGTAAAGTGAGAATAGGATTGGAAATAAGAACTCCATAGGAAGCTCACATGTGACATGTAAAAATTTCCACTATTAAAGAGTATATTCAAAGTAGTTCCTCAGAAATAGTTTGAGAATAGCTCATCCTGTTCTTGGAGAGGAAGATGGACAATGGTGGTGCCTTCTTGGCACCTTGGGCTCTCTATGTGTTTAAG
Source organism: Muscicapa striata striata (assembly GCA_030060385.1). NCBI lineage: Eukaryota > Metazoa > Chordata > Aves > Passeriformes > Muscicapidae > Muscicapa > Muscicapa striata. The sequence goes on from JAREIS010000031.1 coordinate 5,117,515, forward strand.
TGAGGGAGAGTTCAGGGTTGACAAGCTTTAGGAAAAACTTTGCAATAGATGTTTATTTCTACTTGATTATTAAACTTCTCTATTCACATGAGTTTTGCTTGAATCAAATATGTTTAATCATTTCATCAAAATAATTACATGAAACTTATTCCTGGATTGGTTAGTGATTTTATATTACTGACAGGCTACCCATAACTCGCTTTGTATTTTAAATATGTAAAGTATGCACCCCTTAGATGATAAAAAGACCAGTTTCAGCTACAAGTTGAAAAGAGGTCATATTTGCAGCACTGTGCTTCAAAAGAAAAAAACATTGAGTTCCCAAATTGTCAAGATGTTCATTAGTTTATCTTTTATAGTTGGATAAATATTTAGAGTTGTTGTAATTAAAAATTTACCTCACAGTATCATCCTTATGACTATGTGTGGCACCTTTATATCAGCTTCAATGATTTCCTGTGCTTTTTTTATGGTGGCTGTACTCAAATTAGGCTACCAGTTAAAGAAAAATGTTTTAATTCTTGTCATTCATTACATGAATAGTAGGACTATGAATACCTGAAAATAGAGTTTTGGAAGCCACTTGCACTTTTCTTGACATTATTGATGGCAACAAAAAGAAAAGAAGACAGCGTTTTACTCTTGACTGGAGTGTGCCACAATTCTGAGTAACACCTTGTCCCTGGCACAGGAAGTGCTTTTATTTGGAGTAATATTTAATATAATCATTACAAAATCCATCTCTGAGATTGAGGGAGGTGAATGTGTACAAATGATTTGGCCATTTGAATACTTCAAGGTATCTCTGCACATCCCTGTGCACTCTCTGGGACTAAAGGGCAATGTCTGTGCTGTCCATGTGGTATGGAACAAAAACCAGCTCCCAGCAGTTCTAATGCAGGGCTGTGGCTCCATAAAGCTCTGTATCTTGCAACACTGCCCCTGAGCTGAATTAGCCCTTCTTCTTAGCACAGCTAATTAACCTGAGCCCCCATTGGCACAATCCTTGGGTCCCAAAGCCAGCTGGGGTGCTGCTGGCCTGAGGATGTCCAACAGCCACGCTCCATCACAGAGTTTATACGGACCTGGATGTGGATGTTTTCAAACGTGAGTCTGTAAATCCAGTGCCAGTGTGGTTCAGCTCATGGGTTGGGAGATGGAGCTGAGAAGCTCCCATCAGGCCAGGGGCAGTTGTAGGCTGGGATTCCAGATGAAGGCAAATATTTGCCATGCTATATCTGTCACAATAGAAATCAGTATTTTTTTTCCTTCAAAGCAATTTATTTCTGGTCAAATGCTTTTTTGGAAAGTGAAACAATTCTAGTGTACTGGCCAATGGCTCCCTTTAACCCAACACTGAACTGACACCAGGGGTTAGGGGACAATGGGAACTGCTGTCTGAGCAGGAGGGCCCAACCACCAGGTGGGAACTGACCACCACCTTCACACTAACACATTTCTTTTCCTTCCATTATTCCTTCTGAGTGGGGCACCTGTACCAAGTGTCCAGAAGAAGACAAAGCCAGGCCAATGGCTTAATGTGCACTCCAAGGCAAACCTCATCTGCTAAGTTACAAGGGTGTAAGAATACAGCTAAAGAAAATATACATACTCAGTACCTGGAACAGAGATGCAAATAATTTTAAATGGAAAACATGAGCTGGTGCATTCCACTAAAGAAAGAGGTTTCCATTAACGGGAAGGTTTCCAGTTTAATCTAATTCCACCCACTTTTGTTTATTAAACAGCATTTTCAGTGATTTTACAGGGATGATTTATGTTCTAAAATATCTTGCTCTCCTCTAACCTCCATTGTAGTCAAATTTGAGACATCATATTTTGCTATAGCAACAGTTTGCTTTCAGAAAAACAAAATTTCTCAGGGATATTTCACTTCCCTACAGAATTAAGGCTTTGGTAAAGACTGAAACAGGAACATTTGAAATCACAGGTTAGGGAATAAAGAAGCATGATGTACTGGAAACTCCAGAGTATTGCCAACTGTCACAATTATTTAATATCTGAAATCCCCAACACTTGGCATATTTCTAGCTGAAATTTTTTTTTTTTTTTTTTTTAATCAAGAAACAGTTTGAGGAGTAGATAAATAGATGATCCTTTGTAATGGAATGTGCTGTTTATAGGGAAATATTTGCATTGTTGAACTACCTAAACAAACATCTTTGAAGTACTAGTATTCAATGATGACTACCAAATAAAGGATAAATATAATATAAATGTGTTAAAAAAAACCTGAGAGCTTGACTGGGAAGTTGATAGATGAGATGAGAGAAACTGTTGTAATTAATTCCCGTGGTTTATACAAAAACACAAAACTGGAAACATGAACCATGTGTTTAAAATTCTTGATATATTACTTATGGAGAGTCGGTGGGTGTCACACACATAAAATGCATGCCACAGAGTTGAATACCTCAACCTTATTCACCTTTCTCACCCAAAAAATAAACACTGTCTCTATATCACCTAGCGACAGATTTATGTTTTTTTTCAATTACAAATGTCCGTAAACTGAGCGCAGTATTGGTGTTACAAATCTGGAGTGTACAGAGACACGTTTCAGGCACTGACACAGAGAACAAACCATATTTTGACTATAATATGGTAACTATGGTCACCTGGTAATCAGTTCTAAAAAGCCAGGAGTGAAAAAAAGCCTTGCCTGAGAAAATGCAGACAGTGAGTGCCAGAGCTGCTGCAGAGGATGAGACACAGTAGCAAGGAATGGAGCAAACAGAAGGAGGAGCTCACACAGTGCCTGCACAGACCCCTGTCAGACAGAGGAGCAACAGTCAATCCCTGCTGGAATCCCAGTTAAAAGCACCACGGTGGTGATGACTCATTGCTGCAATATTAAAATATCCACAACCATGTTTTAGGGAAAAAAACAAAACAAAACAAAAACAACATAGCTAAGAATGGCCACGTGTACCATATATACATCTATTCACATGTATGCTAGCTTTCATACAAGCAACGTGAACAGCTTTTGTCATGTTAAAAAAAGTAAGTAATGAGGTGAAGGAACTCAGAGAATTCAGTGTCTCTGATAGCCTTTGGATACATTTTACCCCAGTACGCATAGGCACTGCGAACAATCCTATACTTAGTTGCATTTGCAAATTGGTTCGTGGCTTTGTTTTGGGTTACATGTGCTCTGCGGTTTGCTGACTGACCGTGTATTCTCTAACTTCAAAATCCAGTCCAAAAAGAATAGATCATTTTAAGCCCCATGCTCCAGGCTGTCAAACAGCCTCCAAACTGCCATGGATTCTCCTTTCTAGTAAGGCCAGGGAAAAGCCTTTTCATGATCTGGGTCATCATGGAGTTATATGTTTTTGAGAGAAGTATTCTTGGCTTCCAGAACAAAATGCATTTTTAAACTTTCTAACAGTACATCATATGTAACTGAGAGATCTTTCTCCAAGCTCTCCTCTTCTGTTTTATTCCTTCTTTTATGTTTCTTTTCATTAGTTATATATAAAATTTCTTTAGTTTATGTTTTCTATATGAAAAAGACCTGGGCGATAAAACTTTGGTATTTAGTATTCTAAATTCTTCCTCTTTCTGGTTTAGACTACATTCTTGTCTCTGCTGGAAAAGATAAACACAAGCAGATTTCCAAAGCAAAGCAACATTTATTTCTCCTTCATTGTCCTCACATTTTAAGATATGTAATTAATCATATTGGAAAATGAATAACGAAAATGAAGTAGTTAGAGTAACAGGCAAGGCTCGTCTGCCCATGTGGTACTAGAGGGAGGTATGAAGTGGAAACAACAAGATGTTGCAAAAAACCCTGTCAAATGTAGAGACAGAGCCAGGCTGTGACATAGCAGAGATTGAAGCTTCCCACAAGGCCATGTGGGATCTCCTAAACTGTGAGTGACAGTGAGAGGAGAGAGATGAAACAGCTATCTTTACTCCAGAAAGAAAGGATAGGATGGCAATAGCAGGGAACAGATCTTGTTGGAAATGTGTGAGGGTTTTCTCCTTAATTTTGATTAGGTAGTTCCACCAAAACACCTCCTTCACAGTCCCAGAGAGAACAGAGTAGTTAGTATGAACCAACACTGAATATCTTGACAAAGTTATTTATTGGTGACTCAGACAAGTTTCACTCAGCTCAGTTTTCATAAGTATGGAAACTTTTCCAAAACTCTTTATCTACTGATATATATCCATATATAAGTATAACTTTTCTACCTCACTCTCTTCTGGACTTCTTCACTAATATATCCTTTATCTTCTCTTTGAACTGTCCTTAACCTTCTATTCTTCTTTTCTCTTGACATTTTCCCATGAAAATGTTCTGACTTAACCAGACTTCATTCACAAATCTCAGATCCTCTTCACAGAAGACACCTTGATGTAAATAACTTTAAAGATGTGAGAGAAGAAAAGTCAAGACACAATCTGAAAAGAGAGCTGCCAGCACTCCTCCCATTGATCTTCTTGTTGCAGTAGTTTTGATAGGAGTGATGCAGCAGGATGTTTTGTCTGTGGTTTGGTAGGAACTCAGACAAGACTTTTACTATAATGGTTGTTCTCTGACCCAGAATTTATGCATCCCTGGATGCATAAATGCTCAGAGGCTTATTATGCCTAATCCAAGGAAGCCTGGATTATGTTGCCCACACAGAGATAATCCAAGTTTTTGCTTTGCTCTTTTTCTGCTGTTCAAAGAGTGGGTTTTCCTTCTCTTCCTTTCAAAATAGTGTAGGATTTCCACAGTACCAGTCTAACTGATGGGATTTTTTTCATTTGCAGTGGAAATTGCTAGAGACTTAACACTTCTAGTTTAATTTCAAATCCACAATATTGAATTGGCCTTGATGTTAGGCAGGGAGAGTCTGCCCAGCCAACTGTAAATACATGTAAAATGCTTGCACTTATTCCATTACAGCACACATTTGTTATTATATTAAATTGCTAATAAAGTTACATTAAAAGGCTTCTAAAAGTGAGACAGAAATTTCCCACAGAAGGAAAATATTGAGTAAGTATTTCTGCTGTCTTTAATTCCTTTTGTCTAGACATCACAAGAGACGTTGGGCTTTTCCTGCCAATGTCAATATAGTCCCCTGAGGATATGTGGCAAATTAACAAATTTAGCAATAAAAGTAAGGGGCTGAGAATTACTTAACTATAGCAATAATATAGCATCTGTTAATGAAATTAAATACACAGACAAACACATGCATACAAATATACATCCTTGCAGGCACATACATGCACACGTATCACTTCTGAGCCAAATTCCCCAACTCATATCATAGCAAGTCTGTTTTTTCCACATTGATTTTTACATGCACAGTTTTTCATGGCAGATGGATCTGACAGTCAGGCCATTAAAATGGCAGTGAGTGAGAATAAGAGCACAGATGTGTAGTGCCAGATCTATGCACAACCATAAAAATGCTCACACGCTGCAACAGCCACTCTGCTCTGAGGTGGGTGAGCCCAGGTATCCCCTAACTCTCAGTGAGTACCTGCATGAAGGTACCCCATTTTCCTGGTTTTGTACTCTGTCCCACCTCTGTCTGGGCTCAGGTGGCCCACTAATCCCATATGTGCTCCTTGCAGATGGAGCAGATTGGCACAGGAAGAGTCCTCTGCCATTTCTCTGGGGCTGGCAATGATATGGCAGGACAGTCAGATGAGCCCCTGAGCATTTTGTGACCACTGGCTGCTCTGGTGGGGTTACCCAGAGCCCCCTCCACAGCTGCTCCTGCAGGCAGGCAGGAACCAAAAAGCCTCTCTGAATGCTTCAGTACTCAGTTGATGAAACAAGGGAATTGCACCATTTTAGGCAGAACATTTTCCTATTGGAAACACTACAGTGGCTCTCACTTCATAGAAGATACATGGAAAAGATGGGGGTGGCGGGGGAAGGACATTCCAGTAGACGTTCCATCTTCAATTAGGAAAAAAACAACTTTTTATGGTGAGAACTATCAATCACTGGAACAGCCTCCCCAGGGACAGGATGAAGCACCCATAAATGGAGGGTTTTAACATGCATTGGGACAGGGTGCTAAACAATCTCATCTGGGCTCCCTCTCCCATGAAAGATTGGGCCAGATGACCTTTCAAGATCCGTTTTTGCCTGGGCTGTGCTGTGGTTCTGTAGTTTGTCTGGAAACCTGCTTGAGTTCTGCTGACACTTCCAGGAGATCTGGGAATCCCATGGCCAGAAAGAGTTTTTCATGAATAGCTTTAACTATGACACCCTTCTAAACCAAAATGCATTAAGAGAATAAATAAAACTCTGTTCTGTCTGAGTGCAATGGACAAATCCGTATTCCCAGATTTTAGCAGCCCTTGTAGTTGGTGAGTGATTGAACAAAGGCCGAACTCACCTATAGTGAGATCTTTCCCTTGGTCCTTCATTCCTCAAACAGAATAAAGTAATCTGAGGGAAGAGGACACAATAATCTCCTCCTGATACACAAACTTCTCCTTTTCTATAAGAGCCCTAAATAATCTTTTCTCCCAAGCTCCATCTCCTCTGACATAGAGCACATAACAACTCAGCATCCTTGCAGTAGCTTTATACCCATCTCATTGTCACTGGATGGTATCTGCAGACCTAAGTATTACCAAAGCCAAAACTGAGCAATTGACTTGTAAAATATTTTTTTTTCCTCTTTAAAATAATAAATATCCACTTTTCACAGACAGCATCCCATACTATACCTTACTCGAAATTGTTAGTAAGATTAAATATTACAGCAATAATGAAGAAAGTTATGGCTTTTGTTTTTTTGTGAATATTTGGTGAGTTTGTACCTTTCTGAACATATTGCTGTGCTATATTTATCCTACACTGTTTTCAAACCCTCCATTGAATTTTATATTAAATTTCAGGATAAAAAAGTATTGTACAGATTTCAGCACTAGACGAATATATCTACACCAACAAGCTCAGATTCTGTCTTCACGTACCTCTCCAAAAGACAGTGGGATTTCACCAAGTTTAACTGTGGATCAGTTTGTTATTAGGGAGATAAACTCCAGATTTTCTTGAAAGAATGATTATAAATTACAGTCTCTATGGCTTCAAAATTTAATATCACAGGAGGAAACATGAATGGCCTTAGGATGATATTACACATCAAATTTCCTTTTAAATGAAAGAAAAACAAGGAAGTTTTACACTTTTGAGCATGGATGCTATGATTAAGCTGCTCTGACCAGTCCTGAAAAAGCTTAGGTTTTTTTCTGTTTGTTGGTTGCTGTCACCACAGCAACTAACTGGTTCTACATGAAGTTACAGAGCAAGCCAGCAAAGCTGTAATGGAATACATTCCTTAGCATGAATCAACGCCTGCACTGGAGAGAAACTACACTACTTTGGAAATAGGCTCTAAAATGGTGTGTTGTGGTCAGACTGGAAATAAGACACTGTCCAAAATCAGACTTCTCCCCCTTCCATGTATTTTTAACTCTAAGGACTTCAGTTAAGCCTTGTGGTGGATTGGGAATCCTGGTCCTGCAGTGTGACTATGGCAGTGGGGAGGAGGCAGCTGAAGCTGAGGCTGTTCAGTGCCCTGCAGGACACACACACAGATCTCCATCACTCACAGTGGAGGCTGGCAGATACTTCCTTTGATGCAGTGATTCCCACACTGTGTCACACAGACCCCTGGGGATTTGCTGGCTGCTTCTGAAAGGTCCTTCAAATGGGACTATAGATCACAAGACTACTGGCATTATAATTTAAATTCACTATCCCAGTATCTGTCTTCCCCTTGTAAAACTGTAGGAGGTCAACATCTCATAAAACATTGAGATTCACTGATATGTATGTATGAAATTCACTGATATATAATACCTACTGTGTGAAGTGAGTCTCCTTCAGCCAGTATAAAACCAGCATCAGAGAAATTTTAAATGCACTGAGAATTGCACTGCTGCAGATGCAGAAGGCCAAAACTTTTCACTGGATAAGCTGCTTCTGTTTATGTTGTATGAAAACCAGTAGACATTGATAGAATAAAATCTATTTTTAATGTGATTATCAGGGGAGAGCTATGTATCAAATCATTAATTATAAAGGCAAATTTGATGAAAAGTAAATTCAAATTATATTCCAAGCAGCAAATTGCAGTAATGATTAAAATTAAGTAAATTATTAACCCAGTGCATTTAATAAGATGGATTTGAGGTTACTAGTCTGGGAAGAGAGTTGCATGAATTCTAGATTTTTGTTTTAAAGCAGTATTACATTGTCCAGATTCATAAATCAGCGACCAGAGAAAACCTAAGAATGGATTGTTTTTTCACCAGTCTAATTGTCTGTGCAATCAAAGCTGCTTTGGACATTTTTTTTTATGAGAACAGAATGAGAGCTTACTATAATGTCATCTGGTTTAAAAAACACTTTTCTGGAACTTCAACCACAGGCTGGTAACCCCAAATGTAACCTGTCACATTTATTCTAACAAATACAACATTAATTATCAGTAATTTAATAATTCTTTCTTCTTGGAATTCCTTTCCATAATATGATTTAATGTTACCTTCTTTCAACATTTAAAAAAATTTATTAATTAAAACATTAACGTTAAAAACGTTTATTATAGATGTCTTGAAATTAAGCTGTAACTTTCTTATAATAAATCCGAATAACAAAATACATTTGTTCCCTTAACAGTGAAGCTTATTAAAGGTTTATGTGAGATATCAGAGCTAGAAATAAATTGGTCAGGATATATTTTTGTTCTCAGTTTAAAGTAACTGCTTGATCTCATTTTCTGATGCCCTCCCTTCTCCCCAGATATATTTTCACATATGACTTCAAATCTTGACAGCTGTGAAGCTTACTTTTATCCTACCACTAATGGGCAAATTGCAGCCACAGAAATCTCATTAATATTTTCAAGCAGACTTACAGGGGCCACCCTAACAAACTATGATTCATCAACATTCACAAGTAGAACAGTTGCTCAGAACATAAAATGCAGTGATCACTCTTTGCCTTCTCTCTTGCAACAGACAATATATAATGCTAAAGAGTAGAAAATAATTTGTAATTTTTTCATGTGACTTTGATACATATTAATAATGGTATTAAAGTCTGCAAGGAGGCACTCAGGAATAGCAGAGTCCAGCCAATAAAATCTTGTAGATTCATAGATCAGTAAAATTATTGCACTACCAGACTGATTTCCTGCATAATGTCACCTGGGGAGTGGCATCCAGCAATTCATATATTGAGTTGAACAACTTGGGCTCAGCTCTGGAAGCACTTCAGACAATTTCAGTTTAAAGATGGAGAGCCCCCTACTTCTCTTGGTAATTTAGGATGTCATTATCACCACTAATAAGTATGTGCTATGTTTTTCTATTAGCTCAAATTTTCTGGCCATTGTTCTCATTGCATTTTTCTCTATGAGATTTCCTGGGGTGAAAGTATCAAGGATGATATTCTATGTATGAAAAGCTTATCCTGTGCCTATAGAAAGGTTGTGCTCTTAGATTTATGACTTCATCATAAACCTTTTTTAAATATTTGTGTTTTCACTTTCTACAAAAGGGTTTCAGAACAGTACACAGTATTCCAGTATCTACATTATAAACAAAGATAAAATCATTTTCCTGATTCTTCACACTACTTCCTATTTTATACAAGCATGGATTATCATATTTCATAATACTTACCTGTATTTCCACTTTAATGAATGAAACCTAACTCAAGCCTTCAAGGTCACTGCCCCAACGTACAAAATTGGCAAGAATAACAATTTTCTAAGTAGTTCCAAGTCTTGACATTGGTTTTGCACATTTCTTAGCTTCTAGGAGGTAGTTTAAAAATCTGAACTCAAGGTTTTGACAAACTACAAAATACTAGATATTCCCACAGTTCTGCTCAGTCATCCAAGCTGATGCTCGAGGATGCTCTGTTCTGTACCAGTTTCTGAATTTTCTTTTACAAAAAGCAGGATGTTCCCTGTTCATAAGGACAGCTGGCTTTCATCAGAAAATGAACACTAAATCATAATTAGATGGGAGCCCTCCAATTGTACACAACTTCTTTTTTCAGACAAGAGTACAAATGCCAGGAGTTCCTTAGAGAATGTTACCTTGTGCTGATCCACACATGTAGAACAAGCAGGATTTCTTGAAGATGTTGATGAAATTCATCCTGTTGCAAATTAGACCAAATGATACATGAAAAGCTCCCTCCAAACAAATTTGTAAATTATGCCATGAAGGAGACTGAACCAATTCAGGATTTGCTTTCATCCTGCCTCTCTCCTTCCCTGCAACTGCACACTCACCAGACATACACTTGGTCTTGCTAAAATGAACAGGCCTGTAATGGGGTCTGCTATGCTGTACATACAGCCTAACCACTGCAACAGTATTTGCAGGATGGAGGACAGTTCAACTGGCAAGTAGAAAACTTTGCAATGATTTCCTTTTTACTTCCTATCTACCAGAGGCTGGAAACATACTGATTTTTTAAAATGGTGAATCATCAGTTAAAAAATGCTGGTAGCATAGCTTCATCACATTGGAAAGCCATGAACCAGACATATCCTGATCTCTTGCTCACTGGCCCTCTTTGACTGGAATGACTTTATTTCACAAAGTACAAGCCTAAGGAGCCAGGTCCAGATTCCAAACAGGAGAGTTACCAGAATAACAGTGACCCAATGTATTTATTTTGGAGAGGGAAACCTACACGTTGTAAAACGTACTTCAAGAATAACTCTACTGCAAAGTGCAAAATAAAAGCAACAAGTCGGAGACAGATGTAGACTCTTGCTCTGGGCTACACGGAAAAGAGACTGTTTCAAAAGCAGTGCACATAAGTCCAGGGAACAAAGATGACCTTAGGTCAGCCTTCCATAGATATATTTTCCATTATGGGTTGGTTATGGAGGATAATTGCAGTAGTATTTTTAATTATAATAAAGAATGAACAAGATTTCCATATGCTTAAAAACTAAACCAAACTCTTGTAGCATTTCAACCTTTGTAGCATTTGGCAGGGTCAGAGCAGGAAGAGGTGGCAAAATTCCCCTCCTTTTTAGTGTGTGTTAAAAAAATCCACCAGAGGTATCTGCATTATTTCAGCACCGGCCACACCAAAGAAAAATAATCTCTGAAATCCTTTTGGAGTGCAGTTAAAAAGTTGTTGTAGGTTTTGCTTGTTTAATATGAGCTATGGAAAAGAAAATTAAAATGAGATTTCAGGAGCTGTTAGAAGAGGTGAAAGATCGGTATCACCAAATTTCAGGATTAGTTTTCTGCAACTGTTTCTCCTTAAATGAAAAAGAAATTGACAGCAAAAAAGAAAATACACTCTGATCCTTTAATGGGTTCAAATGCACCAATGATGCATTGGGGTGGGGAAGCGCTGGGACAGGTTGCCCAAAGGAATTGTAAATGCCACATCCTTGAAAGTGTTAAGGTCAGGTTGGACGGACTTTGAGCAACTTGGTCTACTGGAAAGCTCCCTGCCCATGGCAAGGATTTGGAACTAGATGATCTTTAAGGTCCCTTTAAACTCAAACCATTCCATGATTCTGCAATTTCCCCAACTAACCTTCCTTTGCTCTGAACTGGCATCTAATCCTAGGTGCATAGTAGGCATGCATTGCTTTGAAGATATTTGTTTTCAGGTTGAAAAAGTCCCTCTAATGATTTATTCTACTTAGTACAAACTAGCATTTAACACCTGTCTTTCTTGTCTGTCATGATCATTGTTACATGTGAAGCTTCTCACCTACATGTGGCTACTCCAGAATAAGTACATTTTCAAAGACAGTTTTTTCCATAGATCCATTTATTTTACTGGTTATAATTCTGTAGGATTGTTTACCTCTCTTCAGTGGCCATGAAGTCTAAATAATGAGCTCTAAATAGTGAGCATGACTCATTTCTGACTCACCTCCTATAAATGAAACTACGAAAGATGACCCCACCATTTTTCAGGTAAACCTCTGAATCCTTTAATTTGACCTTATTATTCTGATTTCTCATTTGCATGCCTTTTGTTCCTATTCTTAAATTGTTTTCCATAAGTAATTTTGAATTTATATTTCACTCCCATTTAAATCTTAGTTCTAGGATGAGCTTCTGCATGAAATCACAGGCTTTTACTGTCCATAGTGGATGGCTGTGGTCACAGAATGACCCCCCAAGAAAAAAACATATCATCACTTTTAACCTTTTGTCCTTGGAGGTGTCCTCTGATTTCATGCACTATATGCCCTGCTGTCTGGCAGTGCAGCATCTCATGTGCATGCTTCTCTTGAGGCAGATTTGTAGGTGCTTCTAACACTGGCATTCTTTCTGTTTTGCTTGACTGATGTAACAGAAGCCTGTTCTCCCTGTGCCTTTGCTCTGACTTTATGCTCTGTCTGGATGAGACCCTGCTCTTGCCTCCTTTTCCTGTTTTTGTCTGCATTGGATACTTCTTTGAGAAAGTTTGTTTACTAAAGCTGGAAATTCATCATTATTTAATTAATAACATAACGATACCTTCAAACTTAATTTGTTAGAGGAAGGTTTATACTGTTTGTGAACCATTTTATGTACACACACTTGTACACACAAATAAAGCACTGCTGCTGTGCAAAAATGCCCAGGCTAACTCAAAGAAGCAAGACAGAGAACCATTTTATCACATTTGAATTTCTTCTGGCATGCAGACAACGTGATGTAACTTTGGCTCAGTATCTCTACATGATGCTGTTTTTCCATGACAGAAGATCTTTTTAAAACAAAACTATTCAAAATATGGATTTTCTAAATTATTCTAATGGATCTCCATTTGAAGGAACAATATAAATCAAGACAAGCCAGCATTACCTGCATAAAATTTCAAAACACTTATTCCCAACAGCAAAAGTCCAAAAGCATTTCCCTGAATGAAATTTGACAGATGTGGAACCACTAAATTAAAAAAGGTCTTAAAAAAGGGAGTAATCTGAAAATCAATTTTCATTAAGATCTGAGTTTCTCCCAACGCTCTGAAATATATGGATTCGGGTATGCTGCTTTTACTTCCCCAGGTACTTATTTCTCCTAGAACAGGTCAAATTAGCATCATTATGGCCTTAATTGCAACGAAGCTGTTTGGACTACTATTACTACATGATTATGGCTTTCCAAAACATGCATGGTCACTTTTTAAATTGCTTTTAATTAAGTCAAATTTCAGTTTGACAAGATTAAATGTTCAAATTCATTAAGAACCTAATCAACTGGCTGCCTAGATAATTTTCAAGAAGCCTTCAGGGCAGGCTGACAGATCCACAGCTTTTTTTTTTTTGCGTATAAACATCCTACCGGTAACAATGCAGCTTTGTGCATGCAAAAAGAGGATGTAAGCCTTTGTTTTCCAAATGAAGGTCCTTATAACAATGGCCTGCATAGGATTTTTGTCAGAAATTCTCATATTGAGGTCCTTGAGATTCATTGTATTCTAGGATTGGTGATCTGGTACTACAAAAGGTTACAATCAACTGCAACTTCCCTAATGCTGAATGATAGTCTGGTTAACAGGAATCTTTCCTCTTCTACTCAGTTACAGGAGTTTTCCAGCTATGGAAGGAATAATTTCAAGAGAAATGAGGTCTGGTAAGAAATAGTACCACAGCAACAGTCTAGACCAGAGAAAGCAGCTGGCAGCCTGTGGGATGATTTTACTCAGCTTCTGATGGTTCAAACTTCTACTGTGGTTGCAAATGTTTGGGCCTTTCTTTGATCAGCAATAATTCCATCTGAATTGAGAGAGCAGCACAAATGGACACAGATGTGCCCAAAACTGGCATCTGTCCACTAAACTGTTAGAAACCCTGATCTAAGCATCAGTGAGCCTCAGAAGGTGACATTGTTCCATTCTGGTTTTCATGGGGCCAGTATTTTATTTTTTAAAAAATAAAATCAGCTCTTAAACATAAAGTGCTACAATAGCTCAAGTGCTCAGTAAAAATAGCTCAGTTGAATACAGCTGCCTGAAGCACCACCATTTTGTATTTCAAACTCTGGCCTTTCCTCTGCTGTACAAGAGGAAAGAAGTAGGCTGGACAAACGAGAGAGTTCTTTAGCTGACTAAATGTACGTGTTCAAAAAAGTTTGGAAAAATAACAGGAAAACTCACACTGGCTCAAATTTCATTTGCTTCTATTTTCTGATCTGTTCCTTCAGCTAAACTTCTCCTAGAAGAGCTATAAAAAAGTCCACTCTGGAAATCTACAACATTCATACCACTTTGGGTCAGCCAGCTGGGTCACTTGTTTCAACCACTTTTCCAGCCATTGAGAAATGTTCTCTCCCAAATTCTGTTTGTCCATCTTTCCAGGTCTTGTCTTCTGCTGTCCAAGTGAAAAGAGGTAAAAATAATATTCTAATATTGTGCATCCTTTGGTTTCATGGCTGCCTACTCCTCACAAACACCCATGACTACCATCACTGAGTTTTCCCTCTTAGAATGCTCTCTGGAAAAATACTAGTACTAGAAATTGATGTGCAGTAATAACGGTTCTGAAATGGGCTTACCCAACTCTTTTTTCCAATATAGATCTTCAGATTTTTTAAAGCATTGATCAAGCTGAATAGCAAAATAGTTCATTATATGTTGCAATTAGAATGGCTTAAAATATTTTAGGAGTAAAATTCTGAAGAAGAAAAAAAACATATAAGGTGTATATAAAAAACAAGCAAGATATATCTATCCAGCCACCCTGCAATCTTAAAAATGTTTATTCAAGCCTTTGTGGAAACCAGATACTCAGTCTGTGTGTCTACTGGAAAATTGAAAAACTAAGGGAAAAAGAGAACACATTTCACAGGAAACTAAAACAAATTGCTATGAATCTTACTGAAAATTACTGTTGGACAGTGGTATAGAAATGTAACACATGAATTTTCCTTATCTGTACCCATTCCATCCAACTTACACCATGCCCTTCCTCAGCAAAATGTACTCGCTTCAGGTAAATAGGCTAGCAGAATTTTACCAGTTTGTTTTAATTGCCTAATATATACATTGAAACAGTTGACTCACTTGATGTAGCAGCTTTGTTTGAGGATTTTTAAAAACAGTCACCTGCAAAAACAATAGGAAACATCCCAAGAAACATAATTTGAGTTTTGGCTATTGAGGTTTCTAATGGAAAAGAAAATTTGCTGTCAATTGCAACCATATGGCATCAGCTAGAGAATACTGGATTCTAGCTGGTGGGAGAACACTGCTTGTCATATGAAAAAGGAGACAGATGATTAAAAGAGAGCAAAGGGAGGTGGTATCACACAGTAAAAAGATCCAAGACATAATTGTTGTATGAAATTTATGGGACTCTAAAACAGTTAAAGTTAGTGAGACAAAAGTAAATAAATACTGCCTTACTTGGCAGAGACTGTAAAATTAATGAACACTTAAAAATAGTTCCAAACATGAACTCTTCCTCATGTTTACTCACTGTTTAAGTGCAGCTGAAGTTAATCATGCTTCCAAACTCTGAACATAGGATACACAATCTTCAAATATTTTAATGATTATTCTGTTTTTTTCAAAGTACTGTAGGCTTGTATTTTTGACTGCAAATACACACATATTGATATATTTGGAAGCTAATGGGGTTGACTCTAAACATACAGAAACAATAGGAAGCTTCTCATTGATTTCGATTGAGTCTGGAAAAGACCAGTGATCTGAAAACCAGTACGATAAATCTTGTTCTCATTAAGGTGGTAAATACCCTGGCAACCCTTCCTAGCCTCCACCAGCTGCTTTCTGGAGAGATATTCCCCCCTTTTTCCTGTGGCTTTACAGTGAATTACTCTTCTGCAAATATTTTTGTGATCAAGTCTATGTTTGCAGCACACCATGGCCCTCCAGGCAGATTCCTAGGTTTTGCAGGCAAGATAAACACATCAAGGAGATAAACAGCTGGAATAAAAATCATGCCTGTGAAGGGTCAGCTAGAGCCATGGGCAAAGCTGGGCTTCACCTAGAACAGACAGAGGCAACAAAATTATGATGACCCTACTGCTTACTTACCCGGGAAAGGTTCCTGGAAAGTCCTGCTGGATGCTGCAGCTGCCAGAGAGGTCCTTGGGGCTCAGCACTGCTCATGGTGTCTGTGCTCCCCATCTCCACCCAGGCCTCAGCAGCCACAAACCCAGCTCCACACACCTCTCCTCACAGTTTTATAGCTCTCCCCACTCCATCCTGGCCCAGGACACAGCTCCAAATTTTGCTTAGCCAGCCCTCCCCAAAACTACTGAGAAGTTTTGGGCCAGTGTTACCTTTGGCCTTATGTTTGGGACTTGCCTGACTAACAGCAAAGCAAGAAAAATCTAATATCTGTATGTAAAGCAATAATACAGTTAAAATACTCTGAATTTTTAGGACAAAGTTGCATGAAGTAGCCTATTTAATATCAAGAGAATAACATTTAGAAAAAATAGTGTAGCCAGTAGCCATTTCCCTGTAATGCTCAGGACCAAGTGACACTGAATTGAGCTCTAACAAAGCTGTACTTAATTTTAAAACTTAGGAACAAAATAATAATACAGGGTACATTGTACTCATGCAGATTACCAGAAGAGATTCAGCAGTGTGGTGAAAGTTAGCCATGCTACCTTAAAAAATCTTTATATTTAAATATTTTAAACCTTCCTCAAGAAAAGAAAAAAACCTGGATGGAAGGTTGTCAGGCTGAGGGGACTACTCTTCACCTCTCTAAGTTTTTTTTGTGGGTTTTTTTTTTTAATTGTATCCCCATTCTATTTGAATGCATTCACAGCAGTCTTAGTTGCATAATTGGAGACAATTTTGAACATCCTTAATACATAAAAGAAAAGAATTTCTGAAAGTGTGAGATTAGAGAGATAAGTCTTTTTCCACAGTCCTCCACAAAGGGGTAAGAGGATATTTTAGGACAAAGATCAGGAAACCAAATTAAAGAATGTCCTCAATTCTGTAATTTGATTAATCTGCTTTCATAAATGTTCTCTCCTGTAATTATTTGCAGGGTTTCTGCACATGGATCCAGATGCAGACATGCTAAAGCAAGTGGCATCATATCATCCCAAACTAGAGGAAGGAAGGGATGAATCACAATTCACTAAGGGCTGTCAAAATCAATGTGGCTTAGTGCAAAACAGCTTTATATCATAAGAGTTTAGTATAGAATGGTCATGACACATTCCACAGGGTGGGGGTTTTGTGGTACATGACCCTTTCTGTACACAATAGTACTGGCTTGGATTTTGCAGAGGTAAAAAAAACTTTGCAACCAGCACTGCTGTGTTTCTCTAGTGCGGGGAGGAGGGTGGAATAGATTTGATCCACTCAGATGTATGAGCTTCATTCAAACCAGATAAACATCAAAATTATTAAAGGACAAATCTAAACTTGGCATTCCTTTCCCTGAGGGAGCAAGGGTACTGGGGGCAATAGCAACAGATCAGCTACTGAGACATCCCCTTCCTTGTGCCCAGGGAAAGGAAATAAACACCACGGGCACAACCGGGGAAGCAATACCAAGTGGTCACACCCATTCAAGTGTATCCAGTTTATTTTCAGTTTGTTCCCTTCATGTTACCCTAACATGACTTTCCCAAGTAACGGGGCAAGCTCCAGTGCCTCCCTGCTGGAACGGCTCGCTCCTGACTGCAGGGAAAAGCGCAGAGGCGCTTCCAGCCCGGCAGAAAAGTGCGGAGGCACTTCCATCCCTGGGCTACAGTGCCGCCCCACGGCACTTCTGCTGCACAGCTCTCCTTTCCGCCCTCCAAAACGCCAAAAAGTCTACGATCAAAGAATAGTAGTCTATGATTCTGCTGGCAACACAGTGCTGACAAATTCTATTCAATTGTGTTATTAAGACATATAAGGAAGCACAGAACCGTCCATTTAGTTCGGGATAGACACAATCCTGAGAGGGGCAGAGGATCAGAACTCAGTTATTTGTAAAACTGGAGGAGTGGTCTGAAAGACAGGATGTAAATCAGTGATTTATAGCTAGTTGCAGAGAGCAGAACCCAGCAAAGAAAAGGTAGGCAGTGAGCAATGGAGCTGGCAAAAATCCTGCAGGAAAGAATTTGCACTGAAGTGGCTCACAAGGGAGTGTTGTTCAAAAATATTCTGGCACTGTGAAAAAGAAAGGTGCTACATAGAGCTTTATCAACAGAAATGTTATCTCTAAGGTGCTGTGAATACAACACAGCAGAAGAGGAATGCCTGTGTGAAAAACATTAAGTAGAAATAGTTGGTTTCTTTGCAAAGCTTTCCATGAACTCAGGTTTCACAGATGTTTGTTTAAAGCATTTACCTGAGCCTTCTAGACATAAAGCCTAAGATCTCAATTTTGAATAAAACTGTACATTTGTGTATACCTGAAAGGCATACATGAAAATATCAAAATGCAGAAGGACTGAACTGAGCCTCGAACATAATTTTCAGTGAGATCCAGCAACAGCAGAAAATATGGGGTTTTTTGCTCACAGCTGACCAATGCTGCATTCAAATACCTCTATAGTAGCTGGGCTTACATAGAAGAGCAAAGTAACATCTTTTTTTCCACGGGTTTTAGTATGTAAATGGGTAGAACTTTTTCTACAGCAGTGCTTCTCTGTATGTTGTAATACTAATTGTTCCTGGGACTAATAAACTTAACATAAAGAGAAGCACAGAGGCATAAAAAGATAAAAAATTCAAGCATGAAAAATGATATTATAACTTCATTATCATCCTTCTCCTTTAAGACATTGGTGTTTCCCAAATAATAATGCAGAAAAGCAATCAGAATGAAGAACAGAAATTATACTTTCTTAATCCATTTTTCTATCCCTACTAGAAGCAAAACATCTGGAAGATCCTAGAAAACTGCCTCTCTTCCAAACTTCAGTGACTCCAAAGGAAACAATTCATCTGAAGGATTTTGATAGTACAATTAAATGTTCTAATTCCCCCATCTGTGTTGCTGTCTAAAGCTGGAAATACTAGAACATGTAGGACTGAATGGGAATTAGTCAGAAGGGATAGGAGACATAGATCCAAATAGACATTTTCAGTGAGAAATGCGGAGAAGCAATGTGGACCTGAGAAAAGGAGAGAGGAACACTGATAAAAGAAATGTTTATATAAGAAAATTGAATGAGAGTGGGGAGGACAGGAAGAAAAATGGGAGAAGATAAACAAATGGAAACACAAAACAGAGTATAGTGTATTTATTTATATTTAGAATGGGAGGATGCATCTGGAATGAAGCTGGTGATTTAGGTTTTCAATATGGAAAAGGAACTAAGACTGCATCTGTTCTATTTGATAACTAAATTCTTCAGTCCAGTCCCAGATCTGGTCCCTTGTCATTCACATCGGAATATGTTCATCCACTTGTGTGCTCTCTCTCTCAGAGATAATTGACTGCTTCCCACCAGGAAGAAGTCAGGGCAGGAGCTGAAGGCTGCTGTGAGACCAGCAGAGATAGGACTATGCCACCATCCTCCCCAGCCTGCCCTCCAAAATGAACAGAGCCAGCTCACCATCTACCACAGAGGTTCTCACGCTGCTGAGCACACAGCAGAGCCCCCCTGTTCTGCCTTTCAAATGCCACTCAGAAGGGCTGCTACAAGGCCTCAGCTTATTTCAAGCATTTGAATTAAATGAATGTGAAGAACAGAGATTACAATTTAAGGGGCCACCATATGGTGCCACCCAGGAGACCTGTGGAAGCGTGTCACAGCACGGATCCTCCCACGGAGGAAATGAGGCTGAAGCAATGTGGCCACCAGCTGTTCCTTGGCAGCCACCCTGGCTGCCTCTGTGTTAGAGCTATGGTGGCACAGGAGGAAGAAAAATCCTGCAGTGAACTTCTGAAGCCCCACCTGGAATGAGGTGGGGATTGTTTTCACCTGGATGCAGGCAGTGAGCTGGGGGAGTCCTGGATGCTCCCCTCTGCTTTCAACCCAACAGACCCAGCAGACATTTGTAACAGCAGCTGCAACCTGAAAAATAACATTTTAGGATCACACCCAGAACAATAGAACACAATGAGTTTTGGCCAACAGCCACGCAACACACCCTTGATGTAATACTAAAGTCACACATGGCAAGGTACTCCATTATGAAATCTTACATAATCATCTTTCATGAAATTATTTTCTAATGTCATTCTCTGCTTATGATTTTTGTTATGTTTTCCTCTTCATTGTTTACCTCATGAATTAGCTTTCCACATTTGTTTTCTGTAGGACAACTTAATAATTTCAGGATGTTTTAAGAGCTTTTAATAAAGAAAATATATTATTATTAATTAAATACCATGAAAAGTAAAATTTGGCAGAGTTGATATAAATCAATGCTTCACTGTATTTCCAGGGAAGAAAAAAATGGATCATTTCCTATCTAAATAAATAGTTCCAGTGACTATTAGAAGTGTTGATAACATCTGTCTATAATTGTGTAACTATAAAAAATGCTCTGCTTTTTTGTTTCTTTCATTGGGAGAAGGTAACAACTCTAAACTTGAAATTATTTTGACTGCATTCTTTTGTACTACTACTACTACTAAGTTTCCTTCAAGCAGGGGCAATTGTCTAGTTAAAAACTGTTCAGTGATCTCTTGAAACCTTTATTTCATAGTGTTGCTTGGTGAAGTCGGCATGTGAGTTTACCAAAGATTCCTATCTTATATACAGATGCCATCACACTTAATTCTTCAGATGAACCTCATTTGGAGAATGTGACAACTCTTAAAAGCAGAAGGTGAATCCTTGTTTTGCCATGCTCTGCAGAAAGTTCTGAGAGCCTCAGCATCCTCCCAGATGCCACTTGGCCTTGCCATAAACCTGAGTTGGGCAGGAGGACAGTCCTATGCGTGCTTCATGAGCCTCATAGATGTAACAGGTGTGTGCATGAACACCACCAGTGTGCATTAATCCACCAGTAATCTCTCCAGGAATGTGCAGACTGGCTGATAAAAATGCAGGTGGCAAGCTTCCAGACAGATGGCTACACTATTCAGAAGTGTCCTGGACTTTTGGGGGTGTCGCAGCACCTTGGAAGCCCTGGGGAAAATCACACACAGTCCTTCAGGATAATGTTTTCCTTAGCTGCAGAACCACTCCCTGCCTGCAGAACAACATCTCCAACAAGTCTGCTGGAAACTGCCAAGTACTTGCTTTCCAAGTAGTGTAGTACTACAGACTAAAGACACCCTAGGAAAAAAAGCCTTTTGAGACAACTGATCAATAGTTTCACTTTGCCCTTCATTTTCCTGGAGGTCAGCTGCTGTCGCTGCTGCTGTTGCCTCATGAAGGAAGCCTAAATCTGCTTAGTAGCGTAGAACTGACTTGCAAAATTCAAATTTCCAACAAGTTACATGCCAAGGAAGATTCCACAAGAGACTCCTGTAGAGACTTGCCTTTACCAGTGTGTGAGCAAGAACTGCTTTATCCCTTGGGACACTAGAAACAGCACTATCTGGCTACTCCCAGATGGATTTCATTATTGCAAAAGTGTTAATATTTTCAGACTTTTTTCTTAGATCTGAAAAGCCGTAGCATTATTTTGCTTCTTTAATATATCCCAGCCTATCTAAAGGCAAAGCATATGTCAAGGAACCTGCAGTGCAGCAACACAAAGGTATGATGCTGAGCATTGCCAGTGCCCTGCACTGTCACCAGCACTTGAAGAAGTTTTGTTAATTTTCAGTCTTCCAGCAAGCAAATACCAAGCCTGGGTTTGTTTTTATGAGCAAGAACTAACCAAATACATGAAAAGTTACGCTTTTTATCAACATCTTTATGAGATGAGAGATGGCTAGCTCTCTTCCTATTCTGTGTTACACACAAGGTGAGGAAGAAATCACATTAGCCATGAGTGTCCTTATTAATGGAATAGGGGGGAAGCCAAGGAAGGAGGTGAACAGTACAGTGGGGATCCAGATGAGACTGTATTTAGGAAATAGATGGCATGTTCAGTCCTCTCTGACGGTAGTGTAGTTTGAGAGGCATATTTTCACTGGAAATTATGTCTTTAATCACTTGTGCTGCACTTGAGCTCTGTGCAACCCGCAGGACTCAGGAGATACAAGCACTTATGATGCCAACAGGTGAACAGGATTTATTTTCTGGGTTTCTTTGGGGAGGAACAGGGTAGAAGTGCCCAGCCCATCAGCTACGTCCCCTCCGTGTCCATCCGCAGGGTTATGCTGATGTCAGCAGGCCCAGGGCAGAACAGGGCCAGCGGTGGAGCACGACAGCAGCACGGGCGGCTCCGGGGATCGGGCACCGCTCAGAGCCCGCGTTCGCCGCGGCTCCGGGGATCGGGCACCGCTCAGAGCCCGCGTCCGCCGCGGCTCCGGGGATCGGGCACCGCTCAGAGCCCGCGTCCGCCGCGGCTCCGGGGATCGGGCACCGCTCAGAGCCCGCGTCCGCCGCGGCTCCGGGGATCGGGCACCGCTCAGAGCCCGCGTCCGCCGCGGCTCCGGGGATCGGGCACCGCTCAGAGCCCGCGTCCGCCGCGGCTCCTGGGGATCGGGCACCGCTCAGAGCCCGCGTCCGCCGCGGCCGGGGATCGGGCACCGCTCAGAGCCCGCGTCCGCCGCGGCTCCGGGGATCGGGCACCGCTCAGAGCCCGCGTCCGCCGCGGCTCCGGGGATCGGGCACCGCTCAGAGCCCGCGTCACCCCGGCGTGCCCTGGAGCCGGGGCAGGGGAAGGGCAGCTTGGCTGGGGAGCTCAGGGGGTGTGACAGGGCGGGGGGGACTCCGCAACATTAACTTAAATCTTAACTTAGCTGTGCGTTTCTCAAGGGATGGATGCCTTTGACGTTAATTCAACATTTACCTCACGCATTTAAAAACCAGGGAACGCGCTCACACGGAGCGGCTCTCGCGTAGCAGCACATTAAACACCCAAACCTGAGTCACAGAATCAATGAGGTTGGAAAAGACCTGTGATATTATCGAGCGAACCCATGAC
Organism: Muscicapa striata striata; assembly: GCA_030060385.1. NCBI lineage: Eukaryota > Metazoa > Chordata > Aves > Passeriformes > Muscicapidae > Muscicapa > Muscicapa striata. The sequence continues at coordinate 5,140,487 of JAREIS010000031.1, forward strand.
CCGACACCGCCACGTCCACTTTTTCCTCAAACACCTCCAGGGACGGTAACGCCACCGGCCCCCGGGGCAGCCCATTGCAGTGCCTAATCCCGCTTCCTGAGAAGAAATTCCTCCGAATGTCCAAAACTCTTCCTAGTGTCTAGGCTGCACAAGGCGCGCAGGAACCCTGAGGTTCAGTGCCGGCTGCACCCCGAAGTTTTGCAGGAATTCCGATCTTTCCCACATTTAATGACCTTTAATGACCTTTAGTGACATTTTGGCTCTGCCGCCCGGCAGGGGGCGTTCCCCGCGCCGCCGCCGCAGCGCAGGCCCGCGCATGCGCAGGGCGGCGGGACGCAGCGCAGGCGGCGGTTGCGGCCGAGGCGGCGGCGGCTGAAGGAGAGCTGAGGACGGGGCTGCGGGCTCCGCGCCAGGCGCTGCCGACCCTTCCCGCTCCATGCGCAAGATGCTGCTGGCCGCGCTCTCCCGGGTGCTGCAGGGCTCGGCGGCCGCCGGGAGGACGGTGAGTGCGGCCGCTGATCGCGGCGGTGCCGGCCCGGCCGGGGGTGGTGTGGCACGGGCGGAGCTGCGGGAACAGCCCGGGAGAGGCGGCGGGAGCTGCCCGGCAGCGTGGCTCCGGGGGCTAAAAGGAGAAAAAACTGAAGGAAAATTAAAGAAAATAAGAAACAGCTTGGTTTTTTTCTGTCCCCCACTCTGCGTGACGATCCCGAGTGACAGTAAAATGGTCGCCGGGTGCGGGAGTTCGCTTTTTAAAGCGATAATGGCGCAGGGCTTTGATCGATGTTGTTTATGTGCACTAAGTCCGCACAGTCAGGGCCCTCAGGGGGATCTGCTCGGCCCCATTGGAGTTCAGCGTCTGACTGAACTGCTTGACCTCCCTTTGCTCAAGTCAACAGCCCCTTTCAATCTCTGCATGAATTTTCTTTCAAAGTTTATAGGGTTTTTTTGTTATAAGTGTGAGTCATTTGTTGTATTTTATCTCTCTTGTGTAAAAAATCGTACTTTTACCACTTCATTATGCTTATTCCATTGTAATGACTGTGACCATGAGGCAAAATTAACCCTGCTGCAAAAATCTTGCTGGCAAGACCAGAGTTAAAAGGTGCTTTTTGGTAACTGGCGATCAGCTGCCTTTTTGCCATGGAGAGCAGATGTGTTGCTGTACCCCATTCTGAGGCAGCTGCTCACCCAGGCATTCACTGCTTGTGGAAGACTGAATCCATCAGAATAACACAGGGGAGAATGTTTACTGGAAGCTCGTCTTATCTGTCTTGGGGCCGTATATCTAGGAGTGTTTCCTAATTCACAAGTAAAATTTCTAAATTAAATTTTGCAAATATGCGTGCCTGAAATTAGTCCCTTACTACAAGTACTTGGCCTACTCTGGAGATACTGTGTTTTCCTGGAGTGCCAAAGTAGATCTGGTTCAGACCGTACTGCTTACCAAATATGTAAATATTTGTTTTGAATTGTTCCTGTGCCCCTGTAGTGAAGGCATAAATTGCCAAATAAATAAAGGTAGACTTATTCCATAAAGCAGTATCTCATACATGCTTTGAGCATTTTCCAGAGTGTACAGATGGATTTCTGTGTAGGGAAACAAACACTTGCAATGTTCTGTTCTAGTTGGATAATAATTTGCTGACTTCTGCCCTCATTATTTGGTACAGCTACTTACTCTTCTTCTTTTTTTTTTTTTTTTCCTTCCAAACGCTGCTAACCTAGGGAGCCGTTAGTGAGGTAAGGCCTCAGTCTTGTCAAGGTTTACTTTTGATAGGTGCACTGCCCATGTATCAGGGCTTTTGTTCAGACTTCTCAGTGTGCTATTATATCCTGGTCAGGGCAGAGAGTTTAACCAGGTGGCCTAAAGAGATCCCTCCCAACCCCAGCCATGCTGTGATACTGCAAATCCAAACTGTGGATTTACTTCCAGCTCTAGAAGTAAAATAGCTTTTCTTCACCCATAATACTGATGCATTGTGGTAAATAGCATAGAGACTTGGTTTAAATTAAAACCTCTAAATATTTAATCTGATAACAGGGCAGGGTGAATGGGGACAGTGTTACTGATAAATCCAATATGCAACAGACGATGTGACCAGGATGGGTTGAGAATTTTCTCTCAAGCTTCACACGTGTCAGTCAGACCTTTTTTGGAGATGGTGACCTGAACATTCTCAAAATTTTGGTGGAATGTACCTTCAGCTAATTTTCCCTGGCTGAAGGAGCTGCTGAAGTTTCTGTGTAAGTTAATTTGCAGTACAGTCTTGCCACTAAAGATGTAGTGTTCTGTGCACTGTGGCCACAGAGCATGCATGACGTGAGCCCATCCTGTCTGGTGCTGCAGTGAAACTTGCTAAAGTCACCTTAAATCGTCACCATTGATTAGTCTGTGTTCATTCTATGAGAGGGGCCAGTAATGTATTTTTAAACATACTTCCTATCTTAGCCCTGCCATGCCACCCTTTCTGTGGTTCTGTGTTTCTTGTGGTTCTGTGTTGTATCCTTTCTGTTGTTCCTTGTTTCTTGTACCTTCTTTGCTTCTGCATCATTTTTGAGTAATGGCCATGCTGTTTCTGGAATGATGCTCTCTCCATTGTTATGGATTTGAATCCCCCCAATTTCTCTTCCTATTGAAAAGAAAAAGTGAGAGAAGTTTATATTTCATCTACCTACTGGATTCTTTTTGTTTGCTTGGTTTTGGGGGTTTTTGTTCTAACAAGGCAAAATTCCAGTCAGCACAGAAAGTCAGCAATCAGTCTGCATTGGCTGTCTCTCGGTGTACTGTTAGCCTGGCATGTGAAGGGATAAACAACTATTTTTGTGGTTTTGATGCTCTTCAGTGTCAAGAGTTTTGAAACTTACTGGGTTTATTTTAGATAATTAAGAGTATTGCTAGTTTAAATTATCTTTCTAATCTTAATTTTAAATACTGGGTTTTAAAGGAGTTTGGCATACAGAATAAAAGTTCCCTAGTCTTATGGGATATGCTCCTGATGACTCTAATTTGTAAGTTATTTCAGTTTGGGAGTACTCTTAGAAACTACTTGAAAAGTAACATATTTTTACTTGACAATAACATTTAAACATTGCTCATACTTTGGTTTTGTCTTTTTTATAAGGTCTCTCGAGTGATGGTAGCGTCACGTAACTATGGAGACTTTGCAAGTGAAGCTACGTTTGAGATTAAGGTAAAGAAGAACACTTAATACTGGTATTCTTTGTAAGCATGTGTTACAGATCTTAAGCTGATGAACTGGTCCCCATATCTCTTTCAGTTAGAAAATACTGTTTGAATTTTTCCAGAACCAAAGCCCTCACTATCTGACCTGATTACTAAGTGCAGCTGGAAGTACTGTGTTGGCAGTGTGTGGTAGCGTTACTTGCTTCTTAAGAATGTGAGGTTGTGATTTTTTGCAGCTGTCATATTGCAATGCAGCTGTGAGAAGAGAGTCAGAAAGGAGCTAGAGAACCTTTTCTGTTCTGTTCTGTTGTTTCCTTAATGCTTTTCAAGCAATTAGCCATTTGCAGCCTATCCCAAACATGCAGCTGGTTGAGGTCTTTGTGGGTTTTTGAGGAAAAAATATGGCATCCTTTCAATGCTTGACTTGATGCTGCTCAGAAAATGTGTGTTATACTCTTGTCAGCTGTCCAGTGTGGCTGGGTCTTAGGAAAAAGTGATGTTTCCATTGGCAGTAGCTTTTTTGCTGGTTTTTCATTCAGGAGCTGATGAAAGAAAATCTAAAAGAAATAATTTGGACTGTTTTCCACCCTCTCCCTGTTTGGCTGTGCCTGTGAAGTACGAAAATTGTTTCAGGTGGAAGGGAAGGAATATATGCTTATATGAAAAGTCGTTTTTAAGTAGATACAAGATTTAATGTTTGGTCCTGTGTTGATGACAAGACTCCAGAGTTTCTGTTCTGTGAACTTTGAAGCAGAGTTGCTTGGTAGTGTGCCCAGGTGTTATATCCATTTTATTTAGGCATCAGTGGATTTGCTCTGGAGTGACTTCTGCTTTGATGTAAACTGTCTTTAACCTATATAGAAGTATTTTGGCCATTTAATCTGCACTGACAAAATAATTTGTTTAGTCTCTTCCACTGAACTTACTGTTTATTTATAACAGAGGTAGCAGAGGTAAGGGCCAATCTTAGGGCCAGATCTTACAAACTTTAACAGAGGAAACTCTTGATCTTTCTTACCTCTTCACTAAGCCTCTGTAGCTCTTACCAAATATTTGGTGTGCAACAGCCATGAAAGTGTGCTTTTTGCCATATTTCTGAAGAACTTTAGTTCATCTTCTGCTTGTAGGAATAATAAGGCTTTATTTTCTGAGTAGAATTTTGTCTTTATCAAAAGTAAGGGTTTTAATTCCCCAAATTTTGGAACAATGCACAGTTGTCCTGACCTATAAGTTTAGGTTTTGCTGGCTTTCTTCTTTTTAAAGGAATTACACTCTGAATTTGAAAATGGCAGATTATAAAAACTTAAGTAATGGATAGGATGAATGATTTTCAGGAAATAATGACTTGTTTAACCGTGCAGCCATGTGACCTCCATCGGCTGGAGAAAGGGCCCGGCACCACGGCAGTGATGACTCGAGAGGAGGGGCTCCAATACTACAAGACCATGCAGACCATCCGGCGCATGGAGCTCAAGTCTGACCAGCTCTACAAGCAGAAGATTATTCGTGGCTTCTGCCACTTATATGATGGTCAAGTAAGAGCCTTTGGCCAGGAGATTTTATGTTGTCTTAGGTTATTTAATGGAGGGATTTTAATAGAGTGGAGAATGTAGAACTGAGTGTCTATGTACATTTTGAGAGGAGAGGGACAGAGAGGAGGGAGGAGAGATGCAGAGATGGAGAAGGGCACAGTGCAGCTGAAGATCAACTGAATGTGAAGAATGAACACTTTTGAAGGCCTACATTTTTCCCTTCAGGTTTCATTGATGGCTTTTGTTTCTGTATCTCATGGATCATATACCCACTAAAAAGCAACAGGAGAAGAGACTTCATGAACTGACTGAAACTTTCTGTCTGTTTTTGAATTGTGATTGTTGAGATACTTCAGTGAGGGGGGAGAATTCCTCATATTTTTGCAGGTTCTTGTTCCCCTCCTATGTGCCTTTGCTAGTCAATCAGGTTGGAATTTAGAGCCCAAGGCTGTTGTAGCTCCAAGCCTGTCACCAGCCCTCAGTTTAAGTCAGTCTCCTGTATCTCTGTGCTTCATGTGACCTGGCAGTATTTGGTGTGGGATCAGCAGTGTGCCACGGTGCTGACTGTGGAAGCTGTGTGTTTTCCTTCACTGCAAAACTTGCTTGTCCTGTGTAACAGGAGGCTTGCTGTGTGGGGATTGAGGCTGCCATAAATCCCACAGACCATGTGATAACAGCGTACAGAGCCCACGGCTTCACCTACACCCGAGGAGTGTCTGTCCGGGAGATTCTCGCCGAACTCACAGGTTTGTGCTCACTGGAGTGAGCATCACTTGCTGCTGTGCTTGGTGATGCTGATACACAAAGTATACTGGGCCTTCAGGAGCAGTTTAGTGACACAGCAGAATAGATCAGTTGTTTCAATTTTATGAATCAGTGATTTTTACTGTGAAAATTAACAAATAAGGAATACTTAAGTGCTGGTACTTTTAAAGCACAAATTAATGAGATTTTTCTTGATACCATATGCTGTATTCATTGGGCTGCAGCAATTTTGAACTTGCTGATGGTAGGCATTTGCTCTCAGTGGGACAGGGCATTATCCTCCCTAGGAGACAGACCTGGATTTTCAGAATTATGCTGATGAAGTTTTAGGAAGACAGGAAAACGTTGCCTATAATGATAAACTGAATGGTTTGGGAAAATTGACTGTAACAAGAGTATTAAATGATAATTGAGACAGAGATTTTGCAGAAAGGAGAGATGGCTGTCCACAGTAGGGTTGAGGATGGAGCACGGAAGAGAGGATCAGCCTGATGAGCTCTAGGAGATCTGTGAACAGATGCCAGAAGTGAAAAATGAGCAAGGAGCTTGAAGGCCTTTATCAATCACTGGTGTAATAAAGACTTGATCTCAGAATATGCATACTTGAAATGTTAGTACAGGAAAACCTGTTTGGGGGTTAGACAAGCAGTATGATTTTGTAAACTAAGAATTGTGTGTGCTAAGAATGCATATCTGTAATGTGCACAAAAGCCCAGGATCCAGTGGTGACTGATTTGCCAAGTGTCACTGGATACTGGTAAGTCAGAAAGTAAATTATTGCAACTAATTTGGAACATTATTCTTACTTTTCTTGCAGAAAACCAAAAGTAATAATATACTTCTTGCAGATTACGTATATGAGACCTTGTTGTCTATAAAAAACCACCACATATTTATCTGAAAGTGCTTTTGGTTAGTTTTGAGATTTCTTAATCTCATCCATATTTCCAGAATTATGTTCTCATTATTGTTCTCTGTTTTCCCCCCTTTTCTTATGAGAGAAGCCATCATGTCCTAGTCATGTCCTAGGTCATGGTCTTAGTGTTATTACCTTTAGGAACTAAATTAGATGTTTCCATTTGTATAGTATTTTTTTCTCCAAAGAATAAGTTGCTTGTTATTCATGTTTCAGGTCGAAAAGGAGGATGTGCAAAGGGAAAAGGAGGATCAATGCATATGTATACCAAAAACTTTTATGGTGGCAATGGTATTGTTGGTGCTCAGGTATGTACATGACTTCTGTTGTAAAACACAAGCTGAATTTAGATCGTGTCCTGTTGCCTCTCAGCGTTTCCTCTCAGTTTTTGTGGTATGTGAGCTTGTATGCAGATACCATTGCTCTGTAGCTGGTATGCCTTATTCTTATTCAAAATGGTGTGCTCACTGTTTTGTCATCTGTAGCAAAAATCAAACTGAAGAATACTGTTCATGTTTATATTTTGGCTGCAATAATATTTGTAACAAAGAGAAGTGGGTGGATAACAGCTTATTTGTTGAGCAAATCTCTAACAGCCTAAATGTCTCCTTAAAGTTCACAGGCTGCCTATCTTCAGCTCCTTTATGTGTTGTTCTAAAATGTTTTGTCCTGTACTCTCTGGCAGGTTCCTCTTGGAGCTGGGGTTGCTCTGGCCTGTAAATACTTTGGTAAAAATGAAATCTGCGTGGCCTTGTATGGGGATGGTGCAGCCAATCAGGTAAAGGAGCATGGCTGGGGGGAATGAATTTTCCTTCTGTGCACTGTGAGCTCTGCCTTTACTCCAAGGTGTGGAAGAGCACATTTTGCCCTCCCTGTGTACCTGCAACCCAGGCAGTGTTGATGTACTCCATGGAGGTGGCCAGGCATGTTGCAGATTTTGGACACGGCTGCCTCTTACTTAAATTGTCTTAGGTGTTTGAACAGGCATGTGTTCCAACAACTGTGTAGTCCTCAGAGGGGTGATTCAGGTGAATAGTTAAGAAGTTAATTGCTAGGTGCTCTTTTATATCAGGAATGTAGCATGTGCCTGCAGTTTTTTATCATATTTTGGATCTGCGTATACATCTGTCCTTCCCCACCCCTGCTTTGAGCTTGGCCCTTGTTCCTGTAGTGGAGGGAAAGCTTTTTGGCTCCTGTTCTGGAACACTCTGGATACTCAGGGAGTGACTGATGCTAATGGTCAATTATGTGAATGGTACAAGAGTCTTGAAAAGAGGGGCTTCCAGTTACTCTTCACCCTCTTTCCAGTTGTGCAGAGCTCACCTAAGTGTGACACTCTGAAGTGTCTGTGCTGTAAGGAGAGCTCTGAAGGATGTGGGTGAAGATGACAGTGCTGCTGGATAGGGAGACGTGGAAATTCAGGTTTCTGAAGACAGAGAAGAGGACAGAGCATTCTGGCAGAGCCAGTTACTGTTTTGACATTCCAGTCAGTCTCTTCATGTTATCAGCTGAGACAATAAGCCAGATAAACAGTTGGTGATTTTGGAGTGCACCATTGATAGTTTCACACTTTGAAAGCACAGGTGGAGATCTCAGTTCATGTTTTTCCCTAAATTTGACTCTGAGCAACAAGCCTGATGCAGTCACTGCAGTCAAACTTAACTTGGCTGTAGCAGCATCCTGCCAGGTTACTCAATTGCCAAGTTTTTTTATGACTGTTGCTGAAATACCTAAGTTAAAGTTGAAGGTTTTGTGCTACCCTAACACAGATACTGATTCAGGCTTAAAAATCAACTTCTATGAACTACTGGTTGAGATGAAAGTTACCTTTTATAGTGTAGCTTCACTTTTATCCCTTCTGAGCTATGGCAAATGGCTGGTTTCAGATCACTTTTAGTATTAACATTTCTAGACCTCTGCAACTGAAGGATTTTCAGTAGAGCCTAATGTTTGACAACTGAGCTCCCTAATGAGATGTAACTTAATTTTCTTTCAGGGCCAGATATTTGAAACATACAACATGGCTGCCTTATGGAAGTTGCCTTGTATTTTTGTCTGTGAGAACAATCGGTATGGAATGGGGACATCAGTTGAAAGAGCTGCAGCCAGCACTGACTACTACAAAAGAGGATACTTCATTCCAGGGCTCAGAGTGAGTATAGGAGTTTTTTGAGGGGAATGTGTGTGCACATACTACACAATGCATACTATTGTTTATTATATTTGTTATAATAAACAATTATTATTTTATTTTACTATGTTTTATTATATTTATTTTTACATATATTTACTTGAAGCTGAATTCTATTCCACTTGTGGGAATACTGAGACTAGAAGTTTGGAGGCTGTGATTTTTTTGCCTTAACATGTCTTTTCTCATCAGGTGGATGGCATGGATATTCTCTGTGTCCGAGAAGCAGTAAAGTTTGCAGCCGACTACTGTAGATCTGGAAATGTAAGTCTGTAATTGGCATTCCTTCTCCATGGGTGGAGTTCTTGCAAGCTATCGCTGCATAAGTAGTTCCTCAATTTATATTAACCAAACAATTAATATCTATTATTTATACTGTCATTTTTTCCCATTTCTACCATAGTTGCATTCTGTTGTGAAAGCTGTTACGACTGGCAGACAGTTGTGATCTTTATGTTTAGTTAGGGGAAGCATCACGAAGGTAATAATCATTCTATATTTGCAAGACATGGAAAGTGAAATAAAGGTTTTGTGAGTCAATGTTAGTGTGTGTCACCCAAATATGGTAACACTGGTTTTGAAAATTTTTAATCCTTGAAGTAATGAAGGTTCTGTGAGAAACAGTGGGTAATTTGAAATATTCTGAGTAACGATGGAAGGAACGAAATTTTAAAGCTGCTCAAACAGAGCATAAAATAAATAAATGCTTACAGTATCAGCATGGGCTTTAATTTGAAAAGAATTAGGTTTCATTTTACTGTGTTAAACTATATGTGCTAATATTATGTAAATTAAATTGAAAAAACCTATTGAATAAAAATAATTGATCACTGGTGCGGTTCAGCTCTAGCAAATAGTTGCTGCTGTAACAAGTTGGTCACTTGTGGTGGCAACACTCAGTATTGCTTTTCATTTCAAGGGTCCTCTTGTGATGGAGTTACAGACATATCGTTACCATGGCCACAGTATGAGTGACCCTGGAATAAGGTACTGTCACATTCTTCCTTTCTTCTTTTCACTGAGAACTACTGATGGTCAGATTCAAAGAGCTGAAGCTGAAATTCAGTGTTGAAATCAGACGTCAGATGCATTCAAAGGTTATAATGAAATTGCTATGAGCAGCCTGCTCACTCATCTTGTTCTCAGCTGATAATCTGTGGCCATGTAACACACTTGTTTTAGTGCAGAATTAAAAGATGTGGGTTTAGAACAAGCACAAAGTCAGTTACACTTCTGTGCTCTTTATTAATGAATTCTGCTTTCAGTGTTACCTTATGGTGTGTCCTAATGAAGGTTTGGCTGAAAAGCATCATGCTTTTCTGGGGTTTTAAGAGAATTAAAATCCTGTAAGGTAAAATTACAGAACAGTTTAGACTGCCCAGACAAGTAGAACACATCCTAAAAATACATCCAGATGCCAGAGAAATTTAGGCATTGCTCCAACAGCCAAAGCTGAATGTGTCTGCATGTAGAGGTGTATCCCAGGTCCTCACTGGAAGCATGTTCCAGTCCTGCAGCACCCTCCTGGGGGTTAGGAGGGTTATGGCCCCTCAGGATAACTGTCTCAGGCTGGGTTTGCTCCCCTTCCCCTTGAATCTGGAGCTACTTCTGTTCAGTTTGCATTTCCAGATCTCTCTCCAGAGGCCTCTGGCTGTTGCTGTGCCATCCTTTAGGTGATGAATGTTCTATCATTGCATCCCTGACAACTCTTTGGACTCTTTTTCTGAAATTGAACTGTGTCCAGAACCTTGCTCTGCTCCAGGGCTCATGTCTTTTCCTGTCTTGTTCCTAGCTATCGTACTAGAGAGGAAATTCAGGAGGTGAGAAGCAAAAGTGATCCCATTACTTTGCTGAAGGACAGAATGGTCAACAACAACCTTGCCAGTGTTGAAGAACTAAAGGTATGGTTTTAGTTGCTATGTAAGGAAGCTCTTGAGCAGTCACACACTGATGATCTCCGGAAAGCACATCACTGAGCAGCATGCAGGGCTTTCTTTAAAGTTCTTTAATGTTTGCTTTAACATCACTTTTATAGGTGAAGTTTTGTTGCAGACCAGCTACTGAAGTTGTGTTCTGCTGGAAAGGCTTTTGCTTTTGTGTGCTTAGTAAGGCTGGGGGGTGTCATTTCCTAACAGATAGAAATCAAAATTACCTGGACTTTCTTGACTGTCCAGGAGGGGGGGTGAGTCTTGGAAAAGGAAATTACCAATAGAGAACAATCCTATTGAAGGAGTGAGGAAGCCTCTAAGCAAATGTTGTAATGTTGAAAAAATAAAAAAATAATGTCACTGACATACTCAGTATTTCATATAATCAGAATAGAAAATCTAGAGGCTCAGTGGGGTCATGTTCCTCTGTCAGTAAGTACCAGTACCACCCAAAATGATGCAGTTTAGTAGGGAAGGAGTTTTTAAAGGTTTTTAATTTTATATTTCTAGTCATTGTTAATTATTCTGACTGATACTTTATCATAGCATTTAAATTCAAAATGATGATGCTTTTTCTGAGCTGTCTTCTAATAAGCATGCATTTCTGGTTTAGGAAATTGATGTGGCAGTAAGAAAGGAGATTGAGGAAGCTGCTCAGTTTGCTACCACTGACCCAGAGCCTCCCCTGGAAGAACTGGGTCACCACATCTACTTCAATGAGCCACCCTTTGAAGTGCGTGGCCCAAACCAGTGGATAAAGTACAAGTCTGTCAGCTAAAGGCCTTTTTATTGGTGTAACTTATTCCTAAGAATAAGTGAATGCATTTACAGGAACTGTATAAGCTTATTTAAGAGCTCTTTCAAAAGAGGGAATGTGTTAGGAAATCCATCTGAATATGGAATTTCTTAAACATGCTGAATGTTTCAGAAGAAGCTAACTCAAAAGAAAGTTGTTTATTTAAAGTGCTATATATTTGCTTTACTGACTTTCTTTGGATCACTGTATGTGTTATGTACAGTGTAAAAAGAAAAATAAAAATTAAACTCTACCAACCTTTATCTAATGGTCTGTTTGCTTTGCTTCATGAACTCTTTCCCAGAAACCCCACCAAAAATGTCATTTACATGCTCTGGTTTTGCTGCAGAAAAGTCACTAATTGAAAACATCACACCAGGCTTTCTCAGTAGTTCAGTGAGAGTAGCTTTAGTACAAAAAGCTGTATAAATCCATCTACAACAAGGTGACATTGCTCTGGCATATCCCCTCCCTGCTCAAACCATCAGCCAGCAGATCTAGAACACATTTTAAGTTCACAGTTTTCACAATGCTGAAGCCAATTCAGGTGGGTTTTTTTCTCAGCTGGTATTTTATCACATTGATAGGCACTGTATGCATTAGCCTTGTCATAAATAACTTAAATGCATTGACACTGACTTAAAAGCTGTTACTATTCACTGATGGTCAAACAAGCTACATAACTGTGCAAAACCTGCAAGGCCACTGTACATAGAAATATATACATCTAAGAATTTAAGTGCTGGGAATGTATTTCATTTGCTTATTCCCATTTAATTTTCTTCCAAAGCGTTGACCTGTGCTGAGGCCTTGCCAGATGTTTGCCGGTGGTTTAGGATTGCATTCCAGATCCTGCAGCGAAGACCACCCCTGCATGAAGGGGAATGGAGAACATTAGGGAAAACTCCCTTGTCAACATTGCCTTAAAGTGAGCAAGAAGTAAAACCTAGAAATCCTGAGGATAGACTGGTTATGACAGTACATAGCAAACTACACTTCTCTATGTTTATAGCTAAAACTTCTTCCAAGTCAACCAGGGGTTAACAGGATGATGATAAAAGGACCCAAATCAATGGGTAGGAAAAATAAATCCTTTATGCCAGTTTTACATATGATTACATCATCGTGAAGGGTGCAGAAAAATGTCCCAACCTTGATAAATGCTAAAGCAGATGGCTTGAAGCATCTCAGTGTAGTTGTGTCAGTTAAGATGTGAAAACTTTTATCAGAAAATCTGAGATAAAACTGATGACAGTTGCCCCTGAACTGTCACTGTCACATTTGAATAACTAAACTTTAAAAGGTTTTTAACAAAATATGTTAATTAAGCTCTTAACAATGAACTAAAAAGTATTTTCTTACCGCAGCTGCAGATACCACAAGTCATCTTTGGTGATATCATTAAGGACAGCACTTAGTGTGTAATCTTCTTCAGCAAACTAAAAGGCAAATTTATTAATAAATAAATATTCTTTCTTTGAAACCGAACTGCTAATTGTGAATAAAATTATAGGGTTTTTAAAATGTGATTTTATTTTTACCCTCTTAATGGTGTCCAAGTCTGCTCCTTGTTGTTTCAGCCAGTTCATGAGCTCATGGTCTGCATTCTCTCTAAAAGTTGCTGCAGACCACGGGGAATCTTTAACAGAAAACAAAAGTTAATACACCTCAAAACTAGGGCAAAAGAGGTTGATTTCAGGTAACTGAAGCTTAAGCTATATGGTTTTGCATCCTTTCAGAAAACACATGATCTCATATGTTTTTGCAATTGCAATTGCAGTATCTCCTCATACCTTTGGGTTTAAGTTTTAATTGAAGCAAGTGTAATTCCTGAGTCTTCTGCTCCAAAGATTGTCGTAAGAGGGTCTGATACTCTTTCTCCTTCTGAACAAGGTTTTCCAAAAGCCTTATAAGAGAGATCAAACACAACTACACTGAGAATAAATCTAACTGAAAAAATACCATTTTAAATGAGCACCACAAGACAGAGGCATTTGTGAGTAACATCTCTAATGGCTTAGAGATTTCATTTTGGTTGTCTGAGACTCAGGGGTGCCACTTGCAGGCTTTCACCTGCAGAATTTAGTAAATACTCATCAATTCTGTTCCTACTATTTTGCAGCCTCCGCAGAGTTGCTGCCTTTATACTGTAATTTACTACTGAACAATGTAACACTGATGTTTTACCAGGGACTTTCTGATCATGGATTTACATCACATCCATAAAGAAGAGTGGGAACTTCAGCTGTTAACATACTGGCAGCAGCAGCCTACAAATGTAACCCATAAGAAACAGGGCAGGGCTCTGCTGAGCTCTGCTGGTGCTCATTAGTGGGCAGCCTGTTCCAGGAGCCAGGACAGAGCTGCTCTGGCCTTTCCTTGCAGGAACAGCTTTGAGGCACTGACACCAAGTTGGGGAGCATCCAAGGAGTAGGAAGGAAACTGGCACAATTGCACAAACCTAATTACTTTACCATAGAAATCCAATGTGACATTCTGCAATTAATAGATGAATTACACAGAAACAAAAGCTGTACTGAAGGATGTTCAGTTGCCATACTGTACTGCCAGTGAATTCCAAACCCACTCGTGTTCCTGGAAGGCTTTATCACAAAGCAATAGGTCAGCAGCTCTGTGGGTAAGTATGCACCCATCAGTGTAGAAAGCACGGTCTGAGAGCTTGTCAAAAACTGCCTGAACATACATCCAGAGTCTTTACAGGAGGGTTACCTTAAGGTGTCGTGTTTAAGTCTGCCCAGCTCCTGGCTGAGCTGCTGCTGAGCCTTGTGTGACACCACAGAACTGAGGGTGCTGACCCCTGATGTGATGGCAGCATCCTCAGCCCCGTTTTGTTCAGAGGGCTGGAAACTCTCCTCCATTTCATCAGCGTCCTTGTCCCCCCCTTCTGTTTCTGATGCTGGCTCAAAGTGAGTGCGAAGCTCTGGTAAAAGGAAAGAGGGGAAGAATGAGATTTTTTTGCTAGTTTTGCCTTCAGAGTTTATGCAGTTTGTTCTTCACTACTGTGTGTGGGGGAGACTGCATAACGTGCTTTATTGCAACACTGAGCAGGGGAGTAGTGAAGCCTTGTGTGAGCTGGAGCACAAGATTCTCTGGCATTGGTTCTAGAATGAGCAACACATCAGCAGAGGTAGAGCTGTAGGTCATAGTTGAAGTGGGGACAAATATCATGGTATGAGCAATAAGACAGTCAATAAAATATGTTAAGAAGAAACCCCTGAAAGCTTGCCTTTTTCCTAAATATTAAGAAAAAAAACAATTGGTGCTTTTCCCTAATGCCAAAGAGTGTACAAAGCATTCCTCTTCACCAGGGAGAACTTCTAGCCCCAGTTCTCAGAACTTGCTGCAGGTGGCCACACTTCTTACCAAAGAACTGTTGGAATTTCTCTTGTACAAAGTCCTAAAAAATTTGGCCGATCTGGCTTTAAAAGCCATGGCAACTTTGGGCTGAATGGGCTCACTGTCACTAAATGTCTCAGAACATTCCTGTACTGGAAGGGGTGCTCAGCATTTTAAACAGTTACAAAACTACTTGCATATTTCCAATTTAACTCATTCCTAGACAGTGCTTAGACATTTATCTTCTCCTCCTGGTGGTTTTCTCCATTGTCCATCTATGGGCCAGAATCATCATCTTCCTCACATTAATGCACTCCTTTCTACACATCTGTTCCATAGCTCATTAATAATTTTTCATAACACATAACCAGACCTGTGCAGTGTTACCTACCCTGGATGTCATTAATATGTACAGAATAATTTTCTTTCTTACTAGAAAATCTCCAGCTTGGACTGAATTTAATTTGCCTTTTTGTGTCATGGTTGGACCACACTGAGGGTGCAGAACTGCTGGTTATCTCCTCATTATGTGCTTTTGTACTGCAAGTACAGCATTAATCCTCCAGATCAACACTTCTTTCTCTGCAACACTCTGCCCCCATGTCTTTTGATGAGTGGCACATGGGGTGCAGTTAATGGCATGCTGAAAGAGTAAAGATCTGAACTGTTTCATTTGCTACAGCTCTTTGATATGTGGAAAACCTTTTTATTAAAAAAAGGATTATTTTCAGCTGCTTTGATTTACCTGGAATAAGAATAGTGACTGCTGCTTGGACTGCACGGCGGATGATGTTATCCATTGCAAACATCCAATGGGGTCTTATTAAGTGATTCCTTAATACTTTGTTCACCTGTAAAAGTAGCAGCAAACACCATTTGCTCACACCTTAGGAAAGAAAATCTTGTTTTCCAGCAGTCATAGTAAGGTTTATAAGGTAAAAACAGCATGCAGCACTAAAAGCCTCCCACTTTTCAAAGTCTAAAACAACAGATTTGACAGTTTTAGGCTACAGCTTTCAAACCACTTCAAACCAGACTGTGACATTCAAACTCTTCTACAGCACAAAGAGGGAGAGAAGTGAGGAACAGTGGGGAAGCTGCAAACCCCTGGGATGAGCTTTTTCCAGGAGCAACCTGATACAGTGGAAAGTGTCCCTGTCCATGGAAGGCGTTTGGAAATAGATGATCTTTAATATCTCTTCCAACCTAAACCATCCTGTGATACTTCAAATAACTCCTCTACCCCTGCATCAGTAAAGGAACTCACTGCATCCTGGAATCCAAACAGCACCAGATGAATCTGATTGATGGAAGTGCTGTCAAAGTCCAAATCCATTTTTAACTTAGATATTGTAGAAGCCATCACTCTCTGCTCAGGTGAGTGTATGAAGTCCCTTAAAATCCCAATAATCTGCTTGATGTGGTCCACTGAAAGTTGCAGTTCTTCAGAGCTCTGGAGAAAAGATAATGAATGTATATCAAAGAAATCCGAGAGTAATTAAACATCTATGTAGTAGCATTAATATTTTTAGGGTTACACAGCTTTGTTTATGCATATTTCACATTAATGAACAGAATCACAGAATTTTTGTTTCTGCAAAGTCTCTAGGTTTTAATCTTTTATTAAAAGAAAAATTAAAGAGTAATTTCTTTTTTTCAAAAAAACCGTGCAAATCTACTGTGGCTGTCACATGTGGAAGAGGTTCCAAACTATATCTACACATTCCTGCAATGTACTGCAGAGGGCAGCTCTCCTCCATAAAAACAGTCAAATGAGTCTTAAAGAGACCAAATGTGTCTAGATGCTCTCCTTTCAATAAGCTGAATCTGGACTCCCATCTAATCATGCAGACATTTGATTTCCTTAGGAAAAAAATATGTTTATATATGCATTTATCCCAAGTCAGAAAATGGTCTAAAATGACACATTTGATTCACCAGTGTTTATTCTATGATTTTCAGTCCATAACCCCCACAGTTAAAGCCATCCAAATGTCTGTAAAAACAACCTCTGTAATTAAAAGGTAAAGGGAGTATTACATAAATTATGGAAAAGAGGTGATTACAGCAGAGCTACAAAACAGCTGGAGACTGACCCAGGCCTTTCTGCTACTAAATAATCCTTCATTGAAGAAAATACTTGGAGCTCTAATTATTTCTGACTCTGAATTTTAATTGTTTGGCCATCAGTTGTTCTGCAGTTTAAGCTCAGAGCAAAAATGCACCCCAGTTGCTTTGTGGTCTGTAGAGCCCTGCAGGAGTCCCTGTGGTGCAGTTTGCTGGGGAAGGGAGCACAGGAAGCAGCAAACCCTGGGCTGTGCAGAGCTGACCATGGAGCAGCAGGGCTTGACAGCCGAGCCACAAATGTCAACAGCTGGCTGGGGACACCACACCACGAGTCAGCACGCTCCCATTTATGGGAGTGCAGTCCAAGTGAAAAACCACAGCTTTAATAAGAATAAATGATAGGAGAGTGTCACCAGCAAGTGTGCTGGGTGCCCAAAAATCACTGACAAGGGGATGAGCAAAAGTCAGATTCACCCCAGAGAGGCACATCAGCAGCAGACATTAAGAAGAAAAGGCTGTTACAGGTGTGTGGCAATGTTTGGCTGTGCATTAACCATCTTATGAATTTTTTCCTTGCTCCTCTTCACAGTAACTAAACCTTCCACCCAATCTTCTCCTTTCTAGAAAATCTATCTTAGCTTTTTTTAAGATTCACGTACTGCAATCTTGGCACCTAGTTAACAAATGTTTTACTAAAAATTGTTCATCAGGTCTCTACTTCTAATGCAGAATATACCTCTTACTATATGGTGCTCTAGCTCTATGCTCTTAAAAGCCAAAAGAGAATATCAAAACCACCCAACACACCAACCTCAGCCCTCCACAATCCCACATCAAATGCCCAAACCTCTCACTCACGCAAAACCAAGAGCCCATTAGCAGTCAAAGGTGGTGTTTGCTACCCATACACACAATAGCTAACAGCTTACACAGTTACAGGTCCCAGAGATTAAAGACATGCAGAAGGAACAATCCAAGCACCTTTGTTTATTCATTCTCAGAAAACGAATAATATGACTTAGCTCATTATTTTCCCTTTGACATGGGAAAAGGTGAGCTGAAGTGAAATTACCTGTGCAATACACTCCTGCAAATTGGAGGCAACTTTATCCTGTTCTTCCTTAAGGATTTTGTACAGGATTGCTCGGCGCTCGCTGTCCTTGCGCAGCAGGAACAGCCCGGAATCCTTGTCCTCCACGGAAGGCGAGACACTCCTGTCCTCCGAGGCTGAGCCCTCGTCGGGGACACTGTGGCAGCCACCCAGCACAGGCACAAGAGAAACCTCAGCATTAGCAAGGCACCAGGACTGCCAGAAGGGAGCAAGGACACTTCTGGGGTTAAAAACTCGGTTCAAACTATATCAGCAGATTGATCAGACTGGTAAATGCTAATTTTGAGACAGAAGATGGCTCAGATCCTCTGCTGACTCAAAACCCACATGACTGATTTCCCCCTGCTAAGAAGCTGGCATTAATGTCAGTTTTGGGGAGGAAAGCTGAAACAACTCATTTCTTTCTGGACCCATACTGTGACACACTAATTTGAAAGTATTGCTTTGTACTTTGGGAGAAGCAGAATTGTATTTATGCTTCCCCTTTCCTCCATTTTGTCATGAGCACATGGAAGGGTCAAACCCTCACTTAACTTCTAAACCCATATCCACTCAATCATTAGACTACTGACATTTTCTCACAGGAGGAAGGAAAGTGTATGAGTACATGGAAACCTTAAAGGAGAGGAATTATTGTTCATTATTAAATATAGACAATATTTATATTAACTGGTAATCTATGCAACTTACTAACACAAATGCTTACCTAACGATTATGTGAAAAAATTGCCCTCAGATAAAATAAAATGTGAATTAAATCCACAGAATCCCTCAAGGTTGTCAAGTGAGAAGCAAATATTTTACCTGAGTAAATGAGAAATGGGATGCTTTGTCTGAATCTCTGAAATGGATCTCCTTGGCCTT
The DNA here is from genome assembly GCA_030060385.1 of Muscicapa striata striata. NCBI lineage: Eukaryota > Metazoa > Chordata > Aves > Passeriformes > Muscicapidae > Muscicapa > Muscicapa striata. Next base: position 5,159,198 of record JAREIS010000031.1, read on the forward strand.
TCAAAAAACACATCATGCTGCACATCAGAGTCTGGTGAAACAGAGCCGTGCTCACTGCTGCTACTGCCAGCCTGCTCCCCGTGCACTGGCAGTGGGAGGGATGTGTTCCGATTATAATCTAGGAACAGACATGGTAAAATGTGTGACAGAACCACGCCAAAAAGGGCAACATGCTTTTAACAGATGATCAGTGATCATCTTCACTGATATCAAGACCTCATTTTACAAAATGGGTGAGGGAGAAGTAACCTTGTTGATGAAAAGCAGCAAGGCAATTCAAAATTAGCATGCCTAAGTAATAAAAGGTTTAAACAAATTAACTGCTAAACCCAAAGACCTCACAAATACTCACAGGAAATGGCATTTCATTACCTTCTCTCACACATACACATAATCCCCCTTGGTGTTGGTCTCGCATGGTGGCTCAAATGGATCTGAGCAGTTTAAAGAGCTTGACTTGAACCAAGAGGTTCAATTGCTGCTCCACCCGACCCATCTCCCTATGCAGAGAGGACTCTACGACCTGCCCTCCTCACCCTAGTGTTAATGGGCATCAAATTGCACTCTCCACACCTGAGATATCTGACTCACTGTGCCCCTGCCCTTAGCAAGGACTCTCCCTCTCAGCACTGGCCTGAAGGAAATCTCTTGTCCCTTCCCAATTCATCTTGAAAGTAAGAAAATAATTTAAAAAACCCAAAAAACCAAACCAAATCAAACCAAACCACCAAACCAACACAGATGTTGAGAGTTTGCTGTAATCCTGATTGCCACTTTGCAGCTGTGTGGCCGGAAAGGTAAAGAAATTCTCTCAACCCAAGGTGAACATATCCATGGAGCTAAAATATGACAAAAGTTTTTGATGTTTGTCACTACAAATTGTTGAAGGTGAAGAAGGAAGAGAGCTAGAAGCTGGAAGTTGTTCAGAAAATTCTGACATACTCCATGGCACATGACTGACTTTCTAACGGCTGAGGTTAAACAGTCACAGAAATTAAACCATGTATGTCACCTCACAAAACCTGGTGCAAGGCATCTCAGTAGGACAGCAAATTGAGAGCTGCTGTTACAAGAGTAAGGGCTGGGATTTGTTCTGGGCTGCCTTTATTATTGGAAAGAAAAAAGAGATAGGGACGGGATGGGGCCAAAGCTGAAGAAATTTGAGGTGAAAGAAACAACAGAGCAAGAAGATGGTGAACTGCTGCAGCTGGGACTGTGATAACTGCTGGGTCAGTGCCTTGGGCCACCAAACTTCCCCTGGGGATGGCTGCAGCAGCCAGCACAGCTGTCCCCAGCTCTGGCATGGAGAATCTCACACTCAGCTGCCATCAGGTGCCTTTCCCTCTCCTCACCAAATGCACAGTTCTTACCTTTGCCCACTTTGCTCATGTCCATGGCCAGCACTGAGCTCACTGCCTGAAGGACCAGCTCCATAACAGAGGAGAGGAGAGAGGAGAGAGAGAGGGAGAGAGGAGAGAGGGAGAGGAGAGGGAGAGGAGCTCCTCCCCTGATATTTGACAAGGAGCCTGTTGCTCCCAAGGCTGCTAACAAGGCAAGCTCCACACTTTCTAACATAATGCAATTTTTCCAGGAAGACATCCTCAAGAAAGAGCTGAAAGGCCACAAGAGAAGATGACTGTTGTGAGACAGAAAGCTACAGCATGCCAACAGCTCCTGCTTGCCACTGCCCTGGCTGAGCAGTAGGAGCTCTCCTATTATCCCAGTGTCACTGCAGGGACTGGAGTTCAGTTTTCAGTGCCCCTCAGGACAACTGCTGATGCCCATTTCCTTGATGAAACCAATTCAGCTAGATGGTATAAATTCCTTACTACTTGTTCCCTGCAGAATTCCATTCTTTCAAAAGTTATTTGTTGAGAGGGGAAAAGTTCAAATAGGAAGAACTTCAGCTTGCATTGGAGTGTGTGTGTGCAAACAGGTGAAAGAAGCAGCAAGACTAATGGCTTTCCCTGTTTTGAAACAGACAGCTCCTTCATATTATTTATTTGGCAGTTCTATATTAAGGTTCCTTATCTTATCACCGAGCAAGTGGCCGATATATTCTGGAGGAAGGGAAGAAGAAACATGCTATGCAGATAAAACAAAACAACCCACTAGACAGCTACCTCAGCACTTTTATGCCAAATTTCAATGTTATACATCAAGTTTGAAAATGCTGACCCAAACACCTAATAGACCCACATTTTCAGGTATCAAACACCTACTCTATGAAACTAAGACCTCTGAAATCTATATAATCGTGAATCTAAAATGCAGAACTGCTTTGGAAATTCTTTGTCAAATGTCACTCTTCTAATTTTAATTTACTACAAATGAGGCATTTATTCCTGGGGAGAGGAAAAATGACTTGGGAGGTTCCAGCAAACAAAGTACAAAATAATCAAGGCACTTTATTTTTTGGGAATCATTAAATTTAAATACGTATAATCACAAATCATAGACATTTTCAATAGCTGAGTTCCTGCTGTTTTTCTGGCAGAAGAAATGCCCTTTGTAAAAGAAAGTGCCTAGTGATTCCAATCTTTTATATTACACTTAATGATGATGTTGACTTGGATTTGGCTGATAATTCTTTACCTGAAGGCTTGAATGCAATTTTGCTTTTCTTGCCCTTGTTCACTTGCTTCAGGAAAGAATCTCTTAGCAAGTCAGATGCTGTAACACGTTTGCTAGGATCAGGTTCAAAACAGAGTAAAACAAAGGCCTTTGTTTCAGCAGACACTGATTCTGGAATTTCAGGATGAATCTTAAACATCCCAACCTGCAAGTAAACACAAATAGTAATTATTTTTATGAAACAACTTCAAGAGACCATGGGCCAAAACTCTTATAATAGAGTCGCTCACACTTCTCCTGATTCTCATAGAAAAGGTGTGATCCAGGTACCCACACAAAGCAGTGAATGACAACAAGCTTCTAATCCTGTTTTATTTCATGGTAAACATGGTGTAAATAGCAATATGAAATTACATAAATGTCAAATCATCTGTTTTCAGCCAATCTTGGGATCTGGGCATTATCGACACCAAGTGCTTCAAATGCTCCTTTTCTCACCAGTCACAAACCCTCCAGCTATTGCACAAGTTTCCCATCACCCCTGCTCAGAGCTGTGTCCTCAGTTGCTGACTCCTCCAGCACATTTGTGCCCAAGAACAGCAATAATTTCCTCCTTTAGCACTGACAGCCTGGGGCTGCACCTGTTCTGCTCCTGCCACTGCCAAATTTCCTTGCACAAATAAGCACAACGACCTTGCCAGACCTTGTCACCACCCCCTCTCAGGGCCAGATGTCTTCCCTAGCCTTTCAGTGTTATTTAATTGAAAATCACATGATGTCCCAAGGTTTAACAAGATCCTTATTAAATCATTCTTTAAGTAATGACTCTTATTTTAAGTCATTACTTAAAAGAGTCTCTTTTAAGACTCTGTCTTTAAGTAATGAAAAATGTTCTCCTACAGGTTGCCCCCCAGTGATTTTTCCAGCTCCTCACTGCCTTCTTATTCTCTAATGTCAATCTGGTGGAACTGTTTGGAAGCCAGAGCTGTATAACCTGTATGCACTGTATGCACATGTCTGGAGAGATTATGGTTTGTAGTCTCAGCATCTTTACACAAAACACATCCGGGAGAACAAGCACAGAGATAGTGCCCACAAGGGAGAAAGCAGCCCAGCAGTTAAACAAGTGCCATCTGCTTTCAAATAATCCATTACAGAGCTGCATTAACACACTGTGGCACCATTAGGCACTCACAATACTGTTTCAGCTTCAATACAAGCTGAAGCCAAAAATGCTGAGCATTCCTGCTTCTGTTTGAATGACAGTCCAGTAATAAAATGCTAATAGGACTTTAAGGCCTTCCAAACCATGACCCTAAGCACATTCAAGACTCAGTGTCACAAACTGGCAACTCTCTGGTGCCAGGTTTCATTCTTATGCTCTAAGCAGAAATCTAGGAAAATTCCAAACCAGGACCAGGATGTTTGAAAGATTGTCTCTGATCTTATCTCAATCTCTGTTGCTCAAGTAACACCTGGCTGTGGCAACACCAGTGTACTTTGTCTCCACTAAATGCCATGTTTGTGCTCTTTCACACAGACACAGATGCACATGTTCTGTGCACAGAATAAATACCATGCAATGCACACCCAGCCAGGATCTGTCCAGTTCTTGGTTTACTACAGCCCCTTTTCTCTACTGTGTACAACTCGGGTCATTTGCAATTTCCAAACTGACTGTACAGGGAGACTTAGACTTTCCCTTTTCTCATCTGTCCTATGCACAACATTCATGTGTGGAGGTGGGGACCTCAAAATTTGATATTCCAAGTTTTTCAGACTTCTTTTTACATGCTTGCCTAGTCAGCCTGCTTCAAACCCAGCTTTCAGCTTGCTTACTTTCATTACGCAGAAAAAGAAAACATGGTTTTTAACCTATGGTGCCTAGCAAGACACAGTTCTAAACAGGTCCCAGCACAGCCAAGAAACAGGAAACAAAACCAAATGCCTGCCTGTAGTACATTAACACAGTCTGCAATAAGAATGCTAAATAAACTATGCTTTAAAATAGGATGTGTACCTCACTGAACATTTCAACTACATGCCAGATACATAAGATGAAAAGGCATCTGCCAGCAAAATAGTATCTGACATTTACAGTGATGTGGAAAACAGTCTTTTTCCATGGCTCCCTCAGGAAAGCATTAATGAGCCAAACCACGTTCACCCAGAAAACTTCTTTTGAGGTATGCCACAAGTTGACAGCATCAAGGTGACCTATTATACCTCTGAAATAACTGCATCAAAACCCATAATCATCCCTTTGTTTCCTTTTAGCAGTGGTGCATGTGACAACTCACAGGCCTGGTGTGACATATGGCATTACAAGTCATGCTGAACCAAGCCCTGATTTCTACACCTATTGGGAAAGATCTGATTTTGCCACCATGGTTGCATTAATGATGATAATAATGCTCAAATAAGTAACTTTCAACAAGATACATGAAAAAATTACAACATTGGTAATTTAAAGCAGTTTGCTGGGCTATGGATGGGATATTTTCCCCTCTATAAGAATGAGAATTCTCAAGCATAACTGAAAACTTAAGTGCTTTACTAAAGGTCTACTGGAAGCCAATGGAGGAACCAAAAATTTTCAGTTTACTTATTTGATGCATCATAGCTGTTACACTCCTGTTAGTTACAGAGCTAGAGCTAGAACAAGTAGCTTTAAAATAACTTTTATTATTGAAACTATCTGAAGAAATCTCAAGTGTTAATTTTTGCATTTGAAAACAGATACACCAAGAGAAACAATGTAATAGAGACAACAGATTACTGAGGAGGTAGCTATGACCTGAAGGACTTGGAATGCAAAATACAGAGTATTTTACTCCTGTAATACATACTGGAAATCCTGGAAAGCTATTCCCCTGCCCTTTCCCACCACATCTTCCTGCATCCGTGTTTCAGAGAATGGGCCTTTAAAAGGTTTTGCTTTGGGAAGAAAGCTTACAAAAATTACTTAAAGGAGCAGAAATAACTTGTTTGTCATTATTGGGGAGACTGGTTACAAGAAGGAAATCATAAACCAAGAGCAGGAGATGAAAAAGGTAACACAGAGGATATTAGTTTTCATAAGTCTTCACTCACTTTTCAGATTGCTGCTCTGAGTCATGACCTATTTCCAGGACAAAAATAACTGATCATCCCCTAGAGCAATATGGCTTAGAGAAGGGAAGGATCTTTCAGTGAGAGTTAAAAGCACAGGTCAGACTATGGCTTTGTGCAAAAAAACCCCATGTAACACAATGTTATTACCAATTAATATTAGGAAATAAAGCTATGTTTGAAAATTCATCCACTCTAAAGCAAAAAAGTTGTATTTACTTTAAACATTGCAGCTTGAGGCTCCCCCAGTTCATGAAATGGAGGTTTGCCTGTTGCCATCTCAATAATGGTACAGCCCAGGGACCAGATGTCAGCTGGAGCACCATATCCTCGTGGTCCTTTATCAATGATTTCTGGAGCCATGTACTGCAAGGTTCCTGCTCAGGACAAAAAGAGCAGTCAAGTGCATATTCTTCATTCTTATTAAGGAGGATTAACACAACACTCAGCAAGCCAAAAATTGTCAAATGCAACCTGTATAGCCAAACACCTTATCTCCCATACCAGCACTGAAAACTAGACAAAACCTTATGTTATAGCATCTTCTTTTACAAACTATCTTTTTGCCCCTTATTTCTAACATAAGATTTCAAACTGCTGAAAGTCTATTCACCACATAATCCAGTAGCTTCCTCAGGAAATAAAATTATATCCAATTTTTGCAGACACCAACTTTTAAAGATTATGCATGTAAGAGATGGCAAAATCTGAGAAGTGACAGATAGTCTTCATGAGAATAATTTTTCATATTTAACCCCAATAGAGAGAACACTAGTGAAAGGGAATTTCAAACAGTTAGTTTGAAAAAAGTGATTTTTGCAAATATAGGGCAATAAATAAGGCAACCCATCATAGTTTGTCTAGAATTCCAGGATGTCTTGGATGTGCTTGGGATTTCTGACATCCAAGGTCAGCAAAAAACAAACAAAGAAACAAACAAAAGGGACAAAACCAAAAAAACTCAAAAACAACAAAAAGCACCAAACAATGAACAACGACAAAAAACCACCAAAAAACCCAGCCCAACAAACCAACCAGTTAGAATTTCTGAAGTTATATACATTGACAAAATAAGATCCTACCTGTAGACAATCTGAATGTAATACTAGCACTTATTCTGATAAAGAAAAGTATAGTAAAAAATTAAATAGAAGATGGTCAATTTGGTATCACTGTTCTTGAGCCATTAACTAACACAACTAACAAGGTCTTTACAGGAAGAGTTCACACCACCACCAGCAGAAACCTCTGTATGTGTTTTGAACACTACAGTTCTTTCTCCATCTGAATTTCTATCAGCTCTGTTACCATATCTTTAAATTAAATTATTTTTCTTCTTAGGAATACAATAAAACTACACTGCAGTAGAGCTGTGAACTATCAAGCAATGGACATATGGTGAAGATAAAAGGGTATCATATGTTCATTGAATGTGAGTGCTGCAGAATGGAAGTTCAAGCCACAGCTTTGCCTTCAGGCTGTGTGTCTTGAATGGAGGGATGTAATGTTTAAACCACCAGAAGTATGATTCTTCAACCCATGTGATTTTATTATATAATGCCTAAAATCTAGGGTTTATGTACTGAGTTATAGAACAAAACTGAATTGCTAGAGACCTTTTAAGGTCCTCTGGGGTATAGCTACCTGCTTACTGATTTAAATCCAAAATGATAACTTAAGTATTTATTCACGTGGCAAATTACATCTGAAAGGCACAATCAGGACTGAAAAATTGCAAGAGAGCAAAGAGGAAGGGCACAAGGAAAGAGTTACTTCCTTTTATTACAGTATGGTGACTTTTCTTAAGATACCATTTCTCCATATATCATCCCTACTGACAACCAGTTGCTAAAAAGTCACTGAGGAGTATATAAAATACAAGCAAAGAGAATGATAGTGAGTAATAATGAGATAATGAGCAAAAATAACTGAGAAAGGTAAGTTATGCCATTACCTTAATTTTATTTTCATGGCTTCCTATGTAAGAAAGCTGGAGGAACTGCAGACTTACCACCAGAGAGGTAAAGGGAAGTCTTGATTTTCACTTAAGTGAAGGTTGTTATCTTTTGTCTTCCCTCTGAAGCCATCCATGACTAATGGCTTTGTCTGTGTACCATTTATTTAAAGTGCAGGCAAGTAAGAAGCTTGTGATATCAGCCTTTGCCTAAGGCCATATAACAAGCAAAAACACCATGTTACCCACATGTGACCACATATTCATATCTGAATGTGGAGTTTCCCCTTTTGTTCAGCAACTTTTTGTTTTCCCTGAATATTAAAAGTCTTTAAAAGCTTGTTGTATTGAAAGCTATTCTGTAACATATCAGCCTAAAATTTTCGTGTAAACTGTTGTTTTTAGTGTTGTTAACCAGTTGGTTGGGTTTTATAATTAATACCTCAAAACTGAAAGTGTTCATAAGTTTGAGTTAGGTCTTCTGCACTTTTAAACATACATCTAGAAAGTGTGCACGTGTAAGTTACTAATATCAAGACTGTTAAATGAAAAAGTTGCTAAATTCAAGTATTTCCTGATGTAATTGCAACAATCAATTGCTATTTAATGAACACTTAGAAGAAAAACTTTTACCCCCAAAAAGTAAAATGGAAGAGACTTATGTTTAAAAAAAACAAGTCAAGAAAGATATTAAGCCTATGTTTATGGTGATCACATTCACATTTACTCTTCCCTGCAGAGACCCAAGAGTGTTTTCATCACTAAGCCAAAGAGTCTTCTGGCTCGAATGCTAAAGCTGTCCTGAAAACCCTTGTAAACTCTGCCTAATTAACCTTACCTGTAAATGTTTCAGTGCATGGATTGATTCCTGCCAGCCGTTTGGAAGTGCCAAAATCTGATATCTTAACCACGCCACTGTAGGTGTTCACCAGAACATTGTCCCCCTGTGGTTTGGACAGGAGAGGGAAGGAGGGGAGGGAGGCAGCAAACAAGGAGGGGAGACAGATAAATACAAATTCTCAATCTCAATACTCCTTCAAGTTTGCACTTATCTTTGTAATATACCTTTCTACATAGCAATATTCCAGGAGCACCAGGAGAAGGAGTTGTTTATGCTTTCCTTTTGTTTTCAGCTTCTATGCAATCCTACCATAAATTCTGCTTCAGATTAGAGCAAAACTAACTGGAGTAAAGATAAAAGGCAAACAAGACACAAAAAGGAAAAGTTACCTTTATATCTCTGTGTACAATCTGGTTCTCATGGAGATATTTGAGTCCTTCCAGAATCTGCTTGGTGTAAAATTTAATTGTAGGTTCTTTCATTGGGCCCCACTTAGATCTTAAGAGAGCTGAGAGGCTGCCTATGAAAGTTTAATAAGAAAGTGTATCAAGATAATGAAATTTCAAAATTAACATGAAACAGGTAAGTCTGAATGAAGCCTTTGCTCAAAATCCTAATATAAAAGAAAAGCAGTACCTATGACAAAGCCAAATTCTTGCTAAAACACTCACAGAAAATAACTTGCTGCTGCTCTGGACAGGTTATTTCTTAGTTGCCATGTTAGGTTTTACTTCCACAACAAGAATAAAACTTCTGACAGAGCTGGATCCCTCACTTCACTGTAACAACTGCTGAGACTACAACTAGTACCATGTAGCCCTTAATGAAACAAGGACTAAAGGTAACACTGTACTGTGTTATACATTGTACTTCATGAACCACAGGTATAGGCAAAGACAAGCTGATTTTCTTGAGGCAAGGAGGGTAGAACCCAAAACTTAAAGAGCCTTCTCATTAAAAATGTGGGATCAATTTCTGGCAATATTCAGAGACAAGGAAAGTAAGTTCCTGAAAAAATCTCCTGAAGAGATGTTCAGAGTAGGCAAAAGGCCATCTACACATCCCCAATTCTAATAAAACTCATCTTTAAATAATACAAATATTTAAATCACGAGGCAAAGTTATTCTGCACAAAATAAACTAAGTACAGTATGTCTACCTAAGGCCAGAAAAGTTCAGCTAAAGGAACTTTGAGTTCACATCAACAGCTTTCTAAAGTAAAGTTTCATCAAAGAATCTTGCATAATCTCAACAGCTGATTCCTTTTTTAGACTGGCTACAGAGTTAAATATATCTAAATTGGTTCAGTAATATCTTGCCATTAGCAACTAATCACAGCACACTTTACTGTTCATATATGAACAGGAAACAACACCAGCTGACACTGTTAACAAGTGTGGGAAAACAAGTGGAAGTGTTGGTATAATGTTACCACATCTGCATGCATCATGCAGGTTAAAGTGTCTCAGCTGTCAGGTGAGAAGGTCACAAGGATTCAAAAACTAAATAATTTCCCTACATCCCTAAATGCCCTGGATGTATTTAATTATACTTTGAATGTTTGGACCTTTCTTAGAAAACTGGAACTTTTTCCCCATTTTTCTTACTTCTGTGTTTACTTTGCAAATTAAATTAAAGCAAAATTTAACACTCATTCTGACACATCCTTGACACTGAAGAGTAAAATAGCAAAATGAAAATGGAAACAACATAGAGAGGATTTCACATCCTCTTCCTCCACCAGAGAAGGCTGGAGAAGTGAAACTGGAAATTATGAGCAAGAAATACATCTCACTTTTATCTCTAATCTACCTAGGGATTAGCAGTCCTTTGTAGACAGTAGTTAAAAAATGGTACTTAATTGTTCTATCAGTGTTACTGCTCAAAGAGAAACTTACATTGCAAGTTCACCATTCAGACACTTGAGCTCAATGGACTATGCAGCTCCAACTCCACTATTCTGTAACACATGAGTATTTGAAACCAAATACTTTTAATAACTTCTCTCTAAGTTTAGAATTACTGCAGAAAGGGGAGAGGATACTGGGACCCACACTCTTCAAATATTCTCTTTCTATGAGAAAAATGACTTATACAGTTAACATCCCAACAGAAAAGCCATACAGAGTGCACAAACACATATCTATTGACTTTCAGTCAGCTTGGAGTCCCAAATGCTTTTCCTTTGGCAGACCAAACTCAGCACGATACAAACCTCCTGGCACCTGCTCCATAAAAATCTTAATGTATCCATTTTCTGAAACAGATCCAAGATACTGGACAATGTTCCGATGCTTTAAATATTTGTGCAGTGCTATCTCTTCATGAAGAGGTTGAGAATACCTATTAAAAAAACCAAAAAAGAACAACAACAAAAACAAAAAACCACAAACAAACAAAAAAAAACCCCACAAAAAAACCCAAGGACTATTTCATCATGCAGGAAAAGGTTCTGGGCTATGCTTAAATGCTAGTTTGACAACAGAATGGATTTTAGGGATACCACTCCAATTCTCAGCAAACATCTTGTCCATGATCTTAAAATGCAGCATGATTCACTGCCTATTCTGAAAAAGTACAGAGACAGATCTCAGAGGAACCTTGGTGGAGAAACATGTCCTCCAAGGATTTATATGTCTGTGTCAATACATTGCACTGTCTTTGACTCCAGAGCTCCTCTCATGCTTTTCATCCTCCCCCAAAAGAATACAAATGAGATACAATTGCATCCTAAAACCAAAGATATACATACAGATTATTAAACTGTCATACTTATGATATATAACATATATTTTCCCCAAAAAGAAGAAGCCTTTATTCTCAAAAAGGTACTTTTGCATAGTAGGAGGAAATAGTAATTGAATTTCAGTATATTGGGATTTTATAAACAAACCACACAGAAACATATGCTACAAAGAGCCAAGTTTTCAAAAAGCAACTGCATTTTTGTTCACAGTGTGTATATAACAATGAGCTAGGTCTTACCTGCTGTCTCTCTCAGGTATTTCTTTGATGGCTATACGGACCTGGTTGCTAAGGTCTCTTCCAGCATAAACTATTCCATAAGTACCTTTCCCTAGAACTACCCTGTCGCCATTCTCATCATAATCATATTCATACTGCAAGCAGAAAAGATAAACAGAGCAGCACAGAAATTGTTATCACTAACATTTGACATTAGAGAGACTTAACCCAGTTTAGCAGAGCACAGAGGAGTTGCTTCAGTGCAACCAGCAACCAGCAACCAGGACAACCAGCCTGGTGCTTTACACAACTTGTAAAATTTCCCTCTTACTTGCTTTGTAATACAATCTTCCTTAACTAACTTTGACAAAGATGCATTCATCCAAACAAGGAACATACCAATAAACCAAATTCAATGAAACAGTGCTGTCAAAAGAACCCATTCATGTATCATCTCTAAGAACTGCTGACAGAGCCTTCAGAACATGTAAATATATGGAACATGAGCTAAAATTTTGAAACCAGTGGTTTAATGAATAGATAAAAGTAACCAGACCATACAGTCACCCCAGGACATCCCCTCTCATTATGAGATTTTTCCAAAGGACAGAAAATAATATTCATCTTGTAAAAAGATTATTAAATATAATGGTGTTTTCCACTGCTGCTGAAATGTGTTGGGCCATATTTCCAGCTGAATAACTTGATGCTGGTTCACTGACTTCAGTAAAGATGCACGAATTTACACCACCTCATATAGTGACCTTGTGACACAACTCTCCTACCCTAAAGGAGTGAATGATGCTTAATGAAAGTGTACCCCAGACTCTATATAAAACCAAATTTCTTAGGGAATTTGGGTTGAACAGCACACCCATTACTCAAATCAGGAAACTTATAAAGGATGAAAGGAACTGGACAATTTCATAGTCTCAGATATTGTCAGGAGTACACAGATCTCCACTATTAACTTCCCACATCCAAGAGCATGTCTCACATGGGGAAACTGCAGGGTATTCTCTTTGGCCTCATGTGATTTCCTTATTGAAAAAACAAACAACAAAACTTTGTAAAATGGCTGTAACTACTGATTTTTCTGTCAATGATGAATTTTTCTGCAGTGTCCAATGTGACTCTCTGACACAGAATGCATCCTTGGAGTATTTCTTTCATGTGCCTTCCCAGTCCATATTGCAGCTCTGCTGCTGGAATGTCCATGTGTCACTGACACTCCTCCTCTTCACCTTGGTAAAGACAGCAAGTTTCATGCTGCTGTATGGAATGTGCTAAAGGAAACCAGTCTGTCGCTTATCCTAACAGCATATTCTGCTCAGTGGAACTAAACTGGAGCAAGCACAGCTTTAGCACAGCTCCATTTACTGCATTTCAGCACTTCACAGTTCACAACATAATCTTGTTACATGATAGGCATAACTGACCCAAAACGCCATATGCAAAATTTGTCAGGTTCTTTGGTAGGAGCACATCCAGCTTTCACAGCTATCACATGACATAAAACTCCAGAAAAAAGACAGCAGTCACATTGCAGAATTTAAGATTGACAGCAAACCCATCTGCAACACACTGGTCCTGAGCCAACCCTTTAATTACCGTTGAGAAACCTTCAGACTGGGTCCCATGATACACAAAAATCGTTAGGATTTAGAGTTCAGTGCTAGTTAGTAGACAGTTTAATAGACTTGTATATATTTAATGAAACTTTACATTTGCCTCTTCTAGTCCCAACAGCTACAAATATTGAATAAACCACTGTTGGTTGCCAAAAATCTGAATAAGTGACCAATGTCTGTGAAATCCAGCCAGTAGGTACAAGTAAACAAGTGTTCATATCTGACCTTCTGTAGGGCAGAGTGTTCTCCAGAATATCCTATTTGGGGTACAGTAGGTACTCTTAAAGTGATAGGAACATCTTCATATCAATATATGGAAGTGAATAACCCAAAGCTGAAGGAACTTCAATATTCACACTCCTTCATAATACTTGCTAACTGTAAAATTAGACTTCCATTTATATATAAAATATACAACCACTTGTGACAACACTCTTATAAGGATTCTGACTGAAATCAGATTTTATTCCCCCAGACTTTACAAGAGGTTTTTTCTTCTTCCTCAAACATAAACAGCTATTTTATTAACAGTAAGGACTGTTTTCTCTGTATTAGTGGACACCATCAGGATCACACAAAGCTGCATTCTCCTCATTTTCACTTCTTAAATGTAAGATCTCAAGCTGCAGAAAGGCATTAAGTATCTTTCTTCATTTATACACTAAACTAATTATTTCTTCCTTTCAGAAATCCTGGTTTTTGTTTTAGTGTCCTAACCTATGACAGTAAGTACAAGGTGACAACTGTGAAAACTTCAAGATAGGTAGAACGATACAGCTCAAAGATTTGAAATACATTTCTATAGTCACATCTCCATGTGTCATTCATTCATGCAGGATTGTTTCCTGCTATGCATTGTCAAGTGATTTTTTCAGTTTGGTTTTTAAAAGGCTCAAGCCATGATGAGCTCACATCCTCTGAGAGACTGTTATACAGCTGAACAGACTGTGTTGTGTGGAGATAGTCCTGCTATTAGCTGACTACATAATTATGTAATATAAAGATCTGCAGCTATAGCTAATACCCTGTCTGTACCAAGGCAGAGCCCTGAAGCTGTGTCAAGACCACAGATGGCTGTATTAAACTGGGCTTAACAGATGTGTAAATTTGTCCTTCTTGCTTGAGGAAAGAATTCTGTGGCCAAACAAACTCCAGTGCAAAACCTCATCTTTCCCACTATATGCAACTACATTTAACAGTACAGCAGAGAGCTCTTATATTTTCTTTTTCCTCCTCTAAAGCCTCAATTCCTACAAAAGCTCACTACCATGAAGAGCTGCTTGGAATTGTCAGTTTAAGAGAATTGCTGGAATGAGACACAGAAAGACGCCCAGGTCAAACAAGCCACAGGAGAGTTTTCATACTCATTAATTGGATTGATTAAATCTGCTTGTCCACAAATAAAACTTACAACCTACCTTCTATGGTGGCTTTTCAGATTTCAAAGCACATAAAAAGAAGAATAATAAATAGAGGGTATGTATTTAATGCTACAAATGTGGATATCTGCTATGAGTCGCTTTCTCTTAAGAAGACATGGATTCACCTATCCCAACCTGAGGCCACATGAAATGTGAATAATCCTTTCCAAGTTGGTGGTTTTTTCCTTTTTTCCTCTCTGTACTAATTATAAAGACAGCCTACAGCTACTGATTCCTAACATGGATGTTACAGGAATAAGAAAAAAGCTCAGTGTATTAACCTGATCCTAAATACCTATAATATCTCTGGGACAGAAGCCTGTCAAATGAAATTACCTGGAGTAGTAATGGTATCAGCTACCAGGTAGAAAAACTAAAGTACCTTTGTAATGGCTATTTCTTAGCATTTATTTAATATTTTATCTTTTTTATCCACTTGAGCCATCTGATACAGTTTACAGTAGTAACAGGCCTAATTAATAAAAAATGTGCATTTTTTCAAATGAATGCAAATCTCATGTACAAATAATTTTGAAAGAATTTATATTTCATATGCAATGAAGGTGTTTAAATGCTATTTATCTTCCTACTATACTGATAGGAAAGTGCAGGGAAGACTGAGAACAAGTTTCAGAGTTCTTAGATCTTTTCATCCTCAACATACCTCTAATGTATCTCCATCTATTTCTCCTTCTAGTTCCAAAGTACTGCCGACTGCATCAGACAAAATTTCTTTCACCAAACCACAGAATCTAAAAAAAAAAAAAATACATAGCTCAAGAGCAAAGAAGAATACCCTTTTGGAAGCAGACTAAACAGATTCTTGCAAGCTGGGCATTGCTTTCAAGCTGATAAACTGATTAGCACATTCACAGCTTTCTTTCATTACTGACTTTCTCCATATTTATCCCATTTTAAATGATGAAGAACATCGAACACACACTGAAAAGTCTCATTATTCATAAAATTATTTTATTTGCTGGAGCAGAACCCAATAGTAACTTGGTATTGCAACTGCATAGCAAAATCTTGATAGATTCAACTCAAATACCTCTTCAGTACATGTTTGGCTGCAAGTGTGATTACTCAGTATTTCAGAAAATCACGTTGTAGCTTTTTGTCAGGCATTCAGAAAGCCAAAAGTATAAAAAGTAGTAATGTGGCTAGAAGAACAGAGTTTTAAGTAACTTCTAGTTCTCTGGGGTGCAGATATTTAAGTACAAGAACATTTTTCCTGTAGTAACCTGACTGAGCCGAGAAATTTCTTACAGATTTTTTTTCCAAATTTTATAAGAAATGGGTAACAATTTAAAATCAATTGGTAATAAAAAAAAAAAAAATATTCATATTTCATTTAATAAATCTCTTTCACTTAATAACAGAGGCACATCTCTAGAACTGCCTCCTGTAGCACACTGAATACAGTATGAAGTTTCATGACACACAAATTGCACTGCCAAATTAAGGCTGAGGAGGTAACATTAATTTTGTGTTTCCTACCTTTTATGTAATGCACTCTTCAAAGCTAGTAATTTTCTTTAATCTGTGTTTATTCCATATAATACATTAGCAGTAATTGTTGCAAGAAACAGTGAATATACCATGACACTCCCAAACCTAAGTGTATTAACAACTCCCTCCTACATCAGTCAGAAGGTGTATTTGCAACTAACTAGCAGTCACAAAGCAGAATTTGGTCTGAAAAGATTTAGGCCTAAAATTCAGTTAGCCTGCTTACTTTTTAGAGACAATAGACCATCAGAAAATACTTAACTACAGCTACAATCAGTAACATGGATCTGTGACACAATGTAAATTAGAATTACTTGTTACACTTAGATACTCTTATTTAAAGCAAACTGAACAGACACACAAGGGAATCTGAAACAAAGTAGCACCTTACATGACAAAACCAAAATAAAAATAAGGTTACAGTTGTAATTTAGATTAAGAGGGTTAAGCCTTTTTTAGACATAAGGACTCATAGATAAACTAATCAGAATGGCACAGGAAGTACAATGGGTGCTCTAACACCTTAAGCATTAACAAGTTTACATTGCTTCTTCATCAAGAAAAAAATAAGTGGAGCAATAAATAATTTGTTTCTCAAGCAAAAATACTGGTTTTCAATCTTTACAAAATCAATTTTATTTAGGATATAGATGAGGCATGCAATACCCACACAAACTGAACTTACCTACTACATTGGTTTTCTGTAGAAAAGTAGATTTGAAAGTCATCATAGTTGTCATGGACATAAAGAAAACAACATCGCTCATCAAACTTGGAAATGCTGTAAAATTCACATTAGGAAAACGCTATTTTGGAGATAACTATTATAAGAAATAGGGCAATGAGGAGGGTTTTTAAATTATGAACACTTAAGAAACATCTTTTTTCACAGCTAATTATCTCAGAGTAGCAGTATGCAATTATATATATTTTCCTTACAACTAGGAGTTTTCAGCTTATATTCTATATATATTCTATATTCTTATATTCTATATTCTATAATCGTATCTCCATTGTGATAAATAAGCTGCTGCTTACTCTGGTAAAATACTAGTTTATCTAAGATGTATAGAGATTGCTTTGTTGGTCACCTCCATTTCTACTTCACACAATTCCATCAGACTCCTTGGTACCTGGTGACACCTCAATGGAAAGTGAATTGCTCTGACACTAATTTAGCTGTTCAGAAAACCTTTTCTTAAAGATTGAAAAGTACTTCAGATTTTTATAACTCCATTGTTCCTACAATAAAACTGAACTTGGAAGTACCAGCAGTGTAACAGATCCTTCTCAGTCTATACTTTTTATGGCCTTAAAACCAATAAACAAGTTTTGGTATGACCAGCATTTGCTCCAAATTGCAGCCATAATTCTGAAAAAGGGATTATTTATTGCATATCATGTCTTGCCAATGTCATAGATAACCCGTCTAAATGCACTGAGGCAAAAAGTGAAATGCCATAAAACACAGGATCAATATGAAAATAAATCTAAGAATTAACCTCTCACTCAAACCATTTGTACCTCAGTATTTCGCTACATTATCTCAAATTTTTAGGCTTCTTAAGGTATTTCTGTGCCTTAAGGTAATAAAATTTCTTAGATTCTTGCCTGATCTGTTCAGTCAAACTCTTCTATTTTGCTTATCTTCTGCTAAGCCAGTTACTTAAAATACACGACCAACTGATGTTGCCTGTTGAAGGATCACTAAAGGTTACATGGAAAATGTTCCAAAAAATTAGAATTTTGCCTGAAGACTTTTCTAGAAATATGTGAAAATAACACTAAGTCATTCTTTAGTTTCATTTGGTATAGAAATTTCCAGCCTAACAAGTCAGATGAGCGTGTATCTAATTTGAGAACTAAGAGACAAAGCAAGGTCTTCCTGGGGCAAATATAGAATAGACAAAACAGTATCTCAGCAACAATTCTGCATTACAAACATTGTCATGGATGGGGTATATAAGACAAACTAGTTAGTATAAGTGCAGTTTAAGAGTTTTGATAGTGTGTATTTCAACGGAAGACCACTTTTTTCCTTTAAATGAATGCAATTTCAAAAGTATAGTAATTTAGGGTTGTCACATACAAAGCAAATATCTAACTCCACTAAATTTAAAAAGGATTGCCTCTTTAAGCTTTGTAATGCAGTGATTTTTTTTAGACACTCAGCAGCGATTAAAAATCAAAGCAAATGAAATTAATTGCTTGCTTCCTTTTGATTAAAGTTATCTTTCTCAAAGATTAATTCTTGTGTATGATGTTGACTGAAGGTAATTAATGTGGTACAGAAACTTTATGCTGAATTATACTCAATCAGTTCCACAGACCTCAGTAATTCACATTGCATTGGCGTAATAGAATAAAATATCATGTAAAATTCATTTAAACCAAAGCTTGTTCTTTTTTGTTTTTTTTTTTTTTTTTTTTTTTTTTTTTTTTTTGAGAAGAAAAGATTGAAGTTATGATAGAATCTATGTCCAAATCCACAGTTTTAGGTTTTCAACTACCACTCACATTAGTCAGAGAAATACTTTTTCTCTGAGTTTACTTTCTTAGGCAAATCATACAAGCTCAGAGAAGGCAAATCTGGGACCTAAAACTTTAGGCACTCTGAGTCAAGATCAAAGCCTAGAAGCCCTCTCAGAGCTACAGAACCCATTAGTTATCAGATTAGTTATGAATTTCCTCTTGTACATGACTCAGGTTTGTCAAGCACTTAATCTTAGGCAGTCACAGAAGTGGAACCAAACAACAGTCACTTATTCCCTAGAAAGGTCAGATCCACCAGTGAACAGACTCAGGAGCTCAGAGAGAAGGCAGAAGCCCACCTGGTGTTCCCTGTACTTACAGTTCCTCTAGTGCTTAGCTGCAGCCTGCAAAATTCTGAGAGGAGATAAGTTTAATCTTCTTTTTTCGTCTCCTGGTGTTCTATCTCTCACACTTCTGGCAGCAAAGCAGCTCAACTTAATATACATAATCTACCTTCTAAATGTAGTCATATTTCTATCCTTTCAGTTCTCAGAACAATCCTGTCCTTTCTGACAATATTCTATAATATATTCTATAATATTTCTAAAATATTCTGATTTTGGTATTAATATTTGGATCCATTTACTTGTGACTAGTGTTCTCATTAATCTAAGCATCACAAAATGGAACTGTCTTAACTATTTAAAGGTTAGTCCTTGAGAAACTCCACTAGTCATCTACTTCCAGCTTAAAATACTTTTCTGTCCTTAGCAAAAACTACATTTATACTTCATTTATTACTTCTCTAACAATTCAAGTTTTAGCTAGCAGGTATTTAAATAAAGCCATAACAGAAGCATTTCTGAATTCCAAACAGAAAATAGATACCATGGTTTTCTTTACTTAAAGGAAAATAAAGACTTTTTTCACTTATGGAAGGAAGCAGGAAGTACTAAGGGCTCTTCCTTCCTTCTGCCCTCCATGTTTTTAAATGTAGAGATAGCAATAACTTCAATTACATTTATAAAAATCTACAAAAATCAGTTACATAATGTAAAACAAAGAAGTCTACCAGAGGATACAGACACCCAGTACTCCTCTCAGATCTGAGTGTTCCTATAAGAAATGTACAGCTCTGCCCATGCACAGAAAGGCAAACTCTTCTGTGACATTTCATGGCAGGTTGGACAGAACAAGCTTTTATAACAGGCCATTGAAAGAGAGAGATTTAAGGTAGATTTTCCACTTAAGGGAAATATAAAACATACACAAAAGGACACTGAACTGTTCACTGACAAACCAACCTTATTCCCCTAATGGAAGAAGCTGCAAAATTCCATTCATGAATCTGTTTCTGTAAAGAACAAAGGGATAAAATCAACCACAGTTTAACCTTGACTTGATATTGAAAACAAAGTCACAGCATGATAAGCAAAATAAAGGTTTTACAACATGCCTCTTTCTTTCTTTCTTCCCTCCCATATTTTGAAATAAAATTAATACATGGGTAAAAAACTTATACACACATTGCTATTTTACTCACTTGAGAAAAAATGAATACAAACGGCACAGGGTGGAAGCAAAGGCTGCATTTCCTCATTTAAATTAAAATTGAAGAATAAATTGTGCAGTTCAATTTACCAAACATTATTATGTTTTGATGCAAATATATCTATATTTTACATTAAACATGGAGCAGACTATGCCCTACTCTTATCTAGGCTCAAAAGGAAAGGCAAATTCACCTGTCTACCTAAGAGATCTTGAGCCAACAGCTTTGGCCTAGGGAGGAAAAACAGAGGAAGGACAGCCTGTATCTAGGACTGCAGCCCTCCATAAATCTAATTATAGCTAAGAGTAGGATCTTATTTAGCAATGTCAGATATGCACCAAAAATTTGTTCTATAAAAGTTGTGTCAGACACATTCGCCTGAATGTAAGTAGAACAATGTACTGGAAAAATCATTCAGAGATCCAGGTAATTATGTGGTTTTGTCCTGCTCCAACATTTTTCTTTTCCACACTTTGTCTCTCTACATTTTATATTCTCCATCTATGTTGTTCTAATATTAAGAAAGTGTGGAAAAACACATTGCAGATTTCAAGCCTTTCAATGTGAAACTGAAATTATTTCTCATTTTTAAGAGCCGACACTGTCCGTAACTGTGCCTACTCCTTTCTTAATCCCCTATGCCTTATCCAATAATCCAAGACACCAAATATTTTATTTCTTGACACTTACTTGTTACAGATTGCTATTTTTTCTAGTTTCTAATATTGCAATTGTAAAAGTCTAAAATGCCTAATATATTGAACACAATACTGGGCTTTATCTTTATGTATAATTTTTGACCTGCATCCTAATTAAAATCACAGAATTCTAATGAGAAATACTATGAGCAGACCAAAATAACCCATTCACTTCTAAAAGACATGGTCAAGATAAGTTAAATCTGAATCAAAACCACTTGATTTCTAATCAGTCACTCCTTTTACTTTCTCTGTAAAATATCAAGTTTCATATCTGCACAAAAGTAGCAAATTCTAAATTATTGTAAGGTGCTCCAAAATCTACATGTAAAAAATTACTTTATGTACAGTGAATCAGTTCATTTAACACACTTGCTGACAGCTTTACCATTTCAGGAGGAGAGACATGCCACAAAGACAGAGAGCTCTCATCTGCTTCATTGTTTATTGAAACATAGGCAGGCTGGTAGACTTTAGTTGGTTCTATCACCAAAACCTGAAGAGAGAGCATTTTTCCTTAATAAACCAGTAGCTAATACACTAAAGTATCTTCAGATGCTCACATATAGACAAAAGCTAATTTTGAAGTAAGGCCAAAAATATTTTCAAGGGAGACAGGAGGGCAAGCCAAGGCAGGAAAAGTCTGTGTTCTTATGAACAACAGAACAGCATTATCACTTGTTATAGGAAACATACAAGCTTTTAGGCTAGTGGGTTAATTTTTTTATAGCATAAAGATTAAGAGAGTACAGGAGTTTGGATCGTGCAGTGAAATAAAAGGCAGTTAAGTTTTTAAGTATTATGTTTAGAGTTATCCAATTCTTGTAATATCCTATCCAGAAACATAAAACATATAAAACTTGTTTGGACATGTCTTACTGGAAATCTCAGTCCATTAGTTGTTTCTTTCGTTGCCTCAAAAATTATATCTAGCCAGAAAGTCAATCTTTCTTGTTTAGGAGAATGTTCTATGGTGAGCTTCTTGAAACGCTGAATTAACATCAGATTCTGAACTAATGATTTCAAGTACCTAGAATGTATTGAATTACTGAGTTAACAAAGAGAAAACAAAATTTGACCAGATTCTAAAACCACTTAGACATCCAAAATGAGATGTGTTTTAAAAGCTACCACTATGGAAATGGTAGTGCTGATTTTTACAGATTTCTGGAAAGAATAGCAAGTTTAGACAAAGCCTGAAGTCATAAGCTCACATGGATTTTCATGAACAATAGCTCTTTACAAATGAGTATATTTACACAAGTAGTTACATGGGGATTAGACAGGATATGATGAGCTAGAAGATGGTGGGGGAGGAAAGCAGCAGCTAGCTAAACTGAAAACAATGGTTTCACAATCTCTTCACAATTGCTTCACAAGGAATCATTACTAATATCTAAATTCCTTCTTATAAAATACGTGCTTCAATGGGATATAACCTGAAAATGTTGGGTAACAATTTCTCACCTCCCCACTTCCTTCTCATAACAAAAGAATAGAGCATAAAGTCAGAGTTGCAAACAATCTAAGATGGCAAAATCCAGTTAAGTTATCCACATGATTTTTTAAATTTGTGCATTTCCCCATAGTTCAGTACTTGAGCAACAGCCTTCTACCACATACCACACTGGGGGTTTCAGCTTAAAAAGCTTCTCTGCTGCTTGTACTGCTTTACCAACATCATTTGCCAGCATGCTCACACTGAAGAACTGTCCCACATCCCAGTAATTGTTCATTTTTTCTAGGCTTCCTTTTCTTCCCAATAAACTGTTTAACCGTACACCTGTAAAATTTCAATTAGAAACCACAATTTTCTATCAGTAAAACACTCTTTTGTGTTTTTTACTGGTATGTTGATCAGTAACAGACTAATTTAAGACTTTATTAAGCATTACTGATGAAAATAAAGAGGAATAAGATTTTCCCAGAAAACAACATTGCACAATACAGAGGCAGGATCTGCAAATCACCCCCAGTACAGTTCAGAAAGCAGAACTTTTACTACACAGTGCTGAAAAACCTCTTTTGCTTCCTGTCTGGGCCATCTGCCTCCTGATTCTCAATGAAAGATGCACAGATCTATGTCCTCATCTGTATTTACTGCAAGAGATCCATGGCTAGAGGTTCACACAAATCCACCCCAGAGCAGGGTCAGAAGAATGACTTAAAGCCACTTTTGCATTCTTAACATTTACAGCTCAAATACGCATTTCAGACAAGACCAGATTCCAAACATAATGTTCAGCTATCATCTCCCTAGGAAGACCTGCATATCTGTTTCTATTATGGGATTTTGTTGTAAATGTAAAGTGATGCGTTTTATTTAGCACATACATGGAAGATGTGATTGACTCAAGGTAGACAACAAGTAACTATCCTGGGAGATCCTTCAAGACAATACTTCCTGTGGATCTCACAACTCAGTGCCAACAGAAACCATATGGATCCTTTCCTGGCATTCCTGATGAGAATAGGGCCACAAGGTCTCTTCCTGTCTTTGTGCCCTGCTGGCTCTGCAATGGGATAATCTCTGTGGTGCAGTAAAGGCAGCATACAGATGGTGCTGAAGTTGGTCCTTTGTTGTTCTCCCATCTCTGGGGCCCTTTAGACAGGCCATGTTACCCAAAGGTAACATGTTCCAAGGCAGTCAGAAGGAAAATGTGCCTTTGAGATCCTTGTGCTTTCGGCTGCCATCCAGGACCCACCACAAAAAAGCCTGAACCACCTTTCTGTCTATGCAACCCATCACTGTAAGTATTTTGTTGTCTTCATAGAAAGAGAGGCAGAAAACTTGTCTGTGGCACTGTGTGGCTATTTACCTATTTTTCTGAGTTCCATTGAGCTTTCAAACTGTTGTCCTGCAACAAGCAGCAAAACTGCAAGGTTAATTCCAGAATATAGAGTTGGCTGGAGTTCAAATCCTTTGCGATACCTGTAGAGAAGAGTCAAGAACTCACATCTCATTGTTTAGAAGAACTGAAATATTGCAAAGTTTTCATAGGTATTTTAAGCTATTGATTTACTGTGAGGATTATATATGGCTAGTTGGCACCAATGGCCCTAAACTTTTCGTTTTAAAGCTTCATATTCATTAAAGATAACTGAGACACAGCTGATACAGGCTGAATGCCTGTCATCAGCTGGTGCAGTATCAAGAGATCCACCTGAAGCTTGCAAGTTCACTGCTACCCATCCATGTTTCATGGGGGGGAAAAGAGAGGTGGTGGGGGAGAATATTTCACAATTAACAGTTCAAACCCACACTGCTAAAATTATTGTACTCAGAACTATGACTATACAAGCATTTTTATATGAACAGTGTGTTAGTGAGAGCTTGTGTGCTAATGCATGCCTTAATGTCTTAAGAAAATTTATAACACAATTTATCATTATTTTTCCTTATATGCATTTCCTTATATGCATTTTCTTATATGCATTTCCTGGCAGTCCAGCATGGAAAACATCCTTCTGCAAAGGACTAACAACTCCATAATCTCACTTGTATTTCATTTTGGCCTTGAGACACATTAATTATATATTTCCCCAACAAAGACACAGGTTAATCAACATTCCTCCCAATAAAGCTCATCATGCAATTTCCAAGAGAGTTTATAAAGAGAAGCAAGGAAATACATATACAAAGATCTGATGCTCAGTAAACCACCTATTCAAACAGGACTCTGAAAAACAGAGATAAGTAGAGCAACTGATCTTCTAATTCTTATGGCCCTACTTCTCATATCCAGAAGTAAAAAGTCTGAAAATGTTTTCAGACAGATTTTTGGTGCTGTTATTTTTTTTTTTCTGTTACCATTCAATGGAATGATCTCGACTATTGGTATCTTTACAGTCAGAATCAAGAAACATATCCTTGTAGATCCTCCCACATAAGCAAAACATGTCTGGAGCAGGGTGATCACATGTCTGCAGGACTTGAAGCATAACTTGTAGTGCCTTCTCTCTGTCACCTGCATTATTTCTTCTGAAATCAAATGCAGAGAATAAAATAAATTAGTTCAGACCTGAAACAGTAACTGCAAGATGGGAGAAAACCAGTATCCCTCCTCTATCTCACAATCCATCCATCATTACTATACACGCACTTGACTTTATTTAGACCCATGCATGATTGTTGCATGACTGATAAAACCCAAATTCACTCTCCTATCATTGGTATCTACTTGTTGCTCACATAAGAAATGATGCAAACCCAGAACTCCTCTATGATAAAAATCTGCCACTTAACTTGATTCCTTCCTGTGTACACAAACACACTCTGCCCATCCTGCAATGAGAAAGAAGTGCTTGTTTAGTGTTCACTCCTGACAACACTTAACAAAAATGGCCATTTTCTGTATTCAGTGTGACTGATCATTCAGCTATGTCCAAGAATTGTAAATGTGAATCTAGAGGATCCAGAAACAATACCAGGAAAAACCAACTAATTGCAGGAGAAGTCAGGTCAATCCAATCTTACCCAAAAGAATGACAGAGCTCTATATGTAGCCTTTGAACAGCAACAAGAAGAAAAGGAAAATATTGAATTGTACTTCTTAATGAAAATTCTTCAGATTAGAAAAAGATTTGGAAAACAAACAGCTGTGATATGGCATAGTTTGACAAATATTTAACAATTGTGTTAATAAGAAAACAGTGATTAAATAACATTTCCATTTCTTCTTATTATTAAACAATCAGAATTTTTGCCTCCATTTACCTTTCTGTTTTTCTAAGTTTAGAATTCAATATTTACTGCAAAAACTCATTTAGAACAAATAACAATGTCTATTTGCAAAAGTAATGCAAACACAGATTAAGAGTCTAATAGCCTTTTCAACACTTTTTTTCATCACCAGAGAGATTTAAAATATTTGCCAACCTCTTTTTGGAACTGTTTATAATTTTCCAATCCCCACCTAGTTATCCATGAACAGGCCCACAAGGACTATGACTACTTTGTCAGCAATACCAGTAGCAGATAATGCTTTCTGGTAAATTTATTACTTGCATGCCCCAAAAGGATTAATATTTAGTGTAAAGGTCCTCTGCTCCTTAGGTAACAAGCTGATGCAATAAGACCAGTAACAACACATTTGTAGCAAAATTCAGACTTCTGTGCATGTTAGGTGATGGAGAACATCTAATAAGATTAAACAGATTTGTAGTTGGTTGTGAAGGCTTTATCTTGCCTTTGATGTCTGCACTGCAGAGCATAAACTTTCACCACAAGTACTCAAATATTTTTAAAGCATTTTTTTCTTCAGATTAACTGCTCTGAAACAAATACTGGTCTTCTCTAATGATCTCACAAGGAGAAAGTTAGGATCTCTTTTCAGTTTTATAAGAAATAAACAGGAGGTAAAAACTGTGGGGTAAATCCATGGCACAGGTCAGCTTGCTCTAACCAAACCTCTTTTGAACAAACCAGACTCTTTCACTAGGAGTACCTAAGTTTCACTGCTGTTAACATTAAAGCACAGAAAATTGAGTAAACAGAGCTTAGAACAAAATTAAGCCCTAAAATTCAAGTCCAGCAATTCCCTGGTATTGTATATTGTGATCACAAAGCTGGCATGTGTTCTGAGCTCTTCCTGAAACCACAAGAAATGCACAACTAGATCCCAGTGTGGAGCACTTTAGCATGGAAACAGAAAATCTAAAAATCACTGCTTTCCCAAGTCTGTGTTGTGTGAAAAAAGGATATTTATTAATGTTAACATAAAGAGGTGTTGGGTACTGACTGAAAAAAAAGTGCAACTAAAGAAAAAATAAATGAACAAAGCAAGACACTGCTTAAAATGGGATATTGTGCAGATTAACATTTCTGGTCAACAAAGGATGAACCTGTACACACCAAATACAACAATAGGAGAGCATTACAAAGGACCAAGCCCTAAATAAATACTGTAGTAGAGAACTTGAAATGAAAGATGCCTCTCTCTTATAATAAAAGGAAAAAATATGGTTAAAAATAATTAAATGCAACAAAATTTAGCACATGACAAGTATACACTTATCTAACAGGGTGTAATTAAACAATAATCAGTTTAGGTATCTTTATATTTGACCCTGTTTTTCACTGCAGCAGAATTCAATGCCCATTGGATAATACAGAACCCACACATCAATTACAATAATTTACAAATTTAGGAAGTTACTACCTTCTAAATCCCAAAAGAAGAGGGCAAACAAAGAAAGAAACGCAAACAACCTGAAAGATCACATAAGCTACAAGCAAGTTCTCTGAAGTGAGTATGAAAATATTGTGTTGGATAATAGGCAGAACCTGTTGTGCTTGACCGAGACAGATTTTCAATTCTTGTTTCAGATCCCACACTTTGTCAGGTCTGCATGCCTGACAGCTCATAATTTGTTCAAGGTGCCTTGAAACAGCTCTGTGGTGTTATCAATAAAGTAGAAGAGATTACCTTAAAACCTTAAGGCTTAGCACTGACTTCTATTTTTTTTTAAATCAATCTCAACTATGTCAGCTTCCCCATGCTCTCCAGCACCCACTTATAGCCACACAAGAACAATCACAAAAAAAACATGCCATAAAGGACTGCTGGAGGTCATCTAATAGAATCTCCCTCCCACAGCAGGTCCATAGCCCAACACTAGACCATGGCAGCCTTGGCTGTGTCTGGAAAACTGAATCTATTATATCTCCTGGGGTGGAGATGCCACAGCCTCTCTGAACTGAAAGTATTTCAGGGAAAGCTGAAATACTGCATATGATGACACGCAGGCATGAGAAGGAAGGCAAAAAATGTTCTTTTTATGGGTTAACTTGGTGCACCAGGTGAGATTTGCAAAGTATATCCCCTGAATATGAAGCTTTAGAAGCCAGAGCAGAATCCCAACAGGCTGCTACAGAAAGGACCCTACCAGGTAATTTCACTGCTCCATGGTGGTTACAGACCATCTTGCACTGAAATACAATCCCTCATGGTATCACACAAGTCACTTTTAGGAATGATATAGGATTTTGAAACAGGCATTTTTCAATGGTGCTCTTCAATACACAATCTGTTAGACTCTCCACATCTGGGAGAAAATATGTTCTGCCTTCAAGAAATTTGCATACACACTCAGTGAAAATATGAGCTACTCTTCATAATTTTTCTAGGTTTGAGGGGCATCAGAATAACTACTCACAATCTGAAAATTCTTTCAAAATACAGTTTTAATGATCAGTGAGGTAAAAAAAAGGAGTATGACTACAATTTATTAGAAACTGTATTAAAAAAAACCCCACAGGAAAGTGTTTCATAAAGCTATTTTTTTCCTTTACTGGTTTCTTTGTTAGCACATTTTAATCCTCTTATTGCAAACTTTACCTGGTGAAAACTTGCAGAGAAACTAAACTGAGAAAATCAATCTACATTACCTGAACATGACAGCAGCAGAAACTGCTTCCAGTTAAGAAAGAGATCTGTGATTTACTTTCAAAAACTAGGGCAATTATGAAAATATCCTAGTGCTCAATATAACACTGCCAAGTTTCCCAAAGCACAATGCTAGGAATTAAAAGGAAATGAACAAGGAATAATAACTAGAAACAAAAATCATGATGTCTTTTACAAATAACCAACACATTAATCTTCAGTACTGTGTACAGTTTTAAGCTTTATTTAAAAAGGAAACTAAACTATTAGGACTAGGAAAGAAAAAATCCAAATTAAGGGAATGATTAATGACATGGAATAGTTTCTGTATGAAGAAATTTTCAATAAACTAAGATTTTTCAAACAGAAATGGCTATATACAAATTCTTTTTCTTAAAACAAAAGTTGTCCTGGCAGGGCACCTTTACAGCCTCTAATCACTTCCTTGAAATTCGTGCCAGTGTTCTGCTGCCAGTTTAGTTTTTCCTGACAGCTTGTATCCTCCAGAAACTGCTGGCTAATTCACTTGCCAATTTGCTAGCTTGCTCACTGCAGTTTTGCCACATGATTTATCTCTCTGCTGACCCTGCTATGTTTCCTCAATCACAGATGCAGTCTTCTCACTTCCCTGGTCTGCACAAGCCTATTGCATCTGTGTCCTTGTCTTATCCACCTATTCACTCTACCTCTCTGAGTTACTCTGTAGGGCAAAAAACTCCTATCACAGCATCTCACCTGGAATAACACCTAGAACACAGTAAAAAAAAGGTTTTTTTTCCTTTCTCTTGGATATCATAGCTCCTTTCTTGCTCACCAAATCAATCCCTTGATGGCGAATCCTTCATTACACTCCAGTTTTTATAAGGAGGCCTAGTTTTAAGTATTCCTAAACCAAAAAAAATCTTCCTACTTCACAGACTGGTTTTACCAGCTTTAAAGAACTGGCATGGTTACAGAGCCAGAACTACACTCAGTGAACCAGGCCTTTCCCCAACAAAGTTAACAGGACCAGCATGAATTTCACTGAGACAAAATTAGCTCACTCTGTAGGTAATAGGTGGTGTAATCTTCTTTTTTTCCTCAGCTTTTTGTTTTCATCTAGACAGATGGAGAAGACTATATATGACAAAAAACTCTTGTATTAATGGAAAGCATTTTCTCAAGGGAATCCACATTTGGCTTCCTTTTTGTTTCATGTCTTAATGACTCCATAGCAGATGATCTGAACTACCACTAACTGTACAGACACCTACAGCAAAAACATTCTTAAAAATTCTTAATTACTAAGAAATATGGGAACTCATTTTAATTAAAATTAGTACACTTGTATTCTCACTTAAAACCAAAAACTAATTTTTTAGTTAATTTGGCTTTAGAATCTTCAATACTTGAAACAGTGAATGAGAAGGACAAGACCCTAAATTAGGCTTTGACAAGAATTAAATTTGCAGGCCTCCAGACAGATATGACAAAGAAAAAAACTAGCTTTTTCCCCTCCTCATTTACACTTCAGGTACTTCATGAAATCCAAGCATATAAAATGAGGAGGCCTACAATATGTTTTTTTACTAAATTTGAGTAATCACAGAACAGAACATTTTAAATATCCCAGTGCTTATCAATGGGAACAATTTCCTGTGGCTACTATTATTCACAATTACTAGTATTATTCACAATTACTAGTGATTTTCTACTTGCACCCTATTACACCCTTCACTTGTTAATTGCCTTCTTTTATTATGGTACTGGAATATGTTGCTTGTTAGAACACAGCATGCTGAGTTAAATAATAGTGACTACAGCTGTCCTCATCTTTAATATAAAGGAAGAGAGAAGTGCCCTGGAAAGAGACTAACATTTTTACAGCTCTGGCCTTATGCCAGGACTGGGTTTGGTTTTAAAGTCTACTCTGTTTTGAACAGAATTTGGCATGTCCTTAAGCCTCTTTGTAAGCTTTCAGGACATTATAACTCCAGTCCTGGTAAATAAGACCAATTAGAAAATTGTCCTTACACAGTGCATGCCTCCCAGGCAAGGTGTACCCATGGACTGAAACAAACAGCCATCCACATCTGGAACACCCAGCCCTCAACTGCACAGCATCTTACTTCATACTGCAGCTGTGAATACAAATATTGAAAATACTCATGTTGCACATTTGGACTGAATATATACCTGAAGATGTCTAAATTAAGATACAATTAGACTTACATCTCAGCTAGGAGGCAACAAGGAACAATGTCTTAAACCAGCGCATACAGAGGAGAGCACTCTCTTCTCTGTTCCTATGTTACATCCAAATTACTCAGCTTAAGATACTGGAAAAGCAACAACCCTTTGCTCCCTAGGACTTCTAAATAAGCATCTTGGGATGGTGATATATTCACATTGCCCAGGCTTGGAAACAAGCACAAGCAAATATCCATTGTTAGCCCCTGATAATAGACATGAGAGCTGACAAATCCGAGATGCTCTCAATTCTGCTCTGAAACAGCAATCAGAGAGGAAGACAGCAAACTGGAGAGGGGCTGTGCTTAAACACCTGCCATATGAATTAGGGCTCCAGAAACCAGCATGACAGTGTCTGCCTGCCCCACATATGACACTAAGTGCCTTAGTACCTGTCTGCACAGCACCCAGCAGTGAGCCCCAGGCTTGCTTTCCTTCTGACCCAAGGCAGGTCAGACCCATGCTAGCTCTGAGGCAGAGGACATGCAGTTAGGCTGGAATGGTGCAGAATCTAAAGTAAAACATTCCTGTCTCTTGCCTAACTTGTTAACCTGGAGCTACACACGACTGTGCTTCAGACTGGGCTTGTGTCTACCTGCTGAAGCAGCCGAGCCCTGAGGTGCCCAGAAACAGCCCTGCAGCCCTTCCTGCCACAGCACTGGCTCTGTGCAGCACGAGAATAGCTCTGCCCTGACAATGCAAGAGACACTAACGGCCAAGAGAACTCAGTAACAGAGTCCAAGAGGAAGTAAACTAATTACCCTCTCTGTAGCACAGTTCTAGCATATTTTTTTATGAAATTAAGCAGACATTAAAATTCTGCAGGGTCAGATATTCTTACAGCTGCTAATTCTGTTCTGCATATGATGCATTTTTTTCCTGGTGGGCTCAATCAGCTGTACCAGGCAACATTAATACTGTTCTGTATGTTGAAATTAATAGAATATGAATTGGAAATATAGTTCTTTATTTTTAAAGATAGGTTCTGACAGAAATCACTAAAAATAATTTAGTTTTAAACTAGACAAAATTAGAGATTCAAAAATTTCATGGAACTAAGATACGAAATGCAACATTTTAGGGGTTATTTGGAACTAAGTGGACTTGTTCAAAAAATATGTAATTCTCAGCTTTTGAGTTTTGTCCATCATTTTGTTTGAAGAAGGCCAAAAATTCTGTAGATGCTAAATTCTGCATTCTTACCAACGAAAAACCAGCCATTTATTTCTGAAAAACCTTTTCTATACAAATGTTTAAATTGTTCCCAGAAGAAAAGAAGGAGAGTCATAC
Source organism: Muscicapa striata striata (assembly GCA_030060385.1). Classification (NCBI taxonomy): domain Eukaryota; kingdom Metazoa; phylum Chordata; class Aves; order Passeriformes; family Muscicapidae; genus Muscicapa; species Muscicapa striata. Next base: position 5,190,835 of record JAREIS010000031.1, read on the forward strand.
TGGTTTGGGATAATAATCGATTTAATGAAAGCTGTGGACAGGGAAGGCAAGTTCACGAGCAATTAATTTTATCTTGTCTTTCCAGGGTGCTATTGGCATTGTCAAAACAGATGATTTAATGGCATGGATTTCACATGTTGCTAAAAATAAAAAGAATTTGAAGACCAAGACAGTAAAGGATCTTGCCAATTTTGTTGCACATGTAAATGAAAAAGTTTTAAAAACTGATTATATGAAGACAACCCATGACTCTAGCATTTTTCTTACTGGCAAATTTAAACATTTTGAGTCAAATTCCTGAATATTTTTTTTTAAAGTTCTGAAAAATTTGGCTAAATCCACATGCAGTCTTTTTCTGAGCAATAGTTTAATATTTACTCGTGTCTGATGAAACTGTCAGATAGGACCAGACTTTTTATCATTTTCCTGAAAATGCCATAGGAACTGCATTTTCAGATCTATTATTAAGTTCTTAATCTCTTTGATTTATGCCATCCTGGTGCTGTCCAATGCTAATTTTTAGTTAGTTTGTAGGTCACAAACTTTAATAGTTCGTAGATTGCATCTAGCCAGTTTCTTTTATTATTACATGTGTTTTCAATTGCATAAGATCTATTTTCTCTGACAATCTTCATGCAAATTATTTAGAAACAAAGTAATTATGATACATATGTATCACAAAAATCTGTACCTAACTAGAAGAATTCAATAATATTTCAGTGTTTCCTAAAGTAATGATGTGCCTGCAGGTCCTGATGACCATCGAGCCTTCCAAGGAAACTCTATCCTGAATGTGTATTTATGGATTAAGCAGTGCTTGTTACCTATTACTTTAATAAATCACTCATAACTCTATCACACTAAACTTTGGAAGACATTCAGAATAATCAGTGACTCAGATTAAACAATCTCAGACTGATCAAGAACCCCTTGGTATCGCTGGAGTCTTTTGCAGTTAGTCAGGTAGCCTTTGGAACTGATCCACTCACTCCTGATTGTTGACAAAACAATGGTTGTTGGAAAACAACAATTTCAAAAGTTACAAACTGTCCTGCTGCACAGTAAGTATGAGATTAAGGAGAGATGACTGTGATGAATATCAATGTGTGCAGAAAGGGAGGGGAATTTGATGTTATCTGCACTCTAAATTTATATAGAAGTCCATATGGAACAGCAATACAATGAAACAACTTCAATCAATCATCCTTACCGATTCAATGCAAAAGCATAATGAAACTTAATGTTGTGTTGATCAGCCAGATCACAGGTAGGAAGCATTTCTAGTGTTTCTACCAGCTTCACCATAGCATCATAGTCCTGGTATGAAGTTAAAAATAAAAAAAAAAAAAAGGATTGAAGTAGAATAAAGTGAAAGGAGGAAAGCATCACTAAGCTAAAATATATCATGATCACTAGGCAGTTTCTCAGGTGACTGTTCCTAAGAGTCAGAGAAAGGCTGTGCAGGAACACACAGGGATTTTGTCTATCCATGTCAGTGCTTGCCTCTTCCTCACCACAATGCCCAAACTACTGAATCCCTGCAGCCAGTTTGACTGATTACACTCCCAGCACCAGAAGAAGGGATGACAAGTCTGGCTTTTCCAGGCCTTATTATGATCTTCTGATGAATGACACCTCACCAGCTCACCATGGACTCGACCACAGCTCTCTCTGAAGTACATCAGCCACTTGTGCACTCATTTTGGTTTCTCAGGGCTAACCCACATCTACAGTGCTGAAGAGGTCAGCTTACTGACATTTCAAAGGCCCTTGTGTTACTTAATCTTTTTGTTCAAAACAAGTTTTGAGACAAGTGCATTTCTAAAGGAAGACCTTTCATGATCACCAGAGCTGATCCAAATGAATAAAGTGCTGAAGGAAGACATGCATTTCAGAATGGAAAGTTTGGTAATGAAGGATGCTCTCACAACCCATTTATACACAAGAAATAACCAACTTAGCTCCTGATGGGAAAAAATTCTATGGAATGGTTGAAATTATATTTGAAAATGGATGTTAAATATGCAGACTGTCAATTTGGAAAGACAGCACACAGGCTGTGTTTTAGCAAAAGCAGAACTTATTTTAAAAAATAAAAACAAGCAAAAAGGCTAAGTTATATTTAAAAAGCAAATTAACATTTCTTTGAATTACAGGTCTCAATTTTGGCATCTCTAGCCAATACAATGGTCATAACAAATGCACTTTCTTAATTTCTAAATATATTTAACTTTATGGGGGAGAGGGAGAAAAGGTAGGGGAGAGGAGGGCAAAGCAAGCATCTAGATTCAGTAGGGATTTTTGCTTTTTTCTTTTAAGAAGGTTAAAAATTATTAAAAACAAAGGGAGAGACCTCGGGAAGACACCTAATCTGAGTCTCTTGTTCACAGGAAAAATAAATAAGAGTCTATATCCCTTTAAACTGCCCAGCAGACAAGCCAAACTTAAACAATGTAACAATTGTACCCATTTAGTGTCAGTCAGCTTTGAATCACTGCTTAACAAACAATGAAGCACAGGAGAACAAACAGGAGCCAAAATTGCATGGTAAAATAATCACCTTAGTCTTTCAGCACACACCTGAATATCTCTGTAAGAAAGAAGCAGGTTTATGATAATGTCAGAGGTCAGAACTTCCGTATTATCCATACGAAGCTTAATCCTGGCCAGCTCCTTAGCCAGTTCATCTCCTTGGTACTTCTCTCTAGCTTTTCTAATGTCATTTAGCAGTGTTTCTTTATAATAGGCACTAAAGAAATAAAAGTTAGACATAGGGGAAGAAGGCTGTTAGACATTTCTTAAGAAACATGGCTATGCTTCTAATAAAAAGTCTAATTTCTAATAAAAAGTATCATTTCCTCAAAGTGAGGTTCACATCAAATGTTTCCATATTTTTTAATAACTACTTACAGATATTAGACCTTGCCCCACCTCAGACTGTAGGGCTATGTATCAACATGCTTATATCCAGGATTGTGAGACAATTTTACCAACACAGGAAAACTGGAGCATTTCTTAGCCTCATTACTGACCCTGACAGATGTGGTACTTTGTATCATAAAGAAGGCAGCATCTGGGATAATAAATTGACACAGAGAAGAAACACCAGTGTGATGTAAAGAGGTGGTATACTATTTTATCATGAAAGATGGAAGGAGACTTTCAAGCACAGAAACTAAAAGAAAAACAAGCCAACAAAAGCTGATTTAGTTGTAATCTTTGATGAACATAATACATAATGTGGGTCTCAGTAAAAGCCTTACTAACATCAGTGCACAATCCAGCATCAGCACTTTTATAAATTGAAAAATAATATAAATATTGCCAACATGACAAGTATGAATGGCCTGAACCACCTACTTAGGGGTAAATTTATCCTAGAGAAGGTTATGGAATCTCTAGTTTGGAACTTAGCAGGTGTCACCTGACAGATACTCCAGTGCATACAGTTCCTTTCTTTACAAATGAGCCTTTCCAAGTATTAAAACTTGCTTAGCATAAGCCCTACACATAAGTTCTCTGTCTCATACACATTATAATCAAAGCAGCAAGGTCACAGTAAGCACTACTGGCAAGCACAGCCTCATACAGTGCAAGCACAGAAATGAGGCTGGGAAGCAGGTATGGACATTTAAGGTGGGATCAAGACTGCCCAATAATCCCCAAAGACCTCAAACCATTTTCCAGAAAGATCTACAAGAACAGAATTGCACATAACTAATTTTCATACACAGTGAGAAGCTGATCTCCAGAGTGGGGGAAAACTTACCTGTAAAAAAGGTACCCAAAAAAATTCCAGAGAGCTTGCTCTGCATATGCATCCCAGGAGCATGGAAACCCCAGCTGGACTGACACTGGAGCCAGGATGGGTGATCTCTCTTTCTTTCTTTCCTCCTCTCTGCCCCTCTTTAATTTATCTCTTTCTCTCTTCCCTTTCACCCTATGATCTTTATACAAAACCCTCTGCTGCACCTTACACTAGGAGGTCAGGGACTAAAACACCAATTTCCATGCCAAGCGTGTAGTTTACTAATAAAACTTTGCAAACTTTTGCAGACCCTCTGACTTTTGTAATTCCTTTCAACCACAAGCATCCAGGAATCTTGAGTGGTCCCTTCCCCTTCAGGGAAGGATGTTACAGGAGGGTCATCCATGGGATGGGATGATTCTGGGATTGCAATTCTCCCCATTGCCAGGATGGGACCACAAAAGGAAAGTAGTTTTTTAGGCAAGCCTTTCATTTGGGTGGGATGGCAAAGGGGAAACAAAGAAAGCTGAGGGCCCTTGGTGCTACCTCATGCTTCAGACATTAAGAAGATTAAAAACCAGAAACTCAGTCTGAGTGTTTTCCAGAAATATAGACAAAACGGCTGCAGAATACAGGGTGAGCAACTGAGAAAGAAAGACCTCCTTCTCCAGCCCCTGTTCTCAAAACTCCAACAGTCCCTTGTAGAAATGGCTAAGCGTATCATGTTTATTACGTGATATCAGAAGATTAATATTTAAAAATTGAAACAAATCATGAAAATCATAAGTGAATGCCAATTTCTACCATGTATATATTTTATCTGATGACAGAAAAGGACAGTTTTTGGCTTTGAATTCTACAAAGAAACTCTGAGCTTAGCTCCCATCTTAGCTGTGACCCTCTGCACAGTAATTTAAACTTATGTACTTTATCTTACCCATGGACTCCCCTTGCTTTTTGGAAAGTAACTATAAAGCAAACTCCAGAACAACACAATTAGGTAACTGCAACAACTGCAGGCCAGGAATACAAAAAGGAATAAAATTGACAGCTTCTTTTAACACTATATTAAGTGCAAAGAAAAAAAAAAAATTACAAATCAATGTTACTAGAAGTTCCGCATCTCATTTTTTCATATTATCAGAAAGAGACTATCAAAGTTCTGGAATTGTATGTGTTGCAACATTACCATGATGTAACATGGACATCCTTGAGAAGGCTGAGAAACTTGTCCACCAGTGGGACACAAAATGGCCCCAGGATATTGTCCCAGCTGGGCTGCATGTACTCAGAGGCTCTTCGTTGGGCATCACTTTCACAGCAAAAGTAGTCAGCACAAGGTGTGACAATGTATGGAATAAAATAATAATTGCCACTTGAAGCCTGAAACAAAAAGAGGCAGAGTTTAGAAAACAAAGGAAAGTGGGAATATACTTGTGTATACAAAGAAACTGCTGACAGAAAAAACAGCTAGAGTAGTGCTGATTGTGTAGGAAGTTTTAGTGCACTGTTTAACACAAGATTTGCAAGCACTAAATTCAAGGAAATTTGTGTGGAAAAGTTACAAATGTTAACAAAGCTGACAAATAAGGGTCCAGGCCTGTTAAGTGACAATACAACCAAACTGTTCCATTTTTCTTTTTGATGTAATGCATGGACTCTAGTAGGGTCTGACAATTACCAACTAATGTTCTGTTCCCAAATTTTTGGCTTCAGAGATGTGCTTGCATCCTCTAAGCTCACCCTATGCTAGGAAAGATATGATGTAGAGCTCCCCACAATGAGAGAAATACAGAAAAACAGATTCTGGAAGGACTTTATAGAGATGTTTAATCCAGAGGAGACTATGAAACATGTGCTGCATGCTACCATCAAAAACATAAGCAAACAAACCCCAAAACTTTGAACTGTTTTATAATAGACATAGGAATTGTAACATAAAACTCTAGAAGTAAAAGCCTGAAAAAACTTAATATGCCATATAAAATGTGTAAATAGAATCAAGGTGCTGAAATGGGTTAGGACACAAGAACTGCCCAAAACCAGCAAGTTCAGAACTTTCAGCCCCTGAGCAAGACCCTAGAAATCAGACCACTGTGAAGGTTTCCACAGCTGTGAGAAGCACCTGTATTCCATCTGAGCTATGACAATTTCTCTGCTGTTTTAAAAGGAAGGTGAACTTTATATTTGAGAGTAACTAGATGAGGCATAGGTCAACATGATACATCTGCCATGATCAACTACCACTACCTTGGAGATATCATGGCACTGAACATGTACAGCAAAATCATACCTGTCATTTTTTCATATCATCTTAGGATGTAGAAAAGCCATAGTCATTTATAGTCAGCTTGAACAATGGGAAAATGCTGAGATTATGAAAAGAATGGATATGAAGATTGCACATTTTTGAATGTATTAGTAAACTAGACAAGAAAAACAAATTGCTCATGGGAAGTTAAAAATGTAGGGGAGAGCATGCAGTTACTAAAACTACAGATAAAAAACCCCTGTATCAGTACATCCTGTTGCTGATCTGAGTGAGGATTTAGAATTTTAAATTATTTCTAACAGATAAATATCAAGTTATATTTCTTCCTTACAAACCCTAAGTTACATTATCCCTGTCCAACTATTGCTTTTTAAAGAAAATGAATAAATGGTTTAGGTATACATAAAGTAATGTATACAGCAACCCTGCATACATATACACACACATATAAAATCTATAAACTATTACTTATTTAATTGTAACAGAATTTTAGCTTCATAGCTTATCAAGACTATATGATGAGTTGGTTAATTTCAGGATTAGAAGCTAGGGTAATTTAATTGTCTGATTTTGGGAAATTTTAAATTAAAAAATGCAGCCAAGCAGACTAAAAAAAATCCCCAAAACTCTGAATAGCTCATCTTCCAGCATATAATTTATGCCAGCACTGAAACTTTTGTAGTTAAGCACAACATTTAAAAGTCTACCACAAAAAAGCCACAAATTTAAGAACCCAGAAAATAATTGCAAATAAGTTGAGAGAGGCACCTGTTCTTCAGGTGAAATAGTTAAAGGAATTAAGCAGAAAGCCATGCCTATGCTGAGAGGTTGCAAGAATGAGGCCCACAGAAGCCATTTTTAGGCTCTAGGCGAGCCAGACCAATGTAGAGTGTTTTTGCATTAAAATATTTTCCAAATATTTTTTTAATGCTGTTAAAAGTAAACTGTTAATATAAACAGGTTTATTAATTGTATTGCTAAAGTTATTCTGCTGCAACTGTCCCTTGGTGATAGAGATACTACACTCAAATTAAAGGTAGGTTTTTTCCAAATAAATAATGTTGAGTAAAAACCTCTGCATTTTCAGGGAGGGAATTATGTCTGCCTAACTAATAGCACAATTATTTTACTTGAGCCATGCTATTAATTTGCCACTCGCTCAAGTATCAGGAATGCTTACTCCGTCTCACTAAGCAGTTAGAAGGAAAATACAGGAAGTGATAGAAAAGGAACTGCATTTACTCCAAGACATCACAAACTCCTGAGTGTTCAGGGAGTTTAACTCACTGTGGTCTAAAGTATTACAGTTTTCCCTGTTGTTTTCTGTGACATCACATTCCTGTCCATCTTGCCATATAGGCATGTATTTGCATGGCCAGGTTTTGGTAGTGGGAGGGCCTTGGGGGCTACAGGAGTGGCTTCTGTGAGAAGCTGCTGGAAACTTCATGTCCGGCAGAGCCAAGGCCAGCCAGCTCCAAGACAGATGTGCTGCTGGCCAAAGCTGGGCCAATTAGAAATGATGGTAACTCCTCTATGATAACAGATTTAAGAAGATGGAAAAAAGTTATTGAACAGATATAAGTCCAGTCACAGAAGAGCGGAGTAGGACTGTATGAGAGGAGACACCAAGGTCAGTGCAGAGGGAGGGGCAGGAGGTGCCCAGATGCTGGAGCTGAGATTGCTCTGCAGCCTGTGGTAAAGACTATGGTGAAACAGCTGTGCCCCTGCAGCCATGGTGATCCATAGGGGATGCAGAGACCCACCCACAACCCATGGGGATCCACAGGGATGCAGAGATCCACCCACAGCCCATGGGGATCCACAGGGATGCAGAGATCCACACACAACCCATGGGGATCCACAGGGATGCAGAGATCCATGCACAGCCCATAGAGGACACAGGGATGCAGAAATCCACCTGCAGCCTGTGGAGGAGCCCCACACTACAGCAAGTGGATGTCTGAGAGGAGGCTGTGCCCCCATTTGAATCCTGTGCTGGTGCAGACTCCTGGCAGGGACTTGCACAGCCATAGAGAGAGGAGTCCAGACTGGAGGAAGTTTTCTGGTAGGACTTGTGATCCCATGAAGGACTCACGCTGGAGCAGGCTGTGCCTGAAGGACTGCACGCCACGGAAGAACAACTCATGCTGCAGCAGTTTGTGGAGACTCACATTTGTGAAGCTTATGCAGAACTATCTCCCATGGGAGGGACCCCACAGTGGAGCAGGGAAATTACTTCTTTTGCTGAGCAGTGGGAGAAACAACTGTGATCAAATGACCATAACCCCATTCCCTGTCTCCCTCCATTGCTGGGATAGGAAGTGGAGCTTGGAAGGAGAGGGGCGAGGGTAAGGTGTTTTTAAAGTCTTATTTTACTTCTTATTATCCTGCTCTGATTTTGTTACTAATAAATTCAATTAACATCTCTAATTCAAGCCTGATTTGCCTATAATGGTATTTGCTGAGTAATCTCTCCCAGTCTTTAACTCAGGAACCCTTTGTTATATTTTCTCTCCCCTGTCTGGATGCAGAGGGGAGTGTGAGAGTGGCTCTGGTGGGTGCCTGGCATCCAGCCAGGGTCAACCCATTACAGTGACTAAGATATTATAAACTTCAAAAAAATATTTCTTCTTCTAAAGTTGAATAAAAGCAGTATTTTTTATGTAAAGACTGTGAAGAGAGATTATCACAAGACAAATGCTTTAAATTTAAATTTAGCTTGCAAGGAGCAAGTATTCCAATAATCTCGAAAGAAAGATCCTACCAAGCACTATTCTTAAATCACCCTTATTCATTTTTACATGTCTAGAAACACAGTGAAAGAATGGCATATCTATTCAACAGAAAGCAGATTTAAAGTGATACATACTTTGCCTATTAGATTACCACTGTGGTATTCAGCAGGTACTTGAACACGAAGAAAAGCTTTGAGGTTGGCAACCTACTCCAAATTGAAATACAACAACAAAAAGGAAAACACCACCACAAAACACCATAAGAATCAAAAAGACGTACAGGACACATGAATAAAGAAATAATTAAAGAAAGAAACAACAGAAAATGAATATAGGTATTTACAGCAAAACTATATTTACAAGGCAAAGAAAACAGTTCAATACTTTGGCACTTCTCTTATCTATGTCAACTTTTGTATTTTTCTTCTTTACATGATTTATATGTCTATGCATTTCCTTGGGTCATCATCAAGATGTTTCTAGGTCTTATTTTTATGAATCTGCCAGATTCATTATCTGATTAGTTAACTATAATGCAACCACTACATACTGCTCGAGATGGTAACATTTCCATAAAAACTAACTTTTACACAAAAATTTTAAAAGCCTTAGTTTACACTATCTAAGGGAACAATGGCATATTTCATTATTAAAAGCATTAAAAGTAGCATTTATTTAGTTACCTGTTGTCTATTTTCCACCCAAAGGAAAAATTACTAAATTCAAGATGTTCCTGCTCTTTCATTCTGTGCCCTTTTACAATCTCTTTTAACACTTCTGCTACCTCAGGCCTTTTAAGAAATATATCATTAAAAGACCGTATCATTTAAACTTTTATACATTGTAAAAATAATCAGAAAATAAAAAATAGAAAGAAATTCACTCTGCAATAATACTTCTTTGGATTATTAAGTTTATATAATGTAATCATACTTCAGAGTCTTGGCTCACATTTCAATCCAACTGGGGCTACTTAACTGGAGTGTATGAGTCCAAGTGCCAAAATCTTTCTATTTGGTTTTCTTAAATGTTCATTGCCTTGAAACAGTATATACAGTCTAATTTATACAGCTACTGAAACCTCTGAAGACACTTTCTGCCAATTACAATAAAAAAAATATTTTTAAACATAAAAATTCCTTGTGGCAAGGATAAATTGCAATCCAGTTCCCTTTAGATCAAGGAGAATTTTTGCTAATGACTCCTCCACAGCCCAGACATTATTCACTGCTTACTATAAGAGCTGCTACAGGATTTCATGAAAATAACCATTTAAAACTCTAAAAATACTTTATAAGGCCCACAAGCCTAAGTATACAATGATAATAAACCTTTTGGTTTAATCGCCAGCCTACTTTTCTCTAAATACTTTCCCCGAATGCAGTTAACAGGGTTATTAAAATTTCTTCAGGCATATTATAAACTAAAGAACCACTAACTAGTCTTTCCCCTTATGTTCTGTACTTGGTATAATTTTTCCATAGTTGAAAGTTCCAGTTTGTATTTTCAATGCCTCATTCAAATAAATTGAATGGATCAAAGTGTGCATCTCAAACTATGTACAACCAATCCTAGAGCTATTGCACAAAGGACTGCACATTTTGCTTCCTGACTCCAGCAGTTTTCTAAAGTCTCTTGTTCACTCTTTTCTTCACTCAACCTTGAACTTTTTTTTTTTTTTCCATAATTTCTTAAGATCCGGTAGCAGCAGATGAAATTTCCTTCCTTAAAAAATCATAACATCAAGGATGGTAAAAAAAATTTTGAATCAAAATAAAAAAACTTCCCAATGTATTTTGTCTATTGCATTGGTTTGGGAAAAGATTACTTTTTAAAGCATATTTTGCTTTTGAAAATCCTTGAAATTTCATTTCTCCAGTAAATTGATGTTTATTTGACATCTAAAGAAACTCCAAAGCACGAGCATTTTCCATAGGCAATTTTCTTTCCTCCGCCCTTCAGTCCATTTTTCCATAATGGCACCTGTTCTGCAAGACTGCATATTTGCCATTCATTTTATTGATAATAATTTTGGCAGAAACTAGGAAGCTGTGCAATCTTTATTAAAATTAACAAAAATGTCCTTAAATCTCAGAGGAACTCTACAGAAAGAAATCTAACTGATGGGACACAGAATCTTGGTCTTGAATTTCATGCCAGGGCAATTCTTCCTTGGGAACTGAACTCCCATAGCCAGTAATTCTTTCCTTTCACATCCAAGTATGCAATTAATAATCAATACAGAATTTTAACTGCTTGTTAGGGGAAGTCAAGTAGAACTGAATCACATTCCTCCATCTTATCTGTGAAACAGAAAGGGAGGGAGGGAGGGAGGGAAGGAAGGAAGGAAGGAAGGAAGGAAGGAAGGAAGGAAGGAAGGAAGGAAGGAAGGAAGGAAGGAAGGAAGGAAGGAAGGAAGGAAGGAAGGAAGGAAGGAAGGAAGGAAGGAAGGAAGGAAGGAAGGAAGGAAGGAAGGAAGGAAGGAAGGAAGGAAGGAAGGAAGGAAGGAAGGAAGGAAGGAAGGAAGGAAGGAAGGAAGGAAGGAAGGAAGGAAGGAAGGAAGGAAGGAAGGAAGGAAGGAAGGTTCTCCTACTCACACTCTTTTTTCAGACAGTAAGCTATTAAATTTCTCAGGCTCACACCACTGCAGCTTGCTGCTGTATAATTTTCACTGTTAGATCAGCTATACTCAGGCTGACTCTCAGTTGAATTGCTGCCTTTTTTTTCTCTGCACTGTTTTCAGCTTCATGTCTGGTTTCCTTGCTCTTGCCTCCTCCTCAATGCTGAATTAGAATAATGTTTTCCCTGCAAGGAAAATAACCTTTCTCTTCAAGGCTTTCTTGTGATACACAAAGCAAATGACCTTGATGACACAGTAGACATTCAGCTTCTCTGCAACTTCAACATGGCTCCTCATCTGTTCTATGCTACAACTTTTCTGCACCTTTGTACATGATGTGAGATTTGTAGGCTAAATAGGAAACGTGAGGGCAGAGACACCTCAGAAAAAGCTCTAAGCTACAGCAGCCAGCCCAGAAAGTTTCACTCTTGTTGCTGGAACAAAGGTGTGCTGTGCCTGTCAACAATCTGAGCTGTTCCCCTTTCCTTACATATCCTGCAGATGCATGGACACAGAGCCTGTAAAACATGGAGAGGACTTCTCCCACAATGAGTGGCTACTACTGGGCTGGAGGAAGGCTTAGGAGATATACATCCTCTTTCCACCATGCCTCCAGCCCCTGATAAAAAGTGTATTTAAGCTCTGCTATTCCACAGTTACAGCAGAGGCATACCCACATTTTTCACTCAGGGCAAGTGAAAGGAAAACACAAAGCTCAACTACCGGGAAATTAACTATTGCATCTAATATTCAGCAATTAAACTGAAATGGTTATCTAACTATATATTTGACTGGACACAATAGATTCATGCCAATTATATACCTACTTAACAAGCGCAGCAACTCTGATCAGCAAGTCTCTTCAAACAGGACATTGCCCATACAGTTATAAAATATTTAACCAAGCAATGAAGCAGTGGTATCATATTGGCTCAGTGGTAAACTGCAAACCTCTCATCACAACATACTGAGTTTGAAAGGAGGGGAAGGTAATTGTCTATTTGAAGTAAATTTCGACTTTAAAAAATATAGTTTTATCCTATTAATTATTTAGCTTGCTTGTGAGTTTATTCTAATTTCTGAATAAAAAATACTGATAAAAATGAAATATGGGAGCATCTTTATCTAACAAAAGAAGGTATGAACAACTTCAAATAATACAAAGAAGTCAAGAATCCATACTTGGTAATTAAAGTAATTCATTTTTTTCCCTCATTGTATTTTACTCACATTTTATTTCTTAATTTAAGCACTTGAAGAAAGTGGGTTAGACAATCCCTCCTTCTTAAAGGAGGAATCAGGATCCTAGCTTAGGGATGTCTCCCTACCCCTTCTGCTAGCCACAAGGTGTTTACAGGTCCAATACTAGACCTTAACTATAGAAACCATGTCACTGGAAGCAAGGGTATGGAGCTGAGTCAGGAGAGGTTTAGGTTGGATATCAGGGAAAGGTTTTTCACCCACAGGATGGCTGGGCACTGGAACAGCTTCCCAGGGCTGGTCACAGCAACAGCCTAATGGAGTTCAAGAAGTGTTTTGGACAATGTTCTCAGCATGTGGTGTAACTTAGGGATGTCCTGTGAGGAGTTGGACTCAGTCACCCTGGGGAGTCTCTTCCAACTCAGCATATTCTGATTCAATCTTCTCTTCGGTGTGAAGAGAAATACCTGCCTTTCTGGAGAGAGAATCTGCCAAAAGAAAAGACTGTAGGCTACTAATCTGATTGCACTAGGTTGAGTTTGTCACCCTCCCCTTTCTCCTTTACTCCATTTCTGGTATTACCACCAAATGGCTCATTCACAATTCTCCCTCTTGCTCCGGAAGGGAGAACACATGCTCCTGAAATTTTGGTCATCCACCAGTGATGGTCAGTAGCATCCACAAGGAAATCTGCTACATTCTGAGTCCCCCTTCACTGACCCAGAGAGCTTCCACCACATAGGTCAAACTGATTCCAAGATCCCTGAGACAGTCAGGAAGAATGACCTGCACTTACATGTGCTAAAACTGATCTATCTTTAGCATATGTGGAGCACTGTGGCCAAGTCAAAATAGCAGCTCAAAATAAACTGCTGTGACTAATGCATTTTTTCTTGTAGTTCTCTTTAAAATTGCAATCAAACTCCAAGACCGCTTTATTATTTTAATCCTGCTCAATCCTGTTTAAAAGAAAATAAAAGTATATGGTGAATGGAAGGAAAAAGAAAGTGGAAAATGTAATAAGTTTGAAAATTCAGTCATGCTCAAAATAACAGTACAGAGGATTTAATGAAAATAACCATTGACATGGTGTGAACTATGGCAAAATATACATTTATATAAGATAGAGTGGCATACTTCAAAAAAACTTTAATGACTCTTAGATTTTATCTTGTTTCAAACTTGTTTGGCTTTACTTGTATTAAGTGTAAGAATACTTTTACTTTGGGAAATAAGCTTTTCTATGAAATAAGAATTTATAAGTAAATTTGTGAATTTGTAAGTTAGAGGACAGGCATGCAGAAGCCAAAGCTGTTTGAGATACAAAAATAAACCCCATTAAGGCATCATGAACATCTACGTTTACACAAATGGGTGACAGTGGTAGAGGGGAAAAGAGACTTTGAATTTCTGAGTTTATATTTGGATCTGTCAACCTACAAATAAAACTTACATCTACTGGCACTTTTCTACAACTTAGAAAGAAATTCATGAGGAAAAGTAACTTTAAAATCTAGCATTACTTTGGAGTGTCAAACTTTCCAAAAGTTTGAATTATAGATAAGGTAAAACAACTGCCTTTAATCATACAGAGCATATGTAAGCTTGGCAGCTTTGGTAATAGAGTTGCTTCAAATGTAGGATCTACATTTTGTGTTTTGAAAATGAATGTGGATTTAATACTTACTGTGTTTTTCTGAGATACCATATCCTGTGAGGGGAAAAAAAAAAAGATAATAGAAATGTTTGTTTGTTTTTACTGGGAATTATTTCCAATAAAAATCACTACTCTACATATATACACACACACAGAGACAGATGTGTTCTTCACAGAATAATCCAGATTTCCTGCCACAGTAAATTCCCAGTAAAGGGACAGAACAACATCAAGAAGAGTCTCAGTAGTTCAGGTCAGGAAAAAATTGAAAATTAAGTGAAGAAACCTACTTAAAGAAGTGTTCAGAAAATCAAGGAAGTTATACTTAGCAGTAACTGGAGTTTCTCAGACTGCACACCCAGTCAGACTCTGAGCATTTGTGAGACAAAAGCATTCAAAGTTGGAGGGTTTTTCTCTCTGAAAGAGTATCCTTCAGATACCTAAGCCCCTTTCTTACCCAGACTGGTACACACCAACACATTCTTTATACACTCTAATTCTTTTCACCTCAACATCTAATGAGAGATAATGAAACAATGAAGAAGATTATAAACTAATGGGCATCTAAACCAGAGACTTCCAGATGCTGGTAAGTAACCTCCTCTTCTCTTGGGTGATGGAATACACATTCAATGAACACTGCTTGGTCAAACTAAAGGTTCTCCGGGTAAGCCATGCTACAAATATTGGTCATAGAATAATTTCTAATCAGGGCTGTCAATATAATTTAATTAAATGTGCTCTGAGAACCTGAGATGATTCTGCTTGAGCAACTTTGTATCTGACATCCTGAAATCCACTTGGACACCACCCACAACGATCATGCCCATGCACCCATTTCCTCAACAACAGGCACAAATACCAGGGAGCATTTAAGAGGTTTAGCTCTATAAATATGACTCTCTTGAAACCCAGATTACATATTCTTTTATATCCTCAGAACCATGTTCTTTTGAAAGAATGTTGGTGAAACTGAAGAGACAACTCCTGGGACAATTTCAGGATGGCTGCTAAGAGATAAACTGTATAAAGTCAGGTTGCCAGAACTCCACAGCTCTTCAGCAGAAGTAACAGCAGTAACATCAATACTGCCTTTATAACACTCAGGCTGTGCACTACTCAGAGTGTGCACAGCAACCTAAGTCTGAGTAAGCTAATACAATTCTGAATAGAAGTGAAAAAACCCTGACCAAATTACCCATAAACTTCAGAATAAAGAAAGAAATCATCGGAGGATCAAAAAGGTACCAAAACCTAAATGGAATTTCTAATTAGCCTTAAACTCCTTAAGCCAAATAAAATACTTCATAACAAAAGTGATGGAAGGCTTAGACATCTGAAATATTGCATATCTGAAAATTAATGCCTACCTAGCCAAGCAAGTATCTCCAATAAAGCTTTATCTACTGCAGTTATATATCTTTCTCAATAGGGAGAAATTAACTCTTCTGAAACCAGCCAGCACCCATGATGTGAAATGTGTCATGAGCTGTTCTTTGCTGAAATATACCATGAACAGTCCCTGCCTGTCTTCTGAAGTATTCCTTAGAAAGGTGTATTAGCATGTTTGAATGCTATTCAACACTAAACTGGGGCTCTATTGCTGAAGAGATATCAATGACAAGAGGAGGACTGAACCCTGTCTCTGTGCCAGCTTAAACATTTGATACAGAGGATCTCTCTTAGCTGGTTCCAGCAACTTAAATCAAGTCTTACCATCACATCTAAGATATGCTATGGGCCTATTTAGGCCAAGGAGGTTATGCAAACAACTGAGAGATGAGTAAGATATCAGTGCCACTGACAGTTCCTAGAAGAAGAAAGGTGAAGGCAGATATTAGTTCTTCTAGCCTTAAGTGACCTAGACACATTCTGGTTGGTGTTCCCTAGCCCCTAGACTTGAATTTTACATTATTAGAAAAAAAAGGCTTAGAACTGACAGTGCAAAGTCTTGCAAGTTCTGGCAACAACCAGTCTGAACATCTAATTGCAGGTGGATGTAATCCTGGAAATTCTTCAACACAGCTATGGAACAGGGGCATGAGTATGTGCTTGGCACGAAGTGCAGAAATCAAAGCCGATATTCTCATTGGGCAGCAACAAATAGAAAACAACTGGCCTGTGCTTCCCAGACTCCAGCACATCCTTGGGAGAACCAATTGGTTCAGAATGCCCAAGTGACAGCATAAAGAAAGATAAAAATATGTTAATGAAAAATAAAAATGAAGCATTTCATGGCAGTCAGATATATTACCAGAAGTGGATGAAAAGCTGTATGATTGCTCACCCTGATTAGGTGGAGGAAAGCATGTATCTGTATGGATCATCTCATTAAGCAAAGAGTGTGAGAGACTCCAGCTTTGAGTTCTTGGGACTCCAGGCCACACAGAATGTCAATGCATATGTGGACATGAAGAAAAGAAGCATGGGTTATAGACATATGAGAGTAAAATCAAAGACATTGAGAGCAGAGAAGAGGAATGAGAAGCCATGACAGAACAGAGCTTTACTGGGGAAAAAAGAGAATATTCTTACAGGATCAAGAGAGGTTGAAGAACTCCAAAAAGGATTTTTGGACACTAATGGTTAAAAAAAAGCAAAGTAGCAAGGGGCAATAACGCGAGGAAAAAACCAGCAAAACATGAATAATGCTTCTTTCAGTGAAGATAGCAAGAAAATGGATAATACGAAAAGCAGCAATAGATAATACAGAGGACAAAGCCTAAATGTGATGTAAAATAAAGAGAATCTGCACTGAGAAAGGCAGAAACATCCACTATATATGACTTGCATCCAGAACAGCAATTTCAGGACTTAAGTGTATTGTATGTATTATCCCACTATAAAAATGAACAATAAAAAGAACAATGAACAATAAAGCCCTATAAAAAGATTTGGTGAGGATGTCTTTTCCTATCTTCAAACAGCAATAAAAAGGAGATTCTAGTAGTCTTAGCTAGTCAGCACCTAGGGAATACAAAATTCATCTGACAGACATCCTTACATAGAAGTGTGGCTGCAATACAGTCCTTGCTCAAGTGTCCTTATTATACAGGCCATATTTTTTTCATACATGTACTTTAATTAAAAGAGGGAAAGGAAGGAAAAAAATCAAACCTCCACTCTCAATCCCAAGTCTAACTACATTAAGCAAAATCAGTACAATACTATGATCTTTTCTTACAAAAAAACATTTATTTATTCTGTCATTACTGTTTTTGCTAATAGTTGCTTTTTCTTAGCAGGATTTAATTATGTTGTTACGAAGAAATTACATTAAATGTAAGTTTCAGAAAAACACAAACATCTGTAGGATTGGGTATTTAAAGATATTTCTGAAATAAACCAGATTGTGAAGCGAGAACCTTACTTTGAGAGACTGAGCAGTGTCAGCATCAGTGTCATGGTAAAGAATAACATTATTGGCCATGTCAAAGCTTTCACGCACGCCAAGGTGGTAGAACAGTGACGGTTGCTTGGAAATATCACTCATGTCCACAACTGCAACATCTGAAATGAGAGAAGTGGAAAAAAAGAGAGAATGCTAAAAAAGTAATAAGCTCAAACCCAATTTTATTCTTATATGGGATTTAAAACAAATCCTGAAATTACACATACACACTAGACAGACAAAGTCAACATTTTCAAGTAAGGATCATTTTCTCATAAGAGAATTAAATTTTACCTTTCATATAAAAGATAAGAGTCACTCATGAAATTATCATAACATTATATTAACTGGGAGGCTGAGGTTTACCAATCCTGCTTGAGGTTCTGAAATCACAGCATCAAGAATGCCTCCATTAAAAAAGCAATTTTGCACTTGCTCCCTGTGGTCTGACAGCATGAATACCCACAGGACAGAAGCTTCAAATATTCAGGATGGAACCTCTAAAATAATAATGTAAATTAGAAAAATAGGGAAAACTGTGAGACCAAGTTTATTTTAATAGGCTGAGGTTTGAAGAACAGGAAATTCCTAAAGAGTAGAAAAAGAAATTACTCTGAAAATTGACTCTTAAAAGTTACAGGCAAGATGTTCAAGATTGGGGGAACAGCAATGAGAGAATTCAATCACAAGACTTCCACTGCTCTTGTTTAGTGTTCCAGTCAGAAGTGAAAGTCAGAAATGCAAGTAAAAACATTTATATCTGTGCAAGATGAGCTATACAGCGAGCCAAAGAGAAATATCCCATATTATGCAGAACAGCTGAGATATAGACAAAAGATTCTGAGTTCATAATTTTGTTCTCATATAGACCTAAGCAGCAATGCAGGAAGAAGGGGTAACTGGAGGACACATAATGCTGAGTTTTATTTCTTTAGGTCTGTATTTATATGTCTGTCTGCTTTCATCACTTTGGGATAGATGGATGAATTGAAACCCAAAGTATTCATAAGAATAGGGCATTGGCATTGAAACCACAGGGGAGTCTGAGGTTCAAAACAGATTCCAGAGACTCAGTGCAGCTGGGCAGTAAATTCTACATCTCTGAAGGGGTAACAGACAGTGACTAGTACATGTGGGGAAAGACAGAAGGGTGAGCTACTAGTAGACAAGAAATCTAAAAGCAGGTCTGACAGCTGAGACTCAAACGCAGCAGCCAGTTAACCTTGGTTGCACTAAAATTACACATCACAAGAATCAATATTCCATACTTAGTATGCAGTTTCTTGGAAAAAATTGCAATGAATATAAGTATGTATGAGACTCCTGTTAAAGCACAAGGAACATTTTGATTCTGAAGACGTGCTTTAAGACCAAAACATCACTGTTCAGGAGGAAAACTAAACAAACATGAAAAACGCCAAACCCCAAAATATCCCAAACCCCAACAAAACACACACAAAAAATCCACATGCACCTCCTTCCCCCACCAAAGAAAAAAAACCTCAGCAAAAAGTCACAGCATATGAAAATCCCCTTACTCATATAAAACTCAAATCTTGCACCATCTTCAGATGATCTTTCCAGCTCCAGTGTTTAGCCAGCTGTCTGCAGCATGGATAAAATTCTTAGTGTATTGTACACTCTAGTGTCATGCAAACTGAGAGAGATGAAGAGTAAACCTCAGCTCCATAAACTCAACAGAATCCAGATTACCTAAGTATTGCAAAATCCTTTTGGAAAACATAAATTATCTATAGAACAAATTTAAGAGAAACTAACAATCAGACTGAGAATCAAATACTATCTAGGGAAAAAAAATTAGGAGCTTGGATGGTTTTTAGTGCTTGCATAAGAGTGTTTTTTAGGGAATCAGAGTACTGTGAAATCAAAATTGTCATCCTGGTAAGAGAATTCAGATAATGCATTCTTACAGTGTACAGATGTTGCATTTTACAATACAATGTGAGCAATGATTTGCAACAGAGTTCATTGAAACAAGGCTACACACAGCTCATTGCCACATCTGGTCTACAACTGAAATTTGTCTTCTGTTGATTGCTGCTCCATAATAACATAAGTGATAGCAAAAACACACGAAATGGACATAAGAACAGAAGTAAGCACCTCCATTTAAAAGGGTAGTTATGAATCCCTTAGATATTAATTGACACATGATAAAAATATTAATGAGAACAGGTTCTCCTTGCTTATTCACATCTCACAAACACAGGCATGAATAAGATAAAATAAAAATAAAACAAAATGAAGAGTACTAGAGATGAGGATGTATCACAAAAACATGCCTATATTTTTTAAAAAAGCCCCAGGAAGATAACTGAATGGATTCAGTTCGAGCACAGGAGACAAGGAATGACACCGAAGTAAATGACAGCAGACAGAGCATCCAAAGTGCTCCTAGCTGTGAGCTAGAGCAGAGATGAGAAGCTGCATTCCTTTGGAGCTCTCCAAGCCCTCCTGTAGGAGTAACAGCAGCAGGCTTGGAGCAGGGAGGAAAAAGATCTACTTATAAAGCAGCTTTACTAATGTGCTAGTGAAATGCAGCATGAGCACAGAGGGCCCATGAAATTAATGCAAATTTGGGTGGAGAAAACATGACCAACAGTAAAAACTTATAAAAGCAGTAGATCCCTGAGCTGCACCCAGTGCATGGGATTCTGAGAGTGCAGAGCTAGTGTCACTCATGGCTGGCTCCAAGAACACTTCCCAGAACTACTGTTTTCAGGGGTATATCTCTCTTCTCAGAGTAAAGCAGATTTGTGAGCCATGTAATGAACAAATCTAGTATGTGACACCACAAATACTTCTGTTTCAGCTATCTTATATTTTTATCACGATTTACACTAAAATTCTTCATTTATAGTTCTTTAAAAACAAGAGATGGGGCCTTGCACTTCAACCATACATTTAGAACGGCTGATAAGAGAAATAAGAATTTCTTTAAACTTCTAGAGACATATCAGAAGAAATAACTTCAGCACTAGTATGTGCTTGGCAAATCTTGATTTATGAATAGAAACATAAGTCAATCAGAGTTCATTCTCAGCTCCCATCCTCCGTAATAAAAATGCCTGGTCAGCCAAATGTACTTCTGGACTTCCCTTGACAAATTTAGGTTCAACCTCCACTACAGGCAGGGGTGAAGAAAAAGCCAATGGCAATTTTTATCAAATCTTATTATGCATGAGGAGTGTTATGTAATAATGAAATATTTCACACAGGTCTAAACAACCAATTGAGAGGGTTTCCTATGTTCAGAAAGAAAGAACAGGGGAAGGTACAGTCCCTCTGGAAAGGCAGAAGGCTTCAAAGTGAAAATCTGTACAATGCATCCACTAGATGCAGTGGAGAGGTGGGGATGTGCTTAATGTTGCATATGACCAATTTCAAATGGTTGTGGAACAGAACATTTAAACTCATGGCTTTTCTGCAGTACCAACTCATGTTTAAAAGAGCACACCCATAAAAACATGTTCTCCCTCATTGCTTCTTAAGCATAGCATATATTTTCAGCTCTTTTTGTTCTCCAGTAGTTGCCCATGAAACTATTTAATCCTGAAAATAGTTAATTTTTGTCATGAACCCAAAAACTTACCTCAGTTTATTATGTGATTGCAGTTCATTTGTCTAGGCTTTGTTTCCACTGTAAAATGATTTTGGTATGTGTATATTTGTAGTGCATTAAGGTAATTCAGCACTATTGCTTATACAGTCTTGATTAGGTCTCTGCCTTGTTGCAGCAGACGGCATGTAATTCATTTCTTATACTACAGTTTACATGTTTTAACATTAGTGCATCTTACGAGAACAGACAGAGAAGATACAAATAACTGTGACAGCTGAAATGAAGCTTAGAGATCATTAACTGTAGTAAAATAAGGGACTATGGAACTAATAAATAATTCGACATTATTAAACAGGTTATGACCAGAGGATTTATTTCTCTATCGGAAATGCACCTGAAGACATCATATAATTTAATGATCTAAGTAAATCACAAGTTTTCACATGGCATTTTTATGATTTATGACATAGTTAACAAAATCAAAAGGACAATTCTGGCATCAGCTTTGGGATCTGTATGTTAAAATAATAAACAGATGAAAATGAAGAAATAGCCTGAAATATGCTGATAGTTAAATAGAATCTAGGAAGCCTAATAGAAGAAAAAGGTCAAAAAAAGTCTGCTCTGCTTTCAACTTCTAATCTAAGACTCACACCCATCCACTCTTATACAGGTGCAAAGCAAGAGCTCCATTATTTTGGATTCATTATTTTTCAGGATTTGGAACCTTTCTATACATAATAGATTTCAAAAACCCTCCCAAACTTAACATGGAAATAGAAATCTTATTGGAGGAAAATGCAGAACTCAGCCCCTTGCTATTCATTAACACACTGCAAATTACGAACCTTTACATTAGTATTGCTTCAGTTCATTGGCTATTTGCATCAGCAGTAAAAAAATATTCAATTCCTTGAAAACCACTGAAGAAAATTGTCAAATTCTTCAGAAGAAAAACAATACTCCTAAAGAAAAATAAAAAATCCTCAACTTCAGGATACATATTAATTTTGATTTCTGCACATCCCATTAAAGAAGAAAATACCAATGTTTTTGCAGGGAAACAATTATGCTAAGACTTGGTGTATTTGAAAAACAGGAACCCTTTGCAGCTTTCACTTAAACTAAAACAAAAGGCACACCACTCTCAACTTTAATACACCCCATACTCCCAGAAACTAAGAAGCTCAAGGTAGTAAAGCACATCTGTAACAACTACCAACAGAACTGCTGAAGTGATTTTTCAGCACAGTTTGCTATACCAGCAAACTGTCAGTGCCCTCCATTAGATCCTAGGCATAAGCCAATGTCAGTGTAAAAATACCGTCAACATTTGTGATGATATTATAGCTTTCATAATGAATCAAGTTTCATTTAAATCGTACTGCTTTATAATCATGGCATCCTGTAAAAATCTGCTTACTTTACTCAGTAAAAATATTGTTCCAATTACAATCTAAAGCATCAAATTAAACCCAGATATTGCCTTAGAAGCTGAAAGACCCAGGAGACGAAGATAAAGCTCTTCTTTTAAATTTAGGAATTTCTGGTATTTCAATTCAACCTTTTCAAGTTTGCAATATTATAGAATGAACTTTGCTAACATCAGTGGTTTGCCACAGGTCCAGAATTGTTAATGAAAAACCAACCAAACAATGAATCAGTAATGATTTGTCCTGTGATATAGATTTATGTATGTTTTAATCACATTAAACTGCATTTTAAAAACAACTTCATAGATTTCAGACTTCTTCATGTAGATTAAAAACAAATGCTGCACTTCTGTATAAATACTAAAATGAAAATTAACTGTAATAGCTCAGAAATTGCTTACAAAGCACTTTAAGAAGAAGATCGTTTTATAAGCTGCAATCAACTTTTGCACAAGAGTCCTGGAGCAGCTGAAGCCTTGACTACAAATTCCAGCCTACTGCCTACCTCAGAAAAGGAAACACAAGCATGCACACTGGATGTCTGAAACTTTTTGATGCATGGAGGTCACTTCCTTTGGAAAGGGTGTTTAGTTCACAGGCAAAAGGAAGTGATTCAAAGGACAGGAAAAATAAGAATTAAATTTGGTATAAATCCTCATATTAGTGTGGGAAAATAGATTTCTTTCTGTTCACACAAAGTAAGCACTGAAAAAAAAGTGACATTATCAGGTTTTATTAATGACACCAACCACAAATTGAAGAAGAAAACTTTAATACTGGTGAAATAATTTTTAATTCACAATTTTAAAATTATTGGTATCTTGATGAGATAACAGAGAATTTCAATTCTAGATTAACCATATACATAAAATGAAGCAAGTCATCCATATACTATAAAATTAAGCAAAATCTAAACTGAGTTATAGCATGCCTTTGACAGCTCTAATGGATTTGTTAAGTGTTTTAGGAATTATGAAAACCTGGGCATCAAGGGGCAAAATTTCTCAAAGGTGCTTTTCCACGGTTTTTCTGTTTGCTCAGGAAAACAAAAACTATGTTAAAGTGGCAATTTCAGACTTGTTTATAAAACTGTAAGACTGTTTTATAAAAATAAAGTAACACCTCTAATCTTTATTCTCAGACTGAGCTTTGGCCTTTTATTCAGCTGTTTGCATTTTACTTAGTTGTGGCCTTACGTCTGCCACAGATTTTATCTTATAAAGAGAATTACCAAAGAGAAAGGCCACCACACCCCAAAATGTGTCACATCTCCTCCCACCAAGCAAAATGGAAGGCAACACATAGTGCCTAACAATTATAAAAGCCAGCATTCTTAGAATTACAAACACAAGGGGCAAAGTCAGACCTTTCTTTTGCATTTCCTCCTTTCTGTGTGTCAAATCTTGCTCTGGAAACCAGTTTCACATCCTTCCCTGTGAAACCACTCTGCTCAGTGAATGTGAATGCAGTGAGTGTTGAAAATGAAATATGTATTCACTGAGCAGCAGCAGCATTCTTGACTAAGGAAAGTTTGCTGTTAAATAACTTTCCTGAAAGGACAAGGCAAATTCTGAGGTCTGCTACTTCTAGGAAAAAAAAAATCATAATTTTTCAGATGAGCCTTTCCACCACCCAGAAGCATTAATAACTATAGCAATTCGAGTGACTGCTTTGCTCCACTTAACACACAACATATCAACAATGGCAATGTCCCACCTCCAGAGACAATTCTGAGAATAGCTGTGCCAAGCAGAGTGGGCCAGCTGGTCTTTGTGTGGAAAGCAGACGTAACACACGTAAAGGAGGAGGAAGAGGAGGAACAGCTGACAACCAAATGTGTTTCTAACCATAGCATTTGGGTGATGTTAGAAAGTCCTTTCACGTGGCCCAGCAAGGCAGTTCCTCCTTCCTACGCACATGAAAAGTCTGGAACACTTAAACTCAATCCTCTCAGCTGCCAGGGTGAAATAATGCAGGTTTTAAACTACCAGAATGGTTAAAACTTACCAACAAAAGTTGTAGTGCTTACAGTCTGATTATAGTCTGAAAGTGGAGGTAAGAAAGCTAGATCACTTATTTTTATAGATAACATAATATAGATAACAGAATAGATAAGAGAAGTGCCTCATACAGCTTCCAGTAAAAGCCCTGGGAGAAGCCCCAGCGGCCTGAAATGGCACAGGAATGAGCACTTTTTGGACAGCCATGCTGCAGGTGATGAAGTGTAAGTGCAAAGAAGCAGACAACAGAATAATCCTGTGTATCAAAAACAGAGGAACAAGTAGCTGGAGTGAAACTAATGATGAATGCAATCAGCACAGCACACAGAGCCTGACAGCATTTTAATGCAGGCAAAGAATACAAAGCCCGTATTTATTTTAAATATTTAGTTGAGTCATAATTAGAGAGAAACTTCTTGTTCTTGGGATCAGTTCTCACCTGTAATCTTTTGTCCTTTTGATTTCAAATACCAGCTGTGGCAACAATTGGAAATTTTAGTCTTAGGCTATCTCAGCCACGTATGACATTATAACATTCACTGGCAATTCCCATCCAGGAAAATCAACCCTCAGATAATACTGTGAAAATCAGACGACCATCCAAAACAATAGAACAGAGAAGACGGAGGAGCCAGTGCTCATCTGTGGCTTTTGTAATTCGGTACAAAATCCCCCTTTCATACAAACCACTCCACAATAAGGTTACATTCAGACCTGAACATTACAGCCAGCAATCATGTTAGTGCTGTGGTGTTATTTTACAGATACTGCCTCTTTCACCTGTCCTCTGCTACATGGAACACACGCTAAAAATAGAATTAGAACATATTTTTCATGCTTCAGTGGCATTTATTGCAACTCAGGAGAAATCAGTATCTAAAACAACTCATTCTTCTAAACCATGACGAAGTATTTGTGCCATATTTATAATTAATACATATTCCTTAATATCTAAATGTCTGTTCCAAAAATTACATCATCCAAGAAACTGCACTTTAGTTGAAAGGAACAGAACAAATTACAGCAGGTGAGAAACTAGGACTTGATCTGTAACCTGAGTTCTCTTTTTTTTTTATGTTTTGGGCTTTTCCTATTCATTAGATACGTCATCTGAAGCTTTTCAATTCTTGGCCCTGAAATTGCATATTAGGAACTATTTTGTTAAATTGAAGCAAGGACTCTTCCTTTGACAGAAAAGGCTTTAAGAAACATTTTAGATACTTCTTAAATGAAATTAAATTCACAGCAAAACAGTTTCTAACAGGGCAAGACAATGTATTAAAATAACAGGGCAATTCTTCTGATCTAGAAAAGCAAAAATTGTGCCAAGAGCATGCCTATGCTTATTATTTTTTTAACTGATCTTCAGGGAGAGTCTTTCAGACTCTGCCAAATCAGAATACAATCAGCACCCACAGAACTGGCACGAGAAGAAAAGTAATGCAGTTAATGTAATACAGAGGGCATCCAAGCACAGAATGTGTTTTTAATGCTTTTGCACAAGTATGAAGAAGAAAAATATCATATTATTGGAAACACCTGAAAATAACCTCTCTCAGAAGACAGCATAATTTGTGAATTTTTGGGGTTTTTTGTTGTTGTTGTTTTGTTTTGCTTTTACAGTTGGCAGTTTAGGGAAAGAAGGAAATGAACTAATCCTCAGAGAACTGAAATATTGAATTGCAGAAGTTAGGAAATAGATAATTCACTGTAAACAGTGCATGCCTAGACTGAAAAATTTCATAATATTTTCCATGACAAAGCTTCGCTTTCAGTCCATTTTAACTTTGCCAGTCGTTGCTTCAGGTTGTTGGGTTCTGTTTGTTTGTTTTTTCTTTTTAAGATATTTAATTTAAACCAACTCAAGTAATTTTGAGACTGTATTGGAGAACTTCTGTTTCTGGCCACTGTTAAACATCCTCTCATGCCAAATTAAGAAGACTTACTACTATCAAGCACCAAACCAGAAATTTGTCAGATGGATGAGGCTGTCTGGAAGTAACTTCTCTTAGCCTTGTGAAGTGCTGCTCGTTCCAAAGTGAAGTTATCAGCAGTGAGTTGGGCAGAGTCACGAGGGAGAAGAGCTTGTCATCACTGCCTTCATTGTCAACAAAGAAGAGGAAAAGTGTTGGAACCTTGGACACTGAGAACTTTAGACTTTCTGTGCTGACAGGCACTGACCCTCAAGAAAATACTTCTTTTGACCTGAAGCTGTGGAAAAAGCATCCAAAATTAATCAAAGAACTAAAATCATGGGTGTGTAGCTTGAATAGAAGTGTGCAATACCAAATGGTGAAAAAATTAGAATTTGGGGTTTTAAAATGTAGCAATGTATAAAAAGCAAGGTTGGGGGTTTAGGGCAAAACTTTCTTTCTTCTTCACCTTCTTCTTCATGAATCTAAGTGGTACTTTTGTAATTAGATAGAAAATTTCACATTGCAAGTCACAGGTGTTTAGTTATCAGGTAAAAAGTAAAAATAATTTAAGTGTCCATTCTAATTAGACAGTTTAAGCTCAAAATACCTTGTAAGGAAAAAAAAAAAATACATTGCCATTTCTAGCTTGCTAGCTAGAAGTGCTGTAGCACATAAATAAGAATTAATAAACATCTGCGTCCGAACATAAAATACTGTCTCTCAAGCTTTTAATCCCGACTCTGGCAGAAACAAAAAAAAAGCACCAAAAAACCAAAAACACAATAAAGTGGTTACACGCATACAACAATTACAAAAAATTACCACCAAACTCAAAATAAGTTTAAAAAAAAAAACATAGTTAAATAATCTATCTAGTTAACTAAACCTCACACCATTATAAAAAAAAACTTTAAGAAATAAACATATATATTAATTATCATCATCATTATCATGGAAAAGCACTTTTAGAGCCCCATTTGTCTGAGCTGTTAGAAGCCTCCTTCAGGAGATGAACTGCAGCTCAGAGGGGCCTGTTTCTCTCCTACCTATGGAGGGGAGTCCAAGCAGGTGCAGCCACCCACACTGAAGGTGTTCTGTGCCACGATGCCCCTTCCACAGAGCCTCACAGCTCTGCCTTGAAGAATTTCATTAACCACTAAGGCATTTCAGTCAAGAATTATATAAATCTCAGCAGATGTTTCCCTGGACATGTTCCCAGCAGTCAGCCAACAAAATGGCCAATGGAGAAGGACTAGAGATCTTTCTCATTAGTACTTTACTCATTCTCCTGACCTGTGAAAGAGGAAAGACTGTCACAATTCAAACCCTCACCTGAGATTTCCAGGATCTCTCAAACACCTAACCCTTGCTTGAGCTTTCCATAAATTGGGAGTTAATTTGCGAGTTCATTTATGAGTTCATTTGCAATGTTTTTTTGGCACTCACTATTATACAACTGTGGGGATGACTGTCCTTTAAGAGGTGTTTTTGCATGTACTATCTCAGCCCAGGGTCTCTCACTCATATAACCTGTTTAATTACACTGAAGCATTGACTATAACTTCCCAGCCTATGGATGAAGTTTATACACGAGCTAATTTTTCAGCAAAAATACCTTCAAGCCAAATACATAAGCATTACATTTCCCTGCAAGACAAAGTCATTCATATAAAAGCTTGTAATAAACTTTACCTTCTATTTTATTTAATCTTTTTTCCTTTCATACCATAGCTTGTGAGTCCCACGAACAACACGTCTCCAAGCCTGAGGGAGGTAACTCACAGTTAACTCAGTGTGAGAGGTCAAAGTCAAAAAGATAATGTCCACACAATCTCTGGAAACTCACACAGCACAGACCCCTTTACACAGCCTCCCTTCCTTGAGGAAGGATTGTAAATATTTACCCATTGTTGGACTACAGACACAGATCTTTAGTTACCAACCACAATCTTATCAGATGGATCCTGCCAAGATCTATATACTGGTAATAAATGAATTATAAAAGTTGTGACATGCACAAGAGATCAATATTTATACCATTTCTTTGCAAAATTACACTGTTCAAGCTCCCAGGTTAGAAACTGAGAGATATTTCATTGCTTGCATCAGCCTTCTCAGTGTTTTTGTGGCTCAGGCAGATTAATGCCTATGGCTGCCTGCAACTCCTACCTCTTTCACATGATCCACTGTCTCTGTCTCTCTCTCTCATCATCCTGTTCTTCCCTTATCCATCAACCTGTATTTAACTTGGCAATTTCTGGCTAACTCAGTGCTAGCACAGTAGCAGACAGAAGCTCTGTCACTGTAGCTAATCAGTCCTGTGAGTGGTATCAGCTACTAGCTTCACACTGTTGTCCTGGAAAAGTACTTTAAGAAACTATTTAACTTTACAACAATTGAAAGAAATAAAGGTTAAAAGCTTAATTTCAGGAAAACTCCTTTTTACATATTGTATAATAAAAGACATTTGCATCTTTAACTAAAAAGCCTAATTCTGTAAGTAGTAAAAAAGACTCTAGGCTGCGATGATATACATCTTTTATAATCATCCAAACTGAATTATAATCGTATTTCATGACTTCCAAAACAAAGTACTTACATTTTAAATCACTGCTATTTAATCATTGTAAACATGAGAACTAAAATAGGAAGAAGACAAATTAAAGCAATTTGCTATTTCAGGTTGATATCCATCACTTGACCACGTAGTGTAAAAAGCAAGAACAATTAATCACTAAAAGTCTCAACTATTAATCACCACAAAGATAAACAATCCTTCCTTTACATATACTGTGAAATACTCTATCACAGACAGATAGATAGATTACATAGATAGATTAGATAGATTAGATAGATAGATAATGATACTGGCTGCCTAACTATCGTTAAAATACACTGAAGAATCTTAACATTCTAATAAACTTTTTTAAACACAGCTGTGCTGGATTTGGCTGAGACAGAGTAATTTTTTTTTTTTTTCATTGCCATTTTAAACCCTTTGGTCTTGTCCAAAGGGAGCAGGGGTGCAGATTTTAATAGATAGACGTTTACATGCTTATAACCACGATTTGAGTTGCATGTCATAAAAACTGCTTACAGCAGGAACCACTGGAGGAGAAGCCTTAAGAAGCAGTGCAAGTGCAGCAGTGACCTGAGCTGGCCTTGGTGTCAAATAACACAACACAGCTTTTGCCTTGTATTAAACTGTCCTTTTCTCAATCCATGGGTTGTTTCACTTTTACTCTTCCAGTTCTCAGTTCTCTCTCCAGCCCTGCTGGTGAGAGAGGGAGTGAGTGTGTGGTGTTTAGCTGCCTGCTGGGATAACCCCATGAGAACAGCTCACAGCAGACCAGTGACTGTGGGGTACATGGGGAACAGAGCAGTTCCCATCAGCCTCAGTGGCTGCTGTGTTGAGCAATGACACCATGACAGAGGCTGACAACATTGCAGGAATAAAAAAGGCATTATCATGGCTTAAGCAGCTGAATGCTTGCCTGTGAAAGTGAATTCCATACCTGCTTCTTCTTACCCCACAGTTGCTGTGTGATGCTAGCCTAGTCATAAAACTGGGATCTCACAGATGGACTTGTTGACTATGAAGTCATTAAGATTCTGAGTTTCAGAAGGAAGAAAAATACCCCAGTGAAACAAAGACAGTGACTTTGAAAAACAGGGCCCTCATTTTAGGGGTACAAACCAAATGCCTTCAGAGAGAAGAAAATTCCTAATATTTTACCAAAGTGATTCATTTCTATCATGCCATTGTACCTTAGTTTGAGTTAGAACTTGTATAGTCTCTGATTCAGTATCTACAGTCTTCCACCGGCAAAATAGCTAAGCATCTACAGAAAAATCAGTATGCCTCATTCCTATCTCAAAAAGGCAAGTATTTCTATTTTGTATTCAACCTTTAGACAAAAATGAATAGTAAAGAAGCAGCATTTTAAACTTCTCAAAGAGTATTTAAATAATCCACATTTGTCTCCTTGGTTTTTTTGTTCACAGATGTTAAGACAAATGAAGATTTCAGAAGTTGCTCATTTCTTGCTTTAAATCTATATATCCAGAACACTTGAAAAAACACTTATCAGTCACAGATGATCTGAAGACACTTGTTCAATAATTTTCCCTGTTTATATACTCTCAGTATATTAGGAATTTTTATATAGATGCTAGACAGACATGAGTGACTGTTTCACATCATACATACTTTGCACTATGCCGAGTCATTGGAAATAACACTATTTCCTAATTTTTTCTCCGAGCCAAAGAACCTACTAATTCTACAGGACATTTTTCTGCCCTCTTTAGTACCAGAGAAGAAAAGAAACAGTAGAATAAATTAAAAGGAGGTGGTTCACACTTGCCTGCTGCACTAGCAGTTTGCCAAGGCTCACACAAGACTATTCCCACCACCGTGCACTAGAGTGAAGCCAGCCAGTTGAAAGCATTCAGAAAAACACCCCAATCCTGAACCTAATTTGAACCTTGCCTGTAATTGGAGGGGGGTGGGTATATGGAATGAGAAAGGTGAACTTTATTTAACTTTTCCTGCACCTCTGCACTTCTACACTGGGTTATCAAAGGCAATCAAAGGGAATGAAGTACAGAAAAAAAAAAAAAAAAAAAAGGTTTCATAACTTGAAAACCTGGCCTAAGTGAAATTAAAGAGAGTGTGAAATTAAAGAGAGTATGAAATTCAACAAGGAACGTTGTCCCTTTCTGCTCAGCTGCAGTCAAATAAATTTTTAGGCCAAGGAGGTTAGATAAGCTTCAACCTTTTAGACATTTATCCAAACTAAACCATTTGGGAGTCATCCATCATTTAATGTTGAATACCTTGGCTGGGGAACATAAAAAATCTGCTAAATCTGCACATCTCTCACAGTCACACACCAGCCAACAACATACATAAAAAAAAATGAGAGAAGCAAAATTATGCTGATTTTTATCTTCTTATCAAAGAAATATAATAATAAGAAAAGTAATCAAAATACAATGAACTAAAATAGAAAAAATATTTCAGTACATTCATAAGTCTGAGTTAAACTAAGACCTTTATTCCTTTCTTTGTTTAAAGATATGGCATATAAATAAAAAGGTGAGACTTTCATAGTCTGTATCTCTTATTTTTTCCCAAATATGATTCTTAAAAAAAAATATCAAGAGACATCTCCATCATTAGCACTGGTAAGTTTTATGTACCAAAATGAGGTATCCCACTTTATAACTATATTATAGATTTTCTCTGTATGTTGATGGACTCCCATACTGTCCTTTAGGACCCATATAAAGCTCAGTAAGTCATGCACAGAAAAAATGTTAATTGAAGAAAGGCAGTATTATTAAAGTGAAACGCAGATAAAGTTTTCATAAAGCAAGAGCATCCTCTGTGAGCCAAGAGACTTGCACTCACATACAGATACAGAGTCCTTGATACAATATTCTGGATGCTGGGTAGATGTGGATTCATTCTGCTTTTCTTATTTTTCCTGTAAACAGCACAAGGTATACGTGCCAGTCTAATAGATTGAATGTACTACTGAAAAGATCCCTACGTACCAATTAACGCTGTAATTTTTAAAACGGGCAGCTTCCATTAAAAATGAGAGAAACCTATTTCAAGATACTATGCAGCGATCAATAAAATCTAGAATTTTAGTAGAAGCTGGTTTTTCTAGAGTCATAGCCATAATCTACTTAGTCTTTATCCTATAAATACAGCACACTTCCAGCATGCAGACAGAGAATATTAAGCATGAACACAGACTGTTATCACGGGGGTACCTATTCCCTAAGATCTCTATAGAATCAGAGGAATATTAGTACTTCCAGAAGGTGATTCAGACAAAATGAATCACAAGAAATTGTGATTTTACAACAAATCTCTAAACCTGGTCTCCAGCACTTAGCAGGATGTGTCACCTCAAAAACATGGAATGGTTTAAGTTGGAAGGGACCTTAAAGATCATCCAGTTTCAACCCCTATGACATGGGCAGAGACACCTTCCACTAAACCAGGTTGCTCAAAGCCCTGTCTAGAATGGTTTTGAACACTTCCAAGGATGGAGTAGCCACCTCTCTGCATAACCTCTTTCAGTGTCTTACTGTCCTCACAGTATCTAAATCAGCCCTCTTTCATCTTCATCTTCTCTTGTCCTATCACTACAGGCCTTTGTAAAAGGTCCCTCTCCAGCTCTCTTGTAGCCCCTTTTAGGTGCTACAAGGTGCTATAAGGTCTCCCCAGAGCCTTTTCTTCTCCAGGCTAAACAGCCCCAGCTCTCAATCTGTTTTCATGGGAGAGGTGCTCCAGTCCTCATCACCTTCACAGCCCCCTCTGGGCTGGCTTCACCATGTCCACATCCCTCCCATGTTGGGGCCCCCAGAGCTGCAGGTGGGGTCTCATCATAGCAGAAGCAGAGAATCCCCTCCCTGTCCCTGCTGGCCACGCTGCATTGGATGCAGCTCAGGGTGCATCCCTGGGCTCTCTGCTAGACCATGTCAAGTTTCTCATCCACCAACATTCCCAGGCTAATCTGTGCCTTGTCATGGTAAGAGTATGCAAGAAAGTTTAGATTTAAGACGCTAAATTCTGAATATTTACCCTTAAAGTTGTCTGAAATACCCAAACTTAGGGAAATTAACTTGTTATTCTTCTCAGAATTTCTATTATCCCGTCACAGAGGCACTACTGCAAAACTAGGAATCCAAAGAGACATTAAAGGGTAAAAAAACACAAAAAGCATCAAGCTTTTTTTTTTTTTTCACTTGATCACAAGCCAGAAAGTCAAGGCAGTTTCTAGTTTTCCCAAAACAATATGAAGACTTACCTAGTTTTGTTATTATAATAAGCAAAAAGCTAATTTTATCAGTTCCAGAATTTAATTATCATGAAAACAGGAAATCCATCTCAACCATTTTCAGACTATATTCTGATTTGAATACTTTCTCCAACAGACAACAACCCATAACTTATCAGTTATCTTAAGCCTCATGAACAACAGTAGTAAAAACAGTGCCTGGCTTTGAGCTTGGTAATCATGTCCTCTTTTCAAACTGGGTTTAAAAAGACTGAAGCACACCAAATATCCATTGGCAAAGAAAATATCTGAAAGTATCTCAGTTCCACAGAAGGCAGAGCTGATGCTGATAAAAGCTGACAGTTACTGTGTGAAACAGGATTGTGCACACAGAAGCTCTGCTAAGTAAGGCAGCCCAATAGCACACAGCAACACCATTGTAAACATTAGCTTTTCTCCTGCAAATTTTTATTATCTACTAAGATTAGCACAACAGCAATG
Source organism: Muscicapa striata striata (assembly GCA_030060385.1). Taxonomy (NCBI): domain Eukaryota; kingdom Metazoa; phylum Chordata; class Aves; order Passeriformes; family Muscicapidae; genus Muscicapa; species Muscicapa striata. Next base: position 5,224,691 of record JAREIS010000031.1, read on the forward strand.
ACTGGTCTAGCACTGTTAGAAAGCAACACCAACAGAATACGGTACTGGTTACATTTACCACTTTCCAACCCCAGTTTCATCTTGTCACTCCCCAAGCAAAGGCAAAACTAACAACGATCGTCTCCCTCAACACACAAATTAGCAGAAAGAAATTTCTTTCTTCAGCTTCTGTGAATTAAACACGGCAACAGTAGTGGTAATGCAGCTAGTCCTCAGCTGAATAAAATTACTGCAGGCAAGTATTTTTCTGCAATAGAAAAAACCTCCAGCTTCTGTGACCAAGGCAAAGACACTTGATTCAGCTCAGTTTCTTGTGGCTGATCTAGCTACTAAATAGTTGTAAGAAATTTAAAGGGAAGGAGGGAGAAAGGACAGCAATCAAGTGGCAAATAATACACTCCCCTAAGTTTATAAATGTAACTTTCCTCTATTTTCCCCACAATCAGTTTCATAGAATCTACCACTGGTTTTGACTTGCCTGGAGGCATCAAAGTATCACTATTCATGGAAAGCATTGCCAGCACCAGTAGGAAACTGAAGAATTTTAAAGAAGCTCATAATCATGCTGATTTACATAGAAGTTTGTTTGTTTTCCAGAACTAATGCATTTTTGGCATACACTTCAAAAGCTTTAGAAATCATGTGATAAAACACTTATCATGTGATAAACACTTTTCAAATTGTTGAGATGCCCTCAACTACCCGTGGTTGAGCTACAGTTCTGTGCATAAAGAAAACAAGCCCACAAAATGCAAAAAACTAGACACATTTCCCTCCATAACATGACACAAAATGAAAAAATATTATGCTGAAACAGGATTAAAAAAGCACTTCAAGATTATTCTCCTTGTGTTTTGCTTGAAAGAGATATTGAAGACTTTTAAAACATAATTTAAGCATAAAAGCAGTAAGTACTAGAATAGACACAGGTATATGTGCCCAAGTTCTGCTGTGATAAACTGGAGTACTTCCCTTACTGATGGATTTAGCTGTACCATCACAGTAGAAGGCTAGGATGTAGTCCTAACTGTGTCATTACTGTTTCATTACACTTCAGATTTCTGCCTGTCATCAGACCCCACTGCAGTTAGAGAAAGATTATGCCAACCAAGGCTGGGATCACATACCTTCGGTGTAATAAAAGCTGGGGTACACTTTTTAAAGTTGTGAATCCCATTGGGCTTTGCGCTCCAAAACATAACAGCTGTTGGACTTCTGACTTAGACAAAACTTTTAAATGCTTCAAAGCATTACCAAAGTGTGGGGTTTAATTTCTGGTGGTCTGGGCACCAATTTGTCAGGTTGCCTTTTTTAATGAACAAAGCAGCTAATAGTTGCTATGAAGTTGTTAATTGCAGAAGCACATCAATCCCAAAAGGTAGAAGATTCACAGGCACTAAGTCCATGCTAAGTTTTGGTGTAAAGTCCCAAATAGAAGCAGAAGCTGCTCCCGGAGATTCCAGCAGGGCTGATGTCACTGGGCAGCTTCTGTCTTCCTCTCGGGTGTTGGTGACTGTGGCGAGAGAGCAGGAACAAAAGCAAAGCAAAGGGCAAAAAACAATGGCAAAAAGCACCAGCTCTCCCCAAAACATGTTCTTATATAGAAACTTCTTAACAAACTAAGACACAAGCTCGAACCACTACGTCTCAACCTATCAGAAATCTAGTTTCTTAACAGGCCAGGTTATGCATAAACTACACATATGGCTTATCTTGTTCTATCTGAAAAATGTAAACAATATTCTTACTATAGTTTTATTATGTCTAAAACTATGTTCCTAGAGCCTCCATGGAAACACGAGTATCTAAAACTATGTTTTTTAACCTTCACTAAAACTCACACATCTACTTTGACATCTAAAACTTTTTACTCACTAAAAGCACTTAAAGTTTATTTTAAAACTTGCTTACTTATTCTAAAACTTAAACTTACACCTCTACTTCCTGTGCGAGTAACTTAACATACTTCAATCCATTCAAAAGTTTTAATTCAATCCTTACACTCTGATTTCTCTCTGAAAAATTCAGAGACTCCTAACTCACTGGCTCCAACACAAAGAGTATCTGAGAAGTTTCAATTCTACCACCTTGAACACTACAGCAGAATCATTGACCTCAACAGGCTGAGTACTACAAAGGATAAAAAAAGCCTGAGTGGTTTCCCATGACACAGCAATCCAGTACTTGTGTCAGAATTCATGTCTCCTCCTTGCAGACTACAGTGATGCATTTTTGCTCCTGGCATGTTTCTATAATCAGTCCAACCTCCCAGGGAAAAGTGAAGGTATTTGCAGCACTTCTGAAAGAAGACAGGTGGGGTGAAATTATACTGTGAGACACGTTTGACCCATTGGCTGCCCATTGAATCCCCCTGACCTCAGCGAGACAGGAGCTACGCTGTTTACATCCTGCCTGTGCCAGGGCCCAGGATAAAGCAACAGCTGCAAGCCCTCTCTTGGCTCAGCCTCAGGCACCCATGTTGCTGTTCAAAGGTAGCCTGAGGCTAAAGCAATTCACAGTCCTCCTGAAGTGCATGGCAACCAGAGCATACAGTGTTCACAGATTTCACCTGTAAGTGGCAAACCACATTGAGGCCCTCCTAAGAAAGACCCTACATCCACCTCAACTGCCAAATTTTAGCCACATAACACCTTTGCAGCTCTTCCTCCACATGTATGGAAGCAGCAGCATATCTCCAGAACACAGGTTTGCAGTCAGACTTTGAATTTGAGGCTTGCGATGCTGACAAAAGATAGTTGTGTCACTGCATGTGACCTCCACACAGCCCCAGACCCTCCCCTGTTTTGCAGTCCCTGATGGCAATAATGCTTGTCCCTAGGATTGGAACACCATGTCAGTATTGCAGGAGGAACTGTCTGAATGCATAATTAATGCACTCCAGCGATGGGGGAGCCCAGATACTCAAGATTGATTTTGGTGCACGTTGGCCTGCATAAGGGTATAAAATGCTGGCAGATACTGGGCCATCTGATCTCCCTGGTTGCAAGCAGCTTCCAGATGGAGCCCCCTCCCAGCATGGAAGTTTGCAGCCTGAAGGTGGGAAACATTGACTTTTGGGCAGTGTAAACCACTAAGATCTGGTCACATGTGGAGATAAAAGCCAAAAGCAGTAGATAGGACCTTTGCTGCTTTGGAATGGTGAACTCTCCAAGGTTAAAGACTGTTAACCTGTATTTTTCTAGCCAAACCTGCTCATATTATAAGCCATTAGACATAAACAGTTGACCAAATCTGAGATTAAGTGGACCTAGCCATACCTAATCTTCTGAGTTTAGAAAGCAAGGGGGTCTCACTGAAGCTCACAACTGGAGAAACCATGACCCTATTGCACTATTATTTGTTTTAATAGATGACAGAGTTATTTACGTACTGAAATACAGCAGTATTTAGACATTGAATTAGCAATAAATCAAATAATAATCATGCACATAATCACTGAATCCTACTTCTTGTTCCTGCTAAGAGCCTTCTCTTGATTACTCTGACCCATCCTGAGGAAACCAGAATATCTTGAGTTCTTGGCTAGGTTTTGCACAAGTCCTTACAAGTCAGAAGAGCTTTACCTCAAGGTAAACCAGGAACATTAGTTACTTTTTAACTAGCATGTGCAAGTGTAATTTAACAATTAAAAAGGCAATGTATGATTACACTGATAAAAGAGGAACATGACTGCAGAACATAATAGAAGCTACCACATATCTACCATAATCTGTCTATTTTATGGGAGGATGGAAATTAAAGCAATGTAATTAACCCACATAAGTAAACACTTCCTTTATTTTTCTTGGACCTAATTTTGTACTTCAGGTCTAAGAGAAACAATTCTTAAACCTATGAAGAATATGCTACACACAGCACAGCAAGACTGAGCAAGCATGCAATTACTGCAAAGGAGATGAGTGGCTGGGACTCACTGAAAGTCAACTTGAAATGCAAAAAGGCAGAACTGGAGAGCTTGTCAACATCTCACAGTCAAACAGCACAGTAGATTCCTTCAGAGCAGCTTAGGAATTGTATGAAAAATATGTTTGCATATAATCCTTTAAAAAAAAAAAGTGACCTTTAGAATTTGCAGACTGGTAGGCATAGTCAGCACAATTCTTTCCTCTTATCAGAGAAAAAAAAAGTATATCACAACAACATTCACTTATATGAATAATTCCAGAAAATGCTGCAAGTTTTATTTAAAAAACAAATTAAACAATATTAAAAACAAATAACCAAAACCCACTTAACTGCAGTGCTTTCAAGGCCCGTGTGGCAAAAATTGGTCTTCAGAACTAAGACAGTTCAATTGATGCAATTTCTCTCTTCAGAATAATCTTACATGTTCAAATTTTTGAAGTAATTTGTAATGGTTGTAATAAGTGTAAAAGCTTCTAAGTCTATTTAGTGAGACTCAATAAAACTTCTAATCACACAGTGAAAAATATTACTTGCAGAGTAAGTTAAAACTAAACAGAAACACACAGTTTATATTGTATTCAGAAAGATGATTCCTTGTTAGCTGATTCAACACCTAGAAATCATCTGACATGCTTCTGGCTACAAAATCCAGTCAAACAGAATTCACAGTCAAATTCTGAGGAACCAGCTCAAATTCAGTATTTAAGCATAAGAGGAAAGAAAGACAAGAAGAGAAAATGGATAGCTGAAGGCTGTGCTGCTATATGGTTTTGTTGGGGCTTTCTCATGCAAGGAAGTTTCATGCAGAGGAAACCTCCAAAAAAAAAACCTTCTTTTTACTTTTTCATTTATCCAAAAGTCATGGCACAGAAATTAGTCACTTCACATAGACAGTATATGCACCTATTCATAATCTCACCTTGGAACAATGGAAGAAGTCCAAATTTGCAGGCTAGCATCAGGTTTTTAGAAATGCAAACAACTTCATTCAAATCTTCATTAAAAGGTAGGACTCATACTGGATTTGGATTGTTGGTATGTCTTTCCATATGACCCATCACAGCTAAAAAGAGATGTTCCAAAAGAAGTAATAAAAAAGAATCTCTCTCCGTCAGAGAGAGATTCTCCATTTCTTCTTCTTGTTCTTAATATCTTCCCCATGGCAATATACCACAGAAAAGTTAATGGATTCCACCTAACCTACTTATGGTTATTTATTTGCAGGTTTCTAATCCTGTTCAGCTGACATTAAAGGAGCTACTTCACAGAACATGTGCAAGATGAATTTCAGGTTACGCATAGGAAAAGCAAAAGGATTGACCCAGAGCCATTTTTCACACCTGAAAGACGTGGGATATGTTGACTGTAATGGACAAGATAAGGGGCAAGGTTTTTAAACTGAAAAAGGGCAGGTTTAAGTTAGAGGTTACAAAGAAATTATTTTCTTGGAGGGTGGTGAGGCACTGGAATAGGTTGTCCAGAGAAGTTGTGGATACTCCACCCCTAAAGAGCTCAGAGCCAGGCTGGACAGGGCCTTGAGCAGCCTGACCCAGCGAATGGCATTCCTGCACATGGCAGAGCAGGGTGGAGCAGATGATCTTTAGGGTCCCTCCTGCCCTAACCTTTCTATGATTCTGATTATGAAAATAATGGTCCCCACTGTTAAACAGAAACATGCAAATCTCTAAATGCAAATAAGCATTTCTGAAAGAAATGATGGACATTGACCTCTGCTAAAATAAAAGCAAAATACGCCTCTGAATGCATCTCATGTCACAGCACCCGATATGTATCATAACACGAAAACAAAGCCTATGGAGGGTAAAGCAAGGATGGATAGCCTGGGAGGAATACAGAGAAATTTTCCAAGCAGCCAGGGATCAGGTTAGGAAAGCTAAAGCCCTGACAGAATTAAATCTGGCCAGGGACGTCAAGGGCAACAAGAAAAGCTTCTATAGGTATGCTGGTGATAAAACGAAGACAAGGGAAAACACTGGGCTCACTCCAGAAGGAAACAGGACACATGGTTACCCAGGACATGAGAAACACTAAGTTTTTTGCCTTAGCCTTCACTAGCAGGTGCTCCAGCCACACCACCAGAGTCATAGAAGGCAAAGACAGGGACTGGGAGAATGAAGAACTGCCCACTGCAGAACATGAGGTCTGAAATCATCTAAGGAGGATGAAGGTGCATGAATCACAGAATCAATAAATCAATAAAAAAATTGATTAATTAGGTTGGAAAAGACTTCTGAGATCATCAATGTAACTGTGTCCTGTACTTCAGCAAAAGCAGCATGGTTCGCAGGTCAAGGGAAGGGATTCTCTCCATCTACACTGCTTTTGTGAGACCCCACCTGGAGTGCTGCATCCAGCTTTGGGGTTTCCAGCACAAGAAGAGTGAGGACCTGTTTGAGATCTTCAAGAGGAGGAAGATGATCAGAGGGCTGGAGCACCTCTCCCATGAAGATAGACTGAGAGCTGGGGCTGTTTAGCCTGGAGAAGAAAAGGCTCTGGGGAGACCTTATAGCACCTTGCAGCACCTAAAGAGCACTACAAGAGAGCTGGAGAGGGACCTTTTACAAAGGCCTGTAGTGATAGGGCAAGGGGAAATGGCTTTAAGATGAAAGAGGGCTGATTTAGATTACTGTGAGGACAGTAAGACACTGAAAGAGGTTATGCAGAGAGGTTGTGGCTACTCCATCCTTGGAAGTGTTCAAAACCAGTCTGGACAGGGCTTTGAGCAACCTGGTTTAGTGGAAGGTGTCTCTGCCCATGTCATAGGGATTGAAACTGGATGATCTGTTAGGTCTCTGCCAACCTAAACTGTTTTATGACAGTAACATATAGACTTGATGGATTGTATCAGGCTTGTTACTGTCATTTAAAACCAGCCTCACACACTCAGATATAAAAGGACTACAATACTGGTATATTAAAGGGTTTTGTTATCAGAATATTTGATTTGATGTCACAATGCAGAGCTTTGCTGGAGACACCTGAAGTCACTCTAGATGTGCAGCACCACACAGAGATGAGTTCTGGCATTTTACTAAAGCAGCACAATATCCAGCCCAGCCTCTCATCCACCAGCTTCCTGGACTGAAGATGGTTGGTTTGCTTCTCTTTGTACTTTTGTATTCTGTGGTATATATATCCCTTGAGATTTAAAGCAAATACACCCCTAGCCATTGAGTGACCTGCATGGGAAAGGAAAGACAAAAAAAGATTTTAAGAACTCCTCAGAAAAACAGCAAACCCTGCTTGCAGAAGTAAGCATCAGGGCAGATTAAGTAACCCTTAACTGCACCACTGCTCTCTGTCACACCCAGAGACAAAGATAAACTGCAGCAGGAAGGCATGATGAAGTTTGTTTAAGAAGTTATTGCCCTCAACTGCACTCCCTGTGGCAGAATCAGCAAGGGAAGCTGTGCCTCCAGCTAAGCTATACTGGTTACTATGCTGTATGTTATCCTAAAGCAGTGACAAGTGTTTACTGCACCTGATACACTCAGCCTTCAGGATGAAGAAGTTGAAGCATCCCTGCCAATTCTGAAGTGGGGACACTGGCTTTTGAGGGCAGAGGGTTTCAGGACAGGCAGCTGAGGGACTAGCAACAATGATTCCCCAGCAGGTGCCGTAGCCTGAAAATTAGGATCCAGCAAATATATTTCCTCCTTCCCCTTTCACAGCGTAACATGAAGAAAAAGACTTCCAGGGACAAGAAATTAGGGTTAAGAGTGGCTCAGCTATGGTACAGAAGTAAGGAGGATCTGTGTTTCAGTCTCTGGGCTCACTCCCAAGTCTTGGCTCTGCATGAAGACAAGTCTACAGAGACAGGTATCAGATCATGCATTTTGGGGCTGCCTTATCACACAGGATATTGATTAGAGAAGTTCATATACAGCAAAACAGCAGAAACAGACTTCAAAATATTCCCCTATACTCACAAATTATCTGATGGTTTCCTGGATTGTCTGAGGAATACTCATGTATCTCAGGTCAGCATTTAGCTCTATTTCTTAGTACACCATTCTCTCTCTAGCTTGCCTTCCTTCCAGCTGATTTTCATCCTGCTGACTGTACAATTTCTAAGCTGTGGTCAAAAAGTCAAAGAAATATTCCAAGCCTCAAAACAGATTGTTGCACATCCCTCATGAGGGAAAAGTATGATCAGCTACAGAGACAGGATTTCCTAAACCAAAATGGGAACATGCAAAACCTGTATAACTGTACTTTGTACACTCCTTTATTTAACGTTGTAGCCAAGCCTTATTGCCTGGCACTTCAGGCACTAAGATTTGATAAAGTTTTGAATAGACAAGGAAAAGCTACATTGTTTCTACCTAACATCACCCTTCCAGAGATACAGGTCAGACATTTGACTTTGACATTTATGTTTGCTTTTTTAGTACATTCAGAAGAGAAAGATCCTTTGCAGCTATGAACCATTCTACCTGTAACATCACTATAGCCAAGTCACACTCACGTTTTCACTGTGTCTCTTAAGCTATTTATGAATGCACTACAGTGCCTATAGCTTGATTTTCTTCATGGGATAATTCTGAAGAATTCTAAAAATTGTCAGTTAGCACCTAGGTTCACGGTTCCTAAGGAAAATGTATTTTATTTTCTGCAAAAAAGCTTCACACTACTGGCCTGTGCCCAGTTTTAGTCTAAAAATATTACCTTTCTTTCTTCCCAGAGATAGAGCCAATGCATGCAAGCATCCTTGTTGCTCCTATATTAGGTAGATAGCATTGCTCATTTTTGATAAACATAAATTACTTTGCTGACAGCTTGTTTCTAGCACACGGAACAAAGAAATCTTAGTTTTCTTTTTCCAAGTTCTTATTTCATGACGTGTAAGTTTGCTCTCACAAGTGCTGTAGTTTTTCTTTAGCAAAGCAAAACCTTAGAAAGCTGAGTGATTTCTTAAGATCGAGGTCATCCTGCATTACCTGCAGATCTGCAGCACCTAACTAAAGGCATAAGTCATGACTCCATTCATGATAAGATTTCAAATGATGGGAAGTCAGTAATGACTACACTCAAGGAAAATTCTGATTATGGAATTTAAGTGGGTTTGCAGCACTTTTCTCAGAGTTCTACTGAGAAACCATCTACCAGAAAACCTGCCTGCAGACAGGAACGAGGTTTCTGTTGAAATTTTTCATTGTGCCCTGTCCTAAAGTTTGCTGATTCTGACACAAAATGCACTTATAGATTCACACTAAATAAGGTAAATAAACTCACTTTGGAGGGGGTCGTCTAATGGCTGAGTAAAGGCTACAAATTCAGGCACATTCAGGGAAAAAGGCTCATGGATAATATTTGTAACAAAGAGCCATCAATACTACTCACAATGAGATGCTCTTTTGGTCTTTGCTCCTCAGTCATTAAGCATTAGTAGATGGTTAAGGTTCCACTAGTAAACCATGAGATGACAACAGGCAAGTATCTCTTAGAGACCCCACCACAAAGCAAGAGGAATTGCTTTTCAAGGTTCTGCCCCTCAGCTACAGAAAGTAAATATACACTGTAAGAGATATCTTCAGTATGGGAAACACCTGCTTAATATCTTACCCAGGCAGCAATAAAACTTCTTTATATTTTTTTCTTTTTTAAAGTAAACACACGGGAACTTCCTAACACAAAGGTCATCATGAGCCACAGGAGTGTTCACATTAAAACTTATTCTAATGGTATTCTTCTTAAGAACTGAATAGATGCCAGTAATCCCAGGCATACATTACACAAACAAAGAAGTTGTCCCCATGGCTGATCTCAAATTGTTGCTGCTGAAAAGAAATCCACAGAAAATCTATTTTTAACAGACTCCTTTGGAACAGTTTCAGATCACAGACTATTCAATTTGTTTTTAATTGAAAAAGAAAAAAAGATATAAGGGTGTTGAAGGTGTATTCAGTAAAAAGGCACTTTACTATTATGAAGTGGTATTAATCAGTGATAAAATTATCTTGGTCTGACAAGATGACTGGAATCAAAAGTCTCCACATTCAAAGGTTAGGGCACATTCCTAGAGAAGAGGCACTCACTTCAGAATGCAGTAATTTAAGGACCCCTTTTAAATAGCTGTTTCAGGCTCACTACACAGCCTGTGTGTCTAATACATTAATAGCACTATTAGTAGAATAGAGGCACTATTAGAGAATAGAGCACTATAGTAGAAACAGAGGAATAATTTTGTGTTGATGAGTACATTTTTATGTTTACCTTCAGAAGGGCTATAAAAGAGATTGCTAGGTTGTGTTTGTGTACTAAGACACACAATGTATTATATACTTGTCAACCTTGCTAGCAGAGACATAACAAAAACCCCCGACTGGAAAAAAAAACAGGCAAAAAAGGATGTGAGGTTCCTCACTTAATATTTGGGTGACTTATTGGGATGAAATAGACTCAAAATCACATGAGAATTTAAAATAAGACTAAAGTGATAGGAAATATTCTTTAACACATCTCATGAGCAAAACAAGTTCTTGTAAAAGTTGAACAACAACATGGACTTGAAGTGCACTTTCCATCTTTGGAGTCTGTGAATTTCCAGCATTTCCTTATGCTGGCTCATACAGATAGGAGAAAAAAAAGTATGTGTGTATGTGTGTATGAGCAAAATGTCCTCATACTCACCTTGATTAGTTTATAATAGCTATTGGCTCAGAGGCTTCCAATGTGTGCTCAAAAACCTCACAGTTCTCTGCCATAGTGCCAAACCAGCCAGGTGGAGAAGGGACAGCAGCTTTCTTTGGAACCATCAGACACCTGTCACCAGCTGGACCCTGAACAGTGTGGGAAATACCCAGAAGTCTTCCTCAGGGCCTTTGTTCAGAGCAATACAGGATCACTTTGTTCACATACAAGCCAATGTCACTGTCCAGTCTGGAGCTGAGTGGTGAACCTGAAGCCTCTGGCGGAGCCAGATCAGAGCCTGGCCTGTCTTTGTGCTGTGTCTCGCTCTAAGCTCCCCATGAGGCTGGGAGCTGGAAGAGGGTTCTTAGCAAACCAGCCCAGGAGGAGCTCTGCTATTCCTTAAGACTGGTCTGGTACTGTAGGATCCCCAGTCCTGCTGGGGCAATGCACCGTGGCGACTCAACGAGCTGCTGTAAGAGCCTCAACTTTTTCCTTTCACCTTCTCCTGCTCCTCGTGCTGGACGCATTACACGAGGATCCCTTGGCACCCATCTCCCTATCCCCACATCCCTCGCCAAGAGCCCCGCTCCCCCTCCCCAGCCCCCCCTCCACGGAGCGCTCCCCGTTCCTCCCGGCCGTGTCCCCGCACGACCCGGGCGGGCGGCGCGGGGCAGGCTCAGTCCCCTCAGCCCCCGCCCCGCGTCCCGCCTCAGCCCGGCCCGCTCACCCGCGTCGTAGAAGGCGTCCAGCACCGCCGTCTCGCCGAAGTCCAGCTCGCCGAAGTTGACGGTGCTGAGCTGGGCTCCCTCGGCCTCGCAGGCCCGCAGCAGGCACTGCCGCGCCCCGGCCTCGGGGCTCCGCGCCCCGGCGCCCGCCTTGGGCGGGTCGTTCAGCACGTACACGGCCCGCAGGCAGCGCGGCCGCGGGGCTGCCGAGCCCACCTCCGCCTCTGCCGCCTCCGCCAGGCCCCCGGCCGCCAGCTCCGGCTCTGCCCCGGGGGCCGCCGCCTCGGCGGGTGCGCTGCCGCCCGCGGGGCTCTCCATAGCGGCGTCGAGGGTGAGGGCTCGGGGGGCCGCCGGCAGGTGCTCAGGCGGGGCGGCGTCCCATCGCGAACAGCTGGGCAACCCCTGGCGAGGCGGCTCCTTCCCTCCTCCCTCCGGCCCTTCTGCCGCGCTTCTCTCCGTTCCCGGGCGGGCGGGCACGGAGACGGGACGAGGCGAGTTGAAGGCACGGAGCCGGGCTCAGCTCAGCTGGGCACCGCCCTCCCCGAACGAGGCAGCCCGGGAGCCCAGCGCGGAGTCCGGCTCCACCCCGCCGTGCCTTCCCGGGGCAATGCGCCCGCTCCCGTCCGCGACCTCGGCGGCTCTGAGAGGGAGCGGCGCCGTCGGGGCGATCGCGCCCGTTTATCACTCGCCCTGCCCGCCCCTCGCCCGCAGCAGCGCCCCCGCGCACCGCCCGCGGCTCCGCTCCCCGCGGAGTGAAGGCAGCTGCTGCCCGTTTGTCTTCCCTCCGCTCCAGCGCAGCTTCTCCCCTACTGAGTCCCCTGTCCGGTTGTTAACACGACTTTGACCACATTTTGACCATGTCAGAAGTTTGGGTAATAGCTCATCTTTAAATTCATTCTCTTTTTTCTAATAATCTCCCACGATCATGACAAAAGCAGCTTCTAGTAACTCTGTAGCAACTCCTGGCTTCTTTGTAAGAACAAAATTATTTTTTATTTTCTAACACATTTTTCTTATTAGCTGCACTGGTGATGGCAGCCTGGGGTTGGCACGGGTACTGGTCCAGGCACTGGTGCATGTGCCTGGATAACTTCATATCTCAGCTTTGTACCCCAGCTGCCAAAAGTCACCCTATGGAGAACACAACCAACTAGGGATCAAGGGAAAAGCACGGTCCTGCAAATTTGTGTTTGAAGTAGTAAATCTATCTGGAAAGCTTTTTCATTTTATTTTCCACTCCCAGTAACAGATGAGGTTTTAAACAAAGAATGTCTTCACCTTTTGCTGCAGTGTGAAGACTCTGTAGCTATCAGAGACACTGATTTTACCCCATGCTGTAATCATAGAAACGGAGAACTGCTGAGGTTGGAAAAGTCCTCTAAGGTTATCGAGTCCAACTGTTAACCCAGCACCACCGTGTTCAGCACTAAACCATATCCCCAAGTGCCACACCTCCGTGTGAACACCTCCAGGGATGGTGACTCAGCCACTACCCTGGACAGCCTATTACAATGCTGCACAATACTTTCAATGAAATAATACAACAAAAGCAACAATCAAAGGCTTACAGCATGGTATTTTCCTCTCGAGGTGTCTTTCTGCTTGGGATTAAAATTAATTTACTATAGAATATGAGAAATGCATAGGCTTAAGTTTAATTGTAATTTGCTTAGCTTAGCACGAATAGGCCTTGCACAAAGCACCATAGGTGAACTTGAAATGAGCTCCCTTTGTCAGCATGGCTGGCTCAGCAGGGGGCGAAACAGAGAAGGAAGAAACTTTCAGATAAGGGCTGAGATCTTGGTACCCAGTAACACAAAAAAGGGTCCCAAGCCTGGACCAAGCCAGAACATAAAGCAGTTAATGGCCTGTTTGTGTGGACATGGATAAAGAATCCAATGAGGTGTTGGAAGTTTCCCAGACCATAAATTTCTACTGGATCAAAAGGTGCACATAGGGCACGTGAAGATCTTGTGCACAGACAGAAGGCACGGGGATTTCTCAGTTTGGAAAGTTTGGGGCAAATAAACCTTTGGGCTTGGTCCACAGGTTGGGAATGTGTTTGTGCTTTTTTGACAGAAATACTAGGAGGCTTTGAGGAACAACACGGCCACCAGAGATCCTGGCAGCTTTCCTCTTTGGGCAAGAGTAAGCTATTGTATGACATACCAAGTCTATTAGCCTTGATCCAGTAATGCACCAATTACCTAATATAATAGGAGAAAAATTGAAGTCCCCATTTAGAAGATAGTCAGTGTGCACATTGAGCCATCAATAAAAAGCACTAGCACATAAGTTTATGATCCTCCCCAATACCAATCCTACTTTGTACTTTTTGAGTTTTAAAGAAGTTTAGTTGAACAGCTGTTATTAAAAACTGAAAAGTACAGGGCAAAGTTAAGGCATTATTTACACAGAAAAGCTTTCTCTTATTCAAGAACATTCTCAGGCTTTTAGCAGCTAATATGCAAAAATCCCAAATTGCCATTCAATGTGTTTAGAACAATATATGCATGTTGTGGTGCTTTTTGTAATCTTGAAAATTGTTTTAGTGTCAATTTTCAACAAATAGGCTGGGATTGCATAATGGGATGCTACTGAGGCATAGTAAATAAGCCTTTTGTGCCTTCCAGAGATTATAAAAATTTATGTTGTTGTAGGTCTAAGACATGTCTTCAAGTTTCATTTCATAGTTTTTATCATTTGTTACTTTTTAAAATTACTTGTTGAGAAGTCTGTCTCTTGGTGTTGAAATAGAGTGATAGTCTCTTAGTAAATATCTTACATGATGATAAATAAGAAAAGGATATTTTCACCTTTTCTTAATTTTATTTGTCTTTCAAACAATCCTCACTATTCCTTGGACATTTTTCCTTACAATCTATAATTGATTTTCAATAGTTTAACCTGATGCAACTTGTTCAGAGTTTGTATGCTTTCTTTCAAGCTAGAAACAAGGACCATATTTAAATGAAGAAACTTCATTTAAACCAACCCTCTTCAGAAACTGTGGCCCAGTGCTGGCATGCCTGACATTTCCACTGAGCAACAGTATTTTCAGATCTTGCAAGTCACCTGAGTGAGAATAAATAGGTATTTGAACTGTTTCTGTACAAACCAAAAAGTGTTAAATGTAGAAGAAAAAAAGGTGAGTCATGCAACACTCTTTCCGAAGAAGTGGTCCAATAATGAGATTATAAAAAAAGCCACTCTGCCTCTAGAGTTCCCCATTTAAAAGTCCAGGTCAGAAGTGAATATTCAGCTTCTATATCACTTTCCAAGGCTTTCCGCCTTTACATAGAACCCAGCCTAACAAAACCAAACACAATTTGTGAAGCCAACATTTGCTCCTGTGCAGAACTGTGTGATGGCACAATTTTCTCAGTCAGCACTTTGCACCTGTCAAATCCACTTAGTGCAGAATATTAATTACCACTTCTGCAAAGAAAACAGATGTCCTTGAAAACACCTTTCTTTTTTTTTCTTTTTTTTTTTTTTCATTTTGTAAATCCCTGAGCAGCATAACTGGTCTAAGGGAAGTAGCCTACTCCTCCTTTTTTTCCCCAGGGCTAAAAACTTTCAGTTCAAACTGTAAAGGTATATAAACTTCAAACTGTAAATTTATATAAAGATTGACTCCATAGGCAAATGTGTCACCTTTTCCCCTAATACATATACAGCCACAGCTTCCTTTTCTCGTTAAAGAAAACACAGACTAGAACTACCATAAAGATCAATCTGCAATTCAATTGCTCTTTGACATTTTCGCCTATAAAGAGGCTCCTCCCATTTTATGCAGCATCAGGGTAAGCCAAGCTCTCTTGGCTCAGGCAAGTAGCAAATAAACCAGAAGACATCAAGGTCCATACAGATTTGAGCTGTTCCACTGAGGTGCAAATGCACCTGCCATGCCCTGGCAGTATTTGCTGAAGGATGCCCACCAGCACAGTGTCTGGGGCATCCATCACACCTAGTGCAGAGGTGCCTACAAGTCCA
The DNA here is from genome assembly GCA_030060385.1 of Muscicapa striata striata. Taxonomy (NCBI): domain Eukaryota; kingdom Metazoa; phylum Chordata; class Aves; order Passeriformes; family Muscicapidae; genus Muscicapa; species Muscicapa striata. The sequence goes on from JAREIS010000031.1 coordinate 5,239,993, forward strand.
TCCACAGGCACTTGGCACTGACCACCTCAGCTGTGGGCACCTCCTTAGCCATGGCTACATCTCCCCTGCCTTTGTGTCCCATGGAGAGCCACAGCTCAGGCAAGCAGCAGCATCCTGGCCAAGCTTCCCCAAGGAGCTCTGTCAGGGTGACAGCTGCCTTGCCTGAACATGCATCCCAAAAGCCTGAATTCTTTAGATGAGAGATTTTTTCTTTTCTGTATTGTGAATATCAGGCATTAGGGAAAATATTTGGATGTCCAGATTGCTTCCTGATAAGCCACTGTACCAACTCTTCACAAGATGAAGCAATTTGTGGTGCTTAAACTATCCAAGCAAATATTTTGTTAATATTTGGTGTTACTGCTGCTAGTGTCCTACCCCATTTATTTTCATTCACAGTGAGCAGGTCTCCAGGTATTCCTAGAGATACTGCTGTCACATGATGACAAGGAAAAGAGTTGATTTTTTTTACTGAACAGAAAGAATTTTCAGAAGTATGAATCCAGATATTTTTATTTTCAAAGTAATTATGCAGAAAGTTTACTAGCTTTTAAATAAAATTCTGTGAATTCTCCCCAAGAATAATTCTCCCTAATAAACTGCTTAGATTTGTTCAAAACTCAGATTAAAAATACTAACTCTGTATAAATGGAATCTAAGCAACAGGGACAATTCTTGAAGAAGAACTTAATGAGGATGACTTAAAAATGCTATAATGCTTTAAAAGTTGACTTGCAGCAAAGAGCACCTCTTTTGCAACAGGGAAACTTGGACGTCTCAGAGTCATGTGAAGTCAAAACACCTTGGCCACCAGAACATCACTGGAACTGGGTTCAAAGATCTCAGGGATTCCTCTTGCTTTTATTTCAGTGGGCAGTGTGAGACCTCACAAGCTCATTTGGCCTGATAAAGAATGAAGGCAAAGAAAGGGACTGCTGGGTCTAGGAATATAATCCCTAGCACTCTTTCTGTTCAGACCCACTACTGTGCACAGAGAAGCACATTGCACACAGCATCTGCTCCTCAGCACCCCCTGCAAATGAAGGACAGAGTGACATCCTGTGTGACAAGCAAGGTTAGTCAAAGGGGATTGTTTTCTTTCTTTGCTCTCCACCTGCCTTGGAGAATAATATCTTTGTAGATACACCTTTTGTGCTCACATGCACACAGAGCAAAGTGTGATCAGTTCAAAATTGGCTCTGACTCCAAATTCCTAATCTTCTTTAGTTTTCGGTACATCTGGCGCCCTAATCAAAAATTCTTGCCTTTGGGTTTTGAGTACTTTGGGAGCAGGGATGACTAAGGAAAGCAAGGTAGCAGTGAAAAAAAGTATGTAGGTACTCTCAATAGCTTCCATAAAACTGGAATTTCATGTAGAGAAGAATGCCTGCATTTGAAATAATAAAGTAAACCAAACCAACAAACCATCAGTAAATAACATGGCAAAGTGAAGGAATAAAAACCCACTCAACCTTTCCTGAATCCCTGTCAGAGCAGAACTCACACTTTCTGTATGTCTGATAGTTGGCATTTCTTTCTATCAGACACCTAGATCGTATTAACGTTCAGACTTGGGCACATGCATTTATAAAATCTGCTTTAAAACTTTATTCTCATTTAGGTACCTATGGCTCTTTTGACTTTCCCACAGTTCATGAACTGAGGAGCAAACAGCCAGCTTAGAGCCAGAAGTTAACTCAAGTTCTCTAAAATACAGTTTTTAATCAATTTGTCAAACAGAAAATCTCTCCAGTTGTCAATATATTTAATATAACTTCTAGTTTGTATTTCAGATGTGAGAAAACCAAGCCAGGCCCCCATTCAGAAGGACATCCCTTGGACTCTGAAATTTCTGAACCCTTACTAAGATGACTAATGTTAGAGAAAACCTCAAGAAAACCTGGGGAAGAAGAAAACTTTCAACTTAGGATGATGGAGTCTTCATCTGACTGTCTATAAAATTCTCAATATTTGCATTCAAGTACAGGATATTAATAAATAACAATATAAGCCCTAGATTTCTCCACTCATACAGCATCTTGGCCTGATGAATGTTTTCTCCTCTGCAGTCCTCTCCAATCCAGCAGGTGCTGAGGGTAGGAATGTCGGGTTTAAAATGTTTGCATGGGCAGAAGATTAAATATTCTTACCAGGACTGATAATTGTTTTTTTCAGCTCCATAGAAGTATCTTCTTTATGTGTGATGTCTCATACCATTTTAAGAAAATATTGTCACTTTTAGCTGTTCTCAAGTTGTTTCTCACTGAGGAAACATTAATGGTAAAGACTACCTCACTATTAATTTTTATTCCAGTCAAGCAGTTGTGTCTACTGATTAATGAAAGCCCAGCAAAATTGTGTCTGTGGCAGGGAAGACAACCTGGTTACACTCCTATTGTAAAACAATGGAGAGGACTAGAATATGTGGTTCAATTTTATTGACATTGACATGAGGATTCATGGGGCTTAGGTGGCTGGCAAAAGCAAAGCTTTCAGTGCTGTTTGAAAACATTTAAAATATTTTTAATCACTTTTTGCTGTTAACAATTGAGTCTGTGAACACCAAAGGAGTTCTGAGGAGGCAAGAACTACTTTATAGTGACAAAAGAAAAATTTTTTCTGTTATGTTGATACAAAAACGTACTATTAAGTAATTCACCTTCATGAAGTAGCAGTGTGAAAAGTCATGGGAGAAGCAGGAAGTAATATGTAGGAGCACAGCTAAGGCACCTAGCAAGACAGAGAGCAACATCAGCCTGTCTTGAAATTTCTGGCAACTATTTTCTCAGCTTTCATGATGCTCATGCTGTGAAGGTGTAAAGTCATTAGCATTGGGTCTGACTTTAATATTTGGGCTTGGCCACGTGGAGTTCTCAATACTTTTAATGGTGGAATCCAAATGTGTGTAACACTCAGCAGTCTGGTCCTGAAGCTCCCTGGTTACCTATGTGTGAGGCCAGACACTTTGTCTTCTCTGCTTTGTCAACTTGTATTACATTTAGTCTTTGCTAGAGCAGTGTCACATGCTTGCAACTATTAAAGTTGCTGCCAAATAACACGTCACTCCTGTACAGCTAGAAAATTTAATGGCCAGACACATTGTCACTCAAATGCAGTCCCTTTCCAGACATCTATCTGCCAGAATGATAGGAATCATTCCAGAAAAGTTTCAAAATGCCATAAGCAAGACCTTCAGACCATCACTGTGTCAAATCACATTTCTACCAAAATGCTAAAGAATTTCTTCCTGCATTTCACCGTAAAAAGCAAATTAAATAATAACCTGCTTCCTATTCTAATCCAACACACCTAGAAAGCAATGAGCATTCCTGACCTTTTTTCAGGAACCAATACATTCTTTGCTAATAACCTTGTAATAGAAACACTTACCTTTTCTTTTTATTTGGAAAATTCCAAGTAACAGCTATTTGAGGAAAAGAGTTGAGTTGGTGATAGCAGTAAGATTTCCAGAAGCAGTAGTAAAAGGTATCTTTTTTGTTACCTGACAGCCTTGTTTCCTCTAGAAGTTTAAATCAAATTGTAAAACTGTGAATTATTTCAGTATTGCTTTGGAGAGTTCTCAGCTATTCAAACAGCAACAAAGTAGAAAATCAGGTTAGTACTTTGGCACACACAGGCACGTGGGACAAACATCAGGTACTCTTTTTTACATCCCCAAATGGAAAGACCAACAGGTTGCAGATGTCCATATGGGTATGCACACACTGCTGCAGTGTGAAACCAGCCTGAGGAGAGTCCCATTTGCTGTTCTGTTTAACAGAGGCACAGCAACATCTTGGTCCAGCCTACAAAATGACACCAGCCAGAGCCTGCAGAAGGCAACCAGCTTACCTGAGCAGCAGCAGCACCTCCCTTTAGGCAGAGGCTGTGGGCTGTGGCCTTAGGTGGGAAGTCCCTCTCCTCTGTGTCACAGGGGTACTGGGACATACATTTCTAAACCAGGAAGGTGTCAGATTTGGGACAAGGGGAAATTTAGAGTCAGAGATTTCTGCTTTTTGTAATTTTGCAGGGGAAGGCTGAGGAAGCATGAGGCCTGAGTCAGGACACACAGAAGGTGAGTGAAAATTACACAACTGTGTAATCACAGCACAAAAAACCTCTACCTCCTACAAGAAACATGCCAAACATTAATGACTTAGCTTTCTCCAGACAGCATTGCTTTTGCTGGGGTCACAAAATTTACATCATGTCTCCCCCAACCTAGTACTTTTATTTGCTAAATGTCTGCATCTGTACTTCCAACAATAAATTTGGCTGAGCTCAGGAGATTTGGCTCTTTGAATCCACAGCAACCAAATCATCTAGCAGTAGCAGTTTCCATGCAGGTGCACCTTCTTCTGTACTTATCCTGCATTAGCTGCTGTTTTCTGTTTGATCTGTGCTAGGAGAAAGAGCATGGTACACAGATGGTGTGATTGAGCTTTCTCCTTTACCTGGTGTGTCTTTGCAATGAAAACCATCCCCAGAAGGGGGTAAACCTAGGTAATGGGTCATCCTGTGTCAGGGACAGCTGCCCAGCCTAATTTTCACTCGCTCTAAGATAAGCCCAAGAAGTGCTTCTACAAAATCCCAGACTCTTCAATTGGTGTTACCCGAGGAGGTGCAGAGCAGCCTGATGGGCCCCTTTGCTGAAAGGATGTTTGCTGTTCAGTAGCTAGGATGAAGGACATAGGGAAGGGCTTGCTGTACTGAGGAACATGATCTCCCAAACCAAATGAAAAAGCTGGCTCTGGGTTCAGTGAAGGGGTTTTATCAGAGACAGTTTCAAGAACAGGTGTTTATTTAATGTCTTGATATTCAAAATTGGTTTTGAAGTCTGCTCATTCTTATCTAATTTGCTTTGGTGTTCTGATTTTCAAGTTTTCTCCTCCAAGAAACAGCCTATTGGATGTTTTAAGATCATACTAATAAATGCCAATTTTGTTTTCCTGTGATTATCATCAGCTATATTCTCCAGTTGCTTTTGTTACATGAAAAAAAGGAAGGTAAGAGTTCAAAACCTACTTATCTGAGAGGGCTGAGAGAGATTGGTAGGCCCTGCCTCTATTGTAACCTTTACAATGTGTCAGGACAATTATTCTCATCAATCAAGTGATTTGTCTAGAATTATAGTTAATTATCATCCTACAAACTCCAGTTTGTAGGGCAACAATTCAATAAAATTAATTTACATCTTAAATTTTTCATCCTACAGTGCTAACACATTTAAAAATATGATTCAATTTCTAATACTTTAAAGAAAAGTTCACAGGAGCATTAAGCCATTTTGTTAGTTCAGCTGTTTGACCTCCAGCCCCTCACACTGTTCAACAGTGGAACTGTGAGCACTTCAAGGGCAACTCAGCTCCAGAAAAGCCTGACTGAGGCAGCAGAAAGAAATCTCTCAGGCGTCTCTCCCTGACGCTGCCTGTGGTTTACACTCACCAGCCCTAAAGTTGGTGTCTGTGTTGGACTGGAAATCATCCTCATTAAAGCGAGCAACGTGTGGAGTGGGTGCAGTACCCTTTGTTCCCTGAGCAGAAATCAGAGGGGGGATGGCCCAGAGCCATTTCCCCGGAGGCACCGAGGCCGCTCATTCCCTGGCACCCACACAGCACCGCAGCTTCCTGACGGCTTTTAAATGGTGTCTTTGGCTTCCTCAGTTGTTCTTTTCCAGGCTGGCAAGCGCTGGCACCCTCTCACCTTCAGGTGTGGTGACCAAAGAAGCTGGTGATTTTCCAAAGGCGGGGAATGGCTGGAGCGGGCAGGCTACAGCTCAGAGGAGGGAAGCAGCTGCGGGAGGCCGGGAGTGAACGGGCTGGGCCGCACAACCAGCGGCTCAACCTAGGCCAGCTCAAGAGGCAGCTGAGGCTAAAGGTGCCAAGAAAAAAGGGTATTAACAACCATGGATACAATTACCCAATGTTTTGTGTGGGGAATTCAGCTCCACCTCTTCTGGCTCTTTTAAACTCAAGGATTGCCATGAACAGCAGTCAGTGCTCGCAGGACCCTGTCCTCACAAAGCCTATGGGAATTGCTGGTGCCCAGCAGCACTGCCACCCCCACACAGCTGAAAAGGCTCCTCAGTGCCAAGTTGTAAAGTAGCTGTTCCTGCTTCAAACACAATTCCTGCCTGCTTTTGAACCACAGCTCTCCTCTATGAAAGGTATCTTTCTCACCAGCCTTCACACTTTCCTCATCAATGCATCTCTGTCCAGTTTCCAGGGTCCTTATTCAGAGGAGAAGCAGACACTGGAGTCCTCACACCTCTTCCCAGCCCTGTAGAGACTGCTGATCATTCCTGCAAGCAGGAGCACTGCCCATCACCCCACCCAGCCATGCTCTCCCCTTGCCTTGTGGTGCTTGGTATTTGTGGGATCCATGAACCACAGAACCTCCAACCACAGCCCCCTGCTCCCAAGGCAGGCCCCTGGAGCATAAACATCCCAGCCAGAGGCTAAAAGTGTCAGCATGGTTGTGATGTGCCATGGCCAAGGAAAGCACGGGAGCAGCAGGCACCTTCAGCCACGCCAGCCCCAAGCAGCAAACCCAGGTCTGTGCCCCAGCCCCATGCACAGGGTGAGCAGGGACAGCCTGGCAGGAGGGGAGCAGGGGACATGGGGCCACAAGAAGAGGATTCTGTAACTTCAGCACAACATGAACTTTTGAGGGTGTTTTATGGTGCTGCCTCATGTTCCTTTCATATGTGCCAATTTCAGTCCTGGCCATCACAAAGCGTGACGCTCATGGATATTTCATACACAAACTAGCCCATAAAAATTACTGCATAGAGTTTTGTTCAGTCCTTTGACCTGTTAGCATATCAAAAAATTCATCTGAACCTTTTGCTCATTCACAAATGAATTAATAAGAAAACCACAGAAGATGAAATTTAAAATACACTTTTAAGTTTTTGCCATCTTACTTCCACGTAAAACTTTCTTAAGTTTTAAGCACTATGATTTCACATTAAGAAATACTTTCTTCTTTTAGAATTGAAAAAAGAACAAAAAGAGAACATAAAACTGTTTTCTTAATAACCAAAAATTCACTGAATAAAGAATTTGGATATTATCATCCAAAGGTATAAGCCTGATATTTCACACCTGACTTCTGCACGTAAGCAGAAGTCTGCTACAGGACTGGTGTGTGCATGCTAAGGAAAAGTCATTTTACACACTCTTCAAACAACAAAATTTAATCATTTTCACAACAAAATCACTTTGTACCTCACCAGTGTTTTCTGATTTCCTTTAAATATAAAATCAAACACTTTTAAAAGCAGCAGTATATAGCCACATGTTTAATGTATATTTGATATTTTTTAGAAAGGGAAAATCCACGTCTTATGTAAAATGCTTTGTATTATTATAATTAAATGCAGCAAGAAAAGCTTGTATTTCTAGTGCCCTCTTCCAGAAAAACAACTTGCAAAGCAAAGCATTTTCACAAAAACTTATTTAACCATCTGCTACAAAGCATGGTTTGTTGGACTTGTAAGTTAAATTTACAAAATGACAAGTTATCATCTCAACAGGAGAAAAAAAAGAATGTAATTTCTTTTTCCTTTTGAATCTAGTTCCAAATTAAGACTTTTGTTTTCAAAAGATGGAACACTTCTGAGTTGTCTGATGTATTTCTGAGGCACAGCTCAGGAAGCAATACTTTATTTACCACAGTTCCAGTAGTCTATCTCTTTCCAGGGAATTAGGAATCCAGAGCAGTTAATTTCTGGGTAAATATGGCAAATGTATTACTACAAACCCAAACAGAATTCTTATTCCTTATCCCTTCATTTCCTGTTCTCCTAACTCTGCTACTAACTTTACAAAAATCATGGAAGTAATGTAGAAATCCTTATTGCTGGAAAGCTATGGCAGGACTCTCATCCTTTGTACAAAAATATTTTAATGTAGATATTTAGAAATGTTACATAAGATCATTTCAGTGATAAAGTATTTTATTAGTGTTTATGTTTGAGTACATTGAGCAGTGTATTGTGACTTTTAAAAAAAATTCTCAAGTTTCACTACTCAATCTTTAAATCTCAGACACCGTTGTTACAATAGGAGCAGATGCTCTGGAAGAAAATATCTTCCCAACAGTAAGGTTCTGTACTGCCAGTTGAGATCCATAAAGCCAGATTTGGGTATGGTGGAGTATCTATTTTATATATTTGTGCATATCAAAAAGATTATGGGAACTCTGCCAACCATATGTGAATGTGACCAGCCAACTGCATACTACATCTCACCCAGCTCCTGGCAGGCAGGGGGTTCATGATGGTATAGGGTGTGCTGCTGGAGCTAGCTCTAGCATTTGATGGGATGACAGGATCCTTTGTGTGTGGAGTTTTGTTACTTGGAAGTATCACCAACATCACTTGCCCACTCACTCACTCACTCCATGCTATGCAAAAATATCTGTTATTTAAACACTTTATAAACTTAACAGATACTGCTGACAAGATATGAGATACTCTGTGGTTAGTTAAGAACACATGAAACCACAACCAGGAAAATGTGAAATTTTGAAAGAATGAAAGCAAACAGAAAAACTGGAGTAAGCATCAGTAAGAATGTTGAGAAGACAGTTGTGCTGCAAAAGTAGGATTATGAAGTGTATCAGTCTGTAAGTATACAATATTATATAGCAAACAATACCACATCAACAGCAAATAAAACACTGTCACACGACAGAGAACCTTGTACATGAAATAATACAACTTTTTATTCATGTTTTATAGATTACTTTTATTTAATTTTGTTTTAATAATGCATATTTTGTTCACTCTGTGCAAAATTGGGGACAGAGGTGGGTGTTTAAACCATCTAATGAAAGTCAAGCGGAGATGAACATTCAGGTTGAGGGAGAGGCCTATCCAAACCAGGAAAGCTAAAAAGCCACAGCTGCTCAAGACAAAGCTGCTCTCAGCTGTGCCCTTTTGTCCTGTCACCTGGCACAAACGTGCTCTCCTGGCCGAGCAGCTGAGCCCTGGGAAGGTGACCTCCACCGGACACCGGGGACAGGAGTCGTCGTGGTAGCTACATAGGGAGACCTGGCCTCAACCAGCTCCAGTCAGTGTGTGGCAAAGAAAGGCACAAATCATTGCAAAGACCAGACTTCTGTTGGTTTGTTTCCTTCTTGTAAATACATTACTGTACACAATGTAAGTTTAAGTTGTAGGGGATTCAGGGACATAAAATTGCATATTTAACAGAACTCAAAACCGTAACGAAAAGTAGGCTGTTCAATCTTGAAGCAAAAATAATCCCTCCAGCCCCAACATTAACATTCATTCCTGGCTATATGAAGTACAAACATTTTAAAATCTGTGACAAAAGACAATTAAAAACCAAAAGTCAAAATCATAAAGCTTGTAAACAGATAATCTGAAATACACTTTATTTATGGAAAAATATCATCAAAATAGTACCACTATGGACTAAACTGCCTGAGTTTTCATTTCACCTAGGATCTTGAAGTAGAGAGCCTTTAGCACAAAATCAATTTCAGTCACAACTAGTGCCGTACAGCACGGCTTTGGGTAGAAATTTTGTTCTTGTTGGTATTTTTGTTGTGCTATCAAAAACTGTTGTGCTAATCCTTCAAATAAAGGGATGTTGAGGCAATTCTTAAATCATTTGGCACAAAGTTATTTTGGCTGGGGCATAAATTTGAGTCTCAGTCATGGAGAATAATGCAACATTCCACCTATCAAGTATTCACTTTGATTGAAGAGCTTTCTTTATGTCATTAACTTCCATCTAAAAACAAACAGAAGAAAAAGTATTTTATTAAATTAGATGCTTTAGCAAACTGACGCACAGTTGGTGCCACTTGAAAAGCACATTCCTTCTTGTCCATAGGTGTCAGTTACAGGTTTTAAACCACTCTTATTTCCACAGATTTCACAAATTGAGGTGCTTCTCAACTGTGTAAGATGACCATTCATAGTTTCCTCCCTCAGACCATGACAAGTACAGTCATTGAATGTACTGCAAGTCCTTTCAATCTCTTTAAATTACAACTTTTACATGCCACACAGCTTACTGCCTGGCATTACTGCAGAATGAGCACTGTCCATACACCAGCAGCTGCATTTACAGCCAGCACAATAAACTGCACCGCTGGCAACAAGCACAGGTAGCTGAGGGACAAAACCCATTGTCTCTCTCCTACAGGGAGGGTTCTTGCTGTAGGAATGGTGGTTGCCTTCTGCAAGCATCAAGGAGGCACCTTAAAGGCTCTGAAGGTGCCATGCTTAAAAGAATGTGGCTGAAACCATCCGTAGCCCCAGCTGTACACTTGGTCCCTCTGAAAACCCTAATGCAGGGGTCCTAGATTTATTCAAACCCACATGTTCCAACTTGTGTTGAACTGCACCATTATCAGGGCAGTCTTCTTTAATATGTGGACAGAGAGCTGTGTCTATCAGAGCACTCTGAAACTAATGCTACTTTTTTTTGTTAACTCTTATCTTCATGTAAAGCTAATCATGCCATCTTGGCTAGCATATGAACATTTACGAGTATGAGCAACATTTGAACTGGAGTAAAAGCATTAAACTTTAAGATGGTAATTTTAAACTCATTGGTGCAGGTCTCTGCATTTAGTTATCTCTGGATAACTCTGAATAGTGTGTCCTGTTAGACTAAATCCACAATGGCTATTAAAAATGTTCACTGGGTTTTATCTGAATAAATTTCAGTTTTAGCTGAACAAGAATCGTGTATTATTAGAAGCCATGTTGCTATGTGGTTGGATGCATAAAGTGGTGGAGCACAGAGGCAGCCCTGGAGCATAGATATTGAGGATCCACAGTTCTTCCACCCTTTGCCCAAGTGCTTTACAGAGGGAGCAGTACAGTGAAATTACAATTTGATTTTCTATCCCTAGTTCGAAGTACAGTGGCTCTATACCATAAAAAAAAAAAAAATTTGATACCAAACCACTTACCTGCAATAGAAGAGTATAGCATAGCATAGATTAGAATAGAATAATTTTGTTTGGAAGGGGCCTATAATGACCCTTTAGTCCATCTGCCTGGTCAAGTTTAAGCATATTGTTAAGGGCGTTGTATAAATCATTCTCCAAATTCCCCCAAAAGCAGTTTCAATGTCATTTCACATCAAAGCAGCATTGTTAATGATTCCAGCAAAGGCTGAGCTCCATGAATGCCACAAGCAGAGCAACAGGATACCTGACAAATGACTAAGCCAGCACAACAACATCTAAAGATAAGGCACTGTAAAAACTATGGTAGCAGTAACTGGGTTCTTAATCAGAGCCCCTTCTTTTATATTGCTCAGGATGCTTTACAAAAGACAATCTAAATCAGTCTGTAAAGCAGACATTAAAATCTTTCTATAGGAAATAATATTCCAAGCACATTAACATTGAGATGAGCCTATTACAAAATATAAAGCTTTGGCAGAAAGCAAGTAACTTAAAAAGCATGATTTCACGTGTGACAAAATCAAACAAAACTTAGATGAAAAAAATAATAATTTGAATCTTGTATTGTGTTCAATTTTTTAAAAATTGTCTACTTGTGCAGATAGATTTTTGGATAATTATCTGGCTTTTCAGTAAAAACCCAATATTGCAATATATATGACACAAACTTGCAATGCTATGAAGGGATCAGGTATCCCTTTTAGAAATATTGGTAGTTTTTCATTCACTGGAATCTAAGTATCTTAACAAAGTTTTATGTCCCATGTCAAGCTAAATCAAACCTGCCTACACATCCCCAACATTAAAAATAATTTAAGTACCTGCAATCGTAGACGGATCTTCTTCTCTTCATCCAATTCAGAGAGCAACTGTTTAATCTCTTTTCTGTTAAAAGAATGTAAAAAGAAGCTTGGGATGGAAATCACCACACTAGTAAAATATAAAAGATTATCTCTTGGAGATATATTTACCCCACTTCACTAGTTACTTTTTTTCCTCTGAACATCTAATTGAAGCCAGCATACTCTTGTATACTCTAGGCTATAGTAGAGAGAAGTAAAACTCACTATGGGACAGCACCCCGCCCCATCCCACATGGCTAATGCCTAATGCCTCCTCACAGCCCTGCATCCACAGGCTCTGCTCTGGCCTGGCTGTATCAACACCAAATCAGCACCCAGTTGCCTTTTTCCATACAAAATGTAGATGTATTGACTGTTGGTGGGTTATAGGAACTGGCAACACAAATCCTGCCCATCCTATCACATACTTAAGCCACTTAAATCTGTTTATGCCAGCAACACGATGTAACCTTCAACTTCATTTATAAGACATAATGATCCCAAATATGGATTTTCTGTCTTTCTTCTTTGTTGGGAAAGGGAACATAGCTATGAGGAGCAGACACGTTCTCATGTTCCCACTGAGTGATCTCACCTTAGGACAGATACCAGTAGGTGGAAGCTGCCCTTGCAAGAAGGGCCGGGGAGACCAGAGGAGCAGGGTCAGCCTAAGAGGCGAGGCCGTGGGGCTTGCTGGCTACATCCAGCTTGAACCATGCCCTCCCGCATCTTCTCCCAAACTCCGCACACCTCTGTTCCGCCACAGGCTCTGCACGCTGCTTGCCCTTTTCTTTTTCCTGCCTGGGCTACACACAACTGACAATGTAAGTGAAGGTTTAGCTTCCAAAGCATGAAATATTCTCAGGAACATCAAAAGTTACATGCCAGCCCCAGTTTCTCCTAAGAAACGAGCAATTTAAAGAAAACAAAGGTGCCCAAAACTAAAATAGTAAGATTTAGGGCCATAAACAAAAGGCCTTCAGATGACCTAGTCACGATTCAGTTACTACTTTTGTAACATGAGCTTCCTGAAAAATGTGCTAACAGTCAAATAAAAAAATAATTTAATAACTTTAGGAACTTGTAGCAATTTGTACTACAACTATAACAAATGCTCCCCTTTTATAATGATCAATGCGCATGAGTTCCCAGATAGTTATTGACAAATAAATGCTTATAGCTTGCAACTTAACTTTTCTTACACCCCATAAACATCTACTTTCTAAACAGGGGAAAAAGGTTGGTGGATAGTGCAGGTCTTTTTTGTGGAAGTTCTCACCCCTGAATATGTTCTGTCACATGAAAATCACGCACAAACATAGGCCAGATGTGCAGAGTAATATCTATGAAGGCAAACTCAATCAGAAACTGACACCACTATGCACTAATGGATCCATCCCACCTACAACTGTGATTTGCAGTACTTACTTTTGCTGGTCTTTCATGGTTTCAATGATGGTTCTTAGCTCCCTAATTTGTGTTCTCAGCTCTTCCAGGGCAGTCTGACCTTGGCTCAAGTGCTCAGTCTTTGGCTTTCCTTCAGTACCAAACAGGGATGGGGAATTTGACCTGTGGCCTGTTGTTCCCATAGCAATTGAGTGAAATCCAGGTGATGGTGAAGGGGATAGTGATGGTTGTACATTACTGCCACTAGCCAGACCTCCTGGTTTTGGAGGCAAGGAAGTTTTGTTATCAGACACCTGCAACAAAAAGAATAACTTCTAATGTCTGCAGAAATCTTTATGAAAGTCAAACCTCTACCCAATGCTAAGTATTTAACCTCTTTTCAGTAATGCTGAAATTCCAGCAGTCAAACATGGACAGTCTTGACAAAAGCATGATAAATATAGTGATTAGTCATCATCTTTTATTGTGCACATCAGAGGAGGTCTAGCAGTGATGCAAAAGTTCAGCAACAGCATTTCCAAGATCTCAGACCTAGCAGTGAATTAAACCAGGGACAGATGCTCAGTGTTTCTCTCAGATGTTTGTGAGAACATCTCTACATCCATGGATGTCTCCCACAGAGCACAAAACTACATGGCCAATAATCCAAGTTGTATTTTTTTGTAAATTAAATTTATAATTTCCGACCAACTATTGAAGGAATCTTCGAAGTTATTTCAAAAATTTAAAAATGTATTACATGTTCCCCCTAGCATTATGAAAATAGAAAAATATTAATTAGGTTCATTTGTTGGTATGATATATATAAAAAAAATTCCCATGGTTTCAAAATTATAATATATTAATAATAAATAAATGTAGTGTACTCATTAATCAAAGCTTCCATGAGTCCCCATAACTATCAATAGCTCTTTATTCCTCCTGGAACTTGACAGGAAAAACACATCATTAACCTATAACCCTGGAATCATGTGGTTAGCTGAAAAGGATTCCATGCTTCTTAACTGTGATCCAGTGCTGTACTTGTTAGACAAGCCTCTACTCATATGTGCTACATAATGTAATATATATATAATGTAATATAATGTAATATAACATTCTATACTTATTAGACAATTAGAAAATCTGAAGTTTACCAACCATACATAATCAACTACTTCATTGCATGCAGAGAACAGTGTACAAGTACAGTTACACAATGGCAAGTAAGGGGAATCTATGCACTGTTATTTGGCAGTGCTATGTGTGCATTACATGACAGCTACCAGGCATGTTTGAAAATCTGATTTGGACAAGTGTGAGAAAAAGTACTAGGCAACCTTCCAACTCTTTTTGGAAAATAGATATTGAATTTGAATGGCAAATAGGGCAAAATACTGAGACTAAATGGTATGGAAATGGAAGGAGACACTGTAAGTGAGGGGGAGGGTGGCATTAGCTGAAAAAAGTAACTGAGAGAAAAGTTAGTGATGAGATGAAAATCAGGAAAAATTATAATGGGAAGAGAAGAGCAGGATCTACCAAGTTCTGTGAAAAACTGTCTTCTGTACTATACAACCACGATTGAGCACAGAACCTGATCTGGGAATGCAATGAATTCAAGAAGTGTTCTGCACAAAAAAATAAATCTGACCATAAATATAAATAAAAACAGCATTATAACCATGAGAAAGCTGAATCACTGTAGTGCCTTGACAACTTGACTCAATAACCTGAATAACATTCTTTTAGCATTTTATCAATTAGTTTGTGTATCTGGGTTGGAAGGGAACTTAAAGGTCACCTAGCTCCAATCTCCCTGCCATGGGAAGGGGCACCTTTCACAAGGCCAGGTTGCTCCATGCCCCATCCAGCCTAGTCTTAAACATTTCAGGGATGGGGCATACACAACTTCTCGTTTTGACATCCATTCCAGTGCCTTGCCACCCTCATGGTAAAGAATTTGTTTCCTAATTTCTAATCTAAACTTACTCTCTTTCAGTTTGAAACCATTCCATCATCCTCCCCTATCACTCCATGCTCCTGTAAATAGTCTCTCTCTCCACCTTTTTGTCAGCTCACTTCGGGTACTGGAAGACCACAGTTAGATCACCTCAAAACCTTCCTTTTTCCAAGCTGACCAAACTCAATTCTCTCAGCCTTTCCTCAAAGGAGATGTGCTCCATCCCTCTGATCGTCTCAGTGGCCTCCTCTGGACTTGCTCCAGCAGGTCCATGTCCTTCCTGTGCTGGAGACCCCAGAGCTGGATGCAGCACTCCAGGTGGGATCTCACCAGCACAGAGTGGGTGTGAGTAATGTGTACCATAAACAGATCCTTCATGGATAATAACCCCATGTATCAGTAGGTACAAGTTTATTTCAGACTGAAAAGAGATTTCAGTCTGAGTTCAAATCTGGAGCAGGCAAGCAAGGCACAACTGGGGTCATTGATCTGAGCATCTTATTCCAGAACTTAACTGGCTATCAGCATTAAAGCCTTGAGCAGCTGCTTTCTAATAGCAGCCATCTTATTTTACAGGAACAACTTCTACCGTTTTGTCATATAATTTACAAGTGTTGGCCTTCAGTATTCCTTGGTGCAAGTGCTCCCAGAAGAGGGAGCTACATAGCAAAACATTTTCTTTATAACTTGATCACAGAAGTGCATGACTTCATCTTTCAAATACTTGTTAAACTATTAGAATGTAGCATTTTTATTATTAAGGGTATCCTTATGTAGTAAAAAATAGTTCCATCTTTAAAGCCTGATGTACACATTCCTTTTTTTAATATTTGATTTAGCTGAAGTAGTCTACCAATATACAGTAAGAATGGCACAAGCCTATAAAAGGAATACTATTATACCAGTATAAAAAGTGATTATATTTGCAAATTTAAATCCACATACTATTACAGCGTGTCAAAAAGTTGTATTTACTCTGCTCACAGACTCTTCTAATGTAAAATCAATTTAAAGTTGCAAAAAGATAGGGTCTTTGTTTCTAAAATTTATTTCCCAGCCTCTCTGATTCTGTGAAATACATTTACACAAGAAGGATTTTTTTCACAGTATGGTTATTTGAGACATTTTAAATGTGCAATTCACTTAACAATTGCCTTTCAAGCGCAGAACAATTTTTAGTACCCTTTATCATTTTAAGCTTCTTTAAGTGAGCAGTTACCAGGTGACTGTTGAATTAAATTTTAAATATTTCAGTACTGCTTTAAAAAAAGAAGGCACATGTGATAAGGTTAAGCAGAGGCATTCCAATTAACTTACCTGTGATATTGTAACAGTTCTTGATTTCCTTGACACTTCAAGAGTTTTGTGACTAATGGAAACATGTTCTTCCTTCTCATCTTCAGGACTTGGCGAGTCAAAGAAATCAGGGCTTGAAAGGGATGACTAGGTAGACAAACACACACCACAAAAGAAGAAGAAGAAAAGCACAGATATTTTCATTGTACAAGAACTTTTTTAGCTATCATTTTCAAAGTAACAATACTTAAAATCAGGACCCTTTGTCCTCCTACTCCCCCTTTTTTGCATCTTATTTTCAAAGCTAGACTGCTTTCAAAGCATTCAAGAGATAAGATATGCTTAAGAGTTGAATTCAACATTAACTGACAGCTTTGCACTGCGTGGTCTCAGAAGATGAAAGCAGCCTCCTGTGGCAGGCAGGACGCTGAGCGCTGTGCCGTGGGGATGCAGCTCTGTCACTGGGTGCTCTGCTGTGGCTCTGCTCAGAGCAGGTCTCACCCTGCTGCTCTCCAGAGGCCCCAGCCAGTGCCAGAGCACAGTGCTGCCGCTGCAGGGCTGCCCTGTGCACGGCCTCTTGGTAAAGGAGTGGAAAAGGAAGGTTCTTTCCACCCCTGATCCTTTCCTCATAGATGTGGCAGGGGAAGGAAAACCTCCATATTGCTCTTTTATATTTCTATGGTCATCACAGCAGTCTGCTTTGAAAGCATTCTCTTTTTTTGAGTTCTATTGGTTTCGCAATAATCCTTTTTTCCTCCTTCCACTTCGTATTTCTTCAGTAACACAGACCCAGGTAACCATCAGGTAGCTGCTCTCATTCTGATATTCCAGAATGCAAAAAGCATGGAACAAACAAACCCCAAACCCCAAAGAAGAAGACATTGAAAAATTAAGCAGTGGTTTCCAAAGTATTGTTTAAGAGACCAACTTGTCTAAAGACAGATATTAGAGAGTGAAATTTAAATCACCCTTGTATTTACAACTGTGACCTTAATGAGAAGAAACACACAATAGCTCTAGGAGGGCTGTTGAAGACTGAATGACCTATTTGTCCTCAAAATCTGGTAAATGTCCGCAAGCAACCAAGAGAAATGCTTCTTTTGGGAAAAACTTTCAAAATCCTCACTACTTCGCACAAATTAGTCTATCCAAAGATTTTTATAAGGGATTTTTCTGGGCTCAGTCATGGCTGGCAAGGAACACTTGGCAGCACCCAAATAAGGGGGTATAAACCTTAGAAGGAAGGGAATGGTTTAAACATCAGGATCCAAAACACTGGCAGCCTTTGACTGTAATTTTCCTGATCTGCATCTCTCTGCCTCATTGTACGTGTGAAGGAATGGCTGGGTAAAAGTAGTAAAAACACCAAGGAACACAAGTAGAAAGGGGGGAAAATTCAGAAAAAATATTTTTAAAAATAGTTTTTAAAGAAAAGGAAAATTAACTTACAGATGTGAGAGACTGGGAGGGTGGTCGCCTGCCAGTAGCTTTTGGTCTGGTTGTAGTTGGATGATTAAGCTTCTCAGCAATTGGTATTACAGAATCAAAACCTTCCAAGTCTTAAAAATAAAATAGAATCGATTTGGTTTTCTGGCAATTGTCTTCAAAGGGAAAGAATCACATTTTTTCCTAATTTCAAAGAAATGAAATCCCATTTTCCCCACTGTGTCACAGTGTTCTGCACGTATTTAGCCACCATGATGGCACTAAAAAAACCTGGAAGTCAAAGGCAGCTGTAATCCAGTCACCCTTGCCAAGAACAATTACCCTTCCATCTCAAACACAATAAAGCAGAGGGGAATGTGTAGAGGAGCCTTTGGCTTTGTTTTCAGCATAGTGAAAGCTAAATGACATCATGGGTTCTATGGCATGGAATAAACAGTTTCAAAATTTCCATCTGGCTACTGAAGGGGTTAGTAAATTTTTTTTCTGAATAACTGGAGACATAAGACTGTGCACACATTGTCTCAGGAACTGTACTGTCAGCTCTGCATTGCAGTAATTGCTCAGGAGAGTGCAGAATGGGAATGATCAAGCTGGAAGTGATCTGCAGGTTCCCAGACACCTGCAGCTGGAGGCACCATGGTTTCCAGGTGAGAGGACTATCTCCCTCCAGTAGTCCAGAGGCTATGGTAACTAAAAGCTGCAATAGGCTCCTGAAGCTGTACAGAGTCCAGGGAAAGCAGGTCTGCTTGAATGCTCTACCATCTCCATGGCCTGTGAAAAGCTCTGGGGAAGTGTTTACTTAATCCAGCCACAGGGTAACATGTTTATGTGAAAGAACGATGTGGAGGCTCAAGGAATACCACAGCTCATGATTACATGGATAAATCAAATGGCTTAATACCATTCATCTATTTTTATGGGTTGTATCAGTTTCACTCACCTTCATTTCAAAGTGCCCTACAGCATATGTTGAGCAGGAAGGAGTCAGAAAACACACAACAGGTACTTTAGACAAGATAAATCAAAATTCTTCCAAATTACTTTCAGATATGAATCAAATACAGGAATGATATTCATTATTAAGAGACTACTTTTCATTGCACACATGTAGGAAAAAATAGCTTTTAAGTTAATAGTTCTATATACTAGGCACTTAATTTTCCAAACTACTGCAGAACAATTAATCTCTGAAGATCCAGTTTTGTTGCCATATTACAACCAACCGTTGTACAAAATTACACAACGGAAAAACAAATTAATTAATGGGCCTGTGCAATAAAGTATATGCACTGAAGGACATTTGAATTGATTCCAAGTACTCATGATTTGTTATCTAGAAAGTAAATGGGATTGGAGATTCCTTACTCAGCAATATCCTTCCATCTCCAGGAGATTAAAAAAAAAGAAAAAAGAAAAAAAAGAGAGAGCTCTTTCAATAGCCCTGAAATAGTCTAAGGTTACTCACCTCCAAACACAACTCTATTTTTGGAGTGACTCTTCCTATATATAACCAGTGACCCCACTGCCCTCTACCATGTATTTTTGTCATTGCTCTTTTTATTGACTATTGCAGTCTGTGTGCAAAGGTAGGTCACCCACCCAGTCTGTCAGTGGGATTTTGGCAATCTGAAGCCTCAATTGTACCCAACACGTCAGGTGAGGCCACAGTGCTTTGAAAATTAAAATGAGCTAATTTTAGCAGATTGCACAAAACCTATCTGGAGTCCTACAGAACTTCAGGGTTTCAGGAGAGCAGAAACAGAAGGAAAAATTTGTTTTCTGGGAAAAGAAAAAGTAAGCAAGTGTAAGAGATGGTTTCTATTCATATCCATGAAGCTGACCCATAAGACAGCCAAATGACTTAAGATCACAAAGCAAATCAGTAATCAATATTTTAACATATTATCTAATTTTTATTTTCACTACTGTGTTACTTTGCTAAATTGCACAGCAAAAATGTAACACCAAAAAAAATATACACTCCCATCTAAAAGGGTGATACTCACGCACATGAGCAGAAATGGAGGCTGAAGCAATCCTTCCATTTGCCTGAGCCACCCTTTCCCACTCGACTGTTTTTACTATTTTTTTCCTGAGCAAGCTTTAATCCAGCTCATTTTTCAATGGCATGTGCCAAGCCATGTACATACTTGCACTGAAGGAATCAGTTACCAGTACCACAGGACTAATTCAAGCTGCTAAAATTGAGGGGAAGAGCAGACTTCTGCTTGGGGGGGGCAGGAAATTGGCTGAAGTTATTTTACAGCCTAGGAAAGCTGCAGTATCTCCAGTTTCCATTTCTGTGATTTACACAAGACAGGAAAGAAGATTGAGTGAGGTGGGAGTCAGGCTCTTATCAGAGGCAACAAGCAACAGGAGAGGAGGAAACAGCCCAGAGTTGCACCTTGAAGTTGAGTTAGGGGACATTTAGATTGGATACTAGGAAAAATTTCTTCATTGAAAGTGTGGTCAAGCACTGGAACAGGTTGCCCTGGGAAGTGGCAGAGTCACTGCTCCTCAAAGGTATTTAAAAACATGTAAATGTGGTGATTAGAGAGATAGTTTAGCAGTGGATTTGGCACTGCTGGGTTAATGGTTGGACTCAATGATCTTAGAGGTCTTTTCCAGCTTTAAAGATTCTATGATTCTGTAAGCGCCTACTGTCCCTTTCTCTGCTCTTACAACAGGTATCAACATTCATATGGAAAACAATCAATGAAAAAATAGTTTAATGAAAAAAAAAAATAAATGTGTTTCTTTGGCTTAAATAAACCAGAAAATACTTAGAGTTCTATATTTGATCTGAACAATAAAATACTCAGGTTTAAATTGTAAAATGTATTGATAAACAGAAAGTGTATGAATTTTCGTCCTTGAGACCTATAAGCATTTGCAGACATGATTTGCTCCTTGCATTTTATAAATACCATGACAGATTAACATTTATGTGCAAAGCTTCTATTATCAAGAAATACTGGAATCCTACACTTTTTCCACCTCTGGAGGCATTTTAGATAGCTAGAAAAATAAAATAAAGCAGGCTGTACCTGCACTGAATTTTAAAGAAAGTAGAACAGAGGCTATAAAGGCTCCACAGGTAGTATCTGCTGCCAAACTAGTGAAATCACAGCCATTCAGTAGATACTCTAAATGAAATTCTATTAAAGTGTAACGGACAACACTTGACACAACAGTAAAATAGTAAATCCACTTCCAGCACTGTTATATCCCTTTTTCTCTCCACTTGTCCTCCTTTTTCAGATGTTCCCAAATCTGCTCTGCATCTAAGGTTATCACCATCTTCCACAACCATCACCTGTGGAGATATTAATCCAAGAAAATCCCCCATCCAGTGAACTGGTAACTAGTAGAATGAGCAACAGAGCCACTCACAAAACTTCTGTCATATATGCTGTGGATTCAGTCATTCACTCATGCTGGTTATTTGATTATTTTTTGCTGGTGGAAAGCAAGGCTGTATGGTTCTGACTACATTAAACTCACAGAGGTCATTAAATGAAGAGATTTGATTTTAGTCTGTATTTCTGCAGCTGGAATTTGGGAGCTTAAATTTACATACTAAGGAAAATGTACAGCCTTCCTGACAAATGGAATGTCATTAAAGAAAAGGTCCAGTCTGTATTCACAGCCACATTAATTGCCAGTACAGCAACATCAGCATTCAGCAGACCTGGACTCTGGTCCAGCTTTTTCTTTGTCTGGTAATAATAAACAGTGAGGAAGATTCTATTAAACATGTAGAACATAGAGATGGCACCCATCAATTAACTCCCTAATTAAAAATAGTTGATATTTGTTCTACAAATAAACTGATACATTCATCATTATTACTGTCTCCCTGATCAAGTTGGTAATCCATGAAGTAATTATTGAGACTGGGAAAAAGGCACCAGAATAATTGTAATATATCAGTGTAGTACATACAGTCCGGCTTACTGAGCAACCATATTTCATGAATATGAAAAAATGTTAGCTGTGCAAGAATTATCCCTGGTATCATTCCAAGCCACTTAAGAATAGAATATTTCTCCCCATTGCTATGTTCATTTGGAAACATGATTATTTAAAGGATGATAATGGTATTTTTAAAAATAGGCCCAAATCCAGGAAAACAATTATGCAGAGAAAGAGTTCTAAACTCATTAGACTTATACCTTCCTAGAAAATTACCTTCAGTCCCTGTCCCCCCCCAAAAGACCCCAGAAATAAAAAGTTAAGTGGTTATGCTTCCTTCCTTACCCCTTCTATCCCCTGCATTTTCTATTCTGCCATAAAATGTGGCAAGGCTTTATCTTCCATTTAGGTTTTTTAGTATTTGGGCAAAGTCATTCATACATAATGATGACAGAAAGTTTTTTGAATTAGTAGAGAGATTTCACCTCGAAAAAACTGAAATGAGAAGTGATATATAAGAGAATCAACATTTGGTAATCAAAAATGGTAAAGTTTCACAGAACAGAAATACAGCAGGGCTAAAGGAAAAGAGGCAAAGTCAGCATTCAGTTCATTTGAAGAAGATTGTGTTACAAAGGCCAGAGGTGGATTTCATTTCATAATCATCTTCAATACATTTAACAGGATAACAACAGGCATGTAAAATAGTATATATACTGTATTTAAATGCAATAATTCTTAAGGCTGTCAAATGAGACACTACAGACAAAATATTCTGCAATTAGTGCCCATTCAATATATTAGAAATTAAAAAGAACTCAATAATCTGAATGTCAGTGGGAATTTTCAGAAGACTACAATTACTTTAACAACTTCAAGCATCCAGATTGTGCTGCTCCCTCCATGCTGAACAACATTGTACACTTTGAGGAATACAGCCATACTCCCAGCCAGGGTCCAGGCAGCAAATCTCACCCATAATGAATCACAGACAGTTTTTTTAAGATTTGGTTAATGCAGTTTTAGGAGGAGAGCTCCCCAGCTGCAAGGTTCCTTAGTTCAGGAGTGCAACGGTGATGTGCCAGGGAGGCCTGCCCACACTGTTCTGTGCTTTGGGGTGAAACAGGGTAGCTCACCTGGCTTCCCAGGTCAGTCACTGGACAGCTGTGACTTCAGGACAACCTTTCCTAAAGCAGCCAATTATCATCTCCCATTTCAATCCTCATTTTTATCACTTTAATAGCTCAATGTAGAAAGCTGCCATAATGAGCTTTGCTAACCACTTGCCAGTGCCCTCATAAGGATTTTATTTTTAACAATTCAGAACATGCCAAGAAAGAACTGAAAGGTCAAGAAAACTGAGCAGCTAGAAGAAATGGATATGCTGTTTTCAGGCACCTCAACTTGATACACATGGTGACCAATTAAAATTTCTAGTTTACTGCTTTTCTCTGGACTCCTTGGGGCAAGAGCCTTACTTAATTTATATAAAGGACCATTACCATATTCCTGATTACAAAATTTACAGTCCAGAACTATGTTTATGGGGGATTTTGACTCAATGACGTAAATATTACAACTTAAACCAGTCGGGCAATTCTGTTCCCTTGCTTTGCCCTATTAAAATGAGCATGAATAGCAGCATAGAAAGAGGTTTGGGCAGATTTTGGTCTTCATTATATGAGTCAAATTTTGTCCTCCAACCCTTATATTTACTAGCATTTTCTGATTTTCCAACTTTTATTCTGTGTTTTCAGACAAAATAAATATAATAGCTCACCGTAAAACAGCCTGTGATTTAAAGACAAACCTGCCTCATTCTACAACTGTTTACAAGAAATATTCTCCATCTTTTTCCCTAGTGTGGGCCAAATCTTATTAGATTACTTTTCTTGCAGTCAGAGAGGCACAGCAATCACCTCTCCTGACAAATACAGCTCTAGAACAACTGCATATGCAGTTCAAGGAAACATGATATACTTAATATTTTTTTTTGTTTGTTTATTAAATATTTTCAAGAGGGTATTTTTAAAAACCCTTTCAGGCAAGCTAGCACCTTGCAGGGAAGGACAGAAAAAAGAGAACAGATAATCACATGGCTTTGACCAGTACTCCATGATCCACCAGCAAATACTCTGCAGATTAAAGTCTGAGGCAATGGTAAAAAACAGACTTGCACTAATCAGCTCCCAGGGAAGCTCTTACAATATTTCATATCATCATTAGATGTTTTCAGTAGGAATCAATGAAGGCATATGTACCTTGTCTTGGCACTGGTGAAGATCATTAACTGATTTCATAAATACTAAGCAAAATGTGTAAAGAGCCAGGAAAAATATTGGAAAGATGTGTCCACTTGGCTCTGTGCAATTCAGTCTTTCTGCAAAGCACAGAAACTGCTTCTTGTGGGGATTAACTGATCATTTTCACAGTAGATACATTATTTTTAATTCTTTGTGGCTTATTCCTTAAATCGCTTAGCTTAAATCCATATGGTTTTAAGTATTAGATGATGCCAAAGCAACTCTGCTTAGGATAGACAAGACTTGTTTCAGGATTCCAGGATTCCAAATTGCATGTGTGTGTGTGTGTATAGTTAGAAGACTTAGTATTGATCCTGACTTGCAGAAATATCTCAATACCATTTCTTGGAAAGCAATCATTTTTGATCCACTGTTTTGGTAGGTACCTTGGTGTTTGGCCAGCACTTGACCCACTACACCCACTAAGCTAGTATATGTGCTAGATGTTTCTGTCATCACACTGGCCCTCATATACAAAATTCTTTATGAAATTAATTGATTAATTGATTTTTTTCCTCTTTCAGACTAGAAAACCATATCAGTATGTTTCTAAATGCTTTTGCACAATGAAATATATGCATTACACTTTGTGATGACAAAATCTATCTGCAAGAACAGGTTAATGAATCTAGAGCATTGACAAACACCACATGTAAATTGCATGTCACTTTTGTCACTAAAATTTCTCATGATACATTAAATGATAATGATTTCTCATTTCAATACTATGATGACAAGATTTTTTGTCACAGTATGCTCAATTTCAACTTTTAATAAAAAAATAAATCTGTAATATTGATGTAAACTTCAGTATTCTACAAAATGTTTCTTTTGGTATTTGCTTGTTAATACATTGTGAACTAAACCAAAGACAGGATAGAAAAGAAATAGGGAAAAAAGCCTTACCCTCATGAAATGAAGAAGAGTTAGCCATGGCAAAGAGATAAAAATAGGAAAAGTTGAATGCAAGGTGTGTGGAAAGGAAAGTAAAGACATCACTGAAAACAGGCAAAAAGAAAACAAAAGAAAAAGTGAGGGGGAATAGGGAATGGTTCCTCTTAAATAATAAATTCTGAAGGCTAGTTTTCCAATGGTTTTTGTAAAGATTGCAAAGAGAAGTAAATGCATGGACAACGGAAATAAGATCTGCCATCATATCTACAATCGGCAGTGATGTTGCTAAGCAGAATATTCTCTTGTCAGTGCAGTTTGGAAAATCGTAATTAGTACTGAATTATCATCAAGAAATGTACATGTGAAGTCACAGCTCTGCTGAACATGCTAAGAAAACCAAGACATGAGCTTATATTTACATAAAAATAACTTTTTAATATATGCAACTCACAGAACATTATTAACTCTATTACACATCACCTCAACCTTGCTCAAACATTTGTGATTTTCCTGATTGGTGAAGTAGGGGCAGAATGTGTTTAACAGTGTGGGGTTTTCTGGTTAGACAACACTGATTCACTGGCAGAATATTACTCAGAAAATAAACAGGAAAAAGCCATTTCCAAGGGACCTAGACACAAAATGCAAGTTTTGAATCTGGATTCCCAATTCATCTCAGTATAATGATGCTCAGTTGTTGATGGCATTACTGATTTCATTGTTGCTGATCAGTTGTTTGCTCTTTGAGAGAAGGCATATGGAACAACCCTCCCCTATCACAGAGGTTTTGGTCTCATCATAGTAAAGAAAAGAAAAGAAATCAACTTAGAAATCCGTAAAACAGGCTTCACAGGATAAAGAATTGTTCACCATCCAGCATTACTTTGGTTTGCTTTAGTTACCAAAACTATCTTTCCATTGGTTTTGTCCATCTCTCTGCTCTGCATGAAAGGAACAAGAGCTTTAGACTGGCTGTAGGACTTAGAAAGTGACAGCCACTACCCTGCTTAACATCTCTAGTGCAAAGTAGGCAGGAGGTGCTGTGGTGTTCATTTGCAGTGCTCAATTCACCATCAGTACTTACCATGAAAGTACATAAGCATGAAAGAGGGTAAGGCAACTTGCAAGTGATTGCTGCTTTTCCCCCTGTTCTCCCTGAGTGACTGGGAATGGTGTTGGACTAATGGAACAATAAAGAGGAGCTCAGTAACCAGAATGGTCATGCATCCAAGCTGCTACAAAAGCCATTTAACATCAGTTGTCTTCAAAGGCTATTGCTAAGTCACACCTTGTCTGTCACATAGGTCCGCTCTAACTTGTTGGGTAAATTTGGATCTCCGAAAAGACACCAAATTGTAGATTTAATCAAATCCATTTTGACAGGACAGATGAACCTCAGAGCAACTGTGGTTGTCCTTCCTACAGAGCACATGACATAGGGGCAAAACCAGTAAGACATATCACTGTTAAATATTATCTGGACTCACATAGGCAGATCCACCATAGTTTTGGAATACACTGGACAACTCCACTTACACATCCATCATCTTTTCTAATAACCCATGTAGCCTCAAGACTTCTCAATCTCACTGTTCTCTTTGTAAATAAATTAACCAAAATCATACACTTACCATAAATACATTTACATTGCACCATAAACTGCTCTGAACTCCAAACCTCTCCTCCTAGGAAAAGACATTAATCCACTCTGAACTGGTCTTCCTTATTAAGCCTTGATTTATTGCTCTGCCCTCTCTTAAAGAGCCTTTTATTTATTTTACAGTACTTTACACAAGCTGTCAAAAGCAGCCTGAAAATTTATAACAGTTCTGCTCTCTGGATCCCCTTTCAATTCAAAACCATAATTTATTTATTTTCTTCTTTTAACAAGTTGTCTAATAGGCTAGAATGACATGATTTGCCCTTGTAAATGCCATTCTGGTCTGACCCTATCAAGTTGTACTAATTTAAGTATTCACACTATTTTATCCTTGAGCTCAATAGATTCTCCATCTAAGTGGTAACAGGAAGACATCAGCTAAACCCTTTGCAACATGTGGTTTGGGTTACGGATTCTTGTTGGCTCTTCTTCTGCATCTAAAGAAAACCCCCAAAACAACCTAAATTCCTCCCTCCTCTACCCTCCTTCCCCCTCCATGTTCTGGAAATTAACAAGAATTTCTATAAATAAGATTTCCTGCCTAATATGTTAAGAACAAAACAAAAGAAAACTATAACCACCAAAACTAAAAAATATAAAACATTCTAGGCTTTTATCCCAATAGTGATTCCAAGGAAACTAGAACAAGTAATAAAAAAATTTATCTCCATCACACAAGTAGCATATGCTACCTGCACTCTCAACTTTCAAGCAAGCAGAGGCTTATGTGCTTTGAAACAAATTTGTAAACATAGTTAAGAAACACTAAATGGTAGAATTTGTCTACATTTCCATACCATTCCTTTCTAATAATCTCTACAATAAAAATGTTCATGTGATCTATCACAAGCTTCTAGCTTTCCATGCTTAAGCCAAATGAAAACATGGGAGAAACATACTACCTGCTACTGCAGAAGAACCATAGCAACAGCAGAAACTTTACAAAAAGCAGATATATGCATGCTGGAAAGTTCATAGACCTATGTGAACTGCACTTAGTGTTCTGTTGTTATTTTGCAATAACAATTCCTTTATAACCTAAAGTTCTGATTCCAAGTCTGAAGAAAAGGCGTTTGGCTGTTGAAAGGATGCTGTTGTGCAGAAATACTTTACTAATAAAGCAGTCTGGGTAGACAGCACCACACCAAAATGACATTTCATGCCCCAGTGTAAGCAGCAATGCTCACACAGGCAGGATCCCAGGCTGTGCCTGTGACAAACACGGGGCTGTGCGGGCACAGCTGCGAGCGCAGAGAGCGACAGCAGCAGCTGCTGGGCTTCCTGAGCAGAGGCAGAAGATGGCTCTGGGTTGTGCCCACTGCCCCAGGACAGCACTCACAGCACCTTGCTCACCAAGGGCCATGCACTGCAGCACCCACTCAGCACACACCACCACTTCTGCTTTGCCAGCCTGAGGAGGAAGGAGGGTGAGAGAAGACTGAAAAATAACCTGTTGTTGCTCCTTTCCAGGTGACTTCTTAAATAAATGGTTCATGGGTCAGGAATACAAGTTGTTTACAATAGAAATTTAGTCTGCTTTTAATTGGTGTATGCAGTAAAATTTAGTAAAATTGACCTGAACTGGGTTTCTGTTGGTTTGTATTGGAAAGTGTAAAGATTACTAACTGCACCAAACCCACAATCTTTTGCAGTAGTAAAACCATGGCAGCACTATTACATCAGTTAAACAAGTATGCCTTATTATTGTTGGCCTTCTCACTTGTTTCAGATTTTTAAACAAAAACAACAAGAGCTTTCCTATTCAAAATAGCTCATAATTCCATATTTGCTTTTAATTTTTTTTAAACAGAAAACCCCAACAAAACTATTTTAAGTAAAGTAGAAATGATCCTTTAATCCTGCAGTTAAAATCTGATATAAAAGCACTCACATTCATTGCCAAATCCTCAATCTGCCTCTTGAATCATTCAAAATTCACTAAAAAGCAGAAACTTGCACCAAAAATTTCTTAGGCAAACTGTAGAAAGCATTATAACTTACCGATGTCATTGCTTCTGTCAGAGGAGTCTTTCTCTAGAGTGCCGGATACTGTACTGCCCACTAATTCCACTTTTGGACTATCACTCCTGCATTTGGATCAAGAAGAGGAGATGTTTTATTGAGAGTTTTTGTGTGGGTTACAGTAAGTTGATAGCTAACTTCCAATTAATAATGAGAGAGCAAAGTATTCTTCCTTTGCAGCAGCAGAGCAATAGCAATGTCAGTGAGAGCAATCTCTAGCAAGTCGACATGCTGTGTGGATTAACCTTATCCCATTTCTCCTTAACACCTGTCAAAAAAGCCTGTTTTAGACACCGCAGCGTCCGGAGCAATTCTTCAGATGTTCACAGCATCTCAACACAGAGGAAACATAAGGGCAAGGGGACACTCTTCAACATCTTCTTTGGAGTGTTTTCTAATTCATTGGCTTTCACAAACACAGCAGTGCAGAAAGTGAGAGAACTTCAAATGCTCAGCCTCCTTGTACATTTTAGCAATTCCAAGTATTTACTCACAAATGCAACTCCTCCAACGTGTTTTTGCACTTTTCTTATGACACTAGACTATGAATACTGTTTCCACAGTCCAAAGAACCAAGATCACCTAATTTTTCAGAAATATCTTTTGAATAGTACAGTGTCAGGAGCTATGATACTTTACACAGAGGAGCTATTTTAAAATCAAACAGGAGATCAAACAAAAGCAACAAAATTATCCCTGCCTTGGAGAACATTCTATCCCAAAAGTACTGGATTTTACCAAAATACTCTACCTATTGAAACAGTATTAAAAAAAAAACAACAGTGGTAGGCAAGTAACTCAGCACTGCACAGGTCACTCAAATCCCTGATATTTACTGGGATAACAACTCTTCAGTTAATGCAACACATTGTAGTTGCCATCATTATCAGGTCACTTGATAAATACAATAGTTTTTCCACAATGACTATTCCCAGTGTAACACTATAAAAATTATGATGCATGTAAGGTACCCAATTTAGGGATAAAAAATACAGATCTGTCCTGAAACAACACAGGCAGATTAACCCAGTGCAATATTTAGCTCTTGACAATAAAATACATATTGAGCTCACAAATCTTGTTGATTTTTTCGTTGGTCTCTGCTTTTGGTACCATAAGCTGATGACAGATGGCCTGAACCTCAACTCATGGCAGCAGCTTATGAGCAAAACATAAAGTGGCTGGAAAAGAGCTGAAATTTTTTATTAAAACCAGAGGAAGTCATAGATTAAGTGAATATATATCCCATTAAACCCTGTTATAGGGTGGTAAGTGAACAAAAAAAATACACAGTCTGATTAAAAGCAAACTAGTCCTCCACAGCTCTCAATATGGCAGGCAGTCTGCACCAGGAAGGACACAGAAGAAATTTAACACATGCATAGAAAAATGTATTAATTGACAAGATGGTAAATAAGGGTATTTCCGGGTGATCTACGTGAACAATTAGTTTTCTTATTTTTCAGTCTTTAACTTTTTCTTATATTGCTTATATATG
Organism: Muscicapa striata striata; assembly: GCA_030060385.1. Lineage (NCBI taxonomy): Eukaryota > Metazoa > Chordata > Aves > Passeriformes > Muscicapidae > Muscicapa > Muscicapa striata. Next base: position 5,270,177 of record JAREIS010000031.1, read on the forward strand.
TGTAAATCTATAAGAAGCAACATAGTTTCTTGGCTGACAGAGCAATGAGCATCTGACTGACTGCATACTCTGTTTTGCACACATATGTTTCCCAGCAATCTGAGAGCACAATATGAGTTAGAAGCACTCTAGGAAATGTGAGAAGATGGCTTGGGAGAGACTCTTAGAACGGCATGATTTAGGGCTGAAAGTCACAACATTTACCATTTGCCTACAAAAGATACCAAGATATATGGCAACAGCCCCACAAAAAATCCCCAACCCTGTTGTCAGAAAAATCAACAGGCTTATTATGCCACTCTGCATTCGTGAAAGGATTGGAGCCCTCCCTTCTCATTCACAGCGTGTCCCTCTCTGCCTGTGCCCATACAGACAGGCTGTCAGCTTGACCAGACAGATGATCAGCCTGAGAGGAACCCCACACTAATAGAAGTCCCACTGCAAACTGATTCATTGTCATCTGGAGCAACTCCCTGACCCATATAGCTGCACAGCTGCACAAATGCTGGTGCTAAACATGAGGGAGGCTGAGGGACTGGGGTGCCAGAACAAGGAACCCTGTTAGCAGTGGCAGGGACATGGGTTGGTTGAAACTGATGGTAAAGATGCACCTGCACCTTCTAGAGGTTTTTATGGCTTGCCCACTCCAGAGAATTGACTTTTTTGTAAATTGTATAATCATGGTATGCCTAAGTAAGCTGTGAAGCCTTTGGAACAATCTGACAGCTATTCACTGTCGCACATGGTTTTTATCTGTCCTACTGCCCTTGAAGCCCTACTCTGCCTCCAATGAAGGAGGATTATATTTAAATGGAAAAACAATCATCACTAGAAAAAGTCAGTGAGATGCACAGGATGCAAGCCATTTACTCAAGACAGGAGAAAACTCTCCTTGGCTTAGTAGCTGCCATGGAAATCTCACTGGACTAATTTTGTAACTACAGCAATTTTCCCCTAAGGATCATGTACTGGTTTTGGCTGGGACAGAGTTAATTTTCTTTATAGCAGCTTGCATGGAGCAATGTTTTGGCCTTGTGCTGAAAACACTCTAGGTAACAGAGAGGTGTTTTCAGTATCACTGAGCTGTGCTTGCACAGAGTCAAGGTCTTTTCTGCTTCTCCTGTCATCCCACCAGTGACAGGGTGGGGACACAGCTGACCCCAGCTGACAGAGGGATGTCCCACACCACATGACATCATACTCAGCATTTAGAGGTGATGAAAAAAGAAGTGGGGGATGTTTGGAGTTACGGCATTTGTCTGCCCAAGTCACCGCTGCAGGTGATGAAGCCCAACTTTCTAGGGGATAGCAGAACATCTGCCTGCACATGGGGAGTAGCAATATTCTTTGTTTGCTTGCACATGCATCATTTGCTTTTCCTGTTAAACTGTCTTTGTCTCCACCCACAATTGCTTTTACTTTTGCCCTTCTGATTCTCACCCCAACCCACTGTGGGGAAGTGAATGAGTGTCTGCATGGGGCTCAGCTGCCCAAGAGGGTTAAACCACAACAGGTCAGCAAAAGTTCTGCTGATTCAAATTTTATTCTAATTGCTTTAGGTTTTTCAGATTTTGGAAATGGATTCCAGTAGGTCTTAAAATAATTAAACAGAATGGATTTTAAAACTCTTTATTGAAGTGACTGCTTCCACTTGAAGTTTCATATTTCTTAATTATCCAAGCAAGTCAAAGTCTTTTCCATTTTTTTCTGTGCTAGACATAGCAAAGTTTGGTCAATTAAGAACCTAAAAAGTTAACTGCTTAGGTATGCCTTTTGCCTTTGATAACATAAAAATTGAAATATCTTTAAAAAATACATGGTTACTTCATACAATTTTGTGTTTAAGGGGAAAAAAAAAAAAAAAGGAAAACACAAGAGCAGCAAAACACCCTTCCAAAGTCCAAATGCTGACACTTTATAGTATGTTTAAAATATTTCAGGCAAAGGATAGAACAAAAGAACAGCTACTCCATTGCATGCCTCACCAGTGAACTGAACACTAGGGTATGTATTGGTCTTTCTAAGACATCACAGAGCTAAATCTGAAGACTGTAGCAAATACTTGTATTTCCAAGCATGGGCAGGTGATCAGGAGGTATGGACTGTACTTTGGAGCAACTAGACAAGCATGTTCAAAGCCAAGTCCAAAAGAAGCTGTGGCAGTAGCACCTGGATAGAAGGGTAAGTTCTCAGAGATGTACAACCAAAACATTTCAGTAAGATGAAACTGGGAGCACAAGGCAGGCTCCTTTTTTTTCTTTTCATTTGTCCCAGATTTCTCACTAAGAGCCTTTTTTTATTTAACCATAAGTGGAGGAATGAAGGGAAAAAATGTACAGCATTTCACTCTACTCTAACCTGTATTCTATTCCAGTATTTAATTCACCATTACTATACTTGAATTCCAGTAGTTCAATGGCAGATAATTTCCCTAACAGTACAACAGTAAAAATATTTCCATGCTTATATTCTAGTTTTCCTGCAAGATGCATAGCTTGCCCATTTTAGGTAATTGCTTTTATTCTGATTTTCATCTAACTTTATTCACTATGCATAAAGGAAATCTACAGTTCAAAACCCAGATGCTGATGACTAAAATGTAGCCACCAGACTTGATTAGGCCTACAGTGATACCTTTAATTTCTGCAGCCTTTGCTCTAACAGAGAATAAATGGACTCATGTTGGCAAGTCCAATTTCTCAATGCTCCTCAAAGATTGTAACCACCTTTGATAAAAAGCATCATGTTACTGCAGAGTGACAACCAGCACTAGAGCATAAACACTTGACAGCAATTTTCTGCAGTGGCACCAGCTAAAAAAACATTGAAGATGTGTATTTTGCTAAAGTTTGATCAAAAATGATCAAAGAAAGCAGAGTGAAACCAGGCTGACAGCATTTGGAACGTGCATTGCCTAATGCTATTCCTAAGCACAATCCAAGCTTTTGCACTGACTTAGTGCCCAAGCAAAGATGTAATAATTTGAGGTAAACTAAGTCAAGATCAGAGTAACATTCTGATGCAGGTATTTCCCACACATTCGGCACTGTTGCAGTAACAGTAGAATTTCATCAGTAGAAATGAACTAATCATGAACATCTAAGACTGCTATTATTGAGAAGACACTTATGATCTATCCAGATGACTATAAGGATTTTCTTTTTTCTTGTTCTTCTTTAAATACAGCTTACTGTGAAATAAATTGGGACATAAATTGTATAACTTAAATTCTTTAAATGTGTGTCTTTTCCACTAATCCCAAAACCATTGGATGGAAGAAAAGCAATACCTTGCATGAGTCACAGGCACAACTGGTCTTTCTGGTCGTCTTGGGGGCAAGGTACCAGGTCTGTTCACAGCGTTGGCTTTGGGTGGCCGAGGTTTCTTCGGAGGTATAGCAGGAACTGAAGGCTTCTGCAAGTCTACCTGTTTTTGCTCTCTCTCTAATCTTTCTTTAAATCAATCATTTCCAGAAAAAAAGAACAGGGATATTATTAAGTGGAATTCATTTGCACTCACAAGTCTACATTCAAAGGAGAAATCTTCAGCTGTAGGTAGACTGTATACAAAGAAAAACCTTTCAATTTCTGTTCTAAATAATTCTTTATTTGATATATTTTACCACAAATCAGTTGTTCAACCTGCCTGGTTGTTCTTCCTGCAACTCCTCAGCCAAAATATGTGCAGTGTCTTAATGAGAATACTATTTTTAATTTTAGTAACTTACTAGTTTCTGACTGTAAAGTACAAGAATGGCAAGTAAATACATACCATATAGTACAACTTCCCATAAGCACAACTTATATTAAATTTTAATATGAAATAATATTAATTGAGAAGGTCACAAAAATAATTATGCTGGATATTCTTAACATCTCTTGGACAAACAGAGAAATGGCATTTTTGGGGGCAAGCATGCTTCAAGTGAACTACAGTTAAGTGAAAATAAAATACAAGCACAAGAACTTAAAAATGTCTAGCAGGATGTAAACCCCTCAGAAAAATCAGACTTATTATTTAGGTTTTAAGCACAGACTTATATGCTTATTTTTTCAGCTTGCCAGTGAAAACCTAGATAATTTGCAGAAATGATTATGTATAGTTAGGGAGTGCCACCATATCCAATAATACCCAATAGTATGCTAATATCCAATGCCAAACATGCAATGCCTGTGCATTTATAAAATACAATACACACATGAATAATTCTTATAAATAATATGCTCTAAATTCCTAATACAAAACAAAGATGTAAGCATGCTTGCCACACCAGAGAAGGGCTGATTTTTCTTAAATAAAAGACAAAACTCTTCAAGGAACTAAAGTTCTTCTCTCTATATCCTGCCATTTTAACACCCCACTTCCCTTGACAATGCTGCCATGAATGTTACACCTCTGTATACATATAATAGAGAACTGGGAATGTTACAGGATATTGCTTAATGGGTTCTTAATGAGAACCCATTAATGAGAGGATCATGGAATAAATCCCCAGAAACACAATGTACATTATGTTTGGAATAGTCCAGTTAGTGACTATTGTTCACAGGCAGTATGCTTAGAGCAGATGCAGCCATTGGGTCCTCAGTAACACTGAAGCTTCTCCAGCATACTGTGCCATTTTTACACACTTAATCCTATGACAATTTATACTGTGGCAGTGTCCAAGAATCTAAATTGTGTGAGGGACAGGCTGGGCAGTGTGCCAAGACACAGCTGAAAGGCTGTTCCTGTGCCACCCCTGCTGCCACACCACATGAGCAATTCCTGCCACTCCCTGGTACTCCTGAAATGTAGGCATGACTCCTACAGCCTCTTTTCAATGTTTAGAAAAGTTACAGATATTTATAGCCCAGGAGAGTAACATATTTAAGTTTACTCTGCTGTTCTAGCAGTCAGCTTTGTAAATCCAAAAATGGAAAGCAAAGGGTTTTATTGCTAAGATAACCACGAGACGCAGCACACAAAACAAAAAGTAAATTTATGTAGAGGAAACAGCTAAAATACCTGTCAGCCCACTAAGATGTATATCCAGAAACAGATCTTGGTGCAAAGCCTAAAGGTTATGTCACTAAATTATAACTTCTTATTGTGCATTTCATCATGCGCACAGTCGTGGCTTTTAAAAGGCTGCAAGTTCAAATACTTAGACATTAAGAAATGCCATAAACAAACTTGTTCGTACAATCTAATAGTCCACTTAACATATGAAACTTCAATTAAAGAATAGATGTAACTATTTTCCTGAGACTATTCACCATTCACAATGAACACAATAAAACCATTAAAGGTTTAATTTGCTTGTCCCTGCTCTGTGTGGTACTGTGTCCCATTTCTCACAATGTTCAGAAATGGCTTTGAACAATTTTTCATTTCTTTGCTGCCTTGCCTGGGACTTTTGTGGCAATGATAATGGGGTGATTCATAAGTATTAACGACTATATCTCCACAAAATCCCTTTGTGATGCAGGAAAACCAGCAACCCAGCTTTCAACTGGAGAACCAAAGCAGAGAGATGTTAAGAAAAAAGTACACACTAATCTGGGGTATTTTACCCAATTGAGCACCTGGGTTTTACAGAGCACTGGGCTTTATACAACATTTCTTGTATTGAGAGCAAATCTCCCCTTGACTTTCCAATTAAGGCTGCATGTACTCAACAGCTCTGGATGGGTACAACTGAACACCCTGAATTTAGTCCATAAGCAAAAATGAAAGCCTTTCCAAAATGCCTGCCACCACAGTCTATCAGAGTGGAAAACAAACATCCAAACAATATACTTCATGGAGACAGAGTGGGAAATGAGGATGTGCATTGGTTCTATATCCCTCTTCTCTCTGCAGAGGACAGGCAGGAAAGCACATTTCATACCTTTTTCCTCTGCTCGATTAGGAAGACATTCTGGCCTTTCAGGGGGTATCTTCTTGATTTCATGCTTTCGATCTGTGGTCCCTGTCAAAGACAAAAAATTTTGAATTCTGACCAAGCCAATAAAACAGTGACATAAGATTTAATTCTGCAATATCTTAGGTTTTTATATTCTCCAAGTTGAAAATGTCTTGCCTAAAATGGAACATAAATTTATATAAAATATTTGCCTGTACCCCACCATAATGACAAAAACGTAATTGGATATTTATGTGTTTTAAATCAAGTTTGCAGTTTCCAAAGTGTGCACTCCCAAAGAATTGACACTCACAGACTATTCTATAGGGGAAAAGAATTGATAACTGCAGATTTTAAAATATGGACAAATCCTTTATCATTACAGACATAAATGAAGAGTAACTCATCAGTGTGCAGAAACATTGGGAATAAATCAATTAACTGAGCAATGTCAAGAGAATATCTGATAGACCTGAATATACATAGGTTATTTTACAATAAATTAACACATCCATCCCCTTTTTCTCCACTACTAGTAGCTGCTCACTTCCACATATTAGAAGGAGAAGAGCAATGCTGGCAGCATCCTGCATGACTATTTTCATGATTATTTTAATTGACAGCTTTTGGCCTGGAGGTGTAAGCCCCTGGCTTATTCTGCCTCTGCACTAGAGGCCCTGACATATGGACTTCTGTTGCCCCAAGAAATCTGGGAACTTGTGGCACCAACAACGGGAAGATTTTGCAAAAATTTCCTGGCACATGCAAGATAAAATCCTCTAATCCCCATATTATAAGAAACACTTTATTGGATATTGGCTTTGCTGCATTGGCTAACCACTAGGTACTAATGCCATTTCAACTTAGTAGTGTTGAAAAACACTTTAGGTAACACTATGAGCATTTCAAATAAAAAATACAGTAGACGAAATCCAAGAAAAGCAGAGGAGGCAGGACAAGGAGCACAAGGCAATTTTTTTGTCTCAATCTATTCTATTATATGCAGTTCTCAAGTCGATTTACATTTTCTGAATGTGCTGTTGCAAATCCCTTCTGCAGCTGGTTCCTAGAAATCAGTACTCATCAGTGGTGATCACCAGCCATTTTTTCTTTACCCAAGTGTGCTGTTGGACAGGCAATAGTACCACATATCATGTCAATAAATAATACTAAATTCTCATTTATGGTTGGATTCAATAATCTTAAGGGTCTTTCCCGATGTAAATGATTCTATGAAAAATACTTCACTCCTGAGAGGAGAAGCTGTTGCTCCAAAGCAATTAAAGCCTTTCAAAACACAAGTTATACAAACCACAAATCAACATATTGATAATCTTGCACACACTAGTGTGCTCAAAAAGAAAGATACATAAGTCTCTATGCCTAATTACAGTATCAATAACAGTCATTATTAACACACAGAGCTATATTCTCAGGCCAAATCTAGAACAATGAGCCTACAGCCACTGAGGAGCTCCCAGACTCAGTTGCTCTTCCTGTAACCCCCAAATTAATTAACACCCAGGCAGGCACCATGATACTGCCTTTGCTCCCAGGTGACAGTCCTGCAAGGAAGCTTTGGGAAGCTCTGTATCAGCTCTCAGAGGAACTCCAGAGTATTCTCACCCTTTGGTCTGGACACAGTTGTGTTGCTTATCCCAGCCACCCCATGAAATGCTTTCCTTTTCAATGACCATATGTAAGGAACTTGTGCTCCTAAATTCAGCTCTGCAGTTTTCACCTTGTGTTGTAAAGCAGTGCAGCACAGATGGCCATGGCAGTTTACTGCTGTGGAGATTATAAATTTCTATCTCTACCATAATATAGACACCTCTTTAAACATATGCCACTTGTACTACAAAGATAAGTTCTAATTCTCTGCTTTGATTTTATGCTCTCCATAGAAGATGCTGACATGTAATTATTTAGGCTGCAACTGACAGTTTTAAGTTCATTCATCACACTGTGACTGGTCAAATATGCAGAAGCATTATTGAAGTTGTTAGCTACTATCAACAGTAAGATCTGATGAGGAGATGTGGCAAAATTCAGTGTAATGCCACTGAAGAAAGAATTTGACAAAATAGAGGATGTCAGGATGGTAATAAACATGATGATTTTCAGCTCTAAATATGTGTCAGAAGAAATTCCTATGCCTGATCAACCAGGAGTTGTCAAAGACTGAGCATAAAAAGAAAGAAGTGCAATAGTCTTGTCTTTGACATAGACTTAGACAATCTTAATCAAATTGTCTGCATCCTTCTGCAGCCATTTTTCCTTCTGAAAATGGCACATTGTCCAACTACAGTGACACAGTTAAAGCATTGTATGCAAGCAGGTATCTAATAAAGTGTTATGCTCTAATTATAGCAGTATAAATTGAAATAAATATAAAGTTTAATAGAGTTTTTACTAAATATATCAGGCTTTAGCATCAGTGGTCACTAAGACATCGTTGTTATACAACCACCACTAGATGGCAAAGTCATACTGCTCTCACTGGACACTAGTACAAATTTAAAATCAAATTTATGTTTCCTTGAGTCTCAAGACAGTGAAGAACAAACCAGGGATGTCAATAAGAAACACAAATATTTATGGTCATGATTCTGTAGTCAAAGAACTGCATAACAATTTCAAACTGGTTAAATTATAGCATACTGATTCACAGTAAATTGTATATTGGTGCAAGTTGCATTTCTACTAACAGCTGAAGTCTGTAAGAGAAGAAAATTTCCTTTTTAAAATACTAAAAGCCTGAACACATCACAGTAACAAGAAAACTATCTGGACACTGGACATATTTATTTTGGTTTTTAATGTGTGCCTGCAGTGGGGGAAGCAGTAGTGCTGCTCCAGAGTATTTACAAACTGACTGGATTTAAGGGATTGAAGAATTCCATCCACAATTATGTTTCCACCACAACTGCAATAAAAATGAAAACTCTGAGAGCATCCCCTGCCTTGTGATTTGTATTTTTACATGAATGAAACTGGAATTTGGTTTTCCAAGTTCAGGACTGTCAAGATTCTTTAACTCTTTTTCTCGGTTTCATGATAAAAAAAAAATCATGCAGACACTTTCAAAAATTATTATGGAGAGGCCGTTTTAGAATTACAAATAGAAGTATGCTCAGCTCACAAAATTTTTTATCACAAAATCCATTTTGCTAGCACTCATCTGTTTGGAAAACAGGATCAGCCCATTAATACCTTTGCAACACCTTTATCTACATAACCATTCAGGGTAACTCCTTTTAGTTTCATACTCAGGGCTATAAAAGTATTGAAAACCAAGAATCTAGGGCCTATAACCTGGAGCAGCCAGCCAGATCCAGCATTCATGCAGATCTGCAAGACTTAGATTGCAGCTCAGAGCAGACCACTGTATGACACTATTTTATGGATATTCTAAAAAGCCTAGAATAGGCTCTAGAATAAATCAGATCTGTAGTGAATGCAGTTTCCTCCTGCAGGTATTATCTGACTCCACATACTGTGTCTGTACTGCAAGGACATGCACACAATCAACTTCTGACAGGAAAGAAAACCAAAAAATTTTGAAAAACTGAAGTACCACACTTGCTCTGATTTAACATGATTAAGAGGCAAACCAGATTCTTTTGAAATGGTATAGATGGTCCACTGCAATACATTTAAAGCTCACCACAGTCTTTCAGGGTTACCAACTATTTGCATTTTGGTTGTGATTTACTAGTTGCTGTCTAGACATCTGCTTGTTAATTTTGATACAGATGAATTCTATATAAATTTGAATACACTTAATTTAGATTGAGATGAGCTCACTGATGTGCTGTAAAAAATCAGCTGCACTTTACCTGATCCTTGTTTGATGACAGGAGCTGATGGAGGTGGAGGTTTCTTCGGTCTCTAAAATTTAATAACAGAAGAAAACAGGTTGCTTCAAAAGGCATGTAAATCTCATTCCTACAGAGACTGAAGTCAATCATAAAGTGCTTAACATTAATAATTACAAGTCCTGAGACTACAGATCTGTCACATATTTCTCCTGAAATAACTTCATTAAAATGAATTTGAAGAGAGAAAACAGCATTGACAAATAAAATATTATTTTTATATTTGCAATTCAATATCCTGCTGAGGGGTTAAAAAAAGTTCATTTTATGTACCTTAAGACTGGAGGAATACATGACCTTTGGTCTAATGAAGAAGTCTATTTCTTTAAAATTTAACCTTGCAAATATTCCTACCCACTTTGGAAAAAAAAAAAACAAACAGACAAAGAAACTCTGAGATATATGTGGCAAAATCTGAGCTACTTTCAGACCCATAAATGAGACAAAAATGCAGAACCCAGAAAATACCACAAAGGTTACTCTTTATTCACTTACTAGGATATATTTAGAGTTCCACTTGAGAAAGATCAGAATTTCAGATGTTTGGTGAAATGAAACAAATTATTCCAACTAAACTTCTACCTTCTCTGTTATGATGATTTTCCTAATAGATCTGTAATGGCAGGACTGAGAAGAGTGACCACCAATGGCTCTGGCAGTACCAGAACAATTTCTCTTCACCTGCAGGCTGGGGGACTGATGGCTTTTCTCCTGTGCTGATGTTTGTGAATGCATGCACAGCACACTGGCAGTCACCACATGTATGTTGGAAAGACTACAGAACCAAAAGGAGCATCATGCTAGATTGAATGACATACTTTATGTCTCACTTTAAAAAAATCTCAACAAACTATCAGGATAATTGTAAAGAATTTCTAGACAAAAAGATTTTTTTTTCCACATGTTCATCCTTTTTTTTCTGAAAAGGACCTTCTTTCCTTTGCTACAGATTGATCACAATCACTTTCACTACATCGCTGGCTATGTAGCAATGTATATTGTGTTGTGGAACAAATGTGGAATAAAATGATTTTTCCAGATATGCACAGCTTTGCCAAACTTCAATCAGCCATTTAGGCTGGTATTTTCTCTCAAACTCTTATTGATCCCTGCCCTCCCCCCAATTATTTTCTATCTATCTGCCAAAGCTTTTGAGAAAGATCAATTGCTTTGTTCGCTTGCAGTAATTAGTTCAGTGTCTGCCACAGAACTCTCAGATCTTGGTCTGAGTATTGAAAGAGAGCAGGTTTGCTGTGATGGCTGAGTGCTTGCCACATACCCTTCCAAGGGATCTCTCTCAAATCTAGCAAATGTATTGTTGTCTGAAGAAAAAAATATACAAGTTTTTGCTCAGACAGGGTGAGTCTAACATCCTGAACAAAGTTGTCATCCAACAACCTTCAAGTTTCTCCTGCCATCTTACCCTGACCAGATCACTTCCCGTCATCAACCTGAGAAAGCTGTGGCCAAGAACTCAGGAGATCAGAATGATCCTCTACAGCCTGGCTGCCATGGGCCATTGTCCACAAAAAGTCCCTTAAACTCTCAGAGACACTTCTACAATAATTTGGGCAACGTGGTTTAAATGCAGAAAAGTGAAGAAAAATTTGGAAGGGAAACAAAACAGACAGTGAATGTCCTGTGATAGGCATTAGGACTTCTGTTGAGAAAGGCTGCAGAAGTGAAATAGTTGATGCTGAGGATTCAATAGAACAATACAGACATTTGGGGTTTTATTGTGTTGTGAGATTGATCCCATTGACTGACCACACATCAGCAGCACTCCCTTAGCACATCTTTTGGCTTAGCTCTCTCCTGTAAGGGGTCCAAGTTATGTCCCTGAGATGTGTCTTCCAAAGCACAAGTGCAGACGGACAAGTGACAGGTCCACTACAGTCACTCCTGATGAAAACCAAAGCACTTATGTAGACACAGACAAAGGAAAAAGGGTCCAATGGTTCATTTGACAAAGTGGCTTTAACTGAAAGCTGAAGAGGGAAATAGATTGCTTCAAAACGACAGACCAAGGTCAGAAAGGGTGTACTGTGAAGGAGCCTTAAAAGATCCTTAGGGAAACGTGGAGAAGAGAGAAGGATTTACAAGGGTCTATGGCTGAATGAGATAACCAAGAAGGTCATGGAGACAGACTAGAAACTAAGCCATCAGAAAGGAAACCAGGACTGGTTGGAAGAAAACAAAACTACAGAGCAGCGACAAAAAGTAAAAGGGGAGAGGAAAAAAACCTGTATAAAGAAATTTGGTGTAGGGATAGAAAGTAAATCCAGATGGTGATTTGGACTCAGGTAGTGAGCTCAGGGGAAAATCCTGTAATGGAGACCACCTGAGAGAGGGAGATTGGTACTAGGGAGTGAATCTAAAAGGCCTGGAACACATAAGCATGTGTGGAAAAGAGTCAGGCTTGGAAAACTGACGACTAAACAAGGAGATGGGAAGAGATCCCTAGCTTTTGTTAAACAGAGAGAAGAACTACTGCAACAAATACTTTCCAACCATGGGATGGAATCCAATGTTTCTGGATCACATCAGAAAATACCTGACAAAATCACTGGTAAAGTATTTATCTCCTTCCCTTTTAGCACTGATTCAGGCAAAGACAGATGGTCTAGAGTCCTACCAGTTACTTACTCAAGTGGACAGATCTGTGGCATTTCAAAAATTATTACAATTTTATTCTCCACAGTTAGGGCAAGCCTAGCTGTAATTTCCAAGTGTCTGAATATCTAATTTACTCTACAAGTTATATTCAATTGTACTCTAAAAATCACTTTACAGATACATAATTTTTAAGTTCAAAAAGACTGAATAATTACACCACAAAAATGGATACCAGTAAGGATTTTTTTTCTTCTATAATAGGCTTACCATATCTTCAGGTTTTTGATTTCTGCCTCTTCTAGAAATCACCTTCTTTTATTTTTAGGCCTAAAGCCAGGACATGCACTCTGCCATGGAATTGTCTTTTCATCTCCCACAGTTTTTGCTGCTCTTCTCCTTTCCTTTTCAATAATTATCTTGTTAGCTTCTGTGAGTTGTTTAATAGTTGCTTTATTAAACTCTCCAAGTTATTTAATTTTTGCCTTTGGCATCCAGTTTTATTGCCAAAGAATGAAACTGGGTGTCAGTAAGTTTTGGTTTTATCACAGAAAACTTACACTGTCACTGTGAAATACTCATCAAAAGCCTGATTGCAAGCTTGTAATATCCCACTGATGACTCAAAAGGTTCCTAAAAATGGAATGGACTTTTGGGGGAAGTAATCCATTACTTTATTCCAGGAAACCACAAGATTTCTAAATGTTTCTGGCAAATAACAATGCCATCTTTGTCAAATAAACACTAGGTTTATACCTTTGTTTTTAGTAATTCTGAGAGGTAAAGAAACATGCCTCTGAGATACCAAATGCTTATTATTTTTCAAATTTCACAGTTAAAATTTCCCCCTTTTTGTTCTGGAACAGTGCTTGACTGCTGTCCATCAGCATGGAGGTGATACTCTAACTTTTCATATTCCACCACAAAAACAATGGAGAAGATTAAAGAATTCTGGATATCATTGCATCACATGACTCAGTCCTGGGACCTCCAGTTCTTCTCTCTCTCAAACTTGCAGGACACAGGACAGAGCAGCACAGGGGAGGTTGGGTGACTGGATGGGCAAATCAAACCCTTCAAGGAAACTCCATAATATGACTTTGAGTGCCACACATTCTTTTCATGGATGATTTCTAACTCAGATTTTTTTTTTTCCTTTATGTTTTTATGTTATTAGATGACAAACACAATTTTGTCAAAATCATTTGTCTGGAACAAGATTTCTTTCAGCTCTACTTTCATTCTGAATTTTCAAGTAAAAATGAAAGAATATATTGCTTACCTCTTTTTCAAAATCTGAAGGGAGTAGCTTGACAAAGTTATCTGGAAAAACACCTCGTCTGCCATTGAGTTCTCCTTCCCACCAACCCACATCAATGCAATCCTACAAAATAGTAAAATAAAATGAAAACCATAGTGTGCTTGTGAACTGAACAGATTTTTGAGCTGAAGAACTGTCTTGCATAACGTCCTGCCTGTTTGTTAGAATATGACAATGTGCTGGAGTGCCAGGTTAACAGGGTAATCTATCAGACAAAAACTTCAATAACCAGCCCTGCATTCCATTATCACATGGAGCAGCCAGGAAAGAACAATTCACATGCTCTAAGAGCTCAAGACCTTGTCTGTGCCTAAAAACAAAATGCTCATTCACCATTTGATCTATTAAACAAGTCAGCATTTTGAGCACATATGACCCTATGTCTCTCTGACTTCAATCTGCAGAAAGACAATAACTTAATTAAACATCATACAACAGAAGATAAAAAATTTCCCATACTTATTCCCCATCCTTTCAAAAAAAGCTTGGCACATTGAAATCATTGAATTCCATCTCACTCCAATTAATAAGGCATCGTACACCTGATTAATATCAGACATCACCTTTTTCTGCAGCATTTCTAAGCAGTACAATGCAGAGTGTATAGCAAAACAATGTACAGATAAATAAGTGAATAAGAAACATCAGTGAGTCTAAATGACAAAAAAATAGCCGTTATTTTTGTTATGAATAATAATATTAACAGAAGCCACAACATTTTAGAGAAGGTTAAAATTTTTCCCTATGTCCTCAGTGCTCCATATTCACTTTTGTGTGTGTTTGCTACATAGAATATTTCCTGTTGAGATTTTCCCCATTCTTTTTTCCTGAAAGCTCAAGCTGAAACAGCTCAGCTGTTTTCCAAAACACAATTACAGGAAAGTCACCTATTGTCTGCTCAATCTTAAAATCACTTCAAGCCAATTTTTTGCAGTTGGCTCAACATCAGGCTGGCCAACCTTTCCTGATTTCCATAAAATCTTTTAATTTCAGCTGCTAAATGGATGACAGAACAATGTGGGTTAACTTAGTGAGGTGTACTCAATACCAAGTCTTAAAAATATTGCTCACAGTGACTGTGCTTGTTGGTATTTTTCTGTAAGTTACAATAGACAAACACTGGATGATATTTGAGAGAAAAAAAAATTGCTTTTATGCTTTGGGGGTGGTTTTTGTTACTTTTCTTTTCTAGACTGTCTATTAAGCTTGTTTAGTCCTCCTGGTCTCCTGAGTATGTGCTAACTAAACACACCAGCTGAAGAGCCTGGTTTCCTGCATCATGTTTGTTTTGGTGTGTTTGGCTTTCCCCCCCTCCTATCTCAGTATTTTTCTCTGATGTAATGCAGGCACAAAACAATCCTTTCATGCTTTTTTGGATAGTATTTTCTCATGCCTAATCTTTGCTCTTCTGTATTCTCCCTTCTCTTTAGTAGGGTGGTCTCCACCAGGGAGGATATTTTCTAGGCCCTCTCACAGTTATTTAAGAGGTATTTATGAGCTCTGTAAGACCTTTGTTAGTGACCAGGGCTGATTCTTGACCAGCTGATGTTTTCAAAACATCTGCTGAGTACCTACAGGGCTGTCAAGGGCTCCATGGAGGACCAAGATAATCAGCCAGTCATGCCTGGCAAGGGCAGGGACTGTGCAGGGCTCTGCTCTTGCTGCAGGGCCAGCACCCCCCATTCCTGGTGTGAAGGTGCTCCCCACTAGGCTCTGCCTACTTGCACAGCCTAATAATCAGTGCACTCAAGTGTTCTGTCACATGGTGTGTTTTATAATGCCCTCCACCCCCTACACCACTAATCTGAAATTGCCTAAATGTTTATGACCCAATTTAGATTTTGAAAAATATTAAGAATAATTCGAGCATCCAGAGATGAAAAGCCTGTGCTTCAACTGATTGCACAGCTTAGTGCTAGCTAATAATCCTGACTGAACAGCACAAGACATCACATATATGCTTTTTAGGTAGGACTTTTTATGCTCTTAGGAAACACAAATATTACTCCTACTTCTTCATTTTATTAACACATGTGAATTTTTTCCTCTATGTTTTTTAAAAATCTCATTTGTTTTCATGAAGCTGCTGTTTGTGTCACACATTCATAAATCTCAAACAGCTGCAGGTTTGCTTTTTGTCCCTCTCCAGCTTGTCACTCAGGCTTATGCAGCCAATCACCATGGTGGATTTTCATACAGTAAGTAAATCTCTTTAGGCAGTTTCTATGTCATTTTCTCATTTACTTCACTTGCAAGAGGAGGCTTATGGGTCATTAAGAAAAAAATAAAGAGATTTTGGAAGTTAAAAACTCCTGATGAAATCTGGTGAAGAATCTCCTTGGTGGTGCCCTCCTGCTACCCACAACTGCAGGCTTGCCATGCCCCAGCAACCTCTGGAAGCCAACCTAAGGTGCTGGCAGAAGTTAGGTCCTAATTATGGGACAGAGGAGCACACAAGCACACCTGAGTTACAGCTGCACAAGCTTCCACAAGTACTGACAAAGGGCAGGGCTATGAAGCACAATCAAGGCAGCATGATTAAAACAATGTGTCTGCTTGTAAATACTAAACAAATACCACTCCAATTCTTCCAGATTGCAATCAGCCATGCAATCTTAACCATATTGTCTTTTTTAAAATATCTTGTGTTCATGTGTTCAAGTGCAGCAAAATTGTTGTAATTTCAAAATGCAAATTTTATAGAAAAGCTGTCAGGCAATCCAGCATCAAGACTGATAAATCTTTATTAATAACCCAAAATTTATTACAAAAACATATAGATCCCTGCCTTACCTCCACATTATCCTGTCAGACTCATATAACAAATAAACAAACAAAAAAAAAATATCCCCAAAGTTCTATGAGAAAATATATTTCAAGTACTAGAAATGCATTTTGGTTTCCTGTTAAAAAAAATACCCTCACAAAATATTTATAAAACCAAACGACTAAGACATGGCAAAAAAGATATTCCAGATACTGAAATTCATCAAGTTAAATGGTAGCTAGATTGACATTTAGCAACTGTAAAAATCAGCTCCTACCAAAGCTTATTTTGGAGATTATACCATTTTCTCATTGCAGTGACAGTGCAATCCAAGACCTTAGAGAAATCCACTGCTGGTTCACATTGGCAAGCCTACTTTGATTGTTCAAGCAGAGGCCGATTCATGAAAGAGAGAAATTAAAATTATCTTGAGGGAGATCTTGGTATTTTCTCATTAAAATACAAATCTTGGTTTTATCCTCATTTCTAGTGAAGTAAAATCATAAAACAGTTTCGTATGAAAATGACCTCTAAGATCATTGAATCCATCTGTTATTCCAGCACTGCCAAGTCCACCTCTAAACCCTGTCCTTAAGTGCCACAACTACCTGTCTTCTAAATACCTCCAGGGATGGAGACTCAACCATTCCTTGGGCAGCCTGTTCCAGTGCTTGACAAGTCCTTGGTGACAAAATTTTTTCTAGTATCTAATCTAAAACTCCTCTGGCACAGCTCAAGACCTATGGCTTGTAACCTGGGACAGCTTCACACCGACTGTGCCAGGGCACCTGGGCAGGTGGGACAGTCACAGAGGAGATGCTCCAGCAGTGCTGGGCAGGAACTCACTGCCACTGTCCCCTGTCCCTGCAGTCACCTCAGCCAGGCAGAGCGAGGACAGGGAATTCTCCATGTCATGCATCCTGTCTGCTGCTGGGGCTGCCCCAGGGAAGGCAGTGTGTGATTCCAGCTGTCACATCCATTCGACAACCATTCCAATTCCAAGCTCAGCAGCTCCCAAATAAAAGATGAAAAAATGAATACACTGGATTTACCAGCAACATTCATTTAGTTCTAAATATTTGGGCAAAAATTGGACAATACCTAGCGAATTGAAAGACTAAAGTGTTGAGGATTTATTTTTTTATGTTTAAACTTTATAAGAAATAAATATTACACAAAATATAAGGTACTAAAATGTCAGCCTGGGCTGGAAGACTTACATAAGTCAGAGGAAAGGGAAAATCTGGGAGAAATGGAAACTACTAGAAAATCAGGATATAGCTACCTTTTGTCAACATGTTGCCAAGAATTTTAAGAGCATACACAAGTGAACTAAAAAACATCAGGTCTTTTCTTGATGTGAAGAATAAGAAGAACTATTCTTCATGGAATTAGCAGTGAGACATGCAAGCTGTGAATAAAATTGGAAAGAGAGAAAACAAACTTCTTTTGTCAGAAGGAAGCATCAAAAAAGAAAATAAAATACAAACCCAAAGAAAGGCAAAAACACAGTTCTACTCTGAAACTCAAGTCTGTGGTGACTAAAAGAGTAGGGACAGAGGAGAGGGGAAAGAGAGAGATACGTTAGTAGAGAGACAAGCTAAAAGCCATGCAGAGAGGTTTTAATATAGGAAAGGAAGTTTCCATTCAGAGCACCAGATTTCTTGCACTGCTACTGAATGGAAGTGAAATACAGTGACATACAGAAGCAGGGTTGACAGCATAAGATCATGGCTTAGTCACCTTTCAGCAACTGCAGTGATCCTGCAGCCACTCTCAAACTGACAAAGAAAAGTCATAAAACAGTAGAGTCATGCTTGCTCCTCTGCTGGGTGAAAGAATCATGAGATTGCTTGGACTCTTATGCACACAGTATCTTACATTAAAAATTTCTTAGCAGCAGAGATACTGCTCTGTGCTGTTCCTTCCCTTGGTACTCTCAATTCAACAGGAAAAAAGCAGAAGATGGTGGAGATTGAACAAAAAGCCCAGCATAAAGCACCTGATGCTCTGCAGTCTGACAAATACTCCACACTCTGCACAGAAGCAGCTGTACCCAGACAGACAGCACTGACACAACCCTGGCCCATGTCATCTCCCCAGTGCAGGAGTGCAGCTGATACCACATTCAAGACCATGAAACTAAAAGACTCAGGTTCATTGTCTCTCATGCCAAGCTGTGTCCCAGCTACAAGCCTGGTGGTGACTGATTATCCCACTATGCAAACATGACTGAACTGTCCCTCCTGGAAATTCTTATAGCTCCACAGTCTTTCCCTCTGCTCCAAGAAGGCAGGAGTTTCATATGCCCCAAAGACAGAGGGGGTTTTATTTCATATAAAGCTCTCTCGAAAAACAGATTTGGTTATTAGAGATGGGTTTATTTCTAGCCCTCACTGCTATTTGCACTCTAGGCCTGTGCCAGATAAAAGGAACATGAAGGAAACCAATATTTTCCCTGAAAATGCAAAACAGCACTTCTGGTTGTGAACATACTTATAATAAAACTCTACTATTTGGAGTTTTTTCGTTATTTTACCAAGAGTCAATAAAGCATGCAAGATTACTATAATTTAAATGTCAGACATGCTCCAGTGTATGCTTTCTTCCAAGTACTATGCATTATTCTATGCTTTTTTTTTTTCTTGAAACCATTTACAGGGAGTTGCTGTATGCTATGAGACTGTTCTTAAACACTTAAATAAAAATCTGTAGCTACTTGGCTCTATTATAACATGTTCAGAAGCCCATTGGACTTGTATCTCAATCATCACTGCAGCCAGGTGCAAGATTGCTCTCACCAGCATTAACAGCCATCTGATACTGGGAATTTACCAACAGCTGAGCAATTTCTGCAGCTTTACCAAAATACAAAAAAGCCTGAGAGAAGGCAGGCATCCACTGCTACAGCCATGCTTTCCACTTAGTTTTAGGGGCAAAGATGTTTTCTGCCTTTTCCTCCAAAGCAGCCAGGCCTTCAAGGAAGCACCCACTCCCTTTATCTCTTGCTACATTTGGAAGGACAGACAACTTCAGGGAGTGCCACGCCCAAGTTCACCTCTCTCCTCCCTAACGCACCCTCCAAGCTGCCCCTAGTGAACTAGTGAAGAGGAAGGCTTTTGTCAGTAGAAGTAAATGAGAGATTTTTTTATATTCCCCAAGGTCACAAAATGAGTAATAGGCTATGTAATTATCTTCTCTCCTATCCATGACTTGAACAGCAGCTGTGTAAACTCTTGAAGAAATACATCTGAAAAAGGCCAATCTTCTCATCTGTAAATAGGACTTCTGCTTTTCTGAGGGAGTTGATTGCTGCATAGTCTGGTCCTCTGAACATGATGGTACTTTGCAATACTGCTAAAATATGAAGCTGTAGTTTAGACATCAACCCACAACTGCTCGATTTTTCAGGTCTTAGATCAAAAGCTTTTGATTCAGAAACATTCAATCACACAGATTTCATCACAGCTAAGATAGGAAGCAATACTAAGAACAAGAAAAAACAGGCCCCCAGAAAAGTGTATGTGAAGCTTATACAGTAGTATCTGTACTGAGATATACCATAATGGTGCAGAGTTAGAGATAGTATTATTTTTCTGGAAATCTCCATTAGAAGACATACTTCCTTACAAAATAATAATAACAATAATAAAAAATAAAAATCAATCCCAGCAGTTGGCATTTGTTTTCATTAAATCTCTGCTTTCCTTCTGCCCGTCTAAAGTCGGTTCTCACCAAGAAGAATGTTGAGCTGGAGAAATCGCATTATTCAGAAAGCCATGAATCCCTCTTACGCTCGCACTGGCAGCTTTCATGTGTCAGCTCTGCTGTGCTGGCAGCCCCCCATTAAATTACTGCTAACCCCATTGTAAGCAGCTCTCCAAAAGTCTTTTGACAACAGCTAGCCAACATCATCATTTAAAGAAAAATAAACCACCTTTTAGTGTCTATTGAACTTCTCAAGACATCAACCATAATACACCAAGAGATACATGCAACATATAAAGGCTTTGAATTTGAGGATTAAAGGCCTCATAGAAAGACAAATCTGGAGGACAAGCCCTCTGCCATTCAGCCCACCCTCACAGGGCACCTGTGGGGCCTCCAGGCTTGACTGCAGTGCTGGGGCCAAGAGGTCCCAGCTCTCAAAAACACCAG
The DNA here is from genome assembly GCA_030060385.1 of Muscicapa striata striata. Classification (NCBI taxonomy): domain Eukaryota; kingdom Metazoa; phylum Chordata; class Aves; order Passeriformes; family Muscicapidae; genus Muscicapa; species Muscicapa striata. The sequence goes on from JAREIS010000031.1 coordinate 5,290,801, forward strand.
AGAAGGGCACTGGACGGGCTCTGTGATTTTCAAACCATCATTAAAACCAAATCAAATCTTCACTAATACATCTTGGCATTTGGGGGAAACAAAAAAGTCATGCTAAACCAGGGTGAAAAAAGCATTTTAATAATATTAAAATATGTTTCTTTAGAAATTCTAGCTACATTCAGTGCCATGGAGATGAAACCAAGACAGATCATTCTCAAAATCCAAGTTCATTTTAAGAGTTAGAAAATAATTGATTTTAGAATCTTCATCAATTCTCATTAAACTTGGTAAACTATCAATAAATGAAGGAAAGCATCTCTCACATTACACTCACATTGTGCTACCTAGGACTTCTCCAAATGATCAAGGTTTGTTACTAGCTATAAGCTCAGTTACTGAGATTGAGACCTTACAGTACAATAAAGTGCAAAATTTGTAAATTCTGTTAAAGAAAATGGCTATGATTTAGAGAAACTGGTTAGTAATCAATTACGCCTTGTCAGAAACATGATTTTAAAATCTGTCTATAAGACAGAATAAATCTCTCAACAACTACCTCATACAAGATAATTTAGATAAAAAAGACAGCCCCGTAGACAATAAATTTGTCTTCTGAAGCAGTCCTGGAGAAAACCCATTTTCCCTTTACACACTTCTTGCAAATACACTTAGATTATGAAACATTGAAAGAAAAGCATTAAAGGAAATGTCCGAGTCTGGCCCTAACTCAGAGGCTTACCCTGCTCAAATCCTTAATGTATCCCAAAAGCCCCAAGTCCTGCATGGATCCTTCCCAGCTCCTGTCAGCTCTCATGTCCAAGCCATACAGAACCTTACATCTGAGAATGCCAGTTGCATTTTTCAAAGCTTAAGGAGTCAAGGAGGAAAATTTTTATTTATCTGCAAGCTCCAAAGACTCTACTAAGAAATCCTCATGTCAACTCTGTATGGAAGGAAGCAGGACAGACAGTCAGAAATGAGACATTATTTCAGCTCTGGTTACACTGCTCTTTCCAGGCTGTAGGTTTTACTGGAAGGCACAACAAGGAGACACCTCTCCAGAAGACAAAGTCTGTTGAAAATTTGGCCCAGGTTATTGAACCCTGCAAAAAAGAAACTGGTTGAGAATAATGGAGGACCTGCAATACCCAGGACATTACAGCAGAGGATCTAACAGAGTAGATGTATTTTTTTTTTTTTCTGTTAAATCTGTTTCAGGCTAGGTTTAATCTTTTGACTTTACATTCTGTGACTAAATAGTTTAATCGGTAATGAGGCTAAAAAGCTTTGATGAAATATTTGTACAAACAGGAAGAATGAAGTTGCTTATTGAACAAAACAATCTCTTCTGAGGATTCACTGCATTTGCAATGTTCAGTCAGCAGAATTATTGTGGAGAAATAAATATGTTCCACATCATAAAACTCTAACACTTCAATACTCAAATTAAAACTAAATTAGCCAACACAAACATGAAAGGTGGTGCTAGTAACAGACATAATTTATGCCTCTGATGAGCCAAGATAAAATATTTACGTAATTACATTTTCTGTATTTAGAAAGATTATAAAAACCTAGAATAAAATATTTGAAAGATTATTTAATGCTAATGCTACTTAGATTGAAGACATCTTAGGACCAGCTTCCTAATTACAATTACTAATTACTTGGCACTGTATGTGCATTTTTACTTTCCCTTGAAATAGCTTTCCCTGCCCTGAAAAGGCTGAACTTCAGATAATACCATCAAACCAGCAGGTGAACCCAACATTCAGCATAAAAGGAAGGATGAAGCTAAGCAGTGATTCTAAAGCCCACATTGTGAGCAATAATCACAGTTTTCCAGACACCTCAGCATTTCAGCAATATCTTTTCTAAGCAGAAAAAAAACCAGATCCTTTCCTTTTTTATCTCAAAATATGTCACCTTTTTAGATTAGCTTGACTGCGTTAAACATACTTACAAACAAAATGCCTTTCAAATGATGCAAATCTTGAAGCATTGCATGCATGAGGGATCCTGCCACTTCACCTACATAGCTTGGCATGAACTTGTGTTAGTCAAAATTCAGTTGGGGACTTCCCACGAACAAAAGAATCCCCTTCTTTTGAAGTTACTGTTGTAGCACCACAGTTGTGGTAACAAGAACAGGAAAAGAGAACTTCAGTGTGTGCTTTAAAAAAATAATATTTTAATATACTAATGAGATCAGCATTTGAGTGCTGGCTGTTCCACTCTCCTTGGGCTAATCTCAGACTTAACAGCTTATTATTAAGTGCTTAGCTCAAACATTTCTGTTTCAGTAATATTTCTAAAGATACCAATGAAAAGCAAGCTGCACCTGGTTCCTGAATAAACATCATCAGGCTTTGTCTCTACAGAGACCTTAATGCCCCACTGCTAATCAGAGCAGCCAAGATATGCTGCAAGATATGAATAAATGTTACAAAATTATTTATAAACATTTAAAAGTCTTGTCCAAGCAATACAAGCTACTCAGAGTATATTTCCCATAATTTACTGAGTATACAACATAATTTCAGAAAATGAACATTTATTTACTTCTTACATTGCTTCTGTGCAATGACACAGGTTTTACCCCAGGCACTTGCTGTACACATCAGGGGTATGTATGCCAAACAGGGCTTGTTTTGCAGGACCTACTCCAGCTGCCATCCCTTATGGCCCCATGGCTTGAAATCCAGGAAGAATCCAAACCTTCTGATTCCTGTTAGTCAAGACCTACAGAGGAAAGTTTCAGCTCAGGGAAAAGTGACCCTACTGCTACACCAGCCTCTGAGCAAGCTGCAGGGACAGCCCCACTCCTCCATCACCAGTCCCTGCTCACACTCCCCTGTGTGTCCTGGGGGTGCCAGATGCAAGGTGAAAGGGCAGGAGAACCATCCCTATTAGCAGCCACCTTCCATCCATCATGAAAAACTGCACCCTTGCTGTGCACAACGTGCAAAATAATTTCTTGTATGGAATCAGCAGTGGGATAGAAGTAGGTTTCCCAATCAGAAGAGAAGGCAGAATGTCCTGGGGGAAAAACTGGTGCCAAGGGAAGTAGTGAAGGGTAGGGGACAAGGAGAACAGAAAGCAGATTAGGCATGGCTATTAGGTCTGGCCAATGATGAATAATTCATGGATATCTCAGGAGCCTTTATGGCATTGTTCATTCTGAGGGAAATACCTATTTATTTCCAGAGGCAATAAGTAAGTGCCTTTATTTTTTACATGCTTCTGTTTAAACATAAAGCATCATAAAAGCCTTCTTAAAGCTATCATAAAAGCCTTCTTAAACCTGGGCATTATTAAATGCTTACTTACTGTATTCCTTTCAGTTTCTGTACACAAGATTGCTGCAGAAGTTACATATGTGCAATGTATCTTGCATTAAAACCCCAAAAAGGGGCATCTGCATGACCAAAAATTCAGTGTCAATAAAAGTCCACTGTGTTGCTCTGACAGAAAGACATATTCTTATTCTATTAAACCAGACCGCATTTTCCCCTGCATAACCTAAATTTTTGCATGGTTATATTAATAAACCTATTTCTAAAACTGAGCTAAAACCTTGATTTTAGTTGTCAATCAAGAAAAAACAAAATTACCTGACTATCATGAAACGTGACTAATTTTTTCCTTTATTTCATAGGAAGAAAGAGACAATCTTAAACTTTATTTTGAAAGAGACATTCTTAAGCTACCACATTTCTGCTTGGAAAAATTCTGTCTTCTTGCCAATTAGATGTATTTTTAATGATCTCAAATATTATCACTCTGTTGGTTTGTTTTTACATAGATGGGAAAATAGTGAAGATTTCATGAATTGGTGATACCTACCCATTAGCTCATATTTAAAGAAAAACTTAAAGTTTTTAATTCCTTCACACATTTCTACACAAGGTTTGTAAAATATGTGTGTGCTGTTTGTAATTAAAAGTGTATAGAAAAATTCAGCAATTAATAACACCTCACAGAAAAAAATCTGGCAAATCTAGTGACTCCCCAGCCCAGCAAAATGTTTGATTGAGTATTAGCAAGTGTCCTTCTCTCACACTGTCTGTGTCCTGCTCCCTCCCCTGCTCACGGCCTCAACTCCCTGGCAGGATTCTTTAACATAGCACTTACTATTGTATCCCTTTAGGAGCCTCCTGCATCCATCAGAGCAGCTGTTTTCCTTCACAACCCTGCCCAGATGAGTTTGCCTCGCCAATGGCTCAGCTAGAGAAAGTGCTCTGGACAATTACCTCCTGCACCAGGATGAGCATTTAAAGATGTTATAAGAGAGAAAAGCAATAGAATTGTTTTGGCAGAAGGGCCACGCTCCAGTGACTGCCTATAAATACAGTCAGGGTTAAATTAACTGTCTCGTGGCTAGCCTGAGGACTGGGCAGTATTAAACACTGCATAAGGACAGATTCTGTGCTTTACAGGGACAAACACACAGAGCACCACTGCAACAGTGAGCAAAAGACATGATGGAAGAGTTTATCAAGACTGAATCTCATTGAATTGTTTCTTTATACTCTTCTACTCACCTGTACTTACTAGTCTGTCTTATCACTCGACTGCAGGGCAGGAAGTGGCTAAATGTACTGCATTTTGAACCACAAAACTTGCAAATCTCACAATAAATGATTAACAATAACACCAAAAGCGAATACGAGCTTTGTAAAAAGTGATTGCCATTATGCTTATTTTTAAAACTAGGTCTGTGGTTCTTTGTCCCCCAGCACAAAATTAAGCCCTACAAATTGGGTTGCCATTAAATATCTAGACCAGATAAATAGTCATGTAAATTTTTCATTAGTAATTATCTTGTTGTGCCTTTCATGATACCAATGCAGTAACTTTACCAGTACTAATTGAATAGCATCAGCAAAAGCACCTTATAAATTCAGAATTAGCAGAACTGCTGCTGATATCAGTGCTGTCCATTGATAATAAGGGTTCAGGTGAGGATATCTTTCTATTGCTGCCAGGTTTTCAAATTTGCCATTATTTTTGAAGCAGCTAATTTTATTTATCCAGACCTTTCTCACTCCTGGGGACAAAGTGTCTTTACTGCCTACAGCTCAGGTATATTGATGCACTAAAATGAAATCTTGTTTACATTCTTGCAAGTAAAACTGCTTTTCAATGAGTGCACAGCTGCCAGTGTGTGCTTGATGCTATTTCTATTGATTCCTCACACAGGTCATTTTCTGTGTGCCAGTGAAGTCTTCAGAATCCTATGCATTTTGTCATAATTTATTAATGCTATTAATAAATTTGTAGAAAATAGCTTACAATAGCTACATCTAAGAGGGCTGCGTTAAAAAGTCCTGAAAAATTTTAATGATGACAATTGAAAATGTCACATGAATCTTCTGCTGCTTAGAAGAAATGGAATTTATTACAAATAAAATCTTCAAAATGAATATTTGAGCATGATAGAAGACCTGTTTGCCACTTTCCTTCAGCTGCAGGGTGCAGCTTATTACCAGTGTTCTTGCTCATACCCAAATGCTATCAGGAATATTTTGATGACACTAAAAATAAAATACCTAAGGAACACAAATGTTTGACAATACAAAAATAATCTACATTGTCAATCTCATGGCCTCTTACCATTCATAATTTTAACCTTATGAACATATCTAATCATGAAAATGCACAACCATCACCTTAACTGTACAAGTAAAAGTCACTGTATTTTGCTTTTTATTCTCTTTCTTTCAAAGGTGCATTTTTCTTAGACTCCTTTTTTTGCAAAGCAAAGGTACCAGGTGTATTAGTTTATTGCCTTGAAAATGAAATTTTTACTTTCTGTTACAATTCTGACCAATATTATCAGGGGTTCTACATTATTCTGCATGAAGGAATTAAAAGACTACCATTTGTTCATTTTTACTTCCACTTATTCATAAATAAAACCTTTTCTAGGTATTTAAAAGGGTATTTACTTCACTGGGGAAAAGAAAAAAATATGTATGTGAAGTTTCTGCTTTTATTCAGTCTTTTAGGTACACTTTAACTAAGATACGTTTGGACTCTATCTCACAGTGTATATTTTCCAAATAATTGGCAATTATTTTTGGTTATCAGTTTTGCATAATGCCATCTTTCACCCTATATCTCCCCAAATACATGCCATTCTGACCTGTAAGTGATCTTTCTGACTGATCTTTTCTGACTTTCTTCTTTACTTTAATAAACTTTCCCAGCATATTCTCCATGTGATTAGGGAGATCACTTGTGATTCAGCAAATCTGTTCAAAGCATTCTTTAGCTATTTCAAAGAAACCACAGATATTCAAATTCTCTTATCACAGAGACCTATTGAGAAGTTCTGACCAGCTTGTGATTCAAGATCTCAATATCCATCAAAACAGTGAGAACTGGAAACAGTTTGCAAAGACCATGACCAAAAAAAAAACCCCAAAAACAACAAAATTACTCTTTATAACTAATTCAACTGAATAAAAGAGAGAAATCTGCTATACTCTTATCCCTTTTATCTGTGGATGGTGATACTGAATTCTGCATTTACTTAATCTAAATCTTTCCACAAAATTAGGTCCTAGCATTTTAAGACAAATATTAGACTAACAGCTTCCTTACATACCCACTGTCACATGGGTGTGTACCTGTATACTGCCTCTTCCCCAATTGGTACATCCCCTTTTGTCTTAACACCTTTCAACTGCAATCTCATATTCATGCTTTTAAGATTATTGTAATGCATTTTACATTCTTTTCATGAGATTTCTCTCCCATTCTTCTATCACTCACTCATTACTTCAGCCACTGCCATATATTCTCACCAACGCTGTTGTTCTCAATTAAAAGTAAATTCAGCATGAATTAAAATTATGAGTCTTCAACACTCCTATGGATCTAACTGTAGAAAAACAGACTAGTCTAGTAACAGACTTTTTATTCTGGGAATCTATATCACTTTATGGGTTTAGTGATTTCAACAAAATACATTATTTTACAATAATGCATCTGTGGTCGTAGGAAGTACAGTGATACCCATCTGTTTCCTTTAAAGTACCAGACTTCTCTCTTTGAGTCTAGATAATTGGGAAGAATAAATGCTGTCTAATGCTCTCCAGCATAGAAAGCAACACCTGCAAAACAATTCATTACAAATAAATTAAAAGAAACTCTGTAATCTGATAGCAAAGCAAAGCCATGATAACAATTTCTGAAGCATTCCCTACATTTTTCTTTGGTGCTTCTTAGTCAGCAGGGCTCACTAACTGGTCATGTAAGCCTGAGGATTTGAACTGCAGGCAACTCTCTAGCAGAAGCCATCAGTGGGCAAAAAGGTGAGGCTGACTTTGTTATCGCTGACTAAAAGAAAGATGACAACAGATATCTGCTTCAGAAGATCTGGACTAAAATAAAGTTACTACATTATGTGGTAGAGCACAAAGGAAACTTCACTGTTTTCAGAACCTACAGCTAAGACCCTGACTCCACATAGCCTGAATTTTATTTTTTTAACTGTGTTAAAAACAGATGAAGAAATCCCAAAAGTCTGACTGCAATGAGATCTGCAAAGCACAAAAGGATCTGCAAAGTGACTGCTTGTTAAACACCATTTCTTCAGTGGCTCAGATCAGTTCAGACACCACATGAAAAAGCATCCATAGAGCAACTCCAGGCTTTTGTGCATTGAGATCCCCTACTCTCTCGAGGCATGGGTTTATGCAAGCATTCACAGATGTGATACGACATAGAAAAAAAAGAAGAAAATGAAATAAAATATCTGCAGTGGCTTGATATCACTGGAGAGTAGAAGGACAGGGCTAGAGAATAGTGTATTTACTATTCCAAACCATTCTCTCTGCATGTTTGGAAAACTGATCAATATGGTCTAATCACCACCTTAGTTATTATAAAAGACAAATATCCTTCCACTGTGAGGTCAGAGGCAGAAGAAAGAAGAAAATGGGAAAAAGCAAGCAAATGAAATCTCACATAGAAACCTCAGTAAGGTAATCGTCTTTTTATCTGTGCTTGCTGATGAACACAGCTCCACCCAGAGGCCAGCCATCTTGGGGAATTAAATCATTCTGGTCAATAAAGCATGAAGTGGACAGGAGCAACATCTTAAAAGCCATTTTCATGATTAGAAACACTGTTAAATACTCATATGAGAAAATTCTAAACCAGGCAAAGCTACACAGCTCTACAAACAGCTAAACAAAAGTCAACGAGGGCAAGTCATTAAAGGATATTTAATGTACACAATTTATTTTTACATTTGCAGTTTCTCTTCTGACCAAATGTCGGATTACTTTTCTTTGGTTACATGCATATTGTTCAGGACAAAGAAGATGTCCTATAGGATTGAAAATAGCTTAGTATTTGGCAAACACTACCCCAGATGTACTTCCCAAGATTTTGGGATTTTTTTCACCCAGTGCCAAATTGTTCAGTCAAGTAACAATTTCTTACAACACATCAGTTATAGAATCAATTCTTTTACTTTCATAAAAGCATAAACAAGAGCAGTAGTATTGTATACATTGTTATGATTCATCTTCCTCATGGAAAATCCACAGCCTTTTCTAGTTTATTTATGTCCAGTTTTATCAAAAACTTTTAAACAAATTGTAAAGTCTTCAACAGGATCAGGAAATTAAGTGCACCTAAATTATAATCTGCTCTTTGTAACATGGTGCACAGCTCTTCTAAAGGCAAACCAACTGTGTACTCACCATTTCACTCTATGGCTTTTGAAGATTTAGCATAAATCGTGGCACTGTTTCTTAATTTCTAATCTTGAATAGTTTCACGTAATTTTAGAAAAAACCCCATAGATCTAAAACTATTTCTTTTCTGTTCTGTCATCCTTTTCTGCTTTACCAGAATGTAAAGGGTGACTAAATTTCAAATGTTTCATTCAGTAAGTTAATTAAGGCACATTGCCTCAATCTAACACAAAAATCTAATTCACAATTCCTATAAAACTAACTTGTGCACCAAAGAGAGATTTCAAAGCTGCTGCTTTCTTGAATCTTCCAGTTTATTCTCTAAGACATTATGTTTGTTACAGGGCTCAATTTATGTTGATCTGCCAGAAGATTCAAATTAAAATTAATTGTATAAATTAGCAGACTCAAAGAGTACACATTGGCTGTTCTTTGCTTAATATTCTTTATCAGGGGAAGGCTCTAAAGCACAAGAGGAAGGTAGACATAGGGCTCTGAAGTCTGTGTAAAGTTTCACTGTCACACCAGCATTGGTTTAGCAACAAGACTATAGGCACAAATACTAATTTTATGGCAATTAAATTATGTCAATTTAAAAAATTGTATCATTGCTTATAGGAGAAAAATATTGCTTTTACCTTACTGATAAGTGTGACAACATCACCTTCCCGGATTGTGAGCTCATCATCGTTCTGTGCTTCATACGGAAATATCACTTTGCAATACTCCTTGTCTGAAAGGAAGAACATTCACTGTGATAAATTATCACTTTATAACAACTGCTTATTCAAGGGTGAATAATCTTCATAAAATATTCCATTAGTGTCTCTTTGTGCTGCCATATTTCTTTGCCATCTTTCTCTTTGTATTTTAGACCTTCATAAACAATATGAAATATTTAAAAAACTGCACTCTGATAAGCATTCCCACACACGTCATCCAGGGAGTCAGCTCTGTAGCCCCTAGAAACCCCTAGTTTCATTATCTCAAATGAAACTGCTCCAGACAGCAACCTGCCACAAACTCTTGCCCTTACAGTAAGTCTGTATCTGACACTTCCTTCCATGGTTCCACTGGTATGGCCTCTCACCAGATCACATAAACTGGAAGCATAAAGGATGCAGTGGGTTGACATAGCTTATCTATCTCCTTGTGTGCAAGAAAACAGATATTTATGAATCTACAAAGACGGTACAACAATAAATAATACATTAATAAATGCTAATGCATTAATAACTAAACCACCTGTACACTCAGTGTAAGAGTTTTGAGCATTACTCTAAAGTTTCCTCAACCCTTTTTCCTTTACTGTCTATAAATAAGGGCATTATCTCAACTTTCATCTGGAAAATACAGGAGCCAGCACTCCTACTCAGAAATCATAAAAAGCAGTTTTCATGAAAAGCAGTTACTTACATGTTGCCGTGCAACAGATGAGTATGTCAATGTGCCTTACAAATAAAAAGGGAATATGTTTCACAGCTGTGAAACTATGCATAAAAATATGTGATACTCTAAGACAGCAGATCTAAAAGGACAAAGAAAACTACCTGACTGTTTGTAGAAAATGTGCTTTTGCAGAAATGTTCACCTCACTTTAAATGTCTCAGTTTTGATTACCTCTGTGTGTAGTCAACTTCCATATTCAATGCAAGTAGTACTGGTACTTTCAAAGAAGTACTGGTAGGCCACAGAAATACAAATTATTTTGAAGCATGACTTACTCTTTTATACTTACTATAAGGAGAACCTGCATTATCACACTTGAGGATATCTGAGGCTGCACCAGGGGGTCAGTTCAGCTGCCCAGACACTGAGTGCCTTTTCAGACACTCATAGGTATGTGAGACACATGAATGGTATGGCTGAACCTATGGAATTGCCAGGTCCCTATGGTCTGACAGCTGGAGGCAGGTCAAAACAAAATACCCTGGGGGTATCTCAAACAGCTCCAGATGCAGGCTACTGATTTCAGCCCCCAAGCTTTGGCCTTGTGTCTGAATTTAGATTCAGGTATCTGATATTAGAAACTAACCTGGTCAGTGCACTACAGTCAATGGAGATCAAGTCACTAAAATGAGTGAAGCCTTGAGAGCCACTCCTGACTCCAAGAGCAGACACCTACATTTGATGAGCTGAACCATGATCTGAACTCCCTGGACAGCAGTGACAGATCTCCAGTGGGACCACCCCTCCCAAAAGTCCAGATACCAAACTCATGATTATAACCCAAACTTAGGCCTCTGACACATAAGCTCCATCCCAACTTCTAAAGTTTAGTGAGAGGAATATCACCTGTAAAGAAGCGGCCCAGTAATGTGCACCTGAAAGTTTGCTCTCTGTCAGCACCATCAGCTTGAGAAATTAAGTAGTACTAGTAGGAAATAGGAAAGCTCTTCTTCAGTTCTGTCACTCAGAAACAGCATGAATTTTATGTGTCATTGGTTCAAGAAAAAAGAACTTCTTAGGCTTCACAGATTTCTTATTTTGAACACAAATGTTTGAATTTACACGTGACCATTAACAGTTGGTTTTCTGGCCATGCTGTGTACTAGGTATGGCTGAGATAGAGTTAATTTTCTTCACAGCAGCCCACATGGTGCTGCATTTTGGATTTGTGACTAAAACTGCACTGGTGTTTTGGCTATTGCCAGCATACTGACACAGCTTTTTTTTTTTTTTTCTTCACCCTTTTCTATCCCCCAAGTAGGCCAAGTTGGGCAAGAAGCTGGAGAGGACAAAGCAGCTGTCCCAAGATGAGTAAAGGGATATTCTGTGCCATATGGCTCCTGCTCACCAATAAAAATGCGTGGGCATTGGGGGTGTTGGTCTAGGAGGTTTCTATTCCTTGGAGACTGGCTGGACATTGATCCACTGTAGGTGGTGAATGAATTGATCTACTGAATGGTGGTTGCCTTTGTGTTGCCTCTCTTTATTTATCCTTCATTTGTTTATCAAACTGTCTTTATTAATAAATTTTCTTGCTTTTGCTTGCCCTGCTCTCTCCACTGTGGGGTGCAAGTGGCTGGGTTGAGCACAGCTGATGGACGGGGTCAACTCACCACACCTCCTCTGGTGTCTCTGAAGAAACAAAATTCAGATTAAGACAATGAACCGAAGTTTTGAGGGAAAAGAAGTGAGCCAGAAAAAAAAAATCCTTTTCCCTGTTCTGAAAGCAGAGAACACTATGAAATAAACATCTGATGGCTCTTCCAAACCACTGGGCATGTGAGAATCACCAGGTCACAACTCAGATTCAGAGGATGAAAGGGGTGTCTGACTGCTGCTTTACTGCATTTTGAGCAAGGGTTGGGATGTCTCCTTGTGGACTTGGCCAGGATGTTCCACCTGCTCTCTACATTGTCTTTGAGACAATATAACATTTTATGTAAAAGCTGGTAGAAAGCTGACACACACTAACTTTGGTGGATGCAAAGCAGCATGTAGATAATAAATGAGATTCAGCACATCTTACACTTCAGTGACATGCTACCTTAAATTATCATCGTGGGGTTTTTTTCCTATTCTGACTATATCCAGACTCTTAAAAGCAGCTGTGCTAAATAATAGATCAGTGAATTAGTCCAGAGTTGATGTAAATGCAATACTGCACTAAAGAAGCTGAGTGCTGCACACTCAGGCAAGTCTCTAGTTACTGGGAACAGGCTTAGCATTTCTTTTTTGGGATACAGAACTGACTGGATTCTCAGAGGTAAACAATACCTGAACCCAAGAAGGATCATTCCAGAACATCCATTCTCAGACATATCCATTCAATAACAGCATCAGCTCAAGGTTAACTGGGAAGTCAAGACAAAGTACAGTTAAAAAACTGCAAACAGCCACTACAGCACCACTCTGACAGGATGTCTGTAGTGCAGCTTCTGCTCAAGGTGTGGATGAATCCCACGTGTTACAGGTTAAAAAATGCTTTGGATAGCAAAGGGCTTGGGTATCCTGAGTCCCAAAACAGATAAGCCTCCCTCAGGTCTTGCTTGCTATTTGAGGACGGGGTGTTTGAGTTGTCTTTCAGAAGGAAGACCCTGATAGACAAGAGTGGAGGGAGGGCTGTGGTTTCAGCATCTGAAATATAGTTTAATGATCAGGAAGTAAGTCTCATTCCTTGGAGAATGGCACAGTATCTGTTTTGTTCAGCAGTTAAAGACTGGGACACCAATCATCCCAGGCAAAAGTGAAAGTACTTGAGGTCCAAGGTAGAATGATAATTTTGTGCTGAATACAGCAATTGGAACACTCACCAGTTTTCCGAGACTGCAAACTTCCTTGGTCTGAATGCTTTTTCAAGCTTGTTTGTGATAAAAAGTAAAAATTGAATTTTTGAGAAGTGACAACTTCTAGACAGATTATAGTCCTATGCCAGAGGCTGATCATACTCCTCATTTCTGACTATCAGACATTAACTTTATTATGAAGAAATTATTCCTCTGCCTATATGAAACACCAAACCAGACTGAAGCATGTTTCATTTGCACTGAAAGGTTTTTCAATTTAAGTGAAAGACAACTTCAGCTGAATGAAATATATCTTCAATGATGTCATTTGAGGCTAAGAAAATTATATATAATTACATTACATCAGACCTTCCTATAGATGTGCTTCTCTTTCCCAAGCATGAACAGAGATGCCAAGAATTCTACTGAGGCCTAAGAGATTCCAGGAAAGATAAAATAATAAATAATGCAGTTTAGTTAAAATTCGACAAGCTATAGTGCAAATAAATAGCCCTTCTCACCAACTCTGGCAAAATAGATGTTGAATGAAAACTGCAACAGAAGAAAAATTTTTCTGGCCAAAAAGGTGTGTCTGAGGGAAATAACAAAGGTGAAAGAAGGACCATCCAGAGCCCAAAAGTGTTGATGGAGAAGTGTCTCTGTCAGCCAGAACTCAATAGATCACATTAGAAGACACAGTTTTCTGACCATTGGTCAGAAGGTTTTCATACTTGGTCTATAAATGTGAAAGTTTGAATCCTGGGGTGGGATTTAACAAGCATCTTCAACTCTCAGAAGTAGGAGCTGATGTGGAAAGGAGCAGCCTGGCTTCCCACACAAGGGTTAATGCTGCAGTGGGAAAGCCCCTGCTCACCCCTTCTGATGGCACCTGCACTCAGGTCAGCTTGAACTGCTCAGCCTGCAGGCTGGCAAAGGCAATTCCAAAACAAAACACCTTCAGGAGCCCTCTTCTGCATTACCAGTTCACACTTTTTTCAGTATTTCAAGTTTTCATTTCCTCAGGGCAATTGAATTGTTGCAGTATTTCCCATTAGAGCCTGCTGGCATGGGGGCACAAGATAAGAGGATGTAGCAAGTCAATGATTGTGGTGGAGCTAATGCACAATAACTCACTAAAAGCTCTTTTAAGCTGCTTTTGCAACTCTGAGCTGAAAACCTGTACAAACCAGTTTGTAACCACACACTTCCCTCAGACAGACCCTGCTCTGCTGATCCAGATGCTCTCCTGCATATGTCTCCATGTGTTTCAGTTCTGAGAAAAAATGTTATCCACTAACTATCTAAAAGGATAAACCCATCAGGGAATAAAGGCTGTGCAAGATTTAAAGAAAATCAACTCTGCTATATTCAGCTTATTTTCTAAGCTATGGCTATGCTCTCTTCCCTCTTATTGTTTTCCACCAGAATCTGTAATACTTAGTTGCAACTTTACATAGATAAAATAAAAAATGGGGAATTTATATGCGTGTTATTTGGTAAGCTAGCTACATATGCCTCCCTAGAACAGCTAATCATTACTTTTTCATTGCTAAGCACTGAAAGGATGAAAAAAGAACTGAAGATCAGGAATCAGAGAATAGTTTGGGTTGGAAAGAAGCTTTAGGATTATCTAGTCCCAATGCCCCTGCCATGGGCAAGCACACCTTTCACTAGACAAGGTGGCTCAGACCCCACCCAGCCTGGCCTTGAGCACTGCCAGGGATGGGGCATCCACAGCTTCTGTGGGCAGCCTGTGCCAGTGCCTCACCACCCTCACAGTAATAAATTTCTAACATCTAATCTAAGCCTGCCCTCTCTCAGTTTAAAGCCATTTCTACTTGTCCTGTCACTATATTCCTTTGTAAAAATTCACTCTCCAGCTCTCTTGTAGGTCTCCTTCAGGTATTGGAAGGTCTCCCCAGAGCCTTCTCTTCTGATTTCCCATACAAAATACAGTATGCATAGAGATTATTCCTGATACATAAAGAAATAAAAATAAAATAATTAAAATAATTTTTTAAAAGAAGAGGAAAAAGGCAAGCACATTGGCAATGTGAGAAATTTTTCTATGATCTACCTACAAGTTACAACTCAAATTTGGATCTTATTCAACTCTGATTAATTCCAAAGTATCCTCAAGGCTGAAAGTTGATCACATAATTTAATTTGATTTTTAGTGGCAGAAGACTTGATGTAGGGTCACCAGAGCAAAAACAATTCAGAGGATTCTGTGAAAAAAGCATTTTGTCTAGGTACCACCTACTCAAAGTTCATCCTAAATATATCTATCTGCATCCTGACTTTTTTTTATATACAGGACACTTTCAACCAAAACCAGAGAAAAGCATTCAGCTTGCTTTTAATAGCACAAAGCACAAAAAAGAAAAACCTATGAAACCTACTTTTTGTTCTGCTGTCCACTTCTATTTTTGTTGGCTCCTGAGTTGCTGTGGCTGGAGGTAATTTCTTCCCAACACTCTGAAAAAAAATAATTATTCTTCTTTAAAATTTGCAGGTTCAGTTAAAAGTTGGACAACATAAAAAATAGTAATGGAAATGCAAAATACATGAGTAGAAAAGGGACAGTAAAGAAAATGATGCAAATTATAAACTATACTTATGTTTGCTACTGGGGGTTAACTTTTTCTAAAATTATAAAGAATTCATAAAAATGTGATCCTCCAATTTCCCTTTACTAATGTTTACTAACATTTTAAAATGACAACCCTGAAAACATTTCCCTGAGTTTCAAGGAAGGCTCAGAAGTTTCACTGGTAGATTGGCTATTAAGCAGTCAATGAAATTATTTAGGGAAAGATATTATTCAGTACCAAAAGTAAAGCTGAAAGAAGCAGCAGGGAGAAACCTACTTGGCTTCTATTCACACAAGGAGTATTCATTTCAGTCATTCTAGATTGAGTGTGATTTTTATATTTACAACATCTCTTTCTTATTTTATTATTTTTTATTTCTTTTTAGTGAAAGTGACTAATTTACAGTGGACTACTATAATAAACAATAACCTGCCTCAGGTAAGCTGAAACAGTAAACAAATACTATGTGCCCCCACCAAAATAAAATGGAATAAAATCAGTGATATTCATCTTTATGTGTGTTCTCCTATTATTATATGCATGCTCGATCCTCTCTCTCTCACTCATTTTGTCTCCTATGTAGAATTTTAAAATCCTAGCAATGTGTATATGAGAAAATAATTGTAATTGTTTCTGAAAAGCCCTTGCTGCTATTCAACATCCTTTCCTGGCAAGGTCTGCATAAACACCACAAAGTTCCTCTGTGCTTTCATGATGCCCTGAGTAAAATCTTAGAGACCAAAGTGCTGAGATCTAGTTTTGGAAGTACCTAGTACCATAAGGACTATAAGAAAACACTGGTCAATATAAGAAACAATAGGAGTAGAACTCTTTGAGTAGTTTAAAAATTCCAAGGTATATAAAGAATACTGAGAGCTCCATGTTTAATATGTAATAATGTGTCAAAACATTTCTATGAAAAGGAAAAACACACACAGGGATTTCAGGCTGGTAAAAAGAGCAGTAGGGAGGAAAGATAGTTTTGAGAGCTGTGCACAAGTCAGTCATCAAATCCATGTTGACAGCAATGCAGACTACGAATTGCAATACCCAAAAACAGCTGCTGCAACTTAGTTTGCAGGAGGAAGAATAAACACCTGACCTCCTGATGAGCTTATAACTATACTCAGAATCTAGAGTTTGTGAACTGCTAAGGAAGAGAAATAAAAAACAAAACTCTTATAGACCTTCCCAAATTATTTAAAGAAGTGAAAATGAAAGATATTGGGAATGAAAGATAAGAAAAACTAAGAGAAGTGCATGAGCTGGTTGTGTTGGAGAAGTTTAAAGTCAAGAAGGACTTTATCAAGAAGATAAATCTGAAATCTATCTGCAAAGCAGTGAAAATTGTACTAAAAGAGATATAATTAAGAATTTTAAGCTATCAGGCATTTGCATTTACACAGATAAAAGTGCAGAATGCCTTCAAGATGAAAGTGAGACTGGTTCAGAGGCAAAGCAGGCAGTTCAAGGTAGCTGCACATCACAGTACATTGCTCAGTCATGATCAAACCTTTATTCACATTCCTGCTTCATGAAACTGTTTAGGAAAATGACAAAAGGAGATACTCTAAACTGCACTGCAATTTGGCTCATAAAGACATGCTCACTAAAGGAATATGAAAAGCCTTTAAATTGAGGGAGATTTTGGTTTCTTTAAAGATAAAATTATTATGCAAGACCAATTAATTAAAGTTAATATTTTAGTAATTGCTTTACCATACATGAATCATTGATTTTATGCCATGAAACCAAACACCATATAAACCTACAACAGGCTAAAATTTAACAAGCTACAGATCACAGCAAAAGAATCATGGGCAAAAAGGAAGATATTTGTGTATTCTAGTGGAAAATCCATTATGCAAAATAATTTCCTAATGTATAGAAGCAGATGCAAGAGCAATGCTTGAAAACATTAATTCATCTGTTCATTCAGAACAAATGCCTGTGCAGGTAATAAATCAGTGTTGGGATCCAACATGCAAACAGAAAAGGGAATACTATCCAAACAAGGCTGCTCTTTTATTAGGAGCTAAGAGGAATAATTCAAATAATTTTTATGAGGATTGCATAGGACATACTCCAGTGAGAAGTGATACTTGAATTTGTTGTGGGACAGGGAGAGGAAAAGACAAGTGGAACTGCTATTCTTTAATTGTGAGGGGACTGCACTCTGGGACTTCTAGGAGTGAAACAAGCATCACTGACAGGAAAAAGGGGATAAAAATTGTTAAGTCATGCAAATCTGGTTTCAGGTGGACCTGAACTGCCAAGGTGTTTTACTCGTCATGTAAGAAGTTGGGGTTTTAAAAATTATTATTTATTTATGTTTCCAATTGGTCTATATTTGCATGGAAAATGTGTCACCACTTTCTGAAAACACCTCCATGAAACTTAATATAATACCAATTTGTTCATTAGGAAACACCCAAGATAAACTCTCCTCAAAGAGACACTGAATTCTCTGTGATCTCATAAGTCTGCTGTAACAGGCTAAAACCTCAAGTTTAGCTAAAATCTGTGTGATGGGAGTCTCAGACCAAGCATTATTATCAGAGCTACCAAATTTTCTGACAAGAAAACAAAAATGGGAGACAGTGACATCTCCCATATAAGCCAGAAACTTTCCTGCTGTCTCTCCAACTGTTCTATGTCACTCATACTCCCATACAGGTCAAATATCTACCAAGTGAGGAAAACAAATGAAGCTCAACCAAAATTCTTGCTAATCCAATACACATCTGCATGACATAGACTACTCTTTTCAAAAAAACTTACTACCGGATATTTTGTTGTCTTCTTCAGTTGAAGGCCCAGTACAATGTATCAAAACCTTCACTTCTAAAAAAAAGAAATGTGAGAAAAGAACACCTGATCGGTTGAACTGAAGATTTCAATATAATTCTTTCTCCTCCTCTGTTTTTCCTTTACATAAGAGGATGGTCCAAGCCCTTCTAGACACATTGATCGATGTTACAAAATACTGATATACAACTCCAGCTTTGCTGTTAGTCTTTTACCTCGTTCATTCCTACCTATCAGACTAAATATTCCTAAGAAGCAAGCACATCTTACCCCTTTGGGACACAGACACAAAACAAGACTCAGAACTTCAAGAACTTTTTGGGAATTTAGATATTCCAAACCCAAAAACAGGATCCTGAATGCTGTCAGCAATCCCTGACATCTCCCAGAATAAACTGTCTCACTCCATTTACCTAAATTATCCTTTTGTCAATAATATTTGCAATTAAAAGTCAAATGCAGCATGAACCAGAATGCCCATAAAGACATCTCCCAGCAGTGACCTAAATACCAGGCTGCAAAGACAAGTGAAGTTCTGCATTTTCTCTCTAAAGCTGTATCTTGGATTCTTGGTTACAGAATGGTTTTATCACCAGCAAGAAAGGTAGCATATCATTCTGTGCCTTTGTATCTCTAGCTTGGTGGTGCAGAGACACTCCCAAAGATTGCTGTTTTAGTTTCCATCTACCCTCCTCCAGCATGCTGATTATCATTAATCTCTTTTCTAGGTGGTGGCAGTGAGCCTTGTTCCACTTACATCTCTCTGTAGATATCACTCTGACTTGCTTAGCCCTGTCAAACAAGAAAAACATGGTGGAAACAGTTTGTGTTTTATGACTCCAAGCCTAGGTTGACTCCTCATACAACAGAATATTATCAACAAAAGAGATAGAATCTTAATCTCACTATTTCTGCAAGGTGAGCATAATTCAATTATTTAGCTGTCAAACACAAATTTCTCTAATCTCCTGAAAACCAAATTGAAAAGATGAAAAGGGATGAAGTGCCCTCTTGCTATAGAAACAGCTGATAAAAGCATGAATAATCACCTTGATTTGGCATACAGATATTCAGAGGGATGAAACAAATTTAGCAGCAACCTGGCAGTATTAATGCTTGGGCCAGTGAAGCCAATGGAAGAACAGTCCAGCACTAAATTACCAGTTCTATGTGCCTCAATGGCATTTTGGTACACTGCAAATCTGTATCACTGCAGACCAGGTTCCTCTGATACTGAATTAACAATGATTGTAAAAACGGTTGAGGTGGCACACAAAGTCAGGTAAATGATGCCATGGTACAATCTGAACAGTCTCATTTTTTTTCATTTATATTTGTCTCAACTTCAATCCTTGTAACAGCAGGGAACAACACAAGAAAACTGAACACTCAATGGACAGTATACAAGTGAGTTTTTCTTGCCTAAAGGTACTGTGATTGTTCCCTACAAATACTGAGCTCTGATCAGAGGGAGAAAAGTAGATCTGTGACCAAGTTTCTTCCTTCAGGATATTTTAGCATTGTACTTCAGGGTTTTCTGTTGTGGTTGAAAACTGACTTAGTTTCGTTATTCAGATCTAGTGTGTCTAGAACATTTCATCTGAAAATTCTAATTGAATTGCCAATTGTGCACAGATAGGTCCATACAGAAGATTGTGGATATTTATCCATTGAGACTTCTTTAACAATATAGGCTTCTTGAAGCAATAGCTTATTTACTCAGGAATAAGGAAAAAAGGACTTACTCAACATCATTATTTATTTTGAAAAGTGTATTGAGGTCTTTATCCTAGATAAAATATTTTGGAACTGCTACTTGGAATATAACTCTATGGAGATATTATTAAGGAATACATCAGATATTAAAGAGTTCATAAAAAGAGGCTGTATGAGCTGGAAAGATTAAGCTTAACATAGCTTGTCAGTTTGAATAGTGAAAATACAACAATGTGCACTGGTGCTTTATACAAGGGAGGAAAAGACAGTTACATATCTTTGGAAATTTTAGAATTTCAGAAAACCTCAATGACTAGGTCAGAGGGAAAAACATGTCACGCTTCTCTGACCACAATACTTCCTCTTAACATTCAACTAGTACATTTAGATGTGGCTTATATGTATGAGAATTTTCTAATATATAGGTTTACATGCAAATGTTGTGAGGGAGCAGCCAAATTAATTTCTTTTTTCTTTTCTAGTATGCATCAAGTGCTTGAGGAATGTCATCAAGTCCTCTATCCATCCTATCTGTTCTGCCTTAAAATCTAAAAAAGAGCCAAAATATAAAAACCCCAAAGACTTTCAGATGTCAAAACGCTCTCACTCTGTCAGAAACAAAATAAATGTCCAAAATTTCCTTTTTTCCCAGGCTACCAACATTCAGCTCCACATAAAGCCCTTTCTGTGACAGCATGATCAAGTATTGCTATCCTGAGCTTTCCCAAAAGGACAGAGTTAACACTTTTCTGAAGGGTCACCACGTGAGACTTCAAAGAGGATAATGGGAATTTTATGAAACAGTTATAGAGAAAAAAAAAATCTTGAAGGAAGTGAACTTAGCACCTGTCAACACATTTGATTGCCTCAGTCATCTACAGCAGCTTCTTCTTCTGTAATTACTTTCTTCACAGTTTTGCTTTGCTAGAAAGACTATCCATGTGCAGGTACAATTATTTGTGTTTTTTAATAACAACCAGTTAGGTACATCTGCCCAATGCACTCCCAACTAATACAGCAACTAATACAGTTGCTGGAACTGCACACATTTCTACTGACAGCTAAGCACAAGAGTAATTTTTAGATTTTGAAAAAGATTTTACCTGTGAAAGGCTTTACCCTTCTGCAGCAAGATTGCAAGCCCCTGTATTTAGATGCTGTGAAAGGCATATGAGCTGCTGGAATCTCAATTCTCTCTGTCTAGACAAAATCAACAATCTCTAAATAAAAGATGATCTTCCAAATAAACATCCTATTGTTACAAAGCAAAAGATTGAAGCCTTCAGACCACTGGAGCTCCTTGGAAATGAGCACAGTTTCAGCCATCAGCATGACATACCATGATTAACAAGTTTGGGCAAAGCAGACAAGCCAGGAGTGAAGAAGTGGAGGCCCTATAAATGCTCATGTACATCAGTCCACTGGGAACTGGCTACAACACCACCAGTGCTTTAGAGGAAAGCAATATTCAAGCAGTCAACAAAAAATATGCTGCTTGAATGTTAAAGGCTTTTGGAATTAGCATGCATATGCAGAAAAACTAAAGGTATCTGGGGGGAAAATGCTTTCTAGTGTTTAATTCAGGGGTTACTCCTTGAATACAAAGAAAGAAATAGAAAGAAAATACAAGGTGTGTATAAAAATAGCATATCAGTCTAAATCCTACTACAACACCCATTGCAGAGAATGGTAAACAGGTTGTGATTACATTACACCAGCCTTAGTTCACTTGGTGCCCCAGAAATACAGCACTGATTGTCAGAGCATCTTACAATTACTGTATCTGTCATCCACTGTCACAGCCCTGGAATCCAAGCAGACAAGCAAGCAAGCAAGTAAACAAAGCAAAGGAAACTGAACTGAGGTCCCCAGACAACGGAAATTTTAGAACAAAACATGATTGTTCTGGGGCTTTTTTTTTCCTGATTCATCACTGATGTTTATTCTTCTGATATAATTCTCTCTTACAGTTGACAAGAAGCAAAACAATCTCTATTCACTGGTTAAAATGCTTAAAACTGCATCAAGCCTAAGAATAAATTCTTTGAATGCTTAAGGAATAGTCACCTTTTTAAAATGAGACATTATTTTATTTTTCAAAATAACTTTAACTTCTGAAATATTTAATAAAAGAAGTTACTGGTGTTTTACTTAATTACATCAAAAAGTATTTGAAAATCACATAAAGGGAAGTCCTTGAAAATTACCTGCTGAACAGACAAGGAATTATTTATGTGACTCTCAATGCATATGGCAAAATAAAGACAAAATGACAAGCCTGTACTACCTTTGGCATACCACCATGAAGGATTACATACAGAAAAAAAGGGAAGGAGAAAGGAAGGCCAGGATGATTTAATCAGTATGTGTTGACACTCTATTGGCTCAGAGTCCAAAACTAGATGAGACTAAGTTCTTTGGTAGATTTTTCAGGTGTGTATTTTGTTCAGGAGAAGGCCTGCAATTACCCTTACTTTATTGTTTTTATCTTGTATGAACCAAATTTTATCTACTGAATATGCTACTCACAATTGCTTATTATTTTAGTAATTATTTAGCATGATTTCTTACTTAACCACTGAAAAGCTAAGAAATCTTAAAATGTAAGGTTTCATACTGCCCCTTGCTCTGCTGTGACTACATGAGCCTCACAGTTTACATGCAATCTGCTTATGCTTCTCAGTACAATGACATTCAGCTGTTTTTGTCACTGAGATGTAAAAAGACAAGATTTAGTGCTCTGATGTAGTTATTCAAGGTGGAGTTAATTCCATTCAGACACCAACTGTGAGCCAGGTGTCAGTCACTGCAGGCTTCCCTTTTGTCACTGGAGGTAAAACAGTCCTTTTAGCATGTAATTCATCTTTGGGATAAAGAAAGCTCCTGTCCTAATAATGCTTTTTAGTCTACAAAGTGTGAAGAAAGACTGCTTGCTGTCTAAAAGCAACACCACAGACACCTAAATTCAATCACCAGAATCCCATGACAGTTGCTATTTTTAAATATCTTCATTGTGTAGCCCATGCATGTTACCTGCCAGGACAGCAGCCAGGTAATCTATCTAAAGATTGTCCTTATCTGTCTGGATCTATATAGCTACAGTTTAGCAATAAATCTATAAACCCAGCTACCTAATAACTAAATAATTAAATAATGATGTTGTGGCATACAGTGTTGTCTTTATACAAGCCCTGTATTATCTTTTCTATTTTGCATAGCCAATTCACAGCAATTTTCATCAAAATACACAAATTTTGAAAGTTGATGGTTCTGACTCCTGAAAAAGATTGAAATTGTAACTTTACTGCACACTCAAAACTAAACCTGAGATTAGGAAGAGTTTACTCTTCATCCTTTAAAGAAAGATATTAACTTGGATAAGTCATTTATTAAAAGACAGAAAACAAAGAGTAGGATTTCACGGTGGTGATCAGTGGAGTTGTTCAAGGGATTTAGATCAAGGCTCCTGTTTTCCACACCTTCACAGATGACCCACCAAAAGGGAAAGACAGAAATTAAGTTCAGGTAAAAATAAAATAGCACATTTGGAGGAAAAATGCTATCTGAAGACAGAAATTACAGGCTTTGAAACCCATAGTTGTTAATACTTTGGGAAGAAATAAAAAGTCATGGAAATTGCCATCGAAAAGCTGCAAAATTCATCCAACACCGTTATTGTGTGCTGTTCTCCTCTCCTTTTGTCCTCACACACAAACCACCTGAGTTCCCAAAGGGACTGAAAAAGACAGAAAGTCACCAAGAATGATCAAAAATATGGAACAGATCCCTCATTCTGGGGAAAAAAGATACACACAGGTGACACAAGTCTATGAAAATCAGGAGAGAAGGTAGACAGGGAGGAGTCACTCATTAGCTCATTAATAAAAGGAGTCACTCATTAATAAAAATTAAGGACTCACTCATCTCTTCCAGTAATAAAAATTAAGGGCTATCAGATGAAATTAGCAGGTGCCACACTCAAAACAAACAGAGGGAGGTAACTCCTTCCCACAGAGTGTGATCCAGCAGACTGGAATGCTTTCACAGGAACTACAGGTACTAAAATGTTACGTGCAATGAAAATGTGACTACTTGATTTGCCAAGGAACAAAAGTTCATTGTAGTTATTAATACAAATATCAAAATGATTAGAGGGCTGTTAAGACTCCCCACAGGAATTTCTTTGTGCAACCAGTCTTCCCCAGGCTTCCAGTATTGACCTCTCATAGAGGCACAGTTCTGATCCGAACTAAGGATTTCCCAGGATCTTCCAATTTCCAAGAAATATTATTCTTTAACATATAGAAATGGAATATTGAATACAGGAATTTTCAGAAAGTAAATTTAAATAAAGCAAAGTGATGTAAAACCAAAGTGATAACTTAAGGGAAACTTCAAAAGATTACTCCCACTCCTATCTCCCCCCACCCCCCAATATTATCAAACATACTAAGTTCTTCAGTTAGAAAGGAAAATCATAGTGAAAACAAAGATATATGGAGAAAATAATTAGAAAAGCCTTCAAAATTATACAGTCCTCTGATAGGACACTACAGAAATTTTCAATGGAAAACTTTCAAAACTAAGGAGTGTTTTATGGTATATCCTTGGCCAACTTTTTTAGTTGCTATAGAAGTGAAAAACCCACTATGAATCTAAAAGATTATAAAAATCAAATATTGGATTGAAAGTCAGCTATTGCAATGAAAAAGACAAATCCACAGTACAGAAATGTATATTTACATTTCCTCTTTAGCCACCTCAAACATGTTATGACCTGTAAGGTGGATTATGTCCATGACAACACTACAAAGTGAAACCTTGTGCAACTCACTAACCTCCTGAATAAACTCCAATTTATTTCCCGTCAAACTTCCTGTCTGGAAGGGCTTTGACTATTACCAGCTTTTGCTGAGAAACTGCTAGAGATTTAAGACATCTTGAGATGCACAATATTTCAAAGTATGAATACAAGCTGCTCTCTCAGTGATGAAATTGAGGTTTATGCTGAACTGTAACTGTTTGTACTGTCCACATTCATGTAATTTATATTCCTGCATTTAAAAGAGTCTCAAACCTTCATAATGGGGAAGATTTCTAATTAGAGAGGCTGCTTCACATACTCCTAACTTCCCATTTGAACTGACAAAACATCTCTTCAGCAATTTCAGAACTGCTTAAATGGAAAATTACTTCTGTTCCTGTTTCCAGCTGTTGAGCTCCATTTAGAAATGACCTGAGCCAGCACCAAATATCTCATCTAGCTACCCAAGCACTAAAACTATCAGGTATTTAGGAGACCATCAGCCTTCAAACCACAGATAAAGAATATCTTTATTAGCATTATGCAACTCACCAGAGAAATCTGTGCTATCTGAAATACCATTCAAAGAAATAAGTAGGTAAATCATGCAATGCAATATTTTAGGTTTAACCTCTTGGATGGAAAAGGGGGTAGAAACAAAACCATGAACAGTGAAACATCATCCCCACTAAAACTCAGGGTAGCTTGAAGAGAAGAACAGTGCACATTTTGCTTTTGCAGTTTCCACAGTTGAACTTGTTCTACCAGCAGGTAAGTTCACACTCTAAAGCTGTTGTAACTTCATACTTTGACAAGTTCTTAAAATTTGAAATTATGGGCAGGGAGGGGACTGGAGAGGCTTTATTCCTACCAACACATTTGATATGTTGGACAGGAGATAAACCTATATATCTTAACTTGCATGTATTAAAACATCAGTATTTCTGTAAAATTTGGACTCCTGACATTTGGTGCTATCAGGCTGTCAGTTTCAAACCATTAATGAACTAAAAATCTGCCTTCCTAAAAGGTTAATGGTGAGAAAGTGAACAGAAGAGTTCAGATTAGATAGATGCTGCTGAAACAAATGGAGCGAGACAAATTAGAACCACTGATGAGTAAAAACACTTCAGTAAATGAAATAAAAGCCAAACACAGAATGAAACCCACACAGCATGCTCCAGCTGCCTGATCTCAAAGCTCTGGAAGCGTGCACATCAAAATGAGCATGATGAACAAGCTCATTTTCTTTTTTCCTCAAGCTGCAGATTTGTAATGCTAGAAGGTGCTTTTGTATCAAAAATACTTTTTTAAACAGAAAGACTTCTTTCTTACCTGCTTTATTTTTCATTCTCCTTTTTTTCTTTCATTCACATAAACGTAAAGGAAAGTAGAAAAGGAGAATGCAAAATAATGGGAAAATGCCCTTGCTCTCTGTCATGAATTTTACCATTTGCAGGTTGCCATTCACAATTAATTTCTATCTCTTCTAGGAAAAATACTTTAGTCAGTCTGCAGTGAGTGAATGAAATTCCTTCCTACTCTCCCAGGAGAACCATGCCTTCTAATTTCAGCTGGTAACTTGCATGATCCAGATTGCACCATCCAGCTTAGAAACCACACTTATAAAACCTCTCTCTTTTACAACAATTACTGAATCTTACAATTGCTACATGAATCTCCACGTCCTTTTGCAGCAGTAAGGAAAGCAGTGCAGCTACTTCCATCCCTAAGAAGAATTAAAAATTGTATGAAAAGAGTAAGCAGGGAATGTCTTTTCTTTACTATCTTCCTCTTTAAAGTGGCAACAATTTTTCTTTGCTCTTTTGTGAAAATTATGATGTTGTCAACAAACTGACAAGTAGCTGTTCAATGATATTTTTCAAATTCATTTATTATAAACAAAAGAACAAACCCATATTGTCATGTGGATTATCCTAGATTTAGTGCTGACAACAATTCTTTCTTCCATTTTTGGAATTACGCTTCTTCTTTTCTCCTCAGATTAAGAGAATAAAAATTATAATTTTTAAGACTTGGGGCTTTTCCCTTCATCTTACATCACTGAAATCAGAGGTTACTGAGGAAGAACAGGGAGATATTTTTATTTTAAACACCGAGAAGACTGCAGAGCAGCAAGTGACTCAAAACACAAATGGAAAATGACTTTTACCATGTGTTGCAGCTTTTCTTTCCAGCAAGTGCTTTAAGTACAGAGACTGCTGCAGAAGAAAGTCTCAGCTGTCCAGGGGGAGGACTCTGCTCTTCGTGTGGTCAGTGCATGGCAGAGAGCCCAGCACCCAGCAGAAAGCAGCCCCTGCTTGGCTACAAGTCACTGCTGCAGCAGGACTTCATCCCCAGGAGTGGCTCTCCCACTCCTCTCCCTGGCTTTTATTGGGAAGCTTTTATAAAGCACTTAGCCAACTAATGCAATAATGTGAGCTCACATCTCTAATATTTAAGGACTGTTTTAGAAACACAGAATGCCAAGAACCTCCTATAGAAACACACACAAAGCATTGAAAAGGTTTCTTAGAAACTGGCCTATAGATTTTTTTATCTTACCAAGTGCCTGGCTGATCTATGATCTTTTCACACTCCTCTTTTCCTCCTTCCTCTTTTCTTTAAGGCAGAAAACAAGAAAGACACATGGCACATTTTAGGAGAAAAGGCAACTCCAAAAAACTTGTTGCTTCATATCTGCACACAGCTTACTGACTTTAGCTATGAAAAGCCAAAGTTGAGGGAAATTTACATTTTTGTACTAAGAGCTCCCAAAGTATCTGAAAACAATTAAACAGTATCTCTCCATTCAGCTATCTATAAAATTTTAAAAGCAACAGTTGATTCTAGTTGCTTTTTTCTTGGGGGGAAAAGAAAAGAGAATTTCCATGTAGGTTTTATCATCGCAATATAATTTTCTAAAAAACTCATTCATAGTAATTTTCCTCACTTGAACAAATGACACCTCACACAGAAGAGGAATTAGTAAAGCTCTTCCTCTTTTTTTCTGCCAAGAAGAAGTACATTTTTGTTAGTGCATTTGGGAAGGAAAAGACATGCAGTGGGGGTGGTGAATTTTCACTTACTAAAACATTTGAAAGAGCAACACATCCTAAAGATTTTAAAACTTGTCTTGCTTAACTCTAAAATGTGTATTATTCTTTAGAGTAAGAAAATTGAAACCACACCATATAGAAATGGAAAACATGTGCAAGTTTAATGGCCAAACAGGCAGAAAGGATAAAACACAAGCTGAGTAGAGGCAGGAGAGAATATGTTTTCACACAAAAGTAACCCCCTATTCTAATCTGGACCTCCATAGCAGGAATAGACTTCAGGATCTTTGGCACTCTTTTTCCTTCTTTGCTTTTTACCTACCCAGCATCTCCAAAGTGTGCAGAAGAGCCAGAGAACCTTACAGGTGAAACCTGTGCTATGCAGAGTATACATTACAATACAGTTTTAAACAGCCACAGAAAGAAAACCCCAACTAAGTGTAAAATAAATACCTCCTCTCCCATTGTGAAGCCAAGCTGCCTTTCAGCAGCTGGAAATGTCCAAGAAGATCCTGGAGTCCTGCCCCTTCCTTGCATGAGCTCAGCTCAGCGAGAGCGGGAGCCCAGCCCTGACACTGACTCACAGCCTGGGCATCCCCAGGAAACAAAAGTTCCACTTGTTTATTTCACAGGAAATCTGGACCTTTTCCTACCTCTGCTCACTCTCAGCAAGAAGGTTCCTCTCCTCTCCAGCTTAGACTTTCCTGGCTTCTTGAGACCACCAGCTAAGAAAAGCAAGGATGTGAGTGACGATTTACAGAACTTTTTGTGAACAGCCCAGGCAGTAAATGTTGCAAATAACTGTGTTGGCAAATGAGTTTATGAAATATTCTGAATGTATTGGCCCTTCAGGTGGAGGGGAAAAGGGTTGAAATTTTGTGTAACTTATGTTGTTGTTTTGGCTTTTGTTTTTAAAGAAAAATGTTCAAAAAACTGAAATATCATTAACATGATGCTCTGTTCCATTAAAATCTTATAAATTTTTAATGCTGTCTCCCTATAAACATTCAACTTTAAAATGTCTGAATAAGGTCAGGGGAGGAAAAGACAGAGATGATTTGGAAGAAATTAAAGATTTATATTTAAGCAACCCACAAGATACTGTATACTCTCATTTCCATTTGACTATTAAAAAATAAACCTCAGCTAGGAAAAACATAAAGAAACAAAACATTCCAGAAAAATACCCACAAGGTAATAATGCTAAATAGACAACAAAAGATGAGGGCATAAATTTCTCTTTAAAGGTTATATTCGGTTTGGTTTACATTCATCAGCCTTTTTATTTATGTAATTTTCAAAGTGGTGTAAGTAAATTTCAAGGCAGGTAATGTTTTTTCATAACTATTTCTTCAATTTTCAGAGTTAATGTGTGCTAAGAATATCAGAAGTTATTTCATTAGAATTTCTTTATAATCTTGTCAAAGTCATAAAACTTAACTCAGATGTAGAAATTAAAAATCAGTTATACCATCTAACAAAATCCAAATGGATCAAGAAATAAAAATAGATTTTACTGAGAAACACTAGGAATGTTTATAAAACTCTTTATTCCTATACTACTGATTAGACTAATTTAAATATTTTCATATCAATATATATGCATTAATTTTGTTTAGGTAGATTTTATTGTTATTAATAAATGTATCATATTGATTAAGGAACCAGTCCTCCTGAAGCTCATCAGACAGTAACTAAGCTAATTTGCATGTCAGTACTGTTACTTTCTGAAGTATTTTCTCTGTACTCTTGAAACGTGAGACAAACATTCCTAGAAATTCAGTTTATGTCTCTATGAGGTATCTCTGGAACTCAGGAAATCAGCTTTATTTTAAGCTATGTAAGCAAAGAATTTTGGGGTTTTTAACAATTCTTCTTTCAGAATGCCTGTTGGGGTAAAAGGCCTCGTAATAGTACAGACTCAACTGAAATTCAGAGATTTACAGTGACTTGCACGCTAATGATCACCAGCTGGATCCAGAGCAACTTAAAACATACAGACTTTTACTGCCATCCTATTATGAAATAAAATTGCATTAGCTTAAACCTACACATCCTGTTTTTCTGACTGGAGCATCCTAAGATTTCCTAATGAAAACCATGACTGAAATAACAGAAGTTTTCCTTCCCACAGAGCACTCCTTCAGGAGAGCTCAATCTGGCAGAAGCCCAACGCTGTGCTCCAGGAGGACAGATCAGACCTTCCACATTGCTTTTAGGAGTAACTTGTAATACTATCAATACTTCTTACACTACTCTGCTTCTAATTTAAGATGTTCTTCAAGCAGCTTGAGTCAGAAACATAAGTTCAAAATATTTTCAGGCATATGTTTGGTGTGTTTCTTCCACACTGAGAATTTTTTTCTGAATAAAGTCCAACTGTATACATGTAAAGTCTTGTGGCATGGAATACAACTAACTTGCAATTATTTAGAGTCAAATAGCTGCTTTAATTAAAAAAAAAAATCCAAATAAAACATCACAGGCAGCACAAACCGGTGTGTGGGCAACATCCTCTGCCAAAAACCACTTGTGCAGGCTGAACTATGTCACTGATACCTGGACAACCCTGTTCAGACAGCTTGAACCAAACTGACAGAACATGAAAGCACAGATGTGATAGCACAGAAGGGAGGGAGGCATACAGGAGATCAGGGGTCACTCTTCACTCACATTGCACAGCTCATTGACTCAGCAGAGAGTCACAGCCACCTGAAATTATCAAATTTATATCTCTCTTGAAACTTAATTTTGCATTTCCCATTCTATTTCCTTAGGTCCTGCTTTGAGTCTGCCTCTCCAAAACGGGGCAAGCTGGTTTTCAACTCTCCCCTGTCAATTTTAATTCCCCTACCTCTCCTTATTCCTCCAGAGTTGGGTAGTAAATCTTCTCAAGTATTTCTTTATAATGTCTCATGAACATCAGCCACATTTGCAAACCTGTACTATTTTTTCACATAATGAAAGAAACACATAAATTGTGTTTCCACAGTGAACTCAAGGAATGGGAAATTACAGCAGCAAAGGAGTGAGACCCCACTGCAGGCAGCCCTGCTCTCACAACAGCTGCAGAAGGGGTCAGGGTCCTTCTTCCCCTGCAGCTTTCCTCACAAGATGGCACTAGAATAAATGGTTAGGACAGGGATGCCAGACTGTACCAGCCAGAAACTTCAAAGCAGAACATGAATGTAGCTTGAACAGATGAGTGCCTCTCTGTTCCTACACGGAATTCAACAAACTGCTGATGCTTGCCACGTCTGCTGCTGCCACCGCCAGTGGCTGTCTCTGAAGAAAGGAATGCCAGAAACCTGTGCTTTCAAGTGCAAAGTGCTGCACACACACTTGGTGCTCCCACTGTGTGCTCTCTGCCTCAGCAGGTGTTTTCAATAGTGTTTCTAGTCAGTACCAGGTGGATTTGCTTGCATTCATTTTTAATCTCAGGATTTTGAACACTGACTCCAACATTTCTATTAGGGGAGCAAGCACTTCCAAAGGCCTGGGAGAGGCAAAGCAAGTGGCACTGAGCCACGAGATGCAGAAACACATGGCACAGGTGCCACAGGGCAGGGCTGGCAGAGCCCAGGCATATCATCAGCTGGCTTAGAACATCAGGAGGAGCTTTCAACTTGTGTCACTCAAAGACTTCTCTTTAAATGACAACCAAAAATTAAGGGATAAAAATATTTTCTGCAAGCAAGCACGCAGGAACTGACAGAACAGGTGTGCAAAGACAGATTCTCACCCCAGTTTCTGGGTTCCCAGCTTGCTGGCTTGAAATAGAAACTCAGACCTTGGAGGCATTTAGTCTCAGAGTTTACAATTTTTTATCTTATCTTGAAGGACAGGTACACTTAATAATTGACAAGAGCTTCTAGACCTTCTAGCCCTTGTATCTACTTCCATTAGTTCTTCTCCATTTCTCCTCTCCAAAACACATTGAATATATAAAAAAAATAAAAATTTTGGTATGAACTCAGTGCTTTGCAGCAAGGATCCCTAAACATCAATTAAAGAGATCTTACAAGTTGCTGACTCTAGAGCCATGACAGCCTGCCCCTTCATATTAAATAATTACAGTTTATGCAATTCTCCCCGAGTTGATGGCTGAGTATATAATTTACACTAAGTTTTGGCCAACAGTACTGTGATCTCTTCAAAGGATGTTAATGAAATCTAGCTCTGCTCAAATCCACCACTGCAAGCCAACTACAAAAATTTTGCCTGAAGAAAGTTACAAATACATCTCGAGTGAAAAATGTAACAAATACTCTCAATAGTCTCTTCTGAAGTAAGGACAGTTTTCAGAAAGACAAAAATAGCTTTTGTAGACCTTTTATTTTATATTCACCTATCATGGCCTTCAGCATTTCCAAGCTGAAGCCTCGACTCATGAATCAACCTGCTACAGTTAACTCAGACTAAGGAATGCATTGGTTGAATTAATTTTCCTGCACTTGTAGAGGTTTCTTCTTAGATACAGGAGAGTTAAAAATGACAGCTCCTTAGAACAACAGAAGCACATACAGATTGTATTGGAAGGAAGTCCAACCGAGCAACAGAAGCTTTAGAAAAATGAAAAAGAAACAAATGAAGTAAGCATAAGCACCTGTTTAAATGTGTTGAAGCTGCAGAGCAGAAGAGAGACGTGTGAGACAGACATTTCTATTTGACCATAAACATTGTGCTGCTTCAAGAGTGGTACCCTGAATTTTCTCAGGAGACACAACCTGTCTGTATGCATACTGCATTTCTTCTAAAAGCACATCCATTGGTGAGTCTTGACTATGACAGCATTGTGAAACAGTTCACTTACATCTATCAGTAATGAAAATTTGTCAGACCCAAGCCTCAGGAATCTGATTCTGCTTATACACAGCCAGTGGTCGACTCGTCAGCACCAAAAGGCAATGAAATGGACCACAAAGCATAAGTATTTGATTCTTCTGCTTTTCTAAAAGAGTGGAGCTCTGATAGCCCTGCTCAAAATAAACTCCCACAACTGCATCATTAATTTCCCTAGGATAATCTGCCTCTGTGAGTTTTTTAACAAATAACAGCTAAGCAATAAATTCTGCACACCAATAAAACCAATGGGGTTTCACACAATTCCTCAGTCTTGCCTTTTATTGAGAGTTTATTGATCACCTTAAAAGACAAGGGTGATTATGCCCCACATTGTTGCCATTGAGCAAACCCTTGAAGCACATTAAACTGCCTGGTGATTTACAGGAGAACCTAATGGCATCTGCTTCTGCTCAGCTGGCAGCAAACCTTTCTGCCTTCATGTTCCTGCCAATATTTGTGTAAAAGCCTTTTTAACACCCCAGTAATTCTGTGTGAAATATGATCTAGCCTTATGATTCATAAAATTGAAAACATATTAGAACTCAAAGTGATAACACCAAAGTAAGACCCTGCTGATTCTTCTGTAAATGGCACTGACATTTTACATGGGAGCTATCATGTTATAAATAATGGCACATTATAAAATCCTCACAGTAGCTTACTTATGCTTTTTAAAAAACAATGGTTGTTAGGAAATATTTTAAATCAAAAAAGTTTAAATCATCATTACAGTAACATTTCATCAACAACTCTCAAGAAGAAGTGATAGAAACAGTTTTAGGGTCTCCAAACTTCAGAAAGCATTAAAAAAGAAATTTTAAAAAAGAGGGAACAGAGGAAGGCATTTTTTCTCCTTCTTCAAAAGTTTAGAAGATATTGAAAAACTAAAGTGACTTGTAAATGAGAAATACACGATAGGGCAAAGATTCCTATAAAAACTACATTGCCTGAGAAAAATACAGTCCTATTTGGAACTCTTCATGCATTGCTACACTTTGAACAGTATGCAGAGCTTTCAGGCTAAATTGGACCTTGCCTGGGATGGCCAACCCAATGCAGGGTTCTCTTACACTCAGTATTAAATGGTAAAGAATATGGCAATGACAAGGAAGGAATTTCTCACAGCTGGGAAACAAGTGTTTAGGGAAGTTTGTGGTCTGCAGTCCTAACAGATGTTGTGTCACTGACTCGTGTTTTGGTGCTGGTAGTAGGCAAAGACCTCAGTGCTGAAGCCTCTGAAAGGCACGTCTCAAATGTTAACCTAATCTTAAACAGGAAAAAAAGCATCAACAGCAAAGAAGTGTTGCCTTTAGTTATCTACACATTTCAAACACAAATGATGGATTGTGTTTACAAAATCAAGCCATTGTTTTCTGCTAACCATGCCAATTTCAGGAGAACCTGAAGACATAGGAAGGAAGGTCTGTGATATAAACTTCCTGAAAATTCTATATTCCATTTCTGGGTGGGTAAAAAAACTGTTGGTTGTTTGTGCAAAACAAAGGTAAGACTTCACATTATTATAAAGTGGAGTAAGATTTTCCTCCAAGGAATGAAGGCCACTTCATAAAGATTTTTCAAAGACTTCAAATGAAAAGAAATGCTTCTGCAAAGCCCCACATGTGAGTTAGGAAGTTCCATCCAGAACCAGAAGGCAAGCAGGGTACCATGCAGGCCTTGAAGAAGTCAGCAGTGGTCAAGGAATAATACAGTCTAGGCTTTTTCTTTATTTAGATTATTCCAGCTCTTCCCTACCCTCTTTATACTAAGTTAAAAATGGTCACCTGCAAAATATTAACCAAATGTCCCACAGCATAATCTAGTTTAGAAGTTTCCGTCTCTCTCTGCAGGACCACCTCTTCTCCTGTACTACTGTAACTCAGGGTGGATGTGGGAGTAGGTGCTATGCTATAAATCAGTTCACTGAAATGATCTAAGTTGAAGAAAAACTTTGCAGGCCAATAAAGGTAATTGCTGCAGTGCCTGTTTCTACAGACAAATGGACAAACATGAATCAAAAGCTGAGAAGTTGCCACACCGGCTATCAAGAGCCCAGGAGATTCCTAAAATGACCACTGGAGGCAAAGAAAATGCATCATGTAACTATGCCCATAGCAGACCTTGAGGCTATGGAAGCCTCCTAACACTTCTTCGCGTCTCAGGAACTCAATGCAAATGTGACTCTTCATTTAAAGGTAGGATTTCACAGATTTATTTTTTTTTTAGTTGTGACTTAATTGGAAACCATGCACTTTTTTGTTTCTCTAAAGAACATACTTGAGAGCAATTAGGTTTGTGGGGTTTTTGGTTTTTGGGGTTTTGTTTTTTTTGTTTTTTTTTTTTTCTTTCTCTTTTCTTAGTTTTAGCATGCAGCTAACCTCACTGGAATCCATTTTCTGGTCTGAGGCAAAAATAAAAAAAGCAGAACCTTGTCCACAGAAAGATTAGGAAAGAGGGACTATAAAGCTTCAAGTTTTGGCCAGTAACAGAATTAAACCTTTAAGATGAAAATTTCTTTAAACCAACACCAAGGGACAATTAAGGAATGACACATACCTTATCTACTGGGAGGAAGTCATTTTCAACTTCTATTGACCTTGGTCGTAGCTTTATGGGTTTGTCTTTGAAGATATCTCCAAAGCCAACACCTTTGACCTTTTTGGGTTGGATTGTCGTGCCTCCATTGGCTCCTTCTGATTTGGTACTGCAAGAGTCACCACCATCACTCTCAGAGCCTGTAGCATCTTTCAGGCCTGTGAAAAGGAGGGATGGAAGAAGGTGTGAAGCTCACTGTTTTCAGACTAGATTGTGACTGGAAAATGATCCCTCCCACCATCCTCTCAAGGAAAACAAAACCATAAGGAACAGGTAGAGAAGATGTTCTCTGTGCCATGCACTCATTTTTGACTTTGAAAAATTACTTTATTTCATCACATTGGTGTACTGGTTAGAAATTACACCAATCCACAAATCCACAAAACATGCATACTCCAGCATCAAAACTTCACAAATGAGGATGGTGATTCCTTGAGTACCAAGCAAATCCTTATTCCTTGGGCAAAACCTCTTCAGAAGAGACCTCAATAAAAGAAAGAGTTAAATTCAGTTGTGAGGCACCTATTGTATAAAGCCATGTTAAGCTTGCAAGCAGTCAGATCAGGCACCCTGTACCTTAAATCTGTGTGACTTAAGCCAATTATGCAATTAGTATCTAAAGCTACATTACCTAACTGGGAAATATAAAGCTGAAAGCTGTTCAAACAAATTTGCAATCAAATAAGCTGCATAATATGTTCCCTGCTGAAAATTAAACCTCTCTGCAGCATAGACAGCCTCATAAGAAAAGCAACCATGCACACTCTCCTCTAGGAATATAACAAATCAAAACTGATGTTCTGATTTGCATTACTTCTTTCAGTGAATAGGAAAATTTATCTGCATTTTATCTGAAAATATCAGCTGCTCAAATAGCAGAGGCCACAGGTGCAATAAGGTGATGTTTCAGCCACTTTACAGAAGGGTGCAGCATCAGGTCAAACAGCCACTGGCAGCAAAAGTGACCCACTAAAGTTTCCTTCCCTAGACCACTTAAATCTGCCTCCCTACTTTAACTGCTTCCAGGAAATCCACAGCAATTGTTGTGACTACAGCACTAATTCTACCTAACAATAAGAAGCTCAAATCCTCACATTTCCCCTACAAGCAACTCATGATGTCATAGACATGGATCTTACAAGTCAGAGAAAGAAGAATTTCAGGTAAGATTTTCTTCTTAATTACTTTTATATCAAGGTCAACAAAGTGATTGCAAATTGATTTTCATCTTAAAAGGCTGACAGTACAGATGAACCACAGAAAGCAGTCCTAAGGCTTCCAGGTACAACTTCATGATCCAGGACATGAGAGGTTCATCTGTTAAATGGGCTTCAACAGCAGGGTGCTGCTAGGAAATGAAGTCAGGAATTATGTGTCAGATCAGGACTTTTAGCCAAAACCAGAAAACCTGTGACATGCTGCCCTGAGATTTTCTGTATCTTTAACATGAAAGGAGTATAAAAGCAGAATTAAAGAGAGTTCCTAATTAGAAACAAAGAGAACGACAACAGACTAAGCAAAATACTTTGTCCCTCTAGCCTCCTGAGTGGCTACCACACCTATTGTTGAACATCAGCAACATTTCTATTTCTTCGGATATTCAATTCAATTCAAATAACACTGAACAAGTTATTTGTTCCATAAGCTGTGCAAGATTGCAATTTAAATGAATATTAAATAATGATATTACAATACTTTTCTAAAATATCTAATAGTATTGACCTCTTTACGTTTTCTTTTTCTAAGAAGGGCCTGGGTGACAACCTCAAATCTGGTTAATTATCATATTTATTATGTTAGTTAGAATGGTAGCATCTAAATACCTCAGTAAAGTAAATCCTGTGCACTACTTCTCTTCCAGACCTCAGGAAATCAGTAACCAGGGAATTGCCTGTGATGCTGCTTAGTGCTCTGGAGGGCAGGAGAGGAGTGGCTATCCACACCAGAGCCATTGCACAGTTTCCAGCAGAGGCACTCAGAGATGCAAGGGTAAATTAAGCCAGACAGGAATAAATTTCCTTGGGCAGTGTGGAGAAGTCACTGCCCCTTTCTTGTTGCCTCCTCTTGCTCTGGCTTGGGCAGTAACTGAAGAGCTGTAAGTTCTACCAGCTGGACCTTCTCCAGCTTTGCAAATTATCAGTCACTGGCTGAGATAGAAGCTAGA
The DNA here is from genome assembly GCA_030060385.1 of Muscicapa striata striata. NCBI lineage: Eukaryota > Metazoa > Chordata > Aves > Passeriformes > Muscicapidae > Muscicapa > Muscicapa striata. The sequence goes on from JAREIS010000031.1 coordinate 5,328,323, forward strand.
ACCAACTTAATTTACCACTTCTAACTGCAAAGACAATGGTCAGTAATTGACCACAATGAGTATAAAGCATCCACAACTCAAAAAACTCAAACAAATTGTAGTGATTGTCATCTTTTAGCTGAACAAAATATCTTGATGTGGAAAGTCATGGAAAAGGTTTCTACTGTCATCCTTGCCAAAATCTCAAACTATTCTGTGTGGAGGGAAAAAGCAGTGAAGACACCTCCCTCCAGAGGTAACCCATAAGAATCCATGACTGCTCTTAGCCACTTCCTGAAATTAAGAGAAAAGCTATTTTAAAAAAGGTTATTAAAATAGGTTTTATTCCCTAATTTTGGAAGAAGATGATCTGTACTTTGGTCAGTGGATGGAATTAAAATATGAAAGTAATTGTGAGAATTACTCAACAGATCTCACATGGACTTCAGATCTTTGAAGTTGACATGAAAGAAAGATCAGAAACCTCAAGGGGATCCAACAAGAATAAAGCTTTTGTTTCTTTCTGGGTCATCACTTGTTTTTCATTACGACATTTTCAGCTTTTATGATCATTCTTCTGTGATGAGGCTTCACACTTTGTATCAGAAGCCTCACCTCAGGCTCACAACAGATTTCCCAAGCATCACCCATCTGTGCTTGATGATAATCCAAGAGTTGTTCATTCTCTATACTGCCACAGAGCTGTCTCAGTAAACAGCTCTCAAAATGAAAGTAACATAGGAAATAAGACCATTGTTTCTTTTCTTTCTTTCTTTCTTTTTTTTTTTTTTTTTTTTTTAAATGAGGACAGAATGGACTGAAGTGGAATGGCCTGTCCAAACTAAATTGCATTTGAGTGATCAGATACAAAGCTCCTTCAAAGTTAAAAAGTTATTCCAGATCAACTGGGAAAACAACCTAATTTAATTATTTTTGAATGACCCAAACTGAGGAGGTCTCTGTACTTAACAAAATCAGTAAGAATAAAAGCCCTGCTTGTGCTCTTATCACAACATGACTGGGGTCTAGAGACAAAGGGGACAAAAGAGAAGAATGGTATGCAGTGGAAACTGTACGACAAATCAGATAAAGTGAGGATCAGTGAGTGAAGTAACATTAAGAAAGAACAACGGGTTGCTTGAGTACAAAATAGTCTTGCAGAAAATAGTCCAATGTGCTCTTACTATTAAAAACATGCTCTCTTACCTTCCTGTCCAGGTACATGAGATACACTCTTCTGATTTGGACAGATAAAGAACACTATGCCTACCCCTGCCTGACAAATTCTCTCCTCATTTATTTTTTCATTGGGTTGTTCCCAGATATATATACAGATGTGTGTGTGTGACACATACACGTGTGTGTATATAGATATATAATGTATGTACATATGCAAAAATATATGTATCAGTATATATCTATCAGCAATCCTCTTGCTGCACCTGCAACCTGGCTCAGGTGATCTTTCCTCTTAAAACCAGAAAAATGTTCCCCTTCCAGTCACACTTTAGGGTTTTTTTGTTGTTGTTGTTTTGTTTTTTTGGTTGGTTTTTTTGGTTTGTTTTTTGTTTTGTTTTTGGTTTTTTGTTTGTTTTGTTTTTGGGTTTTTTTTGTTTGTTTGTTCGTTTTTGTGGGGTTTTTTTGTTTGTTTATTTTTTGTTCAGATTTTCATACAATTTTTTGCCACTACTGCAAATAGCTTAGTGGCAGAACACAGCTGGCTGGATAGTTTCTCCAAAAGATAAACCTAGCCCACGGACACAGCTGGGATCTAAGCAGGAACCCGAGTGAGACAGATTGTCAGATTATAAATACTAAGTATGAAATTTTCTTCATGAAGAGGTACAGCTATCAGGGAGGTCAGGCTGCTAAATGAACGTTAAAATCTGGAGTGAATTTCAGTGGTCACAGTCCCTTTCTCTGCTGACCAGCACACCCACTGAAACAGCTGTGGACAACCACAGCGATGGACTTGAGCACAAGGGTGGGGCCAGCAGCTCAGCAAACTGCTGTCCTCAGAAACTCTGAGAACATCTTGCACTTATTGTAAGCTCAGCTATTAAGTACTTCAAATAAAGCCAGTATAGAATAAAAGCTACAGGAGTCAGGCTTCTCACTATTTTTTGCTACATTTTTTTCTTTTTAACAGTAACTTCTCTAGAATCTGTCAGCTCTCTGTCAGCATTTGAAGAGCTGACAAGCTAAGAACATAACATCAATAAGGTGCTCACTAACATGCTTACTATCACATCAGTCTTAATAGCAGGGAAGTTTTTCAGAACTTTAATATTTCTCAGGACATATTTCTCAAGTCTTTGGGAGTGTCACTTCAAATCCCTGGCTCTATAAACAAAACCACTATTATTTTACTTAGATTTATTGCTGCTGAATCATCTGCAGCACTATAAGGTAGAGCTCAAATCTAAGCACTGGTTGCATTTTTCTAGCAACTTCCTTGAAGTCTGAACAAGGGCACCATCACCAGTGAGAAGGTAAAATTCCCAGGGGCCCACTGTTCCCAGCTTTTGGCTGGAACAAGATATAGGTCTACAGCTTTTTAAAAACACTTGGAATTTTGGTTCTTTATTGATTCATGCTCCTTACAAATGCAAGCTCATTTAGTATTCATGAAGATTAAATTTTCTCCAAACTGTCTGGAGGAATTTCGCACTTCACATATTTTTTCCTCTATAGGTTTATAAGAGATATTTGTTTCCTCAAGACATTTCAAACACACCACACTCCTGCTATGGCAGTTACAGGTCTTTTGAGAGCAACATTCTGAAATGTACCAAAACAGATTAGCTCAAACAGGGATTAAAAAGAGACCACAACATCAGACTTAATTCAGCAATGGCTTCTCAGAGCTGTTTTGGCATCAAACCAGGGTTCTAAATCAGAAAGATAGTTAGGGAAGATAAAGGGCTGTGTAACTAAAGCTGTTAAAACAAAAAATAAACAGCTGTGGTAAAATTAACTCCATTCAAAGCAGGAAACAAATTGTTTCTGAATAGCTTAAAATGGCAGGGGATAAAAGGAAGTACATTCTAAGTTTACACAGCTTTCTATTTCAAGCTATTATTTGGCAATTTAATTTTTGTTCTTTATTCTGGATTGTTCTGTGACCTGACAATTCATGGTCCTGAGCAAAAGATGGACTACTGACACAGTAAAGGCCAGTGGTGTTCTGACCCTCTAAGCACTTCTCAGCTCTTTTACATAATGGAAAGGTTACCTGTTCAGAGGCACACACCTGAGACAATGCAAAGGATCTCCTGATTTGGTGTGGCAGCCAGAGAGAAACACTGTCAACTGTGTTTAACAGAATAAAGAAATTTGTAAATGAAGCTTATTGAGATTTTTTACTTTCATGGAAGGGAAGGAAAGAAAGTGGAAATAAGTAATTTCCTTCTATTTAGAGAATGATAGCCCGGGTGACCAATCTGAATGACAAAGGTGGTGAAATTATACATGGCAACTGCAGCAGATGAGACAAGAACTGTCCTTCTTCCTCTTCCTCACATACTGGTGAACACAGAACAAACACCCACATCCTATAAGATATTAGTCTTGAGCTTATGTTCTATCAAAATCCTGTATTTTGTTGAAGCCATCCCCAAAACTTTTCAGTATAATAAAAAAATCACAACCAGAAAATGAAATTGGATTCTAAATACTACTATAGAAGAAAGACATGTTGATTCTTCTTAAAGATTAATAAATTCATGCTTTCAAAACACAAATTTATGCTTCTTCACCAAGAGTGATTATACATGTACAAATAGCTGAGGCAGACTATCTCAGTATTAGTAATTATTTGTTATTCTCAGTCATTCCTTGAAAAAATGTAACTGTGTCAGCTAAACATTTTGTCATTTGCTTTCAACATGTTCATTTTCCTTTGCATAACAGCTCTTGCCACAAAGAAATGCCCCAAGATTTCTATGCTTGCCCAAGTGGTCATGCAAGGGGAAGGGGAGCAGTGCCCAGCCCCACGTAGCAGCATGCATTGAGGGCAATGCAGCACAAGCATCTTCTGCAGCACGAGCATCGAGCATCAATACAGAACTTGGTGGCTTCTCCACCTCCCCAACCACTTTCCCAAGTACTGTAAGAGCAAACTGAAACAATCATTTGTTCAGGAACTCTACAACTGTAGACAACCATTGTCCTCTTCATCTGGGGACTTTTTTCACCGCCCTCACCAAGTACAGGCACGTTATAACACGTGAAAGGAGAGGTAAGCAGCCACAGCAGTAGGGTTCTTTACCTGCCACTCACCAAGCACAGGTCTTTTGTGAAACTCATGGAAAACCACTTAGCAGTGGGAATATCAATCAACAGAAGGATGTAACATTTTACCCTGTCAATATAATTTTTCCACACAGCCCCCAATCCCATGTTATCAGTACATTTGTTCTCCAGAACACAGGAAGTTTATTTTTAATAATGAAAATTTTCCTCTCCCAATATTATAATTTTTCTTTCTCAGATGTTATTTTTCATTGCAGCATCTGTAGCAGCTGTGTATTTGATACAAGCTCTTTTTTGCAAGCAATTTTTAACACGGTGAGATGAAATACGAAGTTGTAACTGTCCTCTCTTCAGAGCTGTTAAAATCCACATTCAGGTTTCTCATTTAACTGTGCTCACATTCTGACACTCCTAAATGGGATTTACAACCTCATAAATACATCAGCCATACTGATTTCTCAGAACTCTGACCAGCCATAATTCCTCAAGAATTAAGGGGAGAGGGACAAAAAAAAAAAAAAAAAAGGGATAAAAAAGGTGGTGGAACAATAGAAAACACAAAACACAATTGAGGTTACTCACGAATGTTTCTGTTTCAACGATCCTGATCTTCTTCCATTATATCTAATAGCTATTACTGACAGCATTGTGGATCCACATATAGGGAAAGAGAGGCAAATATTTGTCAAATCAAGCATTTTATCTGCACTATTCCTCAGTTATTGTATCTTTGAAGAAAAAGAAAGCGAAGCAAGAAAGAGAAAATAAATCAGTAAAAATAAAAAAATTAGAGATCCAAGAAGCGTTGCTCCTGGAAGTGCAAGAAAGTTGCAGAATGAGAGAAAAGAGGGCTGTGATCAACAAAATGACAAGTTTTTTTGTTGCTATATGTCTCTCTTCACCCAGCATATGCAGCAGCAAAGATTTTCTGACAGCAGGTTGATGAGCAGGACGCCAAAGGAGCTGGAATTGCTGCTGAGCGGAGCCTGGCATAGCTCATGACCAAGAAAGCCATGTCAGCATATAGAGGCAAGGCTGGGTGTTTCTGCAGGACACAATCTTGCATATTTCAGTGGAAGGTATCTCTAGAAGCAGCAACTAATTCAACAGCTATTACAGGCCTTGGTTAAGTAAGAAAATTTCTTTTAAACACAGCAGTTGGAAAATGGCTTTCAAAATAAAAGTATTTAGCACTGAGCATGTGTTTGTGAAGTAAAAGCTCTTAGCTTGATTACAAAGTTGAGCAACATTTCATGCAGCGTGATACAGGTGAATCCAAGCATTGCCTAGGCATAACTAATCTAAAGTTATGAATTGACTCCAGCTTATCTTAGGGAGAAATCAGCAAGCTGAAATTAGAGCAGCTATGAATTGTTTTAACAAGACTTCCCTAAATGAAAACAGTTTTGTGGAATGTTTCCAAATAGTTTTCACTGGAGACATAAGCTCATGGATATTTGCCTACAAATATGGACCATAGAGGAGATATGAAATGGAAGGAGCTGGCTGCACCATCAGTTGGCTTGCCCAGGAAGAGGATGATGAGTAAGTTTGCAGGAAGTGAGCTGTAAATAGATGGAGCAGGGAGAGTAAGGGTCCCTCCTTTTTATGCATTAGTTTAGGCAAGAGCATCTCTGATAGCAACAGTGCAAACCTTTGTTTAGTTTAAGGCTTTCCTGGATGACCTGATTTTTTGTATTACCCATTCCTCAGTCCCAGTTCCAGCCCAAAAAGCGACAAACAGGCTGTAAGTGTAGCTGGATATCTTTATGGAGAAAGTTACACACCTCTACAGCATGAAAAAACGTGCAAGTCTCAACCAAATGCCAAGCGAGGTAGAATTAAACCTCCAGGTAAGCCAACTCCAGGTAATATAAACAGATATATTTTATCAACTTTAAAAACAAAGTTTAGATGGGTGTTTGCCCAGAGCAATGTGAGACAATCTGCTGTGCCTTAAGCTGTCTTCTTGCAGCTGGTTATCAAGCTTTCCTCTAAACACTCATCTAGGCACTGATTTCCTGCACACTGAAATCAGTTTGATGCAATTTCCTTTCTGTGACATGGCACATCTATGGGCCAGAATGATTAACAAGAACTAAATGCAAAGCTCTAGCATAACTGGGAAGGTGACTGAATTCTTCAGTTATGCTTACTTTAGATGACTTGAGAAGAGGGGAGGATGATTTGGCCCTTAATGAAAAGTAGGCTTTTGGAAAACTTTGAAATGTAATGTTAGGGCAGCACTACCCAGTAAGAAATTAAAGGCTCCAAAGGCAGACCTTGCATCTGATTTGAAACCTCATCCTAAAGTCCAAAGTCAAGCATACTGGAAATTAACTTCATAAATCTTTATTATGCTCATCAGATGGGTGGATTAGAGGACATGATGGTCTAAGAGCTCTGCAAGAAGCATGAAATTTGAATGATTGATAAGCAGTCATGGAGATATAAGCCAAGGAGCAGCACAAAAATTTTAAGACCACCAGGCACATGGTCTGCTCCAGCCAGAGTAGGGGCTTGGTTGGAGTTTGCAGTGAGCTGCAAAATGAATTTTGGTAGACAACGAGATAATTTTCCATGAGGAAATACTCAGAGCTGCACACATTCACAACATTTTTTGTTCAAAAAAAGGATCAGATTTGTTGAGGAAAAAAAAAGTAAGGTCAATTATGAGAATAGAATAATGCCACTTCAACTGCTTCATTCTTTGCTGTCAACATGCGTAAGACAGAAGTCCTCAGAGGTAGAGGACCAAACAGTCCCACCCATGAAGGAGGAAGAAGGGCAGCACAGCATGGATCCTCTCAAGAGAAAGCTCTCTGGGGCAAAAGCAGATGCCAAAGCTAACACAACATCCTGTTCACTGGAAGACAGGACTGAACACTTTGCACTTAGTCACACTAAATATGAATCTTTTAGCTGGATTCCTCCATGAGGAAACAGGTGGAAGGACAGATTTCTGTCTTTCTTGCTTCCTCTGTCTTGCATCTGATGCAACCATTCTCTCTTTTTCTGTATTACCAGGGCAGTAAAAGAACATGAAAAGCAGGATGTGCCCTTCTTTTAAAAAGCAGAAGCCAAAAACCTGAACATGAAATGAAAATAGCTTTATATCTTTTACTCTCCTTGGCAGGAAAAATATATCAGCCAGAATGCTGTGAGTAATAACTGTCAAAGACAGAATGCCAAATGAAGAGCATGCAGTGAAGTAAAAATAAATTTTAAAAAATCACCAGAAAAAGAAAACTTCAAACAAACCCAAAATATTTTTTAAGAGAGCAAAGCATACTTTATGAGTTCAACAATCACAATGTGAACTTTACTTTTAGAGCAGATGGACTTATAATTCAAAGATTAGTGGTGATTATCAACTATATTCTCATTTCAGGTGGCAAGTGATGGGACTAAACGGTCTTAGATTCAATCCATAGCTGAGACCAAAACATCCAATGTAATTCACAATTTACAATGAGGTGGGCTCATACACATACATTGTATGGACACAGAACACACTCATGCAGGGGAGGAACAGATGCATTCTCACTGCATTAAGGCTGGGCAGTTCATCAGCAGCAAACTGACTTCAGCTTACAGACAGGTATGTGCACTTAGAGTAGCCATAAGTGGGTAGCAGTGGCACAATTTACAGGTGGAGATAAATCAAACCAGTTCAGAGGACTGAAGCTATTGCTGGATGATTTTGAAGCACACTCACTGTTATAACGTCTGTAGCTGTCAATCTTTGCCGGTACCACTCTGTACAGAATTGTCCCTTCAAAGGCAGATTTTCCTGACAGCAGGCAAGAGAGGAAAGACAAAAAGAAGAGAAGGGGCAGGGTGGGGGTAAAGAGATCGAATGATGGCAAAAAAAAGGGAAAGGAAGAGGTTTTAATCTGTATTTTCAGTCAGTGATATTTAAAAGCCTCATTAGCAAAATGACGAGAACATTAACAAACATATCTGATTGTACATGAAGTTAAAATATTCTTACTGCATGTATGTCAGATAACAGAATCTCATGATTTTGCTAAAGCTGTTATTTAAATGTCCAACAGAATGCATTCTTCTTAGGCTTTTTTTCTTCTGTTGTCCATCAAGTTGTGAGACTTACAAATAAAATTATTTGTCTGTTTTATGGAGCTTTGCATGGGGGAATCCTGAAAAAATATTATTTCTGCAATGATGTACTCACAGTGGCTCAACATTCCTAATGCAGATGTAGTGCACTTGAAGAAGCACAGCTGACATCCAAACAGGGAAATTAAATACTCACATCTCTTTAATGTACCAGGATTCTGTGAGCATCAGAAATACTGCATCTTTCCAAGATGACTTATTAGAAATATTTTGGACATGGGAAGTGGTCTTAAAGAGTGCTTAGTAGAAAGGATAGGATACTAAAACCGGAATTTTGATTGATTTTTCAGCTAAGAGCTTAATCAAGTGTGACTTATCATTGACATTAACAAAAGCAAAATTCTAAAATTAAGAGGGAAGAAGCAAAACAACAAAAAACAAATCCCACTTCCCATCTTAGATACTTAAGATAATATTTTTATTACAATATCCATTAATTCTTTTCTTTTTTCATTGCTAGTGAGATGGCTCATGCTCTGATACTTAGGACATGAAATTCCAGTGAAGGTAAAGGCATGAGCAGCTGAAGTGTTTTGTGTATCTGGCTTAAAAACCCAGGCAAGCCCAATATCCCAAGGTCAGCTTGTTCCCAATCTCCCCTGGGTATACCATCACAAAAATTCATGTCTTTGGTAAAATTTTATAGTAAAATAGCCAGTATATGTTAATTGTCCCAACACAATCACACCCAGTTTGGTACCAAGAATGTGTGGGATTTTTTTCTCCTTTATATCATTCTGTTGGACTTTCAGACAATAAAAATCTATACTTATTTACATATTATAAAAAGCTAATTCTTTGTTCTTGTTCTTGCAGTTTAATTAATAACAAAATGTTTTTGTTGCCTTAGTTTTATATAATGAGGAGGTAAAAATGTAACAAATCCATTTTACACTTTCCTTTTACAAGATAGCATTAAAAGAGTGCTATTAAAACAGTCAAACATCAACACACTGCTAAGAGAAGAGTAAGTTAAACTTCATGACACTGTGAAGAGCCAGACAGACAGCAATGGAAATCTAAAGTTTTAAGAACTGAAAATAGAGGAGGTTGCCTGACTGAAGCACCAGTTGATGAGTCTATCATCAGTTCTAACTCCAGCAGCCAGGACTTTTCCTGAGTCATCACTAACAGGTTCTATAAACAGGTGATAGATACCATGAGGCTCAGCTGTACCTTAGGCACATCAGAGACAGCAAGATACAAAAAGCCACCTTTCAATGCTGTCATGACACTGCTGTGAACATGATAAATGCTTTTGGAAATAACCTTCTCAGTATTAAATTGTGATTGTCTCAAATAGAATTTTTTTGACTACATGTCAACTTTTTGCATCTCAACAGGCTGTATTGACTAGAAGTTGTATTGAAAATAGTCTTAAAATTAATACTGTATCTCTGAGAAATACAGGAAATAATCTTACAGTCCATGTATCTAATATAGTAATAAATTGATAATGCATACTACTTGCTCATGCTGTAATAGTTGGGCCAAGAAAAGCAACATTTTCATTTAAGAGCATTCTTTAAAGAACAAGGAACTCTGTTTACTCTAAGAGTATCTGATCCTGTCTCTACTTACATTCCAAACTGCACCTTCGAAGACAAGAAATTTGGCAATCACCTTATAGCTGAGATAAATACTTTAAAATCAAACAAACAACCCCCAAATATTTTGATCTTGCTTCCAGCCTGCTGAGCACTCACCATCGAGGGGAAGAACAGGTTCCCAACTCCATCCAAATAAGGGGCAAATTAAGTCCCACAGTCAGAATTCAGAAATATTTAGCACTTACAAAACTAGTTCCAGGCATTTTCAAAAAAGGAAATTTTTGCTCTGAATAGAGGTTAGTCTATTGCAGAACATTTAATGAAACCAAGATAATTTCTTCTGGCTGTTTACTCTGCTCTGCCATAAAATTTACATGGACACAATAAAACCAATAATATCAGAAAACATTTTTCTCTCCATTGGAGCTGGTGGAGACTGTAACAGAAGGACAGAGAAATATGGGGTTTTATTAACTTTATTCTTAAAAAGCCAAGTTATGTTATTTTTCTCTTCTGTATTTCTTTCACTTTGAGTTCACCAAATTTGCCCTTCAAAAATTCTCTTTATAGATGGTACGTAAAATGTGATTTAAAAATCAAATTAACTAAATTAAACCAAGACATTAAATTTAATTACTGACTTAAAAATACTTGAGTGTTTGCCCAGTTGTCCACATATCCTGTGCTATTTTCCCAGGTATCACAGTAAATCTGCCAAGTATTACCTTATCGATTTTACAGGTTGGGCTGAACAGTTCAAGACTGCTGTTCAATATTGCAGAGCCAAACCCCAAACCTTTCTATGCTCCTCTAAATGCTGAGCAGAACCTCAGTGGCTGCCCAAGGTCTGAGTTCAATGCCTGGTACAACCCCTCACCCAAGTGCCAGCTTCATAATCTAGAATTCATATTCAAGGTTTCCACCTTGCAATGTCCTGTGATACAGATGTATTCAGAGTTTCCAGACAAACAAAAAGGATTAACTGCAGATTTAAAGTGTTGTCACATCTTGTCATCCATGGAGGAAGGATCTGATCTAAAGGCATGAACACACACTTTTTTGAGATGTAACCAAGAGCACTTCAACAGTACTACTAACCTGATGGCCAAATCTTCCAGGGTTTACTTGTTCATTTTTTATTTTACTATGTTTTCAGACTAAACATGGAATGAGATTTTCATTCCTAGTCAGTTGTGTAAACTTGTTGATATTTTTGCAATCTCATGGAGATTTTCAAATCCAGATATTCAGTGTGCCTGAATAGAGCCTCATGGAGCACTATGTGTTAGAAAGCAACAGCTGTATCATCCACATAAACCATACACAGAAAATTGAATTGATGTATATGGCCCATAGTTCTTCTAAGGGAATGCAATTCTTACACTGATAGTTTTACTTGAAGGGGAAAAAAACAAAAAAAAGAAAGTTAAAATCCCCATAACAATCTCAGCATGCCTTGAGTCACTGTCTCTGTCTCTCTCAGGAGGTTTACAGTGCTGTTTTGTTTTACAGGTATATCTAATAGCTCCTCATTTTAGAAAGCCACAAAGCAACTCCAAAGAATTAAATTGAATACAAGAAAGCAGGAAACCCATCTCCCACCTACAGTTACCTTCAATTTATTTAAAGATGCAAAAACAGTATTTGTGTTACTGCTGTCTTCTCCAGACAAGCATCACAGGTTTGGGCTCCACTGACAGTCAGAACCAGCCCACAAACCCAAGTCTGAGCAAAGCATGGGCCATAATGGACATCAACAGTTAATGCTTTGTGGCTGCTTTTGCACACTCCAATGTATGTTTTCATTAAAAGCCATTTTTAGGATGCTTATTATTAAGTATATATTACCAAATAACCTGGGGAAAGAATATTCATTCATTCATTCATATAGAAAAAATTGGGATATTCCATCCTAAACAGTATCATCTACCTTGTTCACTTATATAGTACCAAACACTACAGACTCCAGAGCTGAAATTACCCCACACAATTACTTCTTCCAGTACTCACTGTGTTTACAATGAACATAATTCATGGTAGCATATACAGGTTATAGAAGGCAATTTGCAATCTCACTGAAACATGCACCTTCACTTAAAGCCCTTTCTCCCTCTCCACCACATTAAAATTTTAAAGTTTAAAATATGTTCATTCCGGTCTGAAGGAATGTTACATTTAAATATCTTGAACAGCACTGACCACAAGACTAGGTCACCAGTACACATTCTCACAAGAAATTGTACTCCATTACAAAAAAAAATATAAAAGATTTCCATCATTGCAAAAGTTAGGGTTTTCAGGATCTTATTTCTGTGGTATGGAATAAGGGTGACAAATTTGCCTTAAGTGGAAAAAAGAGGAAAAAGAAGAAAGTATTAAAATTTTATACCTCTTACTGACAGAGTAAACTATAAAGGTTTTGGTAAATTTCAGCTGAAATCAGCTTACAAAGATCTTGGTAGTCCTTTGACTTCTGCTTATTCTGAGATCTCAGGAGAACACTACACAGCAATGAACATCTGTAGTGCTAAAAATCGGAAGACCTTGGCAAGTATTGTGGAATTTGCCGGAAATATGTAAATAGAACTGACTTATTTTTTTTTTTTCTGAAGATTCAGATTTGATCATTGAACTAGGAAAAAAAAAAGTGATATCTGTTTGAAGAGCATAAAAACCATGAAGACCAACAGCTTCCCATTTCATGTAAGAGCACACTTTTTGTTCAGGTTATTCTCCACAAGAAGTTATAAACAGGACAACCCACTCCCATGTTTATACTATTGCAAACTTAGTTACCAAACATGCTTTTCACCTGCAGCAGTACTGGCCCACTGTAAATGAGAGAACAAAGTCCATGTCCCAGTTCTGGCCTTTTCCCCTTTGGCTGCTGGGGCAGTGGGTGTCGGAGGTGATAGAAACATGCTCAGCACCTGGAGGGAAAAAGTGCTGCATGTCCCACACCAGTAATTATGAATCCTTACATCTATTGGAGTTGTTACAGAAAGCATGGCACTTTAGTCCCTCCACTTTAAATAAGTCACTTGGTAGATGTTTGGTTACTTTCCATGTCTAAAGATAAAAAAATCCCTTGAAATTAATTTTTAAATATAAATTTAGACACCATCACCTTCTCTCCTCTTAGTTTGTTGAGGCTCAACACAGTCTTACACAGGTCAGAGAGCACTGACAATGTTGCAACTCAGGTAGGACTGCAGGTATTTGTAAATCATCATCATCTGACCCTTTCAGCATAAATGGAGAACATGCCATTCAAAAACACCTCCAAGCAAGTGATAAGAATGTGCTATCATATCAATGTGTTATGAGCTAAAGACACAGACATACATACAGAACATCAACAAGTTTTTCCTTACTTGATTTCACTTGCTCCTCCTGTGCTATTCCAACATCATCAGAATCAGAGAGTTCCTTTATGAAGTTGGAAGGAAACATGCCAGTCTTTCCATTAAGAATACCTTCCCACCAGCCCTCTTCCACCTGCATGAAGACAAATTAAAAAAAAAAAAAAAAAAAAAAAACGGGGTTTTACATAAGCAACATTTTACTGAGTACCATTATATACGTTCAAGAAATGACAGTAATAGCTCTGAATAATTTATAATAATTAATTTCAGGTGTAAGGAGCACATGGCATAGACTCCAAGCCAGAACACCTCTATTTTTTTCTTCATAAGTGAAAACAAGAGAGATGCTTGAGCCCATCTGTAAATGTCAGCAGTGCTGACAGCAGTCAGATGCACAGATGAGCATTAAATAAAAGGACAAAAGAGCAACTAGAGAGCACATGGTATCTACATTTCAATTTTTATGGATATCCATTCAATCAGTAAATTTTCAGTGCACACTTTATGGCTATTCAAAACCATATTAATGGATGTGATTTGCAGATTCTATTTTAATTCCATAAGCAATCAATGATGAAAGAAAAACACCTACAAAGGGCTACTCAGAGAATCTAATTTAGACATCTTAATATAATGTGAACATTCTTGCCTTGCCCATCAGAATCAGAAATTTTGTATTTTAAAAATTAAGAATGCTGCTACATCATTCATGTGTAAATGTCAGAAACCTGTGGAGAACAAAGAACAGTACTAATGCATATTTGACTCAAGATTTACAAAGAGGTACTGAAACACATAATAATGTATCAGGAGGAGGGACACTACCTAGCCAAAACCCAAGAGAAAATATCACTTTAAAATTGCAAACTCCCTCCTCTGTAACCCATTCAGGATTGAATGGTGGTGTCAGGCAGTGAAATGACAGCCCTTAGAAATGCCTTTAGGTTATAATGGCACAGCAAAAAATGACTGATTATATTCATCAGCTAAACACACCCTTGATAGAGAAATGTTTTTCATCTGTCAGACACTGTCCCTTCACTAAAAATATGAAAAGGGAGGACAGTGTAAATCTGTGGCACATCAGTCTCCAATAATGTTTGACTCATCTCTTTCCTGCCTACCCTCCCCCCAGTTATGAAAAGAAAAAGTTAACTTTCCTGTTAAAAAAACAACCCCACACTTTAAATGAAGCTAGACAATTATTACAGAAAAAAAATCTGGGTAAAGTCTTTTCATTTAGCTGTGAAAAACTAAAGTCCTTAGAAAATAAATCTCATAAGAATATAACCAAATATTCCTCAAAATATAGAGGAATATATGCTTTTTTTTCCAACTTAGCTACATGAGACATTTTAGTAAAAACCCCACATTTCTTGATCTCATGAGTTGGATTTTTGTTTTAATTTGAAAGTGGTTCAGACCAGACTTTCATTTAATTTCAATATCCGTCCCTGAAAAAACTTGCCCCCTCTCCAATGCTCCAGCACACCTCTGGGAATTTCTTGCTCTTCTGCTACTAGAAGAATGCTTACATATCACTCAATCACTTCAGTGAGGTGGAGGCTTTCCACATTACAGTATCAGAGTCTCTAAAAGGCAATATTTGCTTTCTCCTTTATCTCCAGACTAATAAAAAGCAATATGGAAAACTGAAACTGCATGACACCCAGCACTCAGACTCTAAAAACTGTATCTCCAAAGATGATTTGATATAAATGTTATATTCCATGAAAAAATATGCAGTTACATAGAAAATACACAAAATGGCCAAGACTCTTAGAGCTATAAAATATTTCAATTTTTCTAATGCAGTATTCCCAGGTGGCTATATTGATTAGAGCTACATATTAAACCATAACTGCATTAGCTGATTGACCAGAAGATTAATCAGGGGATTTA
Organism: Muscicapa striata striata; assembly: GCA_030060385.1. Lineage (NCBI taxonomy): Eukaryota > Metazoa > Chordata > Aves > Passeriformes > Muscicapidae > Muscicapa > Muscicapa striata. The sequence continues at coordinate 5,343,513 of JAREIS010000031.1, forward strand.
CACAATTCCCAATATCCCTGCTTTGCAAGATGCTGAGATTACTTGACAAATAATGTGACCAATATTATTCAGTTCCATCTTTTCCTCAAGTAATTTTTGTTTACTCACTTCTTCCAGAGTAACATTTCAGAGTTTTCTCGTTAACATTAGCACTCTTTATGTGATGTGTTGGTCTAAGGATCTCTAGCCTTATGAATAGAAATCTATATATATATATATATATATACATATATATATATACACACACACACACACACAAAGATCTCTATACAGCTAAATCCAAACTGCACAGGAATATACTCAGATCATTTATTAGCTTATTTTAAGTTTTTCAGCTGATTGAAAAATTGTTTGAAAATACCATGTCATAACGCTACAAATTCAGAAAAAAATCTAAAGCAAAACCCAGGGGTTTTTTTTCCACAAGGAAAATGCAGAATCATGTTAGCAAGACATTAGAGATTGAGGTCAAACCAGGCCTCCCAAAGATTTATTAGGAAATTTTCATCAAAAGTATCAAAAGCTTTAAGTATTTTAAACACTAAAGGTATCTGCTATATATCCTTAAGCCTCAAAACACACCAGCTAGAGATTAATCCATACCATATAAGACACTAAAATATCTCCAGGACTTAGTTATCCTGAACCGGGGCACTCCATTACCATATGGTTGGAAAAGTTGCAATAATTCACAGCCAATATAACCTTAAAAATGAAAATCCATTATTCATGGGAGGTAATCCATCTGGAGGCACGAGCTCAATAAAATTTGTTACTGTGCTATTATAACAAAGTGCTTTCAGAATTTATACATTTATGTCTTGATTTATGCCCAGCATTCACGTGCTGAACCAAACAACCTAAAAAAATGAGGGCTGCATTTGGCAGTCCATGTGCCTGTGCTGGAAAAGAAGTTCTACCAGCAGCTGCTTGCCAGAAAATCTAGGACTGCCACAGCTGCTTGCTTACACCTTGAGTTATAATTAACAAGCTGAAGTTGTTAAATGATTAAAATGCTCAGCTCTTTGGAATCACTGACCTAAGTGTATTTCCAATGAATTCCTATATTGATCTGTTCCACAAGATGTTCTACAACCCACAGCTTTGCCTATTAGGCTGACAGATTATTCTCAGCTTAGCTAAGGCAAATGAGGGAAGCTCTGAGTCGGGAAAGGTTTCAAATGGAAGAAAGTCTCCCTGGATCATAACAGAGTCTTTTTGGGTTGTTGAACTAAAACACAGCCCCAGGAATAAAAGCAATGTCAGAGGCAGGCAACAGGAGAGAGAGAAGCTCAAGGTCAATAGATTTTCTTTTGCTTTGAGAGAACTAGAGCACAGAAAGCAAAGGAAAAAAACTCCCTTCATTTATAAATTCTAATATAAAACATGGAGCTCAAAGGACAAAAGCAATCACATGTTGAAAGGAAATTAAAAACATAGATTCTCAAGAGGCAAAATAAACAAATCACATCCACTGCCAATGGGAAAATAAATTTTGGAAACAAGACCTCAAGAGAAGATGATGCCCACAGTGCCACTTGATGGCTTACTCTGGGAGTGCATTCAGAGGGAGCCATGCCCCTAAGGTGTCAGCCATTCCTTGGGATTCTGATACAGCAAAAATACCTGGAAGCTGTTTGATAACTCAGGTGCAGAAGGTAAAAACTAAAAACTGCACAAGTACTTTGTACTAGGGAATATTTTCAGCTTCAAGGTTCTTTAAAATAAAGTGTCAAAATGTGCTTTGGGAATTTTTGTTTGTTTGATTTTGTGGTTTGGGTTTTTGTTGGGTTTTTTTAACATCATCTTATAAACAAGAAACTGAAGGACCGTGAAAGTGATCACGTAGAACTTGGATGATGTTATATGGACTCAGTGGTACTTGCACTCTCATTTCCCCAAAAAACATCCTCTACCACATGAACTAACCAAATAAGAAGTAGTCATAGAAATCCTTACGAACAACTTGTTAGAAGAGAATCTGGAAAATCTGCCACAGCATTCCACAGAAAAGTAACTGAGGGATGTGAAACCCCAGTATTCATTCCCAGCTGTTTTCTTGCCATTTGTACAGTTCTGTATTTGTGGCACAGTCTGTCCCCTCATTACAGTTAAATATTCATTCCCCTTTAAACTCTACAGATGGCAAAATAAGTCACTGTAAGAAAAGTCCAGCTCAATCCCCAGTTTATCATGTTCTTGGACATGGCTTGCACCACTTTATCTGATAACGAGAACAAAAAAACCTCATCCACTAATCTTGCAAATAAGAGGCAACAGGTTTGTTTGTCAAAATTCAGTTTCCATTTTTATAATTTCAAAAGTTACTGATAGGATTTGATCATGTAATGTATAGCAGCATTACCTAAAAGTCAAAGAATAACTCAGTGGTATTACAGAAGGTCTCAGTTAAAGACTTGTGGGCACTACACATTGGCAAAAAGCTGATTTCTCAGCAGGAGGAGGCCAAAAGGTATATAGCAGCACAGTGAGAGAATATTCCCAAATGCAAGCAGCCTCAGAACTCTTGAATGACATGCCAAATGTCCTTACCCTCATGCTATGGGTTAATTATCTGGCATGTCATGAAAGTGTAAGGCTGAAACATAATTGGAATTCAGATATCTGCATTTAATAAGACAATTAGTTACAGTTGTATTTTGGAACAACTGCAATTAGAGTTAGAGCTAATGAGGTAGGAAAATGACAAGCAAAAAGGTATCAATCACACAATAAGTGTGAACATAAACAATGATGAAAATGCTTCTCTTGTTAGTTTTAAATGTACTTTTAATATAAGTCTGTTAATTAATGTCTCATGGGTATCAGTGTCTCTGCAGTTATGAAAACCTATTTTAATGACAAGCATTTTATCTATTGTGTTGAACATTTGATCTTATTATAATTAATTTCTAACTATTTAGGACAAATAGGAAGGCACTGTGAATTCTGAACACATACAACCTCTCTGGATATCCATCTGGTGACAAGTTCAAAACTCACACTTGCTGTTGTTTCAATCCACTCTACAGCCTCAAATCACTTCTGCCACAACAGGAATTTCCCATTTAACCTACCACTACTATAGGCATAAAAACCCTTTCAAGGTACCTTATCCCATCTGCTGGCACCAGGAAGAAGGATCTGGGCAGCTTTGGATGCTATTATGTACACAGAGGTGGGAGAAGGGAAGACATCCTCATCCTCAGCACATCCCCCTGTGGTGTCAGTGTAACCTATTTTCACTGGGAATCTGGGGAAACATTCTTGGACACTGCTGGAGACTTGCTTGGACACAAGCTGAGACTTGTGTTCCCTTCTGTCAACCCTGTGCTGGGGGCAGTGATCTTGAACAGATTGAGGAGGAGCAGAACACATTTCTTTAAGAATGAAGTTCAATCAGCTTTTCTTTTCAACAGGAAATTTTAATGAGTTGTTCAACCAGAAGCAATATCTTAACATGTTGGGGTTTTTTTGCTCAATAACTACATGAAGATATACAGACAGTATTTTGACCTACTTGACACCAGTTTTAGTTTGCTGTAACTCAGTTAGGAATTTGATTTATTTTCAACTAAACAGAAATCCATAGAGATTTTAAAATATTAATCCAAGTTAATTAAACCAATGAATTCAATTGATACAACTTTCTTAGGAAGACACAATAAAATCCTATCTGTGGGAATCTGACACCTATTCATGAATAAAGAGATGGCATAAGAGAAAAGAGCAAGTGGAAATGGAAAGTGAATGACCATTAACTGCTCTAAATAATGTGGAAGATATCATCCAGTTTTTAATCCTGAGTAATGATAAATAAAACATGTATTTTACAAGAATTATCTCAAATTATTGCCTATATGGAAAGGCTTTTTCTAGTTCTTTGGGGGGAGGTTTGTACAACAACACAGCATGATTTTGTCCCCTGCAAAAAAAATCCCTCAACTTTCACCACTGAAGAAGACATAATTTTTAAGCAATAAGTCACTCACATCAGATCTTTATCATCTGAAATAAGAAGCATTGTAAAACGACAAAAATTAATTCTATTTCAATGCAATGACTCTTTATGTGGTATTACCTAAAAGCAGAAGGGTTAACAATTAAATCAGCACATTCATTGGTGCAACTTTCTGCATCAAATCAAGTTCCTATTTCAAAAGAAAAATTCTGCTCTACTTTCTCGAGGAATCAACACTATCATGGTAAGAGCAGAAGAGGAAGTTACAAGTGTTCAGCATCAACTGCTTGGTATCAAACATAATGGAAAATAAAGGTCCCACACCAATACTTCCTGAAGCACTGAGATTTTTTTTTAATTTCCTATTTTCCCTGTTCTACCAGCTAATCTACTTTCATCCAAAAGAGCAATCCAAGTGGGTTTCCAAAAACATGCTCTTAACTATAAGCACATATGCAATTACATGGAATGTTTCACTTTTATAGTTCTACATTTTTCAATTTTAATGCAGACATTTTCAGTCTCTTTTGGATATTAATAAATAAGGCATTTATATTTAAGTTTTTCAAATTTTAAAAAAAGACCAGAGATACATTCCATAAGAGATGCCCAGCTTGTAATATAAATTATTTAATCATATAATTCATTCAGTAGAGTAAATTTGTTGGCTGGATACTAGGAAAAGGTTTTATTCCATCAATTTACTCTTAAAAGACACAGACTTAAAACTACAAAGTAGTATTTGCATGGCCATGTGAGGTCAAATATACCTCAAATTGGCCAATCAAAACAGTTCATGTGATATTATGAAACTCATTATAACATGGAGTTCACAATCTATTCAAAATATGCTCTTATAACCTTGAATTCCCTCATTACAAACCTGCTCACAGACAGAATAAGGTCAGTTAAGTGACACATCATGTCTGATTCCGGGGGAAGAATGATGTGCAGAGCTGACATGCACAGCTAGGTTAGAGCAAAACCAGTGATCACTAAGCTTCTTACATTCAGATGTGAGAATTTAATCTCTTAAAAGAAAATGCTGGATACTGTAGATTACAGCAAAATTTATATTCTTTTTGAATTGATTGCTTAGGTGACAGATACAGGAAAACGTAAATTAACTATATATCCTTGACCAGAAAATAAATGTTGAATTACTAACTGCTGAGTCATGGCAGAGAAAAAAATCCTACAAATAAATGATACACGCTGCAATATACATTATATGGGCTGCCTGAGCAGACTAAGACTTCTTTTTAAAGCTAAGTAAATAAGAATAAATGAGTTTAAATGCATTCTACTTAAAGGATGCATGTTATCATTTTGACTTTGGTCCTCATGCTATTAAGCTTTGGAAGATATTTGTAAAATCCTAGTGGAACACTGAAGGTATTGGGAGCAAACATTATTTCTTGATCCTGCAGCCAGAGTCACCCATGCAAAGAAAATCTCTGTCTCTCTGTCCAAGCTTGCATAATTTGTTCCCATTTCATGTAATTAGTTTTCCACATCCAGTTCTAACCAAAATAAGTGCATCTTGAGTCTAAATATTTTGTTGGGAGGAGGGGGTTATTTAGTTTTGGGGGTTTTTTAATCTGATTAAGACCAAAAATGAAATCCTTAAAATTTGTTGCCAAAGGTGACAAGAGGTAAACTCCTGTAGAGATTAAAGGAAATTTCTTAAAGGTATTTAACTTTGCAAAGGTAGTTTTTCCCTGTGGCTGGCCTCCTAAAATTTTGAAAAGTTTCTTCTGCTATAATCTTTGATTCTTCAGAGATATAAACTCAAGAGGTCTGTAACGCAAACTTAGAGCTCTTTCACTGAACAGAACTCTGAAATATCAACTGATGTAAAATCAGCAGAAGTGCTACAGAGGGAAAAAAAAATCACAAAATCCATAAGGAAAAAACCAACATCCCCAAATCCCCAACAGCAACCCAAACCAGACAGGTCAGTATAGCAGAGAAGAAAAATGTCTGGTTTAAATTATGTACTGAGGAGCTTAGCATGCACAAGACATGTCAGAAATGCATGTATGTATATTGAATTAAAGATGTGCTCACCTCTCCCACAACTTCAATGATATCACCAACTTTTAATTCCAATTCATCTTCATTTTGAGGCATATAACTGAAAGCCACCTGACATCTCCTTCTTCTGTTTCTCTCTCCTGAGGGAAATGAAGGAAATGGGGAAATCGTAAAATGAAAATAAAATTCCATGCCAAACACAAGCCAGGGAAAATTATTAAAGATAAAAAATTAGTATTTGAGTATTGTTATCAGAATCTGAATGCTTGTGATATGTGGGTTAATTCCAAAAGCTAAAGCAAAAGGCAAAGAGCACCAGCTCTCCCCAAAGCATGTTCTTGTATAGAAACTTCCCAACAAGCTAAGACACAAACTCGAACCACTACTTCTTAACCTATTAGAGTTCTAGTTTCTTAGTACCCCAGGTTACATATAAACTACACAGATGGTCTATCTTGTTCTATCTGAAAAATGTAATATTTTTACCATAATTTTATTATGTCTAAAACTATGTTCCTGGAGCACTGAAAACACTAGTATCTAGAATTGTTTTTCAACCTTCACTAGAACTCATACTTCTACACTGGTATCTGAGACCTTTTACTCACTAAAAGCACTTAAAGCTCATTCTAAAACTTCCTTACCTATTCTAAAACTTAAACCTACATCTCTACTTTGTGTGCGTGGCTTACTATACTTCAGTATACTTTCTAAGCATGGTCTTAATCTGAAATTAAATTAAAGAAGTAGATTTTATGGTGAGTCTATTTTTTGTTCTGCAATGTCTCTTGATAATCCTACTCTAGAGTGAATAGTGATAAAAAAAGTTACAGATTCTTTTTTCTTATCTATTAATTGAAGTTAAAGAAAGAAGGTAGAAAGGAATCCAGTGATTTTTACTTTCTGACAATATTTTTCACAGCCACTGCAATCCTGCATGAGTGGCAGCTTTTTGAATGTTAAAATTAATGCCTTAATGCAGTGCAACCAAACTCACTCAAATTGGCTCTTTTTTCCACCTACAGATGCCTGCTCATTCTTCACCATCTAAACTAAAATGGTCCTAAACTGACAACTTTACAAAGCTGCATTCCAAAAAACTTAAATGTAAGAAATACCCTCTCTATTGAGGGTTTCTTTCATTGTGCAGGAAAGGCTGGCTATGACAGATTGCAGTCATCATCCTATTTAATAATGAATATCATGTGAGTCTTTGGAGAATATTCTTGAGAGTAAGAAATAAACACAATTCTGGAAAGAAATAAACACAATTCTGGATGTTAATAATACAACTGTATGAATCCTTCCCCCTCCTAACCCATAAAGTTATATTATTACTGTATATAAAACCTAGTGAAAGTCTACATTTATTGCCATTAGTCTCATGGTTGTCTTACTGCTCTTCCCTCTCCTTCCAAATCTTTATCTAAGTGATGGGTAGCTAGCCAGCTATTTCTATATAGCTATTTCTATATAGATTCTATGTACCAATTAGTTGTTCTCTCTGATCTAATGCAAGACAGCAGACCCAGGAGTGAACACCTTTGGTTTTAAGCAGAAGGGGCTGGTGGTCCCTATGTGAATACTAATGCTTGGTGCACTTGAGAAGAACATGAGAGTGTGAAGATTTCTACTGCCCTTTTTCTATGATGTGGCTAGAACAGGCTAGCTTTAAAAGGTCTAAAGTTAGGTTAAATGGAAAAAGAAAGTAACTTGTATTTAGAAGTTTGAAACAAATAAGCAAACAAATAAGTCTTTGAGGGCACAAATCTAATTTGTTTCATAGTGGTGTTTGTTCAGATCCCTAAAATGGTGTTTTTGCCTCTGGCAGCAGCAGACCACAAAGGGGTTTCCTCCAGCTGTAAACATGCAGAGAGCTTAATTTCCATACATTTAAATGCTCCTCTGGCATTAGCAACAAAGAAAAAAAAAAGGAACAATGACAACACATTTGTGTTCAATGCATACCTTTTTAAGGGGTATCAAAAGCTGAGGCAATGCTACACAAAAAAATCACACTGGCACTTACCTGCTGCCATCAGACCTAGGAAAGGTCACATACTGACAGCTCATGATTAGCTGCAGCAGCAGCAAAATATATATAAAGTAAACTATTTAAAAGTTAACTGGAATTCTTAAATCCAAACTACCTTTCTTTAAAAAAAAAAATTAAAACCAGTGTAATGAAACAGATGTTGATATGAATGTGTGCATATGTAAGTGGGTTATGGTGATTTCTGTAGAGTCTAATTTTCACTGATGCCAATGTCTTTGTAGCCTATCCTGTCACTCTATTAGGACAGAAACGACAAGTTGAAGAAATTTCCTGTCTTTTATTTCAGATTTTCCTGCACATGGCATCATCTGCCCATCAGTCTCAGTCTGACTTTTGATTCTTCCATCTTTAAAGCTACATCTGTAACTGGGGGAAACTGGTTCAGTTCAGTGTCTCCTGGCTAGACAAGCTGGGCTGTGATATAATTCAGCTAGAAACCAGTTCTAAATTTAATAGGCAAAAAGACCAAAGGCAACTATTACATAACTAAAGATGACTTATACACATATAGGTGTATAGATTTTAATGGTACAGCTGCTTTGCACAGCCAGCCTTGGTGGTTACTGCATCACCTTTTTGGGTTTTAAAATAATTTAATTTTTGTCTTGGCTTAAGACAATTTAAAGGGGAACACTCTAAAATGAGTTTTCCCCCCTTTGTTTTGACCAATTCCTTTCCACCAATAAACAGAAGCAAAATATGAGTTATCCATGACAACTGAAGCAAAATATGAGTTATCCATGACAACTGCCAAGAAAAAAGTTAGAACTGCAAATTTCTTTCCAAAAGTTAGATGCTTTTGAGAAAACTACCTAATTAAGAGCAAACAGCATTAAAAATGTTAACTTTTTAAATTGCTTTAATTTTATTGAAGATAGAGTTGTAAGACTTCAGATAAAGTCTTAAGTCACACTAAGGTATAATGTGGACTCTACCACTATCTTCCACAACACAAGGAGTCCATCCTCTTTTACCCATCCACTAGCAAAAATGCAATCCTGATTTTAGAAGGCACCAGAATGGTCAAGTTCTCATTTCCTTCTTTTCCTGGAGGGTTTTGGCAGTGTAATTCTGACCTGGAATTTGACATGTCAATTGCAATTCTCTCATCACCCACATGCTATTAAAAGGTGAATGGCTTTGGATGGATGACAAAAAAAAAAGCCTGCTGAGGTCTCTTCCCCATTTAGCAGAAACAGAACTAAGATGGGAGGGAATGTTTGGTGAGGAAATATGTATTGGGGGTGATGATGTGTTTGTGAGAGGGTGTGGTTAATTTGGGTTTTTGGTCTGGTCTGAATTTGTGACATTAATATACCAGGGAAGAGAAAGATAAACTGAAGGAGGTGAGGGGACACAGAATATCTGAGGTCCTTCCAGTACTCTCTCAAATGGCTTATGTAAAGCTGCTGTGTTTTTCTACAGGCAGATGAACTGGGAATTGTCCTGCTTTGACATGTGCAGCTAAATCACAGAGACTGCAGGACTCCATTAAGCACAGTTAAGCCACAATTCAGTATGGCATCACTGCTAGTAATGTATTACCCTGAGTGTGTTAATGTTCTACTGTTACCCAGGAGTGTTCTCTCTTGCTAGACTCCACAGCAACACTTCCAAGTTTCAGCCATCTGGCTGCTGCTCTGGATTTTATGGCCAAGATTTGTCTGTGAGGAACCTGAAAGCCTGGAAGACACCTTTTAATTTTTTTTTTTTTTTTTAATGCCATCACATTTTAATGCATAGGCACTGTCAGAATAACAGCAAGCCTCATTGTCCAATTAATTTATTCTTTTGTTAAGAACATGCAGCAGTAATCAAGCCTTTTAATGGGTATAATTATTTTGCATAACAGCAGTAATTAACTGAAGCAACTTACAGCAAAAACGTAGTACCAGTGGTCAAAAGCTTTTAGGAGAAAATCATAAATTAACTAAGAAGTTAATTCCATATGCCACAGCTGCAGCCAGGCTTGTGCGTGTGACAGGCACAACTGCAGTACTAGTGAGGCTGAGATCATCACTTAAGCCTAACCCAAAGCAGAAGGAAACATTAGATAAATAACTGTAAATAAACTCAAAAGACACTTCCACAGTTTAACCTTACACTGCCAAATTTTTTTTCTTTCTTGATCTGAAAGTTTTAAAATGCACATAAATGGAATAGAAACTTAATCAAGAATGCAGTTAAATCATCACCAGCAAATTAGACAAAGCAACTCCAAACTCCAACAGAAACCCTAGGACTTTGCATACAAGCTACATACTTTGTAATCTATCTTTTAAGAAAGAAAGTGTAAAATACAGTGTTAAACTACAGTATTAAATTCAACCACATGCAGAAAATGTGATTGTTTATCAAACCTAGTACCTGTACCTCCTAAACTTCATCATGTAAATAATTGTTTTGGATTAGCATTACTGGTGAAACAATCCATCACAAGATAAAAAAGATAAAAATTGGAACGTAGTAACAGAGTTTGAAACAGGCTTTTAAAAGTGTACTTTAAGAGCAGTTACACAGTCCTGGTAAATACTGGACAAGCACACTCAGCTTCCAACCTGTTTCCAGAGATGTAAAAATATTTTGTGGCAGCAAGGAGCACTTTTACAGCAGCCAACAGTTTTTCCCAGATTACACATTCCCTTGCCCATTCTCAACAATAATAATTTGCTGCTCTTGAGTGCCTTTCATAAGCAGTGCACTCCAAGGAGCAGTAAATGCTCCTGTCCTCACTGTGCAGCTGGGCAAGCCAAGGCATATTTCAACTGGTGGCTTCCACTGGTTCCCTGTAACTTTGGGACTTTTGTTTACTGCCACATGCACTAGGTCTCACTGCCTGGCACTGGTGTTCCCCACTGTCCCTTATGTAACTCACACCTGTGGACAGGAGGGGACCCATTATCCAACACAAGGTCTTGCCCTTATCTCTACATTTGGTCTCTTTTCTCATATTCAGAACACTTGGGAGGAAACATTACACAATATGTTTGTTACACTAGTTAGCATAAAGTTCTTATTAAATGACTGTATAATGAGCTTCAAAAAATACTGCAGACAATAGATATCTGTAGCAATAAATTAGCTTTCGTAAAGAACAAGAAGGAATACATAAACCTAAAATATTCTTTCTTAGATGACAGACCAAGTTTAAAAATGCAAGAACAGAAATGCAACAAGATTTGCAAATGGCCCAAACAGGCCTTTTCTCTTTCCATTCTCATTGCACATCATGTTATCATGGGATGATCCCAAAAAAATTTATCCCCTTAGCTAAATTTTGAGATAGTGGTCAACTACTTGGGTCTTCACTGCTTTTTTGTATTCATCTATAGAGAAAACATCTGAATATACCAAAAGCAAACATGAGTTACTGTTGCATCTTTGCCACTTCATGTATATTCCATCATATAATTCACATAGCTTAAACAGTCTGTGCACATCAGCACTTCAAACATACAGTAAATGAAATAAAAGAGCTGAAAATTGCAAAAACACTATGCATATTCAATTTTTGTTATTTTCTCCTTACTATAACAAAAGCACTTAGGTTAAACCACATGGATTCCTAATCTTCAAAAGTATTAGCTTTATACTACCAGCTTGCTATCTTGAAGCTGACTTCTAGCCAACTTAACTAAAGAATAAAATTCACAAACACTTTTTAAAAGTATGATTTTTTCTTAAAGATTGCTAACAATTGTGCTACTGTATTTTAAGATACCAAAGTATCCATGCTTTTCAACAGATTTTCAGTCTCTCTGTAATGAAATTACATTGCAGGTCTTACTATGACCTCTGTTAGATCAGTTTCAAATTAGTCTCTAAAACCCAGCATTGTCAACATTTACTCCAACAGGTAACAACATACATCAAACAAATGTGTCAAGAAATGCTGAAAAGATGCAAAAATACAGCATTGAGTTTTCTGCTTTGCAGAAAATGCAGTCATGGGAGCTATTACAAAATGAACACATGCAATAAATCCACAACTCTTAACAAAAACCAAAATTCTTTTTCATACTTGGCATCTAGGACTTTTAATCCAGAATTTTGTTTTCCTCTAGAACATCTGTACAATCTGTTCATTTTGCCATTAAAGGCAACAAAATTAAACAAAAATTAGTAACACATCCACAAACAACAGACAGTTCACTTTCCAGTTCAGCAGTGCTCCTAAAGCCTAGGAAACTAAATTAAATTTACCTTGAAATATAATCCCAGACAAATCCTAAACTCTAGAAAGCTAACACTAGGAAGCTAAACTGGGAAAATATCTCACCCAGTCTGGGGCTAAGGGCAAGACACACACACAGAGACTGCTGGGGCAGGAGCACTCAGCCATGTGTGTCCCATGGCAATTAAGCCATGACATTTCAAACCCTTGTGGAGAGCAGAGCTTTGGCAGGACTCCTGCCTGGGCTGCTGACACGCTCCAGCTCAGCGTGCAGGGTTACACAACCACCTGTCCTTCAGCTCTGCTGACAGCAAAAAGCCCCAGGAGGAGCCCTCAGCTGCACTCCTCGTGTTAAGATTTGTTATTATTCCTCAGCTGCCATCATGAAAATGCTATAATCCAAACTAGCCTGCTGTCTTGAAGGGCATGATATGCTATACTTTAGCACTTAAGGGCTGCACAAGAACCCAGGAATACATGTTCAGAACAGCAATAAACAAATCTAATAAATTGAAATAAATCAATTATTCTTGCTGCTTCTGGCCCTCTACCACCCCAGGCACCATTAGCTATTTGATGGCTGAGCAGAAAGTAGGTCTCCTGAAAGGTATCTCAGTAATGAAAGTGAAAATTAATATTCTTTGTTCCACAACTTCAAAAAATTAACATTGGCACAGAATCCACAAAAGATAGTTCCCTCCACAAGTGGAGGAGAAATATTTCTGTATCAAGCAGATCAGATGTGTATCATTATCCTCCAAAACTGAGCAACAAATGGAAAAAAATAAACAAAAGGCTGTTTTGGCAAGCCAGCCTACATACACAGTGCAGAGAGAGAAAAAGTCACCTCAGGCAAGGTTGGAGAAAGAAGAGGAGGCAGAGTTTTGCAATACCTGCATCTAGCCAGCTCTGCAGCATCTCTAGTTTTTTGGTCATGAGAAATTCTGAATGCCACAGAAATTTTCCCATACATTTTTAGTTGTTCTCATCAGTTAAGCAAGTCTCTGTGACATTTATAAGCATTCATTTTTACTAAACTAATGAAATATTAAGAGTGATGGCTCATGGTAAGAAGGCTGCCAGCAACTTAGTTTTTTAATATAGTGTCATTTTCAAAAGATACCACATACAAATCATGCTCTTTTGAAAAATTTACTTTTTTTTCAAAAGATTTTAACACATTCAAAAAGTTGCAGTTTATCAAAAGAGTGTTTAATCAAAAATGCCAAAATGTCCAACAGTCAATTCCATCACCACTGCCTTGTAGCTTTAGTTCTCATGGAAAGCAGGCTTTACACCTGAAAGTCCTCTGCTCCTAGGAACATTCAGAGGTTTACAGCCCTGAGTGTAAGGGATTTCCTTGACTGCAATCATTAAACCAACAGCATGAATCCAGCACAAATGGAAAATCAAAACCATGGAGCATCCTACAAACTCAAGAAAAGATACTGGTCCAAAGTGGCCCAATAATGGGTCTAATGTGCTCAACTCAAACACTTTTTCACAACTATACAACACCCTACTTGCCCACTTCTTTTCTCATCACTTCCTCAACTATTCTGTTTTCCTGCCTAAACCAAAAAGCCCCTTAAATCCTGCATGGATACCTTTTTGCCTTTACAATAATGAAATAAACCAATTTAAAACAACAAAGATGCTTGGATGTGTTTTGCAGATAGTGTCTATTTATCAGGGCAGGAAATTATGAGAGTGAGTTTGAGGGATACATGTATCAATCACAGTGCTTAAAAATGTCAGTACAAGAAAACATTCTCCTGTAACTTTTTCTCCATAACTAAAAGCAACCACTATTAAGGTATGAAAAAATAAATGCATACAATTTTGTAATATACTCCTAGTGCTTTGTTATCCGCAAGATTTACAACTACTACTTAGTTTTCCAGTAACATATTTCCTGTTCTATATTAATTCAATATACAAGTTAAGATAGTAGGATAACAACACTCATAGGTTTAACCTTATTTTCCAGCTGTGTATACAGTCACACATATGCATAATCAGCCTACAATTCTATTCCATCAATTTGAAAGAAGATATAGAATGGTTTTCATTTAAGCACTATGCACACATAAGCTTTTCTAAAAACCTTGCTGCAATCTCAGCCAACTGATCATTCATGACTTTAAAGACTTTCATATTTATTACACAAAATGCAATAGTCAAACTTTATAATTGCTCCATTAGTCACTGGAAGCACTGTCATGTCTCAATATGGTGTTCACTCCTGTCTAGAGGCCCAAATACACACTCTGGTGTCACCACACCTCTCTTCAGATGTTGAAGCTACCATACTAGAAACAGCCTTACTCAAGGAAGCTTCATGACATAAACAGGAAAGCCCCTGAAGAAAAGCAATTGAAATATGACATGCTAACAGGTAAGACAGCAGTCAATGACTCCAGTAGTACTATTGGAGCAACACTTTTTACAGCCCTTTTATCATGGGTTGTTCATCACTACTTTGGGTACAAATATCCACTAAAATCTTGCTTTAAAAAGATTAAAGACTGATCAGATTTTTCTGATTAATCTATGGTGCTGTTTGGAGAAGAGGAACAGGTGAAGTATGCAGCCCTTGAATGATCAAGGAATTTCAGTTGACTTTTCCCAGCCATCTCCCAGCCATGCCTTGCATTCAGCTGCATTCCCACAGCACAGCTGCAGCCACAGACAACTTCCACTTCCAGGCTAATGCTCATATCTGTCCTCAGGGCTAGAATTATTTTGTATGTTGTAAATAGCAGCAGCATGTTTGCTTACAGAGCTACAATGAGCTGCACCATATCCTGATACAGTCATCTGTAAATATTAAGTCATCTACTAATATCAGTCTAAATATGTCCACAAAAGCCAACACCTGGGAACTAATACAAATACTGGCTGTTCTCATAAAGTGTGTGCTGCTTGCATTATTGAAACCCAGCCAGTAATAAAATCTAGTAATATAGAAAACTTCATTTAAGCATCTAGCAACACCTAAGAGGAAAAAATAACAAAAGCAAATCTATGACTCCATATCTCGGACAAAATTTCAAATCCAGCAGCTCACAAAAGATACTTGATATCTTTATGCTGTAAGGAAAGATGGATATAAATATTTTAAGGCTTTGCATAATTCCCTATCTTCTGCCTTTGAAGACATGATGAAGGCAAGCAAAATATCTGATAACTTAGTTGCATCTCAGATGATTCATACTTTTATTTACAGAAATAGCCCTTTAAGTAACTAATTACTTAACTTTTTTTTCTTTTTTTCTTGGAGTAAAAAGCGCTCTTAGACCACTTCACTTGTTTTATTATTTTGTGGTGTTCACAGATGTTCAGTATCTTACAACCCAGTAAAAGAGATGAGGCCTGCACCAAAACTGCAATTTAAACAACCTTTTGTAAAGACAAAGAAAGTATTTATACTTAAAAAACAGTGCACTAAGGTTGGATAATGACCCTGTAGCAACAAGCTAAAGCAAATACAGCACTGTTTCATATCCTTTTCCAACAGATGAAGTTTAACCCAGAGCTGGAATGGCAGCAAATCTGATGACCATTTGGCCTTCACTCTGAGTGTAAACTCGCTCTTGTAAATCAATTTGCAATGGATATGTATGCATGTAAAAGACCTCTGAACTCCACATGGCTTAGTGAACAAAGCCAAATTTGTGTGTGGAAACAGAGGGAAACAGAGAGAGAGTCCATCTAACTGCAGTACAGAACTTAGCGCTTTGTGGCGACACATCCGCTTGCAGATAAGCAGGGAGTGGCTCTGCAGTCTCTTGGTACTTTTACAGTGCACATTATTGGCAGCCACTTCAGAGCCCTCAGTCCTTCAGTTTTCATTTCTGTTAGCACAGAGATACACATAAATGATAAAATATTCACCCATGTATCTAGCTTTTTTCTTAAAGAGGGAGTATATCACAACCCCTTCTGAGTCAGAATAATTACTTCACATCTTATTCTGTTTCTGGTACTTTAAATGAAGTGTGCTTTCAATGTAGAAACCCACGAAGAATACACTGTCATGTTTGTTTTGGGTTGCAAAAGTTTTGTTGTAACAAGTCTCAGTATTCTTATTCTTTGACATCTTCAATACAGACCTGGGTGGTGGAATTCCCAATCCCTAAAGGAATTAGCATATTAAGGCAAGAATCCCACCTGGTGAATAGTGTCTGCAGAGAAACTGAAGCTGAAAAGAAACTGCACTGAATTAACCTTGAAAGATTTCATACCATTAAAAGAAGACAAGTGTTCCTTGAAATTCATTCTCACCAATGATCACAAAGTTCTGCAAAAATACTTTATTTGATGTACAGCACAACAGAAAATCAGTCTTCACGTGTCCCCAGGCCCAGCTGACTTGCCTGTAACCAAAGGTGGATCACAATGAACGAAAGAGATTGTCATTCAAATACAGAAGAACCACTTCTCATCCAAAGCCTCATTGAACCAAAGTGTTTGTGAGTAAAGTCCTTCCTTAATACAAGAGCTTTTCTAGATCTTGAGATTCAATAGTTGATAAAATATGACAAACAAAATATTTAGACTATCAGAATACTGTCTTGGCTGCCCATGGTCTCACATTATTTTCCTGTGAATTCATAATCTTTAAGACATCTGTTAACTCAAGCTGGCAAAGAAAAGAATCTCAAGGAGGAGGCAACCAAATGAATCATTTAGCATCTGCCTTCTCTCCTGTGACTGATTCTCTGCTGATTTCAAATGATACAGGAACAGCTTCTTTATAAAAGGTATCACCATTATCTTCTCATTTTAAATACATGTTGTTTTTTTCCTTCTACCCATGCCACCTGTCCTTATTTCTAGGGCTGGATTCACCTCTTTGTTACCCTGCACGTATTCAGATTTCTTATCACTTTATTCTTTCATCTAAATATATGTGTCCTCTGTTTTAAATGACTACTGTGCCATGAAAGTGAGAAATAAAGGACTGAGAGCACAACCACTCAAGTAAATTTTTCAAGACAGGGAACCGAAAATTAAATTGTTTCAGTGCTTTCCAGCATGGAGCTGTGTGGTGTTAAAAGAAATACACATAAAGCTCTAAAAGTTTCTGTGCTTGAAGTTACTAGTTAAAGGATGCAATGCATTTCTGAGGCCAGCCCAGGACTGTTACCTGAGCCATCTGTGCTTGAATTGCTCCTCTAATAGGAGAGCACTGGCAAGAGAGGAACGACACAGTGAAGCAGTGCTTGACACTGCAATGTAACAACTCCATTTGGACCTTCGAGTCTTCTGGTATGGGCTAATGGACTCCATGGACAACATTAACTCCTGCTAACCTTTTCACCTGTGCTGTCACCCCATTCACAACACATTCACTCAGCCTTTCCTGATCTCCTCTTATCCTGCCTTTTTTTTTTTCCAGGCACAATGACATTTGTAGAAAATGTAAAGTAGTAAGTTTACATTTCAAGAAACTGCCTGGGACACAGTGTGGCTTCAATCTGCAATAACTTACAACTTGTGCCTTGAGCATTCAAGACTACAAGCTCCTGTCTGTACAGTATCTTTCTATTTGGTCAACAGACAGAAAAGTAGGAAAGTAGTGATTTTGATGGACTATGACTGGACCAGGATCTTTGGTTAATGGAATATAGCTAATATTTTTCTTAACTTTTGTTGTTTTGTTTAGGTTTTCTTACCGTGTGGGTCAAACACTGGCACAGGTTGCCCAGAGAGGTTGTGGAATTTCTGTCCTTGGAGATCCTCAAAACCCAACTGAACATGGTCCTGGGCAAGTTGCTTTAGCTGTCCCTGCTTGAGCAGAGGGCTGACCCAGACAATTTCCAGAAGTGCCTTCCAACTGAGCTATGCTGTCACCCTATTTTAAGACTATTCTTTAAAATCCTTATGCCCCATGACTCTATTATTTCTCTGTAATTAATCTTCCTTGTCTACAGCTTTACTGCTGAAATCCAACCAAGCTTCTCCAAGGTTTTCTCCTTCCTTTGAGTTAGCCTGTGACACTAAAGATGCCAAGAGCAGAGTTTATTACTGCAACCAGGTGTGAGCTGTCAGCAAATCTACAGAAATCCAAATTCATATATTTGATGCCTTTCCTTGTTTACAAACCACGTGTTAGTATAACCCACCCTTCAGCTTGCCAGGCTGAGTCAAACTCCCTTAGGATCATATCTACAGCAAATGCCACTTGGGATAAGAAAGCAAGTACTAGAACTGTAACTATGAGGATTGGCATTTCTCCAGGGAGCTGCAGACAGCCTTTCTTTAATACTTCTCATTCATCTCTTACTTCTTTACTGGTGAGACTTCTGTTAAGGTTGCTGAAATACAAGGTGAAATGAAACCTTCATCATTGTAATAAAAATACTCCAGAACCAATGTTTATTTTTATCCTCAAAGACAAATCAGGAAGATAAACTTCCTCATTTTTGCTCCTCATTTTATTTGGACAAAGTGACATAAGAAAAAAAGAATTAGTGACATAGTGAAAAAAAGAATTGTTTTGTCTGCCTAGAAATATGTGAAACTTCTATGTATATCTCCATGTTATTAAATTATTCCATCTTTGTATGAAGAACATGCCATCTAATAATTCTTTCAGAATTATTTCAGAGCAGCAGAATTAATGGAGCTTGGAGAACCATGGATTTGCACCCAGTGCCTTCTAACCACCCCAACCTGCTCCCACCACATCTTGCCCCAGCTTTCACCTGTATCCTAACCTGCACAGCTGGGAAAGTGACAGTAGATGCTGGGACTGCTTCAGAGTAGCACAGGACTGACTGGCCAGCACACCCATGCAGCTTGGCCACTGCCTGTTGTCTCTCAGAACTGAGGTTTTCATTCAGTTAGAAGCACTAATTCCCCTGTTCTGCTCTCAATTTAAAAGAACTATTATGTTCCTATAAATGTATTCAAAGACCTCTTTTGCCAACTCTAGCTGGTGTCATGCAGAGCATTCAG
Source organism: Muscicapa striata striata (assembly GCA_030060385.1). Classification (NCBI taxonomy): domain Eukaryota; kingdom Metazoa; phylum Chordata; class Aves; order Passeriformes; family Muscicapidae; genus Muscicapa; species Muscicapa striata. The sequence continues at coordinate 5,362,707 of JAREIS010000031.1, forward strand.
AAAAATCAAGGGCAATAGGGCAAATAAACAGATGCTCTTAAAAAAAATATTTGTTCCATTAGGAAATTAGAATAAAACTCCTAGTAGCAAAGGCCTCCAGAATGTCACAGGACAACAGTGACTTTGCTGTTATGATTTCAAGGACTCTTCTCTCATATGCAAACCAGTATTTGTATATTCAGAAAATGACAGCAGAGCCTTCATACTGAGAAATGGCATTTATAATAGATTTCCAGCAGGACCTTAACAATTAAGTTTTCATGAAGATATATGACATTTATGAAGAATCTCTTTATGACAAGTTTGTCTTTTCCTCTTCAAGGTCTTAGTTAAATTTTTATTTCAAAAGCCGTTCTGTCTCCCACACTGCATTTTTGGATTTGAAAAACAAGATGAGTAAGGAAGAAAATAAAATCCTCACAGTTTTCTATATTGTATACTAATCAGTTGTCTGCTTATTGAAAACAATACTCTTCAGTGTAGTAGTAGTTTCTCTGTGTTAGGTCCAGTGTTTACACTGAAAAGCTGAAAATCTAATACAATTTTTAATACCTGACATAATGAAATAGCTACTTAAGATCTCTCTCCTTTTACACTGCAGATTGCCAGAAAGTGGTCTAGTTCCACAATAAGTATTTTTTGGTCCCAAAGATAATGGATCTTATGTTTCTAAATATTAACTTCAAATGACCACTTGAGCAGTGCACCACTCTTGCATCAAGCATTGAATTTCACAACACAAATGGTGGGGAAGCCCCAAAATACAGCAAAGGCATAGTCCAAACAAACCCATGTGTTGGATATTAACCACACTGCCCACTTCTGGAAATGGTCAGCTCACACTTGTTTACCTAGTTTTTGGCACAGAACTTCCTACAGCCTGACTGCAGAACACGTGCTGGTTGGGTTTTCAGTCTTTATAAAAAGCTTGTCTGCCTTTGAATTCCCATAATTCTCAAAAGAGCAAGCAATGATTCTGTCTCCTGTTAAAGGGATCTATTGTGAACCACCTTTCTAGTGATATTTACTTACCTTGTATTTTCAGCTTTTTGCTAGTTTTCACGGATTTTAAATAGACTCTGAAAGGTTTCTGAACAGAAGTAACCCAATCTTAATACACTGTACCAAATGCCAACTCCTAAGCTTACAGAATTTCATGTCAAAAAACACTGCTGCTTTGTTTGCTGCAAATCCCTCATGCAGTAGCTAGCCCAGATTTCCCCACTCCATGATACATCTGGGCATGTCATACTTGCATGACTCTTCACCTCAATATCCTTTGGCTCTGCCTCTAGGGCTACAACCATTTCCACTTCTAAGAACATGCTATGAGTAGGGATGACTTCATGTCAGTTCTGATCTGTGCAAGGATGAAACTTCCTGCCAAATTAACAAACTCCTAGAACCCGGCTGCACAGCTCTCCTAATTCTATCCAAGGATGTAACTGCATGCAAGATCTCCTACTGACCCTGCCACCAAAACTTCCCTTAATCTTTGTCTTTTCTCCCTCCACAGCAGCATTACACAACCTACTTCTATCCCCAGGTCAAAGCACTTCACCACCACCCAAAATTTGCACCAGAACTCTGCCTAAAATTCCTTAGCATCATGTTAAGCAAAGTGCTAGAGCTCTCCATGTTGAGCCAAGCAACTCATTACAGTTTACTCTCCCTTTCAGTTTTTGTTCTATTTTCCTTAGACAGGGAGATTTCCACACTTTCCAGATACCAGGCAAGGCAGGCAGGCTGGTTTCATACCTTACCAACTTAGTAGCCTTTTTAATGGCATCTGTACACCCTTCACTACTTTCTTCTTCTGAATCATCCAGTCTGCTATTGTCAGCTCTTTTGCTGATGCATTTGTTCAATATTATTACTTTTATTTGTGAAAGTGCTCAGAATGTTTTTTGTGCATTTGAAAGCATGTCATCAGGTTGACAATTTTTTGGCATTATTGATTTCCAGCTTTTTAGTGTTTTTCTTCATACACCACATAGGAAAATACCAATTTGCATAGATATAAAAATGTATGTGGAGGACTACTGAAGCTGACAGGGCTATAGAGTATGCATTAAGAGAAATTCCTTCACATTAAAATAATTGTAGACGAACAAAACCACAACTGTCTAGGTTTCAAGTTTGTAATGTCTCAACAATGTTTTCAGTTTTGCTGAGATAAACACTATCTTTTCCTAAAAATAACTGTTAAGTTCCTCTTGTCTTTTCCATTACTCCTGCTACATGAATGAGAAGTTACTTCCTCAAACTTAAAGCTGTGAATAAACAGGCCTCTGGCTCAAATCAGCTGTGTCAGTAATGAAATCCATCTCCAAAACAGTTCAGTGGTTACAAGATGCAGAATTGGCAGGCAAGAAGGCATCTGCATAAGAAGAATTCTGTGTGCAACTGCAATGATGGTTTTTCTGGACAATGGCCAATGCTTATACCTTCCCAACACAAGAGAAAAGTGAAGAGCAACATTCACAATGGAAACTAACAAGACAGCAATTTTCTTTAGCCATTGATTTAATTGAATGACTATGAACCAGCTTTTTAAAGTTTGACAAACCATCAGTCTCTCATAGAACTTTTGGAATTATTTTCACCTGCAACCAGACAAAAGGCAGTGCTGCTGATCCCCTCTGCTCCTGCAGGTCTTGCAACACTCCTTGCCATCCTGTCAGATCAAGTGCTTGTGAAGCAGTATGAGGAGGTAGGCAAGGAACATACCTAAAATTGAAAACAAGCTTTCCTCTTGCTAGTTTAATGCTAACTGTGATTATCCTCCTCATCTGGCCCACCATATAGCCAAATTATTTTTACTGGAACATAGGAATAGTAAAAAAAGGAAAAAGGGCTCTTTTTTTGGTGGCAATGCATGCTAAACATCTTCATGAAACTAAAGCCTCAGGCTAACATTTCAATGTTTGTTACTTTTGTTTGCCACTACTCTGTTTGCTCCATAACTTCAATACATGTGACTGAATCTTTTGGTTTTCCTAAGGTCACTGGACCTTTTTTTTATTAAAACAATTTCCTGGAGACTTCCTGACCTCTTATGAATTCCCAGAAGTAACTATGACCCTTGTAATTTAGGACAACACTTTGCTGAGTCAGTAGTCTAACAGAGAATTCCTAGGTCTGAAAAACACCAAGTCTTACGATTGCAAAATGAAGCAAAAATGGCTGACACTGCATCTTGCAGCTTTTGCAGTGCTAGATACCAGACTCTACAGATCAGCGACATCTGGAATGTAGCAGGCATCTAACAGAAGCCAGCAGAAGGTACATCTGGCACTAAATGTATAGCAATGAAACTTGTTAGTACAGGACAAGACAACCAGCTTGGAAATACAAAGTAAATGCATGAAATCCTTAAAGAAGTCTTAACAATGACATCAGGCTTGGACACATTAACAAAAATATTATCATAATATAATTTTAAAATACATTAACAAATTGTGCTTTAAATAACAGTATTATGATGAATAGAGTTGATGGAAAGTCAAAATAGTGTGGTATTAATCTGTGAATTGCCATAATAGAGTATTTTCAATGTTAGGCTGAGCACTCTCTGGGTAGAGAGTTGGTAAAACCTGGTCCCTAGACATAATAATATCAGAAACAGATTCTGGAGCAGCCAAGTATTTCTTGGGGGAAAGCAGATACATCGTGGGCTGTCACAGTGGTGCCAGGGATCTCTGGAAGTCTGTGGAATAGAGTGGCAGATTGACAAATATGCAGCCACAGAAGATGTTGCAGTAACAGCAGGAGGGCTTTCACCAGAGCAATGCAGCCCAGAGAGAGGACCATGCCAGGGGCACTACGCCCCTGCTGACTTCAACAACCATTTCCAGCTAATCTGGGCATCTGCAGGGAGCTGCTTCTCACCATGAGGAACTCTGCCCAGCCTCCACTGCTGTTTCTAAATAAAGTCGGCGCCAAAGTTAGGAAATAACATCTCTTGCTGTGTGACAGATAATAATAATCTTTCATATCACAATCCTGTGCCTGGGGCCAAGAATAAGCCATCAGCCACTTGTCAGCACTTCCACATTTCACTCCCTTGTCAAGCACAACCACCCTACCAATGAGCTTGGAAACTAACCATCATCAGCAACATGCTTTGAATTTTTATAGAGGATGATTCTACAAATTAACAGCAAGAAAGGAACAGGCACAAACATGTATTTATAATTGAAAGGGGAGTGCAAAAAGATATAGAATAAGAACTAATGAAAATGACTGGTGCATCTTAACTGTAAAATAACACTAGAGAACACTGACATAACCATAAAAATGGTAAACAGTACTTTACATCACAACACACAACTAATAACAGCACAATGTCCCATGCTGTGTGCACCCTGATAATGGTAGGGTAGACTGTAAAGAAGAAAATTCTGAAATAAGATAAAACATGTATGAAGTACTCAATAAATTAAATTTAGGAAACTTCATACCAGTGGAAACAAGAAATATATCTTTGCAAGCAAATTACCTTGTTATTCAAGATATTGCACCTACATAATAAAGGAATTCAAAAGCTGAAAGCCTAAATAGCTAAAAATGCCATCTTACTCAGGATAATCCATCATCAACACTGTCTGATACCTCCATGTGTTTTTCATATCTAGTTATAGCAAAGCAATTTCCCTAATTTCAGGGGCTTTTAACCCGATGAACTAAAGCATTTCAAGTAATGTGTGAACAGTAATTGAAGTGAATGCAGTGACAAGTTTATTCCAGGCATGGCATTTTATCAGAAGACTGTTTTTAAAGCATGTATTAATTCCTGAAGGTAAAATGTTTCATAGAATCTATCATACATCATAAAAGAATCTAAACAATGTGCCTTATGGGCACTGCTTTCACACAGTTTGTTGCCACTTGCAGAGAACAGCAAAGCTTTGCTTAAACCACTCTAGAGATTGTATATACCCACATGGGAAAGGGAGAAGGGAAAAATACCTCTGCAAAGTGCATTCAGAGTTAAAGCCCCTCCCCAGACACACACTAGTACCCAAACCCCACAGGAAGGTGGCTGACAGAGGCCCCTAGGACAGCATCCTTCTGAGCAGAGTTCTGCTCAGCTCCCCTAAATCACCCAAACAGTGATGCTCCTTCCTACCAGCAGCCATTGTTCCTTTTTGCTATGTACATTGCAGTCACTTTCTGCAGAAGTTTGTTCCAGCTTGGGTTTATAAACACCATTCCATCAGAAGGTGGTCTTGAATAATAATTGTAGTTTCCTTCTGGTCCAAGTAGACAGAAATAAAAGGTTTCCTACACTAAAGTGTAGGAGCAACACTTCAACAGCAGCAGAATAAGTCACTTGATGCCAATGCAGAGAGCACAAGTCTGGAGCTTTTTTCAAAAAAGTATGAAGGCATATGTTTACACTAAACTTTCACCCACAACTAAGAATCTCTTATACAGGGAAGGGTTAATGGGTTAAAGAAGAAATTCTAATATCAGTTATTTATCCAAATTGTTTAGGCCTTCAATTCATGACACTGCAATTTGAAGGACACCCAAGGGAGCTGTTGACAAGCTCTGCTTCTCACCTACAACCTCAGAAATCATTCAAAGGATTTTATGGCTGTCCAGGAGCCAGAAACCTCCAACTACCTCAGGATGCTGATTAGTGCTGTAACTTACATAGCACAGCTTCCTCTTATCTACAGGCCATGGGGGAAGGATGTAAGCAGCTGCACAGCCCCAGTTCCAGTCCACAGGAAAGTTCCCCAACTCCTCAAAGTCAACACAGCACCATCCCAGCTACCACCCACTCAAGCAAAGGTAAAGGAGCTCTGGACTCAAGATCTGCCTGTCAGTGTGCTTGCAGGGGCATGTTTATATAATATCATATTTAATTTGCATTTACAGGGGCATATTTAACTTAGCAGTTACAAATTCATCCAGATTAACTGGAGGAACAACAAGAAAAGTGTTATTGACCCAGTTTAAAGTACACCTGTGAAGTTTCAGAGCTCATGGAAAATACATCAATTTGCACAGTCAAAATATATTCTCTTGACCCCAGATTTTCAGTCTAGATAGAGTTGTGTTCTATATTCCAGGCCAGTATCCCTTCTGTACTTTCATTGTCTCTACCACAGAATAACAAGTCCAATTCTCTCCCATTACAGCTGCCAGATGTGTCTTGGCACTGAGAAATGCACACAGATCCCAAAGCCTTGCTCAAAGGCTCAGCATCAGGTGAACCACCTTGCTCATCTTCTGTTATTCCTTAATCACAGGCGAGAAGGGACAGGGGAGAAAGGTTGGTCTGCTCATCTTCAAATCAAGTTAGCCATGTTTTTCTCAAAACTCCCACATCACCCAGATGAAAGGCTAAAGGAGACAGACACAGCTCAGTCTAGAGGTGAAAGGTCAGGGACAGACCTCAAGGGCAGCAAGGCCTTGCTGGGTGCCAAGTGGCATCCAACAGCTCTGAGGAGGAGAGAACTGCTGGCAACAGGAAGACTTCTCAGCAGAACCTTGTGGAAAAATCAAGTCACTTTTATGACAGGGAAACACAGTTTTGAGACAAGAAGTTTCATTGCTCTTGTTACTTCAACAACCAGCATATTTTACTGGGTTTTGCATTATTTAAAGGAGATTTCAATATAAATTTGAATAGAAAAACATTTTGCACTTGAGTTTGACAACATGTTTGCTCTTGACTAGTACCTTGTGGACAGTTATCACATATTGTGATAAAAGTGAGCTCGCATGGCTCATACAAATGATAAATTATATACCTGACCATTTTCTATTTCAGGAGTAAAAAATGTATTGTAAATCTTTTAGAAATTAAAAAAATCCTTTAACTGATTAGACAAAAAATTTTCAGTGTTCATGAAAGAGAAGCTGCTGCTCTCTAAACAGTTCCTCAACAGCATTTTTGCATCATTTTTGGGTATGTGCATAGACAAAAATTACTTGCAAAAATACTTTCTTCTCCTTATTCTTTCACCACTCCCTGTAGCCCTGTTCAACCACTTCACTTGTTTGCTCTCACTCTCTTCTTAAAAATTCTCTGCTTTTTCATTGATACAAGTAGAATTCTGGGTCTAGCTTAAATAAAAACAGCCAAAAAACTAAATTATGCCCACATCTGTTTCCATAACTACCTCCCTCTGTTTCATCTGGAAGTTGCTGAGAGTGTCCAGCAGTGACTGCTTTCCCACATCTCCTTAGGCTCCATATGAAAAGGTCATCTTCTGCCTCTTCTCTGTCCTGTCCAGCATCCAACAGGATTAAAATTAAATTCTAAACCATTGTCCCAATTTTCTCCATTCTGACCTCTCAGTTTCCAAATACAGATCCAGATCTAAATGTTTTATTAAAACAAGCGTGCTCTGACTGCAAGAAACATGAAAACATCCAGCTAGCAATTGCCCAAATATTGCATCTTCTCTTACATTACTCACTTTTTTTTTTCAGTTATCTGTTGCCTTGTTTCATACATAATATTACACACAGGTGTATATGTAGTCAGCTCCTTGATGCAGTGGCTGTGTTTTTGCTCAGTGTTTCCCAGGATGGCCCATAAGTGGGATTGCTAGAGCTAACTATATAACACACAAGACAGCCACTGAGATGCCCAGAGGATAGAGTTAACCTGGAATTTCACTTCAAACCCAGAGTGATTTCTACTTCTTGTTTCTATAGGCTGTTCCTGAACAGTGCTTCATAATATTAGCATACCACACCAGTGGATAGATCCAATTATACCAAATTTCAGAAACTAAGCCAGGACTTAACATTAATGCATTTGGAAGACTACAAGAAAGGAGTAATTGAAAAGAAAGGGTAAGCAATTATGATAAAAAAAAGATGGGGGGCACTGCACAATAAATAACAAGAAAATAAATGATCCCCTGGAACAAGATACTGGAATCTGGATAGATTATGAAACCTTAACTGAATACCAGTGTAGCAAATGACCATAACAGAGGAAAAGAAATTTAGATTTTATATAACTCAAGTCATTATTTAAATTGAACCCATAAACAAGACGTACTTGAAAAGAATAAGTGAGTACCCATTCTACTCTTGCCAAGAAGACAGCACTGAGATGTTTCTTCTAGCCAAAAAAAAAAAAAAAAAAACCAAACCCCAAAAGACCAAAACCAAAACAAAACAAAAATACAAAAATCTCATGTCAATGACACAACCACATGTCCAGCACAGACTGGTGTCTCTTCCTGCCTCTCTGAACTGAAAGCATTGACTTCCAGGGCAGTGCAACTTACCTAAATACTGGGATAATTTACACCCTTATTTACAAAAAACAGTACTTTTAAAGGAAATGTGTTTTATCTGAGACACTACATATGCATAGGCAGATATAGTATTTAAAAGCAAAGAATAAATATTTTGCACATTCAAGTTTCCTTTGCCATTAATTTTTTATGTCTCATTTTGGGTTGGTGTCATATGTTGCATGCATATTTTAACCTTAATAGGCTGAGCAGTATGTTCTTGTGCATATTTGTGTAAACTGTATACTGATTATACACCAATTAGCTGATCTTAAAAATGAAAGGGAATTTTTTCTCCTGCTAGCAATAATTTCTCTGAAGCTGGCAGTATTTGCAAGGGAACACCAAAGCCTGTCTGTGGAGAGGGCCTGAATGTGTAAACAGCAGAAGAATAATCCAAGAAAAGAAAGATCAATGCCTTCAAACTTACTGTGTTTGAAAGGAAAACCAAAGCTGAGCATACTGAGGGCCAGACACCTCATCAAGCATGACGAAAGCAGCCACTTGCACTTCTTGGAAATAAAATATTTTATGAAAAAGATTTTGAAGTTTGCCTTTGTGTTGAAAAATATGACCAGGATCATAGCTACATACATCATTTAATATAAGATTCAGAGTCAACACATTCATATGCTGAGAAGCCAACAGCTTGTGTTTCTAATAAATGGGGTGCCTTTTTATATCCAAATAATCAAAAAACTATCAAACAAAATAGTGAAACATTTTTCTTGCAAAATACTTTTCCCATTTCTCTAATTTACAAAAATAGGCCTAAGTCTCAGTTTTGCATACAAAAGACTTGTTATTTATTCCTAAATTAAACCTATTATATCATCAAACCTATTTACAGAAAACTTCCCCCTTAGCGTTGCATGCAAATGCTCTCTATTATTTAGATGTAGGCTGGAAGGTAAATTAAATAATTCTCAAGAGAACTAGAAAAAACTTTCCTTGCTTTCAGTATTTGGCTTTGATTAAAAACATGTAACACGTGATAAACTGTTCCAGATTTGCTGGCTCAATGCAGCCTGCAATTACAGTTTATAGAAAACAAATATATCTGACAAGGCAATATATCTTTGCCTCAAATATGTTTACTCATATAACAATTTTTGTTAGCTTACTTACAAAATACAGTCTATCAGTTCCAGTTTTGCAACTTGACCTAAGCAAGTGGGTTCTTGTTCCCAGACAAAACAGCACAATGAATAAGATACTTAAAAATAGGATACTCAAAAATCAGAACAAAGCTAGTCTAAAATAAGCTATGGCCACTTAAAGCTTATGGAAGGCAAGTTTCCATTATGAGCCCTTATACCTGAATGAAGATCATACTGAATTTATGACAGATCTGAAACTGCTGCCCAACTTTGGATCTGTTTTTAGATTTTGAAAGTTAACTTAGAAGAGGTGGAATTTCACCATGTTGGAAAAGCATATTAGGAAAAAAAATATATATCTTTCAGTGTTTTTCTGTTCCAAGGCCTGGTTGTAATTTTCTTATGTTATTAAATAATTGCAACAATAGCAATAATTTTGCTTTTTTTAAACAATCTGAAAACGTTCCCAGGGAAGGAAAGGTTTTCCCACCCTGCTATTACCAAAGTGCAACAATGGCAATTCTAAATAGAAAAAAGCTATTTTTATTTCTTTTTTTTTTATGTCAGTTTTATAAAAGTTTTAGAACAATAGCTCTATATGCCAACAAAAAAATCTGAAGAAGGGTAAAGTTATACTCAAAGACCCACTCATGGTGAGGAAAGGATTTTCTTGGCTTATGAGCTATAGGAAGAAGCAAAAGAACGATCCCTCCCAGTTTCTGGCAATGAATATGCAAGCCAATCAACATCTGACATTCCTACAGCTTCAGAGAGGTGCCTCAGTGCCACAGCCTTTTTCCCTAGGCAGGGCTGACACTGCAGCACCTGAAGCACCCATCAAACCAGCCTAGAGCTGCTGGGAACAGCCAGGGAGAGCACAAAGCCATCATGCTTCCCCAACCCCATCCCTACACTCCAGCAAAGGGTCCTTTCCTGAGCCCTTCAGAGGTGAAGCATGAGCCCACTGCAGTGCTAAATTAAAATGCTCAGCTTCCTGCATGTTAATTGCCATCATTACTATGCTGGAACAGATCTCATCATCTTAATGAGGCAACTACAAACCAGGTTTTGCCAATAGGCAGCCTAAGGCAGACACACCTGAAATACGTGGAAGTTGCTCATAAATCTGGATATGTCACTGCAATAAATCAGAAAAAATAAAGCCCTGCCCATCTGAAAAAACAATACATTTTAAAATACCTGACAGAGGAAGATATGTGTGGTGATTTAGCCAACAGTTCAAGTGATTTAGCAAAAGTTCCACAGCAACTCTGTGGCAGATCTAGAAAATAACCCCATTATTTCTTACGTGTAGCCCTGACTTCTAGACCATACTTATAACCCTGTAAAGAGAGGAAACAGTTACACAAATACATCAAGGCCAGGTGTAACAGCATTTCCTCAATTATGTCCACCACAGCAGTGGTCACTACTGCTCATTTCCATTAGATCACAAATATTTGTGGTCAACAAGAAACATTAAAGGATGAGACATATTCTGATTTTACTGCCCACAGTGAAAAGCAGAAAAAAATCAAATCCTTCCATCTCCTCTTGGCCTTTGTAACAAAAACCTCCGTGATTCACAAATGGTGGCATACAACCAGTTGTAACCCTCACTCTGTAATGGAAGTAATAACCCAGGTAGGCTACTGCTGGTGGGGTTACACCAACTTTAATTTGTTCCTCTGCTACACATGCAATCCAAAGTAGTAACACCCATAACTGTTGTGGTTTAACCCCAGTCAGCAAATAAATATTATGCAGCCACTTATGTCAATTTACACTGTTTTTATTCTTAGAACCCCTAATTTCAATACTGTACTTGGAAATAATTAGCACGAGAAAACAGGATATAAAGTTGGATCCTAAAAACCTTTTTAGTTCAGAAATTCATTCTTTTCCTCTTAGCTACTTAGATGTTTTTACAAATAACTTAGCTATTTTCCTTGAATACCACTGTTGGACATTTGTCAAAATTTCTCAAGGAAAAACTCTTTACAAGCCAGAAGCCCAAGAGGCCAAGATTCTTCTCCTCAAAATGTAAATGCTTGCTAAAGTGCTGACATTTAAATTAGGCCAACCAAGTTAAGTAGTAAAACTACACAATACAACACTACACCAGTAGAATAGCACTTATCATCATCTTGGTAATAAAAACAATGCAGCAGCACAGAATGCTTCACTACCACATCACTGGATCTGCTCTGAAGTTGCAAGCAGCAGGATTACATTGCCCAAGAAAATAAATAATACTGCCTACCATTTTCACTGCTGAACAGTGGCTAAAGACCTTTAGATGCATCCCTGTCCTCCTCACTTCCTAACAAAAAAGAGAAAAAAAGAAAACAAACCAACCAACCAAAGAAACACATAAACCCTGTACCCTCTTTCATGTCTTTCAGGTGACATTCTGTGATCTGTAAACAGACTGAGTTAGGATTTAATAAAAATCCCAGGTCAAGAACACTTGAAGAAAATAACACTCATGGCATTCAGGGCTCCCTCTTCAGTATGATATGGCAACATTTTCCACAATGAGATTTGCCACACAAATCTTAGAAAACTCTTTCTGAACACAGCAGTAACATTTGCTCAGCTTTCCACACTTAAACAAGGCTACTGTGCCTCCATGCTTGCACTGATCCCAGGAAGAATGAGGGGAAGCTCTCTTGGCTTTGTGTGCTCTGTGCATCCTTGGCTGTGCTGCCACATCATGGCCCTGCAGCTGATTGTCTGCAGCAGTGGAAATGGCTGTGGAGAAGCAGCCAACATGAACAGTGCACCAGCTGGGCCATGATGGACAGGGGGTCATGAGAAGTGCAATCCCCACCAATGAAATAACCTTACAGATCTTCATGTCAGACATTGCTTTTCTCTTTTCAGTAAAAGCTGAGGGTTTGTATTCTTCAGCTAGAGACAGAAAAGTCTTTCTCTCCTGAATGCTTTAATGCTTCTAGCCAGAGGCAAGAAAGAGGAGGACAAAGAGCCAGAGGGAAGAAAGAGGAGGAGAAAGTGCTCTAAGAATCATATTTGGAGTGCTATTCCCTTGTGACAACCAAATCTCTGCATCTGCCACAGTTATTAGCCTTCTCCAAAGAGCAGCTGAAGCAATATGGAACAAACTTTGTCCCTAGATAATTTCCCAACTACTCATATGGTTCTGTATAGCAGCCATGAAAAATAATAATTCTGCTATTGTTTGAAAAACTTATGACCCAAAGCAGAAATGTTGGACGTGTCTCCAGATTCAAGATGACATTGCAAGCTCAAAAGACAAAGTTTTCTGAGATTTATTTCCAATCTTTTCTTTCAGAGGATAGCAATCCTTAAAAAAGAGATAAAGATTAGTCTGCTTCACATTTTAAAGCAAGTCATACAATTTGCAAAAAATATTAATTCTTCTTCACTTGCAGTTGTAAACCCAGAGTATAAGAACTCTACTGAAACTGCAGCTCAAATAAAATGTTAGCTGATAATACATAAGAGGGAAAGCCCATAACAATCCTAACAGTATAGAAGACACACCAAAATGGAAATTACATTATGGCAATGATTAACGACAGCAGATTATTCTGTATAAGACAGCAAGCAAGAAGCTGTCGACTGAATCCTCCAGAAAAAATTACAGCTCATCTCTTGCACAGACCCAGCTGTCCTCCTACCAACAAACAGGAGCATAAACATAACCTAAAGAAAAATGCTGCCTAAAATTGCAAATTTTTTGTTTGGTTCTGATAGTTCTGAAAGCAGGCTGGGAGCTAGGGAATGACACACAAGATTTGGAGGCTTTTAGTACAGCAACCCAAAACCCTACATGGAAATCTGCATTGGGAGTCAAGCCAGACATGAAGAGCACACATTCCAGTCTTAAACGAAAGGCAGTGAAAGACACTTCCCAAGAAACTAATGCATTAAGTTGTATGTTTTCCTCTTCCCCCCCCACTTTAGAGTTAGTTGTCCCAGATATGTGAATGTAGACTGACATCCCTGTGCAAAACCCTCCATATATGCAAGCTGCCACATCCTTATTTTAATAAGCTTTAGCAATCTCCTCACACAGCTTTCCTTAATCAAATGTATGGAGGAGGGATTTCCTTAAAAGTAAAGGGATGTATGTGCAAATTAATATGGAAATATTAGACGTGCATCCATATATGCCAATCCAAGACGACAAAGATTTTTTTTTACTATTGTTATTCCTGCTATGCCTTTTCAGTTAAATAGCCTCTAGCTTTATTTCTAGAAACAAAGAATGTTTACATTTTATTCTTTGGAGGGCTTGAATTTAATGTCCATATACTTTACCTTTTTTGTTGGTTCTAATAATTGTCTCAGACAACAGTAAAGAGCTTCCATTGGAAACTTCATTTATAGGCTTCTCTGGTGGTTTGTTGGCAGTGTTTTCTTTCTTCATGTCTTTCTTTATTTCCTGCAGAAGAAAGGGAAAAGAAAAAAAAAAAAACAGTTAAAAAAAAGGTATTACAGAATATTCTAAATCTCAAGCTCTTAAGATTTCTTAAAATTTCTATGAACACACTTCTGCCTGCTCTAATGTTACCTCAAAGACTCTTATGAAGTTGAAATGTCACAAAAAGAAAGCAATTTTCAGTAACCTTTACCAATGGGCACTATTGTTTTTCTTTTAAAAATAACTCCCTATGTGTGAAAATTGTAGGATAGCTTTAAAGATCTCTTGGTGAAAATCATCAAAGCTGAAAGGTGTGAGGGGGGGAAAAATAGACATCTCAGTTTATCAAGCAGTGAGCTGTACATTTGATACACAGGGACAGTGCTCCTGATGTAAAGGCAGCCAAGTCTGTTTCCCCTCCGATGAGAAGTCCACAGAAACAACCCCCATAGCAAGAAAAAAACCATTAACTAGGAAAATATGACAAATGTTACCATAATTGGTAGAAGTATATACTGAGACTGCTGTCAGAGCTGCTGCTAACACTGACACATTTTGCTGCTCACTACCTTTTAAGGTGATTGACAATACATATTGAAAATGTATATGGTGGGGTTTCACTAAAGTAAATCCCCAGAAAACAGCTTCACAGTTACTGCAAGAGATGCACAGTAGCTTCTCTCTCCTCTTCTTAGGCAGACTTTAAAAGCCTAAGCATGTTGCTGCCTATAACCACTTTGACAAAGCATCCAAAATATCATCACTTTTCATAGTTCTTATCTTGAAACACCCCTGAAGCAAACAAACAGCATTACCTCCATTTTCTAGACAGGTAATTGACACACTATAGAGGCTGAACCATTTCCTTACAACCATGTCCCAAAAATATGGGAGGGGAAAAAAAAATAGTTTTGGCTCCAAGCTTTGTCCTAGAGCCACAGAACCACTCAGCCTGAGAGAGAGCTCAGAAGGTCCCTACTCCAACTCAGTTCAAAGCAGGGTCACTTCTGAGGTCAGACCAGGCTGTTCAAAGCTATTTGAGCAGCTGGGTCTTGAAAACCTCAAGGACAGAAAAGCCACTTCTTGACTACTTCATAGTGACAAAAATTTTCCTCACATCTTGCCTGGAAATTTCTTCTTGAGTCCATCTGCTCTCTCCTGTCCTGCCCACCAGGCATCACTGTGAAGGGTGTGTCTCTATCTCCTGGATAACAATCTTTTATGCAGCAGAAGGTCCCCCAAAACCCTATTTTCAGGTTGAACAAGCCCACACCTCCCTTAGCATCTCCTTAGGGACCATGTGCTCCAGCTTCCACAGGCACAGAACTTGCTTCAGCTCATCAATATCTTCCCTTTATGCTAAATTCTCATCCCATCCACAAGATGGGATGCTGTATTCTGGATGTGGACTTATGAGTGCCAGGTAAAGGAGGATTACCACCTCCCTCAATCTGCAGGCACCTAATACAGCCCAGGATGCTGCTTACTGTGCTGATGCCAGGGTACAAGACTGGCACAGGTTTATGTTGCTGCCCACCAGGACTCACAGGTCCTTTTCAGCAGAGTTGCTCCCACTGTGCAAATCTGCCAGTATTTCTCCTTGGTAGGGCAAGAACTGGTATTTGTCCTTGCTGGATTCCATAATGTTCCTGTCTGGGGCTCTCTGAAGAGCAGCCCTGGCCTTCCAGCATTTCTGTTGCTCCCCCAGCTTGATGTCATCTGCAAATTTGATGAGATCTATATTAAACAGGCATCAGAGACACGTGATGGTTTTGGATGAGCTCTTTCCATTACAAAAACTTCTACCTCTCCTTCTGTCTTTACATTCACTGCACTCTTCTACATCCCAGTGCACAATCAACTTCCACCACCCCACAGCATTGTACCATACACAGGAAATACTGTAGATCTTATTTAGATTATCAGACATGAGCAATAAAGCATAGAAAACACATTTCTATCTGAAGTGTCTGAAGCTGTCATCTGTGAACAGCATCAAGCAAAGTAAGAATTTCTAAGTTATTCTCTGTAAGATTCACCTAAAACCTGAATCTCATATTTTTTAACCTTTTATTTCCCTAAACCAACTGTTATTTCAAAACTGACCTATTAGCTATACAAAATTAGTAGTCTTTTACATCTGTCCAAAGCATTTTCTGTACAGTATCTTCTGTATCAGTACATTAGCAGAGATAAAAGTTTTATAAGTTACTGCCCATGGAAGGTACAGTAAATCCTCTATCTACTGCTATTACACAGCTAAAATAGTATCTAAAATACAACTCCTCAGTAACAATAATAACTGAAATAACAAATGTGAATATGTGTATGAAAGTTGTATGATATCTGTGTGATAGATGCTGCTATTGTTAGAAAAAATATTGTGCATAGTTCTGGTAAAAAAGTGAATCGTGAGAATTTAAGAACACTGTATGCATTTAGAAGAATATATCACTTTCTAAAAGAAGTAGACTAGACTTAACACATACATTATTCCAAAAGTTTCTTTTTCACAGTCTTAAAAAACAAAATGTATAATGAATTACATCACCCAGAGCTTTATCTTTATTTTGCAGCTAGGTGACAAACTCACTGTGTATTAAAAAATTATCTGCCGTTTAAACAGAATTTGTGAGTCAAACAGCATTCTCACGTGAACAAGACCACAAGACAACATCCTATAGGGGACCCTATCTTGTCAGAACTTGCTTGCTGTGTGTCATTACTGTGTTATTTTCAATTTTTTATGTCAGAATGTAATTAAATCCTCAATTCACAAATTCTGAAACAGCAGTACAGTATTTTTTAATTTTCAGAAGTCCTTTTGCAACTTCAAAACTGACAGAGAAAATTGCTATAACACAAAACAATGCTGCATCCTTTAGTCTCCAAATTAATGACACTGGTGCCTTTGCTGCTGCTGACAGCTTTTTGAGAAAGCTTTTTTTGACTCCTGAAAACAGCAAAGGAATACAAGACAACTCCCAGACACTGGAATTTGTTTGTAGGGTGGGAAGTCTTGCACTTCTCTCTCATCCACTATTCATGAAAAGAAGACACACATGTCAAGTGTCCATTAAGCTGAAATTCATACAGAAGGTTCAGCCCCTTGCAGTCACCAAAATTGTCCAAGGATTTTTTTTTTGTGTGCCTTTATAACACTTGTTTGAGCTACTTTTCATTACTGTTACCTTTGATACTCATGAGAAGGGCCATAATCTTTCATAGCTACTGCCCAGAGTAACATGACGTGATCAACCCCAAGAGCTTGAAACTACAGATCCTGGAGGGAATTGATAGGAAAAGTGGAGAATTGGCTAAATAACAACAGAAATAAAGGTCAATCTGGCTAAATAACAAAAGAAAATAAAGGTCAATCCAGCCCTACTAAGCTAAAAACATATCAGAAACATATTTTTAGTTAGCAACACCCATATCTACGTGGCTTCGCATATATTCTGCAGTAAGCGATGCCATCTCTAAGACCTTTGCCCATCTTTTAAATTCCTGGTCTTTGTCTTCAGCATTAGACTAAAAACTTTCAAACAAAACTAAAGAAATGCCCCAGCCTTCAGCAGCCTCACCACTGTAGCCTGCAGCAAACACTGGTGCTGATATTACAGCCACTCTCCTCTCTCTAGTATGTTGCTTCTGCCTCCTTGCTGTCTTCTCCTCTGTAGTGCTTACCCTTGAGGAATTTAGGATTTTAAAACTTCTCTTCAGCTGTGGCTCGAACAGAGCCAGGCACCCTTATCCTCAGGCCAAAGGGATCCTTGGTGCTATTAAATTCAGAAATATTGACATAGCCCTCTACATCTATCCCCACTCTAACCTGCTGCAAAAAATAGATTATTACTCTAAAATACCACAATGCCTTATTCAAAACTGCATTTCTTCTTGATAAATTAAGTAAAAACAAACACAAACAACTCTGGCCAAATAAATATACCAAGTCAGATCACTTTATTTTACTGCAAAGAATATACTGAACATGACTACCTTACATATTTGGTAAATGAGCTAAAATGGCCCTAAAAGCTTGGTGCTTCATCAGTTATAGAAATCTCCCTATGTAACCCAGTCCTTCCAGATCTGCAAGGAGTTGAAGCCTATCACATGAGGAAAGAGTAGGCAAATGAGCTTGCAAACCCATGCATATCAAAGGTGGCTTGTGGGAACTTTCCCCAGTGTATGACAAAATCTATTTCTAGTTCTCATTTCACATTGAGGTTGCAGATATTATTTTTTTAGAGAAGAAGTTCCATGTACACAAATAAGTAGAAAGCCAACTTTCAGTTAGGATAGAAGTCCTCAATCTGCCATGAGTAGTTCAAAAACAGCTGAATTTGAATGGTAAAGGAGGATGAACAGAAACTAATAATCCAATTTTCAAGTTCAGGGACTGCTGTCTCTTGAAAAAGAAGCTTGTAATAAAAGAGAGGAGAAACTAGACATGTAAGATATTTGACTACATTATATTGCCCTAAAATACTGGGAAAAGATCAACCTGCCCAGCAAGGACTTCAGTGCACCTCCTGACCAGGACTTTTGCACTGGTTTGTGGCTTTATTCTGGCTACAGCAGGTATAGTCACACCCTAATCAGATACAGCCACCACTCACTGTGGGCCAATCTGCCCTTGAGGAGAGCAGGGTGGGTGGACTGGTACAGCCTGACATCTGAGCCGTGCTGAGCCTCCTCTGAGGGACACAGTGTGAGAACCTTCCCCAGGAATCCAGGTGGTGACACTATCTGGAACAGGCTCCATGACCATGGGAGCCCCTCCCAGAACCAAATTCACAAGACAGATGTCAATGGAAACCCCACACAGAGTCTGAGGAAAAGGAGCTCAGAGGGATCCTGAGTGCAGTGCTCGGCTCTTTACCTCTCTGTTCCTGTGAGATGTTTCTGCAGAATGAGCAGCTGTCTCTCTCACACAACCCACTTGCAATGAGGTAGGCTTTCAGAGTGCTAACAGCTTCAAAAATATCTCTAAACCTAATCTTTGGGACTATTTGAGTCTTGATTTTGGAGCACTGCCTGGTATAAATTTCATGTATCTAAATGATGCACTTCTTTCCTAGCCCACACAGAGATAACTGCAGGTTCAGATTAATAGCAGATCATTTTCAAGAGGCTATGCCTCAGGAACCCAACCCTTAAGAAGTAACCTTGCATTTCAACCACTAAACCTAAAAGATGCTCTCTTGATGCCAGGAATCTTAAAACACTTCCACCTCCCATCTACGTGGGTTTCAGTGTGATTCCAATATGATAAGCCATTCTTACTCCAAAGGAGCATTCTCAACCTGAGAAATACTGAAAAAAAAAAATTGTGAACTTAAAAAATAAACTAAGCTTCACTCCATGAAATATTACTATTTCAAACATATTATGGGGGCATAAAGACCCTTATAATTTGCACACCCTTTTAATACATTAAAAATACTACTTTTTTGTAACTAGGATTCAACCGTACTGCAGAGATACCAACACCCAAACCATTGTGAAAAGCTTCTTTCCTTCTAACAAACTTTGAAATATAGTTTCTCCAAAGAAACACAAAATCCTAAACAATACCTGAGCTGTTTTTATTTGGATCTTCTCTAATGCTCTCCTACATCAGTATAAGCCACAGGAAATTTGAAAGATGTTATCCCTAACCCTGTCAGCTTAACAACGTGACAAAACTTCAAATAGCAACAAATTACATAGTGTGATGATGAAAGTGCATCACGTACAATAAATTCAAGTATACCTGTACCCCATTAAATGGCTATTTCGAAATATAAAATTTATAAATTAAGCACCTTATCTTTTGTAAGTAAAAAAATGTTACTCATTGAAATGACACATGCTTTGTCAATCTGAAGGGAGACAGAGAGAACAGTTAACAGCTTTCAAAGTGAAAACATAGTTTTCTACTGCTGTTTGCAAGAACTAGCTTTTTTTCTTAGAATTGAATAATTTATTACATTACAAGAAAGAAGTTTCTCCTCTTTATGTGTCTTTACATGCTGACGTTTCCACCCCTCTGTCAAAAAGCTTCCTTGAAATTAGAGCAAAGGTTTGAACTAGGTCAGCCACAAAAGTTACAGTTAGGAAAGTACAAGAATTTCTGCCATTTTCACTACACTGAAGTTTCAAGTTTTTTACTATAGCAGTTGTGACCTTTACAGGAAACTCAGCTGAAAACATTTGAGGAAATTGCTGCAACCTTTTCCATGACTCTAAATGCAACAAAATGCTTTTTTTTTGTGCTGCAGCAGGTACAAAATCCTAAAGCTAACACTTCATTCCTCAAAACTGTAGGGAGCCATGAAAAATTATTAGAGAAGAATCACTATCAGACTACAAGGTGATTTATCTTTGGCTTCCAAATGAAGGGAACAACAGTTCTTGTGTCCTGGGAGCAAGAGATTAAATCAAAATCAAAGCTTTTGAAAACAAGACACATGCATAATGAGAGTTGAAAGCTGAGAAATAATGAGTCTTTCACAGTTCAAAAATCTGTAGCATGTGCCCTGCTTGAAGCCAAATATAGGAGCAGGAATAAGAGCCCAGAACCATATGCACAAAGAGGAAACAATGTAACACATTTGAATTATCAACTGACAATGGAAATGTCAGGAGCACTTGGACCCCTCTGAGACACAGAATGTCCTGCCTTCAATCCCTTTTCTCAAAAACCATACTGTACATTTCAAGAGACAACTGCCACCATTATTTCCTGCAAGCAATGTCTGTAACTTCAAACAATATATGAGTTCAATTATCCATTTATATTAAATAATTCAAAATAAAACTCTGCTGCACAGTACATCAATTCAATATTTAGTCCTCCCAAGTAATTTCCTGCGACATTTTCACTAAAACTAGTTAAGGGTTATTGAATAATTATAAATGTAGGTAGAAATGTAACTCTGATTTTCAAGAACCTTGTAGTTCTAGTACAAATAAACAATGTATCCTGAAGCAAGATTGGAACAAAATTTCCCAACAACTGAACTAGAATCAAGATGAAAATTATTTTCAATAAGAAAGATGTTGCCTGCACTAAAATCCAGTATACTTTCATAGCATGAGCTTTACATTCTGTAAAAAGCAAAATGACAGCATTTCAGGGAGAAGTAAGAAACCACCTAGCTTTTATTTTCCTGGTTTCTGCATCACTAGCTTTTAGTTTCCCCTTTTTAGGGCAATACCAGGTCCAAGACACAGAGGGAGGACACAGGACCTTCAAGAACTGTGATAAAGACTCAGATCTCCCCATCAGCTGGTTGTGACAGGAAACAATCACCAGTGGCTCTGTCACCAAGCAGAGGGGGGAGGATGGTTTGGAGATTGTGCTACTGTCACAGTGACCCCCAGCTTCTAAGAGAGGCACAGATCCCAAACTGCTACTGCACACATCCTCTGAGCTCAGGACAAAAGTTATGCTCCTGTTTCACTGCTGCAGGATTCCTTTTTTCCATATCAGCTTATCCCAAGTTTATAGGAAACATGTTCCCAGCTGTCTGTCAGTTAATGAGCCTCCTGGTTTGTGCCAGTACTGCCTAATTCTGGTCTTATTCCTAACCACAGCCTCCTAAACCTCTCTTTGGTTTCAGTACCTAGCCTTTAAAATCAAGTCTATTTCTGTGGCTCACATGACTTCTATCTGATTTACAGAGAAAAGTGCTGTTTGTTCACCAAGTTTTGCATACTGAGCAGTGTATCTACTCCAGCAGAACCTTAGGATGAGGACTCTGACCTGCTTTACCCTCCTTTGTTTTTCTTGTTGTGTTACATAAAACAGATGCGTTGATTTGCTGTCTCCCAACATAAAATAAGCCTTGAGCACAGCCAGAAGTGCTGCTTTCATGGCTGCTCAGGTAAGCCCATAGTGCCACCCTTGCTTCTCAGATGGAAGGGCCTTATGAACACTGCAGAACTTCATGTCAGGACACTGCTCCACTATCTACTGTACACCTAGAACAAGCCTGCACAATCATAAATTCATTAAAAAGCCATAAGTAAAGGCTTCCATAGCCCATCTGTCATGGACATCGTTCTTAGAACATTTAAATACTAATATTGGTACCAATTTTATTCATAAACTTTACTTATAACAAAGGTCATCCCTCAGACATTTGAGACAATAGTGGGGCAATTGAAAACACCAATGTAAAAAAATTAATAGGTCAGATTTAATGCAAACAACTGGCAACAAACAAACTTACTATGAATTGACAAACCAACAGTTGTAATGAAAAAAAATTAACTCCTGCATCCGTTGTATTCCACATTAACCACAAAAGTTGTGCACTAATGGCCCAGTGCAACCTGCTCCTGCCTAAACTGCTGGTACTTCTCTGTGATATGCATGTCTGAACTCTCCTGTTTATCCCAGCCCAAGATGTCCAAGCTGCAATGCCCTCCAAAACACAGGAGGCCACATTGTGCCACACCTAAATCCTCTGCTCCTCTTCTTCACATCAGTGACCTGTATCCTACAGCAAACTCAAGCTCCTCTTTTAAAGAATCTCCACATTGATACAGATTTGTTATGTTATTTGTTGCATCTTTTGTACATCCTTCTGATAAGTAAAGGTCTTCTGGATAAAATTTACACTCTTACATATGTAGAAAGCCTTGTACTTCTAGAGAGATGAGTGCCTGCTTTATAATAAAATTAACAAAACTCTCAAATTTGTTGAGTCTTATGCAATTTTTCAGCTGTGAAAATGAGTGTGTGTTTCTTCATTTGCTCAGCTCAGGAAAATCTTGTTCCATCCTTTAGCCTCACACTTTGTACTTCAGTTCAAAAGGAATACAATCAACACTCATATTCACCTATAGCAATTAGTTTACTGTGGTATTTTTAATTACCAGAAAAGATTAAAGAGACATGGAGGGGGTGGAGGGGGAAGGAGACTATGAGAAACAGCAAGGAATACAACAGTAAGAAAAGTGGAGAGCACATTTTAAAACAAACAATCACAAAATACCACCTGTCTCAGAGAAAGCCAGGAAGAAAAAAAAATATGTATTTTGCACTTTGTGGTTGGGGTTTTGGAGATGTGCTTGGCTACATCAGTGATCAGCTTCACTACCACCAGAAGAAGCAATTCATTACATCTTAATGCACTTAACAAACATTAAAATTATAGAAAGACATGAAAATTATAATTAGAGCAATAAAAAAAAAAGGGAAACAGGATAATCATGGGTTGCTGGGTCCTGGATGCCACTCGATTATCCTGACCCAATTTTTTCAAACAACAGTACCTCTCTCTGAGGCCTCACAAAGTAGGTGTAAGCAAAGCATAACTGATGAACAGACACAGCAGATGGCAGGAAGCACGAAGAAGCAGAAGTGATTGGCACAGTCCGGGTGCATGAGCACTTTAGCATTTTGTACACACTGTGACAAGACACCTCTAAGGAAGACTTTGAAAAACAGTGAGTACATTTGTTGATCTTTATGTGCAGATTACCCAAAGTAGGTGAGAAATACAAAAGCAGCCATTTGTTATAAATTTATTTAAAAGGTGAGGAAAACCAAACCTGTCACCTTGTCACCAGAACAGAGGGACACACCATCCATGTATGAGACACTTGAGAGATGATGACCCAAAGACTCTAAGATTTAGAGTGAGCAAGTTGCAAAGTTAAGAAGGACTTTGCATTTCAGAAACCTCGCAGGGAATTACACTATTAGACTGCAGCAGGTTTCATAACCTGCAGATGAACTGGAAGCAGCTTCCTGATTTCATACTGCTGTGGAGTTGTCTGCTAACCCACGAAACACTGCAGTACATACTCCTTCCCAGTTTTAATCTGGGGCTGGGAATTTGTTTTGCTTTACATATCTAGCAACATATGTGAGTAGTGGGATTAAGGGCAAAAGGCACTGCTGCAGCAGGGATTGCCATGGGAAGGATGCTCTTCAACCAGATTCTCTAACTGGCATTTTCTTCCCCCACCTCTATAACCTTTCATGGACAATGGATGGCCAGCCAGGCTTTTATCAGCTGGAAGTCCTGCCTCTCACCTGTGTCTGGCAATAGCACAGTACACCTGTGTGCATTTCAGCTGCCCAGTGCTCTCAGCACATGTACACACACACATCTGTGCAGGTGCTCAGAAACACACATGTGCTCCTCCCTGCGTGCTTGAATACTGCAGGGAGGTACTGTGGGGAGGCACAAAACGTGTTTCTTGGCCTTCCTCCCCACAGTCCAGCTCTAACAGAATGAAATTACTCAAAGAGTTTAAAATAAAAATAAATTTCTTCTCACAAAGTTTCCATTTTCACCCAACTATTAAAAGCATTGTTAACTTTGCTTGAAAGCTCAATGCCATTCCTCATTTCTTTGAGTTGAGACTCAGATATGCCACAATTTAGCATGCTAAGAGTTTCTCCCCATAGGCACCTGGGCTTATTAAAAAATGTAACAGACTACAGTTTCAAAGGTGAAAAATTTATATTTCATGTAGTAAAAATATTTCTGCTATCAGTATAAAAAAAAAAACCCTGTGCATATTAGCACACACACACACACATATATTTAAGAAACTTATAATATATATAAGAAAATTCTGCTTTATTTGTGCTCCTTCTCACAACCACATCAATTTGAAGAGATGACCAATACGGAGAAAAGCAACAGCATACACTCTTGGGAAAAAAAAGTGCTGGGAGACATTATCACAAATTGTAATGTGTCAGATAAGCAGATAAGCTATCTCTATGACACAGATAGGCTTAGAGAGAGACAAAGTAACATAAATCCTTTATGCAAAGTCCTATCACAAACCAGATGATCCTTAACAGCAGGATTTTCTAATGAGAACATTAACTGACTCACCCAGTGTCTTGCATTCTCTGTTTAAAATCATATGGAAGGTTTTACTAAGAAAGTAAATAATTACTAAATCATGTTGTACAGTGAAAAAGAAACAACAACTAAAAACAAACAAAAACTGAAAGTCATTGTGCTACACAAAAATATACAAAATACATAAAATACAGCTGTACAGAATTTCAAAATTTTCATTTCAACCACACTTTAAAAAAACCTCAGTGATGGCCCAAACAGACATTTTTCTATCCAATTAGAAAGTAATGAAAAACTGTACAAGTTTCTACAGAGGTCTTCAACCCCATAATTCTGCATTATAGAATGAATACTCGTGCCATAAAAAGGTTAGGGCAAATTACACACATTCCTATTGTTCTGTGATGGACCTCTCACCAAATACTCTATTGAACCAACACAATTGCTCATTCCTCTGCAGCATACAGCTATTAAGGTAATGCAGAGAAGTCCATTGAACTCTGGGGAGGGCAAGTGTCAGGTAGCTCCACTGCACGTAAAATTAAAACTGAGATTCTTGAAGATGCATCACTGTTTTAAAAGACAAGCTGAGACTTTTTTCAAGGCAAAAAAAAAAAAAAGTATCACAAAAATATTTAGAGGGAAAGATAGTTACAGTGTTACAGGATTTTTAGGGCTTTGTTTGTTTGTGTAACCAGTTGTATGAAAGCTTGCAGGAACTAATGAAATTAGATCCTGGATTAAATCAGGGTTAATGAGATCAGGGGCAGACACATCATTATTCAAATCACACACCATGTGAATAGCATGTGCTGCCAGACTTGTAAATCAGAAATTAGAATTTAACACTCTTCCTCCTGCAGTCTGACAGTTTAGGGCTAGAGGTCTCTTTATAAATATTACTGGCATCCACCTGCCACAGCTTCAGAACACAATGTATTATGATTCCAGTTTTTCCTGGTGCTAAACACCAACAATTTTAAGAGGTAGCTAATGGCAGAAGCAGTTCTGACAGTCATGTTCCTCAAGTCTTACAACTCTTGCAAGATGTCCAGCAAAATTTGTTATTTTATTATTTGCCACCTTAATTGGACCTTTCTTCCTGCAAACATTACAGCAGGTACAGGTTAATTCATGTGAGTTTGGAATGGGGCCATATATCTATCTCATGGATTCCTTTTTGTCTGGTATAGCCTTCTGAGCTCCAGCACATTGCTGATATGCTCAAACCCAGAGTAAATTTCTTAAGGGGGAAAAAAATGGTAGAAACTGAAAAAATTGAGAACAACAATTTTAATAATCCCCATTAAAAGATGTCCTGGAACCATGGAAATCTCTTTATAAAATGTAGGTCACATGTTTCTTTAGAGGTATTAGACCTAATTCTAGAGATTTGATATTTAGAAAAGATAACCCTGTTTACAAAGTCTTAATAGCTGGGAAAATAGACCCAAAACCTTAAACAACAGGTCTCAAAAAGTCCCTAGAAATGCAGCAGCTGTCCTCTACACTTGAGACTGCTTTCCCTTAGTAGAATGAAAGTCTCTGGATAGAGCTTTTCATGGAAGAATTTTCTAGGTTCTTCATATGTTCTGTCTGCTCTCTTACAGCTGTGAAAAAGGAACAAGCAGGGAAAATCTACTCTAGCAAAACAACCTTCTCTATCTTGGTCTTATCCAAGGGAAAAGAGGTACAAAGAATGCAAATAGAAGAAATAACCATGCTCAACACTGATGCAGAACAGCAGAGTGTTGCTCAAGACTAAAAAATGTGTGATGGGTGCTACAACTGCCTGAGAGGGTTTGATATACCAATGTGTAGGAGAGGTGTAGCCTAGCATCACAGATGGGAGAAGATTGGTGACCACGATCCTCACCTCACATTACTCAATCTCATAATTGCTCAATGTTTGCAAAAGGGATTGGCATGCTACCTTTGAAGTAATGCATCATACTGAAACTACCTTTGCAGTTTCTCAACCTAGTGTTTATTCAGCCAGCATGAAACTTTAAACAAACCTTCATGGCTATCAGAGCCACACAGACTCATTGGCTTGTATTACAAAAAAAACCCC
This sequence comes from Muscicapa striata striata, assembly GCA_030060385.1. Lineage (NCBI taxonomy): Eukaryota > Metazoa > Chordata > Aves > Passeriformes > Muscicapidae > Muscicapa > Muscicapa striata. The sequence goes on from JAREIS010000031.1 coordinate 5,389,388, forward strand.
AAAACAGCACAGGACTTACGGTCAAGTCCACATGAGAAAAAAATGATGTCTATCTGCTTAGCTCACTCAGCAGGTTTCCTGTTCACAGATGAGTTGCATGAGAAAGTATGATCTTTGTTTGGATAAGTCTCCTTCCAAGCAGGGACAGCTATTTTATGCTTTCTCCCAACATACCACATGGTATGAGAATGCTTGAGACTCACTGCTATTGTAAATAAGATAGAGGTAAAAGAAAAGTACTGATTATGCAGTTCTGCTGAGGGAAAATGAAAGTTTAAAGATGAGAGTTAAAGAAAGAAAGCAGACAGCAGGTGCATAGGAGCCATCAAGGATGATGAAATGGTGGTCTGACCTTATATAAAGATATATTGGAACTTGTTTGCCTTGCTGAACATCACTGTATGATGATGAAGATGATGGATTCAGCAAGCAGAAACAAGATTTCAGCAGCTACAAACACCCATGGAAATTGCCTTTAAGTACTTCTCAATTAAAAAAACTTCATACTTGCTTTTCATTTTTACCTTTAAACAACAATCAAAAGGAAAAAGTTGCACATGCCATATACAGAAGAAAGACTTGTTTTTTGATCTAAGCATTAGCAATTCTTTTTACTCATCAATGTATCAAGGAAAGATCAATTCATTTTGAACATTTGATATACTCCTAGTCTGAATGTTGTAGGCTGAGGGAAGACACTGAGTGTTATTCCTCTGTGTTGAAGAGGATTCATCTACATTTCAAGTAGACCTTACTGCATATAACTATTAAATAACTATTAAACTGCTATAGCTCCAATTATATACATGCAACCTATGCTTTGAAATTCTAAATACTGACTTACACAGTTCTCAGGATGACAGGAAAAATGACTATATATTACTTTGCTTTTGTTCCCCAAGAGCAGCCTACCTTGAAAGTAGCTCCCTGCCCTAAAAGATAAATGTGTATGCATAATACAAATCATAGAAAATTAAACAAATCACTGAATAATATAAATACAAATATCTCTTGAAAAGAACAGGGAGAAATCTAACTTAGCAGAAGGGAGTATCATTCCATTTGTGGCAAATATTGAACTTAAGAGGTTGCAGGCAAAGCAATTTGCCAGGCAGCTTACAAGTGTACTCTCTATCCACCCTCCCCTGAACTGTATTTTTTACTGGGAAGGCAAAAAACAACACTTCTTCTTCTAGATACTCCAATATCTCCTAGAAATTACAGGATATTCTAAATGCATTTGGATTTAACTGCCTTTACTGCAAAATGTTTTAAGTTCAGGTGTAGGGGATTTTTTACCTTCACAATATTAATTTTGACAATAGAACATATGCCACTTGCTTCCTTTGTTTTTATTGGGAGACATCCTTGACACATTTACTGCAGGTCAAGGAGTACACTTACACTCAGGTAGTTCTACTGACTTTAACAGGTCTCATCAAGAAATAAAGTTTTTAGGCCCATTCCTCGGGAAAAACAAAACCCCATATCTGCCAGCACTTCTTACACTGCTCCTCCCCTCTGTGATCCACTACATGGGGAAATATTGGAAAATAGAAAAGTTATCTAGGAACACCCACACAGCAGTGTTTTAAAGAAACACCCTAAACATAGGTGTGTTCTACTTTGTAAACAGTTTAGTTTTAATTCCAAATCAACTAACAGACTCCTTTAGGAAAGACATTAGCCACTCTAAACAAGGGCTGTGGTGGACACGTCCCAGAATTCATGGGAGTGGTGGCCTGGGAACAGATACGTCTGAAAAGGAAACAGAGCTGAACACACATCATACTACACTGAAAAGAATAAAAGACAAAGCTATCAATTTTATTTCCAACCTAAAACTGGGAAGAAACAACTGAGGATGTTCTGCTAGAGGAAGATAAATACAGAGCAAGCAAGCAGCAAACATTAGATCCAAGGGCACCAGGGCTGAGGAGGTGCAGCACAGCTGTGAAGTGGCCTGGATGTGCCTGCACTGCTCCATACAGCACACCAGAGCTCAGGGCAGAGCTGGCTCTCACTGCTGCAGGCAGGGGGAAATGCAGATGTGTGAAAGGTGAGCAGTGCCTCAGTGCATCACTGCACCTGCTGGTGATGAAAGCAGGTAGCTGTAGCAAGTACCCATCTAGGGAAATGAACCTCATTCATTCCTATAATAGTGTCTCCATTTAGCCTTCACTCATTTAAAGAGAATGGGCCAATCCTACATTTGATCACTTTTCATCCATCTTCTGTCCCTCTGTCATGTAAGTGCTGTACCACTTACATGTCACTTACTCAGTGACTACCAGATTGAATTTGTGAGAATTTACAGGGATTTTCAGACCTAGGCATTTTCAATACATATTTCATTATCTACCATCAATACTCACACTAAATTTAAGTTGGCACAGACTACAACACACAAGGAAAGAGTTTATTTGCTTTGGACCTAATTTTTTCTGGAGTACTGTACAGGGTGTGAATAATGACAAGAGTCACATGAGTCCATTGAACAGCTGAAGTGCTGGAGAAAGAACTTTCACCTATAAAGGGGGGAGACAAGTAACTAACCTGGTCAAACATATTTGATAATTACTAATTAATCTGCTAAGGCCAGATATTTGAGCAGCTACAAGAAGCTGTCGTAAAGCAACAATTTAAACACTATGGATCCTTAAAAATCATGTTTATCTTTCTTACTTAGCATGACTTTAAAAAAAAATAATCAATTGCTTCCTCATTTAAATAAGCTTTATCTCACATTCATTGTGGCCAAGCCCACACAAATAAACATTCAATAACTGGAAAAAACACATTTTAAAAGGCAAAAAGGAAGCTTGAGTATAATAAGGACTATGTTAGCCAAGTACTAGTCAATTTCACATTTCCTGTATTTCAAATATTTATTAAATACATACACAGATCAAAATAAATGGTCTGGTCTCCATTTATTTACACAATTACACAAATCCTTGAACAGAACCAACCACACCTTAACATTAACACCATTGACAGTTTAATAGGAAGTAATTTATTTGTCATTTAGAAAACAAAAGTTGGAGACACAGGTAATCAAAACAAGTATTTCAGCTTCCTTTCTCCCTCTTTATCCCACAGCACAATATTTTGTTCTCCTCTACCTCATAACACTGCCTTCAGATGACAGTATGAAAAATAAAGCACTTTGGTTTTCAATAACATGAAATTCCCTCTCATACTTCCAAATTTTCTTATTCAAATCTATTCACAAGATGCATACATGCAATTCCCAGGAAAATCCTACATATCTACTTACTTGTCTTAATTTATCTCTTAAGTTCTTCTTTCTCAGAGTTAAAATTTCAAAAGTAATTTTCTATACAAAGATGCTTCTAAGACCAGAAAAAAATAAGACTCTTTCATTTAGTTGCTCAGGTTTCCTGGTGATGTCAAAATATTTACTCAAATTTCTGAAGCGCACAAGGAAAACTGGAAAAGCATACTATTCCCTTTTCAGAAAGTCACAACTCTGTCCTTGTCTTTTGATATTTATTTTCATAAACTCATACACTCAAAATCTGGGGCAGCTAGCCACAAACTACATTTTTCAACTAAGTATTGTAAAAACATTGCTCACCCTGAATTTAGTGAGAATCTTTGGCCAAATATTTTCATCAGCTGTTCAAAATTTATAGTATTTTTAAAAGATGGAAAAAATTACATTAAATACCAAGAAGTATCATGACTATTTGCATTCTTAATTCACACACATCTCATACACAATAAGGTTAACAGAAAAAAAAAAAAAAACACAACAGAAAATCAGAATCAATTGCCACAGCTTATTTCTAAAAATCATTAGCTTTTAAAGTATCCTCTGGAGGACACAGCTAACATTTACTTCTCACATCATGTTTTTAAACTTCTTTCCTTATTTTAAAAATATGAGATGTTCAAAATAAAAGATGCCCTGAAGACTGTTTTGATCCAGAATAATTTCTGCACTCTCCTGTCCTACAGTATATAGTGTCTTAGGACATTATTTTGTGTAAATGAATATCAAAATTGTTCAGTGTATGTAACATTAAAAAAATCTAAATTGCCATAGTATATATAAAATCCTTTTGATGATCTGTAAGGCAAGAGTCTAGTCAATTGACACTCATTTATACTCTGTTTAATTTGTAAGCTTTATTTCATAAATCTAATATTATCCAGTTAAGTGGACACTTTAATGCAATTATTTGAAAAAGAACACTCTGATTGTTTTTATTCTATTCCCCAGTCACTGCTTGAATAGGTGTCTGTTGGATATATTAGAAAATGACCATCATTACCAGTAGAAATTTGCCCAAATGGATTGCAAGGGAAAACTAGCTGACTCATGACACTTGTCAAAGGTGCCCAGACTTTTTCACATCTTTTTCTTGAAAAAGCTATCCCCTTTAAATGCTACCAAAGATGGAAGTTTTTATTTAGATTTTAACATGTTGAACTCAATTCCATGCTTATGGAAGTCTGAAGCAGAAGTAGCAACACTGACATGGTGAGCATCACCTGTAACTCTGCCCAGGCAGTAACAACAGCCAGTACCTGGCTGAAGGAATTGAGAAGCCTTCAAGTTGCAGGGCAGAGAGCAATGATTCAACAGGGTTTAAAAGTACATGAAAAACTGCTTGGTCACTCTCATCCTGTCACTTTACACATTAAAAGCCAGCTTTATATATTTGTAAGGACATTCATAGCAGAAAAGTGTATTAGACATGACTTTCTGTTCTTCAGAGGAAGAAAACTCAGAGTTGCATTACCCATATGTCAGAGAAAACAACAATCCAAAACCCAAGAGCACCTGTATCTGACCACAGCCAGATGTCACTTTGCCTGTTGCAGTGATGTCACCTTTGCCATTGTAATATTCTGAACTCATTATCTTTATAATCTTTTATGCCTGCATGTGTATCCGGCTTAAACACTGAATCTCAGGAGGGAAAGCTTTAAAACCACCATAAGATACTGCACCACTACAGGCTCAAAAACTGATATACAGGTTTGAAGATGAAGGCTTTATCCACCATATAACTGTATCAAGCTGATAATCATTTTTAAAGAGGGTTTTTCTTACAAACAGCTGGAAATTAAAACTGAAATATATTAGAACCACCCCAAAGCTGTACACAATCAAACTTTATTTTCTGCCTATCCCATTTGCTTGGGGGCAGAATAAATGCCAATTGTGCAGCTCTTAGGGCTAGATATCTAAAGAAAGTGAAATCAGTTCAGCTAACTGCACAACTATCAAACCATGTAAGATTTTAGTTAAGATGCAAAAACAAGCCAAGGAATCCTCAAAATAGGGGTGGGATAGGGCAGAGGAATGACAATAAATGAGGGGGGAAAGGAAACCTAGCAGCTTGTAAAGTACAGGTAAAGAGCCCTTCAGCATCAATGTATTCTGCCTTCCCACACAGCACTCTGCTTTCCACCCTCAGAAAATATAGAAGGTACTTGGTAAGAACATAAAACCAATCCTGCTTGTTTTTAAAAGGAAGCACATATGCTGAATTAGAACCAAGACCTACTGAAAATGTCTGAGACTGGGAAGAAATACTCTAAACACCACAATATTTGTAAAAAGTAGTATTCATCTTTTATCCAATGAAGCCCAGTCAGTTTTCTCCCTGGTGTGTTGAGGTACTGTTGTAAATTCACAGCTAGAGTAACCATGCAAAAAAGCTTCCAGAGAGACTGGGGATTGGGACAGGCTGCAAAGTAGCCTCTCTGAATTTCCTTAGACTACATCAGTCCTGTGAACACCCTTTATTATAACAGCTTCTTTACAGCCTGTATGTATGCATTAAAATAATAGGAGGCTGTGCCATTTAAAGGGGGAAAAATACAAATTCTACAATTAAGGAGTCTACAATAAATAGTAACAGTTCCTGCTAACAAGTTTCACCTTATTTTATGGAGTACTTGAGAAGAAAGGGTTTGTCACAAAAACTCAGTATTCCTACAACAACCAAGATTTTAAAAGGGAGGTAAAGCGGGAAACTCAAGAAATTGAAAATGAACTGGACACTTTGAACCAGGTATTAATAATCCAGCAGGCTGGGCATCAGCTCCAGTCAAAGATCTGGCTGTGGAAAGCAAAATTCTCTCCCTTGAAAATCAAGCCAGTTCATGGATTAAGCTGCTAAATACAAAACATGTCCTAACAGAGCCAGAAGTCTGGCAAACCAGGCACTGGGTACAGAACAGCAGGAACACATAAATCAGCAGGCACTGGTAGTCTAAAACCCAGTCTATTGTTTACAACACTCAAAGGGGAAGGGAGTGGATTTACAAATTACTTTTTCCCTAATATACAAATATTAGGAAAATAATATAGGTAATATTTAAACAAACAAACAAAAAACATATAAGAAAAAACATATAAGAGATAAATTGTTTAGTAAGGACAAACTATAAACTGTTCCACATTTACATCTGCCTAGTCACTCTCCTGAGATCCCTGCTCATCAAAGACAGCACTTACAACACTGTGTGAAAGCAGCGAGTTAAAATTAGCACCTATATTTTCTTGTGAAAAATAGTTAGCATCTGCAACTTTGTACATATGGATTATGAGTGGTAAATACAGGAAAGCTTAACTCTATTACAGCACAGTACTGCAATAAGCAGGAGAGGCATGTTCATAGCATTTCTCTCCTAGGGTTGCACACAGAAGATTCTCAGTCTGATGTGTAGATAAATTCTGTAAGCTATTACTTCTGAAAACAAAGGTACAGGGAGTTAAGAAGTATAGTGACCTGCATAGATTACTTCCTAGCAGGACAAGTACCAATCACCTATGCAGTAGGCTTTTATCTTTTTTAATTTTAGGTGCGCATTTCTTCTATTGGCATAGAGTGCACACTTAGTTACCTGCCTTGGGAAAAGCTATGATGTTACCCTGTCCTTCTCCTGCACTCTATGGAATGTAAGCATTGCTAGAGCTTTGGTTTGTCCTACAGGTTTTCAAGGTAAAAAACTAAATGCAACTCAGCCACCTCCTCTGTCACATTTAAATTATAAGTGACAGCTTAGTTGGAAGACCTAATTTAAGAAAGAAAACAGGCAATTTGAATAAAGCAGAGGAGGTTGGACTTTCTTTTCTCAAAAATTCACAATGATTTTTCCTGAGCAAAAGAGACCAAGTTAGGAGTCACAAGCCAATTTTCATACAAATAAATGGAAGAATGACATTTATCTACTCAAAAAATGCAATTACAGGCTATAATAAAGAGCAAGACGAGCACTGGAAGTAGATACTCAAAATATTTCAACATTCAAAGCATCAAGCCCAGAGCTGGGAGGTTGTATGCAGCTTCATACAGAAAACAAAAATGGTTTAATGGCAGCTTTATGCTCCCATTTTGAGAAGTAACAAGAAACATTGAAGGGTTAATTCAGAATAGCCTGTCCTTCTCAGCTATCAATTACTGCTGAGTGCTGGGAAAAGGGCACTGGACAAGAAACACCAGGATACAGCAACTCTTTCATTTCAAAGTGCAACTTCTGTCTCCATGCAGGAGGATGTATTTCCACCAACATGCACTGATCTGAGGCAAGCAGCCTGTTCTTCCTTTGGTTACCTGCAGAAGACTAAGTCTTGCAGTCCTGTTACATTACCTCCCTAATGCAACCTTTATGCAAAATGTAGTTATTATCTGAATATTTTCAGTTCTTTTAAAAGCTGGGGCAACCCTCTGCTTTACAAAGTGAGCATGAAAGAAGTGAGAACTAAAATCACCATGCTGTATGGAAGAGATATAGTCCCTTCTATTATACATAGAAAGGAATTTCAATTAGGACAAGAACAAAAACAAACTTGCATTTTTAACCAAAAGTTTTGAACTTAGATTTAAATAGTTATACTTTTTCCAGCTGCTTAAGCAACACAACAGGTGATATGCAAGCCATAAAACAGGACATACATTTTTAAGCTTTCTTTCAAAATCTGGAGACTATTTTTTATTCCATCATGCCAATGCTCTGAAAGCATACATATAGAAGTCAATGGGACAGCCCTGCCCTTCTCTTCCACAAGGTACTAATTGGAATGTTCCTCTAGGCACAAACCAAGCCATGTGTCTGAAGGAGGAATCTCCATACTTTATTGGCTGTAATATGGAGGAAGCAATACTCCAAAAGTTCTGCTGGTCTTCAGGTTATCCAACTACTAGGCTTTGTCCACTCAGGCATTTCGGGAGTGGTTTTTAAAAATCTTATTACTAGGTAAGGAGGTTTAGATTCCACATAGCAAAAAAATTCTAAATCCACTAGGAAATGCACTCTAAGCTTTCCTACTACACTAGGAGTAGAGCTGCAGAGACAATCAAACTGCTAACACAGACCCAGGAACCCAATCCTACAGCCTAAAAAAATGTGCTGAATTGATGAAAGGCTGCCAGACACCCAGGATCATTGTGAGCTGCCATGGTGACTAACTGGGTTTAACTCTGCTGGCTCTAAACACCACCATGTATAGAACCAGCTATAGAGTTAATTAGTTAAAGAGAAAGGAAAAACTTGTGTGGCAGAAGAGGAATCTCATCTGGATAGTTATCTGCAGCTTAACTATATGGACTTTCCATAACCCTTTCAAAACAAGCATAGAAATATCAAAGTTACGGGCCATCCTTTCGGTTCTTAAGATCTATTTCAGGATATTATCTCCAGTTTCTCCATCCCCAGACCCCCAATTACTCTACTTCAAATAATTTCTGAGGCATAGAAAGGGACATCTCACTGCCTCTGCTTCACACTCCTGCCAGCACATCTGACAAATGCTTCAATAAAATAAAAAAGGAGGGGAGAGGGAGAGCCAAACTAAAAATGGGTGAAGGTGGAGTTAAACAAAGTGAAGTAAGATATTGGCATCATATTTTCACGAAAGGCTCATGTAAAAATAACATAAGAACAAATCTCAAATAATTTAAAAGGTCAACCAACAGAAAATGCATTTCATCACTAATGTTCTTCACTATTAACTCATCACAGCTTTGACAGATCCTGCTCAGCTACATCACTTCTAAGACCTTTGCAGTTAACACTAGGCTGCCTCAGGATGGCCTCCTCCACCTCCTCCTTCTCCTCCTCCTTTCAAATTATTTTCAGAAATACCATACAGTATGCCTAATAGGTGAATCACAGATTCTTTCTACATGCTCTCAAAGACTGGCAAATTAATTTTCTTCAGAGTAATCCATCTTAGTTAAGTAAACAGACAACCCCAAATGAAATTTTCACATTTTAGATAAAAATTATAAAAACAGATTTCTTAAGACTGGGTAAGATATCCATAAGTACATTTCATTCATACAAAGTTTTTTTGGTCTTTTTTATTATTCAGGAATAGAGAAACCTCTTCTTCAAAGGAGGTGATATGAATGTGGTACTTTGTGCCTAGACTACAAAAGAAATAAGGAAAAGCAATGCAGCTTAAGTATTTTCTCTCTTCCCTACTACAAGTTCTGTACTATCACTGCTCCCTTACAACCACAGCCACGAATTCTTCATTCCAGCAGAGCAAAACCACACATGCTAGCACACTCCAGCATCCCAGCACACAAGTGCAGATGGGTGGCAGAGCTTGCCCCGTGCCCTCACCCTGTATGCAGCTGGATCCGTGCGGAGGCTCCCGCGCCGCCCCAGCTCCGCGCTGCCACCTGGGCGAGCTCCAGCAGCAGCAATGGGGCCCAGAGCCAGGGCAGGAATCATTTTGTCAAGCACTGATTGCACAGAGATAGCAGCTCCCAGTGAGCTGCTAACCAACTGGTTTCAGACCAAATAAACTCCTGCGTTTTGCACAGACTCCCCCTTTCAAATAACAGTGAGAGCAGAAGCAAAGTTTTACAAAAAGTGATTAGCATGTGTGTTGTGCTCACATTAGCTGCTTCTTTCTTCATATTAGCTTTGCCACATGAATTTGAACATATTATTTATTTTTTTTTTAAAAAGCCTCATCTGTCCTTCCAGCACCACCAGAGTGAGGAGAATATAGAATTCCTCAATAGAATGAGGATAAAGGGTACATTGCAATTCTTTCAGTTACATGTACGTAATTTAATACTTGATATTGCTATTTTGCAACTTACAAAGTTGTAACACTGTAAATTACCCTCAACCTAGTAGTATACAGTGGAATTACCCTACTAGGTCATAACACCAGTCTATTTCACTCTAAAGATGTAGTGCTGACACAGTTATCTTGGATTTGGTTTTCTTCCCAATTGAAGTGGTAAGCTAAGATTCCATATAGATACAGAGGATGTTTGCTTAAGTCTCTGTCCTTATTAAGATACTTCACCAGATCGCAGCTCAGCTCTCAGCTGGGCTATGGTGAGAGTAACTCCTCCCCCTCCCAGACCCACATTCTCCATTCCCTATGCTGAGCAGTCCCTGGAGGAGTTTACATACCCTGCATTAAATGGCAAAATATGATGACACAGGCCATTGAAGGAGGACTAAAGAAACACGGGGGATTAGACCTGTTTTGTCTCAGAACCAGATAAAAAGGGAGGGGACACGGGACTGTAGGAGATGACAAATGCATTCTCAGGCTCCTGAGAGAAACTGTAAGAGCATGGAAACAACAATGTGTATTTTCATGAGCAGTAAGAGAGCAACCACAGACTGTGAAACAGCCCTGAAGCACTTCCTTATGGTGATTCAGACCCATTCACCAGCTCAAGAGAAAAACATCCTATCACCACCAGCAAAGAGCAACCAATCCCCACCTCCTCACCCCAAGCACTTTGCACCATTTTGTTGTAATAACATGCAGAGGTTTTCAGAGAGAGCCCATTCCAAGAGCAGCAGAAGGATCTGGCAGTGACAATTCTACACCCTTCAGGACCTTGCTACTGCCAGGTCAGACAGCACGTCAGCTGGAGAGGAAAAGAATATTAAAAATAAAAACGTCCCTTCATTTCCCAAGAGGAAGCCCTTATAATGAAAAGGCTTAGAGTGATCCCTAAGCCCCCTTTCCACAGCACTTGTTACTATGTGCTCAAATCGGTGAATCCTTGTATTAGATTCCACACTTGTGAGAAACAAAAAAAGATTCACAATACTGTCAAAAGTGGAAAGAAATATTTCAACTGTGCACCCAAGTAAGTTTACTTTTTGACTACCTTTAACAATCTTTAACACAAACAATTTTGTTTTCATTTGAAATTAAAACTATTTAGTTCATAATAGAGAACAACTACCAGAGCATACAAAAATTCCTGATTTTAGCTTTCATTGTTTTTTCTACTATTCATAGCATCTTTAAAATGTCTGCACTAAGGAATAAATTCAAGCAGGATATTTGTAATGCAATTACTTCCCTCATAAGTTGTGTGCTTCTAAATCTATTTAGTGGGCTCTGGAACAGATTTTGTAAGGGTGGCTCAGTGCTATCTCTGCCAAGCAATAAGCAGATACTAGATATTTCAGACAATACTGTATCTATTTGGTGCCTCAGGAGATTTTTTTATTTTTTTCTTACGACGTATAAGGAAATACACTCTGTTCTCTTGTGATTTTTTTTTTCTTCCAGGAAAAAAAATGTAACTGAGCACTAACAACATTTGCATTTCAAGCTGGAGCCCTCGTATTCTAGACCTAACCGTTTAATAAACACATGAGGCTGCACAAACCGGGAAAAAACCAACATTATGAACATGACAAGCAGTACAATATTTTCAAGGAATAAAATTCTAGTTCACATCAAGCAACTGTACAAATATAAGATGAATCAAATGTAGAGAAAATAATTATTAATCAAGTACATGGTACAAGGACACAAATCATAGATGTAACTATGCCTCTCACCAATAAGTTTTATGCCAGATAAATTTTCAGCTAAAAATCCAATTTATCTTTAATTGTTTGTTATTTATTTCAAGCATCTTAGGTGAAAACAAAGCCATAACATTTGGCTGAGGTAGCAGTTAAAATTTTATGGCTTTTTAATAACTTGCTCAAATTAAAAATAGGGAAATGTTTATTTTGTACAAAAACATACTTTCTTTGGTTTGATTTGCTTAAAGCTGTGTTTTAAGTTACCAGTTCAACACCAAAACTGACCTACTTTTGTCCTCTTGAAAATGTAACTTACACTGTACAAATTTCACAGGATCCCTGTAGTACTCCCCTTTATTGCAAATAATTTCCTACTGTAAAACCTGTATTTATCTAGGTATCATCTTGAGAATTCTTTTAAAAATCTATATTACAAAATATTTGATATTTTTAAAAAGAAATGTCAATATCTCCTTCTTTTATTTCTCACAAGTGCCTACCTTGGGGTGGGGGGAAGGGGAAGCTTAGAACAAAGTAGCTTTAACTATCCTAAAATCCTATATTTTTGAAAAACACAAGTTTTAACATGTCATAACTTTAAATATTACAAAGAATATGCTTTGTGGTATAAAAAAAAATCTCACAAATACAGTAAAAAATTAATTTACAAAAATTTACAACTGACAGATTTAGTAATAGTTGCTAGATTCTCAATGGATTTCATTGGCTGTTTCATTTCACTCATTACTGCCACACGTGCTGGGATGCTCAAGTGTACTCACTGAAGGCTGTGAGCTGGAGGGCAGAAATCCCCTCTCCCAACAGCCCTTGGTTGTGCCAGGGGCAGAAATTGGCTCCAAGACCAAGCCCTGTGCTCCCAACAGCCCCACAGCAAGAGGGAATTGCCAAAGATCACACTGGAGAAACAAAGGACTGAGGAAGGAAAAGCATTTACATTGAAAGAGGGACCTGGATCAAAAACTTGTTGGGGAAGCAAAAAGGGTGAAGCAGAGCAAATTCAATGGGATAACCTGAGATTAAAAAAATCTCCCTCAGGGAGAGGAAAAGGAAACACAGAGCCAGGGGAAAGAGGAGGAGGCCTGGCATGGCTGGAAAAAAATATGACAAGCTTAAGAAATCCCAGAGGTGGGAGCGAGGAAGGAGCAGTCATACCTGACAAGGAAGGGAATGTATGGGAAGGGCTGAAGATCAAGAGTAGAAAGAGCCAGGAGGAAGGGAGGGAAAGCAGCTGAAACCAGATAAGGAGTCTGAATAAGAAAATTGAAGAGGCTGAAGTAAGGCAGGAGCCTTGTAAAAAATAGTCTGCTGCCATGTAAGTAACTCAGTACCATGGCTTTCCTGAAGTGCTGCACACAGATCTGCAGGAAAGGATTAACCACACTTGTGGAGGCAAAGCAAAGGCCTGGATCAATCAGTGGAAAGGACACTTGAAAGGGGAAATCAAAAGAGCTTGGCCTGTTTGATACATTGAAAATATGGGTGATTATTTTCTAAAAATACATCAGAGAGGAAGGAATAGTAAAATAACAGGAAGAGGAGGAACATTTTAATCAGAAATATAAGTCATGAGAATAAATGAGCTAAGATCTCTCAGGAATCATTTTATGCTAAACAACTGAGGAAGTTGTTTGTACTTTGGGTTTTGGTGGTTGTTTTTTGCTTGGCTGGGGCTTATTTTTTTAAATCATAAGAGTGGTATCCTCAATAACATCTAAAAAGAAGAAAAATAATGTGCCTTTTTTTAGATGAACAAAACCCTCAAAGCTGTGTCAAGCTAAAAAGCCAAAACTCTCCTTTCTAAAAAAAAAAAAAAAAAATCCCTCCACCAACACCTTTTGATCTTTCAGAGTGGAACTTGCTGTGCTGATGAGATGAGATCTCAGCGCTGTGCAAGAGCAGCAGAAAACTCACCTGGAGGCTCTGCCCAACAGGGTTCTAAGCTGGGGCTGCCCTTCTTCCCCCAAACACCATCAGAGCTTGTAATGTGCTCCACTCAAAAATCACACGTGGTTCTGCTCTCTGCCAGCTTTGCTTTTAGCCTCTTAATTTCCAGTGGCTACAGCCAAAAGCAGGGAGCCAGCAAAACATGGTTTACTGAGACAGCACACAAAGACAGCATTTTGTTTTGTTTTTAAGCTCTGTACTCTGACTTTGAAATGTCTGTAATGCTTTTCTGACCTCTGTGTACAACTCTTCCACAGCTGAAGGAAAGTAGCATTAAAAGAATGATTTTTATTATTTTTTTTTCAATATAGAAATGTATTCTACTGAAAGACCTGTGCACTGGAACAACAAGAGTTCTGGGTCTATTCTGGGATACAATGTAATAGTATGTAACACACACTCACATCTTCTACTTTGACAAGAGGCTTTGTTCTGTTTTTAACTGTTATTTAACCAGCATCCCACTCACATTTTGAGTAGATCTACTCATACTTAAGGGTGAAGCCCTGTTTCCAATAAATTAAATAAGAATCACAGTACTAAGTAGAGACCAGAATTTACTCCAGACAAAACATTTACCCTGGAACTACAGAATGCAGTAGTTACAATTATTTAATCTTTCCATTCAGGAAAAAAAATTGTACAATATACCACAACTGAAAACATTTCAAAGTGGTTCCAAAACAACTAGACTAACCTTAAGCAAAGTTATCTAGAAATTACCTACAAGAAATTAATCATTTGTTTGCTATGAGGAGAAATACACACTGGCCTCACAACAGAGAACTCCACAAAACAGCTGGTTAATTGTATGCTTCATTCAGTAGATCCTGGGCACAACTTCTAGTCAAAAAAGGCACAAAACCATTTCACTGTTAAGTCTGGCATTTTGTGGGTAGGACAGTAATGAACACTTTTAGTTTGCATAATCACTTTCAAAAGGTCTTCATTATAATATAATAATTCATCTAATAAATATTTAAAGGCAGGTAAAAATGCCAGCTAATCCATCTCCCAACACAAGCAGACTCCAGGCCACCCACATATCTATAATCCTTTTTGCCCTAACTCTTGATGCCCATAATATTTTTTGTTATTTATGTGTAAAATAAAAATATTTTCTGTTAGAGTCACATTGTTTACAGATATCTTGCAACCACAAACAAAGGGCTTCAGCTCTGATCATACCCACATCTCAGAGGTTTTGTTCAAAACTGATTATTCCTTTCTTTCTACTGCAAAGAGAATTCTGGAAGCATGACCCTCTCTTAACCAGTTGTTCTGCCCACCTGCACATACAGGCACAGTGACAGAGGCCACTCCAAACTCTTATCTTTGCCATAGTCAATACTAACTTTCACTTATCTTGAAACCCTTCCCAAACATCACACTCCCCATTCTTCCACAAAGGCTGACAGTGGGAGGATGCAGGAGGCCAAGACACACAGAAAGACCCCTCTCTCACAGGGCAGCCTCCACCTCTGGCATGAGCCCTCTGAAACCAGAGCAGTACCAGCAATGGAAGTGCCTGAGTAAGAATATCCACTCACAGTGAAAGGACTCCAAACATTCCAAACGAGACTAAATCCTTCAAAATGCACCACAAGATCCTAGGCCCAGCAAGAATTCTTTGGCATCTACTGTCTGTTTCTCTATCCTCACTTTCTGAAAACCATTCCTATGTTAAAAGACATGGCTGCCTAAAATAATCCTTGATTGTTGGCTTCCTCCACACCTTTTTTGTTTTTTTGTTTTGTTGCTGCAGGACACCATTGCCCAGGTTTTAATACAGCTTCTTCTCTTCAAAAACATGAAAAAACCCACCAAAAAACCCCAAACAACAAACCCAGATGGAATTCAGATGATCAAATGTTACAAAACCTCCTTTTCTCCCAGTAAATACTGAGATATAAGTACACTCAAACTTATTATCAAGACATACTTCCCCACATCAATAAAATTTCTCTGATTTTTTTATATTATAACAAGAAAAAATAGAAACCATGCCCCTATAAAAAGTTCAGTTCAGTTTAAAACAGCTGAAAGCTTCAAACCTAATTGTAGATCTATTCTTGTCTGCATTACCTCCTAACTGCAGCACTGCTTTTTAAGAAACTATGAAAATATGCACCATGTAGGTAAATTAATAACAGAAAATTAAAAATCACAGTATATTACATTCACATTCTGTGACAGTCAGAGTTTTCCCTCTTGTAAAGCTATTTGCTATAACACAAAACAGCATTCAAGCATTCCATCTCTTCTGTGATAAACATAAGGCTGTATTTTTGTTTTCTCACTATGAGTTTGATTCAAACTGCTCTGGGTTTAGAGCTGACTGGCAGCTCACACTGAGCACCAGCTATCTGGAGGTAACACTGAGCAGGCTACAGGCTGTTGCTCAATGGAGTAGTTTCTCTAGAGCAGAAGAGGGAGAGGAGGAAGTGAGAAAGGGAAGAAGCAAAGACAAAGAACTCTCACGGTTGTGAATGTAACGATAACGCTCTCGGAAAGTTTCTACAAACTTCTGAAGCAGCCTTAAGGAACTTCAGTGTATCCAGAAGTACCATGCAGAGGGGTCAAATGAACGTGGCAGGCAGTGCTCCCACCACCCCATCAGGTCACCATAAGGCAAAGCCCTGCAGACTGGGGTCACAACTTCAAGTAAGGCAACAGGAGGACAAGAACACTCCAGGCACACTTATTCTCTGCCTACCACCACAGCTGCAGCACTGTATTTTGAGAACACTGCCTTGGACACACAGATGCAGGCAGGCAGCATCTGTGTCTTGCAGGATCCAAGCCATATCCATTTAAATACCAAAATCCAACTTAGATTTCCTGTGGCAACATTCAGACATACTACCTGAGCTTCCTGGAACCCCTCAGTCCTTCAAATCACCCCATTGCAACTAGATCCGTATCCCATCAATCTTAAATGCATGTTATTTCCCTAAATGCCAGAGAGAAAAGGTACTCCTCTTGCAAGAACCTCATTCATTAGCTGTAAATAACAGTGATTACAAAAGGCTAGTCAAGGAGTCTCATTCATACCAACCAAACACAGCATGGGCGACCATTTTACAAACATGCTGGTACAGTTTAAGCTGCTGTGTTTATTTCAGTATGTGTACAGCAGTAGTGAAATGAGGCAAAGGCATTTCTTACAACAAATTCCACCTCAAAGACCAGTTGTCACAAGTATGGTTCTATAATACTTAGAGACATCATATTCTTACAGAATTCCTTGAGACATCTGCAGATAACCCTTCTCTTTCCTCTTGCTTCCACCATGGCAGACATTAGACAGAATTGGAATTAAAAGCCAGCCAAGAGGCAAGACTGTTTTTATTTCTACTTTTATCTTCCATGTGTTTATCATTTGTTTGAATCTTTAGTATCTCTTTATCCACCTTTTTGTTGAAGGATTTGCAGTTTGTTTGATATGCATTTAGAGAAAAACAGTGAATAATACAAAGAAATCTCTTGGCATCCTTCACACAAAAGGATGAGGTCATAGGGCTGTTGACAATTATTTTAAAACAATCAACCTTTCATTGAATAATGTGATCATGCACATTCACACAGCTTGATTAAATACAGGCTTGCTCCTATCTAGAGTCTCAGGATTGCAGCCATGATATTAAGTAGTAGTTTCCAGGGCTGGAAACATTTTTAACAATTTCACAGACCAAAAAGAGTCACTATCTTCCCTAGTACTTAATTCCCAAACTTGAACCATTATTTCCCAGTCCTCCTATGCTCTAAAAATGTGGCTTTTAACAGATTACTCATTAAAAATACAGTTTTTCCTAAATTATTTTCATTGATGGTAAACTTCAGTACTCTGATAATTTCTACAATACAGCCTCTCCAGCTGCCTTTCCATTGCTCCCCCTTAGTCTCAGGAGCTCAGCCATCAGCTACAGTGACTTTCTGTGGCACTGCAGAGGGAGGGAGAGAGGAGGATGATTCATCTGTGCCTCCAACCAGATCTCTGAAGAGGAGCTTCAGCTTGAACATGAGCAAGAGAACAGTCATTTTAAAAACAAGAAACGTACAACTCTGACTCCTTCAGCTGCTACTTGGGAGCAAGAAAAAAAGAAGTGTCAAACGAACAAAGTAACTGTTTGAGATCCTGGAACAGAGATTGAAGCAGTCAGGTTGGGGGAGAAGTCATAACAAAATTGCTTGAGGTGTCCGAGATCCTGAAAGGGTTGTGTCCACCCAAGGAGTTAATAACACATCTTACACCTAGATTTTGGCACGGTCTCTGACACTCCTGTCAATGGAAGGTTTAGGAGTAGCTGAAGACTTGCATATGTTTTCCACTTCTGTGCAATCCCAACAGTCCAAAAGTAGGAAGAGGCAAACAGGTGACTTTTAGGGTTCATGATGTTTCTCAATTAGTAAGGGCAATTTCATAAACAGTAGAAGTAGCACAAAATCTCCAAAACTGTACATTTCAAAATGTTTCTTTCACAATCAGCTTTAAGGAGTTTTAAAACAAGGAAAAGTAAATTAACAACGCTGCATGATAATTACTAGTAATTTCCCATGCTCTACCAAATCAGAAGGGAGAGGATACTCTACTTCAGTGATTGCTTCTAATTAGTGCACTATGATTCACAGGCTTCTCCATCAATATCACATCTTCCTTTGTCCCAGGGACAAAAACTTTATACCTAGTTTCTCATGTGTTAAAGTTGGCATCAAAGGCATGACCTGAAACTACAGCTTCCAGTTTTAGGACAGTACCACAGCACAAGCACACAAACTTTCTTTTTAACTCTGTTTGAATTTTTGGGCTGGAAATGTAATCTTTCCAGAAGTCTGAATGCCAGCAGCTGCTTCCCAGGCCTGATAAAGCAGTGCCCCTTAGAGAATCTGTTCCTCCAGTACCATTGTGTGGCCAGACTCCTCAGAATGCAGGTGCAGAAAATATCCTGTGGCTCCACACAAGAAGGAGCCCTGGAAAGGGCTGACACAGGCTCCCAGACACAGCCCAGTGCCCAGCACTTCCCACAGTGTTCAGGAACAGGACCACGAGTGAGGCTGCTAAGCCTGGTTTTGGAACAAATTCCCAGGCACCCCCTGAAGACCTGGAACAAATTCAGACCCAAAAAAGTGCAAGGGTAACTTGCTGCCATTTTGCAATGGGGATAAACTCCATAAAAATGAACATCATCTTTAATAACTACAAAAATCCAGATTCACTGTTAAAAAACAACAGAAAACTGCATTCTTGTTTGTACTCATGCTGTGGTCCTGCTAATACAGGCAGATACTTCCTCTGGAAAAAAAAAAAAAAAAAGAACTGCTTTGCTACCTGAGAAGGATTTTGTGCAAGAAATATAATAAATCCCTCGTGTCTCTGCAAAGATTCGAAAGCCCATTCCAGAAAGTTTAAAAATCAAAAAATTATTAAGACAACGATACACTGTTATATGCTTTAAAAGTCTAACAGCATTTCAGGAAATGAAAAAAGTTTTCCTAACACTTCCACTCATTTCTTTTAACATTAGTAAGAAAAATCCATGCAGCACAAGACAGTATAAATCCATTGAGACAAATATTCCCTGAGGTATGCACTGCAAAATAGCTGTAGTTGAAGCTATGCCAGTAACTAATTAAACTTATGCCTCAGGCTTTAGTGATGTCAATTCATCTATTCCAAATGTATTCTGTTTTTAAAGAACAAGTAGATAATTTTCTCCATGAATTCTATTATTTCTTAAAAATTAAAAATTCATTATTTAAGATCTTTTAAAGTAGAAATACACTATGGAAAAATGTGTTCGGTATGATAGGCTATCATATTTGAATAAACATGGTAAAGTTTCATGCCCTTGTGAATCAGGTGGTCAGCCCATCCAGGAATGTGGAAACTCCTTACTTCCTGACAAGAAATGAATAAGTACAGAAAGAAGCTTTGCCCTTGACAAAAGGTTGCTTCTAAAAACTCCTACAAAAAATCACATGCTCATCCAAGATAATTTTCACGCCATATGATGACTCTTACCTCAAGAGTCACCAGTTTTCATTACATTATGTGGCATTTTTCTGTGCTGTAAAAGTCCTCAAGGTTGGGTTATTAATGACAGTAAACTACAATAGTGAATCTTCCCATTTCAGCAGAATGGCCACAAAACTATGTAGAAATAGCTTCTGCAATAAACCGCTGCAGTTTTCAGCTCACCCTTGTTTCTTCTGTCAGCATCTCATGAAAAGAGGGCAGTCAGGCCACTTCCTTCTTGTTACAAGATTTGCAAGAAAGCAGCAAAATTATGACAGTAACTCTTCTTTATAATTGCATCAGAATTTAGATTCAGTGTCTTCCTAGCTATTAGTAAATTCCAATTGATGCAATTCCACTTTAAAGGGAAAAATAACTTCCATATTAGGCAGTACATCGCCAGAAGTTCTAGTACATCCTCAAGCTCCACAAAGCTAACACAGCTCTCTGATCACATTTCTTGCATAATCGTTTTAGGGACACTAGGTTCATACAAACATGTTATTTGAATCAGTCATGTATTACCAAAAAGAAAAAAAAAATGTATACCTGAAGCTCAAATCAGAAACATTGTCATTAGCTGGCTTTGCTTTTGGCATGCTACTCTGAAAACACGACTACACATTACTTCTCCTTGCATCAGATCATGCTTGAATTTATGCAAACATTATGTAAGTGGTCCAACTTCACAAAAAATGAAACTGCTGTTTGCCATCTGCACTAGCAGTGTTGTACTGCACAACATGAAGCTTTATTTAGCATTGTTTATGCTCAAAGTGTCCCCAAACAGTATTAATGAGACTGGTTAAGTGCTGGTGTCTGAGAAGACATTACAGCAGCCATTATAGAGCTTACAGAAGTTCAGAGTGTATTTTCTTCTTGAATGTTCAGACCTATTTTACTGTGAGGAAATATTAGAGGTGTCACTAAAGCGTTTCACAGATAAAGTGACATAAACGCATGAACAATTTTAAATAATGTGGTCATTAATTAGGTATTAACCAGATATTCTGGAGAAAGAAAGTTATGTTCATGCAAGTGTTGAGTTCTTAACATGCTGAGTACTTACAGCCCTAAGGCCTGAAGTTATTATGAATAGCTGCAGAACGAAGACATGCTGAGCTGCTCTAGCAGCAGAAATTCATCAGCATGCACAAGAACTGCCTCCCATACATTCCAGGAGTATGGTTTGTAGAGATCCCAAACATAAGTAATCATAGCTGGCTCTGATCTTTAGATGCAACCAAGAAAGATGGTCTAAATACCACTTGGCACAAAGAGGAAAAGAGACTTTAGAATCACACTTGGCCTCTGTAAAGGTAATAGGTGGAAGGGCTACCTTCTTCTACCTCACCTTAATACAACAAAGCAGAGCTACTCAATTCAACTCTTAAGGTTTTGTCCTTAGACAATTATTTCTTATTAATATCATTTAAGAGAGTGAGGTTTCAAGAAAGAAAAAGACAATAAGCCAGCTCCATACAGGTATAATTTTAAGTGACAACACTGGTCCATGCAGTCTGCAGTGCTCTCTGCTTCTCCTTAGAGATTGTGAAAAACTCGAAATATGGTTTGGAGATAGATAAGACACGCACACGTGCAGAGTTAAACGTTAAAATATTCAAACAACAGCGTAAATTGAAGATGCACCTTATGATTCACAACAGACAGTGCAATCCAAAAGGAGCCATACAATAGACTACATGAGCTTTGCATCAAATCCATGAAGGTAACACTGCAAACCACCCAAAGGAAAGATTTCATAAAACAAAGCTATGCAAAGTAACTGCCAGGATCTGCCAAAAGTGAAACTCCAAAACCAAAAACAAAATCAGAGAAACTGATTTTGATTACACAGTTTACTGCAGTTTTAAAGGAGGCTAACTGGGGGCAATCAATAAAAAGTCACCATGGCACATTTGAAAACACCACAAGAAAAAAAATCATTACAAACACAGATATCTGTATTTGCCAGTAGACATTGTCACAGGATTTTTAAATCCAAGAACTCATCAGTGCTAGTATTAAACCCTGGTAATCTCAGTACAAATAGACAGAGCTCTATGGGCTGTCTCCCAAGAGCCACTCTGCTCCACTTCAGGGCTCCAGTTCTTAAATTCCCATGCATTCCATCAACTTTTACTTGTCCCTCATCTTTACACCAAATTTCTGTGAAACAGGTGCAGTAGAGATGGTTTACAGACAGTGTTTATGATCTGCAGAGAAAGCCATGGGGGCATGCTTAGTAGCAGGATGATAACTGAGGAAGAAAATAGAAGAAAAAACACCTAAAAAAAGAAAAACAAAAAACTAAAAAAAACCAAACCCAAAAAACCCAAACACAGCAGAGCTGGTATGCTGCAGTTGAGCATTACTCTGCATTTCCTCCAGTGCACTTCCATTTTAGTGTAGTCTGGGGTTTTTTAACTGCATTTACATTTTTCAACACACTACGCTGGGTTACAGTGCCCATCCAAGCCTTTTAACCCCAATCCACAGCTTCACTCCCCCTGAATCACCCTTCTTAAATCTAGCCCTTGTTAGCAATTCAACAGAAACTTTTACTCTGGACACTGTGCTTTTCCATCCTTTTGTTGTTTTATTTTTATCTGTTTTAACAGTGGTCACCAGTTTTAACTGTTCAGAGCACCGAACACACCGCAGTCATTACAATCTTCTCCTTTAACTGCTCTATCATAATTTCACTGTTCCTCTATTTTCCTAACTTAAGTCTAATATCAACCTAATACCAGTTTGTCACAAGTTTGTCCTAGAGAGACAAATATTCTATTCCTAAACGCAATCTATATAATTTTCTATTTCAGCTGGCCTCTGCCAAGTGTCACTGAACTCAGGCACAAAATTCTACTGCAAGATATTGTGCTATTTGTACTTCTCTCACAGGTACAACATGTATAGAATATGTCTAAAAAAAGTTTTTACTTCAAGACAGAATGGGCTGCTCAAATACCCTATTCTGAAAACATCTTGTTCATACAAAGCTTCTGTCTTAGCAGAGCCCTCCATGAATGACAAAAGAGGAGTGTGATTCATTTGGCAGCTAAATAATTTCAATAGTTCCACAATGGCATATACATCACAACCTTTTTTTTTTTCCCTCACAATAATTTTTCTTTTTGTTTTCACTCAATCATTTTTTTCTTTGAATTATTAAATCCTTCTTTCCCCAGTTAGAGTTTGGGAATTCTGTGGCTGTAAGAACCCTTAAGAAGGTTATAACTAGCAGTAAAAGAAAGGGTTGTAGGGAAAAGATGGCTCTACAAGAGCTCTGAAATGGAGGCTATTTCAGGTAAGTGAAAAACCCAACATTCATTTGATGTATAACTTATTTAACAATACTCATCCCAGTCATCATCCTGCATACCAGACAGCACACAGGTGTTTCTCTGGCTGACAGATAAAGTCCACAAATTAACACATACTCTTACCCACAGGCAAGCTAGTAAAAAGCAATTTTGGAGAAAAGGCCAAACTATATGTGTAGCAGCTAAGGAGGGACAAGCAATACCAATGACATGAAAAAACTCAAACCAATCATTAGTGTACAGCTCAAAAAACTCCCAATCTTATGAGCTTCAGAGAGAGTTATGGCAACTCTGAGTAGCTAGAGAAAGATATTAAAAATTCCTGTGATTTTCAAAAGACCATGCAGATTTTGTGTCTCACATAATCTTGAGTCCATTTGACAAATATAGGTCCGTGAATTGATTTACAGGTCACTGAAAATGAGAGGAAAAACTATTAAATGGATGGGTAATGGTTAAGTCAAACTCAATATAGAGTACAATACTGAAGTTTATTCTGGGTTACTGTGTATCACTCTTTATCATGTGGTATCTGTCTAGCATGTGCTGCAAAATAAAACTAAGAGAAGTGTTTGCTGGCATTCTCAAGAGAACAATAGCCTACCTTACCACACTATCTCAAGCACAGAGAAGACCTTCCAAGTCTGTTTAAGGACAAAGAGGAAACAGGATTGATGAAACACCACGGGGGAAAAAACCCCAAAAACCATCTTAACTCACACAATGAGGAATAAGGAACATAATAAGGAATGCATAAAGGAACATTTCTAAAAATGAGAGCAAAGAGATTCTCAAGCAGCACTTGCTGGGCACATCAAGAACCCAATGAATATTCACAAATGTGAAACATGGAGCTTACAAGAGTAAGGGGGTGACCTAAGAGATGTTTTCCAAACTCATCCCATACCCTTGCTCTCTCATTCCTACACCAACCCATACGTACAACTTACAAACACATTAAGCAGTTACCTCATCCCTCACCTCTCTGAGTAATTTGAAGGTTCTCAGAGTAACATCTTCATTAATATTCTGATATTTTTATTTCTTTGTTTGCAAGTTTTCTCAGCATCTATCTCTAACCACTTTTCTCCCCATAGACTATTTTACATCAGACAAGTCCCGAATACAAATTTGTATTGCTGCCTTTCACAGAATATGGATACTCTCTGTAGATGCCTACTTTCACAAAGGGATACTTCTGACTTGTAATAAATTAACAACTCACCTCTTCATAGTTAAAAGTCACTTCAGAACTTGTGGCATATGGAAGAAATAATGAGAGAGAGAAAGGGATGCACATAAAAGTATAACCTGAAGAAAGCTCAGTATTGTTTAAAAAAAAAAACACCTAAAGGCACAGTTCACTCAGCCTGTACAAATGCTTTAAGAATCATAATTTCATAATGTTACTATAACCTCCTTCTTCATTCTTGGCATAAGCGCATGCCTGTGTGTAGGCATATTTTTAATTGCAGTGTGAAAAATGTTGCTCATTGAAAGAAAAAGTATGTAGTTAGAAGTGGAAACTATAACCAACACTTAACTTGATTATACAGAAAATGCATTGCTTATTCTCAAGAATAGGTGACACCTATTCTGTTCTATTCAATAATAGAACACTCTCTAGGTGTCTTGTACTTCTACTAACTCTCCTATTTACTACTCCATAGTTGAGTGATCCCTACTGAGCCAAAGTACTGTGATCCAGCTAATTGCTTTTACAGGCTCTCAGAATCGCCAAGGCAGGAAGACAGTTCTGCAGATTGCTTAGTCCAACCCACAGGAGCAGAGTCAGTGAGAGCAGGACACTCAAGGCTGTGTTCAGCTGCCTGTTAAATACATTCAATGATGAAGGCTCCACAATATCCTTGCACAACCCATTCCAGTGTTTGCCCAATCTCAAACATTTCTTCTTATGTTTAAATGATGTTCCTGCACTTCAGTTCATACCCGCTGTCTCTCCTTTCACTGTCTACTGCAGGAAGACTCTGGCTCCACTTCCTGTTCTTTAACACATCACAGAATCAGACACTTAATAACACCAGCCTGAGCCTTCTCTTCTCAAGACTGAACAGTCCCATCTCTTTCAGACTCTCCCCAGATGTCACAGGCTCCAATCCCCCAGCGCCCTTCATGGCTCCACACACGACTCACTCTGCTCTCTCCATCCCTCCCTTGTACCTGAGAACCCAGAACTGGACACAGAACTCCACTGGTGCTCAGCAGAAAGGACGAGCCTCCAGGTTTCAGGCAGAGACAATTCCGAGGGGTTATCAGTGTTACCAGTGTTCTCAGAAAAGCATCAGTGTTTGGGAATTTGATCTATGCTGAGCCAAACCCTCTGTTCTGCACCTGCTTCCTACTCTCCTTAAATTCCATGAAATCACAGAATATCCTGAGCTGACAGGGACCCATCCCAACCAAGCCCTGTCCCAGCACAGAGCTCCCACCAATCCCAGCCTGGGCAGCCCTGGCAGCTCCTGGAGGGTGGGTAGGCCCTGGCACAGGGTGCCCAGAGAATTCACATGACTGGGAAATTATTATGTATCATAATTACAACATATTCTATATTCATGTTTTTGTATCGTATACTCTAATATAAATTCACAATATATAATAAAAATAAATTACAGTTGTTTTATTCCTTCCATTTTATTTTTATTTCCGTATTATTAAATTTTTCTTCTTTTTCTCATTCTCATTTCTAACTATTCTTTGCTATTCTACTTCTTCTTTCCTATTCTAACTATTCTTCTCTGCTTCTTCTATGTGTTTCTAAATTCTTATTCCTATTCTTCTCTTCTACGAATTCTTAAATACTTATGACTATTTTTCTCTTTTTAAATCCATATGACTATCCTTCTTATATGAATTTTGAAATTATTCTTCTTTGTCTTCTCCGTATTCAGTCTTCATCATCATCGTCTTCATCTGCATTGTTGTCATCATCTTCTTCTCTTTTGTCTTTCTTCTTCTTCATTGTCTTGGTCTTCATCTGCTTTGTTGTCATTGTCGTCTTCATCTTTGTCTTCGTCTTTGTCTTCATTTTCTTCTCCATCTTCCTGGACTGACCTGAGCAGCTGCTGCTCCAACACTAGAGAAAGCACAGCCAGAGACTCCATCCGAGCTGCTTCGTGTGCCGGGACAGGAGGTCAGTGCCAGAGAGCCCCCAGGGCTGTGCCTCTGCTGCACGGAACTGCTCCTCATTGCCTTCAGTCCTCGGGCTGTGGCCTCAGGCAGGGACAGCAGAACAGCCCCCGCAGCGCCCGCAGCGCCCGCCTGAAGCAGGAGGGACGTTTGCTGGGGTTAGCTGGCTGCCCATGGAGGGCCTGGGCGGGAGAAGCTGCGTGCCCCACGGGGGCTTGGCCTTCCAGGGAGGCAGACGAGGGACTGCACGGCTCCGGCTCCTGCTCCTCAACCCAGGCCTCACGAGGGACAGGCAATGGGAGCCCCTCGGCCACAAAATTCCTCCATCGCTGCCCTGCTTTATTTTCTTCCGGGGGCAGCTCCAGGATGCTCACCTCATCCCACTCATCCTCATCTGAGGGCAAGGGCTCGGTCCGGATGTCATCATCACTCTCGTCTTCACTGTTGTCCATGACCTCACTGTCACCTTCACTATCATCCGTGACGTAACTGTCATCGCTGCCCCATCGGGCTATCTCTTGGCTGTCACTGTCCTCCCACTCCTTCACCTCTTGGTGTATCCCTCCATCTTCTTCCCACTGGTGCAGCTGCTGGACTCTGATAATTTCTTTCCGTTGGTGCAGCTCTTCATGGGTGTCATCGGTGCACGGGCAAACCTCTCGAACTCGCACACACACCTTGAATTGGTAGAGTTCTTGGCTCCTCCTGGCTTCCCACCACCAAATTTTTTGGACTGTCAGAGCACGCGGTTCGTACTCCTCTGTGACAGTCATGTCTTCCCACTGGAAAAGCTCTCGCTCCATTTCGGCAAAGGCCCTCTCCTCCTCCTCAGTGACAGTGGCAGGGCTGACCGGCCCACTGCCCTTGATCACTGCCCGCTGGGGGCTTCCAGCCAGCTGGGCAAGGGACTGGGAGTTGGAGTTGCCTTTGTCCTTCTCGCTGTCAGGGTCTGTCGCTATCGGAGTCCAGCGCAGACGGATCCTGGGAGCTGCTTCCTCTTCACAGAGCGGCGCTCCTGGGACTGAGCACTCCAGGGCTCTGCGCCCCTTAAATACCCTCAGTGAAGGGTGGGGCTCCCTGATGTCACAAGGGTCTCTGGCCACCACCGTGTCCCACATCACAAAGGGCCATGACACGAAGCGCCCGTGTCACCAAGGGCCACCCCCGACACCCCATGAGCAGTGGAGCAGCCAGGAACTGGCTCGGAGCAGCCCCGGCCTTGTGGCCCCTGCTGTGTCCAGAGCCCTGAGAGGCTTTGGCCACGCTCGCACACGGCAGCCCCAGCCCCGGCCTGCAGAGCCCTGGGTTTGCAGGCTGCGCTGCCCAGGGCACGAGCAATCGGCCCCAGGCCATGCCAGGGCCTTGTGGGCAGCGGCTCCGCGTGCCGCGGGAGCCCGGGGAGCAGGGCTGGCCCTCAGGGCTCTGCCCGGGCCCCGGGGCTCGTCCCTGCCTTTAGCAGCGACAGCCGCGGGCAGCGAGCGCAGCCTCGGCGCCTTTGCAGGGCACGGGGAGCTGAGCGGGGCAGGGGCACCACACAAGGCCGGGGCTGTGCACGGGCACCCGGCCGAGCTGCACCGGGGGCACCGCGAGAGCCTCCAGCGCTTCCCCGAGCCCAGGGGCGGCTGCTGCACCCGGCCCGGCCCAACGCCCGAGCATCACAGCCGCTCTCGCAGGTGTCCCCTGGGCTCTCCGGCGCTACGGGCACAGAGCCCGGGGCCGGGGCTCGGGCTCCTGCTGCCAGCAGGGCGCTGCCGAGGGCTCCCCGGGGGGCCGGGCCCGGGCGCTGAGGAGCGCGCCGCCATTGCTGCCGCCCTCAGGGGCTCTGAAGGGAGCGCGGCTCCGCCAGCCCCGCTCCGCCCGCACGGGCAGCACAAACATGAAGCACAAACACAGACGGCGCTGAAATGGTGTCCGTGCCCTTCCAAATGCACTCGCAGAGCTTCCCCAAGGCCTGGGCTCGGCTGCGTCAGCATCGGCAAAACCCTGTGCAGATACCGGGCGGGGCAAGAAGCACACACGGGGTTCGGTCTCTTTGGCTGAAAGAAAAGGAGTGTTTCAGCTCCCTTGGGGAAGAAAACCACTTTCAATGGCGCAGCCCCCTCACCCACCTCATGGCACCACTGCCAGTCACCAGCCTGCACCTCGTGCTGCTCTTTGAGTCTGGCATTTCAGCCAGTTTTTTTCCACCCACCTGTACTGCACTTTATCATTTTTTCAAGTTATGGGAGACAGTGGCAAAAGCTTTGCTGAAGTCAACATAAACAACATTATTGAAAAAACATTCACTCCACCCAGTCAGTGATTTTATGGTAGAAGACTAACAGATGGTTCATACATCACTTCCCTTTCCTAAGTTGACACTGACTACTCCCAGCCCTCTTCTTGTCCTTTGTATGTTTGGAAATGGTCTCCAGGAGGTAAACATGTGGCTTCATTTCCCCAAATTCTCCTTTTCCCTCTTGAAAAGATGATCAACTTTTGCTTTCTGCTACTCCCTGGGAGCCTCCTTCAAGACTCTTTCTGAGAAAATATTTTTTGTGTCTCATTTCAGTTTCCTCAGACATTTTCTTCTGGATGAGGTATTATAATAGATCTGTCTACAGTACCTTTGTGATGTATGAATGAAAATAACACTTGTTTTTCAGATATCAGGCTGGGTTGTAGGATGTTAGAGAGAGGAGAGAATGCTTTAGAATGCTTTGTACTGTGGAAGCAGCTGTGACCTAGAGTTACTGAATGACATCTCACAGAATAAAATAGGTCTTCCAAAGCCAAAACACTGCAAGTTATCTATACTTTTGTCTTCAAAACAAAACATAGACTAGGCATTCATGTGAGCTCAAGGATAAATTAAGCCATGTAAGAAATAAATATTCAAGCAATTCTAACACACATCATCACACAGCCATGATTAACTAAAACGCCACCTATGAGATTAAAATTAACACATATACAACCTGGCAGCTACAATTTTAAAAATGACCATATATTATATAAATAAAGCATTCACCTTCCTGTGGAGAACTATTAGAGCACTGTTTTTTCAGAGATGCCTGAATTTACATGGTTTGTCCTGTGCCCATTTTTCAATGTTTTTCCTATTTATTCTTTTTATTTCCTGATCAAACGTGTGTTTCTTCAAGCTTTGCTTAGTCACACCATTGTTACCACTTGCATGGAAGCAATCTAACACATTACAGGCTGTACAGCTTTTCTCTCTGCACACAAGGTTTTGTGCACCCAGCAGAGAGGAGCTTGCAAGGCATCACACCACTGAACACAACTTTGGTTTTGTGCTAGCATAACTATGGTTTCTGCAGCGTACAAAAATGCTTCATTAACATTTCAAACAATGTAATTTGATGCTTTAGCTGCATTTCCTGTAATGATCTGTACAGTGCAGTTAGCTTACTATGCATTCATCATAAAGAAGCTTTTCCAGATACCCTGTAGGTATCCTTTTCACTTTACCAAATGCTAGAGAAACTGTTCAACCACTCCTTTCCTGTTGTCTCATCTGCTAACAGTTGAATTCAAAACCAAAAGTTAATGCTAATATTTTATAAAAAAAAACACAGTCACAGAATTCAAACCTTGAGCTCCTTTCTTCCAAGAGAGGCAGGGGGTTAATTATATCTAAGAGCAGGTACATATAGCTAAGAGGCATAGTTTTAAATTCCTTGGACAGGAGGAAAAAGAAAGATGCAAAAGGAGAGGGGAGAAAAAAAGGAAAAAAAAGGAAAATACTACAAATAAAAATGTGCTATATATGGTAAACAACCAAAGTGGAATTTCCTAAAATGGTACCTATTTGCAAGCTTCTGTCAACATAACTGAAGCAGGAAGACTAGGAGGTGGAACAGCAATTGAACCAGCAGAAGCCCTTACCCCTGACTTAAAGTAGCAGAACTGGTTTAGCTGATTGAGCTTTCACAGGCAAAGCCTGTGTTTGCTGTGCAAGGCTTTACTCGATGGCCCTGAAGCAAAGCTCTACTGCAGAGTTGCTGCACAGCAGAAGCTCCCTGGCAATACTTCCCACTAACACCCCTATAACCATGAGAGAGTGTAAGAGCAGGAGGTACAAGTTCTTACCACAAGTGAGGCTGCTCATCCATAATGTTCACAAAGAACAATTTGGTTTTGTATTATCTTATGCTTTTTGCTCCTCATCAAACCACACGCTTCAGAAAAAAAAAAAAAAAAATTCAAGTGGCCACTGTTAACATCAAAAAAATCAAGGAGCTCTCTTAGTGCTTCCAAAGGATCTTCACCCGACAATTCTGTTAGTGTAATTTTTTTGCACACCTAGAAAAGCACTTGTAGTTAATCACTCTGTATTGTCACTGAATCATTACATCTGACACCTTTTCACAAGTGCTGTTTATATGCATTTCCCTGACAGCAGTAGGAGGAATACAAAATCTTACTACTTTGAGATGAAAGTTCAGTAAAAGGGTAGTATCACTGTAATGGTAGCACAATATAAAAAATGCCATTTCAAGTTCACCTCTCCCCCTGCTACTCCACATTATGCTCCAGTGATGCAAACTTCCCTTTTCTCTCAAGCAGTCTGACTAGCTAATATTATTTGGCTTTAACTAAAAACAATTGCCTGTAGCCAGTATTTATCTTTAATTTCATTGCTTGTTGCCAAATCTGATGAGGGGATACTGAGTGTGGGAGCCTAGTCAATTTTTCCAACAACACAGTCTAGTAAGAGATAGTAATTTAGCCTCTCCCTGTAAATCCTGTTTTCACTTTATGAATGTCTGAAAACATCAGTAGAAAACAAATACATCTGTTAGCACTCATTAGCAAATGCTGGTATTGCTGGTTGTCAAAACTCAAATCCTATCTCCATGTCTGTCCTTCCAGGTACATTCTTCAGTGGTAGGACTTGAGAATCTCATTTTAGTACAGACAGGCTCAAAAGTGTGACTGAGGAAGCCTCCACTAATACAGCAGTCTTCAAATAAAAACCTCTCTCTAACTCAGCTGTAATTAATATTTTCTCTCATTCTGTACAGTGCTCAGTGTCATGGGACTGTGATTTGACAGCAGCAGGACACAGTTCAGGGATTGGAGAGGCAGGTTACCAACACATTACAAGTAACTCCAGGCATAGCAAGGAAGCCCTGAAGGAGTTCTTCAGCCCTGGAACTTGTATACCCAGTTTCAGCTTCATGAGAAAACAAAACCCAAACAGAAGCTGTGGGGTGGGAAAGTGGGAAGAGAAGGGCAGCTTCTAATGAAAACAGGTGAGCCTTAAAGAAAACTTACCAGGAGAACAGTATACTTAACTTAAAGAGACCAAAAACTACCCTTTTCTAAATATCTGAGTATTCAAGGAAACAATGCAATGCTAAAAATCCCAGAAAAAAGAAATGGGGTCAATATTACAATGTCACTGCAAGTGTCACTGGGACTCAGAAGGGTGAGTAACACATGTTACTTCCTTGTGCAAATTCCAGTACAGAAAATAAATCATCCTTATACAATTGCTTAGTGGAGTTTAAAAGGTTGAATAATGAATACCAAAGGATAAATTTCATTTCTTTATTTTGTAAAATAAAACTCCCCTAAAAAAAAATTTCCTATGCTTTAACTTGTGTGTTATGGTTTTAGACCCAGTGTTTATGTCTGCATACAACACACAAACATCATGCATGCCTACTGAATGGACACATATATATATGGATTTCTGAAAACACCTGGAAAGGGATTACAGTTTGAGAAAGAGCTTTATTTTACAGTTTAATGAGTCTTTCTTCTCCCTCCACTTACTTAACATTTTCCTCTAATGTCCACCAGTTTGACTAATCCCTAAAAAAAATTCACATTGAATGGCAGGCTGCAGAAGTTGAAACAACCTAGTAAAAACACAATACAGAAAATAGAAAGTTTTCTGTGCAGAACCACAGAGCAATTAAGAATTATGAAATGCAGTGCTCAGTCCCACAAGCACTGTTGTATCCTCCTTGTCATTCTATCAGCTTCAGTGAACCACTGAAAAGTTTCAAAGTACATATTTTTGTCTTCTACAGGGAAAAATCCAGTGGTGTCTCACAGTACGATAACTCAAATCCTACTTACTTATAGGATTTTACTTTGACTTTAGCATTCTGTGCTTTCACAAAACATCAGCAATAAACCAGATTTTGCTTTTGAATTAACTATCAGTAATTGTGACAATCTGTTCATGAGAGCTACTAATGCCAACGTTGTGGATTCAATCCCCATATGAGCCATTCACTGAAGAGTTGGACTTCATGATCCTGGTGGGTCCCTTCCAGTTTGGAATATTCTGTGATTGTGTAATCTGTGAACTCAAATTCACAACCATAGGCCTTCAGGTTCTCTCAGTTTAAAAGGACAGACTCGAAGTAAGGTAAATACAGCAAGTACACCACATAGCATTACAAATAACTGAAGGTTGCAAAATCCATAAGTTTTGCAGGAACAAATGTAAAAACCTGAGCATGTGTCCTTCCATACCCACACAACACAACATTCCAGGTAGTTCTACTTACAAGTGGTTTGTTTCAGGAAATAGATTATATAGCAACTATTCAACAAAGTTTTAAAATTAGACTTCTCTAAAACAAAAGAGAATTTTAAAAATTCTTGAAATCTACATTGAGACAGGTATGCAGATTTTTGGTGGGTGAATTTCAGCTGTTTTTTATGCAAGATAGATAATGTGGTAGCTCTAAATTACAGGCATTTTTCCATCCCTATTTCTCTAATTCAATTCTGGAAGGAGAATAATTCAGCTCAACTTAGAGGGACTTTTAAAGGAGGACCAGATTGCATTTTGATAGCACAATAAAATTGAGCCATGGCACATTGGGGAAGCATAAAGGAAACACGAAGGTCTGCATCCTACTTTCTTCTACCTCTGATTATGCATTCATTGGGCCAGTGACTGGGCAATGCTGATGACAGTGTAAGAGCCATGTCTCTGCAGTGCCATGCACTAGGACAGGCAGTCTGCTCACCTGCTGGCAAGGTCCTGGACCACCATTGTAAGGAAGCTTGGGGTGAGGGAACAAAAATTTAAAGCTCCTTCAAGCAATCAAAAAGCTGATAAACACAGGTGACAAAAACAAAGCTGAATGATGTAATGCTCTTGGCTCCAGGTAGGAAGTGAATAATTTTCAGCCAAAAAAGATTAAAAGATATTTTGATTTCGTTTGTGTTATCAATTAATAGGCAAATACTGACAGATAAATCAGGCAGCCTAAACACACCAAAGCATGTTTAAAAGGAAACTAAGGCTTAGCTAAGCTGGTTGTAAGGAACCAGCCAAAATAATGGCGGTAGCTTGTAACATGAAGCAGTCACAAAATTAGGAAAGAAGTTTCTGTTTCAGAGACAGTATCTGTTGGAAGGGTGTTTTTAATCAGGGCTTTTGATAATACTGGCCTATTGTCTCTGGGAGGGCAAATGCAAGCCCTCTGGAAGAACAAGTACTGACTCAATCTTTCAAAAGGTGCAATGAGTCCTCATCGAGCGGGAAATGGACAAATTAAGGTTTTGTGAAGCACCAGATACATACACTCAACACCTTGCAAATTCTTGAATGGCTTATGATGCATTTATTTCTCTCAATATTCCCATTAAATTAAAAAAAAAAAAAATCATTTAAAGCAAAAGTTATCACCACCTTCTGTAAAACTGAAAGGTTTGCCTTGTTCCTTCTCCCTGGGAGGGAAGTAGCAATGTTGTTTTTTAAAACGTATGCTCTACTTCTTTTCCCTCCATCCCTCACCACCTCCCATCAGGACCACTGGCACTAAGTATCCATTACTGAAGAAGTCTGAAGTCAGAGCGAGTAAATAACCCATCCTATTACATGATAGTCATTTACCTGCATCTTTGACTTTTTCCATGGTAACTGAATAACTAGAGTGTCTATATATAAACAATGATATATTTCATATGGCTGTAACAAAGCCAAAAATTGAGGCTTTAGAGGCTCACATACACTAGGCTCTTTCCAGCTCTGAAGAGAACAACATGTTCTTTGCTCATAAACCTAAACTGCTCTAATATATTCTGTCATGTTATAATTTTATTTTTTACTAACAGTGCCAGTGAAATTCTAGTAGAGTACATAATTAGGTGACAGCAGGAAATGGCAGACCCTTTAAGTACTGTCTTCACCACCAGCTTCCCAAACAGTTCCCAAAAGATTCTAGGAGGAAATTGCAGTACTTACAGGAACAGAATACAAAAATACCTAATTAGTCAAATACTACTTCCAATAGCAAATAATGCAAGTAGTTTGTCATTCCAGTAGATATTCACTGTATAAAAACATGAGAACTGTTACATGGTCTACATGATACTTCAAAAAAACCCAGCACTTCTGTACATAGAAGTAAGCCCTAAATACAACAACAAAAAAACAAAGAAATTAAAAATCAACACCACTAAACCAACCCCACATATGCACACATATTTACTGTAAATAAATTACAGTGTTTGATCAGAACTAATGAGTAACACTAAGTCATGGCAGCAGCAATTTCAGATAGCCTTTCCCCGCCCCAACATGTCCCTGTTGCTCTCATCTTCTTACTTACTGTTAACACTTGAGTAATAAAAACTTAAAGGCAATCAATAGATGTCTGAATACAGGCTGTATTATTCTATGTAAATGGACTATTTGGCAGACTAAGGCTGAAGCACAACCTTTCACCTTTATGATTATTAAACATTGTAGGTACTCCACAGGCTTTCAGAATACTGCTTCCCTTATAGGCTTTTTTGCAAACAAGCATTAGAACCATTAAAATCAGAAAATACTGCCTAAACTTCAGGGAATCCATCTGAGGGTTTCATAATTAAAGTGCAAAGGAGATGGAAGTATTGACAAGTATTCTCACGTTCGCTTCAAACAGGAGTGAGACTAACTGCAACTTAATTTCTAGGAGCTTGTGTTTTAAGAATTTTAATGAGGTTTTTGGTCCTGTCAGGAAAAAATCAGATACACAGCTGTACTCTCTTCAAATCCAAAACTGTAGAAATATGTTTTGCAAGACATTTGTATGCAAATACTGCTAAGAACCTCTACAGATTCTACCTACAGAGAAGAGTTTCTCACAGCAGCCTCCTCCAACAATAAAACAATTGCCAGGCCAAGTGTGAAAATGAATCAGACCAAAATACATGGATTGCTAACATATCCACCCACACAAAATCTACAGAGAAAATAAAAACATCCGGAGCTTGTAAGGTTGCCAGAGGGGGTGAAAAAAAAAGAAAACTGATTTCAGAGAAGACACAGTAGAGGTTTAGGACACCTTCTCTTTGCCCCACAAGCTTTTAGGACTAGGTTGGAGAAATGCTGTGAACCATCTAATCCTGCCAATTCTATAAATTCTTATGACTACTTCAAGAGGCTACTGCCAAAACCACATTGAATTCTTTGTAAAACACACACTTCAAATAATAACTAAGTTCTGAATAAATTAAAGTTACTTTAAAGAATTATTATATTATAGCTCTAAAGAAATTATGTATTTGAAAAGATGACTCTTAGATGGCACATTGGGCTCTTGTTTCAATCTCTGATCAGATTCTCCTTATGACTTGGAACTTCAAGAAGGGAAGAAAGAAAAAAAATGTATTTATTTCCCTTTTAGCCCAAATTTGGGTTTTCATAACTTCCAGTTTAAAATATGCTGTTGTTTAAATTGTAATAGTCTTCTGAGGTTTTCTTAAGACTACAAAAACCAACCTGGGCAAGAAGAAGAAATATCTGAGTCTTCTTTGTATATAAATTGATACTACCTACATTAACTCTATTAGTAAGCAGCATTATGTGTATTTAAATAAGAATGGTTTTAGATCTCAGCAACTACATTGCATAAAGAATGCAAAACAATAGATTTTTTTTTTTCAAATTAATAAATGACATAAAAATCACAGAATGGTTAGAGGATGGAAAGGACCTTAAAGATAATTTAGGTCAAATCCCCCTGCCATGGGAGGAGCTGGATCCATAGCAGAAATTCTATCAGTCCTATCAGTATATAATTACAAATAAGCCACTGTCTTTTCAGAAGGTTACTTTTTACAATATAATGTACTAATCACTAACAAGGAGTAAACACTTTAACACTGAAGCTTCACATTCCTGTGTGCTCATTACACAACTGCTGCACGTACTCTTACTTTCACATATTTCCTGAAATGTTTACAGGCTAATTCCCACAAAACATCCCACAGCCCCAAACCACCACCATTTTTCCTCTTTTCCACACCCCCACACTCCCTGAGTAACCCCCCCGAAAAAGCCTGCCATCAAAACACATCCACCAAATGGCCAGCACAGGACAGCCAAACCCACGCTTGCTCCCATGACGGACATACAGGATCCATGCTGCTGCCTGCAGTGAGCATGGCATGCTTCCACCGCCTGGGAACAGCTCCAGCTCCCTCTGACAGGGAAAGGGAAAGAGCCTCCTTCACTGCCAGGGAGTTCCAAATCACTTCCAGGCCAAACACACAGGGCAGCTGCCTCACTGGAGCTCCCTCAGCTCCTCTGAATGCAGATGAACAGGTTGAGGTGTGACATCCTTTGCAATCACACCTTGGGCACCCAGGACAGCCCAGAGTGCTGTCATTGCTCTGTGCTCAATTCCCCTGCAGGAGTGACACAGCCAAGTCACAGACTACTGACTGGCACAAGACTATCTTGGTCAGTCTGTGTCTTTGTGAGAAGATGGGCTGGAAGAGGAAGGAAGGCTTTGTTTTACTAGTTTAGCTTTCACCATTACATGAGTAATAACAACAGCAATAACAAATAATTACAGCCTGTGATGTTACATTTCTCCTCGCAGAATCTTGATTGCTGTTGACAGGAACAAAATCTCAGAGACAACATGTTCACATGATTATATTCTCTTGCATTTCACCATAAGTTGTGGGGGTCCAGGATGTCCCTCTGGACCTTTTGTGGGTGCGAAAACCCCCCTGCCAAACCTTTTTGGGACCCCCGAGTGAGGCCAGGGGTGTCAGGGGGCTGGATCCTGCCCCTTGGGAAAATCTGCCTCCTCTCAGAGAAGAGATGCAAACGTTTCGAGAAACTAGAGTGTGAATTAGATAGTTAGCATGTAGAAAAAGTAGTTTTTGGGATTGTTTATATTATCAGCCACGAGGCCAAGATGGAGGAAATGGGGTGTGGTGCACTTTTTTCTTCTTCTTCTTCACATTCTCCATCTTGGAGGAGATACTGCGAGTCACAGATTGGTTGGGGACAAAACTAGACATAGTAATAAGATTCTGTAGTATTGGAAAGTAATTGTAAACATAGAGTACGTAATTTAGAGTATAAAAGATAAGTCCGACCCTCTGTGGACAAGGCTTTCATCCTGCACTCGGTGGTGAGCAGACCTCTGCGCGCAGTAAAGAACTTTATAGATAACAATTAATAAACAAACCTTGAGTTCGGACGACTGTCTCCTGCAATCTCTCTTCGGCGGCTTCAAGAATTCGCTAGACCCCAAACCACCCACCTGTGGCCATCTGAGGGGTCTCAGGCATAAGAAGACCCTCAGACATGTCAATAAGTATAACACATTTAATAGCCATGCCCAAAACTTGGAATAAGAAGCTATTACTCCTGACTCTCATTCAGTTAGGTTCCCACAATCAGAAACAATTCCTGAAAACAAATATCTGGTAAGATTTCAAAAAACAACAAAAGAAAAAGCTCATTAATTGAGTTGCAAATTCCTGCCAAGGTGTAAAACAAAACAAACTAACAAACACACCAAATCAAAAGTACTCCAGCATAACAATTCACTGACCCATAAAGTAAGTTATCTTTTCAGGTACAGACAGAAATAATTTCCCTGGTATGCATATAACTTCAGTGTCTCTGCTGATGCTACAACTTTCCCAGAATCACAGAATGTTTTGAGTTGGAAGGGACCCACAAGGATGAAGTCCAACTTTAAGTGAGTGGCCACTCACTCAAGTGTATGTGGACTGAACCCACGACAAGTGGCTACTGAGGCAAAGCTGACCCCAACATGGCTAAATTGATAGTACTCGGACTGCTGAGGAGAGCAGTGAAGGTCCTAAGAACCTACAAACCCCAGAGCAAAGGCAGAAAGTCACAGAGGTGCCAGATATGGCAAAAGGCTATGGCAAAGCAGCAGGGAAGGACAACAGGAGTTGGTCAGGTCTCTGCCCTGTCAGGTACCAAGCAGCAGCTGGGGAAGCAGAAAACACTGCAGGAACCAAAGTACTCTCAGACACCGGAAATACTCTCTTTTCCTGCGCAGGAGCCAAACTTCACCTGCAAATGGCTCCTGCATGTGCACAGGACCTTTTTATGTTTTATGAAAAGTTTTATGAAAGCATGAACAGAGATAGGGAGGGGTGTGTAACAAGCATAAGGGTCTCAGCAAGAAATCACTCACAGTCCCCCTGCAACCTCTGGCTGGTTGTGATAAATACAAATAAACCATACAGAGAAGAAAATTAAATGACAAGCAACAGACAACAACCTGGACCATGTACCTATGATTCAGCATGAACATTTTTGACATCCTACAACTAATGTGCAATACTTAAAAGACTCTATCCTGCTTGCATAACAAGAAATCCAGATGGCTTTTCTGACCCAAGGCAGAAGTAGAGTTGCACAAATACCTACCCCATCTCACTGGTTCTAAAACACAAGCTGTACACCAGAAAAACAACTACACTACATTTCTTGCTTAAGACAAATTTACCTCTCCAATTCTGCTAGTAATATTGGCAAGTCCTCTGGAGTACAGAGAAGCTTTCAGGTTGTTACGTGCAGCAGATTCAGTTTACCAGTATAACACTATTTAATCCCACACAGAATTGACTTTGAAAATTAAAGCCAGCTCTGCACTGGTTTCCTGCTTTCTACATCTTTGTCTGCTATCAGCAAAATCTCAGATGCCATCACACTTACAAACACAGTTTTACACTGCAGAGCACGGATTTCAAATTGAAGTTTTCAAGCTAGAAAGACATCGAAACCCAACTTTGTATCACATAAATGAACAACACTGCAATCACACCTGATACCCCTCTTTGTCAGCTGCACAACTGAGAATTAAAACAGACACTGGGAACAGTACATAATTCTCCATTCGCATTCTATTTCTCTGCCTGAAAAATTGGAAGAAAACAGAAGACGACAGCCAGATACACTTTCATACATTTCTTACGACACATTCAGCACCATTATTTCTAACAAAAAAAGGTATCTTCAAGAGTTGACAGAGGTAAGTTAGATCTTAAAGAGAGACTAAAGATTTTTCTCATATTTAAACAAACTTCTTCCTCAAGATCTTCCGAGTCGCCATAGCCGCAGACTACTAGGCAATGAAAAAAGAAACAGAAAAC
This sequence comes from Muscicapa striata striata, assembly GCA_030060385.1. Lineage (NCBI taxonomy): Eukaryota > Metazoa > Chordata > Aves > Passeriformes > Muscicapidae > Muscicapa > Muscicapa striata. The sequence continues at coordinate 5,429,036 of JAREIS010000031.1, forward strand.
AAATTTCAAATACCTTTTCTGTTGGGCCTTGCATATTGAATTTTAGAGCATAAGAAGGGTATGAATCCGTCTTTTTCGTCCCTATATGTATAAATATACAAAAAATTCAGAGCTGTTCTTTTGTAGATTCAAGAACAGGAAGCACCTCTGCTACAACATCGTGGAGAAAGTCCCTTGAAAAAAAGTAACTGCGTATGTACTTCACGTATATCATTGCTACCTCCCCTTTCCTCTTTCTGTCTCACATCTGTAGTCAGGCAACTCCTCTTCAATGGTCTCCTAATTTGTATCTATTCCAACAAATTTCCTTTTATTTACACTTTTACTACAGGCAACTCCAAAAGTCTTTTACACATTCATAACCTATTTCACAACTGGGGAAAAATAAAAATGAAAAATATGGGGGATTTATTTCTTTAGTAACATTACAAATCAATGTCTTTTCATAAACATTTCAATATATTGCATTTCCCTAGTTTTTCCATTTCTGATTTCTACTTCATTTCTTCCAAACTCAACTTCCAGAATCTGTGCAGAAATGGTAACAGAAACCATTCAGTACCCTTTACAGTGTCAATTCCATTATTTCATTTCAGCCCAAACATTCAACTTTTGAAAACCCCAACAGTTTATTTGGAACCTCAGCATTAATCTATTCAAACAAAAACAAAAATCACAGGAAGAGAAAGCTCTTCTCCATAAGAAATTATTCCTACCTCTCGAAGGTAGAACACAAAGGTACCTAGAGAATTTAATTTGTAGTTTTTAACCTTTGAATAACTTTCTCAACTACTCTTAGAACCAATTTTGATGGAATTTGGAGTCTCAAGTCCACTACTTGTCTGTAGCATCCCTTTTTGCCTGCTTCTCAATTACTTTGTTGACACACTTTGCCTATGGGACATGAACTGACTTCTGGTAAGCCCAACACTGCATTCACTTGTTAAAAAACTTCCATAATCAAGAGAAAGTCCACAATTACTTATAATCTTACTGGGCAGAGTGATTATGCTCAACAAGCTTTCTAATGGGACTGATGTTTTGACTATAGTTCTCCATACAGGAGAATTACAGAAGAAAAACAAGAAAATGAAGGTTTTCACTCAAGAGATTCATAAACTAACTCCACTTTAAGTAAGTGTGTATCTTCTACTCCATCTTACCTAGTTTAGAGAGAAAATGCTTGGCTAAGAAAAATATTTTTGACTTTAAATTCTTCCTCATTCTCAGCTTGAACACAATGTGGTTTCTAGTTGTTTAGAAAACAGCCCTGGATGTCGATTAAAAAAAGAAAAAGGCAGGAAGGAAAGAGCAGGGAGGGGTATTTCATGAGAAGAGAAAATCTAAATAACTTACTGTTGTTTTAGAACTTTCTATTGAGAAAAAGCTATTTATATTTCAATTATGTGACAGGATGCCACAGTTTGAAGTCATTATGGAAAGAAGAGGCCTTAAAATTAGGTACTAATGGTGTCAACCTGCGAATCTTTAGATTATTATATTCCCATACAGACATTCATAGGCTGCATTTGTTTAGAACACTAAATCCAACACCTCCTAAAATCAGCAGCAGATTTAAAACGCCAGCCAGGAAAAAGCCTAGAGGAAGTCTGCATTTGTTCCACAGTTCAGTTCACCAGAGTTCAAGCAGAAAAATATTACCAATACACAATGAATACCAAAACAGTTTCTTTCCCCTAGTTCAAAGTGTGTATTTTCAGAGATAAGCAAAAAACAGATTATTCATTGTCCTCCACCATGCCTTTTCATCTCATTGAGGCTCTGGCTTGCTCCTAATTTTTGCTGCCTGACACACAGAGAGCTGCTCTTTCTCCTTGCCAAAGGCAGGAGCAAGGATCAGGGTGTGTGTTCACCCCCACAGAAACACCTGAGGCTCCTGTGCCCACCCCCACACCCCCTGCTATGGGCTAGCTCAACTCACAACCACTTCCCCCAGATACCTCAACATATGCAGCACAACGGAAGGAAAATAAAATTACTTCATTATGTCCATATGTCTAAACACACAACAGGCTTACATTATTAGAAGAAGTTAAAAAAAAGGACACTTATACCCTTAGAAGAGGGAAAGTACCAAAGCTCTTTACTAAAAGGTTAACATATAATCTATTTATGTAATTTATTGTAGTTCTTGGTTTCTTTTCAATGGTGGAAAGCCAGGTTTATGGAGACTTATGGAAATTAACAGCCTAGGTCTGCAATGAAAAATTAGGGAGGCCCAGAGGTACTAATAGCTGGCTTGATATGTACAGACATATGTGTGCAAACCAGATAAAAATAGAATTTCTTTCTAAACCTGTGAATGGTCATCCTAAAACAAGGATTATTGCAAGTTATTTAAATGAATACAAAGTAATGGGGTTTTTTAAGTTTTTACAAGCAACTTTATAGAAAAATCTAATTATTCTCAATTAGTTTAGCCAAGAATAAAAAAAAAAACAAAAAAACAAAACAAGAAAACCAAAACAAAACAAAAACAAAACCCAAAAAACTTTTATAAAACCTAAGAAAACATTTCTGGAAAAGCAGAATCTGTTACAGAGAAGACAAAATATTTAAAATGCAATGGCCTATAAATTGTTCTAGAATAACTACTTTGTTCTCAGACCACAAAGTCAAATATTTTCACTGAACAGCAAACAAATGTAGGGGCAGCTTCTTTTATTTCCAGCTTGTCTTTGCAAAGAAAGCAATCTTTTCTTTGTAACATTGTCTCAATAGAACATTGCATTATATACATGCAGTATATTGTATATGTGCAATATATGTGTATACACAATACATGTGTATATGCAATATACTATGGTTTGGCATATAAGAGATGTTGTGATATAAAGGCTGATATTTTAGCCTGAACAGCATAGTACATTGAAGCTTATACACACAACACAAGAACAGTTCCACTTTGTACTCACTCTTACAAAGTTGTCAGGGAACAAACCTCTTCTGCCTTTGAGCTGTCCTTCCCACCAGCCTCCATCATCTTTCTTGATATTGGTGATTATGTCACCTACAGTGATTGTCAGCTCATCATCGTGTTGAGCTTTGTAGTCAAACTCCACTATCGCCTCCACTAAAAGAGAAACACACATATGCACCATTACTGACTACATTTAAGTTTTCCTGCCTTCCAAAGGCATTAAAAAAAAAAGACCAATGCAATCATATATTCTCAGTGAAAGTAATATATTTGGCTTAACCAAGAGAGTACATCAAAGCAGCAACATGCAATGGTAATATTCTGTGGGTAACTGCTACAGGAAAGGCCAAAGTGAAAAAACACACAAGTAAGCCCACTCATGGTTAAGGCAACAAGCATTTTTCTTTATTTTTTAAAGGAAATCAATTTGTGATGCTTCAGCAATATTTATTCTGGCAGCATTACAAAGTTTATTTTTATCTCTTGGACAGAGTTTTACCTTTTGTTCACAGGGCTTAAAAAGCATTTTATTTTATACAGAAATAAATATGGAAAGGTTCTCAAATTCATAAGCATCCCAAGTCACTGCAACTACCTTGCTAAATACATCATTATCAACCTAAAAAGTATTTTAAAATTTTTTTTTTTTTTTATCATGATGACTTTCATTGTTGTTTATATAGAAATGCAAAGCTTTGCTGCATGAACATGCCCACACAGGGTTTCAAAGAGAGATTTACTTTCACTTGTTATTATGCATCTAAGATTAAATACTTCTACTGCTCTGGATGTCTGTTGTCAGAGATGAATGATAAGTTTGCTGCCATTTTATGGTATGTCTGTCTTTTCCCAAGATGTCCCCCCATCCCTTGAATCCATACTCACAAAAGTCTCCATAGAGAATTACAGAAGTCATAAAGACAGAGAAACTCCTTCAGAGAATCAAATATAATACACTTAGGGTCGTCAAAATTGAAGTAATGGTTATATTTAGTGGTTCATCAAACATTTACTGGTCAGACTGGCAAGGTCTGTGACAGCCATATCTATAAACCTTATTCCTGTTTTCTTCAGTGGAAAAACTTGTCCCAAGACCTCCCACCAAACATTTAGCACTTCAAGAATCGAAACAGCAAAGTGAGAATGAGTAACAAACATCTGCTTTCTGCACAAATGCCTGTGCCATGTAAACCCTGTAAGCTCCAGCCTGCAAACAGGCAATACCAGCTCAAAGCAAAGCCAACCATTACACCACAGGCAGCAAAAAGGTTCTGCCTGAATAACAAACCCTGCATACTAAACTGAATTAAGTTGACAGGGAAGCAGAGTTACTTCTTTCCACCCCCAAAATGTCACACAGTCACAATGCTGAATACCTCCACCCCTCCTCCAGAGCCTGCAAGTCACAGCTAAAGCAGTGTTCTGACTTCTGGATGCATACCAGCCACGAAGTTTATGGCTTATAACATTTCTCTACTACTTCTTCTGTGAAGTCAAAACCATTGTAAAACTTGTTTACAAGGGCTGCTAAACCACATAATGAACAGCAAAAGAGAAAGAGTGGCACCACACATTATAAGCTGACATGCAAACAGAACTTATCAGTGAAACTTAGCTGAACTAGTGATGTGAATTCCCTCTCAGCCTGAATGACTCTAATTTTTCAGTTTTCTGTTCAAAGCAGGACCACCTCTGAGGTCAAACCAGGTTGCTCAAGGCTTTGCCCACATGGGTCTTGAAATTCTCCAACTTGCTCCTACAGAGACAGGCAAGACATGCAGGAGAATCTGCTCCACTGCTTGACAGGGAAAAAGATTCTCTGTACAGTCTACTGGAGCCTTTCTTGTATCAGTTTTCACCCATTGTTCTTGTTACCCCACCATGCATCTTCTTCTAACTCCATCTTCTTGATAATCTACTTGTAAGCTTTATAAGGCTGCTTTTAGGACCTCCCAATTTCTCTTCTCCAAGCCAGACAATCAGAGCTCCTCTAGATTCAGGTCCCTTAGAAAAAGTTTTGCTGAAGTCAACATAACAACCTTCACTCCACCAAGTCAGTGACCTTACAGTAGAAGACTAACAGATGGTTCAGACATGACTTCCCTTTCATAAATCCCCACAGATTACTCACAGCCATCTCCTTGTCCTTCATAACAAGGAAATTGCCTCCAGGTTTATTTTTTCCATCATCTTTCAACAGTTCACATGGGGCTGACCAGCCTGTAGTTTTTAGCATAATAAAAGAGGCTTCTTGCTCTTCCTGAAGACAGCAGGTACATTATTTTGGTTTTACCAAAAAACCCCAATAACAGTGACTTTTTGAAGACCATCAAAAGGGACTTCCCAATATCAGTTAGCTCCCTCAGCACATACCACACCAGGGCCATGGCTTTGCACGTGACCAGTTTGTTTAAATATTCCCTAACCTGATTCTCTTCCACTGAGGGAAGGTTTACCTTGTCCTGGACTTTCCTACTGGTTTCAGAGTCCTGAACAAGCCAAAGTCTTTCCTCTTCAAGTCCAGGCTTGCAGCCCTGCTTTCTGCCAATCCCCCCTCCCCTCTGGATCCTGAACTTTATCATCTCCCAGCCAGTGTCACCAAGGCTGCCCTCATCCTTCAGATCCCCAAACAGCTCTTTGCAGGTGTGAGATCCAGTAGACAACACGCTCCAGAAACCACCTGAACTGTTCACACCCAACCCAGCACACAAACAAGCTACAGTAGATATCAGGGTGACTGAATATGAGCTGTCCTGTCCTATCTTCACAATCCCAACAAAATCATAATTTTGAGGCTGCATGCAGACATGTAATTCCTCTTCTTTGCATTCCATGGTGTCTGCATGAGAACATGGACATTTCAGAGAGGCAACCAGCTGTGCTGGATTCCTAGAAAGAGTAGCAGAGTTCTCCCTGTAATTCTGAAAAGCACTTCCTTGTTTATATGGGTATGTTTGGGAAAGGCCCTCTTCAGTCCTGATTTTTTTGATTACAAGGTCCCCATTGTTTGCATCACATTTTGTTTGTCAACCTGGTCCACCAATTCCTCATAAGATAGTTAGCAGAGATGCTTTTGCCCTAGTCAGGTGAATCCCATCTTTTCCAAGCAATCCTCCAAAAGATCCTCATGATCACAAAACTAGAATTCTGTTGCTGACACCAACTATGCAACCAGCTTACCCACAGGATCTCTCCACTCATCCTAATGCACTTTGCTCTCACCCAAAGGATCAAGGAGAATCCACCCAGGCTCCCACATCCTTGATCATCACCCCAGAGCCATGCAGCCACAGCTGATAATTTCAATCCCTTCAGGTGGCATCACTGAAACCTCCATGGGAGAGCAGCAGGGAGCAGTAGCCTGAAGCCAGACTGCTTTGGCAGTATTACCAGTGTTCCAGATCCTGGCAGGCAACAAGGTCAGGTCAGCAGATAGGAACACTTGCAGCAGGGAATTTCCCTACTGTTACCACTTCCCACTTTCTCCTGGTGCTTCTGCATGGCTCAGATTTACCAGCTTGGGTGTTTTACTGGACTGAGCACCCAGACCCCCATCATGTACAAAAGCATTGAATCTGTTCTCTGATTGCAGATCTGGAGGTGGAGCAGGAGCCTTCCTCTGGCAGCAGAAGTTATAAACTTCAGGTTTTCAGGCTTGCCATTCTGGGAGTCTCTAAACCCACCCCAAGAGACACAGACTCCAGCTGCTCTTCACTCAGGAAAGTTGTGGGTTTGGGCTCTTGAAACCTCAGGGCCCTGAAGATGTGGCAAGTCCACCCTCCAGGTTCAGCCAACTAACAATTTTTTACACATATATATGAACTAGAGCCCCTAAAGTAGCATCAATATTATCTATAGATACACATATACACACACATACAGTTTACCCCAGACCAACCAGTGCATTTGGATCAGAAGCTGTATTTACACAATAGCTCTCCAAAGACTACTGGATTCAAGCAGTGGCATCAAGGTACACATATCAATGAAAATTTTTATCTCCACAGAACACAACAGTGCTGTGGCTCAGAAAAGACAAAATTTAGACTATTTAGCAGGGTATTTCCAGTTTCCAGGAAAGATCTTTTGAAAGCCAGGTCCTGTATCTTCATTTTTAAGCAGCCTGTTAGGATGTACTTGCTTTCAGGATTCAAAGCTTTTAGCATGTGTCAAGTAATTTCTCCTCCCTGCTTAGGAAGCTTTAAAATCCTATTTTGATTTTGCAATGAGTGCAATTACATACAGCTCTTCTCTTCCTAAGCAACTAGGAGGTGGGCAGAGAGCTGTGATGCAGCAGGGATTCGAGCTGGCTCCAACTATGTTTCTTCAAACACTCAACATTCAGACTGCAGCAAGACATAATGAAGGAAGACAGACAACTCTCCCACTCTAAGTCCCATATTTTTCAAGAGTTCTAGAATCTGTTGCTGTTCTTACAGTTTTCCCTTACAAAGGCTAAAAAAATATATGATTATTATCAGTTTTCTTATTAATTATGTTCTATCTCTCAAGCTGAGACATCAAAATGTGGAATGGGGTGGTTGACCTGGCTCTACAGTGGCTTGGCTAGGCTGGAGGCACTGGAGTTAACTCTCTGAAGTTTGTCTGGCTTGCACCAATTCACATACAGACAGCTGCAGCTGTTCAGTCACTTTTGTTTTACTGAAGGTTTGTTTAAACAAACAGAAAACCCCAACTCTTTACTGTTCAGGCTTTTCTCTGTCTATAAAAGTTTCCACTTATTAAAAAGCACATATAAATATTTTTAAAAGCTGCCTCCTCTCAGTGAATTTGATTACTGTAACATAAGTGTGTATAAGCTGTCAGAGACATATGAGTCACTAAAATAGGACCACACAATCAAGATGTTTATAAACTCTTCAAAGGAAACCAAAAGCACAGTTTGGAAAGAGAAATAAGAGTACACCTAACAAATGTGCAGAACTATGGCAAACTCATGGTAAGGTACTTCCCATATCACTCAAAAATCTTATTTATCACAGTTTGAAGAGTATGAAGTTTGAAGAGTGTATGACAGTCAAAAGTGTTCTACAATTTATAGATTCTTGCAGTTGCAGTTTTTAAATCAAACTCATTTTCTAAAGCATACTAAACCACAGCACCTCCTCAAACTGTTTTGAAAAATTCATTCTGCCAGTCAAACAATTTTTTTTGTTTCTTTTGAGGTGAAACTTAGTTTTCATGGAAGCAGATCTGAGTTGTGCTTCACATCTGTAAGTGCAACCCACCTGATTCCTGAAATGCTGTGCTAGATTTCTCCTCAGGAGCTGGACTAAAACTGGGTCCCAGTGAGTACAATGATTCATTATATGAGAAAACACTCCATGGACAGTGAGCTCAAACTAATTTTATTTGTTAACCAACAAAGACTGGTCTTAGCCCAGCTCTGCCAAGGTAAACAGATTGTTTCATTAACAGCCAAAACTCAAATCCCTTTTAAGCCAAAAGGGGGGAAAAAAAAAAAAAAAAAAAAAAAAAGAAAAAAAAAGGAAAAAAAAAAAGGAAAAAAAAAAGGAAAAAAAAAAAAAAAAAAAAAAAAAAAAAAAAAAAAAGGAAAAAAAAAGAAAAAAAAAAAAAAAAAAAAGAAAAAAAAAGAGAAGAAAAAAAAAAAAAAAAATTGGGACAGGCAGATCTGGTTTCTCCTTTTAGATTTTTTTTTTTTTTAATATTGCCTCATGATGTCTGAAAGTCAAACCTGCCCCAGCCTGCAAACTTTAGCTACTAGACTCCTTCTGTTAGTAAAAGCCATTCTGTACATTAAGAATGAAATCCAATATCAAAAGCCATTCAAGTTATTTTGATCTACAAGGAGAACATTTATTCTCATGCCAACAAAATCAGCTATTCCTAGTCTTATATTGCCATCAATCCAAATTGTAACATAAAAACTCATGAAATAGAATCAAAGCTAGTTATTAAGAGCTCTGCTGGAGACTGGCACAGTACAACTCATTACTGCAATGTCAGGGACAAAGATTTTTTTAATTTAATGCTTAGTGGTTTAGATTTAAAATACACAATTTGAATTGCTAATTATATGAACCAGGCATTGAAATGTAACCTGACAGCTGTATTGTTAAAAACACATTTGAGAAAAACCTGTGGATTAAAGGTTTAACTACCCTACCATTCATTCCCCAAATTAGTCTTCCACATGCAGGCAAAATGATTTTTGTTGATAATTTCAAATAATTTTCTTATTGTTTAGTTTGTTTCCTTGCCACATTTTAAATGTCAAATAAAATCTAATCTCTTAAACTAACCTAGTCAGAATTTCTTTAATAATGCTACCAATACTTGAAGACAGAAATGTCTCTGTTTATTCTATTTTCACTTATTGTACAGTGCCTTTCCAAGCAAGAAATAATAAAGAAAAGAAACAGAGATTTGCTACTGTGCAACAAAACTCCTGTTATTAAATCAGTTTCTTGTGAGACATCTGAAGAGTGTAGGCACAATGGAAATGTTATTAACCTCTTTGGCATTACTCCACCCAAGTAACAGCATCCATATGGCAACACCACCTTCTGCAGCAGTCTGGTCTCACACCCAAATGTAGACATTAAAGTGAGTAAATAAGTCAGACGTGGCAGTCAAGGAGTTAAGAGCTGTAAGTTCTATGTTTTTGCTTTTGTAAGTCATTCAGCTTCATGTGAAGGATAAACATGATCATTGCATTGGATTACCCAAGAAAACCAGAACAGAAACCAGACAGACTACCTGCAAATATTCTGCATTCAAGTCTTCAGTTAAAACTCAAATTACATTCCCTCAGAAGAGAGTGCATCACACTTTTGCATAAAGATAACATTTTAGGTTAAAAACCTGACCATTGAATTCCACCTGCCTGAGTTTCACAGATAAGGTCTTCTTCAAATGTGCTGTTCTGTCTAAGACACCTGGATACAAACTGGTGAGCCTAGCACACTTTCAGAGCTTATGGGAACATTTAAAAAAATCCCACATGATTTTTGCTCTATGACATGTTGCAATAAAACTCTTAGTGAAATATTAGGAGCCACCAGGAGAGAAAAAAATCAATACCTTTTTTTAGACCAAAGTATGACTGACTCACAATTTGAACTTAAATTAAAAAAAAGAAAACAACAAAACAAACACAACAACACACAAACCACACAAAAACATAAGGAAAAAAAACCCCCACCAAAATCCAAACTAGATTACATTCAATAATGCTTGTTTCCTAAACTAGACCTGGAGGTCCAGAAGGTCTGAAGATCAAATATGACCAGCAAGGCCACTGTTTCCTTCACTCAAAGAACACTGAGCAACTGGCAGGCAAATCACATGAAGGATGCTGTCATACAAATAGGATTGAGAGAAGGAAGACAAATTCATATAAAGTCTGATGTGGCTCTTCTACCAGAGAACAAAATAATCTATAGTTTATAAAGACTCAACTCTCTCAATGTCACTACACTTCATAATATGAGATGAAGAATGAGTCACTGAACAGGCCTTGGAGTCATCATTCTACCAAAATGGAAATGCCTCATAAAAAAACTTGATTAAATAACAATATACCACTAACTTTACAGCTTAAACATAAATTACAACTGGGATTTCTAAAAAAGCTTGAGCTATTAGTTTTGTAGCATGTCTGTGGCACAAAAAAAACCAAAACAAAACCCACCAAAAAAAACCCTTCAACATTTTGTATCTAGTTGATTGCAAACAAGTTTCATAATTTCCTTAAAAAACTAATTCCATAATTTGCACAATTTTTAACATTTTTCTTTTGCAACACTATCAGGAATAATACTCCCTGCTAGAAGTATTTGCAAGGACTCAACTTCATGAAAAAGAAAAGCTGTAGGGGAAGGAAAAAACAATATCAGAAGGAAAAGCAGTACTATTTAGTCGTCAAGATGTTAAATCTGTGCTACATGATAAACAGCAACTCCTCCAGTTAGACAACAGCCTTCAGTTTACATTATATTTTCCTATTTCCCCTTTGCAAGCAATGGGAGGGAGCTAAAGGTCATAATTCTAGAATAGCACCTTCAGTGCATCACTCCCCCAAGGAGCTGAGCAGCCACAGAAGAGGCCACCTAAATCACATTGCCCAGGCTCCTTTTCTTGTCACAGTCCCAAGTGTCCCCCAAATCCTCACCCAGTCTGCAGCCTGGGGACAGCACAGTGAGGAGTTAAGAGCTGCAAGTTCTATGTTTTTGCTTTTGTAAGTCATTCAGCTTCATGTGAAAGATAAACATGATCATTGCATTGGATTACCCAACACCTGGGGTAGGTGGGAAGCATTTGAGGGGAAGCCCACAATGTGAATTCACATGTACACACATAGGCACAGAAACAGAGGAGCTGTGCAGAGAACCCCAACCAAACACTAATCTGGAAGACAATGAACACTTGGCCTGGGGCTGTCCTGATGTGACTCTTCTTGGCAGCAGCAGAGCTGAAGCCACTCCAGCTGACAGAACACCTGAGCTCCAAGAAAAGAAGAGAACTAGTTTTCTGTTTTTCAGAAGTATGCTTGGTTCCAGTTTGTAAAACACACAACCATGCAGTTATCCCAGGAGGAGAAGAAATACTTTATATAGCAGCTAAGGCACTTGGTATGACCACAACCCATTGAAAAAAAAAAATCTCCCATTTATAGTCAGGTAAAGAACAACACAAAGTCAGTGTGTTTGTATTTTTTGTATTTATGGAGCGTTTCCACATAAAATACACATCCAATAGCAAGTCTGTAGTAAACAACTTCAGGTAGGTATTGCTAACAAACATTATGTCGAGATGGACTGGACTAGCATCACCACAAGTCCTTTATCAGAAAACTTTTCATGCCTTCTTTCAGTGTTCTTCTTTCTGACAACTATGACTCCTCTCATAGGCAGCTTCACACAGCACTGACTCCTTCTCTCCTCTCTGCATGACTGGCTGAACCCAAGCTGTCCCTTTTCCAGCCACCTAACCCTGTCTGTCCCCCACACAGCATCTCCTTACCTTATCTGTCCCTTACCTGCTCACAGCACAGCCAGCAGACCCCATCCCAAACTGCAGCAGAATCTTGGTATCAAGCTCTAACTGCAACTAGTTGCCAACTAACCCATTCTCTTATAACTCACCCAAACTCATTGGGCAGGCACAGATATTTCCACTCCTCAGTGATCAGTACAGCTGTAATTCATCAAGAGAGATTGCCCTCTACATTATCATTTCAAGCTGTCTTCCCATAATTATTGGTTTTCATTTTTTTCTTAAGCCTACCATAATAGTTGCCTCTAAGTGAATTTATTGTGTCACACCAGATCTCTGATACAAACTTTTTATGCAATATGCCAAAGCACATATGAACACCAGGAATCTTCATGCTCATGTACCAAGCAAGGAAAGATCACTGTGGTAGTTCTAGGTGGCAGCAGTTACATCTATATTCCCCCTTAGTACCACTTTGGATCCAACAATACATGTTAGAATTTATTGGGATGAGTCTCCTGAACTATTCAGAAAGACTGAGATTGCATAAATAAAATAATCTTTGGAATTCATGTGGCTGTCAGTCAGAGGAAGCACTTCTGTTCCGTGAAATAATTGATCTTTTCCTGTGGGCAAAATGGTCCTTCTGCCTTGGACAACAGACTACTCAAATCACATTGTTGCAATTTTACTGTAATCCATTGGTTCTATCAACCAGAGTGCCTCCCAACTACAGCAGATGCTCCCATTGTACAGCATGCACAAGCAAATCTACTTTAAATTCACACTGTCAAGTTTGCAGACAAGGTGCACTGTGTTAGCCTGTAACTATATAGTGCTTCTCAGAGGCAAAATTGTCTTGAGAGCTGTTCACCTTTGGAATTGTTCTTCCCCCCAGAAACTAATGCACAAAAGGACCCATTCAGAAAAAATGAAAGACATTAGATTCAGAGGAAAACATTTAACATCATCATCTTAACATGAGTTCCTGCCACCTGCAATATATATAAAAACAATTCAGAGTTCTGAAGAGTGTGAATTATTATACCCACTGCTGAGAAAAACAGAAAAGAAGAGTACTGTAACTTAAGATAAACAAAGACAAATAAGTCCCATTTGACAAACTATATATTCATACAAACTTATTAGTAATGCTTCTTTACTCTTGCAGTTTATAAATCTCATTCTCAGACAACTGAGAGGGTATAGGAAGGAAATGAGTTACTTCTTCAGAACAAAAAGGAGATAGATAACAGCTAAATACACCCAGAACTATTTCTACAATTAACACTTGGCTAAATTAATGAGAACTGCTACCAAATTAATGTATTACCATAAAAAGTAAGTAGGATAGAAAAGCTGATGCCATGAAAATAAGTGCTGTGTTAAATTACTCAGAAGTACCAGCCCAGTATTTAAGCCCCAAAGTTGCCTTGATAATACTTATAGATGCCAATGGATGGTACTGAGGTGGAAAGAGAAATGAATAAAAAATTGAAAAGACAAGGAACAACACCTTTTCATAGATGATGTAACATCATCTGGTCAGGAAGATGAGTAGAGGTTGTGGTCAACAAATGGTTCACAGTCTTCATATTATGTAATGCATAGCACTTGTTAAAACTGTGAGCTTCTAAACTGGCAGCATTCACCTTGTCTCATTGAAATCAGACTAGAAGCATGAATGTAATTATGAGGATGATCTCAGAGGAGCTTGGAGGATTTCACTAGATGCCTAAGCTGTTACTATCACCACACGTCTTTGCCAAAAGTAGCAACCCTTTTGCACAGGAGGAGGATGGAGAGAATACAACATACTCCTCTGCATCTTAGCCACATTTGCTTGAAATGATCCTAAAAATGGTGTTACATTAAGTAACCAGACTGGAAAGTGGTGCACAGATACATCCCGTTGAGGTATTCTTGCTTTTGGAAGTGGCAATTTCTGCAAGAAAAGATTGCTGGCAGCAGTATCCTGACATAGCCAAAATCCTCAGACTATGCTACAGCCCTTTTCTGTGGGATGCCAGCTGCAGACAAACACAGTGTCTTATAACAATTTCAAAGGTATAATGTTTTCCCTCAGTTCAATGGAATTCTATCATTTTTAAGACAGCAGTTGCAAAACATTTACCCCAGCAGCAACTTTTCTGATTCCACCTGTCAAATGCTAGGACTACAAACCACCATTGTGTTTTAACTGATGCATTATAAACAGTCACAAAAACGTGCACCATACAACAGCAAGAAGCTGGGCTGGATGGAGAAAAGAAATAATCAGCTTGTTTCTTTCTAGCCTCTTATGTAAATCCAAGCATTTCAAGCTACAAAACTTCACATACAGAGAAAGGTCAGGCCCAGTATGGAACTTCTCAGCAGTTTCATAATTAATAAGCCAAATTAAAGGACACAACTATTGTGGTTTCACGTACAACAGACTACTGGGCATTACAGGAGCTGTAACTTCTGTGTGTGTGTACTGGGGCTCACAGCCCTAAGTACAAGAGCTCAGATGATGGGAAATTTGCATTTCATCACTAGTGTCCAACACAACATTTACAGGCCAGCATCAAACAATCTCCACTAAACCTCAACACCACACTGAAAGAAAAGCCAACAACCACCTAAGGTATTAAAACCAACAAACTTCCTCAATTATGTGAGTACCAATGGAAGGTAGGGTGGGAATGTATGGAGAAAGAGCATATGTGATTAAAAGAACAGCTTTACCACTTATCAATGTAACATTTTCTTGATTAATAAAGAAATCTCATAAAACTGTTGCTCATGACCCTTAGCAATTTCTCTTTTAACATCAGGTTCTTTTATTCTCCTTCAAACTGTTGTAAGAACAATAGGACTGAAAAAAATGCTGTTTTAGAAATTATTGCATATATGAATTCACAAGTTGGGCAAATAAACTTTCCTATTAGATCAGATAACGTGTCATCTTCTGTGCATTAAAAAATTTTAAATTTCAATTTTAGATTTCAGGATGCAATTCTGGAGAAATAAGTTTTTGATGGTATCTTTAATGCCTCTGTTTTCTCAGCTCAAATCAGTTTCTGCAGGTAATGTTTTCTGGATGTCACAATAAATGGAATTCACAAACTAACACTTTTCTTTTTAAATGAGCAAAAATCTACATCAGAGGAAATCCACGTCAGAGCATTAGCTGCTCTGTTTCGTTTTAATGGTGCTTTTCAAAATCCCATGTGTCAATCATAGGCCTGGGCAATGAGGTACTTGCATTAAAACTTTTTAGTTTTATTTTCTCTTTGAAAAAGTCTCTTGATTTTGAACAAGGGAAAGTTTTTCAGAAAGCAGAGATTATGCTGCAAGCAGAGGACCCAGCTCTTTGAACAGGTATCTCTGGTAGCAGGTTAAAGGTCTCAAGAAGTCTCCTCCACCTGAAAACACACTCTCTTCCTTCCAAGGGATCCTCTTGAACTCTTATGATGAGAACAAAGCTCCAAAAAGGAGACACTACACAGAGCTCCTCCTTCGAAGAACAATCCTGAAAGCAAAACCTGATGCAAGCCAAAGAAGAACATCTGAAAGCTTATCCCTGACTTTCATTGTGAGCCAGAACAGCTTGTGACCTGATGACAGCATTGTTCCAAAAGGGAATCTGAGCCACTCTGTGCTGCTTGAATGGGAATGCTCAGCCGAGCTGCAAAGAGTGAAAGCACAAACAACAGGCAGCATTTAGACAGAAGAACCCATTGCTGCACTGAGGATGGGGGCAGAGGGGGAAAGCAGCAGGATGGAGCTTCGTGGAACCCAAGCAAACAGAGGCAACTGTTTTAAAAGCAGTTATTCTTCTGACAACCTCCTCCTCTCATCCACCCCCAGTAACCAGCACTGGTACTGTCGGAACAGAACAAAGTGTGTGGCCAAGGAATTAACTACACAACAGATTTTCCTCAAGGCAAGTAGAATTTCCTCAAGTGCTGGCTCAGAATCTTTCTACAGCACCCAGGAGGCAAAAGGCAGGTCCAACCATGAACCAAGAGAACTAGAGAGGACAGAAATAAGGTGGTCACTGAATGTTTTCCACCCTGAGCATTTCTTCCAAGCCTAAGGAGAAAGCTCTGCTTTTCTATCTAAGAAAATCGTTCCTCGACTCCATCCCCTTAAAGAATCTTCTAATGGCCTTCCCTGCTCTCGAGTTGTACAAGCTCTTAGCTAAGTTAAGGAAATCAGAAGTCAAAACTAACTACAGAGCGTCTGGAGGGGCAAAGAGTGTTTCTTACATTCAATTTCTCTGCCTACAAGGCTGCATTTACATCAGCTCCTTGGTTTTGGTTCAAGAGAGACACTGACAGACTTGAACAGACAGGAACTGAAATTCTACTTAAAATAGCAACATCCTGCTTTTAAGTTCTCCAAATTAAAAAAAACATTGGAACTTCAGTATTTGGATTTGCCAACTTCCACAACCTGTTTTACTCCACATACCAGAGTCACCACTCTTCCACCAGAAAATATTAAAAACGTGGCTGGCAAAACACAATGTGCAACACACACCTCAGCATTATCCCAGGGTACCAATTTCAAATCTGAAAAAACTCTGCAGATTAAAGCAATAGTCTCTAAAAGACAGTCAATCCCTTTCCTTCCTGACATCATATTTATGGGAATCCAGCCAAAGGTTTCTTCTGTCTCTAATTTCAAATAAAATGCATAAAGGATCACCTACAATTGTGCTGTATTCTACACCAGATTGCCTTCAGAGTTCTGTATATCTTTGCATCTTAATTTAGGGAATTTTGAGACTCTGTAAGTGAAATACATAAGAAAGCTTTCTAAAAAGAGAAGCAGTACATTTGAAAGAGAGGTCAAAGAGAAGAAAGATGAATTTGAAGGAAAAGCATATGATAAGATGGGATGACAGAGCATCAGGCATGTGAACAGACAAAAAAATGGCTGAAGAGCACCTTTCCTAAGAAACAGTTAAAAACCAGTAATGTAGATTTATTTTAAAAGGAAAAAAACCCCTTACCCCAACAATCAAAAACCACAACACATGAACACAAAGCAACAAAACAATGCAGATTATAAAGCGAAAGAAGGTACATGTCTTTCTGTAAGTGATGAGAAGAGGTGCAACTGTTTTCTGACAGAATGAGGTGAAGGAATGAGAAACACACAGGAACAAACAAGAGTGTTTTCTTCACAACTGTGAACAAACTATCAAATACACTGCAGAGGAATACGTATTAATAGATGCCTCCTGACTCCAGAACCAGTGCAGACAATTTTGGATTGTCAGAAGATAGCTCATCATGAACTAGATGGGATCTTATCTTAACCTTCCACAAACCACAGTCAGATAATGATAGAGATGTCAGCTAATCAAAAGCACTATTTATAGGTGCTTCACACAGAGAAATCTTAGCCTTTAAAATAAGTACCATGGTTAATGCAAATCAAAGTGAGCAATTCTGAAGGGTGGTATGAGCTGACAGAACAAAGACCATTCAAACTGACCTCAGTACTCAAAGCAAAACTGACAAGTGTATTTCTACTTTTTTCAAATGAAGCTAAATAAAGGTATTTGATGAATGAAATGATCAGCAGATACAAGGGACTTTTGTATTAAGTTTCAAAGAAAATAAAGATCTTTTCCATTTTAAAAGAGATTGCTGGATGGAGGAGGAAATAGCAGCTGTCCAGGAAGATGAACATTAAAACCAATTGTAACCAAAGATAACAGCAACAGCAGCAGGAAGATTTCTCTCCCAGCTGAAAGGTTGTTTCTTGCAACAGAAAGAGCTGATCTTACTTGTACAAATTAGTTGGCTGTTCAAGGATACATCTCTTTTCATCACATACTTAGTCAAGCAAGGAAGAAGTCAGAGAAGGATTTTGCCTATTAAGCAAACCTCCCATCAATAAAATAGCAGTTAACTAGCCTGGATTAACTATACACCCAAATCCCTCTATTAACCACATGTTACCTCTATGATGTTGGAGCAGTTCTATACAGATAGATAAACTTGATCCACTGTGATACACCAGACTTACAGACTGCTACAAAGAAAGAAGCAACTGAGGAGCTGGTCCGATCTATAAGCTAACTATTTAAAAGCCAACAAAATCCACAAGATACTTAGTTTTTTGTCACCTGGAAAATTAACTTTGTTGTTCAAGTTACTAACAAAAATAGCTACAAAGAACACATTTCCAACATTAAGGATACAGCAATTAACAAGGAATCAAGATTAACAGTAATCTAGTATCAGACTGAGATTAACAATCTATTGGTTACATGATCAGCTCAATTCAGCAAATGGCTTAGAATCTTAAAATGAGATGAAACATAAATGTTACCATTTTCATTTTAAAAATGTAACAAAAGCACAGAAGTGTATCAAACTTCAAATCTATTACTTGAAGAGGTTTAACTGTTCTGACTTCAATATCAATATTTAAGTCTGAACCAAATCCAGATTTCAAGACTGCATAGCGATTAACCTTTCCTTTCCCACATGAAATCTAAAAATACATATACAAAAAGGAGAAAAGCTTCTAAGCTACCAAGCTGGTGCTCTCCACAACTGTTGGCACCCTGATGCTTCTCTGAAGAAAAATTTAAAGCAAATAATAAGGTGTAGCACATACCATAAAAAATATATATCTTTAATACCATGAGGATTTATAAATTTACAGACACTTTTTTACTCTCCTGGAACTAATTTGATTTTTTTTTTTTTTTTAGCAAGGGAAGTTACAAGTTCTTACTACCAGGCCTGCCTTCACGTGGTGCAATTTTGTCTTCCCTGCTAGCAGGACCTGTCTGGAAGCACTGCTGCTCACTCTCAGGTGTTCAGGAATTCCCATGTCACAAACTGCTGGACTGTGCACTCAAGGCAAGGCTCTCAAGCTCAGCCTTTAATGGAAGACTTTCACTCTCTGCACTCATTTTTCCATCCCTTCCTTTCACCCAGCCATTAAAAGTCTGATGGGAACAGAGTCAGGTTCCACTAGGGTTAGGAATTTTTTTTTTTGGTAGGAATTGTTTGAGGTATTTTGGCTGCCTTGTGTAGGCTTTTGAGGGTTTCTTTTATGTGATTGTTTAAGCAGAATAGTTGGATATTTGTGTTCAATGAAAATGGTAGTTCTGCAATTTCAATGAACTGTAAAACTGGGCTGTTTCATGGGAAATTAAGGTGGCCTTGTTTAGAGTAAAAGGTTTTGATAGGATATTTTTCCATAAAGCTGTTGATGACAATAAAGACATGTCCATAAAAAATTAATAATGAAAAGAAAAGTAGTCAATCTTCATTAACAAAACATTCAAATACTGTTTATAAATAAGCATCACCACTCTTTCTAATCCTTGCATTTGGAAACACAAGGCCAAAGCTAAAACATCTTTTTTATAAGTGACCCAAATTTAACAGCAAAGAAGTTTTTTAAACCTTGCCATAACAAAACGTCTAAATAAAGGCATCTTTTTCTGGGCACAGTCTGGAATCTCTGGTGTGCCCTTTGACAGTGGGAAATAGAGGAGCACTAACAGCTCAATAAGAGCTCAGTGAGACCTCACAGAAAGAACAGCAGGAATGAGAAAAACACTGAAAAATTAAGCTGGGGTCTTGCTGCTTGCCAGTTTTATATCTGTCACCAGGACAGAAAATTTTCAATGCTGCACAAGCCTATCAGGAAAAAAAAAAATCCACTCTGCCAAGTTACCAGAGTATGAAAAATGATTTTTACCAGTGGTGAGGATGAATCAGCAACCACAGATAGAGAACATACTTAACTTAAACCTGACATGAAACTCCTCAAAGAATAGTTTTACAATCAGCTCAAAAATGAAAAGTTCTGTCTGTGTACACTTATACTCTGATACTGCTGCAACCTTTAATGAAAACCTTTACAAATCCAGCTCATGGGGAAAGACAGGGCTACATACAAAGACAGCCAGGCTGACAGTAGTAGTCCATACAGCACCAGCAGTTGCACTGACCTCCAAGAACTTCTCACAAAACCAACCTAAAACAAGCAGGAAAACACCCTGAAGTGACTTCTGTGTGCGTTTGTTTTGAGACCTTGTTATCAATAAAAAGCACCAGTATGTTGCCTTTTAAGGTAACAAGCAAGTTCCTGGAAATTACAAGTAGAAAACACAACATGTTATAAGGATTCCTATTTTGCAGGTGTGGGGTTTTTGTTTGCTTGTTTTAAGTGAGTTGTTTCTTGGTTTTTTTAAAAATTTAAGTCACAAATTCATTAATTACAAATGACCTGTGGGACATAAACCACTTAATTTTTAAATACAAGCAGTATGACCACTGAAAGCTAATTAAATATTGATAGATCATTTTGAATGCTTTGGGTTGGGAGGGACCTTTAAAGATCTAGATCTAGTCTAATTGGGCCTTGACTTGCAACACATGCAATGAATCTGTATTGACATTTTCAAAAAGCATTAGATCCCCGGGGAGCTGTGCACCAATGCTGACTTTGATCTTCAAATAAATGAATAGACTTACAGTGGTTTTGGTGTGAGTGGGTTTCAATTGTCAGAAGTGATTTAGCTGCACAGTATGAAAAACAGAGAATGAGATAAAGAGGAACTTTTTCCTTCTGTACAATAATTCCAAAGAAATTCAAAGGCAGAGTTCAAAAGATACCTCTTTATACTGACACTACAGATTAATCAGAAGTTAGGGATATTTTCCTTGTATAAATGCTTAGTTTTCTATAACACATTATCTTTGTTGCTAAAGAGATTTTTTTTCAGCACAGACATAATTTCTTATCCACAACTCTACACAATTCTTCACACTAAATCAGAAGCACAAATTCTCAGCAACACTTCCACTATAATACAAACTGCTGTAAGACTGGGAACAAAGACATCCTTTCCCCTTCCACTGCTTGTCCTCCAGGGTGTTCCATTCTCTAAGGCAAAGTTATGTTAGGAACAAAGCACAGCCAAGACCTTGCAAAGTCATATCACCACACAGCTTTTATGTGGATTTACCACTGCATTCTCAAGAGTTGCTTTCTCCTGATGCTTCTCAGCTATCAATAATAAAAAGGAGGGGAAAGACAACTTCATTTGATAACACAATCCCTGACTACTGAACTGCAATATTTGCATATTCTCTCACACATAGGGACTTCAAGTTTTATTGTGTTTCCTCTCAGTGTGAAGCAGACTGTCAGCAATTACATTAGCTGAATTACTGAATCTTGATACTCACCTCCTCTCTCATTCCCCTCCCCCTAATATATTCTTTCATCATTCTTCAGTGTACAGAATGTAGATATGCCCTGAAGCTACTTCCTGCTTTTGCATCAAGGGAAAACATCCGCTCCCTGGTCCAGGATTTTAAAAACCACACAGATAGGAACCATACAAAATCCATCATCATTTTTTATAAGCTTGCTCTATAGCAGCAGGATCAGAGCAAAACAACAGATACGATCTCTCTGGCTGTTTCCATTCCTTTGATCTCACCAGGGCTAACCTGCTTGCAGCACGTCAGTGACCTCTAACACATCAGACCTGAAATTTCAGCTGCTCATTTCACATTTCCAAGCTCTCCTTTTTCTCCTCCTAACACATACAACCCTTCCCCTATAAGCAGGAAAGGAGTCAATGCATTATCTACGAGGTCAACACTGATCTTCTATACAAATTCTGATATACCAGCAGTATACTTAAAACACCCTCTAACATCCAGTGAATAACAATTACAAAAAAAGCAGTCATAATAACATCAGAGATAAATTGAGATAAATTGTATATATTACATTAGTAGCAGTTTAAATGGAAATATGTATGCACTCAGCATTCATATCAAAAGAAAACTGCTTCTCAATAAAGTGTTTTATTACATTACACTGTTATTATTACATGCTCATTACATTGCTTTCTTAACCCAGGCAGGGAAAAAAACCAAACCTTTTCTAGCAGTTCTATTGTAATTTTCTACATGTGAATCTTTGATTAGCACAAAAACAAGCAAGAATTCTGCTCTTTTAAGAAACTATTTTAAGTATTATGTTCTTTATCACACTTACTGAGCTAAAAGCAACAGTTAAAAAAAACCAACTCTAATGGAGAGTCTGAGGAAGGCAGAGCTACTGCAAAGGAGCAAGCAGAAGAGATGCCCCAATCAGAAATTATTTTTATAATCTTTTACATTTACACACATATTTACATATTTTGTATTTCTTGATTTCCAACCCAAATCTTGATCCATTTAGAAGGCAGCTCTGACAACCTTTTATAACAGGAATGTCATTAACTCCTGATTTCTAGGAAAAGAAAGCTTCATGCCAGCTATTTTTAAATGAAACCTTATACAGATTACTGAAAATATTTTATTACAGTTTATGAAAACTCCACTGGAACTCAGACCATAAGTCATTCACAGACTGTATAATGTCACTAAACCACTGGACCTCTGATCCTAAACAGCTCCAATGTAACTGCCTTCTTGTGAGAAACAAACCTACCAACAACCACAGAAGAATTAAAATCAGTAACACTCCCTATGAGGAGAATAAAGAGTTTTATGAGTTGGGAAAGATTTTCCCACAAAATTTTTCTGTAAAGCCACTTTACAGCTTATTTTTAAAAAGAAATACAAGTGAAAAAAATCATGCTAATCATCTTTCTTATTACTTTTCCTTATTCAGCTGAAACTGTTCAACTGCCTTCAAGGATGACTAGAATGACAAATATTATTTCTATTTGAAAAATCTTACAGCTATTTTACTGAAAGGCTCCACCATTTTGGAAAGGCAACCACAAGCACACCTACTATCTTCTATGAATAATGTGTACAACTTCTGCTAAGCTCAGGACTCAAAAATTTGTCATTTTAGATGGGAGTGTAGAGATGCTGGAGTTCACCAGCTGCACTCCCAGGGCTCCTGCTGCAGTAAGCACTCTCCAGGTGTCATCATGGGGCCAAGCAGAAGTTTGGATGCAGGCACAGCTCTGGTGCTGGAGGTCAGCCTGGCCCCACAGGCAGGAAATGTGCTCAGAGCCCTCCCTCTGTTGATGCTGTGATAAGAGAGAGGAAGCAGTATCTCTGAAATGTGTCAAGAGAAACAGAGGAGGGGGAAAGTTAAGGGCAGGGAATAGAGGAGAATTTAGAAAATGAAAAAAAATTAAGAAGGGCAAAAACAGAAAAAGGGATTGAAAGTAGTACAGAATAATCACACTGTCACATAGACTAACTTCTTATGATTGCATTACTTCTTGGTGTAACATTCCTTTGGTGTGTACAAACTAGCTGCAGTATTCCACTTTTCCAACAAATTATGTAAAACCACCCAGACAACAACTGTCTGCCAGTGTAAGTAATCTAACTGGTTCCAAGGGCACAAGACTCTGGATCCAAACTCCCAGCTGTGGTGGCAGCAGAGGTGATCGATATGATTTCACATAAAAGCAGTGTTTCTTCTCTTCCCCTTTCCAAACAGCAGAGCTTCAACAATACCTTGAAAAACATTTAGATGAAAAATACTGATAAAGAAAATGTTTAAGCACTGTGATGGTTTCAGCTGCATAGCTTCATTGCAATGCTATTATATAGGACCCACACCTCATTTAATGCACTAAACTGGCTGTGCTTTGAACATGAGCAAAGACTGCACAGCAGAAGAAAGGATTTTCCTTCATTTACTGCAGAAGTTGGGAGGTGTGTCTCGACTGACAGAAGGAGCTGCAGAGCTGCTTCATGATGATGGCAGTCAAATGCTGCTTTCTAGAACCACACTTCTAATCTTGCATTTTCTAAATTCAGTACATTTCAAATCAGGTTTTCCCATATCTACTTTGTTTTCTGCACGTTCAGCTTCAGGAGTAGAGTCTGATATGTTGGCACCCCATGGTTTTGCAGTTGAGACTGAGTTCCCTGACCATACCAGAGGCTAAGTAGTTTCAAAATAAAAAAAGAGCAAAACAAACCCAAAAGCAACAACAACCAACCAACCCACACATACAAGTCATCACAAAACATCACATCTTCATTTCTCAAACATTTAAGGAGGGGGACCAAGCTTGTTTTACTGCATTCATGATCACCTTTAGGACCTTTGCCCTATCCCCCTCCCCTTGTATGTTGTAGAGAACTAATACCATTATTTCACTCAACTCTCCTGAGAAGTCCATTCCAAGAGTAAATGAATTAATTTTAATGTACTCTGCCTGTAATGTCATAGAAGAGCTCATAAAACATCAATTACACAAAGAATTTCTTGTAAGGTTTGGGGTGTGTGCTGTAAAAAAGCACTGAATCTCAGTATACAGGTATGTATAACACACACCCATATATACACATGCACGGGGGCAGTGCCACACAGAAAATATAAATGGTGAATATAAGAAGGCATGCAAGTAATCTAGAAATAAAACATTAGGAATCTTAATAGTATAGTACACAAAGAACTCACCTATTCTCTTCTGCATTTGAGACACCTTACAAAAATGTCAACTATGTAAAAAATGTTTTAAATAAAACTGCTTTCATTTGATATCTCCTAGAAAGATTTTACTTTCATAATGTGCATATCTTCACTTCCTTGCACAGTTTTTCCATTAGTTTGTAAACTATGAGAATTACTTATCATTTAAAGGTACATACAATAATTAAATCATATCTACCTTCCCTCCACTCCCATTTTGCAAAGCAAAGTATGACTGAATCATGATGATTTGGGAAAGTCATCACCCAAATGAGCTTTAAAAAGCCAGATGTGTAGGATCACTGCTCAGGAGAGGGATGGGTGGGTAGAAAGAAAAAAGATGGCCTTTAGTAGCAGGTTACTGTATTAAAAACCTTCCTAGAGCTCTATCAATGCAAATTACTTGGTTGGTTCTTTATTGCTTTACTTAATCTTTTGAACCATGAAGGCTAATATTCAGACTATGGAGTAAAGTGAAATCAGAAAAGTCTTATTGTATCACAATACAAAGTTAGTAAGAAATAACAGTGTGGGAAGAGGATAAGAAACCAAAACAAATTTTTTTGAAATTATTTCATATGGCATGTCCTACTGAGAACAGGCTCTGTTCCATTCAGCAGTTACAAACCCTACCGCTCAATACAACACTATGTTTAAAATCTTATCTGTTGTGACAGAAGACAGAAGTTAGAAAGAGCCGGCAAACCCGCCCTAAGAGAACTCCGACAATGCCCCCAATTAACCGTGGCGGCCTGTGCTGCAGGCCTGCTGTCAGCATTGGCGGGGCTCAGCCGGATCGATAGGGCCGAGCGAGCTGCAGAGGGACGAGCCCATCTCAGCCCGACCGGCACAGCTAACTGGAAGTCGATAGCAAAAAGCTTGTGCTTCATCTGCGACGGTGCAGGTAGAGCAGCTGCGCACCGCTCCCACAGCATCCCGCAAAGTAATCTCTCAAAGAACAAAGGGACGATTTGTTTCCTACTATATTGCCAACGTCACCGTATTACAACAGGTGAGATTGTGTAAAATGTCTTCCCACATAACGCATTATATTCAGTCGTTTCGGTGGTTCTGCTCTCAGCTTCTCCCGTCACAGCCCGACCGCATTTCCGCCGCCGTGAGCGAACCGGGCAGCGGGGGCCTGGGGACATCCAAGAGCCGCCGTTTCGGAGCCCCGTCCGCTGCTGTCTCCAGACGCCGGCCGGTGTGCGCACCACGGCTGCCACCGACAGCTGCCGCTTCTTTTGTTCCCGCCTATCCGTCATTTTCCGCCGGGCACCGCGCTGGGCAGAGCGAGCCGCGCTCCAGCGACGCCCCGGGCGCAGCGCTCAGCCAGCCCGCGCCTGGCACCGCCGCATAATGGGACAATTCATCCCATCCTCCCTCCCTGGCCCCGCACAGGTAACGGGCGCTGCCCTGCCCGGGCCGGGCATCCAGGCGCGGCCTCTTCCCGAAGTCCGCGGGTGACACCTCACGGGCAGCGGCGGCCGAGCGCGCCCGCCCCGGCGCCACCGACCCCGCGCAGCGGCCGCCCCCGCCCGGCGGGGCTGTGCGGGGCGGTGAAGGGCAGTGCGGGGCTGTGAGGGGCTGTGAGGGGCGGTGCGGGGCAGTGACAGGCAGGGCAGCGCATCCCCCCGGCCGTCCGCGCCCTCCGCAGCTCTCCCCGCCGCAGCCCCTCGGAGCGCAACCTGCGCGCCCGGCGCGGAGGTTTCTCCTCTCCGCCCGGCCCGGTGCCACCACATCCCACACTGCCCGGGGAGGGCGGCGAGGCCGGGCAGCCGATGCTCGGGGGGGTTCGGAGCCGTGTCAGCCCCGCTCGGAAGCAGCCACGGCGGCAGCCCCGAGGGGCACCCGGCCGTCGCTCCGCCGCCGCCAACCCCGATCTCTCCGCCTGTCACATGAAAACAATTACTGCCTCGGCCGGGGGAGGGGAGGAGAAGTTAAAAGCCGTGAGGCGAAGGAGCGGAGGCCGGTGGCGGCCACCTCCCTCCCGCCGCCCCCAGAGGTACATGCACCCCACCGGCCAGCCGGGAGCCCCAGCTGGCCTCCCGCCCCGCCACCTGGGCCGCCTGAACTCACCCATTTATGTCGAGCGGGGCTTCGCCTGGCAGCGACAACAGGCTGAAAGTTTGGGGCGGGTGGCCACGGCGAAGGAAGGGGGTGAGGGACCGCCCGAGCCGCCGCCGCGCGGAGCGGAGGCGCTGACAGAGCCGCTCCCTCCTCCGGCGGCCGCCGCGCTCAGCACCCGCCGCAGCCGGGCTGCATCCTGCGTCCTGCGCCGCGGCTCCCTCAGCGTGTGGAGAAAAAGGAAATATACAGAAATCAGGCGAGAGAAGGGGCTCAGCCTTCAGCTCCTGCAGCCACCTGGGTCCCCGCTGCCGCCGGGAAAAGAAGCCCAGGGCGAAAGCGCCCGGAGGAGCCTGTGCAGCCGAGCCGAGGGAAGGGCGGGCGGCGAGCGCGGCGGGGCGGGAGCGGCTCGGGCTCCCGAGCGCGGGCAGCGATCGCCGCGGCTGCCGCTGCTGCTGCCGGGGCGAGCGGCGGCTCCGGCTCCGCGCTGCGGGAAGTGTCGCGAGACTGCGCCAGAGCCGCTGCGCCGCCTCGGGCCGGCGGGAGAGGAGGGCGGGGAGGCGGCAGGAAGCGGAGCCGCGCTCGGTCCCGGCGGGGGCAAGGGCGGCGGGGAGCCGAGCTTCGGAGCGCAGCGGGCAGGCTCCCTCCCTCTCGGGGCAGGGCTCGGGCACAGGGAGGGGACGGGGCGCGGCCTCGCTGGGCGCTGGGGGAGGATGGAGAGCGCTCCCGGGCGGCGGGACAGGCACCGAGCCGCGCATTCGTGCCCCGCACCTGCCCCGTCCCGCCCTGCCCCCGGGGCTCCGCTTTCGGAGCGATGCGAAATGCACCAGCAGCGCCGCAGGTGCCCCTCGTCTCCGCCCGGCCCACCTTCCCCGCACACACCGCTACAGGCTGGGGTTTAGGAGCAGGGAAGGAAGAAAAGACAAAAAGGGAAGATGAAGAGTGCCTTTAGGCTGGTGTCGATGTTTCACAAAAAAGAGCAGCGTCGCACAGGAGCACGGATTGTTCGTACCGCAAAACCCCCGCTACAGTAACAGCGTGCACAGATCAGTAACGTGTCTGGAAAGAAAGGCACGGAAGGAGGGTGGGGAGGCTTCTGCACAGGCACGTCTGCCCACTGGTAAAGACCCTTGGGACAAAACCTACAGTAGCAGCAGAGGAGAGAGAAGCGCAGACTTAGGGAAAAAAAAAAAAAAAAAAAAAAAAAGAGCTGGTATTAAGGATAAAGTATAGGTAACATTTTATAGCACGAGCACCTTGAATATTAATGAAAGAGTAAGCAAAACCAGCCTGTTCTAACCTCAGGTAGTTAATTTGCATATGAAAACAGAGAACTGCCACTAACAAAATATAATAACATTTTTGTACTTTTCCATTCCCTGCAAAAGAGATTTTGAAAAAAAGCTTTTTTTTTTACCCTGAAAATTACACCAAACATTAATAACTCTTCAATCAAATCACTGAGTTATTTATAAGTAAAAATTTTGTGAAAACATTTATTGTCTGTAGAAACAACATTTACATTTATTTTATATAAACTATGTTAAACATACATATAAACATACCTACATCTTACTATATATCCTTATGAACGAGGCTTTTAGATATGGGGTAACATTGTCAAAAGCACCGTTGTGGATTCAAAGACTACAGACTTAAAATGCATTTGCATTTAACTCCAGCTTCAGTAGTTTTAAAATGTAATTTCTCATCCACACTTAGAAATAATTACATTAAAGGCTTCTCTAAGAGTGTTTCCATGTGCACACACATGTACACATACACACATTAGACAGTCCTTCAGAAACTACAGTATAAATAACATCAACAATCTATTCCTTAGAAGTGGACATTAGTACCCCTCATTCAATTGGGAGTAAAAAATTACTGCTATTCTTAAAACAAAAAATTGAGGCTTTTTTATTCCTTGAAGAACATACTCAAACAACAACTGTTTCCACTGCCTCTTCCCCTCAATGCTAAAGACATGAGAAGCCAGTCACAAAATGAAAGCCATCTACTACATTATTTACAGAAAATGAAATATTAAAAAGATAACATGAGATTTAGACTACTTAGACAAAATTCAGACCAATGAACAGTGAACGGAAGAAAACTGCATTAAAAGTTGCAGGCTATTAACCATGTGGCTAAACACCTACTCAAAATCTCTCCAACAAAAACCACCAGGCATGGAAGGAAGGGGCAGGTGTTATGACAAGAGTTTTCTCTGATCTTGACACTGAAAAATAATGCTCACAAAGCTCAAAACAGAACACATTTAAATGTTCATGGCTATCCTTAAGCTCTGTTAGGGAGTCAAGTGTCACAAGGAGGCTTTCAAAGATCTTGAAATGGCTTTTATTCTTTCTTTCCTTCGTAAGGAGACTGAAGAACTTCTTATCTTCAAATTCTGCAGCAATGGAATGAAGTCTGTCAAGGGTCAGAGTTATGTGCAGAAACATCTTTTTTTCAGATTCATTAGGATGCAAGTCTGAAGTCTGTCTTTCAGAGGGCTTTCCTATAAAGGACTGTCTAGACTGCTGTTCAGATGCTTTAAGAAAGGCAAGAGGTGGGTTTCAACACAGTATGGGAAAAGCTTTTCTTTAGGAAAGCAAGGAAATTAAAGAAATCCCTCTATTTACAGTCTTCTAAGGTGAATACTGAGAAATCAGTCTCTCTTTGTTACGATCTTTTATCATTTTCTTCAAGCGACTCTCATTATCCATTTCGCAGACATGGCAGAAATGACCTTCTGACGTGTAACAAGTAAGTTTTAAGAACTCTGCCTTTAATGCCACAAAACCATAAGCTTGGGGTTTGGTTCTGTTTTTAAAGCAACTCATTTCATTTAAAGAAAACTCAGCATTTCAGCCTGGGGCCTAGGAAAGATAGGAGCAGGTAAACATTACACAGCAGGTGATAGATCAGCTGGATTTACTCCTATCCTCTGCTATCAGTTACCTGAGTTGAGACAGTTATTTTCAGATCTCAAGACCATCTATATCCATCAGGTAAAAAGATTTCAAACATGTAGTTATTAGAGTTAAGGCAGGCTTATAGAAACCCTGCAATGTGTTACTTCTTACTACCCCAGAATTTTGTTAAACTTGTGAATTCAATCATCACAAATTTAAAATAAATATTCCAATCAATTTATGCAAAAATTAAATGGATCAGCAATATAAATGCTAACATCATAGTAACTCACTATTTCAGACACAAAAGGAAGACTAGTCATATTAAACCCATTGCATTTTGGACAGCAATTAAAAACAAAATTTCACATGTGAACAACTGAAAATGACAGCGTTAACCAGCCATTTCAAGCTAAACAAAACAAAGGCAATTCACATTTGTATTTTCAGAGTATAAACCAAAGCTAGAAAGCTCTTAGGACAATCACATTTTTAACTTGCCCTTCCAATGCAGTGACAGACTTTACTAATGAAAGAGTCACTGTTTTCCTACAGAGGCTTACACACCTATTTAAAGTAAACAGTTATTTTAACAAGAACTGTTATCAGTCCATGCTCCCACTAGAAAGAATGCAATGTACTTAAGTCTTTGTACATGTTTTCTACAATAGTCACAATACCAAAAGGCACCAGGTTATTCAAGTAAATTGACCTTTCTTCTACTTAACCCTCTCTTGTGCCTTCACAACCCAAACAGTAACTTCAATGCACTGCTCTCAACCAAACATTGTGTTCCAGTAAAACAGAATTTTCTGTGCTAAAACAATAAACAAGATGAATTTGGTATGAGTATATACACACAAGTCTCTGTAATTCACAAAAATAAATCTACATAGCAATGTCTCACATCATATCATAGTAGATGCTTCTAGCACCTAAGCCATGAATTTTTATGAAATCCATTATTTCTGTGTGCATTTTTTAGAATGTGAGAGGTTTTACCATAACAGAATCCAAAATTATTTAAGTAAAATTATCGGTAAAAAATGTGATTTGAGCAAATGGGATCATACAAAAGATAAACCAACTGAAACAGTGACTACATTTCATATGACATTCACCTTAGGACCAAGGGGTGGGAGGGACCAAAGACAGCAAACAAGCCAAAAAACCACAAACTTCTTTGCAAACAGTTGTTGAAATAAACATAAAGCTTAACTGTAAAGTACAAAACAAATTAGAGATATCTAGTCATGAACAGACAAAATAAAGCACAAAATCAGGAGTCAGTCATATGTTGAAACCAGGTTAAAGCAGCATTAACTGACTGAAGTCTGACTACTCCAGCATTACTTCCAAACAGTGTTAGCAAAACTATGTCAGAAGTTTCTTCATGTATCCACTTTTCCATTTGCTCAACAGTTCTCTTCCAGAATTTAATAAGAACACTGCAAGAAGCTTACAGACACAGTAGTATCCTCTTGAACAAGACAACAGAGCCTCAGTAGTTTGTCCTGTATCATATATGGTTTCATTTCTCACATCTTTTACAGTGCACATTCAGAGCAGTGTGAAGGACTTGTTGGCTTCAGGGCAAACTTGCCCCCCTCTGCAGGGCATGTGCAGCACTCCCAGCAGCCTGATCAGAACTGCAGCTACTCCACATTGGCATTGGGTTGACTCATTTAACCTGTTGTTTCAGTTCCTTATTTTTATCTCCCAGTAAATCTACACAGGATGACTCTGCCAGATTCATCACTGACAGCGTTAAGTAAAAAAACACTTTCTTATCTGCAAAAAGTTGCCTGCCTGTTTGTGCAGAGACTTCCTTCCCTTCCACTTCCCATTTTGTCTATGCATGTCAAAGTTACTGAAAAACTAGTTAAATTATTAATCATTGCTATTTAAACTGAAAAGCTGTGTTTTAGAAACAAACCATGTTATCATTGAATGACCATGACATCAATAAATGTTGCACACTTCCTGCCTTATTCCCTATGAACGCTAAGCAGAACACCCATGAACTGAAGAGCTCAAGTCCCAGTAATTTTAACTATTCTGAATCATAACTACATTTTTCAACAGTCTCTCTACTGAAGGCATTTTGGAAAAAAAACGTTACAAAAAAGCATGCAGAAATCACATCCTGGCTTTCCACCCAAAAAAACAAATTTCCTTTTTCATGAACATACCTCTAACCTATAATTGGAATTCAGGTCTACCAGCCACAACAGAGACTAGCCTGCATTCTATATGGAAATACATCTGCCTGCATGTATTGAGGGTATTTTGAACAACTTTTTTCTTGAAAAAGAACATCTTTTAAGACTACGTGCTATGCATCTTTAATTTACTGTCAGTAAGAAGTCTGAAAAATCTGCAATACATACCCACAACCCTACTATAGAAAACGAATTAAGGCAAAGGCTATAAACAGGAAATAAACACAATACTGTTTATAGCTGCTTATGAAACAGGTCTGGCTATTTGAGTTTTGCACACAGCCTAACAATACTGCAGTTCAGTAACCTTCAGAGAATCATTCTGAACAAGATCGCCAACTATCTGCATTTAAAGCAGTTTCAATTATGAACAATTCCTTTGTTAGAAGACATGCTTTCAAAAATTATATTTTTTTGTTTTTCTTGTAATTTAATACTTTAGGCCCTAATTTTAGAATTCACAAAACTATCAAATCATTTATGACGAAAAAGTTTAGAGAACATGTGGCTTGGTCAAGAATCTCATACACCAAAATATAATGAGACAGAATAATTTTGAATACAGACCAACTAATCTTCTAACAAACCCAAGCATGCTTTCAGTGCAGTTATAAGCTACTGCTACAGTACTTTACATACCTGCCTGTTACCATTAATTTTAATCAAATGCTGAAAGTTGTCCCAACATTCTAACAATTTACAAATGTATATACACATCAGAAACCCAAGTATATTATTAATCCAAAGTAATACAAAATACTGTCTTATGGAAATGACTGAACAGAGGTGTAAAATCTATTGCACAACCTAAAAGGTCATTAATTGGAAAATCCTGAGCTAATGTGCTATTACCAAACAATTCAGGCACTTTTTTTTTTTTTTTTCTTTTTATTATTACATTAGCAATAAACTTTCAACATATAAACCTCTGGATATAACAACTCAAGTTCCATCTGTAACATCATGCTTAGAGAAAAAGTATTCAACAAATAAGACTCCCTTCCATGACTTCCTTACTTGAGACCGGTATGCAAACAGAACTAAAGGTACATAACACGATGTTTCATTTGAATACTGTACTTTAAAAGCAATTATTAAAACTGTAAAAAAGTTCTGCAGCATTCAAAATAAAGTTATTTTGTAATCAAGAAAGTTACAGCATTAGCTCCTTTATCCTATTTTAAGTCTGAAGAAAGTTGTCAAAAACCGAACAGATGCTCCCTTTGCAGTATTATCTTTCAACTTCAGGATCTCAGCTCAGTTCAGGTTTCTGTTGCAATATTTAGATTTCCCTACACAAAGAAAAAAATCAAAACATTACTGTCAGTTGTAATAGCAGAACCTCCCTCCCCCCCAAACTTCCTAAGCACTGTACGAAAAATGCAAGATTCTTTCAATTATGGATTCAAACAGTACAATTATAAAGACTGTACCTTAGAAGATACATACGCAGCATTATTATTTAAAATAAAATCAAGTGAAATAAAGATGTTGAGACCTGTTTAACAGATCTTGACAAGTTTTATCATCACAACAGGCAAAATGCTACAATTTCAGGAACATTTTTGGTTTTTAGGAACTAGCCAACCAAAAAAAAAAAAGCCAAAACAATAACTCATTGATGATTCTCTGAGTCAAATCATAATACCTAGTATGCATCCAGAATGTTTTAAGTATGCTTTACTGGTCCCAGACAAGAATCTTAACAGCCAGTTATAGAAGAACACTGAAAATTATTGGGAACAGCTCGCTGCCACAAAATTGTAACACTTCTATACCCATTTTACAAGGTCATAATTTTTTTGGGGGGTGGAGGGGAAGGCATATCTTTATCCTATTTTTCAGTAATTTCAATACAATTTAGCCTTTAGAGATAATACTTCTCAGAGCCCATGCAAGTGTAAGAGATGTTTGGCCAAATACTTCAGTAACAAGTGATCTCTTTACCATGTTTCAAGTGCTTGGTTTTCTTTCAGATGGTTGGGGTTTTTTTGGTTTGGTTTTTACATGTGTGCTTCCTTGAGGGGTTTTGGGGGCTTTTTCTTCTGTGCACTGGGCTGTAAACTTGAGGAGTTTTGCAAACAGCTGTAAGAACCTGTCCTTTAAGGTGCTTCTGTGCTCCAAGAGCTAAACGCTAATCCCACTACAAATGCTTATTTATTCAAGTGTATTTACTTGTAGCTGGATGGACACAGTTACAAAACAAAAACTCACACAGAGCACAGAACTGCAAAGGGCCTGTATAAACTGTGTAGGTCATCTAATCCAATTCCCTGATGTCACAAGTAACTTCTTACTACTTTGATCAATTCTAATAAAGGATTTACTTAGTTTTAACTACTGATCCTCACAAAAGCCGCAACATTTTATATGGTTCAAAAGTTCTGAAGCAGTTCAAGATTACTGTTGGCCCATACACTCTGCAAATCAAAACACCATAAACCAGATGCACTCATTTCGATTATCAAACCATTTTACACAAGACATTATATTGTGCAGGAAGTTTTCTTCAGAGTAGCACCCCAGTGCATACTTTAAAGCACATAATTATGGTAACATAAAAAGAAACACATAGATGTATTAAAAAATTATTAATATCCTTCTCTTAGATTTAAATAGTACAGAGCATTTTGTTCCACAAAGGGACAATTTCTGGTCCTGTCAGTAGAAAGAGTGATCAGCTGAGCTCAAGGAAAAAATACTGAAACAGAAGCAACCACAGAATCTGAGAGGGCACCTTTGATTTACCCAAAGCAAGTTTCAGCAAGTTTCCATAGAATAAACAGGGAGGAAACAGGAGTGCACAGTCAAATTTGCCAGTGAAGTATACAAAGAGCCAATATCCCAGAAAATCCCATTCAAGTCATTGCATTGAGACTTTAAAATTTCAATGGATCTTATGAATATGCATATTTTACCAATGGCTTAGAGAAAAATAAATTAATGTAACTTACCTTTTCTTTCCTCAAAAATCCATCTCTGAATTTATTAGTGGCAAATCCCCTTACACCAAAAGAACGTAACCGCTGGTACTTAGCCTGAATATATAAACCCTTCTGCACTAAGCCTGATTTATAATGGGATTGCAAACGGCCATCTGCAAAGTTGCTCTGTTAGGGTGGGGGAAAGAAGAAAAAAAACGTGCAGAATGAGGGCACCAAAACTCAGAAGTTCATATTTACAGCTATACACATGTAAAACTCCCAGTACTCAATGAGAGGAGCAAGCAGTCACAAGTGCACACCCTCTCCCTTTAAGTCCATCTATTATTCCTCAGACCACGTGGCTCAAAGAACTGGCATACTGCACTTGCTGTTTGAAACATCTAATACTATCTTCCTTGTAGAAAAAAAGCACTGTACAACATTTTAACATTTTTTTCAATCGTTAATGAGGCACACTGCATCAAGAAAAAACTTCCAGACAACACCACCTCATTGCCACTACCAAATTCAGCAATGCCAAGCCTGAAGCAGGGACACATTGAGACTACAGTCACACTAACACAAGTCAGTACAAATGTTTTTCCTAGAGCTTTAATGTCTGACAGTCTGAACACACAGGCATTATCTATGCCTTTGATACCTCTACACTGGAATACTGAAAAGTAACCTAGTGTGGGACTAGGAGCAGAGGCCACAGAGGTATCAGACGACTTAAAGGTGAAAGGCATTATAAACACATAGAAGGGACATATCAAGATCAACACTGATCACAGCAGCTTAAGTTTGAAAAATATTTTCTTTCCTAGGCATTCAGATCTCCAACAAGACAGCCAGTAAAAATCTTTATAGTAATAAAAAAAAACTTATTTGTCATAATTTTCCATAGTTTTCCAGCACTGCCATTTTATGTTTCTCAACAGCCACTCCAAATATAAACAATGGGTTTTCCTCTAAAACCAGAGAAAACCTTCTGATCATACAAATTCCTCTTATTTTTTACAAACACTTTTGAAGGGTAGGAAAAAATATGTCACAGAAATAGCCCTTCTTGAGCATGACAAAATTCCTTTGGTGAAATCTGTCTCCTTTTGACAGAGTAGGGATCAGTTCAAGAAAAATCACATGCTCTGAGGTTGCAATAACTTTAATACCACTTTTTCCACTGCGTTTTCCACTGTGTGGCTGGTGAACAATAAAGAAAGAACTGTAGAGAACAGAGGCTTCTTTATGCAAATGGAGAGGGTTCTGTTATTTCCCAAATCATTTCACCCAGCTACTCTGCAGGAGACAAGTGAGAAGCTGGCCCCATCATTCCCTGAGGATTACTCTGATGGAGGACACTTGCAAGAGCCTATTCAATGCCAATCACTTTCCTGAAGAGTATCAGAGGCCAGGCACAAAGAACTTCCTTGCACTAGGTTGTATTACGTGGGTATATGCCAATCACAGGAAAAAATGAAGGGCACTTCTAATGCTGGATCAATGCTCTGAACACAGCACTAAAAGTTCCCATTTCCCCATTCCTGCTATGGTTCCCTTTGACTTCAGTGACTGGAAAGAACACTTGGTGGTATGACAATAAACAAAGGACCAGAACAAGTAAGGGATGGGAAAAAGGTGCAAGATATTGAAAATTGCCTTACAAACAGCTTAGAAGTTTCAGCCCAAGCACCTACTTGTTCTGTAAGTGGGGAGGGAAGGACACAGCAGTAATATTAATGTAGAACATCATCAGTTGAAGACAAAGCTAACAGATTATATATATATTTGGCATATAGGCACCTCAGTCACACACAGCTAATAGCAAAACAAAATAATCTAAAGCACGTGGCAAACATCATTAACTTCTGGTCTAGAAATAAGAAAAGAGTCTGCTAAAGTGGCATCTCTAGTTTTACATTAGGACTGCTTTATAAATGATGCTAATGACAACCCTAAGGAGCTTGAAGCTCTAAAATAAGGGTATATGAGCAAATATATATGGCTGCACTGAGTGTGGCAGGGATGGAGTTAAATTTTCTTCACAGCAGTGTGCATGGTGCTGTGTTTTGCATTTGTAACTAAAAGTGCACTGGTAACACACCAGTGTTTTGGCTATTGCCCAGCAGTACCTGCACAGCATCAACATTTTCTCCTCTTGCCTTACTCTGCTGCTCAGCAAGGACACCAGGGTGGGCAAGAAGCTGGAAGAGGATACAGCCAGGACAGGTGGCCCAAGCCAAGCACAGGGATGCTACAATACAGCATGATCTTCTCCTCAGCAACAGAAACTGAGGGAAGGGGTTTTGGAGCAACCAGCCATGGCTTGAGGACCAGCTGGGCATCAGCCACCTGGTCACAGGTGGTGAGTCACTGCATCACTTTTTTCTTCACTACTTAAAACTGTCTTCATCTCAACTTATGAGTTCACCCACTTTTGCTTTCCGTATTTTCCATCTCATGCTGCTGGGAGAGGAAGGGAGACCAGCAGCTGTGTGGTGCTAAGCTGTTGGCAGGAGTGAACCCACCACAGCCAATAATACATTGGACTTTTTTAAAGCAGTGATTGCAATTTAGTTTTAAAGACTACTTTGTATTTACTTACTTTAAGGCTTAGTGATTCAAGGTAAAGGGTCATTACAAAAAAGACCTTTTAAATTCTGTAAGACTTACCCAGATCATTTATAAGATATTTTAGAACAGCAGTTTTTTTCTTTTCCCAAAAAGTTTAATATAGTGCAGACCATATGTTTGTTTTTTTTTAAATACTCTTAGTAGTAATCACTTTTTGCTTATTAAGTTTAAATAACCTCATTTTATATATCAAGAAAAAATTGTGTGGGACTTGATTTTTTTTTTTTGGGAGGTGGGGAGAGGGGAAGGCAGAAAATGAAATTCTAGATGGGGTTTTTTGTGAGGTTTTTGTTCCTTTATATGTTTTTGTTCTTTTAAATAATTAGCCAGGAAAGTCCTGAGCACAGAAGATAGACAAGTCACCTACATTTCACCAACAGCATAGCAAGAAAAAAAACTGTGTTGTGCAAGAGGAATTTAAATGTAAAAATTTAAAGAAATTAAGTCAAATCAATACCACTGTTTCCATGGCAATGATCAAAGTGCTATACACATAAGCAAACTGCAATACAAATGCATATGCCATTTTCCCTATAAATATTAAAGCATCATGGGCCAGATCACTGGTACTGCAATATTCATATATACGTGAGGTGACAACTTAAATGGACACTCTCTTGCTTGTAGAATCAGCAGAACCTGCAACTCTTATTCCTGACTCTGCAGTAACCTATTTCAACTGCCTGCAGACAACACTGGACAACCCTACTCAATCCACTGCCAGCCCTCTTACCTACTAAAAGCTAAGCCTCCCATTATTCCAACACTAACAATTAGGCCTTGATGACACTATTTTTCATGGCACTTAACACCTTCAAAAGCGTGTCTTGAGTTATCCAACTCAACAGGTTCAACCACAATTTTATATAACAAACTTCTCATAAAAGCTGATCTGTACCTTAAAGTGCCTTCTGATGGGTCCTGCATTTTCAAGGTGTCCTCTAATGTGTCTGTGGGGGTAAGTGTCACTTGGTCTTGAAGAATAGTAAGAATTCTAGTAGGAAAACAGTTATAGCATCATGTTATTAAACTATTCAAGAAAAAAAAAATTGTTCAGGTTATACTAACAAATATTGCAACACTTTCCTTTCAGTCTTGTAGTATTTGACACAAGGACACTCTGAAGGTACAGGAGTAACAGGAGCATTGGGCCTGCAGTCCAGGCTGGCTGAAGGGACAGCAGAGCCCCCAGAAGCTAGATGATACAGACCATCCTCCTGCAATGTCATCCTCTTGGAGAGATCTAAGCAGCTAACAGCCCCATTAAGGTTCTCCATCCCTCCCTCCCCCAACAGACATATCACGTATGGCACAGAGGCTGCTCCAGCAGTCATGGCTTGCAT
This sequence comes from Muscicapa striata striata, assembly GCA_030060385.1. Taxonomy (NCBI): domain Eukaryota; kingdom Metazoa; phylum Chordata; class Aves; order Passeriformes; family Muscicapidae; genus Muscicapa; species Muscicapa striata. The sequence continues at coordinate 5,467,505 of JAREIS010000031.1, forward strand.
CAAGAACAAGACCAACAAGATTGGTACTCTGCACCTCCTAGCTAGCACAGGACCATGAGGGGTTAGTGCAGCACACACACCTCCACAGCATACAAACAACCTGCAGCACACTGAGGTCCTTAGAAAATGCTACTTTTAACTCCTTATTTCAAGAGAGCATTTGAGAATTGCTTGACTGCCGGAAAAGCACAATTTCAAAAGCAAGTCACATACACAAATAGTACTGAAATTGTTGTGTCAACACACTGAACAGCTGCAATCAAACAGCTGTGGCTGCCTAAAACAGAGCGCTCCTCCAGCCACTGACCTACCTGCACATTTTGGTTCTTTTCCAACTTCCCCTACAACAGCTAGAGGATGCCATTCTCATCTATCATTGCATATGATTACCAATATTTGCAGAAGCATTGGCATAGACTTGCATACATTACATTGAAGTTCTCTATGCAGACAGAATGAACATGCTAATGAACTCCTAGCAATCAAATAAATTCATTTGTTTATGGTCCACTGTTGAATAATCACAGAAGCATTCCAATGCTGCTGAACTCTGTTTTCATAAATGAAATTTCATCAGCCTTGAAACACATTTAAAAAGAACCTAAGAAGAGAACTCTCCTGAAATATTTAATATATACTAATATTTAATAATAAATGTAAATGTATACTTCACTGTTCCCAGAATTTCCATCCTCTAACAAATTACCAAACCTTTCTGGTTATAAACTAAAATGCTAATAATGATGTGGGGGGAGAGGGGGGGTATAAATATAGTGGAATGATGTTAGAATCCAAGGTAACTTTTAACTAGGATTTAAGTTAGCCTTCTTTTTTCTTTTTTAGACTACATTACTGCCTACAAGTCAACTATTCAGCTTCTTGCAATACCTTGACAAGAAAGGATTCAGAGAACAAAAAGAGAGGAAGAAAGATTTTATTAAGTGAGATCAAAATGGCTTTTCCAAAAAGAAGACAGGAACTTCCCAGTTCACTTCTTATTCTCAGAAAAGAAAAACACTCCACAAAAATCAAAATTAACTTTCTCCATGCAACATAATTAAATCAGGAAGTTCCCAGCTGAAGTACACTCTTCCTTTAAGCTGGGAATCCAGCAAGATGGAAAAAAATTAGACAAATTTCCTATTATAGCTCAAAAAAAAAAAACCCTCTAGGAATTTAAAACAAAGCTTGCCTTAATTAACACCAGATACAGCCCTCCCTATCCCCACCTTTCTTCAGGCCAAAGGACATTCCGAGAAATATTAACGTTAGAATTACTTGATGCAAAGGTACAGCAAACCACTTTTTAGGAACTTCTTAAACCAGAGGCTTTAAAAAAAAAAAATAGAAAGAAGAAAAGGGAGGAGAGAGAATATACATGTATACTTGTTTTGATTTTCTACTTCACTCTTTAGCTAGCCTCCTTTTGTCAGTAGAGTACAAGACTAAATGGACAATTCTTGCAATCAAGCTTAGGTACAATTGTGTATCTAAGTTTCTTTCAAGTTTAAGGTCAACCCCCAATTATTGAATAGTAACATCACAAATATGAAATTTTCATTATTTAACTAAAGTTTTTTGATTTTTCTCCTTGTCTGCAAACCAGCTTCTGTAAGGCAGACCATGAAGACCATTCCTTCTTTAGGATGTCTTGCATTTTCAATACCTGTGCTTTCACAGCTACTGTTGTTCCAAAGGAATTACTCCTTACTGCAGTGCAGGACTTCCTGAAAGTTGCATATTTGAAGTTCACTATTAAATATGAAAACTCAACCTTCCTGAATCTTCACTACATTTAACAAAAACTCAGTATCTTTTTCAAACCAACCTCTTTTTTATTTGCAATTACAGTATTACTGTGGTGGTTGACTTTGGCTGGATAACAGGTGCCCACCAATCAGCTCTACCATTCCCTTCCTCAGCAGGGCTGGGAGTGAGAAAATAAAATTTAAAAAACCACATGGGTCAAGAAAAAAGGCAGTTCAAGAAAGCAATGGCAAAGACAGCACAGAGAAGCAAAGGAAAACGTAAGATTTCTTCTCCATTTCCCACCAGCAGGCAACGTCCAGCCCCCTCCCAGGAAGGCAGGTTTCAGTACAGAGCAGCTGCTCCAGAAGATAAGCATCACAGCAACCTCCACACTCTCCTTCCTTTCTCTCAGCTTTTATTGTCATTATTATTTCCTTTCTCTTGGCTGAACAGATGAGGTCATATGGTCAGTTTGGGTCAGCTGTCCTGGCTATGTCCCCTCCCAAGACCTTGCCCACCCCCAGCCTAGTGGGTGTGGGGTGGAAAGGTGGGAGAGGCACCTGTGATGCTGTGGAGCCCTGCCCAGCAGTAGCCAAACACTGGCAGTTACCAGCACCTTCCTGGCCACCAATGCAAAGCACATCACTGCGAGGGCTGCTATGGGAAAATGCACTCCATCTCAGCCAGATCCAATGGAGTTACCTAATGAGCAATTACTACTTGCTTTGGGAGACTTGAATCTTAATCGTGCCTAAATGCTACGTTTTACCTCTAAAAACTTGTGTTCCTTTCCACTGCAGGAGGCACTTTTGTATCTGCAAAGCAGCTACATTTGAGAATTGACTACATGAAAGCTACTTTTGATGGACCTCAGCAGGGCTCCTGGAACCCTCTCCATAGGGTATTAGTTACAGTGTATAAAGAATGGTAACCTATGTTAATCTCCTTATTTTCCAGGTGTCGGAAAGAAAAAAAAAGTGGTTTAAAATTATACTGCATGCATCAAAAAAGCTCTTCTGGTCTCACCAGTTCCCCAGGTTAAACAAGCACAAACACTTGAAATTGATTACAACTCTTCAGAAGTAACATCCCACAAAAGACAAATTTATTTCTACTGGACCTAATATTACTGTCTTGCCCACTTCAGTATTGAAAGTACACAGCACAAAGAGAGCCTAAAGAATAATTGTCCAAAACTACATTTCATAAATACAATATTCATGAGATGTGATATTCCATTGTTGAACTTTCATCCTCAGGAACATTCTTCAGATATTTCTTGTTATTTCTGTGATTTGCTCCTCATTTTTATTTAAAATAAGTGCTTTTCAGAACTTTCATCATAATAAAGAGAAAAAAACCATTGTTTCAATAACAAAACTATCTACACAAGATTCAGGCCTTCCCTTCATACCATGGACAACTAGAATGCAGGAGAGCATTCTTCTTCTCAAACTACTAAACATTAGCTCAGATTATCTGGTCAATAACAAGGCCTTCTATTTTATCATTTAGGTAATTACACCATTATGTGGAAGAAATATGATATTGGACACAAACTTCTTTTATAAAAAGAAAAGGAGTGGTATTAAAGTGGTTTTAGCTCAGATGTACTATTCTTTGCTTCAAAAAATACCCAGGCAGTACTATTGCACTAGAACTGTGGAATTATGAGTAGTTTTATTGTTGAGCACAGACAGAAGATAAAAAAGCCTCACTAAAATGTAAAAGGGCAAGACATCAGAGACTGTTAAATCTACATCAGCACAGACAATGCAGCAAAATATGAATTATACATTAACAGTGCAGGAGCTACTATTTCTACTTTTAGGCTTACCAGCTGAGGTCTCCCAATAAATTTCCTGAAAGGTGGCTTAATGAACCTCATAGGCTTTTGGAAACCATCAACTTGAGATGTTTGTAACTTTGAAATACTGCAGCTTTGCTGGTTCCTGATGTGAGAGAGAGTGAGAACAATTAATATCTAAAGCCACAGCACATCAACACCCTGTATTTTAAACTAGCTTATGCAGCATCTGTATCACAAGTGCAAAGTGACAGCTTATAAGTAAATTTTCCTAGGAAATTCAACAGATTCCTAGTCCAGCTCAAACTGCACAGAATTCCATAGCAATCTGTACTCTCTCATGCAATGCCAAAGGAGCAGGGACTCTGCTCCTGGAATCCCAGCTGTGGAGCCAGGCTCGCCCAGCCCAGCCCAGCCCGGTCACTGCTGCCCTCCGCTGGTGAAAACGTTTCCTGCGCCTCAGCCCTCCCCAACGATCGGTGTGAACTGAACTGAGCTTCCCCTTCCATGACATCCCCGATCCCACAGAACCTCTAGATAGACAGCTACATCCTCCAGTTTCATCCTCAGCAAGCTGCTGAGGATTCCACCTTTGGGCTTTTGCTTGCTTGTTTTTATGGTTTTGGTAGTTTTGTTAGGTTTTATTGTTTGTTTTTTTTAACAAGAATACTGCTAATACAGATGCATCCATAAACTTCTAAATACAACATAAACCATAAAAAGTAACCACCAGAAGTCAGAATTTGTATTTTACAAAACACACAGAAACAGTTTTCATAGCTGTAAAATAGGGGAAAGAAAAGCATACTTAACAAGCTCAGAGGCACTGCCAGTATCTCATGTGAGCTATTAAAGCCTCTCAATCTCAGGAAAATTCTACATATCATTCATGCCATTGCTGCCCTCAGCCCACATTTCCCTGACAGTGGAAACCCTGACAACAGGAGGGCTGGCTCAAGGAGAGCCATACTTGGTAGGGAAATTCACACTTCTCACAAAAGATAGAAGCAAGTCCAGGGATTGTTTCCCCCACTTGTTAACCCTTTTTTTTTTGTTTCAAGAATCTCAAATACAAGGAATTTCCTCTACAACTTCACAAGTCTGTTTTTCCAAATGTGTGCATTGCCATTAGCTGTCATTAATGCCAGACTGCATTTAAAATTAACAAAGAGCAGCACACAAAGAACAACCAACATGAGAAACTATGACTACTGTGTGATACATTTTATTACACCCTGGAAATTCATTAATCAACATTTCTACTAATAATCCCTCTCTCTAATCAACTGACCTCACAACATCAAAAGTGAAACAGGATGACTGAGGTTAGCAAACACCTTTGGGGCAAAAGCTATTAACAAACCTGCTGGAGGGATCCATAGGAGGAAAATGCTATGCCAAAAATCTAAGTTTTCAAATTCTCCAAGAATCAGAAAAACTCCAGTTATTTGCTGATATTCCATATTTTATTACCACACAAGTAGGGTAACAAAACAATATATTCATCCTAGAATGCTTTTACAGAACTTCAAAACGTAGGAAAATACTGTTACATGGCACACTGAGGAGTTTAAAAATACTTAAACTTTTTCAAACTTTGTCCTTTCTTCTCATTCAGTGCTACAGTTTGTGCTTGCTTTTCATTTTTACCCACTGCAGTTTAATCCCTTTTAAGGTAACACCTCATTGCAGAGTAGTTTGCAATGTATGCCAGTTGAATTTCAGGCCCAGTCAAACTTTGAAGGGCTAACTGTGGAAAACAATCACCACAAATGTAAATGTAGCTGTGGAAGGGCCCAAAAATGAACACGCAAGGGAACTATAGGCTTGGGCCAACAAGATTATTTGCTCATTACCTTGGAGTTACATCATCTACATGAAACACTCTCTCATCTTCATTCTTCAATCTCTCTTTTCTTCTCCTTTCTATATCATACCGTAGATCATTTGGATCTTCTAACACTCTTACAATGTTCTAGTTAAAAGGAAGGGTTGAAGCCAAGTTAGCTGCTAAGAACTGAACACCAACCTGATTCTGTCCTTCAGGGGCATACCCCACACATAACCTGTTAACATAGTTCAGCTATCTGCACATAGGACAGGCTCACACGAACCCAAGGATCCAAAGTCTAAAGCAATAAAAAGTGGTCCTAAGCAATTATCCTTCCTTGCACCATCTGCCTTTTTACAAGTTTCCAAACAGCAGTGAACAGAGCACTGGAATTCTGCATGGAGTTGCCAAGGCAGAAACATTCATTTAAGTTTCAGTAAATCTTAAGAAGTTCTACTATCCTTAACCAAGGAGAACCTCCACATACCTGTACTACAGAAAAGAAATTATACATAATCATAGCAACAGAGCTTTAAAGGGGAAGACAGAAAATCTTATGATCATAGATGAAAGCATGGGATAAAATAGCACTCTGAGGAATTATGTGGATTTTGAGTCATTGTAACATTACAGTAGAAGAAACATTAAGGTTTTTTGTAACCTCAGAGGAAAACCAAGACCCACACATCAGTCAGGGACTCAGTATTTACATTATTTTAAAACAGACAGGGGTTTAAGCAGCATGAATAATCACACTCCAGCTACTCTGGCCAACACATCTGCATTTCACTGCTCAGTGAACAGTACAGTTGCATCACTGCGGTATCTGTAAATATACTCAGGTGTGCTTTTTTTCCAAAATACTCAGAATTGGTCTTCACAGTGCGTAAAAATTGTCCCAATAGCAAGGGGAAAACATTGCTTACATCTATAATATATCTGTAATAATAACTTACTGCTTGCCAAAATTTAAGCAATCAAGGTACCTGGGGAGATTCAGATGGCACAGTTCGTTTGTTCTGAAGTTCTGCTAGAGACATGTCAATCCTCCTGGAACACAAAAATACTGCATAAAAACAAATGCCATCACTATAAAAGCAAAAGTATTCTTGACCAGGCTACAGAATGTACAGATACAGGCAGGTAAAAATAACGAATAAAAACGTCACACTCTGTAAAGTCTACTAAAGATTAATGCAAATACATTAATGCAAATAAATTACGATAAAAAGTTCATCAATTACCTGTGAATTTCTGGATCCAAATGCATTTTAACTTCATTTGTATTTGCACTTGATTTATCCTGAATTTTTGAGAACCGCTCATGTAGCGTTATGTCAGAAGATGCAAAATAATTTGCTGTGAAGAGATATTAAATAGAAGAATGTTATTTGTAGTATTTGAAATACACAGTGGGAAAATCTATCTTTTAAAAGATTAACTCTTAAGGATACCATGACAACTCTACTGAAATGAAATTTCAAACTATTTCCACTTGCGAATGAAAGATTAGGCCAGCCCAACTTAGACAACCTTATTTGGTAAGATTAAACTCAATTGTCAGCTCTACCATGGTAGTACTCAAATTACTTTAATCTATGAAGTTCAACAGTGAACATAATACAGCTGCCTAAACACTAATCTGAAAATTTAGAGAGCTGTGATTACAGCAAAGCTCCTTTACTTCTGTCTTGTTTCCTAAACAAGCAGGTTACTCTCCCATACTAGCATAAAATCATTTTGATCCTTAATCTCCACAATAATGTCTCAGTTATGGCCTGAGATCTTCCTGCAGTCATTCTCCACCCAGCTAATCTAAATCCTCAACCTACATTTTCCTTAAACAACACAAAAGGAAGCCAAAATACAAATGAAGCCAATGGCAAACACCTGAGACTTACAGGGACACCATAGCTAAACCATAAGTTTAGTAATCTATGCTTGTAATACAACATGTATATATATATATATATATATATATATATATATATATATATATATATATATACATAAACACATACATATACTCCAAATATTACAGCCACCTTTAACTTGATGAATAATTGTGATTATTTCTTGAGTAAATTCTTTTGATGGGTCGTTCTCAATGTTTTGTGTTACAGATTCCATGTGCTCAAACACTGGATGAAAATTTTCATTTTTTCTACCAACAGCAACCAGATCATGGGACATCTGTCTTTCTGAAGTGTGACTAGAAGCAGCCCTAGAACAAAAAAAAAGTATAGTTTATTTTAAAGCAAATATCTAAATCTGACAACTTGAAATAGACAAGTAGGACAAAACAAATAAGAAGTTCATATTAGGAATAAATGGAATTAAAAAACAAAAATCTCATTTTGTTCCTTTCTTAATTAAAAAACTAGTAAGGCCGTAAGGAAGAAAATCTATAATAAAATATGAAGAGGTAATTTCACTCTCAGAAATCTTTGTTTCTGTGAAGTATGCAATACAAAATTTGTGAATTTTAAATTTAATTCAACTAGGTTATCAAATCTAGATAAAATTATGATCCTGATAGACTTATTTAAAATAATTCTAAAAGGCAATTATGCCTGTATCTTGTTTATAAGGAACTATTGGGCAATTTTCAAGTTTTCAGTTCAGAGATAAGAAAAAAAGTCTCACATCTTTAGGAACTGAATCATCACTTCAGTCTAGTGAAACAGCAATGAAACTGCTTCAGTAGCAGTGTGTGAACTCAGGAACGTGTTTACCATCTTTTTGCAAATTTTTACCCATTCTAAATAAGTTTACACCTCAAATGGTTGCACTGCTGCTCAAAAATTATTTTGACAAGAAAGCCAACACTTCAACAACCCTACTGTTCTTGCTGCAAGGAAAATGCTTGTCATTCCAAAAGACAAATTAAGGACTCTAAGAGCTCATGTAAAGCTTTTAGGATGAAGACTTTCAATTGTTCATGCTGCAAAGTGATTATATGCCTGGCCACACTGTATTGGAAGCATACAAGCCTAGAATTCCACACAAAAATTGTATCAGAAATAGCCTCCAGCAGATGTCAGAAATCATCCCTTTTCCCCTAGAAAACTGGGAATAAATGCATGCAAGAAGGAATCCAGCAGTCTTAGGTTTAGATATTTGAATTATCTACCTGCTCCCCAGGTTTATAAAGAAACTATTCTTAGCTGAGTCATTTCAAGTTAGGTGTTTGTTTCTTAAATGCCTAAAGTAAGCAGCATGAATATTCCAAGTCATCAGCTTCTGTAAAATTAGTGTCCTTATCTTTGAAAAAATAAAATACGTAGCACTTTTGGCTGCAGAAGCAAACAGTCCATACATTAAATCAGCCATAATCAATGCAGTAGTTTGCTTGGTCTGCAAACACCTACCATGTCCATTGTGCCTGACCTTTACAAAAACAGCAGCAAGAGGTTCCTAGATAGAGGCATCATCCTATGGGTTTGCAACAAAACCCAACAATTTTCCTTACATTATCATTCAGGAAGTCAAACCCTCATCCTAGCCCAGTTGTGGGTAATGGGCATCCACCTCCCTTTCCTCACTCTTTAATATTAGCCCCTTACATGCAGTAAATTGTCTTCGTTAACTCTCCATTGTATTACATATTTTTGAAATAGTGCAAAGGGAAGAAAATTTATATAGATGTTTTGTTTGGGACAAGAGACAGAATACCTTTAAAATGAAGGCTGATAATTTTGGAAAGGAAGGTAATCTCTTCCAAAAGCAACCAATCTAAGATATTCTGGGCTGCAACAGCAAGACAACAAACCAGAAAACCCTGCAAGAATCTATCAAAACCAAGCTGCTTGCTCTCTACAATGTATTTATCATCTAAAATTTTATAGTACTGCCACCTTTTCTTCCATTGCAGCCAGCACTGGGAATGCTAAATGCAAACACAAGTATTACACAGAAGACATTTGTATGCAGACTCTGCTGCTTCAGCTCTGATGCCTCAACAGGTTGCCACTTTGTTACAACAATAAATCACAACCCAGAGATCTCTCATCTTTGGCAGTTTTACTGAACTTGAGATCTTGAACATCTGAATATGAGCTTGAGATCTATGCATTTAAAGGTTAGCTAATTTTTAGAAAAAAGATGGGAAGACAGTTTAAAAAAATGCCATTGTATTTCAGAAAAATTTCTGTATTTCTGAAAGCACAGAAGGAGGTTTTTCTGCATCTACGTTTTGGTTTTTTGAGGGTTTTGTTTTTAAATAAAAATAACACATTTACTTATCGTAACCAACTTCTAACTACAGGTTTGTATCTGGCATATTTACTCTTTCCACTTCCTACATATCTGTAAAATGTTGCTTTTTGTTGGTTGGTTTTATTTGTTGGTCAGTTGGTTTTATTTGTTTATTTGAATAGAGGTTCAATAGTTAACTTGGCCAGACAGGAAAAAAGAATTTTAAAAGAAATAAAACTAAAAAGGTTCAATTAAAGTATGTCCTGGTTACCTCCTAAAGAAACCATGCTTCCCTCCAATGCTCATTAACTGTAAAGAGACAGGAAGAAAGCAGAGGTGAAAGAAAACCAATACCTGTACTTGGTCACCATCTTCTTCATATCCACTTTGACTGTGAGATGTTCTCTCATACAGTTGGCATCTGACATTTTCACATCTGAAACAGTATGACTTGCATCACGCTGGCTATTGGAGGAATCTAGGTTTTTCCTCAATTCCCCATCTTTCCTCACTCTTTCATTCAGTTTGTTTTTAAAAGATCTCAGCTCAACATCTGCTTTGGAAGAGTTAACACAAGCATTGCAGCCCTTCTTTGAACTGTATTTAACAGGTTCTTCAACATGCCGTTCTTCAGTCCGCCTCGTTCTGCCACCACTAAAGTAATCCAACTCCTTGCTGTTCCGGGCACTCTTGGAAGAGTTGTACTTCTGCTCTTCCTGCTTCACGTACTTCTGAGCTCTGTCGTCTGGAAAAGGCTTCTCCCCGTCCGGATGCCTGCGCCGTTTGTGACTGTACTCGTAGGCTATCTTTGGGACAGACCCCCCCAAGTACTCCCTCTCAGCCGATCGGCGGGACTGCACACCCGGATATCTTTGCTCCTCCTTTTCTTGGCAGGGTGGAAAAGAACGTTCTTGCTTCCACTTGGGGTTTCTTGCTACATCTCCAGTGTCATACCTCTCCATTTCCTTAGCCCTTTTAGACGCGTGCCCATATTCTCTGTAATCGTGATCTTCAGGATACCTGTGTTGACATAAAGCAATTTACACTTGCACTAGAGAAGAAAGCGAGAACTTATATGTGCAGAATGTTGGACAGCAGAATGCGTGGCAAGTTAACCCATAATCCCTCGCGCCAAGTACAGATGTGCAGGGGCTCTTAAGAGGGAAATATTATCCTTTCATACTCTAGCCAGCAATACGATTTACTTAAAAGACAAATACTTCACTACTACCAGTCGCCCATAATTAAACTACAAAGTGGCCAAGGTGTTTCAAGGTGGATATCTTCAACTATAATGAAAATAGACTTTCACTTGAGGCTTTACACCACAATACCCAGGGTTTAATTATTTTATTCCTATACCTCTTCTGTAAAGAGCTCCTTGCCGTAAATTCATCACAAACTCTTCTGGGTGACTGACCATACTTCTCTTCATGTAACCTCTGGTGCCTCAAGTCATCTTCATGCCATTTTCTTTCAAGTTTGCATGAACCCCCTAATGGTCTATGAAAAGGTTTCACTCCTTTTTCATTTCCAGTGACTTTGTAATGATCAAACATGTATCTGTCCTCCATTTTGTGCTGGTAAAACGGACGATCGTGCTCTTTATAAGGCATTTCCGAGTATTTTGGTGGTAACTGGCATCTCCTATTGCTTTCAGTCCTTTCAGATGAATGTGTTCTGTAGGGCTTATGACTGTAAGCATCTTCCATGGGAAGTCTTTTCAGGTTTGGTGAAGGTGACCTACGTTCATATATTCTCTGGTGGTTATTTCCATGAGGTGCAAACCTGGAATTGCTCTGGCTGTACTTTTCATCTTCTGTTCTCCAAGGCATAGACTTTTTGGGGTCCTTACGAAAGCTTTTATATTCACAGTCATAATTAATGTGACTATGCCTTTGCCTATGGTGCTCTGGAGTTCTAAAAGCTGGAGATAAGGACCTAAAGCAAAAATAAAATCCACTTTGAGTAGTTCCATAAAATGGAATCAATTTCTTAATGAGAACATCTATTTCCTAAGGAAGTAGAGTTTAGTACATAATTTTAATCATCTTGTAAAAAAAGTAACACCAAGATATAAAAGTGGCACTTTTCTGGCTGAGTACCAGGCTTACTTTTACTCTGTTGAGAGTTTTCATAGTAAAAATCCCCACTTGAAATTGTAGTAAGTCAATCATTTTTGTCTCTTTGAAGTTTTTTATTTAAAACTAAAAATAATTTCATATACATGAAGTTTTCACTACATTGAGAACAACTGTTATACATATTTTTACACCTCTCAAGCATTCCCTGTCTTTCTTTTTCAGTGTGAAAAGAAAAAAGGGAAGGCAAAAAGTGTATAAAGAACTTAAAAAGGAGAGGGAAATGCCTTTTCAGGTTTTCTTTGCATGCCAAAACAACCTTCAAAACTGAAAGACTGAAACATTACAAAATATATTTAAACTGTTGTACAGGTAGGCTTTTTCCTGCAGAAAAAAAACAAGTTTAAGAAAGATGCTTTAGCCTTTTGGATAATTGTATGTACATGTTCACACATGTATACATAGACAGTTCCACACTTACTGCAGCTTTTGCAATTAATAATTCAATTGCATCACTCAGCTCTGCATTTTCATCTACAGTTACATAAATGAGGGCAACCTGTTACTAATTTTTAGCCAAAATCTCCTTAAAATAAAGAAAAAACAGCACGGGCCACTAACAAGAACCAGAAAGTAATCCTAGTCATAACAGCTCTGTTTCTATTCAAATAGTCACTGCACACTCTTTAACAAAAAACATAAACTGCTGGAGTGTGAAAAACAGAGGCCTCTCTGAGTCTCCCAGAGAGAACAGTATAAAGGAATTGAAGTTTTTAGAGAAATGAAATTATATTAAGCCACTCATAAATAAAATAGATGTGTAAGCTTGAATTTGAAATAAGTTTAGGTAAGTAAGAATATGTTTTAAGTGCCTTAAAGAAAACAAGCCTTAGAATTTAGTGCAAAAAAACAAGTTTCAAAAACAAGCTGCAGTGACAGCTCAAAATCATAGTTCTAGACATAATAAAAATATAGTAAGAATATTGCTTACATTCTTCAGACAAAACAGATAGGCTATATGCACAAATTATATGTAAACTTTCATATTATAGAACCAGAATTCTAATAGGTTGAGAAGAAATGCTTCAGATTTGTGTTTTTAGTTCATTGGGTAATTTGTAAATAAGAATCTGCACACTGGGGAGAGACCCTCTCCTCTCTTGCTCTCTCTCTTCCTCCACCATCCCCATCACCACTACTATCAAAGAAGAAGGAAAGAATAGAAGAAGAAAGACCAGGGAGCATCTGCCTCTCAAGACTCTGTACCAGCCCACAGCCTCTGCCTCTGCTCAGGACTTTATCAAGCTGCAGCTTCTACTTCTAATCGGGACTCTATGCCAAAAGCTTTTAGCACGGACTTCAACACTTGGGACTCTTTGGCTTTTGAGACTGATGTGCCTTTACAACAAACAACTTTACTGCAACTAACAACTGCTCTGCTCTTTTGAAGATACAAACCTATAACAACCCTGACAAAAATCAAGTTGAAATAAGCCACTTCCTTTGTGCATGTCTTGCAAATGAACAGTTTGGTACAACTATTTACTCCGTTTCTGCAAATGAGTTCAAACTCAGAACCACAGATGTTCCTAAAACCATGATGGCTGACTTCCAACAGCACCTACACCGCGGCTGCCATCCCATGTTGGTCTGGTTAGGGTTTGCATTTTAATGAGAGCTGGGGCTGCCCTTACTCAAATGACATTCACAGCTATCAGTCTAGTGGACATAGCTAGGATTTCTCTTTTTAAAAGCAAAAGAAGCAAATAAACTCCACGCATTTTTCTGAGTTATTCAAACTCCCTTGGTCTTGGTTATCACAGCTTAGTCTGTTTCCAGGAGATGCCCAAAACCAGCAGTAATTTCACTTGATATTGTATTCCACCCTCCTGGCTTTAGCACCTCAAATTTACACTGCAAGTCTTAAAAATGAGGCAGGTAACTCCCAGCATGAAGTAAGCTGGCTGTTATTCTGGTGACAAATGCCAAAGACATGTGCTACTAGGCTAATGTCCAAGGAGAAGGGCAATGACTCCCACATTTCCACATGTTTTCACTCTGTGTTATGCTGCAAGGCATGACTAACTGTGCTAAAGATCAGTTTACAAATCAGCCCCAAACCTCAAAAAGTCCAAGGTGTTTGAACTAGGAAGTTTTTTTTTAAAAAAGAAAAAAAAAAAACCAACAACTACATTTTTTTTAACAGTTCCTCCCTGTAAGCCAAGAAGCAAAACAAAAGCAAGTTACAGACATTCAATGCACAAGGTGGTGCTTGAGTAAAAATAACCTTAACTAGCTTGGAGCTTGGATTTTTTTGCTTAAGGTAGCTGTAATTCCCAGAATACAAAAGGTGAACAAGGTTCTTGGCAGACTGCAAAAATCAAACACTTCTAGTTTAAGAGAAATTGTAATAAAATCATGAGTTGGAAAAAAATTACAGTTGCTCAGCTTGTACAATAAACTACAGATTACAAAACACACTTCACAAATTGCAATTCTGCATGCAATTTTCTTTCTTTAATGCAAGTTTTAGGTACTAATTATAAACCCTTATATAGAGCTACATTTCAGAACACAAGCTGTAGATATTTACCTTGGTTTCCATCGTGGTGATCTTGATCTAGATCTTGTCATCTTCTCTCACGTGTTTATGAGTTTCTTGAAGCTGTAAAAATTATATCATTTACTAGTCTGATTACAAATTGCAACAGGAAGTTTTTTTAAAACAAGTGTAGTACTAGAAGCTTCAAAGTTAGGGTGAAGCATATTTTTAGGATGTTTTGCTTCAAAGGTAAAATTCTAGTATCAATTTTAAGGCAAGCAAACTTTTTTCTCTAGCTGCTGATCTTAAAACACAGTATGTTCTCTTTAGAAAGATTTAAATATTTGATCATTGTTCCATTTTTCTCTCCATTTTGTAATGCTATCTATTTAACTTGCTGTTAAAGGCTAATAAACTCATGTGTTGAATGATATAGATGATAGAGGGGAGAAACAGACAGCTTTAAAAATACAGTTTATAAAAGAAAATGTTTTTGCATCAATTTATATATCCTGAGCTTCATACACACTGAAGTTCAAATTTGTCATATACACCAAAATTTTTACATGGTTGCAGACTTCTTGCAAGCTTTAACTACTACATCACAACTACTAGGTCATCACATACTCCATCTAAATCAAGCCAGCTAGAAAAGATCACTGTTTTTCATTGTTGTACTTCACCTGTTAATAACCTACTAACTAGACACACACTAAATATTCAATGGATTCACTATGAAAAAGTGCTCCTGACTCCTGAAGGTAGCTCCTGGCAACCCTTCTCATAAAAGCTACGAAAGAATGCAAAAAAATCCCTAGGACCTTCAAAAAGAAGTGATGTAAGGATATACAAACTCACCAGTAATGTGACTAGCTGAATAGGAATTAAATGATTGTTCATTATTTAGCAAACACAAGTGATTAAAGCAGAATGAAATTATTGGGTTAAAACTGAAGTTTGGACCACATACCCATGCCTACAGCTTTTAATTACCACAAAATGCTTTAAAGGCCAGAAATACAGATGCAAAAACAGATCTATCAACAGCTCTAAAGTTAATTAACTACCAACCATTTGAAACTGAAAGAATACACCCAGGCCACTGCCACTCTATATATGCTATGGTATTTTCTGTAATTATTTGTTCAGACACTCAGAGACAGAAAACTAGTCCGAGCTAGCAAAGTATGCCCTTTTTGACACTCCCAGTGCTCAAATAATTCCTTTAACTATATCTTTTGCCTAATGAACTGAAATTGAAAAGGGAGAAAAACACACAAGCTTTAAGGCATGACCTGAAGTAGTGTGCACCCACATGCCTGACCCACCACCTTACATCCCCCAGTTACACTGTTTGCTCAAAGTATCACTCCTTGCTATACTTGACTTTTTGGTATGATTACCTCATGGCTGAAACAGTATTATCTTAAGAGAATATACAGCATACTTCTACTGCCTACCCCATAGGCAGGCATTAGTCAAGCCACCTCCTAACCTAGAAACTGCCCATCAAGTTGCACTGTAAGCTAACCAGACATCTATTTGCAAGATGTAGCAATAGTTTGGTTCTTAAAAAACATTATAGAATTTTTTTTCACCACAATCTTTTCATGTAACAAAGTATGAAGTTATAATTGTTGCAAGGGATAGCAACGCAAAAAGAATCCAACACCAAAGTACCCCAAGGACAAGATAAAACATTTGTTCTCTTAACTCTCAAATATGAAGTTATCACTGCCTCTTGTATCCTAAAGACACATATCTGAGGACTGGATAGCATGAATTGACTTCAGGCCCTTTGCTTACTTCAAGGTCATACTAGCCAAAGTTAGATATGATGCTCCAATGCTAGTATTCATTATTTTTTCAAATAAAAGTAATATTTCACTCATTAAAGCACACTTTCCAAAACAGTATTCCAGAAACAAAAAAAAATCCAAAAAACCAAAACCATAGTCCCTGGGTAACACATTTCAAAATGTGGCACATGTCCAACAAATTTCAAAGATTCACTACCACCATCTCTTCTGGTAAACTTTGAAAAGTGACAGCATTTTACACGCTGATCAAATTCTTTCTTCCAACCTTCCTTGCAGTTCTGAACTTTATTCCTAATTTTCAAATGAGTATGCAACCACCAAAAAGACAAAAGTATCATTAAACTTCACCCAATCATCAGTACAGAACTTGATCTGCCAGACTGATAAAGGTAGAAACTGAGAAAACATAACAACCAATTCCTTATTCTTTCCAATACTGGCTAAACAATCATACCTAAAAGCGTGAGAAAGACTGTGGCAGCATGTCCTAGATCTTGCCTTAGGATAAGGAGGACTGCTGTAATTTCCAATGATGACATTCTTTTTGTTTAGTGGAAAGAAGTGCTCATCTAATGCCCCTCCTAAAAATGACCCACACAATATTTCCTCACAGAGAAACACCATATCAAGGCATCAGATACTCTCCCCCAGCAAGACTCCCAGTGTAACACCAGAACTGCAAATTAATCTATACAGAATTTATAAACATTGCTAAATCCAGGTTTAAGTCACCTCAACTAGACCAGCAATATGGTTCCATACCAAAAGCAAGTTTTCTGTAGGATGGTATCAGGTAGCAAGCCTGCCTGTAGCAGAATTACTTGAATCAAGTGAAGGCCCTACAGTTTCCAAGTCAGACATCCAGGTGCTTCTGAAAAGACAGGTCATGATGGAGCAGAGGTGCCAGGACCTGGCTGCTCTGGGGTCTGAATTTCTCCAAGATGTTCTGCTGTACTTTGGGAGACACTGTCAGTATGAAAACATGAAGAACTATTTTATAATTAAGCAGCATTATTAGGTTCAGAGTGCTGCTTGTGTTTGTTATGTTACAACAATAAGTGACTCATTGGAAGAGTTATCAGTAACTACGCTTAGATAGTTTTTAAATATTAATGGGACTCACACCTTTTATTTTCTTTCCCTTGACTTTTGGAACTTGACTCAGACAACTTCCCTCTTGGGAGAAATGGCCTCAAGCCTGCTACCAGCTCTCCTTTGATTCTACCCTTGGGATATTAGTGTTTTGACAAGTACAACATTATTTTACAAACCTGAAAGGAGTATCTTGAAACAAGTAACTCAAAAAGGTCCAGAAATTGTACACGATGTGCCAACTTGAACACATGTTCTTTCAGAAAGACTACAAATTTTTAACTACTTGCTCTCCTGAACAGAACAATCTTCTATCTCTTTACTTTCTCCAGCATGAAACAAGAAATCACAAATTACTGCAGTTATCTAGCTGCACAGAAGGGAACTGGAGCTCTTTCTAATGCAGAGAGCCCAAAATCAGCAAGCCCCAAACAGTTAAACCCTGCAGGTAACAGCACAGACGAATAGAAGCAGTTAACTCTGCTGGAACAGACTATAAATGTGTGGACTGCTTTATGTGACTTTTTGGTGCCTTTCTATCATTTCAAGGAACATGGAACAGATCATGGAAGAAACTCTATTCAGGATACACAAAGAGCAAATCAATACTAATAGTGCTCGTCACCAGGGAGCTGCTCTTCAGTGCCTTTCACCTGCAGTGAAGGAGATGTTATCCCTCACCCCTTTCAGAGGGATTGCCTGACCACCACCACAAACCTTTCAGAGGAGAGAGGGACAAGCAGGTCTCATATGCTGGGTCCCACGGCCAACAGGAAGACAGACTCTTGCTGTAAAAACTACCCACATCACTATTCTCTCTCTCACTTCACCCAAAAAAGATAAGGATAATCGGATAGAGAGGGCTCACAATCTGGCTGTACTCAGGAATGTGCATTCTCCAAAAACTTATGGCACCTAAGAAATCTTGAGTTTCCTTTTTGCTGGTCGATGGAGACATTGCAGTGATCTTATTGATGACCTCAGTGGGGACCTGGCGCCGTCTGTCTTGCCACTTCACTCCCAGGAACTGGATCTCTCGGGCAGGTCCTTTGACTTTGCTTTTCTTGATGGCAAAGCCAGCTTCCAGCAAAATCTGGATGATTTTCTCTCCCTTCTCAAATGCCTCCAATGCCGTGTTCCCCCACACAATGATGTCATCAATGTATTGCAAATGTTCTGGGGCCTCACCCTTTTCCAGTGCAGCCTGGATCAGCCCATGGCAGATGGTAGGGCTGTGCTTCCACCCCTGGGGCAGTCGGTTCCAGGTGTACTGCACACCCCTCCAGGTGAAAGCAAACTGAGGCCTGCACTCTGCTGCCAAAGGAATGGAGAAAAATGCATTGGCAATGTCAATGGTAGCATACCACCTTGCTGCCTTGGACTCCAGCTCGTACTGCAGCTCCAGCATGTCCGGCACGGCTGCGCTCAGCGGTGGAGTCACTTCATTCAAGGCACGATAGTCCACAGTCAATCTCCATTCCCCCTCAGACTTGCGCACAGGCCAGATGGGGCTGTTGAAGGGTGAGTGGGTTTTGCTCACCACCCCTTGGCTCTGCAGCTCACGGATCATCTTGTGGATGGGGATCACAGCATCTCGATTTGTCCGGTACTGCCGGCGGTGCACTGTCATGGTGGCAATTGGTACCTGTTGCTCTGTCACTTTCAGGAGTCCCACTGCAGATGGATTTTCTGACAGTCCAGGCAAAGGTGTTCAACTGCTTAATGCTCTCTGCTGCTACAGCAGCTATTCCAAAAGCCCACCTGAGTCCCTTTGGATCTTTGTAGTAGCTATTCCTGAGGAAGTCTATGCCTAGAATGCACGGTGCCCCTGGGCCAGTCACAATTGGATGTTTCTGCCACCCCTTCCCTGTCAGGCTAACCTCAGCTTCCAGCCGAGTCAACTCCTGTGATCCCCCCTTTACCCCAAAAATGGAAACAGGTACCTTCCCCACATGTTCTGATGGTATCAGGGTGCATTGTGAATCAGTATCAACTAACACTCTATGTTTCTGTGGCTCTGATGTGCCAGGCCATTGGATCCACACCATCCAACAGACTCTGTTATCCCATGCCTCTCCCTGGCTAGAGGCAGGGCCCCTCTAGCCGTGGTTATTATTTCCTTCCTGGGCATACACAGTAAAGGGCCTCCAAGGGGAACAGACACACCAACCTCCCTTCTGTACCTTGGTTATGGGAAGTTGAGGCTACCTTCACTTTAGTCAAAGTCCTTTGGTTAGTGTTTCCCTCCCTGAGTTGATGCACCTGTGCTGCCAGAACAGAAGTGAGTTTCTCATCCCATTTTCCCATGGCTTCCTCACGGTTGTGCAAAAAGAACCACAGGTCAGCTCGGGGGGGCATACCCCTTTTCTCCTTAGCTGGGGGACACTGGGCTCTGACTTTGGGGTCTGTAACTCACATCGATGCTGCACTGATCTTCCTCATTTCCTCCTTCATCTCCTCCTTAAACTCCTCTTTGAGTTCCTTAACTATGGCAGTGACATGAGCATGCATGGGGCCATTGATGATACTCTCATAATTCCTAAGCTTGTTGGCAACAGAGTCCACTGTCTCTTGGTTGTTATCAGCATTAACCATTGCAATAAAAGTGGTGTATTGAGATGGCCCCAGGCTTCCCAGATTCCACAGCATCTGCCGTGTGCACCTGACCTTGTCAGGGTCATTGTCATGCTGTCCATCCATCCCAAAGAGTACCTCCAATACTGCCACTTCTCTCAGCTGCTGGATCCCTTCTTCAATGGTCTTCCAGCACATTCTATGGTGGTGCTCCTGCATTCTCTCTCTGTGGACAAACCTCTCTCTCACACTCATTAAAAGCTGCTCCAAGAGGTAAAGGGGTCCTGGCTCTCTTACCTAATCTTACCTGATCCATACCTGAGCCAAGGGTCCCAAATTCCTTGCCTCAGTACCATCCAGTTGCACACCTGTTCCCATAAGGTCCCAGACACAGAGTAACCAAGTTGTAAAGCCTCACGGCCCCATCATACAATGTCTTTTTGCACATTTCAGAGACTTTCATACGAGAGGGACTCTGTAATGATCTCAACCTCTGGCTCCCCTGCAGGTTGTGAGGGCCCTCCTTTTTTATGCTTATTAACCAGGTGCTTTGTTTTCTTCTTAACACTTCTTAGTTTCCAAGGGGTGACTGCTGGCTGTGACTGCTCTTGCAGTTCAGCTGGAACCTGGACAAATGTAACATCTACAGGTTCCACTGCAGCACCATCAGACTCTTCAAGGCAGGGGGAGAGTTCCCCACAAGCTGGGGGAGTGTATTCCTTCAGCACCTGGCATATCTTCTCCTGCGTTTCTCCCATCCACTCTAGGTGGGCTGTGGGGCAGTGTCAGGCTCTGCAGCAGTATCCCGATTTTCTGGGGTAGGCATCAGGGTGGTTACCTAAGCCAATCTTCCCTTATCTCTGAATGCTGAATAGAACAGGCATATCAGCAACACCAGCCACTGTATGATATCATTAGCATTCAGAGGAGATTTGAACCCTTCAAAAACTGGTGGGGTAGAGGCAAAAAGCTGGGTGAAGGCTTGGGAGAAATTTTTCCCCGGTGTCATTTCCTCACAATAGGTACCATTACTAAAGTAACCCCAAAACCATACAGTTAGTGTGTGACAGCTCTAAATCCATGTGCCCACCTTCCAGAGGAAGTTAAAAATCCATTAATTCCTCACCTTATTAATCCATAAAGCAAACTGGATAACAGCCACAGTAGCTTTAGTTATAGAGCCCATGTTTAGATAAGAACCTGCAAATGGGAGAATTGACCACATGGCACCCAAACCAGGGTAAGGTAGAGCACACAGTGCCGCCTAACGAGGTTTCTATATCCAGCATACAAAAATTAGGTTACTCAAGAACCGTTATTCCTTTTTTCTCTTGATGCCCTTGTGCCACACATTGGGCATCAAAATCTGTTTTGGTTTGAAAGACAGGTGTCTGCTAAGGAAGGCAGGAGCATCTCTTGAAATGAAAAATATAAACCCGTTCTCTCAAAATTATTATAATTTTGAGATTAAGGAGCTCTCAGGCAAAGATATGGGAATAGGAATAACAGTTCTTTACTAGGAAAATTAAAAGTACAGTAATATAAAAAAACCCAAAACACTGTCAGAGTCAGAATACAACCTGACACCCTGTCAGTCAGGGTGCTAGTAGCAGACCCATTAAATGGTGGCTGCATCCTCCTGGAGTGACAGATGTGGTTCAGCTGAAGCAGTGGCCCTGTAGAAGGGTGCAGTTTTCCTCCACAGGTCCAGTGATGATGTAGAAGGGTCTGGTTTTCCTCTGGAATCCAGTGGGAAAAGGCTGCTCTGATGTTCTAAATCTCAGATTTTATCTAGGTAGGAAATGTTTGGTTCCTCCCCCTGGGTGGAGCATCTCACAATGGGATGATTTATCAGTCATGCAGTGGGACTCAAGGCCCATTGACAAAAGATACTTCCCTGGAGGGAAGATGGGTTGGGGAAAAGATAAAGAACACTGCCCCACCTGGTTTCAGTGGATGGTGATTGAATATATACTTTTGGTTACATCCTGCATTGCAACCCAAGACACTGCAGTGTCTGTCAAGAAAGAAAAGCCAGGAATTGAGACTCTCAATACCAGGATAGCTATGTATTTGACAGAAATACAATCGAATTAGAAGCTCAGCTCAGCTACAATCCAGACTTCAAGTTCTTTTTTTTTAGGTCTGCAATACAGAAAGTAATTTACACAATTGTTAAATGAAAAGTATAGAATTGGCAACTTCTCCACTGTGTGGGTTATAAGAGCTGATTCAAAGGCTGTCCCATGCAGTGCCCACTCCAGTCACTATCCAAGCAGAACACAAGCCTCGCATGTTCTTGCCCATTCATCTCCGAGGCAAAACTTATCACCTCCAATACCAAATGCTCAGGAAAAAGTACTTAAGCAGAGAAATATCTCCCAGCAAACCAGTCTCAATGTTTCCAAACCTGCAAAGGATTACTGTAGTCAGTGCTTCCTCAACAGGCTTCAGAACCATCTCCACTGTTAACTCAGCTCTGACAGCACATGGAGGGAGACCCATCTCAAGGCACACCACCTCAGGGAAGGACATGTGTGACAGCTTTGAAAGCTATGAGCTAGAACAGCTAAGTCAAGTTTAAGTCAAGGGTACTAGGCGGCTGAGATAAATGAAACTTGGCCGAGGAATTTCTAAACCATTCCTTCTTTTAGACAGCACAGCAGAAAACAGATCAATGCAAATGACCAAGAGCCAAATTTCCACACTCAGCTCTCTCACAAGTCTCTGATATTCAACAATGGTTCCTTATGATTACAGATCCCTTCTCCTGGGCTTCATCACTCTTGGAGCACCTTGCACATATCCAAGGATATGTTTTGAATCTCCACAGTATTTTGTGGCAGGTCTGAGGTCACTGCAGTCTTACAGCTTAAATCCTCACAACCAACATCATCAGGGAGACAATCTTTCTTTCTTCCCCCCTCCACTTTTCATGGCATGCTATATTTAAGAAATTTCCAGATCTGGTCCATAGCACCTCCCCAGGCAGCTGCAGCAGAGCAGCTGGGAATGGAGGGCAGCAATGGCAGGAGGCAGCACCACAGTCCTGCTGAATGTGTGCACTCCTTGCTCTCTCAAGGAGAGCAGCTCTGATACTCCAGTTTATCTGATGAGAGACTGGGCCTCCCCAGCAGCAGAACCACCCCTTCAACCTATCAAAACCACATCCACTGTGGCATTAGAAGTCCTCCTACGCAGCTTTGTCCTTTTTCTTTGGCACAAGCTTGGGAAGGCAGGCTGTACACATGTTGTGTCCCAATGCCAAGGACTGGTAACAGACAACCAGGCCTCACACTAGTGCCATGCTGGGGCAGCATGTGGGGATCACTCTCCTCTGCTTGCTGCACAAATAGAGATTAAAAAATGATTGTTCCCCCTTACACTCACAGTAGGATGAAAATCTACTACAGAAAAGTACAGGCCTAGCTCAAGCATACAGCATTTCTTAGTGGGCCACCTAACAAATGCTAAGTAATTGTTTGAAACACATAGAAAATATTCATTCCCCTGTGCCTGCATATTTGAGCAAAGGAATAAAAATAACTGAGTAGTTCTACAGAGCATATAACTTTTCAGTGAGTTCTCATTTAAAACTGACCCATTTAATTATACTAATTAGCAGGCAATGCCTCACCTTTGCAAAAGAACAGATTAGAATGCCAACTTGGAAAGACTGAGCAGGATAAATCTGTATCACATAATAAATAAGGTATTTCACTCTCAAACTTCTTTTTTTACACAATGAAAACCCAACCCAAAAATATATTAGTGAGCCATTTCTATAATGTGTTGAATTAGAGGCCTTTAACACCTGTTCAGTACAGAGCTTAAAATGTTACAGCACCATACCCAGCCACACCTGCCAACCAGTTTCTAAGGGGACATCAGAAGCATGTTCAATCTGCTTGTGTCAGCCCTAGAGATGGACCATAACATATTCCTGCCTACTGAGAGCTCTCCTAAACATACAAACCATGATGGAAACCTCTGCTTTTACATCTTGGTGTCACACAAAACCACCAGAAAACCAAAATAAGACCCTTCTTTATTCAGAATCAGTGGTGCTGCAGAGCAGCATTGCCAGGAGGCTGGGAAGTCCAGGCTGTTTTCCCCAGTCACACCACAGAAATGCATCTCTGCTGGAAGATTCTGACCTGTTTCCTTCCTTCCCTGCCGACAGCAAGCACCTGCTGCCACCCGAGAGGAAAAGCAAACCCAACTGTGTGCAGCCACATCCCTCACCAGCTTGCCTGCAACACCAACCCAGCCTATACTACCTCCTGACAGGTGAACACCCACGAGCTAAGACTGCACCAAATCAAGCCCATCTTGTCCCAGCATAGGCACATGGAGAGTTGGTTTGATGACTCTTACAAAAGCAGTGGCAGAAATACCAGTTCTTTTGCTGAAGGCAGATGTGGAGGAGTGCATGGACACTCAAGATAGACAGTGGTTTATCAGGATAACAGGGTGTGTCACTAAAGGAAGTTAATTTCAGCTCACCTTACCAACACCAATATTAAAAACAAAAATATAAAAAAAAATCAGAAAAATCCTCAAAGGGAAAGACAGTCATCTGTGTTGTCTGCCCCTCTGTCCAGCCCTGTGTCAGGCTGCCACAACATGACATTCTCCACCAAAGATCCTTCCATGCCTTTTGCATATTTCTTCCCCTCCCTTTCTGGCTTCCTCTTCCCTGTTCTTCCTCCAGCCATCCACACCCAGCAAGACTTTCACAGAAGATTCACTTTTCCTTGAGGTCCACAAACACACAAAGGAGGTAATTAAAATCTCCCAGCAATTTGAGCAGCCTTTGTTTTAAACCCTTATAACTCAGGAATCTAAACTATATTTATAAGTGACTTGGGGCATTTAAGAACGGCAGTAGAAATCAGGTGTTGCTGTTCTAGGTGGAATTGAGCCAAGTGAGGAGACTGCTATCACCAACTCTTTATGAGACACCACCACCCACTCAGATGTGTATGGAAAAAATATGCATAATCAACTAAATCACTTAAAGAAGTCTCAAAAAACCCACAGATTTGTTAAAATCGGCATCAATTCATTTTGCTTTAGCTTGACTCAGTCTGGAAAATACATTAAACTAAATCAAAGACATACTGAAACTGAGCTACGACTGTTACACAAAATCTGTACCGTTCTAAGCTTTTATAAAGACTTAAACTGGTGTGGTTCTGCGTGTGACAACATATAAATTGCTGGGAAGAGGGAGCGTTGGCATTTATGCATTGCTAACCTCTAAGGTGTCCTTACAGTAACAGTGAGCATCGACCTCAGCTCTGCGGTGCTGCTGGCCCAGAGGCTCTCAGCAACACGGGTGTTCTCGAACAGTCACGGCTGGGGCACGGCCGGCAGCCCCGCGGCCACCCGGGTGTGTGTCCCTGCCCCAGGCTTTGTTCCCAGCCCTCCCAAAGCTCCTGACGGCCCCCGCGCAGCGCACCAGGCACACACGCTCTGTACATACATGCACACACGCGGGGCGAGGCGGCTCCGGGTGCCGCTGCTCGGGCTACTCCGCCGCCAGCAGAGCCGTCACGGATGGGTGCAGCACAGTCCCCGCCGAGCTCCCATCCCCGCAGCTCCGCTGCCACCGGCCAGCAGCGCCCGGGCCAGAGTGGGGAGCGCGGGCGGCAACTGCGACTCACCTCCCCGGGCCCGGACGGGCCGGGCCGACCGCCGGCCCTCGGTGGGCGCGGCGGAGCCCCGAGCACCCGGCCCGCTCCTTGCCGGCGCGCAGGCGGCGCTGACGGGGACAATGACCGCGGCAGCCCCGGCTCCCCCTGCCCGCGGCACGGCCCCCGCCCCTCGCCGGGCCTCACCAGGCCCCGCCGCGGCCGCGGTGCCGCCGCCGGCCCAGCACTCACCGCCTGCGGCGCCGCTCCCGCCGCTCCTCCGGCCGCCCGCCGCTCCGCCCCGAGCAGGTGCCCGGCGAGCCGGCGGGGCGGGTCCCGGCGGCCGCGCCGGCCGCGGCTGCTCCGCACGGGCGCGGCGGAGAGAAAGGGCGGGCGGGGGCGGCCCGGAAGGGGAGGGCCGGGCGGGGGTGGCTCCGGCACCGCCCCCTGACCGCCGCTCTCACACCGGGGCTCCTTGCCCGGAGTGCGGGGAGCCGCCGGGAGCCGCCGTCCTCTACCGCTCGGGCTGGGCCCTGGTCAGCTCGGTCCCGGCCGTTGGTTCGCGGCCAGCTGCGGTAGCGCAGGGCACGGCCTGCGCTGGCCCTTTCCGGGTGTTGAATTCTGAGTAGCCCCTCGCCTGCAGTGTCCTGTGGGAAGCAGAGCCCTACCGTGACCGGCAGCCAGCAAGGTTGGCCGTGTCTTTGGCTCACTAGGGACAGCATCGCCAGCCGGGCAAGGGAGGGATTGTCCTGCTCCGCTCTGCACTGGGGCGGCCTCACCTCGAGTGCTGGGGGCAGTTTTGGGCGCCGCAGTATTGAAAGATAGATAGATAGATATTGAAAGCCATTAGAGAGTGTCCAGAGAAGGCCTACAAAGATGTCCAAGGGTCTAGCTTTTCAAAAAGTGGCTGAGGTCACTTGGATTGTTCAGGCTGGAGGAAACCTCATCGTGGCCTCCTCGTGAGGGGAAGAGGAGAGGCAGGCACTGATCTCCTCACTGTGGGGGCCAATGATAGGAATGGCCAGGAGAGATTTAGGTTGGATATCAGGAAAAGGTTCTTCACCCAGAGGATGGGTGGGCACTGGAACAGCTCCCCAGGACAATGGTCACAACACCAAGCCTGACAGAGTTCAAGAAGCTTTTGGACAATGATCTCAGGCACATGGTGTGATTGTTGAGGCTGTTCTGTGCAGGGCTAAGCGTTAGACTCAGTTTTTCTGTGTCTCTTCGAGCTCAGAATATTCTGTGGTTCTGGGACATTTCTCACTGCCCGCTGGGCCCAAGGAGCAGCTGGCAGCTCCTGTGCAGGGCCAGGGATGGCTGGAGTGGGGCAGGCCCCGAGGAGCTGTGGGCAGGCATGGCAGTCCTGGCCCTTTCACTGGTCCTGGCTGCACTGCAAGGGGTCAGGCAGGAGCGCTGGGACCGAAGCCTCCCCGAGGCAGAGAGATCTGGCCCTGCAGCTGCACCCACCGTGTCCCCAGCCTGCGGGTGAGGCAGCCCTGGCTCCCTTGTCCCAGGCTGCTGCTGCTGCGAGGGTCAAGGCACCTCGCAAGGTGTCACATAGTGCTCTCCAAGACTTTTTGCAAGTTCCTGGAGCTCCTGTCAGAACATGCACTACAGGATGGCAGCATTCTCCTTGCCTGAGATCGGAACAGTCTCAGTGGAGCGAAGGCTCTTTAGGCTGCTGGGATGCATTAATTCTTCGATTGCCAGTCCTGATAGCCAGCAGGCCCAACAGGTTTGGTGTCAGTTTTTCCTTCAGGAGCTATGAACAACAGAATCACACACTGAACATACTGTAACCCTTTCAAAACAAAGTATCTTCTTATGGCTGAAAACCACCCAGAAATAGATTTATAGCTCACACAACCAAGGAGACATCGCTGCTATCTAGATTGCATTGGCATCCAAGGCTGTTGGTCAAGAATCTTGAATACTACTTTGGTGCATTGTCAGATGAACTCATAAACAAATTTGATTCAGCACAGATGCAGGAACACAATTTTGTTTTAGCTCAAGCATGGTTTTGATGCTGGTTTTGTATTTTTACAGTGGCTAAAGGAATCTTCCTTTGGGTGATACCTGATACAGTATCATTACAATTGCAAAGGCAGGTGATATCTGATCTGGTGTAAAGCTTACCAAGTTAACCTTGTCAATATATTTTTTTTTTTGAACAATTAAGCCAAGAAAAGAACCAGACTCATTACTCTGTGTTATAATCTTGACATTTTTGATCCAGCTGAGAGCCATAGTGTTTGCATTTATTCCGTCATCAAGCCATGGCCTAAACAGGGTGAAGTTATACTCACTGAATAGAGTGTGGAGGGGAAGAGTTACTTACTCTTGGCCCCCTCAAAGGAATGGTCTCAATTTCCTTATGGTCTGAAGGTCAGTGTGAGCTGCTGACTTTGGCTGTCCGTTGGACTTTCAGCTGTTGACGTCTCCTTGTCCTCCTTTATAGGACTGATATTTTAGCAGTGCATTATCTTCAATTTTCTGCCTTCTCAAGCCTAGAGGCTGTAGGTGGGACTGAGGGATCCCGTATCACAGCTATCAATCCATTTGCTGTCTTTGTCTGCAAGATCCTGCTCAGTTCTCTGTGGACTCAAACACAAGGAACCTCATATGACTGCTGTAGAAGAATTTTCTGCATTCACCAAAACACTTTGAAATTCTCATATAAAATAATCTTATTATTTTTAAAATTTAGTTGTAGCATTTTTACAATTACAATGGACTGCAGAAAATTTACTGATTTACAGATTTACAATGGCAAGCTGCACCAAACAATACTTGCTTCCTCTTGGCTGCGCTGGAATTTTTGTTAATAGAAGTTCAGGATGAGTGGCTCAGTGAGCTTTAGATGGAGAACGTGAGACTGAAGCAGAGGGATCTTGATGCTTGGTTAGAAAGTAATGGACATGGCTCGACTGAGGCCCTATGGCAAGAAACACAGTGCTAAACATAACATAACATAACATAAACATAAGGTCAGCATGTCCCTGAGACAGATGTTAGACAATGACAGAATGTGAAAGAGGAAGATGTGGTTAAATTTAGTGCACACAGAGACGGCAGAAAAAGCAAAAGGAGTATCTATCCCACGTTTGCAAAAAACCAATCACAAGAGAGGCGTATATTGGATAAGCCAATGAAATTATGCCAAATGCATTAAGCTGTTGCACTTAGGGTATAAATGTAATCAGTGCCTTGAATAAAGTGAACTATGCTTTATCAATCACATTGATTGTTTGCGTTCTTCCCTCGCCGAAAGACCCTCCGCAGAGAGATGGCATTGATCTGCACTTTGCCAAAAAACCTGGTCCAGCCAGGGTGGCTCAGCCAGATAAAGTGCAGTCCCAATTTGACATATATGGCAATATGTGGGATAATCACTGTATAGGCAGCCACCCTTTTGATGCCTTGGGTTTTAGCTTTTATACTTTTCAGAATCTCTGCCGCTTAGTGTATAACTCTGAAACTTCATGTTAGTTGTTAGTAAGTTCTCTTCACAGGATAGTTAGACAAAACAATCCCTTTCTAGCTAGAGAATCAAGGATAACAGTACCCAAAAAACAAAAACAACGATGAGGGAAAGGGGGCAAGCCAGGGAGCTGATACTTCATAGCCTGGGGCTGTGGTTGAATAATTGACCCCAATATGTAGATGAAACAAAACTTAAAAAAGTGTAAATACTCGTGACCAGGATCCATCTTGGATTTGATTTGGGTGTAGCCCTGGCCTGGCTCTTGCACTGCCCAAAGTGTGTCCTTTCAATAAATACCTATTTTATCCCTTTTGCTCTGTCTAGTTTCTGTTCCAGGTCAGCATTTCCAGGCATCACTTTCGTTATCAAGATTCAGAAAGTTGAGCTAACAGTAGAAAAGATTTGGTTTTATTCCCTGCTTCAGCTGACGTAATGGTTTGCCTGACTTCTGCATGTAGGGGGCTACCACTGCACTGAGACCTAAAACTAAGCAGACTTGAAACAAAAACCAAGCTCTCAGTACAGTCAGACAGCCTCTGTGTGCATGACATAAAATAAATTATCAAATTTCATTATCAACCCATTTACCTGATATTGCCTCAGATGGTCTTGAGCCAACATATATTGATGGATAGTAGGATGGATACTACTCTGATGGATACATGAGGATCTCAGTGGTTAGGGCCACATCGTGTAAGTAAAAAACAACTTACACATACTTTACATTAAATTAGTATTTAAATCAGTGTCTATTAGTAGCTCCACAGCATCATTATTCTCCACCTCTAAATTGGGAAGGCTATTCTATTGCACAAGACTTGGCAATTACTGCTTATTAAGAATAATTATTTTAATCTATTTCCATGTTTTATTTCTAATTAAGTATCATTAGAATAGAGAATCACTTTGATATTCCTTTAATGCTTAATTTAGTACACATTCCCTTTGGAAAGAGCACAACTGTGATTTGCGTGCTAAATACTTGGAAATGATGAATGGAAGTTACCTAAAATTCAAAAGCAGAAACTAGCCCTTGACAGCAGACTGATCTTATGGATCTGTTCTTTCAAGGAGGCATTTCATTTTCCACATATAATGTTACTCTTGGCACTGAACCTAATTATACCAATGAAAAAAAAAATTAAAACATCTCCTTGATCACTGGCAAGGTCAGGCACAGAAACAAGCAGAGAACAAGGAATGTGTTCCTAAGGCTGTGCTGGGAAGCATCACCTGGACTTTACTGCAATGCCAGGGCTGACCACCACAGCAGCTGCTGCTGAACACCTGCTCTCCACTGAGGTGCACCAGAGAAATGACATTAAAATCTTGTTGTAGGAGTGGTTTGGCTTGGTAGTCATAGACAATTCATTTTGGTATCTGCAGACAGAGCCTGTAGATGGTGATAGTTAAGAGCAAAGAAGCATCATGGAACAGTGATAGAGAGTCTGGTGGGGTCAACACCCACAAGATGATCTTGATCCACCATCAAGAACTACTGTCCAAGGTTAAATCATGATTTTACTAGGCATCCTCTAATACCTAAAGTTTTCTTTTTTACTCCATTATCTTGTTATGCCTTCTGATTAGGTTTGCATGGCTTCATTAACTTGGATCTCTGCTTCTGAAGGAGTTTCACATTCATGCTTTCATCTTCCTCCTCTCACCCATCCCTAGCCCTTTGTGCCATCAGGCACTTTTTTATCAAAATGCTTTCACCAAACCACAAAGTGCATCTCCTGTTATGAAATAAGTGAGCTGCCTAATTCTTTGCAGATATGATAGTAATTTGCTTCTTCTAATGGTAGTAATAAAAAGTATTTTTATCATTCAGTGGAACAAAATTAGCTAAACCTCTAAGTCCCCAGCAAAGGAGCATCAGCTCTCTCTCTTAATTTATAAAAAAATAAACACTGAGGTTTAAGTCAATTTCTGAGGTTATTTGTCAAAGAACTTCAAATCTGTTATACCTTATATATATACCTTCCAGAATGAAGCAATAATCCCCAAATTCAGTCATAAGGACTTTCTTCAACAGTTTTCTGTGGAACTATGATACTTTTTCCAGTCTAGGCTCAAAGCAACAGTTATCGACTCCCTCCTCCATTGACGAAATATATCCTACATTCTTTAGCCTGGAAATTTAAGGAAAGCTGAAAAGTAATTGTTTAATTAAAACCTGAAGGAATGTGAGAGGATGACTAACTGCATGACTTGGCTTTGATAGCATCACCAAATTACCCTTCAAAGAGAGCCTCCAGCAAGCCTGGGCTCTCATGACGTAATAAAGCCAGTGTTTTATTTATAAGGTTATCATGGCTTTCCTGTAGCAACACATGAAAATGTGCCATTGCTGCTGGGCATACAGCCCGTGTGAACTTGGTAGGGTTTTGGCAAAATACCAGTGAAAACAATCTTAGTGTATGAACTAATACCAATGTGTGACATAAGTGCAGTAACAGGATTTTAAAAACAGAGGCTTTGAGCTTATCATCCAAGAGGCCATAGCAGGTGAATTTCAGGAGGAAGACAGAGGTGCAAAAAGGCTGCAATGCTTTGCTTGTGCAAGAGCCAGGTCTTGGAAAGATGACAGGAGAAATTGCAATAAAACAGCAGGATGAAAGTTTGACTGAGGAGAGAGAAAATTTCAAAATGTCCAGCTTGAGACAACCATTATGGGCATGACTGATACTGATTCAACTTAGGAATTTTAATAGTAATTATGTGGTAGTAAATATGTGCAGTGTCTTAGCATTCTACAGTGACTGTGACCTCCACCTATTCATCAGCTCATTTATTTGCTAAATCCACCAGCAGTTTCATTTGCTACAGGACACCTGCCCTAAAGCCCAACACTGGCCCAAGAAAATTGGCATAAATTTACCTTGTAAATTGTAGGTTAGAAATACAAATTTTGCTTGCCATAAGGGAAGAACTTCTGACCCACTCTTCAGCTGGGGAAGTTTTAGCCATGTCTGACCAGGACTGTACCTGTTGCCCATGCCAGCAGGGTTTCAGTGCTGTCCCTGACACACTAGTGCACACAGTTAGTCTTTGAAAGACTCCTTGGACTTCTGTTTCTCTGCCAGCTGTGGTATGGGCAGTCTTCGTCCAGGAACTGAGAGAACAAACCTATTTCAGCAGGCAATGGCCAGAATTTGTATTAAATTTCAACTGATAGGTGGTTTAAGGAACAAAAAAAAAAAAAAAAAAGAAAGAAAGAAAGAAAAAGAAAATTATTCCTGACTGAGATTTCACACCAGGAAAATTACAAGTTACTCCATAGAATTTAGTGGTATAAAATCCCACAGCTTTGTATATTTAAGGAACTAAAAATGATATTTCAGACAATGCTGCCATCTGTATTTTAAAAGAGAGGTTACTCTGAAAAGGGACGTGTGTGCATGTTAATATGGTGCTAGAGGGATTGCCCTGATCTTGCATACTGTGCTGCTCACTGAATTTGGTTAGAGGGGCTATTATTTCTAGAAAAAAAGCGTAAGATACTGACAGAGTAATTTCCCTGATTCTGAATATCTCTTACACATATTAATTTTTTTTCTTCAGTTGTGCAATTTTATGTCCTTGGGTCTTTTATTGTACAATGCCAATCATCTACAATTGCAGTGGACTTCAAGTTATTCCTTGTAGGCACAGCAAGATCTAAAGTGATATGCAAAGCTGCTGAAAATATAAAAGCTAAACCCCAAGGCATTAAGCTATTTATGTAACTATTTTAAAAACTTATTCTTAGAGAAAGGACTTGCTAGAGCACGCAGTTCATTGCTCTATTACTACTCTATACTGCTCTATTAGTTGGATCTCTCCTGCATCATGGCTGGTTTTTCTCTGGAAACCATTAAGGCTTGATTATAGCAAGAATACACATATATTTTCATAAAGCTCCCAAGTAAACATGACATGCTGTCTTCCAGAGCCTCTATTTTGATCCTGAAAATTGCAGGCCTCAGGTAATCATCAAAGCTGCTAGTTTAGAAACATTACTAAGCTCAGTCTTGAATAATCAAAATGCTATAAAACATATACAAGCTGCAGAGCAAACAAGGCTACTGGTGAGAAAACCAGTATCTAAAATTCCAGTGATAAAGAAACCATTTTCTTATACTTCAAGTAATCATTTTAAAAGCTTAAATATAATTTCTCTTAGAGTTTCTGCCTGCAGTTTTAAGGACTTTTCCACTTCACATGCTTCAACACATACCTTAAATTGGAGTGAACAGCATCACCTACTCTTCAGCTGTAGGACATCATATGGATAAGACAGATGATTGATGTGACAAAAAAAGTGGGGGGAAAAAATGAACATTCTGGCTCACAGTGTTCTGGATTGGTATTATTGCACTAACGTCATTAACAAAAATGCATCCAAATAATTTAAGTTTTCTGTTATTTTTAAGCATATGTATTCTGAAGAGATTGAATTTAAAACCTCCTTTCCTGAAGATCAAAAAGAAAATCCAGAGAAAATTGCACTCAGTCATAACATACAATATATTTTCCAGATTTTAGCACAGTGGCTCAGCAGTAATAATACACTTTTCAGAATTTAATATTCATACTGAAATCAACATCCCCAATGTCAGATAACTGCCCTTTAGGTCTCTTTGTGCACCCATAAACAGTGGCAGCATAGGTGAACCACCACTCCTCACACTGGTTTTGGAGATAACCAACAGCCTGTACAACATTATCCTGAAATGAAAACAAATTAAGAGACTTAATGAAAACAAATGAAGAGACTTTTTGCAGTTTCCACTTTGTTCTTGAATAGGGAAGGAGAAGTAAGACAGAAGTCCCACAGGTCACTAAATCAGGAAAAGGAGCAGCATATTACCACGAATTCATTAGTGCTGCTTACAGGACAGTGTCCCTCGTGTGCAAGACACAGGCCAGTCTTAGAGAAAACAAGATATAAACCTCAAAGTCTAGATTTCAGCTCTTGAATATTGAACTACGTACATTTTAATACAGCTTAAACCCTAATGGGAAAGATGTCTCCTTCTAGGGTTTCCAGACTGCTGTGCAGCACTGAAGCCCAGTTATCCTGGGATCTCAGGCTTCTCCCACCAGCATGATCAATGCTGAAAGCCACTGTGCTACCCTGGGCAGTAGAAGAGCTGCAGTGCCACACTGACGATGCCTAGATCAGGAGCAGGGCAGTGGCACCTCAGCTGCAGATACTGTCAAGCTGGGACTGAGGTGGGGTGGGAAGCAGAGAAAGGTGCTGCTCTCTATGCCAGAGGGAAGATCCACACCCTGCCAGCTACAGTAGCAATCTGTGCTACTTCTGCAGCCTCCTGCACACATCTCAATTGTACAATTAAAGGAGAGAGGATGATTCCCCCTGCTTCTAGCTGTTCATCACCAAATGAAAATACAACCTGGGGGTCTAGATCAACCCCTCACCAGTGCAATTTTGTCTTGAAATTAACTCCCTGAGGAGACAAGAGGTCTGCTCAGAGCCTTCACAGTGGTCCAAGGCAAGCTCTGGATGCCATTTCCTAGGGCAACACCAAGTAAAGTGCTGAACCTAAGCAGAAAACTACTGTGATGCCAAATTATCTCACAGGCATTATTTATCTTTTAGAAACTTACTAATAGTTATACAAAATAGTAGCAGAAAAGCTCTATCAAGGACTTGTGTGAATCACTACTGATCATTCACTGCAGCTGCAAGACCACTGACAAATGCAAAGTAAAGCGCATTGCACAGTCTTGATTCACAGCAGCAAACACTGGGATGGAGCTGCTATGAAGAAGTTACATCAGCAAAAGCAAAAAGAAGCAATTTAACCCCTCAGTTGAGAGTACCTAGCCAAATTTGAAAAGTTATATTTGAAAGTGAATATAAAGGTAAATATGCAACTTCTTCACAAATACTCATCTTGTTTCCTTCAATCTTAGTAAATAATCAAGTGGACAGATAACATGAATGTTTCAGGAGTCAATACAAATGAAATGAACTTAGAAAGTACTAACACCAGATTGTCCAATTTGCAATTTTGACTGAAGTGATGATTTAAAAAAAATATATTAAAAAAACTCCCCTCAGCATTTCACTAGAGAAATAACAGCAGCTCCAGGCTGGTCACTTTCCAAGCAGCAGTATGCACACACAGCTTGAAGAGAAGTTCAGCATTTGTCACAGGTACTCTTACAGAACAGCCCTTGCACATAAACAGAACAGAGCTCTCAAGTTTTCTTCAGCTTATTTTCTTTGCCAGAGAGCAGAGGCTGGGGCTACAAACTGGCCCCTATACCATCACCAGCCCTCTGGATGCCACAATTTGGTGTCCTCACCTTAAGGCTCTTTGGCCACCAGCCTGCACTTCCTCAGTGTATTGACAGGACCTCAGAAAGCAAATGAATATATGGCAATGGGAACAATGGTGAAATCTTCTGAGGTTTGAACCACCACTCCTTCATTCAGTATTATACCCTCCTTCAGAAAATACCTCAGAACAAATTAAAACACATGCATTTTTAAATCAGTCATATTGTCGTGGGAATAAAAAGTGCTAAGAAACAAGTTAGATTCATAAATGAAAATGTATTTCACCTTTATACATGCTATACAGGTCATGCAAATACAGAAATCTACAGGTTATACAATGACACCATAATAAAATATAATATGACATTTGTCAAACACAATGTATTACACCAAAACAAACCTTTCTGTTTGTTTATTTTTTAGGAAATAGATGAAGGACTAATTTGGAAGACACAGTACCATGCTACAGCTTACTGCACAGTCAAAAGAAAGTATTTCTTTGAAGTACACTAACATAAATAGAGCTGGGTTGTTGTAGGTATGATTTCTTTTAGGCATTGTACATCATATCACTGGTTACTTTCCCACTGCTGACTTTTAAGAGCACAAGAATGGTGCTACAACTGAGGTCAATCTATGCTGTGAACTCTTACAGGTGGGGAAAAAAAAAAAAGCAAAACAACCCCTCCCCCCAAGTTTTCATGTCTTTTGTGTTAGTGTCCAAAGAGAGTTTTATTTATAATTTATTCTTATAAGGGACTGGACAAAATGTCCTCAAAGCAGCACTTGAAAGGTTCTAGCAGAAAGGTTCACCAACAGAAATAAAGATAACACTGTATGGCACATGATGTCCTGACCTTGTACATCTTGATGTGGACTGTTCCACTCAGATGTTTACAGAATGTTAAGGGCCCCCAGTGTTCCTGGCATGCATTTTGGCCTTTGTATTTCTGACACTCACATATTGTTTTGCTGCTGACCAAATCCCATTTTGTTGAGCCTACAGGAAGACAAAATACTTCTCTGTGTGATAGAAAGCCTGCTGGTATCAATCAAGTGTCTGCATATTCAAAGGTTAATGTGTCACCCTCCTGATCACTCACGCGGATCTACTACACCTATACTACATATACATTAAGGGGTTACACTTGGCATTTTGCCTACTTTGCTTACAAGTGTTACACAAATATGATTTTAAACACAGTTGATAGTTGCTCCCAACCTAATTAATATTAACCAGTAAGTGCCACTAGTGACTAAAAGTGTCAACATCATCATAAATGGATAGTTCCCACACTCCACAGTCAATAAGAAGGCTCTTGATTCCAGCAGCTATATGTTTTTCAAGCCTTTTCAGCTACAGTTTTGAATTACACACCTCATAAAAGTTGCCAATAACTCCTTATTAAAGACAAAAAAAGATAGGCACAAAACTAAAGTACAGTATATTATTTTGTTTCAATGCACTGTGGGCAAACCCCATCATTACTTACAAGAAAAAGATGTCTAAACGAATGTACGATCAATCTTAGGAAATAATTATTTAAAAATAAAATGCACAGGTAAAAATCACAGTGAAGTGTTGAGATGAATTTTAAATTAAAGAAGAAATAAGTGTTTTATTAGCAGCTAAAGCTCAAATTCTAATGCACACTCTGTCTTCCCTGAAACATCAAGGCTCTAGATCATTGGTTTCTACCAAAAGCAGCCAGTTATTCAACATATTCCCTGGGAAGACAAGTTATATTCAGCTCTGATTATTTGAAATCCAGTGTTCAAGGACTGCAGAAGCTTTTTCAAGTGACAAGCTCATATTTTACTGCCAGTAGCATCACAGGGATATATATCCTCCAGAAATTGTTACCTCTGTCAATTAAAGAGAGAAGAATATTAAGTCAGTTATGCAAGTTAGATGATCTCAGTTTTGTAATTTAGAGAATATACTCTTCCAAAAAGCCTGACTATGGCTTTGTACTTTGAAACTGTCACTGAAACCTACCATGGGTTTTTACTATGCTGGCTTTTCAGGGTATGTGATTCTACACTGCAAGTTTTACAGCAGTGGAACAGAGTAAGCAGCAGCAATAACTACCATGGCCTAGACTGGCTCCACTTTTAACTGCTTTCTTCATGTAAATAGGCTCCAAAGATATGCAGGAAAGGTATCGTATAAATGAAGAAATTCTGGATGCATAAAGGAAATGTTTCCATTTACCAGATATTTGTGGTTGCTATGATACAGTCAGTTTGCATATGATGCCAATTTACAGGCAGCTGCAAATCTCAAAGATTGTGTTGAATTTAAATACCTAGGAGAACAGCTTTCTTTCTCTCTCCACACTGCTGCAATATTCTGGGAAGCTAGTAAGTAATCACAGTAATTTATCATACCAAAGATGTTTATCACAATACTGTACCTGTATCTGTTCTGCTGAAAAGCGAGGCAGTCAACAGATAGAATTAAGTGTATTTTCCTGTCCTGGGCTGTTAAATCCCTCAATCAAGTTTTTGTTACAGTCATCTAGGCTAAGGGTATCACTGGACATCTTGGAGTAGGTAGCTTGGCCTGTGAAATCCAAGAGGTCTTCAAGAGCCTTGGCATTACTCGTCCCATTTTGGTCCAAAGAAACACCTGGCATGAGTTCATTCATGGGTGAATATTCAGGAATAGAGATAAGTTCTTCTTTTGAAACCGGGCTATGCAAAAGATAAAGGAAGAAAGACACAGAATAAGACGTGTATAACTTTTCATAAAGGAACAATCAAATTAAAGCTCTGACAGTTCAGAAACTACCACTTATCTTAAAGCAGCTGCAGCAAGCTTTTACCTAGACAATGTCCTAATCCAAAGAAAAAAGATATTGCCATGTTCAGAATGGAAGGTCATACCTAACCTATATCCCTTAATGATTAAGGTTTGTGGTAGCTGTGTGACATGAACACTCATCTCCTAAACCCTGATAGTTTACTGAACTGAGTTTACAGACCATTATTTCAATCCTTGCACCACTCCTTTACCTAAATGATTATTGCATCTTTCACATTACTGTCCTGATCCTGCAAACACTTAATCAAAGCACATACATTTCAAAAGTAAAATAAAAAGTTATTTCTTAAGACTTTATGATATACTTCAGACATAGAAATCCTATAAATAAACTTAAGAAATGCTGCAACCATTAGAGTAGCAAGGCTCAGTAACTCAAATGCAACTAGTGCATTCTAGTTTGGAGAAGAGAAGGCAGAGGAAGGCTTTCACAGATATTTCTAAAACTATGATGTGATGGTGGATGAGTTGAGGGCAAAACTATCATGCATGAAATCCTACAAGACAAAATGTAAGGGGTATCCAGTGCCACCAATAAGAAAAGGTTTAACAGGGATCAGAGAATATGATCTACTCAATGAGACTGTACTGTACAGACTGCTTCCAGGTAAGGTCCTAGACACAAGCATCAGCTGGTAAAGAAAAAGTTGGGATAAACCTATGGGCAACACATCAACCAGTACCCACTTAAAAGGCCAAGGCAAACTTGCATCCTCAATATCCCTAAAGCTACACTTCAGTGATCTTGAATTGCAGGCTCTGGTGCTCTCCTTCACTAGTTTTTCTTACTGATACTCTCTGAGATCAAATAATGGGCTACAGAGTCTTCTGGTCAGTCCCAGCATGGCATTTTCTATATATTTATGCATATTTGCTGGAAATACTGAGACAGTATGAGATGTTCAACTAGCTTACTGATTAAGGGAGAACAGTATAAAAATTCAGACCTAGCTTTGACTTAGCAGCTTTAAATTAACTGCCTATATATATATAAATATGTAAATTAAAAAAACCTTAAAATTAAAAAAAATCCTTCTTTTCTGTATGTCCTTCCATCAAAATGTCAGAATATTTTAAACCACTAAGTTATTCACTGATTTCCATACATTTCTACTTGTTAAGTAATTAAAAATCTAAATGCATTATTTTTTTATTCTGTTTGTATGGAGGCAGAAATGCTCATGCATCATAGCTATGCAGCCAAATTAAAAAATTATTACATTAGAACAATATCTGCAGCAGCTGCTTTCACAAAACTGTCTGAAAGGTTTGGGCAATCTTGCATGGAATCCGTAAATAAGGACTGTGGAAGGATTTCAGAGTTCCCTCCCCCAGGTATGTGAGAACGAGATAAGGTTCTGTGGCTCTTGTATCAAACAGCCAGGAGCCTCTGGGCAGGATCAGAACACACTCAGCGCACACCCAGCTGCACTGT
This sequence comes from Muscicapa striata striata, assembly GCA_030060385.1. NCBI lineage: Eukaryota > Metazoa > Chordata > Aves > Passeriformes > Muscicapidae > Muscicapa > Muscicapa striata. The sequence continues at coordinate 5,506,881 of JAREIS010000031.1, forward strand.
GGGGGGATGTGAGAAGGAAAGTAGTTGAGTATTAACAAACAAAACCCAAAATCCTGTGTCTCATATGAATTCCACAACCCTGTTGGCAGATCCAGTCTGTACCTCACATCCATGGACTGAACCTCATCTGCTGAATCTTCCATGCTGTTGGACTTCCCATCAACAGCTTCCAGCTGAATAAGTCCTGAAACTGACTTCAGTCCATTAGCAACTACATCTTGGGAAGGGATTACAGAAGCAGCACTTTCTAAGCTTTTATTTTTCAGGCAGGTTGCCAATCCATTGATCTCTACAAAAGAAAGTTAGAAATTATGACAGTAGAAACTTTGTTACTTAAATACTTTTAAGTTATAGATTGAGTAGAAAGGAAGACTGACAATGCAGTAAACTAGGTTTAATCCATTACTCATCATACTATACTGTCATCCCTCTATTACACTCCAAAACTGCTCTTTGTGATACATCTTTTAAATTAGAGGAAACAGGAAGAGAATATTTTATCTTTTATGTCATGTACTAAAAGCCTTAGCCTGGGGAAGTAAACAAAATATAGATAAATGTCAGATATGCATATTTTATTTAATAGTCCTCTAAATACATATTCTTTTTTATGAAGACTAATTAAATGTAAGATTTAGAGTCATACTATAAAAAGCTTGGTTGTGTGCAAGAATTTTCTACCTGCAGAATTTGAATGTAGGTTGCAGCAATCAAACATATTGGCAGATTAGAACTTTTCATTTAGAAAAATGCTACATCAGGTACTAAAATGGAGGAGAAACTTTATTCTGCTTTTGCTTAAGTGGCAAAGCAAAGCTGTCTCCAGTTTCCAACATTTGTCATTGATGCAAATGTAGCTGTTCTTTTTGAGATGAAAACAAAGAACTTATGATAATACACAGTGCTCTGCCTCAGATCAAAAAAATCTGAAGAGATTCAACTGTGAAAATAGGTCAGACAAATATGGCAATTTTTACCCGGCTGGTTGAGAACAAGGGCCTTTGGTTGCTTTTCCACATTCAAAGTTGATGGGATCTCCAGTTTTGGCTCTTCCTTCTGAAATCAAGCAATGACTCAGCAGTATTAGAGGAAGGACTGTAATCTTCATGGAACTGATTGGACTCAAAACTTGTGAAACTGCCCAGGGCCACAGGGTGACAAGACCAACAACAAGATAGGACTTTTTTTCCCTTTTTAGTTAGGCATAGCATGTTTTTTAAATTAAAAAAGAAAACATTCTCTGAAAGTAACTGAACAAACAGTTTCCTTAGTAGATTAGAACTTCTTAGCTGGACACAACTGCCTTCTTTTCAAATTCCTGAAAGGTGTAACAAAGACAGCTCAGTAACTAATTCACTGGCTGGTACAAAGCAGGAAGACACATCAAGAGCAGCAAACATCACAGCTCCAGCATGCAGGAATGGGCTGCTGCCCTTTGCTAGTACTAGTACAACTATCCTACCTGCAAAGCCTGCATAAAAGCTGTCTCTCTGTAGCACTGAGCTTGAAATGCATATAAAATTTGGGTCTAGAGTGTACCTAAGTACACTTACATGGAACTAAACTAGAATTTAATTTCCACATGTGATAATAAAACAAAACAAAAAATCCACATAATGTTTCATACCTTTATTTCTGGGGTTTCACTCTTCCTTGTTCTCTTCATTATTTCATCTATTCTCTATAAATCAAAATAAATTTGAGGATGAGATGGGAGACAGAATATATAACACAAGAAACAGAGGAAAAAAGGACAAAGAACCTTTTTGTTTACTGTCATGACATCCTCTCTGCCTGTCTTGGAAAAGGGAGAACAAATAAGAAAATTAAAGAAAATTAAAGATAGAAAATATCTTGAAGCTGCCTTTAACTTACCAGATCTTAGAGAACATGACTTTCCCAGCAGATGCACTTTAGAAACAAGTATTTTAATACCAGGTGTTTGCAGCTATAAGTTATGCTCAGTTCTGGAACAAAGCATTTGTTTAAAACAAACAGTGGTTATTTTAATTTAGCTGCTTTTCCAACTATTTCCAAACAGTTCCTTTAAAAATAGCATTTTTGGAATAGAAGAGCAAAATGAAATATCTGAAGTTATTCTTGCTGGAAATGTATACGGCATTATCCTAAAATACTTTTGGTTTCCTTCTTTCTTCATTAAAAAGGAAATTATTTGAGATGAAAACTACTTTGGTTTGATATTCTAATCTGCAACTGCAACATGCTGCAACATGTTCAGTGGTGAACAGTTTAAAACATATTGGAATAACATATATGGATAGATGACCTTTTGTAAACAGGCGTTCTCCAGCTGTTCTCTTTCCTGCCACACAGCTGTAAACAAAGCTAATTTATGCGGCTTCAGCCATTTCTGTGCACAGAAGTGGCCAGACAATCCTGCTCCTCTGCATAATGAAGCCAGAGACAGCCAGGTGGGGGAAAAGCTGTCTGTTAATCACAAACTTTCTCAATTAAGGACACAGAGCTTTTGCTGAGAAAGTTTTAAACAAAGTCACTCATGTTTCTCAGTAGTTAGTGATGTTAGTGATGGGTTGGGCAGCAACTGACATTTGCCTTGTCATGTCTTGTTTGTCTCAGGCATTTAACTTTTCAGGTAGAGGCTGACTCTGTTTGCTCAGTGCCTTGTAGAAAGTAATTTGCCTCAGGCAATTCCACTTTGTTACAAATTTTGATGTCCATGTTCCCCTAACAGGCAAGTAACAAATACTAAATTTTCCATAACTATTCACCTCTAATCCCCCCAGATTATTGTTTGTAGATACTACTGGGTGCTCCCTGGGTTATGTATTTAAACAAGAAATGAAAAAACTATCCTGAGATGCAAATACCCACCTTCTTCCGCTCCAGCCTTTCTTGCTCAATTTGCTGCATGATTTGTTCCCTTTCAAGACGAAGCTGTTCAGCTGCTTCACGGGCTTTGATTTCTGCTTCTTCCCTCTAATCAAAATGTGTAAAATATGTTAGGGCCATTGTTGGGGTGTATAAAATAGAAGCCTGAGTCCCTCAGAGAGAGAAAAGAATGCAGGGATTGAATGAAAGCCTTTAGAGAAATTAAAATATATTAAGCCACACAGACATAAAGTAGAAGTTTTAGTTTTAAGTAAGCAGGAATACATTTTGAGTGCCTTAAGAGAGTAAAAAGCCCTAAAGCCTAGTTTAAAATTCAGTCACTTAGCTCCAGACATAATAAAAACATAGCAGAACATTTATTGCGTTTCTAGATAAAACGGATAGAACCATTTACGTGAATAGAACTATAGGCATAAATTGTGTGTAAGGACTGACACTACTTTCACACTTTAGAATTGAGTTCTGAGAAGTATAGGAAGAATGTTTTAGAATTGTGGCTTTAGCTGATTGGATGATTTGTGAATAAAATTCCCTGTATTGGGGTGAGAGCGGAAGAAGAGGAATAAGAAAGGTGTGGGAGCTGCTGTTGCTGCTCCTTCTGCTTGGGACTCTATGCCAGAAAGCTTTTAGACTTTAATACTCTGAACTCTGCCTTCGAGATTGATGTATTCATGCAATAAACAACTTTACAGCAACCAACAACTGTTCTTGTCTTTTTGAAGACCCAGACCCATGAAAATCTCAACAGGCCATTATTTATTTCAGGCAGTCTACCAAATATTAAGTATTTTTTTGCATGTATAAAATTTTCACATTTCTGTTTGAGATACCTGTTTCTCAAGTTTGGCTTGGAGCTCTTTTTCTTGCTTTTCCTTTAGCATTTGTTCTTCCTCAGCTCTTCTCCTAGCTTCCTCTTCTGCCTTTTTTCTAGCTGCCTCTTCTTCACGTTTTCTTTCCTCCTCCTTCTTACGAGTTTCTTCTTCCAGACGAAGTCTTTCTTCTTCTGCCTTTCTTTTCTGCTCTTCTCTTTCAAGCCTGCAAAAAATTAACAGGTTTAAAAGGCTTCATCTTGTTTAACATGAATCCTATTTTATGTACATCAGTAACTGATAACACATGCATCAGTACATATTTTCATGAAAGATGCCAGGATACAGTGAAGACATTGAGCACATGCTCAGAATTCAGGTTGCTATCAAGCTTTCACTTCAATCTTACTTTTAATGCCTAAAATATTTCATATAAGTTACAGTTTCCATTGAAAAACATGTGCCATCAAAGAAAACATTTCTGTTCTAATTTCAAGTAGAGTGGCAATAATAAAATTAAGTTTCAAGAACAAAGACACCCCCCTTCCCCTGTACTTGACACCCAGAATGCTGGTATCTATGAACAAGTTCTTTTATCCTTTGCTTCATCTGAAGATAAATAGTTGGTATGAGCAGCAGCAAATTCACAAAACAGTGGAACACTGGAAGAAGCGGGTATAAATCCCACCTGTGTTGTTCCCTGGCCCACTGAGGGACATCATGCTCCTTAAGAATTGTTCTGTAAGTAGCAGGAGCTGGTCATTCCCTGCCCACCTCACCCACTGTGTTTTAAATAAGAAAACCCAAAGTAGAATCTAGACATGCAGAATTGGTGATTTACTATTAGGGCGTTGAAGGAAGTGCATGGGTTGCTGACACTTGCAACCAGCATCCCATATGGAAAACCACCTTAAAGCCTGTTCCCAGAACAGAGCCAGAACTTCACAGCTCAGACACAGCCACCTTCATTCTGCCCACACTCAGAGCCCTCAATGCCTGCCGCAGAGTTGGGCAGGAAGATGAACTTCAGGTTAATTATGAATGATTCAAGCTTTGCCATTTAACACATATCCTGCTGCTGCAAGACTGTTTCTGCTATGTGATCTTGCTCATTTAAAGCCACCTCAAATATTTTTTCACAATATAAAATACTTCAGGTATGTCCAGACTGCAGTGTGCACTTCAGCATGGACATGCTTGAAGTATTTGGAAAACTAAGAGTTTATTCAGGGTTCTTGAAGAGGCCAAATTATTATTTTCTAACTTCACTAATCATAGAGATTGCAAAAGACACTAATGAAATATGAGTCTGAAATTAAAGAAATTAACAAATACATATAAGCTCCCACTTGATTCCAAAACTATCACAGTTTCAAGCATGTTCAGTGATACAGGTTAAATTTTTAGTTAATAACTTTCACAAAGCAATAGAGACCTTTCTCGTTCTTCTCTTTCCTGTCTCTCCCTTTCCTCTTGTTCTTTTTGCAGGCGGGCCTGTCGTCTTTTTTCAGCTAGAATTTTTGCAGCTTCTTCTGCATCACTTGTTCCTGCTGTGATCTTCCCTAGGAGAAGACAACCAAGGGTGGAAAGTCAGGCAGAGGACAAAGAGAGTGCCCAGCAATTCCAGATTAGTACAGAGGCTGAAATGGGCCTGGTTCAGAGTCTTAACACACCTTTTTAAAATTACACTTCAGCCTTTTCAGCAGAGAGAAGATGGAATAGTTAAGGGCATCCCTGGATGTCAGCATTTTCACATCCTCATTAACAAGTGCTTTTGGTACATTAGTTAAAACTGTATTCACAGGTTCCTGTAGGTATCTTTACACATTCTAATAAGGCTGTGACTGAGCAGCTTCATGATATGAACAGCTCATCACTGTTTAAAAGTCTCAGGAACCCATGGTATCTTGCACTAACATCTTGCAGTAAGGCTCACCTTCACTGTTCTCAGCCTTTCCAGCAGAAGGCACGTGCTTCTCAGGAGCTACCTGGCCCACATCATCAGCCCGTGCTCCTGGGGACTTCAGGTGACTGGCATTTTCCTTCTCCTTGTCTGCTTTCTTTTTAGGTGTTTCCTGGCTGAAACTGGAAGCGGCACGATGCTTCACAGGAGAAGCCGGATATTGTTTGTTTTTTTGGAGACTGAGGATAAGTCTTTGCAACTGTCCTGATGAGGCAAAACAAAAATCAAACAAGGCCAGATGTTACACAGCTTGAAATCAAACTCCATCTTCACATTTCTCATTCTTTCTTGTCTCTGGCTACAGAGGAGTATCAGCTGTTTTGCACAATACTGAAAAGAGCCACCTGGATACAATCAGAACATAAAATGCATGGAACTGACATGGAAGTGCACATGATTACAGAAAATTCTCATTAAAATAAACTATAACACTGTCTAAGGTCTAGGTGAGAGAGAGGAAATTGTGAACTATCTAAACCAATGATTTTAGTCATGACCATTTCAAAAGAATTTCATCAACTTCACTGTTTCTACAGTCATTCTCAATGTGTAAACCAAAGCTATGGCTGCTCTCTGTCTATAAAGATTATAATGAGCTATAGAGTGCTGCTTTCATCTGAATACCACCTTCCCAGCCATGGTCTTTTTCTAATAGTATCTGATTTTCCAAAAAAGCACCAAATACCAGCATATACAAAGGTAAGGCTGGGTACTACAGAAAGAAACAGAACTAATCAAATCATTATATTGTCAGCAACACTGTTTGAGTTAGTGCTTTTTTCAGCACTAACACACCCCAGACTCCAAACTCAGCCCCTGCAGCCTTTCACAAGTTGCACTTCTGATGGCAATGCACAACAGCAATGCAGCCCACTGCTCAACTGGCTGTTGCACACTTCAGGTGAAGTCATAACCCTGAACTCAGTTCTGGGAAAGTGGAAAGGTAAAGATACCTGATATTCACTGAAAATTGGTGCACACAAAGAGAACAGATTACCAAGAAACATAAAACTACACACAAACATCATTCATTATTTATATAACACCAGTAACTAGCCCTTGTAACATTAAGAAAGGCTGGGATGTGTGACTAAGTAGTATAAGAATAAAGAGATTACAATCTTAAAATAATGATTTATGTGAGTCTCATTAGAATAAATTATCTTATGATATACAGGTATTATCCCTTATCACTTTTTTCATCTACACAATATAGAGTTTCATATACTATAACATGCTTTCTGGACTATATACTCATTCTGGCAGACCACAAGCATGAAAAACATGAACAACAGCTCAAAATTAATGGACTGGAGTGGCAAGTTTTGTACAGATCTAATTATAGTATTGTATAGTGAGAGACTATTATAATCAGAACAGCATTTGCATTACAGAGCAGACAATAAAAATAAGACATCTTTCAACTCCGCCCCAAACCTGTGAATTCTGTAGAAAGAAATGGTCCTTTTCTACCATATCAGACTGCATTTGAAAGAGGTTGAGACCTCAGAATACAAGGAGCTCACTCAGAGCTGCCTGGTTTGTGGGGAGGAAAACACTGCAGAGGATTGCATCATCCCTACACCTTCTTACTCCCACTGAAGAGCCACCACAGAAAAAGCCTGAGGGCTTTTGGAGTAACAGTAGCACCCAACTAAATTTGAAGTTCATCTCAGGTACCCCCAGCCTGCAGGCCCAGGAGCTTCCTGTCAGCTCAGGTCCTTGCCCTTGGTCCTTGGCTGAGCTCACCTGTAGGTAAGCCTGTTCTTCTTGGCTTCCTAACCTGCTGATCCTAACATGATGTCCTGGCTTGTCCTTGTACTTGCCTCAGTAAGGCCTTTGTTGCTGGGCTCTTGGTTGATCCTGGTCACTTTACTTTTGCCTGCTATGGGATGGGGTGCTGTGAGCAAGGTCCCTATCCTTGCATGTCCTGCAGCTGCCCACGACTCCTGCTGTTCCATGACAGAAACAGGCTTTGGAAGATGTGAACAGGCAAGTCTGATTGAGTTACTGAAAAAAACAGCAATGGGAGAAGCCAATGAGTTTGGCTGCGTTGACCAAATCTGGTTTTAGCATTGTCTTAGATTGCTCTTCAGGATATAAATGGATTTCCAGGTCCTTCTGAAAGCAAAGGCAGATTTTAAGGTTTTAAGATGTACACGTGTATATGTCACATGTCTCATCACTGCAGTCACTTCCAGCTGCATTTCATAAAAATATAAATAAAGAGAAAACATTTTTCTCATGTTTTTCTGCAGCACAGAGGGTGCTTCTTGCTAATTAGACACTTCTTCAAAGCAGAGTCCCTTTTTGCTGTCTTTGGTTCACATTTCCTACTTCACCACACATTCCCTGCAATGCTTTTGATGTAACTTGTTGTGACAGAAGGAGCAGAACAGGCTAATAACTCAGGCTGAGTCATTCTCAGTATTAGTACAGAAGTAATTGTTCTCTAATAAAGACATGACAATCAAAGAGGTCGGTAGGAAGAAGTCTAGTCATGAGAGCCAGATATCTTGCACTGCATAGGCATTAGAGCAGACTGGCTGTACAACTCAGCTGGTGGATTAGAAACATGTGCTGAATACATTATTTAGGTATTGCATCTTTGAACTTTTAGACATACAGTAATATATTTTTTTTTAACCAAAACAGTTACAGGCTCTTAGACGAGTACAACAAGAAAATAGAAGAGTTTCATATAAAGTAGCTAAAAGTGAGAAAAATAGAAAAGACTGATTACTGCAAGGATGAAAACAGTGCAGTGTGTGAACTGCAAAGCTTAGAAAGTCCATCAGAATAAGAGTATTTTTTCAGAATTTTTATATCACTTACTGGATGCCAGTCGAAAGTATTAAATCAACATTGTTTTCCCCCTTGTAATTAAAACATACCCTCAACTTAGCATCTTTAACATTCCTTGACACAGGCAGAATTGTTACTGGAAAAAACACTCCTTCTAAATAGTATTTAAGTTATGCTGCTTAACACCAGAAAGAGCCAAACTTGATTGAGAAAGCAGAAAAATGGAATTATTAAGAAAAAAAACTTATAACCACTTGTATAGGAGCCTATTTTGGTTTAAACCATGGTAAGACAGTGGTAAACAGAATTATGCCTGATAAGAATTAGAGAATTAAGATGGCAAATCACTAAAATCCAAGAAGTGGTAGCATGTCAGTTGTCAGACAACTTACTACTCTTCAGAAACTGGATTTTACAGGGGAACAAATATAGAAGTACCCTCCTCTCTCCAAGAAGACATTAATTTTCTCACCTACCTGTCCTGAGCTGACATGGGGGCACCATGAAAGAAGCTGCCCTCTACATGCACTGCTAGAACATCTATCATGTATGTAATTACAAAAGGGATAGTCCATTCTGCAGAAAAATGTCTCAGGAAAAGCATATGAGGGGTTCTGAGCTTACTTTTGCTAAGCAGAGAAAATAAAGAACATGTAGCAAAGAAATCAGAGGTCACATCCAGCTCTGGCCATAAACAGCAGGGCAGGGAACAGCATGCTCTCCTGATAAGCAGTGACATGGCAGGTCACTGGTTTTGAGGCTGACTGTAAAACAGAAATCTTCAGCAATTCCAGAGCTGCATTGTTTTTCCACTTTTTCTCCATTAATTCAACAAAAACTCTGCTGAAACCACACCAAGGACCTGCATGTTCTCAAGCCTGCTTTCTGGCATTGCTCTGATCACAAGCTATTTCTGGGTTCCAACATTTTTGCTCTGTGACACTCTCTCAAAAGCAGGGGTTTTTTTTCACTCTTAGTTTTGATCCTTTGTAGCCAAAACAAGATTAATTTCTCTTTCACATTTCTTAAAAGAGAAGAAACTCAGCATAGATCTGTAGAATAGTTTTTTGAATAGCTGCATTATTACAGATGTTTCAAACTGGTGAACTGGCCTGTTATCTAGCTAACTGATGAAAAATCCCTCATAATACTCTTGATCCAACATTCTATCCATTGTTTTTATCTTTCCAAGTTAGAACAAAACCCAAAAGTAGTAAATGTAGCACATACAAAATAAAATCTAAAGTGGGTCACTGCAGGACAGAAGCTACTTCTGTGGGGAATTCACCATATCAGACACCTTTCCAATAACTCATTTTTAACATTTTATGAGTTTGGGAGGCACTTTTTTTTGTACTAGTCTATGTTCATATTCCATCAGTATTCTGCAATTTGACTGAGCATGCATATTTCTGATGTCAAAAGTGTTTCCCCCAGACTACAGGGGGTTGGACAATGACCAGCCTGGCATCTGGAAAGGAAATGTGAACCACCACCCATCAGCAGCACCACTCATCAGTCACCTTGCCCTTTCCCCTTTCTCCTTCTCTCATGAGGTTATGCTTTGGCAAAAGAATGTGACAGAGAGGCTTGTCAGAGCTTTCAATTTTTACTCACTGCCTTATGCTGTGGTTCATCTGAAGACACAACTAAATCCTACTTCCTTGATTCAGTCAGGTGCCATTGATTTATTTAGGGACTATTTACCCAAAGACAAGTGAAGGACACAGGCTTTATTGCCTTCCTGATCTATAAGAAAACACACTTACCTATTCTCTGAGGGATACTGGAAGAATAAACCAATTAATGTATAGATCTTCAAAGATGAAGCATAAAACAAAAAATTACCCAAACCCCTCATCCTGTTATTATTGATCTTGTGGACGATTTAAAGAAAATGAGCACTTTACACCATCAATATCCAACAGTAATTGAAAAAAATTAGACAGTTTCTCAATTGTTCAAACTCTCTAATCCATTAACTTTCATCTTAGTCAGCTGATCCACATTAAGATTCAAAACAATAGTCTCAGATTTCTTTCTATGACATTTCTTGATATATTTATTTTGGAAAAATAACATCAGGTTTTGAATTCCTTCCCCACTTTTAATTGTTCAGCATATTTGTATTTTTTCCCCTTTTCTCCTTTTTGCATCTATATCTGTTCACTCTTCTCAGCTGTTATGTTTTTGGGTGGACCTTTTATGCTTTCTCAGTAAAACTTGCCCATTCAAAAGATTAGAATTTTATTTATGTAATTACTCCAACTCCCTTTAGGCTGAAGTTTTATTGTCTTATTTGATCCTGTTTCAGTTACTTTACCATGATAAAAAGAGCTTTTTATTTAATAAATAATGAAATAACATATTAAGAAGACAAGTTACTGCCACTCAGAAACCAAGATGACAACTGTGAAGAACTAGTAACTAGAACAGTACAAAGAAAACTTGAATGTCAATTCACATATTCTTTAGAAAAGAAATGCATACAGCTAATTGTCATGTAAATCACTGGCCATACTTGATTCTTTCTTCAAAAGCTTTAGAGCTTAAGGTGCCATGCAGGATCACTAACTACTAATGCTGTACAATATGTATTCTCATTTCTTCCTAGGTATTTTCTCAGTCATATAGTGGGCTAGAAGGAGAAAGCTTAAGTGTGCAAAAGATCGTTAGGTTTGCAAGGACAAATGGTATTTGCATACATATACAGTCCTAGAGCTCAAACTTTTGTTTTAATTTACATTGCAAAGTGCCACTAGACAATGATCTGCTCAAAATTGTAATAAGAAAGCTGACTGTCATTAACACTGCATTTCATTAAATTTTTCATAAAATGGATGTAGTTCACACCACAGAATCTGATGATATTAAATACATAATATTGGAAGTTTGAGAATTTGTAGCCTTATAATACAAACCAAGAGCTGCAGTGTCCCACTTACATGCAAGGGGATGTCTAAACCAGAAAGAATACTAAGAGTCAGATGGTTTCCTTATGTTGTCTAACATCAGATTCACCCACAAAATCATCCCCCACTAAAGGGCTATGCCCTCAGAGCTGAAACAGAAAAGGAACACCAGCTGGATTTTCAGGCAGAAGAAATTTGTCAGAAAGGGGATCATCAAGCCTGGTTCAAAATACGGCCAACTTCAGATTAAAAAAGATGAATAAATAAGACAATTTTCAAGACTGAAGTGGCACCCACAAACAGGGTCTGGGGAAAAAACTCCAAACCAATAAACCAGCTAAATAAATAAGGCAAGTACTGTAGACCAGGACTACTTTAGCATATTCCTACATTAGAGCTAGACTTAATATTCTGTTCTAAGAAACCTTGAGTTTCAAGCTGTGGTACACATAATACAATTTTCAGCAAAAGACAATCAAGAAAACCAAGTCATTGCCAGTAAGCCCAGATATACTACAGATCCACAGATCTGCATTAAAAAAAAAAAAAAAGGGGCAACAAAACCACAGAGGTCTGCAAATAAGCAAAGGTAAAAAACAGTGGTTTAGATGACACGTAGTTAAGTGTATTTATGGCACCAGATGGTCATGACAACAATAGAAAATGCATATATTAAATGCTGGAATTTCTAGTTAGTATTCATGATGAGTGCATTTCTTCACATTCCTTTCACATAGGCAGTTTCTTCAAAATCAAACAACAATGAAAACATATTTAAAAATAAATGTGAAGTAAAATTTCCTATGAATAATGAAACACACTCTAATCTCAAGACTAAGGAAAGTAGAGAGAACTGTCTCTAGTAGGTACTAACAGATTTGTACTATCAGATTTGTCATATGCACTTCTCTCACCCATCTGTGTAATATGAGTGTATATACAAGTAAAATTAACTAGATTTTATACAACACTTCAAAGGAAGTTCCTCAAGAATCTATGCCTTATTTAAAGATAATGAGAAATTCATAGGTTATTAGTCCACTAATAAGAAAGGCATACTTAGGTGTTGCAGGTGAAGCAGATCTTCTGGACATGGCAGCAGGAGAATCAGACCTTCTCAGAGGAGATCCCATACCAGATGATGAAACAGGTGTTGCAGGTCGCTTCTCCTTCTTTATCTTCTCAGTCTAGAAGCACAGCTCATTTTAATTTCCATAATTAGGATCAATAAATCAAAAATGCATTTGATTGTTTTATTAGCAAGATGGCATATAAAGAGATTTGTGTAGCACACTTGTAAAAGCTTTTTAAACAGCAGCTCACAACTGAGGTGTTATTAATAGTTTTTTATTTTGCATAGACATAGCACACACCCACTCCTGTCTTGCATGGGCAGACCATGCAAATTTCATATAAGTAATACACATCAGAGCCTCTGCAAGAGTGCTTAGAGGAGTGGTAGCACTGGATGGTATCTGCAAAATCATCAATATGCCCCTGCTTAGACATGATCAGCAATGCAAACAGGCATCTCACAGAAATGTTGCTGCATGTAACACTGAATCACATCTAAGACTGTCACTACACAAATCTTTGCTTCTCTCACTTGCAGCTAATTTAATTGGCATGAATCCCCCTATTATTAAGTATTACTGGATACAGGACCTTGTGTGAATATTAAAGCCCTAACACAGAATTTTTTTAAAGCATGCCCTAAACTGTGCAGACTGAGTGAAGTAAGTGACTTGCCTTTTCTTTTCTGGAAACTACAGTGGATCAATAATGTATCTTTTAAGCAAACAGCATTAAAAACGTCCACAGAAAGAGTTACAGCAATTGGTGTAAAACAGAGGCATTATCAATACACTTGGGGAGTTTCTAAAATATATGTTGCTTGCTCATTAATGAGCAAGACTGGATAGTCATACTCAGGGGGGAGTAATATTTGTCATCCCCATTCCCAAAAGTTACAAGCAAATCCAAAAACATACACTTCAGTGCCTCAGTTCTCTGAAAAAACAGGTGTTGGTGTTCCAATACCAGCACTTAACACTGATTCCCAGGAGGAAGAAGATATTAAAATGCTCCTTAACAGGAGCACAAAGGGAACAGGTGTTGGCAGGGATTACTTTTCTACTGATGTTTCATATAGCAGGGGAAGCACTCCATTTGTATTCATGTAAAGGGAATGATAACAAGCAGAAGCTGCATCAGTTTACCCAGCAGTGAAATCAAAACCATTACAAACTCACCTGAGTAACTTCAGCTGCAGGTGCCCCTTTCATGGCATTGGCAGTGGAGGGTGAAGTTGCCTTCTTCCTGTCAGTGCTTCGGGTGGGGGAAGGCTTGTAGGGAGATTTAAGAGGACTAGCTGGTGCTACACGAGGACAGATATGGAATACTAAAGAGTTATAGTACAATAGCAAGAGCAAAAGGGAGCACAGATAGAGGAAGTAAAGGAGGGGAGAAAACAGCATACCTTTATGTTACAACATTCAAAGTTAGTTTTAAAGTGATTTTTAGTGTTTTAAAATATCACATATAATGAATTCAACATGATCCCATGTTTATTAAAAATGTCTCAACTGAAACATTTCATAGGAAGAAATTATCTCGAAAATACTGTTCTTTTACTCATGTGCCTTTTGAATCACCTAATACTGTGACTCTTTTCTTCTAAGAAGTCCAGCTTCCTTTGCATGTGATAAAAAGAGTAAGCAGATAATGCTAGCTACTTTTGAACACATACTACAAAACAGAAAAGGTGAGAGAAGCATAGGACTTTTATCTTTTTTAAACATGCAAAGGCTCCTAAATACGTTAATTACTTTCCCAAATATTTAATCAGAAAAACTAACAAAAAACCCCCCAAACCTAAACTAAATGCTGCTGTAGGTATTTCAGTTATTTTATATTTGAGGGAGACATCAATTTGAGTGTGACACACACATTACAGCTTACAGGGCAACTTTTTTTTATATGCAATATGAACAAGATTTTTTAAAATGGGATAATTTACTCCAGATTTTATTCATATTGCCTTCTAAGATGAAACTTTCACATACATATAGAACAATCAACAGAGTATATGTTTTATCAGTAAGACAGACACTAATTGCAATCAATTAGTGTTATAGAGTGTTTCCAATTTTAGTCAACTAAAGTCAGGAGGGATATTGACTTTGAAAAAGCAGTAATTATACACTATTGTAAAGAGAGTCACATTTGAAAATTTTTTATTGGAGGCAGCCCTAATAAATTTTTATGGAGCCTTTTGGAATGATCTGAAGCTTAACTGGACCTTTGTATTCTTTGACCCACTTTCAAGCCAACCGGTATAAGGTCACTGTATATTAACAAAAATGTTCAGAAAAATAAAAGGTGTCTAAGAGAAATATTTTTGTTTCAACTATTAAAAGAATTAATTATGCATCCAGTAACAACTGTTTGCCTTAATACCTTGATTTTGAGTGACCTTAATAATGTATTGCTGTAGAGTCTGAAACTGAGGCTCCTCATTTCTAAGCTTACAGAAAATGCAGTAGCAGAGCAATTTTGACCCCAGCATAATGGGGGAGGCACAGTATGAGCTCTTGGAAGGGAAGATCCCTCTTCCTTTTTCACAAAGCTACTTCTGTGGTGAAAAGTACATGACAAATGGGAGATGTCCCTCAACTATTTTGCTGAGATTGTTGTTTGCAACCTGTGCTACAGTCTGATTGCCTTGTGGTGAAATGACAAGGGGATGCTTGTTCTAAAAGCTGTTCCCAAAATCAGTTGCCCTGTTTCAGCTCAATGAAAAAGCAGTTTGCAGAACAAATTGCACCCTTGTCAGACATGCCAGTGTATTACTTTAAAGATCCTGTGATAAAGAGAGATAAATCTGAGAGTTTACAAACAAAATGAGTGAGGAAGGAAAAAGGTCATCCTTTTTGATTTCTTCGATATCAAATACAAAACAGAAAAAATCATCCATAGGTGGCCTCAGCAATTCAGCTCAAAATCTTAAGCAGAATGTACTGATCTAATTTTGAGCTGGGTTTTGCTCACTCTTGGCAGTAGTTGGTCCCTGAGCAGTAAGCAAACTGGGAACTTTCTCAAGTACTACATGAACACATTTCTGCTTCCAGTAGAGGCTGTTTTTAATGTAGAAACAAGGGAAGCAATTTTAGAGGCATTCAATATCAGTGTCCCTATGCACTGAGAACACAAGAACACAAGAACACACAAGAGAAAATAGGTTTACTTAGCAATTCATTTTAAAATAGCTTTGCATGAAAAGAACAGATGCAGAACTTAAACCTATTTTAACCAAGATGTGTGAAAACACTCATAAAGATGATGTCTTTCATCATCTAAATAGTTTGATCCTGGGAAAGCGTTCCCTTTTGCAGACAAGCATTTGGGTGCACACTTTGAGGTGCTTTGTTTGCTTGTTCTATTAAAAGCAAAAAAGGCTGCTAAACTTTTGTCTTGTTTCATCAAATGCTGTGACCAGGTATGGCTTTATAAGCAGAAACTACTCAAAGTCAGGTACTTGCCTAAGTATTAGCATGACTGGAAACATTATTTTTGTAGATGTTTGCAAAATAATGGTTTTATTAGTATACCCCTTACACATAGGAGTGGTAACTATCATCCCTTAAAGATCAATAATTTTGGAAGTGACACCTTTTTATCAATATTCTGTTTTCTCATATGTGTATGTACACCTATGTATACATATATATATAGGTGTCACGTACACATAGTCACACAGTTAAAGGCAAAAAAATACATTTAACAGATAAAAACTGGAACCCTGGCAAAAATAATTAAGACTCAATGGTGCACTGGGATTTTTGTTCTATATACTATTTGGGTATGACAGGGATGACATTAATAAATCAATCAAAGCCTCTGAGAATTGTCACATCCTTGTCTAAAACTTGTTTCTTAAATTAATATATTCATTTTTTATGAGTCTGCAGTTTTAATGATTTTTTTTTTCTAAAATAAATATTCAGAACAGCACAGACAAAATAACGTGCTTTTCAAAGATTTTAAATACACTGCTATCTGAAACAAGTTAGTTCATCATTGATTTTACACTACCCTGTAAATTGTCAATTGTTTCATAGTACTCCATTTCTTCCAGCAGCTACATAAATGCAGCTGAAAACATACCTCAGTGGATTCAAAGTGAGGAAGTCACATTTTTACCTGGAGTATTGTACTGCTCAGAAAGCATTAATGTACTTCTGCTTCTGGCTAAAGATGACTGTGTGGGAGTCAGCAGTCGAGAAACAATAAAGTTTTCCATTGGACTAAGATGCATGCGGTGAGCTGAAGGATGGGAGCAAATAAAATAAAATTTAAAATGCAAAGAAATAAAACAATGTTACATTAAAATAACTGAAACAAAATGATGAAATGATTAATGAAATGACAAAAAATGCTAAACTTTTTGAGATTTAAAATACTTGAAGATAATTTTCATTCCCTCTGAAAAAAACCTTCTCATTTCTCCATTGTTTTAAGTTTCCCACTCATACATTACACACAGTAAGGTTAAGATCATGTTGTATTTTGTTTTTACTCAGAGGCATGTTCCATTCTGCAAAATGGTTGCTTTCATGACTCAGCACAAAAAGGGTTTGTCTTCCTCCTCAGTAGGAAAGGTAAAACACTTGGTAGAACAGTGCAGCAGCTCACTGATGTGCCACTCGTGCTGGGACTGCATTTGAAATCTGCCATCTCACCACGTTACGTAAGTCTTATTTATACAATATGTCTGCATTACTGCCTACTCCATAAATGTAAGTGTCAACTATATAAGACATATTTATAGACGTTCCTATTGCATGTATATATAGCCATCTGTCATAATAACCTCAAAGCTACTGATGAGCTTAAGGAATTCAAAAATTAAAATAAATTTACCTTCTCTTTTTCTAGAAACAAGCCTTCATAGTAATTTATTTCAGTAAATATATTTCTTTTCCCATTAGACTTTTAAAAAAAGTGGGATAGAAGAAAAAAAAGCAAACACAAAAATAAACCTAAAAAAATCCAAAGAGTTCACAGTGAGATAAACCCTTCAGTCCTCTTTGTGGTGTTTAGCAACCACTAATCCTACAAGATGATTATCTTTTGCAGAGTCTCCTGAGGATCAGAGTTTCATAAGAAATTAGCAGGCTCTACAACTCTGGTCACCAGATTGAAATCTCCCAGGTGACTCATCTGGGAGATGAGCCTCTGCCTATGGAACATCCCGTATCTACTGTAAGGCTACCCCTTTGGTTTGCTTTTTTTCCCTTATTTTGCTAGAAGGTCACAAGCAGTACAGTTATAGGAAATTGCTGCAATCACAAGCCTGTACAAGCCTGTTTGCTGGAGTATTCAAATTTGGAAAAGAATCAGTAAACAACCCACAGCATTTGTTGCTGGACTGTGATCTCCAGCACAGCAGCACAGCCTTGGGACATGCTGCAGAGCCATGTTATTAATACAGAATCTCTCAGATGTTTGAGCTCCTCTGAATAACAGAACAAGCAAACCACAAAGCTCTATGGACAGAAGTGCTTTAGGCAGAAGGAGAGTTTATGCTGGCAGGAGACCAGCATGTTCACTTGCCTCTGTCGGGGGAATGCGTTATGGCCGCTGTGGAGGATGAGAGGCGCTTACTGATGGGCGACTCCATTTGCTTTGGCAGATTCATTGTAGAAGCTGAAAGTTTGTCACATGCTGCAGAGAAACGCATTGAAGATATTTGTATTCACACCACAGTGTTGATAAACTCCAAAAATTAACCTTGCATTTGTACTCGTGGCCCTTGCACTGATCATAGAACTGAGCTGGCATGAGATGAGTTCTTTCTGACCGCTGGCAAGTGCTTTGGCATGCAACTTTTCGGCTGTGAATTTAATGTTCCAGTTTCACAACACCTTATTTTAATACTGACACTGATAAATAATTATATATCAGGTCTGAAGGAGTGAAGCTATTCTGATACAAGATACTCGATACCAGCACAAGCATGAAGTTACCGAAAGAAAACAAACTGCACACATGACAGCTCTGAACTCAACTTCATTCCCCTTCCCTTCTAATTTCAGTCTGGAAGAGCTGGGGTTCACATCAGATATTACTCTAATAAGAAAATGAATTAACCAACATTTGTCTAACTGTATGAGACCTAATTGTTTTAATGACTGAGCTGGCATCAGCCATTTGGCTTTATCTTTTTGTGCTTGTGAAGAATTAAAAAGAAAAAATAGACCTCGGCTCTTCTGAAATACCATATGACAAAGTCTGTCTAAGCACAATACCCATTTCCTACGTTAGCATTTATTCAACTGAATGAAAGAAATGTTACTCAGGTATTACTACAGAGTACTAGTACATGATGATCACTATCTGACACTCAGAAGCTAAAAGCACAGATGCTTTGTCCCTTACATTTGAATTTTATTTCTTTAAAAACCAAAAATATTTTCAGCTAGAGACATGTATGTGGCCCTAACTCTGCACCTTCTAAGTCACTGCATTCCCTATTATGTCCATTTAATCATTGACTTACATTTGCTTTTTTTAAAAGACACATTTAATGCTGGTATGCTGCAAAACATCAGTTGCACAGGCAAATACCTTTGCACATGAACAACAATTAGTAAAAAAATTTGAATCCGTTTGCACAGAAATAATAGTTCTGTGAGATCATAGGCAGAACAACATTTACTCTGAATTCTGCAGGAGCAATAGCCAAGCTTAACTCCTCCTGTGAGGGGCAGAAGGAACCAACTTCTCAAAAGCACAGGCTGTGTTTTCTTTTCAAAATGCCAAGTACATTTGCAATCAAGATTAGAAATCCTATATGCAATCCATTCGTAATTTTGGAGGACTCATCTACTTCAGAGTCCTTTTATGGGAATAATAATTTTAAAAGCTCCAACAAACCACAAATAAAACCCCGCAGAACAAAGATAATTGAACAATATAAAACATGATTGCTTAAACAAAGTCAACCACTTGAGTTTGCTATATCAGCTTGGTCAAAACTCATTTCAAGAGGGTGAAAACATAACATGGCTGTTTATACCAAATTTATCTGTTCTTAAAATACTGCAGAACATGGCCCTTGAGATGGAAAAAGAGGGCTGTTTTGATGAAACATGATCTTCACATTTTCACATGATAACATTTTCTTACTGTGCAACTGAAATTTTTCTCAACAGCACCTGTGCACGTCCATTAGAACTGTCAAATATATGTGCAATTATACACACATACACAGAGCACCCAGAGAATTAACAAACATGAGAATTTGAGTGGTAGAAGTCTACAGTTACTGCGAAAACCATGAAATGCCTCTACTGTGCTGGAATGTGAGGCATGCACTGCTCCACCATGGCAAAATTAAAAGGAAATTAAAAGACACTGGTCTGTATCACTAAGGGTAATGCCGTAGAGTACCAGACTGAAATGATAAGAAAACAGTGGTTAGGAAGAACAAGATCAGTGGATGGATTACAGTGATTAGAACAGTTATAAACGAGACACGATGGTACTGTGATTCTCTGAAATACCATTGAAGGAATCAGCAGGAGCAGTAGAGGTCACAGGGTCTGGAGGAAGGGTGTTGGCAGCTAAACCTAGAACAGGGGGTGGGGTATTTTCTGATTCACCTATACAGCAGAGAAATCAGAGCAAAAAGAGGTGAAAGAAATTACTGAATAAGTTGGGGGAGCTGGAATTAAGCACAAACTGCATCACAAAGAAAACTAGTTTCTTTCTCAAAGCATAAGGGACTTCTCTCATCATTATATAAATTTAATTTCCTGGCTTTTTAAATGGTGCATCATGAAAACTATGATATGAAACAGAATTTGTCTTTTTAAAGTTAAGTATACTTACATAATGTTTAAAAGAGAGTAATTGTTATATTTCATCAACACCCAAACATGGATGTTTTTCCCTACAACATCAGTTTATTTGAACCTGACAAATTCAAATAAATTGTATGATTTAAAAGAGAAAACATGCATCTTTCTGGAATACAAAAGCAGCATATGACTCATTATGTAATAAAAAGAATTTCCTCTGAAGTCAAAGCAAAAATAGCAATAACAGAATGTACGTGGGGAAAAAAACCCAAACTATTTTAAACTGCACATGCTGCATAGTGATCTAGACATTCCCATCAGTACCAAACAAAAACAGATCATCTTCTGCATGCCTTAGACAGCACTCAGTCCTTTGGTGAATATTAAATTTGCTAACTGTGTGCGTGGGAAGACAATGTGTAAGAAGCTAATAAGGGAGACAGTGCATCAATTTTAACTTTAGCATTTAGCATCCTCCAAACAGATTCTGGTTACTCTATTAAAATTATCTGCATTCCTAAAGTTAGGTGGAACCTGTCTCCACAGAAGGTAGTAGGGAGAGGAAGCCCGGCAAGCAATTACAAAGCACTTATTCACGCCCCAAGGCAGTACCACCCTAACTATAAACCCATCATACTTACTATCTCCACAGTCTCATGCATTTTGCACTTCCAGATCTGCAATGCAGGCAGCCTGTTTCACTTACCATCTCTGCCTCCTGAGCCTGCAGCCAGTGCTCCTCCCCACGACCATCGTTTCTGCTTCTGTTCCAGCTGCTGGCTGCGTTCGAGGGACCGGCGCATCATGGCTTCTAAACGTTCCTGGTAATTTGGGTACAAACCCAGACACAAACCTCAATCAGTTCTTTGGGGGCTTCCTTCTCCTGCCTTCTGAAACCACGCTAAAAATACAGTCCCCCTGTTGCTCCACACAAGATGATTACAGGAGCTTGCTCATAATAAAAGAAAAAGAAATTAATAAAGAAGGTATCAGCATGCTACCTACCTCCAGATATGTGTATCCTTTGTCTGCAAGCCACTGAGGTCACTACAGAGGCCTAAGTAAATAACACAGGTTGCATCACTGCCTAGCATCTGCTCCTGCTGGTGAGGCTGCTGCTGTGCTCTGGACTTAATTTGTATAAGAATAATGCTCGACAAGCATTAACTCCTTCTTGTCTATGCAGACATCAGGATTCTTTCCCATCCCTTTCTGAGCACGGTTAAATTGCTGCAATGCCAGTGGCTCCACCTAGTCACTCAGATAAATGATCACTTCAAACCCAAAGTAGGTTACTTTGCAGGATGCCCTACTTATTTATTTATTTTTACAAAAACTCCCTCCTTTCTTCTTTTATGTTCCTGAAGTCTAGGCATTTAAGACCTTCTCTGCGTATTTATTTTAGTGCATGCCTACATCATACTGCTCCAAGATTTACTTTTTTTCCCCCCCGCTACCCTCATGTTCTTCTCCGTGAGTTAGGATTTTCACTGGGGGAAGAATGAAATTAATTTTTTTCTCTCCCCAAATCTTGCTCTACCTTTAACTTACAGCTAAGTATGGTCACTTTATTCCCTCTCCATCACCTCTTGACTCTAAAAGACCTCCACTGAGTTTCATTCCCACCTCCTCCCTCTGCTGGTTTCTCAGTGATTTATTGTAGTGGCAATGATCCCTGCACCTTTTCTTTTCCTCCTTTCAAGCAGAAAAAATGTGCTGCTTCCCCACCCACAATTCCATCATCTAACAGCCTCTTCCTTTTCTCCTCCCAGTACCTCATTCGCATCTGGCAACCTCCTTACCCTCACATTTCAGCAGCCCAACTCCTACTGTGAAAGATAAGTCTACTCATGCTGCCCCCAGCTCCTGCCCCAGCGAGTTTTAGCCCTTTGATCCTATTAGTATTTTTAGTGCTATTCCTTATTACCTTTGCTATATCCTTTGGGTCTAGTGTAAAACTCCTACTCTTACCCACTTCAAACTGGATCCTGCAGGCTTCTGTGATTACATCACACCCACTTTGATTTTTATCAATCCCCTGCTCTATCTCCAACATCTTTTGGCAGCTCAGATAAATTGTGTGAAAAACCCTTCATACACCTCTTGGCCAGATTACTTTCTCTCACTGATTAATGCCTTTGGTCTGGCTTTCCTGAGCTATTTCATGAAAAAATTTCAGTCTTTGTTCAAGTGTGCTTCCTTCAGGCTCTGCACTGGTGGTGAGTCACTTGTCTCTGATGGAGCTCCTTCAGCACACCAGATCCTAACGTCAGTCACCTCCAGTAATCTCCATACTTTTCTACATGTACCTGTAAACTTCGTCTTACCTACCTGGGCTTCTGACCCTGGTCATTGACTTTGTAGAAAGTCAGATGTCCCTTCATCATCTTCTGGTTATCTAAAATATACTTTCGCCTCTTCTACATATTTGAAGAATCTCTTCTACTACCATGACTTGCAGTAATGTATTTCTGAGCTCATTTCTTCCACCTCATCTAACCCTGCTAGCAGTTACCCATCAGTATCAACAGCCAGCCACTACCATTTAATCTTTAAGCTCTCTTCTAATTTTATTAGAAATTACTTGCGCTATAAAATAGTCTATTACCCTCTAATTTTCACTCTAATCTAGTGAAAAAAGCAAATTCTTACATCCTCTATCATTCCCAGCTCTCCTGTCCATTACCTTTTGGCCAGGTGACCCACCCTGCTGCTACAATTTCTGCTGCTGTCTCCAGGAAGATCCTTCAGTTGTGTTGTGAGCTCATGGCCTATCAGGTAACATCATTCAAAGACCACTGAGAGCAGGCAGCTGCTTCTCTGCCCTCCCTCCCCCCTTGTCCCCCCTCCTCTGTCTACTCAGTGCCATCAGTGTCCAGGCAGGCATGAAAATGAGAGCTCTGCCTCTTTCTTTTTCCCTACAGAGCAACGCATCACAAGGCTCAAGTGCAGCCTCTTCTGCAAGAGCACAGAAACCCCCCCATAGCCCTGAAAACCCCATTTGCTTCTTGCACACACCCTGCCTGTGAGAAGGGAACTACCTTCCACTCTCTGGAATCTGCAGCCAGCCCTCTGCTTTAGCTAATTAGTCTTTCTTTCTTCTCTTACTACTCGATGATACAAGTTCCACATTTAAATCCCGTGTGTGCAGGCTTTGCATTACAAGTTTGTGCTTTTTTACTTTTAGCTTCCCACTTCTCTAACTTAATGCTGTTTGATTCCCTTTTCTTAGTCTTTCCAAACCTCACATATTTCATCACCAGTTCTTCTCTGCAGTGTGCTTTTCATCACTTTCATCTACTATGCTGCCTGCCCCAATCTTTCTACCCACACTCTTTACCAAGGAAAATCACCCTCCCATTTCCTTCTCATTAAAGCATACTCTTACACAGAACCTTTCTTTTTTTCCCCCCTCTATTTCTAATTAATATTGTTATTCATTAATCAAAAAAGATAAGATTAAAGCAGTCATGTTTCAATTATTTTTGTTTGCTGTCTTGTTTGGGGTTTTTTAACCATGCTTGGAGTAAGCAATATTCTATAGCTTGCAAACCACTGAATACACTTATACCACCTACTATCAAAGTACTGTTTCAAGAATAACATGCCTGCTGAAATAGATTAAAGAAACTAAATGACAGTTCATACACATTTGAAAGCCCATGCTACCTATAATCTGAGATTGAAATCTTCAGTTACATTATTTGGAGAGGATTATTCATTTTCATTTGCAAAGAGCCTTTCATTAGAGCCCTATAGAATATAATTAAAACTCACAAAACCTCTGCAGATATAGGTTAGATAAAGAACAATAAGAAGGCTGCTTTTCACAAAGAAAGGATAGTTATTAAAAAACATTTTTAGTTGGCACAAAACTATAAAGCCAAAGAAAATAATAAACATAAGCAAGCATAGCATAAACACCTCATACATTAATAATTTGTTCCATGACTAAAACAAAACCACAAGACAAAGCTTTCCTTCATCAGCAAACAATGTGGAAAACCCATCCAGTCTACGTTATAGATGAAGCATCTTCTTGACAACATATGTTGTCATGACTATGCATGTGATCTCATTTGGGAACTCTAACAGCTACAGATAGAGGAAACAATATTTGCTCTCAAGATAAAGTGAGTTTTTGGACACAAAACCCTATAATGCACAAGTACTGCATGTAGGTTAAACTAAGAATGAAAAAAACATGAGAGAGCCATCTACTGCTAGCATCTAAAATATACATTACTTTCCAAAATACAGTTATTCATTAAAGTTTTCCTCAGCCTCAGCAACAGAATAAGCACTTGTAGTATCTGAATGAAAAAACAAAAACCAATCCTTCAAAACTCAGTTGAATGACTTGTTTTCTCACAACTAAGTTCTTTATTTTTCTCTGTGTAAATGTAACACAGATGTGACAAGGAAAAAAAATGTTTCCAGTATTATGACTTAAAATAATTTCTACAAATAATTCTAAACCAATCTCCTTATATCTTCAAGACAAACATCTGAAAGAGCCCCAAACCACCTCTTCCTCCTCAGTTTATATAAGCACTGTATGTAAGTAGCTGTTTCCTGACATTATCAGTTGGCTTAATCTTTGGAGTGGAGTACAGTAAGTAATTAAAGCTACAACAGCTTGAGAGCTTTTCACTCTCTTGTGTCTAAGCACATACTTTTTACAAATGTAACAAATAGTGCAAACACACCACAACAATCACATCCCATAACCTGTGTTAGGCTAGACATCTATTTACAAGGTATTTTCAAGTCACATGGAAGTTCAAGACGGGAGAAGGGAAAAAATTATTTCAACTGAAAAAGGACTATCTTTACTTTTCTTCAGTTCCCTGTTAAAAGAAACGTTTAAATCACTTCTGTAGAACAACATGCTGCTTTCCTCAAGGCTCAAAGACTGCTTTTAGTAAAAGTGGGCAACTTTAAAAATAATACAAAGGGAAGGGCAGAAATACTGAAACCTCTGTAGATAAGAAAGATATAGTCAATGTACACAGAATGATTTGTAAACATTATTTATTCAGTCCCTTCTGAAGAATCTGACACTTTCACTGTGCTCTGCAACAAGCTCCAGCTGCCCCAAAAACTCTGACAGAATACCTTGATTCCTACCAAGAGAGACTTTAAAACCAGCATCTCTTATCTGGCATTGTAGAGGGGGAAAAGTAAGCAAAATAAATCAAATTTTAGTCACTTCTTTAAGAAGTCCTTTGCAAGCAGAACAGTCAAGCAGAGGATGCTCTGATATAGGAACCAACAAGTCCCCATCAGTTTGCTAAGATCTATTCCTCTCAGACTCTTTCAGATGCAACAACAGTATTTTGTAGAGAGAGATTTATATAACCTCTTCCTATCATGAATGTGCACTACTTTCTGCTCTGTTAAAAAATTTCAGGGAAAATATAAAGGACAACCAGTAAGGCAGAGAGCAAGGAAGAAAATCTCTCTTCCTGTCATTTCAGACACCTGATGTGCAAGTAAAATGGGTACTCCAGTACCCAGCCACTGTAAACTGGTGTTAAAACTGGAGAGGGTCAGCTGCCACTAAACAGACACTTTGGGTCTGACCTGTCACAGCCTCTCACATCCAGCAACTATGCTCTCATTTCTTCAGCGAAGGCAAACCATGAATGCAGGGAAAGCTGGCAGACACTTGCTCTTCCTACACCTCTCCCCCTTTCTATCCTGCTCTGCTGCAAATTTTGAGGACAGGGTTTTGGATGTTTTTGTTCCTTTCCTTTACAACCCTCACTAATAGAATAGATTTTGCTTAGCTGCAAAAGGTTATTACAGCAGGAAATGCTGGGGAAGGAGCACATGACTTCAGTGCTGTTACCACAAGAGAGAAACCTCCTACCCTTTGTTTCTGCTTTCTCCCATTTTTCTTAAAAGAACTTGAAACAAATCACATCACAAAATATTTTACAATTAATTCTCAGCCATTACATAAAAGCCACAATGAGTATGTTAAAGTTGAACAACGAATGACAAGATACAATCTTCTCTTCAAGTAAAGTGAAAAATCCAACAAAAAATTCAGTGAATAGCTGTATGTCATTGTGAAATCACGCAGAAGTACTTTACCCGTTTTGCAAAGTTATTTTGATTAAAGGATGGGGCAGAAAAATAAAGGTTAAGAACTGTGGATTTCTAAAGCTTTTTTTACCTAAGAATTGAAGAAAGATTTTTCTTCTGGCCTTTTTTTTTTTTTTAAACCACTGCCCTCTTTTCCAAAAATCATTAATTCTTTATCAGTAGCATGTAGCAATGCTAGTGTTCTCCACATAATGTCATGCAGAGATATACACACACACCCTGCACTCAGAGAGCTGTACCAGAAATTGGACTCACTAGAGCAAAAAAAGAACCTTAAATGATCTCAGCAGGGAGCATAGAAGAGAGGAAGGGCATAAAGATGGTTAAAAATACGTGATTCTGTTTTATGTCAGAATTTGAAAACAACCTAGATTCTTCACTGCTTTAATTACAAATTTCTGAGTTTCTGTCACTGAGGAAAAATGGAAGAACATCTTCTGACAAACATTTGTTCATGGACAGTAAACAGAACAGTAAGAAAAATCTTTCCCTTTTTGGAAACATTCATCTTTAAAGACTTCCTTCTAGAAAGCTAGTACTTTGTATTTGACAATCAGAGTCCCAGATATGTTAGCAGTAGTAGATGACTATTCTAGGAGATCAGACAAAAATTTAAAAAAATTGTTTAGGAAAGTGTTTTTGATATAAAGTGGTAGACTACTTACAGCTGTGGTCTGCAGTTCCTGCAGTAACTGCTCACATGTCCCCAGTCCTGCCCCCACCCCCAATCATTTAATGCATGTCAATATTCAGCCATGTTCAATTGCTGCCATACATCTCCCAGTGGACCTCACCTCCTCCTCTTTAAGCTTTTGTCTTCGCTTTTCTTCAACAGCTGCTCTCTTCTGCTCCTCTCTCTGCCTCTGTTCCTCCAGTCTTCTCCAGCGCTCCTCTATTTGCTTTTCATATTGAAGTTTTGCTCTTCTCTCCTTCTCCAGTATCTGCTGCTCCCTAGCAGCTTGTGCAGAGAAAAAGGTGCATTTCCCATCACGTAAATTTTCTTCTATTTTAAAATTATTTGGTAAGATTAAACAATAGTGTAAAACAACAAACACAAGTACACAGGGGTTTAGTCCACCAAGATTAAAAATACAGTGCCCAGAAGTGCTGAAATTACTAGTAAATCTAAGCAATTTGCTAAAAAAAAAAAAAAATAGGGAAGCCCTTGTACACAAGGTGCCAGTTTGTACCCCCTACCTATGTAAAAACAGTGTACAGAATGGTTTGGCAATTTTTCTATTTTTTTTGGTTTCAAGCCCCTCTGAAGTTTAACAACATATTATTTTTTCAGACATACTGCTCCTAGTAAGCTTCGAAGGATATCAGCTGTATATGTTGAAGCAAAAGCCCTTACAACTTCTTTAAAACTGTGCTTCTTGTTATGGAGCTGCCTTTAAAATAGACACATGTAAACAGTAAATGCCAAGTTTTCTATGAAGTTTTGAAAATACATCTTTCAGCTCATGGTTTGGTGCTACATCTTTACCCACTTCTGCCTCTTCACATGAAAAAAAACCAAACTTCTGTTACTAAGGTTTTGTCCAGCTGTTTTATCCAACTGGAGCAATAATCTTCATGGGACATTACCCTGATGTTTCAGAAACTCAGACTGCAACAATACATACTGGACTGTTGCTTCAGGTGTACATAGAAGAACAAGTAGCAGGAATTAACATGGTAAATTAAGAGGAAAAATCCATTTCCCATGCAAGTGTATTTCCATAAAAAGGCAGGAAAGAGGAGTTCAGTAAGCATGCCTATATACACACAAGCCTGTAGTGTCACATACCAACACGCATACAGCCAATATCAAAGAAGGAATATTGCCAGGCTAAGAACTTGAAAGTCAGGGAAAGCCAGAATTAACACTGTTTATACAAGAGCTAGTCCTTCTTCCTGCTCACTTATTCAGCCTGTGTTCCTTCAGTTCTTGTTTCCTTGTGCAGCACACTATCATCCTCCTAACTCTGTCATTATCTTCCCATTATTCCTAGGCTCTTGCCCAGCCATCCCAAATGCCTCTTCTCAGATCAGCCTTTTCCCCTCAGTTCCTGCCCCCAGGCTCTTTAACTACTGCTGTGACTTTCAGTCCCTCTTAGCCCCACTCCATCCTCACTCCTTTGGGTGAAAGCCAGAGTCCTCCCAACACCCAGATCCTTTTCCAAAATTCTATTTCTTTCCCTTGAATACAGAATCCTTCTACAATAATTCTTCCTCAAATTCAGCCTGCTTTCCAGAACACTGCTTTTCTAGCTTATTCTTGTTAGAAATACAGTTGATGTTGTTTTCCCCTTACGTCTTACGAAAATCCACTCATCCTCCCCACTCAAGACAAGTATGTAAATATGAGGGGAGTGTCAGTGATGCAGTGAACCTGGATTGAATGCATGAAGTTGAGACTTGTCAACAGGAAAAGTCACCTCAGAGACAGTGGATAACAAGTGACCAGGCATTAATTATTCCAATTGCTAGCCACATCAAGTAGAGAAGGTGAAAAAAGCATGCTGGAGTTCATAATAACCAAAAATAAAGTGAGGTGTCCAGAGATTGTGCTAAGATTACCTTCTGAGTAAGTAGGTGAAACCTGGGACTGATTCTGGACAGAGAAGTAAACAATTCTGTCATCATGGACACACGTACAATTCTTTTTACTTAATTTAGGGATGCTAAACCACTGATTAATGAGTTTTGGCTTGGGTGAGAAAGTTACTTCATATTGCTTCATAGTACCTGCTGACTGCCCAAATACCTGACCCTTGGGGTAACATGCTGCTTTTTTCTGAACTTCTAATAAAAATTCTCACATGTCGGGAGAAAAATCGCAGACACCACCTTCCAAATCCCCTGGGCCAACCACTCCCAAAATCTCCAGGTTTCAGTTTCCTTCTCATCTCTTCTACTCCAAGTCCTTTATAAACTAATCATCATATCACTTTCTTGGGAACCAGAGAAGAAAGGATTATCAGGAAGAAAGAAGAGATGGCCTAGACTGAGCATACCTGGAAGAGAAGTAAGTCCCAGACAGACAGAAGCTCAGGCAAGATTAAGCACTAAAGAGCAGCAGATTTTCACCAGAACTACCAAAAGGAATCACACTGATCAAGCCCATGGTAATTAAAAATGTTGAGTCAGTGGTCTCAAGCCCTAGACTTTGCAAAGAAATGGTCAACAGTTTGTTTAATGCAAGAAAAACAGTCTTTTCCTATGATTCTTTGACAGGTGTCCATACTTGTTTAGTTGACATTTCCTCAAAATATATGATCATCTTAAATTTTACAATAATCATAAAACACTGACAATTTCTTCTGCTAGCTATTGCCAGGTAATCTCTAGGAACAGTGCTACTGACCTTTCTCATTATAATGAGGAAAAGTGAAGTTAACTGTTTAATATACAGAGAGAGATATAGGAAGTCCAAATCAATACTGAACAGAAGATTTCATTTATGTGTATATATATATTTGTATACACACACACATATATATATGTATCTTTTAAGGGTGTATACACCTGCTCCCCTTAAATATATATTTATACTTTTACATATATATTTTACAATTATCTCAACATTTTCCTGGTCATATTAATAGATTAAAAATAACCAATTGTTTAAAACAAAATCTGAAACAAAACTGCTCATGTTATTCAGGAATTGAATAATGTTTTTTATCATTCTGAAAGACTGGCCATTTTACAACTTACAGAAAAGTACACACTTTAACGCTGCACTTAGCAACTCTATTATATATTTCAATATGGCTAAAACTGAACAGATTAAAATGGAGGTTGCTTGACCAAATCATGCTACATACTATTTCTGAGTATTATTCAAGGCTTATTCGGTATTTTCACAAACCAGGATCATGACAGCAATATCTTGAACATAAACCTATATCCAAAGGCATGTAAATCAAAGAAGAAAGTCAACTTGTAAATATAAAATATTAAATATTTGACTGGAAATCCAGTAAGATAATTTCACATAATTTAAGTTAAAAGAAGTGATAAAGACCAGGAATAGACTGAATGACAAGATTTAAAATTCAGAACAAAAAAATGCTATGTTAGTTAAGCCTATTAAAACATATATATAAATAATAGATACACCCCCTGCCAACTTACCAAGGTACTTCTCCCTTTCTTCTCTTCTTTCCTTTGCCAGTCTTTGTCTTTCATCAGTTTTCAGAAATCCATCAATAGCTGAAGAAAGAGGGAGGGAAAACAAAAAGCTTTAAAAAGCTGTTAGCAAAACTAAAGATGGACCCAAAAGAAATTAAAATAATCCATCAAAAAGAAATCATAATTACTGCATTTAACAACTCCAATAACAAAACCAATTTTGCTCTTGTATGCAGGCGGGTTAACAAGCTGGGATTTGGGTACCTCTTGAGCACAGTCTCCCACCTACTGCTGAACTCCAAGCATGGTTCCTCAGTGTAAATGCCTGACTCTTCTCAGAGCAAACAAGCATGCTGACAGTGTTTGTTTCAAAACTTGAAACTTCCTTGGGAAAAACTGTAAGGATGCAATTAACATGCATTTATCTTTGCTAATAAGCTCATTTTACATATTTTGGCTAGAAAGAAAAAGGTAGGTAAGAAAAGCAGTAAGCAGCTACGTGGAGTCCCAGCCTTATTTATGGCTGACCACAGCCCCCTGGTTTCCCTGCTCGCTCAGCATTTCAACAACCAGCAATTACTGCTGGATGAGGCCACAGAAGCAGCAGCCCTCCTGCCCTCTTTCCCAAGCAGGAAACACTTTGTTTCCTCCTGGAGTTGGTATCTAAAAGTAGGATACTTGTTTGGGAGGAGGTTGCCTAAGGATGTTTTGTACCTGGATCCAGACACCCCAGTTCTTTGCACAGCATGAGCAGCTGAAAAGCCCAATTCAAGGAGGGAAGAAGGCAGAGTGTGACACACCACATACCTTGGGGTCACCTGCCTGCATGCCCTGCAACAAGCACCAAAGGGACCTAAGATGGAACCTTCTGCAACAGCAGGGCTGAGGCCACCAACGAGTGCCTTGATAGACCATCCAGGGGATGGCATCCTCTTAAAACAGCTGATAGGGCCTCCAGTGCCCTCCCTTCCCTTCCTTCTCCTGAGGTTTGAGCAGCACTGCAGTGCAAACAGGCATGGCATCTCACAGCACAGTTCACATCACTTGCAATCATTATCTGGGCTCCCTACTGAGCTACTGAATTCTAATTAAGTCCCTTTCCTTTTGCTCTGAAAACTGCACTTGTTAATTTTATCAGATAAATACAAATGGAAAAATTACATAGACTGTAACCCCAACTACTTTCCTGAAAAGTCACATTTGCAGGTTCGTTTCCAAAGGCATCGTGTCTGTGGGAGCAAGGATTTTGCATAGGAAGTACTTTTCTATAAAATGCACAGCTCCGTAAGAAGGCTGAAAGCCAGCCTCAGTAGCCCCTGGTGACAAAGGTAAGGTCTCAGCTGTCCCCCATTACAATAACAGCTTGATTTTTTTCCCAAGCAGGACCTTCAAAGACCATCTCTAATCCTCAGCACACATAAACTGCAACTACCTGAAGGCAGCCAGGCCCCTGGAAAAATGTGATTATAGCTCCCAGCTGGTTAATTACAACTAAATTTGTGGGTGAATTACATACTAATTTATTTATTACCAAAGACTCATCCTACTTCCATACGAGTCTACTTGTTAGCTCGCTTGGCTGACATTTATTTTCAGATTTGACAAGGAAGAAGGAGACAAGAGGTGGCAGCTCAGTAAAGTAACCATGGCAAAGGTTTGTAACATCTTTGAAGGGGCCTGCAATAAGTAGCCAAGGTGAAACAACCTAGGTATTTTACAGCTCCAGTGGAAAGCCTTTTAAGTGGTCAAAGTCAAACAAACATGAAACCTACAACTCAGGCTAGAGGCAGCAGAGGGATGTGAAATTCAGATGGATCAAGAGCTCAAAGATGGAAGACTGAGTTTGGGAACAAGGAGGCTGGAGAAAGGGAAAGAAACAAGCAGAGACGCGAGTTGAAGTCTTCTGTGGCAAAGGACGTAACTCAGATGCAGAGGTGGAACCTAAAGTACAGAAACTAGAATGGGGATAAACAGAGGGATGGAGAGGAAGAGAAGAGAGAGTTCATGTCCATGGACTATGTTCACAAAATCCTGCACTGATTCTCATCACACTCCTGGCTTACCTCAGGTAACTAACTCAGAAGCCCTCCAGCAAAAACGCATCTCATTATGCCTATCAATAAAATACAGCTAACTCATCTCTACTTTGATTGCTTCACAAACACAACTGGTAGAAGTGGATCTAAAAGCCTTGCTCACAACCCCACTGCTATCCAAACGCACAATTTTTCAGGTTGGCTTTCTCAAGCATTTGAATATCTCAACCAAAATCTGAAACTACTTAAAGATGATCAAGGCTGTAATGTCACATATTTAAGAAATGAGAATGTATCCAAATTGAAACAGCATGTACAATCTTTACTTTGCCTGTTCTTACAATTACATTTTTTTCCTTTTTGGTTCCTTTGCTTATTCATTCAGTGCATAAAAGTTGAATCAAATTCAAAGATATCAGTGCCTCTTCCTTCATTTCTTCTGAAACTGAAAAGTAGACAAAACTATACCTGAAGGCTTTTCTGGAGAACAGCACTCCATATTTGGTTATGTCACAGGTGAAACTTCAAATACCAAAAAACCAGTGGAGGAAACCTGCATTCTAATGCATACAGGCATCCAACACAAGATGGCAAGAGTAGCATTAAAATAACACAGACATCCCCAATGCTGGCATTTCTTAACTAAAGTAATTGACTTTGAAAATCAACATGCCTGCCAAAAGTGAGAAACTTGCTTGCCTTCAGAAAGAAAATATAGTTTTGAAGGACAGAAAGACTGATCCCTGGGTGATAGCTTGTACCTTGGGATGATTTTCAATAGCCAAAACTACCGCTTTATGCATCTTCTTCTAACAAATACAGTGGGCACAGCAGTTACCGTGGCAAGGAATTCATTAATGGCAGGAACTGAAATTCCACTTGGCAAAGCGGACTGCAAGCAGCAGGCTGGCACAGGGAACTCTAACCCTGAACAGTGTAAGCGCATCCCTGTCCCGTGACAGGCAGCTGCCGGCAGAGGGCAGGAGAAGATCTGAGTGAAAACAAAACCCGCAGCGATTTCACGGAGCTGTGACCTCGGGTTAAGTCTGTATCCGCAGCTTTATCCTGAGCCTTCCTCATATTTACAGCTAAGCCTCTGATCCCTCACTTGGAGAGGCACGGAACAGCTAACAACATGTTTAAGAGTCAGAACGTAAATGCGGGCTGGTTGTTCTTCTGCCAACCAGAGTAATGAACACAAGGGGATAATGGCAGAAAATTCCCTAATAAATGTTCATTCCCAGACTTGCAGAGGAATAAGGAAACTGCTCAAATAATAACATCAAAGATTTTACTTTCATGAAATGCACACATACAAATTGCTCCTACTTCTTACTCTATCTCCCAGCCCCTCCCCAGAAGTCTCCTCTGCACAGTCCCCACTCTCAAAGGCATGAACTTAGGCACTGGGCTAATTCCTTGAGATTGTGCCTTATTTTTTGATTGAGGAGGGCCAGCTGTTCATCTGGGACTTTGCTATAGTGAGCATTTCTAAAGAAAAAGACCATATCGTAAAACCATTAAAATGCCAGCAGCACACCTGCAGCAATAATGTAACAGCAAATGCTGCAGGATTCCTTCAATACTTCAATGTTACTTGAAAACAAATAATTACAGAAGTAAAACCCAACATGTTAATCACTGCTTCAACCTTTTTTATGGGCAAGGCAAACCTATTCAGACTTATGAAACAGCACCAGAACATGTCCACACACACTGCTCTGCTCCACATACTGCCTGTGAAAGCCTCTTGGTGGTTGCTCAAGACAGACAAAGGCTGTCCTCTCCTGACAAGACACAAGGCAAGCTCTGTCTTTTGAAACCCATATCCTGTTTTCAGTGAGAAAACAAGTCAAGCAGGGCAATTAGGTTACTGGAAGCTTGGGCATCTTCCTCTCCTGAAAGTCACACCTGAGTTATTGTCAGTAGGTAAGGTCTCTATTCATTTTACTTTTTTTCCACTTTGTTATTGAACCCACCCCCCCATTTGTCCTCTCTAATACCCCATGGTATTTGGTTTCACAATATATTTATACATAGCAGATATAAAAGCCCTTGTCAGGCATCCTGACAGAAGAAAACTCAGCTGAGCATCTGAGACCAGCTCCACAAAACAGTGCTCCACACACTGAGACCTTTGGCCATCCTGCATTACCACATTCAACACATTTGGGCTTTTGTCCATTCTACCTGAAATTGTCCAACACTTTTAGACCTTTGCCACAGTATATGTCATCTTATACTGCTGAATTAGTGAAATTCCTGGTTTGGATGCCATTCTGCCAAAGGGTGGCCTTGCCTGGGACCAGATGAGCCTGAGGTATCACTCCACTTACCCCCACTGTTCTGCTGCAAACTCCATTATTTCAAATAACATAATCATCTATAAAACTGATGCTTTACTCCCTAAAATCTGCTTTGTCTCCCTTGGGACTGTTCTTTGAGACAATAATGAACAGACGTTTTCCACTTGTCATTGTTTCCCTCTGGGTATTTCTGAATGAAGAAATGTTAAAGTTTTCAGCTATTAACTGTACTTTGAGGGAAAAAATAGTTACAAAACTGCATGTGGCTGTACCTGGATGGCAGTTTCTATTGGTAAAAGGCACTTTTCCTAAATTTTAATTATTATATAGCTGAGCAGCTTCCAAGTAGAGGTAACATGCAAACACCACAAGGGCTTTGCAGGTGGGTTCAGTAAGATTTACTAGATAGTTGTCCTTTTTGACAATTATATTTTTTGACATTTTCTTTAATTAAAAAAGCTCTCTATTCTATTGCATTCAAAAATCTTAATACAAAGAATAAAAATTTCCCCAGTTTCAGATACCTAATTTTGTTTTTATATTTGCCAGGCTGGATTTCAAATATAACCAGAAAATAAAAGGAGCATTTTCCATTATGTCTAATTAAAATATCAGGATGGCTATTTGCTGTTATAAAGATGTTAAGTAGATGAAGTAATGAAAGGCAAAGAGGTGCCAAACACAGTGACATTTCAGAATCCCAGGCTAATTGTCAGAGAGATGGCCTGGCAGAGAAGCTGTCAGGGACTGTACACTCTGGTTAAATAACTAGGACACCTGCCTTATGTCCCTGCTCCTCACTCTGGATTTTCAAATTATCCATTTGAATCAAGAATTTCAGTTGTAAAATATACTTACACAAAGACTGCAGTAGCAAAATATAGCCTACTGGTATAGGTGAAATTGCTTTAAATGCTGGCCAAATAACCCTGAAATGATACACAGAGTATATACAGGTCATTTTGTGATCACATATATTAACAGAAATAACTTAATTACTGCATGGGGAGGAAAAGATTGCTAAAATATAAATGCAGATCTTTTCAGTTTTGCATGAGTCCACAGACACCTAATCAGCTCCATGGGATTGTGTACAAATGTGTGTGCAGCCCTAACAGTGCCCCAAAGGAGATTCCAGTATCAGGTAGACACAGCAGATGCACCTCAAGAGCATGGTAAGATACATTAGTGAACATTTTTACTTATGAAAACACTAGATGATTAATCTAGTGTTATTATTTATTTAGTTTACTGAACAAGTCCCTGCTAGACAGCCCCCCACATAGCCCATACCAAGCAGGAGCACTGTGTCCACTTTTTCTACACTGATGTTTTATTCATGTGCTTCTGCAACCTCTCAGACAGAAAGGAGTTCAGAGGCTTAACCAGTGCTTGATAGTGTCTTTCTCACAGATTTAACACATATGAACCTTCACAGCTGTTTTTTTCAAGCACCGCTAGACCCCAGATCCATTTGGCATCTGTGCCTAGGATCTTCTCTTATACAGTCTGTCCAGCAACTTTCTAGAAGGAAAAGTGTGCATTCTGGAAAGAATAAAAAAAAAAAAAAAAAATCAAAAACAAAAACAAAAAAACCACAAAAAAACAAAAAAAAAAACCCCAAAAAAACCAAACTAAACCAAAACAAAAAAACCCAAAAAACCAAAAAAACCCACAAACCACAAGAATACTGTTTCTAATTCACAAGTAACATTTTGAAACTTCTAGGGTTCCCCAAGGTGGCACTACTGGAAATTTTATACTAAAAGAACGAGCAAACCTGTGAACCCCAAAGCTACAAACATTTCAAATACAATTTTTTTCCCCCATGACTGAAATACTTCTCTTCATTCACTTTCTTTACTTCTCTTTCATTCACTTGCTGCCTATCTCCCAAATAGTCCCAATTTGTATTTACAATTTATGCATTGATAAACTTGAACAGACTAGTTTCACTGACTTCAGCAAAATGTCTGTGTGAAAACAGAAGATATGGAAACACTTGTTAGGACCAGCAAACCCATGCTAACCCTATCCAAGTCTGGGAAAAAAAAAAAAAAAAAAAAAAAAAAAAGTCCTATGACTCATATACTATCATATTGAATGGAAAACTCATTTTTTGGAAGGAAAGTAGCTATAAATACTGCAGACACTGCTTGCCTGGTTCACTTTACTTTGCAATAAAAAGCCTCAGTGTACAACAATAAACCTCAAGTGACAGTTGTTTTGCCAAAATTATCTAAGGGAAACTTTTTAGGATCGGATAAATTTATTTCTCCATTACAGTAAATTCAATCCAAACTTCAGGTCTCATTTTAGGAACATATACATCAAAATGAAAGATATTCCATTTTTTGGTAACAATTTTTGTTACCAAAATGAACAAGAAAAAAGTTTTCAGTCTATAGTGCATGGATGTAGTCAGCAGAATTGTGTCCACCATGAGTTCTGCACTGATGTTTAATTTATGTACTTCTGTAATCTGTCAGGCAGAAAGGAGTCCAGAGGCTTAACCAGTGCTTGATATTGTCTTTCTCCCCAATTTAACATACATGAAAATTTGTAGCTGTACTCATGTCTGTAATGTAGTCTAGCACAACTCAATTCTAATTGAAAGTGTTTCTGGATTGACAATACACATCTATGTATCAACATCTGCTGATACTATATATTGATTATTAGGTATTAGATAACCAGAGCTTAGTTAAACACTAGCATCTTACTGAGAAATTCAGATATTTTTAGCATGAGCAGACCAGATGGGAACTGTAAGTATCCATTTCTCCCACCTCCAGCTAGCTTGTAATCCCCAAAAGCACATTAAACCCCACTTCCTGTTCTAATTAATTGGCTTTGCTGGTGTGTTGCACTGAATAGTGATCTTATGCTTTGGTGGCTTTTCAAATGTCACCTCTGTGTTGCACTCTCCAGTGAGAGCTGAAGGGCACAAAGACAGCAAAAGTGAAGGGAACACTGAGCTGCTTTCCTGTGGCCAGGTAGGAAGAGCTTTAGCAGGAGCCTTGCACAGCCCTCAGGCAGGAGGAGCTGACCTGCAGCTGAGGTAGACCACAGCTCACTTTCCTACTGAACACTTGATCAAACCTTCACAGCAGCACCCCATGCTGGACATTTAAAACTGAGGGGTGCAGGAGCCAGTACTTGCAAATATTACCTGTAGAAAACTGAGAGCTGCCCAGCTGTGAGCACCCAGGTAACTCAGAGAATGCTGGGCTGGGCTCCTGTCTTTGTGCTCATGCAAGCCCAGTCACCTTCCCCTCTGCAGTGGGTGGCTGTCCTGCTTCCAGAGAGGCCAAAAGACACCCCCAAAGCCCCCATATCAGCACCCAGCATTAAAATTTTGCTTCATGGAGAAGAGGGAAGTTGGAATGATTTTCCCACTCGAATGTGTCAGACTGCCCAGTTCAAGGCACTGCTGAAGGCCATTATTGTGCTGCCAGAACTCCTCCTCACAGCACCAGCCCATAGCAGCTGCAAATCTCTAACTTCAGCTCACTCAGGGGGCACAGGACAGCATTTTGGAAGAAGCCTCAGCAGTCCCTGTATATCCTGCATGCCTTCCACTGTAGTCTTTTTGCAGGTCATGGATCTCTGCAGCAAAGTGACTGCCTGCAGATGGGGCAGTCAATAACGATTTTTTTAAAATCCTATAATCAAAGTGTTAATTAACCTCTATGTCTAGGTACCTGAACAAAAACATGACAAAAAAAATCACAGCTTGCTTCTAAACCAACTTCAGCCAGAAAGTTTTCTTTTGGAGCCCAAAGTGAAAATGACAAGGATTTGTCAGTACGCACTCACAAAATGTCCTTAAAAAAATTAAGGTTAATCACAGAAGAAATTATAAAACAAACAAAATTAAAAACTCTACAAATAAAAGGCTCACACTTGGTCAACAGAGGTTTGGTGAATGAGCATCTCAGAGGTGTTAATTTGTACAGTGCAGCACAGACCTGAAACTTTCAACTGCACTTGTATGTACAGGGATGGTTCTTGCTCTGAGTTGCAGCAAAGATACAGTTAGAGAACCAAGAAAACACACTTGACCCCTAACAGTGCTTAGGAGGCATGAGGTGTTGCCAGCATGTCCTTTATTATCACACCAGATCTAAATGGTTTTTCCCCTAGATAGTAAAATTAAGTTTTAACATTACCTTCATTTACCACTATACTCTGTCCTCCATGAGAGGAGATTTGGAGAAAGCTTCAGGATGTTTCTCTTCTTCGTGGTGAGCAAAGTGAATATAAAGTACTTAACAAAAGAATAATCCACTTGCAATTTCCCATTTATATATATATCTATTTAAAAAAAAAACGTTGATGACTTACTAACATGACATGCAGCTATCAAGGGCTAACCTAAATAACCGCCACTTTGCTCTGCTCACACCGTGGACACGGCTGATACAGTGTATTATTCCAAAGAGAAACAGCTACAAGCATCCGATGTAGAAAGCACATTTTCCCTGTGATTTGACAAAAGCTTCCAAAATACAAAGAAGCAAAGCTGATTAACTCACAGCACACAGGATCAAGGGAACTTCATCCTCTGTGGACTTGGCTATGTTCAAAAGCAACAGCAAAAATGTTGCTTTTGCTGTGCTTCACACTAATTATATTTCCCAGTCATTTATTTCAGGGAGAACACCCAGTGACTATCAAAATCTCAACAATTTATTCTAGGAACATGCACAGTAAATCTTCATAGGGAACAAAAGCTTTAACAATTAAATGCTTGCTTTAAAGTTTTTTCTTGCATTTTAGTAGATGAACTACACCAACATAGTTCATATTTATAATGTTATGTATAGGCATACAGTTTTAACTATATTTATGGTCAATGTCAATTCATCAAAGTGTATTCCACACAGTTGCTGGTTTTACATCCCCCTAGGCTTGGCCCCAACATATAATTCTTAATAAAGCACATAATTTAATGGTGGGATCCAAACACCCTTTTAAACCCAGAACATTAACTTTTCCCTCTGGCATTTATGAAGTCTCATCTGAAAATCTAATTATTCTAGGTCTTTCATCAAGAGCTAACACGTCCTTGTTGGGACTTCTGCTTACTTTTCCACTTGTGCTTTAGCTGTGAGCTTCTGACGCTCAAGGAATTTCAAACACGAAGCTTTCAGTGCATGCAAGTTCACCTGCAAGACACTGATGAGATCTGATCATGTGCTGGCAACCTCTCTGCCCCAGAAAGCAAAAAAATATTACATTTACATACATCCTTTTGTACATAAAGTATGCATCTCTGTATGATGATTTATTATGACTGTTCTTAGTCCTACAATTTAATATTGGTCACTCTGCAAAGAAAGTGACCTCTGTTAGAAACCAGTAAAGTCTCCTGAAAGGCAAGGTTCCAAAAGCAAGAACGTCATTCAACTCTCACCCTCGAACTATATTAAAGGGTCTGAATTACTTAGAGCTTCTAGAAGTCTAGGAAATACCCCAAAGCAGAGACTGCCTTAACACTGACCCAGGCAACCTCACTTATGCATGGGGCTGGTGCAGCCTGTTGAAGGAGTCCAGGTCAGTGAGGGAACAGTGAGAACTGAGACATGTTGGGTCCCACCCCCTTGCCTAAATCCTGCTCCATTCTGACAATGCTTGCATTTTATGGAAACGGAAGACCTTGGACTTATTAGATTAGTACTTGGAAGATTATTTTTCAATAGCAAGAGACAGCATGGAGATGATGGATGGATATACAAATAAAGCTGAACATTTCTGCATCCCTTGAAAGAGCTGGATGAACCAATGTTTTTAAGTGGAATTTATTTGGAGATTCAATAACTTAACAAATGTAAAAAGGACTAAGTCTGCCTTTTTACACTGCAAAAGATAAATCTTTGTTTAATCTGTCATTTCTCAGAAGATTAATCACTGAGTTCCAACTATAAATTGTATCAGTTGTTTATGCAAACTCAGAACACAAAGCACTGGAGTTCTTAACCTACATAATAATAAAGATAATTTACCAAATTATCCACACACTTTCCACACAAGAGAGGTGAATGGATTATGCATCCACTGATTTTTCAGGTCTCAAAAAGAAGGTTGAGTTTTTTCCTGGGTAAGAATTTGGAGCATTTACAAAGGTTTACAAAAATCTATAAAAATAAAGGATAAATAAGAACATAAAGTGACTAAACTGTGTGCAAACTCCTTAAATGATATGCTAAGATGAAAACATAAACTGAATAATACAGGCCTGACAGTACACTTAGGCCAACACAGAGAGGCCAATTAAAACAGAGTGGGTCACTAAGCTTTGCAGTAAGGAGTACTTAGCACAGAGATCAGATCCTGTATTCAGTATTTTCTGTCAAAGTTCATCTAAACTTTTGCAGTGATGTGTGGCAACACTACACGGGATGAAGGAAAACTCCAGTTTGCCCTGGTGTCTCCTACCTTCTTTTGTGACCTTCATGGCCCACAGAGGAACAAGTCAAGAGATAGAATTAATATTCCAGTCAACAACGTGTAGCTTTCCCTGCTGTGACGAGTCTGCCTCTGCTCTCGCTCAGGGAAGTCCTGTGCAGGAGCAGGCACTGCAGGCACAGGGGAAAATTATGGAGACTCAGCTGGTCCCAGGGCAGGAGCATTTTAGAGCCTTTAGGCCCTAAACAGGCCCTTGCACATACACAGGCACTCCATAAGCACAGTGTTTTCTTTTCACTGTTACCAGAAGTAATTTCAAATACCAGACACACTGGCCCAGCATAATTTAAGAAGATACAGGTACTTATAGAACAACATTTCTTGGAGTCCTTCTGTTGATCCTCCAGCCATCTGGAGAAGACAGACTTGATTCAGGACAAAGTCCAAATCTGTGATGTAAGTGCTAGAGTCAGTAATTTAACATAATTCAACATGTTCAGATGCTTTCTGGACACAAAACAAGCAGAACAGGATTTCAAATGTTTTAAGAAAAAAATGTCATTTATATTTGTCCAAAATGACAGACATCCATTAAGAAACTATCATGGGTATAAGGTCTCACAGTACAAGAAAAGCTATTTGGTTCAAAGGCACAATTTTTTAATTACTTTATTATTCTGCCTCTGTATATTCTTGCACATGATTTCGTGGCACTTCACAAAGCAAATTTCTGCTCTCATTCATAAATAAGGGCAGAGTTAGATTTTTATTCTTCTGGTAATTTGAATTCTTCAAACAAGTGACTTCACAAAAGTCCCTACAGGGCACTGAAAAGCCTCATTTCTTACAGTGCTATGCCTTGACACCAGATTCTCTACTAAAGTGCTCTCAGAGGTCAGGGTCATTCATAAACAATTCTCTCCTGGAAGGGGTGAATTTTAGGCCATGGAATATAGGTGTGAGCTTTGACTGCATTCTGTGGCATCACCTGGTTTTATCATCTTTGCAGGAACATAGCACCCTTTAGATTGTCATTTAGGACAAATTTGTTTGAAGCTGACTGAGGGTTTCAATGGCTAATTATTAGTGAGAAGAAAGAAGGATGGACAAATAGGTGTGATCCTCTACATTTAATTTCTGTTTGAAGAAATACAAATAACTGAGTTCTTGAAATTGTAACAAGACACTTAAAACCTGCATCAAAATCCTTATTCATTTGCATGCCTCAAGAAATACAGCATATTAAGTATACAATGCCTTACATCAATAAAGGCTTTCTATCTTCAAGGCCCCAGCTACTCACAACATGATGGCCTTGGGTAAAAAGAAAATACCCAAGAACTCAAAAAAAAAAAAAAATCTATTAAAACTCATGGAAGTTTCTAAAAACAACAAATACAGAAATCTGAATATTATGTGTTTTGATAACCTAACAGATCACAGAAAAATCTCTAGCTTCTTCTGCACATTTTTTCAGTAACTCACCTAGAATAAAGGTAACAATAAAAGTGAAAGGACACATATTAGCCAAAAAACCAAATTTAAACACACAGTTTAAATATCCCAGGAAAAAGACATATGATGCCATGCTATACTAATATTTATCTAATTAACTGCCTGACATTTAAACTGACAAGCTTAAAGAAAGGCACAGACAACATTTAGATGGGAACTGTAAAAGAAACTTAATCCAGTGTCACAATGTTAAACTGCCAAGATAAACTGACCAATAATAATGGCAGAATAATTTTCAGTGGTAATGTCTTTAGGGATATTGATAAAAGGCAGAATGAGAAACTGAGTGCTTGCAGTTTATCAAAACATTACTGTATAGCTAAAAAAGTGGAAGCTGACAGATGAGTTTGAAAAAAATATTTGCAGGAAACATACCGAGCTCTAAAAGGAGACAAAGATAATTATTTGAAGTAGTGAACAATAGCATAAATGTATTAAGATTGAAGATGCCTGAATTTCCACTAAACCGTTCTCCTGTGTGAGATGCCACACTGAATTCACCAAATCCAATCACACAGCCTGACTCTTTTTTGGCACAGAGTTTTATTTAATGCTATGACATAGTCTAGTAACACATGGTGTGGATGAGTTCATGGGGATGAAAAGAAAGCTCTTCAATAGAGATAAATGCATGATGAATGTGAGGAATTGAAGGTTGCATACGCTTGGCAGGCAATACTTTGTCTAATCCATTTTGAAAACACTTGAATAATGATTTAGCAATTAAATTATCTACTTGTAATACAACGTAATTATACATTTTGGAAGACAGAGACTAGCTGGCTTTATTCCTTCTAATGTGTGCTTAGACTTTGTAAGTCTACAATTAGCCTGTTTATGGGTTAGCTGGTATTTTCTATTTAAAATTTACTTTTTAATTTTCTCTTACTCTTTGTTCCTCCCTCTCCCTCTTTTCTGATGTGTTGCAGTTGTGGTTTTAATAAAACAATTACTGGCAAAAAATTTAACCTGACTGATCCTGCAAATAAAACAAATGTAGCCTTATTTGGCACCAAAACGTAGGAACTTACAGTCAAAAGCTTAAAACTTTACACCAAAAAATAGTAAAATAATCCTGTTTTAATTCTTGTAATGACCCGCCTCATCACTTTTCTCTGCCCCAATACCAACATGAAATCCCAAACTATGCTCTTTCCTGACTATTTTCCTTTACATGTCACAAAACCAGTAAGAAAGTTCTAGTTTTATGTAGTACTTCAGTTCCTGACATTTGCACCATTAAATCTTGCACATTCAGTGATTCAGTGTCTGAGTATCTATTCATAATTTACTTCTTATATTCACCCTTAATGTCTCACTGTGGTTTCCAGTGAGACTGTTCACCTCGGGCCAGAGCTGGCATTACAGCTACACAGTAGAGACACTTTTTTTTTTTTCTGTTTGCAATATAGTTATTTAGGATTTACCACATATAAACATGTCCTTTTGCTGTGTTCTACCTCAGAAATAAATAGGTTGTAGCAGGTAAGTTTTATATGGTTGACTAAAATAGTTTCCCATGAATTATGCAATCTAAACTAAATTACAAGTGATAAATAGTTGCTAAAGGTATTAAAAACTACTTGGTAATCCCTTAACTATAAATGGATACTTTTTACAAACTGCACAGACACTGGACAACAGAAGGAGTTAATCCAAAGGAATTTGCAAGCAAAACAACAACCAGAATGCACCACAATCTCAGAAGACCCCACAAAAGCCAAGGTCCAAGCACCCTGACCACCCACACAGTAACAGATCTGCTGGACTGCATGAGAGTTTTGGGTAGACACTAAACTACCTTGCATGCAAGTGCCCTCCACATTTACTCTTTTACTTAGAGGGTTTTACAGAGGACACCACTCCCTTGAAGACACCTCTGGCACGGAGAAGGGGCCAGTGCCATATGGATGGATCCAAACTGAAGTTGCAGACTGGCTGTACCTCCAGGCTATGTCACTGGGAGCCCCATCTCCAGTCCATCCCAGCTGGGTCCCTGGATTCAGCTGACCACCCTACTGGCATGGCACTGCTATGCCCACTCTGCAGTGCTGGGGGAGAGAACACAGCAACTGTGCTGCATTATTGCCAATGCACAAAACTCTGAATCACTCCTTTGTTTCACATGAGAGAAGCATCAAAGTGCTCAGCTCCACATCTCTGCTGCT
Source organism: Muscicapa striata striata (assembly GCA_030060385.1). Lineage (NCBI taxonomy): Eukaryota > Metazoa > Chordata > Aves > Passeriformes > Muscicapidae > Muscicapa > Muscicapa striata. The sequence continues at coordinate 5,551,774 of JAREIS010000031.1, forward strand.
CACAGCCCAGGACCTCCTTCACTGTACATGAGAGCACAGGCTGCACATCATCACTGAACAGCCCTGTAAAACCACAGCACCAGTAAACACTGACTGTCTCCCAGGCTCCTTTTTATGCCTCATCCCTTTTACTGCAACAGAAACCTCCATGCTCTTTCCCACTTCTGGCTTCCTTGAATCACTAACTGGCATAAAATAAGATGATTTTTCACCACATAAAACAACAATTAAACAACAACAACAAAAAAGGTAATAGGATGATAACTAGTCTGACCACAACTGAATAAAACAATAGCTATGTCAATAGCAAGTAGTATACCAGGTTTCAGGTGTTTTAAAACACAAATGTCTCATCAAGTGAAACTCTTATGTGAATTGGTTTAAAACAAAACAAGCTTTGTATAGTGGTATTTATTTCTCTCTCTTTTTTTTTTAATAAGATTATAAAGTGTGAAGTACTTTTGACAGAAAAATTAACTGTTTAAACCGGTATTACTACATTCTTCTATTTCTGTCTTAATAAGTAACACATGCCCATTACCCATGCCTATGATCATGCTGGGTCAAACACTTTATACATGAAAGGTTCATAAATAAACAATTTTAACACACAGAAATGGCTGCTGGTGCACAAGCAACCAGAAGCCAGCAAACTCATCCATTTGCTCACTGCACAGAGGCTACCAGCTGCTAAACGAAGGGAAGAAAAAGTTATTCTGCTCCATAATGCACATCCCCAAGAAACCAGCAGCCACTCCTGCTTAATAAGTGAGAACTGATCAGATAAGAACAATTTCAGGGGAAAGAAAATGTTAAACCTACGTAGCTATGTTTTGGGTTCCCCCACCTCGCTTTGTATTAACCTCTCACCTTCTTCCTAAGTTTCTGGACATACTCCTCATCAACATTTCCCCAAACTAAAGGCTGGAAGGTCAATGAGAATCATCAGGTTTTGAGTGATGAAATAAAGTATTTTTATTTTGCCACTTTAAAAAGCAAGACTGAGGATGAAGGGTGTTTTGAACAGACATCTGCTGAAGGGCAGATTCCTTCCCCATGTAATCCGTCATGGCACTTCAGCTAAAAGATCAGGGCTACCTGCCTAATAAAACCTGCAGCTCTAAAAGTCCAAGGTGATAGGTCTATCAAAACCCAGTTAAAGATCCACATATTAACAAAAAAAACCCAGGACAACCCCATACGAACATAGCAAGTTCTGAAATTGAAAAAGGTAAAGCCAGGAGGAAATATGAAAGGTTTCAGTTTGAAAATAGGAAGCATTCAATGTGAAAATGAAATCAGCCTGCTTTGCAAACAACTCTCATTATTAATATCATAAAGATCTAGCCAGATGGGAAACAATATCCTGCACAGTGCAGCTGAGAAAAACAACACCAGGGAAACAAAATCATTCTTTTCAACTGTAATACCACAGCCAGCACTAAGAGTTGTTTTCAGAAAACACTCTGCAGGGTTTATTTTGAATAAAAAGTAAAGTTACAGCCTCTCCTGAGTCTTGTCTCTAACTGCCACTGCCTCAGACAAGCCACAATGACTTCCTTCGCTCTCTGAAGAGGAGCTCTTAAGGATGTTTCTGACAACCATTTAAGCAAACAGCATGATAATCTCAAAGACAACATTCTTAAGCACTATTTGAAGAGATCCTATATGTTTCCCTCCTCTCATGAATATTGAAAATGTGTGAATAGAGGCCATTCAGTTGCATTCAAAATTACTTCAGACAAATACATCTGCAGATAGTGATGTTGGCAACTGAGCTTCCTTTCTCTCACTGGACATGGATGCAGATTTTTTCAAAGCACTTTCCACACTTTGTGAAAAATTAATACATCAATTAGTGTGATTTATACAAAGCTCACTTCTATAGAATAATCAGTGAGTAGCACTCTGTCTTTCTAGGCAAATATATATATATGCCTTACACAGCATACAATTAAGATTACTTTTCTTGATGGCAGAGTTCTGTCAGAAATGTTGACTGCTATATGAAGAGCCAAAGACTCTGGATTAGCTCTTACTCAGCCATTTTAGATTGATTTACAGCATGAAGAGTAAATAGTAAGATTTAGAAAAAGATTTATGTATGACTAGATAAATAAGATTCCTCCCACATACATATATATGGTTGAAGGGGGAGGACAGAAATTGAAAAACAAAAATCATGAAAACTGGAACAGTTTTGTATAAGCAGAGTGATAAATAGTAGTGCTGTGTGAACATCTATCTTTTCAAACACTTTCTGGGTTTGTTTATTCATTGTAGATCTCATGGCAGGCTTATTTAACCTTGAAAATCATGAGCATCCTTAGTCTTAAGGGCAGGAAAGTTCTCTCAAGTATCAATGGAAAAACTATTACCACAATCTCCTTGTGCAAGGCAGATGGGGAATTGGCCAAATGGGCAGCACTAAGCATGTTATGGCCATGTTAAAAATTTTGATGTGCAAAGAACAATACACACATTAAGTTTCAGTGGTGGTGAGTATTACCCTATGCTTATTTTTAGACTTTATTTAGCAAAGAAAATAAGCCGTATTTATATACACCTGAGAAATACACACACATAATGCTTCTGAGAAGACACTTCAGTGTTACTAGGATCATTACCTGTTCCCACCTTCATGGAGTATGGCCGTAGAGAGTACCAGTATGCTGAGTTCTGCAGTTTCTCCTCATTCTAAGCAGTTTTCCTCTCTTATGATTAAAGAGAGAACAAGAAATAGATAAAGATGTCCTCTCCCTACCTTTCCCCTTCTTTTTTGAACTAATTCAAGTTACATCAAAACCAGCTCCCTGCCTATGCATTACACCCCTTCTCTAGCATGCCTCACACCTTCCCACTTCTCAGCAGAAATCTGCATGAGCTCCTGCCTCCCCTCAAGCCCTTGCTCCTCAAACAGAATGCCATCTGCCACATCCAGCACACTGTTCCTGCAGCCCTGTGGCTTTCAGCACAGCTGTCCTGCACCCCCACCATGGCACACACATCCCCTGAGTCACAAACTGCCCCAGGAAGCTCCCGAGGGATTGCCGGGGCTGATGGATGTGACATCCTTGGCAGGGCAGCAGCAGTGCCAGCAGCACTCTGCTGTCAGAGGAGGCTGGCACGCTCCAGCACACCAGCTGCAAGCACACCCACGCACCCCACACGTGCTCGCTGTTTTGGGAAGCTTGAGAAGCCCACAGCCAGAAAAGAGACATTTTTCAGGACCATAAAGTCTCTCCTCCACGCTCAACCACTCCATTCACAAGGGAAGGTGGTTTGAACATGTTCATGGGCTTTGCCACAACCTCTGCCAGCCATGAGGCTGGTCCAGAGCAGCTCCATACATGGGCTTTCCGTTAGAAAAATCACACATCAGCTCTTACTCCAAAACTTCAGTATTGCTACTGCAAATATGTAGTTGGCTTGTTGTTTTCTAGAGTTTGTGCTCTGAAGGGTTGTAGGTTCATACAACCACAGCATTGCCCAGGGAGGAAAGGACCTCAAAAAATCATCTGCTCCAATATTCCATGGGAGAGGAAGCCCAGATAAGATTCTCTAACATCCTGTCCAACCCCATCTTGAAAACATCTAGTGACAGGGCCTCCACCATGTCCCTCAGGAGCTTGTTACAGTGATTATTGTTGTTACTGTAAAAAAATGTATTTCTTTTATCAAGATAAAGCCTCTCCTGGTACCATTTCTTTTTGCTTTCTCCAGATAGCTACTTGAGAGAGTTTCCATTCTCTTTGTAGCCATCCTTTAAGTATCCTTTAAGTACTAGAATATGGATGAGGTCCTCCTAAGCCTTCTCTTCTCCAGGTTAAATGCTTGGTCTTCAACAGGAAGAACAGAAAAATAAAAACAAGTGCCTGTTGATACCACTGAGGCAGAAGAAAGATTTGAGCAGAAGACCAGGCTGCAGCACAGATAACAGGGCAGAAACAGGAGGTGGATGGTCTTCCACTCTAGGAACAGACCTGCAGCAGGGTCCTGGAGTATTGTAAGCAGGACAGCAGCCTAGTCAGGAGCATCAAAATGATCTGAGCCAGTTGTGCTAATTATAAGACAAAGAATTCTCATATTTTTGCATGTTTGGAATACAATACAAAAGCACACTGCTGGTTTTTTCATCAGTGTGCATTAAGACAGGACAGACTTAAAATGACAGTAGAAAAGAGCACTTGTTTCCTTACAGTAGCTGACTAGATTAGGTACTATTGTGTCAATCTAAGAGAGGTGCAAGCATAATTTTCTCCGCCTGACACTTGTTTTCCAACAGAAGAAAACAGAATCAATGCAAACAAATGAATTATACAGTATTAAAATATAAATATTTCAAAGCTCACGTTTTATAGAACTTTATCTAGGTGCTCCCTGACAAGAATGAGAAACATGTTTTGTACTCAACTGACTGGGAAAATAGGTTTATTTTTCTTTTTAAACCAAATTAGTCCAGAAATATTTGATGAAAAAATTTCAGTTATTAATCAGTATCCAGATGTCAATATAGAGCTTTCAGTACTACTGAAATAATAAAATATTCAATAAAAATAGCCTAAGTTAAGAAATGGGATATAAATCCTCAAATGAAAAACTGTTCTTACTTTACATTTAAGAATTCTCCTTATGATCCCTCCATCATTCAAACTTCATTGAGGAATTATTATTCAGATACAAAATTAAAATCCAAACTGATCCTAAATCATATAGGGCTTTTAGAAACCATCTGTTGAATTTTATGCCTCAAAATTCTAGATTATATGATTTTCAATATAAAAAGTGCACACCAATATCACGATTCCATAAAATCAAGCTCTATTGAATTCTAAAATACATGTAATACGTCTATTTTTAAACTTCCAAGTCATATCTTCATCAAAATGTACATAGGAGGATACTTGAAACAACATTAATTTGTTATACCTAGTTAAACACTCTTTAATAAATAATTCTCTTGTAACTGTAACAGTTAAATCTATTAAAAGGGAATATTAACACCATCTCTTCAAGATCAATTGAAATGGTTTGGCTAAAGGAAATGTGGCAATCAGAAGAACAAGTGAAATTTAACTTGAAGTGTTTTCTGCAAGCCTTGCCTTACACTTCAGGAGTATATAAACATCGATATTTGACTGCTTAAGGAACAAGGAAATGGTAAAAATGAAGTTTAAAATATTAGAAAGCAATGTCAGTACATGAGAACTACCTTAAAGCAAAGATTGAATTAGTTTCTACAAAGTACTTCTGATTAGTTCTTAAAACTTAACACACACCCCAACATGATATCAAAGTAATCTGCAAGTATTTGGCATATCTGAATATCCTTGCAATGACCTGACCCAACCTAGAACAATATCGGTATATTTTTATCTAAAAAGATTAAAGGATACATAGATGATGTACTGGGCATCCCTTTTATTATGACTCAAGTTGGCTTATCTTGTGGCATTAGTCAGAATCCTAACTCTATCTGGTTTAATGTTTTCCATGAGAGGTAGAAAGGTACAGATTACTTTTTTAAGTGTAAGAACTATAACCTTAACTTCAAATGGATCTTCCGAGTTCGTTCATTGCCTCCTTGGACAGAATTCTCAGCTTGTTTCTACTTATACAACCAGTGAGTCCAATATGTATTTCTTTCTAAAGTGTTCACTTTATTTCATAAAACACAAAAATCACTGATAACTTTGAGATTATAAATGGAAACTATTACATCATTCAGAAATAACACATCAGTAAGTTTATGATATACTGGAAAACCATCTCACCTTCTCATCCTTGGCTAAAGCTGTTTTGACTTGACAGTCTCTGAACTCCCTTTAAGAAATATTTCTTCCATTTTTACTCCATCTATACTCATTCTGTTAAATTACCATTTCTGAGTCCTCAAATCTCTCTGCTTTCAAGCCTTACTTGCCACCTTCTAAACAACATCATGTCATGCTACACAGATAAAACAACCATAATTTCTTCTTCATACACCACTTTTCAAAGTAAGTCTTTGGATACCAAAGCCACTTCAAGGCAATGCTCAGAAACTGAGGGCGACAGGCTTGCTTGAGTAGAAAAGCTTTGTAAAGATGTAAAAAAACTTTCCCCTGATAAATGGGATCAGGAGAGGGGAATGGCTCAGGGTCCTTGCGGGCAGGCTGCGGGCGTTGCAGGCTCTCCTTGTCAGCTGTAAGAACTGAGCGAGCAGAACAATTTAGGGAGATTATTGCTGGTTCAGTGAGCAAAAGGAGCTAACACACTAGCACAGTCCCAACTTACAGGCCAATTAAAAGCTTCACATTATTGCACTACATCTCTGAAAGCAAGATGAAGGAACGCAGTCAGCTTTGCAGATTTGCTCCTTTATAAATAACTTCAGAATAAAAAAATTTAAAAAACAAAAAAACTCCAACAAAAAACTTACATCAAAAACCCATCCACAACAAAAGAGCTCTTTCAGTCACTAGTTCTGCAGCCATCATTTCAATACAAAAGGATGCCCTTGAGCATCTGTACACAAAACATACACTGTTTTTACTTGGTGAATATTGTGATTACCTTAATGCAACTAATTTGGAGTGAGCCTGCACACAGTCCTTGAAAAAGAAAATTGCCTCTTTGCTAAAGGAATGTTTTCATAGCACTTTACAGTCAATTTCAGAACAAATTCCCTTTTACAGTGGGTAGTACTAAGCTCTCATCTACTATACATAATTATAGCAGAGATGATAATTTGGATGCTATTGGTTCTATGCTACAGCAGCTTCAAATTCAGTAACAAAAATAACCAACATACTGGGGCATTATTTTCCTAGGGCAATCAAAACCAGGCACATTTAAGTAGTGATAATCAGCATAGCTACATATCTGACTGGAACCACAGCAGTGTGAGAAGTAACTGTATTACTTTCATTTCAAGATCCAAGCCACAGGAGAAGAACTAGGCCAGCTTACAGCAGCCGAGCAAATGGTATTTTTGATAACTGCCTTCTGGTGCTCACAATCTAATTTCCATACAAAAATACGCAATTTTTTGCAAGTGAAATGGATCTTCATAATTTTACATATATGCCTAGTCAACTGGCTTGAGGAAGTGTGGATCACACCTATTTGTTTCACAACATGTGGGGTACCGATTTGGGCAACAGGAGCTTGTCTCTGACTTCATAATTACTAAAATTTATTAGGTTTATCAAATTATGCAACTAAAAAACAAAACAAAAAACCCACCATGAAGTGTCCTCCAGTTCTTTCATTATTCATTAAATCAGAAATAAGCAGCTCAACATAAGGCAGTCAAGCTGTTATGAAATTCACTTATTTGCAAATGACAAACGAAACTCATTCTCAGTGTAACAGCTTTTCCTGGGGAGTCAATTTATTTAAAAGAAATTAAGACATTACCATGCCAAGACATAATTATGGGATTTTTGTAAGTAGTTGCAGTCTGAAGTATAAGAGCTCTGCTTTTAAACTTCTACAAAAAAAAAAAAAAAAAGACTTATTGTAGCCCTGGCATATCAGATGTGGTCCAGAGATGAGGGAGGTCTGTAGATGTGCCTTTATCCTGCAATGGATCTGTACAGCTGGATTTCCCCAGCCCAAATCAGGAAGGCCCCAAGCAGGTGCAGAAATCTGTTAATGGCCACATGCAAGGCTGTGTCTCCAAGAGGACAGCTTGCTGCCTGTGACAGCTGGAAATACCTCCACACTGCTGCAGCAAGGCTCATGTTCAGACTGCCCCTCTGAAATCTATTTGGAAGAATTACCTACTTAATATAATGTCACAGCAGTGTGCAGATATGCTGCAGGGCTGCTGGCACCCGAGAGGCAAACAAGGCATCAGAGTCCCTATAGAACCTGTGAATCTACAGCACGCATGATTTAGTATTCCAATACCAAGGTGATGAGTATTCTATGGATAACTCCTGCAGATTACTCACCGAGCAAGTCTGTCACACACTCAAGTGTGGTATTTGAAAATACTAGGTTGTTTTCTGACTTTTTTTTAAAGCTTAGTAAGAAAATTTTCATCCTACTCACTGTACCAAAATAGCTTCAAGTAGAAATATTTGGCCTTGGGAACAGAATTACTAAATTGTGTGTAGATACACGCAGTCCAGAGTGTGCCTAAACCAAAACAGCTCAAGCCTGAAAGCAGCAGATCGTATTTGGGGATTTCTATTTTACGTTTGCACAAAGGCACAGCAGATCCCTCTCCTCCTTGCCTGCCCTGGAAAGGTGACTGCACACTGACTGGGCAAGGCAGAGAGGGGTGGGAGGGCTATCCTGTGCACTGCTAGTGCAAGGAAAGTAAGGATCCCAAGCAGCACACCCAACACTACAGCACTTCTGCACCATCACCTCTGCCTTGGAGTGATTTGGCAGGTTACAGCTGGAGCAGGTAGCTGTCTGACACATGGGAGGGAGGTGAAATCACAGCTCTTTAAAGCTAAGAGGTAAGTGTTGACTTGCCTAAATTAGGGAAGTTTACACCTAAGCCACATAACCTGATGTGCCTGATCAAGGATTTGTTTAAGGCCTGAATTTATTTAATCATACACTTAAATACAATGCTATGCCTGAGTATGACAGCTAGTTTCTTTCCAACTACTTAATCTCTTGCAGCATTTTAACTTTATCCATCCAAATGTATATCTTTTTCATTGAATCATAAAATTGTTCTGGTTGGAAAAGACTTTAAGATCACTGTGTCCAATCTTTGACTGAACTGTTAACTAAAGCAGTCATTTCTTGAACATATCCAGGGGTGATGACTCCACTACTTCATGAGGAAGCCCATTCCAATGCCTGACAATGCTTTCAGTGAAGAAATTATTTCCAATATCTAACCTGAACCTTTCCTGACACAGCTTGAAATAATTTCCCCTACTCCTGTCCCTGGCTGCCTGCCAGAGGAGTCCAACCCCCACCCGGTTTCAATCTCCTTTCAGGTAGCTTTAGAGAGTGACAAAGTCTCCCCTGAGCCCCCTTTCCTCCAGGCTAAACAGACCCAGCTGCTACTCACTGAGTTCCTCTCCAGACCCTTCCCCAGGTCTGTTGCCTTTCTCTGGACACGCCCCTCAACATCTTTCTTGTAGTGATGGGTCTGGAAATGGATATAGGACTTGAGGTGCAGCCTCATCAGTGCCATGTACAGTGGGACAATCAGTGCCCTGGTCCTTGCTTAAGAATATCATTGTGTGAATCAAAATCAAGGGCACAGATGGCTCTACAGGGAAAGGAGGAAGAGCTTTTACTTGAAGCAACAGAGACCATTTAATTTTACCTATTTATCTTATTTAAGAACACTGAGGGGCACGTAATAAAGCAGCAGCATCCTGCATCATCTGCACACAGAAAAAATCCAGACCAAGCTAACTATTTCAGCATATGGAACCTAGGAAGAAAGAGCATAACTTTGAAAGCCTCCAGAGGGGAAAAAGCTTTTACAAAGAAAAACAGAAGCAAATAGTGTATGTGGGAAGACAAAGTTGGTGCATTATGAGGATTTAACTACATGCTCTTCGAGCTTGTATTTTCTGCAGTCACTCAAGTCCTAGTTCAGAATACTTTACAAAGCCAGTCAATCTTTTAGAGTAATCCAGTGAAAATTCCCTTAATGTGCACATCACAGAAGCCTAGAAGGGTTCAGAGCACTGTGCCCCTTTTCAAGGGTCAAAACTTCAGTTCTTTGATATCAATGTACTTTTGCATTAACAGTAATTCTTCTGTAGGTCAAAAAAAGAAAAGCACAAGAAATAGTCTGCATCATCATAAAATGAGCTAAACTTGAAGCACACTGTACAGCTTTAGGCTAAGGTTAGTCAAAATAGGCATAATAACCAAGCTCAAAGAACCAGGGCTAGGCAAAAGGCTGTCTCAGGGCAGCATAGGGAGACAAATGAAATACACCACCCGGAGGGGGCAAAGTGCTGCTGCCTGGGATGTGGCAAAGCAGGGAAGGGATCTCCCTTTCTCTTTGTCTTGACAGAATAGGCATGCACAGAACAAGCAAAAAGGCAATCAGGGATGCCAGCACTTTACACACTGTTCAACTGATGTGGGAATTAGCCCCATACTCTACAGGGCTATTTGAAGAAAAAACAAGATATCCATCTAACAGACACGTAAGAATGAGATTTCAATAACATACTGCTTCATCAAACACAGTTCAAAATTTAAAGAGAGCATGTAGATTTGTAGCACAGCCAAGTAATGCTCTTGATTTGAACTTGAAACCGGCCGAGCCAAGCACAGAAGTGACATGCATGGATTGCTTTCCTTTGCAGAGAGAAGCTGGACAACCAGGACATACATAACAGCACAGAGAGGAGATAAAGATATGGGCATTTTGACAAGGATGAAAAACAAGCAAATACAACACGTGATTGTATTTCTAAAGGCTGCATTTCTAAAGAGAGACAGAAGAAGAAAAAGCATATTAGGCCATGGGTGCAAATTTACATGCAGGAAAGTAATGGGTGGATGGGAATCAAAAACAGAAAATGGAAATGTTGGACTGTGTTAAGTCTTCAATACATTAGCTCCACTTATCTTGGAACACCATTAAGAACTGGCTCATTTACAGTAAAAGTCATGATATTTGAACTCCACCAGAAACACCATTTGCCTTATTTAAAATGTCAACACAATAAGAATAAATAGCCTTCTAAAGCAAAAACAGGACCCAAGAACTCCGACTTGACTTTATACCACTACACAATTACAAGATCACCTGATTATCTACAAGACAAACAACAAGCTTTTCTCCTCACTAGCACCAGACAACGTATCTTCTAGAAACAGCATTACTGCAGATGTTTTGAGACAAACTACTACTAATAACATAACCTTCAAAAAACAAAAAAAAATCAGGCTTTTTGGGGGAAGTTGTTTAGTCTTGATTAAATTCATCCTAGGATTTTAAAGGACAACTTTAAAAGTCCCTTTGGTTCATCCCTTTGAACATAAACCAGTAGGAAAGAATTCATTTTGGTATGGAGGATTACATTTATATCTGATTAAAGGAGAAAATATTGAATAAGGAAAAAAGGCAATGCTCTCTACATAATAAAATTTTCATTCTCAAAATTATTCCTAGCTTTAACAGATAATAGAAAATCTCTGAAAGTCTATACTATGGTTACATATTGATGAAATGGGATGTTTAGTCTGTACAAGAAATAAAACAGAAGATACAGAGTAGACCTGTAGATTTTACAAGAGGATAGACCTGTAGATTTTACAAGAGGCAGGGTTGATAAAGTTTTCCTTGTATATATTCAGCAGAAAGTTACCTTACAAATAGATTTGAGACTTCACAGTGCAAACAATGGCTAAAGGCATTTATAACAGGCAATCTTTTCACATATGTGAAATTCTGTAGAGAAATCAAATTTTTAAGATTATTTAAAGTTAACAACAATAATTCTAACATGACTGATACAGTTTCTCTCTAAAGATAAATCACAAATCCTATTTAGGAAAAACCTCTATCACAAACCCTTAATTACTGGTTTAAAAAAAAAGCTTCACTCACATGTATTGCATACAAAACCTCGACAGAAAACCAGCTTCTGAATGATCATTAATACTACTCAGAACAACAGACTTTTCACAGCAACAGGCAGCTGCTTCACTAAGTGTGAAGACACAGGACCTGAGAAGATCCCAGCCAAGCCCACCCTCACAAGCTCAGGAACTTTCTGCAGGGAAGGCTGCCACCCCCACAAACTGGCTCCCTCTCCAAGACTGCTTTCCCCAATGTTATTGGGTAATTCAAAACACCTCATTGTATAAATTGTCTCCCACAGGCATTACTCCTGACATCTATCTGTACCAACGGACACTGAAATTTATCTGCCATTTACTGCTCAGTCACTTGGTACTTACTTTTCTAACAAACTTTCTAACAAACTCTTTACATGACTTTTTAAAAAATCTTATCAACAGAAAACCCCACCACAGTATTCACACATTTTTTCACATCAATCATGAAATCACCAGACAGTAAAGAGCTTTCAAGATGTTTAGTGTCTTTTATAAAGTTTCTACAAACATCTTTTAGAAAAGCCAAGCATACTCCTTCTTCTGGATCACTCCACCTTGCCTATTTGCTGACCTCTTGTGAGAAGCCCAATTGTACAAAATATATTCCCTTACAGAAAGCTCACAGGCTCTTCCCAGTGTATCATATTTTGCCTACTCAGTTTTATGCTTGAAAACTTCCATTTTTCATTCTTCACTTCCCTAGAGTTTTAAAACCTTTGTATTAAGGCTAATTTCCTCTAGCATCAAATATAATTTAAACAATAGCTCAAGGTATATTCCATTTTAAGAAAGACTTGGACAAGAAACACCCCTAAGCTCCTCCACACACAACACTAAAGCAAGTAACTAAGCTTCAGTGACACAGCCTTATGTTTATCGACTGTTCCTTTCACACATGGACCATTTAGCAACCTACCACAAAGTCTGGCAGGGTCTGTATGAAGGGTGGTGTTCACTGTTCTTTTTATGTCTTTGCCAGTTTGCTCCTCAAAAATATTTGCCTTGTAATTTTAGTTTTTTTAAACTTTCCAGAAATTATACTATCTTCTACGGTCTCATTTGTATATATTTCCCCCTTGTTCCTTTATTTTCAATATACTCCTTTACTCTGCTGCTTAACCACATTTTAAGGATTCAAAACAAAATACTATTTTGATAGACTTTGTGTTTCCTTCAGGAGGAAAAAAATTATTTTCTATTGTAGGAAAAAAAATGCACAAAGTCCTTAATATTTGGCTAAGAATTGCACTATGCAGTAGAAGCACAAGATAAAAGGCAGTCCCTGTTCCCCAGTGATTATAGTTATAATAGTAATAAGCATTAAAAATTACATAAGGCAGCTCTGGCAGGAAAAGTGGTCAAAGATTAAATACCTGTATTTAGCAAATGATGCAGAAAAAGAAGTTTCATTTATTCAGAGTTTTGGAGCATCAGTAATGGCTTCATCTCCAAAGTAGGGGACTATAGAGCCTGCTAATTCTGTGGCCTTCTAGTTCTATCTGGAAAGTAATCTTACATTCACCAGGAAGCACATAATAAACAGAACATACACCCAATATCAAGGTCCAATAAACAGAATTAATACAGTATGTTAAGACTAAGTCCTTGTGACAACCTCAATTTAGCAATAAAAATACCCTACATGGATAAAAAATTTGTATAATCAAAACAAAACTCAAATAGCCTGAAGCTTGATGATTTTTGGAGTTTTTAAAAAATACTTTCAAACCTCGTCCCAAACGCTTTGCTGAATGACAGACTTCACAGGTATCCATGTATATATGGGTTTACCTTACACAGACTTGTCTAAAACTAGGACTGGCAATTCTCAGAACCTCTATCCCACATTTCTGTTTAGTTACTATATTGCAAAAAGCTAAAACACCACCGTGTTTGCTTAAGTGGCATGTGTTATAACCTCAGTGGTCAAAGGTTATAGTGATATACAGTATATATGGAACAGTAATTCTGTGGATTATTAAAATAAGCTTTTAGAGCCAGAGAAGCAAGAGCATGACATATCTTCATGACACATCAATGCATCTATAATTGAAAGAGAACATCCTATGAAATTTGCCTGTCTTCTTAAATGAGGAAGAGATTTAAATGAAGTGATAAGTGGTTTGAATGATTATCAACAACCAACTCAGTAGTACCAAACCAACAGCCTCCTGGCCACATTCTGTCCATCATACAAGTCACACAGATCACAAGTAGCTTTCACTTGCCTAGATGGGGCATATCAAATCACACACCAGGGAAGGCCATAGGTGTACTGAATAAGACAGCAGCTTGGAACAAACTGCTGCCATGGAAAAGTCCCACTGACTACATCTTTGTGAGTCAACAAAAGGTTTCTGAGAAAGGCCCTGGCTGAGCCATGGGTCCATGAATTGCCAACCAGTAGCAACACACTGCTACAGCAGGGAAAATGTCACAGCAGACTGGCACTTAACCTTTGCAACAAAAATGGTAAACCTGACTTGTAAACAGCACCCATCTTCCTGCCTCTGGGCTTGCAGGCAGCAGCTTCACCAGTGCACAGAAGGGCCATAACCAGCCTTCCTGTGCCTCCTGAGCATCCTCAAAGCCTGAGCAGTGCAGAGTAAAGCAGCTGCTACAGCTGTCAGCATATCATGAAGTGGATGGCAGAAACTATCTCCTTATTTCCAGTGCAGTACATTAGGACAGGTACAGCACCTCCAGTGTACCAGGAAGGGTGAGATTCAGCCTAACTTCAGCTGCCTAAGTAAACAGAGGCTCACCTCTGAGCCCCAGCAGCTCTCAGCTTCCCTCTCACTCACTTTACAGAGAGCTGGGGTACTTCTGAGACCTGTCACCTCCTCCTGAGAGAGGAATTTAGAAGTACCTATTCCACTCTACTCAAAGGGAGCCCAAGACAACCAGGGTAGACAGATGTCAGATGAGTTCCTGCAGAGAATCTAACTGTGCACAATAATGCAATTTGTGCACTCTCCCACCAGTGAGGCATTAGGGCACATACAGGGAATGGCAGGATTTTCTACAGGTATTTTCAAAATACCAACCATCTTCATTTGCCTGTTTATTAACAGCTGAAAAATGACACTGCACATGTAACAGCAAAGGAGGAAGTTTTTATTTAAACTTTTTTTTGGGAGGAGTGGAATCTTCAAAACTCCACATTTTTATTGATGACAAATGAAGAACATTAAGCAGCTGAACACAGATCCCTTCAGGGAAGGAACATTTCATGATGAGTTGTCAGTTAAGGATCAAAGAGCTCTAAAATCAGGGTTTCTAACAATTAGGCTATCTAAAGTTCATATTTTTCAATTCCATTACACATTACTCTACACAGCACCATCAGACTTTGGGTTCCTGAATGAAGGCAGCACTTCTACACTGTCAGAGGAACAGACCTCAAGGGAATGAAAGGACAGAACAGCAGGACTGAGAAAGGAAGAAACCAGCTAAAGCATCTTAGCAAAGGAATTTGAATACTTGGTATTTAATTTCTTAATTATCTCCTTGGACTGCTAAAGATATAAAACAACCTCAAAACTGATTTAATCAGAACTGAAACATTTAAGCAGAATGCCTAAAATAGACAAAGTGAACCCAGTTCCTGATGTAACACAAATCTGCACTTGACAATATCTTCTTCATCTGTGACAAACCTATGTAAATGTTCATTAGCAGGTACTGTTTTGCAGAGTTTCATTAACACAGTAATAGTACCAGCTTTCCAATATACACTTTCAGGTTCAGCACTTGCTCAAGATGAATGCTCAGAGCAGCATGAAATAGACAGCGCTCATGCCCTGTTAACCTCAGAGATAAGAAACAAACCCGAAGAGAGCTCAGAGTTTGCGTAGTTTAATGAAAGCGCAGCAAGAGCAATGCTTGCAAAAGGTCACAAGGAAACAACAGCAGTGCAGTAATGCCAACATAAAATTCTCAACCTTTATTTAATCTTAATCCCATTATTCTTTTTCCTATCATGACAACAAATCCCACTGAACCAAAGAGATGCACAGCATTTTTTTTCCTGTGACTCTGTCTAGAAGAATTTCAAGTACGAATAAATACAGGACACTTCAGAACTCTCATATATACATACACACAAATAAAAACTGCAGGAGTTAAATCTGTTACCAAAAGATGAAAAATAACAAACAGTACCAAAAAAATAGTCTTACTGAGTAGCCTTTTTCTCTCTATTTACATGCTGGATTAAAGATTCTAAATCAATGCATCTAGTAGATGCTTTGGTATGCAACCTCATACATTGATTTTCTTTTCCAGGATCATCTAACAGAAGCAGGATGCTCCTTTTAAAAGATCCTTTCATAAAAGCAGAGATTTGACTAAAGGAAAGAGAAAAATCAATATGCAAACCCCTCACATTTTTACATTTATAAATAAATATATAACAGGACTACAATGAAAATTGATAAGTTATTCTCTAATAATGGAATTTCTTCACAGAATGAGAATGTGTATGTACCTTGTTTATTGTTTAATTAATGTATGTCAATCTTTATTAAGCATAGGCTTGCTCAATTTTAGCTTAAGTGTCTTATTATTTATTCTGCATAGTTTTTCAGAGCTTCAACACTAAAACGATGAGCTTCATTTTTGTTTTTCAGTCAGCATTTCTAAAAACAAAACAACATACCCAACGATTTTCCAATGTCTCATCTCCTCTCCCTCTCTAACACCTTTTTCTGTCTTTTTAAAATTCAAGTGATTGAAGAGCTCTATACCCCTCTAGAAGATCAAGTCACAGATACTGATTAGTAAACATGTCTTACTTGAAAAACTCAAACCTCACTAAGTAAATTAAGTAGAAAGAGAAACATCAGAACAAATGTCATGAGTTAGTGACTTCAACTAATAAAGATTTTTTACAGTAGATATTCAAGACTGGAGAAAAAAAAAATCAATGCATCATAGAAAGGATTAAGGAAAACAATACTAATTACTCATTATTGATAACATATACATAACCACAGCCATGTCTTGGTAGCATCAGCTACCAAAGGAACATATTACACATAAGTACACCAAATAATAAGACTTCTCTGTTGTTTCTACACAAGACAACAGTGTGAGTTTCCTACCATTTTCCCCTTGTTGACAATGTTCTTCAGAGAATGGGCAGCTGCACAAAAAAAATCACTGGATAACTTGCCAGAACTTACCCAAGTATACCTGAAGCAGAGACTATGTTTGTTTTCAGAACCTAGAAGCTTCTACAGAAAAATTCTGCATTCTTTCCTTACTACTGGCATCAGAGCTGTGAATCCTGAGCATGCTACCTCAATTATGGTTCATGTCAGTCATGCTTTAAAACTTAGGCTACAGTAGTGCTAAAAAAGGCATAAAATCAGATTACTAACATTTTCATGATGTATTTCAAATGCAGGTTTTTGAAATTGAAGGCTTTCCATCTTTGTAATTAGTTGAGGCTAACTCCATGCTGCCTTGCAGCTGCTAATACACCAACACAAGATCCAGCCACAAGACATGTGGATGCTCAGTGCCTCAGCTTTGAACTGTGGAGACCTCACACCTCCTCACCTTCCTGAAATCAAGTACAAAATTCACCTTTGTTGAGGTTACAGTTTATTCTCTTATCGCCTTCTCTAAGCATTCAGCTACGTTCAGCTTTATGTTCCTTCTCAAAAAAAAGCAGTTTCATACCTAGTCCTTCCAACTCTTCCTAAAATAAAGTGGGCTGTTCATACTATCCCTGCCAACACAGACTGCTCTGCAGTCCATCCCCTGCCTCCACACACACGTATGAGGACACAGTTTAAAAACCTCCTCTCCTGAAACTGTTTGATTACTACTCTCATTCTGTCCAGCAAATGAAACTACAACATCTTTCATCTCGCTATATTTTAAAATATGAGACATGAAAATAGTAAGGGAAATCTCCACCTTTCTCAATAGTTTTCTGTTCCAAAATTTAACTTTCCATCTCCTACACATCTGTGCTGTACACAAAAAAACCCTCACTCCCCCTGTCTGTAATTTGTTCTGCCAGCCATTTTAAAAGGCAAACATCCTCATACTTTAAATGAAGTGTTAAGAGCTGATAGCTCTCTGTACTTAGCAGGCAATCTGTATAGGAGTTTAAAGTATATCCTATTTTCAAAGGCAAAAAAAACTTAATGATATTTTACATAACACTCAAAACATGACCTTATTCCCCTCCTTTATTTATATTGCACTGAACTTTGTCAAGTCAAATAAAACAATGCTAAATAACAAGAACATTTTTATAATTACTTTGAAAGCTCTTAAATCTGAAACTAAGTGGTTGTACTTGGCCTCATAAATTCCCTTCCCCACAAATTTGCTGAAAAAAATCTGCTCTTGGGCATGTAAGGTTCTGACAGTGGGTTCCAGTTATGGCTCCCAGTGAGAACCACAGCTCAACTAAAGTAAAAGAAAAGGTGTTTTTCCAGAAAAATACTGTATATCTCTAACTATCTTAGTAACTTAAAACCTGAAACACTGAAAGACAGCACGTATGTGCTCAGAACAGATCTGGTATTTGCTGATGCTGTAGATGGCAGCAGGATCTCTTACTCTCTCCTAAACTCGGGTATCCTCCAGAAAAATCTTAAACAAAAACAGCAAAGCTGCCACTGCTTTAGTGATACAATACACTTGACACAGTAAATTCCTTTCTACTAAAGAAATGGCAAAAGCCTATAAGAGCAGAATTCCTGCAGAGTCACAGCAATTCTTGCCTGCTTGTTTAGCTTCAGATGTGCCCACAGCCTGGTGCCATAAATCCCACCATATCAAGAACAAAAAAATCAAAGCATGTTAAGTGTTATGGCTGACATTTTTACTTCTTCCAGCAAGCTTTTATATGACTTCTCCCTTGACAAAGGAAGGTCTGAAACAAGCAAAGTGGAGACTGCATCGTTTTTCCATGCCAGCTAACCAGTAGTGCCATTTATCTTTACTATACAGTGCAAATCCAGGTGAAAAAACTAGGAAAAAATTAACAGCAGTACATGAAAAAAGAGCTTTGCCTACCTACTTAAATGCACTTACTAGACTTAGAAACTGATTATTGCAAGAGTGCTTTCAAAAGATGGCTATCTCCAGCATTTACAAGGAATCTGAAAACTGCATACAATGATGATACACATCATCAATTCTCTCTTGGTTTAGTTACTTTTAAAAATTATGAAGTGTACATCCAAAACACGAAGGATATATCAAAAAGAGATTTTTGTTTGGGTTGGGGTTTTTTGTTTATTTATTTTTTACACCAGTTTTGTTTCCCTTTGCTACTCTGGAATCCCACCATTACAACTCTAGCTAATAAAATCACTCACCAGGGTTGCTTCATTAGGTGAAAGTAGTTTTGGATATAACACAGAAAAATCAAAACACATCAATGGGTTCTACACTTTGTTCTAAACCCCAAGAGATGTGTTTTAACCTCGCCTAGTCAGTTCTTGAAACATTATAGCAAATATTCACCCTGCAAAGCCAGGAACCACACTAGACTACTTCTCACAGTAAATGAGACATCTGAGCTTTTATTCCCACCCTCTTGTTTAGTGCTTCTCTAGAATCTGAACTGAGCTGACCAGAACTACCCTGAGCAGTGGTTGCCACCCTGCAGCACAGCTACAGCAGAGTGAAAGATCACAGGTGCTGTGTCCCAGTATTAAAGGCTGGGTCACAATATCCTGTGTGTCTGTAAGAGCAAGAGCCAGCTGCTGCCTCAAGAACCTCAGTGTTTATGCATCCACTTGTCCTATTCTTTTCTGCTCTCCACTTCCACATATCATGAACCAAGCTGCTCCTTCTTCAGCCCGATGGGCAAGAAATCTTGCTTGTTTGGACTGTAATTGGTTGGTCTAATAAGAAGAGGTTATCTGTCCACAAACTTTGCCCCACTGAAAGATACACTCATGGTAGGATTCTCAGCAAAGGCAGCTGACTGTGGAGCTCCCTGCCAGGGCTGATTAGACACAGACTAACTGTGGGCAGAGCAAAGTTCAGGACACACCTGTACAAGGAAAGGCTTTTGTTTGATAGTGGAAACAGAAAGTAGCTCTGCTGAACGTGGAGCCCCATATCACCAAACACTCAGGCTAAAAGTCAGCACTTACACAGGAATCCTACACTCTTCTGTAGGATTTTGTTTCACATGTAGATACAAATCAAAAGATACAGAGCCAGGGCTTGAAAAACCTGCCTACCCATAGCAAAGGAAAAGAGGAGAGGGATGAGTAGGTTGAATTGGCTGAAGAAATAAAAACCTGTAAATATTTTGGAAGAGGGCAGGAGTCGCAGATGTAGCAAAAGCCATATCCTGTCTGTGCATGTAAGAAGAAATTCAGGAAGAAGGAAGCACAGGTCTACACACACACAAGAAGGCTGCTCTCTAAGCCTCAGCTGACAGTAGAAGGAACAAGCTGGGCTAACAGGCAATGGGACAAAGAAAATTACAGGTGTATCATCACAAGCAGCCAACTATACCCACCTTCTCTACCTCGATGAGAAAACAAAATAAAACGGACCAAAAAATCAAACATTTTGGTATTGCTCTTGCGCATAGGAAAGAGGACCATCTAACTGGGAAGAAAAAAATATTTTTGTCTTTGCTTTTAGTACTTTTTTTTATTGGTGCACCAAACACTCCTGAATCAAAAGGAGACAGTTGGCTAGCAGCAGAAGAAGAGATTGTTCCTGATGAAACAATTGAGGACTCAGGGGCATATTATTTCAGTGCAACATGCTTCATTAAATCCAGAACCAGAAGCCAAATCCTGTACCACCCTCAAAGCAGAACTAGATGATGCGCACTAAAAATCTTTCCCTCTACAAACCTGACACCATCAGTTCTTACCAGTTTGTGTAAACTTTGATACAAGAAATTCCTAAAGACCCCAAACTATATACTCAAATAATGTCACTCTAGCTGTATCTACAAATAAATATGTATATTTATTTATTTCACTGTTCCCCAACAACAGCCCTTGGCATCTATCAGACAACAGTGAAACTACATTTTTTGACCGAATAAAAAAGAACAAGAAGAACAAATTTGGTTTATTCTGTCAAGGTATGAAGTAATGGACTAGATTACACAGCTGGAAACATACAGGGGTGGCGGAATGCTTTCAAATATAAAAAGCTGGAATTAAAGCTAGTTTTTACCTGCTGAGCAGTTTTCCATAATCCTTTAAGATTTTTACTTCTTGGAGCTTTACAGTTGAACAAATGTATCAAGAACTGTATAGTATAATCAGCTTGAAACATTGCTCCTCAAAATCAGATCCAAAAGTTCTCTGCCATTGGGGATGAAGGCCAGAATAAGAAAATTACATCTTCTAAGTACTACTTTATACCATGGAAGTTTTGACCAGAATTTCCCAAGATGTGTGCATTAGCAGGAGATATCTGGATTCATTTTAGTGCAAACTAGCTATTAGCAAACCACCTAGAGGACTTTTGCCCCTCTACTTCTCCAAGTCTATAACTTTAGGAAGTATATCACACTCCACCAGTTAACCAAGAGCTGCTGTGAAGACTAGGAAAACATTCCTCAACCAATTTGTTTTTGTTACCTTTGATTTTCAAAGAGCTCTTTGATATGGTGATTCTCTATTTCTGAACAGCAATGCCTGAAGCAGAGGTTAAATAGCATGGAAAGCATTTTCTTTTCCTTTCCACCTTTCTCCTATTCATGGTCTCTGCCTCCCCTGCAGCTGCCACAAGAAAAGTTTCAGAGCTATTTCAGCCCTCTGAGGTCCCAGTGCAGGAGGCAGGTGGGCTGGTGAGAGGTCAGTTCCTGGTGGAGCCCATCTGATGAGCCCAGTCTCCTCCACTACATTTTTCTCTCCCTCCACTCCCTAGGCTGAATGGAATGGAGTGGGCTCTGCTGGGGCACCAAGAGCAACAATAACTGTATTGAGTGTAACTATGAAATTGTAGCAAGAAGCAGACTAGAGCATGGGAATATGTATATACAGAAGATATAGCCAAGTCTTCTGGATACACATCTAAGTCCTTTAACCATAATTTGAGGGACTCTAGGAAGCATACTGGATGCTTACTGTGATCTTACACCCCATCTTTAATACCTTTTTCTAGGCACCAGAGAGGGCAGCAGTGAGTGTTTCTCTCACTAATGACCTTGTAGGCAGGAGGGAGTGGATGACAATAGGGAAGGAAGAAAACATCATTAGAGAGAGAGAAAAAAAGCCAACTTCTAAAATCTTAAGAGTTATCCTAGCAGGGCATCATTTTATCAATAGTACAGATGCACCATTATCAGCAAGTAGGCACCAGAACTCTGTGCAGGGGTTTTATCAACAGAAAATTCAGTGATCTTCCAGGAGCACGACCGTGCTATTTTAAACACCTTTTCAGTTGCTCCATGGCCTGTAAGCTTGTCACTATGCTTTAGGGAGCACTCACTACAAGGAAGTTGCATGAAGACTTCCCTTAGAGTATTCAGTCCATCTTCAGCACTTCAAACAGACCAATCATGACAAAAATTGGATCTCAAAGTGGATGTGCTTAGACTGTGTAACATGGCTTTCAGTTCCATTCACACATGATTTGGACAACTTCATCACAGATTAAATATATTAGAATCCAAAGAAAGGCTACTTACTCTTTTTATGACATCCTTTGTCTGAATGAGACTTAAATGAAGACTGGATAAAGGCAATGACTCCGCTATAAGAACGGAGATTACAAAAACCTCAGAGGCAAAAAACCCCCCTAACCCTAAGCAGGAAAAACATACTACAAGGCACAAAAGAGATGCAAAACTGCCCACAGAATATAAAAATTATTATGAAAACCAAGCTATTTCCATTATCTGTAAATGCCTTAATCTGTGTAGTTATTTCTGTTTTAAATTTTCTTTCAGTTCTGTAACTTGATAATGCCATAAAAAAGCAACCTTTCTCCATAATACTTTCTCTAAACAGTTTTTTCCCTATGCAGCGCTCAAACATTTTGATTCAGTGCCATAACCTGGCCTCAATAAGCCATGAAACACATCCTGGCCCATAACCCTGCAACACAGACCCACATCCAGAACCTCATCAAAAACTCATTTGTGCCAACGGAAGGTCACACTCTTGTTTCGCTGCACCATTAAAACCACTTCCTCTGACTATTGAAAAGTGCCATGTTTACTTGTAACCACAGCACTTAGCGCCACTAAACCCAGGAAACATAATGGAAATACTTACATCTATTAATAGACCATTATGCATATGGGAAAAATGGGCCTTGTGGCTGATGCATTATATCAAAAGTCAAGAAACTAGCATGAAAGTAAAGCCCTACTCTCTCCCTTCCCTTCAGGAGAGGAAAAGGAGAACTAGCTCATCCACCATCTATTTTGGAAGCCATCATTTGCTCACTCTTTATCAACATTTTAAGAGGCCCAACAGCACATTCCAGTTCTCTCCCTGAGGTCTCTTTCCCCTGACACAGAGTGGGTCTGCACACACACACACAGATGCCACATTCAACACAAATAAGGGAATGAAAACTGGCAAGATGCAGGTAAATAACCAGCAACAAGAAAAGGAAAGCGCTCCCCATTTGCTGATACCACCCTCCCAAGGGAAGGGAAACGAAATCCCTTAAAATATGTAAAAATCACAGTAATGATGTGTGGATAAACACAGAAATATTGTCCTATTTTCCTTTCTGAGAAAAAAGGAAAGGCCTTTCTTGAATGACTTGTCATGCAGCAAATTTAGGAGCATAAAAAATATTTTTGTTTCACGTGACTGGAGTTTTTTCAAAATTAAGTTTATTTTACTCCCAATATAATTGGATATTGAAAGTTTATTCCAACTCAACAATCACAACTATTATTCAAACTGGAGTATTCCTCCAGCTCTCACTTGATCTATTGCTTAAGTGAGAAGGCAGCAGAGCTCTGCCTGGATCCCTTCAGCATTCCTGCTGTGGTTACAAACCCAGGCATGCCACAGCATCTTTGGAAAGTTTGTATCTTTCTCTTTTGATCCTAGCCACATGAAGAAGTCCAGTATTACACACCCACGAGCAAAATTAATTTGAAGCTATGAATATGTGAATGAGCATCTTTCTGAAATAAAGCAGAGCCTTGATGGCTTCTGCTTGGCACAAGACAAGTAATTTGATAATTCACATGGATTGAACTGGGGAAGGCGTACTTGCAGATCTTCCTAAATGAAACAAAACCACAATGCATCCTCCAGCATCTGGCATCAAAACAGACAAAACTGTACTAACTGTAGTAGTGTTACTACTATTTTCTTGAAGATTTTTTGTGATACTTCTACAGTGGAATCCACAAATTGATATATGGTATCAGGTATTTTTATCTAACACACCCATTCCCATCCTATCCAAATCTCAGGTAGAAGTGATACATTCTCACTCATTTTATTTATTGAAATCACTACTAGGAAAAAGAAGTATCTAAGAGAAACTATTCAGCAAAGAAAACTAGATTTACTAAGTTTCATACAATTTCTTCTAAACTGGTTGAATGCACAACAGACCTGTGATGGTGGGAAGGTTATGGGGCATAAAATCCATTTTCCTTTTTTTGCAAGCAGATGTATTGCCATGTACAAAGCATAAAGTAACAATGCAGAAGACATCCCAGACTAAAATGCTCATCATATCACACTAAGTTAATATATATTCAGTTGACTGGTCCTCTTGGAAAGCAAATGCAAGCACACAGGAATTCAAAACAACACATGTAATTACTACTGAAGGAGTTGACTTAGCCTGGATAATTTCATCTATTTCTGTACTCAAAATACAGAAAAAAATGAGAGTTTCCAGATTTTTCAGAAACCAGAAAAAAGGATTTGAATGTCTACATCAAATCACATCAAACCACATCAAATGTGTATTTACTCTTGTAAGGAAAAACAGAGCTCAAAAAGTTAAATGTTGTATGATGCACAGGAAACAATCTCTTCTGTTAAATCATTAGAAGAAATTGAGCTCAAGGTTGCTTTTTAACAAGTCCAATCAAAAGGCACATATGCATAACACTGGAACACAAAATTCCATTTTACACATTGTAAAGGAACGAATATATAAAAGTGAAACATTAATACCAGACGTTTTGCTACTGGC
This sequence comes from Muscicapa striata striata, assembly GCA_030060385.1. Lineage (NCBI taxonomy): Eukaryota > Metazoa > Chordata > Aves > Passeriformes > Muscicapidae > Muscicapa > Muscicapa striata. The sequence goes on from JAREIS010000031.1 coordinate 5,576,461, forward strand.
AACTTTATGCCAAGAAAAGTAACATGAAAACACAGTGAAAAAACAAACTTTGGCAAACAGAAAAATAGTTTAAAGCAAGCTCATGCCTAAGCAAACAGCTACCCCAACACAACTGTGTAAACCCTGCACAACATCAGGAAACCTCTTCTATTCATCACTGCTTTTCTCACTGAAAAGCTGTTAAAAAAACAAACACCTGCTGTGTAAGTGAATTTTATGCAAAGATCATAGAACTGCTTTATCAATCTAAGCAAAGTAGACGTTTGTCTGCAGCACATCAATACTACAAGAATAATCAGCTCCCCCTCGATCAAAGGAAAGCAGACATAAACACATGAAAGAAGTAGCAAAAACCTTCAGATATTCAAGTGCAAAAGTGAAATTGACATCCCAGAATTTAGGGCAAAACAGTTTGATCTGAAACTTGGCAAACAAAGATGACATGCACACAAATAATACATTAAATGAAAAGAAGCACAATACTTCACAGAACTTCAGATCACAGAGGGCATAGATATTAAATAGTTACATGAAAGTGCAACTACTGTGGATAATGCATTTAAGAGTTAAAAGAAGAAAATTAGAAAACTAAGGATGTGACCAACAAGCATTTGAATATATTAGTTCATTACAACTGCAAAAAGCCTGAAATGCACGTGCATTACGTAGATGCATACACAGAAGACAATTCAAAGCCAGAAGTAATTCCATATGAAAATTTGGATTACTATTTAACTACAACAAAAAGTACTTTATTAAGATTCTTATAGCATTCAGACCCACAGAGAGTGCTAGAGTTTTAGGATCTTGACAGCTTCATGACACAAATAAAGAAAGACAGTAGTGTATTATTTCAATGACAAAGTTTGTCAGATGCATTACAGTCTTATAAACAACAATAATCTTGAGGGGTTTTTTTCCATTTTAATGGTTAGACAGATTTCCACTTTGTGAAACCCACCTATTTCTTATCTTTACAGAGCAACACACCATCATCATTAATCACTGTGGAGATAAGACACAGTGAAAGGTATTTCTAAATATCCTATCTAAAGTCAGTCCAGGGTAATGTGACTACTCAAGATTTCAAGTCCCTTTTTTCACTGGGTAAGCTGCTTGAACATAAGTATATTGGAAAAAACTCATACATACCGTGTTCCTACACACACTAATTCCAGGCATAGGAAATACACCAGTAATGTATCAAGTTGTGATGAGAACACCAAACATGAGTCAATTACAGCAAAATAACTCAGAAATTACATAAAATTACCTAAGACAGGCAGATTAAAATAAACCCTTTTACAGTACTGAACTTTGGTTTTGATTACTCCAATAACCTTGGCTGAGCATTAATACTTCTTCCACTCTTTAAGCATATAATCCAGATTTTCCCTCTCAACCAGTGGATGTCTACAAGAAAGTTAAATCTGAATGTGTAATACAAGTAACTAGAAGTAGTTAACATTCCCAAAATTTGCATTAGCTTCCTGATCAGCTTCATCTCTCTCCAACCTGTACAGTCCAGTTACGTATAAAAATTTCATAAAACCGTATCTTTCAAAAAAACAAAAAAGCATTATATAATTGATGTAGAATCGAAATTGAGGATTACTGCTTCTAGAATTGCTCAACAGCTTGAGCCAGTCACAAACAAAGGACTGGAAGGTGCAATGCCCTATCAGAGAGCTGGTGCAAAAACCTGATTTCATGAGGAGTGGTCAAGTTAACTAAGAGAAAAGCCAAACAAGCTACTCAATAATCCTGACACTGGGACCTTCCTGAAAAGGTGAAACACAGAGGAAGATAATAAGATATTTTTTTCCAATCATCTGAGTAGTCCAGAATTGAACAGAATTTAAAGCCTTACTCTATTCTGTAGCCTCAGAAAGCATTTGTAAGTGAATGACAGAATAAGATCTTTAAAGAATTTCTCCTGTCAGCTTTGGTCCACATACAATGAACGACTGATAACCAAGAAAGTTATAATTGTATTTTATTTATTCATGGGATTTAAAAAAGCCTTACTACCTAAATCTTCATACAGTATCATCACATAGGATATATAGTTTCATTTACATTAACTATGTACATGCTTCTTCAATTAGGACGTCTAGAAATAATTACCTAATGTCAAAAAAAACATTCCTGATGCCTTTCCACTGCTATTGATACACAGCTGCCAAAGCAAATGGAGGTATGTGACACTATAAAACGCTATCCTATAAACACTAAAGTCTTCAGATGCTTCACTTTCCTAACCTGTGCATTTCAAGTGATACACCTTCTGCAGTCCTGGAATTCAAAGGCAAGACATTTTTCTTCACTGCAGTTTAACAAACTTTATTGGAAAGTGGTTTGACTTTTTCTTTTTTAAGGACAAAGCCAATGTTACAATACTTAAAATACCAAAACAGTAACCTCGAGAGGATATAGTGTACTAAACTGCCCTGAACTAAAGCAAATACTAGCAAATAGTAACATCACATGAAAAGCAGCACATGAATTAACCTTGGGGATAAACAACCTTGAGTGTCCATATATGAGTGAAAACAGTACAGTACAAAAAGAAGACTGTAAGTATACATTGTTTAAATCATTTTGGCCTATAAGAAATCACTTGGAAAAGCAATGAGATCAAGAAGAAAATCCCACGCAGTATTTATAAAGGAATCCACACAATTAATTCCTTTCACATGGCACAACACATCATTTTTTTCTCTTAAATTCCTTTAGACATGATTAATAAGGAAAAAACTCCAACAAATACCTTTTACTCTGAAAATCAAAGTGTCCAGTATTTAACCTTCTAGCACATACATTAAGCAAATCTCACCAGGCAGTAAAAAGGAGGATGAGAGATTCAATACTGAGCCACTTGTCCTTCAAATGCTCTTTAGTCATTACCTCTACTATAGACAGCAGCAGCAATAATGCCTACATTTTGGTCACCTAACACTCTCCCTGACAAAATGATTCCTACAGAGTCTTCTCAGGCTATTGTTTGCCTCATGCCTTTGATTTTTGGCAAAGGGATATAATTGAGCTCTGCAAATACTGTTTTCTTGTGCCACAGAATTTTGCTCCTTGTCTGTAGAATTATAAACAATTTAACAGTATTCTCTCCCCTAGTAGTCAAGAGATGCAAAAAAATTCCCTTATTGCAGGCTTGTTTGTTACAGCTTGGTCTGGGCAGACAGTCTGAAGTGCCCTGCTTGCACTGCCACCCTAGCAATTCCCCCAGCACTGGAAGGATCCTACAGAATAAAACTCAGATAATGTCAGAGAACTACAAGGTTTGGGAAGGGGAACAGTGGCTACAGTCACTGACTGTTGTTGAGGCAGCACCCCTTTGGGGGACAACACTGTGGGAAGGAACATTTTACTCTGGAACAGAGAGGTAAGGTTTTTTTCCTATCCCTATGACCAAGACATGTATACAAACATGAATTAAGAGAGCATCATTTCGACATCCACATTAGTAGCTGTTGAGCTTGTTACAAAATTGGCTAGTCTTACAAAAAAGAGCTTCATTCTCTGCTGCAGGAGATCCAAATCCCATCCATATTGCTGTCTGTAACACATACCACACATACACAATCTTTTACACTGTATCATGTATTATTTTCTAGCAGACAATTTAAATAATGAATTTTGCTAAGACCACTTTATACTGCCCTCCTTGGGCATTAGTGCTCAAATGCCAATGCTTGACCACAAGTAATTACATCTGTCTGTGCCTGTTCATGCCCTACAACACATAACGCATTTGTTACCATCTTTAATTATATATATACTACCTTTTCTATGGATTCTTAGTCTCATGCAGAGTGAAAAATAGATTATGTACCAGTCAATATAAAGACTGAAGGTTATTTGCAACATTTGCCTCTGAAGTTAGAATGCATAAACTAAAAAAAACTCAAAAAAATAAAAATGCCTGGGAAGAGTACAAGTGAACATTGGGAAGAATTCCTTATGTTTTAGAAAAGAGGTGAAAAAAATTCCTCACAAATATAAATTCCTCCTGTCTTCCATGTGAAATACTAAAAAACGGAGATGCGAGCCGTAGAAGTGCCTGACTGCTCAACAGCAACAGTATCACAGCAAAAACCGCAATTGCTGAGCATGTGGAGAAGGGTGAGGAACAGCAAACACAGGTGTTCCCACTCCTTCTTTGGCTCCTCACACTGTATTACCTAAGAGAAGTCAAAGTCTCAGATTCTCAACCCATAAATTTGGGAAAGCAATCCTTCTTTATCTCCCAAACAATTGTAAAGCTACTTTTAGTCACTACAGTGGCTTAGGACAAACAGGGAAATTAATTCCCTCTTATGCACCAAGTTGAGATGGTTTACCCATCCGCAAACAAGAGGTTCCATACCACATAATTAAGGTAAAAGTGTAATGAGCACCTGCATAACACCTTATTCACCGCTCATTTCATACTCGAGCTCAGGGGAGGTCATGTGAAGAAGGAGCAGCCAGACCCACCCTAACACCTACATGCGAAGCCAAGAGCCAAGGTCAGGACCACCAGCCTTAGCCTCATCTCATAGCGCTGGGGGAATTGATCCCACGCCAGGTGCCGCTCCGCACACACAGCACAGCAATCTTCACCACATCTCACACACCCTTCTCACCCTCGGAAATTAAAAGTTACGTTCACTGAGCAGCGAGGAGGGACCTTAACCAGGAGCCGTGCCTATATAAGGGCTCTGCGTGCGGTGTTCACGCCCGATACCCGCTCAACCAGTTTGCTGCCCGGGCTGGGCAGCACCGGCACAGGCAGGCCCAGGCACCGCCGAGAACGAGCCTTACAAATCGCTGCCTCCCCGCTCTGCACTTCGGGGCACAGCCGAGCTGCCGCCCGCCCGCCCCGGCAGCAGCGCCGGCGGCCGGGGAAATCGCGGCGGCACAAAAGCTACCTCATGGCAAACACCTCCCGCACCACAAAGGGCAAGGACGGGGCTCGCCGGGAGCCGCGGCGGGACCCGCTCCGCGTCCCCTCGGGAGCGGCCGCCCGGCGCCGGCACCGCCGCGGCTCCCACCGGCAGCGGCCGCCCCATCCCTCGGGATGGCGGCCGGACCCGGCGGCACCTGCCAGGGAGCGACCCCCGCCTGACCCTCTCCGGGTTTGGGCAGCGCCGGCCCCGGGCAGCGAGGGACGGGACGGGACGGGACGGCGCCGGGGAAGCCGCGGGATGCGGGCGGAGGAGCCGCCGTCCCCGGCACCTCGCGGGGCCGCGGCCCCATCCCTTACCTGTGGCCCGCGGGTGGCTGCGCGCAGTCCCCGGCTCCGCCATCTTCCCCGCCGGTGCCGCCGCCGCGTCCCGCCGGGGCCGGCTGGGCTGACTGTGCCCGGGGCCGCCGCACAGGCGCAGTGCCCGCCCCGGCACCTGACGGCGCGGCGAGGGGAGGGACGGCAGGGGCGGGACGCGGCCGGGCCCGCACGGCGGGGCGGGCCCGGTGCCCAGGTGGGGCCGCGCCCCGCTCTCAGCGCCCCGACCCCCGTCCCTCAGCGCCCCGACCCTCGCTCTCAGCGCTCCGACCCCCGCCTTCGGCTCCCCGACCCCCGTCCCTCAGCCCCCGACTCCCCCTCAGCGCCTGGACACCCCCAGCGCTCCGGCTGCGGGGCTGCGCTCGGGCAGGGCGGCGGCCGAGCGGCCCTTCGGTGTCCGGACGCGTTCAGTCGGGTTATCCCCGAGAGCCGAACGCGCGCTCTCCGGCTTTCCGGATGGATCCGGCCGTTCTCCCAGATTTTTCCATCCAGGTGTTTGCGCCCGCTGTTTGCAGCCTCGTGCGGCCTCGGATGAGTCGCTGGCACCGGGGAAAGGCACAGCCGCGTCCTTGCCGTCCTGCTGCGGTCGCGGCTCCCCCCGCGGGGTCCCTTCGGGCCGGGCTGGCCCTGCAGCGGCAGGACCACTTCGTACTAGGTTTGAGAAGGGGAGAAATTAACATAATCTTTGTTTCTCCTCATCACTCACATAGTAGTGGTTGAACTCCTCTCCCCCAAGTTTTAACACACACCTTGTGTACTTCTTCTGCTCCCCCATGTCTGGATTTGCTGTTTCCAGACCGTGTTGGGACACAGCAGTGCTGCGGGAGCGCACACGGCCCCGGCGCTTGTGGCTTTGGGGCAGCTCCTGCTCAAAACGTTGCCAGAACTGGTGTTAGAGGCCAAAAACCTTATTAACCTATCCTCACTGCCTATTTACCAAAATTTAAATGTAAGATATATTTAATCCTTCCACTTTTCATTCTTACTCCTTTTGTTTTCTTCTTTTTGCCAAGCAAATATATTACCTTAATGTTCTTTACCTTGAAGTACAGACCATAGTCAATATGAGAGGAAGGAGGAGAATGACATTTATTTTAGTATTCCTAGTGTCTCCTAGTAAAGCACTATTTCCTAAGAGGCAATTATTCTGTTGGGGTGCTGGGAAACAATATTTCCATCTACACATTCAAATGGTTTTCTCATGTTTGGGTTCACACATCTCAATAAAAGTTTCACTACACAGATTTCGGGTTTCTGGTGCATATAGTTTTATCAATGAAATACTTAATTTTCATTGTTTATAACTCTGCCCAATTTTAAGTGTCAAGTGATATTTTCATTCCAGCTATTTTTCCTGCTAACCCTACATCAAGGGGCTCCACTTTTTCTACCTGTCTAAAGATTAAATTGCACAGTTTTAGTCATATTACAGAAGAAAAACCCTACCTGTCTTACTGTAGCTGTCTCTCCTAATTTCCAGGGGCTCCTTTGGCAATAAAACCAAAAGAAGGAAGAATCATCTGTAATATTATTTCATCTTTAGCCTATAGCTGTCTGATGAACACAAGGGAAAGAGCAGCTGGTGTCAGTGCAAGATACATGGGCTTAGTGATGAGAAAAAGGAAACTGAGAGGCTGAATTTCCAGGGCTGGGAAATAGGACAGCAGAGAATGGATGTGGGGCATGAAAGATGGAGGATTATAGCAGAAACTGGAGAAAGGGGTATGAGGGTATCTGCAGGGTGGGTGTTCAGGCAGTAGCCAGTGAAAGGAGAGGGATGGATGGGGGCACTGGAGAATCTGCCCCAAGGAACACAAGCCCACCAATGCTGGCTCTCAAGTGGTCGTGAAGCCCATAAGCACAGCATGTCACATGGAGAAAGAAGTGTTCTGCTACAACTCTAATTTCCTCTGATAGTTGGTTCACAGCAGTCAGACTGGGAGTCATGCAGTGGGAAAAAATAAAAAAGGCGATTTTAAAGTAAACTTAAGGAAACTATACAAAAAACATGAAAGTTCCAAAGACAAAGCCCTTCCCTACAGTATTGTATGTTGTTTGTGATATGAATCAGTTTTAAATTACCTTTGCAGAGTGGTTTTTTTTCCACAAGACTCCCGCCTCATTCAATACAAGGATGTCTTTAATTACTGTGTAGTTCTTCAATGTTTGTCCTCATTTTCATCATGTAAAGTGGAATCTTTCATGTCACATTCTCTGTACATTCTTCAAACCCTGCCTTGAAGGCAGGTTAATTAATTTCTGTGATGACTTTCCTGTGGTAGTCTCATAACTCCTTCAAAACATTCATCAATTTAACTTTCTAACAGCCTTCAAGTTGAAGTAGTACTATTATCATATTTTCCACACAGGGAAGAACTAACGGAAGGCAATGTGTCTGGAGTTGTCTGCAGTGGTTTGTAAATTCTTTAATTTTGTGGAGGCTGGTAGGTTGTTTTAAAGCAGGGACTAGTGGATTTAATACAGTGTGCACCCACCAGCACCTCAGAAACAAGAGCATAACTGTCCTTGCTCAGGTTTGACTTTAAATACTTTATAGATCTTTAGGCACTAGACCTAGTGGGTTACTTACAATCCACAAAGCTTTGATATGCACTTACACCTGGGACTCAGGAGCTAATTTCAGGCATGTCTGTGTATTGTCAGATAAAGGAACTCCAGGAAATTTTTTAATATTCAATCTTTAAAAATGAAGGTATGAACAGTTTAATTTTGCCCATACTTCACAGAACAAGATTATTTTCCTGACTGTCTGCATGCTTGGAATTGGAGATGTCACCATGTTCCTCCCTAACTCTTCACAGCCCACCTTCCTTTAATGTCCCTTCCTATCAGCAGAAGAAAAGCATCCTAGAGGTGGCACATCACCAGGAGCAATGGGAGAGTGCACTTTTGAGTAATAAGGGAAAGATTACACAACTTTTACACATTCCTATAGCCTTTGGTTGCTGAAGGATGGGATTGGAAAGTTCCTCCTCACTTCCTGGGCCAGGAGTGAGAATTATCACAGCAGTGCCTGCAAGGGCAATGAGGCAGCAGGGAGAAGCTGTGTGTTTGCTGGGCATTGCCAGTCTGATCAGCAGCTCTCTGGCAGGAATTATAAAGCAGCACAGGAATTTTCCCAACACACAACTTAATATCTGTAAGGAACATCACACTGAGCACTCCATTTGGGAAAGTGTTTATTGCAGACACTTTGGTTATTCTGCTTTCTTCATTTGAAGCCTAGTTTGTCCTGCTATGAATGAAGCTCTGGTAACACTTGTTCTAGATTGTATTTTGTAGCATTGTTCTTTCTTCTAAGGTGTGTTGTGCACTGTTAAAATCAACACCACTTTGGATTTATCTGGTGGAAAACATTTTCCTCTCTTACCACACATTTTCAGGGTATGCTGTATTTAAACAGGTCTGTGCAAATGAGCTACGGTAGATGGTGGTCAACCTAAGCCTATGAAAACCTCAGAGGTAAAACTGCAGAGAAGTAAATTCTTAAAGTCAGCTCAGGATGCAAACAGAAAAAAGCTGGAGAGACTGATAATTTTGCCACCTTAACAGACATTCAAATAAAAACTGTCAAAAGTGTAAGCTAATTTTGAAAATCTTGGCTTCTTTTCTCAGTGCTTTTGAGATGGTGGTATCTATGCAACCAAAGCCATCCCACCCTAGGAATGCTTCTGAGGGAAAACAGAACAGTCAGTCCCGAACAAACTAGCCAAATTTACAATGTTACAATGTTGGTCCACAGCTTATGCTGTATTTTGCCATTTTCAATCAATAGCTGAGAGTTTGAGTGCCCAAAAAAAGTAAGGCAAGTAGAATGGCTGCCTGGGGTATTTCAGTAGGAGCAAGTGGCCCAGTGTCACACAAACGCTGCGTGTCACAGGTGGTAAATTCACTTCTCCTAGGCAGTATTTGTCTGCTTTAATTTCAAAATCATCCTTCATTTTCTGAAATTCTTGGAAGTCCAGTGCCTCACAACCTCTGGATGAAATTCAGTGCTCAGACCAAAATATTTTTACAAGCAATGCAGAGTCATCTGAAGAGAAATACTCCTCTTCATCAGGTAAGTTTGTGTTCTCTGAGATAAACAGAATATGACTCAGAAGCTAGAAAGAGTGTTTTAGCACATGTATCAAAAACTGAAGAGAAAGGTGGTGGGTATACTAAATATAGTTGTTCCTGATTGTTGAGATATTAACTCAGCATCTTAAGCATTGCCCCAAAAGAGATTACAAAGGCACGGAGGGGTAAGACAAGGGGGAATGGCTTTAAACTGAAAGAGGGCAGGTTTATATTAGATATTAGGAATAAATTCTTTATTGTGAGGGAGTGAGGTACATGGACACATTGCCTAGAGAAATTGTGGATGCCTTGTCCCTGGAAATGCTCAAGGCCAAGTTGGATGGAGATCTGAGCAACCCAGTCTAGAGAAAGGTGCCCCTGCTCACCACAGGGAAGTTGGACTAGATGAGCTCTAAAAGGTCACTTCCAACTCAAATTCTATGGTTCTATGAAATGACAGAAGCACTCATGGAGTAATTGATGATAAGAAATCTCTGTCACAAAAGATCAGCCTTTAAAAAAATCATGAGTACTGAGTCAATAAACCGACAATCATTGTGATAACAGAGAAAATCTTTTTTTTTTCCAGTAGTTTGAGACTTTCTATAGAACATAGTGGTGACAACAGTCTTGAAGGCAGATATGAACAGCAAAATGTTGCTCTGTTTCAAAATCACAGTTTTGAAATCTGAACTCATGGTTGTATTTCTAAAGGACTACTACCTGTTAGTCAAAAATACTTTTACAAAAAATAGTTAATTTGCCTAGGTGAAATGGCTTCAATTTCTGTTTGTCTCTCACTATTTAAGAAGCCACAGATACTCACAGGGACTAAACTTGCCTTTTTAGGTTCCTCTGATGGAAGAGCAGGAACAATGTGCAACTCAGTCCAGAAAAATTTGAACTACATCTGTCTGCTTTATTTTTGTGTATTTACATATCTAAGAACTGTCATTTAGTGAGTAATATCAGCATAGTGTTAAAATATTTTTTAGAATGAATCATAATGGATTGCTTTTGTATTTGTTATTTGACATGTGAAAAGTGTATTATTTCTCCTTCTTGTAAAACTAGATTTTTAATAATATTTAATTTAATTTAATAAATTAAATGTTAAATTGTTAAATCACACACTCCACTATCCTATGCCATACGTGATTTTTTGTACTTCCCAAATGCCTTGAACTAGGGGCGTATTTTCACTTGTATCACACTTTCATCCTTTGAAGTTCAGTCATAGCTATTTGATTTGGAAAAGGTTGGCATTAACAGAGTTGATCTTCACAAAAATAAGTGAAAATAGAGCAAGAGAGGAACTCTCTCATCACCTTGTCCTTTGTTATTTACTGACAGCACAGGCATTTTAAGTCATGTACAAACATAGCCTTGTATACACACCCTGCTTTGCTGAGCATGATAATGGGATAAACAGTAGTGGAATGCAGCACAAACCTATTTCACATTGATTTAAACTGATTTAAACTGAATATTTTGTTATCAATATTCATTGAAAGAATGATATATATTATTTCTATTGTAAATAAGTCCTTAAATATTTGCCACCAAATACCTGCTATTCTCCTCCAGATTCAAAACCTTGTGAGCCATGAATCTTAAGAGCTGTGTTACTAATTGCTTTGCAGATTTGTGGGCAGGCATCATTGGGGAATATGAACTAGTTAGATTTTAATGAGTTCTCGATTGCTTTTGATTCTGGGATGCAACTTAAAGTTATTTACTGCAGTGTTAGGCAAAGAAAAGGCAAAAGCTCTGTCAGCTTTTCATGCTTTAAGAGGATGTGACACAGTCTTACCTTTGCTGGGAGAGGCAGGAGATAGGTCTTGCTTTGGAAAGGAAGAATGTCTGCCCTGCAGCCATAGAAATATTTTTCCGTTTCTCTTCACCACCTGCTGAAGTGATTGATATTTGCCTGAAGGATTTGCAGTTATTTGTAGTACTTTTGTTTAACTGCACCAGGATACTTTGCCAGGAAGTGGAATATTCTTCCCTCAGCAGTACCTCAACTAAATATGCAGGAAAAGATTTTGTTGTATAGGAGAGAAGCATGAACAGGAATTCAATACCTCAGATTGATAATAAACTGTTCTAAAATTCACGGAATATCAAATCTTAAGGTGTTTCTATCCTGATTGAATACCTAAATTAGTATTAAACTAATTAAGTTTAGTTATAATTGAATAATTATTGTACTGCATCAGATGTCAGTCAGTCAGTAGAGAATTAGTTTTCTACTTTCTTTGGTTAAACTAGCATCCCAAGTATGATAAATTCAGTCACTTTGAAGAGAAGGGAAAACATGACTACCCTGGTGTCCTGGGGTGAGTTTATGATGCTGAATTGTATCCCCATTCGTCTGTTTAGCCCAGAAATAATTTTTGCACCTTTAAAACTAGATCTGAGAGTGAAGTGGGGGAGAAGGAAAGGCAGTAGGATTTTTTCGAGGCTGTAGTCAAAAACAGAGATAAGAGCTTCAGCTCTCTCCTGGTGTGTTGTCTGCAGCATGGACAGCAGGACAGAGCTCTCCTTTGCTTTTAGTTGGCTTTTTTAGCTAGCTGAGGCAGAGAAGTTTCCCAGACTCTGGCTTTTATTTTTCTTGGAACAGATCAGCCCTGCTCTGGACCGAAAACGGAAAAGCATTGGGAGCTCACACCTGTGTCCCACCTGGGCCGGGATGAGGCATTTTCCAGCACAGGAGGGACTGGGAGAGACTGAGCCAGCCCAGCTACACTCCGCAACTGGGACTTCCTGAATTTGCCATCTCTTCAGAACAGCGAGAGCTTTTATTGTTTAATATTATTCATTTTTTATGCTTGTGAATACTTTGCTTGTTAAATAGACAGTTTTCTTCCACTTTTCTCCAAGGAAGTATTTTCCTGAACCAGTAAGGGGAGGGGCCACTTGAATCTTCTTTCTGGAGGGACCCCTTTGGAAGTTTCCTCCCAAATCTACCCTAAACCAGGACACCTGGGGATGCAAAGCCTCTGCAACATACAGAACAGGTAGTCCAAAAAGTCATGTGGTCTTGAGATTGCATAACTTTATGAGTAGCAGTGCATCTGCACAGCCAGGCTGCCTCAGTCACAGTGAGTCCATTTGCACGCTCTGTGCCTGCTAAGTCCAGTTCCTCAGCCTCTCTGAGCACTATCAACAGGATAACTCTGGGAGAGACATGATAATTCTAGGAGAGAAGTCTGTCTGCTTTCATAACTAATTTTAAATGATTTTTTAAATCGTAAACATTCATGAATTTTTACCTTTTAGGAATCTATGACAGAGCCAGATGTAATTTAATGAAATAGTTAATACCTGCCCAGGATAGGGAAGTAGAAGTCAAATTCTGATTGCTTTTATTGAAAGAGAGAAAGAGCATTGTAAAAGATGAGGATTTTATTTACTCTTATAATAAATTTTTCATTCTTCCTTAAATTCCACAGACAAGGAGTGTGCCATGTGACTTGGCACACCCAGACATAGAGGAAGCAACGCTGGTCCTAGTCATTCTGTGGCTGCTTCAAAGCATGATAAATCAGGCTGTGCCTGGAGATAGTTACAGTCTGAAGGCCTCCTGGTTATTAAAATGAGATCAATAATTTCTAAGCAAGCAGTGTTTGAAAAATGGTTGAGCTGAATCTGAAATCAATTAGTATAAAATACTATACTGGGCATTTGAACACAAAAGGGGAGGGTCTATTGTTAAAACTTGCTCATCAAGAATGAAATGGATTTTCAGGCTGAGCTCCACTGACTTGAACACAGCTACAACAAATTACTCGGTCTGTCTCTGAAGAGAAAAATCAGTTACTTTAGTTTATAATGTGTAAACATTCGATAAAAAATCCTAACTAGATATGCTAAAAAGATAAAATGACAACTTCAAGGAATCTCATGGAGATGCATTTAGATAGTTGTCATGTGTTTCAAACTTGAATAAACATCAGATATTAATCAAACATTAGCTTACCTTAATTTCACAGGTTAAAGATCACTCTCATGAACAATTAAGCATCCATTTTCTGCCTCACTGCTAATCCAATCATGGAACATGCTGCTTCCTCTAGATTTGAATTTTATAGGAATTACAACTCAGCAAATACAGTGTATGCTTTTGGTACATGTCTATAAATCTCTATAGCCAACATAAGAGAGACCAAAATAAAAAATATATAGGTTAATTGCTAGTTATTGAGTAAAAATAGGCATGAGAGATTCTGTGGAAATAGTGTTGAGGATGGTCCAAAATGCATAATGCTGTTTTTGTAGCCATTTTGTGTATTTTCTGAATTGTAGCTCATTAGCTTTCCATCTCCCCCCACTGAAAATCAGAATTACATCTAGCATGTATTTTCTAAATTCCCTCTTTTATATACATTTACTGCATATTAGAATGTTCAAAGTTTGTTTTTTAATTAATTTGTGATATTTATGACAGAAGTTATTTACTCCATCTTCAAGCTCAATTTGAAGATACAACTAGATGCAACTATCACAATTAATTGGGGAAAATTGGAAAAATATGACAGCTAAAACCAGAGTTTCTATTCAATGAAAATTCTGACATTTCTGAATTTCTTTTGATTTCATATTGAAGTAATAGAAATTATCTTCTTGTAGTTAAAAATATTTAATAATTCTATAAATTTCTTCTACAAATATGAAAGCTACGGCAAAATTTTTATAGCACTCTTACATATCTTCTCACTGCAGTGTAGTGGTCTGTTAGCACTTTCAGAAATAGATCTTACAATGTTATATCTCCATATTTATGGAGAACCTAAAGGTACTTATTTTTTTTTCCAATTGACATGACAGACATCTACATCCTTGTCTAAATCCAACACCCAGGCTCTCTTAGATATTGCAGGCTCTCTGATACTCCAGTACAGTACAGTATTTTTTCTAACTTCTTCTAAACAATCTTTACTTAAACATGACTCCTGCTATTCACACCATCCCTTCCCTTTCTCTGAAGTCATTAATGTATAATGCTGTTTCACCATCTTTTTTTTCTCCTCCATCTTTCCTAAATTATGCATGTAATTCCACCTTATTATTCCAGCTACAATTGCTAATCCTCCACACGTATCTGTGTTAGCTAGTTTTGCATTCTGACACAGTAGTTTTGGATCCTCTGTTTTTTTTACCAATCCAGTATCTTCATGCTGGCAACTACAAGAGGCTAATTTTTAGCCAGCAGTTTCCCACTCCATGTATCAGTATTGGCACTTTCATTCCTCTGACCTTTTGATATTCCCTTCTCACTACATTATCATCATGCAGATTAAATGAACCTTTCCTAGCTTTGTTCCCTACTTTAAAATTTAAGCTTTCATCAATCAAATTAGCCTTGATCCCAGTCCAGACCTCAAACTACTCTCTGAGTGCGTGTGTGTATGATCCTCTTCCAAGGACGTTTCCCAATGGCAGACCAACCCTAAGCCTTCCTACAGGTCATCTGTTGGTCTTCCCTAGCAAACTGCACCTTCCTTCTTTAAAAAACAAAAGAATACCATTAATTTTTTACTGATATTGTATTAATCACATATAACTGGGTTATAGTTTCATTTATTCATGTCTCCTACTAGCTGCCAATTGCTTCTGCAGTTGGAGCAATTTTTCCATGTTCATTCATAGTTCTTGACCTACTGGAACAAAAGTGTGCAGAGCAGAAGTCAGAATGACTTCTCTTCTATGTGATTTTTATTAGCCAAACTAAAAAAAAAATTAATTTTAATGTCCAAGTAAATCACTACCACTTGACAGACACAAAAACACCCACAGTGTGAGGCACTTAGTGTCAAAGCCAGGAATGCCAAAGCCCAGCTGGAGCTGAGACTGCCAAGGGGTGCTGGCTGGAACAAAGCAGATTCTGGAGATTGCTAACTGGAGAAGCAAGTTCAGGGAAAATGGACTTCTAGACAGGACTTGTGACAACAGGTATTGACAAAAAAGCTGATGAACTCAGTGCCTTTTTTCTGCCTCTGCCTTCAGAGCCAAAGCTAGCTTCTCAACTCCTTCCTGTACAGACACAACTGGGGAGGGAATTGGGCAGCCAGCAACAGAGGAACAAGAGGTTAGAGAAGCTCTATGTATTCAGATCCACTGGGCTGGATGGGAATCACCCCACGCTTACTGGGAGACCTGGTGGGCCTGACTGTGAAGCCACCATCAACCCTCATCCTTACAAACAGGCAAGAAGGAAGATGAGAATCACAGAATCACAGGATGGTTTGGGATAGAAGGGGTTGAGGATCGGTGGGCTGCCCTCTGGATGGCCCAGCCACATCTCAGTCAGTGGAAAGGTCAGGGAGCACATAATCTGTGGAGTCAGCCTAGGAAGGAAAACTGTGTTTGACCTGCTGAGTGCCTGCAGTGATGAACTGTCTGGCCCTGTGGGCAAGGGCAGAGTGGTGGTGGCTGCAACATACCTTGGTTTGAATATGGCTTTTGACAAAACCTTCTCCACCCTTCCCCTCTGGAAACAGCAGAAGCATGGACTGGACAAACCACCTGTTTGGATGAATTGGAAGCTGTAAGGATAGCAATCACTAACTCAATATTTGGTTGGTAACCAGCAGAGCAGCTTGGGCTCAATACTGGCACCCATATCCAGTGCCTTCATCAACAACCTGGCTGCAATGCAGAGCTCATTCTAAGCAGGTAACACTGAGGTCAGGGAGCAGCTGCTGGTTCAATCCAGAAGGTTGCTGAGCCAGAAGGTACCTTAAAAGCTTAAGGATTATGGAGACATCATGATTCTTATAAGAAGTATGAAGTTCTGTCCCTGGAACAGCTGGAATTGCCCCATGTATGGGTACAGAGTGGGAAGTGGCAGGCAAGGTCACAATCCTGTGGGTTACAGCAGGGTAAACTACCTGCATGGGTAGCTAGGCTGAAAGGATAGTGCAGGAGGGAAATCTTTCCCAACGACTTGCAGCTGAACTGATTACCAAGGAGTGGAAACATCTGTACCTGCTCAATCAGTTTGGGGGATATAAGAGAGTGGGGTAGCTGCTATAGTTACAGGCACTTGTAGTTTGAGTTGGAGCATGAGACTGGGAGCCTGCTGGAGTAAGGGCAGGAGGCTGCTGACTGTGCTGAGAGGATGTGTGTTTGTGCAAGGGGCAGATATGTTGGGAAGATGCTGTGTGAGGGACAGACAGGGTTAGGTGGCCAGGAAAGGGAGAGTTTGGGTTTAACCAGTCATGCAGAGTGGAAAGAAGGAGTCAGAGCTATGTGGAACTGTAAGACAAGGAATCAGTACTTTGTGAAGCTGCCTATAAGAAAAGGAGTCAGAGTTACCTGAGAGAGGTCAGTAAGAGAAGGAGTGAATGTTGTAAGGTAAGAAGTTCATTAAGAGAAGAAGGCATGTAGAGTTTGCTAATAAAGACACCAGCTGTGTCCATCTTGAAATAACTGCAACAGGAACCTAGGGCCCTTTTGGAAGGAGGCTCACACTGGGGTGCATGGCCAGCACATCACAGGGAATTTACTGATAATCTCTGCTGGGTACTGGTGAAGCCATGCCTGAAATAGTTTTGGATATCCTGTCTGTCTTGATCAGAGGTAAGATTAAAGCGTGTTCGGTGGAGGGCTGATAAGAAAGTTATTTAGGAGAGGCTGAAGGTGCTGGATTTAGCTGGTAGAAAGGAAGCTATGAAGTAACATAGCATCAGCCTACAAATGTTTGAATGATTATTGGAAAAGTGTCAGAGCCAAATTTTTTTCACTGCCAGCTGGTCTGACAGAGCAATTGCTATAGTTTACAACTTGGGAGGTTCAGACTGAGCATCAGAAAATAAAATCAAGGAGTAGCTGGGCAGTAGAACAGACTGTCCTGAGGAGCAGAGGAACCTCTGTACTGAGGCTTTTCAAGACTCAGGCAAAGTTGAGACTGACGTAGTCTAGTCCAGCTGACCTGGTCCAACTGAAAAAAACAGCCTTCAGAGGTACCTTTCAACCAATATTTTGATGATCTTGCAGCAGGTCTCAGGTCTTCACATCCTTATTAATAAAGCCTATTATTAAAATAATATATTTATTAACTTGTTTGGTTTCATGAGTGGTAGTAAAAGATTGTCACCTAGCCTGTTTGGAAAGAGAAGACTCAATATATGGGAAACACCTTGGTGAGTTGCCTAACTGGGACAAGGTCTCTCACCTACCTACTTTATGGAGTTAGAAATGCAGCAAGAGACTTCCACTAAGTAAAGGCTTTCAAGTCACACTTCTGCTCCACATCTCTTTGCCCTGGCACACATTTGCCTTTTCAACTTAGTTGACTTAGGCCTCTACCACATTAAAATATGAATATAAACTCAGCTGCTCCTTCCAACATGTCTGAAACAAAAGGTAATTAGCCTTTCTCTGGCTTTCTGTTATCAAAGCAGTATCTAACTTCTTTGTTCTGTAGAAAATTATTTGATATAAATAGACATTCTGCAGTGACCTATATTGATTCCATAATGCCTCAGCCCAGCAGATTCCCAGACTGATCCCACCACCAAAAGAACTTGCTTTTATTTGTTTTTTTGGGAACAGTAACCTGCTTGTATATTTAGAACTGTGAATCTTTTACACCCCATGCTCAGCAGGTAGTATATATCCATACATGTCATACATCTGAATCATTTCTTGTGTTGTGGATTTGAGTTGAGTCCAGTGTTCAAAGTTTCAGTGGAGAAATGGTAGGACATGATGTATCTAAATGAGAGGAGCAGAGCAGGCATACTTGGAGAAATTAAAACCAGTATCTGATGGACTACACCTAACCCACATGGAAGATAAAAATAACGCAACTTTACAGAAGTTTCATAGAGCTGCATTTAGATATTTGTCATATATGTCAAAACTTCAGGAAACATATTAATCAAACATTAACTAACCTTAATTGCAAAGGTTAAAGTTCACTGTCACATAAAACTAAGGATGAGGTTTTTTTTCTCCTCCCTGCAAATCCTGCAATTCATGGAATGTGTTGCTTCTCCTAGATTTGAATTATATAAGTTATAACAGCAAAGAGCTGGCAGATGACATTGTGAGGTCACCCTCACTAATCTCTGAAAGGTGTCAGTGATCATGGGAGGATCTTTGGGACTGAAAAAAAGAGCAAGTGTCACTGCTGTCTTCAAGAGGGGCAAAAAGGAGGATCCAAGAACCTACAGGGCAGCCAATCTCACCTCAGACCCTGGGAAAGTGATGTTGTGAATGATTTCTAAGCTCATGAAGAAGAACAAGGTGTTGGGCAGTAGTGAGGATTTACAAAGTGGAGATTATGCCTCCCTAGGATGAGATCATGTAAGTGATCTGTTGGAGGAAGTGAGAGCAGTGGGTGTTATCTGTGTTGGCTTTCAGTGCTGTCTCTCACAACATCCTTGTAGAGAAATGATAAAATATGTGGATGGTGGGATGGACTGAATACTGACTGAACTGCTGGACTCAAAGGGTTTTGATCAGTCATGAGCTCAAGATTGAGGTCAGTCACTTGTAGTGTAACCCTGGAGCTAATACTGCATAACATCTTCATTAATGGCCTGGATGATGAGACAGACTGCCCCCTGTGCAGATGACACAAAACTGGGAGGAGTAGATGATACATCTGATAAGTGTGCTGCCATTCAAAGGGACTCTGACTGGAGAAATCAGTCAACAGAATCCTTGTAAAGTTCAAGAAAGGAAAATGCCAAGTCCTGCACCTGGGGAGAAAAAGTGAAGCACCTGAGGATGGACTGAAAACACTGAGTCTGATCTCTTTTTTTCTTTTGTTGAAGTCCAAGCAGTAAAAATCTCCTTTTACCTGCCCTTGTCTCGTGCAGCACCTGGTCTCCAGTAGTTCAGTAAAAGCTGGTGCTGTTTGAACCACTGGTGACTGTTGTTCCCACTCACCTGTCTGTGACAGTGGGTACTTGGCTATGGAAGGGCTCTTCAATTCTGTTCACTTAGAATATTGAGCTGAAGAATCTTTTGTCTTAAGTATTGCAGATAGAAAACCATGACATTAGGGGCTGCTGAACACTAAGGCAGTGATGAATAAATAGGGCCTGGGATTAGATGCTAGAATAGTTTGAAGTAGAAAGGAACTTCAAAATAATGTATTTGACCCACCTCTCCAGGCAAGTAGAGCCCTGTCCAACCTGACCTGGAATGTTTCTAGGGATGAAGAATCCAACACCTCTCTGGGCAAACTGTTCAGTGATTAAACATTTACATTGTAAAAAACTTCTGCTTTATAACTAGTTTAAAACTAAATTCTTACAGTTTAAAACCATTATCCCTTGTCCTGTTACAACACACCCTGCTAAAAAATTCATCCCTATCTTTATTTTAAGCTCTTTTTAATACTAGAAGGCTGCCAGAAAGTGTCCCCAGAGCCTACTCTTCTTCAGGCTGAACAGCCCAAACTCTCACAATCTTTATTCATAAGGAGAGGTACTCCAGCCCTGGGGTTGTAGTCATGGCCCTCCCATGGACCAACAGATCCATGCCTTTCCTGTGCTGAGGACCCCAGAGCTGGATGCAGCACTCCAGGTGGGGTCTCACCAGAGCAAAGTAGAGGAGCAAAATTCTCTCTGCCCACACTGCTTTTGGATTCCACTCAGGACATGGTTGTTTTTCTGAGCTGCAAGTTGCACATTGTCCATTTGCATGCAGCTTTCCTTCCACAAGTATTCTTGAGTCCTTCTCTGGATGGCATCCCATCCTTCAGGTGTGGTAACCACACCATTCAGCTTGGTGCCATCTGCAAACTTGCTGAGGGTGCACTTAGCCCCACCAGGTCATCAATGCAGACATTAAACAGCACTGGTCGCAGTACTGAGGGACAGCCCTTGACATTGTTCTCCATCTGGGCACTGAGCCACTGAACACTGCCATCTAGATGTGACCATCCAACCAATTTCTCATCCACAAATAGTCCACCCATCAAATCCAGAAAGACACAGAGAGGGAGTGTAAAATGGGGCTGGGACAGAGAGAGTCTCAGAATAACAACAATTAAATTATTCCAGTGGTTGCACTTATTTCATCAGAAAGCACTCCCTAGAAGAAAGGCTGCGAGCTAATTAAATTAAAGGATGAACTAGTGATCCTACAGAATGAACACTCAAACTGATTATAGGCTTAAGAAAAATACTTTTGTTTAAACATGAACTTAACCCCAGAAACTTACAGCTCAAGCAACTACACCTTTGAAAGTCCTTCTGGCATGAGAAATATGTCCTACTCTCTACTTTTCTGAGCTAGGATTCAGTAAATATAAATTACACACTGAAGCTTAGCTCCAAGATTTCCAAACACTTTGAGATCTATCTCTGATTATGACAGTAACCAGTACCAAGGTCTGTGGTGCAGTTTTCAGTAGTTACAGGCACTTCTAATTGTGCTGAAGATATAAGCTAGTTTAAAAAGAAAATTGAAAAAGAGAACCTCTACATTTTTATGCAATACTTCCCAATTGTATTTTTCCATTTCTGCTCAGTCAATAGCTGAGTTACCTTCTCTAACAGAGAGGTGAGTCAGTTCTCAGATTGCTGGAGTCAAGTTCTAATCTTGTGATTCAGATTGAGTGCTTCAACAGCTCAGCAGTGGACAAAAATCATACACCAGATGCCTGGTTCAGAAGTGAGTTTCAGTTTCTTCAGCATTGAAGAACATTGTTATGCTGACACTGGTCCAAAGCATCGTGTCCATTTTGGGGCTCCCCAACATGAGAAAAATGAGCAGTGCATGACTAACAAGATTTCTGATGGAACTGGAGCACAATACTGGGGAGATATTCATACATCTGGACTTGCTTGGCCTGGAGAAAAGAATGATAAGGGGAAATCTCACTCTTTCTGCAACTACATAATTGAGGGGGAGGGGAAGAGAGAGCCAGACTCTTCTTGGCTGCACATCCTGGGTCAACAAGAGGCAACTCAGAGCACAGGACATTTCAATTACATGCAAAGAAGTTATTTGTTTTCAAACTCTGGAATAGATTTCCCAGAAAGGCTGTGGAACCTCCAACCTTGAAAATACTAAAAAGGCAAAAGGACAAAGCCATGAGCAACCTGTTCTAACTTGACCTGCAACATTGGACTTGCAACCCCTAGGGGTCCCTTCCAACCTATGCAATTCTGTGAGTCAAACAGCTGCTTGAGGCCAGGATTTCCTCAAAGCCTCCAGAGACTATATCAGTTCACAGCAGTATCTGCACCTCCACTGCTCTTCTCAGTGCATTCTTCCTTCAGCTTAGCTGGCACGAACACAAATGGAACAGTGAAGTGACCCAGATTAAAAAGAGGTTTGCAAAAAAAAAAAAAAAAAAAGTTATCTTTAATAACTGAACAATTAAACTGCCCTGAGATGGTTCAGGCTGTTCAGGCTGTGCTGCACAAATTGTTGAATTGTACACTGTGAAAGAAGTTCAAAATGAGTATTGACCAGGGAAGGACCTAAAGATCATTTATTGTCTTGCCAGTTAAAATTTTTACATGTTTTAATAAATGTTAGTTTCATCTTCTTCTCTGCCATTTATACCAATGCAACATTATTCTGCCAACACAAACACAGAGAAATAGAGTTTCTGACTTCCCAGAGTCAGTACAAACTCCGTACCAATAAACAAAAAAGTAACTTCAGTATCATTAAAGGACTAATTTCACAGAATTAGAGTGGTGAAATTTGTTGCAAAAATTCACAGGCTACTGCTAATTCAGCTTAGGCCAAGAGAGAAAAAGGTTTCTGCAGATCCTGATTTCCTCGTATTGAATAGTAAATAGTACAATATAATAATATCTGCTGAAGAGATCATATAGATATAGTACTTCAGCTGTAAAAACTAGGTGCATTTATTATTGTTACAACTAAAAACATTAAAAAATATGTAAAAGGCAGAAGCCCCTAATCTGAATTCAGTTGATAGATCTCCACTGGATCTCATTTTCTCCTCACATACTGTGCTCTTCAGTTTGTTCTGAGGATCAGTGGTAACTCCCAAATTACCTTGAAAGTTAGTGTTTTTCAGAATTCTTGTTTGAGGAATGCTCAGTGGTTTGCAACTTACCCTCTTTAGGCATGCACACATCAAAACAAATCCACAAAACCTGTACAAGAGTAAATAATATTTTGAAAACCATTAATAAGGAAGGCTTGGGTAATGAAGGAAACTATTAGGAGTCATACTCTTCTTCCTTCCCCCTGTTATTTTTGTAATTGATTTAGATGTCAATCTACACAAGTAATCAGAAACACTCATGCTGTCTTCTCAATATAGTTATTGGTTATTTGGCACTCAAGCTTTTTCCTCTAAATGCCTCCCCATGTCCTAGGCCAGACACAGATCTTCCATGTTTTTTGATTATCCAAGATCTGCTTATGTAACTACTGACAGGTTAACCTAAACTGCCTGTAAAGACACACCATCAGCTACTGGCTAAATTATGTTCTCTTTCTTTGTAACCATACATTATTTTCTGTATTATCCTACACTAAATATTACAGTTAACCTAGACTTCTGCAATCCTAAACAGTAGCTAAATATCAGTTTATTTTAAAACCTTTTATAAAGCTTGAGATCCCTCCTTCTACATTTGTGGACAAAGCATACATCTGGCAACATGATAGCATCAATTAGAACAGGAGAGGAGGGGCAGAGATGGGAGTTGTTGAGGATTAAAGCATAATTTAATACAAAAAAGCACAAGCTAATACTGGCTGTTTCCACTTTTCAGCAACTGTTTCACTAGTTGGTGCCAGGATAACAATACATCAGTAACAGTATTTGTTCCACTTATAGGTGGCACATTCACACTCATAATGAAACAGGCTGTTGCACATTTCCAACACCTTTGTGAAACTGGTGCCCTGTTTTGGGAAGAGGTTTTTGCTTACTTGCCCATACTCTGGTTAACAGCAGCAATCCAGACACCTGACTAGGCTGGAAGTTGTATAAGCTGCTATTAAGGGGATGCAGCTGACAACCACAGTGAGATACAGGTGCCCATTCCTTCTGACCCAGTCATTCAAAAGGAATACAGTAAAGCTGGACAACACACCAATGAGTCTTAGGACATCTTTTAAGATGCTTTCAAGTAGCAGATCTGCCAGAATCAGATCTGAAAATCCATCCCTGTATATTCCATCACACAGTTACTTAGCACCAGCTCCTTCTGCCATTTTCAGCAAAGCTTATGAACTAGCTGCATATTGTCATTGTTCAAGACAAAAAGGTCCCTGTGTCAGAGCTGCTGCAAGACTCCCTCTGGTCAGCCACCTGCTGCAACAGCTCATTATTAACATCACAATGTATTCCAGAGCAACCTGCCAAGGAAAGCTGGGACAGTCACTGACCAGTGGGTAAAAAGGCAGCAAGGTCTTCCACACCTTTTCAGGGTCTTGGGCTTCTTGAGACGTCTTCAAGACTACAGCTTTAATCACTGCAGATTCTCTGTACATCTTCATGACCAGGGCAGATCTTTCTACTGGGTCAGGCTGCAAAAGACTAAAATTCTTCTCACAAACCTCATTAATGCTCCTTTCTCCACCCTTCACCACTGTCTTCTACAGTTAGTTTCAAAGTCTTATAAGCCAGAAGCTGTTTCCTCAAGCCCTCTTGGCTTTCCTCTCCATGCACAGAAGCTAAACACAGTCCCCCCAGTGTCCTGTCACTACCTTGAGGACTGGCACAAGGCTGAATCCTCCCTGACAGCCAGCATCACTGATAGTGGAACATATATAAGCTACACAATTCTGGGTGTCCCATGAGGATCCTTTAGTACTTCTGCTGCTCTTTGCTATATTTACTCCAGCTGGCAACAACAGTATCCACCGTGTGTTAGGTGCCAGAGGTGCACCCAATACTAACATGTTTCAATCAGCTGCTTCTTTAGGAAGAAGGTGACCTACTTTGAAAAACCTAAAAAAACCTCAAACATTTCCATTGCTCGCAATACTTACTGCAGACATGAGCACCTCAGAGTACCTGAAAGCCAGGACTAGAAACTTCCTGCTGAGATGCTGAGGTACCCTGCTTGCTCCTGTTTGGGTTTTTGTTTGTCTGCTCCCTCCAGAGGCCAAGCACACAAAGGCATTTAGCTGATCATCTTTTTCAACTGGGAACAAAATTCATTAATTTAACCATAATGAAGATTAAGGAATACAGGTGCTGGTGACAGAACAGACTCCTACACCATCACAGCCAATACACATAATGACAAACCACCCACTTTTGCAAGAGGGAAAATGAGTGCCTACAAGACTGAGAGGGCTTCAAAACAGAATTTACTGCTAAGCAAGCGATGCAGTAAGAGGCCCCAAGTCTCTGTCAGCTTCTGCTGAAGCTTTCCTTCCTTGAGCTGGCAGCCTGGATATAAATAAAACTGCTGTGCAAGTGTCCTCTCTACTAACACAGAAAAAACATGAAGAACACCTCATACATCAGACAAGTCTCATCTGTGCATTTTTGAAAGTATTTTTTGTCCCACTAAACTAACTACAATTACTAAATTAAGGTAACTCAGTTCTCACTTTGCCTCTTTATTTGGTTGTGATTGCATTTTATAATCACAGTGTTGAGCTCTGGCATTCAATCTGATGGGCAAGATAGCACAAGCTATAACCTGAATTAATCAATGGGAACTCTGACTCTTGCTTGATGTGATTAACAATATAGTGAAGCCAAGGCCTCCTCCCTTACTTCTTCTCTCTCCTTCTCCAAAATGAAGGGCAATCACAGCCTGAGAAGTAAGTTCTGAAGGCTTTTTCCAAGAAAATGAGAAAGCACTGCCAACAGGTACCTGCAGGAAAACCACCCATGGGCCTCAAGTTTAAAAGAACGAATGCAACAATATTTTTTCAGATAATACTTCCTTCTTCCTACACATCTTGCAAAAAGCTACACCTAATTTTAAGTCTTCTATGAAGCAGTTAACCTCTCTATAGGATAGCAATGTCCACAGATGAGAAGCTAGGTTTGAGTCCTCTAGGAAACCATAGGACAACTCAAGTCCTCTGATATTCATATCCAGCAAATAATTATGGATTCGACTGGAGCTTGCTCAACCACAGGAACAGCTGACATCCCAATTCACCTGAGAGCAGGACTTACCTAATAGCCAGAGGATCTCAGGGAGCAGCAGTCCCAGCATTATTTCACACACAGAGATGCCACCAGTCCTACCAGTTTATCATGAAGAACCTGGTGGGAGTGTGGCTGGATACCACACAGAGCAACCTTCCAGCCTTGGTCATCAGCTCACTGACATTCATGGACACCACCCAGAGGATACAGCAAGCCCTGTGGCAGCCTCACCTCTGCAGGTTCCATCTGTACACTGATTTAAGTGTGTGTAAAATAATATGGTACCACATATGAGATTTATGGCATGTATCCCATATCTGTATGGCACTAGCACACAGTACCTCAGACGTGCATGCTGGCACATGCAGAGCACAGCCATGACACAACCTATCAGCAGTATATAACACATAAATGGCACAGAGCTCAGCAGTCATGGGTTACCAGCTCCTCCTCTTGAGAAGGGAACAAGAGGTTGTTTCTCATACACTTTTAGTCAGTTTCTGTGTCTGGACTGTATCTAAGGATTAGGGAGGAAAACATTAGGGCTGTCCAAGCAAATGCACAGTTGCCCCTACTGTAAGGCGAAGAGACAAGATTTGGAACAATGGACAAAAATAATTTTTCAAAATGCTAATCACAGAAAAAACCTTGAAGTGGGAAACAGAGAACACAAAGTTTGTATTTTAGCTGTGGGAGACTAATTTTTGTATCCCTGCTTTAAATTTTGCACTCTAAGGAAACAGCCAGCAGCAATTCTCACAGTTACACAAGAATAATTAAAAATTTATCTAGGAAATACTTTTACAGATGGAGCATCTTTCATAGCTTTAGAGTCAGCAAACTTGCAATGCTCTAGCTGGCAACTGCTGTTCTACCACTGTTATCTGAAGGAGACATGGGAAAGACAGCTTTTTGTGCAAGCTGTTTTTCCAACCCCAAAGGAAAGAGGCAAGAGGGTGATATCAAGCAGTCTAGATTAGACTGGGAAGGGAGCTTCAGGACAGAGAAACAAAGTGGTACTCAAGAAGGCAATACAGCCCTGCTTATGAGTAGAAAACTAAGGATGTTAAGCTGGTGCACTACTAAGAAATTAAGTAAAATTAATTAATTAATTAATTAACTTCCTTAACATCTGCAGTTTAGGTTGAGCCAGATATGAACCTGGGAGCCAGACATGAAGACTGGAAGGAACCTCAGGGCAAACCACAACAGATTCTGAGAGAAAGGGTTTCATCTCTGACCCACAGCTGAAGTCTGTGTTATACTGACAACTGCAGGCTCCCTACAGCAGCAGTGTGTGTTTCCCCTTACCACTGACCATGCATTTACATTTCACATATAGAATATCAGTTTTGGCAAGTACAGTTCCCATATCTGAATCTTCAGTACACATTCCCTGCAATTTAATCACTAATCTTCCTGCTAGTACTGAAAGGACAGACATCTTCTGCACTTGGATCTCAAGAACTTTGAGGGCTTTTTAGAGCTGAGTATAACCTGCTGAATACAATGAGGAAACTAATGAGCTTAGGAGTGGTTTATAAGCCTTATTCTGAAACATTATACCATTTATGTTCCTTCACAATTGAACCTTACAGATAGACAAAGACAGTAAATTGATACATCTAAGATCAGTTGAGTAAGAATGCTGTACTGGTAGAATATTTCCCTCAATATTTACCAAGCTTTTACAACAAATAGTTAAAATCCATGAAATATTTGGCAAAATTACTTAATACTAAGAAAATGTTATTCCTACAGCAGGGTAGTTGATCCATAGGCAAGGAAAATAGACAATATAATGAAAGAAAAAGTAAAAGAGAAGACATTTTTACAAAAGCTTTGGATATTTAAATCTCCTTAAAAAAAACATGTAAAGCAAAGAGGCCACTCCGTATTTAAAGCCATTTTGTTTTTATCTACTGGGGTAGTCACTTTACATCATACCAAAAAGACTGTATAAGGAATACAAGTGTTAAGAATCAGATCTTTATGGCACAAAAGGACTTTATCCATTAACCTGCTTTCAGAGTTGTTAAATACATTATTAAAGACAAAGACACTAAGGCTACCACAAAATAATATTTGCATGATGATGCTAGTCTTTATTCAGTTTCTCAACTGGCTCCTCCAGTCTGAAGGTGGACAAGAATCTTTCCAGCAGTCTGTTTCATTGATTTATTCTGGATGAAAAGATTCTTCCTACTTTTGACACAAACTTATTTTCTTATTTATATTGTTACTCAAAGTTCACATAAGCTTTTATGTTGCACCTTACAATGTATGGAATTTCAGATTAAAATAAAACTCTACTCTTAACATAACCTTTTATATAATGTAAAAAATATTCTACATGTTTAACATATCAAGAATATTAAGCATTTACTTTGGGGAAAATCTACTTTATGCATTTTTCAGTACAAACCCAACTGTGAAGGCTTTGCACTTGTGTCTCCCTGTTCAGTCGGGTGCCACCCAGTGTTCATTGTCGGCAGCTGCAGCTCGGCCACTGCACCAGCCGCAGTTTCCAAAAAATTGCAAATTTGAGATGCTGCTCACTTTTCATCTTTACTCCTCTCCCACCATTCCCTCCACCATGGAAAATTTACATCTTTGAAATAATGAGTGTTTTTAATTATCAAAATCAGTATAAAAATAGCAGCATGCTACTAGATGCGAAAAGCAGATTCATCATGCATTGAGAGTTTAAATGCAGATTTCTGCCTTCCTCTTATATTATCAAAATCTTTTTTAAAGTTAACATCAAGGCAAGGGGTATAAGGACAGACACTGCATAGTATGATTTAATACTAATCTGAACTGGGTTATTTGCCTTTAATCAAAATCCGTGATAATTACAGGGTAAACAATTTTTATTTCAAAATACAAGTTTAACTGGAATTGTAGTGACGAAAGCAGAAGAGGGAAAAATGCAGTCTTTTACAGCCCATGTCACTGTATCTCACTTACATCCAGAGATAAAAGCTCTAATTGGTGAAGAGACAAAATATTTGTGGCATGTCATTGAACCTTTGTGATAATCCATTGTTACCCATTTCTAAAGAAATATAAATATTTTAAAACAAACATTGAAAATAAATCCTTTTGATGTAACAAACTACACTCTTTACCGAGAATTTTCAGTCTTCTTAAAAGTAAGGGACTTCACCCAAAAAATAATCGAAGTATCAATGTAGAACAATCCTTGGAGGAAAAGAGTTGGAATGTAAACCTCTGTTCCAAATTAGATCTGAAAAGCAAAAACACCACACCATGTATTTAATCCAAGTGTATTTTCCATCAAGCAACTCTCTTTTAAAGTTACTTGTACAGTTCAACAGGAGACTTCCTGAACTTAGCACAGTCCTGGTTTTGCCTCTTGGCTCATACCCTGTTTTGTTAACACATGAACAATTCCTCCCTGTTTTTGTCCCCACCCGCTCTGTGACAACACTAGGGTAATGCAGGTGAGCAATTCTGTATAACCACACTATCTACAATACAATTATACATCACTAGAATAGCCATAAATTAGCCCACGATTCTCAAAAATGAAAATAAAACCAAATTTGACAGTCACTTCCCTAAGTAATGACTTTCTAATCATTCTTCTGACATAAAAAACAAAGGAAAGGCTCCACTGAGTTCCTCCTATTAACAAGGACCTTGGAAGCTGTACTTCATTCCAGACATATGATGGTGATCCTCAGAGAGGTTACTCACATCTTTTCTTTACATCTTTTACTTTCTTAAAGCATGATATGAATATTTTATTGAAGAGCTGGCAAAAGCTTAAAAACAATCATAGCTGCTCACTTAACCCCACACACAGATCCATTAGTTTGCAAATTTGTCCTACAGCTACTTATCTCTTTGATGTCTTACAACAGCCTCATTATTAAAAGCATGCAGTACTAGTTTTTCTGGCTCCAATAAGCTAAATCTTCAGTAAGCTGAACCCTGACTAAGATTTCACTTAGCCCAAAATGAAATCTTCAAAAGTCTGAATAAAATTTCCTCAGCATTTTGATATTTTTAAAATACTTGATCTAATGAATCATATATTGAGAACCTCAAAAAAGTCAAAATAATGTAAGCATTTTAAAAGAATTAATCATATTATCAACTCAGAGAGAGGACTAAAAGAATTAAAGCATAATAGTATTCTTAAAACAGTCTATCCAATTAAATTAACTCACTGGCTTAGTAAGTTACTACTTATCCTCTCAGCCAGCTGACCCTGCACACATTCATCTCTCAGCTGTAAATTAAAGTGCATCAACTTACAAAACATTGCACAGCAGATTTTACTTCTGCAATTTATTATAAAATTTGAGTTGTAACAATTTTACTACTATAATTTCAGAGTGTGCATAACCAGTTACTACAGTTTAGTGGTAAGCAGCAACACAAGTGACTGTGACACTCAAGATTATGTTAACTTTAGAAAAACTAAAATGCAGCTTTTAGTAGTTTTTATGTAAGCAAAAATGAAGGCCTAAAACCTTTGCTTTTTAAAAAACAAGTATCTCAATGATTTCTGCAGTTCTGATGGGGCAGTGGGTCTGTTAAACCTACAGAGGAATTGGGGGTGGTCAAATGACTGATTTTCTCTTAGGCACCTTCAGACTGCCCTCCGTGTGTGTTTCAGCAGCATGACACCAAGTGTACCACGTGTTTAGGGGCCAGCTCAGGAATGACAGGACAGGAGACAGGACAGAAAGCTGGCACATGCATGCACCACACCACTTCCTTAGGAAGTCCCTGAGGAGCAAAGCTGTTCTGAACACCCAGGTATTCTTTGCTGTAGAACTAACAACAACAGCTTATTGCCAAAGATGAGGGCTTCGAGCATAAGATAAAAATACACATTTACTACTTACATCATCAATATCTTCATCATCATCTCCAATATCATCAAACTGAATTTCATCATCATCTCCAGGACCAAATGTGTCTGTTTCGTTGATTTTAGCTATGAAGGAATTTAGAAAAGTTAAGGAGTGCACTCACACTGTGCCAAGACAAACTGAGTATTCTTGTCCAACCTGCAATTTGAAGTGGAAAGATTCTTACCATGCTCTGGAAGCTCCCCATATGCTTTCAGGCTTCTGGCTTCATCTGCATTGTATTTTAGAATAACATCAGCCTTGTTATCCTAAATAAGAATTTATTTGAATGTTAGTCATCTATGAAGGAAAAAATGAAACTATTAACCTCAGCATACTGCATTATTTATAACAACTACACTATTTACAGTGGATTAACACCTATAATAGTTATAGAAGAACATCTTGTTCTTCCTTCCCCTCCAGTTCCTTTAAATGTGAAGTAAACACATTGGAGTAATTTCATTTCTGCTGAGTGATAACTTCATAATCTCGAATTACAACTAATTTACAGGTTCATAGAATGGTTTGGATTGGAAGGGACCTTAAAGATCATCTACTTCCCACCCCCCTGCCATAGGCAGGGACACCTTCCACTAGACTAGAGCACTCAATCTGGCATAGAACACTGCCAGGGATGGGGCATCCACAACTTCCCTGGGCAACAAGACAAAAGAGAATTTGAGACAAATGAGAAATGTTGAGAATTTGACAACTTGACAAGTTCAGTTTCATGCCTTTGAAATTAACCTTTCTTCAGACAATACAGAGTGAGGTGTTTGATGATCAATCAGGAATCACAGAATCACTACTCTGAAATAGACCTTTAAGATCATCGAGGCCAACCCATGTCCTAACACCTCAACCAGACCATGGCACTGAGTGCCACATCCAATCTCTTTTTTAAACACATTCAGAGATGGTGACTCCACCACATTCCTGGGCAGACAAGTCAAGTTCAGTAATTTATCATTCTTTCTGTAAAAAACTTTTTCCTAATATCCAACCTATATTTCCCTTGGCTAAGTCAAAACTGAAAAACTCCTAGTTTTAAGTACTTTAACATATACAGTAAATCAGAGTATCTTGTATGTTTTATAAACCTAATGCACATTTCAGAAGCAGAATCTATCTTCAACAACTGATGACAACACTAACATTCATGAAAGGCATTCACCTAATGAAAACTTGACAACTGTTTCCCATTACTGTTTATATTACATAAAGTTATGCCACTCCATTTTTGTAAATTTAAGTACAAATTACTGATTAATTTGCCTCTTAAGGTAAAAGCCTAAACATCGAGGATCCAAAATTCTGATCATCAAGAATTCTAATTATCACAATAAAATGTTTAGTATTTGACACAATCTCCCTTTTAACTATAGGATGCAAGCACCAAACAGCTGCATCTGGAAAAAAAATGTCAAGCTTGATGACAACTAGCACCATCACTCAAAAGTCTCAGGGTGCAATTTAGAAGAACAAGTCAAACCAGAATTTGTCTACTCATTATAATCTTCCTGTAGTACAAGGAAACTAAAAATCATGATTTAGCACAATTAAATACAAACACAAAGTTAGACAGGCATTTCCTCACAATACCTGGTGTAATTTAACAGTAAATAAAGCTACTTGTAAGATACTCCTTATAGTGGTATATTATACTGAATTTTTACCTGGTAGTCTCTTAAGCCAATCAATATAATATCAGATGTATTTATCCAGACCTGAAGGAGAAAACATGTGTTACAGAAATTCAACTTCTGTTGTATAACACAAGAACCAAATGGCACATTTAGATTTACAGAGAGACATAAAACATTTCACTAGAGTTACCACCTTCATTTTCTAACCAGTATGCCAGAAACATCCAATTTAATGTTTTAACAGCAAATCCAAGTTCATGAAGACTCATAGTTACATGATTTTTACATGTTATGGAGCTATTACAGGGTAATCAAAACTTCTTTGAACACCTTCTAGCCAACAGGGTGGTTATTAAGCCTTAACATCCAAGAAACAGAAAGAATGCATAAAGGCACTAGTTGTGAACCGAGCTCCTCAAGGGCAAAAATTAAAGAAAAACCTGATGAAGGGGGTGATGGACAAGAACAGTAAAGAGCACAAGAAAATGAATGGAGTTGTTTCTAGAAACTATGTTAACCAGATATCCGCAGAACAGAACATGCTTTTAAATGCAGAGGGTTGTCTACGTGGGTTCTATGCCACATTCACTTGTTGTTTTTTTTTGGAGATTGAGATCATTTCAGTTGGAATTTCCTTTCTTTTAAACACAAGGAATAGATAAGTGGTGCTTTTTGTAGCAAGAAATTAATTCTGCAGCACTTAGTGTTTATTTATGCACATTCTCCACTACCTTCAACAGTTTCCTGCAAGCAGCTATAGCACTGGTTACACTGATCCCAAGACATGTGCATTCACTGCTGCACAAAAATTTGAACAATCCAGAATGAAGACTGTTTTGAATGCATGTCTGTTTTCATTGGAAACAGACCCAGGGATCTCCTCCTTACCATACACCAGCAGAGGGCAGGAAGATGTAACACCTGACAAGGGCCAGAAGGGACACCATCTGAGGATGGCAAAGTTAAGAATACAAACACTCACACCTGACATCCCTGAAGGTAAAAATCTTTGCAGATTAGTTTTCAACAGAAATATTTTGGAAGCTGATGAAGTGGACAACAAAACAATGGCATTGGAGGTGTATTTTCTAAATAGTCACCAAGTTCCCCATCTGCAATTAGGAAGAATTTTATTATTTTATATACGTATCATTTTCTAAAATATGAAAAGCTGAATATGAAAGCAGCTGAAAACTTCTCCTGAAATATATACATTGAAAGGCAGCCTGTGAGCTTCACCCAAGAGCCAAAGACTGCCTATTCTTGTGCCAGCAACAGAAGGACAGACTAGTTTACTATCAAAAAAGGTAGTTTAAGGTATTTAGTGAAGTAGAAATACTGATTTTTGTAATAAGCTACATATGTAAATTTTTACAATTACGTATCATGCATAACATCACCGTTTCCTATTGCAACACTTCAGAATTACCTTTTTTCTTAACTTCCCTCTAATATGACATAACCTCTTGACACCGTCAAAACACAATGCCTCCAGTCTTCCATTGCCTAACATCTTGATCACCTGGGCATACTCTGAAAGAGATGGTAACATACAGAAACACAGAATCATTTAGGATGGAATAGATTTAGGATCAACAAGAACAACCATTAACCAAGCACAGTTAAATCCACTGCTAAGCCGTATCACAAACTGCCACAGAGCAAAACTTCTGAACAAATCCAACTGCAAAACACACCCAGTAACTTTTCCACTGTAACTCAAATTTGCTGTAACATTTTATCAAACATGAACTGCTGAGAGAAGCATCAAGCACCCACAGAGGCTGCTGAATGTATCACAGTTTTGTATCACTGTTGATGTTGACATTTTCAAATACTGCTCCTTCTTGGTTGCATCCAACCTTTTGCTCCCCCTGAAATGCTTACTATAGAAAATCTCAGAGCTATTGAGGCACACTCAGACTCTGAAAATTTATGACAACATCACAGCACCTGTCCTGAAGGACAACATCTCAGTGCTGTCACTGAGGCAGGAGAAAGCTGCACACCCTGTATAACCACCCACTGAGACTCTGAATCCCTCTTGCAGAGGCTCTGTGGACAACACCCCACTGTCCTTGAAAGGACATAACCTGGAGTTATCAGACACTGCCTGGAAGGCAACCAGCAGGCTTCAGCTTAGGTCTATGAAGCACCTCTCCAACATCTACCCTCAATCTCTTCACCTTGTACTTCATCTTCTCCCTTACCAAGCTGCAAAAATCACATACGAGAAAACTTCACACAAGTTACATAGTTCAATGAACTATGAGATTGCTCATAACTGAGAATAATGTTTCATTAAATAGCTTTTGCATGGGAGATGTAAAGGATCTTAAGTTTCAGATGTACATAAAAATAAACTCCTTTTCTGCTTACAACCAACAAAAAATACCAGAAGTTTGTTCAGTAGCACTTCTACAGTGATTTAAGTCAGTACCTTTCCCATATTTCTAACAAACCAACTGATTCATTGGTTATTCATAGGAAAGCACTTGCATTATGTGAGCAATCACCAGAGTGTAACACACAAGACAGGGTAAGCTGAAAGGGAGGTGAGCTCACTGTCACCAAAGGCAGGGCAGATGAAAATCCCGGTCATCCCCTGGCTGAACTCTCTTGTGCCTCACTTCACCTGACAGCATCCCACCTGTTTTAATAACTGTTAGACTTCCAGCCCAGGAGCCAATGACCAAACCAAATCAGGGGACAGAAGAGTGAGATGAGCTGCTCTGCCACATCAGTGACTTTGGGAGCTCAGCAAAGGATCCAGGAGATCCTAGAGTCCATGTAAAACACAAATTGTTTCCTGTGCATCCCAGGGACAATTACTGGCAAAACTGAACCACATCTGCTAACCCAGCTGCTCACAGACTCTCACACAAAGCTATCAAGAAGTTTCTAGAGAATGTTTACTCACTCTTTTACACAGAGCATTGCACTAAGGTCAAGAACAAGGGAAACTTCATTCTTAGGTGGTGAAGCTATCGAAAATTTCCCTTCTCCTACTGTCCTTCTCTTACACTCAGTATGTCATTTGGAATTCAAATACAAACGCAATAAGAATAGCTCTCTCTATTCTGTCAGTTACAGTATGTGACTGAAAAATATGACATTGCCATACTATAGTTAAAAACTCACCTTGGCCATCTTCTTTGAACACCAGTTCTCTTTTTTCTGATTCATTCTCGTTCTTACCTCGTCGCCTGTTTTTACCTCCTTTGCCTAAATTAAAAGTGGGAGAAGTAAAAAGCATGTGTTACTGTCTCTATATACGAGTGAAAAAAAAAATCAGATTTATGGAGAGTTTTATGCTTGTACTCTATATGGCTATTTTAAGTATCCTACCCAGATCTAGATTTTTTGCTTAAGTCTAAATTTTCAGCTGAGTTGTAACAAAGTAATTAAACATTAGAATCTCCACTGTCTAAGATGTCCTGGTTGCTCTGGAGTGAAAGCAGCCTTCAAAAATTATTTTCACAAGATGGCCATTTTGAGTTTCTGTGATCCCTGCTACCAAATACCTCACAAAAAACCCCGGTGAGATAGCCCGATGCACGTAATCATCAAGAGCAGATGAATAACTTCTGTTACTGTGGTGCTGAAATCCTTGAAATACTCAAGAGGAAGCTTATGCTCCAAGTGAAGCTGCCCTTTTTAAAAGGCACACACGTGGCAACAGGATTAGATGCTCTTCACGAAGAGCATAAGAGCAGCTCATACTTTCCCCGCTGTTATAATCGGCTGCTCCTTTCCCTCACGGTTTCTGTGTTTCCTTTCCGGGATAAGAAAGAAGGGAAGCGGCAGCAGCGCTGCCCAGCGAGGGCACGGAGGGGCCCGGCCGCCTCCCGGGCAGGGCCGCTCCTGACAGGCGAGCGGCGGGCAGGGCCTCCCGCGGCCGGCCGGGCCTCAGCGGCCTCCGCCGCGCGGCCGGCAGCGGAACCGGCCCGGACCGCCGGCTGCCGGCAGGGCCGCTCCGCCCGCGGCTCCGGGCTCCGGCGGCGCCCACGTGAGGGGCCCCGGGCCTGCCCTGCGCGACCGCACCGGGCTCCGCCGCGCCGCCGCGGGTCCGGCGAAAGGAAGGGGCGACTCACCTTTATTCTTAGGCATGGCGCCGAACGCTCCGCCGCGGAGGGGCTGCGGGAGGGCGGCGGGAGGGCTCCGGGCGGGAGCGACGGTTCGGGCTCGGCGGCGGCTCCGGGCGGGACCAGCGGCGGGCCGGGGTTGCGCGGGATCGTGCGCTGCGCTCCGGCCGCTGCGCCGAGCCGGCCACAGCGCCCCCGCGCGGCCCGGCGGACTACAGCGCGCAGGACGCGCCCGCGGCCCGCTCCCGGCCCAGCCCCGGCAACGGGAACGGAAACGACCGCGGCCGGCCCGGCCTCGGGAACGGGAGTGGAAACGGCCCCGCCCGGCCCGGCCTCCGGAACGAGAACGGTCCCCCTGGCTCGGCGAGGCGCTTTGGGTGCAGTTCCGGATAAGGAGGAGCAGGAGCGGGCAGCGCGCAGCCAGCCGGTCCCGGGCACCGCACAGCGCTCGGGGGAGCGGCGTTAGTGATAATCCTTCCAGTACCTGCAGGACCTGCCAGGAAAGACGGGGCGAGACTTTGTACAGGAGCTCGTAGTGACGGAGCAAGGAGGAATGGGATGAAGTTGAAAGAGAGTAGGGTTAGATGAGACATTAGGAAGAAATTCTTTACTGTGCGGGTGGTGAGGCGCTGGCACAGGCTGCCCCTTCTTCGGGGGTGTTCAAGGCAAGGCTCGGTGAAGCTCCGAACAACCTGGTCTCGTGGGAGGTGTCCCTGCCCACGGGAAGATTTTCAAGCTTAATTCCAGCCCAAACTATTCTATGATTCTGTAAATCAGAGGGTTGAAGGTGAGGAAGGCTGACAGCAGGAGCTGTGGTATACCAGACCCCGTTTCCACCTTTGCAGAATTTCTGGAGGTTTACAAATTATCCAGTTTACTTGTAAATAAATTTAAAAATGTTTTTAGACAGGCAGGATAAAGCCTTGCATGAACAAAGCGCCACAGCTATGCCCACCTCTGATCCCAGGTGTGAATTTCACTGAGGAAATCACAGTATCCTTTGCCCCATATCCATTACCGAACCTCTCCATGTGCTGATGCCTTGCTTTTGGTACACTTTGCAAAACCGCTGGTGACATTCCTCACAAATTACTCACAAATCACAATTACTGCAATTTTTTGTGCAATCTTTGAAAATCCTCCATATTTTCCAGGTTGCAAGGTTAAAAAGAACCACAGCTGTAAGTTTCCAAGTTGTATGAGCTGCTAAAACATGGGCCTGTTGCTTATGGAGTGCTTCTACATATAATATTATGTTTCAAATGTTTACAAAGTGCATTAATTATCCAACATGCCCATATTTTCAGTGTCCAGAGCAATGCAGGCATTGCAAATGTAATTTAGCAGACTCCCATTAAGTGGTACTTGAGAGCCAACTGCAATCTGACGGGGTATTAAAGTACAATATCCTTGCACTGCAGTCTTCTTGTATAAGCACCAGCTGAACAGAAGTTTTTCCTTTGTCTCCATGTTTACCTTTCTCAACATGCTGCAATGTTGGGACACTTGCTCTTTACAAACCCTTTCTGGTTGGCAAAGCACATGCAACGTGCTGTGAAGGTAGTTCAGAGTTAGTGATGAACAAGCAATGACTTTTGTAACTGGTCAGAACAAATGATTACACAAAACAGCCCTTTAAGATGTTTGAAAGTTTATTCATAGTAGAAATTTCAATTTCTTTTGAAGACTACAAAACCTGCCATTAGACAGGAAAACAAGCAATGATAACTTTCCAAAACTGTTCATAGTTACATCTGGAACAGTTTTAATTACACATTAATAGCATGATTGGAACATCTCTTAGATCAGACTCTGAATAAAACAATCATTTAAAGTATTCAGTACAATTAATTATTTTTTTAAACTAGCATTTCAGTTCTATGACAGCAGTGCCAAGCATCTAACAGATGCTATTGTAATGGTCTAGAACAAGGTACAATACCACTGATTTCCTGGAACAGTACCCTAGACTCACTTACATGCCATGCTGAGAAAACTAGTATAAAGTATGATTGTATAGAATCGTAGAAAAATATTTTATCTGTGATTTTGTAATTTTTTAAAAACTGTTTAAGTAGACTTCCCCCCCAACTAGGTTGCAAAATAATTACATCCCTCATAAGTACAACTTCCCTTTGATTAGGTCAAGAGTATCAAGATAAAGCTAATCATTTACATCATTTTCATAAGTGAAAATGCATCTATTAACCACTGCTGCTTCGTAAGGGCCAGCACACTTTGAATCCTTTCCTTCCAATAATAGAAAAGCACAGCTTTAGTTGGTAACACCACATTTACAAAAGGAAAAACACACACACACACACAAATCCCAGACATGTAAATCTATTTTCTTATGGCCTTATCTCTTCAGAAAAGAAGTTTTAAATACTTTCTTGAAAAACTCCTTTTAAGTTTCATTCAATGTTATGAACACAGAACTTTGCCCTTTACTGGACATAGATGGCATTTAACGGGTATTGCAACTACACTCTTCCCTCTGTTCCCTCATGCTCTTAACCACAGTAAATTATAATTTCACACTAGAAAAATTAAAAACAAACCACGGTCAACACAGAAAATTCACCTGCATTCTCTTTTTTTTAATCCTCTATGACTGTGAGTCACTTGCTATGTTTGCAGACCAAGCAGTAGTCCAGCAATGATGAACACAGTGTGTCATATATTCACATTCTAACAGAAAGGTGCTGAGACTCAGAGAAGCATTATGTAGATTTCTTTATAAGTCATAAAAATGCAGCTATAAAAACATGAAAAAAACGTGAAAGTCATGAACATGGATACAAACCAGGAAGCAAGGTACATAAACCACGCCTGGCCTGTAAAATACACCTCCCTGATTAGGCAGGCCTTTTATACCTTGATTTAGCAAGTAGCTTAAAAATATAGTGGATCTAGACTTCAACACATTCAGCTAAGTTTCTCTTTTTTGCTACAATTTAAAATGTTCACCCTCTGCTGATATATGTATATGACTTAATAGCAACATTTGTAAAGTCTAGACTAAATTAATGGCTCACTTGAGAGTGTAGATATGTAAAATGCAGGAGTTAACTTAGCCGAATAGTGAAGCAAATGATTGGTGAGCTTGAAGACCACAAAATATGGCTACAATAAAACTACTGAAAGTATTTTTATATTTTTTTAATGTGGATATTACTAATAGTGAGGCAGCTTAACACTTCCTCTTTTTGGTTTGTTCTTTATCAGGTACCTATATAAACACAATGAACAGAGGAAGAACTCCTTCCTGAAGTGAAATGTTATTACTGACACACTGGCAAGTACTGCCATCCTTTTATTTCAACAGCATTTAAATAATTTGGTTGGCTAGATATGACAATCTTCTAATTAACACCTTGAAAGCCACCAGAAGGTACAGTTTCTAGATTTTGAGAAGCCTGACTTAAAATTGCTCACTGAAAAATTAAAAAAATACATTTTTTTAAGCGGTAAGATTTTACTAAATTCCTCTGGAACTGCTGACGCTGTCAAAAAAAATTAAAATGGCCTTTTTCTGCCTTTACTGAAAAATGTTTCTTGAAGGAAGGGTAGATGCATCTCTACAGCTAAAGGGAACTTCAGTGCTACAGCACCAATAAGGCAAAAATACTGTTTGCTTGGGAAGAGCTGTGATGTCAAATTTCTGAGAGCTAGGCTAATTTAAGAATCCTTGTTTATAAAACCAATTTCTTCACAATTATAAATGGATTAAATATTTAGCAAATTTTTAAGGGGAATAAAAGTGGGATCCTTTGCAAATCTAGCAATGAAAGCTTCCCCAAAGAACTCAGAAATCCTGGCATAAGAAACACTTGCATTCAGAGCAAATTTGTGGTGTCATAAAGATGATTCTTCCTTTCAACAAACTGCTGATGATTTCATGGAAATAAGCCAATTAATCACCATAAAAGAAACTTAATACCACTAAGCCAAGAAAATACCTTCTTATGCAAAACGCAAAATTGCATTTTTCACCAACAGCCACTCACCCAGATCCATATTTTATTAAAGCTGGAATTCCCAATAGTCATTTTCATATCTGGAAGGACTTTACATAGCCTATAATTTTTGTGGAATGGAATATTCACTGTATTCAAACACATTCCAATGCCCCTTCTCATTTAAGCAATTTCATCTTTTCAAGACCAGCCACCAAGATGGGTCTTTAATTACTTTAGACACCAAGAGGCCAAGAGAATTAAAAGTTTATATCAATATTTAAAGTGAGTCTTCCACCCTCATCACCAACTCACTTCCATCTGTGGAAAAGTGAGGATGTTTCCTCTGAATGGCTTCATCTTACCCAACTGGGATGACACTATTTTCATGGTAAATTAGAATGATCCTTCTCAAACCAAACAGATCCTTATGACTTGCCTCTCATTTTGCTTTTGAAGTCAATTAAAATTAGCAGAAAGTAACTGACAGAACATTAGATCCATCAGTTTTGCAACTGATGCAAGTGAATGCAGGTAAAACCTACTCTTTGCAGGCTGCTGCTTATAAGCAACCAATATGCTTTGCTTTATCTTCAAATGTTGCCTTTCTTCTATAATGCCAACATTCATTCACTGAACAATTCCTTTGCAGCTTAAACAAAACTCATAGAATACAGATAAAATATTAACAATGGATTATAAGAATAAACCATATAGAAATGTCCTCTATGAGAAAGCATTTAGCAATAATTCCTGAGTCCAGAGATTAGATGGGAGAGACTAAAAGAGTGGGGAGGGGTAACAAAGACAGTGAAATATGGAGCAAGTTATCTTTTCTCTGGCTTATATTACCTATAGGATATATAGTATGGTGAGAGATTCACTGTTTAAATTTCATAACATGACATGTGGCATCAAAAACACAGAAATGTAGAAAATACATAGGCAAAGAAAACTACTTATCCATAGTATTACATTCAATAGCTGTTTAACAGTCAGGCTTCTTTCAGAGCTGTCCAAAAATACTGATTAATCCAGGTGAACTGTTTAATCAGATTTACTTGTCATAATGATTAATAATATCTAAGTAAAACAAGGCATGTATACATTAAAGAAAACAGCACAGAAATGTACTGCTTGTGAACTGTTTACAAAAACATACAAAATGTTGGATGGCACAATGTATAGTGCTAATATAAACAGATTGTTTAAGCTAAGTGCTTAACATAAACTGTCCATCTCAACCTGTAACAAAGAATATTTTAGGGGACAAAAAAAATACTCCTTATAAAAATAATGCTATGTGGTGCAGAGTGCTTTATTCAGTGTATTTTTGACAGAGGTGGCATTTGTAATTCTTCTGGTTTACTCAGTCGCGAGCATGATCATATTCTTTGTTTCCACTTGTCACTCCATTTGCAGCTCCAGTAAGATCAGTAACTTGCCATCAACAGTTTAAAGCGAGAGTAGATGAAAGCAGTAGCAGCAGCAGGAGCAGCAGCATTATAGGTACCAGCTGGGACAGAGTGTGCTTGCAGGTATCTGTCAGGTATGTGCTACCTGTCGCCATGATTTGTGCTATCATCTTATGCCATGGTACCAAGTGTCTGCTTGAGGTCATTTCACAGGGCTGTTGAGGTAATTTTTTTTATACCTCTCCTCTGAGCAAGAGTAGAACGGCCAACTGGCTCCAAAACTGGTGACTGATTGCGATTCAAAGCAGAGTAAGTGGCTGCCATTGCACCCTGTGGGGTAGAGGGGAAAAGAACAGTATGTTGTGACTGATGCACACACTATAGCAGTGCTAAATGCCAGAAACTGAACAAGTTTTAATTTTCAGTCTTTTTTCATCTACAAAACAGC
Source organism: Muscicapa striata striata (assembly GCA_030060385.1). NCBI lineage: Eukaryota > Metazoa > Chordata > Aves > Passeriformes > Muscicapidae > Muscicapa > Muscicapa striata. Next base: position 5,618,345 of record JAREIS010000031.1, read on the forward strand.
AACATACTACAGCATTACTCAAGTCCTAGCAGTGTTAGGAGCAAGTGGTTTTTAGGGTAATAAATAGTTTTACATTGCTTAAAGAGTCAAACCAAGGTATAAGCTAGGTTGCCAAATGAAGTTCTGTCACTATGTTGTGTCAAAGAGTTGGGGGATGAAATCCCATTGGTAGACTGTCTCTGCTTATCACTTATATAACCATTTCAGTTTCCAACAAAATATTTAAAAATCATCCACATTATTCAGCACATAAAATTTATTTTAAAAAAATTTAGAAAGTTGTGAGCTGTGGGATCCAAATTCCCCCACTTCCCACTTGTGTTTTTGGATGCTAGAAATTTCTAATAGCTGACTCAGAGAGTGTTAATCATATTCTTCAGATCCCTTTTATGTTGCACAAGAGATTCTTGAAAGTAGGACTGAAAAGAAGGTTGAATACAAAGAAGTAGAATTCCATTATTTTTGATTTTCCTCTGCTTGTTCAAAGTGAAAAAGTTCCAGCTTGTTTCAGACAGAGTGCAGAAGTACAATACCATAATAATTAACACTGCCCTTTTTTACTTCTCCTCAGCTTTTACTGTGATCACAAAGTATTCTATTTTCCTTTAATTACTGGCAAGTAGCCTCCACTGAAACTGTGAAGTTAGCCAACGATTTTACAGCTTGCTTGTAGTCACCTGACATTTTTCACTATGAGAAGAATTATTTCTGTTGGTTTCTTCCAGTGTAGTGTCAGTCCAATAGATTTCAAACACAAGAAAATTAAAGTCTTCTTCAAATATATTAGATTTATCATCTGTAAGTGGTTTCACATTAAATCCTATTACATATTACAAGCTAATTTTATGGCTTAATGCAACATCCAGTCGTAACAACTTTTTCACAGTATTTAGAGGAGACATCCTAACTTTAAAAACAAAACCCCTTTTGTTTACACTAATTTTGGCTAAACAGCAAGCTGAAAAAATATCTACTTACCTTCACTAAATGGGGAGCATCCTGCCTGTTCAGCTGGTATTGAGGCAACTGGTCACAGTGAACTATCCACGGATGACTGAGAACTTGGGCTGCAGTCAGTCTTTGATGAGGGTCAACATGGAGCATTTTTGAAACAAGGTCCTGTCAACAAAGGTCAATGGAAATAACAACAGAACTTCAACTTTAAAAAAGATTAATAGTTCAAAACTATAAAAGAAGATTCTAGAGGTATAAAAATATGTTCATAATGTCAGTTTTAAACAAATGAAAAACCTGCAATGCTAACAGTGTATCTTTTAATTATGTGACTCAATAGACATTAGGTAACACACAAAAGGAAGGTATATCCAATTAAATGTGGAAAATATTAGCATTTTAAGCATCCACATAAAAGGGGAGTAAAGGATATTGCACACTGAGGTTCAGAGTATTTGCTGTCAAAAACAGAATTCTCAAAAATGCAATGCTTCATTGGTTTTCATTTTCATGATTTAAACTACCTGTATGATTTTTGAATGTCATGCATTCACATGAAGTTTTGTGAAAGCACTTCTCACCACGGATAATTACGTGTGTGAATACTGATAAAACACACTATATTTCTAAGGACGGCTGTTAAACTACTACAGTGTAAGGCACACCTCTTCTTTCCTCCTACATGCAAGTGACTGCTGAAACATGAACAGATCAAAAACAGGAAACAAAATTCTAGGCACATAAGGGATTAGGTTGGTATTTTAATATAAAAACGAGTGGAACTTGCCCAATCATCTATGATATAACATATACATTATAATAAACATGTTACATTGCAATCCATCCTTGATCTCCCAAGAGACAAAGCAAATATACTTGCCTTAGCTGTGTCTGAAACAGTGTTCCAATAACCACCGCTGAGGGAGAACTTTCCACTTCCTATTCGGGCCAAAATCTCCTCTGGGGTGTCATCAGGACCATTTGCAAAAGGAGTGTAACTATTTGACCAAACAAATTTAACATTAGTAACTTCCACGTCCTGGGTCTCAGTCAGAATTATAAATCTGATTACAAGTTCAACATAATTATAGGCAAAAAGAGTCAAACAGCTGTAAAAAGAATTTATTCTTAACACCTTAAAATACATGGCACTGACTATAGATCTGTTTTTATTGTATGTATTCCCTCCGTATTTGGTCTGAAAAGCAGATTTTTCTTATTGCAGTTCAAATACTGGTGGTTCCTAAATTACAGAAAGTATTCATTAAGTTAAGTTTTCATATTCTAGTGTAGTACTAAACCAATCCATTCTATTATAAATCTAACTGTCTGAGAAAGAATAAATGCTGATTTAATACCAGAGGAAGAAAGGTGCACCAGTTTTCCCTGCTTGACTATACATACTCTTGCTGCTATCAGAATGCCCCCAATCAGAAAAGAGATACACTTAAAACCAAGTATGTTTGTCACGTTTTTATTTTAAAATAATACAAAAATCTTTGATGATGTTAACCAAAGTGGCAATCTGATAGCATATAAATATAGTTGCTATTGCATCTGCTAAATAGATTTTATTTTTAACTTCTGATAGTATAGTTCAAGTCCTTATCATCTTTTATACAATTAATTTCTGTTGCATATACAAATGCCTTTCTATTGCATTTATTATATTCTAACTGCATCATTTCTAACATTCAGTGGTTGGTATTGCATGCTTTAATGCATTGCAATTGTATTTGCAGCATATATTTCCTTCAACATTTATGCTGCTTAATCTATATTTTAATTTTCACATGAAACAAATTCTAGGTGCAAAATCACCTTTAAGCAGAAATTAAAAACCTAAAATAGAGGAGACATTAGAAGCAAAGAATTTTTCACATCAGTCCCTGCAAACTTGTATTTTAGTGAAGGCAAAGCATAGTCTCACTGAGATTAATCAGTGCTTCAATAGAAACATCTGCAACAGTGGGCCTACATTAATTACTGTTTTTTAAAAATATTATTTATATTATTTTTATTTTATATTTTGTATTTTTATATAGATTGTTATATATTTTTAATTATTTTTATTTTATAATAATTATATTATTTATTACTGGTTTCGTTTGTATTGGTTTGATATTCTACAGTGAAACAAACAATAATCACCCTTACCCAGTGAGCATGGTATAAAGTAGAACACCAAGGCTCCATATGTCACATGCAGCATCATAACCTTGCCTCTTTAAAACCTGAGGGAGACAAATGTTTTTTTCTGAAAAAATGCTTAGAAATGCTTTGATCATGCTATAAAAACGGTAAAATTTCCAATCTTTACTGTTTATAGAGTGATTCTACTTGTTACACAAGAACAACAAAAAAAAAAAATCTAGCCAGCAAAAAAATCCCACTAAAATATATCAAGTCATATAAAACATCCTGGGTTTTACCTCTGGTGCAACAAAATTTGCTGTGTAACATGGAGTCATCAGAAGACCATTTTCTGCTCGCAGTTGTTTTGCAAAGCCAAAGTCACAAATTCGAATTGATTCTGGATTACCAGATTCATCAACATAAAGAATATTGCTAGGCTTCAGGTCTCTGTGAACAACCTAAAAAAAAAAAAAAATACAATAAACTAAACACATGAAAAGTTTTTTTATTAGAGTTAGCAATTCTGCTACTTAATTTAAAGTCTCCCATAGTGTCCTCAGTTTCCAGAGTTCCAGCTTCTACCATCAGCTGCAGTGTTTTGATGCTCCATGGTGTCTGGAGCACGAGAACTCTAACTTGGAAACTCTAACTATAAAACCCCCTCTAGACATCCCTACCCTCCTAATTTATGTGTACAGACAGTTCCAGATAACTCTTCTGATGGTTGAATTACGTATTTTCTTTTTAACATGCATAACTACCAGGCTTTTAAATCACAACCTTTGGCTACTAATCTCTTTTGGAGTCAGGGGCTGATGTACCACCTTCCTATGTAACCCTACCTGTTACTGCTGGAGTAACTGTACTCCATTCTCTTCATTCAGACAGTCTGAATTAATCTCAGAAAAACACTTAAAAGCCTGATTAGGAAGGAATTTTAATAATAAAAAAAACCACCCAACAAAGTATTAAAGAGGTATTTTCCCAATATCTAAAAAGCCTGTGCTGGTTCCCAAATGGCTGCTTTTGCTCAAGATGTAAAATGCTTGACAATACTGGAGAAGCTGTCAAAGCCCTGGCAGAATTTGAATCTGTTATAATGAGCCTTAACAAAACTTGGAATGCACAAGGACAGTCTTTGAAATCAGATGACCTGCTATATTTTCTTCACAAGACAAGTTACCCTACAGCCTCCAGAGACTCTGCTCTCTGTAAAGAAGAGGGTATATAGCACTGTAAGGCAGCAGAGTGGATCTAAGTGTCCTCCTTTAAATATTGAAGTAGAGCATGAGGGCCTTTATCTTCCTGTAGTCCTATGTGTTTTATTAATATTAAATACTGCTTTTCATGGTTAAATTTAAATGGAAGAGATTGTGAAATATTTCATAAAAGTAATCACATTAGAACAAGAAGATACCCTTAAGACTTCTGCAATTAAGTGATGTCCAGAAATCAGAAGCTCAACACACTCATCCAAGCCTAGCAGGGTTTCAGGAAAGCAATATGAGACCAAGAAGTAAGAGTGCAGAGGGTCGTGCACATTGCACATTTAACACATTAAGTCTATTTATCAGAGACTCTTCCAGCATGCAAATCCTGTGTGATTCTAAGATTTAAGAAACCAAGTACTTAAAATTATGCAAATAAGAACCTTGTAAGCTGAAATATACAAATGATATTAAAGAATTTGACTTGGAACAGTAGATGCTAAGGGGAACATCCTGGCTTTAGATGTTAGTGTATGAGAGAACCATTTCCTGATTGCCCTTGTTTTTTAGCTTTTACCCTAATAACAAACGAAACAACCCTTAGTGCTCAAAGAAGCAAATAAAAAAACCCACCCAGTTTTATGTCAATGTTTTAGATTTTTTTTTTTTAAAGAGATTTTAAAAGGGGTAGAAAGAAAGAAATGAGCAATGGAAGCACCGCAGAGCAGGGGATTTGGCAGTTTCTAGAACAGTCTGCTTCTTGAGTTGTAGGCTTTTTTTGGAAGAAGGGGAAGCAATGCTCAAGAAGGAGGAAGAGTAAGTTTAACAGTCCAGTTTAAATTAAAACACTATTTCCCAAGCAATCAAAATGTTTATGTCAAAGAATAAGTGAAACACCTTCCTATGTTAAGCAGTTTTGCCAAAGGTAAATTTTGAAAATATTTTAAAAATATAATGCTTTTAAAAAATTACCATATTGTTTAGATTATGTTAGTATTTTGTATAGAAATAACATTTTAGAGCAACAGAAGAGAGCAAAATAACCTGCAGGAACTTTCAGTTCATTATTTCTTAGCACTGTGCTTTTGACCAGCAGCCTCATTTACCTACCAGCATTCACAAATCTGCTGCTCCAAGATGACATGACACTTCTTGTTCATCTGTTTTATGATGTCTCTTGTGCCAATCCTTAATCACTGCATGTTGGCCCTACTACTTTTAGAATGCTCTGGGTGAGTGTAGGAAGCACTGCTGACCCTGAGGATTTCATTCCTTGCTTAGCTAGTTTCTCAGTTCAAAAGTATCTTATGAATGTCCATGAGGAAACTTCCTGGGGAGGGTTGTGGGGACTGCACACAGATGCAGAGACTGTCAAACCAGGTATTACTTAATACCATATTCAAATAAGCTTCTCCAGTGTCCAAAGGAGTTTCAACAGGAAAATCCACTGAAGACATGATGGATTCTTTCAGAAAAGAATTAGACTACTGAAGTGCCCACTATTTACATACATGGCCAGCTTTTCTGTGAAGGTGTACTTAATATAAGACTTGAAAATTTCCAAAAGCAAACATTCCAAAGTGCACATGGGCTAATAAAGGTTAAAACCCAATATTTACAGATATCTACAGTAAAGAAACCATAACCCCTAAAATCCCTTACTAGATGCAAGGTCACTGGGCCCCTTCTAGCCACATGTGGCAAGAAGGAACCAAGTTATGATTTGTTATCTATTATCTGTATTTCCATATAGAAGGTATCAAGGTTTGATCATAATTCCCATGGGTGCTGCTGGCCAAGGACTATCATCTGTGCACCTGGGCTCTAATAAAAACATGCACATGAGCAAGTGACTGGAAGTGATGAATCAGAGTGAGATACCACGTAACTTTGATCGTAAGTTTTTTGAAATAACAGCTTCCAGACACAACAGTGTATACTGAATTGCTATTTTTACTTAAAATAATTTGAGCACTATATGTTCCAAAGCATCCTTTCTTGGGTAACAACATCATGTATTAGCAGCTTGACTTTTTCCATGCACCCTTATTTTCTCCTTTTTCTCCATCCCCTTTTTCTTATTTACTTAAAAATGCAACACAACTCATCTTTCTTGCCTAGCAATTATCACACTGTCCTTCTCTATATTTGAACTACTTCCTCTGTCCCCAAATTGATTTCCCAGAATGTTAATTTTCTGTCTCCTCCAAGTTCCTGACCCTATGGCTCAGGAGTTACAAGTCACAAACCATGTTCTTCAAAACTAAGAAGTCAAAGGAATTACAAGTATGACAGGTGGAAAATAAATTTTCAGGATATATCACAGGACGAGATTGAAATTACATTAGATCCCATGGGTATGCAACACCTTGGTCCTAGCACTTCTTCCTAAACTCCCTTCCCCTCATATCCTCTCTCTCAGTAATTATCTGCATATTCCACAGAACTGCATGAAGAGCAACAGAAACAGTTGCATCATCTCAGTTATCTGAACACGTACAGAGCTGATAAGGAAAGTTTTGATTTCAACACGAATTCCTGCTGCAATGTAATTGTTTACCAAAAACCACTTAATTACCACAGAGAAGAATGTATCAAGTACAAGTTTATCTTCTGAAAGAGAAGAATAACAATAGCTATAAACATTTTGTCTGAGTTGAAAACTTACCCCTTGTGCATGGAGATATTCAACCGTTTTTGTTATTGTGAACAGAACAGCACTGGCTTCTCGTTCTGAGAAAAACTTTTGCCTAAGAATTTTGTCCAGCAATTCTCCTCCTTTCATAAGTTCTGTTACTACATACACGTATTTTCCATCATCATATACCTGCAAAAAGTACATAAAAATTTAAACTTCAAAATATTTATTCTCTGCTGTCTTCCTGTGAAACACACAGAAAGAGTGCAGGTGTGTGCACAAGCTGTTTTCTTAAATTGTTTTCCCTGTATTTCACAACCCACACACTATCCAAATGTTGTTCATCTTCAGAAGTGAACACAAAACCTTTACAAAAAGGCAATAATGTACCAAAATAACACAGAAATACTGGCATGAAAGTGTTTAAAAACAAAAAGGGATAAATAATAGGTAGTTTTCCCACAGTTTCCCTAAAACAAAATAAACTAGACATGTAAAAAATGAAGTAGTAAAAAATGGAAACTAGTCTAATTAAGGAAAAACGAGAGCTAATTCAAGCAGCAATTGTTGCACCAAATTAAAAATACAGAGATCATTCCAATAGTCAATACAAAAAAAAAAAAAAGGAAAAAAGTAAATTTATCTGAATTAGTGTCTGTGCACAGTGAATACAAAGTTGCTATGATAAAACCCAAAAACTTATACATTACTCTGAATCTAAAGCCTGTATCAAAGTCTAAAAGTATTTAAATATGCACATTTTGTCCCTTACTTCTAGTTATAGAAAATGGCCTGATTTTTGCATGGCTTTTATTGTCCAGGGAAGCATTTGAGAATTCTTTACATTCTCACCAGAGGGCACTACAGACTGAGTGATATCAAAGCACATTTCAAGATACTTAGACTTCAGCATTTCATTTCAGTAACACTTTCACAGAGTCATGGAATGGTTTAGGTTGAAAGAGGCCTTAAAGAGCCTCTTTAGGTTTGAAAGAGCCTTCCTCCATAGGCAGGGGCATATTTCACTAGGTCAGGTTGTTCAAAGCCCCATCCAGCCTAGCCTGGGAGCTCCAACTCAATCCAGAAACAATTCCTGCTTTAGTGAAACTTTATACAGACTGTTCCCTTTAATTATTTCAACTTACTTTTATGATGATGCTTTTTTTTTTTTTAGTAAAATGTGTGAAATAAAAAATAACTTGTGTTTAAGTAGAAACAATTATCAAAATTATAGTAAAATAAGTTTAGGAATAGGTATCAGCTAAGTAACAGAAAATAAGAATAAAAAAAAGGTTTTCATCCCAATTCCTTGCTCTTAAGCTACTTGAGAAAAACATGCTAATAAAGTTCTAAGCATCAAAATTTTTGTTTTCCTAGCGATACTAAAAGAATTCATTTTCTCACCAAATAATGATAAAACAATTTTAAATAATTCCATGGGCCTTACAAACCTATGACCTTAAGGAGATGAAGACATGATGGGTTTCTGTGTTGTCATTTAACAAGAATTTTTCCCCCAAGAAATATAAATGACTGAGCATCTGAATATGTTTGTATTAAGACTAAATTAAATTAAAGAATAATTAAAAAAAAATTAAATATTACACATTATTCAAAACCAGTACTATCTAATTCTAGATACTAAACTAGCTATTTTTTTTGTTAGGCATGCTTCCTCTAATCCTGGTATAACATGATGAGATCAGCATAGTTCATTTGACATGACAGAGCATACACATCTCAGGATTGCAGAACTTAAGCAAAATTTGCATTTGGTTACTATTTTATCTGCTGGTCCTATCTGCCAGCCAAAAATCCCCAAAGATAACTCACCCTAAACAAACCATTCCCCTTGCACCAAGTCCTTTAATGGTATTACCAAGTTAAGTTGTTTTTTAATAAATACTGATGACTTTTTCTTCACAGGTACACATTATCATGCTATGATCACAAATGTGACACTTCTTTTTAAAATTAACTCTGAGCACAAGCCACAGGTCAGTCAGTATGTCTTTTCTACAAGGCAAAGTGGAAAAAACTATAGTGACAAACAGATGTAGGCATACGAACAAAATAAAATGCAATGGAGAAAGAAATCAAGTTTTTTGCCAAGGGAAGCAAGATTTTACAGACATATGATGAGGTATTTTGAAATCATAAATAAGCACTTAGACAGGGAGACTGGGTATCTTGTATTCAGGTTTCTAAAATGTTTCTGAAAAGATTCTTCAGCCAATGCTTTAAATAACTCAAACCAGGACAAAAGTTCTGTTACAGAACAGTAACTATTCCATAAAAAGGGTAAAACACTTATAATGGTCTGGCACAGGAAGTTTCTAGGTAATGTTTTGTTGGAAGCTGTGTGCTTCCTCCCTTCTTACACTGTTTCCTAGGCATCCACTAAGGGCCTCTGTCAGAGGCAGGATATTGGATAGAAGGACATCTGATTTAGCACAATATAGCTCCTTTTGTTTATATACTGTGTAACTGAAAAAGACCACTGATAACAATCAGAAGGAAAACCCCCAGAGGACTGTGCACTGCAGAAAGAATTTGGTTTCTTGAATATCCATTGTTTCAATCCAAACACCTTCAGAATTAAATTACATAAAAAGGCTGAACAAGAATGAAACTTCCATCTTAAGCAAAATTCAAATATTACTGCATTTCTTCTTGAAATGAGAAGGAGAAAAGAAAGAAATTATTTCTTGCAGAATAATAATTTCCAAAGCAGGCACTCAAATGCTGAAATATTTTATTTTGGCACTTCAGATTAGAAACATGTAAGTTTTGGTGTGGAACTAAATGAAAAATTGAGCAAATCAACAATGAGTTTTATTTTTATTGCAGTACATGGTGCTCTAGAGTTTGAGTACTGAAGGCAAAATATTCCTTATCTTCTCTGAAAGCTGTAATAGCACACCACTATAATGTGGGATGTGCAAGCAATCTGTCCCATGGGTCTGTATTAGGGCAAGAAAAACTTAATGTCAAATTCTTACAGATTTATACAAGATTCTTTCTTACACTGGACATCTTTCCATAATTTCTGCTTGGAGAACTGATCTGAAGCAGAAGTGAGTGAGAATTTGTGGGGTTAAGGCTTTTTTTTGGTAGTCTCCTGTTTGTGTATTGCTGTTGCTGTGCATGAAAGATGGCTTCTGCTGGAAGATGACTGATGATGATAAAAGATTAAGTACAAAGCATATATTGCAGCTGTTTAAGACTGCCTGGATTTCTGTTCTAAATGTAAAATAATCATCATGATCAAGTTCAGGTAAGTGATCACAGTCTCATGTTTGTATTCCTGCTTAAATAACATAAACTCTGTCATGAATTCAAGTAACACATGAGCCCAGCATGCAGCACTAAAAGCACCATGAATGCTGATGCAGGTTCTGTTCAGCACAGCTTTCAAGTAGCTTTACTGTCCAACCACATGAAGCAGAACAGAAAGTGGGACTGTAATTTTGGTATCTTGCTTACAAGAGGATAAGCTCCCTGAATATCTACCTTATTTTCTCTGTCCAAGAAAGGGCCAAACAGTGTGATATCAATAAAGTGAAGACAGATTATAGCAGACCAACTTCATGCAGAGCTCTCTAGTGCTCATCTCCACGGTATTTATGAGCTGTTGTTTTAATGACTTCAAAATGTCTGACAATCTCCTTTCAGCTGAGCTCAGCTTCCTGGAAATGGACGGCTGTTTTGCCTGAGGTTTGGTTTGGGGGACCAGAATATTTCCCTGTAGTCTAAGAAAGTCATTAAGCATATGCCTTTTAAATTTTTAATCCTCTTGAATGAATAACCAAGGAGACAATTTACTTTTTCAGTTAGATCATCAGAATATACTGTTCAGTATGAAAACCCTCTACCTCCCAGCTTATGTTATTCCTTGCTTTTTTATGGACTAAGTGTTTCCATGGTCAGAGAAAATAATACAAGGAAAAAAAATAATATTCATACAGAGGCCAGATAAAGATACCAGTTAAAAAAGAGTGAGAATCATGGACATGGAAAAGATTTTGTCTACTACTGAGTAATATTGTTCATGAAAATTACTTTGGGTACTGTGCTAACAGTGAGTCCTTTGTTATATAATAATGTACATTAAAATTGCTTTTGAATAATGTAGGGAAATCAGAGTCAAAGTTAACTAAGCAATCAAAAATTTTTTTTTCTTTAGAACTACAGCTAACATTAAATAAATTATTCTTGTGCTAAGATTTATGAAGGATGAATTATTTGACCCCTTAGAATAACACTGGTAGCACAATAGAAGCATCTTTAAAAGAAAACACAGACATCCCAGTAAAAAAAACTAGACGCTATTGAATAAAACGTATTAGGACATTGTTTTAAAGACTGAAAAACATGAAGATAAATCTAAAACATATAGTTTGTCATCTCTCAAATTAGAAAGTGATTTGCAATTATAATATACTAAAGGATGTCTTTAAAACACTACTTACATCTTTCAGGGTAATAATATTTGGATGCTGTCCATAGCGCAGGAGGATTTCAATCTCTTCTGTTGGATCTCTTTTACTCTTGTCAATAATCTGTAAGAGCGTGTACAGACATAAACATTATTCTTTTTGTGAATCTAGTGCAATGCTTTGGTGTGCTAATTAGCATCAATAGTTAAGTTGTATTTATTGTTGCAAAAGGCATGGATTATAACCAAACCAAAGTTTGTTAAACTGAAAAGAAAGGCAAAGCAAAAAATGTTGGGAAAAATAAAAAAAATGGCTTTTGAAAACAATTTTGGAGGGTAAGTGATCTGATCTCTTTGGCTGTGATAAATAATGCAAGGCTGTTTGGTAGATAAGACTTCAGTGATCCATTATTTAATATAATACGAAGCTCCTAATTTAACAAAAGATACTGGTTGGATGATGCTAATGAACTTATTTTCACAATGCTAGTCTCAAACAAATATTTGGTGCAGCAAAAGAAATCAGAAGAGAAAGAGAACAAAATATTTAGAAAAAGTAAAAATTTCTCAGAGTTAATTCAAACAAATATTCATTATGAAAGTCCATTTGAGTCTCTGGCTCTAAAGTTCACCTTGTCCAAACATGCAAATTTTTGTTTTGCCCTACTTAAACGTATTCTTGTTCTTCTCACTTTCTTCCTCTCCTGAACTGCAGAATTTCCTATAATGTCTTTTCCATTGTTGTCTTACCCCTTCATCCTTATGCCCATTACTGCTTCCAGCCCCCTGCTAACTGACCAGACACAGATCATCTAATTAATTTTTTCAATATTCCTTGAGGAAAAAGGTGCCCTAACAGAGGCAATAGAAGAGTGAATCTTCACAGCAAATGTCATAGCTGAGGGAATTATCAGCTATGCCAGGACTTTCTTGCAGTTTCAAGAAATTACTTCAAATTGAAAGCACAGAAGTCAAATCTGTTCCTGGCCAGAACCAGAATAAAAATAAGTTTTTAACTACCAAATTGAAACTGGAAGTTTTCCAGGAGGCAATCTACATACTTAATTCATCTTTGTATTTTACATAATTAAGTAGTAAGCTGTTCAACAATTCAAAAAGAGAACTGCCTCATAGTATACGATTTAAAGACTGCTTTTTTCCCCCACTTATAAAAGTCTGCTAATCCATACTCTTGCTCTTATAGTAACCATTTGGTCCCAGGTTATTACACAGAAAACCTTGTAATTGCAGTTCTGGGAAATCTACTGATTTCAACTGAGAATTTAATGCCTTCAAAGAAGTGCTAGAAGGCTCTATAGAATAACAAAAACAATATTAAAAACCTTGCTGAAAACCAGAAAGCCAAAACAGAGTTGAAGTTTATTGTGGAAGTTATACCAGACTGAAGACTGTTATGAACCCCTTAGCCATTTGAGAATTTATGGATTTACTTTTACAGTTGCATATAAAATACTTTTATATTAAAAAAATCAATCTATGTTTCTCTATGGCAAATGAAAATGCCCAATGCTAAAATCTGAAAAGTGTGGTTTATAACAAAGTAATTACCTTCACAGCATATTCCATGTTTGAAGCTTTATGAACACATCTCTTGCAGACAGAATAAGAGCCAACTCCAATATCTTCCTTTACTTCATATCCATCAGTAAACTGAATGCTGTTCCTGTGCAACTGCTACCAAAATTATCAATTGATGAATATTTCTAATATTTAACTGATTTTTTAATTAAAATAACTTCTAAAAAATTCCTATTGATTTGCTTAAAATTTTAAACTGATGACTCTACAAGTCATATAAATCCCCACCACCTTCTGTTAAAAATTAATATAACATAGATTATATATTAGACATATTGTAAATAATGCACATTGTATTTTAGAAACAGACGACATTTTTCTGATTGTTGCTTTACTAATTTCAAAGATAGAAACTCCAAACCGAAGAAAATTAGAAGATTTCAAGACAAAATAGTGATACAATAATGGTAAAGTAGTATCACTCTTTTTATTATCTGAATAGACAGAATGCCAGCTGGAAAATTCAGACATACTGAATAGAATCAGATTGGCTGGGATTGCATGGAATGGCAGTAAAAAAATCCTTTGACAGAAATAAAAAGCTGAAAGGAGGACAAGTGTTCACTCTTGTAAGGGAAGGAAATGGTGTTCTAGTTTATGGAGTTTGTGCAAAGGATGCAAAGCATTTGCAGGAAACCATCTGGGTATCCTGCAGCACAGAAAAGAGGAAATAGGAGTGAGGAAGTTGTTGAGGGGCACAGAGGGAAGGCAGCAGAGAAACAGACCTTTACAAGAGAAGGAAGTTATATACAAAGAGCAATAATGCCATCTACAAAACAATGTGGGAATGAAGCAGCACAGAGACGCTTGCAGAAACTTCTAGCAAGGTACCAGGATCAGAAATAATTCTGATGCATATATCATATCAGAAAGCTTCTTGAGAATAAAAATGGATCTAAAGTTATATTTTAAAAAATGTTATTACACATGAAATATAATTTGTAGAGAAAAGCATGTTGCAACAATCCTAGACATGAGAAATGCAAGGGCTATTCACATTCTGTATAAATTGTGGGCTTTTTAAAATTTTCTCATACATTTGCAAAATACTGGTGCAGTGAAAAATACAGATTAACCAAATCATACAGCACACCTTTTTATTCCTACCTATACTTTAGGAAGTTTTCAACATAATATAGATAATGAGTTGGTTTTCATGACTCAGTAATTAGAATTATTAAAAGAAGAGAGAGGAGGTAGAAATAATTTTTTTACAGAAGTCTCCTCTTTCACAACTATTAATACAGGAGACTACTGGAGTCATTCATCAAGGAAGCCAAAGCTTGAGTGTGCACTCTAACACTGATTTGTATGAGGCACTGAATTCAGCCACAAAATAGCACAGATTAGCAAATTAACTTCAAGTGGCTTGGGAGGGACAGAAGATGTCCTGGGTCATGGATTCCAAGATGCACAGCAGTCCAGGACATCCAGATATACTTCACAATCGTACTCCAGTGCCTCCTACTACTGCAATGCAGGAGTCAACTGACATTTTCATATATGGAGGGGGAATCAATAAATCAATATATCTGTTATTTCACTCTACCTTATGGCTTGACATTAAAGAGGTATTACAGTACAGACAGTAGAATGTTCTCATTTAAGGTTTAAGCCTATTTGGACCTGTAGCTGCTCATTAATTAAACAGGTCCTGTAGCTTCAGAGATTTCGTTTGGATAAAATAATCAGATCTTTACTTTTCTTGTATAAAAGATGACAATGATTTTGTCATGATACTTCATTCTGTGACAAGTAAACAATCCATCCACCAAGAGACAGCACAGATTTTATTTTTAATTAGATGTACTCACCTGGACAATTGAATGCACTCCAACTGTCTGCATTGCTTGGCTTTCATCATCTGATGCAATAGCTACAAAACTAAATCCCCGAAAAAGTTGATGTGCATTAGCACTGGGTGGAATACCAGGCGAATCTGAAAAATACATCATCTACTTACAAGCAGAATCTTTAACGTGCAGATATGAGAATAAGTACTGAAATTTTGGTAGCACCTTGAATTTGTAAAGACAACAATTTGCATCAAATTTTGAATGAAAGAATTTGAAATTCAAATTCCATCTTTTGAATATGTTAACTCTCTCATTCACATCTCTTTACCTTTTGGAGTTTTTGCTGTAAACTCAGGGTCAAAATAAAATGTATCTTCAGGTCTGCCAGTTGCAGGTTTAAAAGGGGGATGGATTTCTCTCCGGTACAATTTCTGAAGAGAAGGGACACATTGTAAATGGAAAAGTTATATGACACCATAAAAGACTTCACCAAGATATTTACTGTATTGATTTTAAATTAGATACTTACATTCCAATCTATTTTGGAAAAGAATGCATGCCTCTTAATTTCTTCTACTCCATCTGGACCTGCTCCTTTTATAAGGAAGAAAAATGTCTATGAATTATTTTCTTCTTGGTCAAAGGAATGGCTAGCAAAATTATATTTCTTATTCCTTCTGCATTAATTTCAGATATATGACTAGCAAAAATGATAACACTTTAGTGATCACTTGAAGGGCAATCTGCATTCTTACTTTAAAGCCTATTTTACACAGGAAACTAAATGTTAGTCAGTTTAATGATCAATGATGTTATGAATATTATGATCAAAATTAAAATATTCTGCTAAAAACTTTACCTAATCTGTTTGCCGGGTTTCTTTTGAAGAGCATTCGCAGGAGACTCTGTGCTTCAAGACTCAAGAACTGAGGCATTCCAAGTTTGGCCCTAGAGAATAAAAATAATTACCAGTATACAAAGAAATCTAGGCAAGAATTAAGTCTGCAATCCCCCTGTCCTTTGCCATTCAACAAGTCTGTAATAAATGAAATAGCATCACTGAGAAATCGCCTTCAGACATCAGACACAGAGCAAAAGTGCTGTCAGTCATGTAAACGTGTTTGGGTTTTTATATTTTTTTTTAATAGCATAGTATTTTCAGTAATGACTCAGAAAATTAGGTTGAGGAAAAGTTAGAAAAACATGTAGAGAAGAAAAGCTAGAAGATAGCAGCTTATAAATTTGTAAATTTTCATAATATGCTTTGATCCACTTATAGGTCCAGTTACCAGCAAATGACACAAAACAAAGCATTTTGATAGTTATATAATAGGACTAAGAAAAGTACCACACTATGACACACAGCAAGATGATCCAGGAAACAAACTAGAATACAAAAACTGAATTAAGGTAGGTCAGATCTTGCAGGATTAGCTGGTTTAAAAAAAACACCAAAAAACAAACAAAAAAACCACTCCTCTTTTCCTTTTTCTCCTCCCCAATCTATTTCAAATAATACTTTTACAACATGCCAGTCTTGAATTTTTAGATTTAAGTTTTTGTACTTTAATTTATTTTTGTTTTTTAATCCTTGCCATATTTTTTCCTCTCCATTTAACGTTGAGCCTCCATTCTCTCACTGTTACTTGGCTTACTTTTTCTTGTAACAATGATAATGATAAAGGAGGGATATAATTCACTCCTTTCCATCACTAATTCAACTTGTAGCTTATATTTTTCTGTAACAGTCCATGACACAAGCGCTGTGCTTCAATCAGAACATGATTTGTCTTGTATTCCAGGTATCTGTAGATATTCACCTCTGTGTCACCTGAGTAAGTGCATACATATTGCCACTGATTCGCAATTCATTACTTTAAAACTAGAACTTACTAAATTTTCCATTCCTTTCAGCATTAAAAAGGCTAGGGAAGGGAGGAGGAAAATCTGAAAAACTTTGGCTTCTTTGGGCTCTTCAATAACATACTACAGACAGATCAAGGCCACCAAAGGAGGAGGAATGAGCAGTGGGCTGTCCAATTTTTCCTGACTGGCATGCATCACCACCTTTCACAAAATCCTGTATCAGGCACATGACAGAGGAGATGGAAAGGCAGTTTCCAGGTCCTCAGAGTTCCTCTATTATGCAACTACATGAGTGACAGCAATTTTTTTCTGACATTCCTGATGGACAATGACAAAATTTTATATGAAGGCATACCTCTTAAGTAAAGGAGAAAGATGTTTAAAAATTTATCTTTGTTGCTGCAACCTATGATTTCTTCAAAATGCAGGGTTTCCCAGTTTTCGGTAAAACACACAAGTATAAACAAAAATTTGTCTTGATAAGGTTGTGAGAAATAAAGAACCCCAAAAAAATTTGTTGTAAGGAGAATACATTTTCTGTGGATTTTTAGGGACAGAAGGTAAGAAAAGCAATATATTGTAAACATACACTATGAAAACCGGAATTCATGTGCACATATGTCCATTTTAAAGTTCTATGAAAAATTTAAGGAAAAATATACTAGGTATGTGGAAAGTAAAAAGAAAACATAGAGCAGAAAAAAGTGCGAACTTATCAGAAAACACTTTAAAATATCTTCTGGTTTTCAGCTGCTTATATGACCAAAAGAAAAACACTTTTATGCACGATAATACTCATAAAAATACAAAACATTAAAAGAGAGTGAAACGTCTTTACATCATAGCACACTTTCTGTGCAGCTTTTTGAAACCATTAATAATTGCAAAGACTAAAAGGTGAAAAAAGAAAGAAATTGGAAAGGGGATTAAGAGATATATTCTCAAATGAAATCTGAAAGTAGTTACAGAATCATAGAAATCTATAATTGTTTAGGTTGGAAAAGACCTTTAAGATTATCAAGTCCAACCTTTAAGCTAGCACCACCCAGTCTACCACTAAACCATATCCCTATGTGCCACATCTTTCTAAAGAACCTCCAGGGATGGTGACTCAGCCACTTCCCTGGAAGCCTGTTCCAATGCTTTACAACCCTTACAAGGAAGAAATTTTTCCCAATATCCAATCTAAACCTCCCATAGTGAAACTTGAGGTCATTTCCTCTTATCCTGTTGCTTCTTACTATGGAGAAGAGATGACTCCCACTTGGCTAGAGCCTCCTTTCAGGTAGTTATAGAGTAATAATGTCTCCCCTACACATTCTCCAGATCCCTCAGCTGTTCCTCACAGGATCTGTGCTCCAGACCCTTCACTGGCTCCATTGCTCATCTCTGGACTTGCTCTAGCACCTCAATATCCTCATAGTGAGAAGCCCTAAACTGGACACAGGATTTGAGGTGCAGCATCACCAGTGCTGAGTACAGGGGACAATCCCTGCCCTGGTCCCACTGGCCACACTATTGCTGACATAGACCATTGGCTTCTTGGGTACACGCTGGCTCATGTTCAGCAGTTGTTGGACCAACACTCACAGGTGCTTTTCTGCCAGGCAACTTTGCAGCCACCCTTCCCTGCACCTGGCACGTTCCCTTAGGTTGCTGTGACCCACCCAAGTGTATGACTTGGCACTTGGCTCCACTGAAACCTTATCCTATTGGTCTCATCCCATTGATTCAGCCTGTCCAGATCCCTCTGCAGAGCCTTCCTACCCATCCCTATTTCCTCTTATCCAGGTTGGGGGCACTTGCAAACTGACACTCAATCCCCTTGTCCAGGCTGTTGATAAAGATGTTAAACAGGCCTGGCCCCTCAGGAACACCACTTGTGACTGGCCATCAGCTGGATTTCATTCCACTCAGCACTGCTTGGCCATCAGCTGGATTTCATTCCACTCAGCACTGCTCTCTGGGCTATGAATGACTATGGAAAGCAATTACCTGAAGAAATGCAAGGATATTCTACATGGCAGCTGAATACAGAAGATATTTATAGCAACAGCGAAAAGACTGTTGAGGAACAGAGTGGAGTCACATGCAGGCAAAGAGAAGAGAAAGATGTGACTCATGAGACACAGATAGAAAAAAATGCATGGCTCCTGAAACAAGGGAGAGTGCAGCAGAACTATCTCAGATTAGCTTCTTGTAAATAGGAGGTGGTCGGAAGGAGTTTATGCTTGCTGTGAATAGATAGAACTTTTTAGTTAAAAGACATTGAATAATCACAACATTAAGATTTGATCTGGAATGGTGCTGAGGCAGCAGAAGAAACTAGAATCACCAAATATATTTGCAAATAAGATGAAGAAGAAAAACAAGGGCAAAGAATAACATAACATGTAAGCAGTATGAAAGCAAAAGCCAAGAAAATATTGAGTGTGTTTTCTAGTGGTTTTCACATTCTAATTACTTAGAGAAAAGATGAAAGAGTTCCATATATTTATTTTTCAAAAACAGGCTGTTAGTGCAAAAGAAATTCCAGCTTTGATATATGGGTAGACAAGTGGTTAACAGTACTGAGAACAATGATAAACAGTGAAGCAGAAAACAAATGAGAAAACTAAGATAATCTTATGAGCTTCCACAGAAAAAAAATGGTATCACTTAAAAATAGATGGAAACAGAGAAGTGAACCTATGATATGAGGAAAGAGATTTGTTTGCAGAGTGTTTGGCTACAGTCCCAAAACGGGGCATTACGCCACAGGTTGTAATAGTTCAGAGAATATGTGGGGAATTGGCAAGGAAAAAAAGCAGACCTTCATTAGCAAAAACAAGAACATTAACTGCATGAAGGAAAGCAATTCCCACAATAGAGCTAATTCAAAATCTATGCTTAAAATAGCAAAGGGGAAAATTGGAGCTTAGGTGACTCCTAGGAGAGTAGAGAAGGGAGGAGTATTGGGGAGGCAAATTGTTCACAGCATTTTATATTAAGAGATAGGGTGAGGAGCTGGTAAGATAAAGAAGGATAAGGAGTAAAAATACTTTATCAAAAAAACTCCAAAACCTAAAACAAAGGAAAAAAAAATTAACAGGGAAAAAAAATTCACGGGTTATCAAAAAGGATAAGAAAGTTAAAAAATATTATGGAAATAAGATGGGAGAGATCATGTGATTGGAGAACTTATTATTACAGATTAAAGAGCTGCTATGAAATCCTTTGTACCTGGTATGGTGGAGGAATAGTGAAGCAAATTAGATATGCAGCAAAGGGAATTAATAATATGGAATAGGGAGTGAGGATTTACCAGTACCTTTGAAAATGAGGGAGGAGTAGAAATTAGATATTGCAGCCCGGAGGGCATCCCTGTAGAATACCTGATGAGATATATAAATAAGAGTGTACTCACTTGAGAATCATAGTCATGGTTTCTTTTCTGTCTTTCCCTTGGAAAGGTAGAGTACCAGTGAGCATTTCAAACTGTATAGAGTAAAACTTTCATCAATTACATTACCTGGACAAAAACTAATTTTTGACAAAACTACTTAGCATCTTAACCTTCCAAAATTCATGCACGTTAACAATCAAGTCTGCACAAAACAACTTCATTGTACAGTTTCAATTGCTAAGAACATTGAGCAGCCTTTGCCATTTTTAAAGCTGCAAAACATTTTCCTATATTGATAACTTGCTTTACATCCTTTTATCTGAACAACTTAGACTATAATGTTTTGTGTTTCATTTCTGCCTAAAAAGTTTGTTCTAGGAAGACTGTACAACTGTATTTTTAGTTTTAAACAAAGGGGAAAGGTAGGGAAAAAGGTTTTCCTTTCAAAAGTTAGTGATGATTTCTCCTCATGCAGAAATTTTTAAAAAGGTCAAAATTTTGAAAATTGGCATGTACATAGCCCTCATTGGGAAGGGGAAAAGATTAGCTGATTGACAAAGACATGCATGATGAAAAGTGGTTACTGTATGCATACAGTGGAAATAAAGCCTGAAGGAACACGGAAGAGCTACATAATACGTGCATGCACATTCTACAGTGCCTGGCAGTAAGCAACAGACACTGCTAAAATACTGATTTGTTCTGAAAGTGACTGAGTAAAAATAGATAAATATAAAGGCACTCCTGTTTGACTGCAGTATACTGCAGGGATATCATATCTAAGTGAGGCAGTGAAAGCAGTCTGGCAGCAGTCATGGCAGCCAGCACTTAAGCAGAAATTTGATTTTTTTGGTTTAAGGATTGCAAAATAATTTAGTTCAATGCAATTTCATGGCAGACAGCTAATGACATAGAAATTAAAATAATTATAAAGGAACCCTTTGAACAGCTTAAGTAAACTTAAGTCATCCTGAACACAAGGTATCCTCTATTCCCCTTTTTTTCTGGTATGACCCAAACATTCAGTCTCCTAAACATAAAACATGCATGTAGATAATTTGAATAAATAATGTGTGACTATAGTATTTGTAGATCTACAATAAGAGCATGAAGTTGCACTAATAGTATCCTTTAAAACACTATTCCACTGAAATATTCTTATTGTCATCTCTTACTTTATACCCTAGATAGTATTTTTTCAGATATATTTAAAAAATTACATTTAATAATAATGCCAACACAAAAAAAGCCTACTTTTAACTCTAACACTTAGGACAATCAGGAAGATGTGAGAGGGATAAGCCAGAACAATAAGAAGGAAAAAAATTTCTTTGTGGTTTAGAAAGATCTTCACAAGGTGCACTTAAAAAATGAAACCTTTTTAAAAAGGTAAATTTGGAGTGCTCCACTTACACTTGCATGAAATACAGTTTCTTTAGCAAGCTGCTAATTTGTCACAAGCACACATATTTGTATTAACAGTTCAACATGTGTATTCTTTGTCACCCCTCCCAAATACTATATTCCAAAGTTAATAGGCCAATAGTACTTAAAGAATAAGCCAACACTGGCCTTCCCTACTTATGCTTCATTTCAGGAGCAGAGTACCTCAGTGCTTCTGAAAACTTCAAATAAATGTTTTTACTTGTATGGCATTCCTTAAAACTGTCACTGTTTTAAAGGACAATATAGTTCTTAACAAAGCACACTTTGTGTCCAGCAGCACAAGAAAATAAGCCAAATGATTTGTTGACATATCTTTAAAGTCTCTACTTCTATGCTATAATTTCTGTTCACTCTAGTTACTGTGTACTTACACCACACTAACCATCACTTGAATTTTTGATCAGCTCAGAAATTAAGAATGCGTTAAAAGTGGATTCTTACAGATTGGTTATGAAAATTACAAACTATAAATGCAAGCAACAAAAATATGTCCTAAAGTAAACTGCACTGTATTTCATATGCTACTTTACAGAATTTGTTTTTTAAGGTCATATTTTTATATTCAAGGTAGAAGCCAAAGTATTTAACATACAGTTAAGACTGTGAAAGCCACCCCAGTCACAGCTAATACCTTACAGCAATTTTCAATTATACCATAGCCGCTTGATAAACACCAAATTATGTTTTCCAGCTTTATAAATTAAAGCCAAACTTTAATTACGTTTGTGTTATCAACAATAAATATTCTGCAACTACATTGTAGTAATCTTTTAATTGACTGCTCTTAGTGATAAAATGTACATGTGTGAGGAGTGTGTGTGCCTGTCTGGAGAGAGTTCAGTTATCAGATGCTACTTTTACATAGTCAGTTTTCAGATCACAACAGCATTCTAATCATTATAAAGTCAAAGGATGACCTATTTTCAGACACAAGAGTCCTTCTTGTACTATAAAGCACACACATTAGTTGTACTGTTACAGTTATGTAGCAGAAGCAGTAAGAAATGAATACATTTATACAATTATTTAATTTTCATGTCAAAAATGCACACAAATATTTTAAATATTAAAAGTCTGTCAGCATTCCTTCCTTAAATACCAAACATGATCTATTATTCTTTTCCAGTTCATATTCCATATACATAATATTTCCCCAGACCTTGCAACTTTACAGTAATTACCCCTTGCAGAAACACCACAAGCTAGAAACTATATCCCATATCAGCTCAATATCATTTAGATAATTTTGATGAGTGAGAACAACAGTTGCCATTATCCCACTAAGTTGCAATTACACCAGAGACTCTAATTAGAAAGTTACCAATCTCCTTTCTCCTCTTGACTGTAAATTTAAATTTAAAATTTGAATAAGAATTTCCTCCCCACTTTAGAATAGACAGCATTTTTCCATATACTTCTGTATTTCTCTTGGTGCCTATAACATTCAAACTACTATAAATATAAAGTATTTGAATTAAATGATAATAAAATATGGCATATTATTGGTGTTGATATGATACCTAGTCCATGTTCGTGATCATACTCTGTGGTGTTATTAACTTCACACAATTTAGACTCCCTTTATAGTTAAAATTCATGTAAAGCTCACCTTAGGGGTTAGTGTTTGATTTGTTTCACCAGACCTTGCAAATCACAATTTTGCTATGATTTACATTTACCAGAAACCTACCATTAAAACACCAAAAGACCACCAGTCTGCACTCTGCGTATGGCCTCGTCTGTTAACAACTTCTGGTGCCATATATTCCACTGTTCCACAGAAAGAATAGGCTTTTTTTTCATGGTCAATTGACTCCTTACTTAAGCCAAAATCTGAAAGGAAAAAAAAAATCCAAATGTAATAAAAAACTCCAACATTGACAGTTGATACTTTTACCATAATATGAAGTGTTATGATTTTATCATTCCTATATACAACTGAACACTAATATGGCAATTACAGGACTCTCCTTCCCTCCCCACATTATCATAGGTCTGTAACATCAGATATACTTGTAAAGCACGTATCTTATTCAAATATTTACAAATTTCATTTATTTCAAGCAAATTACACTACTTGATTCCACAGCTGAATTACTGATCAGTTAAAATTACTTACATTATCATATTGATTTACCAAAAGGAAAATGCAAAGATTTTACTATCAACAGAAATGATCCTAGTATTGCAACTCCTTTATTCACCTGTCAATTTGATATGTCCTTCCTCATCAAGTAGGATGCTAAAAAACAATAAAAAGAATTTTAAAAACTAATTAAAATATCTTTTAAATGTTGCTTCAGAAAACATACTGACAATGTGGAGGAATAAACAGTAAAGGATCACAAGGACAGGGAGACTCAAACATGCATGAAAATGAAGTATAAGAAGACAGATTCAAACTACACATTTTACTTTCCTTTTACTCTTTCTTTTCAAAGATTAAGAAATAAGCTTGGAGTTTTATTCAGCTATTTGACTAAATTCAGCCTTTAGTAACAGTTTCGGCCATTTGCAGCACATGCAGCACTATTGTAATTATTAAAAACAAAGGCATAATCCTATTTCTCTTCTACCAGAAGAGAAACATATACATATACATATGTTTCATATACATATACATAACAGGTATAAATTTGTAATTACCATTTCAAAAGCTGTTGACCATTTCAAGTAACATGAAGTAATAAATATTCTCATGTTGTACCAAAGGACAGGACCCAAAGGCCCTATACTCAGAGCAGACCTTAGGCTTCCACCTTTTCACTTAAATCACAAGAAAAACCACACTTCTCCAAGATGCCAGCTGTCTTTGACCACCACTGGCTATCACTTCATTGCAAAGCATGCAAAGTATTCCAGAACTGGATTTTGTAACACTCCCTACAGAGTGGATTTAATTCCTCCATCTGCATTTCATCCAGTAAAGGATGGGGTAAGACATGACCCAGACCTCATCTCCTTGCACTTTGCAGTTGCCATGGCAGGAACCATCAAAGCACGTCCTCAAGTGCCATATGCAAACTTTGCCTTCCTGCCCACCAGCCGATCCACACTTCCACCCAACTTGGTGTTGTCTGTGGGATTGCTCAGGGTGCACTCAATTCCCTCATCCAGATCTCTAGTGAAGATGGTAAACAGGTCTGGTCCCAATACAGAGACCTGGGGAACACCACTGGTGACCAGCCTCTGGCTGTATGTAATTCCATTCACCCTCACTCTCTGGACCCAGACATCCAGTTTTTTACCCGTTGAGGAGTGCACCCAGATACATCATGGGCAGACAGTTTCTCCAGGGGAATGCTGTGGGAAACTCTGTCAGAGGCATAGAACCACAGAAGATAAGGGGCTAACATGTATGTCTCAAACACTGAGAGTCATTTGGCTCTGGGGCCAACCACAGATTGTTAGTAATAAGAGATAAGAACTGCTAGTAATAAGCAAGGATTGCTGGTAATAACACACTGTGAGAAAGAACATGATGTGCCCAGAGAAGAGGGCATGTAGATATAGGGCAGCACTTTTCCAGCACAAACATCCTTGTTCTAATTCCTGAAGATAAGCACAACCCAGTACAGCACAAGCGCATTAATGAGGTTGAGAAGAAGGCATGAACTGTAGGGGAAGAAAAGACCACCCAATATTCTCAAAGACCCCCAACCCAATTCCAGAAAGATCTGAAAGAATAGGCTGTGCCTAACAACTAATTTGTATAGAAAACAAGAAACTTACCTTCATGGCAGGGAAACCTACCTATAAAAACATCCCCCAACAAGCCCAGCCAGCGCCGCCCAAACCCTGGATATCCCATCAGTTAGGCTGACACTAGCCAAGACTGGTGACCTCTTTGTCTCCTTCTGTTTCTCCCTCTTTAATTCACCTTTTCTTTTCCCTCTTCCTTTTCATCTCACCCCTTTATCCAAATCCCACTCCATGTACTTTTATAGTAGGTCAGGGACTAAAATACTGATTTCCATGCCAGGTATGTAATTTACTAATAAAACCTTGGGATTTTTTTCAGATCCTCTGATTTTAGTTGTTCCTTTCCACCACGACCATTTACAAACCTTGGGTGGTTCTCTCCTCTTAAGGGCTGGATATCACAAAAGGCTTTACTAAAGTCTAGGTAGACAATATCCAGAGCCTTTCCCTCATCCACTAAGCAGGTTAGTGATCAGAAGATGATTAGGCTGGTCAAGCAGGACCTGCCTTGCATAAATCCAGGCTGGCCTGACCTGAACTCCAGGTTGTCCAGTACACATTACATGATGGCACTCAAGATGATGAGTGACTTTTCCTAACAAGGAGGTCCAGTTGACATGCCTATAGCTTCCTGGTTTCACCTTCCAACCCTTCTTATAGCTCGGTGTCACATTTGCCCACTTCCAGTGACCCAGGACCTCCATGGCTGACCTGGACCATTGATAAATGATTGAAAGTGGCTTGATGAGTTTTACCAGCTCCCTCAGTACTCTTGGGTGAGTCCAATCCAGTCCCATTGATGTCTGGGGTTCTAAGTTGCATAGCAGGCTGTTGGCCATTTCCCTCTAGATTATGGGGGGATGTTTCATTCTGCTCCCAATCTTTCTTCCAGCTCTCAGGGAGCTGGATACCTTGACAACAACTGGTCTTGTTATTAAAGACCGAGGCAAGAAAGGCATGAAGTACCTCTGTCCCTTCTTCATCCTTTGTCACTGTGTTTCTCCTCATATCCAACAAAGGATGGAGATTCTCCTTGGTCCTCCTTTTGCTGCTGATCTGTACAAATATTTTTTGTTGTCTTCTGCTTCTGGGACTTTGAACATATCGATATTCCTTTCATCCTTGCTGCTGCAAGGACATCCATCCCTTAACTCCCCTGCTATGGCAGGCCAAAGGACCTTGGTAGAACACTGTCCCTCAAAGAGTGGCACGCCACCTCCAGGCTTATCTCTGGCTTTGTACCCATTCCCCTTCAAGCAGAGTTTAAAGTTCTCTCAACAAGCCCCTGTAACTTTCAAGCTAAGACCCTTTTTCCTCTTTGAGACAGGTGAAATCCAACCTTTTAAATGAAAATAGCTCATAAACCTCCCCCACCTCCTTCTGTTCAATTTATATAGTAAATTAGCAAAGTTTAACAGTTGGAAAAAAGTGCATAGGAAAAAGTGCTATAGAAATGAGATTAATATGCTGCATTTCTTACAGAGGAGCCTTACTTTTCTGGTTTTAGGTCCCGGTATATTATTCCAAGACTATGCAGATGGTCTAAAGCAAGTGCTAATTCTGCCAGATAAAATTTAACATCGTCTTCTGTGAACATCACCTGAAAAAGTAATACAATGCATTTCACATGTGAAATCTGAAAAAGTTACACCAACACCAACTAAACAACAACAGTGGTTTTACAGAAGGGTTTCTTACAATACTTGAATTCATGTCTACATAAAACTACTAGAAAATTCAAATTTGTTGGTTACACAAAAACTAGGATTTTATAACCCACACTATTTCATACTTGAAATACTTGGACACGCTTGAAAACGAAGTTTAAAAGGCAATATATTATTCTTTCTGCAAACTGGGAGATTATCTGTTTCTGATTGTTCCAGAAAACAGAGACACACTGTAGTGAAACTGAAATATTTTGGACGCATTTAGAGAATGTGACTACCTCTTGGTTGGATGGGACCATTTCATTTACAGACAACAAATGGACTAAAGAAATCCAAATGCCTGAATTTCATCCATGAAGTAAGAGAGAAGGAAAGTACATGTATCTTGGTTTTGAAAAGACTGTCTCTAGGTACATTGAGAAAGAAGCTCAGCAATGGTAAAAGCCCCAAGGTGCAGCCTGAGATGCAGAAAAGGCAGATCAAGGAGTAAACCAAGTGAACAGCCTGCATAAGAGCACAGAAAGGATCCCACTTTTTGGATTAGGAAGAGAAACTAATCTCTGTTTATATTCATTGAAATGAACATACTGTCCCAATACATCAACTGTTGTGATCCCTGACAGAATACCTTACAATTCAACTCTTCTGAGACTGCAGAAAAAGATTAAAATAATAACAGAACCTCCATGATTTGATTCTATTTCAGTTACCACTCAGTTATTTTATTTGCTTTGTTTTTAGAATCTAAGACTAATACTGTAAGATAAAGCATACAGACCCATACAAAAGAACAGCAACAGGGAGCAAAGCTGAACATTATTTTAAACAAGAGTTAAGAATGGAGAATATGTTTTCCCCTTAGTAGTTTAATGAGAGAAAGCAATACTAAAGCTTGTACAATAGGTTGTTGCTGATGTTACTTCTACAAAAGAGCCAATATTTAGTGCAGACATATTCAAGAAAGGAAATCTCTATAAAAAACATTTAAAAGCTCAAATAATAAAAGATCCTATGAGGAGGATAATACACCCACGCTACATTATTCAAAACCATTGCATGGGACTCATCTTTCCTACCCTTAAACATCTGCAGTGTAGATATCTAGCTTCGAATTAATCACATTTCCCTTTGCAGTCAATAGGAAAAAAGTAATCACTTTTAGTTTATCTGATCTATTTCAACACATGGAGGATGACATTAATAGTATCCAGCATGCCCATTTCACTCACCAGTTATGAATACTTTGCTTAGATTAAGGTACCTTTAATGGATATTTCTCATCACGTTAAATTTTATAAAATGTGAGTGGCTCAGGATTAAAAAGTCATCAGCAGGAAGCCAATATACATACTTTTTTGGGTATCAAGAATGAACTACAAACTTTAAGACTATCTCAATTGTACAACACTAATAACTGATTAGTTATCTGTGGCAAAACTAACGACAAAAGGCAGCTTGAAACAGATGGCAGCATCAAAACAAATGTAATAATTTATGTGGTCAGAACAGAAGTAATGTACAAAGTAAATTCCATTCTACTCTCCTCTTAATAACAATACAGCTTTGCAGTGGTAACCCAGCTGTCCCCTCAGATACCGTGGCAAAGGAAAATGGAAAGCAGCTACAACTGCAAGTCTTGGCTACCAGATACACATTGGATATAATCTCTGTCCTAACAGATACTTGTTGTGAGTTTTTGAACAGGAGTAATGGATAACAAAAACTTTAAAAAATATGGTGATATATTGGATTTAACATTTATTTTAGGAATTATAATCAAATTCAATTGAGGTAATGAAACTCTTTGCAGTTATTTCCTGTATCTACACAGACATATTACCACCATGATAGAGGCAAAACATTCACTTTTTGAAAATTACTAAAATAAGTGGAATACAATTCTCACTTTTAAAATACTCATACATAACACAATTTTGCATTCATGGGTAAAAAAAGGGAATATCTTATAACCCTGAATTCTGGATATTAAAATCAGACAAATTTACTTTATATAAATCCAGATTCTGAGTCTTATATTTAAACTTGGTAGCAACAGAAGAAGATTTTGCCAGGTATAAAAAGCAGCAGAGAAAGACTGCTTGTCTAAGACTACGCTCAGAAATAATGTAAATTGCCATCAGCCCTTCCATGAAGTGACTGTGCAAATAACCCCAAACAAATAAAAAATATATCTGGTTAAAAACAAATTAAAATTTTATTCAATGAAAACTGAATTTAAAATGTAAACTCTCCTAATACAGACAATTTATGGTCAAATTATATAAACAGAATTTTTCAAATTAAAAAAGTGTACCTCTTTGGATAAACGTGTAAACAAGTCTCCTCCCCTGAGAAAATCCAAAATAAGATATAGCTTCCCTTCTGTCTGAAAAGCTGAAAAGATAAATTAAAAAAAAATTAAATATCACCTGACTTTATTCATGATCAGGAAAATAACATACCAAATAATTCACCCTTATTTTCATTATTAAAATGAATTTCTCTTTCTCCCTTGTGGAAGAATGTATTGAAATGTATTAGGCAACTGATTCTCTCCCATGGACCAAGTAATTTGCATGCAACATGAAAGTAAAGCAAATCACCAATAAAATTCCTTGAAAAATAAACTTTACTTAGGTTAGCCAGCATTTTATTCTGGATTTTAAAGTAAGAAGCCAGATTTTAAAGGGCAAACTAGTAACTAATGAACCTTTAAAAAGCTCTAGAAACTCAGCTGAACAGAGACATTTAGTCTAGTTTGCAAAAGAATAGCAAGTAAAATAGTGAAAGGTACTTAATTTAAGCCACATCAGAAAGTGAGAGAGACATGAGGTTTATCTATTGCAAAAAAACAAACCCTGAAAGAAAAATACGAACTAAAAAAACCCAAATCAAAGCAAACGAGAAACTCCACCTTTTCTTTACATGTTAAAAGTACTGATACCCTTCCCCCTTACACACAGAAGTATTCTGTTACAGCTGCTCATTCTATTAGAATTAAAGGCTAATTTCCACCAATTTCAATGCAAGTGGAATTAATGCCATTGCATATGTTTTCCACTGAGTAAACAAAAGCAACTGTAAGAAATAACGTAAAAAGTGTATGTCATACAAAGGATTAGAGGTTTTGGAAAATAATGATCAGTTATTAATTGATAACTGCTTTTAATAACACAAAAGGCTACAGACTAATAGTCCCATAAAGATTTAACACTGCATGAAGTCCATAAGTGCATGATGTGCTTCTTTTGCATGAGAATTATTACAAAGCAAGTCTTTGCACAATTGGGACTTAACACACTGAAGTTCTATGATTTTCTGAACCACAAAGAAAATATTAGGAACTATCTTGACAAACATACATTTTTATGCTACAAAAATGAATTTTTCTGTAACTCACCATAATGTAACTTGACAATAAAAGGATGATTAACTTCTACTAGAATATCACGTTCCATTTTTGTCCGAACCCGATCTCGAACTACAACAGAACATGAGCAAGCAGGATTAAAAAAAAAAAAAAAATACATTATGACTCAGTATTTCTCATATGCTTCCTGATGTACTTCTCATTGAGTCCTGTAACACTGTAATTGTCTGCAGGTCACTATACTGTACACAGCTGAGAATTGAGAAAATTTATTCCACATTTTTTCTGATAAACATCTATGCATTTTGATTTGCTTCAGTTTTTGCTATTGCCAAAATCTAACACCAGGCAAATAAATTTAACAAAAGGACATGAGTAAACATAGCCGCCCTTCAGTCTGCTCTATACTTAACCTTTTAAACATTACAGCAAAACTGCCACAGCTATGTATAGAAAACATCCTGCCAGTGAAAAGCATAGAGAATTAAAGTCGCAGGAAAATAAACACAATATAAATATAATCATACTATCATACAGATGTTTTTATTGGTTAAACTTATTAAATAACTCACACTAATAAAATATTAAGTCCTTTCTAATTTGGAACCAAATATTTTTTTCATTTCCTTTACTATGAACTTAAAAATGCCATTGATTCAATGTAGTGTGTACTTCAGATTATATTTTTGATTTTAAGGACGTTTACTTAGAGAGTAAATGTGCATGGAGAAATATATCAGATATTAGAAGCAGTTGCTGCTCAAGCTGCCTCTGCTGTCCCTCCATGGTGGCTCTGAATAGGACATGTAAGTGCTTCTGTGCCACCAGAGATTAAACCCAAATGAGCATCACATGCCAGCAGACCAGGAGTACAGACAGGACAGTCAGCTGAGCACAGCACCTGCTTCAGCTGTTCTCCACAACTCTCCTGCCAGCTCCAGTCAGGGCTTGGCTCCCATCTGAAGCTCTGAATCAGCCAGGACACAGACAAAACTCAGTACTCTACACAAGGGAGAGCTATCAAAGTTTGCTTTCAGTAGGTTAAGATGTTGCATTTTTCTCTTTCCGTCTATTCTACATTTTGTTACTTCTCCTTTCACAAATGTATCTTCCTAAAGGAAGCACCCCAGGGCAATGAAGTTCTGTCCAAAGTTTGACAGCATTCCTTGTACAGTTAACGAGACATAGTAAAACATAACATGGCAGAAAAAAACCAAAAAAACAAAACAAAACAATAAAAAAAAAAAAAAAAAAAAAAAACAAAACAAAACAATAAAAAAAACCCAAGAAGCAAAATGGTGTTTAGGCATTTATCTGTCTTTTTCCCAGAAGCAGGCATTTACAATGATACAGGTATTTATGAAAAAGTTATATAGGTATGTTTTCATGAATGAATACAACTATGAAGTTTCCACCTGCCTGTAGAACACATTCCTAAAAATGTGAGCTCATGAAATAAGTGCTCAAATGCAGAGCAAACATCACATTTGAATGTTGACCTTTGCATCTAAAGCCATTAAAATGTTACAAGATAGATGTGTAGTTTAACTGTTTCAGCAGTTCATCTGAATTACAAGATTGAAATTCAGAATCTTCTTTTTTTTTTTTGGCAGGTTGAGGTGAAGAAAAAACTTTATAAGACTTTAAAGTGCCTGCAGCTATGCAACAGTTACATGGAAAATACAGACAACAAAACTCCAAGCAAAAGAAGTGTAAAGAACTGAGCTCATTTCAGACAGTAGCATAAGCTATTATTTGACTTGACATCTGATTTTTGTTGACTGTAATTTCCTTATGTGTTCTACTGGAAGCACTGATTTTTCTTAATACATTTGATTCCAGACACTCTAGCAATATTTGGCTCTGTTTCTCTCTCCACATCGTAAAGGGGCACTGAAAGATAATACCTCTCAGAGCATATTAATAAACTAGTCTCTCTAGTAAACAGAATTATATGTACATATTCTTGGATTTGCTCTAAACATTAAAAAGTTCGACTGTGCAGTTACATCAATGTGTTCTGGCTAACACAGCTGCATTTCTATGAAAATATTCTCTCTAATTTTGATTTGTGGATCAGGTACACTGTTTTCAAGTGTGATCTTTTTATCTTTAATTATAGAGCAGAAAAATAACTTTATGGAATAGATTTGAAAGAGCTAAAGAAACATAGAGCAATCAAATAATATGCTGTATTAGTAAAATATAGTTTTATATATTAAAAAGGTTGCAATTATGGAAAACAGAATTAATTCCAGTTAATTTCATATTGAAGTTTCAACAGTAACCTTTATTTGCTTACAACTCTGCTCTTCCTAAAACATGAATCACAAGCAAGCAGTGCATGAAAAGAATCTGATAATCCAGATACAAAGTACTGAGAACTGTGGTATCCCCTGATAGTGTCCTGCTGCTGAAGCCTTTTGCATCCTTGAATTCTTACTGCCCCAGAGAGTCTCCTTTCCCAATTAAAAGTCATGCTCCCAATTTCAGTATTTATCAGACTCTCCCATCTGTAGGCAAAACTAGAACCACAGCTTGGACTGGAATTTTTACACAAGGTTAAGCTGCAATCAAAAGGTGATGAAGAGAAGACCTCAAACATCTTTAAAAAGCAACTGCTGAGTGACCTTTGACCAGTCCCGAGCTATTAACAGACTGGGGAATTAAAGGCTGTTGAGGATATTAATGTACCCTAAATGACTGGAAATCAATTTCAGAAATATAGGAAGTCAATAATGAGAATGACACGTGCCACAAAACACAAAGGAATCAAAATATAGGAAGCTGTTCAAATACACACCCTCTGTAACAGCTCTAAGTGTAAGATCTGTGACATTCAGCCCTAGATCTTAAGTGAAAAAATTTCAACATTTCAGCAGAAGTTCATAATACAGTGTTTTTGTTCCCTTCATCATTCTATAAATATTTTGCAATAAAATGGTATGTTAAAATTTAAACTCAATATAATAATTGATAACATAGGTAAAGCACTGCAAGGTGTTGGAGCCATCCCAAAATTATAATTTCAGTTTCAGTATAGTCATGAATAAGAAGAACTTCACATAGACAAAACTATTAAACAATGACATAAAAGAACAAGCATACAATCTAGTTAAGGCACTAGTGAGAAAGATGACTTTCATTTTCAGCTATGGTAAAAAATACCTTTTTTCTTACAGAATTCTCTGAGACAGAACTGAGATTGCTCAGGCTTTGACTTATTTTGCTACTGATAGCATTCAAGATCAAAACTACCCAAGAAACAGATCAATTCATTTTTGCTAAAGTAACTTAGATGATTAACTTAAGATTTTATAAAATACATTCTATATCAAGATCATGTGCCCACGAGTTTCAGGCAAATGTACTGTAAGTGTCTGTTAGAAAAAAAAAAAGAAAGACTAAGTCATGTGCTTAAGAACTTCTAGAATAAAACAGCCGATATAATGTGCTTTTAAATATCATGACCTAATTATAAACTGAGCAAAAGGCATTAACTGTATCCTTGGTGACACACAGCAGAGGAAAAACTGAAGGATATTAAGTTTCAAATAACAGCTCAGGAGCATGTCAGGTGGCAGATATAACACAACCACTCTATTAACCCACCATCACCTAAGGAAAGTGGCATGGGAAGGAACCTGCTGTCCTCTCTAACTACCAGTCTGGTATTGTTAATCCTTAATCCTTCCAGGTTTACAAGACAAAGCAGTGTATTCTGCTATTTCCTGCTTCAGAGAAGAAATCTGTAAGACACAATCTGTGGAGCAGCACCTGTGTAAAGATTAGGTTTTGGTATAATGTCCCTGACTTTTATTTCTCTTCCCTTGTTCTAAATAATGCTTACCTTTCAAGGTGGCCTTTTTCAATACCTTCATTGCATAAAGCTGTCTAGCATCTGATCCTGAGATTTTTTTGACAAGGAAGACCTGCATTAAAAATTAGAAAGAATTCTTAGAATAAAAGCAAGTCAGATTAATGTATTTTGCTATGAAATTCAAGTAGTCATTATGATTTAAATGAAACTCTATTTGGCAGTTCTAGATTCTGCAAAGAAACTTCCTTTCAATTTTTTCCTATTCCTTTACTTCATAATCTAAAAGGTTCATTCAGGATACTCTGCCAAATTAATTTCAGTTTAATTTAAGTGATTTCAGTGAGTACAAAAAACAATTGATTCATAAGTTCATCCAAATTTAAAACACAAAAAATAGCTTTTTAAAATTAATCTCTAGTTTTATCATGTTGAAATTCATAGGGTGGCACAGCAAATGTGCTAATAAAATAATTTTCAGATATGACAATAAATATGTGAACAAGTTTTGATCCCTAAACCTACATAAATCAACAGATAACTAAATAAATTTTAAAAATATCTTAGTGTTGCATGTACCAGTAAAGAACAAACAGCCTCAATTAAAGCATGTTTCATTTCCTTCTTCAGTGTCATGGGATTTCTTGACTGGTATTGTTTTTAACACCCTTAATACAAAATTAATTCCAGTAGAGACAAATTTTAGATTTAGGAATGACAAAAAAAGACAAACCCCAACTGACACAGGTTTTCTGGACATGGACATGTATAGAGACATGTTGTGATACATGAAGTTAAACATGTTATATGAAACCAGTTTGATGACTGGTTTTGTGCCCAATTCTCACTTAGGTTACCATACCTCGCACTACTACCCAAAGACTACTACTTGATTATCATAAAGAGACCTTGAAAAGCATGCCAATTAACTTTTTAAAAACTAAATAGGAAACAGTAACATTCACAAATTATTAAAACAAAATTATTTATGGATTTTTAAAAATAGTAATAATTTTTGCATAATGGCTACGACAACTGAGGACAAGAATGACATTTCTGCAGAAATTTGAGTCAGCTAGAGAGCTTATGATTTTTATTTTTTTACAACTCACATTCCCCCCTTCTCCTTCTCATTAAAGTACTGAATTTAGTATTATCAATAAAAGTGATTGCTGAAATGATCATTTATTAGATTACTTTTCCTTGTCCTTGACTGATTTACTTCTTGTGATCTGAGGATTTCCAAATAAAAACTTGGTTATGATTCTGGATTAAATCAAACCTTTGGAACCAGGTTTCCTAGTGAATTCTTACTAGTATGAATACAAGATTTTATGGTTTCTAAGCATCTAGATTTCCAAACTTAACTGGAACAATATTGTGACTAACAGTAACTACCACCAAAAGAGAATTGGACCTATTTTTCCCATATCTAAGGTGGATTTTTTACATGTTAGAGCTTAACATCATAATTAGAACTGCAATTAAGGCTGGAAATGGATGTAAATGCTCTGCTGTCTTGCCTTACATATTCCGTTCAGTCTTGACAATCTGTCTTGCCATGTGAATTTAATTTTTTGCTTTCAAGTTGGATTTGTACAACTAAAAGTATAAAAAATTTATGCCTAGTGAGATCTCAGTACTCACAAAATGCTAGAAACATTGAGTCTTTAACAGATGTTCAGATAAATATCAAGGTACATTGCACTTTAACCAAATTATGACAGCTAATGAACATGACTGGGGAGTATCACATTTACTTCAGTAGCCATTATTGCCTAAAATTTGATCATTACAATTGCAAAATGCTACAAAAAACAGCTTTTGTACTGATAATGTCCTACCATTAGCAAGCAACAAGGAATATTTATCAAAAAACCTTTCAACCCTCACCCTCTCAAGTACAGAAGAGTAGTACAGAAGAATGACACTCCATTTTAACAGTAAATACCCAATTATTCCATATCATGCCACTTTTTCTATTGAACTTTGAAATCCACATATCATATTAATGTGAAAAAAAACTTACTGCTTTAAAAAGACCTGCCACAATTACAGTGTCTAGTTATTAGCACTAATTTAGAAAGCAGTTTTTGCTTGCAACATTGCCTTAATGCAAAACTGTGGCTGTTCTAAATACAACCAATATTCAATGCTATATTCCTGAATAATTGGCTCCACAAGAGTTCAGTTACCAACCTTTCCAAAGGATCCCTGTCCTAGTACTTTTAGAAGTTCAAACTGTGAGGGGTCTGCTTTCTCATGTCCTTCCTTTACATGGTGAGTTATTGCAATTTCTTTGATACTTCCTTCTTCCTGGCAGAGGAAAACAGAGGAATAAATTTAGATTAATGGTTTACAAATATTTACAAATTCACAATATGTTGAAAAATACCAGTGAACCCAAAGAACTAGATGATGCCAAATATAAGCAAAAAACCACTTAGCAATACTATTTGCATAATGAAGATAGACAGCACTAGTTGAGTAACAATGTAGCCTAAACTTTTACAGATGTACCAGGATCCAGACAATAATAGAGAAGACAGAGTTCAGCAGTTCCCAAGCTTTTTCTCTTGGATTCATTATTGGGGTCATATTTCTGTTTCAGATTCACAACCAACGAATGGAAACCAATCTTTTTAAAAATTTAGTCATCTTAAAGCATACCTAGAGTGCATCAAATGGACCAGATGTCTTTGGGAAGCCCTCCTTTTAACACTTGAATGAGGACCACTATGCTGCATCAATGCTAATGCTCACCTTTTAAAACAGTGTGAGACTCAAGACATTTCCACACAAAGGAACACTCTCCACCCTCACCTCAGCACCAGGCTCCACCTGCCACTGACAAAATTCTGTAGAAGAAAGTATTCTGCCTTTTTTCTCAAGGAGAGTCTATCCTATAAAAGCTGCCCAGTCTTCATCCTTTCCCCTTCTGTGAGAAACTGGTCACCAGAAATCTCTAGGCAGCAGTGAATTTGATCACCTTGTTCTCTGCACTTAACTCAGTATTTTCTGCACTGAATTTGAAAATCCCCTGAAAAGTGACACTCCTTGCCAAACAAGGAAAGAATA
Organism: Muscicapa striata striata; assembly: GCA_030060385.1. Lineage (NCBI taxonomy): Eukaryota > Metazoa > Chordata > Aves > Passeriformes > Muscicapidae > Muscicapa > Muscicapa striata. The sequence goes on from JAREIS010000031.1 coordinate 5,655,448, forward strand.
TCAGAACTCGCCAGCATCAAGTAAGTAAAAAAACCTGCATTCTTGTTAATGTCATGTGAAGATCTATCTAGGCATTGCATGTAATCCAATCTACTGTAAGTTAACACACAACTGAGTGTTAGTTAACATGAGAAAGCAATACAATATCTACAGTTTTCACTTCTTGTTTATTCTATTTCTGTTTCCTCTATGTGTTATAGTGAATAAAATAAATTAGAGAATACTTCTCACCTCCTTGGTGAGGAACTCAGACCTCACAGAATTGCAGACTGGTTGACATTGTAAGGGACTTCTGGAGATCATCTTGTCTAGCCCTAAACCCTCTGCTCAAGCAGGGCCACCCAGAGCCAGCTGCCCAGCACCTGAATATCTCCATGGATGGTGACAACCTCCTTGCGTAGCCTGTGCCAGGACTCAGCCAGTCAGGCAGTGAAAAAGTATTTCCTGATGTTCAGACAGAAGACTCCTGTATTTCCCTTTTTGCCCATTGCCTCTGGGCAGCACTGAAAAAAGCTCTTTGCACCCTCTCTTTAGGCCGGTCAAACCTCATTTCGCCATTGTGAATCCATGCTGAATAACACTAGCTACCATTTTGTTCCCCATGTATATGGAAATGCTTAGTTTCTCCATGATTTTCCTGAGGTTTAAGGCCTGGCTGACCAACTGTAGTTCCCTGGATCCTTCTTGCCTTTTCTGAAGATAGGAGTTGACATTTGCTTTCTTTCAGTCCTCACTCATCTCTCCTGTTCATCACGGTAATTAGAAAATAATCAAGGGTGGCCTCACAATGCCAGCTGCCAGGTCCCTCAGCACTCATGTGCATCCCATCAGGCCCACAGACTTAGGCACACTCTGCTTGCCTAAGTAGTCTCTAACCCATCCAGTGGCAGAACCTGAGAGAATGGCTTAAAGTTGTGTCAGAGAAGGTTTAGGTTGGATATGAGGAAAAGGTTCTTCACCCAGATGGTGGGTGGGCACTGGAACAGCTCCCCAAGGAAGTGCTCACAGCACCAAGCCTGACAGAGTTCAAGCAGCATTTGGACAATGCTCTTGGGCACATGGTATGACTCTTAGTGATGGTGCTGTGCAAGACCAGGAGGTGGACCTCAATGATCTTGATAAGTCCCTTCCACTTCAGGATATTCTATGATTTTCCTCTAAGAGTATGTTTTCCTTGCTCCAGTCTTTCCCTTCATCTATATGCACCAAAATGTCCACTAATTAGCTATAGTGATAGATTAGTAGAGGCAGAGTTCTAAAACTGTGTTTCTGAAGCACTAATTTGTAAGTTTTTCAAGCATTCTGCAAAATTTATGTTCATGAATTAGTGCTGAAAGTATCCTTTTGCATCTGAGCTCTTCAGTACTGTTTATAAATGCAAAGCAACTGTCCACCCAGGTCAACATGCTCCAACATACGCTTCTCCCAGACTGACAGTTCTTCTTCAAAATATTATTTTTTTTCAAAAGATTGTGAAGTGAAAACGAGCTGCACATAAGAAATCCTAAGAGTGGGTGTAAAAGTCTGTATATATTAAAAAACTCCAGCACATGACTTGGAATAATGCACAGAAGATGCTGGCAACTTTTAAAATCAGGGAGTGAAAAAAGATACTTCAATGTGAAGAATATTGTTTTAAGAATAGTTTTAGAATACCCAAAACAAATCCAATATGTCCTCTAGGTTTAGGCACCAGTTTCCATTTTAAGACAGCCAAAATTTTTCATGTGTGTGCACATAGGCATGCTCTGAGTATTCCACCTAATAACCTGAACTTCTCTGTCTTTTCAGGAGAAAATACTACCATCATTGACTCCCAGCTGAATCTTCACAGAGTCTGAAAGAAATATTGTTTCCTTTTAACTTGTCAAAGGAATTGCTGGTGGACATTTTTGGTTTTATCTTTTAAATTAGTATGTGATCAGTGGGATTACAAGTACTTAAACCACCCACTGAAACTTAGAGAATCCCAAGGGAGGAATAGAACAGCTCAGCAAAACACACTGCCAAGTACACATTACTTCAGATACTTTGATCCATTTCTGCTTAACTGTTTTATCTACTTGCTCCTGGCAATCCTGGGAAAGTCAGAAATGTGAAACAGAACATTCTCAAATCTTTTATCTACTGCCTTCAGAGATGCAAAGCAATCAGGTGGACATAGGAAGGACATGGAATTGTTGGAGCAAGTCGAGAGAAGGGCCATGAATTTAGTAAAAGGACTGGAGCACCTTCCCTATGAAGACAGGCTGAGAGAGTTTGGGCTGCTCAGCCTAGAGGAGAGAAGTTGCATGGAGACCCCATAGCAACCTTCCAGTATCTGATGGAAGCCAGAGGGGGATTCTTCATAAGAACTGACGGGACACGGAGTGAAGGGTACAAACTGAAAGAAGGAAAATTCGGTTAGGTATTAGAAAGAAATTCTTTACTGTGAGGATGGTGAGGTGCTGGAATAGGTTGCCCAGGGATGTTGTAGACACCCCAACCCTGGCAGTGTTCAAAGCCAGGCTGGATAAGGCCTTGAGCAACCTGATTTAGTGAGAAGTGGCCCTGCCCAGGGTAAGTGGGTTAGAATTAGCTGACCTTTATGGTCCTTTCCAACCCAAACCCTTCTATGATTCTATATTGCATTAAAAGCATTACAAAACTCAACAAGAATAAGAAAATAAGAAAATATATTAACTTGCTTTCTATACACAAACAAAAATTATTATTTTTGAATGCAATGCAATTATTATGCAACCAACTTTCCAGTGGTTATTTTGAGCACCCTCTAAAAAACAAAACAAACCCCAAATCACCACTTCACATTCCTGATACCAAGAGAATATTCCCAGACTTTGCATTTTCTCAGGGCTCAGTTACTCTTCAGTCCATAAAAGGCAGACCTAATAGGATTCTGTTTTAAACAAAAAGAAACTCAAATCATATCCAACTTTAGTTTGTTGGTAACACTTGCTTGGGAGCAAGATTTATGATGAGCGGTTGCCCACAAATTTGCAGTTTCCTTTTCTGACATAACTGATGAATGTTTGTTATTTTAACCTAAACAGTGTTCTGCAAATGCATTTAAAAATACAAAATCTAAGCCTTTTATAGAAACACAAATTATAGGCAGAGATAATCAAGCCTCACTATCTACCTAAATTAATATACAAGTTTTACACACTGTAGAAAGAGATCTCTATTCTCAACTAACTACACTAATTACATGAGATGATAGATGTCATCTTGTAGTAAACTGGAAGAGAAGCCAGCCACTCCATCTGGTACTGAATTGTTTGATCATTCCCTGGTACTTGGCAAAAACATTTGTCCCATGTGATGAACTGAAAATAAATGAGAAGCTGGAATGCTTGGGTCCTCCTCCCCTTTCTTCCATCCCTTGACAACTTTCCCTCAAGTACAGACAGTCAACTCACCAGCTGCACTTCCTTCCAGTAACAGTTCTATCCTACTGCCTACATTTTATTTCTGTTATTTATAAGATTGGAAAGCTCCCTTTTCTCAAGCATTATACTGCAGCAGGGACTAAACAAAGTCTCAAGACACAATTTCCTCTTCTAGGCACATATTTCTCTCAAGGCCTTCTTCACACTGCCTCAGAAAGCCATTTTAATAAAACCCCAAAACAACCATGTGAGTCGACTTTTAAGTTGTTGCTACTGGCTTCCACTAGAGTGAAACTTAATACAGAATACAAGGAAACAATCAGAAGGTAACATTACTCTGAGTTTCCTTAACAATATAACAGCATTAAATCAACACTGGCCTAGAAGGGAAGTGAGTGACAAACAAGTTCAGGTATGACTTTAAAATACCATATTCCAGAATAATTTCCTGTACAGATATAGTCTGTAAGCCAGAACTATTCTGGGCAGTACCTCAGTATAAGTAAGCTCATAGTAATATACCTCACAATATATGTCTATGCACAGGAACACACACATACACATAGGAAAGAACACCAAATGGACCATATGGCACAGACAAATAAAATCTGAATGGAAAACTTTATAGAAAAAAAGGGGATTCTGCAATACCAAGGGCAACTCATTTTTATCTTAAGTAATCAGCTGCAAATTGGAATAGGAAACATTTCCATGTTTCCATGCCAGTAAAACAAGAAAAGGACAGACATCTTCTAGGGAAGGAGTGAAAAACTATTTAATCATTCTCAGGCTAATAATCATATAATTATGAGCTATATAGGTTATAATAATAATCATTATTACAAAAATAATAGCCTAATCATGTTGCTGGGGAAAAAATATCAATATTTTAGGTACTTAATGAACATTAAACACTCATTTTGCTTCTAGCAATTGAATTTATGTGAATTTCCTTTACCTTCACTTTTTAATTCAAGAGTAAATTAACTCTGCTGCAACATGAAATATGTGTATTTCTGAGATCTTATTACAGGAACAACTAATAGATAACGCATTAAAAGGAAACCAGACTTCGAACCCTAAAGGAAGTAGAAACAGGGTCTTGCTAAGTACATATTTCTCAGTAGTAATGAAAAAGCCCAGAAAAGCAAGAGAAAAACACGAGTTTATCTATACATAGACTCTTCATAATTTACCCTTCAGAATTCTGAATTTTCAGTAGGAGATCCAAAACTGCTCTGTGTAAAGAAGTGGCCAATACAGAGCTGGATGACATAAGTTCATTGGTGCAGAACAAGATGTGTGTTATCTGCAGACCTTTTTCTGAGCAGTATGTTCCAGGGACAGCTGAAAAGCTGGCTCAGGACAACTAAACTGGGCTCTGAACTGGTATTTAGGAGAACTACCAGTAAAATCCACAGTACCATTGCAGCACTCATTAGAGCACCTCAAAAAATGGAAGCATTTTTAGTTTACAAATTTTATGTAAAAAGGACAGAGAAACAATCAATTAAAGATGAAAATAATTTAAAAATATATCAAGGTATGCTGCAATATTGGCAAAATAATTCACAAGGAAATACTCTGAATCATCTAAGTAGACAGCACAGGATCAGATCTATGCTCTGACCCACAGCAGGAAGAGGAAAACCATCCAGAATAAGGAATATTAGCACATCCAAACACCATAGGAGTTTCGCTGCATCTAAAATTCTCAGCTTCAGCTTCCTGAAAAAAATGCATGAGCAAAGTGTGAACATGCATGACGACAAGTGCTTGGCAAAGAAATTTCAAAATACTAGGACAGAAATAGGAGATTCAGCAAGAATTTACTCTCAAAGAGGTGTAAGAACTAGATGTGAATTAACTTAAACAGAACATCAAAGAATAAACTGCTATGTTACATATGGAATGCGTACTTAGGAAAGGTATTTCTGGAACACATATTTCTTCTTTTCCAGATACTCAAAATTATGGGAGTATGAACAGAAATATTTCAAACACTTAAATCTTCATGACAGCATAGTTTAGCTAAGTTACTAAAAGAATAATTAGTTCATTAGCTTCACAATGAGTGACAAAGACTTGAATATATATTTTTAAATATACTGAAAGTGTAAATTAAAATTATTATACGCATAAATTACTCCAAAGGAAAAAAGCAGTAGCTGCCTAAAAAAAGTAAAGTTTTAGTACAAAAATAATAATGAACCAGTGTATTTAAATTGCTCCTACACACAGATGACATTTAAGGGGTGTAAAGTCATGAAATGACATAGAATTGGAAAAGTAAGGAAAAAGGAAAGTACAGGGAAACATTTACAGCTTAAGACATTCAAACATTAAAGTCAATAGAATGTGACTCTAAAAGTACACTGGACCCATCCTGAACAGAAAGACTGTACAGTCTCTGCTGTCAGCTTCAGTGAAATTAACTAAACAGAAAGTTGACCAAAAGCAAGATACCCAAAAACTAAGATTCCTAACAAAGATAAGCATGCAAGCAAGATTGGGAGTTGGAAGGGTCCAGGAAGATTTTATTTGATTATAATAGTGTGGGATTTAAAAAAAAGTCAAATTAAAAAAAAAAAAATCTTTCTGATTAACTATGCAGAGAATAACAAAAAACTGGACAAGTTTAATTTTTTTATCATACCAAGAGCAAAGAGATAGATACGTGTTGTACATACCACCAGTACCTATAGATGAATGCTTTTTGAAAGAACATTCTATTTATTTTTAACATGTTGAAACATTTCAAAAGGATTTGCATTAATTTTTGGATTACTCGGAGGCCCATTATTGTGGAAAGTGGATGTTCTTACTTGATGACAAAAAAGGAGTAATAGCAGCTAAAGGATAAACAAAATAAATGACTCCTACACCATACCCGAGTTCCATTTGGAACAAATTCAGAACCAGATTTCTGAGAAAGTTCTCTTTATAAAAGGTTGATTTAGAAAATCCCTGAAGTCATTATTGCATGAGACATGTGCTGAATAGCTACCCTATCTTGAGTCCTTTGCATCAGGAAGGGGATATTGAAGATAACACACAACATCCGCATGCTGTTACAAGGGACTCAAAAGAACTGAGTGCAAAACAAGCTTAGCTGCATGTTCACTTTCCCATGACATGAACATTACCCAGATGAAGGTGAAAACCTCCTCAGAAGTGCAGTGAATTTCAGCTAGCAGATGACTAAATATTGATAAAAAAATTCCCCTCTGCACATTTGTTGGTATACAAAATATAGCAAGAAATAGAACACCAAACCTGTAACATCAGAATAAAATGTTTCATGGCTGAAGAAAGCAAAAGGCCACATACCAATCCCTTCTGCATCTAACAGAGATGGAAGTTAAGAAATAAATGACATAAAAAAGAAACAAGGACAAATCATTAACCTCACACTTCTTTTAAATAAAACCTCTGAATTTTACAACACAATTTCTGGACAGAAAAAAACCCCTGTAGTATCTTTGCTTTTAGAACTGAGAAAAAACTTGACCCTCAGTAGGACTTTTAAATAAACTGCCATTTTCCAATAGAAGTACACATGACTAGGACAGATGTGGCTATACATATTTGTAGGAGGGAAATCTGACACATGCAACAAACTCCTTGGATGGGTCCAGTAATCATAAAAGTTCTTCCTGGATATCAAACATTGTTGATATTCTGACCAAAAACTGTAAAAACTATGTTAAGACTTTGACTTAACGTAAACATTAGAAAAGAAGTTTAACAAATATTAATTTCAATAAATAATTAAAACCTTTATAATAACTAAACCATTTTAGGCAACTGCTGGAGAAATTAATTTAAATACTGATAATCCTGGTTCCAGCATTACCCAGGTTTCACCAAGTAATTCTGTACTGGTATTAACAGAGTAAAGAAGGTACAAACCAGAACCATCATTGACACATAGTTACTTACAGACATAAGTCTTAGTTATGACTTACTTTGCTCCTTAAGAATTTTTTCAGATTTTTCACTGTAAAGTGATTTTCCAGCTCCTGTTCTTACAAAGTCTTCCTTGAAGTTTTTATTTTTACTACTTCATTGTTCATGTTATGATGGAAGCCTCTGCATCACTGATTTATGCTGCACATAGAGCAATACCCCCACGCTTCCAGCCACAATCCTCCTGCCTCGACCTGCAGTGGCCACAGCTGCTGGGGGAGCAACCATGGGGCTGTGTTTAGTGGTGCTGAGAGTCCTTCCAAGAGTCACTGCCTGACAAAGTCCAGTCACTCCCCCAAACTGTGCAAGACGTTTTTCTTAATGCACCATTTAGCATGTAACTGTGCCAATATTGTGACTTTAATATTTATTTTAAACAGACCCTATTAATACATGTAAAAATGTTGGTGTGATCCCATCAGAAACTCTTTAGGGAACTATTTAATGAGTATTTTCTGTTTAAAATCACATTATTACAGTACTTTTTGTATCTATTTTACATGGGGATAATCTACACATGAGAAACAGCCAGAATCACCATTAGGAAAGACCACAATTCTGAAACCTCAACCTCTATAGTCAGGAATCAGAATAGGAGGAAAAAAAAAATTCCTTTCGATTGCTTTAATCATAACAAAGCCAAAACTGTAAGTCAAAACCATACTGCCCATATTGGTGAACACCTCCCTCAAACATCAGCCATTTTTCAAGATAGGACCTAAATCAGTGTATCAAACCTAAAATCAGTGTATGCCGTTGACCATACAATTTTCAAAAAAGCAAATCCAATGAATAAAGAGCTAATTGAAATCTTATTTTCCTCTTGAAAAATGTAGTAAAGATACTGCTTTTATAATTTCTCATTTGTTAGTATTGATTATGTAGCAACATAGATTTTTCCATTTTCTTTACAGAAGTAGCAGCTTTGTTTTCACCCCTCAATCCCTTTTTAGGAGTGTTTTGCTTTCTTTAGACAAATGCACTTTCCTGAAGCACATGTACATTCAGTAAAAGCAAAGATAAGGTTGCAACTTACTTAACACTGCTCCAACCATGGTTATAGATTGTTTTTTATTACTATGTTACCCTTACTGTTCTGCTAGGAACTCTGCTGGACATGGCTGCATTTGGCAAAATATTTGTCTGTCACAAGCATCATAATGTTGATCCCCATAATCAAATAAAACGTTTCTGAAGTATTGACTATGATATTAAACCTTGGTACTGAAGTTACATAGAGCAGTTATGTCCTGTAAGGACAGTAAGCTTATTGGATATCAAGTGATTTTAAAAGGATGACTCAATGTTGGCACAGTTCCACAGCTCATATACTCAATTTCCTTTTCCTCCCCTCCCTTGAGTCAGGAAGTCTCCTAGATGCATTTTTACTTTCCCAATTTGTTATGAACATAGGATGAATTTTCAGCATTATCTGCAGAAATGAAAGCCTCCTTTTAAGCTATATTTTTTGAAGTAATAAAGAGTCAACAAACTCGAAACCAATTACTTTTACCTCTAGTATTAGAGCTTATAGAAATCTTCATTAAGGTAAAAATGGGAGTTAAAAATGTGAAGAGTGCACCAGTCTAGGCATTTTTAAATATCTTAGACATATTTTATATACATTCATACATTCTATACCTTTTATACTTCTACCTTCAAATTCAAAACTACCTTAAAAATAAAACTCACAGCCCAACAAGTACTTCACAATCTCCCATTTCTTTGGTAAGCAGTGTTAGTGAGCTAAATCATGGACCAAAATCCATTCCTTATAACTGCGACTAATATTCAGTTTGAGTCACTTAATATAACTAACCACTACTTATATGCTCATACACAATTTTTCTAAAAAGCAGAATAAAAATCCTGCTTCTGAAGTAGCAATTATTCCAATTCAACGAAATGCAAAGTAGTACCATGCATAAAATTAAGTCAAGCTGATCTAAGGATATTCTGTGTATGTTGTTTGTTTTACACTACTATCAAAGAAAATTGGACATCTGAAGTTAGAAAGACATGCTGTCACAATTTATAACTTTATTTCTCTTTAAAAAACTTACAATTTCAACTAGCATCAAATCACTTGCTGCAGACAACATCTATTGTTTTACCTGGTAGAAAATAAGATTTCCTAAAAGAAAATTCCATTTGTGAATGTTTAGTTTCAGGGTCTAGTTGTTTTTTTGTTTTTGTTTTCTTTTCTTTCTATTTTTTTTTTGTTTGTTTGTTTGTATGTTTTTTTAATTCTTAAATTGTTAAATCTCTCAAGAAAAACAATTTGTAGAGATAACAAATAAAAAATTGTATTTATGTATTTATTCCTTACTCTCTTTCCACTCTTTTTCATTTCTGGCTTTTTCTGCAACAACTTTAAGATCTAGAAGGATGCCTATGCCTGTATTTGTTCCACATAGGCAACTCAAAGAATGAAGACTGCAGACCTGCTTACTGAGACAGAATTCCTCCCATTCTTTTGGTTGTACAGATGAAGAAAGATAGGAGTTTGAAGAATGAATCCTGTCCCAGAGAAACAAGCCAGAGGAGAGGTAAGGATAAATGGCCCTATGGATAATTGTGGTTCACAGGCTGGGACTTTAATTCTGAATTATATGAAAATATAAAAGGACAGGACAGAAGTAGGACACTACTCCTTCCTTCCCAAAGGAACTGTGAGCAACAGGTTGTTTGGCAGGTAAGCTGAGGAATTCCTGTAAGCATTTAAAAAGCCTAGTGCCACCAAAAGCAATTTTGCAATGCAGTTCTCTTTTGATCAAACAGCACAAAATTATCTCATGAACTGAAATGTGCTCGTCAGCATTGGAAAAAAATACTCATTGGGTGGAACTTTCACTTCCCAGTAACTCTGATATAAGTTTTTCTCCTACTTTGTAACCACTAACATTTCAGAGAATTGCAATTTAAAATACTAACTAACTAAAAGTTAAAAATCCCCAAACTATTTGAAATGAAAAATAATCCCTGAGCATATTCAGCACAAATCTAGGAAAGCTACAAATTCTGTTTTATTACCATAATTTCCTAAGCATATACTGAAATCTATATGGGTTGGAAAACTTTAGTTTGGTCTGCAATAGCTATCATTTTAAAATCAATAGAATGTTGAAGACAATCTAACCAGGCTGCTGTAAGTAGATAAAACAATGTCATTTTTTGACCAAATCCCTGAGGAATGCCTTTCATGATATCTGTGGAAAAGGACTATAATTCAGGACTATGAGTTGATAAATATTTATTTTATGAGGTTTACATCAAAAGACCCCTCAATATTAATACAACCTATGTTCTATAGTTTTACATTCATGTCTTGTTCTGGTGTTTCACTTATGGCAAGAAAATTCCATTTCATTTTTTAATACGCACTGCAAAACTTAATGCAAATTGTTTAAACTAGTACATGGGCTAGTCAGTGTCTACTGCTTTTACAAGTTAATAGACCTTCACTTAAGATGTTAAGCCATTACACAGCAATGTCATGGGGTTTGGGGTTTTTTACCCCCTCACTGAAAAGTATTTGCAGACTTACAGAAGGATAAACGCAAAAACTGATTTGATTTCCAATGAAAATGTTTTGTTCCATTGAACATTTACATGCAACATTAAATAGTTCTGAAACAGTGCTTGGGATGACACAATACTCCACCAGTAATTTTTCTCAACTTAAACCAAACTTTTTAACACTTAAATATATGCCTAACAAGAAAAATCATACAAATTAAACATTTGCCATGACTAAATTATTTTCTAAATTTGAAATAAGCCTAACACTGTTATGCAAGCACCACTACTCTTCATACAATTTCAAAAGTAAATTTAAGATATTAATAAGCTTGATTTATTTTAACTATCATTACACAGAGCCATATGTTACAGTTTAAAGTACTATATGAAGATATAACCACTAAGTATTAAAAATACAAAAGTTTTTAATAAAACTTGACTCTCTGTGAGAAAACATATAGCTAAGCTCACATTTAACACTCCCCACCTCCCCCTGAAATATAAGTTTTACATTATTTACATACAGGTAACAATTTCCTAGTTAGACTAAATTATCAGGAGGTTATCTTTGAAACATACCACAGACTTTTTTTTTTTTAAGGAAATAAGAACTTTGTATCCAAACAAAGTTGATCCCAAAGCAGTGAAAGACTAAAACTGCTCTGAAATTAGAAGTTAAATTAAAGTAAAACTTCCCCCTTTCCCCCTTATTCCCTTAAATAAGAAACTAAGCTCACCCGAACAGAGCGAACACGCAGAGCCAGAAACTTAAACATGACTAAGAAACCATGATGTTTGGATTTTCTGACTGAGTGATCGTCAGTCCAGCAGGGAAGACCAACCCTGGCGTTTTTGCTGTGACCAGCTGTTCCGGCAATTAGAAAATTTCCTGTCAGGCAAGTCAGACACAGCTGGGGGGGGTGGGGAGAGGGAAGGAGGGAAAAAAAGGTCAAAAAAAAAAAGAGAAAGGCATTAAAAAAAAAGACACTGATTTCACACACACATACACACAGAGCAGAGATAAAGAAGAACTGGGCAGCAGAGGTACTCATGTTGCTGATACTTCTAGAGATCAGCACAGGAAACTTAAGCAGATTGCCTGATAGCAACAGGCTGCTGCAGATGTTACTGATTCCTGGTTCCCAGAAACGAACAAAAGAGACCAGCATCTCTTTCAGAAATCACGCTACTACGCAACATTTCACTGACTAAGCACAATAGCAAGTATTTTAAGTTCTATAGATAATAATGGTATTTTCATGAATTTAACTTTACAAAATATTTTAAGATCTTACATATCACTGTCGTATAGACTTCAGGGCAGAGAATGCCTAAAGATTGTTTTTATTTACTAGAGTTTAGTTAGAGGACCAAAATAACCGCGTGTCTAGTCCTTTGAAATCCTGCACATAGAAAATGCTACACAGATGTTCTAGGCCAAGGCAAACTGCAGAAATATTTAAATTGGATTGCCCAGCTCAGTTGTCTGACTTATGCACCAATATTGTATTGCTCTGTAGAGAGTGAACTTCTTGAAGTAAAAAAGATCCCTAAGATTTCTTTCAATGTTTAAAAAGCCCCAAACACTTCAAATGTTCTAGGAATTAGAATTCAATCTAGTTACTTCGAAGAGTAAGAGTTGTTTTTGATTTGATTTCTCTAGATTTAGTATGGCAACTATTTTCCTGAATATTGACACTTTTTAGCTTTTTGATACTTGTTAAAACAATTAATTCCAAAGTACATGCTCCTTCAGTGGAACAAGACTGTTTTTCAAGTAATAAATAAACAAAGGCAAGTAAAAACCTTTAGTCAAAGGCATATATACAAGTATTCAGCTGTAAACATATCCAGGTGATTCCGTTTAGTGGCTAGGCATCAAAGGAAACATACAGCAAAATACTGTAGTCCTGCTTGTTTGAAAACAAACCCACCCTGCAGACAGCTTCCCTTGACTGGGTTCTAACAAATATCTGGATTACTATGTTTTTTGTTATATTTTAATTCCTCTTCAGAAGACAAAGACAGTAATTTAAGTGAGAGAACACATTGCTGCTATCTCTATCCCACATCCTGGCACCTTACAGTATCAGTTTCTAGGTTTTCCTTTAAACTGGGATTACACATCACCCCAGTGTGAGCCAAGATCGTCCAGTCAAAATGCAGAGGTGAAATAAAGACCTGACTTTACCCATATCCTAGAGGCAAAATTGTCCCCTTTTAGTGCTCTCATGTACTCCTCTGAATCTTTGTGTCACATCTTCAGGGATGATCTTTCAAATTCTGTGTACCAAATATATATAATTATTATTATAATAAACACAGGCCTTCAGGATGTGCTACTACACAAAGGAGGACTTTGTGACTCAATCGAGGGCTCAGAAGTCCTCAATCCCAATGTGCTTTTTACAGTCCAGTGTGGTACAGCCTTTTTGGAAGAAGAAATCTTTCCTACAACAGCAGTAACACAGCATGAAGAATTATTAAGTATTAGTTGAACAAAACTTCTTGAACACAAGGAGCTTACTGCAACACAAGGATTTCAAATATTCCATAAATAGCATAAAAATTACTTGACGCTATCCTTTCTTCAATTGTTTCAAACTTGCAGCTACTTCCTCCTTCACAACTGAAACATCTCAAGAATTTAATTTTGCAGTTTAACAGCAATATAGTTATTTGCACTTGGAAAACTTAAAAGAAATTTAAATAAATAAACGGGAGACCATTCAAGCTCTCTGCATTTACCTTGTCAAGAATAGATGCAATTACACTAAAAGCAGAGTGACGAGGAATCTTCAAGTCACTAAATTAAACCCTGTGGTACCAAAAAGAGCTAAAGGCAGGAAATGGAGAGTAAATGGTAAGAGCTGCTCTAACTACAACACTTCTTAAAGGTGAAAAGATACTGTGGGTAAATAATAATTTTCTTATCTTTTGGTTTTAAAGCTAAGAGCATATTTTTCTGCAGATATGCTAAGAGTGACAGGAATAAGGCATTTCAACTGAAACATTTGTACAATTACTGACTACTGCAACCTTTTATGTGACCTCCCAGAGAAGTACAAAGCACAGTGCTCAGGGGTCAGTGGGGTTACTTCACAACAATAGCTCTCCTATAATCGGCATGAGTCGGGCAGGTGGAAGAAATTTCTTGTGTTCTGGGAGAACACAGCCTGCATGGTTCCCAAAGAGCACCAGCAGCCAACCAGAAACATTAAGATATAAGCTACACAATTCACTTCAAGAATCTCTCAGAAGAGAGCTTGCCCTTTTAAATATTCCTTCGTATATGAAGGAGACAGGTTAGAGGGCAGCAGTCCCCAACAGGGAAGTCTATGATAAAAATAACAAATTGCTCCAGCAAGTTGCTTCCCCACCTTAAAATCTTTGATAAGGATTTGTATTATACTTGTTTATCAGGAGACATGACTGTCTCCAAAACAAAGGGAATGTGGTATGCCTGTCAGTCACAGTTCTGTCAACTGCAGAACTCCACTTGCACAATGCATTTCCTTCTCCTTCAGTACAGAAATATAAAGTCAATTGATCTCCCATCTTCCCCTCCTCATTGTTTAAATTAGATGATCTAGGTTTGCAAAAATTAGGAGAAATGCTGTCTAGACTTTCAAGAGAACAGAGCTCACAGACACTACAGAGAGCAGGAGAATTGAAAAATGCCAAGGAACTCTTGAAGCAATACAGAACATTGGGGAAACCATGAATTTTACTGAATGCTGAAACATTTAATCTAAGTGGAATCCATCAGGTAAACTGACAACCTCCTATACCTTCAGTTTGAGAAGTGTAACAAAGCAAATTAAGTCTTTACAGTGCTAGAAAAGCAAGGCTCTGTAGTATGGATTGCTTTCAGTTACTTACAAAAAACAAAGAAGCAGCACACATAGGGAATGAAAAGCCCTTGTTCGACAAAGGTCAACAGTTGAGGGACAGAGAGCTAATTTTTTTTGAGTTTTCAGAAGCTAAATAATATACTTTTCTTCATAAGAAATACATTTGTATAGGCAAAGCAGCAATATTCTACTAAACAGGGGGTGTGGCAGCTTCCATCTGTCAGTTTACAGGCTTTCTGGGGCTACCATCTGTTTTCTCTCTGTATAACAAGTAAGCAGCTTGACTTTGAGCACTGCTTACACTCTCAAATAATTCAAATTTTCTGACCAAGATCCAGAAAGTACTCTACACATAAGACACCAAATGCAAAATAAGTCACTCAGAAAATCCAGTACAACACATCAAAGACAGTTTTGCTGTAACCTTTCCTCAACTCCTAATGACACCTTGGGGGAAAAACATATCCCAAGGCTTGCCTTCTTTATATATTAGTTTGTTATCTAAGACCAAATGGTCCGCACTGTTTACAAGGATGCTGTAACTTCTTTCTTACATGAGGACCTGCAAGGTCATTCTCAGAGAGGTAAGATGCACCATGTCACTAAGTTGCTAACAAAATTCATCCGAGTTTCAGCAGAGTAGGGTGCTTTGGAAGATAATGAATTTCCAATTACATCATGTTAGACAGGAAAAAAAAGCATTCTGCCTTTTACAAAGCACAACCTGGTCATTATGAAGGAAATGACTGGATTTAATTTTTACAGATGTAAATAGTCTGCCTAAAAAAAGCTTATTTGTTCAAGAATCAAGTTATTTGATTGCAAAATAGAATTAAATACGAGTCCCTATATCTAAGCACATTTAGTAGAATACACTAAAAGGAATGTAAGAATTACAGAGTACTTTAAAGTATAAGTTTAGTATTTGTAACCCAAGCTTTTACAAGTAGCTACACAAGTAGCTGTTTCAGCTAAAATTAAGTATCAGTCTGTAAATAATGAGAAATCCAAAACTTGGATAATGGACTATAAACACTTGTGAATCCAAACGTTTTCCTAATGTTTAAGAAATTAAAGCTATGTCTTAAAGCCTCTACCACGGAGCCAAGAATTTTAATAAAATAACTGACAAAAATGCACACACAGAAAATTGAAGTGTGAAGGTTGCATCAGCAAAAGTAAAATACATCAAAATAATAATCAGAAATGCCTTCAATGTCATGTTAACAAACATGACTGTTCTTAAACATAGAAACTGTTACTGATCACCTGAGAAGGAATATCCAACAGAAGTTTAGAGCAGTCCTGAAATGGTGCTTCAGCTTGCCAAAAGGCAAACAAAAGTTTCTGAAACATTGAGTTCTCACTAGTACAGAATGTTAGAAACTGAAGTAAAACTAAAATTCAGTTAAAGTCTCTCTGAAATGTTTTAAAACCTAAAAATCCAAATAAAAATTAGTTATGCTTTTTCCCTGAATTTTCCTGAATAACGTTCTTATCCTA
Source organism: Muscicapa striata striata (assembly GCA_030060385.1). Lineage (NCBI taxonomy): Eukaryota > Metazoa > Chordata > Aves > Passeriformes > Muscicapidae > Muscicapa > Muscicapa striata. The sequence goes on from JAREIS010000031.1 coordinate 5,671,688, forward strand.
CATTATTTTCATAGATGAAGACATAAAAAAGATTACCCTAGATTACTCTGTATTTAGTATTACTGCTTAAGTGTTGGGGGCTGTTTTGCCCATGGCTGTAGCTGGTGAATGATCCCCCTCTCCTTTATCTTGACATCCCCACTCCAGTGCTTTATAGTTTTAGTGTAAATTGTATGTATATATGCATGTAAAATAAAGAATCTCAGCACTGATCAATCAAATTCAATACTTCAACAAAGAGACTGTATTGTCCACATGCTTCAGATTATTTTTCCAACATATCCTGAATCACACTTTTCCTACAAACTCTTTTAATAAAAAACACTGATTGGAAAGACAATGAGCTTAATTTTCAATTCTCCTGACTGCAAAGAGATACATTATTTAAATTCTACCAGGAAAAAATAAATGAGAAAGACATTTAAACTACTGACTTCTCTTTGCAAGCATTTCTTACTCTACCTTTTGAGTACCCACTGACTAGTTATTGTCACCTTAGTTACATATTTTTAGTAAGAGAATGGCAGCTACTGAGGTTTAATTTTTTTATCACCCAGTCAGCATATTTCAATACAATTTGTTTTCTTTTAGTTTTAATTCTATGTATGCTTTAATTCTGCTTGTTTAAAAATGAAGTCAAAGCAAGAAGTCAAGGGCAGTAATACGACCCACCACCTGCATTGAAGAGAGGTTCATTGCAGGTTTGACCCTGAATTGGTTCCACTTGGCCTGCATTGGACAAAAAAAAAAACCTTTAGTCCCTGCAGGTTACCAAAAAGAAATTTTCCTGCAACTTGCAAATGAAAACTTCACTTCTAGTGAAAAGAAAGCTCCTTACAAATTCTTGGAACCTAATATTTTTTCATATGTTTAATAATTAGGCTTAAACTAGTGGAATGCAATGGTAATACATCAGTTGTAGCAAGTGTTTCATCAGCTACATAGAATCCAGATAATGGAACATAAAGAACACAGCACAAATATGAAATGCTCTTCACATACACACAAAATGGGAAGCCACCTGTTAGACTAGCTGCAGTTTCTGGTTAGCTTTAATAGCAATAAAGCATGCAGCATGATTGCAATAGCTCAAAACAATTAATTTGCTCAGTTAATTTACTCAATCTCTATGGACACAGAGGTACAAAAAGCAATGGCAGACAGCACAAGAGTGAGAAAGGTAGCAAATAAAAGGCTTTAAATAGATTCCCTTTTCAGTAATGCTCCTTTTAAGTTTTCACATAAGGTTAAGCTTCAGCCAGCTGTTCTTACATTTATTTCCTGCTGGTCCCAGGTCATTTATGAGATAGAGATAAAAAATGTTGGCAACAAGCTATAAAGTCAGATACAATCAGCAAACTTGCTGCAATAAAACCAGAGTACTGAATGAGTCCCCTTTCAAAAGAAGCAAGACTTTGAACCACACAGCATCTTGGACTCCTTAGAAATGGGTATCTTTATAGCTCCTGCTTTTCCTAAAACAATGAGCAAATTTGAACCACAGCCATGTAACTCAGGCTCTCCTGTTAATTAACTTTACTTTTGACCAAAAGAACATGGATATAATGAAACAATTTATCTTTTGATACACAGAATACTAGAGAGAGTTCCTATGTACATAGAACTGTGTTAAATTTTAATATTTATTTTAAGTTTCCTATCTCGTTTGCATTATCAGCATTCTATCCAACTACTTAAGACAGCAAAGGATGCAGATTTCAAGCTTGCACTTTCTACCTCCACAGAAGCATGGCAACTTTCTATCCTGAACTTGCATATTTCACACACCTACCAAAGTATTTTGTCGTCTTACCTGATTTGCTAGTACACCCTAGACATTCTACTGTCCTCAGTTACATCTGAGAAATTTCATCAATTGTTAGCAACTATGTAAGTGCCCCAAGTCCATTTAAGTGCAAAGTCAAACAGAACAACTTAAGAGTTTCAGTGGTCATTTAAAATTGTCTCTATCTTGCACCAAAACAGATTATGCAGCACTGACAGAATCTCATATCCCAGCTCAAGTAATATTTTATCAACTGACAGCATTGATTAACTTCCAGCTAATACAGCTGCTCAGTCAATTATAATGTCTTGTTTAAAAACCCCTAGATAATTTACACCACAATTATACTCACCACAGCCTAGAAATAAATGCAAAGTATACTCCTAAAATACTGGTCTGACACATGAAAAAACTAAAACAATTGCTCAAGCATGACAGAAAGACTAGAGAAATGTTTTAACTTTTTGATGGTCATACTGTATTAAAATCAGTTGCTCATCAAAAACACAGCAGTTTGGAAATTTCCAAAGGAAATACACGGAAATATTTGAAAGCATCCTGTAATTATCAAATATTGAAAGAAAAGTTAATTTTGAGGGATGAACCTCAGCTGGCTGCCAGACACCCACCCAGCCCCTTTCTCAATCCCCGCTCTTCAGCAGGACATGTAGAAGAAAAGCTCATGCACTCAAGAACAGAGACAGCACACACCAGTTACCACCATGGGCCAAAGAGTATCAATTTAGGGAAAATTTATTTCACCTGTTGCCAGGAAGTGAGAAACAAAGCTGAAACTAAAACCTTTTTCTCCACCCTCCTCTTCTTCTCAGGCTGATACCATTCTTCTACCTCCTCCCTGTCAAGCAGCAGAGGTGGAATAGGAATTGCAGTCAGTTGTTAACACTGTTTCTGCTACTTCCTTAGTTTTCCCCTGCTCCAGCACATATCCTTCCCACAAAATTTTGTTCTTCAAGAATAGACTGCTCCAATCTAAATTCCCCATGAGAAAACCTGCTCCTCTGTGGGCTTCTCTCCACTGGCTGCAGTTCCTACCACCAGCCTCCACCAGAATGGGCTCTTCACAGGCTGAAGCTCTCTTCAGGGCACATCTACTTGCTCCAGTGTGGAGCTGTCCACAGCCTACAGGGGGGAGATCTTCTCCACTGTAATCCTGCAACAGGCTTCAGGGGACAGCTTGCCTCACCACAGTCTCCTCTGGGGCTGCAGGGGAATCTCTGCTCTGGCACACAAAGCACCTCCTTGTCCCTCCTTCTTCACTCATCTTGGTGTCTTGCAGGGCTGTTTCTCTCACACTTTTTTTACTCCTTACCCTCACAGATGCAACCCAGCAATTTTTACCATAAACATGCAATCACAGATGTCCACCCACATGGTTGATGGGCCTAGCTTTGGCCAGTGCTGGGCACATTTTAGAGCTGGTTGAACCTGACTCTGTCCTACATGGTGGTGCAAACTGCCTGACCCCCCTTTTCACAGAGATCAACCCTCTCCATCAAAACCTTGCCTTGTAAACCAAATACAACAGTTAAGTTACAGACTCAAAACAAGGAAATAATCAAGCAATGGTATAAGTCAAAATAAATTAACAAAACAAAACTGAACCCTTCCATAAAGATATGTTCTAGTTTACACAAGAATCCAAGTAAGTGTTGTAATCTATATTATGCACAATATTAGAACAAACCAAATCCTAGCATTGCCTTCTAAACCCACAATTACTGTTCTTTCCTTACTGTTAACACTGCACTACTCCAATCACCTGTCAGCAGCTGCCTCATTTCTTCATCTTGTGGTACAGACAGCAGAGCCTTAATATCTCATTGCAACAAGAAAACTGAGCTCAGTGTCTTCACATTATGAAATTTTGAAAACTGCAAGTTTGACATGAAGATAATGAACCTTAAAAATTATCACAGTCAGGAAAGTTCATTGATCCTCTCTTTAGTAACAATCTCTATTTTTAAGAAGCCTAGGTTAAGAATTCCTTTGATGAATGCCTTTCAATAACAAGCACAATGGAAACGACACTTTCACAGTTGTGCCTCACCCATGACCATCCCTGAAATAGTATTAAAAGTTGAGGAATGAGTTTTGAGAACAGCAGGATACCAAACTAGATACAAGTCAGTGAGAAAAAAACCTCTCAAAAATATTAAGATCTGAGAGTACACCCCACGTCTAGTAAACTCAAACAACAAAACACTAATGGCAAACTGCCTATGAATTAAGTGATGTCAGTGTGCTTCAATATTGTACTGTTTTTATTACAGTCATCTTTTACTTACAGTTTGTTGGTTCATATCATCTTCTCCCATAGGTTCATCCACAATTTGCTGTCCATTCTGTAAAAAAGACACAAAGTGAAAATAAATACTGAATCCAAGTACAGAAATAAATATATGGGAGATAGGCTTTCATAGCATGGTACTGTACTCTCTTCTCCATATTCTACAAAAGCAGGTAATTCAAAGCAAACATGGAAAACTCCCTATTGCTGGCATGCAATGCCACACTTGCTTTGATCCTCATGTATTCTCAATCTGGATGAAGTCACAGTAAGAAATATATAAAAGCACCTGGCATTTGAAACCTCACTACTACACAGCTAGACATTATCTTACATTACTACAACTTCTGCAAAACAGTTAAACCTGATGAAGGCTGAACTGCAAAAAGCCACACAAAATGAACAGAGAAACAGGTTCTTTCTAAGAGCATGACCTTACATAGCAAGTCAGCCCTTATTCCACCTTAAGAAAAATTTATAGCTACAGTAAAAACTTAGAAAAAGCACTGAATGCAATTCTAATTTTACAATTTTACAGCATTTACCACTTTCTGCACTTTCCCAAGGGCCATTCCAACAAGCCATACAGAAAATTGAATTTGAATTTTAGCCATAAAGATTTTTTTTTTTAAATCTTAAATACCCTGTTGGTCAACAAAGGCTTTCTTTTTCTTGACAGTGATACTATACTTGGAAAATTTCTGAGAGCTATTTTTCCCTGAAAGACTTTGAATTACTTTGCACAACAAACATGACAAATAGCAAGTTGTAAGGAAAGGTATGTATTTCCTACGTTATGGTACAAGGCATGACCTCTTAAGGCATTAATTCTTAGTTTGCTCCCAAAGTTAACAGCAATTCAGTATCATTTCAGAAACAAATTAAATACTATTAAAAATGGTTACCATTTTCCATTACCATCAGAGACAGACTTTGAGTTCATTTGTGCATTGTTTCCCTAGAGGACCCAAAGTCTAATCAATTTTTTCAAATACCTAATTTACTTAAAAGTAAATGTACATCTATATACATTATACATGTATAGATGTCAGAAAGTTAACAAAAGGTGCTCAGAAATTCAGAGATTTTACCTTTATTCCACACTTTCCTTCCTACTACTCAGTTTTTTGGCGGAATTCTTCACAACCTTCCTAGCATTCTTCTGTAACAACTTCTGATTAATAGAATCTTCTACCTTGCATATGGTTAGAGGAAAGTCTTTCATATGTGACAGACTAAATCCTAACCACTTATGAATTCTGATTTTCAAATATTGCAAGCACATTGAATGTTCAATCAGATGATTACCAGCCCTCTAGCAACTTCTCTCCTGAGCATTTTTTTTTTTCCAGGAAGATGCAGCTGGAAAAAGCTAAATTATAGGAATCATGGATTTTCCAAATATGACACAGGTGGGTAGAGTTTTTTTGAGGAGGTTTTCTTTAGGTTTTTATGTTTCCTGGTTGTTTTGTTTAGGTGACTGGGCTTTCTGATTGTCTTTCTAGTGCAGACATCTGGCACGGTAGCAGTGCTATTTTCTCATATTTCCTGGCTTCAGGAATATACAAGAGATTTCTGGCATGACTCTGGTCTACTCCAAAAGTCATCTTTTCATGATGGAGGACTAGTAAGAAATCAGTGGCATATGCTATAAATCACAACAGCAGTAAATATAATCTTTAAAAGCTGTCTCAGTTGAGGGCAGTCGATACAACCTATCTGTACAGCAAAGGGTAATTTGGTAAGATGATTCTCCAGAAAGCCCACAATCCCCACATTGTAATATCTTTTACTTATAGTGTACAGGCAGTGAATATTGTATTGTACTATCCTTCCTTAAGATAAATAAAAAGCTGATGTTATCAAATAGAAGACCAGAAAAATACCAGCTTAGCTAAGTAACAGAAATGAGTGTTTTTAGTAAAGGTTGTTTACAGGGAAACATATTGAGCATACATATATCATTACTATCAAGGCCACAAGTCACATACTTCCCCTTTTCTCAAATTTATGACATAAATTCATGTATGTATTTTAGCTGCACACCTCTACATTCTGTTCATGTTATAAGACAGCTTCCTTCGGGGGGGAAAAAAAAAAAAGAAAAAAAAAATCAGTAGAACAAATTAAAAAATTGACTTTAGCTGGAAGGGAGGAGTCTTTAATGTCCTAACAACAACAATGGCTAAACTCTGGGGCCTAAAATAGGGAAATTTGTATATCAAAACCATGTGCTCTACACTGACTCCACTCCACATGCTGATTTTCAAAAATGGTGATTCCTGCTAGAATAGTCATTCTGCTAAATAATAATGTAAATTAACTGCAGGTTAAATAAGAATTTATCACACAATAAGTTTAAGTTTCCCCATTTACTATTTTAAGACAACTGAAACTGGTTGGAAGTGAAAATCACTCTCAAACTTCAGCCAAGCCTCCCTTCAAAGACAAAAAGGCAAGACCAACCTCTGTTTTTAAAAAGGCTCTAATCTTCAACCTCACTGACTTTCTCAATAATCAACCAGAAAAAACAGCTAACTTCTGCAAAACAAATAAACTGTTTTGCACAATCTGGTTTTCCTGTTTAATCCTGCAGTTCTTACAGTTACTTTTCAGCTGAACTCAAGTAATGCATTAAAAACACACTCACTGGAACTCAGAACAAACTCAAGGAATCAGCATGAGCACTACACAGTCATGTCTGAGCCAGAGCACTGGATTAGCAAGATCTTTTTAAACAGGTCTACCCAAGCAATGATTATGCTAAGGGAATCACTGGATGGTAGAACCAGTTTTTCTCAGAACAGTCTGAGCCATGTAAGGTAAAGAAGAATATGTATATATGATTTATGGTTTGCTGGTATATACCATTAAATGGAAAGCAGCTGTGTATTCGGAAAGACTACAAAGCACACAGCCTTTCTTAGGAGTTAAAATGTACAGCCCAAAGGTTCCTGCTAGAAATGGCATACTGAAACTGGTGTGGAGTGAGGAGGTCAGCAGAGTGCTTAAGGGGTGAGCAAATGAAACATTTTGTTTTGCTGGGCGTAAACTCCCTCTAGTACTTAACTAGCACCAAGGGCATGCCTCAATGACATAACATTCCGGGAGTAGATATAATAGTCTGATGAATACAGACTAAGAGAAGGCTGAATATATTTTTCACATTCTCAGATTAGTCTCATTCAAAAGACAGAGACTCCAGACCTTGATTATTCTTCAGGTGCTTGGCTCCCATAGCAGGACAACTAAGTAAGCAGAATTGATCCAAGATCTGGCTATTCCCAGTACTCTGGTTCCAAAAGTACAACATATTTCAGACACTGACACAAAAGAAGTATAAGAAAACTAAGAGAAATGGTCCACAGAAAATTTCTACTTACACCTGAACAAATCAACAATCAATTTCTGCCAGGGAAAGGAGGGCGCACACCCCTTATAAAAGTCAACCTACAAAATGATCTTCCAATCCCCTCTGATCAAACTTCCTATTCTGTTTTCCAGTGCAAAATGTCATGTTAATTAAGGTACAAAATCTGTTTGTCCAAAGCTTTTAAACCTCTTGCCATATCTACTAAATTAGTAGAAATCAATACCCAAACACAGCTGGGTTCCAGCAGTGTTCCTGAAGGTACATGGACAGGAACACAAAGAGATCCTACAGGTTCTCTACTAGGTATAAAGCAGACAGGCACCAGGAAATCTTTATCAGGCAGCTCGTACGTGAATGTCCCCCATATGATCTGACAGAACATCTGACACAAAAGTCAATCAATCATCAATATTTCTAGCAACCAAAAATTACAGGTTTCAACCCACTGAACTCTCAGGATATAAGAACTCTTAGGAATTTCCTGTGAGAAGGACAGTATAATGAAAGCTTTTTTAAAATTAAAACTATTTCAAATCTGGACCAGTAATGCACACCCATAAAAAACCACACTGAAGGGACGACAAGGTCACAAGTAGTGTCATTTGTTAAGATACTGGCATCAAGAAAACACGGTCATACCAAACTCTTTGTAAAAAATAAGTACACCAAGAAATGTAGTCCACATCCCCCCACTATGTATTAACCACTTCCTTTGAAGCACTGAATATCCTGCACTTAACATACTACAGTTACATATTGATCTTCAAGTCATGATGCCACTTTTTTTTCTAAATTATGGTTCCAACATTTACGGCAAGAAATCCAATTTGTCTCAGAAGTCTGGCAAAACTCACCCGCACAATAAACCTAGTGCTTTTCACATCCACCTTTCTGATTAGCACTGGACCCAGGCAATTTTGTATGTACAATACAGCACCTAGCACCCCATAGATTGCTAATCTGGGGCAGGAGATCTTGTTTTAATAATAATGTCAAGTAACCATAATTCCTATTACATGTTTTTTACATGTATCCAAACCATATCAATTAAAATATTAAGTGGGCAAATCATTATGTTTTCTATTGTATTAATTTTTCCTATTTTCTCCTTAGTTTCATCAATAATATGATAGATAGTACACACTTGAAGTTTGCAGATTTAGTTTAGCATCTCCATTCCTACATTCTGTTTGCAAATCAAAGTTCCACTGTTTTGGACCTACCTTGCCAAAAACTTTGTTGTTTTCTACAGTCTAAAAGGATTTTTCTTCTGAAGGGCATTATGTTTATCTCCAGACCTTCTTTCATATTATATACCTCCTTCCACCCTCAGAATATCTCTCCTTTGCATTTAGACTATTGTTAGACTATTTCAGGATGTTTAAGTATTCTTTCTGGTAAATATTTTAACTTTTTTCTTCAACTAGGTCTGTCAGCTATTTAAAAATCCCTTATGAAACTGATACTAATTGCATCTTTTGGAATAATTATTCTGCCATTAAACTCCACATTTCCTAATTATTAATACTGGAATTGAGCATACAAATTAGTAAGCAGTCCTTACACTATTAATGGAGCTCAGTAGACTCAGCAACTATTGGCTTTTCCACATAATTGATGCCTTGTAGCAGAACCATAAAACTCAGTAAAGACAAAAAATGTTATATTCTTAGACTGAGCAATTAATGAAGACTTCACAAGAATTAAATCAAGAATTAAACTGTATATCAGTGCAGAATGATGCTTTGAGGACACAAGTAAGCAAAAAGAGATGACATTTGAATCAGACCCTTTTCAAGTTGTTATGTGGAAGTTTTTAACATGCCAATGAGCAACACAGGTGACGAAGCCACTTCTAGTTGTCAACTACCAAAATGTCCAGACTTACCCAACAACTGCAGTTATTAGATTTAAACACAAGAACGTCCAGTATTATTTATTCTTTAGCCATTAAAACACTGGGTATATATAGATCCTAGCTCTTCCTCTCTGGTGTTTCCAAGGGACTCTCAACTGACAAAGCCCAGGAACCACGAGGTCCTTGGATGGAGAAAAGCTGTGACAATGTTTCTGGCTTGTTTCAAAGCAGCACAGAATGTAGCATTCCTACTGACACATTTGTAGCAAATCTGCCACAAGGCTGTGTGGAATCACATTCCGTAAAAGCCTCTTCAACTAGGCAGACTCAAACTTGCTATTATAAGCAGCAATGAGCTACCTGAGAAAAAATTTGTAGGTCTGCAAAAAAAATAGTTGAAAATAGACTAAGAGGACCTTAAGAGGTCATCCAATCTATCTCCATGCACCAAAGCATGATCAGCTATTCCTACAATGCTGCTCACAAGACATTTATGTATCCAATGGCTTATGTCTAAGCCCTTCTTAAATCTTCAGGAGTTTTCACAATCTATTCCAGTGCTTAAATAAAATATAAGGCTTTAATAGGATCTGAATTAATGACTTGTGGCCTAACTTCTGAGCTGTGAAGCCACACAGATCCAAAGCACTTACCTAAATCCTGACCCAATTAAAATTTACTAGATGTAAATAGCAGAAGTGAGCCATCATCTTGGACTCTGGTTGTTCCCTTATAGCACTTATCCAAAACATTTTGCATACACTGTTAGAAATAGTACATGTAAGTATTAAAAACTCTTATTAAAAAAAAAATAAATCCCACAAGTATTTTTTTATATAAAACTTTGTTAACTCAAGTTCCATGAATTTCACATAATTTATTCTCAATTTGATTGTCTAAGGTGACTGACTTCTTTTCAACAGGATGTTGAAACTTGCCTCTCTGTAGACAACCTCAGATAAAAGCCATTAACTTGCAAATCATTTGTGTGGAAAGCCAAACTTCTTTAAGTTAGGATACTTAGGCAACTTTAACTATGTGACTTTGTAAACCCTATCTACTTTGCCACCTTCTTCCTATCTAGTATGACTCAAGAGTATAGTTTAACAATACAGAAAAGCAGCTCCCTTTCCTGCACTGCAAGGCTTTCCTTGGCTGGCATTTGTCCAGCACTGTGCCAAGTCACATTAGAAAAGAACAGTAAAAAGGTTTGCAACTCTCATCGAGTTTAATTCTCTGAATTAATTCATCTTGAAGTCAAGCAAGTGCCACAACATTACTCAAGATGCTGTACATATACTGTTGTAAAACCTTTCTCTGGGACAAGCAGTCTGTGTAGCTAAAACGAACTCCAAATCATGTGTGGTCATGTGTTCACAAAAAAAAAAAAAAAAAACAAACAACCAACAACCCAAGAAAATAAGAAAAAGACAGGAAAGAAAAAGTCTCATTTAGTTTCCTACCTGTACAAGTGTACAAGTGTAGGATGGGTAGTAAAATTACACTTAACACATCAATTCAGCAGCCTAAGTAAAACAAAGCAAAAAAACCCCACAGCACCACCTGCTCCAAAAAGAGGAAGAAATACACACATTAGAAATCACCTGACTCAATATATCCAACCACTGTTGCACTCCTGAAAATAGAAGGAATTCCTTTTGCTTGCATACAATCTTAAGAGTGACTCAGGCACCTGAGAGTGTACAAATCTTATTACCAAGACTGTACCTGCATGAGAAGGCATGTGCACCTCACCTTCCCTGCCTCCTGCGGTCCCAGGCCCATGGAAATGCCCTGTGCCTTCCTGGGGTCCTGCCAAAGGACTGGAGGCACGCAGGGAGGACGTGCCAGGCGCTTCCCCTATGAACAGGGCAGCCAGCAGGCACAGCAAACTGTGCACTGCAGTTCCATGTGCTGCACACACAGGTTTTCAGATGTGAGCTGGTTTCTCAGACTGCATGATAAATTCAAACAGTGAAATTTAATATTGCAGTGAACTAAAACATTACTCATTACACTTACTTTATAATTTATTATTTTGCTACATTCTGCTGAGAAGAGAGAATAAGCTGTGCAACAACTTCACTGTTTTCTAAAATTCAGGATTTCTGAAGTGACTTTATAACAAAAGTCAGCTACAGAAAGATAGGAGGAGAAAGAATCCCCATGAAGCTAAAAGCATGGTTTCACAAGTAAGTCTAAGTTCTAACAGTAACTAATTTTGGAAAACATGTTATGCAAGAAATAATTCAAAAAATATTTACATCCTAAAACCACCATCTTTTGAATTTGCAGAACATGTATTATTGGATATTTAAAGTCACAAAATACTGTTTCTTCACAACATCTGCATATAGCTAAGTACGTTTCAATAAATTAATGCTTGGATTAAATTATTTAGATTTTCTTTTAACATTTATTTAAATTTAAACTTAGAAACTGTCAGGAAACAGACCTAGACAATAATAACGTATTTTTAAGATACATACTCACTTATAAACAAATGAATGGCTTCACTGAACAAAGAAATAAGTTAATAATAAAAAAATATGGTAGCACATTTCCTCCAAAAATAGTTTAGTGGAGCATTAAGCACACCACAGAGGCTTCTTGCATCAAAGGCAACATATGGTAACTCTTACTGATAGGAACTAACTAGCAGTAACTTTTGTGGTCAAGGCACTGGAGTAGGTCCCAAGAAATTAGAGTTCATGTAGTTCTAGAACAGATTCCATGAATGATGCTAGATGGGGTCACTAAGCTGTTGAGACTCATTTCCCCATCTGTTACATAGGATTTTTTCTCCCCTCTATTTCCGATGGGTGAGGCATTTAATCTTATTCCAGGGAATAAGGAGAGAATAAGTAGCATGGTATCACGTATGCAAGCATATAGCACAGCAACTGTGGTACTCAATCACTTCACCCAAACTTAAAAGGCCCCTGAAGAGATTCTATCTTTTTCCAGTTTTACTGGTTAAATTGTTCTCCTCTTGAAAGTCACCAAGACTGAAAAAAAAAAAAAAATAATCAATTATACAAATCTACTCTGGCCTGAAAAACTGCTTAAAAGTTTCACTATTAAAATATGGCTATGAATTATATCTGTTAAAAAAAAAGAACCCAAACAAAAAACGCACCTCAAACCCAAAACAAAACACTTCCTCCAACCAAGTGCCACAGAAAAAAAACCAACTCCAAACCAGTATCTTGAGTAAGTTCTTAAAGCTGATAGATCTGCCAACTGCCAAGATCAGTCAACACACAAAGCTAATATTTTTGATGTGCAGAAATAATTAAACGCCCACCTCAGTCTATGTATCATTGTGACTTTAAATCAAGCATTTCAAATGACAAACAACTATAGTCAGTGTGACAGACCACAACCAATTCCAAGATAACAGACACGCCTTTAAATGTGTCAATCTGCTTACATCTACTTTGTGTTACATGTCCCAGCTGGGGCAAGAAATATTGCCTACACTACAACAAACAAAACAATAACAGGATAAGAACTGCTGATGTCATAAGAAAACCAACAAAACCATTCAAAAAAGTTAAACTCAACACCTTTACCAGGAAGCCAAGAGCTGCAGAGAGCACACAGTAGTGCATGAAGGTACTGAATTCAACAAAATAAAGCTCCTGCCTTCTCCTGCCCCATTCAGCTGACCACAGCACATCATTACCATGTCATGGACTAGGATTGTCTTAACTGACAAACAAAGCAGGTAAAATAGTACCAATAAGGATATAAAAAATCTGAACATGCCCCTCCAACACTTTTCATGCAGATGATGTGTTTCTCAAGACAGTATTTACATATATACAAGATCTGTTATCTCCCACAGCAGTTTGTGGAATATAGTGTATACTGCTTATTTAAATGAGAATTAAATTTCCAATTCCCATTTTTAACTCAGTACAAGAAAACATCACCCCACAAATCAGTGAAAAATTCAGACTTCATAATGCACTGTGCTGACAGCAGTTATGCGGGAGAAGTGACAGCTGAGCGCTGCACATAAATTTGTCTATAATGGAGAGACAATGGATAGTCTTCAAAACCCCCACAGACCAGTCCATTTAGGTGATTCCACTTTGGCTTTAACTATTTACCTGTGTTGGCTATACCAGAAATGACTGCAAATATAGCCTTTGTTTCTGTGGAAGACAAGTACAACATTGATTACAAAGTACAGAACGTGAAGAGACAATCACAACCACAGGCTCAAGGCTACAGGTGGCAAGACATCCAACAAATTTCAGCTTCCAGACGAGAAAAATATTGACAGAGAATTCCACACTGACAATCAGAATTGACAGAGAATTCCACACTGACAATCAGAATTAAATTACAAAGCAAAATTTACATTATATTAGTTTCTTTAAAGTATCAGGGTGACTATTAAACACTAGTACCCCTTGTTTCATGTAAAGTTCAAATAATCATGGATACAGAATATAAAGCAAATAAATTTGTGAAGGAAGATTCATACCATCTATTTAAACACCTGAACAAGCGACCATAAACCCTGTCAAGAGCAGTGGAAAAAAAAAGAGAACTTTCTCCACAGCCAATTTGGAGCATCTAAATTAAAACTCCTAACCATGGCTGTCATGAATGCTTCCCAGAAAGTCCAGCAAATGGCATCTCCTTATGATGACCAGTTCTTTCAACATACTGATGTCCAAAATTTGGCTGCCATAACTGTATTCATTCTCCTTCAGTTGATACTAATATGCATAGCTGGAAGTACAGATCAAAGGATCAAGCTAGTTATTCAGGCACTCAACTGCAAACTCAAATCATCAATACTTAATTTGCTCGAAAGCAGATGACTTGCAATAACAGGCATATTCTCACCATGAAAAACAAACCTATGTTTATTATGAATCCTGAGTAGACATTGAGTCAATAAGAGACAGCATCATTCCACAAGCTTTAAAGGCTCTGTGATTTACAACATGAAACTGAAACTATGCATATTATACAGACAAAATATTTTTAAAATAGCGTAAAACTTTACATTGAAAAAGCTGTCAGAGATGCAGTGTGGATCACTGATCTATTTGTACCTGTAGAAACAGAAGTCCTGAAAATTATTTTTGAAAACCATAAAGCCACATTTTATCTAAAAAATATTTTCTGCTTTATTTTTTAAGAAAGACTATATTCTACTGTTCTGTACACCTAAGTTACAGCACCTGTTTGTGGTTGACTACAAACTAAACTTACAAACTAAAGTTATTTAAAGGCATTCTATCCTCCTCCTAAATTTGCTCACCCATCACAGAATATCACCTCCTTGGTGGTACCACTGTAACTGCAGAACTGCACTGGGAAACAAATGAAAAATCAAGTCAGCTAAAAACTCCACAAGACAAGGGAAGTGTCTGAGTTGAGTTTTAGAGCTCAAACATTTGTAATTCCATATGTGGATAATACAGTGTTACAAAAACTGTGTCAGCAAATCTGAGAGGTTAGCAGAAATACTTCACTCAGAGCTACAGCTAAAGACATTATTAGTATCAAACTATGACTGAAATCACAATAAGTTTCAGGCAAATGGAAAAATATTTTTGCCCAAGGACACTCTTGCAGAATAGGGTCTGTAATTAGGATATTGCTATGCTACAGATAAACACAACTCATGCAAATCAAAAATCTAAGTTATGTATTTAGGTCACTTGTCTATGTATTTGAATTAAACTTATCTATTTTTACTAAAAATCTTTTCTTACACAGTCATTTCATGTAAGCAACCTTTCTAAGCAACTTTTTCCTTTTGAGTGTCATTGGAGAAGCTTTTGCAGGAAGCTTTTGCAGGTGCAGCCTGGTCTTTTCAAGAACTGTTTATCCTAGACTAGGGCCTTGGAGTGCAAACCTGTCAGTTCATGCTTTTTCATGTTTTATTAGTGGTCCTAGACATTTTTTTGGTGATAAAGTACTGTAGACTCATGTAAATTTAAAAGTTTAATTATTTTTAAGAAAGTGATAAAATACACTTGTTTCAATAAGTTTATGACAGCAATTTAAAAACAAATGGTGTCTGAAATATGCTAAAACAAGTAACAAAGTATAATCACACACGTACACATATTGCAAATAACAATCTATCTTTTTACCTATCTAGCATATGTACCATGAAGTTAGACCGCATGCAGTGAGCATCAAAGACTAAAGCAACAGTTCTTTTCTCTAAATGATTAATCTAAGTGTTTTCCCCTACCACCTTCTGCCCCACCCTCAAGCATCACACTACTATTGTAGTTACTCCCAATCTAAAATCATCCAAGATCACTGCTCCAGAAGTCAGTGAAAAACTAGCACGAATTTAAAAGTAACTACAGCACCTGGGAAGAATTTAAAAGATGTGCCTGTAAGATCTGAACTGTAGGTTCTTCTGACTCCCTGAGATACAGTGATTTTCAACAGAATGATGACAAGACAGATCAAAAGGACAAATCTTGATACTGCAGAAACTCTGCATTGTCTCTCTTTGCTCCTCTCTCTAAGGAGAGAGTTCTAACCTTGCGACTAATTGTTGTGAGCTGGCCTGGGTCCACACCGTTCCACATCAGCATCACTGAAGCAGCCTGGCTGCATATCAGCTGGAGCCGATTCAGGTCGAAGCTGCACTGTCAGAAACAGCTTTTTCTTTCAGATGGAATCTGGTCACAAAGTAGCACACGCACTGAGGGCTTCTAGGTACTCACGGGGCAAGCACAACTGACTGTGTAGGTGCAGTGTTTACATAGGTCCAAACCAACAGTAGTAGGGAAAAAAATTAAAATAGCTGAAAGCTTCTATGGCCTCGGTTGCAAGTGACTCTCATTTCCAGGCGCTCTCATTATTCCAGCCCGGAAAGCTGACACGCGCCCTGCCTAACAAGGACAGGCACAACACGCACTCCCCGCTACCACAGCGGGAAACCCACACAGCGCGGCACCCCGGGGATGCGCCGGCAACGCCGCCGAGCACAAAGCTTCACCCATGCTTCACCACCCTTCGCGTCCCTGCGGTTTCCCAAATGCTTGCGAAACTGCCGGCAACCCCATCCTGCCGAGGTAAGGGGGCAGCGGCACCGGGCGGGGACCCACACGGGGAGCGACAGCAAGGCGAGGGCACCAGGCAAGGCGAGGGCAGGCCTGGAGCTCCTGCCCACCCCGAGCCGCGCCGGCGGAGGCGGCGGGGCCGCCCTGGGAAAGGAAACTCGCCGTGACAGTAACCAGACACCGCGCTGGAACAAAAGCGCCCGAGCCGGCGGCCACCGCGGAGGCAGGTTACTCCCTCCCGGGAACGGGGCGGAAGGGGAGGGAGCGCGCCGGGAGCAGCCCGGTCCCGGGAAACACGCCCCGAGCCCGGCGCGGGCGGGGGAGTCCCGGCCGGTGCCGGCCGTGAGTCAGTGCCCCGGAGAGGGAGCGGCGTGCAGGGGCCGGCGCTCACCGAGTCCCCCGCCGGGCCGCTGCCGCCCGGCCCCCGCCCGCTGCCCTCCCCAAAACCTCGCAGGGGGAAACTCTGCCCATCCCCTGCGCGACGGCGGCACCGGGACGGTCGGTCCCGTCCTCTCCTCACAACTTTCCCCGTAGCACCCCCCCGTCCGCCCCGTACCTCGGTGCTGCTCTCGGCCGTGCTCTCCACAGCCATCTTCTGCCAAGGGTCTGCCAACTGCGCCAGGGGCATCTTCCCCGTCCAGGCTCCCGCAGCCTCCGCGCTCCGCGTTCCCGCTACCCGGCGGGGGCGGCCAGGCAGGCAGCGAGCGCTGCGGAGGGCGCGGGACAGCCCGGCTGGCTCCGGCGGCAGCTCCTGCGGCGACTGCTGCCCGCTGCCGCCGCCGCGGTGCGCCCGTCCCTCCCCGCGCCCTCCCCGCTGCCGGGCGGGGCCGCGCTGCCGCCCTCCCCGGCCGGGCCGGCTTCCGCTCACGACATGGCGGCGGCCCGGGCCCGCCCGCGCCTGCGCCCGGCGGCCCCGAGCGGCGCCGTTCGCTGCGCCCCGTGCCCGTGAGGGGCTGCGGGAGCCGGGGTGCGGGGAGTGGGAGACACGGCGGGTTTGTTTCACAAACAAGCGCGGAGGGAGAACTCGAGAGGGGGGTGAGACGTGGTGTTGTGCAGAATATCATTAGGCAAAGAGGGAAAGAAATTAAGGTGTAGGAATTTGCTTTTGTAGCAACACCGTTTAAGTAAGTAGTAGTTGGACTGCGTGAGTAGGAGTTGCCTCGGAGCGGGAAAGTCATACTTCCACAGGCCGAGAGACATGAACATAAAGCTGTCAAAAAAAACCCCACAGGTTCCGAAAACGGTCCTTATTTTACTTTTTATTCTCAGCTGTTAGCTGGTACGCAAACATATAAACCGAGACCCACAGCCTGTGGGGTGTTACACGTTTGTCCTAAAATGCTAAGCACTGTCATTAACACCCATCGTTTTGCAACATTAGATGGCTTGGCTGATGCTGAAGAATCCTTGAAACATGAGATCAGCAGCTGAAGGTGGGTGAGCACTGGTGTCAGGCTTCTTGCTGTTGAAGCCAGACTTTCCAGAGCTGTTTGAGAAGGCTGCTCAGTTTTCAACAGCCCTCACTGCCCCGAGCATTTCTAGATTTTGACAGGTCACACGATTTGTTCCATCCTTTATAAAAGTTAACATTCTTTAAATACTTGAAAGGTTTTTTGGAGTGGGAGGAATGGCAAGAGTGCTAGTAATTAAAAGTGTGTTTGTGTGTGTGTGTGTGCACACACTGCTGTGATGAACACAAGCTGCTTTTGTTTCTGCTTGGTAGCATTTTTGATCCCACTTCATATTCATGTAAGCAAAAATACCTATCTACAAAGAGGAACAAAGGAGTGGATAAGCAGTTGCTCATAATGAATCAGTCTTCAGCTGGTCCGACAGAGGCTTCCATATCTGGAGTAAAAAGGTCACATTTGAATGATCACCTGAAGCCAGGAGAAGCAGATGTGCCCTCCCCTTGTTCACTGCAGTTCAGTCTGGCCCTTGCATTGGCCTCTCTTTTGAAGGGATGCAATTGCTTGTGCTATCATGTGGTGAGTTATACCAGGAAACAGATCCACAGCAAAACTTACCCTAACCTTTTTAACCATCTGTTGTCCTCAAAAAGCCCCACCAACCAACCCACTCTGTTAAAAGCTGAAAAGGAATTGGGACTGCTTCCTGTGGTCAAACTCTGTCTGGTTAATGGTATGAAATTTAGAACAAGGCAATAGAAAACAGATAATTCAGTAGTGTTTGGCAGCCTTTATATTTAATATAATAATGTTTGCATTGTGATATTAATCATGATACGAGGAATAATTTTTCGTAGTCTGATCAGCACCAGATCACTTCAGTCTCAGACTGGCTGCTGAAATGTTGAACATAAAACTAATTTTTTACAGCAGTCATACATTATGTGGTTGACACAAAAATCAGGACTCTGAAAGAAATCACTGAGTTCATGTAAAAATTAATTATGTTAAAAAAAAAATTACCTCACATCCTTCTGTAAATACAAGTTTCTATTCCCCCACAGGGATATTTCACCTGACTTTATCAAAGCTCAGGAATTTATACCTGCATCAACTACACAGTCGGGTACATACATTTGAGATGTGCCATTAGGGAGAAGAACCTGAGAACTGAAAGGTGGCAATCACAACAAGGAAACTACACCAAACCTAAGCTTGCATTTCACACAGTTCAACAAGTCCCTCTTTATAAAATACTTCCCTTGTCTAACTAAAAAACTCCATGATCTCTTTTCATCTCATAGTTGTCTAGTCCTTTCTTGCCATAGGTACATATTCTAAATTACTTGTTTGAATTTTAAACTCTTCTTAGAAGGGGAGATGGGTCATAGTCTGGTTATATTTTTTACGTAGATCCTCTTTCATCCTTCTCTGTCTGCATCTTACAAATCCAAAATAAAATAGGGGCAAAGATCATCTGCACTAGCAGGTAAGAGGGCTGCAAACAATAAGAATCTGACCTTTTCTCAGGCACTGAAATACAGAGTAGGTAAAAGTGTGCTGTTTCATTGTTCAGGGGTTTCAGTATTATCACACCACACATTTAAATGTTATAAAAGAGAAAACTCCATCAGGATTTTAATAGGAGCTACTATGCAAGAACAGACTTCAGGGCAAGAAAATCATCTGGAAAGTGTCTCCACAGGGAAGACAAACATATCAGTTAATCTCTGGGAGATGCGGGGGATTCTGACTTTCAAATCCCTCTAAGCTCAGAGTTGGATCATCCTCCCAGCAAGAGGTAAGATGCTGAAGATATTTTGCCTCAAGACAATGGCTCCTATTTTTCATTCTTTTTGTCTCAGGCCAAAATAAGATATTTCTTTCACCTGTGGCAGCAGACTTTTTACCCTCTTTCCCTTTAGGCACAGCTATCTCTGCTTGACTGCAGTCACAGCTAATAACTGTCTGTCACCAGACTCAGTTGTGGGCGTTGATTTCACCTTTGCATAAGTGGTTGCAATCGTGGTGCATCTACATGGGTGTTTTATATGCATTGCAACAGAAAATTTGATCATGTTTGTTAGGAAAAGGGTAGCATATGGCACTGAAATGACAGTGCTGTATAAAATCCCTTTAACTTGTCATATGAATCAGGTGGGCTTCACGTGCTGCACCATTTTTTCCCTCTTGTTTCTAACAAACCTCACTAAAATGTCACCTGATTTCAAGGGAGACATCAGCTTTATAGTACTTTTCCATCTTTTCCCATAGGCAGCCTCTTGATAGATATGTGGCAGAAATTAGGGAAGCTTGCTTAGGTTGGTGGTATCTAATGCTTTGCTTGGCTTTGAAGTAGTACCTACTTTTTGCAGTTAGTGCAGAATTATTTGCAGAGTTAGTAAATCACCATAGTCATGCCCCCCAAAATAGTAACTGTAAAGGAAAATTAGTTTACTAATATTACCATCAGAATAATACTTGGGAACTTGAACTTGCATTTTTAAAATAACACATAAAAGTGGGGGAAAACCAAACAAAACTATGGCAACAAATCCCACAATCTGATCTCAGCTACAAGGTCTAGTAGTGCATTAGGTGGGAATTAAGATGCAGTATCTACTGTATAGAACATAAAACACTAAATACAGTGCAAAACTGTGAAATTCTGTTTCAAGCATTATGACCTGAGATGTATAATTTGAATTTAATACACAGGAAAATATACAGAAGGTACTGTCCGAATTTATATGGGAAAAAACCTCCAAGAAGTTAAAAAAAATAATCAATGACATTTATTTGTATAGCTAATAGACAGAGTCTCTTACTCTCAAGACACCTGGATTCAATTCCTAGCAGAACACAAAGGACAATTGTGTAATTTAGTCACTCACTTCATATAGATTAGATTCAGTTGAGGAGACTTAGTCTTTCCTCATGATCTTCTCAAAAGTATGGAAAGGCCTTGACTGGAGAAGCATAAATGCATCCTGCCAAAATAAACTAAGGAAACCTTAGTACTACTTAGAATTGGTTGCTCTGTGCTTTAGGTGAAGACACAAAGAACATCTCCTTAACCTCATTGGGATATTGGAAGGATGGTTTCAGTGATATTTGGAAAGCTAACAAAGACCAGGGGGACAGAGACAAAGTGCTGCAAGAAGTTTCCAGCTGGTGTGAGTTGTCATAGCAGAGACACCAGAAGGATTTGCTGTACGAATCAGAGTTATAATCAATAACTAAAAAGGGAAGAAGTAAAATGAATGTCTATTGTGTATTAAGATTTAACATGACCTTTAAAAAACATCTGCTGAAGGGTGCTTTCACCAATACAGGCCTCTGGATGATGGAATCATACAGGAATGCAAACATTTCCTGCATTTTCCTCTGGCGGGCTCTTCTTTGAAGTTCTAATCCTGCGAGTGTAGTAGATGTGATAATGACAATAAGAATGCTTCTAAATCCTATATATGTTAGAGATACATTGTCTGACTCACTGCTTGAAACAATAGCTTTTCTGGATGTAAGTATATTTACATAAAATTGTACTGAAAGGGGAAAGCGTAATGCATCAGGCTCGATGGAATTACTTATCCGAGTTTTATCTGTGGTCACTATGCTAGCAGGAAATAATTGTGCCTGTGGTTTCTACATCCTGAGTGGAAATCTGGAATTCAATAAAATATGGTCTCATTACAGCATACCTGTCTCCAACATATGTTCTCATTTTCGTGTTTCTGTACATACAGATAGCTCAGATTTATCTTCTGAATGACAAAATTTATCCTGTTCACCACAGAGTATAAGAAACCTCTTGCTGAGCTTTGAAATCTTACATGGAAACCTGCTGTAAAATACTGAATGCAAGTTGTCACCCCTTTGCAGTGGAACATTGAGAAGCAGATTAGAATTTCAGATTGTGGTATTTTGAGACAAAAAAGGAAATGGGAGAGTATGAACAAGCGTCAGTGTTCGAGGGTCAGGGTTCTCTTGGGTTAAATACAACACAAAAGAGCTGTTCACAGAAAACCCCCAACAAAAACCCACCAACCAACTAACCAACCAAAAACAAAACAAAAACCCAAACCTAAAAATAGTGGTGATAGAGGTAGAATATGATATTATACAATATAGCAATATTGCAATATAGAAATAAAAAACTTGTCAGCTTCACAAATCATTGCTATAAAACACATGAGATCTAGAGGAGGCCACAGCATTATTTATGCACCCTACCTCCTCCAGATCTAGGAATTTAAGGGTTGCAGGCAATTTTATTATTGTTATCGAATTATGTCTGATTTAAAGAGCCTACTAACAAGCAAAGCCTAGTTTATCTCACTTTTTTTGGTATTTAACCTTACTACCTAAATTTCCTGATTTTATGCCCTCTCAATTAAATAGTGCCTCGGTCTCTTTAAAAGCTACATACCAAATCTACTCTAACAATCTTACTCTTCACTTCCTTTTACAGATTATCCAGCATTTCTTAGCTAAGAATCCCTTTAAAGTCTAGAAAGCTTCACTTTCTCTTTACTGACCCTTAATTATACTGAACAGGATTCTCCAGACTAAGCTAACAGCTGTCCTTTATCCCGCCTGACAACACCTGATGCTCATTCCCGTATTCCCTCAAGGTAGTTCACTTGCTTTTCCATCAGCATCTCACCTTTGTGCCTTGCCTTTTGTCCTGTGGAGAACGGAGCAGTGCCAGAGGGGGCCCAGGTTTGTGAGTATGTCCAAAAAATGTCCTGTGATCAATAAAACTTGTTACATCATCAGATGTAAATCAATAAGGATCTTAATTGTGTACATTGTACAAGAGGCTATGTAGAGATAATATTTTCCTCAGCTCCCTGAATGAGCCCTGGGCCCCTCTTTGATTCAGTGAAATGATGGACTCACACTCCTATGTGCTGTCTATATATCAAAAAGGGACTTCAATGTTGACTGACTTACCCTGAAGTGTTTTTTCAGCACTCGGTTTTGGGTGGGAGCTATCAAACTCCAAAGCATATTGGCACCCCTTCTTGTGCCCCACGAGTGATTTTACTGGTGAAAAGGTGCCTACTCTAAGTATGGATATTTTACATCCCCAGCACATTGCAATGACACAGTTCCACAGTGAGTGCACGTTTCTATCCCCCTAAGTCAGCCCTTTCTGAAGGGAAGCATGAATGTGATGGAAGACAACTCTGGAAACATTATCTGGAAGCAGTGAAGAGAAATATGTTACATGAAACAACCCTGTTCCTCCCATAAGTACCTTACTCTGCCCAGGCTGTGTTTACCCACTTTGTCCTATTTGATGGAGCAAAGACATGCTCAAGGCCTTGCTCCAGAGTCACAACCTGGCCAAAAGGAATTGCAGGACAAGGAAGCAGCAACATTTATCCTATACTGCAGAACAGCTGAATACTGTGTTAAGATGTTGCTCCTTATTTAGAGCTTTAGTGTTGCAAAATGGTATATATGTGACAGGTGAGTCAGAAACTGTGAAGTCTGTGCTGTCTGATACATGTTGGAGGTTCTGGGCTTAAGCTAATGAGTGGTATGGACTTGATCTACTACTAGATGGACAAGATACTGGAGGAGGGGAGATTGGAGAATATTTTTGGCTTATTGGTCATCAGTAAGTGCCAAGGAAGGTAGTGTAAGATGTAGGATAAAATGGGGAGGGAATGCTGAGAATAGAAGATGGCTTTTTGAACAGGGAAAAGAGCAGAAGAGTTTTAAAGAGCGCAAGGAGCGGTTATGTCTTGGATGTGAATAGCCAGTTAGATCTATATATACTTGAGTCAATATTTAATGAATCACAGGAAACCGTAAAGGCTGTTGTGTTAACAGTGATAAGCCAGAGAGATGCTCTAAACATTTGTAGAAATCTGTCAGTATTTTCTTTTTTAAAGTCACTTGATACAAGATTAATGAAACAAACAACCATTCAGTGTCTCATTAAATGTTACAACTGGATAAAATTTCCAATGGCTTAGTGTAATGCCTACAATAAGAAGTAAATTTTCAGCTCATGAGTGGGCCAATAAGTTAATAGAGATTTTGGTGTTTCATCATCACAGAGAGTAGAAAGTATTAAACGAGATGTCAGGATTATATTTTTCTACTGATTCACTTTCAGCAAAACTGAAACTTTTCCTGACTTCAAAGAACCTATTTTAAAAATCACAATTTTCAGGAAGGAATGACGTTATTTTGCCTGCTTCATCAGAATGAATGCTCCTCTGCTATGCACAAATGATCTGCTTGCCCTAGTTGAACAAAAGCTATGATGAGGGCTTTGATCAGTGTTGACAGTGTTCCTGCAGTATTTTAGTGCCTCATTCCTTTTTGCTTTCTAGAACCACTACTGATGACGTTGGTTAAGAGAGAATGTAAATTGCAATAAGATGGCTGTCTCCAGAGACTGTTGAATTGGTCTGTTGCAAGGCTTCCTTAATTATTAATTTCATTACTACAGATTTTTTTTATTATTTAATAGTTTCTTAGGATAAAGAGATTCTTTATTAGCTCCTTAAATCACCACTCATCTGTATGACAAAATTTGTACACTTTAGTCTGTAGAAACATCTTTTACATTTACAACACATCATGTCATGAATGTTCTTGTCTGAAGTGTGACATTCCACACTGGGCTTATTTTTTCCCCGGAGACAAGCAGGAAATCTGTCACTAATTTCCTTCCAGCCAGCTCTGACTGCCTTTTCTCAGTCCTCTTATCCTCTGTACATCTTTTTCTTCTCTATTTTATCTTCTGAAGACAGACATGGTTTTCTTAACTTCATTCTCGTGTTTCTTTCAAGGTATTTTTCATCCTTCTCACACAGCTTAAACCTGGCACTTGGCAGAAGATTGCCTGCTTTCCTTGCATTATATTAAGTAGACCTGAGGTGCCCACTTACCTCGTGTACATCTATTTCCTCACTTACCATGACTCCTCTGTCCTGCCCAGTCATTACAATTTTTTAATTATCTGTGTATTTTATGCAGTGCATCCAAAACTTTGCTTCCCCTTCTCTCAAGAACTTCCCACTTGCTGCACAAGAAACCAATCTCTCTAACCCTGCTTGTCAAGTCATCAGCTTCTCACTAAATCATGTACCTTCAGGAACTGCATATTGGCAGTTCAGCATTTCCTTCCTGTCTGTTGCCAATGCCAGGAGTTGCAGTCCTTTTGCTGCAAAGTTCTCATCATCTTACATCTCATCACTCACCAACACAGCCAGGCTACTCCCATCTCCCTCGACACTTCCACATTTTGACTTCTTTCTGCTTCTTACTCAGGTTCAGCCTCATAGCTTGGCAGAACTCTGTCTTGGCTTATTTCTTCATTTTCTCCTTTATCTTGTTCATGGGCCTGTATTCTCATGCATCTTCTTTTCTACTGCTTCTCAGGCCTCATGCATTTTTTATGTCACTCTGTGCTTCAGGCTTCTCCTGTAGAAAGAGGTCTGCTTTTCCCCAAATCCCCTCAAGTCGCCTGTATCCACCTTAACAGTTCTCTCAGCTGCTGTCCCAGAAAATCTTTTTTTTCCAAGTTAGAAAACTCTTCAAAGCACAGTTCTGGTACTGCACTTGAAAAGCAGAAGCTTCTCCACCTTCACTTTAAAAGAAAGCAATGCAGTTCAGAGAGAGAGGTATTTTTGCAGATTTAGAGCCACATTCTGTACTGCCCTCAGGGCTCACAGGTTGGGCATCTGAAGACTGACAGATTTCATATAAGGTCACTTTTGAACATTCTGGCAAATGGTTTAGACTCTTCTCTGGTTTATTTAGATGCAATTCTAAAGTATTGGAGGACTTGTTCCCACTTCATACAAGGCTGAAATTGCTGTAAATATTATGTTTGGTGCTTCCTAAAGAAAGAAATATGTTTTATATGATTACAAGCTTTTGAAAAATGTTTGTATACTGTTAAACACAGAACGACAGTAGCAAAAAATCAAACTTGAGGGAGGGGATGCAAAGCAAATATATTAGGAGTAGGCATGAGTAAAAAGTTGAGTTTCCCTTTCTCAGTTTTATGTTTCTCCTTTACCTGTGCTGTAGAGACTGAAAATAACTCTGCTCTCAATGATGTCATCACCATTAGAGGCATGCTGTCAGCTTAATTTATTTTTTGACTTCAACAAGGGAAATAGAATCTGACTGCTGACTCACTTGTTAGGTCTGAAGTGAGTAGTTATGCTTATTTCATCTGTTTTGGCCACAAGTTTGGGTCTTTAAATATCCACCTTCTTTGTAGCAGCACAGGTACTCCTCTTCATGAAGGAAAATGGAAATGAAGACTGAAATAATTTTGCACTTTGTTATCATACAGAAGATGTTGTCAAAAACAGGAATATGTAAGATTTTTGCAGAGTTGTCCTACCAAAGAGTTTTCTCCTTCCATACCAGCTCACAGTGTTGGTCTGGTTGTTGGTTGTCTGGGAGGGTTGAATTGTTGCTTTCACCTCAGCTGACACAGTGCCAGTGGTGTCAGCAAGCTATGGTTTGGCTGCAGATCTACTGCTCAGATCCTTTTATTTTTGCTTCCTGGAAAAAATACCTCTGCAAGCTAAAGTGAAAATGTCTTGTGGAAAATGAGTGTGCAAATGGACCCTCTTTTGTCCATTTTATTATCTTTTTTCCATGTAGCTGTGAGGTTGGGCAGAATTGCTCCTGATCACAAAAAATATTTTGGATTTCTACATGACATATTTTATGCACATTATAGGGGAAAAAAAGTTGCAGTTTAGTTTGGATGAACAAAGTAGCAGCAAATGGAGGCTTTTCCTGACAGCATACTTTTTTTGGCTCTCCTTTTGTATGTAATTATCCAGGGGTCACATCCTTTGCTGGCAGAAGATGAAAGAGACTCTAGCTTTTCTGACCACTTTGCATTTTCAGGGATGCCACTGACTTGCCTAAGCAGAATGGAGTTGTGTCCATAATCAAAATATAAGATATATTTGAATGCAACGAATCTATATATTCAGAGCAAGGAAGAACACACACATGAAATAAGAATAAACAAAAAATACAGAGATTGTTTAATCTGTGTGGTTTTCCTCAGGATGTTTAAGTAGCATTGCCTTAGTTTCACTTTATTTTTCTCTAAGTGTTAGAAGTTATTTCATATCAGATATAATCTAATTTTCTGCCTTTAGCTTGTTTGGTTTTAGTTTTTTCTTCTAAAGTTTTGGTTTAGCTTGTTAAAACAAGCTGCTCCTTGCTTTTTTTTTACCCTTTTGTTAGGATGCAGAAAAAAACATGGTGGCATATTTCTAAATTAATAGACTCAACAAATAATTTTTCAATTTGTCACACTTTTAATCACATGTGTGCATTTCTGTAGGAAAATATCAAGGAATTCTAGAAATTGACATCACAACACTAACAATACAGAATCACAGAATGGTTGGAATTGGAAAGGACCACAGTGTGGGGTCATCTGGTCCAACCCTCCTGCCAAAGCAAGTTCACCTAGATCTGGCTGCACAGGATTGTGCCCAGGCAAGTTTCAAATATCACCAGAGAAGGAAATACTCCAGTGCCTTGCCACCCTCAAAGTAGAAGTCAAGGTGGACAACATCCACTGCTCTTCCCTCATCTGCCTGGCCAGTTGTGCCATGCAAGGATGTCTGATTAATCAAACATGTTTTCCTCTTAGTGAATCCATTCTTTTAGAGGTCTCCCCCTAGACATTAATTTCAATTGTAGAATGTACTTTCTTATAAACAAACTGAAAACTAATGGCAATATTTAATTTAAATGTGAGGTACATAGAAACGTAATCTCTTCCAACTGAGAATATTTTGTGTTTCTCTGATTCTGTAGTGTACTAGCACAGTAAAACAATTATTATAATTATTTTCCTGTTGAAAGTATAAGCATAATTCAAATAAATACTTACAGGAGCAAAAATCAATCTAGCTCTTAATCTTTTATTTTAAAATGGGACAGTTCATCCAGTCATAGAGGATTGCTGCATAGGATCCTTCCACTTAGGAGTTCTCAAAACAGCTTTCTGGTATAACACCATGCATTTAAAAGACATGTGAAGAACTTTAATTTACAGAACCAAAATGTAAATTTCCATGCTGTGTCATAGACTGGGAGGAACTTCATCTCACATGCCACAGTGGCATCCACAAGGTTCATGTTTAGTCTTGCTTTTAACTCTTCATATAGTTTGATGAATTCTTCGCATAAACTGTTCTGCATCCTAGAAAACAGCTTATACTCACAGCTTTCAAAAGGCAAGGACCAATCAAATCTCAAAAAAGTTTTGTTTGATGAAGAACTGAGTAAACTTTAGATAGAAACCTCAGGCTCTGGCCCAGAGAAAGCTACTCACTATTACTACTGGCAATTATTGAGCTTGTTAAACAAGCTGAAGGAGATTTCAGCTAAAGAAACAGTATCTAGAAAATAAAAAATTATAGAAATAATAAGTAAACAGCATTGCAAAATTTGGGAACTCAGAGTTATTGATTGATATGTGGTTTTTAAGGTGTTCAAAACCATTATCATTAGCACTTTGTCTACCATAATATTATTTTGTTATGTATTTGGTGATGTTTACAGAAATTGAAATAACTGGATTGAGTGTCATGCCTTCATAGGGGTGTGTTCAAACGGAGAGTCTAAAGGCTGAGGCAAAATAAAGGACCCCAAAGCCATTTCTGTGTTTGATATTGTGTGCATTAGGTGAATGTGCATATGAAATGCAATAAAAGTGAAGAAACTGTGGACAGAAAATTCTTTTTGCCTTATGCATTGTGTAATTTTGCCATAGAAAACAGAGTAAAGCCCAGGTTTTCTAATGTAATGTCTCAGATAAGGTCCTGAGATAAGCTAAGTATTTGTTCCATCCCTTGGTTCCCACCACATCTACCCATTTTCCCTGCTTTTTCTCTCTCACAGGTTAACCATTTATAGCAGCAATATTCAAAACAGTACCTGGGCAGCAGCTGATCTGCATGCTTTATACTTGTCAGCAAAGCAAAAGAAATACAAAACCCAGTTCAAGTTCAGCAAAAGGTAGTTCAGCTTGACTTTTTAACTGGAGGAAGAAGCTAATACTGGTGTTAATTACACGCCTTTAAAAATGCAAATCTTCATTACAGCTATTGTTGCCAATTCAAAGTCAGTTAGATTTAGTGTCTGTCACAATTCCTATCTGCAACTGCCTCCATACAAAAGACAGCAATCAAGAACTTGCCAAAATTAAATAGATGCCTACATTGACATGCTTATTATAGCATTTATGATGCATTAAATGCCAGGTGGATGCATGGACTATGAGAGAATAAAAAATACAGAGCTATCCCAGTTGTATGAATTTGTATTGCTTTGTGAAACATATCTAATGCCCTATTTTTCAGAGACATTGAGATGACATACATTCAAAGAAACTTCTCTAGGATGGAGGAGCAGGGTTTATTAAGGTTGAGAAATGTTGGTTCTTCTAACACATCTGTAGCATGTTTTTATGTTAAGGCAACTGAACTTCACTGTCTGAGAATTGTAAAGTAGAATGCAGGCTTTACTGCTGGCAATTCTGTAATATTGAGATATGCACTGTTAACTTCTAACAGTCTTTAAATCACACCAGCAATAGAAAGGTGGTACACGTGTAGCTTACCTATAGTTGTATATTGTGTCAGTGGCTGAAGATGAACCTGAAAATGTGAGGAAAAATGTTCAGTTCTTGATTACAGTCGCTTGAAATCAAGTTCAGCATTTTATCTGGAGGAGGCTTTCTGCACTCAGACAGTACTTTCTCAAGAGGAGCAAACCTTTTTACCACCCTGAATTCCACATTGCTAGGACAATGCAGATATGAGAAAGAGAGACCATAGCCGGCATGTGGGAATGTTGTTAGAGGAAAATGGACATGTAGTGAGCAAGCCAGGAAAGGGATATGAATGCTTTTATGAGCCTGAGCTAGGCCTGTAGCTTTGCCCTTGAAGTCCCCTTGAAGGAGAGATAAGAAGAGGGACAGCTGTTGTTGAACAAGAAAACAAGGGGGGAGACAAGAAGAGCTGAAGTTGATAGGTGAAAGTGAAGCCAATGAAAAATAGAAAAGCCTGCATGTTTGCCTTGTGCAAGAAGGCTTTTACCAATGATAAGTTGGGTGATCGCATGTAGGGGTAGAGAAATTGTATACAGGGTTAGAAGAGAGCAGTAAAACAGTTCGTATTGAAGTGCACAGTGTCCAGTTCTTATCTCCTCACTGGCAGAAGTCTCTTCTCTTGCACAAAATCAGTGTTCTACAAGAAAATTATCCAGACAGTGTAAGGACTGGCTGAGAATCCTTTCGTGTAGTCCCACACAGCTCTGCCTCTGATTTTGAACTCTTCTTGCCCAGAATGCAAGAGCTGCTTCTCCTTTTTCCTCTCAGCCATGTGTCAGATGCCATGGCAGGAGATGCCCATCTGCCTACCAGCCCACCACATCTTAAAGATAGCCTTGGTTGTCTGGACAGACTTCACAGCAGCTTCAAAGCTGGCAGACACAAGAGGGGTCCAACTGCATCAGGTGAGAGCTGACCCTCACTGATGGGAGCAGATTGGTGGCTGCACCTAAATAGGCCAGCAATATGCTGATCAACCTTCACTCCTTAGGCTGAAAAACTAAGCAAAAACAACAAAACAACACCACAACCTCAAAATCAAAGAAATTGAAAAACTGACTCCTAGGGTTTTCATGTGCCAGGATACTTGCATTGATAAGAACAGAGGGGTTGTGGTCATGGCAAAGGATAGGAGTGGGCCTGACAGCAAAACTTGGAGGGACAGGTAAGCAAATCACAACAACCAGGAATTGCTCAGATAAGCAGATTCAGAGAAAATCCTGCTTCCCTGGCCTTGGAATGGACAGATGGACCTAGTCCTATCTTTTTGACCTGCCTATCAGATCAGACATGACTGCTAAGCTCCCAGGTTTTTGTACATGAAGGAGTCAATTAATTTCTAATCATGATTTGCTTTTAGACCGCAACAACAGCTTTAACTGAGATGGTGTGGGCTTATCCCATGTCTGTTCTGGCTTTGCCCATTTAAAAAAATAATAAAAAGCTGGCAAGTGTAGTCAAAGGCTGTTTCCCAAACACTGCTGTGGTCCTGATTGGCCTTCCCATGCTATACTCAGTAATCACCTGAGAAATTATCCTGGAAAAAGACCTGTATTCTGATCATAAATAAATGTCAATAAATATTTTCATCTTTAATGTTTCTGAATGAGAAAGGCCATGGTAGGGAGTTTAGTTTGTTTCTTTGATATCTAGGAGAAAATGTTTTCTCAGGAGCTTCCCTTACCCCTCTTGTAGCCATGGCTGGAGCTGTCCCATAGTCTGTGCTCTCTTTGGTTCACCTAACTTCAAAGCTATCTCAGGTTTTGGTCTGTCCATACAGCTGTTCCAGGAAGATGAGCAGAAGTCCAGTCCTTATTTTCTTGCTAATTTCCCTTCCGAGCTCTGTTGCTGTCTTCCAGTTCATCCCAACTGGTTTCTGTGAAAACACATGTTATCTATCTCTTTGGTGTTGGGTAATTCATAGCTGAGGGTTTCAGTATTTACACAGAGTGGGTGAACCTCATTGTCAGTGTGGGAGCTTTGGTTTTTACATATTTGGGTTGGCCAGGGATGGTCCAAGCTCAGAGAGAACTGGGAAGATGGTGGAGGAAATTAGACTTATAGGGCCAGCATGTGACAAAATGGCCCAAATGTATTAGGCAAGGGCTGAATATTTACATGGGAATATGGGAATATTCCCATATTTACATGGAAATATTTACAGATGAATATTTACATGTGTCCCAGACTCTGTGTGACCTTTGGGTGCAGACAGCAAGTTAGTACTAGAAATCTATTGGAGATAGATGGAATGAATTGCAATGGGATATATCTATGTAATTTCTCTTTGACAGATACTTTAAAGTTGATGAGCCTGACCTCTAACATTCAAATTGCTAAAATTGTATGGATGAAATTATTCCTGCAGAAATATATTGGAGAAAGTGTTATGAGAATGCCAGGTGTAAGTAACAGAGAAGAGGATAAGTGCTTTGGGCTGTATTAACTGATCAGAATCAGACTATGAGCAACTAATGATGAGCTGCCTTGAAGCACAGTGCTTGGATTTGTCAATTGAAATAATTGTAAAGAAAAAAAGAGATATTCATGCAGGTGTAAGTGACTCTGCCAAAACCTTATCTGGAGTATTGTGTGCAGTTCAGAGCATCAGTGACTGAGGGAGAGGGAATTCAGACTGGAACAGGTGCAGAGAATTGACGACAATAATGGAAAGTGTTTTAGACTAGAGACCTTACTCAGAAAAGCAAAAGCTGAAAGAGGGCCTGGTTACTCTCTGTGAATGTTAAACAGGTGAAACACCTGGAAAGGAAAGAGCCACTTGTGCTCAAGAACAGTACTGACACAGGAACCAATGAGTATAAATTATCTGTGAATAGAGCTAGGTTGAAAGCTGGGATGATTTATAACTATCAGAGTAATAAAGTTTAGGTTGCTTTGAAACTACAGTGGAAATAAGGGATGATAGAATTGACATAGTTTTAAACCAGAAGTTGGTCAGTTTATAAAAAGGAAACTGTGGGTTGTTTGCCAGTAATACCAGACAGGCAGAACTTGATGCAGTGGGAAATTCCATCCAGTCCGTTGCTCCTGGGTCAGTCTCTAACCTTTATACTTGGGCAGACATAGCAAGTGCCCATAACAGAAAAAAATAAAGCTACATTAAAATTGAAATATGAGTGGCTTTCTGTGGAAGGATGAGCGATTATTTAGAACATAATATGCTCCTGTAGATACTAGAATTAAGTTGCTGCTGGTAGCATTCAGCTACTTAGGCAGGAGTGCCAACATGGAAAGCTGATTAGATAGACAGCTAGGGTAAGACAGAGAATAAGAAATTATGCTTTGTGAACTGAGATTGCATTACAAAGGTGGTCTAGCAAACACTGTTAAACTAGAACCTTGAAAGAAAAGGAACAAGACATAAAGGGAAAAATATTTTCTACATGGTCCTTAAAACTCTACTCAAGGACTGAAGAGTTTCACTCTACTGCAACAAAGGCAACAAAGAACCACACAGCTTCTGAGCTCTGAAAGAAAACCTTACTGGTGGCTGATACATATGACAGGAATAATAAATATTGGACTACACAGGCCAAATTGTCTGTTTCTAAGTTTCTGTCATAGTTATTCCTGAGAGTTATTGGCATTTCTATCCATCTTCAGTGTGTTCTTCATCCCCCAGAATAAGGATCTCATTTTAGGATCTCCGATGCTAAAATTAAGAGTTTCTGGTAATGACAATCTGCAGTGTGAACTTTCAGGATCAAAAAGAATGGCCAAGGAAAAATTTAGATGGTAACAATGAAACCAACACTCTGCACCTTTATTTTTTGGCCCTGCAGACTAAAACTTGCTTTAAACACATGTACCACACTCAGCAGCTCTGACAGAGCTGTTATCTTTTTCTCCTGTAGAAAAAGAAGTCTTAAAATCTTTTAGATAAGAAAGTCTTAAAGATAAACCCTTTTTGGTCATATTTTACATATTTGGATCTAAATTCCACGCTGAAGATTCCAGATGCTATAAAAACATTATTGAAGTCCAACATAGTATTAAGGTCATGTCTCACTGGTGCAGACTGTACTGGTTTAGCCACTCAGCCTGGCAAACTGCTGCCAGTGCCAAACCAATGTATCTTTTTTCCCCCATAATTATATCATTTTTATCCCTGAGTTAGATTTTTCAGACAAGCTATTGTTGTCAGGAACATAAGACTCCATTAACCACTGTGCTGCAGACTTTTCCCTGCCCCCACAATGCATTCAAATGTATATTTACTTTTACAAAATAATGGTTTCATAATCACATATTGAGCAAAGTATAGTTGTGCTTAATAAAGTGCTAAAGTACTGGCATGGTCATTTTCTTAATTAACCTTAAAAAAAAAATCTCTGTACAATATAATTTTGTTTTTTTAACTGTCAGAATCCCCTTCTAAGACTCAGACACTGTATCAAAATTTTAAAAGAAGAAGTCTTTGACTGGACCACTGTAAGACCTGTTGTTGTCACACCAGAAAATAGTTAAGAATGAAAACAAACTGGAAAACTGTATTTCACATGAAACAATTATATCAGTGACTGATAAGCGGTAATTTGAGCTGATATTCCTGTTATTTCCAGGAAAAAGTTCCAAAGTCCAGATTTTAAAAGAAATACTATTTTCATTATATTAAGTATCAGTGTAATTGATACAAAAGCTGTGACTTATGTCAAAATAGAGGTCCAGCTCTGTTATGAGGCAACTGTTATGGAGCAATCTTATGAAGTTTAATAGTGTCTGTGGCTGGCAATGTGTGGTGGAACAGACAGACAGCGCTCACCTGTGGCAGGAAGGTGATCACTCCTTGGGAACAGACATAAGCTCCAAAGCAGCAGCACCATCCTGCTAGCAGGGTCTTCTTGTCAGAACAATGTTTGACAGAACCCCACTGATTCCCTCCACCTGCTCCTCACAAGCAGGGAAGAGCCTCTGTGGTCACACAGGGCAGCTCAGGATGCAGTGGTACACAGGGAAGAGCTGGTGGCAGCTCTGGTCACACAGGGCAGCTCAGGATGCAGTGATAAAAGATGCTGGAGGCTGGGGCACAGAGGAGGGCTGGAAGGTTAGCAGAGGACCCTGGTCTTTGGGGAAGCAAACAGAGACTGGTTCAAGGTTTACCTGGCATAATCCCTTATGGAGCTTCTGTGAAGGGGAAGGGTGCCCAGGAAAACGTGCTGGTTTCTGAAGATAACTTATTGAGATCTCAGGAATGAATCCCAGCATGTGGGAAGACTGATCTGGAGAGGGTCTGCTTGGCTAGGTGGGGAGCTTCTCACTGAACTAGCTCACAAAAAGGAAGTGGAGAAGATGTAGAAAGAAGGACAGGCATATAGATGGAGCAGTTATAGACTTAGTGTCAAAATTAGGGAGGCCAAAGCCCAGCTGGAGCTGAAACTACTGAAGAGCACAGACTCTGGGAATGTTAGTTTCAAAGTAAATTCAGGACCCAGGGTTGGGTGGAGAAGAAATGCTAGTTACAATGGAGCAAAACAGGCTTAAGTATTCAGTGACATTTTTTGCTTCAGTATTCAGAAGGAAAAGGTGATTTGGAACTGGCATGATGTGGGATGGAGAAGGACAGCCCTTCCTCAGTGGGGAGAGATGAAACAAGTTAGAGACTTGAAAGGAGCTGAATATACTGAATAACAAGGGGGTAGGGCTAGGTGGGATTTATCTGAAGGTGCTGGAGAAGCTGGCCAGTGTAATTGTGGGATCGGTATTTGGACAAAACTTTTTTTTTTTTTTTTTTTTTTTAATAGTAAAGCTGCTGTGAAGAAGAAAATAGAACAGGCATATGAACAATTTTAGATGTAGCTGGGCTATGTTAGCTGCACTGGTTATTATAATGAACAAAATTCCCACAACTGAGTGGGCCATGGGACTTGATTATTGTATCTCTTGTCCTACTTTTATGTTTACAAGACATTACATGTAGTGGCTTTGGTTAAGACCTGGCATTTGGTGTTTAATATTTCTGAAACAAAAATGAAAGACTTGCTGAATTTATCATTGAGGGAAGAGGGAGAAATCCAACACCAGCTAAAATGGTACTTTTAGAAGCTGGACTTGATATGAGCTTTCACAGCTGGCCTAGGTAAGATAAGCCAGTACCCTCATTTGCCATCTGGGGAGGAAATGGTATGAGGAAGTGAGCTCCTATGGTTGCTGGGCCAAGTCCCAGAGCTTCTGCATAGATTTAGTTCAGCCAAAGACTTGTCTGACTCATGTGGATTCCTTTTCAGAACTTAGATATTCACAAGCAAGTCATGATAAAATTGATCCCCCTTCCTAAAAAAAAAAAAAAAAGCCCCCAGATCATCCAGTTTGTGAGTTGTCACTTGTGACTCTTGGATTTCCAGTGTGGCGCCCGATCTGCCTAAGGCTCCTATCACACTCATCTTGCCTCATCCTTCTGTGTGTTCTTTAAAACCCAGCTATCAACGTTGCTGTCCATGCTTCCCAAATACTGCTTTTGCTAGAGAGATTGCAGCCTGGCAAAATGGGGGTGGGACTCACACTGCCACCTTCTCTGAGAGGGATGACTGATCTGGCTGGATCTCTTGTCTGCTATTTCCCCAGAATGCACAGAAATAAAATCTTTTGGAGATCAGGAGCTCTCTCAAGTTAAAGTACATTAAGCCAGAAGGTTTGAAAGTGAAGGTGAGCAGACAGAAAATGTGGTCAGATAATCCCCATCTCCTTCAGAAACCAATATAAATGTATAGTGAATCTAAGAAGGAAGAGAAAAAAGGAAGCTGAGGCTGGGAGTGAAAGATACCAAAATGTCTCATTTTCCCTTTCTTTTGTGTCATTAGATTTGAATAGGAACTGAGCTGGACCCTAATTCAGCTATGCATATTTCAAAGAAAAATATTAATTTGGGATATAATTAGCAAAGTTTTAATTTAAACAGCATAAAGAGGAGACAATATAAAAGAAGCAATGACTCTTGTTCCTTTTTTTAAAAAAATCTGTTTGGTATTAATATTTGGGCATCTATTGACACACTAATAATTGCTTTGAGAAACAATTAAAGAAAAATGGCTTCTTTGGGGCTAGGTGGCAATATAAAATAAATTACTTGATACACTGGAATAAGTAGAGAAATTGAGAGAAATGTTTTATCACCAGTTAAGAAACAGTGAAAGGGACTCATTTAATATTGAATGCATATCCTCAATCTTACTGTTTTCCATCTTGCTGTGCTTAGGCAATTTACATGTTTTCTGAATGTATTGCTTTTAATGAACATAGGGATGATACAGTGTCTGTGTATATACTGAGATAAATTCACTTTCAACTTGGCTATCTGAGTGACTGGAATGAAATGCAATTATTAAAGAGCTTTAGTCTCTTAATATTTACGTCTAATATTAGTCCCCATGCCTTTGTTTGGCAGGGTATGAGCTAAGCAGTGGTTAAACATTTAATCTGGGCTAGAGCTTGAAGTTAGGTGAATTCTGCTGGATAAACATGCCCCTTCTTGGAGCTGTGCCTAGGGATGCCATTATTCACCACACATATTCAGGCACGAGAAAGAAAAGGAAAAGAAAGAAAGGGAGAAATATTTCTGAGATTAAACTCATCTTCCTAAGACCCTGGAAATGGCTCTGGACACCTGCAATGTGCAACCTCCAGATATCTGGAGATGAACCAGGCAGGAACTGACTTTGCAACTTCTCAAGGGAGAAGCCAGAGAAAACATGGGCTTGTTAAACAAGAGTTCATGGAATTTTTCTGTGTCAGATTTAATGTGCTTAAATTTGCAGGCTATAATTAAAAAAAAAAAAAAATCAAACCAGGCATCTTCTGACAGAAAGTTGTCCAATGACTGACAATCTTCGTTCTGCTTCTGCTTTTTAATTTCTCCTGTATTTTTCCAAAAATGGATCTTCTGTGTTATTCTCTCCAGGTGTATTTGTCAGGGGCTCAGCATCTTCTTAAGACATAATTTATTGCTTAGTTATCACTGACCTTGAGTATTCAGAGCTGAAAACTGGTTTGTCCTGGTCAAGAGCCAAGGGCTTCCAAGGGTGGCACATGAAGTGATTGGTCAGGCTTCACTGTTCACCCTGTGCTCCATGCAAGAACTGGCCCTGTGTGTTTCCATAGGTTCTGTGTCAGCTGGGAGGGCAAACACAGGAAAGGAGGCAAAAGACACACCATGCTGAAATTGTTTTAAGCCTGGCCTCTGTATGCATGATGTAATTTAAAACCAAATAAGGATATTTCACTGAGGTCTGCAGAGTCCAGAGCTGGTTGTTGGGCTGCCATACCCCACACAACTTCCAGTCCTAGGCAATGAGCTGTGAAATCAGCTGAAGCACAATCTGACTTACAGGGAATACTCACTATATAGGATAAGTAACTATATATGGTAGAACTTCATAAGCATACAAAATTACTTACTGGTTTTGGTTATGCAGAAAGAGAATGGCTGGGATCTGGAACAGAACTACTAAAAATTCCACTTTTCTGCCTGATTTAGAAATTTCAGTTTTGGGCTGTACTTAGAGCTGTAATCAGTGTTTTGAAAGAAGTTAATCCCAGAGCATGAGGAGTGACTAATACTATTACTCTCATTTTAGATTGCTTGCACAGAACTTCTCCTTCTGATTAGGAAGAGGAATTCTCTACTCAAAAGTCTCATCTATTTGCAACCTCTGCTAAGCACAGTCAAGGATTACTTTCATTTAAGAAATTACTTGGATAATTTTCATAATCTGCTCAATAACCTGTCTCACCTCCTATTTTTTCTCTTGCTTATATTCTTCTCTGTCTTGTATTTCACAGAGGGCTATCCAAAAAAGAGAGAAGTTGCTAAGATCTTGCGCCTTCTGGTCCAATAGTTTTAGAAGGTTTAGTGTAGAGAATAATTCAAAATTACCCCACTTGTTAGCTTCCAGCTCTATTTCCCTTCTCTAAAGAAAGGGATAGCCTCTATTAAAGAGGTTATCACCTCCACAGTCTAGAACTCAGCAACTCAAAAGCAAATAACAAAACCTGAGCTCTTCGGCTGCTCAGGAGTTTTGCATTGGCTTAAACAAAGTTAACAGTCAAAATGATGCCCCAGCAGAAAACATCCACAGGTCCAAATCCAGCTTGAGACACCAGTGATTCAGAACAGGAGAAAGTCCTCCTTGTGCTGCTTCTTTCCAAGACGTTACCTCATTTGCTTTTAATTAGGTCCCAGTTCATTTCAAGCTTATGCACTAACCAGTGGCTCCAAGTTTTAGCAGTTTGTTGTTGCTTTTCTTCTACTTTTCAGTTTCAGGAGAGATCACTGCATTGGTTTGGGACTTCCCTCCCAGATGGTTGTCTCAGTTTCCCAGTAAGTTGATTCAGTCATGTCAGGTCTAATAACACTTCCTCTTCCTAAAGACACTTTTTCAGAAAATCCTCTGGCCTTTGCAGCTCCTTTCTGGGGCTGTTGCAGCCTCTCAGGGGTAGGCAGCATCTTTGAGTATGCAAGGGAGTAAAGCTCATCCCCAGAAATGTATCTCAACCCAGATAGGAAGTTTCTCAATCCTGATAATTGTTCCTGGAATGGAATATTCCCGTCTCTGACCTGTACTTAGTAATCACTGTGAGCTTAATCTTCATTTGTTCTTTATCGATTTTACATCACGAATTTGTTGGGAATTACAAAGATTTGATGTAAAGCATAATTAGTGCAGGAGTATTTTTATAGATTTCAAAGAGCTTTTTTTAATTTGATAGTTTTCTTTCAGTAGGAGGTAGACAGTTCTGGCTCACAAATGGGTAAATTATTTTGCTTTTCTTTCATAAGTAATGCTTAACTACTGTTTCTAATAATATTGCAGCAAAACAGTTTCTAAATATGACAGAGTGTTGAAAACACTGATGTGCAGGGGAAGTTGCATAATTGCAAAAAATCTTCACTTCTTGTGCCCAACACTTTAATCCATCTATTCAAAGCCTAGAGGTTTCTTGGTCTTTCAGCTGTGCTTATCTGATAAATGAGCTTTTAAAAATAGAGATGGCAGTAAATTCAAAAGGAGTTTCAAACCTCTAAGTACTGGGAGGGCGTAGATAAACTGAGCTTATATTACAAGCAGCTGCTGTGTTAACAGTCTACAAAACAGAAAATAGGCCTGAAGTTGAATTATTTATTGAAATATCATAGTATTTGGTTATGGTGTAATCTGGTTCTCCATGTGTTATTCTACCCAACAAAACCCGATTTCAGTTTAAGATCAGTGTCATTATCTTCTGGAAGGCATATGCTGTTACTGTGCCTGCTGACAGGCTGCACACATGTGCTAGGAGTTGGCTGTGGCTTTGACAGCTGGTGCCAGCTAATTGCCTCCAGTAAGATAAACATGGTCTGGATTTTGATCAACTACTTTTTAGGATAAGGACCAATGTGAGGGAGCTGTGCACTGTGGGAATCCAGGAGACTAATGGGGAAAAGATGAACATTGTAAGGATAATGTATCAAGGCAAAAATACACATATATTTTATGTGTATAAAGGTACATTCTACACAAGAAGTTTAGAACAATTTGTGATTTTACCTTTGTTGCATCCCACAAAGAGTATCTCCTTACTTGCAGTGCCATTTTATTCAGTAATTGTCTCAAGTCATTAGACTTCCCACACAACAATTCACAGTCAGAAATGTAAGTGTAAAGGAAAATGCATTGCTTCAGTTTGTGGAAGAATATATACTCCACTTCCACTTGGAATGAAATTCTGATATGATTTATTTGCAATTGCCCAAACAACCTACTCTTATTATTCAGCTTTCCACATGAACTCGTGTATTGAAGAAAAATTTGCCTAATTGTTCAAACTACTGTTGCACAGGCACAGACTTGATGGATGCACCTCTCCCTTCTCATGCCAAACTCAAGTGTCAAGAGGAATAACATGAAGAATGCTGAAATTCATTTTGAGCTAGATCTGGGTTTGTATGTTGTGGCATACACTAAACTAATATTCCGTTAAGGCAAAGCAGAAAATTCAGAAAAATTGTGGATTTGTTTCAGTCACATGCAAATTTCTGGCTGATGAGACTGCTATGACTTTTCAACATTTATAAGGAATAGAATTATATTATCACAAGAAAGAACTTTGAGAAGGGGAAGTTCAGAGAAGCTAGCAAATTTAACTACAATGTGATCTAAATTTGAGAGAATTAAGGCTCCTGGCTGCCAGCTATCTTGTGGTAGTTCCACAATTAGCTGCCTTCTGTGAAAATCAAGATTGTTTTCTCCCCAAACCATGTGCTAAAACTTCCCCAAGGACAGAGGTGTTAATAAGCAAGATGAAACATCCCTGCTTGGGCACAGCACTGAAAGGGTGACACCAGGCTCACAAAAGCATGAATGCCAAGTACAAGAGTGCATTCACTGTACAATTACCCTGTTTGTATGCCAGTTGCAGTAATTGGATAATTGGGTCCACAACTGCCTAACTACATTAGTAACTACTCATTGCTAAATTATATGTCAGCAATGTATAAAAAGCCCCAGTGTCTAAAAGCCTTTGTTACAGAAACTTTAATTTTTTGAAGGCTCATCCTAATTGAGAAAAGCATGCCTATGTGCCATGATCTATCCTTTTTTCATTCCTTTTGAATCTGGATAGGTCTTAATCTAGACAGGAAAACAAACACAACTGAAAAGGAAAAGAGGCAGTTGTGAACACAGGCTCTTGCTTTTCCTCCGGTTGATCCTCGGAGCTTTTCAAGAAGTGCCATGGGAAGTTAAATCCGGAGATTTTAAATATCCAGCATTTAAATCAGCATTCTGACATGGTCTTTAAGTGACAGGTTGTTATGACTTTTTTTCTCCTCTCCTGGCCTTTTCACAACTCTTATTTCAGTTAATTTTATAGGAATAAAAGAATGACTTCAAAATGTCCTGACCTGAAGCAGTTTTGGAGAACTGAGCCTTGGCAATGGCAAACCCATGAAAAGTCAAATTGCCCTAAATGGCCACTGCATGGAGAGTTAACAGAGGGTTACCAGCAGGACATATTTTTCACCTTCGAACTCTAAATGGAAGCAAATTAACAACTTGTTTAGTGTACAACCACTTGTTTCTCACCTACAACCAGTAACCTGGATAACAGAGGAAATGGAATATAACAAATGATGCTGCCTGAGGCCGAACAGAGTTTCAGAGATTTTAGAAGATTACAGACCTGTTTTGGACATTAATAAAAGTGCAGAATCACTGGATATGTAGGCAAATATGCTACATTCAGAATGATTCTTTGTGGTTCTGTAAAGGTAACGAATTTCTCATAGATCTGTCTGAGTTCCCTGAAGGAGTGAACAGCCATGCTGATGTAGGAGATACAGCTGATGTGATCTCCTTGGATCCCTGAAAATCACTTGACAAGATCATTCACCAAAGGGTCTTAAAGAAGTTAAGACTGGGATGAGATGGACAGTGCTGACATGGAGAGGCAACCAATCAAAAGAAGTTACTTTTCTCTCCAGAAGGAATTTAACATGTGGTCCCTTAGGGACATATCTGATGAGTCCTTCTCTTCATTAAATTCACAAATGAATACAATATGAAGTGACAAAGTTCAGTGACTGTTCTGAACTCTTTTTTGTGGTAAAAACAAAAGCTAGCAAAGTTTGAAGAGCTGCTGCAATGTCTTGTGATACTGAGTAACAGGGCTGGCTGGGGAAAGGGAACTTGTGAAAATGTAAAAAGAGCTC
Source organism: Muscicapa striata striata (assembly GCA_030060385.1). NCBI lineage: Eukaryota > Metazoa > Chordata > Aves > Passeriformes > Muscicapidae > Muscicapa > Muscicapa striata. Next base: position 5,713,818 of record JAREIS010000031.1, read on the forward strand.
ACAAGAGGATTTCTAATTTAATATGTTTGATTGCAGACTCTGAAGAAGCTATTATCAGCTAGTACAGAGATTCTGAAGTTATAATGGCAAATTATGCAAGAACATCAGCACAGTCCTGAATGGCAGCCAGTATGAAGCAAATTACTAGGGAAGGGAGGGAGAACGATGCATAAAACAATTAGGCTACAATATCTTGAAGGCTGTGGAATTTTTTAGCCTTCATATCAGTGTGTGTGTATATATGTGTGTGTGTGTGTGTGTATTTATAGAAGAGCACTGTTGAATGACAAGGAAAACTGCGGGTACAAAGACTCAATACAAAAAAATCAAACATGGGAGGACTCTAGCTATGAAAAATGTTGACTCAGAGGAAATATGAAAGAGAGCTGCAAAATCATGTATGGGATGAAGATCAATAAGGAAGGATAATTTTGCAGTTTTAAAATTAAAGGGCCCATCCAAGGAAATCAGTAGGCAGCAGCTCAGCTGTAGAGCCCAGACATGGGGATATGTGAAGTACTAAAAGTTTACATTTATTAAAAAAATGATTAAACAAATTAATGAACATTAAAAAAACCCCCAAAAAAAAACCAACACAAAAAAAAAAAAACCCCGAAAAAAAAAACAAAACAACTGAAGTAAACCACAAGCTCCTATTTAATGCTGAGGTAAGAGATATCTCAGTAGGAGACTGGCAATGCCTCTCCCAGCAGTCCTTTTTGAGGACTCCAACTTTTAACAAGTGTTGCACATTGACAATACTTACCTTTTCTTTGGCACATGGTTGTTATGGAAATAAACAGTAACTTGGCACAGACCTCTTTGAGAAACTCCAGGTCAGTGAGTGTCACAGACATTTCCTGAATGAATTTAATCTTGCAACCTGCACACACAATTCTTGAGCTGACAGGAGAATAGTTTTAGAGTAAATAATACATATAAAAACCAGTCACTGTGCATGGGAAGTTTTACCAGTTTCACTGTTGTTGAAAAAAAGCAAGCGTCCTAAAAGGGAAGGTAGAGTGGAATAAATAAAGGTTTGCATGTTATTTTTAAGATAAAATAATTCCCAGCTTTTGCAATTGATGATACATGAAAGGGCTTTTTCTTTTTTAATGTAAGCAAGCAAGCAGTTTTTTGCCTTCCTTGTTTTGACTTTTGGATTTTGTTTCTGTTTATTTTACTTTTTATATCATAATGCCATGATAATCTTGGTCCAGGTTTCAACAGTCCCTTCCAACTTAGCATGTACTTGAAGTACTTTAGAGAGGTTCCCTGATTTTTTTAATATTTATTTTTTAATATCTGGAACATTATCCTTGTCCTTTTTCATTCTGAGAGCCCTTAAAGAGTCACATTCACACACTTATATTGGATGCACTGGCTCAGGGAAATGGCAGCTTCCCTTCAGATTGCCATCTCAATGACTCAGCAAGCATCTTAAGATGATCAGAATGAGGATGGCACAACCCAATGTCTGGAAATTTTGCAGACTGTGAAAGTTATTTAGTAAGTTTTAAAACTAGAAACAGGTATGTGATAGCACTACAGAGTTACTAGTAGATGAAGTTGCAGACAGTAAATCCCCAACCCTGTGGTTTATTTTACTTTTTTTGGGGGGAATTATCTTTTTAGTGGAAATGCTGCTGAAAGTACCAAAGTTCTGCCTAACAGCTCTGGCTTCTGTCATGCAAGTGGCCTGGCCACTCTGCCTGCCAGCCAGCTTGGTGGGTGAGAAAACCACATCTTGCAATGCCTAAAAGCTGGGGTCTTCAGGAGTCAAATACTTCTTCTGCCTTCAGCTCTTGAATACACACCAAATATGTGCAGCTCTCCTTGTCAGAGTTCCTGAGGAATCTACCACAGCTTTTGTAAAGTTTTAACACCTAGGGATGTGCTATAGCCACATACCCAGAAAAAGGAAATGAGAATGATAAAAATAAATACCAAGGAAAGCAAGAGTTCTGTTTTGTACTGAGTTCACAAAATATATGGTCACCAGTAGAATTTAAGAACCACCCATACAGAGCTGAAGATGTTAAACACAGTTACCACTAATAGAGAGATTGGAGGGCATGTGAAAAAATGTCATCTTAAGAGGCAACTTATGGCCTTCCAAGACTGATGGTCCTTGCAGCAGTTGCACCCCAAGGATAACTCATATTGCCATTGCTGTTGATATTAAAGGCATAATGGTTATAACTCAGTGTAAGTTTGGTCAAGCATGACCAAAAGGATCCAATACTTGCCTTGGTGTTAATATGGGGTGCAGAGTGCTTGCTGCTCTGAGATGCACTGGCACAGACAAGCAGCACAGCCCTTTTTGTGGCTCTAACTCCAGGATGTCCTTCCCCTGTGCTGTTCCAGTAGCCCCAAACAGTTTCACTTCAGGAAGCCAAGGTTTCACAGATCAACTTTCAAATGTAACCCAACAACAAAATATCTCACAGAACTTAAACTCTTCTTTTTCTCTTGGTGTCCTCATATTTTAAATGTAGAGTTTAAAAGACTTTTTAATTCTAGGTCTGTTTGTGTATGGCACTTTTCTCAATTTGCTTAAAAAGTGTATAGGAAATCACACAACAAATAATATAAATATGTCAGCAGATTCAGGATCACGAAGCATTATTTACCAGTTTTGTTTGGCTTAGAATCAGAGTCAAGCAGCATGACTTCTTTTTGCACTTGACAGTCTTGGAGAAACAGCCCTGCATGGTAAATAGGCTCATGTACTCAGGTCTCTATCTAGTATTAGGTATCTAATACTCTATCTAGTATTAGGTACTGCTGGAAATCTGTGATGAGCTGAGTTTTCTTCCAACTTTTAAATATGAGAGAAGGAGTAATTCCTTTCCGGTTTTAATTCATCCAGGCAGCACCAGTCTCAGCAACTGCAGAGCAGTTATCAAAACAGAACAGCAGTGTTGGCAGATGTCAGACTTGTGGCTTTCATGGGTACCATCTCCTCTCTGAAGCAATCAGCATGGCACTGTAGTGCTCTGTTCCTTGGTGGAGTGGAAGTTATTTGGACTAAAAGCCTTTTAACAAACTCTATGACGTATTATTTGTTTGTCATGTGCATTCTCTGTGAAAAGCCAAATTAATGGTAGAGATTGATGACACATAGTTAGTAAGAGTATGTACAACTAAAATATAACTAGTAGCACACAGAAGCAGACTTGGGAATGTTGTCATAACAAAGAAGTGCTTTGAACAATTGAGATAACTCCCAACTGAAGATAAGCCATGAATACTTCACCTGTACATGAACAGGTCTCTAACAGCTGATCATGATGCATATAAGTAATTTTCCATCTCAGTCAGGGAGCTGGTAGAAGGCACCAGTAGCTCAAAGATCAACATCAAAAGCAGCCTTGAAGTATTAAAAGCAACAGTTTCCAGGTAAAGGCTGAGTACCTCATTTGTACTGGGAAGGAGTTTTGAAAGAGTGTAGGAGAGGTTGGCATTTAGCTCTTGGGGGGCTGGTGGAGTAGTCAAATGTTGCACTTTGGCTGATCAAGTCCTGACTTAGTAATCATAAATGAAGGACATGAAAATGGCCTTGAAGCAATCTGTTGGTGAGCAGCCTAAGCCCTGCTAGAACCTGCTTAACTGCTGTGCTCTGCCTCCAGGAGCTTCATTTCCAGTTTTGTGACAGAGACATTAACCTTTGGCTCTTCTAGAATATCCCCTTCTATTATCACCTGGAAAGAGGTAACTCCAGAGTGAAACCAGTGGGTTTGGTTTGTACTCTTTTTCTGTAGGCAGTAAAACCAAATTAGCCAGCATGCACTTCCACCCAGAGATGTGTTTAGTGGAGACATGTCAAAAGTAGCACTGATCTGGGCTGGCAAGGAATTTCAATGCAGCAAAGAGTGGGTATTTGAAAGACACTTTTCAGCTTCAGGCAGGCCCTAACTCACCAGCATGACATCTCTATTGGATAGTAGGAATAAGTACTTTTCTCTAAGCATTCAATATTTCAATTATAGCCTGAATACTGTGGGGATCTTACCACAAACTCCACTGCTAACTGTTTATGTGACACTTGCCTAACTGAAAGACCTCACTGATCTTTTAGCAGATTATAATTATTGGACAAAGCTGCTGGATCCCTCAGGAAATTCCAGCTCTGTAGCTGTAGGAGAGACAGGCTCCTCTGTGTACATTGTCTCAAGGGGCTACCACAGGATCCAGGCTCTGTCTTGACTCTTTCACTGTAGTTTAAACACCTCCTTTCCCAGAAGAGCAATGGCAACGTGAGCTTCTGGCTTGTAGCTGAAACCCTCAGAAGCCACAAGACAAGATGCAGACATGCTTCACAGAAAACTTACACTCCTGCTAGTACTGGACCTAACATGAAACTTGAAGGTTTACAGAAAGCACAGGCTTATTCTCCCCTCATGGGGCAGCTGAAGAGAGAGTCTTTCCCCATCCCATGTAGTGAGGTATGATTGCAATTCTTTTCCAGCTAGTATAAATTTCCACAGGAACAGACTGTGTGCAAATGCATGATCTTTCCCTTGCTGTACAAATGTAGTTCCCAGAAATAGGTAGATGTAAATTTGTATGTGGTGGTGTTGCAAAATAAATAGCTCATTGCTTTTTAACTTTTCATGGTTTATTTGTAAATAATTAATTTTTTTTTTAGAATCACGTTGATAATTTAGTAGCAAAACTGTAACGCGGTTTGGCTTGTTACTGGCATCTCACTGCTTTTCTAAGAACAGTAACAGCCACAATCAATACTTTAAAGATGAAAATGTGGCCTGCCCTTTGGGTTATGTTCTGTCAGTGATGTTACAGTTTCATACCTTTAAACCTCTCTGAATGCTTGATGGATATGCTTAGTGGAGATAGCTCACTGCTATAGTTCTTACCATAGGTGAACTTCATTAGCCCATCCCAAAATAAAGAAATAAATTAAATAAAGCTGATTAATGCTCAGCACAGCTCAGACAGTCCAATTGCAAAGGTTTGACAAAGCAAAGCTCTTCCTGTTCCCTCCAGACTCTCTGTTCATGAGTCTTTCAGCCTAGCTGAGGGCTGTCCCTGCTTCATAGGCATTTCATGAGTATGAATGATTGTGTGCTGAAATCCTCAGGGATTCCTCCCATCTCAGTGCCAGTGGCAAAATTTTAATAAGAGAGGACTCGTTTCCAACATGGAGGAAGGAATTGGAGCTGTAGTGGATATTAGCTGCTCATGGGTTAACATGAGGGAGTTCTCTCTCACCATTTAGATTACAGCACAAATTAGCTGAATGTATAAAAATGTTTTAGTTCTGCCCTAGTATAGAAATGGTTTTAGCTCAAAACCTCAGAGTTAATTTCCTTTTATGCGAGTTGAGACACGCTTGGCCCAGACGACAGAAAAACTGCTGCAATTCAGTTACACTAAAGCTGAGGAGCAACAAAATGCCAAGCATTTCATAAGCCAGGAGACCACACATGCACTCTTCCTGCTCAGCAGAACAAAACCAGCAGAAAAGTGCCCTTTTTGCCAGTGTCCAGGGAGAGCAGGGGCAGCCCATCGAGCTGCCAGCCCATGAGCTCCTCCCTAAGTTTGGATAAAATGCACCCCAGCTCCATGTCCTCAGCAGACCTGCATCCCTGCCTGCACCCTGAGGGGACAGGGCACTTCACTTCTTATTGTACTAATTCCTGCTGCCCTCCTGTGCTGCCTCTTTTCTTGCTAGCCAAGTTCTTGTGGGCAGGCCTTCATTCAGTCTTGGAAAAATTGGCAAGTAACAGGAATGGAGCTTCTCATCATTCACTGCTGGCAGTCCTTCCTTGTCCCCATCACATCCTACGGTGAAGGCAATAAACTGCAGCTAGAGACCATCACACTCACTGCAAAGTCACAGCAGTGTCATGGAAAGCCTCCCCCCACATCAGGATTTTCTTAATTTGGTAAAATTATGGCCTTGAAGAGGGCATGTAAGTTGTATACCAGCATTTGGGCTCTGATTACTCCTCCAGTGCCTTATGCAATGACATTAAATCACCCTAAGAAACTGTTAAGTAGGTCAGTAGTCCTTTTGTAGTTTCATTATAATGGTAAAGCTGAAAAAGGAATAAAATCACAGTTGCTTATATATGTATATATGCTTCCTGTAACATAGTATGAATACTTGTGCAACCTCCTGATGTCCTGGGGTGGAAATTTCAAAGCTGTTTTACCTTAATTCTCTGGCAAGGAAATTTCAGAAGAGTTACAAGGGACAACTGCATCTCTCAGGTCTCTTCCAAGGCTCCCTTTCACTAGGGAAGGTCTCCCAGGCCTCTTCTGCAGGTGTCACCACATTGACAATGGTGGTGATGGCATTTGCCAGAAATGTATTCTAAAGTCATGGGGTCCCCACTGTGGCATAAGGGCCCTCCCTGCGGACTCTGCCTCTGGTAATCAAAAAGTAAACAGCACTGTGTGCATCCCATCTGGGGGTCTGAGGCACAGAATGGCCAGTGACACCACATGTGAACCCCTGCTGCTGTGACCATGTCCTGGTGGCTGCAGGACCTGTGTCCTGGTGGATACAAGGCATTGGTCCCAGCTGCTGCCTCTCTCTCCACTTCTCTGCTTGCAAAGCTGGAGCTGGAGCTGGGGATATGTTTCTGTCAGGTAGTCCTTCTTACGAGTGCTCTCTTCTTCATGAAAACCTGATGTGCCAAACATGTGGCTTTGAAGATCAGAAGTACTTTTGGTTAACCCTTTTGGGTGGTATATAAACGTGACCCAGAAGTGAATTACATGGCAAATTTCATTCAACAGCTAGCTGGTCAAGTGAGGAAAAGGGCAGTACTTCTGGGTGGCAGTTTTATGTTCTTTTGTTGCTAAAAGGAAAGCTGATGAAGATTTACATCAGCTTTTTATTTGAGAAATCATAACACAGTGGGAATTACAATCATCATCCTCAAACCCATTTAATTTTGAGATGATAGAGGAAATAATGGGAAGCAATTTTCACTTTGCAATATTGAATTACTATTATCTCATATCTGTGTAAATGCCTGGATCAAGCACCTTTTTGAGAAATATGTCAGACAAAGTGTAGGAAATGCAGAGCAAAACAACTGTCACCGATCCTTTTTTAGATGCAACAATGTATTTTAGCTGTTAAAGTGTAGGAAGGCCTGGTTTGAAAGCAGGGATGAATGCAAGGTTTTATGGTCATGTGGATTAAAGTGCCTCTTGATAGGTAGCATTTGACAAAGCTTGTTTTTTTCTTAAATAATTATTCATGAGGATATTCTTGGCATGTCACTCTTAGTTTGGAAAATGCTAAGTAAGGCGTCCTCTGCTTATTCCATTGTTGGGATTAATGCTCTCCATGTGAAGAAGTGCTGAAGATGGTCACTTTTATGAGTTTACCAGAAAATATGGGAATCCTGCAGAAAAGCCCACTTGCACCATGGAACTATGCATCCTCTCTTCCTACCCCGCAGAGGAGTTCAGTGTTTCCTTTCTCTCCCAGTCTCTCTCTGTTTTTGGGGATGGAAGCAGAGCTCACCTGTGGTGCACCCCCTGCACTGCCGAAGGTGAGCTCAAACTCCTGAGTGTCCACACACCCACATGGTGCATAGAGTGAGCCAGGACACAGCCCAGGCTGTTCCTGCAGGTGCCACAGGACACCTGTGTCAGGGCTGTGCTCTGCTCCTCTGGCAATGTGCTTCATTCATCCTCACAGCTACAGAATTCTTGGGATGTGTTTAGCTTACACAGGCACGTAAATAAGTAGTCAAGGACATGTTAGAAGCATGGCCAAGGACACTGAAGTTCCAGCTATGCCTGCCACCTCCGCTTCCTGCAGCCTTTGTCTTGGCACAAAATGTACTTGTTAGTTTGCAAGAGGGTATACGTTCTCTGGTTCTTACGTAAGTCACATTCCTCCTTCTGCCAAAAACAGCAATTGCATTAATGTCCAAAGCACTTGGACACACCAGGCACAATTAATGCCTGCTGTATCTCCTCTTTTATCAGCGAAGACAGAGCAAGGATAAATTTGGACAGGAGTGAAACCTCCATTCAGTGTTGTGCTCCTCATGCATGAATGTTATTGCAGCATTTAAAGAACAATCACTTGCTCACAGGGTTACTAGCAATAACAGGGCATATTTCATTAGTGCATCCACACAGGGTATTGGCCAGCTCTAACAGCTGCCAAGGGCTGCACTTGTGAATGCCAAAGAAAGTTTCTTTCTTTTGCCTGCCTGGGTACAGATGTTGGACCTGAATTACCTCTCTGCATGAGGTCCCTCATTGTCTCCCAAAATATCTCTGAATCATTTAGTTCCATCAGGTCACCTGCTGTACCTGACCTTTAGCTAGAGCATCCCAACCTGCTTTTCCCAGTGGGAAACAGGGATTGTGTCCAAGCTGGCAGTGGGAAGGCAGTGCATGCACACAAGTGCAGGGTGCCTGTAAAGAGGAGCAATTACAATGTGAGGGTCGAGAGAACCACAGGAAGGATTATTTGGTTATTGTTTATTGCCTGTTTCTAATGTTCACTTGTCACGGCTGGCTGAACCATTCCTCTGAGGGCTCTCTAGGCTGAGTCCAATGGCTGCTCAAAATGAGACTGTTAGTGTGTGAGTGGCTGAGCCTGGCCTAAGTGCCTGAGGACCTGTTGTGGGAGAGGCTCTTCTCTGGGTTTCCTCCTTTCTGGGTGCTTTGGTTCAACTCTTGGGGGCACGCAGTTGCTGAAACAAAGAATGGAATTTTGGCAGAGCAGTTTTTGAACCCCTGTACTTTTCTCCTGGGATCTGTAGTGCTGCTGCAGGCACAGCAGCGCTAGCACATCAGTTTCTTCCTCAGTTTCCTTGCTAGAGCCAGGGATCTTCAGGGCTCTTCAGAGGTTTCTCTGTGCCTGCAATCAGGCACAAGTGCATACCCATTCGATGAGTCATTTTAACCTCCAGTGACTAACCCATCCAACCTGCAGGAGAGGAGGGAATTATGGTAGTAATAACAGTTTGTGTTGCCACTGGAGGGTTTCAAAGTGCTTCCTAAGCAATTTTCCTTATCAGGAAAGGTTCCTTATGAGGTTCCTCTGAGAAATTACAAACATGTAATTGATATTTCATGGCCAGTTCTGTCTACTATCTTTTTAAACTGCTTGTTGCTTTTTTGTTACTGAACCCACAGCACTTCTGAAACTCTCCTGCAAAATCCCAGAATGGGTTGGGCTGGAAGGGACCACTGTGGTCAAACCTCCCTGCTCAAGCAGGGCCATCCCAGAGCACATGGCATAGGGCTGTGTCCAGACAGCTCTGGAGTGTCTCCAGTAACGGAGACTCCACACCCAGAACCTCTCTGGGCAATCGGTTCCAGTGCACTGCACAGGAAAATTCTTCCCTGTGTTCAGGTGGAACTTCAATTTCTGCCTCTGGTCCTATTGCCTGACATCACTGAGAAGACTCTGGGTCCATCCTCTTGTAACCCCCCCTTCAAATACTTACAGATCCTTTTAAATTGTCTTTTCTCCCAATTCCTCATTTTCTCTGGCCATAATCAATCAGTCGGGAAAATGATATGGTGAAGTGCACTGTAGTGAAAGCAAAACTGAATGCATAAAATACCCATCTGGTTTTTTAACACAACCTGCCAGTTTTAAAAAACATGAATGGTTGCAATGACTGCAAATTAATCAGCTGTCAGGGAAGGCAGAGGAGCCAATTCCATCTATTTAAACCCTTGGGACTGCTCAGGTACACCTCCAACAGAAAATGAGAGACAGTTCAAGGAGGCAGATGCAGCTATAGTTTTATATTGTATTAATATTAATTTGGATATTTCTTCAGTCTGTTTTTCTCCTGGCTCTTCAGCTGTTTTCCCCAGTGCCTTGTGTACTGTAACAATGTATATAGGAGAATGTTATTGTAAAGTTATACTAATCATAAATAGATTCTTGATTGAATTGGAAGCCATTATGGACCAAACTAAAGCTGCTTGGCTGAATGCTTGGGTTGTGCTTTTGTTCTGTAAATGCAGAAAAATGGCAAAAGGACTGTTCTTCCTGTCCAAAACCTATTTTCTTGCTGTATATTGAGTCAGTAACCACTAAGGATTGCACTGAGATATGTCTGGAGACTTGTCTCAGCCCCTTTCCCTCTGTATTTTAACAGCTGATTTTCCTTGATTGTATCTTCTATTAGTTTTTATGAAAGTCACTCAAATTGCAGAATACATGAGACAGCTTACCTTTCGCTTGCATCAGCAACTTAATGTGAGTGAGGAATCCAAAACTAGTGAAGCTAATCAACACACGACTACTGCTCCCTAATTCTTCCTTGCCCCCCAATCCCTAATAAATCAAATTCACAACAGTAAAGAGAGCAAATCAACTGTCCACAGTGAAGTATTGTTTAAATAATGACATAGCCAGATTACAGGATACTTTATTTGAATAAACATTAAGAAATAAATTTCACAGAAAGCACAGAAATAGTCTGACTGCTGAATTCTGTCTCAGATACTCAGTAAATGGTTCCTTTCTTGGGAAGAAATTAAATAAAATTTGTACAGGTGTCTCTCTCTCTCTATATATATATATGCACACAGCCACACTCTTTTATATAAGATATAGAAATATATACACTTTATTACAATTAAAAAAAAATCCCTACTATTAATGATGCAATCTATGTGCATAGGGTTTGTATGAATATTTAAAATGTAAGCTGTAGATTTTGCTAAATGTAGGACATATTATCCCAATGGCAGGGAACAGCTTCTTCTCTTGAGGGACCTTCTACCCATAAATATCTGTAAAATGGCTCTTGTCATTTTTATGGCTTTCATGTTATTTTAAAAAGCTGAAAAAGTACGCAGATAATAAGGAGCTATGGATGGCTAATTGATCTGTCATTTTTTTCCCCAGTAGTATTTATCACATGATGTCAGACTTCCAGAAAATGTAAGAGACGTTTTATACTACTTCAGTAATATACAGTTCAGATGGATGAATTAGAAATTATTGATTCTGTTGGGTTATCACTTTTACCTGCACATTAATGAAACTCTGATCCAAATCCTTTTTCAGGATTACCCAAAGATGTCAGATTTAAGAAGTTTTTAAGAATTTACTTAGTATGCTTTTTGGACAATGAATTTTAAGAGTGACAGAATTGACTGTTAGAATCTAGATTTAGATTAAATATGAGTATTATTTTCCATGTCATATTAGCATGTTAAGCATATTTCTATGTACACTTAGCATATCTATTTTCCCTATCTGGAGTGTTCCTCTCCATGATCCCCACAAGTTTATTTTTAGTGCTTATTTTTCCTCTGTTTTACTGCCAGCCTGTCTACATGTCTGTTTTTCATCATATTAGTGGTGTTAACTTGTGCAACAAGATACCTAAAATTTAATGCCATTTTTCATGACAACTTGATGAAACCTGTAGAGCAACGTGGAGACCTTGCCAATCTGGAGAGCAGCGTGCAGAGTATATTTATTTGTCTGTTTTACTATTTCCTGGTTTTGCACTCTCAGACATTTTATCCCTTCTGCTAACACACACCAGACATTTCTATTACAGTTACATTTTAGTGCTGGGATTTAGTTTCAGATGTTTTTGCAGGCAGAGCTCAGTGGGACACTCTAAGCTGCACAGTTGCTACAGCAATTTCTCTGTACAGCTATAGATAGGATTAAGATGCATCTAATTTAGTTGTGCCTTCTAGTTTAACTTGCTGCTTTGTAGGGGAGGAAAAGGTGAAGCAGCACAATTGAAGTGCACACCCAATTACCTTCAGCTAGATTGCCCAGGTCATTACTGACACACATTGTCTGCTACCCCTGCCTCAGGTAGCTGAGCTGGCTGCTTTCTGCCCATCTCATGCCCCCCACTACTGACACTGACACAGCCCATATCACAGCAGAAGATTGCACTCATTGTTGCATTAATACAGTAAAAAAATCCCCAAAAACTCTGGGACATGAATTTAAGTGACTGTTCTCAGCAGCACAAATATACACCTGACAAATAATGAGATATATAGGAACACCAGAAAAACAGTTTAAACTTAATCTTATGATTTGCCTTCTATGCCCCCATTGGATGGAACCCAAATTTGTCAGCTGTTAGCTGTCAGCTTATCAATGGTATATTGGCAATAGAATCATCACTCCAACAGGGGATTTGTAGCAAATTGATAGCACTGAAATATTTTTATGATCATATGTCTGTATCTATATAGCTCTGTTTTTACATCACTGGATTATCAAAGATGAAATGCGATAGATCAGGAGTGTCTAACACATCTACTTGGCTTCTCCACTGATTTCTCTTTAAAATATCCCAGCTACTTGGAAAATACATAAAACTTTCCTAATAGCATCACATAGAGTCCAAATTTAAAAATGACTGCAAGAAGATCTCTCTTCTCCTTAAAGCTATGCTGCTTCTATTGTGTGACTCTGCAAAGCAATCAAACTGAGTTTATGTATGTGCTCTCTCTTATGGGGAAATCTCACCTGTGCTGGAAACAATAGCAAAGTATTCAGTAACTTTAATGGGAACAGGATTTCCCTCTTACATTTTTGCTTGATTTTGGTTTTTTTTATGGACAAACTATTGAAATTATATGAATTGAGTTGGTCATATACACTACTGAATGGTCTATAAAAATAGACATACATACCTGTGCACATAGAGTAAAAGTAATCACTGTCACAAAGAAAATATTGCTGAATTACATTAGAAGCTGGAAATGAAATAAGAGGGTTCTTAATACACAAATAAATTCTTTAGAATAGACAGCCCCTGTAGAATACATACAAATGAAGTCTACAAGATTCTAGTGCAGATTTGGAGACCTCCCTTTTCAATACTTGGCTTTTTTCTTTGGGTACTGATTTACTTCCTGTGTTCTAGAATACATTATCTTTTTTTTTGGAAGGAGAAAATTCGTTTTGCTGACTTGACTTAAACCTTTGTTATTGGATATTTCCACTCCTAAAAAAAAAAAGCACTATGGCTTAAAGACCACAAAAATACATTCACTCAGCAATTTTCTATGATACTGCAGCTTTAAAGTTAACAATAGTATAGTTTCACCTGAACAGAAGTGGATTTTCCAAATCACTGTGCATGGAGAATTTGGTTTCCAGCACTGCATTGCTCACAGCAAGTAATGTAAATATTTGAGTGAGGTACAGGTTTTGTGATGGAAACATTATCTTGATGATGTGTGAAAGGAACATCAGGACAAAAATCTCTCAAATAAAGGAGAATGGCACAAGTCTATGAGACTGACATGATATGCAAATGGAAATCTATGTGATATATATGGTAAAAAGATTGAATTGTCATATTCTAGGCCCATGATTCTTAAAGGATTCTGGGAAGATTCTCCTCTGAAGATGCAATTTTCCCAGCTTATTGCCAAGTGCTGCATATTTTTCAGATGTGTTTGCATGACTACAACATCTTGGAGCAGAGCTCAGGGTGTGATGCTTTGGTTCCTGACTGTGTCATGCTGCATAATTGGGTGACAATAGTCCACACATTTGTCATGACGCAGTCCAGCATCTGTAGCTGCACAACGTTCCCCACTTTTGTACTTGGAGTTTAGTGGCTTCATAAACAAATCCATATGACCTATGGTTATGTTAAACTATAGTAATTCTTTTCTATAGCATGTATCTTCAATGCAGCCAAGTACAAATCACACCTCTGGCTACTCTCCTCTGTGCAAATGGATTATGCCCCCTCTTTGTTACCAGTCTTGTGGTTATTCAGGTCTTTCTCTGCAGTATTAGTTACCAGTTCCACCATGACTAGCAAAAGGGGATCTTTCAACCAAGAAAAGTACATCAGTGGCAAATAATTAACAAAACTCATATATGCAAAATAGATTTGAAATCACTTCACCTCCACTTTTAAGGGGTATTTTTTACTGTTCACTGACAATTATCTCAATAATAGAAGAGGTATTTGGCATATTTTGTTTTCTCTTTTTATAAGGTCTTAGTGAGGTTGTTAATTCTAAAGTTTGCCATGGCTTTGCTGCAGCTTGTTACTGTGGTCACTTTTCCTGAAAATTGAATCTTCTAAGGCTTTTTTCTCCACTAGCTTCTCAGACTATATGAGTATACTTCTTGATTTGAGCTACAGTAGTGTTCACATGCCAAATTCTTCTTCTGTATTTGGATTCTATAGAACAGTCATCAAATTGCCAAGAAAATTAACTCATTTTTTAAAAAAGCTATTTTAAATGTTTTTTCCCTTAAAATAAAAAATTGGTTGCAATGCCTACCATGGTCACAGTTTAAAATGTTGATGTCTAGCAATTCTCTTTTGAAGCTCTCCTACTGTACATGCAAAAACATCCCATTGTTTTTGGGCTTTTGAGAAATACAACTGCTGCTGTAGCCTGTTGTGAAATTAATTTTAGAAATTTGTTTCCTGTTCAAAGGCTGGGTGCTTAAGACAGCAGGGGATGTAATTAAAAACCCTTTAAAAAATTCATGGATATAATAAAGCTAACCAAGCCATTTCAGAAGTATGGTTTGTGTAATTGAGAAATAATGAAGTGATGCTTGTGGAGGTCCATGCTGGCATCTGCTCTGAAGTGCAATAGAACATTTGCAAAGCTTAGAAAGACAGAAATAGGAGGATCCTTGGAAGGCAAAAATTATTAAGTTCATCTGATGATTTAGCCAAAGTGCATTATGAATTGAAGGAGAGAGTAAAGAGAATGTTTCACTGGGCATGAAGGAATATAAAACTCACCCACACCCATCTTCTGAAAACAATAGCTCAACAGCTACAAATGCTTGGCAAGTTAAGCCATGCAGGCAGTAGGAGGTACAGAGATTATGTAATTCTTCAACTATCTCCCATTCCCATTAAAATGGGTCAGCACAGCTTGTACATAGAGTCTACTACAGGCCATAGTTTCAATTTATCTTTGATTGGCTTGCCCTGCTATGCTCCGTACTGTGCTCCCACTGTTTTTTATAGACTTGGCTTCCCTTAAGAAAAAGATTGGAAGATGTTTCATGGTTGTCAGGGTGGCTGAAAATAATGCTTAAGAGAGTCAGATATGAAATGGAAACACCTCATGAGAACCAGCTGCTCCTGGGCACATCCAAAAACTGCAGGATGAGCAGATTGGTTTTGGGAATCAGTGAATCATTAGTGTATGGTGGGGAGTGCTGATGGTTTGGTACAACTGCCTGCTTGGCTTCCATGGGCCAGGAGAGTACAGATTATGGGGCTGGCATTTTGCTGCATTTCTATTTTCTCAGGTTCTTTTCACAGTCAACATGAAATAGAAGTAGAAGCTACCTTGAAGCCATATTGCCCCCTGCATTTATATTCTAGTATTGCTCTGAGCACAGAGATTAAATAAAACAGGATCAGGCTCATATTTTTTCTCTTCTTATCTCCCTTGCTTTTTGTATTTCCCAAATAAGTGTTCACCTGTGAACCCCTTTTACAGAGGAATTTCCCAAGGCTTACAAACCAACTTTTTATCCAGCTGACTATTTTACAAACCTCTTATGCAGAATTTATTTACTATGCATAAGGATTCCCTTTATGAAGTTATTTTCCTGTATTCTTTAAAAGTGTATCCATACGGCAGTTACTCCATTATCTCCCTCTTCCTCATTTTTCAAGAGGATTGGCTGTGTACAGTATATATCCCCCTGAGTTTTCAACTAAATTCTCAATTGCTTACTGACCTTTACCTTTGATATAGACATAATTTTTGAAGGAAATATACTTTTTAAGAGGTTAATTCCTTCTGATTATGCCAGCTCTTTCAGAAATGAACAGCTGGCAAATTTGCTGAAGCAGACCTGTGTGGTGCCACATTTATGGAGTGCTTTCTTGGAGCAAAATACATTATAGCTTTAGCCACAAAGTGCAGTCTAAAAATAATTCTACTTTACTCCAGAGATATGTATGGATTGATTATTTTTCTCCTTTAGAGGTGATTTAAGCTATTAAAATGTAGAATGAATTCAAGAAAGGGAAATGTGATTAGACCAGGTGCATTATATCTTTATCAGCTTCCGGCTTTCTTGTAAGAATTGTTAGTTTTAGCTTTGAAATGAATCACTTATCATTTGCATCCTTAAGTAAGACTTTACTTTCGGTGAACAATTAATGTTGAAGTTTAATGTGGAGGAGTGGAAACGAAAAACATGTCTGTCAGCTAACTTTGCTGAATTTTATACAAGATGGAGCTGTTTAATGTTTAATTGGTCATTGTCTTTGGAGCTGGAAATAAAACTGAGTTCACTCAGTCTGCATGAGCTAATAAAATGCCTTTAGAATGTGAAATTTAGATCCATATTTTGTGCATGGCATGAACCCACAAAGAAACAAGAAGAAGTGGACAGGGTTCTTCCTAGGCTGCTGATCAGCATGCTCCTGGTAATGCATCAGGCTGTGGTGCTGTTCAGGGGAGGAGAGGGGGCATTGCAGGCTTCTGCTCTCCAGGGCTCTGTCTCCCTTGCCAGTCAGTTTATGAGGTGCCTCTGCCCAGCCTCTACCTTCCTGAGCACACTTCTTCTGCAGTATGTTTTTTTTTCCCACAAAGGACAGCCCTTTACACACTGTTAAACTCCTCTTCTGTTCACCTTTGGCAAAGCTTCTTAAATAACTTAAATAATTTCTTTGTCCTTGCCTCTTTCCAAGTAACCAAGAATGCCAGTGTCTCAGTTGGACTTCTGTCAGGTTCTGCAAGCAAATGGGATTGTAATTACCTGCATGATCTGTGGAGCAAGAGCTACAGAAATCTGGCAGCAACATTAACTGCATTTTTTTCTTAGATTCAAAGCAGAAGAATACTGCTACCTTCACTGTGAATACTCTGTTGTGGTGAAGAGTTCTGTCATGTTGAAGAGTTCAAGAAGTATTTGGACAGTGCTCCCAGGAACATGGTGTGACTCTTGGGGATGGTCTTGTGCCAGGTCAAGTGTTGGACTTGATGATCCTTGTGGGGTGCTACCAACTCAGCATATTCTGGGATTATGGGTTTCTGTGAATACTGAATACATATGGTTGTTTAAAAATACAGTACAGTCTATAATATGAGGGTTTTTAATGCTGCCCCACAATTTGAATCTTTAATGTCTCTTAAATTCACTTGAAGGCAGTCCTAACTCCATTGGAAAAGGTGCCAAAGGTGGATGGTAGTTTTTGGCAGCTGGCTAGAGAGCATCTAAAATATTTGATACAAGAAGGTTTTTAAAATGATCAAAAGCCCAAATCACTTGCAACTTCATTAGCATCAGCAACCAGAATATAACAAAAAGCTTTCATATAAATTGTCATATTTTGGTGTTTCAAAGATGAATTGGGCACTACAAAGGTGGCAATAAGGCTGCTTCAGGCTTCTTGCAGTATGACTTTAAAATATTCTGTGGGTTTGAAGATTTATTGATAGCCACCAAAACTGTAAACATGATCATACTATATTTAGTGAATGTGAAATAAATCTGAAATAATTCTTCATGTGGGATAAGAAGGTGGTAACAAACCAGGGAATGCAAATGGACTTTTTTTACCAACAGTGGTTCATGTTTGAGATAGGCCAGAGGCTATGTCTAAACTGCAGATCTGGAACCACTGACATACTTATGGGTCAACACAGTACTGCAACCAGCTCCAGAGGAGACACAAATTGCTGACAGCACTCCCACTCTGTTCCTGCTTCTGCAGAAAATGGAGCAGATGAAGCACAGCTTGTACAGCCCAGTTGTTAGATGCAGAATGTGAATAAAACTGTATCATTCCCATGGATGTCTATAACTCATGTAGTTTCATATAACTGCGGAGTTATACTCAAGGATGTAATAACAATATGTGTCTGATTTATTGTCCTGGCTGGAAATCAATTGAAGGTGATCAGTGGCAGAAATGTCCATGAGTACTGGCATGGCATTCATACAAGGAAGCTTTCACTGGTTGTGCTGCAAACCTATTTTTCCATTTTGAAGAACTACAAAGGTGTTTGTGAAAGATGCTTCTATATCAGCTGTAATATTATTCAGAAAATAGAATTTAAAGCAAGAAAGAATCACCAGTCAACATGTTTGTCACTTGAATGGGAGGTTATCCTGAAGGAGACTGGCAACATCAGTCATTAACTCAGCTCCTCTGGAAGGGCTGTTTTTTGAGAAAAGTTATAAACTAAAAATTTGACTAAACCTTTTCTTTACAGATGAATGAGACTATATTATCATGAAGTGCTGATAAAGCTGGAAACTACTATGATGCTTACACCAAAACCATTATTAGGCATCAATATTTTATTATATAAGGAAGAGGAAGTAACTGATTTTAATTTCTCCCCTGTTGTCTGGGATGGGAATTCTGAACTTCTGTATGCTTAAGGGAAGGCTTTAACAGATTAAGAGTTATTCTACACAACAGGCAAACTGCACTTGCTCACACCCCACACATGGATATACTTTGGGGGATTTTCTTTGCTCTATTAAATGCTAATTTCTGCATGTATGACAAATTTAAGGGACCAGTTAGCAAACTGAGGGATTTCTGTGAGTTTTACATTCCTGATCCTAGTTCTAATTGCAGATGGAATTTCCTGTGAATTTCTCCATGTCCTGAAGTCAAATGTTTACTTTTCACTTTCTCTTCTTGCTCATGGTGTCACATTTTCGATGAAAATAATGGCCCACATTTCCAGGGAGACCAGGCAGCATTTCACACCAAGTAAAATTTGCATATATTTGTTTCTCTTTCTAATCTTCCTAAGAATACTTGTGCTTCATGAACTGCTCTTCAGAAAGGTGAAAAGGCAGAGTGAATGTCCACTGTCCCACCAGAAAGACAGGGCTGTATGGGGGCCTGAGTCCACCACATCTCATCTCTCTTTGTTTTTCTGCTTGCCATTAAGCTCAGAGTTCAAGAGCTGGTGATGGTGCACTTATTTCTCCTGCTGGGTGAACACAAGATGGCCTGAAACAGGAGAATCTTTCAGCATAATGACATTATCAGGCAAGATGATTTACTACTGGGGAAAGAGCCCATTGCAGCTTTTCTGATCATGTTTCAATATTTTCCTTCTTTTCTCCTCCCAATAATAATGATGTAATCTATTAAATTAAGTGGCAACGATGTATGAAGCTGTGGTTATCATTAAATATTTATGCTTTTGGAGTGTTGTAAACATGCAGTGCAGCCCTAATTAGCCATAGGTAGTCTACAATTATCCTGTGGTAATTACCCTAATTGGAATTGGCTCATTATGGGAAATAGAATAGAGTTTGTTTTCTGCTTGGTACTGAAAAATAGAGTTGGCAATCAACTAAAAACAGCAGCCGCTTCATTCAACTTTAAATTAAATTGCCCTCTTAGAGCCTGTCACAGTTCCCACAATTGGAGCAGCTTTACAAACAAAACCAATAATCAAAGAATACATACTCTCATAACCCTGTCTCGCTGTCAGCATTGACTGATAGCTGTGATGCACAGAGGTCCATGAAAAAGCACAAAGGACTATCCAAAGCACCCAGAGACACAGAGATCATTTGCTTTGTGAAGCTATCAGAGGAGTTAAGGGAGCAGTGAGAAAGCACACGCTTTCTTTTGCTCTGGCAATAATTCAGCTGTGGACCTGGAGAGACTCTGCCTTAGCATGAAGAGCAATATTTCTGATCACTCCTCTCCTCCCTTGGTCACTGGGAAACCTTGCATGTGTAAGAGAGGGAGATCCCAGGCTGTTTGCAAGAGAGCAGCCCCACTCTTGTGGAGCTGTCATAGCAGCTGGATCTCTCCAATAGTCCAGGAAACTTGGCACTCATTCCAAATGCTCATTCCCAGACCCCTGCCAGCAAGAGAATGAAACACTCACGTGCAGGATGTGGCAGGTGCATCCAAATGCTGCTGGCCACCATCCTGAACCAAAGAGGAGATGTCACCTCTGGACTGGACTGAATCCTGCTGGCCAAGGCCATGGCCAGACATGCAGCTCTGCTGCTGCTGCACAGCTGAGAAGAGCTGGTGCTGCCCCCAGAATCCCATCTCTACCCCTCCTTCCCCACCAGACAACCCTGATTCCTCATGCACCAGTGTTGGGGTGCTGGGAAGAGCAGGAAGCAGAAACAGCCTTACCTGGAACTGCTCCTGGCAGAAGAGGATCTGTAATTGCAGCATGAGGATTGAGGACAGAATACTGTCACTGTGAGGAATCTCCTGCTTCTAATTTTATTTTCCTATCTGTTCATAAATGTCATGAAAAATAAAATAAAAAAAGAAGTGTAGGGTGCTACGAGGTCCTGTCATACAAATGTATCTTCTAAGTCATAAATTAATGATTTGTTTTCTCCATCTGCTTTGCTTGATACAAACAGGAACAATCTGCTTTTGCTGAGAGTGGAAATGCCTCTGCTGAAATGATCTTGTGGAAATAGGAAGATGCAAGAAGAAAATGTTCAAGTAGCCTTTAAAGCCTGCTCCGTGCTACGAACAGAAGAAAAGTTTGCAAAAGGAAATAAGAGTTGAAGAATAGTGATTGATCCATATCATATACTGTCTTCATGGTATGTATGCATCTGTTTTCCACAACTAATGAAAACCCACTTTTTTTTTTTCTTTACTCTGCTTCCAAAACACTGCCTTTCTTTTTGTTATGTCTTTGATTTTCAGTGTTGTTTGGACCTAGTTCCATTCTTTCCAGTGTTGTTTTTTTAATTTTTTGCAACAATTACCTTAGCTGCCATCTCCAAAGAGGAAAACAGTTTTTCCAGTTATAAATGAGCTAAACTGTGAAAAGTGAGAAAAGGAACATGATGAAGATGTTCCTGAGCAGTATTTCTACAGCACTTGCAAAAGATAATATTAGGTAATGCTTTGGAGACAGTGAACAACGTGGGCGTCAGTCAGAGTAAAGAAGGTAAATCATACTTCTAGTTAATTTTTTTTTTTTAATTTTATCTTTTTTTTTTTTTTTTTTTTTTTTTTATTGTGGGGAGTATATCTATCTAAATTGCTTTTCTCTGTTTTCCAAATATCTTGAAGTTGAAGGCTAGAAAAACTTTGTGGGTGGATGTTAGCTATTTGCCTGTGGTTATGCTGGGGCAGGAAGGTATTGCACAGGGAAGTTCTTGGTGAGGTTTTCTACATTTGGATGGTGACTTTCAGAAGACCTTAGGGGCAGAAGGTGGGGAAATATTGGTCTCATTTGGAGAATCAGCCCTGAGTTGTACTGTGATCTTTGCTTCTTCTCCAGCCTCTGACCAGGGTATGTTGGGACTTCACTTTGTGGGGCTGAGGCAAGTGGAGGCATAACAGAGACAGGTGAGATTACAGAAAACAGTATTTTAGCTCAAATCAGGCTCTCAGGCAACAGCTTGCTCTTGAGATAACAACTAACTGGAGATACAACCAGAAAGGGCAAATGTCTTTGCAAGGCCAATCTATGAAGTGCATTGAAAAATGATGGCTGTCTTTAACAGAAATATTATAAAAATTGTATTAAAAAGTATGTACATGCATGTCAATTTTACCTTTTAGATTTTCTCCCTTAGCTCATCCACATGTTCCCACTTCTTGTATTTTCCCTTGTATAAAGCATCTTCATTTCAGCAGTCTTCTCTGTGAAACTCTTCTTTTAGTCCCAAGCATTTCTAGCAGAACTCAGCACAGTGTGACTCACATGTGACATCCTGCTCATCCCAAGGGATGGAGACCCTGGCCAGGTTGCTTTGCTTCCAACGAGGGCTGCAAAGTCATCACTCAAATCAATGCTTCCCCTCTTCTGTGTTGCCCAAGATGTTCATGTTTTTATGAAAGAGCCAGTTCACTCAGTCTCTATTTTCAGTTTTGTGCTAGCAGCCCCTAAGAATTAACATTGAAGATGGAGGTGAAAGGACATCTGTCAAGGTGAAGGTGTGCACAGACGAAACAGAGTTTTGTTTTAAACTGAGTTTATTAACCAGTACTACCATAGGAACTGAAGACATGGATTTTTTGAGCAGTGCACGTTGTCACAAGAACCCTAAATATGATTATTTTTCTATTTGCTTGTTTTTGAAGTACTTAAAATTTTTATCTTAAGCAAGCATCAGATGCATTTTACCAACTTGTTCTCCCTTCAGGGTTGAATCTTGCGTGCAGAGGAATAATGGCAGAGGGAAAACCAAACACGATGTCTGGAAAGACTGTTTGAAAATCTCTGCAAAACAAAATGAGGTTTAGGTGAATTATCTAAGTGAATGTAACCTCCTTCAGGATTACAAAGGGCATTGTCATCCAGAAATTTTGGCACCAGTTGTCCTCAAGCTAATTCTGATTCTAGAAGGGACCTGGCCCTCACAGCATGACTGCTTTGGTTCACTCTCCTTCCTAAGCAGCAGTAGGTTTTATTTGCATTAAATGTCTCCTTGCTCCCTTGGCAATACCCTTCTCCATTATTCAGTGTGATATGATACTGCATTGTACTATACAAATATAACCTTTAAATTTAATTTAATTTTTAAAAATAAGTTTAACTGCTTAATAATTGCCAAAATGACATTTAGCTTTTCCTTTTTGTTTTGAGATATAAATACTTGTTTCAATTCCATACTCTAGTAAGAAATACACTATTTTTAATGGGCTCAAACATATCATTAAAATATTTTACAGGTTACCACTGTATCCTCATTTTTCTTTAAGTTATTCATTCCAGGAGTGTTCCAGCACTCCTTTCTTTGGCAAGAAACTGACTTGCATAAGCTGTTGGATCAGCTTTTCACTGATTTTGGACTCAGTCATTTTTTGCTTAATTTCTTTCTTCAGAAAGGAAGAGCTGAGTAAAAGAGTTTTTAGTTTAGAAACATTTCTTCTCTGTCAGGAATTTGAGTGTCCATTAACTTCAGCAAGAATGGAGATTCTTAGCACTGGGCAGGGTTGGCTTGCTCCTGTCACCTTATCCAGGTTCCAAGGATCTGTGCTGCTGCAGTGTCATTCCCATTTGTCCTCTGTTTCTTACCCTGTGCTTTTCTGACTCTTTTCTTTAAGTGAAGGCATTGGTTTTCTTGGAAGGAGTTGCAAAACCTACCCCTCCCTCTGCCACAAATAAGATGCAATACAGGTAATTTCTCAGAAGTGTGCATTTTCTTTTTAGTGGGCATGTAACGTGCTGCTAATCATTAGTGGGTGTTTAAGGTAAACGAAAGCCAAGCTGATGAGTGAGTGATGCCTGGCAGGTAAATCCATTTATTATCTCAGTTGCTTGCAGCAACTCCTTCCTTGCTTTGCTTGCATGGAGTACTAGGGAAACAAGGAAAATATTTATTAAAATTATAATACCACAATAGTGCATGACATTTTTTTCCTTGTTGGGATTCATTCTAAAACAGCACATTATAATGGAAAATGCAGTTCTTTTCAACAGGCACTGCAGCAGAGCAAACCTTGAAGTGCTCTTGAAAGCTCTCAGTGGTTCCTCTTGTGGGACGTGTTGAATGCAGCGATTGCGATAAGTGACCCACGTTCCTCAGTCTCACAGATACCAAATTGAAATGCACAGCTGGCTGTTTGGGGTTTTGTAACACCTCTGTTCACCTTGGTGGAGCCTGGTTCCAGATGGGAAATTTAAATTCTGTGAGAGAGCCCACCTGAAAACCTTGTGAGTCCAGATTCTCAGGGGACAGTTGCTCTATGTTTTCATTTTCAGGAGATTTCAGTCTTAAGGTGAACTTGATTCCAGGCTTCAGACCAGCATTACAAGGATACAACTCATGAGGCACGAGGCTAAATTCAGATTTGATCCTCTGTCAGGCAATAGCTCACTGTTGATGGGTGTTGAACACAGTCTGCTAGAGGTAAACCTGTCTCAAAAAGTCCCTACACTAATGGTCAGTAGGAGCTGTGAAGGAAAAGAAGGGAAACACAGCTCAAGGTCCATTACTTACAGCATTGTCCTGAGCCTGCATTGGTGACACCATTCAGGACAGTCTCCTGCAGTAAGTGGTTCATGGCTCTAACCCAGTGTGACTGTCCCTGTGTGCTTCCTTGGGTAAAAGATTCCACTTCTGTGCACCTTCACTTCCAGATATAGAAAATGGGATAATGCCTCACCTTAACTCTGTGCATATGACAGGTAAATCAGGGTAGACATCTAAAAATATTCAGGCATCTGAGGATGCAAACTATCACACAATAAAATTTTCAAAATATCACAGGTATCTAACTTGTGGAGTGAATCACAGTGAATCACCTTAAACACTTGCTACTCATACGGGGCTCAGATCCCAAAGGCTGTGTGAAAGGAATTTGCACTTTGACTCCTCTTGGAAACATGAATATGGTTTTTTGCTTCATTTTTCTTAAAAAATGAGACCACTTTTGTTCGTTTTTCACTGAAATGAAGATTTACATGCACAAGCTCAAATGACACCCTTTTTTCACCTGCCTACTGTTGCTGTGTACAGCTAGCTGACTTTTCAAGGGGTTTAAAGATGAAAATATACATTAATTTGCAACTCCCTTTCTTTTGTAAAGTCTTGGTCACAAATGCAGCTTTATAAAGGCATCTGGTTGATATGATTCAGAACTTATTTTACAAAACCACTTGGCTCTGTGGAGCGACTTGATTTCTTTGTCAGTGAGAGTGATTGACAACCAAAACCCACATAATCTAAAAGGAGATTCAGGACAGGATGTGACAGTCCATCAGGACAGACCTGGCGAGTGAGCAAAGCCCTGTGCAGGGATCCTGCTGGGGCTCAGCTGTGGGGCAGGAATTTGTTCAGGGGATGAAGGTGTGGGATGAGTGTGCCAGACAATGTGCTGAGGGTGGCACATGGGACAGGCTGCCTGTGAATCCCTGCTGCCAGAGCATCTGTTCCTGAGCTGTGCCTGTCCCCTGCCCAGGGACACCAGGCACAGCTGCTCAGAGGCCCTGCTGGTGGGAGGGAGGGGGAGGACAGGAGTTTATCTTGTGATCACGTGTGGGACTCAGTGGGTCTGGCACTGTGGGAAGATAGTTTGTAAGGAGAGTGAAGAAGGCAATTTTCCTCAATGAATTACAGCTGTACTGATTGCTGAGAAGTGGAGACAGTCTTGCCTGTGCAATGAGCATGGGGGTTATAAAAGAGTGGGTCAGCTAGTTGAGCGTGAGTTGTTGTTTGAGAGGCTGCTGTGGTTTGGGATGGAGGCTGCTGGCTGTGAGGAGGAAGGGACATGTGGTTGTGCAAGGGACAGGCAAGGTAAGAAGATGCTGGGACAGACAGGGTTAGGGGGCTGGGTAAGGGACAGTTTGGGGGTTAGCCAGTTGTGCAGAAGGAAGAAGGGAACTTGCAGAGAGAGAAGGAGAGGAGGAGTCGATGTGTGGGGCTGCCTGTGAGAAGTCCACTGAGAGAGGGCATGGAAAGTTTTTAATAAAGGACTGGTAATGGTGCTGGCTGTGTCCATCTCAACATAATTACTGCATGGCACCACCTTGAGCAGATGTTTTTGGCCACTACTCCAGTAAGACTGAGCTGGGAAACAGCACCAAGTTTTGGCTCAGCAAGTCTCTCCAAGCTGTGCTTGTGAGTGTGGCCAACTGCTGTGGAAGTGGATTTGTAGAATTAAATTTTTGCTGCAGCCTTCATTTGGGACAGCTGCTCAGAAACTTGTATGAATCATGTTACAGTGCTAAGTGCTGAATCATGCACCTACCAAATCTGTCAGCAAAACAATTTATAGGTAAAAAATAAGTCAGTACACCTCTTTAAAGTGTTGGCAGCATTTTATCAGGATAAGTATTTGGAACTTGTAACCGTATGAGCTTTCCAAAATATTAATTTAATTGTGCAGTCACCTTATCTAATTTGCCCCTAGCCAGTTCTTAAAAATGATTTAAACTTCAAAGACAACAGTAAACCCACATGCACAAAGACACTTGGAAAAATGATTTCTTTGAAATGTAACTGATTACAAACTACTGTTGACTCCATGTGCTTTCCTTTCAGCATTAGCTCTTCTGTGGCATGAAATGCTCTTGTAATTTATCAACTGCTACCACCATTTAGGCTCAGTTAATCTTTCTCACATTAATTAAAACTGTAATTAAATAACCAAAAAGCCCCTCACTATGACTCAGTCTCAGAGTGTACATCTGGCCCTTGTTTGAGACAGGGGGGCGGGAAAAGTGAAGTTATGTCAGAAATTTCTGGGATGTTTTCCTTTGATTACCTCATAAAGGCACTGCTGAAACGATAATGGCTGGAAAATAAGAGAGAGATCTTTTATTGAGGTGGAAAGGACTGTGCCAAATCCTTCTACTTACATTGCATTTTGATCTCAGACTGCAGTACAGGACTAAGACATCAGGAACAGAAGCTGCAAAATAAATGTTATTTTAAGATATCTTTTCATATTTAGCCCTGTAACATCTCAGTGAAGTTTAGTTAAAATTACTCTTACTCTCCTTTATTAACATGAAAGGGGAAAATGAGTGTTAAAAAAGCAGATTTACCCTTGCAAGAGGCTACTACTGTATTTAATAGCCATACATCTATGTATTTAAGGGATTAGAGGATGGTTTCTAAGTATATTTGGGAAAGAAAGAAGAGCTCTGTGCATAAGCTCTATCATATTGCACAAAATCTGCCACCACTAATACAGTTTTAGCCCTTTTGTGTTGTTTTAGTGACTATATGAAACAGAGTGTAGGATACCTCAATTTCTGTCTCTTGATGGAGAGGATGTACATATTATAGTTAAAGTTTTGAACAATTAAACTGTCCAGATTGTAAAGTCAATACTTATTTCATCATAACTCCTCAACTAGATTTCATGAGAACTGTTAAAAAACATTTGTTGAACAGCTGTCTCTAGAAAGAAGAGTGCACTAGTGAAATGTATTTCTTAAATGGACACAGATTTTGGTGGATTGCTGTTTGGAGCTCTTTAAAAAAAATATTTCAGAGTGAAAAAATGTTCACTTCTAAATACATATAATTTTCTACAAAGAGTGATTCAAAATTATATTTGTTGAGAAGAAAATTTGGAGTTACACAAAGTAATTTTTTGAAGTTGTGTGAAGCATGTGTGATAACTGCTGGCTTTAGAGCTGAATTTAGTTTAAAAGAAAAAAGATGATCTCTTCCATGGCAGACATTCCCTTTTTATTAGCTCAAGATTGTTGTTTCTATCATGGTAGATGGCAAAAGAGCATTTTTTTGTTGTTGTTGTTTATTCCTATATTCAGGTGAAAAAGACATCTTGGGAGACTCTGATGTCACTGAAATCATAGTCACAGTACCACACTTGGGTCATTCAACCCATTTGGGCTGGAAATGAGTTGACAGATTATCTAATCCAGCTCCTCATCTTCCACTGGACCAGGCTGCTCTGGGCCCCTTTCACCCTGCTCTTGAACACTTCCAGGATGGGGTGTCCACAGCTCCTCTGGGCAACCTGTGCCAGTGCCTCACCACCTTCACAGAAAGAATCTCTTTCTAATATCTTATCTGAACCTGTCCTCTTCAAGTCTAAAACCATTGCCCCTTCTTCTGTCACTCCAGGCCTTGGTAAAACATCTGTGTCCAGCTCTCTTATAAGTCCACTTTTCTATATTGAAAGCCACAATGAGGTCATGCTGGAGCCTTCCCTTCTCCAGGTTGAACAGCCCCAGCTCTCTCAGCCTGTCCTCATGGGAGAGGTGCTCCAGCCCTCAGATCATCTTCATGACCTGTGGATACTGGTGAGGATTCAGGGAAAGATGCAGCTTGCATTTTCCCAAGTGACTTTAAGATAACAGAAGTGATGGAATCCATTACTAGAGAGATAGGCACCTGGTGCTGATCACAGAGCAGTGTGTGACCTATGTGATGTTTTGGTAAAAGCATGTTTGCAAGAGATGTTGTCTTTCTTAGACCAATGAGCTTTTTCTATTCTGTATTGCATGATCTATCCTACAAAAGTGCAGTTGCTTTCTAATAAGGGGCTTCTTTTCTGCCTCGAGAAGTGTGTGTGTGCTGCTGTGTTATTTGCTGTTCCTAGTCTGATAATGACAATGACTCTCCTGTGAAGACTGAAGACTTTTGTGAAGACTGAAGGAAAGAAATGTATGTCCTGTGCTTTATCTGGTCCCCTCTTCCCATACAGGTAAATCTCAAGAATTAGAGAAGGGGAAAACAAAGAAACACTCCTCTGAAATGGTTGTAGACAGGGGGAGTTGTGCAAGCACAGTCTGGACTGCTATGAGTCTGCTGAACGTGATCTGTTAAAATTTATATCACTGCTTTTCCATTGAAAATAGTGAAGACAGTAAATTGCAAGGTTGAATTTGTTCTAAGTTTGTCAGATGGAGCTGTTTCTCCACCATTTCCAGGAAGCAGAAATGACTACACTTGGAGAGAAGGCAATATCACGATCCAAAAGCAAAGAAAGGGATTTTGGTAGTATTACAAAGCACTTCTTCAGAATGTGCTTTGTAGGAAAATAATTATTTTAAGAATTGGGATTTCTGTTTCCAATTATAAAAACCTTAAGAAGCTATTAGAAAATGCAGAACTGTGCACATCAGTTTCAGAGGCATTGCGGCTAATTTATCTGTATAGGAAAAGGTGAGGTACCTTATTCTTGCAATCTGTATTTTTCTGATGGGCCAGTCCTTTCTACAGGTTCTGGCCCCAGATTCAGCATGTTACTTAATAACCTGAAGATTCCTAGTGGCAGGCACAGGAGTTGAGCAGAAACATGCCAGAGGACCTGGATCCTAGTGACACCATGGTGGCTTGAGAGGACACAATGTGTGTCAGTGCTTCTGGAAAGGGAGGAGCAGGTGAGTCATATGTCCTCACTGAGTGGTTGAAGGTCACATTGAGAAACCTGGATGGCACTGAACAGCCACATTCAAATTACGCAGGACAGTGTTACACAGATACCAGCCCATGCCAAAACACAGCCTCCATCTGAAAAGACATCTATTCTCTCACAAGGTTGGTTAGCTCAAGTGTCACTGTCTGATTAGGAACAGTGAATAATGCAGCAACACACATACAACTTCTTCCAAGCAGCAGGAAGAAGTGATTTACTGAAAAGCCATGGCATTTGTATAAGATAGATTGTACAAAACAAAATAGAGAAGACTCATTGGTCCAAGAAGGTAACACCTCTTTGAAAACATGCTTTCTGCAAAACATCATGAGACACTCACGTCACTTGGTGGACATGGCTTGGTGGTCAACACCAGGTGTTTAATCTGTGTTATTAATTTTTCCTTCTCTTGTTTGTCTCTGAGAAAAGTCCCCAGCCTGGGAAAGATCTGAGCTGGAGCTGAGAAAGCCAACAGTCTGGGAAAAATCCGAGTTGGATTTTTCCATGAGCCTTCAGCAGTGTCCACACTCAAGCACAACACAGGCACAACCTACACCACCAGAGCTATCTCTGTGTATGTTAGTTTGAGCTAAATCTATCTCTTTTGCCTTATTACAGCATGTAGGAATATATTTTCATTTTCTGTGTGTATATATATATATATATATATATGATAACATTCATTAAAACTGCCCATGTCTGTCTCCTGGTAAAATTGAGCAGTTTCATATTTTAGGTGAAAATCAGAATTCAGAATGAAAGGAAGCAAGTGTAGGGACTTTCTAATAAGAAGCCTGTGCAGTCTGTGGACTCCTATGGACTCTTTTAAGTTTTTCTAGGTATGTTTTCAGGTTTTTGAATGCTTGGCTTTCAAAATCCATGTACTAAATTGAAGCAGCTGGCTGATGTTTCGTTTTTTCAGTGTGTATCTGTGCTGACCAGCTTTGCAGCTAGATCAAATGTTTGCTAAAATGTCCTCATCTGTGTACTGGAAAATGCCTTTTCTGAGAATTCTTCAAAACACATAGTCCAATGGGCCAATCTTTTCTAAATTTGAATATGAAACAGAAAAATGGAATGGTAATTTTACAAGTCTGTGCAGTATCTTTACAAACAACAGTTTTAAGTTTTTCTCAATAAACAATTAATAGCACTGGATTTCAGAAATATATTCTACGGTGGTATAAACTAACATTTCAGTAGACATGAAAAATAAAACTTTTCTCTTTCTAAATGGAAAGGTTCTGTAAGAAATAAAAGTGTTTCACCCTATAAAAAGTTTCAAGCAAGACCTCTTACATTTGATACTCTCAAATATTTGCATTAAAAAAAGGGTATTAAATTTCTACCAGAGCTCTGCTCTAGGTTTATTTGGATAACTTGTTTAGTTTGCCTGTTGATGGCTATGCTATGACTGACTGTCACTCATCTGGCTGACTAAGCTGCCTCATTTTTGGACCGAGAGCTGTGTGGAAACCCTGAGGTAGGGAGAGGACAGTTTGAGTGAGATTCAAAGATTAGATATCTGCATTTCAGACTAGTGCATCTTATGAAGACCCTTGAGAAGTAGTGGATACTCTGTATGATTCACATTAATCAGAGTAAATGAAATTGTAGTCTAGAAACACTTCAGATTGTGTAGATAGAGACATCTGCATTTGATAAATACCAGCCTTGGCAATCATGACAAGCAAAGTCACAGTGAGACTTGGTTTGGTCCCTTTTTCCCTATGACAGGAAAAGATATATTTTGTTTGTTGTTAGTGGTTAGATCTGTATTTGGAGAGTGTGTGCTTGGAAGGTGTTAGATATTAAATACACAGATTACAAAAGAAAGCAATGCATGATGTTTATGCTTCCAGGGTCTGAATTTCCATGAAGGTTTGGGATGAGGCTACAGATGCTCCCTGCTTTGCCCCAGGCTAGCACCTCAGTTTGGCAGTCGATGGGATTTGCAGAAGTGCAAAAGGCCCAGTGTAGCTGATTAGCTTTTGTTTTCTGGCTCTTCTTTATTCTAGAACTGTGAAATGTCAAATGTCTTTATCAGCCCTGTCCCCCTTAGTCCTGAGTGCAGTCAAGCACCTGTGTTATTCAGATCCTAGGGGAGCCTGCCCTTGCAAATACCTGGCTAAGGCAGGTGCAGGGAAAGGGAGACTTGTCTGTAAAAGCTTCCACTGTGGGTGGGGGAAGACTGGGGGAGCTGCTTTGGCACTCAGGGCACACTAATGGTTGCCTGCTTGCCTGTGCATGCTCCTTCTTGTCCCAGATCCAGAACATTTGGCTCCTGGACTGAGAAGGAGCGTGTAGAATTCTTCTGTTGGTTACTCTGTCCCAAAAATCCTAATGGAGTAGTTTTGAGACCATTTTTTTTTTTCCTTAAAAAAAACCAAAGTTTTTTCCAGTTTCTCAGAAAAACAGGAGATGATTTCATCTTATCATAATTGCTGAATTTATTTTTAAGGTGGGAGAGTGTCAAAAGCTATAATCTTGCATGCCTCCTTTAATAGATAACATCATGATTGTAGTGGCTCTGAAAAATTAACAAGTATTCAAAAAACCCTAACTAAAAAGGATGAGGGTCCACTATTATCCAGCCTGCATGACTCATTGAAGTGAAGGGTGAAGAGCACAGCAGAGTGGCATTAATCACTCAGTTCTGCTACAGGAAGAAAAGCATTTGTGTGATACTTTATTTACAACATACCATATGCAGAATTAGCTGATAGTCTCACAAAGACTTTGGGGATGATGATGACAAAGGAACATCCCACTTCTAAATAATTTCGTGAAGCTATTTAGTTCAATTTCATTTTAGACTTTGCATTTTGCTTGACAATAATACACAAAAGACATTCAGTTTTTTCTTTTTTTGATGAAAAAGAAAAGTTTAATTTCCTATTTAATGGCTTTTTTTCTCTTGGATTTTAGAATATGACAAAAACTCACATAAGTCTGAAAATACAATTTCACGACTAGATTTTGTAACACCAAGAGAGTAAAAAAACCCCAAACTTAGGAAAAGGCTGAAGGCATCTTTTTTAGAATAAGTTTTTGGATGAGTTATCTTGAAGATGCTTTCAGGAAGGTCATATGGCATGAGCTGAGTTCTCATACCAAAGGCAGCTGTGCTATTAGAAAAAAAATTTAAATGGTTGAAGTAAAACTCCAGATGCTTAGACTCTCTGCAGAATACCTGGGATCAGAAAAGAAAAAGCTATCTGAATGGAGAAATGGACAAAAGGGGGTATCAATGGCATTGTTTCTGACTACAGGTGGTACTGGTGTTTTTGGTGGATAAATGTTATAAATTACCACTAAAGAAAATGTACCTGGCTCAGAATAAGATTACAGGTGATAGTCACTGTGCCTCTACAAGGATTTCAGAGAAGATGGTGTTAGAGCCCTGGACTGTGTTGGGCAAAGGTTCATGTTGCACAGCACTGTTCCTAAGTGAGGCAGCAGACAGAGAAAATCTCAGATGTGGTTGATACTACAAAATCCAAACACAGAAGAAAAGAGACTTGGTGCATGAAGAAGTGACAAATTCAAAGTTGACAGTACAAAAAACAACATATGGAGCTTCATATGCTATGGCAAACACCATAAACTGTAGAATGGGCTGGCATTTGAAAAGAGTTAATATGCTTTGATTATTGTTGTTGTTTTTGACTGGGGAGCTGTTGCAGAGCTTCTGCTGGGAGCCAGCTGCTTACTGTGTGGATCAGGACACACTCAGCAGTGCAGAGCAGCCAGACCAAAGCCCTTGTGCAGCAAACCTCTGCCAGACTGCCTGCCTTGGAGTGGCTGCTGGATTTCCTGTGGTAGAGAGCACAGAAGGATTCCCAGTCTGAAATTGCTGTGTCTATACTGGAGAGTGTTCAGATTTGTCCCACACCACCATTCTCACCTTCCATAAATCACTCCAAAGAGCTGTTTTAAGACCAGACAGAGGATTCTTGTTGGTGTGGTCCATGGTGTTTCTTTTGATGTTGTCAACAAGCTTTTCAATTATTATCAATTCAGATAGAGAGGACCTGTGATATGAACAGAAAAATTTTTATTAGAGTTTTGATGACAATCATGACCTTTTAGCTTCTAATGTACTGCTTTGATTTAAAATTAACTCTCAAACATTTCTGAATTTTCTGAAGTAAAAAAATGCTCTTGGTTTTTACAGAGTCTTCAAAATTTGCAATACTTCAACACATGCTAAACATATAATTCATCTGGTGATATCAATAGTACTGTTCTTATGCTTAGAGATGTACACTTCTGCAAGACTTGATTCTATATTGTCATAACTATGGAATAACACAAGTGTGAGCTGGGGCTGGTTTCTCTAGTAAGCTGAAAATATTTACTTTGAGTTGTCAGGTTCAGAAATTAATAAAAAATTCACTCATCTTTCCTGGGTCAGTTAACCAGTTTGAACCCAGGCTTTGTGTTAGACCTTGATGGCATTTTCCTCCTTATGAAGGATATATTTGAAAACAATCAGTGCTAATGCCTTCCTTTATAAAGTACTAATTGTCAGGATGAGCTAAACATATTCAGCTGGTTGTGATTATTTTTTGCTTTCTGACCCACAGGAGATAGTCACCATCTGTCTTCACAATCACTTCCTACCTTTGCTGCCTGCAACTTTTTCTGTCATATCTTACTACTCAGAAGTCAATTTTAAACTCAAACTTCTATATTTGTTTACCTTTGCAAAATGCTTCTATTTTTTCAGACCTGTACAAGTATTTGTGTGCCTGAAATCTCGTTTTCTCAGTGATGTAAATTGGCCTAATAGATTGCCTGTCTTTGCAAATTGTGTCTTTTCAGTAAGAGAGCCTCTTTAACCAATTCACCTGAACTGATCTGAGTTTTATAATGTCTTCCAAACTTATATTTTTTTTAATTAAAAAATCTATATGAATTTTATATGATCATGATAAGGTATCTTTTTTTCCCCCTTGTTATACTGGCTTATTGAAGGTCAGAAGTATGTACAGCTTATCTTACTTTAGGACTTGTAAATTATTTTTGGTCAATTTGATTTCTATTTAAAGAAATTATTCTCAAGCTCATCTTGAGAAGACAACTGTTTTTTAACAGAATTATTGACTGAAACCCAAGACACTGAATGAAGTATGATATGATAACATATGACATCTTGTAAACATTTCTCTGTCCCTGAACATAACCTTAATTAAATCAGAGCTGCAACACTAAAAATCTCTATATACACTAGGTTCATGCTATCTGTCAACTATTTAAAGCAGAAAATCATGGATATCTTAATAAGAAAATCTGATTTTCTTTGGTCCCATTTTCTTACAGAAACCTTCTCTGGTACACTTTCCGTGTTGCATTTTAAATTGCAATATTCCAGCCCTTTCAAGGTCTGTGAAATGAATCACATATCAAGAAGTCAAGTGTCTGCATCTCCTTCATATGCACAGTCTGTGAGAGCCCTCCTATAGACTTTTTACCTTGCCATGGGGAAGCATGTATATTTTACCTTGTTTAATCATGGTACAAACAGGTCTTGGGTAATGAAAACAAGGACAGTGGGAAATCATTGAGCAAAAGATTTACATAAACTGCCACCTGAGCTCCTGTAACCTGCAGATGTAACTGCTGTGGATAATAGAAATACCTGTCATTTCAGCTGTCAACATATCTTGGTAATTTTATTGAGTTGCCCTTTGGGTGCTCCATTTGCTGCAGTCCTTTGACTGGTCTTGCCTTACTACCTTTCCCAGGCAAAGTTAATGGTTCTGATCATTCCTTTCTACTCACTTCATATATTCATTCTGACTCAGCCTTTTCTCTGAGTCACAGTCTGTTTCTATTTCCATGGCCATGAGTGCCTGTGAAACACGCTGGGCTAACGCAGGCTGGCAGAGGCATCGTGCTGGGTTATTCACACCTGTGTGAGTAACAGCCACTCACTCCCTGGGCATGGGCAGTGACTCGAGAGCAGCTCCATTTCCTGCCTTCTCCCACTTACTCAATCACTTCTGCAGCGCAGGGGATAAACCTGTACTTGTGTCAGAATGGAACTGCCTCAACAGAACAGGATCACATCTTCAGGCAACTTTGAAAGAATTATCAAGAAAAAGAGGGGAAAAAAAAGTTTAGGAGTTCTGATGGACTTGCTATGCTTTTGTTAAATCCAGATCAGTAGCTGACCTATAGGTGTTGCAACTGCTTCAAATATTGGGGCTTCCTGGAGGAAAGCCTACTGTACATGCAAAATCTACTGGGTAGCTTCTCTTCATGGACCTGTCTTATTATGCGCTATGTAAATGCAAAATTGCCAGGAAATTTTGAGCAAACTGTGACTCTCCTGACACATCTCAAAAATCCACAAAACAAAAAACTATTAGCAGAAGGAATATCCTTTTCTATACTAACATCTTTGAACAAAGGGAACCAGGAAAGAGAAGAGATCTACAAAATAATCATGGCATTATCTATTACTTTAAACATGACATTAAGGTGACAAATTGGCTGGGTGTTGTTGTTTGTTTTGGTTATTTTTTTAATACTGGCACATTGTTACATATAAATGTGAAAAACCTGGAGATTTCAATTTATCAGAATACTCTACTAACCCTGTTTTTATACAAAGATTATTAATTGACAAATTTGACCTCTTAGACACCTTCTAAGAGGTCATGGGCTAGGTGATGACTATAGAACTGCAGAGTTAAATTTTCCAGGAGCTCTTACTGCCTATCCAGAAATGTGGCAACAGCTCTAGTTCAATTGCTTGATGTTTAACGAATATTGGTAATATGTGCTGTGTAATCTACACTGTCAATACTTATTAATTAACTTCATTACATGCAGGAACTCCGATTCTTACCAGAGAAGACATCCAGGTGTAACAAAGAAATCCTGACATGCATAGATGATCTGATGTTCAGCCTGCCTTGAAAATGACATAGTCTCTCTCTCAGAAACATCTGATGGACAGGAAAGTAAATCTTAAAATGCAGTTTTAAATATCCAGTTAGTCAGAATAAGAGGAGAATCTGGAGCTTGGTGTCATAAGTGCAGAAGTTTTATTATTTCAATGTTTTTTCTCTGCACTGTGTTGCCAGGGACAAATACATCATATGTTCTGAAGAGGCTTCCCTGTAGTCACAGCAGCATCATACTGAGCACACTCCAAAAGCCTTGCTCACAGGAGGATTGAGTCCATTTGGAAACGTTGGAGATGACACATCTGGTAAATAGGTATGATGCTCTGGTTTTACAGCTCCAAGTGGGTGGGTCACTGGGTGTCACTCTTGCGTATGGTGGTGGAGGCAAGGAGGGAAGGCTGAAAAGAGCTTGATTGGGCCAGGGGGAAACCTAGTTTTTTCACTGTAACATTGAAAAAGTGATATCACAAAACAAATATTATAGTAAAACATGATTTTGGCTTGCTTATTTCCATCCTCCCTTGTTTTACTGCAAAACACTTGTTTTCTGGAAATTTTGGAAGTTTGATTTATTTGTTCAGGGCTTTTTTGTTTGGTTTAATATCTTTTTCTTTAGCCACTTCAGTTACTATTAACAGTAATTAACATCCACAGCAGTAGAGTATTTTGTCGTGCTCAAAATTATTACTAAACAAGAATTGATCAGATTTTTTTTAAATTTTCATCTTCAGTTTTCCCTAATTCTTCATCTTCAGCCCCTTCCAATTTGCCATTTGCTGAACTTATTCTCTTTACAATAGCAGCACAATCTTTACACACAGAAATTTTTGTCTTTGGACTGCTGTTATTTTAAGCTGGCCATACACTAATAGCTGACAGCAGCTTGGTTTTTCAGGAAATGTTTTAGAAACAGGCATCAGAGAACACAGATGCAATTAGTATTTAAGTATAGCAAGCACCTACTACCCTTCTGAGTAATTTTCTGGATTATCTGAACTTGGAGATCAAAGTTTAAAACTTGTTGGCTTTTCATGCAGGATATTACATTTTGTAGGAGAACAAGATATGAATTGCTTATGCTGGTAACTAAAGACATATGAAGCACTTGGATACTCCAATTATCTTGTGACTCATTGAAATTTGTATACTCTCTGTGGACCTCCTAAACACTCCAGTAAAAAGAGTAGAGGTTATAGATATCTGGGTAATTGAACTGAACTCAAATACTTCATCTGGTTTCAGTAACATTTCTTGTACTTCTTACTCTGGAGTTCTAATTTCTTGTTGTGAAATCATCTTGCTGGAAAAAAAAAAAAATCAAACCAAACTACCACCAACAAAACTGCACAACTCCCAAAGCCAACTGTGAGAACCAGATTAAATAAATTATCCAAATTGTGATTTTTGCTATGTATTGAAGTTGGTATTTGAGTGCACAGAGCAAAATTAACTGGAGGGAGATGCCAGTGCATCACCTCACACCCTTTCCTTGGCAAACCCCAGGGACCTCTGGTATTGGCAGGGGTTGGCATCTGTTCTTCCACCCACAGTCCTGGTGATGCTGGTCTTTGGCCGCTGTCCATGTCCCTGGCCCATGGCCTCTCCCTGTGCACCCTCCTGAGCCCCAGGGCTGCTCCTGGGAGCTGCCAGTGCTCAGCTGTGGGGAACTCCCATCTCTGCTGCCTGGCATGAAGCTTTCCATCCCACCAGAGCTGCTTGCTTACACATCCCTTTCAGGAGGCAGGTGCAAGAGGCTGGCAGCCTCTTTGAGGGAACTTTATATAACATTTAGTGTGGTGTTTACAGTCCTGCAATCTTCTTTGGGGCTCTGGGGTACAGGGATCTTCACACAATAAGTGTGAGCTAATGCTCTGTGTTGCATGTGGAGTGAAACTTGTCTCCAGGCAGCAGCTCTGCTGGAGCTCTGATAGTGGGTAATGAGCTGTCTCTCAACATTACCAGGATATTGGTAATTTCTCCCTGTTTCAATGTTTTCTTTAATGTTTGATAGCATTAAATAGAGCACAGAAGACACTTAAGTGGTGCCAGGGACTTTGCACAGGAGCCTCACAGCCAGTTCCAAATCAATCACTGCTCTTTGCTCAGCAATGATGACTGAGTTACAGTGACTGCATGGGCTGTAAATTTAAACCCCAGTGTCCTCTTACTGCAGATCCAGTATCTTTATTCTTTCTGGCTTGAAGATGAAACTTCATGTGGAGAAATTCACTGACAAATGCCCCACTGTAAAAGGGCATAAGTAATGCTTTTTGCCATAAACACGTTGTTAAACTGCGACATCAGTATTTGGGAGGATAGCAATTATAGAAGGATTCAGTGAGAAGTGATCTCAGTCAATGGACAAGAACTCAGAAAATTAGCAGAAATTTCTTGACTTTATTTAAGACAAAACTTAATTTGAATCTGTGTCAGTTTATAAAGATACAGAAAGGCTGCCAGTGGTAAAAATTGTACATTGAAACACAAAAAATCTGTGGAACTCTTCTCAAGAATGTTTGTTGTAGTACTGAAATTCCTTAGCACACTGGGGAGTACTAGGGAAGAGTCCTGGACGTAGCTCAAGTCTTTGCAGTTAGATACTATCAATCATCAAAGAAAAACATAGCTGCTTGGAAAGAGCAGAATGACATTTTGATTGAAAATCAAAATTACAGTAGAAGCTTGCATGGCTTCCCTTCCCTTTTGCTCAGCATTCACTGAGGCCATGCTTTTAAATATATGTTGCTTTAGAAACTCCTGACAGAGTATAAGGTACATTACAGATTTTCTGCTCAAAGGAACCATTTGAAAACTATGTTTTATCTCCTGGAAGCAGTCATTTCACACTGTCATTGCCTACAACTGGCAATAGGTTTTGAAAGATGCTCTCTGACTATCCTGTTATGTGTGTTCCTAAAACTCAGAACATGTTTGTCACAAGACATCTCTGTCTCAAGGACACAGTGGCTTGCTTCTCGTAATTTTGCTTTTATTTGTTACATTCTTACCACTTCCAAAAAATCATTAATCAAGTGAAGAGAGAGTTAATTAGCCTTGGAATTAATTTATGGGTAAGCATGTTCTTGAATGCTCTTTAATTTCTCAGTGTAGTAACTGACAGGAAAACAAACAGAAGCAAGAAATCAGAGACCTGCTGTGGTGCATCTCTGATTTCAGTTGTAATCTCCTTATTTGAGAGAGCACGTGAGAGATGCCTGATTTACAAATAGCATGCTTATAAACCTGACCAGTCCTTTGGGCTATGGATTCCGGATTGTACAGCTCAAGTATTCCAGTGGAGCATTTATATTCCAGGTACACTGCTTCTTTTAAAAATTCTTCTAAATTCTTCTTCCCATTTCACTTCATTTCTGCCCATCTCACTTAAGACAGCAGCAGTCACATCATATATGCATGTATTCCTGGACTGTTTCCTCGACTACACTCTTTCCTTCATGGCACACATTCAGCCTCAGGAGATTTGCTTTCATTGCTTCTGTATTTTGAACAGCTTGAAAGAAGTGATAACTGAAAGGAGGGTCAACAAGTTAGCTTTAAAATGATAAATAGACTGCTTGCTGGCATGCCTGAGCAGTTTTGGGGCATATTTTATGTTTTCCTTCTCACTGGTGCTTCTTAATTTCATACTTAAAGAAGCTTGAAAGGACCTCTAGTATTAATGAAGATCATAAAGAGAATGTATTTGGCAAAAACACAGTGTGATCATGCTGCATCTGTTATCTGAAGTAGAAACTAAGGTCAGAATTTTAATAAACAGTATATGAATATTTTTGCCTCTACAGAATAGCACATGTCAGTTTTCAGTGCAAGTGCATCAAAATTATTGCTACTGCCTACGCTGACTGTGTCAGACTGCATGGTGTTCTCTCTCTGTTAGGCTGGTAAGGACCATGGAAAGCAACTGCCAGCCAATACAGAAAAGTAAGAATTGCCTCCTAATCTTGATGATGGTGTAGGCTTGGGAAATAATAACTGGCTTTGTGTATGCTGGAGTAGGAATAAAGAAGAAATCAATACCAAAGTATAATAAATAATTCAGCTATAGGTTAATATTTGTCAGCTAACATTTGGTTTCAAAGACAGGAACTTTCATGGTAAAATGTGTTTTTCCAAAGGAGGAAGAGAAGTATCAACCAGACAGTCATAGGAAGGAAGAGTGCTGAACTGGAAGAGAAGGCAGTTTGGATGGAATGGGTGAGTTTAGGCACAGGCTTTCCTCAATCTGTAGTCTGCAATGTTGGTAGAAATCACATCCTGGTGGAAGGCTCAGTTTCTCATTAGGCAAAACCCTTAAAAAAGTTAAGCAAAGAATCACTGCCCACTCTGGAGATGCTTTTGGTGAGCCTTTATTTTCAGATAAGAACATCACTGCCCATGCTCAGTTTACTGCCTGGTTTTGATATTTGAATATTGGAGAGCTAGAACTGGAAAGAAATTATCCCTGGCTATGAAATCACATTAACCTTGGCAATATATTTGAAAGTTGTAAATGAAAATTTTCCTATGACCAATGTAGAAAAGGCTTTGTTCAAAGTATTAGTATTAGACTAAAGTATTAGTATTTTCCAATGAACTTAGCTCAGAACTATACATGTATCTTGCACATGACAATGGAGAACATTGAATAGTTTCACTTCTTTAGTAAAAACAAAAAAACAACAAAAAAAAAGAGAGATAATTTTCCTAGGATACACTGGAGCTATTTTGTCCAACCAAAAACATTTCTCAAGGCTTTTGAAAAATGGATAGAAGAGGATCATTGCTTTGCCTCAATTGCATGCAACAGAGAACTGAGTTCCTGAAGTTAAGTCTTCAGGGTAATTGTCTAGAAATCAGCTGTCAGACTCTTAAGATTTAGTTTATAAGAGCCTGCCCCTACAATGAGAAAGAATTCTGTCTTACTCTGATCATCTGTTGTTACCAGCGGAGCTCAGGATAAATTCAGCAGTCTTGATGGGATTTGTACTAATGACAAGTATGAAAGAAGTATGCTATATTCCAAATATTTTGATTTTCCTTTGAGTTAAGTGACCCATTGAGAGTTATTTCTGTTATTCATTAACGTGTTGTTATCCAAACCAAGATTTCTTATGAATGTTTGTGTATTTTATAACCATGATAATGTCTATATTGTACCTTTGCTAATATCTTGGGACCACAAAAGTGTAATGCCAATGAGATAGATCCTTTTAAAAATATAAATCAACTTTCAGAACACACTAAAAAGCCAGAAGAATGCCAACAGAATTTTCAGCTTGTTGAGATTTGAAATTCTCCTGGAATTGTACCCTATCACTGACAGGCAGCTGCATTGTGTAGCCATTGTCTGAAAAAGTTTCTCCAAGCTCTGTGCCAAATACAATAGTGGGATTTAATTTTAAAGCCAGAAATGCAAATCTCAGTATGTAGACACTCAGATAACAGCAAAGGCAGAGTCCTCAGCAATCTGAGTCACTAATGCTATTTCCAAGAGTATGGAACACATAATTTGAGAAAGTGAACTTGAAGAACTCGGATGAAGAGCACAAGTAACTTCTCCATGTATGTAGTGAAGATCTATTCAATTCTCTCACCCTGCCTCTGCCTTTCCTCATTAACTTTCCTTTGAGGCTGTTGTGCAGGTGTTTGGAAAGAAGTAGCACTTACTTTCAGGAAAAAAAAATTCTTTATGCCACTATGGACACCTTGCCTTTCCTCAGGTGCTTTCTGTTTGAAATAAGCAGAAGGGTTGACAAAAACAGAGATACTGTATTTGCTGCTGGGTAATTGCTTGGTTTCCTTAACAATCCTGGTCTGGGAGTCGCCTGGATGGACAAATATTGTGTCCATGCAGGGCTTGGGTTGAGGCAAAAGAAAACTTGGGAAGGCAGACTGCTGAATATGAGCTAAGGAAATTGGTGCCCTGCTGTGATTGCAGTAAAAGAGGGCAGAATTTATCACATCTCTCACTTAAAGGAAAAGATTCTGCAGCATCACATTTGAGGGCCAGAAGAAACAAACAGAAAAAACACACTAAAACAAAAGCAGAATATGTGTTCCCACCCATGTCTTACCTGTACTGCTATGTATATAATTACAGTAAACATGTTGATATGTATTGCAAATAGAACCTCATTACTGTGAAAGGAGATGGGGGCAAAAAAATTAGTCACAGAAGTCTTATACTGAAAAACAGAGCTAAAACTGCTCCTACAGAGTAAATGTAAAGGTGTAAGAGTAGATAAATTTTCCATTGTTCTTCAGTAAATGGAGGGAATGTGCGTATGAAAAATGATTAAACCTGCCAATATTTCACAGCCACAGTCTCTGAGTTACTCTCTTTTTTCTGTATCTAAATTTCAAAGCAGCAGCATCCTTTCTTTGCCTGCACAACATGCTGCTTCCAGATGGGTGACTTATGTAACTCTGCAAGAGACACCAAGTC
The DNA here is from genome assembly GCA_030060385.1 of Muscicapa striata striata. Lineage (NCBI taxonomy): Eukaryota > Metazoa > Chordata > Aves > Passeriformes > Muscicapidae > Muscicapa > Muscicapa striata. The sequence goes on from JAREIS010000031.1 coordinate 5,755,964, forward strand.
GAGGTCTGAGGCAGGCAGAGGAAATACAAGAAGAAACTGAGACCGAGAGAGGAGAGGGGAGGAAGTGTCAGGGTAGCCAAGAACGTCATTCTTGCTACAATCCTCAGCCCCTCATTCCTTTCTGACCCCTATAAAATGGACAGGGCTGGGAGACAGGAAAGTTTGATGGATTCCATCGAAGTCATACATTTGTAAGTGCTTAAGTTTCTCTTCTTTCTATGCTAATATCAATGTAACAGTGAACTCTTCTAGAATATGAGGTATCCTTAAGCCTGTTTCTTATTTTCTTTCATCTTATTCCTGCTGTTTTGCATCCTTATGATGTACCTTTGTGATGTATGACTCCAGAGTCTCCTTCTGTTTGTATCTCCTACTCTTTTGCCTCTGTTGGAAGATTTCAGTGCAGGGATGGAAGAATGGAAGTACACTGTTGCACATGCAACTTCCTATCTTCATTTTTCTCCACTGCTCTAATGATGGTTATTACTGTGGGCTTTGGTACTTTTGTTGCCTTCTCCATTCAAGGAGGAAAAACCTTGTGCAGCTCAGTGTCAGCTCCGTGGTAGCTGACTAAAATACGGCCTAGATACTGACAGAAAAGCAGCAAAACCCTTTCCAAATTATTTGCCCTCATGGCTATGGTCCTGCATCACTGGATACTTTTTTTTTTTTTTTTTTTTACAGGATACTTTTTTCCTACAGTACTTTAATGCCTGTGATAAGAAATCAGGGGATCCTACAGAGTGACAATTTCCTTCAGTCTCCAGTTCTTGTTGACACTTTATCGGTCCACAACAAGCAAAACTGGAACTTAGCACTGACACTGGGAGAGACAAGAAAATACATTTTCTGCATCTTGAATCTTTCATCGAGCTCTATCCCATCTGTCAATGTCTCTTTGTGCAGATACAAGCATTTGAAATTCCCTCGATCTCAAACAATGATAATACTCACTGCCTTAGCTATAGCAGCAGAACTACCTCTTTGCTGATACAAGGCAATGCACATTTAGCTGTTTACATGTTGGGACCTCCACAATATTTACAGCATCCATGCTTTCCAAGTTTCAGTCTACATGTCTCAGAAATCCACACTCAGTGTTTATGACTGTGATAAAACGTATGCTTGCTCAAACAAGTTTATCCTATCGGTCTATTCAAGGTCTGCAGAGACACAGTAGTTTGTGCAACTGCTATGTTACAGCATTATTTACCACTGTTTATAGGAAAATACTTGTATTGTCAACACTTACTTTATATACTTTGTCTAGATTTGCAAGATAATGAATCTTCATGCCCACTAAAATAACCTATTTGTCTATTTCCTGTGCTCCTGTCAGTAAAATCATCAACTTTTAATTTCCTTAATATGACACATTTTTCTGGAATTCCAGTCACATGAAATGGAGTGTATATTCAGGGGTGAGTTGCCAAGATTTTTTATAATCTGCCTTTCTAGATAAATGAGAGCTTTGCCTCCCAAAGCAATCAGTTATGTACCACTAGGCTTGTCCCATCATGTGGCATCATTGTCCCTCTCTGCCTCTGACATGAAATATTTTTGCCTTTGCAAGTCCCCAAATGGAGAGGATGAAATCTTTATCTCAAACTCCTGTATTTATTCTAGAGCAACTTGCCCAGATGGGGACAGGCACTCATCACTCATGTAACCAGTTCCTTTCAAATCAGTCTGACACCCAGGAAAACAAGAAGCTTTGGGAGGCTGTCACAGGCTGTAGCCAGCAGTAATAGCAGCTTTATTTATAGTGCTTTTCATCTAGAAGAACTTTGAATGCAAGCATGAAGACAAAATTAAGAAAGTAAAAAGTAAGGGAAAAGCATTGATTGAGTAGTGGAGACGCCAGCCTGTGTCTAAGGAATGAGGGGCAGCACTAATTATAAATGTATTTGTTTCTATTGTCGTATTTTAGAACTTTAATGGTCATCTAATGTATTTTTTATGAAATGAATATATTTCTTTCAAAACCTCAGGAACACATGCAGCTGCCTTTAATTTCAATGGGAGCTGTAAAAGCTCATTAGCCTCTAGATTTGTCCTTCAAATGTATTTAATTAAATATATAAAGAGGATAAACAGAAAGCCTGAAGTGACTGAGACACACCAAACCATCTTTCCTGCTCTTTTTATCCTAGGAATAGTCATGAGTTGGTCAATTATCACTTTGAATTAAACTAATTGCACAACTTCCTGGGTTTAAGTGGGCTGCAGATCGTGTGTCCCACTTTCACATCTCCTGCAATGATCCTTTGCCTACACAGTGGTGGAACAGAAGCAGCTCTGCTGCAGATATTTCAGCATTAGCTCAGAACAGACAAATGGTAACAGAATGTTTGTGGCAGCTTCACAACATTTCTTTGAACCACCTTTATCCCAGAACATGAAAATAACCCAAACTTTCAGCTGACAGACAAAGTACTAATGCATTCCGTGCCTCACATTTTACAGACATTGCATAATTTTCTGGCATCCAGCCACAAAAATTCTCATTTGAAGAAATGCTTTGTGGAATGACAACATCCAGAAGCAGGGCTTGCAGGACTTGAAGTGACCAGTCTCTCTGGAGCCCCCTAACCTTGTCCCAACTAAACATGCTGGGAAATTTGTTATTTTATAGTCATGGAAAGCTTAGTAAGCTTTCTGTAATGGGAATGGAAACACAGTGTCCCTGCCCTAAATAACTCACTTCAGTCACAATGCCATGAAGGAGGATGGTATCAAACCAGAATAGAACAAGAAGTTTTTGGGAGGAAGCACACACTAGTTTTGACAAAGTTATGCAGAAACTGAGGAAATATAAAGCCACATTCAGAAGAACATCATTCACTTAGCAAAGGCCTTGCATAGCAGGGGACAGACGGAAGAAAAAGATTTTTAGGAAAATTGTAAAAGCAGATTTTTTTTTTCCTTTGTAATTTTCTTGGGGGCTTGAAACAGAAGTGGATCAATATAGAAAAAGCATGACAGCACAGAGCAGCACACTGCCTTACAGAGGATGTTCTGAGCATGGGGCAGAGGAACTGAGAGGAACAGGCTGGTGGGGCAGCTGCAGGTGTGTGCCAGGGTCTTGCTGGTGCTGCAGCAGCCCTGCCTGGGGAGGGCATTTACAGCTCCCAGGGTTTCCAGGAATATCAGGAACAGGTGAACTAGCACAACAGGACAAAGAGGTGCTGGAAGTGGTCACAAGACATAAGACGTGATGAGCATTGGGGAGGGAAGAGAAAATAAAGATTTTACAGTAGCATGTCACTGATAATGTGGCATCTTCCAACCTATTTGGGCGTCTGGACCTGCTGTCCAAACCTGCTCTTGTTTTTCTTCATTTACTTTTTTCTGTTCTTGGTGACTCTTCTTTACCCATCACCTTTAAAGTACTGCTGCAGAAATGTTTTCCACCTGCACAAACTGTGAGATAAAAAATTTCCTGATTTTGCATTTAATTTGATGTCTGCAAGCCTCACCAGAAAAATTCTCTCTCAGTTCTTTACTTTACCTCTTAGTTATTTCTTCATCTGTTGTTAATTTTACTGATGCTATTTTGCTCTTGAGCTCACTGAAAACCATTTCCCGGTGACAATACAGAAAATTTAGCATTTTGTTTAAGCAGGGATTTATTCAATGAATTCTGATTTCCCTTTGACAGGAAGTAGCTCTTTCAGAAGACTGCTGCTTAATATATAACAGTCAAGAGACCCAAAAATAAAATAAAAAAAAAATTTGGACTAAGTAAAATAAAAATGCACATTATACTCAGAATAGGTAGAAAGCTTCCTACTCGTTTGCCCCATGCATAAGGGGAAAAATGCAGGAGTTATTTCGTGGGAGATCACCATGAGCTGTGCAAATCAGAACACTGTTTTGTGCATTGTAAAGTAGCTTTTCAGGATGGAAATACCAGACAGAAATTATTTCCTAGGGGTGCTGTGGTTGATGGTGGATAAACAGGAGACACTCAGAGCTGAACTAGCAATGAACTCTTCTCTAGGATGGCAGGGCTGGCAAAATGTCAAAGCCCATTATCCCCTCTGGAGAAGCAGAGGGAGATACCAAAGCAGACAGGCGCTCCCATAATGCCTTGTCTAAACTACATTATTGATCTCTGTCAAGATCCTCTGCCTCCTGTGCCTGGCCTGCATGAGGCAAAGCTGCAATGAGCAATCCAAAGCACTCAAATTATAAGAAGAGCAGATTGATAAAAAAGCCATTTTTGGCTTTTTACCTTAGCTGTAACTGTAATAGAAGTCCCATGGGTTTGGCTCTGCTGCCCAGTGGGCAGATCATGAGTAGATCATTGGAAGTGATAAATTCCTACGTGTGCAGGCAAATTTTCAAAAGCAGTGCTTGAACTGAGATGCCTTTACTTTTGCTCAACCTGAGGTTCCTATATCTAGACCAAGATTTTTTGCTTCTTTGAGTACTTGAGACTCCTACTGATCTCTCTCAGAGTCAGGAACAAGCAGTTGTTCTGAAAATCTAGCCTGGGGTGAAATTTGGACCTGCTGTAGTTAAAAGGAACTTTTCCAAGATTCCATCTGATGATTCTGAACATTCAAGAATTAAGTGCTTAAAATGAGATGAATGCATTTCCCAGTAGACAAAATGGAGAAAACTTTTAGCCACTTCTGTAAACTGTATTACAATATCTGAAAAGCAGCATCTATGTGATCGGGAAAAAAAAAGATAAAAACAGTATCAGTGAAATCTTCAAAAACTCACAAGAAAGACACCTAAAACTTGTCTTATTTGCCTTTGTTTTAACTTAGATTTCAGTTATCTCCTTTGAAAGGAAAATTTAATTTTTAATTTTATTTTTTTTTTGTTTACATAATTTAGAGTTGTTAATACTGACTGTGAAGCCTGGCCCCTGGGGCACATGGCACATGTGGGCTGCCAAAAGGGCCAGGCCTCAGACTCCTGAAACACCCCCTAATGAGGGAGGGTATTTATCATGTATATTTTTTTCTAGATATGGTACATAAAATATACGTAATGCCAAAATTCAAGTTTGTAACTGCAAGTCTGTTAACTTCCTAAGATAAAAAAAATTATGGGGGAAGAAGAAGCCCTATGGGAAACTCATCTATGTAGCAGAGAGGAATCAATTTCAGACAAGCATAAGAGTGTTCCATTAGCATTTGTGCAGGTCCTAAGCAGTTACACAAGAATGCAGCTCAATGAAATTTTCTCAATGAGTAGATAAATAATAAGGCTCTTGAGACACATAATTTGCATTCAATAATAGCTAGAAAATGCCTTAATAAAAATGAGCAGTAGGAATACAGGGGTGGTAGCCTGCTCACAAGATAAGATTCTGGATGTGGGGTTTCCACAGCTGTGTCCTAATTTAAGGGTCTAATTTAAGAAAAAAATCAATTATACCCCAGAATATCTGTTTTTTCTCCACTGAATGTAAAATGGACTAGAGTTGAGCACTCAGCTAGGATATCCATGTTGTACCACTGGGCACAGAAGAACTTTACCTTCATACAGTAACAGTTTATTACAGTAATCACGTGACTTTTTTTTATATACCTCATTGTATTAGCTTAGCCTCCATCCCCCTGTCATAGTTTCTTAAAGTTCTAGTTGTCAGGCATTTGGTATAGGGCTTTACACTGAACTCCAGTGCTTTCTATCTCATTGCTCTGATGGTTTCTGGGAGTATATAAGTGATTTTTGTAAAGTTTCTCCCATTACTCATGGAAAAATGTACAGGATGTCTGTGTTAAATGCTACATTAGAAATTAGATTAATGACATTCTGTCTTTTTCATCATAGAATAGTCTTAAATGATTCTTTGCTGTCTCCACTCTTGGTTCAAGCTTTCTTTTGGGAGATTAGCTGCTCTTCTTTGCCATTCCTGGGCTGGCACCAGTATCTGGGCAAGAATTCCAAACCAAACACCACATCCAGGGGTTTCTGTCTGCTGATGACATGTGTCTTCCACATTCAACTGTAGTGAAGAAGATTATAATAAAATAGAAATTAATAAAGATCGTGTTGCTACCATCTTCAATATTTCAGTTTCTCCTGAGGCAAGCAGTAGTACTGTCTGTCTACAATACTTTATCTTATTGCTTCATTGCTCTTATCTCAGAGAGTATTTAATCCAAGCTAGGGTCAGAAGATTGCCTTGTAGTCTAATTGGAGATAAAAGAAATAATTCTAATTTTAAAGGCTTTTTATAGGATGTGTTTTGTGAATATTTCTTTGACAGAGGAAGAAGTATTTTTTTAAGCTATGTTTTCAGAGTAGTTCAGTAGCTTAAGGGTATTAGCCAGTGCACATTAATTTGCAGTAACATTTTAAAGTTTTAGAACAAGATTCTCCCTGGATATTTGTGCCCTAGTGAATATTGCCTAAAGGAAAAGGAATAACATTTTTTTAGAATATTTTATTTTATTTTTTGAACACGCTGTGTTCAGCGCTTTTCCTTTGTATTATTGTCTGTAAAACAGATCTCAGAGGTAACTTTACCAGGTGTCTCAGGATTATATTAGCTACCTCAGTGGACTGTCGTGGGAACATTGCTTTTTTAGAAATGTAGCTTTTACTATTAACCTCTGGAGGGAACAAGCTGAAAGCTGTAAGTGAATGATGCCCTGCCAGGCATGACTCTAAATTGCTGTGACAGACGATTTGGAATGGAAAGGGTGGTGAGTAAGATGGGGCAGAGAAGCTAAAGTGCACATATCCATTATGACCTTATTCTATCTGTGGAAGATGTGATGCTACAGAAATGATGCAACAATGCAAATCATGTTTCCAAGGAAAAAGCAGAAAATCAAAGCATTCTGATAGTAACTGTGGTGACATTATGGCATTGTGGAGCCAGGATAAGGAAGGAATGGGGGACAGGGTATGTGAAATCTTGCCTGTGCACAGTTCTGCCCTCTCTGTTCTAGGAAGCCTGCATCCAGCTGGAGCAGCTCCTGGATCACATGGGCCCCTTGCCATGTGGCACACAGGGCAAAGGGAGTTGCATTTTCCCTGTGTGGGAGTCACAAAGATGCTGCCCTGCAGACTTCTGGTAAGCCCAGTCTCCCCTATTCCAGCTTTGAGATCTTTAAGGAATCTGATTCTTGGATTTTTATTCCATCAGGAAAATTATGTGGCTGCAGCCCAGTGAGATCTGCGTGGGAAAAGCAGGATTCTTCTCACCTAATTTATGATGTCTCTGCCTCTGACGTAGATAATCTGCATCTGTTCCACTCACTGTAGACTCCCTTGGAGTCAATGAGGAGGAATAAACACTTTTAGGGCATGAATCATCTGATGCATTTTAGACATTTACATTGGAGCTGGATCACTTCCACTGTAGCACTGCCTATTTCCTCTCTATTTGATTATACAGAGAACTTGGCTCAGAAATAGATGTCACCATCTAAAGTTAGGTGGGATGAATCCCACACAGCCAGCCTGTTGTAGATGTGCTAACTGAATGGGAGACTCAGGAGCATCATTTTTTTCATAGTGTTCTGAGGAAGCCTAGAAAAGGACTGAGAAGGGGGCGATGACCATGTTCTAGAAAAATCTGCGTGTGCTGCAGAGAATGGAAAGTACGAGCTCTGGAAAGAGCTGGAAAGGAGGATAAATACTGCATTGAGATGATTGCAGCTGATAACAAATTATTCAGAACAGTCTAAAGCTGACTGCAAAGAGCTGTAGCAGAAATCTCATAATACTGCGTAACTAGCTAATAAAATGACAAATGAAAATTAATGTTCATAAGTGCAAAGTGATGCAAATGGAATAAAAATAACTCAAACTATTCATGCATATTAACAGGCTCTAAATTAGCTATTACTATCCAGGAAATAAATTTTGGAGTGACTGTGAGTAAATTTCCAGAAACATCTGATCCATGCTCATGGGACGTCAAAAGAACAAATTGAACAAAACTATGAATTATTGAGAAAGGGATGGAGTAAACCCAGAAAATGTTCTTATGTCAGTGCATAAATTCACAGTGCTTTCACAGCTTGAAAGAGTGTATGGTTCTTCCTCAGCAGCCTCAAGGCAGGTATAAGAAAGCTGGAGATGAGATAGAGAAGGGCTGCAAGGTGATCAAACATACACAACAGCAAAGAGAGACTTCACCTCTCCAGTCTGAAAAAGAGATGGATGAGAAATATGATAAAAGCCTGTAGTACTATAAATGGTTTAGGGAAGGTGAATTGGGAATTCTTACCTGTAATTTTTTTGTCCTTGGGGTTGAGGAGATATCCAGTGATATTATCAACGGTGAATTTAAAAAAAACCATAAAAGGAATTTTTTTTTATAAAATTAAAAATCAAGTAATAGGACTCTTTGCAAGAAAAGGCCAAAAGGATTAAAAAGTAGATATTAGATGACATAAAAAGTATCAACTTTCTGAGTATTAAACATTGTGGTCCAGTAAAAGTTCCCAAATATCAGCTCCTAAACAGCTAGTTGCTGGAAAGCTGCATTTATTTCTTCACTGTGCTTCTATTATATCATGAGATACCTCCGTTTCCTGAAATACTGGCTAATAAGTGCTGTTGAGTCCATATTCTGAGCTAAACTGGCATTGAACCTGATGCAGTCTGGCAGTTTTTGTGCTTCTAAGTGCAACAAGAAACTGAGGAATAGCCAGCAAAAAACACTTTGGAGGAGGTCAGCACCATGGTTTGTACCATGGGGTAGGAAGTCTGAGCTGAGTAGGGAACAGGATTGCCTTGGATATTAGGCTGGCATAAGAGATGGCAAAGAACTCCACTGAAAAGCCACCAAGATGTAGCAACATAGATCTCTATAATGGGAAAAGCCATTTGGCTTGGGGAAACAGGTGTAATTTATTGTTCTTTTTAGTGCAACATTATTGTGAAGGCAGAGATCTTAGCTGAGGTGTGTTCTGGGTTAGCAGCCCTACTTAATCATGATATCAAAACCACTGGACTTGGTTGGAAGGGGCTGCATTTGGGGCACAAAGTGCTCAGAGCAACAGGGACAGACAGGGCTGTATTGCAGAGCAACTGGAGGGTTACTGTCCAAGGACTGTAGGATGGACTTTACCCTCTCTCTCCTCCCACAGTCACCATGCACAGTCCTGGACACTTAAAGGCTGAAGTAAATACAACAGACTCAGGCTTATTCCTTTCCTAAAGGTGCAGTCTTCTAAAAACTAAGATAAGAAACTCTAGAAATCTGAGGGCAGAAATGCAGTTTTCCAATAGGATAACTGTGCAATGGATCATGATATCTTCAGGTGAGTTAGATCATAAGTGTAACTTTTCTCCTTGACTCTGACTGGAGATGGAAAGGCCTCAGATCTGTGTCCTGAATTGCTTATTCCATAAATGCTGTTTACATTATAATGATATAATTAGGACGGCTTAGTGATGTGATTAAAAACACCCTCAATTCTTCTACTGTTTACATTTTTGTCTACAGACATAGATTTTTCTTTGCCTGGTATTAGCATGCAGAGTTGCAACCAAGTCTTAACCTCTTCTTATTGCATTCAGGAAATCAATTTGTTTTGCTAAAATGAAATGGACATACGGTCTCAAGCAGCTGCATTGCAGTGTGACTAGAAATACCCGTGACTTCACCAAGGTGTCAAAAAGTGTTCTTATTGCCTGCATTCTTCTGAAGGGAATAAAGTAATTTAGAAAGTGTCATACTAAATCTACTGAACTGATGGCAGTCTTCAGCAGGCTTTGGGACTGTACCCAAAGGGTCCTTCTGTGTTGAACAGTAAGATGAAAATAAAATAAAATGCATCCTGATATTTAATCAAAATCTATTTATCTCTCCAGAATTACATCTGCAGCTTCCAGTGATTATTATCCTTCCCATGCTTCCCCCCCCACAATTAACATTCAGCAGAGGAAGGATGGGTGTCCTTTCTGCATTATCTAGTACCTACAGCCCTGTTCACTTGATTCCTATTCCAAACCTTTCAAAACCTCCCTTCCTGGTGATGCTGCCAACTACATGGGCTTTTCTATTCCTGGTGAAGTTGTCAGGACTGGCATATACCAATTTGAATTTATAATTTCTTTCAAACTAGGGCAGATTTGGCTTTGCAGCCTGTGGGATGTGATAAACATGGAATTCCAGCAGCAGTAAGTGTAATTTCAAAAAGTAGGCGAATAATGTAAAACTAACCTTTTATTTTGCAGCCTTGTTTATCATAACCAAATTATAATAATTGTAAATAGGGATTATAATGGAGTTCTGCTCATGCTGAATGACAATCAAGGCCATGTAAAATGGTGGTAGGGTTGCACCTTTTATTTTGCAACCCTAAGCTAAGAAAAGTGACAGGTGTTCATGGAGTCTTACTTCTGCACTGCAGCTAGAGCCATCACACACATCATTGGATCAGGAGTCGAGTCCTATCCATCATCTAGGCAGGAGTGGTGGGGTGAGGGATATGGAATATAAAGTGACAAACATCATTTGGGTGCAAAATCTTTGTGGGAACCAGTATGTTGACACTTCTTGCCTTCCAGTGTACCATGCAAATCTGCATCTGTTATGCAACCATTTCATGAGCAGAACCTTAGCATAAAGCATACATCAAGAAAATGTTGAAAAAATAAGAACTTTTCCTTGGAGATATCAGGGGAGTTTGTTAGAAACAACAAAGTTTTACAGCTGCCTTGCCAGACTTGATCTTGAGAAAGTGAATTTCTACACTTAAGCCCAAAACACTGTGATGCCTGTCTTCTGCTCTTGATTCAACAATCTTTATCTATAAAATACTCTGCTGTTTTCAGGATTTTCTTTTCATGTCTGAAGTAACATTTGAGGAAGCTCAAAAATCCCCCACTGAACTCAGGAGATGTTGCAAGGGCATTTCAGAAGCTCAGGATAATGCACCTAAAATCAGTTTCATCAGTTTTTTGTTTCTAAAAAGTGTTAGATATAAGTACAGCATTATAAATGCCCAGAATTGTAAATTATTTTCTTTATTATTATTATCTTTAAGGTTTTAACACTACTATTAACACAGATATTTTCTGATTCCTGAAAAATGCTTTCATGATCTCTAGTTCGCTTTTAATGAAAACCTTGAGATTGCAGTCCATTGCAGTCCCCTTCCTTGTTTTCAAGTAGCTTTACTTTTCAAGAATTATTTTGAATTAAACCTCTTATTTAAGTACTTTTTCTTCTATTTTCTTTACAAGATATTTCCTCACTCAATCTATGTGATTTGGATGCTTTTCAGGTCTGACTTCAGAGTAGGCAATTTTCTCGAGAGAGCATCAACACTGCATTCTACAAAAGATATGTACAGCATTTTCCAAGGTGCTTAACTTCCTATATGCATCAGAGATTACATGGTAACAACTTTGAAGTCATTACTAAAATCTTCATCTCCTTCCACTTGCCTCCCAAGAAGGCAAGTGCAGTCCCTGATTTTCTCTTCCTTGACTGTCAGGCACAGAGCAAATAGTTAATGTTTCTAAAATAGGAAAGCTGAAATTGGCTGAACTTTGAGAGGTTGCAGCCTGGATAAATTCCTTTACCACCTGCCAGATCCAATCAATACCTTCTTTTCCTTTAATATGGTTCAAGGTAAAAAAACTGCCACCAACAATAAAAATGGCACTCAAGGGTTTAATTTATCAAGAAAGGCATTTATATTATCCAGATATAGTGTGTAGTGATTGATTCTCTGGACAGAAATCAGTAACACCAGATGAAGGCATATTTTTTCCAATGAGACATCTTTAAATTACACATACTTCAAATTCACACTTTCCTTTGAATGGTACCTTCTGTCATTGATGACAATTCCTGTGTGTCCCTAGACAATTCTACTAGGGCTCCCTGCAGCTCCTGGGACATTCTACTTGCAGTTATCTAGGGAGGAGTGTTTGCTCTAAATACAATGCAGAGCTGCAGAAACTGAACAGGAACAAACCTCTGGGCACTTGCAGTCACCCTGTGTTAAGACTGACAGTACTGCTGCATCACAGCCAGTTGCTCTGCCACTACCTGCAGCTATCAGCTTCTAGGAAATGCCAAGTGTCATTATCTTGTACTTGGACCTTAAACATATAATGCCTCCCAGCATAACTCAGAGCTAAACTGAACAAAATGCAGGGCCCCAGCCATGCAGTGTTCAACTCTAGTGGCTGATCCATTTTGCCAACTGGTTCGCATTTCACAGCGCAGTTGAGAAAAATACAAATCATAGCTTAGCTCATTTCTGAGGCTGCTGTGTCTTCTTCATGCCTAGACCATGGCCTTTCTATTTGCAAAAACAAGTGAAGTTAGAATTTGAGGGCCACCTTTCTGCTGCATGTTTTATTAACACCAGTAATCACGGGTTTGCCTGGAACACAGACAAGTTAATTTGGTCCAGCCAACTGCTTCACCTCCCCTTCTCATCATCTGAAGTGTTGAGAGTGAAATTTAGAGGTTGGTTATGTAGAACACAACCCACTGTGTGGGCACATCAGTGTCTGCTGCTGCTACCTGCTGAATTAATTGCTTATCTAGGGAAAACTGGCAATCCAGTGGGACTTTTTAGCATGGAAGGACCTGTATTTGCTCTGTTCAGGCAATAGAGTTAGTACCCTGGGAATTGTTGCACAAGTACAGTTACACTTCAAAACAGATGTTCAAATCCATTAGAGAAAAGTGCCAAGGCAATTTTGAAATTCCTATTTATGTATAGATATTTTCTGTCTCTGTATTGCCCAAATTGCAGTACACAGTCCTAATTTGCCCAAGCTATTCAAGAGGCAGCTTTCTGAAAGCTTAATGTTTTCTGAAAATGGTAATGCTTCCTGAAAAAGGAAGAAGGACTTTATAGATGAAACCTGATGTACATTTCAGGAACTCAGCATGAAAGCAAGCAGGTTCTACCTGCTACACACTCACTGTGGGTAATTGCTGCAACATTACCTCTTCTCTCTCTCCTACTGCCCATGTAGGTGAGCAATGAATTATATAAAGGACCAGGTACAAAATAGCCAGGTTCATTCTGGCAGGTTATTTTTCAGACAGGACAGTTGTCTGTTAGAGTTTGGGCCAAAACCACTTGCATTGCACCACAAAGACGGAGAAGAGGGTGTGAGGAAGGAGGCCTGGGGTTGTTTAAAATGCTTTAAGTGACACAGTTGAATGAGAAACTATGGGTGGAAATCAGTTCCATGTTTTTTCTCTCCTTCCCAGCAAATGAACATTGTGATTGTTTCTCTGCTCCCATCTCCCATAGAAACAAAATGGAGCACAGAGCACTATGAAAGGAAGTGATTTATCTCTGCTTCCTGCAAAGATCAGTGTTTCTCTGGATGACCTTTTGCTTAGTGTGAGCTTTGTGTGCTGCAGCTGCAGAACTGTCTAAGAACTGCTCTAGGAAGTACATGCTGGTATGAACAGTTACCAATGGGGAACAGCAGTGATGCCATGGTCATGTTCTGCCATCTGCTTCTTCATCTTTCCCATGTGGAAACCTGTGAAAATTGGTCCTTCTTGTTTCTGCTAAGAAACAGTTGGCCACAACTGTGGAGCAGACCATGGGAAAGAGGGAGCTTGGGGACATTTTTTGGTTAGTTTTAATTTTTTTATTTCCAGAAATCTTATACAAACTCTGAAGGTATGCAACTGTTCACAACTCTTGCCGGGAAGTTGCTTCAGCCACCTTTGGAAGCAGCAGGTCAAATGAGGGTGACACCTTCTTCAGATTGAAGAAACCTCAGGTTTCTTAAATATTAAGCACTCAAATCCAGGCAACATAAGAATAAGTGTGAAAGACTTAAAAGTACAGAAGATTTTCTACGGGAGATTGTTAAATGGTGACTGAGAGCGATTATCTTGTTTTAATATTTATCTATTAACAATGTAACTTCACTTGATTCCACTGTTTTTTCTCTTGATTTTGTCATATCTGATTTACATCTTTATGAAAGAGAATGAGATCAAAGGAATGATGAAACCCCTAAGAGTCACTTCGTCATTTATTCTTCTCACTGTCACTAAAGCAGGACAGTTTCATAATCAACACAGATTTCTTTATGGGCATTAATCCAGGAAAGCATTAAAGTGTCAGCCCAAGCCTACTGCTGTTCAGGAGGACATGTCTTGGGCTGATGTATATTACTGAGCAGAGGTCCCTTCCTTTTACAGTATTTAATTTTCTGTGCAGATGTTTATTATCTATGGGTATTCTAGAGATATACCTAAGGAAAGAATAATTTTATTGAGCAGCATGTATAAACATGTAACTAATACACTTCTGTTGCAATACAGCTTTTCTCTTTGCATTTGTTGATGCTTGTGTAGCTAATTATTTTAATCACTGGTCACATCAAAGTTCCTGCTGAATTTACTTCAACAGTTTTACAGAATCTGATTAGAAGAGTTTTTATTTTCAGATTTGAATACAAAGTGTGTTAAAAGGCAAAAATAAGAAAAAATGTCACTGTACTGCATTTAATTAAACATAACACAAAAGACGAGAAAGAAGGACATAAGTGAAGCAATTAATATAGAGGTTACAGTTGAGAAAAACAGCAGTCACATAATGGAAAAATAGTTTGATGGAATGGTACTAAGATTATCTGAGCTTTTTGTCAGTTTATGTGATACTTCATTCACTTGTGATCAAGCTCCTTTACATTTCTTAAATGGTTATGCTTACATAAGATCGCAAATAGAAAACTGCACTTACTCATTTTCAGCATGGTGTAGGTAAACTAGCCACAAGATGGCAATACACCATGCTGTGAAAAGATAATTACTACATTTTGTATGATTTTAAGCCCTCCACAAGTGGCTGAAATGTGCTGCCTTTTTAGCTTTGGAAAATTTAATGCAGACTTTGGTAAACTTAATGAGGAATAGTCACAAAGTAGTAATTTCAAGACCCCCCCTTCCTAATTCCTCTGCTACTACAAACAATTTATTTCTCATTTCTTTTCACTTTTCTGTTGTTTATCTCTGCTTTCTATTGCTTGCAGGGAGCTACTCTTTGAAGGAGTGAAAAAGCTATGGGACACAGTATCCATTAGCATCCCTGCAGAAAGGGACAGGTCTGTGCTTATGGAGGCCACAGACACTAAAGCTGATTGCTCTTGACAGTCAAAGCGTGGCTCCATCAGTAGTGAGAAAGAAACAGATGCCCTTCTCCCCTGGAATAATAAAAACAGAGACAGCATAATGTTATGAAAAGGATACCAATGCATTGTTCAAAGACATGTTCTTAGGGACTTCAAATGGAAACTTCTGCAAATAAACTTTATACCATCGTAGGAAAAGGTGGCAAAAAGACACCTGAAGGCTTTGTCTGACCATAAAATAGCACTGAGTCACCAGAATGAGGTATTTGCAAGGAAGGTGAATGTAATTACAGGAGTTAGCAGGTGAAGCTTCAGATGTTCTGGAAGGATGTGGCATTGCTGTTTGTTTGCATTCCATTTGCACCACAGCAATCTGGTACATCAGGGCACAGCTGGCAGGGCAAGGAGATGTTCCCCTCCTTTTCCCAGGAAATATAAGTCAGCTTTCTGATGTGGTTGCAAGACAGGATGCTGGGAAGTGTCTGGCTGACGTACTGCATTTATAGAGTCAGGATTAAATTAATCACTAGATCTGAAGGCAGGAGGAAGTTTTCCCAGGTCAGAAGGTCAGGGATGGTTGAATGTGGTTTATGCTTTCCTGGGTAACAGAAAAGTGTCACGTACATCCTAAGGCAACCGGGGTGTTTCATCATTTTCTTCTTGCAATGTGTTGCAGGTGAATTTTGATCTTCTGCTACCGCCTTCAGCTTGTGTCATGTTGTGCAGAACAGGTAGATTTGTGGGCTGTCTTGGGTAAATACTTGCTAGACCATACACTATGGCAGAAGGGCTCTGGACTAAAACATTGAAACACTTCTTTTTATATGACCCTACAGCGCAATATTTCATCAGTCCTTGTCTAAATGCTAAGGTTAGGAAGTTAAAGGAATCATTGATGCAGCTTTAGATGTAGCCATTTGTAAGCAAAATATGGAACATAGAAACATAAAATCACTTTGGTTGAAAAAGAAAATCATGAGTTCCCATTAACCCAACAATGCCAAGTCCACCACAGAACCACATCTCTAATTGCCACAGCTACACATCTTTTCAAATACCTCCATCAGGAGGACTCAACTACTTACCTGGGAAGCCTGTTCCAATGTTTGACAACCCTTACAGTGAAGAAATTTTTCCTAATATCCAACCTAAACCTCCCCTGGAGCAATTTTAGGACATTGTTGTCCTATCTCTTGTTGCTTATAAATGTAACTGAGAGCCTGACCTTCACCTTGCTACAACCAGCTTAGTTGTAGAGAGCAGTAAGATCTGGCTCACACCCCTACCAGACTCCTTTTCCACAGGTTAGACAACCCCAGCTCCCTCAGCCACTCCTCATAAGATTTGTGCTCCAGACTTTCCCCCAGCTTCATTGGCCTTGGAGATATTCCAAAATGGAACATTTCAATGTCAAAGCACATTGCAGTGAGGGGCCCCCAAACTGACCTTGGCATGCTGTGTACATGGAGACAATCACTGCCCTGGTGATTAGACAACACATTGTCTAACTGGGTTAGACAACACATTGTTCAATTTCTGTCATTTTGAGTAGTTTATTCCCTACACTGCTGGCTTTGAATTGCCATCCTACTACTACATTCTTAGACTGCCTTCTGCTCCTAAGGATCAAAATAACCAATCTGTTGAATTGTTGACCATTTCTGATGACCACGAGAAAGATCACATTTTAAGCTTTTCTGTTCTCTAAAGAAAATCTGACAATGCAAACTGAAGCCCTTCCTGCCTCTTGTAGACAGCTGGGCTACAGTTTGTGACTGGAGTTTGAATTGCTAATACAGTTTCGACTACAATTCCCTATATTTCATGTATGGCTTTAAAATTTAACAAGGAGTTATATGCATTGACCTAGAAATTTTTTATTAGTTTGCTCTGCATGTTTCTTTATTACATCCACTAAAGGGTTGATGCATACCCTAATTAACCACTTTGATTCTTTTATTGTAAATTGCACTTCAGCTACTGTCTGCTCCTTGCTGATGAACACTTGCAATGAAGACAAACATGTTTTTCTTGGAGGAATTGCATTATTACAACATGAAATAGATTAAGAGTAGTTTAATGAGTGTGTCTTCTTCTGAATATGTTTATTCTGGGTACACCAGAACAAAAACATTATGATGCTGATGGAACTGTTTTACAAGACTATAATCCACACATGGAATATACTCAAGATGTAAGGTAATACATTCATTGTTCACATTGAAACTAAGAAGGACAGAGACCACTGGCATTTAAAGGGTCTCTCTCTCTTAAGTACTAGGTGGATGAGCTGAGTTTTTTACTTTGGCTCCAGGTTTGGGGATTTTTTTGTTTTGTTTTGTTACCATGACCACCAATCTATAGCAATCTGTGTTGTAGTTGTTATCAAAGTTACATTAACTTTTTATTAGACTTCATTTCATTGATGCCAGATTTGGAAGGAAAAAAAGAGAAAATTCCCCTCTTGTTTCCTCTCTTATGTGCGTGAATGTCCAGAAATGCCTTCACAACAACTATTATACAAGAAATGCGTCATGGTTAAAGGCAGAAGAGAGAACATCCACAGAAAAAATGTATGTATAATGGCTCATAACAGCTCTTTACTATAGTCTGAGATGTGGAAGAAGTTATTAGATTGCTGTGGCTGCTTCAGAATTTTCAGTGGCTCTTTTTCTCACTCAAAAATCTATTTTTTTTTCCAGAAAAAGCCTGTTTGTGGGAAAGGTTTAGCCTCATTTTTTAATGTGAACTTGGACATCTTTCTTAGACTTCCGAAAAAAATAAAGAAATCCAGTGTCTTTTTGACAACCACTTTTTCCTTTATTAAATTAAGCCACTTCTAAAAACATGATGTTCAAAATGATGAAAACAGAATCTTTTTGTCTAGATTTTTTTTTTATTTTCTTAATTTATGAATGCATTTTAGATTTTGACTTACTGTGATTTAGTAAGGGAAACTGAAAAATCTTAGAAATTTTCATAGGAGGGGAACTGGTTTTTTGTGCAGCTTTACTGATTGTGTGTCTCCCTGATAATTTTCTATTTTTAGCTCCACAGTCTACCTCCTACATGTGGAAAAATATTTTCCTTATATTCCTGTGCACCTGGTCATAAGTCCTACATCTTTCTGATTAAAAAAAACCAAAAAACTCCAAAACGTATCAGTTTGGTTTCCTAATTCAGGGCCTTCTTATTGATACTTTCAGCTTGTTCCTTGCTAGGTGTGGTATATGCATCTATGGCTTTCTGTGACCATTCCATTCTATGTAAAAAGATGGCTACATGCTGCTACTGGCACCTGCAGATGGGGAATTCTGACTGGATACTGATTTTGCACACTTTACCTGAAATGCATAAGAATGTTACAAAGAGAGGTCTTAGATGCATGTTAGTGCTGGGTAGAACTCTAAGGGTTAAAAATCTGGCTGCAGTTATGTAGGAAGAAATAGAAAAAAAAACCAGGAACAAGAATCAGGACCATTCTCAGTGAATTTAGCTAAGAACCATGAACAGCTGTTTTCCTGTGTGCTATACTATATCAAGGAGCTTATGTGTTTTGTGGAGTTATTTTGTTTGTTTGTTTCCTCCATATATCCAAACAAAGTAATTTAGGAATGACTCAAGGAAAACAAAGTCACTTCTTTTCAGTCAGTTAAAAATGCAGGTACCAAATTTTTCCCCTCTAAGTGTGCCATTTCTGTGCATTTAAATGGGTAAGTGCACATTAAGATCACTATAAGCCTTTCAGTCAAACTTTTCCCATCTCTTTGTTCTCTCACTCTTTGCAGCCATATAGATTTTCCTAATATCCTTCCTTTCCTTTTCTTTACTCTCACTCATTGATTACACATTACTAATGGGTTTTTCTGTGCTTCAGTTTCTCCCTTTGTGAAATGAGGAATATCAATTTTTGCTGTTGTGTCAAGGTAATAGATTTATTAGGAATACCTCAGCTAGTCATTGATATGTTCCCATTGGGAGGCACCTCCTTAAATCAAATCACTGAGGTACTACTTCTCTGTGCTCTGAGACACTGTAATTTGAGGTATTCAAATACTGCTCCTAATCTAGGCTAACTGAAAGAAAGTGAAAACACTATCTTACATTAGAGAAGTGAAGTATTCCTGGGGAGAATGTAGCTGGCTTGTTTGTAAATGAGATAAAATATGCAAAATTTAGAATATATTGGGATAGTGATTTCTATCAGAAAATAAAATGTAACAGTATAAGTTCTTCTTTTAAATTAATGTGTGTGTATGATGCTTGTTCTGAATACTGCCTTCAGTAACTTATGAGAATTATAAAAGCAATGGAGAAATTGGCACTGGATTTGGGTGCCTTAGTAAAATCATTGCCAGCAGGTCGAGGGAGGTGATCCTGCCCTTCTATTCAGCTCCGGTGAGGCCACATCTGGAGTGCTGTGTCCAGTTCTGGACTCCTCAGGACAAGAGAGACATGGAGATCCTGAAGTGGGATCCATGGATGATTAAGGGACTGGTGCCTCCCTCTTATGAGCAAAGGCTGAAGGAGCTGGGCCTGTTCAGCCTCGAGAAGCAATGACTGAGAGGGGACCTCATCAGTGAATGCAAGAGTATTGGGTTTGCATGGCCAGGTTTGGTAGCAGGGGAGCTACAGGTGGCTTCTGTGAGCAGACGCTGGAAGCTTTCTTTATGTCTGGCAGAACCAATCCCTGGTGGCTTCAAGACAGATGTACTGCTGGAAAAGGCTGGGCCAATTCGAAATTATGGTAACACTTCTGTGACAACATTCTTAAAAAAGTTATTGTGCAGCTCTAATTGCAGAGCAGGGGAAGGACTTTTCTTTCTGAGTAGTAGTAGAAACGTGATGAACTGACTGTAATACTCATTCCTCTCTCTGAGCTGCTGCAGGGAAGGAGGTAGAGCTGGGAAGGAGGGAGGGGTGAGGGGAAGTTGTTTTTTAAGGTCTTATTTTACTTCTCATTGTCCTGCTCTGATTTTGTTAGCAGCAAATTCATTTAATGTCTCCAATTCAAGCCTGTATTGTCCATAATGGTGCTTGGTCAGTGATCTCTCCCAGTCCTTATCTCAACTCATGAACTCTCTGTTATATTTTCTCTCCCCTGTCCAGCTATGGAGAGGAGTGAGAGAGTGGGTGTCTGGTACCCAGCCAGTGTCAGCCCTCTACAATAAGTATCTGAAGGGAAGGTGTCAAGATGATGGAACCAGGATCTTTTAGGTGGTGCCAAGCAATAGGACAGGAGGTAATAGGCAGAAACTGATGCACAGGAATATGATAAAGAATTTCTTTCCCATGCAGGTAAGCAACCACTTCCCACTCTCTGGGAACAGATTTCCCAGAGAGAGTGTGGAGTCTCCCTCACTGGAGGTATTCAAGAGCTGTCTGGACACAGCCCTGTGCCATATGCTGTGGGATGACCCTGTTTGAGCAGGGAGGTTGGATCAGACAATTCACTGTGCTCCCTTCCAACCTGACCTAGCATGTGATTCTGTCATTCTGTAATTTGTATATGAGGTGTAGAATAATGGTTCAGATTGGAAGGCACAACTGGAAGTCATCTTTCAAGGTCTCTGTTCAAACAGGGTCACCTAGAGCTGATTGCCCAAACCATACAAGCATGGGCAGGCTACATTTGTGGCCTGCACTCAAATGCTTGCTCCATGTATGGAATTTGAGTCTCCTCTTGAGGGCAGCCTTGGCAAAGCTTAAAAAGTCACTGCTGTTCAGTCCTAACGTTGAAGAATGAGCAAACGATCTCAGCAGACACACTATGAACCAAGCCTTGTCTCAAATGTAGAAGGAGCTAACCTGACATGGTCATTTATCATGACTATTCATGGTCCATGGCTGTGATATGGCCTCTCCTGTAATAACAGAGAGAAAGAAATGCTCAGTTAACTCCTGCTTCATGGGAACATTTGAACTTTCTTATTTGGCCAAAGCTATGTGGACAATCTCTCATGCAGAGCACTCTTCCCCTCCTGTCTCCCTCCTGCAACTGCCTAAAGGCTCTGAAGCACAGTGAGTGCTTCATCTCCTTTGTTAACTGCCTTCAGACTGCTCGTTAGACAGCACTATTTGCAGCTGAGCCTGGCTGCTCACCAGGAAGCCAATGTTATCCAAATTTCGGTTCAAAATAGAACGAATTAAAGGCATTTAATCTCAATTTCAGTCTTTGCTTGTTTTTCTCCAAGCTGCATAATTGAGCTGCCATTTCTAAATCATTGTTCCCAGCTTCTTGTCAGTTAACATCTCTAGCATTTCAAGCAGATTAATCCTGAATCCTTTATTGTGTAACGACATTCAGCTGGAAATAGCAGCAAATCCTAGACATTCTGAATCTTATCTTTGTGTCATATGTAGCCAGTGTTATTGCTGCAAAGTAAAAACCAAGGAAGGATGAGAGTGTAGTGCTCCCTTGCATTGAGTAGATAAAGAGAGGAAGGAGTCTCCTCTGCATATGCAGAGAAGTGGGATAGCACCATTACCAATCTGCTCTGCATGGCAGAGGCTGAGTTTCTTCCTGGGAGATGAAGGGGACTCCTGCATGGCTTCTTCCAGATCTCTAACTTTGTCAAAGTCGACACCCTACTTTATGTTAATAAATATATATAACTTTATATGTTATTAAGAAGAACCTCATTTGTATAGGAGGCTATAATTAGTGCAAAAATAGTAGAAGCTGGATTAGTTATGGTAAAATTGTGAAACAACAAGGAGGACTGTGGGAAAAACAGGTACTGTGATCCCCACCAACAGGCTGGGAGTTTAGTGAATCCATAGGTTACAAAACATGTTATGTCAGTACCAAACAGTGACTTAATTTTCTCTTATAACTTCAGTTTCACTTTTTCTTTAAGTGTTCTTCCACCATCTCCTATCTCTTGTTGCAAATAGGGCTGTTAAAAAAACCCCAAAACCTAACAACCCAGTATGACATGGACGGTTTAAAAGTAGACCTGTATTACTTGGGAACCATGTTGAAGTCATGAAGGTGCAGAGACAAGAGACTCAGAATCAACCCACATGAGAATCATCCCTGCATCTAAGGTATGAAAAGTGCATGGCAAAGTGGGATCAAAGGCTGAATTTTATGATTTGCCTTCTTTGAGTAGGGGAAACTATCTCTTGATATGTTCTAGATAATATGTATCAACCACTTGCAAAACCAGCAATGTCAGGTAAAAGCTGCATCTGCTCCCACCTCAGCTGTGAATCCTTAAAACCAACACTGGAAAATTCAAAGCGGTTTAGAAAGCGCTTTGCCAAGAATGTGTTCCTATCTTTTGTGCAGCGCTGCCTGTGAAGAAATCAGTTAAGGAGTGAAAAGGCACACCAAGCTGGTTTCTGATGGAAAATAGATGAGAAAATTATGTGGGAACCGAATAGAAGACCTGGAAATCCAGTTCACTGTTGTGGTGGAATGGGAACATTCTCTAGGAGGAGAGAATGAGATTTGGGGGTTGGGAGGGTTTCAGTTTCAGTTTAATGAGAGTTTGGATTTCACGTGTGGAAGGAAACAGTACCTACAAAAAAGACTGTGGGGTTTTCTCTTCCCTGTTCGACCTTGCAAGTCCCTGTGGGACTGTCAGTCTCTGCCTCCTGTTGTCACAGCCCCTTGCACACACGGTCACTCGTGCCCTCCCCATCCCAGCTGTCCCTGCAGACGCTCGCTTCTACCCCGCCATTCTCCACACCATTCCCTGCTCATCCTCCCGCACGTTCTCGCCACAAACGGGAGAGAAAAAAAGACATATGAAAGGTGTATGGCAGCAACACTGTGAGAAACGTGCCCTGGAGAGAAGGGCTAAGCCCTTCAGCAGCTTTGCCAAGGAGAGGTGCCCTGCCGCCCGCGGGCTCTGCTGCTGCCCCAGCCCTTCTACAGCGGGCAGGGCGCTCGGGGCCGCGGAGCTGCGAACGACGGCAGCGCTCGGCGGCTTTTTCTCCACAAGGCGGCGCGAACCGGCCACAATCTCCGACCGGGGCATCTCCGACCCCGCCCGGGACCTCCTCACAACCTCCCATCGGGGCTTCCCCAAACGCCGGCCGGGACGTCTCCGACCCCGCCCGAGGCCTCCCCGACCCCGCCTGGGGCCTTCCCCCGACCCCGCCGCCCTCAGAGCCTAGGGCCGGCTCTGCCGGCACGTGGTGCTGCCGCCGCTTTCTCATTTTGTTTCCTTACACCGTGCAAAGGTGAGGGGGAGAAAAACCCTCTAGAAGGAATTGAGAAAATTAAAGCTCAAAGCAAGTAGGGTGGCAATGAGGAAAGCAATGAGGACATTCCTCTCTCTTCTTCCCAACGCACCCTCCTCCACTTCGTCTTTCATAGAATTGTAGAGTCATGGAATGTTAAGGATTGAAAAGGGGCCTCAGAGGCCATGTAGTCTCAGTTCCCCTGCCCTGGGCAGGGACACCTCCCACTATCCCAGGTTGCTCAAGGCCTTATCCAACCTGGCCTTGAACACTGCCAGGGCTGGGGCACCCACAGCTTCTCTGGGCAACTTGTTCCTGCACCTCACCACCCTCACAGAAAAAAATTTCTTTCTAATATGTAACCTTAATTTTCTCCTTTTAATTTGTACTTGTTAATCCTTGCCATTCCAGGGCATCACTATCCCTACAGTTCCTGAGAAGAATCACCACATCATTTGTGGGTGTTCTTGGGTATCAGGACTGGTTTCAGCTGGGAATGTGCTTTGACAATGCCAAAGAAACAAGTCCTGTGACATTGGCCCAGGCACTCAATAAAAGTGTAGTGGATTCAGCGTGGGGATGAGCTTGTGGAAGGGTCCCTGTCAGAGCTGCCCACCTCCACAGGGCTTGGATTCATCCAAGATGATGCTTTAATGCATCTTTTGCTGCAAATGGTGCTTGGACTGCTTGGTGTTGAGTTTTCCAGCTGGCACCAGCTGTGTGCCAGACAGGACTTGTATTTACACTGACATTTGGAGACTTCATGTGGAAGCTGATCCAAGGACGCTGAGTTCTGCCACTGATGGTGCTGCAGTCAGATTCTGCTGACCTTGACTGGAGAAACTAGCAAGGAGTTCACGTTACCGCCAAAGCTTTGCAGCAGGTAACCTGCTGGTATCTGTTTGTCTGTCAGTTTCTCTCAGCAGTGGAGATCAGCCATGTTGTCCTTGTCAAAGACTAACAGTGCTAGTGATATTTCTACTGGTTTTCCATATTTTTCAGCAGACCTGAAATTGGGTAACCATGTTAGATAAGAGGAAAAAAATGAACTTTATATTTTCCTTGTTCTGTGTCAGCCAGCTTGGTAAGGAGGGTGAGACTTTTCACTTTAAGAAGTAAACTTCAGAGTAAAGGTGTGTTTCTATGACACAGCTAAAAGGGAATTAACAGTGGGAAATTAATCTTGAAGAGCAGCCCAAAGCATCAGGAGAGAGGGAATTTAAATAAGGGTAACACTTTAATTGGCTCTAATTTCCAGAGTGTCATCTGTTTTGTATAAAACTGGCTAGAAGATAGCTACTCTAAAATTACTCTTGTGTTTCATGTCTATGCACTATTCCATGTGCTTGAATAATATGTTTAAAAAGACACATGAGAAAAAAAAAGGTCAGATTTACCAATATAGACTTTAGCAAAGTCTAGTGATTAGTGATTTATGTTTTCAGCTGTCTATAAAAATGTGGTAATCTGCATTACTTTTTTTGTGTTTTATTTTATTCCTCTCATGACAGTGCAAAAAATTACAGTATTAGCTAAAGAAAAAAAAAAAGAAAAAGAAAAAGCTAGTAGTTATGGCTACATTATAAAATTAATTATAAGGTTCCTTAAAAATAAACTTTGTAAGATTATTTTAGACTTCTCAGCTGACAGTGATTATCGTATTGACCATGGAGTTCAGAGGATGCCCTCCTTTCTGTAGGCCTAAAGGCTGACTGAGGAAAGATGCAAGAGTTTAGCTCCAATGCAGCATCAGTCATTATCTTCTCTGACAGAACTAGAAACACATTTTTTTACCGTGGTAGAGGTTGTAGTCTTAGAATTAAAAAAATCTATGCAGCTGCAGAATGCTCCTTTCATCCCATTCAGGTGAGCCTGCCTTACAATGCTATGCCCTAGACTTGAATTGGGATTTTCAGCTCGGTTTTCAGAAGCAGCTGCAACAATAACACATCTTTTTAGCTGCAGTGGAGCACAGGTGTACATTAACACTAAAGTCCTGTGGTAGCAATAACATCATTAACAAATTGACTCATGTAGTTTCAAGATTTTCTTCCACCTCGTTTTTACTGGTTGAAAAATGTTCACCTCCTGTTTGAAAAGTCTTTCCCTGTCACTAGAGGACACTATTGAACAGAAAATGCTGCACTTGAGCAGTCAAATGAGAGATTGCCTGTTCCCAAGTGCCAGGAACTCAGACAGAAATTCAGTTTTCAGCAACTGATTTTAACTCAGCTTCTCAGGGTTTTTTGATTTTTTTTCTATCTGAACTGTCACTTTACTATCCTTACTCTTCACCACTGGGAAAACCCACTAGAATCATGTCAGGCAAGTATCAGACCTTTTTCACTGTTTCCCTCACTGTTTCATGGGCTTAAACTATGGTATGTCAGCCTGAAATAACAGCAGTTGTGCCAAAAGACATGGAGTAAACAGAATACTGGCAAAGGCAATTTCCTTCATGAATATGAGGATGGCTCTCTCATTTTATTTGTGAATGTTACTAATCTCTCTTCAATCCCATTTTTTATCCTCCGTTTCAAGATCCAGAGAAAATTAGTAAGAGGCTTTCAAAGTTTCATCCTGAAAAAAAACTTGTATCTTTCCTATGAAAAAAACAACAACATTTAACATATGACAACAGACACAAGAAATGTCTGTCCAAACAGAATGAGAGCTGCTGAGTAAAAGTCTGAAGAAACTGAGAGCTTTGGGATATTTACAGCAGACTACTCCATCCCACTGGTATTAGCTTGCAGTATGAAACACCTTTATTTTGGAAACCATTTTGTGGTTTGATGTAACTGTCTGCTTATAGAATCCTGGAAAAATTCCACATGCTACACCCTGTAGACCTTTTCTAAGAAATGCAATAATGTTTCCTCATATAGGGAGGAAGAGATGTGATGACCCAAGGCAAGTATTGTTGACAACAAGGATGTGGTTTTTCCAGTACTGTCCATCTGGTGTCTTTCATAACACAGTGTTAATATAACTAAGTTTGTAGAAGACCAGAAGCAAAAGCAACTGCTTCAGGGACTGCAATAATGAAACCCTTTAACCAGTTTTGTTCTGAACACAGTAAGATTGTAATAGATAGCTGATAGCCAACACTCAGCAGTGTCAAAGAAAGCAAACAAATGATGAAAATAGATAGAGAAAAATGTTTATGCTGAGTTCAAGACATAGATCAAAGGACTACAGAGAACTGCACAAACCTATGCTTTGAAAATCATCTTTCAAACCACTTGTAAAAAAATACATTTTGTAGTAGTCTGGCTTTCCATAAAAATGTGGAATAAATCTGTTTGTCCATATTTTAGTAGTTTAAAAACAGTATGCTATATATGCAACAAATTTTTGCAAATGACTTTTTATGCACAAGCACTGATTTTCCTGGAAAGCAGTATGGGTTAATTATTTGTTGAGTGAGGTGGAGTGCCAAGATATGGTTTGTGTTTCCATATTCAGACACAGGACTGGCTAGTTTCTATGTCCTTTTCCTCTCCTTATAGAGAGAGGTCCTATAGAGTAGCAGTCTTGTGAAGCATGTTAGCTTCAAAACTTATGAAACAGCTCAAACCCACAGCAAATTGAAATACTGTGTGAGCTGGCACAGGCAAGCCACAGGAACAAAGGCCAAACCATGTATGAAATGCAAAGAGTAAATCAATTTTTGTTACCTCCCCAGCCAGGGGATATCCAAAGCAGCACCTGGCCAGAGGCACGCAGACAAGGATGCCCTGTGGAGTGCTGTCCATGCTGAATGATAACCAAACCTGCCCTTCTGGATTCCTGAAGGTGTATTTTACCACTCTGCTTTGGTCTTTCCCACACCAAGGCTGGAATCTCAAGAGTGTTTGATAGTGTGCCTCTAAGTCTATCATAGGTCTGTGTTATCCAAACACAGATACTCTTCTTGTCCAACAAACAAATTAGTATTAGCTGCAAGTTCTTGAGTGTAGAATTCTCACTAATCTTCCATTATTTTCCCACAGATACTGAAACTGAGGCTAAGGAGGAGAGTACAGCTGGATGTTCCCAGGGTGTGTTGTGACTCCATGTTGTGGCCTGCACAGCTGCCAGTGTAGAGGACAGTCTGTGCAAAGGTGCTCAGCTCTGCTCAGTTCTACACTGCAAAGTGTGGTGAGTCTGCTCAGGTATTGTTTTTTTCTCTTGGCACAGTTATGTACTGGGCAAAGCCTGGTGAGAGTCCGTTCAGATATTGTTTTTTCTCTTGGCTTGTGAGAGGATCCTGAAGCCTCCCAACTGGAATTTGCAGCGTCATTTACTGAAAATTGGTATCCAGACCCTTTAGCTTCTTGTCAGATCTCAGCTGGTTAATTCGTTTGAACATTCTCTTCTGTTTTTCTTAATGGTGTCTTAATCTAAGGCTCAGAGAAAGAAATTAAAAAATAACTAAGAGGAAAAAAGTAAGAGTACAAGATCAGAGAGTTCATAGTACCCTTTATAAATCAGCCACTGGATTACAGAAATGCCATAAGTGCATGGTATATTACCTAGGTCTCTTTCTCACTTTATATACAAGGTTAATCAAACAATAAACGTCACTGCCTGATTCTCTCTATTTATAAGCACTCATAAGAATGCTCTGGTTTGACCTATACATTTTCTGTGCTCCTTTTGCTCAGTTTAGTGGGTGAAATTTGGGTAGTGTCCCACTGAATAATACATGTGTCTTTTAATAGCATTCATGTGTTGCTTTGTGTAGGCACTGCCAGAAGCCAGTGCTGATGCAAGGCCTGCACATTTGTGACACTGAGTAGAGAGAAGTATGTGGGACTACTGTGTGCAGGGCTTTGTCAAACCTCTTGTGTGAAGTTGTTCTGGTTTAGGACAAATTTGGGAGGAAACATCCGAAGGAGTCCCTCTAGAAAGCAAATTCAAGTGACTCTCCTCCCACTACACCGGTTCGGGAGACATAAATCTCCCTGGAGAGAAGTGGAAATAAACAAGCAATGTAGTCACAAACATGAAAAATGAATAATATTAAACAGTGGAACATCTTGTTCTGAAGAGATGGCAAATTCAGAAAGCCCTTCTGTGGGTCAGAGAGAGTCCTTTCCATGGGTCTGTCCCCGGCTCTCTCTGTCTCTCCGGGCTCGGGTCCGGTGTCCGGCTGCGGGCAGCCTGGGGGGCCCGGGATCGTCTTCTGTTCCCGGACCGAGCAATAGCTGAACAGTTCCAAAAAACATCTGGCCCCAGCTAACTAAAAAAACCCCAAGCTGATTAAAAGCAAAGGAGAGCTCTCTCCCACTCTCCGTGCTGCAGACAGCACACCGAGAGAGAGCTGAAGCTCTAATCTCTGTTTTTGAATACAGCCGCGAAAAAATCCCACCGCCTTTCCTTCTCCCCCACTTCGCTCTCGGAACCACTCTTAAAGGTGCAGAACTTATTTCTGCGCTAAAAAGACGAATGGGGATACAATTCAGCATCATAAACTCACCCCAGGACAGAAGTGCAACTTACAAATCTTTTAAGGAGTCAGCAATTAGAGAATAACCTCTTCCATGCCTTCATTTAGATGAGCAGCTAATATGTGTGTATATCAAAAGCTGCCAAAATAGCAACAAAATAAGGCATTGAGATCATCAGCATGTTTGGTTTGTTTTATAGGCACTGAAGTTAATTTTCACAGTTGGCATCAGTTACATCTGTTTTCTTTCCAGCCTCTTCACTTCTGGTTTTTGTCTTTTTGTGTTTGTTTGTTTGTTTGTTTGTTTAATTTTTTTCTTACTCTTGGGTCATAATTTATTTGTTAGAAGAGTATTTGGAGATATTAATGTTTTCTTCTCTGAAATACCCCTGCCTTATAATGACATTAGCTGCAGAGAGATGTAAACCTTTGGTTAACAGCTAAATATTTTCAAAAGGCAAGCCCTTCTGCACTCTCAAAGCAGTGCCAGCTCATTTAATTGTGCAGTAGACCTCATCCCTCACTTGTACTTGTAACGAGAAGAAAGAGGGATCATCCTCTATTACAGATTTAGTTGTGGGATGAGGAGCAGAGAGGAGAAAAACTTAGATGCCAGATTTATATAGCTGGATGCATGCCACTGCAGTCTCTGCAGCACAGGCCACATGCCAGATCTCTCTCATAGCCTCGTAAGGCAGTTGACTAAATCAAGTTAGCTACTGTATGATTCTAAACTTTTCTTCTTGCTGGCTCCCTTTTATCTAATTCTCTTCCTTCCAGAAGATGCTGCTACAGCTACTCATAGCATTGCTGACTGTGAAAGTGGCAGAAATAGTGGGGGTTTTTTCATTAGCTGGAACAATATGACACTATCTGCCTAGGACATATTGCCCTGATAGAAATTCTTTACAGTTATTGCAGGTTGTGTCCTCCTACTTGTAATTCCTGACTGGTGTTTAACCAGGCTCTGTCCTGATCTGAATGGCTGGTAGAGCATGTGAGATGCTCATGTGGTTGTGCAGCACCACAGGCAGTGCTATTGAAAGAACTCAAATTCTCTGAGACTTTTGGTAGTGCCATATCTGATGTAACTGGAGTAGGCGATCAGTTTTCCAGGACTTTGAGGTAGATTTGCTTAAAACTCTTTCTTACATGGAACTCTCAAAGTTCCACAAGATTTTAAATTGAGGAGACAATGATTCTATGAGAGTATGCATTAGAATACTTAGCATATTTTTTTCCTTAAATAATGAAAGCTGAAGATGACTAGAGATGGAAAAAAGGCCTGTAATTGCATCTGCTTCTGCTACTGTCACTGCAGTTAGATTCTTTTTTTCTTCATGTTTCAGGGTTGCAGGTTCAACTTCCTGGGTTGCGGCAACTCTGAGAAGTCCTCTCTGATGCATGGAAAGTTTCTCTTCCATTACTTCAGAGTTTGGAGCATCAGCTTCCCTGCTTTTCCCAACAGTCTCTTTTCTTGTGCTGCAGTTCTTTGCTGAGCCCCTTCTCTTCTTGTAGCACCTTGTAGACTCTAGAGTTTAATCACACTTACAGTCTGGTGACAAGGTAATAGCACAGACATGGTAATAAGTGGAAATATGTTAAAATTGATTAATTCTGCATAAAAATTACCCAAATTTTGCAAGAACACCCACTCTGAAATGAAATTAGGTCAATCCTGACTGGTGATAACTCCCATGGCTACATTAAACCTTCTTCAGCTTACAGAGGAACTCTTAGCATTCTTCCAGGTCATGATCCCAAATTCTGTGGTAAATGGCTCCTCTAAGTCTCATAACAAGATTTTTTTAACCTTACTCTTTCAGTGTAGGACTATTTATGAGTAATTTTTATGATTCTTCGATTTTCATTTCCTCTCCATTTGAAACTTCTCCTGATGCTTTCCTTAAGCTAGAGGAAGTTGTCCATAATTTTTCCATTCTCCTTTGTGGTTGTAGTTACTCCTGCTGTGCAGCTCAATGCTTGCTATGAAATGTTAACTAAAAGTGACATTTTTAGAGGTTGCATGTGGCCCACCTACTGCTGTTTTGAGTCCCTAAATCTGTTGCAGAAAACTTGGTACTCATTGGAACAATACTCAGAAGAAATTTATTGCTGATGGGAACACTTACAATGTGTTTTTTACAGGGAAGAAAATGGTAAAACCAAAGGTCTTTTCATAAAGGGTATGCATTTTAAACATGGAATTGTAAACACAATGAAATATAAATAATCCTTTAATCTTGATATTCTGAACACAGAAATTTTCAAATGTATTTCTATGGCAGTGAACTCAGTCTTTTATCTTATCTTTGGGGGAAAAAAATTGCATTGCCAAATATGATTTCCAAATTCTCCCAAAGCAAAATTTCTATTATAGAAATGGAGCACTGAGATTGAATTTGAGCACTAGAAAACCAGAATGGAAATTTACCAGGTGATCAGTAACTGCCGGACTGGATTTGCAGGTGCAGATATTCAAAATTTGCCTGGACACAAACCCACTGTGTACTCTAGGGAACCACGGTGAGCAGGGAGGTTGGACCAGATGATTTCCAGTGGTCCCTCCCAACATTACCCATTATGTGCTTCTGTGAATTCTTTGAATTCTTCATTAAGAACCTCAGCATTTCTATGGCAGTACAAGCAAGATAACTTCTTATATTCCTGTTCCTTTTGGAGGAAATGGTTGACCAGTCTAAAAGTCACCCTGGAATTGGTACCCAGCTGGGGGTCTTGTTGACATTGTAAAAGGTGTTGGCCCACTCAAGAAATAAATCATCATGCCAACTTGGAGATGTAAGAACAAATTTTAATCTGACTAAGAGTAATCTTAAGAAATATGCCTAGATGATATTGGCTTCTGTATTTATTTAAACCCCTCAAAGTTACCCACATCTTCTTTCATATTTCTAGAGGGAACTTCCATGTTAAAAATAATCTCAGTGTTGAATTGGCTTGAGAAAAAATGTGCTGATGAATATTTCAGCATTACCTGAATGTTGTTCTCTAACTGAAAATAGAGAATAATGGCTTAGAAATTGTTTCAAATATAACAAAACATACTGTTTCACATAGCTGTATCCTTTCATTGATTTATTTAAAATTAGCAGTGATCACTCTAAAATAGATAAACCTTTTGAGGGAATTTATATTTTTTGTTTTGTTTATAGAATACATTTGCCAGCATTCCTTTGGAGCATCTTTAGTTGTTTAGTTTTGGTTGTGGTTTTTGTTTTTTTTGTTTTTTTTAATTTTTTTTTTTAACAGCTTATGATATTAAATCAGAGAAAAAACAATAGTTTTTATATGTAATTTAATTTATTTTGCATTTTAGTTTTTATTTGCTTGCATGCTGAAAATGCAGAAGTGTTCAGTTTCACAAAATGGTTCAAAGTTAACCCCAAATTATGTTCCTAAACACAGGTTCAGGAAAAAAGATAGTCTGACTGTCAAAGGTGATGAACACCAGTTATAGCCACAGGTTTTGTTGTCCATATCGTTTAAGATACTCCATGAAGGAGTACCTGTAGTAGCAGTTGTGGATTGGTCTTGTGGAGAGGTCTGTGTCTTTGCCTTCAGTTCTCAGGTAGAACACAGCAGCACTCTCCAAATAAAACCCTACTGTGTAAAGCTCATGAATTGGATGAAGCTTGGGTTGCAATGAACTTCTTCACCTTTTACCTTCTAAAGTCCTATTTGAGGATTTTTATGAACAGTTTTAGGGTTGTGTGATTTAGCTTGTATGTGTACCATACCCTGTCACTTCATTTTGCTAAGATGGACACTGCTGTCAGAAATCTTGTGACTCAAATTTAGAGTTTGATCTCACCTAGAGCTCATGTTTGGCTGCTAAGTAATAACCTCTCTCTCATTTGAGATGGAGGTTTTGAGCAGTTCCTTTCGTTCTGTTCCTTTCTGCATGTACACACACACACACACACACACGTATATATACTTAAGCTAACCCCAGTAATTATCTCTCTTGGCTGATTATTTTGGAGGTGATGATGTGAGAGTCATAAGCATTCATTTCTGTAGTGTTATCCTACTCCACCCCCTCACCATGTGTTGATTTGCTATGGTATTTTTGTTCGTCTCTTGTGTAGTCCTCTCCAGCCTTCTTTTTTCTCAACATGGATGTACAAGCTTATAAGAACTGAACCTTTGTTATTTTCTCCCTTCTCCCCCCTTTTTTTCCCCCCCTTCTCTCTTCTAACTGAATGTATGTTAGTGAAATCAGGGAAGAAGAAAATTGGGCTGCTTGCTTTGCGTTGGTGTTTACTATGAGTCATAACAACAGCTTGGTGCTCTTGAAAACTTTTGTGGTGGGAGAATAAACAGCATGGATGCAGTAAGAGAAACGGCAGAATGTACTGTACTTGCAGTTCTCTGACTCAAGGACATAATTGTGGGTGATGGGAATGCATTTTGATAGAGGTTTGCACTTACTCATGCCATGGATATATAAAATTTCTGCTAAGGAAGCAAATCTGATTGCTCAAAGTTTGCTCTGGTTGCACTGAAACTGGACTTACTGGGAAGGATTTTGGCAGCAGCTGACTTTTCGTAGAGCTACCTAAAATAGGCTTGGTATGAGAAGTGAGTTTAGAATGATTGTTTTGACACTGATAATACACAGAAGTTTAACATGAGATGACGTATTCATCATACCGCTCTCCAGTTATCTGCCTGGAACTACCCACATTCACAGTTTAAGAACCGTTTCATTCTTATGCCTGAAATTACTTTGTTCCCAAACTGCTTACAGTTTTTTACAGTTATATTAGAGACAAGGATATGTCCTCCATTGCTACAGAACTGAGCATATTTTAGGATCCTAAATGACCAGTCATACACCACATGAAGTGTATGCTGTCTTGATTTCTAGTTGAACAATCAGTTATGAAATACTCTATCCCCTAGGAAGTGACTGAAACAAACAGTAAAATATGGTACTCAGCCCTGTGACTGAAAGTCTGTTTATCATGGTGATAAACAAGACTCAAGATCGTTTTCTTGATGCAAAGTCTGTTGGACAATAATTTTTTTACTTCTCTATTTTCAAAGAACTTAATGTTGTTACAGGCAGCTTTCAAGATTGGCTCCAGTTCCAACATTCTGTGCAATGGGAAGACAATGAATACTAGGACTTGATGTTAGGCTGTTAGGGTAAAATACGTAATAGAGTACATGTGAATTGAGAGAGAGAAAAAATATCAGGATAAAGTAGAAGAATAGAGCCCAGTGATTTCAATTCACAATTTCCTGTAAAAAATTTAAAACTGTTTGAACAAAAATTGCCCACATTTCGTAGGAAAAATGCTCACTAGACAAACAGTTCCAATATTCAATTCTGCTGGATGGTCAGTATTTTCCAGCTCTACAAGCCATGCCATTTTACTGGCAATAATTTTACAAGTGAATAATGGTGTTGGTTGCTGGTCAGTCTCAGCTGTCCTTATCTACCAGCGGACAGATTAGACAATAAAGCAAGAAGATGAGGGCTACACTTGTCATTAAAAAAATCCTTTCAAATTGATGGCCATGCAACCTCTCTGTCTTCATACAGAAAACATTCATCAGGTATACCAAGGACCTGTTACTTTTATAGAATAATAATGTTCACACATAGTGGAACTATAAAATTCCATAATTTTCACAGAGTATGTGGGAAATGAGTGTCTAGCTTAACATGATATTCATGCTACTTAAGGATGCAAAAGGCAAATAACTACAACTTGCCTTCTGAAAGAATATACAGCAAGTGATTTGTACCAGTACCAGCAGAATTGTTATGGGTACCTGGCATTGCCAATTATAAGCAAGAAGTAGGCTGGAGTATTGGCCCAGAACATGCTGTATTAGAATGTTTTCATAAGTAAGACTAAAGAGAGAGAGAGAACTACAAATGTAATTGACCCATTAAAACTCAGTGGGCTGTTTATGTTTCACACCTGGGCATCACTTTAGAGAAAAGTAAAATAGCCTAGGAGCTGAGATAAGTATAGTATGGAGTTCTGAGAATAAAGGCAATTATATGAATGCCAGAGTCACACCTGAGTGTGACTGCTGTGAACTGCTTACACCTGCTGGGCGAAATCGAGGGTGCATGCAAGGTCAGTGGCTGTGCTGAACCCGCAC
Source organism: Muscicapa striata striata (assembly GCA_030060385.1). Classification (NCBI taxonomy): domain Eukaryota; kingdom Metazoa; phylum Chordata; class Aves; order Passeriformes; family Muscicapidae; genus Muscicapa; species Muscicapa striata. Next base: position 5,790,798 of record JAREIS010000031.1, read on the forward strand.
TCAGATGTTTCACTGTTGGCTAAATTTTAAACAGAAGAAAAGAAACGTAAAAGCATGACTTCTGTCAAAACTGTTCACCTCCTGTGAACAGAAGATATCACATAGTTTCTTGACTCAGGAGTAAGATAGGTCTGGAGATAAATTTTTGGGCAGTGCTAAACTGTATTCTACCAAAGATTTCACAGGTCAGTTTTGGTTGACAGGTGTTTAGGAGCAGAAAGGATCACATACCTTTGCCTGTTCTATGATCTGGGATGCAAAACCTCATGCAAGTCCAGCCTCAAGGTTGTATTTTTTTACTTCATGATATACTATATAGAAAATGTCTTAGTTTACACAAAGTGGATAGTGCCAGGCATCTCTAGTAACTTCTCCTCAGAAGTTATTTGCCCTTATAATTGCAATGGTATGCTTTGTTTCTTGTCCAGATTTCTCTAATATTCATTACTCTAAGATTTCTATGAAAAGTATCTTTCTAATGGTGGTGTCTCTATACTCTGATCAAGGGGGCTAATTAAACATTCTCTTGGATAGATTAAGTCACTTAGTCATTGTCACATATTTTATGAACATGTGTCGTTCTTGCAGTTTTTCCTAACGCACTTCCAATTCTTCACTTGCAATGTGGACACTTATATTTATCACAGCCTTGCATTCGGATCTTCATTTCAGTCAGTAATTTAACCATGAAGCCCAGCATCCTTCTAAATTTGAGATTAGAGTCTTCCATCCATTATGTGCTTCAGCATATGTGCTTTTTCATTAGATTTGTGTTTGGCTGTATTAAAATTGATGTTATGTAAATGAAACTATGTCACCAAATAGTTTCACCATTCAATCTGATCTGTTGCCACAATTAATTTGCACTGTGTTGCCCTTTTGTCATCTGCAAATATTGGACTTCTTCTTCTGGGTTATTCATGAAGACATGGGTTTGCCTGGGGACTCATAGTCAGTTTAGAAGTAAACCCTGCCAGTCTTGGCAAAAAAATGGTCACAGCAGAGCGTCTGACATTTATAGTTATTGTTGAGACCCATCCATCAACCAATCCTCAATCTGTTTAGTTTATTCTTTTATTATGTGACAAAACTAAGTTGTTTGCCACAATGTTTTTATCAAGAAGTTTTAATAACATACTTACCATTAACTGAAACACAAATTAACCAAATACGTAGTCCCATCAACATTTTAAGACCTATTTTCCATAAAACAGTGATTATCATTAAATTGTGGTCTGTATTCTGAATCATTCTCTTTACTGCTTTGCCTGTGATGATAGTGCACTAATTGATACACAGTTAACCAGATAATTTTCCTTACAATTTTTTTATATTGCTAGCTCGAATTTAGCTTTTTTTCTTCAATAGTCTGAATAACTACTATTTTTAGTAAAAATTATTTTCAGTGTGGTACATAAAAACAATAAAAGATGCCACTTGTGCCAGGCAATGAAGAAACATGAAACAGCACAAATTCCTTTTCTGGAAATACTGAGCAGGCTGGGTTCTTCTTGTTATGATGATGTTCTAAGATAATTGCACACTGATGGGAATGTAAATCAGGAGAAGGCAAGACAAAATGATGCTCCCCTTCCAGGTGACTGTTTACTTCATTGTCAATTTTTAAATTTTGCAGTGCTGGTTTGGTCACATCCTGCTTCAAATCATCAGCCATGTGGTTTAAAACGTTCCAAAATTGGTGGTCTGGAAGTGGTCTAATAGATTTATGTATTTGTATGCTAAATAAAGTATAAAATAAAGCAATCACTGAGGATTGGAACAATTACTGTAGGCTGCTAACCATATGTGAGAACAAAGTGCGTGACTTTCATATGATTAGAATGAATCAGAGGTAGCCCACTCTGTATTGCAGTGACACTTTTATTAAATGAATTCATAAAATGAGTGTTTGGAGTGCTTTAGATGGTATTAACCATAGATCTTTTAGATTGAGGACTGTTTCTGTCTACATCATCTCGTTTAATGTGAGTGTTTGGTTTGTAGCTTCAGGTTCTTAGTGATTGCTGCATTTGAATGAGGCCATAAAGGAAAAAAAATCGAAGATACAGGTGCTTTCCAAGTACATGGATGTCTAATGGAGCTGAAGTCACTAAGTGTGGCATTTCATAATATCCACTGGCTTACAATGTAAGATTCTAAATATAGAAATAATTAAACGTTTGCTTGTAATTTCACAATCATAACTGCCAAGGCACCTCTGGTGTCTAGTGGGATTTGGATCAGACCCTTACTGTCCTCAGTCATTGTTAATCACTATAAAAATTTATTGCTAAGGAATTTGGAGATTTGGGCTTTTGCCATTTTTAATTCTGTGAAATGTTTGACTTTTATTGTGTAAGGTATATTTTAAAGCCCTGTGTTGTGTAATCCCCATGTCTCATAATACAGCAAACATCTGCCAGAGTTTGGAGGACAAAGTGTTTTGAAAATAGACTGGGTCTAGGAATTAATAAACATTCACAAATTTATTGAATTTCCAAGTATTAAATGAACTGCATTTTTTTTTCCTTTTATAAAAAGTAAGCACAATTTATTTTTGTAAAAGTAACTGGTATGTAGCAACCCACCTTCTCATGAATAGTAGTCTTAAAAAAGACCTGTCTTTCAAAAAAGAGGTCTCAAACCTCTCTTTGTTCCCTGCTAAATAAAAAGTCATCAGTTTCTAGCTATCCAACCAATATAATCTTAATTTAATATTTATCTTGGGCCTAATACTCCATGTACATTTGTATAGGGAAAACTACCCCACCTCATGCATTGCCCAGGTTTTGACATTTGTATTCAGGTCAGTGGTTAGAAGAGGCTGGACTGAATTTATTCCTTTCTTTGTGTTCAAGGAATTAGGTGGCAAGTAGGGAAGATACATATATAATTTATAAACCAGCTGGAAGTCAGTGAGGTGTCACCATTGTTTTGAGCTGGAGCAGCTCTGGCAAGCGTGCTGCAGTGTGCAGTTCCTGTGCAGGAATGCAGTGCTGGGATAATCTATCTCCCCTTGTGTGAAGAAGCATTAGTCACTTGGCTCACATTTCATATTTTCCTGTGCTTAATGTGGAATACATCCCTGTTGGCTCCACATGTTCCAAGTTTTATGTCTTCATGAAAAAGGGAAACATGATTGCAGCAGACGAGTGTTTGGTTAATCACACTTATGTTCGTGTGTTCAGTTTGCACCTTTACAAAGAAGCAGTGCTTGGAAATGCATCCGTTAGGTGATGGGAGTCAGAGGGAATCTGTCTTGGGAAGAGGAATAAGGCTATGGGGACTTAGGAGTGGGAAGATAGGAGGAAGACTGGTCTCTTGGTCTCTTTATATCAATTTTGCACACTTGCAATCCATGCTGGTAAATTTTTAGTTTTTTGCAGGTAGCTTGTGTGAAATGCTTGTGAAAATGTGATGTTTTTAAACACAACCTTGCACTGAAAGCACTCTACAAAGTTTGGAGGATTAAGGTGGAGGGTCAGGAAGCATGAGAATGCTACACTCTTGGTATCATCTAACTGTTTATAGCCAGAGTAATAGGTCTTAAATATCTTGACTTTTTTTTTCAGGTGCCTAATCCACTAAATGCCACTTATTTAATAAGTTGTAGTATTATATAATAAATATTTAATAAGGTAGTCTTGACACATTTACTATGGGCTGATTGATCAGCTTCTTCTGTTGTCTTCTAGAAGCTGACACGTTTACTCATGTTTATTCTGAGTCTGAATTTTTCAGCTTCAGATGAAGCTGGATACTGCTGAAATAAATACTTGAGAAAGGTCTCTCTGTATTGTGGACATTGGACTGCTCTGAGTTGTGTCAGCACATTTAACATACTCCTAGATTAAGGAATGAACTGTGTTTGAAGGATAGCTCTAGGTGTAATTTTCAAAGTTGGTCTAACAGCAAATTTTTCTGAACACTTTTTACCTCTCTCTGGTCTCATGTAGTGATGAATCAAGTGATACTATGATGTGTGTCAGATTATTTACCAATGGATAGTTTAAACTGAGAAGGATTTGCCTAAAATAATCAGCATCCTTTTTTTTTTTTTGGTGTAAGTTATTATTTAGAAGTGTGTCTACAGGAAGCAATTAACAGAGATTGGATATACCATTTTTTGCCAAAAGTAGATGAGAAACAGCATACATTTTTTTGTGGAAGATACTCCTCTGGAAATCATAATTCTATACTGTTCTTGTTGAGCAGGAAAACTGCCTGTAATCTTGTTTGAAATGTACTTGTAAATTTTATCCATTGGTAGCAAAGGCATCCCAGTGTTAATGGCAAGAGAAAGCAGCTGGACAGTGTGTGCCAAGCACACAGTAGAAGACACTTCAGACTGTGCCACAGGAAAGAATTAAAACAAAAAATAAGCTTAGTGTGGGAGGAAGATATTAAACTCACTGAGGAAGCAGTGGCTTAATTCTTCATCCAAAGAAAACAGCCTTTTATATTCCCCTCAAGGTCTGCAGGGTTAATCTGTTGCTTTGCTTGTCAGTGTATACTTCTTACAGTTTGCATGTCTAGGAATAAAAATATTTTGAGAGTCCCTGTGTGAAAAGTGTTGCCTGGGGTAGGCATGGTGGAATTTTGGGCAGAGATGTTATAAGGATTGCTTATGTTTATATCCATTGGGCTTTTAGATAAACTTCAAAGATAACATGGAGAACATTGGTTCTTGAATTCAGCAGATACAGATGTACTCTTAACGCCTGGGTTTAGTAGCAGCTTCCCAGGAGGGAATAATCTCTCTGATGTCTGGTTCACTTGGAGGCTTGAGGAAAGAAACATCTTACTTCAAATTTCGCAGAAGCAGACATGAATTAAGGAGTGCTTTGGGTCAAAAAACACCCTCCACCCAGCCTGTTTTATGATGTATATTAATCAAAGTAGCTCAGGGATCCCCTCTTTTAATAGTGATACAAAAATACAGAAATCACCATTTGTAGGGAACTCTGTATATAGAAATCTGTATAGAAAAAAAATTTATTCAGTGGCAGGTAAAATAATCTAATCATACTGATTTTTGATTGAATTATTTTCTACCTTGCAACTAGTAACAGTATTTGCAAACTACTCTTGTATCTCATAGCATGAAAAATTATTACTATTAGCAGTACAGTCAGAGTCTGGTTATGATAATTAGACTGTTGAATTTTTGAGAAAAAAACCTTGCTTTATTTGCAGATTGATATATTTCAAGGTTAAATAGATCTCTAAAGTATGAGGCCAAAAAATGAAGTTATGTGTCAGTCCTAGTATTTTGGGTAGTTCCTGGCTTAGATCATGTACTCGGAGTACAGTAGTGCACTACAGTACTTAGAGGTGATGGCTACTTTGCCTGGAGTATTTAATTTTAAATGCAAACCTAAAGGATAAGGAAAGAATAAAAGCTAAGAAATGCAAAGAGGAAAAAAAAGAAGCTAATTTTGTATCAGATAAAATTTGTTTTTCCAGTAGTTACTTAGATAGGTCTGTAGTTAGGCTTTTTCTTTTCTATCTCAAAGGGAAAGTAGCATGTAAACAAGAAATTTCTCTTCGGGTAGAGTTAATTATTGAACTGATTAATACAACTGTCTGGACACCAGGTGGCCACCAAAGCTGCCTTGTCACTCCCCTCCTCGACAAGACAGAGGAGAGGAAATATAATGAAGGACTTGTGAGTTGAGATAAGGATGGGGAGAGATCACTCACCAGTTACAGTTCATGGGTGAAACAAATACAACTTGGAAAAATTAGTTGAATTTATTACCAATAAAATCAGAGTAAGTTAATGAGAAAATAAAAGCAAATCTCAAAAACACCTTCCCTCCATGCCTCCCTTTTTCTTGTGCTCAACTCTATTCCCAATTTCTCTACCTCCTCCTTTGCAGTGACTTGGAGTGCTGGGGAATTGGCACTTAGTTCATCACATGTCTCTGGTCTTCCTTCCTCCTCAGAGGAAGAACTCCTCAGTCTTCCCCTGCTCCATCATGGGGTCTCTTCAATAGGAGACAGTCCTCCATGAACTATCCAAGGTGAGTCCTTCCTATGGGCTGCAGTTCTTCACAAACTGCTCCAGCATAGGTCCCTTCCATGGGGGCAGTCCTTCAGGAACTGTCTCTTCCACTGTGGATCCCCTGTGGGGTGAGAGGTCCTGCCAACAAACCTGCTCCAGTGTGGGCTTTTCTTTCCATAGGTTCTGCCAGGACCCTGCTCCAGCATGGAATACCTATGAAGTCACAGTTTCCTTTGGACATCCACTTTCTCCAGCATGGGATCTTCCACACAAGGCAGGTTCATATTGGCTGCAGTGTGGACCTCCACGGGCTGCAGGGACACAGCCTTCCTCACCATGGTCTTCATCACAGAGTGTGGGGGAATCTCATCTCTGGCACCTGCAGCCCTTCTTGCCCCTCCCTCTGCACTGACCTTGGTGTCTGCAGGGCTGTCACTCTTACATGTTCTCACTCCTCTCTTCTGGGGCTGCAGTTGCTCCCCTGCAGTGATTTTTTCCCTTTCTTCACTCAGTTAACCCAGAGGTGTTGCTACTATTGATGGGCTCAGCCTTGGCCAGCAGTGGGTCCATCTTGGAGCTGGCTTGGATTGGGTCTGTGGGACATGGAGGAAGCTTCCAGCAGCTTCTCACAGAAGCCACCCCTTCAGTCCCACTGCTATCAAAATATGACCATGAAAACCCAATACAGCAACCAATTATTGGACTGAGGCCACAGCTTCCAGCATAAGCTGGATCTTTGGGTACAACAAAATAAGGAACGCCGGAGGAAGAAACCCCCATAACTCTGAAAAGATGCACCACCTTCTTTCAAGTCAAATAAATCAAAGAAACTGCAGTCATATTGCTCTGGAAAACACTGTTATTGCCCTATTCTTTGGATCATTTGTAGAAGCATTTTACTGTCAAAGTTATCCATAGGCCAAAACATTCAGGTTGATTTAGATTGAAGGTACTTTGTTTTTCTTTGTACGTAAATAACAGGGAGGATAAATGTGGGATGAGAATAGCTGCAAAGGAAATTAGGGCTCATTCAATGTCTTTGGCATTTTAAGGCATGCACTCTAAGGTTTACAAATTTTAACTCCTGTCATCTTAATATAGCCTGTAATTATTCCTCAGGGTATGTCAATTATTCAATGCCTATTTAAAGTAACTAATAAGCTATCTTTGACAATTTTGTGATTTGAATTCTATCAGGATTAAAGTTACTGATTTTTTCCTCTTCAGTGAATATTTCCCAATAATTTGATAAAGTTGATTTATTATTTGTATACTTGTGCTTTACTAGAAAAAATATTATCTGCAAAACCTTACATAAATTTGGTACACATTAAACCAATAATTAGATAAGTTGTGCTTTTCTCTTTTGGGTTAAGTGCCATTGTTTGGATTCTTGAGGTAGGGGAAGGCATTGTGTTGCAATTTAATATGATCGCAAACTACAAATTATTGATTAGAAATGTTTCACTGCATTGAAATCTTATTCTCAAGGTGGATACATTTGGTAGCATATGGGTATTGTTGAATAAGTAGCACTTTGCTACAATCTTGCAAGCAATGGCTGCTCTCTTTCCTACAGCCAGAACTGGGAAAACCCCCTTATGGGGCAGATAAAATTGCTTACCGGTGTATGTGCTTGTGTACTACACATCACATGTATTGCATGAACTCTGTCCTCCTCTTGCTTCCCTAAAGCAGATCTTAGAACTTTCATCAGCCTGGGACAGAACCAGTAATAGTCAAAATTTGTGGGCTTGACTGATGGGCACTGGTAAATGTGGTAAGAGCCATATAACTCTGCTAAGAGCTCTTGGAGAAAATCCAAGCATCCCTTTTGGATTATTTTATCACCTGTACTGGGGTGACCAGTGCAGGGGTACTGCTGGTTGAGACCCATTGGTGACTCACTTTCCACTCACTTTTCTTTGCTATTCCTATTCTCATTAAAATACCAAATCTTGTGATACCTGTTGTTCATCAGAAAATATTTTGAAAATAGCTGTCTTCATTTCTGGAAAATATGTAAAGTATTATCCTTTATTCTCCTGCCTTTTGGCCTTCCTTAGAATAAAATAAAAATCTAAAAGCCATGACAGTGGAAAACAGGTTTGATTTTAAAAATACCATGTAATGCTGTGCTGGTCAGTAACTGATGGGTGACACTTTCCCCTTTTTGAGCTGACAGGAGGTTATGAAACTGGTAGTGGCAGGGTTTAAGCAGCACAGAAGTTGGAGTATCTGCAGGAATAAGTTTTGTGTCCTGGGATGAACTTAGTTAGCCAAGTCATTTAATATTATTTCAGTGCTTTGGAACACCAGTGACTAACAGTAGGAATGGTTTCCAAGCAAGCAGAGTCCTTGTACAAACCTATGGCATTGTTCTTTTGAAAGGAGATTGAAAGAGATGGACTTTCAGCATAGTGATCACTGAGGAAGCGAGGAGAAGGAACTGCTTGGGAGCAGGCTTAAAAGAACGATGTAGATCAGAAATAAGGAGCTTAAAAAGAATGATGTAGATCAGAAATAAGTAGCTTATAAGAGGAAAGAGAAAACATTTGGAAGGCTCCCTTATGAAGAAATTACAGCTAGAATAGGAAAAGCAAGAAGCAAAACAATGCAACTGGGTTTAAAATTTCCATTATAGCTTTTAGAGGAGTGTTTAATTATCTCCAGACCAAAGCATCATTTCAATCATAATCATTTCCTAAGCAAGAAGCCAGTGAAGTAGATAAGCATCACCTGTAATGTTACTCGTGCTGACAAAGAGAGAGAAACTTTCAGATATTTCTGTTTTTCTGGACATACAGCAGACCTAATCTAAGAACTGCAAAGGGGGGAAAAAATATACTTCCCCCCACCTTTGCAGTCCAGGAATTATGCCTGGGCAGAGATCAAATCTAAGTTGTAATCAACTAGACAGGTTCCTCTGTTTGTGAAAATTTAACTGTCCAGCCATTAAAGTTTTATTTTTCTTGTGGAGCAGATCAATAGCTGAATAATTGATTGGCTGACTAATTGAACAGCTGAATTATTGAAGATTTTAAATGTGAATTTCATGATGTGAGATGATTAGAGACCAGGGCAGATGCCAGGGGAAATTTTAAGTAAATGAAGTAAAGTAGCCAAGGTAGAGTTATTCAAGACCCTTTACCCAAGTTAAGAGTATGCTTGTCAATTCTTTTTCTGTGTCTCTTCAGCTTGTTCTTTCCATAAGTAATAAACCTTTTCTCTCTAGGGTCTTGAGTCCCAGCTTTCCCATTTCCCAGTAAGTCATGCTGCCAGCACTTCTCAGCAAACACAAATTTACACAATGTCAGGATTCCATTCAAAATTATTAAATGTGTTATGGCCTGATTTTGCAAAAGCTTTGCTCTTTTTTTGACTCAACTGGATCTTTCCTGAAATCAACAGGATTGGAAAACAAGCTCCTGCTGTTGGTTGGAGGAACTTTAAGTGTAGTATTACCATACTTCTGTCACTTTTATTTTCCTAACCATTCAATTAGTTATATATGTCAAAGTTAGTGTCTTGGTGTTTAGCTATGTTTTTAGGGTCCACCCTGCTGTTAGGAGCACCCCAGGTCTTGAAATGGACATATTGGAATGGCATTTCTGTGACTGTCTTTCAAACAATTTCATAGAACCATCAGGTTGAAATAGATTTTTAAGATCATCAAAACCAGTCTTAAAGTTTGTAACCAAAGGTCTAACCAGCATTCTCAGCTGGTATGCACAGTTGTGAATTATAGCAGAGGGTGAAAGCAAGGGCCTATGCCTGAAAACATATGGTAATTTCTTCTCAGGAATGTTTATGCAAGACTTAAAATTCTCTCATGAACATGCACTAATGCCTCTGACATACCCATATGAATTAGAGGAAAACTTTATGGTTTCCCTTGTATTTAAGTCAGCTTGTGCTTTCCATTATAAAAGCAATGTTTTATTTGAGAAGTCTCAAAGATGGCAGTTTATAGCTCATCTCTGATGATAATTAGAGATATTTTCTGTTTTAAAACTTATTATTTCTTAATTCTTTCAGAAAATATTTGTAGCTGGAGAAAAGAATTTAATATTGCAGCAGAAATGCTATACTTCAAATGCCACAAAGGTGTTAAACCCAAAACCGCTGAATTTAAAGCAAATTTTAGCAGTAGGCAGTAAATGCTGTATTTATGTTGTATCAGCGCATCAAGAGAAGGCAGAGCATGTGAGAGCAGTTGTTATTTAATTGTATAAAATTATATGCCTTTTTTTTTCTGTTTAACAACTTTAAGGTTCATGGAATATTTATATTTAAAATACCTTGCAAGAAAAACCAAAACAAAAACTGTTAAAAATTGCCTTGTATGTGCTGTAGTCACAAAGGGCAGACAGAAATTCTCAAGTTAGAATACAAGAGACAAAGATATAGTAGATGAACCTGCGAACAATGCAGTTTTCTTGGTTTTAGCTAGTGGTGTTGGCACTTCTGTGCTGATCAGTAATAGGTTATTAACATGTTTTTAAATTAAAGCAAGGGAAAATGAGTAATTTTATAAAATCCACTTATCTATTGTGCTGATTTCCTGTCTGTGGGCTTCCTAGTTAGAGATATAGAATCTAAAGGAACAGTAATTAAGAACCAAATTGTGTTGGGAAGGGTGACAAATGTAGCAGGAAGCCATAGTTTGTTCTGGCATGGCCTTAAATGGAAATTTTGTTATATTAGATAAGGGATCACAAAATCCCCATTTAATATCATGTAAGGTAATCTAAATTGTATCAGATGTATAGTAGCTTTTGACATAGAGATGTTGCTGTGTTGACTGTGTTTTAAAGCTCACTATTATTTGGACTAAAGACTTGTATTTCTTTCTCCTTAGAGTCTGGAGTGCTGGGTGTCAGTGAGTGATGAAGGAAAGGAGAGGAGGTGTTCTCTTGAGTGCTCTGGCACATCCTGATTTTTGAATACTCTTGGGTAGCTCTTGTCTGTAATCTTGTGGAACTCCAGCTGCCTGTGTATGGTGCAGTACATGCTGTAAATCAGGAGTGTTCCACAATCCTGCTCTGAAAACAAAGGAGAAAATGTCTTCTGGGAAATTACATGGAAAGAACACTTTTAAGTTAGAAGTAGAAGCTTCATGGGGCTGTTTTCCTTATCCTGTATTGATATGGTACCCAGCACAGAAAGCAAATGGTGATGCTGCTGTTCATGACAGCAAAAGCCCAAGAGTGAATTTAAGCTGGAATTTGTGCTCACTCTTTCTGTCATAGTGTGTTCTTGAACAGTCAGCTGCATTCCTAAAGGAGTTATATATGAAACATAGTGGATTCTAGCTTATCTTTTTTTCAATTTTCTCCCTTATCAACCCTCTAGAAGGCATCAAAAAAGTTGCACAAACACTTAGCAAACACTGATATTTTAACTGAAAGTTTGACTTGAACAGTGTTATGATTTTCTTTGCAGTTTTTGTTTGAGAAAGTCATTGGCTTGCCTCCATGGAATATTGACTAAACACTGTAAGATAAGAGTGAATGATAAGTAGTAATTTTTTTCTCTGTGCAAACCCATGCTAGGGCTGCCCTTACTGTACAGGAGACACAGTTTTTTTACAAGCATCTTACTTAATTCAAATTATGCAATTCAGTTTAGCTTGTACTACCCTTCTTAAAGGCATTTCAGAGGGGAAGAAGGGCATTCATTGTAGAAAGGAGCACAAAACAAGTGGCTAGAAAAGTGCTCTGAAAGTAAAACTCTCTCATATGTGACTTAGGTGTGTATGTTATGAGTTGTTATTTGTCTTTATCTCACTAAATAACTCTCTAACTCTCCATCTCTGGTTTTAAGAAAGAGAATAGAACATTAAATAGTTGCAGTGCCTTTCATGGCTAATGGATGAAGAAGGGTCTTCTAGATGAGCTATGGATAGGTTTATGTCTCATTCCAATATTCATACTGGTTGAATAGTCCCTTAAGTAAATAGGTCATGCCAAATTAAATATGAAAACCTTGTCTTGTATTAAGATAACTTCATTAATAAACTTAAAACCCAAAAGCTGTTGATGAAGCTCACACTGTTGGTATGAAGGATGCAATTTGTAAGATCTGCTTCCTCATTAATGGTTTTCTTGCTTTTAAAAATTGCAGTTGGACCTACACACTTATATAGTAAAAACAAATTTACTTTTAAAAAAATTGCAGTTGTGACACCACACCCATTAAATCCCATATGTTGTAAGACTCCCAGTTCCTATTTTATCTGTGTTGTTCCAGGTCTTGAGACCTAAATGAGTGTTAGGATTTTCGTCAGCAGAAGTCTTTAAAAGCTCTTTCATTTAGGATTTCAGAGAGCAGCATTCCTTCTGCTCATCTCTGCACAGACACCTCTAAAAGCCTTTTTCTAGAATTTATGAAAACAGACCAAAAAACATTCTTGTATGTGCTCAGTCATGGGTAAAAATTCTGTCCTTTGTCACTGGCTTCCCAGAAATAGAGCTCATCTTTGTCATAGAGCTGTCCACAGGGCAAGAATTCATTCTTAATGACTTTCAAGGGTTTGTGCTTTGTTTTCGTTTGAATGCATGTTGTAATTAGTGCATAACTAAACCCCTCAAAGTGCTGTGTAGGAACAGTATTCTGGTTTTGCATTTTGGTTTGAAGCTAGGACCATTTAATGGAGGAATGTTTCTTACATTTCACTAGTTGCTCTCAGTCTGCTCTGGGTTCAAACCCCTTTCCTAATGACTCTTTCATATGCCTATAAAGCAACCTATTTTCACCAAAGAGTTCTGCTCTTTACAGTCCAGACCCTTGAAACAGGATGAATTGTTATCTTGAAAAGATAAGTTCATGTAGATGAGAAAAATTTTGGTTTATTTTGCTGTATTTTTTAGATGCAAAAGAAATTATTTGCAGAACTCTCCATAGGGAAAAATATTTGTATTTCTGAGAGGATAGATATCCCCCATTAAGGTGGAACATAGATGCGTGGAGGATAGAAGTTACAGGATAAAAGAAGGGTGAGAAAGAACTGGATCAAAACTACTTTGTTACTGCTACTTTGAATGCTCAACTTCTAGAAACTTTCCAGAAGTGCTAATTAATCTGTAAATGCAAGTCAAAGTACAGGTTTGTTACTTGAAACATATAATTATCTGTATTACTAGTGTATCTAATTGACAGCTAATAATTTGTAATATGTATAGGCAGATCATTTAGTTAAAATATATTACCTGTCAGATTAGAAGTGAAAGAGGTTTGTCATTCTGCTGTGCAAATCCAGGGCTGTGTTAGAGAATTATATATTTGGATTGGAAATAACACTATTTAAGTAGTTTTATGGGTATTAAAAATTATTTAAAATATGTTTCCATATTTCACAGAGTACCCAAGTAATGGTAATTCAGTTGTGAAGAGGGTGTCACAGAATGACTTGTTGAATCAGGCGTAAAATATTTCAGCCATAAAATATGATATCACATCATAATATGTACCTGAGAACCTCTCCCCAGCTGGTGCAGGATTATTACTTACTAGGTATTCTTCACAGTTTTGCTCATTGTTTAAATGTCACAGGATTCCCCCACTCCTTTGGTGTGACAAAGTTTTAATCCTACTGGCAGAGCTGTGAGTGGGAATCTAGTAAAAACAGAGTTGTGCTAGTTTTGAATAAGATGGCTCAGGCACTGGTAGCTGTCTGACTATAGCTTAGCAGAGGATAAGTGCCAGGGCAGCCAGGTTGTGCCTTGTGTTACCACAGCTGGAATGCTGCTATGGAGCTGTTGCAGAGCTAAGGGCAAGAGGTACCTGTCTTGGACTGTCTGCACTTCTTGATTGTCACAGAAGATATTACAGCCCGTTTCTATAGTTTAGGAACAGATGTTTTGGACTAAACTATGAGTAACCTAGCTGAATAATTCAATTTAGCCTTCCTCAATATGTTGTAATCCTTTGAGCACACCAGTTTTGTCCACACTGTGCCCAGCTATTGGGAATTCAGTGTATTTTTCAGGTACATGAGAAACTGTGGTAAGGTATTTTTTACAATGTTATTGTCTGCAAATCAGGGGATTGAGCAGGACCTCTGGGTCAGTCCTGGCTATAGGTAAAGACATTTCCCTTTCACAGTCAGAGAAAGAAGGAGGAAGAGTGCCATGAGGAAATGCAAAGCAAATTAGATATTATTATTAGGGGTGGTTAAAACTACTTACACACCACTAACCAGAGTGATATATTTGTCCTTATTTTTATGTGCTTAATCCCGAAGGCATGGGATGCAGTAATTGAATTGTGGCTACCATCGACAGAGGACTTGCATTCTCTTTCTGTGTTGCTCTTAAGAGAAAGGCTTTCTATTCTTAGTATTCAAGAATGCTGCAGCTTTTTTCTAAAATCTAATAGCTCTATCCCAGTTTTCTTCTTAAAGTTCCCCTTGGCTTTCCTTACAGTCTTTTCTGTCTCTGGAGAGACACTTCCTGTGCTGCAGCCTTTGGACAGAAGTGATACTGTTGTGTTTACTTAACACTTGACCTATTATCAAAGAGGATGACTGACTCTCTGCACATGCTGGGATGGGGTGCCTGGGTCACACAAAGAGCAGAGTACTACCTGTCTAGTGAGGTGGATATGCACACACATATATAGGACACAATAGGGATCTTTGTGAAGAGAGTATTCAAGAATGAATCACTTGAGAGAGCAACTTATCCTGGCTCCACTGAGCATAGAACTCTTTATCACTCCTGCTTGCCTAAAGCTACTCCTGCAACACTTCCCTTGAAAAAATGCAGTGAATTGATAGCATCTGTCAGAATGAATCAGCAGGTGTAATCAGATGTTCCCTGAAGGGCTTGTGCATTAGAAATCATAGAGAGAAGATAGCTTGGTTGAAGGTCCCTAGCTCCATAAGAGGTCTTTTCCATGCTGTATCCCTTACTGGAAATAATAAAAAAAAAAAGAACAGCATCATGGTATTACTAAGGGTAAAGTTGAAATGGTAGCTCTGTTAGTCAGACCCATATGTACTACCCTTAATTCAACAGAATTAATGTCTATTGACATTGCTGGCACTCAGTGCTCAGGGGTGACCTAGACTTTCACACTCTGCAGTAGTTCAGTTCCTCTGAGAACAGGATCTTCTGAGGTGAAGGTCCTGAAGTTAGGCTAAGACGTGTGTCAGAAAGCTTTTGAAAAATCTTTTGTGGAATGGCATCTTTTTAAACAGTGTTGGAACAGATCTTCTCTACTGACATCAACCTTCTGTGGTGCCCAGTGACAGGACTTGAGGGAATGGCCTGAAGTTATGTCAGGGGCAGTTTAGTAGGGATACTACTAAAAAGTTCTTCACCCAGAGGGTGGTTGGGCACTACCACAGGCCCCCCAAGGAAATGGTCACAGCACCAAGTCTGACAGAGTTCAAGAAGGGTTGGGACAATCCTATCAGGTGCATGGTGTAATTATTTGGGATATCTTGTGCAGGGCTCAGAGTTGGACTCGATGATCCTTATGAGTCCCTTCTGACTCTGTGTTTTCTGGGATTCTGTGATATTGCCACAAAAAGTGCTAATGTGACCCATGCACATACTTTCTACTAAATTATGCTTATTTAATATCCTAAGTACTGCCAAAAATGGAATGTATTCAGAGTTCATTAAGGTGGATAAAATTCTCCTGAGTTTTGTGCTTGAATTTTTCCTTTGACTTTGTATCTTTATAAATAAACAAAGACAAGTTCATGTCTCAGATTATCTTTCAGACATCAAGTGATGTGGATTCATTTTACTTAACCTTAGACATCTATAACATTAAACTTTGCCTTGAGCTAAACTTGCTCACTTGCTCACTCTGAGCTGTCTGCAGTCAGTGCAAATGAGCAGGTTGTTTGAGAGTGGGGTTCATGTTGTGTATTACATATCCATCTTGGGCTGAAGTGACTTGTGTTCCAGAAATTCCTCTCTCCACAGGACCAAAGAAGATTAGATTATTCCTTCAGATACAAACATGGAATCCTGGTCACATCAGTGCTGTCTCTGTGAACTAACACTTTAACACACCTAGTATTCTACTGGTGTGCCTATAGGTAGTTTTATGTCTGATACTGGATTTAAGTCCATGTTATGGGTTGAAAGTATTTGGTTAACTTGGGCCAGTTATACTGTACAAGGTATCAATTCACCTCACAAAGTAGAGCTGAAATCCACTTGAGATTTCACACATTTATTTAGCTGAAGTTTATGTATTTTCAAAAGGAGGAAATATTTCCATGGATGTAATTTTTGCCCAGGAAGGGTACCCTGAACTTCATGTGCTGTACAGCATACATACAGCCCATAGACAAACCATATGACAATATCTGTAAGCTTCATAGCTCAAACCTGATTAATTTCCCATCACACTGCTGTACACTGTGTATTGCCTCTCCTCCACACCACAGAGACACTCTGTGTGGAATTGCACTGTTTTTGTTGGTTTTGGCCCTTCTCCCCCTCCAAGAAACAAGGTCTTGAAGGATTACAGAGAGCTTTAATCCTAAAATTAGACCAGATTTTTTATGTGCATCTTTATCATTAAATAGTGATCAAATTCAATGATGCCTTTAAAAACAAAAGTAAACAAAATTATTTCTCAAAAGAGTGTCAAGGAAGATCTCAGTGTTCCTCATCAGAACAGTGTCAGCTTATGTTTAGTAAAGGATGATAGTTTTCATTTGGAGATAGAAGGTATAATCTTTAAATTTAAACTCCAAAAACTGAAGGGGGAAAGATGACTAAATGAAACTATTTTAGAACTAGAAAAACTTAATTGTTACCTGAAATAGTGTGCAATGTTAGAACATTCTTTTTCACGTTAGCTTTGTTGGTTTGGAAAACACTATTAATGATATTTAGTATTTTAAATTTTTGTTAAAATTCTGATCATGTGAGCTGTAGATCACTTGTTCCTCAGTTTCTGTGATTTTTAGTCTCATCCACTTTCCATTGAAAAAGGTGGTATTATAAGGAAACAGAATTTTATTATAGTTGTTTTATTTTTGTAAATTTGCTAGAACACTTGTGCAGCTGCTCTTTTATGGATACAGAGAATAGTGAATCTTTCATCTTCAGTTGAAGCTTGAAGGACCTGAAGACATTCAGTTCCTCTTCTTATTAGGTTAAATGTAAATCACTCTCTTTTTATTTATAAATAAAAATATAAATCTGAATATAAATCTGAATTTGTTAGTCATCCTTAATTCCTACCTCTTCCAACCCGAAGTGTGAATGGCAATGCAGACAAGTTCTGGTTTGGACCATCTTATCTAGAACTGTTTCCTCATTTTATTTGTCTTCTTATTGCACTTTGAAAGATGTATTTGGATAACAGTTTTCCAGTTCCAGAAAGAGGCCATCCTGGCCTCCCCTCAGTAGTGAAGAACAGCATTTCTCTTTTTGCATGTTGGAAATGAAAAGCTTGAATATGCAGATAGTTTGCCTATAGGAATTCCTTCTGAGTTGAAACCTTGTGGGAAGATAGGTTGAAAGAATAGTAGAGAAGGCAATCTCACCTGATGAATTACAGCTGTACTGATTGGAGGAGTGGAAACATCTGTGCCTGCCCAATGAGTTTGGGTGTTATAAAAGAGTGGGGCAGCTGGCTACTAGTTGCAGTTTGAGTTAGAGCTTGAGACTCAGATTCTGCTGCAGTTTGGGATGTAGTTGGCTGGCTGTACTCTGAGTAGGTAAGGGACATGTGGTTGTGCAAAGGACAGACAAGGTAAGGAGATGCTGTGTGGTGGACAGACAGGGTTAGGCAGTCGGTGAAGGGACAGGTTGGGGTTCAGCCAGTCATGCAGAGAGGAGAGGAGTCAGAGCTGTGTGAAGCTGCCTATGAGGGAAGGAGTCAGAGTTGTCAGAAAGAAGTACACTGAAAGAAGGCATGAAAAGTTTTCTGATAAAGGGCTCGTGGTGGTGCCAGTTGTGTGTGTCTCAACATAATTACTACAAAACCTGGCATACACAATCTTCATAAAATAAAACTCTGCCTTGTCTATTATTGTATAATAGCCAAGAGATAAATGGGGAGAGGGGGAAGGGGAAATGAAAAATAAAAGAAGAAATTGGTTAGGACATAAAATAATAGATATGGATAATTTTCTGAAATACTGTCAGTGAGTTGTCCTATATACAGAATAGGTTATTAATAAATCTTCTCAAAGTAAATGTGTTGTGAAAATCTAGTAATTTATAATTATTAGGTATTTCATATACTAAGATAATAGCAGATTTCACTGAAGACAATGAGGATGTATTACAAAGTCTTATGGCAAAGATTAATTCTAGTTGTTTTTCTAAGGGACGTATTTCAGCTGTTGCTATTTCCTTTCTTCTATGTGACTCGGTGTGTCTTTTGAATATGATAATGCCTGATTTTATTGCTCCTGTATTTTCCTTAGAAAGCTATAGCTCAGATCTTGTGATAGTGGAAACACAAAATTAGTCTGCTTCTTTTTTTTTCTCATTTAAAAAAAAAATCTTGATTTTGTTATAGTAGAAGATTTAAAAGACAAAGTTATTAAAACTAAAATTATGCAGGAGTATAAATTAAGAGAGTATTTGGAGGGCTGAGGTCTCCCCCTCTTATGGCTGACAGTGTTATCAGAACTGAATAAGTGGCTGTATCCCTTAAATAGCTTTTTAGGGCTTGAGATGTTTTTTCAGGTAATTTTTAGTGGAGCTGTTGCTTGCAAATGTAGTGATGGGATTAATCAGGCAGTTGACAAAACTCTACACATGTCATGCATGATCATAGCCCAGAACTGCCTTCTGACTTTTTATGCTTCTGTTGTAAGAGGCAAAATTGAATTATCTGAGTATTCGTTTTGGTATTTTAAAGAAATATTGATTGACAGTAATTTTGTGTGAGGGTTGCAGCTCCTCTAACTCTGGGAGTGCAGCATGTTCTCAGGAAGGAAACTCACTGAAGAAAAGAAACTAACTGTTCTCTACCAGAAAAATGAACAGCATGTTGAAACCTCATGCAAACACAAGTTAACTGCTAATGGAGGGACAAATGGGCTTGGCAGCCTGCTCTTAAAATATCATTCAGAGAAAACCAAATAAACTCCTTCACATGGAGTATATTTGAAGGAGGAGTTCAAATTTGAGATTTCATGTCAAATAATTTGTTTCAGCAAAATGGAAGACTTCACGCTGCATTTCCTTTAATTTTTTTGTCACTGGGTTGAAATGTTCTTGGAGTGTTCCAGGTAGCACTGAATATAAAGTTTTCCCTCTCCTTCATTTTACTTAACAAGAAATAGTATGCATACATCATACCTGTGGTTTTCTTCAACTAATCTGAAGAATGGAGTTAAGAACTAGTTAAGAAGAATTCCTGTTCAAAGAGCCATTAATCAGCTCTGGCTGTTATCTTGTATATCTGTCACTCAGTCATATATCTGTGCCAGGCATCTACCAGAAAAAAACCCAGGATGTAGAACACTCTAGAAAACGGTATTTTATATTCTTGTAGTTAACCTTGTGTTGTGGGTTGCTATGCACCAAGTTGCTCTAGCAATCACCCACTTCTGTAGCTCCCCCTGATATCAAAGCTTTGCCACATAACCAATATACATACATTAACTTTGATCCCATCTATATTGATGTTTTCCACAGTCTACAGAAAAATGCCTGTAAGAATATCTGCCAGATAGCAAGATAGGACAAAAGCATTATACTTCAAGTGTTGTGTGTATGGAATGCGGTATTATGCAACCACTGTGCTTAGTTGGTGTGTAAAAAGCAGTGTACTGCAAAAATAAATTTATTAGTGTGCATGCTGTAATAAAACCAGCAACAGTTTTGAAATTAAGAATGCAACAAATTAAGCTGAAGGCCTGGAAAATAAATAGAAAAAATACTGGCTGCAAAATATAAAGCCAACCAAACAAGCAAAACACAAAACAAAATCCAACAGATAGGAGAAAGAACGAAGAGAATTTTACTTTGAATTTTTAGGCCTCAGAGCTGACAGGTGTAGGATGGTTTCAGCATACAGCTAGTATTGACCATACCTTTTTGTTGCAAAGGAGCTGACTATGGGGTTTCGCCAAGAAAAAAAACCAAAAAACTAGACTCTCACCTTGTCTTTCCACTTTCCTTTGAAAGCCATAAACTTCCCACTTCATATCCTGCTCTGCCTCTTAGGAATAATCATCCATCTTGCATTTCAGCCAAATCTCAGCACTGCTCACTGTCCTGTGTTCTTCCATTTGTGGTACTTGGTGGCTTTTGTTTCACGGAACTGACCGTTGAGATTAGAAGCCGTGTATGTCACTGGACGTCTTGCTCATTGGTGACCCTCGGTTTAATCAGTTTCTCCTCTGACAGAAGCCCTGGGACAAGACTTGTTCATATTCTTATGTTCTACCTAAACATATTTTTAAGCAGTAGCTCAATAATTGCTATGATTACTAATAGACTTGACTTGATATTTAGGCTGAGGAATGCAAACAGAATATGTAGCCTGTGAACTACAAATCACATACTCATTTACTTGAACGACAAACACATCTGGTTCTTGCCCAGATCCCTACAGTTCATCACTTGGGACTGACAGAGCACTGTCCAGCAGCAAAACTTTGTTTGCCATGGGTAGATGAAGTCCTAAAAATCCACTTGAATATGCAATTAAAGGCTAGAGATGGGAGAGTGATTGTCTTAAAGGCAAAAACATTTCTAAAAAAAATCACTCTTCTGTAATGAAAATTTATTTAATATCCTGAGTTTTGAACTGCTTTCCAATAGACCGTGATCTTTCAAATGAAGTTTAAAAAGTGAGGTTGATACTATTTTACTTTTCTGAACTAAGTTGTGTTAGATGGGGTGGTGACAGTGGACTTCCAGTGGGGTAAGTGAAGTGGTGGAGTCCAGTGGCAAGCATTTGTTCCAACTTCCTCTATTTATTAGCGCTGAATCAGTTGTCTACTTCATACATGATCAAGTTTATTAATTTGAGGTTCCTTTTCAAACATGATTGTATTTCATTCAATTGCAGTACTAACTTTTAGATTTATACTTGTCAATTTTATACATTATACACATATAAATAGATATATATATATATAAATTTATAAATGATATGCATATAAACTATGTAACATTGTGATTGTCAGATTAAAATGGTAGGAATCTTTGGTGGTAATGTTTACCATTGTACTACATTTACATTTGATGCATTTCCAAGAATATTTTCAGCTTCCAAAATACATATTTGAAAAGGCAAATATTTTCTCCAATAAATTTTCTGTGTCAATAGTTTAAATGTCATGATTTACAGAAGCACAATTCTTATTTTAATGCAAGTGGAGCTATATTTAAACACAAATTATCTGACTTTTATAGAAATATCTTGTAGTTCTATGAAGAAAATTTTTTATCTAATGAGGTCGCATTCCTTTTCTGAAGACCTGGATAAACTTTATGTAGTCACAAATTTTGAAGTAAGAAGGAGAATCATGGGGGCGATTTTAAAATGTTTTGTCTGTGTTCCATACGATGAGGTAGTGAGGTAATTTGTGTTAAAAATAATTATTTTTGCTATTGGACATCAATCACCACAGTCCAAAGTTGCTGGCTTTATCTGTGAGCTGCAGACATATGTTTTATGGACAACCTCAAGTATCTTCTTATAAGCTGTTTTTCAGAAACCTCCTATTATGTCTTGGAAAACCATCCTATTCTCTAAAATCACAATACCTCTGTCACGGTCCGCCTAGTTAAGGCGGGGGTCGTGAAGGTTCTTTTAGAATCTCAGCGTGCAAAAGACACACAAAGGGACAATATCAGTTACTTTTGCAGAAATGCACTTTATTTGTGCCACAACAGTGTATACGATAGGAAAAGAATGGGGGAGGAGAGAGAGAAGAAGGAAAAAGAAAAAGGGGGGGAGAGATGAGGAGGGGGAGGGTATGAAAGATAGCTACCAAACAGCCGGAAGAGCCCTCGTGGTACCCGCCAATAGGTCGTCCAGTGCTGCTGGGGAGATCTCAGGGGTCTTCGGTCCGGGGATGGTTTTTATAGTTCTTTCCAAAGCGAGTGGCCTTTAGCCAGAAGGTGGGGAGGCTTAGAACCATTGTTCGTGGAGAAGCGATATGACCAGGAGGAGAAGTCCAGAAGTAGTGGAGCAGTGCGTGACCAATTATCAGGGTCAGCAGGACCCATGTTCGGGGGTCTCATTGTTTCTTCCATCGTCCAGTGAACACAATACCAATCTTATGACTGGTTACCATGAGAACATATCCTGGCCATTCGAAAGCCGCACCCCACTCAGGCTAGCCACAGTCCAAAAGCTGTAGTTCAGGGGTCTTCTTTTCTTCCGATGGTCGTTGGTCAATACTGGCTCTAGACGGACTCTCACATCACCCCGTGACCAACGAACGTCGCTGAAGAACTCCATTCGCATGATGTAGTCACGTCGTCTTCGGGGCTCATCCGAGTCGGTAGCTAACCCGGGAAACAGGGGCAGGAAAAGGGGGAAAAGAGAAAGAAAGGAAAAAGGGAGAAGGGATAAAATAATCACAGCAAATTGATTAGAGAACAATTCTTCATAATCATTTTGGTTACAATTTAAACAATCAATCAAATTGATCAGATAGTTTTTTTCAAATAATTCAAGCAATTACAACAAATCAATAAAATAACTTTCAAACAATTACAATTTAAACAATTAATACAATTAATACAATTTAATTAATACAATTAATAAAAATCAAAACAAATCAATATTGATCATCTTATGTTTTTTTATAATTAATACAATTATTTTTCTAAAATAATTTTTTAATCAAAACTTAACATTACTAAAACTGATCACATCAATTCTATTATTAGTTTGGTGTTAGTGGCCTAACTCTTGCTGCTAGTGTAGTTTGACTGGTGTCAATAACTTTAGGGGTATTTCTGGCAGATGGTATAGTGATCAGATTGTGTGCTTCTATTGCTGATGCCAGTCGTGTCAGTCGTTTTACCATTCTCCAGTTCTGGATGTATAGAATAGCTGACAAAACAAAACCAATCAAAACCAAAATCAAAAGCACAACAATAGGATGACACAATTTGTTTAGGATGCCAGTAGCAGTAGGTGACTACCCAAAACAACTAAAACAAACCACAAACAATTTAAATTAATATTTAAAAGAAAATGCAACATAATTAAAATAAACAATCTTAATAACTAAAAAGTCATTTTTTTATCAATATTCATAATGCAATATAATAAAAATAAGCAATTTTTAAAACAAGCAATTTTCAAATTATAATTCAAAATGTAACAAAACTAAAATATGCAAAATCATGTTTTATCCCTTTTAAATCATACATTTAGCCTTGTGCTAATAACCTTAGGGATGTCAACAGTGGCTGATTTGTGTACATAATGCAGAGGATTGCTGATCTGTAAAAGATAATGAAAGGTAAAAATTATACCTTGTAATTTCAGTAAAGTTACAAACATATGAAGATTTAAATGATTTTTAATACTTACTACCAAATATGCATTATCACAAACAATTCTAAAATATGCATACCCATTGCCTATATTCCCTATCAGGGTTTCAAAAATCTCATTTGGATAAATTTCAAAGTTACAGATGTCATAGTTCAGCCCTAATGCAATGATATAGAAATATTGAATATACTAAAGCATTACATATGATCAGTACAAAGGCTGTGTTTGTGTTTGTGCTGGAGTCACAGGTAAAATTTACCAAGTTTCACCAGGATTTGAATTTCTTTTTTTTAAATCATGGGTATTATCCCAAATTATTGTCCAGATTTCAGTAGGGAAAATACCTTCTTCACCTTTCCTTATACTTCTAAATCAATGCTATTCAAAATTCCCAATCATGTTCCCTCACCACTGGTTATTTTTCTTTTGTTTATTTTTTAAAATAATCTCGCTTTTGCAACCAGTCTGTCTACCCTTAGAACAGGTGAACAAGCTGGCTGAAATACTGACTCATTGTTTTGCACTGGCAATTTGATTTGTTTTAAAACATGCCGAACTGAACAGTATTTGCTCTTGGTCAATTTTCCAAATTACTTAAGGTCCAATTTCAAGAATTTTCAGGCTCAGACTAACCATGCACTTTATTTGTGCCACAACAGTGTATGCGATAGGAAAAGAATGGGGGAGGAGAGAGAGAGAAGAAGGAAAAAGAAAAAGGGGGGAGAGAGGGAGGGGAGGGTATGAAAGATAGCTACAAACAGCCGGAAGAGCCCTCGTGGATCCCTTAAACAGGTCGTCCAGTGCTGCTGGGGAGATCTCAGGGTCTTCGGTCCGGGAGATGGTTTTTATAGTTCTTTCCAAAGCGAGTGGCCTTTGCCAGAAGGTGGGGAGGCTTAGAACCATTGTTCGTGGAGAAGTGATATGACCAGGAGGAGAAGTCCAGAAGTAGTGGAGCAGTGCGTGACCAATTATCAGGGTCAGCAGGACCCATGTTCGGGGGTCTCATTGTTTCTTCCATCGTCCAGTGAACACAATACCAATCTTATGACTGGTTACCATGAGAACATATCCTGGCCATTCGAAAGCCGCACCCCACTCAGGCTAGCCACAGTCCGAAAGCCGTAGTTCAGGGGTCTTCTTTTCTTCCGATGGTCGTTGGTCAATACTGACTCTAGACGGACTCTCACAACCTCTCCAAATGCCTTAACTTTTTTTCCATTAACAGATTGATCTGCTACTGTAAAAAAGCTACTCACACGGTGAACTACATTGATTAATTAAATTGGTAATGTGAGTGCGATTGGCAAGCTAGAGATGTGGAAAATTGCAGAAAGAAAGGAGACTGTTATACTTTCCATGTTTAAGTGCCCACCTTTGATAGCAAACATATCAAACATCTGTTCAATAACCTTTCTTCAAAGAATCTTTCCTAAAGAAGACCTAATGTCCAGGGTCATGCAGAACAAGGAGAATGAGAAATTCCTTCTACTACAGCACAAAAAAAAAAAAAAAAAAAAGAGAGAGAGAGAGAAGAACCTCAATGGGAAACCAGACATATTTTAACAATCTCCCACACCAGACATATGTATTTTCATCTCTGCCCTTCACAATCCAAATGGCTTCTCTCTAAGTAATGCAACAGGTATCTTAGTCCAGCATAAGTGGGCTACACAGCTGCACACTTATAATCCTTTTGTGCCTTCCAAGTTCCCTTTAAAGAGTGGAAGAACAGGTGCCACTGATGCCAAGGGTAGCGATGCCTTGCCCTATCTTAAGGTGGCGCTTGGTTAATTTACAGCTGAGATGATATGGCAGTTATTTGGGGCAGCCAGAGAGAGGCAGGTAACAATTTTGCTCTAGGTGTCTGTGACCTTTGAGAAATCTATCTGAAGGTGGTTTCTGAGAGTGGAGACTGTTAGCACAGATTGTCCTGTTGCTGTCCTATAACACCTATAGAAGGAAATATATGGTGATGGTAGTGAATCCAAAGCAAAAGATCTTTATTTGTAAAATACCTGAAGTTTTTAGACAAACTCTTTTGAAAACATACGTTGTGCCAGCAGAGGTTAGACGATGATTGTTAGAACTTCTGTCTTTGTGATTTTTCACCCATAAGAAGACCCTGAAAAGCGTGTTTGGCTTAATTCAAAGCATCAGCATTCATCAGTGTGACAAGTCAGAGAAATTATGTTTCTAATTTTTTTCATTTTAGCTCAAATTATTACAAATGCACATTTCCCCATAGTTATGTGGTATGGCTTTTAGGTGAGAATGGTGCTTCTCATTTTCAGTTCCTGGCGATTGCATTAAAATGGTTTTGTGGGTTACACAGGGAACCCCAAATTTCTAAATATCATCTAGAAGTTTCAAATTCCTCAACACCCAATCTAGGTGACAGTTCATCTCCAAAAAGCTGCACTTTAAATAAAGCTGCCTGGCTTTTGGTGCCTCTTGTACAGCTCATAACAACTGATTTGATATGAAGAATGGAAAACCCATAGCTAACTTGAGCATCTTAAAAAAAAAGTAATACCAATTGAAAAAAGGGTGTGTTTTTCCTTAACCTCTTGCTAAAAAAAATAAATCCAAATGTTCAAGGGCAGTATATTAACTGTGTAAAGTAAGTAATACATGGCCTTTAATTGTCTGAAGAAATTATTTTATATTAAGGAGTTAGCATATATAGCTGATGGCATTTTATAAGAAAGAAAACAAGTGATGCCCTGTCTGACTAATTTTATTCATTAATGAATTCCTGTCATGCTCTTGTAGGTTGGTATATTTGGAATTTATATGGGTTATGCACAGAGAAAATCCAAGGAAACCAGCCATAATGTCAATATGACCTTGACTTGCACTAGTAAAATGGTAGTAAAAATGATTGAAAGGAAGGGTGAAAAGTAGGACTATGGAAACTATGTCCAAGTTATTTACTGCTACATACACTGTAAATATCTCCACAATTCATTTACCTGTAAATTGAGGTGTATTTTTCAGTTCTATACAATGTAACCACTCCAAGGAAATCACAAGGAAAGGGGGAAGGCAATGAGAATGTGGAAGGTAGGTGTCTTGCCTGAGCTGTAGGAGACTGCTTTTGTTGTGGATAACTTCACACCAGTCATGAGCTGGGCTATATCAGCTTGCAAGGCAATGGTGCTTGCCATTCTCAAATCTGAAATATATTGCTGCTCTCAAGTGGGTAAACAAAAAACCCCAAGGAATTCACAACTGATAATCAGTTCAAGAAAAGTGTGACCTTGACTTGTTGGGTTGAGGTTGTACATGTGTGCACAAGCGTTATTCATTCTTCTCTTTCTTCCAGAGACAGTGCCATGATGAGAACACTGAAGATTATGAGGGCCTTGGGGATACAGTGGGAATATGACCTATATTAGTGCAACTAAAGTAAATGTTTTAGCTTTATGATCACTCTGTGCTGGTGTCACACCCTCTAACTGTCTAGGAATTACTAGAAGAGATTTGCAGGCTTTATCAGAAACCTGTCTTGTGAAAAAGAAGAATTCTAAGTTGGTTTTTTTTGGGGTATTTTTTTTTTGTTAGTTTTTGGTTTTTTTTTTGTTTTGTTTTGTTTTTTTTTTTTTTTTTTTTTTTCCCAGTGTACTGTTTCCCAGTGCAGAGTATTCATCAAGTGCAGAGTTTCTGTAGCCAGAGAAATCACAAGCTTTAGCTTTTATGCTATCACTATCCCACTCACCCAGTAATAATGGAGCACAATTAGGAACATTTCTCAGACTATCATCTCTCTGATATGACCAGCAAGTCTGCAGGTGAAAAACCCCTCCATATTCTTATCCTTTCACATGCTGAGACAGTAGCAACTGCTGGTTTGAAACACAAATTAATGTCACAATATGCCTGTATGTAAAATAAGTGGATCTGCTCAAGAATTTTATATTCCCCGTTTTCAGTATCAGCAGTATTTTGCAAACTGCAGCAGGTTTCAGAGTGGATGAAACTTTCCTGAGTCTCTTGGTTATAAGATAACCAAGCAAATAATATCTTTGCCATATCTTAAACACATTTACTTGATTAGTTTTGTCACTGTGTCTTAGGAATGGTAACCTGAAGGCTTTTAAACGGTTTTTGTAAAGATTTAACCCTCTGAATACTTTGTCTTTGATTGCAGTCTCATGGGATCTGAGCTCATCAGTTTTATATTACAGCCCTCATTTTCATAGACTGACTGTTCTGAGCTTTTGAAGTATGCACATGCTGAGTTTTTGAAATATGCAGACTCCTGAGCAGTAAAAATCTCAGATGTAGGCTGCATTTTCAGGTGATGACTTCTTCTAAACAGGGACAGGAAATTACGTAAAAATTTATATTCCACTGAGTTTTTAATGTAACTTTACGCAACATTACAAGAAATTTGATAATATTGCTGGAAAGCCTTAACAAGTTAATATCAACAGTCTAATAAGAATGGTAAGTAGGTTAAAAAATCTGACAACTGTGGTGAGCTAGATTTTATTTTTCTCAGTGCCAGTTAGGAAATAAGAAAGTCAAGGTAATGTGTCTTACAAAACAGTACGTGAAAGCAGCATTGTGCTTGCTGCAGATTGTAGTTCATACTATGCTCTTATTTAAATTGTTACATGCATGGTTCATCCTTTTCAATATTTTCTCTTTAATGTACCTGGCTGTATATAGGAATTTCCTCCATGTAGTTATATCCAGGCCTCTAGCACATGCAGAGGAAAAGGATAATATTTAGAAGGTCATTCCCATAACTATTTCAGGCAGCCAGCCCATTTGCTGGAGG
Organism: Muscicapa striata striata; assembly: GCA_030060385.1. Classification (NCBI taxonomy): domain Eukaryota; kingdom Metazoa; phylum Chordata; class Aves; order Passeriformes; family Muscicapidae; genus Muscicapa; species Muscicapa striata. The sequence goes on from JAREIS010000031.1 coordinate 5,819,054, forward strand.
TCTGGGGAGCTTAGAATTGCTGGAGCTGTTGTAACCTAAGTGGAAACCTAGCAATGCAAAGTCAAATTAAAATTACCACTAAAAATCCCCAAAAAACCCCAAAACAAAAAGCACAACAAAATTAAAACCAAACCAACAAAAAACAAGGCAAGAGAGAGAGCAAATATGTTGTCACCTTATTCCCTGTTTGCAATGGTTTCAGCTCTCTCAATGTCTCAGTGTTCAACATGTCCACTACAGAGTACAAGATGTGCCCAAAGCACACTGAGCAATCTGTACAGATGTTCTGCATTTACTTTTGAACAGCTGTGGGCTACTGTGTGTGACGGCCAATGCACTCAAGAATCAGGCTGTGTTCTGCAGTGCAACTGAACTTAAAAACACGGGGGTTTTAGGCTGAAAAAGCAGCTTTGATTCCTTGAATTTTTTATTTTAGGCTGGTCTAGTGAAGGAATTAATGCAATCTTTTTCAACAGTATTGTAATCATGATCATGATCTTGTCCATGGAATTTTATGAAGCAGAATCACTCCTAAAGCTTCATGATGACAGACTTCATGTAAACCTGTCAGCCTTGGGGATTAGTGGGTTCATCCTGAGCAATGTGACAGAGATGAGGTGTAAAACCTAGTGACTGGCTTATTAAGGTGCTTAAAGACTTTGTGGAGCTTTGCATGTTTGGAAGTGGTAAACCCAATATTGTGACCTATAACATAAACAATTATTTGCCAACTACTTTAATTTCTCTGGTAGTAGTTGTTCCCCACTCTCTGTCCTGACTGGTTCTGTATTGTTGCTAGGTACTCTTAAGTGCTGCTTATGTTCCACCTCAGTGGGAACTTGGGATGTGATAACTGCAGAACGTTGGAGGTGGCTAATAAAACCATTGTTCTAAAATAAGCCCTGTTTTTTCTAGCTTATTATTTTTTCAGGAATTCTTCCTTTGGGATAAAAATCTCTTGAGTCAGAAAGGGATAAGGACAAGATGAGGGTTTAGATACTAAATGAGTGTGTTCAAGGGATATTACCTACCAAAGAAGTAACTCCCTCCCTTATTCATGATTTATCAGGATGTCATGCTTGTCTTTTTTGTTTAGCTGGACTGAGGTGCACAAACGCAAAAAAAGGAGATTTAGGATCCAACATGGACAAGTGTCCCTGACATTAATAATGTGAAATAATAAAATTAATACCTTATAAAAATGTATTTTTAAAATTATTGCAGAATCTTCAGAAATTTTATTTTACATGAGTTTAATCCTTAAAGATAGGTAGCATCGAGCACTGAGAAAATCATAAATATGAATTAAAATGCTTTATGTGTTTCTACAATTTCTGTATACAAACTAGTATCTTGATGTTATTGGCCCTACCAAAATGCTGAAGATCTCTTGAACTTGTTGTTATGAAGAACCATGGCCAAGTTAAGAGGAATAAGAAGCAGCCAGCTAGATATTAAAGAACCCCCAGATATTAAAAAATGAAGGCTGTTCTTCTCTCTGTAGATAAGAGGAAGCCAGACAGCTGCTGGAAAGAGAAAGCACTTAAAAGGACAAAAAAAATCAAATAGAAAGGTAATTTCTATAACAGTTGCAAAAAAATGAGATGAAAATATGTAAGTTTATATTTTAAAAAATTATAAAAATTGCTTGAACAAAACCACACACCAAATTCCTGTCATTTGAAAAGTGAAATTATATTTTTGTAGCACTGAAAATGAAGGGCTGCTCATCTTGGGAGAGTTTGCCACTTTGATTTTTGTATGTCTTGGATGCTGAGAAGTCAAATTATGGACCTTGGGCCACTCAGCAATACTTGTGGTAGCCAGCTAAAATATGCTTACAAAACACTTTTGCGTAGAGCAGCCACTGCCAAAAACTGGTTTGAGTGGGGTCCCACTGGTCACAAGGTGTGTGTGTATCTTAATCTTGTATTAAAGTTCTTTGCCAGTATCTGTGCTTGTGTAAGTGGAGGAAGGCACAGCTGTCCTCATTCATAAACATGGCTGAGACTCCCTGGCATTTCTTTATAAAGTGTAGACAGGTTGGTTTTGATTGTGAAAGACTCAAGGACTTTGCAGAAAGACTGAACAATAAGCCAGTAAAACATTGTAGAGCATTTGCTGGCAATCCCAAGGGAATCCTGGAGGGCTTAGACAGAGAGGCAGGAGACAGACACAAGTCAATGGGAAAGACTCTGACCTGAAAAGACCAACATAGCAGGTGCTATGTATGGATGCACACTAGTGCTGAAAACTATTTTAATAATAATGATGACCATAAAGCCCAATAGAGCCCTATTACAGCACAGAAAAAAGTAATTATAAAGATCCTGCAGCAGAATATTGATTCATTTATTTGATGTACAATTTGGGCTTTTTCTTTGAGAAGTGTTTTATATGGATGTATTTTAAAATAGTTATGTTTGTGCTTTTGCCCACTGTAGGATTTATAAATTACATAGCTTTCTGTAAAAATTAAAATCCAGTATTACAAAGAACAAGGATTTAATATGAGAATGGAGGACAAAAATGTGCAAAAACATCAAAAAAATGATGTTTGATGAGAATGCCAGATAGAGAGTAGGGTCATTACATAACCTTGGCCCTGACCAGTCTGCATGATCTCTATGCCCATTGCTGCTCCCCCTGGCCCAGTTCTGTTAACTGAAAAACACATTTTTGAATTTGGGATAAAATATTTCTTCTAAGTGCCTATCTTTTTCCCCTCAGGGTCATTTGCGGAGATGCTTCTTGGTAGCTGTCAATATACGTTCTTTCTTTCCTTATGGTTGAAGTCTAGAAATTAACTTTGAAGTCCCTGGAATAGAGTCTGCAGATCATTATCTGTGTAAGTCCCATTTAGTTTAATTGAGCTCCATTTAAACTTAAATGTGTTGTCTTGAAAACCATTTTCTGGAACAGTCCTCGGAGTGTCTTGGCAAGAATTCCATCGTTGAAAAAAAAAAATCAGTTCAGTGTTCCTAAACCTCTACCTGTGGAAAGTTAACATGATCTTTAATAACTTTCCAGGGCCTTTCCCCTCCTACTTTAAAAAAATTTTTAAGGAGCTCGTTTTGTGAAGAGCATCTCAGCACACATAATGAGTATGAGTAATACTCTCGTTTGTTTGCCTCGAACTGGAACAGAGTTAAAACACAGTCTGCTTCAAGGAGCCAGCTGGTTTTGCATTCTCTTTAAACAAAGAGAGAGAATAAAGGTTGTTCTGCCTAGGAGCTGTGTGCACTGTAGCCTTCACTGTGTGTATGGTTTGAGCATACCTGAGCTCACACTGACCTAAGCAAGCCCTGGTTCTGCCAGAATGACAGGGACTGTTGGCTGCAGATTCTAGGAGGGGTGGTGGCTAATTCTGTGTTAATAATGTTAATACTGAGTTAATAGTGTGCTGGCCCCTATGACAGTGACCACACCTCACTAAGCTCTGGAGTGATGCACAAAGTCTAGATCCTGGGAAAGATACCATCATACATGAGAGCTAGGAAGAATGGTTAACTCATTAGCTTTTGAACAGAAGGGAAAAAAGGAAACAGACTGTCCTCACTGATATTGCATGTAAATTTTATTTTCTAGTGACTAAGTAAATAAATACTCTTCTACCTTGCTAGTGGTGTGGTGCAATCTTTTGTGATGTAAGGTTTCAGCCAGAGGGGACAGGAAATTAATCAATTCTAGCATGTGAGTGTCAGTAATTGTTTCTCTTAATATGAATTTGAAATGAAATATACTGCAAAAAAATCTTTCAGTTCTGGGAAAGATCAATCCAATCCCAAGGCCTCTTTCCTTGTTAATAAGTTGCTTCCTTGAAAATAAAAACTCAGTGATTCTTAAAAAATCCAGAGGCTTGTGTTTTAATAACGTTGATGCTGCTGCAGGCAAGGTGATTGCCTCCATTAGCTCCTCTTTATGTCAGAGGAGGATCTGGTATCAAAACACCAGAGGACTCCTAAGCTGTCTCACCAATGCCTTAAAACCTGAAAGCCCTTATTGTGTTCAAAGTAGGAAAATCACCAAAGTGGGAAACTTCCCCTTCACTAGTGTCTCTGATGAACTGGAAAAATCAAAATCAGTTGTAAGTGAGAAATATTGCCTAGTTTTCTTATCGAGTGTTTTAAACCCTACATATTTGGTTCAGGTTTCATATATTCTCCCTAGTAGCCATCAAGAATGAACTGGGAGACTGCTAAACTGTGATCACACAACTTTATGTAGTAATCTGATGTTTTTATGTGGTGTCAAAGATGTTTATCAAATAGATGTCTAGCCTTTCTGAAGCAGAGCCAACCTTTTCAAACCAGATGTGCTACTAGTACTAACCATAATTATTAAATAGGAGTTGTATTGCCTTAATGTCTAATAATGTCTAAAATAAAAATTGTCAGAAAAACTACTGCCAACAAAAAAATCTCATCTAGCTAAATAGTCCTTAAAGCTGCACCTACAATACAGAAAGTAGTACCCCCAGCTGATCCACATTAAGGGGAGCAAAAAAGTGGACAGCTGCTTTTTTGCTAATTTGCTCTAGCCTATTTAAGCTAACACAATGGAAAAGATCATTCAGGCAACTTCAGAGCATGTCATCTGCTCTACCTGTTTTAAAGTAACTTGAGAGAAAACCGTACCAGAGAGGTAGAAGAGAATTGAAATGAGCATGAAATACAGCATGTGTTGCTCACTGCTCCAGATGTTTGTCTAAGAACTGACATGTAGGAAAATTACTAAAGCTGGACAAGAATAAAAATTCTTCCTTTGCAAAGAATATGTTTCAGAGCAGCTCCAGTTCAATGACCTGGTGAATTTAGAGGGAAATTCTAGATAGCTCTGAGGTTCTTGTTGGATCTGCCTGGATTTTGAGGAACTAGATAACTGGAGTTTCCCAGCCCTGTAGCTCTGGGAGCTGTTCATGTGGCAGGAGAATGCAGGGGCTGAAGATCCCATACACTTACAGCACTCTGTGTGATGAAATTGACTCCCAAAATTGTTTGCTATTTAACATTGCTGGCTATAACAGATTGTAAGTATTTGGTTCCAGAAGTGCAGTGAGAGATTAGGATGATGAGGATATATCTCTGTGTTCTGTTTTCTTTGCCTCACTTCTCTTCCCTTTCTACAGACTTTATTACCTTGTGAAGGCAGTGTCTTTCTTTTTTGGCTCTTCTGGTTCTCTTCTAGTTTCTTAGAGTCATGAGCTGCCTTTTGTTTTTCTTGGACTCTCCTCTAGCTGATGGATGTTGGTAATAGGGGTTATAAGTGGCTGGAGAAAGTGTCAAGAGTCAGGGATGGGGAGGAGAAAGGTGGCTGTGGTAGTGAAGAAAACAACTGCTTTCTAGTGGTTCTCCATTCTGGTGGAGAATCCCTTCTCCTCTGGGAGAGAGACATCTTGCCACTAAATTACATGTGAAACTGTTTAACTAAACTGTGAATTTTTTTTTTTTTTTTTTAATAGAAATTTCCTTAGGGAGGATATACTTTGTCCCCACTTTTTTGTGAAACAAAAATACAAACCAGCCAAGTTCCTTTCATTCAAAGATGATCCAAAGTTCTTAAGCATTAAGCATCATACTTACAATTGGTTTTCATTCCTTGCCTCAATTTTATGTGGGAATGAGTGAATACTGTGCCAAATATATTTAGTTTTCAAATAACCCAATAGAGTAGAGCCATGCTTAGGACATGCTTAAAGAGGGTATGTCATCCAAACTGAGCGTGTGTGTTAGTAGAGATGACAAACTGTTACTCAGGACTTCAGACAGAGTTATTGATGCCAGGATGAGCAGGTGTATTGATGAGGAAAGTTCCCTCTCAATAAATATGTGAATGTGTGTGTGTAGTTGAACAAGATGAGCAGGGACAATCTCTGAGCTGATGGATGGTTGATTTTTACAGGATGCAGTTCCAACTCAAGCATAACATTTCCTTTTGTCTAGAATGAGGAGGGCTTGCATGCTCTGACCTTTACCTGATCTGACTTTATGACTGTGCATCTCCCACTGGTGTTAGTGGGAAGAAACACTGTTAATGGTCTCTGTCAGTGTGTTTGCACTGGAGAGACAGCCAAGATAGCTGTAATTAAGGGTAGCCACAGCAGTCTAGCTGTGGTCATAAAGAAACCCCATGCCTTTGTGGGAGTAGTGCTTCCACCATACCATCTTGCTGCTTTAGAAAAAGCTGTAAGGCTTTGCTCCAGCAATGCTTCCTACCCCATGATCCAGATATGCTCCTTAGGATATAGACTGTGGTCCATGAAATTACTGGAATTGCTTTATTTTCTTCAAATAAAATTTCTTTTTTTTTTTTTTTCTTTTTTAAAGAATTGATAAAAAATAAAAAGCAATGAATGAACACTCATGTTTTGCTCTATTTTTTGCTTTAGTTATAAAGGAACAATTGCAACAATGCAGTGAGTTATGGTGGCACAAAATGGGCAGTGATTTCTCAGGTTAAAGGAGGCTGAGAAACTGTTCAACTCCATGCTGTTCTGTTGCAAATGGCTTGTATCATATATCCCCCCCGAAGGAAAATGCATTTTGAAGCCTAGCTGTGAGAGAGGAATGATTGCATAGTGGAAAATATCTCTTTGCACAGTTTATAACAGGGAAAGGCACTTTTTAGTGAACTTTTCAGAGGTTCTATTTTTGTGTTAAAGACCATACAAATATAAATGCAGAGTGGCAGGTTAGAGCAGGAACAGCAGCACTTTGTGAGCCATTTCTGGCTGTCCTTAGTTCTCTTATCACTCTCCACTGAGCTGTCACCTCCTTCGGCATTGAGCTATCATTTCGGGAATCTCTGTTTGGTGGAAAGTAGCCATTCCTTTGAAGGAGAGTAAGATTTGTGCCAGTAGTTCAGAAAGGACCACGGAAAATTGCTGCCTGCCACAATCTAATTTGCTTCCAGGGCTTTTCCCCCTAGTTATTTTTTAATGGGGTGTGTGATTAGTGGGGAAACAAAGTTGACTTACATTTACAGATTGTATCATCTCTGCTGAATACCAGGAATCCCCAAGGTTCTTGCATTGCTCTCAGTAAAACTGCAGGCTTTTCTGAATGGCTCGCATTTCTCCTGCCATTAATTATCTTCTAGCTTTTTCTGCTTGTCTGTTTCCTCTTGCCCATCTAGTAAACAAAACTATTCACCTCCCTCAGGTGTTTTTCTGATTTTTCGCTGTGATTAGTCATCTGTGTCAAGAGAAAACCGAAGCAGATTTACAGTACTGCAAGTGCAAAGGTTGCTCATGTGAAAAAGAAAGATCTAGCTTCCAGGTTCATTGATAGAATTATGGAATTTTGCCTGTTGAGTCGATTACTTGCAAAGCTTTTTTCTGTATTGCTCTCTCTTCACACCTTCTCTCTTGGCAGTAACCTGAATATGTCTTCTAGTGCTGTATCATGTGGGCTATTGCTGCTAATTGCAAAATATGTCACACAATAAATCCAGAACACAGTGATATTTGGGCACACTTGTGCAGATCCTGAAAAAGTGTAAGCAGTCTAAGCAGCTTAGTACTTTTAATTCTAAAACAGTAAATGGAATTTCTGTTTGTTGTTTATACATTACAAAATTTTAAAGCCAGAGAACTTTTCCTCTAAATATAATCAACTCTTTTGATACCAAAGTATAATATTTTCTGTGTGGAGTAGGCTATTTCGTCATTCTCTGTAATATCCTGATACTGTTTGTGACAAGTAGCAGAAAGGTAGAGTAGAAAAGAAGGAATATGACTTCTTTTAGAGTAAGATTTTAAAGAAACTTTATGGTGGCCTGCACAAAAACCATCTTGGCCTGTACTTGGGGCTTCCAGGTATTATAATAACAGCAGTTTTTAAGGATAGTATGATTTATTTTTTTATTCCTAAAATTCAAATTTATGAAAACATTCCCCTTCATCCCCATCCATGCCATTAGTAATACATCCAGTCTGGAGTTATTGGTCTTATATTATTGTCTGCATCTTTAGGTAGAGGTTATGAGGAAGTGAGAGTACAGAAATGGTGGTAGGCTTAGTGACTTCTGCTTATATGTATCACACAACTAAGCTGCTCTCCATATCCATAAAGCTGGATAAGTAAGCTTAGTCCAAATCAGAGTATTGAGCACCTAATAACTGCCATGTATCCTTTATGAATTTAAAATTAGGTTAATGCAACTCATGTGTTATACACCTGGCAAACAGTCCCTGCCCTTACTGTGTTTAGGCTTTCCATTCTCTCCCTGATGTACCAGGAGCAGGAGGAAGCTGTTAGAAAGGTCCTGCACAGCCTGATGGCAGTATGGAGGATCTGCGCCTTGTAAAACCACACATATGGGTTTTTTTCTCTTCTCTTTTGCCTTCTCTTTTTTCCCCTGCATATTATTTGAGATTCCATGGGTTTCCTCTGCACAGTCTTGTTAGTAAAAAGTCTGGAATGGGAGGTCTTGAGGAAGCATTTTTTCAAGGCAATGACAAAGTTATGGGTGACCAGCAATACTGTGTTCACAACCTTAGCTGGAGGGGTAGACATGACCATGGATGGATGATGGGAAGGATGAGTGACAGGAAGAGATTCTGCAGGGCACAAGACCTCAGCAGAGCATCTACCTCTTTGTATAAGCTTTGTAAAGCTTCATTTTCCACCTTTTAAGCTCTTCACTGCTATTGCATGCTTGAAGACAGCTGGCCAATCCATGTAAACTTGCTTGTGGGCTATCCTCGGAAAGCACTGTTGTTTTTGTAAAATAAATACAATTTATTACTATCTGAATCGCTTTTTAGTTCATATGTAAAATTTTTAGTGTACTGTGCAAGCTATTCTATAATTTCATAATCAATTAAAGTTGTCAGATTTCATGTCCTAAACGGAGAAACCTATACTGCATCATTTCAGCATAATCAATCCCATAATATTTTGTGCCAAAGTTCCTCTTACCCTACTTTAACTGTATTCCTGTGCCTTCTGATGTGCAGGATGGGATGTCAGTTTGGAATAAGGAGATAGCACGAAATATATGGGAATTGGAGGAGGTGATGGATCCAGGGGCATGACAGCATCCTATTTCTGTACCTTCTGAAAAAAGATGTAAGCAATCCAACCCCAAAGTCCTCAGCTTGGAAAAATTGGATTGCCCTTTTGATGCTAAGGGGAGGCACCACCAAATGCTGAAGGAAATACGAAGTCCACAGCAGGTGCTGGAGTGGTACCTAATGCCCTCTTACTGAGGTTGGTGAATTATGGGATGGCAACTGAGATTTCCTGCAGGATAGTTCTACTTATGGCTGCAGCTGGCAGTGTCATAGTGCCAAAGATAATAGAAGATTTAATCCAGAGGATATTTTGGTATAATGGTTGCAAAAGTAGCCCTGAGTAAATTGATATGGAAAAAAAGGTTCTAACCATTATGGTGTAAAGTCTGGAGCATGTCTCAAGGAGAGGCTTTGAGGAAGGGGAAAGAGGATGTCAGTGGTCCTGAGAGGAGTGTTGCTGCTGTTTAATGGATACCAGTGGGTATAACAACCTGGCTTGCAAGGGACAGAGCTCTGAGGTGGGGGCTCAAGTCCCAAGCTGTCTTTTTAGTTGGTTGGTTTTTTTTTTTTTTTTTTTTTTTTTTTTTTTTAATTTTATTCTGACCCCTTCCCAGTCAGGATAAAAAAATAATGATCAGTACTTTCTAATTTTTAACAAGGCAAGAATTGTGCAGGAGCCTACATCCAATGGTGTAACACCAGAATGCCAAGCCGCCTCAATCAGCCCATTTTACTCTCTGACCCTGAATCATGATGGTTGATTCTGTTTAGTAAATGTTGGAACAAAAGCACTTCCTTTCTGTCTGCTTACCCAGCTTTCCTAACTGGCAGGAAGAACAGATATAACTGGCCAAAAATGTGGCTTGTGTATGACATTGTGATAAAATGTGACATTCTGGAACTGCCCTTCAGATCATGTAGAAATGCAATACGATCTGATTCTGGCCACTCTGGAGACTCAAGTAAATATTCCTATACTTAAGATGGGTGTTAACTGCATCTGTAAAAATTCAGGAGGAAAAACACTGCAGTTTTGGCCATAATTTCATATGATTTTGACTTTTTGAAATACTTATTTTTCAGTTGTAGAGCTAAAACACACCTCTATTCTTTGTCTCTTCTCAGAAAACTTGAAGTCCCAATCATTTAAATCAACTTGGTGTAAGTCTGGGAGACTTAGTGGCCTACAGTATAGCCTTCAAATGCTGTATTTCAGATAAAGAAGAAGACTTCTACCAACTCACTAAAAGTCAGTACTTAACAATAGCTCTTTTTCGGAACCCCAATGAAAGATGCCTACTGTGTCTAAAATATGGGCTATTTTAGCTCTAAATTGCCACTTGCCTCCTACTCAGTATTGCGACACTTGGGGCTATTTCTGCTTCATCCTTGAAAGCTTTCCCAGTACATATTATCAAGCCGAAACTCATAAGCAAAGTCCTGTCCTTGCATGACTTTTCCTCTCATTTAAATAAATTTTTAAAAAGCCAAGAAAAAAGACCCCATGAAATTTCTTCCTCTTTTCTGATGAAGATCTACGTAGCTAGCTCCTGCATGAGTCATCAAATTTCTCAGCTGATAACTTATCTATTAGATTTGTCTGTTCCCACCTTTTTTATGCATGAAGTATAAGTGATCTATGTGGGAAGATTAAGCCTTTTCTTTTCACTTTACACCATTTCATAGTATAAGCCAGGTCATCTTAATACCAGTTACTTTATAAAGTCAAACTGCTTTAATGCATGTACTTCTGTCAGCATTATGGTAAATCAGTTTGTTGTTCAGGCAGTGTGCCATATAATGTATTTTTAAAAGTTTCTACAGTTCTACAGATCTACAGATTTTTATCATGCGGTTTAAAACTTGATTTTCCTTTCATCTCTTAGTGACTTTCCAGGCAGAATTTCCAGAGCTCTAGTTATGTCAACTCTTTAGGTCTGGTGCCTCAAGCCAAAAAAAATCTTAATGTTTCCCATACAAGAACAGAGATGGGAGGGTTGTACACATCAGAGCAAAATCCCATTTTATTTGTTGTCTAGCATGCCCATTTGTTTTCAAGGGTTCTTGTACTGACTACTCTGCTATCAGGATTAAAACCCTTACTGTGGCTCTGAATTCTGAGAAGCTTAGACATATCTGAAGAATTTAATTTACAGTCATACGAAGAAACTTAAAAACTAATGTGTTTTTTGGAAGTGCTGTTTAGTTTGCTCTTAGACAGTGCTGCTATTCTACAGCAGAAAACAGAGGAAGGCTGTCTCAGTTTAACAGAACAGAAAAACGTCTTCCCAGGCACTAACAACTTAAAACCCCTTAATATTAGAACTTGAAGAAAATGTTTTGAAATATCTATATTGCTATTTTTCATGCTGCCCTCTCAAAATATGACTTAAACAGTCTTGTGAACATTAATATGCAAAGTCTCAGCGTGACTCAGCTGGGGAGAGATGAAGAAGAGTGAACAGTCCTTACCTTGCCCTTACAGAATTAAAGACATCTTCTTAGATTTAGATAAAAATAGATACCATTAGGTAATGTTTGGGAATTTCTTTTTTTCAGATTGGACTTTCAGTAGAGTGTAAGAAAGATAGGGAGCCACGTCTCACTGAAAATCAGTGTGAAATGACACCACCATTCTTTTTAGCATCTTCTGAAAAGCCCAGCATGAAATCTTTCCCCTTCCCTCTTGTCATTGCTTCATTCAGAAAGTCCAAATAATTACTGCTTTCCTTCTACTACACTCTTCTACTTCTTTTGTAGAGACTGAGTTGTACAGTCATGGAAGTGCTACATTTTTGTGAGTTGTGTTCTCTGTATGTGTGTATGTGGAAAGGATGGAAAATCATCTGGAAGGATGCATAACTCGTTTTCGTAACTTGTTTGTATAACAGTGGTTGCATTTCCCTTTTTCAAAATTCTTTGCTTGGGCTGCTCTTTCTTACTGTGTGTTTATCACCAAATTAAATTTTATACGGACTACTTATATCTAAAATAAAGGTTCTGAAGGAATATGGAAAAGTTTAACATAATTTATGTCTTGATGCTTAAATAACACAACTGAGGAAACCACCCAGGAAGCATCTGTATTTGACTGAGAGGCTAGGTTTTCTTCCTGCTCCCATCTTTCATTTAAAGGAGAAATGGCCTCCATAAAGCAGACTACAAGAGCCAATATTCCCTGTAGTAGAGACAGAAAACTTTATATATTTTGATAATTCAAGTTTCTTAGCTGACTGCTAATTTCCTCTTCCACATACCATCTAAGAATGGAAAGAAAATGAAATTAATGAAATCCCTCCCTTATTTGAAGGCCATTGCAAAGCTCCCATAGTGTTTATCTGGGTTAAGACGTTTCTGAAAGTATTTTTAATAATTTACTCTGTGATGTTTTCAATCAAGAGAATGTAACAGTCCTTATAAATTTGATCCCAGAGATGCAAGTGTTCATGATCAAACCCTACCAGAAGCAGAGTTTGAGAGGGCTTTTTAACCCACATTTATTCTGCTTTTCAGCCTGTTGTGAGCAACAGCTGTAAAAATAGTAATTTGTCTCTTAAAAAATATGAGTTCAGTTGTAATAGTGATTTGACTGCTAAAAATATGCTCAAAGGTGTGGGACCCACTGCTGTACTCACCTACTCTTACTGGGCACTGGAGTCTGGTTTCCTCTGACACAAGTTGATGGCATTAAGACCAATCATGTGGCATGACTTGAGGTTCAGTAGAGCAGTCTTCATTAACAGGGCAACTGCCTTGTTCTTTGCAGATCCTTCTGCTATAGACTAGTGGGGATTTGGAGGGAAGGTCTGAATAATGCTTAGACACAAGGTGATGTCCTGGTCCTGCAAAGATGTTTGACAAATAAAGAGAGTTGCTGTTTGGAGATCAGGCTTAAAGGAATGAATCCTGTTATAGCCTAAAAAAATCCAGCCAGTGCCTGTAGTTGTTATTTCCTAAGGGCCCTGGCAATTCTTGCCCTCTAACAGTATTCAAATTAACAAAAAATGAACACAGCTAGTGAAAAAATTCTAGTGTGGGTGGAAACTATTGTATACCTTTTGGAGTAATATTGAAAGTTTTCCTTAATTAACAGAAGAATAAAATGAGAACTCTGTTGGTTTCAGGGACCTACTAATTGATTTTCTGGAAAACAAAATATGCTTTCTGCTTCAAACAATTGAATCCTCACTAAAGAGACAAGAAGAGGCTTGTTGCAGAGAACTGGAATTACAGGACACGTGCTTTGCTGTGCTCCTAGTTGTGACTAAAGTCAAATCAGAAAAAGGGAGCTGATTCTACTTATACAGCTCTTCTTAAAGAATTGAGTGGACCAAAAGTCTGCATAAATTTCATATGCTGCTCTTCCTGGCCAGGAGAGTAAGGGATGGACATCAGGGAGTTCAGTCAGTAACTCCTTTGGGATAGTAAAACTCATTAAGCTTTTTTAAAATTAAGCTCTTTTTAAAGAGAAGGGGAGTTCCAGGCATGAGAGTTTCTGACAGTCTCATTTGTGTTTGTCACTTCAAGAACACTTCATGTTGAACTTTCAATAGTAGCTAATTCAGTGCTGAATCAGTCACTAAAGCCTTTGATGTAGTTGTGCCTTTGGAAAAGAAGAATCAGAGGAGAGAAGAATCCTGAAAAATGAAATAAAGGAGGAGGGAATTCTCAGTGTTTAGGCCCTGACAAAACAAAAATTTCACTGTGTATTTCACAGTTTGAAATGAAGCAGATTAAAAGGTCTCATTTTCTTGAAAGCTCCTTACAGTGAGTCTTAAGTATGTGCTTAAGACTTACTGTTCTCACTGGAAATGAAGCATCAGAAATGTAAAAAAATCTACTTGCAGAGAAGTGTTCTAATTTGTCACTTTCTGCATCCCCACAGCTCCATTCTTACAATGACATTGACGCGGGAGTCAGTTCTGTCTAGCAGCATCTCGAACTATCTACTTTCATATGGCTGGTTCTGCTTCACTTACTTGGACTTCTCTGAATTCCATCTGAGTTCCAAATTTGTATTTGGCTCTGGCTGCCCAAGTGCATGTCTAGACATGTGAGTGTGCTCTGGTAATGACGCATTCCTTTCCTTGATGATGATGTCATTTTTCCCATCGATCCTAGTTTTGGTGAGGAATTTAGTAATAGCGATCATTCAGCTGAAACATCAATAACATCTGCTCATCTTCTTTTTTCCTAGACTTCTCTTTGAAAGGACCATCTGTTTCAGAGTACTTGCACTCTTCTGAAATTCCCCTTTTCCTTTTGCTTTTTTGTTTCAGTTTTATTCCTGTCTTTCTATCAAGCTCTGTAAAACTCTTTCTTCTTCTGGTTCCAATAACTGTCTCTAAGATTTGGATCTTTCCAACTTGACATGTTCTCATGATTATGTTGTGCCTTAATTTTCTTTGTGTCCTGCCTGTGCTTAGCCCTTCTTACTCTACTTCCAGGAACTCTTGAGATAAGTGACTATAGTGATTTGGTCTAATAGTGACATTTGTGAAGTCACTGTGCTGGCAGATTTGCCTACAGTAAAATATATAAGCTATATATACTGTTGCATTCTGTGAACTAAGTGTTGTTTTGTTTCTTTTTCCCAGCTCCATCTTAAACTAAACACATCTTTGTCTAATCACTACTACTAAATGAATTAATGCCATTCCATATGGCGCAGAGGTTTTTTGGAAAAAAATACAAAAAACAATCTCTTCTTCAGAAATATTTTCAGAACTGCCAAAATGACTGTTGAAATTTGCTAGACATATTCTCCTAACATAACCTTGGCTAAGCCAAGATTTGATGCTTAAAATATTTGAATTTACCAGAAAGTTTGCTTTTCCTTCTTAAGACTGTATGTTAAAAGCTCTTCATTTACCCATGAATCTTTTGCTGGAGAGAAAATAATATATTATGTTTCACATTTCACATTGGTTTTGCTCATCAGAGATAAAATGGTCTTCATACCAAAACAGTATGTTTTGGAAATCAGGAGGGCTCACTCTCAGTGTAGCCTGAAATGTGCTTTATGATCTTTGGCTTGCCACGCATTAGATACAACAATAATTCTCTCTTCAAACACCAATTGCCCAAAGGTTTATTTCGTAAACACTTTTAGATCCTACAGTGGAAAATGCTGCATGAAGTTTACAGTTAATGATGTCCAACATAAATAAAAGATACTTCAAATCTTCATGTTTTTTTCAACTGTTCTTGTGGATAATGTCCTGGTTACACCCCAGTGCAAAATCCTGTCTGGATTTGTTCATTTTAACTGGAATAAATGCCATGAGTTTAGTCACACAGAGGAAGTATTCACAATATTCCTCTTTAGGCAACTCATTCAGATGACTTTTTAAGGAGACTGGTCTCCTTAAGCTCTCTCTGTCAGTGGAGTGGGACATTCTTCCAGATGACAACTGACAGCAGGAGCTTAACAAATGTGTCAGTAGCTGTAACGGTGCTGGTAAAAAAGAGGAGGTAGAAAGGATTTGCACCCACATTCTTTTGGCAGATTTTTTTCTAGATCCAACTAGGTCCTTTTCCATAGCACTGAGCATGTCTGGATTTTCTTCTGGCCAGCATACAATGGCGAGATGATCTTAAGATATAAGAATTTTTTCCTCCAGTTCAAATTGCCTTAAATACTCTGACAGGTTGTGGTACAAAATATTATGCATCCTCTCCAGACAGTGGCCCCTAACTGGAACAAACCAGCACTATGTCGAGATCACCCTACTCTCCGACCTTTCTTCTGGCTAGCTCTAGGTCAGAGATGGAGGGGATTCAACATGGACAAAGCAAAAGACCAAAGGAGGCTCCTTTCCCCAGGATAATCCAAGCATTTATTCCTGAACAAGGTCCAGGGAAAAGAGGGAGAGCATGGAATGGCGGGGATTTTTCAAACCTTGGGTGAGGGGAGGGAAACCGAGCTTCAGGCAATGGGGTTGCACGGGTGGGGTTTGCTAAGGGAGGGCTGAACCAACTTCACAGAACTCCAGGGGAGTATAGAACAAACCATTTATCTTAGTGCAATAGAAACCAAATTAGTGAAATACAGCAGCACTAGATTGCAACTTGGAGAGGTCTGGTGAGCTCCCTTCAGAATAAGCCCGGGAGCAAAACACAAGACATCAAGTTAGAAGGAGCAGAACAACAGAGTAAAGAGGTAAACACCAGAAGTGGACTTTGTGTGGTGTGGGTGTTTGTTTTTTTCTGGTTGTTTGTTTGTTTATTTTTCTAGGAAAAGCAACTGAATTAAGCTGTGATCTTTCCACTGTTGCTAAGCACTGCCCAAGTCACCAACATCCCTGGCTCTTTTCTTTGGTTCTTCAGTGGAGCACTGAAGACTTCAACTCTGAAATACAATGTTGCCCCATATTGGGTGAAATTATTAATGTGGAAAAATTACAAAATGGGGAAGAAGACAGAAAGAAACATTACAGAATTCTTTTTATGTAGTTAAACCAAGGTTTTGTTTCCTGACTGCCAACTCCCCTCTCTCTGGACTCTTGGCTCTGTCTTACCTCTCTTCCCATCTGTCCATATCCTGATTTCCCTTTGGAAATGCCAAGTTCGAGCTCAAGACTAGGCTGAGACTTGAAATTCTTTAACATTTCCAGGCAGCCATGTGAAGTCATATAGATGGGAATAGAATCTCTTTGGGTTAACGTCTACCTACTAGAAAATTAATAATCTCTTTTGTCCTTCGTCTTCCTGATGCCTCTTACGCAGAAGAGGTGCCCTGTTATGCAATGCCAGCAATTGCATGACAATGCAGTGGAGGCTTTATATCAAATAACATGGAGGAAGGAGCATCTGCCAGTAAATAATAACATGATTATAATTATAATGACCAATTCTAAATCCTAAAAATCCTACACCATAGTTCCTGAACTAGAAACATCATAGAGAGTACCCCATTTGGCTAGGTAGGGCATGGTTCCTGCCATGGAGAACTTACAATCAAAGTACGACATGGGAGACAACAAGAGGTTATTGCACATAGATAGAGAAAATACATGCTAAAAACAAAAAGGTGTGTTTCAATGTATTTCTTTCTGCTCTTCCCTTTCAGTCAAGTACAACAGTGCCAGTGGAAGGGTGAAGCAGTTCCATGTTAGGGTCATTACAGTGTTTTTGGGTTCCTTTAGGTACCTGTGTTATTTGTCTTACAAAAAAGGCTACAACAGGAACTCTGCTGTCCTCTATAGCGTAACTTTGCAATCAGTAACTGGAGAAGGGGAAAAAGTGGGTATGGAAAGACAATGAGGTCTAATCGCTTTTGGAAACCCAGACAGTTTTTTAATAGTGGTTTTCTAGCTTCTTGACTCTTCAGTGTTCCAATTTTCAATTGTGGTATATTTAATGCTTATGCTTAAATGATGTCTTTCAGTGAAGTTTTGTCAATATTTTTTAAAGTAGTACTGATTTAATAAAGTTATTAATTGTCAAAAAAAAAAAAAAAAAAGGCATGGGCAAAGGATGGCATAAACAGGAATAATTTCAAAGGGAAAAAAAAGATGTGCCTCCATGGGGCTAATAATAGGCTAATGGATGAACAGATAATGGTGATTTAGACAGGCTCCTCTGAAGGTTCAATCTGTTGTAAGATCCAGCCGTCCATTGCCCAGGGGCCTCTTATAGCTGTTGAGAGTTACTGGGACACAAGAATTCTTCAGCCCATGCCCTACTTACACAGTCTTACTTTGAAGGCTGCCAGGAATCTGTTGGCAAAAACATTCTTTACCACCCAAAAATACCCTTCAAAAAGACTCTTTTTTTTTTAAAGGAGACAACCTCCCCAGCTGCCTTGCATTGCTATTTTGGTTTCTTGGTACCATTTGCTGAACAACTGTGTATGCTGCTATTCCTGTCACCCTGTGAGTGCAGTTTTACCAGGGCCACTGAGAGGCCTGGAGTTCTCTTGGCCAGGCATGGGATGTAGGAGCACCTTCACGGTTCCTTGTTCCCCCTCAGGTTTGTGGCTTTTCCAGGTTGTTTCCTGCTTGGTTTCAACTTTCTGCTCTAGGCAGGAGGCAGCAGACTCACTGCTTTGTGACAGATGGTCCTCTTTGAAATGAGTCCTTAGTAGCTCTGCTGTATTGCAAGCTCTCTAGGATAAGGGAAGGGGCACTGTTTAATACAACAGTGTAGCACCATTTACACTTTTGGATCTTCCTTAAGATCTGTGAACTTTTAGAAAACAAGACAAAGGAGAGAGGCATTAGGGAGAAAGGTGGATGGTGCAAGAAAAAAATCAGAAAATAAGTGAGAGTATTCTTGAACCAGTAGAGTAGGTCTAACCCTCTGTCATTTCTCTCTATAGATAATGAAACAGTGAGTTGGGTCAAAGGGAAGGTAAGGTGGTCTTGCCTAGTATGGATGCAACATTTTGCTACCTGTGGGTAAAAAGGTTTGTTGTAGGAAGTTATTAATATATATATTAAAATATACCTTGATTCAATAATTACATGTTTGCCAATAACTCTGGAGCCATCAGAGCATCCTGTTACAGCAGGAGCATTATTCTTTCTGAGTGTAGTTATGATAATTATTTTCAACAGATATAGTCTAATTCCCCATGCTCAAATGCAGCTATAATTCCCTTTTTTTACTTAGTTCTGGGCAAAAGGGTATTTTCATAATCTGCTATAAAAAGCGTTTGTGAAAAATCAACTGCTTTTTTACACAACAGTTTAGTTTTATGGGCATTCAACATTGAACCTCCTTGGCGTAACCCACTCTTGCCTGCCCACACACAAATACTCCCAGGTTTTTAGTACTTTACACTCTGTGGCATTCCAGTCTCTATGAGAGTTAACTGCTCTCTTTATTACTTCTTCCATTGTCAGCAGAATGATGCTGAAATAAGTCTTAAAGAATCTTCCTTTTTATTGAATGTTAAGAATAACTTACTTCAAATGGCAGGTTGAATAGTCAAGAAATAGAACAAAAAGTTACTAAATATTCCTCCCTGTATAATTTTATTCAAGTCCTTCCATGGCTGAATGTAATAATAGAACTGTTACTGACTTCAACTGGGAAAAGTTTGTACCTGATCTGGAATGTATTGGAAGAATAAACCTGGAAATTGTGATGGATGCACTGGACTCCTAAACCAAACTAGTGGTGGTTTGGTTTGTTCTCCAAAGGAGGTAAAGGCCTGAGCCCTGAATGGGCCAACAATTCCTTTTGTTCCAATCTGTTCTCTCAAAACCCACAAAGAGGCAGAACAGCCCAGTGACCATCAGTGCACATGAGGTTGAAACAACCATGTGATTTACACATGAACAGGGTGTGGGCTTTCCAAGACTCATTTAACAAGGGGCAAAGAAAGTCGTGGGTACAAAGAGGCTCATGCATACCTTTCCCATGGCATGTAATTTGACTATGAGTCAACCACTTTATCCCCATAACTATGACAGCCTAAGGGAGCCACCTGTGAGCTCTCCCAGCTAAGCAACCTGGCTGCATGGCAGTGAGCGTCCCTTGAGCCAGGAAGCCTCTCAAGGAGGCTGCTTGAGACCTAGACACTTCTTTGGGAGGTGACTGCCATCATGCATAGCCTCATCTAAAGCACACCAAGGTTTTGTCTTGGTAACTTTGATCTTTATTTTGGTAAGTTTAGTTCTGCCTTGGTACTTTTGAATCATTCTTGTACTCTTTGTGCTGTGCCATAAAAGAGTGAACCTTGCCATCAAATGTTGGTAAGTTGCAGTTTTATAACGTCACATTTCAATAAATGAATTTCAATTCACTTTTGCTGGTACCTTTGCCACTCGTTCTCTAAGTGGTATGAATTGCCTATTTGCAACAAACTGGCATAATGGAAAGATCTTGAATCAGGATTCACAAGAGAAACACACATTGTTCTTAAAATGTTTTCTTCAGAAAAAAATGAAGTATAGAGTTCAGAGCTTCATTGTTGGCCTTTGTATTTATCTGTAAACAATGGATGTTTTCTGGTATCTCACTTCAAGAGTTCTTTACAGAATTGTTATGGATATATATAATTATGTGTAAATATATAATAATTATATGTAATATGTAATCAATATTATGAAATGTCATCTGAGCTAAATATGGGATACTTTAAAAACCAGTAATCACTCTAGAGAATATACTTTTTATGACTCTACACTTTCAATTTGAGATACCACAGTAACCTGAGCTGTCTAGTTGGAGATGGAAGGACTTGATTCTAATCTTCTTTTGTATGTTTCCATTATAATTTATTTTTTCTTGTACTAATTTTTGTTCAGAACAAACATTAATGGTTTTACAAAATGCTGAAGAACTTTTTATTTTTTGCTTTATGCCTTTCTTTACAATGGTGTTTTCATATGGATAAGAAGGGCAATTATGGAACTGGTTTTTATGTTTTGTAATTTTCTTTTGAAAGTTATTTCACTGGAGATGAGCTCTTTGTAGATCAAAAGAGACTGTAGGGTTTGCATGATGCTTGCACAGCAAGTCACAGACAATATTTTGCCTGTCTTTCAGACCAGAATGTTTTGTCCAACACCACACTATTTTTTTTTTTTAATAAGGCCTTAACCTGAGAGAAATATCACAACTAACCTTCATTTGTTCTTTCTGTTTTCATTCACAGATCCCTTTTCTTGCATTTGCTCTTTGTCCTTGACGCCTGTTAAATCTCTGAAACTAAGGTGAAGGGTGCTTCTTACAGCTGAGCAGCACATCATCTCAACCTTGTCTATCCCTATGACCCTATTTCAATTATTTTTTTTTTTTTTCTGCATTGAAAAATTTTAAACCACTGTCTTTCTGACAGTTTCAAGTTCTGACCTGAAATATGCTGGGGCAGGCCTTGAATTATGATATGGTTTTGCATTACAAATTCGTTGCTTGTGGATGCTTGTCATGTTGTAATGCATCTCTACACAGATGACAGGATTCAACTCTTGCCTGTTTTCATTGGCTTCCAATGGTTGACTGAACAGTGCCTTCTTTTTGTTTTCAGGAAGGGCATGTGAAATGTGCTGAGCAGAAACAAAACACATTACACTGTAATTCACTGGGGTATTATGTGCCCTTCATGCAATTTGCGTGACAGCCACTGCCTTCTCTCTACTGTTGGAATCTTTTCCTGTCTGCCATTCCCTTGTGAATTTCTTATGTTTGTTCATGAAATGCCAAACTTATTTGTCACTGCAAAACATTGTGTATTTCTGTTAACTGGGACATTCTTTTTTTTTTTTCTTCATTCCTTCCAACCTGATCAGGACACAAGTTTGTTCTACAATACAGTCTCCAGTGATAAGTCTCATTCAATTTTAAATGTCTTATATAAAAGGGCTCTGCTTCAGAGACTATTTAATGGTATTTGAAGGCCAGACTGTGACTTGAGTTTTGTATATCTATAAATCATGTGACCTACCTGAATCTTGTTTTCAAGCCTACAGAATTCAAGGTATTGTATTCAAAGAAGAGGTACGAAAGAAGTGTCAGTGAGCTTTCTGCTTTGTGTCAGCTTAGATCCCAGAGCAAAGGTGGGAGTGCAGGGTAGTTGCTTCAGAATAGGCCATTAGTAAAAAAATATGTGCTGACAAGGAGATGAGCATGACTTCTTTTACCTCATGTGGCTTCTCTGATGTTCTTGCTAATTTTTTCTGTTTAATTTGTATTAAAACTGACAGCTGTGGTGATAGGTAGAAGAGGTCCCTATCTATTTATCAATTGCATATCATCCTTTAAATTCTGCAGAAAATGTTTTCTCTTTATAGTTATATATTTTCATCAAAGCTTGGCCATTTGCTGAATAATCAAATGCCTTGCTTGCCTGTCCTAGATTAATCTCGGAATGAAACTCCTACAATATTTTAAGCAGTCATGTTGTAAAATACAGATGGATTTCACATAACTGTTAAGTGGAAGTTACTGCAAATTTTTTCCTTTCCATTAAGATTTTGCCAATATCTGGGGATGGACTGTAAGCTAAGCTGTATTATCATGGTTCCTGGAATGACACAAGATCTCAGCTAGACTTTGTGATAGGTTAAAAGCCAAAGTTGACTAAACTTTGTAGGTTTCTTGATCATGACAAATGAAACTAAAATAAAATGTGGTATAAATTATATATTATAAACTATATATGCTATTGGTCTGAAAGGGCCAAGAGTGTGCTCACTGAATCTCATCTTTCTGCTCCTTCAACTTTTTCAAATTCCCATGGACAGGGGAAAAAATAGGACTCACAACTTGTGTTCTACTTGGGAATACCCTTTGTTGATTTACCTCATCATAAAACTTCCCTGTCTTGATCATTGTTCGACAACTTCATTTGTTGTTTGCTAAGGTAAAAAAATAATCTTTGTTTTTCTTTAGCTATTGAAAAGAAGGTAATTCTGCATTTAAACTTTCATTTGCCATATGTCAGCTTCTCTTCTTTTTAGAGATTTAACAAGTTCATAGTCTAATATTTTAGTATAAATCTATGTTTATGACTATGAATACTTGACACTGGTGAGATTTCAAACAAGCCTGTAGTTGAACTAAATTTCTTCATATGGTCCATGATTTTTTTCCTTCTACTGCAGGTGGTTCTTGTGTATTTAAGGTCTCTTAAAGGCTGGTTAGTCATTCATGTTTCTTTTGCCAGTAATAACTCTGCAGAGAAGCAGCTAAATTACTTCTTCCCAGGTGGAATGAGAAGGCAGAGTGCTGATTATTGCCATTCTGGGTGTGAGTGTAATGAGGTGTCAAGGAAAAAATAGGTTTGTTGTGTTTCTTCTCAAGTTGGATGTATTCAGTTCAAGAATAGCTTCTTCTGGAATGAAACAAAATTGTTGATGAGGCTTTCATAAAAAAGCAAAATTTGACTCACCTAGTAGTTTCTATATAGAAGACCAACAAGCTTCTTCATATAAATAAACTTTATTTGGAACTCATTTATAAGAAAGAAATAGTGTAGTTGTGTTTTTATTGCTTTGTTCCTTCATCCTGCTTAAGCATAACTAAGTCAGTATGAGAGCATCTTTCTTCTGTCTTTAAATACAGTTAGTGGAGGCTTGTTTTTTATCAACCCAAATTATTGCCACGAACTTTCTTGAGAAATAAAAGATTTATTTTAAGACGCTTTGAAAAATGATCTGTCTATTAGAATTGGGACAGAAAAGTTTGATGACATTCAGTTGCTGTTCCTGAGCCTGTTTGACTCATGAGAGACCATTTGACTAAGGAGCACAAGCATTCAACAGAGGGTTTGTTCCTTATAATGAGACTGAGATGCTTGTTATCATAGCTCTTTTCCATCTGGCTTCCTATCATTAGACAAAGCATGTTGTCTGATTAATTTTTTTTCTTTTTTTCCTTAGGGTTTTGCTAAGTTCTAAAAACTAATTGTTGATAATAGAGTCAACCAGCCATGATAGCTAACTCTAAAAACATAATGCAGCATCAATGAGCAGATTATCTTTTGATGCCTTCTCATCTACAAACTCTTTCTTTCCTTTTCCTAACAACCAAGAGGACCAGCAAATGATAATCCTGGCCTGTTTCTTCTTTATTGTGTACTTGCCTCTTCTCAAGATGATAATAGAGCTTCTATTCAGTTCAAAGGAACAGGTTCAGCGTCTGTACAGACAGCAAACAAACCATCTGTGATAATGAGCTCCTGTTGCCTTTGTATGTTAATACCAAAATCCAAAAGAGCTGTGTCTGCTCCTCTAGTTTGGTTGGAAAACCATGCTGTGGTCACAGAAAACTGCTGGGATGAAGGCCCTGGCAGCACCTAGAGAAATGTGAACAATGTGGATGCTACATCACAGCCTTTTTGTATTTGGTGAGATTAATCATCCCCCAGATTTACAGGAATAGCAGATGGACAATCTGTGGCTATGTGCTTTGTGCATAGCTCAGGCTAATTCTGCTCTGGCAGATGTTTATCAGTAAAGAGGATGTTCTATAAGCTGTGACTATAAAGTTTTGGTCTAGTTCCATAAGTGTGTTTTTTGTTTGTTTTTTTGTTTGTTTTTTTTAAATAAGTAACTCAAAAATATGAAATTTGAAATTTTAATCTAGTGAGATTCCTACATTCAATTTTAGCTATATCAAATGTTTTGTGCTAGCATGTCCTGATGTTGTCAAACCTTTAATATATTGCACCTATGACACAGATGAACGTTTTTTCCATTATCTTTTCTTTCTATATAAAATATTAGAAATTAATTCTGTATTTACTTGATCAGTGATAGACTGCTTTCATCCAATGAACTGCGAGTCTGTTTCATTTAAATCACTAAAAAAAAATTAAACTCTAATCAGTACAGTGACGTAAGTATATGATAATATCCAGAGCCCAAGACAGAGTAAATTTTTTATTTGCACTGTAAAGGTAACTCTTTCTAGGACCATCCTAAATAAATACACTGACAATAAGAAAAGACAGTTAAAATGAAATTAAGAAAAGACGATTACTAGAAAGCTATCTGATAAAACTCATGATAAGTATACATTTAAAGCTCAAAGCCAATATAACTTGGATTCTGGCATAGCATGTGGTCCTTCTTACTGACATGATAAACTGAAAGGAATCTTTTTGAGTTCACCTTCAAACTTAAGAAGAAAACTAGTGAGATGAAAAAAGGTCAGGATTTGTGGGAGACAAACAGCAGCCAATTTTCAGAATATGAAATACATCTGTGGTAATTCCACCAAATTCAGTAAAACTGTGGTTCAGTGTAGGTAAAGATGACCATTAATATTAAACCTCAAACCTTGGTGCAAAGTGTATTGAAATCAGTGAGAAGATTAATTTTCTCCATTTTGATTCTTTCTCTTTTATATACAATTCTTCTTGCAATTATTCTTTTTTTCTTAAAACATAAAATTCGTCACTTATCACAGTGTACCAATCTTGATAATTATTTTCAAGCTACTCTATTCATGATCTTGAGCATGTCAGTCTTGAGATGTGAATCAAAATTGTAGCAAAATTACACACTTTTTAGGAAAGGCATTTAATACTCCCTATATCTACAAATTCAGATTCTCACAGCAGTATCTACTGACTGGGAGATGTGGACACCAACCAAAACTGAGCATCATATCTATTTTAAGGAGCATGAATACATTCAGTCATAGAACAGCAGCAGATCTTGGCTTTTTAGAAGCCTTTCAATTTTTTTTCCAGATGCTATGAAACACTTTTTTTTCTTTAAGCTTAGATAGATTCCAACTGACTACCGATCCTTGAGTATAATAAGTGTTCTATTTATGTGTTTCCTTGATTCTAATGGACAAGAACAACATAGGATAGTGAAAGAAAAAACATTTTTATGTTTCCTGCAAATAACTATTTACCTTATGTGAGATTCTTCCCTTTCAGGGTCAAGATTCAGGAGCTTCCCCTTTACTAAAAGCAGAATTAATACTGCAACATGAAGTCTTGAATTAGTGGGAACACATGTACAACTTCTTTTGTATCTGCATTATTATTCCCAGGCCAATGAGTACTTGCATAGATAATGGCAAGAATATGTTCTTCAGATAAAATGTCAGTTCAGGAAAATACTGATGATTAGGAATCGTTGTGTGACATCCTGGTAGTGGAGGTGACCTGGTTCTGTTTCCTTACTGAGCACAGTTTCTCTGTATCTGATAGATTCATCCTGCATCAGGAGAATAAGAGAGTTGGTGAGATGAGATTTGAATTGGCAAAATCACTATTCCACCACATAGAAGTTCATGACAACAGAAAAATTTAACATTTCTTTGAAGAAGCGTAGGACTTTTTCCAGAAGATCTTGAAATTATATGGTGTCCAATGCTGTGCTGTTTCTGCTGTCTTCTATCTCATTTCTTCATTTTTGTTTTGTGTGACCCTGAGATGGTTTCCTTGATATTGTTGCTAAAGATCTGTTCAGCCTATAGGTCCTGTTCTCCCATCTTTACTGTCCACATGCCACAAGTCATTTCCCCATCTTGCTTTGTTGCCAAGCTCTTTCCTTTCCTTGCTGGCATTTGAACTTACTAAGCAGCTTCCCTGATTTGCCCATCACATGCTTTAGTACAGAGTTCTCATCAGATTATAGATTGCCTTTATCACCTTTGAGAGAAAGAACTGTTAATGTGCTGGTGTGCCTGTTCCATATTTCTAGGCAGAGTAATTGTCACTTAAGAGAACCTAAATAACACCATAATACACCACTCAAGATTGCAGCAGTGCAGTCATGGATAAACAAGGTGCTGTCACCACTGTGTGTTACATTCTGTTCTTTCTATTAAACTAGCCTGTAAATTAGCAATCCATAAAAAAATTGAATCAATAACAAACCTTTTGTTACTGGGAAAGAAACGATTCAGGGATATTTTTCAATTCCAGTGCTTAGTGCTTTCTCCTCACAGTCTAATGGAAATGATTAAAACAAAACACCCAATAATGAGGTGGCTGTTGAACAGTAAACTTTTGGGGGTTTTGTTATAATTTTTATTCTATTGTTTGGAACAGCAGTGGGATCTGGAGTGTGGAAGGGGCACTGTTAGAAAAGTTTGTTTCTATAACAACACAATGTAAAAATGGAGTTCCCTTTCTTAGCATCTTTCTTGAAGTGGAAAAGTACCAGTTTATTTCAGATGCATGTTATTGGATAGCACTAGCTGTGTGTGAGACGGTAAGAAGGGACAGATGGAATTTAAAGCAATGCTTGTGAGTGTACAATATTGCTCTAGGGTGATAAAGCTGTTCTTAAAATAGTCCTAAGTTTTTTTAAAGCTGCATATATGTGTGCTCACCTGAAATAATGTTGCTGACTGCTTTCTAACCCCTCCTTCTGATGCTAACAATTTAGGACAGGATCGCATCAGGGTATTGTACTTGAATAAAGTCAATTCACCACCAGCCTTAGACTGAACATTATTGTGAAAGCATGTCCTATAAGTCTTCCCTTTTTCAAAGAAAGAAGAAAATATAATGGTTTTAGAGGCTGCCTGGGTGAATGCCTTTGAATCAGCTCAAATCCATGTACCTGGAAGTTCTTCATCCTGTTACCTGCAGGACTCCCAGAACTATACAGCCAGAGCCTGGATTAGTCCTATTGCACCTGGTATTAATGTGAAACAACTCAGAACGTTTATGAAGGTTCAAAATATTGCTGATGCACCTCCTCTTGCACATGTACTGGCATGTGGGTGTCTAACTTTCATTGAAATGTACACAAAAAACTAATTTAGAGAAGCCTTTTCCTGGCTGCTGAAAAGATGTGGCTTGGTGACTAAGTCAGGCTTTGTTTTTTAGCTGTTTGTTGCATAGTTACTCGAATTCATGAGAGATATTTTAAGTGATACACTCAAAGATTGCATTTCCTAACCAGAGAATCCAATATATTAACTTCCTGACATTGCTCATATTACATTTGATTTAGTTTATTCTGATTTCAGCAAGGAACTGCCAAACTTTCTTAAACTGTCAAAAATGCAAAATTAGAATATTTTAACTGTGATTGCTACCTATGGATAGATCTGTTCCCTCTTAAGTCTCTTCCAGTACCTCTTTTTAGGTTATAAGGTATAATTCTTGTGGTTTTACATGTTGTGCATAAGACGTGTAATTGGAACTCCTTGTAGCTAGTCCCTGGGTGTCAAACCAGATGTTCTCAGTGGTTTGTAGCTTATTCAGTTTGGATTCACTGGCCAGCTTAGAACAGATACCTTAAGCCCAAGTTGTGTTGAAAAAGGGAGCCCACCATGGCTCAGAGGAGAGCAGCAGGCAGTGCTGGGTCAGTGGGGTCAGTACTGGCATGATATGAGCAGTTCTGGGGGTTATGCTGTCCAGATCAGCAGCCTGACTGGGTGAGCTGGGTCCTTGTTCCTCCTAGAAAGCTGGGCAGGAGGGTTCTATGGAGGAGGTGGCCAGAGAAGGAGAAACCAACTGTGGGTATCCGGATTCTTTGTATCGGATAGACAGCGAGCAGGCACAAAACTCATTAAACCTGTATAAGCTAAAAGTTACTGTAGCATTTATTAAGCGTTACAAACACAGGGTTTTACAAAGGATTGCTCTTTTGCAGCCCAGAGTAAAACGGCAAGTTAAAGCAATGTGGTAAGAGGGGAGAGAAAGAGAGAAGCGTCGCAGGAGAGAAAAGCGTGGGGGAAGCGTGAGAGGGAGAGAGGAGGAAAAGGGGAAAACAGGGGAGAGTAAGAGAAGAGAAAGCAAGAGAGAGGAGGGTAAAAAGAAAGAGAGAGAGGAAGAGGGTAAGAGAAAGAGCAAGAGAGAGAGAGTAAGAGTAAGGGAGTAAGAGAAGAGAAAGCAAAAGAGAGGAGGGTAAAAAGAGAGAGTGATTTCCTGTCTACAATACAATAAATCTTCTTCTACCATGAATATTCTAATTCCCGAAAACCAATGAGATATAAAATACAAATTCTACAACATTTGCATGAAACTTATAGGAGCCATGGTATTAGCATAGCGAGTTGCCTTCCAAACTGGAAAAACTGGTTTCTGTACCCTTGGGGTTATGGCTCAGATTCTCGGGCCCGCCCTGGGAGGAATGCATTGTTTAATCAGTTGAGTGATTGACTTTAGCTGGCCACTCTATTGTCTGGTGGCTATTTAGTAACTATGGTTTGGAATATCGAAGGTGGCTTTCATTTCTATCATGTCCGTGGATTCTATATTCCCAGAATCTGAGCATTTATATTTGTGGGGTTCATCTTCTTCACCTTCTCCAACACTTGGTGGCTTTGTTCCAAGGTGCAATAGGATTGTGGGCAGACAACTTCTCCAAACCTTGTGAGAGAAATGGATTCCTTGGCTAACAAAGAGTCAGAACCATCTCTGGGAGGAGCAGGTACGGTTTGGTTGCTCTCTCATCTCCCTCTTCCCTTCTTTGTGGTAATGGGTGTGCATTTTATTTAGGCAGTGAGGAAAAGAGATGTGCAATAGGTGGAAGCTCTGTTCTTTGGTGTTGATAAACTGGATTCCATTCTCCCATCTGAAAAACCATTAAAATTATGTGCTCCATCACAAAAGTGTATATTTGCTTTCTTTAAAGGGAGCTCTCAAGGTTAGCTTTGCTTATTTAAGCACCATGTCCAGAGAGAGAGAAAATTACCCTGCAGAGATCAGAAGTATCCATGTGCAGAGAAACATCCTTGTGGGGAGGACATGGTGTGCAATGCCCTCAGGAGGAAATGGTCTTCCATCCCCCACACCTTCTTATGAAGCGATGCAGGCAGCAATACCTCTGCTGGTCTGCATTCAAGGCCCAGGACACCTAGAGGAGTCTTTTCCCTTCCACCATGGGGAAAAGAAGAAAGGCCAGGTCTCTAGGAGGCTTTTTCTTTCACAGATGGGATGTGCATCCTTTCTTTGCAATCTGAATTCTAGCTGAATATTAAGATAGGACTGCTGACAGTTGGAGCAGTACAGGCTTGCATGCTGACAGATTCAGCTTGTTCTTTCCAGATTGCTAAAGCTTATTTTAAAAGGTCTTATTATTGGAGAGCTTCCATTGTGTATCTAAAGCCACTGATAACTTACTGTCAATTAAATGAAAACAAGTTGCTGTTACTTTTCAATTTAAGGGGGACCTCTCAATAAAAATATGTTTACCAATAGTTACACATACGGAAGTGTTTTAAAAATATTTTAAGTACACCACAATTACCTAAAGGTGTGAAATGAAGTTGCTTGTGTTCACTGCGTCACAAGCAAGGCCTGAAATTTAGTGACTATCAGGGTTGCTGGGCTGTTTTGCCATATATATGGCCAATAAAATTAGAAGCCTTATCTCTAGGCAAACTTATTTATATTTTCTTAGGTTTTGATGATTCTTTCAGCTAGGAAAGCTATAATATGAGTTTCTTAAGCAGATACTTATCTCTTTATAGCGCAGAGAAACACTAATATGTGAAACACTGATGCACTGTTCCATGCTTTGAAATGCTTACTTTATACCATATACCTATATATAATGCAAGAAAGTTTGGAAGACAACAGTGTATTTCTGAGAAAAGCCTTTATTTTTAGCTCAGAATAATATTATTGTGGTTTATGCTGTCAAATTATAACAAAATAGATTCTGGTTTTGGTGGAAAATGCATTCACATGTGAATCTATAATTGTAAAAGTAAGCCTCCTGTGGTTCATGAAGCTAAAATACTTGTGGGTGCAAAGCTGCTGTAGTTTTGTGCAGAAATAGAAATGTTGAAGCACATGTACTTCACTGCAGATGAATCTTGGGTTCACATCAGAAAAGCTGGTTAACTTTTTTTTGTAGCACATGTCTGTTGTGCTGGTGCTGTTCTGATACTTTACAGCAGAAATGGCTTAGGTGACTCACTTGCTGAAAAAAAAAAAAAACGGGACTTGAGGCATTGCTAATAATGGAAAGAGTGACAAGGGAAAGCAATTATTTCCAAATCTATTTTATTACAAAGCTCTTAAACTTTTTTTTTTTTAATGTACTGGAGCACCATAATTGTAATAGACGGTTCACTTGCTTAATAGATGTGACATTCAGTACATAAATTAGCTAAATGTGTCAAAAGACAAATAATATAGAAGGACATACTATCAGTGGTGTTATAGCTGTGAGTTCTGCTGGTCACATCAGTCCTCTCACTTCAGTTGAAATTGATCTTGAAATCTGTGTAAACTGAATATCTTCCAGTGAATTTGAACAATACTTTAAATTATTATTATTATACAAGTTAGAAGGAAAAAGCTTTGCATTCATGATATTTCAGGCATGCTGTAAGCTAGAAGTGTCTGTTCCATAAACAGGATCAGATATACACTAAGATACCTGTATCTTTTAAGGTTTCACAAGATCTACAGGTACATAACAATATCTTGTATTTCCTAAAAAAGCAGTAATCATGGGAAGTTTCTCCCTTGCTGCTACTGATGATGTCAGCATGGCTTCAGGTTTCTTCTGCCTTGCTGCCAACTTGTTGCATGCATATTTTTGTACATCTTCCTACTCTTCTTGAGATCACTTGGACAGCTGAAATCCCATGCAAGAGGTCCCACTAACGTTTGTCAGCTCTGTTCCAGCTTGCATTGACACTGACAAATGACTTTGGCAAGGTGGGTGAAATACTAACGCAGAATCTTAGAATTGCTGTGGTTCGAAAAGACCTCAGAGGTTATTGAGCACCACCACTAAGAAGTCCAAAAAACAACCATAAGGATTGGTTTTCAGATATTCCTCCTTGTCATAGGTGGAATAGTGATATGAAGGAAATGCTTTCTTTCATGCAAATTCAGAGCTTTCTCTTCCTTAATTTTCTCTTAGTGAACTCATTGCAGGTGTTTCTTAGAACATCAGTCAGTAACCTGGCTTAGCAAGTACTGGTTGGAGTTGAGATAAAGATATTCTGACACGTAATTAAGTCAATTTCTCTTGTATTTCTTGTAGGAAATGATAATAAGTTATCTAAGAATGAGAGGGCAGTTTGCCCTGCTGCTCCTCCCCTGTACTCAAGGTCTCTTTTGTTATTTGTGTTGCCACACTGTGTCTCTAGACCCCAGCTGCGATCAAGCTCTTATTGTGTGAGGGACCATAGAAATGGATTGTAGGTCACAGTCGTCGCCATAATGTCAGCACAATTTAGCAGGGGAGGACAAAAAGGGGTAGCTAAGGTAACAGAGACATGCTGAGACTTGTGTCAAGTCACTCAGTGAGCAGCAGGAAGGAGCAGCCATAGGACTGTTGCTTCCAAGTCTCAGTTGCACTGAAAAACTACTGACAGATGTTTCTTTTTAAAGAAAAGAAAGGCTCTCGTCATAAAAAGAAAATATTGTTTTTGAAAATTTTCTTGCTAAAGAATCTTTCGAAATGGCAGACAGAAAAGAAACTGAGAAATTCTAGATCATTGGAAGAAGAATTCAGTCTAAATTGCCTTGAAAAAGGTTTGAAATAAGACTTGGACTGCTTTTAGTGACATACTCCTAGTTACCAGCAAATTCAGTGGAAGTCTCCTGTTGTTTCCTTACATTTAGATAACTTAACAAAGTCCAAACCCAGCTCTACACTGGTAGTTGGGCCATAAAAATAGTACAGGAAACAAATTGCACTCACAGTGACTTCTTTTAAAAAATATTCTGTCAATATTTTTATTGGAAACAATATTTTCAGTTGGGCTGGGAAATGAAATTACATCAAAGAGAATCTGACCCCAAATAGTAAATTTGAGTCTGTTTAACTTTTATCAATATAAGAATTTATTAGCAGATAGATAAATCAGAAGTAGAAAGAAACACAAGAAGCAGTCTTGGAAAAAATTTGCAGGTATGTGCTACAAGTCCACAGTTTATAATGATGTTAAATAGACAAAATAGAACAGACAGAGGGATGAGAACAGTGGAGTGGTGAACAATGTGAATGATGCACAAGTAAGTCTTTATTGACTTTATTGATTTTGGTATTCATACCAAAGTCTGGTAGGAATTATGTCCAAATATCTATATACTTTCCTAGTCATGTGATTTTTTTTTTCTTAACTAGATGTTCCAGAACAGCTGGGAAATCTGCCCCAAGAAACAACTCAAGTCCTGCTCATTATCTTCAAAAAGGGTAAGTATTTGACTCATGTGCGGATAGTTTCTTTTTAAAATATCCTGGTACAGACAGAGGGTTTAGTTTTATAATACTAAATTCTAGAGAAATTCTGTGGGATTCGAGTATATGCATTATTCCTTACACTTCAAACATGAAATTTGACATTATCTAAGATAGATACAATATGTAATAAATTGTACATAATTTCTGTTGAAAAAAGAAAGCCTCTTGTAGATTCAGAGTGTTCACTGAAGTGTGTTAATTGCCTTGGTAATTTCAACTAAAATTAAAATGCCTTACCTGCTGCATTTTTTGGAATTCTATTTGTATTTTTTATCAATACCAATACAAGAAAAGTTAATAGAAAATTGCCAGCCATGAATTATGAGTTTCAAACTTGTATTCCACTGGCTGCTGTACCACCTGTTTATAAGTAAACCAAGCAGCAGTTGCCACATCACTGAGAATGAATATGTTGATATCCTAATTTGGTATTCATTACAGAAATGAGTCAATGTTCTTATTCAATATTCTTGTTCTCTTTCAATATTGCTACATTATTGCAAACTCATTTAAAGAGTTGTGTAGTAAAAACATTTATTTTACAGAACAGAGAGAATGAAATCACAAAAATATTTCTATATCTTGAAAAAAAGGTTAATTTCTTTGAAATTAAATGGGCTGATTACAAATTTACATTTTTCTAGTGCAATGTTAACATTTTGATTTAATTTTTCTTATCCAGAATGCAAAAAAAACCCCAAACTAAAGAAAAAAAAACAACCAAAAAGGTTCCCCAACATAATTTTCCACCATATGGCAGTGCTGGCTTCAGAGCAGTCCTTGTGCTAGGCACTTTACTGTCTCTTCTATTCTGTCCTAAACATGTAACAGTTCAGCAGAACTGTTTGCTTCTCTAATTTTAGTTCAGGCAAACAAGACAGGCAGGTAGCACTCATGAGGGACAACAGTCTTGCTATACAAAGGCAGGGGAATTTTTGATGTGAGAATTTTTTTCACTTGCCCAATTAGAGTGCTCATTAACACTGTTGAACAGAAGGAGCTAGGATTACACACCAGCTACAAGTCTCATTTACCTAGGTGCACATTTTATAGCTTATAGTGGTCATCCTTACTACTGGTGAACCAGAAATGAGCTTCTCATGCTCTATACCTGCTAGGCCTTGTCTGTGCTAGATGGGTTTTGCAAAAAGTGAACCCTGAGATCATCAGTCTCATCACAGGTCTGCTTGGGACAAGATCTGGTGAGAGCATGCATGTAGTTACATACCTGGCAGTAATGACTTTTTGTTTTGGGTGCTGGGTCAGATCTTTCCTTTACCTCTTTTAAGTTTGGTAGTTTTGTCATTGGAGAGAATGAGCATGGTTGTTCCAGCATTTAAACTTTCAATATTTTCCCTGTTTCTGATCTGCCTCTCCTTTGAACATATTCTATGATTGTGGTAATTTTGTTTGATTGCAAACTTAGAAAAAAAAGGAAGAAAGTGACATCAACCCAATAGGAGAACTGTTCAAATCCTGTACATGGTGCCATGCATGCAGACAAGGAGCCCAAGGCTGCAGTTAAGGAGTAGAACAGGTTTCCGTCTAGAGAGCAGCAATACCACCTAAGCTCCCAGCTAGCTGCTCCCCTTCGCTACCTTGTCCCCAGAGGTGCCTAGTGAGATGACTGAGCTGCTCATTAATCATTTGCTAAATTGCTTGAGATACTAAGGTAAAAGGAGCCATTTTGGTTCTCTGTGGCCTACTGGGCTGTAGTTCTTGTGCATTAAATAAGGCAGAAAGTGCCTGAGCCACCAAGCTGGATCCTGAGAGCAGCAATACAACCAGGATCTGACTTGCAGAAGAGCTGTTTCCTACAGCCAGGCTTTTCAAGGTGAAAAGAAATTAATACTTCTGTATACAATGTTTTTCTCCCATGAAGACTTTTAGAAGGAATAGAGAGTTGGGTTTTATACTCTACAAATGCCTTTGAGGGGAATGAGTAATTTCAGAGTCATGCACTAAATAAATGGGAGTAAAGAGGAGATCTGCACTTCATGGAGACTTTCTATAATACTGTGTGTTATGACCCACCCCCCACTCTCACAAAGGTGAGAGTAAACCTCTTGTTAATGGATCCCTTGGGGCAGATTAGAATGAAACAACACTTAATGATTGCTGTTTGTATATATATATGTATATTTGTGTATAGTCTATTTTAGAACAGTTTGGTTGCAATGGAAAGCAGGTATGCAGCCATTTTATTATTACCTATAGTAATATATCATAGGTGTATATACAGTAGAATAATATGAAAGCATAAAAATATTACTTGAGAAAATATATAAGGAAAAGAAAGAAAAAGAAAGGATAAGAGTAGAAAGACGCATAATCACCACCCATGGATCTGCAATGAGATTTGATTGTTGCTGCTGGTTGAAGTGATGGTCTTGATCTTGGTGTTGATCTATCCCTCGAAGAAGCCCCCAGAACACAAAGTCTCATGAGTTAAAATACACTCAGGCTAGGTGGGAAGAACACCCAGGTACCTCCCCTGTGTGGGGAGGACGTTTTACACTGTCTCTTGCAACAGACCCTGGATCTGCTGCAACACCTCCGGATCACTTGCAGTCCTCTGGTGGAAGGCTTCAGGAATGGGTCTGGAGATGCTTTAGGGGTCCCTGATTGTTTATGGTGCCTCCTCAGCTCCTCTCACATCAGCAAAGTTAAGCCAATAGTACCCCATCAGACCTTCCATGCAGGGAGGGAGGAGTTCCACAACTGAGTGCAGTCTTCCACACCTTGGAGCTCTTGGTTCATTCCGAGCATTGTGCTGGTTTCCTAGCATATAAAAGTAAATATAATTCAACTTCACAGTGACTTTCTGAAGCTTCTACAGATCCCCAAATAAATATTATATTCACATTGCATGCAATGCTGACATGTTCATTCAATGAGCACTTACTGCAGATGAGAGTTATGTACAGTTAAAGTGTGTAAACCTCTTAAAGTGATGAAGGGTACTCAAAGCTCTCTGATAGCAAACCTGTCATCCACTGGATTGCTTCAGGAGGAACCCCTACAGAGAACCAGAAGTGGGGAGTTTTGTGTTGGATAAGATTTGCATACAGAGTATTCCCTGTGATACACAGGGAATACAGAATATTGTGGCACTGTGAACTGCATGAACTGCATTTACAGTGAAGAATAATAGAATCATAGAATCCACTAGGGTGGAATAAGACCTCTAAGGTCATAATCTCCATCACCATCTTGTTCACTGTAGTGGAGATCTGTGAGCCCAAGACTCCTGAGTGTAAAGTCAGGAAAATTCCCCCAGCAAGGCCCTGCCTGCCACACAGTGAGCTAAAGAAGGGAGAAAGGGCCTCCAAATCCAAACAGAGATGGGGAAAATAAGGGCTCTGTATGTTCCCAAATGCAAGATTCTTGGGGGACAAAGAAACCAGATCCCCTCTGGTCAGAAGGTATATCTGCGAAGCAGGACACAGTTATGCATAGGCCCAATGTTTGTCTCACACAAACAGAGAACTTACAGGCCAGGAAGATTTATTTATACTTAGAAAAAACTTTGCATAAATCCATAGTAGAAGAAAGTTTTCTTCAGAGAAATACAAATGATTTGTGAAAAATATTTCTTAAGTCTTACATGCTGCAATGCAAGCAAATATGGATGTCACACTGAAAATATGAGTGATACATTGATAAATTCAAAATGTAAAAATGTAAAGAAGGACATAAAATGTCTTTTCTAAATTTAGTCAAACGTTGTCTAAAGAATCCTGTGAGGTAAGTGATGTTCCATTATACTTTTTTCCTAAAGGTAGGAGAAAAGAGGTTTACCTTTATACCCCCCACCCCCCATACAGATGCTTGATGTGTCAAGAAAAAAAATGCTGAGGTTTCTTAGCAGTTTTTGCCTTAGCTGTACTTGTCTGTGCAAGTGTACAAGTAGTGCTCTACTAGATCTAGCAGTAGAGATGGATCCAGGAAACTAAGTCAGGTTATGGTTTTGAAAACCCTAAGCTTCCTTGCTATGCAGAACTGGAGTTTGAATTGATCAGTATTTCTACAGAGAAGTGCTCCAGGCACCTAAAGGGTGGAGAACTTCATTTATCCTTGAGCAAAGAGTCCCTAGAAGGCCCATCACAGAGAAGAGATCATTGAATTGCTGGTTGTTTCATTTGACAAGGATAAACTATAAGGGAATCTATATTTTTACTTGAGGTGTAATTTAATTTTATGTTCAATCTCTATTTCAATCTAGTTTTCTTCATAATAACAACACTGTGATTAATGAAATATAAATGGTCAAATGAAAAGGCAGTTATGTTCTTCCTTTGTTTGAGGTTGATACATGACCAGAAATACTACCAATCTAGCTGTACAGTTATAGTACAAAAATCACAACACTGATTACTTCAGAAATCTAGTTTTGCATTATGGCTGTGTTCTGACCTGCTTGGATCTGAAGTTGTCTGCAGCATAATTCAGCTATCTGATGGCCCCCCAGTGTGATTAAACTATCTGACCTTCCTGTGCTGTTCTTTTTTTTTTTTTCCTACTCCTGGTTAGATTAGGTTCTGTCCTAAAATCCATTCTCTTATTCCTGCTTTTGATTTCCAGTTTAGTATAATGATGATAATAATAACAATAATAAACAATTTCTTTCATTGCTTCTCACTCTGTTACTGAAAATAATCCTTAAGATATGTTACTTCAAATAAAATTAGTCAAAGCCACAGTTCCACCTCCTTCACTCACAGAAGCACTAAATCTGGTGCGAACCTTGAGTTAACAACTGCTCCATGATTTAATCCTTATACTTGAGTCTTGGTTCACTCTCCTCAGGCTTTGGTTTCCTCTGGTTTAACAAGTGGATTTTGTTTTTAACTATTCCCATTTGCAAAGTGAATTTTATTTTGGTGAAATGTGGGATTTCATCCCTGTGTCTGTGGTCCATGTGCACATGCTGCTGTTTCAGCTGCAGGCATTGCTCAGCCCAGGTCTGTGAGGGGTGGTCCTTCTGCTCAAAGCATCTGCTGATGTCAGCAGTCAATCAAAGAGCTGGTGTTGCTCGAAGCTGAGTGTAATTCACCTTCTAGGATTGCAAGAATTTTTACCTGCCATGGCTCTTCAGGTTTCAGTTTTTTTAACCAAGTAGAATTTTTTGTCAGAACTACCTAGCTGTAAGCATGCAGTAGCAAAACTGTATCTAAAATGCAGATTATCATTTTAGTCTCCCTATGTGTTTTACTAATGCTTGAAAGAAGAATTAATTCTGTGTGCAGTCTGAGTCATTTTGCAATGAACAAGCTGTTATTTATGCTTTAACATTTCCTGAACAGACAATTTCTATAGAACATCAGGAAGCAGCCATAAAATGAATATGGAAAAAAACCAGGACAGAAACAAGTAGATGTTTTTTGCAGTTGGCTATGCAGAATAATTTCATAGCAAAAGGTAGGATCGGTAGAAATTGCTGTAGAAATCGCTGGCTTTTGTGAGTTGGCAGAAAATATAATTAAAATAAAGAAGTGACATCTTATGTGACAGAACCTGAGTAGGCAGCACAGAATTTATCACCTCCTGTTCACTAGCTTTTCTTTTTTAAAATTAGTGAGATTTATCTTATATGACGCCTACTCATGGTCTTGTTGGCATGAACGAAAACAAAAAAAGAAATGTAGCAATGTAGAATAACACCACGAGTTACTG
This sequence comes from Muscicapa striata striata, assembly GCA_030060385.1. Taxonomy (NCBI): domain Eukaryota; kingdom Metazoa; phylum Chordata; class Aves; order Passeriformes; family Muscicapidae; genus Muscicapa; species Muscicapa striata. The sequence goes on from JAREIS010000031.1 coordinate 5,857,331, forward strand.
CAGCCAACAAAAAGGGATGAATTCATCTCTGATGCTGTGAAATAGAACTGCACAAGAGTGGATATAGGCTCCAAAGTGTTTTACTTCCTGGGGTTATTCTTGTTTGGTTTTTAGTTTTGTGCTTGTAAGTTCTACTTCTGTCTAGGCAAAGCTATAGATTGAGCTATCTTCTACAAATTGAGAGCTGGACTGAGATCCTGATTTCTGCTGTGTAAATTTGAAGTTATTCTGTCAGAGTCAAAGAAATCATTCTGGGTTTATACTCGTAAGCCTTTAATCAGAATATGTCAGTGAGCAGGAAAATGTGGCCCCTGAAAAATCAATGGTTGGTGCTGCTGTGTATCTTTCAGGTTGAGAATTTTGATATCTTGCTTACATGGTTTTCTGTGCTGAGTTTTCTGATTTAGCCATGCTGTGGACTGAGGCCAGTAATATTCTCTATTAGGAAACATGGAATCTGGGAGGTTTCAGAAAAGAAAACCAAACCAGATCAATCCAAGACAATCTAAGTCAACACAGTTTAATTTTAGAAGACTAAGTAATTCCAAATAAATTATTTGGGATGCTGGATGACATGACTTTAACAAAGAAAAGAAGGAGTGCTGTCACAGAAATCTGCAGATAAGAGGAGCAGAGTAAGGAAGAAGGTGAATAATTTTATGCATATATTTATTAAACCAGAGCTTGTAAAAGACCTCAAGTAAATCTGCAGGGAGTGAGTGGAAGGACTGGAAGCATGATCCTTAGAATAACTATATATACAAGGTTTTAAAATCCTACTTTTAGAAAGGCAGTGAGAGAAAAGGGTGATCAGTATTCAGATTTTAATTTTTTATGTTGTTTCTGATGAGTCACTTTCCAATACCCACACTTGAAGAATGCTTCTAAATGTACCCCTCCAGTGCATGGAAACACACACTAAATTACAATCTGGTGTTGATACAGTTATGTCTCCTTAGTGAATGGGATGGAGGCCAACATCCCCTCCCCTCCCACTGTCCTTAAGATGCCAGTTAACACCCAAAGTCAAGGAAACCATTGCTTGCAGTCCAGAGAGAACAAAACCAGCTGTTGTCCCTCTCTCTCCTCCAACATCTAGCCTGCAGTCATTTGGAAATAAGCCCACCAAATCTGTCCTTGGCTTTGTGTGAGGTTCCTAGGGCCCTTACATGCAAACCAATGGCTTGGGCAGTATATGACTTGTTCTTTTTCAAGCTCTTTTTATTCCAGCAACAAGTACCTGTGATGTGAGTGAACCCAGTTTGTCTGCATACAGAACCATGAACGGCACAACACATTCTTCTGTTTTTAAGTAAGGATTTAGCACCACACAGGCCTAGAAGAAAGGTACATGAATGCAGCATTGAACCTTGGACAGCATCTTAGTGCACATTTCACTGTGAAAAAGGAAAGGTGACAGGCTTAGGTGACTGGGTTGAGGAGTGCATTGTGTGGTTTCACTCTGCACTGAGAGCAATGGGAGTTTTGGATGGATGATGACTGTTCTGCTGTACAATTCCATTACCCTGTGCTCATGATCTTGCCAGTCCTTTTTACTTTTTAAGTGAGCCATCCTCAGACCATCTGTGTTTTTGTAGTAGCACCTTGCAGACTTGGAAGTAAAGCTCATAAAAGCCTGGTAAAACATCTGTGACCATTTGCTAGCTATCAAGATATTTTAGGACATTAAACACCAAGCTGTGTGGATACCATGAGGCTGTGGAATGTGCAGGACTTTATCACAAAGTTTAAGGTGGCTGAATGTCCAGTAAGATCCATTGTATAGCTGTGCACTCTTTCAAGAGGTATCTCTAGCAATGATCTACATGGAGATCTATGACAAACAGCACTGCTGCCTTCCTGAAAGTTACCAATCTTAAAGTCATTCATATTCATTCATATTTTCATGATCAGGGTATTGGCAACAACAATGAATTTGACAAAAGAAAAAAAAAAGAAAAAGCACTTGCAACATCAAGTTATAAACTGACATGTCTCATTTAAACAGTGTCACTTACAACCAAATATTTAGACTCTGAATCAGGATAATGAAAAAACATTTTCAGGAGTGTGATGGAGCTTCTGTCTAATTGACACTTGTACTTCCCTGCAGCTGGGGAGGACAAAGTTTCACAGAATATGAGCAAGTTGACAGCCCAAGTTCCTGCAGGCTTGACACAGTTTGTGTGGACAGTGCTTGAATCATTTACATCTCTTACTCTTCTTGCTAAATTCTTTTGGTAATAAGGAGAGAGGTGAATACATAGTTTGTCACCTAGCAACCCCAGATGAGTGCTCTGAACAGCTTTAAATGAATAGTTGCCCATGGATTCTTAAAAATAGCTGGTTTGTTTTGTTTGGTTTGTGCAAGTGAAAGGTGTGGTCCCCCATATGTGCTTGTGTGAAATGATAAGCAGGAAACTGAAGGGAGGGTGACACAGAAGAGAAATAAAAATGGAATCATATGGTGTAATTGGCATGCATATATATAGAAAATCTGCTTCTATTCTTTTAAGTCAGTTCTGCATAAATTTGCATGACATACCTCAAGTTCCCTGCCTATTCCATGGCATGCTACTCAAATTCTTTCCCACAGAAGAAATGGGAACATAGATACATTGGTATGTTAAACAACACCCCCCTTATCCCACAAAGTAGAAAAATTGGTTCAGGGATTCATTATTTGCTTACAGTATGTTGTAAGATTGTTCATTCTTGCCTGCATTAGACTTTGCCCTTGGATTTTAGACTTAAATAGCAACTGGTAGAATAATTGATATTGCATTAATGGCAGCAGCTGGGTGTATGGGACAAGGATGGATGTGGCCAGCTGCAGTGGGGAGGAAGGGTGGCAGCTATGGGCAATGCCAGCCTTTGCATCCTGCTCTCTAAACAGAGAGGGGCCCAGAGCCCTCTCAGCTCATCTGCTGAAGTCACTCCTGGACAGGACTGGGTCACTATTATCCCAGGCTGATGTCCTGCAGCAATTAAAAACCTTGTTAGCCTTTGGGGGCTGGGTTTGCTTAATATTCCCTCTACAGTGACTAGCCCAATGATGCAAAGGACCTTCATGACCATTTCAACTGACCACCAGCAATTCCTCTTCTGAAGAATTGTCTCTTGGTGACAGAACTAATTGAGTGTTTTACAAGGCCCTGCTGCCATCTTCCATGTCATGGCATATTCCTATGAGAAAAGGAGCATGGTCATACTATATCCAACTTCTTTTTATTTGGGACACTGTATCCCAACTTAACAGCTTGACAGATTGTAATAATAAATTACAGTGAGCTCTCATTTTAAATTGGACTTGTGCTGAGGGCATAATTTTGTATGATTGTGCCCAATAAGGAACAAAAAGGTTGATTTCTTTAGAAATCCAAAGCTTTTGATTTCCCCAACCTTAAAAGCCAAAAGTGTTGCAGCTGCTATTTATTTTTGTGAGACACTTCTTTCATTCATGCAGTAATTTAAAGCATATTATTTTTGTTCAGTTGTAGCCATTTTAAGACTAAAGACAGTACTACACAATGCCTCTGAATTCTTTAAAAGCTTTTCTTGGGTTTTTCTTTCAGTTCCCAGTGTTTTGTTTGAAAAATAAGAAACACATTGTTGTGATGAAGGCTGTATTTTGAAGCCTAAACTAGATGACAAAATAAATTTTTACAGAAAGTGGTAAAGGTCCGGAGGCTTGACTAACAACAACGTGTCATTAATATTTTTTGGTTCACTGTCTCTGGGGTAATCCACATCACAGTATAGGCTAGTTTTTATTCAGTTAATTTAATAATTGAATAAACCAGTTGTCAGTTGTGTTCTTGTCTGCAAAGGCCACTCCACACACTGCACACATATTTATTGCAAGCTGTGTGTTTGTTGCTGTTGGGTCTTGCACTGCCTGTGTGAGATGTGTGGCTGTGCACACACCCCAGGGGTCCCTGGGACAGCACCAGAGCATCCACCTCACACATGAGGAAGAGCACAGTGAGCTCAGGCAAGGCTCACTCTTTCCCACTGCCTGGTGGCAGCCTAAGGATGCTGAAGGTTTGGGAAAAGCTGTAACATGTAACCCAGGGACCCCTTATGGCACATTTGCTTACCATCAGGATCTTGATGAAAAATACGAATTACCCAGCCTCATTTTCACCAGAGGGAAAAAAGATTTTGGCTGGCTTGAGGCAATTAATAGGAAGTAAAACCTCAGCAACATTTAGGCAGTTTGCAAAAGGATCTTGAAATGAAAATTATGAAAATAAAGGGGAACTTCCCATAGAGACAGAAAATGCTTACATCAAAATATAACTCTGAAGTTCTGACTGGGGCCTTTCATGCATTAGAGACTGATGGTTTCTTCTGAAAATTATGCTGGGCTTTTCTAATGTACATTTTAAGGTCTAATCAGTATCCCATAGCATGGTGTGTGCCTGGCAGTACTGAGACTACATTTCATCTCAGAAGCTGCTAATGGATCATCTGCAACTGATTGATGGCAACAGCGAGAAATGCTAATGGAAAGCAAGTTAGTGTGGTCATTTAACTGCGTCTTTATACTGAAATATATTTCCATGTAAATGTGAAAAAAAGTGCAGATGTAACAGTGAGAATCTAAATATTTTAAGATGTCCATTATATTAATTTTGTGCCATCTTTTGGGTCAGGAAACAGTGATGGAACATCTTAATTCTTTTCTTGTGTTGAATATTTTTAATGCCAAATTTTATCTTGATTTTTAATATTTTCCCATATTTATGTTATTATTCAGTCTTCTGACTTTAGTAAGTACTAGATTTCAGCTTTTCTCTAATTCTGCTGTTATTTTAGACTCTATTAGTTAGTTTAAGTTTTTATCCTTTTTTTCCCCCCCTCTAATACTTCCAGAAGGGAAGTGGACTATCATGAGCTAACAAGTCTCTGTGTAAAGTCAGAAGTTTTATTTAACATTATTTTTCACCTCAATTATTTGATCAGGCTGCAATCAGCCCTTCCTTCACAGTCTCTTGGCAGTATCTTGCCAGAGACATTGTACTGATGGAACATTATGCTCATGTGTGTACACATGTGGCTCTACAAAACTATGTTAGGCAGAGGCTTCATCCTCCAGATTGAAAGGACCCCCAGCAGCAGCTAGTGAAAGCATTGCCATGTGTCTTAAGAAGTATGACTGATGTATGACATTTTCCTGCATAAAAACTATATGTAACATCACATTTTTTCCTCCAAGCCCAACTTTGGTCATCTGCTTGAATACTGAGCTGCTCAGGGACCTGGGTGTTGCAAAAATATACTAATGCCATGTTATCATACCCATGCAGTTGGCTTGTTGTTGTGCAGTGTTTTTCTGTGACACTGCCATGTATCTAACTGGCCTTGCTCACTGAGTGAGGGATGTGAAGCCGCTTTTTGGATACAGTTTATTGCTGTGTGCAATGCTGGGTCAATGTACTTATGGCCCCCAAAATCCTTGCTGTGGCTGTGGTAATGGTGATTTCTCACTCTTGTCTGCCTGTCCCTTATTTTAGCTGTAGTTGGTGCTTACCATCTTCTCTCTTTCCTGTACACTAGATAATTAGTCCCTGAAATTTGTCTTTTCATGTAAAAATCCTTCAGTTGCTCATCCACCAAAAAAGCTAAGTGTGTTTTTAGAAATCCTGGGGTTTTACTCGTTCCAGCACTGGATTTAAATTTTTAAAAGCTTGCTAGTGAATTCTGCAACCAGCTCCTCCTTTTCATAAAACACAATATTGACTATGCATTTTTTATCAATATAATATGGAAATGATGTTAATCCGGTATTTTGACAGTTGTACTGTGATAAAGCTTGTTGAAAATAAGAGATGAGAAAACAAGGTCTGAACAACAGGCTGGAAGGTAAGTGTTAAGTTTCTTTAAGCATGAAGTGTGTGAAGTAGTTTGAGGGATTCAGACATGAGGTCCACCCAAGCACGTACTCTGTCTTTAACAGCAACTTATAAAGAACAGAAAGAAAAAAAACCCCAACATGTTTTCCCTGGGTATATCTGCTGAACTTCCAGACATCCATGGCTTAGACACCTCTTGAGATAGAGTGTCTTTTTATGTCTTGTAACACTTTTGTGCATTTTTTTTCCATCAGAAAACATATATAAAATTTTCTTTAATTTATACAAATTTTCCTATGCACAATACCCAGGCACAATGAGTTCTGAAGTTAAAACACGTATCATTCAAAAAGCTACCTCCTTTTTCTTTGATCTCTGAACATTTTATTTGATGTTCCTAGTTTCTAAATTATGATTTTATACACCTTTATTTCATCCTTTGATTTTGTTCTTCCAGGCTGAAGACTTCTGGTCTATATACTTTTTTCTTGTTCAGATGCCTTTTCTGCCTTGAGTGGTGTTGCTGTTCTCTGCATCCTTCTCTGTACTTTGCTCTTCTGTATGTTCATGGAACCATCCTAGAAACATATTGATGCAATGAGGGATTGCTCCTTGAACAAAGATTTCTCATTCATATATAAAGTGATTCCTCTCCATTCTAAAGAGTGCTTTTCCTCTCTCTTGTGGCTATCATGCATCTTACATGAGTAAGTTTGAATTTTAGGATTTTCTGCTGTTTTTATTTTCTCTTATGTTCATTTGTACCTATAATAGTTCTTGGCAGATTACCATGCATTTCTTACCATGCATCTCCCTTTTTGATGGCTCTTTTTCAAGCTGTTTATATGTCTGAATTTACTAGTGCTGATCCAGAGTTTAGTATTTAGTATGTGTGTGTGAGCCACAATCAACAATTTTAGGCTGCAGTTAAGAATGGTTCATTGAATCCATTGGCAAAGAACAAATGGAAATGGGAGATAGAAACACTGTAAAATTATGTCACTATGCAGGCAAATAAGCTTATTCCTGAAAAGCAGAAAAACAAAGCCTAATGGATGTACATTAGCAAACAGGAAAGTGCCCAGGAGATACTGAATAAAGAATTTTAGACTTGATATTGTGCTTTGACACTGGCCCAATGTCAGGCACTCACGAGAGTCACTTGGTCACCCTCTCCTGCCACATCTTGGCAAAGGAGGGAAAAGAGGAAAACAAAGTTAACAGAAACTTCATGAGTGAGGTAAGGACTGACAGAAATATTTCAAGGGAAAAACAGGCTCAACTTTAGATACAAAGTGAAATTTATTACTAAAAGAATTAGAGGACAATAATTCAAAGTAAAATAACCCCTTAAAATACCTTTTCTTCCCCTAACCTCTCCTTCCTTCCCACCAACAGCGCAGGGAGACAAGGCATGGGGGTTTTGGTCAGTTCATCACCGAGATTTTCTGTGGCTGTTCTGAGGGAGGAGTCCTTCCCCTGTGAGACTGCGGGGTCCCTCCCACGGGAGACAGTTCTCTGTGACCTTATCTAGCATGGGTCGACTCTCATGAGCAGCACTCCTGAAACTGCTGTGGTGTGGGTCTCTCTTTCCACAGGGTGCAGTCCTCCAAGGACAGGCTGCTCCAGCCTGGAAGCAGGGACCCTTTCCCTCTACCGGGTCTCCCACTGGAGCACAGCCTCCTCCAGGCATCACCTGCTCCAGCATGGGCAGCTCCCACACAGGCTATGGGTGGATCCCCACATCCCTCATGGATCCCATGGGCTGTGGGTGGATTCCCACGTCCCCCATGGATCCCATGGGCTGTGGGTGGATCTCTGCATCCCCCATGGATTCCCATGGGCTGTGGGTGGATCTCTGCATCCCCATGGATCCCCATGGGCTGTGGGTGGATCTCTGCATCCCCTGTGGATCCCCATGGGCTGTGGGTGGATCTCTGCATCCCCCATGGATCCCATGGCTGCAGGGTACAGCTGCCTCACCATGGTCTCCCCACAGCCTGCAGAGGAATCTCAGCTCTGGCACCTGGAGCACCTCCTGCCCCTCCTTCTGCACTGACCTTGGTGTCTCCATGTTGTTTTCCTCACATGTTCTCACCTCCTCCTCTTCTCTGACTAGAAGCAAAAACTTGTGATTTTTGTTTTTATTTGTTCTTAAATATGTAATCACAGAGGTGTTACCAGCCTCTCTCATTGGCCCAGTTTTGCCCAGCAGCAGGTCCATCTTCAGACCCATCAGGGATTGGCTCTGCTGGACATGGTGGAAGCTTCCAGCAGCTTCTCACAGGAGTCAGCTCAGTGGCCCCCCTGCTACCTGAAACCAGGCCATGCCAAGCCAATACACTTGGCAATGTGGGTTTTCTTTGTAATGAGTTGTAAGGATCACTTCTCAGTATGCTAACAGCAATATTTGACTTTGTTTTGGTTTTGTGGTTTTATCTACAGAATAGTTATAATTCAGACTGAATCAAAGATAGTTTTAATGAACCAGGGACTTCATTAACATTTTGCATTCCATATCTCATGACTGGATTAAAAGGACTTTCATGTTCTTTGAGGAGAAAATGTGTCGGCCCTCTATAGTACAGCCTCAGAATCCCAGCTGGACTTGGTACCATAGGGCCAAGATTATCCAAAGCAAAAATAATCTTCATCCCACTTCCACTGTGCCTATATCTCTGCTTCTAAAAAGTTTAATGAGTCACATATTTGTTCTTAGCTGTGCCAACTGATTTATATTTTATCCTTTTTTCCTCTGTAACTGCTGGGTTTGAATTTTCTTTTTCTTTCATTCTTACAACAATAATATTAAAATGTTATAGGGGTGTGTGTGTGTATGCTTGTTTTTTCTTTTTGGTCAAGAGCTTAAACAGTAGAAAACATTTGGCTTTCCTTCTCTCAGGAAAGAGCTGTTGCTTTTGCTTTGCAGTCCAGCCTAATTTGCACCTCTGTACAAAGGGGACTTGAGGGAAGAGGAGAATTCTGTGAGACTGGCTTCATTTTGTCACGGATATCAGAAGAATAGGAAGGGTCAGAATGAGGGCTGTTGTTTCTCACTGATGATGTCTTTGCAAAAAGTAGCTCTTTGGGAGCAGTTTTAACTGAGTATTTACCACTGAATCCTTAGTGGCAGATGCAGCAGCTAGTCTGGCTTTCTGGAGATCTGCTGGAGGCAGTGCAGGACCAATGATGGTTTATTTTCACCTTTTACAACCTGTTATCCTGCCTGAGAGCTGAAGTTGCCTACAGCCCAACCAGAGTACAAGTATTGTGTTTTGCAGGCCTTCCCGAGCAAATCTGGATCACCTGACAGCATTAAGCAAGTCAGATCCCAGATTGTTAGTGCTAGAGAGAATATTTGTGGAGTTTCCAATAAAAACTGTAGTGATCTCATGGAAACCCATACAATTTACTCTGATGGACTTTTAAAAAGAAAATTGAACTACTGCATTTCAAAAATTTTTTAGGTGAAGAAGGAAACTAGATGATTGGATCACTGCAGAGAGGCTGCTTTTGTGCCATTTGACAGTCGAAATTAGGTAGAAAATTGCTCAGAGGACTGGAATTTAGTTACACAAATTTAAAATTAGAAGAACATTTTGTACTTTATGAAGGAAAACATATCTGTAACATTTGGTACAAGCTAACATTAGTCAGAGTAATTAAATTCAATGTTTTTAAAGATTAATAGATGTTTTACTTCAAGTGCTTTAGCAAGCACAGAGCTAAGAGGAAAAAAGTATTGCTCTGCTCTGTTTTCTACTTTCATGTGTTCTGGTACATTAATTTGCCAGAGTCAGAGTAGTGGCTGGCTGGGTGGATTCTCTTGATTCCAGGTAGTTTTCATAAGCAAATTACTGCCCTAAGGAGATAAACCCCATCTTTGAAAGTCATCTAAAAATTTAAAAATAGAGCTGACTGAAAAAGTATTTTCAGTTCCAAGAGAAATATTGATTTATTATTTACCTTGGAAATAACCAGAAATAAAAAAAACAAAACAAAACAAAACAAAACAAAACCAAGCACCCTCAAAAAACTGCAATAAAATCCTAATCCTCTCCCCATGCTATTTGCTGAAGTTTTCATTGTAAGACAAATTCTTGACACCTTCACATAGAATTAAAAGAGAAGTTGTATAAAGCTGTTTTTCTGTTTTTATTACCTTCCAGGCTCATAGTCAGGTACACATCAAAATGCTGAGGCCGACAGGAATGATGTCAAGCCAAGCTCTACAGCATGCCAAAGGGAGATGGAGCTGTGACCTCTGAGATGGGTGAGGTGATTCTTGCAGTCAGCTTGGGGAAACTGGGATTTAAGAACCTTTGGAATCTTCAATATCTGTGTCCTCTCTGCAGTCAAACGGGATCCCACAGCTGCTTGATAAAACCCTTATGAGCCTGCGTGCTCACAATAAATCCCCAGCACAACAGTCAGTGCTGTTACAGTGGAAGGAATGGGGTAACCCCCACTGGTGAGCATGTGGCCCTTGCTGCATGTGAGGTAAAACAGTTTTTCTGCTGTTTTGCTTTGTTATTTTAAGTCTCTGCTGTATTTTTATTCAGTTTTTATTTTTACAAAAGCATTGTATAAATATAGTATCTCTGTGATCACTGACATTTTAAAAATGAAAAAAATATTAAGTTTTGAAACATTTAAACCTTGAAAAGTGTTTGATCTTCATGGGGCTGAAAGAACTTACACTCACTCTGTCAAGCCCTTGCAGTGGAATCATTTTGGCTGATGCCTCACAAAATGATCTGATTACATGAAGAAGATCTTAAAATGGTGATATCCCACTACATGGCATCAAGTATTCCCCACAGACATATGGTAACTGGCCAGGTAACTCTCTTCTTTTACTTGGGAGCTTGTACTATGTCAAGAAAACCCCAAAACAAAGCACTTATGCAGAATTTGGAGATACATTATAGCAAAACAGGCTTTTATCCCCATCTCTTAAGGCATTTGTAGAAGCCAAGAACAAACTAGCCCACAGGATAGCAGACACAGGTAATAATAAGAAAAATTTCTGCTCTATGAAATTTACTAGATAAATTAGACCAGTAACAGTATGAACACTGACAATAGGCCACGCTAGATAAAATGGGGTGTTAAGTGTTTTTGAAAGCAATTTTATTAAAAGACACAGATCTTACATTTTCTGTTAGGTGGCTTATTTGGTTTGATTTCTTTTTTGTTGTTTTTTTTTTTTTTTTATTTTGCTAAAAGCCCTTATTTTTTCCCTTTGTGTTTTTAATGGGCAGGCAAGAGAGTGGGAGTAGACTGTACTACAATAGAAGTGTGCAGAGGAAAACTCATTTGCTGGAAGCAGTAGTTACAGGGGAATCAAGTCAAGCCACAGAACTCATCCTGGCAAGCGGAACTTGCTCTCACGCAACCCAGTCTTGTGGGTAAAAAGTCTTTGCATTTGGAGTATTGCATGTTGATTCTTTCTATATCTGGCTCTTTAACAGTGATGAATTCAGAAGGGAGTCGAGAAGGTGAGTGCAGCAGTCTTGTTATACTGGCAGCTCAAAATAACAAATTTCCCAACCCAGAGAATCAGCAAAAGAAGGGACAATAAAATATTTGATAGGAGATAGGTAGCATTGCTTGGAATAAGCCCTGTTCATCAACTAGGAAGTGAGAAAGAGGCAGTGTTTGAGATCTAAACAGCAAAGTCACAAAATAAAGGATTCATTATTTTGAACACTGGGCACAGAAAGAAAAGATACTAGGTTTGTAAGCACTAGTCTGTTAGGAAATGTAGGAATTGTAAGTAACAGTTCCAAAGAGATGGAAGTGTTGGCCAATTAGTATCTGCAAATATAATCTCTATCCTGTATTCTAAATCAATTCACCTTAGTAGAAAATGTGTGTGAATCTTGAAAATATTTTTATGTAGGCAGTTCTGAGAGTGAGATTGAAGCTGTGTGCTCTTTATCTGACATTATAAGGCAAATCACTGAAAGAGGTCAAAATTGGTGGCTCTCTCATAATTTTGAGTATTAACATTTTTATTTTAAAATATTTTAGAAAGATTTTAGAAAAAAAAATTGATGCAAGTACAGAAGTTCATGCAAATTTAAAAAATGACAAATATTTGATGGTGAAGAATAAAAAGCACCAGACATGAATTTTCACAAGAAAATGGGAGATAATGCTAATAGAACTGGTCAAAATAGAGACGTTTCAAAAACAACGTGCATTTCCAAAAGGAGAAATTTTAATGAAGGCGTACTAGTGAAGTGAGCATGTGGCTGAAGATTTTTCAGACCTCTGAATTTAAAACTTCTTCTTGATCATATTCCTGCTGGGTTCAATAAATTTATTTTGATATTCAGAGCCAAGGGTGAGGGAGAAACCTGTTTGTTAAAAAATATTATTATGGAGAATCAGAAATGAGTATTCATTACTGAACTCTGGGAGAAGATTAGTCAGCAAGCAGCTGGCTTTGACCTTGGAATGCAAAGACACAGGAATGTGTGGGAGTCACACATTGCAATGGCTTGACTGACATCCACCTACTCCTGTAGTTGTGTTTGAGATGAACATTCTGTCTTCCTTTGGAAATCTTTTGAGAACCTGTTTGCTTGGAATGCAATGTCTTAAATTGCTCTGCAGGAAGGGGATACGCTATGAGGAGCAAATGGGAAGTTTATAAGATCACTCATGTTACACAGCAGCCAAGAGACAAAAAATACCCATATCAACTGTTACAAGTTCAGAAATGTGTATGCTGTGTTTTGTAAAGAGGAATGAGACATGGAATGAATGCAAAAAGGAAAAGGTAAGTATTGTCTTTAGACTAACGTACGTGATATTGGCCTGTGAAGTAAATAAGCTTAGTTCATGTGTCTGTAGCCTCCTTACATGCTATAAAATTCAGTATTCAAATAAAATGAAACAATGAAAAAAATTGTCTTTTAATTTTCTGGTTTATGTACTGTAACTACTCACATAAATACTATTGGTTTCCTTTTAGAATTTGGATACTATTCCTATGGTAATCTGAATTTATTACCCCGCCCTGAAAGGCTGCCAAATGTGAATTGCTGCTAAGTGAAATTAAATTGGGTTGCTCTCAGATATATAAGTATATATAATACAAAAGTAGAAATATCAGAAGTAACGTTCTTTTTGTGCTACTCACTGGAATTATGTTGAGGAATTTTAAGCAAATATATAAAATGTCTTTCATGACATGATAAATTAATTACATAAAGCAACTTTATAGATTTTATTTCACCTTCATTAACTTGAATCCTGGTGAGGCTTCAGCCTTCTAGAGGCAGAGCAGAGTCTCCTACATTCTGTGATGGGACAGTCCTTAATTCAGGCCTGCCAAGGCTGTGCCTCCTAGGACCAAGTCACTGCGAAGGCTCTGTTTGCACATGGCCGCTTGTATGGGGCAGGCTTGATTTCCTTTTTTTCTAAAGTCAAGGGCACAGACATCACCTCCAGATGAGAGAGAGGAGCACTTCTCTTCCCTCCTGCAGAACCCTGTGACTGTGATGCTTATTGCAGTTGTGGCTAAATACCACAAAGTATTCCTGAGAATGCACATTGATAAGTAGATGGTGACTGCTATGTTGGAGTGATGATTCCAGCTAAATATATTGTACTTTTAATGATATTTTTCTATTACCAATAAAAAAAATCACATTAACTGGTTGTAGAGTGAGAACAAAAGCATCTCTTTAAAATCTTTTAAAGGTTTGAGTACTGTATGCTCTAGAACAAATCCATCACAGAGAAATTTCATGTACTTAGAATGTATATTTTGAAATAATTTCTAATTTTTTATAACATATCTGTTAGTGAGGGGCCATCATAGAATCACAGAATAGGTAAGGTTAGAAGGTCCTGTGATCCAGCCTCCCTGCTTGAGCAGGGCCATCCCAGAGCACATGGCACAGGTTTGTGTCCAATCAGCTCTTGAACATCCCCAATGAGGGGCTCCATAGCCTCTCTGGTCTATCTATTCCAATGCTCCATTAACACATTGCTGCACATTTAACATCCAGGATTTATAGCTTCCCTTGCTACATTTTATGCCACCAGTGGGACTACACATATTCTGTGGCATGCCTTTTATTAATTAGACTTTATCTATTTGATTTGGAGACAGGCATAGGAACTTAATATATTATTACTAACTAATGAGCAAAGTCTACTTTCTGATGATTAAATTTTCAAAAGTAATTTGAAATATAGATTGTACGCTCTTCACAGGGAGACATCATCAGATGGACTTCATTAATTAATCAGCAACATTTGCTGCATAGTGTGGCTATGCAGGTGCTAGAATAAAATAACTATTATTTGAAGTTGTTTTTCACATTTTTCATTCTTCCATAGGAAAATGGCCCAGGGCTTATTTTCTCTGTGATGTTAGCTCTATTTATAACTCAAATTCTGTACAAAATAAAACTGCCTTAATATATGCTAGTACTTCTGGATTGAACTATTAATCAGAATTACCCAAACTGATCTTGTCTCGAGTTAGTGTAGCTGATTAGATTGTGTGGATGGGGATTGGATCTGTTTTGGTGCAGCAAGTCGTGTTGGTTTGCTGTTGTAATTCCCCCCTTCCCAATACAATAGGACGGATAGTTAATTTCTTCCCTGATTCCTTCTTATAAAAGAAAAAATTGTGGCTCAGCTTACTGCAGCAGATACAGTTGTGTGCAATCCCCTTTAGAAATCTTTGTGGCAGATACAGCCAGTGGTAGTGCCTTTCATGGGCTCAGCTCTCTGTGCTATCCTGCAGTGACAAATTTACAAAATAACTTGCAGTGAGGACAGACTCCACTTTCTGCTTCCTCTAATGTCTGAAAAAGCAAATTCCTTCCTTCCTTCCTTCCTTCCTTCCTTCCTTCCTTCCTTCCTTCCTTCCTTCCTTCCTTCCTTCCTTCCTTCCTTCCTTCCTTCCTTCCTTCCTTCCTTCCTTCCTTCCTTCCTTCCTTCCTTCCTTCCTTCCTTCCTTCCTTCCTTCCTTCCTTCCTTCCTTCCTTCCTTCCTTCCTTCCTTCCTTCCTTCCTTCCTTCCTTCCTTCCTTCCTTCCTTCCTTCCTTCCTTCCTTCCTTCCTTCCTTCCTTCCTTCCTTCCTTCCTTCCTTCCTTCCTTCCTTCCTTCCTTCCTTCCTTCCTTCCTTCCTTCCTTCCTTCCTTCCTTCCTTCCTTCCTTCCTTCCTTCCTTCCTTCCTTCCTTCCTTCCTTCCTTCCTTCCTTCCTTCCTTCCTTCCTCCCTCCTCCCCCTCCCTCCCTCCCTCCCTCCCTCCCTGCAGTAATGCAGAACTACATAAAACTCAAGAAATTACTTCAAAGAAATGAAAAGGAGATGCCAAAAGAAAAAAATGTTTGTGGCACAACATGGTGATTGCTTAAATGTAATATACTGGAATGTCAGAATAAATGTATCCTATTTATGGAAAAAGAAATCTTGGAAAATAACTCCAAACAACTCTTCAAAGTTAAACATCAGAGGAAGGGGGAATTACTAGGAGTTAAGAGGCTGAACATCACATTCAATTGGAAAAAGAATGTAAGTTAAAGGTAGGAAAAAATAAAAATACTTTGGGCAACAATTTTCTAAAGACATAAAAATTAAAAAATATAGTTGTTTGTCAAACATATTAGCCTGCCAGAAAGACTGTGGGGCCAATAAATGATCATTGTTTAATAGCAGTTCTCACAGGGTAAAAATGCAGAAAAATTGAACCAATTATTTTCAGTGAATGTCATCACCAAGAAGACATTGAAACCAGAGGGCTTTGTATTACAGGGATCAGAGTTTGAAACAGAACTTTCTCAAACAAAAGTGTCAAAATAATAAGGTTTAGAAGACATAGATAGAGTGAATGCAGACAAATTACCAGAACCAGGTGCTATTTATTTGGGACCCCTGAGGGAACATAAATATGAAAATAAAGCCCTCAGCTATGCTATAGAGTCTGTTGATTAAATCAGTAGTGATACTAGATGAGAGTGAAATGGCAAATATAAATGTAACTTTTAAGGAGGATTAAAGTAGGATAGGGAATTTGGATAATTTATAAATTTGGTGTTGTGTGAACTGTTAGAAGACATCCTAGGACTAATAGACAAAAGGGTGAGAACAACAAAGAAGGGAGAACTGACACAGCTTTTGGGAAGGGATTAGTATTTTTTAAATCTATTCAAATTTTTTGAACATCACTGAATACACTGAAAAAGTGATCCAGTTGATATTCTGCCAAAAAAACTTTATTACAAGATTCTTTTGCTGAGTTCTCTGAAAGAAATTAAGTTGTGGTAAGATGGGGAGAAGGTCCCCTGCATGTTAATAACTGTTTAAAAGGTAGGAAATGTAAAGTAGGGGTAAAGAGTCTTATTTCACAAGGGAGGAAGGTAATGAAATTCCTTCGGCATCTGTGCTGATGTATTCACTGTTAAATATACTAATAAATAGTTACACGTGGTATAATTGAAGTGTCTGTGCCTGTAAAATATACATATGTGTATATTTATACCTGCATTTGAATATACAGATGAAAACATTACATGAAGTTCATATTCTGTATCTACAAAGATAAGTAAAGCCCTGAGGAAAACCTATTGTGTCTGTACACCCACACTGAGATCAGCACCACATTACCATGCAAGACAGAGAGTCCAGAGTCACTGGGGATTGTCCTCTAAAAACATTTGTTCAGTGCTCAGAACTGCTCAAAAAAAGCAGACAGAACATTAAGAAAGACTGTTGGGGGTGGGCGGGGGGGGAAGGTGGTGTTTGCTATTTTGCCTTTTATGATAATGTGAGTAAGCATCGTTCATCTGCATCGTGAGTACATTTGTCTGAGCATAATTCCTTGCATTTCTTAAAAAAGTTATATAATTATAAAAACACTATAGATCTCTCTTTTGACATATATTTACAGTATGTGTTATTTATATAATGATTGTTGCTGCATAGAGCAGATCCTATACAAGGAGAGATCCCTGATATGTTTTAGGTAGCAAGGGAGAGGGTTGAGATACAGCTATCATGAGGCAGCAGATTTCAGACATGTACCTTTTCATTCAGGGCAGAATTAGTTTGGGCTTCACTGCTATTAGTGGGGGCTAAAAATGTATGTGGGTCCAAATAATAATTGCAAAACCAGTATATGGAGATATTTCGGTTGAAAATTATGGCCACAGTGCCACTGCAGTGTCACTTCATTGACTGGCACTGCTGTGCTCCTGCCCCATCCAGGCCAGATGTCCATTTGCCCCTGGCCCATGACCCTCTTGTACTGGCATTGGAATACACCTGAGGCTGTTTCAGGTCTCTGAAATATAGCACCATTAGTCTCTTAGTTGTCGGGTTATTGTTCTGCCATCTCCTTCTGCTGGTCCATGCCGATGCCTCAATGAAGGGGTGGGAAGGACCATACTGTTGGGGAGCACAGTGGTGTTTGTGTTTATATTGCCTTAACCTGTATCCTGAGCTGGGAGAAGGACATGGAGCAAACTTGTCTGTTCTACTTCTTGCTGAAGCATTTTGCAAAGGCTCTAATCAGGGGCAGAGTGGATGGGGTCTGGTTCAGTTTGCTTGTGCTCTTATGGCTTGTATTGGTGTGTTGGTTTGTTTCTCTTAGGTTTAGCTTCCTGGTTGCAGAGGAGGAAAGTGAGACTTTTTTCCCTTTTTTTGAGAGATAGCTGAAAGGCTCAGAAATTAATTCTAGGCCAGTGCAGATAGAGGGCCTAGAAAGATTTTCCCTAGAGTTCTTTTTCCTCATCTTGGTTGTTTAATCTCTGACCAGAAGGGAAGAGAGCAGCATGCAAGGTGCTCTCACACTTGTCTAAACATAAGGTTCTACATTTCCATGTTTTCTCTCATGGTCCTGACACAGTTAAGCATAAGATAACACATTTTAGATCAGAATTGGTTGGTCTTAGGAGTCATGTCTCAAAACTCTGACTTTGTATCTCAGACTCTCTGCCGTGAGAGCCATTCCTGCTTGCTTCATGCCTGAGTGGGACACAGCAGATCTGCACAATCCTGCTTGGGAACAGGATGTATCTTACCTTAGCTGAGCTCCAGGCTATGAAGTCATGTACCACGCACAGTGGATGGTGGACCCAGCCTTACTTCATTTGTGGCCCAAAAGAGAGTGATCTCACAGACAACACCCATCAGGTAGGTGGGATTTGTAGAAGCATTGTTGACTATTCAGTAGCTTGTGTTAAATGCATGTGTGGGAAGAAACCACACACTTCACATACAGGTATATATGCAATTAAAAAAAGAAATGGGAATGCATGGAAGAGCTGCCTGTTGAAAACTAATCTCTCAACCCTTCTGAGAGCCAAGGAAATTCAGAAACCCTCTGCAATTTCTAGGTTGCAAAAATATATAAATAAATAAACAGGTTAATTGAAAATTGGTATCTCTTAAGTATTATGATCTTATTAGAAAGGCTGACAATTCCAAGAGGAAGTACTGATGCTCTGCATGAAATATAGTGGTTTAATATCAACATTAGCACTCTATCTATATTGGAGCCAAAGTATTAATTTTCCAGCCTTTGGAATATCATAATTTTACGTGATTAGGTGATATTCAGTGCAATAATAATCTATTTTTCAAAAGTAGAGAGGCTTTAAACAGAATGAGGGAGGAAATGAGTGTTTGCACAGGCCAGTAGATTTGTCTGAAACCATGCACACCTATTTCTGGTCTCTTGTTTCCATAAATAATAGATTGACAGTTTTGTGCTTAGCAGAGGAAACATGGCACATATAAATGTCAGACAAATAATTCAAACATTCTATTTTTTTTCTTTATGAATAGCTCAGTGTAAAGTTCTTATTGTTCTAAATAATACCCATAATTTAATTTTCCTAGTCCTTTAAATGACCTTGAGGGTATTGTGACAAAAAAATCGGGGGAAAAAAAGAAAAGGAAAAAAAGAAAAAAAAAAGGAAAAAAGGAAAAAAAAGGAAAAAAAGAAAAAAAAGGAAAAAAAGGAAAAAAAAGAAAAGGAAAAAAAGGTGAGTCTGTTTTTACTTCCTGAGCAATTACAGTTGCTATGTGTTTAACAAAAGGCTTCCTAGGTAAGACAGGGTAATTAGATGGAAATATTTAACTGATTTGTTTTATTTGGTGGAAAAATCTAACTGGTTTCTATTACTTAATGTTTCTTATACCAACCCCAAGTAATGGCTTTAATACAGGAATGTGTTTTTTCTAACTGCTCTGTGTGGTGAGATAAGGACACTGAGCTTGACTGTTGCTCACAGAAGAACAGAGCCAGTTTATAAGGCATTCTATGATGAAAGAAACTATGATAATATCATCGTGTCATCAGGCATTAGTAATCTTTGGCAAGTAGTTTTCTCTTTTTGATCCATTACCCCCAACTGTGGATCTGTGGACTCCAAATTGAGAATGAATGTCTGACTGAAACCAGACATGTTTTTCCTATCTTTCCTGGACCCCTTTGAAGGGAAAATATTCTCTGTGTGTGACTCTGTGTGGAATATGGATTTTTGATACCCAATGCATTCGATTTATTTCTTCATAATTTTTCATACTAATTTTTAATGATTAAAAATAATTAGCTTTCTACAGAATCACCTGGAAAGCAGTGAGAGGGATATGAGGCCTGGTCAGGGAAGGAAAGAACAGGGGTGGAGCCAACGGGGCCAGAGCCCAGGGCTGGGCTTCTGCAGGGAGGCCAGCACAGTAGAGAGATATAATGGATAGTCATATCTCAGAAAGAACAGAAAATAAGTTTGCTGGGGACTGAGGGACTGTGCAGTGTTTGGGGCACTTCAGAGAGTCATTAGATTTTCTGGAAGAGTCCTATCAGCAGAGATACCACACAGAGGGAGAGACTGGATTGTAAACCTTCATTTGCACTCTGAGACAGTGGTTTTGGGTTGATAATGGTTAAAAATCTGTTTGGGGAGCTCACTTTAAGGAGATGATCTACACAGCTCCTGCTCAGACCTCTATCTGACTTGATCCTTTACAAACTCATCTTTGCCTGCGCTAGTTGCCATTGCCAAATACATTTCACACTTAACAAACGTGTCTGATAGTTGCATCTAGAAAGGATCCAGTTGCAATCCATCATTTTGAGTGAGGCAGCATTGCGAGATCTGGGACTGCTTGGAAGAATTGGGCTGTACAAAACAGAGGCACTGTTTCAAAGACTGTTAGGCAGTCACAATTTTTTATAGAAAATCATGATCTTAGGAGTCTCCTTTTTTTTTTTTTTTTGAAATACTTGCTTTGAAATACTTGCTCTGAGCATCTACTTAACACAGAGAACTTATGTCATGTTCAATGAATGTCTGCAGACAAAAAGTCTCCTACTTTCTTCTTTGCCAATTCATATATCAAAACCCAGAGTTGTAAGAGTTAGGATAATGAGATATTGTTATACTTGTAGACCAAGAGGTGAGAAATCTCTGCCTGTGAAATTCAGAAAGATGTTTAGAAAATAAAGTAAACAACTTTTTATGTATACATAGAAATGTTTTACAGAACAAAACTGACTGCACACCATCTGCTTTTAATTTTTGGGTAAAGCTCTTGGTAGTGCTGAGCATTCCTAAACTTAGGCCCTCTGAAGGTTCATTTATAAAAGCAAATAGACCAACTTTCAGCGTACAAAATACTCTCCTTTTAAAGTTATTTGTATGTCAGAATATCTCCATGGTGCCTAAGAATGGCTCTTCTCCCTCTGTGTCAAAATGACCTCCACTGTTACAACAGTTTGTGATCACATCACCCTTGGCATACTGGCAGATTGCTCATGTATAAAGGCACATCATATTCCCAGTCAATTTAGTGCAGAGTTTCTTTTACTATTGCAGGCAGCATTTTCATCTGAGTTATATCTGTGGAGAAACATCTACAGGTACCTCTTTTTTGCTGAGACCTATTTAGCATATTAGTGAGCCGGAGATGAATACAGCCCAAGTCAGAAACTGTAGCTTAGTGTTAAGTAAAATACTTCCTGAGAACTTTCTAAAGGTTGAAACTGATGACCTAGAGTGGCTTTTGTTTTCTGCATGTTTTCTGCAGTATTGATTGATTCAGCAAGCAGATACTAGTTCTGCAGGAGTTGTTCAGTGCAGGTTAAAGACCTAAGTTGGAGAAAATTTTGAGTCTGAGGCCTCTTGCAATTATGTCAAGGTTGAGTTCGTGATAGTAATAGTTGAGTGGTTTTGGCATTTTCTGTCTCTTCTTTTAAACAATACAATTATTATAAAAAATGTACATGAGATAAAAATAGTGTGTAGCCTTTGTCTCTGATACTTTAAAATTATTATTCTCCAAGAGAAAAGTGAATATTTGGTCTCCTGCTAGTGAGAAGAGGGCTACTTTCAGAACATGCCTTATACTTCCTATCTTCTCTCTTTTTCTTTTATTCATCAGAAGCATGTTTTGCATGATTCCCAAAGTCATGAATGATTTGAATTTTGTATTGTCTCTGTCTCTGGAGTTTCAGATACTTGGGCTAAAGTTTGATATATTACAAATTTTCCAAGCATAAACAAAGGCTGATTAACAAAAACACTATCCTGGAGGTAACTGAGAACTTCAATGCATTAAAATATGAGAGCTTTCCAAGTGAGAGTTAAAAAACCCCTAAACTCAATTTTGGTGTACAAATTAATGTAAATTAGTACAGTATTTTAATGAGGTGATAGAAGTTGCATTAAGAAAAAAAATGGTGTCTCTGGAAGTAACTTTATGAGGATTGTGTCGGATATGGATATAGATATAGATATAGGAGGGTGATAGATCAAAACCTGAGCATAGGAAAAAAAGCATATCCAACCAACAAATACCAAAGTATTGTGGAACTCACTATGAATGCTATCAGTATTTGGAAATGCCCTTTAGTGCTCTTAGTAAAACTAGATTTGCATTTGGTGTTGAGACATGAAATGGGTGAAAAAGCATTCATTATGTTCTCTGGAGAACTTCTTCTCTGGAGAAGCTTCTGCAGTGAGCTATTGCAAATTCTTAAGCATTTGTGGTGGTTTTGCCATGGAAGTATGAGGGAAGTTAATTAGTCCCAAAGCTTGGAAAGTTTATTCTGACCTATAAAACATATTCAGATCAGATTAAAAAGAAATATTAAACAGCTTTCAATAGTCTTTTGAGGGATGAGGAGGAAAATGGGATTTTACCTTTCTCTGATCTTTTACTAGGTTGGAAATTGTCTTCACAAGCTAAGGGCCTTAGTGGGATTGTACCAAAATGTTTACAAAGCCATCTTCTCTCTACACCCTGCACTATAACCTACATATCACAGAAGTTTTATTGGAAATGTAAGGAATTTTCTGAAGGCATGGCACATAAACTCTTCAGACCACACTGTCCTCAGCTGGACAGAAACTGGGGTTTATTTTCCAGTATTATGGCTGTAAGAAAGTGAGCAAAACCACCCAGAGGTGCTCAGAGACCTGTACACAGATGCTCTCAGGGGTGGTTCAAGCCTAGATCTTTGAAAGATACTTGTGTCATAACATGAAGAAACAGGTCTAAAGCTGAGAAATGTTGAGAGCTGGACTAATTTTCACTTCCTTGTAATTTTACAGTGATGATGTTTCAGTGTCATGTTTCAATGATCACCCAAAGTCACAGGCTATTGGCCAACCAAAATGAGACCTTGCACTGTTGGGACATAGAGTGTCAAAAGTGCATCATGAACATTGTACAAGCTGCTAGATAACTGTGTGTTAATAAAGCCACCAAAATGCTACTACTATTATTATTATTATTATTACTTTTGTTATTTGTGTAGATTAATGTTCTTATTTTTGTCAGGTGATGCTATTAAAGAGCAGTATAACGTGCAGAAAGGTTATGCTCTGATGGTTCATTTAACAGAAATGAGGTTTATTATATCCCCTAAAATTAATTCAGGTAAGAACAACATAAAGGCAAATAGAGCAGGATATAATTGCTCTGTAGAAAGTGCTCTGCAGAACAAGGGCTCTCACAATGCCAGCCCTTCCAAAGGCAAAGTTTATTACTGCTGGTGATGTATGTCAGGGAGCAGGATGACAGCAGAGGCTGGTGAGGGGGAGCCTTGCTGGTTCTCCTCAGGGTGAGCCTTGGGCTGGCACTGTGACCTGCAGTGTCTCAGATCACTGCTGGGGATTGCTGTCACGCTGCTGTACAGGGTGCGGCTGCTGGGAGGGTGGAGAGGATGAAATCCTTCCATTTAATAAGCTTGTTTGACATCAGCAATTATCAGCTCACTGCTGCCTGTGAAGTATTTTCTCTGTTCCAGCAGCCGGGATGCTGTTTTCCCGCTTGCTGCAGTGTAAAGATTAGATTGCTGTCTGTAGTGCTGGGATGCTGCAGGCTGAATGATAACTATGGCAGGCTGAAAGGGTGATTCCTAAAGGGCTCCCGAGAGCCTCGTTGATTTATTTATTTATTTTCCCCCTCGCTGCTCCCCCGCAGGAGTCTTATAGCTGGTGCAGCTTCAACAATCACTCCAGGTCAAGCTGCATTAGCCCGAGTGCTAACCTTCTAACAGATTCAGATTTATGAATCCAATTACGGGGCTTTACAGCCTGTTTAGCTTTGTTGTTGCTGTTATTATTGTTATTTATTCGTGTCTGTGGTTAGCTGCGCTGCAACCCATTTCAGGATGATTAAGGAGGTTCCTTTTGATAATGTTTAAGCTCAACAATATAATGACAGGAATGCAGTATACATTTTTCCTTTTGTACTTTCCCCATCTGACAACTGTTGTGTGAGCCTATGGATCTTGCAGGTCTCAGTATCCTTACTTCTTCACAGCTTTGACTCCATTATATAACTTCTTTATTTCTTTTTCCCCAAATCATTCTGACACAAAACGGTAAAGAAAACATTTGTTTTATCTAGTTGTTAACCAGATAAGACATTATAAAAGAGATCTTCTCAGAAACAAGATAAGAATCTCTACTTGCTCTTTTAAAATGCTGCAGTTTCTTTCTTCTATCCAAATTTATAATTCAATGGCTTAGGACTGACTCATGATTTCCATATGCTTGGGACTGGCAAGAGAGACTATGTCTGTACAAAGGGCAGAGAAGGAGATAATCAGATTTGTGATGCATGCAGAAAAGGTCTGTAGCATTTAAGATCTTTACCAAAATACTACATGAGTCCAAGCAAGTTACAGTAAGCAAATTGTCTTAGAAAAAATTATAGGATATCTAATTGAATTTTCTACCATGGCTTCCATCAATCTTGTAGTGTGTTCTGGGCTTGATAACAATTAAAACTGGTGATTAATTGTCAGACATAAAGCAGCTGAGAGAAGATATATAAAGGCATATTATAGAAAATATCACAAAGTATTTCTTGTTGCAGCTCTGAATGTTACCAGACAGTTGTGTGAACTATTAACATTCAAGTCAGAGAACACCTTAAATCTGTCAGGAAAGTCATATTAAGGGAATTTAAGTAATGGTGGCCTACTATTAGAGGAAAAACAGCTGTTTTGGTTTTTTTTTCCCTTCAATTTTTCATACATTTATATGGTATAAACGTCTTCCTCCTCTTGGTCCCCCTTTTCAATGTAAGTGTTTCTAAATAACCACTCTGATGTTTTCTAACTACCTGAGATCTGTTCCTTATGCTATCATCTGCCTCTACATTAAAATACTGTATACCTACATAATGAAATTTATCTCAGTCCCAACTTTATGTGATCTAGTTCAGTAAAACTAGGACTGGGCCTAAGTTTCTCTCTGAAATTAAAAACAGGAGGTTGAAATTCAAAGGTTGGACTTTTGCATTTTTGTCATCTTTTTTAGGTTTTGAATAAGAAAAAAAAATTCTGCAGAAAAAACTGGCTAAACCTTTTCCACATTTCCTTTGATATTCATACATGACCCTGTGAATTATGAAGCATCTGATGAGTGGTTATTTTCTGCTGGAATCCCTGGTAGAATCACGCAGTTTGGAGATGTCAGACCACTATGCTGACTAACATGAGAGACAAGATTTAGTAGCACAGATGATCACGTATTATTGTGCCTAAGCAACTCTGGGATTGAAGGTGATTTACCTATTGCAGTCATGGAGAGCTGGCAGCTCATAACCATCTGCTTCCTTTTGCACCGAGGTACACAGAAGTTTAGAGGATTTCTTGGACAATGCTTTTCTTTAGTCTTGTGGAATTAATCACCTAATGGGTAAAACACTTATTGGATAAAAAGGCAATTTAGGAAAGGCAAAATATCAAACCCCATTTTTTCTTTAATGGGCTCATAGAAGAATTGAACTGATTTTTAGCTGTTTTGCTAAATGAAACATGGAAATGGAGTAAAAGATGGTTTGGAGTGTTTAAGCAAAAAGGAGAGAAATTATGAGACTAATCATTAACCCAAGGTTCCTAGTTCTCTATGGTAATAGGATTATGACAGTATCATTGACATAGATATTTGATCATTCTCAGCATCTGTAGATTCAAGATCTTTAAGCAAAATTAACATTGCTATTCTAGTTCTTCATCTTCTTGTGACAGATTTTTTTTTTTTAATAGAAAAGTCCTTTCTCTTTGGTGTGATTGTAATGCAGGTTCTGGCAAGTTTGGAAGGGTTGGCTCCATAATTTCACCCACTGGATTCTTTTGTAGGATTTATTTAGCTATGCTTTCAAATTAGTAGTTTTCAGCAATAGCTCTCCAAAGCAGAATGGAAACAAACTTCTCACAGTTCACAATTACAATCAGCTTGCACCAATTATTTGAAAGCGTCCCTCTTTTCAGAACTGATATAGTTGAATCTGTGAGTACCATGACAATCAGCACCAATTACAAGCAATCACTCTAGCATGCCAATCTTTGCACTGCAAGTCAGTTGTAGGCCAAGTTTAGATGAGGTTTTTCTGATACAATCTATTGTAAGTCCAGAAGAGTTCACTTTCACATGCAATCTTGTTTTTCATTTACAATCAGTTCTCAGACATTTGTTGGGTTTTTTTATGTTGAAGCACAATTTCGGTGAAGCATCTCAGGTAAATACCTTAGAAAGGAAAGAAGCTCCTGTGCAAGCGGCTGTAAGAAATGAAGAATGTGTTTGGGAACTAGAACCAGTTGTGTAAGATGGTTCTTCAACAAAGAGTAAGTCATTATCTTCCCACTAAATCCAAATTCAGCATTACTCCTTGCAAAGCATCATTTCCTTAACATATCTCTTCATTTTTAAGGCTGACATATCTTGACATGATGGCAGCTGATGACAGGATTAGGAATGATTAGTCAAGACAGTGTAACATCTGAATAAAGCTTTGACAGGGAGCCTGGACCCAGCATGCTGATATTGCACAAGCCATCTTGTTAGGTACTGTGTTAAGAAATACAATTTTGTTACATTTCTGATAAATATAATTATAAATGACAAGCTAGGTATTATTTAGTGGTTCTTCATAGCAACAGCTCTTCATGGGGTTTCAGCTGAAACATGTTCAAGCTGACAGTAGGGAACCAGGACCTATTTCTGCGTGGGGAAGATCACAGTTTCTCAGTGCTGCCTTCCAGAAATAGCAGGGAAATTCGTCAAGATTTTTTGTACATTCTCTCCTTTTCTCCTACATACAAACCCATGCAGCCTTCTGAGGATAGCAAGCTAAGCCAAAATGAACAGGGTAATGGTCTGTGATGTGGGGGTGAGGCAGGACTGAGCCTGTATCTCCTGATGGCAGTGCACGGTCTGCTTGTTAAATGACAGACCTGTAAGCCTGGCCCAGTCACCATCAAGGCCAAACATTGTGCTATAGATTATTTGATGACACACAGACTGCCAGTTGTAAAGAATATCAGGGTGGCTGCTGTCTTACAGCAGAAATGACCAAAAATAGAGTATGGTCCTGGGTACATGGCACAGGGGATGCTGAATGGAGATATTGAAGATTCTAAAAATATGAAGATAATATCTTGATATCTACTGTTGGAAAATATCTCCTTACAGGATTATGTAGAATTCTGCCAGTGGGAGATATAATTTAAAACATAAAAACACCTGTGTGCAGAAAATGAAGTCTATGTCAATAAGCTAGAAAATATTATGCTCCTGTGTGTAGTACAAGATGATGTTTTCATATGATTATTTTCAAGTGTATTTTACTGCAAAATAACATAGTGGGACATTTTTGGTTGGTATTGCGTTTTGTTTGTTGGTTGATTTTGTGTTTTTTCTCTTTGTAAATGAAATTAGTTAAATTGTGAGGTCATGGTGTATCAACAGTATGACTGGCTTACTTATCTTAATTTCAGCTGAGATCTAATTACATACTCCCCTGCTGGACTTTGCTGAGTGAAGAATTTGCTTATATGATGTTATGTACAGGGAGTTAAGTGTCAAGTAGAATCTAAATCAAAGTAATCATCAGGATTTTTTTACTACCTAGTTCTCTGTGTTATGCAGAGATTCCAGTTGCAGTAATCTGAGATGCTAAACCTTGGGGACATTCTGTTGTGTGTGGACTTCCTCAAAATCTCTGTGCAGGATGGATTAATCTCCTCCATATGTATGTTAAAGTGTAAGGAGACGTGTGGCATTGTCCCAGCACTGTGTCTCCTCAATAAGTGTGCAAATTGAATTTGAACAGGGGGAGTTTGCACCAACTGGAGGTAAAGTGAGGTTAGGAACAAGCAAGCAGATACTTTGTTTTGCTTTCCCTAAACTGGTGGACTTCATTAATGCAATGCAATGAGGCTGCAGGGCCTTGTCGTCTGGAACCTCAGTTTAAGTGGGAGCATCACATGGAGGTGCCACTGGAGTTGGAGAAAAAGGCAGTTTCAATGTCTGGATTTTAGAGATGTCTGAAGGTAAGGTCAGACTGGCTGCTTATCTGAGGCCAGTATTTCTCCTCCTCGATCATCATCACAGGCAGTTAAAACAGAACTGACTCCACTCTGTATTATTTTAAAGGACGACAGGTCCTCAGCTGTTACCTAAACCTCAGTGGGATGAGAATCCTGTGCACTTTTGTGACATGAGGCATCTTCACTGAAGCATGAAGATTTAAGGTGCCCAGGAAATGGCACCTAATATTTTACTGCAACATCTTAGAATTTGCTTTGCTTTCTAAAACATCTTTTTCTATTTTAAAAGTTGTTATTAGAAGATGCAAATTTTATATATATTTAGCACTGAAGCATATTTTAATTTATTATTTGAGTTACAATAATAGCAGATGTTTTCCATGCTGTGGGGGCAGTGCAGATTTTATATCCTTAAAACATACCCAGGTGGATGTAAATATTAGTACAGCTACACTGTTTTTTATATTCATCTGAGGAATCCGAAGACTAAATTTATTCTTCATTATCCATGGAGAGAGTATTTGTAATAATTCACAGCTAGAATAGTGGTCCAAACAGCAGCCATAGGTATATGGGTTGTTTGCTGGGTTGTGGATTACTTTAGAAACAATAGATGAAAGACAACTCATTTCTCTAATAGATGATGACAAATGCAGACTGATCAAGTTACTTCTAAAATATTTATCAAATGTACCTGTGGGTAAGGTACATTCTCAAAGAACAAACTCCTTCTGTAATGATGGGATTTATGCTTCTATTTGCAGCTTGTTGTTTTGGCTCTGTTAAATTTGCTCATGGTTTCGTGTTGCCATCATTCATCATATTATCTGAGCAATTTCCAGACAATCACAGGCAATTATAAATTCCTAGGAACAGGAACATTTGTGGGTTGTTCATTACAAATGGGAAGTAACTTTAAATAACTCCTCATAAAATTCCTAAACCCTCAAGGATCCCTGAGCTGCAGAGTCACAGCCACTCACTAGGGGGGCTGGTTAGAGTTTCCATTCCTGTTTGACTCAGCCAGTTTGTTTTTCCTTTGCAGGTAGGGGTTAAATATTGCCAAAGTGGAATTCTTTAGATGCCATTTGTTGTATCTTTAAAATATATTCCAGTGTAAAGATTGTGAGCAAGCTTGCTGGTGGTAAGACTAGACTTGTTTAACATCTCTGAAAGCTCTGCTTATGAATAGCTGTAAAGTTTCATCTTGACCTCTCAATATTTTCCTTTTAGTTTCAGCATGAAACCTGGCAAGCCTAAGTGATTTTGTGTTGCAGTTGCATTAGTTTAAGAGTGCACAAAAAAGACCCCATAACTGAACTTTATAATATTATCCTGCAGCAAAACACACACAGATCACAGAATGATCAAATTTGGAAGAGACCTTCAAGATCACCTAGCACTACCATGAACCCAGAACCACCATAATCACCTCTAAACCATATCCCCAAATGCCACATCCAGATGCCTCTTGAACACTTCCAGAGATGCTGAGTGCACCACCTCCCTGCAAAACTCTTTCCCAGTATCCAATTTGAACCTCCCCATGTGCAACTTAAGGCCATTTCCTTAAAGAGATGTGGATCAGACCAACCCCCACCTGGCTACAACCTCCTTTCAGGTGATTGTAGAGAGCAATGAGGTTCCACTGGAATTTCTTCTCTCCTTACTTAACAACCCCAGCTCCCTCAGCCACTCTCAAGAGCTGTGCTCCAGACCTGTCACTAGCTCTGTTGCCATTCTCTGGACATTCTCCAGCTCCTCAATGCCCTTTTTGAAGTGAGAGGCCCAGAAATGGGCATGGGATTCAAGGTGTGGCCTCACCAGCACCGAGTACAATGGGACAAGAACTGCCCTAGTCCTGCTGGCCACACTGTTCTTGGTACAGGCCATACTGCCATTGGCCTTCTTGACCACCTGCCTCGTGTTCCTCTGTCTGCTGTGGGTACTCTGACCAGTACCCACAAGCCCCTTTCTGCTGGGCAGCTGTCACACCCCAGTCACTTAAAGGGCCAAACCAAGGTTCTCTTGCTCTAGGTAGATGCAAAGGTGGAATACCAACCAGCTGTCCTCAAGAGGTAAAAAATTCACACAAAAGTTTACTGGCAAACTATGGAAAATCAAGGAACTTTGGCAAATGATTCAGTACAACATAACAGCACTTATCACAGCATAGATTTAGCCCACTGATCATAGAAACCCATTAAACCCATTTGATATAATGTTCCATGAAAAGAAAATTAGAAGAAGAAGAAAGGAAGAAAAACAGGACAGGAAAAATATAGAAAATCAGACATATAGCTAACAACTCCTGGATTCCACTGATGTAAAACTCCAAGATGAAGGTAAAGGACAACATGCTTGCCTTGTGGTCAGGCTTCTTAAACCCTTGGCCAATTCTGGGCCTTCCTCCCAGGTGGGATTTCAGTTGCCTGGCCATTCAGGAACTGGGATAGGTGACACTGGAGGGCTGCCTCTAGTGTTCCATGACTGACAGACACTGTGGGACTGAAGGATATGGGAAGCAGGGCACCACCTCACCAGGGCAAGGTCTGACACACTCTCTATCACACATTCCAAACAGCCCAAGATATCTCAAACCAGATTATTCTGTCCAGTCTCTGACAGAAACTCTCAAGGCTCTCTTCCCCCAGCATGTAGCACTGCATGGGGCTGTTGTGACACAAGGGCAGGATCCAGCACTTTACATTTTTGAACCTCATGCAGTTGTCCTCAGCCCATCAGTCCAATCTGTTTAGATCCCACTGTAGAACCTTCCTACCCTCCAAAAGATCAACACTCACACCCAGCTTGATGTTATCTGTGAACTTACTGAGGGTGCCCTTGCTCACCTCATCCAAATCAATTATACAAATATTAAAGAGGGCTGACCTCAACACCAAACCCTGGAGAATGCCACTCAGACCAGACACCAGCTGGATGAAGCTCGATTCACCACCACTGCCTGAGTTCAGCCATCTAGTCACCACCACTGTGTTCAGGCATCCAGCCAGGTTTTTGCACAGTGAGAGTACACCCATCCCAGCCATGAACAGCCAGTTGCTCCAGGAGAATGCTGTGGGAGACAGTGTCAAAGGCTTTACTGAAGTCTAGAAGGACAACATTCGCAGGTTTTCCCTCATCCACTAACTGGGTCACTTTGTCATGGAAGGAGACCAGGTTGGTCAAACAGGACCAACATGTTGGCTGGGCCTGATCCTCTGGTTGCCCTGCACATGCCATCTGATGACACTCAGGATGATCTGCTCCATCACCTTCCCTATTACTGAGGTGAGGATGACAGACCTGTAGTTAATGGGATCATCCTTCCAACCCTGCTTGTAGGCAGACGTCACGTCTCCTAATTTCCAGTCACCTGGAAGTTCTCTGGTTAACCAGGACTGCTGGTAAGTGATTGAAAGTGCCTTGACAAGCTCTTTTGCCAGCTCCCTCGTTACTCTCAGTGCATCCTCTCTGGATCTATAGATTTGTAGGTGTCTAATTGTCATAGAAGGTCACTAGCCATTTCCTCTGGGTTATGATAAATGATGAGATATATGTAAGTAACCAAGACACTATTAAAAACCAAAATAGTTTTTGAAGGTTTGTGTTCAAACTGGGAGTCAAAGGAAATAGGTCTTATATGGCAAGACATTTTTTGCCACCACAATTATGAAGTAAAAATAATGAAAATCAACCAACCAAACCAACTAACAAGCAATGCTCCTGTATTGAATAAAGCTAAGGTTGCCATCAGAGAAGAGCTATTCAGAAATCAGAAAGGAAAGAGCTACCTGGGAGACCTGTGTTGTAAAGGAAATGTTTGTTAGCAGAACTTTCAGAATAATTTCATACTTGCGTGTGCTTTTAAGATAGAATATAGAACAGAAATCAGCAGCACAAAAAAGCTAGTAATGCTTTCTTACCCATATTGTAGATGTGTTAAGAGACTGAGTCAGAGGTTATTGCAAACCTGAAATTTTAGGATACTTCCTTTCTGAGAATTTTGGCTGGCTAAAAATTATCTTAAAAATAGATAAAAGATGTGGCCTTTTTACAGAATGTTTTCAGCTGCAGGAGAAAATTTTGAATGCTTCCTAAGTATATTAAGACAAACACAAATGAAGAGAAGGTATTGGAACTCTTTGCTTTTTCAGTGTCTCAGGTATAACTGTATGTTATGTAAATTGCTTCTTTTAAAAGCATGTGAGCAAATATTGAACTGCTTCCCTTTGATCACCAAATCAGCTCAGTTTTACCTACCTAAGGAAAGATGTCTGCTTCCTTGACAAAGACGTTTCTCATTTGCATGAGGCTTTTAGCCTCTTAATCTTTAGGGACTCTAGGGAGTCAAAGCAGTGTTCTGCATCAATAATCCTTCACATCATATATCTGTCAAAACAAGTACCTGAGGTGTTTGTTCCTGCTGCAAGTATTCTTTAGTTTTTCTGTCCTTGCCTTGACTCTCAGGGTTCTTCTGTTGGTCTTCTGCTCTTCTTTGCCCAGATATAGCTGTTAAGATTGACATTTCCAAAATTATGATTCTGCAATAGGGCTTTCATGGATCTGTGTGAGGATGGTGCATGATTTCATGTTGTCAGATTACAGGATGATCTTCAGTGGATGTGTCATAGAGCCAGTGATGAGTAGTGTCCCTTAAGAGTCTCACTGGGGCTGATACTGTTTTTGTTGGTGACATGGACAGTGGGATTGACTGCACCCTCAGCAAGTTCACTGACGACGCCAAGCTGTGTGGTGCAGCTGACATTCTGGAGGGAAGAGATGCCATTCAGAGGGACCTGGGCATGCTTGAGAGGTGGGCCCATGCAAACCTCATGATGTTCAGTTAAGTGAACTGCAAAGTCCTACACCTGGATTGCCGCAATCCCAGGTACACCTAAGGGCTGATTGAGAGCAGCCTTGCAGAGAAAGACTCAGGTGTGATGGTTGATGAAAAACTCAACATGAAACAGCAGTGTGCACTCTCAGCCCAGAAAGCAAACAAATCCTGGGATACATAAAAATAATGTGGGCAGCAAGGTGAAGAAGGCGATTTTTCCTCTCTACTCTGCTCTTGTGAGACCCCACCTGGGGCATT
Organism: Muscicapa striata striata; assembly: GCA_030060385.1. NCBI lineage: Eukaryota > Metazoa > Chordata > Aves > Passeriformes > Muscicapidae > Muscicapa > Muscicapa striata. Next base: position 5,890,110 of record JAREIS010000031.1, read on the forward strand.
ATAGCCAGTTCAGGTGCCCCCAACATAAGGACATGGAACTGCTGGATGAGGTCCAAAGGAGGGCCACAAAGTTGGTAAGGGGAATGGAGCACATATCCTATGAAGACAGGCAGAGAAATTTGGGGCTGTTCAGCCTGGAGAAGAGAAGGTTAAGTGAAGATCCCATAGCAACCATTCAGTATCTGAAGGGGGCCTACAGGAAAGCTGGAGGGAGATCCTTCATTAAGAACTGTAGTAATGGGACAGGGAGTGAAGGATAAACTGGAAGAAGGGAAATTTAGTTTAGGTATTAGGAAGAAATTCTTTTCTGTGAGGATGGTGAGATACTGGAACAGGTTGCCCAGGGATGTTATGGATGCCCTAAACCTGGCAGTGTTTCCAGGCCATGTTGTATAAGGCCTTGAGCAACCTGATGATGTGAGAGGTGTCCCTTCCCATCGTGGGTGGTTGGGATGAGATGATCTTTAAGGTCCCTTCCAACCTTAACATTCTACTAATGATAGAGCTGTATTCCTACAAGAGGTTTTTCAAGAGACAAGCTGTGTTACTCAGCAGGGCAAAGCAGAGGCACGACTGTGACCCACCACCTGTACTTGAAGAACATGGTGGAAAATAGAGGCTGCTCAAAAAGCAGGAGGCTCAGGTGCAGAGTAGAGGGGTTGCTAGAGGGCCAAGAAAATCTATAATGATTCTGAAGTTCCTTCTACTGCTCTTGGACATACCTGGGTGACTTCTGGGGTGGGGAACAGCAGCGGAAATAAAAGGGGTCAACTACTAAGGTACTTTGGGAGGTGTGACACAGCATATGCAGAGCCCATATGTCTGAAGGAGTTTCTGAAGGCCGCCTGCATTTCTAGGAAGAAGCCAGATGCTTTCCTGTGTCTGTACAAAAGCAACCATGGTATATCTTAATTTCTTAAGATGGTTACATTCTACTCAGCTTTCATTTTAAGAGAAATTGCGTCCACAGTTTTATTCTGTTCTGTTCATATGGCAGCTTATGTGAATGAGGCCTTCTTCCCATTTCCCTGCCGTGATGTCACCCCTTTTCTCTTTATCTCTCTTTCTGTCTTGAAAGAGCATTGGTTTTTAATTCTCTGCCTTTAAAAACTGACTTTGTTCTATTTTTTGTCAACAGGGTCTAAAATATAAGTGCTATTACTAACACAGCAAATGCAGATCATGCACAACAGCAACAACTAGGCATTCATATCCATTAAATGCTAAAATATAAAATAAAGAAAAATTGTTTTAATACAATCCAGTATAAAATTAAATTTGTTCATTTTGCTTATAACACTTTTGATGCTATCCACATTCATGAAAGAATACTGTGTTGGATCCACTATATCATTAGCAAAATTCCTAGTTAGTTGAGGACATCCACGATTTCACTCATCACTCATCCCAAACAATCAAAAAAAGAAATATAACAGAAGTGGGGAAAACAGGATTAAAATGCATACATATTTTCTTTTAAATTGTAATCAAATTTAAGGATTTAGTCATGAATGGTAGAATTGGAATATCCATGAAGGAAGCACTGTTGCTTTGTCTCCTTTAATGAGTTGATGAGTTGATGCTTGTCAACTAAAACTGGGAAATCTGTAGTTACAAAGGAGGCTTATTCAAATAGATAATCGACAATGGGATGTTTCTCAATAGTATAAACAAAAAGTATAATGTCAGGTGTACAGGAAAGTTATTAAAATAATAGAAAGGAAACAGTCAAAAGAACCACCTACAGTGGTTCGCATCTTTAATTTACTACTTATGCATTCCTCAATTCCTTGTTACTTACTTTCTTATAAATTATTAGACAAGGAACACTAATGAAGTTAAGTAAATTGATTATGTGTAGAAAAATTTAATTTTGTTTGATGAAAAATTATTTACAAGCAAAATAGTGATGAACGAGTTGGCTGTGAGCTTCATGGGCTTAGTCATAGTCCTTAGTTCCTAAAACAGTTGAAGATCACACTTTGTGGAAAAAAAGATGAGTTGTTCTACTTCTGTGCCTAAGCCTGCAATATCATCTGGGATTTAGATGCTACTTCTCCCACTTTTTTTTGGCCTGGAACTGATTTCCAGTGATTTGAATTAATGTGGAGTTATTTGGAAACTTTAGTTTTACTTTAGGTGTTTTTTTGTTTTGTTTTGTTTTGTTTTGTTTTGTTTTTGTTTTGGTTTTTTTTTTGTTTTGTTTTGTTTTTTGGGGTTTTTTTGGTTTTTTTTTGTTTTGGTTTGTTTTTTTGTTTTTTTGTTTTTTTTTTTTTTTTGTTGTTGTTTTTTTTAATTAAACAAAGAAAAAGCATTTTGTCTTTCTTTAGAGGCTGGTGCAAATATTTTGTGTATTTCCAGTCTTTGTAGCTTTCTTGCTTAACACCAAAGTATTCTTTTTCAGAGACATTTGAGGGGAAAAGGTAGTTCAAGTTTGTGTTTCTTCTAGAACTACAGTGTAGGTGCCATCCAATTTATCTGTTCAAGAAACTAGTTCATGCGATTTTACACTTGTTCAAGTCCATCTGTACACTATCCTGGGATGGCCATTTCAGCTGAAAAAGAATATGGAGGCTTTCTGAATCAGATTTAGAGGAGAGGGCAAGGCACACATGGAGAATGTCTTCAGTGGCAAAACATACACGTTTATTTACTATCATAAATATATACATTCATTTACTGTTGCATTAGGGAGATACCTAAAACTTACATACACAGAGACACTGACACATGCAAAAGGCAGTTCTATCATATTTTTATTGCATACTTTCATGAAACAAATAATTTGTGTGTGCTAATTCTTTCCAGGGCTGTGGCCTTGAGTCTCTGTCATACATCAGCCTTTCTCCATGCAAATTTATCACAAATGTGTTAGAACCTGGCCCTGTAGATGACGGTACCTCAGGTTCCTGTTAATAGATCCTCTGGGGCAGATAAAAGTGAATGATCAGTGTTTAAATGTGTATTCACTCTCTCTGAGCAGCCAGTGGCTCTTTTTGCTGTCCTTTAAGGGTAACACCCAAAATAGGACAAACTGCCTTTTCTTTGCCAGATTTCAGTTTACATTCTGTTGTCAGAATTGTAGTTTCACCCACCTCTGCTTGTGGGTCATGTCAGTTGTTATGAGAGAAGGTCATACTGGGAGGAGAAAAATTGTCATTAGGATTTCCTCATGAGGGGAGGCCCCCAATGGACTCTCTCTTAACATTAATACCCTTCAGTCACCCACTGGGGGTCAGTGTCTTTCTCCCCAGTACTCCCTCTGAGGGCAGACTTGACTTTTCCCAGAGAAAATCTTGCAACAGATCCAGGTCACACCAGAAAACCCACCAGCTTTGGACCATACCAATCACTCCTCCATATCCAAGGGATCCTGTAATGCCCCAGCCTATTTGATGGGTTTAGGGGAAGATAGTTTGATTTACTCTGGGCAGTGCATGGGAGAAACAACAATTCTCAGGAGGTTCAATAACAAACTGGTCATTAACCCAGAGAGGGTTAATGTTATGCTCCCCATTTACCTTCTGTAAGAATCAGCTTGACTTTCTCATGAAGAAAATCTTAAAACAGGCCACAAAACCTTTAAACAGGTCTGATGTGTCCAGGTCATACCGAAAATAGAAAAATTCTAGCAGTAGGGAGCAGTCTAGATCAGACATATCCTGAGTTGCCATGATCTTCAGCCAGAGATTCCAGCTTTGACTGGAGATCAGTCCTCCTTTGTCCAGAGCTCTGGCTGTTATCTCTGTGGAAAAACCTGCTCAGCACTTTTCAGAGTAATCCTCCAATTTAAAGTTACAATCCACCCCTGAAGGCAAAGGTAACTGAGGTTCTTGTTAGTAGATCCCTTGGGATGGATTAGAGTACATTGACACTAAATGACCGGTGTTTATAAATATACATATAGGGCAGGTTTATTTTCAACACTGGCTTACCTTGTCAATGATCTACTTGTGTTGCAAAGCACCATGAAGTTTGATACCTTGTGATGCTGGGTGAGGTACAGGCACATAAAGAAAAAACAGTCTTGCATTCTAATTAGCAGAAGCTGTGAGTGGTGAAGATGACAAGAAAAGGATGACAGAGTAACACATGTAAATGATGCTACTGTGAGCGTGAGCGGTTCTAAATCATTTCAGGGGCTGTGAGAAGTTTTGCAGTCAACTGCTGTTTGATTGATGCTAGTGAGCATTACAGCAAAACAACCTGAAGAAACAATCCTGGAACAAATTGAAGAATGAGCTAATAGATAGAGGACAATTATCCTCAATGTGTGAAGTAATATATTTTATTATGCTCATGTTTCCTTGAAAAATGGTGGCACTAAATAAGCTAATGGCTGAAAAATAATGACAGATAGCAATGAATCCTTAGATTAAGTTGGCACAGAATGTAAGCAGCCCACAGCAGATTTGTGTGTCAAGTATTCAGATCTCCCATGTGATCTGGCAGTAGAGACCTGAAGGGAAAAGTTACTGCCCATGGCAAGGTATTTGATGAGTATCAACCAATCTGGAAAAAATCTCTTCTTAGTTAAGCAAATTAGAGACAAATCCTGCTGAAGTACCTCCTTTCAATCTGTGGAACTCACAGTGCAGGCAGTAACAGATGTTCTTGATCTGTCGATTTGACAGTCAACATCACAAGACTACAGAGATCACTTCTATACCAATACATCTGTTGAGATAAGAATTTGTGTTTCTAGTTGTGCACTGCCTCTGCCATAAGTGACTTCAGGAAATTTCAAAACACATTTTGAGCCAAATTAAAATCAAAGCGTGGATCAGACCTCCCTATAAGACTGAAAACAAGAAAAATCCTCTGCTTAACTTTCTTCTGTAATTCTAAGATTTCCTACTTGCCACCAAGGACAGTAAACATCAATAATTTTTGTCTTAAGAATGACATCATTCTTGTATCCAGTCCCAGAAACAAGAAGAGACCAGTGAATATATGAGAAATATGTGAAATAGGGACCTCTGTCCTAAGTAATTTACTGTATTAACAGGACTGAATGAAGCAGCAGAAGTTGCCTTTAGAATGCTGGCAATGCCTGGGAATGGTGTCTGGATCCTCACTTTTGGGATGAACACAGGCTTCCTGGTTTGTCTGTGGAGAAATATCCAGATCCAGATCCAACTTTGAAAGAAGGTGATTACCATGAAGAAAATATTTTCCAGACTGATCCAAAATCAGACAAGAGTATCATTTTGAGCTTCTTCACAGACAGGAATTATTATAAATAGAATGGCCCAAATAGCAATAAGGACAGTTCTATTTTTTTTTTTTTTTTTTTATATTAGGCTTGAAAAACATTTAGTTCATGCCTTGGTATACATTTATGGTGAAATGCTGTCTCAAGTACCCAAAATAGTATGTAGGATGCTAAAGGTGAATTATTTATGACCTTGCATTTTGTCTGTTCCGAGAAGTACTTGGATTATCATTCCTTTGTGGTTGACAGTTTCATGAAAGTATCTGGCAGGTACTTCCAACCGTAATTTTTTTCCCATGCTTTAACATGTACGTATATGTTACTATTTATTACTGATAAAACTTTCATTGACTTCTATGGGAGCAGTGAAATTCTGCATTTTTAGCAGATCCCAGCTTCAGAATCACATTCATGTAGATTAAAATCTTAAACTCCCAGTGACTCATTAGATGTAAAATGAAACCTTAGAGGCTTTTGAGTTTTTTGGACTCATGTGCACATATGGGGATGACTCAGATGCTCTAACTTTTGAATATTTAGAACACTCTTACTCTTGAACTTCGGAAAACTTTGACATTGAATTTTCATGTTATTTAAGAAAAAAATGTAATGAGGAAAAGTACATAGAAACAAAAAAGGAGTATTAGAAGTGTCACACTGTGTGAAGTGCATGTATGTGCCTAGTATTTTGCTATGAAGGCATTTGACAAAACCACTGTACAAATTTCTGTCAGTGACTTTATTCTCTTCCATGCTCTTAGAGCTACACAAATAGCACTGTCACTTCACAAAAATGTCATGCTTGGTATTTGCCAAATAGTATTTTACTGTTATCTATAGCTCAGGTTGGTTTATTTACTATTCTGAAGAAGCCTGGAAAAATCTTCTGTTGGAAATGCACGAGTATGAGAAAGTTTTATTTTTTTAAACTTCAGCCATTTTGGAGTTACTGATATTTGAACAATATACTGCTATTTTAATTAGAGTAATGTGTTGCTGCAGTTGCTGGCCTCTGCCAGCCATTCATAGGTGAAACTTTTTATCAGTTTGTCACTCAAAAGACAAGTCAACCAAGGGAAATTAATTTCATTCTACTCATCCACAAGCATCCTCCTTGGAAATTACTACTTCCCCCCTTCTTGGAGAGATTTTAACCTTGTCTATGGTTTTGAATCCTTTGTCAGCTTAAGAGGCACATTCCCAGGTCTGTGTGCCATATGCCACTTTTTTTCTCAGCCTGTTAACTGGCAAGTAAAATACAAGCAGAATATTTTCATTTCCCCATGAAGGAATCTTTTCTCAGCACCACCTACTTTCTGAGAAGTCCTCCCTGCCATCTTTGGACTGGGAATCCCGCTGGGATTTGCTCCCCAGTGACAAATGTCAGAGCAAACGCAGGCACTGCTGAACCCTGAGGGGCTGCGCTGTGGAGCAGGACAGGGCTTGTCAGTGTGTTAGAACAGCTCTGGGATGGCTCCCAGGTGATTGCCTGAATCTGTAGCTGACAGAGATTTTCCAACAGTTTCCTTTCGTCTTTGTGCCTGTTAATGACTCTACTCCTGCTTGAGTTAATGGTCCTGCTTTTTCTCACAAAGTTCTGTCATTTCTCCCACTGTTGCTCTTTGTCTTTCACTTTCTCTTTCCACTTCTGAAATATGTGGAGGCTTATATGCTTTTCTAGTTTTTTTTTCCTCCTTTTTCCTATTTTTTCATCCTGGAAAATTTATGCTTAGATTCTCAGCCATTCTTCTCTTCCTCCATGTTGTAGTTCCTGCTGCTGAATAAAAAATATCCCTGTTTATTGTCTGTTTCCATTTTCTTTCACACAGACACCCTTTCTCTGGGTACCTGTTCCTTCTTTCCAGGACCATGCCCATGGAATGTTTAGAGACTGAATAGAGAGTTTTTACTGACTCATATGCTGCTATGCAAGGCACAGATCACAGATGCTGGTGTAAGATATCAGCAAAAGTGACTGAATGCTATAACTTGTTTGGTCACCTCAGGCAAGTCATCTCTCTTCTTTGTTTCATCTCTAAAATGGCTTTAATAATATCTAATGCCTTTGTGATTTATGGATGGAAAACACTATGCACAATCCAGTTGTAAATTACTGTTGTTGTTGTTATTACATTATTATTATTATTATTATTATTATTATTATTATTATTATTATTATTATTATTTCTGCAGTCTAATTTTTCCCTTTAGCTCCTTCCAGTTAAATTAATGTTTATGTCAACATCCTAAAAGTACATCCAAGTTTACCAACAAAGGGAAACTTATTAAGAGGCCCATCCTCCACAATACAAATAATTAAAGGATTAAAGGAAGGGCTACATTTGTGGTACTTTGCTTTTAAGGCATTTGGTTAATACTCAGATGTCAGCTGTGAAACCTGATTGTTGGTCAGCCAAGCTTTTATTCTGAGAATCCTTTCTTTGAGCAGTTAGGAAGCAACAAAATGCATACTGGATATTTGGAATAATGATGGCAACTGGATTCTTTCTCTAATGGTAAAGTCTCTCTTTCTAATTCAATGGGATAGAGAGCTATGCCTGATATAAATGACTGGGATACAGACTCCAACTGACTAACACTAATCAAAAAAAAGGTGATCCTCTTTTGTGGCAGTGCAAGACACTGAACTGCACTGAAGAATTGAGATGTAACTCATACGGCAGAGTTGGTTCACTAAGAAATGGTTTCGGTATACTGAGGATTGGTATTTTCTTCTAAGAAATTTGTATGGCAAAACCGCTAAAAGCAGGTTAAATACTACTGAATGGAGCCCTGCTTTTCTTTCATTTTTATTTATCTGTACTTTCCCAAACAGCACCATTTGTACTCCTCATTTCTGGCTGGATAAATGGGAACATAGGGTGGGAGGGGAAAAAAAAAAAAATTCTGAACAATTAAGATGGAATTTAGGCCTGCTGATTTCAGAGCATGACCACCCAGGGAGTGAGTGGGAGGTGTGGATTATGGTCCTTGCTGCTCATGATACACTCAGCTAGCGAGCTGGACACTCTCTTAGTCTCCTGGTTTGATGAGCCTTGCATTCTTGGCTGCACATCTTCAAAGAAGCTTTCAAAGTTAGTTTCTGTCTGGATTTACCCTACAGGAGCTGTGCATTTGAATGTCCTTAACCAAAGACCAGCTGGACCTCTGTCTCATGTATATCAGATGAGACGTTCAACCAGTAGGTCACTACCCAGTAGGAAGGGAGTCCCCATCACTTTTGGAATTCTCCTGAAATTGGCATCTAAAGCACTTCAGCTGACAACATTGTTTTCAGCTGTCATCAGACTCTCACATAGGCATGTCATATCTACATAACAAACTCTATCCTCTACCAAGAGATGGACAGATTTTTATAGAAGTCCTGTTTGCATTTGTATCTGAATCATTAATTTTAATTTTTAGCTATTTTTTCCTACTCACTGGAAGAAACTTAGATGTCCAGTTTGTTTCTTCATGATGTACTCCTTCTGGATTTGATATCCTGAAAGAATGAGTGACGACACTGCACATCGTTTTGCCTAAATACCTCCTTTATATTTGATTCTTTAATCTGAACAACTGAGAATATGTCTTTAAAGCAGTTTGTTGCAAACTGCTTAACATGTACCTCGCACATTAGTTCATTAAATGGTGAGTGATGAAGATATCACACATTTATCCGGAATGACCTCTTTAATTAGCAGCTGTAAAAAAGCTGTCTGATCTCCTCCAGTTATCTGAAGGTACTGCAACATGTGCCTGTGGTCTCATGTCTTATAAGTTCTGTTTCAACCAATTTCTCCAGTCATTAGTAAAGTCTGCAGGAATTAAGGCAGCTCAGCATTTTGAAAGATCCTGCTACTTCTCTAGGTGCTCAGATGTGACACACTTCCATGTTTGACCCAAATTCTAGGGTGAAAGCCCTCTCCATGCTGGCATACACCATTAGGAGTAAGGCAGAGCTCGCCAGTGCTCATGGAGCTCCCATTTGGATTGTTTGTGGCTTTGGGCAGCTCTCCACCTGCCTGTGTACAAATGATAAATCCAGTTAAAAAGGAGGCAGTGAAAGCCCCATGCCATGGCAACGTTCCACATGGAAGAGGCATGTGCAATATTTTACTTAAAGGAACTGTGGGATGAAATTAGGAGACAAATGAATGTATTTTTGATGCTCTTTCCTTTGTCCACTGACTTCCACTTCAGATCAAGATTACTAAATCTACACAGGGCAGATACTGAAACTTCTCTATATTAATCCATGATTATTTTGTCTTTCCACGGCAGTATAATGATAGACTGCATATTTATAATCTCAGAAGCAGGCTCTAATTCAGTTTCTCACCCTCTGTTTATCAGTGTTTACTTTAAACCCATGGTTAAGTTCAGTTGAATACATTTGTTGAGAGCTCAGCATGTCAGAAAGATGTTGCTGGGTCTAGCTGGACTTTTGATCTGACCCAGAACATCCATTTATTTATTCTCAAGTACATTTCTAAATCAGGAAAATGCACTGTATTTTATAAAAACCACATGGAGCTATTATTAAGGTCCCACAATTCTTATTTATTAAATACCAACAAATGAATTCAATAACTACTTCTCTTAGAATAAGCACTTCTATTAATTTTTTGTAATTTTTTTCTATAAAACTTTGCATGAAGTGGTCTTTTACAAAAAAAAAAAAGGCAGATGAAATGATGAATCCTGCAAATCAGGCATAGAAAATTTGCTGCCTCTGGATCTCTTCCATTTGTTCACGTTTTTGCTAAATCTGTGAACAGTATTCTGCTGTGAGTTGCTGCATGTGTTTTGCATGTAGGTAGCGGCTGGATAACAATTACAGGAGGGCAGCTTGCCAACCCAATTGGCAAGTGCTAAATTGAATTGGATATTCAAAAGCAGGAATATAAATATTTTGGTTCAAAGTTTAAGATATTGAAGTATACCATTTGGCACCAAAAGCTTTTTGTAAATAATTTTTCTTACTCTGGAGTCATGAATCATTCCAGCAGTGGATATAAGCATTAGTGATTCCAGCCACAAGCTGCTGAAATTTGATGTTGGCTGATGCAAAAATGTAGCTATTACAGTGATTTGACATCTAGCTCCACATCTTGAGTAGACTCCACTACCCCATTTAAAACTAATTCCTCAGGAGTGTCATCTCATGCACAGGGATTATGAGTCATTAAATAATCATTTGGTAACACAGTGCATCCCTTGCCTCTGGAAGTGGTGTTCAGCATGGTGCCTACTCTATTAATCAACCTTAAAATAATGCTTTCCACTCTTCTAAATTACACTTCCCTTCCTAAGTTTGTAGAAAGGGCTCTTTTAACTAGAACATGATTTTAAAGGTAGAAATGAGCCTTGGCAATATTACTGGGGTTCAGATCTGAACTCTGTCAAAGGACTGACTGATAGGATCTGGTGCCAAGTGCTACTTTATGGCTGATTTGAACTGTTCTGCTGGTGCAAGTCAGAAGGAAAATCATCAGATGGAGCTCCCTGATGACCGCTCCTGCAGAAGGAAACCTGTGGGACATGGAAGTGTCTTGTGGGAGCTTCAGCTATCCTCATTTGTTTTAGTGGCCTTTTGGGCCTCTGAGCATCAGAGAGCATTCCATTGCAGTTGGGGTACCCCTGATTGATGATCACTTCTGGACTAGGCTTGCTTGTCCGTGAAGCAAGAGAGCATTTAGTTACCCCACCCAGTCTGCTTTTAACAAATACAGCCTAAGTAGTTTAAAGCAGAGATTTACAAACTATTTTTATAGGATACCATGGGGGCAGCAGGTATTTAGAACAGCAGTATGAGTAAAGACAAGGGCAGATCTGGCTCTGTGTCAGCTTGTGTATTGCTCAAAATAGCTCCTGCACTACTAATGACACATATTATAGCTGATAACTCCTATTAGCCTCCCCTTTGCAGCTGAAACTCCTGCAAGTCTGGCTTCTGGCCCATGAGCATTTAATTCATGTTCTAAAAATGTAATTCTGTATTCAGGTCTGAGTCAAAACTTCTTCAGATGTGGGGCTTTAGCCTTGACTCAGCAACTCTACTGACAATTTATACTGAATTAGCATCATACATATTTAATGGTTTTTTTATTTGAGAAAACGTTTTTGTTCAAAATATGATTATATAAACATTTAAAATGACTATGCACTTGAAACTCTATTTATTAGCTGTCTTATAATTGTATTCATCTTCCCATGATCTTGCATGAAATAACAGTGTTTTCAGCAAAACTTTGCCACTTTATCTTACTCAAAGGCTTGACCCACAGCCTGAAAGATGGTAAAACCACTTATGTAGGTGAAGTTACAGGACATGAGCAAGGACTGTTGCTGTAACAATTAATATTGCTGTTTTTCTTGTGATTGAACTGGTCGAATGGCATCTTTAAACACTTCTTTTTCTAATGACGTTTTGTGTTGTATCAAAGTCCTGTGGATATTACTTCATCAGGGTTTGATAATATTAACCTAAATAGTAATAATAATATAATTTATAATATTAACCTAAAATAAAGAAAATATTTAAAAATTGCATATTCAATGGCAAATAGTCACAGAGTAATTTAATAATTAGGCTGTAAAAAGCTACCCCAACTGGAGTAAAGGTTTGAATAATATGGATCTGGTATTTTTGCCTGAGTGACAGGATTCTCAGCTTCCAGCTGTAGTATCTTTCCAAATCTGTGTTAGCTGGTTGGATGTCCCTCCATCATTGACTTGTTTTCCCTTATAGATGCTTTGAATTAATTCAGCTCAGGTCTTAGGCCTTTATTGATAAGCTTAATCAATTCAGGTCTTTGAGTAATTAATTTTAGAATTTGTTTTCCAATCCCTTCATATTTCTCATGGCTCTCATCTGATTCCTTGTCAAAATGTGGATACTGTCACTGGACTGTATCCTAGTGCCAGTTTTGTAGATGATAGAATTTCCTCGGTCTGTTATCACCCTTGGCTACAGCATTTTACTGTAGCTCATATTCAACAGATTATCCACTATGGTTTGCAAATTGATTTCAGAATTATCATTTTCTAAGACTAAGTTTGCTCTTCTGTAAGGATGACATCTGGCTTCTTGTCCTGTTTCTGCATTAAAGCATTTTAAATTGCACAGATTTTGCCTTCACTTTTTTTTTTTTTTTTTTTTTTTTACCAGCTTCTTGTACATGATGTATTCCCTGCTTCATTTGAAATTCCTCTGGTATCTATACACCCACAAGCTTTATCAGTAACACTTTCATACTGAGTCATCAATAAAAACATTACATGGCACTAGGACAAAGACAGATTCTGGGAAAGCCAAACCAGGACACTGCAACTTAGTAGATCCTTGGTTTACAATCCAAATCCTACCTTTTAACTATTTCTGTAATTCCAGTTGTGTGATTTATGAAACACAAGTGTCTGTTTGAAAAACACAAAGTTCCCACTTTAAAGTTGTACCAGCTTCTCTTTGCACCCAGTTAGTTGTTTATGGTGCATGGCTCATGAGGCACTCCTTGTCCAAGGAACACTGAGATATTTCAAAGAAGCATTGACCTGCAGTGGCTGGATGTGAGGGACAAATATCTGACTATGTACAGATTACAGATGTGAAGTTTGCAGCCTTTTTTCTTGCCAATGCTTGGGATTCTGTCTGCATAATATAATTTATTTTGTATATCCAGATGCAAATACAGCATTTTTTTCACAGACAGTGCTGGGTAAGTTCTTTTTTGTTATTGAATCAAAGACTACTGTGAAATATCCCTGAGCATCTTTTGCAATTTGCTGCAGTTTCTTGGTGGTGAAGCACAATTGGGGTCTTATAGCTTCTAAAATAATCACACAGGGAGACTGTGTTTAAAGATGCACCTGTCGTATAAACACTGTGTTCACATTTAAAAGGTCACAAATCTCAGAGGTTTTGAGGTTTGGGTGCTGTTTGGGGCTTGATTAACTAGTGTGTACATTCATTTAGAACAAAAATCAAACCTGCTTTTACTGAATGAATGGTAGGAAAAAAATTCAATTCACAGAAAGACTGACATAAATTCACTTTCTTATTAGTGACATGGTAAAAGGACAGAGGGCCACTGATGTATGTTTGCCTTGTCAGTTTTTGCTGTAATAAAGATAGATGGTCATACTTTTGTGCTGAAAAATGGCTGTTATTGGAAATTGCTAAGAGGAACACTTTGTGTAGGGTGCTTTCGTTTTTTTTAATTGTGAAAAGACTTCTCTCTGAAAAATTATAGAAATTCTTCATTATCCAGAAAAAGGAGAAACTTCGTAGTCTCCAGTGTCTTAGATTTAACTCTCTGGTTAAAGTTCCACTCTGGTGACATTTATTTTTCTCTGTTTTAACACATGCTTCCTTTCAGCAACACTATCTGCCCATCAGGAATCAAAGCAAATCCAGATGGCTCAAGGACAGATGGCTTATGGTTTAAGAAGCATGGGTCAGCTTCAGCCATACACTGTACCCAGTTCACAGGAGTGCTCCTCTTACATCAGCTTGGGGATGCCGAGTAATGGTTTTTCTCTGCTTTGCTATTGTCAGGCTGGAAAGTAAGCATGTGTGAGAGTGTGAAACCAGAAGATGCTGTAAGAGGGAAAGTTTTACATGCTTCACTCAAGGAAAAGAAGGCACAATGTACCAATTGCAAGTCTGATAAATGATGCTGGAGACAGCCAAGGTGTTCCCAGGGAAGAAGAGAAAGGGAGATCTAGCAACCTCACAGCAACTTCCATATTACACGACCAGAAATGTGTCTCTTTCAGCTACAGCAGACAAATTAGTGCCTGATTAAGTCTAAGCAGAGACCTGTTTGCAGCCAACTAACTGTGATACAGGTCACCAGCAGCAATTGCAGGACACTACAGTTACATATTACAGTAATGAGTCAGGGCAAAATTCTGTTTCAGAGATCTAAAAGGCATCTCACACAGACCACAGCAGTCGAACTCATTCTGTTCCCCAAATTTGTGGTAGCACAATAAATCTTCAAGACCATGTTTATCATAACTCTTCACTGTCTGCCTTCACTCTAGAAGGGCAGGAAAGAGCCCCATGTGCTTCAGGTGTTTCCACATCCAGTTATTTGGGGTAACTAAAAAGCAGGGCATGGTTGGTACAAGCAGTAAGACTATTACACATGACATATGTACATTGTCCTTTACATGTATTCCAAAAAAAGACACTTTACTGGCACAGAGTCCACACAGTATTTTTTATCAGTAAATCCCCAGTACAATACAGTCAGGAGTGATATCCCTATAATTTAGGTGAACAAGGAAACAGAGAAATACACCAATCTAGTTTTTCAAGGCCATGCAGTACAACAGTTTATGGAAAAGAAACCATCTCTCTTAATTCTTACTTTAGTGCTTTGTTTGTAGGCTCTAAAAGAAAATGAATACAGTTTTTTAATCCTCATAGCTTTTGCAGAAAGGGATAGTTTGGAGAAGGGAGCTTAATGGATAAGACGATTCAAGGTAATCCTGCTGGTCTAAACTTAGTGAATATTTGGTTTCTCTCCTTTCAAAGACTTTCTGCTCCCCATGTTTTGGATTCTTCACGGCACTCCAGGTGTGGCCTCACCTATGATGACTAGAGGGGAAAGATCACCTCCCTTAACTTTGCTTAATTATGCCCAGGGCACCATTAGCCTTTTTTTTTTTTTCCAACAAGGCTCATTGCTCGTGTTCTCCTTAGTCTCCACCAGGGCATCCCAGGTCCTTTTCTGCCAAGCTGCTTTCCAGGTGGGTCGTGCCCAGCATGAGGGTTGCTCCTGCCCAGGGGCAGGAATTTGCTCTTCCCCTGGTTGAACTTCATGAGGTTCTTGACAGCCCATTTCTCTTGGATGTTGAGGTCCCCCTGCATGGCAGCACAATCCTCTAGTAGATCAGTCACCCCTCCCAGTTTTGGGTAATCAGTACACTTGCTGAGTGTACTCACTCCCCATACTGCTTCACCATCCAGATCCTTAATGAAGATGGTAAATAGGATTGGATTCAGTATTGTCCCTTGGGGTGTAACTAGCACTGCTCATTACAGGCCATCATCTAGACTTCGTACCACTCTGTCCCGTGTTTATGTCGGTATCACTTTTCATACTTGCCTATAAACTTCATACTAACAAGAAAGACTAAAGAAGGGAAAAGGGATGAGAGAGAGGAAAAAAAAAGTGGCATCTCCCATACAGAAATTGAACATGATAATTTTATTCTCCATTGCTATGTGTTTGTTATCTGCTAGACATTGCTTAATATTTCCATTTGGTCCTTGCCTTCTCTCTCCCTTTCTTGACCTGGACATGAAAAATAGACCTATCTGGAGGAATGCTACATACAGGAAAATCCTTAGAGATCAGTATAGGCAGGCATAAATCAGGAGAAGCTTTAAAAGCCTTATTATTCCATATTTTAGAGTAAGGGGGAGTCTAGCCCAACCCAGTACTAAAGATATAATTGGGATAATTTAGTTACATCAGGGTCTCATCTGAGCTTGAGGACCAAGCCTCTGATGTTAGTTCTTACACACAATATTGCCTTGCTTCAGCTTCTTATTTGGCTAAACCTTGCAAAACATTCCTATCTGGTAGGAAATGGAGGGAAAATATTAAGCCTCTAATGGCTTGGTTTCAGAAATCTTGATCCTACTGTATATGCAATCAACACAACTGTGACTACCTGCTATCATGCTAACTGTGGCTTTTTCTCCTAAATACATAACCAGAACAAATATTCATCTCCTGCAGAAATGTTTAATGCTGACATGACATGGATTTATGGGAGCAGAGCCAGTAGAGCAACATGAGAAATGTGTTCTGCCCAGCTCTAGCTAATATTTTCAATTTCCTAAGATTTCTGAATGTCATCCCAAGTATAAATTAGACCACTGGGAAGGTTACATATCCCTGTATTTTTCTCCCTGCCTCTCTGCCAGTCATTTTCAGCAAGCAAAATCAAATCTATCCATGTAAGAGTTGTAACATATTACATCCATTTTGCATAATTTACTATAAAAGATCTATAGCAATGGAAAATAAAAAGTCCAATGATGGCATCATCCAAAACCTCTCCAAAACTTAAAGTGCAAACTGATTTTAAAATACTCCCTTTGTCTTTGAAGGACTTAAAACCTTTCTCAACAAACAAGAAATTATCTCTTCTGATGGGATAATCTGACATTTTGGATGCACAAGCCATGGAGTTTTCTTCATAAATTGGATTGAAATGTATGATAAGTTTACACTGAAAGAGTATATATGGTGCAGTTACCCAAAACAGCTCTAAACAAATTATCCTGGGTACCAGCTGCTGTGTAACTCTGTTATCCAAGAAGTCCATCAAGGTAATGAGTTCTGCTGCGAGGCAGCCAGCATTAACCTAGGTAAAGTGTCCTGTTGCCATGACAATCTCTTACTCCAAATTTGATAATTTGACTATTGTGGTGATTTTCAGCAGCTAAATATCTGTAGCATATATTTTGAATATGGTTTGCATGTAGGCATTTAGGATTTGGAATTAAAAAATTCAGAATCAAATTTAACTCTAGTCTGTATATTTACACATATGGGGTGTAATTAACAAAATCTATTTCATATTAATTAATATTAATTTTCATATTCATATTTATCTCAGTGAAGATAATTGTACTTCATGTGAAGGGAAGTATGGAACCTGAACTTATCAGAGTATTATCGAAGATAATGTGGAATTGTCTGGCAAACTCACAGCTTCCATAACTACACTTCCTAAAATATTTCCTAATGAGGGGCTATACATTTTTTGGTAGGGGAAGGGTGAAGTAAAGCATTTCTCATTCTAAGATTTAGTATGGCAGAGAATTGAGAATAGTATGCCATACATGACTTGTAAAAAGATGCATGTTTACATACACCTTGGGGACATGGTAAAAAGCCAAGTTTTCCACTGTGTGTTCTTGGATACCTGGTGGTATAGTAAGTGTGCTGCAGACCTTTCAGGCTATTTGGGCTTCTCTGTGGCTTGGTTTATCATATCTATCCTAGCTTTTTATCCCAATTGAATGGCAAAAGCTACTTCTGCACCAAAGCAGAAATGTCTTTTTTGAGCTTCAGCTAAAAGTAAAATCCAGGTGGTCCTATAACCTGTGAATGTCCCAAATGAAAATCATTTAGGAAAAACTAAGTGGAGACTCATACACACAGAAATAACATTTTTGTAAAGAAGAGCTTTTTAACTATATAGGTTCTAAAAATTTTTCTTGGTATTTGATTTCACTGACTTTAAAGCTATTGGGAAATATTTTGTGGATCAGCAGGAAGGGAGCATGTGTATGGAAAATGCTTTGTCCTGGGGCTTCTCTGTTCTATAGTCTTATTGAGCATATAGATCTAACCTACAAATTCTCATAGAAAATGTCATTTAGCATAGAAGTGATTAAAACAAAGGACATTTTTTAATATTTTTCCCTCTTACAAACACTCACTAGAAATTTAAAAAACCCACATCCATATAACAAAATATATACTCTTCTCAGTAACCAGAAAGGGAGAATTAGGCCATAAGAAATATTTAGTTATTTCTGATTAGGTGCCCTGAGATATTACAGTGACAGTGGTCCATCAGGAGCCCCACTAGATATAACTGCATAGTTGAAGACCAACAGACTTCTCTCCCAGATTAGTAAACCCACATTTGCTAAATGTTTGGCCTTATGACAAAATCTAGAACTGTATGGGTGTTGCATGCAGAAACATAAAACTCCGTGACTTCTCTGCCTCAAAACAAAAAAAAAATCCACTTACACCTAAAGGCAAAACCCCATTGGCATGCATTTGAAATTGAGTGCTGAAAATCACTAGTCTTTTGGAAAATGCAATTATGTGCATCAATTGTGTGTGGGTGTAAGAGCTTGAGAGACAGAACCACATGGCATGGCTGTTTGCAAGTCCCCCAAGCTTTTTCCATTTGAATTCTCTTACTTCCCAGAAACTATTCTCCAGAATAAATGGCACCTCCTCTTGGCACTTCCAATTTGTCACGTTAAAAACATAACCAACATTACTAATTTTTGCCCAATATTCAAAGGATGAGTGTTACATTAGCTTTTCATCCAGGACAGTCTGATGAATAAAATCTTCTTGCACTGTAGTTTTAACTTTATCACATTGAACTCCAGTGAAATAATAAAATTTTCTTTTTGAACTCAAGAAATTCATGTTATGAAGTGTTCAGAGTAGATTGATAATTTTTGGGAAAGGGACCATAATAACCAATGATTCAGCTGTGTGAACTCTCAAATAGCACAAGCTGCAGAGCACACTCGTGCAGTCCTTTGTCAGCTCAGGTAGCACAAAGTTAAGCTAAAGCATACATTTCAAAAAGGTGTATTCTAATAGGTTGAAGATTTTCAGTGTGAAAAATGCCATACAGCCCTTTATAAAGTCTTCCAATGCTGGATTATGGTCTACTTTCCCCATTTCTGCATTGGAATTCCTGCATTACTGCAATGGAATTCCTATTATGTACATTGTTGTTCCCTGGGATATGAATACCTTACTGAGTCAGGAAAAATCAAACATTTCTCAGTCTTGCATAAGCAGTTCTTCAAGTTCTGCACAATTTTATGACTACTTGTGGTATGCTAGTGATGGCCACATTAAAAATATCCAGAGATAGTTTCCAAGGTGGGTCCAGCATTTGTAAAAAGAACATCAGCGCAGGCTAAGCTGGCTCTGCTGAGTGAATGGAGGAAACAGGAGCAGCACTAGCTATGGCACAAGCTGTGTCCAGGCTTTCCCATTATTGGGAACACACATCCTGTGGGCTCTGTGCATCCCTCTGCTGGATGCCAGCCCAGACACAAGCCTGTGCCACTTTATCTCACCTCTGTTGCAGCATGTGCTGCTTGGGTGATGGAGAAGGGATGTGGGGCCAGGACAGAAGTCAGTGGTGACACAGAGGTTCAGAGCACAGACACTGAACGAGCTCTCTTACCCTGGGAGCTTTGCTGACTGCCTGTGCAGTCAGGCAGCCAGTGCAGCTGAAATAACCAGCACCACTGACCTGAGGGGAGAGCTGGCAAGTGACCAGTTTCTTCTCTCTTCTTCTTATCTGCTTGCCACTGCTTTCTTAGCTTTCTTCTGGTGGGGGAAAATCATGGACTGGTCAATGGGCTCTCTCTTACTAGGTTGTCTGGAGAGCTGAGTGCTCAAGTGGGCAGTGGGATGAAATGCTGCTAGTGCTGTCCCCAAGACTGGACTTTGAGACATGTTAAATATAATGAAAGTTGTAGGAGCTCTTGCTCTTGTGTTTAAAACTGATTTTTGCCCTGCTCTGATGCCCACTATAAGCATACCTGCCTAACACTAAGCATGCTGCATGCCACAATCACACTGTCTTTCATGGCAAAATGAGGTAGTATCATAGTCTGAAGCAGAAAGATCTGTGCCATTTGCACAAGATTTCTATTTCTACACTGAATTGAAGGAAAATTAGGTTCAATCTGTCAGTTATATTAACTGTTGTGAATGTAAGGAATGTTTGATGGGAATTTGATAAGTAAAAGGATTTTGAGGGCCTGTCAACAAGACTTCAGCTCCATAATGGAGCCACTTGAACAGGGAGCACTCGCAAATATATGATGAAGTTGAGAGATTAGAACATGGTTGAAATTACTGTACATTAAAACACAATCAATAAAGATGCAAACACTCTGAAGTGTTTTAATAAGACTATACTAAATCACCCTCAAACAGCATTCAGCAACATGTGTCACAGGGATTCAGGGCTGCTTATCCAAACTCTTCTCTTCTTCACCTTTTCTGTAAGAAGGCTTAATCTTTGCTTAAAGATTCAGATTTGCCACTCTCTAACTCCTTCTATATGGTCTTTTAAATTACTCTGAAGTAGCCTTGTATGTTTAAGCCTAATTGACATGAAGCTGGACCTGAAGTCATTTGGAATCTCTGCAATCTATGCAGCTGGATGCATGTTTGACCCCATGGAAGTCATTAAGATTAAAATGCTGAATGGAGGCTACGCAGCTAAGTCACTGCGCATTCAGTTAAATGCACACCACCTTCTTGTCAAGGAGTTAAATATGTATTGCATAGATAGCCATGGGATTTTTATTTTGGGTGGGAATTTAAACAAAATATTTTGCATTTTGAACAGTTGCCAAGCTCTTCTTTAGCTCAGAACAGTCTAAGCTTTTTGGCTTTGCTTATAGACTTTGGCAGCAGGGTCTGGTTTTTTTAATTTCTTTTTTTCACTGAAGGCAAAAAATCTGATCAATTTATGATCTTTAACAACAAGTGTCTATGAACAAGAAGTTTCTCTTAATTTCTCTAGCAATACTGCTAGGTGGCAAAATGTACATGTACAAATATTTCTCAATAATTTCTGCTGCACACAAAAGCATTAATTATCTAATAGTGCAGCACAAATATGGACAGCAGTTTTATCTGAAACTCCTTTCCTTTTTCCTTTCCTTTCCTTTCCTTTCCTTTCCTTTCCTTCTTTTTTTTCTCTTTTCTTTCTTTCCTGGGGGCTTTTGGTAGTACCTGGAGGTGAGTTGCTCCAACATATCAAGCAGCAGCAGTCATGCCAAGCAGAGTGATGAGTCAGTCCAGCCCTGAAAGTTCCTGCAGGGTGACCATACCTGCTCACAGCCACCACTGCTGCTAAGAGCAGAAAATTAGCTACAAAATGCACAGGACAGGTTTTCATGCCAGCCTATGTAGGGTTTTGTCACCTGTCTCAGCCTTTAGGGCAGTTTTTTCAAACTAATAGCTAAAAAGTATTTTACAAAGGACTGAAGCATCTTAAATATTTCACCCCCAATCTTACTCCCATGCTTTCCAGAAGGAGGCAAATACTAAGTTGGGAAGTAACCAATTCACCTTCAGTGTTTCAGCTGTTAAATGATCAACAGTATTTTTATAAAAGATGAACATTGGGGTTTTCCATTTTTTTCCTTTAGAAGAAGCAAATGGTCTTTGGCATTTAAAGAAGTTTAAAGATTAAATCATATTCTCTGGGAAGCATATTTCTAGAATAAGAATGTCAACTAGTTTTGACTAAATATTTTTGAAATATCTCAAAAGTAAAATCTGCTGTCCCTCAACAGCTTCTGATGGCACCTGGTGCACTGATCACATTACTGTATTTCAGGGGAAGCTGCAGCCCATTCAGTCTGATATTGCAGGATCAGTCACACACTCCAAAGACCTCCCACAGCTGCTCTTTTGCTGATGTAACTTTTCAACATCATATATGTCATAATCAATGAAACACCAATTTTTATCTCCATCAGCTTTCCCAAGAAGCCAAAATCTCACTGCTTCCATTTTGAGTGGTTCTTCAGGTGGTACATAATTCAAGAATTTGTATTTTCAGCACTTAAAATATTCAGAGCTTCTGTAGCAATAGGTATGAGTCATGTATCTCAAAATCTTTTTTCTGGGACTCTAGCCAAACAAGATCTTTATTTTTTTTCTTGCCTCCTTTTTTTCTTTTTTCTTTTTTTTTTTTTTTCCCTTGTGCCTCTGTAAAAAGACATGTCACTATCTGAAAGGGAAATACCTTAAGTTTGAAACTTAAGGTGAAACTTCCACTGTTGTAAAGTCTTGTGTTGTTAAATGTTTAAATAATAGATTAGCTGAAGGCCTGCATGTTTCTTATAAACAGAATGAAAGATTTGGGTGATTTAAGGTGATTCTGGAAGTTACAGAGGCTGAAATGCCTCTCAAATAGAGAGGCTGAGGGCAGAGGGGCCGGGGCAGGTAAGGACAGTGCTTCACCATAACAGAGCAGATCACCTCACTTGCATGCTGTTGAAAGACACTGCCTGGGAAAAAAACCAACGAAATTCCAATTTTGTTTTGGGATAGTATGTCTGAAACCCAGAAGTTATTATTTATCTCATATTGAGAACAAATATAATGGTGATTCCTCTGCAGCCATGATAATAAATGCTCTGACAAAAGTCAATTACTCGGAGGAGATGATCTGAGGCAGTAAAAGGCAGATTAATCAGAATTGCTATGCAAAAAGCATTTCACACCTAATAATCCTGATTTTTTTCAAGTTCTTATGTCCATCATCACGTTATAATGGGAAGCCATGTGAAAGGGGAATTTTCAGGTTTGCAAATAACAAATAGGTCTTCCTCATATTGCTTAATTAAAATGGTTTTCTTTTCTATTATTTGTTTCTCTGTTTATGTTGTGTAGCTAGTGGTACATTTGAAAAGAAGATAGGAAGCCCAGCTTTCAACCCTTTAAGAACATGTTTAGTTGTTAATAACATTCAGGCTTTATTTAACAGGACATAGAGAAAGGTACAGACAGAAATCATGATGGACAAATTAATGTATTCTTATTAGGAATTCAGGAGATCTAGGCTGGATATGTATCTTATTTCTTCCGGGTCCTAACTTTTTGAAAGCAGTCAGAACTCTATTTGAATTTCAACACAAGAAAGTTTGAAGTATTAGCTGAAAGAAATGTTTACTAACATTGACATATAGATGTGAATTTTTTTCTTCAGTTCTCATGCTACATCTAAAATTGGGGGAGGATCTATTTTAGGTTATTCTTGTCAACATGATATTATTAAAACTTGATTCTCTGAATAAAGTTTGGAAGCATTACCAATTCTACTTGGTAATTTGCCAGATAAGGAGCTATGTGTTTCAGTATTAAGTTCAACAAACATATAAAGTGTTTATATGTCCTATACTTACAAAAGATAGGCTGCCAGTAAAAATAAAATGGGTATGATAAAGCAATTTTGTAATTATGGAAAACTGTTTTATTGAAATATGTCACTTCACTGTGAGGCTTCACTTCTATAAAGCTTTTTCCTTCCATGCTGTAGTTTCAAATAATCTCTAGCAATGATAGATGTCAGCTGGGAAAGATCGAGATCCAGAGGGTCTCTGGATAATGGTTTTAATTCAGACACATGCAGCTAATAGTAAGTGGGCATCAGTCTCAGCCTGCCAATAAGTCAGGTTCAGCTTGAGCATGGGTCACAGTCCAGCTGCACAGCAAATGCACATGAGCCATAAAATGTGCCAGTGGCTAAAAGGCAAAATTCAAACTAATCCAGTATCTAAGGAGATGAGATTTAATTGTGTACAGAGGTTTGGAGGAAGAAGAGATGTCAGCTAGGGGAAAAACTGGCTGTTGTTAGCTGCACTCCTTTTCAAAAGCTGATTTGTTGCCTTCAAAAGTGTGAGGCAAAAATTTGGGTCAACAAAAACCCATCACCATAATATCCCAGCACAGCAACACAGTGTATTTTCCCCAGGTTTCCTGGGAAAATGGCTGAAGTAGCTTCCCTGGGAAGTAAATAAAAAACTGATGAAGTTTAATTTGAATTTTATTGTCTACCTTGAAAGGAAAATGGAAAAACATATTATAGGTTTGCATTTTTCCCTCTAATCATACTGGAAGATGCTTTGCTCTGATGTTGATGTGAGTAGGGGGAAAGTGGGATTTTTTTAAATAGAAAGAATGCCTATTTTTTCCTCTTTTCCCATTAAGTTCTGGTTGCCAGCTCTGAGAATTCATGCAGGGAATCAGAATGGGGCTCAGACCACCCTCACAAGTACAAGGTTGTGCCATTCAGGTTGTCTCCTTGTTACACAGAGGCAAGTCTTGCTCTCAATGATGAGAAAAGTGTTCCACAGAAAATGTAATGTCAAACTGCTATGAGTAATCAGATTAATCAATGCTGGAGGCACTCAGTGGCAACTCAAAGTACAGGAAGCAGTTTACATGGAGAGGCTTTTCACAAAAGCACATGCATTCCTTTTTATCTTCATGTTTATGGATGGAGTCATATATTTCTAATGCCATGCCAGATGTAGGGAAAAAAATATCCATTCTGTAAGTTGTTACTAGCCCAGAGCAAGGAGGATAGAAGTGGAGGGATGGAAGAGAGAATAATGGTGAATCTATAGTGTGTCTTCTGCTTCCCAGACAAAGCTGCCCATAAACTAGATAACTGATATGCCACATTCACATCTTAACCAGCAATGACTTACTCCTTCATCCTCTGTTGACTTGAGAAAATATATAATTAGATCCATTCTCAAATATATTACACCTGATTCTATTGTTGCTTTCTCATGCTGGACTCTCCTTTTCCCAAAATACCCACCACCAGCTATAGACCTTAAAGGAAATCTGCCTCAGAAAACTTCCAAGAATATATTGTGTCATAAGGATAGATAAGTAACCATTAGATCAAATAACTAAATTTAGACATGGTATTATTGTAGGTAGTGGTGCAAGGTGACTGTAGCTCATTACAGTCATCAAATAAAAACCAGATGCCTATAAGGGGCTAACTTCTTGCTGTTTTGCCGCAACAGAATTTTCTGAATTGCTGTATCATGAAAACTTGTGTAGTTACTCATAAATATAAATCTATGAATTCTCAGTCCTTTTGCTCAGATTCCTACTGAAATCACTCTCTGAATAAATGAAGTATTCTCATGTTGGGGAAAGTGGTTTTGGTAAAACTGATGTTGTAAAGGTGTGTAACTTCAAGCTGACTGTCTGAATGAAAAAGTTTATGTGAAAATACAGGCCTAGGATAGAGTCGAGTTTTTTGATAGACTTCAATTTCACTATAAAGTTAGCAAGCACCTTTGTGCTGTACTTTACTGAGAGGATGAACCTATGATCTTCTGCTCAGGTTGTAACAAATTGCTCAGCTCAGTTTGAAAAGATAAAAATGTGAGATTTGTTTTTATACCACATGTGAAACGTGGTTTAAGATGCTGGTGAATGCAAGATTACCAGTCTCTAGAAATCCACAATCACTTAAAACTTCTAGTTTTGTGTGTTCAGAGGACATATAAGAACTGTTATTTAAGAAAAGGCTAGAAATTCAGGCATGGATTTCCTAAATTAATGTTATCCTGAAGGCACTGACAGGGAGACTTCATATACTGAGTTGGTAGGTAATAATAACCAGAAAGAGAGCTCCTCCCAGGTGGAGTAGGCTCAAATTACATCACTGGAAATGAGGGGAAGGATATGTGTCTTGCCTTTAAACTCAGCAAACTGTCATAAAGTATGAGCACCCAAGATACAGCAACTGACTCCCTCTGATAACAAGATTTACAATATAAATGCAATTCATACCAGCATTTGCAGTTTTCCTGCATTTATATATACCTGCTGTCTTGAAACACAGTGTTGCTATGAATTTATCATCTGATTGCAGAGGTTCATTTCTAACTCCTACAAAACTGAGAACTAAATGTGTTAAAGAATTCAAATCCTTCAAACAATCTTCTCTTTCACATTTTATCTTTGCATTCCCACAGAGGAATAACATATTTTTATTATTGTAGAGTGTGCAAAAAAAAAGTGTGTGTATGCAGTAGTATATGAAAACCTGTAGTGGTATAAGGGGAATGAAGCCCCAAATCTGCTTAAGCCTTAATTGAGCCTAAACTCTGTCCTCCAAAAATACTGAATTGTTGGGTCTGCTTTCTCTGAAAGGCTCCTGAGAGGATGAGCCCCCAACCAAGAGTTGTGCCTAATTTTAATGTTTCTCTTGAGGCTTCATCTATACTTAGGGTGGGAGATAGGGAAGAAGAGGGGAGACTGGCAACCACAGAAAACAGCTGTCTGAATGATGGGATGTTAATGCCTTTCAGGCTATGGCTTCTAAGTATGGAACAATTTGATTTCAAAAGTAGAATATTCTGATGAAATAGATAATTACTCTGCCCCACAGAGAGCTTTCAAAGTGGTTTTGAAAATAAGCACCAAATACTTTTAGTTAACTAGTGAGCCACCAGTTTTCAATCTTTAGGACTTTTTCTATCATGTCTCTGTGATGACTGGACTGAGCGGTGACTAACTCAGGAGTAACTCACTGATTTTGAAAGCTGTTTTAATCCTCACTTAGGGTTT
This sequence comes from Muscicapa striata striata, assembly GCA_030060385.1. NCBI lineage: Eukaryota > Metazoa > Chordata > Aves > Passeriformes > Muscicapidae > Muscicapa > Muscicapa striata. The sequence goes on from JAREIS010000031.1 coordinate 5,916,261, forward strand.
AGATGTATGGCTCAGTTCAGCATAATGGGCTGCCCTGCATCATGAGTGCCATGTTTACACTTTTGGTCAACAGGAATCAAAAATGCCACAAAATTAATTTCACATCTTCCTTCACCACATTTCTCTCTACCCGGTTCTTTCCAAATCTGAATGTAAATCAACAGTCCAAGAGCTAGATCATATAAAGTATTTAGCCAGTGGATACTAGTAGAGATTATTTTTGTGTTCAGCTCACAGGGTGTTGTCCAGAGACTTAAATTTTTGTTCTCTCTGTAGTTCATGAGGGAAGTCAACTACTGGACTTCTGAAAAGCAGCTGTGTTGAAGATGGAACAGTCTGTGCTAACCTGGCACTTCTAATTCCTTGTAATAGTTAGTCATTCAGATACTAACTAAACAAAAGGATCATGGATGTTTTATCTCTTTCTTATTACAAAAGAAATAATGGAAAATTTATGGAAAAGTCATAATACAATGCCAGCTTCTTACAAGATGAATTGGATTGCTGGATTGACATTGCATTGGTAAAATAAATAATCAAACCCATCATATACAGGGAACAGATGTAATTTTTAGTTAAAATGTTCAAAATGTATTTAGGAAGCTGAGACTTAAACTCTGAGCTTCTGTCTAGGGGAAATAAGAGAAAAATAATCTCTTGCACCTGAACCAGACCTCCCTTACCACCTCAAGTGAAGATCTCCTTTAACAGAGTGGGTGCACATTCAGGATTCCAGTTCTATATAAAAACTACTCATCTATGGCAAAGAGCCAGATACATAAAGCGACTGTGCAAATTTAAACAAAATCACAGAGCACATATAACTAAAAGGATGAACAAATTGTAACTCATTTTTCTCTTCTGAGACAATGCTATTAGCTGAATTAATCTTGAATTTTGTAATATGAAGTGAGAAACAAACAAGTCCAGACCATCCCGAAGTATGGAAGTAAGCTGCAAAGTACAACCAAGCAAAATCTATCCCTGGTATGGTCAAATTTCTTCTTTGATAATAGGTACCTATTCTATTCTATTGAGCATACCCAGAAATATATATGTCTATAATTTACCATAAACTTAATGCAAATTCTGGAAACACCCATGTGTCAGTGTGCTTGGATAAATGCTCACTGCTCACAACCCTATGCAGATTCTTTAATGCATGAGAAACAAAGAAACACAGACAAACATTTTATGCTTACTTGCTTATGGAAATGAGGGAGATTCTGTTTTCCTTTTTTAATTAATATATAAAAGAAAGCAGACATTCTGTCACCTTATCACCTCTGATTCTGTAGAGAACAATAAATGGAAAAAGATTTCAAATAAACAGACATCAGTTGTTGGTGTGAGTCACCCTGATGAATAATGGTGATAATGAGAATGGTATACTGTGTATCTAACATGAAATCTCTATTTCTGAAATAGATTGTCATTCTGCTTTTTTTTTTTCTTTATCTTCTCTTTATTTATGTGGGGCATACAATGGCTGCATAAAAAATATCCTTTGTGTATCCATTTTAGAAAAGGTGTACAGAAGGCATAATTTTAGATAAAATTCAGTGTTTTAAAAATAATCCTGATGCAGAACCATCTTAAGCAGTTGCAAACTTACCCTGGTTTTTATGAGCTTTTAACACATGCAGCATAGAGTTCTATTTAAAAAATGTTTCTTTTCCCCTTTAAAAATTGAATGGTTGAATGTAAAAAACGTTGTGCAAAATGTCTTTGTGCTGGAGTAGTAAATAAGAGGACTACCTAAGTGATGAAAGAGGTCCCTTTCTCTTCTGAATTCTCTATTCTTGTTATGAAAGTAATTACCTGACAAAAATGGTAGTGGAAGACAATATCAGAAATAAATTCTTCTGCCTATCACATAGTTCAGTCTACTCTAGACTGTTTTGGTACAGGCAGTTTAGACAGAGAGAAACTTATAATGACAGGACTGCAGATGCTCACAGGCAAACATGCACTGAATTCTTTCCTCTTCCCCTTCCTCTTCATGTGCCAAGTTCATAATATCTCTCCAGACCTGTTCAGTAGTAAAAAGGAAGGCATGGCTGCTGTTAAAAAAGAAATTGGTTCAAATGCCACTATTTATGTCTTTTTGCTTAAGTGGTCACCAGTGAAATAAGTTTTTTCTTTCCGAAGGCAAAATTACAGTCTCCAGTAGAATTCATGGGGGCCATTAAAATCCTTCTGGCTTGACAGAATATTATCTCAGAAGAGGTTGTGACCAGTCAATAACACAATAAAAATGGTTGGACTTAGAAAGGTGTTTTAATTCTACCTGTTATTTACAGGAGGAAAAGGAAGAAGTTAAAGCTGTTTAGGGAAGAGTTTATTTTTATTTTTTCCAAATACGGATTGTCATACCAAAATTCTTGCAGCATAAAATAGAAAACATCAGTGGTTGTTAGTTGTTACAATAGTAAGTTCATACACAAGAGAAACAGGAAAAGAAAAAAAAAATTGCTTAATAACCATATCCCTTTGAAATTTTCCTGACCCAAAGATAGTGATGTGTGAAATCATTTGTTGCTATAGTAAATGTCAGTTTGGTACTAGTAAGCATTTAATCAGCTTTCTGCTTGATACATTTAATATGACTTCAGTATTTTACTTGAGAAAGTAACACATCACATGGTTAAGTGACTGATGATGAATTCAGGAGAGCACAAGTGCCAGTCACAAAGAATCAGTTCTGTTTAGTGCCTGCATTAGCTTGGCTCCCATGAATAATCCTCTGTCTGGCAGATGTTAAGTAAAGCCATTAACTACTCTCAGCAGTTAGGGATAACTTCCATCAAACCACAGAAACCAATAAACAGGTAGTCCACTTTGATATGTACAGTCTAATGTAGAACTTTCTCATATTTTCTAGACATTCATTTATGGAAACAAACTTAATTCTCTCTAAATTCTTATTTAGAACTGTATGTCTTACTGCCTCATTTTCTGTTTTCTTATTTCAGACTGCATTATTCACCAGTCATGCCTGGACATCTCTCCCCAGATCATCAAAGGACATGGAACATGCTGAAAGAAGAGTGGGTCCCTCTGGGGTCAAAGTGGCACAGCTGGTTGATACAAGCTCAAATAGACCCAATATCCTGTTTCAGAGGTGGATTCACCAGGAGAGTGGTGATGTGACCCAAGGTCACAGTAGAAAGTGTGCTGGAGTCAACAGCAGAGTGAAATTTCCTGGCTGTTGTCTCCATGCTGTCCTCTCGCATCACTGATTGCTCAGGTCATCCAGTCCTGCAACCTGGCAGTGTTCCTTGCACTAAATAAATAAAATAAAAGCCAAAATGTGACAGTGGCAAAGCCAAACACTCCCAAGTGATGAAATGCCACAACTAAGGTGGCCTTTGCCAGCAGAATTATGTGCACACAGGTGTGCTATCCACCCATCTATACATACACACATATGTACGCTTATATTTATGCTGTAGTTCTGTCTTCAATTACAATGTAACACATAATTTTTGACAGCATTCCCTAATTATAGAATTATTAAAAAAGCCATGATGGTGGAGACAGAACACAACTCATCCCTGTGGCCTCATGTCTACTTTGCAGGGGTCACACCAGCACTACCTTGCTTAAAAGGCACTTAATTACTCTTAACAGAGTGTAAAGTAGATGGGTGAATTAAGTTCTTTTCTTTTTTAAAGACATCAATCTCTAACTGCATTGTCGTAGTTACAGCTGGGGAGTTTGAGAAATGTACTAGTGAAATTGATTACTCAGACATGTGTGATTATGATTCATCTGGGAGCTTGGGAAAGAAAAGATGCGCAAGTTCTTCCTCAGCCCCATCAATTCTTCCTTTATTACTTTTTTGGAAACAAAGCTTGGACAACACAAAAAATAATTTGATTTTATGATAGCCATAGGAAGAATAAAAGATTTTTTTTTGTATATCTACCCATGGCAGAACTACAGGCTACAGATCAATTTGAAACAATGGTTTTCCTCACTTCATTTGCTAAGCATTTTAAAGGCATTGCATTCTCATTTCTTTCAGGCAATCATAGATTTTGGAGCTGGAAAATTCATTCTCCTACTAACAGGCCAGATTCTCTTAACATCTTTTGTCTGGCAGTATCTAGTTATCCAGTACTCCAAAGAAAGTTAAAAGTGCAATTGACAAACAATTCACCCTTGAGGGTTTCAGATTTTTCCCAGCTTGTGGGATGGTACATCAAGACAGCAATACTGCCAAAGCACTAGTGTTTTGTTTCCTCCTTAGTAAGAGAATTCTGGATGTTTCCATGATAAATAAACACATCAGTTTCTCTTTAAAATACTGTTAAACTCTTGATACATTCTAAATGCCTCCTTCATTGGTGTTGTCATAACTGACATATGAAAAGCATCCCTGGGCTATCCAAACTTGTAAATAGATTTCTCTACTTCTTCTCCCCAGGTCTTAGCTCTTTTCTGACTCAGACTTCAGCTGTGTGTGTTCCCATGCACTGGCATGACCTGGGACATGACTACATAAAGCTCTTGTTCCTAGTTTGTGGTTCTTCCCTATTAACTGTGGGGTCCTCTGCACGCTTGACAGCAGGTCCCATTCCAAAGTACCAGTGCCTCCAGGGCAGGGAGTGAACAATGCAATGAGTAGGCAGTCTGCTTAAAAAGTTGTTGTTGTTGTTGTTGTTGTTGTTGTTGTTGTTGTTGTTGTTGTATCAGGACAAAATCACTGCTGGTAAAAAATACCTGTTTAAAGCCAAAAATATATCACTCCCATTTTTAAGATCCCTGTCCACCCTCTGTATGGGGACTTTGTAAAGACCATCATCCTCTGTGTGTTCCCACAGAGCCTCCCTCTAGCAATATGTCTCCTTGCTACAGCTTTTGATCTACCCTGGATATTCCTAAGTGATTCAGCACCATTTAATGGGGATTAAGATGTTTTTAATTGTTTATAATGGTTTTGACCTTCTGCCTCAGCTGAGATCCTGGAATCGTGCCATTGCACTTCAAGCAGGAATGGTGGCTTAGGGCAAAGCAGTTTGTAGAAAGAGGTAAATTTTTTTTATTGGCCCAGTTACAGTGGATGGAGAGAGAAAATAGTTATCTTGCAGGAATGCAAAGCCTTGTGCAGGTCTGAAATGAAAACTGCAATCTTCAAAGATAAATGCACATAGAGAAAAATTACTCTGGACCTAATTTCTTTTTGTTAACAAGTTAGATTGCCAGAAAGAAAAAGCAGCTTGTGGCTGTGAAATGGAGACAGTGTCTTAGCAGAGGGAGGGGTGATAATTGTTAACTCAAAACTTTTAATCTGCTTAATGAGATAATTCCAGGAGCACAGTAGCCTTATAGAAGTCGTGACCATCAGTATCCATTTGACTAAGAATCACCATACCAACTACACAGTAGGACTTAATGTCTCAGAATGCTAGAAAAACTTGGAAAATTATTCCCTTTATCTAACCGCTCCAAAATTATGAGCTAAAACAAGAAGCAGGCTAAAATGAAGTGCTTCTGAAGTTTCCCTAACCATTTTGCAAGACTCCAAAATGCTACAAAAATAACCATGACAGGTACTGATCACGATAACCAACATAACAGCAGCTGCCCCAACCTTTACCTGATAAAGAACCATTTAAACATCTTCAGTCAGTGAAAAATCTGCTAACCAAAGGTGAACTGTCTGCTCTGAAAGCCAAAATGTCTCCTTAGAGTAAGAACCACATAAAATGCTGGTGTATGGGGAATTAGAATTACTTTGTTGACTTTTTTCTTCATATTTTTGTAAGGAGACAGAAATTAAGTCTAGTATCCATCCTCATATGGCAATTTCAAGCAGAAGACAAGGAAACTTACTGAGTCTGAAATCTCAAGACAAAATCCTGTCCCTCTGACTGCTCTATCAACTACTTACGGAAAAAAGCCAGAAGAGAAATAACAAGCCAGCTATCATTTCAATTTTTTCCTGTCTCAAAAAGAAAGTCTGTCCTAAATCACAAGTAGTGCAAACATGCAATTAGGTAACACTATGACTAATGAAGTCAAGAAGACTGCAGAAAATAAAGTTTTCTCTCCAGTGGACCAGTTAATGGCCAGAACTTCCTACCCTCTGTAGTACTATCATGTCCACCAGGAATGTTCCCAGCCTGTCCACCATGTTCCACTCCCTGATAGTGTCCTGCTTTGTCCTCAGTATGCCCCCAAGATGGATATCAACTTTCAGTGCTCCAGCCCATGTGAAAAAAAGTCATCTAGTCCATCCTCAACCCAAGCAGCTTAATTTCTGTCAATCTTCTTCAAAAAACGGGCACAGTATAAGCATAAAAATAACTTTATGACATTTTTACTTTATCATGATCTACCTCAAAAAAATTGGGAAAATGTAAAGGCAAATAAAAAGAGATCCAAATATTTTTATCACTAAGGCTATGCTCTATCTCATATATGAAGGCTTTGTCATGTGCACTGAAAACATGGATTTCATAACTGTCTTTTCTTTAATTCAATAACAATTGTCCCTCCATCAAATTTTCTTGAATATAAATCCACTGAAATCACCTGAGATAATAACCAGTATCAAACTGCAATTTACCAGTTGTGGTAAGACACTCATGGATAAATATGCTTGTCTGAAAAAAATCAGCCACTGGTCAGCTTTTCAAACCTTACCTCATTTGCTGCAAAAAGATCACTCATGGCAATCATCTCAATTATTTAGAAGTCCTCTCCTGAACAGGAGTACTCCTTGGGCAGGTGGCTGGCATCTGTGAGTTAGAAGAGCTGAAAATAGTGTCAAGCACTATTGTTACCAGCATAGTTTGGGACCTAGATGATGAATCATGAACAATTTACGAGCTCCCAAGTCAAACGTCAGAAGCAGAACTCCTTCCTTTCATAGAGCTGCAGCCTCACTAACCAGCCTCAGGAACAAATACTCAGCAGGTACCACTGTATTTGAACAGCAAACACTGAGTTTGACAAGACATCTCACAGCCACAATAATCCTTGGATCCTTTACAAGGCATTTCTGCAGCCCATCCACTGTGCCACATTCCATTCCAGACACAATGAGACTGAACAACCGTGATGCACCAGGATGAGCTCATGGAGTCAATGAGGGACAGAAACTTCCATCTTCCAGTGGGGGACATTTCTCTCAGTGCAGACACACCATCCCTGAGATTTTTGGTGTTATCCATAGAGACACAGTGAAACACCAAAACAGGAGAACAGGCACTAGAAATCATCTCTCTTGCAAGTACTAAGATATTAAAATCTCTTCTAAAACCTGTTTTCATTTAACACTTTCCACTCCAACATGATCACTCTAATCTTGAAGAGAGATAAATATATTTCGCACAGAATATTGAATAAGCTTTTTGTCTCCACAGGTACTAACAACCTTTTTTTTTTTTTTTTTCCAGACAGCCTGATGGGTTAATTTCATCTTCCACAGCTGCTGTTTCTATTTCAGAACTGAAGGGCGGTGGTGTGTCCAATCACTTCTTTGTTGATTCCGGCTTTAACACACTTGTCTAATGAAAAATTTCACTTTTCCCCACAGACTTTGCTATAGTTCTGCTCTTAGACTATCATGACTATTACACTTCTGCAATACTCACACACAAAAATATTGTTATGTCTCTGTATCTATGATATTTTTACATTTCAGCTCCATGGCTGTCATGCAGACTGGAGTCCTAAACTGAATTATTTATGGAATTACTGCTGGACTTCTCTTCTTCTGCTATCCATGTCCGTGTTATTTGGGTTTAGCGTGCAAAGAAATTTAAATGTTTCATAGGCAGGTCTTTGCCTGGGGTAGTGCTCCATAGTCCTTGGGCCACAGTGTGGCTCTGCCAGCTGACAGTGGCACCTGGTTTCAGGCTGGGAATCTCTGCCCCCAGAGCAGCCTCTGAAGCCAAACTCACCCAGTGCCTTCTGGAGCCAGCAGCTGTCAGAAACATGTTCATTGCAGAAGCAGTGAGAACATAATCACATCCAACATCTATTTAGTGTTTTTCTAAGTAACAAATGCTATGCTCGCATGAAGCTGGTAAAACTGTTATTATCTCTGAAATGGGAAAACCAAGGCATAATGCAGCCAGAACCTTAAAAAAAAGAGCATGAAATTTTACCCAAATAGCTTGGTTTTCAGAGATAATAGTCATTCACACCTCCCACAGAATTTGTTTTTCAGATGCAGAAGTCAGAATGAGCTGCAGGTGCTCAGCACCTCTGAAGATCAGGCCAGTCCTTGTGGCTGACTAACTGGGAGGGGGAAGTGTTTGAGGTGGGGTGGTAGGTTGCATCTTGCTGAAGCTCATGATTTTCCTAATGTGGGCCAGGTACACATGACATTTCAGTAACAGTCTGTTGAATGCATTGTTTCTCATCCCAGTGTTAATCTATAGGATTGCATTGCCTCTCAAAGCAAGATTTTATTTTCCTAAAGAGTTCTGAATGCAAGCCTAGTTAAATCAGTTAACAAACTGTTCTCTGTACACACAAGAGAGCTGGACATCCTTATTCTTTTCTAATTACATAAAACCAGCATTCAGGAACCATAGAGCCACGCAGTCCATGCAAAACTGATTAGAGAGGGCACAAATCTTGCCAGTGATGGAGGAAACAGCAGCCTGACTTAGTGCAGGCTCATGACTCCCTATGAGTTGTGTCCATTTTCCTGGGGACACTCACCCTTACCCCTTCTTCTGTGAGTGAGTGGTACCAACATTACATTACAGAGAAGGAGAATGCCTACATTGTTTAACAGCAAATAGCCAAGAAAGCTGTGAGGCAGGTCTGTATCTGTTACCTCTGCTGCCTGGCCATGAGGGATCTCCACCAGACAGCCTGGTCTTAAGAACAAGAATGATAAGTGCAGGGCTTTTTCCAGTAGTATTTTCCAGTTTGTGACTTGGATCCAACCAAGTTTTGTGGCTTGGTGTGTAAAAAGCAAATTCAATGTGCTGTGTTTAGCATTTGATGGATTTGTTTTTTGTTTTGTTAATTTGACTGTCAAGGTTTTCAATAGCATCAACAGCAGTAATTTAGCTTCTGTTACCTGTTGTGGGTGGCTTATATAATGTTAAATTCTTTCTTTCCTGCAAAGCATCCAACTGCCAAGATCATAAGCATTATATAAATTAAATAACTAAATGAGAGGCTTTTCAAGGACTCAAAGAAAATTCAGGGCTTTAGTATTGCTCAGAAAAGAGCAGAATGACAGGCTTAAAGCTATTAGGATGTGATTTCCTTTCAAAGCAAATTCCATGCAAATACTACCTCCATCTAGAAGTGTGTAGGTGCCTCCACCAAGGTCATGGCCCTTTGTTGCTAAGCTTCATGTATATGAGAAGAAAAAGAGAACACCTCCTTTAAAAAGTTGTCTCCCCTCCAGGAGACATTATCACCTCTGCTGTACACAGAGAAATCAAATAATTTGTCAAGCAACAGGAACCACCAGGGCTTGACCTTTTCCTCATGTGTCATTATGTCTGCTTTTTCTTCCATGTGCTCTTCCTTCTTATGTATAACTTCTTCTTCCTTCACAAAGATGACCCTGACCAAAAGTCAAACCTGAGCCCTTTTTCACTGCAGGGATGCCAGTAGTTTTGAGTTTTTCCAAAGTTTTGAATTTTGAAACAAAAATTATGCCACTGTACATTTGACATTGCTGCCACATTAAAAGGATGCAGAATCAATGCAATTTGTGGCAATTCCAGCTCTGGGTTCTCTGAGGGCTTGTAAACTAATTGTAGTTTTTTCAGTACTGCCATAGCCCCCTGTCCTGTTCTGCTGGCCACTCAAGGGTATCCAACATGTTTTGGCTGATGGCACTGATCCTTAACAGATCTTTACATGCTGGGACACGGTAGGTTTTGGAGTGAGAAATGAAACTGTAAAGAAATCCCACTGTTCCCAGATGGCATGGCTTAAGACTCTCATCTCCATCTTGTCAAATCTCATTTATTTACTTTAGATTAATGTACAGAAAATACATACTTAAGATTTTCACATTTATGGAAATAAGGGAAATTTAGTTTTTGGGAAAATTACAACACCTTTTATTAAACACATGAAAGATCCAGTAGAAACTGTAACAACAGAGATGGGGTGAATTGACTAGCTAGAAATGAAGAGATAATTCAGTAGAAGGGCACATGTAGTAGAGAAGAAACCCATCAATAAAAGGCAGCCAGATAAAAAACTTGAATAGAGTTTATAAAACTTATAGAGTCCTGATTGATATAAGGACCTCAGCTATTAACTGTGTTATAGAACAGGAAAAATAACTTTTCTGCAAAATTGTAAATCAGTTTTGTGCCATCAGATGAAATATTATGTGTTATTCTGAATTAGTCTTTAAAGTGACCCCTCTCAGATATGCTCATATAGGGGTAATAGTCAGGCTCTCTGTGAGATGATACACATTCAAGGAAAATAAGTGATAATGACAAAGATCACTTCAATAAACCTATGGTTAAATCATACACAGATGCTAGTCTAGGTGTAGCTTGTCAGTGAAATCAGCCATTGCACAGGGTGTGAAGAACACAAAAATATAAAAAAATTACTACCTTTAAAAGGTGCTGACAAATAAGAGGAGAAAAAGTATGGGCACAGCATATCTGTCACATAGGTCACCATTTATTGCTGTATCTTTGAATGGAGTGTTTGGAAATGTAACTGTAACTTGTAAGGGAACTCAGCACGGAGAAGTTCTCCATTTCTTGCTCACCTTGATTTAAGCAGTGTCAGGGTCAGTGCTGTTAGCAGTGCTGAAACACAAACACGCTGTTGAGGAGGGAGGAAAGCTGATTTCTCCCTCCAGTTTGCTCAGGGTGTCAGGTATAGGGTTTATGTCACTAAGCATTGAAGTGGTGGGGATAAGGTAGCAGTACATTTCAATTCATCTTCCCAGAGGGGCACTTCTCAAGTGCTTTGGAAGTGTAACCCACTTTTGGCTCGTGCCTGTTCACCCTTTTTTGCTGGCAGCTGCTCGTCTCCAAGGCAAGGCAGTGGAATTGGCTGGAATTGCTGGCTGCTAGTACTGACACCCATTTGCTCACTCTGGTTAAGCTGAGCTCCTGCTGGCACTTAGAGATAGTTAGCACCTCTCCAGCTAGTTGAAACACTTGCAGCCCAGAAATAAAAAAAATCTGTTCATGCTAAGAATGGAACTGCAACCAGCTTAGGAGGAAACTGTATTGCCACAGATAAATCTCATTTAGCACTTCTTGAGCTATTTCAGCCTGTATGCTCCTCATCCAGGGGAGTTCTGGAACTGAGGTGTAGCCATGGTGTTACTGACCTGCAAGAAACTTCCTGGATGATTTGCTCTTCTGGAGAACTCTTTTGACCCTTTCATGCACTTGAGAAGTTACATGGAGAAAAAGAAGTAGTTCTTCTGCTATCATGGGAATGTTGCTCCAGTACCTTTGTCATTGAAATCCTGTTGCTGATTTCCAGTGATTTTTTATTGTGCTAATCCTCAAAATTTATTCTCTTTTTTTTTTGTGTGTGTTTGTTTTAGAGGTTTTTTTTTCATTCCTTCAGGGCCCCTGTCTCCTCTGCAATACTTATTTATAAATACCAATTACATGCCCTCTCCACTGTCATTTTTCTACCATAAAAAATGAAGCCTTTCTGTCATATTGTCCTGATTTTCCATACTCCTGAACATACTAGCAGTGTTAGATATCTGCAACTTTTTCTGGGACTCAATTGGACAGAATTTGATGCAGTCTCCTAGAGCAGAGCTCTACCTTTTAGGGCAGTCTTGATATTTTCCTGTTTCCACTGGATACACCACACATATTATGCCCCAAGGTCAATTTTGTTGGTTGGTTACCTCAGTGAATCATACTTATTGGTGATCATGTGGTACATCCAGGACCTTGTCATTTCTCATTTGAGAGTCCAAAGGTATATGTAAGCTGTACAAGTAAGATTTCTGGCAGTGGATGAGGAGTCATCTTGCACTAAGAGCTGCACAAAAGGGGGAAAAAATCCCAAGTAGTTTAACATCTATAAACCTCATTATTATAAACTCTGCTTTCCCATACTTTTGAAATGGAAAAATTAATAACAAAAAACCTGGATTTTGTTCTTTTGTCTACAAAAAGTATTTTTCATCTTAACATGATCTTTTTTTTTTAAGTTAGAGTCTTGCTCTGTGTTTCTTAAAGCCAAGTACAGTTTTATAAAATGACTGTTTCCTTAAAATTTGAGCCAAGTTAATATAACCTTTTCTTTGAATGGATTACTCAGACCTTATTCTCTGTTGTATGAAGGCAGCTCAATGCAACATCTCACTCACATGTGCTTGTGTTTTTTGCTCACAAAACTCATAAATGATTGCTAAGTCATTTCACTTCCGTGTGCAAAATTATAGAGCTCAAGAGGAAGAGTGTATGATTAGGAAAATATGGTTTCAGATGAGATGAAGGCTCAAAAAGATGTCACTTACCAAATATGTCTTGGGAGCATTCTGGCCAGCAGCAGTGCATTGTGCTGCAGGTTGAGGGAGGGGCTCCTTCTGCTCTGCTCCTGCACCTGGAGTGCTGAGTCCCAGCCCTGGGCTTCCCAGTGCACTAGAGAAATGGACAGACTGGCCAGCACCTCGTGAAAGGACACAGAGAGGATGATGGTGCATCTCTTTGACAGCCACAGGCTGAGAGCTGAGCTGGCCCAGAGGAGGCTCAGGGGGTGTCTCATCTATACAGGTAAGTGCCTGGAGGGAGGGACAAAGATGGAGCCAGGCTCTGTTCTGTGGGGTCCCCAGGCAGGACAGAGCCAAGGGGCACACACTGAAAACAAAACAGAAAACACTGCCACTGTGAGCACTGTGAGGCTGTCCAGGCAGGTTGTGGGGTCTCCATCCTTGCAGATATTCAGAAATCATCTGGCCATGGTCTTGGGAAACTGATTCAGCATGGGGATTGGATGAGACGATCTTCAGTGCTTCCTTACAACCTCAACCACCCTGTGATTTAGGGACTCTGTGATTTTATGATAGAGTTTTAATGCAAAATCACCTCTTCTTTGAAGGAAATATAGTAACCAAATGTGGGTTATGTGGAATACCTTCTTAAAAAAAATGGCTTCTACAACTGATGATAAATATTTGAAGGAAGGACATTAAAAGTTGCTGTCCTCATGCAATTAATTTTTTGGGGGAATGTCTATAGAAAGATTGCATCAAGTATTCCAGTCTAAACTTTTTGTGCCTTGCTTATGCTAAGAAATACAGCATGTTCCCTTCCTCATGAAAATTATTTCCAATTTAAAATCTGTTTAAGTCATGTATTGAATTTTCCCATTTGGGTAGTTGGATGGGTAGCAAGAAGATGGAGAGGGAGTGATAAGCTAGAGATGCAAAGTACACATTAAATGGTTTTTGCTTTGTTTTCATATTCTGATAGCTGCTTGAAAGCTGTGATATTAGCTGTATGTGGAAACAGATACCTTTTGGAAACAGTTACAGATTATGGGAATATTATTTCTTGTTTATAAATTAGACTCATAAGGGGAACATGGAAGTGGCAGATTTGCATGTCCATAGCTGACTGATGAAAAAAACTTAACTGTCTACTAAGTGCAGCTGTTGATATAGAAGATAAATGCAGTGCAAGAGATTTGAGAACTTAAGTAGAGAGAAATTGTAGATATAAATCAGAAACTCTCTCTTTTTTAAGTTGGATAAACTACTCTAGTATAAAACTGTAGCTAAAATTACCCTCAAGTAAGAGAATAGCAAAGAAATTCTAAAACTAGGATAATAATAGTCACAGCTTATGTAAACCAAAAGAATTGCAGCAAGCACACCATGAATAAGCTATGGTATGGGAATTGAATTGGAAAAGCTGAAATCCAGTAACTGGTGAAATTCTGCTGTAGTGATAATGTATGCAACCAAGAAAAAAATCTGCTGGTCCTCCTCTTGCAGTGTTGATGATGGAATTCCCCCCTTTTCCACTCTTCCATCCCAGGTACTGTCAACTGCCAACTTCTCTTAGGAAAAGATAATTGCAGCACTTTGCTAGAGTGCTTGAATTACTGATGATTGTTTATAACATATTAATCAAAACCCTGACTGTATTGTGATATTCACAGTTTTGATAGATGTCCGTCTGTATATAAGAAGTTCAATTTTTTCCAAGGGGAAAATAAACAACAAAGGGAGTCCTTTAATTACTTCAGATCATTTTAGAAGGTAGCTGAATGGCAATATGACAAATTACTTTGTCAGCTGTCTGATAGTGAAGCTGGTATGAGAAGCCCATATGCAGTGGGCCCCTCCTATTGCAACACCTCTGCTAGGCTGTTCTGTTGCATGAAAACAAAGCTCTACGGAGGCAAGAATGCTTTTACATCTCAATATCAAGGTGGCTTTTAGCTAACATACCTTATTTTAAAATAATATTTAAAGTTTGTCTCTCTCCAGATCTCTAGAGTTGCAGAATTTTAAACTAGTACCCAAGCTACACCAAAAGTGATGACCAGTGACAATCATTCATAGAAAGAATATGCCAGCCTATACATTGGAGAGTGCTTTTTAGGACCTACTGGTGTCTCATAAATATGTTTGGAAAATAAGCCATTTAAAAAATATTTATGTAAGTAATTTTCAAACAAATACATATATCTCATGCTCTGCTTCTAATTAAAAGGGACACTTCCATAGAAAGAGATCTTTGGTCATCAGCTTTTGCTCTTCATATTTCCATAACCATCCACAAACTTTTCAATTGTTTTATGTGAAGATGAGGCTTAAGTACAAAAGAAAGCAGGGATTAAAAATCATCAAAACATACATATGCATGGTATTTCCCAGGGTGGTGGGTGTCACAAGCTGCTGAAAATTAAATTCTTGCTTGATAGGAGGCCTATGGTCTTCAAGGAGGTGTTGGCTCTTATCTTGATTTTCTTGTAAAAAGAAATGTTTTCATCTGTTTTCACTATCAGTCTAATGCCTCAAGTTTCTCTTTCTTTCTTTCCTTCCTTCCTTCCTTCCTTCCTTCCTTCCTTTTCTTCCTTCTTCCTTTCCTTCCTTCCTTCCTTCCTTTTCCTTCCTTCCTTTCTTTCTTTCCTTTCCTTCCTTCCTTCCTTCTTCCTTCCTTCCTTCCTTCCTTCCTTCCTTCCTTCCTTCCTTCCTTCCTTCCTTCCTTCCTTCCTTCCTTCCTTTCTTTCTTTCTTTTTCTTCCTTTCTTTCTTTCTTCCTTTCTTTCTTCTCTTTCTTCCTCTCTTTTTAATCATAAATGTAATATAATTCTAATTTCCTTTACAAAATGCAGAAGATATCTTACAACCCCAAGAGTGCATAGCTGGCCAAAAAATGCCACAGAAAATGCTTCATTTAAAAAAAGAACTTGGCAAAAAGCTGGCTTGATTATACAGCAAATTTGCAAAACAGAGCCTAAAGGAGGGAAACACCTTCTCCAGAGGAAATAGATATATGTGTAGATGAGATAGTATTCCTTTGAGGAGTATTTTATGTATTTCACAGGAAGCAAATATATTGTCTAATATTTTTATTTCGGGCTTTACACTTTGTTTTATGAAGCACATTGAATCATTATTCCTTGGGGGAAAGTTTGTTTTAGTTCCTCACTCATGGCAATTTAATGAAATTACTTTGAGCAAAAGGTGAACATTTGTTAGCAATGCAGAAGAACTTATGTGACACTTCTTTATAATTGGCATTTGCACCTCCCAAATCCTCCTTGTTACGCCAGCTGCTGGCACGTAAAATGAAGCTCCACCTGCTGCAGCTGGATTCATGTCTGACTTTCTGGAACAGACTGGATTTCCAGAAATGTGACTGACAAATGAAGCATAAACTATGTTCTATTACTCATCCTGCACTATAATGGGAGTATTTAAAGTTCTTTCTTGGCCCGTTTCTACCTGAGTCACTCAGATGAATAAATGACTCTGCCAAGACATACCTGACTAAGAAAGGCAGTGTAAAACTGCAAGAACACAGGAACAGATGCAGTTGGACAAAACCCATTATGAACTCTGTAAGTTACATTACCAGGGTGACACTTATAAATAAATGTAACAAATGGCATGTGACTATGCTTTTAACCTAATCCTAACCTAGCTGTAATCAATGACCTAGAGATGGTCACTTACAGGAGGGCTAAAATTTTTACTTCAGCCATAGTTAGGCAAAGATGTGTAGACATGTGTAGATGTTCTTGAAACTTGAGGACAGACATGCATGAGATGGAAACAGTAAAATTGGTTTTGGAGGAAACAGTCTGTATGGGATGGGGAGGTGAGTGTCTAGGGAACTGCAGAAGGGCAAATTGGAGTAATCAAAATGGGAGCTGACTGAGAGGGCCCTGAGCATTTCTGTTTTGATATGGTGAAAAACAGCTAGAAGTTCATCAGGAAAGGAAAAGAACATGGTTAGGAAATGGATGGATGGATAGATTTATGGCAGAATGATAGAGGAATTTAGTCAGGAATTAGGTGATGTTGTCATCACAGTGAAAAGATTGTCTACAGGAGAGTGACAGATGGCAAAACAGAGGTTGGTTCCATGGCCATTAAGCTCAGAAATTTTGGAGGCAGGCTGACATGCTGATTCAAGTCCAAGAAAAGGAGCTCCAGGTTAAATGAGCTGATTTATGAGTACTCAACAGAGGAGTATAGAAAATTATATTAAAGAATATGAAAAGACACTAGTGTGTCTGTTTTCCAGGAGAATACCCTAAGCCCTTACAGCAGCAAAGCCTTGGCCTGCCCCTTGCAAAGAGTTTATATAAAACTGAAGTTTCATTTCACCTGCACATTGCATGGTTGAGAGGCCTCTCCTTGTTGAGGAATACAATATACCATCATATTTTGCTAAAAAAAAATTCATTTTATATTTCTGGAATGGGTGAAATCCTTTACAGAGAAGTGAACAAAAATAAAGGCTGTGCAATGCTAATCTGCTTTACAAAAAGTGTTTACAATCTCAAGAAAGAATGAAAAGAACATCCTGTTTTACAACACCTTGCAAGCACACTCCTGGTAACAGACTGTGAGCTCAGACACCATACTAATATTGAAAGAGGTGATGACTTTAGCTTATTCAATATCAAAGGCTAACTGAAATGAAATATCAGTTTCATTCTTTATTGATTTCACTTGTATCCATCTTTCAATTAAAAGGACACAGATGAAAATGCACAAAATGTTCTCTACACTCCTACGCTTTTATGATAATGCAGGTATATGCCTAGATGTATAGATCTGCAACTGAATTTGACCTTATTTAAAATAAAGCAGGGATTTTCAAATTGTCACTTGTTTATCATGTCTCTCAAACAGCTATTCCCTTGCTCTAAGCATTTCCATAGTCACCATGTTCCTACATTTATACCCAAATAGCAGTGGGAATTTTCTAGAATTTATAGCGCTCCTACAAAACACTTTAATTTTTGTGAACTTAACTTGTTTTGAACATAAAAAGAATCCTTCAAAAACCACTAAAGCCATTTTGGACAGCTCTGTTTAGTTCCCTCAGTCTTTTACCAAAGGACTCAGTTCATCTGGAGCGTGACACAGCATTGTGCCCACAAAAAAGCAAAGACCTGGTCATAAATACCACCCAAGGCAGTGATAATGAATAAACCTCTCCCACCTACCTGCCATGAGAGCCATGGACAAGCAAGGATTGTCCTTTGTCAAAGTTTTCTTCTTTATTCCAGAGTCAGGATTAAAAGCACAAGACGGTATTTCTTGTTCAGACTCAGATGTTTGTTAGTTCTTATCTATAACACAGTCTCACAAACCATGAGTTTTACAGCACTTCAAGCTAACAAGCTAAAAATGAAGCCGTATCTCTCTCTCTACAAGGCCCTTAAGGGTAAACTGTCCAGTTAAGAAATGACACCTAAATTATTTTTACTTTTAACCCATTAACCAACCACCCGTGACCTACAATGCTGATGTTTCTATCCAGTTACACTTGATCACCTAGACCCATGAAGAAGAAGGTGAAGAAGGACTAGCCTATGCCCTAAAACCTCCATCTTGCTTTATATATATTACTGTATTCTAAAACCTCAAATTCTAAGTTTTCCACTGTGTGATATTACACATTTCTATTCAAACTATGCACCTGTGTCCCCAGTTCTATCATTCAATTTTGGAAGCCTTCTCCACGGCCTCAGGTCAAAAGCAGTGTTCTCCTGGGGGTCAGTGCCTGTCAGCACAGAAAGTCAAAAATTCTCAGTGACCACTGTTCCAACAGTCCTTGACACATGGCACGAGCCACTGTGCTGTGAGATGCTCGTTAGGATCCAGTGCATTGTGAACTAGGGAGATGCACAAGAACCCTGCTGCCCTTCTGATGGGACCAGCACTCTGCCCAGAAGACTTTCGCTCATGAAGATACTGCATTCTGTATTAGTGCTGGCTGTCTTCTGCCTGACCTTCACACACCCTGGGAGCACAAATTCTGAAGGGTATAAAGCAATTAAAATGTGCTGTCTGCTCCTTATGGAATGAGAGGAAGGAAACTCATCAGGTTACAAAGAGCCCAAAAAAGACACTCATCTGCTCATGTCATCGACAGCTCACGGAATGAGCAGCTGGAGGATTCCCAGCTCATAGTTTGGATTGCTAACACAGGGGCATCAGCCCATGGGAATTCGTGCAACAGAAAGCTGAAGGAGAAGCCTGCATTACTATAGAGAAAAAGCTAATTGTATTTATGTTCATAATTTTTACAGTCATGCAAATAGCTGATAAAACAAGAAGAGGTCTCATGGATACTTCTTGAGTAATAACAGAGAGGTAGTGGAGTTAGACCAGGAGTCAGTTTAGCCCAGAATATTATCATATGGTGATCAAAAAGAGTATGGTCCTAAAATGAACTTAGAATAATGGCATTTGTGGGGACAAAAAAGAAGGCCATGCACTATATGGATTTATAATGAAGTTAATATTATAAGGAAAATTGTAACTGAGGACCAAAGAGAATGAAATCTTCATTATTGTAACGTGAATTACAATTGGCATAAAGACACAAAACAGGGATATGCAATGTGCATTCTGCAGACTATTTTCAAAATACAGTGTGCTATAAATTAACAACTGTTAAGTGTAGGTGTCCCAACCTTAGAAAGTCTTAGGAATGCTGTTCAATTTCCTTTCTTAAAAATCACAGAATCACATAATAGTTAAGGCTGGAACAGACCTCGGGAGATCATCCAGTCCAACCCCTGCCAAGACAGGGTCACCTGGAGCAGGTGACACAGGTGGGCCAGGTGGGGTTTGAATGTCTCCAGAGAAATTCCATTACCTCCCTGGGCAGCTGTTCCAGTGCTCAGCCACCCTCAGTTTAGAGAAGTTCTTCCTCATGTTGATGTGGAACTTCTTGTGTTTTAGTTTCTGACCATTACCTTTTGAAGTATCCAAAAATGTTCTTGTTTGTTGAAATTAAAACCTTTACAAAAATGTATCTGGTATGAAAAAATTTTTATAGTTTGAGAATTTCCTCTGAAAACAGCTGATGTCCTCATAATATCCAGTGGATGTCTCAAGCAGGTTTAACAGAGACCTACATTCAATCTTCTACTCTTGAAATCTCATTTCTATTTCCACTGCTGCTCATGAAAACTCTACTTTTCATATTTATGAGGAAAAATAATTCTGATACCACGTCATTTTCACAAAATACAGAATTTTTGTATTTCTACACAAACTTAAAATACTTGGAAGCAACATCAATTTGTTACTAGCGATGCATGAACAACATAAAAAAAGAGGCACTTAGTAGCTCTTCCTAATTAAAAAACCCAGAAAATTTTAAGAAAGATGTGCTTGTTCACTGCTTACAACTTGAAAACACTTCTAGTTGTTTGCAGCAGAACTGCTGATAACAACAAAGAGAATTTCACTGTTGCCTCAGTTAGAAATTATTTCCAAGGACACGGCTTTTTCCACTGTACTTTACAATGTCTTCCAAATATTCATAAATTTCAGATTAGAACTGTGAAAGTGCTTGATCTTCAGTTGTTAGCTCTTTCTAAGCTATATTAGGGTATGAAATAAATTATGGAAATGGTTTAGGGAGAGAAAACTATCCACAACGTGTGTATGAACAGTTAAGTCTACATTGTAGATATGAATTAGAAACCCAAGTATCTTCGGAACTTCCTTGTGCAGGAAATGAGGAAGGGGGTATAGGTATCCTATTGTAACTATAAAACTGGTGGTTTTCAGGATTTTCCACTCAGAAGACACATATGAACCTGCAGAGTTAGTCATACTTCTGAGCAAGACAGCTTGGAGAGAGACAGGTTGTGGCCACTGCTAAGCAGAAGTGCTGAAGCCTCAGGGGTGCTGGTGAAAGTTGTTTATTGATGTGTCCTATTCCTGATGCCCCTGTGCTGCACCATCCCACACACAGCTCTCTGTTTCTGTTCATCAGCTCCTTGCAGCTCCCCCCTGACTCCATGGTGTAAAACCAGGGGGTGTTAGTCCCTCCTCCTGCACACAAATTCTGTGCACACTCCAGGCAGACCAAGCCCCTCTCTGAACACCCTCTGGTTTGAGATGACTGCCAACAGCTCTCTCTACATTATTGTTTTCCAATCAGTTTTGATGCTTGTTGTGGTTCCATTGTCAGGAGGTTTCCCAAACTTACAAAAGAATCATTTGATAGAGTCAAAAGGGCAATGCAAATCAAAATGTAAATCCTGTCTGGTTTTCTTCCATGTACAAGACCTGTCCTGCTACCATGGCAGAGAATCTAGTTTATAATCTGTTCCTCAGAAACCCATGTTAATTGTTGTTTATCTCCTTGCTTTTTCCTCCCTGTTTACAAGCAACTTGATCGATGAATTGTGACACCATACATCTGGAATTGACATTAATTTGATTTGTTTGTGAAACTTTTTACTCCTCTTTTTTTTTTTTTGTTTTCTCCTGGTTTAGAACTAAGTCCTAATTTTTTATTTTCTTTTCCTGATCTGCTCTCCTATGGATTTCTAAAAGCAGAACAAACTAGAGTAAGGGTATCACAGACTCAACCTTCCAGCTTAGTTTTTAAATGTCAAGACAACACTCGATATGAACTCAATTATTTCAAAAGAAATTCAGTCCTTGTGTAGATTTCATTCCTCCATTCATCTGATTGGAACATAATCCATATACGGCTAAACAGACCAATTTTGAAAAACTTTTCTTTTCCTACTTCTTTGGTGAACTTTGCCTTCTTCTCTTGCCCTGCAAACTCAACAACCAAAGAGAAAGTAAGAGCTAAGGAGATTTTGTTCAGTGTAGCAACATTTTAGCCTTAACAACAGAGGGGAGCTACTGCCGCAATACAATGTCTTCATCCTGTAAAAGAACTCAAGTAATTGGATTCTTTTATTGAAAGCAATTTGACCCTCTACTGTAGTATTTCTGGGTAAATAACTTCCATGCAGCAAAAAGAGTCAATTAGGTTGAAGTAACGCTTTCCCATGAGCATGCAAAATGGCACTGCTCTGTTGCATGCTGTTAAAGAATGAAAAGACACCCACAGGTTCTCTGCATACAAAGTTAAAATACAATACTGAACTGCTGGGAGAAATTGTGCCTTTTCAAGTACACACTGCCACTTCAGCAGTGTTTGTTCTAAAGTCATTACTAACCTTTGGCATCTCATCTGGGCTACTGAACACTTGCCACTAAGGTTGCATTAATAACTGAGCAATGGTAGAATGTAAAAAAGTCAAGGAGTCACAACTATGAAATGGAAAATTTATGGGAGTCATCAACAAAATCAGTAGAATATTTCAGAAATGTATGAAAAATACTGTGTTTAGCTCTAGGCTGTAATTTTATGCGACTATCTTACAGTCAAATTAATTTCCACCTGGGTTTTTAGCTTCTAGCTTAACCTTTCCTTTGACAAGGTGTTTGTCAAGAGAGAGATGCAATAAAGGAATCAAATTTGTTATAACAGAAAAAGTCAGCGTTTTTCTTGATGGAGGATTGATCTGTACAAACAGAGATGTCTACATTGTAGGCCACTAACCTGACCTCACTGTGTATGTCTCCCATTAGAGTCAGTGGAAAAAATGGGCAATTCTCCTGCAGGGTCCAGCCAATGCATTTCAGATCCCTACCTTTGGATAAGAGGGATGAGACCTGCAGCATGCCCATCACTCTCCACAGACCGTAAAGAAATCCAGCTATCTAGCTCAGAGGTAAATGCTCACAGGGCAGATATTTCTGTTCAGAGGAATAAACACTTCTGTAACTCTGACAATTATCTCTTGACTGTTTACAAACAAGAAGGTAGTATTTCTGAAAAAGGAATAGGTGTCAAGCTCTAGAATGCCCAAAGTAAATCATACTGTTAAAAAGGTGGCTTGTTTTGTTTCTCACTTATATTTCCTTGCTTGTTCACCTTAGAGAGCTCACCATTTATTTATTCAGGCCAAATCACAGAGAGATTTCCCTGGTCAGTTCTGTCAGGGTCCATCCTATATGCAGAGGCCTGAAAGGTTCTTTTTTTTAGGAATCTCAGAGTGCAAAAGACACACAGGGGACAAAATCAGTTTACTCTTGCAGAAATGCACTTTATTTAGTGCCAAACCAAGAATGCGATAGAGGGAGAGAGAGAGAGAGAGAGAAGAGAAAAAGGGAGAGAAAGGGGGGTATAGCTACCAAGACGCTCAGACGAATCCTCATGGAGCAGGCCAATAGATGTCTGATGACGTCCAGCAGAGATCTCGGGGGTCTTCGATCAAGAAAATCACTCTTATAGTCCTTTTCCAAAGCGAGTGGCTTCTGGCCAAAAGGTGGGGAGATTTATGGGCTACTGTATGTGGAAACCAGTGCTCCGTGAAGGCACGTGAGGACAGGACGTGGCCACCGGCAAAACTGCTCCAGAGCAGAGCACGGCAAGCTCATGGCCACCAAACAGTCCTTGTCATGGGACAAACATGGGGCACGCCAGGCCTGAACAGCCTATTGTTCTCACACCTGTGGGGAGCCTTGTTGGGGTAAACAGGACGCCACAGCCGATACCTTATTCGAAAGCAGTGTACCATAGCAAGTTCCAAGCAACAACAAACAGTCCTTGGAAAGCATCCACCTCGGCCAGGCCAGGAAACTCAGCTCTGCAGCTTTAGTGGTGAGGGTCCCTGAGTCTCAGTTTCTGATGATGGTCGTGAGGCAGATCAGAGAAACTTCGGACTCTTACAAGTTCACATTAAGCATGATGGTCTGTTTGAGACAACTCAGCTCCCCCAGGCTGCATAAGGTGCTTTTTTTGTTGCTGCACTGCCATGAGTGCTCCCCAGATCCTGGCTCAGGGAGGTGTGGGGAGGATAGAGCTTCAGCAAAGTGGCTGTGGCCCTTCCCTCCTCTCTGGAGGAGCCCAGAGATAGTAAGGCCAGAGCTGACAGTAGCAGGAAACAGAGAGCAGTCCCTGCCAGCCTCTGGGTGACATTTCAGCATGGAGAGGGTTAAGGTTGAATTTCTGAGGAGTCAGAAATTCAGGTGTGTTGCTCCCAGCAGGAAAGTTAATCTGCTATTCTCTCCTTGCTGCCCCATCAAAATGAAGGTTGTTTTCCTTTCTGACCAAATGGTTAAAGATAGTCTATTTCCTGGGGGAATTTTGGGGTTTTCCTTTTCTGTCCATTAATCTCCTTTCACATTTTGAAGCTACAAAGGAAGAAGAGGCTATGTGCACATCCACCAGGTCTAGATTTTGGTTAAAAGTAACAGTAAGTCTATATAGTAAATTAAGGGTTTATGTACTGAATCTGTCACTGAATAGAATCCTACAAGCTGTTTCCATGTTTTCCCCTGGATCTGAACCAGAAAAGCTGGCCTTCTGGTTTATTTCCCTCTTCCTAGGGTCAAGGCCAGGAAAGTGCATATTTATGAAATAGAGTTATCCACTCTCCTCAAGTTCTAAGCATTTTTAACCTGTTTTAAATAGGAAAAGATTATTCATTTCTGTCTAGCTGAAGACACTCAGGGGATGTAACACACTGCAGTAGCTCTTGCAGCTTCAGATAGCCATGGAAACAGGAGGCTGGGAGCAGGCTAGAAATGTGCCAGAGTAACAACCTTGGTTCTCTGATTTCTCTTTCTTTGCTTGTTGTCTTGCTTAGTGGGTTCAGGAACAGATTCTGGCTGGATCTTAATGCTTTAAGAATTGTGCATTTATGAAGAGTGCTAAAAATATACATGTAAAATCTGTGCTCTATCTAATGAAAAAGGTGATGGCAATCTCCTTCACCAATAATAAGAAAGACCCCCAAATCTCCTTTTTATGTGAATTGTTGATGTTTATGCAATTTGATGATATTTAGACAATGTAGTAAAATTAACAGTTCATTGGAAAATACCATTGGTATTATCTATGTCTCGCTGCAAGCTCCATCTCCCTTTTATATGAACAACATACAGCTATGTTTTTATACATGCAACATCCTTCACAGCAGCATTCTGATTTTCAGTGATGAATTTTTATTTTTCTCATTTTTATTTTTAGTATTTTAAGTTTCTTTGCAGAGTCAGCATTGACTTAACATTTAACATCTTACTTACAGTTTTTTTTTCCAATAATGTTTGTCATATAGAGTCACCTATTTACTTAAAAATTAATAACATTAAAAGTCTTATAAATTCTTGTCCATAAAAATTATATTTTTTAAATGATCTTAAGAATTTTGTATCGTGATAAAAACAGGCTATGTAGATTGTAACTGTAAGTCCTGGAAATTTGACTAATAGGAAAAGAAAATATAACTTCATCTCAACATTTTTTTTTTTTACAAACTCCAGCACCAGTGTAAATGTATTTTTTGGCCTCAGATGTAAAATGACTCAAAGGCCAGATCTTTTTAATGAGGCTCTGGTCCTACAGCGATGGCTTTGGCTCCTTCTGCTTTTTACCCTTTTTTTTTTTTTTTTTTTAATGTTATGTAAGCCTGTTTACACCTGAGGTTTAAAATCCATCCACAGAGAGGGAAATTGGAAAAGTGCAGAGAGGACAAGCGCCTCAGCAAACTTAAATGTTTTAGAGGTGGAAATCCCCATATGACAAGGAACATTTGGTGATACAGAGTGGGGCTGCCTTTGTTTCCTTCCCAGGGATGCAACAGACATAGAAAAAGGACAGACTTGTGCATATTTCCCCCTGAGACATATACTGATAGAAATCTATTAAATTAGTTCTAGCCCAAAACATAAGGAGGAAGTGATTCCTAATTCTGTGCTTAAAGCTCTGGTGATATTTTTCCAGGGCTGAGAACATGAAGCTTTTTTTTTTTTTTTTTTTCCAGTTTACTCAGAAACTTCTGAGAAGTTGCAAATATTGGCTGATATTTCTTGAATATATATTGGGTATATTTCCATCCAGTTTGTTCTTGAAAGGGGTGCAAATCCTCTATGGATTAACTATGGAGAAAAAATGGCAGTGAAGTTTGAACTATTTCTCCATTGTTTCTGAAGTATTCATCTCCTTCAGTGCCTAGGCCAATTCTTCTGCCATGGCTGCAGATATAAATCTCCACTGTCATTGGAGCTAGGCTGGTATATAAAAGCATCAAGTAGAGAGAGGAAAAAAAGCCTTGTCCACTGGAGTTGAAATTGAGTCTTCTTCTTTCTCCTTATTTGGTGTTTGCAATCTCAATTCTTAAATTCAGTGTAACAGAGCACACTACAGAATGGCCAAGTAAAGATATTTTATAACCTTCAAATGATAAGTAATGAAATACAGAAAATTACACTTACAAAAGAGGAGACTTTCAAGATGGAAAAGGCAGGACTTTTTCCAGCAGTCATCTGATTTAATGACTTGGACATCAATTTATAAAATTCATAGCAGCATTTTAGTATAGATTATAAGATCATTTAAAAAAAATTAAAACATGTAGGAAACTGGAAAAATAGAAGCACTTTCCTGTCATGAAAAAGGAGAGACCTTGTGAGATTCTATCTGCATGTAGCTGTTGCTATGCTGAGTTCTCCTGCATGGAGTGGAGCCAGGGCTGGTGATGCTGGGAGGCCTCGTGGAAAGCACGACAGAGGGAAAGGCCACGCACTCCCCATGACTCAGCTCATCTTCCTGCTCTAAATGTCCTCTTGCTACAGTCACACTCTTTAATTTTTCATTACTCATAACAAGAGACATCTGAGATTGCCAAGAGAAATTAAAAAAACAGGAGATTTTCAAATTAAAAAACCATATAAACTTAAAAAATATTAGGAGTAGAAGCAGTCAATTAATAATGTAGAAAGTGAATTATTATTTTAGAGAAGAATTCCAGATCTCTCTGAGAGACTGTTACCCACTCTATATCTTTATTGCTCCAGCCATAAAATCAGGATAATTTCATAATACTTTAGACAATAAATATTAGTCTTTTCCTCAGGAAATGTTAAGTAGCACTCTGAAAATAATAAAGGCAGTTAAAAGAAAGTCACATAACCTAAGCAACCTGTGCTTAACTTCACCATGTTGTCTCTGGAGATTTTGTCACAACCTTTCTTCTTTGCCTTATCAGCACCTTTCCTGCTTAGATAGGGAGATTTTGGGTGAGTGTGTTCTTGTCATTCCCACCTGGTGACACAAGACTGTGCAGAGCCAAGGTGCCCCTGAGCAGCGTGGACATTGCTCAGGTGGCAGCAGAAAGCCCTGCTGAGACTCCAGCCCAGGGGCTTTGCCTGCCCAGAGCCCACCCAGCAGCTGCAGCAGAGCAGTGGGCTCGGTGCTGGACAGTGGTTTTCCCTAGTGAGGTGGTCCTGGAGAGTACAGGAGCTGACACCTCCAGGCAAACATCATTTGTCATGAGTTGAGGAGTACCAGAAATGCATTACAGAGTTTATGTACTGGTTAAATATGAAAGAGGCTATGTACAGACCTGAGCAAGATGTGCAAAAACGATAGCATTTGGTAACAGATGGCCACTTGAAAGATTTATAAAACCTCCCCCAGCCTTAAGAAGAGAACTTGAAATTCACTTACTCTGTTTGGATGGCAAAAAATTCATGGTCCCAGCACGTTATGGCTTCAGTTTCTGGGGAGAGGGCTGTCACCTACTTATACCTACTAGAACACAGTACTGAGCTGTAGCAAACTTAATGTGTCATATACCTTGTGTCATCCTTCTTGATTTCATCTGGCTCCTTTGAATCTGTCCTCTCTCATATATCCTACAATTTATCTCTACTCTCCAGGGAATTATTCTATGTTCCCTCCAGGTCCCATGTAGGGCATCCCTCTGAAATTTCTGTCTGCATCATACTCTGCAGAAATGTTCCTGCTGATGAAGAATTGCATTGGTTGTATGAATGGGCAGAAAGAGAGGTTAGGGCATATGACCCATATGACTCTCTGTCCCAGATCTGAGCTTTCTTCCTGGCATCCAGTTTGGGATTTTCCACTGCCAAATCTAATCACAGTATGTTTTGAGAGAAAATTTCTTATCTCTCTTCCTAACTCCTCTCCATTCCTGCCCTCTCTCTTGCTTTTGACAATTTCATTATCCTGTCTGTCGATTATTTTTGTTACTTGGGTGTTACCTGAAGTCTCTCTCAGTTCTCACATCAAGACTATGCAAGACTTCCACACAGTTTGTCAAAGATACAGCCCTTCTCATCCATCCATGCAACTGAAATTCTTGCCCAGGCTCTAAGTTGTCACCTCACACCTCAAGCTGAAGCAGCCTTTCTAACTCTTATCCTTTCAGAATAGTTTTTTGCATCCAAATTTCCCAACCTGCCACATTAACAATATATATCCTCATTAACCCTCCAGAGTACCAACATCTGTTTTCTTCTCAGGGTCTTCTTCTGTGATCTATCACTTCTCATCTTCTATACACGTAGACACTCTTCTTTGGCCTGAATACCAAACTCTCACCAGCTTTCACATTTTATAAAACCATTATTTTAATTTTTTTTCCTATTCTAGTGCTTGGAAAAGTCTACTCTGCAGAAGTACTTTTTATTTCCTTCAGATCCTACTTCAACATCTTCCTTGGCTGCAAAACCTACAAAAATTGACAAGTACATTGCTCCTGTGCTTGTACCACTGCAATGCTGATTGATATTATCTCCTGATGTCCTTCTGCACTTCTATGGACCAGTGTTCATTTGGTCTCCCAAATTGTAGATCTAGTGGGTTAGGAATTAGGGCTTTATTCTGTGTTTGTCTGGTACTGCAATGTGTGCTCAGAAAGTAATTGACCCTTGTGTCAGCATCTTATTAATGCAATTCCAAAAAGGGCACTTTCATTCCATCCCCCATCTTCAGGGTTTTTGTTGAAATTAATAGCTGAGCAAGACAACTACTAAAGGAAGAACTGAAAGTGGAGTGCTATAGTGCTGCCTGATATTGTGTTAAAGAACAAAAGACATGTTATTCAATTAATTTTCCTACTGTGAAGTAAGATAGGAACACCTAGGCCAGCACTAGAAGTTAATCCTCCAATCAGTCTTAAAAGCTTCCAACAATACCACTTACACAAATGAGGATATTTTACAATATAGTGCTGAACTATTGTCCCTTTGTTTCTATTAATAACAAGTTTGATTCTCTGTTTCTGCAAAATTAAGCCAGCAGCAACTTTTCCTGTCTCCTTCAATTGGCAAAACAATTCATTTTATTGTGGTTTCTGCAAAGGGTTTTTATATATTTAAAAATGGTCTTTGTTTTCACTAGAAACAATAGGTTTTTTCAGTCTTGCTTTATAGGTTACATTCTGAAGTTCTCTAATCTTTATTGTTTCTTTCTTCTCTGCTATTTTGTTCTTTTACTAAACTTGCTGTTCAGAGCAGAACTCAGTGGTTCGTTACTGACCTAATCAGTATCAACTAAATAAGTAAATGAAATCAACTATTTCCTGTAATAACTTATGTATTAATACATCTGGGAATGTCATTAGCCATTTTCAAGGCAGAATCGTGTTGCTAATTTATATTCAGCTCATGATATATGAAGCCCCCAGGACATTTTCTGGCCAAGTTGCTGCTTCACCAGTTATTCCTCATTTCGTATTTGTGCGTTTGATTTCTCCTTGCTAAGTGTATCACTTTGCACTTGTCTTTATTGAATTTCATCTTATTGATTCCAGGTCCTTCAATTTATCAAGATAATTTTGAATTCTGATCCTGTCCTTTGAGGTGCCACAACCCCTGCTAGCTGGGTAGTATGCTCAGCTTCTATAAGCATACAGTGTATATTTAATAGACTCATATTTAGGACTGACCCCACTAGAAATGCCCTCCCATATTGGCAGTGAACCATCCACACTTTAGGAAGGGTTTTTCAATTAGTCTTGCATCCATTTTAAACCACTATGTTCTTTACCATATTTTCCAGTATACCTATGAAAATAATGCCTGAGATGATCAAGGAAAAAAGTAACTGGCAATGTCCATTTGCATGTGGAGCAAAGTTTCAGAAAAAAATCCCAAACTTCCCAATTTAACTGGAATGAATTAGGAAAAAAAAAAAACCAAAACCAAAAAAAACCAAAAAATGAAAGGTCAGGAAATAATCAGAGGCTGTACTCTGTTGCAGCCTGTTGAGGAGATTGAAAGAATAATTAAGCTATCAGACAGATAAGCTGACAAGAGCATTAAAAATTTAAAGAAGTTATAGTGAAATTAATGCATTTCTGAGATTCCATGCAAAATCCAGCTTTGTGAAAGGAGTAACAGAAGATGTCCAGCTTCTTGATTAGATGTAAAATAGAAAGAATCCAGGCATTAAACTAAGTGAGCTTTAAGATTTATAAATAAATATTTTGTCATTAAAACTAAGCACTTCTGAAAATATACATAGTCACATTGCAATGCATGAGCTTTTTAAGGGGGATGAAGAGTTAAGATAAGTAGAAGAAAACTCCTTAACATTTTGTGGAGCACAAAAATGGCCACAGGAAAACCTTCAAGAAGAATCACAAAAAATGGTCCTGTCAGGGCCTGGTAGGTCACCCAGAGCATCCCCTTCCTCAGGGCAGGATCTCCATCAAAAGCTGTTCTGAGAGATGTTATTCTGACCTCCTCCCAAAACCCTCCTATACTGGGGTCTCTTTGGGATCTGCCAGCAATCAACTGCTCTGCTTCACCAACTTTAATGTTGTCGAGTTTTTCTTGAGGAACAAAACCCCCTTTCCTTTCTGTAATTTCAGCCCACTACTTTCAGTCCCTGTCCTGCAGACAAGAAGAGCAATTTGGGCTGGATACAGCTGCCAGCCCCTAGGGTGGCTGTCAGCACTGTGCCTCTCACCAGCACGCTGTCAGGAGGAGTGCTGGCCATGGAGTGGGGATAAAACACACCACAGGGCACAAAGCTCTGCAGATTGGTGAAAAACACTGCATGAGCTCCTCTTCTGGATGACCTCAGACCCAACAACTGAAGCAAATTTGATGACATGGAACAAAATCTCCTTTATTCTGGTCAAAATGAGAGACAGTACAGGGGTAGACAGCTTTTTTTCAGGTGGGACATTATGCTGTGGTGAAATCTCATTTTTCAACGTCTTATAATTGATCTTTCCTCCTGTTATTTCACCATGGCAACATTTTGGTCCCATTACTGAGTATACAATTAAGATTTCAGATTTCTAATTTCAGACTGCAGATGTACTGATGGATATGAAGCACCCACGCCTGAGATGTATTATGTGTGCTACCCAGGCAGATCCTCTGCAGCACAAATGTACGCTTGCTTTTTCACCCATTACA
Source organism: Muscicapa striata striata (assembly GCA_030060385.1). Taxonomy (NCBI): domain Eukaryota; kingdom Metazoa; phylum Chordata; class Aves; order Passeriformes; family Muscicapidae; genus Muscicapa; species Muscicapa striata. The sequence goes on from JAREIS010000031.1 coordinate 5,946,963, forward strand.
GCCCTAATAACGTTTTCCCCAAAGCATGCAACAGCCAGAAGAGAACTAGTAAGCAGTGAGGCAATGAGAGAGTGGGGGTAGCAGCAGAGAGGCAGCTGGGCAGGAGGGAAGCTGTGGATAAGGGTAGGAGTAAGTCAGAATGGTGACCAAGGATGGGAGAGTGGTAGTGGGTCCTGAGAGTGCAAAGCAGAGATGGAAAAAGTCAAAAAGGTGGGACATGAGATGGAGTCTAGTGGGAACTCAGCAGGATGGAGAGGAGATGATGTGGGCAAGGTAAGAAAAACCTCCATGCAAGTGTTAGAATAAAGGTGGCATGTGATAAGAAACATGATTAGGGCAGAGGAGAAACAGAGGGAGCAAACAGTTTGGGTAGAGGGAGGTTATCAGGTAATGGAACAGACTAAGGAGGTAAAGAGTGACAGCTTTCTCCTCCCAGCTGTAAAAAGAAATTAAATCTTACTAACATCTGAGTAGCCAGAATCTAGCTAAGCATCTGTCTTTTCAACCTGAGATATGTTGAGGCAGGCTTCCTCAAATATTACTACACTTATGAAATATAACTCTTTGCAATTTAAAAATCAGTCACATATCTTGAGGGACAAGAATTATACTGAGAGTTTGTAAGATACAAGCTTGGCAATAAGACTGTTTGCAGAGAAAGCATTTCCTCTCTGCTTGAATTCTCCTTTATCTTAAAAAAAGTAAGAGTAAAATGTAATAAACTGTATCAGAATGCATGACACCTAATCACATACCTTCTTATTTGTATTCAGCAACCAAATCCTTCTGAGGCAGCAGTTATTAAGTGCACAGAATCCCATAAAGCTCTTTAAATATCAAGAGCAGGAGCAGCAAAGCACAGGGGAAGTGAAGCTGCTGTCTCATGGCTCTCTTGTTTTATCAAACCAGTGCCCAGTGCACATTGCATTTGAGGTGTTTGAATTGTGCCTGCTCATCCTTGGTGCTCATGGGGAAGACAAGTGGGTGCCAGTCTGTTCTGAGGGATGTCTGGCTTGTCAATAGCATGGCTACTTTCAGACAACATTTTGGAAAGCCATTTACTTCAGTCTCACCGTGGTGGGATCACTGAGTGATAGGGAAGGATAGAAAAAAGGAAAGGTGGGAAAAAAAATAACAAACAACCAGAAAAAAAGAGCAACACTCTCCCCTTTTTGCTTTTTTCCATACCAAAACCCTGGTTCCTTTAGTCCAGACAGGACAGAAACATAAGGTTTTTGGGGTAAGTGATGTCCATGACTTCTTGCCTGACTTTCACCTCAAGGGGATGTGGTCTGAGGTTCACCCTTTGCCATTTGCCATGCCATCTATTTTAGCATAAGCCCTCATGATGCCATTGCTTTTCCATGAGACAGCCTAGTCCTTGATCCCTTACAGGTGTATTTGGGCCCAAGAATCTGCACTGTGCTTGGGAGCACAGGGACCAGGACACCTCCTGGGATGCTGGCATGGTCACCACTGCCCTGGCCACTTTTCTCTTGAGCTGAAGCCAAAGAACCACAATGGACGTGCTCTTGCCTGTGGCAATCCCCAGGGTGGGCAGGAGGCTGAGCCCCATCCTGAGGGTGCTGCTGGACCCCTGCACCCCTCTGAAGTGCAAGGGCCTCTGAGCAGTGGGGCTAAGGTTGCCAAGGGACCCACAAGGCAAGGATGGGGTGCAGTCCCCACCCTGGAAAAGCTGCCTGTGCCTTAAGAAACAGCAGAGGGGTCTTTGCCAGCTGCCCCTCATGTTTCTGCTTCATGGGAGAGAAGGATCAAGGGCAGGCAGCAGCACTGGGATGGTCCCTGGTGCAGTGTGAGGGGCTGGGTCACGGCTCCTCATGTGTGCTGTGGGTAAGAAGCTGACAGCTGTCTGCTTTGATAAAGCTGAATTTCATAAAGGAACCATCTTTCTCCAGGTTGCTGCACTGTATGTGAAAGTGTCAACAGTAGCTAAGAATCTTTTGCCTTCCAGACATAAGAAATACTAAGGCTGCCACAATTATATGCTTTTATAAAGCTGATATCAATGCATAAAAGAAAGCTGCAATCCATGGAAATTAGTGCCCTGAATTTTGTGTCCCCATATCCTAGTAAACTTAGAGGCATACTAGAGCTTCTTTTAAGGAGAGCAGAGAAAATCCAGACAAACAGGCAAGCTCATAGACTGCCTAGATGTGAATTGCATTTTCTTTCTCCTTGATTTTGTGAAAACCTGCTTGCACCTGAGAAAAGTCTATCTTCAGCTGCCCTATTTACAGGACAAGAGTGTGACCAAGAAATCAATGCACTTAGCAGAAGAGAAAGGTACCTTGTAGTAACTAGGTCATAAACACTCTATCTCTCTTTTGACTTGAAGCCCTGCTCTTCTCTTTTTTTTGTGTGTGTTTCAGTACAAAAACACATTGCTCTTTCAAAAACTTTATTGCAAAATTTCTCCCTAATGTGAGCTTTTATTTTCTGAGCACTGGTGCATTGACTATTACAGGGTATGTAAATGGTATTAGTGTCCATCAGAGAATGAGAGAAAAAGAAAATACCAAGGCCTTGTCTTGCAATATCCCCTCCTGCAAATAATGCAAATAATATATCATTCCCATGATTTATGTTGAACATTTATCCAAGGGCCAGATAACCCTTATCCATGTCATATTACTCATGTTTTATTGATAAATGTAATAGGTGTTTTACAGGATTGAACTCACATTCTTTAGTGATGCGAGCAAAGATAATGTGGGTGAACAGAAATGCAACTTGACCTGAAAATGAGTAAGCCACCTCACAATTCTTCCAGTTTTTCTTTCTCCAAAGAGGTTTTGCATCCCCAGTGCAAGAAAGTGGATGGGCCTCAATTCCAATCGTTCCAATCATTTCCCTCCCCAGCCCCACCAAGATCACTCCCTGTTGTGTAACTGCCATTACTGGAGGCACAGGATGACCCCATGAAATCCTCTGTGGGCAGTGAGACAGGTAAGCAAAAATGCTCAAGTTATTCATGTTTTGATTATTCCAGTCATCTCAAGCAAGAGTAGTGGTAAAAGTGTGATAATTAAATTCTCAGAAGGTAGTAAGTCAAACACTGAGGCAGAGGACTGCTATGGCCTCAAAACACATCGATGAGATCAAAGATTAAATGGCTCTTCCAGAATGTTACAAAATGAAATTTGTTTTTGCAATAGGAATGCTAATGTGTCTGAGCAAATGTATTCACAAACAAGGACAGTCAGTGCAAGGGGAGACATGCTTTGCAGAAGCAATGACAAAGGAGAAGTTAAAGTTAATGGGCAGCTAATGAGATAGGAATTAGCAACAAGGCTGAGCTGAACTGACATGCATTGCTCCTTTGCCCACATAAACTCTTGGTAATTCCAACAGTAATTCCAACTTTCCTCAGAGACATGTCTTGGATGACAGGAACAGCACTCTGGGTACAGTTACAGGATGTGTTGTAGTTCTTAACAGCACAGCCTGACCATTGCCAAAGTCAGGATTTATGGGTAGGCAGGGAGGAAGAGGAGGAGAAGAAAGTTGCTATTTCCTAGAAGAGGTTTGACAAAGAGTGAATATCCTGGCAGATGGCACATGGGTCCCTGAGAAGTCAGCAAGCCTGAGGGGAGACCTGTTAGTGCTGGGGAGCGTGGAGGGGATGGTAAGGGCAGAGCATGAAAGGGAGGAAACAGAGTAATGATGTGGTGGTTCTGTTAATCCTGATGACATGCTGCTGTGTTGCACCTTTTTTGTTTGTTTATTTATTCTAAAGAACAACAAATAATAATTTTAAAATGCAGAATTGCTTGGCTCAAAAGGTTGCTTTTACCCAAGCTGTAAATTCCAAAGGAAAAAGCCTTCCTCTAGTTTTGGTGGAGAGAATGTGTTTCTGCATAAAAGTTTCGGGTATGGAAAGAAGCAGACCCATGTACACACACTTTTTGAGACTGGTATAGTTTATGATTAAGTGCAGGCAAGTTGTTCTTATTTTCACAGTGGAGGCTATATATGACAGTCCTGCAGTTCAGTGAGGGAAACTATATTTTAAAGTTTCATGGGGGAAAGATCTGAGGTATTTTGGCAAACACTTCCCTTAAAACCTTTGCCTTTTTTTTAAAAGGAAAAATTTTTGTTGTTGCTGAATTCATAACTGACAGGAGTTTGTATAAACCTGGACAAAACAATTTTTTCCTGGTTTATGCCATTAATAGAAAAATTTCACTGAAAGAGATTAAGCAAATTTTGTGGCTAAAAATAATAAATTCAGATATCTAAATGATAAATGTCAAAGAGTACTGCAATTATAAAATATTTAAATATGGATTGTTTTGAAAAAATGTATTGTCTACAGTAATTCTACTAGTTGCATTTCTGACTTGGGATTTTTTGGAACATTTAAGCAATGTGGTACATTAGTTTAGTAAGAAGTTTTTATGTGCCAGTGCTGAAAACAAGGAAATCATCAAAAGCGTGACTATAGAAGATAATTTCTCTGCATCCAGTGTGGTTCTAATGCTTCCTGAAGTTTTCTGTCCAGACCTTCAGAACTTTATCTTGATTTCTCTACCAGCTTAAACAACAGTTGCCTAACAACATTCCTGGATCAAATGATCAAATGAAGCATGTTGAACAAAGTGGCAGAGGATAGATGAAATCTTACGTCTGCAAAGATCAGAGAGGAGACCAGGAAAGTGAGTCTGTAGAATTCTTCATCTTGTCTGCCCTAGGAGATGGGCTTCCAGGGTTGTCAATTGTTTAGGCAATATTTTTCACCCCATCAGTGTTGTGGTCCCCATTTTCTGTTTTGAATCAGTGCACTCCCATAATCAAAGGAAAAACTGGATTTACACCAGTTATGGAGCCCTTGGCCATGTCCTACACAGATCAGCAACCCAAAGCCTAGGAAATTATAGACCCCTGGTCTATCCCAAAGCATATCTTTGGTATTCAACAGAGGCTTTTATCCCACTGACATAGTGCATTTGTCAGAGCATTCAATCTGTGTTAAAAGGAAACTCTTTCATACCAAAGCTGTCAGCACTGTCATTTCAGCTGCCTTTAATGATGGAAGTATGCAATGTGAGACCAACCCTATTTTAATTTCATTACTGCTGACTCTGAAAAGTCACTATTCTCTGGCCTTTTTTAAAAGTGTTTTCTCCCATAACAATTACAGTTTGGTTAATAGTATAAATTATCACTTGCTTAAAGCTGCAAATTACAAGTTATGTACTCCCCAAGCCTCCTTTGTTAGAACACTTCTAGATTAAAAGAAAATCCTCATTTCTTCTACCACTGTTGGTGGGGACACAGGGAAAGCAGAACATTCCTTCCATCATAGATTTCAATATGTGGTAAATCCTTCCACATCCAAATATTATAAACTATAAAATAATATACTGATCTTAATTCTTGGTGGGTTTTCACACTGTAAACTGTTTTCCTTTGGGTTTTGATCTTGTTTGATTTTGGTATTTAATGATTTTTCAGGTAGGGTTTTTTTCATTAATTTTAATCAAATGCAACATTGTGGCAGGAGATGGAGAAATTCACTGCAACATCTTTGTCAGCCACAATATCTCCTCTCTTCTCAGCCCCATGGTGAATCTCATACTTTCGGATGTGGGCCAGGAATGAGACAGGAAGGGCAAGTGGCTCTCCAGTTGTCTAACTGCAGGTTGTGCTGCAGAAACTCTGCATAAAGTGAGACTTCAAAATGATAATCATATAAATTAAATCAATGTGTATATTATGTCATTTGTAGTCCTATGACATTGAAAATGTTACTTTTTAGTTCCTAGTAATAAGTTAAACTTAACTGCTTGGAGAATTTGACTGTGGACTAAAAGTGTAAAGGAATACTCAGCTTATACAGTGAGTTACTACAGCAACTAAAAAGAAGATAAAACATACAAGTAAAGTTCACTGAGGGAATATTCTCTTTAAAAATGTGTGTGCACTACGAATACCTTTAAAAATGTTCTCTTTTCTAATAAAATATTTGAAGGGCAGAAAGTAACTCTGTGAGAAAACAGTGAAGTTGTTCTCTGCATAAGGCAACAGTCAGTGCGTGGTAGACTACAGAAAGGGTTTTTACACTCAGCAATAGAGAGTAACCACTGAAGTGGGCAGCTATTTGGCAGAGTAGCCATAGACTTCTGTCAGCAAAAATACCCAAACCTTTAACAGTCTTCCAAGCATGGTGTACAGAAGTGGAAACCACCTGGCATATAGCACACAGCTGTATGATATTATTATACATAATAATTAACAAAACACAGCTGCTGGCTAATGTAGATCCAGCCTTTCTGAGCTGTCTGTTTTTCTGGAGGACTTAAGAGAACCAAAGCTGTTCTGGCTGTCACCAGGGTGACCGTTTTCTTCCAGTTGTTTTATGTCTGTGCCAGGAAAGTAACTACCTAGCAATCCCAGCACTGACTTTAAAAGCCTGTGAAGTGTCTCCTCTTTCCTCTCCCAATAAACAAGTCTTTTTTTCTTTGGATTGTTGTTTCTATTAAGAGGTATTTAAAGTTAAATAGGCCCTCATCTAAATAGAAACAAACAAAAAAACCCAAACAACAACAAAAAAGACATTTTGAAGCAGTACTTAGCATGCTCTGTCCATGTGTGCTGCCTTGTATACAGACTCCATGCAGTTCCCATAGCCTGCCAGCCTAAGAATGGTGACACTGCGAAGGTTCAAGCCTTCAAGAGGAGGTTGCTACTGAATTGCCAAGATTTAAAACTTTCCAGCATCCAACTAACTGATGCTTCAACAGGTCTCTGTGAGTGACTAGTGCTCTTGAATTGCTGATGAAAGAAGGCAAAGGATGGGTCTTTGTACAGAGCTCCAAGAATAGTTTATAACCTCAAGCAAGGTCCAGGGACAAAGACAAGAACAGGGTTTAGGGCACAGGGTAAAATACAGGGGAGAAGGGGTGGCTCTGAGGGTCAAGGGCTGATGGGAATAGGTGACAGTGGTGCAGAGGAGGGGCGGGCAGTGGGAGAAGCAATGGGATAGATAACAGGGGCAGAGCACTGCAGCAAAACAGAGCCAGGGGGGATCAGGAGAGGGAAAACATTCCAGGGGGGTACATATGGTAAACAGGGGCTGAACTGGGGGAGATCAAGTGTATCAACCAATAGAACTCAAGGGATTAACAGGTGCCTGAAAGGCCTGTGGGAGGCAGCACCTCTCACCATGACCAGGTGTTTCTCTTTGCCTGCTCTTGCCCCTCCAGGGGGAAGTGTGACAGCTCCCTGAGCCTCCACGGGTTGTGACTTTCTTCTGTTAATAGATTTATGCAGGTGCTTTTCAATCTTTTTACATTGTTACAGTGTGTATTTCACGAATTTCAGTATTGCTTCCAGTGCAGCTCAAACTTAATCTGTCTTGAAATGGAAGCGGGTGCATGATTAATCCATTCAATGGTTTCACTGCAGTATAATGAAAGCTGTTCTTTAGTCCAATATTTGCAGATGAGAATGCACTTGGCACAAGCAAAATATTTTACTTAAACCTTGCACAGGTACCAATTAATTTGTGATTGTAATGTGCTTTTGCTGCATTTACAAAAGATAAGCAAAGCAAAAAGTTCTTTTGCAAATATTGGAGTGTTCTGACTTCATTAATATATCCTCAAGTGCATTTTTAAACTGTTTAACCAACAGAAGTATCTTTAACTTTTCTCTGGTGCTTTTATAGTGGACATTGTGTCCCATCTTAAAAGCAAGTAATTACATGCCACAGCATCCAAACTAAATAAATGAAGTTTCAAGTACCAGATCTGGGAATAGTTAATCCATTTCCCTTAGCTTGTATCCACACACTTCCTGTGCCTGTGAAAACATACTGTCTAAGTGACTGAGAATATAAGAATCCATCCCCTCACAGACACAGAACTCAGAAAAAACATTTCAGGATCAGGGAATTTAACTCAGTGCTTTTAATTTTCAACCTTATTGCAACAGCAAGAACTACCTCATAAATAAGTTGTTAAAACAAAATGTCCATTTTAGACTTCATTTTCTCCACACTCTTTTGTCAGTTGACAGTGATCAATAGATAACCTTTCCACAGCAGGGCTGAGGACTACAGATATTCCTGATGCCCATTGTTAAGACATATCTTGTGTCACTGACTGACAGCAGCATGGTCTTGAGTGGAAGAAGAGCAAAGAACATCACAGTGCTCTAAGCTGCCCTGCAAAAGCTGGTTTATTCCACGTGCCCCACCGCTCCTGCCCCAGAGGAGTATCTGTATGCATCAGTCAGGCAGGTTACTTTTCTATTTACAGCAGCTCTCAAAGTCTCTTGGGAGCATTAGCTAAAATCTTCCAAGGCATCTCAGATTCGGGTTTCACTGCTCTTCTCCTTACCAATCTGAAGATGGGGCTTGCTTTCTGACCTCCAAAGAGGTTCAGGTATAAACGTCTCCATCCCACCAGAAAATGAGACTGAGGCATCAGTGTCACCATGGCCACCGGATACTGATGCATGACTTGTGACAGAGGTAGTCTTTTATGTCATATTTCTTTCACATCTCGATGAACTGTTAATTATTCCTTGCAGTTCAGAGAACAGAGTTCACAAAATCATCTGGCGAAGTGTTTCTGAGAAAAGGCACATGTCACAGGGTTATGGACCATCTCTGCTAATGAGTGGCTGAGTGGCTCCTGAGTTACCCTTGGAGAGATCACTTTACATATTCTTGGCTGAAATGGGAATCAGAAGATTTCTTCAACCGAGGGAGACAGTACAGCATATTTTAGTAATTTCAATATACATTTATGTAGCTTCACAGACACAGGAGTGACAGAATGAAGAATCAAAGCAAGTAAAACTGTTTTCTAACTTAAAGTACAAATTTCCTTAATTGGATGCTCAGTTGATACTCGGCTTTTAGGACTTTTGGAGCAAAGATGTTTGATGACGTGTAAGGCCTTTCCATGGTTTCATTAAATCATTAGTTTTTTAACATCAGCAGAGGCAAGTAGACAGAATTAGACATCACTACCAGAATAGTCATTCTTGGTTCAATTTTATTGTAGCTCAACTCATGGTTTGCATAATGGCAAGGTGTAATGTTGCAGTAGTAGATGAATGGGGCCACACTCTACAAGCTCCAGCTTAGTCAGTTCTCGGCTTTTATTCTGGAGTTGCAACATATTGATGAAAATGGCTACATAACATCTCTGAAAAAGCTAATTTTCAGTGTAGGTTGAAAAGCTTACACAAGTGAAAAGCACGCTGATCCTCATGCCCATCCTTCCACTGTAACTGCTGCAGTTTAAGGGTTTGATGAACTGTGAAGCTTTTGCTTTGATTTCTTTAATAGTCTCTAGAAAAGGCAGAAGACTAGAACAATTTATCAGCTGTATCTGTGAGAGAACCATGGACACACCATCATGATGGAAGATATTAAATGGTGAGGAAAACAGGTGTTTAAATTTGGATGATAAACTTTTTATACTTAGGCCTATCATTTATTATTGTATTTGTAAGTCATTTGCCACCTGGGAACTTATAATTTGATTTGCCTCTAGGCAGGTATTTTTCAGCCTGTTCTATCTGAAGGGCTTCCTTGCTAGGAGAAATCTTGTCATTTTATAGGACACGGGAAGGGTGCCAAAATGTTATATATTCACTCATAGACTGGAAATAAGTTCATAGTAAAAATTAGCTCACTTTTCACATGCTTCTGGTGAATGATAGACAAATGTTAGGTACATGTGTGTTGGTTTGGTTTTTTCCCTGTTACGTGGAGTATTATCAGCCACTGGACCACAGGTGGGAAAACACTACCCTAGTGACACCAAGTTACATATTGGTTATAGAAATAAAAATTATGACAAACTAACAAAGCAAATGGAGAGAAAGGGCAGATAAATTGTTTTATTACTGCATTTCTCTTTAATTTCTGGTTGCAGTCAAGTATTGGGTTGAGACAAGAGTACTGGCTCATCACCCAAGTCCAAACAAGGCCAGAAGAAATTGCCAAAATTAGGAGTTGTGAAATACTCAAAAGGTAATTGACAGTGCTGTGTTTCAGAGTAAATGAACATTGAATTTACATTTTGGATACACGGGAAGAGCATTGCACTTGACTTTGTTCAGAAGTTCTCTTTTCCTACTATAAGAACTAGGAGCATAATTTATTTACTTTTAATAAAATATAAAATTTCTAAGAAAATATCAAAACATGATGTATTGCCTATCAGTATTTTGCAGGATCTGAAACTTACTAAATCCATTTAAATGTAAATAATAGCTTTAAAATTTTCCCTCTTTCATATACAAATGAAAAGCTTAAGAGGCTGCATCTAGCACAGCCCAAGTATCTAGCCACTTTTGACTTCTTTTAGATTTATGTAGAAAGGTCTCCTCTAATAGGGATTTTCCTTTCCTTTCCTTTCCTTTCCTTTCCTTTCCTTTCCTTTCCTTTCCTTTCCTTTCCTTTCCTTTCCTTTCCTTTCCTTTCCTTTCCTTTCCTTTCCTTTCCTTTCCTTTCCTTTCCTATTAGACCAGGCTGTATTGATATTTTTCACAAAGCTTATTTTCTCAGGTTATAAATCAGGGATTTTCATAGTAAATAATAAAGTTCACAAGACAGCTGTCCCTGAAACAGACTGAAAGAGGGCAGGTTTAGGTTGGATATAAGGAAGAAATTATTTACTGTGAGGGTGGTGAGGCACTGGAAGAGGTTGCCCAGAGAAGCTGTGGATCCCCAGTCCCAGAAGTGTTCAGGGCCAGGTTGGATGGGGCCTGAGCTAGCTGATCTAATGAGAAAGGAGTCCCTACACATGGCAGATGGATTGGAACTAGATAGTCTATGAGGTCCCTTCCAACCTAAACGATTCCAAGATTCTATCAAATCTTTTTCTCTCTAGTGTGTCTCCATCCACTTCAGGAAGAAATCAAATAAGCAGAAGGGATATGGATAACAGAACAGGCTCTCAGTTGGCAAGCAGACAAACAGGACTGCAGTGTTCTCAGTTTTCCCTTCTCCAAACTGTCCATTAGCATTGGAAGTTGGTATCCTTATGCATCTATATGAATGGATAAAATATGCAGGGCTGGCAGGACTCTGACCAAAAGAATATTGCTTGTGCAGGGGGCTGTGGCTAATGAAGGTTGTGTCTACACAGCTGCAGAGGGTGTGGCTGCCTTGGTCTTACAACTGCTGCTTCCACAGATACTGAAACCATGGGTTTGGCTGAGCAGCTGCCAGGGACTGCTGCTCCTGCTCTCCTGGGAGAGTGGACTGCTCTTCATCTTCATTTCTGCTCTTCTGGGTCTGTCTGAGAAAAATGGCTGTTAAGGAAGGTTGAGTGTAGGTGCCGAAGAAATTACAGGTGACCTTGCCCTTGATAAGTCACAGTTGTACTAATTACCAAAGAAAAGGAACAGCCTTGCCCTTAATGGGTTGCAGCTGTGTCTAATAAAGATAAGTGTGATAAAAGGAGTGGGTTGGCTGGGTGGAGGGGACCTTGAAGAAGAGGACCTTGGGGAGGTAGAGGAGCTCTGTGGAAGAAGGAATGAGCCAGAGAGACACAAAGAGAATGAAACAAAGAAGTGAGTTGCTGCTGTGAAAGATCTGCTGTAAGGTTAGTTTGGGCCTGATGGAGATGGAGCCTGCAGTCATGGTTTATAAGCCAGTACTTGCAGTCACAGTCTAGCAGGCAGAGCCTGCAGTTGAACCCTACAGCAGGAGCTTGCTGTAGTCAGTCAGGGTGGCTAAGTTGTAAAGAAGAATAAAATGGGACCCTTTTCATGTTGTTCAATGAGAGTCTGTGTCTTGGCTCATCTCTACCCTAACAAGAGGTCTGATGCAACACTTGAGAATCAGCACCTTGCAAAATAAAAGTATGAATACATTCCTTTTCCAAGTACTTGCATTGTATGATTTACTGGCCATCCATTTGGGAAATTTTAATAAGCTTTTTCTGTCAGCCTTTATACTTTCTTAAGAACAAGAAAGGCAGAATAAATCAAGGAGCTGGAGACACCTTTTTTAAGGATGTGGTTTTCCTTGTAAGCAGATTCTGTAATGAACTACCAAGCTAGTGATGAAAGTGTCCTGAAAAAAATATTTTACATCTGTTAACTTAATTCAAATTAAATTTGTAAGGATGATTTTTGAATACTGAGGGCCTTATAGTGCTGTGACTGAAACTACAGTCTTTCTGCACTAGAGTGAGCATTCCCCAGGAAATAAATTGAAAGTGAAAAGGCATTTTAGGCAAATGGAAGGAAATAAATATCTTAAGAGGTTTTCTCTTGCTTGTCTTTTTATGAGCAGATGAAGTAAAGTGACTAAGAAACTCAGAATTTGTCAGTTATTATTAAAGTCAGAAAGCAAGGAAATATATGGACAGAGTACTGGAAAACTCATTGTTGATACCATTTAGTGAACTGATAAAAATTAGGAATGTTCTCTGAGTATGTTAAAACCAATCCTTTTCTTGAAATTCACAACTCTAATTATTTCCAAAGAAGTATGAGGCCTCTTTATAAGAGGCTGTAAACTGCATGGTAGGTTTTAGGTTTTTTTCATATCTTTAAGCCAGGTAGAGAAAAATGGCCAATGTCTTCCTTCCCTTTCTGATCTAGGGGTTGTTTGTCCAGCAAGGCCCTGCTCTGCACAATCCTGTCCCTGTAAGAAGAGTCCTTGGCCAAGAAACAAAGTTCAGTGGGGTGACCCAGCCTCACTCATCTGTTCAGACAGCTTTAGGCTGTCCTACTACAGAGGAGAAAAGTGGACTATCTTCCTAATTGAAGGTGAAATTCCTTTGTTTGTCAGGTTGAAGTGACAAATCTGGAGTATTGCACCTCCCTTAATATTCAATACCAGTTTCTATTTTTTTTGAGTATTCTTGTTTCAAAGGACACATGTAAAATGAAGGATGTGATGCAGGGTCTAAATGATCAATATGAAATTATACACGTCAGAGCTTTTCTGCTGCATTTCCTTTTTATTAAGTTATTTTAAAAATACTAGTAATAAATAGTTAGATTTGGGAATACTTGTGGAGAAGTACTTAGTGCTTGAAAGGATGGGGTATAAATAACAGAAAAACAATATTAAATGTGGATAAAAATATTTTTATTCTTCTTGTCTCAAGGTGGATACACAGAGTCATTAAAAAAGGTTCATTTGCTGCAAATCAAAGCTACAAAAACCTCAGCCTATATAAACACATCTGACTTTTAAGAACACAGGAAAAATCCTGGCTTCTCTAAAGTCTGTCATTAGTCCATCTTCCATCTCTGAAAGTAGGAGTTTGTTCATTATATTATTCACACATTACACTGAGGCCTCATTCTGATGCACTAATTAGCTGTCTTTACTGAATATTTCATGGCAGGAAGCAGTAATTTACATTTGTGTTGTGTGTGTGCACACTTACCACCAGGGTTTTGTGTGTGTGAGAGATATAGTTGATTGCAATGGTCTTTAGTTTTGGGGAAGGGAGGGCTACTAAGTGGAACTGGTGGAGAAGGGGGTTAGTCCTGCTTTGAAGGTTAAAAAGTGAGGCTATAATAGTAAAACTAATCATTATTTTACTGCAATTGTAATGATGAAGTCCTTGAGTCTCATGTTTGCCTTGAAGAGTTCAGTGGAGGATACCACAGTGAGTTGCAGATATTTCTAAAAGTGTATGGATTGCTTATTTTATGTGGGAAGACTGAGCTGTACAACAGACAGGTGATAGGGAGTCTGGATACCATAGGTACAATTTATATGATTTGGCAAAACCTTGTGACAGAAATGATCACCATGAATGTAATTTTAATCCTTTAGTCCTTTCTGGCTCAAGGGAAGTCCCTTACCTTTTCCTGCTCACATCCATTAATCTGACCTCATTCCATTCACATTATCCTTTTCCCTTGGAAAAACTAATAAATTTTAAATTACATTGGACTTTTAATCAACTTTTACCCCAAAATAATCAATCATGGCTTTACATGGCTCTTCACACAGTTAGGGTTCTGCATGCATGTGCCATTTGTGATTTATGTGGATGTGGTCTGACAATATTTTCATCTCATCCTAGCCTATACCAATACAAGAGATGCTGCTTTGTTTTCCCCCAATTGTAGTATTCTCTAGAAGGCTTTTCTGGAAAAGGAAAGCTTTCAAGCACTTCATAAAATCCAGGGGTCTACTTCTCTAGCACCACAAACTCTGCTCCCTGTCTTCAAGACAATTCATGCACCAGCAACTCCACTTTGCTCTTTTTCTGTGTCTCTGGTCACACAGCAGTTTGATCTGGCTCAAGTGTTCAATCATAATGAAAAAATCTAATACAGTAATGGGCATAACCCATTAACACTTGTGAAGCTAAGAGTTGTCTACAAGCCTTCTGCATCATTCAATTCATCAGAAATTACTAATAGAATCTGGGAGGTGAGGAAGCAGAAGAGTGAAATTATCTAAGTACCTTGTTAACTGCATATTGTTTCTTCACTCAGTAGGTGGTATAAAGGTGAAAAATTTTTCTTTGGGAATGTTAGATTCCTGATGAAATTCACCCATGAGATACCAACTAGTGCATAGCTTGTTTCTCCACAATTTGACTAGTGTGGAGACAATTTGTACACTTAGACACATTAAAAAGAGCTATTTGTCTGTTTACTTCCTGGGTTTACTGCATTTTCTCTAGGTATTTTCCATTCTTGTGATGCTTGATGAAGTAGGATTACTTTTGAACAGGAATAATACTAATCTTTAAAGCTGTAAAGCAATATTTCTCCTAAAATAAAATATCTGCCTGCTTTCCTCAAGTCAAATAATGTAAAACAAGTCTGCCTGGGGGCATGAGTCCTGAGCAGAGTCCAGTTTTGTAAGGCTGGGAAGCCTTTGGACTCCCTCAACAGTACTCCCTAAGGCAGGTTGTTTTCTTGTGTTAAAGCAATACCACAGTGGAGTTCCTTTGTTCTGTAATACAGCTTTGGTATCTTTCAGATGGATTCAGTTGTCTGAACATAATGGCAAGGTTTTTTTTTGTATAGCTGGGAGCATGGAGTTCATGTTTGTTCAGAATTAATTTTTTTTTTTTTTAATAAAAGCTCACAAGTATAAGGTGTTGGAAACAGCCTCATAGCCAACCTGGGTGCAGGGTTTGGCTGTTTATATAGAGAACCACACCTAAGGACTATGGAGGTTTTGAACAAAAATACAAGTTCTTAAGGTCTCAGTCTCCTGACTGAGACTATTACCTGTTATGAGGGAGAAATGTATGATAATGGGAATTAGAGAGTGATACTTGCAGTTAGTGTCTTCAGCATTTTAATACTACAGGATGAATTCACACAGTGCTCAATATCCAGCAATGGATATTCTCTCTTTTGACCCCTCCATGATCCTGTGGTAATCCCAGAATGGGTTAGGTTGGAAGGGAGCACAGTGGATCATCAACCTCCCTGCTTGAGCAGGGGCATCCCAGAGTACACAGCACAGGATTGTGTCCAGCAGTTCTGGAATATCTCCAGTGAGGCACACATGGCACCCTCTCTGGGCAATCTGTGCCAGTGCTCAGTCCCTGCACAGGGAACAAATTCTTCCTCATGTTCAGGTGGAACTTCTGTGCATCAATTTCTGCCTCTGGTCCTATTGTTTGGCAGCACTAAGAGCCTGGATCCATCCCCTTGACATCCTTCCTTCAGACACCTGACAGTGATGAAGTGCCCTCTCAGTTGTCTCTTCTCAAGGCTGAACAGGCCCAGCTCCCTCAGCCTTTCATTGTCAGAGTGATGTCCTCTAATCATCCTTGCCCTGCACTGGGCCCCTCCAGGATCTGCAGGTCTCTCTTGTGCTGAGGAGCCCAGAGCTGGCCCCAGCACTGCAGGCACCCCTCGGTGGGGCTGAGTGGAGGGGCAGGATCCCCTCCCTGCCCTGCTGGCAATGCTCTGCCTGTGCACCCCAGGGTCCCACGGGCCCTCCTGGCCCCAGGGCACTGCTGGCTCAGGGACAGCTCATTGTCCCCCAGGACCCCCAGGCCCTTCTCTGCAGAGCTGCTGCCCAGCAGGGCAGCCCCAGCCTGTGCTGTGCCTGGGGCTGTCCTTCCCCAGGGCAAGACCCTGCATTTGCCTGTGCTGGATCCCAGACCCTTCCCCTGCCCTCTCTCCAGCCTGTCCAGGCCCTTCTGCAGGGCTGCAGAGCTCTGGGGCTTTCAGCCTCTCCTCCAGCTCTGCCATCAGTGAGCTCACTGAGGAGCCTCTGCCCCTTCCTGCAAGGCACTGATGGATAAGTTAAACAATCCTGGGCCAGTATTGAACCTTGGGGGGCACCACCAGTGACTGACCTCCAACTAGACCCTGTGCCATTGATTATGACCCTCTGGGATCTGTCATTCAGCCAGTTCCCAATCCACCTCACTGTCCACTCATCCAGCCCACACTTCCTGAGTTTGTCTATCAGGATATTGAGAGAGACAGAATGAGTTTCTTAAGTTGAATTACGAAGTTTGGGGAGTATATGCATAAGAAAAATATTTTGATCTGTTTTAAAGCCATGGCATGATGATTTCAGTGCTTGTTCTGTGAGAAATATTTCAGAATTATTTACTTTTCACTATTTAATTCACAGAGATATACATACAGTTATTACAGCCTCTTCCTCCATATAAATCTTCTCTTTTAAATGAAAGAGTCTTTTGTTTCATAGAGTTGGTTGGTTGTTTGTTTCTGTCATCAACTCTGTTTGGGGAAAATTTTCATTGTAGCAAAGCCACAGAATGGCATCCTGCTCAGGAAGGAGTGTTATCCAGCCCTTGTGAAATGTGAACACTTCTACTATACCTGGTTATAGATAGGAGCATGCAAACTACACACATCTTTTAAGATGTAGGTCCCACTAAAAGCACACAGGGACATAATTTCTAGCCTTTTCCTTCTATTTCTTTTCCCTTAACATTCTATTTTGATTTTGACCCCTGCTGCCTATCAAACTGATGTTTTCATCAAGCTGACTGTGATGATTCCCTTTTTTCCCTCTGGACTTGTTAGGCATAATTTAAACTTCATATTTTTCTCAGGTACATCGCATTTATCAACAAAGGGTTTTACTAACCATTTTATTGCTCACCAATGCAGTCTTGCTTTAATGCTTCCCAACTAACTCTAGTTTTTATTATCCTGCCTATTTTTATAACACCAGCAAACATTTGTCTATTCACCAGCTGCTTTCAGATCTCTCAGGATGAGATGCAAAGCACTGATCCTATTGCATATCACCATAGCATTGCACCAGTGACTTTACCTACTGTAAGGCTGACCACTAGCCCTATTCTTCTTTCTCTAAACTCTAATCAATTATTGATAAAATGTCAAGTTAGCTTCTTAAGAACCTTTGTTGAGGAACATTGACAAAAGCTCTTTAAGAATATAAGGATATATCTTGACTATATTACACCTTTTTGCAGCCACTGACTCCTCCAAGGAGATTTGACAAGTTTGTGCAGCATGAGTTCCCTTTTCAAAGCATTACAGGCTCATCTGCTATATAGAACAATTTTCCCTAACCCTTTCCTTTATTGCAGAACCTACTGATCTTCCCAGGACAGCTGTTAGATATACTGTACAAGTACAGCAGTAGTAGTATTATTCAGCTATGGATTTTAAATGATTTCTGAAGTTGTGCAGAAAGTAATTGGCAGAGGTGGAAGCAAGAGAGAAATGAAAGGGAAAAGAACCAAACATACCCACAAGTAAGGAGTGTACAAATCTTAGGTTTCTTCAGGAAAGTTTTTTAATGAATGGATTTAGACCCCACAGAACGCAGAAGAAAGATTCCTGTAAAATTATGTGGGCTTTGGGTCAGGTTTTAAGTCTTGAAACCCTCAGTATCCTGTCTTCTCTCTCATCATACCAAAATATACTAAAAATCTATCAGAAGACTGGAGAATACTTCAAAGGAAATATGCACAGAACCCCATAGGAAAAAGTGTATTATAAATGTGAACTCAATTTGATTTACTCCTGTCTTTGATAGTAGAAATATCCTGTAGCTGAAAACAGCTGTGAGCATACTCAAATATGGAAAAAACATCTTTAGTGGTCTCCTTGTCCTTGGGCTGCTAGTATAAAAAGAATCAAGGATTTCTGCTAGTCATAAAGGTAGGAATTCACTATCTTTGTGCATAAAATGGAGAGAAAAAAAGTCATTGTGTTGGTTTGGTTTCCTTTCTCCTTAAGAAAAAAGGGATTATTTATCAGGTCCAATTTAGAAGGTCAAGTATCCACTGGATTGGAAGGAAAAGCTGTAATGTCAAGATAAATTTCAGAGGTCAGTTCCTCTACCTTGGGACTTTATTAAAAGACTTAAGGATGTCAGATGGTTCATTTACATTGTTTGGACATGTTCTCATGCTTTTAATAAAGGCTGTGCTGTTTCTCACTAGCTCTGCACAGGAAGGTTTAAGGCACACAGCAGGTCACACACAAAACACATCTTGTGGGGTGTAGTAGAAGAGACTCTTGCCCTTTTATAAACAAATGGGAGAACTTAGGACAAAATCAGCAAAACAAGACACTGTAATGAATAGAAATCAATGTTTTATATTTTAAAAAATAAATGCTACAAAAATGGGAGAGTCTTCTGTCAAGCAGAAAACACTCTACCAGAGGAAAACACTTTTAAGTTAAAACGGAGCATACCTGTCTCTTCTGTGGAAAGGCCATTCTGTAAGAAGGTGTGTAAGGCATGTGTGTAATTAGCAAGATGAGGATGGGAAGGAAGGTGCATGTTGTTTGTGGATCCATGAGGGAGAAGGGTGAATAAATTGTGTGGGAATTACAATTCTATGGATTTTACGTTTTATATGCTCAGAGATGCCCATTATTGCAAAATCTAATAGATGTTGGAAGTCTATGATCTGTGATAATGTCCAGTCTGTATAAAGTCTCATATTCATCTATAGAGAACTTTTATATGTGGTACTAAATAATAGCAATCTTGCAAATAATTACATTTAGGAGTATTTCTCATAGATAACTATACCCTCCAGTTATTTAATACTGTCAAATAAGTTTTAGTTGCTGATAGAATACATGGTAGCATAAGCAAATCACCACTTTTAACTCATTACCTCAAAAAAACATAATATATTAGTCTTGCGGAAGTTATTGACTATTTTAGAGGACAATGTATCAATTGTCAGTAAGAAAGATATTCCATTTCAAATTTTCATGACTTGCCCAAGATCTTTCTTCATTTCTCTAAATAAAAAGAATTATTAAGATTTCAGAGCAGAGTTATTCAAGACAAAACATGTTGGAAATACCTGACATTGTTGGGAGGGGTGATATGTGGTGTGCAGTGCTATCAGTAGATCAAAGCCTCTGACACATTTCTGGGATACCAGAGGTCCTCTTGAAGAATTTGTGTGTGACACAAGTAAATTGTTGAGGCTTTCAATGGAAGTCTTGGAAAATCTCCATACAAAAGGCAGGAAAAGGAGGGATAAGGCAGACATGAACAAAATAATCCTGCTGATCAAGGAGATCTTTGCCCTTGTAAATAGCCAAGTGCTGTTGGGATACAAAGAAATAAGAACAATGACAATAAACATGAAATAAAATATGAGCCACTTGAGATGGAAAGGGAGATGGAGACTGTCTGAACAGCAGCCTGCCTTTATCTCCCCAGGTCTCAGAAGGTCTTCAGGCAAATGGTGGAAATTTTGTAACTGAATTGGTGACTCTGTCATGCTGCATCACAGGATTCCTGTACACAGAAGGCACAAAGGAATGTTCTGTTTCTGAAACAGGCCTGGTCAGAGGGACAGACACATGTATGTATATACCTATATATGTATACATAACCATATGCAGCCTGGCAACATGAGCAAGAGAGAAACCAAAAGGTTGTTTTCAGAATTGCTTGCTCCTTGGAAATTGGAATGTGTGAAATTAGTTTGTTATCATTACCAAGGCTTTTGATCCATCCTGAAAAACCTGAACTAAAATGTTTTGAATGGTGGTTTTTGCATAGCCTTGCCAAGAACATGTGTTTTGTGACTATATTTTGCTGCTGTCCAGTGGCACCTCAAACTGCTCATCTCCACAGAGTGCTTGTCCCATGGTCAGTATCTTGTGGAGAACTTGAGTATCTCCTTGGTATAAAATCTTCCTTTCCCCCTTTCCATAGAGGGTATACAAGGCCTTCTGGGTTTCTATCAACAGCTCATTGCTCCCACAGGGCACTAATAATGTTCAAATACTTTGCAGTGGAGAAGAATTCTTCCTTTGATAGAGCTTTTAGCCTCAGTTTTCAGAGTTGATGGTGTGACCTTTTTCCAAAGGAAACAAACTAGTTAGAATCATACTTTTTCCTGCTTAAACTGGAAACAATCAAGAATTTAAGATATTTTAAGAAAGTATTATTTTAAAATATAACCAGCAAAATTGTCAAGATTTGCAACATGACAAAGCAAAAATCTTCATGCACCCTCAGATTTCATATGGAGAAAGGCCTAACCCTCCAGTGGCCACAGAGGTATGGAATGGCTTATTCACTTTGTGTCTTTGATATATTTGTACTTCAGAGATGGAAAGAAAAGCCTCCATGTAAGTAATTTGTGGGAGGATAATCAAAACTACAGTTCTTTCTTCTATGAAAATATTGTCAGGTTTCATTTTTTTAACAAAAGTTGTGTAGATAGTCACAGCACTGCATGAAGCGATGGGTGTATAATGCAAATCAGATGGGATGGGGATGATTCTGCAAACCTAGTATCTAGCTCTGAAAACCCTTTCAGACTTCCTAAATAAGAAGTAGAGCATTCAGTGGGGAGTGCAGCCATTTTAAAAGTAGGACTTTACGCATAACTTTCAAGCAATCATTTTTCTTTTAACTGCATCTTAAATATTCAAAGGCATTTTCTCTGCAGAGCAGCTATTAAGAGGATTGGTATGCCAGACACACTTCATGTTGTCCTTATCTTTTCTTAAACAAATCAGCTTGGTGCTCTGAAGTATCAAACTAAAATCTGAACTGAGCAATGTCACAAAAACAGCTGTTTGTACATACAAGTAGCATCAATTGCACCAAGCACAACAGAAAATATAGCCAACTAGTAAATGTATTCAACTATGAAGTGCAAATTTTTGGCCAAGGGTCTCTATGTCTAGGGATGTTTTGTCCGAAAGAGTTGGTTTATTTAATACTAACTAAAATAATAAATCCTGTAAAGAAAATCAATTTGGTAATATCCTGATGTGTGAAAGGAAAAAAAAAAAAACATTTTCAATATTAGATCTTTGTCAACTCTATGGTCATTAATCAGTAAGCTACACATTGACATAACAATGAGTTACAGAATGACTTCTGGAGCAAGCAAGATCTTGCAACTCCAATGAGCCAAACTGGGAATTATCTTAATGAAAAAAATTGAACGTGTAATGATAAATACTGTATGTAGGAGACTGGAGAGCTTAAACTCAAATAGTAGCTAAAAATCCTCACTATTTAAATGCAAATTTAATATAATTAATTTTCAAATTGCACTTTGTTTTATAGGCATTAAAAAGCACTTCCAAGAGATCTTTTGATACCATCAATAGAGAATAGCACAACTAACATCATCTGACACAGAATAGGTCGACTTCTAAATTTTGTGTTCCCTAGTGACTAAAGCAAAAAACATGGATTGTGACCCAGAGTTTGGTGTTAGGTGAAAAACTCCTATTGGTTTTTGTAATTACCTCACAGTAACTCCTGTTCCTCCTTTTGTTAAACTGGATCAAAATGATGCTTGTGATTGCCAATCAGTAGCACTACTTGGATCACATATTCCTATGAGTGAGGAACACTGGATCACATATTTGGGAGTTCAGACTCACACCAGCTTTCTAGAGAGAAGGAAAAAGAGAGAATGAAAAGCAAGGCAGGTTGGCTGAATGTACACTGTTGCTTGCTTTGGGACAGTGATTATAGATATTAGGTGTGCAGATATAGAGATATATTGCCATCATAATAAGCATAGAGGACCATAAAATATATTATAAGTTGTTTCTCTATACCTGGTACTCTGGAAGACAGCTTGCATATTGGAAGTCTTTTGCTGGTTCTGTAGCTTCAGTGAGAGTGGACTAAATGCATAGAAATATGTTTGAATTTTACCTGCTTGAACTTCACAACTGGTATTTCTATATGTCCCTTTACTGCTTTTCTGGATAGAATTGGTGAGCTGGATCTGGAAAGTGCACTTTAGACCACACAGCAATAGAACTGCTTGGGGACCAAGCCTGTCAGGTAGCTTAGGGCATTTAAAGGAAGAAAAATGTGCAGTGAGAGTAAAGCTACTCAGGTATTGCTGCAAGTGATGCCATGAATCATTAAACCAAAATGGTATATTAAAATCTTTGATGCCAATGAATCCACCAAAAAAAAAATTACATTACTTCAGCCTTGGATTGTCCTTTAGTGGTTTTTCATTAAGCCTGGCACCTCTGCCATTTTCTCCAATTGTCAAGATCAGATAAAAAATGGATATTCCTTTATGTACCCTGGAAAGTATGGTTCATAGCTGTTGTATAAGGAGCAAATTATTGCCCTATTTAAGCAAATGTCAGCAGCTGTAAATGCTGTATGAGGTCTTAAATGCTCTCTAGGAAAGAGTGAGAATTACATAAGACACAGAACAATAAAAACACCAAAATTAGTTTTGTTTTAGATTCAAACATTAACATTTACTAATTTTCAACAAAAATAGAGCCCTTGCTGTATCATGAAAGAAAATTGGCAAGTAAAAATTTGAAAGGGTTTGGTAGGATTAAACAAAGGACTTATTTTTCAACTTCCTAATGCAGAAAAAATGGACACATATGGAATGATCAAACCTACATAAGAACTTTCTAGCAAAATTAAAGAGAGATTTAAAGTCTTTGTCCAGGACTGTAACCATGAGGCTGTCCTAATTTTTGGAAATGAGAAAAGAGACGGTGAAAAATTGACTCCTAAAGTAGTTGTGGTTATTTTAAAATTTTTTTTAATATTGCATTGAATTCTTACCCTTCTTTCATAATAAAAATAGTAATGTGCAGCTTGGCTAAAACCTAGTATTTTGGCATTAATTTATTAAAGTGATTTTCAAAATTCTAGAGCAAGGTTAAAATCAAGAAACATATTAGAAGTGATTCTTTAGACAATTTCAGGCATACTTATTTGCCTTTAGGTATGGGCATTTAAATGACTATAATTAGAAGGCTGGGTGGGGACAAAGCAGTTTAATTTTCATACAAGCCAATAAAACTTTCAGAATTATTTCATTCCCATGTAGTGTCAGGAACACTTTGATGTGGTTAGTATACTGGAAATAGAAGATACCATCTTGTTTCCACAGAGGCCAACATGTGATTCTCCTGTTGGCTCCAAAGGCAGCAGCACCGAGCAGTAAATTAATGCAGAAAATGAAGCAAAGCAAGATGTTTCTTTACTAAAATAAAATGCTTGTTTTGTGCCAATGCCAAAGTTGATGCCAATGCTGCTACTATATTGATGTAAACTTAATTATATCCCCTACAGCCTGATTGAAATTAAACTTAAAAATTAAACAGAACAAAGGCAAATTCTTCCAACACAGCAGCCTATAGATTCATCATGGGTGGTATTACTTCTTTGAGTATTGACTGCTTGAAACTACTTTTATACTCTCTGTTCCCCCCAGCAAAAAGCACCAAACCTACAGGGATATAATCCAAGAACCCACATTTCTTTGCATTACATTCTTCTCAATGATGACTGATTTTCCTTGGGACTCTGTTTTTCTGTACTGCCCACCATGCAGCATGAGTCAAAAAACTTCAACATTGAAACTGATTGTAGATCAGTGGATTTATGGACACAAAACCTGCAGCAATCTATCAAAAAGAACTTCCTTTCCTGAGGCCCTAGGCATTAAAGCCATGACATTTAGTATGATGCTCTGAGTCAGGGTTAGCTGTCATGCCTCAAACAAGAAAAACTAATAACTTGTCAGAGAAAGTCTCTGATATATCTACATGAGTTGCAAAATGAGGCATACCTAGCACCATGTAGTTTATATTCTAAACTAAATTCCACCAAAAGTTTTATTTTTCTGCTAGGGAGACAAGGCACACCTGTAGCAGGAGTTCTGTACTTGACCACTGCTCTTGCAGCCAGTGATGTTTGACACAAGTTTCTATCAGGAACCTGAAGTTTGTTGCTGTCCCAAGCTACTGCTGCTGCAAACCCAGTTCTCTCAACTCCTCAATAAATAGCCCCTCCATCTAGCACAGACTTTTGGCTGTACATAAAACATGGTGGTAATCAAGAGAGATGATCCTCACAGTGGTGACTGCATTTTACCATGAAAATGACCTTAGGATATTCTGGTACTGAAGGTTTTTTTATGTAGACTTCATTAAAGCCTTTGATGCTATTTCCCTGTGGGACAGCATTCTCCTGGAGAAATTGGCTGTTCTTGGCTTGGATGGGCATGTTCTTGGATGGGGAAAAAACCTGGCTGAAGGGCTGAGCCCAGAGATTGGTGGGGAATAGACTAAAACCATCAGTGATGTTCCCTAAGACTCAGTGTTGGGGTGAGTCCTGCTTAATATCTTTATCAAATCTGGGTGAGGGGATCAAGTCTCTTCTCCACAGTAACAAGAGATAGGATGTGGAGAAATAGCCTGAAGCTGCACTAAGAAGGTTTAGATTGGACATTAGGAAAATCTCCCTTCACACAAAGCATTTTCAGGCACTGTAACTGTGTGTTCAGGGAAGTGGTTGAGTCTCCATCCCTGAAGGTATTTATTAAAAGACCTGTGATACTCATGAACGTGGTTTTGTGGTGGGCTTCAAAGTGCTGGGTTAATGGTTAAACTCAGTTATCTGAGAGGTCTTTTTCAACCTGAATGATTCCATGTTTTGGTAATTGTTAGGGCTTCTTTTTCCTTTAAGTGCTGTCTTGTACATGTGCCTGAACATATCTCCAGTGCCCAGGTAATAAAAAAACCGCCTTGCCAGGAAGTTTGTCGCCGTCGGTTTGACTTCCCTTTTACATTACCATTAAGTTTAGTAAGAGGTTACCATAGTGTTCTCTTAAATTCCTTCCAGTTTCCTCAAAACTAATGCTGCCAACAAAAGCAGACTCATCTTTGCCAAATGTTAATACTCTGGATTGAGAGAAGATCCCACTGTTTTCTCTACCTCTCTTGAAATGTCTGCAATCTTCAAATCACTTTTTAAAAGAAAAAAAAAATAAAAGAAACCCTGCATGAAGCATTTTATTTCATCATTGAGAATAGTAAAGGATAATAATAAGGAATGGTTGGAGAAGTAAAATCTGTGTTTAAATCTCCTTTAAAGGCACCACACAGAGCAGCAGAACACTTCTGTATGTTAAAGTGGGGTATGGTTTAACAGCAGCATATTCTGTTTTCTGCACAGCTGAAAGCATTTTCTAACATATTTACTTTCAGCCTTACCCAGTGCATATCGTCAGAGGGAATTAAGGGCACTGTTATATAACAGCCTTAACTCAAGATCACTAACCCAGTAACCTCCCTCAGTAACTCAGTTGTGTGTCTCCTTTACACTTGCCCATTTTCACTTATTCATTAAGGGAATTTAGATCTTACTTTCTTGTTATGTTCACTTGTTTTCAGCATGATTTCATTTCTAATATGTGTCCTGACTCTGTTGGCAGCTCAGATGGTGGTTCAGAAAGGCCTATGCTCATTTTAAAAACATTCTCTCTCCCTAAATTCAATACTGCAGTTTTTTAAGTCCATACCTAAATGATTTTAAGTCCCCTCCTTGATCTATGTGCTGTTTGTTTTATTTTATAGACTCCTTACTTTTTATTTTTTTCCCTCAGGAGTTCAAAAGCAGTAGCTGACTCTTCTCTCTGCTTTGTTTATTCTTAGTGTCATTGCATGTGGGCTACATGACAGCCAAAAGAATAATTTCAAGGTACCCTAAACAGCCATAAAATAAATGTTCTGCTGTAAATGCAATTTGCAAACTCCATTTCATCTCATTAGATTTGTGCCTACATTAAATTAAAGTACGGGTCAAATTAAAGTCTAGAAATACTCATGTTTCCAAAATTTGTATATACACAGTAAATACCTAGGAGAGCTAATATCTTAGGTTTCAGAAACATTAAGTGTATCTCATTCTACAGCCAGACACCAGATTTTAACTAAGCATGAGGGAGGTTGTACTATGTACAAAAATCCCAAAGATTTTGCTAAAGAAGAACAAGTTTCTCTCAGTGAATTTGTAACATTCTCCATGACAAAGACCAAGATTCCTAGTGGGACTTTTGACTCATGTTCAGTTGTCAGCCAAACCTTTGCCTTGAGCTAACTTTTATTTGAGGAGCTTGGCAAGGTTTAATAAGCTGTGCACAATGCTGTGCCTTGTCTTCCATCAGTCCTTCCATGCAGCGCACACCGACCGCCGCTGCCTCCGGACACTGCCAGGATCCCGGGGGCTGGCATGGGCAGGGAGCTCTTCAATGGGACAGGAGGTTTTGTGTGAGTTGAAGGAGGGCTCAGCATGGTTTCCTCTTATTTCTGCAGCCATTCTGCACCTCATTACCAATTTATCAGCACTATCCTTTCTGGTTGATGGCTAAGGGGGAAAGCTGCATTTGCAGATGACCTTGGCTTGAGTGTGGATTTTTTTCCTTGGGAATTCAGAATGTGTTGATGACAGAGTCTTCTCTGCTGATTTACTACACAAGAAATAAGGCATATTGCTCTGGTTTGTTAACATGACAAAATTAAGCAGCTTAACTGCCAATAGCTTTAGAGTGTAATCTCTCTGTTAATTTACACAAATATTATGTAGTTGACCAAGGATGAAATATCAAATACTCATGAATGGTCATGATGCTGCTGTTTAAATGGTGTGCATACTTCTATAGCATCACATGTTGCTAAACATTAAGGTTTAGTTTGCCCTTATTTTTTCTTTTTTTTTTTTTTTTCCTTGACAAGTCACAGGATCAGCACTGGGACAAGATTTTTGTCTCCCTATTTTGTTTACTGATAAGACCTTGCTTACCACAAACTGATTTTTGCCTATTGAGGTCATTCTTCTTGTTTTTATGTTCAGCTTAGAATTTGGATGGCATCAGTTGCCTTTTTTATGACTAAATTAATCTCTCCACCTTCAGCACTGGATTACTAGCAAAACAATTTGAACTTTAGCAGGCTTCTGTTAGCTTGGATAACTGTGAACACAGCCCTTGCAGATGATGTGAACGGGTAAGTATGAAACGCTAATTTTTTTTTCCAGCAGCCTTTTGACATTGCTGAATACAAAATGAGATTTTATTGTCCCAACTGGAATGGCTAAGGTCACTTAGCCACTAGTCTTTGCCAGAGTAATTTAAGACCTTTCTTAAAGAAGGAGAAAAAAGAAGTTTGATCCAAACTATTATAAAGTTGCTGGTTACTAGTACCCTATATTACTGATTCACAGAGGAGATAATCTTTCTGATACCTCTTTCCATAGTTAAGGTTAGATCTCAAGTGAAAATTTTCTATATTTTCTGGTAAAGTTATTTTTTCCTGTTTTATTTATTGTAACATTAGGCCTTGGCAGGTGGACAGTGTATGACATGTACTGGTGTATATTTCAGTCATGACAGAAGTAAAACTTCGAGAGGAAATGGAATAATGAACACTTCTGTTGAAGAAGTTGCCCAGTCTGGATCTAGTTTTGGGTCTCCAGACCTTCTACTTGTCACAAGTCCCACTTGTTACTGACAGTGCTGGAAGTTGCTGTTCCAACTAGACCCACATCCCATCTTCAGTAGTACTTTCCCAGCACAGTCATTTATGACACCCTAATTCAGCACTTCTCCTTAGAGTCATCTCTGACTTTTAAATGCGTGCTTTACAGAAAGTCCAGCTGCCTGTTTGGTCTCTCTCTCTCTTTTTTTTTTTTTTTTTTTTTTTTTTCCCCACATGGCCACAACAATGGGAAGAATAGAGATTGGTTTGCTATCCACCTGGTTCTGAGTGAAAATGGAAGTGTTGATTTAACAAGCCTACTCCCACATGGTTGGGGTCTGGGCTTTTTTCTCTGTAAACCACAAGAAACCCTTGAGAATAACTGAGGTATTTTTGTGAATAATCCCTTGCATTGTCTGGCCAGGGTGACCAGAGGCCAGAAGAGTTCAGGGGAGGCCACTCTCCGTTGGAATTTGATCCATTCATTGTTCTGTCAAAGCTGGAGTGTTTTGACCTCTGGAGCACATTATAAATCTCTGTTACTCATTCAGACTTCTGCTCTGAAGCATTCACTATGAAAAGAGTAGTGGGCTCTGTGTGGTTCCAATGAAATTATTCAGCCCTCTTTAATATTTCATACATGTGCATAAAGCACATCATGGGAAAGCATTTCTAACCTGGCAATACAATGCAAATAAACACTGAAGAAGTAAAAGTTGAAAATAGGTTTGATTTTATCCCCGTTTACACAATTCAGTGCAACACAGCTGGGTACACAATTTAAAAACACTTAATTAGCATATAAGGTGGCATTGCTAGTTTTTGCTGCAAGGGATGCTTTCCCATTGTTCTTTCTGTATTGAGAGGCTTTCTCTGACTATATGGTAGTCTGGGAAAGCATAGCACCACAGGCAATGTGCAAAAGACCTGTCTGAAAGTTTTATGCTTTTTTTGTTTGTTATGCCTTAAAAAATAAAGCGTTACGTGCAGCTGTTCACACTTGGGTAACAAATCCAGGGGCAGCTTGCAGCTCCTTATACATTGAGTAGAGAGGGCAGATTTCTGCCAAGGAAAGGAGAGCTGCCAGTGCAGGATGTCAGCAAACAGTATCAGCTGCCCCATAGCACTGGGGAGAGGGAGAATGGGGGGTGTGGTGTGGTGGAGGGCCAGCAGTCAGAAGTGAGGCAGTGTCAGAGTGTCCTATAACCACTACACAGGGTGTTAAATAAAAGTGGATTTTTAATTTTATTTTTTTAAGGAATAATCATATCTACAACATCCAATTCAGCAGGTATTTGATCAGGTTAGAATGTTGACTTGTATTTCTGTCTTAGGCCTTGATGACATTGAAGTTTCCAGTCTGCAGTTTTGAGTCCATGTTTCAGCACTTGCCTCCCTTGCACTTTTTTCTTCCCCAGCCTCCCTGTTTCTCATAAGCATATACAGACAGAGATGAAAAGCTAGAAGCTCTGTGAATTCAAGGTTTTTTTCTCTACAGCTTTTTATGTTTGTTGTTATTAAATTAAAAAAGCATCTGTGTTAAAATTCGTGCTGGTTTGTTCCATTTTGTGCTAGTAAAGGTGCTAATGAAACCTACACTGAATGCTGAAAAGAAGAATTCATTCTGTTGTACTGTAGCAAGTAGTTAAAGGCCACCTGTAGGCTTACAACAGCTGGAGTGAGTATGAAACACCATTAAAATTAATGTTCTGTATAATTCATGAAAGCTGTGTGATACCTGACAGATTTACCTGGTTATAGGCCAGCTCTGCTGCATTTCTTGTTACTGACCTCAGCCCATAGTGTCCCATAGATTAAGGGGGAAGATGACAGACAATTCCTAGATAAAAGTATTGCTGACGCAGGCAAAACACAGTCTGTACCTGTAGTGACAAAATCAAATTTTTAGGGATGTGTTATGCTGAGGCTATTTGTGCTTTTTGCAGATCATGGAATAATTTAAATTTAATTAATGAAGCAGTTAATAGTTACTGCACTGACTTTGCAGTCAGTGGATAACTTCAGCAAACACATTTTGTAACAGTAGGAGTTCATAGAAGGCATTATCAGGGAAACCAACCAGCAAGGAGTTTGAATAGTCTAATCTTGAGGTAACAAAAGCATGAATAACCATTTCAGGCTCTGGATCAGATACAACTGGCTGCAGAATGGTGATATTCTTTAAGTGTGCCCAACAGGATTTGGATTGAACCCAGGAAATAAACCAAAACCCTAGGCAAATTACTATTAAAATACAGACAACATCAAAGGCAAGAGCAAAGAAATAAAAAGATTGAAAGAAATGTTTTGGTGCAAGGATAATTTATTTTCATTTTATCAACCTTTGCACATGAGAAGATTTTTTAGCTTCTAGGACTGCATATTTTAAAGCCATATCAAATACAGCAATCCACATTTTTCTCTTCCACTGAGCTTTCCTTCTGTTAGTTGAACAATTAGATGTTTCTTCATTACTGAGTGGTTTTATTTGTTGTTTGTTTTTTTTGTCTATTTTCTTCCTCTCAAAAGCCCTCTTGACATTAAAAGAAGGGAGAGAGAAATGTTCTCCTTGTAAATTAGAAAGCAACCAGAAGAATAGAAAGATAAATTTCTTTTGGCTGTTACTGAGACAGAAAATTAAGTTGCTTCTTTAAAAATTTTTATCTAGAGAGAACTACAGATGGTTAAAAGAGAGTTGCCTGTTAGTATAACAGTTCTCCCAAAAGAGGCTTGGTGCAGTGTCCCTTAAAGTCAATCACATCATATGATCCTAATAACAAGCAAATACAGTCAAAACAGATCAGCACAAAATTTGAAGGCCCAGCTCTTCTATACATTCCTGGAAAATTTCCATTGATACAGAGCCCTGTAAGGGCACCTAGAGCTGAGATTCATCCAAAGATGACGAGAAATCCTCTATGCTGAAACCAGAGTGGGCAAAACCAGCAGAATGAAGCTTGGCAGAGCAAATGACCAAAGTAGCAACAAAGTCAGAAATAGGAAATAGCATCATAAGTAGATGAAAAAAATCATTTTAAGAAGCATGAGGCACACTTGGATACTGAAATTAAAAGTAAAGTGTATAATCACTGTTGAGCCCACTTATGTGCTCTAATGAAATCTAAGGCTGTGACCAGATGGATTTTTCATATTCAGTAATTATTTGCTGGAACTTTTAAAGAAAACAGTTCAAATTATTATAGACTGGATGACTAAGGACTGCCTGTCTGTGAAACAAATTACAGGTTTTGAGCAGCTGCTTTTGTGTGCAACCAAGGCAGTTTCTCCAGTCCTCTCATCAGCAGGCAGGTAGCACCATTAGGATATTTTGTGGGAAAGGTTTAATCTTGGCACACAGAATTCCAGACAAAGGGCCAGGGATAGTGTGGTGCTTCTCTGGATTGGGGGCTGACTGACACATGTCAAACTGCTGGGATCCTGTTCCTCACTCCTTCACACTATCTGGGCCCTGTCCTCTGTCTTTGTTGTAACAGCTCTTGAAGACATGAACCACCTTCAAGTCCCTGTTCCATTTCTGCCCCACAAGTGAGACTCAGTCATGTGATCCTTTAACTGCCCCTGTGAAATAACTAATTCATAAGATAAACATACTTTCAGTTTAAGCAGTGCAGTAAACTGCAACACTCTTTTCTGAATAAAGGCATCTCAGTTATGCATTAAAAGGTTCTCACATGCCAGGTTCCAGCTTTCTTACACATCCATGCAGAAGAACCTAATTAAGGGCTCTGTACAAAAGTGATTAATAATTTCTCATTAAGTTAGGGGCAGTGCAGTATCAGTTATAATTGGGAAAATCTGCATGCAGATATCTCCAGTTTCTACCTATTACTAAAGATGCCAACTTCAAAGACTTTGTTACAAAACCACCTATTTTATATTTCCACTTAAATACACACTGGGGGTTTTGCTAAATGCTGACTGTCAGAACAAAGGGTCAAAGCTTAGTGCACATGCATAAATATGTTACTGTAATACCCTTTTTTTTATTTTGGTATGCAGCTACATTCTTCTATTTGTCTCACATCTGTCACTCAACAAAACTAGTAAAGTGTCAAGGCAGGGAATCCCCTTTCTTCACACTGCTGCCAGTATGCCCTAATTTAACTTCTTTTCTCTAGTGAAGAAATAGGAAGACTATTTTATTGATTTTCTGTTGAATTTTTTTGAACAAAGGAAATAGGCTGACTTCATTAGCATGTGTTTACTGGTATCAGAGTTCAGTTCTGGAAGCTGTCATCCATATCATCCCTGAAGTCCATTTCCTAAATGAATTTTAGCTTTGGATGGTTCTGAAAAAATAGAGATAAGCCCTTTCCATTTTTTACCATGGTAGGCAATAGGCAGAATGCAGGAGAAGACAAACTCCTTATCCTGTTAAGAGTCTAAGCCCCCCAAACGTAAAACAAGGCCTTGGAACCCACTGTCTAACAAGAAGTCCAATGGCTTCCAAATTTGGCAAGCACTTCATGCTAAATCAGATTAGCTAAATCTCCACAGTGAACTATGCTGTGTAACTTTCTGTGACTTCCAACAAAAGACATTCTGAGACTAAACACTGATTTGACAGGAAGTTAGACAAATCCACTCCAACAACTATCTTTGGCATTCCAAACAAAATGGGAGCATTTAGAGAAAAAGTGAAAAAAAGCCACAAAACCCCCGCAATTGCACACAGCTTCAATGAGATGCAGAACTTTACCATAAGTGACCTGGTGCAATGTAGTTCAGTAGTGAAGCTGAGCACAAGGGATGGAGCTCAGAGGGACAGTACCCTGACCACCAGCATCTGTCTGTGCCCATTGAGCAGCCCTGTCTTTGCTTTGGACAGCCAGGCCTTATGTTCACTGGACAGTACTTCCAGAACAACCTGCTCCTTCGAAGTAACAGCATAAATAGGTTTCAAAACTCTCTTGGTTTCACCCCAGCTGGCATCTAAGCCACTGGAGTCAAGTCACTCGTTCACCCTCTCCAGTGAGATGAGGAGAGATCCCAAAGGGTAAAACTGAGAAAACTTGTGGGTTGAGATAGAGTTTAATGGGCAAAAAGAAGCTGCTCACACAAGCAAACCGAAACAGGAAAGTCTTTCAGCCCTTGCCATCAGCAGGTGTTCAGGTCCCCATCCTGTGTGGCAGCAGCTTGTGAAGGCCAGTGCCATAACTCTGAATGTCCCTGCTCCTCCTCCCAGCTCTGGTGCTGACCTGTAATCTCAGAGTGTGCCATTCCCCTGTGCCCTGACTGTGTCCCCTCCCAGCACCTGGCACACCCCCACACTCACTGTGGGGTGGGATGAGGAGCAGAAAAGGCCTTGAGGCTGTTTAAGCACTGCTTAGCAACAGCTAAAATATTTGGGTGTTATAACACTCTTTCCATCACAAATCCAAAACACAGTCCCTTACCAGCTACTATAAAGAAAATTAACTCTACCCCAGCACAAACTAGCTCACCAATGTGATTGTTTCTTTACTCTGCTTTGGTGATTCCAAAGAAAAAGAGGTACCTTGTTAGGTTTTCTTCTTAGCAAATACCTTTAGATATCTCCTGAATATGTTCATATTTATATTTACCTATGCTTCCAGGCACAGAATATGCCCCTTATGTAGGGGTGTTAGCCTGAATCCTAAATATTCCCATGGTGTTAGCTCTGGTGGCTGCACATGTCATGTAATTCTTCAATTTAACATTACTCTGATTTCCCATCCTTAACTACTGAGCACTGTCAAGCATCAAGGGCTGGACCAAGGGCAAGCTGAGAAAGTTCACAAGAAAAATAGTCTCCTGGGACCCATCCTTCCCCAGCCTCATCTGTGCTACTGACATGAAATTCAAAATTATGGATGTGAAGTGTATGAAAAAGAAAAGATATCTTGTTGTTTATAAAACTTCTGATTAAAGGGCTTCCTTCTCTTAATTAGAAAATAAATAAATATTTAAAGTGAACAGATGCAAACAAGAACCCTCAAACTAATTCACTTTGCCTAATCAATTCCACATTGGAAATAAATTCATGCAAATCTAGGTCTTCACATGAACACATCTTTTCAGTGACATGTTCATAAGGTCATTTGTTTCAGATTAATAAATCAGACAGTTCTAGCAGCAGCATATTCACCAACATCAACCTCTTTAATCAACAGTTCATTTGATTCATGGAGGAAGGTTGGCCTCCTCATGATTGCTGTTTTCTGGTTAAGAATATGCTGAAGCTGTTGAACACAGGATGCAGATGGGTTTCAAGAAGGGCTGGTGTTTTTTCTGCCCAGTGGAGCATGCTGGAAAGCTTTCCTTGTACCGTGAAATATTATGCTTTTCTCTGGTAAGTCTGTGTCAACAAAGCACAGGCAAAGTAATTTCTAGCACACAAACACTTGGAAAATAGAGGATCAAGGACCAACAAAGGAATCTCAGAATGGGAGCATGTGTTCCTTTGCACTGAAGGTAATAAAGGCAAAATTAATATATCTTTATTGATATGTTAAATAAATTGAAGTTTCTTATCCTATTTGTGTAATTACATCCACTGATCTAGTAGATTCAATTATACTGATATTTTATGTGTTCAAAACATCCTTGAAATTTTAGATGGGCGGGGGGGAGGTAATATTAAAAAAAGTAGTAAGAAAAGAGGGAGAAAGTCTGAAGTTCAACTTTCCCCACTGAAATCAGTGGTGAGGTTGCTACTGGTTTCACTGCATCAGCCTCAGAATTTTGCTGATGCTCAGAAAGCACAAACAATCTGTAAGATGCTACTTTACAGCCAAGACCATCATATGACCTTGAGTTTCCTTTTCATGGGCAAGATCTCATCCTATGGGAAAAATTCTCTCAGTCTCTTCTTATACTTGTGGTCTTTGGTGTGTGTGGTGAATTTATCCTGGGCACATCCCAAGCTGGAAGGTGTTTGCTGCAGCCCAGCCTGGCCTCACACACTGCCCAGGAGGGATGGAGTGTGCAGAGGGCACTGTGGTACTGACCAGCAATTTAAACATGACCTACCCCTGGTTTTTGGCTGGTAGAGAAAACATGTTTGAAGTCAAAAGCTGCTTTTATAACCAGCTCCAATGTGTGGGAGCCAATCATCAAAACATGGTGTCTATTTTGGTCTTGTTTCATTGTGTGGGGTCTTTAAATTCAAGCTCTGAGAGGTTTATTATAAGTTGAACTCTTCATTTTCAGAGCTGCTACAGATTGAATAATAAAAACAGCCCTTGGACAGAGAATTTACAATATTACTGTGTAGTTTTAAGCTCAACTTTTAACTCCATATGCAAACAAACCTGGTTAAAGATGATATCCAAAGAGGAAAAACCATTTTTTTTTTTAATTTTCATTGACTTGGAGTTCTTAGGTCAAATACTTTCCACAGTGAGCCTTGAAGAATTGTAGCTGTGTGTAAAGCCTTCAAAGCAAAACACATGCTGTCATGGGGCCCTGATCCCAATTACCTGCTCTCCATTGCCAGGTGAGTGGTAGGTATTTGTTGCATAGTCATTCCTTTGGGGCTTTTAAAGGTGAGAAAGTATCACTTTAAAAACTTGTTTCAAAATCTAATGTCTTATACTTGCCTTATACTTGTTTCACTATCCAGTTACTATGAGAATCAAAATCAAAATTCCAATAGTTCCTGTGATGCACTGGATTAATAAGTGGAGAACTCTTTAGCAGAAGGAACAAAAGGGGGAGAAATCCACTGGATTATTGCTCATGTGCATGTAAGTGTTAAAAGTGAGAAACCTGAAATATAAACCTTGTAAATGGACACTTTATGGAAAGGAAAGGAAAGGAAAGGAAAGGAAAGGAAAGGAAAGGAAAGGAAAGGAAAGGAAAGGAAAGGAAAGGAAAGGAAAGGAAAGGAAAGGAAAGGAAAGGAAAGGAAAGGAAAGGAAAGGAAAGGAAAGGAAAGGAAAGGAAAGGAAAGGAAAGGAAAGGAAAGGAAAGGAAAGGAAAGGAAAGGAAAGGAAAGGAAAGGAAAGGAAAGGAAAGGAAAGGAAAGGAAAGGAAAGGAAAGGAACATAATGTTGCCGTTAAGTGTTAAAATGTGATTTACAAGTGAACAAAGATGATGGCATTTCTTGATAAAATGGATTCAGGTATTTTTTCCATAAACTTTAATAACTGGAGACTGCAGTAAGATATTAGTCTTCCATTGCTCCAAACCTTCCAGTGAAAAACAAGTTAGCAAAAAATATTCTGTGCTCCAAAGGGTGTGTTTGTGCAGTTTCAGGCTGTAAACATAGATGAAACAGATGATAATAGAGAATGGAAGAGGGAGAATAAAAAGAGGAAAATGGGGGTTAAATAAATAAAAATGAACATATGGCTAAAATTGATTACAGCAATAGTTTCAGCTCCCTTCACACTGAATTCTTTAATCTTTCATTTCCTGGTTTATAAAGGAAAATGAAATAATGAGGCAATAAAAAAATGCATATTTGTATGTTACATACAAATATGAGAGTACAGAATAGTGCTTTTACTAATTGGTAATTTAGAAATGTTCTGTGGAATGAACAATGAAATTCTCTTAGTTAGGAGTCTGGCTCTGAGTCATTGTGAGGGATACAAGCTCACATGTCAGTCTTCTCTCCAGGTTTTAGCAAAGTCCTTCTGTTTCCAGACATTAGATACTCTAGTATCTAGCAATCAAGAACAGTGATGAGCTTTTGCAGAAGTAAATTCCTGGTTATTCCTTGGGTTTTGCTGACAGATTTGTACATGCAGAAGAGTTCTGAAAGGGAGGCTGCACTGAAATGTCCATTTAAGAGTGTTAATAATGAACAAGTGGGAAAAAAATCAGGTAAATTACAGCATTAATAAGAGGCGAGCCTGTTAAGGAAACAAGTTTTATTTAAAATGTTTACTTTTTTAAAATTAAAAATTAAAGTTTCAGGACCATGTTTAATATTTAATTTTCTATTTCTTGTCTCATTGAAATAATTGGACTGTAAGTGGACTTGTTTTTATTCTTTCTTGGTGCAGTGTGAGACAAAGTAAGAAAAAAATTGTGTAAGAGAATTTCATCACAATTTAAAAGGAGAAGAGGATATATGAATTTTTGTGCTAAGACCTCTAAGATAAGAAAATGTGAAGGGGATGATAAAAGTGTTTAGCTGAGAGCATCTCCCTATGTGCTTTGGGCCTCAAATCTTCAGCTGGTGGAAGTCATCACAAATACATTAATTTCTTTCAAATCATGCCTGCTATTTAGTTTTAGTAGAGGCTGTCTAAGAATGCAATAAAAAAACATCTTGACAGGCTTTTAAATGACGATACTTAAAACAAAAACATGTGGTTACCAAAAAGAGTGATTTTCAATGTCTTGATGCTACCAGAGAAAACCATGATGTTGGAAATGCACAGGTCTTTTGTAATACATCACACAACCCATGGGGGAACACCTTCCTGGGCTACTGCACCTCAACCTGATGTAATTTTCTCATTCCACAGAAGACTGTTCTGTGGATCCCAATATTTCAATTTCTAGAGGCTTTCTCTCTTTTTATCTGTGAAAGTTATGCCTGTGATTTGTAAGCTGCTGTTCAGTTTCCAAAAATCTCACACTGTATACATGAGCAGTTTCACAGTGGCTTTACCCTGATGATCTCAGGCTCCAAAAGGGGGCTCATACCTTTGTGAGATAGACTGAAAACTGGCACGAGCTGTGCCAAGCTTTCCTGCCTCTTGGCCCCATGAAAGGATCCTTGGCCCTAAGCATTCCTTCCATTTTCCCTCTGGTGTTAGCTATATATTGCTTAGCTTCCTATAATCCCCACTTTGTCATATATATTTTCTTTTCCAAGGAATGCTCTGGAAGGAAAAATTATGCTTTCCCTTCCTGTGAAACTCCCTTTCCATTCTCTTATTGAAGGCTGAGCTGTCTGACATGGTCCTGAACAATGCATTTAAACACAGGGATGGAGGTGGCTGCTCACCACCTGCCCTACCAAGTTACATCCCTGGGAACTCTGGTTTCAGCCCTTTGTTCCCTGCATGTGGAAAGTGCTTCCCTGCAAAGAAGAGGGCATAGAGGGTTAATGTTTGAGGAATGCAGGGCTGGGATTAATGCTTGTGGCAATTAGTCACTCAGTGGAGCTCCCTGTGCACACCAGTTTTCCTGAGGCTTGACACAATGGGGAATTTTAGTTAGCTGAAAATTCTCTTTTGACCTGAGAAGGGCTCCAAATTTAATAAAGTTGGACATATGCATATGAACTTGAATCTTCTAACCCTAAAGCAGTAAAATCAACTGTATTTACAAATTTGAAATACAAGCCTGAAATGAACCAAGTAGAGAACAAGCTCACCTGGAGCCCAGGAGAAGTCAAACCCTGATGCCTCCCTCCCAGCCTGATGGCCACGCACTGGTGGCTCCCTCCTGATGAGCACAACCTGCTCAAAGTGAGCTTGCAGCATGCAAAGAGCATTTCTGGGATACACACAGAACTGATGATATCCATTGTGTGCCTCCTCCATGCAGCAGTAAACTGTATTTAAAGGCATTATACATGCCTGCTATGTAATTACATCCATCGGGGAGAGCTGCTTCCCTGCGTTCCC
This sequence comes from Muscicapa striata striata, assembly GCA_030060385.1. Classification (NCBI taxonomy): domain Eukaryota; kingdom Metazoa; phylum Chordata; class Aves; order Passeriformes; family Muscicapidae; genus Muscicapa; species Muscicapa striata. The sequence continues at coordinate 5,985,240 of JAREIS010000031.1, forward strand.
CTGCTGTTGCCATGGCAGCATCCCCATGTTTGCAAAGTGCAGGGCACCCGCTCTTAATTATACTTACAAAGCAGCTACATTTCAAAGGAATACAATAAATACAAAGTTGAAGTGAGGGTGCTGCACCGAAGTGATATGAACAAATACACTTTTATCACGTCTGCATCTCATGCACACTTCACACCCATTCTGCCTAATTCCTCGGTTCCTTTTGTGCATTTATCAAAAACTCCCGATTTTTGTCTGGCAGAAAATGCAGTCTGTGTTGCAGGCCCCAGAATTATCTCTGCTGCTAACCTGGGAGCTGACTGTTATGAAACCAAAGCAACTGAGAGAGATCCTTTCCTTTGCACTTATCCCAATGTGCCAAGGGGAATATCCCTTTACTGAAGCACTGTAAAATGCCATCTCTGCTCTCCACTCCTGCTGGTGCCCAAGTCACCCACCCAGCAAATACCCAGTGAGCTGCCCCCTGCTGCAGTCACCTGTCTCAGTGCTACCTATCAGCAAAGGTGACACAGTCAGTCTGAGGTCCCAACACGACCCTGATCAAGCAGAACATATTTTGATGCATGAACCACCAGCTTGGTGCAGCACACACCACCAGCACAGTCCTTGCTTCTTTGTGGATGAATAACATGGAAATTGCAGTTGATATAAATTTACATTTTGGGAAATTTACATTTTTACCCCTATAAAGAAGGAAGCAAGGGATTCCCTCATTCTGAAATTAATGCTCACCCTGAAATTGAACAGGGCTTATACAGATGCTGGATTGCAGATATGAATTATGTATTTTCTGGGGGTGGAATGTCATGCAATTTTAGTGTTATTCAAGCCACAAAGATCCATCAGGGGAGAAGTAATTAGAATATTTCAGAGACCCAGATTTACATTTCTTAAAGCTTATGAGCAAAATGAAATTGGCTGCCTCCAATTTACATGTCTACAATCACACCATGAAAAAGCTGTCAGATCTCAGCTTTTGGATCTGAAACCTCTGCGGGGGAAACCAGGTGTTCTGGCAAATGATGGTGTTGCTTTGGTGTCACTTGTGCATGGCTAATTCTGAAATAAATATATGCTGAGGTGTAGGGGGCACTGTGTTACTGCATGCATAAAAGCAGTTGTGGTAAAGCCATTGGATCTGATTTACAAGACAGAAGCCTTATTTTCCAGCTTATTTATTTCTATTCTTAGTTTCTTTTCTCATTTGTGTTTATTTTTCACCTTGTGCTTGGAAAATTGTGGTGTTCTCACCAAGGTGTATGCACTCGGCCACAGAAAAGTTAAGGAGATCTGCTTTCTTAATCAACTATGCTCTTACTTAATTATCTGGGTAAACAATGTGGCCTGGATAAGCAGCAGGGCCTGGACATGGCTGACATATAAGGACATGTGGGCAGCAATTATTCTTTTATTTTTAAATTTAAATAATAGCGTAATTGTTCTTTTATTTTATATTTTATTTAAAGTGATTCTACAATTTGGCCTGTAGGCCAGGTGTTGTGTATTTTCTGGCTCTCTATCTGTTCTGTCCAGGCAGTTGCACGGCTCCCTTAAAATTACAGTGACTCCTAGATAGACTTTGAGTCTCATTTGACTCTAGGCTGCTGATATGGGTGCCAGAAGTCTTTGGGTTGCCCTGGCTGGAGCTGTGGATTGAACAGGAGGCCAAAAAGCTCTTGCAAGGCAGGAGTTTGTTGTTTCTTGTACCACATACTGGTTCTCAGCACTGGACTCACAGATACATTATGTTTGCTTACTCTGCCAACAGAATAAAAAGAATTTTGGAGGGGTTTGGACTACCTTGGGCAGGCTCACATTTCCAGACCTTTTGCTCTGCAATAATTTCCCCATAGAGCTGAGAAAAGTACTGCTGAGAGCAGAAATCATGTGATTTAGACTGGTTTATGTCTATAAGTATTTGACAAAACACACAGATATAAATGTATATATGCATAGATGTAGATGTACATGTGGAGCCTGTCCCTCTACTGCCCTTATGTGGAGCACAGATGTTACATAATGCTTCCATCCGGGAACAGGAGCAGGGATATGACTAAGCAACAGAGCGTGACTTATGAATAACAAATTGTGCATATTCCCAAAGATATTTCTTTAGCTGATCTCCAAGGAAAAAAAACCTGCAAAATTAATACATTTGAGAAAACTCTCATCTTCTAGAGGACTATAAGGAGATAGAGGAGGACAAAGAGCAAACAGAAAAACACACAGAATTTATGCCATAAATTTGCATTACTCCTTGTAGATAACTCGTCTCTGACAATGACTTCATGCATTGGTTCAGATGATTAATATGTGGGTCAAGAGTTTTCACCCACTGCACAGCAATGAGTGCAGTGGGATTGAACTCCAGCTTGCAGCTGAAGGCAGAGAGCAGACCCCTCACCAGAGGCACCAGAGGTCATTTGGGGGCAGATTAAAAATCAGTAGGGTGAGATCTAGGAAGTTCTGTCTCCTGATTCTACTTGACCAGAAACCTGCATGCAGACACCTACAGCTTTATCACCCTCTTGCCTTGCCTGTTTGGGTTGTCAGTACCTCCTGTATAAACCAGCATCTGAAGCTATCAGTTTGCACAGCAAGAACCCTGTAAAGGGGCAGCATCAGCAAGGCAAGCACTTCTAAAACCTTTGAGCCAGGTCCTTGTCTGGAAGACAACCAGCAGAGTTCCATTCCCACCAATAAAGCTGTGCCAGATGACTCCTGCTGGGTCTCTGGGACACAGATTTCTCAGAGAAAAAAAACCTAATTGACGATAAAATAAGAGAGGAGGAGAGAAAGCTTTAAAATGCCTGAAAGATGATTTGGAGACAGAAAATGAAGGGCCAGGGGCAAAGAAACAAGGACACATTTGAAATTATTCAGTAAGTTAATGGGGGAAAAAAAGATGAAAGAAATAGCATAGATAATGTGAGAAGGGTGATTATTTTCCATCTCCTCTCTTAATCCACATTTTGTCAAAGCAATCATGATTTTCCCATGGAGACAATATGACCATCTGATCCAAGGAGCTTTCTCTTAGGTGAGACATCTGCTTGCAATAGCAGCCCCTCAGCCCTGGAATCCTTGCTGGCCTTAGTGCTGATAGGTGATCATACAGAGCAGTTCTTGTCTGCTGAATTTCCAAAAGGCTCCCCTTGGAGCAGGTGTACCTACACAAGCACTGCAGGACAGAAGGCACTGCTGAGTTCCAGCTCTCCCTTGCTGGTCAAACAAGGCTGAGTTGGTAAAAAGCCCCCTGCAGTTTATTGCAAGGGGGATGATTAAGGGAAGGATGCCATGAAAGGCTGGCTCCAGAGCACCTTTTTGGCATGGTACCTTTTTGGACTGAGCTCTTAAACTCAAGTTCTTTCAAAGGCACGGTGAGGCCAAGCATTTCTGCTGTCCTTTTCAGATGCTCACCAGTGGCCTGGCTCTTTATTTCCACTCAGATCCACTGTCCCATCTGTACTGGCTCTCTGTGCCATTCCCCTTGCTTCTCCCCCAGGACAACACAGTGTGATCTCATTTATTAATCTTGTTAACAAGAGCTTGCTCTTTATCTTTTCTCCTCCTCTTTTGCTATCTTCTATTAATCACAAGGTTTGCTTCAGTCTGTGCATTTCACAGTTTGCCATGACATTATTTCTTCTCATGCAGGGCAGCACCCCCGATGTGGATGGGCTATTGCTTCTGGGGACAGGCATTTGGATTCCTGAGGGACAGAATGCTCAGCACAGTTCAGGCTCCACCCAGTCCAATGTGATGCTGATCTGGACATCAACTGGACCAAGACTGAAGTATTTGAAGTCCAGCATTAAGGGGGGAGAGATGCATGTTTGAGCAGGCTACTGAAATCTTTAGTTCCAAAAGAGCTACTACCTGATTTGGAAGGACTTCAAATATCTGAAAGATGAGCTGTATGTATATTTAGCGTCCAATTATAAAAATAACTAAAATGAGTGCATGCTATAAATCTTTCCTCGATGATATTTGTGTCAGAACTGGTAATAAGATAGCAGCATAGACATGACAATTTTAAAAACTCTCCTGTTTTATGCCTCGTTTCATACCTTAGACCAACTCTCCAAGCTTCCCATCAACTGTCAACTCTGGTGAGATTTATTCACCAGCAATCAAGATTCCAGAGATTCCAAAGAACATTTATACTGACATGTTCCCCTCATCCCACTAACCCTCATCTGTGCCCACCTCTTCTCTTTCCCTCTCCATTTCACTGCATTTCTCCTTTCCTTAGGCAGGGCAGTGACTCTGCTTCCCTGAACATGGCCACTCTGAGACTCAGCAGTGGTGAAAAAGTGTCACAATAGAGATAGCAGTGTTTGGGGTTTATCACTGGGATTGATTTATTTCATAAAATTGTAGAATAGTTTGGGTTGGAAGGGACCTTTAAAAGTCAATTAGCTCAAGCTCCCTGCAAGGAGCAGGAACACCTTTAATTAGATCAGGTTGCCCAAAGCCCCATCCAACGTGACTTTGAACACCTCCAGTGATAGGAGACCACATTCTCTCTGTGCAAGTGTTCTAGTATCTGGCCATCCTTATAGTAAAAATTTCTCCCTAATATCTAGTTTGAATCTGTCCTCCTTTAGTTTAAAACCACATACCCCTTGTCCTATCACAACAGGCCTGGGTAAAAACTCTATCCCCATCTTTCTTATAAGCCCTGTCAGGTGCTGGGAGGCTGCTGGAAAGTCTTCCCAGAGCCTTCTCTTTTCCAGGCTGAGAAAATACAACTCTCTCACCTCCCTGTGTTCACGGGAGAGCTGCTCCAGCCCTCTGAGCTCCTTTGTGACTCTCCTCTGGAGCTGCTCCAACAGGTCCCTGTCTTTCCTGTGCTGAGGGCTCAGAGCTGCATGCAGCACCCAGGTGTGTTCTCTCTTGAGGCACAGCTGTGCTGTGCTGTGGATAACACAGATAACAAAGGTAAGACCTGCTGATACCAACTGAACAAGCTCTAGAGGTAGCAGAGCAGTGTCAGCCTAGCTCTACTCACAAGGAATAAATCCTAAACACTGAGCTGGTTGCTCTGTGCCACTCAACTTCTGGGGCTCTGACCACCTCTCTCCTGCATGGCACAGGGAAGTGGGGAGGGATTTCAAATAGTTCTTCCTATTCTGAACTGAGAAATGAGAAGGAATTTCTCAGCCATGCTCATGAGCTCTACTAGTGAAACACAGATTTCAATTCCTGTGTGGATTTTTTTTTAATATTTTTTCCTTCCTTCTAATATCTTTAAACACCCCAGTTATCTGTTCATGTAGCAAACAGAGCCATTTATTGAAAGCTGTGTCAAAGACTTTTAGCATGGATTGTTGGACTTTTGGCAAGTGAATTTTAGCTTTGCTTCTATTGAAATATTTCCTTTTTGGTGAACAAAAAAGGGTACATTTTTTAGATCTTATACATTTGACTGAATGCACTGGTATATTATGACCTTTCTGTGCACAGACCTTTCTTTTTTAGTCTATCCTTTGTACTTTGAAGAGCCACTTTAATGAAGCGTCACACGTGTGAATGTTTTTCTTTGCTTTCATGACAGCAAGCATTGTAACATATTGATAGTTTCAAGGCAGGTTGTACAACTGAAGATGTTTGCTTTCTTAGAGTAAACAAGCACTTCTGATTCTGCTGTTTAATTTGGTCAAAAACTATTACCAGCCCTCCCCAGGATGATATTTACATAGAAGGAATTCAAGCTCTTGTCCAGCTCAAGTGATTTTTATGGTCCAATGAGTAACCAGATATTAGTCACCAGAAGGTCTTTCGACCTCATTTATTCTTACCTCCTTTTCTGCTAATAAGTATATTATTATGGTTATGAAGTGCCTACTCTTTACTCAGAAAAAGTCAGCTTCCTGGAAAAATCTGCCAATTGTAATTCACTTTCAGCTTGCTGCCTTGGAAATTAGGACAAACTAATCGTATATTGACTCAGACATAAGTTTGCAAAACAGGAACCACTTCAAAGCAACTCTTCTGACTTTTCAGCAGGCACAGGTATATGGAAGCAAGGGCTTCATATATATTGGACAGAGGAAACACTTGAACTTCTACATTCTTACCCTCCTGATGTGGGATCTCCAGGCTGTTTAGATCTGAATCACCCCAGACCTTTTCCAGCTGAGCAACAAAGCCCATCTGGCACAGGCAACACCGGCTGTTGTAGGAACAGCACAATGGTTTTGCAGTAGGAACAAAGCATAAAGAGAGACAGGTTGCAAATTCCTTGGAGATGACACAGGGGAAGACCTTTCACTTTCAGACAGTGTAAAACAGGCTACTTGCATAACCCATGCTTCTCCCAGGACCTCTGCTGGAGCAAGGATCTGGAAGCAGCATCTTGCCATGTTAGCAGATGGACATGAGTAAGGCAGCCAAGAGAGCAGAGAGAAAGGGATGCTTACAGGGAAATCACATAAAGGGAGCTCATCCCAACTGGAGGATGTAGACAGCTGTTAACAAGTTCTTTGAATGCAGTGGAGGAGCATAATTATAATATGGCTGTACACAAGCTAGGAACCAGGATTAAGACCTCAGCAGCAGCAAGGCAGGTTTCACAGGATGAATCACCAGCAGCCAGCCACAGTTGTTTATGAAAGCAGGTTCATCCCCCTCTGCAGGCAGTGCTGTGTCTCGTCACGAGACAGGCTGGGATGAGATCCCTCACCACGCAAGCTGGCACATTTTCCTTGCTGACACCACGTGCAGCTCTGTGCTGCCACTCAGCATGAACAGAGCCATCAAAATCTTCCTCCAAACCAGCAGAGAAATGCAAGAAATTTCTCATCTCCAGAAGCTCAGCTCTGCAACCTCTGCAGTACAACAGGATATTGTTGAGGGCTTCTAGCTATGCAGTGCAAGTGAAATGGCAGAATTAGTCTGTTTGCCAACAGGTAGTGCCCAATCTGACTATTTTCAAGTTGGAAAATTATTTAAGGATAATATAAGCTGCTCTCCTGCTGCAGTAATAGTACATTGTAATAAAATTGCAAGTTCTGCAACTGAAACACACTTTTGTATGCATTTATGGGTTTATTAGGAGCTATGAAATGTAATTAAATACAGGGCAAGCATTTTATCTTGTCAGCTCTGCTCACAGATCTGACATTCATTGAGCACAGATGGTCTTCTTGAAAAATCTCTGTTCTGTCCTAGCTGTTAATCCTGCCTCTTCTTCTCTGATTTCTGATTTTTTGGGAGGGAGTTTTGTTTTGGTTTTTTTTTGTTTGTTTTTGTTGTTGCTGTTGTTGTTTTGTTTTCTTTTCTTTTTTTTTTTTTTTTTTTTTTTTTTTTTTTTTGGTGGGGTTTTGTTTGTTTGTTTTGTTTGTTTTGTTTTGCTTTGTTTTGCTTTGTTTTGATATTTGCATATGGGGATTTTAAAGCAGTGAATGTTAAGACAATTTTTAGTGTAGTTTATAGAAACAGAATCACAGAATGGTTAATGTTGAAGGGAGTCTCAGAGATTGTATAGTTCCAGCCTCTAAGTAGATGGTCTTTAAAGTCCCTTCCAAACAACAATTCTGTGATTCTATGAATCAACACCCAGTGTATTATGAAGCCTTTTTGTATATCTACAGGAGGATACCTGTCAAAAGCAGCTAATAAAGGAGACAAAGCTCTTATCTGAGTTCTTTCTAGCATGGCTAGAGATTAAGGATGTAAAATTAAGGCAACAAATTATTTGTGTCAATGTGCAGATTGACTTGGAGGATGAAATTTTGAATTTTTGTTTATGCCTTAAATTGGCTCCATGGGAGGGATAAGACACATCAGGGCTGGTGCTGCAGTACTGCCCTTAGCCTGAGAGCAGGAATCCCTCTGTGGCACCTCAGCTGTCCTCCTGGAGCAGAGCAGGTGCATGCAGAGGGCTTGCTGCTGAGGTGCTGGGAATCTTGGCACCTAAAGCAGGGTTCAGAAGACACTGGAGGCACCAGAGCTTCTGGGATTACACACTTCAGTGCCTACACCCTTTATGGATGGATCTACCTCTCATGGCTGTTGGCTTTTTGCTATGAGTTCATGTGTGTTTCAGTCCTCACCTGGAATAACCACTGACAAAACAAGGCAATAATTCTCTGCTTGCACTGCTGAGCCCACCAAGAAAGGGTGACAGCTGTGATTTTTGCAGTTGTGGTGTGCTAGAAAGTGAGCTGCACTTGTGAGCTGACAGGTAAAGCTGTTTTTGCTTGTAGTGAACCTGAGAGTTAAAAGAGATGACTAATTCATGGAAGTTTCTATGGTTCACTAGCCCAGCCTTTTAGACACTTCATCACCTCTCAACTATGCAATTAGCTACTTTTCCTTCCAAAACCAGCTCAGACATACACTTCCAAGCAGTGGCATTATTTATTAAATGATGCAAACCCCTCATCTTTAATGGGTCATGGAAAAAACCAACCTTACTGATAACAGTATACCGAGACCTTCCTTTAGGTTTTGTTAGAAATGTTGCTCTTTGGAGATTCCAGCATGCCTCCCTGAAAACACAGGGGATTTAGGGCTTCCTCACCAGGGCTGAGAGTGCAGAGAAGCCCTGGGAATGTGCTGCTGATGCATGGGTGCAGCAGTCCCCAGACTGGTGGTAAAGTGTTGTGGTGTTAGTCACTGGCAAAGGCAAGGGCAAACAAACAAGAAGAAATTCAAAGGGAACATCAAACCACTGTAAGCAACCTGAATTATGCAGGAGTCATAGAGCGAACACCAAGAGAATTGGATAGAAAAATTACTGAAAAATGTATAACAACATCTGTCCTATGTCTGTATGGGACTCAAAGCAAAGCTGGAAAACCTGTTTTGATGACATGCCATGTGAAACAAAACTGTCCCCTCTCCCTCAAAGAAAATAAATACAGAAAAATGCCACAAAGTATTTCTCCTTCTGCCATATTAACCCATTCAGAGCTGCCTATTCACTTTTGCAGGTCTTTTGAATTCAGAGGAGGCAGCACTAGCCCCACCAGCAGTGCTAATTCAGCTCCAGTGGGAGCTGAGACAGCCAGCCTGGAGTTAGCAAGGAGCTAAAAGGGGGAAGCTGCTCTTCTGTCACTGTGCAGTATTTCTGAGCCAGGGTGAGCCCATGCTGAAACAGGGGCTGATGAACATGGGAATAGATGGGATGTACTGTCAGTGCCAGAAGCCATGTGGCTGCAGGGTTGGTGCCATCCCAGCTCCAGGCTCATCAGAGCTCACTTAGAAATGTCCCTGCTCAGTTCAGCAGCTCCAGACACTGAATTTGCACTGGGGGAGTAGAGAGGTGGTGCCTGCTCTGCATCTCACATTTTCCCCATAAAATTAATGAAGGAAACGCTGTATCAGTGCCTCTTCCATAGCTGATTCTGCTTTTCTGTTTAGCAACCAGCCACCCATAAGCTGAAGTGTGAAGTTCGGCCCTCTGGAAAAAAAACGTCAGGCCTTCAAAGGACACTGTGGGGCACACGGGAATCTCACAGGCTCCTCTGCACTGTGCTCACCTGCAAAGATCCAGGAAGCAAAACACTGTCAGGATTACACTGGAAGCAGAGATAACAAAGCAAAATATTTAAGCTAACAGTTTAGCTGTCTAGGACAGTGTCAATACCATTGACCAATAGTGATTCCTAAAAGATAATTTATAAAAAACTGGATTGAACACCTTCTGAGCATTTTGACAAAAACATAAGAAGATTTGATGTATTTTTTTTAACTTTTGTGCTTTTAAAAATGAATTTTATAAATCTCATTTCATTTTTCTGCCTGAAGTACATTAGTTTCTATGGAGACATGGTAGGCAGTTATGTGCATGGTGTATTCTGACATCCATATGGGGAGTAAAAGGACAAGTTATATCACCATTCTGAAATGCAGGCATTTATAGGATGCTTACCATGGTTCTATTGCAAGAGAGAGGATGACAGAGGATACCTTTAGTCTGTTATATAATAGATGCAAAAGCCTGGATACAGGGATGCAGCAATGGGCTGAGCTGTAGAATTTAACACACACACTCAATACATTTATATTCACACCAAGGAAGAATTTAGGATTCACCTAATATTTTTATTTTGCCTATTTGGTTCAACTATGCCTCTCTTCACTGTGTAGAGCAACACTGAAACTCAGTGAATTAATTACCACAGAAAGCCTAATGATGTAACTCATCCTTCCTGTGACAACATTCAGTATTGCTGAAGAAAAGATAAAGGAAACAATCATGATGTTTCTTCTTTCATGAAAATGAGAAAATTGTATTGTGACACAATCTGTAAATAACTGAACCATTGGCTGTGTAAGTATTTAATTCAGGAACATAAAATAAGCTTCCAGTGAGTCATACTTGTTCCTTATGTTTTAAATAGGCTTTTATGAATCTACATTTCATATCTTCTGAAGGGTTAATGAAACCTACCCTATCTGAAGTATGTTTTTAAAAGCCATGCTAGTCAGTCCAGGATACTTAGAGAATAAAATTATTGCTGTACCTTGGGCACACTACAGAGCTAGAATGCACCCACACAAATCCTTTTGCTGTTATGTGAGAACTGCACTTTAGGAAGTAACACTATGCTCATTGAAATTACCACAATGATGCTTCTTATGCATTTTTTACTTTTGATTCTTAATATTCAGAACTATAATTTGACAATTTAAAAATAATTTTTAGCATAAATTTCCTCTATCAAGCCATGGAAATCATCTTCCTTGAATAAACCTCTGCAATGCAAATTGAACTGCAATGGGAACATTAACCTTTGATGTACAAACCAGGTGATGTTGCAGGTACTACCACAGTACTAACAACCAGCAAAAATCTGTAGCAGTATGACAGGTAGGATGAATTAAATCTATCAAGCAACTGAAACCAGCATTTATTTACTAAGAAGACATAACAATACAGGCAGTGTTACCACTTACTATGAACAACACAAGGAAAAATGAATACTTTTTCAGACCCCTCCAGCTGATATGTGGGACTCTGTGTATTCTTTCAAAATTATGTAAATTTCAAATGTTTTTGATGACTCCTGCCACATAGGAAGAGTTTTATTTTCTCTAAGAGCACCATTAGGAGAGACATAAGTATCCACATTTCTCTGTCAGACCACGTTCAAGTGCTCTTCTAGGGGATTTAGTAAGGGCTGCCAACTCTGTCAGCAGCTTGAGCTGAGCAGAGACAATTGTCCTGGTGGTGCATGGCAGGAGAGCTCAGAGGCTCCTGAATCATTCATCCACTCCCCAGCAGAGCTGGGTGGGGCACAGGCACGTGCTGAAGGACATGGGCAGGCTGGGCTCACACCTGGGACTGCCACAGGGACTGAAGGGACATTTTGCCATATGGAACACCTTGCTGTAGTCAGTGTCTTTGGCTGAATTTTTGTCAAGTCAGAATTGGGAGTGCTTTAATCCCTCAATTCTCAGTGTTAGACAAATGAAGAGCTCTGTATAGGCAGGGCTCTGTTATTTCCAGTCACAACTAATGGAAAATGAAAACCTCTTTGGATGAGGGCAAATTAATCCAAATGGTTGAAAATGTGGGACTGTGTACTAATGGGAACAAGCCAGCATTTTTTTCCTGGCTCTCTGGACTTCACTGGGAAACAAATGACACCTGAGATAAGGTAGATTGTGGTTCTTGCAGGTGGGTATTAAGCTGAAGAAGCCTATTTACCTCATGGTATATGGTATTGCCAGATAGCCTTGGTTCTTATGCCCATGACAGCTCCAGCACCTGAGCCATGGCCACCTTGCTGACAGTGAGAGGTCCCTGTTCCTACCCTGTTCAGTGTGAAAATTGCCCAAAGTGGCCTGTGATGGTGACAAACCCAGGAGCTGCTGGGACAAACAGTACTGCAAATCTCTGCAAAAGCACTGACAAGTCCAGGTTACCCTGACTTTGCCCTGAATCTACCACTAATTTCAGTCCTCAGTGAGATGTCAGACTTAACACTGCTCTTCTATTACCTGTTTGTGGTTCCCTGGGAATGGAAAGTGAAGGTTGCTGGGGCTCTGGCTTGCCATGTCTGCAGGAAGAGTTTGGAAGAAACTTTTTAATTTTATTGATTGTTTCTATACTTCCTGAATTCTCAAGGCATCTCAATTCATTTACAATGGGGTGATTCCACTCTAAATAAATTTGAGGTTCAGAAGGGAAATGCTAACATACCTGTCCTGACACAGAGAAATCAGGTCTTGAAGTATGTGACTGGCAGTACTATGGAATAAGGCTTTTGCTGAGTGCAGCATTTATTTTGGCAATTCTTGGTATGCTGAGTCCTGTATCACAGCTTCAGCCTCACATTTCTGTGTGTTTGTCTTTCCCTTGTCCTTCCAAGGACAGCTGTCTAATTTAGCAGGAGTGTCAGATAGGTCAACTAGGAAACAAACAGCCTGGTAAAAGCAGAACAAGGAATGTGGAGTGAAGGAAAACACATAATATTCATCTCAGTGTTGGCTCTGGGATGGTTCCAGATGTCAGTGCTGTGTCAGTGCTGTGTCAGTGCTGGAGACAGCAGACATGCTGACCACCACTCTGAGTTGCACCTTTAGGGTTGTCTTCTATTTCCAGAATAAAAATTTCCTAGGAAATTATGTGGGTTTTTCAGCACATTTTCTGAATGAATTTCATGAAATGCTGCAGCTGTATGATAATATACATAGGAGGAGTGTGGAGTGTCTCCATGTGTGTAATGTAGAGAGTTGTCCCCCAAGATGCTGCTGCTAACACTCAAGATTGTGGCTATTGAAAATGAACTGTTTCTGGCAGATCCAAGGAAAGCAGGTCCTATTTAGTTTACATTTATTCAACTCTCTATAAACTGATCCTTTTCATTTTACTGTCCTTCAAAGGCAGCCATGAATTTCTCCTCTCTCAGAGCTTTCTTCTGTCACTGCTATAAAATATGGAAGTTGTTCATGCAAAATCAATAGCAAATTCCCTGCTGGATTCGGGTAGTCTCATGTGTGTTATAAAGTCAAATCTCTGCCCAAGAGATCTACTTTGGTGATTTTGTTCTGTTATATTCTGAGAGAAGTGAAAGGATGTGAGGACTAAATGGGACTTTTTGTTAATTAGCACCACAGCTGGAGCAGAGGCTTTCCCTTGGAGAACAGCTTCCCAGCTGGCTCAGCTCCCAGTGCTGAGATACTGCTCCAGTGGCAAATGGTCTTCCACAAGAGCATTTCCCACATTGCCACTCTTGTCCTTCCACCTCTGCCATCCCCCAGGGTCAGAGCTGTCATCACAAATGTGGCGTTGCTGGAGACTGGTGTTTTCATTAAGTGATTTGAGAACTGAAGCCAAGGCATCTTCCTGGATGTTGGCCAAGACTGGAGCCAGGTTGGGGAGCTCACAACAGCCATAGGAGAGTGGCCAGCAAGGCTCCAGCTTGAGCCAGCCTGTGAGGCAGCTTTGGGTTCAGGAAATTACTCTGTGCCAGCATGGAGTAGACAAAAGCCATGGCCACATGCTTGTCAAGATTACCAGCAGAGGAGATCCAAGAAGGGACTTTATTTTAAATTGTACAACCTCATCACCCACTCATTGTGCAGAACCAGACAGAAACTCATGGTATTGCACCTGATGTCCAAATGAGGGCTTGATGTCCTTGGAAGAATCTTGAAAAAGACCTTTGGTCTACAAAGACATCTCTTTCTGACCAGCATCCCCTGAAACTTGCCCGGGCTGAGCTTCAGCCAAGTGCTCTTTTTTCCATTTGCATAGATTTAGTGGCATCAGATGATCTCTCTACATCTCTGTATTTCTATATCTACATATATCTATGCCTCTAAGTCTCTATATTTATATAATCACCAGATTTTTAAGGACCACACACACACACACACACGCACACACACGTATCTCTAGATCATCCCCATCTCTCTGAGTGCTATGGCATGTTGTCATTTCCTAAGGGGTTCCTGCAGGTTTTGATGAGGAGACAGGATAATGTGAATATTTTTAAGTCTTTGAGTATGGTAGTTTCTCACTGGCTTTTTTGCCTCAAAGGATCTGTATCAGAGGGTATAGCTCAAATGTTTCTCTCTGAGCCTTACAGGGGTGCTGGTAGCAATATCAGACAGAGTCTGTGTGGCACAGGATAAAACTGAATCAGGGATTTTTCTTTCTTGCTCCTTTTCTATTATGTTAATATTTAACAATAATTCATCAATGAGCTTGCACAGGCTGATATTTTCTTGGAAAGATTATTCTTTTAAAATATCCTCTAGGAGTAGGGGACAGTCATTATCAGCCAACAAAAAGGGAGCAGCAGTACTTCAGAGAAGACAAGGTTCATCCCCATCATACAAGAAGAAACCACAGACAGCAGCAGTGAAAGGTTGTGTACCAACCATCACAAACCCATTTTGCACCCAAATGTGTGAGGTTTGCAGGTTTATGTTGTGAAAGATATCCAAACTTCTGTGAAAGCATGGCATAAAGGAGAAACTCCCTGCCCTACCTGTGCCTCTCCCAACAGAGCTGCCCCAAGAAGAGTCCTTATCAGCCCATGTGGCCAGGGGAAAAGAAGGTAAGAACAGTCCAGTAGCCCCCAGCTGCAAATGACATTGTGTATTGATTCAGCCAAATAACTTTTACAGGTTTTCAACTATGGGATGTGGTACCTCACTAAATTGTAAGCTAGAATTTTGGTGATAGAAATAGTATTTATGCTATCAGTTATTTTTTGCTTTCAAAAGGCAACATTATTTTTCTCTGTTGGACAACTCTAATTTAAAATTATACAAAATATTATAAAAACATCAATTTCTAGTCCTTTATGGTATATGGCAATTATCACCAACTTCTCAGCATGAACTTGAGCACTTTTCTCAGTAAATTTGGAAAATCAAAGCAACTGGATTTTATCACATCATGCTATAGGAACATGCTTGGGTTTTAGCAAGTGTATGCCATAAATTGATTTTATTTTCAACTATTTTTATCTTCAACTAATTTTATTTTCTATCTTGGCTTAAGAGCAAAATATCTGAGAATAGAAGCTCCAGTATATGTGACTAGAATTTCTTCTAGACATAGATGTAAAAACCTGGCAATTCTAATAAAGAGCCAATGACCAATACTCTGAGCCCAACACCCACAGATCACCTAAGGAGGAAATAGCAGTTAAACCAGTACTTGTATCAGAAGAGTCTTGACATTTCTCCAATGCTATTTGACTACACTTCAAACCAAAATGCCAGAACTTAAGATTATTCTGTACACCATAGTTTCTCTGTAGGAGTTAGATCCTTTTGGTGTCTCCTCACGAGCCTCTTTGAAGCAAATGGATGATTTTTCCATGGTGTGTTGCACGTGACCTCTACCTACTATTTCACATATCCATGTGACACTGAATTATTCAAATGTCTGATTATTGAATTAGTTGGAAACCAATTTACTACAGAGAAGACATATACCCATACAGTCCTGTCTATGTTTCTTATTCTTCTGAAGCCCCACATCAGGAGCAATTTTACCTTTCCCTGCTTTGAGAGCACAAGTCAGATGATGAGGGATGCACACACTGGCTTTGCATCAGCCTGTGGCAGCATGCAGGCACTGGTGACTTCCTCCTGCCCCACTCTCTGCAGGGCCAATCTTTTGGCACACTGCTGCCTTTTGATCTCCAGCTTGTAAAAACAATTTGTCATGGAACTGAGTGCAAAGCATGGGTTTTGCACAGCTCTAACCTAAGCTATTTCATCTGACCACTTTTAGAGAAGTTCCTTACAAAGACATTGTGCTCCTTGCCTACACAGTAACCTTATGTCATGCTACTCTAAAGCTGAGGAACACTAAAATAAGCATCCACATATCCACAGTGTACTCATTAATATACTGTAGATCTATTTCAGATTATAAATTACATGTGCTTTGCAAGGAGATGAATTTCAAATATAGAGCATGCACAGTCCCTAACCCTATAAACAAATTTTTACCATGGCCTAGAAAGGATTCCAACAAGTAAATAGAGAAAGTTAAAGGAGGAAGGTCAACATCATGAAAAGGATACATTAATAGAGGAGTGCAAACACTGTGCACCACAATCTATATGAAATATTTATGAGATTCTAGAATAGCTCCATTTAATATAGTGCTGTTCAGATAAACACAGTGATCCAGGTACTCAAGGTATTTAAAACACAGAAATGCTTTCAAGACCCTATTCTAGTGCCTGTACATATCAGAGCTGAGCCAGACAGTCCTGGTAGACAGCTGAGAGACACAAATAAGAGCTATACAGGGCACTGCTGGGAAAATATATGAACTTGAAGCTAAAGCTTAACATCTTACTCCATGTAACATTTCCTCTAAAACCCATCTTTTTTTCCAGGCCACACAGCTTGTATCCATGCTTGGGATAAATGACCAGAGCCATAAAAAAATGCATTATTGCAGAGACTTTTATAGAGGAAATCCCTCCTGTGACTACATCAGACCTTTGCACTCTGTCCTCACTCTGATCTCTCCAGGTACCCCCAGGCTGGCTGGATTGGCTCTGCCTGTGGCTTGGTGTGCAAGGGAGCCTGGTCTAGAGAGCACAAAGATCATGGGGCAACTTGCCACCTGTGCATGACGAGGTGACCAACATGAGGCAGAAGCTGGAAAACACTGCACCCTGCTAGGGAAACTTGGTTAGGTTAAAGCAACTACTTACTCTGAAACTGAGCCAAAGAACCTAGCCTAATTGCACTTAGCATGAATTGCATGGCATTTCAAATACCTGACTATTTAAAATGTCTTGAAATTTGTGCTGATCAGAGCTAGCTAGAAATCCAATGCTACATTTTTACTAATTCCTGAATTATTACTGTTCTTAGTTACTCAGAGTTATATAGCACTTGATCAGTGCTTCTAGTACATGAATACATGAGCTCTTACTCCAACAGCTGTTGCACCCCTCTATCTCTGGTTGTAGGGGACAGGGCATCAGGGCCAGTCACAAGGCTGTGGAGAGGATTCACCTGGTGCTGCCTCTGCACTTCTGGCTGCAGAGCACCTTAGGGACTTACCTGTGAGATGGGATCCACCTCATCCCACACTGCCTGGCTGTGTCAGCCAGGAGCTCAGCCCAAACCTGTCTCCCTGCAGTCAATAAAGAAGGAGAGATATTCAGAGGGCAAATTATTTCATCTGCCTCAAACAGAAAATTAGTCATTTCCCAAAGAACTGCTTTTTTACTTGCTGACCACAGGAGAAGCCTAAGAGGCCATCCATCCACATTCTGTGCCTTCAGAAGTACTAAAAAAACCTGCGAGCAACCATAGAAAGGTCATTTGCTAAAAAAATTATTAAATGTCTTCAAATCCAGACAAGGTCTTATAAACTTAATTCACACATGGAGCCAGAGCCCAAATATAGCTCAAGATTTTGGATCCTAGGTTGAAATACATTAAGATCGCAAGAGAGGGGAACTGAAAGACAACATTTTGCACTGGAAAATTTTTTAGTATTAGACAGTATTAGACACTGTAGAGATGTTGGCATATCCTGGCAGCCTAATTGTCTATATGCCATGTAATTACAGGAATGGATCTTTTTGTGACTTACACCCGCTGAGAGGTATAAAGGTACCTGTGTGGAATTGGTGGTATCTGTAGTTTTGTTCATGTCCTTTGGTTTCCTGGTACATTGAAGACATTACACTGATAATATGCCCCATTAGATGCATACCATATTCTGCAGTGAGCTAAATCATACTCGTTTTATTTACAGAGAATCATGAGGATATACTATTTTTGTCTGAATAAATAAATAACAAATGCAGTCACAGCACAGTTTTGATGACTGGGACCCTAAAGGGGTGTGTTACTGACTGTAACACTTCAATTGTGCTTCTCTTTGTTTTCCATATTGAGTGTTTCAAAAAGGACATCCTAATAAGAGACTATACCTCCTCCAGATACTCCCTGAGCAAGCTGTGACACACACATTTGCAAAGAACAACACATGTACATCTGAAAATTCAAACATGCTCTCTTTGTCCAGATTAGAAAATGAGCTACTAAAAATGTGTCCTGTTAATCTTTTGCAAATCACCACTAATCTTCTTCCCACTGTTTTTGAATACTCTCCTTTGGATTCCTCTGTTGTTAACTATTTGATCAAGGAAATGTTATTCTGTCTGGTCATCACAGCTCCCCCTTTATACTTCAAAGAAATGCCTGCATATTTTTCAGGAAAATTATTTTCCACTATTTCACACAGAGCTTTATTTTTCTATAAAGGGTGGGAGAATAAAATGTTCTGTACCAGCAAAAGCCATAAACTGCAAAGGTTTCCTTGCTGTTTTAGCAAAGAATAAAAATGTTTTTTAAGGAGTTTGTTTTCCACATTTCCCTGAGATAAGAATACACATTATCAAACTGTTGTTTCAAACTTGTATCAATCTTTTTTGCTTTGTAAAAATAATACATGTATAATGCAAAATAGTACAATTACACAAATAATAAAAAAATAATACATGGTCATTTCTGAAAAATTCTAGGACATTAATCTTAAAAGTGCTATTCCTTTTTCTTTAAAGAAATCTGTTATTTTTGTTTATGAGACACTATACCTATGGATTTTTAAGAAACAGAAAACAATCTCTGTGTGATGCTTGAGAGAATGAATTCTTTGTTCATAGCATTCATCGATAGGGAAGCAAATTGCAACAATAGACACCTGTCTAGCAGCCTCCCATTCACAAATCCTGCTCCCCATGGGACACATGGGTACCTGTTGGAAACACAACACAGCAGGGCAAAGGCAACCCAGGAGGTTCCTGGAATGCACTAGGGACAATTTCCTACTCCAAGTGATAGAGCAGCCATTGGGGAGAGGTGCTGGGCCAGGGCTGGGCTGGGCCGGGCTGGGCTGGCTGGATTCAGGAGAGCAGCATTGGGCCTCTTCAGGGATCTGCTGGGTAAAGTGCCAGCCCTGAAGGGAAGCTGCTAATGGCCAGAGATCATCTCAGCTCAGGAGCAATGCCTCCAAGCAAAGAGGGAGACAGGCAGCAATGCCAGGGGGCCTGTGTGGATGAACAAGGAGCTCCTGGACAAACTCAAACACAGAAATGAAGCCACAGAGGGTGGAAGCAAGGACAGGCAGCACCGGAGGAATACAAAGAAATCCTCCAAGCAGCCAGGGATCAGGTGAGGAAAGCTAAAGCTCTGCTAGAATTAAATCTGGCCAGGGATGTCAAGGACAACAAGAAAAGCTTCTGTAGGTACATCAGTGATAAAAGGAAGACTAGGGAATGTGGGGCCTCTCTGGAAGGAAACAGGAGACCTGGTTATCTGGGATGTAGAGGAGGCTGAGGGGCTCAATGACTTTTTTGCCTCTTTCCTCACCAGCAAGCTCTCCGGTCACACCACCCAAGTCACAGAAGGCAAAGGCAGGCACTGGGAGAATGAGAAACTGCCCACAACAGGAGGAGATCGGGTTTGAGAGCATCACAGGAAGCTGAAGGTGCATGAGTGCAGGGACCTGGCAAGACACATCTGTGGGTAGAAAACTGGTGAAGTTGCTAAGGCACTTTCCATCATACTAGGGAAGGCATTGCAGTTCAGTGAGACTCCCACTGCTTGGAAAAGAGAAAACAACCCCCATTTTTAAAAAGAGGAGAAAGGAAGACCTAGGTAAGAACAGGCTGATCAGTCTTACCTTTGTGCCTGGCAAGTTCATAAAGCTGATCCTCCTGACAGCTTTGCTAAAGCACACAAAAAATGAGGAGGTGCTTGGTGAAAGCCAACATGGCTTCACTAAAGGCAAACTGTGCCTGACAAATTTGGTGGCCTATGATGGAGTTACAGAGATGGTGGATGAGGGAAGAGCAGCTGCCATCACCTGCCTGGATTTGTGCAGAGGACTTGACACTGCCCAGCATGTCCTTGCTTCTAAAGTGGAGAGACATGGATATGGCAGATTATCCATTCAGAGGCTGGAGGGTCACACTCAGAGTGTTGTGATCAATGGTTCAGCATCAAAGTGGAGACCAGTAATGAGTGGTGCTCCTCAGGGGAACACCACGTATTGGGACTTGTTTAACGCCTTTGTCTGTGACATGGACAGTGGATTTGAGTGCACTTGCAGCCCAGAAAGCCAAACATGTCTTGGGCTGCATCAAAAAGCAGCAAGGGCAGCAGGGAAGGGGGGATTCTGCCCCTCTCCTCTCATGAGACCCCACCCCACAGTGGAGTACACTGTCCAGCTCCAAATCAGAAGGACATGGACCTGCTGGAACAAGTCCAGAGAGAGCCACAAAGATGATCAGAGGGCTGGAGCACCTCTCCTATGAAGAAAGGCTGCAAGGCTTGGAGTTGTTCATGCTGAGAGGGAAAGGCTCCAGGAAACCCTATGGCACCTTCTAGTTCAGATGAAAGCTGGAGAGGGATTTTTCACAAGGTTATGTAGGGAATGTCTTACTGAAAGAGGTTTAAATTACATATGAGGAAAAAGTTATTTAGTGTGAGGATAGTTGTGGATGCCCCATCCCTGGAAGTGTTCACAGCCAGGTAGATGTGACTTTGAGCAACATGGTCTAGTGGAAGGTGTCCCTGCCCGTGGCTGGGCACTTGGAACTGGCTGCTCTTCAAGGTCCCTTCCAGCACAGGCCTTTCTCTGATTCTGTAAGTTCTGAATTGCTTCTTGGGTTAAACAAAAAAATATACTCTAAGAAGAACTGTCAGTGTATTACAAGTATCAGAATATAAGGTATGCAGTCTGTTCTTAAGAAAGAGAGGCAGCAATCCAGTAATCCAGCAGGCCAGCAATCCTGTATGTGAATATTTCTTATGCTTAACAAACAAGTGCACATGTAAGTGTTTTTCCAGACTGGGGCCATAACTTCTGCTCATTCCCATTGCAGGAGAGTTGCTACAACTCCCTGTCCTGTCCCTCCACACAAGGCTTTGTGCCAAGTGTTGCACATTCATGTCTTTCAAGTTCTGAATATGGGAGGTTAACCAAAATTAAAATTGTTCAAATTAAATCAGAGAGGAGTGACAGAAAATTGTTAGTTGAAGCTGACAGAAAGTGCAGCTGCAATTTGGAAATTAAATGCAAGCCTAAATAGGAGCAATGAGAGGAGACCACAGGTGTGTTGCACATCACCTAGCAATGAAACCCCTCTGTGATATGAAAATGGAGAATTGATTTGGAAAGGGTAAAACTATCTAGTCAGGCATGTACTGAACAGTAGCATAAACTAAGAACTTTTCACCACAAATAATCCTGAAGTTCTTTGTACATTTAACTGATGAAAATTGGACATTTCAGAATTGGAATCACTCCATGACAGAACAGTTTAATACAAGTCCATGCAATAGCATTACATCTTTGGAAAGATAGAAGCTTGGGGTGAAATCCAGCTTCTAGTGAAAACAAGAAGCACTGAAAACATTTCAGCATTGCTTCCCTCTGGGCCCAAATCACTCCTAGGATCTGATGTTACATTTGTAGGTCTGTGGCCACAGCTGTGCAGCAGCCCCTGGATCTGCAGCAGCGTGCTGAGCAGCAGGAGGTGGGGAGCAGACCCAGGACATGGAGACTGCACCATCACCCTCCATCACAGGAGAGCCATCCTGGGTGAGACTGCCCTAAATGAGCTTCTTTTGTCCCTTTGGCAGGTGCACAACTGAGGGCACCGCTGGCTGTGCTGCACTCAAAGCAGCAGCCCTTGGTTTGCTTCTGAGGTTTCTGTTTCCTCTGATTGTCTTCTCCCAGGAAATGCATTAAAGCAAACTGCAGGTGGAGGCTCTGCAGAAGGGACCCCATCAGGCTAAAGAAATGGGAACACTGGATTTCATTATCCCCAAATTTGCCAGCAGTAAGACAAATCTCTCTTCAGGGGCATCTGGGGAGGGACAGGTACTGACTGTCTTTGGAGATTTCATTGCTGTGAGTGGAATGGTTCATTAATCATTCCATGGAGTCTTTTTAGCAAATCAGTGGCATGTAAAGTGGTACTGAAAAGGTCATGCTGTTTAATGTAGGATAAATAAAAGTGATCTTATTTTAGTAAGAGTCAATAATATTCAGTGTTTTTAAGGCAAAGATTGTGCCAAGTGCCAGCATCTTTTGTAAACAGGATTTTTAATTTTTTTCTATAGCCCACAGAGAGTAGAAAGTGACCTTGTTTAAAGAAAAAGTACCAATAATATGTCAAAATATTATTAACATCTTTCTCCAATTTCCCAGGTTTTCCTAATCCAAGTGACTGAGTAAATAAAAACCAAAGTGAAGTAATCAATAAGAGGGAGCTTGATGATAGAAGTCTAAAACAGAGGAAAAATACTCAAAGTGCAGAAGCAGCAATCTAGTTTGGCCATAGGATAAATATATATTTATTAACAGAGCTCCATTATTATATTTATATATTATCATATTATGCACTGAGTTGAAATATGCATAACAGGTAACCAAGAAGGGGTAATTAATTTAAAAATTATCAATTAATTCCTTAGTCTCTTTTGAAAATCCAGCTGTATGAGTGAGTATTTAAAGTGGAATATGCAAGGCACATGTGGTACAAACTTTTTTAAAAAGTATTAAATATATTTCATTTAGAGTGCCCAGCCTAATTATCAGATTGGTCAGGTCAATATGCCAGCTATGAATTGGTTTTGATAATAAGATGCCAAACTGAACACCTCCAGAAAACCAGAACAGATGTTCTCTGGGATAAACAATCTGGGTCATTTCTGTAATTACACATTTGCATGAGAATCAAATTACTTTATAGAATAAAAATTTTTTTGGACTGTATTCTTTGTTAATCATTAAACCAAGTGACCTCTGTGGCTCTGATGTGGCTTTTTGGCCTTCCCTTTCTCCAATACTCGCCTCAGTGACCTCCTTAATCATTCAGTTAACCTGTAAAAGATGAAAAGGGCAAACAAAGCCTATGTGGTTTGTCTGTATGTAACATGAATAATGACAATTATTTTTAAGAAACCAAGAAGAATAATGCTCAAAACAACGGGTTAGAAAGTGCTCATCTAAAAGTTTTATGAGAGCTGTTTTCTCTCAAAACACACCAAAATAAAGTAAATAATGTATGTGGAAAATTAGGCAGTGAAAGAAGCAAAAGAACATTAACGAAAAAATACCCAGGCTGTATTACTTTGAGTATGTTTCCCTTCCACAAGCATGCAAATAACACCACTAACTACAGACTTCCAAGATCTGCCATGCATAGATCAGCTTATGTTTTGTCCACATGGGTAATCCTCACCATTATATGGGTAGGCAGGGTAGCAGTGTGCCTTAAGTTGCCAGCAGCAACTTTCCCAGAAAGTATCTGTGAGAGTCTGAAATGTGATGGGGAGGGGCCAGGGGATGGCGGGAACAGAATGGAAAGGAGACAGGTAAAAACAAAATATACAGTTGTGGGAAATATGAAAAACATCTAAACCTAGTGAGGCTTGATATATACATGAGTTTCCTCTTGTAATGCCAACCTAAGAAAATGTTTCCCACATTTTAAAATTTAGGGCCGTACCGACAGTACCATTATTTAATTGCTAAAAGGGTGTTCTGCTTTCTACCCAAAATGTGTGATGCACTTTCCCCTCATGAGAGGGGCTCAGATATTCATTCTCTTATTGAAATGCTTCCTCCCATGTTTAGTCAATATGACATTAAAAAATACATTCAAATATTGCTGGTGTTTAGTTTAGGATAGTTTTCAAAAAGTCAGTATTCAAAATGTGGCAACAATATGCATTGTTTCATCTGGAAATATTGGGAAATGTGGGTACTGTAAAATTTGGCCATTTCCAGAAAAGTAAATTTTCTGGGATGAATACTTAAATAAAAAAAAATTAAGCAGTTTGTTTTGTAGAAGCTGTAATAACTTGAGAGTTCAAAGAAATAAACTATTTTAAATGCTATATATCATACTAAAGCAAAAATTCAAAATGAACAAAAATGCACAGTGAGTGTTTCATTCTACAGATCTCTTTTTTTTTTTTTTTTCTTTTTCTCACAGTTTGTTCTCTGTGTCACTGGAGTAAGTGAAAAGATCAAAACTAGAAGTGGAGGAGGAGGAAGACTTTTTCTTACTTCCCACTGGGAAAAAGTTAAAAGTTAGCTGCTATTTTAAGTTTTTAGTATATTCTTCTTAGTGATAGAAAAATAATATATTTGAAGATTTAAAATGTTGTTTTTATTTATTCAAAGGGTCCTGCTTTTCACTCCCAATTTCATTTGGGGTGGTGAGGTGGGGAGAATAAGGGAACATAAGGATCTGCCATTATTTCAACATAAAAATGTCAAGCATTATAAAAATATCCTCCTGATTTTTTTAGCAGTGGTATTTCCCTGCAGAAATCTGATTCTGCAATCTTTTCGAAATATTCTTATTTAAGAGGTCAGACCTTTCAGCTTACACTTTAAATAATTTTAGCTTTCACACATACATAACAGTCACTGAATTTCCACACTCATGACTGCATCCCCAGAAGGCTCCAGGGACCTGAGCTGAGATTAAGACTCAAGTTAAACACTGAAGAGCAGCTCTGTGATCCTGCAGCTCCTGCCCAGCCAGGGGTTCCACCTCTGGGCTTTTTCCTGAGCAGCCCCTGGGCGAGGCTCAGTGATGGTGTCACTGTGTCTGCCCTGCAGAGCAGGGCTGAGAGCTGGGGCACCCAGCCAGGCTCAAACCCCTTCAGGCTCATCCAGCACAGGGCTCCTGCCTGCAGGGACATCCATGCCACCCCAAAGCCCTGGGACAGATACACCCAGGGGTCCTGGTCAGATATACCCTTTGGGTTCTGGTCAGATCCAAACCCCTGGAACAGATATTACCAGGAGTTCTGGTCAAATATGTCCTTTGAGTTCTGGTCAAACCCAAAGCCCTGAACTCAGATATTCCCAGGGGTCTGGAGTGATCTGTGGTTGGGTTTTAATCTGGCCTCGAGCAGGGTCTCATCCCCAAGTGAGTGCTGGAACATTTATGCTGGAAAGCCCTTCCTCTTCTGCCTCAGCTTCAAAAGGAAGCAAAAGGCCCAAACCCAAACATCAATTAATAGAAATGGCCCCCATTTACCTAATGAAATCTGAGTGCTCCAGCTGAGCATCCTCAGCAGAGAAAGAAATGAACTCTGCCCCCACTCCTTAAATAAGATTTTTAATAATATAAAAGATTTTTAATAATATAATATAAAAAAATATAATGTATGTCTCTGTTAGACATACATTAAAAAGCATTAAGAACTGCCTGCACCACAAACACAAATCAGTGTGAAGTATTTTATGAGCTCAGTCAATTTTAGATCAGTGTAAAAATCAAGCTTTATTCTTAGTGAATGGAGTTGCATAAATAACCAAAGTAATTCTTCAGGGAGAAGTCTGAAGATGCAAGCAAAAGAAGCCTTAGAAAAGCCACACAAAAACAGAATGTGTCTTTTTAACATCACCTGTATTTACAGTGTTTAGAATATAGAAATAAATATAGCTGTGGTGCACCAGGCAGGAAGGTACTTTGAAGAAGTCTTCTGCATGAGAACTTTCAAAGATTAGTAAACAGATATTAGAGGGGATGTTTCTGTTTTAACTCCTATCCTGAAAGAAGTTAAATCATTCCAACAAATATGCTCAACCCCTTTCCACAAATTTGATATAAATATCACACCCCTCCTGAGACTTATGAGGACATTGAAGAACTTTCTCCTTGCCTCCGTAGTGCTAAAACCTTTACTTTCCAAGATATGCTGGAAATTGATTTCTTCCACAGATTAAGTTTCCATGCACTTCATTCAGTATAGGGAGTTAGCAACCTGCTTCAACAGCAGGACCCAAACTGTGCCCACGCAGACCTGCAGCGCAGCATTGCTGTGGCCAGTGTCTGGCATGAGTTCTGTGCCAGTTTTGCCAAGCCCCAGCACTGAAGCCTGTCCAGCTTGCTCTGACCTTCACTTCCAGCTTCACTTCAACTTGCTTCAGCTGCAGCTGCAGTTTTCCTTCGGACCAGGTGCCTTTGGCTATTTTGGTTTGTTTAGCTTGTTGCTGTATGGTACTGCTGCGGTTTTGTGACTGCACAGGAGTGATCCAGAAGGAGAAATTCCACCTTGGTGAGGTGGCAGTGGCTCTGGGATGGGCAGATCCCATGTGTGGTGTAGGGGAGTACCAGCACTGGGTGCCAGGTGATGGGACACAGGTTTGGCTCTGGAGACCCCAGAGCTATAAACAACTCAGTAGTGTCAGACAAAGAAATGCAGACCTGAGGCTGGACAAAACTGACTCTGGGGCAGCAAACAGAAAAAAGAAACAGTATCTAGCATATGTATAAGGCTTTGCTCTGCCCTTAGCAAATTTGGATCTGATGTAGAATTCAGACCATTTTGAAAGAGTAAAGGTACAAAAGCATGTTAGCTGACATGCAAAAATGCACCCAAATAGATCCTAAAGTGAGAAAAAAGAAACTATAAAAACAAACATCAAAATCCTCCTGGTGAAGAACTGCAGATGCCAAAAACAATCCATAATCCTGCCAACTGCAATACCTGAGCAAAAGCAGCCACCCATAGGCCTGAAAGGGCGGGGCAAGAAGGAGCATTTCACCAGGAGAAGGGGTAGAAACTAAGGAGTCACAGTTTTAGCTGTATTATTATTGCTACTACAGTTGAAACCTTTCTGCATAGACATTGTCTTTTTGCTTTCTGTAAAAGTTGTTTGTGGAGTAGTAATGACTTTTGGATTAGACTTCTAAGGTTTCAATTATACTAACAATAAATTTATTTCTTTATACGTAAGTTGTTTCTGATTTGTCCATAAAACGAGATATTGAGCATAATAAGTAGCTTCACTAGATCTAAATCATAAAAATATTACTTGTTAACAATATTGAAACAGAATCTCTTCCTCAGGGGTTTAATATGACAGACTAAATACTCTCAAAACTTAACACAGCACCAACTGAAGGTTCATTGGCATCTGCTGAAATGAAAGGATATAAGAGGTGGCATAAGCTGTTTTTTTTTTTTTTTCAGTTGCATGGGGAAAGCAGAGTCCTCCTTTTAGGCTCTGTTTCTGGGGCATGTGGCTTCCTTGAAAACCTGAGGTCTGGCACCTTAGTAACACTTCTTGTGAGGGTAAAATCCTGCTCCATCTGAAGTCAGTGGGAATTTGGCCACTCACTCATTCGTACTTGAGGTTTCACCCAAAGGGAATTTCACCTAAAAGCAAACTCTTCACCCAAAGAAGTGCAGGAGGAAGGAGATCAGAAGAGATCCCAGCCAGTCTTGAGTCCACTGTTAGGACATCACTACCTTGCCTTGTGCACAGCTGGAAGTGAAAGCATGGACACATCCCATGGAAGCATTATGGTAGCACACAGTAATCTGAAGATGATGTCTGTGGGATTATCCAGATGTGGTTCAGAGACATGTGAGTGCATTAGATCAGCTGATGCTAGTTATAAATATAAAAGATAAAAGCCAACCAAACAAAAGTTATTCCAAAAAACCAAAATCCCCAACCAACAAAAACAAGCAATGATGACAACAAAAAACAAACAAAAAACCACAAAAAACCCACCCACACACACAAAAAAACAACCCACAAAAATCCCCAAAAACAAAAACACCAAGAGGCACATCATGACATGCACCTGTTCTTAAGAAAATGCAACCTTATTAGTTGTGACTAACTGGAATGCCTAGAAGAGATTTACCACAACAGAAAATAATCAGTTCAGTATGGATATATACCTATACATCTTATTAATATCCTTTAGGTTTTGTAACTTTTAATTAAACATCAGGTTAAAATGTGTATATTTGAGTGTATATATATATATGAGGACACTTTGTATTTTTGACCATAAACATAATATTTTAGTTTCCATATGAAATATATCAGGAAGGTTGCTGGCCTATTTCAGTCAAGTTGCATCATGTAAAGATGTAAGTCTGTAAACCAAGATTGAAGGGAGTATGGATGACTTTTTCAAACTGGATACACTTCATATACCCAAGGAAAGTTGTCCTGCTGTCCTTGAGATAAGCAATTTTAGATGACTGGTTTTAGATGGCTTCATGCAGTGCTCTTCTGACTTCTCCTCAAGAACTCACATGCCCAACATTGCTTTTGTTGCTTTGTCACATTAGCCTCTAGGTTTGTGCACACAGAGTATGGGCTTCATTTACTCCTTCATTTAGCTTAGATTTTCTGAGAAATTAAATGTCTGGGTCTGAATTATTTACTATTGGATCATTTTATAGTCTGTTGAGAGACACAGTTATTTCCAGAGGGCAATTCCTCTTCCTCTAAAATCTTTAGGACAAATAATCCTCTGGAAATGCCTGCTTCTCTTAATTGGGCTTTGAAGGTGACCAGCTCAGACTGAGATGTCTAAAGTTTGCTTACTTAAGGTTAAGCAAGATGTATCCCTCCCAGAGACTGTAGTGGAAACACAATGTTTATCAGTTCTTGCCTGTGCCTGATTGGAGGGCCATAAAATAATATCATGTGCTATGTGTGACTCAAGATTGATGATTGCTGTCAATTGAAGCATTTTGTATTTTGTATCTATTAAGTTTTAAGTTTAAATTTTAGACTGAAGTCTAAATTATAATTATATATTTATATATATATAAAATATATTATATATTATATATTATATATATATTTTATATATATAAATATATATTTATATTTATATATTATATATAATTATATATTATAATTTTTAAATTATAGACTGAAGTCAGATAATGACCTCAGAAATTAAAACTTTTTTTTTTTTTTCACAGAGGATTCATGGTCTGAATGATTTTTCATTACAAACTTCCAATTTTCTATGAAATTTTACATTTTTAGAACATTTTTCTGTGATAATTATAGATAATAAGACAATAGACTCTAAACAAGCTATATGTTATGTTAGAACCATTTTGCACATAATATAGAAAACACTCGAGCATCTGAGCCAGTCAGTGGAAAACAGATCCCTATGATCAATTAGAATTTTAAAACATTATTTTAATTACTTTTTTACTTGCCTTTTTGTTTTTAAATGAACATATGAATGCTTTCATACTTTTACCCCTCCCATTAACTGTATTAAAGTAAGCATAGAAGAGACTCAAACCTTCACAAACAGTTGTTCTAATAACATTTTATTAGCAGAACATTAATTTTGACAAATTTACTATGAGACTATGAAGTCTCTTGCATCAGACACAGGATGATATCCATCACTAAGGTAAATGCCATAAAATCATCTTTAAATGCAATACTAAGCTTAATATAGAGGGAGAACATAATCTCTGATTGGGAAGCTCATTTTATGAAGTAATTCAGCAAAGGGGAGCTGAGCTCTGGCGTAACCTTGAGACTGCTACTTCCCTGCCAGATGGAAAATCTCAGGTATGAAACCTTTGTTCCTGAGGGGAAGGATGCTGCCCCTTTGACAGCCTACCCACTGCACACCAAGTGCATCAGCCTTGCAGGAGGTTATGGCTGGTGCAGGAAATGGAGGAAAAATGCCTGGGTTGAGTTTGTGCACAAGGGGCAGGCAGCAGACTGACAGGGACAGCTCCCCAGGTGGAGCAGGTGATCCCAGCAGGCACATGCACACAGAAACATCACAGAATCATGGAATGCTTGGGTTGGAAGGGACCTTGAGGATCATCACTAGACCAGGCTGCTCTCACACATACACACAGAAACACAGACCAACACACAGATCACATTTTAATGCTGCATTTGCCTTTCCCAGAAGGGCATTTTGTTTCTTTCCTTGCTGTTGCTGCCCTTCAAAATCAATGTAATCAGTGTGACAAATGGCAGACACTGCAAATCCAAGTGCCATGAGCACCTTGGGGCCACACAGCTCCTCTTCACATCCAGTCATGACCACAGAATGACTTGACAGTAGCAGGGAGCCAAGGGTTTCAAAAGGTAAAATAGCTGGTACCAAATCCAAAGTTTATATCTAGAAGTGTACACAGTGAGTTTCATTAGCTCAAAGCATCTCTGGTCTGGTCCCTGGACTGTAAATTCACCTGAAGCTGGAGAGCATTTGTTGTGCCACTGGAGTCTTCTGGTGTATCTGATACAAAAGGATACTTTTTTTTTTTTTTTTTCAAAGACCCAACTTCCACTCGAGGCAAAGCACAGTAAATTGGGACAATTGATAAATTCACTTCAGCTGTGACAGAAACACAACTGTAATGTACCTTCAATCAGAAGAAATGAAAGCAGAAGTTGGTTTCTAATTTTAAAAAGAAGAGAGAGAAGAGGTATAGAGAGCATGGCATTTGGCATATAGGAGCATGTTTAATGCATTCCTGATGTTAGATTTAGTCCAAAGAAAATATAAATGTGTATGGTGTGTCGGACCTACCCTCACCAGCACCTCACACTGCCTGCTGATAGATGATGTATGAGGCAGAGGCAGCCAAATCTGTCCCTCAGTGCTGTCCTGGAGGGTGCCCTGGTGCCAAGTATCCTTAGAAGTATGCACACTTCTTGTTTGGGGAAAATCTAGAAGATTCATGCCAAATTGGACAGGAACTGGACTGATGTGGACTATTAGAGAACCTGGAAATGAAATGGGGAATTGTTATCTGAGAGGACAGATGTACCTGATGGAGCCACTATGCTCTGGGGAAAAAAAAAAAGCTTCTTATTCATCAACAAATAAAACCACATTACTGTTGGAGAGCTAGTCCTAGTATGTCCTTTTTATTTTTTTTTTTTTTTTTACTTTTAAGGTAGAAGTACTTAATCTTGTGTATTTATTAAGCAACTATTACAGCAATTTTAGTGCAATTGCAGTTAGCTATATTAGTTCACAAACAAGGAATGGCATTTGTAAAAACCATAGTTTAAGCTTCCTGAACTAACAAAAATCATAGACCAAGCCTATTATGAAGGCATGCAGGAAAGTTAATCAAATAAAGGTGGAATGTAAGTTTGCCGAACCTGCAGGTTGATAGACGCCATATGGGTGCTCTCACAGAGGAATAAAACTGCTTTCATTTTCTGTAGCTGAATTCTGTTTAAATTGCTGCAAACTCCAGCCTCTTTATTCTGAGTGAAAACACATGTCCCAGGAGTTTAACGTGCTTGAACTTATGCCTGTTAACTTTACCACTTGATTATCCATAACTTTCCCAAGTCTCCCCACCCAAAGTTGCTGTTAAACAAGTTATTGTTCCTACTTCCATATGAAGTGTTTAAGCAGGCATAGCAACATGCTCCACACCAGCTGCACTTCAGCCATGTGGGGCCCTTCCAATGGGCACTTTTACCGACGTTTGCAAGTGTTTTAAGAAGTTAAACTCCCAAAGGGAGACAGAAAGTGAACAAATAGAAAATCCTCAAAGAAATCTGGCCCCTTTCTATGCTCTTTTTCTGAATTTGTCCCAGGGGCACTGGACCCACCTTCTTTCTCTTATATGAAAAAAATGCAAAAAAGGCAATGCAGATGCAAGAAGACTGTGGCCGACTAAAGTTGCTGTCAAGCCTCAGTAAGAATGCTGCTTTCCAGTCCTCACCTCTACCAAATTCCTCAGGAAGACAGGCTACAAACTCTTCTTTTACACCTCACCTGCAAAATGTCCTTCGCCATTCAGAGGAGAAGGACTTCTCAATATACTTAATATACTCAATATACTTGATTTAACTTTAATGTTTAGCATTGCATCATAATATTTACCATTTAAAAATATAGGACGTAGTAAAAAGAAAAAAACAAAAAAAGAAAACCAGAACAGCAATAAACACAAGCTGACTCATGGCTGAGGTACCAGACTTTTGCCCAAACTGCCTGGCATGTGTTTGGTGTACAGGATGACAATAAACTTCTCATAACAACTATTTCATTTGTATGCTCCTAAATAGGGCAAGAATATTCAGAAGATGTGCATCACCACTAAATAATTCACTCATTGCAGGTCTTGTTCTATGGAGCATGAAAGCAATACTGCCTTGATCTGTTTTGGTGTGGAGTGACATCAGATGTGGCTCCCCACCTGTGGCAGGAGTGCCCCTGGCATCACACAAACCACTTCCAAGGCCACAGCCAAGCCACCTCCCTCTTCCTATATGGATGCTAATTGGAATTGCCCAGGAACAGCTTGTTCACAGGCCATTATAGCAGCTGTTTATGCAGGTATCCATCCTGTGGCTCAGCTCAGGCCATCCCTGCCTGCCTGCCTGCCCTGCCTGGCCCCAGGCACCAGCACTGCTCACCTAGGCTGGAGAGATGAAGGCAGAAGGAAGGGTGGGCTGTGCAGCTGATACCCCAGTGTGAGAGTATGTGGTTGGAGAAGATGTGAACAGCAGGGGTAGAGACAATATTCAGTGTCACCACCAGTGATGCCAGTCTCTTTTGGATGCGAGCAGCCCGGTTGTACAGCAGTGATTTCAGTGTGTCTGTGAGTGACAAGCTTAGAAAATAATTTAAAAGTGAATGATACAATCTATACCTCTCTATGGCTCTGGTTAATAGACAACTCCTTATTTTTATAGTTTGCCAAGGAAGTTTTACATTTTCTGTGTTATCTAGAGAAGAAAAAAATGCAAACCTACATCCTTTGGATGAAAAAGTCTAAGCTCCATGGATACTGTTGCTATATACATCTTCATAACTCTGTAACTGGACTCTAGGTTCCCTATGAAAATAGATCTTGGATGAGAAAATTTGATTTTTTTGGAAGCTCTAGAACTATATTGAGAAAAATGCAGAATATTAAAATTACATCAAGAATTATAGAATACAAGAATTATGTCAGTGAAATCCCAGAGTGATTTACCTTTTGCTAAATGATACCCTAAATTTTAATACTAAACTTTGCATATCTTAGTAAGTTAGGATTATTTAATATGAACATATAAAACGTCTTAAACTATGCCAAGATTTTGTGGGTGACCTCAAATTCAACTTCTAAGGAGAAGCAAATATACAGGGAACTTATGCAAGAATGCATGCACACACTTTTGGAACACTCTATAACCAAGAGCCTCTGAGAAAAGGCAAATATGTAAAAAAGAGGAGGCAGCTGAGACAAAGCAACAAGAGTTAAAAATATTTAGCAAGATTCTAAATATTTTTTAAAAGGAGTTCAGAATTGTTGCCTATTTTGCTTTAGTATTTTTAGATTTCTTTACACTTCTGATGATTTGGAGAACTTAAAAACCTTAAGAGTATTTGAAAACATACTTACCAACTACTTAATGTATACTTGCATACTGTAACTGATATATTGGGCATGCCAGGGGCAGCAGCCTCTCCCTCTCCTCTCTGTCCACCACTGTGTCAGGGCATCCTGCTGTGGACACCAGCATTTTGTTGAGTTTCTCACTATACCAAACCTTGTGAGCTAAATATCTCAGGAGTGATGTGAGACAGTCTTTTGGGAACATCTCTGGGAGTTATGGGCTTTATTTTGGAAATGCCCAAAAGGGAAAAACAGCCTTGAGGCTATGAGGCTGGCAGCATGACTCTTGGACTGCCAGCTGTGCAAGCCCCATAGGTTGCCCAGCCTTTGTGTGCCAGATTTTCCACCTCCACAAGAAGAGGAATACAAATATTTCAGATGAATATTACACATTTGCTTGTTTTAATACTCATACTGCTTGAGATCCCTGAGTGAGAGATGCCATACAAATATGAAAGCAGTGACAATGGTTTTGTCAAGCACCACAAATACAGTGGAAAAGCTTTTAAAAGTTCAATCACAAGTATGTGAGTGTGGGCAGAAAAACAAAATCTCAGCTTGCTCAAGACATCCATGCACTTCTTGAGAGTTGATGTAAATAAATGGAATGGCCCATATGAATATAAGGAAGCAATATAGACTGGAAACAGTTAAATCAGTCTGCCTATTCTATTCTGTGACAGAACCATAAATTATATGCATTCAAATGTCACATCAAAAGATTAGGTGCATAAATTTGGATATGTAGTTGTGAAAAAATGCTTCAGGAATACAGGAATATTAATTTACTGGTCAATCCTTCCCCAACATAGCATGTTAAAAGATTAACTTTTCTTTAGTACCAAATTCCTATTGAAATATGATTGAAAAATGACAATTAGTGCTATTTTTAACTCTTGTGTACTATAATTTTTTGAGTTCAAAAGTACACAATCCTGTTTTATACTCTGACATAGTTTTTTCTGATGCTTTGAGCTCCTCTAGGTAGTCACTTGACTACAAATTATAATACACTTGAGTTTTTGAGTGAGGGTAGGTTGAGATATTTTTAAGCTTTATTCAAACTGCGAGCAGTGCAAATGCTGGATTAATATCAGTGGAAAACTAACTTTCCAAAAACTCCAGTGTTTTCTCACCATAAGTGTTCTCTTTCTTTTCTTTTTTCTGAAAACAAAAGAATAGAATAATATGCAGTCTTGTGGTCATATGACTGTATTTCCACAGGTTTTGATATGTAATTTCTGTTGCAGTTGTTACTTTAGAAAGAGCTAATGTGATTGACAGAACAGAACAATTTATCCAAGAACCATATATCTTTTTGTGGGCAGAAATGCCATGATGAAAAAATAACAAAATTGAAATGTGATACAACTTTCGAAAACACGAGAAGACCCCATTGCTCTTCTCTTTGATAAGATTGTCACAAAGGTGAGGCTAAAACAAACCTCCAGATACTCAATATTAATTGGCAGTGATGAACAACAAGGCTCCTGCTCTCTCCTCATGTGCCAGGGTGTTCAGGGGAAAGCAGCACTTTTGGAGTCGATACACTGAATTCTCTTCCATACACTTAATACTCACTTGCTTGGTGCTTTGAAGTTAATGGAGTTATTCTGGAGTTAATTGGGTTTAACTCAGAGGAAAATTGGACCCACTAGAATGAGCACTAATACAAAGGGCTTTGGAAGCCAGCCTGCATTGCTGGTCAGAGATTAACAGCGCAGCAGAAAAAGACCTCTTAGAAAACAAGAAAGACAGGAAGCTGAAGCAGAGGAAATTTGCCCACTCTTTTGAATTGGCAGCTGTATCACATACTGGAGAGGGGAGGCACTCAGCACCACTCTCCACCAGCTCCAATCAATTTTCTCCTTGGTTCTTCACCACAAAAGTGATGTGTATGATACAGGATGAACAAAAGAGAGCTGTCAAAGTGGTTAGCACAGGTCTTGGATAATGGAATAATGGTTACAGGGGTCAGAATTAGTTAATCATATTTAATACCTTGAAATTATACATGCAACTGTGCTGGAAAAAATAGATCCAGAAAATACATTTTATCACATGTTGTTTGAAAATCTGTCCCCAAGTTAAAAGACAACATCAGTTCTAGCTTCTCACAGTAACATTGGATCAGTTGGTCAAAATAGTTTTTATGATCTCAAAACAAGAGTGGTGCTACCAGCTATACCCTACCTTTCTTCCATGGTTACTATGTGAATTTGCATAGTAATTGCATTTACAGTATAGTATGCAAGACCACATGAAGTGCCCCAAATAAAATTAATTCCTAAGACTTTTATATCCTTCAAATAAATGCATATTAACCAGTAAGGCTATCTTTTCCATACTGACGTATGTTCTTCTTCAGTAAATGATTACTGTGTAACCCATTGACTTTCTCCATGACTATTGGCAGCTATAAGAAAGATTTCTTGTACTAACAATAAGACAGGTGCCATGGAAATTTGGATACAGTCATGTTGCTTTACATATTTGTGGAGAATTTAATCCCTAATTACTGGAGATGGTGATGGCAATTTTCTGTAGAGTGCAGGAGAAAGTGTCAGGTGTAAAACCTGCTCAATGTTTTCCCCTGTTGGGCTGGTACTTTCTGTCTCCTGGACTGAAAGGAAAAAAATGGGCAGTTGGTAATTTTTCAAATACACCACATGAATTCCTGTTAGATTCATCGCTAGCATTGCCAGCAGGGAGCACCTTTCCTTTTAGTATGAACTATGAACAAAGGACAAACTTTTGGTTGTGCATGTTCTTGCTTGGCAAATAACAATGCTGGCTGCCAAAAGTCTCACATGAAAACAAAGACATCATGGTAATTTAGGTCATAATGTCCATTTGAGTCATCCCAAAACTATCTCTGAAGGCTGGAGAAAAAGTTGCACTTCCTTCTCTATAGACCTTGCCTGTGAAATTACACAAGCAGCTTTTCTCTTCTGTTTGACCTGAGTGTAACTGCTACCCTGCTGCAGCTGCAGGCTGGGTCCAAGTACCTGCAGATATAAACCAAGTGGGTTTCGTGGGAAAACAAGGACTGCAAAGGCTTTTGTCCCTCCCTGCATCACCAGCTGGCTCAGCACATCACCCATGCCAAATGACCAGATCTGATCAGGTGTCCCTGGAGGTAGACTGAACATGGTCCCAAAATACTGACTTCACATAAGGGCTTTGGGGAGGGTTTTTAGCTGTGGAATCACCATGGGCTTTTCTATTTCTATTGGTTTTCCATTAGTCAAACTGATAGAACAATACTTCTCATCTGGTAATGGTAGGAGACCCACTCCACAACTGCCATATGCTGACTTGGTTCTGAGCATTGCTGACTTCCAGAGTGGACAGATGTAGTCCACTCAGCTGAGAAATAACCTCAGCTCCGGAGAGGAAAATGTAAAATTCAGGCTGGTTCAAGAGATAGCAGCTGACCTGCAATGAGAATGAAAGTGGGCAAATAAATCATTGTAGTGTCTGCAGACTCTGACCTGACCTTCATCAGTCCCAACAGACTCATTCCAGATTATTTACAAGATGACTTATTTCTAAAAAGCCATATGGCCACATTTGCACAGTAGGAATTCACATCAGCACAATGCATTTTGCAAACTCGGATACAAACCCTGTGCACAGATGCAGGGCAGGCCTTAAATTGGATGCAGTTCCATTTTGGGTATGAAACCATGTATGCTGCAGCAGTGCAAATGTTAATATTCACTTCTGCTGCTGAAAGGCTACTTGAACAAATCTGGATATGCTGGTGCAGTGTTCTTCGTGTTGTTCAACATCACGAGAGAAGAGTTTTCTCTGGGATTCACTCCTTTGAGAGATCAGAAGTTTCAGTTATCAATGCTCTCTGGCTAAAATGCAGGAGTCCTCTCTGTCATTGCTTTCTCACTGTAATAACTTTAATAACAGTAATTGAACTAGATGAATTTTATGCCTTTTCCTCCTTCCCATGCTGAGCAAGAAGAGAACCAAAAATCTATATTAATTAAGTTATATGGTAGACTCATTTAATTCTCTAAAATGCTCAGAATACTATGGAGAGGAGCACAGTGGAAATGCCTTGGAAGATGAGATTAGACAGATGTGATACCTGGGTGTCACTGGCATTAATAGAGTTTTTTTTAATTGGGGTGGTTAAAGGAATCTGAAATGAGACCACGGTGTGCATTTTCTCTGAGCATTTATTCAAACTGCAGTTGAGAGCTCTGCCAAAGTTTTCAGTCTGTGGCTCCTATGTCCTGACTTCCCACAGCTCATGCTTTGACAATTACAGAAACAAATCTGTTTGGATCTCAGGAATGGGGCAGCACCATGATTACCATCAGACTGTCTGGGTAGAAGGATGGCAAACTTTCTGTTGGGATTTTGTGGCTCTGAAGATAGAGCTAAGAAATTAGAGTAAATGTTTTCATCTGTAGTGTACTAGTGACTATTTGGCCTCATTTTACTGCTTTTTCAAGCACAGGTAAGGAGGGGCTGATTGTGGGAAAGTAAGATGTTGTGACACTTCCAACTGATTCTAAAATGTTTTGAGACAGAGTTTAGATTACCTTCTCAGGTCACCTCCAGAGCACCCCAGGGTTCTCCTTTGGGATTTATGACAGCTCCAGGACATCCTCGATCTTTGCTTGCCAAAGTACAGGGATTGTGAGACCAGATGGAGACAGTCCAGCCCCCTTTCCAGCCCAGGCTTCTCCTACTGCATGCTGCTTTCAAGACACAGTAGAGCAGAGCATGAACAGAGACAAGGAAAGCAATGCCAGAGCCTGTGGTATGAATGCAGATTCCATCCTTAATTCCCTAGGAGAAAAATCTATCTAGATCCTGGCAGACTTCCAGGCATAAGAATGCCAAACTGCTCAAAAGTTGCCCAGCACAGCTAACACCTCCCAGACAAGTCCCAGGCTCTGTTGGGGTGTTAACATGTCCAGGAACCATTCACAATATACTGGCTATGTGCAGCCACTTGGTTTTGCAGGTAAGGGCTATTTAATGCTATGGGCATAAGCCACTCTGTAGTAGCTGAGACTGGTGCTAGAGAATGAGTCAGGGACTATTAATCCAGCTGAGCTCGATTCATTAGCTCTAGTACAACAAGGAACAAGAAAAATAACAACAAAAAGCTTTTGTTGAGCACTTGGGCATGTTTTGGGAGGAGCTTGCTCTCTTCCCTGATTAATTAGTGTTAACTACTTATCCTTGGCTGAATTCCTACTGAGTCACTTTAGGTATTTCAAATACACCCTGTGCCATCTACCTGCCTTTTAAAAATAGTTTCTTTTCTAAAGTCTGTCCATGTGTTGAACTTCTTAGCATTGATGAGATTCACATTTTCTCATTATTCCTCCCAGCTTTAATACTCTGCCATATCTTCTGATTTCACCCTTTCTCACTCTTTCTAACCCTCCCTCCCCTTAATTCTACCTGTACCTACAGATAGATCCATACTTATATATACTTTCATTTCCTCTTATGCTTCTTGAATTTCTTGTAATATTTTCTTCCAGTTATTGCATTGCTTCCTGTAGTCTATTCCCTGTCACTCTTTTCATAATTCCATCTCTTCATCTTGACCCCTCATTCCTTTCTATACTGATATTTTTCCTTCATTATTACAGTTCTTTAATACTAGAAAAGGTTGCAGAAATATTCCTATCCTTCTATTTTGCAATAAAAATAGTCCTTTTCCTTATCATTGTTTCTTATGCTCTAACCAGTTCTGGCTGTAAACAGCAATACAAGAAAACAAATAAGAAGGTGATGGTAAAGAAAAGTCCAAACCATAGTAATGATGTGATATATGAACACTGTGGGGTATTTCAGTCTAACACGCACACTGGTAAAAACTGATCTGCAGCCATTCTCGTGATTTGGCCATTAGACTTCCAAAATTCCTTTTGTTTTCAATGTGACACCATATGGATGAACCTTTAGGTCTACGTACAGTCCAAACAGACCTCCAGGAAGGAGAATTTGGAGTGTGGGAAGGACAACTCATACTAGAGGACCTTAGGTCATAAATTTCTCTATCTGTAAACACGAAGCTGCATGCATTAAATCTCAAATAACTTCTAATCAAAGCCTTATCAGGGCACATCAGGGCATATTTAATTGTAACATCAATCAGCTGCACACTAGGAATATTTGAAAATATGTGGGTTTTTTCCTTTGCCTTAAAATGCATTTGAAAGCAATAAATACTTCTTAAAATTCAGGACTATTTCCATATAAATAGTTTTTAGAGAAAGTTGTTAGGTATGAGAAATAAAGCAGACCTGTCAAGTTTCCCTGGTCAGTAGGAGCCAAATTATTGCTGTCCAGTTCATCCACAAAAGCTGGATATGAAGTCTTCTGGCACTGGAAGATTTATATTCTCTTTAATTTTTTCAGAATAAATACTGTCCAAGCAGGATGAAGACTGCACAGCATGAACAAACAACATGCTATATTTAAGAGGTCATGTCTGACTTTGAACATATGGTAACGATTCTTGAAGTCAGAAATAAAATGTAATACTTGTAACATGGCATGTAATACTTTCTGTACTCCACCAAATTACCAGGGAGACAGATTGTGCTTTTCTAAGTATACTGACAAATGTCCCTCCTCATTATGATTTTACCCTTTTTGTATTAGCATATCATTATTCCTTTTCTTCTGTACTTCAGTGTGCAATTTAGATGACTGCATTCTTTGGCAACATTAAATATTTTCAGGATGGCTTAGAAAATTATCAGATATTTATTATTCTTCAGACAATATGAATTCATCAGAAGAAATATATACCTCAAGGGGAGCCACCCATTGCATTTAGCCAAACCAGCCAACCATTCCAAAGGCAATAAAATAGCATTTATCACCCGGAATAAACTGTGACATTTCCTTCTAATGGGATTTCCAAGCTGAATCTTGTTGGCAGCCATTTCATATTTGAGATGCTAATAATGTGGGGACCTGAGTAGGAACCTGATGTTAATAATTAGTTGCTGTTTTCTTTTATAATCTTTTTCTATATGATTTTAGCACAGAAGCACACTTCCCTTGGTTTCTTATTGTTTGGGGCAGGGCATTTTGTGGCAGCAGTAGAGGTGGAGCCTTAGCCAAGCTGATGAACAAACAGGGCTCATGCCTGGAAAACAAAAAATGAGAAGGCCCACAGAGCACAACCTGCGTGTATTCATTTTCACAAAGGAACAGAAAACTGTTCTTTTGAGATGGCAGCTCCCCACACAGCTCCAACTCAGTGGCCAATGCTCCTGAAAAACCCTCTGCATCTGCAGGGACATATCTGCTGCTCCTTTGCCACTGGCCTGCACTTTCCTTACAGCAGCATCACTCTTTCCCATCTTTCCCTTTGTTGTGAAGCAGCAGCAGCTGGGAGAAACCATGAGATGCAGAAAAACAAGAGCCTTCCACATTTTCAGGGATGCCTCTCCTTCTCAGTGACAAAAGGAACCAGCAACTTGACTCCATATGGAAGGAAATGAGAAATGGATACAGCTTGGGCCAGAGAAAATATGATCAGAGGAAAGATAATTCCCAGCACCACAGAAAAGTTTGGGAGAATTTCTTTGGCAGGCATCACTACAGGAGAACACGTCAGATGATTGGGGTGGTCCCTCTTGGTAGTCAAAACCTATTAAACCTTTGCATGTCCCCCAAACCTGGGAAAGGAGGAGGTCTCAGCAGGCAATTAATTGAGTCCACTGCTTGAGAGAGGAAGTGGGACTCAAATTGTGTGGTTTCTTTTTTTATTTTAAATGAAGAAACCTAATTAAAATGATAGGAATTTCCTGGGGAAATTCTCAGCCTTTTCATTTTTTAAGAGCCTTTGTATTACAAAAGGTGTTTGAAGTCCTTGAATTTTTACCCTTTAGCCACCTTTAATCTAATTTCTAATCTCTTAATAGCCTTAATTGAGTTCTGAATGCTTTAAATTATTAAACATCTTTGGGGGATTATGATTTCTATTTCTGATTGTACAAAATACTATCAATTGCCCAACAACATCCCCCCGCCATTTATGTCAAATTAAACTACCAGGGATGTAAGACATACACGTTAAGGCCAGGATGTTTGCATTTGAAGCATTTTAAAAGACTTGTGCTTTCAAGCAGGTTGAAAAAGATGAGTGGTAAGAAATGAGTGAACAGCAAGATGCCAATGTAAGCCCTAAGTCATTGGAGGCTCGCTGTCTTTTTGTCCCCTTTGCCGCATTGGTAGAGGCTGCCCATGGCCATGGAGCAAGCAGTGGCCAGTGGCCAGGGGCAGTGGGCCATGCAGACCCCCGAGGCACAGGCAAGAGAGCCACCTGCTTTTCTCAGCTGGGATGGGCCTCCTTCCCATCCCCGTGCCTTCCCACCTCTCCATGCTCCACTGCCAGAGAACTGCTCTGATTCAGAGCCCAGCCTAAATCAGCTTGGGTCTTCAATTGCATCTAAGCCCCTTTGCTCCTCTAGACTTTCTTGTCTGCCCCATGTCTACCCTTCTCAGAGGCTTACTGCCTTACTGTGTCTCTGGAATCATGAACTTTCCTCTTTCTCCTTTGCTTGCCCATGGCCCCTGGAATCAAGGCTATTTGTAATTTCCCTCCCCCTAAGTCTTCCCGTTCCCCTTGGAAGATGCCACCCCTGGCAGGGGCAGCAATCCTCATCCTGCTGAGACACCAGTTCAGGCACCACTCTGAAAGCAAAAAGGCTCTGGGGAACAGAGGACAGACAGCAGCTCTCCTGTTAAGGAGAAGAGAAAATTGCTTTACACCTTGCTGCAAGCTGTGGAATAAAATACTCTCTAGAATGCAGATATGGCATCCAAAGCAGATATCTGCAGCATGAGCTAGTACCAGTGGAAAAGCTCGATTCTTATAAAAGAAAGCCTCATTTGTAAAAATCAGGAATTCATTTGCTATCAAAAGACAAACAAACTTTATTAATGTGAAGAAAGTATTAGCTTTTTTTTCCACTTTGCTTGCTTTTGCCTTCTTTTTATTTTACTCCAACTGTTTTTATTAGATCTCAGCTTTAGTTACTGTTAATTTGCCTCCACTTGTTTTCATCTCCCACCTAAGAAACAGCTTTAATATCCAGCACCAGAAACAAAATCTTTTGAAAGCTAAATTAGTTTCCCTAACTTCAGGGCAAGATTTCAAATTGTCATTTCTGAACATCTCGCATGCTTTCATATACACTATAGCAAAAAGTCCACGAAGTTTCTGAGGAACCCACAGTTGTGCTTGTAACTCATCACTGATACCCACTGTAGAGTCTGGCTTTAGATACATAAAACAAATGACTATTCAGTGTACTATTGTTAGAACCCAGATCTAGCTGCCACCATTATTCAGGATGAGCAGTGCTCTACTTCAGTTGTCCTATTGATCAAATGTGCACAAAAAGTACATTATTAGACAGACTTGAACTATTTACTGGCATTATTTTCAATCTGTATTGTTGTAGCAGCTATGATTGCCAGCTGAGCTCCAGGGAGGTTGTTTTTTGATTATGTTCCATGACAAAAAAGCAGTATCTTCTGTGAGCTTGCAGTCTGAGGTGCTGATTGAGGAGGTGGGTGTGCTCAAACTTATCTGCTGAAGCTGTCCATCCATATCCATGGCTGCTCAGAGAATAGATATCTAAGCATATATGTAGTTTCATACTTCTTTACAGTTCAATTTTAAGCTTATTCCTGTTCTTTTTATTTTTCTTTCAATACTGAATTTTATTGTGTACTTACATTTACTACCTAATAAATGCCTTCCTAACAACAACATATATATTTAGATGTATTTTTAAACATAGTAATTTTTATGCACTATATGGATCAGAGTAATTCTACAAGATGAGTTAAGACATAATTCTGTAGTTCAGTGTCACTGCAAGAGACTGTCCCATGTGCTTCACGTAAAAAGCCTGACTCATACAACTGCCACTAAACTGAAAGATGAAAACAGCCAAAAGATGTTAGTTAAGGCATTTTTGGCTGAAACACTTTAGTTTTAGAAGGTCAGCATAAAAAGTCATTCAGCTCTCCTTCTTACCCTAGAAAGAGAGAACAATAATAAAATCAGGCAGCAATAAATTTAGAGCAAATTAAAAAAATACTTTTATGTAGCTCATGTCCTGACTATAGAATTCACTGCTGTAATAGGTCACCAAGTTAAATACCATGGATGGATAATTTTATCATTACTCCTGAGCCAAGTCCTCCCTACCATAGCCAAGCCAACAATCTTCAGTGAAACTGAAACAAGATCTAAGTAAAACAGTGGGATTTACCCCAGTATTTATTATATGGCTATGCTTTGTGAGAAGAACAATAAAGGTAATTCGATTCCATGCTCAGCACTTCATCTGTTTACTGAAGTGGAAGAGTGAACTCCCTTTTACCACCCCATAATTTGATGAAACCTCCACAATGGGCTTTTAAAAGTAATAGATACTGACCATGGGGACAGTCCTGGGTCACAAATACTTTACTGAAAAACTTGCTGTAGCTACAAATTACACTGGCAAGCCATAGGAATCCCAGGGCATGCATAATTATGAACTACAGGACTACAAACGTATGTACTGAGAACCTACTACCCCTGTCCTCACCTACAAAGAACATTTCAGCCCAATGGGCATTACACGATGACATTATAAATTACATGCCAGGCTTCAGTCTGATCTTGCATATTTATACTTTTAAACCTTTTAGACTACTGGCTTCTAATTAAAATTATGACATGCTCTTTCAACAACAATAACTCAGTAAGTACACAAGCATCCTGCATACCTTTCAAGCCTTTCACAAGGAAAAAAGTCAGCCTTAGTTTGCAAGTGAGTTTATTGTTTCTGTGGCTTTAAGTAACACAACCTCTTTAGAAGCAAACGGCCTCATCACTGTGGTGGCAGGAATGTGACACAGGAGACACGAGTCTAGAGCTAAATTCAAAGAAAATTACAGTGTGCAAGCCCCAGTTTTCAGTAAAAAGAAGATTCTTCTCAAAGATAAATAAGTACAAGCTTTAAAGTGAGAGCCAAGTCTACCTGCCTCATCCTGGGTCTCCAGAGAGAGGTGCTACCAACCCTACATATGGGTGCTTTACTGCCCCTCATCACCACTACTTCAGCCTCACACATGAAACTGGGAAAGCTTCTGGCACTGCCCATACAGCAACAAGGAAAGGATTCATTTGCTATAACCACTTCAGGGATGAGGGAATCCTCCTTTTTCCTCACATACAGATATTAAATGTCAGTATCAGCAGTTGGCATTCAGCAGCCACCACTATCAGAGGGAACATCCCGATGGTCATTGCCTCAGCCTTGGCAGGAGAAGCAGGGTGAATGCAAACGCAGGCAAAGCCGTACACTGGCCAACTTAGCAGCAGGAAAATAACCTTTAGCACTATCCTCTGCCTGGAGCTCCACAGGAAGATGCCACTTACTCAGACCAGAGGCTCCTAGGAAGTGTGCTGGAAAAGGGTGCCACAGCCATCCTAGGAGCAATCGTTCTGCACCTAGGGGGGTTCCTAAAAAGAACACTGTGCCACAGGGCCCATGGGAATTGCCTTTTTTGGGGTAACTTCTAGGATGATGCAGCCTGGGGAGACAGAATGAGGAGAAAATGAACAGCTCCAGCAGGGATGACCCTGCAGGGATGGCGGATTTTCACACCTGCAGCCTCCATATGTTCGCAGGGCAGGGAGGGCAGGCGAGCACCGCAGGTGCTGTGGTCGCCAGGGTGCTACCCCCGTTCTGCTGGTTGGGGCAAACAGCAAGGGGCAGCTCCTCTCC
Source organism: Muscicapa striata striata (assembly GCA_030060385.1). Classification (NCBI taxonomy): domain Eukaryota; kingdom Metazoa; phylum Chordata; class Aves; order Passeriformes; family Muscicapidae; genus Muscicapa; species Muscicapa striata. Next base: position 6,030,197 of record JAREIS010000031.1, read on the forward strand.
TCTCCCTGCCCGCCCGCTCACCGCGGCAAGAGCCGCCACCCCATCGGTGCTGCTGGCACGGCCCCCTCGGGGCGCCCGGCGACACCGTCCACCACTGCCGTTTTACAGCCGGGCTCCACTATCTCAAAAAAAAAAAAAAAAAAAAAAAAAAATTACTTTTCCCGCCCACGCAACGATGCTTAATTCAGGGAAAATAAAACCCAACAAACGCACACCCCAAGCGGCAGCGCGGTGCCGCTGGCTGCGCTCCCCCGCAGGCTCCCCCGCTGCCCGGCCCGCCGGGAGCAGGTGCTCGGCGCTGCCGCCGCCCCAGACCCCCTCCCGCCGGCGGCGGCACCTTGCGAGTCATCCCGGCTCCCCCCTCCCCGCCCCGGGCGGCCGTCGGGTGTCGCTTCCCATTTCACTTGGAGATATTTTCGGGTGGCAGGAGCCGCCTCGTCATTTCCGCCAGGAGAAAAAGACACCGGCGCGGCAGCCGCGGCCGCGGAGAGCCGCGGGAGTCGCCGGGCACCGGAGCGGGCAGAGCCGAGCCCGTGCCCCGCTCTCCGCCGCCCAGGACCGACCTCTCGGCAGGGCCGGGAGCCGCCGCCGCTGCCCGCGGGTTCGCGGGGGCGGGAGGCGTCGGAGCGTGCCGCCCCTCCTCCCCTGCCTCCTCCACCTCCCCGCCGAGCCGGCAACATGAACTGAAATCCCCAGAGAGGCACAGAGGCGGCGAGCGAGCGAGCGGAGGCAAGCGGGGATATAGCGGCTCTCTCCTCCCGCCGCCGGGATTCCGGGCAGCGCGGTCCCTCCGCCCCGCACAGCCTCGCCCCGAGCGCGGAGAGCGGCGGCCGCCCGAGCCCCGCGCCCCCGAGCCCCCATGGCCCTCATCATGGAGCCCGTCAGCAAGTGGTCACCGAGCCAGGTCGTGGACTGGATGAAAGGTGAGGAGCGGTGCTGGGGCTGCGCCGTGCTCTCTCCCATCGCCCCCACCCGCCCCGCAGGTGCGGGGAGCGCCGCGGCTTCCCCGCGCCGGGATCCCGCCTCCCGGCAGCGCCGGCTGCCCCCGCGCTCTGGCCGGGCTGGGAAGGAGGCGGGAGGCCGTCGGGGCCGCGCCGCTGGGGCCGGGGCTGCGCTGCCCCCTGGCCCGGGCTCAGAGCGGGGGCGGCGGCTGGCGATCCCCGGCTGCCCACAGAGCCGGGGAGGGGGCCGGGGGTGGGGGCGAGGCTGCGGCCGGGGGAGCCCGGGATGCTCCCGGGCGGCGGCCGCCGTGTGGCGATGGAGCCGCCCCCAGCAGCGGAGGGGCGCGGGAGCCTGTCCGGCTGCTGGCGGCGGGTGCGGCGCGAAATGCTTGCGAATCAAAGTTCAGCACAACGTGCGGCGCTCGCCCGTGCTGAGGGACGCGGGGACACGGCCGCGAGGAGGGCCCGGGGGCGCTCCGCGGGTGGCGGGGCCGGGGTCGGTCCGCGCCCTCGGGGGCCGGGGCTCCCCCTTCCCGGAGCCGCCGTGCCGGGCCAGGGCTTCCTCGGCCGGGCCGGGGGCTCCGCGCACCAGCGGTCACCGTCCCCTTCCCGGGGCTTCTTTTCGAGAGCCGTGATTGAGGGGAGCACGAGCAGTCTGGGCTCTGGCTGAGTGTGGTTGTTCCGCTGCTCCGCTTCTGCCGCTCCCTCACCTGTCCTCCCCTCAAATAAACTCCGATGGGAATAAAATCTGGACCTTTTGGAAACGCTTTTCTTTTTTTCTGTGTGCATGCCAGTCTGACATGTCTTTAATGTTATAATGTGACGAGGTATTTTGCTGAGTGGTTTTTGTGTGTATGTGTGGTTTTTCTCCGTGTTACCTTTGAGTTGGTCTGCAGCTGTGTTTTGAATAAATCACCATCTAGTGTTATATATCTTTTTATAAAGATAGAATGACTGGACGGGTACAAGTTTTGAACAACTGCTACATTGTGGGAGTTCTTTAGAACATGCTGTGTGCTACCAATGTGACAGTTTCATCATCCTTAAAATTTCAGGCATATAGCATATGTTTTCAGTTATTCAATCCTGGCATTTTTAGCTGGCGAGTTATAATTGTGTTTAGTAACATACATAGTTTTGCAGTTTCGGAAGCATTCTTGCTCTGTAGATTAATAATCAGAAAGAATGATGTCATATTTCATAACCTGAGAAATTAGTAAATATTAGTAAAAAACTTGAAGGAACTACAGATGATCAGTATTAAAAGCAAACCATTTTCAGCTTCAAAGTGATTTTTACACCATTTTACCTTCCAGTATTTTTACTTTAAAATAAAAAGATTGTGTAGGACTTTTTTTGTAATCAGTGTCTGAGATACCTTCCCCATAATTTGGGGAATGCATAAAAATAATGAATTTGCAGATAATGCATTTTTAAAGCACCTAAAAAATATAATACATCAAATGCTCTTCATAAATGACAGGTGAGGTGCATTGCATACTCTGCTTTTGTATTGTATTATTATAAAATCAGTGATTTGAAAAGAACAGGCTAAGTGGTAGCATTAGAAATTGTGCTCCTGGGTAAGGGATTGTAGTTGGAAACCTGTGACTAGGACTCAGAGCTGTAGATATTTTAGAAATAATAATGTAAACTTTACAAAAAAAAGGCGGTTATTGCAGTTGTGCCCACTTTCTGGAATATGAAACCTGCTTTTTAGTGTTTACACTGGGGGGTTTTTTTGGCCTTGATGTTTGTTTGTCTGGAGGGGTTTCATTTTTAGGGAGTGAACCCATATATGTTGCTTCAATGCTTCCATTTCTACATTTTGTATTCTGTGTAGCATGTGTACCTTCACTTAGGTGGTGCAAGGAGATAAAGCACCTGCTTGTGACTTGCAGTCTTGGAGGAAAAGCACCTAGGTAGCCACTCTGGTTTCAAAAGTTGAACCTGGAAACAAGTATGACCAGTAGCTGGGGGCAGGTTTGCTCCTGCCTGATGGGTCACACCTTGCTGAGTTTGGAGAAAGGATGGAAGTGGATAAGGGCGGGCAGTCTTTGCTGCAACAACTTTATTTTCCTTACTTATAATGTGTAGTGTTGCAAACATTGGTATTGAAATCTATATGAAAAAATGCTCTTCTGATGCTTTAAGTACATTGTTTCCCACAAACTCAGTTTCTGAAAGTCGCCAAAATATCTTATTTGTGTTTTAAGAGGTACCCCAGGCAGTTTGATGAGTAAAACATGGATGTGTCTGTCATGAGAAGTTTGGGAGGAGTGCAGTAGTGGTCTTAGTGTTAGTGGCAGTCAAGTCTGGGTTGCATAAATGATATTAAACTTCATGATATGAGAATATTTTGCTGACTTACTGGGGGTTATTTTACAGAATTAAAATGTTGAACTTGGTTTTAACCTCTTCCTTGAAGTAAGTGCCCTGCTATGTCATATGCCTGCTCAGAGAAGCTCTGTAAAGAGAATTCTTCCAAATAAATTTTGATGGTCAAAGCAAAATCTTTCCTGAAAAAGGAAAATCCTACTGTTCAACATCGTTTACAGTTATCTGAAAGTAAAGGGAAATGAAACACTTCAGTTTTTATTGCTCTCAGTGTTTTTGTGATGGTCTTGTTGGTATGACCTGAACATTAGTAGTAAAAGGCCTCATCTGGAATTCTTTATTTAGGCAAAAGAACCATTACCTCAGTGGCATTTTGCTCAGAGTAGTGATAAAGGGTTGGGCCTGAAATTATAAGATGAGAGAAATGAACATCGGGAAAGTATTTCAACTCAAAGGGGTTAGATAAAAGTGCCAAGCTCTGGGCTGGATGCTGGTCTAGGGAACAGGCTCAAAACTGGGTATTCATGGAATAAATGCAGTTTCTCCAGTATCTTGTCAGTTTTTTATTCCTTGACATACATTTTGTCTGTGGATCCCTGTAGTGGCCTAATGCCACTGCTGCTGAGCTACAGAGTTGTACCTGGAATTGGTTATACAACTATCTAAATTTTGACTGTGAAAATGTGTACAGTAAGAAGTTGTGGACCGAAGTACCAGTTAAAACTTTGCAAATGAAAGGGACAAAGTGAGGGGGGGCCTATGTCACCATATGAATTTTCTAGGGTTTAGAGTGAATGCAGAGGAGTAACTGTCAAGAGAGCTGGAAAAAGCGTGGAAGGATTAGCTCATCTCTCCCACAGGATGGCATATTGTATATGGAGGGTAAAATGACTATTTGAATTGATTCAAAGCATGTATTATTGTGCTTTTCACGTATTTAGCACTAATTTTAAAGGTTCTGTATGGATCAGTGAGATGAAAGTGTGTCAGCCACCTCCTCTGCCTCCCCTCTGGAGGACACAAGTGGATTCCACTGCAGTGTCTCAAGATGTTGACACGTTACCTAGGCAAGCATCGTCGAACGTCATGGCCTTCTCTCACTCAGAAGTACTCAGATGAATTTTAGATTTCTGAGGCTCTGAGAATACATAAAGACACTCAGTTACTTACCAACACTAGGATGTTTTTAACTGAGTTTTCTAATCTAACTTCTGTAGTCTGAGGTTATCAGTGATTGCTGTGTTTTGATGAGGGCTTGCTGCTTTTAACAATATCCTAATTTTAATTCAATACCAATCTCTCAATGGCAGAATCTGTTCCAAAAGGCAGTCCACCTGAAAAAAAAAATCAATATTACTTTATCTAACAATAAATATTTATTAGATATTTGTTTTTTGCTGGCTTGAATGACAGCTCACAGGGCTTACACGAAGTTTGTACGGCATAAACTGTTGTAACATTAGTCGTACTCAAGAAGCTGACATCTAAGGCATGGGGTTGCCTTTAAAGGCTTCTAATGCTAAGGAGTAAGGGCTTTTTACCTCTATAAAGTCTACTCTACCACGGTTTAGAGGGATGGAAATATTTAGAAGGATTGAGGGGAGAGAAGCAGAAATGTGAATGTGTTAGCAAAGTGAAAGCAGAGTGCAGAAGTTCCCCATCTGTATGACTGAATACTGCATGGGTTTGAGAGCTGTTTCTGTCTGCTCTTTGTGTGCTGAAGTTCATATCCATTTTCAATGTGTGTTTGCAGTCATCATGGGCAGCCAACAACTGTGCTCCACTTGGTGTAGCAGGAATAACGTGTTACCAAGAAAACGCAACAGTTTGTGGGAATGCTCTGACACAAAATACTCCAATACTTAATTATGATTTTAAAAGGTATTGCCATGGGGATCCTCCTACTCCTGTTCGTGCGCATGCAGAGCCCTGGCACTGCTGTGGCAGCACCCAGGTTCTGCTGCAGTTCCTGAGCCATCAGTTAGCAACAGGGAAGCTCATCAGTGAAGTCACAGATTCTCTCACAGCACTGGGATCTAGCAAATCAGTTTAGGCCTTAAAAATGTAAGAATGTATATATATATATATATATTATTTTTGCCGTGGGTTTCCCTGAAAACTGACATGGACTGAGTTTAGGGGGAGCTTTTTCTGGAGTGTAGGATGGACTACAGTGCTACCAAGGCATGTGAGCACCTACTTTATGGTAAAGAGGGGATGTGCTTCCACAAATGTATGCACTTTATTTAGGGCTTTCAATTTTCTACATAGTTTCAGCTTTTCTTCTAGTGGTCTATTAAGTTAAAGGTTCTTTCTTATGCTACTTGCCTTCACATTGATTTTGGCAGGGCCCTTAAAAATTGTGACTATTAGAAATGATATGGAAAAGGCTGAGTTGTCTCTGGGAAAAAGAAGCTGGATGAGAGTATGAAAAACTCTTGAATTCTGAAACTTCAATTCCTTGTCAAGTGTGTGTAGGTGACTGATGAGTGTCAGAATAGTCATCAGCTTAATAGTCATTGCTAAGTGCCATATGTGGAATAGATCAGGCGTTTTACAATTTGTCAGCATTAAACCACTATTTTCTTTCTCCAAGGTAAAGCAAACTGAAATTTTACAGTATTGGAGGGTACATGTAGTACTCCATTAGCTTTGAAGCGATGTGATTAAATAGTTTTATGACTTCTACTGTAATGCCTAGTAAAAAAAGCTGTAGAAAAATATGAAATAATGCCGTAAGTGGAGTTTATTTTGATGAACACAGAACCTCTTTAATTTACATGTAGTTACTCTGTAAGAAAGTAACAATAATTTTAGTTAGACAAAGTGGGGGACCTTTTGGAGAGGGGAGTTTACAAAGGCAGATAGTCAAGAGTCAAACTGCATTATTCCAAACTTTAGTTTTAAGGACTTCAGCTTTAAAGCTGTACTAAGAGCAGTGCTGGAAGATCTCTCTCTCTAGTTTGTTTATTTTTCCCGTAGATGTCTCACTTTTTGCTTGCCCTTCTGACATTAAGAGTTTTAGCCACCACATCAGTCACAGTTATGCGTTTTAGAGCATCTTTGTGATTAGAAAACCTTTCCTGCCATTGTTTATCAGCAGAAAATGAAACTGCAATTGCAACTGGGATGTGTCAAAGCCTAACAGCCGGGTGTTGCCATAGCAAAGGCGATGTTACATAAGCAGCCACTCTGCAAATAATTCACGCAGACAAATTTTAAGCATAACATCAGAATTCATTTCTAAATTTATGATGTTTTTAGGAGGGAGCTTTCCTAGATGAGGTCATCTCAGTCGCTCCTGAATTGATGTGCTCAGTTATAAAGTTCTTTTAGCACTGCCCATTTAACACCTTTACTTTGTTTGAACATATTGTTCTATTTCTGAAACATCTGTTAGTTTAAATATGGCCTCACAATATGTTTTCTTGAGTGGTTTTTTGCAACAGTTCGCTAAAGCTCTGTATTTTGATCTTATTCAAATTTAATTGCACAATTCAGTATTAAACTAAGAAATTTATAAATGCTTTTTCTAGTTAATGGATGTCAAGAATTTTGCAAGGCAGCAATATAAACCAGATAACTTTTCAGATAAGAGGATTGAAATATATATAAAGATAGATTTTTAGAATCTTTGCAAGTAGCTGTCTTTAGGCACTCCAACAATAATAACCCAGGCAGTTTTATCTTCTAAACTCCAAATTGACAAATGGTCTAGCTTTTCTCTCTGATCTGCAGAAGTGCAGATAACCATTTAATCTCAGTTAAGTTGCTGTAACTTTTGATCGTACTGTATTTCCCAGAGTCAAGTAGTAATATTTGTTACCATTTTCCAGAGGAATAAGGAGAAGCTGTTTCCTGAGAAATTTCTCCTTGTATAGGCTTGTATTCGAAGGTATGCAACAAGGAGAAAGAGCTTATTCTTTAAGGCTTCCATATTGTGTAACTGCTTTTTTTTTTTTTTTTTTTTTTTTTTCCCCAAGAAGTTACAATATCGTCATTAAATCATAACTGCACTGAGGATCACGTTTAGCAAGCACTTACCTTCTTCAGGTTAACAACTTCTGATTTTTCGATCCAAATAAAGCAAAACTGTGCTTTCACACTTACTGCTTAAGTTATTTACTTAATGAATATTTTAAACCTTCAGTTTAGAAGCTGAATCATTACCAAGACAAATGCTGAAGAATAAGAGTTCCCAAATACCTTGTTAAAAAATCCTGTCTGGAAACACTGTGTTGGGAAATTCATTTTCTTCATTGGTCTCTTCCAGCTTTTCAAATTAATTTGCTTTCTATAAAAAGATGAAGTAAGGAGATGGAAGTGGGTTATATTTTTTCAGAAGAAAAATTGTGGGAGTCCAATATTAGGCTCATATTATAAGAAGTCTACTGCCACACGAACCTGCTCAGAGCACTGTTAATTTCTTGTTGTGAGGCAGACCTAGCAGGGCAGTTCCTCTTCAGTTTAAGATAGCTGACTGTCCAAGAGCAAGCATCTGCTGCTCCTCATGCTCTTCCTTTCCTGCAGCTGAAGGATGAGGGGCTATAAGACACAGATCCATGGTCTGGGGCAGCCAGGATCTGGAATGCTTAATGCACATCCACTTGTATGCACATTTTTGCCCTCCCTGTATATGGGATTTAGAAGATGTCTGGGAGACAATGTAAATTTTTTCTTGAGGTTTTTAATGCAGGCATTTTTCTTATGCAAAGGGAGTCCAGCACTGTCTATAGCAAGTAATTTTATAGTACTGGAGGCTTAAAAATCTACCCCATTTTGTGCTACTTATCTGCCAGATAATATTATCTTGAAGAAAATAGCTGTGGATGTCATCTTGTAGGATGTTTGGCTTTTCCAGCTTATCCTTTAAGTAGAAATTTAGGGCACTTGGTACCTCAGATGAAGTGGCTAGAACAGTAATTTCAAAGTGTTTGGCCTTACATGATTAACATCTGCTACAGTACCATATGGTGGGAATTTCCATGTAAACAATTAATATTGGAGTGCACCAGAGTAAGCCTTAATTAAACTGTATTCAGCTGAAGTGTACTATTTTAATATAGTCAGATGCGAAATGCTGTAGTTTTGTATTGATACCTTTTTCTGTTGTGTGAAGAAGAGGGAAAAATGTTGATGAGAATTATTTGAGCCTTTAAATTGAAGGTTCAAGTAGCTATTAAAATAAATGGCTTGGGACTCACATCAGCCTCAAGCAACCATTGATTTAAGTGGGACTGGGTCTGTATTTGGTGATGTTGAGTTGTGCTTTGTGAGTGCTGTGGTGACTGTACTGGGATTTTACTGGTGGGGTGTGGGTGGTCAGAGGGTATCCAGCAGAGCTGCATGAGCCATTTTCACAGAGCTTTAGATATTGCTGATGGGGCCATGCCTGTGCCACTTGGTCTAGTAGCACTGGTGGAATGAGAGCTTCCTGTTTGAGCTGGCCAAAATAGTCTAGAGGAGTGTTGGGGTGGCAGCTAAGGTTGTCTATGAGCGTGGGTAATGCTGAGACCTCTCCTTGGCCTCTTGTGTTTGGAGGATGAGCATACCCATGTATAGAGCTGAGCAGTTGGCAGGGTCACCTCTAAAGGGCTCCTTCCTCCCACAGGGAATGATTGTCAGCTGTAAAGAGGTTGGTAACATTACTGGTTTTGTTAAAGTGTAGAATATATTTTTAGTTTGGTCAGATCCACCAGTTGCCAGTAGCTAGAGCTATAAATGACCTATTTTTAAATAGTTATTTTTTTCCCTGTTTTCTCCCCCTTTCTCTCCTGATAATCTTCACATCAATAAGAAGGTGAAGAAATCCTTCCTCTGCATATTGAGGCCAGGTAAATATAGGTGGCATGTTCCAGTGTTGTCTTAGTAATTCAGTAGATGGCATTCTTCCCTCTGAGTCAACACTGAAACCCTTCATGAGAATGACAAGAGAACTTAGTCATTTTAGTGAGATGCCAACCTGAAATCTTGGCCAGGTGTGGTTGCTGAAGGCTTGCTTCATAGTGGTGGGAGAGTTAGCTGCAGCACGCTAATTAAATTCCATGTTAATAATTAAAATCTTTGTAACTGGATTCCCCTCATTGATATCCATTACTGACATGCACCTGCCTTACTTTCTTTAATTGCTTTGTAGTTTTGTTGGTTACTTTTGTATAGTTGATAGTTTGATTCGCAAGTTGCAGTGCAAGGTGTCCTTGTTTTGTTTCAGATTTTTCTGTTTGTAGAAAAATTGGTAGAGGAATCTGTTGAACACAAAGTAAAGGTGCTCTCTAAAAAAAACAGCTTAGGTTGTGTGCACTCAACAGTTGTGAACCTGCAGTTGTCCTGCTTTGTGTACACCTTTTAAAGACTAAAAATTGTGACTGGAGACATTTTTGTGAGATATATAAAAAGTACCTTCTTGGGTGTTAAGCATTGACTGACTTCTGGCTGTCTTCTTTATTGTTGCTTTGTCATCTTGGATGGAGCTATGTGCCCTTTGTCTCATTTCTCTTCAGAGATCAAGAGTGGCTCTTCTTGGTAGATTTTATTTTATTAGAGCTAATGTGAAAAGAACCCAAACCAAATAAGTTACTGTGGCTTTTTTTGGTAGTCCACTTCTACTTGTTTCCAAATTTTTCTGTAAATGCAGGAGGGCAAAATGGTCCTTACTGCTTTTCAAGAGGCATTAATTTTTTCAAATGTTGCAATATTCAAATATTTTCAAATAAAAGTATATGCTGGTTTAACCTAGAATGTTGAGGCTTAATGTTTCTTAAATTTCTTTTAATGTTTTTTGATGTAATGTTGAGTATTGTGCCCCACAAATCCTCTTGAAAATACCAGAAGTCTGTAATTTCACTGTTGGATACTGGACTTGAAAAGCAGATGTAGTTTTGGTTGCTTCAGTCATCATTTCATTGTATATTTTAAACTGTCCAGATCTTAGCTGTTTAATGCAGTCTGGGGTCAAAAGCCTATTTCTGGAGTCCTTATAACTGAGTCCAAGAGCACAGTGTTGTGTGAATAATTTGTCATGCTCTGCATGTGGATTTGACAGAGATTCGGCCTGGAAGTGTAAACATTGCACATTAAAAAATTCATATAAGTGTCAATCTGGGTATTTGAAGAACATAGAACAGATTATCATTAGAAAAATAATCTAAGGTCTATGACAGGACTCCTCGAGAGCAAGTAAAATCCTTTTTGAAAAGGACTGAATAGTTCATAGCCTTCAAAGGACTGTTTTAATTATGAGTGCTTTAGTAAACTTCATTACTGAGAGAGCATTTGAATGACTAATGAGTTATGGTGAAGCTACTGTTTGCAACTATAGAAAGTATAATGATGTCTATGTAATCATGAAGCTTCTGTATTTCCTATGATGACCATATTTTCTTGTTGGTTTGATAGGATTATTTTGGGTATGTTTTTTGTTGTTTTGGTTTTTGGTTTTGTTTTTTTTTCATAAATTTGTTTTGGTGTTCCTGTAACTGCTTTGGCTAGAATAAGACAGCTGAAGAGTAGTGACAATGGAGAAGTGGTAGCCATCTCACAGAATTGTTGTGGTTGGAAGGGACCTCTGGAGATAATCCTGTCCAACCCCCCTGCCAAGGCAGGGTCACCTGGAGCAGGTGACATGGGAATGTGTCCAGCTGGGTTTTGGATATCTCCAGAGAGGGAGACTACACGACCTCTCTGGACAGCAGTTCTGGTGCCCTGCTATCCTCAATGTAAAGAAGTTTTTGCTCATGTTAAGGTGGAACTTCCTGTGTTTTAGTTCATGGGCATTGCTTCTTGTCCTGTTGCTAGACACCATTGAAAACAGTCTGGCACCATTTTCTTGGCCTCCATCTCCTTTATGGAAATGTCAGTATTTGAAAATGGTCTTGACAGTTTACCAGTCCAAGGTCTTGAGAAAAACCAAAACAAGACAAAAATCACTTTTCTGTGCAAATCCCATGTACTGGGTAGTATTTGTTAGATGAACAAAAGATTAAATCTGTTGCAGAGGTCTAAAGGTAGTTTCTTTTCAGTTACTAAAATTCTACCAAGTTAGTTTACAAGGAGCTTACCAATATTTTGGATGTGTCTTGGACAGTAAATCCCATTTCCTGTTATTTATCTGGGCATCATCTAGTTTCTGTCTTGCATCTTCCCTGTTGTTGCAAAGCTCACTGTAAGATGAGCTGAGCTATCCAGTTACAAACTGCTAATGAGCTATGAATGAGTAAACCTGAACAGTCTGGGCAATTAATGCCTGCCTCTCCTGGCTGCCTCTGTTACCAGGGTATTGGTATGTGTTGGGTATTCCTGACACCCTTGCCTTCCAAAGTGGGGTGCAGTGATGTGCTGTAGGTGGCTGCCTGGGCATCCAGCTGCTGTGACTGTGGGACAAAGGCTTGAGCTGCAGAATGGCATGTCCCGAATGTTTTTCCCTCTGCAGATAGGAGCAAATTCTTTTTTAGAGGAATGAGTGCTCTGTGTAATAGAAGAACTGAAAATAGAACTTCAATATGTGACAGGTCCCTTCAAAAACCCAAAAATTAATTAAAGTTTGTTTTCTAGTTCAAGGGAAGGTAAAGCTGAATACAACTTTTGCTGCCCAGTTTGTTATTAAAAAAAAAAATAAATTTAAAGTACCTTTACTTTACAAAATGTTCGTTTTTCAGTTGACAGAGTGCCTGTTGTTGGAATGGTGGCATTTTAGATTCAAAGGGAAAATGAAGGTCTCATAACTCTTCATCTGCACATTTATGAAGTCAGGCAGAATTAAATAAGACCTAGAAATTGTAATATTGTCATTTCAGTAGAATTTCCCTTTTTTGTGTTCAGTAATGTGATGCAGGTAATTGACTTGTATTTATCCTAAGAATTAAAATTGTAAACCCTAAGCCTTTACCCTCTTGTTTGATGCTCTCAAATACTATAAGGAGTTTCCTGCAGAATACTGTTACGATAAATCTTACTAAATCAAACTTTAAAAAGGCAAAGATTGATGTGTGGGATTTATTCTCAATCAATGGTAAATTTGTTTATAAAATTACGAATGTATCTAATTTTCTTTTGATAGAGTCTTTGAAAGTGTTATAGCAGGTCACAAACTTGTAACTCAATGTTTTTTAGTTCAAAGTATCTCAGTAATGTCAAATGTTAGAACTGGACTCACTAGAAGGAAAATGGCTTCCATATTGCAGTAGTTCAGAAATGGGCAAATATATGGAAGTAACTTTTTGATTATGTGATTTTAGTATTTAAATCTCAAGAGATACTTTAAAAAATTTATTTGTTTGCTCTTGGTTTGTTTGGGTTTTTTTTGTTTTGGTTTGGTTTGTTGGTTTGTTGCTCACTATTTAGGATTTTTTGTCACTGTGGAACTGCTCAAAATAACAGTTTAATGGTGAAATTATGCCATGAACGTAGAGAAGAATAAATCCTTGTAGCTTCTGTAGAACACAGCCTTCTTGAGTGGAATCAAGCATGCTAAGAACAATTGACCTGAACTTTTGATGAGTTCTTAAATGTGCTTCTTTTAAAGTTATTATCTTATGACAGATGGGGAGTAAGCCAGCTGGGAATTCAGAGAGGTCAGATATGGTCAGGTATAAAGAATTGTCTGCTTGATTGGTTTTTTGGGGATTTTTTTACCCTTTTTTCCCCCTTCCCTTAATGACTTTTTGCTGTGACATATGTGACTTAATATTTGAGTTTGCTCTGTGCGCTCTAATCCAATTGCTTTGTTTAGTCAAATGAATGCTTTTTTGTTTTGTTCTGAATTTTAGCTATTGGTTTTTGCATTAAATGTGCATATTTAATTAGGATATGTTATTAAGATTAGATTCTCACAATGGGATGTGTGCCAGCTCATGAAATGAAGTCATGCTTGTCAGGAGATAGTAAATAATAAGCTTAGGAAGGTTTAAAAGATGTGTCTTGCAAAACATTAGCCCCTGTACTGAGTGCAAAGTGGCAACAGCACATAAATATCAATTGTTTTTCTTCAGTGGATCTGTTTGAATATGAGTTTTCTTAATTTGAATTAAATTTTCTTTTACCAGTTTAATGAAATAAGCAAGAAGGGATGTTTGTCTTTTCAGAAACCAGTTTCCCATCCCAGAACAATGGCTTGTTTTGAATTGAAGGGGAACAGTCCAGCATTCATGCAGTATCTTGTAATCTCTGTTCACAAAACCACTTTAAGAAATAAGAAACTTCTGTCCAGTGAATCTCCATTTAGCTGCAATGAGGTGTTTTGGTTTCCCAGCTTTGCTTCCAGGATGTGCTGTTTTATTCCTCATTTTACCCAGAATTTTTCAATAATCATAGGTGCAAGGGCTGGGAGCTTAAGGTTCCCTGTGCTCTTAAATGCCTTGAGCATCCTGGCTGGTGTGCCCAGGGTGGCATTAGCAGCAACAGCATCTGGAGGCAAGGATGTGTCTGTCTCCATCCTAATTTGATCCGACAAAGCTGCCTGTAATCATGCCCTGTGATTTTCAGTTCAGGCGTCTAATTCCTGTCTTCAAGTGCCCAGGTCTCTCTCCTTGGGCCTGGGCACACTAAGTCTTCTGCTAATAATATGTGCAGTGGGCTTTCTGCTGATATTTTTGGTGTTGCTCCTGGTGTTTTTGGGAAAAGGAGCAGCTGGCACAGCCGTTCTTTGGGGTGCACCTCCAGCCTGGAGCAGGGGGAGAAAATGGGAACCTGATGTTGGAATGCAATTGTATGATGTGGAAAGCAGAGTCCCTTAAGTGGAGAGGAGAAAAAAGGTCTACTATGCATGCACACATACTCCTAGTCAATTTTTTTTGTTTGTTTGTTTTACAGTATAAAGTAATGTATACCTAATATGCTGTGGGTACCATGGTATCATTTTTGGCCAATGCACAAAACATTGATACTCAATACTGGAGGGACTTAGAATATCCTACAGTTAATTTTGCTTGAAACTTATTCCAAGTGTCTGAACAAAATTACAGATTTTTTTTTTTTTCCTGCTGATTTTTTTTTTCTCTGTGCTGCTGGACCCCATTTATTGCTGGCTTTTCTGGGGAGTTACCAGTATTGCAGTACCAGGAGAAGGGGCTGCTCATCACCTGCTACTTGGGTGATACTGCTCTGGCTCCTGCTTGTCACAGGGGAGGGAGAAGGTTCAGTGTCTTATGTCACCTTCAGTTTCGGTGCACTGAAGCATTTCTAACTGACTGTCTGCTTTTTTTAATGAAAGAAATTTGTCTTGTGGCAGCTTTTATAAGCCCAGCTAATTAAAACCACTGTTATATTACTTGCCATGTATCCTGTTTATTAGGCAGAAATTGTTTGCATTTTGACAGATTCATTTCTTGTTGATATTCGTTTTGTAGGATGCTGCTGTCTTGGACTTCTATAACTTAGAAATAATAAGGCATTTTAAATACTGGAAAATACAAAGTTTGGTTACTCATTAACACAGAAAACATTTTCAGTCTTGTTTAGCTTTATAAGATACAGTTTGTTCTCTCTGTGTGAATGCCTTATGTGGAGATTAAGTTGAGTGACCTTTAGCTTGATACATGAAGCTTGGCATTGTGTTGTAAATAAAGAAATGGTTACAATGCCATAATCCTTTTCTAGCAACTTTTTTTAAAAGGAAAAATGCTCTTTTTTAGTGAAGAGCTAGGAATGTCTGTGCTTTCTTAGGCACTCAGTAGTGGGTGATGCCTTTCAAATTAGTTGAAGGCCTTGTTTGTTTGTTCAGTGGTATCCTCATTGCAGAGCTCTCGTTTTTTCCACCCGGATCTGAACGTGCACAGGTGGGACTTGAGGGCTGCTGTGCTGCCTGTCACCCCTGATTTGAGACTGAGCTTCCCCCACCTGGGACTGAGCCACCTCCTAAACAAACCAATCTTTTCCTCCTATCTTTTACCAAAAGCTGTGGGGTGGATTCAGGATTAACAGCCTCATTACTTTTGTCCCTGCTGTCAAGCAGTCCCTTGAAAAAGTTTTAGATGGTCAGGATGATGCAGATTCTATAGCACACTGAAAAGTACAAATTACTAGTGCAAAAAAAGTACAAATTAAGTACATCATTATTAGTGGTTTAAAATTTCACAAATGAGGTTTCTATTCAGTTTATTCTTGACTAAACAAGTTGGATTCTTTTTGTAAGTACGGGAGTCTTAAAAATGAAGACCAACCACCCCCACCTACCCAAAAGTAAGGGATGGGGAGGGCTTAAGTAAGCACCTCTCTTCATCCTTGAGTGAAGAGGATGTTGCAGCCTGACAAGTTGAAGCAAGTTACTGTGTAGGTTATTTGGAGGAAGAGATCTGGTCACCCAGTGGTTATTGCTCAGACTTCTGGCTGAGCAGTAGAAGCCATTATATTTTACCATCTGATTCCATTATTCTGACTGAATATAGGAGAGAAGAGACTTTGTAATTTATAACCTGGTATCTTGGAAGAGGCCTGGTGCCAGAAACCAACTGAATGGGTACCTCTTCTGTTGGGCTCTGTAAAATGTAGGCCCTGTATAACTTGTCATATATAAAAAGAGAGAGGCAATGTATGAACAGATAGAAAAAAAGGTATTGCAGATTTCTTGTTTTATATAGATTATCTGATTATTTTAAGCAACAGGAAACCCTTCAGTATAAATTCCTGCTTGGCATAACTTACAGGTCTGGTTTGATCTTGCACAGCACATAGTACTGTTACATTGATAAGTGAGACACTGGAGAACAAATTTATGTTGATGGAAAATAAAGAAACCTAGTTCAGAGGTTCCTTGAAGCTTTATGAGAAATATCAGAGCTGTGACAAAATACTGTTACATGGTGTTGCAGTGGCTATAGGCTGAATCTGCATTCCAGGGGCAGGTGGGGCTTCTGTACACACTGCCCAGTAATCACCAATTACAGTGACTTACTGTAGTAGGACTTTCAAGGATTTTTAAAAGTACTCTAAAGAGAAGTGTACCAGATAATTTGGTGAGTCTGTACAGTATGTTCATATGTTAAAAGAAGCTCAGAATATCAGCTGAGGTCCTCAAGAGTACTCACTATTAATTATAGTAAATGCTGACATTGTGGTTAGCTCTAGTTGTTATTAGCTCCAGTATTTGAGATGTTTTTTAAAGGAGCATTTTAATGGGTATTTGTGGAGTTTTTCAAGGAAAATTTGAAATGACATTATCTTACATGTTGAGACTAAACTGTTTCTGTTTCTGAGTTTGCATAAAATAAATTATGATATTAAGATATCAAGACTGTAGGAAAAGCATCATGACCTAGAAATTGCAGAAAACCAAAAGTAACCAATGCAACAAGCCTTGTATAAAGGATACACCAATTTTCTTGTTATGTTTCCTAATGGTAAAATATGGTGACAAATGCTTATGGCATTTACCATAGGCCAGAGGTGGATTACAGGGAAGAGCAGGTGGAGAGGCTTTCATACTCTTGGTAGAGGACTAAAAGAAGGTCCTTCTAGGTCTCTCTTAGACATTACTGGTGTGGGCACTGAGCTGCTGATGTGGGAGCAAGGTGAGGGTAGCAGGGACACTGCTGGAGATGGCTCTGATGCTGAGCCACCAGTGGGCCAGGGGGGCATCTCTTATCACAAACCTGAGCCTCCCTACAGAATTCCTGGGCTATTGATGTGCTCACCAGGGGGAAATGGCTGGGCACCTGAGACAGGCCTGTGTGCAAAGAAAGGGAGTGATGAAGTCTCACAGTTAACAAAGAGAATTTTTTCGCGGTGGTTGATCTGTAGAAGGCAGGGGGAGGGTGGTGGTCGTATCGTACTTTTATTAGAGTTAGTTCTGAAATTGGTGACTACCCTTGGACTGTGCTGTGCAGGGGAAGTGAGAGCCCTCCCAGCAGGTGGGTGTGAGCTGAGACACCTGGTAAGACAGGTGGAAGAGAGTCCTGAGGGAGCTGCTTTGTGTCACCAGTGCTTCAGCCGCCAGGTCTGCAGTGTTCTGGTTCTGACTCAAGCCAAGCAGAGGAGTCAAGTTTATTCATTGCTCCACTCTGTAGTGAGAATCTCTGTAACAATTGACAGTTCTGTTATGTTTTGAACACTCATTAGCACTTCAGATTAGCTATTAAAGAACATGAAACGTTTAATCACCATGTCTTTTCTTGTTAGCAGTAGTCACTAGTGGAATGCTTTAAAAAAAATTGTAATTAAGTGAAAAATTTGTACTTTAGCAATTTTGCTTGGGATGCAGCAATTTCAGTCATTGAGATTACTGCCCTGAGGAAACTACATTTTCTTCTCCCTTAAATAATGTTTTTTAACTCTTGAAATAGTAGCATAATAATTCTACATGTCATGTAGAAGCTGAGAAGATTCCCTTTTACTGCCTCTATGTATTTGGTCATTTCTGGTGTGTGGTGCAAAGATGGAACTTTTAGTAATGATTCAAAATGCTGATTTCTCATCTTCCAAAGTCTGCTATTTAATGAAATATAAGTGTGATACAGCAGTTTTCTGTAGCAGTGATGCATTCATTGCATTGCTTTTCTCTTCCCTAGTATTAGTTAGCTCTTTAAAAAGCTATTTGAAATAGACTTCTAAGTTTAAAAAGGAGCTCTCTTAATTATAGATTAAAGGAAAATTTATAAGCCTCAGAAATCTTCAAAATGCTGAAGCACAGTCTTTTATAATGTTTTCAACTTGATATTCAAAAGATTCCAGTAAAACAAAACAGCTAGTTCTTTCAGAGGTCCATAATTATAGGACCTATTTCTTAAATTGAGATCTATTTCTTTGCACAGAATCAGCATTTGATCAAAATAATTTTCATATAGCTACTTGTGCTCTAGAAGTACAGAATATGTGAAAGATAAAAAAAAGCATCCATTTTTAATAGTGTGCTCCAGGGAACTCCAAAGGGAATGCTGTGGAAAATACTGGTGAAGCTTTGCTAATCAACCCCTGTCCTTCCCTTTGCTCTTCTAAATAGCCAGGAATTGTCCCAAGCTGTGTCCGGAGATGTCTTCACAATGGATTCATGCTGCTGTGATGACTTCTGCCAGCTGTGCTTTTTGGGAGTGTGCAGCCAGCTCTGTACCTAGCGGTGCGTGTTGGGGCATCCCCTGGCATCCCATCCAGAGGAGGCGGCAGCCCAAACGCTGAGTGGAAGCAAGGAGATGGGGCTGTGGCTTCCTGCAGCTCCCCTGGTTCCAAGGGGAGTGGAATGGGTGGCTGTTCAGCCTGAGGAGCTCTGAGCAGACATCAGGTGGGGTTTGGGTAGAGACAGGGCATGGTCACACTGAAGTCTGCCCCACATGCTGTGAGATTCTCAGGGTATCCAAGCTGCAAGGCATGGACAGGGGAGGAAGAGCAGTGGGTTGTACAGGAAATTTGGGGATGGGAGAGATGTGACTGCTGTGGGTGTTCCTGCTTGCACTGATGAATTGGGACTGGGCTGAGACTTTATTTTTCTCTTTGCCTCAGCCGCCCAATGGAGAAAGAGTGAATGGACTGTAGGCAATGACTGCTGCAGTTAAAGGTCTTGGGAAGAACTGAGATGCAGGAAAACCAGACATTTTTTCCTATAAATGCTGAATGGTAAAGTTTTTTGTGACACATGACCATGAAAAATCTCCCCTTGTTACATTTTTCCTGCTTGCAGTGGGGTATATTTTTCTGTTGGCATTTAGAAGATGCTGAGTCACAAGGACTGGGTGTACAGAAGAAAATAATCTCCTCTCTAGAGCTTAGCTTCCCTCATACAGAGATAGGAAAAACAACATCCTTGCAGGTCTGGCTGAAGTGCAGCCTTGGTAAGAAGTGGGAATGGTCAAACTGGAGAGTAAGATAAAAAAAGAAAGGGTCAATTACTACTAGAACTAAAAATACTTTTGTGGGCTTGACAATACACAAAACATTTCTTTACAAAAGGGAAGGAGGATTGTATATACTGCAGAGCTTGTAGAATTCTAAAAATGCATTTATGCTTGGCAAAGCATCTGAAGGTGTCAGAAACCATAACATTACAAGCACCTCACAAGAAGACATCTGGAACCCTGATTCTTAAGACTGCAGTGCAGCTTTGGGCTGGAGAGCTTTTTGCTGTAGACAATATGGTAGAATTTGAGATTCTCTGAAGAGATGAGATGAGGTGAAATCCTTGCAGATTTTTTTTTCCCTAACACATTCTGTATATGTTCTATTCTAATAAATTCTGTTTTTCCATTTTATAACATGGAAAATTCTTGAAGACCAAATTCATAAAAAGTTAGAATTTAATTATTTTGCCAATATTAAAACTAAAATGAAGGAAAAAGTCAATAGGCTTTGTGGTTGTATAAAACTATCAGATTTTGGAATATATTCTATAATTTAACACTGTCTAGTAAAGTGTGTTTAATGGGAAAGCTTTTTAAAAATATCTCCAAATGCTGATGCTTTTGACATTTTCACAATATTCTAAGATAATGACATTATTTTCTGAGAGAGATTTTAAAGGATATACTTAGTCTGATATATATATTCCTTCAGTAATGTCAATTAAATTATTAGGACATGAGTAGCTCCACAAGTTTCTTTTAGAGCTAAGGCTTCATCACCTAAGAACATGTGCAAGCTCACACTTACATAAAATGTTAGTGCGACCTGCTTTAATTTCAGTAGGGGTGTTCACTGTCTCGAAGTTCAAATCATGGATGGTCTCAGAAATGAGGCCCATATTTGAGAACTACAGTGTAGCTGTGGTATGTATACCTTTAAAAGCTTACTCTGGGGATTTTCTGATTTTGACTTTTTTTATTTCTGCAGCTTTAATATTGCATTTGTGCTAGCATCTACCACTTAATTTGTATGTAGTTGTTTCTTAGTTACTTTATTGAGGGTAGTATGTTTCTGGGTTGCCAGTAGCTGTGAAAATAATGCAATAGTGAATAGTCCTGTAAAACTACTTTTGTATTGGCAAGGACCTCTGTTTTATCTAGGATGAAAGGTTTACTTTCTGGGAAGCTAAAAAAAGCATTTGTTGTTTTTTATGCCTGTACGCTCATAAAATTTTTCTAGCTGTTCTCATTCAAGTCATTTTAGAAACATTGCTTTCTCATTGCTTTTGTTTAATTGCTTTTAATTGTTTTAAAATGTTTAGGCAGTCATGGAGTGTTTTTTTTTCCTCAAGATGGGAATAGACTTTTAGAGGACTTAGAAAGTGCAATTGCTACCAGCTGTCTTAGACATGCATTTAAGCTTGCTAATTTACTTGGTAAAATTCTTTCAAAACTCAACAATTCTAGGATCTAATGATTTAAGTTGGGCTGTGAAAGCCTCTAATCCTCTGTGTCCAAACTAGCCTTCCTCATCCTGTGCACAGAAAGAAGATGAGAGACGTTTTGGGCTGGAATTCAATAGCATCAGGCCAAACACTGAAAGATTGTTTGCACAGCTGTGCCTAAGTGGTGACCAAACTGTTAAACAACCTGGTGGGGAGAAAATGAATAGAAACTCCTGTTGGCCAGAGGAATGAGTTTCCTGGATAGTGCTCAGGATGTTATGAAGTCATTGCACATGCTGGGTCAAGGCTTTTACCCATATTTTCCCCTTGTGCTTGGGAATGTTTCATGCTTTGCTTTTTCATAATAATGTAATTGGCTTAAAGCATCTGAACCAAATTCTGTACTGACTGACGAATGATGCACCATAGTATACTTACCTTTAACTTCAATTAGGGAACCTTTCCCTGCCAGTAAACTGACTCACTGATGTGAGAGGAGACAGTGCCTGCATATCTGTCTTGCTTCTTTGCAAATTGTAGATTATGAGACTGGACTACTGAGAAATAATTTAATCAGTGGCATCAGAAGAGCATTAAGCTCCATTAAATGTTGGGTCACCATCAATGTCAGATGAGTATTAAATTAAGGCTTGCAACTTAGTAGTACTCATCCAAAACACAGTGCTTCAGTTCTTGGCAAGCATATAACAGTTTATTATGAAACAGATGCTTCAGAGCTTAACATATGACTGAAGTGTCAAGTTATATCAGAGAAGATGGTCCCAGCAGTAATGTGGTGCTCAGACTTTGTGAGACACATGTTAGGGAATCACTCCCTACCTCAACAATGTGGGTTAAAATTATTTCATTAACAGCATCTCCTGTTGAATGCTTGGAGGTCAAAGCACTGCTCTGCCTGCCAAAGACTGGCTTATATAATTCTATCTGCAAATGGTGGAGGTGCAGTTCTCCTGACAAGGAGGGAAGATCCCTACTGGCTGCTCACAGTCTGAATTTTTGTGTAGAACAAGGACAACTTTCTCTCTGGTTCTAGCACACCACAACATCGCCAGCTTGGAATTTGGAAGATATCTTAGATACCTCTGTTGCTAGTCACAGATTTTCCAAGTGACATCAGTGAGGTGAAACTAGTAATGCCCTTCTGGATGGCTTTGCTAATGTCAGCAGCAGCTCTCATGCAGCAACTAAGTCTTTGAGACTCTTGTCAGTCTGCTATACAGTCCTGCCACTTAGGAAAGCTGCATGCTGCAGGAGATGCTGACCTTGGAGCTATGCAGGGAGAGAGAAGGATGAAAAACCAATGCTTGGATAAAATAGTTTTTCCATTCCTATTTAGGTGCAAAGATTAGAAGGAGGAGCTAAGGAAGAGAGGGAGTGGGTTGGACTGGGACAATAACAGATGTACTGAGGAGAATTTTTCTGGTGATGATGCTGGGAAGGGAATAAATGAGGGTCATGCTGATACAGGTAGATTTTACCTGGTTTTATGCAGCCTCTAGCTTGGTGGTAAGATGGGTTCTCCAAATAGGAATCTGAAGAGGATCTCTGTATCCATCTGCTGAAGATGGTGCTGAGGGTTCTTGCAAAAATCTTGCATGTGGTTAAGATTTTCTTGTCTGATGTAACCACAAGTTGGCCACATGGTCTTATGAGCACAATATTGTGGCAAGATATTTAAAGGAGTGTTACGGTTTTTTATTTATTAAGGATTGCATCACTGGTAGTCAGGTGCTGCCAGCCGTTTTCTTATTGCTGTGCAGAAACCATAATACTTTTTTGTGGCACTGGGCTGCAGATGAAAATGCTGCAGTTCCAGCTGAAAACATGACAACCAGCTAGAAGGCAGTCTTCAGGGATGAGTCCTGTTAATTGGCTGCAGGAAAGGCTGCCTGATGTGATGGAGCAAAACCACTCCAGTCAAAAGTCTCCAGTGTCCTTCTTCCCGTGGTTTTCACCCTAAAATTTGGGATTCATTTACTTGTTAAAAAGTAACGGCCCAAAAATCTGCATGTCCTATATTTTTCTTTTCAAAACTATACCAATAACTTGTTGAAATTTGGATAGTAAGCTATTAATATAAGATGTCAGATATTCTTTCAATTTTCTCCATGTCTACCTATTACAGTTCTGAAATTGGCTATTATGCAGAGAACCAGCTCTGAAGGGAGCTTCATCAGAGCAGAACCTGTCATGAGGAGAATTGCACCTTATCTATATAGGTATTAGAATTGTCATTTCCTCTCTACCAGAGCTTAACTTCATGCATGCTTTATTATTAAAAATCCTGTTATTTCTGAAATAGTTCAAGTTAGGAAAGAAACTCTAAAAGAAGTGAATGTTTTAAGGTATTACTGTTTCTTAATGAGGGGATGAAATAAAACAAGCCCTAGGATGCATTTGATGCAGTGCAAAATCAGAATACAGTTGATAGATACGTGGTTGGGATTTGGAAATTATGGTGAAGTTTTGTGCTTCATACCTTAAAGAAACACAAGTTATATGTTTCATACTTGGAAATATAGATGTCCTCTCTTTTTTTAAAAAAAAAAACAACCCAGTCCAGTCTAAGTCTCACTCAAAATGCTTTCAGTGAGCCCACAAGAGTTTGTGGTGACAAACAGGGAGTCATTTCTTTCAGCTGTTAGCAACAAGTAGGAGGGCATGCAAAGTCAGCCAGAACTAATATCAAAATAGTAATTATTAACTCATTCCTGTTTTACAAGTACTTGAAATGATATCTGTCCAAACTTCTGTTTTCAGGTATGTTTTAAAGGATAAATACGCAGTAAGGAATGTCTCATACAGTAAAAAAAAATCAATACACAGCAGAGTGAAAATTCAGGGTTTTTTTTTCACTTTTTTTTTTTTTTTGTCTTTCTTTGATTTTTTTTATTTTCCTGGATTTTGATTAGGTATGGGTGAAGTGCTAACAAAATACGTAGGATTTTTATACTGTTCCCTTACCACTTTTCAATATAAATAGTGCTTAAATGAGTAGGAGATAATGGAGCAAGACCAGAAAGTATGCTACAGTTGGCTATATCCAGCTAGCACTGGAAATGCTAAACAGCTCTTAGCATAAACCTCCTGCTGATGTCTTGTGGAAATGGGCAGGAATATCCGTAATCGGTGCACTTTATCCCATGCTGACTGATACAAGTACTTAGTTCTACCAGCCAGGGTTATTGCAGAATAGAGGATGAAGATCACAGAAAGGAAACCCAACCTCAGAAGTGTGTCAGTGGTAAAATTTCACCTTTTACTAGAGCTGCAGTTGAACCTCAGCCTTGGTTGTTTCCCACATGCCTCGGGGAAGGCAGTTTGTCAGTGCAGGTAAGGGCAGTGCAGGAGAACATCACTGCACCTTGTGCTGCCTTCTGCAGGGTTCTGTACCAGTGGGGCTCTTGGTGGCTGCATGTTTTCTCTGGTGTTCCTGGCCTCTTTCCACGTGAATTGCTTGGGAGGCTGAGTATGGTGTGCATCTTCCACCTCCCCACAGACAGTTGTCAGTGTTTCCTGCAAGAGTGGAAAAGGTGGGAATTTCAGGTTATTCATAGAATTTCCCAGCATTAGGCCTTTGAATTGGTCAAGTAAAGGTGTGTGTATATATATATATATATGCATTATAAAATGTTAGTAACACTAAATGGCAGCATTTTGCACAAATGTATTTAGTGTGTAATACTATTTTTTAATGAAGTAGCCAATCCTGTCTTTGGGAAGGAAGTTTAGAGATGGATTTCATACCATTAATTTAGTGCTATGCAGTTAATAGTTAAAAATAAGTATTTATTTTTGTGTGTGTGCATGTTACTTTCCATGCAAATGTTCCTCTCTCTTTCCTGGGGATATAACATTGACAAGACTTGAAAGAGACTAATATGTCGCTGTAGATTAATTCAGTCTTTGAAGGGTCTAATTCCTAGTTACAGATTTTTGCTCATATGGATAAATTGTACAAGCAAGTGATTATGTAAAATGAGAAACTAACAAAAGTGTAGTTTGGCTTGTCACTTCAACATATTCGTTTTTTTAGTTTTTATTTTTGTGTATTTACAACCTTGGCAAAACTGACAACATTATTTTGAAAAGTATATTGCTAAAGAAAATAAAAACCCAGCATATACATTTTGCTGTGATCCAGTTGTGTGGTTTGCACTTCCACGTTACAAGCTTGGGGTCCATGTTGAAGATTTTACATGATGGAATGTATTCCTCACTTTTAATGAGCAAGAGGAAGAGTAGGGAAGGGCATGCATGTAAAGTTATCTTTGCCTATTCTCTTATGTAAGGCTCTCTGCTTTGGATATAGTTTGAAGTAGATTGTGTTAGCTAAGAAGCTTAAAACCAAAATGTTTTTATTTCTTAACATGGTCTGGATCTGTGCATATCAGAATGTAATAAAGCTGTACTTACAGGACTGTTTGTAAAGTAATTTGAACATACTCTGTCCAGTTATGGTTGATGTCATTAGGACTCTCTCTTATTTCGGGAATTCTTCCTGAGAAGAGGCTGATAGAGCAAATGAACACTGGATGATTTTGTTGGTCATAGAAGGAAAATAAAATTTAAGGGAAAGAAGAGTAATTTGAAGCATGGATGAAGTCATTATATAAACAATCCCAACCAAACCTAGCATCTTGTCCCCTGTTGCTCCAGAGAGAGGCTCAATGTAAGTGTAGCAAAACTACAGAATAGCTCCTGTTGCAAAATAAATTGGTTTGCTGTTGGCCTGTATCAAAACCACAGCCCCTTTGTGAGGACATCACCAAATAAATCTTGAATCCTTATTTGAACCATTAGCAGATTTCTCCAGTGGGTGGGAGACAGTGTAAAGTACAGAGGTAAAGGAAAGCTTTAACAACTGCTGTATTATTTCTTTGGGGACACAGCGTTCTGGGTTGTGCCAAAAGGGTGCCTTCTGGCATAATAAATTCTTGGCAGCAAAGCTGATTTTCATGGTGAAAAACTCTAATATGAGTGGAGGGGTTATCTGACTATTTTGTATAATAGCATATATTAGCCTGTGTGAGGGAGGAAGAAGAGGAGGGCCCTTTGTAACAACAACAGTGTGTTTCAGGTGGCTGCTCCAGAGCACACTGTAAAAATGCAAACACGGGAAAGCATCAGAAAGAACAACCAGTACTTATTTACTTACTTGGCTAATGTCAGGGGTCTGCTTACATAAACATCTTCTGACTGTCTAACATATTAT
Organism: Muscicapa striata striata; assembly: GCA_030060385.1. Lineage (NCBI taxonomy): Eukaryota > Metazoa > Chordata > Aves > Passeriformes > Muscicapidae > Muscicapa > Muscicapa striata. The sequence continues at coordinate 6,055,914 of JAREIS010000031.1, forward strand.
AGTTGTTTTTTTTCTTTAATACATGATTCATTTGTATTTTCCAGAGGTGTGGGATGGTTACTGAGACATTGTAAATGAAGGGATGAATATTTGAAGTATAGCTTTCCCTTTCTTCTTCAAGCCACTCCTACACATATTGAAGTATTTGACCAGTGTTTTAAGTTACAGATGTTTCTTTGTCCTGTGCAGGGGGATGCACAGCTTTTTCTGCCCACAACTCTAATACCATCCCAAGTCTCACACTGTGCTGAGTTGTGCAGACCCATTCTAAAGAGCTTCAACCCTGGGAATTGCATGGGCGTTGTGAGAAGGAAAAAGGAATGGGAGGGAGTTCATTCAGAGTTTGAAGAAACTTTCCCTCTGTCCTGCCTGGTGTCTGCTTGCACGTTTGATGGCTTTGCACTTTCTATAGTTGTATGGTGTGAAGCACAGCTGCAAATAATCATGGGAGACAGTGAAAAGCTATGGAAAATTAAGACTTTCATATCTTGAGTCCTGAGGGAGTGTTTCAGACTTAGGCCCTTCTAAACTCTTCTGTGAGAAGCCAGTACTACACCTATATAGACAAAGCCTGCCAGCCTTAGGGAATGTGGTGCTTGCATTTCAATGCTTACAGTAATGTTGGGGAGTTGGATGGTTTGTCCTTGTTACTTGGTGCAGAATTGTTTGGGGGCGGGTGCTGCACATTAGTGCAGTTGTGCTCAGGGGTGTGCAGCTGTAGCCCAGGGCTGGGGCAGATGGAGGGCTGGGTTGCTTTGGTCCTTTCCAGCTCTGGCACTGCTGTGGTGCTGGTGTGCTTGTTGAGCCTTGTGGTCTTCACTTCAGCCTATTTTAATGTCATTAGTACTCAGTGCTTGCTAGAGAGATGTGTTGGAGAAGTAATAAAGCTGTTATTAGATGGGCAGTTCTTCCTGTATAAAACAGTGGTGCAGCCTCTTCGTGTGCTGGTACCAGAACATTGTATATTTGGGGATAAGCTGTGTTTTAATCTTATAAAGTTGCTTTGTTCTAGCCTCCAGAAACTCTAAAGTCAGAAGAACACTGCAGAGAAAAACTTTCTGTTGTGCTCTTTCATATGTTGCTTTGTATTGTACGGGGATCCAATTAGTGATAAAGTTACTCCTTATAGTTGGATGTGTGGTTGCAAATTTTTAGGAAGTGTCAAATCCCTGCAGTGGTAGTGATGCAGACAGCTGTTGTACAAGGAATCATTTTAGAGAAGAAAAATGGTAGCATTTGAAATTTTAACATTGAATGGAACACAAATCAAATGGGTATTAGTTAATGGTATTTAGAGCCCTGATTTTACAGTGGTGGTTGAAAAAATCCCTGTATGCTAAGATAAGTTGCAGTGTATTCTATCTTACTTGTGATAATTGGAGCAGAAATGTGGTACTTTGAGGAAGAAGTTAAATATTGATTGGACCCAAGGAGGTTTCCCTTTCCTGAGGTATTCTGCAAACTAGAGTACATGTGAAAAATGGGGAGAATGATTATGGGAGTATGAAAACTGCCATGTAAAACAGAGTAGAAATAAAAGTAGCTGTTGAGGGATTTACCTTTGTTAGCTTGCCAGCATGAATTTCTTGGGAAAAGAGAAATATATTGAGCTTCTTGGGTCAGGGCCATGTCTCCTTGTCTTTTACTTTGTTCAGTCTCTAGCATTGTGGGACCCTAAATAAGACTAGACTGGCTGGATTCTTAAAAATCATAAGCCTGGATCATAAAAATATATTATTACATACAAAGTGCCAGTATCACTTTTGCCTCTTGCTTTTTGCAAAGCTTTGATGGTACATTCCTGTCGTCAAAGCTGCTCCAAAAAATCATCAGGACATAGACTTAAGTAAGAAAAAAATGTAATTTCCTCTTTGAAATTTGAGGAGAGTATTTCATTCAGTCTTTATAGTCTTATAATCTTGATAATACTTGGACAACTTTTTTAAGAACTTCTGTTTTTGGATCAGATATTTCCAGTTTATCTCAAGATGCCTTTCCTATTGGGCTGAACTTCTAACCCTGAACTAAAAAAACTGTCATTTTGAACATTTTGCTGTGAAAGTGAACGCACACTTTCTCATCCCATCTCCCCTGGGGCTGTCCTAGGCCCCTGCAGTTGGTGTTGTTTATCAGGAGTAAGTGAATGTGTTTCTTTGATTTTGCTTCATTTGAGGGATTCCTGATATTTAATGATTCTGTGGGTTGTTTGGCTCCTCTCCCTTCCACTGACGAAGAGATTTCTGCTGCCATTATCAGCTACACAAACTTTTCAGCACACTCCAGCATTTTTCATGTGTAAAGGCCACAGCTGTACTTGAACAATGTGTTCATTGTAATCCAATAATAAAAGTCCTAAATATAACAATAATTATAACCCCTTACATTGAGAACAATATTGATAATCAGGGATATACTAATCCTTGAATTTCATAGAAATAAAGCTTGTCACTGGTTGTTGCAGTGTTATCCATGTTATAAGATTTTAAATACTTTGCAAAACTAGTATATGGTTGCATAAAGATTTGGCTTTGCTATACAGATGGGCATAATGGAAGCAACAAGTACACAGAGAAATACAAATGATTACATTTATGAACAGCTAAACAAAATGCTCTGGATATTATTCTTGTAATTAACAAGTCAGGATTTCCATAATAAGCACTGATTATAAGTAGTCTAACTGATTTTATTAAAATAAGCCCTATTGGACACAACCCCCAGTTTGGTCTTGTGTATCTTTAAGGCATACTTGTGATTACTTCTACATGTACATTTTTGGTTTCTCTTGTCTCCTCCTTTAGTTTTCTTTTTTCAATAAACTGTTTAAAATTGGTCAGGATGAAGTTCTTTGTAAAGTAGAGCTTTTAATGAGCCATGTGTGATCCACACAGTCTTGCTGGTTCTGCAGTTTTCTGATGAACAAAATTGCCATGCATTGCCAGTGTGGTTATACAATTAATATATCCAGGTCTCATAAGAGTGCAATCCCAAAAGAGAGTGTATCTGTAGGCACAGAAATAGCAGATCCTTCAGATTTTGATTCCTTGAGCAGGGTTTAATTTTTAATTATGGAATTCATAATGACTTGAGACAGTACATCTTTCATCTCGGACATCTGTTTTGATCCATTGCTATCAAAAATACACTCTTTGACTCCCAGGTTCTTGCCCAGTTTAATGCCATCTTGTTTCCTTGTGGCTTTCCAATGGCCAACCACAGGTCCTTCTCCTGGCAGGGACCTTAAGAAGAACAAGTTGAGAGAGGCTGAATTTGAATTATGTTGCTGCTTTTCATGTTCACGTCTCTCTTTTGCATTCTTCATTTTACAAACTTAGCACGCTTTTCTGGATATAGTAGTATATACCCACTAGATATAAAATGGGTTTTTTAATTGTTTCTCTTTCATTATCTAAAATAGTAGTTTTTAGTTAACAGTACCTTTCAGCTAATGTTTTGACTAAACGTTTGAAAATTCTTAGTAAAAAATACATCTAAACTAAACTGCACATAGAAAACATATAATCTTATACTGCATTCTATGAATAAATGTTATGCTTGAAGGAATAATTATTTGGATGTTCTTGGTAATATTTAATGTTTCTCTTTAATGCTTTTGGAACTTTATTTTACTCTACTATGTCAGAGAGGGGGAGAAGGGAGTGAGAGGCAGAATAACTCTATAGAGTGAGGGATAGATATGTTTTGCAGTTAGAGGGCTTTCACCTGAAATTGCAGATAAACAGTGCACAAAATGATTGTCCAGCTCTTTTGCAAATACTGCTGTAATCCAGGCATTTGGCAATTCTTTTTTTCATTAATGTAATACCCATTCCTTAATCTGCCTGCAGTTAATGTGTTGGGGTTTTTTTTTCAGTTTCAAATGTATCATAATGTTTTTTCAATCTGTTCTGAAAGCTGCTTCTAGTGGTTCGTTGAACATCCTTCCTACAGTGCTCCTCTGGGATGGGGCATTACTTTTTTGCAGCTATCCTGTTCACAGTAGGCATTTGCCATCCACGGCACTTAAAACGTTCTGTTCTTTGCACCATCTTCTGGCACTAGTAACTGTGACATCTGTTTGTCACATATGAAGCTCAGGAGCTGCTGGAGACCCTGAAGCAGTGAGCATCCCTTCTGTGAGCAGAGGAAAATTATCTTTGTCTCTCAGGTGGGGCAGCAGCTGGCTTGGCTCACCCCTGGTTCCTGTGGTGACACGAGGACTGAGAGGCATGGAGAGTTCCCAAATGCCCATCTCCCATGTATAGACTGTGGGGGAAACTGGCCTTTCCTAGTCTGGTTCTGGTTCTGGGGGGAAAATGTGAGTGGGGATAATTGCCTGCTGTGGCCTGCCAGCAGTGTCTGTGCCCAGGAACAGCTCTCTTGGTGGAGGTGGAAGAGAGGGAGTAGTTTTGGCTTGGGTGCCTTGCTTTTTGGCATAACTAAAGCTTGTATTTTTGTATAATTAAAGTGAATAGACTAATAGCCCATCAGCTCTGGATTAGTAAAGTCTAGGTGCAAATACATATGTCATAGCAAAATGTACCAGGAACTCAGCTGAACTTTCAAGTTTGAAACATGTAGACTGATGTGCAGTCTCAAAGGTGGTTGGCCAGTCCTTAAGAATACTTGGCTTAAATTTAATGCACATTTAATGGTGAGCAGGGATAAAACAACTGCAGCTTTTTAGAGGTCACTTCCATCATGCTAGTTTAAGTAAAAATGTTGCAAAAACTAGTTTGCAGTATGAAAAGACATTGGATAGTGCTACATATATGCACACTCAGTTTATATTAAATTCTAGCTTACTTTTCTTTTTCATGGCTTGGTAAGTTCTGGGCTACTGTCTGTTGCTTGAATTTGTATTTGTTAAAGTATAAAAGCTGATGGAGTTCAGGTACTCCCTCTGTTCAGATTGGAAGATAAATTTGTTTGCCTTATATTTAAGGAAAAAAGAAAAAATATAGACCGGTCACCTTTTTTTTAAAATTATTTTAGTAAAGCCTTTCCTTCCCATGCAAAACTATTCCATGTATTGTTGTATGTTACTGCTTTTCATTAAGAGCTATGTTTACGGAACAAGGACTTGCTCAGGGAAGTTTTCAGTTTGTGTCCTCACTCTGATATACCAGGGGAGTAGAAAAATACACTCCCTTGTCAAAGCTTTAGATATGATAGTTAAACCTACAATATTAATCATCTTTTCCTTAACCCAAACTGAAAAGGTGGCTGATAAGGACAGAAGGTCTCTTATTTCCACTGTAGTTTCGCAATCTTGAAGAAAAATTCTTTTACTGGCAATTTGGGGAAGAATATTCTACCTAGTTCCCTGTGTTTTTAACTGTATCTGAGCAGCTGATTTTTAATTCAGATCTAGCTATAGAAAAATTATGTTTTAATATTTTTTAGTCTCTTAGAGGTGGGAGAAAAGACTGAACTGCTTGCAGAGGAGGAGAAGACTGAGATCAGAACCTCAGAATATATTTTATGGAGAGGCTTATTTGAGTTTCAGTTACCACTGAAGTGTATAACGTGGCACTGAATTACAGGGCAGTTTGTTGGTTAGCTTGTTTCAAAAGATGACCCTGGTACACTCATCAAAATAAGACAGTACCTCAGAATGTTATTAGTTAGGAGACTGTGAGCAAAGAAGATTTCTCTGGAGGGTCATGCTGGATCTTGCAGTCTTATTCCAGAAAATCATATGAGTAAAAAAATTAAATTAAGCCTTTCATGATCAGTTTCTGTGATGCTGTTGTAATGTAAGGAATTAATTATGTAGAAATCTGTCTGATTTCTTGTGTCTGTGAACTATTAAAAATTGTTAATGATTTGATGAACTCTGAATGGGCCCATGCAAGGTAGAACTCAGTGACAAAGTTGGGGAAAATAAAAAGCTCTAGTATGTTCTACTTGTAAGAGAAACTTTACTAGAGAAGTTTGTTGTTTTTTTTAATGTTTAAAGTATTGAGTACTCTCCACGTTTTCTTTTGGAGGAGCTTTTTAAAATGTCTTGCTGGTTTTTATGTATTTAATCGGGCAGGTGAGGTAGAGCTTGCTTGAGACTTAATGTAAAGAGTTGTTACTTTTGTGTCAATGCCCATAATGGTCCATCTGTGTTCATAACACCTCAGGTACACACCAGCTGACAAAGATGGGCAATGTATTAACATCTGAGATGTTCTTGCAGTCATGAATCAAACGGGCCAGGTGGATAATGGGATCTGGACAGCATTGCCAGACTTGGTGGTTGATAACTTAGGTGGAAAGCATGTGGGGCAGGGGAGTCCTTCTTGGGTAGTTAACATCATTGGAGGTCTGTGTTTTGCTGCAACTCAAGACCAGGAATCTTTCAAAAAAAAAAAAAAAAAAAGGTTATAGTATATAGTTTCCTTTACAGAGTAGGTTTAAAAGGAAGAGGACTATCATCATACAGTTTAAGAGGATGAGTGTCATACTTATGTCTAGTACTACTGGAACACCTGTGCATTTACATATACTCGAAAAATCTTGCAGTTATTTTGGGTGGGGAGCAGAGTTGTTGAATATAAGGCTTTTACTTGTGTACGGACATCACGAAACCTGTTTTTGATATACCTGGGGGCCTTACACATGTAATCATGAACCTGGCTTTTGGACTGAGGTCACTTCTTGAAACATCCAGGAGTGCTGGATACTCTACAGCCTTAATCTCACCCATGGCCAGGAACAGGGAGCAATGCATCAAACTGAGTTATGTGCTGGAATTGCTGTGGTGTGGGGTTTGGGTGACATTCTCTCATGTGACAGTGGGGAAGGAGCAGAGCAGCCCTTGGCAGCTAGAAAAATTGCTAACTTCATTGAGGTTGGGTGGATTTTGGACTTGCAGAAATTAGGAGAAGACAGTACTCTTAAGAAGTTATTTTCATTTACTTTTTCTCCAGGCACCTGATGTTTTTGGTACATCTTGTCCTGTCCCAAGTTAATGGCATCATCAGCTGGGAACACTCGTTCCCTGCAGCTCCCCTCCTGTTGATTTGAAGCCAGCAGTGGCTGGCTGAATGTGTTGTGGCTTTGGGGGCAAAAGGTGTGGGAGAGGAATGCTGGCCTTTTTGTATTATTATTATCATCATCATTATCATCATCATAATCTGTGCACAGTTGTTTTTTTTTTTAAAAAGAAGAGTTGTTCTTTAATTTTGAAATAAAATGACAGAAATAAATTACTTTAAAAGGATGTTTAGGGAATAGGCTATTCTGAAAACATCATCTAGTATCTGGTTAGATTATTTTGTTGTTTCCTGGCTGTAGCTTCTATGAAATTGGTGAGTCAAACAATTGTCAGTAATATTTTTGTTCTCTCAAACTTTTTTCTCACCCTGTAGGAGCTACATGCATCCATCTAGATTACATCTGAATGACAAAAATACCTAGGTAGCAGGAGGAGAGAGACTAATGCCTTTACGTAGATTTATCTGTCAGTAACTGTTTGTTAAGTGCATCTGTCATGTCTTACTCTGGATTTGTGTTGCTACTGCCTTAAGTGGTAATTCATTTTTTGCTGCCTGATGATGTTAATTATTTTAATGTTATTTTCATTCAGCAGTCTGTGTAACCAGTGTGAGTTTTAAGTTCAGGAAGAGCAGAAGTAATCTGAGCCCCTCATCCAGGTCATCAATAAAGATTTTAAAAAGGACAGGCCTCAACACCCAAGGAACATCACTTGTTACCAGCCACCAGCTGGATTAACTCTGTTGACCACCATTCCTGGAGCCCACTCATCTAGCCAGTTTTATACCCAGCCAAGAGTACACCCATCCAAGCCATGGGTAGCCAGTTTTGCCAGAAAAATGGTGTGGGAAATTATGTCAAAGACTCTACTGAAGTCTATGGGGACAATACCACAGCTTTTCCCTCATTTACTGGGGGGATCACCCTGTCACAGAAGGAGCTCAGTTTGGTCAAGCAGAACCCGCCTTTTCTGAATCCATGCTGGCTGGGCCTGATCTCCCAGTTGTCCTGGATGTGCTGTGTGATTGCCTTCCAGAAGAGCTTCTCCATGACCTTTCCTGGCATGAGTTCAGACTAGAAGGTCTGTGGTTGCTCAGATCCTCCTTGCAGCACTTCTTGGGCATGGGCATCACATTTGCTGACCTGCAGTCAACTGGGACCTCTCCACTTAGCCAAGATTGCTGATATTTGGTGGAAAGTGACTCAGTGAGCACTTCCACCAGCTCCCTCAGTACCCTTGTGTGGATCCCATCCAGCCCCACAGACTTTTGTTTGTCTGTAATGTAATAGGTCACTGACCATTTCCCATTGGATTATGGAGGCTGCATTCTGTTCCCCATCCCTGTATTCTAGCTCAGGGGCTGGGTCCCTGACATTAAGTACCTTAGTCTTTTCTTCATTCTTCACCATGTGTTTCCCCCTACATGCAATAAAGGCTGAAGATTCTCTGTGGCTCTCCTTTAGTTGCTAATGTATTTATAGAAACACTTACTTTTTTATTTTATGGCACTGCCCTTATTAAGTTCTAATTGGGCTTTGGTGTTTCTGATTTTCTCCCTGTATAACCTCACAGTCATAAACTACCTTCTTTTCCTGAGTTCCCGTCAAAGTGCTCTGTTCAGCCAGACTGGTCTTCTTCCCTGACAACTCAATTTTCAACCTGTCACAGAATCACAGAATATTCTGAGTTGGAAGGGGCCCACAAGGGTAAAGTCCAGGTCTTAAGAGAATCGTTTGTACAGAGATCCACCCCCCAAATTTGGTGTGTATTAGCTGAGCTGATCTGAGCAGCTGCCTATGGAGGGGGCCTCTCCTGCCCTTTTAGGGTTTCTTTCCTGAAGAATGGCTTGAGCAACTATTTGATTAGAAAGGGCAATGAAATGAAGACAATAGCTTCAAGTGCTTGATTAACCTTGACCTTCAAGTGGCTTTGTTTTGGAGGAAAAAAATCAGGCAGTAGGCTCTGGAAGGACATGGTTGTGCTGGAACTGGGGACTTTCTCCTGTATCTTGAGACTGTAGTGCTTATTTTACAGTGTGTTTATGTGTGGTTTAGTTTCAGTGTGTGAATTCTAGAGGTTAAAGCCCTATGAATATTGTGCTGGTGTAGCAGGGACAGTGTGGGTGACTCTTGCCCGAGGACTGACCCAGGAACAATGGGCTGGCCTGGTACTGGGGAATCCCTGCCTGCAGCACCAACATGTTCCTCTTATGAGTCTCTTCTGAGGTGTGACTGCACCCTGAAAGGCACAAATAAGAACCAAAAATGCACCTAAACCAGTTTCAGAGAAGCTTTGTGTTGTATACCGGTGCTCTTATAAGATAACTGGGGTTCAGCAGTCAGATCAATCTTTTATCTTCCATGTATCTTCAGATTTTTCAGACATTTTGATTAGCAAGTAAGAATGCTCTTGCTTTCTTCCAGTCTAGTGAGCAGATGTCTTTTCACTATTAGGGGTTGTTTGAAGACATTTTTCAGAAAGGTTGTATCTCTCAAGAATCAGCAAAATTAATGCATTCAGGGCTTTGTTAAGTCCTGTTGCTTGGTAGCAGTCATGTTGATCTATTGGAAGGTATCCAGACAGAAATGTTAAATGGACTACTTGTCCATGTCCCTTGGTATATGAGTGCACATGCTGCAGAGCTTCCCTCTACTGCCTGGATCTCTTGGGCAAAGATTGATGGGCAAGAGATGTGTGATGGGTTTTCTCACATTCTGCAGTGCTCTTTGCTCCAGGTGAAAATGTGTGGCCAGGTGCCTGTCATTGACTCATAATCAAACTGAGAAGGTGGAATCTGGATGTCTCCCAAAGCAGGACCTGTACAACCCTGCACTCAGCCATGTCCTGAGAAAACGTGCTGCAGGACCTTCTAGCATGTTTTTTGGCACAATGGGCCTGTTTCTGCTCCCTGATTACTGCGTTCTGGGAAGTGCACCCAGGTCTTGATTTGAGTGGCTTTTCATGCTGATTTGTGTACTGTCACTCCTTACAGGTTCCCTTTGTGGTACATTGAGCTGGATCTGCTGCTGCAGTTGGGGCCCCGTTTTTGCAGTTGCAGTGCTACTGCCTTTCTTGTTCTCTAGAGCTCTTTGCAGCTTGTTTTAGAGGCTGGCATGATCTGTGAACATTCAGGTGATTCAGCAATATGTGAGTGACCTTGGGGTGGGAGAGATGCTGTGGTATGGCACTGCCACTTTGTGTTTGACTGTGTGTTCCGTTGTTCCCTTTTCTCCTCTTCCCTTTGAGATGTGATGGAGGCATCCCTAACATACCTGTTATTTGGGGCTGCCAGACTGACATTCATAGTGCAGTATGCAGGAGTTCAGGGCTTTGTTTAGGGTTCAGGAGCAGTTGGTATTGTCCATAGGTAGAAAAAAGCCATGGCTGCTGTAGCTCTTCCAATCTTAAGGTTTCTGGGTAACAAAGTTTTTTTAAAATACTTCTCTTAATGATAGGACAAGAATCATCTGCTGGCTTAATTTTTGGTCAGTTTTGCTTCCTAGTAGGGTACAAAATGTTGCTAACTTTTTCCTCTCTCCTATCCTTTCGTTGCAGGTCTTGATGATTGCCTGCAGCAATATATAAAGAACTTTGAGAGAGAGAAGATTAGTGGTGACCAGCTATTACGTATTACTCATCAGGAACTGGAAGATCTTGGAGTCACACGAATTGGCCATCAGGAGCTTATCTTGGAAGCAGTAGACTTGCTCTGTGCACTGGTAAACTTCTTGGGGAAAATGGGGAAGGGTTAACAGTGTTTGCATATTCACTCTTTCTGTACTCTAATTGTTAGTCCTAAAGACTTATCTAGGCAGCTCAGGAAGCTCCTGATTTGTAATGTATGAGCAGTTTAGCATTTTAAACCAAGGGCAAGATAAAGGGAAAAATCTATTGATAGAAGGATGTTTGTTATATAAAGTGGTATCAGAGATTTAGGACTTGCATATCTGTCTTTATAGAGTAAAAGTTTATCTGAAATCACAGAGAAACTAGACTGTGTTTGGTTTGGAATGTAAAATAGTTATGTATGTGAATGGACTAATTAAGTGTTGGTTGCCCTTTACAAACAAAATATTCTGATATTAACCATGTCTCATGCAAATTATGTCCTAGATGATTTTTTGAGCCTGATGAAACAGAGCTGCTTGTATTTCACATTAGAAAGGATTAAATACTGAAATAATTATCTTATGTATAAAAAACATAAATTTTTGATGGAGCATGCGGAAGGATTTTGTAATGGTCTGTTCAGTCAGGTCATGTCATGCATAACTAGGATTAGCTGTTCAGTGAGGAGTGTGGTGCTGACTTCACCCTCCTTATGAACTTTTAGTGTGTGTCTGTAAAGATTAGTGGTAGATTGGGCACACAGCATTCTCCACTGTAGATTGTGAATAGCTCTGTTAAGATGTACTTCACTGCCTAAGGTGGTGTTTTGTGGGTTTTTAGTACATACTATTTTTCAAACCTCAGAAGGAGCTTTTAAGAAAACTGAATCCTGGGAGAGGCAATCAAAGACGGTAGGCTGAAAGGCTCTTCAGAAGGGCTTGTCAGTTCTCCATATGCAGCAGCTTTTCTGAATACCCTGTTGTTGCGTTTTTGGAGTATTGTGAAGTGTAATGAAAAGAGGAGAGTAAAAAAATATACCCAAAAAAAGTTAAAAAAAGGGAGGAAGCTTTTTCATACAGGAAAACATTTGATTTTAAACACAGATTATCTTCTGTACAGTACAGTTTCTAGTAACATTGCAATGTGAGTCAATGCAGTAATTTAACTCATCAATTTGTTTTTTAAATAAGGAAGTTGCAATCTTAAAAAAAGCTACTGATACAGAAGGGGACATAAAGAGAGTTATTCACAAAGTATTTTTCTTATCAGACAGTGCAAAAGAAAATGAGAAAGTAAATACTTTAGTTAACTGAGAAAGATAAAGTCTAAGTTGGGGGGAACACCAATGACCATTTTTCCCAGTCACACAGAGAAACAGATTGTGTGGCTCTTTGAAAAATAAATTACTTTCACATAAAAAAACTTGTTTATTAGTTGAAATTTATTTTTTTCCTTAGTTTGTAATTACAGATGTAATCTTCAGGTAAACAAACACGACTTGTCTTTGTTGCTCCTTTATCTTAGGCAAAAGTGTATGGAAGTAAGTTGAATATAAAATAAGGAATTTCTAGCAAAGGCTAACACTGCATCTTAAATGCATGCAGCAAGTCTCTCTTCTTGGTTCTTGTAGCACATACAGTATTGTCTGCTTTTCTGAGTTTGTCTTAAAGAAAATTGCTGAAATACAGTGGCATGAGTTTAGATTGCAGCTCTAATTTAAGATGAGGTTTTTGCAGTCTCACAATTGGTTCCTGATAGCTCCTTGGGGATACAAAATGTTATTGTTATATTGATTTTAGTGGACTTAATTTGAATTTATTGTTCACCAATCAGATAAACCTCTTAGAAAATTTAATTCAGAGGCAATCCATTTCGCTGCACTGGTCCTATACTTACAGGCTTTTCTTTTTTATTGCATCCATGAGTGTCTGTCCTGGGTAGGGCTTACCTTTTCTTCTGATTTGACTTTAATATTAGCTGTATTGTTTAGGAGAACATTAAGCCTATGACTCTCCAGTGTAGGGTAACTGCTAATTCAGATAGTGGCTATGCAAGTTGGTTTTATTTTAATTATCTGATTTTTCTTTTCTGTTTCACTCGAGGGTTCATGATAGAACTTAGCATGAGTTACAAATACATGATCCAAATGGGTTAACATCTCTTTGGATGCTGGAGATGATGGATGACATGATGAGCTATGAATAACAAAGTTAATTATGCCTTGCAAGCTTAACCCCTGATAGATTTAAAAGTAATTATTAAAAAACAAAAGGACTGTTGCTTCTGCTTCTCCCCCCTTTCTTTCTGAGTTAGTGAGTGACCACCTAAACAATTTTTGGCATTGAGGACAACTGAGAGAACAGAACCCCTCCCACTGTTCATCACTGTTCATCTCTGTTCCCACCTCCCACTCTACAGGGGAGAGTTTTCCAACACAGAGTTGCTGTCACTTAGGAAAGCTTTTGCAATGTTGATTGCTGTTGTGTGTTATTCCTGCCACCCCTTCCCAGTATTTTTTGGGGGTACACTTCTGCTTGCAGTTCCCTGGCAGTTGTGGATGTGACAAACAGCAACCAGCTGCTTGTGTTGCACCTATAGTTCATGGGGTTACAATTTCTTACCAGGCAAAGGTGGAGAGTCTGAACAAGCAGATCTGGCTAGTATGGAGAGTTGAACTGTGCCAAACACACAAACTGCCACAGCAATAGTTGTGAGCCAGTTATGATTGATAACACTATTTAAAGGATGTTCTTTATGAGTTTTTGACAGAAGGTGGGTGGGTGGCTGGCTATGGTCTCTCACATTATTCGCCTCCTGTCATCAGCGCTTGTAACAAATGGATCCTCCAGTGTTTGTGAGCTGATCAGAGGACAAATGGTGGCCTGTGCTTTCCATCTTCAGTAGAGTCTCTCTTGGCTGCCAGCCTGCCATTCTGTGCTCTTGACAGCAGAGCAAGCATCCAGGGGATGATATTCACAGGTTTTATTTTCCTGTGGTGCTTCAGGGAAGAAGGAATAAAGTTTTTGCCTGGCTGCTACTGCTGTTACAGGTCACGTTTGGTGGTGGTGGTGGGGGTGCACATCCTGCATTCCATCGCTGGAGCTGAATGTGCTCTGGGAGACGACAGGCAGTCCAAGTAATGTAGTTTGTCTCTTCCCTCTCTCCTTCAGACTGTGAAGGTGGGAGCATGTTCAGTAGATTATCCTACCTTGGTGCAGCTCTGTGTTTTACAAAATCCATGTCAGAAAAGGCACAAAAAAGGAAATGTTCTCAGTGCTTAGAAGGAATAAGTAGTGAGGTCTGTGATGGCATTTTGTTGCTGCTAAGAGTTTGTTGCATGTTTTTCGAGGTGAGAAACCTTGAGAAACCACAATGATGGATTTATGCTGGCAGCATTACTCTTTTCCAGCAGGACAAATATCCTGTTCTTGTGTTTCTGTTTAAATTGGGATATGCAATCACACTGGTGGTGTCAACAGGTAGATTTTTACTTGATGTGGAAGTCACCCAAAATAATTGACATCTCAAAACTGGTTGAAAGTGATAGCTAAGAAATTACAGGTCTAGAGATAGAGGAAAAACTGCTGAGTTGAGTGCCATGTTTCTCTGCTGTCACCTGGTAAAAAAATACAGAACTGTTCATCAGTTCTAACAATTACCATTAGGATCTTAGCCTCAACATGATCCTTTTCAGTGTGTGAGGGTGAAGCTAGTCTAACACTGTTTTTTGTTTAATCATTATACAAACAACAGTGTAGCAGACTTCATCCACACACAAAATGTGATGAGCATTGTTTCTTTGAGGGTTACTTCAAAAACTGAATATGAATGAACAATGCCAAGAGAAAGTAAACTGAGAAAAAAAGGACATGATGCTTAAGAGATGGACATGATGCAAAAAGAGAAATGATTAATAAAGAACAAATTATTTAAATAATGCCATCAGATCACTATACCAGTCATCAGGTTTGAGTGCATCAGGGGATCTTGTAGCTCCTGCTGTATATAACTGGCCTGAAGAAAGCAAGGAAAAGACATAATTCTTTTTCCATCATCTGTTTGTCAGAAGATGGGAGTTTCATTTACCAGAACTGGGCATGACCATTTTTTCCCAGAAAACACTACACACTGCCTGGAGAGCACAAAGACTGAAGATTGCACAGCCAAACATGGCTTCTTCCATCTTTAAGAAAATGGTCTAGTTGACCACAATGCATTGATAAATGAGATGCTAGATGGAGATTACTTTTTTTTTTTTTTTTTTTGCTTATCCTAAATATGAAGATTAAATGAATTTAATGAACTTAATGACAAATGTTTTAAATTTGATTTTGCAAATATTTTTTAAACAAGAGATCCTAAAGTAGGAGATGTATTGTTATAAGAATATTTGAAAAGCTTCAAAAACATTTTTCAGATGCTTTGAAGTTTTTCATTAACAAAGAACTTTATGAAGTCCCTGTGAATTTGCAAAATAATTCTTCAGAGAATCTTCATTTGTGTAGAATAGAGTTTGGTTAAAAAATAGAACAGATTTTGCTTTATAGAGCATGCTGGTTTCAGTACTAGTTTCATGCTAGTTAAATCTGCTATGGCTGCACAGGAATTTATTGCACGCTATATTTTAATTTGTAAAGCTAGAAGATTGCAGCAGATGAAATAGCATTATTATTTGGCAGAGAAAACATTGGTGAGCACTAACAGCATGAAATTACTTATAATTTACCACTAACACAAAACATTTATATGCAAATGAATGTAAAAAATAGACCTACTTTACCCATGAATGATTTGATTCCTCTTAAGAATTATGCCTTTTATCTTAATTTCATCTTCCTGCCATTTCTCACACAGAAATACTTTCCTTTGCACTTATCACTAGTCAGATCTTAAAACTGTTTTGTCAGTAAAAGTGAATATTAGACTTAATCATTATGGTGCTAAATGAGGAAGGCTTCATTTCAGAATGGAGATTTATATGTGCTGAAGGTAGAATTTACTGTTAGTATTCTGAATGAATGCTCATAGCAGAAAAATTACTTACCCTTTTCACTATTGCCCCTTTCAAGTTAAAATTGTGCTTATATATCATATATCACATACGATATGCCTCCCTGTCCTCAGCCTGAGCTAACCTAACTGCAGTGCAGGAAATCCTGAAGTCCATCACCAGATCAATAAAGCTAAGGAGATAAAGAGTTTCTGATAGCTCATACAGATCACATTGAAAATGTGTTAGCAAATCTTCTACACAGAGCTGCAGTAAACCCCATGGTGTGCCAAGGGCAGTATCCTTCTTCCCACCAGCCTCAAGATCAGTTATGGATCCTAGATACTTTTTAATATTGCTTCTTTTCTTTGGACTGCTTGGGGGTTTGGGCAAGTATGAAATACATATCCTGGTTCATAGAGCCATAGTATGGCTTGGTTTGGGAGGGACATTTATAAAGCTGTCACCTCCCAGTTAAAAGCAGATTGGATAAAAAGAGCTGTTACAATGTAAAATGTTTTTAAAAGCCAGAGTGTTCATAACAATACTTCTTTCCTTATTACATGAGAAAGTAAAAAAACAAAAAAGTAATTAGCACTTGGTCTTTCAGAGTGTTTTGATTGAATAAGAGAAAGAAGAATAGTTTATATAATTGCTCTGTTAGTGCTACAAAGCATGGCCAGGGCTTGGCTTTTTGATGTGTTGCTTGATTGTGGAAAAGAAGGGCATTTTTCAAGAAAGGAGATAATGATGATGACTCTGAATCTTTCCTGGGTTCTGCAAGGCTGGAAGTATCATGCACCTGAGTGTTTTTGTGACTATAAACATTCAGGACAAATATTTACACTCTTTGAAACAGTTTGCCTTTTAATCAGTGTGTGTTGAATAATTGCAGTGGAAAGTGTCATTTGAGCTATCTGGGGTTTCTGTCCTTATCTGCTTATTCTGTGTTTATGAAACAGATGTGTTAGGATCATGTGTTGTGCACTTCTAAATTACCCCATACGTCAGTGCTATTTGAAGGAGAGATAACCTTAATGTTGGCATTTCGAGACACTGGAGGAAGGACTGTTAGAAATATACGTTGTGGGCAGATCTGATGAGGTATAAAGTTACATAAGGCACCTTCCATATGACAAGCTGTGATATCAGTTGCTAGCAGCTTTGGGTTGGTAAGCTATCTGCCTCATACTTTGTGGGATGTGTTCAGCCAAATGTTTTGGAGAATGAGGTTCAGATCCATTTTGTTAATTTTAAAAATCAACTTTGAAGGCAAAGTTTGGAACTTTTCTTGGTGAATTTTTGTCCACCACAAATTTTCAGGTGTGGTTTTGAAATGGCTGCCATGTGCTGTGGTATTTGTGTGATGCTGTTTTGATTATTCATTTAAAATCTTCCTCAGGCTTTTCAAGAAATGAGGACCCTATGAATTTTACTGTTCCCAAGTTGCTTGTTTAAAAGCAAATAAGTAGTACATACAGAAAGGATACTCAAGAATTGAGTGTGGAAGATGAAAGCACTGAAAGATAGTGAGGAGAAGAATTAAACTCACCTGAGGTGATTTTAAGTCCATTTTTTAGCAGCGATATGCTATTTTTGCCTAAAACTCCTGCAGTCATCCTGTGAATAAGTGGAAAATTACTTTTTATTGCATTAGAGAGAAAACTTTTTATTTCATCCTTGTGATAGTTGCCCTTATTACTGAGATATATCAGATGTAATTGAGAAGTTGCACTTCTTTGCACCTAATTTATTACTCAGTACAGCTATTTAGACTATAAAATTAGTCTTTTCAAAAAGTTGTAATTTCCTTTCTTCTTTAAAATATATTTTTTGTGTGTGTTACAAAAAATATTTACCAAATCAAAATAAACCTTCATCTTCTTCTTCAATTTATACAGTCATGGTTGCCTTTTGCAGAGGAGCAGCAGAAATTATTTGATGTAAGCACTGCTATCTGCTCTGCTATCTGGTGAAGATGCTGCTTTTATTTTCTTCTTGCCCAGAAGCACCAGTGTTAGAGCAGCATCTTCAGCTCCCACCTTGGGTCTCTTCAGTAGAAGTTAACACTGGTCTCTGCATGCCTTTTGCTCCACATGGTTTCCAGCAGTATGGTTTTCATGCCTTTTGTTCCACAAGGTTTTCAGCTTTCTGGGGAGAAGACACAGTGATTTAGAGAGGCCGTATGCTCATTTCCCTGTCTTGAGGTGTTTGTAAGAGTAAAACTGTCACTGAACTTGATACAGCATTTGTGCTTGGAGATGGAGAGCTATTCATGGTTGCATAAAAGCTGTGACCAAGACAGCTGTTCTAAGGGATTTCTGGATTTGTTAATGGGACTGTGGTTATGTCTGTGTTTCATATTGTACTGTGTTTAGATCTGAGCTTGGCTTATTTATGTAGCTGAGATGGCCTTGCACTTTGCAATGGGCAGTATAAAAATACCCTAAACTAAAGTTCTGGCATCTTCTAGACAGTCTGTCTAAGCCAGCAGAGATAGTTAGTACTGTATGAGTTAGTAACACTTTATTTTTCAACCCGTGCTAACGCTGTCAGATGCACTTCCCTGCCAGCAAGAATCAAGTGAATTTAGCACAGGAAAGAGATGATTTTTTTTTTAATTGAGGGAAGCAGGGAACACAGCTACTGAACATTGATCAAGCTAGTTAAAGAAAATTTTGCTCTACTTCCACATTTGGTTAGTGAACTCTCTTCCTACCCTTGGGGTGCTGGTGCAAGGATGGGCTGGCAGAGGGACCAAGCTGGCTCTTCTCACAAAAAAATGGTGATTAGAGCTGCTGCTCGTTAGCATGTGAAGAAAAGAGCTACAATTCTTCACTCACACTGTCATGTGAAGCCACAGAAAAGTAATTAGCAGGTAAGGTGTCTATTAAAAGCTCCCACCACCTTTAGTTCAAACATCTTCATCAAGTTCTTGTTTTGTGATTGCCAGAAGAGACTCCATTAGAGCTGTTCCTGTTGGGGCAGGGTGTCTCTGAAGACGCTCTGTGGCCTCTCATTGGGGAAATGGATGCTTTGGCTTGTGACACTTCTCGTAATCTCTACAGGCATGCCGAGATTTCTTTGTGCTTCTTTCAGTGACTGTGAATATATTTTGGCTAATGAAAGCACAACTCAAGTTAGTGCTGGCTAAATGCAGACTAGGGGAAAACAAAGAACTGTCTCCTTTGCCTGCAATTATCTTCTTACAGGGCTTGAAAATAAACGCAGTGCATTTCTAAGAAAACGGTATTGTTAACAGTATATTATTGAAGATAAAGTATGATTAAACTTGCCAATTTTATTTAAGCAAGTGTTTTCCCAGTATTAGAACACACAGCTCTGATCACTTTTAATGTGGACCAGAAATATTAGTGATAAACAAAGTGAGGCTTTTGTTAGCTTGGCTGCTGCTTTAGGATCCTTCTACTTAAAGCCTTCAATAAATACAGCTGCCCAAAATATATTTTGCATGAAATTTATCTCTGTATTTTCCATCTCTGGATTTATCTGTATGATATTACAGGTCAAGGCTTTACCAAAGTCAGTGCCATCTTCATGTAGGACTGAATTTACATGTGGTTTAGGCGCAGTGTTTTATGTTAAAGAATGAACACAGACACATACACACACATTTGGTGAATGTGTGAAAATAGGCTTTGAATCTGTTAACACTCCCTCTTCCTTCCCTCATATCTGATGGTGAAAAAAGGCCTCTGAAAAAGAATGTGGCTGTAGGTGGCCATCACTTAGATAATAAGAGACAGCCACTAAGCTTTTATAGCTGATTTTCTAAAGAGGTGTATACATAAATGCCGCCTATTTTCCTATTATAGAAAAAATCTTGAGTGCTATTTTGCTTGGTCTGCAGTGTTCAATGCTGCAGATTTTCTTTTCTCCTGGAGCTTTACCTCCTGCTGGTACTGGAGGTCTGTGCGCTGCCCGCCAGGGCTCCTGCTGGGATGGGCATGAACACCCGCACAGGCTGGGAGCAGCACCTGCCTGTCCCAGTGCAAGAGGTACAGACAAGGTGACAAGAGGAGGGGGCAGCAGAGGGGGAGTTGAAATAGTCTGGGGTTGTTGAGGACCATTGGGACCCAGCCCCGCCTCAGCGTGGTCTCCCCCGGCTGCGGGCCCTGTGGGGCATGGCTGCGTGAGGAGGAGGTGCCTGGGCTCCTGTGGCACCTTCCCCACACACCTTCCCCCTGGCCCACCTTGGTTTTATATTTGGATAATCAGACTCAGCTCCTTAGGAACAGCCTGCTGAATGGAGAAATTTGGTGTTTCAGCATATCAGAAAGCAGGCAGCCCTGGGAGGAGGAGGCCTGTGCTGAGCCTGCAGCCTGTGCTTGTGCCCCCGCGTTTGGGGCTGTGAGTGCCGTGTTGTTTGGGCTTGCCTGTGGTGGGCTTTGCTTTCGTTGGTCTTTAAGACATTTTTGGTGACTTATCATTCATCCAGAATATCTTTAATTTGTTTCTTCCCCCATTAATTTTGCCAAAACAAGTTAGATGCTCAAGAAGCAGGATGAGGTAAGAACAAACCTGTTATTTTTTTCAAACTTACTCCTATCCAATCCTCAATCCGCATCATGCTCCCTCACTCAGAACAACCACAGAAAGCCATAATAAAAAACAGGTATCTTAACATCTGATGTTTATCTCTTTACTTTGGACTGATTTAATAAGTTATTAGTTATGAGCCATTTAGCTGCAAAAATAAAGTACCTTTTACTTTTCAATCCAAATTAATTGTTTTCATCTTGTAATTTTTTTATTTATGACCTAATGCTGCCTGTTGTATAATTGCTCTTGAATATTTACAAAGTGGAAAAGTCACTGCCCAGATGTACAGTTTGTCTAATTGGGACTGAATGTAGTGGCAGGGGCCAGCATTTCTGTAGTTGAGAAACGCCTGCAAAGCCGTCCTTGCCCAAGACAGGGATGTTCACAGAAGTTCCAGTAATGGTTTATAATGTGCAGCCTTAGTATAAGGTCAGTGCCCCGTAAGCTGAGTTCCAAAGTGCATTCTCTGCTGCAGAAGGATGGTTGTTACTGAGTGGCTCCCTCACCAAGTATGTTTAGGTCACAGGCACACAGGAGATGGCAGACGAGCCATGTGCTGTAATGTCTCCTTTCCATCGTGAGCCCCCATTGGCGTGGGAGCGGATGCTGTGGGAGGGATGGGGGCTCACTGGGAATGGCTTCAGTATAATGTTCCTGCAGTTCCTGTGTAGTAAAAGAGGATTAAATACATTTAGTAGATGGTTTGGATTGGGAGCGTGACAGCTGCTGTAAATAATCACCACCTTGCGCCCTGCCCCTCCCAATTCTCATAGAAAAAAGACTTTAAGGTAAATTATCTTCAGCACTCTTTAATTAGCACTGACCAGTGTATCTCTTCTCCTATCTCTCCTTGTGGACAGATGAGCATGGGAAGCAGACCTAAGGCATGGGAGGAGAGCTGGGGAGGTCATGGAGTGTCATTAGGGAGTAGATTTTTGTGTGCATCTGAGGGGCTCTGTGCATTCTATGTCATCGTTGGTGGTAAGAAATGGTCCATGTTCTGTAAGGAGCAGCCCATTCCATTGTCAACTGAGCAAATTGTCAGCACCCCATGCTATCACTCTTTGATGTGGCTGAAGTGAGAAGCTTCAAAATTCCATAGTTCTCTTAAAGGAGTACTAAGCTCAAGTCTGCAGTTGTTTACAAAGGCAAATTAGTCCTTTTTGTAATAACTATCACTCTTTGTGTGTGTGAGGAAAACAGATCTTTTATGGAAATGGCAAATCACTGATGGTACTATATTATATTGTAATTGAGCATTAAATCAGGGCATTCTTGAGTGCTGTTTTGGTGACATTTGTACTTTTGAAGGATTTCCAGCTACTGTTTATTAATATTGTTTGTTAATATTTCTGCATAATTATTTCTGTCTCTACTGCACAGCTAAGGAACATAATTTAAGAGATTGACTCTTAAATGGAAACAAAGTTTAAAACCTGTCTTTAAATGAGTGGAATAGAGGTTGTGCAGCACTGTAGGCAGCACTGTTTTCCCTGGTCTGTGATTGTGGTGGTCCTTTACTGCTAGAAAAGAAGTATGCTAGCTAACTTAGGTCTCTGAAGCTAATCGATTTAAAACCAATTCAGTGTCACATCATGTCCGTGCTGCATACTTCTGCTAGTTGCAAGCCCTGGTGCCAGATGTGTCTCAGGAATTATTATGAGTAGGGACATGGAGTACTGATCCCTAATCATCAGGTGTACAGAGAGAACCCTCTGATCAAGGCCAGGTTAAATGGGGTTAATAGTGAAAGGTGTCTGTGCACCTGCGATCTTGAAGGACCCTTTCAACCCACACCATTCTGTTATTCTGATGATCTGCTGACAGTGATGCACTGCTTTGAAAAAAAATTTTCCAGACTAATTTTTTTCTTTGAGATGTTTTTCTCAGTACACTTAGAACAAGCTAAAGGATCACTCATAATTTTGCTCTTCTTTTGTTCTCTTTTTATGCAGTTCAGAAACAGAACATTCTATACATTTAAAAACTACTGAGTGGGTGTATTTCTGCCTTAATTATTAGGAATGGTTAAGTTTTGAAGTAGAAGATCAGTCTTGCTGTTCTTGGTTCTTTCTGTTCATCTGTAAAGCTAACTTTTTTTTTTCCTTTCTTTTTTCTTTTTTCAATGCAGAACTATGGTTTGGAAACAGAAAATCTAAAAACCCTTTCTCACAAACTGAATGCATCTGCCAAGAATCTGCAGAACTTCATTACTGGGAGGAGGAGGAGTGGTCACTATGATGGAAGGACCAGTCGCAAATTACCGAATGATTTTCTGACATCAGTAGTGGATCTGATTGGAGCAGCTAAAAGTCTTCTGGCTTGGTTGGACAGGTAAAATCTCCCAAATGTCTCACAGGTAACCAGATCATGCACGTGAACAAGCTCCAACTTCTTTGCAAAATTTAACACAGACACTGAATGGAAGCAGAATTCATTCACGTGTTCTGATGTTTGTACTGATTCTTTTTTTTTTTTTTTTTATGTCAGCAAGCAATTCAGATTAGCTTTTCAATACAGTACCTCCAAATGCATTGTCACCCTACACATAGATACAGTAAAGCAACAGGATGACATCATTAGGTTATATATGTGTTTTTTACTAATATAAAGCAGCAATTTAACCTGCATGAATCAGATTAATCACTTTGATACTATCAAATTCACAAAACTGATAATACTTTTCATTACACAGGTGTCAGCATATAATTCCAGAGTATGTATGTGTACAAACATATATGTTGTGGTTTAGGTCTTTTAAATAGCAGTGAAATACCTCTCATTTTCTAGAGGAACTGTTCTACGCTTTTACATCTGTTACCAAGGAAGTATGTGGGACCAGGACTAAAGTGCACCCCTTTGCCGTGTTTGTAGTGACTTTTTCTAATTCTAACAAGAGTAACATGCAGATATTTAAGAAGATCATTGAAATTTTTAAAGTGGTTGAAATTAATTTATCAGTATGTCTTTATATAATGCATCACAATGCATTTTCATCAGAGAAAATAAAATTCTTATCTTCATTTAAAGGGGTATCTTAATTTGTTTCCAGCAGCTGCAGAGTATGATCTTTGTGTAGCTTTTCAAATCCAACACAATTACTTGGGTTTTTTTTGGTGTGTGTTTTGTGTTTCATTTTTCTGAGGAAAACTGGCTTCTCTCCCACAAATAATTTCTGTATGAATGGTTTAGGTGAGGCCTGAATCTTTTCCACTTCTTAAGCTGGACTGAAGGCTCTTTGTTTTGTTCAGGAGATTGCAGCTACCATTGCTTCTTCTTTTCTGCTCCCTTTCTAGCCTTTCCCCAAGTTTAAAACTCTCTTTAGATATTTAACATTAGATGTGTAGAGAAGTAGTGCAATCTCATGGAAAGAGTTTGGTATTGAGACTTGAAAAATTAGGAGTATATTTTTAACTCTGTCTGTAACTTGTTAGTACTTGAAAAGTAGACTTTACTTTTCTCCCTACAAAATCATTACTGGTAAAGGGCACATATAATACTGGGCTTTAAAACAGAAAGAGCAGTAGAAAATCATATTCTTTTGCATAGATGGATCAGTTTTGATTTAGAAATAATCTTGTCTGGTTTCTCATTGGAACTGTAGTCATGATTAATGATTGTTAGTAAGTCAAAGTGCATTTGTTCATTTTGGTATTTGGTTTGTTATTTGATGGGGTTTTGAGTTCTTTTTTAATAATCTATTATTAGAAAGTAAATTTCATATGTATATACACACACATGTTTAGCACATTGAAGAAAAATGGGTTTTTTGCAACTTAATATGAATTTAATAATTGAAGTTCAGGGAGGAGGTAGTTATTAATGCTAGGAAACATCTACATCTCAGGACTGGTGTGTCACTAGTATTGTCCACTGCATGTACTTCTGCATTTAGCTGAAATGAAATGACAGCTGGTCAGACCCAGGAATTCCAAGAAGTTAAAAATGAGGGCAATTATGGTAGTATCACACTTTCAGCACTGCTGTCTTGAGTGTCCAAAAAAGGCTTCAGATTTCTAGGAAAGTCCTTTTGAAGATCTAAACACCTGGTTCTAAGAAATGTTTTCTGAAACATTTTAAGACTTTTCTGATTTATGGGCATCTAGGTATTTTGGTAAAGTTTGTTCTTCTTTGTTTGTGAAGAGTTCAAATAAGGATGAAGCTAGGCCAATAACTACATTTTTCTCAGAAAGTGGGAACATCTGGAGATCAGTATGATTCTGCTTCCTGTATACCTTCTGAGAAAGTTATTGGGGCCACTAGGGGGAGATAGAAAGATTTAAAAAATTGATTAATAAAAGAAAGGAACATGGATTTAATTTTGTTCTGCACACCTGTTACTATCAAATCTGACCCCCCAAATCTTAGTTTTTTGGTTGTGTTCTGGTACCAGTTCCATCTCTGGGTTGTGAGAGGGGAGAGCATTAGGTTCTTAGGATTGTCAACCCCATTGTTACAGCCCTGCTAGACTGCCCCTATGCAGCCTATGGTTTTTGAGGTCATGTCTGGGAAATGCAGATAGCAGCAGCTCCAGCTTGCATAGACATGCAGTGATGTGGGTTTTATACATACGGAATGGTGACAACTCCATGCAGGCTGTGCTTCACTTGTTGCTGTAGTGAGTGCTCTCTTTATGATGTTTCTGTGGGACACTTAAGATCTTAAAGGACTTGTTTGGCCTGGCACAATTATCTAAAGGAGTGTGAGAGTTGTGATTTGCTGAATTATTTTCGCTGTACTCTTGCAGTGCTGGGCTGGTCCAAGGACACTCTTTGTTCCAGGTCTTTGCCTAGAGCAGTCCTATTTCCAGATGTATGTCAGAAATTGAGTTTTACTGAAAATTAGGGTAGTTTTTATTGTCAGGCTTTAAAAGTCCTTTGGTTTAGTTTCATTTATGAGCTGGAAAACTTAATAGAAAATTCTACTTTCAAAAGAAGTTGTCTGGTGATTTTAAGGAGCATGAAATAATTCTCCAGTAACATGCTGTAATGAAACTGTCATCACACTGATATGTTTGAGAGTAATTTTAACTTCCTGTTACTTTCTCAGCCCACAAAATATATCCTCTTTCAGAAGACTTTGTAGCTTAATAGCCTTTTGTTTTATACTTTCTCCTTAATCTTAAAATTCTTCCAAGTGAATTTCCTGACAAGATTGATACCTTCTTGAAAAGCTGAGTCCTCTGTGAAAGGAGGATGCATTTCTTCTTGTTGCTTAACATAATTTAGGCAGATGGAAACCCACATTTCAGGCTATAGCAACAAACTATTTACCTAATGTTCAAAGCAACTTGGCATTGAGATATCTCCTGTGATACTTCTCAGGAATTACAGTCAATCAGGTCTTCTAGACTTCCAGATAAATCATGGCATTCTGTTTGCATGGCATGCATTTGCTCCTGCAATTAATGAAAGTTGTATTCTTTGGAATAGTAGTATATGTCACCTTTCTTTATTCTCCTTCTCTGATGTGTCAGAATCCTGGAAATTCTTCTGCCTTTTATAAGGCTGATTCACTACATTCCTGGTGAGGAATTGAGTACCTAAATTTGGATTACTTTTTAATCCACTTAGTGTGGATTTGCACTACGTGTGTGTTTCATTTTTGTGGTATAAAGCTGTTTCTAACCCCATAAAAGTATTTTTTTCTGTTCACTAGTATGTCCAGTAGTATCTGCACATTTAATTGGAATTGAAATTAGGCATATTTATTTCTGTTAATCCTGGTTAAAGTTTTGTTCTTAGAGCACACATTTACAATCTACCTGGAGAAAACTTTGTAAAATGTTGCTTTGTGTGTGGATGTGTTGGTTTTCGCTGCCTCTGCAACTTCTGCATTATCCATCCATGGCTTTCATGATCTAAAAGCAACACAAACACCTCAATGATTTTGAGAACCAAACCTACATTTTTCCATCTGTAACAAAATTTTGTTAGGATTTTACCATATAATTTGCATCTTCAGTGATACCAGTGAAAACATCCCAGTTGTTGTCTAGAGGCAAGCATAAACTGAAATGCAATGATATCATAGGGATCCCAGAAAATTCTTCTGAGCCCCAAGTTCAGAGCATTTACCAGTGCTTATAAAGTTGCTTTCTCTCTGGTTAGGACACAGCCAGGTCTTGTGCTGTACTCCCAGTCCTTTTATATTTATTTGCTGATACTTTTTGGTTGCAGTACTGAAATCATGATGAGTCCTGAATGAAGGGTGCTCAGATTCATCCAGTACATTTTCTGCCAGATCTCAGCAGACCACTGGATAGACAGACAGAAAGTTATAGCTTCTTTGGAGCTGGCACAACTTTGAGTGTTGAGTTTATCTCCTAATGAGTCAGAAGCTGCTGCAAAGTGAAGACAGCCTTAGGAACAAAAGGATATTATAAATCCTTCAAGCACCTCATTGTTCCTCTTCAAATCCCACTGTATGTCATAGGTTTTTCTTTCATGGGACAACAGGTACAGCTCATTACTGGAGTCTTGACTGGGAAAAACTGTATTGCTCTTAGTGGAAGAGAAAGGATCCTCAGCAAACCCTAACTGAGGTGACATTTGATGGCAGCTTCATGTGCTCTGCCAGCACAAACTTCTGGTGATGTCATGTTCCACATTTTTCCTGGTTTGATATGTTCTCTTCATTCACCTCCACCACATATCGTTGACTTTACAACCAAAATCCCTGGAAATCTGTGTTTCCTGCAGATTGCACTAAGCAATAAAATAAATCTTAATTGTGCTTCTGGGATTCTTCCTCTCTAGTCTAGTGTTTGGGCCATGTTATCTGAAACAAGGACTCCTTATACCATATATCTTATGTATCAATAGAATATTTTAGATCTTATTAAGACTTATATCTGTATAAACTATAAACACAGAGAATAGGAGTGAGGAAGGATTAATTGTTTTTAGGGCTTTACATGAGTCCTTATTAAAGAGACACTAAGATAATGTGGTAGCTTTTTTATCTTTCAAGAATTTGAGAAAATACAGTGAACTTCCCATGAGATAACTACTACAACATTTTGCGTCTGTTGTTGTGTCACAGATTTTAATGGTCGTGAATTAGGATTTGTCAAGCACCACTGGATTTTTTTAGTGTACTGTTTGACTCAGCCATCTGTGTGGGCAGAGATTCATATGTCTTTCACAGCAACTCTTCTGTAGCTCTTGTTTTTCACACTAGCTCTATCCCCTTTTTGGAAATAAAGAACTTAAACTGCTGCTGCAGATTACACTGCAGTCTAAGTAGGGGGAACAAAGAGATTTGGTGGAAATCGATTTCTGCATTCAAGACTTTCAGTGCTGTGGCCAGAGAAAAGCTAGCAGGCTGACAAATGTGCATCAGTTGGATTAACTTACCACTGCTGTCTGGACACATGGTATATGAACAAAATGGAAAGCAAAGGTGAACAAAAAAAACCTAACTGTAAATAGAAATTCTTGGTTATATAAAATATATGGTAAAATTGCTGACAGAAATAACAACGTGTAAAATTTCACAGTAAAAAGGCTTTTTGGCAAGTCTAGGTCTGCTTTTAGGGTCATTCAGAGAGTAGTGGGGTATAATCCTATATCTTCTAAACCTCAGGTGGGCATATTATTTTGGTATGGGCATAAATTGCTACAATTCTGCAAAGCAGTTGTATCTATACATAAATCCTATTAAATAAGGGTAAAATCTGTGCCTGAACATTTGAATGCTTCAGTGGCTGACAGCAAGACAGAATCTCCAAGCCTTGCACTATGGGCTTTTTTTGGTGATGCTTTGATGCAGCAGAGATGTGCAGCCTGCAATGATTTAAATGCTCTTGGTTTGTGACTGAACAATTCTAGGTGTTCAGGTTTAGCACACCCTTAAATTCTGCATTGCATGAAAGCATTGTAGCAGGAGAACACATTCCCCACTCCAAAATGGATGTCCTTCTTTTCACCATGGTGACATACTCAATGCATACATTTCCTTCCATTGTAGGTTGAATGTGTTCAGCTGGGTTTCTTTGCCTCATTGTTTTTGGTGAATGAGCCCTGGTGATGTTTATGGTTTGACTGTTTTGTAGTTTTAAGTAAAGAGGTCCATTGTTTGTAAGCTCATAACTTCTTACTTACAAAGAAAGTGTTACTGGTTTAGAGTCCCCATTATAAGGGGCTTCATACAGTCCTGTTAGCTGTGCTTGGTTATTACTTGTCCTGATGGTAAATCTGCTTTACACACAAGATGGTGGGAGTAAACAAATGAAAACCCAAGCAAAAAGAAACAAAAGAATTTAGCAATTCTTTGCTCAACACACCAGTGTTCAACTATCTGTCAACTGAGTTTTTGTCTGAAATCTTTGAATCTTGTTTCCTTTATGCATTTCCCTTTTTGGTGGTTTGAGTGCTATAGCAAACCTGTCAATAAGTGCTGCCTCAGAGTGCTGTGGTGCTTAACTGTATTGTGCTCCTGGAACAGCTGTAAATGTTTAATAGAGCACTCATTAAAATAATTCCTTTATCCAATGTGAATTTTACTGCATTCTTCCCTGATTTTATATAAAGCAGTTCTATTAGAAATACAGATGAAATGTTTGTTTCATGAAAGCCTAAAACTATGAATCTTGGCTGGCTTAGGCACAGTGTAAATACAACAGTATTGTGCATTCAGATTTTTATTTGACCTTAATATGTTGCCTCTGAAGACTGATTTATATTACTGCTTTGATTACCTTTCTCTTTGAAAGATTTTGGACTAGTGTTTAATCAAAAGGCTCTGAGGATGTTTTCCCTTGTTAGGGTGCTAAAATAAGTATGATATTGGTTCTAAACTGCTCCTAGTGTCTATTGTTATAAAATATCTCAGTATGACAGCTTGTGGTGAAATATGATTAATTTTTGGTTTGGGTTGTGCTTTTGCTAGAAGCAGTCTCTATTTGTCCAAATTGCAACTTTTTCAAGTACAATTGTTATTTCTATATATTATTTTCCCTTTATGTTATATGAAGAAGACAGGAGGAGGCTAAAGCGTATGAGGACAAAAAAGTTGCTAATGTAGAAATACTGAGGGTATGCATCTCCTTCACAAATTTTTAATTGTTTTTGAAGGATTTTTCTTCATGTGCAATCAGTAGTTGTGACAATTAATAGCTGTTGCATTGTATTGTTTCTTAATTCTGTGATGGAATTAGCTGTGCTATGTTAATGTGGCTGGTTTTTCTTCAGGGTGGTTTCATGAATGAATGTTTGATAATAATTTTATTTTTTTTTTCCATTCTGAAAGATGCTGATACTGCTAAGAATGCTAATTAGGTCTCAATTCATAAAAGCGTACACACATGCATCTGTGTTGCAGCCTATGTTACATGTGTATAAACAAATTCACATTTCAGAGGTGTTAGATTATTTATGTCAAACACTTGTTCAAAAAAGTGTGAAGAGGACCAGTAGCTTTTTCATACCTTTTCTTAGGAAAACCTTACATCCTATAGATCAGGACGTTGAAGTAGATTGACTTTGGTGTTTAAAAAAAAAATAAAAATTAAGCACCAATGTTCTTTCCCTGTGGATGAGGTGTTTTCAATCTCTCCATCTTGCCCTCATGTCTCATAAGGTTCACAATGTGGGTTTGCACAGTGGAAAAATTTAGAGGTTCCCACTTTTCCAGCTGTATTCATGATCACAAAGCATCTACAAACTTAATTATCCTTGAAACCTATTACCCACTTATTTGAAAATGACTAATGGCTTCAAGTGTTGGAAAGGAGAAGGATGGAGGAAATGTGAGACTAAAGGCAAAAGCACCCTGCATGCTTTTGCCAAAGCATTCATGGGATTGTGTAAATTTATTTTCCTTAAGGTATCAGGCTTAGACAAATAATGAAAAGGGGGAACAAGCAGAGGTTTGGAAGAGGAAATGAGTAGAAAAGGTGTGTGGTCAGGTAGGTGTGCTGTGGAGCTACTAAGGTGTTTTCATGTGGGTGTTGCAAAGCAAATGACAATTTTGAGGAAGAACAAATTAATTACAAGAGAAACAGTAAAAAATGTTCCACAAAGAGGGGAATGTGTATTGGAAGTGACTGTGAGAGGTGAGACAATCAGACACTGAGATCAGTGTTATAAAGCAGGAATGGGGGCAAGATGTGGCCCCAGTCCAAGGCAGTTCTTAAGTTCTTGTTTGTTCTTGTTTAATTGGACAGTATTATGTGTTGAAAATTGGAATTTTTTTCTTAGGGAATTTTCTTCACTGGAGCTGTATGAGGTAGCTCTGACTTGGAGGTCCAAGGGACTGTGAAAATTGTGGCTTTGAAAGAAAAGCCTAGAAATTGCAAGGTGATAGAAATTACTCTTCCAAGCCAAGGAAATTTTTTTAAGTGAAGAGTTGTCTAATTAAACAGGGAATTTCTAATACTTAGTAAATGTCTGGAGGAGGAAAGTGTTTTAGCAGCCGCCTGAAGTTAGTATATGTAGGCTTTATTTGCATTTATACAAGCTGATTTGTCTGTTCACAGTCAATGATATTGTGCTGTATTAAAATTATAAACAACGGGTATATTACCAATGAAGAAATTCTTTGTCAGATTGGTATTTTACGCTGACAAAATCCAGTCAGTGATCCTACAGTGAAGTTTCTGCTGCTATTTTGATTGAAACTGCTGCCATGTTGTTACACTAAGTCTTGCTGGACTTTGCCTACTGAAGTTGAGGCTTCGGAGGGAATACCAAAATGCATTTCCTTTGGAGGCAAATATTTAGAGACCCTTACCATTTATCCAGCTGCTTATGTAGTAGTGGCTGTGTAATTGTTCATGTACATTGCCTCCAGGGATGGGTCTGAACTGGGAAGGGAGAGGAAAGGGAATTGCAGTTTTACTGGTCCTCTTTGCAGCAATACGCCAGAGAGGCATCTGCAGGAATTGATGCAAGAAAGTTGATTTAAAAGCTACAGATATCTGCAGAGGAGGCAACTGGAGTATCCCTTAGACTTTCTGCAGGAGCAGAGTTTTATATAAAGCATGGACCTGTCTCCTTATCTTTCTAAGTTGTGAAGCACTTCTCAAAATCTTACATCGTAGTTGTTGATTTGTAGTAGTCTTCTCCCTCCTGCTGACACCCTTGCTATTGCTTCACCCTCCTGCTTGACATGCTGTTGTCAGGAAGTCTCCGCTGTGATAACTTAAATGTAACTAAAATGAGTAATGTCTCAGTCTCTTTGCCTGTTCTTTAAAGTCAACAAAGTTTATTTGGGGCATTTCTAATGATCTTCACTAAGAGTAATGATGGTAAAAAATACCATTATTTCCCTCGTGAACCGTGAAACCAAACTAAATTACAAAAGTATGAGGGAAGATGATGTGGTATTAGAAGCCAAAGCCTGCTGTGTGATTTTGTTTAGAGAAATGCTGGAGGCTGTGAAATGTCAAATAGATTTCAGTTGTGTAATTTCAGGATAAAATTGTATTAGCACCCGTACTTAAAGTAAAATAATACCATTTGCTGGTTTGATTCCATTCATCTTCAATAAAAGTTAGTTCCTAAATGAACATGACCTTTTACATCAAGGTTTCAGGTAGATTTCAGAACTTCAACAGTTATGATTATGGAAGGAAAAATCAGTGGTTTGGTACATCTTGGCTAATGTACTTCTTTAAACACAATTAACACAGAATACCCTGAGTTAGAAGGGACCCATCACAATTGTTGAGTCCAACTCCTGGCCCTGCACAAGACACACCAAGAATGACACCATGTTCCTGAAAGCATTGTTCAGATACTTCTTGAGTTCAGTTATGGTTCATAACCAAGCAGTTCAGTTACCTTTCATCCTTCAATATGCTCATATATCTCAAAAACTTGAGAAATAATCTCTGGATGTGCTGGTGGGTTGGCCTGGTCTAGTGTGTACCTGCTGTAGGGTTGTCATATGCTGCAGCAAACTTGGACTTTGAGTTGTCTGTGTCCAGTAACTTACATAAGGCACCTTTTAGAACTTACCTTAGCTTCCAGTGTCTGTACTTTTTTTAAAAAAATGTACATTTTAAAAGAATGTACTGCTTTTCTTTCTAGAAAATAAGGGCAGAAAGTGTATGTCATTGTGTGATGTATTATATAAAATTAAAGCTGGTAGACTTAATTATGCACCTCAGAGTTAATTTTGACTTATGAACCATCAGGGCTGGATTGCAAGCCCTGGAGAAGAAAGAGACCATGAGATGAAACCATCAGAGATGGGGGAGTTCACATGGGGTTATTAATGGACAATTCCAAATCTGCTTGGACTAAAATTTCAGTAATTCTGTGTTTAGAATTACTGTAATTTAGAAACCTGTTAGTACTAGTAGAACCAGAGTATTTGCAGCTATCATTGCTCTTGCTTATAGTAAAGTTCTTTGTACTGGAAGTGTATTTAGGCTTAAATAAGGAAGGCATAATATCAAACAGTGCTGTAAAACTCTTCAAGGTATATGAAGCTATGTGTGAAGTGATGAGAGAAGCCAATTGATGAAGGGATTAGTCATCCATCCTAATTTAAAGACAACCACACTACCCCCTGGTTTTTTTTTTTTTTTGTTTTAAATGTTTGAAGCAGGTATATTAGGGACAAATGCCATCTTTGTGATGCTAATAATACCCATAAAATCCCCATTTGCAGCACTGATAAAGTCAGCCTCTCTATTCCTCTTAGAGAAAATAACAGTCCTGCCTAGTGTTTGGCTACTTCTTGAATAAAGAATATGGATCATATATATGAGTTTATAGATTGAGAGGTTTGTAGTACACAAATCAGATAACTGCCAGCTTCACTAACCAGATACATTTTAGCAGTGCTTCTAGAAAGCAAGCAAGCTCCCAGGAAGGCAACCATTTAAAACATCCTGATGTGAAGTTTTAAAAGTGTGGGACACATGTAGATAAGGTCTGTGAATGTTGGATTACACTGTTCATTTCACTAAGCAGTGCTGACTGTAGCAGTGTGTGGGCATGTTGGGTTGTGCTTCCAGTTTAGACTTTGCAGTCACTTTTCAGCATTCATGCATCTCTGGCTTTAAATGCAGTTTCCCCCTCTAGATAAAGATTCTTCTTACTCAGAGTCCCTCTACAACTTCCACCAGATATTAGATCAAATCCCAAGAATCCCAGTAAATCAGTCAAAAGCTTCCCTGATCTCATTCACACCTGGATACCATTTATATCACAGGAGGAAGTAGTGCCTCTGGTTGTCTTTATAAGGATATTCCCAAACCAATGCAGAAGGTCAGCTGGGCTTCTTCTGGGAGAGTAAAGGCAGTCCAGAATTAAACTGCTAGAAATAATACTTTTATAAATGGAATTTCTGAAGGAAGAACTTAAAAACTGCAAGTGGATATATGCTAGTGCTATTCAACTTTTTTTCTTTTTTTTTTTTTCTTTTATTTTTAGATCACCTTTTGCTGCTGTCACAGATTACTCAGTAACAAGAAATAATGTCATACAACTCTGTCTGGAACTAACAACAATAGTACAACAGGTATGAGACAGACTGCTTAGCAGTTTATTTTTTCCTGAACTGTAAATGGCTATTACTGTTTTCCCCACAATTTTGTTTAACCCTGGCTATATCATTGTCCAACAAAAATAAGGGGATACTAGTATTTAGTAAATGCTTTTTAAAAATAATATTTTCTGGTTTTATAGTACTAGTTTGTGTTGTGCTGTGTATATGACTCTGCGTATCTCAGCAGTAATATTTATCTCTAGTATAATATAATCACTGTAGAATGAGATAATTACTTGATAATTTGTATATTTAATTTCTTATATTTTGTCTTTATATTTTAATTACTTCTCTGGTTCAAAAGATCTGTATATATTGAACATTAGTAATCCTCATTCTTGAAGTTTGTATCATCTGGACACCTGTTGAAACATGTGTCTAGATGATACAAACTTTAGGAGAGTGGGGGGGGTTAGAATTTTTGTACATCCTGCCTTCAAGAAATCTCGAAGCAGTTACTGAGAAGCACTTGTTTAATGAGCTTCACTGGGGAGTGCAAACCTGAGAACCTTCCCTACCCTTCTGTGTGTGGGTTAGGTCTGTCTCTGTTGTTCTGCTCAATTTTAAAGTCTCTTTGCTGCCAAGCAGAAGTTTGAGGGATTGTTTGCACTTGAGAAGGTAGAGTGGAGAAAAAGGGAGAGAGTGGGCTAGGTAGGAGCACTGAGGAGACTTTTTCTGGTTTTTACAAGCTTCACTCCAAACTAAGAAAAGCTAAATTTCTGACCCAGCTGTCCAGACTGGTCATTTTCCACATTAGCTGTGCATCACTGTTTTTTGATAGTGATGATCAATTTTCATGTGTTCCCTATTAATGAGAAAGTGGGTAAAGTAGCAACCACAGCAGTATTTCCCAGGAATTAGGTCAGTATCAATTAATCTTAAAAATTCATCCCTATCCATGACATTGTTAATTCACCATGATGTAGGTTGATATTTCTCTTATGTATATTTTTCAGTATGAATGAGAGTAAATGTTGCTATTTAATATCTTTGGAGAACAGCATTTTTACCTTTTCCAAAAATGACATAATTCTGCAATCAGAAAGCAGTTAATGAATCCATTTTTTGAAACCCAGTTTTGAACCCATTTGGTTCTTTTGTGAAATCAAAAGGAGCATTTATGTGCCTAAATTTAAGCATGTACTGAAATTGAATTGGGCTGTATTCAGAAGAACAATAATGAAAAATTCCATTAGTAGTCTCAAACACATGTGGTTTGAGCTCTACTTAAAACAAATGCATTCCAGTGTAGCATTTCAAAATGTCTTAGCTGCTGTTTTTTAGTATGCTCACTGAACACTTTGAGAAATCTTACTGTGCTTTCTTATGGCTGAAAATTAAATCTCTCAATATCACCTCATCACATGTTTTTTTCTGTCTCAGAATCTTGTTTTCTTTTGTATGCAAAGTATTTTATAGTACCTTACTAGCTTATTTTTTTGTGAAAAACTTGCAGAAGGCAGTGCTGCAGGTTTTCTTTTTAACAGTAGTGAACAGCTTCTTATAATGCTTAAAGGTTTATAAAAAGAATACACTTATATATTATTTTTAAAACTCTGTACATTTTTAATAGCTTTGAACTTTTTAAAGACTTTTGTGAAATTTTAAAATTGAACTTCAGTATCTGAGTTCCATCAGTGTTTTTTTGCATTAAGTTGCAGTCAGTGTTCAGATTTTTAACCAAAACCAAAAAAACTATTCTTTAGTCAAAATGAATAATAAAAAAGTGCTAAACCTAAAGTGGCTTGTTTGAATTATTTTGCACATTTTGAAGCTAATTGTAATATTGTGTTTCTTCATAGAATTAAATGGTTTTGAGTTGTGTCCTCCTCATTATCAGAGCTAAATGGATAATGTAGCAAAATTACAGTATTGCATCACTCTTATAAAGATGAAGTCTAAGAAAACTATTGAGTGTCTATGTTTTGACCTATAAATAATTAGAAAAGTTGCAGGTACAGACAAATTTTGGAATAAAATGTGGGAAGACACATGCTTTATTTTAACTATTAAGTTTTCTCTGTGCGTTGCACATTGTCCAAGGCCTGACAGGCCAATGTGCAGTGGATATTTGCCCATGAGAGCAGGTCCTTCAGACCACTGCAAGTTATTACTGTAACCTGCACTAATCATCTGCTTCTATGCAGCTACTTTATTTTGGCTTAGGTATTTTTTTCTCCCCCCTTAGGATTTTAGGATATTGTTTCATAGCCTCTTCCTGAAGGTTTTGACTCTTAATACTGTCTTCCTGGCTGATGGCTTCTCTAATTCAGGGCTTGCATTCTTGTTCATTTTTATAATAAACTCTTTCTTGGCACAAAAACTGGAGGGACAAACAAACAAATCCATGAGACTGTTATGATTTTTGCTACCATTTCCTTATACTCTCTCTCCTATACACATCTACCTCTGTAGGAATTGAAGGCTGAGAGTTATCTGTACTTTGTTTCCAATGCTATGCATAAAAAGGGCCTATTCTTTCTTGATGGTACAGGATAGATATTAAAGGACTGTGGGTGAACAGGTTGTGTGTGTGAGTGATTGTTTTGGGTTGTGCTTTGTTCCCATTTGGTTCTTTCATGAATTCAGATTTGTGTCGACAGAATTGTTCCAGTCACAAATGTGTATCAGGAAGAACGTGACAGAATGTCTTGATGGTGTTCAGGAAAGTCTTGCTGTTGACTTATATATTTGGGTTATTCAGCTTCAGAGGGTGCCAAGAACGGCTCCTTTTGAGTGTGCTCATTTTGATTTAGAAAAGTAGCAGTAGCTACATTGATAGCTTTAAGGAACAGAAGATTTCTTGCTTTCTTAGGCAATCTGTAGATTGCTTTTGTTATCATTCTCAATGCCCTTATTCCTCAGAAATTCATTAGGATTTCACTAAAGAAGCTTTATTCTTTAGAAATGAAATCCTGGAAATCTTGGGAATATCTGAAAAGTCTTATTTTGTATTCACTTTGTAAGTTATCAGATGGTTAAAGAAAACTTTGCTGCTGAACACTCTATTTCTTTTACTGCTCTTTAATAGTGATCATTAGTAGCCCTCATCACATGTTCTTTACTTTCCTTAATCAGCTTTCACAATGATTTGCAGTGTTTATTTAGTTTTAAAACCAGTGATGTTTATCTTGCAGCTTTAGTGTCTTGTGGGATTTGCTCAGGAGTGTGCTCCAGTAGAAGCATAGCTGTAGGCCTGTAAATACTCCTTTAGAAAAGCTTCACTGCATTTAATTCTCTGCCTAAAGACCTCTTTGAAGAGCTGTGGTGGAAGCAGTACTGTGTAACTGGAGTGGAGATAGAGAGCAGGCACTTGGCTGACCTGGATCTGTCTTGCATTGTTGACATAGAGCACACTTCTGACATCAGTCTCACAGCAGCTTTTGGAGGTAACCTCAGATTTTGGATGACACAGGGTGAGAACCTGAGTGATGCAATTTGGGAGGTGGAAGCCAGGATGGAAGATAGCAAAGAGAGACCCAGACAGTCCTACACAGTTCTCTGTGCACTGCTTTAACTGAGAGGTTTGAATGTTTTTCCCATTTAAAGATATTTGAGATACAAGAAATAAAGTGTCCATATCCCTTGTCCAATGGATGCACTCCTCATCCCAGGGGATATTTCTCTTGGGATTTTAGCCATGGATATTTTTCAGATAAAAGATATTGAAAAGGATCACAAATTATTTCTTGGGCAATGCACTGTTTTTTTATGTCATTGTGGGTTTTGTAACCACATGGCTGTAAACTCAAGAGGAATGTTTTAAAAGTTAAGTTTCACTGAGAAATATAAGTTCAGGCTTGTTTTCCAGTTAAAGGACAGAATGGAAAAATACCTTCTAAGTTCCCCTGCTCTGACTCAGAATCCAAATACAGTAATATAAAGTGGTTCTATTAATTTGTTAAGGACAATATTAAATTCATGAATGAAGAATAATTAATATCTGAGTACCAGTC
The DNA here is from genome assembly GCA_030060385.1 of Muscicapa striata striata. NCBI lineage: Eukaryota > Metazoa > Chordata > Aves > Passeriformes > Muscicapidae > Muscicapa > Muscicapa striata. The sequence goes on from JAREIS010000031.1 coordinate 6,093,523, forward strand.
TTACAAATTATCTCTCATCTAATCTTTTCTATCACAATTCCTTGCTTTTATTTTTAAGACCTAATTATTAAGGACTTTAAAGACTCACTAAATATAGCTTAAAATTTTAAAATTTCAGGTCATACCAAATTGCTAATTACCTCAGGAATCTAGCTAATAAAATGGTTTTAATAGTTCAGTGGTGTGGAGCTTTGATTGGATCATCATTAAAGCTGCTTTGTGTCTCTAGATTGTAGGGATTTTCAAAGCAAGATGTATTTGCTGGAGACAGTTGCATATAAAATTTTTAAGTTTTTTATTTAAATTTTTGCATTATTCTTTCCACCCCAACTTTACTACCAATTGCAGAAAAAGCTTTGTTAGCATGCTGTAGTAATAATCCCTTCCTTCCCCCCTTTTTTAGATAAAAATACTTAATAATGAGGAGGCCACATTCCAGAAGTTTTTTATATATATACATAGCACACTGTTAATACAAAACACCCCATTTTTGATAAGTGTTCAAGTAAGAGGTGAGTGTACAAGCAAGTAGCTAGATAGATGTGGGGTAAAGTTATAACTAAATAGCTCCTCTTTAAAACAATTTACAGGTAATATCTGCCTATGTATATGAAATCAAAAGGGTCCTCATATGAGAGTATTATAACTCATTGTAAGTAATGCTGTAAGAAATTCAGACTCACCTTGTATCCTTCAAGTGCTGCTGTTAAGCAAGATTTTCTGTTGTATAGGTTTCAAGGCAGCACTCAGCAATGGTGTTTCAGGATACATATTGGTCTGTGCTGTTGTTCTCTTCACTGTTTAAAGTCAATGTGTAATGCATATAATGTATAAACAGTGAAAAATAGAAACTAAAGGATTGTGGGAGAAATGAAACTGTTGTTTGTTTACAAGAAGCTGTATCAAAATAGTTTAAATTTATGCTCTTTACCAATGGTTTTTCTCATTTTCATAGCAGAGTAGCTTATTTCTCTTAAAGCACACCTTTATGGAAGATTTCAGATGTAATTTAATGTAATGTAAAAAGTGCCTAAGATACTTTGCATTGATGCCTTTTTCTGATTTTGGTAGTTTGTTTCTGCTATTTGATTATACAGTTTTTTTCCCCCTTGAAATGGCTTACTTATATACATATATGTTCTCTTTTGATGTAAGTTTTGAAGTCGTTTTTGAGATGGAATTGGGCATGGAATAGCTGAAAGATTAAAACATCAATAATAGTCTATTGGGATGAACCTCTACAAGAACTAATTTGATGACTTATTAGTCATCATTGAGATAGGTGCTGTTAAGAGGTATGGGGTTTTCTTAAGTTGTGTACTGCTGTGTATATGTCTGTGATATGACATTTTCAAAGTAGCTCATGAAGCTGCCACCCTGTAAAGGTGAATTTGTTTTCTTTTCCATTGTCAGAGGAAGTAATTTCTTTTCCTGGGGGATGGAGGGAAAAAAAAGCAATCCAAAATCAAAAACCACCAAAATACTCAAGGTTGCTTAATATTTAAAAGCTTAGTGACCAGAAAGCAAAAATGAGTTGGTATTGGCTTGTTTTGTTATTTTGAGTTTTGTGGGGTTTTTTTGTTTTTTGTTTTTTTTTGTTTGTTTCATTTTGTTTTGTTTTGTTTTGTTTGTTTTTTTTTTTGTTTGTTTGTTTTTGGGGTTTTTTTGTTTGTTTGTTTGCTTGTTTGGGGTTTTTTTTGCTTGCTTTTTTTTCCGGATTAATGATTGACAGTGTCTGAACATAGGGGAAAAGTGAAACACAAAGCAGAATAATTTGTGAAAAAAGAGTATTCTATTTGGCAGGGCATATGTTGGTAAACAGGTGCAGCTGTTTCATTTTTCCAAGAAATGGAGCTTGAGTGAGTCAAGGTGACAGTGAAGGAGTCAGGGACTGTGGAACCCACTCATGGAACCACATGCAGAAAGTAGCAGAAAGTTGGTGAAAACTGATAAAGTGTATGCAGGAGAGAAAATGTGGTTTTTAATCTCATGTTTCCTTTAAACAAAAGATTTTTTTGTTAGACTGGTGTGAAGATTGTGTCCATGCAAATGGGGCATCACAATCTCCATCTGAATAGAAGCACATAGAAGATATGCCACACTTAATGTGTAATTCTTTATAAATGGTAAATTTTGTGATTAATGGTGATGTATTGTGGTGGTCATATCAGTAGATGTGAAGCCTGAGACTCTGCATTCTTTTACTTTGGAAACTGATCTCCCTTCCTAGTGGCAGTGCAGTCTCTGTAATCAGGTACAGTGAAGCAAGATTCCAGTTCAGTACAGTGAGTTCCCATGTGTTGCTAAGTAGCTAGTAAGAGCCTTAAGCATAAATTAGTGTAGAGTCTATCTTATTTCAGGAATATATGTGTGTTTTGTTTGCTTAAATCCATTACAAATACACACGTTTCAGATGATCCAGTATGAAACATCAAAGTTGTAGCTGAGCCTGGAATGTTGTCTACCTAAGTATTATTACTTCGTTTCAGTTCAAGAAATTCAATTTTTGCTGTTGGCAAAATAACCACTTAGGCAAATGTAAAACATGAAATATTTTTCATGCAGTTGTATTTTTAAAACCAGAATTATTTACCATGACAGTACTAGAGGAAAAGCAGTACTGAAAAATTAAGGAGTTATTTACCTCTAAATTGTCTTGGAAGTGACATTGGAAACTCATGAACTGCACTATACATTGTGCTACAAGCTCTATTTTGCATGCCAATAATAAAATAGTTTTGAATGCATGAGGCTTATTTAGAGATGTGGGAAGTGTTTTGACTTTTTTTTTCCTTTGGATGGACAATTTTTTTCACCAATTCCAATCTCTTATCTGTTGATAGTTTCAGTGGGTTTTTTTGTCTGCTGAGAATGCCACCAAGTAGAGAAATCATCTGAGCAGCTGAAATTTGAGTTAGACCATGCAGCACATGGGTTCTGCAGGATGTATGAGCAAGTGTCAGTGATTTTAGTTGGTGCTGAAATACTGGCTCTGGTTTCTGACTGAATGGTGTTCTGGCTCATTTTAGAAACAAGGAAGAAGTGTAACTCTCTACATGCAGAATAAGAATTAATATGTGAGCAAGTCCCCAAGGAAAGCAACATGATGTCTTTTACGGAAGGGAGAAATAATTGGAAATGGAAAATTACTTTGGAAAGATAGAATAAAGGAGCTTAGTGTACCTATTGCATCTCTCTTAATCCAGCAAACAGTTTTTCCCAGTAGTTCCTTGGTCTGTGGGTGATTTATGTAAGTTGTATTACATTTCTTCGTGAAGTATTCTGTTACTATGGTGATAGGTGCCACTCCACACAGATTGTTTAAGTAAAATTAAAGCAATTCTTTATACTCAGTAATCTGGGTAATTGCTATTAGTTTGTACACAAGGGTTATGAACTTAGAGTACTGCAGGTTTATTGCATTTTCAGGGAAAGGCTCTAGACTTCTAGAAGCATGTGTGTAGGTTGCATAAGAAATGTCCTGTTTTGTAGCATTTATTTAGTAGCTTGCCTTGTATTTTCTCAATAGAGATTTTTTACTTCTCTCACTATGATGCCTGCTCACCATTCTGCTTTCTCCCACCTCTTTCAGTTCTTACTCATCTTTCAATGAGCGAGGACCTGAGTGGGTTCTGCAGGTTCAGATGAGTTCTGGCTTCAGTGTGGAGGGGAAGGGAATTAATTGCAATAGAATGAGGATGCTTTAGACCCTATGGCAAGAATTGAATAAATGTAGCATAAGTGAGAAAGAAAGCAAATATTTCTGAACGGCAGTGGGAATAAAATCGACAGGATTTGTGTGGGAAGCGAAGAGGAGTTGAAAATGGCACCCAGGTTGTGAGCTTGTGGGACATAAGGTGGTGGAGCTGTTGACAGAGATAGGGAGAGAAAGGGGGAACAGGGAATGTTTGGGAAGAAACGTGATTTCAGTTCTTCAGCATCCTGTGTTAGGGCTGGTGGCAAATATCCAGAAGGAGATTCTGAACTGCGAATGTGAACAGAAGGGCTGAGAGATCTGTGACTCATCTGCACAGAGATGGTAATTAAAGCAGCATGATTTTAGGAGGCTGCTGAGCAATAGGGAAGAGGTTGCAGAAAAGGGGAGAGTTGAGGATAGAGCTCCCTGGGACTGTCACAGTTGAAACAGCCATAATGGGAGACCTTTTGAGCAGCCCAGTGGAAAGAAAATCATGGAAATAGCATATTTTGGAATGGTTACTTAGAAATACAGTGTATATTTTAACAGTGTCTGTGTAATTTTAAAAACTAATTTTGTGTGGCAGGAGCCAAGGTTACCTGTGCAAGCACTGGATATTGCATAGCTTAGAGGAGCTTGCTATTTATTTCGTTTTAGTTAGGTAAGAGATATTTCCTTTCTCTGTTCCAAGCATTTGTCATTTTCAGTGTCCCCAAAGGCCTATACCTTTGGTATCCAAAGACCTGCTAGACCTTTTAAAATATAAGATGTGGTAAAGCACATGAGGAAACCACTGGCTGTGTCATGCTCGTTTCTTAACATGTTGCCACAGGAGGATGTTACCTGCTTACCAGCTTCTGTAGCTTTCAGGGCATTTAAGTTTTTTTGTTCCTTGTACTTGTTGGAGGAGGGGGTGGAACGGAGCTGTATATCTGCCAGTTTGTATTTTATTATTCCAGTAATTACCCAGACATACCTGTAAATCACAGTCTAAGCAGGGTTCCATAATATCCATCAGTTTTCTAATCATCATGCTCTACAGAACACAGCATTTTGTCATAGCCAGCCATATCCTGGGCTGCTTCAAAAGCAGGTCGAGGGAGGTGAATACCCCACTCTACTCTGTTGTTGTGAGACCCCACCTGCAGTGCTCCATCCAGCTCTGGGCCCCCGTGTAAGAAGGATATGGATCTGTTGGAATTACTCCGGAGGACATCACAAAGATGATCAGAGGGCTGCAGTGCCTTTGCTATGAAGACAGGCCAAGTTGAGTTGAGGTTGTTCAGTCTGGAGGAAGAGAGTGTTCCAGGGAGACCTTATAAGCAGCCTTCCAGTGCCTAAAGGGGGCTACAAAGGAGCTGGGGAGGGACTTTTCACAAGGGCATGTAGAGACAGGACAAGGGGGAATGGCTTTAAACTGAAAGAGGGCAGGTTTAGATTAGATGTTAGGAAGAGATTCTTTAGTGTGAGGGTGGTGAGGCATTGGCACAGGTTGTCCAGAGAAGCTGTGGGTGCCCCACCTCTGGAAGTGTTCAAGGCCAGGCTGGATGAGGTCCTGAGCAACCTGGTCTAGTGGGTAGCATCTCTGCTCATGGTAGTGGTATAGGAACTAGATATCTTTAAGGTCCCTTCCAGCCCAAATCATTCAAGTCTCTACTATTTCAAAGCTATTATTGTTTATTCCTGCCATCAGCTGTATTAGATATATTTTCCTTGTGTTTTCTAATTAGTGAAAGGCTAAATGAGTTCAACCTATCTTACCCTTGTACCTGTTTGGAAACTATGTACCAGTGTCTTTGTCTGAGAAAAGTGCTAAAGGATAATAATGAATGAAAGTACATCAAATGTTATAAAACTTCTGCCACCGTCATGTGTTGGCCAAGCTGTAGACTTTGTCATCATTATTGTTGAGAACTTCTGTGAGAACCTTGTTGTGATGACTCCATCAAACCTCAGTCTTGTGGCTCTCTTGCTCAAGCTGAACTGGGCAGAATTCAAACCAAATGAGCCTTTCTAGAGCCAATGGCACAAATTCCCTGGACCTGGTGACATTCAAGCAGGCGCCTTGAAGCCAGAGCAACTTGTTTTGTTGTACTGAGACTGAAGGGGCTGGGCATTCTCAAGTTAATTATTTTTTATTGTTGCTAAGTAGCAAGACCAACAGATCATCCATTTGACTTACACTGCTATTAAAGTATTCAGTTACAGTTTTAATCAATTTGAGAAGCAAAGGGATTTAAAGGATGGTTTGGCTTAATTCCAACCAATGGCTACATTGCTAAAGAGAGTTTTATGCCAAAGGTTTGGCTCTTCATGGGAGTCTGAACCCTCTTTTAAGCCATCATGTCATTCATAATTTTTGCTATGAATAGAAAACTGGAGTTGCATAGCTTAGAATATTTTGCATGACTTAAAAAGCAGTGGTAACAACAATTCTATCAGACATGTTTTTAAACCATGTGCAAAATCTAGCCCTCTTAAAACTAGACATGGACAATGAATGGGATTTCTTGTGCATTTTCCAGGTAATTTTACTACCACTTTTAAAATGGTGTTCCTAACTCAGTTACCTACATTTTTATCTGCAACATACTGGAAAAAACAGCGCAATATTCACAAACATACACATGTATATTAGCTTCCTGTAAAGTCAGTTGGACTGCAGAGAAAAATAAGTGAAGAAGTAAGTGAAGAAGCTCTATCACAAGCATCATAAAAGTTATCCAGAGAATTTATGATTTCATGGCAAGCTCTTGCTCTTCACAAGTTGCTCCAGTTGAATTGATCACACAGACTGCTTTTTTAGGCAATGCTACTATCATATGAATTTACAAAGTACATTTTTTGGGTTAATATGTTACCTGACAATTGGCATTTGGGGTTTGTTCCTGAAAATCATGTAGTCTGTTTCTATATCAGTTCTGGCTAGGAATTTGCCTTACAGGTAAAAATTAATTAGGAGGACTGGTATATACATGAGCAACTAAGGCATTCTGCTGAAGAAGAAAATATAATGCAAGGAGTCCATGCCATCTCTTGGGTACTCTGATCTAAGGATTACTAGAAATGCTGAAATGTTGGTGAAAGATTTAATGCATTTATTTCTGCATTTCTCCCTTTTTAAACTATTTCTATGTATATGTTTCATTTTCTGAACTAGCATAATTTTATTTTGAAGTTATGGAGTTGACAGGAACTTAAGACTGCCAAGAAGAGTGCTGTACATCAGCTGCCTGGAATACATGGCAAAACCATGAATAATAATAATAGTTGTAGTAGTGATAATAACGATGGAAAGTTTTAAGATTATAGACTGCAAATATCCTGAGAGAAGTGTTTGACAGGTAATTGCAGTAGGTAATTTGACAGGTTGCCAACTTGGACTTGTAAACTAGATCATATGGATGCAAAAATAGAAAAGTTTTCTGCAGAATATTTATCCCACAGTTATAGTACTGGAGAACTGCATGAACATTTATTATCTGTGGGACTTGGGAGCAGTAGGGTGAATTGGCAGGTTGTCTGTATTTCAATTCCTCACATTTTGAGTTGAGTTTAGACTTAATTAATGTGGGTGGAAAGAACACAATAAGAGAAGTACTAGTGTAATTAGCTGATCTCATTCTCTACTTCTGTGGGAACCAAGACAAATGTTTAAACAGAGGGTAGTAATACTGAGGATAGAAGGGGGGGAAGGAATAATAAAGCATTATAAACACTGCTTTTGAAAACTAAAGAAGTCCACAGATATTTATATTTTACATATATGTTGTCACATGTCTGATTTGTTCCAGCAGTGTCTGGGGTGGGATGGGTGAGATGTGTACATTTTGCAGTGTTGTCACCAGTCAGTGCTGTCTGATTCAGTTTACTTTACTTTCAGGTTTACATTAAATGTCCTTAGCAATTATTCCTTATGACATTATGGTAAGATCTGTGTAGATACAACTTAAAATTGTTTTTGTAGAGACCATGTGAAGTTTTGGTTATGAAGGTTAGAACTTCTGGAAGAAATAAGCGATGCCTCTCAGTTACAGTGTAGAGTAGGTCTTGCTAGTCTTAAAATTAGGTTTTGAAATTATACTGAGGTTGAAATGCAGAAGAACCTGCTCCTTGGTTTGTGTGGTTTGTTCTTGCTGCTCTTGTCTTCCTCCCTTATTGCTTTTCTTGTTTGGTTATTTTTTTCCTTAGAGTTTTGGAGCTCTTATTTCTCTCTTTTATAGGATTTTAGCCTAGTTCCAGCTGGATGGCAAAGGTCCCTTTTGCCATTTTTATACATGAGGCAGAGCTGGAAAGAGTGACCATGAAGATCTGATATTAGTCATAAAGTTGTTCCATTGTATTTCCCTTTTATTTCTCTCCTTTTTCTTGTGGATACTCTGCCATTTTTCTCCCTTAGACTACTAATGGCCAATATTTGACTACATCTTCAGGAAATGTAAATTAACACAAAATGTATTGTTTTATTAGCAATGCGTGTCATTAATGTTTTAGAAAATAATCCACAATTAGGAGATAACCTTACAGTGTTTCAGCTGAGGTTCTGTTTGGTTGGTTAGATGATCACATAGCCTAGCTTTAGGTATAGTATGGCAGTGAATATATGTGCAAAGTTCAGAGAATAAACAGGTAGAAGTAATAGATCTCCTTGCTGTAACAGTGTATTTCAGTTCATGGATAATCATGGCATTGGTTTAACTAAGTGAATAGCAAATTTTTAACTTGTGTAGGAGTAAAGTTTGGTTGCAGATTTTTGTGTGTGTTCTTGCTTTTCTAAAGTAGAAAAAAAAGTTGGTGTTAAACATGCATATGATCTGTTTCTTACCTTAATTGCAATGTTTTGGTACCCTAGTTAAACAGATATTAAAGAAAATCTTTCAGGAGTAAGATATAGGCTTGTATGGAAGAAAAAGGCTTTCTCCAGGTGTGGGTGGTATGCTACTAAGAATAAAAAATTATTTCTAATTGCATAGTTAGAGACTTTTTATAGTTCTCAAGTGCTTTAAGCCCTTTTAGGTGAAATGAAATGGGTATGAAAAAGCAATAACTGTAAATGGTAAAGGCCCCCAGTAATAAGCAGTAAGCCTACCATTCCACCCAAGGGGTGTTTGTGGTGGGCACAGTTGTCTTCAGCCCTTGCTGAATAAACCACAAGGCAGCAAAGGGGAAATGAACTGTTCCCTGTGACAGAAAGTGGCATGAGGCTTTTGCTCCTGGGGTCATTCAGAAGCAGTCTCAGCCCTCATCTCTAGGGATGGCTGCAGAGATCAGCTTGGTGACCTTTAACTAGGTTTCTTTGAATCCTAGACTTCAGGGCTGCTCTGGGTTGCCATCATAGTTCTTGACGTTCCTGCATGTTTCCCAGAGTTCATGCTTGAGTTCTATTTAGTTGCATGTCATTCATGAATAGAACAAGTATATTTTGGAATTTTTTTTTTTACCTAAGTGTTGCATCTGCTGTCCTCCAGTCTGTCTGTCTTTTATGGTTTACTGAACTGTTAATTTTTCTCTTGCCTGATTGTGAATATGTGGTACCAACAGTCTGCTGTTGCTACGTGATGAACTTGTTTAGCAATTCCCCTACCCAATTTGTAGGGAGTTGTGTGTTGAGGAGGGAAATTCAGGGGGAATCTATTCATAGACTATCTTTTTTGGATTCAGAAATATTGTAATTTTTTTATATGTGGTTTGTCAAAAGAAAGCATATTTCTTTAACTTCCTTCATGATCGTGAGGGAGTTTCAGTTCAAGGACTTAGCAGTATTTCTCTGTTATTCACTGCTTTCCAGTTTGTAATAAGCTCATACAGCATTTGAAAAGCCAGAATCCTCCTTCCCTTAGTAGTGAGACTTCTCAAACAGTATCCTCTTTAAACTGACTGTTTAAACTTACAGTAAACTCTTCTTATTAGCTATGAAATCTATGTCTGCCTAAGAGCACTTTTTTCTTTAATACAAATGTTGCAATCTCTTCCTGCTATTTTTGCAAAATGATTCATAAGTAACCATGCAGAAAATAGATGTATCCAGATTGAAAATGTTACATGCCCTCCCACACATAACAATGAAATGTGTGTTTTGCTACTAAGATTGCAAATACTTCATTGATGTCTACATATAATTAAATGTGTTAGATTTTCTTTCCGGCTATGCTTACTGGCAAATGTTTCCTGAATGCCAACAGCTGTTATTAGGAAAATGTTTCCTGATCAACCTTCTACTTCTGCATAGGTGGCTTTATATAAATCTTAAGAACACATTGACTTTTCTTGCCTGAGTAACATTTGAAGTGTTTCATGAATTAAATGTTTGTTATCATTGTTTGTTTTTGGTTTTTTTGAAACAGTTGCATATAAAAAAAGTAGGTTTTCTAGCAGGATAAATTGATTTTAAGATGAGACTTTGAACATGAAAACTTATTCACATCTTTCATGTAGATATAAAGCATCTGTTCTAAACAGAGCATGCACTAATTACCATTAAGTTATAGCATGAATGAACTTAAGAGTGGTTCTTTCACCAGCATTGGTTGTATTTCATGTGCTCTCTGCCTTGGTAATTCCATTTCCTTATATCCATTGAGATTCTGCCAGAAAAGCTTTTGCAGTCCCAGCCTCCCATGTGTTGGTGTTGCTTATGGAGGCTGCCTCACACGCTGCACGAGGTAACAGGAATGTACAGCAGTCCCAGCAGGCTGTGTGTGCCTCGTGCTTCCTGTGTGCTTTGTATGTGCTGTTTCTTCTCCCTCCTGTTCAGGAGTGTGTTACAATCACCTTCTCTTCCCCCTCCACCAAGGGTTTCCTTCCCTTCTTCAGCAGTGTGCAAAAATGTCACTTCAGCTCAGCAAGAATTGTTCATCTGGGTCACGTAATACTGTTGCTGATATGTCTGTTTTCCAGTGTTACCATTAAAAGCAGGTCATCTTGTCCATGCTCAGGGATGGCTGGTGGCAGGCTCTTGTGTGGCAGACATGTGACTAACTGGTACTGCCAAAAGCATGTAGAGTGGAGAGAGTGTTGTCTGTCTCAGGGAATGAAGCAACTAGAAGTAGAGAATAGATACAAACATTTATCATTATTTCCTTTCCTTTCAGTGGTAGCTTCACACTTTCTTTCCATTCTGTCTAAGTCTTTGAAATACTTTGTTTCATCCTAAAGACTTGTCAATTCTTTTAAGGATGAGTCAAGGAAGGAACAATGATTGGACCAATCTAACCTGCGTTTTCTGTTTCATTTTTTCAGGATTGCACAGTATATGAAACAGAGAACAAAATTCTTCATGTGGTGAGTACTGTTTGGATTTTCAATAACAAAGTTTGTATAGACCACATGGAATTTTAGAGCTGTGTATTTTGTGCTTTTTGTATGCTGTGCCAGTTTAATAACTAACTAGACTGGGTATAACTGAGTGAATTTATGGAACTACTTGTATGTAGGTCAGGAGCTTTGAAAGGGTTTGTATTTATCTGGCTCAGGCCTATCTGTTATTTGTAAACCATGATTAGAAGAAGGATGGTTTTTGAGAGAGAGATGGTTGCTAGGCTTATGTGAAATCATTTATGTTTCTGTTAGTGATATAGCTCAATTTATACAATATGGCTTTATTCCTCATAGGAGCCTGGAGATAGCCTAATGATAAGAAAATTATTGCAGTATTTCCTTTTGAATTCTCAGCATAAATACAGTAGTCTCTTCCAAGAATCTTTAGTGCTGCTTATGGTAAATGTAGCAGATGAAAGTGATCAGGGCACCAGAAAACATGATGAGTTTGAAAGGCTGATGCATAGAGAGTCAGAAGCTTCAGTAAGCCTTGTCTGAGAGCTGCACCCAAATTTTAGGTATTAAATTGTGTTTTATGTTGTGACTGAGCTTTAGTGAGTATTAAGTTAACCTACAGCTTGTTTCTAAAAGTTAGAAGTGAAGATAATCTCTTTAAGGATGAGTAATTAATTAATTTATCTCTCATTCAGGTAGGTTTTGATATCTTACTGTTTTTATTACCAGAGCTTAAGCCAGAAAATAGTGCATTTCTTTGGGTGAGCTTCCCAGTAAATGCTGAAATACTTATTTTTGTTACTTATTTAATTTACAGTGTACCTGTATGAAATGCTTGGCAGGCTGAATTCTGTAAGCTTTTGATGCTTTGGTTTCACAGTGATGTGGAATAAAAAGTTTCCTTGTAATTTTAAGTTTCACTGACATTTTTTCACGTGTGACACATAATGAATTAGCAAATTTAGTGAGACTGACATTGTCATCTATGCTAGGTTGACCTCTGCAAGTATTTAAGTAATAAAGTCTTTTATTTCATAATCTTGGCAAAAGTTGAAGTGCTGTGAGTTTGAAATCTGTGTACAGCCTGGTTTTCAAAGCATGCTTGTTGCTGTGAGAGCTGAGAGTTCTGAAATCTGTATACACTATATACACCTTTTACAAATTGGCAGAAAGAATTATAAAGGAAGCTGCCAGAGTTTGAGTGACTGCTCAAACTTGAAAGGAAACATGGATTAAACACTTCTCTATATATTATGTGTATCTTGGATCATTTCAGACCATGTTGCATATCAGCTGATAGTGGGATTTTATGGGGAAAAGGCTGGCCAAAAGCAATTGGTGAAAGAGGTAAATCTGTGACTAGATAATTAAATGATGGCATTTGAGATCATATTTTCAGTTTGAAAGGTAGTTTTTTACATGTGCAGGTTGAAAGGTTGATGACAGAGTTGGAATTGGAAGCAGTCACAAATCCCTCTAACCCTTTTTCTTGAAAGACAGAAAAAGGTGGTGTGGGTTCAGCCCATTAGGCAATCTGAAGAGAGCAATCCAACAGTAAAAATAAGGTTCTGTGATACAAAAAGAATAGCAGTAAATTGTGGGAAAGGTGTAGAAGGAACCTTGACTAAGAAATACTGGGAGAACTAGGAAAGGTTGAGAGGACATGTGCACTGATATTGTAGGAAAGAAAGTAAATTCTCTCTTTTTAAATTTCAAGATCATAATATTCCAAGTCCATTTTTAGAGTCCATTTCCCATCTGAAGTGGTTTGACCAGCATGCCAACCAGCTGCCTTTGAATGATCAGATACAAGCATAGAGCTGTGTTTGCTGAGCCGACTTTGACAAGAAGTTGAATTCAAACCTGTGGGCTCATCCCATGTAATTTCATGTACCACTTTCTCTTCATGACACACAGAAACAAGTTTCTCAAAAAAGTGAAAGAAAATTACTAGCAGTCAATTAGCATTTTGTGCAATTAGCATAAGGAAATCCTTATTGCAAGGTGTTGTTCTTACCAAAGACTGAAATCAGATTTTAGGAGATCTTTCTTACATAAGTAAAATAGAACTAGAGAGACAGAAATGGAAAAAACATATATAACTTAAAGGACATACTTGTACTTGTCAGGACACCAAGATATTTTCCACCTTAGTAACAAACTGTTGGATCAAAGTAGTAGATTTTTGTGTTCTGGGTTGAATGTCTCCATTGTCCATGGAATGAAAAATGGGTGGTTTTTTTTTAACTCATGCTGTGGTTCAAGGGCTGGAGCTCTGTAAGCACAGATTTCCTCTGGAGATGCTGCTCTGTTTCCCCCGGAGTGAGCCTGCTTTTTGCCATATTGGAAAGCAAGAGAATGTGTGGGCACAGTGGGGGTGTGAGACCATCCTTCCACTGCTGAAGCACATACAAGGAAACCTCCAGAGTTAACAATCACTGAGTCTTCATGGCTTCCTCTAAAGCACACTGAAGTAGGCAAGATCCTCAATTAAATGACTGATTGGTTTGCTTTAATTAGGTAAAGCAAAAAAATAGTTCATGTGCTCATATTCTAGCAGCAGTAATTTTTTTTGAAAAAGGAAATGAATGCCCTCTTTCTTTCAGAAGTGACAGTGTGGGTATACGTGTGGAGATTGCTGAATTGCCTTGTCCACAGATAGCATGTTTCAATGTCAGTTAATGTATTCACATGTTAGCTTGTCAGGATTTTCATTTTAAGAAATGGTATTTTGTGGAAACAGAACTCTATAGCTTCAGTTTATATTCAAGGAAGAAATATTTTTGTTTGCTCCAAGCAAATGCCTTAAGAAAGCATTTTGATTGTCACTTATGGTATTAGGTTAGGCAATAAACTAATCTGTGTTATTCAAGTAAACACATTACATGTATCTAAAGGAAAAAGGTCTGATTGAAAAATTATGAAGTTTTAAGATGAAATTACCTACTTGAACTTGTTTATTTCTTCTAAATGGAGTTTCAAAGTGTGTCTGGGGAAAAAATGTCTTTTCTATAATTTTTAGTCCTAGAATTGTAGGAATATTGAAAAAAATTGACTTAAAGACACCTACATTTCTTAAAGTTTTGGGTTTTTTTTCCTGTGACTTCATTTATAGAAACACCTGGCTTCTGTAGAATAAGAAGCATAAAACCACACAGGAATAATGTGTTGGGTTTTGCTCATTAAAATTCTGCAGTAGTCATGAATAAAGAAAAATGCTTTGTATTTCTGCTGCTTTGTTTCTCAGTATGTTTTTTCCAGGGTAGCTTTTACTAAGTAAGCAATGTAATTAATAAATAGTCAATTAATACTAATAATAATTTCTTGATATAAGCAGAAAGGAAGCAGCACTAGAAAACAGTAACAACAGAATTAGATGACAGTAGAAAATACTAATTTCAGGAGAACAGGTTTAATAATACATGGGGCCTAAATAGGAAAGGATAAGCCATAGGTGTGGTGCTGCCTTCAAAACTGAAAATTAGTATGCTCTTACTAGTTCATATTTAGAATCTTTATATTGATTTAACTTGAGATGATAAAGTATTTGGAAAACTCTCCACTTAAAAGGCTATCAGTTTATATCTGCTTATTTGGGGAATTATATGTTAATCATTGCAAAATTCTGACTGGAGCTTTAAATACTTGAGGAATAATTCATTGATTCCATCCAGCTGTTCAAGGCTGCATTTGATGGAAATACTCAGTTCAGATTAATCCATGTGAAGCAGTAGAGTATTAAAGGGAGAGCAAAGCTAGAAGAACTAATTATAGAAAGTAGAAGCCAGGCTTCAGTCAGATTAATAATAGGTTTTAACTGAAAATTTTTAATAATTTTTCTTTTAACTTTTTTGTTTAATTCCATAAGAAAAAAGGACTGTTTTCTTAAGGAGTTTCACTTTTTAAAAATTAGACTGCATTTCCCGCGTACAGAAAATACAATTTTTTTTGAGTTGGAAAACTGTAGAAAGTGATCTGCAGAGGGAAGCTAATATTGAGAAGTTTTTTCAAAAGCAAATGAACTATGTAAACTTAAAAAGAGTTACTAAAGTTGAAAAGAGAAAACAAGCAATGGATCAGAATGTTCTCTTTTTCCAAGAGCCTTGTTGAAACCACAGTGATGATAATTTGCTCCTGCCCACTGTCTTTGAATATTTGTTACAGAAGTATAATGGACTAAAAATACATTGTCAAGGTTATAATTTTTATAGTCTTAAAAAAAAAAAGAAAAAGTAACCACCTTCTGCCTTTCAGGAGTCTATAGTTTGTAGATGGAACTGAACAAGCTTCAGTTTAATAGAAAATTCTCTTTTTGCAGCCAAAAGCAGATGTAGTTCACTGTATAAACTTCATACGTGCACCAGTGCATGTTCAGGCCTGCTTAGTTTTAAAACTACTGGAGTTACTGTTGTGCTCTGTACAATACAGCTATTGTTTTGGACTAAAATAATTTGGTTAATAATTATTTGGTTTGGCTTAAGTTAATTAATTCATCTTAAGTTAATTAATTCATCTTGGACAGCTATAACTAACTAAACTAACAGACTAAGTTTAACATTATCTGGTCATTTTTTCTTACTGTTAGTCTTGAAAGTCCATGTGTCTTACTGGTATCCTGTTCCTCACTCAAATGCCATAGGGGAGGGTGCTAATGAGGGAGGCTGGTGCTTTTCTTGTCCTCAGCCCTGGGAACATGTTTAAGCCAAGATGTTTCAGTATTGCAAATACTTGGCAAGATAGATTTTAAACTTGGTCACTAGCCTGGATAAAATGAAGGACGGGGACAAACTAAGTCTGTTTGCTTGGCCAGAAATGCTTGGTGACCCTAGAGCTGTCCAGATTGAACAGACAATGGATGGGCAGGTTGATGAAAGGCCCCTGGAGCTGTGTTCATAGATACTTCACTCTGATGCAGAACACAGACATTTTCCCAGCACAAACTATAGTAGCCACAGAGAATCAGAACAGATGCAAATCTAATTCAGTCACCTTTAGGCCCCCATCCTTCTGGCTGAAAGAGTGAGCAATTGTGGAAAAGCTGTTAGAAATTGGTACCTTAAAGTCCAAAAATACAGGTAGAAGCTAAGCATTATTTGTCATTACTTATGCTCTGAGGCATAAAGAAGTTGCCTACTGAGGAAAACATAATGTTTCCCTTTGAATTTCTACCAAACAATGAGGTGCTGTGTGGTGATATTTTTTGTTCTCCTTTGAATCATTCAGCTTTGCACATAAAAACTGTGGTGTAGCTTCAATCTGCAATTATAAGTGTGTCACTTGAATAGAGAGGAGAATTTATTACTGAAGTGCAGTGATGAGTTACTGCAAAAGAGAACTGAAATCATTGCTTTAAGGCTTATAGTGAGAACAGGCACCATGACAAAAGGAGAAAATGTGGTTTCTGTTGGTTTCTCTCAATGAATCTTTTCTAAGTTGCTTTTTTGTTTGGCCTGGACAAATCCTTTCCCTGTGTGCAGATACCTTGCACACTGGGAGCTGATTGCAGCTTGAGAAAGGCTGGGGATTTTTAATGCCTACTGATTTTTGTGGGAGCAATTGGATCCTCAGCTTCCTGTGTGTCTTACTGTAACAAATACTGCATTGCAGCAGGCAGTCAACACTTACAAAGGATAAAGGATCCTGATCTCGTTAACAGTGTTTTCATAACCAGAAGTGTAGTTTTACAACGCATCCAAAGGTAGTGACAATTTGAGAGCAGAGGTGACTACCATCTGATTTAAGCAGAACTAAACAACATGTCTATGATACAGATTGTCCTGAATAATTCTGCTGAGCAATAATGTGTTCATAAATTGTTAGGAGCAAAATGAGTAATGTGCAATGTTTGAGTGCTTTGCCATGTGGCAACATCTTTTCCTTGGAAAGCCCTGATCCGCTTTATAGGTTCAAGGTCTTTTTCCATGTGGATGCCTAATGGGGAGGAAACATGCTCCTGGTGAGCAGACTGTTTTGTTTGTACACCAGTTTGGGCTGATTAGCATATTATCAACACAAAATGCGAATGAGATATTCCTGAGAGTGAAGGCAAGGCAAAATTCATTATTTTGCCTGTGTCAGCCTGTGGACATGTTTCCAGTGAGGGTCTGTGTACCCTGCCTTTGCAGTGGGCAGAGAATATCTGCTGTGTAAGTGTGTGCTCCTTGCTGTCCTGGCTCTCTGGACAAGTTCAGAGTTCATGAAAATTTGTCTTTAACGTAAACCAAATATATTACCTGATCCTAATTACAATTCAACTCTTTAACCAAGGCATACTTAATGAAAATATTGAAATGTATAACAGTTCATAGGGATAATGTGTTGTTGGGCTGCAGTGGGAATATCTAAGAAAGCTGTGAAACCCAAAAGACAGTAGTCTTTTAGAAATGCATTGAAGCATTTTGCAGATTTTTTTCCTAGGAACTTGGTGATTTTGGCACCCAATATTCCCGGAGCTTGTCTTGGGGAATATTCACACCACCTTGTTTTAGGATTGCAACCAGTGTAACTGTACTGGGGTGCTGATCCCTATGGGCTTTATTTTATAGACAGTCTGTACCCCTCTCATGGGGAGGCAGAGGTACAGCTGCTCCAAGGGGCTGTTCAGTGCATCTCAGCTTAGGCTTCTTCTCCATACCATGCTGGACTTACCCAGACTGTCCTTTCCCCATCATCTGTCAATGCAGCTGGGTATGTGTTTTTAATGAGGAGCCACATCTTTGAAATGTCATACCTTGTCTTAGGTGGTAGGAACACTCCTTTTCTTTATGTTTTGGCATCTCTCTGCACTGCAACAGTTGAAAATTGGATAAAAAAATTAATTCACTGTAAACAGAAGTCTCTGAAATTGTTAAGAACCCCATACTTTTAGTGGGTTTAGAGGAGATTAATAGGAAGAATAGGTGGATGAATACAAGTTTAAAGAGATATGAAAAACTCCATTTTCATCTGCAGAGAATAATTTATAATGTGGATCTCTTCCCTTTGCACAAATAGCTGAATGCTCTGTAAGTTTTTTAAGCAATTTTTCAATTATTGTCAGTGCGGTGCCAAAACAGAAACAGAAGTAAAATGCCAACACTGTATTTAAAATCACAAATAAACAGAAATCTAAGCTTTCATTTTTATTATGTAATTTTACATAATTTTATCTTTTAAAAATGTCAGCTCAAAGCAATTTTCATGTGTCCAAAAGCCATTGAGAAGCTTAAATTTCAGTAAAGTTCTCCTTTTCACTTTTTTGTACTTCAGGTAAAGCACAAACAGTTCTTAACCTCATTTTATATGTTTCTTGGTGTCATTTGTTCAGTAATGATTCTGCATCATGAAAAAGTAGAAGGGTGATATATGTGGCTGTGCTTGAAGGTTGTATTTTTTCTGGAATAAGGTCATGCTGGTAATACAAATTTTGTTATATTTTCCATTTGATTCCAATTTGCTTATTCACCCTGAGACATTATTGCTCAATAAAATAAACGATCTGTATACAAACCTAAACTTTCAACTGTTCGTAAATACTTCAAAGAGGAGAAAAGTGTATTGATCTGTAACAGGATTAAGATGTCATTGTCATTGGTCGTTTTTGGATTTTTGTGGTTGTTTGTGGGTTTGGGAGGTGGGGAGTTTTTTTGGGTTTTGTTGGCTGGTTGGGTTTTCGTTTGTTTTGGTTTCTTTGTGGGTTTTGTTTTTTGTTTTTAATCGCTTTTTAAATTTTCCTTTTTACATAAGATACTTGTAGTTTGCCATTTGGAATTATAATAGTGACTTGGCAGATTATATCCAGTTTAACATTACTTTTCCATGGAATTGTTGGAGATATTTTTTTACTGTAAGAGCTATACTTTGGAATCTTGGAAGATGGATTGGTGCAACAGTTGTGTGCAGTTGTGCTTCAGTTATTTGAGGAGACTGCTTAGCTTTCATCTTTTGAATTTCCAAGTAGTTAAGCAGGTTCTTAATTACTTTTGGAGGTGCCCACAGTTTTGGCACCAGAAGAATGTCCTAATCCCTGAATTCACTGACAAAAGATGCATGGGAAACCTGAACAGAGAAATAGTTTAAAGTTCCTGACAGGGAACTTCCCGGAAAACAATGGAACTCTCAAAAATCCCTTTTTTACAGAGAATGATAGGAAAGCCTCACAGCTTTCCCGCTTCTGAGAAGTTTGTTCAGGGAACAAGAGATCAGGAGATGAAACAGTACCAATTTCACAGTCTCAGCCTTTTTAGAAATTTTTTCTGTCTTGCTGCAGAGGCTGCCAGCAATAACTGATTTAAGAGTTATCCCATTGTGAAGTGGTGATTTATTTTAATGGTCATGTCTGCAGTGGTAAATCATGTTTGGCAGCTGTAGAACATGAGAAACGCAGTCCAAAGGCAATTAGCATGTTTTATTAGTATAGAATCAACTTCAGAGTTAATGGGAGTTACCTGTCATCATTAAGAGCTTGATTTTCATCTGTGCTGAACAGCTGCACATTCAATGGAAATTAGTGGGCTTTGAGGCACTTATTGTCTTTGCAAAAGATGAGGGTAGGGTGGGGGTTGGAGCTCACTACACATTGCCTGTGTGCTTGAGCAGGGCATCTGTCCCTGAGAGTGCATGGGAACCCCTCTTTGTCTCTGCTCAGATACAAAAGTATTTGTCTCCAGTTCTTCCCTGGTCTGGTGCTATTATTTCAGGGTCATTACAGATAATGTATTTTGTACTGTATTGCTGCCTGAGGCCTTTCCCCCTCTGCCTTGTGTGTACTTGAAAAATATGTTGATTTAAACTGTATATTGACATTCCAATAGTTAGCAATGGTATGCTTATTGTGACTTTTTTTTTTCTTTTTTCTTTCCTAGTGTAAAACTCTCTCTGGCGTCTGTGATCACATTATCTCACTCTCTTCTGATCCACTGGTTTCCCAATCTGCCCATCTTGAAGTGATCCAGCTTACAAACATCAAGCCAAGTGAAGGGCTGGTAAGAAGTACGCAGTTAATCAAACCCATCATCCTGGATGAGAAAGTGATTGTTTTAAAACATAAGTTGTATATGTGAAAATGAATAGGACATTTTAGCCTTTTCTGTTTGAAAGTTTGAAAACAGTTTGATTCCCCATGCTAGTGTGATTCCTCATGCAGCTGGACCAACAGGGAAGTATTTTGTAAAGCTGACTGAAGTATGCAGAGTTCAGTGAACGGGGAGAAATGAGTAAGAAGTTCTTGCCATTTATATCGGCTTCTGAAAAATGGTTCAGATTGTTCTAAGATCTTGAAGTCTGAAGGGACTTAAATTACTAAGATCAACTCAACCAAGAAGTTCGCGTGGGCTTATGCACAAAACCTGTCAGATTCTGGAAAATGTTTCATAGTATCTCGGGGATATAAAGCTATTTTATAAGTTATTCCAGGGCTTCACAGCACTGCTGATAAGTAACTTATCGAATTTTACTGCAAGAAGTCTGCATTCTTAATCAGGTGCTTGTAAAAGATCTTAATACAGCCATACTGTGTTTGTAGTTCATGAGCTGACCACTGATCTCTTGTTTACTCAAGTATCCAGCACCCACTGCACGGAAAAAGCCAACATTGGTAACAATTCCAGAGTATGACTTTTACATTGTTAATAATATCTGTTCCCAACATTTTTGAAGGTAGAAAAGAAGGTGTTCAGAATACACTTAAACTTTTTTTTTTTTTAAAGAAATAAGTTTTGCAACTTCTGCCCAAGCTTATTCTTGTTCCATATTCTTGAATAGTCTTGAAGGAGGACTGCTGTATTCTTTGCAGCAGGTTTTTGAAGTTGTCTGGATGTTGTAGTTTTGGAGAATATTTTGGTTTGCAGGTTGGTTGTTGCTGGGTTTTGGGTTGATTTGTTTTTCTTGGCAATGTTGGTATGCCAAGTTATTTAGAGCAGTGGTACACTAAATTAATTTTCCATTCTTTGGAAAATTACAATTAAAATATGAGAAAAACCCTAAACACTTGGATGAGTAAATATGGCCCCATCCTTTGTTTTAGTCTGCAGTTTGTTTTCCCTTCCTCTTCTGGCTTTCTTTTTTATCTCTGAATCCATTCTAAACTTGTCCTTCAGGATTTCAGCTTCTCATGGATTCTCTCCACCCTCTCTTTCGCTCCCTTTTCCCTGAAATTTTGACTCTTCCACCACCTCACTGCAGTCAACCTTTTGAAACCCTTTCTTCTATTGTTATGCGAAAATCTTCTTCCTCTTTCTCTTGATCACCTTTTTATGAGTGCTGTCCATTTTTATCTGAACTTGATTTTTTGTTTTCTTTCTGTCTTGTGACTAGTTTCTTTTTGTTTTTTTCCCCTTCATTTAAGTCTTTGTGTAGATTGGTATGAACTCCCAGGGACTGAGAAATGTTGAATGGTACTTTTGTAAATAAGAATGTGTTTCATGGGTCTGTTCCTGCTGGGTAGCTGATGAGAGAATCTCTTTCCCTCTCTGTGTCTCTGTTTTACACCCTCTGTCTGTGTTTTCTGTTTAAACTGGAAGCTCTTCAAGGCAGGACTTTTTCTTTTCATGTGTTTGTGAACCAATTTAGCAGGATCTTGTTGTCATTGTCATAAAAATAATGATATGTATTTTTTGAAAAAAGGAAAATAGCAACTATTCAGTATACAAGCCTTAGAAGGATACAATGCCATTTTGAAACAGTCATGGCTTTTTTCCCTCATCATTGCCTGCGTGCCACTATTGTGTTGCCTCAGCATTGTACAGTCTCCTCTAGATTGTGAGCTCTCCAGAGCAGGCAGAGATGGTGGATTTGTGCTGGGAGAGTGAAAATCATCCCCTTCCCTTTGTAACAGCACCAGTCCTGCCAACAGATCCCTTTATCATGTGATTCTTGGTGCTTCGTATGCTTTTGGGTTCTTGAGCTTTTGTTTATTTGCTTTTTAAACGAATACCTTTGAATTAAGACACAGTGAATGCACATCAGTACACACCGAGTACTGCGGGTGTCAGTTTAAGAATTGATGGTGGAGCTTGGAGTTGTGAATAATCTCTGCACATCAGAAATGCTGGGATAAATGTGAAGCTGAATCATTTCTGGACCTTCTTCCAGGATTTGTGCAATGATGGAGGTGGAAAAATGGTTTATTGTCAACTTTCCTGTAGGTTTTTGACCCACATGACAGTTCTGTGCTGGTTTTACCAATTACTAAATAAAATGTTCTATAAAAAATGGAAGTACTTCAGGCAGAAGAAAAAAGACAAGGATGGCTGCTAACTGGGAAGATTTTTTGTCACCTATCATAAACAGAATATTTATCATCCTCAAATTCAATAAGAAGCTAAAGTAAATCTGGAAGAGAAGAAGGAAAGGAGATGAGAAGGAATTGAAAAGGTTGGAAAACAATGCTGTTTCCCTAAACTCATGGTAAACATATGATGGAATTAAGAATATGCTTGAAGCTTTTACAACTTCAAGAAGATTGGCGTGATCAGGATATTTTAATCAGCAGAAATAGTTCCTTCACTGTGTTTGGTCTTTTCCTGTAGAAACGTAAGTATATGTCAGAGGTAAATATAAGTTTTCAGAATAATACCTGAATGCAGAAGAAACAAGTAAATGTGTTACCATGTCTTACAGATACTAAAACTAGTTAACACCTGTGACTAAATAGCCTTTCAAACAACTAAACCTGTCAAGCAGAAAATGCTGTTAGGGTGTGATGTGGAGAACCTCTTGTGTACCGAGTAAAGCAGTGTTATGGGTGGGATTTGGTATTGATTTTGTTTGGGGTTTTTTTTCCTTTTTTGTTTTCCCTTTATCCTTGTCTCTTATGACTGGCTGCAATCGTGTGTTCTCCAGTGGGTGCTGCTGGGGGAAGAGATACAGCCTGCAGTGGCTGTGCAGTAAGGAGAAAAGAGTTGTCATGGTAGAAAGTTATTTAAAAAGCCTTAAGATGGATTTATGTGGTCAACTTTGCAATCACCAACATGCTCCCATTTGTAATCCTTTTTTTTTTTTTTTTTTTTTTTTTTTCTTTGAGGACTTGCAAGTTGTGTATCTGTATCAGTAAGCAGAATTTAATTTTGTATGTTTTTGCATTACTGATATACAAGAGAGACAAAACTGACTAGCTTAGGTAGTATGTTTTACCATGAAACAGACTTAAAAATGTTACTGCTTGACTGAAAGCAGTGAATGTATTTAGACAAAAAGCTGAAAACCAAGTTTCCCTTGGTTAGTTTTTCTGCAACAGTCACTTTCCACTTTATTTTTAATATAGAACAGAATATCAGAGAGCTGTAGCTGTTTAATCTTGAATTTCAGTTGTTTCCTGTTCATATAATCATTTTAATCCTAGTCAGGTAGGTGACTGTGATATGATTTCAAGGGTTCAGAAATGCAAAGGTAAACTCATCAGAGCATGAGAGTGATTGTTTGGGATTCCTTTTTGCCTGCTGAAGCAAACACAAAAGAAGCTTGTCATGTAAAAAATTGCTCATAAAGTACAAGTCATAGATACAGCAGGGTGTGGGAGCTGATCAAAGTGTACTGTTTACTCCCTTTCCAGGATTCCACTATTCCTGATATTTGTCCTGAATTTTTAAATTTGAAATACTGGAAGAGGTGGGAAAGAGTTATGAACAGCATTCTGAGAGCTGTTTGGGGTTAGAGAAGCATGTGCAACTTCAGAGGGTTCCATGAAAATTGAGTGAAAGTAAAAATTCAGTTACATGTCTGATAAAATGAAATTAGTATCTTCTTTCCTTTTCCGTTCAACATTGCATAAAATATCGAGAAATATGTTATATTTTTATATACATAAAATATTTAGGAATACATCACATTCTTTTTTCATTTCTGAAAAAAATATCAACAAAAACAAAGAGGAAAAAAATAAAAAAGCACAAAAGGTCTCTTTTCTAACCCTTAAACACCAAGATAAATTGTAAAGATTGGTTTGAAATTAGAGCTCTACCTATAACTGATAAGGACAATCCCTCATGTAATTAAGCATGAGTTACTCTTTTTTTTAATCTAGGCATACATTTATTCCTGATTACTTGGTTGGTTAGCTTATGGTTATTTTAGTAATATAAATTGAATTATCTTTCCTTTTGTCTGGTGTAACTGCTTATTGTAAATTCTTAGGGATATATCTTTGAATAAATAAGACTGTATCTACCAATTTCTTTCAGTGCAAATGGACAGAGCACACACTGAACTCCCCATGTATTCTTGATTGCTAAAGTACTATTGATATTGTGCAGCCACAAGGAGGCAGAGAGGGGAAAACTTGTAAATGCCTGTGGTATTCTTATTTCCATTCCAGATCAAACAATTGTAAGCAGAAATGTTCTCTTCTCTTCTCTGTACCATTTCCCATATATTTTTCACTTAAAACAAGGAATGGAGAAACATGGGTGAAAGGGGTTAATTTTTGTGTGGCAAAATGTCACATCTCCTCATTTAAAAGTTGCTTTATATCAAGAATTACATTGGCTCTTGTAAAATTAATGTGACATGGTACTAATATAACATTGATTAATTTTGCACGTGTGGAATAATTACAACTTAGGGTGGATATTTTTCAGCTTCCTTCTTTACTCTCTTTCTTAAAGAACATTCTGCAAAAGTTCTTTCTCATCTTTTGCATTTTCAAAGTCTTTTAAATTTATCAAAAAAACTAGATTGGATGTGAATTGTCCTCTGGAATGGTGGCACACTTGGATGACCTTTGAAACAATGCTTTGCATAAAACTAAGCACCATGTAACCACTAAGTGTGAGACTTTTCCCTCAGCTTTCACCCTGATGTTTAAGGTTGAAAGCAGTAACTCACTGTGAATAAAAATAAAGATGTGGCTTTCTTCAGAAATTGCTCTGTTTGGGGACCTGACTCAAAGTTCCTGTCACCATGGTCACTGTGATTTTAGCTCTTGCAATGTTGCAGGGTGTGTGTCCCAGTGACTTAGATGGGGATCCTGAGAGGGATTGAGGCCCCAGTTAGAGGTGGTTTGAGGGTAGGTGTGTGTACCAAGGAACAGACACCAACATATCTCAGCCTCTTGTGTGGCTCATTATGCTTTCTGTAAGATATCTGTATATTAGTGTCAAGATGTGTGTGTATTATTAGTGTTTCCCTACCTCACAGGGGTGTTGTGAGGATAAATGTTTGAAAAAGCCATTTTATATTTGAGTTAAGCAAAAGCTGTGTGATGGAGCCAGTCAATGGACAAATGGCTGAAGGTACATAGAGGAGCTGGAAGTTGAAGGGTGATGTCGGGCGGGGTTCTGACCATGTAGTAATAAGTAGGTTCTGGATTTTTTGTAACTATGTAATTATGCAGGAGTTCACTTTTGAGCCACTATCCAGAGAAATTCAGGAAGTCACTGGCTTGTTTCACTGGGGATATTATCCAGTTTGTTAATTTAGGTGTACTTCTCATATCTGCTACCAAAATGTCTGCTGGTTCTGGTCCCAGTATAGCTTAGTCCAACTTGATATGTCTTCTTTGCCTTTTTGCCATACTTACTCACCAGTGCGTGCACTGGGCTCCTCAGCTAGGAACAGACATCTCTGTGGCACTCTGATTAAAAAGAGAAAAAGTGGGTCATGGAGAAGGTGTTTACTCAAGCGCTCAATGTTTACCTGCTTTCTGCAAAGTGGTTGAGGGAAAGGATATTCCTCAGAAATTGTTGGATGCTCAGTGTATTGCCAATTATTTATCTTTTTTCCTTCTCTCAGTGTCGTAGTGGGTGCTGTTAAAATGTTTGAGCTAAGGCTTGGTGAAAAGGCATATTTGAGACACTGTCTTGGACTACTCATGAAGAAACTTCTGTCTGTTTAGAAGCTATCCCTCCTTTTTCATTTTTTTGAAAGAAGTGGGCTAGCTAACAAAGTTGGTGTTGAATTTTTCATCATTGAGTTTTACAGCTGAAGTATTCATTGGGATGAGTGAGGCTATGAGAAGGTCTTACAGCCATTTTGCAGGCACAATTTCAAGCACTGGTTAGCAGTTTGAAAGTTGTGTTTGCAGCATTGCCTACTGAAGATGTTGAGTTTTAAAACTCAATGTAGTTTTCAAAACAAAATAGACATATTGATCATAGTAAGGCAATTTATAATTCTGGGGCTTTTTGTAAGGCATTGTTCTATTTGTAGTTGAAGAAGTGTATTAAAAAAACCTGGGGAGTATTTATGGACATAACTGTGGTAAACTTTTTAGTTTTCTATTGCTAATTAGGGACAAAATGATTTGGGCTGTTCTTGAAGTGTATAAAAAAGCACTTTTTTTTTTTGCGGAGACAAATTCCTCATGGCATGCATTAAAGTCCACAAATCTTAAAGAAAGCAAAAAGAAAAGAGAGATTCTTTAAGAGATATGCAAGTTTTGTTTGGATGGTGATGGTTTGTGAAACACTTTAAAAATTCTTTCCCATGATGTCTTTTTCTTAGGGTATGTACATTAAGTCAACATATGATGGTCTTCATGTAATTACTGGAACAACAGAAAATGTAAGTATTGTTAATACTGTATGTTCAGGCCTGGAAGCCTTTCTGACCTTACCTGTGGTTAATGCTTTCCCTTTGCTATAAACTACATTTTGCTTGCAAACTTGTGCTGGTTGGCTGTTAAGGACCAATGGCATGTTGGACAGCAGATGCTTGTGCTTGTTTACATCAGAATGGAAAGAGTTGTTCCCGGTTAAGGACCAAGAGAATCAGTCTTGATTTGCTCTTGCAAGACACCTAAAATGCTTTAGTTGATCAAGACAGGAAGCAGCTGTCTTGTAGTTACTTTCCTCTGTGAATAAAAGATAAATGTCTGTATTATATTTAGGCTGTTAATGCTGAAGTTTGCTGCAGTATTAGACAAACAGCTTTTATATTTTCCATCTATCAAGCTTCATTTTTTAAATAAATGAGTGCATGGATATGGACATCCCTTTACATTGACAAATAACCATGTATTTCTGCATGAACTTCTGAGTAATGCCTATGGAAAGGAACACTTATTACTGATTCTTACTGAAGGCATTAAAAAGCAAGTAAAACATGACAGACTACTTTTCAAAAGCCTTTGAAATACAACCTCCTTCCCTTGTACACAATATTTAGGGAACCAGCTGTCTGCTAGGAGTTGAGATAAAATACAATTTTGGGGGAAAAGGCTTCTATCCACAATCTTCAGTTAATGTGGAACAATCACCAAACAACACTGAACTGTTCCATAATGGTTTAGGCAATTCCTTTCAAAGATTTTGATGGCATTTTCTTAAAATGAAGCTGTCAGAAATGTTTGTTTTATCATGCTACTGTGTCATCCTGTGGGAAGTGAAAGCTACCTACATGACATTTACAGCTGCTGCATCTGATCTGCAGTGAGGTTCTGTTAACATCTCAATAAAATAGAAATATTATTTCTACCCTTTCATAGGAGCTGCAATCTGATAGCATTTTTCCTTTCTGTTTTCTGCTGTGGGCAGAATATCCATGGGTCATAACGAATAGATAATACCTTTTGTAGAATTTGTGTGAATGCTACCTGTCTCAGAATTAAAAAAAAACCAAGGAATTTCAAGGAAAATAAAAATTCTAGAGAGTCAGGCCTAGAGCTACAGACATCATTAGTGAAATTAGCAAAACTAAACAAATCAAATAGAACTACAGTTGAGTTTAATCTAGAAAATATATGAAATAAAGAGAGCAATTTTTACAGTTGAATCTCTCAAAGAAGGAACAATTTCTTTCCGTAACTTGCTAATGGAATTAATTTCCCAGGGGCAAAGATAAAAATAAAATCTTAATGCATTCCCTCAAAACTTATCTTTTGTGATTCATGAATATAATTTAAAGCTATGTCAGGAAGCTTCAGTCATGATGACTTCTGCTGTTGTTACTGACTCTTTCCCTCACTGTGACACCCTGGAGGTGCTCATGGCAGACCAAGAAACTGCTCTCTGTTGTCAAGGGAAAAAGCTGCTGTGTGTTAAAGCAATTGTGAAAATGTGTAGTGCTTTAGAGATAGAAGGGTGTCTCCTGCTTTAAGAACACCATTTCTAGCTGCTTTCTTTACCACACACACACAGAGTTTTGGTATTGGTAGATGGGAGGAGAAAGGTTTAAGCAGCCTGGCCAGAATAAGGATCATGATGGTGCACATGTGATCTGACCTGCTGGCCTTAACATGTTTATTCTTTACAGTACAGTTTTAACTTCTAGGAAACAAGAATCCAAATTCCTTTGAACAAAATTTTGTGTCCTTTTAATTTCCAAGTCTTCTCTTCCGAGTGAGACAGTGACAGAATTTTCTGTCTGAAAGATCCTGGGGAAGAAAATGTGTCTATATTAAACACAGTATCATGGTAGTGCTCTCCACATTAATGTAAGAGAGTAGTTTTGTAATGACAGTTCTGCTTTTTGTGTCTGGCCTTTGAGGTGTTTGATACCCAGCTGCAAAGCCCCTTAGAGTGTGGATCTTGCTGTTTGGCATTAGGAGTCATCTCCCCCAACAAGCTAACCCTGCAGATCAGCGCAGCTGAGCTCTGAAGCTTGAGCTGGGAGAGAGCAGTGTTCCTCATAAGGTCACTGCCCTGTAAGGGCTTCTCTCTGGTGGCCCTGTAGCATTAGAGCAAGCTGAGCTTTCCCATTTGTGTCTTCTGTCTTTTGTTTGGAAGTAACATTCTAAAGGGTGTTTTGGTCCAACAGAAGATTTTAGGTTTCTTATTGAGTAGCCCATCTAGACCATGTTGGAGAGATTCTTTTAATTCACAAACCAAATGTGTCCTTCAAATAAGACCATTTTTCCTTTGGTTTTCAAATAAAAAAGAACATTTTTCTAAAGTAATGGCATGCAGTGCATCTCCAGCAGGAATGTGGCTTTGAAGGGGGTGCTCCCAGTGTCCCCACTTACTGTGGTCTGATTGGCTTTGCATGGTGCCCTTAGATCTCAGGGAAGAGAGATTTTCAGAAGAAATACTATCAAAATCTCCACTGTGGGCGTGCAACAGTTGTGCTGCAGGGGCTCTAAACTGGACTTTAGATAGTGTGGGTATACCAGGGGAATAGGAAAAAAGACAACGTTTAGTCTAAAGGACAAAACTAAATCTATTCTAAAGAATAAATCTAAGCAGATTCTGAAAAGCTTTTAGTTATTGATGGATGAGCCTCACTAACAGGTGCTTCCATCTCTTCAACTCCCTGTTGAACCAAATCACTAGCTAATGAAGATACAGCTGTGGTGTGTCACACACGCATTGTTCCTCCTAGTAGGACTTCATGAGTGGATTCTGTGCTTAATGATCAGCATATACATCTAAAATGGACCTTATTGATTCTTCTCTGTTTTCCTTAAATAGCTGTGATAAAAGATACTATTTTACAGCAAGGTCTGTTTTTTACTGGAGAGGAAAAATCAATAAGGAACAGGAGTTATCACTCTTCATAAGACCACAGCCTTGACATATCTTTATAAATGATTTTACCTCACCTTGTGTTTGAGGCATAATTGCAATGAAGCTTTTTTTAACATAGACTATTCCAGTTTGAAGATTTTCAGACCGTGTTTTAATGGCTTGGCAAACTTGACCTCTATTGTCAAGATTTAAGCTGCAAATGCTGAAGGCACTGTAAAGCAAAGGATCTATCATAATGAACTCCTGAAGAGTTCAAGGGTAATGACACAGAATTCACTTGTATTTGCATTTTAAAAGTCTTAGGTGTAACTACATCTGAGCTAAAAGAGCTGTATTACACAGAAGGATTATAAAGATTTTAGAGGTATGAATGAGTAAGTGTGAGTAGTGAAATGGCAGAGAGAAGACAGATTATTGGGACATAATCACCAGTGATAAAATTTTTCCCCAAGTCAGTCGACCAATACCTTTATTGCTTAAACAGCGCCAAAATGTCAAGGCTGGTGTTATTTATATAAGTAAAATGACATTCTTACCAGCCCGGTTTGATTTAGGATATTCTGTGCAATGTCTGCTAGGACTGAGTCATGAGTGACCCTTCTTTCAGCCTCTCATCTCTCTTGGTTATTTTTCATTTGTACCCTGTCCTTAACTTTTAGGCCATGATGTATGTGCAATTGAACTAGAAAGTCATGGCTTAGCTGTGGGACATGTTTTGAATGGGGATGTAGTGCAAAGGTTATTACAGAAAATCCACATTTTGGGCCTGGAGCATTTCATTTAGATGACCTATTCTCTCAGCTGAAAATTAAATTAATTTCACTCCTTAAGATAAAATTTGTAGCGTTGTTTTTTGTTTTTTTTTTTTTTTGGAAATTGCTCCTGAGCAACATGTTTCCTTTGGGCTCTGTTTTCAAACTGTCACTCTCACCTTCTACTGTGGAGTCAATTAAGTGCCTTCTGGCAGCCACAGTATTGTGAGAAAAATTAAAGTGTGACTCTGAAAAATGGAAAGAATTAATTTTCCTTTAAACTTAGAGGTATTCCCCTCAGAAAACAGTTGGTCTACTGTAAAGAGAGAATAAGGGAAAATTTGTGGGGCTTTCGCTTTATGGAAGAGGCGTTTTTGGGGTTTTTTTAGAGAATTTTTTTTTGAGGCAAAAACAAAGTACAAAACTACTTTGGTTTTTTGAAAGTGATCACTGTAGGATTTTTGTGATGGTTCCATTTTTCTCATCCTAATAATGTTCCAAAACCAGAGTTACCGTTAACTTGCTTGCTCTGCCTAGGTTGTACCTAACCCAATCTTCTCTTCTTGTGTGCTCTACGCAGAACAGTCATTTACTAAAGCTCTCTGCAACATTTTGAAATTTGTGGAATAAAAAGATAATTTAATGAAATTTGTGTATTATTTGTTTATTGCCAGTTAGTCTTGGTAGGTTCAAAAGTCAGCCAAAGATTGGCTTTCAAGACTTAAGAGATGTCCAGCAGATTAAAGCATTTTTTGGTCAGGATGAAATTCAGAAGAACTCCTTAGGACTCAGCTATCATAAATATTCAAATCTTTCTTAACATGTGATTTTATTGTTTAGAATAGTGCATATCATTTTTCTCCAAGAACAAACTGATTTTTTAAATATTTCTTTAATTCTTTATTTCACAGTAGAATGTCTCTCAATCTAACCTGATTTACATAGCTTAGCAATCATACTGCTGAAAGAGAGATGATGACCGGTAAGACCTGTATTCTTGATCATCTCTTTTATTTTAAATTCAGTCACCTGCAGATCGGTGCAAGAAAATCCATGCTGGGGATGAAGTGATTCAAGTTAACCACCAAACTGTGGTATGTATAACTATGTTCTGTGTCAATTGGAGATAGAGGTGTCGGGGCAGATTAGCATGTGTAGAGAAGAATTGTGTAGAAAAATGTGTTTTTATAAATCATTATTTCTTCTAGCATCTGAATTTTCCTTTTCTCTTTTGAAACCACATAGTTCTGAAGTTTTATGCTAAACCCTGATCATCTGAGTATTACAGGAGATATCAATTTAGGCTAAATATCAGTGGCTTGGGAGATCTGTTAGGCTGTTTTCTGCTTGCCCATGCACTGTTAATAAGCAGTTGATTTAAAGGTAATGAAAATTTTGGGTTGAAGGGATGCAGGGAGTTGGAAATATTGTACCTGTGTAGGTTTAAGATCAAGAATGCTTCTTGGAAGTTGGAAAACTTACTACTTTCCAAACATGGAAAGTGTAGAGTGTGGTTTTTAAGAAGACAAGCATGTGAAATTCCCATATGGATACCTAGGTGATTGACTTAATTTAAAGACTTAATTTAAAGGTTTTAAACTTGTAAGCTTAAAATTTAACAAACCTTTCAGACATGAGAGTCAAGAAAACTAATACCATACAAATTGCCCCTGTTCTGTGGGAACAGATACTTGTTAGTGCCTGGTGAGTTTTTGTTAGGATTAGTGAACTGTTAAAATTAATTTACCTTTTCTAAGGTAAGGCTTTGTAAGAGAAAAGGCAGACTTACAGTATAGAAAGGAGCTATTCTTTTTCTGAAGTATGAAGTTTTTGAGAGTAATGAAAGTCAATATATATGGAATTAGTGCAGCAGCCATTTGTTAGAAGTTGTGTTCTGTCATTCCACACAGGTTTCTACTTCCAGCTTTAGGC
Source organism: Muscicapa striata striata (assembly GCA_030060385.1). Taxonomy (NCBI): domain Eukaryota; kingdom Metazoa; phylum Chordata; class Aves; order Passeriformes; family Muscicapidae; genus Muscicapa; species Muscicapa striata. The sequence continues at coordinate 6,125,553 of JAREIS010000031.1, forward strand.
CACTGTACATCATGTCAGCTCCTCTGCACAGATTAGGGTAGTATTTCACTATACACTCCAGTTAAGTTTGAAATCAAATATACTGTACTATGTGGACTTTAACAAATGAGAAGCTATCTTTTGAGCTCTGCAATGTAATTTGGTAAGTCTGAGCAGGTCAGGATGAATTTTAATGCTTTTTTGGCCATGCAGCTTCTTTATAAGTGTTGTATCCCATTATTATTTTTCATGTACAGTTGATGACTAATTTCTCTGTTTTTCTGCACTAAGGGAGCTTATGACATCAGTTTAATTTGAAAAACATTTTAGAGCATTATTATTTTGGCTGTTAAAATGTGTACACACCTGAAGAAGCACATCATTAAATATTCAGTACTAGCTTGCTATTTTTCCCAAAAATTTCTGATGGTGCTGTAAAGTTGCCTTGTCAACTTGAAAATTTCCACTTGGCTAGGTATTTATTCTAATTTTCTTAGCTCGTCTACATTGCATTTATTTGATAGAAAGATCAGATTCTTAACCCTCACACTAACAGTAACTGGCCTTAAGATGAGCTTTCTTACCTACGTGGACAGAATATTTAATGTAGGATTTGGGTGTCTTGGCTTTTGCATAAGTGAAGTATTTTCAGAGACACAGAAAAAAGTAATTGTATTTCTAGGGAAGAGGACCATAGAGAGCGAAGACAAACTTGGTTTAAAATGGCAAATATGTAGAGTAATAGACTAAACCACACATATACTTATTCTTTTATTTGTTGTATCAACAATATAATTGAATTAGTTGTCATCATTGATATTGTATGCAATGAATACAAGTAATTTTCTCTTGTTCTAGTGTTAATTTTCCATAGTGAAAGTAAGTCAGGATTTTCTTAGAAATGTGGTAGTACCTCCCATGTTTATTCTGCAAAAGTACACTACATTCACTCTTCAGTTTATAAAGCCCAAATATTTCATTTTTTCTATAGATTCTGCAGAATTTGACAAGAGTCTAAGTAAATCCTTTTGTACTCCAGCCCCTGTCATGAGGAATTTACTGTCCGGTTCTAGAAATCTGTTTTTCTGGGAAGAGGTATTATTCCTTACAGTGACTCTTGCTTAGGAGATAAATAATTCTGAAGAAACTACATTTCATTTTACTGTTTATTGATTTTTTTTTTCACACTTGATATACTTACTTCTCACCAGCAGCAAATACAGGACAACTTGCTCCCTGTAACCTCCCATACATATATTTACATATGTATGAGTTTACATATGTAACTCATCATACTTATATCATTAGTATTGACCATAGAAATAACTAAATTTTTAAAATATCTAATTTTAAAAAAATATCTAATTCTAAAGCTGTAGGGAAGTGTTATTCACATGTAGCTGTTACTAAGGTCAGGTCTTATAAATGTTGACTCAAAATGTAAAAAAAAAAAAAAGAATCTTAACTTTAAATTCTCTTTAAGCCCTTTTTAAAAATTTTTCTTCAGTTATTTCAGTGTATTTATCTGTCAAATTGAAGTTAATATCTGTCTTTTGTACTTTATATTTCAAAGAGTAAGTACAAATATGAGGAAGAGAAGTTCCATACAATTGGTTTAAAAATCCAACTTGTTAGATAATACTTTTTACAAGAATCACATTGCAATAACTGTGAAAAGGCTGCTTTTTCAGAAAGCCTGCTGGATTTCAAATAAGCAGCATGACAAAGTAGGAGAATGGTTAAATGATTTATACTGATTTTCATTATGCATGTCCTAATACTGGGTGTCAAATAGTTTTAAATTGTTTATTGACATCCTCTGCTTGTAGTGATGCTTAATCTTTGTAGTATTTCATTTGACAGTGAAATCAAAGAATTTCATGTGATTATTTTGATTGTTTGCTATTTGATAGAAACATGCCTAACAGGTTTATTCCGCTTTTTTGCTGGAAGGATGTTTGGACTGTTTGAATCTTCTAAATGAAAAAAAAAAAAAAAAAAAGATTAGGCCTAAAGTCAGTGAAAACTTAATGTTTAGAAAATTGTCCTTCAAATAGTGGTTTCTTGAGGTTAGCTGCGTGAATCTTCTGTGTCAGTTTTGCCTTACAGGACAGATTTATTCTTCAATAGCTCTGTAATTAATAACTCCCTCTAACATGAGAAGGTCATGGACCTGCTGGACCAAGTCCAGAGGAGATCACAAAGATTTCCCAGGACTGGAACACCTCTCCTTGGAGAACAGGCTGAGAGAGTTGGGGTCGTTTAGCCTAGAGAAGAAAAGTCTTTGGGGAGATTTTGTAACATGTTCCAGTAACTAAAGGGGCTGCAGGACAGGGACTTTTTTTACAAGAGCTTTTATTGATAAGCCAGGGGTAATAACTTCAAACCGAAAGAGGGCAAATTTACATTGGGTGTTAGGAAGAAACACTTTTTTGGGAAGCTTGCAAAGACTGGAAAAAGTTACCCAGAGAAGTTGTAGATGCCCCATCCCTGGAAATGTTCAAGGCCAGGTTGGACAGGGCTTTGTGGGGATGTCTCTGCCAGGAGAGGGGGTTTGACACTAGGTGATCTTTAGGGTCCCTTCTAACCCAAACGATTCTGGGATTCTATGACTTTCTATTAAGATTCAAAGACTCAAAGGACTTAGACAATGTCTTCTCCTAAACTTTCTTGCAAATTCCATCCTTAATCTTCTCTAAAAACCTGTGTGTCTTAAATATTTCCAATGCAAACAAGCAAGCAAAAACACCTTCCTCATTTGGATATTTCAGAATTTTCACTGTACTGCAGTACTCATATATATATGAGTACTCATATATATAATTCAAGAGCCTATTTTGGCTCAAATAGTCCTTTTTTTAACCAGCTGAAAGTACAGGATGCTATATTACTGCTTAAATGAATTAGTTCTCTCCACAGTACTCTTCCTGCTTGCATCAGTGATAAAACAGTAGAGAAAATAATCCAAGCAGAAAACAGGGATGTACAAACTCAGGATGGTGTGGGATTCTTGACTAACAGTCTATTCTTGTAAAATAGTTTCTTTGTTTTGGAGGCATATTTGGCACATTGCATATACTGTGAATATAAGTATGATATAATTTATGGATTGAATACATGCTTGATATGTGATGTGATAGACTTGTGGATTCCCAGAATTTGTGTTTGTTGGCTAAAACTCATCAGAACTTAGGTAAATGTTGATTATCAGAAAAAATTGGTGACTATAGTCAATTACCAATCTGTTGCATGTAGAAGCTGGTAGGTTTAGTGTATTTAACTCCTAAACATTGAAATTGTTTTTTAAGGCATCTTGTAACAGATAACACTAAGCTTTTATACAGCAGATTTCTTGCTGTGGAAACTCCAGTGTGCCAAACCAAGTCCCCATAATTGACATACAGGAACTCTTTTTATATTTACGGTACAAAAACTTAGAGGAGATTTTTCTGAAATTCCACTGAAACGTGACAGATACGTTTACAAGATCATACCTTGCTTTGATGGAAGGGTATACACTTAAGAGTATTTCTAGATACTCATCCTAACTTAAATCTTTGTTTAAGAAAATGAAAGAACAGATTTTTAAGTTTTATTGTGCAAATAGTGAGAGGAGTTCAACTTCCACAGAATGTCTTAGGATTTATTAGGAGATGGTAAATTCCCGCTCATAGGAAATACTGAACTTGGGGTGCATGTGAATCTCTGGAGTGTATACATCCAAAATAGAGTTTGCAGTAGATGGCTTCTTATTTTGGGGGGAAAACCAAACAAAACACCTCTAAGTAGAAAAATGATGCTGCAAATATTTGTTTTTTCTGTTTCAGACCTAGCTGGGCTTTTGTGAACACAGGTATTTCATTTAAGGCCTTGGTAACTTGGCTTTTAATGAGGCAGTATTTCTAAAGAGGCTTAGTGGGAAACTGGGCTGGGATAGTGCAAGGCAGGGGCACAGCTGGGTCAGTCCAAGCTTTTAACACAAGATATTTGACACCTTATACAACTTCCATTAACAACATCTTTATTTAAAACAGTATATTTATTCTCTCATGATGCTTGACTTGAACAAAAAACAGTGCATCAAGATCATAAAAGTTCAAGGGAAATGAGCTTTTTGTTCAGTTTCCTTCTGTTGCTATTATGCATGTGCTTTTATGGATGGCAGCTCCCAAATCATGCTTTTAATCCTTTTTTAATCCTTTGGCTTTCTCTGTTTATAGAAGTTTGGTAGATGTTCATACAGACATTTAGTTTTAATGATAGGTAGGATTTAGATTTAAAACCTTTTAAGGGTTATCCAGAAATGTTCATTGAAGACTTTATGGAAATAACCTAGATCTGTAGGGCTCTGTCCTAAACTCTTTGTAGTTTGCCAGGATAAGGGGTCCTTACTTTTTGGCAATTATAGTCTGTCCTTTAACCACCCTCCTAATATTTCAAAATAATTCCCTATCCTGTTTTTACAATCTCTGTAAGTATTGTGTAGTGCTGAGAAAGAAACTAAATTGTCATGATCCCCTCAAAATAAAAAAAATAAAATTCAATTTCCCTTTACCATGGAATTTGTGATGGGGCTATATGGTTATTTATGTTTTTTTTTTTTTTACATAGATGCACAGTTACCCACAAATACATTATTTTATGTTGAATATGTCAGGGAAGTGTGGTATTGCAGAAATGAAATGTGTGAGAGAACATGATCTTTCATTTCCCCATGGGAACAAATGCTGGATGCTCTTTTTCGTGATGTCCCTTTCCAGTTGATCCCTGGGGGGTATTTGGAGTTGATGTGTGGAACACACACCACTTTGATGAGCGCAGGCTCATTCTAATGTAAATAGGGTGCTGTGCCAGTGTGGGCATCCAGTTACACTTCTGTGGCTGGCAGGACAGAACAGCTAGCAGACAAGTCATTGTCACATCTGTGTTACACCAGTATAAACTTTGGACAGCCCATGCTGCTTCACGTTTCTTCTGAACTTCAAATAATTTTCCTTATTAAATTTTCCCAATTAAGCACACCTGTGTCACATTCCAGTGGAATTTCAGTTGCAGTAGAAAGCTGCCACTGCCATTCAGCAGCTACCTGCCTCCTAGATGATAACAGAACTAAACTGTGTCAGTTTTTCTACTTTAATTTAAAGTCAACCTGCTTGTCTTAGCTTTAAACCTGGTTGACTGTGCCCAAGAATGGAAAGGGAACACTGTCGATGTCATCCGTAAATCACAAATGGTTGTGGGAACTGCTCTTTACTGCCTCTGGCTTTGTGAATGGCACATTTGGTCCTGTAGCCTGGGCACTGACATCCCACATTCATTGTGCTCTTGATTCTGTGCTCCAGAGCACCTGATCCCAACCCTCTGCTGCAGTTCAGTGCACTAGAATACGTGGTGGGCATGCTGAGCCTTGTCTATGGAGTTGGTATGGAACTGATGGACCTGTGAAGAGTCAGGCACTGAAAGGTTGACATTGCTGTATGGCTCCTTTCAGGAAGTTTTTTCAAGAAGTTGGTGCAATAAGAGATGGTCTTCGTCTCATATGACTGGGACATGGCTTCAGTACCCATATCCTCTATTTCTTGAAGTATTCCTTGCCAGCTGATTGTGGTCTTGCTCGCCAAATGCCATTTGCTATATCCTACAGTTCACTCAAAACCAGATATTTTTTTATTCTGTCCTGCCTGTACCCCAGAATGGACAACTCTACTGTTATTGAGCCCTGGTACTTTACTTGTGTGATTATATGAACATACAGGAGCAACATTCAGCAGACAACATTCATATTGAGTTCTTAAACTATTTTTCTTTGGGGGAAAAATCTTCTTTTGTAATTGAGGACATAGACTGTCCTATACAGCTGCAAGGAATACTCACCTGGGCTGACTTTTAGGCACTAAAGTATCCTTGAAAGCAGTGTAATTGTAGTAAGAGATCCTCAGAGGAAACCAGGTGACTTTTTCTGAGTGTCACTGGTGGGCCTTCATAGTGTCACCACTGGCAATAGCCACGTTTCTGAGTCCATATGCAAGTCTAGTATTTTTATACAAGCTGTACTTGGGACTGTAGACCTGAGGATGTGTTTGCTAAAAACTGCTGCAATATTCTGTGGAGTATTTTTGTGCCCTAATTGATAAATTCATCTGCACAAAACACACTGGAAGATGATGTATTTTAACAGTTTTATTTTTTAGAGGGTTTTTTCTGTTTTACTTTTTTCCCCCACATGGGGGCATTTCCATAGGAAAAAAATCCGCTAAGTGGTGCTATAAATGGTATTAATATTTTCAACATAAATACTGGAAGACAATATGCTGACAAAATGTTCTTGCATATATTCCTGATAAAAATAATTTTCATATTCTCAGTAGTTGCTACTGGCTGCAAATCTTGGTACAATTTGTATTTGTAGGCAGTTAAAACTGATATTTTAGCAGTATGTTTTCTATAGTGAGAGTACTGTAATTTCTGCAGTTAAAATGGTTATTTCAGAATAGTTAAGTACACTGTAGAAAAGATTATGAAAATTTAAGGAGGGATGTCTTCAATGTTGTACATATTAACACAACTGACATTACAGTTGTGCACAGCCTGGACCACATATGAGATAGGTTGGAATAATTTTGAATATTTCTGTGTTTTGTGCAGGGATCAGCTGTATACATGACACAGCTGATCTTCAGGTTCCAGCCTGATTTTCTGTTGTGTAATCTGTTGTCTTATCCTGATGAAATTAGGAGGTAGCTGTGAGGAAGTGTAAGATAGTGATAGTTGTAAAAATAGATCAAAACAGTAAGAAAAGCAAGTTAATTCTGTGTCAGTGGGAGGAAAAATTAAAACAAGGGAAATTCTGTGATTTGAGTAGTGGTACTCTGAATATGTAAATTTTTATTTTAAAAAACTCAGTACTGGATTGAAAGAACTCAGTATCTAAACAGAATGCATAATCCATGGCTAATTCTTTTAATAGAAATAAGATAGGAAAAAAAAGAAAAGTTCTGTCATGACTAAATAATTTCTACTTTTTATGACAATTTCTTTTAACTCCATATTCGTGTCTTTCCTTTAGCTAAGTGTTACTGCATAAGTTTGCAGCTCACTTACAGGCTTATTTTGGATTTTTTTTTTTTGTGTGTGTTTGCTTGGTCATTAGTGGCCTTAAGGATTTTTTTTTTTTTAACAACTTCTTTGTATGCGGTTTATTTTCACAATATGAATTCAGTCTCAAGAAACATCTTCAAGGGTAACAGCACTGTTTAGCTGCAGGGCAACTGGGGATCTCAAGCAGTTTATTTATACACTGAAAAGCTGGGCAGGGGTCAAAGACTGTTGGAATTACTGACTCACTGGAATTATTCTAAAATACTAATTTTGATATTGTAAATCTAATCTGAAAATATATATATATATGTATGCATGTAAGTTTAAATATGTTTATTTTTTTAATTCCAGGACATGCATTTGAGGAATTTAAATATAAGACTATGCAATGCACACACACATAAGTCAAATTCACATTGTGACATGAAGCACAAGGCCACAGAAATTAATTCCTGTGAGGCAAATGTGTCTGGGGGTTAATACTGCAGGGTCACTCCTGAGGAGCACATTCCTTACGCTGCATGGAATGTGCAGAACTTGGCTATTGCTCTCTCCTGAGGAAGGGGAGAGCTGTCCCCATCCATGCTGCAGTCTGATCTGTGAGAAACCAGGGTGTGACCCAATCTGCCTAAATCCTGCCTGAGCCTCCAGCTTGTGCCATCAGCTCTCTGTGCCTGCTTAGATATTTATCAGCACTTGAGTTTTCTTAGGACTCACCCGAGGCCACGCAAGGATGCTGAAATGTCTCTTCTTAGGCTGGGGAGGTAGTGTCCTTTGCCACAAGCCCTGCTGAAATGAATAGGCACCTGGGCTCTCCATATATTCCCTGGAAGCTCTTGAAAATGAGGCCAAGGAAGGACTCTGATGGCAACACCTTAGTTCATAAGAGTTTAATTTCTGTGTCCTTTGTGAAGAAAGGAGTAGGTCCTGCTCATCACAACATGCCTCTCAGACCCTGTTCTCTGCAGTGTATGTTAGTTTGTATTGCATTTATATTACACAAAAACTGATCACTGAGAACTGGGACCAGAACCCTCATTTCCTATATCCCAGTGCAAGGACCTAATGGTTTCTTGCCTGTTGTATAATTGGGGTTTGTGTTTGCATAGTCCCATCAGTACTTTGCCCCCACGGAAGTTATGCATGTCTTGGTGCTTGAGACACCTTCATATTTGAAAGACTGAGTTTAGTCCCTCTGAGGGTAAATAATGCTGAATTCTATGTTCTGAAACTAGGTGGAAGGTTGAGTGAAAACCTTTCAAATTGCCTGTAGCTGTCTTCTTTGGTTATCTGTTCTCCTGGTTGAAAGGATAGATGTCTTATAATTACCATGCTGCAGACAACCAGTCACTGCAGGTACCCAAGTGAAGGAAAATGCTTTGAATTTCAGAGGTACACCAAATCTCAGTGGACTGGGAATCAACCCCCTTTTTTTAAAGCCATACCCTAAAATGGGGAAATGAGACTCTTCTTCCTGAGAAATTGTACCTAGTAACTGACCTTTATATCTATAAAATATATAATCAAACCCATAAAGTTGGAGTCTTTGCTCTTCCAACAAATATGCTCATTTATTTGTTCTAGGATGTTGTCCTAGCAATGACTCAAAAGCAAAGCAATGGGGTAGCTCTGAGCTGAAGGTTGATTGTATCAGTACAAAATGAAAGGTAAGCATTGCTATTAAACAGTATCCAAGCTTCAATACAGAACTGATTCTCTGTTCCTGGATAAACCAAGTTTTAGTACCCCCATGGATAATACAGATGGTTGCCTCCTATACCAAGGTGCTCTGTAGTCATGTTACTGATATTGTCAAGTTTGTTGAATTATGGTATTTTAACTTCTGTACTTTGCAGAAGTTAAGCTCTGGGTCAGATACATTTTCTGATAAGGAAATGTGTTTAGGGCAGCTTAATGAGAGGTAGTGATTTCTGCACTCAACTCTCAGTTTGGATCGTAACTTAGTTTATTCTTGGGAAAGTCTCTTAATTGTGATCTTTAGTGTACATAGCCAAAAATTAATTTAAATACCATTTATTTCGTGTTTTGGTGGAAGTAAGCAAATTTTTTAGTGAAATATCAGGAATTATTCAAGTAAACATGTGGGTTTTTTTCAATGTACTTTACATACAAACTGTGTTGTTATAGCTTTGGGCAATGATACAGTGCAGTGTGATCAGAGACATTCTAAGGATGCACAGAACTGACTTTTAACATTGAATTAAAATTGCATTGATTTAAATAATACAGGCAAGATACTCTTTAATTAGAATTGCAGCCTATGCAATCACAATATTATTAACCTCTTCTCTTTGGGAGAAACCATTATGCAAGTGTGGATGCTCTAATTATGCTAGCTTAAGAACCTGGATAAATCTCTGAAAAGGCATCTACAGCTCTCCTGACACTGCTTCCCCTACTGAATACAGATACAGCTTTCATCTCTGTGGTAGTCCATGCTGTAAACATCCTTTTGAGGTTTCCTCACCAGTTGTTTCTGGAGACTGAAGGCCTATGACTTTCCATTAATTTTTTGCCTTTTTAGGCATCTGCAGCTGGGGAGAGGGAAGAAGATATTTGCTACTAACATTTGTTTCATGGGGCTAGCAGCTGGCTGTCCTTGTTTCTGGCCAGTGTTGATGGAAATCAGTTGTTAATTCAGCAGCATGATGCTGTTAAATTTCTTGTCAGATTCTGAATTGCTTAATAACATGCTATGTTTGATGGTTGTTTGAAGTGCGGTGTTGGGGTTTTTTTTTCTTATACACTATTTTTTTTCGTGAAATGCAAGATGGTGTTTGATATGGAAGTTCTTAAAAAAACCCATTTCTTAAGTTAAATAGACTTTTCCCTCCTAGAAATTGTTCAGGTTTTAGCTGAAAAATGAGTAAAAGCCTGAAGCCTGAAATGTTGATAAAGTACTCTGAGTGTGTGCAACTAATTACAGGCAGCATTGAAAGAAAAATAATTTTGGTTATCTTCCCAGTCCACCAACTTTTTAAAATTAGACACTAGAATAGATTTTATATATTCACATAGTTAGGAAATGACTTAGCAACTTGTATTTAGCAGCAAGGTGTTGTTTATCCTTCAAAGGTGTAAAGATATTACTACTTTCACCTTTTCAAAACATGCAAGTGAGGAAATAATTAAAGTAGTGGTAAAAAACCAGTTTTCTTTTCATGGATGTGAAAAGCTTTCATTAACTTTCATGGGACTCTGGTCACCCTTAGAATAGAAGGATGCCTTAAAAATATGAACTCTGATCTGTTTACCATTTGACTGTTGTTCTGCCATCTTGATGATGTTATTTCACTGTGTATTGGGTTTGCACACTGCTTTTAAATGACGTAGCTGTTCTCTGGTGGTTGAAGTCCTAGATTTTTTTCACAGGTTATTTCACAGCATCCTAAAAATATTGGTTTTGGGGCCATCCAATTGTATTTGAGCTGCCTGCATATTAATACTTTACAGCTCTCCTTTCTGGATCAAAATATACAGCAGTACTCATGAATAAGCACAGGAGTATAGGAATACTGTCATGAGTGCAGCTATGTGAGAAAAGATTCAATGAATGACCATACTTTCAGAAAAAGCAAGATTTTTGCCAATCTTATAAGCTTATCATAAGGGAGAAAATAGATTTATCTGGGGAAGAAAAGTAACTATTTAGGAACAACATTTTATTATTTAAAAGTTAAATTCCTGACAATTTAGAACAGGAATTAAAAATAAAAGTTTAATTTCAGGCTGTTGTAATATTGTCATCCAGATGCACTTGCTAAAAGCCAAAGAAACAAAGAGATCTTTTAAAATACACCTCAGCTTGCTCAGAAGCATGTTTTAGGGTGGTGGATGGGGACCTTTAACAGCACCCTTTGCTAAAGCTTCTTGCAATTTGGGTTAGTGGGTGCTTGGCAAGGAGATGAGGAGGATGTGCCAGGGCTGGGGAGGATGGAGGATGTACCAATCTTGCGGTGCTGAAGCAACCTGGGTGTTCCTGAGTGACTCTGGAGCACTGGTGAGGCTTCCCAGCCTGGCCACAGCCTCTGGGCATGTAGTGGTGGAGGGAATGAGAGATGTGGAGGTGGCCTGATGCTGGTGCTGTAGGTCTGTGTCTGTTCCCTCCCATTTGGGAGCGTGGTGCCCCCTCCGGTGCCACCCCAGCAGCACTGTTGGTCTGGCCGTGGGCCACTGCTCCTTAGGTGTGGGTTACCCCTTCTGTCCCTCCCTTACCTGCTGGAGGAGTCTGTAATGTTGGCCAAACCAGCTCACCATGACCCCTCAGTGCACCAGTGGCTGCCCTGGTCCCTCCCTGCAGTGGCCCTGAGCTGCTCAGGCAGCCACAGGGATTCAGGCATGGGCAGCCAAAGCCAGTGCTGGGCTTAGGCTGCCATCAAAGACACCTCTCCTGACTGCTGCTTCTAGGTGGCACTAGTTTAACAAGGTAAATTTATTTAAAGCAAGGAACAGTAACTTCCTTGCTCTTAAAAATGGCCACCTGATCAGCATAGTGCTGTTTTTGAAATAAATTGCTCAGGTATTTTACTATAAGTAAAGTTGTCTGCTAATACAGTCTTCTTACATATATTTTCAATTTTCAAACCAGAAAAATCGAAAAATTGACAACTTTCTTGTTACTGTCCTTTCTTGCAGTACATGGGCAGGATAAAGAATATGATAGGGACTTTGAAAATTCTGCCCAAAAAACTTGATGATTAGAAGTTGCAGATTTTTAACTGTGATAATGAGAAAGGAGATGTTAGAGAGAACAAAACCAAGTTGCACTTGAATGGTAGGTTATGTGTCACTGAAGTGGATTTCTGAAGAAGTTTTCAGTCCCGTATTTAGTCCCTGCTTTTTCCTCTTTCCATCCTGACAACCTCAAATAAGTTTTTTTGTCCGTGTCAAAATGAATTTTGAGAGGATCTGATTTATGTTGGAACTGAAAAACATGAAAAACATGGCCTCCTATGTGGGCATCAATTTCCTTCAATTGATTGTTGACTGCTTCTTATGTGACTTGTTTCTCTTAGGCCAATTTAGTACTTTCTGTTCAGATTATGAGAAGCCATCAAGGCCTGTCTGAACAGCCAGAATACTTTTTCAGGGAGCTAGATAAAAGCAGAGGATGAACTTCATTTGAAATTTATAGTAAACTCAGAATTTCACTGTGAAAAATTAAGTTAAATTGTTTTTATTCATGAGCTTCTAAGTTAAATACATCAGATTTAGTGCTTTGAAGTGATTTTTTTCTTTAATCCCCCTAACTCTTATAAAGAGACTAGATAATCTCCCATTTATTGCAATGTAAGGCATATTTCAAATACACGATGCAGTTTATCTCTACAAAGTATGAAAGTGCATTTAAAATAATTTTTAAAATGCTAGCATAACCGAAAACTCCCAATTTTATTTATATTCCTATGGCTATTTCAGTGAGAAACAGATGGCTTTAAAGTACAGTTTTCGCATGCAGCGTCCTACCAATTTAAATGGGAAGTAGTTTGCATCCTGACTCTCTAACTGAGGTCAAATCATGTTCTCCTGGAGGCTCCCTGTGCTGCTTTGTTCAGCAGAAAGATTCTGCTCCACAAATCCCTCCTCAGCTCTTGCATTTGGGAATTACAGTGTGTGCAGTACCTTAGGTACAGAGATAGCTTACATGAACTGTAGGCCAATAAGTCCTTTTGGATAGCAAATGAAACCTTGCATATGCCTACAGTGACATTATGTAGCTGTGGGGAATATATTGCTTCTAAACAAGTGGCAGAATTCTCTAAAAGTACGAAAACAGCATGGTAAACAGCAAGGGTTGTTTTTTTTTAATTGTAATGTCTTTACACACAAAGCTTGGGCTTGAAGATATTTTGTTTAAATGCTATTGAACACAATGGAAAGTTCAGTGGGATGTGGGAATTGAGATGGGATTGGTTAATTAAATGTTGAATTTTATTCAAAATATAATAGCCATATTCCTAGTTCAGGGGACTCAAGGATTTCAGCATGCTTGGAAGTCTTTTATGAAAGCTGTAAAGTACTCTATAAAGGTGCATATTATAAATACCCTTTTTCTCTGCATACAATTATCTTACTGTAGAAGTTCATCCTGAATATAATGGGCTTTGCCGTGATGGAAACAGGACACATGGGTTCACAGGAGGTGAAGAAAGGGTAATGGGATTTGAGCCATGTGTGTGATTCAGGGTTGTTGGTAAAATTAGTGTTGGCTCAAGTAGGGTGGGTGCTTGTTTAGGATAGGCAGTTCTTAAAATAAGTGATACTAACCAAAGTAAGGCTGTAATAGGGAATAAGGTACAAAATAAATAGCAACAACATACACGTGATTATCTTGCTTAAACACAGGTAATGTGTTTGTGTCATAGTGCACCATATCAATGATAAGGAATATCTGTGCTCTGTGTTCATACTGCCAATTTGATTTTTCAAATGTATTGATGTGGTATAAAGTAACCTTATCACTTCAAAATTCTAGATTTTTGTTTTTCCTCTTCTCAACTGGGTAATTTTCTTGACAGTGTTCTTTTACAAATTGTGAAAGAAGGAAAATATTCTGTGATCATTTACAAATTAGGATAAATTACTTGTTTGTGTAGCAGGGCACGGATGGGGGACAGAGCAAAAAGAGGTAGACGAGCTGTCAGATTTACAGAAATAATCACTTTCTGAGTCTACAGGCCAAGATTTTGAAGAAATGTTTGATTCCATGTATTGCCAGTCTAGGTGCCAAACTTGAAAAAACATACTTTTACTATCCTAAAGCATTTCACAATAGGTACTTTGTAATCAGGCCTTATTCAGACTTAAAACCATTGTCACAACTGAAAATGTTTTAGTATTTGAAGTACTTTTTCCAAAAATGCAAAATAAACTATTCAGAAAGTTCTGTCTTTCATTTATAAATAGAAACTTCTTGTTTTCCATTTTAATCAAAGTTTTAATTCTGGAATATTTCAAAATTCTGTAATTAAATTCAGAAAGTTTTATTTTGGGCTAATACATAGTGGCTGGACTGCATTTCTGTTGTTGATTTACTTTATTTGTTTCTGAAATCATCATGAAAGAAGCACTGTTTTTAAAAGGCCTTGTGATTCTGACTTCATTTTTATAGCAGAGGGAAGAGTAGATTTTCCTGAACTGGTTTGTACTTGCATAAGCTGCTAGGAGTAGTAGGCTTGTATGACTATATGTGGTTAGCGGACTTTGAATAGAAACCACAAAGTACAAAATGCTCACTTTTGAAATGAACTGTCAATGCAAAAGCCAGGGCTTTTTAACTTTCTAGTCTCTAAAGTCTATGTACCAGAGCTAAGTTTGAAAACACCTTGAGATTTAATTGTGAATTTGCAGTGAATTAACAGTAGTTTATTAATTCTAAAACCTGAAATGATTCATATGCATCTTAATGCATTATAATAATTATTTTAGTTTATGTGATTTTTATGCAGTAATTAAGTTTTGACATTTCTAGAGTTAATCTCCTTTATGATATATATACACTCCTTTATGTTATTTACTAATCTTATTTAAAAAGGGAACATTACATATTGAATAATGTACCTCAATTTTATTGTAATGATTTTACTGGTTACCAGGTGGGGTGGCAGTTGAAAAATTTGGTGAATGCACTACGAGAGGATCCGAGTGGTGTTATCTTAACTTTGAAAAAGCGACCTCAGAGCATGCTTACCTCAGCACCAGCTTTACTGAAAAATATGAGATGGAAGCCCCTTGCTCTGCAGGTAATGAAGCTTAATCATAAGTCATACACCATCATTTTAACTATAGATTATCTCAATGATGCTTTATTGTGCTTCATCCTCAGCAGCATATAGATTTACTCTTGTATACTTTGAAAAGTTGTTTCTGAAATTATTTCTCTGCGATTTGTTCTCATAGGCTTAATTGATATTAAACCTGTTAGAACTTTTCAAAGTTAAGAAGTAATCATCCCAGTGTTCTACAATGCAGAAAAGTAGCCTCAGGTAATATTTTTCTAGCTAAGGAGAGACAAACATACTTCACAAACTGATAAATTTTAGTTTGATTTCTTGTGAAGATCTCAGTACAGTATATCCTCAAAAAAGAGGGGACAAAAATGTTTGAGCTCTCAGATTGATTACTAATGTAGTTATAGAAAGATTTATAAGGTGATTGTATTCAATAAACCACATGACCATCAAAATTTCTTTATGTAAATAAAGCTGTACTTGTGTCAAAGTTGTCCTTGAGATTGAAGGCTTGCACATAAGAAGGCATAGCACAGGGTGTCTGGCTGGGCACTTAATTTTAGTAAGCCTGCAACGTGCTGAAAGCCATGGAATGGTTTCATTAAAGCTTTCATATTTAACTCTAGGATAAAATGTCACTGTGATGGATTACTCTAGGAAATAAAAGTTACGTGCAGACTGATGAAGGCATGTAACTTTCTGATGGAACCAACAAATAATCCATTTTTCCATTCAGTTCAGACAGAATACTGTTTGGAAATTTGTTTTGTTTGCTTAAAGACTGCATTCTTTCAGAAATTTTTATTACCACACTAAAAATTCTAATTAAAAATTAAGTACATATGAAAGAGGAAAGACCTCTGCAAAGTTTGGACAAAAGAAAACTTGGATATGGAAATACCACTGCCATTATCTGTGGTCTTATGCTATTTGAAATGTTAGGAGATACATTAAAAAGCTAATGCCATGAAGAACTTATTTCATATGTGTGTGTATATATATGTGTGCGTGTGTAAATATATCTTACAATGGTGAAATGCGTCATAGTCTTTGAAACTAAGTTCTTGAATGATTGACATATTTTGGCCTTTCAGATAAAAAGAGCTGAAAACATACGTGACAAAAAGTTTCAACCAGGAATTAGTATCTGAAGATAAAATTGCAAATCTGGATGCATGAAATGAGTGTATGAATGTCTGTACTTGAAGGCTGCACTTTTTCCATAGCTTTAGTGAGAATATCATTACAAGTGTAAAATACACATCATTGCTTTAAATGGAATGAAATGCTTTCAGTCTAAATCCTGAATTTGGGTGAGTTTGGTATTTCTTTGGATGAATTGGGCCATGCTCCTAAATACTGCATTTTGCTTTACTTTATCATTTATTACCATTACCAGAATAATTATGTTGCAGACGCCGCATCAAAAGTTTCTGTCAGGTACTTGGGTCTTACTTGACTGATCTACCTTTAGATCTGTACGTAAATATCTACATGTCATTCAGGTTTCTCATTTACACTCTCTTTGGCCAGCAGACATGCATTAGTAATTACTGATTCATTCATTTTAGCCTGCTTTTGACTGATCTACCTTAGGATACAGTGAATTCGCCCCTGCACATGCCTCTTTCTCTGCATTTCATGATAAAGGGAATCTGGACAGCTAGCTTGAATGTAGATTATCTGTATTGGATGACATTGACCCTAAATAGTGATTTTCTGTAATCTTAAGAGATTTGGGGGGTGGAGGGCAGTGGGAGTTTGGGGGTAGGAGGGTTGGTTCTTGCTGTTAGCTTGAAAATCTGGATATTTTCAAGGCTAATATGAGCACAAATAGCGATAGTGTTTAACATTGCAGATATAATTCTGGTATCATGATGATGATATTCTGATATTATCAAACATGACACCAGGATAAGACCAGAACCTCATTCAGCACTTATGTGTGCAGTGGGCATATGTGTGTCTGTTGTAATTTATAATTTTAGTGTGAGAAACAACAGTTTTCTTAAGTAGGCGGAGTGTGGACAAAGCTCCAGGGGGAAGTGCAAACTTCAGAAGATGCATAATGTGGAAATTTTTGTTGGTGGTTTATGCAGATCAGGGTTGAACAGATGTTTAAGTCGGTTGATGTTAAAGTTTAAATGTAGCCTAAGTGTGAAATCAGTACTGTATATTTTATCAATAACAAGCATCAAAGGAGGTCCAAGTGCAGTGTAATTTTATAGCTGTAAAAATATGAAGCAATTATGTTTATTTAACTAATTATCTGAAAAAAATTTTCAGAAAAAACTGTAACAATTGCAATTTGATGCTATGGCTGCTCTGAAATTTCTTATGTTCATGATTCACATAAAGGGGCTAGTCTTTAATAAAGCTTGGGATGTAATGTGAGAGGAGAGGGAGGAAAGTCATAGCAAATACCAAAAACAAAAACCCATAAAGGAAAGCTGTGCTTAACAACAACTTCTCAATCAGGAAAGGTTATGATAACTTGTTTTTCCATATCAGGGTATCTTGAAATACTTGAGAATGTTACAAATGTGCTGTCATCCCAGAGTTAATTAAGCTATATGTATTATTCAGCAGACACAAGTTATAAGGAAATTTGCACCCAGTAATAATTCTGTTAAAGTGCAAAATATTCAAAAGATGATAGAGTGAGATATGGGGATGAAATTCTGATAAAATGGAAAACGGCATGAGCCAAAAGACTGCTGTCGTCTTTTTGTTTCTGCACATAGAATGAACACAGGAAAAATATAGTGCCACAACCTAACCATACTGTGATGAGTGAGGTGGGAAGGTGAAAGTTTACTCTAATGTTAGGAGGATGACACAAAATGAAGCTTGAGTTTTTGTATGTGTCCCACCAATCAATATGTTTAACAGCTGATGCCATAGGTGTAGGTAAATATATCAGTGTATTAAATTAGGAGACTCCTTTACATTGAAATTTACATTGTGATGTTTAAATTGAGAACCTTTGAAACTTAATTTTAGCCTAAAGTGAATAATGTGGAGGCATTATTGGTAAGTTACATTCAACTTACTACATGACAAACTAGACTTAATGGAGAGATAATAAATTTCCTGTGACCTGGGAAGGTGCTCAATGAGTGTCCCAGCTCAGGCAGTGTGCAGTACCACCAGTGTATTGGGCTGGTTTGTGCTTGGGTGACAGGGTATCCTAGGAGTTAAATTATAAACTGAGAGTGAAATGTTTAAGAGCTTTCTGCCCACTGTTAGTGTTGTAGATTAGCCATATTCCAGCCAAACATTCACAGTTGCCAAGTGTGGAAAATGTGTTTAGATCGTTCAGATATTAACTGGTTTTTAATTGGCATAAAGGCTTATTAGAATTTTTACTGTTTACTTTGAACAGATCTGCCTTTGCATTGCAGTCTTACCATGAATTAGGAGTTAAATGCGGGCTACATAAGTACTGATTAATTCTTAATTCTTTGTGAGGTTTTTTTTTTTTTCCTTTTTAGCAGAAACACTTATATTTATTCTTTTTATAAATATTGTTATCCTTAGAATAAATATGAAAGGTTAGGGGAGAGAAAGAAAGAAGAATTATTAAGCATCTGGTCAGCAGTCCTGAAACTGAAATTGAATGGCTCAATGTACAGTAAAATAATATAATTAGCCTTTGGCTGTCCTATGCACCATTACATAATGAATTTGTATTTACAAGTGCATTAATTCCAGCTCTAAGGTCAATCAGTACAGAAATAAAAAATCTCCTTTTTTTTTCCCCCCTCATGTTCTGATTAAAGAAAGTGCTGTTTGATTGGTTGGGTTGTTTTTTTTTTTAGTGTTTTCAGTGAGTTGATTGTCTGTTTTAATATCCATCAGTATCCAACCTCTTACTGATAATCAAGGTTCTCCCATGATGCATTTTAGAATCATATCCAAATTCGTGAAGTCAAGGGATTTTTCAGCCTGTGTTTTTTTTTATTGCTTTTGCAACAGTTGAATTAGGCAGCTGTGGCCTTGGGGGGTAATTTAGTTGTTGCTTTTTGCAAAATTGAAAGTACTTACTAATATGGTATTGTACCATAAATATTAAGATGTTATGCCTGCAAGACAAACCTTACTAAGTTTGCCTTTCAGTTAGTTTTTTTTTGATAAGTCTGATCCATTATGTGAGAACCTAGAATGGTATTGCAGTTTGCAATATTTATATTTCTGACTGCTATTGAATATGGTGAACAAACCAATTAACTTTAACCTTTTTTTTGTTTTTATTTTTCTTGTTTGACATAGAGGTGACATTATCTTTGAACTCTCCAAATTTCTGTCTGGTTCAAAACCTAACCAAAATAAATTTCCTCTACTCTAGATTGTCTGTTTTATTTCTCCTGTCCACTTTTGTTATTTTGGGGAGGTTGCAAAGGAAGACCCCCTCAAATGCTGTTTGAATAAGAGTGGAAAGTTCAATAGAGAAGATTCTCAGAGCATATTAAATTTTGTGTAAGTCGCTGTCAGCACATTAGCAAGAACCTAGCTGCAAAGTCCTCCATTGCCTCCTGGAAAATGCTTTGTTAATTACTCCAAAGAAGACTTTATTACAGTGTGGAAGACTCTTCATCCAGTTTTGTTTCAATACAGAGAAGGAGTGCTAGAGCAGCCCGTGCCATGCTTCGGTTCGTTTGGAATGCACCTGGTGTCAGTGAGAATGCTCTTCCTCATGGCAGTGGGATGGGGGCAGGTCCAGCTGCCAGCCACATCTGCTGGGTTGACTTGGAAAAAAACCTCTGACCCCTCCTTCACAAAGCCTTTTTAAATGTCACCTGTTGTATATCTTTATAGTTCGCTGTACTGTTGTGTATTTGATTAAATTGTACTGGTTTAAAAGCACCAGCAGCTCTGTATCTGTAGTTTTTTTAACAGAGTTTGTTTTGGATTAGATATGCATCATATTTCCATTGTGATATATTCAGTTTTTCATTTTCCTAAGAAGCAGCTGCAATAATAACAAGTCCTTCGTTTGAAAGAAAATGCTACTTTTATTATTTTCATTCAGTATATTTTCCTACTTGATTGTATTACCACCTCCATTCATCTAGTCACAATGCGATGTACTGTTTTCATCATTTATGACTAGAGCTAATAATCTTGCACTTTTTAATTATTAAATTTGAATAAAATAGAAACTTGTTTGCTTTTAAATTACTTAGTTGTCTTAACTGCATGGGAACTGGGCATTCTTTGTAGCTCTGTTAAAATGAACTCTGAATTAGTTACAGTATCTCATTATTTCATGTCATGATTGTTCTATAAAAAGTTTATTTTATTGGAAACATTTTGTTCAATGTATTCTTGTAAAGTAAAACCTGCTTATTGATGCTAATAATGTATACTGTATGTAATTTAAAATTTTGTATTAGTTTTGCTTATATTTTTAAAAATTGTATGTCTTTTTCTGGAGGAATGTTTCTCAAACTTATATTGCAGCTTCCAAGGGAGTTAATAAAAGGTTCAAAGAGTTTTAAAAAACATTAAAAAGAATTTTAGATCGTACATATTAAATATTGATTACATTCATTGTTTAGATAGTAAAATCAAAAGGAATATGCTGACTCACTGGGACACCCTCTCAGTTTCTTTAGGACTGGGGGTGCAAAAAGCAGCAATGGGTCCTGTTAGCAAGAGGGAGGTGGGGACCACAGGGCAGGGCCAACCAAGGACAGAACAGCTCCTGAAGAGAGGGCACTTGTGTGCTGTCAGTCAGAACTTACAGAGATTTCCTTTTTCCCAGTGTTAGAGAAACCAAGCTGCTGTGAGTAAACATGGTTGGTTCCTGGTTCTGCAGCCAAGCGACAGCTTAGGGAAGGCTCTGTCTACAGTAATGAAGACCACCTGAGAGAAGCTGGTGCATTCAAAATGTTTGAGAAATAGTACTCCAAAATATATTGAATTACAGATTTTGTGTCTGTCATTGTCGATTAAGATTGATGCAGGGTTATTTGTGGGACATTTTTTAGGTTGTTCCAATTTTAATATGTAACTTCCAAACTTTCTCTGTCAGGCTTTTCCCATGGGCCAAGTATTCAACTCTTTAGACCTAAAAATGTTTTAGTTTTATTGCTGTTTCAGCAATCCTGCTTGCTGTGGCCAGTCTGCCAAAAGGAACTGCAGCAGGAGAATCTCTACTCCTTGGAAGAGAACAAAATCAGTGGTACCACTGATCTCCAAGGGAGCCAGTTGAGAAATACTTGCTTGGAGTTGCATGTGGTTTTGTGTCCAGCATGCCTGCATGTGGCCCACTGAGTGGCTGCCATTGAAATAGAGAGCTACATAAGCTGGTTACTTGAACAGTTGAGGTCTCTAAATTTCAATGCTATGTAGATGTACCAGACCCCTAGGCCATGTTCTTTTCAACCAGAGGGGTCTGAAGACTTCTTCATTCTGTATGTAAAAATGAAAGCTGAACATATACAGAACAACGTGGTAGTTGCAGCAAGGCTCTCAGTGTATTGAGCTACTACCAGAAGAGACCATTTAAATGTTTTTACCATGGAAAAAGTTCATACTAAGTGACTGAATTACTGATGTAGTCATGATAAATCCTGTTTTGTTTTGTTTTGCTTTTTGTTTTGTTTTTTAAATGGGTATTTTAAAATTAGGATTTCCCTTTTTTTCTAGTTAGACAACTTTTCTGTTTCTGTGGAAATAAGCAGAGAGTTGAGTTTGCCAATGCAAAAGAAATACGGAGAATATTTCTGAGACATCCTAGTATGTGTTGGGACAATCCTACAGGATTGTACCTACACCTGGATTGGGTTGGATTACGATTTCTGTCCCTTGGGTCTCCAGGTGGCCTGGGAAGGTGAATTTGCTTTGCTGTCCTGTGAGGAACCACAGGCATTCAGTGTCCACAGTTGCACTGTGTCTGCACCTCTGACAGTGTCTGACACTGGCCTTCAGTAAGTTGGATAGCTTGTGGCTTTCTGTGTTAGACTGAATGCCATTTCTTCCTGTTGCACTCACTGGTTTAACCACCTTCCTGTGCTAAAAGATAAACAAAACATGCATTTGTCAAAGCTGTACAAACCCAATCTGATTTCCAGGATCAACCAGCAAATTGCCTGGAGGACAAACTGATTTGTATGTCAGGGCTGTGTGTTACACCAAACAGATTACTCAGACTTCAGCTATTCCCCCCCCTCTAGAAAACTGGGGCAATATAATTAGAATTTAAATAGTTGTAGCCAGGCATTCTAGGCTGTAACACAAGGGAAATTTGTTCCCTTTGTCCTCTAGCCTTCCAGCAGCTTGTCAGGATCATGAGAGGTACGTCAAACTCTTGTAAGTCCAGAACACTCTTATGCTTGAGCATGATTTTCCCTATGTAACATGAACCATAAACTCATATTGACTGTCACAGTCTTTAAGTCCCCTTTTACCTCTCTTTTCATACAGGTAAAGTAAAGGCTTGTCTTCTTCCTCTAAATGGAGAAGAGCAAACCCAGCTACACAGTTTGACCTCCTCTCAGTGCTTCTGCTGGTATGAGCCATGAGCAAACAGCTTGGGCTTAACAAGTGTAAACAGAATCTAGGTCACAAAATCCTCTTGGCTTACAATGAAAAATAATTCAATAGGCTACTCAGCAAGCCATGAAGTGTTGTCATTATAGAAGTTCTAGATATCAGAAAAGTAGCAAACGCTGGTGTATTAGTGAGTGGTTCTAAAGCATCTATGGCTACAGTGTCACAAAAGAAAATTTAAAGGCTAAGATTTTTTTTTCTCTGAAAGAGGGAGGGAGGATGTTTAGGGTGTTTTTATTGTTTTGGGTTGTTTTTTTGATCTGTTTTTGCCACCAATTTTATTCTTATTTTTGCAGACTTGTCTTGTTTTTAGTGGTTGTAAAGTCTTTTACCTGTCTGGTTTTTTGTGTGTCTTTCTCCCTTTCTTCCTGTAAGTACTGGCACTCTGTCTTTGGCCTGGCTGTAGAATACTCACATTACCTCTAATAAGCAGTGGAAGAGTTAAGCAGTATCACTGTTTACAGGAGACAAATTTTGAACATTCAAAACCAGAAAACTTGTTTCAGTTTATAGCTGTTGTTCTAAAGGTGGATTTACAAATTTTTAATGAGCAAATTTTAAGCATGTATTTTATTGTGTTGAAGGTGCTAGCATAGCTACATAGCACCTAGCACAGCTCTGTTTCTCAAACAAGGCAGTAACTGGCTAAAGGATGAGGTTTCCTAAGTAATATTTACTGTTCCTGCATACAGATTGTAAAAAAGTAATGCAGTGATGAGACCTTGGCTTGATAGGCATAGATTTGTATCGCTTATTGCTTCTAGCTGAGGAAAGACCAACATTCCGGCAGTGTTCCTGCTTTAAACTTTCTAGGTTTTCTGCTACAGTGTCAAGATTATTATCTATAAAATGAGAACTGATTATTCTGCGCAGGAATACCCTTCTGGTCTGTCATAAAGTATTGGTAATAGTGCTAGGAGAAGGATCTTTCTGTGCACCCATTCAGTCCACATTTAGAGCTTCTCTGCCGTCAATACAATGTGAAATGTTTGTGTCTTCAAATAGTTACTAAGGTCAGAAGTTGTAGGTATAGTGAACTCTCTTCAATCCCAGCACTTCTTTCTTCAAGGAGTAAACTTCCAAAGAGATGGACGAGGAAAAAACTCTTTCAAAGAAAAACTCAGTATGTTTGTTTTAATATTAGATTCTTTTTAGGGAGTATGAAGATACTCTTGTATTTGCTGTTCTATTCTTTCTTTTTCTTCTGCCTGAGTTAGCTGTCACACAGACCTAGCCACACAAGGCTTTTGTTTTTAGACAGACATGTTATTAAGTAGACTACAACAATCAGACTTTTCTTCTCATTTGATTTTTCTGCATCTGTGTAGAGACTTATAAAATCTTGTGAAAATCTTGTGAGAAAATGTGATTAAGATGAAGGATCCTATCTGGACTGGAATGATAGCTAAAATGCATGATTATTTTCAGTTTATTTACCTGTGAGTAAATGTTATTTTGTGAGGAGTGTGCCCAAGGGAATGAGGAAGAAAAACAATTCCAGTTGGTTTGCTCATAGCACGTGTGCTCTGAGGATGCAGTACCTGATTTAACAGCATCTGCAGGCATAAACTGAAGCTTTTACAGTTAATTCTTAAGCTGTAGAGCAGATGGGAGGACTTGACATTCAATTTAATGCCTACTTGTGCACCTTTTGCTGTAAACACTAGACTTTTTCTTTACAATGTTAGTTTAATTAAGGAATTAACTGGATTCTATATGTTATTTACCCATTAAGATTTCACAAGTAGCTCTAGTGATCACTAATTTTATGGGCATTGGCAATAAACTTGCTGTGCTAAAGGGAAAAAGATGTAATCAGAGGAGTCAATTTTATGAGCACAATACATGTCCATTTGTAGATCTGCCTTCTTAGCATAAGTGGTTTTTTAGTCAGTTTAAAAGCACACAAAACATTAGAACTGCTAATTATTTCTTTAGCTTTCTGAATTATATTCTGATTTTGGCTTTTACAAATAAAAATGTATGATATAGAAGAATAATCCTGATTATTTCTCTCTCTCTCTTTTGAACCAGCCTCTTATTCCTAGAAGCCCTACAAGCAGTGTTGCTACTCCATCCAGCACTATCAGCACACCTACAAAAAGAGACAGCTCTGCCCTTCAAGATCTCTACATACCCCCTCCTCCAACAGAACCTTATGTTCCGAGGTAAAAAGACCATTTCACAGTACAATTTGATATAAAAAATGTTTGTGAAGTAACTGACCATTCTATTCTTATGTATTTATTAGCCTGCCCTGCAGATAATACTGTATTTTGCAGGTAAACTGGTTATTAAGGGTAGATGTATTGTACCAGACCAAGAATGTTCTGAATCAGTATCTTGTCTGCAAAATGGAAGGTAGCCTTTAGAAAAGAAGGTGCAGTACCCTGTTTTCTCAAATATGGGGTGATAAATTGATTGCAACAATCTCATCCTCATTCAGAAAAGCAAAAGTTACCTGAAACCCTGAATCTGTAACTAGGAAAGGAGCTTGTATTTGTCCCCTTGCCCAATAATCATGATGCAGCAAGAGAGTCTAAGTTAAATGCAATAAACTTTTCAACAACAGCAGTGCTTAGTCCTGCTGTAGTTTTCTTTTTCATATATATTTGATAAGGTAGCATTAGAGCAAATTTCAGGTTTGTGTTTTGGTGTGGCCACTCTGCTAGACTGTGCAGTGACCATGCTGTTCCTTGTCAATATAGTTGCTGCTCTGACCTGCCACCTCGAACAGGCATTTTCATCTCTCCCAGCTCTTTGGACTTGCTGAGCCAGAAGAGCAGCAGATCCTTCTTGCAGATTCATTAGCCTACCTTTACACAACCACAAATGATTCCATATAATTCTGTAATATACACAGATGTTGAGTTCCTGAAACTCTGAGAGAATTATGGCTTACAAATAGTACAAAAAGTGGCTACCCGGAGGTCCAGGATTGTATTTGAGAAGAATCAGAACTCCTAAAGCTTCCATAATCTTAGATACAGGATATCATATGTCCAATTAATGTATTTTTAAATTAATTACTGCTTTTTTCTTTTAGTTACCTTTACTGGGTATATATAACCTTTAAGGGTTATAAGGGCAGCGTGTTCTTTCTTGTACCTGAGTTTCTTGTAGCTGAGTTTTTCTTACATTTTCTTATCAGCAACTCCTCTAGACAGTTGATAAGATGTATGACTTGATACTGACAGGACTTTCCAGGAGATTGTCTAAGAGTGAGGTATATGGTAAGTTAAATTGCCTACTGGGAAGGAGAAGTTAAGATTCTATCATAAATTCTTACTCTTCAGAGAAATGAAAAACCTTCCAGGGCAGAAGTGTGGTTTTGACTTCATGGGGATGTCAGAAGTCTTTTCTGAAGCCTTAAGCTGTGTCCCATGTTCTTTCCTTATCCTTGCCTCATCTGTACCTGGTTTGGTTTCTATTTCTCAGAGGAAAAAAAATTATTTGTAATGTGACATGTATAACCTAGTTGAATTTACACATAATCTAGTTTACTATAACTATTTTTTTTCTTTTAATTAAATGAGAACATTCTTAAGTTATGACACTTGAATTCTCAGTCATGACACAGGAATGGAATATATATTTTACCTCCCTGATAACATAAATATTTTAAGGGCATGGTTTTCAGAAAATTTACAGAAAAGAGCCAAGTATTTAATTGTAATCTATTAACATAAAAAGAGCTGGGGGGAAGAAATACCCAACCAAAGCATAGTCTTAGGTGTGTTTCTCTTTGAATGCAGTAGTCATATGCTAAAGACCTAGTGCTCCTTAAACTATACTGTCTTATACCTTTCTACTGATTCTAATTATGTTTACCATCACAAAAATATTTCTATTTGACGAGAAGTGCATCCTTAGTCCATTTTTAAAGTATTCTTGGTGAACATTCACTACTCTTCAGTTTTTGAGTTCTGCTCTAGAAATTGAGATCTTCCAAATGGTTTTTGATTATTTTTAATAGTATCTCTTAGATCATGATGATAATGCAGTAGTTTGGACCAATTCGGAGTAAATCTTGTAATACATATTAGTACAAGCTGTAATCTTGTAGAGACGTTAAGCTTTGTACATTTGAATTTTTTCATCAGCTTAATCCAAATGAGCTGTTCTTGATTTCACCTTGATTTCATGTCGGGTGCAATGTTTTGAATAATTTGTTTGGGCATTTCATCGGGTTTTTTGCCCATGATTAACTATATTAAATCATGTATGTGTTTTGGGTATTATCAGACTGCTCAACATCTGTTTCTCAGTTTGCTGTTGCCCCTCCAAAGGGGAAAAAACCCCCAAATAAGCCTCCTTTTGTTACTGGAATAGAGGAAAAGACTTGATATTTTGATGTGAATTGTAAAACCCAAAGCCTTGGTGATGATGCCCACAGACAGTATCCTCACATGGATGGCATGACAAAAAGGGACCAACGCTTCCCATGTGGTGGTTGTATGTTAGTGCATGCTCGTATTTTTAAGTACAAGTATTTTGGGGATGAGAACTGGAGCCCTCATCTCTAGAGAGTTGTGACAAAAAGTGTTTGCTGACAAAGGGTATTTGATGATGGCTCTGTACTTAACTCCATGCTGCAATAAAGATCCCCCTAGGTCAGGCTGCTCTGCCTTCCTTGTGCCAGCCCCTGCTGGTGGCTGCAGCATCGATTGGCATCTGGCTGGTTTGTGTCAGTCTCCGTCACATTACCTGCTGGGGTCCCCAGCTCTGTCACCACAGAAAGGCTCTGTGACTGGAGGAGAGCTCACAGCCCTGCTGGGGCTGCCCCAGCCTCCCTCACTAAGCCAACACCATCCCTGCTCTGGGGAAGCAGCTTGCCAAAGTGAGTGTAGTGATCAGTGGGGGTTTGTGATGCTGTGCTGTCACACTGAGACAGGATGGCCTTGTCTCATCCTTCATGGCTGCCTGGGTCCCATGAGGAGGCTTTGCTTGGTCCTCAGATGGAGTCTCAGGGTGCCAGGTGAAGTAGGGGTCAGCATGCTGGCCAACTTGGAACTCACATGGAAGTTCACAGGGGCTGAAGGACTCCAACCAGAGCATGTGGCCCAGCTTGATTACCTCTTGAATACCTACTTCTCTCTTGACTACCTGCATTTTGCTGCCCAGAAATGAGTGATCAGGTCTCTTGCAGCAGCCATCTCCTGGATGTTCTAGCAGCACATTTACTAGCTGAGCCCTGGTTTATCTAGTGCAAGAAAGGACTCCTAATCCAGCACAGGCTGGTGCCTTTAAGTAGTGTCCATTTTCAAAGAGTGGGGCAGGGGGGCAGGAAAGCACAAAGATCTTGGGGATCTGATAAAAAGTGCAAAGTCAGTGTCCTGGGATGCCAGCTGATAAGCAGATGCTACACACTATATGTGAAACTGCATGGATGTACCTATACAACTTCTAGACCTGAAATGATTGTACAAAACTATATAAGGTATCTGTATGTCTTCTGTGCCTGGTTTTTCTTTTCTGGGATAAAGTGTAAGGAATGAGATTGAGTTTGCTGATGCTTGCCATGTAGCCATGTCTTTAAAGTATCTGCCCTAAATCACAAAATGCAAGGTAGAGTCCAGAAAAAACAAGAAAAATAATAAGAGTAACTGCGCATCAATTTTATTTCTATAATTCTTTTCAAGAGAAATCAATGAGATGGATAAATTGGTAAAAAACTGAACAAATAGAAATGTGTGAAGTAACTGGCATATAAATGCATATATATGCATATATGCTGTGTGATCTTGATGTGGGGTGGATTTCATCTGTTTCAGTGTATGAAATACTGGCATAGGCCCATGTTTATTGCAATATTCCTAGTATAAAAAAAAAAAAACCAGTGTCTTATCTCAATACATTAAAAACTTCTCTTTTTAACTTAAGGGATGAAAAGGGAAATCTCCCCTGTGACGATGTTGGCAGACATATAGTGGGCAAACCAGTTCATACGGGATCTGAATCTCCAAACTCGTTTCTGGACCAGGAATATCGGAAACGCTTTAATGTGGTGGAAGAAGATGCAGTTTTGTACTGCTATGAGTATGAGAAAGGAAGAACAAGTGGTCCTGGAAGGAGAGAGAGCACACCGACATATGGTACAGCACTGATCTCATAAAGATAATCACCCTTTGTTGATTTTAGGGTTTTCATGCATCTGCTTTTGTTTTTAACCATGAAAATATTTCTGGTGGCCATTGATTTTGCTGAGAATTCAATACTACTTTAGTCCAATTTCAGCCTAAGAGCTTATTCTGTTATAGGAGAGAAAAATATTTACTATGATAGGTAAGTCCATTGATAAATTGATGGGTTTTCTGAATGTAAGTTCTGTTTGCGCTATAAGCTTAGTTTTCCAGAATATGTTTCAGTATCGTTTTATTGAAAAAGGCATATACCAGAAGCTTATGTTTTTTACTAAAAATACAGAATGGAAATTTTCTCTCATTATAAGGGTGAGACTCGATTAAGTTTTGGAATTCAGCTTTGGAAAAATTTTCCTAGGTATAATAACAATTAAACCCTTTTTTTTACCAGGAGATGACATGCTGCTTTCGTGCTGCACTGCCTGCTAAAACTCACTAGTTTTTCTTTAGTCCCAGAATTAGAGTATGACTGATGACAGTGGTCTTTTTTTTGGTAATACTGTATTCACCTCCTGTAACTTCCTGTATTACAAGTGATGGCTTTTTACGTATAGCAGTTCCTCTTTATTTGAGATCATAGATTATTTAAGAAGGAATTTTGCATGTAAACATGCATATGTATTTGTGGTACATCCACATCTTGGATTTTGGCTTATTTAGGATGAGAGTTCAGAAAAAATTTCTGGTAAGAGTTTTGATGCTCAAACCCGTGTACTCCAGCTTATTTTACCCTTGAAACTGTTGGAACTCTTCCTCTAGCTAGCGTGGTAACTTATTTCAGCTTTGGACTGGGAGAACTGGTTTTGTGTTGCCTAGTATGAAATTGTACAGACATGGAGTTGTTAGGCTATAGAACAAAATTAAGAGGATATCTCATGTGTAAAAAGGGTATTTTGACCGCTATAGTACTAGCTGAGCACACACTTGAATATTTTTTCAACTTATCTGCTATGTTGCTTCAGCTTTTAAAGGGAGCACAAGCTGTATGTTAGAGTTGTTTTAGCAATCCTGTAATCATATCCCTTTGTGAAGAAAATAGATGTAATTTATGAGGAAGCATAGATTTAGTACGTCATGCCGCCAAGCCCCAAAATCACCTGGGCACCTTGATATAAATTGAACTTGAGCTGTGTAAAGTATCCTCAGGACCTGAAGCGATGTGCTTGCGCAACATAAAAGGTTGCGTTTTCACAAAATGCACCCTTTCTACACTATCCTGCTGAAAAATGTTCAGTATCCTCTGATTTCAAAGTGTTTTCAAGTATTTTCTAACCATGCCCATTCTGTGTAAAATAACTGTTAAGTTTTGAAAATGGATATATCAATTTTATTACTCCAGTATTTCAAATATTACAATTGGTGGCTGCAGTCAGTTCCATTAACAGAGATGTACTCACTCTTCCAGATATTAAATTCTAATACTGGTGGTTGAGAGTGAAGAACACATTTCTTCTTCAAGGACTGCTGAATCCATTATTTTGTTGTAGGATAGCTTTTTTAGTCTTTTTTTTCAGTTAGCAGAAAGGGTTGTAAAGACATGGATCAAAGACTCCACTGAAAATCAGTTTTCATTTAACACATTTGTTTTACAGACTTTCACTTTTGATCTCACTTTTTAATGAATTCACATTGTCAAGTCCATTTTCATTTAAGTGTATTTTCTAAAAATATTACCATTTCAGCATTAAATTCTAAAGTTTCCCACATGGCATTTGTTAACATAAGGTTTGGGGTAGGGAAGACCTTAGGGTTTCACAGAAATCTGGAAAATTACATTAATACTATTCTGGTTTCTGGTCACCCATTAAAGAAAGTCAAAGAGAGTTCCCAGGCCTAGAGAAATAACTGTTTTCAACATGTACTTACCATTAATTTTGTGGTGTGTCAATTTTTTTGCAAAATATTTTTCAGTCCTCCTTCATGAGAGGTTAATAAGGCCTTCTGTAATTTCTTTATTGGAATTTTTTGACACTTTTTGATAATGTTAACAAAGATATTTCTCTTTCATGCTCTTACTGGCTTCAAGCTCTTCTATAGTTGCTGCTAATTGGCCTTGGAAAGCTTCTGTTTACGTGCAAGTTTAAAATTTTCCTGAGTGTCCTCCCAATGGAAAAGAAGTTAGGGAATCCATAGGGGTTAAAACACAAGGTTGTTAGGAGAGATAAGAAGCAAATGGAACTTGAGTTTAGGGAAAGAAACAAATTTGATCATTGCAGTTTTTATGCCAGATACAAGAGCAGGTACTTTGAATAGCTGAAGGTTTTGCAGAAAATTTGTTGTTACTTTTGAGAGCAATCATATTTTAACAATCAATTTTGTGGCTTTTCTATTTATTTAAGTGTGCAGTTCCTGCTAATAAGATACTGTGTGTTCAGCCTCACAAAGAAAAGGTTTTAATTCTAGAAAATAAACTGTTGACAGTTGTTTCTGATCAAGTAAACGTGAGCCAAATACGTCCCCTGTCAGGAAATGACTTTGTGAAAACTAAATCTCAGCAGCTTCAATCAGACTTAAATATGTGTCCCTAAATAGTAAAATGAATGATAAGTGAAAATTTTAAAATACATGTGATTTTCCTGAGTAGTGATGCATTTGTTACTTGATCCTGTGGCCTGTACAGAACATACAACTTTGTCAATTTTTTTTTTTTTTTTTTTAATGATAAAAACATTGACTATTATGCTGCCTGCATGGTGTTGCTGTGTTTTCTATGGACACAGTACTTCAGCAGGGAGAGGGACATGTTGGAATATTTGTCTTCATATAAACATGTCTCTTTTTTTCAGTGTATCATGGATTTAGCCTCAAAAACGTGGAGTTAGACTTTTATTTAGGGATTTTCTACAAAAATAATTTACAAGACTTTTGAAAGTTTTGCTTTTAGCTTTGCTGCTTTTAAAATCAAACTATTTACTCGTTTTTTGGTTTGTGAGTGGTAGATTGATTTTAAAAAGAGTGAGGGCTGATCTTATTGGGAAAACATATTGTTTTCAGTCTGTCAGATAATAAGCCAATGTGCTATCCTTCTCTGTTTTAATACATTATTTACCTATGCTTTGTTTCAGTAACAAGTTTTGGTAACTTGCTAAAGAATTCAGACCACTCTAAGTGGCCCTACTAAGTTCCATAGCACACGGATTTCACTGATTTCCAACTGTATATGTGCAATCCTTAAACAGAAATCATAGTTTACAGCATTTTTTAAAAATCAATCCAGCAGTTTCCAATCAAAATTTAAAAGATAGGACAGTCTTCAGTATTCTTTTTGCTGTCTGAAGTCAAAGTGAATTTAGCAATGATCATGTACTTAACTCTCTGTGGATGAAATGCTACAAAAGAAATTACATGGAGAGGTTTTCTACTTTCTTTCTTACATAGTCACTGATGGATCTTGTAAGCCCACCAGCAAATATGCTATTTGTGAAGGTGCTTCAGTGATAGGCACAAGTTTCTGTTACCAACAATTCACATGTGCTTTAAACAGTTTTCCTGTATGTGTGCCCAGGGGCTTCCAGAATAATAAAATAGATACTGCTCAGTGAAACCTAAAGTAATTTGAATGCGTTTGTCAGTATCAGACATCACTCCAGTGATGATTGTGTAGGCCACTAGATTCCAAACTTAAAAAAAAAATCCATTAAATGCTTAGCTACTTCTTTTCTCTTAAAGAAAACAGAACTCCTGTCTTAACCTCTTGTTTAGAGGCAGTGCTGGATTCTCTTTTGTAAGCAGCCCTGTAGAATAGCAGCTTAGCACATAATTTGTTTGTTCTTCTAAGGGATGTTGGTTTAATGCATGGTGCATGGTCTCAATTTTTTCCTCTGTTTCCAGGGAAGCTGAGACCTATTTCTATGCCAGTAGAATATAACTGGGTGGGAGATTATGAAGACCCCAATAAAATAAAAAGAGATACTAGGAGAGGTAGGTAATCTGAATACACATCTTATACAAGGCATTATGGATTTTATCTTGCTTTAAGCTATATATTTCAACATAATTTTGCTACTTGCTTAGCTATATATGTTTGTGAACCTGTTTTGATATTGTCTTCATTATGTATGCATAACTTTTTGCAGACTTTATTTTAGAATTGAGGAAGTTGGTTGGAAAACATTCTAGAGCAGCATAGGATTTACTTCAAAATCAAAGAGGTTAAGTTCTTCAAAATTTTGGGCTGTGAGGCTTGGATACATAACTCCACATATGAAATTATGACCTCTGAGATTGCTGTTATCAGCCAGGAACAAGATGTTACAGTAATGATAGCTATTTCTGTAAAATATTAACTAAATATTCAGTAGAGATCAAAAAAGGAAACACTTAGGAATTATTAGGAGAAGAATACAAGACCAAATTTAGAAGTACTCTTATGCCGCCATGTCAGTTGTTGCTCATGCTGTGTGTGTGCAATTCCAGTCTCTAGATCTCTTAAGAAAAATACAGTTGAATTCAAGAAGGTTTTGGAGACAACAAAAGTTAGTCAGATGTGTGAATTGACTTCTAAACTGGGGTCAGTCAAGCAGGCTGGCCACTATCAGTTGGAGAAACTTAAGCAGAACATAATAAAGGTTTATAAAAGGTTGTGTGGAATGAA
Source organism: Muscicapa striata striata (assembly GCA_030060385.1). Classification (NCBI taxonomy): domain Eukaryota; kingdom Metazoa; phylum Chordata; class Aves; order Passeriformes; family Muscicapidae; genus Muscicapa; species Muscicapa striata. The sequence continues at coordinate 6,158,675 of JAREIS010000031.1, forward strand.
GTAAGGGAATAGGTTTGTCAGTGTTTAATCTGAAACAAGACCAAAGAGATCAAATATCTCTCTTGGATGCTGGATAAAAAGAAAATGAGCTGGTGCAGTTCATGTTCAAGCTGAAGAGCCTCTTGCCACAGGAGGTTGTGGATACTAGAAGCTCACATTAATGCAAAGAAAGATGGACAACTTCGTGAGAAAGAAATCTGCTGAGGTTCCCTAAATTGGCCGACATTGCTTCTAGGTCAGGATGTCTCAGCTATAAATTGGTACACGCTGGAAGAGTTTTCAGGGAAAGTATGTATGATATGGTGAATGATCTCCAATGAATGTTCAGAGCAAATCAGTTTAAAATGTATGCTAGCACTGGCCTTTGTATTCATTAGGACTCCTGGTAAAAAAGTGGCAAAACCCCCAAAATTATCATAAGTCCATCATTGCTCATTTTTTTAAAACTCGAAGAGAAAATTTATTGATGTGCAACTTATTTTGTATTTTGTTGCCTTTATTTAAAATATACCAGAAAACCGTAAGAGTCATGAATTTTTCCTGCCAAAAGTTTGCTTTCTTACTGTATCTGAATCAAAGAAGCATAAAGGTTTTGTTAATGAAATAGTCCTGAAGAGTTAAATTGACAGTAGATCTTTGCAAGAATATTGCATGTTCTGGAAGCAGGATTTACCTGCATCCAACAGTTCACAATGATGTTTTGCATTACTTTTCTTTCAACAGAAAATTCATTGCTCCGCTACATGAGCAATGAGAAAATAGGTCAAGAAGACTACATGTTTCAAAGGAATAGCAAAAAGGATACTGGGAAAAAGTCCAAAAAGAAGGGAGACAAGAGTAGTAGTCCAAGTCATTACTCGCTGTTGCCTAGTTTACAAATGGAGTCACTGAGACAAGAAGTCATGGGCACACCTGGACCAGAAACTGCTTTGTACCATGTGAGTAAAAATAACATTAACAAAAGTCATTGCTCTGTGCTTATGATGAGAGACAGTCTTGGTTTGATAGTGGTGTTCAAACCTTCTCTGGACTGCTGCTGTTGCACTGATTTATATTCTTTAGACAATAACTGGGTCTCAAAGAAATACTTCAGGATTCTTGATTTTGCTGTTAAGATGCAGGATGGACAGCATTTTATTTCCTTTGTTAGAAGATGGCACTTATGAAATCTAGTGTGGTATCTCTGCCTTGCTGCTGATGGAAAGGAGCAGTTTTCTGACTGGCTAGAAACCTTCTTCCCAGCACCTCTATCACTGCAATATGCTAAGTGTTGTCAGCCCCTTCACTACAGGTATTTGGAAGGTCTGATAATGGCAGGAGAACTTGTGGGAGGTGTTTGTTTCTCTTGAGGTAAAGAGGAGCTCTAATGCATGTAACTGTTTTTGACTTACAGCCCTCAGGAATGCAAGTATAAATGTGAAGGTAGCAGTTCTGCTGAATAGGATGCAAAAGGAAAATTGCACTCACTTGCTCATTTTTAAGTGTGTTCAGAAAAATGGGGTTAGAAGATCTCAATATATTTTAGATGTGATAAGACATTCACCCCATAGCACTTTCCATGTTTTGAGAGAATACTCTTCTCTCACTGGCATTTCTTTCTCGGTATATGTTAAATTCCTGACATGATGCAGTGACAAATGCTTGTATTTTTTAAGGTGCCATCTTTTCTTTTTCTTTGGTTCCCTCTACCACATAATAAATCCAGTTTCCAAATTCTGTACAAAAATAAATTATGTACACAGGAACTGGAAGATTCTCAAAGCTCTGGTTTGGAAGTTAATGAGCAACAGCAAGCATAGAACTGACAACAGGCATTTTTCTTTTACTTTGGATATCCATCTACAAAACACTTGAAGTGTTACTACCCCAAATTCCACCAATATCAGCTAATCCTTCTTATGCATCATTACCATTAAAGGATATCTCTCTATAATACCATTAAATCTTCAACATCTATTTGAAAGTTTAGTTGGAACTTACTTATTCCTTTATAAAAATAAATAAAGGTTACTCATTCTTTAGAATACAAATCAGTATTGATCTGATAGCTTGATATGGAGTAAAATGCATGAAGTAAACAGAAAAAGGTATCTTGGACTATTGATTTGCCCCAGGGGAAATGAAAAGGAGCCCTTCACAAAGCATTTACAGCCCTCTGCAGTTGAATATTGCTGATGTGCCTCTGGAAGCTGGCTGCTGTCATGCAGTACCAGAGTTTCCATTTAGTGGGGATGACACCCAAGTATTCTGGTGCATAGATCTTTTGCCACATAGTAGAGTCAAAGATTTTGTAATAAATTGGGCAGAAGTTTCCTTTCAATATTAAATAAACCGTGCTGTGAGCAGACGAAGAATGGGAGAGTACAGATAACACACAAGGAACTCTTATCTGTTTGCAGTAAAATTTTATTAAGCTATAGATAACAAATCAGACAATGAAAGCATACTTTATGCTCAAATAGCATCTTAAAGATTACTAAAAAAGTGCTGTCCTATTACAATTTATTTTTTTTACAATCACCAGCTAGTTTCTCCCAAAAATTTCAGATTATTTGTAAATGGAAGTTTCCAGATACACTTGAGTTTAGTGCAAAGGAACTGCTCTGATAGTAGTGAAAGAGCTGGAGGTTTTTGTTTGGTTTGGTTTGTTGGTTTTGTCAGAATCAATATTTTCATCATGCTAGAATGTCAAGGAAAGAGAGAATCCTGTAACTGTGTGCTGTGTAGATTTTCCTACAGTAAATTTAAGTAGATTTAAGCTCATAGATTTTCCTAAAGTAAAGAGCAGCTTCTACCATGTGGCTTTAGCTGAATTTGAACCTGTAGTGCCTGAATTGTTAGGGTAAAGTGCCAGTGCTAAAGAGCACTCCACCAGGCTTGTTAAGGAGCTCTAATCACTGATGGCTCTTGTTAAGAGTATTCTCCTATTATCTTGTGTTTACCTGGCTTCTATGTCCAACCACAGTTATAAATGTACCCCTATCCTCTGGATTTAAACATCTTTTGTTACCAAATTTATCCCTCAATACAGGATTTTACAGGTTATAATCAATAGTCAGGTAGACTCCTCTTTCTCTTGCTTGCAAGACTTAGAATGAGCATTTTAGGTTTTTCTTCAAAGATTGAGTTTTCACATCCTTTCCTCATTCTCACAGTTTTTTCAAATCTTCATATCTAATCCTAAACTGTTTTAAGTATCCTTCCTGAAGTATATATGCCAGCACAGCATATAAATTCCCTGGAGTTGCATGGAAAGATTACATAACGTTTCCTATTCACTACTTCTCTATTTAAAGGCTTAAAGGACTGATTACTGCTTTTAAGCATAGCCTTGGAACAAGAGTATGTTTGTTACTTGGTTTTAGTTTTATTGCTTCTGTAATTATATTATTTCAAATCACTTATCTGCAAGACTGGTATTCCCAATCTAAAAGCTTTTATCTTTCATTCTTTGTTCTTAAATACAGTAACATTGTAAATGGTTGGTCATGTTGAAACATGTGACTGCTTGGGTATGCTTGCTGAATAATCCATGTCTCTGAAGCAGCCCTAAGTATGAAATATGTGAGAGTAAGGGCTCTGGAGCCTCAAACTGGGCCCCCATGATTCCCAAATCCATAACAAAGGAGTAAGATCTGGTGTGGGGTCTCCTTGTTCTGAAATTATATTTTTAATGTGCATATTCTGTGAAATAGAAAAAATAGAAAGCATGCACACTTAATTTCTTCTTTTTTTTTTTTTTTTTTTTTTTTTTTATTTTCTTTTACCTTTTACTGAATTCCTTGGACTGAAAGCCATGCTGCTCACTCAGCAGTCAGGTTTTGTGTTGTTCACTGGTCTTTGATTCTCTGTTACCTTTATTCAGTGATGTTTTCATTTTTTTTTTAATCCATTGACATAAATATTAAATAATTTTGGACTAAAATGCATCCCACTAGTTAATGATAAATCTTACAATGCCAAGCCTTTTTCCTTTTGAATATCACAGCCACTGATGTGAGCAGATTGATTACCTTTTTACTGTGAAGCTTTTCTGCAGAAAGGCAGCTTTTACAATTATGCTGACTTCAACTCCTTTGCTGCTTTTATGTATGGCTCTACAGAAAAGAAAAATCTTTGATAAAAAAAACCCTACACTGCTGAATTAAATTACCACAGCAGAAATTGTATTATTTTTTGTGCTGTAAACAAAGTGGATGGTGTTTAAAAAATTACCATGGTAATGTAGAAGTGCCTGGTTGCTGTGTATTTGCTAAAAGCTATTCTGTAAAATGCCAGCAGATTCAAAATGTTATATTCTAAAGCGATCACAAGACTGTGGCAGTCTAACATTTTTCTGACTGTCAGGATACTAAACTTGCAAAAAGTCATTGGTTTCAACAGTTTTGTTTGTATAGCTGACCTGCCATTGCAATCAAAAACTGTCTGGTCAAGGGTGCATTTCAGTTGCAGCCTTGAAAAGTGAACAGGGTTTGCTTGTGTTTACTGAATGTAACCAATGTGATAGCTGATACCATAGCAAAACAGAAACTAATTTGTGTTGTCTGTGAACTAAACATCTGTTGTATCCTCTTCTGGTGTTTCTGAATCCTCATATACAAATCTATTTTTTGGGAGGTTTTTCTCCCATCCTAGGAATTGTTTTCAGTGTTATGTTGATTTCTAGACAAGTTGTTGTTCTTGCATTCTATTTTTCTTCTTTAGTATTGTAAAAGAAGCCAACACAGAGTGTTAATGTTTTTATTAAGCTGAGGCAAACTGTTTGAGCTGTTGCTAATCTGATGTGCAAGCAGGTGTTCAATGTGATCTATTTCTGTAGGTAGAAAACAGCACAGTTAAAATTGTCCTGAACTTTTGGTGCTCAAGAGATGAAAGCTCTGACATATCGTAATTTCTCAAGTTGGTTATTCTTTCTGTGTAGGAGTTTTCTTGGTGTGTTGTGCTCTTTGTTGAAGGAAAATAATGTGGTTATTTAGGAGGGAAATAGAGTTATGGGTCAAAAGAAAGTTCAACATCACGTTCATAATAATTTGCTGCTAACTGGATCAATACAACTTTCTCTTAGCCTAGAAGCAGCAAGGTGAAGAAAATGTTACAGGCTATTGCTTGTAATAGGAAACAAAATTGCTTTTTCTTGCATAACTCCCTACTATATATAATAGGCTGTAACCTACACAAATAAACTTACATTATTGATCTTGTTTCTTTTCCCTTCCTGCCTCCCATTATCTTTTCTGCCTTTTCCAGTGTATGCTCACTTGTTCATGTGTTCTTAGCAGTACATAGTGACTTGCTTGTTGTAGGAGAAGTGACAGAAAAATAACTGCTTCTGACTTTGCTGTGGTAACCAGACTATTTAAAATTGTTTAATTAATTAGAGGAGTTTTCTTAGTTATTTTATTTGCATTTGAAAATAAGGTAAGTTTAGTAGCAAAATGTGCCACTTAAAGTTCATACATCTGAAACAGGTCATTCAGTAATGAGTTAAGGAGATAAATCAAGGTTTTGTGCCATTGAGTTTTGTTGAATTTACATGTGTAGATATGTACACATGCACCATCTTTAATGTTCTACTTTTAATAAGGGAGAAATAAAATAAAAGCTATCAGCTGGAGTTGTTGTGCTGCAGATTGAATTAAGTTTGTGCAACTTCGGCAAACAACTTTTTTTTCCTCTTAAGCAATGTATAACCATCCATGTGGTTGAAATGCAGCCGATGACTTAATCATGTAACTAACAGCAATACTTGCTGTAATGAGCACCCACAGAGAGCCAGGCACTCTCCTCTCTATTCTGCCAGAGAGGCAGCCAGGATGAGGGGTCTGAGCAGGGTTAGAGTTCCAGCTGTTCCTCTCTCCAGTCCTCCCGAGGTGGCCGTACCAGTTCAGCTCCTTGGGCTTTCTCAGCACAGCTGGCAGGGCTGCAGAACTGATCTTGTTGGGAGTACTTCAAGTGAAGAAGATTTGTTTATGGACCTATTGCAAAAGTCACTTTTTAGCTAGTAATATAAGTTGAGAAGGAAACAGTAACTTTTAACCAAAGCAACTTCTGCTTAAATTATGCATATTTCCAGGTGTTTCCTGCTTCCTACAAATCCCTCCAGAAAAAAAAATACAGGAAAATGCTTTTTAAAAGTTGAATTCAAAATGTATGTATTTAGATGTTGTCAATACAGAGAAGAATTTACCAAAAACTCATTGTTTTGAAAACTTGAAGTCTAACTCTATTAAAGTCATTGATTTTCCCTTACTTTCCCTGTTCCTATCTGCAGAAAGGCTGAAAGGAAGTAAAAAGTGAAAAAACTTAAACTGCATAGTTTTTGATGAAAATTCTTGAATTAAATATGCATGTATTTATAAAACCCTTTAATCATAGTACCCAATAACTAGCATTTTAAAAAGTGCAGAACATATGCATGAGTTTCCTAATAAACTTGTGTGCAAGCTACCCATCAATTTATCACAGAAATCTTCTTTATAAAAATGGCATCCAAAAAACATTAAAATAGTGCAGAGTGATTTACCAAAAAAAAACAGCCCTAACAAAACTACCCTACTGAAAAACTAACAGGTTCCTGTAATTGTAAATATCACAGTATTTAAAGAATTTCCGTTTGCTGCATTTTTTTGTTGTGGGTATTTGTAAATAAAAAAATAAATTGTAGAGAAAAAATTAAAAAGCAGTTGCACAGATTTTAAGTAGGAGTCTGAAATTTTGAATGTCATTGTACCATTACAACAGATGGAGTTGGTACATTTTGTTCTTAAAAATGTCTGGAGTCCAACTATGGCAGTATTTAAATAACAAGTTTCCCTTTTTTTTCTACTCCCTATTTTCACAGTAGTCTGTAGTTAGACATGTAATTGTTATAGAATAAAAATCTAGGAGTTGGTGTCAAAGTCCAATTTAACCTAAGTGCATAGTGAAAAAATATTTTCCAATAGTATCTCCATAATTTTTGTTAATATTTGAATTAGTATTACTTCTTTGCTGTGGTCTTTCATCTCCATTTAAATATATGTATTAAAATAATACTGAAACTTGCAGCTAGATTACAGACTTATGTGCTTTAATTATCAGCAAAGGAAATCTTAAACTCTTGTTTGAAAATGCAAGAATTATGTAATGTAAAAAATTTATAGTTGTGTTCCAGTTAAAATCCATTGCATTTTTATATTCCTAGCTAAGAAACTGCACTAGATTCCAAGTAACTGTCTAGAAATTTAAAAAATATAATTAACAGTTTTGGAAATAGTTGTGAAAATTTTCAGTCTCTAATAACCACAGTAGGAAATTATTTTAAAAATCATTTATTCACAACTTTGTTCCAAGTTAGCTCTTTACAATCTGAATATAATTGTGCACACTCTAGCTTCTACTGTAAAGGTAGGAAAACATAGACCTTAACCAAAAGTAGCACGTATGCTGTTGAAATTTCACAAGTAAAAAAACTGTGATTTCTCATGATGTCTAGCCATCTCAAAAACAGCTGTCTCAGGCTGGACTGCCTGGGTGCCTCAGTAAAATCCAGCACTCTGAGCTGTGTGTGTCTGAGTTTCTTCTCAAGTACTTTTATGTTCATAGCTCCAGCAGAGCTTGCCTGCCAAAAGCCAAGCACCTGGATATCCCTCTCTGGAGGTGACTGGAGCATTTAAGACATTTACATCTTTCTCCTCTAAGTTATATTGGTCACATCTCAGTTTTGGTAGCCTTGGGGGTTTGTTTGGCCTGTTCTAGGACTTTAACTCTTTGCTCCCTTTTCCATCAGTGAGGATGTAATGAGGAAATAAGGCTGTGATGGTAACTAGGTCCACATGTGTGGAAATAGAAGAAACTCACTGCATTGCAGTAGAAACTGAGCTGAAGAGGCTTATGAAGTTATAGAATAATCTGATTTGGAGATTAAATAATCTGATCTTATTTTAAAAGCCTCAAAGTCTGTTCAAAGGCAAAAGTGCTGGTAAAACATTTCACATAATGCAGAGAAGCAAATGCAGTTGTGCTGTGAAGGCATCATGAGCTTCTATCCATTTCTCATCAGCCTAATCTACTATGATTCAAGTATAGACAGCCCTTTGCTCTGAGAGACATTCATAAAAAACAATGCTTAAAAATTAAGTAAGGGAAAAGTAGAAAAAGGAAAGGAAACATAATAGGAAATTTTTATCCATTGCCTTCATGAGTCTGGAACAGCATCATATCTCACAGCCACATTGGCCATGGGCTGCTCTGAATGCCTGCACATTGGCACATGTGGGGTTTCTGTCTGTTGGATACTTGTGGGTTTGTATATCTGATTCAGACAGGAGAGCAGCATGTCTCATTCTCAAGTTGGGATAGTGGTTCCAGGACTTGGCCAGCTTCTGCATGCCCAAAAGAAACCATCTAAACAATACTGTATGTATCCTTTCATTTGAATGCAGCACTTCACAAATGTAAGACACGAAATAAGTGACAAAAATAGTATTCATGTTGTTGAAATCTGTGTAGGAGCTTCATCTAGGTCAGAAGTGAACTGTGTAGCATATAAAACAAACAATATAAAAAGTAAAACAGTAAACCAATATGCAAAATATGCCTTTCTTGTAACAATAGGAAAATTATTGGCATAGCCATAAGATTATTGTGGTCAAAGGTGATTTTTGCTATTCCATCTGAGTTTGGTAAAAATTTGGTTCAAAATAAATCTACATTTTTCTCTACAAGAGAGAAAAAGCAAGAGAGAAACAGCACATAAATTCCTTGCTAATGGAATATGGCTTTATATTATTTTTAGACTAGTGCAATCAGCATTGAGGAATAGAGGGGCCTCCTGGGTCTAGTCCTCTGCTATTAATCTCTTTCACTTAATCCTATTCAGATCTGTATTAAATTCCACGTTCAAATGTGGTATGAATTGCTGTTCATAATGATGGGACCAGTAAAAGGTGGTAAACTGGGTGAATGGGTAGCCAGTTGTTCCAGCCATAATTCCAAATAAAATGTTGGGCAGAGGGGAGGAAAGATGCCAGCAAGAGAAAGACAACTAATGGATTTGCTACAGAAAAACAAAACCCAAATGCCTCAGAAACCAGCATAAACTGCATAGGATAATAGGATAATTCAGTCTGGGAGCAACCTCAGGAGGTTCTGTGCTCTGGTCTTCCGCTCAAAACAGGGCCAGCTCTGAGGTCAGACAAGGCTTCTCAGGGCTTTGCCCAGCTGGATGCTGAACACCTCCTGAGATGGAGACTGAATGAACTCTCAGTCAACCTGCAGCACTGTTAGTCTGTCCCCATGGCAGAAAAGTTGGAGATGAACAGCAAAGCAGGTATTTTGGCAATAGCTGAGAGGATAGCAACTTGCCTGGCTTTAAGGAATAGTTTCTGTTGTTTCATTGTTGCTTAGCTAAAATCATCTTGGGAATATGCCTCAGTAATCTCACATCTGTTTTCCCAGTTCTAGACTCTCAGTCCTTTGAACTCAAGGCTGAAGATGTGCATATGCAGCTTTTGTATTTGAGTTCTGTTTAAGCATATATTTTCTGAAACAGTAATAATTACTCTCCTTAGGAGGGAGTGCTAAGTTCTTTTAATTATATGGAATAATGTCTGCATTATTCTTGAGGTATATTATTCCTGTCACAGATTAGAGAATATTTTCACTTCTGTATTGTTTCTCTTTGAAAGAAATATGTAATACCATTAATTTGCTCTTTCTGGGGAAGTGGTTACCCAAATGAAATTTGAAGATGTTGAATATGGGAGATTTTACATCTAATTCTATATATTCTCTGATCTTTACTAAAATACATAGTTATTGCAGCAAAGCAAAATCCTGTAGAGATGAGCTAAGATTGGTTTATGGACCATCATGAAGCACAATGGGAGTCTTTCATGGAAAATTTTTGTTTAAACTTTTCTATTACCTTCTTTCGCATTGTGATCAGGAGGGGAAGAAATGGCCTGTCATAATTTCTTTCCACGACAAAGCTGGGGAATTCTTTAAAAATGAGAGAGTTACTGTAAAGATCGTCTAGTCCAGCTCTTCCAGTCTAGATTTATTCCTTACTGCATAGAACATAATGGTCTGAAAGTATAATTTTATGTGGTCTAGAGATGTAGATCTATACACTAATAAATCTCTCAGCTAAGAACATTTCCTAATTTTCTTTCACATCCCCATTCTGGTTTTTTCTGTTATTTATTTCATAGAATCAATCCTGATTGTATCCTGCTTTTACTACCTGATAGAGGATCGTTGCCTTTGTAGGTATTAGCATTGTTTGTACATCAGTAAGCTACATTACCTGTAGCTGGAACAATCACAATAGCACAGTTTTATTTTTTATCAACATAGAATAAGAGATTTAGTCCCTTGGTTATTCCCCTTTGATAAAGAAGAGATTAAGTGCAGCACATTTTAGCAGAGAAGTTTGTCAGGTATTGCACAGAGGAGACTCAGCATGAGTTACTGTTGCAATATGGTGGGGAGTGTCACATCCAGGAGAACTTTGATCTAGGGCCTGACTTCTCTCCTGGCTCTTCCCTGCTCTCCATTTTGCACACAGGAAAGGGAGATACCAGGACTTTGAAAGCATTTAACCAAGGATACTGGCATGAAATTTGGCATTCTAAAACAACATACTGAGTGATGGAAATGTTGTTTGAATTAATGGAGCACATATGCCTGTTTCAGAGTGCCATTTTATCAAAATGCTTTGACAAAGAGCTCCATTGTTTCTGAACAAGGGATTTTTTCCAAGTGGTGGTTTTGACTCCAAAGGAGTCTCTGCCCCATTCCTCTGCCCCACGTACACAGTGGTGGCCCCTTGACCCTGTTGCTGACACACAATATGGGAGATTGTATGGTTCCACCTGGGGGGAAAATGGCTCTTGGCAGCACTGCAGCTCCTGAGCTGAAGCTGTTTTATTAGGTGTTTCTGTTTCACTGGAGAGAAGTGCTTGTTGCTTAGCATCTGATCCCTGAGTCAGCCAATCCATCTCTGCTACTGTGCTGTGGAGGAAAAAGCAACCTGGTATTTTTCATAAAGCAATAACTGCTTTTTGTCAACTTCTCAAATATATCCCTTTGCTTTCAGATTAACCTAAGTAGATATTATTTCCAACACTACAGAATTCTGACTTTAGAATGATGTGTAAAACTTCTTGTAAGCTGGTTTGTACCCATAAGGTCACCATGGCCAGCTCAGAATTAAAAAGACCTAATGTTATCTTTCCCCACCTTCTGCAAAGGGCTGCTTCATCTTATGCTTAGAGGAAATTTAACTGAATTGCAGCAAGTAATGAGACTTTTATCCTGGAATGAACTGTTCTTTTTCTGCCTTAATTCATAAGGGCAGTGGAAGTGTTTGCTGTGAATTTTAACAGAATGTATAATTCCTGATGTAGAGAAACTCTTTCCTTTTCTTCCACCTGAAAACTTCCCCTTCTGTTGAAAACCAGAAGGAGTTTCCTGTTTCTTTCGCCAGAGCATATTATGTCCAAGTGCTAACAGAGAATAACTTGCAATAGTGTATCTTCCTTAAAGCAGAAATCTGTTTTCTAAGAGTGCCTACAACCTCTGCACTTTTTCTGTCACACAGAGAGAGCAGTATGAAAGAGGGGCACAATCAGAAGTGTTGCTCACTCCTGCAGAAGGCGGTGTATGTGCTCGTTGCCATAGGCAAGCACCAAGGTGTTCTAAGGGGGCATGGGACTTTTATTCTAGGCTGATGCTTTTTCCTCTACAAAGATCATGGGCAAAGATCATGGTGCAAGATGTTAATGCCCTGGGGGTGACTTCTGTTGTACTGCAGTTTGTTTTCTTCTGAGAAGGTTCAAGACTGGCTCCATGTTGTGCCACAGAACCACCTCTCTAATCCAATAATAGATCAAGAATAAATTTCTTAAATCTGCTTGGATAGTCCTGTTGTTTTAATGTTTAGATAAGCATACAAGGAAAATCTGCCTTCCCTATGAATAACACAGAAATTTTCTAAGCAAACCAAGATTGTTCCTGGAGGAAATTGCAAAGTTTGATATCTGCTGGAGGGGCATAGCAGCCAGGGCACAAGTATCCATGAGACTTCTCAAATACCTTTGGGGTGACTTGTCCTAGACAACTGTGAAGGGACATAAGGCAATAGACAAAAATTGAAATAAAGGAAATTCCATATAAACATAATAGGAAGATACTTTTACTGTGAAGGTGGTTTACCCAGAACAGGTTACCCATGGAGTTTATGGAGTCTCCATCTTGGAGATACTAAAAACCCAGCTGCACATACCCCTAAACAGCCTTCACTGCTTAAGTCTGTTTTGAGCAACAAGGCTGGAAAAAATGATCGCCAGGGCTGACTTCCTGCCTCCATTGTTTTGTGGTTTTTCTGACTGGTCCATTCTCCTCAGTAAGAGGTTAAACTGGGAACTGATGGGGAGTAGAAAACAAAATATAGGGTTAAATACTGTTCTGCAACAGGTTATAGTTTAATTTCTCTTTTCCTTCTTAAATGTGTGCACTTGAAACACACAGTGATGGAGCAACTGATGCATCTTGGACTTTTGCCATTAAAGGATACATACAGTTTTTGAGTCCTCCCTTTCTCTCCTAGATTTCTTACTGTCAATAAAAAGTAGTGTGGGAGGTACCAAAATTACACATTTCAAAGTAGATGTATAGCAGAAGAATGATGTCAGAATAAATTATTCTAATGAACAGCACTTGTCTGGTTTAACTTTTTATTCTCGTTTGCTTCAGGCAGCTATGACACTGCTGCAGTCCTTGTTATGTCAGTCAAAAAAGGCTGGGGGAATACGAGAACTCTCATTTAAATTTTAATGTTGTCCAGTTTTACTGCTTTGGTATTTCAGTTAAAGAGCCCTGTGGCTTAATGACTAACTAGGAAAATCTTTCCCTGGTGGTGGAAAGCAGCACCACTATATATTATTTTTCCAAATAGCCTGAAGATTTAAAAAATTATTTTATTTTTGCATTCATTATGTAACAACTTCACACAAAATATTTGCACTAGCTTTCTGCAACTGCGAGGATACATCCAGCTACTGTAACATTTACCACAGAGCCCTCACCCCACAAATGATAAGAAAACATTTAGAAATGGGAGAATGAATAAGAATCCCTGAGCAGAAAAGCTGTGCTTTCTATCACATTTCAGAGGATCGTAGTTCTGCCCTTAGCTAGCCTATTCTTCTTGGATAAGCAGACATCGGAGCAGTTGGATGAAAAGAATAGACATCTTTGATATTATCAACCCTTGTAGACTGTGTGATAAGGAGACCATCCTGCACAACTCATATAGCCATTGCTCACCTCAGAGGCAGATAAAAAGCTGGCAGCTTCAAGATCTCAGCCTGCTTTTTTTGCAGTAAAAAACTTAAGGCACATACATACTGTTTCTTTCTCCTTGTGGTAGTTAACAAAATGCACTAATGAAAATCTGCTGCTGGTTGACAGGTTTCAGACTTTCTGATCTGACAGCAGTCTTCCCTATTCTGTCTTTGTAACACAGTCCTTGAAAACTTTATTTTCCACAAACATCCACAAAAATAATTAGTACTGTCTGCTATAAGCTTTTAATGGAGACTAAACAAGATGGTAAACAAAAAAAGATTTTGGCAAAATCCTGTGTTGCAAGTACCCTTAAGCATGAGATGTTAATACTAGTGTAGTGTGTGATGTATATAAATAGGTTTGCATTTTACCTCTTTTCAGTCTTCTTTTAGCTCTGAAATGTTCTATCTCAACACACCAAATGCAGGGGAATGTGTATGTGGTATATTCAAAATGGTGAAAATAGAACATTGCCAGTGTTCTCTAGGCTCTGAGAGCTATCTCTCAAAGTGAGAGATCAATGGTATAATTGGAAGAACCAGCTTTCATTTTTTTCCCAGATACTGGCTTTTCCATCTGTAGCAGAAAGTTCCAGTAATCAGATGTGTTACAAGCTACCCTGCTGAAACTAGAGAAAGTGATGTTACAGAGGGAAACTGCCTGCCTGTAAACAGTTCCTGAGTGTCTAAACTTGCAGCTTGAGAGAAATTGGATTTGACCCGAGCTCTAAATAAAGCTATAAAGATATGTGCCATTTTCTCTTCCAATCAGACTGAGCTCGAATTTCAGTAGAAGAATTGAATATTATTTTTTCCATAACCTGGTTCTTTCTTCTAGCTTTTTTAAAAAAGAATGAGTGAAAATCTCTGAAGAATAGTGGAGAAACAAAAAAGCCCTTGAATGAGAATTTTAGGACCTGTCCAGTTTAGTACTAGTTGCTATGGCCAATCTATTCCTTCAGAGAATCTTCAACTGTGGTCTGTTTTTGGTAGACCTACAAATTCTGTAACCATGAAGAAGTCAATATAACTATTAGAATATATTTATTTTTTGGACATGGATGTAACATTCTGTTGGTCACACCTATCTAATTTATATTCGATCTTAGAGAAGCTCTAAGGAACAGCTTGACCTCAAATCTTTAGACATTTTCTTCAGACTCTTGAAGTTTGTTGAAATAACAATTCTTCTCAAATGTATCATTTCGATAACCAGTCTATTTATTTTCTATTCTTTTTTGAGCTATCAACTGGAATAGAAGTTTTCTAACTTTATCATAACTATTTCATCAAACATTGTCCTCTTCTGATAACAGTTTCATCAAACATTGTCCTCTTCTGATAACAGTTTCACTCCAATTTAATATTAGTATTGAAAGATCAGTTTATTAAATTTCCTATTTGGCATGAAACAAATAAATTAATTGAAACTTAATTTCACACTTTCATTTAAATACATTTTTCCAAATAGAGAGCTATGAGATTACTACTAAATTAATAATAAGTACATTTTCAGGCTTCTGAACATTAATGACTAACTTTCAATCATTTCCCTTCAGAGCAAAATAGAGCAGTCACAGGACTAAGCAATAAGAATGAGACAAAAACATGATAGTCTCATTTCTTGAAAATACTGTGTTATACATACAGAGATACTGATGTAGGATTGTGTGCATGCAGATAGTATTGCTTACACCACCTACGTAGGATTCTTTTCTTGCTAAAGAGCAAGTGCAGTTATAGGCCAGTAAATCTGTTTGGTGTGTATGAGCCTCCACCTGCAAGTTTTCTACACTGTTGCTGCATTGCTGTGCTGTGGTCCTTAAAGGCTTGCTCTGGGGCAGGTTGCTCCTTACAGGTGTGCAGTCTGCTAGCCTTTTGGAACTCTGTCAATCATTTTGAAGACTGTTAAAGTAAATACAACCCACACAGGAAGTCTGGTAATGAACAGTTGTAGGAAGAGAGGAACTGTTATGGCTCTTACCTGCACAATGAAATCTCCATTGGCTCATGGAATTTGCAGCTAAGATCTTAGAAAAATGGGGCTAGAAGCATGCTAGAACCTTTGTAAGAAAAACTACACAGACAGAAAAAAAAAAAAAAAAAAAAACCAACACACTACCCAAAAAGCCCCACAAAAACCAAGACATCAAACCAGAAAAAAAAACCTTTAATAAATGGTGTTTTATTCTTCTTAAAATATATATCCTTTGAGGCTGCTAATAGGAAAGGCAGGCATATATAAGTTAAATGTTTCTTTGATATTCTCCTTAGAGATGCATTTGTCAAAGGGCTTAGTCTAGGTGTATTATTAAATAGAACAAGCTAAAAGATCACATATTACAAGAGAAAATCATTGTGTCTAAAAACTCACTGAGTCTCAGTGTATTCAAAGGGATTTTGATATATGTTAAACATCAAGTGACACCTTGCTTTTGGGTAGTGGAAAGTTTTTGTAGTTGTATGTTGGATGACTGAAAGTATATAATTCAGAATATGATTAAACAGTTTCAGATTTTCTTCAGGAGTGCCAGTTGCCACTTGTGTTAGAGTACTCATCTATCAAATCTTTTTGGTGTCCATCTTATTTCCATTTTACTCACTATTTTGAGTTACTAACAATTTTCTTTAATGTGAAATGCTGCTCTCTATTTCATTTCATGCTTGCTGTCAAAATTAGTAGAGGAGATGGATTCTTGGAAACTGGAACAGCATGTTTATGAAAGCAGTTACTCAAAGCTGAAGGTGTATCAGAATCAAAATGCAGTGAACATACACTGAATCTGGCTTTGTGGGCAAGTGATTAAACAGTATCTTACAACAAGTTTGCATTGGTACAACTAAACTTCATACTTTGCTGTAAATCCATGGTTTTGGGTTCATATAATTTAGAAGTAGTAGTTTCATTATTTCTGTATTTGCCACATCACAGAATTAAGCTGTAAAAGGGGAAACATTATGGTGGCCAACATGAGGATAGGTTGCTTGAAGAAGCTATGGAATCTACCTCTTTGGAGATAGTTTGTCTGTGCTAGAGATGACCCAGAAGAACAAGATCCAGTGCTGGCTTCAAAGCCAACCTTGCTCTGATCAGGAGGAAGGACATGGCCTCCTGACACCACTGAGAAAATGGCACTAAGCCTTATCTTAAAACTGGTAATAAGAGGCTGTAGATTGCATTCAGTGAGTTCCTAAAAAAGCAACAAAAGAAGCCTTTTTAGATTTTATCCTCACTTTTTTGTTTTTGTTGTTGTGTTGTGTTCTAGTTACATATTTTATATTACATATACCTTTTCTGAGTTAAGCAAAAAGATGGTGCTTTTTTTTTGCAAAGGGTCAGCTAGCTTGAAGCCTGAAGTCTACGTAAAATAATCTAAAGTGTTAAAGTCACTGCAGTTGAAATAGTTCCCAGGAACTTCACTCAGTTGTAGAATTTGCCCTTAATTATGATTTAATTCAATGAGCTAATTTAGAATAATAACTGAATTTAATAAAACCTTTCTATTTTGCAATATAACATAATGTATGGAAAAATGGTTAGACATGAAAATTACATGCTTTCTTCCTGTTAAAAACGGATACCCCTTCATTACCCTTTCTTCCCAAAAACTGACTCAGAAGTTAAGAGGTGTGAACTGAGATTTGCAGGTTCAATTTGCAGACAAAACATCTAAAGAGAAGGCTTTTCATATTGTTCTCACCTGCTCTCAGAATCACTTGGGAGAAAATGGAGCAGATGTTTTACTTTTCTGTTTTGACACTGTGAAAATAATAGTGATAATAGTGCTGAAAAGTCAAACAGCAGAATGAAATTGTCTGAGTTGTGAACTGAGAAGCTCTAAAGTTTTGGATTTGTATGTGTGTGTATTTTTTTCATCCACTTTGAATTAAGTAAGATTTTCAGAGGGAGTTATTTACACCCTTCTGCTCAGCCACTCTGTTTTTCTTGGGTCATTAAGATCTCTTTTAGTCCTTTGCAGGTTGAAATATTTCATGTGATATAACTGGGATGGTGCTGCTGTCTTGGTTTGTTGAGAGCTGGTGCTGATTTAATTGGTACCAGTAGCAAATAAAAAGGACAAGAGCCAGGGAATGAAAACAAGTGGGATCCTTTTTTACTTCCCAGGGAAAGCTTACTTTGACCCTCTGAGGTAGCAATATAGTGGAGTAGTTTTTGTCAGATATGGTCTCTGAGGGATCAGCACATCTAGCAAGTCAGTTAAAATTTCTAATTACGCTTAATTATTGTCTTGCTGGTAATTTTTCCCTATGGGCATGTTAGATTTTGCTGCATGAAAATCTCTCAGCTGTGAGGCAAGATATCCCTTTGAAGCTGAGTCTGCTGCACATGAGCTCATGGATGTGGGAAGCAAAGGGGAGAAAATTAGAGTAGAGACAAAGGGCCACGTGCAAAACCAAAGCTGCTCTTTGAATTGAACCTAGTCTTGTAAACTAGGCTGAAGGTTTATCTTACCTACCACAAATGGGATTTGGGATTGCAGAACTGTCAGTGCTTTTGCTTTGCTTTATTTTTATGAAGTAGTACAAAAGTATTGATTTCTGTATTGATTTCTGGCAAGCTGAAATAGGAAGTTTTAATACTTAGACACTCTAATGTAGCCTTTTCTTAGTTTTAACAGTGATATATCTGTCTGCCTTCCTAGAAGACTAAAATTCAAAACAAGTGAAACATCTTTAAATTTTGGCTGACTAATTACAGAATCTTTTTTTTTAGTTCACTGGGGATTGTGCTTATCCAAGTCAAAGTTTTTAAGCATAAATGGTTATAAAATGTGTTAAAATTTATTGATAATGTTAATAAGCTAAGATTTTAAATAAAGGAGTAATTTCTATCCTATCTCATTGTCAAGGGAGTGGATTAATTTGTGGGAGTTGATCAGCTGGAGAGAAATACTTCCACTTAAAACCTGGTGAAAAAATAAAGTTCTAGTTCAGACTTTTTATTTGGGACACTTTTTCCCAGTTGTGATTTAACCGAATTCACTGGTGTCTTTCAGAATACTAGGCCTGATTCTCAGAAAATTGTCTGATGGTCTAATGACCCTTGTCTGAATACTTCCACAGCTGCATTACGCAGTGTGTTATTTTGCATATTTACATATAGATGTCAAGAATACTTTATTTAGTGTATAAATTAGAAATATATGGGCTGTGTAGCTTATTATAATAGTAAACAACAAGAACATTCCATCTGTATTAATAGAACAAGAGGAGAGTTACCATTTTGAACAGAAACTACAGTTGGTTTGGCACCCTGACCGGTGATTTGTTTTGAGATGTTTCACAGTGTGCTTTTGCTTTACAACCTTATGGACAGGTGAACTAAAATTGCCTTTTTCTTAGGCCTAGAAGTCTCTTGACTGGTGTTACCTGATATGACTTCACGTAACATTTCTTTTATTAGAAGTATGTGGTTGAATATAAAAATTGTATATTCACTTCTTCCATTTTGATTTTCTTGTAGACATTTCAGCAGTCTTCTCTACAGCAGAAAAGTAAAAAGAAGAACAAAGGTAAAGAATAAATTTGTTTTCATGTATGGGTAGGAAGGGAACTGCCAAGATTAATTTTATGGTATTGCAGTATATGAGGAGCTCTAGCTTGTTAGCTCCAGTAAAATGTTCAGTTCAGTTGAGCATGTTGAGAATGTATTAGTCCATTACTGATGTCTCATAGTTTCCTAATGCTCCTCTACCTTCATGTATCTGCTTTTATCTTCTTTTTTTGAATACTTAGACTCTAGCCTCTTTGGGGCCAGGGTTGGTTTTTCCAGCTGTGTTCAGGTAATGCCTCACTGCAGCACTTGCTCATTACCTACGCTTTCAGGTAATTTATATCATAGTAAATTTTCCTCCTTTGATTTTGAAGTACAAAGGCCTTAGGAACTGTTTCAAAAAGAGCTGCAAAGAGAGGTTTGTGAACACCTGTGAAGTACTTAAATAGTTGTATTTGGTAACCAAGTGGAAAGTACATGAATTTATATGTTGTGCGCTTTATTCTAATGTGAAATATTAATCCGTTGAAAATTACAAATAATCATTTTTCTTATTTTTAAATATCTTGCTTTTATTCTGTCTTCCCTTTCTGTGTTGTTTTGGTTTTTTTTTCCTTGTCTTATCCATAGAATATGAGCTCTGAGATGCTGAACGTGGTTTGGTTTAATTTGCTTTGGCTTTTAACTTACGGTGGTGTGCATAAGCTTTGTTTTGTGGTCAAAATAGAATGCTTGTAATAATTTTTCATGTCAGTTTGAGGTTGAAATGTTCTTAAACAGATAAATAGTGCTTTCTGACTAGGTATCTTGTTGCATTTAGTGGACAAATCAAATGCTTTCACATCACCTCATTGTCATTTTCAGCTCCTATTCCTGGTAAAAGCAAAAGACGGATCTCATGTAAAGATCTTGGTCGAGGGGACTGTGAAGGCTGGCTTTGGAAAAAGAAAGATGCCAAGAGTTATTTCTCCCAAAAATGGAAAAAGTACTGGTTTGTCCTGAAGGACACATCTCTGTACTGGTATATCAATGAAGAGGTAAAGATCTGTACTCATGGTCTCAATGAATATTTTGTGTAGTGCTGTAGTCATGATCTAGTGGGAAAACAATGCTTTCAGTGCTTATATATGTTAATAACTTAATTCACCCAAATAATATTAACTGCCTGACAAGGTTGCCATGAGGGTTTTGAGATATTTGTTCCTTCCAATGCTCCTTTTACTATGTGGAGAAATAACACAGTTTTCTGTGTCCTCATGACAGCGATTTAGAATAAATTTATCCTCGAACCCTTGAAAGCAAAAAGGTAATTACTTAATCTTGTCATTCAAGCTTAGTCATGGAAGTGTAAACTTTAATGTTGTGCTGCCTGGTGTTCCTTGTTTATCTCTGCTAGGCAATTAAGAAATATAGCTCTGTTTTCTCAGTTCTGTTCTCCTGTTGTTTCTTCTTTGTAGCTTTTGATATGATTTCAGTGCTCATATATGCTCAACTTAAAACCACAGGAGCATCCCAGCTGAATTGTGTGCAGCTTTGATTATGCAACATTTTCTGCATTGGTACACATTTATTATATCAGCTTTAGCTGCAAAGCTTTTTGCCAGTGTTAGGATACCTTGATTTTTAATCCTATTAATCCTCATTAGTAAGTATGCTGAGATAAAACCATTGTTAACATCTGCATGCACTCTGCCCTGCACTTGTTCTTTTAATCACAGCAAGCATTTGTACCTTTTCAAAGTAATCCCCAACTGCTTCCTGAGTAAACAGAAAGCAAGTTGTTCCATGGCCAGAGTTCTCGAAGCCTGTTTTCTTGGACTCCATTTGTGCCTTGATTCCAGCTTCAGATCAGCACCCTAAGTCCCTCTTCTCCATTCTCCCTCCCTTGGCTACCCTAAGGTTTTCCTCAGGGCAGTAATTGATGCCTACAGGTGCAGCTAGTGGTCAGAAGCCAGGTCCAAGCAGCAGCTGGAACCTCTGAATTGTGCCATCCTTCCCCGTGGGGAGGGCAGTGCTCTCAGCACCTCCGTCTCCCACCCTATCCCAAGTTTCCCCAAGATTTTCTGAGTTCCGGATATTTTTGAGATTTTTCAGCTCCCTCAGCACAGTGTCTGTCATCAAAGGCTGGTAGGGGTTGCCTAGGTGGACAGGCAAGCCAGCACTGGACTTGCCAAAACTCTGTTTCTCTAGGCAACCATTCAAAAAAGAAATAGCTAGATTATTCTGAACAGTGTCTTTTTGATTTTAAAATACCTGCTAATGCAGAACCAGTTACAGCCCTGTACCTTCCACATGACTCCAGTTTTATATGCTGATTTGTGCCTTTTACTTATTTTTAAGAAGGCATATGGACTGCATATGTGGTGTAAATAACCATTTAAACTCTTAGGAAAATATGTATCTTCATGGAATTCCTTCACATACATTTGTGTGTTTTCCAGTTAAATTTCTATGATCCTGTATTAATTTTGTATGCAAAGTTATGAGCAGTTAAGTAACGGAGTCTGTGTTATTGATGTAATAGTAGCTTAATATAAATAATGCTTTCAAACTGTGAAAAGTCAAGGGAGATTGCATAGCTGATAAAAAAAACCTGTAAATCTTCAGAGGAGAGGGCAGGGAGGTCAGATATATTCTGAGTGTTGTAGAGAGATGAAAGTAGCTGAGGAGATATCATGCCTCTTAGCTGTGATACATAAAAGTGATAAACAACACCCATTGAAATTGCTTTTTTTCTCTGTTTCTTCCACTAGGCTGCATTTCTCATTACTAATTAGTCCATTTTCCCCAAAAATTAACTAATTACAATAACTAATTGACTGAATACATTTGGTCATGTTGTATTTTTTCAAATGTTGGTTCAGCTGTGAAATTGTTTCAGAAAACTGGGTATTTAAAATTGTATTTTTCATCAAGGGATCTGTCTTGCTACTTTTGCAAAAGTCTCAGTGACTTCTGTGGGAGGTTTGCCAGAGCAGAGCAGACCAGACATTAGTGTTCCTTTTGTAAGAAGCAGGCAAGTGAAAATATTTGTAAGTTTTCAGCATGGTGGGTTTTTTTTCCCTGACACTTTAGCTACAGTAATATCTGGAACTATCTTTGCAGGACGAAAAAGCAGAAGGATTCATCAGTCTACCCGAATTTAAAATTGACAGAGCCAGTGAATGCCGCAAGAAATAGTAAGCATGCTTAAAAATAATGCAATGGTACAATAAATAAAGTGCAAACAAAGGACAAGGTTTTCCCTAAAACAGGGAGATAAGGGACTTTGTTACAATTGTCATGAGGTTGTGTGACTGAATAAGCTCATACGAAAAAAGCAAATTAATTTTTTGTGTTATGTGTGCCATCTTGCCCAAAGAAGGCTGTTTTTTCACTTCACCATGAGCCACAGTGCTTGACTAGATTAATGTGAATTATGAGCAAGAAGACTGCTTGGCTGCTTATGTCCCTTTATTTTCCTAGTTTTCCTTTTTTTTTTTTTTTTCCTTTCTTTTTGGGATTGCTATTTTTTTATTTGTTTGTTGGGGGTTGGAGAGTGTTTGTGTGCTTTATACTCAAAAAAGAGCTTTAAGAATTATAGAGAGACCATCCAAATAAGAAAGTCCCCACGTTTATGACCACACATCAATATTTAATGTAACTCCAAATTAGTAAGCATCATCTCAAAGTTTGCTGAGAGATTATTTCAGTCCTGAGGCAGAGTAAAAACAAGAGAGTGGCAGTAATTTGTTGTAATTTTGTTATATGACCTAAAGGTCTCAAAGAACATTTCTCCTTACCTGTTTATACTGCTATCCAGATTTGTGCCATTGCACAAATCCATTTATTATTTAGATAAATTCAAACTTATGTAGCAATGTGACAGGTGCATGCTCCCACAGAGATATTTTTTAAGTCATTCTTGTTTAAATTTTTTTTTCCTCACCTTCTAATGATTTGTACAGTTTTTTAAACAGGACTGGAATTGCTGAAATTTGTGTAAAACATTTTCAAATAAAAAATGGTATGATTTGTAGTACCTACAGTTCTACATAAAGCACCAACCTTGTATCAGTTAATCTGTATTTCTCTTTAGGATTAACTCTACACTTCAAGGTGGTCTCCAAGGGGAGAAAATGAAAATTGTATTAAAAAAGATACATTGGCTTGAGCCTGTGGTCCTGTGTCCTTGGGCCACATGCCTAAAGTGCTTCATTGTTTCTTTTTTATTGGGGCAGCAGCATAAAGTCAACTCATTTTTCAGAATTGCACCCTGCTTAAATTGTTTTGTTTTGGTTTTACTTGATTTAGTGTCTACTGAATAGCAGCACATAAAATGTGGTTATTAAGATTCTTTGCTTGCATGGTAGATAAAGGGAAAAAGCCCTCTAAGAATCCAGATGACAGATGCTGTAACAGTTTTAAGAAGTCCAGTTTTAGGTCTCAGTAACTTGATGATGTCTTTCTAAACTGAGCAGATGTCTCTACATCTGCTTTGACTTGCATAACACTGTTATGCTGTCATGTGTTAGAGGAATCTGTTTAGTCTCAATGTTATGTTGCCTTCTTTAGCAGTAACTTTCCTGTTATCAGTTTTATTTGCCTGATTTCTAAAACATAGATGTGTGTGCATCTGTGTGCACACAGACATGTATATTGAAAATTGCAAGCATGATAAGCATGAAGAATGACATTGCCATTTCTTAAAGACACAATTAATTAGTGAGAATTACTATGTTATATTATATATATTTGTGTGCATATGTGTATATATGTATATAATCCATTATGTCTCTGAAAATGGTGATGATGCTTGTATCATGTCTGCAGTTTTCCTTATTTTCTTTGAGTCTGTTACATTTTTTGTTCTTAAGAGACACCTTGAGATTATTCTCAAAATTATTCTTCTCTACTGTAAATTATTCATTATTTTAAATGCATTTGCTGGGTCTTCAGGTACATCACCATAAATCTTTATCCAACATAGTTAAAAGGTTCTTTCTAGTAATTTATTTCATATTATGTATGAAATGCAGTAATTCCCTCAGCCCAGTCATGTTGATTACTTTGGTATAAAGGAAAAATGAGATGTAATTGCCCATTGCTTAGGACCTCATGAACACACTGTTGATTTATAACAGCTTTTCAGAAGTCAATCAGCACATCACATTTTCCTGTTTGAAATGCAGTCATTAGAACTAAAGGTAATGTCAAAGTCATAGGGACATGAGAAATAACAAGGATTGAGAATTTTGCTATTGTATTGAATTAATTGTTTAGTTAGTTTTCTGTTCAGAAAAAAATTGATAGCTGTATGTATATCAGCAAAATTACCTGATACATAAAATTTTACCCTTAACTGATGAATTTTATCCACTTACAGTACACTGCAGGTGATGGTTGAACAATTATTTATGCATATATGAATCAAGGGTTATTTAAAAGGGTAGATGAAGAGCACTTTACTTGGTGAAACCTGGCACAATCCTAAAAGTTGTATGTACATATACTGTTTTGGGGGCATGCAGCAACTCAGAAATGTGAATTCATCTCACTCCTTGGTGACCATGTGATTTTACATTTCAGAAAAAAAAAAAAAAGAGTTGTGCCATTACATTTCTTAATTATGTTTTTCCTCTACAGTGCATTCAAAGCCTGCCATCCTAAGATCAAAAGTTTTTATTTTGCTGCTGAACATCTAGATGATATGAACAGGTAAGGAAATCTAGCAAAGTTCAAGGACCCATTCCTTAAATGTGACGCTTCTTGAAAGTACTAATAACACAGGTATAATAAATTACTTGTAGGTCTAAAATTATCTAAAATTTAATTGCTGAGAAAATAGGTGCAAAGTAACATTGTTTCTGACTGGCTTCATATGTTAATTATTCAATTCATGCAAAAATTACCTCTTTTTTGGTACAAAGGTTTGAAATAATTCGAAACATGATTCCATGTTTCTAAAAAGAAATAAATACAGTGTGTGAAACAAAATCCAGACACAATTTCAGAATTCCAGATTTCTGGAATTGACTGTGTGGCACCTGCAAAGGTGAGGTTTCTCCAGTTCTGCTTCCTTACATATTCCCAAATACATATGATGCTCGCTCTGGGAGTCCTTCTGTTTCTTGCCCTGGAGGGAATAAGAAGTTGGAGAAAGATTTAAAGTCACTATTTTTTTAATGCCAGTCTTGAAAAGGAGTGGGGTTTACAAGTAATGAATTTTGCAGATTCTCTCTACTTCCATGAATTTTGAAATGAAATTCTGGTTGTATTGGATTTGATAAGTAAAATTTCAGCACTTCAAAAAAGAACAACAACCTAAGTCTTACTTCTTTGAGTATTGAATTTTACTGTATCTATTCTTGGCCACTTGTGCAATTTTTAGAAAAATGATTGAGGCTTCAGCACAAAATAAACACAATTCCTCTTAATTCATTTGAATGGTAAATTAGAACATGAATCCCATGTTTATTCAAATATTAGGGGGTTTATTTCATTTATTTTCACAATATAAACTGAAATTAATTCAGTTCAAAATAATATGCCATTTTCATCAAATGACAGAGAACACAAACAAAAATCTATTATTGCAACCTGAGAATTGTTCTATCTTTGATAATGTCTGTTGAAATCCTTGCTGACCAAAATTGGTTTTTTAAACAGAGGGAAAAGGAGCTAAAACTGAATCAGTAAAACTTAGTGAGTCCTACAATCCTGATTTAATCTCTCCTGTGTGTATTAGATTCAACTGCCTGGCAGAGCACCTTCGAGGTACTGCCAGTTCCTTACTAATAATATTTGGCTAGAAAAGCATGCAAACACTGTACTGTGCTTGCCTCCATTTAGACATAGCTCTCTATTAACATTTTTTCAGAAGTGTACATGACTGAGGCTCACTTCAAAAGTCTCTTCTCAGTTAGAAAACTTAAAACGTTTGTATTTGTTTGTGAAATTTACGGCTTGCCTTTCCTTGATAATTCTGTCAAGCCAGTCACTAAAAATGCAGTTTTCTGCACAGCAAAGAGAATAATGGCATGGTCTATATACAGCATATCCTGAACAACAACAGTAGCTAAATGATTTCTGTCAGCAGGTCCTTACTCAGTGTAACAAGGCACCTTCTTTTTAAGGATAGAAATTTCTACATTTGTTCAGTAATGAGAAAGCACCAGCAAATATGCAGCAATATTTTTAAAATATACTGCACAGTGTAAAACCCAGGAATTAAAATATTTTTATCTTCCCACCACAGATAGTCTTTTTATCATATTCTGAAATTAGTGTTTATTAATTCCTTTAGAATGAGCTTGACAGAATTTTGATCTGAGTTATACACATGTAAATTCAAACTCTGTCAAGGTCTATGGAATTACTTGAAACTCTTACATTTGAATTGCCATCAGTCTCACCCAAGAATTTTATTTTTTCTCTTTGTTTAATATTTTAGAAAAATTAGTTCACTTTCACAAATATCAGTTAACTCAATAGATTGGAAAAAAGTGACTGAAAAAAATGTCTTTCAAATGCAGGGATAGTAAAATACTTCCTGTCTTTAGGTGTTTCAATGCCTAGATGAAGTAAAACATAATGAAATTATGAATTAAATTAATACTCTTTTGATCATTTTATATTCTTTTTTCATTAAGTTTCTGACAGATTGTAGTTATGTATCAGGCAGTCGTTTCAGTTTTGTTTATACTTGAAGCAGAAGAAACAACAGTAGAAAACTGCTAATATATAGAATGACTGAAAGTTCAAAATGGTTCAATTGCTTTATCCCTTGTATAAAATGATTTAGTAGTTTATATTAAAAAAAATTGCCAGCTATGGAGTTTTTGTTTGTGTGTATCTACTTGCATAAAATGGGTATTTTAATCTCAGGTAACTCTGTCACTGTTTAAATTTTCTTACTACTTTTACGACTGTGCCACACCATTGTGCTGGTAAGGAGTCTGGAGAGCTATAATCACTGAACTTTATTGCTGTGGTGTCTGTTTTAGTCCATATGGTCACATCAGCAAAATGTTCTTTTTACCTATAAGCATGCTTTTTCCATGTGAGAAGAAGGACAAACTTATCCTTTATAGGTGCAAAGTACTATTTTCTAGTGTTAATTGTATGATCATGGAAATGTGTTGCTTGGAAATTCATTGTTATTCTCTTCACTCTGGTTAAACTGCATTCAGGTACTCACAGACACTCTAAGGTATCCTGATTCCCATACAGCAAGTTCCTCCTATAGAGTTGAGTTTTATGACAAATGAAAATTTGACACCTTGCTTTGACTAAAAGTATTGTATCTACTTGAATGTGAGATAAGATAGAGAAATCTTTCCTACTAATCTGTGAGCGTACTGTGAGTCCTTCCCTACAGAAATTGCAGGTCTGCAGAAAGTCAGGGGGTTTTAATCCTGTTCTATGTGTCATAAAACTGTTTTAATTAAAAACTGACAAAAAATGAATGTGCTGTTCTTAAAAAGAAAAAAAAAGGAAGCTTGAATGATTACTGCAGTTACCAGTGAGACTGTATTTATTGTCATTCCTAGAAAACAGATCTTATAATTCTCACAAGAAAATTGAAGCTGCATTTGCTGTAAAGAAGCAATGTTTTCTTGGCCTCTTGCCCTCCAAAGGTTACAGTGCCTGTCAGGACACACACACTGAAGGGAAAAAAGATGTAAATCTTCCCACGTCCTAGGGCTTTGTATCTATTAATATGCATATTAAGAAACATTTGTGTAGCTGTGTGATTGAAACTTTTGTCCCCAGTGCATTGTAACCAGGTATGTATTACTCCTCTTCCATTCTGCATGAGATCTTTACATTTCCCTTTTGATACAAGTCCAATGTGTTGGATTTCTCATACAATTCTAACTTCAATGAACCAGAACTCGGGCCATGCTTTATTAATATAATATTAATTCTCTAGCCATATCTGAAGAAGCTTTAGCAGCCACATATCAGAAAATATGCAGAAATCAATATCATTCCTTTAGTTTCCAGACTGGCAAACTGCTCAAAAGCTGTGGTTGTTCACAGTTTACAACCACATCAGTACCTTCTGGTTCACCCCACAGGCACTGCAGCCATAGTCCAAACCTCAACACAGATCATGACCTGCAGAAATTCATTAAAGGTGAAGTCAGTCTGTTCTCTCTCTCAAGAGTGGGAGAGTGGTACACATTGCCTGGGCTCTCATTAGATTGTACTTTACTGGAAACAGTTATCTGCATCTGTAAGCAGCATGAATTAACTGTCAGTTAAGTGTTCATTAATTTAATTGATTACCTCACTGATAAACACACTTACCAGGAAATGCTATCTCATGTTTAGGACAGAATGAAGGACAGGAGAACCTTTACTGCTGTGTGGTCTAATGCCATGTGGTCATCAGCACTACCCAATGGGGTTCATAGGTGGCTGTTCCCTGCTGGCAGTGCAGGTGAGGGTGGTAAACCAGGAGTTGAACTGGGAACATGAAATCCTGAATTGGTGAGAGGCAGGCAAAGCACCATCCCCACTCTCTGCCATGCCATTTGACAGAGCAGATGCTTGTCATCTTGTGCTGCTTTACCTTTTGGACACAGACAGGTCTGTGGCCTTTGCAGGTCCCTCTGCAGCACAGAGCTGGAGTGCTTTGGGTGAAGTCCCTGCCTCTGTGCCTCTGATTTGAGCTGGCTCAGCTGGCAGCTGAGCTTTATTCCCCAAAGGAGGTCTTCACATATCAAGAATGTGAGCCTAAAAGATAGCTTTGTAGTGGGTCATCTTTTGGCTTTGAAGATGTAAAATCATTGTCTGAGATTAGGTTTGTTGGATTTCTGTTCCTTTGTGCTGCTTGTTTTTACGACTGCATGGCACTTCCTAACAATTACAACTCAAATTTTAAGTGTCTTCTTCAGCTTCCCTATTCTTCTGGCAGAAATTTTGATTGTATGGTAACATGAAGTATTTTGCAGTTATTTTAGGACTAAATCTCTAGCTTTCTGCCAATGTACAATGATTTAAAACATGGTTTACAGATCAAAAATGTGGTCACTGTTCATGGAAGGACAGTGACAGTAGAAAGTGTCCCTGCCTGCGTCAGGGGGATTTTTAACTAGAAGATTGTTAAGATCCTGCCAGCCTAATGCATTCTGTAGTTCTCTGACTCCATGATGACAGGAGTTAATTTCTAGGAAAGCAGTTGTATTTTATTATTTGATGCTTGCCCTGCACTGCAGTCAGTGTCTTGTAGACAGGCGTGGAGGAGTCATTACAAAGGTGTGTCCTCTGCTGAGACAAACATCCTGTTTCTGTGCATGCAGTATGCAAGCAAAACCCATCAGGCACAGGTTCTGAAATGGGGGTTTCCCATTCCTGAGGAAAACACAAACCTGACTGGAGTTGTCTTTCTGTATACCCTAGCAGTTAAATTGCAAGCCAGTAGGTTGGCAAACCAAGCCTGTCAAATCTTGACTATGGGATGGCTGAAGCAAGTAATTCCAGGTTTACCATGGAATGGACAACACGGGAGATTGCCATGGTGGTTTAAAGCCTCGTTGATGAAGGACCTGATTCAGTGTAAGCATTTGGCTAATGAATACACTGAGAGCCCCATGGGGGAAGAGCACAGGTTGAAACTGCCCTGCTACAGACAGTTCAGTGTATGCTTGGCAATGACAGCCCTACTAGAAGAGAGCAGCAATAGCTCATTTGCTTTTTGCTTTGGGTTTTGGGGGTTTTTTAATGTTTGGGTGCTGGGGATTTTTGTATGGTTTTGTTTGGGTTGTTATTTTTTTAATTTGTGCAGTTTATGGAAGCACTTTTTCAAGGCTAAATTGAGATGAAAGCCTTAGATGTGAATTGCATTGAAGCAGCTATCTTTCTCCCTGCACTTCTCTGACACAAACACAAAAGTGAATTCTGTTATGCCTCCTTCTCTTTGTACATGGCACTGTAGGTAAGCTCTAAAACATAATGGCATAATTAAACCACAATGTCTGTTTGGGAGTGAACCTGTTCTTTTTACTGCTGTTTTCTGCTCTGTTCCTCTGCTAAGTTGCCAATTCAGGCCTTAAAATATTGCATAAATCTCTGAAAAGTGGTATTTATTCTTAAGAAATCAGAACAGCAGGATTATTTGTGTGATGGCATATCTGTGAGCAGCAGACTTAACAGCTCTTTGATTACCTCTAAATCCTTTATTTTACAGATGTTTGGATGTTTGACATCATACATGGTTTTCCATTTGAAATAAAATCCTTGCTGTGAAGACAGTTTGTTCAACAGCAAAATCATAGATCTTTGGAGACTCCCTGAATAAGGGTATCAAAGAGAACAGCTGTCTGATATGAAAAATAACTTTGTCCTTAATCTCCTTCAGATGCTTCTAGCTTTGTTTTTGCTAGAAATGCACACAAAAATTAGGAGGCTGGATCAGTATCACTGCTTTTTTTTTATATTATTTCAGATGGCTCAACAGAATTAACATGCTTGCTGCTGGCTATGCAGAAAGGGAGAGGATCAAACAAGAGCAAGGTAATGTGTTGTTGTTTTGGTTTCTTCTGTCAGCTCTTATCACAAGCTCATCTCTCCTCTCTTCCCTGTGTGTATCAGGCCTCATTCTCATCATCTGAAAGCAAATCACATATGGGTATCACTTTTATTGCTTTAGAGAATTCTTTCTCTGTCAGGAGTTCTGATTAACCCCTTCAGACTCTGATCTGCAGACACTGGATTATTTCTGAGAAGGCTGCAAAAGATACCTAAAAAAGCAGATATACCAGTAAGCTCCACTATGTGGTACCAAGGAATCTGTGTCCTTTATCAGAAGAAACTTAAAAATCTGGAGGCTAAAAAAATAAGATTTCAAACACTGCATTTGGTGTTTGAATTCACAGAGGGCAGGAGTGTATGAAATTGGTCTTGGAAACAAAACCATTTTTCTAAAGCCTTTTGAGATAATTGGATTTATTCTAAGGACTTTAATTTTAAGGCCACTTAAATTTTGTAGTTTCCACTGGTTTTACTGTATTGCAGTGTGTGCTACAGCCCTGTTGGCATTTCACTTGGAGTTGTAGAGTTACAGCATTTTACACGTTTATTTTTTATGCCTAGTATTTCATGAGTTTGAAAAGCAACATATATAAAATAATGCATTGCTTTGCTTTGAATTGTTGCAGTATAAATTGTGTTTGCAGACAGGAAAAATAAAGGGTCAGTCCAATTTTGTTTTGGAGGTTGTTTCTTAGAATTGCCAGTGATATGGATGCACAGAAGAGTTCCTATCCAAGTATCTGCTTTGGCAAGCAGATAGCTTTTGAATTCATGCTCTTTTTAACATACGTACCCAGCAGCAGGCACCAGAAAATTGTCATAGTTGTTATGATCCAGAGCTTATCCAGATGCCTGTCTGCCTGCTTCCCACTCAGTCAAAACCTCAGTTTTTGATTCTGTGGCTCTGAAACCTTCATTAGAAAGATTTTGGGTTTTGGCCCAAAAAACTCATGTCATTTTTGACACTAGGCCCTCTGCATTCACACAGTCCAGGGTAGCAGCACCATGCTCACTGTTCTTCAGTCATGTACCTCACCAGACCTGGAAATTAGTTTGGGAATCCATATTTCCTAAACAACAGTAACCTCTTTGAAAGAACCTGTGTACCATCTGTTGTCACTGCTTGAAGAGGCTGTGAACAAACTGAAACTCAGTCTTCAAGGAAACCCTCCATTTTGGCATTCAGAGCCAAATTACAATTTTTATTGACAGTAGGTTGGCACTAGAATTACAATGCCATGTGGGACAGTATGTGAAAAGGTGTATGTTATGCTAATGGTGTCCAAATGCACAATTACACACATGATACACCTTTCAAAATCCAGATGGATGTGAAGAAATATTTTTGCTACTAAGAAATCACTGAGTAATAAAATAGCAGATGATCCAGCTAGACATGAGATGATGTGCATTCAGGCCTCATGTAGCTTATTATTAAAATGTCTTCCTATTGAAAATAATCAGTGAAACCCCACTGACAGTGCAAATTGTATCCCAGGCACTGAGTTCTTTATTACCACTCTAACACCATTCACTCATGTTGATTTGTTATAGGCAGGCAGGTAGAACCATATCCTTTTTGTGTTGCTTAGTGTGGGAGGCAGTATCACATTCCCCCCTTGCTGCTGTACAGTTTTAATACTTCTGGTGATTTTCCTTGGCTCCCAGCACAAGGGCTGTTACACAGCTCAGTAGTGTCCCTAATTAGCAGAGGCATCAAGTTAGCAAAGTAAAACCTCTCTATCACTTCAAGCATTTTTGCTATTATAGAAACTATGGAGCTGGAATTTTCTGTACTCAGTGACTACCAATTGTCATCTGCATATTTGATTTGACAAAAGGTCTTTTATTTCTGTGCAGTTCAGCCCTTTGTAGCAAAGCTTTATAATACCTCTGAAACAATTCAACAGGACTTGTCAAATATGTCTCAATTAACACTTGAATGGTTCTGAATCTAAAGTGCATAAATATATTTCAAGAGCTTCGGAGATGCACGAATCACCAAATTGTGGGTGTACTGCTGAATAAAATGTTACATTCTGTACGGAACAGTTTTATAAAAATACCTTCAACTTCTCATATGAAATACAATGCATGTTAGGAATACATCAAGGGACTTCCTTGGATGGAGAAGTTATATACTTTCCAGTCATAAATCAGAGGGAAAAAATCCCTAGTTTATATAAATAGAATATATTTATTCAGGAAATGGCAGGTCAGTGTTGGTTTATATATAATATAAAGTCTGTTAGTCTTTGAGAAAACCTTCAAGATATGCCTGATGTGTAGAGCCTATCTGTCACTGAATTGGACAAATCTACAGAGAGAAATACATCAGCTGTTTTCATAGCATCATACATGTTTTATATGGACTCTAATGAGTCAGTTGCCAAAAGCAGAGCATTTCTAAAAATTCGTGGGAGGCCATTTTCATACATTTCATCTGAAAATTGACCCCTGTTACTGCAGAAATTTTCAAGACAAGCCATAGGCTGCCAACAGAATTCACTGTCTGAGATAAGGTGTGCAAAAGCGTCATCGTACAGTGTTTGCTTGTATGTGGATTTGACAGCAAGAACACCTTCATATTTTTAGCCAAAATTGGTTCCTGCACTGAGGCTGCTGAATTTTGCTTTCAGAATAAACAGTTGAGCTCTGAGTCTGGAGAAATGTCACTGAACAATGCAGTTCTGACAGGTCTCTCACCACACATTGCACCATTAGGCTTTTCTGCAGTAGGAATAAACATGCCTACATGCCAATATTTTCAAGTGTTTAAGTTGCCAGAAACAAGTTTTCTTAAAACTAGGATTTATTTAGAAAAATATTTTTCACAGATTTAATCTTTTATTTACCAGAATTTAATAATTTGCAGATGTCTAGAGACATAACCGTTAGGATTTTTTTTTTTTTTTTTTTTTTTGGTGTTCATAAAAACCTTATTTATGCAGCTTATTTATTATACTGTTTAAAGATAATGTCTCAGCTGTAAGCTTACAGGAAACAAATCAAAAGGCTTGGAGTAGAAACAGAATTGCTATTGTGTGGAAAAATTAAATAGATAAATAAGGCTGTCCACACCAATACATCTAAAAACATACCTAACTATAGAGATTCCTGTTTCACGATGGTATCATTTACAGGTGAGTTTATGTTTTAAATCTTGAATAATATTAAATAAGTAGATCATTGATCATATGATACAGTAATCGTTGCAAAAAATCATTAAAGACAAAAATTGCATGTTGTGCCAGCTTGAATTTTTAGTTTAGATCATTTGAGAAGCAGCAATCAACCTTTTTTTCCTTATTGATTAAAGAGAGAGTAGTAAATGATGCACTTTTTTGAGCACTTGAGGTGAAGAGAAAATTGCCTGTGATTGATCTGTGAGTAATCTGAGCTATAGTGTCCTGTTGTACAATGATTTACCCAAATACTGGAAGGTAATACCGTCTGAAACAGTGACAGCAGAAATGTTTGCATAAGTCTTAGAATGTGCAAAAATGTTAAGAGTTGTCTGTCTTGAACTGAGTCAGCAGTTAAGTATGTTAGGAAATAGCAGTTGCAGTTAAGTTTGTAGGGAATATTACAGTTCAGTGTCCTTTTAGTTAGATGCTGTTTTGCTTCTAAAAATATTTGTAACAGAATAAATAAAAACTCCCATGTGGTATATTCTTCTGTTATATGTGTTTTCCCCTTTGGAATAAGCTTGGCCAAGACTTGATTTCCTTAAAAAATGAAGGTTTTACCCTATTAAACTTAGCCCACAAAATCTATGTTCTTTATACTTTCCCATTCTTCTTTTTGAACTCTGTTCTTAAATGTCTTTGTCATATTTTTTCTTACCATATCACCTTTATGTTCTTGCATGGATAACAGGGCAGCAGCTGTTTTATGAAGCAGATATGTGATACTAAGTTTTTCTGTCTTGCCTTCAATACAGCTGTTTGTTATTAGAAATTGAATTTAAAAACATGTCTAACTGGTAGAATATAATGGAGAAAATGAGTAGAGAAGTAGCACTGATTATGCGTGTGTGCAATAATCCCTACCTATTTGATTTGCCAGTTGGTTAAATACATTTGTTGATATTATTTGCAGTCAACAAGACTTGAGCAAAGCTGTATTTTTAATAGTTTCTATTCAAAAAATATTTCAGTATTTTTCAGCCTATACAATCATGTCCAATTGTAATTATGTCCAATCATCATTATTTTTGTGGCTGCATGAATATTTGAAAGTCTGATAATTGTGTTAGGAGTATTCTGTATGCCTGTTGCATTTATAAGGTGTGCACAGGAGTTAAATTTGTGGCTCATTTTCAGGTTGTTGTCCAGTAGCTCTGTAATGGGACGTTAGGTTTAGTATACTCCATAATGTTTAGAATTTTCCCTCTTTAGATTAAGACAATTCCAAATTGCAGCAGCTAACACTGACAGCATCAGCATTCTGGTATTTCACTGCCGATAACACCAAAGAAGGAATTTGCAGTTGCTTTTGTGAAAGCAAGTCTCTGATAGAAAAATGCGTTGAAATGTGTGGGGAGTTTTTGACCTGATCCTTATGTAACTTGTAGATTACTGGAGCGAGAGTGACAAGGAGGAAGCTGACACTCCATCAACACCGAAGCAGGACAGCCCCCCGCCCCCGTACGACACATACCCACGGCCACCTTCGGTGAGTCACCTGCAGCTGTCCCCAGGAATGTGTCCCCAGGTGCCACCTTGGCCTCTCTCCTGCCCAGGAGCACAGGCATGCACCCAGGATGGTGCTCAGCTGTGTGTTTTTCGAGTCAGTGCTTGATTTAAGGTATTTGTTAAGCAGCACACATTGCAGACTTCAGTGGCCATCAATGCCATTTCCCCTGGTTTGTAGGGAATGAGGATTTATAATCCCACTTGCTGTACGAAATAGATTAAGTTACAGAATTCTTTCTTTATGTTCTTCATTCATGATGGGCAGCTACTCATCCATGCAATCGCTCACCACCCTCTTAACTTTCTGAGAAAATGTTATTACCTCTACACAGGCTCTTCTCTAAGGCTACAGCAGTTGTGCTGTGAAGATTTACAGTAACAAATTACACTTGAATTTCCAGAGAAATGCCAACATAAAAATGTTCTGTCCTGTATTGCGAACAGAAATACTAGGTGTTCTGTTATTATAAAAAGCAGGTTTCTCTTATGGAGAAATATAAATTAGAAAAAAAGGGGGATTTTCGTTGGATTTTTTTTTTCTTTTTTATTGAAGCAGCAGTTAATATAAAACTATATTATAGACCTCTAACTGACTCTCTGTTGGAAATCTTAACTTTCATCTCTGCATCAGTGTTAACTAATGCATTTTACTTGGATATGGTTTTTGGAATGAACCATCGGGAAATTCAGGGGAAAGAGAGCATTCATGATGTTTAATTTGGAGGTATTACTTTATCTTCCAAAATTATATATCTTTGAATGACAGCAGTGAAGCACTGCAAGCATAATTCCAAAGAAAAGCAAGATGGGATAACTACAGCCATTTGGTTAACATTTTTAAGATTTTGAATGAATCAGGTGCATCTCTTCTATAAGTCTTCCATAGTGCACTATTTTGCAAAGTCTTCTGCAAATTTTCTTTGCTTATTTTACAGATTAAGTGACATAGTAAAGATACTTATTATTAATAACTATCAGTATTTGACCTACAGGTGTGACATTTAGAGACATGGGCATGCATTAAAATTAGGATGAGGACAGGTTAATTAGGTAAGTCTGCAGCTCACTGATGAGCTGTGTGCCGTGGCTGCTGGTGCAGAGTGACAGGTTATTATTAGCAGCAGGTTTTGGTGTGCATTGATGTGAAGAGTGCTCGTTGTTGGCATTGCAGATGAGCTGCACGAGCCCCTACGTGGAGCCCAAGCACAGCCGCCTGTCGTCCACGGAGACGTCGCAGTCGCAGTCGTCGCACGAGGAGTTCCGCGCGGAGGTGGCGGGGAGCGCCACCGAGTCCCCGGTGCGCAAGACGGCGAGCCAGCGGCGCTCCTGGCAGGACCTCATCGAGACGCCGCTCACCAGCTCGGGACTGCACTACCTGCAGACGCTGCCGCTGGAGGACTCCGTGTTCTCCGAGGTGGCCGTGGTGTCCCCCGAGCACCGGCGGCAGTCGACCCTGCCCACCCAGAAGTGCCACCTGCAAGACCACTACGGCCCCTTCCCGCTCGTGGAGGGTGAGCGGATGCAAGTGCTGAACGGGAATGGGGGAAAGCCCCGAAGTTTCACTCTGCCCCGGGACAGCGGCTTCAACCACTGCTGCCAGAGCCTCTCGGTCGGTGCTGCCGACCAACACGAAGAAGCACAGCAGAAGGAGGTGGAGGAGGAGGAGGAAGAGGAAGGCAAAGCAGCGGAAGAAAACCAGGAAGATAAAAGTAAGTATGGGATATTTCTGTGGCTTTTCGAGTGTCCTGTTTGTGTAATGTAGAGGTTGTTTTTCCTTTTTCCTATCAAAAATCCCCAGTGGTCTTTCAACATCCCCCATGTTTTACCAGGTCCCCCTTGTTGCACACCTCTTTGGTCTCCCTTGTGTATGAGGCCTAATAACCAGAGTGCTGCATGACCTCTCACGATCACCAGACATTTCCCTGTAGGCTGGTCACCAGTCACCTTTTATTACTAATTCTTAGTTTAAATGGATTTTGCTTCCATGCTTTCTTCACGTTTACACTTGCACAGTGTCCTCCTCCACTAACACACGTGTTTCAGGAACATACTTAGTAAGATTTCCAGCCAACCCCATCTGAGCTTCTTGGTTAATCCTGGAGTGCAGTCAGGCTGTAATTGTGTAGGATCCAGGCAGACAGGTCACAAGACATCCCAACATCTGTAAGAAGTTGTAAAAGATAAGGTATTTTCCCCAGTCCTTGCATTGTGATTTATAAAGAAAGAAATTTCAAAAGCATTTCAAACAAACAAAACTATAGAAAACAACTGTGACCAGCGAGGCTTAAAAAACCATAACACTGAGTAACTATCAGTTACATAGCACATTAACTCAACAGAGATTAGTGCTACTTATCAAACATAATCCAAATAACCAGGGATTAGAGAAGATCCTTGCCCTTCCTGAACATGTAAACACATTTTTGTGTCTGTTTCATGCTCTGTCCTTCACTGTCATTTGTGGAGCTTCTCCGCATGTGCTGCTTAGCAAAGTTGAGTCCACACCCTGGTTGTAGGGTCAGTCAGTGAACCCTGCACTCATGATTCATGGTGTTACACTGCAATTAAGCTACATGAAGTGGCAAAGAAGGCAGGATAGCCCTTGTAGCTCTCTAAGGGTCTCTGCTCTCTGTTCCTTCAAGTTCAGCTTTTTCACTGCAGTAAAGTACAAAATGGTTAAGAGAGAGGAAAGGGTAATGAAAGCTTTGTTTGATTAACTACGTACCTAAGTTGATTCATTAAAGTTAGCACCTTTGTTGAGCATTAAAATTCATCTGGATGTTTTTTAGTATACCTGGAACAGATCAAAAGTTTTCCATTGCGCTTACGCTTTAGGCATTACCTTGGAAACTTCTCCAGTTCTTTACTTTCTTCTGCTGCTTTGAGAAAACAGTGGTTTCTTTTGCAGATATTAAATTTGATGGCATTAAAAGCTTTAAAAGGCACTGTTTTCGTTGTGTTCATGCATGACACTGCAAAAAAAGGATACATTTATTAGGGTACTATTAGATTCTTACTGACTGTGAAATGAAACTGTCTAATTAATGGGGTTGAATTTCATCAACCATGCAGAACATTTTGTCCTATTTTTAGCCTTCAGTTTTGGTTTTCAAATGCGTTTTTACTGAGAGCAATATATTTTTTAAAAAAAGTCCTTACTGAAAACAGAAAGGGTCAAGGAGACTTTCCACTGGCTTTGCTATGCTGTTTGGGCACTACTTACAGATACCTGAAGTTTTAGGTGTTGTAAATCTCAATTTCAATGCTTTTGTGTACCTGGTTGTAGCATTTTGTAGCATGCTAATTACTAGTAAAAGGCTAGTGCTTGATTTAATGGACTTGGGCTTTTCTACATCCTTCTATACTAACTTCCAGAAAAGGAGAACAAAGGTGTAATTTTTTCAAGTTGTCTCCCTGTATACACATATTTTATATTTGAGTGAGGAGATTTACTTGGTTGAGGCTTTAATAGGAGATTATTTTTGAGACGCTGATTACCACCTAAACAAGTCAAGTGCTCATGATGAGTTGTTGACCTTGGCATTATAAAACCAGAAGTAAAATACTGTCTTGTCTGTTGAAAAGTTTTGTGTTGAATTGCTTGTTGGTATGACTGCAATGTTCTGTTTGCAACGCTGACATTTTCCAGTGCCTTTACCAGTAAAAGGCAGGAGGATTTCCTGCAAGTGGTGTTCTTAAAATCCGTTTTCTGAGTTGAGAGATTTGCTTACATCTGCTAAGTCACTAACAGGATGGGTGACCTTCTGTGTGCTGCCTCACTGCCTCCTTCATTTCCATTGCTCTGGGAAAATGAAATATTGCAACTGGCCGGAGAAGGGAAATCCTGTCTCTTTCAGAAATGTGTTAACTTCATGATGAATGTTCCCTCATGTGGTATCAGAATCTTTTAAAAATATTTATTTGTCTTACACATTTGTGATCCTGACATAGTTCTGGGCTCTTGGATGATTATGTGTGTTCTTGTGTGTACATGTGTGTCTTTAAAGCTTAATCATTCCTATTGCTATTTGTGCAGGACGAGAATGCAGCTCCTTTGATGTTGTCAGATGTCATTGCCAAAAGTTTGTTTTCTCAGCTTTCTGTTTTTACATTCTCACTTTTAGAACCCCATGAATTTAAATTAAATAGTCAAACACATTCCTTTTTCTTCCAACTTCTCTTGCAGAATTGTTTTCAAATAACTGCACCACAAACTAGGAGCACCACTTTTTTCAGATGCTGTCCCCAGCTACTATAATTGAACATAGTTCTATAGTTTTTATTAAAGTACACTAATTTGCAACAATTAAGCATCTTCTCTCAGTCAGTCACCACTTTATGTCTTAAATAGATACTGCAAGACTTTACTGACTCTGCAAATAGTTCTGTGCATCAACTCTGCTACAATGCCTAGGTATATATGGTAAATGGAAAATATGGGTTGTCCTTTTCTGTGTTTATCCATCAGGACCTAACTTTGTTATGTGTTCATTTGATTCTTTTTGTCCTGTTATATCATATTAACATGGCACTGCTAATCCTCAATGGACTGTTTTATTTCCCAAATGACTTTTGTGTAAATCATTTAGGTGTTCCATATTGACACCGTCTTGTAATGGTCTCTTGCTTTGTAACCAAAGAGAATCAAATTATCTTGTGGGATATTTGAGTTTTTCCATGTGTTTTCTCCTGACTGTGCAACTGGCAAGCCACATTCAGACCTGTGGCACCAAACATGCCCCTTGCTGTGCGGGTCAGAGGCAGCCTGCTCACTGAGAGCAGGCTGGGGGCTGTGGCAAGTGTTTGCATTTCTGTAATTCAGTTGTGAAGGGAAAGTTGGGCCTTTTCAGGTTTGTTTTCTCCTAGTGGGAGGTAATAGAAGGAGACAGCAGCATATCATGATGCCATCACTCCCTTTCCCTCTGGCTCCACCTCTGTCTGCACTCTGTGTTTCAACAGATTTTGCCACTTAATGCAAAGACCACTTCTAGAGAGACTAGTTCCACATTTTGTCCCAAGAAAGTTTGTTTCATTTTTGCTTTATTTTTTGAAATTATCTTTGGTGGTGGTTCCTTCATTTTCAAAGACTTTTCTGGTTTGTGCATTACTAGGGTTTCAGCATCTAAAGGAAGTACATAACTAGCTTTCTGTAGCTGGCTGTTGATCCCATCAACTTAGTTGCAGAAAAACTTGCACATTTTTTTGCATCCTCCCTGAGAAAGTCTTTGGAGAACAGCAGTGTCTCTGGGAGTCTCAGGTGCTGTCATGTGTCCAGAAACTGCTGGGACAGGAGCTCTGCTGCCACCTCCATGTGCTGCAGGATTGGCTGGGGCAATACTGGCACACTTTCCAGGGAACTCACACCTGGGACGTGCGACAGTGTGCAAGGGAGCTTTCTACTGTGCTGGCTCCATAAAATTTATTCAGGGAACATGGATAGAAAAGCTTTGATGTCTGTGTTTGAGTTTGAAAAGGTATTTGCAGCAGGAAGAAATTACTTAGATTGTCTTTGCAGTGTTAAACCTCATTTCCTTCTGTGTTGTTTCTTGCCTCTCTGTTCTGCAACTTTTCAGTCCTTTTTCTGAACTCTTAAGTA
Source organism: Muscicapa striata striata (assembly GCA_030060385.1). Taxonomy (NCBI): domain Eukaryota; kingdom Metazoa; phylum Chordata; class Aves; order Passeriformes; family Muscicapidae; genus Muscicapa; species Muscicapa striata. The sequence continues at coordinate 6,199,334 of JAREIS010000031.1, forward strand.
CTATAGTTCTTCCTGACATGTGTTTAAGGATTTTTTTTTGTTGCTACCACATCACTGTAATTTTGGAGTACCTTCTATACAGCATGGAAAACTGTAACAAAGTTTTAGATAAATTTTAATAAATCACTGGCTGCCATTCTGGGGCAATTAATGGCTGGGAGCTGTTTGTTTACTGCGTGGGTTTCACCCTCCAGAGTGTTTACAAGATGCTACAATCTTACTCATGTGACTTCTGTCACCTTTAAAAAATTTCACAGTGCTTCTGAAGGCTGGGCAAACTCACAGGTATTCCCTGGCATTTTGCTCCATCACAAGCTCTGGTGCAGGTTTGCAGCATCTCCAGACTTCCCATTCTTAGTCCCACAGTCTTGTGAGTGCTGTCTCAGAGGAACACAATAGCCTCATGCTCCAGTCTCTGAAACTTGCCTTTTGACCATAAACTACTGAAAACACTTGTCAAAGGCTAAAGCAGAAGCTAATGTTAGCATTTTGCAGCTCAGAGAGATGTCCAGTCCCTGTGAAGGATGTCAGGAAGGTTCACCTTTATGCCAGGGAGGGCTGGTCACTGAAAGAAGTATCAAATGACTGTACTGAGGTACCAAGCCTGAGAGCTTTCCTTCTTTTTTTTTCCCTATAAAAAACTAGAAACCAGCAAGAGAATAAGAGAAACAGAGAACAATTTCTCTCATGTTGCAACTTCCCAGTTGCAGAAATGAAATTCAAGTGGCAGTGCTTTCACAAAATAGGACAGAGGAGCTAAGGACTGCCACGACTAGCAGCTCATGCTAGTATCTTGCACTGTGCCCAAAGCTTATCCATGGGACATCCTAGGCAACAATTGCCTTCAAGAAGAAGTTAGTGCTAGTGAGAAATATACTCTGAATAAGGTCAGGTATTTCAGATTCTAAAATACAGATCTGGGGAGGCTTCCCTCCTTTTAATGAGGGGGCTGTTATGCACTGTGCAAATGGTATGTCTCAGAAGGATCAGTGTTTGCTAATTAAACACTATGTTATGAAGTGGTACCTGTGTACACTTCTAGGTTTTGCTTCTCTGCATTTTAGGTAGAGTATCTTCATTTTGGCAGGTTTTAGGCAACAGTGAAATGTGGGAGTCAGGACAAGTGACACATAAAGCCTGGATTGTGCACACTGGAGTTGATGAAGATGTGTGGCTGAAATTATTAGTGCAATTTGCTTTTCTGACAGCCTCTTTCCATTTTAGAGAGGACATCATTAGTGGTGTCCTGTGGTCTGACCACCTAGTTTTATCATCACTGAGAGGCAGGGCAGGAAGCGTTAGGATACTGTATCTTCCCCTCTGGAATTAATGCCCAGGAGTGTCTTAAATAAGCAGAGCTGTGAGGACCTGAGGTGATGTTTCACATTCATATTTCATATCAATCTGGTGAATAGCACAAAGTGCAGCCCCTTCTGGGACACTGAGGAGGCTGTTATTCTAACTGTCCACTGTCAGTCCTGTACAATCAAGAGCATTTGCCAAGTTGGGGTTTGTTATTTTTTGCCTAACGTCCTTCTGGGCAACACAGCCCATGCATGCTCAGACACTGGAGCTGGTTAATGAAGTGTCTGCTTTTTCTGAGCTTTGTTTTTGTGATCTGATTTTTGATTCCAAATTTCTGTTTGAGCTTTCCCATGGCACCTGACTGGGAATTTGCACTCCTGTAGGCTGAAGACCATCAACATTTTATGCCTTGTCTACTTGTCCCATTGCCTCCAAAGCACTGTTTTTGCTGTTAGCTCAGTTTGAGCTTACCTAAAAATGCTGCCTAATTATGTTCAAAAATATGACTACCTTAGATAAACAACTGGGAGTATGTATATTCATTTCTGAGCATGTTCTTTAATTAAAATTTTAAATGTATTAAATAAAGCTTGTTCAATTCTCACATGCAAAAGCAACTCCACTGCAGGAGTTTGTATTGTAAACAGAAATGATGGGATACAAAATCTCTATATCCTAATTTTAAATTTCAGTTCAAGGGGAAAAAATTGCCTGCAGTGTTTGAAAGCCAAGTATTGCATTATTTACAGAGTAGCAATTCAGAAAGCAATATGGGCTGTCAACAAAAATAAGAATAGTTTTAATTTTATGCTTGTTAGTGTTTATACATATAGATGCATTTTGCCCACAAATATCTTGTTGCCACATTTAAAATTTTATTTGATTTCCATTGCCCATGCTGCTAAAAATGCAAAGGAGAGATGAATTCCTACTTTTCTTTTGATTTTAATAGCTTTGGATGTCATTGCCAATAGAGGTCATCTGCTTCTGCCTGAAATTTATGGATTAAATTGTCTTTTTATATGGAAAAGAAGTTCACAAGAGAATTTCTTACATGGCCATTCTTCCAAATTGCTTTTCTTGCTAAGTTTCCTCAATTCAATTACTAAGTTAGGGACTGTCTGTGGAGCTGTGCTACTCCCTACCAGAGACCCCTTCAGGCTGGGTGGTGAAACAAGGAATTTATACATGTGAGAATATACTTCTGGTGGAGCTTTTTTATATTCTGCATCAATTCTCTTGCCAGGTGTTGTGTAACCAGTCTATTTTATGTTTGATTTTTCCACTTCATGGTGTCAGCAAGCTCTGTCTATGCTGCTGCCCTGTCTGAATCTGGCTGCAGAGAGGCTCTCTTTGGGAAAAGGTCACTCATGAATGGTAAAACACTTCACAAGCAACAGAGGGAAGACAGTCCAAGTCCTCTAGGGCTCTCTGTTTACCCCACTGCTGTTCCTTCCCAGTTTGTTAGCCTGTGAAGTTTTGGTAACAATTAAAAAAATCCTTTTTTTTGTGCTTGCTATTTCCACTGCCTCAATTCTAAATGTGTTTTCCATTCTGAAGCTATAGTCAAATTTTTGAAATGAAGATATGTAGCTTTTTTGAAATTATTTTATGGATGAAATGGAAAATACAGCTTTTTTTATTTTCATTAACCCATAATTTTTCATTGAAAAGAGGGTTTTACTGTCCTAAAATTTAAACTTACATTCATTTTGATTTCAAACATGAAAAAAACAGTTTTTAAATCATAAATCATATAAACCTTCTCACTGAAATCTACTAAAAATTGTTTTAAAGACATTCTTAGATTTGACTAGTGGAATTTAATTGAAATTTTTCCATGACAAAGCCATTTCTCACTGGGATTTTTTTGCAGAACTGGAGTAATTCCTCTTTGAGATAAAGCAAGGACTTGGCTGCTAAAGGTTTCTAAATGCAAAGGAAACAGAAATCTACAATAAAAAAATTAGCTACCTATTGTTTACATGAGAATGTTGTTTTGAAATGTAAAATTTAAAATTTAAAAAGCTAAAAAAACATGAATCTCATTCTATAGTCGATGGCAATTCAATTCAGAAGATGATGGCACAGTACCAGTAGGACTAGGGGAGCAGAGGAGTACTAAAGTCTTTTCAGAATGTATTCATTACATCTCCAGGTGATGCCATCTATTGTGTGTGGCTCTCATGTTCTTTCAGGACAATCATTTAAAACAAGGATGAGCTTGAGTCAGTAGTGCTTGAAAGGACATAGGAGGGATATACTTTTATGAAACTACTACCATGCTGGATGTCTGCAGGGTCACCATGTAAACACACATTCTTGTTTAATTAATGTTCATCATGGGAAGTGGGATGGGATATTAAAGTCTTCAGTGCTAACAGTCAGCATCCTGCCAAAATTCTTTTTGCTAGACAGAAGACTCTAAAAAAGCCACATTTGTTACAAAGCAGTTCAGTTTAATCTATTTTTTAAAAAGAAGCTCTCAGAACTTTTGAATTTAAGATGAATATATTCTATGCAATAGTGTTGTTGGACAATTTTTTGTGGATTGTCCTAACATGCTAGCCTGGCTTTCTGGCTGCCTTTCCTTGCTGTCACTAGCAGCTGCTGCAGAGGGTCACAGATCTGGTATCTAACCTGCCAGCCCTATGCAGCTTCCTTGGATACCCCTGGACAGCTAAAATGGCACTAGATGCTCATTTTTTGGCATCTTAATCTCCTTACTGGTTTCCTTAACCTTTCCAGTGCAGGAGAGCAGTTAAAAATCTTGGTTAAAATCTTGGTCCCTGCAAAGACCCTGGTGAAGCTGTATGATATGCATGTCTCATAGCCAGGGAGCTGGAAATTATTTGGAAGATTATCCATTGTGGCTCTGTCATCTGAATCTGGAGCTGCTATACCTTCCAAATTATAAATGCCCCTGGTGGTGGGCATTCTTCATTCCCTCCAGACAGTGCTGTTCCTCTTTGCTGTTTTGGGAAGGAATAATTTTTGGGTTTTTTTCTGCTAATGGATATTGAATTGTTCCCTCTGCAATTTAAGCCCAGCATTTCCATTCCCTTATGGCACAGAAAACAGATTGCTCCATTACAGCAGCCCTTCTTCCAAGCTGAAAGGTTGTTGTGAAGGTTGGTTTAGTTTCTCCTGTACTTAGTGTTTGCTAGGCCTTTAACTCCTCTTGCTGAGCTTCCCTGGGTTTTTCAGGGTGACTCCCATCCCTTCTGCCATGGCAGTGTCCAGGCTGGGTGCAGCACATCTGGTTGGGACCAGGAAGGTTGCTCTGCCCTGGCTGTTTTATGCTCTATATTGTGATAAGCATCTGTTTGGCAACCATACTGTACATCATATTTCACTTGGGGCTACTTTACACTGGTACAGTGTCCCAGATGGTTTTCTGCTTAATAGTAGTTTTTCTAATTGTATTTTTCTGATTTTTTTCCGGGCCTTTTACCTATCCACATTAAGTAGCTCATATTAATAAAAGCCTTATCTGAATTAAAATGTCAAATTAATTGGGCTAAAACCAACCAACAAATTTATATGGTATTTTGTAAAACTAACAGCCTGACTAGGTAAAAAAAAAAAAAAAAAAAGCCTTGCAGACTAATCTGGTGTTTGCCAGGCTCTGTGTCTATTAGCACAGCATTTGCCATATTGTTATATAAAACTTGGCAAGGGATTTCATCCCTCCAGATCATTCCAGCTCTGAGACTGTCCTCCAGCAGTCTAGGAGATGTTTCCTCACACTTTGGTGCCTGTGGATTTTAATAAGTTTATTCTCTTGCACTGTTCAGGCCATTAGTGCCATCTGGGATTGTTTCTGGATGCAGAGCAGCCTCAGGGGAGCCCCACATCGTGCAGCCCCTCCCTTTAGCAGTGATCTCTGGGGTCTCCTCCATCTGGGCTTGGCTTTTGCTGTCAGAGGACACCTTGGATTGGGAAGGTGGCTGATATTGTTCACTTCTCAGAGCTGAACTTCTAGAAGGAAAAGATGGTTCCCTGTGTCACAGACCTTCTGCATCCATATAGCCAAGGAAGATGTTAACTGGACATAAGTGGGGAGCACTTCTGCTCATTCTTTTGTCACTTGGGACTCCATTCGTCCCTCAAAAGTGTTTAATGCTCAGAATTTATAGTAGCCATGTGTATTTAATTTGTAAGATCTTCTTTTGTTGTTCTTTTAAGCAAATGTGATAATACAGTATTAACAAACAAACAAAAAACCCTCTGTAATAAGGCAATTTTGCAGTTCTCATGTTCTCATTCATTATTGATAAAATAGGCTGCTAGCTTTGTTTTTAAAACACAGTTCAAAAACAGGAAGATAAATATTTTTGTCTCCTTTTGTGCCCAAACTTTGTGAATTTTGGAATCCACTGATGATGGTTATCAGTCCAGCATCCTTGTACTAGTGTGAAGCTATTCAATACCAGGATTTTATGAACAAAGCATGAAACAAGTGCTCTGCAGGATCTTACTGTATTTACATGAAGAAAATGGCTGCATTTTAAGTAGAATTTTTGCTTTCTGGCTTCACATTTTGAGTACTGCTGGCACAAAATAATACCAACTTAATCATGTCTTCTATTCTGGATTCCAGAGGGGTAAACTTCAAGCTTTTGGAATATAAAATATCACCACTGATTTCTCTAAAAGTATTTGTGTTGTTACCATCATCAGAGAGTGTGGAGAGAGGCTGCCAAAAAAATTTAATTTAAACCATCTTTCAGCCAGTTTTTGAAATGTTCATTTAATCATGAGATGATTTACAGGCCTCAAGGAGGAAGCAAAATTAAGGAAGCCTCACTTAGGAGATTTCTCCTGGTTGTAAATTCAAGGATAGACAGAGATCAGGCAGTGGCAAGGACAGGGAGTTTACCTTCATCACTTTACCCAGCACCACTAATGAGTAAGAAAACTCAGCTGGGGATCCTTGTGCTTTTAGTTCCAGGTTAAAAGGAGCTCAGATTTTGAGTGAGAAGGGATGGATGGGGAGGCTCCAGGAACAGCTCCTGGCGTGGTACCCAGGGGCTTGGTGATGCCAGAATCCCCTGTTAGTGGGGTTTCCTACATGTGCAAAGTGGTCTTTATGGAGTACTTGAGAGATGGTGAATATGAGACACAGAGAATTAGAGAGTGTTTTCCTGTAGTAAAACAATCTGGTTTAGAATTCATATAACAGTATTTCAATAGCTTCTACACTTGGCAGTAAAGTGAGATTTTTTTGCTGTACTAATGTGCACACTTGAAATCCAATCTAAAAATCATACTGAATCTATAAAAGGCTTGAAGCTGATTATTCTGAGAGTTCTTGTGTCTTTCCTCCCTGCTAGAATGTGTCCTGCCATTTATTTTAAACTTCTAATTTAAAAAAAAAAAAAAAAGTTATTCTCAAGACAATTTCCTTTTTTTTTCTTAAATCAAGCTAAGCACATGTACATAATTTTACAGTAAAACATTTGTATTTCTAACTTCGCTGTAATGGCTTTAAAGATGACTGGAGTTGCTGATTTCTGTTTCTTTAGAAGACAGAAGAGAGTATTTTTATTTATTTTCTTCTGACTGTGTGAAGAGCCTGGGGGAAATTCCATTTAAATTTTACACTCCAAACTAAAACTATCCAAGACTAATTTTTTTACATTGTTCTGCTTACCTTCTTCAGTGCCACTGTATGATCTAGGTATTTAATGTCCTGTTTCTTAAGGTATCCTCAAAACTTTCATTCAATTATTTTAGGACATAGAAATACTTACTAATGAACTAGACTAATTTAACCATACCAAAATTTTTTTATATCAAGATACTGAAAATTTAACATAATTTATGAAATGAGACTGTGGAATAAAAATAAAATTTAAAAGAAAATACCCAAGAAACACAAATTCACTTTAGACATCAGTGCATTACAGATGAATAAATCAATATTTTCCAAGTTCTCTGCTTACTTTGTGTTTTAACCTTGAGTTCACAAATTCTGCCAGCAGATAAGGTCATCTTATAGTGGCTATCATGAATTTACAGCATAAACAGGCTATCCTTGTATCTATGCAAACTCCAAGAAGCTGAGAAAATTCATTTTATGAAAGCCTTGCACAGTCTTTAAAATACCTGTAAAATGTCTCCATAATTAAAGAAGAAGAAAAAAAAATATGTGTGTTAGCTCTCCTGGGAATACTTGTTTAAAGGATAGCTGAAATTTTTGGTACAATTATTTCTGAACTGTTGTTAGAAGGAAGTGTGAGTGTTTTCATAAAATTAAAAAATTATTGCCCTGAACATTCACAGTTTGGAAATGGCTTTTACAGTTAATGCAGCTCAGAACTATGTCAGCCACCTTCTTCTTGGCCTGTCCCATCCCAAAAGACCATTTTCTTAAGCTTGTGTATGCTTTGGCTAAACAAGACTATGAGATTTATAGAACAGTATAAAAGTCACTTGAAATAAAAATTAGACTCTTCAGTTTTGAAAATAGCACTGAAATCTTTATGGATTTCATTATTCCTGAAATTTAGTGGAGGTTGAATGTGGAAGGATGAGGGCATGGGTAGATGGCCCTGAGCAACCAGTCCCCATGACACCTGAAGTTTCTACTTGGAGGAAAACAGACATGGAGGGGTGAGATTTTATATTCTGCATGGATTTGGCTTTGCTGCCAAGGCTGTCAGGAGGCTGTGTGCATTTTTGAGTATCACTGCTCCTTGGAATGATGGGGAGTGGGAGGTTGCTGAGAGTAACCCAATGAACAAAGGAAAGCACACACCTCCAAGGTGGTGGAGGCTTAATCTACCCCTTTTCTTGAAAAAGAAAAGAAACCATTTGGGCAGTCTGATCTATAGTGCTTGGGAATTGGAAACATCAGGGTTGCTGGGGAGGAGGTTGCAAAATTGAGTGGGGTGAGATGGAAGCAAAAAGTAGAAGACTAGAAATAGGGCATAAATCTGTTATGGTGAGGATAAGCTATGGAACAAGTTTAATTAAGTTGTGATTGGTTTTTGAAATGAAAATCCCATCAGCCTCTAATTCTCTGTGCCACAAATGAGGATGATGGTGTTGCAAATCTTTCCCCAGTTAGGAGAACAGTTTTAAAAGTATTTTGTTTCTCCAGTGTCACATTTCTCTTACAGCATAACCTACTGTAAATGCACCTATGATGCTTTAGCCTTTATGCAGTTTAGCATTTTGAGCCAAGGTGAGCCACATGGGTGGATTTTATGCTGGGGCCATGTTCTGTGCATTGATCATGCTCAGGGCATTGAAATATTTCTCAGCCCAAGTTGTCTTCCAAGGAGAAGACTTTGGCATAACCTCATTATTAAGCTGAAAATCCTATAATATCAATGTCCATAATTAATTGGGGCAACAGTTATTTTTGGCCCCTTAGCTCTTGTGTTCTGAAAGTACTAGCTGAGACTTTTTCTTCAGATGACCTACTCAATTTTACTGCATAGAAATAGAGTAAATGTTTTAAAAGACAAGTTCATGAGGCTGTTTCTTTATTTTATCTTTGTGTGTTTTGCATTTCTCTAGTCTGGTGTTGCTCGTCTTTAGCACTGTTATTAATGACCAAAACTATACAGCCAAATCCTCATCTCTGGTCCTTCTGGGTTTTACTAACATCTGTTTCTTCCTTCCAAGGCCAGGGGTTATGGTAGTTCAAGGTTGAGCAGGGGGGATTGTTCTGTGCACTTAGACTTCTAACTATGGATTTCCAGTTCTGAAATTCCCCTAAGGTTTCCTCACACACCTACCAAGGGGTTGTTTTAAACATCTTCAGCTTAAGCTGACGGTGCTCTTGCTTCACAAAGAAGTGTGTAGATCATGGTCACCAGCATTTTTTTCATGTTACCAGAAACATAACCAGAACAGATAAATTCTTGCCTGTTTCTACCTTCTCATATACTTTTTCATAGAAAATGTAAAAATTCTTATTTTTGCACAGAAGTGTTGGATAGATATGTCATATAATATACACTGAACTTTTTGGTTACTCTGCAACTCTTTGGAATAGCCAGTTGTACTGATGGCAAGTCCTGGCATTATAGTGGAAAATTAATGCACTTACTGACACTACATGCAGAACTTCTTTAAGAGACATGTTTGCATTCTTCTGAAAACAAATCCTTGCAAAATTAAAAATTCACCGAGCCTGTTATTTTTACTGTTTAATCCTGCAATCTAACGAGATTCTGCACAGCAGATGTGAGCTTAGCAAAAATTGTCAGAAATGTTGATTTGTCTAGTTCTGTATCAGATCTCAGACTCTGAGTTGAGTCTTAAAAAGTCACCCACAAGAACAACTGATTGTAGCAAAGAGGGGTGAGCCCCATATTCCAGCTAACCCGGTTAGCCTGCCTTGAACCATGCCTAAAAACATATTTCTAGGGAGAGTTAAAGGTATCTTGCTTGTAACCCTTGATGGATCATTCTTCCACAAAATAGTTTAATGGATTTTGAACTCAGGTGTACTTTGAGCTCTGTCATGTGGTAGTAAGGAATTGCACATTTTAACTCCAGGCTAGAGAGACAAGCATCTCTTCTAGTTAGCTTTAAACCTAGCACATAAACTTTCAGATGTTTCTGTTACTTGAAGAGGCAATCATCAACCTTTTCTCTGCATTTATGTCCTTATAATTATACAGGTTTCTGTTCCATCCCCCTTATTTATAGGGGAGAAGTCTTGATTAGCCCTAGACCATGCATTTCTTGCAGGAAAATCCTTTTGCATAACAATAATCCTATCAGCCCTTCTCTGCCTTTTTCAGTATTACTTTTGAAGTGAGATGTCACAAATAAGTCTCTCTCTTTTTTGTTTTTGTTTTGTTTCTGCTTTATCTACACTACTTCCTGGATTTATGTGTAGGTAGAAGCCAAACCTCCCTAGTTCTCTGTTTTTGTAAAAGCTGATTTGACAATTTTAACAAGTGTAATCCAAGAAGAGAACTAAAGGGAGCTGTTTGGTATAAGATGTTTCTGCCTGATAGGGTAAAAAGAAAAAGACTTGGTTTTGATGTTGGTGATGCATGAAAGGAGACACATAATGCTTTTTCATGTACAAGACTGCAGAGGAGAGGAAAGTAAAAAAGATAATGTAGCTTCTGAAGGAAAGAGCAGAGGACAATAGCTGAGCAGCTTGAGAAATGCATAGGGGGGAGGTTTCTGTCACAGGATAAGAACAGAGCTCAGCTACATGATAGTGTTTTTCAGGCTGTAGAGATAATATTTTCTTTGTTTAGTGGTGGTATTTTGGTGGAAAGCACTTAAGCAAACAAAAGCAGGAGTTTGTAGCAAATTGCTGGGAATACATCCCTGCATAACAGCTCTGGGTCATACTACAGCTTGTCCAGGGGAGCCTTGCTCATGCATGTTACTGGTCTGGACAGCAGAAACTCCTCTTAACAAGCTTCCTTTGTCTTACCATCCCCTGAGAGAAGGACACTCTTACCTGCCATTTTCAAAGGTGGCTGTTTTTACAGGTAACCCTTCCCCCAGCGTCTCAGGCTGTTTTGGTCCCTCCACATCATTACCCAGATCAAGAGGTTTCTTGTAAAACTAGTCAGGTGTCAGTGGTGGAGCTGCAGTGGGTGCTCCCTCCCACCCAGCACCTGCCTTTCTCCAACTCCTCTTCCTTGCCTCAGCCTGATCAGCCACCATCTCACCCCAGCTGTTCCCCTGCTGCCCAGCTGCTCCCAGAGCTGGGGCAGCCCTTTGGGGAACAGCTGCCCTCACTTAAACAAGACTTCTCTTTTCCTGCATGTTTAGTTTGCTTTGAGTAAACTAAAGGTATTTTACCCTTGTTGTGATCTGGATGAGGTAGCAGAAGCCAGCAAGTAGTCATGCACATTCTAAGATGATGGGATTCTCATTTCCAGTTGAAAGCTGCAGAGTTCCTGCTTTCATTCTCCTGAAAAGGACCACCACTTTCAACAACTCAAAAGGCATTAAGGAGTCCCCATCTCCAACACAACTCCAGTGGTTTCTGCCAGTAGAGGAGCTTAACCTACCTTAGGAATGGGGAGATTGGTACCTGGTGGACCCTGTGCACTGCTCCATCACTCCAGGAGAACAGCAGGTCTCCCCCAGGCTCTGCTCTTCCACACTGGGAAGGAGTCAGATGTGCAGAAGAAGGGAACTGGGGCCTGAATCCCATATTGGTGCTATAATATGTTGAGTGCAGGATTATTTTTTTTGTGAAACAATAAATATGGCAGCTACACCTCACCAAACAGCATTTGACAGGGGCAGTTTGTGTGTTTTGGAGATGCTTGAGGATGAATTAGGAAGGAAGAGACTAAAAAGAAATAATTTTCATACTGTGTCTTAGTACCTTTGTGCAAAGGTCATGGAGTGTAAAAACCTCCTGAACTGATGGAGGAACTGGTGGAAGAGTAGGAATTGATGGGAGTGTAGATGTACCTTCTTAGTGGTTATCCCCAGTTCACCAAAAACTTTATCAGGATCTTTCCTTGAAAACCACTGGGTGCACCATGTCCTCTCACCAAGAGGGTCTTTGGTGGGTGCCTGAATTTCAGAAAAGGTTGAGAAGGAGGGCTATGGACTCCTGCATGGAGGGCATCACAGAATCATGAAACCCTGGCAGGGCATCCTTCAGCTTTGATTCCTGGCCAGTCTGATAAATCCCTCTTGCCAGCCATTTTTATGAATGGCAGCCTTGTAGTTTTTGGAAAGAGTATTTAACCAGGAGCTTGAACACATAAAGTGATATGACAGAATATTCTCTTGATTAGTTTACTGGTTTTTCCCCTCCTAAGGGGCATACAGAAATACTGTCTTAGCAGGCTTCGAGAGATACTATCCATGCTTTATCTTATCCAGTCTAGCATGTTCAGGGATTTGAAATAATTTAAAATTTGCTATTTGTTGCTATCTTTACAGTTCAAATATAGTCAGGAGCTTCTGACATTTTTCAGCATTTGACTCCTAACAGGAATCTTTAATGTAATGAAATCCCTGTGCAGCCCTGATTTTCTCTTATACACTAGTGATAGCATTGTTTAGAATATGATAGGTTTAAGATACACTTTTTATGAAAAAATTTGATCCCCTCTGGAAACAGCTCTTACACATTAAAAATATACAAGCAATTCTTAACAAACAACATAGCAATGTTTGGCTTGTCAGAAGAGTACCTTGTGGAAAATCTTTCAGTGCCAGCTTTTCATATAGAAATAATTATTCTCATAAAAATAATTTAAATTTACGAGATGAAAGTGCATGTCTTCAGCATCCAACAGGTGTGAAAACATTTAATCAGTAATTCTTCATTTTATACTCTCAAATAGGTAAAAGAATTTCCTCCAGGAAAACAAGGAGGTAATTTCTGTGTTGGTCTGATGGGCTTTCAAGACACCACAGCCAGGAAAGCAGATCAGTCATTGGTTTAGAATAAGAAAGGTGATTCCTATCTTACTTTTATGGGAGCCAAACTAATTAAAAGCAAAGTTTCTAAAAGCAATTTCTTTATATGCTAATTTTGTGCAGGTTGTTGTGCGAGAGGGTTTCAGGTCTGATAGCATTTTTGTTGCTAAATATGGTCTTCCTCAAACTTGAAAGAGACCTGACTGAGTCAAAAATAGAGTTGGAGCAGAGCCATAATAGTTGCCTGGGAACAGTCAAGGCAAGTTGGGTTGGCAGATGAAACACGTGCTGGAACGTGAGGGGAGGAGAAGGGAATACCTTTGTAAAACACAGCACAACCAGCCAGGAGTGGTGCCAACCTTTCACTTCTTGCCCTTGCCACAAGAGTAATAGTGGAGTCCATGTTTTGTGTGTGTGCCCCTCCAGTGAGCTCCAGATTAAATTAAAACATCTCAGCGTGCTCAATATTAATATAACAATAATAATAATCTGTTCCCCCAATTTTCCCCAACTGGGTGGGTTTTGACGCCATTCCCATTGGAGATTTTAGCTAAAGCTGCTGAAAAACCTCAGCTGAATGTGGCACAAAGAGGATGACACTTTTTTCTCAGTCTGTTCATTTTACCTTAACCTCATGGTATCCTATCAGTAACTTAAAGTGTTCAGGTGATCTGTGGCTCACTCTTGACCCAGTCAGAGAAGGGATCCCAGGAAAGGATGGCAAGCTGCTTCAGCTGTGGCAGGGGCTGCATCTCCATCCTCTGCCCTTGGGTGTAGCCTGGCAGTGGGAACATGACAGTCTGGCTGGGTGTTACTTAGTCACACCAGGGATTTTGTCAGTGCATTGCTGTTTTTGTTGTGGGTAAGGAAAGCATCACCAGAAAAAGCAATTTTGTTACTTGATGGGGGCTGTTAAAGCCTTCTCTGACCAAAGGGGCTTCTACTGGTTGAAGTTAAAAATTTGTTTGAGTAAATTTAAATCTATTATGCTATAATTAATGCCATAGTTATCTGTCTGATTTTAAAGCCCTGAGTAAGTTAATGTAAAAAAATTTCCAGAAATACATTTCTTGAAAAAGTAATTAAAAACGTAATATGGAGAATAGTTTGTCACAATAGTAGGACCAAATCTCCTTAAATACTCCTTATTAAAAAAATTTGTTGATAACAGCACAAAAAAATTATTACATTGCTTTTTTTTCAGGGTTGATGTCCAAAGCATTAGTTAGGAAACACAGCTCCCATTTTTGTGCTGTACATTAACTCTTTCATGGGGTGATAGACTGGAACTACAGTTCCTGCTTTATGATCAGGAAACAAGGATATAGCTTTTCAAGCAGTTCTCAAAATAACAATGCAGGAGGCTTGGTAGGTTAAATTGAGCTTTATATGCCATTACAATCATAGCCTGGCTGATTTTAGCTTACAGTGGTACTAAGAATCATATTGAAAGGAGTCTCATCATTGGCTATGTGCCTCATGTGCATGTCTTTGGGATGTAACATAGACTTCTCCTGGGTGAGGTTTGTCCCATAGGCTTATGTGACTTAAGTCTCTGTGCAATACAGCAATTAGAGTGCCAATATGCAGAAATTTCAGTAGCATTATCAGAATTCATAAACTGCCCAGTAGGATGCTAAAGTTGTGATTACATCCTGTGCCTTCTAAATGTATGTAAAGCTGTGAGAAGTTCAGCCAGCTGCTCTTTTTTTTTTTTATCCTGAACATGGTTATTCAACTGTGTCTCACTGTTTATGTCCCAAATTAGAGGGCTTCCTTTGTCTGGGAGCAGCTCTTTGTATTACTTTGCAATGGTTACAAAATGAACTACACTGGAAAAATAACCTTATTTTCTGACATAACCACACTCAAACTGCTCCATCTTGAAGCTGTGAACTTCCCTGTGTCACTCCAGTAAGACCCTGCTAATGAGCTGAAGGAGAGAGCTTTGCAGATTCTGGAGAGGTATCTGAGCATCTTAAGAGTAACCATGAGATATATCTAATATGGAGGGACAAAATAGGGACAGAATTATGAATAATATAATGTAATTCACTATAATAATATAGTAAGAGTTAGTAATTTGGCAATTTAGTGTGCTACATTTTAGTTTATTTAGGTCTTTAGTACTGGGTAGACAGAGGGTTATTTAGCAATAACTGTAGTATATGAAGTGCATAGGAGAGCTGGGTTACATTTGCAATTTAGAAATACTGTGTTATGGGAAGGAAAATGCCTGCTGATCAGAGCCCTGTAATTTCCACTGCCTTGTCCTCGTGGGACCGAGTGCAGCCCCTGCAGAGGAGCAGGCACTGGAGGTTGTTCATGGCTGACACCAACATCTGTCCTCCCTGTGCCTGTTCCTCACCATGGTGCTTCCCCACAAAACCTCTGTGCTCTTGGTGTTCATCAGTCAGGACATGGGGGACACTAAAGTGTATATTGTGATGTTGGAAAAGCTGAAACTTGCTTTTTGCTGATAGCACACTCCTGTGTTACAATTGTTTGATTTAGTGCCCTTTACTGAAGTCTCCAGAGGAGTGTGAGTGACTCCTGCTATTGCTACCATACCTAACTGCCTTCCCACAGGATAATGTGTGGAGGTGCTGCTTTGGAGTACAGTGTTGGGACACACCAGATGTGTCACACCACATGTGTCACCAAAACCCTCCTCCCTCAGGCAGTCTCACTGCCAGGCTGTCTCCCAGCTCCTTTTTATCTCTGCATAGCATCTGAGACCTGGAGGTGGTGGGAGCTTCCCACCATTGAGCAATAGACAGTTTGCAGATCTGCCAGTGTTCCTCCCCAGGACTCTGTGTCAGAGCCTTGAGCCATTTCCCTAGTAAGGAGGGAGCTCTATCTGCCACTGGATTCTAGCAGAAGCAGCCAGGTCACAGTGTGTGGCACATGGGGAAGGTTTTCTCTTCCCTGTTGTTCTTTACATTCGTTCTCATTCAGAACCTGAACACTCTTGCAAAGTATTTACCTTTAGAAGAAAATGCATAACTAGATATGCTTCCTTATTGGACTAGATAGTAGGTGAGGGCTTCCTTCTCTCCTGAATACATAGACAGATATAGGAATGTGTACACAAAATAGGATAAAAACTAAGGAAAGGGTAGATCTCCAAAAGGCAGATACAGGTTTACTGATGATCACTATAGATGGGAAGTCTGAAATTTTCTAAAATTTCAGTATGTGTTTAAAAAGTTGGTTTATTAACCTGCTATTATTCAACCTAACCATTCTTTGAAAAGAAAAGTTGTCATAAACATAACATTTGATAACCAGGTATCTTGTAGTCTGTTTAGGCAAAATGTATAATGTGAAGATTGGTAAGAAAGTGTATTTTAAGTGGCAGGGATAAAGTCTTGTGCCTTTTATTATGAAAAAACACATCAAAGTGAAAACTCTAACTTTATACCTTCTCATTAGTGACTGCTAGTGTTCCTTAAAAATTTATTTATTAATCAGTCTAAAAGAGTTGTATCACCTCCTGTGCCCCTTTCCTTATATAGGACTTCTTGTGTGAGAGCCATTTTGAGACCTTATTGGTTCTGATTCTCAAATATTTCTCTTAATAAGAAACTTCTGCTTCCCTTTGCTTACATTTTTATTGGCTTTTGACACTTGGCTTAAAAAGGCATGCAGAGCATCCCTTTGGTCCTGCTTGGTGGGCTGATCCCAGCCCAGGTGCTTTCTGCCTCTACCACTTTAGATGGGTAAAATACCTCCTACTGCTGCAAGTTTGCTGAAACATAAGATTCCTCACATGCCACATGACCAGATCAGCTGAAGAAATAGGCAGAGATTTATAGCAGACAGTTTTGTGTCTGTAACCACTCTGGGGAGGTCATTTGCCATAATACTCTTCTCATCATGCAGACATAATTTGGTTAATAAATGCAGTAAGTTCACTTTGCTGTATTCACAGGGTCGCATTCATTTTTGTATGTGAATGGCAGTTTATTTTTCAAAATGTTTGCAAGTCTCATGAGTTTCATAAGTTGTAGTGTCGATAAGTATCCGTCCAAAAGCACGTTACTCGTTCTTTGTTATTTGTATTTGTTCTCCTTTAAAACAAATTTTAAAACCCTTATCTAGAAACAAAACCATATGCTGGAGATTTTTTATATAAATGAATTTGCTAATGTTAGTGATACAGAAATAATAATGTGAGGTTTGTAAGAATAAGGAAAAATAATTTTACTACTAAAAAGCAGATTTTCTGAATGCTTAGTTACTATCAGTAAGTGATACTGAGAATCTATTTAGAAAAGCCCCCTAGTGCCTGATAATATTATTCACATTCAGATAAATAGGACAGCATATGCTACCATTTACCTTAAGAGGTTAATGAAAGGCTCCTCATGCACAGTGGCTAATACAAACTGGGATAGTGAAAAATTACCAGTATTTGATAACTTACATAATTTATATAATAATCAAACCTTAGCAATATTACTGAATAGTCTTTACAAAAGTGTGTCTTACTAGCAGGTTTTTTTCAGAAATAGTTTTCTAGTGCAAAATTTAGTTGAAATTTATGTACATAACACAAGTCCTGTCCCACCATGCGTTGAAGGTAGCACAGTTCTTCCACAGATAGAGGACATGTCCCAGCCAGACTCAGCTGGGCATGAGGAAGAGCTGGGCATAGACATCTGCTGGACAATGCCCTTGCCTTAACTCAGTAACCCTCCTTTATTTCACAGCCACCTTGTTTCACAAAAAGGCAAGTTTCTTTTTTCAAAGCCTGACCTTTGAAACAAATTTTCTGAATTCTTAGTGATTAAGTTGTATGAACAACAGCCATAAGAAGACAGGATCTCCTGAAGCTGCAGAAGTGATACCTATGATGCAGCAGTATCCTATTTCACTTAGTGCCTTTTCCAAATCAATCCAAGACTCTTATTTTCAATGCTGCAACTGTTCGTAGTGTAAAACAGGATGAAATCTGAAAAATAATCCCTTTTGTACTCTACAAAGTCTCCCTTTCCTGAACCCCTGAGTCCTGAAATGTGCTGGTTTGGCCTTTTGTTTGTCAGGGGTTTGGGGTTTGGTTTTGGGGGTTGGGCTTGGGGTTTTTTCGTTTTGGTTCTGGAATCAAATGTTTTTTATTTTAAACAATAGGTTATGTAAAAGTTTCTCTTGACTGCTATACTTAGAATTTAGTTATATAAACTGTTTTCCTCACACTTCTTCTTCCTCCTCTCCTTGTTGACGCACAGAATCCCAGGAAATCTCAGGAACAGAGAAGAGGCTGAGCTGGGTTTGAGTTCTGTGTAGCATTGCTCACCCTCTGCCTCTCTGAAACTCATTTCCCAATTGCTGCCATGTATGGAGTAAATGGCACCAGTGTTTCCATCTGGGATTCTTTCTACCTTGTGTTTTCTGTCTCTGAGACAACATTTCTTGTCTGCTTTCCAGACCTTTTGTGATATGTTCAAGAATAAAAATGGCAATGGTTGATATTTTCCTTCCTTTCCATCCTGTCTTTTGGAAAAAAAAAATCTCTTTAGCAGGAGTTAAACAAATCTCACCAGTTAAATTGGAATGAGTTTGTACGTCTTTATGCATAGTTGAACTCTTTCCAAAAGCATTGGGTTTTTTTAAATAAAAAAACATCACCCAGCTTTTCATATCTGGGATTCAAAATGACAATGGATGTAAAGATCCATGGAGTTTCATTTTTTATTACGATTTAGTGTAGTAGGCAATAGAACAGGGAATGCACTGAGAGCAGCCAGGCTTTTGAAACTGCCTGTGCAAAGATTGCATATCCACACAGAAACTCTAAGTAAACAATTTAGCTGTATGCTGTTTATTCCACCTCTCTCTTTCTCTTTTCTTTGCTAACACAGGTCCACAAAGATTCTCGAGTTCTCAAGCCCTAGCTTATGGAAGTGTGTAATGTCAGTGTGGTTGCAAAATCACATGATCTCCTAGCTCTGTATCTTATCCTCCACCCAACATTGCACAACGCTGGACTGTCAGCTAGGAGAACGAGAGGAGCCAGATTGTGTTGTGCCACCTCTTTTTCTAGTTCACGCATAAGTTGCCACCAGGATATTTTTCTGTGTTTGTAGCACGTTTGGTGGATTTGGGGCACATTCTTTGCTTCCATTCTCCTCATTCATGTGACCCTTTCCCAGTGCTTCCAAATGAGCTAATGTGTCTTCAACATGGAGAAAACCAACCAAGTTGGTTAGGATGTGTATTGTTCTCTTGTTTTATTTGTGGGTTGTTTGGGGGTTTTTTAATTGGTCTTTGTTCTGTTCTTTTTAAAAACATATCTACAAAAAGAGAATATATAACTTTCTGCCCTAAATACCTCTTTTGCATCAGGGATGGATATTTTAATGGAGTGAGGTGTAATAGCAGAACAGTGCCATGTCTCTGTCCTCACGAGCACAGCTGCATGCAGATTAGAAAGGCTCTGTAGTGCTGCTACTGTATGCCAGATTTGCTATTTGCTCTTGTTTGCATGATAGTATTTCTAATTTACTAATATGATATGGAAATAATGGCACATCACCGATCTTTCAACATATTGTATCACTGCTTTATCATATTAGGCTAATACACTGCGAGAGTTGATAGCACCTCTCCATGTCAAATGGGAACCACATCTCTTGGCACTGAACCGATTGGACTCAAAGGTTGATAAACTTTTCATTAGAGAATTGGCACGACGGAGACTCAACTTCAGCCTCTTGCAAGCAACCTAATGGCCTCCGTTCAGAAAGTCAGTTCTTCTTGAATAACTTTGATGTTTATAACAGAGAACAGACCTGTTAAAGCATAGACAACCACATGCCTGAATATGAGGCCTCCAGGAAGGTGTCAAAGGGCATGGCCAGTCTTTTGAAGAATGCACCCTTTCCACAGTGGGACTAGGCACAAAGTCAGATCCAGTCTACATGGAGCACATTTGCAGAAAATACTGCCCCCCGCACGGGAGAACGGAAGGGGAAGAGGGTCTTGGCAGGGGATGGGCTTTGCTGTCACTCAGTTTTGTTCTGCACACCTCGAGGAATTAAAGAGGGATTCAGCCATGGTAACTGTAATTTTCCATTGCTTGTACTGAACTCCAGTGAACCCATTCAGGCCAACCAGACAGAGTCGTGTCATTTAAGCGTGCTTCACATTAGTGAAGGAAGTTTCCTTACCGTGTCATGCTAAACTAAGTGTATTCTGTCAAGTGGAGGTATGTACAGACCTTTCAGAGACTTCCATTTACCCCGTGGTTTGTAATGAATTCCCAGAGGGTACACTGGCACTCGTTTGGATGATGATGGAGAAGATACCTCACGCTGAGATTTATTAGACTCTGCGGTTAAACTCTTCGGTTCCTCTTTATCTTCTAGGACTAAAACATGTGAGTGATGCTGCCTGGCCAAGCAGGCACAAAGTATTCTCTGTGTAACACCCAGACTCCAGAGGGCTGTTTTGGGGCCAGTATTTGTCTGGATGTCACTCGAAGTAGATTCAGATATTGTATTTATCATTATGTTCTGAGTCCCCTATGGGTTGATGTTTGCCTCTATCTCTGTGATTAGAATGTGGATTTTCCTTAATATATTTGGCTAAGGGTGTATTGTAATAATGTTAATGCTAATTACTTGATATTTCATACTATCTTACGGGGAGATACTTTTAAAAAATGTATTTTGAAATGTTTTCTTTCTGTTTGCTCAATGTATGGTATTGCATTATGTTAATACCAATAAAATTATATATATATATAGTTATATATATATTTCCCTTTTATAAAGAAGTAAATTATGCTTTTTTGCCTCACAAACAGGAAATGTGCAGTGAATAAAATTACGTCATTCTGCCTTACAGCAGGTGACAAAGCTTACAATAGTTTTAATATTCTTTTTTGAAAAATAAAAAGTATAGTATGACATAAACTAGTTGGAAATTCATCAAAATGCATGTTTTATGTTTCTGCTCAATGGGACTGTCACAAAACAGCCTAGATATTTAGCAATGTTGTTTTGGCATCTTTAATTTTTTCTAATCAGAAACATGCACTGTATTGCTATTATTGATTACAAAACTGTACTGTCATAAATTTTTGCCTGTTGGCCAGATAGACAAACCCACTGAGTTTGTCTATAGGAATTGATCTTAAAATTTAATTCAGTGCTCTTTCCAATGCTTGGCAAAGGCAGAATTTATTTTTTATATGAGGTTGCCTTTGAAGTACCTGCCTCTGCCAGGAATGATAAATCACTGCTAAGTACATAAAGATTCTGCAACCTGAAGGATATGTGATTAAAGCCTTGTTGGAATGGCCTGCAACCCCAGCCAGTCCTTTACATTCTGTCATTAAATTCCATAATTAGTTAGAGGTGAAATGTTTTGGAAATGAATTAGAGAAGCAGAAGCAAGGATGTGACTCTAAATGTCCTTTGGCTGCCATTTGGGGTTACACTGATGGCTTATTTGCTGCTTGTAGCCGAAGGCCAGCATATATCTGCACTAATGCCTATTAGATTGTCTTCAGCTTCCTCTCTTTCTTTTCCCCACCCTTTCTAACATATTGTATTGAGTATCTTTGTTTTGCAGAGGCATTCAGAAGGGCTGTAATTAGCAGTCCCTGGCATTTAATTGCATACACATTTGTTAAATATTTTTCTGTATGCCTTAAAATAAAGTATAGAAAATGGCAGTAAATGTTTCTTTAATGAAGGCATTTGATTTATTCATGAAGTCAGGATTTTTTAAAGGTGTTATTTTGGGCTTAATAAAGGAAATAAGCCAGCAAATTTTCTGTCTTGCTTTTGCATAACCATCATCTGTCAGGACTGATGTTCAGTTCCTTTCTCTTGTTCCTTTTGTGCCAAACACATTCTGCCCAGTGGGTGGGGAATGGACCTTTCTGCTGTGACCACTCCCATGCCAGTTTTGAGAGCACTTTCTGCTGAGGTTCATACGTGTTCACAAGTTCATTCTGACATGTGATGGCATGAGTGATGGCTAGAAAAGCCACGTGGAATTCTGCATTTTACTCCTCACAGCAATAGCTTTTGTTCTGAAAGGTGCTTTGACCTCTGTGTGCTGCTTACAGACCGTGGGGGTGTAAGGGCATTCAGCAGCTGATGGGGGAGGCCTAATATTTGTCAGTGTTGTGCCCTGCATAAATAAAATGTAAATCAGGGTGCAGCTTTATTAGGTTGGAATCTAATCAGTGCAGCTATAATAATGTGCAATTATAAATCCAATAATAAATCTGTATATCTGAATAAATATGACATCTTCTGGGATAACATTTTGGGAGGTATTTCAGGCCCCTTTCAGAAACTCCTCGGGAGGTGCAGACCACAGTGAGTTACAGAGGTGACTGAGGCAGAGATTCAGTTAACCTGGCCCCTGCCCACACTGATGTTTGTCCCGTGTTGAATTTAGGATTGCAATCCTTACTGATTCATTTTGGAAAACTTCACTCTCAGTGCTACATTTTCATACAAATAAGCAGTTTGGGATGTAGCTTGGATTTTTTCTGGGTGGGTGTTGCTCACCAGGAACACATCCCCCATCTGTTCAGGCTTGCTTTCAGGTATCAATCCCATAAACCTTGACAGGCACTGCTGTTGTGCGAGCGTGACTGTGGCTTGATTCTGACTGGTGAGTAATGCCGCTGGGTCCGTATCGTTTGTCACTTAACCTTTCACAGCTCTGACTGCTGTCACTGCTTAGCTTTGTAAAAACAGTATTTTCCTCAAGGAGTAACTGCTGCTATATATTACTTGGGAATTACTATTTGTAAGGACCTCCTCATCCTGTTTAAAAGTTACAGAATCCCCCGTGTTTAGCAATTTTGCCCAGTTTGCTCCAGCTTCTGGCTTTCCTCATAAATACAAGTTTTCTGTTGTTTTTTCCCCAGGGCCCAAGGGGAAGTGTACCATCAAAATGTGATTGGTCTGTTAATTTCACTTCAGCATTGATAGCTTGTGGTAAAATTAAACTGCACATATCAGTGTGTGGCACAGAAAAATGTCAGAACATCCTATTTCATCGTGTAAAATTCTCCCAGAGAGTCACTAAAATCAGCAGATTAAGGTTAAACTGGTGGCTTCATAGGCAGCTTAATGAGTAGAGTATCATATCCAAAACTAAGGAAGGATGCAATTGTAACCCTACTGCAGAAAAGTTCTGCCACTGATCAGAATTCCGTGACTTTGGGAAGCTTTAGAGTGACTTCATTCTTATGCCCTCTCTGAAATCCGAGCCCACCAATATAACCTCATGAAACAGCAGGACTGCGAGCAAACAGGGAGCTACAGATGCTCATTTGAGGTGTGCAGGAGCTGTCAAGAGACAGCACAAGTAGAAAAAGCTAATTATTCCCTGTGTGTGTCCCTTTCTCACTAACACAGGAACCCATTTGCTGGCACCTGTGCCTCACTGCTGAGTGGGTGGCAGAGGTGGCTGGATGTTACTGTCAGCTCAGCAATGCAGATCTGCAGGGAGAGGCAGCCAGGGTTTTCCTTGTGCTCAGTTCAGTGTCAGCTGTGTTCAGTAAGCAATTCCAGTTGCGTGGAAGGCTGAAGAGATGTGGCTGAGATGTGTGTGAGGCTCAGAGACCAGCCCAGTGTCCCATGAAGGCTGGAGGTGGAACAATGCTCCATCCTGCCAGCTGACAGTGCAGCCAGCAGGCACCAGAGCTGCGGGGCCACGGCAGGGCACAGGCAGCGTGTCCTGCACACATCCCCAGACAGGGGACTGCACCACAGAGGAGATTCACAGGGCTCTGCTGACCCAAAAGGAAAACTGATAGTGCCATGAGTAGTTCACAAAAAGCAATAGGCCTTTGGTGCCACAGCAAAGGCTTGGTATCTGTCAGGCCTTACAGAGGCTAGGCTAGACTAAAAGATGGTACCTACCTGATTCTGATAATGAACTTGGCTGGAGTGAAAAATGCCTGAAATGCCTTCAGATATCTGTTGTTTGGGAGATGAGTTTTCCACTTGCCTGCACAGTTCACTTTATTTCAAGAAACCAAATTTATGCTCATGAATGTGAGAGGAGAAGCAGGCTCATACCATTGGGTGTAAAACTCCAGCAAGTGCAGAACTCTTGTTGGTGCTTTCAGTGAGCACTCTCTCTAGGGAGTATCTTTTTTTGTCTGCATGTTTACGTAATGAGAGAGAATAGAAACTGTGTGCAACTATCCCGGTAACCCAAAAATAATTCCACTTTAGAGGAGATGATGGTGTAAAATCCAGATTTAATACCTGCATTGAGTATTTTGTATTTACAAAATAATAAATGCAATAAATATATTAAAAAATCGTTTTAAAAAATCATAATAAAATTTAATGATCCTCCAGCTACTAATATTTCACCCAACACATGGATCAAAGCTTGTTTTTAAACAGTGCTCCTCCCTTCCTTGATTCAAGACTTCTGGGAAAATCCTGCACATACACAGGGACAGAAAGGACAGAGAATCAGAATTAATCAAAAGAAGGCAGGGAAAAGGGAATAAATACCAGAGAGAAGGGTTGCAAAGACTGGGTACTGTACAAGAAGCCCCTGTTTTGCTTTTAATTTAGTTTTAATTCAGCTTGCATTAAAATGCTGGGGGATGTGTGCATGTGTGTGTGTGTGTGTGTGTGTGTGTGTGTTATAAGTGTCATCACATATCCAGTCAGGCCTTGATTTTAAAGTGACATAGGACATAGAGTAGGTGTCTACTTTAACAGGGAAATCTGCTCCATCTTACCCAGAGCAGATGAATAGCAGCTGTTTCCATGTAGACCTGCATTTTATTGCACTTCCTGCCAGGTGTACCGTGCCAGGCTTAAATACTGTGTTGCTTCTTCCTTTTCTCAGTAATTACGGATATGACTTGTAACATTTTCCTACCAGGAGTTGACTTTCCATGTCACTGTGTCTTCCCCCAAAGCTGTGCAGGAGTGAGGTCATGCACAGTCTCAGCTGTGCAGACACCATCTCCCTTAAGCCTTACATTGATTTCACCACTTTGTTCCTTTTAGCTTGTAATTGATGGGGGAAAGGAAATACATAACTTAGTCTGCCAGCCAGTCATCTAAATAGTGTTAAAAAATATTAATTTCTGAATCTTTGTATTAGAAGCATTTGGGTATGTCTCACTCTTGGGCAGTTTGGACTCTTAATGATTAACCCAAACAGCAGCAAAGATGGATTTAGGCCTTGCACTGAGAAACCAACTGCTTCTTCAGAGGATTTATTTTCTCCCCTCTGCTGCAACACTGCTAAAATCCACCTCCACTCTCCTTTCATCCTTCTACTTTTTCATTTTGTATCTGGAGAGATCCCTTCAGTCTCTTTCCTGTTTGCTGGGGTTTCCATGGCATGGCCACAGCCTGAGCTGGGACTGCAGAGCTTGCTGCAGGAGGCTACACTTTCCCAGCAGCTCTGCAGGCATCTGTGTGCTGCTCTACCTCCCTGTCAGTGAAACCCTGGCAAGGTTTGAGAGCCCCTGGTGTTAGACATGGCAGAGGGAGCCTGCTGTGCCATAGAAGATCACAAATGCTTTCTTGCTAGGGATTATTTCAGTTATTAGTTAGCCTGTGGCAGACCAGGGTGTCTGATCCCAGCATCGACACATCAGGGTCAGGAAGGCAAAGAAGAAAAAAAGCACCCAGAGGTTTGTGCACCCAAGGCTGTTTTTATCTAACTTGAGACCATTTCCCAGAGGCCTGAGAGGCTTCTTGTTTTGTTTTCACTCTCAGTCTGTGGGACACTTGAGGTAAATGTGTCCCCTGCACAAAAGGTGAAGCAAAAATGTGTTGCTCTCAAATTGGAAACAAATCTTTGGGATTTGGAGAGAGAAAATAACATGGCAGCTATTTAATAATGTAATTAGTGATGTATTCTAAGAAAATTGCTTCCTTAATATCCTGAGAAGGCTGAGGTTAGCTGGTTTCTCTGCCAGTGGGAGTGAGCTCACCAAAAGGAATGAAAATGGGAGTTTAAATTTCACTGGAGCCTGGAGATTTCAGTGTGACTGTGCCTTGTTCGCTTCCTTTCACAGACTTGGCAGAAGCTTGGCTTTCTGGGGATTTGCAGAGGGTGGTACTTCTGTTCAAGTGCAGGGCTGATTGCAGAGAGAGGAGTGGGCGTGTGTGAGAGGAGTTGCACAGCAAAGGAAAGTGCATCACTAAGCAGTAAAGGTGGCAAACAGAAAAGGGGATAGTGGGAAAATGGAGAATTCCATCAGGGTGGCAGTGGTGCCCATCAGTCAGGATGAGAAGTCTAAAGGCAATGGGGTTGAGCCTGTCAGGTGTCTGGAGGCACTGGCAAAGACCAGAGGGCCCCCAATGAAGAGCTTTGATCCTTGAAAATTATGGCCGTGTCAACAGATGACAAAATTTATTGTATATCCTTACATAGGCAGTTCTGTTCACTCATAGCCCCACATGAAAACATGGTCTCCTCTGGTACCTCACTGAAAGAAAACCATGAAAGAAACCACGCAAGATTTTGGCAGCTTGAGCTTTAGCAGAAAAGTGAATCACAGAAGTGCAGGGACCTCCACTGAAAACTGCTGGAGGTTATTCCATATATTTAGAGCAGATTTATGAGAAGTGTGTGCCTAGAGATTCTCTGTATTCAGAGAGCAATGTGTTAGCCAGCTGGGCTGCAGTGGTGACCTTCTACAGGGTTCTCATTCAGTACTATCTTCCTGAATCATCAGTTTACACGGACCAATCATCTCTTGATCCATGCAAATACCAATGGTAACTTTCTCTCTGGTCACTTTTTCACATAAGTACCTTATGCTTTTGGTTTATAAGAGGGAAATAACGGAAGCATGAATTGCCTAACAGAGCCAGGAGCTGATTACACTTAGTACATCACAGAGCTTGGTGCATGCTCTTTTCAACAAGTGACAACACAGTATGAGAAATCCCACCAATTTTTCCTGAATGCCAAGAACCCAAACAGTTCCTGACCTGTTGCAGTTTAACCAACTCAGCTGTAATCTTCATCTCTCTCTGCTGAGGAAATGTAAAAGTAGTTACAAATATTTCCTGCATTCTAAGAACTGAGAACAAAGCACAAAAAGAAACTTCCTATGGAAAGCAGAATAGTGAAAAATATTAACACAACATGTACTAGACAGATGTATTCATTATCTCCAGAATTGAATGCAAATAGCTTTGCAATCACTTGAAGACAGCAGGAGCTTCTGTGTTACGAAATTCAGTGTCTGTATATTCTTGCATGTGGAAGACAGGGTTCTCACCAGATTTAGATCCCATGTGTTGCAGTTTGTGCAGCTTTATTTCTGCTCCTGAGTTACAGGGTTGTTCAGACTTGTTTGGGGCAGGGGACAAAATTACAGCTTCAGAGAAGAGACCCTGCTTTTCAGCAGTATGTGGAAACTGCGACCTGGCAGTGCATTCAGAGGATCAGGAAAGATGCAACCTGCAACTCAGCAGCTGAGTGAGTGTGGAAAACAACTTGTGTTGGCTGCTGGTCTGAGGTCACCTACAAATCCTATTAGACCACATTTTCTGCTTAAACAAAGCATTACCAGATGTCTTATTCTTCCTTAACGAGACAGCCATGTTGTAACAGCATGACTTGCATACAAATCCACCAACTTTAAAAAAGAAAATATGTTCTAAGCTCAGCTCTCTATCTAACAGAATACCTCAGATGCTTTATGGTGCCAAGGGTTTCACCAACACCTACAGGAAATCAATCAAAGGCTCTAGCAGAAGGCTGAGGGAGGGGAGATGTGTGTGTAATCTCATTCCCGCCTACTGAGAGCCATTGAGAGCAGCAGCACCACCTTCAGCATTTCTCTGGAAAATATTAAGGGCTTGGGATGTGTTTGTGTGACGCCCACTGCCCTCTCCCCCACCATGGGTGAACAAGGCACCTTGCCCTCTTTAGAGCTTTCCCAGCCTCAGCAGCAGTGAGACATTTAAGGGACTCGTTTTTCTTCCCTCATCTTTCCTCTTTAGGAAATCCTGTCCCCTTTTTGTCGTGCTGCTCCTGGTGACATCACCAAGTCAGTGACAGGGTGTGGGGGAGGCAGCCCCAGGCATGTGGAGGTGAAGTGCTGCTGTGTTCCAGAGTCCTTCTGTCGGTGTTCTGCTGCCTAAGCCAGCTTGTGTGCTGCCCCACAGTCCTGTGCCTCTCCTGTGCAGTCCCAGGGCTGTTCTGTTCTGCCCAGGGCAGCAGTCCCATGTCCAAGCTCCCTCTGAGGCTCACCTTGAGCAGTGGGTGCCTGTCCCAGGGGATGAGCCCTGAGGAGCACCAGCCACGCAGATCCCAGGCCATCAGTGTGGGGAGGGAGGGCAGGACAGGCCCCCTGGCACAGGGTTTGTACTCACAGAGGCCATGTTGCCATCCAGGTTTATTAGAGGCACTTGTCATTGAACTCAAATGCTGTATTTTGCCTTGGTGGGGGGTTTCTGTGTTTTAGGAAGCCATGGGTTTTTGATGGCAAGCCTGGATATGGTGGCTGGTTGCCAATCCAGGCTCTAGATCACCTAGGAAGGTAAATTTAGATGGTGTGGAGTCAAAGTGCTGGCCTGGTTCTTCAGCAAGCCATCCCTCTCCTAATCCCCTCAGTGCAACCTTGGCAGTGCTGCTGGGGAAGAGACACCTGAGGAAAGGTCCCTCTTGCCTTGCACAGCAAGAGATGAGAAGGAGAGAGAGAAACAGGTGTGTCAGACCAGGAGGGAGTTTTCCCTTTGTCCTTTAGCAAATCACCCCCCTTCCACAGCTGTCAGACTGGTGGGCATCAGCATTCAGCAATAGGAGCTGACAGAGAGATCCCAAACTTCTGATTTCATTGCTACATAGACTTCTTAAGAAAGCATAAAAATCAAGACCACAAAAGATTTTAACCACTGTAATTATTCAGCTACTGGATGTTTTTGTCTTTTAGCCCATTAGATGTTTTAATAAGAAAGAAAATTACAAGAAAGAGAAAAGCATCTCATTTCTATTTTATTTCAGTCCTGGCTGCCATTGACAGTGATGAACCCAGCTCACCAAGCAGGGTAGCACAGGATGGGATGATTTAGGGAGCTCTGTGCAGACTCAAAATACTTCCATTGATAAAAAGTCTCCAACCCTTCTTCATTTCCATATCTCTTAAAAAAAAATTTAAAATGTGCTTTAAAAGCAGCTGCCCTCTAAAAGGGCAAAGGAGTAAACTTTGGAGGAGGGATGAAGCTAGATTAGTTGCCGATTGCAAAGTTCTTGGATTGTAGAAAGGTCTGTACAAATGCTAATGCTTTTTGTGATGGGGTGAGGAGATTTGGGTTTCTGGAGTTCTTTCCTGAGCCTGAGGAGAGTTGTTGCCCTCCTGGATAGTATGGGCTCGAATGGGAGGTGGCCTCAGGTAGCTCTTGATGGACTAAAAATGTCACTTCTAAACACAAATTGTCTTCTCTCTTGGTGACTGATAAAAATGCCTCTAATCACTGAGGACAGTGAGGTTCTTTTCTTAATAGTACTTCATATGTGGCAAACTTTCAGCCAGTAGAAATTACTGTCTTGGAGCAGGGTCAGTCACAGGGTAAAGCTAATGCTTGGAACCTTGCAACCTTCCTACAAGAGCTTCTAGGAAAGGCTCTTGAGGACACAGGCACCCTGAACCAGGATAACAGGCACCACTGGGAGAGCCCAGGCTGGGTGGGGGGATCCCAAGGGCTCTGGAAGCAGCCAGGAGGCCATGCACAGGCAGCAATTCATATGTGTGTGTGTGTGTGTGTGTGTGTGCAAGGGACAGCAGGGACAGAGCTAAGGGACACAGCTAACACTGACTAACACTGTCCCAAGCGCTGCCCTGCCAATCCTGTCCCCACTCTGCTGATCCTGACTGCACTGGGCTTGCAAAGCTTGTAGGGAATCCAAAAAGTTTCCTCTGGGAAACATTGTGTAAAAGGTTGAAGTGTTTTGATGTTTTCTAAATGAAGCATTTCAAATATTCGTATCAGAGTAACTCTTCATCCCCAGCTTTTGCTTGGTTTTGTTTTTAAAGAAGCAAAACTTTTTTCTAATTTTTTCTTCTAAATGCTTTCAATGCTAGTTAGAACAAATATTTTAAACCTATAATAAAGAAATACTTCTCATATTTATTTATTTTTATACAGTATATAATAAATACTAGTTTTTTAAAACCAAACTATAGTGCAAACAGCTCATTTTTGGTTTGCCATGCTGCCAGGTCATGGTTGTGCTCTTACATTTAGTCTCTAGTCTGCTGCTGAACCTTGAGATGATAGTAAAGTAACAGACTAGCGTAAGTGACAGCATTGCTGACTATTGAAGAACAGCTGGGTATCAAAAATAAGAGACAAAAACAAGAGGAGTTTCCTAGGAAGGAAAAGGACATGCCATTCCAGGGCCACCATCACGTATTCTTGAGTGCTGTTATCAGCACTTTCAGTCTGAGATGTGATCCCTGATGGGTTCCTTAGCAGGATGCTTTCCAGGGCCTCCTCTCCTTGGAACAAGGAGGTCACCAGAACTATATAACTGCAATACCAGAAATCTGATTTCTGGTACTAAGTCACTCCAATATTGCACCTTGCACTGTTTCTCTTTTTTCCCTCTTCCTCTGTGTGTCAAGATTTTACATGCTTGAAAGCTTTTCCCCCTTTCTTCTGAAGGCAATAGCAAGAAGGAACAGCACTCTTTTCTGGAACTTAGGAGGTGTGAAATATTCTCTTTATGGTCTAGCTAAACCTGTTAAAGCATTTTGCAAAGGTTTTTGATAGGTCTTCATGTAATCACATTAATGATACATTGTTGCTTTCTCTATTTCTTCCTCCTTTTTTTGTTTTCCCCTTTGTCTCATTACAGTTGAAACTATAGAGGAAAAAACAGCAGACTCCTTGCAAGATTTGTACAGAGCCTTGGAGCAGGCCAGCCTGTCTCCTTTAGGAGAACATCGGATTTCTACTAAGCTGGAATATAAGAAATCTTTTATAAAGAGATGTAGTGATCCAGTAGTCAATGAAAAACTGCACCAGCTGCGAATTCTGAAAAGCACTTTAAAGGTGAGATAAAACAGGGAGGAAAAATCCTGCCCCAGGGTTGGATGGGGCTGTACTGTCATCAGAGATTATTGTGTGCAGCTGGAGTCCAGGCTGAGCCCAGTGTGCAAACAAGGGAGACTTGGGAAGCATTGCTTGAAAAGCAGAGAAAAATGTGCCTGGGAGAGCAGTCAAAGTGAAGGGATTGGTTTTAATTTCTTTATTTTCTTGTATTTAATCTCAGTCAGCTGCTCCTCCTCTAGCTAGTTTAACAGAAGTTGACACCAAATTATTAGAGGAAACCTTAATCCCTTTTTTGTCCCTGAACATTTTGATTTACCAAAACACATTCACTTTGTAATTGCCAAAGTTAAGCAAAGCCAGCCTTCAGAAGGGAACAGCATCTTTTGCAACACTTGACTGTTTTCTTATTGGCGAGCTTGTCCAGGAGGAAACTGTGTGCTTGCTTTCTGTGTAAACTGATAGGATCATTATATTTAATCAGTAAGATTGGTTAAATAAGTAGTGATAATGATCGATTTGAACATTTTAATGGTAATTTTAAATGTTCCATAGCTCATTTAGCCTCCTTGTCAGCTTCCTTTGTTTGTTACAGCAGTTTCGGTTCTGTCCTTATAGAGATTTCAGCAAACAATACGCTGGATTTCCTCAGGGACCCTGTTAACTATATTAAATTACCACATTTTAGGTCACTAGATAATTGTACAGTGCATTTTGTAACAGCTTTCATCAAAGAGGGCTTTATCAACATTAATTAATTTAGTTTTCTATCACCTAGAGAAGCATTTAAACAATAATATTTTCATGCTGTGGGGCTCCTGTCTTGAAAAAGAAATCCTATATGTGCTTAACTTTCTGTACTGTATCATCTCCTTGAAGGCAACCTGCATTATTATCTTGATATGCAAGTCTTTGCAGGATTGAAGGGTGGCAGAAAAGGGCAACATTCACAGCTGTCCATGACTTCTGCAAGCATGAGAAACTGAAACAAAATCACACACATCGGGGTGGCAGGAGGTTCACGCCGTAGCTGTGGTTTTGTACCACAGTGGGGTCACAGCCCACAGCTGTGGTTCAGCATCAGCTGCCATGCTGAGTTCTCTCTTTTGTTAGTGGTTATTGATACCTGAGATACTTTATTCCAATGGCTTCCTGCAAATGCAAGTGCTTTCCTTCAGGGAAGTCCAAAAACCAGCGCAGCCTCTTGATCCAGCAGGTGCCTGTTTTTGTGCTTCTCTGGAACTTCTTTCCTTTGGACCAAGCAAACACAATTATTTGTCCTCTGTCCATGAGCCATATTTTCTAGGCCTGTCAGCATTATTGTTTGGACTGTGATTGGTGTAAATCATTCTTATGTACATGAGACCAATAATGGAAAATGCAGTGGCAGCAAGGAGCTAAGACAGATAATTGTTTCCTGCATGGAGCAGCAGTGTAGAGACACATGCTTGGTTTGAAGTGACATCATGGTAACTGGTGACTGGCTGCATTACAGCCAGAGCTCCACCTCTGCCATACTATTGGCAATTG
This sequence comes from Muscicapa striata striata, assembly GCA_030060385.1. Lineage (NCBI taxonomy): Eukaryota > Metazoa > Chordata > Aves > Passeriformes > Muscicapidae > Muscicapa > Muscicapa striata. The sequence goes on from JAREIS010000031.1 coordinate 6,231,577, forward strand.
TATCAACCAGTAGCTACTGCTGTTACCTAATCAATTAGTCTTCTTTTTATCAGTGCCTTTGATTTTTCCTTCCTGAATGCAGCCAATTGCATTGGCCTGTTGGCACTGATGTTCTGAACTCTCCTTGAATTTTATCCTACATCATAATATCCAGAGACAGTCCTCCAAACAGCTTCTAGCTCTTGATGTCCTATCTTCTAAGTCATTAATGAAAGACCCTTGTGCTCTCTTTCCTGTGAAAATACAAAATTATTCTCTTGTCATTGAGTATGAGCTACCTGGCTGGTAGTGCAGAGGGGTGGGACCAGCTACATTCTGTGAGAAGTAAGTTATGGTAGCTCAAGCAGAGATCCAAGCAGAGATCTGGTGATCAGGATTTCCCATGATTTCTTTTCCACGGCTTGTTCTCAGCTTGCCCTCTCTTTCTGGAAATGAGTATTCTAGCAGGTAGTGTTAAGCTGCTATTGTTTGCACAGCAATGAAAGCACTGTTTATGGAAGATGTCTCTGACCCTTCTGATCTATCCCATCATACAGAGCTTGATTTTTCCCCTTGCCATGCTACCCAGAAAGATTTAACATCCTCATAGTATGGCCATGGAAGATGTGAGTTAGCCATGAGTGTGAAACCCATCTGGCAGGGAGGTTGGAGGGGAGCTTGCTGGTGGCCACGCCATTCCTGTGCTGAGGAGCAGTGCTGCAAACCCATGTGTTTGCTGTACTTCCAAGCATTATGGCTGTGGCATCCAGCCTCTGCCACCTGCAAAACTGTGAGTGGCTGTGGGTACATCTGAGGCTTACTGTGACCCTCAGTTCCATGAACCAGTCACCAGGGAGGGATTGTGGTGCAGGCATTTTCCCTGCCTCAATGGTGCATGAGGAGCTACCAGCAGCTATGTTACATTTTCCCTTTTCTGCCTTCTCTTTGCCATGTCAGTGGTAGAAGAGGTAGCAGCCAGCCATGCACACAGTAGATCTGTAGTGAAGATGAGTTGTCATTCCCATGGGACTCCTTGCAGAAGGCTTTGCAGTGCAGGCGTCAGAGCCCCCATGCCAAACCTGGTGAAGAGTCTGTGTGTGTCTGTCTGTGTCTGTGTCTGTCTGTGTCTGTGTCTGTGTGTGTCTGTCTGTGTCTGTGTCTGTGTGTGTCTGTCTGTGTCTGTGTCTGTCTGTGTCTGTGTGTGTCTGTCTGTGTCTGTGTCTGTCTGTGTCTGTGTCTGTGTCTGTCTGTGTCTGTGTCTGTCTGTGTCTGTGTCTCTGTGTCTGTGTCTGTGTCCCACACACCCACGCAGTATTTCTGGTGCTAATCAAGGGCAAGCAGATGGCACTTTGTTGTTGAAACCCATCCTGAGAAATGCAAGTAGCTAGTAGTAAGCAGCAGTACAGGGCTTGCTTTTTCCTGGGGCTGAACAAGAGGGCAGGTGAGGGAATAGGGACTCTTTACTGAGGGTTCTGGACAAGGTGGGTGAAGCCCAGGTCCCACAGGGGAATGTGTGACACCATGCAGAGCAGCTCCTGTTTGTGGGTGCTCATAGAGCAGATATCCCTGTGCTTTCAGGGGCTCTGAGGCTTGAGGCTGCACCCCCCCCATTCTCTCCTTCCACCCACGGGATTGATTTTGCCAGTGACCCATCACTTGCATTAACTCTTTGCTTTGTTCTTTTCTCTCACAGGCCAGGGAAGGAGAAGTAGCCATTATAGATAAAGTTCTGGATAATCCAGGTTTGACGTCTAGAGACTTTCAAGAATGGAAACAAATGTACCTTGATCTCTTCATGAACGTCTATGAAAGCAGCCCCTCGAGGGACTCTGTTAATGGCTCGACTGAGGTTGAAGCCCTTATAGCCTCGTTAGCACACACTCACTCTTACATAGAAACACATGTATAAAAGTCTCTTTTTGTCCATTTGCTACACTCCAGCCCTTTACTTAAGTGCAGAAAGTAGTTTTTATATCAATATGTGAGAGCTCTAGTAAATTATATTTTAATGTTACTCAGCTGTGTGAAACCTTCAATGGTCAATGATACTTTAATGAGGATTTGTATATTTTATATGCTACCAATGCTCTGCTTGTGTTTACCTTCTGTGAATTAAAAAATTGATCTTTAGCTGTTGAAGAAAAGGATTTAAAAGCATTTTCGGAAGACTGTGGCCTTCATGCAGGAAGTTCCACATGCTAAAGCTTTTGTTATCAAAGGTCAGTTTTACAATGATATTTTATATTATATAATTCCAGTATTGCATTGCATTTCTGGAGTGCAGGTACTATTTTGGTGGTGAGAGAAAACCAATTTTTATATTTCACGAGAAACTCTGGGAGTTTCCTTTAATAACAGGGCAAAAGTTTTATGCAGTGGTTGTGTTTCAGTTTTGTCAAATACATAAAAGGGTGAAAATCAGCAGACAAAAAAATTACTAATGTGACTAAGTGTCAAAAGGTTAGGTCTTATTTCCTTGTGCTTTTTTAAAGCCTGTTGCTAAGATTTACCACCAGAGCAAAGGGATGCTGGATTGTATTATAATTAAGACCAAATTGTGTGTTGTCTCTTAATCAGATTAGGTTGATTGAAAAAAAAAATTAGTCATGGTACTGTGATTGATGATGCTTTTGCACTGAAGGTATCAGTATAATGTGCAGATTTTGCAAAAGAGAAAATGTAGACTTTACACATCCTTGATAGCAGCGTTTCTTTAGCGCAGAAAAGCAGCAGTGGAAAAGGTTTCCAATGAAATAACTTCAAATCTGAGATGCTTTGAAGATTCCCACAATAGAAAAGGAGTGAATAGGATTTTTCAAGTAGTTTCCTATGTGTTTTCTGAGCTGTGAAATTTGGCTGTATTGTATGCAGGGATAATGTGTGATGGGAGCAGAGCTGAGCACAGAAGCTGAAAAACAACCAAGGAGTAAAAAAGCCCCTGGTTTGCTTTTGAAGGGGAAGGGATGTCTCTGGGTTCTGCTGAGTTCACAAGCCAATTAAAATGTTTTAAACTTCCATGAGATTTGTTATCTGCTGAATACAATTCAGTGAATATGAAGGGAAATAGCTCCTTAGAGTTAGGCACATGCCTGAAACAAAAGTGGAAGGGAACTCTTAAATCATATATTTACTTTTTATGGGCTTGGTTTTGAAAAATGTTAAGAGTATGACAAAATATTTCCGCTCCTCTTCAGTATTTTGCTGCATAAGTTAGGACTCATGACATGATTCAATAATGCTCATGTGGAAAGGAAAAGCCTCCTTTATACTTTAGTGAGTTGTACTCTTAACCAACTTGAGACTATTGCCTGTACAGCTCAGTGAATGTACTTTAAACTTCATGAACTCTGATATTTCCTGGCAGTTATATCCATGAAGGGATGAAGGAAAGAATGGACAGATTTATTTTCTCTCTCCTTCTTACTTTCTTTCTCTCTTTCTCTCTCTCTCTTTCTTTCTCTCTTTCTTTTCTTTCTTTCTTTCTTTCTTTCTTTCTTTCTTTCTTTCTTTCTTTCTTTCTTTCTTTCTTTCTTTCTTTCTTTCTTTCTTTCCTTTCTTTCTTTCTTCTTTCTTTCTTTCTTTTTCTTTCTTTTTCTCTTTCCTCTCTCTTTCTCTCCTTTTTCTCTCTTGCTCCCCTTTCTCTTTTTTCTTTCTTTTCCTCTTTCTACTCCTCATTTTCTATCTTGTTATTGTGTTTAGATTGCAAATGTTCTGCAGATTTTGCACAACTGTACAGAAGAGTGGCCTTTCTGTAGCCCATTTTCAGTAATCCAATAATTCAAGTTGTATGAATGACAAATCATGTATTAATGTTTGTATAGAATTCTGGATCCAGTGTAAGATTTGTACTATTAGAAGAATATTGTTTGTATAAACTGGACATTTATTTACTGCATGGGTACTGACTTGTATATTAAATTTGTGAGGTTTTTGTAAATTTCACTTAAAAATGCTTGACTTTAAATGGATTGTGCTATTGTTTCAAGCATTTAGATTCTCTTGCTATTGTTTTACTGGACCAAAAGTAAATATATTCATATGAAAAACTCTTTATATCTGATGGATGTATATGCACATTGTGTAGTTGATTCCTTGTCAAAACCAAGGCAGTTCAGAAGACTTAGATCTGTTGCTATGCAACAGCCATTCTGCCTGCACTTTACATTAGTAAAGTTAGCTTGGTTGCTTTAAAGGTGAAAATTAAACATTACAGTTTTTTAAGCTAGTCTAGTGACAAAAACGTGTCCTCTGCATTGTGCTGCCTTCTTTTAAGACTATTAAATGTTCTTCTATATATATTTTTATTGTATTAACTTCAGCCTAGAAAGGGAACACTGTAAAATGAAGTACAATAAATTTAGCTTTCAAATGAACATTTATGGCTCAAGATTCATTTTACTCCATACCAGATTGATTCTGTGGCAGCTGACCATTTTGTCTGCATTTCACATACCCATGTATCTTAAAGTACCCCTGTGTGACTGAAATACTGCCAAGAGGGAGTGACACTATTGCTGGTTTGTATGTAGGCAGACGCTGAGTAAAGACTTCTGAAAACCTTCAGTTACCTCCCTTCCCTTCGTACTCTTTGATGAAACCTTTTTTGACTGCAGGGCTCTCTCATGTAGCAGTTCAACAGCAACGAAGCGTTTGGCCCTTATGAGCAGGTGTGATGAAACAGCGAGCAGTGCCGAGGTAAATGCCAAGGCATCAGTAACAGCTTGTAACTCCTCTAAGAAGCTTCTTGGAGGATAACTATAAGGGTACCCATCCAGCTCTGGCCATCTAAGCTAGCACAGCGTCTGGATACAAAAGAAATGTACATCACCAGTAGTGTGCATCTTTAAAATAAACTAAACAAACATCTGGAAGTGTTCTACAACAAAGGCCACTGAGAGAGAAATGGCTTCTATCAAACAAACACTATTTTAACTTTCAGCTGTACCTGAGTCTACATAGTGAAAAGTCCATGCTTTCTGTCCAGTAATTTCATGCTGGTGAGCTAAGACATTCTTACATAGTATATAGTACATAGTATATCAAATAATACCTTTTCCTTGGCAATACTTGCTACTAATTCTTCTAGAGATCAATTTCCTAGTCTTTATACAGCTCTCTTTCCTTTTGCTTAGCCATAGCATAAAACTCAACAGCACTTACCAGCTGGGAGAATTACCTGTGATTAAGAAAACAGAAAAGATGGATTATATTTTTAATATTTGAAAAATCCAACTTGCAACACCTACTAATTGCTATCTAGGTATTATCCAAAAGTCAAGGATTACAGTTCTCACTCATCGCCTCTAAACGTGCTACTTCCTACATCCTTGCTCAGTGAGATCAGCTTCCAGCTTTATAAATCCTAGATGTCTTTCCTGTGCTGGAGCCAGATTTTCTTGCCTGTTTCCACCAAGCATTTGGCTTATCCAAGCAAAGCTGCCACTCTCAGATTCAGTGCCGGTGCAGTTTCCTTCTCCAGGCCTGCAGTGGCTCATCCCGTGGGATGGCTGCTCCTGCCGGGGCACTCAGCAGCTGGGCAGCTCCCTGCGCTGGCTGTCACCGTCCCGCTCCTCGGCCGCCTCGGGGAGCTGGAGCACGGCGCACTGCAGCCCGCACCACGGCACGGGCGCCTTGCAGATCTCCTCCCAGCCGTCGTTGTCGATGTCGTAGCCGACCACGTCTTGCGTGGAGACCTCCAGAGAGTTTTGCCATTTCTTCCCCCCGATAAGAAGAGCTGTTTCCTCTACCACTGCCAGGCCGTAGGAGAATCGATCGTAGACCAGTGGTCTTAACCGAGTCCATTGGTTTTGATCTGGGTCATACCTTTCTATTTCAGAGAAAGGTTCATATAATCCCAGAAAGGTGAATATGGATCCCCTGATTGTTGCCATCTGATGCCCAAACCGAGCAATGCTCATTGGGGCACGTTTCACCCACTGCCCTTCAAGTGAGCTCAGAGAATAAACGTCATTGCTTGTGCTGGCTGGGGCCGAGTACTTGCCCCCAGAGATGTATATGGTGTTCTTGCAAACAGCACTGGCATGGCCATGTAGCCTGCCTGGCAATTCCCTGGCTTTCGTCCATCTATCCCTGCTGATGTTGTAGACTTCCACAGATGAATGCAGCAACCCGTCCTCACCCCTTCCACCAATGGCAAAGATATCCTTGCCTAGGACACAGCAAGAAAACTGGCATCTCTTTTCCAGCATGCCTGTGATTTGGGTCCATGTGTTAAATCTTGGATCATACCGATGGACCTTGTTTGTAACCAATAAGGTCTGTCCAATTTTAGGATCACCCAGGGTACCACTTTGTATTTCCCCACCCAGGACGTAGAGGAAGTTCCCCACCACACACACACTATGGTTCTGCACTCTGTCCTGCAGCTGTGTGAGGGTTCTCCATTTGTGATTGTAAACATCAAAGGCCACCACATCGGTGACGAGCCCCTCACTTGCTGTGCCTCCCCCCAACAGAATGATTCGAGTTTTCTCGTTCCTCAGTGTGGTGGACTTATCCTGCAGGACAGGCTGTCTGAATACAGATGTGTGGTAATTAATTGCTTTTATGATCAAGCACTTAATACCTGCTGAGAGGGACACTTCTGACTGTGTGTAGGTTTTTCTCAGCTCTTCCACTGGGATGAGACCATATCTTATGTGCTCTAAAAGGCTGCTTGCATGATCCAGCCTGGATTTATCCTGCTTCAACCACAGCAGGACAAGATTCAACAGGCGGCATTCTTCTACCATGGGGAGATCTGGCGATTGAATCACTGCTAGCAAAGACCTGAAGTTCAGCTCAAGGAGTCCTGACAAATCCACATCCAGCAGTTTCCAGATATTTTTGATAATGTATTTTTCTGTGGCTGCTAGGGCATCTGGCAGGTAGAACTTCCTGGCCACGTTGGCAGAGAAGCAGCAGTTTTCCAAGGCAAGATTGTTAACTAAGTACTGATTGCACAAGCCGATAGCATCAGTCACTTGTAAGTAGCTTGCAGCTTCCAAGGTATCCTCCAGACTTTCAAAGGAAAGGGGCAGCAAGGATGTGTAAATGAAATCCAGGATGTGCTGGAGCCCAGTGGGTGAGACAACTTGTAGGTGAATGACACTGGCTTTGGACTCTTGGGTATAGCTTTTGAACATGGCTCGGAAGTAGTCGCTGGAGCATGCCAGCAAGGACTTGTGTGCAGGAAACTCATTTTCTTTCACTTTCAGCAGAATGTCACAGAGAAAGCCCTCTGATCTCAGGCTCTGGTATTGGGCGAGCACGGCGGTGCAGTGTGCTTTGCAGTAGGACAGGAAGTAGCTCATGGCAGACAATGCAGTGCTTTCCCCTTGAGCTATTAGTGCTGAAATGCAATTAGATACTGAAACAGCTGCCTTACTCAACAGCCATTGCTTGAATGCCCAGCAGACTTCCAGCTGTTAGAGGAAAGCCCAACCCAAAGAAAACAAGTCAGTCTTGCCTGGCATAGGGGGACAGTTAGTAGATTTGTAGTGAATTCAGTTCATTCCCTTATAGAACAAATAGCTATTGTCATATCATCTGTAGGATGCTTACTTTTCTTGCCTCCACAAGTTGTGCAAGGATGAAGAGTCCACAGCTGTGGTGAGCACTTGCTTGGCTGGCCATCAGGTGACAGATGAGGGAGCTAGATGACAGTCCCAATAAATGGCCCTTGGTGTCTGCTCTGCCGTCGCCCCCAGCCCTCCTTGCTCCCCCGGCAGGTCAAAGGGATCCCCTCTGGCTGCCAGCGCGGCTCTGAGCAGGCACAGATGAGAAGAGAGCGCTGACTTCTCTCCTCTGGTTTGTAGTTTGAGCTCCGATCAGCCTGGACGTCACCAGCGCTGGGACAGAGCCCCCTTTCTGTCCTTTCCGCAGGGTCCTGGGAAGCCTCAGCCGGAGATCAAATCAGCGCCCAGGGATTATTACGGGAAGATTTTCTGAGCCCGTAAATCTTTCCCCGGCAGCCACTAAAACAACCAAAATACCATGATTAGTCACTGACACGCATTTCTGGCTCTTGGCTTCACGTGATACCTCCATAGCTCACAGCTACCAGAATAGCCACAGGCTCATCCCTCGCCCCCCTCGCCTGGGAGCCAACCCCGGGCGGGTGAGGAGCAGGGCCAGGGACAGAGGAGCTCCCAGGGACAGCCACAGCCAAAGCAGCTGACTTGGAATGGCCTGGCTGGAAATCACAAGGGTAACACATTCACACAAAGTGGTGACAAAAATAGATTCCCCCAGTTCAGCCATAATAAACCAAATTCTGTTTATAGAGAAGGCTTTGCATAATTGTGCTCTCAGTTACCAGCTGGGAACAAACCCTGAGCCCCCAGGGATGGGCCAGACCTGTCTTGCTCAACTTTCTCACTTTCAGTTTGTCCCAATTAGAAGCACTTATACAGGGATTATCCCTGCTTTTCACCTGGGCACTTCAGGGTCTAATTTCTACCAGGAATAGCAGCCCTGGGCAGGCTACACATTCTGACCTCTTAAAGCTTGCTTTTATTTCTTCTTTTTTTTCCCTGCATAACTCTGGGTGGAGGTGTTCAGGAATCTCCTCCTGACACCTTTCTTTCAAATCAAACCCTCAGGACTTGCAGACCTTGCCAGGGTTGATAAATGCCTGATCATTTTTCTGCACTGTGAGCCAGCAGACTTGGGAGCAGAGAAGGATCCCACAGGAGTGGAAAACTTCGCTTTTTGCTTAAGCCTAAGGTAAAGCCTATTTACTGCGTTTGTTTATATTTATCTATGTGATGTCATGAAATTCTGGCTTACCCCTGTAGCTGAGCAGTGTTTGGGACTGACTGGATCCTAATATGGACTGTGCATGGTGTGTAACTGTTCCAGTGAGCTTGAACTGCCTTGCTAAACAGACTGATACCTACACGTGCTCTGCTCTGTTTGTGGGGAGGGACTCCAAAAACATAATTTTTTTCTTGCTGTGTAGCTCTGAATATTGATTTCCTGTTTTAATCCACTTTCTATCATGACATTATAGACCATAAATCAGGATCTTCCTAAAAGATCTTTCCCTTTGCTAGCAACACAACATGTATGGGCAGTAGGGATGAAGGAGAAGAGGGATACATGTCTTTTTCCCAGTGGTTTTGCCTGTCTCAAAGTTGGGACAACTCTAAGGTATTTCAGGTGTTAGTGAAGCTGTGCAGTTGATTCCAAGGTTCAGTTTTGATACTTCTCCTGTTTTGGAAGTAGAGACCAAAGGCCAGGTACCTCTGTCACCCCTGGGCAGTCACAAGTCCAATGCTCCCACTCCTAGAGACCCTGCTTTCCCAGTTTAACCTCATCAGGTACCACGAGGTGCAGAGAGACCTCCACTGTTTTGAGATAGCAGGTGGGCAGTGTCCATCACAATTTCCCTGGGAGCTGGGGTGTGAGGCAGGAGAGGACAGGAGCTGTGCCTGCCACACAGGGCTGAGTTTGGGGAGAGTTCCTGCAGCAGCCCTGGCACAGGAACCTCCTGGCATCACCTTACCTGCAGTCCCTGTGCTCCAGCAGCCCTCAGCCTGGGCTGCCACACTGCTCTGCACTGCCAGGATGTGATGCACAGAGAAATGGGAAAACCCAAGAGCAGAGCAGCAGAGAGGTGTCACTGTGACCCAGGCCAGGTCAGCCTGGTCACTGTGTGACCTCCACAGCAGGGCTGAGCCTGGGCTGGGGCTGCAGCACCAGGAGAGATCCTGAGCACAGAGCTGGGCTGGGGCTGCAGCACCAGGAGAGATCCCTGGAGCCAGGGCCCCCAGCCCCAGGCACTGCTGAATTCGTGTGCTGCTAGCACAGAGCAGCTGGGACCCAGCACACATCAGTGAATCCAACTTCCCCCGGACCCAGATGGAGCAGACAGAGGTGAACGAACGAGGGTGCTGCCAGCAGCAGCCAAGGAATATTCCTGACCCCACATGGCACTCCTAAGTGATGCACTCCCAGCCAAGGGCAGTGTGTCTTCTCCTCACCCCCACAAAGCCAGGCCAGGCACTGCCCAGGCCTGCACCAGCTTGCCTGGCACATGTACAACACCAGCAGAGCTCCAGCCACTGCAATTCCTGCAGTTCCTGTCATTTCAGAGAGGCCAAACCAGGCTCAGTCTGAACGTCCCTGCCTGTGCCCAGAGTGATTCCATGTGAGCCCAACTGGTTGTGCATCTCTTGCTTTCCAGATGAATTCCACCCATGGGTGGCTGTTTATACAGGTCAGTTGCTGGTCTGATTTACCTGGACTGATTTAACACCAGTGCCAGGTAAGCAGGTCCTATAACTGTATGCAGATTTTCTGTGCTATTCCCTCTCAGACCTACTTTATCTTCATGGCAAGCCAGCTAATAGAAGTAGTAAGAATCATGATCCTTATAAAGCTGTTTATTTGCCTGGGGATTTTTTTTTTCTTTGGCTTATAATTGAAATAAAACCACATCCTTTCCAGTCCCTTGCTCTGGAGTGGAAAAAAAAAAAAAAAAGTCATTATTAAAATGAGGTTTTTCCCCACGTCACTTCCAGGGAGCCTAGTTAGCTCAGCCAAGACCCTCCTTTGTCAACAAACAAATTATCTTCATGCAGCAGCTCAGGTCTCCAGCACCTTTGGAAGAATGTTTAATGTCCTTTAGTAAGAGAACAGACGGTGACTAAACAGCTAACTTACAAATCTCAGCATGAGACCTAGCACTAAGTGGGATGCAGTCAAACCAGGATCTTATGTTCCTCGGGTGTAATTTGGAAGATCAGATCTAATGTTTGACTCACTAGATGGTGCTTAAAATTAGGGAAATATTAGTGTTTCAATGATGCTGATTTGTTGGGAATAGATAATACATTTCTAATGATGTGCCTCATTTGGACTTTAAATTAGATTTAGATTTCAGGCTTTCAGTATAATTTCTGTTGAAGTGATTGCTCTACTACAGTAGGCAGTCTGAAATTTAAAAAAAAAAAAAAAAATTCAGATGTGTGCTGTGAAAATGTTGGCTTCCACACATGCAGAGGTTTTTTTCCTATACAAAATTGAAAAATGGCCCAAGTTGCAATGCCATGTTCAGTTTAATATTGCAAGTAGGCCATTGGTTAATAAACAATGGAATTGTTATTTTAAATTTTGCCAATTATTTTTTAAGAGTAAAAATTATAAAGAGTTGTACAAGTGATATTAGGCTCATTACTAACAAGTGGGTTGTTGTAAAATACTCATTATAAAAATCCACAGCAGAGGACTACCAGGCTACACTTTGTTCCAAAAGAAATCAGTGCATTCCAGAAGACAACAGAGTAAATATTTCAGATGCTTAATAATGTACCACATGAACAAATAACAGCACAATGAGCCAAGTAATGAGTAAAGCCATACAGGTTTCCTAGAAGTGCTAATCAGAAAGATCATATTGATTTAAGTTGTTTTGTAAAAATCTTTGGGCTACAGTCTGTTCTTCATCCTTGAATAATCATTCACAGTAGTATTTGGGTCAGCACATCTATTTAAAGCAAAGGATGTTTAGCCCAGGAAAGCAGTCCATAAGAGCAAAACAGTAAGAGGGAGGAATTTTCTTGCAGCTAAAAGCAGTGTCTGGTGAGATCATGTCTGTGTATAAAAGCAAAAGAGAAGGTTCCCAGCTTGCATGGGGTGGGATTAGGCTGTGAGGTTTCCATTTAGGCAGAGGTTGCCTGTGGCTTTGAGCACTGTGAAAGTGGCGCCCACAGGACACAGTCCCTGTGAGCTGGGGGAGCAGGAGGGGAGCACAAGGCAGTGCCTGCCCAGCCTGCCAGAGAGGTTCTGCAAACCCTCAGCACCTGTGTCCCTCCTTGGGCCACCTCAGAGGGGTCTGGGGACAGGGCTGGCAGCAAAACTGTGGGTGCAAGGCTCCATCTGCCTCTGGGGAGAGAGGTTTAGTATGGTTAGGAGGCAGAGCAGGGACCCCAGGCAAAGCCTGCTGCAAGACCATGGCTGTGGGGAACTCTTCTGTGGTTCTGGGGAAAAGAGGAGGAAAGGAGGAAACACCACTGGCACACCTGGGCTGGGAGTGGCCATGTCCCAGCTGGGTTATTCCAGCACTAACTGCACTGTGCAAGAAACCATCCTGTGTCAAATTGTGAAAGGCAACATGAAAGAACAGGCTTTCAATCAGACAGTGCCTCATTAACCTCCTCTCCCTGTTTTTTCAGGTTTTGTTTGCCTCCCATGAAGACAGATGTTCCAGCTTCCATTGCCACCTCAGTGGGTTAGACATGAGCTTCCCTGGTGAACAAAAAACAAACTCGAAAATGTTTAACTTGGCTTCCCATTCCAGAGCAACTGCAGTGGGATGAGTCAGGCACTGCAGCCACAGGATAATGAAGGAGAATGTGTATTTTAATGAGCCCATTTCAGAGCAGATGCACTAACAGCTTTCACAGCATCTCACAGCTGAGGGTGGAGGCTGCTTGGGGTTCATCTGTTCCTGTGGTGGCCAGGTGGCACCAGGGATGCTCTGCACTGAGCCCTGGCTTTCACCCCTGGGCCAGCAGTGCTGCCTGTGCTGTTGGGGCACAGAGGGACATGCAACCCTGCCCAGGGGCATCTTCCCTCTGCATCCAGCTCAGGGATGCTCACAGACATCTCTGGCTGCTGCCTTTGCACAGCAAGGGTATGGACAGCCCTGGCTGAAGCTGCTCTGCACATGGGTCCCTTCTGCAAGTAGGGAAGCCCCCCTGCTATAAAAGGAACATTTCTGACCCTCATGTGGCATTCCTGCTTTCCAAAGACTTTGGGGCTGGTTGAACTGGGTTCTCAACCTTAATTTGCTTGGGTACATGTGGAGCTTGGGTACAGCTGCAGCTTTGGGCTGTATGAGCACTGCTGGCAGGAGAGCTGGGCTCTCCCTCCTGCCCTGGCTGGGCACAGGCACCCAGCAGCTCCCAGAGCTGCCCCTGCTCACAGCCCCCTGCACCTCACCTGCTCTACCATGGGGTGCCTGTGTCCAGCACAGAGCCCCTGGGACTGGGATAACCCCTCAAGCTAAGAAAGGGGTAAAGAAATGGAGGCTAGACTCCCGCAGTTCAGTGGTCTTTGAATGCATTTACTCGTAATTAGAGTGAGTTTTCATAGGGATAGAGATGAAGAACAACCAGTGCTCTGAGACCACAGAGGAGAAAACTGACCTTTTCCTGTACTGGGATGCCACAGAGATAAAGTAAAGCTGTAGTGTTGAAGTAAAGCTGCATGTCTCTGAAACTAAGGTGCTTTTCACATAAGCTGTTGGGATTCAGCTCCACCATCCTCTTCTATTTCATAATTCACATTCAAGCAAATGCTCTCCACGACATGGTCTGCTGGTGAGCCAAGCAAAGGTTACAGTGCAATCAGCTGCTGTTGCTGCATGGGATAATGAGATCCTGATGTCTACACTCAGCTGATCACTACAGGTGTTGCTAGAGTCTGTGCACTGCTGTGATCACTGTCAGCAGCACCACCACATCACCCAGTCACTTGGACCTGCTCCCTCCATGCCATGTTAGTCCCAGGCTTATCCTTGGGAGTGAAAGGATTGCACCTGCACATGCTGATCCTTTTTCACTCACAAGCTCTCAGGTTTGAGAGTGGGAGAGCACCCATGGGTGAAGTGCAGCTGGAATTAATGGCACGTGCCAGAGGATGAAGGATGGATGACAAACCACCAGGTGTCTAAGGGCTTTTCTCCTCAATGATTCCTGACTGAATAAAGCCATACTGGAGTGTGACAAAGGCACTGATGGAATGTGTGTCATTTACCCCCCTAATCTTCATGAGTCACTGACTGGTTTGTGACTAGCAAGCCTTTCTGATCAAATGTCCATAGTGGCATAAGGTTCTGGTGGCCCTGCTCACCAAAGAGAGAGAGAGACAACTCCCTCCACACCAGACAAAGTCTCTAAATCCCACTCCTGAAAGAAATTCCTAGGGTAGTTACAGAAATTGTGCATGCCAAATTTTCTTCCCCAAGCCAGAGTCCTAGCAGACCATGCAGGATTGCAGTTATCTCCCCTCTTTCCCTGGTATGATCTGGATGCCAACTGGGCATGGACATAAACTGTGGACAGCAGTAAGCCAAACCCCTCATCTCCAAGGAACTCTCCAAGAACTAATGTACAATGAGATCACTTTTATTAATTTTAATTTAGAGGTCTTATGACAGGAACCATGCAAATATTGACTCCATCATGGAAGTGCAAAGGTTTGCCTGCACTGAAAAAACACACAGCATGCCCAAAACAGCTTGAAAGGCTGCTCTATATTCAGCAAGTTTATTTTGGTCTCATCTGTCTAGGATAAGGATTGACAGAAGTGTGTCTTGAAGGGAGTGACCACTCATGCCCTGAGCCCCAGCAGTGTGCACCTGGCATGACAGTGCAGCAGCATCTTCCTGGTACATAGCAGAGTTTTCAGGGGACCTTTGCTCCTTACCTGAAGTGGGAAAATCATTGCTCTGTGTTAGTTCTTCTGTCTCCCTCAAGAAAGGAAACTATAGACAAGTGAAGGAAAAGCAGGTGAAGAGGACAGATGGACCTCAAACAATCTGGGGGAAAGCACAAACTTTGAAATGTCTAAAAGCAAAACAGCTTCCCAATACTGCAAAGACTTGCCTGTCCTTTGGCCCATCTCTCCAGGGCAGGGATGTCTCTCAGCAGCACCATGGGGCTTGTCTGGCACTGTGAGTCTGCAGCCCCCGGTGCAGCCCTGCACCTGCCAAGGCACCCAGCGTCCACCCGGGGCAGGCACACACCCTGAGAGTGCAGGGCCGTGGGGCAGGCACACACACCCTGAGAGTGCAGGGCCCTGGGGCAGGCACACACACCCTCAGAGTGCACCCACCCGGGGCAGGCACACACCCTCAGAGTGCAGGGCCCTGGGGCAGCCACACACACCCTCAGAGTGCAGGGCCCTGGGGCAGGCACACACACCCTCAGAGTGCACCCACCTGGGGCAGGCACACACACCCTGAGAGTGCAGGGCCCTGGGGCAGGCACACACACCCTGAGAGTGCAGGGCCCTGGGGCAGGCACACACCCTCACAGTGCAGGGCCCTGGGGCAGGCACACACCCTGAGAGTGCAGGGCTCTGGGGCAGGCACACACCCTCAGAGTGCAGGGCCCTGGGGCAGGCACACACCCTCAGAGTGCAGGGCCCTGGGGCAGGCACACACACCCTCACAGTGCAGGGCTCTGGGGCAGGCACACACCCTCAGAGTGCATCCGGGGCAGGCACACACCCTCAGAGTGCAGGGCCCTGGGGCAGGCACACACACCCTCAGAGTGCATCCGGGGCAGGCACACACCCTCAGAGTGCAGGGCCCTGGGGCAGGCACACACCCTCACAGTGCAGGGCCCTGGAGCAGGCACACACCCTCAGAGTGCAGGGCCCTGGGGCAGACACACACCCTCAGAGTGCAGGGCCCTGGGGCAGGCACACACCCTCAGAGTGCAGGGCCCTGGGGCAGGCACACACACCCTCAGAGTGCACCCACCCGGGGCAGGCACACACCCTCAGAGTGCATCCGGGGCAGGCACACACCCTCAGAGTGCATCCGGGGCAGGCACACACCCTGAGAGTGCAGGGCCCTGGAGCAGGCACACACCCTCAGAGTGCAGGGCCGTGGGGCAGGCACACACACCCTCACAGTGCAGAGCCCTGGGGCAGGCACACACCCTCAGAGTGCAGGCAGCCACAGCTGGGCTGGGCTGAGCTGGAAACTCGTCCTACATAAGAGAGAGTGGTTTTGGGATGACGGTGGGGAAAGCAGTCTAGCAGGATGCCAGGTTCTGCCATAACGTTCTTACTCCTCACACACAAAAAGCCAGTGCAGTTGCACCTTCCTCCTCCATTTAAGTGCTTGTGTCAAGGAATTTCCTCTGATCCAACAGAGTCATGTCCATGGGGAGGATGAGAGCTGAGCTGATGGGAGCTGAATTTCAGTGGGAAATCTGGTTAAATGGAACTGCCACATAATTGTGTCAACTCGGTATCCTAGCATTGAAAGGAGGAAGAGAATAAAAATAAATGTGTATGCCTCATTTTTTAAAAAATTACAAGTAATTACAGAATTAATATTCTCTGGAGGTCATTCAAGGACAGCAACACAGTAGCTTAGGCCAACTTGATCATCTTGAAAGGGTGCAACTGTGGTTTCCTGACCTCTCATCCTCTTCCAGTCTTCCTCTTTGTTGAATTATGGTCCAACAAGCAAGTTACCACAAAGAAAATTTCCTGAATTTGCACTGTGAAAATGACAAATGTGGCCAGAAGAAACTTGATTTCAAAAGGTAATAGGCTTATATATGTAAAGCAGTAGATAATCTATCTGCCTTCACCTTCATTTAGCTCACAGTAACATATGAATATGCCTACGGCCCTGGCAAAAAAACCACAAACAAACAAAACCAAACCAAAACCAAAAAAACACCAAAAAATTTCAAAATATTACTTTCACAAACTAGACTGGAGGCAGACTTTCAGCCCATCATTATGCAGGCAGATACTGTGCACTGCTGGTATAGCACTTCATTACACCAGTTAAGTCAAAACTTCCAAAAAAATTGTTTGTATTAAGTAAACTCTTCCGTACTTCCCAACATCAGCACCCTAACATAATTTCTAAGGTTTGAAGATTACACAGTCTGGAAAGAAAACACTCAAGTTCAGGACCTACCTTGAAATAGCCATATCCACTCACTTTTGACACACACCAGCTGTACATGTAAAATAAACAGTCTGTGCAAACAAACTGCACACCCTGATATTTCTGCTACTCCTGACTGTGCTTTAGAGGCTGTAAGTTGAAATTATAAACAGAATATGAAAGCAGTCACCATACAAATCACCTGCCTGTTTTTCCCCAAGCAGGTTTATTTGCCTTTGATGATATAAAATTGCTGTTACAAGTCTAACAGATCTTCTGCAGGGAGCTATGTTTTGCAATTTTCTTCAAACTTTGTGGTTGAAAAAGTATTTTTCGGTCCAAAGTTTATAGTGTTATATGGAAATATAACTGGTTTTGTTTCCTTCAAAGCCAATAGAAATTTTGCCATCAACTCTGGAACAAGCAGAAATACAACTTTTGTAGCACAGAGAAGCTTGGGAGGCTGTCTCAGCTTTATTTTTCAACCTTATATTTCTCACCTGATATGCAGGGCATAATCAACTCCCAATGGTCCTGTTATAATAAAGGTCATTTTAAAGATCACACTCTTTACAACTGAGCCCCTTTTCTGCTATAGAAGAGAGTCTGGTGAGTTTCTACCTACAGAACTTTATTTTTAATGGGTTAACTCTTGCTGTGTAGAGATTATCTGTGGTTTGTATGGAGTGAGCAGGCCCTGGTGAGCAAGAATGGGGAAGGGCAGCAAAAATCTCTGTTAGGATGTCCCCATTCTGCAGCATTCACTGATGCTTTAGGGAGCAGAGTCCTCAGACACCAGTTTTATGTGTGTGCTCCTGCTGATCTCACCTGGGTTACTTCAGGAGCAATATTGTTTCCTCCTGCTCCAATTTCTGGAAATGTTTAATTAAATGATAAAAAGGTAGATTTTTCCCCCTACTAGTTAGATCAGGCATTGTCCTGATTTTCCTCATATTTTCAGGAAAGAGTTACTGGAGAAAATACTGCATTTCTACAGCTTCTGGAATTGCGACAGATTGCCACAAGTCCAGAAAAAAAAATAATGCTGAAAACTTCAGTTCCTATAGGCCATTTGTGTCCTGAAGTTCTCAGCTAAAAAGACAAGCAAGAGGATAAATAGGTATAGCGAAAACATCAGAAACAAAAGTATTAGGTCACTTTCAAAGGCAGAAAGAGCACTTAGATGCCAAGGTCCTGTCAGGCAGCTAAACAATCCTAATGGCCATTGCTCCTCTTGACAATGTCCTTCCTGGTTACTACAATGCAGTGATTCTGCTATCCAGGTGACACCAAACTGTCCAGTTTGTTCAGGACAGTGCTGTGTGCAATGGGCACTTTTGAAACACTCAGAAAGTGCTGGGAACTGCCCTCCCATGAGACCACTGCTCTAAGTCACTGCAGTCAATAAATCTTATTGCTCTTAATTGTTTGGGTTTCTCTTAGAAAGAAATATTTACCAGCTTCTGGTTTGCACAGTCTTCTAAAGGTCACAAATGCTAGCTCCAAGGGGAGCCAGGCTATTCAGCCTTAAACTATTTAACCTTGGCTTCCTGTGGCAGCCTGCACTGCCATAAAAGCAGGCATCACTATGGCACGTATGTGCAAGGATGGAGGGGTAAAGTTCTGCTCCCCTTGGCCCATTTCAGCATGCTATTTTTAAAAGCTTATGTGTTCAGTGATGAAAATAGATGTCTTCACTCTGCTTATCCTTTTGGATGGGTTTGATGTGTTGGATGCTAATGGTATGCCAGGAAATTAGAATCACTTTCTCATTTAAAGAAAGTGGATGAAGGGAAAAGGATTTTCTTACTATTATTATTAGTGGTGAAAGTTTGTATTAAAAAGAAAAAACAAGTTCAGGTTTTCCACAATAAATGTAGTCCCTTTATGTCCCCCACACAAGTATTTGTGGGAACATGTAGCTCCAGAAAAGCTTCAACTCAGCTACTAGTCTCAACTTCCTAAGACTATTCAGACATGAAATGATCTCTATCAGTATTTCTTACACCTACCTTTCATCTCATCATAGCCAAAAATTCCAGCCAGGAGAATTTCTGGGGAAGCTGTAACCCAACTTTGTGCCTTGGCTCTTTTTGTGCTGACTCTTTACACTTGAACAGTATATTTTCTAATTACACCAATCACTGCATGCTCATTTGGGCTCCTTGCTTGTGAAGATATTAAAATGTGTTCTGAGCTACACCTTCTGCAATGTAAAGTGGTTTGGGGTTTGACTTAAACTTTTAGTCATCTATCCTCTTCCTTTTTTTCCTTGTTTTGGTTTTGGTCTGTTCTCTAGTGGCATTAGAGAAGATGGAGCCTCCCAGGACTGGGAACCACTGGTTCTTCTGAGTGCAATTCATCTTGCTTGTGTTCAGCAAGAACCAGCTCACTTCCTTTAAGACTCATTATTTTTGTCATCTGACCTAGAAAAATCACAAGAGACCAAGGTTCCCCCTTGCATGTAGGTCAGTCATGTCTTGGGAAATACAGGGTTTGCTTTCTCACCTCTGGGATGGAAACTAATATGGTTGTCATAATTTTCCAATCTGATTGTTCTACTGAGTATTGTATTTTTCCTGCAGAGGCATAACATGTGATATCACAGCTATATGTTATATATATGCAGACCAATAATAAGAGCTTTAAATTAGGAAACAGTTTCTAGCAGTAAAGATAACAAAAGGCTAGGACAAGTTGCTAGGACAAGGGAGTTGTGAAGTGGCCACCATGCATGGTATCATCTTTAAAGTGTGCTGCAAAGAATATATTCCTTACAAATCTGCCTGGAGGCAAGGAGATGGGTTGGATGGCATTTTGAGTCCCTCTGTGGGCTGTACTTAAGGATCTTCTGCTTCTAATAAGTGTTCAGTCACAAAGTCCTCAGACCTTGGTGATTCACACAAGTGATTTTCTAAATAGAGGTGCTTCACTGAAAAACAAAAGCTTTAAATAGGAGAAAGCCTGGGATGCATGCTGGTGTGTGATGCTTTGGAGACATCATAATTGCTGTTTGCAAAATCTACTGAGTGTGTCAGTAAGCTGAAAATGTACAGGACAAAGGGCATGCAAGGTGTCTGCCTGAAAGCACTGCCTCTCTTCACAGAATGAGCCACTGAAGGTCAGTGCCCAACACCACTGCTCTTTATAAAACTGCCTCCCAGGGATGTCAAGACTTGAGAACTTCTGCTGAGATAGATCCATAAAAAATGCATTTTTGACAACTGAATGCAGTAGTGTGGAAATGAACTTCACCACCACTGATGTCAGAGCTGGTTTTTCTTGTCTTTCTCCTACATGACATAAAGATAAATAAAACAGGTAGTTTTCTCCTTTTTTTTGAGGTTGGCAGAGGAGAAATATTTTTTGTTCTGGATATTAGTAATTTGCATTTCTGGATGTCACTTTCTTCTCTCTTTTCTTGAAGAGAAGGAGCAAGGTGTGCAAAATATCACTAAGCCAAAAAATCAATAAGCAAGATTAGCAACAGCCATATTCTTCTGCCTGATTAATGCTGTACCATACCAAGTTGAAAGAAGTGCAGAAGAGAGACCCCCTTGAAGAACTGGAAGCTGCTCTTGGTAAAGGTTTGCCAGATAATGTGAGACTGCTGGGATACAACAAGACAAATTCTGGAGCAGTTATGCCTCCACATTGACAAACACTGTGTTTCCTGAAGCCCTGCAATGCAGAATCACTTCCCCAGTGTGATGGCTCTCTTGCTGCTCCAGCAGGACAGAATGACCTCACAGAGGAAAACACAGCCACACCAAAGAAGCTCATGGAGGGATAAGATAGTTCCAGCTTAGTGGGGAAGGACTAGGAATCCTGGGCACTGGGGTTTTCCCCCACAGGTGTGAGGAGCCAGCAGGGCAGAGCAAGCAGGCTGGAGGGATGGAATCTCAGGAGAGACCAGGCCAGCAGAGCCTGGGGATGCTGGAGGGAGGAGAGGGAAGGAGAGGGAAGGAGAGGGAAGGAGAGGGAAGGAGAGGGAAGGAGAGGAGCCTCCCTGGCCCAACTCCATCCCAGCAGGGAGGGGTTTGGGAGGCTGTGCTCCCGTCTCAGGTCTTTCTGAATCAGGCTCCTCCAGGGCTCATGGTCTGGTGGGGCTCTTTTCCAGGTGGAGGCTGGAGATAAATCCATGGAGCAAACCAGCAGAGCTTCACTTACATCTGCAGCTGACTCGACCTTTGGGTTTAGGTCAGAACTGCTGATTTCAGTGCCTTGCTGGAGTGTTTCACTGGCAGAGCACATTCCTCTCCTCTCAGGGGCTGGGGAAGAGCCCACATGTCCCATTTGGGTTGTGACTATATGAATTTGATGTCAAATTTTCTCAACTATGTGGTGCCGTCCAGTGTCATTTTCCCAATCTCCGCAGAGTCTCACCCCTCGCACTGCCCCCTCTTGGGGTGGGGATGCTCTGTAACATTTTACTGGAGAAACAGCCATAGCAGGGAATTAAGAGGTGGCCTCATTCACAGGTGTTAGTGGCTGAGTCACTGGGATGTCATTCAGGCATGAGGACAGACTGTGAAGGCCTTCAGATCACATGCGTGCATGACATTTAGCAGAGGTGGGTGACCTCCCAGGAGATTATCTGAGAGACCTAAACTGGCCATAGAAAGTGGCCTTGGAGGCCTTCATTGACCCCCAACAACCTTCAGCAATAAAAGCAGAGGATGAGTGTGTGGATGTGCATGCAGGGAGTGTGAGAGCAGTGCTGAGAGCCCCGTGAAGGGCAGAGCAGCCCAGCTCCAGTGACGTGTGTCTGCCATGGAAAGAGGGACTGGAGGACACTGTGTGCTTCACAGGGCAGGGGACTTCATTTGTTCTATTTGATTTTGTGGGTGTGTGCGTTTGCTACCTGTCTGTGCCATAAGACATTTAAAATTCGTGGTTTTTACCTAGTTTCTGTAGGAAAACACAAATCTGGATATTCTGCTGACCTGTATAATTCTAGGTCACCAGGCCAGGGCCAGACTTGTCAGCAACAGTGACAGCAACCAGCAGCACTGGGCCCTATTTATTCACATCCTGCTGTTTCTTCCATTGCTCACCAGCGTTCCCAAATCAGCACTCAGCACACACAAGGACTGTTGGGGGAAGCAAGGACAAAGATGGTTTTTCTAAGTTCAATAACAATAACTTTCCAAAGTGCCTTACCATTTTTCCTCAAGTCTTTGGCCTCCTCTAAACATTTCTCTCTCATTGTTCAGTCCAGCACAAATCTTTCACCAGCCTGCTGGATTCACCTGGGTGAACCTGCTGAGCTATCTGTTTGAAAATTTGGGAGGAAAGAAGTGGTATGGCAGCAGGGATTTTAGAATCACAGATTCTAGATTCTAAACTACTGTTTAGTTTGGAAAAGACAGGATCACCAAGTCCAGCCTTTAACCCAGCACTGCTGCATCCACCACTAAACAGTGTCCACTGCCCCTCTCTGGACTCGCCTCAGCCCCTCAATGTCTGTCCTGTAGTGAGGGGCCCAGGACTGGACACAGGGTTTAACTCTTTACTCACCAGTGCTGAGCACAGAGACAATCCCAGCCCTGGTCCTGCTGCTACTCTATTGCTGACACAAGCCAGGTGCCATTGGCCTCCCTGCCCACCTGGGTGGATGCCGGTTCATTTCCAGGCACTGCTGACCAACACTCCCAGAATGACCCTTTTACGTGCACAACTTTTCATCCATTTTTTCCCCAAGTCTGGAGTGTTGCCTTGGGTTGTTGTGACCCAGGTGAAAGAACTGGCAATTCCCATTACTGAGCCTCATAAAATTGGCCTTGGCCTATCAATCCAACCTGTCCACATCCCTCTGCAGAGCCCTCCTCCCCTCCAGCAGATCAAGACTCCCACTCAGCTTGGTGTCATCTGCAAAATGACTGAGTTGATAAAGGTATTAAACAGGCCCCAAAACTGAGCCCTTGGTTACCACTAGTGACCAGTTTCCTCTGGAAGTCCAAGGTGACAGTTCTGGTGCCCCTCCTTCTCCAAGAATCGAAAAACTTTTATTGTTACATGATGGCTTTGCCTGAGACACCCTCCAACCATCACATCACCCACAAGTCCTCTGTCCACAAACAACAGATCCATCAGGACACCTCCCCTGGGGGGCTCACTCACGCTGTGTCAGGTCATTTTCTGCATATCCTAGGAACCTCCTGGGCTCTTTCCTCTCTGCTGTGGTGTGTTTCCAGCAGACAGCTGGAAAGTTGAAAGCCCCCATGAGAAAAAGGGCCAGTCTTTTGTGAGATTGTGTGTGAGGTTATTGGCCTCCAGTGCTCTAAGGGACCACCTTTGTTGGGTTATCTTACATAAGCAAAGCAGCTAGTAGTTAAAAAGGTTATTTATTACAAAACACCTCTTATTACAAAGCACATCAGTCTCAAAAGGCATGCAGAAAAGCAATGGCAAAAGCAGTAGCAAAAGCAAAAGCAAATGGCAAAAGCCAGTGGCTAAAAGTACTAACTCTCCCCAGTACATACTCTTATATAGGATTTTTCCAACAAGCTAAGACATAAACTCAGACCACCACTTCTTAACCTATTACAATTCTAGTTTCTTAGCACGCTAGGTTATGTATAAACTACTCATACACCCTATCTTGTTCTATCTGAAAAATGTAAGCAATATTCTTACTATAGCTCTATTATGTCTAAGCACTGTCTACAGCCATGGTCCTGGACCCTCAACTGAAAACATTCATATGTTTGTTAACCTCCACTAGAACTTGCACTGCTACTGTGGAATCTAAACCTTTTACTTACTAAAAGCATTAGAGCTCACCCTAAAACTTACTAACTTACTTCTACTTCTACTTAAACATCTACTTTTTGTGTGAGTGGCTTAATATACTTCAATCCATCCAAAAGCTTTAATTCAATCCCTGCACTTTGATTCTTCTCTGAAGGATTCAGAAAATCCCCCAACTCACTGACTCCAATAATTGTGAAATTTCTCCCAGCTGCTTATAAGAATATTTTATCTACCTTATGGGAGACCTGAAATCACTCTTCTCCTCAACCTGTTTCTCAAAGCAGAAACGTACACCTAGGCTGTCTTCTGCCTCTCAGCCCCACCTTCCACATCTCATTTTCTACGAGTTCATCCCACTGCACCACTCTCTTGCACTTGATGAGTGGGTTTGCATGGCCTGGCTTTTAGTAGCAGGGGGGACACAGAGATGTCCCCTGTGAGAAGCTGCTGGAAGCTTCCACCATGTCTGGCAGGGCCAATCCCTAAAGGCTTCAAAGATGAATGGGTCACTGGCCAAGGCTGGACAAATTAGAGATGATGGTAACACCTCTGTGATAAAATATTTAAGAAGAAGTCAAAACAAAAACTGTGGCACACTTGTAATTTTTGGCCAGAGTGGAGTGAGAACCTGTGACAGGAACAGCTCTGCATATATACCAAGGTCAGTGCAGGAGGAGGGACAAGAGATGCTCCAAGTGCTGGAGCAGAGATTCCCTGACAGCCCCTGGTACAGCCCATGGGGAGGCAGCTGTGCCCCTGCACCCATGGACATGCACAGGGATGCAGAAATCCACCTGCACCCATGGATATCCATGAGGATGTAGAAATCCACCTGCAGTCATGGAGGAGCCCACGCCAGAGCAGGGGGATGTCTGAGAGGGGCTGTGATCCTGTGGGACACCTGTGGAGATGCTCCCAGGCTGGAGCAGCCTACCCTTGGAGTACTGCACCCCATGGGAAGAGAGCCATAGTGCAGCAGTTTGCTGTCTGTGAGATGGACTGATGTCAGAGAAGCTCAAGAACTGTCTGCCATGGGAGGGACCCCACGGTGCAGAGAGGAAGGACTCCTCTTCCTGAGCAGCAGAAGAAGCCACAGGAGATGAACTGATCATAACCCCCATTCCCTGTCTCCCTGCACTGCTGGAGTAGGAGGTGGAGCTGAAAGGAGGGAAGGGTGGGGGGAAGGCATTTTTAAGGATTTGCTTTGCTTCTCATTATCCCACTCTGATTTTGTTAGCAATAAATTCTCTTCATATCTCTAAGCTGAACCTGTTTTGTCCTTGATGGTATTTGATGAGTGATCTCTCCCAGTCCTTACCTCAACTCATGAGCCCTCCATTATATTTTCTCTTCTCTGCCCAGCTGCAGAGGAGAGTGAGTGAGCAGCTTTGGTGGGTGCCTGGCAGCTGGCCAGTGTCAGCCCATAACATCTACTCATATGGATCCTCCTCATACCCCAAAAAATGTGTGAATCCTGCCCCTTGGGTCCAAACCTGCCTGACATGGTCAAGAGCTATGTGCTAAGGATAGGAGATAATGTACTGCATCATCACAAGGTCCAGTTCAGCTGCATGGTGACTTCTGCATTTCTGCTCATGCCAGAGCTTGGATTGTCAGTCTCCTGTTGGAAGGGGGTTGTGTTATGGACCACTAAACTCCTGTAATTGCTCAGCTAGGAAAGTATTAGATGGAAATGAAGAATCACTGTATCAGATGAAGATTACTCTCAACAGAAACTATTGCAGTAGCTGTAAAAACATTCACTATTGATGCAACATCATAAGAAAGATAAATTTAATTCCACTTTAGTTTCGCTAAAGATACAGAGAAGGATTAAATCAGTTTTCACAGAATGACATCCAGACAGAATCAAATTTAATTAGTTTCTAGGCAAGATTTAGCTCCCACCAGTGCTTAAGAAACCCACAGCTGGTATCAGGGCCAGAGCACTCTCACTTCACTTGCACTTGCAGTCAGTCTCCTGCAGGATGCCTTTGAAAGCACCCACCTCATAGATTATTGCAAAGTAATGCAGTGGGAAGTAAATATAATGTATGGATAGGTGTGCTTATTTTATAAATGGCTTTTAACTTCTTTCAAAGACACAGGAAAACTGGATTTTACCAGGTTTGACTGATCTTATGTCCAACCCTCAGTTATTTTGTCTCTACAGAATATTTTATCTTGGGGCTGTAGTATTCTTTGAGGACTGAAAAGCTGGCTTTAGGGGAGGCTGGCTTTCTTCTTTGTATATATTCATGCACCAATAATACTAGGCAGCCCATATACCAAAATTAGGATCTTTCTTCCAAACACATTATTTAATCTGGAAAAACTCATTCAAATTAAATATGCACACATTAGAGAAACTGGGACTTAGTCACAAGTGCAAAAGAAAATTGTTTCAATATTTTGCCCCTAAAGCTAAAGAAAAGATACAAGTATTTTCCTTGGATCATCTTCTGTGATTCTCTTCTCTCAACATCAATTTTTTAAGAAAAAATGGCCAAAGTTCCAGATTTTGTAATGCCTTCTCATAAATAATTTACAGACTGCATAAAATAAGAGATAAATAAAAGGACCTTCTTCATCACCCTTGTGAGTACATTGAGCATGGTTCTGGTGAGATGCCATTGAACTCAGTGAACTGTGCTTCCAGCTTTGATTTGGGCAATTCACATCCATAAACACAATTGCATGTAGCTACAGATGCTTTACTGATACATCAGCACAGAAAAGACAAAACTATTACTTTAGTTCTATAATTCAAATTAATGCATAAATCCAAGCCTGCAGAGTTTTAAGACAAATAATGGCATTTGCCTCAGAAATGCAGAAGCCATATGATCTTTTAACTGAAAGTGATTAAATCAGAGTAACCAATAGGGATATATTCAAACAGGTATATATTTAGGTAACAGTAGTAACTATTATTTTACCTCTATCTTTATCTTTACCTCTAAGCTAAATTTGTTTGGATTTTTCTGTGCAGATAATCAGAAAAATCCTTACAATGTGATTTTGTTCACTGGCCAGTGATTAAAACTCTTTTCCCAAATGTGTTTGGGTCTTGCTGTCTCATTAGACTAAACCCTTTGCTGTGGGGAGTGCATGATACCTATTTCTATTTTTTCTGACAGAACATGTTGCCATAATATTGCTGAGCAGTTTCTCTTAGATTAAAAAAATCTCTTTTTGGCATTAGGATAAAAAACCAAAAACTTACAGTGCAGAGCAGGTAGGGAGTTAACAAAAGAAGCTCTCCCCCACCTTTCATGCCCAGTGCTTGGTGACATAGGGGCAGCTCTGTCCCTTTGATTTACTCTCACCCAGCACTGTACAGAGACCAGGGCACAAGGATCACTGTGAAATCCACTGAAATCCAGCTGTTTGCTTTGGTGCAGTCATTCCTCTAGGGGTGCTCACTGGGGAGGTGTTAATACACATCTGTCAGTGAGTTTGGCTCATACCCACAAAGACTCCCTTGTGACCATGGGAAACGGGCATGATTTTAGCATGATCTGTTATTATACATTTCTGTGCTCATTCTTCTGTGTAAGACCTCAATCCTCCCCTAAATTTGTGCCAAAATCTAACATCTGGGGGATAGAAATTCCCATACCAGGAGTACTAGACTGCAAAGTTGCTTGGGGCATCTTTCACTGGCCTGTGTGTGCCATACAGTCAGATCCTTTAATATGGCTCAGATGAAAAATAACCTCACTAGCACAAGGTGGTTCAGACCAGCTGTAACCTCTTTGGTAGCTGAGACATAGAGAGTCTTCACAGCCTCTTTTTCCTAGTACTTGGTTGCTAATTTCATGTTTTATTAGGGATTTCTTGTACTCCTAAGACTTAACTCAGGGTTCTCACCAATCCCCACTCCCCATTAGCTGTCAGTCTGAAGGGAGTGGAAGAATTTTTGTTTAAAATAAAAACAAAGCTCAGAAAAAGCATTTTTTGTCTCTGACTGGTTCCTCTCCACTCTGAAGATGTTTCAGTGGCCCCTGGTGGTACCTATCCCTCCATGTGGAAACAGGAATTTGAAATCTGGCAAAAGAATCTCATTTCTCTGTCAGGGATGGGATTTTTTCTTTCACCTACACATTCACGTGTGAAGACTGGGATGTGGCCCCAACTCTCTCCATCCCCTTGAATTTCCACTGTGAAGTTTCCTAACTATAAAAGGAAGGGGAAAATAAGGCTTTACCTTTCCCCAGTTCTCTGAAATTAGTACATTTTAGTGAGTAAATAAAACAAAAGCCAAGGCCCTGACTCATCTCACCTTCAGCATTCTTTTGGATCAAGGGATTATGTGTTTTCTCCTTTTTATCATTTCCAGACTGGTAGGAACAATGCAGCCCAATATCAGTGTCTGATAATGCAGTGTTGGGGAAAATTGTTCATTTTCGATTGAACAGACATGTTAATCTCATGGGCATGTAAATGAAAGGTGCTCCTGATTCATTCCATCTCTTGACATTTCCATTTCAACCTGTCCTTCAGGGATGTTCACCTCCAAGAAATGCATTAAGGGAAATCAGAGCATATAAGGATGAAGCAGGATAGTAAGTGATGTTGATATTGAATATTCAAAGTAAAAAATACAAGAATGTCATTTTAATTGAGCTGCAGAGAATACAGCTCCTTTCTAATTTCCTGTACAAAGTAATGCAAATATATGGAAACTTCAAATTAAAAAATAATTTCTGTTAGCGCTTGTATTATCTGATGGAGCAAACAAGAATTAAATGGATGTCATTGTAAGTAATATTCAACTTGAAATCTGTTTTCTAACCAGAATAATTATCTTTATTTTATTTGTATAAACAAGAGTCAGGCAGAGAGTTTTAGAGTATGTAAAATAGTTTCAATCAGCATTAGAAGAATATTATTAAAAACAGCTCCTCATATCCCTTTATGGTAAATAACATAAAAGAGACCAAGGAGACACAATGTATTAAATTTCTCTAACAAGATCTCACTTCCAAAAATAGAAATGCATCAAACAGTCCTCTTTTATGTACAGTCCATGTAACACAAGCACCAAACACTAATCACTCCATGTAAGAGGTGCTGTGATCATACATTATTTTAGCCCAGCATCCATATCCCAGTGTTCCCTTTTGATCTGCACTTTTGAAGACAATGATCCTTCAAGCTATATTCATGAACATGTTCCATCAAGGCTGGATGACTGTTTATTGGAATAAAGGTTGCAGGTTTTCTGCCAGCTACCTCCCATCTTGTATATTCATTGTATAAAGGTGATGCATAAATATCAACAGAAGTGCATTTTAGATTCTGAAGGAAAACAAACACTTTGTCTCCACAACAAAATAAGAATTTAGCTCAACTCACCAGAAAGGCCACTGCTTTTATTATTTTCATTTCCTTTATTACACATTATACATAATTCCTCTTCCATAGCTAGGAACTCACAACAGGACATAAGATGTTATATTCCTCATTTATTCTGCATTTTGTGAAGTCGTTTAAAAACTCTTTTGTACACATTGACATTTTTCAAAAATAAAGAAACCAAATTAATTGAAAATAATGATGTATTTTTTAAATTTTTTTTTTTTACTTTTGCTCAAACTTCAAATTACAGTATTCCCCATTCTCAGGTCAAAATCATTCCTGTACATACACATATTCATTGCTAGTTGCTTTGTTCTATTTCAGCACTACTTTCCTATGTTAAACAAAATGGACAACAAGAAAGCATTGATATAAATGTACAAAGATACTTCCTATGGGGTATTGAAGAGTTGAGAAGTTCATAGTCTTCATACAAATATATAAAATATTTGAAATTTTCTCCATTCATTGGAATCCATTCAGTTTCACTTGTCAGACCTGTGCAACAAATACAAGACCAGCAGTTAATCATTACCAGTGCATTCAGGGGTATTTTCAGACCATGCAGAAAAGCTGTGAGAGGGAGGAACTCCCCACACCTGCAATTTTCCCTTCACTAAAAGCAGTTGTTTACAGCCAGGCTCAGGGAATACAAATCTTTGTGATCCACTAGCTTTTCCCACCTACTCTCCAGATCTCTGTCTGATGAAAATTCATGATTCTCTCAAGATTTCAGGCCTTTAAAGCCTTGTGTTCTGCCCTTGGTGCAGGGTGCTGGGGCTCTGCCCAGCCCAGTGCCCCTCTCATCCCCAGGCACCAGCAGAGTGGGAGCTGGGCAGGTGCAGCCCCAGGAAAGCCCTGCCCTGCTTCAGCAGGCACAGGAGGCAAATCCTGCCTGTGGCTCAGCAGTGTGGCCATGCTGCAGCCTGTAGGGGTGCATGAATTCATAAAAATCAAAATGGTATTTAATTTTACCATTGAATACTACTTACTGATGAATACATATATATGTCTGTGCCTTTTAATTTTTTTAACTGCTTTGGTTATCCTCTTCTCTTGCCTTTTCTGTTCTGCCCATCAGAGTCTTCACTGGTGAGACTTCATCCAAACTGAATAGTCCTGGGAATTTTCAGCCTCTCTTCTTTTGGTAGCATTTATCTTCCTGTAACTACTTTTATCACAACTCCACTTGTCTCCTATTTCTGCTTTAATTCTCATGACTGGAGAGCACTGAGGACAGTATTCTAGACAGAGTAGCAAAGTATTTTCTGTGTTCTTTTCATAAATCCCTCTGATTTATTTATTTATCTAAAGCAAGGTTGGGGGGGGGGCACTTAGTTTCTATCTGGGAAGTGATGAGCAATTTCCTTTGACCTGTCTGCAGTGACACTTTCCTGCACAGTCACAGCTAATTTGCAGCCCAGCATAGGGCCTATTTCTGTTCTCTTTGAAGTTAAAAAATACCATGGTTGCTATTGATATCAGTGGTTCCAGAAAGCCCAGTAGTGAAAACCCGAATTAACTTTGCAATTAACTTTCAGAAGGTCAAGACACTAACTTTCTCAGCATATATTTTTAATCAGCTACGATATCAGTATTTGAGGTGGAGGAATGTGTTTACTTCTGTTAAATTTTATTGAACTCATGAACCTTGAACTTAAATGCTTAAAAAACAGAGAAAAAGTCACAGGACAGAACAAAAAAAATTACAACCTGCTATATCCCAAGATGTGTTACATGAAGGAGTTTATGCTCCTGAGCACATGCAGGCTGTGCACATTTGAACAAACACTGGAGGGACATTCAAAAGGCTAGGATTGCTCAGCTTCCAGAAGAAACTCTTTCCTGGAGGAAAGAGGTGCTGTTAAGAGAAACCCTGCATGGCTTACAGACTGCTTGAAAGTGGGAGCAACCTTTAGATAAAGAAGTCAAATGTTAATTAACTTGTCTTGAAAGAAAGTGAGAGGGTGTCACTGCTCACAGTGAAGTGGCCATAACAGCACATGTAGTGCTAGCAACACTCTGGCCATCAGCAGTCAAATGATGCAGCCATTTCAGCTGCCTCAGTAAGGCAATGCCCTGTTCTGTTCCAGCTGAAATTTCCTTCCAGTCAGGTAATTTTAGGTATTTCTCTTTCTGATCTCAAAAACAAAATCCAGCTTTAGGGGGCTGTATTTGATGGCTTCCTGGGATACACACACACATGTAATCCTGTCCTATATAATTATCTCCTGCCTACACACGTTCTCTGAGTGCTTCAGCACTCAGGATTATTCTCCTTTCTCTTTCAAAATCTACTGTGCCTGTTCCTGAGTATCACAGGGTGGCTGTTTTTAAGTGGTGTGTGAATAACACTGCTGCCTATGACTGAACATGAGCCCTCAAGCCTGGGGTCAGGACAAAGAGTGTGCAGGGCACAGCAGCAAATCTGAGCACAGTGTGGTCCTCAGCATCACCAGTGTTTTCTGATCCTTCTGCTGAAAGAGCCCAGTGACCTGTTCTGCCTCCAAACACACCCTGGGCAGATTGTGGAATGATGGACAGATGTAATTTAGCATTCTGGGTCTTAGGATTGCATTATATTTTTGTACCTTTCTAGCAGACTCAGCATCTTAGATTTAAGGCTGTGTTTTCTGCAGGTGTCACTCTGGAGGGAGACATCTGCCTAGCATGGGAGCTCCATACTTATCTTCCTTAAGTAGCTTAGCCTTTCCTTACTTCCTGACAGCCATCCTGTGCTGGGCACACCAGGCTCCCAAGAATTGTGATAATGCAAAGAAGAT
This sequence comes from Muscicapa striata striata, assembly GCA_030060385.1. NCBI lineage: Eukaryota > Metazoa > Chordata > Aves > Passeriformes > Muscicapidae > Muscicapa > Muscicapa striata. Next base: position 6,263,107 of record JAREIS010000031.1, read on the forward strand.
GGGTACAAAGCCCTTGGGTACAAAAAGTATGGAGACACTTTCCTCATTGTGCCAAGTGACAGGAAAGGAGACAACAGGCACAAATTGATTCATCCAAATAGGAAATAAAACTTGTTTTACCATCAGGGTGCTCAAACACTAGTCCAGGCTGCCCAGGAAGGTGATGGAGATTCTGTTCTTGGAGACATTCAAACCCTGACTGGACATGCCCCTGAGCAATGAGCTGAGCAGATTGTTGGACTGGATGTTTTCCTGAGGTGGTCTTGAGGCTCAGACAGTCTGCAAGTCTGGCAGAGGCTTTGCTAGTGCCAGGGGAAGCTGTTCTCTACTCATGAGGGCCAAGGTGGATTCATGGGCCATGTGCAAGGTCCCTCTTGCCCCTGCCTGGCTGTGGAGCCATCAGTGAGCTTACAAACCAAAACAGCAGGTGTTATAAACTATATTACTGTGTTGCTAATACGACAAGTAACCTGGTTGATGGGATTACTTTTGGTCACTGCCTCATTTTTTCAAATACTTCTTTGTCCTTTCTTTGCTCGTAGTTCCCACACCTTTGACCTTCAGCTCCCACTGAAATCAATATTAATATCCCTTAATACTCCAGGGCTGAAAGGTCCAAGCTGGCATTGTATCCCATCCAGCCAAGCAAGCACCTCTCTTCTTCCCTCCTCCCCTGACACAGGTCTCTCACCAGGCAGTGGACCCACCCAAAGCCCTGCTGTGTCCAGTTCTTCCAGTCACAACTGGGACACTGCAGCTCTAACCAAAGGAAACCCAGCCTTCTAGGACACCATGTGCCTACAAGAATAGCTAGTTAGCTGGAGGAGCAGTAAAAACCAAAAACTATAGCTCCCAGGAACCCTGCCACTTGTCATCCAGAAGAAGCAAAAGTCAAATTGCCATGATGATAAATTTTTTCTTAGGGCTCAGGTACTGAGGAGAATCAAGCCCACTTTTCTCAAATTTTGTCTAAAGCATGCTGCTTGCAAGTGGTGCTATTTTAACACCTGGTAACTGTATTATCTTTCTTTCAGGTACACTCTCTGCTCGCTGGTTGTTTATAATTACTACCTATGCTCCCTCTGCAGTCAGTGGACCCTGCATTATCTCCCTGTGATGCTCTAATCCACTCAGACCTCCCACTGGCCAGCTCCAATTCTCCCTGTCCCAGCTCCCAAAGGCACACTATTTATAGTGCACAAACTCCTCCAGAGATCAATGGGAGCCTGTAAACTCAATAACAGGTTGCTTATGGTACATTAATATTCCTCCCAGTTCTGTTCTCTGGTAATTCTTTCAGCTGCTGCAGGTTATCACCAGACTGCTGCTCCAATCAACCTTGCACCAAACAGCCCTCAGCTATTTAAAAAAAGAATATTCTTGAGAGCAAATGCTTAAATGCTGTCCTGATTAGGGATGGACATAAGGACATGCTTAGGAACACTTTGAATCATGGAATTAGAGGGTTTTTCAGCCCTTAAGACCTCCATTCCCTGACTGAGAATCTGCAAGACTATGATTGCAGTCGGTTGGATGCCAGTGTCAGCTTCTGGAATAAAGAAGAGTGGATCCCTGAGGTTTCTGACCACAGAAAAAAGCAGTAGCTAATTTTATATAAGAAATTATTTAATGTGTGTGATGTTCAACACAGATTCAACTTCAAAATAAATTCAAATAAAGAAATGAATTGCAAAATCTCATTATTTTTTTCCTTTTTCAAAATTACAATTTTTAATGCTGCATCTCCCTTTTATTCTCTGAAATCACCCAACAGTTAACAGCAAGCAGAAAAAACATTTATTCTTAAAAAAACACTAGTAATTCCAGTTGTCAGTGTTTCTGTTCTTAGAGAGCATGGTAGCTGAAAGAAAAAGAAACATGAAATCCATCGAGATTTTGGCTGTATCTCCATACATGCAATAAAACTACCACATTTGGTGCTAATACTATATAATTAAAGACCATGCATGAATCACCTGGGCACTAAATAATTTTTTTTCTTTATTTCAATAGTTTCCAGCCCTATATACTTAAACCCAAAATTCTGTTAAGGTGCCCTCTTTTATAAGAAAGACTTTAACACAGGAGAAAACAGACATTAGCACTTCAAAGAAGATCAGTGATTATAGCAAGTGCACCAAGGTTCAGTAAATGCCTCCCACTCAACAAGCTTCCAAAGTGAACGGCCACATGATGTTTACTCCTCACCAGAACCCATTTATAGATCTCTTACTCACCACTATCTCAGCCATAAGTGCAACCCTCAAAAAGAGGCAGCAAGGAGTGCTCTATTTGGGAGCAGACAGAGAGCTCACAGTGGGGAACTGGCCCTTGTCTTCACAATGCTGTTTAGCCAGGCTGTGGGTCATGTTTTAAGCCATCCACACTCTAAAGATTCCAGACTACTGAAAGTGTTCATTACACACCTTGTGAATTGCACACAGACAACAGGTATGGCTGCTTGAAGAAAATTCCGCACCATTTGGAAAAATTGATTAAAAGGGTTAAGAAATGCCCCTTCAAAAGTGCAAATGGGAAATGAAGGTAATGACTTCTCATGGAATTAGGAGACCTAGGAAGGAGTTTTGTTCCCATTATGTCATTTAAAAGACATCTGGCCATTCCTAGCAAACAGCACACTGGGAATGAAAAGGGTATCGGTTACAGTAAGGTAAGAAGGGGACAGAGGTCATGAATGTCTGTTAGTCTGGAGCAGAATTAGCCTAGAATTACAAACACTGCTCCACAGAAGGAAAACCTGGGCAAAAGGTAAATCCAGGGACATGTCTCCTTTCATTGCCCTAGTGAATTGTCAAGGGGAAATAAAGCCAGACTATCTCCTTAGACTCTCTAATTCTCCTACACATCTGGTAAAAGCTTTGACCTTTTGGAGACAGTGACCTGGAGTGCCAGTGGATCTGCTTTAATTCCTCTCCCTCACTTCCCTCTGACGGGCAGCATCTGCTACAATCAGCTTCTCCCATGCAACCACTTTAATATTTATATCATATGGAGATCACTGTCCACACAGATGCCAGAGGAAGCAGCAGGAAGTCAAATGTGCTCCAGGTTAACATATTAATACTGTGATGGGATGCCAGAGAGATGTTTTAAGCTGCAAAGGAGAGGGAGTTCATACCTTGACTCCTTTCCAACAATATCTGGTTAACTAAATGAAAGATTCTACTTCAAATTAAACTGTGCTTTCCTGCATGGTTTTTACAAATTATTTCAACACATTTGTTATATTTCTGTCAGAATAAGGACAGCAACTCTCATATAGCTAAGCATATATCATATGTCTTAAAATGTGTTTTCTCTCATTTGTATTTTCTGGGCATTGTCCCTGTGAGATACTGGAAAGATAAGCATTTATGCCTTTTTTTTTTTTTTTTTTTAATTGTTTTTTTGTTTTGGGTTTTTTTTTGTTTGTTTGATTGATTTTTTGTTTTTTTTTTCCTTTACCTTCCATAAAAATATGCAAGAAAGCAGCTGGAAATGAAAATTCACATACACATATATGCAGGGTTTCCAAACAAAAAGAGAAAGGTCAGAATTTTTATTCTTTCAATTCGTCTGACAAAGAATGCTAGGCAAAAAGTATTTTCCATCAAAAAGCAAAAAAAATCTTTTTAATAACAAACTTTGCTATTTTCACTATGAAGAAATTATTGAAAGCCATATGTCCTTTTGACATACATATGTTCTTTGTCTAATTTACATCTCAGTTCAGGCAGTGTGGCATGGGGAGGGAAGGACAGTTTTGACCCTTTCACTGTTTGCAGCTCAGCAGTGCACACAGAGGAGCTCAGCCAAGTGCTGTGTAGCAGCAGGTCTGGTCAGACACAACAGAGCCTTTTATTTCAGACAGAAATTCAGCAGAAGTCAGGTGGAAACATTCCTTGCATTATACTGTTATCAAAATTTCTTGTTACCTGCACTGACACAAAGCTTTGATACCAAAGGAACTTGCAAAAGAGACACAATTTCACTCAGTGGCTCTGAAATGACAGCTGACAAATAAAAGTCTTTCAGATCAACATGAATTCTAAATTTTTGTTCTCTGAAAGACCTAATGTCCATAAAGACATGATACTTGTCATTTCTTATATTGCCATTTTTTGGTAAGTGGAATGTCTGTGGTCCAAGGTGTTGCAGTAAGTAGCAGTTTCAAAAGTGAAAAAACCCACTCAGATATCAGCATTTCCAGTAAAAAATAAAGAAATATCCCTGCCTCTTGACTAGCATTAATTCAAGAGTTTTGGCATTTGTAGTGTGTTACAAACACTAAAACTCTAGAGCATGGAAATGTCTTCTGAACTTCTACATCTCTTTAGCCTTACCAGTTATAATTTTACTTTTGTTTGGGCATTTCTTGGCTGAGATCAGAAAGCTGCCTAAAACATTATGCCAGTTCTCATTCACATGAAGTATAACCTTCATGAGCACAGTTTTTTTTAGCTAATGGATTCACAACAAATGCTGATATAAATACATTGTCTAAAAAGATAAAAACAACAGTTTCTTAAAGCTGGCAAAGCATATCTTGAAGTTTATGATATCTGAGCAGTTCATAAAGAGACTGAATTTTTAAGGACTGATTATGAAGAGCACTTTGAAATGTTATTACAAAAAACCCTTATATAAATTCTGGTTTACTCTCTGTTATTGGTATTATTACTACTTCTGTAATGACTTTCTCTGGAGCTGTCCTTTACATTTTCTCTCCATACTGCACAGGTTTTAAAGCATAGTTGCTGTAACAGATGCTTTCCTCAAATGAAATTCAAGTTTTCATTTCAATTTTCTGCTTTTAATTAACTTTTTCACTACAAATTCTCATAACTAAAAGTTTCACCCCTATAGAAAGATTTTGCAGACCCATCTTCAGTTGCTTTGGGACTGTATGAGGTCATTTGTGATTCATAATGGCTAGCAAAGATTAAGCAGCATATACCTAGCTGTGATTAAAGTTGTTGATAAGGAGCTGCAGTGGCTCTTTATACCTCTGTTAACAAGAACTGTGCTGCAGCACTTTCTCCCTTTTAAATTAGTGTCTGCTGAAGGAAAAAAAATGCTTTTCCTTTCTAGCACTTTAGTAAATTCTGCCAAGTCCATGCAGGTGTGTGCCTATAATTATTATTCTTTGCAATTATATATCAATACAGGGAAAGTTGTTCTCTGAGGTTACATTAAGTGGTTCTCATTCACCTACACAATCTCTGCATTAAAAAGCAATTGATTTCCATTGCAGGCATCACTCAAGAGCTTGGTCACTGTTGTCAGGTATCATCCTGACCATATTAGCAAGTACACCCAAATAGGCTCTTAATGAAGCCAAATGACTAAAAGAGCTTAAGTAGCAAAATATTTATGTTGGTGAGATTAGAGAGGGATTTCTTGGACAGCTTAGTTGTATTTCATTTTCATTCCCCATAACAGCAGACAGTGAAACTTCAGTAATTATCATTGTAGCAAATTCATCAGTGAGGAAGCCAAAGCCTAATGGCTGATCCTGGAAGGTGTTTATTGCCTCCTCTGAGGTGCAACAAATCCTATTGATTTCTCCAATGATAAACAAAACCACTCAGCTGCTTGCAGGCACAGGGTGGAAAATAGCCAGTAGCAATGCACCTGGGTGGCATAGCAGGAAAAAGAAAAGAGGTTGCTAGGAGCCCTTATGGACTGGTAATTGTGATGTCCACAAAACAAAATCTGTACAGAAGGGACCAGACAAAGCCCTAATACAAACAGAATAATAATTGGTAAAATGCTCAGCATAGAAAAACAAACAAACAAAAAAACCCAAAATAAGCAATAAAAATATTAAAAGAGGAAGTAAAGAAAAAAGCTGTGACATTTAAAACAATGGGACATCTTTCTTGTACTGAGAGTGGTGATGCAATATGAAATGCACCCTCTGAGAGTTAATTGCCTGGCTGGGGTTTCTCAGCCAGGGCATGTCTCTGAAAACAAAGCTTCCAGCTAGGAGAAAATGTCTATGGTGGTGAGTGCTCTTGCTGCAGAGGCTCCCTGCAGCCAGCACTTGCAGCCCACTGCAGAGATGGCGTGGGGAAAACACCTCAGAGGTGTCTGCAGCTGAAAGGCAGGAACACCATTACTGGTACTGAAATCCATAACCTGCATCAAACATGGCAAATTATTACACAGCTAAAACACGGAATTCCTGGATTGCTTTAAAAGTGACTTGTGAGTGTGGGGCCATTGCCCTTGGGCTGGATGGTGAGGGAGCCCACCAGAAGCATTACAGCTCCAAAAAGCCAAACCCTGTCCCATCCCAGGTAGGACAGCACCAGGGGACCAAAACCATTTTGCACCTCCCAAGCCCTTGCTGCTCTTGCAGCCCCAGCCCAGCACAGAGGGAGGATGAGGTTGTTTGCTGAGGCATCTCCCAGTCTTGCAAACCCTCCAGTAGCTTGGATTGTCAATTTTTTGTGATGATCTTAATGGCTTGTGTCTGCACCAGACCCACAGCATCAAGCTGTTACAAGTACTTAGAAATGTTATTTTGGGGTGGACAGAGAGCTGGAAATCTAATAAATCAAAGCTTTCTTGACAAAACTGCCTGATTTAGTTTAAAAATTTGGATTCAGTCTCAGGAAATTGAAAATCCTCAGATACTCTGTGCTTTTCTGGGAAAATTCAGGCCAGCCAGTTTTGTTTTTCTAGAAAAATATTCGATTTGGGGAGGCTGAAATTTGGAGACAATTTTTACTGACATTTTTATGGTAGGGTAAAGACACTTCCAGGTGAATCCTTTCAGCAGTCTTATTGTAGTCCCTCAAACTGTGCAATAAAAGCCACTGTAGGGATGGGCTATCACCCTCAAGATTGTGCTGCCTCATGCCATATGAACTCCAAAATGCACAACTGTGCTACATAATTAAATTATGAGCAATGATTTTCAAGTTGTTTTGCACAAAAGAGATTCTGGAGGAAGGCACTGGCCTTGGACTTCTTTTACACTGACACTTCATTTGTGCTGGCTCTCCAATCAAATATTAAAGCTTTATCCGAAATTATGTATGAAACATTCTCACAAATCCAAATGCATCCTATCACACAGCAAAATGCTGCTGCTGGAAAGGTTCTATGATTTCACACCTGAATGCTCATGTCTTTTGCTATTGTCACGCTGGCTGCCACTTAAAACTCCTGCTAAGCTGGCATTTTCTCCAGAGACACATGCCCAGTGCTAAGCAACACTGCTTTCTGTCTGCATGGCATTCACACCCAGAGAAGGGGTTAATACTGCTTGTATTCTTTAAATTAAAAAATGGTAAGCAAAAGGTTAATAAATTTTGTTTTTGCTGGAGATGGTCGAGCTGCAGGGACAAAGACTGTGGAAAGTGAAATATTTGGCACGCTGCTGACTCCTATGGAGTCCCTCACTAATGGCATTTCTAAAGTGCTATTGATCTCTGTTGACAGCTGACTTCTGTGGAGTCAATGGCTTTTTCTTTTAAAAAAATTGAGGAACTCAATGATAAAAAGCACATATTAAAATATTATTGAGTTGATAAATGATTCACATAGGCATCAGTTAATCAGTCAAGACTGAACACGAACCTAATAGTGGTTATTCATATTCAAATATTAAGATATCAATACCAAGTTTTCTTTCCCCTTTACATAAAGTGAGGTAGGCTACTTCAGAGACTTACTGGTATATAGAAAAGATGATTCAGCACTGCTGTGCTTGTTTTGTAACCATGCATAATTTTGTAGCTATGAGATGGTGTGAACAAAATTGTTATGAATCATAAAATTCAGGCAACACAACATAAGGCAGACTGTACAGTATGTTAATTCATGTCCAATGACAAACACATAAATACTCACCCCTAGCTTCCATACTGCCTGATTTTTCACTTCCTATCAGACTTTAATATTGTCTGAAGATTTTTATTTCACTACCCATAAGAATTCACATATTGTCCAGGATCCTAGCTCTGCTACTCTTTTTTTTTTTTTTTTTTTTTTAATTGCAAATACTTTCCATTTTGTGCAGCTTTAATGGTTGAGAAGAAAGGTCTAAGCACTGGGTGTTGACTGGTTAGACTTTCAAAAGCCATGTTCAAACTTTGGCAAGGCAGACTGTTGTCTTATGTTTGTCCTGAAAAATAGGCACATTTAATGTTGATTTTAGAAATTACTATGTTAAAAAGGAAGTTTTATAAAACAAAGTCTGTTCATGTGTATCCTGAAGGTAATTGATTTTTGGGGTTGTTTGTATATGCTTACTTTGGAATTAAAATTATGTATATATTTACATCATGACTTTTTATGAATTTCAAGTTCCAGGGAGATGAAAATAGAAGCAAACAGCATCTTGGTGTACTGCAAACACGCCCTTTCTTCTTCAGTGAAGCAAAAGGGTGAAATGACAAGAGAATTATCAGGTTGAATAATGACTGGAGAAAAGGACGAGTTTGCTTGATTCGTTGCTTGAGAGTTGGCATGGGCTGAGACTGCTGAAATTTATTTAAAATGCAATGAGTTTTTGTACCTAAGAGTATGCCAAGAGTCAAAATGGTCCAACATTTTTCTGATGGAACATTTCTCCACTGGGAAAGTTTTGTGCTTTGAAAATATAACTTTTTATGGAAACATCTTGCTTTCAGCAATTCTCCTGATGCAACATGGAACGCTGAGCATGAGTGATCTGGCCAGTTTTTTATCCCAGCAGCTGCCCAGGAGGCTGGTTCTGCTCTTTGACTTTGGGGGCTTCCAAGGGTCAGCAATTTCAGGTCTGACAGACTCAAAAACCCTAAGCTCTGATCAACACTCCTAACATTCAGAAGCTGCTTTATTGGGACATAGCTTCCCAAATCAGAGGAGAAATATCCTGTTTTTTAAAACTGTAAATAGCATGGTTTAACCCCAGCTATTCCTGCTCCCTTGTGGTTCAACTGAGGGCAGGATCTAAATCTGCAGTATGACACAAACTTGGCATTTCCAAACAGGTTCCACAGCCTCTGCCTCATCTCAGCCTCCTGCTGCATTGATCTGCACCTTCATTTGGATGTGTGATGCCAAACACTTTAATGCTGCCCTTCAAGATTCATTTGGACAATTACAAGCTCTAAAAATGAGCTGTGTACCCAGTTTCCCCCAGACTCAAAGACTGACCCATAGGAAGAAATATTTTTCTGAATGGGTCAGAAGCCAAGCCCCATGCAGATGCTAAGCAGCACTCACAGATATAACAATAATGATAACAATAATAATAAAACCCTATTTGGCCCACAGTGATTTACAGCACACAATAAGACACAATTCATGACAAGAAAATTTAAGACAAATGGAGGGATAGGCAAAAGACAGCTCAGTTATATTGGGTATAATAATCAGCAGACTTACAATAGGAGCTGCTTGACTGCTGACACACAGCAATGACTGTTATTTTTATGCAGCAGGCTTCCTCAGCCCTCCCAGGGCAGTATTTTGAAAGCATTTAGCTGATTAAACATGCAACCCCCTAGGAGTGAGGCACTTAGCATTTCCTTGGGAAGCTGAGGAGATACCTAATTGCAGGTTTACAGAGCTCAAAGTACTTTAGAAGCTTGCCCTCTAGTTTGCCTGAAGAGTTACTGCCACGATGCAGTATTTACTGGTATGTTTTGACTGGGGTTTATCTCATTGTAACAGTTATTTCCCCTTTCCTCCCCCCAAAAAAGGTAAAAATCCCAAACCTACACCCTATCAACAATCAACAGTGTAAATAAATTAGATTAACCATTAACCCTTTAGGCAATGTTCTGTACTAAATCATTATATCAACAGACTTTACAAAACCACAATTCATTTGAAAACCAGTGCTTGGGAAAAAAATAGTCTTTATTAATGGCAAACCTAGAAGCACAAGAAGACAAAAGACTGTCAGAAAAGAGTCTTTTGCATTTTTAGCACTTCAGATTGCTGAAGCAGCTGAAGGACACACTGTTCCTTTACATTACTATTGAGAAGAAGCTGGGAAAGTAAAACAACCAATTTCTGTGGTAGCCAGGGAAACACAGAAAGGCAGCAGCACAACCTACCTGCTTCTGCTATTGGAGTTAAAGGGAAAAAATGCAGCAGTGTAACCTCTGCAGACCCTTTTTGAACAGAGGGCTGCTGCCCCTTTACCTGCCACCCTGGGGAGGAGGGATCCTGCTGCAGAAGCTCCCCTGCTGCTGCCTGATGTGCTCCGCACCTCAAAACTAAACTGCAATTAAAGTTACAAAGAGAATCCACTTCAGATGTTCCTAGAGGTGAACACTAGCGAGGGCTTTGCCAGGATCTGTGTGTGTTTGGAAGCCTCAGGAAAGGAACCTGGCTCTGCTGTAATTTTGGCTCTTTCAGGACTTTTCAGGGATATCATGGGCACTTGGACAGGCTGAAGCTTTGAGAGTAGCACACACTGTTGTGTGCTGCTGAGAAAAGAGAGGATGTGCCCAGAGATGCCAGGCAGCTGAGGTGACATTCAGTGGTCCCTGCTGGGCTCTGGAGGCAGGGGAGGTTGTTTCTCAGCTGAGAGGCTGGTGGCTCCTGAGCTCAGCTGCCCTGCAGGAACAAAGATGGGCAGCATGGGGGTGCTGGGGCTGGGGCCAGCCAAGCACTGCCAAACATGGAACAATCCCCATCCCTAAGCTCTCTCAGATTTCTTTGCTCTTAATGCATCAGCAGCAAGTCCTGTGATCTTGAAGACACTTCCTCTCCAAGAAAGAAAATAGAAATCTTAGCTATCTCTATTTGGGCAGCAATATCTAATTTATGCATTATGAATTCTGCTTCTTCTGCCACCTTACACAGTCTGTACTGCAAATAACCCATATTTGATTCTCTGTGCTAGTTTCTAAAAATGCTACTTTCTCCTGGTCATATGGCTTCTTCTCACAGAATTCATGATGTATGAGTGAGTGTTGTTCCATATAAATATAGTGTACATCTGATATGCCTACAGATAATATCACAGGACAGAACTGTGATTAATGGTGGTACTAATCATCCACCTGTTTTCTTTCAATATAACTCTGGCACGTGCAATAAAAAGAGAGGGTCTGAGAGAATGGCCACATCCCTGCAAATATATTCACAGATGTTATTTTCAAAACATTTAAATCCAGGCTCAGTGATCTCTGTGCACTTTGCAAATACTTTTCCTGAAATTCTTAGCACTTTGTATGAAGCAAAATATATTGAAAAATACAGCAAATGGGAGGAAAAGGAAAGGGTGGTAAGAAAATTATTGCCAACTCAAAAGCCAACATAATTTTTCCATAACCTACATTCTCTGAAGGCTCTTCTGCATATTTAAGTCTCATCCGAGATTTTATGGTTCCTTTGCCATGGAAAAGTGAGAGTTCTTAATCAGCTTGGGAAATTTGACAGCCGTCTTGCACCTAACCCAGAGGATCTCCTCAGAGATGGGAAAGCATGAAGCCAAGACATAATATACAGGCTGATAATTTAACTTGACATGTTACTGACTGCATTAGAAAACTGTGTCTGGTCCATACAGGATATGCTCAATTCTTCACATTATCTTGCTTCTTCAAGCTGCTGTAGGTATTGGGGCAGTTTGTCTCTGTCTATGGACAAGTAATACATATATATGTATATATATATGTACACACATACATGTTGTATTTACAGGATTTTATAACTTACTATGGTTTTAAAGGTAAGCCCATCTTTTGCCAAGGAATAGATAGGTTTCTTGAAAACATCAATGAAAAGTGTTACAACATGTTGCCTGTCCTGTTAATACTTGATTTGCAATCTGTGACAGATGAGCATTTAGAAATGAGTTATTAGGATTGACTGGAAGACATATGGGAGAATTCAACTTTCTCACAGCACCATGTTTCAAAACACAAAATTGTTTTTTGACTAAACAAATTGAAAAAGTAAAAATATGTTTCCACAGAGAAATAGAAGGAAAAGCTGAGAGGAATCACCTGCTGTTAAAAAACAGGCACCAGAGACCAATTGTATTTTGGTTTTGAATTTGCATGGGCATGATCTACAGTTTCTGTGGAAAAGATGTCTTTTGCTCAGCTTGGCAGAAGGGCTCCTCTCAGAACATGTGCAGCAGCTCCTGCTGGAGCATTCACACCAGCACAGGAGCTGGATCTGACACAGAGCCCCATCCACTCTTAGCAGTGAGCAATGTGCAATTTGAGGATTCAAATTTGGAGTGTGATTTTGAGATGCACTTAAGTGATTTATGAGCACAGTTCCCACTGAGTGCCCCTGGGGTTGAGCTCCTTCCCACTAGAGGACAGTCCCAGCAATTTGGATGCCTCAGGTGCAAATGGGATGCAGATACTTAAATCCAAAATGTTGGTCCTCAAAACCAGTAACCAGCTACACCATAACCTCAAACTGTGCTTGTGCCATGTAAGATGACCTGAGTTTAAATAACCCTGCTCATCTGAGTACCAGAGATGAGCTAATCAGAGCAGCACCCAGAAGCTTGGTGGGTTTCCAGAGATATTCCTCCTCAGCACCCACATAATTGCATCAGACTGTACAAAAACACAGCAGCAGCCACCCTGGTTTCTTTCAAATCACAGCTTGAGGGGACTGTTGCTACACAAATTAGCCTTTAGACATGGTACACAGCAATCTGCAGGCTAAGGCACATGGAAGCAAGTTTCCTTCCTGCCAGTTGAGCTCCACATGGCTAAGCTGCCATCAGGCTGACTTGTCTACAGATTAATTTTAATTCATTTCTGCAGAGCGGCTCATCTTTAGCTTGAAGTCTAGAAAGGGCCCCCCTGCCAAGGTAGTCTGCAGACTCCAGGGAAGCAAGAACTGTGGGTTTTAATCCTTTTGAGGTAAAGAAGGACCTGACCTGGTTTATTCATGCTTCCTGGCTGTGTATGTGTGATAATCACTGAGCCAAGGCAGAAGGGAGGGGCCACCAGCACATGCCTTCTTTTGCATGCTTGCAAATTTTTCTACTTGCTTTTAAAAAAGTTGGAGCATATCTGGAGGAGGCAGTTCACACTGTTTATCCAGGGTGGTGGCAAATGTCTCCTGGCTCTACTGAAGACATTGCTGAAGCCCCAGGGGAAAGAATCAGATTGTTTTCAATTCTTTTGTTAGCTATGTCTAAACAGCTTTCCACACAAGCTTCACCATGCTGCTTGCAGAAGTGTCTCAAGGGTTTGTAACAGCACATGCAAAATCACCTTCTCGAGATGCAGAAGTGTGGGTTTCTGCAGGGATCTGTGAGGACTATGGGTGAGACTCTCTGCCTCCCTTTTCCTCTCTCTGTAACCTTGTACATCTCTTTACAGACAATTTCCTGTTGGGAGGAACCAGGACTGATCCCTGAGCAATGCTGGAGCGCCCTGGCAGGGGAAGACAATACTGGCCTTCATCCTTCCCTGGGGATGCAGCAATTGAGGCAGGAGGCAGTGCATGGAGTGGCCAGCTGCCCTGCCCTCCTGCCTGCCTTCCCCAGGCCCTGGGCACTGCAGCTCCCCTCTTTGGGGATGAACCAGCCAGCCAGCAGGTGTCTGCAGAAGCTGCAGTTTCAGCTGCTCCCTCTGCTAGATCATGACAGAGGATCCCCCATGGCAAGGAGCCCTGGACCAGGGAGGTGAGGGGTCTGTGTGAGGCAGATCAGAGCACAGCACTGCACTGTTGCTGCTCTGCCATCCCTGGTGGCTCTCTGGAGCTGCCTGCATCATTCTGCACAGCATGGACCTGGTCAGTAAAATGCCAGGCACTGCTGAGGGATGTGAAGGAATGCTCCATTGGCTCAAGGTACTCCACTGCCATTGCACATGATTTTCATACCATGGGCTTGCCTTGATGAAAATGGCTAAGATGCCAAAAATCTCACTGCAGATGGAGCCCCAAGGACTTGACTTAGCTGAAGGATGGTTGATCTTTAGCCCAAAAATGAGGTTTTTAACCCCAGGTCAGCACAAGCTTCTTTGAGAGCCAGCCTCCACTCACCTCTGTGGTGTCTGTTAAAGAAAGGCATTGAAGAAGCTGGAGCTGATCATTCTATTTGTCATCCTCTGGGTTTTTTTAACTTCAACCAAACTGCAGATAACTTCACACTTGGACATGGCCCAGAAAGCTACTGCTTGTCAGCAGAGTGCTGTTCTGTGGCCAGGTTAAACACAGGTTTGGCCAGGTTCTTGCTCTCTACACATGTAAGACAGAACACAAACATGGCTTGTGACAGACTTTGAAGCATTCTGGAGCTCAGCAGTGGCTCAGGTGTTGTCTACTAATGTGTTAAACTGTAGTAACTGGAGACAGACAACACTTAGCTGCAGAATTCATCTGCCTCAGAGTAATTATTCACATATATGATAGCATATCTATTCTGTTCCAGAATAAAAATTTTAGACGCATATAAAAAGTAGAAAAAAGATGCAGTACTAGACTGTTTGTTACTTTTTTAATGAAGGGCTTAAACTAAAAAAAGGGTACATGTGTGATATACCCATCCAGACTCACTTTACTCTCAGCAAAATGGACTGAAAAACTAAAAATATGCCTCATCTTCTTCTTGTCAAGAACTTTTAGTTCTTGAGAACTAAAAGAGAGAAATAGTCCATATTTTTCAAAAATAAATGCTTCCATTCAAAGCCTGAAGAGACAGATCAATTCAAATATTTTCAGACAAAACCACAAAAACAAAGAAATTGGAAAATTTAAATGTTTTGAGATCCTCCATTAAATATTTAAAGGAGGTCTGAGATATTTTGTTAATTTTAGTAGAGGACATACTCTATCCCATCTTTAACAATCTCTGGAAAGGGTACTGCACTCAGGAGCAGTGTGATTTGTAAACACAGGAAAACTGAAGGTGTTCTTTCCCCTGTATTCTGCCTATTTTAGTTCGAATATTTGATTTCAACTCTTCAGATATGCATTTTTTTTTTCCATTTCAGTACATACTTTGTGTTAGTTTCATCTTCTGCACAAAGGCAGCACGTTTCAAAGCCTTGAAACAGCAATATCCAGTTATTGTCATCGTCCTTCCCTCAGAAGAGGAGCAGTTTGGCTTGGGGGGAAGCGTTTTGTTCTTTGATGTCTCCTCAGTAAAAGCCATTTCGGAGCCCTGCTCTCTCTGTGCACAGCAGCTTGTGCTGCTCCCGGGGTTCATTTGCTGGGAAGCAGGACAAGCTCTCCCCCTCCCTGAGTGCATCCATGGCCACAGCCTTTATTTGCTCTGAGATTGCTTTGCTGTGCCCTGAAAGGCTCTGCAAATTCACAGAGGAGTAGCAGCAATTTTAAGACAAGGTGTGCTCCAAGGCAATAAATGAGAACAAAGACCCAGGAGAGCTAAAAGCTGAAGGACTCAATTTATTTCTTTTATCCAGCGAATAAATGAATTATTAAATTAAAAGCAAGGCTACATCAACTTTACCAATGTGGGGGAGTAAGTTCTAAATACCAAGACTGAGGCCTTTATTCTGCTTTTATGAAACCCATGTCTTGTATGTGAACCTCAGTCAATTGCAGTCAGAAGTAAATACAGCCCTACTGCTATAATCAGTGAATGGCAGGACCAAAATCAGGCATTATACTTGTTCCCAAGTTGAAGTAAAGGTTAGTTCAGCTGAGTCTCCCTTCAGCTGGCTACAACCTGCAGCAAATCAAATTTGAAAAATAAATTATGACCAACACTGAGAGTAAAACTAACACATATTTCTGCTGGAAAAATTTCATTTATTCTGTGTCCTTTGTTCACATGGAAATACAGTGTATTTGAGACTCCTTTAGCAATTCAAAGGGGAATTAGGAGGTTAAAACAGCAGCACATAGGGTCAGCAAAACCCAGTAACACTGGAAGCTTGGGGTTTCCTCAGTAGTGTTGATGATGGGGCAATGGATGTTGCTGTGGTGAGCTCTACCCACATATGATGTTCTACCTACACACAGTGAGCTCAAACACTACAAAATGTTATTCTCTGAAAAAAAATGCAAACAAGTATGAAACAGAAGTAGCCTTGGCACTAAGAGAGCTACATTTCTCAAAAGAAGGCACACCAGGAGCAATTTGGTGGCTGAAGCAGGTGTAGGCCTGAGTACAAAGCAGGGCTTGGGACACTTGTAGATGGCCTGCTCCTGGACAGGAGTCACAAGGCTCATGCCACATCGAGCCAGTTCTGCAAGAGATGACAAAGTACAGTAATGCAGTAATTTATGTGGATTTTAAGCACAAGGCTGTTAGAACATAATTAGGTAGTCTTCTATCAAATGAAATGAATAAAAACTATAAAACAAAATGATGAGGCACTAAATTTAGAAGAAAATTCATTTGATTATCACATCAGAGCTGAGATATTTCAGATCATTCTGTCAGCTTAATTGGCTACAATTTATGCAGATTTGATAAAACTATCTGAGCTGTTACTAACGTGGGAAGTCACACTTCATGTATTCCACAGCAGTTAGCCTTTTCACTCTGATGCAGCACTTGAAAACCTTGTGCTGAACACATTTTGAACTGTATATGGTGGGAATGACTGGTATTGCTTATTATGATGTGTTTCTGATGATTTCTGTCATTACAGTGTCTGATTGCTCCAGGCATACCTAACACTCAGGACAGATCCCAGGAACAGAGGAACAGCATTGCTCCCACCTCACTCATCCCTCTCTAACAGAGATCAGTGTGATCCTGCTCCTGCTCTCTAGTTTCTAATGCCCACAGATCCCTGGTTACAACTAGGTCTGCATGGATTTATATGCATATGACTTGGGAAAGGTGTCTTTCAAGTCACAGGACCTTCTCCTAAATGCTTGGACCTGTTCACACACCAAGTAAGTGAAGTTTCAGGGATTCCTGGTATCCTGCTCTGAGATTTCCAAGAGGAGTACATCCAGTGGTACCTGCTGTCAGATGCTGTAGTTCATGTGCTGACTCTTAGCACATCTAGCAGAGATAAGCAAGAAAAAGCCTGTTGACTGTATTCCTTCTTCACACTTCACTGGTCCCTCAACATTTGGTATCTTCAGGAGGCCTCCTGCCTTTCTAAGTTTCTTTTGAGGGATGTCACCCCAGAAATTGCATCTCTCTCAGGCAACCAGTGTAAAGTTTATTTTTATGAAAATCTGTCATAAACAGCACCAATGGAAAGAGAGGGGTTATTTTATAAAAGAGTCTAACAAAAGTTCAGGACTAAGTAATCAACAGAATGACCACAGGGAAGCAGTTATTAAATAGCAGTGACCTATGAAAATTTTCAGTTTTCAAACAAAACTCTTGGACCTTTCTTCCAGAAATGGTTCTCAATTGAGAACAGAGCAGAGATTTGTGGGTCTACACTGCTAGCACTGGAAGTATTTTGTTACTTTAATGTTTCAAAGGGAGAGGCTCAATGAAGACATTTCCCCTGTCTGTGTGTAGAGGCTAAAAATTAGGAGAGACTTCTTCAAGTTATTACTTTGTGCTTGTCTCTTCCAGTAATAATAATAAAAAAAGCTCTGCTTGAATATACAGTTTGGAAATAAAAGACTTATTCTTTTCATATTTTTGTTTTGAAAAAATACAAGCATCTGTTCTTGTAGTTTGCTTTAAAGCAAAAATGTTTTCTTCAGTGTTTGTTTTGAAGTTATTAGTCAGTTTGCAAAACCACAAAGCATAATCTTTTCCTAACTAGTTTATGTAGAAGCATTTGTGGTTTATAAGAATATGCCCTGTTTTTACTTGGCAAAATTACCCTCCTAGCACATCCCTTCAAGCTTTCTTAGGCCTCTAGAAAGCAGACTCTCCAGTCTGTTCTTCCCCCTCTCTTCCACAACTCAGCTAGTGAATGAGAAGGAAATCTCTGCTTCACTTGCAAAGGGCTGATGTGCTGGGGCTTACCACAGCTTTGTTTGGGGGTAAAGACTCAATTCAGGACAGACAGCTGCCAGCCACGACAGAGAAAACGGTGCTGGTTTGGCTGGACTGGAGTTAATTCTTTTCACAGTGGCTGGTATGGGGCTGTGTATTGGGTTAGTGCTGAACACAGGGCTGATAATACAGAGATGTTTTTTGTTATTGCTGAGCAGGGCTCACACAGAGCCAAGGCCTTTTCTGCTTTTCCTACAGCCACACTGGCGATGGGCTGGGAGTGCATCGGAGTTGGGAGGAGACACTCTTTAGTGGGCAAAGTTATAATGTGCATTTTTAGCCCCTCATTATGTAAATAATTAATAGCAACACCATGGAACATCTTGTGTGTATGGATATAAAACCTTTATTCCCCAAGGGACTTCTATTAGGGCTTTTTCCCCTTTCTTTTTTCCCCAAGTGATGCCAATCTCAGAGGCTGCTCTGCTGACAAGATTTCTCATTTTATGTGGGGCAGAATTCTCTGCATAATGCTAAGGCTAAGCTGCCTTAGGAAGCTTTTCCTAGTTCTTCAGCCTTCAAAATACAGTTCCCTTGCTTCTGTAACCTGACAACAGAATTATCTTCTGCAATCAAACCACCCTCTCCAGTAGAGCTCCAGGTAAAGACAACAATTTTTCTGCAAGTACTGCATCAGATGGTGAGAAACCATCTCATCATCATTGTGATGGGGATCTGGACAATTCCCTTCTCCAAACACAACCAGAACACAGTGCTGGGAGTGCTGTCCCTATGTCCATGACAGACTGTTTTGTTACTTTAACACAGTAAATTTCCCTTTTTCTCCTTTTGATAAATTCTTCCACTAAGAAAGTATTCTTCAAGAGGAAAGGACTAGACCATTTTAGCTGAAGGTTTAGGTCCTCTGAAACCAAAGTCCACATGTAGGGTCCATGGCCCTAGTCCATAAAAAGATTTGTTACACAGCCCTCCAGACTTCAGGACACAAAAGGTGAAGGGATGCAGAATGAACATGAGCTGCACAAGTAACTGGCAGCCATTATCTTTATTCTCAGGTGAAATGCCAGTTTGTGCTCATGCCCATTTTCAAGTTCAATCACCATACTAGTTATCAAATGAGATACCACAACAATCTGCAATAAATCTCAGCCACATCAGGTTCCATTTGTCACAAACTAAATGCTTCCTACCATTACTTATTCAATAGGGCATATATTTTTAGTGTATGATATTTTGCTACTATTTTATTTTGCATATGCTTCACTCCTATGCATGTAGAAATGTCCAGGTGTGAAGGGAGCAGAAAAAATTATTGTAGCTAGAGAAAAGGGAAATGAATCATAACTCACATTTTATATTAAAACTAGCTGCATCTAACACATCATCTACAGGTGTGGAAGAAAAAAAATCTTTATGACAAAGTAGAGTATGCTAATTAGCTAATTACAGATGATAGATCCAGATCCCCATAAGGGATGACTACAGGAATATCTTAACTGAGGAGCACTTGATGACCTTCAGTGCGTCCAGCTTCATGACATCTCCCTAATTACATTCCTCCCACAAATTGTTATACTCACAACTATGATCTTAGCAAGCCTATTCATGTTTCCTAATTTGGTGAAGAGCAAGACCAAAGATATTAAATAGAAATTACTCTAAAGTGCAAATCATGTAGGAATGGGTTTGCAAATAATGAACCAACCAACTGCTTTGCAGGTTTCTTATTTTTGCTGCTGGGTTTGCATGATAAACTGAGTAAGAAAACATGGATCAAAATTAAAGAAAATTAATCATGTTAACTTGCAATTTACTGAAATTAACCATGAAATAGGACAATACAGGAGGTAAAGTTGGAAATATCTACTGTGGTTGTAAAAGCTTTGATATTTGTGACATGGTAAAGTGTACTTTTGATATTTTTTGTTGTATCATATTATAGGATCACAGAATAATGGAAATTATCCAGAATATTTGGAGTTATTCTAACTGTTTCAAGTAGGTATTTCCTACAGACTATGACAAGAAAAAATATCAAAGGGAAATCCCTCAATAGTGAATATCTGAGAAGACTACGGGAGTGATGTAAGAGAGAATTAATTTTCAAACTGAAAACCAAAGAATACCCTCATGTACCAGCACACACATTGCACAGGCATAATCTATTGACCAGTCAGTTCACCATTCTTTTGAGATCATCACACCCAAAGGATGATCTCTAACCCCTTCCTGTAGATGGAGCAAAGTATCAGGCAGATGTGAGTGTGAATTTCTTGCAGACTGAGATAATCTTCTCTGGATTTGCATGATCAATCATAAAACAGCATTCTGACAATATCACCTTTTATACAAGGCTGCAGGCCACAACTTAAACACCAGATCTGATGAATGTCCTCTTATAGGGGACAGTCCTTAGATTTAGTATCATTCAAGGTTGCTGAATGTGGCATGTGATTAATTTACATCTCAATTTTATCTGGAATTCATACAAATGCTTATTTCTGCACATCATCCAAACTCACAGGCTCCAGTGAGTACTGCACCTGCAACTCCTGTAGAAACTAAGTTCTCAGAGATGACCTGTGACTGCACTACCCAAAATCTAGAAATCTGTATGACTGTCAGAACCTGATAACCAATATATCAAAAGAAGGACAGAGACAGAAATAACTTCATAATAACCTCACTGCTTTCAAGATGCCCTTTACTTTGCTGACCTTTCTGTAGAAAGCTTTAGAGTGGACATCTGAGCATGCCCTAAATGTTTCTGTCAGATTCTCCATGAGGTAATTACTAAAAAACTTTTAAATGTTAAAAAACCCCAATCATCTGAGAATAAATATGGTGCTAAATTTATGTCGCAATATCTCTTACAGGGAAAAAACTCTTTAAAGCCTCACATTAAAAATTCATATTTCTCTGGGCAGTGCTTTAGTGAAATGACTAAAATGTTACATTTTACAAAATGTTATTTTCCCCCCTCAAGATTCCTGAAGAGAAAGACTCTGTTGCATCTTTAAAATATCAAGAACATTATGACACAGCAGGGTAAAAGCAAGAAAAGAATCAACACTCTTTCCTTCCAAATGGCATATTTATGCTGTACATAAAAAAATAAGTTAATGATGCAGTGTGCACTGGGGTAATTCACTCAAATTATACATCATTTCTTCTAAGATTCCTGGTTCTTAGCACTTCTGCATTCCCAGAACCCCTTTGCATTGCGATTTGTTTTCCTATGTTCTTCATTTATCTTTCTGTGCCATAAACTCCAGATGATTTTCCCCTGCTCCACTTAATTCCTCTGCCTCTCTTCAGGATAAAAAGGATTTATCAGTCAGTATGCACAACTAGCAATTCAGGTGAATATTATGTGACATAATTTTCTTACTTATCCAGGGTGGGGGTTTTTTTGTATTAAAACTTCTCTGTACATCTGTTTTCATTGTAATTGCCTGACACATCTTTACAGACTCAGGCTTTTCAAAGGAAATCAGAGAATAATTTAATGGACAGAAATGATCATTAATTTCTATAAGGTTCAGAATGTGGAACAACAGAGGCTTATGGGTCTTGTTCATCAGAATTTATGTCTTGTGAATCAGACATAAATTATTCTGAAGTTGGCACTGACATGCTGAATATTTCCTTTTAAATAAAATGATCATACAATCATAGAGTGGTTTGGGTTGGAAGGGATCATTAAAGGTCATCTAGTCCAACCCCTCTGCAATAAGCAGAGTCATTTTCCTCTAGACCAGGTTGCTCAGAGCCTCATCCAGCCTAACCTTCAACGTTTATGGGGATGGGGCATTTACAACCTCTCTGGGCAACCTGGTCCAATGTTTCATCACCCTCATTGTAAAAAACTTCTTCCTTATATCTAGTCTGAATATAATGTCCTCAAGTTTAAAACCATGACCTATGACAACAAGACCTGCTAGAAATTCTGTCCCCATCTTTTCTATAAGCCCTCTTTAAGTACTGAAAATCCACAGTGAGGTCTGCCCAGAGCCTCCTCTTCTCCAGGGCTCTCTCAGTCTGTCTTTCATAGAGACACTCCTGCCCTCTCTTCACTTTTGTGACCCTCCTCTGGATTCACTCCAACAGGTCCATGTCCTTCTTGTGCTGGACTACAGCAAGTCCTTGAGTGCCACAAATAGCATTTTATCTTTGTGTGACCAAATACATGGAACCATTAGCATGTCAACTTTGAATTACATAAATAAATTAATATCAAATAACTAATGTACCAGAGGAGTTTTTTAAAAATACTGACCTACTTGTCCATCATTGCAATAAATTTATTTGCATCGTAAAACATTCATTTGTAGTTATATTGTAAAAATACAAGTTCTGTATTTTGCAAAACTTCAACTTGTGCTTATGAAGCAATATGTTATTTTTAAGGTGGCTTCAATATTCCAAATACACTGAATTCTTAATATGCTGAATAGACTACTTCAGGCTGGTTGGTGGGTGCCATATACCTCTGGATATAATCTCCAACATGATGTATGTTTGAAATAACAGAAAATCCCATTCTAATATTCTTTCTTTGGATTATGGGATGTGACTCCAGGTGCACTGAAGTAATTGCAAAGTCATCTTTTTACTTAGAGAGGTTTCTGGATCAGCCTGCTTCTCCTAGAGCCATGCAGAGAACCTCTCTTTTACTCACCTGCTTCTTCCAGCTACTGTTCTGCCTTGGGGACATATTTCAGCTCACTCTTTATGCTCTGAATCTCTGACAAGTTGACAGCAGGACCTGGAAGTTTCTTAGCTCCTGGGAGCAGTTTCTTCTCTTTCTCCTCCTCTGTTGAAGCAGGAACATTCTGCACAAAAGGACACCAGTGACCTTCCTGCTGCAATAGCAATCTCTTGAACATGAGTATGGGTCAGTTATTTGAAAAACAGGAAATGATGCTTTTATACTAAAGGCAATCCCAGTGGAAAATGGGGTGGAAACATGAAGAGATAGATTATTCTGCTGGTTGTTGTCTAAAATGTCTAAAAACATTCTCAAAAGACAAGATGCTCAGCGTAGAGGAATGAGGGTTAGAATGGGTAAGAATTTACAGTGCCAGGCTATTAGTAGAAAATAACTGAATTAAAGAGAATTAAAGGCAACTCCAAATCCTTCATATTTTAGATGACAAAAAAGTAGAAGAACCATTTTTATCATCTAATTCCTTTGAGAGTTTCACAGTTGCCAGACACTTGGAGAGGAAGATCCTCATGCACTTCTGCAGCTCTGGAGAAGAGCTATGATAGTAGGTTATGGACTCTAAAAGTTCAACATGAGTTGAAATTTAACTTTTCATAACCTTAATTGCAAGACCAAAAGGGGTTTTGTCATTTTATGTTTGAATTAGGGTAGTGCTGCATGGCTGACACTGTACAAATGCCAGTTAAATAACAGCAATTGCACGAAAGGGAGCAATTCAGCTAATTTCCCAATGGATCACAGTATCTCAGCCCTTGGTACTTCCTCACCTGTTCTATTGCTTCTAGCTGAGCAGAGCAGGTATTTTAGACCATATCTACTCTAGACTGGGTAATGTTTTGAAGGCATAGATTTCCAGACATGAGTTTACTATTGTTCCAGCCTGATGTGCATTTTATAAAGCTGGAATACAGGAGGAATCAAGTACATTTAGACATTAATTTATATTTTACTATAAATTATTTCATTATTAAATTGTTTTTTAAATTTTTGATTACTCTGTGAATGTCCTCTTGTGATGGGCTTTTTTGAGTTCAATCAGTATCTAGATTTATTAGCCACACTTTTTGAAAAGGTGGATTAACTGTGAACTGTCAATTCTTAATATTTAACTTAATTTTTAAAATTCCAACATTACTTGACAAGTATTATTGACCAGTAAGCCCCTCTGTTTTTTTCTCTGTTGACTAGTGGACTGCATGCTAACTAGGAAGAAGACTTTGCAATGTCAAGTAGGAAACAAACAAGGTATAGCAGAAAACTGACAATTTCTTCCTATCTGATCTTTAAGGACTTTCTTAAGGTCACCAGATACAGGAAAATGGATAATTAGATAATTAGATTTCTTGGCTCGTAGACTTGTATTATCTTTTCTCACATTTTAGACAATACACTAATAATTAATACAAGATAATACTAATAGTATTTTAGTATTTATGTTTTTGCTGGATCATTTCAAATCCCAGCCAGTAATTCAGCCCCAGGTACTGTATGTACTGCCTGATATCTGATTTAATGATCCAACATCCTGAAACAGCAACAAAGCACAGCAGGAGAGTAAGTAAATTGACACAGAAGCTATTTGGAAGGATGCACAAAATTGTTATCAGCAGCCAAAGATGTCATGAGCTTGTATTGTTTCCTTTGACAGTTTTCCTAGGTAATCTGAATAATCAGGGGAAACAAGCACTCCCTGAACACTGCAGTACTTATTAGTACATAGCAGAAACTACGTAAAAAATACCATTTCAAGTCATGTGCAACACCATTCCCTTTGTAGAACAAGCAGTGCAAGCTTTGCCAGCATTTTGGAGACTTTGTGGTCCATAAATTGCTGTCAGCTTTCTCTTCCAAGCTCAGGTGTTTGCTATTTATGACCTCACTGCTCTCTATATCACTCACTCCATGTGCAACACACAGCTGAGATTAGACTATGGCCTGAAAAATGGCTTAGATATACAATAAGGGTTAAAAAAATACAAGCATGGGAATGCTCTGACTGAAGAAGAGTTATCTTCTGTAATTCCCACCCTCCATTTCCTTCCATGTTACCATGTCTGCTCCACTGACCTTCGGAAATCTACATTCCTGTCTGACTGCACCACCCTTTGAGTAATATTCATATTCCCCTCATCTCCTGTGTCAAGGCTTTAAACTACAGTGGAAAATGCACTGTTAGCAGTGATTATGCACTGTTAGCAAAAGTTGCATTTGTCTAAAACTGCTCTGAAAAATCATGAGCTGTATGGCAGAACTTATGGCAAAACTTAACAAGGTGAGAAAATTGAAATGACAAGTTCATTTTTATTCTATTCCTTGAACAAGATCTGTTTCTGTAGTGTTTAATCCCATTGGTTTGGTTGAGTATTGCCATAAAACCTGGGCCAAGAACTTCCATAATGTCTGTCTCATATAGAGTATTTACTTAGGTGAGAAACAGAGCAACATTCAATTACCCAAACAAATGTAATTATCAGCACCAGTCATTTACTTTATTTCTCAAAGAAAAACACTACTAGAATTCACACATGCTATAGTAGTTTCTGCTTAATAACATGCACTCCTTCACCAGTTTAATTACTGCAGAGAGAATATGCTTTGATTTATTTCCAAGGGAGAAAGCCACAATATATGTTCAAGGTCATTTTGTAGGTTTGTTTTTAAAATCTTCTTCAGAGCCAAGTCAGCCTAGGTTTGATTACTTCAGGAAAGTTCTCTGTAAGCAGAGCAAGGTTTATATCAAAATATGGCAAAATTCAGGGAAAAAATCTGTTTGAGACAGAAAAGGAAGAATTGGGTCTTACATAGCCTTTCCTGCCCTTGGCTGTGAGGAGCAGTGGGAGCTCTGGCCTAGCAGGATGAGTTCTCATGTGGGAATTATGAATCCAAACTAAGTAAACTGGCCAGGAAACCAGGAGCACCCATCTTTTTTATCTTGCTTGGAGTATCTACCACTATCTTTTCTTCCACTGTTGGGGTTAGGGTCTCATTTATCATCAAAGTAAATGGCAAATAAGATGCTTTAATATCAGTCTGAAATATGATATCTGTGTTTAATTTTGTGATCAATGTTAGTTAAGCTATAAATTGGATTTTATATTCAAAACTCAGTGTTAAACACATCCTGTAAAATACAAGCATGAAAATACAGAATTCAGTCTAAAATGGAGTATTTTCCATTAACCCTGGGCAGGTAAATGGGTTCGGAATTTCTTTTTTAACTTGCAAGTGTCTTCACATTAAATTTCTTCTTGTTGATAAACCTTCCAAAAAGCATTGTGTTTGAAAACCTGTGCCAATACTGTGAAGCTGTGACAATAAATCACACCACAGGATGACAGCAGCAAAGTCTTCCAAAGCCTTGCTATAACTTTTCCTGCTGTATCTCATCAGCTCCCATCTAGACAATTTCTGCTGGTGAAATCCTGGCTCTCTCTCCTGACAGCAGGTATTATCCCACTGGGGAAGCAGAGCTACACACCTTCAAAACAGTTTTATATTCCTACAGGTGCCTTGGCACCAAAAGCAGAACTATTTATTCATGAAGTGTTAGTAAGTGGCCATTTATTTCCATGAATGATCAGTGCATGTTCAACTGTGGTACCCAAGATTGGTATGTGGAGCTATAAGATCACTTTAAAGGCTTTTTTCCATTTTATGGCAGAAATTCTCCTCAGAAAAAAAAAAAAAAAAAAAAAAAAAAAAAAAAGAAAAAAAGTTTTTGCTTACCTCCTCCACTTCTTCAGGTGTAAGTTCTTTTCTTTTATGAGGGTGGCCTGCACCAGGTCGAAATGCTCCCATTGGGATGTTAATATTAGCCTGTGAAGGAAATTGTGATGCATATAAGAGTGACTGATAAACAAAGATACAGTTGATAAATGGCAAAACTTGAAAGGAGTGGGACAAACATATAGGCATTATCATGGTTTCCAAGCACTTATGCCTTCAGTGTATGCATCATCACACCACTCCTGTGGAAACAGAAGTGCTTTCATTCCATTTTAAAGAGAGAAAGTAAAAAAACAAACTAGAAAGCTTTTGAAGTTCTGCATTTTACAGTAATGCTTCCTGATTTCGTTGGCCTTTAAACAAATGAGCACTGGACACTAAGGTGTCTTTAGGCACCTGGGTTTGCTCCAGTTTGGTCAAGCTCAAACAGAAAGTGAGTGCCCAAAGCAACATTTAAGTGTAAATCATGCAAATCCTTCAGCAACACCCAATCACTGGTCCACTCCCCATTCTCCAATGACACCAGTTTTCACCTCACTTTATCACAGGTATCTTAGAAGGGAAGTCTGCCCTGAGTCAGCTTAAGCCATAAGTATTTAAAATGTGATTTTACCAACTAAATTTACCCATGGTTGCCATGAACTGCAAATACTTGAACCAGCTCCAACACCAGGCAGATCACTGGACCCTGGCTTCTCCAAACTCCTTTCAGAATGATACCCACACACCTGCATCCATATCATCTTTTAGCTTTTGGTAGCTATAACATAATTGAGGCTGTTAATGGTTATCTTAAAAGTAAAGATTTTGAGGAATAGAATAGCACAAAACAGTGGTTAGGAAAGAGCAGCTGAAAAGTATCCATTTCCCAATGTGACCCAGCCAAGATTATTTTAAAAGTCAAATGGCATGATCAACTAAATGCACAATTTATCCTTATTCTTATCTCATGATCTCAGAAGAGAAGCTGCTCTTAGGAAATGTCATCAAAATATCATGACTCCCACTGGTAAAACCAGGGGTGAATTGGTAATGTTAAGGAGAGGAAGCTGAGAACCTTCTAACAGTGAGCTCTGCTCTTGTCCTTTACCATCTGACTGATCTACACTAAATGGAGACAAATAATCCCACCCTTCTGCTCAAGTTATGGTCTTGCAGATCGTGCCCCACTTGAGCAACCACAGGAAAACAGCCCACAGTTTTCAGTAACAACTGTTCTGACAGCTGTAATCAAATGATGAGCAAATTAAGAATCCATCTGCCAAGAAATGAATGTTTTTCCCTGTATTCTACTTACCTGTTTCCCATTATCTTATTAATGCAAGATGATACTGTAATTTCAGTGGGACTGCCAAATATCTGCAGGGTTACAGATAACCAGGTATTTGTTACATAAAGCTTTTTCACTGGGCATTGGTTTAGATATTGTGAAATTTTTCACCTGCACTTCGTAAATTCCCAGGAGACAGGGCATTTACAGCCTCACACTTCCCAACCCATTATTTCATTTATGGCTGGAAAAAACCCAGCTTTGCCATTTCTCATTTTAACTAACTGCCCCACCAAGTTCTGGTTTCTCCAGACAGCTTTGATTTATGGAATGGGAAACTTCTCTGCAAATTACAGCTAGCATAGTCATACAAGTTTGCAGAGTTGAAACTTTAAGAGGTATCTCTCCTTGTGGTGCACATCCTGAACTTGGACATTCCTTCCCTTGGAGGCAGCCAAAGCAGAAGCCAGCCTCCCACGGAACACTACAGCCCCTGCATTCCCTCTGTGATGGACAGGCCAACTGTGACTAAAAGTGGTTCAGAAAGCAAAAACG
Organism: Muscicapa striata striata; assembly: GCA_030060385.1. Lineage (NCBI taxonomy): Eukaryota > Metazoa > Chordata > Aves > Passeriformes > Muscicapidae > Muscicapa > Muscicapa striata. The sequence continues at coordinate 6,291,229 of JAREIS010000031.1, forward strand.
AACCACTAAGTCCTAGGCTGCTAATTAAATTCAAGAAACCACTCTTTGGTCTGCTTCAGCACTTTCCTAGTCATCTGTGTCACACAAAAGCAGTTGGTACTTTTTTATCTGCAGCAGGGACATCCACTGCAGAGTTCAGGCAAGAAGTGTGCAGTCATGAGATAGAAACTTGGTACAATGAGAATCCTTCAAGACACAGGTAAAAACTCTCTGGATCTGATAACACATACTTTAAATTAAATATTTCCAGTATGAAATGAAAAGGTGACATATCTAAATAATTCCTGACCATGGATACCGAAGTCCTGAGCTGTAAATCTCTCTCAATCCAATGCTGGTCCTGTCTCACAGATGAGCAGCTGTGTAATGGGTGGGCCAAATTCTGTACACCATCACAGCTCTCCAAGGACTTGTGCTGTGATCAGCACAAGTTCACAATTTTGTTTTAAAAATATGTTTCAAGGCTTTTGTCATCTCTAAGCTGAAATGGAGATATGACCATAGGGAATCTCTATCCAGTAAAATACTAAATAGGAAATTTTCTGTTACAGACTCTGGAAATTCTAAATTATAATTACTTTAGACAGACTTTCTGGGTGTGATTTTTATGTTTAACCATACTAATTATTAAAACTACTGAGTTTGCTTCTCCCTTTGTTTAAAAGGCCTGCCATACTGTGTGCCATTGGAGGTTTTACAATGACTGGATAGGTATGTGCACTGATGTAACCAGGGTTCTTCTGAACAGACCAAAAGAAAAATACCTGTAAAAATGACACATATATTGCTGGTTTGACTCAATTGAACTGGTACCTAGAGGTTTTTTTTAGTGTGTTCTTCTCTCTGTTTAATAGGGAGAGGGTATTAAGATTAGGACATAACTGATGCAGCTGAGCATGAGCTGAGGACTGTTATGGGTAAGTCCTTCACAGCATCACAGCCACTCCTGGCTGTCCAGATGGAAGGAAAGAAAGAGAGAAAGAGAGAGAAGAAAAGAGAGGGAGGGAGGGAGGGAGGGAAGGAAGGAAGGAAGGAAGGAAGGAAGGAAGGAAGGAAGGAAGGAAGGAAGGAAGGAAGGAAGGAAGGAAGGAAGGAAGGAAGGAAAGAAAGAAAGAAAGAAAGAAAGAAAGAAAGAAAGAAAGAAAGAAAGAAAGAAAGAAAGAAAGAAAGAAAGAAAGAAAGAAAGAAAGAAAGAAAGAAAGAAAGAAAGAAAGAAAGAAAGAAAGAAAGAAAGAAAGAAAGAAAGAAAGAAAGAAAGAAAGAAAGAAAGAAAAAAGAAAGATGCTGTAGAGAAAACTGAATGAAATCCAGAAATAAACAAACAAACAAAAAGCCAAACAACAACAAAAAACCCTAGAAACCTCCTCACCCTTACCTCTGGGGAAAGCCAATGGTGTTTGAAGATAGAATAATTTTCAGTCAGAGTTGTTCACAGCCTTTTGCACACTGAGAAGGGGAGGTCAGCAATTTTTTCCAGGAATTAACACACTTTGGTCCTCTATTGCCCCAAACTACTCTTGGGAACCAGTTGCTGCCTTCAACTCTCACACATTTGTATTTAGTAGCTATTGGGAAGTGAAAATTTTTGTCTATCTCTAGCACAGACAGAGAAAAGCCATTTCAGGCACAGAACACCATGAAACACTTCAGTCAGTGAGGTGCCTTTACATTCCCATTGCTGCAGCATGATGTACATTCCCCAGGGCACATCAGTGTGATTATACCAGCACACAATAGCAAAGGATCATAATATATGAATCACAATGTATAAAAGTACTGTGACATTTTGAGTCATAGTTCTCAGACTGCTCAGAGCATAATAAGCATCAATTCAAGTGCAAGTCTCCCTACTAGAACCACCTTTGACACAATGCTTAATAGATATATTTTACATTTTTTCTGTAGTTTTTCTCATGATTCAAATTACCTTTGCAAAAATTAAAGTTTCTGAAAACATAAAACTTATGCTGAAATTTAATGCATTTTTAAAATGAACGACCTAGGAGCATTGTTTACATGTTTAGCATTTAGAAGTTGGAAGTCATCCTAGAAATAAAATGCAGCCTAAGAAAAAAATATAAACCAATTAATCCCTTAAAAATGTTTGTATGTGCCTATGGAATTTAAATGTAAAATGCAAATAAATACTTCTCAGCTATTAAAGATCTATATTTTTTTCATTAATCTTACAAACATTTCTATAGTCACTGTAAAAGAGGGATGAAAATTTGAACTGAGTAAAATCAAAATTCTGGCAAAATGGCTTTTTTTTTTTTTTCTAATTTCAACAGAATTAGAGTACAGTAGTTTGCATGCCTATTTCAGTAGAATTGTTGATGATGATAGAGAGAATCTGCATTTTCACAGTGCCTTGCATCTTCAGTATGCAGCCTAGACCCTGTGTAATACACCAATCCATTGCATTAGTATTATCTCAAGAAAACAGACAACAAGGAAGACCAGAAATTCCATTTTGTGTTTCTTAGGTAAGACAACTTGAACTCATAGTAAAACTGTATTGGAAGTGTATTTCACAAAATACATGAGAATTCTGTAAGATTGTTCATCTCAGGAGATATTTTGGCCTTTTGACAAGAACCCTTGATAACACAAATTAAACACATTCTTCATGATGTTACTTCATGATGATGTTGGGATAATTCTCCAGCTGTTTCTTTTACAAGTATGCAACAATCAACTCCATCCTTATAAGCATATACCATTGAAGAGGTGTGTGGCAGACAAGAATCTTTCAAATTAAAAGATCAACGTTTCTCTCATTTTCCTGTGTATTCTAAATAAAACATTTCTTAAACAGTTATTTGAAGTTGAGGGTTTTTTCCTTCATAAGAAATGCAGACATGAAAAACTTCACAATACCCATGTTATCTTTTCAGCCTATAATTCTCCCAGCCTATTTGCTTTGTGGAAAATCTAATGGCTGCAGGAATTATTTTTACTTAACAGTTATCCAGATGCATTATCATGTTTTGCTCAGATGATCCTCCAATGCACATATAACCTAATACTGCAAAGACCATGCAAACAAGAGATTAATGAACCTATCTGCTCCAGCTTTTTTATCAGCTCAGATCAAAAGATGATCTCCAGGTCACACTTTTTCAATGCTTTCATATCTACCAAGCTTTTCACTTTAACAGAATAACCCCAGCTAGCACTCCTGTGGTGCTTTGTCTGAGTAAAAATGCAGTCTGCCAAGCAATGGAGCTCGAGATTTATTATTTTATTCTATTAAAAACATAAATGCTATCTCTTACCTGAATGGCTTTGACATGTGATGCTGGTTGTTTTGACATTTTTACGACAGAGGCTTATCCCTGCAAGCAAAATTGGAAAGTGTTACAGGCTCTGACATTCTGATAGCTATGGAAGATAAGCTAGAACTTAACCCATGCTGCCTCTTGACAGGCATCCATTTCATCTGCCCAGCTCCTGTTTCCATCTCAGTTTCCAAGTTGCTTAGTTATTCCTTCTGATATCAGAAGGAGACAGAACACCTGAGCTTCACTAATTAATCTTTCATAGCCACAAATGAAGCTATCCCTTTCACACTAAAAACAATAATGAGTAGAGATAAGGAATCTCTCAAAGCTTAACAGAACTGTAAAATGAGTAAGTATTAAGGAAGTTTTTGAGGATAAACATTGTATGAGTAGTCCTGTCACAGTATGTATGGGGGAATTATTAGAACTTTCAGTTTAAGCCTTCTCTCAAATAAAATGTAACTTGTTAGGAAATATTGATAAATGCAGACATAACCATTTTCTGACTCATAAATACATGCAAATCTTTCAGCCTATGGGCTGAAAGTGATCAAGATGGTCAAACAGAAAAGTTCTCCTTGACAATTGCTAGTGCACAAAGTAGCCTTCCTTCAAAGTTTTACATCACATAGATTCATCAATTTTCTTTAGCAATAAGATCAAAAATAACATATTTTTCCATATAACTATGTGCAGGTGGAGAAATATGGACTGATACAGTATTAATATACAATTGCAAAGGGAAATACACCAGAGTAAAAAAGAAAAAAATTATTAGCAGATTATTTGAAACATAATCTCAGCCTTTTATTCTCTCACTGAGAAGTTAGCTTTTACCTGGACTAGACTTTCATCAAAGTCTTGTTATTTAACTATTATAACATAAAGTAAGGTAGTAATTCTAAAAGCTAAGAAATTCATTCACCAGAGAAGTCACTGATAAACACTAAACTACAGCACATTTCTGATACTGTATTTAATCTTAGATAGGAAGGCAAGTAATGAGAACAGAAATAAATTACATAGGAGAGAAAAGTAGAAATACACTGAGAAATTCAAGTGTGTCAAAGACTTGGGTACTCCAAAGAATATAACTACCACATGAGGCAGTCCCCAAAAACAACATATAGATGAGTTGTAGGTTGGCTTCAACTTGGAATATCAGCAATATCAGCCTGAAATTGCATTGCTGGGACTGACTAGGAGACTTCCTCCTGCATATTGTCACATCAGTTTTAAATCTGTGTACAATGCTGAGCAGAATTAAAAGTACAAATGACCTGCCATTAGAGGTCTCCCTCTGGTCACATTCTCAGCTGCAAAAAAGTGCTGTCCAAACCAACACAGCACTCAGACAGAGGACAGTCATGGTTATAAATTGCTTTGGGTTTAAATTGTTTCCACTAAATTAATAAATCAGAAAAAATCCCACTGTGCAAAATAAAACCAGCATTCTTTTAATGAGTTTTATATTGTGGTTTTATAGATGCAATCTTAAAATGAGAGAGAGTTTAAAAAACTGCAGAATTCACTCTAGGGGATGCAATCTCAGCCACTGACTTTCATGACAAAACACAAACAGATTTCAAAAACACAAAAGGATTTACTACACTCTGTCTCCTTTAGTTTTGAAAATATTTATTAGGAGTACAAATAATTGTTCTGTTGATCAGTGATTATTCCAAAATAAACATAAAACAATCCCCCAACTGACTGGGAAGATAGAAGTCTTAATAAGTCAAAATGTTTAATTAATTTTTTAATCAACTTCTCATCTTTTTTATCAGAATGAAAAATGGAAATAAAAACACAGGAAAATAACATAAATAATTTTGAAACACAGTGGATCTACTTCCCAAGCACTGTCAGAAAGAAATTATTGCTAAGATATATTTCATCTTGCATTCCTGTGCACTGGAAAAACACTCATACACACCTCTTGGGCCACTTGGAGATAAATGGCAAGGATTTACCCTGAACCTCAGCTTTAAAACAAGCCCAGCATTATTGCTGCTCAGCGAGGTGCTCTGGGTTCACAGGCAGTCAGTGTTGGAAATTACTGCAATCAGACACTGGTTCCTAAAGTTGGATGCATGATACAATTGTGTAGGACTGCTTCTGGAGGAGGTGATTTTCCTACCAGACCGTGCTGTCCTCATTACCGCCAGAGAAATCAGGACAACAGCACACTACAGAATAAAAATAGATCTCCAGCTCTTTCCCCTTCCCTCCCTTCCCTGAATCTCCTTACAGAGCAATACTGATCATCAATCACAAGAAAATAAATCTTAGATTACAGAAGCATCCATTACAGAAGTGATCAGTTAATTTTTATAAATTCCTTTGTTCTTTCACTGTGTGTCTCAGAGAGAGAGTCAAGAGTGCTGCACTGATTGTAATAAGTTATTTCTGGTATTCCAATCAGCTCTGCAAACTTGAAAAAAATCCCACTTCACCCTCATTTCTACAGCAGGATTCCATGTCTCTGGCAGGCAGAGAAATGCAGACATGCAGCCTGTATTCCCCGGTGTGTTTTGGCCTCCCCACACCTTACCTTTTACCTTTTATGGGCTGCATGCTGAGCCAAACTTAGAAAGCAATGGCAATGTTACTTCAATTTGGAGCTGGTTAATGGCAACCTTCCCTTGCAAATTTCCTCGATTTGCAGTGAAAGTACTCATGAGCAGGACTACTGAATTACAGGGCTAGCAGTGAAATAAATGAGCGTTTTGAAGCAAAACTTTGTAAAACAAAGGAACCTATCTTCTGTCTCACTGCTAAAAATAATTTCTGACAGGGCTGCAGCAAGATAATAAGCTGATTTATTCATTTTGCTTTAAATACGATGAGATATCATAATGCCATCTTTTGTAATGCACACAAGAGATGTACAGTAGCACACAGACAACAGCAAGAGCCCTCCCCCTGTCCCAGCTGGAAGCTGTCCTCTCCCCCCACTGCATGCATGGCATCAAACACAACAGGCACTCTGGAGACAGAACTGCAGTGTATTATCTTATTAAAAGGCTTTGACAGGGACTACACAACTGTGAGACCCAGCCAGTACAATGAAAGAAGAGAAACCCCTACTCTGCAGCTTTCAGCCTGTTACACGAAAACTTACTACAAGCTCTAGGCAAATGTGGTCACATTTTCTCTAATACATACATGATAATCTTCACTACAGCTGCCTGTTAAACTTAGTGAAAGACACCTCTCTTACATCAAAACCATAATGTAATACTTCACTAACTATAATAAACATATAGAAAACAACAACCCTCTGCCTATGTACAATTTTCAAACTCATACACACTTCTTATGCGTAATGAGGTATTTCAGTGACTTTTTGGTTTAAATCTTTAGATCCCCACAGACTATGAAGCAATAGCGATCTGCTCTGAATACTCTGATATACTGCATGAGACATTAAAATAGGCAGAAACTCACAACCATTGTAGTAAACTCACAGCAATTGCTAAAGAGCTTTCATGAGGGTCTTTCAAGATTTTAATTGACCCCTTAAGATTAGCTAACTTCTTTACTTGTATAAAAAAAGTTCCAAACCGTCAAGTGAGTATGCACACCTCCTTTTGATGCTGAAAGAGGTACCTTCTTCTACCAGCTGAGGTATTGCCTGTGACCCTTTTAATGTGTCTGAAATAGCTCCGATGCTTTCAGCCTGGACGGCACTGAGTGCTGCTCCAGGCTGGAGCGGGACTCGGCAGAGAGGCGAAGTGTAAAAGGGAATTCCTGTCATAGCTTCCAGTTGTTCTTCCTAAATATAGAGTTTGATTCACCCTGTAACTTGGTCCCCCGTGACACTTGACCATGGTAAAAGCAGGGCTCAACTGTCAAGCAGGAGGTGTTGAAGGACCACACCTTTAGGTCCTTTTCCTGCCCTCCCTCTCCCTGTCATTCTGGGCTTTTCCCAAGTGCCAGGCACACAGCAGTAGTAGGTAACACAGAACTCCTCCCATGGCATTTGGGGCAGTGTGTGCTCCACACGCCACATTGGAGAAGGAAATAATTACAGAGACGTAATTATGGAGAAATCACCTCAGAGGAACTATCTAGGGGAGGTGAATGACACACCAACGTGCTGCTGCTTTGGGAGCAAACCCACAGAGAGCTGCCCTGGGGTGTGGGCAGAGCCTTCCCCCTGCAGGACAGCCCTGCTCACAGAGGAGGGCTCCTGGGCATGCGAGGCTGGAGCACCATCTTAGTGAGGGCTACTGATGGAGATCTCACAAGTCGTGTGTGGGGCATATCCTCAGGTTTCCACTTGCAGAAGTGCAGACTCCTGGCCATCTGTGCATCTTCACAAAAGTGAATTTTCCTCTTGCTCACTCCTCTGCTGTACCTGATCTCCACTGAAGCCACAACAGTAATGGTGACAAGAGCAGTGTCATTATGGGCAATTACTGTCAAGGATCTTCCTTCACTTCAACTCATTTGACCAATGACCCTTTTAATTTCAAGTATCTCAAAGAGGAAGGTGACCAAGCAGGCTGCTTCATTAAGCCTGTGACTCACTCTCAACTGCCCTCTTTCCCAAAAATGTCATCTGGAAGCTGATAAAGCTGATGATTTGCTCTGGGGGATTGCTGGCTCCTTACAGCCACCCCCATCCCAAGCAGCCACAAGGAGATGGATGACACAGAACCAGGCACACAACCAGGACATGCATTTGTGTAGGTCAGGACTGATGGATAACACAGCAAACAGCTCATTCCAAGGAAACCTCTATTCCTCAGAAAGGCTGATTATGCCTGTTGCCAAAAAATTGGAGGCATGAGAGGACTACTACACTTTAAAGGTGGTGGAGTTCTCAAGTGGGCTCACAGAGCTGTTCTTTGGCCTTCCAGGTGGTTGAAACCACATCAAAACAAAGCCAGAATCAGGTAAGTGACTTTACATACCTCCTTCTGAAGGTTCATACTTACAACAAAAGTACCAGAAGGCAATGGAAGAGGCAATATATTTTTGAAACATGGTCCTGTACATTAACTTCTTCCAATTTATATTACAAGAGTAATATTAAAAACTAGCTCTTGAATACACTATTCTTTCTTCCATGTGCCATTAATTAAGCAAATGTAGCATTGTTTAGATGTTATAATCTCTTCATCTTGCAAATATGCCCAAGAAATATCAGCTCAACACTGTTCCCTTCAACAAATTTTCATAGTAGTGACAAGTAATTCAATAATCTTAGTGATATGTAAACAAGAAAAGAAACACCTAACACCCAGTAACTATCACACCCAAACTGTATTAAACTGTGAGGATAAAAGAAGTAAACTTAAATTTTATCACTAGTATCAGACAATGCAGATCTGAGTAGATTTTGAAGGGAAAAACAGTCACTCTTAGCATTATTTTGCAGCATATCATTGCCTTTGAATAATCTCTGGGATGCACTGCCCCATGACTCGCAGAGTCATCTGGTAAATACATGCAGCAGATGAATTAGTAAGTAAATAATGAGGCATATGTGCATTTCAGATGATGGATTCAGTGTCTGGCAAGTTAGGGCCCTGTACATTGACAGACATGGCATAAAATTATTATGTCTCGTGTATAGAGATCCAAAAGATATAGCAGAAATGCATGTATTTGAAATGCAAAATCCCAATACAGTTAAAAATAGACTTTTGTGGCATTGCTAGAAGCTTGTCTAATTAATATGCTTCCTGGCACAACTTCCTAGTTTTGAAAGTGAAGTTGATGGCTAACAGAAATGTGTATGTGTTTTACTTCTTCACTGAGATATTTCACTGCACAATGTCAGAATTGTTTTTTAAACCTGTCACTACTTAATACATTTACGTAAATGTTTTGCTTTTTGAGAAACCTCATGAGCATAGATAAAACTTCCCTGAGCGTCCCAAAAGAATTTATTTTTCTATTGTAGTCCACAATGTTTTAATGTAATGCAAACAGTGTAATACAATTGAAAATGCAAGTCCACATGTAACAAGTCACAACCTCAGCTCACTTGAAATAAGACTTCTTGGAAGAAAGAAGTTAAAAAATAAATTTCTGGAGTTTTGCTTTAATTTACCATGTAGTAGCAACATATTATGGATATTTATCAATGCAAAACTTTGCTTCTCTGTCTTAATTTTAGCTCCATAAATTACAGTTCATTATCAGATAAGAAAGGTGGGGCCACAATATTAAGTATTTTGCTAATTAATGCCTATCTTTACATTCATTTGAATTTTTTAAATTAAGAATATGCAAAGTAAAGTGGCAGTGTAACTAGTATAACTATTCTCTTCAGCTAGCATACCAAAATTACTGGTTAAGATGTAAAAATAAGAAACCTGTTATCAGACAGATTTATCAGAGGACTTATGCAGAGGATCCTGAAAAAAAACCCTCAAGCTCACCATCCATTTTCTAATTCACTCAGGTTTTATTTGTATTTTTTGACTCTTTCCCCTTAGTAAAGATGCATCCACGTAATAATGACTTGGCACACAGACTTGATGAAAGGCAGAGATTTTAGCAATGGTACCCAGTAACATAGACAGAACGACAGAAATTTAAAATAAAGTGGAGGTATCAGTTTTACCAGGCATCACAAACCATTCCTATGCTTGATTTTAACAGAAAGCAACTCTGAATCATAGATTGCAAAAAATGTATCAAACCTCAGCAATTTTTTCAGCAGAAAAATTGTTTGAGGAAGTATCATCTACTGGTTGTGTACGTCTTCTCATTTTTCCCCACGTCTATTTCTTAATATCAAGAAAAAAGATCAAGCACTCACTCCTAAGTTTCTACTTGTATAGTTATGCCAACAACAATAACAGCAAGCTATTTAAATAATGAATGACATAAAATAGCATGCAAAAATGTTTGCTGTTATCTAGTAGGCAGGAAATCAATACAAAACATATCTAAATTATCTGATTTTGTTTCTGTGACATTTCTGGGCTACTAAATATTAATTCAACTCCTGCATGCTCTGTTTCTTTTCCATAGAAAAGCATGATGATTATTATCACAGACTGTTCCACAGAGAAATAATTAGCCTAGTATTAAGGAGATGGTCTCATTAAAGGCTCACAGTGACCTTGTTCTGAATTTCAGAGTCACAGAATCATGAATAGTGTTGTTAGAATAATCTACGAATTTGTATTAAGTTCTGAGAATTGCCTTATGAATATAACCCATACAAATTCTAGAACATCATAGCTTTGACCACTATTGCCCAAAGCCATGTTCTCTGTTGCTTTGTATTGTGTACAATTAGTTCTAGTTACCCAAATGCTTCTGGTGACTGAAACATCATGATAATTATGATGATGATGATGATGACAATGACAATGATGACAATTATGTACAAGCAACAAATTTGTTTCCACCTTTTTCTTGGTAAATTTTAAACAGTATATCTGGCAAAGCTGGTAGCATAAGAAAGAGCAAGGCTAATGGCAGATTTTGAATACGAAATTTAAATTACATGCTGCATGCTGGTTTTTGTAAACATCCTGTCTACTGTAATGATTCAGAATTATTTGGAAAATAAACAAAAAACATGACACTGTACCATCAGCAAGTGATTTTGACAAAACAGGAACTGACTAAATTACTGTTGAAACTTTCAACCGAGAGACTACTAATTGTTTCCACAAATCAGGATAACTCAAGAAAGCATGTAATATCTCTTTCAATCCCATCATAGACTTATTTTGATGATGCCCATCCCCATCAGCTGATCCTATCTGCTGTGCACTATTAGATGTTGTCAGATTAAGACCTTAGCTGACTGCAGCAGGGAATTTTGCTGTTGACTCAACCCAGAGATATATATGAGAACTAGGTACAGATATACCAGAGGACTTGGGGACTCAGAACCACAGAAGGTAATTTATTTATCTGTTGTGATAAAGCATGACAAAAAAGTTGCAGCTATGGTCCCTCAGAGAGCGAAATCTTCTGAAGTCTAACAAAGAGAATAATGACTAACTGCTGATTCCTCATCTGAATGGCATATTGAGAGGAAAGAAATATATGTTTGAGACATTAAAAATCTCTCTGGTAGAAAGATGCAACCAGAACAAGTAAGATGAGGAAATGGGCTGGAGGAAGCAGAATGACATTATAAATAAATTAATGCCTTTAGATAAAAAGTTACTATTCAAGGACAACGGCACTAACCTTCTAAATTATATGGGATTTATCAATTGGTATCTTTGGTTTGTACCGGCTGAACAGAAAAGAAAATATGAAGATTATTAAATCGTGGGTGTGAAGATTTTTGAAGTTTGAATCAGTATCAGGACACTTACCTTAGTTCTCAAGAGTCATAAGGAAAACCTTGTCACACCTCCAGTGTTCTGAAAAAATAGGGCCATTAAAAATGAATGCTTTCCATGGTGAAGATACGAACAAATCTACTAGTCATACCTGTCTATCAAGTAGTCAAACATGATATCTATTAAACTTTATTTTTATTTAATCAAATCTGCTACAGAAACACTTTTCAATTATCTGTGGCCTCCTGCCATACAAATATTGCAATGTTCAGAGAGAAATTGCCAAAAGAATTCAATGTTGGCACAGAAAGATAAGTCCTCCAGCTGCTCCACTGGGCAAAGATGTTATCCAATATCAAATCTCCGGGATCAAAAAGCGTTTCTCTCAGGAAATTACACAAAGTAGTTTCAAAAATCTTCACATCTTACTTTACACCCACATGAATTAGAGTTGTGGACAGGCAGTATCTTCTACACAAGGATAAAAACAAGCCTGGAAAAAGAAACTATATTAAGTTGTTTCACTCCATCTCCTCTGGCTGCGTAACAAAAGCTCTTTAAAGTACAGTTTGCTTCTCAAGGTCTGGAGATAAAAGTGATGCTTGAAAATCATTTGTCTTGGAAATTACTTTCGAGAACTGCAGGCTGCTCTGTTCCTGTGCCCAGCTACTGGTGAGGTACTGACCATACTCTGACTAGAGTATCCATGAAGATGTTCCCTGTTTTATTGCAGCCAACTCTCAAACTATTTATTTTTATTAGTAAGAAAGGAAATGTTCTTAGCTTAGGCTCCTAACACAAAGTGGTCTGTGTAAGGCAAACCCACAGTTTTGTCATGGATAGTTCACAGGTGCTCTGGCCAACAAGGAGCAGAATGGATTTGTAGTGCTGGGACACCAGTTAAAATTAGTTTATCCACTGTGTGCAGTGCTATATAATCACAAAGCTGCACAAAACCAGTGCTGGTTTAACTGAGTGCCATGCTGCATGATAAAGCAATTCAGGAGCTGCTTCAGTCACCTGTACAGCCCAAGTGGACAGTTCTGGGGATATCCTCACTGGTTCATCCTGTGCAAGACATTCCTATTGTACAGAACAAAAAGTATCACATATGCACAGGTAAATCCAGACTGGATGGGGCCCTGAGCAACCTGGTCGAGGAGAAGGTGTCCCTGCCCATGCTGGGGGATTGGAGCTAGATGGCTTTAAGGCCCCTCCCAATCCAACCCAATCTATGTTTCTATGAAGAGAAATGTTTCAGGCTTTAACAGCCTAGGAAATGATGAACTACTGACTACTTGGTCTCAAACTGTTACCTCACTTTGACTTGCTTATGCTAAGGCCACTTCTTTCCCTAAGGTTTAAGGCTGCCCTACAGGTTTTGGGGTTCAAAGTTGATAGGTCTAATGCTATCATGTACATTTATTCAGTTTGCAGTTGGCATGAAACAATACCTGTTAGATTAAAACTATTCTGTTTATTTTGCATTCTGCAGTAGAATATAGGATTGTGTCCATAGGGACTTCACAGGTAATTTAAAGCAAAAAAAAAATTCCCTCAAATGTTGAAACAATTTTTTGATATTAAGCTCTTTTATGGTCTCCTCTTTCACTGACTAAGCCCCTTATTTCCTGTAAATTAGGTAAACTCACTTTCATGGATAGACTTTTAAAGTTGTAAAGCGCTCCCAACGTAAGAGATAATGCTGAATAGCTGCTCTTCAGTAGACTTTCCTCATGTAAAACTGCTAAATTATTACAGAGGATGCAAGCAAGACTACAATCTAAAAATGGGTAGCATAAGACTGAAAAGAATATTTTTATGGAAATTATGATTTATGGAACTGTATTCTATAATAATATGCAAGTCACATTTCTCAAGTTTCTCCATTTTCTTTGCTTTTCTTTAAAGTCTGATACTTATTTCTTTTTAGAATGCAACGGCTTTGGAGGGCCCTCTTTTAGACATAATTCTAGCTGAGATTTGCCTAACAGAGTTAACACACACGGGTAAATGCTGCAAACTGACAGCAAATAAGAAAAACCTATCATTTGTTTTGCTATAGAACAACACTGTGAGACAACTGGTGAAAAAACATGTACAACTATTGGTTTTTGCAGAATAATTGAGTAATCTAGGCATATTTCTAGGAACACTTGTGCTTTACCTATGTTTTCATGTGAATAGTGAATTAAGAACAAATTTCAATTGTTTTAAGAATCAAAATCCCACCTTATCAAGTATTTTTGGTAACAAGGTTAAATACTGCAAACAAATCTTGAACCTTAACAGAGTATTTTGACCTCTCTTCTATTTAAATAAAGCAAGACTGTTTTATACTCTAATTGGAACATAAAAACACCCAAACCAATAAAACTGTGTAATGTTCTGCTCTTATCTTTTTTAAGCACAGCAAAATGAAAGCATTTTAGTTTCTTGTTTGGGTTTCAGTTCAAAAGATCACACATATATCTCCATAATTCCTACTACCTGAGTTACTCCCCTATACTGAGATTTTTTATACAATAATATTACTAAGGTAATGGAAACATATCTTTTCTTCATACTTCTAGAACCAATGCTATACATATCTCTGTAGTGTGCCACCTCTGTATGTCTCCTCTTTGTGTCAAATTTCTTCTTTATTCTGGTATCTTTATTTCCTCCAGAAGCCATCTCCTAACCTGCAGAAGTGATTAACAGACCATCTATTTAATCTTCTCCCACCGATTTCTTCTTTCATGATTCCAGTCCATACTTTAAATTCTCAGGCAGGCTTGGAGGCTCATTTTGGAAACATTCATGTACTTTGTAGAAGCATCCCTTCACTTTAAGCTACACTGACACAATAAAAACTTGCAGAATCACATTTATCCCAGTTGTCCTTTCCTGTCCTTAGCTCATCTCCATGCCCAATATTCTAAAGATGAAGACTACTCAGAACGTATCAAAACCCCATTTTCTTTCCCAAAGGCTCAAACACTCATCCAATCAATTAATGTTCTGATTGTAGCGTCTTCAAAAATTTACAACCTGTCCTCGACAAAATCAACATCTTAGCTGATTTTAGGTCTGAGCCTTTGATGAACTTCAATTGGGTACAATTTCCCTGAAGCCCTGCAAACCCCTCTAATATAAAGGGTTTTGATAGTAGTGTTCAGGGTAGTTTTACTCTTATTTTGCAATGTGTCTTCTATGGTAATATCTGAATAATCACATAGCTACTTCAATAATAGATCAAAGTTGGAGAGATTAATAATTAGACATATTGCTAATTAATCTCAAATAAATACGTTTACCATGTCTAGAAAAAGATGTCTATGATATTAAATCATTAATTGAACTCAATAGTATCTTAATTACTGTATTATTACCAGATTCTATTTAGTACTTACTTGATAAATTATATTTAATCAGTAGTATTGTTTATGAGAGGTTTGTTTTTTTTTTCCTGTCTAAGCTTTTTGCATGGACTTAGATACTCTTGTATGATGACTGATGTTTAACTGTTCCAACATCCTTAGATACTTGCCCTGCTGAGGTCTAGTCATGTCCCCCTGATGCACCCCTCAGCTGTGACTCCTGACACTCTGACAGCTGAACTGCCCTGGAACAGCGTTTGGACACTGTGCACTCATGTGGTGACTGCAGGGCATTCTGCTCTGGCCACTGCTTCAGCTTAATACCTGGCTCTAAGTAAAACCAAGCAGGGGTAAAATGTGTACCAGTACCTGTGCTACCCCCTGAACCATCTTAAAGTGGAAATCTTTAATCCTGAATACCTTTACTTTTAAATGCAACCACTCCATGTAACATGTCACAGTCCACAACAATTTAATTCCATGGGAACAAGGATAAACTTTGCCTCTCTGCCACGGGCAAAACACCTGCTCAAGTTACCCAAGTCAGAACATTGGGGCTGGCAGTTCACCCAGAACATCCATCTTCTACATTCTAGAAAATTCTTATTTTTGTTTATTTTCTTGAGATAAACTTTCCAGTAGTAAAATATAGACTGTGTATTTTATTTTCATTCCTTTTTTAGTTGCACTTCCAATTTCTAAGAAAACTTAATAAAATTCAAGTCTGTATTTTTGTGGTACACTAACTGAATGTAGAAGCAAAACTACAATAATGTTACAAAACCTGGTCACCAACAGTTTTATTTAAACAAGTCCATTTTAGTTTGCTTTATTTCAGTGAGGGTATGACACTAGTAAAAGCACTTGTGTTCTCAACTGTTTTGAATACAATTCCCCTCCACTGCTTCTGAAGACCACCACTGGTTTATAGCCTGTATATTTATATTAATATAAACATATTTATATGTAATAATAAAATAATTGTATATATTATATATTATATTAATATATTAAAATATATTTATTAATATATTTATATTAAATTCATGTTGGTCTATGGAACAACTTGAGTTTTCAACCAATAACTTGTAGAATAAATCATATTTGCATAATTTCTCAATTATTTGATAGATTTTTTAGACTGGGAACTAGTACAGAAAAAAATAATTATCAGATCTCAATATTCTGTGACTGTTTTAACTCCTTTTAGATGGTGGGGACATCTCAAAGTCATCTATGTCAGTGCATAAACTCAAATTTGGTGGCATGCAGGGCTGGATACACTTCCTGTAATTCATCAGATTTTATGTCCAAATGAAGTTCTTTCCAACGTTCTCAAAAGGCACCAGTCAACATGGACAGTTTCCATCAAAAAGTAGGGTTGTTAGAATGATGGAAAATCTAAATGTAAGGGGAAAACAATCCCTGAGTTGAGAAGAAAGACAAAGGAATTGAGCAAACAGGAGAAGTAAAATCCAGCATCCACTACTAGTTCAATTCCTGCTCTGCACCCGCAAGTGCCAATGATGAGAAGCTGCCCAGGGCTGTTTTCTCTCACTTGCTCTGGAAGTCAAACACTCTAAGTAACAAATGCTTCTTCCTCCTTTGCTTAGTTTTTATATCTGATGCCACATGCTATGGAATATCCCTTTGGTTAATTTGCTGTCCCAGTTGTATCCTCTCCCAGGATCCTGCCCACCCCCAGCCCACTGATGGGGAACGTTGCAGAGACAGTGTTGATGCTGTGACAACCCCGGTGTGTTACCAACACCTTTGTAAAGTACCAAAGCAGAGCCGTGAGGGAAAACGGAAAATGTCAGCCAGACCCAGTACAGGCCCACAGTCGGAGAATTAGCACTAACAGTGGCCTAGGAAGGAAACATGGGCCCAGGAAGTATTTGCTTAAAAGTCATCCTCACAGGCAGCCTCATCGAATGATTTTGTTGTGCAATGAGGTTGGTGCTAAATTTCTGAGAGAACGTCAGCGGTCAAAGGGAATCCTGTTACTCTCTCGTTACTGAAGCGCTTCCACAACGTGCTTTGATCTTTCCACCACAAACAGCGTTTATTCTCCCGTTTAACTTCCGGATAACGCCCAGGAGAGCCGCTCCAAAGAACTCTGCAGAAGGATACAGCTGCGGCGCCTTTAGGCGGAGGAGCAGGAACCGCCCCGGACCCGCCCGCCCTCAGCGCCCTCAGCCCGGCCCCGCCCCGCCCGCCCGCCCCTCAGCCCGGCCCCGCCCCCGGCCCCACTGCGCACGCGCCCCGCCCTAACGCCCCGAACGCTGCCCCGCGCCCCGGCCCGTGACGTCATGCCGCCACCTGCCCTCGCTCGACGCGCTGCCCGGAAGCGTCCGCCCGGGCAGTAGAGCCGGTCGGAGAAAGGTTCCGGGCACGTTGGGTTCCGGGGCTGCCCCGCTGAGGCGCGGCGCGGCCCACGATGATCCCGGTGCCGGTGGTGGTGACCGTGCTGGGCGGCTGGTGCGCCGTGTACCTGGCGGACACGCTGCTCAAGGTGAGGGCCGAGAGCGCAGAGCCGGACGGGGCCGGGAGGAGGCAGCGGCAGCCCCGTTCCCCCCCGCCGGGAGCCCTGGGCGGCCCAGGGCCCCGCTGCCGTGCCCGGGCTGGCGGAGGGGCCGCGCCCTGGCCGGGCCCGCTGCGCCCCGGGCCTGAGGCGGTGCCGGGCCCGCAGCCCCTGCTCTGCTTCCGCCAGGCGCCGGGCTCCGATCGCTCCCGGAGTGCTCGGGCTGCGCTCTGTGCCAAAGGACCAAAGCTGCCAAAAGTTGGGGAAAACAGCTTTTAGTATACTGCTTAAGCGGGCCTAAGGCATTTTAATGTGCTGTCTGGAGCTTATTTTTCTTATACTAACAAAACTTGAAAGACAACCGTGTAAGTTTGCGGTGTAGAGTATGTGCCTTATAAGGATGATTTTCCTAAAAAATGTAAAAAGTAATGCGTGTTTGTTCCTTTGGAATGGCGTTAATTTTACTAGAAAAAAAAGTAATTGAAGACAGAACTCGATACAAATACTTTTTAAAATAAATAAACTTTGATCCTTTGAGAGTATTAGGAGACTTATCATTTTCCTCCTGATATAGGGAGGAAGGTTTAAAAAGAGAATACACCGACATATCATTTGTTATGTCTGGGATGCATCTGTGCATTGCTCAAGTTTCATTAAGTGCTGTGGCGTTGTTCTGGGTTTTTTTTAAAGATTTGGAGGTACGATTTCTAAGACATGACCGAAATTGCAAAGAATGCATGCAAAGTAGGCTGTGTACTGGTTAAATATGAGGGTAAACGAAATGAAAAGTTTTATCCGTAATTCTTAATTTTACAGTCCAGGAGCTGCATCTGTTTCTGCCAAGGCAAATAAGGCTCACTGATATGAAAGTACAAAATGTGCATTTTGTCACTCTTGTAAAATATAGGAAGAAAGACAAGAAAATCAGGTGCTTAGAAAACTTGGAAAAGTGTCTCCCCCTGCAGCTAATTGGAGAGCAAATGTAGCTCCGTTAATGATGAAAGCTGATAATTGCAAAATATTAGTCTGTACATAATGACAAATACCTGAAATAATTTACCTGAAGACTTCTCAAATTAACACAGCAAGTCTGTGTTAAGTATTTGGAAAAAAACAAAACAAAACAAACCAGCATTGTTTGAATCACGTGAGAAGATTGGCCCGGTACCAGAAGAACATGCTCTGACTGCAGTGAGACACACCAGGAAGGTCAGCCAGGAGGCTGCTTCCCTTGGCAGCAGCTCTGTGTCTGGTGAAGACTTGGGCTGTGAAGCAAGAACTGAGTTCAGGTACCAGGCCTGTTGTGCCATGATGCTGAGACCATTTGCACCTCTGAGGTTCTGAAGATCTCTTTCTGCATAAGACCATAAAATTATTCTCTTTTGTAAATAAGGAGAGCCATTGCATTTCTTGCAGCAGCAAGGGAGGAAAAAAAAAACAAACATATATTGGGGCCTATTTAATGCCTGTTTTGTGTTGAAAAAGAAGGGGGAATGCCTAGAAATTCTATAGCAAGCATGAGAGTCCAGGAGTTAAATTTTAATTCTAATAATTTGACTAAAAGTTGACCAATGAATTAATTATTCATCATCAGGAATTATGTGAGCTGTTGAGTTGCAGTGAACTTACTGGTAGATCTCATGCTGTGCATCTCAGTCATAGGTTTCACTGTGAGTACCACAATTAAAAAAGAACTTGGATCAAATAACCAGATTTATATAATTAAGAAGCTCAGGTTGCTTGTTTTTCTGCTGGTACTGTAAATCTCCACCACAGTCACAACCCAAGGCTGCTAGCAACCACAGCAAAATTGTACTGTTTAATTGTACAGTTTAAATCTGAAATCACTTACAATGTAATTATACCAAAAGGATGTACAGAGCATGAAAATTAATGCAGCAGCCATGTGCAATCCTGTTGATATTTTTGGTGAGAGAAGGATATATGCTGTAACTTGCAGTTAATGTTTATTCTGTAAACCTGTTCAATGTTCAGTGTGTGTTGCTCAGTTTGTTCCTTTACTGGTTTCATTCAGATTTTAAATATTTTATTTTGGAAGTCTGAATCTTAAACTACAATGTAGAAAGTATAACTGTGTATAAATGTATTTTTTCCCAGATAAACACACATATTATAATATTGCTGGAGTTAAAAGATACATTTGTGTCAGGAAACTAGAGCTGGGCCCAGTCAAGCTGGAATTCTGAATGTTAAGTCCCTCTTGTTGCTCCTCATTGTACCACTGCCACCGTTTTAGCTGAAGCTTGGATTCTGTAAGAAGGAATCTGTCAGACCCCTAAATTCCTTCTCTCCAGCATCCTAAGTCATCACATTTCATTCTGCCTGAAGGACCAGGAATCAGTGAAGGGTAGGAGATTGTCCCTCCTTCTGCTGTGAGAAATAAAGGATGCATTAGACACATTCAGTCAAGGTTGGCTCTCAGCTTTTAAAGTCAGGAAGCTGAAATGATTCAGAGCTCTTGAACAGATTTTGCCAGCAAAGAGGAATGTTAAGGACTCCTGCTTGCTGGCAGATGCCTATGGAGCTCCTGGAATATTCAGCAGATGTCCAGCATTTTAAAGGCTTGCATAAATAAGTAGGTACTGCTTTTATAGTACAACTAATCTGACAAAGATCCCTTAGATCTCAAAGAAGCAGAGCCAAGGCCGGTCTGAAAGCAGCTTGAAATGAAGCACACCAGGGCATGAGGGTGTGTGTATAACATGATGATCCCACCTTATACAGGATAGAAGGAGCAAAACTTTGCATAGAGCTTTTTAATATATTTTGCAGAAATTTGCAATCTTTTAGTGATCATGAATAGCATTTGCACAACTTGTGAGGAAAATACAAAACAAAAATTTTTTGGTATCTTCCTTTTCCACATTTGACAACCGTATGGTCAGTGATTCCATATTTCTCCTGGAAAACTTCATATTTATTTGTTTTGCTAGGACAGTGGGGCTGTGATGTTGTCAGAATGAATTTGAAGGGATGAATTCGTGGCATTTCTGGGGAAAAAAGTGGGGTTTCCATGTGATAAAAGGAACAAATTTTCATGTGTCAAGTCAATGTATCTGATTAACTTGATTAGAATAATATATTAGGGTGGTTTTGAGGTTTTTTTGACTGCGTGAATGAATAGGATAATTTTTTTTAATTCACAAAAGACAGTTTCTCATATCAGAGGTACTTAATTTATATGAATTTTTGTTCTTAATTATCTGGTAGATTATATGAAGAGATCTTTTTCTTTGTTTTCTTGGCTTATGTATCACTAATTGTGTATAAATCTAATCATCTTAGTGATCTCTTCTGTTAAATTAACAAAAGCTGATATGATTGTGGACACTAAACTTAATGGTGCCATGGGGAATGAGTGGTGTTGATGGGAATGCTTTCCAGTGAAACTTTCTGATGGTGCCCTCATCAGATGACAGAACAAAAATGTGGCTAAAATCAGGAAGGTGAAGAGGAAGGAAATGACACAGAAATATATAGGCAGAAAGGATAAATGGTGTAATAGGTGATACGTGAAGAATGACTCAAGTAAATGGGTCTCACATCTGAGGAAATTTGTTATTTGAAATAAACTTTCAGTGTTGAAGTTTTAATTCATTTGATAAAATGAGAAAAGCTGTTAATACAATTGTGCAGTATGAGATCCTCAACCTGCACCACCACTGTGGTGCAGGGCAGGAGGAATGCAAGGAATTGGCAAGTTCTAAATTTGTTCAGAGGACCACAGACAACAGCCAGAAACTTGTGAAGTTCCTTGTGGGGGAAGAGAAGGGAGACTGTTGGGAGCTACACATTCTGGATGTCTTCAGTAGGTGCTGCTGCTTGTGAGGAACCTTGGGAACAATGCTCCAGTTCAGACAGCTCCCAAGACTTGTCTGGGTTGTGTCAGAGACTCTTCTGCCTTGGGAACTGCCCAGTGTCAGAAGGCTCAATGCTCATCTGTGCTTTTTCTGAGCTCCTCAGAAAGAGTTCCTCTTTCACCTCCAAGGAAAGCATTCCTTCATCTGGGTTTCTGACACAATCTTCCATGAAGCAGATGACTAAAGCCTATTGAGAATGCAGGTGCCATAAAGTTAGCAATTGCAAAAACCATGTTATTGGTCTATAATTCAAGAAAATGCTGTAGTATTCATAGGTCACATTTATAGGTCACATCTATTATCAAGACAAATCTTTGGAACTACTAGAAGTATCTTGAAATGCTGGGATGTTATCACAGTGAAACTGCTACTGCCATACAGGTTGATAATTTTGAATTCCTTGTGGTTTTTTGCTAGTCTGATCAGATATTCCAGACCCTCTTTAGGCATAGTATTTGTGTTTGAAAAATAGACCTAGTTTTCATCCTTACTAACAGGTATCTGCAGTACTGAACCATGTCTCATCTATATTAGAAAGTTTTTTTCAGCTGGAGGCAAAAGAAGCATTTTTGTCATTGTTATTTTTGAAATGTATATTGGAATGTAATTGCATGTTGAAGGAATAACATCAACAGTCTGTAGCTTTCTAACCAGAAAGTAGAACTACTGAAAGTGATTTAACACTAGGAAAGATGGTGCAAGACCTTGTTTGTCAGATAACTCAGTCTGAGAGATACCCAGTCTCTCTCACAAACCTACAGTTGTTGGAAATGACATCAAAACAGTGGCATACCTTCTTCATATTACAGGTCGCACCTACCTATATGTCAAAATGTAGATAACGTGTAGGACATTACTTGAAATTATACATGTGTTTTTATATAAAGAGATCACGTTTACTGCTTGGTCACATTACAAAATCTTCCTGGAATGTTTTGGTTAAGCTGTTTTTCTGTTGTTTTGCAGTCCTCCAACTCTCTGAAGGCGTCGTACGAGGACTGGCTGCTGACATACGGCCTGAGCGTCTCTCCCTTTCACCTGCGGTGGCAAACAGCTCTCTTCAACCGCCAGTTCTACAGCTGGGGGAGATGGAAACCCAGATTTCTCTACTTATGGTATCAATTCAGTGCCTTTTTTCTTCTGTCAAATACAGCGTCAACAATTGAACCACACTGGTGTCTTTCAGCGTTAGAAGGGTAGTGGGTAGACATGCTTATTTTAATAGGCTAATGATAAAACCAATTAGAGTGGTTGCTCTAATCGTACTGTGCCAGTATAAGTATTTATCCTCTGCTAGAAGTTACATAAATGTAATTAATGCAGGTTGCATATTGACATTCTATAAACTAAAAATCCTTAAACTATTTTTACGTGTGGTTTGAATTATGCATAGTTCTGAAGAGTACAGCTATTACATGCCATACTGCATACAGAAGTAGGTCTGAAAGCAGCTGCTCGGATCCTAGATCTTTCCCAATGCTGTAGACTTAGCTCTCCCAATCACTAGAGTTTCCAAAATATTCAGAGACAGCTGTACTGAATTGTTAATCCCTGTAGATAATCCCTGTCCCTGTAGTTAATCATTGCCCAGAGATTCAGCAACGATACCTGCTCAGAAGCACCTTGCTTGCCTTCTGTCTTTTATCTGCCTGCACCTTTCCACACAAAGGCTGCAGAGTGCTGATAATGGGTAGATAAGTAGGGTGTTTTAGTGTGGGTTCTCCTGGACTGGTTTAGAAAACTGTTGTTCAGTTGCCTTCCTAGCATTACTTTTTATCTGCTCTGAAAATATAAAATTATTAAGGTTTGAATTTCTTTTCATTTCCTGTATTGCTACCCTCAGTGAGATAGTAATAAAAGAGAGATCTGCTTCATATTGGTTTCTCTAGTATGTAATGATTTTGTAATAATCAGTCTGAAATAGCTCTATATCAATTACAATTTTCAATGTGTATAATTTATTACAGTATAATGTTTCCACTAGTCTCTTTAATTAACATTACAAGTACATGTTGCTTAAAATAAATCTTCTAATTCCCAGTGAGCTCCATTAAGGCTGATAAGAGAACAGTTGCTCTGTTGTAAGAGGAAGAAGGACTGGTATTGAAGTGTTTTAGTTAGAAAAAAAAGTTATCACATCCTTCAAATATAGCACAATGTAAAATAATAATAATAATAGTGCTGAATAAATATTTGTCAGTAGGTAGAGTGACATGAATTGAAATTATTTTCAACATTTATTTTAATGAAAAATTGGTGAGAAGAACAATGTAGCTTAAGAAACTGGTGTTAATGTGGTCTTGCAGTTGTACTTTTTATCTGTTCTTAAAAAAATATTCAGTCTCATTTATTGTTCTTTAGCCTATTTTCTTGTTTGTGAGAAAGGTTCAAAATGTACTGAGGAAGCTTATATATGTAAGTATATAAGCTGCCCCATCATTTAATCCAGGTCTCTAAATATGTGATGCTGTGGTGCAAGATGGTCAATTACACATTGCTATGTTCTGTATTCATATAAATTTATGTATTCATAGCTACAAGCAAGTTACACAAATTGGGTAGCTAACTGAATAAAAGTATTTGAAAATTGATCAGGATATGGGATGTTAAACATTTATTAAACAAGGAGAATGTATGTTATTTGTGTTATTATTATGTATTAGTTATTAGTTACTAGTTTATTGTGTAGTATTGTTATTAGTGTTATTATTTTTGTACTGGATTGTTGATGAATTGTGGTAGCATCAGGTAAGTTTTGCCCTGTGTTTTGTGTAATAACTTGTGCTATAAAGCAGAGATTTACATAGCCAGAAATTATACCCTTTTTCTCGTGTGTCTGTGCCTTGCTGAACTATTTGCTTCTCTGTGTAGGTTCAGTGTAGGAATGGTGTTTGGAATACTTGCCATGTTTGGCTCTGTGATTCTGCTTGGAAAGACCCTGCTGCAAACTCTGACCCAGATGCTCACTGAGGCTCCAAAAGCCCAGAATGATCGAATGCTGCAAGTTGTGGTGAGTGTTCCCTCCTCAGGTCTTTGTTTGAGAGCTGTGTACAGATCTAAAGCATCTTCTTAACAGGGTATGGGATGCTTAAATATTCCCATGCAACAATAACCCAACTCCTGATGTTCATCTACGTGAAAATGTGCTGGTTTTTACCAGCCTGAAAAATGGGAGAGGGGGTATAGTAAAAGGGCAAATGAAGGCAACATGTGGGAGAGTATATATTAAAAATCCTCAGGAGTGGGGATTGGATAGTCATTTTGAAAAGCCCTGAATTCTAGTACTAATAATAAAATTATAGTTCTAAGAATATAAAACTGAGTTAAGTACTTGTTTCCTGTGAGCTGTGTGGTATAGATGCTCTGGTGACCTTAAAGTTTGCAGAGCTCATACATAATTGACAAGAGACAAGTTCTGTTTCTTTTAATACAACACAAAACAGCAGTGGAAAAGGAAAGAAGGGCAAAAAAGTTTGTGTGATAGTAGAAGCTGAGTCATTAGTGAGGAGATATTTTTTGATATTTCAAGGACTTATGACTTAATTTACAATGTGAAATTTCAAGTGCTATTTCTGGCAGTATCTACTTAAAGTCCAATGATATATTTAATTGTTTTAGGATTTCTGGTGCTGGACAATATATTGTATGGTTTTAGAATGGAATGCATTTCACAGGATAGGAAAGACTGCAGATACTGTCTTTTTAATTTCTTTGCAAGGCAGTAATGGAAGAATTGACATTGCCTTGCAACAGTTTTAACTAGGAAGGATTCTTAGTCACCTTTTTTATACCAGGAGTGCAATCTGGCCAAAATATATGATCATTTTTCAGAAATTCAGAAAGTCTTACAGGATTGTTCTGCCTTCTGCTACATGGCTTAGAGCAGAGGTGCCCAGTCATGTTACTCTGTTTAAGTATTCAGCTATTCAAGAGAACAGATGTTGAGAATTGTGTGCAGACCTTCCTGTAAGCACTAAACTGACTGCATGCAGCTAGACTTACAAAATGGCATGAGGCAGGAAGCCTGATTTAGCACATGCCAGAAACTCAGTGCCCTTGGATTGCTGGGTCTGTTTCCCACAAGCAGAGTGAATATACAGAGTGCAGTATATGTTGGAAAAAGCAGGCAGTGAGACCTGAGGGAGAGCTGCTGTCACTGCCACTGCTATCCCCTGTCCAGAGCCTGCTCCTGAATTACCTCCAGGGGCAGACAGGAGTGGGCAGTCTGTGCGTTGTGGAGGGCATGAGCTGAACATGAGAAAATTTTACAGAAAAATTTACATACCAACATACCAACAAGGTGTGTCCTAACCTTTCTGGAGTAAGGAAAGCCTCCTTTACATCTTAATTTTCTGAGGTTTTTGTATGGATCCATCTACTACTGTGATACCAGAGTAAAGTGGTCATTGACAATATATTGTTCTCTGGAGAAAACAACAGACAAAACCAAAGTAAAGGTGAGCCTTTAGAATTAATCTGGTGTGAACTGGAACAATGAAAGTAGAAAAGTAGGATAATGTTCACAATTTCACTGTGGACTTATTTCCTCAGTAACTGCATACTGGCAATAGCACTGCATTCAAACCAAGGATTGACTGGCACTGAAAATAGTTTGATAGATAAGGATAAAGTAATGTCATGTGTGGGGATAGGGTTACTTCTCCTAAGTTGAGTTGTGGTTCTCTTCCTTTCTTACCTCATTCTTTCATTTCTGAATGGTCACAGTTGTATAATACTGCCTTTAGCAAGTTTCAGTATTCTTTTTAAGGGGAATGTGCTAGTGTAAATTGACACCAAAAAGAGACCTGTGTGGTTGCAAAGAGGTTAAGAATGACTTAGGAGGACCTTCTCATTTAAATTATTTGCTTATATTTGACTGCCTGGAAGAGAGTGGATTAGTTTAAAAAAAAAACTGGCAAAATCCCACTTTTTCATTGCAAACTTAATTTTAGCCTGTGGCATAAAGCTGTTCAGCCTTAAGCCTCTGGGTGTGGAGAGAGGGAGAAACAGTTCTGCTTATATTTTATTGAGATCTTTGTATACTTCCTCTTTTTTTCAGTCATGTACTTGATTTAAAACAGCTGTCTATAGGTAACTGGGCTGTTTCTCTTGAGCTGCCCCCTCTTCTGTTGGTTACCTACTGACAAAAGTAGGAAAGAGGCAGATTAGTTGCAAGCAAAGGATCTTCTTTTGCTAAAGGCATTTCCAGAAGGCCATAAAATACAAAACAGTATGCTTTTTTAACAAAATACTGCTATTGGTTTCAGAACCCTTCATGAGAGGTAGCTTCTGTTTTAGGTGAATCTTAAAATAGCTTCTTTGACGTAGTCCAAAAGCATCTGGTGCTGTGTTCTAGCAGGCTGTAGTCATGGTGGAATTGAGATAGCAGCTCTCACTGTTGCCATCTGTCCTCCCACTGCAGAGGCAGCACCACTGAAGTGATGCATTAGTGCCACCAGCTGATGCTGTAATGCAAGCAATGACGTTTAAGAAATGAAGTGTGGCTGTGTTTCATACTGTGAGGTACCACAGCTGAGCCAGTTAAGGTAAATTCCTTGTCACCATCACACTCTGGACAGAATTTGTGTGGTGTTAACAATTATTAATCCTTTTGAAGAATTTATTTTAGCTAGATTGTCTCAACAACCTGTTGCAGAGTTCTGTTGCATGAGTAGGTAAATGCATGTAAGTGAAGAAGGTGCAGGACTGAACAAAGGTAGAATCCAACCTACCTAGTTGCATGTGCAGCCTTTTGTTTTCCACCATGCTGGTTTTTATAGAGTTCTGTAGACAGGCCAGGAGATTTTGGCCACAGCATCTCTTTTGTGAGGCTGGATTGCAATTCAGGTTGTGTTCACATTTGTGTTCACAAAGTTGTTAGTGAGCATGCTGGAGTGCAGCCTGCCTTGAGTAGAAAAAGCTGTAGATCTGGCAGGAGAAATGCCCCAGAGCAAGCAGCAGGAGTGGCCTAATCATCCCAATGCAGCCCAGCAGCTGAGGGGGATGGAACCAGGCAGGATGAAGGTCCATCAGGAAGGAGGGGATGGTTCCTCATGCCTTGACTAGTGACCACTTTGAAGCAGTTGGTGGCCCATAATAAGTGCAGTGAAGGATCTGGGAGTGGTGGGAATCCACAGCAACAGGAAGAATATGAGGGTCCTGTGTATTATATCTTGGGTAGATGAAAATAGTATACTCATTTCAAGGTGGGGTGTTTTTAAGGTTAAATTGCCATGTGTAGGCTACCAAAACCTGAAGAATATATGAAAAGAACCTTTTTTTTTTTTTCTTGACCCTGTAAATTGGGATAATCTTGTGATTTGTATAGGAAGAGAGAAGGGAGAGACTGACTGTTCAGCTGTCAACTAATTTTTGAACTTTTCATGTTCATACTCTTGAAAGTGCCATACAATTTTTATTACTTTCTTTTGAAAGGTGGATCTTTTCTATTGCTACATGACTGGCTGCAGGAAATTGTAGACTAATGCTCACAGTGCCAAGCCTATTTCATTTGAATGGAAGTCTGTGTACTTTTTTATAAACTTGTTGAACTTAATATAGAGTAGGATGCATTTGGTCAGAACTGTGGGAAATATATAGGGCAAGGAGAGAGCTTTTGTGCCTGGAGAACATTCAACAAAATAATATATTTTTAATATATTTTAAAATACACTGAATAAGTTGGTAAAAGAGGTGCAAACTGATTGTGCTGCATGAGAACAGCCCCTGTTCTGTTGTGGGTCTGAAGAAGTGAGTGAGAGCAGCAAATCTAGGAGCAGAATGATCTGTCTTTGTACTTCTTGTTTTCCTCCTGTGTTTTGTTTTGTTGTCATGCCCACATCAACAGGTGCCTGGTGTCAATTTGCCGGTCAGCCAGCTGACCTATTTCTTCTCTGCAATCCTCATCAGTGGTGTGATACATGAAGTCGGCCATGGGGTGGCAGCTATTCGGTAATTTCTTTTTTGCTTTTCTCCTCCTCTGACAAAGCCAAATATTCCAGCACAGTTACTTACCTGTGAATGTTGTTACACTGCTTTGTTTTATCTAGAGAGTCTGTTTAGTCTGTACTTCTTTTCTTCCTTGGATTTGAAGTTTGGAAGGGTGTACAAATTAAGGATAGAGTTTTAATACAGGGTCTGTTATACAGATCATGAGAAAAGACTTCTGCTTTGCAAGTATAGCATCATGTTTAAAACAATTTTTTTAAGTGGCTCTGTTTGTTATACAGCAATTTCTACGTCTGTGGCACTTGAAAAGAACTCATGTGCTATTGCACAGTGATACTTTAAAATAGATTTTGAATTGATTTGTTTAAACATATCTTGTGAAATATGATACAAACAGGTTGAAGCAATAACTCGTCAAATGTGATTTGCCCCTGTTAACCTCAGTGATGTATTAGTTTTGATCAAAGATTGTATTTAATGTCTTTAACTATGCCAAAAATTCACAAAAATTATTTGACAGGTTAGTCATTACTGTTAAATGACACTTTGGTATAAAAAGGTTAAGCAGTGGTTACTGTGGCTGATGTTCAGGTGTCCTCCACATTTCTCCTGGACAGAATCATTATCTCTTCTTAGAGCATAAAGCCCTAAGTTGTTTCTCTGATTTTACTGGGTGTAGCGAGTCATGACTGCATTTTAACCCATATATACTACTTTTTTTGTAAACCCAAAGTTCTCAGTCAGAAGAGTGGTTTGAGATCCTCTGTGTTTCATATGCTCTGCTTGTCTTTCAGCTTTCTTACCTCAAATATTCACAGGGAAATTTCTATGGAGGATGAACCTGTTCCCTATCCCATCACAGGAAGAAGCAACAAAATTTTCTTTATACTGCATGTTGCTGGCAGACTGCAGAGAATCTAGGAGTTCCTACAGAGCCCTTTTTAAGCAGAAAGGAAGAATAATTCTTGTATCTTGATGGTGTGATATCTTTATTCAAGGTCTAGAGCAAAAGCTTTGAATATTCAATTTTGGATTATACTTTTGTCAAAAAATTGGTTTTACAGCTATTTCCAGAAGATAAATTAGTTGGTCCAATGTACATTGGCAGCCAATATTGCTGTTCCTGTTTTCTGCTTGACTTTATTTTCTTTCTAGCACAGGTTGGGTCTATAGTGCTCTTACTGTAAATCCTCAGGATTTCAACTTCACTAAAAAGCTGTGGGCAAATTTTATCATTCTGGCAAGTCACTTAGCCTTCCTGAAATCTAATACACTTTTGCCAACTTCAGTTCTAGAAAGCATTAGCTGTGAACTATAAGAACTTAAATATTTGAGCTTTAGCTTAGTGAAGGCATGTACCAAATAAGTCTTTTTTTTCCTCCCTGTGTATCTTCTACCCAAGTCATGAAATCCTGAATTGGCCTTGAACTGCTTATTATTAATTGGTAGCATGGGATCAGTTAACTCCACAGTATTAGTGTATGACTTAATTCTGAATAATTTTGTATAATTCTTTGTCTTCTTTTGGTGTATATACACATTAAATAGATAAATGTAAATAACTAAAATGTTAGACCCAGTATATTGCCTTGGTAAAGATATGGGATTAGATGATCTGTGCCTGGTTTGTCTTGGAACAAGATTTTACCATGCCTCTCTTAAGTCCCTTATGCAATTTCTAGCTTCAAAAAGCCTTGATTTATTTGTTCCAAAAAATTCATTGAAAAGTAATTGCAAAACCCTTGGAAAAAATATTATCTGTATATTAGTGTCAGCTACTAATATAGTTAAATAGAATCATAGCATGTTAAGGTTTGGAAGGGCATTAGCATTTGTCCTTTTAACCTCTTGACTTGTTTTCATTTTTTCAGATGACATTTTCCTCATTTTTGTTAGTTTACAACGTACTCTAAGTTCCATTTAGGAAAAACAGAGGAATTAAAAATTCCAGAACTGTGGAAGTGTTTCTTTAAAAGGAAAAGCGATTGCTTCTTGCAAATGTTTTTACGTAGATGAGTTTGCAACTGCCTCCCATGGACTGCCATTTTTTTACTTAAAAGAAAAATTACCCCAAATGTTGAAATATATCTTAACATGAAAGTTAGGTAGGTTTTTAAAAAGTATTTTATGTGTTACTGTTACCAGGAGACAGAAAATAAGTTGAACTTACCTTTATGTTTTTATTAAACTTTAAAATATATACTGCTTAGAAGTGACAACTACTGCAGAAAACATCCTTTAGTTTAATTATCTTTCAATTACTAATAGTACAAAAAAATTAGTTTTATAATAAAATTTTTAGTAATTCTTGTTATCAAAAAATGTGTGCTATGTAGAATCTCTGTTTCTCTTTCTGTTTGCAGTTACACCACTTCACTTCTCTTTTCTTCTTTTTAAGAGAACAAGTACGTTTTAATGGATTTGGGGTTTTTATCTTCATTGTCTATCCTGGAGCATTTGTTGACCTCTTCACAACTCACTTGCAGCTGATATCTCCTGTCCAGCAGTTAAGGATATTTTGTGCAGGTAATAGTTTGTGGGTTTTAATTAATCTTTGCTTAGCACCGTTACTTATTCTAAGGCATCATTTGTGAATCTTTGATTGAGTATTTAAGGTTTAGAATGAATAAATACCAAAGCTTTTCTTTACCTGACAGTGATCCTTCTGTTCTGAACCTGTGTTGGAATCTCAGAAAATCGTTTGATCATTACCTTCCTTATTGAGCTGCTTTCTGGGCTATAGATGTCTGTTTCTAGGATCTTAAATGAGTGCCAATTTCCTGTCATGAAAAACATTATTATATTCTGCATCCAATTCAAAATGGTTGTGCATAACCATTTCAGTATTGTGGTTGGGGAAAAACTGTGATTTCTGATCTGCCTCTTATTAGAAAGAGCTTTTGCAGCAGGTGCAGGAGTTCCTCTGTCTTTTTTTTGTTGTTTGGGGTGTTTGTATGACCTATGTAACAAAACCTTGGAGCACACAAGCTGGGAAATCCTCAGCCAGAATGGTGCTATGAGAGCAGGACTTCCTGTCACAGGTCAATATCCTTGAATCCTCACTACTGTTTTCTGCAATAGGAGCGATCTATTTTTCAGTAGTATTGTAAGTGATTTTCACTGACCTGTGAGTTGTGTTATTATACAGGTCGCTGTGTTCTGATGTTGCCATCAGGAGGAAATAAAGGTTAAAACAGAAACATCCAAAGAGAATCGTAGCTTGTGGCTCCAGATAACCTCCAGGTGTTTTTGAATTGATGTTTTTTGAAGTCTCTGGCTACTGGAGGTAGAGCTTGGTTGCTGTGAAAAGTCAAACTGAGGCTGTGTCATTCTGTCTGAGCCACTTGTATGATTATTTTTAGAGACAAAGGTGGCTCCCAAGGAACTGAAATTGAGATAGAAAAGTTATCATCTTGATTCAGTTCTTGATACTGGTGCTTTTCTGTGGCAGGCTGGCAGCCAGCCTGTTGTAATGTTTAGTTATTAACATTGTTTCTTGAATATGGTATCTAAAATATCATGTAGAGGGTGGATATACAGAAGCCTTTAGCGGGCATGTTTTCAAGCTTTCATAAATCAAATAAATAATTACAGATGTTAAATAAACATAATAAATATATCTGTAAAATATAAATAAATAGGTAAATAAATATATCTGTATTCCAAATACCTGAATCAACAAAAATAATTCACTACAATAGGCTTAACTTTTACGAAGCCTTGTTTCTCAAATTAATCTGTTTCCATTCCATCTGCAGAACTGACAGAACTGAAAGAAAAGGCATACTAAATTTCCAAATGGTTTGCTTACACAAATTCCTGAGACATTATCTAGAAAAATAGAATTCTAAGCTGTAATAGAAAATAATTGCTTGCATGTTTTGATGACAAGCAAACACCTGTAATAATATTTTATGTTTCTCAGGAAACCTGAAATAGGGGAAGACAGGGCAGGCGCAAACATGTTGCGAGACTGGTCAGCATGAATGGCTTGCTTTCAGTTAGGTATAACAAACAAATGCATTTTTTGACAGTTTATGACATATATGTTTCAGAACTAGGATGTTTGATAATGATAAAATGCAATATTGAGTAAACAACTGATTTATTTTATTTGTCAGAATAGTTGAATTAACCTATTCCTGGTGTTCAGAAATTTCAATTTAGAGAGACATGCTCTCAGATTTTTATAAAGCAGCTAAGTAACAGAGCTAGACTAGAAGCCAATACCAAATATTCTTCTTGTAGTCCAGCTATAGTCTGGAGATTAAAAAATATATTTTTTGTACAGCAGATGGCATCATATGTTCAAGAATAAGAGGAACTGAGTGTTCTTGTAAGACTTGTGATATTTATAGAATAATTCCATGCCTACTAGATAGATGAAATGTAATTCTGTGCGGCACATTCTTATAATTAGTTCAAATATTTGTATTACTTTCTGAGATAATTTTTAATTCATTTAATCTTGTCTTTAACAGGAGGTTGTTTTTTTCTTTTTTAATAATTAATAGTTAATAAATTATTTTGAGGTGTTTAAAGTGTCCCTTTTTAAATGTAAGGAATTAGGTGTCCAAGGATGAGGCTGTTTTAGCAAGATGGAGTTGAAGTAGACTGAGCAATGTGCCTCTACAGGTATTCTCATTTGTAGTATGTTTCTTTTTCTGTGGATCACCTGGGATGAGTTTGAAACCTTTCTGTTTTAGACTTTCAGCTGTATTCCACACAGCAAATGATGTCAGTTTTGGTTAGCAAGGCTCCTGTTTCCTAGCTGCTTGAAAGTATTCCTTGTCACTCTCTAGCAGTTCCATCAACTCTTTTTTATTATTGCTATTTTAAGGATTGGGATGTTTTTCAGTTTGCTCTGTGTAGCAGCCACAAAAGAATTTTGTTTCCATTTTATATTTTCATCTTTTGTTAAACTGTTAACCTGAAAAAATATTTCTAAGATAAAAAGGTTAAAACAATAATGTTAAAATATTTGCTCACTGCTTCTGGATTTGTTGCAAATAAATGTGTGTATGTGAGATAAGGGGAACTGATTACTAAAACATTTCCTCTATCTGAGTGCTTTCCCATGAGATACAATTAAAAGTATAGGAAGAAATTTAAGAAACATCTGCAAGTGGAAATGACAACAGACCCTTACTTCAAGAACTCCAAAATCTCATTTCTGCAGCATTAGAAGTGTAAAAGAAGGTGAGGTGAGGTGAGGTGAGGTGAGGTGAGGGGAGATGTGAGAGGTGAGAAAATAGACAGGAGAGATAAGTCTGGCATATGCTATGATTTCTGTGTTATATACACTGCAAGAAAGATATTTAATAATATTTTTGAATATATTTAATTTCTGTGCTGTAATTGCACTGTAGGTATAGTATTGAATCAAACTTGTCATAACAAGATGAAGTACTGTAAGTTGGAAATACTCTTCAACAATGAGTTTTCCTGCATTGTTCATACCAAACTGTTTGTCCGAAAACACAAACTAAATGAGAAAATTTGTGTAGTGCTGGACGTGGAAAGCCATAAAGCTTTGATTATGAGCACCAGCTGTGTCTTATGATAGTGGCTCATTGCTTCTTGTGGAGAGCCACATACTATAAAAATGGCAACTGCAAATATGTTCCCCAAAACAACATGTCAGGAAATACTGATTGTACAATTTAGTTTCTTCATGGGGTTTTGGGTCCATATTTTCTTCTAGAAGAAACCTTTTTTTTCAAATAATTTTCTAAATTTGTTTGGCACATATACGTGTGCCAAATAGTTTTAATTTAAATAATTTAGGTTACCATCACAAATACTGAATTGCAAGTAGATTTCAGACATCTTGCTCTCTAGGACAAACAGTATTTATTCAAAAACTAAGCTCATTTATTGAGATTCTTAAATTCAGCAGTTTATTGTGGTAGAAGGTAACATGTAATACATTTTATTTCGCTGTTTTTTAATATTTATGATTGAAGACAATTCTGTAGATAGAAGCTGTATTTTAATAATTGATTCAGTAGCCCAGTTTTTCTACTGGGCATGCTGCGCTCTCATACTTAGAAAATACTTAGTGGTACATGAAGTCTTAATCTGTTAGAATGACACCTTAGAAATGAATTTACTGCTGTCCTGTCTTTTTTGATAGTATAATTCTCAGGGGCTTAGAGGTTTGTCTAAAACTCTCTTACAAAGTGGCATCATAGAAGCTAAAGTTTGTAATCCATACTCTTAGGCCTATGTTCACAAATCAACTTTTCATTTATTCTTAAAGTAATAATTTCAGGAAAGTTAATTAGAAGGCAGCTGTAGGATCATTTTAAAAACAGCTTTTTGTTATTAGTGTTTATTTTTTTTAGGGGTGTGGCATAATTTTGTTCTTGGTGTTGCCAGTCTCATGGTGCTGCTTCTGCTGCCAGCCATTCTTTTCCCTTTCTATTACACGGGTGTTGGGGCACTTGTCACTGAGGTTGCAGAGGTAAGAAGGATCTTTGTTGTTTCCATATTATATGGTTTGTGGCCTGAAATGTACCTGTATCTCTTATTATCACCATCAGATTTGGTGACTGAATTTGCAGAATCTGGTATACTGAACTTCTTGGTTAAAGTTTTCCTTTCAGTCTCATGTATCTTAGTATTAGTAAATAAGGGAACATGATGTGAATAATGATAGACTAATTAGCATACTGTAAACCTGTTGAGATGTTTGAGATCAGTTTGCAGGTTTATTTCTGTGGGTTTTTAACTGTTTTTCAGTATTGGCACGAAGCAAATCTACTGGAAACTGCATTATCACTCCAGTTACTGCTATCTGTTTTTAATGTTAAAGATTATTTTTAGCTGATTTCCTTGTTTGGTCAGCTGGAAGTAGAGAAGAGATAGACTTCTGGCATTTTGGAAAGGAATGATTTTTTTTTCTGACTTAATCAAATACAGCACAGTTGAACAGCAGAGCTGAAAGGATCCAATCTTTCTTGGATCTAAAAGTCAATTGAAAAAAACTCAGTAAAGAGTGACACTTACCATGCTTTATTACCTTTGAAAGTATAGGTACACCTGCTTCCTTGAAAAGTTCAGGGTATTAAGTTAAGTTACTTGAACTTATTAATATGTTTTGGGTTTTCTTACCATTTTGACCTATATGAAAATAATTACTCAAATTTGAAGATGTCTCCAGGACACTTGGAGGTTCCCTTTCCGTCCCCTTCTCCCCCATTTTTTAGTATCTTAACCGAAAGATTTCGAAGATTCAGTAGAACTGTAAACTAATCCTTGTGGTTTTCACTATAATATGACTGACTTCACTGTTCTCAGGATTCTCCTGCCAATGGACCGAGAGGTCTTTTTGTGGGAGACCTTGTCACTAACCTACAAGACTGCCCAGTTTATAATGTGGAAGACTGGAATTCGTGTCTGGGAGACATTTCAGAGAAGTCACAGGTCGGCTACTGTGTAAGTGCAGCCACCCTACAGCAGTTAAGCTTTCCAGCTAGAGGTATGACTTAAGGTGCTCTCCTCATTATTTTTTATGTTAATTAATTTATATTTTAATTTTATCATGTCTTAAAGGCTATTTTGAATTTAGAATTTGTTGTCAGGGTCAGATTTCTTATAAGTCAAATCTGCTGTCTTGTCTTAAGCAATTTGCAAATGTGCCATACTCTTTTGTGAAATCTGAAAGTGAGGGAGGGCTAGAAATAGGAATTTCTCTTGTCTTGCAGTCATCCTATAGAAATATCCTGTATGATCTGAATAATAAAATCTGCTTCTTCAGGACATTACAGAACTTGGTTCTTAGCAGTTGTACAATTATCTCCTCTATTTTAAATTCTATAAAATGGATTAACTCAGTGATCTCTTGCAGATGTAAATTCCATGTTACTTCACAGCTTTGATCAGCGTAACATGGCAAATTGTATGATTTAACCCAATGATGTGCTTTATTATGGATATGCCCATAATTTTCCTTGGATTTGTCTCGCTATAGGGTTTTATGTCATTGCCCATAAACTCAGTTTTGTCTGGATTGCACATACTGCTTCTGGAAGTTAGTCTACTTCCTTCTGTTTCCTTTTATGCATTGGAATGCTTTTTGCTGTAAGGGCTTACCCCCAAGAAACCAAAAAAAGACCTGAATAAAACTGAACAAAACTAGAACAATAAACAAAAACTGAGTCGAACAAAAAAGAATAGTCAAGTTAAATTGCCTGAGCATCTTGTGATGTGCCCTGAAGCACCCTAAAGTTTCTTTCGTGCAAGCATTTATGGAAACTGAATTCCAGAGGTAAGCGGCTGCTGCTGAGCAAAGCCTATAGGATGCTATTCAGACCTTTAAAATTGTCACTGCATTTTTGCATCATCCTGGAGATAAACGGGAGCTGAAGCAACTC
Source organism: Muscicapa striata striata (assembly GCA_030060385.1). Classification (NCBI taxonomy): domain Eukaryota; kingdom Metazoa; phylum Chordata; class Aves; order Passeriformes; family Muscicapidae; genus Muscicapa; species Muscicapa striata. The sequence goes on from JAREIS010000031.1 coordinate 6,327,879, forward strand.
GAGTGTCCATGGTTTTGATGCACTATACTATTTTCCTGAAGTTGAAAAAGTAATTTTTTTTTTTTTTAGTATGTAAAGAAAGCGATCTTGTAGCTGGTACTGGGATAAATGTTTAAACTGGAAACTAGTGAAGTATGGGTAAGAACCTGCTTTTAGAGGTCTGACAGTTTGGATTATGCCTCCGAAGAGGAGTGCAACTTTGGCCCGTGCTTTCAGCTGGGCAGGGATGGCAAGAACCAATTCTCAGATGTTGTAGGTGTATATATATCCTCAGATTCTGCTGTTCTCTGAAGTGAATTTTGGAGTCATGGGTAATAAAACTGCATATTCTGCAGATGAACCAGTAGTATTTAGATTGAAATACTAGAGGCTTAATGCTGGAGACTCAATATTGCTTCCAAGCCTGGTTGCTGTATTGTGTTAGCAGCCCATTGTCCCCACTGCTGCCTTCTAATCAGACCAGTCTGTCTGCATTTTTGGAGTCATAAGCTTCCAGCAGTGAGAAATATTCCTCTGAAATTAAATGAATTCCATTTGGTCTCCAGCAGCTGTCATTTGTCAGAATCTTGACAGTTCACAACTTGACATAAATACAGAGTATTGATAAAAATGTATATAGCAAATGGACTCCATCTAGTTGACCGTAAAACAAATGGAGAGTGAACTGAGTGTTGAAGCTAGAGAAAAAACAATACCCTAAGGATCTTCTTGAAATTAAAAAAAAATAGTGTTTTCAATGTAGTTTATAAGGAAACCAATTTCATGGTCATTTGCTATTCAAAAATATATGTGGTTTCTTAGCCTCAGGGTACTTGAAAAAAGGTTTGTACGGTACAGTGCTTGCACCTGTAAGCCCCAGGCATGAAGCTCCATGTCAGTGGATTGCAGGTGATAAATCAGCAACCACTATCACAGGCATCATCTGCCTGAGGAAGGGACTGCAGTTGCTGTGATACAGATCCTTACTGTGACCCTTCTTCTGCCTGTGTGTGTGTTTAAGCTGTTGTTGAACAGTAAGGTAGGCTAAATTCATTTGAAGAGCATATGGACCAAGATTCTTTACCAGACTAGTTAAATCATGGTTTAAAACATATTTTTTTCACTGCTGCAGCCTTCAAGGCTTGGAAGACTCATGATTTAAAAAGTATGTTTTGAGTCCTGGCCGTTTCCATAGCCAGCCAGTGAAATCAGGACAGTAGTAGCTAAGAAATTCCTAAGCCAACCATTGGTGCAAGTTAGGGACAATGGATATAAAAGTGTTTTGCAACTTGTAATGCTCAAAACATTGCAGTGGTAGATCCCCAGCATCTCAAGGAGATTTATTAAGGTGAAAAAATCAGTATGTGTCGTGACTGAAATCATGTGACATTCACATATATTGGTGGTGAAGCTGCTTTTTTAGTTGAGTTAGGCTGTGTGAATTACTGTAGTTCTTGAAGGCTGCAGGATGATTGATTTACTTCATTCAGAGACTGATTTTTTTAGCAAATAACTTTATTTGCTCTATGCCTATGTTCTTTAGTCTACAGAAGACTGGATGGCACAGTGGAATGTTGTAGTAACAACAGCCTCACAGACATTTGCTTTTCATACAGCAATAAGTTGGACAGCCATCTGGTAAGTTACTTAAACTGCTAATTCTTTGGTAAATCTAAATTTTTTTTATTAAATTAGTAATATTTACTGACACCTATGCAGCGTACTCAAGTATTTAAGAATATTTACAGTTTGTAATAAAGGTGTGCATGTGTAATGTTCTCCCAATTACAGCTTAAAAAGCCACAAAGTACTAGTTACGATTTTTCCCACAATCAAACAGGGGGTCTCTGGAAGAATCATAAAAAATCTTAGGCACTTCATTCCTTTAGGCAGAAAGATATTTCTGCCATTTTCAGTCATTTTCAGTATTCTGGATGCACGATACTGGTGAGAACAAACAACTTTTGAGAAGAAGTCGAAATTGCTTATTTTGGTGTTTCAGTCTTTGGTAGTGAGCACTGCAGTGAAAGCAAAGCCCTGGGCTGTCTGTCCAGCTATTTTGTCTGAAGCCAGGAGTGCTGCTCCTTAAATCTAAATAAAAACATTCAGAAGAAGGTCCTAGAGATTGTGCCCATACTTGAATCTATTTTCATTATGTTGATTTTCTTGTCACATGAAAACAAAGTTTCTCAGTAGGATTTTGGCTTAACTCCCTTATAAAAGGGTTTAGCCACGTTCCAGTGCCTAAAGGGGCTTCAAGAAAGCTGGAGAGGGGCTTTTCACAGGGGCATGTAGGGATATGACAAGAGGAACAGCTTTAAGCTGAAAGAGAGTAGGTTTAGATTAGACATTAGGAAGAAATTCTTTACTGTGATGGTGGTGAGGCACTGGCAGTTTGCCCAGAGAGAAGCTGTGGATGCCCCATTCCTGGAAGTGTTCAAGGCCAGGCTGGATGGAGCTCTGAGCAACCTTATCTAGTGAAAGGTGTCCCTGCCCATGACTGGGGTTTGAATGAGATATCTTTAAGGTCCCTTCCAACCCAGGCCATTGTATAAGTCTTTGAAAATGCATCAATGTTTGTTAAAATATGTGTTCCATACTGACAGTGATGGAATATTTCTGTTGGTTCTTTACAAGCAAAAGAGCACAAGAATCAACTATGTGAACTTCTCTACACGTTCCAGTTTATTATTGTTCTGTCTTTAGTGATAAATACCCAAAGAAATTCAAATAAATTTATTCCAAATCTGCTATGTTTACAGTTTCTACAGTGGTAAACTTCCCACTTCAGGGTGTTTTTGTAGTATTAAACCACTAACAGTTGAACACATTTCAGTTGTTCATTTGGAATATGGCAGTGGCAGCAAGATTTGATAAATCCCTATCCCAGTGAGCCTGGGCATTTTTAAGCTTGTAGCTGCTACTTATGAACAGGGAAGAAATAAAAGCATCAGGAAGCTTGAGACCTTGTGACTTTCAAGTGTCCTTAGACTGGCTGTGAGTTTTTGAACAGTTTTTTTAGATGGTCTTTGCAGTGCTATGCAGCAGTTTTTGAAAGTGTGTCCTCTCCCCCATCAAAATAGAAGGAATTAGTAGTAAAGTTAATGGTGACTGTCAGACACTCATGCCTTTATGGGGAGTGCAATGATCAGGCTGAGAAGGTAGAAATTACTTTTGTTTTTCCTCCTAAGGCAAACAGTAGATTAGGATTCCTTTCTTCTGTTTTTAGAACAAAAGGAAAAGTGTCACTGAGATTTTACGAGACATGAAGGGGAAAACTGATTTCCTGTTCCCTTCTGCTGTACTGTCTTTGGCCTTTGGGGAGCAAGAAAGATCTGGTCTGTCAGAGAGTGGAAGTGTTATAGACAAGGCTTGGGGCACAGCAGTGCATTGAGCCCTGTGTTCATCTTAGTTGAGAATGTTTTCTTAGCTACCACACACCTAGTAGGTTTGTTGGTCTATTTGCTAAAACTTCAGCTTGAACAGATAAGTCACTAGGATGTTGGGACAGGTTCTGTCCTTTAGAAATCACTGTCCTATGTTTATATGCTGTTATTTTTTGTTGCACATGTGTGTATTTTCCTAGAATTTTGTTTTCCTTTAATTTTGGTATATGTGCATACCCTCTCTTCCTCACTACAAAGTATGGAATGTCAGGCTGAATATGCATCAGGTAGAGATTTGTCAGGATTTGACAATAAAAAACTGGGGGGAAAAATCAGATTTTAGCTGTTGATGGGCTTTTATCAGTGAGGCATTTCGTTGCTTAAAAAGGTATTTTGTTCCTTTTATTTTGATCTGCTGGATCAAACTTTAGCTTTCATAATGATTTTAATTATTTGCAGTATGCTTGTCTGCCGGCACGAAAAGTTATTGAAGCCAGCAAAGTTTGTCGAACCAACATGGACTGCCATAAGGACTTTGTTCCAAGCTTTTGTGTGACTCCTTCTTTGGAGAACCAAACAAGGCTAATCAGGGTAAAGCATCCACCCCATATTGACATGCTCTATGTAGGACACCCCATGCATCTTCAGTACACAGGTTAGTATTATTTATTGAAAGTTTAGCAAAAACTATCTCTGATACGGTTTCCTTTGCCTGCCTGCTTAAACAAGGTCTTGGAGTGCTTCTTAGTTAATTTGTTTTAAGCAGAATCCATTTTTTGTTACAGCCAGTGGAGAGACATGGACTGCTCAGGCCTAAAATGAAATGTTCACAGTGCAATGAGTTATGAAGGTAATAGAAACCATATGTGATATGAGACGGTTGTTCTTTCAGAAAAGTATGAAAGGGCTATTTCTAGAACAGATCTTATTCAGGTCAGTCATAAGAACCAGGTACCTGCATTTTCCTAGCATATAAATGTCTTTAAATGCTATTGTAAAATCTCTAGGGCACCTTGCTCCAGCACCTTGCCTGGAATATTAGCATGACTGCTTAAATCACACCTAATATCCAAGTATCTGTGACAGATTCCCATGACTACTGAGCCACAAGTCTTATCACAACATAGTTTTTTCCTGATTTATTCTTTCATTTGACTGCCCTAAATTAAGTAACGTATAAAATTTTAGTTCCTTACTTGGAAGTTCACTGTGACTTCTCCTTTGGGCATCTTATTTAAATAAAAAGTAATTCTGCTCCTGATGTGAGTATGGAAAGAATTGATCAACAAGTTCATCACCATCCTACTTGATAGCTTGAGTGGCATGGTGAAAATTAGCTGCAGATGGGCTTTAAGAAGTTCTAAGTGTTAAATTACTATTCCTTCCTGTGAGGAAGGTATCTGTTCTTTACAGGCAGCTGAAACTCTCAGGGTGATTTTGCCTCAAACACCTTGGAAGTATCTCCTTAGGAAGGCATTGTACTTTTCTGAATAAGCACTGGAATTAGGTACATAAAAGCTTTAGAAATAGTGATGAAATCTGGAGGTGTAAATCCATTAATGTTCTTGGATACTGTATTTTTAGTTAATCTACCATTACATTTACTTTTCCATACTGGTAATTTGATATTCTGAGGAGTTTTTTTTTTCAGCTTTTTGCAACATACTCTCATTTAAGCCCAAAATATGATCTCTTCATTTGTTTCTTCTGGCCTCATGCCATTTAAGAGGAAAACATTTTTCACTTGTGTGTTACCAACACACACTACTATATCTGATATTTATTTCAAACACAGCAATATATTTTAAGAATAGAATTTTATAATTATTCAGAATTCCTTTTCTAGGTATTTAACAATACAAACTATTGGTACTGAAGAACAATTGATGTTGGTCTCCTTTAATACATTGGAGCAATGGAATTTTTGTTGGTGTTTCCCACTGCAGTAATTCTGCAAAGAATTGAATCTGCCAGTCTTTCAGAAGTCAGGAAAGCATGTTATTGTTATTTAAAGAGGTAGTTCTTCTTTAAGAAGTTACTTTGTGAAAGTACTGTTTGCATGCACATGTAGGAGCAGAATTTTAAAGTGATTTACCCTTGGAACTGTGCACTGAATGTATTCATTTGAAAGCTAAAAGTTTGATTTTATTACCAGCTTTGCTGCAAATGTAATCTGTGTTCCCTTTGGAAAAGCACTAGACCTAAAATCATAGGATCCTTGCTTGGATAGCAGGCACTCTGCTTGCTGTACCATCATAGAGTTTCATACATTCCAATGACACAACTTCTAAATATTTCAGACTTAGCATTGCACTGTGCAGGACTGGCTGGGGCCAACAAGTTTGGTGTGAGTTGTTGTTTTTTTTTCCCAAATGTGACTGATCAGAATGTGGTTAGCTATTTTTCACAGTTAAAAAAAGAAAATAATTTCTTCCTCTACTGTGTGAGCTTTGAAATAGAAATATGTTTTAGTGAAATGCCTTATTCTTTAGTGTGATCTTTCTGCCTGCAGGAAACATTACGTTTTAGAGTGGTGCTACATTTAACACACAACATAGTATGGGAATTGTAGTACTAGTGTGTACTATGACTATACTTTCTGTAGAAATGTCACTAAACCAATGTTTGAATAACATTCTAAAATTATGCATGCATTGTTTTCTGCTTAGGCTTGTATTATAGTCATGGTAGTCCTGATTTATGGAGAAGCAGTAATTATTTCATATTTTCATTTGAAGATAACTTCCAGATGACATATTTTTAAACAAAGTATATCCATATTCCCTACTTAGAAGATATAGTCACTACAGTTTTATTTCTATTGAATCTTTCTGTTGCCCCAAATTAAAATATCCTGGCAAAAAATATTTTTTGTTGATATACAGGTTATATATAACACTTGTTTCCAGTATTTTAAAAATAGTAAAACTTTAAAGAATTGTAATCCTAAATGAACTTGCAATGATAGAGATTTGGCTAAAACTAGAACAGAAGGATGATTAGGAGTGCATGTTGTTTGGGACAGACACATTGAGTATTGCTTTTAATTAGCATTCTTCCTTTAAAAAGTATCTATTATTATTCAATATAAATTCATACTGTCAGTTCGCTACATATGGTATTAAGTCTTTTAAACTCTTCTTATTGTAGGCTAGTTATGTTCTAGAGTCCCTTCCTTTATTGGACAATGGATGTGTAAGTTTGAAATGGTGGACCCTGTCAGTACTGCCATGCAAATTTGCAGTGTTTCTTCTTTATTATGCATGAGGGGTTTTATTTCTTCATGTCATTTCTAATAGTGCAACATTTTTGCTTCCTTCTCTGGCCCTTGTTGGTTGGGAAGAATCTAATGACTTAGATTTGTGTTAGGAATTCACATTACTTGGGGAAACATCACATCCCTGAATGTTACTCTTGCCCATCACAAATCAAAAACTGTAAGATTTTCTTCGTGAATAGAGGGATGCAACTTACCTAGAAGACCATTTCCTCAAGCTTGATGAGTCTCCTACTTCTGTTGTATCTGAGTCTTCTAAAAAAAAAAAAAAAAGGCACTTCCTGGCTTTGGGCACGTTTATGAGGAACAACAGCCATAATCCTTGATGAAGGTCTTTCTGGTACAGCCTGGTCTCTCAGTATTTCCATGTCTGTTTACCCTTATAGCTGAGGATGGTCCTTCATTGATTTTAACCCAGGTTTAAAGGATTACACATATAGTTCTTCAGGAGACCACACAGAAATATCTCATGCCATGCTGTCTGTCTCCTCTGTGGCATACATGCCCTTTCCCCCACGAAGAAGTTTTGAAAAGCTCTTTGGTCAACCTAGTCTCCAAGTCACTTCCAATTAAAATTGTGTCTGTTGTGAATTCTTCTCAATATTTGCCAACACCATCTAGCATTAGCCAACAAAAGAAATGTTATTTCCAGGTCAAAGAATTGTTTAATTAGAGTGGGAAAACAATGACTGTTTTCTCTCACCCAGGCTCACTGTTGTTCACCTCTTCCTAGCAGTGTCTTTATAGACAAGCCTGTAGAGCATAATTTCTGTAATTCTTTTGTTATTCTTCAGAGGATTTGCCTACTACCATTAGGTCTGATCCATTACAACCACAAAATTTATTACTTTGTATTACAGTCTCTAGAGCTCAGTCCAGCAACTTCCTGAAGAGTTTATCTGTGTTTGGAGCTTGCTTCAGCAGCAAGGTTTGGAGTTTAGATCCATGTCTAGCAGCTGTCAGTGGCAACAGTTTATTGTAACAAAGAAGGAAGAAGATCAGTGATCCATTCTCAATGTAGGCATAATTTCAGGTTCCGGATGGTGATTTGGTAGTGGCCATTAGGTGTTTGTCAAGAGGCAGTCAAGCTTTGAGACTACAGTGTTTTGCAGTGTGTGTCTTTTGAAACCTTTGAATACACTGGCTGTCTCAGCCATTTTGCTGTTTTGGCTCATGAATGGGTGTTTTGATCAGATGTTCTGATCCCAGCCTTTAATTTGACAAGTTGTTTGCTTTGGATATCACTTGACCTGTGCATACAGGAAAACTGGGTAGTGCCAGGCTGGAGAGCAGCCCTGCAGGAAGACATCTGAGTGTCTTGGTGAATGGCAAGTTGAACATGAGCCAGAAATGCCCTGGCAGCCAGGAGGGCCACCTGTGTCCTGGGGAGCATCAGGGAAAGCATTGCCATCTGGGCAAGGGAGGGATTTTCCTGCTCTGCTCTGTGCTGGGGTGGCCTCACCTTGAGTGCTGGGGCAGTTTTGGGCACCACAGTATTGAAAGATATAAAGCCATTAGAGAGTGTCCAGAGGAAGCCTACAAAGATGATGGTCTAGATGGGAAACCATTTGAGGAGCAGCTGAGGTCACTTGGCTTTCTCAGCCTGGAGGAAGCCTCAATATGGTCTACAATCTCACAAAGGGAAGTGGAGGGGCAGGCACTGATCTCTTCTCTCTGGTGACCAGTGACAGGACCCAGGAAATGGCCTGAAACTGTGCCAGGGGAGGTTTAGATCAGGTATCAGGAAAAGGTTCTTCACCCCTCGGGTGTTTGGGCACTGGAACAGCTCCCCAGGCAAGTGGTCACAACACCAAGCTTGACAGAGTTCAAGCAGCATTTGGGCAATGCTCTCAGCACATGGTGTTACTCTTGGGGATGTCCTGTGCAGGGCCAGGAGTTAGATTTGATGATCCTTGTGAGTACCTTCCAACTCTCGATATTCTGATACTATGCAAATACTTCTGTGAAGACTGTCCCTTTTATTCAGACAAAAAGCCATTCCCTAAAGCTGTTGGTTGTGTTTCTGTCAGCCCAGCGCCTACCCTGGCAGGCCCACCTTCAGCTTTGGCTGGAGGGCTTGGCCAGCAGATTTGTGGCTGGGGCTGAGTAGTTCCCACAGCTGCTCAAGGGCAGCTGAGGAGGGGCAGGGGAAGAGGAACAGCTTGGGGATCAGGTGTGTGAGTCTCTTAGGGCTACTGCAGTGGCGGGGCAGGTTCAGGTGAACTGGTCGGGCTGTCTGTGCCTGTGATCAGGCCGGTGCGTTCCTGCTGGTCTCCAGAGAGACGCCTGTGGAGAGAGGAGGTGGCTGAGCTGCAGGTGAAACACAGCAGGTGAGACAGCAGGGCCCAGAGCTGGCAGGGCTCAGCCCTGTGAGTGGAGCTGCTGGCACACCTTGGCAGAAGTACTGCCAAGCAGGGGTACTCCTCTGGGCAGGTTCACTGGTCAGCAGCAGGTGCCAATGCATCTCTTGCTTTCTAGAGCAATACCACCCTCCACTCTTTTTCATTCTGACTTTGTTTTGTCTCTGCCTGTTGCTCATGCAAGCTACTGTTGTCCAGGCAGGCTCAGTTTGAGCAAACATTGGCTCCAGTCCAAGTAGGCTCCCCAAGAGAAGACCCAGAAGGTAAGAGGCCAGTTAAAGCTGCTGAGAGCTGCAGAAGCCTCAGCAGAGTTTTTCAACCAGCCATTAACTCGCTGCTGCACAGCAGCCTGACTAAAAATGCTCTGTGGCTGTGAGCTGCCTTTGAAGGAAGCAGGAGCTGTGGGGGGGATCAATGACTTACTGTCTTCTCTGACACCACCAGCAGATTGCGAAAATACACATCAGTACCACAGCTGGCAGGGCAACCACGACTATCACTATGCCTATCAAACAGCCTGCTCCATGACAGAAGATATTTTCGGTGTGCTCCTGGCCTTTAGGAGCTGGTTTGGTCGTTTCTCCAGCCGTTTCTGCAGAGCAGTTCAAAATGTTAGCCTGTCCTCTGCCAGTTTACCACTGGTAAATCTGCAGCATGTTTGATATCACCAGAATGTTCTCTATTTTCCCCCCAGTGCTGGTCCTGGAGGCACACTCCCACCCGTTTGGGGACAGGCTGTCCCTCTGAACAGAACTCAAATGATCAGGAGGAGAGCACAGTGGGGAGCACTGCTGCTTGGCCAGTCACTCCTTGGACAAAAACTCACCAGGAAGTTCCACCTGCAACTCCCTCTCTGGGCCAGCTCCCACACCCCAAGGGGATGGAGTCAGACCCTCACAGGAGACATTTGAGCCTTGCTCTCTCTGTCTGTCTTTTCTCCAGCATGGGCACCCCTTGCAGCAGCTCCCAGGTTTCAAGATGTGTCTCCCCATAAGGGACCCCAGCAGGACTGCTCAGTACCTGGGTGCTTTGGATCTGTTTGAGGAGATTCACCAGCTTTCTTATACTGTTCTTCTCCAGACTTAGGTGGCACTGCCAAAAATTAGAGACAGGTAAAGCCTCAGCATGGCTCAGGCATGGAGGATGCAGGAGGATGGATGGGGAGGTTCCCTCTAGCTTGTCTGCCCAGTATGTGAGTCAGAACACTAATGTGGACCTCAGCTCATGAGAGGGATCCTGCTTGGGGCTACTTTTGAGCTTTGGCCATCTAGGTACTCAGGGCAATCTCTGGGATGAAGCTGCAGTGGGGGCTATGTTTGTGCAAGAGTCCTGTTTTTCATCATCTCTGCAATGGGATCCAGATATCTTGACCCTAACATGGTTGTGGCTTGGTCGCTGGTGTGACATGCAGGAGTAGGCACTGGGGAAAGAGCCTGCTGCTCACAGGTGTCCTGTACTGTAGCACAGCAATTACCTGGCCATGCCAGTGGCTCGCATCAGCCTTGGAATGAGCAACTTGCATTTCATATGGAAGGAAGTTTAAATGGTAAATGTACCTTCCTCCCACTAACTTACCTATGGGATTCTGCGTATGCTTGATGAACGGAGATTTCTGCAAGACTTTGGGCTCCACATCTTAAAGAAAATGGCTCATTAGTAAGCTATTGACACATTAGTGATAATTATTCTTTCTAAGGAAAGGACATGGAGAACTTACATGCTCCAAGCTCGTCCAAGGGCTCCAAACCGTTTTTATGCCAAGCTGCTAGAGAATCTGCCAGGGAGTCAGCTAGAAGCAAGCACAGAGAAATGTTTCCACTGCGTGTTGGGATCTTCTGCTTTTGTGTACAGAAGCACTGGGTGGGGGTCAGGTAACAATGTGGGAGCCAGATGTCAGTGAATTGCCAGAGCTGCGGAAGAGGACCTGGGGACCTCTGAGCTGGCAGCTCAGCACTCTTCAAACACAGTGTGCAACACCCCTGGAGGAGAGATGGACCCTTGGGACTCTCTTAACAGGAGGGCGCTCACACAGAGGAAACCCTCAATAAAGCATTGGAGGAAAAAACATATTGGTGAGAAAACCCCACTAGCCTGTGAAAGGCTGGGCCACTGCTGGCAGCTCACCTGCTTCCTGTGATTTCTGTGGAACATAGTTGGCAGTCCTGGGATGCAGGAACAACAAGAGGATGAGGAAGGAGAGGAAAAAATGGTGGACAAGGGCCATGGTCTCCCTTCCACCACGCTGCTGCTGCTGCAGTCAGGGATGGGGGCTGAGCAGTTGGTTCTTATGGCTGTGGGGCTCTGTGACCTCATGGCCCCATGCAGCCAGGGCAGGGCTGTGTGGGGATGGCACTCAGGGTGCTCATGGAGAGCTGCTGGAGCGCCGTGGGGCTGTGTGACCTCATGGCCGTGGAACGAGCGAGCTGCCGGTGTGGGGCTGTGTGAGGATGGAGCTCGGGGTGCTCCTGGGAAGCTGCCCCCCCAAGCAGGGGAGCACATCCCATAGGGCAGCTTCACCCAAGGGCTGGAACACAGCCTCCCCACTACAGGATCCTTCACAGGTTCCACACCTTCTACAGGTTTGCAAACAGTGCCAAGCCTGAGTGGTGTGGTTGCCACACCTGAAGGATGGGAAGCCAACAACAAGCTGAACAAGCTTGGAAAGAACCCTCATGAGGTTCAATGAGACCAAATACAAAGTCCTGCACTTGCAGTGGGGCAAGCCCCTGTATCAAGCTGCAGAAGGCTGTGGTATCTGCTTGGTTAACCAATGTAATTTTTAAAATAAGTCTAAAACAGTATTTTAATAAAATATTGCATTTAATTGAGTAATTCTGTGTGTACAATGGGTATAAGGGAAAAATATTTTATCTTTAGGGCTTTTGTTGTTCAACTACTTATTTACCATAATGCCTTGGTACTAAAAACTACTAGACAAACACGTAGAATGTTTCAGAGAACTTCCCAGTTATATCTCTGATAATCAGTGGCTTATCCTACAGGCTTTTTTCTAGAAAGAGATTGTATACAATAAAGTAGCTCTTCACTAAACATGATGAGGCACTGAAACATGTTGCCTATAGAAACGGTATATGCCCTATCCTGGGCAGTGTTCAGGGCAAAGCTGGATGGGGTTTTGAGCCAACTGGTCTAGTCGATGTTCCTGCCTGTGCCAGGGAGGTTGGAGCAAGATCATGTTTCTGCCCAAATAATTCTATGATTCTGTGATGGACTTGGATACCTTTGACTTTCTGCACTGCGTGGTATCCAGGATTTCTATCTCTTGTGTTTTTCACTCAGTCATCCAACAGATTTATTTTCTCTCAGTTCCCCTAAATCAAAGGTCAGTCTTAAGCTTTAAGCAAAAACGTGACTTTCAAGCACACTGTCAGTTTTGATACTGAAAAGTTCTCTGCTTGTTGCCACGCCAAACCTGTTCTTTTTTTTTTGTTTTCCTTGCTCTCCATATCTTTCCAACCCCTGGTATGTTTGCTGGCTGGACTTACCAGGAGAGCATCTATTAACAGAAGAAAATGTCTTTATGTGACTGAATGGACCAGTTCTCTGCCTTATGTGCCTTTAGAACTACTATCCCTCACTTTGTTGCTGTGTCCTTGAATTCTTTATTGAACCTGAAGAAATCTGATCTTAATCTTAAATAAGATATACTTAGCAGCACTTTTGGTACATTATGTTCCCAGTGTTCTCTTAGCCTATGGTTAAAATTTCTCCAAGGATGGGTTAAACTAAATTGTTCCTTTCCCAAGGGATGCTTGTATTGAGTGGGATTTGAACTCTTGCCTTCAAGAATATCTGTGGAGATATGTATTTCTTATGGCTATAACTATTCTCCACATAGGTATAATTCAGGCCATTGTGGCTGGGAGCTCACATCTGAAGTTGTTCTTTAAAGACAGAGTATTGGTTGCACTATGCAAGTTTATTTTCAAGGTGGTTTTCTAATTCTACATTAATTTACCCTAACCTCTTCCTTCTGGGGATAAGATCCTGCTGTGTGCCTTCCTTTTAGTAGGAAAGGCATCTTTCTTGCAGCTGTCACAGAATGGCTCTCAAACAGTCCCTAGTGCTGGCAGAGGCAGAATGCTACCTGGATGGAACATTCCTGTACTAACAAAATGCCTTCTGGCAGGTCTCAAACTACTGCACTTGCCTTGAAGAACCTCTCAGCAACATTTGACATGCAGTCTACTGAAGGTTCATGTACACCTTCAAAGAACAGTGTGTACAGTAATAAAGTATTCCAGTAATAAAATATTCCAGTATTCATGTGGTCCTTGACACTGCAATTTTCCAGTCACTGTTTTAAAGGATGCTGAGTCCCACCTCCAGGTTTTTGAGTTGCACCAATTTTTATCTTGAAGTCACTTATCATCTGAACACAGAAGAGAAGCTACTTATGTACTGGCTAACTGGTGTTGTGTGATGCAACTGTGCATCCCCTCATAGCCTCTGCATTCTCAGAAGGACTCCAGAATTATGCTCCCCATCTCCCCCACTCCTGTATACCATGAGCTCAGCCTCAGGTTAAGGGGATCTTCTGCAGGTACTGCAAGACAAAACTTTCTGGCCTTCAGAGAAAATGAAGTGTGCATGTGTACTGCATATGTTGAAAAAGTCTGATAACTATAATCTCTTTTCTTTGAAAAATACTGGAATCATAGAGTGGAGTCTTTATGACTGAAGATACCTCTTGAAATATGTATTTTACATCCAGTTTTACTGAAATGCTAATTGTGCTTTGTGTAGTGACTTTACTGTGATAGTGGCCACGTTTAAGAAAAATATAATAGCTGCACTCTCGTAAAAACAAAAAACTAATCAAACCCTTATTGAGATTGATTATTTGTCTCGGAAGAGGGTCATTTCACATGTGATTTTTCTGCAAAATTATAATCTAAAATTCATAATGTTATAACCCTGGAATGACTTTTCATGCTTTGTGTATTTTCATTTCAGTAAGTCTCAGCAGTTTTGTGCCACGACAAAACTTTCTAAGTATTGATCTGCCTGTGATGATAGAGACATTTTGCAAGTATCCTTTGAAGTATTTTTGTTCTTTTACGGTAAGAAGGGAACTGTTTAGAATTTAGTGACCTAGCAAAATTTCAGTTGGATGTCATTTTAGACAGGATGTCCTGAAATATTTCTGTATAGATTTGACATCTTTATCCCATCTCTGCATTGATTGTTGTCTATGTGCCAAGCTGAAAATGAAATCTCTCACTTTCTTGTGCTTAAAAGCATATTTTTGGTCAGTGCTTTTTTAACTCTTGAGGGTGAGCCTTAACAGATGTGACATGAAAGCCAAAGTAAGCCTGAATTTAAGTCAGGAAAAATGAGATGTTCTTGCTAGCTTTGCAATGTCAGAGTTTTATTATTTTGTGTCAATATACTGAACTAAATAACAGGATATGGTTGGGTTTTAAAATGTTTTCTTCAAAAGAAAAGAAAATAGCTATTCAAGAAATGGGATAATTCAGTTAACTCTTGCCTATTAATAAACAGGATTATATATATGCACATATATATAGATTAGTAGACTTGAATGTGGCAAATCTAGGAACCCTTAGCTTTAGAAACTGTAATGTTTATGTGTGGCCATAGAATAACTAAGCTGCATAGTTCAGTTTAATGACAAGTCCCTAGAGCCAGAGTAAAGGTACCACATAAGCTCCCATTTTCTGGGAGCACATCAAGGTTCGTGCTGCCCCAGCTGCTTTCTGACTCGTGTCTTCTTGCCTGGCCATTTAGGACAGAGGCAGGTACTGCAGTTAGCAAGCCTTTACCCAACAGTAAAAATTACCTGCCTGTGCCTCATTCTCACGTGCACACACATGTACAGAAATCCACTCAGCTTTTCTGGCTAACAGGTAAGTAGGAGAGGTAGGTCAGACTTCTGATTATATTCTAGTCATTTAGTGTTTTGGAAAATATTCCTAATCATGATTTCATACTTGGGTCTAGAATACCTTCTTACTTCAGGCATGGTGCCAGAGCTTTAACTTTCCTCCAAAGCCACACAAAGCAAGCAAAGAAGATGGTGGTTTTGCTGTCTCCTGCTTTCACTCAAGTTGTGAAAAGTGCAGGTTTAAGTATCCAGACTTAGCTCTTAAAAAATAAAAATCTGTAAAGACAATTCTCTGAGTGGGTATGTTATGGGCTAAAACTAATTTTACTCATATAATTTCTGTGAAATGGAATGGCAGCTAGAAAAATAACCCATGTATGTCTCTCTCTGCATACTAGAAATACAATACATATATATATATTTTTTTTTTTTTTTTTTTACCTTTTTTTTTTTTTTACATTTTCTCAGATACTCTTAATGAACCTTAACTACATTCAACCAGGTACCTTATCTCACTATCAGGAGCACTGGCAGTTATCAATGCTGTACCCTGCTTCGCTTTGGATGGTCAGTGGATATTAAATTCCTTCCTGGAAGCCACGCTGAGCTCCCTAATTGTAGAAAAACAAAACAGAGAGCTTGTTGGCTTTTTGATTTTGCTTGCTGGTAGTGCACTTTTGGCTGCCAATGTTGCACTGGGACTTTGGATGGTGACAGCACGATAGAACATTGGATAGTCTTCCATCACTTCTCAAAGTACACAGAAATAACAAATCCATTACCTTTTAAAATTTGTCCAGTACTGAGATTGAGATAATTCCCTTAAAATGATACTGAAAGAACAATCAACTGGTTTAATTTAAAACTTTACAACACCATGCCTGTGGTCATGGGAAATCTAATAGGAAAAAGTAGAAGCCTTTTTATTTACTCTTTAAGCACTCTTTAGGTATTACTTTTGGAGAAATTGAATTTTAAGATTTCATAGGGAAAAAAATCAGACTTCATTAATTCAGATCTCAAAATTAGGGAATTATTTTGCCTCAAACATTTGTAAAGTGGGAGGAAAAAAGCTAGTTTTATTTTGTAATTTAAATAATTGTCTGGGCTCTGATAATGGGCTCTGATCATTTCTCAATCAGCATAGTCTTCAGTGGCTTGTTTTGGTTTTTTTACTTTGGTATTCTACCAGACTGGATTCTGAGAAACCCTAAAGTCTGATCTCAAAATGGGGAAAAGCTAGGTACCATGTGTTAGTGGGGAGAGAGCAGCCATTGGGTGAGTGGCTTTCCTTTTCACCTGGCCAAAATGACTGGAGGAATGTTGTCCTCAGGATGTAGATGAGAAGTGCCAATGTCTGCTAAAATTGAAGCATGTGGGAGGATAGCAAAGCCCACATGTTTGTGTTGCTTAGACTTTCAGTTGTGTATTGTCATACACAGCTGAAGTTTTTTTAAAGGCAATATTTGTCAGCAATAGCTACAAGATAACTGAAATTTAGTTTCTGAGTGCTGAAGTATGCTGTGCACAGTTTTCCTAAGTGATATATAATGTTTGTGGTGTTTTACTCAGAAAATAATACTGTATTCTACCTGTTCACAGTTGAAAGTGAAACCTCTTGTTTTTACGGTGTCTATCTTCTGATGCTATGCATGTAATATGTACAGTAACTCACTGATGGTTTTCTGTATTTCAAAGGGTAATTTTCTTTGGCTAGAATTCATTCTGTTCAAAGATAGCTAACAAAGATATTTAGCTGGTCTTATATATTAATTATTTAGAGGAAGAATATGACTGTGACTTGAACTATTTAAATATTTGGCTTTGCTTCCTGAGATGAATACAGACCATATCCTTGTTCTCAAATGAACAGTGGAAGAGCAGTCTGTCTTACTGACTGAAGTATGTCTGACATGCTTTGAAGTTCTTTAGGTCTGTAATGTTTTGTATCCAGTAGGATTATATATTGAATGCCTTTTCCTCCTGTGATATATTGCCTAGTTTATATAAATCAGGTTCAGTCAGAGCCTTGCCTCAATATAGGCTGATATTTAAACAAAAATGCTCTGGTTTAGGAGCCTAAATATTGAAATAGGAATTTGTTGAAAAATACCCTGCAACTTCTGCCTCATGCAGTGCTCCCCATAGGAGCTGCTGAAGCTCAGGGTTCCTTTACAAAAATGACCTTTCCATCAGGAACTGAAATGGAACCTAAGCTCACAGATCCTGGCTTGCAGGGAGTACTGAAACATCCATGACCAGGTGAAATAGATTTTTTTGGCACTTGAGGTGAAAGCCTGGGTAATTTCAAAGTGGGGAGGAGCCCAATTCCTGATGTTGCTGCAGTTTCATAACTCTGTGATGTTTGCATTTTCCCACTGATGTGTACTTCTGCACAGTAGCTGTCACACTTAAGATGCACTCCTTTCTTATGATGATGCAAGCAGTAATGAGAGACCATGTCTATTTATTTGTTGTTGGCCAGTTTACATCCCTTTCCAGTGCTGCCACAGGCTGGGTGGGCCCTCAATGTTTACCTCTGTGGAGTGCCTGGCCTGTGACTCTGCTTTTCAGTCATTTCAACCCAGGCAAACTTGGACAGATCCTGGTAGGAGAGAGTATATCCTCCAATCCAGTGTGGGCTGGCCCCTTCGAGGACCATTAAAAGTAACACAAAGTGCAAGAAAGAAAAAACAAACTATACCCTGTAAGTCTATCTTGTCATCACTCTGGGAAAAGTATAGTGTTTCCAGAGTAGGGGTTTCAAAGTAGCAGTTCTTGTGGGTCACTGTGCCATCTCTCCATGGACAGGAGGACAGGAATAGCCTGGTCCTTGCTCAAGGCCTGTCTCTGAGGCTCTGTTCCAGACTGCTCTCTCACCTCAGTGGCTGTTTACTGATCTGAGCTCTTCTTTTCAGTGGCTTTCCACTTGACACTTTCCTCTGTCTCATCCAATCTACAAAACATTAATTTCCACTTGGAAATTTTATTATAGTTTAGTAAGGGTATTTAATTTCAAAACTTGTCAATTTTTATTTATTCATGTTGACTACAATGGCTTGGAATAATCCTTTAGCATCATGCCTCTCATGGAGATGTAGGCAACAGATCTGGAAGAACCCAAAGCTTCTGAATTGACATACACAAATTTCATCTACTGTGATGAGGCTGGCAGGCTGTTCCTGGTTATTTAGTGTGCTACCAAAAGATGAAGTTTTATCAAATAAAGCTAAAGCCAGTTTACTTTACACAGTCACTGAAAGCCACAGTTTCACAAAGTAGAACTTGAGTCTGTGTCTGACCTCATAAGCAAGAAGAGGGTGGAGAAGACCTTGGTCATGGCTTTAGCAAAACAGACACACTAGTGCACTGCAAAGACCCTAGATATCATGTGTGGAAGAGAGAGTATTAGAAGTGCTTGAAAATAATTAACAAGTCCATCCCTCCACATGTAAAATTCAACTGAGTAAGGGTTGATTTAGGTGTGTACAGATTTTTTAAATCAAGACTTAAGCAAACTGAGTGACCCACCACATCTAAGATTAGTGTAATTAGAAAGTTATAGTTAGGTTGGACCACTCTCTGAAGAAGAAGTTGTTCAGTGGATCCATTTCATTCTCTATAATTCTAACATATTGATTACATTCTGATAAGCATGTGCCATACATACACTTACTGGGATGATTTTTCCGGGGGTTTTGGTCATTTATTTAGCAAGAGAAAACACAAAAGTACAGAGTGATTTTTGTTGTTGGATTTTTACGGGAGTATTTCTGATGTGTGTTTTGTTTTTGTAAAAAGAGAAAGTCTTTAAATTAAATCCTTCTACATCTTATTCTAATTAGCCCCTCAAAATCTTTAATACAGAATCCATCAATATAATTATAGGGCATATTGACTGGACTGTAAAATACAGCACTCTTAAAGATTGGATGGCTGCTACTATTTATGTATATACTATGCATTTTAAATCTGTATCAGATGGAAAAAGTAATGTCTAATATTCAGAAATGTTATACTTAGCTTTTGTTTGAAAATTTCCAGAAGAATTCCATAATTATAATCATTGTTCTACTTTGTTTTTTATGAAATTGTTTTTTATATCAGCAAATATTTACATAGCATGTCCTGATAATGCATGATATGACATGAAAATGGCAAACTCCTTAGCATGGGGGATGTTACATGCTCTTTGCTAACTTAGAAAATTAAAACCAGCTTGCTTCTGTACCAATTAAATGAAAGAGGCTTCACTAGAAAAAGTATAGACAAACTTGTGGATTAGTCATTCCAAATTATGAGCCACAATGGAAAATTTGTTAACTCATCCTTTTTATTTAGAATGAAACAATCATGTTGATAGTTTCTTTCAGTGATAATTCTACATTTGTGGATATGTGTGTATGCATACATTTCTGTAACAGATACATACATAGCCATAGGATGGATTAATGCTTTTTTAGGGATAGCTTACTGCAGTCCTCCATATTCTGCAATGCAGACTTTTGCTTTTCCTTCTCTCTGTGAATTTTCTCTATGGTTTTCTCTGGATTTGAAAATAGAAATTTAGGGTTTTTCCCATAAGCAATTCTTAAATTCTTTACTAACAGAAGACAAGTGATGGGGATATGATGTAACCACAGCTGCATGAGTTTTGTTCAGATGATGTTTAAAGTATGTTTCTTACTTTCTGTGAAGCCTCAGCTACGAACATGGTAAACACAGCTTTTTCAGGGCAACTGAAGAAGGTCAGCCTTGGAATGCATCACTCTCTTACTGCTGCTGTTTGTGCTGTTCTGAAGAACTGGGATGAACAAGAGCTTTGCATAGAGCATACTGAAGAAATAAAGTTTTCAGGACAGAACTTTCCATGGCAGGGTGTTTCAGCTTTTTTTTAATAAGGATATGTTTTGTTCAGCTTAGCACATCAGCAGTCCCAGCTTTCCTATAGCTTCCCATACATTTTCCATGATGTCAAAGGGTGACCTGTAGGAATATTTTTAAAATAAATTATGTATTTCTTACAAATTCAGAGCTTTCATACAGATCTGAATATCACTAATGACAGATGAAGAAGGTTTATTAAGGTTTATATAGCCTAGTCTGTAGTTAATTGTTTTAAAAATATGTGAATTAAATGCTAGATATTAATATTTTTTTTTGTAAAATACACATTCTGTACACCTGCATTCAGACCAATTTCCACAACCAGTCTTGCCTCAGCTTTGTTCTTGTAATCTTGTGAGTGAGGAATCCTGAATCTTAACACAGGTGAGATCCAATATTGACAAATATTTTATGCCCTCTTTATCCTGAATTTCATGTAATGCTTTCTATAGGTTAGTTGTTTAATGTGGCTGAGTTACCTGGGGTACACACCCTGCATCAATGCAGCATTTGGGAACATTGCACTGGGGACTGCCAGCAAACAGCAGCTCTGTGACTGCTGGTCCTTGGGCTCATCCACTCCATCATGTGAAGAGTAGATGGCAGTGTTTAAGGGCAGTGAAGGACTTCAGTTTATGGCAGCTTTATGAAACTTTCACACTGCTGACCTGGTGTGAAAGTACAGGAACAAAGAGCAGGATATGACACTGCAATTCCTTTCATTCTGTTTACATGGTCATGAAACCTGAAAAGAACTAGTAATTAACATTTCAGAGCAGGAAGATATGTTTTGCAGCCCTTCACTGAATCATTCAGTGACTGGTGGTCAAACTTATTTCTTAACACTTCGTCATTCCTTCAATAAATATGTGCTGAATAAGTAGCATGGATAGTTGTAGCTTGTGTTGTAAAATGGACTTGGATATTTCTCACCTCTAGATGTTCATCCTGGGATGGTTTTTGCAGCATCATAGTGCAATCTATCTTCATTGATACTGAGTTGAAAGTTTGGAGGCTATTTCCAAACCATCACTAGGAAAATCTATTTCCAAGTTGTTTGATAGTATTTTAAATTCATTTTTTCCTTACATGACATTGTTTTTAGATTTTATATACTCAGTTGATCTTATCTGAAGCTTGTCAATGGAACACGTATTGTTTAGAAATTCACTGTGGGGTTTTTTTCCTCTACATGGCCTTATTTTTCACACTGACTCACAGCTGTGGAATGTTAGATTTCTAGACCCTTTGTTCCCACTATGCATTGTTCTTGATCATGGGTTTTTTAAAAAAATGGGAAAAAAAGAAAGCTTCATTTTGAAAATGTCAGCTAGCAAATATATGGAACACTGAATAATGTATTGTGGTTTTGTTTTCCTTTTTTTTCTCTATTTAATTAACCAAACAATAAGTATTGTTTTCTATGTATAATAAATGTATCCTGCAAATAAATTCGTTGTCTGATTGTTGATGTGCTTAAGTCTGTTTTTAAAAATAAGGTAGAGTGACATCATTCCTTATTAGTGGCAATTGCCATATTCTCTGATATATTTCTATTCTCTTTGTATGTCATTCATGTTCTCTCTCTGGGTACCAGCAAGATACACCATCGTTTTGGGTATCTGACCACCTCCTAAAAATAATAATAACTATCACTTTACTTTCCCTTATTTATCAGCTTATCACAGTAATAGTTGAAATATTTGACACTGGATGCCATCGCCAAGGTAAGCAAAACCACTCTGGCCAGTCCTGTGTGAAGAATTTAGAATGTCAGCTCTTCAAAGGGGAACTTACATATGACAACCTTTGATTTGTTTATCCAGGCCAGCCCAGGTGGGCACATCCCCTGGTTCTGGACAGGTTTCCTTGGGTGCCCAGGTGGTTCTGGGCTGTGCTAGCACAGCTCTGTGGGAGGGAAGCGCTGCTGCTCTGTTTCTTGAGCAAGCTCATCTGGAGCCAGCCAGGTTATTTGTTCTGAGAACTAAATCGTCCTTTGTTGCTTATTGGACACACTGTTACTTTATACAGGCAGAGCTGTTTCAGCAATTGTGGCTTTGTTCCCAGATAAAAGATTACCATGAGAAATGGACACAAAGCACAGATTGGGCACATTGGTAGGATTTCCCAGATAGGTTGCTATGCAGTTTTTGCAGTTTTCTGAATTGCATTTTCCTGGCATGAGGAGATGCTTTTTTTCCCCCTCTTATCCATGTTAAAGGTAGATACATCAGCTTTTTTTTTTTTTTTTCCCTGAAGCATGTAAGCTTTTAGGAGAGTTCTGTGGTTTTTCACTTGGTTTTGAAAATGTTATCCTTTACTGTGATTAGGTATGTTCCTTTTGTAGTCTGGAAAAACAATCAATTATATCCTAATGTCATCCTGAGGAATGTTCTTTATTCACTAATGTAATTTCAGGGTAAAATTTAAAAAGAAATCCTGTATCTATGGGTCTTATTTTTGGCAACTTTATAAAGAAAGCTAAATATAATTCTTCCTGTGATCATACCAATTTGAACCACCAAGCAGAAGTATTCCTAAACATCTTCATGTTCTGTATGCACTGAACTCACTTAAATATTTTTTAAAATATTTTCATGATATTTTGATGTGACCTACACAAAAAAATACAATTTAAAGTTTGATTCTAATCTTATGGTGGTAAACTGAGAGAATTCACAACATTTATGAGAACTAAGCTCATAAGTGCCTTGTGGCTAGACTAAAATTTTCCCCTTTTTTTACTTCCGAGAGATGTGGGTTCGGTGTTTGCTTTCATACTTGTAAGGCTCTCGTGGTGTCGAAATATAATTGTATATTCTTACCAATTATGTATCATATTCTCTACATTTATGATTAGTTCTACCTCTTTTTAGTTCTTTGCAAGTATATTAGTGGCTGAATACTATATCACTCCCACATCTGACTGTCTTGAAAACACATGGTCCTACATATTTTTTTATTTCCCCCTCAAAGGAATCTTTCAAACTGAAAAGAAATAATTTTTGCCTTTTTTTTTAAATGTCATCCTTTTTATTTGCTATTGCATTACAAAAGTTCCTGTTCTTTTACCTTTCATGGCTCTTTGAGGACATCTATTAGAATACTACCAGATATTGTTTTAAATTTCCCCAAACCAACTGAATTTGATTCAGTTGCCCACGCAGACATCTGGTGTGGTCTGAGATATCCTAAGGTGTTCTTAGGTTAAAAATCTGACTTGAAAGACTATTTTGAACCTCATCCCCCACGTGTCTCCTTTTCCTGCTGGTGGATGAGTCTCAAGGTTTCTAAGACCTGCACATGGGGCTTCCAGATGTGGGTGAGGCCCTACTGGAGATCAAAGACATTCTGGACTAGCTGCTGGATACTTGGAAAGGTACCTGAGGGCATTTTGTATCACACCAGATGCTTGCACGTGGGCAACAAATCAAGCCAAACAGATTGCTTTTCTTGCATTTTTTTCTTTTTGGCTCATGAATTACAGTAGACTATGAGGCTTTTTGAGTAAGTACATCTGACATAAAATTAATCTAAGCTTTTCTGTTTATTCAGAATAGTGTGATCCAGACTGTTGTATAAAAGTCAGGCTGGCAGAATACATGCATTCTCCTGCATGAGGCCTGGAAGCAGCAGGAATGCCAAAACTGTACATTTGACTGGCTTTTAACTTGCAGGAGAAAAGAAATGAGACTTCCAGTTAAGAATGGTATAAAGTCAGGGAAGGGAATGATAGAGGTGGTTTGTTCATTTACAGAATCACTAATAACTCCACAGTAAGATTTTTTACTATTTTTTTTTCCCATTGAAGCATTTATAGAGCTGACCTGCAAGTAGAACTAACAAACTTCCATCTTTGGTAGAAGCACACTGGTAGTAAGATCAGAGGGGCACTAAAAGCCTCTCCTAGACTGCACTTCAGGGTGTTCAGACTTCGGAATTGAGTTCCTGTCCCTGACTGAGGATCAGGCCAATCTGACTTTTAGTTAGTCTGCATGCAAAGCCAGAATTTTTCTCCTCCTGTTTCCACATTCCCCCTTCAGCATGAGTTAACCTTACAAATGCAATTATTCAGAAAATCAATTCTTAAAATATTTTGCCCCTTGGCTTTGTTTTCATACCTGCAGCTATTTGAATAACTAGCAGATACTTGGCCAAACCACCTGTATCTCTATCAGTGCTGCAAAATCAACAAAGATTATGAACGTGCATTATAAACCATAAATTCCTGGGTACTTGCCACTGGTTATGCCAACAAATTTTTTTTTTTCTTCACTTTATGTACTGCTCTTTATTAGATGCTTGAATTTATTCCCTGGAAATGTTCTGGGGAAGGAAAAAATGGGCAACCCAAAACTTGCATAGTGTGCTTCTTACAACAAAATTCACTGTTTCATTTAGTGAACCAACACAGGTAAGATTATTTTGTTATAGATTAAGGGTTTGATTATTTTTCCAGCATTTATATTCAAAGGTACTCCTAAGGAAAGCACTTCAGTAGTTAACCTAACTGGCCTCTGTGTACCACTGACCTTTACAATTAAATGGAGCTGAACCAGAAGTTAGACCAGAAGTTACAATATTACTGTCTTTGTTGTGAAAACTTCAGCATATTATCAAATGGCAATTTTTCATAAAAATGCGGAAACCTATTGTTCAGTAGAGATTTTAACTAACTGGAACTGCACTTCTTTTTAACCTCTTTTTTTTCCATTTTGACTGAAAATACCAAAAGCTATTCCAAAGAGAACATTTTAGCTTTCCTTTACCAGGTTACTTAGAGGGGTTCTGTTTTACCATGTGCAAATGAGAAAAACTAAAACTGCATAATTTAACAAAGTGATACTAAATGTATAAATCACTCTGATCTCATATATGTGGTCATGAAACCAAACCTGTCATGTTCTGATGTAAAATAGCAGGAATAATCCAGATAATGAATGATCCTGCAAGTTTTTAAACATATTTTTATTATTAATTACAAGTAAATAAATTGAGGATGAAAGCCCCTTAAATGAAGGCACTCTTCTAGATCAAAAAGGAGTTAAAAGGCAAAATAAACCTCTTGTCTTCTGCCATGGGTTTGTGTATAGACAGAGATATGAATTTGATAAGCATTTGGTTAACTTCTGCTGGCCTGCACTAGCATCAGTTTAGGTAAAAGTTAGGATTGTTAGTGGCCTTAGAGGGCTGTGAACCGTAGGGGCTGTAGCTGCAGTGAAGTGGCACTGTCAGATCCATCAAACACAACTTGCAGTGAAGAAAAGCTGTTGAGCAGGTCTGTCTGAGCCTGGGATGTGAGGCCAGCCTGCAGGGCAGGGATCCATCCTGCTGTGCTCCCCTGTGTGAGCTGCAGCACCTGCCAGGGCCAGCCCCAGAAAGGCACCTGCACTCCTTAGGAGGGACTTAGGCCAGTAGATCTCACTAAGCTCTACCATTAAGACCTTTCTTACCCTGAGGTCAAAGCCCTCCAGAACTAGCTCAGATTTTTACCCAAAACAGCCCCGAGCTCTTCTGCACATAGCCAGCCCTGGCAGCAGAAGAGCTCACACACAGTGTCCAGGCTGGGGTCTGGCAATGACTTGTGCTGCTCCTCTTGCTTGAGAGGCTCAGTGTAGCACTCAGTGTGGAATTTTATAATCCAGCATCCCACAAAATGCAGCAGGGGTAGTTCTGTCTTTGAAAATGCTGTATGCAGAGAGGGGAGCAGGATGCAGGAGATGGGGAACAGCCTGGGTACAATCCAGTGTGTTTAGTGAACCACTGAATAATTTATGTAATACTATAGGTGAGTTTCAGGTCTTGGCCTACTTAAAATCTCCAGGACAGAGCCATGAAGTTTCCAGGAATGTTTTCAATTGTGTCTTGGTTGTTGGGGTTTTTTTAATCTTTGTTGTATCTGCAGATGCATACAAACCATGTAAGAATGAGGTGTTTTCTTGCTGGAGAGAAATGTTAAAGAGATGCTGCAAATTTTAAGCTTTGGTGGAAAATGCTTTTATATTCAAGAATAAAATTGCATTAGTATTTGAAAAGCTGTTCTGCTTTTCTAAAGAATTTGCTGAAATAGCTTTTCAGTCTTTAAAAAAAAGCATTTTAACTTTCTTCCAAGTCTAGGGAGTGTGCAGCCTGGGCCATGGAAGCTTGTGAACAAAGGAGCTTTGAAATGGCTATCTCCTCTTCAACTGCTCGAAATGTTTGACCTTGTTGTATCAGCACCAGTTTGGTGCTGATAAAAGCTTGCTGTTGTGTAGTTGTAAAGAAAGTCAGCTGTCTTAGAAACAGCTTAACTTATTAGTCAGTTGGGCATCTGAAACCAGAGATTTTTTGCTTGTGCATCCCAGGCTTTGGAATGCTGTCCTATGAAATCTAACGCTGCAGCCAGACAATTTCCTGATACCAGGAAATTGTAGGTCCAAATTAAATTGAGTCCTTGAAGTAGACCCTGAATATGATATGCATGTGAAAACAGAGCTAAACTGTGCACTAGCAATAGGACTCTTATCAATATGTAAATGTGAAGGACTCCTTTCTTCCATCCTTGCTCACCACAGACATGGTCTGGCTGCACTGATGTTAGTGGGAAACATCCTGGCCCCATATGGAGGGGAGTATCGAGTGTTAAAGTGAGAGCAGGATAAGGTGGCATGACCTAAAGAACAGTGTCACAACTGGACCTACTGAAGGAGGAAAACAGTTATTTCAACCTACTAAATGAAGCAAGGGGCTTCTCATGGTTAATGCATTTTGCAAGGCTCTTCTATGCTGTAAGACATAGCCCTGTTCTTCAAGCACATCTTGTAAAAGTAATTTTATATTGAAGCATAAGGATGTAGCAATCAAATGGAATTTGGAAGGTTTTTTTGCTTTGGGCTGTAACAAAGCTTTCAAGACTGCTTGTTTATTGAGCAGGCTGCTGCTATGAGGGCAGGAATTCAGGGACTGAACCCCACCTAGCTTGAGTCACTTGCTTTAGGCATTTGGAAAGTCACCCTAGCCTCTCTCTGGACTTTACAAAGACAGACATACCACAGACAAGCCATCTGAGAAGCACCAGGCTCTGGGGCTGCTTCTCAACCAACATACTGCAGACCCAGGCTGGGTGAGCAGCCAGGGCACAGCCTGTTCCACAGCCATGTTGCAGAAGGACTACATTAATGGATAGGATTGCTCAGAGCACCGACACAAGTAGTATAGAGTCAAACAGAATAACGAGTGTTGGTTCCTACACTGCCTTATTTCCTCTTTCTTTCTTTGGTCCACTGCACATTTATGAATAAAAAGTGAAAAAATGAAAAAAAAAAAGAATAAACACTGGTTTGTGGCTGATTACTGTACTCAAAAGGTCTTTATTCATGTGCACCACATTCCTCCAGAGAATGCTTTAGAACATGTTCTAAAAATTGTAAGTATTGGTCTCAATCATTCACAATTTTAAAATATTTTTGTTTGGTAGCACTATAACTCTTCTTATATATCTGTGTATCTTTAAGATCACTGAAACATAATGATGAATAATTTCTAATTGCTAGGTATCTGGAGCTAACAATCTCTTCTTATTTTTTTAAAGTAAAAATTACAATTACAAATTTTACTATTGTTAAAAAGTAAACAATAATGCTTAAAAGTACTAATGATGAAGATAGTGATTTAGAAATCAGCCTATCTAGAACAGGCCTAGACATAAGCCAAATGTATGCCTGAAGACAGGCATTCTCAATTACATGTGTGGCCTCACATCATCACTGTCCACCTCCCACACCATGCATCTCTGCTGTAGTTGTAAATAATCACTTTTTACCTTCAGAATTGCTCACTAGCCTTTTCTCTGTCTTTCTGCCAAGATCAAGCCTGAAGGCTGGAAAGCAAATTAAAGATACAACTTCCCTGTCTCAGCTGACTGCCACATTCATTCACTGGAGAGGGACTTTCCACAAGGCTGCACAGTGACAGGACAAGGGGAAAAAGGTTTAAGCTGCAAATGGGCACATTCAGATTGTGTATTAGGAAGGTATTCCTTACTGTGGGGATGGTGAGGCACTGGAACAGGTTGTCCAGATTGAGGATGGCTCTGGAAGTGTTCCAGGCCAGACTGGATGGGGCTTTGAGCAACCTGGTCCAGAGGGAGGTGTCCCTGTCATGGCAGGGGGGTCGGAATGAGTTGATTTTTAAGGTCCCTTCCAACCCAAACCATGCTGTGATTCTGTGATTACCAGTTTGACACTGAATTCACAACCTGTATCTCTTCTGCCTCCTGCCTTTCCCAGCACCTCTCTCACCTCCTCACTTTGACCTTACTTTCTCAGTAACAAATCCAGAACCATATTGCAGAGTTATTAGTATCTGCCTGCCTTTGTTTTGTCAGTAATATATGATTTTTGAATGAAAAAGTGAGAATTTCTCAACAAGCCATTCCTATGCAGTCAGGAGGAAGCAAAGGAGGACCATGGCATCTGTGTTTTACTCTTGATTTAGCTGGGGAATTAATTAGCAAATGTGTTTGTCAGACTTTCTGGTTTTCACATGTCTTTAAAATAAATTACTGTGGTGATATGGTTGACAAGGACTGTGTAGAGAATGATGACTCCCAATGTAATTGTGTGTTGTTTGCCAGCTGTGGCAACTATTTGAAAGACTGAACTTCTGGCCAGAGATTATTAGCTTATATATACCAGGTTACATACTTTCATACAATTTATTGCTTAATGCTTTATCTCCCTTGAGGGCATTACAGATATTAGGCAAAAACCTGGATTCACACTGAAGCATGATTTGCTTTAGGAAGAAAGATGTTTTTACAGTGAATAAGCATTACATGCATCATGTAAAGATCCAGCCAAGATTCTGGAAAGTGATGACTGAATCCAGGGACATTTCTAGAATTCTCAGTCTAAAGGATTTATTTTTCCAAAGCAAGAGAACATAAAATGAAGTATTTTTAGAAGAGCAAACTTGCATACCAGGACCACTGCTTACCACACACTAACATTTGTGTTTGTATATTTACTTCCCACTGAAAGAAAAAATAAAATGGTTGGAAAAACTAAAGACAGGTGCTACTAAGGGCACTCACCATATTATCACACACAATCACACTAGTTTCCTGAGCAGCTGAAATAATAGCAGCCTGGTTTAGTGCCTTGGACCAGTTTGCACTGGGTGACAGTAAAGGCTGCAATACATCTGTCATTAAAATTGACAGCACCTTAAATGTGATGCTGAGTAACTACAGCAGGTGCTGAGAAAATCTCCACATCTGCCCAGGCTTGGTTTTACTTCCTGGAGAATCAGGGAGATGATGGTTTGAATAACAGAATATTTCCACGAATAACAAACTGGAGTGTTTTACAAGACCTGAATTAGACTTTCAGGTCAGCCCATGTAAAAGAGGAGCAATAATGTTTTGGTGTTTTGCTGATCCCTTTTATTTTCAGTATTGGATCATAAATTCTCTGCATCCCTTTTTCTCAGTGCAGTGATGTGCGGATACAACTCTCTTTGGAGAGATTTGTACTGATACAAATGTTTTGAAAGTAGTGTGCACTGGAAAAACAGGTTTTTAGGAAAGAAATGTTAGGTCTTAAACATGACCTCTGTCATGTAGTTTGAACTCCAACAGCAGCGTGCATTTTGAAAATTAATTCAGTCAAGAAGTCAGCAACAGCACAGGCAGAACAAGAAACACAGTTGTAAACAGCAGAGAAATCAGAAACTGATGGAATGAACATCATACAAAAGACTCAGCAGGAGGGAATGCAAATGATGGTATCAAACAGAATAAAGTATGGTTTAGGAGAAGAAGAAAGGAAGAAGCACTGAGAACACACAGTGCTGCATTCCTAATAGGTTGGGCAAAAGTGCAGTTTGAATGGGAACATGGAGAAAGCTCTCCTGATTTCCAAATAACAGATAAAGATGCTAAGATAAATGAAAGTTAATAAGGTGAATTAAATAGCAAAGAGCTATGGACAGAAGCAGGGCTGGAGTAGCATGCAGCAAATGAAAAAAACAGGTTAGTGCTGGTGAAATAGTTGGGAGAGTATTGAAGAACGAGGCCTCCAGTCAGCAAAGATTTAAAATGATGATCACAGAAAAGAAAGAAGAGAGAATGGAACTGAGGGACAGGAAAGGGGGAATGGGAGAGATGACTGGGACTTGAAACTGCAGAAAGAGTGAGGCTTAAAGAGAGGTCATATAGATAGTCATTGCTTCTCCTTCATTCAGAGGTATTTGGGGTTTTTTATTGTTTCTTTGTCTACTTTCTCATGCAGCACTTTTTGTATTTACACCACAGTTGCATTACATGTTTTTAAAATTCATTATTTCAAGCAGCTTGCAATATGACCTTAGGGGAGGCTTAAGGTTTTATAGCAACCTTTTACCTACCCACTACCTCTTGTCAGGAAATTTCCAGTTCGTTCCTGCCATGACTGAAATATTGCATGATAGCATCTTTGCAAAGCCTTCAGAAACAGCACCAGGCCAAAAGCATCTTATTGCTTCTCAGTTAGCATTCTCTCAAAGTCAGTTTAATCCCACATATTTAGTGCTGCAAGCAAGCAATTTCAGAAAATTAAACTGGAATTTCCCTATGCTTTTATGACATGGCAGTAACAGATTTTTATTTGTAGTTAAATATTATCCTGCAGTGTTTACCAATTAAACATTCAAGGCACACAGGGAAAGTGATTGTGGGCTTGACTGAAAGCCAGATGAAAGGAGAAAATATCATTGATTCAGCTGTGGTTTAGAATTGATAAAACCAGCCAAGAGAATGATTTGTGAATAAATGTGAGCATTTCACTAATACATAGCAAGTGTGAATGCTTGTTTTTAAGGACTGAAACACTTATGAGACTTTTAACTCCTAAACAGTTTATAAATAGAGCTCTGTGTTTTCAGCAGAAGGATATACTGTAAACATCTTACTGGAGGCTACCATTCCAACAGACTGCACACAACCCAGGCAGTGGAATATGCCATGCAGGATGGATGTCACATGAATAGGACTACTCTGGCAATAACATGCACTATCCCTAAAAGTTGAACTCCATGAATTGTTATAAAGGTTAAAAAGAAGTGAGGCTTACTGACAGAAGTAAGCCTGAAGTCAATGCTACTCACAAGATATAATTTGACCAGAAATACTACCTGCAAGCAGAAAACTGTGGTCTCTATCCCATCAAAAAGTACCATTCACATTTTGAACAAAATACAGGGAAAACAAATTAATGGGTTTTTTTAGCTCAATATTAATGAGTGAGAAAGAAAAACAATAGGAAAACCATAGAATGGTTAAGGCTGGAAAAGACCTTTAAGATCATCAAGTCCAACCACCAACCTAGTGCCACCACCATGTTCAACATTAAACCATGTCCTCCAGTGCCCTACCCACATGTTTTTTGAACACTTACAGGGATGGTGACTCCAAGACTTTCCTGGCTAGCCTGTTTCAATGCCTTACATTGCTTTCAGTAAAGACATTTTTCCTAATATCCAATCTAAACCAACCCTGGTGCAACTCAAAACCATTTTATCTTGTCCTGTCACTTGCTACTTGGGAGAAGACACTAACCCCCATCTGGCTATAACCTCCTTTCAAGTAGTTCAAGAGAGCAATAAGGTCTCCCCAGAGACCCTTTTCTCTAGGCTACAAAACCACAACTCTCTCAGATGCTCATCATTAGACTTGTGCTCCAGAACCTCCACCAGTTCTGTTTCCCTCCTCTGGACTTGCTCCAACACCTCAAATAAATCTAATTGAAAGTAAAGCAAATTTGTTGCCAAGTGGTCAGTACTCTAAACAGTCCTATATGCAATACTAATAACAGGTTTACTCTCTTGTCCAAAAATCAAAGAAACTTTTCAGAATCCCTTGAGTTTACCCTGCAAAACCACAATCATGTAGCCTCATAACATGGGATCCAACAGTAGAAATGCTGACAAGAAAGTATTTCCAGGGAAGAAGAACACATACAGAGTAAGGTGCTTGCTAGTATTTCCTCTGAGCATCTTGGCTTCCTCCTGCAGGTCCCCTGCAGCCCCTCCCATGTGATCCCATGGGACTTGTTTCCCATAGGACTGGAAAGAGGGACCAGAGGACCCCAGCATCAGTACTCAAGCCTGGTTTATGACAGGATAAGCTGTTATCTCCTAGGGCAGAGTCTTTTAACCCACCTACATAGTTTCAGTGCAGGACAGTGCATGGGAAAGCAGAGCTGGGTGCTGCTTCTACACTCCTGCAGTGCTGCAGCCAGCAAAGGCTCCACACTCAGTCTGGCTGTATGAGCTGCCCATAACACAAAGAAAAACTGGCCCCATAGACCAGGAGAGCCCTGGGCTCATTGCGCCAGTGGCTCTCAGTGCCACAGTGTAACCATGTCAGAATGCAATAAAATCTGCGGAAAAGTTTCCTGAAAGAATGGAGTCAGGCAACTGCAGAACTTGTTCCAAGAAGTCTGCATGACATATTAGTTAAATTTTACAGCTTTGTTTGACATACCCAAAAGCAGCTGTCATATAGAAAATGTATCTTGTCTTTTCCTGAGCCATTTTAATTGCAAAATCTGTTATTCAGCATTTGTTGGTCAAAAAATGAATTCATACACTTTCTCATTAGTTCCTGCACACTTTCTAAGCAAACAGTAAAAGTTAAAGGCTGGCAATTCATATTGTTTATTGTTACATGGGGCTCCTTCAGTTTGAGTATGTGATGAAGAGAAATACAATAGTGCACAATTTAAAACAGGAATCGGGAAGAAAATATAATCCAAGAGTTATTTCAGCATTCTCAAATATCTTTTTGAATCAGTGTCTTTTGGTATTGGCAAGACACCGGCTTGAGCTCTTTTGGCACCATGAAACACAGTGTCATTGATTATGACAGATGTAGCCCTTGAAAACAGGGCAAAATAGAAAAAAGGTCAGGAAGAAGTGAGCACTCAGAACACAGCAGCTTGAATTCATCAGAGTACAAAAACAAGGCCACCATATCACTGCCTAGATCAGAAGAGAAACCTAACCAGGATTTCTAGTACCCTGCAGGTATGACAATACATTCTTTTCTTCTTACAGCTTAACCCCTGCATAGGAGCAATCCCAAAACACTGAAAGGATAGGAGCCAGACCAAACTAAATTATCCACCATTTGCTTTAGGTCATAAAAACAACCTTTCTGTCAAGTTTTAATTGAAAAATTAAAATGTTTCCACACCAGAAATTCTAATAACATTACCTATTCACTTACATTTTTAATTTTTCATGTCAGGCTAGTAAAGTTGGGATTAGGAAATGACAAGAAACAAAATAGCTACTTGCTTTTTTTTTTCAGGATTCATGCATTCACAGAAGTAAGACTTTGAACTGATAAACTTTAAGATACAGAAAATACAATTGCATGTTTTTCCATAAGATACTTGAAGTCCTGAGGTTACAGAACTCTGTATGAATAGCCTTCCTTCGTGTGGCTGAACAATCTTTGTCTAGTGAAGCAACTGGCATCTTCGGTGCCTAGGCTTTGACATAACTCTGTCAAGGGAGTTTTTTGCTTCCAGTTTTTTCCACATAGAGTAAATTAATGATGATTTGAATTCTGTATAAGAAATTCTTTTGCTCTGTCTCTTTTTCCAAGTGTGCATTTCTTTCACCATTTTCATCCCAATAGTCAAAATAGATATAGTACTCAAAAGTCCTACCTTTGAAAATTATCCTCAGATGTTACCAGTAGCTGCAGGTTCTATTGGAAATCCCCTTAAAAATTTGAAAATCTTCCCTCTCAAGGTTTTCACCTCTCACCCCTTTGAAGAAAACCTTTCAGAATTCTGATGCTGGGAAGAAAAAAAAAACGCCTAGATTTGAACTTTGCATATGGTAAGTATTCCTATCTGATTACTTTTCTGATTTTCTTGTATTTGAGGTTAATGTTGCTGGCAATAATAGTCATTACATAAGCATTGCAGCCAAAACCTCTAAGCAAACTGTGTTATCTTTTGAACAACTGCTCGCTCATTGACAATATCTTTACATGCCATTCTGTGCTCATCAGAAGTTCTTTCAGTTTAAAATTAACAGAGTAAAGAAGGAAACCTAAAAAAGAAATCTAAACCAACCTGTTAAACAACTGAAGAATATATTAAAGGCTATGTAAGGAATCAGTCAGATAATATAAAGCAAGTAATAATATAAGGCAAGTAACAAAGAATCATTATGGAAAATTTGTGTAGAATACCATAAACATTATTCACAAGAGGAATTTAGAGTTACCTGTTGAATTTGTATGTTTTAAAATGTCACAGTTGAAACAGTTTTCATTCTCCTGAGTGTATAAACTAACTGAGAAAGAAAGTACTGTTGCCACCAACTTTTGGGTGGAATAATCATTAGCAATTTATGAATTAAAACACTGATCTCCTGACTCCTAACCTACTGCTCTAGTTTCTCTCAAAGTATCAGCTGAGACATTTTAGTAAAGACTGAGCTGGCACCAGTGGGGACTAACTTCTACAATCAGTGTATCTTACCTGACAAACTTCTGAGTTGCAAGGACACATGATTTTTCTGATGTTTACACCAGGCTGTTACAGGCTGAAAATTTTTATGCCAACTCCAAAAGGCACTTTGCTGTAATTACTGCCTATTACTACTTTATTGAGTTCTGGTGAAGTTTTGGTAACAGATTGCAATACATTTTTATTATATTACCTTGTCAATAGAGTCAGAATTTTTATGTAGGTTTTGGAGGATTAACTACTAGACTTTTGTCAATTTCTCCAAATTTGGTTTATCCATTTTAGTTCTAATTGTGAAAGTACTTCGGTGAGCTATAGATCAATAACTTTGGATTATATTCTTGACTCTACATTTTGATTTCCATTGCACTTAAAAAAACATACAAATTTATGATTAGATGCTACCTGACAGCTTAGAGGAACTGACTGTGAAAAACACAAAGTCTTTCACAAAGTCCTTTCAACTTTTTCTCTGTGATGTTATTTAATGAACTCAAAGATGGTCTGACAGCAAATAAAATGAGATCATGGCCAGCTGAGTGGATCAGTATTATCTTAGTGTATTGTTTTTACTCCTGGAAAACTCATCTCTTTCCTAAGCACATGCTGTTTCTTATTTACAATAGAAAATTGAGAAGTTTTTGCAAAAGTTTCTGCTAAGGAGAAAACTTGAAAAAAAATAACCATGGCTCTCATCCCCACATGGCAATTCTTGTTTCATGTTGAGAGTATTGTGGAATAGAAGGAAATTAATTCAATCTGTTCAAAGCACTCCACGAATGTGGAATTCACCTGAACTGTTCATAGGCAACAGATATAAGCAGAACACATTTTATCTGATCTGGTTTGAACTGCAGATGAGATGAGCTACATCTTAAAACTGGCTCCCTGCTGTTTCTGAATGCAGTCAAGACAGCCAGACCAAGTTCAGGCTTCGGGACTGAACACATCTGAGTTAGAGGAGATGAGTTTCATGGACAGGGTGCACACGAGAGCCTGATGTGCAACAGCTGTTCTGCACTGGCACCTTGGTCTGTTTCTTTAACCTGGAAATCCCTTTGCAGAAGAGACCATTTTCTGACTTGGAATTAGTATTGCACTTGCAATCAAAAGGTTCACTCATGACAGGCATAGTAGTAATGCCTTGTCTCATAATAAGAAAGCTGACTTATCAATTAAGTAATACCCCTCATAGAGCTCTGAAGTCTTGAGGTTATGACTTAATTGTAGCTAGTATGAGTTACTGGCATGTATTCAAGCATTTTGTTCATTCTCCTTGGTTTTATATTTCAAATGCTGTTACATACAATTCTGCCTGGAAAGTCAAATGGCAAGGTGAAAAAGAGTATTGGTCTAACCTTGCCTGCAGGCACCAGACAAATACTGACATCCTGGCTCCCTTGAAGGTAGCATTAAGTCTATCTTTGACTTCAGTGGCAACAGGATTTCATGTAAGAAGCCCTGAATCCAGTATACAATACAGATATGAGAGTAAAATTCACACTATCATTTATCAGCATTTCTCACAGAATGCACACTGAGGCATCATCACTCAACAGAGAATTGGTAAAGGTAACTAAAAGGAACAGCTTTATGAGAAATAATATTGTAAAACATGTACATAAAGTACATATTACTGATGTCAAGTTAAGGTAAAATATATTTACTATTTTTTTTTTTTTTACACTCCCTCTCTTTTGCTCATCTGTCCTACTGTCTCCATGCTGTCTGGATGAATTCATTACTAATTTTAATCAATTTACCATCAATTTTTCTCTTTGCAGGGAATCTCTCCCTCCATAAAAAAAAAACCAAAAAACTTTGAATTTTATTATTTGGATATTATTTTCTTCATGTTATGAGAGGCTAGGATTACAAATTATCCCCCTATATATATTTTTCCCTAATATGAAGAGTTTTACAAGGTGTAAAAGAAATTCTTTTGTCCTGATCAGGTTGTTTACAGTTTTCTATAATATTTACATTGTTTCAACTGTAGCTGCTAATGTTGGTCATAAGAAAGGAGAATGGTGTCTACTGGATATAGAGTGCTGTGATGAAAAAGATTTACCTATTCAGTGTGTTGCCTGATATCTAGGGGTGAGCTCTTCCTGAAGTCACCTGCATACCATGGGAAATTTTAATCAACAGACAGGATGCTGTTACTTGAAGGGATTGGGGAACCTGTGCATTATCAGTTTTGTGACAGTAATAATTAGGAAATAGAAACAAAACAGAAGGAGAACAGAAAAAAAAATACCCAAGCAAACAACTAAAACTTAATATAATAGCAAAATGATTCTTTTGCATTGCTGGTGGAAACAAGGCCTATCTTACAGTCCCAACCATGTCACACACAGCACCCCTAGCACTGGTTATCTGACCTCACCTGAGCTTGCCGTCATTCTGCTCTGTGTGTGGGGAAATGAGGCATCAGAATCCAATTTTTTCTGTTACATTCTTTTTGATTGTGAAGCACAGGTCTTGTCCTGTACTCTGTAAGTCACCACTTGGGAGTGGTTTAGATATTCTAACAAGTTGATGCAGCCATCATAACAGACATAACTTCTGTAGCTTAGGTCATAAAAGAAGACTAGTGCTGGCAGGCCCTATCGATCCCTGAGGAGGTGCAGACAGTGTGACAGGCATGAGAGAAGGTGGACAAGCCAGGCAAGTCTTCTGGTTGCTATCCAGGATCATGATCATCTGATGTACTGGGAATCACCTGATGAGATGCCCATGGGATCAGATGATGACTAGGGACAAAGAGCAAATAGGGGAGATCATCTGATAGGAATTATAAAAAAAGGTTCCTCAAAGGCTATTTTCAAACACCAAGAGGGACTTCTTATAGGGTATAATTGTTCTGAGAGATGACACAGATGTTAAGGAAAAGCTTGATCAATTTTTTCTGCATCATGTGGTGAGTTCACAGGCAAGATTTTGTTTGGGATGGAAAAGCAGCATTCGTCTAGCTTTTCCTTGTATTTGGTTTGGGGGTGAGGAAATACTTATTAGGATTCTGGGGATTCTGTTGAATGGTCAAACATCTATAGAGAAACACAGAAAGAAACTCTGTCAGGTCTGTGGCATTTTGGCACTTAGGAAAAAACCCCAAATCCAAACCTCCCATTATGTGCAGGTTAGAGGTATGATGTGGGCTAAGCTTAGAGGATGCTGCTGGGAAGGCAAAGGTAAGGAAGGGTCTGTAAGAGATTTCTGTGGCTACTTCTCAGTGCTATCAAAATAATTCATTAGTTTCTGTCAAGATTGGAACTGATTAGTGAGTGTTTTAACACAAGTAAGGTGTCCCTGAAGAAGATGTGCAGGATGACCAGGATCCTGGGATGACTGGAATTAAGGTCTCACCTCCATGGTAAATAACCTCTGCCCAAAGGAAACAAACTGAAGTCTATTTGGACCAAAGGAAATCCCAAGGTTTCACACACAGCACTCTGGCTGAAATCCAGCAGAAGGTTCTCAAAAAGCAGGGAATATAATAGCTGGTATAATTTATGGTAGCACTTATTTAAGTAATTAACTCTTATCTGAGTTTGCTAACTTCCTGAAATTGTTCTCTTGTTCTGTGAGAAGTCTTACATCCTATGATATAATTTGACTCTCCAGGGTCTTTCTTTGCAGAATTAAAAAAAAAAAAAAAAAAGGAAAAAAAGAGTCTTTATTCATCTTGCAATCTACCTGAGTAAGTTTCCTGTGGAACTCAATATGCTTGTCTTTAGAGATTTTTCTCATAATTTCCAGTAAGATGGAGAATCCACACTGCCTAAATTTAATTTTAAATGGACAGTTGTCTATCTTTTTTTTAAGCCTCTAGAGCTATGCCCCAACAAGCCTGCATATTAGATAGAAAGCATCCAAGAGAGGGAGCATAAACTTTATTTGTTTTAGTAAACAGTAACGTGCTCAGGCACAAAAGTAGAAATAAGAATTAAAGAAGGAAATTCATTACAATAATCCGCTCTGGTTTCCCTAGCTGTATTAAACAGTTGTTCACCTCCAGAAAACATGAATTTCATCTTATATAATAAGATAATGCTGTTTCACAAAGTGGTGAATTTCAAGTGTCACAATGGTGATACCACACTGTCACCTCAATTTCTACAACTATTAACTTACAAGGCCCTTCTCATCCCACCCCATCAATATTTTTCTAAAATGAAATATTATCTTCCCTCTCCTACCTCTCAAAATTTACAATTACTTCTGTCAATGATAAGCAAATACTTAAGGACTAGAACTGTGTTTAAAAAAAAAAAGAAATTTCCTTGGGAAAAACTGATCCAGAGTACACAAATAGTGAAGATGATGAAAGCACTTTCAGGGGTTTGCACCAAGTTCCACCCTCTTCTGTTTGCAGCCCCTGCTTTTCTCAATTTGGTACTATCTTCTAGCAGGCACTTCAGCTTGGGGTTATATGTTTGCACATGTTATTCTGTTTATTTAATTGTATTGCATTAATGTTCAACAACACTTTGAATATACAGACTCGGGCATGGAAAAAGAACTCGACTCATGTGTATGTATATTTTAGATAGATATGTTTAATTTCAAGGTTTCAATTATCATTGTGAGATGGCCACACTATTCCCAAGTGATAAAGCCATGAGATATACATGTATTCCTAAACAAGGGCTAACACAACCTTTG
This sequence comes from Muscicapa striata striata, assembly GCA_030060385.1. Lineage (NCBI taxonomy): Eukaryota > Metazoa > Chordata > Aves > Passeriformes > Muscicapidae > Muscicapa > Muscicapa striata. The sequence goes on from JAREIS010000031.1 coordinate 6,366,812, forward strand.
TCAACTCCTGTCTTAAATGTGTCATCACTTTAGAAACTTTTTAGCCATTCAGGAGAAAAAGTCTACTGCTGTTAAGCAACCCTAGTGAACCCTAGGCTGGACTCAGAAGGACCTGAAGTTAATGAATTTCTGAACAGGTTAAAACATGAGGAGAAAAAATATATTTCTTAAATGATGTTTCTTAGCTGTGTATGAGAAGAAGTTGGGTTTAACTTTCATTCCTGAGGTGAACTTTGGATTGCGGCAGTTGTAGGTTAAATATTTTCAGAACAATGAATGGGAATGTAGTCAGAGAGGATGAACAGGGAACCTGTGGTTAAAAATGCTATTACACCCTGCTTAAAAAAAGAAAAAAGAGACTTGAAACAAGGGGTATTTCAGCCTGCTGTGGTCCTGTATGAAGAACAGAGGTTATGCAGGCTAAAACACACATCTAGTGCAGGTTACTGCATACTGTGCAAAGCCTTTGTCCCAACTATTTGCCAGTGCAAGATTGTTCTCATCAGCTGGTGTTCTTGAATCTGTTCAGGGTATGGTCTCTGTCCTTGATTTTCAGCACAAAATTTTCCAAACACCAGTGCCTCAACCTTTCTTTCCTCACTTTTACAGTTTCTACTAGTTTCAAAATAGGCATGTAATCTCACACTGAATAAACTCTTTCCAAACAGTCTGTACTAATCTTAACAATGTGATGTCATCCAAACTCCACAGCATTTGTGAAACATGTTTTAATATTCAAGATCTTTTGATCTTGTCTCATAAATCAATCCCTTCATCTCTTTAATTATTTTAATTGCTCTTTTTAAAATTCCCTTCAGTGTAATTTTCTAACAGGAAGATTCCCAAAAATATCCCAGGCATGACCTAGTTAAGTAGTATATGCACAGAGTAGTCATGCCAAAGAAGTGGAAGAGAATTTTGTTAGTTCCTTCCTCAGCAATGGGATCCTTCACAGGGAGGCTTAAATTTTGTGGGGTTTGTTTTTATGCTTTTCTGTAAAACCACATGTAATTCACTGTTTGCTTTCACTTCTAAATATTGATATTGCAGGTTTCTTCCTTGTGTTGGTGGTTTTCCTACAGCTCTACCAAAGTTTCCAAGATGAACCTCCTCTTTCTCTTCTTTTCTACCCTTTATTGAATTTGTTCATGTTGTTTTGCCAGCTTTCCCAGTACCACCTAACCCAATGAGCAGCTGCAAAAGCCATTTATGGACAATAACTGTCCTTTAAGTCAAAGTTTAAGAAAGAAAGACTTCATACTGTTCTTTGTAATAGTCATTAGCCTTTTCAGCTCTTCAGCCCACTACAAAACTATAAAATTCTCATCACATAAAAAAAGGACACAGTAAGACCACTGTTCTTTTTTCCATGGCAAATTTAATTAAAAAGATGATGTTTCAACTTTCTCTAAGTGCCAGTCTGAAATGGTTGGCCTTAAGTTGCAAAAGTAATGCCAGGAGAAGATTTGGATGACATATTGATGTTCCTTTTTTTTCCCCTGTAAACCCAGGAAAGTTGTTCATGTGTATGTAAGGGCATAATTTAGCAAGGCACTTGGCACATATGAACAAATCCATCTGAAGGTACTTAGGTGGCAGCATCACTATTACCTTCTTCCAATTATTCCACAATGGAAAGACAATGTAATAGGTTGAACAGAACACGAGGCGTTGCTCCCACTGATGAGAGTAAAAATCAATCCAGTAAGCTCCTTTATGGAATGAGGTAACTGAAACCACTGCAGCAGCCACAAGCAAAGGTGAGAGATGTAAGAGATATTAAAGAGCAGGGATTTTAGTGGCTGTCTTGTGGCAGTTGCATGTCTGGGGAAAAAAATGTAGAGAGATTGAAGTCAGCAGCAAGGAAGCATTGATTTTGGCTAAATTAAAAAAAAAAAAAAAAAAAAAAAAAAAAAAAAAAAAAAGAGAGAGACAGCACTAAGAAAAATCAGAATTCCTGATGGAATGGCAACAAGGATACACAAGCCACCCAAACAGAACTATGTAATCTCCTATAACATCCAGGACTAGATCAGAGACATTGAATGGGAACATGCAAAGCAGTATATTTTAGCTAATTAATCATAAAAACCCCCCAGCCTCTCATGCATGAGCTGTATCAAATGAAGAGCATCTGAAGAAAGTATAGTTACTACAGACCTGTAGACGGCTGTGCATCTTCTGATGCACATTTTATAGTGAATGTTTCTGCTTTGCTCAGGGTGCCTGTGTGGAACTATAACTGTTCAAAAACAAGGATACTGTAAGTTTGCCCTGAAAAAAACCTTATTGAAAGTTATGGAAATAATCACTGTAGCATATTAGATTACGCACTAACAATTACTTGTAAATCTCTTCATTTAATTTTGGAATCATGTGAAACCATTGATGCCATGGCATTGTGTAATTCCACTTTCATTCATGCAATAAAATTAAAGGAGTTTGCCAACTGGCAAAGCTCCTAACAACTGACACAGCCAAACATCTTCAAACATCTTCCCCTGTTCTCAGCACTGGTGAGGCCACACCTGGAGTCCTGTGTCCAATTCTGGGCCCCTCAACTCACTAAAGACATTGAGGGGCTGGAGCTTGTCCAGGGAAGGACAGTGGAGCTGGGGAAGGGTCTGGAGCACAAGTCTGATGAGGAACACCAGAGGAAGCTGGGGTTATTTGGCCTGGAGAGAATGAGAGGTTACCTGACAAATGGAGCCTGGTGGCTTCTGCCAGGCAACCTGCAATAGGATGAGAGGACACAGTCTTAAGCTGCACCTGGGAAGATTTAGGTTGGACATTAGGAGGAATTTCTTCACAGAATGGTTAATGTAGTGGGCTGCACAGAAGGCAGGTGCAGTCACTATTGCTGGAGGTGTTTAAGAAAGGCTGGACATGGCACTTAGTGCCATGGTCTGGATGACACGGTGGTGGTCGGTCACAGGTTGGATTCCATGATCTCAGAGGTCTTTACCAACCTAATTGATTCTGTGATTATGTGATTCTGTCATCAGTCCTGAGCTAACTATTTCTGGATACTAGTTTTTGGGCTTATAATTGCATGTGATTAATGTAATTTGTGGCATCAGCACGCTGTTTTACAGTTACCCGTTATGAATGAAAAGACTTCAAACAAAAGGCTTTAAAGACTCCCTGGCGGTGGTGCCTCTGCGGGGAGGCACAGCGGGCCCCCTCCGTGCGCACGGCGGGCGGCAGGTGACACACAGCGGCCCCAGGGCTGCTGCCGCCCGGGCCGCAGCGCCGGACACCATCACGGGATTCCAGAGGCGGTGAGCCGCACCCCACGGGCTCCGCAGGGCGCTCCGCACCCGCCGAGCGGGGTCTGTGTGCCCGCGGGTCTGTGGGCCCGCCCGCCCCCGGGCCCGCCCCGGCCCGCCCCGGCCCCGCCCGCCGCGCTCCCCCGCGCCGCCGCAGCCCCGCGCATATAGGGCCGCTCCGCCGCACGGGCCGCGCCGCCGCCGCTCCAGGCATGGCACAGGGCTCTACCTCATTATGGCAGCAGCAGCGCGGCACAGCACCCTGGACTTCCTGCTCGGCGCCACAGGTAACCGCGATTGAAGACGGCGGGGGCGCGCACCTTCCCCACCCCCGTGTCGGTGTCTCGCCGGGGCCGCTGAGGATGAGGCCCGCATGGGCGCCGCCTCCCCTCCGGCCCTTTCCCGGCGTTCCCGCCGGGCCGTGTTTGCCCCCGGTACCCGCCCCTGTCCCTGGGCAGGCGGGCGCCCCGCTGCGGCCTCCCGCCCGGAGCCCGCCGCCCGGGGAACCAGCGGGCTGGGCCGGGCCGGGCGTGCGGGTTTCCCCGCGGCGGCTCCGTGCGGCCCCAGGGCGCGTTTTCCCCGCGGGGGGCGGGAGGTGCCGAACCACAGGGCCGGGGGAAGGGAAGGACAGCGAGCCTGGTTGTTGGCGAGCGGCCGGGCCCAGGCACCCCCGAGGCCGCCCCGCGCTGCGGCTGCACCGCGCCTGGGGCGGGAGCGAGGAGCGGGCTGGCGGTGCCGCCGGCGAGGCGGGAGCGCGGTGTCACCGCGGTGTGCCCGGAGCTGGCGGAGGACGCGATTAGCCCTGCGGCAGGGCCGGAGCCCGCGGGTATCCGCTCGGGCCGGGAGCTGCGGCCACAAGCACGTTTCGAGCTGGGTGGAAGGTTCGGTGGGGGAAGGGGGGAGTGCTGCGGGCGCCAAAGCGCCTCGCCGAGTGCCGAGCCAGGCCGCGGGCTCGCCGTGGCCTTCCCGCTCCCGGCACCCGCCCCTGGGCCCGGGCTGGCCCTGCCTCCTGTGCCGAACCCCTTTCTCCCTCTCAGTTTGGTGTGAAAGCAGGTCCCTGCATCTGCAGCCAAAATCTGTTAAAAGCTTGGTTTGAGATAGAGGCTCCTTACCACAGGGGCTTTGCTGCGAGCTGTGCCCTTTGTGGCATTGCTGCATGTGCACTTCAGAGAGCCCGGAACAGGGAGGGGAACGTGTTGCTGCAGTTGTTCCCTAAGTGTGTGCTTTATGATAGTGTTCTCTGGTTTTCACAGCGAAAAGCTTTCGGTTTCCCTTTTACACTGAGTTGTTTTTCAGGGCAGGTTAGCTGCTCTGATGGTGACCTAATGGCAAATGAGATAGTCCTGCTATTTTTCTTGCACCTTGTACTTGACTAATATGAGCAGAATTGGTAAGCTAGACTAGTGTAAAAACTAGTTTCATAGAAACCAGCCAGCCCCCACAATGACCTCTTTGCCTCTGTAGTTCCCTGAACTATCATGGGTTCAAGAGTTATGGCAATGACTGTTTTTTTCAGAAGGGTCAGAATTGCCAGGGATAAAGTAGGTGTATTGAAAATAAGCCATAGGTATGTTAGCTCCTCTATGATATAAGAAGCAATGTTGTTAATTAGAGAATGTGGTAAGGATCTTAACTATTGCTTTGATTTTAGGTAGGATTTTCCACTTAGCTTGCTTTTGAGGATGATGTTTGCATCATTATCTGAACAAGATGGATGTACTTAAATGGGGATGGGTGGATGGACCCACTGTAGAAGTGTTACTGTGCAGATCAAAGGAAGGAAGAAGCATTTTTCCCTTCTTACATTTGTCTCAGCAAAACAGACATCTTCAGTGAGATGTGAAGGACTTTTTCAGCTGTTACAGCTCAGTAGTTGGTTTGTACTTTTTATTTGGGGTTTTCCCTCTCATCTAGTGTTAATAAAGCACAAAGAATCATCTAAATAGAAAAAAATGGTGAATATGTATGTGTATTTTGTTTTACAGTAATTAAACCTTATACCTTAATCATAGATTGTCAGCTAATTTGAGTTTTTTGCTTGAAATAAAGTGGACAATTAGACTTCTGAATAGTCTGGAATGCCATGAAATGCATTTAGTGAAATTTAATGTGTGGTTTTGAATCCTCAGATCTTGTGAGGATAACATATTATTTCTAGGTCTCAGCCAAAGCTGTTGCATCTTTCTTCATTCTGGAGAAGACAGAATCTGTAAACTTGATAAATGCGCACTCCTTGTTCCTCAAAACATGAACTGTGTCCTTGTTTTTGACAAATGTATATTTTTTAATAGATATTAATGTAACAAAAGTTGCCAGCTTATAGTGGATGGGTTAAAAGGGACCATAAGGGTTATCCACTTCCAACCTCCCTGCCATGTGCAGCTGTGCTGAACCCCATCCAACCTGGCCTTGAACACTTTCAGGGATGTGGTATCCACAGCTTCTCTGGGCAGCCTATCCCAGTGCTTTAGCACCCTCACAGTTAAGAACTTTTTCCTAACATCTAACTAGACCCCCTTCTCTCTTTCAGTTTGAAGCTGTTCCCCCTTGCCACTCCAGGATTTTTTGAAACAGTCTCCAGCTTTCTTTTAAGTTCCTTTCAGGTATTGGAAGTTTGTGATTAGGTCATCTCAAAGCCTTTTCTTTTCCAGGCTGAACAATCCCAATTCTTTCAGCTTTTACTTTTAGAAGAGATTCTCCATCTCTCTGATCATCTTGGTGGCCTCCTTTGGGCTGGCTCCAACAGGTCCATGTCCCACCCTTGCTGGTATCCCAGAGCTGGAGGCAGCACTGCAGCTGGGGTCTCACCAGAGCAGAGGGGCAGAATCCCCTTCCTCACCCTGCTGCCCTCAGTGCTTTGGATGCAGCCAGGAACTGCTGGTTTTTGGGCTGCAAATGCCTGTTGGGTCATGTCCAGCCTCTCACCCAGCAGCATCCCCAGGTCCTTTCAGGCTACTATTGATCTGTTCATCCACAGCCTTTGTTGATACAAGGAGTTGCCCAGACCTGGGTGCTGCCCCTTGCACTTGGTCTTGTTAAACCTCATGGGATTCCCATGAGCCACTTCTCAAGCTTGTCCAGATCCCATTGGATGCCATGCCATCCTTCAGGTGTGGCAGCCACACCACTCAGCTTGGTGCCATCTGCCACTGATCCCTTTACCTGGGTCATTAATGAAGATATTAAATAACTGATCCCAATATGGACCCCTGAGGGACACCACTTGTCACTGATGTCCATTGGAACTCTGAGCCACTGACCACGACCCTCTGGCTGTGGCCATCCAACCGCTTTCTTATGCACCAAACAGTTTAGCCACTGAGTTTAGAGGGAAGGATGTTGTGGGGGATTGTGTCAAAGGCTTTACAGAAGGCTAGATAAGTGGCACCTGTACTTTGTAGGAAGCTTGTACCATAGTTGTTTCATTGCAATGCGTCTTGTGATAACTGTGCATGGTAATGGTGTTTTTTTTTAAGAATGTACTTGACCTGAGAGTTATTATACATGGTTGAAATAATCTGTATATGTGTCTCCCTGTTCACTTTTAGCATAGCAGTTATCCAAAGGCATCGTTGTAATTGCCTACCATCAAGGCTGGAGATGATTATAAAGCCTGAGATGTTAACAGTTCTCTGGGATCTGTTTATTACTTTGTTCTCTGGTATGTGTGGTTTGTCTTTATCCTCAGTCTTCTGAGGTTCTCTGTGAGTAAAGGATGGAGGCTTTGTTGCTGGCAGGGAAAAGATCCACAGGACACAGCTCTGCATGAGGAAAATGAGATTTTGTCGTGTGTTGATATTTGTGGAGCTATTAGCAACTGCTTGTGCTGCAGAATGGTGCAGATTCTGGTGGGTTGTTTTCACTGGCTGACTTACTTGGTATGTTACAAACCCTGGTTACAGCCCTAGTTTCTTCAGGCAGACCAGTTGTCTTGGCTTTTGGACTGTGGAGCTTGGCATGTACATTCTTCAGGATTCAAATGTACTCAGCAAGGAACTTGAGAATGATAACTCTCATGTAGCCATTTCTTAGTGTTTGCAGTCATCACTTCTGTAAGATATTTGGAAATGCCAGCAATGCCAATAAAAACATGGGTCTGGGGTGTTAGAGGAAACAAGTCCTCTTGTATTGGTTTGAGATGGGGGAAGACAGCACTGACTTGGGAATGGGGTTGTGTGAGATGATTAAACCCATGTACATCTGCTAAAAGATGCCAGTTTTTTTCAAACTTCTCAATTTTTTTTTGTGTACTACAAAAATCTATATACTAGTGAAAAAAAAGGTCCTTCTGCGTATCATTATAAAAATTTCCTCTAATTAGGCATCTCACTATTTTTTTAGGAATAATGATAGTTAAAAATATAAGCAGGGGTGAATCTTTGATAGCTGGATAGCGTAGCCTGAATTTCAGTCATGGTCTTCTCAAGAGCTGATTAAGTTAGCAACTCTAGAGCTCAGCCCTTTGAACAGAAGTATTTTTCTTATCTGTGACCCTGGAGTTAAACAGACAACTTTAGCAGGCAAACATCAGAGTGTTCCCTGTCCTAAAATACAAGAAGACTACTTTAACATTTATAAAAATGGACACAGCTCTCTGGCCTTCTTTAATTAGGACATTGAAAGCTTTAGTTGTGTGTTTTTGTCAGTTAGAAGAGGTGAATTTGAGACTCGTCAAGTTACATAGATTGAGGACTTTATTATGAAAGTATATAGATTTTTGATGCTTTATACCTGTACAGAGTTGATTTTAGATTTTCTGTATGTTGTAAATCTGCTTGCACATAGTTTTTCCATCCATGCATGGATGTGTCAACTAAAGCTTAGTTTTCTTGATTGTTGAGTATCCAACTGATTAATGTTCTTCAGGTTTCTCTTAAGAGTGGGAGGAGAGACAGTATGGAGACTCTTGTGAGATTGGTGGTTTTTGCTTTAAAAAGTTGCTTTGAAAGGCAAATTAGTTGGAAATCATAGAATTGTCTCCATGTATGCTCTTTGGGATTATTGGTGGGGGGATTATATACACCGTTAATGGTACAATGGCAGAAACAGTTGTGCCTGTAATACTCAGGGCCAGGCCACAGGTGAATTTTTAAGAAAAAATTCAAGTGAACGTGTGTGTGCACATTACCTGGTCTTCCTCAAATTAATACTTTCAAGGAGCTAGAAAGAAGGGAATGACCTTTTATGGCCTGAGCATCCTCTCTCAGTAGCTTCCTGTCTGCAGGGTTGGGTCCACTGCTCACTTCTGACATTGCAGGGAGAAAAATCTTAACTATCAGGTGTTCAGAGTTACTCTTCTAAATATTCTCAGTATTGAAGTTTTTACTTAGGGTATCAAATTGTTAAATACTTGAACAGAATGCAGTTAAGATAATATTTTCATTCCTGTCTTTGTTTGGATTGGAAGTCTTAGTGTTCTTCATGGAGCAGTATTAAAGTTTTATGTGCTTATTTTTGGCTCTGCTGATTTAAACTTTTGAAGGGGGAGAAGACTTGACAAGGTTTTGAGTTTTACAGCTTTTTAAAGCTTTTTTGTTGAGTTTCCTTACTTTAAGAGCTAATTAGGAAAATGGTTTTCTGAAAGGGTAATCTCCTGGGAAGAAGACTGTTTAAGAGAACTATATGCTGGGGTGGGGGTGCTGTATTGGCTCTTTTTTGCTGCCATCTCTGAAATCTCTACCTTAATTTTTGCCTGGGAAAATGCTGCACGAGTTCAGTTGCTTATGTGTTTTGAACTGTGTCTTGCTGTAGTAAAGACAATTTGCAGCAGCTGCTGGTTTAGTTTATCTAGCAGATAATCAGCAGTTCTAGATGTTGAATCATTGTTCATCCCGTATTAAGTGTGGAAATAGCAGAGAATGCAGGAAGAGATGACTGGCCTTGAAAACTTGATATTTTTCTTGAAAACTTGTGGTTTCTTTCTCAATTGTGAAAAAAAAATGTAGTTTCTTCTCTAAGTGAATCTTGTGTATGAAGAAGCAAGGAGATGTCAAGTTCAGTATTAGTTTAAGCCTGAGATTATAGATGAAACTCATCAATAAAAGATTTGAGCACTTACCTATGTGGAGAGTTACTTTTAATTTGACATTCTCTGGTGAGTGCTTTTGTTGCCTGATGTACTAGAGGTGCCAGGGCTTTGTTTTTTTCCTGTGAGACAGATTTTGCTTTTGTGGCTGAAGCTGACTGAAGTTAGCTATAAAAACACATTAAGGATATTTGAAGTTCTTATGAGGGAATGGTATCTCTGATCCTTGTAGTTAAATTTGACTGGTTCTGTCAAGTGTTGGATTGTCTGAAGTGCTGAAACATCTGATTGCAGTGATAACATGCAGATGATAGGCTTATCTCCTTACCTTATTGATTTATGATATGTGAGAAAATTTGCTGACTCCTAAGCTATGATCTGTGTGAAGGCCATGTAAATAAGGATTAAACAAGACTCAAATGTCTCTGGAGCTTGCAACTCTGTTATAAACCTTGGCTAAAGGTTTGTTTGCAACTGCAGTTCAGGAATGGGTCTGTTTTGGTTGTTTCCTTAGCAGCCTCCATGAGTGGTGTGGGCCCAGCCTGTGCCTTTGTCTGGGCTGTTGTGAGCTGAGCCCTGCAGGTCTCCACAGTCTAGTTCTGGCAGGCCTGGACTGAGAACTGGCCTGCAGAGTGTCAGAGCACAAATGGGGCTTGTCAGGAGGTGTTAATACAGGTATTAATAGCTTTCCATTTTTAGCAGTAAGGACTGCTATGAACTCATTCTCTGCTTTTGTTGGTTTGTAGTTTTGAAGATTAAAATGCTTTGTGACTGGAACTCTGAAAATATAATTATCGAGTTCTCCAGCATGATGTCAAGTTTTCAGTGGCTGCTTGCTCAGACATGAAGGAACTGTCACCTGCAAAGGTGAAGGCTAATAGTGTAGGAGATTAGTTTTTTGTGAGGTTTGAGGCTGTAGACCAAATTCTGGACAGAAATGAAGACTGCTTTTGGCACATCAGTTTTTCCCATTTCAGATACATTTCTCTGACCATGCCTCAAATATCAGAATCCATGAAAGGACTGGAAAGTATATAGGACAAGTACTATGCTTAATTTTTTTTCTAGAAGATGGTCAGGTTATAGGTGATGACAGTGTCTTGAAAGATGTAAGGACCAGAAAGGCTGGTGTTATTTGGACATGCTGAAGTTCTTACCAAGTGTGCTTTCTTCTCTACAGGTTTTTTGTGTGGAAGAGCTACAGGTATTTCAACAGATACTAAGGTTTAAAATGTGAACAGTCTTTGTATGCCAGGTGGTGGACTTCAGTTGTGTGTTGCTGGGAGACACATGAAGGTTGTTAAGGCATTGAAACTACATTTGTTGATACTAAAGCTCAACTGAAGGGTTGTGTTTTATGGAGTTTTTCTGGAGTTACCAGAGAATTGCTTTGTCGTCTGTTGTGCACATTTCTAGAAGATGGGCATTTAAAAAGTGAACTGTAGTGGGATGCCATATCATTACTAACTGCAGTTAGATGCCAGGTATAGGAAAATACTTTTAAAGCATATATTTAATTAAAAATAAAGAAAGAAATAATTTGTAAATGTCAGAGTGAACAGGGTAGACTCTAATAGTCATTAAAGATATGGTCCCTGGTGCGCTTCCAGCATGGTCTTCTAAAATTTTGCCAAAAGCTAGCAAGGGAAACGCCCCCCCCCCCCTTACAGGTATCTGTGGTGGACTCTTTAATTTGCTATAATGCATTGTGCTGCAGGAGTCATTGGGAGTGAGCCTTCAGATATTGATGAATCCACAAGCAGAGGCACCCTGTATTTGTACAGTAAATTAGTTTTTTGATAGCCCAAATAGACCGAATCAAGTAGAGGAAGGCTGAAGGAATAACTTATATTTAGTGTATTTATTCCATTGTGGAAGTTGATGGATCTGTAGACCTGTATTTGCTGTAAACTTGAGATCTTCTGTGGAATTCTCCCTTGAAAGTGATTAGGGAGCTAATACAACGGTGGTGGTAGTGCAGGAGAGGAGCGTGTGTTGAATTCTCCTTTTTGTAGCTGTGTATTGTTGATACTTTGGGAGCTCGTTCTGATCGTGGTTGTTTTACCCACAATTTCCCAAGGAAATGCTTGGATGCACAGTGTGACTCCTATTGGCTGTGGTGATCACATGGAAATGCCTGTAAGTTCATGCACTTGCTGATGTGACACAGTGTATCTGGATTTGCCTGTATTCTCTGTGTAGCTGGAAATACTTAAAAATAGGAGTGGGAGAGGTGGAAACCTTTGGAAAAAGCAGCCTTCTACTTTTAACCTTGTGTAATGCAATAGAGTGAGTGCACTAGGAAACTTGATTATCTGTTTTCTCATGGATGAATGAGTAGTAGATGACTATTTCTACCTGCTGCTCCCTTAAGCCTCATGCCATACATGATTTATTGACTTTTGTGTCTAAGTCCACATAATGAGGATGGTCCTCATGGGTGCAAATTGATTGAAAGGAGTAATTTTAGTATGATTTTCTGCTTCCTGCTGTTTTCTTCTTTTGCAGAGCTGGCAAGGACAAAACAGAAGATTTTTCATGTGTGTGTTCTGATGGGAGGCTTTAAAACTTAATGCCCAGAAGGTGTATGTTGCTAAAGTCAGTTGTTATTCATTTTGAATCTGTTAACATGCCAGGAAAAAGCTACCTGCTCTGTAATGGGCAGATTTGGAAGCAGGGATCTTAGAGGGGGGTACTTTCATTCTTGTAAGGTGTGGGGTTATTTTGTTGTTGGAAAACAAGGCTCAGTTTAGGCAACTGTTGGCATTCAGACTTTAGTTGAGCCTGTGATATTGCTGTGAAAACTTCTCTAGATAGTATGTTTCAAACACCAGTGTGCTCTTCTTACTCCTTTTCCATGCAGGCAGATCCTTTTAACTAGGACAAAAGCACAACTCTCAAGTTTTCTAGTTCTAAGAAAAAGATTGCTGTGCAGGAGTTGATGACCAAGTGATTACAAGTTATCTGCAAATTATTAGGTACTGCTCTATCCTCTCATGTGCAATGGAGAGGGGCACCTAGGAGGAGGAGGCAGCTATTGACTTTCCATAAACTGTTGTGGCTTTTAGCTTTTTTTTTGTTTTTTATTTATGTCTTCTTGGATACTAAAGGAAATCTAGGACTTGAAAAATACATAAGAGCTTGAAGCTTTTCCTTGGCTCTGGATCTTTAAAGTTTATGAATAGTTTGCTCACTAAGCATTTCTGCTGCACACCTCTTAGTTCTGCAGTACTTTCATAGTTAAGATTGAGATACAATATGGTTTGGAAAAATGCCTTGGATTAGTCTTGAATGAGAGATTCCCTGTACACCTGTGAGCCAGAGCACACTATTTCCAGTAAGAGGTGGTGGTGGTGGAGAAGGCCACCAGTTTGACTGGTGGGCTCAGTGCCAGAGCAGTCAGGTGTGCAGCAGGTTGCAGGCACCCCCTCCTGCTGCTCTTCTTGAACTGCCCCTGCACCTCAGCTGCCTAGAAATGAATCTCTTCTGTCAGCTTCTTCTGAAGTGTTCCCTTCATCACTTGTATATGGTGCCCTCCCACCCTGTCTCCATATTTCCTTTTCCTGTGAGGTTTTTGAAGAATGGAAGTTGATAGGAAGAGAATCTGTGTGCAAGGATATCAGACTTGCAAAACACAAGGATTTATTACATTGAAACAACCTAAACAGCTCTGAACTGAAACAATATGCCAGCAGTTTGGCTTGCTATTTATTATTTGCATATTCTGCATCTTGATTCCTAATGTATGCTAACTCTTTAATATATTCTTAATGAAGCACTTAGTTTGATTTGTTTTCTTCACTTTTCTGTATTGAATATTTAGCTACCAAGGGAAAATTCATCAGATGCAGAATCATATATAAGTGTTTTTATGTGTTCTATTGTTTTGGTTACACTATATTCTCACTTGTTAGAATAAATAATTGAAAATCAGGGTAAGAAAAATTTGAAGTTGGAAGTGGGGTGAATATTTTCAACTGAGAATTAATCTGTTCCCATAGTTTACAGAAATGTTGTTAATCATAGGGCATGAAGAAGTCTTAAGACAGAATATTTTTAGAGATAGTCTGGGCCAATAGCAAATGACTCAAACACTGAGCTCAAGTATCAGGGTGGAACTGGCCAGTGTTGTGCTTGAGGCCAGACTTGATGCTTACAGTGACTCTGGACTTTGCTCTCATGTTCACAGATTACTGTCAAGTACTGACTGCTTTGCTGCTCAGTTTCAGAGGAATATCTGCAGCTGCTGCAAGTCTTCTCTTCAGATGTGCTGGGATTCAAAAACGTTCTGCTAAACTGGGCATTAACTCTCCTGAAAAATACATATATTTCAAATCCTGTACAGAGCAGGTTTTATTCCTGTTCTCTAAAGTTGAAACTCAAGGCCTTTTTCATTTCTTCTGGAAAATAATTATCAAATGCCTAAACCTGTATTTTATATTTTGTGTCTAGAGTTTGTTTCTTTTGTCCCTGAATCACCAAAAAAAGTAATGACTTCTTGAGTAAACATTTAGATGTAGATTCAAAGGTGTTCCTATTGTTTTAATCACCATTGTCCTATTTGCTTATCAGTGCTTGATAAGAGCATATCTGAGCTTGGAGTGAGGTGGTGACAAGTGGATTTGGGTGAGAGATCCTGAGATTACTGAAACTTACTGATGCCTTCAAGCAACCACTCATACCTCAAACATTTTATAAAGGAATCTCCAACATGGGAGAATTAATTAGCCCCTCAAGGCAAATCTTGTGTGGTATAACTAAAAGGATACCTGGTGAAAGAGCATGTTGTTTTAATTTCCTAAAGCTAATATCACAATAGGGAGAGCTTTAATCAAGCTTGTGCTGGGGTTCTTAGCAAGGATCTGAGTGCTGAGCTGTATGCAGGGGGTTGGTATGTTCACAGAGCAGAAAAATACCAGTGATGATTTGTCCTGCAGTGTCTGCCAAGATGCACCTCACAGGGTTCCTTGAAGCTGATGAAAATGGGCTCAATGTGGTATAAGTACTTCAGTTCTTTCAGTCTGTTCAGCATCTTGCTGCTATCTTGGAGGAGCTGCCGAAATGAAGTGCTTTGGGGGTTGGTTGGACACTAGATGAACCTGGGTAAAACCTGTCGTTTTACTCTTGGTCCTGGGTGGGTGTGGCATGCATGTAAGCAGAGGTTTTTTTAATGTTTTTGTGGGTATGACTTGAGAAGTAAAGGATGGAAATGGGCGTTTCTTTTGAAAAAGATGGAAAGGTAAAGGGGTTAGGCAAGGAAGCAAATGCTGATGAAGAAGTGGGGACACATGTCTGAAGTGACAAAAATTCTTTGTGAATGTTCTGGCTTTGGAGCAGCTGCTCTTCCCTTCTCTAAAGTTCCTTTCCTGGTGCAAGGCTGCAGAGGTTAGAGCTAGCTTAGGAGCTGTGGCACATAGTTATGGCCCCATTTATCTATTCTTTTGATGTCTGAAAAACATGTTGGTTTGATCGCTTGACCACTTACGACTACTGTAACCATGGTTACTGGGCAGACAAGCTGTGTACTCTGAGCCTTAATTATTGCCTGTGCCATGGTAGAACCTGACACTGGATAGGAAGTTTAACTGCTACAGATGATACAGATTATTATAGAAAGGTAGGGGAAGGAGGAGGTTTCATGGTGGTAGGGGACTGTGATATTTCATCAGTGGTGCTCCTAAGAAGGAGCCAGCAGTTAAAAAATTAATTCATTGTGGTCTAACAGAATTTAGTTTTGTTGGTTCTATTTTCCTTTAGTTTGCAACATGGAGTTAATGAGTGAGATGTGGAAGGTGAAAAATAAATATCTCAGAACATGCATTGAGATCAGATAGTAGGAGCAATAAACAAAGCCTTCCAACTTTTATTAAATATCCTTGGCTACTGAGGAATTGGCTTGCTCTTGACTTTGTGTTTGAAGAAAAGTAAATACTCTATCAGTTACTTTGGTCTGTCTGGTTGAAACATTCAGGGGTAATTCAAGTCTGAGGTTTATAGATGGGCACACTAAGTTTCAGGCAATCAGATTTTTAGCTTAGCCTACTGTGGAGTTTGTAGAGATGATTGATGAACTTTGATTTATTTGGTATGGATTTTTTTTCAGTTCTTTGTAGCTTCTACAACTCTGCTTTATCCTGGAAAGTATTGCTGATTATGTCTGCAGGCTACCTTTACTGGTTTCCAATGTATATGCATTTTGGGAGTAGGGTTAAAAAAAAAAAAAAAAAAACCCTTGAGAATAACTCTAAGAAAGTAATGATGAGGAAGATTGTGTCTGTGCTGAAGCATTTGAGCTTCATTGTGAGCTGTGCCTCCATACTATGTCTGTCAGATGATTTCTGTGGCAGAGATAGTAAATCATGGTTACATTTTTGCTATATTGTATAGCTATAGTGGCTTAGTTCTGTGTTTTGTGAAGTAGGAATGATGCTACTTGCCTTACAGGGACAGCCTGTGGGTTAATTTTTTGTTAGGTCTCCTCACTGGCACTGGTGTGATAGTTTTTCTGGTTTTGTTCCTCCTTTTGCTAAGTGCAGTTTTAGGAGCATTCTCCACCGATTCACCTTGTCAATTCTATAATAAATGGGCAAAACTTGCAATTTGTTTTTGAAACACCTATTTGAAGAAACTAAAAATGTTCATTAAAGCTGTGTTGTGGGTTACAAAACCCCCACAAAACTGTACAGCAAACTTGAGACTTCTGAACTCTGATTGGAATTTATGGACAACTTATCAGCTTGCTTTTGAAGGTAGTTGTACCAGAGTAATGTGAGTTATTTCCAAGTGAGTTTGTGTGCTCTTCTGAGAGATCTTTCCCTAATATCATGAAGATTTCAACTGGGGACTTGCTCTGGCCTGGATGTTAAAATAAAGGATGTTTGTGTAGGGGTGAAGTGGATAGGTTAGTCTTGAATGCCATTGTAGTTATCCAGTATTACAGCTTAACATTTTAAGGCTTCTTGTCAGTGCTGTGTGGTTTGTTGGTTGTTTTTTTGTTTTTTTTTTTTTTTTTTTTTTTTTTGGGGATGGCTGTTTGTGTGTTAAGTGATTTTTAAAAGTAATTATGTGAGTAAAGGCTTGTGTGGATTGTGATACAATATATGGTCAAAAGTAGCTGTAATAAAAATACCCTCATTACATCAATAGTAGATAACCATTTTTGCTCAGGTGTGAAAACCAACTTAAAAGAAAGTTGTTGCACTGAGAAATATCTCTGGGGAGATGAGAAAGGGCAGAAGAGAAAATACATGAAAGTGTGTTCAAATGGTACTTAAAGAAAAATTAATTCAGGGTGCTAGGAAAAATGTTACAGCCTCTACAAAAAGGAAGAAGTAACTTGAGTGGAAAATCGTCACTGATTATTTTTTTTCTCTTAACCTTGCAGCTGATTGTAATGCCGTTCTTAAAGCTCTACAGCCCATTTTTCAGGAGCAGGGAATGACAGAAACAGTTCATAACTGGGAAGACCATGGTTATTTAGTAACCTACATTAAAAAAAATGGCAGGTAAGTGGATTTTCTTTGTATTATGTCTCCATTGTCCTTCCTTGAAGTATTTTTCCCCTCTGTCAGACCTCCTGTAGTGTTGACAGGGCAAGCTATCCTTTTATCAGCCTTGTGTATGAAGTAGCTATGGTAAAACAGAATATTGTTTCTGATCTGGATTATGTTATCTTGCAGTTTGGATATTGGAAGGTTGAACTTGTCAGTCTGGTCTGTACCATAGAATGGTGCCTTGGTCTCAGCACTAGTCCTTCCAGATGCAGGACAGCTCAAGTCAGTTCAGTGTAATTGTAGCTTTTCTGACCATTCAATATGTCTAAAGGTGTTGGATTCTAACCTTAGCATGTGAACAATGACAGCTTTGTGTCTGTGTTTACCTGCTGTTGTATGCTTCAAATTCTCAAGCAGCTTCTGAAGTAATTACCAGCATGATAAGGGTGATTGGTGTCATTAGTGACACAAAAGCTGAGACAAACTGATTAACAAAACTACATTCACTCTATTTCCTGATGCTGCTTCACAGTATTGAGGGTTAGTTGATTTTGGTATACATTTATCGGGTCTATTTATAAGTAACTACCATGATTTTATTGCACTTCATTTTTTTTTTGTTATTTAGTTACCTGTTCTTGACATAGTTGTGGCTGTTGCTGCTTTGGGGTTGCTTATTCTTTGGTTTTAGCTGGTTGGATTTGTTTTGTTTGGTGATATGTTTCTGTTTGTTTGATTGGGATTTACTTGGGGGTTTTTGAGACCCAAACTAAGGTATCAAGTAAGTGGATATAAGTAGTTCTGTGTTTATCATTCTCAGTTGTGCTCTGGGAAGTTTTTAGTATATTTCAGTTAGCTTTTCAAATGTGGCACTGGCTTTTTCTGCTCAAAATTATTTGTTTTTTATACTTGATGTACCTAGAAAAACCTGTTAGTTTTATCTTGCTTTTATACAGCCTTATTTATTCTGTCTTTAGTTACATGTGCTTTTATATTTTCCTGAATAATTTGATCAACATTGCAGTTCTGGTAGCCCTTTGTCTCTGAGTTGCTGAAAAGATAGCAAAGATGGAAATTTTCTACTCTGGCTCTGTCCTTGCTCTCTTTTGAGTTAAGCTTTCATGTAATTCTCGTAGAAAGAGAATATCAAGGTTCTTCAAACTCTGAAGAGTTAAAATATAATATACCTGAAAGTAAAAAGTTAAAAGATTAAAAGATTGGGTATATTTGATTGCCTGGCCTCATGTTGCTTGCAGGAGCATTTTTTCAAGTGTTAGAGGGACATGAGATGTGAATTCTCAAATGGGAAATTCATCTGATCGCTCCCGTTAAGGTGACAGCTTCCTCTAAAGGAGCAGTTTCAGAGTTAAATTGCCTGTCTTTTAATGTGTTCCAGGAACTTACTATAAAGCAGTCTTTGTTGCCTAAGTTTTCCAGGAGATAAGTGAGCTGGTACCTGGAAGCATTTCTGAGAAAGGTTCTTGTAAGAACCTAAGTTATAAAATCTGACTTGATTGGTCTTGTTACACTGTCAGCTGAACACATGTGCAGGAGAGCTTTCTGTGATTTTTGGGACCTCAGCAGTTTTGTTTCCTTTGGCTTTAGAAAAATCCTGAATACTTTTTTTTTTTAAGATAGTCCTAAACATTATATTTCTGCTAGTGTAGTTTGTATTTGTTTGATGTAGTCTCAGTTAACTTAAACAAATGAGGTTGTAAACCCATAAAACCCAACAGACTGGACAGTTAAAGAATCTTGCAAAACAAACATTTCACAAGTTGTAAGAATGAACTGATGAGTGTATGGAGGATTTCAACTGACTAAATAGACTTTATTTTAGTACCAGCAAGTTTGTCTGCACTTTATCTTAGTGCCCTAAAGTATCATATATTTTTAGTTAGCATAAAAATAGTACCTGACACAACTAGGAAGAAAGTAGCCAGGGCATGCAGAGTTTTCCTCTTTTCCTGCAAAATAGTGAGTGTACTTCATTTCCAGTAGCAGCTTGTAGTAAAACTTGGAAAAAAGGGATTGTGATGGAGGGGTAGGTATGTCATGAGCAGCTCTTCTAAGGATGGCTGGCTTCAATTTCTCACAAGTTCCCTAGGAGAGATGGAGTGGGTGCTGAGAGTAAGGGTTTTGTGAGTGTGTGCACACAAGCATTTTTAGCCAGCCAAAGGTGACTAAGCCATTGCAAGACAGATGTGCAGTTGGTGTAACAAGCTGGGTACTAATCCCTGGGAAAAATACTTGAAATAAGATAGTAATATATTGCTAAACAGTGTCTGCACACCAAAGTTTGCTGAGATTACCCCCATAGCCTGCAGGGTGCCCTGTGCTGCAGTCTGGAATTGTGGGCACTGCTGTTGACAAAACTCTGACAAAGCTACTATGTGAGCAGCCCCATGGAGGGCTGCACTGGTTGAACAAATTGGAGCTGATTTGGGGATTAAGATGTGCTTTCCTGTTGTCATTACCAAAGCAACAGATCCCTGTTCTCTTTTGTCCAAAGCTAAGCAAGCAAAAGTCATATGTGGCAACTCTACCTGGTCCATTTACTTTGTGATTTGTTCTGACAAAGAACCTAATTGAGGGAGGTTCAGCTGAAGATTTACTAATGGGGTTATCAACACAAGGCTCTGGAGTGGGGCAGGGAATGGCTCACTTGAACCACTCAAGTTCTCTTCTGAAGTGGTGGAGGTCGATGCATTCCTCTCTGTTTTGCCAGCCCCCTTGCCCAAACTCTGCTTGGAGAACATTAGCATGTGCCAGAGTGGAGCTCTCTCTCTTGAGTTTTGAGGCCCTGGAAGTCTTGTTTTTCTGAGCTGTGTGTTTTTAGATTTCTTCTAGAATGGTTTGTAGGGTCACATTAAGCAGCATGCTTTTACTGAATAGTCACTATTCTGGACTAAACAGTTAAAAAGTAAGTTTAAAACATGTGAAGCTTTTATCTTATTTAATGTACATGAGACTTTGTACAGAGTCATAGTACACAGTATATTTCAACGAATTGAGAAGTGTTGTTGCATCTAAGTTAAGGAGAAAAATCCGTGAAGCTAATCTTTGGAAATTGGTATCTTCTGTTTTAATCTCATTACTGCTTGTGAGCAAGTAGCCTTTTATTGTACTGCATAGAGCTATGAGAGGTTTTTCCTTGTGCATCTATGCTCCTTTTGTCATGTTCCACCTTGAAGTTTGTCAAAACCTGAAATTTGAGTCATTGTTTCTACAGTAGAAGAGTGTCTTTTAGAAAAGCTTTGACTTTCCCTATACACATATCCATTTTTAACTTCAGTGTGTGAATTCTTGTTTAGAGAAGTATAATCCTACTGGCATTTGACTCCACTGTTAAAAGCAGTGCAAGCTTTACCCTGTTGAATTTGGTTTGTATGTCTCAGAGATGCTGATGAATGTGTTAACACTGTGAAGGGAGAGTGTGTTTACTTTTTTCTTTCCTTTGTTAGTCTTTTGCTAACCACTCTGTATGCTAGACAGCATATTTTAAAGGAGCAGGATGAACATTCCTCAACTTTGTTTCAAGCTCAAAATGTTGTAATTGCCTATGGAATGACCCAGAGTGTAAAAATGGACTGAAGAATAGAAAGCAGTTGGTAAGAATCAGCAACAGCTACCATAGTAACTTTTAGTGGTTTAATTTTCCTATTCTGTAAAAACAGAACTGGACTAATGGTATAATGAAGAAATGTGGTTGTCTAGCTCCTTAAGGTCCCTCAAGTACTTTGTAATTAAGGTGAAGAAGACTTTTAAAAAGAGTATGTTTTAGTGAAACAATGCCATGCCATTTTTAAAATTTTATATTTTCCTAGTATAAGCAAATTTTTATTTCCTCCCTCAGTAGTTTGACAGCAGTGGCAAGCTGTTTTTGAAATACTTAAACTATTCTGTTTTATAGTGATTCAAAATTAGTCAGCAGGATAAAAGCTTGAGTGGGTAAGGAGGAGTTTGTAGGTACCTGTCTGTCTATCCAGCTTTATTCTCTGGGTGTGGTGGTTTAGGAAATCCTTTCTTGGGCATGTGGGATGGCAATGTTTCATACTCTGCAGTACAAGAAACTAAGGTAGGATGGTACATTTTGGATTAGAATATTTTGATCTCTGCTTCCTAGTTCTGCTTCCAGCAGTTACTTTTTGATTTGTGCAGTTTGGAATTATTTGTTGACATTGGATGTTTTCTGATGTTCACGTGCTAAGATGTAGCACTCAATAGAATTATCTGTAGCTGACACCTGTTTGCATACAAGCACAAAAAGCATGAGTGCTGCCTTGGAGGATGTGACAGATATGCAGGTGAAGCAACAAGTGGAGCATTCCTAACAGTGGGGACTGCTTTTCAGATGCAGATTTCCTTGCCAGATAGAAAGGAAGAGGATACCTCCTCACTCAGCTATATTTTTTTTTCCTTTGTTACTTTTATAAAATTACATGCAAGCGCACACCAAGTGTGGAAGGTGGCTTGTTTAAAACAGGTCTTATATTTTTCAGAAAGATGAGACAGGAGGGGCTAATTTTGAAGCAAACTTTATTTTTTCTCTCATTTGGATTCTAAAGTGATCTTTCCTGTACTTTTGTAGGTAGAAAACAGAAACTATTCTCAGTGTTTAAGAACCCTCTTCTACATATTAGAAGAACTGCTGCTGATAAAAACCTGTGTTCACATATGTTCTGCCAAGCAGACAAATGTAAAGTGACAATAGCCAGCACAGCCTTTACTGTCTGCTGACTGAAGCTAGTAACTCTTTTGTGAGTTCAGCTTTGGCCTACCACTACTGCCATAATGCTACTTAATACTGAACTGTTCACTCTTTTGAGTGTTCTTATAGTGTTGGCTGTGTGCTTAAACCTTTACAGGCATTTTAGCTTATTTTAGGTGTCCATTTTCATCCAGATAACTTACAGCCAAAGTATAATCAACCTGGACCTGTATTACTGTTGAGAATTTTGAATTTCATTCAAGCTGGTTTTCTTTTACCATAAACTAGTTGATAATATCAGCCAGAAACTTGGAACTTTAATTTTTGTCCTATTACACACCCTGCTGCTTGCCTTTCATCTCTCCCCCCTTTCCCCAGGTGTCAGGACCCTGCTATTCTGCTAGAGGTGACAATTGGATGAAGTGAATTGTTCTGCAGTGCTGTTGTCTCTGTATTCTAAGGCTGTCATAGCACTTACAAATCTGAAGCCATGTGGCTGTACTTTCAGAGCAAATCTCCTCTCTGCCTCTCTTGGCTCCCATCTCAAAGCAGGGGCAGGAACATCCCCTATTGAGGCTCTCCTGGAGTCACAAGGGAAGTGAAGATGTCAGCTGTCAAATCTTATGACAGCTACATGATTCTTGGAGGAAATTAATTTAAAAGAGAGCTTTAGTTATGGGGCAGTCAATCTGTTGCTTATTTGTGCTAACAACAACTCCCAGAATATAGAAATAAACTGATAAAGTTTTTCTAATAGTGAAAATATTTGACACCATGCCAGTTTTCAGGGACTCAAATTACAGAGCAGTCTTACAAACTGCATATACATATTTCTGTCTGTAGTGCCACAGCTCTGAGGGCCTATGGACTTCACTCTTTTCACTGTGAATGGTCGTGTCCAAAACCTGCTGGAGTGACCAGTACTTCCATCTTCTAAGTTCTGCTCTTTTGTCTTTCTTTCCTTTAAAAAACCCAAACCCTCACATAAACAGAATCCTGGTAAGCTTTTGTGTCCTCTAGCTAAAAACCTGTGTTGGAGGACACCTAGTGGGGAAGCTCTGGGATGGAGGGAGGGTTGCTCCAATGTGAGTGACAGTCTATGGGCTCTGGGTGTGCATGTGTATAGTAAATAGAAATGCCTTTTTTCCTGGGGGCAAGACCTGCAGAGTCTCGAGGACTCAGACTGCCCAGACCCATGCTCTGAAGAGAACTGGTTTACAGTACTAGCACATGAGAGCTGCAGATCACTGCTGTTCCAAAGCCAGCAAGGTGTTTTTATTCTTGAATTGTTTCAGTCAGTTTTATCATTTGACTGTTTTACAGCTACCAGAAGTTACCTTCAGATAACACAGAATAGTCAAGGTTTTATCTC
This sequence comes from Muscicapa striata striata, assembly GCA_030060385.1. Taxonomy (NCBI): domain Eukaryota; kingdom Metazoa; phylum Chordata; class Aves; order Passeriformes; family Muscicapidae; genus Muscicapa; species Muscicapa striata. The sequence continues at coordinate 6,389,682 of JAREIS010000031.1, forward strand.
TGGCTACAGCTGAGGGCTGAAGGTCCCAGCACCATGGGGGAGTTGGTTGTTCCTGTTGAGGCTGACAGTTTGCAAAAGGAGCTGTCTGGAAGAGACAGAAAAGGTGGGAGTGGTGGGGAGATGGAAGTTCATGTAAACTTTGTCACAGCATGAGTTGGTTTGTGTTTTCCTTTGGGGCTGAGTGGGGCGATAAGAGCAGACAGGCAAAGAGAATTGAGCATTCAGAGAATGGTACAGTTTTATCTGAGGTTTGTGTTGTACTAGTGCATTTCTACCCCTGCATACCCTTCTTTCTTTGTTCAGCCATTCCTGTTCCCATCCCCTCTTCTGCTCTTCTTTCTCAGTGTATGTTTTTGTTCTTCCAGTTCCTTTTTTTTCTTCCACTTCTTTTAATCCCCTTGTAGCCTTTCTGTTATCTTTGTCTTCTCCCTAGAATGGGAAGTATGTTGCCTCTGCTACACTGTTTTCTTGTGTCCTCCCCCACTGCCTTTAGCTCTTGTTTTCTTAGTTGCAAGTTCTCAAAGATTCTATGTTTGTTCACCTAATGTGCTAGCATGGCAAAGCTTTGGTTTTTTGGTTTTTAAATGTTTCTCTAGTAAATATACAGTAGGAATTTTGTTGACTTTGTATCTGTATTCATCCTGAGAGTTTGCCGCTGCAATTTCTTTGCCAGTCAAAGCTGTGGTTTGCTCCAGGATGCTTATTGTTTCTCACAGATTTTTATTCAGCTTTGAATATGATCTGTGTCTCTGAGTAGTTACTATAATTTTTTTTTTAAAAACCAACCCTAACCACCTTGCCTGCAAAACAAAACCGACACATACCCAGAAGTAAAAAGGAAAATAGAGGGGAAGGAAAGAGTGTCTGTTTTCTTAAGGATTGTTTTCAGTTAAAAAGCCCAATCCAACACAGCAGGCCTTATAGACTAGCAAGCAGTGTATTATCATTGTACTGTTTCACTGCCTTGCTTCCTACTGGTTTTATTAGTTGTGTAATGATAGGCAAGTTCTTTCAACTTTGTTTGCTCTTCATGACTTGCAGAGGAAGACTTGAGCTGGCACTGCCAGCAGTTACAGATGCTGGGGAAAAATATATTCATTCTGGATTTTAATAAAACTTTAGATTTCCTTACTCTGATTTATGATAATAAATTTATCATCATGGTCTCTGTTGTAGTTTTGCCAATTTGAGAATTCACCCTCATGGGCTGGTGTTGGTGGATCTGCAGAGCTACAATGATGACATGAAAGGAAGAGAAGAAGTTGACCAGGTATGAGTGTTGCTTATCTTACTCTGGGGTTACCTAACTGTATGGGGAGCCTCTGAAGGTTGTGAGTTCGTTCCTCACATGGGGCACCAAATGAAGGGTTAATTCTCCACTGCTCTGGGCACCAGTTTGTTGGGTTGTCTTCTTTAATGAGCAAAGCAGCTAATAGTTGCTGTAAAGTTGTTTATTGCAGAAGCACATCAATCCCAAAAGGTAAAAGATTCACAGGCACTAAGTCCATCCTAAGTTTTGGTGTAAAGTCCCAAATAGAAGCAGAAGCTGCTCTTGGAGGTCCCAAGAGGGCTGGTGTCACTGGGCAGCTCCTGTCTTCCTCTTGGGTGTTGATGATGGTGGTGAGAGAGCAGGAAAAAAGCAAAGCAAAAGCAAATGGCAAAGAGCACCAGCTCTCCCCAAAGCATGTTCTTGTATAGAAACTTCCCAACAAGCTAAGACACAAACTCGAACCACTACTTCTTAACCTGTTAGAGTTCTAGTTTCTTAGCACTCCAGGTTACATATAAACTGCGCATATCTTGTTCTATCTGAAAAATGTAAGCAATATTCTTACTATAGTTTTATTATGTCTAAAAGTGTGTTCCTGGAGCCTCCATGGAAAACACTAGTATTTAAGACTGTTTTTCAGCCTTCACTAGAATTTGCACTTCTACTCTGGCATCTGAGACCTTTTACTCACTAAAAGCACTTAAAGCTCATTCTAAAACAAACTTGCTTCCTTATCTTAAAACTTAAACTTATACCTCTACTTTGTGTAAGTGGCTTAATATACTTCAGTCCATCCAAAGGTTTTAATTCACTCCCTGCATTCTGATTTCTCTCTGAAGAATTCAGAGAGACTCTTGATTACAGACTCCAGCAGGAGCCCCTTTTTAGGAGGGGTCTGTCAAAGTCTATTGTGGTAAAAGATTGAAAATATTAAAGTCAGTTTGAACCTGAATGCTCACAAATGAGAACAATAGCACCTGTTGAAGTTGCACACACATGTGGCTGCATGAATGCACACACTCTTCTGCAAGTACTGGCCTTGTGTTCTTTGTAAAAGTTGTAAAGATGCAGCAACCTTGGTTAGGGTTTGGGTCTTTTCAGCTACTCAGGGCAGTGAGGGAGGACATGAGATACTCAATCTGCAACGTGGTACATTAGTTTGAGACTTTGTGTTCTGAGAGGTGGGGAGCCTCCGTACTCAATCTTTTGCCCCATGGAGAAAAAGAACTTAATCTTCCCTGGCATGAAGGCTCGAGACATTGAATATTGCATGGGAAGAGGCCACTGCTGTAGCAGGAATGGAACTTTAAAGGGTTCTCACATTCCCTCCTTGGCTGTGTTATCCTGGAGAACAGCTTAATACAGTGCTGACAGCACCTGAAATGTGCACATTCTTGCTAGTAACAAGGAGGCTAGCTAGTTACTCATGGGCTTCTAGTGTTATATTTCAAAGCCTTTTCATAGCAGGTGCTATGTTTTATTGACTTCCAGGTAGACTAATTTAATAGATACTTTATAAAAGTGCTGATCTACAAATTCTACTTTGCTTTTTTTTTTTTTTTTTTTTTTTTTTTTTTTTTTTTTTCCAGCTTCTAAACAAAGTAGAAGAAAGAATGAAAGAATTGTTTCATGGTAACATAAAAAGGGTTAAACGGTAAGTTAGTTCTTCTATTTCTGTATGTGGCTTGTCTGCAGAGTTACTAAAGATAATAAGCAAGTTATGCTTTGCTATAATGCAGTGAATAGCCTGGAAGTATGGATGCAAGTATGGATGTATGCAAGTATGGATGTTTTTTTTTTTTTAGTTTCTTGTGATGATTGCATGACATAGTGAGAGAAGATGCAATGTGGAAACAGACTGCTCTGAAAGGGCTAGGCAGCCAAGGGTGGCAGAGGCATGGGCCAGGGCATAAACTGTGTGCCAAGGATTGGCAAAAGATTTGGGCAGGTTGGGATAGAACTTCAGTGCAGCTCTGGCACAGGGACCAGAAGTGAGGAGTAGAGCTAAAATGGAGCTCAAGCCCATAGAGGAGACTTTGCCCTGACAAGGTTTCCTGCAGCTCTTTCTCACATCTCTGCTTTTACTGTGCCTCCTGGTGCTCATTGTGGGCATGTGTGGTTTAGGGACCTGCCAAGAATATAGATATGTTTTGTAACAAATTTTTATAATTAAACTTAAGGAGGGAGACTTTGCAAGCCCTTTGTCAGTTTGGATTTTTTAAATTCAAGGCTATGCCTTAAATTTTAAGGGCTCAATTGCAGCTCATAGCCTGGTGCTGAAAGAATTTTCATACTGGACGTGGCTTGTTGTTGTCTTTGTGGTGGCTGGCAGTGACTGATACTTTGAAGCCATGGAGCACTTGCTGTAGGCATGCACATGGTAGAAAGTGCAGCAGGTGCTTGAAGGAACATAAAAGTGAAAATGGGTCAAGAAAAGTAAAAAGCAAGTGTGACATCAACAAGGCTCAGTAAAGCCAAGGAGCAAACTGCAAAATAGGAAAACAGTTAAGCAGTGCTATGGCAGAAAGTAGATCTGAAGGTTGTTAGAGACCACAAGTAAAATTTGAAAAGTGGTATTATACTTGCATATTATTTCTGTCTTATAGCTGTATGTAAAACAGAGTAATTATCTTGTTACATCAACCTGGTAAAGCCTCACAAAAGGTGCACAGTGTACAAACACAGATTATCTTGCATCTGTGCTTATGGAGGAGAAGCTTTCTGAGGCTGTTATGATTCTGAAATGATAGAGGGAGTTTGTGGTATCCCTGTGATAGGAATTTCTTAAGTGGATCAGGCCAACATCTGCCTGGAGTGATCTAGATCTTTTGATTACCTTAGTATAGGAAGATGAACCTCTCAGAACAATGTGTTTGGCATGGGTTTTGTCACATGCTCCTCAGTGTCTTTTTTTGCTTGTTTCTAGTTTCTGTGGGTTTTTTTGGGTCTTTTTTTATTTGTGGTTTTGTTGTTGTGTTTTGGGTTCTTTTTAATTTGTTTTCCCTCGTTTTGGTGTCAGCTGCGCTAGGATGAATGTACCTGAAGATTTTAGTGCCTTTTTGTTGTTGTAAGGTGGGGCTGCTCTTGCTCCCACCATGTGCTGCCATCTGGCGGCTCGCTGTCGGTATGAAGTGTTTCTGGAATGTCGATTGGGAATCACTAGGGAATTCAGAAGAAACTTGTCTGTGTCTGGTTTTCTGCCACAGCCTCCTGGAAAAAAAACCCTTTAATTTTTTGTAGTGCTTGTGAGAGATCTGATGAACTCGGTGCCTCTGCATTTTGCTAAAATGTGATCTCTTTGATTGTTTGCTGTCATTTCAAAGATAGTTTGTCTTTACACCAGTGAAATACTGGCTTGAACCAAGGTACATCTCCATGGAATTTTCAAAAAAGCCTAAAACCCACAAACAGCAAACCCAAAACTATCTTAGCAGATGTTTGAACCACTTTTAAAAGGTATTGCAGACTATTGCCTGATATAAAGGATTGTGCTTGTGTACTGTAGGCTGATCCAGCTCAGTTTGAAACTCTGTAATAGTTCTTATTTTGTTTCTCTGTGTATTGAAATGTGTCTCAGTATAGGTTCAGAGAGGAATCCACTTAATCTCAGAGAAATGGTGTTCTTAACTGAACTGAGATGGGAAGAGGTTTTGTCATGGTTTTTTTACTGCATTGTTTTTTATGTTGTATTAATTTCTAGTCATGAGCTGATTCTTCTGCAGAGGCTCTTGCATCATGTAAATTCCATCTCTTAGAATACAGAAATTCACAGGTACATTGTAGAAGTTGTACATGAAAAAGAACCATGTATGTTATCTGTCCCTTAGCAAGTTATGTATATTTAGCATATGACTAGTGGATTTCTTATATCTGTTAAGTGTTAAATGTGGCTAGTTTTCTTAGATGCCTCTTGAAATATTATTTATTATGATGAGTTCACAGTAAGTTTAAAGTGGATTTTTAAAAAATAAACATTTCAAATTTTTGTAATTTTTCTCTCATGTTATTTTTCTTCTAGGTTGCCAGCCATTTTGAGAGGAGGTGTCATTGATCGATACTGGCCCACAGCTGATGGGCGCCTGGTGGAGTATGACATAGATGAAGTTGTTTATGATGAAGATTCACCTTTTCAGAATATTAAAATTCTGCATTCCAAACAATTTGGGAATATTCTTATTCTCAGTGGGGATGTTAGTAAGTATCATCATGTAAGGATCTCTGGTGTGAATATGTCAGAAGTGTTGGTTTCTATCCTGCTATGGCAGTTTTTATAGATGTCTTAAGTGCTGTGGTTCAGGTGGTGGTAACTGTTTGTGCAAGTACACATATTATGTTCCTGTATATTAAGAATGTTAATCAGGCTGACCAGTGTAAAATCTAGAGTTAAAAAAAAGATTTATATTTCCAGAATTAGTATCTTGGCTGCAGAAAGTGGCCTGGGAGAATAGAAGATGGTGTTCTATAGCAGAGCTTGCTCTACTCCATTCTTCTATATGAGCTTTTCTGTTTGTTGCCAGTCCAATCTTCTGAGACCTTCTTTGACAGTAAAACAAGCTACTTGGTCAGTTTTCAAAACACAGTGGAGTTCAAAAGAAATAGGAAGTGGGATCTGTTGTATGTGTGTATAATCCTGCTGCTGCCTTGATTCTCTGAGGGAATTCCCTGCTTGGTGAGATATAGGACAGCTGTATCTCAAACCTTTTAGCTGCTTCATTGGTGAACAGCTTTTGACTCTTCTTCAAAATAATAGAACTCGAACTTGTAAGTTAATCAAAATAGTGACCTAACCTTTATGTAACTGTTTTTATGTGGTACTTTATGCCTGCTGACCTTTTTATTTTTAAAAGTGAACTTAAGGAGAGAAGGTAGGCTTCTGTTCTTTAAAGCTGGAGGCTGCTGTTTGCTGGGAAATCTAGGCAATAAAAGGACTATGCTTTGTAAAATCTCTCAGTTCTTATGTTGTAAAGGACTGACTCTGGTAAATTAAGGACATTGTGGCCTAGGGGTAGAATACTTATCTTCATCCTAATGGCAGAGTAATTAAGAAATTGAAATACAGCTTTTTGAAATCATGGAAGTACCTCTAACAATTCAATTAGCTTTCTGTAACTGTCAGGAGGGCTTCTGTGCAGATGGCAGCTGAATAGCACTGTTACTGAATTCATCAGCAAGGTATTTTCTAATCAATATATTTTCTAATCTAATGTACTAGAAATCATCAAATTGGATATTCAGTACTTCTAGCCAGAAATTTTCATCAGTTAAATGTGGAGATGAGGTTTTGCTTGAGCACTGACAATGTGCCTTGTAGAAAGGGAAGTATGCCATTAGTTATTTCCCTTCCATGGGATTTTGAAATAATGCTTTGTCTGATTTTGTTATTGTGCACTCATAAGTGAGGTGGTGATTGCCAGGCAGAGTGACAGGATATGCCACAATGTGCTGCTGCACAAAGCTTGGCCCCTGCTGTTGCAGCTTGGGAGTGTTACTGCCTGCTTTGAAGGTAATGCTGGCAACAGGCAAGCTGCAGAGCCCTTCAGCACCTGGGTGTTAATGGTCAGGTTTGTTTCTGTGCAGGGATACACTGGTGTGCATCTAGGTAGCTCTTTTTAGCTGTGGTCCACAATGGATTTTCAAAACTTTCCAGATCTATCTATTTCAGGATGAGTCTCAGATAAAAAGCTGCTGAAGTATCAAGTGTGAACAAGTTACAAAGTCTAATGTTTTACTCTGCTACTTTTTCCTTGGCACACAGTACTTCCCAATGCTGAGGTGACTGTTGTTGGGCTCATGTGGAGAGCTGGAGAAATCCTGTGTGGGATTCTGAGAAGAATCTCATTACTTGGACTGTCTCTAAGAGACAGGTTGTTTCTGTAGATGTTCTTGCTTTGGTCTGTTTTTGTGTAACCTCTGGATTAATACCAGTTAATGAGAATAACTAAAGGTTTAATATTTCTGTCCAATTCTCTCTTCCTTCCATTCAGATCTGGCAGAAAGTGACCTGGCATATACTCAAGCCATAATGGGCAGTGGAAAGGAAGATTACACTGGGAAAGAAGTGCTAATCCTAGGAGGTGGTGATGGAGGTATACTATATGAGATAGTCAAACTGAAGCCAAAGATGGTTACTATGGTAGAGATATCCTTTGCAAATGGCCCATCATTCATATCAGCCTGAGCTTTCTGCTGATACCTTAGCAGAGTTACCTGTCAGGTTCTAAATTGCATGAGGAGATAGGGTCTAAAATGAAATCTTTTTATCAGCTTAGAGAGATCCAGTGAATACATATTTGTGCATCATTATGTACCACCTGCTTTCAGGTTCCCAGTCCACACCATAACTCTGAGTAGCAGTTTACATAAGGCTGGAAAGGAATGCCTCTGTCATCAGACTGATGCTTTTTCTAATAACAGGAGACAGGTCTGTCAAGTTTGAGGTTTGGGCTCACTTCTGCTTTCTTGAGTTCATCTCTTTTCCTAAAAAAAGCTGTAAAAAATAGTGCCTAGAAGCAAAAAAATTAATCAATAGGAGTGTCAGGACTGGATGAACTGTATTGATGAATTGACCAGCCCTGTTCTAAAAATTCCAATAGAAATCAAGTTTTCAGCCTTCTGTAGTTTGTATAATTGTAATGTAAACCACTGTTAGCCTATGAAATGTTCATCATCCTGGTTTTTCGTATCTATTTGTTAAGACTAAAAAGAATTGTTTTTTAAATATAGGTTAAAATCTTAACATAGTTTAACTTTATGGAGTTTTCAATAGTATTACAGTTCACTTTTCAGACTTTCACAGTAATGATAACCGAAGGTATCAAAAATATGAGTTAAAACCAAAAACAAGCACTTCATAATCATCTAATTGAATCTGGAGGCCAGTACATAATGTTGACTATTGCAGTATATATACCAATAGACACATCTATTATTCTTTGTGAATGCTTCTTTGAGAATTTGTTTCTGAAGAAGTAGAAACTCTTTCTGGAATGTGTTATGCCTTGACAAGCTTCAAACATTGACCAAATGGTGATTGACGGGTGTAAGAAACACATGCGTAAAACGTGCGGAGATGTCTTAGACAATCTGAAAGGAGAGTGCTACCAGGTAATGTTTTGTTTTTCATTCATTAAAAGTTGTATTTCAAATGCATGTAGACCTAGTCTGGAAGACTGCTATGGGAAAGTTTTGGGGACAAGTTTTCTGGCTCAAGTTTGGGAAGTTTTTTTCCTTTTGTGTGACACTTGCATATTTTAATAACCGGAGTTCATGTTGGAAGTATTTTAACTTTTTCTTCAGACTTCTAAAATTAATTGCATATGTAGCTTTTAAGGAATGTGAAATAGGAGAGTGTTTGCTATAACTTAGAAATAAAGAAGAGATAGCAGTAATAATGTTGTTTTTGGCATCATTCCTTAAACTGTTAAAAATATGAAAGTGTGTTTTTAGTTGTTCTATACTGTTGAAAATACCTGAATTTGTAATACACATTTAACAATTGTTAATTTCCAGGCAAAATCCCTTAGTATTAAACTGCTATTATATTAAAATTAAAAAACCCAACAAATGTCATGCATCCCTGCAGCTGAGGTCTTTGTGCTGCATCTGATAGCACTTAAAAATGAGCCCAGGTGTAATCTGACATGTTTGTTTTCATTACCGGCCCTTAGATGTTGTCACATATTAACTTACAGGAGTGAGCTAATAAAAACACACAAAATATTAACACAAATCATATGCTGCTCTGTGGAAGTCAGTGGCCCTTCATACATAAATACCTTATTTAACTCATATGTTGGAATTGTTAACTGTTAGCATTTGGTAGGAAGAACAATGGTCACAGATCTAAGAGCTTCAGTCCTGAAATGCCTGTGTTTTCATTGTCTTAATTCCTACAAAGTTCCTCCTTTCTGTATGATGCAAAAAGTTGAAAGTGGAGCATAAAATTAAACATGTATTTAATTTTGTAATTTTTCCTCCTTGATTTCTATGAATCCACATTTGTTCTTCTACCTGGTCAGTTTTAGGGTATTTTTAGAACTAGCAGCAATATTTCCTTCTTATAGGTTCTAATTGAAGACTGTATTCCTGTACTGAAGAGGTATGCCAAAGAAGGGAGAATGTTTGATTATGTAATTAATGATCTGACCGCTGTTCCAATCTCCACATCTCCAGAAGAAGGTAAATCTTCTAATTTGCTTCTGAGAATTTTCAGCATTTCTGTCCTTCTGCTGCATAATAATCTGCAGCACAGATGCTTTCATTTTTTCCATTTAAAAATCAAATCTGAGAGAAAAAGACATCTGTTTTCTTTAACTTTTTTTAAAATCTTAGAAAATAACTAGCAAGTGCCTAGCACTCTTTTAAATCTCTTATTCCTGAATAATAAACTCATGTAGCTCTTGAAAGTATTTGGAGTTCATACTCCAGTAAATTTTCCTCACTGTATAATTTATTGGAAACTTCAGGAAAATTCCTGTGAAGAAAAACAATACTTCTGCCATCATTGCCATTGTGTATGGTTTGCATTTGGTTTTTTTGAATCCAGGGGGTTTTTTAACTTTGCAAGTCTTGAATATGTAATAAGTAAACAAGCCAATAATGTGCTGTTCTGTTTTTCAATCATCCCCCATATGCAGATTCCACATGGGAATTTCTACGGTTGATTCTTGACCTCTCAATGAAAGTCCTGAAACAAGATGGAAAATACTTTACACAGGTATGATACTTGGATGTAATAAAGGACTGCTTTATATCTATTGCAATTTGCATATTTTCAGGTTTAAAAAAAAATGACAAAACTAACTAAAAATCTACTTCAAGCTGGTTTGCTCCCTTTAATACTTTTCTGGCATTTTGCATGAGAGGATTTGCTAACTAACTTGTGTTTTTATTATTTCAGCTGAATAGGTAGTGCTTTTGTCTGGAGTTGAAAAACATAATTTTAAGACTCAGGCATACTGCAGAATATTGCAGCTAAACAATTCTTGGAAAAACAGAACAGGTGTATTTCATTAAGAACTACATAGTTTTTCAGCTAATGTCTCCAAATGTAGAGGGTAAACCATAGAAATTTGTCATTCATTAAGGTGTAAGAGTTTAGTGTAGGTGCAGTGGGATGAGAAATTAGTATAGCCATCTCATAGATAATAGCATTGTGGTATAGCTTTCAACAGAAAATTCTTCAGGTAATCCTGAGTTTGGAATGCCACAAAGTTGTGTGCAATTGTACAAGAATGTGACAGGAACCAGCAGATGGTTCAGTGAAGTCTAAGTCTCTGAGGTTGTATTTTGTCATGCTCATAAACAAGACTTCTGGTGTGTAGAGAAACAAAGTCCTGTAATTTAGAATCATATCCTTAAGCTCTGAAATACATAGAAATCGGTTTACTGTAAAATTGTGCAGGTTTATAAAGAAATGCAAACCAGTGGGCTGAGGTTTCTGGCAATTCTAATATGCTGCTCTATTTTAAAATGCTGTGGTTGTATGGGCAAGAGAAATTATCTTGTGGTTGAAATATGATTAACATGGTTTTTCCACACTAAATTTTAATGGCATTTTTGTCTTGTTAATGGTGGAAATATTTGTGGCAGACTTTGATATCAAAAGGACACTACATGTTTTGGAAACTGACCTGAGTCATCATGTTACAGTTGCTGTACATGTAGCATACACAGTAACACTTGCTCACCTTTTTGGAATGAAGGTAAACTTATGTCTGGAGACAGGTTTTGTTGGACTTTACAGAAGGATTCTGGAGAAGAAGCTTGTGTTGAAAGCTGAAATGATGGCTGTGCTGCTGCCAGAGGGCAGGGGGCAGTTGTTCTGTGTCAGCTGGAACCAGCTGAGGTGGAGACTGGTGCTGCTTGTTTTGTCCTCTTGGGGAGGAGATAAGTGAGCTCTCCAGCATGTGATTGCACAGAAAGAAAGGACATGAATCCTGAACCAGTCCTGGTGGGTTTTAGCTGTTGTGGGACTATGCAATGTCACGTTTTATGGTCCCAAAGCAACAAGGTGGTACATGGCAGGATGGGAAAGAAACAATATTAAAATTTACAGGGTTTAGATTTGGTCTTAGGGCTAATGGGGAGCCAGTGCAAGGGCCAGATCATAGAAGCAGTGTTTTCTTGCAATTTAGTCTTCCTGAAAATGTTGGAAAAAAAAAAGTGGTCGGCCCCAGTATTAATTGTACTATCAGAACTTTTGTTATATCTATTGATACTCTACTCAGCCCATTTGATGATCCTTGTAGCTACTTCCCAGTTGGGCCTGAAAAAAACAAAATAGTCCTCTCTGTTGGGTTTATGTGGGCCGGTTTTGGTAGTAGAGGGGGTGTGTGAAGGGCTCCCCATGTCCAACAGAGCCAATGCTAGCTGGCTCCAGGATGGACCTGCTTCTGGCCAGGGCTGAGCCCATCTATGACTGTGGTAGTGCCTTTGGGTAAGATTTTTAAAGGGGCAAAAGTTGCTGCACAACAGCAGTTGGAACCAGAGAGAGAAGTGAGAATGTGTGAGAAAAACAGCTCTGCAGACACCAAGGTCACTGAAGGAGGGGCAGGAGATGTTCCAGGTACCAGTGCAGGGATTGCCCTGCAGCCCATGATGAAGACCATGGTGTAGCAGGCCAGGCTCCTGCAGCCCATGAAGCTCCACAGGGGAGCAGAGATCCACCTGCAGCCCCTCGAGGATCCTGTGGTGGAGTGTGTGGATACCTGAAGGAGGCTGGGACCCTTTGGGAAGCCCACAGTAGAGCAGGCTTCCTGGCAGAACTTGTGACCCTGACCACAATCCCAATTCCCCATCTCCCCATCAGTGCAGTGGGGAGGGGGTAGAGAATTTTTGAGTAAAGTTCACCCTGGGGAGAAGAGCAGGGCAGAGGTAGGTGGTGTTAAAATTTGGGTGTATTTCTTATTATCCCACTCTGATTTGCTGAGGAAATTGAGTTTATTACCCAAGTAGAGTCTGTTTGCCTGTGGTAGTAACTGTTGAGTGTTCTCTCCCCATCCTTATCTCAGCCTATGAGCCTTTTGCTGTATTTTCTCTCCTCCATCCAGCTGAGCAGAGGAGTTGTAGTGTGATTTTTCTGGGCACCTGGCATCCAGCCAGGGTCAACCCACCACACCCTCAGACAATTCAACAGTCTGGTCATAGGGTGAACAGACTGTTGAGGTGCTTTAAATAAAATCAGCTGTCTATAACTTTGTTTAAATTACTTAAATTTAAATTCAATTAAACTAATTGAAGCTGACTACTTGGAGGATTGGTTATACTATAGACAGAAGTTCAAACATGACCACTACCAACTGTGGCAGCTTAATCACAGGTTGGAAAAGCTCATAAATGATTTTGAGTGTTCTGTTGTGTTTGCTGTTAAATGCCAGTGGTTTTGGCTCTGTGTATTATCACTGGGAATCTAAGTTACTTTTGGTCCAGCTATCTACTTCCAGGATGCTTATGTTACATAGCAGGCCTTGCTGAAGAAATCATGTGCCTTTTAAGGCAGTTGTGTTTTTTAAAATGCAGGGCTCTCTGTGCTCTCCAGCCCCTTATTTGCATTTTGGTTCTCTAAAGCAAAGAATATTAAACATCATCAAAAGTGACTGAGGGAATGTCCACTTGTTAGAGCCTCCTCTTTGCAATGGTGAGGAAATGTCTCATAGGAAAAATGCAGCAAAAGGGTTGTTGTCCTGGTGACTACTAGCCAGCAATTACAGTTGCATCTTCTGCCTTGGCATTGTGTTGTACTAACATGGAAAATTTCTGTCCTTTGTAGTCTGTCCCCTTGCACCCTGAACAGAATCATGTGCATCGAGTTGGGATGTCATTTATTTCAATGCTGAAGAAATACTTTGCCGGAAGTGGAATAATGTTCACAGAATGCCATCCTTTCCATACTGTATTGCTGCCTGTCTATCTAAAAGCCACTGCTGGGAAAGATAAAGGGAAATGCCTACCACCTCTTCATTGAGCTGTGCAGAAGTTTTAGAAAATGTTCTGATCTGCACGTGAATTGTCAGCAGGCAGTGCTAGTGCTGTCTGACTCCAGATGGATATAATTTATCTGAGATTATAAAAAGAATTATTTCTGGCATGCTGCTCTTAACATACCTGGTGGTTCCCTTGGGATTCCTTCCTTGGCAATCCTCAAAGCAGTCTCCAAATGCTGCTGCAGAATGTCCTGTCACCACTAGATGGAGGCAGGTAACCAGTATTGCCTGGCACTTTATTAGCCTTTGTAGAGATTCTGCCTGTGGAAGGCTTTTCAGACTATTTATTTGTATTCCTAGGGGGTATAAGAACTTATGTGGCCAATTTTAAGATGCAGAAGGGGCTTCTTCCTTTTTTTTTTTTTCAGCTCTGGAAAGTTATAAAAGGGCAGTTAATGGATGTCTTTCTCTGCTGCTTTAAGTTTGTGTCTGAGTGTGTTTGGGGAAAAATGCCTGCATACTTTCTCTGTGAAAATGGTAATCACAGTTTAGAACAAAAGCTTGTATGAGTAGCAGCCATGCTTTACATGCCCTTGCTTTTCTAGCTGCATCATCCACACTGAGTGTTGCAGCCTGCATGGGATCTGCACAGAGACATGAGCTTTAGGGCCCTTAGCCTGCAGAACTTGCAAACCTTTCTGTAAGTTTAACACTTGAAGCTTGTTTGTGAAAACTTACTGTTAAACATAATCCCATGACTGAGGTTCAGTGGTCATATGGCATGCTCTTATTTCCATTCTTCTGCTGAAGCTGGTGCTTTGAGGAGTTTAATGGTATGATATGAGGCCATGTCTGTGAGGTGCTTGGTGTTATGCTCTCAAAGGAGAGACAGACAGAGGTACAGGCTCACAGCCACCACAGTGGAAAGAAATGAGAGTTTATGAGGATGTAAGACCTTGGTGTATCCTGAGGTCCACTTTCATCTCTAATATACCTTCCCAGCAACTTGTTTCTGAACATGTTAAGTGTTTTTACAGTATTGGACTTTCTAAAATTATGATTTTTAGATGGCCCAAGTGATTTCTTTCAAATGAGTGTATATACTTGTAGATATCAGCATAATGTGGCTTTTGTTTTTCTCTCATGTGCTTTCAAAGTAGTGCATGAGGGTTGTCCCAAGAGCTGTGAAACCATGCTCCATCAGATGCTGTGACTGGTTGTAAGGTTGTCTCTGAATGTCAGAGGATTATGTGTTGCTAAGAAAATGCATTTTTCTGTGCTAAGTTTTTGCTCTGTTGATCTCATCTTTTGAGGTTGAAAAGGCTATCATTTTCAGCCTGTTTATATACTAGAACCTTTAAAAATACCTCTGAACAGGAATTTGTAACTTCCTGGTTGGGGTCACTCAGCCCAGGCAGGCTGGAAAGTCAGACCACTCAGGCTCCAGTAAACAGCACTGACCCCTGGTGCAGGGGATCATTTGTCTCGTCTCCCACACGAACCTGTGGCCCTTCACTAAGCTGTCTATTCCTGGCCACTCTCTCACACAGCCCTCTAAATGTCCAGACAATCATCATGTTGCTCCATAGTTAGACTCCTTTTTTTGGCTGCTGTGTGGGTTTTCTAATTAGCACTTTGAGGGAAGGGAACAAGATTCTCCATGACTGAACCATGAAAGGAAGGTGGAAGAATGGCTGTATGTCCCTATGTGAGCCTCTGTGATTTCCTGGTAGTTTGAGAGACTTTTTAAGGAACAGACACTTTCATTTCCTTTTGTTACTGAAAGCTCAGCCAGTGGAGGTACTTACAGTCACGTTTGCCTCCATTATTTCCTTAACAGCTTTCCCTGTCCCCCAAAGCCTTTGATGGTAGGTGTTTCATGCTCTGTGTTTTGCTGCTTATTAGTCACTCTGAAGTGAGGAAGGATAAAACCCAACCTTGGCCATGTCCAATTCTGGCACATCATTTTAAATAAAAATAGAAACCCATGCTAAAAATAAAAATTAAACTTCTCTGGCATACAGTCACAGACAAAGGTGTCCAGTGACAATGACATAGAGTAAGACATACAAGAAATGGGCAAGTGTGGAAAAGGGATCTTTCACCTGCTTCTAACTCACTACTTTTCTTTCTGAGGGTTGGAGGAAGAGTGGCCTAAGTTCAGCCAGTAACCAGTTGGTGGATACATCCACTTTACAGATGGTCAGAGTTAACTGGAACTTACAGGATTAATTGAAACAATCTTTTTCTACTTACTTTAAGGAATGTTTTTTGTCTGTCCAGAGCTGTATTTGTTATTTAAATTTGTTGTGCATTGTCATGTAGAAACCTAAAAACTAAATCCATGGATCTACAGAATTTGTGCCTGGTGAGAGCCAAGGAAAGTGCATGTTGGGAGAGCTGTTGAAGTGAGCAGACTCAAGAGTCATCAGTCTTACCATGGTTTTAGAGATTAAGATTTGTTCATCTCAAAGTTAAAACTGCCTTAAGTACTTTTGTGTCTTGAAAGGTGCATCTTAAGGGTAAAAAAAAATTCATCATTCTCCTAGTTCTTACTTGTCAAATTGTTTGACATGGAACAGAGATTAAGTGAAGGGGGCTGGGCAGAGGAGTTTGGTAGAGGTTTTGTATGTATTGAGAAACTGGCTGAACCCTGTGGGAGAAAAAAAGAAAGTGATTTTGGTTCTTGAAAATGTGTTATTGGTGAGTCATTTGCTTTAAACCTTAGTAAACAGCATTCACTATTAGCTATTGTTTGAGTTATATAGTGTCTGTTCAGAACAAACAATGCAGTGCTCTACCACATAACTCTTCATTAGGAAGTGGGAGTTAAAGTGAACACTGCATTGCATTCTGGGCTTGGTTCTCTGTGGCATTTTAGTGATACTGGAACATCTAAGTGTGATTGACATTGTTACTAACACTGTAGTCTTGATAAATAAACCTGGTCATGTTTTAAAGGTGTTAATAAGAGTGATTTTTCAATAAAAACTTAAGGTTATTTATTGAAATAACCCTTAGGTTTTGTAGTTTTGATTTTTGGAGTGCTTAACTTTGTGTTGAGGAAAGCCAGATTGTTCAAAAAAATAACTATGCAGGACTATAAAATCCTATAGTGTTTCTCCAGAAGAAAAAGGTTGATAGAGTCAGGTGAGTTGTCTGAACCTTTAGGCAAGATCTTGATTTGGAGATAGGGGAGTTGAGGGTTTGAAAAGTAAAAACTGTTTCTTGGCATGTTTGTTGTTCCTGTAATTTGTTTTCCATGGTGTCTGCAGTGATTTGTCTCTTGCTGGAGGAGAGGCAAATGATGAAATACTGAAGTGACAGTGTGGGAAACTGGATACTCTTCTATCATTGTGTATCCTGTTCAACTTCCTACGTAATAGTGGTGTGCTCTGTAAATTACCTAGCAGTGTTCCTATTTATGACTGAAATTACACACACAGGTTGTTTAGTTTTCTTTTGCATTCAGTCTGATGTTGAAACAAAATGATATGTTTGGTGAAGGGCAGCTGAACCTAAAAAACCCACCACAATCCCCTGGATAATAACAGGTTACTAAACAAGTACTGCAGCAGTCTGTTCATTGTGCTCAGTTTGTTAGTTTTCTACCTTTTTACAAGTCTCACTTGTTTTCTGATACCCAAACCAAAATATGAAAAATTCTATATACAGCATGTCACCTTCCTTTACCAAATAAGCATGTACTGGTTTGTTTGTGCAATATGATCAAAACTATAATCAAACCTGTTTTATGCAAGGTCTTTTGCAGGAGTGATTTCCCAAATAGGATTTTTAAAATATTAGAGAGTGATAGAATAGTGATAGAATTTCCTGGTGTGGAAGGGGCCCACAGCAATCATCTAAGTGGAACTCCTGCCCTGTAGAGGACAGCCCCAAGAATTGTATCATATGCCTGACACCATTTCTGTTAAGATTTTTTTGAGTTGAAGTTTTCTTTTCTACTTGTGCAAACTTGAGCATGATCCAGAAAAAATTGAGCAGCATGCAAAAAATTCAGAGGAAGATGAGTGAATTCTCTTATCACTTTCTCTGGAAATAGAAATGTTTTAAATATGCTGTGAAAAAATCTTACCAATAAAAAAGTAGGAAAAGTAGTATAAATCCCCAAATCAGAATGTACATTTTACACTTATCATCTGATGTTGTTACATGGATAAAGCAATGTAAATGGAGGAATGTTTAGGAATACTGATTCCAAGAGTGACCTCTGCTTGTTTTGGCCTCTGCCTGTTGTATGTTTTAAAGAGCACAGATAGTACTTGTTCAAACTCATCTTAGTTCCTTACTTAGTGAAAATTAACTTTTAGTTGCATCTAGTAATAATTTTAAGGCCATTTAAAAAAATCTGGGAGCAAGAGAAATAATCTGCACAGTAAAGCAAGTCTTTCATAAAGACTCTGCTCCTGGATTTAAAAGCCTTGCAGTGTTGTAGCAGAGCAACACAGTGTGTGAAACAGGCAGTCAGACACTTGAGAAGCATTAAGTCCTGGGTTCCTGGGGTCCTCATTCAGGTTAGAGGTCTTAAGATCTTGAGTAAGATGTGACTGTAAGGGAGCAAATTTTTTTCATTAGGTCTATCTTTTTGTAATTGAGCCATCTGCATTCTTTTGCAGTTAGGTACAGGTTACACCTTACTGAACAGCAGGAACAAACAAGATACTGCATTCAATGGTCAGTTAAAAATACCCCCAGAATTGTGTGTGCACACAAACACTTCCCGAAGTCATTCAGAGCAGCAGGAAGATTCTGTCCTTCCACTGATGGAGGCTGTTGCTTTAGACTCCTTTCTCTTTCCAGCATAACTTCTGTGCCTTGCATTTCTTGCCATGACTTTGTGGGGCATTGGCTCTTGTGCTGGATCATTAGGAACTGTGTATTCATTAACATAAAAATTTCCTTTTTGTTCTCCTCTTTATCTTTTGTGGCAAATGTTCCTCCACTAAAAGTGGTAAATTGTGTGGGAAAGCTGAGGATTCTTATATTGAAAGTAACTAGAAAATGCTAGTTAATGCTTCTGTTTCTGCTGATCAGAAATCAGAAAAGGAAAACAGGCTTTGTGCTAGATCATGGTAAAAGACATTTAGACTGTGTGCTAGTAAACCCAGCCATTAGGGAAGATGGGGACATGCATCTCCTGAAGATCTCATCTTGCCCTACACACAGCCAGACTGGCACATACTGTGTAGGCAAGGAGAGATTTATAGTCGTCATACAACTTGCTGTTGATGTGTAGTGTTACAGCATGGTTGGTTTATCATGTTTGGGGCCTATAGGTTGAACTGAAGATTCCTCAGCAAAGTGGTGAAAGTAGATGACTGCAAATCAATTCATTTGGCTGTCAGCATGCCAAGGGCCTTTAACAATATCTGTACCTTGACCACAATCATAGTGTATTATCTCTGTGCTGTACTGCAGCAACAGTACACTTCTTTTTGGCGAGTCTTCATTTGGTGCCTCATACCTGGAAAAAGACAATCTGAGTGATTTGTAGACCATGCAGTGGTAACTGTATTCAACTTCACTTAATTTCAAATTAGTATCCAAATAACTTGTATTTGTCACAAACTCTTCCTAAGACCACTGAATTTAAGATTGTAAGGTACTTGCTAGTCTACTCAGTTATGTAGTCAAAAAACTTTTTCAAGTTTTTTTTTTTTTTTTTAATTGAACTTACAGAACTAACTTTTATTGCTTTGTGTAATTGGTGTTTGTTCAATCTGGTGTTCTGGTGAGCTCACTGTAACCACTAAATCTTCAAATGTGTTACAGTTATGGAGAATTCAGATCTAATTAAGAGTTTTTGCCATATGGTCATCCCAGGTATACTCTGCAGTAACTTCTGCTTCTTATTAATGCTTGGCTTGGGACAAGGTAGTGCTTTCAAATAGGAGTTGGGTGGGGTTTTTTGTTTTCATCTTTTTGGGGGAGGGTGTTTGGTTTTTTGGGGGTGGTTCTGGGGTTGGGGTTTTTTGGGGGTATGGGGTGTTTTGTTTCTTGAGTGTGGGTTTTGTTGTTTTGTTTTTTTTTTTTAATTCGTCACTCTTTGTAACCCTTGATGTGTTTGTATTCCAAGAATGATAGGTTGTTTCACCCCTAAGTCAAAAAGAGTATCATAGCAATCTCCTCCTTTTCAGAATCATGACATGTGGAAGCTCAAGACAATGTAGCCCACAGCCAGAGAACTTCTGTATAATTTGATGTATTTTGTCATACTGCTTTGTGGAAGAATCTGTTTAAAATTAATAGCTATAGTTTTTTAATAGTGCATTTAAACACTGCAAGATCTAAACAATGTTAAATAACAGGAAAATCTGGACGTTGTAATACTGTTTACTAATACATTTAAACAATCATAAAGAAAATGGTTATGGAGTGAATTTTATAGGTAAACAACACATGGTGGTCTGTTTTAACTGGAATCCCTCATAGAATGGTTGCTTTTGCTAATGAGAATGTAGATAATCCTCCCATACTTACCCTTTCTTGAAAGGATACGAATTGTTGTTTGCTGTAGGCAGAATGAAGACAAGCTGTTCAGTGTTTGCCTGGTAAATATTAAATATTAAGAACAGCATGTATCCGGTTCTGAAATATGTGGGAGCCTTGCAGTAATGTCAAAATTTATATATTCATCTGAAATTTTGCTTATTTGCTTGATTGTGACTGGGACTTTTTTTTCTTCTTTAGGGAAACTGTATCAATCTGACTGATGCCTTGACTCTGTATGAAGAACAGCTTAGCAGGCTTTATTGTCCTGTGGAGTTTTCAAAAGAAACTGTGTGTGTTCCTTCCTACATGGAATTGTATCCTTAAAGACTGAAGAAGACTGGAGAGTGTGTGTTAGTAAATCAAGCTTAGATTGGTTGGAGGTAATGAACTCAAGCAAAAAAGCAGTTCTGATTTAAACACTTAAAGTTTTTTTCATAGTAAATGAACTACTGCAGTTTCACTTTGAAGATAATTGTAGGAATTATTTTCTAAAAGTTCTATAAATTCACAGCTGGTGAAATGATCAGCCCCTTTCATGAACAGGCTGTGTTTTTTCAATGTTTTTGAATAGTGCATATGATGTAGGATAAACTGTAGATAAGGGTAATGCTGCCTGACATTTCTGACAAGGCTGTATCTTTTTAGTTGCTTTTTTCTTTTACAAAAATAAGAAAGAGACTTCATACAGATTAGCATGATTCAGATCCTTAAATATTGTCTGATACAGCTACTCTTGAATATGCAGCTCAGACTTGATTTTTAAGGCTGGGGAATGGGGAAGAGCGATTCCTAACGATCATTACTAGTTAGTGTTATTGAAAAAAAAAATGTTCCAAGCAGAGGGGTTTGCACAGTCTCAACGTCCCATTCCTAAAAATAATCCTTCAGAATTTTTTCAATTTGTGGGTTGCAAGAAAGTTATATAAGGAGCCTGGAAGTTTAAGCTTCAAGCCCTTAGTGTGAAAGGGGCATTTTGATCTGCTGTAAGGTGCTTCTGCCAGCTGTGTTTGCCTTGAGTGTTTCCTGCTTTTGTGGGATCTCCCTGGAAGTGTTTCTGCAGGGTGAAGCCTGCTGTGGCTGTCACTCTTGACAGGAAATATGTTTCCACAATCTTCTTATTCATAATTTGCTAAGCACGTGATACTGCCACAGCCTTTTTCCTGTTGTGTGTGTTCATTTACTTCCCTTCTGTGTCTCTATGCCCAGTAGTGTTCAGTGCTACTGACCCTGTACTGACTCCAGGCTGACTGTAGCCAGCTCCTCCTGCTTCTCATTATTGTCAGCTCTTTGTGAAATGCAGATTTGACCTCGCATTTTCAAGACAAAAGAATGTGAAGGATATCAAGATACTTGCTCTTAAAGCATACAGTTTTCTTGAAGCTGGTTAATTTTGCCTTTACAACTGCCAGGCCTTAATGGAACATGAATGGATTTGAAGAGTAGCCATCTTTGAACTGCTGAGTCAATAAGAGAATCCAGAGAGATTTCACTTTTTGGGTGTTTTGCCTACCCTTTGAGAGCTACCAGGAGTTTTCAGAATTTAAATACAAGTAAAAAGAACTACTGTGTACAGTGTTGCCTTTTATTTTTTTTATTTTTTTTTTCCTTAACTGCTTATTTTCTCCAGATGGGTATTCTACACGATTTGGAAGAAACAGACTGGCATCTGAACATCAAGATTATTTGAGATTATCATAAATGTACATGCTGCATGGAGCATATAGGTCTGCCACATGCTGCATATTGGCATCTTGAACCTTTAAATTATATGCTGTAGATGATCCTGAAACTTAGTCATGCTATTGATTGTGAATTCTTTAAATGTTTTTTTATTATTATTTTAATTTAAAAGCAAATGGAAAATGTATATTTTGACAAGCTAGGGTGTTATTTTTGAAAGTCAACTTAAAGATGAATAAGCAGCAAAACTATATAGCTGCTGACTGCACTGAACCTTTAGAATGTGATCCTTTTTATTTTTTTGTAGATTTCCACAAACTGGTTGATTAAAAAAGACATCTTTAGCATTTCATCCCTGAAGGGTGGTCCATGGAGTTTTTGTTGTTTTTGTTTTTCCAACAGATTTTTCATTTATGGTGCTTTTTAAAACTGGGAGAGGGTTTTTGTGTGGTTTTGGGTTTTTTAAATAAACACTGCAGTGTTTCCATATAGAGAAGGGCATAACTGAAAAGAAAAAAATCTTGTGAGATTACTCCCAGCCCTTTGTTGCAAAGGGAAGAAAGCCAGTCTTAAATTTTTATTTAACCTAGTCTCATTCATGATTGCTGTAATCTCTGCTGCAGAAGAATCTTTGGCCTTTTTAGCACCTGGATTTTTTAGTTGCTGCCATATTGATTATTTGGATTCTGATATGGATTTAGCAGTAGCTTTCTACTGAGGCATAAAGATCAAGGCTGGGTTTTCATTCCACCACAGTGCAAGAAATTTGAGTGTAATGAGGTTCATGTGGGCATATCTTTTCCCCAGCCTTACAGGAAGCACTAGATTTTTGAGGTAAAAGTTTGCTTAGAGGATGAAGAAATGTGGGTGTGATGTGATCTATCTTTGTGCACCTGTACTGAACGTTTGGAAGCAGGTTTGTGTGCTTCAGTAGGGCCAGTGATGGTTGTATTGCCACAGATGGCCCATATTGTATGAGGCTCCTGCTCAGTTAAATTCATTTACAGTGTAAAAATCAGTAGAAGTTGGGGTGCATTGTAGTTCTGTTCTGAAAGAAGATGCATTTTTCTTTAGCAGTTCCTCATGCTGTCAGAAGTTATATTTTTGTCAGAGTTTATGTATAAAATATTTCTGTTTAAAAATATCCCTTGAAAGGAGGTAGTAAGGATATGACCAATATATACATTTTTCACTTTTCCATGGTAGAATAAAAAGTGTACTATTTCCCTAAACAGTGATCCTGAACAATGATAGTTTCATTCAACATTTTCTTAGTTTTACTGGGGAGGGTTGATTTGCCCTGCCAAGATACTGTTAAAGAAAAAAAACAAAACAAAAGCTGTTCTTTATGCTCTTAAACCATACATAAAGAAAAACGTTATTGCATCCCACATATATGAACACCTCATGGAATCTGAGTAGCCTATGCAGAATTCCAGACTTATACTAGAAAATGTGCCAGAATTTGCTTTTTCTTTGTTCTATAATTGGTTTGAAACTGTTAAAATATTTTCAGTTTGGATAGCCAATAGAAGCCAATAGAAGCCAATTTTTCCAGTCTTACTATTTTAAATTATCTTGGTTAATTCTCTAATATACACAGGGTGCAGTTCTTCCATGGCCTATAGCTTGTGAATCACTTAATACTCCCAAAGAACAGAGCTTCCCTCTAAATAGAATAATTTCCTGTGTTTCCCTGAGTGTTCTAGCTCGGTTGTAGGCATCCCAGAAAATACTTTGATATTATTACCCATAATCTAGTAGAGACTCTTCATTTATGATCCAGGACTGCAATCAGTTTGTCTAGCAGCAGATGAATGCAGATATCCTGTAAACAGGTGTATCCATAACTTTGCAAGCATGAATATTTCCATTGGTTCTTAGTGTGATTATTCATGTAGGTGAAATGAAGCACACAGAGCTCAGAGCATCTGTGTTCCTGGGTGAGCTTGGCAGATGTAGAAATCAGTCACAACAAGTGGGGGTGGTTTGGTTTTTAACAAGGAAACTTGTGAGCTGGGAGATGATTTAATCTGCTTGTTATACCAGCGCTTGCACTTCCTTTTAGCAGCGCTGCACAGGGAGCTGTTGGGTGTGCAGGGATGTCCTGTAGAGATTCCCAGAATGACAGGGGGACCTGAATTGCATATTAATAGCTGAGAGGCAGCAGTGCTTGCAAACTTGTCGACTAAAAGGATATGAGGAGAGTTGGAAGAATTTTTTTTCTTTGATTTTTTTTTTTTTTTTAACCTAGTGTTTTGAAGTGATAGATGCAGTATAAAGCAATTCAACGAACTCTGAACATTATATTTTTTTAAGTTGCTGAATTGATTCTGAGCAAATATATACACATTGTTAGTCTTTATTTATTTGTTGCTGTAGTGTAGATTTTTTTAAAAGAAGAATGAGTCTGTGTTAGAATTTTCAGATGCGAACTGCTATAGCTGATCAGTTTTCCATGTTTAAGGCCAGTTGGGAAATGGTTATGATTGCTACACTATGTATGCAAACAGTTCCCAAGACATGGTTAACATTAGAGGTTTCTTAATTATTCTTTGCACTAAATGCTGCTTCCACCTAGAAGTTATTGATTGATAGTAGTTTGTGCAAGGAGAAGACTGCTGGTGTTGTATCAACTGCATCAGTGCACTGCACATGTTAAAATAAAGGTACGCTGTCATTACTTGTG
Organism: Muscicapa striata striata; assembly: GCA_030060385.1. Taxonomy (NCBI): domain Eukaryota; kingdom Metazoa; phylum Chordata; class Aves; order Passeriformes; family Muscicapidae; genus Muscicapa; species Muscicapa striata. Next base: position 6,413,758 of record JAREIS010000031.1, read on the forward strand.
TGTTTGAATTGTTAAATCCATTGTGGATTCAGTGTTCAAATGACAGAATTGATGGGTATGATGCTTACCATTGTACCTCCTTTTTCCTTGTCACGTAAAGGTACTTCCTGGTCCTTTTATTGAGTATCTTTTCTGTCTCAGATTAATAAATTCATTTATTTTCCATATAATAAATGCTAAGATACTCTGTAGTATGGAACAGCACATTGATATTTGTAATGGGGGAATCAAGGCTTCAGTGATATTTGCCTAGAAAGGGTTAATTTTCTGTACAGCATTTTAGATGTGAATTCTTTGAAGGTCTCTAAGTGGAAGCTGGAGGTTTTCTGCTGAAGGGTAAGTTGGCTTTGGGTGACAGTGTGACTCACTGCGTGGCACAGAGAAAAGACAGGCTTAGGAGAAGTCAGTGTGACATTCAGAATGATGGAAACTGACAGAAGTTTAGGAAACAGGGAGAGGGGCATGAGCAGGGCAGGCACATCAAATAAGTTATTAATCTTACCAAATCACATCCCAGAATAATGTCATGAATGAAAGAAAAACATGACTTCAAGAAAATACAGAGAGATTTAGATGAATTCCATCTAACTGGAAAGGAGTATTTGCATCTGCATTATGTACAGTGATAGCAGAAGGCTTGCTAGTTGGGAAAAAGAAAAGGGGAAGGCTTAACTTTGAGGGGAAAAAAACTCACACTTGTAGACTGAGGGTAGAATAAGGAGTAATTTTGGAGCACCTACATGCATGGTAGGAAAGATAGGTATCTTGGGTTTTTAGTTTTGCTCTTTGAGAGTTTGAGGTGTTGACAGCTTGCTGAAGGGGACGGGTGAGGGGAAGAGGACTCAATTTCTTGTTTTAATTGAGGAATAGGAGGCTGCAGATGATGTTGCCTGTGGGTAATAGGAGAAAGCTGACAAATTTTACCCACAGAGAGAAGAGTAGTTGGAGTCATTAGGGATGCAGAGGGAACAAGTGAGGGAAGCAGCAAAGTAAGCAACTGCTGCAGTGATTAATAATAGCACTGAGCAGCTTAGAAGTGCCTTTTTGAAATGTGGAATGCTTTAGGAAACAAGGAATGAGCAATGTGGAATGGGAACTGGGAGGATGTGAAGTTCATACTGTGGTCATACATTGCAGTGAACTTGAGCTTCAGAGGTAGAAGTGGGGAAGGTAGAAAGAAGGAAAAGTAAAATTTGAAATTAACTTCATAATTGGAAGTGTAATGAGAAGTATTCCTGTGCAGTGTCAAGAACAGAAGGATGCAGGGGCAAGAGGCATTAAATTGGAAAGGAAGTGGGGAAATGAGCCAAAGGAGGAGCCAAGAAACAAGACAGCACAACAGATGTGGTGTGTGGATTTGGGGAACACATCTGGACAGACAAAAAAGTGCCAGTTTCCCTGCCCAGCTTCTCCTCTGATGGTATTGGATGGACAAGGAAGATAAATTGGAAACATCGGGTTTATTTTTTGTTTTTTTGTTTCTTAAACTGAGTAATGAGTGCAAGATGTCTTCTAAGTATTTTAGAAGGAAAAGAGCTTAACTGCTGGAAATTAAATGAAGACTAAAGGAAACTTCAGATTAAGGAGTATTCAAGGGTAAACTGATTACTGGCAAATAAATACAAACTTCATGAAGTCCAAAGGCAAGGCAGCTGTGGGATTTAACTGTCATGGACTGTCACTGAGCGTGGAAGGGAGAAAGGAAGAAGGATACCAGAGACATCTCTGCTGTCTTCAGCTCATGGAACTGGAAATACTACTCAGAACTGGCAAATATATGATAATAACTAAAAAGCACTGCTACAGCTATCTGACTTCAACATGCCATGATAACTTTGTGTTACTTGAGAGGATGTTTCATGACTCAACAATGAATGCACAGCACAATGTGCCATTTTGCCTGTGCAGCACCTAAATACAAAAGTATTTTATTGGTGTGTAAGTGAAACCTTTTTATGCAATTGTTCTTTGTATGGGCACAGAAATGTACCACTGGAATAAAACAATAGTTGTAGTAGATAGGAATAACAAAGATGAACATGTACAGCTCTATGAAGCCTTTTGTTATGGTAGCTGCTTGTGTTATCTAACACTTCCCCATTTAACTGTAATTAATTATCAAACTTGATTGGTTTGATTTTAAAAATTATCTTATTCCATGCTTTGTCCTGATTCTGCTCTTAAGCTCCTCACTGGGACATCCTGTGAAATTACTTCCTAGTGCTTGGTTTGTCTTGTAACACTTAGGTTTTTCAATGATGCTTTATAACCACTGGTTAGCTAATTGGGGTGGAAAGTTTTTTCAGGAAACAAATTTTTTAAAAACTAATTATTTAAAATAACAGTGAAGACTGAGAGAATACTTACAGGAGCATACATTGACTTTTCTTTTTAGAAAGGACTGAATACTGTTAGAAATTTTCCCCCTGGGTCTTGAATTAAAGTGTTTCTACTGTGATTGTAAAATTCTTATAGTATATAAAACAGTTAAATATTAAGGGAAGTTATCTGCTGGCATTTTCTGGAGCTGATTTGCAGACAACCATATGGCTGAATTATAGTCAATATGCACTTAATAGAAGCATGAAGATAATTGACCATTAACCTAACACTGCCACCACTAAACCATGTCCCTGAGTGCCATATCTACTCCATGCTGGTGCCTGTCTGCTTCCCTGGATGGTCTGTTCCAGTGCTCCACAACACTTTCGGTGAAGAAAATTTTTCTTAATAGCCAGTAAACTGCCTGTGGCATTAAGAGAGGCCACAGTGTTTATTAGCTGGGAGAAAAGAGTGACTCCCCCACCTCACTATAACCTTTCAGGTGCTTATAGGTGCAGTGATGTCTCCCTAGTCTTTTCTCAAGGCTAGAGAACACCTCTTGCCTCAGCTGTTCCACCTAAGGTTTGTGCTCTAGGGTCCCCCAAAGGCCCATAGAGGCCCCTGAGTTACTCTGTTCCTGACTTGTAAGATGTTCACCTACTGCTGGAGCCTCACCCACCTCTGCATGCAGTTTGCTGGCTCCTGGGAATTGGCCTTGTGTGCAGAGACTTTAGTTTTGCTTTTCTTCCTGCAGTGCTGCAGAATGGAATGCTGCCTGTGGCTCCCAGGCAGCTGCAAAGGCTGCTCATGGTGCAGGTGCATGGGTGTCCTCCAGCTGTCTGGGCTGGGCAGCAGTGAAGCTGCTGGAGCAGCCAGGGTGAGAAGTGACAAAATGCTGCATCGTGGTGTTGGGAACAGCCCTGTGAGCAGCAAGGGGAGAGGAGGAGGGGAGAAAGTGCTGCAGACACCCAGGGAGAGCTTCCTTCCCCTGCTGCCCTGTGCAGGACTCCAGTGGAGCACAGACTTCCTGCAGCCCTTGGCGGGAGCCAGGCTGCATCAGGGCTCCTCACTGCTCTCCACAGAACCTGCACTGGGCCTGTGGATATTTCCTGAGGAAACTACAGTCCTCAGCAGGTTTATCCTGAAGGGCTCTGGAGCAAGGGAAGAGTGTGTGGAAGATGGAGCAGCAGGGTAGAGTTGGTGGTAGTGACTGACCCCAGCTCGATGCCTCGCACCTCTCAGGGGAGCAGGGTAAGGAAGGGGCAGGAGTGAATTTGAGTCTAAGAAAAAAGATGTGGGGTCTGAGAGGTTTGTTCCTCACTTCCCTGCATTTTTAACTGGCAACAGATTGAACCAGTTTGGTAAAATGATGAATGGAATGGATACTCAGCTGGAAGGGACATCTGAACATAAAGAAGTATCTAGTCCTGACCACTTCAGGATGACTAAAAGTTATTGCATTTTGTTAAAGAGCATTGCCCAAATGCCTCTTAAATGCTGACAGGCTTGAGGCATTCACCACCTCTCTAGGACTCTTGTAGGATGGGCATTTTTCTTAGATCTCCCTGGAACACCTTCAACCTTTAAAAAAAAAAAAAAAAAAGGTGATGCATTAGGTATGACTGGGAAAAATAGAGGAATTTAGTGCTCTTCTAGGTAAGTAGGGCAAGAGACAGCTTCATTAGAACTGAGAGGAGTCCAAACTATTTTCAAGTTTCTGACTGCTTAGCCTGGAGGCATGAAAATACTAACAACTTTGGAACTTCTGGAACCATGAAAGAAGTTGTACTCTTGAGCTAAATCTAAAGAGCCAAACTATGCTGAAGCCTTTCCATTGCAGTGTGTGTATTAAGCCTAGGGCTTGTGCTGGAACTATTTTAAGAGCTTGCTCCCAATACAGACCTAACCCTTAGGTTTGCTGTGGCTAGAAGGTAGAGTTCCTTGTGCCCGTCTCTAAACTTCTGTTTCTAGAAGTGCTGCAAATGCTTATGAGATATATGGAAATTTAATCAGCTTTACCTTCTCAAAGATAAATATTTCAGACTTGACTAAAGTGTTTTCTAAGGTCTGTTTAACTCAGTTCCCCTAGTGCTACAGCTTATGGGAGAGGGCTCCTGTGAAGTCATTTATTCCAGTAGCTGTGCCATGTGGATGGTCCCAGCTGTCTCTGCAGTCTCCTTGCTTTGGCCTCACCCTGTGTTGTCCCTTCTGCCATGAGAGTTTCAGGGAGCTCTCCCCTGGCCATGTGACAAACCAAATGGGTTAAAAACAAGCAAGCAGAGACGTTAAAGGGAAATGTGAAACTGATGTTGCTCAGCTACACTGCTGAAATGAGTGGAAGAAAAAGCTGTCTGTGCTTAAAATAGACCTGTCTGGCTCCTCATGGGCTGGCAGACCTCAGTGGTGAGCAGGAATGGGAACTGGTGGTGGTATTGATGAGCAAGTCACGCCAGGTCTAGGATATGGGAAAAATGTTTAAAGTAAAGGCTACAGATTGTACTTGCTTTAGAAATATGGAGAGGAGTTAAGGGGGCTACTCCTTGGTTTTTTTCTTGTCTTTCTCTGACCCCATCTACTGAATTACTTGTGGATCCCTTCCAACTAAAGATATTCTATTTTATTATGATTTCAATCATCCAGAAGTTTCAAAATATTTGAACTTTTGAGACATGTAAAAAGTAAGCTAGTAACTTTGATCTAGTGGGAATTAAAACCTTTGTCAGTACTCTGCTGATGGTGGAGTTTTGTGGGGTGGCATGTTGTTTTTCAGTTACTTGTTGCCATTCATATCTTCAGGACTTCTAAACAAAATTTTATGTCAGCAATTTAGCTGTCCCAATTGATTTTGGTTACATGGACTGATTTTTTTCTGTTTGTCTGAGGTTAGATTAAAAATAAGATAATACTACTCAAGTTGTAGATATATTTTCTCACAAGGAATTTGTTTTAAAGAATATGGGGACAGCACCCATTTTGTGCAACATTGGGCTTCCTGGCTCTTGACCTTCTTTGGTCTGTTCTTTAAAAGAAAGAAATGTATGGCTTATTATTTAATTTCATTTTTACTACAAGCAAAATCAGCCATGTGGTTTTAGATACCTTTGCAGAAGGACTGCTGTTATATGCTATCACAAAGGAAAGCCCCTGCTCAGTGAGTTACAGTGGCAGGGTACCTGTGTAGGCCATAGTGAGTTCCTTCATCCAGTAGAAGTGTTTTTCTGTACTGAACATGTATTATTTGGGAGAGCAGAACAACATGGTCTAGGTCTGGATCATGCTTGTGACCTGGTTTCCAGAACCTGCTTGGCTGTTTGGTGGCAGTGAATGAATTGTTTTTCCAATGAACAGAAATTTGGCCAATTTTTAATTGTGAACAACTTATACTCAAATACATTTGAACTTCAAACACACTAAAATACATTTTATGTCATAGTGATCAAAATACGTTTGAATGGCTTTGAATATTTTATAGTGAATTCACATTCATGCAACAATGGATGAATTTAATTCAGCATTTTATTTAGCGTAAAATTATGTTTTATAGTTGCTTTTATGCCCAGGTATAGGAAAGAAAAATGTGGATAAAATAAAAGCTGGAAGTCATAAATGTTTTTATGAAATGAGGTTGAAAACATTCCATACCTCTTAAGAGCATATTTTCCAAAGGCAAAGGCTGCAATGCCCCAAGAAAATATCATGGCATCACAGTATGAAAGCCTAGACAGGAGTGTGAGTTTATCTGGTTGACTCAGAGTGAAGTGAGCTGCATTTGCATAATTCCTGGTAGCGTGTTCTTCTGGTGCTCTGAAAAGTGTGAGAAGTGATGGCAAAGGGAATGAATTAATTTCAGCAATGGTCAGCACCTTGGTGAAGAGCAGGAACAGGGCACTGCATTTTTCAGACTGCTTTTCCAGGGGAAGACTAGAAACTAGAGAAAATTAGGAAAGTGTGTAAGAGGAGCAGGTCTTAGCCTCTAGGAAGTATAAGGAAGACCTGGAAGGAAATGGAGGGCTTTCACTTAAAACAGCTGATATCTTGGGCTATGGGACCACATTCTGGCTGGCTACAGCTCAGCCTGGGATCCTGATCTCGCTGATGGAAATTCTCCACATGGAAATTCTCATCAAGGTCTCACCAGTGTTCTTCTATCCTGAGCTGCCCTGAACATGTTGGGGGCTGTACCCAGATGTGGAGTTGAGTCAGGTTTGAGAAGCCAGTAAGAAATTCTTTTCTGTATCTTAGTCCAGATGTAATCTGGCTGTGAGTGCTTTCTCTTTTTGGGGAGATGGAATATGCCTCTCCAGGCTCTTATTTTCTCTCATTAATTGCTACTTCAAATTCTTCATGATACTCTAGTTTGTTTTTGGAAGCTTATTGCTAGCCTGCAGATTTTTGCTTAGGTAAAGCAGGTGCTGTGAGTATGTTCTGGCCAGTCTGAATTCTGTTGGTAGTCCAAATTGCAAGACACTTATCACATCTCTCACTTCTTCATTAAAAGCACAATCTTCATGGAAGTTTTATTTGAGTATTGTTTTAATTTTGGATAATGAATGTCCCATTTCAGTCAACCAGTTCAACCAAGGAAGAGACTGATCATGTTTGCAGCAATTTCAAAGAACTAGCAACAGAAACAGTATTAAATTACTAAAGACCTATGAATTTATCAGCATCTTTTAGTGGACTAAGATTCTGTCATTTTCTTGGGAAGTGCATATGGAAGAAGCTAAGGAAACTTTTTCAGAAGAGTGTGATTTTTCTGCAAGTTGTAGAAAAAGATTTAGCTTTGGTCACCATAATTTTCCTTCCCTTTAAGCCAGCTTGGTCATGACTATTTTTTCATTGTAATTAACTTTGCTAACAGTATTGCTAATTTCTTTGCATGGTTATTTAAATGTCTAAGAATACCTAGTTAGAGCCATGCTGAGGCGCTTTCACCAGTTTCCCTAATCTAGCTGCTTGTTCTTAGGTTAGTGAAAATTTATGGGGAGCAATATCATGTAATGATCCAGCTTTTGATCTATAACAAGTATTTTGGGTATGTTTGACAGTACAGAAATCCTTACTCTGTTCTAAAACCTTGTTTTAATAGTAATGAAGACAACAAAGCTTTATTTGAAATAGAGATGTTGGAAACTTAAGGGAAGGGCTGTCAGAGACATAGCAATTTGACTTGTAAAGATAATTATAGTTGGTGCCTAACTGATTTTTGAGGATTTCTGCAGCTTCCGGAAAGCAAATGTTTGTCTCAATGATCCTGTCCCATGGGGCCTCATGCTGTGGTTTCAACCTGATCCAACTCTGGTCTCCCCTTTACAGAGAATTTGCTGACTAAATACATTTAAACTCTGCTGAGGGGCTGCTGCTTAGCATTATTAGATATGTATACAGTTACTGGAGTTGCACCAAGATGAGGACAAGAACAGGCAATGTCTAGAAATAGCTCCACTGAATTAATACTCACAAAATCTCACATTGTCAAGGGGCTTTTTATTTAGGACATCATATTTAATGTGTGATTTTTCTGGCTTTTAGCTGTGTGCAAAGTAAATTTTAATCTCATTTTGAGATGAAGAAGAAAAAGAACTCAGCAGAATAAAATCCTTTGAAATAAGGAAATACTCAGGAAGACCCTGAGCTGGTTGTAGCAATACCCTGGAAGAGCAGGATTTGGTTTTTCAGGTTTGTAGGTGGGGTGTTTTTGTTGTTGGTTTTCGTGGGATTTTTGTTGTTGTTGTTTTTTGCCAGGCTGATTTGTTCTGAAAACAGAGATTATGCAGTTGTGCTTGCCTGTCTCTGTGTCCCCTCTTTATCACCCAGCCTTGCTAAGTAATGCTGGACCCTGTCAGCCAACTTCAGTCAAATTTGACAGAGTGGATTTGGATTCAAAGATATTAATTCTGACGAGTCTTTGCCTGGATGAAAAGGTCTCTTTTTTCTGCTACAAGCCCTTGGTTAGGTGCATTTATCGTGCAGAGGGATGTGACCCAACAGCCCCTGTGTGAGAAAAGCTTTCACCAGCTTCTGCCTGAGGGGCATGCTGAGCTCTACTGCCTTGGGGTTAAAGCACTTGGGGGAGCTTTTGCTTCACTGCTTTTGTTTCCTACAAAAGTTAGCAGGAGCAAGCTCTGAGTAGATAGCAGTGACAGAGTGGCTGTTACCTGCTCAGTGGCACCTCTGGAGCGATTGCTCTGTTCCTGGCTGCAGCTGTCTCTGAGCTCTGCTGCTGCCAGAGATGGATTTGTGCTGCTGCAGATCCAAGTGGGAGAGCAGGCAGGAACCATTGCTTTTGCAGAGGCAGTCATGCTTCTCCCAGGGACAGGAGGTCACAGTGGAAGGATCCCTGGCAGATGCTGAAAGGGCTGGTGGCTCTCCTCCTCTTTTAATTTAAAATGCCAGTGAATGTGTGTCTCGTTGCACACCTGAAAATTCATCCACAGGACACAAACTCCTTGGTAACCAAGCTTCTTGCTTCCACTCATATAAATAGACTTTGACAGCTGTGAGCAAACATCTGGGCAAAGCAAAATAAGTGGGTAAAGCTCTGGTGGAATGATGCAGTATTTTAAGGAAACAACAGATATTTATTTGTGTTCTATCTCCCTACACCTACAGCTGTGGTCACTGGAAAAGTGACATTTCCCAGCAATGTCTTTTTCAGTGTCTTTACAGCCTATGTACATAGTTATATGAAAAAAAGGCAGAAGTTTGCTCTGAGTTACGCCAGGGTATCTTGTACATTTCTAATCCCCAACTGAAATGCCTTTCTACAGCCCATGTCAGAGTGCACCCTTGTTTAATCTGTGCAGCAGGATGACAGATGGGAAGGATGCCTGTGTAATGGGTCAGTGTAAACACTCTCTGGTTGTAGTGTGAATGTGGTCTTTAGGAGAAGTAGTGTTTGGTTTAGCTAGAATTTAATGTACGTCCTGATGAAACATTGCCAGAAGACCTAAAGCAGCCCCTTCTGCTTGAGAACATATGCACTGCTTCATTAAAGTGCTTTTCCAAAAGCAGCAAATAAAAAGCTTGCAAACTTGAGTGGTGTAACTTTAATCATCCCAGATGCTGGGTTTCATAGTAGCTATGGGGTTAGACATAAGACAATTCTCTTTTGGTCAGAGAATGCAATGTTTTCTGCAGCAGGGAAAAATTTCTCCTGGTATAATGAGAATAGCTTAGTCTGCTTGGAATTGAAAAAGAAAAAAATTGATTTGGGGTATTAAATGTTGGAGAACTAAGTTTTCTGCTTTGCAGGGTGTTCTTACAGTTGCAGTGGAAAAGCTTGCCACCAGCAGTGTTTGGAGCCCTGGAAATCCTGTTGGCTCAGTATTGACTCCTAATTAATGACCCACATTCTCACAGATGCACTGAGGCCTTCTGTGATGTAGCTGTACCAGTGGAAAACAATAGAATCATTTCTTTCCAGCTGTATCTGTCCCATGAATAAAGGGCATGAAGTAGTGCCAGAGTATGGTTTCTGTTGGCTGCAGCACAGAAATTTGGCAGCTTTTGTAGCCAAGGGAGTGTAATTTATAAAAATCAGAGAACTGATGACAACTGGTCAAGCTGTCTTCAAGTGCAACACGTTGGGCTTTTCTCGAGCACACTTTGTATATGTAAAGCCCAGTTCTGGCTGCAGCAGCTGCATAGTTCAAAAAAACAGTTCAAGGCCCAGGGTGAAGCCCTAGAAATGGGATGGAATACAGCCTTTACTCTGACCCACACTAATTAATCTCTTTCAATGAAGCCAGCATATACCTGTGTTTCTATGAGGAAGCCACTCAAGTGGCATCTGGTGTCCCTTCCACCAGTGTGGTGGTGGCTGTGTTTTCCTTTTACCATGGGCTAAAACTGCTTAGTAGTACATCCATCACCAAAGCTGTGATGCTGTGATGGTGGACTGCTCCTGTTAAGCTGTAGTTGCACTAATGTGCATTAGGCACCTCCCAGATAGGGCAAGTGTTTAATGTCCACCCTGAGGACAGGGTCCTCTGAGGCAATGTCTGTAACTCCTGTGTTGGTGTAACCTTGTAACTAATATGTTTTACTTGTGTTACATTGGGGCTTACATCTATAACTGACCTGGGATTTTTTCTCTTTGTATAGAAAGTGTCAGTGATTGTTTTAATATGTTTTGAAGTTATCTAAATGCCAGAAAGATTAAATATTTTACAGTACTCAGGCTCATTGCACTCAGGTTCTTTAGGCAAGCTTGGGCTGACCATGTGCTGACCTCAGGCTGTTTTGCTGTTCCAGACATTCACCACTGTGCAACTGGTTTTGACTGTTCCAGTGCAAACTGGGCAATATATGTAATTTTATTGATCAATTGAATAATCAAACCTCACTTCCTTGGGCCACGCTATATGAGGAGAAGCTGACATGGTCCTATTGATTTTAGCTCTGATAAGTGCTCTTCTCTGACATTATGGCTGGAAGTGAGAATTGTGTCTGCTTGTGAAAGAACAGGGTAACACACACTTATGTGTGTGTTTGTGAGTATACATTCATGTGCACACACACACACACACACACACTTATATTCACAGACAGACCTTTCCTAGAGGCTGGGACACTTGCTGTGGTTCAGCCCAGAGCATGTTCCAGAGGGTTTGCCAGCTCTGGCATATGACCATGGATAGAATTGTTTGTGCATTGTCCTAGTTTTGTTTGAAGTGCCAGAATGATCCTGTTGTTTGAGTGGGATCTTGGTCAGGTGGGATTCTGAGTGAATGAAGCATGGTTTGGAGCATGTAGCATTTAGTTATTTCTTTTTTGCTCCCTGTGTCTGTTCAATGTTTTATGAATGTTTAGCAGAGTCTTTGCACAGCCTCATTAAGTGCTTTATTGGGCTGCAATGGCCAGGAGTGCTGGTAGCAGTTCCAGCAGGAAGTGTGGCCGTGTATCCTGTGCCTGCCAAAGAGCTGCTGGACTTGGGATGAGCAAGGTGACCAAATCCTAGAACAATCATCAAAAACTCTAATTAAATTCTGCAGGCTTTTGTCACAGATCATCAGTACCAGGAACTCACGTGTGCTCTGTGCACTTTTTCAAACACTGCCAGAAATGGACCTCTGCAGCTGTTGCCTGCAGCTGTTTATGGTTTAGCTGTAATTTCATAGTTCTGTACATGCTGGAGAAACCAAGATGGGTTCTGACTACAGGCAGACACTACAGGCAGTCTCTACAGCCAGAGGGAAGGACACTTTGAACTATTAATCAGTATTAATAGTATTAATCAGTATTGATCAGCCAACAGACCCACACATGGAAAAGTCATTCTGTTGCTGACAACTGATTTCTTTTGCCACAAGGATTAGGTGCTGCTTGGAGCTGACTTGTAGCTGAAAACTACAGAGGACTCCTGTAGTCAGAGCTTGCTGGATTTTGTTGGTGTAGCTCCATGTTCCCATAGTCCTCACCTTCTGGTGTTTGGGAGAGGGGAATGAACTGTCCAGCTTCTCCCTGCTCCTTCCCTGTCTTTCCTTCCCCTCTTCCCCAACACAGATTTTCAAAGAGAAATAACTGGTTCTGCTTTGTCTGTCAGCTGTTCATGGTTTCTGGCTTGACATTGTCCTAGAAAGAGATCAGTTGTGATGATGCAGAGTGATGCAGAGTCCCCAGGCAGTGAAAAAGAGAGCCCTTTACTGCAACCCCTATCCCTTTTTAAACAGTTATACAGTTACCAGTTTACATGGTTTTGGGGCACAACAAGCCCCAGTCAATCCAGCCACTGTGCACCACAATGTGGACACGCAGCAGGTCTCTCACATCTCTCACGTCTCTCTACCCCTGTTCCAGCTGAGGCACTCTCCCACAGCTCCCTTCTACTTAGCCTAAGCAGCAGGCCTGAGCCATAATTTCACAAGGGTGACAAGGCCCTTATTTTATAAGGCTACCTATATGCAACAATCAGTGAAAGCAAAATCCTGCTAGTGAAACATTGTTAGAGCATGATGTTGTTCCTAGTACTTCTCAAGGAGGAAGAACCTGAAATTTAGAAACTATGGGGGAACTGAGTAAGCATATGATAATTCAGGGTTGGTTGGGGTGACATAAAGCTGACAGCATCAATAGATATAATAGCTCAGCATTTGTAGTGTTGGGGTACAGTAGAAAAACCATCAGGTAACCTACAGCAAATACTTGTCAAAAGGTTCTTCTGAGGTTTACTCAGTGTTCAGATCATGGACACAGTGGATCAAGTGTTGAGATCACACTGTGTCCATACATTTTCTGGGTCAATACTCTGTCTTTTGGCAGCCCCTTTGAGATCATAGTGATTTCTGATATGAGGACTCAATTGCAGCAATGTCACACGAATACCAAATTCCCAGACCTGTGCTGGTAACAGTCTTGTACAGAGTATTTCTTATAACCAGATATCTGCTCACCCATGGAGTCATTCATGCATGAGTGGGAATTTTTGTGCTAGGAGGCATGTGGTCCTCCTGGTTCTGTGGCATCATTTCCCTCTCCTGCCTCAGCTGATGGATGTCAAAATCATGGGTTATATGTGGGACAATAGGCAGGTGAAAAGGAGCAAATGTTTTTTCCTGTTCATCAGCAAGCAGAGATGAGAATGCCCTCTTGGAACTTCCTGGTGAAGAGGGAAAGGAATAAGAACTGGGGGCATTTTGTTTGCAGGACCCCAGCGAGGCAGTAGAGGGGGTTGAGAAGTTTCAGAACCTTCAGACTCTTAAGTCCTCTTCTAGATAGAGTGGGCTTTCCCTTTTTGTCCATGTAGCATCCAGGACAACTTGTGTGCAGGTGCTCACATGGGAAAGGTTTCAGTCTCCAAACTGACAACTGCCACCACACACATTTTGTGACACAAGTATGTCTTTCTTCTCTCTACTTGTTCAGCTTTTTGTCAGGATGGTTGGGGGCTGAGATAAGGATGTTGAAGTCCCCATAAAAGTAACTCAGGCACATAAACTGCTGTCGAGAGCAGCATGGTGCTGTGTCTCCCTGCATCCTTATGTTTTGTATGAGAGCCCAGCTCTTGAGAAACCAAGAGCTCCTCAGAGGGCTGAATGTCACAATCAGCTCAGAGAATTCACCCTGAAATGGCTATTTTTTTTTTACCTGATGAATAGTAAAAGTTTGCTACATGGGGAGAGGACTATCAATTCTACTCCACTGAGAAATCCATATAAATAAGATTTCTTTTTAATCTCCCACCATCTTAAAGTGCCAAATAGATGGTTTTCCACTAAGCTCATAGCAGTACTTGACTTGGAAGCATAGGATCATCACTTAAATTGTATTGTGTACCAGCAAGGACTGAAATATCTTGCCTGGAAAAAAACAGATCTAGCTTTTAGAGCAGGACTCTTCTGTAGGTTGTGCTGATTATTGCTTTGTGCTGCTTGACTGTGATTTTTGGCACACAGTGTCACATACCAAATTCCCAAAATAAAATGCTACATGATATTCTAAGAGTTTTTAGGAAGCTTTAAAAAGGGATTTGTCTGCTGAGTGGGTACCTCTTCTGGTGAAGCCAAATGATGCAGCAGCAGTGGTTTAAAAGGAGAAAAACTTTAGTCAGCAGATAATTAGTCTTTTTAAATAAGCGCAAGGAGAAAAAAATAAAACCTTCCATAGAACTTGTGTTTGTGGAAGTTGTCAGCAACCCTGCTTTGATTGGAGAGGGTGTGCAGCTCTTGGAATAGTTAAAACATCTGTTGAGCGCCGTTGTGAAATGCTGGTGTTGGGAACCCCTGATAAAGGGGAGTGCTGAGCGCCTGGCTCTCAGAGCTCTGCAGCAGAAAGGCTGTGCAGGCTGGGGCCACCGCTTGCCTTTCCTGCTCCTGGGCAGACAAAACACAGGAGACAGCCACTGTTTTACATGTGATTCTGCTTTGAGAGGGAGAGAGCAGGAAGTGCCTAGGAAATGGTTCATGACAGAAACCTGGAGTTTTAAATAGGAGCGAGGAGGAGGAGGGGAGCGCATGGGCACAGTTTGTGAGCAGTTGAAGCCCTGACACAACAGCAGCAGAGGAGCACCAGACTACTGTGAGAGTGTTCTTCCAACTATCCTGATGGAAGGAGAGCCAGTCCCCGAGGCCAGGGGAGCAGCCAGCAAAGGCACTCGGATCGCCCTCGGTGTCTTTGTGAGCGGCACTGTTGTGCTTGGCACCGCTCTGTTCCTGGGTAAGTGACAGCAGTGACACTGCCCTGAGCACAGCCCTCCCCAGCCGTCTGCTGGGTGCTGGGGTTTGTGCCTCACCACGTCTTTGGGTGAAAATCTGAATCTCTTTTGCTTTCCCCCCTTTTCATGTTTATCCTGAAAGGGATATGTGTCCGTAAAGGAGTTCTTGTGGGAATCCTAGAGCTGGGAGATGCAATGTGGACTCGTGTAATGTTCTGAATGCTGAATTTAAATTTGGATACTCATTTGAATGTGTTCTGACCAGAATTGGTTTCTTTCACAGGACAGGGAGAAACAGGTGAGATTATGCTGATTATGGGTTCACCAGCTGTGACTGATGTGGAGTAGTGTTCTCTGTTTCCTGAAAATGAATCTGTGTAGTGCACACATTTTATGGAATCTTTTGGGCTTTCCTTCATTTGGTTTTCATTTAGGGCTTGACTAAAATTCCTGTAGAAAGCCTCAATAGTGCATATGTGTGCACATTTTTTAGATCTTTCTGTTCTTCTGTGATGAGTTCCAAAGTTGCCTTTACAAAAGCAGAAAAGAGTGCATCTAGGATGAAATGGAAATATTTTCATCAGATATATATAAGCTGTAACTAGATGCAACAGAAAAGGAATTAGTTTTTCCTCTCCCAGATTTGGAATTATCTATATATTGGTTTTGTTAGAATAACACTTCAAAGCATATGCCTACACTTCTGAAATCATGTGTTGAAGTATAAATAAGCCCAGAAACTCCAACCAAAGAGGTTGTATCATGTTATAAGTTTGCAGAGTTGGATCCTCTTTTGGAACAACTCAGCCCAACATTTTGTTTCTTTAGACTAACAGAGCTTTCCCTACATTGGTGGAAACCTTGCTTCTAAGCATATCTTTTGCTTTCCTCCAATCCTTTATGATCTTGATTGAAAGGTCTGCTTTGTTTATAGTCACAACGTAGAAAACAGTATCAGGTTTTCTATAAAATATTTAAAGAACCAGACTCACTCTTGGTTAGAATTTTTCTGCTCTGGAACAATTTCTGCAACATTTGCAGGCAAATAACTTCTGTGTTAGTGATCTCATTCAAGTCAACAAAACTTTTTATAACCATGAGCAAGTTTGAATCTTCAAATTTCTAGATGAAAAAAATAAAGTTTTTCACTTAAAGAATGTAGTATAAACACCAAGGAGTAATAATGGAGTGACCTTATTTCTTTTTGCCTGCACTAGATTTGTTTATTGTTTAGAGCAATAAAAGCAATAGACATTTACCACTACAGCTTCTCAGAGATAAAACTGCTTGGTCCATTGGGCAGGTATGAAAATTCAAGCAAATATAATAATTCTTGCAGTCAGCTTTACAAATGTGACTGGGGCATATTCTGTAGGCAAGGATTCAGTGTCAAAATTTTCACTGGCATGACTGCAAAGAAAATAAAAATTCTGGCCTTGGGTCAACCAAAATGCTTTTAGGATTTGTTTTGAAATTGTCTGAAATTTTCAATCTAAAGAACCAAGGAAAAAAATTAAATTGTTTTGGTTTAACATTTTTCAGTTAGATGTTTTCACGCTTCATTGTGATATGGTTTTGTTTGTAAGTTTGAGCTTAATTTTTTTTTAGTTTTATTTAAATGTAGAAATGGACATAATTTTTTTTCTGTCCATATGAAACATTTCAGGCACCTCAAGATGTTTTTTTTTGGTTTTGTTTTGTTTTAATTTAGTTTGAAAAACTTGCTGTTTCTGGTACACCTGAAATCAGCTTTCCACCTGAGAAGTGAAATGTAGCTTTCTCCTGCTTTCTTCTCATGGTTCCTACGAGTCTAAGGAGGATGTGGGAGAACCAGGTGTTGTTATTTCACTGTTCCTGCTCATCCTGGCTGTGGCCTCGCTGCAGTGGGAGCCCCCAGGGCAGGGCTCAGCACTGCTGGGTCCTGCTGTGACATTCTGGCAGGAGTGGGGGCTGTGGCAGGACAGGAGCCACCTCCTCCTTGGAGGAAGCAGATTGCTCTCCAGTTCCTTGGGTGAGAATCAGGCAGCCTTCAATCTCAATTTGAGAGCCTCTCCTCCTGACTTGGAGTCCTTTGGGCTTCTCATACCACAGGAATGTTCACATTATTTACATCTGTACTTTTGTATGCCTTTCCCCTTATAGATTTAATTTTTTTAAACTCAGTTGTGGTGTGTGTTTGCTTAAGAACCTGGAAACAGGCTTATCAAGGATGCTGAGGGTTATAACCATGACTCTAAGTAATAATGTCATGGTTAGTTATCTTAACAATAAAAAAGGCAAGGCAACAAACCTCTGCAAAGTTTCTTCTGTCAAAATTAGCTGTTACTTACAATGGAAATGCTACTGCCAAAAATTTGTTCTAATGATAAAATTGTAAGTTTCCCAGTTGAAATGGCATTTTGCTTTTGTTGATAAGTATCAAAAACACAAAGGCTGCTTCAGATTAAAAATGAAATTATGTCTGGGCTTTTCCCTCCTTTCTCTGCTTTGTTAAGAAAAAAGACTATCAAACATTCAAGACCTGGAAAGCCCTAAAGGACTAAATTCTAATCAGGGAAAAAGGTGATCTGGGAGGAGAACAACACATAATTAAAAGGGACATTATCCATTATTTGTAGTTCATCATTGTAGTGGCTCAAAATTATGTTCTGGAGATCTCCACTTCTCTATTTTCTCCTGGTCTTCAATATTCCAATTACAGCCTTTGTATGCCTCAAAATCTTGTGTATTTCTTGGCTAATTTACAAAAGTATTTGAGGTGTTGTGTTTCACTAAACCAACACAAGCTTTGGAAAAGCTGTCCAGAAATAGTTTTACATTCTCATTTTCTGAGAAACTTGGATTGGAATCCAGATACTTCTGTCATTAATTGCTATTAAAACGGCGAGACTGGAATAGATGAAACAGCTTTATATTCAGTTCTAGCTTTAAGACTTTTTGTAAAAAAATTTCCTGGGCTGAAATGATATTTCACATTTTTCTATCACTTTTGAACAACATATAACTACAGTAGAAATTGCTTTATAACTATCAGCAGTGTTAAAGCTATGGTACCATAATATATTCCGTTGGGTTTTTTTGTTCAGTGTTATTCGCTTTTTTTATTTTTGCCATGGACTATTATTAAGATAATGGATATAATAAGACATTTCTTTATGCCTACTGAGCACATCTACTGAGTACTATTTCACCTATCCCTTGGGATTCTCCCTTCCTAATCCCAAGTATCAATTATCTGCATATTTGCTGCCTGAGAGCACTGTCTGAAATTAGCAATTCCTGTACTTAAATTTCAATGGCAGTTGTAACACACATTTTTAAAAGATGAACAAAATTAACTGACAATTTCATAGTACTTCTCAGCAAGGCCTTTGGAAGCAAATGCAATTACAATACTTTTGGGAGGCAGCTCAGACAGAAACTGGGTTGTGCCTTATAAAGCACAGCTATCCTTGTGCCCATTGCAATCTGCTGTTCCAGACTGGAATCGGGAGACCCTGGGAGTGTCCTGCTGGTGCTGGGCAGGGCAGGACAGTGTGAGGACACTGCAGAGGGTGGTGAGGCTGCTCTGTGTTGCATTTCCAACCATGGAAGGTGCAGTGTGGTCTAGCAGAAGGTCCTTGTCCATGGCAGTGTTGGAATTTGGGGATCTTTAAGGTCCCTTCTAACCCAAGCCATTCTGTTCTCCTGTGTTTCCAGGCTCTGGAGGATGATAACAATGCTGAATTGTTTGTATCATGGGGGGGCTCACTGAGTGGGGCTGAAGTGATGCTACTCCAGGCACTGTGCAGAGACAGCCCTTGCTCTGTGCTGCTGTGAGCAAGGAGGGGGAAAGAGACACTGGGACTAGGAGCAGAACATTATTTGTACAAGCTGCAGCATTTACACAGTATACATTCTAAACATTTAGTTTATATAATTCTAAGTGCTCTAAATCAATGCAGTCAGAGAGGCCCTGGGACCAGAGGCTGCACTGATAGTGGAATGACTGAGTACACAACATTTGGCTGCAGTTGTCAAAATCCATTGGAAATTATCTCATTATGGTTTTCCATTTTGCAGTTAGCCAAGGTCTTATAAAGTTTCATCCCAAGCAACAGTACTGTTTGACTGCAGAATGCATTGAAGCTGGTAAGCACCAATTTTATCCTCTCAATTATATAAGAATTATAGTATGTTAATGCAGTATTTATACCATTTAATTTTTTCCCATTATACATTTTACTCAGAAAGCTTAATTAATGAGGGAGAAAGAATTATGACCCCAAACCTTCAAAAAGTCACTGTTCAGGATGCTTCAGTTTTGTTCATTTTGTACAATTAAAATTCATGTTTTAATTTGGTCTAATACTAGTCTAACTAGGCTGACTCAAAGTTTCCCATTATTATTTTTTTTTTTTTTTATAAGAAACAAATGTTGAATGACCAGACCTTCAGGTATATATTGTTGCTTCCTTTCCAGTTACCAGAAAACTAGCAAGTGAATTATTAAGCACAGAGATGCTTTTGTACCAGACCTGGCACACATTTTATATGATTTTATATTAAAAGAGGGTAGATTCAGACTAGTTATATGGAAGAAAATGTTTATGGTGAGGGTGGTGAAGCAGTGGCACAGGTCACAGAGAAGTTGTGGATGCCCCATTCTGGAGGTGTTCAAGGTTAGGTTGGATGGGACTCTGAGCAACCTGGTCCAATTCTGCTTATTGCAGAAAGTTGACCTTCAAGGGTTCCTTCCAACCCCAACCATTCTATGATTTTATGATTAGGTACTGAAAAGCTCCTGAGTCTTGGGCTTGTCAGACTGATCTCTCTCTTACCACCTCTCCTTCACTGACAATAGTAACTGGTAAGGAAGCAGTCACAAAATGGAGCTGAAAAGACAATTATCTTTTCCAATGTACAGTAGATCAGAATTGGATTTGTTTTCGTGTGCAGTATTCAACTAGAAGTAAACACTGCATAGTTACTGAAATGCTAATCACAATCTACTTAATATATATCACTACTGAATTCCTCAGGCAATTAATTCTGTCATGGCAACAATGGAGAGCCTGTCTTCAGGTGTCTGGCTCCAGCAGCTCATGTTCATGTAGTGCTAAGTTCAGTTGTCTTTGCTGTATGACACTCAAGAAGATTCATTGCAGATATTTTGTCTTTTTGTTTGTTTGTTTGTTTCTCATTAATCATCATTTTCTGGACTGCAGCCTTGTGTAATTCTCTGTTTAGGAAAAAGCATTCCACAAAATCTATGTGGTGTTTTTTTTTACAGCTGCTAGCATCCTGAGCAAGATAAATCAATCTGTAGATCCATGTGAGAACTTCTATCGATTTGCATGTGATGGCTGGATATATAATAACCCTATTCCTGAAGATATGTCCAACTATGGTGTTTATCCCTGGCTGCGACACAATGTGGACCTCAAACTAAAGGGTAAATAGATCGTTTATAAAAGTATTTGGTAGGCTTGTTGCTGTAGCTTGTTAATTGGCTGGGTTTGAGATTACCAAAATCTTCACAGTTCTCATCACCAGATAACATCCAAGCCTGACTTGATGTTCTCTTTTAAGTATATTTGTATTTTTTTAAATTGAAAATCACATTGAGAGATACTGAATTTAACATAAACAGAATTTAGGAGGAAGAATAGAACTTCTGGGAATACTGGGAATTCTACCAGTTAAGAATGGAGGGATGAAATGATACTAGTTGTACCAAAAGGAAAAGACAAGGGAATTTAACTCTTTCCCCCTTGCAGTACATGGTTAGACCAGACTGCAGGAGCTCAGCACACACAGGTAAGAATCAATCTTCAGTCCAGGGCAGCAGGCTTTCTGTAACAGTGGCCAACAGCAGGGAAGAATATAATAAGGCCAAACCAGAGTGATATTTTCCAGGAGACTCACGTAGCCCTTGGCAGAGGCAATTCTCAGGCTTCTGGAGATGGAGTTATTTGGGTATTGAGATTCCCTCCCACCCATCCAGGCTGCCATGGAAGTACCTGAGCTATCATCAGTGAAACAGAGAGTTGTTTAAGAAGGTGTTTCTGGAGGAAAAAATAGCCCCAGGGTGGAAATGTGTAGGAAGAAATGTATTTTAATCTGCATGTGATTTGACTTGGGGCTATAGTGTGCGGTGTGGCTGCTTTGCCAGGAGCCCTGCAGACCAGCTGGGTGGGGAGAAAGGCTGATGGTTGTTGTTAGGTAGGGAAATCATGCCAGATTCTTATAGTCCTGGCTAGAAGTGAGCCATTCAAAAAGAGGAGACATGCAAGATTTAATATTGTTGGTGGTGTGTTTGAAGTTTGCCTACCTTGAGTACATAATTGACATATTCATTGACACAAGAGCCTGGCTTGAGCTCACCACAAAGCAGAGGTCGGTTTTAAATATAGCACTTATTTTTCTTTGGATTTTGTGTAGGCACCAAAGCCCTTCTCCAATTGCTTTCTTCAGTCTTATTGTATTCAATTTTCACATCATTAAGTATTTTAAGAGCTGGATTTGGGTTCAGATTATGAGTTTTGGTTTTCAGCATACTATATGATCTCAAGATTTCTGTTTAAAGTCTGCTGAAAATGTCACAAGGAAAGGAAGAGAAATATTGCCAGAGCCTGTTTTAAGTTATGCTTTGCATTCTAATTGTTCTGCAGCCAGAATTAGGCTGTATTAGATAACTGCACATCCTGCATGAACAATAGCCACAAAGAGGCCAGTCTTAATTGAATATAGAGTAGCAAACTGTCATCCTTAATTTCCTCTTTTTACAGGTCCTAATCAAGGACATCATGCTAAACCAGATTTTTATTTGATTTTCTTTCTGCAGTCCCTTTAGAAGTCCCTTTAGTCCCTTTGCTAATACATAGCTAGAAAAAAATGCAAGACAAAGAAAAAACATCCAAGTGGGAAGTATTTGCTTAATGGAAACTCCATATCAGATAAAGGAAGTTTATACAAAATTATTTAGTAGGACACCCTTGGCATAGACAGGGACAAAGATGTGAAATGCTGGTTGGTGTACTGGAGTGTTTTTAATATAACATTTGCCATCTCATCCTTAACTTTTTACTTCATGAACTTTCCAAAATATATTCTTTGTAATTTAAAACAAGGAAAAAGAAAAGTGTTGGTAGCTGAAATAACAAGCATAAATTCAGCCTCTAGGTATAATTATGTTTTCTCTTGAGTTATTTCAATATATTAGCACAAGACTGAGTTATTAATTTGTGTATGACCACAACTTTGCTAGCAGAAGTTTTAGCAAGAAGAAGAACTCTTGCACAGAGAAAAAGTTATAGGGCTTAATAGACCTTGGAAGCAAATTTAATCTCTTCTTTACAAGAACTTTCAGTACAACTTTGTACCACGTGGTAAATATCCCCGTTTGACATTCAGTGGATTAAAAAAGCCTAAGCCTTTAAAGGCATGGTTATTATGCAAGTTCTATGCTCTGAAATACTTATCATATTAAAGAAAACTATTAATCTTAAAGTGATAACATGGCTTGGCCAGAAAGGCACATTTTTCATATTTGATTTTCTTTGATGGTATGATATAGATGGAAAAATTTATTCAGGCTATATATTAAAAAAATTATGTTACTTAAAATAAAATATTTGGACATCTAATCTGTTTTCTGGTCCCTGTTCCTGTTCCTGAGAAGGGGATTTTGGGCAAAGACCTGGTACACAGGTTGCACAAGTGTATCTTCAATATTCTGAAAGCTTAATTTTTTTTTTTGTTCAGGAGCAATTGCTGCAGAAGATCTTCCAGTAGATAATGGATAGCAAGTGTAAGAATTAGTTCTGTTTACCAAAAAAAGGTAGTTGTGGCTGTGTAATGTAATGTAATGTACTGAGCCCTGCATTAGGTGTTAGTGGGTTTGAGAACAAAGCAATTTTTCCAATTTATTTTGGGTTTGGTGTTTTGGTTTGTTTGTGGTTTGTTTGGAGGTGTTTTATTTATTTTTGTTTGTTTGTTTTTGTTTTGTTTTTTTGTTGTTTTGTTTGTTTCTTTGTGTGTGTATGTATGTTTGGGTTTTGTTTCCTTTTTAGTGTTTTTTTCTTGTGTGTGTTTTTTGGGGGTTTTTGGAGGTTTTTTGGGACTCACAAGAACAAACAACTTTGTAGGTATCAGCTTCAAAAAAGGGTAAAACATTTTCTGTATCAGTGAAGGTTTTTGGTGTCTTAATAGGGAAATCCATAGAAAGGAAATGGTAGTTGGTCAATGGAAAATAGCTAAGAACTACTGGGTGGTCAACTTGTCTGCAAATCTCTGGTTGTTTAAAGGATCAGGATTAGAAACATTAATTTGGGGGTTCTTCTACATCTGCAAAACGTGATAGTTAAAAAATACCTTTTTTAAAAAGATTTGGGTTTATAATGGGGTAGGAATATATGTATAATGCTCCCATGGGTTTCTCTAGATGTCTTAAAATGCATTCAAGCTAAAATCATATCATCATTTCCCCTTTAATTTCTTTTCCATATGTTGTTTGAGGGTCACTTGGGTTTATTTTTCTGCACTCAGAGGAATCCACAAACCACATGTGTAACTCTCTTTGATCTCCTGGCTATACAAAATAAATAAAGTTCTAGCCTAGAGAAAGTATTGGTAGGTCTTTCCTTGGATGTGACCTTCAGCAGGATTTCAGGCATCATGGAGGAATGTAAAGAAGATAATGGTAGAGAGCCAAAAATATCTCAAAAGTACAGGCTTGTGGTTTTGGTTATGACTCAAATCTAGGTAAGGAACATGTCATATTTAGGTTAAAATTTCTTATAGAACTTTCCTGGAGAGAACTGAGGTGCGACTACTTCCCCTTAACCATTCCTGGCTGGACCAGATTGTCCCTGACCTGAGACCAGCCCTTCCTTTTCAGCTACACCACAGGCATGTTCAAAAGCATCTCACATTGGTTAAGAGCAAACTCTCCTAGTGCCCATAGGCCTCTGATGAGGAAGTCCTTGGAGTCCTTCAAAATGGAAAGAATCCTTTGGCTGTGGCCTCTGTTGTACGAGCAGAAGCTTCAGCCTTGTGTCAGGTCAAGATTGCAGTAACTCTGTGAATTACTCAATGTTTTTCCACTTACCATAATATTTCCTGTGAAGCTCTTTGTGTTCCTGATGAATTTTTCCGTTTTATTTGATGACCTCCTGAAGGGTTTAGGAGTGCTTTTGTCTTGCCACTGAAAAGCAAACGTCTTTTTGTGAACAGTTCAGAGCTGGAAGTGTGAGGCATGTGATGCAGTGCTTATTACTTGTGGTGAATGTTGGTTCTGAATCCAGAAGCTTCTTTTCCTTTCTTTGAAGTTTGAAGTACAATGATATACAGCTGGCTTATTTTTTTTTCTTTCTCTGAGTGACCATGCAGGAAGCAATAAATTAAAATAAAAACAACAAAACAAAACTCCACAAACATTCCTAAATCTCAGCACTGCAAATGAGCTGATTTAAATTATGTGAATCATTTGTGAACATGTCTTCCAGATCTTTTAAATTTAATTTATGACTGTGGAAACCAGTTTACAAATTAAGACTCTGTACTGTTCCTGGTCCAGTGAGACACCTACTTCAGGCTGATTTGCTGTGCTAAGCTTTGTAGTGTGACTGTTTTCTGAATGTCAGTCAGTTTAAAATGAGGAATTTCCAGTGTGGAAAACAGAAAGAAATGGAGGCTGCTTAGGAGGATATGGAGTGTGGGTTTCTGAAGAACATGAGACAGACAGCAAACAAAATATCTTGGCAGCATAGGCAACTTTTCCCAAGATAATTTGCAATTATTTCCCTTGAAAAAAAAAAAAAATCTTTATAAATAAAACCAGTAAGTAAAATGATCTCTTTGGAAATGTATGCTGTTTGACTGTAGTATATCCTTTCAGACTGATCCCAGGGGCTGGTGTTGAGCAGTTGTTTGCTGTTGAGTGGTTGCTGTCCTGCAAAGAGGACCCTGTGCCACAGGGCTCTTTCAGGGCTGGGTTTTTTCTCCCACCATTCAACTGGTGCTCAGCTGGGACCACTGGGGTGGTTTGGATGTGTCCCATGAAATCTGAAATGCAGCTGCTGACACTCATCCCCAGGTTTCCATATGAGCTGACCTGTGTCTTGTGATTTGTTTCCTTCAAAGTTATTTGAGCTTTTTAAGAGCTGTCCCAAGTATGAGGAAGAATACCAGCAGTAATAAAAACAAAAGAGGACATTTATGTTTTTTGCCTCTGTTATACTGCTGGGTAGCTACTCTTGAATAACAAGAAAGCAGAAAAAAGCAATAGCACTTCATGCTGTTTTGCTTGGTCTTTTTGCAATAAATGGATCTCTTTTCAATGGTACAGACACTTTTTTTTCAGTGGTCCAGATCTTTCCTATAGTGGCTAATTTATCTGAATGTAAGAAAAAGTGGCACAAGTCAGGCAAGAAGTTAATAGCTTTTTGGTAAAATGAAATACCTAAGTCAAAAGTGGAGAAGCCAGGACTTATTCCAGGCTTTGTGGCTGCTCAGAATGAAAATTGTGTTTGTAATGGGTGATTTTGGAAAACCATGAGTACAGAGGGGAGACAATTTTGATTCCTAAGTGAGGTTTAAAGGCAGCACAGTAACTGAACCACAGGATTCCCACAGCATCTCCCTGGTTTGGAGACAGGATTGGCATCCTCCTCTGAGCTCTCAGCCAGAACCAGAGTGGGGCATCCTGCTCACTCCTGTTCCACATGTGGCACATATTTCCACTAAATGTACAGTGGACCTGGGATTTCTATTATATATCTCATTCATACTTGCAGGTACTGAATTTCCGAATTTTTGATGGCTGTGTTTGGGTGGGTAATTTTACAGAATGAGGATTGATACCTTGGAGGCACAGAAATCCATGACATCTGATCCACTTTTTTGACAAAAAGAATTCCACAAGTACATGTTGAAAGTATTATTTTAATAAAGTAAATGTGATGCTGTCATTTAGTATGGAGCTCTATATTGTAACAATTGGGAAATTTGCAATCTTCTGATGTAAGTGTGGTTTAAAATATTTTGCCTAACATTAAAATGACATGTGTTATCCCTTAAAGCATAATATTGGGAGGCCAGAGGGGCAGGGCAGGGAAGAGGTCAACTATACTCAAAAGAGTAAAATTATTATTGAAATTAAATTCATGAGCAGAGTCTCTCACCTCCTTATAAAATGATTCTTGGTTTGGTCACAGTTTGTGTACAGTTATGTTGACTTTTGGAGGAACTCACATGATGGGCTTATCTTTTGATATACAAACTCAGAGAATTTACAAAGTGCTGAAACTGTAAACAAACAACATTTCTGTTTTGGAAATGTGCTGTGTGTGAGGGCACTGAAGAGCATTAGGAAGCATTTATGTAAGCACAGCTGTGTGAATGCTATTTCCATGAGAACTTCCATATTGCTAAAATGGATATTCAAGGAAAGAATTAGGGAATTTCTTTTCAAGGGACGAAGGGAAACCCTAGAATATCAGTGTATTAGTTGGGTTTATTTTTCTAAATACA
Source organism: Muscicapa striata striata (assembly GCA_030060385.1). Taxonomy (NCBI): domain Eukaryota; kingdom Metazoa; phylum Chordata; class Aves; order Passeriformes; family Muscicapidae; genus Muscicapa; species Muscicapa striata. Next base: position 6,439,748 of record JAREIS010000031.1, read on the forward strand.
GAATCCTTTAATGAAATTGGTATTTGGGAATATTTGTTTGTTTTACTTGGTTTATGTTCTTTGGGAACTAAAACCTATATGAATTGATTAATTACTAGGTTTTCATTAATTCTTGTGGAAATATGTATTTGTATTAATTACATCCTCATGAGTGCAAAATTAATTCATAATGATTTAAATGTTCCATTGGAATATCAGAAGAATTAATAATGAGAGGCTTTTATTTGCAAGAGTCACGGTGAGATGAATGCTGCCATCAAGAAACTGGCTGATGGATGTTAATTATATAATACAAAAGATAGTTTCTTGAATTGATAACTGGTGTCTTGATCATGATTAAATAACTTAGGAAAAAAAAACCAACCAACCAAAAAAAAAAAACCAAACCCCAAAAACCAAAATAATGAAAAAAAAAGCAAACAAACCAAATTCCGCCCTCCCAACCCAGCTCAAAAAATATAACAAGGGGAGGAGGGAGACACAGTTTATCAAAACAAGGCAGGCCCACATTTAGCCATCAGCTCCACAAGGACCATTCTGAGGAATGAACTTATGGAGCTGCAGAATACACTGCTAGTTTTGTTGGACAAAAAAAAAAGCCAGACTAGTTACTGGTTTGAAAATATGGAAACTTTTATATTTCATATTGAATATGTATATTTAATCTAAGGCATATCTGAAGCTATGTAAGCCAGCACAAGGAGTTCCAAAAGTGACCAAAGGCCCCATCCATTGACATCCTGGGTGGCTCTGCCCTCCAAAGAAGTGGGAATATACAATACAGCAGGTGTAGGGCAATCTGAGAGGAGTCCAGTGCTCTGCATTATTTCATGTTCCTGTGTGAACAAGGGGTTTGCCATTATGAAATTGTCTTTGAGTGATTATTTCAAGCACTTATGTGCTCCAGTAAGATGATTCTGGTGATCTGATTATTAGCAATGGGGAACTGAAAGAAAAAAGCTAAGAAAGTAGTAGAAGGCTGGTGAAGAAGGGAATGCAAAAGGCATGAAAGTGGAAATAAAGTAAGCTTTGGAAAAAAATTAAAACTGCATTATAAACACCAGAAAGGTGTATTGATTTGCTGTTTTATTTTGCTTTAGACACTCAAAGCAAAAAAGCTTTAATTAGGCAAAGATAGTTTTAAGCATATGGAGAAAGATTTTTTTGCAAGCCTTTGATGCTAGTTCGTTCTCCCATATATATATTTAGCAAACAGTAGAGAAATGTGGACTATAATTCATCAGAAACTCAAAATATGTATTTATAAAATGCAATGAAATATATTTTATACTGCATTAGGCTTGGACTGCTTCCCATCTTGTGCTCTGAAACTGAGAATTGTTTACAGCCATCAACGCACAAAGAAAAGGAAGAAAAGCCTTAATGTCAGTAAAATTTAGAAATCATTTAATTTATTTATGGTGGCGAGAAAATTTTTCATTATTTTTTTTTTTGTTTGTTTATTTTTGAGGGAGTAAAAATTTTATCTTTAGACTGTGTATTTTCTTCTTTTGGACTTTTGGAAACAATTTTTTATTTGAAAACCAATCATTTGCAATTCACTTCTAATAAAGTGTCTGGTGGGGAAGAGGATTCCAGCCTGCACATGTCAGATGTGCATAAGATACCTGAACTAGCAAGAAGCACTACAGAGCCATTAGAAGAACTAGTATTTTACAAAAAAAGAAATCAACTTAGGTTAGATCATATTTTAGGGAAACCTTAGGAACCAAATACTGCTATCAATTGCTTCTAGAGGAAAAAAGTGGTTTTGCACACTTAAGTTGCCTGTCAGGAGACATTCTCAGCAGAACTTGTGTTTTAAAGGCATAAAGGAATTTAATGAGGCCTTGAAATTATGCATTTGAGGTTGGCTTGCACTGGTATCAGACAAGAACTGTAAGTAAGCATCTGCACATCCACTGAGATTTATCTCTGTGGCATTTTCCAGGCAGGCAAGATCTTGCTTTGCCCTTTTTCCAAGGCTTCCAGATGCAAAACAATTCTGAAATGGAAGCTGGACAGGTGCATTTGTGTGGGGGTTTGACCTGAGCTATTAACCTGCTGAGAGGGATAAAGTTTTCCTGAAACATTAAATGCTGTGTCCTACAGCAGATGCCCATGTCTTTTTCAGAAGAGTGCTCTGAAGGAACAGATTTAACTCTAAGAATAATCTTGGCTTGATGATGCTTGTCTTGTTCCCAAGAAATATGTTCAGTTTGAAATATCAATCAAGTCTGTCACTTTATTTTAGAACATACATACATACCTACATATATACATACATATAGATAATATTCTTCACTCTCCCCTCTAGACCCCATTCCAGCTGTAAGAGTCCCTTTCCCAAACTGATGAGAAAAAAAAAAAAATATGTACCAGATTTTCTTCTTTGACTATTTTAGAACCTAGAATGTTGCAGTCTAATTAGATTCTTATTTTCATGTATCAAGACGGAAATGTTAGCATTGGTCTCATGATCTCAGCAGTCTTGTGTATAATTTTATATGCTGTGGCCAGTGCTTTTATTTTGGGGTAGAACACTGTGCCCCTCATGGGCACAACAAACCTTACCACTGCCAGCTCTCCTTCACTTTGGACTCTGAAAAGGAGGAACTGGAAACAAGATACTCTAAATGAATGTCAGCTGGCCCCAAAGCATTCTGAAATGGTCACTCTTGGAATGTGTAAGCTCAAGTTGCTTCAGACAGTACATTTGTCTAGCTGTGATGTCTATAACAGCAGTGTGGTTTTAAAGTTTTTTGTGTGCCCTTTGGCATCCTGGCCAAATCCTTGCTCTGTGAACCATCCTGACCTTGGCTTCTGAAATCCAGTGTGCTGAGAGTTCCAAGGGAGGGCGATGCCTTCATGCTGCAGTTGGAGCCCCAAACAGCCCCAGTGGCACAAGTGCAATTGGATGCTTGGGTTTTACAGGTTACTTTTCAGGAACTCTTTTGCCATACCTCCTAAATGTGAAGAAAAGATGGGAATTAAGGGTTAGACATTCTTGAGGAGGACTAGATTAATCATAATTTTCTTTTATAGTTCAGGGACCTCAGGGAATGACATTCTGCACACGTGTGTTGTGTTTGGTTTGATAGCTAAACTCCAACAAGGTTTGAGAAGGATTTTCTCTACATTTAGGAGGTAACTCCTCACTGAACATCCTTAAAAGAACCTGCTCCTGGCAGCAGAGGGTCATCTGCAATTTTCCAAAGGATAACTTGGGTTTTGTTTCTTCACAGAGGTAGCACGTAATAGCGCTAACTTAGGGAGGAAACAAAGGTGGTCACTGAGAGCTGGAGATGGGAACAGCTCTTTTAATTGTTCTTTGCATCAGTTAAGAATCTCAGTTCTTACAGCTGTGCAGCACAGTGAGGAGAAGGTGACTAGCAGAGTCTTTATTGTTCAGCTATTGAAAGAGGAATTCTCTGCCATTGGGTATTTGCAAATAAACCTGCTGAATGTGTAGGCCCTCGGGCTGCTTCCTGAGTCTGATCCCAAACAGAATACATTACAAGCTGCTTTTAGGTGAGTACTGAGCATCATCTGGGCAGTGCCAAGCAACTCCCAAAGTCTCTGAAATTAAAGGGGCTGAGGGGTATTCATTGTCTCCAAAGGATAAAACTCTTTGAGTGTGTGGATCAAGTTCAGCAGCTTTGTGCTCATAAAGGAGCACTATTTCAATCACTAGGACTCTGACATGAGTTAGATAAGGAGCAATCTGTGGCTCCCTTTCTCTATCTGTAACAATGGATAATGGCTGTGTCTCCTTGGTCTGTCATGTCTAAGGGTGCTTTGAGATCTGTATCCTAAATGTATAGAATGCATTTGCAGGAGTAACCACTAGATTATTTCCTATGATCTTTTTGGAGACATATTGGGGAACAATTGCATTACCCATGTAATGTAGCTCAGTAGCTTGCACTGGGATAAAGCATAATTGAATTTGGGGTAAAGTTTATATCCCAAAAAAGAATGAAGTCTTGAAAATATTAAGGGGCAGAGAAGCCACTGTCTCCTCTGGTTGCTGGTTCCAGTGGTTAATCACTGTCACTGCTGAACTTGTCTTCATTGTTCAACAGCTGGTTTTCTTTGTGTCTTTTTTCAATAGACTAAGGACCTCTCTGGCACCAAGCATTTTCTAAAGGTGTTTGATATTGTGATCCCATCACCCTTTCACATCTCTTGTGAGAAGAAACATGTTCCCTCATTGCATGCTTTTTTTGTCCCTCCCTTCTGTTTCTCAAGCCACACCCTCCAAAGAAAAAACCCCAATTGTTTTGATATTCTTCTGCCCTCTGTCCAACATTGTTTTAACAATTCAGACAGCCAAAGGGCAGGCTGTGTTCCAGTCTGTGTCACCAGCCTGTGTACACACTAAGGTCATCTCCCCACTTTGATACTTCTCTGGTTTTGCAGTCCAAGACTCTTGTCTGTTCTAGCATTGCCCTGGGAGTTCAGACTGAATTATTTGTCTGTTTCTAGCTTTTCACTCCTCCAGAGTTACAACTTTCCAGGAAATGGGATGTCCCTTGAGGTTCTTGTATAATTTTTGTTTTGTTTACAGTCCAAGCATATTCCCTGGGGGATATTTGCACATGGAGTTATTTGTCCTCAAGATACAAAGCATTATAATATATTTCAGATAATTGTCAGATATCACTGTGTGAACACTTGAGCTTGCATTTTCCACACAGAGCAAACGTTTGTAAAAGGATAAGGACAAATACTAATGGAAAAAATGCTACTCCCTTTCTTAACACAATGATTTCTCTATATCTAGGGTTGTAAAGTGAGGAGAAAACTTTTATTTTTCTCACTAGAATAGGAAATAAGCCTCATGAATAACATAGTCTTACTCTGGATTTAACTGTCTGAAAGGGTACAGTATATATACAATCTGATCAGGACACTGATACATTGAATCAATATTTTTAATCTGAATAAATGGTGTGCACATTTCTTTTCTCTGCAAATCTGGATTTACAATCCTTTTTCATGCAATCCAAGTCAAAAGAAGGAAAGGTACAGGATTTCTTGGTGCCATAAATAAAACATGGTGGTTGAAAACCAAAGTGAAGCTGTGCAAGACAGTGGGCTGGAAAATCAACAAGGGCTGGAAATGGAAAGTGAGATTAAAGGTAACACTTAGCCACAAGACTATCCTTAGCAGCTTTAGAATAGCATGCAGTTAAATAAACACACATGCAGAGCTTACTTTGCAATGTGCCTTGCTCTCACTTCTAACAGCAGATGATTGCTATTTACTCGAGGGTAGGGAACCACAGGAAGCTGGCCTTTTTTAGCCCTCCTGTCCTGAAAAAGAACTCTGTGAAGGCAACTCTATATAAACTCTCTTCCTTCCCTTCCCAGCTCCCCACCCCCAGCTGAGCCTTTTTTTCCTTGATGATGTCTGAGCATCTCCAGTTCAGACAAGTGAAGATCACTCCCAGCTATGGAATGTTTTTTTTTGCTGGTGATGCTGAGTCTTTGTGTTTCATATGAGAGTCAGGGAGTGCAGAGATGCAAACCTGCCTGACCTGGGGTGACAGAAGTAAGAATCTTGGCTGCAGTGGGAACTTCTGCACCCTCAGCTCCTTGTACAAGAAAGTGAATGATGAAGGCATTTGCAACCTCAGGAAGTTTAGGATATTGTGAACACCTATAGCCAGTTTCTGACTGTGCAAGTGGTAGCTGCTAAATGAGATATGTTACTGCAGCACTGTGGAGTGCAATTGCCAATGACACTTACCATAACTAACTTTTATGTGAAGGGAAACATGAATCTTGCATTTGGTCACTCTGTGCATATGGAAACATGAACAATGAGGTGCTGAGGTCAGTGATAGAGGCCAAGATTTTTTTTTATTCCAAAGAGAATGACTTTGGAAAGAATTTAAAAGTGAATAAAGTGAAAGATATAACTGAAAAAGAGCTGTTTTGCTAAAAAAGCCATTCAGACATATACTTGGCTAAGGAGATGGGATCCAAACTGTATATTCAGCTGGCTTAAGCTATGCTGGTTCACTTTGTTTGTCCTGGTGTTTTTTGGTTAGGATATTCTGCTTTACAGCAGGCTAAGTGTTATAACTTGGTAGCAGCAATAAATTGTTAAATTTTGGGTGTTGCTAATAACAATTCTGTGCTTTTTCAGATGCCTGGAAATCAGCTTAGATTGTGGTTTCTTTTTAACCTCTGAAGCTTGATTGCTATTCTAGTTTTGCTATATCTATTCTATATCTATATTCTATAGAATAGATATATCTATTCTATATTCTATATTTATCTATCCTATATTGCTATATCTAGTGCTGTATCATTCAATTGAGAGCTGACAAAGGAGCTATTATTTTAAGGGTGTATTTTCAACATTGTTGGAGTGATGTGTATTTCCTAATCTGATTAAAACTATTTATTCCTAACAATTCTTTAGAGGTAAAAGTTTGATATCCTAAAATGGAAGATTGCTTTAAGGAATTAGAACTTTTCATTTGAAACAAGAAAACAGAAAGCAAGCAAACAAGACAGCTCCAAGAACAAGCTCCATGTCCTTCTCAGTGCTAAGTGAGCTGTTTTAGTCAAAATGTTGGTAGCCCTGATCTCACTAACTAGATCAAAGCTTAAGAAAACTGTACTTAGGGAAAGCCTATCAGACTGAACTTCTCAGTGGATTTGTATGAATATACACGATTCCTTAGTGAGGCATGAGAGCTGGAGCTTGGAAAGACAAAGTAAAACCTAAACAGCAAATCTGTGGTATCTTATGAGGCACAACATTAACTGCTCTTTGGTGGTATTTCTCTTCCTATCCCTTGAAAGACAACGTAGGTTTTGCTTACATTTTGGTGTCAAAACAGAAAATATCTGAAGCTATTACAGTTTTTCAAAGTGGGAAGACAATCCTCCCAGACAGCTAGAGTTCAGGTGAATTTTTTCAGAGGGGCTGAATTTGCTCTCCATGTGCCCCTGGCTGGCATTTCCCTTGCTGTAGATGAGAGTCTGAAATCCATGTCATGTGTCAGGAGCTGAAGCACTGCTCAGAGAGTGTGGGATGGCCCTGGGGCAGGTTTGTTCAGCTTGCAGAGTCCTGGGAGAGCAGAGACTGGGCTGCTGCCCTCCCAAAATCTGCCGTGTAGAGAGCAGCGAGCATCGACCCCACAAACAGGCATGGATGGGATGGGATGGGATTGTCAGAGCCTGCAGCTGGGACCAGGCTGCTCACAGCACCCAAAACTGCTCATTTAAAGAGGGCTTGATGGGCCTGCATCGATTTCAATCACATTAGTGACTTTCTTTCCATGAATAAACAACCCCTAGACAGAGTAATTGATTACATATATCTTTGGTCAGTGTGCTGTGCTTCTTGCCTTTTCTTGCTATTCCTGCCTTTTTTACTGTTCATCTTTAAGGATTTAAATACTCAAGGGCATATAAAATCCATATGTATTTGTGAGCTAAATAAGAAGCAAATTTCTGCATCCTGAATTTGGATTTTACACTAGCTAATATAGAAATCATGGATGCAAGCAGTGCTCCAGGTTTGAGCTTCTAAATATTTTTGAAAATTTGAGGTTAAGGCTGGAAAACCTCCATAGCCTAAAGATCATCCATGGATCACCCCGCTTTGTTCAGTGTCCATAGGATTCAAGCATCTTATTAAGTTATTCAATCTTTCATGTTTGATCAGCAGATTTTATATCACCAGAACCAAGAATTATCTTCATAAAAGAACCCTGAGCAAGTTGGCAACATCTACCCCACATCACTCTCTGCAGTAGTGAGGTGGGGTAGATGTCACATTAACAACATGGTTTGATGGGAAAACACCAGGTCTGATTTTAACACAATTTGATGCAGTTGTTTCTCTAGAGTTGATTTTATTGGCTCTTATAATCTGTTTTTCTCTTGAGCTTTAGCCATTGGATTTTATTAGCTTCAAAATTTCATGGCTGCATAGCTGACTGGCAAAGACAGAAATTGTAATGATTTTAATGGGAGTGTAGTTTTTCATCCTTAGTTTTATGGAGGATTCATTTATCATTTTTTTAAAATGCCATTTAAAAAATGTGAACAGGTCTGTTTATGCTGCTAAGAATTGTGCACACTGAACATATATATTGATGATTGGCATTATATCGCATTTCACAAATTGGGAAATATTTGAGGATTTGAAACCAAAGCTATCCTCTCCAGAAGTATTTTTATGGAAAAAATCTAATTTATAACTAAGTGGGAATAATCTCATCAAATCTCTTAAGGGTCTAAGCAAAAGAATTGGGCAGTGGGGTTTTTTGTTTCTTTGTTTAAGGAAAAAAGGAATTGAAGGTGGCATTTATTCATCACCAGCACCTCTTCAGTAGTCTGCATGTCCCCAGCCAGTCCTGGCAGAGGAATAAGCTTGCACTGACCCCAATCCAGCTCTTGGATCTGTTTGTTCTTACCATGGCTGGTGTTATGGACTCTCAGTGGTTCTCTGCTTTCACAGGCCCCTGGGGATCTTGTGTTACCCCTTTTGTGTGGGGCACACTTCTCAGCACACTTGCACTGTGCACATTTGAAACCCAGAGCCCTGGTGGTACTCTGGTGCAGGGAAGGGAGTCTTGGATGTTTTATTTTAGCTCTGGCTGAGCACACACTTGATACCAGCACACTTGATACCAGCAAAGCCACCCCTTGCAGTGGTCCCAGTAACAATAAGGTAAGGCTGTGCAGGACCTGCTTGGCTCTTGCAAAGCCAGACAAGGTCCAGCAGAGTTTGCCAGCCCTGTTCCTGTGCTGTGCTCAAGAGCTGCTGCTTCTCTTGGCCGTGGAAGTGCTTGAGCTGAGCAGCACCTGAGCTGACAGATGTCTCTGAAGCTCAGCTGCCTCTGCATTTAGCCACAGTGTTTTGTATCTGCAGCAGCATCATGGCTCATTTACAGCTTGCTCCTTGGATCCTGTAACCTTCTGTTAGGTCCTGATTTCATAAAGTGCCAGCACCAGAAGCTGAGCCACTTGAAAAAAACTCCTGACTCCCTGCTCTGTGTGTTGGTTCCCACCCTCACCCCATGACTGCCTGTCACCTCAGTTTGCTGAGGGGAGCTGGTTGTGAGGATGAGTAACAAGCTGCATCTGTCATTTGGCTTTACATCAGTTCTCTTCAAAATAAATAAATAAAAAATCCTTCTCTGTTGGGGATTGAAAAATGTGCAATTATGTCTGTGCTACTGCTTAAGAAAGCACACATGGAGCCTCATACTTAATTAAACAGATGCTATGATTAAACCAAATGCTGAAACAATCAAATGGTGTCTATGTTTTCCAAAGTTTTGAAAAAAAATATTTGTTTTTTCAGCATTGCTAGAGAAACCTATCAGCAAAAGACGAGACAGTGAAGCTGTACAGAAGGCCAAGATCCTTTATGCATCCTGCATGAATGAGAGTAAGTGGATTGTTTGAGGAGGGAGTAGATGCATTCCCTGCATTTATAAAGGCAGGCCTTTTTCTCTCTCTGCAGAGCCCTGTGAAGCTCTGTGCAGATACATGAATTTTACTGATATGGGTTCAACTGAGTGCAGAGGGTCTTTTATATCTCTGAAGCTGGCTATTGAGACTGAGGTACACCCAGGCATAGTTTTAGAGAAACCTCTGCTTGTCAGAACTGTGAAGAAAGATTTATCTGTGCAAAAGGATGTTAAACTGTGTCCCAGGGTTGTGGGGTTAGTGCCTGAGGTTAGTAAATCAGAGGAACCCTCTGATGAAATTCTCTTACTGATATTTTCAAGAGCCTGTTGCTCATCACCTTCTACATTTCTCTAAATCTGTTTAATCAAAACACTACCCCAGGGCTGGGTATAGACAGCTCTGCACTCTTTAGCTTTAGTATCTGCATGTCAAGCAAGTTAGCCACGTTTGCAGTGTTCTTCCTTAGCTTGTAAACGCTGCTGTAAGGTAATGTACACTAATTTGGGACACATCACTACTCTTAGGTAGCTGCAGAGGTGAAAGAAGGCTTGGGAGTCCCCTTTGTCCCTCTGACTTTTTAGGATTTATTTCCTGCACAGCTTTCCTTCAGCATGGCCCATCTGCCAGCAAGTGAGGCAGCCTGCTCTATAGCCTTGGTGCCCAGATGCTGCCTCTCTAGCTCTGAGTATGAGCAGTAACCCCCTCCCCAAAAAGAGTGAAGTTTCTATGCTAGCTCCTAAGCAAGGAGTAGGATTTTTTTTTTTTTTAATTTACCTAATTCCAGCCTTTGCCTTTTTTGAAAGGCACTGACTTGTCTCTCTTATTCTTGATACAGATAAACAGGATTGGACTTGTATGCTGCTGTGCTCACAGGCAGAGCAGAGGCTTTGAGTTTCAGCTGTTGTGATTGCCTTGCCTGGAAATCAATCCATGCCAATAAATCTTTGTCTTTTGTGGCTGCTGCTGGGCTTGAATTGTCTGGAATGTAATTGTTGTCACACTTTGACATTTCAGATAAAATTGAAAAAGCTGATGTGAAACCCCTGTTAAGTATACTGAAACACTCCCCCTTCCGCTGGCCTGTGCTGGAATCCAATATTGGACCTGAAGGACTGTGGTCAGAAAGGAGATTCAGCCTGGTGCAAGCCTTGGCAACCCTTCGTGGCCAGCACAGCAGCTCTGTGTTCATCCGTTTGTATGTGGCTGCTGATGACAAAATCTCCAATCGCTACATCCTGAAGGTACAATGCAGCATTTCTGCTTGGGTACTTTGCATGGTGTTTCATGGTCTCTTTTTAAAAACATGTACCAAATGTTTACATTTGATTGTTGTTGTTATTATCTACGGCTTACTAATGTATGTAGGTGCCAGTTTATGGGAATGTAGAAGCCACTAGCAGCCATGTGCTATTCAAAAGTATTTCTGTACAGGTTTTCGTCTTTCAAACAGAAAAAAACATAATAATGTCCCAGTAGACCAATAGTCAGGGTCTATGTGCATGAGAATAAGTCAATATATAATTCTGAGTGCTGCTTCTGACTCATCGGTTGCATGAAGAACACTTTTTGTCTGTGAGCATGAGAAATGGTCCATCAGTAGCAGATATTTTGAACTTAAGCTGTTATTCTTGAGATGGAAACACTTAATCTGGTGCTTATACAGCACAGATTTATCCCAAGTGCTTTTAAACCTGAAATAAGAGAATTTACCTTTTTCTTGAAATGCTATTGCCTTTAGACAAAAACATTACCAATTTTTTAACAGTGCATGGCATTACACAACAGTTGAGTAAAAAAAAGACTCAAGAAATGTTGCCTCTCTGTAGTCTGACAAAACTCCACATAAAATTGTATAACTGTGGCAAGACTGAATGCCTGGGCCAAATGCATTGTTGTTTAAGAACTTCAGATGAGTATCCAGAGCAGACCCTCCCTCCATGGCAACAAGAAAATAGTTCATGAAGGCAAGAGAAGGAGCAAATAAGAAAGTTGGCATTCATCACAGCAAAATAGGATCTATGATCCTTATTCTTCTAGCATCTAACCAAGAATACCTCCCTGTATTTAGGGACTGTGGTGGCACTGGAGTGGATGTCAGCTCTAAGTCAGTTCTAGGACATTTTCCTGGATAGTCAACAGCAGATGAACAGTTTGCTGTATTAAAGGTGTCATTCTACTAAAATGCTGTTGAGATCCTGTCAGATTTTCTTCTCCTTAAGAGAACTGAAGCAGTAGAATCAGGGAGGTGTTTATTTGGGTATCTCCTGTCATAATATTTCAGTTGAAGTCACCTGTCAGCAGATGGTTGGGCAGGGACATCCTCACAGCTGGTCTCTTGGAAATGATTTATAACCAGCAGCACCTTCACTCACTATGCTTAGGGGCACCTAGGAATTAAATGCCTAACTGAAGCACTACATGCTGTGAATAACATATTATTCTGTAGGGTATTCTGATGTTAATTTGATTAGGACCTTTATCTGCAGAATGCATCAGCCAGTGCTCTATTTTCTCCATGTTTTAACAAATTCCCTGGGGTGTAGCTGTACCACAGAGTATTTCAATCTGCTTGTGAAAATGGCTTTATTGCAAAATTCTTTTTGTTCAGCATTGCAAAATCATCAGTGGGTCATAAAAGAAGTGGAAACTCTGAATAAAACCTTATTCACCATTCAACATTATTTTTTTTCTGTGAATGCTGAAGCAGTTGGCTAACTTTTTTTGTTTATTTCTCATATTTGTGCTCTCTTAGTTTAATGTGCTGTCAAATCTAATTCTTAAGACCAAGGAATTTAAATGAGCATTTAATGTAACAGTCACATAACTGAAACTCCCCAAATAATCTGAGGTTAACTATTCAAAGACACGTGTACAAAAAGCATGAGTATCTTATTTTTGCATCATCATGCTGTGAAAAGAAATTGATGCTGTTTTTCAAAGAATGAGAGTTGCACTGAGCATGACAATTACTCCTTTTTGAGGATAGTTTGCTTTGTTTGTTTATGTATATTTTAAAGGTTGTGAATATCAGCTAGTAGAGAAGAAAATATTACATTTATTTATTAACTTTAAAATCTAAGTTTTATTTATTTGTTACTCATAGAAAATGTGAAATATGAATCACTTAACCTAAAATAGATTAAAAGATTAAAAAATACTTATATGAATTGTATAAATAAATACAATCTATTGTCACTAGACTTATCTTTTAAAAACAATTGCAGCATCAAACAAAAAATGTTAAGAATATCAAAGCATTTGTTTCTGCTCCAATCAGTGTATTGTTCAGAGTTTGAAAGCTGGTTGGTTTAAGTTTTCAGCTTTGTCTTCCATACCCTAACCTAACTTGATCACATTAAAAAGTTCTGGGAAATCTCAGTTCCCAGGAATAATTATAAAATACACGCTGCATGTTTTCCTGGTTAGGAATTTGAAAAAGTGTGCAAATAATCCCATGTAGATGTTTCACTCAAAACACTAAATGCAGATCTCAAACTTTCAGGCCTAAATCCAATGTTAGGGTGAATGTAGACCAGAAAATCTGATCCATGTTTCACATAGAAAAGGTAAGTGAAGGTCAAAGATTCATCTGGACTATGAGACACCTTCAGCCAAAGTAGTGGGGACATAACAATATCCTGTGATGCAGTCCTGGCTGGTAGCCCCTTCAGTTTCAGTTCAACTGTTCAAAAGACTGAGCACAGCACCCAGTGCTCAAATGTGAAGCTCAAAAATGTAACCTCAGTTTCAGTCAAAAAACCCAATGATGGCTCCCAGAGTGACAGCAGCTCTCACCTCCAGCACTCAGGGGCATTTGGTGCATACACTGGGCTGCTGTGGTCCCAGGCTGACTCTTGTACCCCTGAAACAGGCATAGGATGGATGCATGGTCATCAACACCTGTGGTTTGATCCTGTAGGTCCATTTACATTTCCTACTCACTGATGTACCTGCTTTAAATCACACCTGTGATTCCTTTCTTTAGGTGGCTTAGCTATTGCAGGGGTCATCTGAGGCTCCCCAGATCACAGGAATGTGATTTAGTTAATACCTGTCAGCACAGCATGGCATTTTCCTGTTGTTTTGAAATCCTGTCTAACTCAGACTGGTGCTGTGTTTTATATGTTAGATATTTGCACACAACTACCGTAATTGCCAGAAAAACATGAACCCTTCCAAAGTTGCTTATCTGTCTATCTTTCAATCTGATGAATTTAGCTGTTTAATGTTACTTTGTGTTGTTTTTAACAGCTTGATCAAGCAAGCCTCTCTCTGGCATCTCGAGAGGATTACCTAGAAAATACCACAGAAGCCAAATCTGTAAGTATTGTCAGCTGGCAAACAGAGCCACCATTTCCCCCCTCATCCTTTCTCATTGTTGGCTTTGTTTTGTTGAGCTCCAGACTGAGAAAGGGTTGTGCTTTGTTTGGATTTGGTTTTGCAGGGTATCTAGCAGAAAACACCACTTCTATCAAAACACTGTTGCAGAGTTTCCTAAATGAATCTTGCACTTCTATACAAGTACTTCTGTCCCATGGTGGTTACTGGTGTATATTTTACACACTGTCTAATCCATTTGTAAGAGCTAAAAGTTGTCAGTCTAATCCAGAACTGTCATTTGCATTTCCTGAGATTTATACTCTCTGAACCACAGCAGTTATCTCTGTCATGCATGGTATTTTTACAGTGATATTTCTCCTTTTGAACTTGCTTGGCAGTCAAGGTAAGGAAAGCACAACTTTGATTCCTAAGGCATGAAAGTTTATACTTCTTCCTATAGCTGGGAATTTCTGGTCCTCTGCTACAACTTTGCTCAAGAGCAAATCCTGTTGTCATTTCAGCCTTTCTCTTCCTTTCCAGTACCGAGATGCCTTTTTGCAGTTCATGGTTGACACAGCAGTGCTGCTGGGTGCAAACGCCTCCCGAGCTGAATCTGATATGAAATCAGTTCTAAAACTGGAAGTTAAAATAGCAGAGGTTGGTAATCTAATAAAAACCTTTATTGAAATGAAAATCCATTATATCAACAGCATTAGCAATAGAGATTTTAGAGGCAGATCCTGATGAAGAAAGCATGAATAATATTTCTCTTAGTTAATTGTTAAACTGTAAATTTTATTCTCAGGGGAAAAGCTTTAGCCAAATACCCTTGGTGTTTTAAATTGTAATGTCAGCCAGGCTGGCCAGAGGCAAGCCTGGGGGTGCCATGGCAATGTTTAAGGGATGGTATATTTATTAGCAAGGTTCTTTGGTCTGCCATCTCAGTGGAGCTGGGGAATGGAGATCCATATGGTAACAGAAATACAGGGGTTGTTGGTGTTTTAGAAACTGTGGAAATGCCTGAGGATGGTCCCATAGGAATTAGGACTACTCCTTCCAAAACGATGATGAGATCAATATCCCAGCTGACGTGCATCTACACCAATTCACTGGTACCCACTGGGCAGCTGGAAAAATATGATATTACTCAAGGCATTACATGTCTTTTCCAACCTAAGTGATTCTATAAATTTGAAGCTGTGCAGACTCTGAGCTCCTGCTGTGGACCTGTGTTGAGAACATTGCTTTGTTGTTTAAGAAGCAGACTTGGCTGATTCTCTGTGGAACAGTCTAAAAGCAGTGCAAGACTGAGGTGGGATGTTGGATCTTGGTGTGAGAGAGAGGTTTTTACAGCAGTACCACCTTTAGATCCTGAAGTGTTTTCATGGAGTAGTCTGGGAGAATGGATGAAAAACTCATGAGTTTTAATTTAGGGGATCAACTGAATTTAGTAAAGCTAAGAGTATTTAAATCTGGCACTTGGTTCTGACATTTACTTGGTGACATTTTTGAGAGGAGTTTAGTTTAGGACACAGGATTATTGAAGATTGAAGGAGAGTTTTTGCTTCTCTATATCTCTGTTTCAGTGTGGCTGCTACAGGAATCCCACTCACAGGAGCAGCAAGTTTGTTATAATTTCAGCCTCTACTAAAACTAGAGAGAAAGGTTGGCCTCAGTGCTGGGAAACCACCAAAAGTAAGGGTACAGACTTGATGCTGGTTTGCAGAACTGCCAGCTGAGCTGAGTATTTCTTCATATGGGCTAGGAAAGAAACTATCCCTGTGAAATGCTGCTCCCCTGTTAGCAGAGAAGCCTGCTGCATGGGACAGGTGATGCAACAGATGTCTTTTATCTGGATTCTGCTGTTGCAGTCTGCAGGATGCTTCTTAGTGGTGTGTTTGTACAGAAGTGAGGGCCACCCACAATAGTAGCCAATCACTGTTTCCACCTCTCTGCTGAAAAGGATGAAATTTTGCCAGGTGTCTAAGCCAAGTCCAATATCCATTTTCAGTTACTTAGCGTGGATGGACTAATGTACTTTGACCCAGCACACTTGAAAAACAGTAAATATTTCTTCTGTTTATCAGTGATGGCATAAGAAGATGTATCCTTAGCTCTGGTAGCTCTGGTGCTTTGCTTAACAAGTGTCTTACAGAGCATTAATCCACAAAGTCTGTAAGTGCAGCTGCCATGTGAGATGACATGGATCATGTAACAACCCTCAGCATCAGTAATGCACATTGTTATGCAACAAGCCATGCCTGCTTACAGGTTCTTTTAGTAAGAATAATCCTCCTAAATATCTGTCCAGATATTAGGCATAAGTCAATGGACATGGGTTGTTGCATAAACCCTAATAAACATGATGATTATATAAACATCTTACTGGGATGGAGGTAGTCCTATTTGTCACTGGAGGTTTTACTGTATCCTGTGTTCCTCTGCATTTTTTCAAATAAACACATGTAATGGAGAATTTCTATGCTCAAGAAAAGGCAGCAAGAATACTTTGGATATAGGAAGGAGTGGCAGGCTTTGAGAGAGCTTGTTATGTACAAGGAAGATTTTTATTAAGTTTGAATCACTGGAGCAAGAGGGAAAGTTTTAGAGGAAGGAAGTAAATAGCTTCAAGAAGTGTTTAAAGATTTTTCAGATAAATGAAATTTGCAGAAAGCGAAAAGAAAGCAAATTTTTTTCCTCTGTGGCTTGAGCAATACTAAAGCCAGGGCTGGAATTGTCATCAGGAATTTTTGTTTCTCTTGAACACTGAGAAAATTTTGAGCTATATTTTGTACTTTGTTTGTTTTGCTATTACAAACCACAGTGCTATCTTGGAGTCTGCATGCTCTTCTTGTCAGTTATAAAAGGACTTGCTTCACATTTAGGGTTTCTTTTGCTGTATCCTTGGATGCTGCAGAGGAACTTGAGGTCTGGCTTCTCTGGTCACCAAAGGAGAGGCCTGGTTGGGGAATGCTTTATTTATGTCTGGCCTATATACTCAGGTTTCCTGCAATGGAAATCAGGAGGATGGGGTGAAATGAGGAAAAACTCACAGCTCTTCCCCCAGCTGGAGTAAAGCCCTGGAAGAACACATTCAAATCCAAGACATGAGATGCACTTCCAGTTATGAAGATGCACCTATCTCAGATTTGATCTATTAAATCTGAAGTTGGCTTCTATTTGACAGTCAGGAATAAATGAGTACTAATTGTCTAGGTGTACTTTTATCTCTTATGTATCTCTTATGTCTTTCCTTAGCTCAATCAGTCTAGTAAGTCCAAAGAAGACATGCAGCTCATTAAATTTCCCAGTAATTAGTTAAATGTAAAAGGAACTATGTTCCCTTTCTTCTAGTTAAATGCAATCCTCAGAAACAGAGGTTTATGCCAAAGATGCTTGGAAAACAGGTGGTGAGATATTTCTGCACTGGGGTTAGGAAGGATGGTAATGATGTAAGAGTCCCTGCAAGATAAACCTTGTTTTGATGGTTTTGTGCATTTTTTTCTCTTCACCAGATTATGATTCCATATGAAAATCGAACAAGTGAGGTGATGTACAATAAAATGAACATATCAGAGCTCAGTGCCATGATTCCACAGGTTGGTTGGGGATAACTGAAAAATTATTCTTTTAATGTCTGACCAGTATAGATAAAACTGTCTTTAGTGTTCAGAGCAGCATGTTGAAGGAGTATCATTAGGAATATGTGTGCTCATTTACAGTTTATGTTCTTTTAAATACAGTTCCAACTTTAATGAGGATTGAAAACGTATGTAATGACAAAGTGCAATAGTTTCTAAGTTTAAAGTAAAGCACTGAAACCATTAGTTTTAAAGTAACTTAGTTAATAAATCATTTCTCTTCATAATCTGCTTTAACCAGCCTTCTCTTTGTCATTGCAGTTTGACTGGCTGGGATACATCAAGAAGGTGATTGACACCAAGCTCTATCCTGAGCTTAAAGATATAGGTCCTTCAGAAAATGTGATTGTCCGTGTTCCCCAGTACTTCAAAGATTTATTCAGAATACTAGAAAATGAAAGGAAAAAGTAAGGATTCTATGATGGTTTTACCCACACTTGTAAGGGCTCATAAAATGCTGGGCTTTTTCTATTTTTTTTTCATGAATTTTAGCTATTCTTCGAATCAAGTCTCTAGGCAAACAGTCTTTTGATTTTGTCTGAATGAGGATTTAGATATTACTTTGTGCACAACAGGAGAATTTTCAGGTTCAACACATTTCTTCTCTGGTTAATACAGGTTGCAGTAAAGCTGCTCTTTTCCAGGTGCATTCAGCACCTCTTACTTGTATAGGGTCTTGTATCGTGTGAAATCCTTTACACCTGTAGAATGCATTTGTGAAATGCAGGTAGCTCAGACTAAATTTGGCAGATGTGCTTTGCACAGGGAAGAAAGGCAGCTTTGGGCAGTGATGAAAAGGTAACATCCCATTTGAAACATCCTTACTGACGACATCTAAAGGATTTCTGTGATAATTTGTTCTCTGAGGCATGGTACTGAACTTCAAAATAAATTTTGTCTCCAAATATCAGTCTTTGCTGATTGTACAGTATAGCCACAACCAAATATATTTCAGGGAAAAAAAGACAAAGATTATTCTCATATTGTCACTCTGTGTCCCTAGTGATGGAATGTTTACATTAATTCATAGTACCTATAAAAATAGCATACAAATCAATTAGAAAAATAAAAATTATTGATTTGCCAGCACATCATCAAATATCCTTTCTTTAAAAAAATTCAGAATAGTAGCATTACTGCCACCAATATTCATCTATTGAAGAAAGTTTTAAAAACTATTTGCTTTCTAACTCAAAGTTTGTCACATTGGTGGGTATAAATGTGTCATTTAGAGGATGCATATCTAGCAAGATAACAGGGAATTAGTTATTCTCTGCATATACACTTACATTCAGATATATTCTGTAACTACAGAGTAGTACCTGGAGACTTTTTCCATTAGTTTCTTATTCAAGGAAAATCTAAGTATTCAAGAGAAGTTAAGCCAGCCTGTGTGTCATGGCAAAAAGAGGCTGGAGTGATGACCAGAAATGATTGCAATGCCTGTCTTTAGCAAAGCTCAGGTTTCTGGCCTCACAGTTCAGGGGGAGAGGGTGAGCAAAACCAGTTCCAGTATATTCACACTGCATATGTTATAGGTGTTGATGGCTTAGGCATTTTCTGCCCAGTCTTATCCTATGAAATTTGCATCATAAAGTGTTAGAACTGGCAAATAGTACTAAACTGAACCCAGGCAGGCTTCAAATTCTTGTGTGTAAAATGTATCCAAACAACCCAGGCATGATAACCAAGATCATGTTTATCTATTAAGTGATAATGTTCATTACTTAAAATGTCAGAGGTAACCTTGCTATCTGGCCTGAGAAAATTAGGAAATCATCTCAATGTGAACTCCTAACAATGAGGTCTCAACATTTCCCTGTAGGGTGAGCCCTGAAAGCTTAACAAGAATATTTTCTTTTAGATAATCTAGTTTTTCATTCTCCATATGACATTTTAAAGATTTATTTAATGTAAACAACATTAATTTGATTTGTTACTGTAAATAGATAGACATGAAATTCCTAGAAAAGCATTTCAAAATTTTAGATTTGCTTCAGTGTTCGTAATGGGAATTGTCTTTTCATCATTTCAGGAGATGGAGTGTCATTAGAAAAGCAAGTACTTTCACCAAGTTCATATTCTTTTCAGTTACAAGGCTATCTCGAAATTATGCTTTTATTCCAGTGCCTTATGTGTTCTGTTCCTGAATGAGCACCCTGCTAGCCTGGGTACTATTTAAAATGTACAAAAATATTCATGCCCTAGTATTTTACCCAGTGGTCTGGTAAAGTATTTCATGAAGTTTGTTTCAGGTGGAGGAAAGAGTGGAGTGAAAATTAAATCTGGCTGCAGAAGCAGTTTGTGTTGGGGGTGGCAAAATGTACAGACTCACAATCCTTGTATTAAAAATTTCTCCCTCAGAGAACCTGCTGAGCAATCTTGAATTGTAAAATCATTCACAGGGCAATATTACTAGAAGAGAGCACATTAACCTGGTGTAGCATGAATTTAGCAGAATTTTACTTAACTGCATATAATCGAGTTAGTGTGTGGAGTTTGAAATAGGTGCAGAGGGTGGTCAGAGGGCAGGGCACTGCTGTGGCTCCAGCCCAGGAGCTGGGCTCCCCTTGGCCAGCTGCCCAAGCAGCTCAGCAAGCAGCCTGCAGGAGTTTCCATCAGAGTTTTCCATCACTGGGGGTAGCCAGCCTTAGTCATGCCAGGTGCTGTAAGTCACACCTTCTTTGTAAGAGGTGTTCAGGGATTCCTCCAGCTCTTTGGTGTACTTATTCATTTTTAATGGGGTTTATCTCTATTACAGGAAGAAGAGATGTGTGTATGTAGCTGTGATGTAAATGAGCAATGGCAGAGCTCCAGTACAGCTGTGCCATGTGAGAAGGGAGATAGAACTGAGCTGGCACTAATTAGGATTTTATATCCCTTCCCTGTTACCTGTGTGCTGGTGCTTTATGTGAGCCATAAATAGGATACTCTGAATTGCATCCTTTCTGGAGGTCCTTGCAGCTGTTGAAAGAAGCAGCTTTATCATTCTCAGAGATCTCAGAATGCATAATTAGTTTCATGGAATTGTGGAATGGTTTGGATTGGAAGGCACCCTATAGATTACCTCATTTCAACACCCCTGCCACAGGCAGGGACCCTTGCACTGGGCTGAGCTGCTCTGAGCCCCATTTGTGACCCACCCTTAAGGGCAAGGGCAGCCTGGCTTCAACAGGTCCAGGGATGGGGCATCCTCAGCTTCACTGGGAAACCTCTTCAGTGCCTCATCCACCTCACACTAAAGAATTTCCTCCCAACAGCTGATAAATCTATCCTTTTTCAGTCTAAAGTCAGTCCCCCTTATCACTATATATCCTTGTGAAGAGTCCCTCTCCAGCTTTCTTGTAGGCCCCTTTTCCTTTGTCTTACCTTCCCATATCTTTGCAGTACTGGACTATTAACTGAGAAGAACTCTAATTCATATAGCATAGGAGGAATTTTCTTCAGAGATGGATGGAGGCACTAGATCTCTTTTCTGGTTTTAGTCCTTATCTGAAACTTTAGAGAAATTACAATAATTTGTCTTGAATTAGTGCCTCTAGCAATAGAGGCAAAAGTTTTTCAGTACTTATAATTTGATTCGTGACTCAATTCTGAATACAATTTTCAAACAGATCTAAAATTTGTGAAAGAGATCTTTTTCTTTAAATGTCAATTAATTTTCCCACCTATCTCATATTAAATCTGTCCTCTTTAATTTCTACCATGCCTGTTGATTAAAATATTGCAAACTCACAGAATTTTACATGAGCAACCTACTTTATTCTCAGACAGGACAGAAAGTACTTTAGTAAATATTCATAAGTACTGGTATAATTTTGATTGTCCCAGCAAACAATCTCTGTACCACTTCCTTTGGGTGTGTGTGTTACAATAAGGATCATACTGGTTAGAAGTGAGCCTACACTTTCTGCAACAGGCATTTGGAAGTTAAAATAGAGTGTGTATACTCTTCTGAAAGGTTACAACAACAGTCTGGCCTCATTGGAAGAGCAGAGAGGATTTTTATGTTTTATTTGTGTACTGGATTTTTCTCCATGTGTAGAGATTAACTTCTCTGGGCCTCAGTGAATATATTTGTGAAACTGGGATGAAAATCACCCCAAGATCTGCACTGCAGTAACTTTATCAGCAAACAGGGTCAGTTTTTAAGCCATCTGAAGATAACCAAATGATTTGAAGTTGGCATAGTTAGCCCAAAACGTAAAATAATCATCCCTCAAATAGGTAAACAAATTCAGATAAATTACTGTTTTATTTTTTTTGAAGAACAAACTAAAGCACACTGTGCCTCAAACACAAGACAACAAACACCCTCAACCTTTCCACCTGCTGCCCACCCCCCATTAATAAGCATTGAAATGGAAGCTCCCTGCTGTTTAATGCATTGTGGATTCTGCTGTGGTTGCAATCTGGAATTATTACTGTCTCATCAAACAGCTTGGTTGTAGCATGTGTCAGCCTTTTCCTCCCCAAATTTAAACAATCCCAATTAATTATATTTCCTGCAATTGTCATCTGCCTTCATTACTTATCTGACACAAACATTTCTGAATTCTTGTTGATATTACTGTCTTTCAGTAAGTCACCTTTTTGAGACCCAGCCTTTATAAATTTCAGTCTTTCATTCACTACCAGTTTGAGAGAGGTTTCCCAGCCCAAATGTTGGGGAAACAAACATTGCTGTGTGAAAACAAGTGCACAGAAGAGAGAATTGATTTTGGTTTTGGTGGTGATTAAGTAAATTGTAATACATAATTGCTGCATGATAGTGATTTATTTAGCTAAGGATTTTACCTAAGGCTTTTGATTGGAAGCAAATCTTTAACCTCTTAATCTGTGACATTTGTATAAATGCTGCAGAAGTTGCTACAGCAGGATATTCTTCAGCTCTGCTGAAATATCTGAGGCAGATTTTTGGGAGGTTTCTGGAGTTCGAGTCATTTACCAAGACAATGAGATCTGAGGGCTTTTACAGTGCTTCACTTGTCATTGAGTGAGAAAATTCCACATTGTCAGAAACTTGTTAAGGGAAAAATCTGATCTTTGTGGCATTTCTTAGGTTGAAATGAATCTTTAATGATCCTAAATATTATCTTAAAATGGTGTGATTATCTAAACAGAGCTAACTATTTTGGCTTTTGTGACATGTACTGTTTTATAAATGTACATTATTCATGCTAAAAAATCTTTCTCAGATATATTTTACAATAATCGTGGGCATTTAGGTGCACTATAGAATATATCTGTGTACTAAAAGAGGGAATATTCCCAGTGTGAGAGATGCAACAACACATCTTGAGCTGAAGGCTTTGTGTGGGTGGACTGGAGCTTGGTTAGAGGCAAAACTGAAGTTATGTCTCAAGCAAATGCTGCTGTCAAGACAACATGCCCACAAAGTGTATTTCCAAGCTGTTATGATTCAGAGGAGGGAGCTGCTTGGGATGTGTCTCTGAGTGAAGCTAATGGAGTGACACTCCATTATTGTAGCATCATTAATGTAGCAACAGCTGCATTGCCCCACATTTATGGCAATGGGAGATTGCAGAAATGGGATTTTTAGAGATGGGGGAGCTGTTCAGTCCATGGCAGCACCCTCAGTTGCACAGAAGCCATTTTCCTACCTACAGAGAAGTCTGTGGCCTGTCAAAAATGTTATGTGTATCCCAGTGGGGAACAAATAACATTTGAGTATCCTAGCTTTGAAGCAATGACTCTCCTTGAAAAATATGTCATGTATAAAAGAATATGAGAATAATAAGTGTAGGCCATTGTTGGAGTTGTTTTGAGACTGTTTGAAGTTGAATTGTGTATTTCAGAATGCACCTTTAGCTCATACAGCCACTGCTGAACATGGAGAGAGATCACTCTAGGCTGGATAAATCCTCCAGTCAGGTGCCCAAAATTTTAGAAAAGGAGCAAGGATGCCAGATCTCCTGGGAATTTTAAACAAGCTCTTCCTTGATCTCTAAGCCTCAATTCTTAAAAGATTCTTCTTACTGACACTTCTCTTTTTTAGTATTTCAATTATCCATCTGACAAAATATGAATCTTAATACTTTAATAACTTTGTGAATAGTAGAAGTTTTCAAGGCATATTGTTAACTTCTAATGAAAGATACAAATATGAGATAATGAGAGGGTATGTGGGATGGACTGTTATCTATTCTGTTACCATTTATGTGTCCTGCTAATGAGGGGAGATAACATTCACTTTGATCTACAAAAGGAAAAAAAAAAAATTAATCTGTGGATAGAACTTTGATGCAACTATTATTATAACATAGTTCTTGCTACTTCTAAGGAAAATGAAAGCAGCCTTTTGGAAAAAAAACATTACCTAAAAATTACATACTAGGTGATGGACCTGTTATAAATAATCCTTAGAAGATGGTTATCATGGGGAAATTATATATTAAATGGCTGCAATCATACAGATTCTCCTGTGTAATTGGGATTTATCAATTTTGCCATCACTCATTAATTTTTAAGGTGAAATTTCCACCATTTGGGTAAAATGTTTGTAGAGCTATTTCTATGAGTGCTTTGTGGTACATCATATGTGTTTACATGTCTGATTAAAACATGTCTGATTTAACAGGACTCTTGCCAATTACCTGGTGTGGAGGATGGTTTATTCAAGGTTATTTAACCTCAGCAGACGTTTTCAGTATCGGTGGCTGGAATTTTCTCGGGTAAGTTATGCTTTCGTAGCATTTACAAGGGTCCTGGTGTTGACACTGTTGGTTTCCCTTATAGTTGCTTATACCTTTGCAAAACACAAAATGTTTTCCATGCTGGAGAAATTTCTTGAATAAACTTTTTTTTTTTTTTTTTTTAAAGACACCCTCTAAAACACTTGACACACATATTTTTGTGAATGACACTAGGACATTTATATGACCTAATATGATACTAAAGACAAAAAGTCTTTTAGATGTTGTTAAAGATGTTTTGAAACCTCCCCTTTAAAAAACTTAGTCTTGTTTTGCAGAAACTTGAATTAGGTGATGCAGGCTGTGGCATTCAGGCCAAACATTTTTGACCAAAATCTAAACTTTTTGAAAACTACTGTTTGCCCATTTGTGAATACAGCTGTAATCAATCAGAAGTCTAGGATTTCACTTTTTAAAGCTTGCTCAAATCTCTCCCATGCTCTAATGCCAACATTACATGAGCTCTAGCACAAAGACACCCAGCCACTTCCACAGAGAAGATGATCTGGTGCCTTCCAGCTTGGGGTTGCAGAAGAACCAGAAAACTTCCACGAGCTGTGAGAGCAGAACTAATTATCTGTTCAGCAATATGGGCATTTATGTAAAACATATAGGTTTGATTAAATGAACCCTGAATAGAAAGCCACCTTGGTAATTGTGTGGGCAGTGTGAGGTGTCCTTAAGTAAACCAAGGATGAAGCTGAAGCTGAATGGTCCTTTGTTTGTGTCTCAGCCACTTTGGATGGTGAACTTTGTTTGCCATTATGAAAACTGGCTGACAACAGGAGGCTGGCATGGTGCAGGAGGTGTGGGTGTTCTGTCCTCCCTAGTGAGGCATGCAGGTGGCTAATTAAAGAACCTGTACTGTTTTTCTTTGAGTAATACTGGAATAGTTCTGAGTTGATCACATACCTAAAAATATACTCCAATAGCTTGATGGAAACTACACAGGAAAGGCAGACTCTTGCACTTCTGAGATCACATTCAAAATAGTCTTGTAAAAGATGCTATTTTCTTCATGTAAAATATGAGAAACTGGCTGTCAGAACCACAGTGACAAGTTTGTAGGTGTCCCCTCCTGGGATATTCCTTGCTAGTCAGGTAAAATAGATTGATGCTGGCTATCAGCGAGTCTGTAGCATAATACTGAGTTACATTGAGTTATGTAGTGGCCAGAAAAAATCCTGAAAGGAAACATTAAACTTTGGATATTGTGCATTTTAGTATGGTAACTGACTGCTGTCACATCTCTGGGACGTAGAAGCTTAGGGAGAAATCTAATTCAAATTGATTGAGTGCTTATTAATAATCTCATCAAGGCTGTAATAGAATTATATAATGGACCAGATTGGAAGGGACCACAGTGGGATCATCTGGTCCAACCTTCCTCCCTGCTCCAGCAGGGCCATCCCAGAGCCCATGGCACAGGACTGTGTCCAGATGGTTCTTGAACATCTCCAGTGAGGAAGACTCCACACCCTCTCTGGGCAATCTGTGCCAGTGCTCAGTCCCTGCACAGGGAACAGATTCTTCCTCATGTTCAGGTGGAACTTCTGTGCATCAATTTCTGCCTCTGGTCCTATTGCTCAGCAGCACAGAAAAGAGCCTCCAAAAGGCTCCATCTTCTTGGCACCCCCTCCTCAGATCTTCTTAGGCATTAATGAGGTCCCTGCTCAGTTTTCTCTTCTCAGGGCTGTACAGGCTCACCTCCCTCAGCCTCTCCTCTTAAGAGAGATGTTCCAGTCCCTTCATCATATTCCAGTGCTCCACTGGGCCCCCTCCAGGATCTGCAGGTCTCTCTTGTGCTGAGGAGCCCAGAGCTGGCCCCAGCACTCCAGGCACCCCTCGGTGGGGCTGAGTGGAGGGGCAGGATCCCCTCCCTGCCCTGCTGGCAATGCTCTGCCTGTGCACCCCAGGGTCCCACGGGCCCTCCTGGCCCCAGGGCACTGCTGGCTCAGGGACAGCTCATTGTCCCCCAGGACCCCCAGGCCCTTCTCTGCAGAGCTGCTGCCCAGCAGGGCAGCCCCAGCCTGTGCTGTGCCTGGGGCTGTCCTTCCCCAGGGCAGGACCCTGCATTTGCCTGTGCTGGATCCCAGACCCTTCCCCTGCCCTCTCTCCAGCCTGTCCAGGCCCTTCTGCAGGGCTGCAGAGCTCTGGGGCTTTCAGCCTCTCCTCCAGCTCTGCCATCAGTGAGCTCACTGAGGAGCCTCTGCCCCTTCCTGCAAGGCACTGATGGGTAAGTTAAACAATCCTGGCCATGTAAATGGCTGTGAAAGCTTACAGCACTGTAAAAACAGTGAATCAGCAGCTCATTCCTGTTATCTGCCCCTGGGACCTGGATAGAGAGTTAGTAGAGTGAAGTAAGCAGCAGTAGCTAATAGTTAATAGCTAAAGTTAATTGGAGTAAATAGCTCAGTGGAACAGACTTCACAGGTGAATAGAAAGGACATGAGGAATGGATTCCAAGGCATTGGATTAGTCTATTGTGGAATAGATCTGTCCAATCAGAGGGTGGAGAACCAGAGGCACTTTAGGACCCAACAATCCCTTTCTAGGTAAGTGAATAGAACATTGAATTACTGCTAAAAAGATATGACCAGGAGATAAATCAGTGACCCTTAAGGGAAAGGATGTATTTTATACATTCATTGTTTCATTAATTCAGTCAGCCTCAACCATCACAAGTAGAGCATTTTTTTTTTTCACTAGGTGCTCATTTTCTGTTGGTGGCTTTTATACCTTGTATGTAGAAATCTTGGCACCAGAGTCTTAAAATCTTTGCAAAGAGAAGGAAGAATATATGATGAGACTTTAAAAAGACTTCAGGTTTGGAAATAGGACAAACCTGCTGACTCTAGAGAAAGAGCTTTGAGTACCACATCAGCAACTATCACAGCTCTTCTGCAGTGGCACTTTGAGACCTTGTAAATGTGCAGTGGCACCTGGGGAAGAGGTTGGTTAATTGTGTCCTGAAGCTCTGAATTGACTGGGAGGGCTTGAAACCAGCTATTTATAGCCACTGTTACTACCTGAAGTACTGTGTGTTAGAGTGGTACATTAATATTAGAAAGACCATTTGAGGGAGTTCCTGTTGGCTGTTGTAACATAAATATCAATAAACCAGCTGTGAGATATAATCTATTCCTCTCAGCTCTATTTTTATTGGTCCCGCAGCCTGTGCTGCCTTTATGTCCTCCTTACAGTCAAGCCTCCCTCAAAATAATGATAATTATTATGTTGTAATAATAGTATGTCACAGTCTAAAAGCCAGCTCTATCTCCTGACTATTTCTATGGCTGAGCATCCTCACAGCTTTTGGAAGGAATTTCAGGCTCTGATGACTAATGCCATAACTCCCCTTCTTCCCCCTGCACCAGGAAAAAGCTCCATAGTGGGTTTACTCTGACTTTACTCAGATAAATTTTTTTTTCTCATTTGTTCCTCTTTTTTGTTTTTTATTTTTTAAAATTTTTTTAAGTGTATTGTTGTGTTATGTATAAAGGTTGAAGAATTTGGAAAAGGAGTTGATTGTCAAATTTGGCTCTGTTTAGAAAAAAAAATCACCTTATTATGTATTGGTTTGACTAATAGGGTTTTCTTTTAGAAGCAGTGTTCTTCTTGCCATCGAAAATCTATTACTGCATATACAGTATTAATAAAAAACATTTGGAAATGCAATTCACTGGTGTATTTAAGTGTGAGTCATTGATTCTGCTTAATTACAGACAATATAAAAGGGAAAATCAATCTTTAAACTACCAAAATATCTCACCTTCAATAGCTGAGGGTTAAGCTGCTCTGGAATTTTCCAGTGAAATCTTTTCCTGCTGGAAAAAGACATATCCAAACCCTTCGGTTTTGCTGGACATTTAATCTTGTGCTCAAAGCAGGAGAATGATGAGACAAAGAAAGGGCTCAGAAAATGCAAAATTTGTGATTAAGAGGCTTTTTTAATCTGTGAGAGGCCAAAATCCCTATCCCACCTGCTCTGGTCTGATGCTGGCTGTGCTCTGCCTTTACACAGCTGTCAGGTGCTAACTGCTGGACTGGGACTGTGCTTGTTCTCTGTGGAAATGCTTAAAAAGTTCCAGAAGTGGAAAGGGAACACTTTAAACCTTGAAAATAACAAAAGTTTCTTAAATCAGCACTGCTTATTGCTCACATGGACCCATCTTCTATCTTGTTGTGTGCAGGATTTATTTGCACAAACTACATCTTGATGAGCAATGTAATGTTAGCTAGGTAAGCACCCACAGTAATAAGAGTCTTCCTGTGAGAAACAGAAACCAAGGCAGCAAATGCTCTTGAGTTCTGTTCTGCCTTGTTCCTTGTTGTGTTTACCATTCTTGACTGTTTCTTTTGAAGCTCATTTATGGTGACACCATCAGAGCCTGAAAGTATGTAATTAATACAATTCCTTTAGTAAAATATGCAAGTTGTTCTACCAACATCTTTCTATTGCAACATAGAGTGATTTTTTATTATTTTTAGGGGGGAGACAAACATATTCAGTGCTCTTGGTGATTCAAACCACTTTTCTCCTGAAAAGGCTCCATTTGGGAAAGGAACTGAAAGCAACTTTTTTACACAAACTGCTGTAAAAGTAGTTGACTTTTTGACAAAAAGGTGTGGACATGTTCCCATCTGTGTTAGATGTCATTAGTTCATGGCAATGGAGGGCTCTGCAGAAGGTGTTTTAGAAGGACTAACCCAATTTTCACAAGGATAATCATGAAAATCTGACAGTCTTCTCACCCTGTCAGAGGAGAGGCAAAAGTTTTCAGGAGATAGCTCACAGCAGGGTTTGTCTAGAGGAAATTGTCTCTCTACTTAACACAGACAGAATACCAGGATTATTCTGTCCAAAGTTAGCATTAGTTCTCTAAGCCTAGTCCCTCTAAATCACTGCTCCCACTGTACTGTTCTGAAGTTTAAAATCTTACAGGTATTTTGTGGTGTTCAAAATATTTGTCATAGCATTGAATGAAAATAAAAATTACTGTAGAGTATAATTGTTGTTCCTTTTGGTGGCTTTTTGACAAATATGCTTTGGCCTATGCTGCATGTGGGTTCTTCTTAAACAGTATGGTGTTATGGCCTGATACATGCCCTTGTCAACAGGTGATCCATGGCACTACCACCTTGCTGCCCCAGTGGGATAAATGTGTGGACCTGGTAGAAAATGCCCTCCCCTACGTTGTGGGTAAGATGTTTGTGAAAGCCCATTTTCAAGAAGACAAGAAAGAGATGGTGAGTCCTCAGCAGTCTGTCTCTGGAAATTTTCAGTTAGTGGTTTAATCCTCACAAATTGCCTCTGATGTTAGAACAAAGTTTAAAAATGGATAAGAGTCTTTAAAATGTTTTAATTGAATTTAAAAACCCCTAAATATGAGGAGAAAATTGAATGAATTTGAAGAAGTGTTACCTTTCTGCACACCTGGGCACTGCCCCATCTTTCCACCTGCACTCCTTCAGATGAATAAGCAGCCAGTTCAAAAACAGATTTAATGCTGTTAATTTATGTAAATAGTAACTGTCAGGCTGTGCAGGAGCAGACTGAAGGGTTTTGATGAGAAATGGTTTAGTATAGCTTTTATAATTTATTATAGTAAAGTTTTTATTGACTAATCAAAAAACTGGTTGAGATTTCTCTGCTTTAGGACTGCCCTTTTGAAAGCTGTGACTGCTATACCTGTAATCTGAGCAAGAAATGTGACTGATGTCTGACCCAAATTAAGGGAGGATGAGAGCCACACAGTGAGAGTTTATATTTGTGATTCAAATCTTTTCTGCTGAACAGTGGAAGGAGATATTCTTCCATACCTTTGAGTCTAAAGAAATGTTCATCCTTGTTTGAAAATTTCAAGAATAGCTATGTTATCACTTCTCTCAATAGCATTTTCAAATGATTAATTACCCTTCACGATAATTTATGACTTATTTTCATTTCATGTTTTTCTTATAAGGTTTTCCAATATCTGCTTTTATAGCCATTGATTTTCCAGCAGTAATCCATTTAAAATTGACTCATTAGGTCATTGAACTTAGCTCTCAGTGCAGGAGAGGCACAGCCACTTAGGAAACCAGAGATGGCACCCTGTGGAAGCCCTGCACTGCCCTGGCTCAGCAGCCTGAGTTTGCCTGTTTGACTTCATCTAATTGGACTGCTTTCTCAGGGAAGGATTCCATTTTAGCAAGAACACACTTACTTGACTTGCCCAAATCTTTGTCATCTGTTTCCCTCTCAGGTTCTGCATTTCTTTTCATATTTGCCTTTATCTGGAGTTTCCTCTCTGGAGATCCAGCTTTTCAATCCCCTTTTTCTTGATCCAGTTTGTAATGTGCTATTTGGCCATTTTGTGGCAAAAATATGCCAGGCATATGCAGTGTGTTATCCTGCACAGACAAGAGGGAAAAGTAGGAGTATAAAAAATGTAGCCTTTATAGAGGGGATGGGCACTTTTTTCATATTTGCATGTGTGAGGAAAAATTAAAGAAGCAGATAGAGCAGAAACTGTTTTCTCTTGAAATGGAAGTTAATTAGAATGTTTCTTAGTGTGCACATTCCTTTTAGACCAATGCTTTGGAAAATTATCAAGTCTGAATTCACAGTAGCGCCCATAGTGATAAATGCATATAAAATTCATACTGTAGGTCACAACATTCAGTCTTAAAATGAACAGCCCATGGAGATAAAATTACACACATGAAATTCATTTCATTTAGAAGAGTGCTTTTCAAGTTAATAATCTGTGGTGTTATCATTTTCATTTCACTGGTTTTCAGTTCTACTTTTCTTTCTTAAGCAGTAAGAAAGCATGTGAGTAAAGCACTCTTATTTGTACAGCTATTTTTTTTCTCTTTTTCTTTTTTCTGGCTTATGGCATGTATCTGTCTATGATAAGCAAATCCTGAGTTAAGGATAATATGGATTCTTTCCCCCCCATGTTTTGTGATTGATGTTTCATACCTTAGGTACTTCTCTTCTTTTATCAAGAAAGACATTATTTGTGCCTAAATATAGCACTGCTTCTAACTCAGAGTGCCTGCAGTGTTTTTTACAGATACGCCTGAGCAGTTTCAGTAATAACTTTGATAGCAGGAATAGGTTTCTGCCCCTGCCCCCTGCAGCTACAGCTGCTGCATAAAGCCTAAGTATACACCAGGGCCCAGATGCAGAGCTTGAGTTTGAACTTGTAACCTCCAAATACGGGGAGTTCACCTCATTAGTGAAAGAAGTTAATTGAGTCAGTGCTCTGTCATCAATATCTTTAAGTTACCCTATTTCCTGGGATGCAGTTTACTGTGCATGTTCACTCTTTAGTCATATTTAATGCTAGACCTGCTCTGGCTGACCCATATTGCCTCTAAAAATAAGAAAATGTTTTTTGAAAAGGGTAGGAAAAAATTAATAATCCAAGGAACTTTGCTACATTTTTTCTGACTGCACCACAAATAAAGGACAGTTCCATATTAAAATATTCATCTGACACATTAATGGCAATTTAACTAAAAGTAATGTTACTTTTGATGGTTTAGTCCCTGCTTTTAATGACATTTCAGATCTACTAGATTTATAGAAT
Source organism: Muscicapa striata striata (assembly GCA_030060385.1). NCBI lineage: Eukaryota > Metazoa > Chordata > Aves > Passeriformes > Muscicapidae > Muscicapa > Muscicapa striata. The sequence goes on from JAREIS010000031.1 coordinate 6,471,455, forward strand.
AAGACTATTCAAATATCTGCTGCTTGACATTTTCATTATTTTTAAATGTAACACAACTGATAACACAAAGTTCCAATAAGTCTTTGTCTAATGGGTGTTTGTCATGTCTTGTGCTGTCTCAGCTCTGGTTTATGCTAAAGGACTCAGGCAATGGCTGGATCCCTCTCATTGCCTTGCTCTCACAGCATTCCCCATGGTTACCTGTCATGGGGCTCATCTGCTGGTGGAAACAGAGGCAGCTGGTTGCATGCCCTTTTTTGGGCTGCCAGACAGATCCATAGGAGTGAGGGCTCTTTAGACTCATATAATGCATATTTTAGCCATTATGTTTCTTGTTTTCTGTCCTTTCAGGGTTTTCTTAGTGTGCACACTCACTGAACAGTCCTATTATTATTATTTTTTTCTTGCTTGGGATGTGGTCTTGGCTTTGCAGAGGTGTCTGAAGAAGCAGCCAAGATGAAGTGGGTGTGGGCTTTCCCAGTTTTGCACAGATCCAAGCTGTCCCTGGTGGTCCAGGACCACAGAAGCAGTTCAGGATGCTCAGTGGTGTGAGCCAGGGCCTCCCTCTCTGCAGTAAGTAAAGGGTAGCAATGCTTCACAAATGCAGCTAAATAAGGCTAAATGTTTGGATACTGCTTTGTATGTGGATCATGATGCTGTCAGCCCAAATTTAGTTCTTTGCCAGCATTAATAAGGTGTGTCTCAGTCTCACATTAACCAAACCAGGCCACACACATTCTCTCTGCAGGAAAGGCTTTATTTGTGCAAATGTCTTTCAGCTGGCTCCTTCTGCATGGGCCAGATCTAGAACCTAAGGGAGAGAAATCTCCCCAAAGGTCTGCAAATCTCTCAGTGTTTTTTATGATTTCAAGATGGGTATTCTCACAAAGATGACATGGAATGATCAGCAATGAACAGGGTGTGTAATACCAGAAGGGAAAGAAGATGGAAAAAATCTTACCTTCAAAAGAAGTGTCCTAATACTGGAGAAAGCAAAAATTAGCCTTCAAGAAAGGACAGCAGATGCCATCTGATGTGTTACCATTTGTGGTCTAACCAAGTCTATTCCTCCTACATACACCAAGCCTTTCCTTAAAATGATTCTGCCATGATATATTTTACTGGGGAGGGGTTTACTAAATATTTTGCAGATGGAAGAATTGACTGAAGGAATTCGCTGGGCTTTTATTGACATGTTAGAAAAGGAGAACGACTGGATGGACTCTGAAACAAAAAGAAAAGCCCATGAGAAGGTAATAAATATAAATGTTGAGTAAGTAAAATCCTGTTATGATAAAGATTTGACTTGAGTGATAACAGTATGTCATGGACTGTACTTGCAGTTCCAGTTACTTTCTGATAATTTTGTTTGGGAAGGGACACATTTATTTTTCTGGATGCTGAGCCATCTGAGCTCCTGCTTCTCTGCAGAAGTTATTTTTGTTACTTTGCTCTTCTTCCCTTGCATCCACCTTTCCCTATCTGGCTCTGGCTGATTTAGACTATGAGCTTATTTCAGATTTGGCTTCTCTTGACAAAGTCTTCACCTTGACTGGGATCCCAGGGACAAACCAATCTACAGACAGAAAACAGTGTCTAAAACACCTGTGACAGCTGAGGGGATTTGCTGTGAGGATGGAGGATCCAGCCTAGAAGGGGATGTGAGAATAATTCAGGTTTCATAGTTTTTCCAGTATTGTGTTGGGAGGCCTAAATTGAGAGGTGTCTTTTGGGAGGGTAGTGACAATCCCAGCTGAACATCCATTTCCTGACAGAATAATGCCAGTTAGGAGGTGCTGTAATCAAGGATGGCATTACTGGTCCTGATTGCTTTCAGATAAAGTCACAATAAAATGCAGGAGGCAAAGGTGAAGGCAGGAGGATGTAGTCAAAACCTCCTTTTCACTCTATTCTCACATTTACAGCATGTGATGAGTGGAAAGGGAGATTGTCCAGATGCAGAGCTCAGCCCTCAGAGCAGCAATGGGAGGGAGCATATAAAAAGAGAAGTGGAGGGCGTTGTGTAGGTCTGTGTCCGTATTTATTGAGGCAATGGAATATCTGTGAATTAGTAAGAGCCCTCTTTGAATAAATTGACAGGCAAGTGCAGCTGAACTGCTCCTGCTCTCTGTACTTAATAAAAATAGCAGTGTTTTGATTTAGAAGCAAACATGGCTTTCAAAGTTTTTTAGTAATTCTAATGAAAAGGCTGTTGAGCCATTTTATCACTGAAAAGATTTAAATTCCATATGCAGTCCATCTACATTTTATACAGCAGTGCTCTTCATATATGTGCAAATGAAATAGAGCTGCATAAACGCACCAATAAACACTATAGCAAGAGAACAATAGTAAAATGACATTTATTTCCTGCTAACCTAGTGGTAAATGGGCTGCTGCTATTACTTCTTACTGGCTGTTGTTTTTTTACTAGAAATACCATTAGAAATATAATGATCTGTAATTTAGATATTTGTTAAAATTGATGCAAAATAAGAACAGGAATATTTTCTAATGATTTCCTTAATAAAGATATTTCTATATAACAATCTGCTTACTGATTTTGTTCAAAATTTGCTTCCTGCCTTTCAGCAGGGAAACAATACAAACATTGCCAAAACCCAATGAACTCCTAAAAAAACTCTCCCGTTCCCATTTCAAGGAGGGTTTTCATCTGAAGCTAGGCTAGATCCTTGGTAAGTAGAGATGGCTCTTTCCCTCTGCTGACACATTTTGGAAGCACACAGCACTTTGCTCCCAATTTAGACACAGCATTGAGGATTCTGAAGTTAGTGGGGTGAGTCTGGACTGAGCAATGCATGACAAACTAAATTCCCTAAGTACAACTAAAATAATACTACAAGCTGTAGTACTATCAAAGGAATAGCCAATGGTTTAAAATCATTCTCACTGAACTGAAAAACCATTTCACAGTTTGCTGACATAGGAACCAGGTCAAACTTGTAAGGCACGAGTGTTATGTAATGCCTTAGATACTGCAGCAAAAAATATGTGATATGACTTACGTCTACAAGTTTAAGTTCAGATCCACAGAAATAGCTACTTGGCTGGAAGGAAAGAGCCTAGAGAGACATTTGGTAGATTTCCAGACATGGAATGTGTGCATGTTTATTAAATATTATTTATTGTTAATGACGGATCTTCTATTTGTCCTGGAACTCTTGGATGGCCATGTTTTTAATTCAATAAATAGATTCATTACATGTAAGGTCAGATAATTCACAGGGGAAATCTAAGTTTTATAATACAACAGAACCTTCAAAATCTGTTACACAGTTCTAATTAAATCTCATGAGCCTAACACTTTCTGCTGCTACTTTTTCAATACTTAGGCTTTAATAAAGCAGCACAGACAAGCATGAATTTTATGAGGGAGATTGGTTGATAAAAACCCCAGTATTACTTTATTGTAGAGATCTGTAAAAGTTGCATTTCTTTGTCAATAAATGTCATCCACAGGCTGGGCTCTGCACCCAGGCTGGAGAAATACCAGGCACCAAGTATAAATTAGGAGAAGAGAGGGTGCAGGGCAGCAGCTGGGGGCTTGGGGGCTGTGTGGTTTGGAGAAAAGGAGGCTGAAGGGCCACTTCTCCATCTTCCTGAGGTGGGGCAGTGGAGAGGGAGGTGCTGATCTCATCTCCCTGGGGTCTAGCAGCAGCATGTGTGGGAGCAGTTCAAAGCTGCTTCTTCAGGAGAGGTTGGAATAGACATTAGGAAGCTTTTCTTTACCAAATGGGTGGTCAAACACCGGAGCAGACTCCTGGAGATGTGGTGGATGGCCCAAGCCTGTGTTTAAGAGGCATTTGGACAATGCCCTTAACAAGGTGCTTTAACTTTTGGTCACCCTGAGGTGATCTAGCCATTGGACAAGAAGTTCTTCCTTCCAAGCAACATGTTCTAATTCTATTCTATCAATTAAGAAAGGAAGCTATTAGTTAGGTAAAGGATGTTTTGGTCTTCTATGTTTTCATCAGTAACTGTCACATTTTCCCTTGTAGCAGTGCAGATTGGAGGTTCTGCCCTGAGTTCCATGGCAGAACTGTATCCTAAATGGAAATGGCTTATTCAGATATTTTGCTCATCCTCTGTATTTTTAATCTCATTGCATTCTTGAAATGTTCAAATGCTCTGAAAAGAAATGAACTGCAGAAACCTAATGGTGGTTTTGTTTACTGTGCCTGCTCCATGTGATGTATTTAATTTGCCTTTAGTTTTTCTTTAATTCCTGGCATATTTAGGTAATTAACAAATTTTTTACTCATTTCCTGAAAGAAGAGGGTCAGTGTGGGATCTGGATGGCTGGACAACGAGCATAGAGAGCCTTGTGATGATTGTATCTTTAGATGACAACATTGTAATGTAAAGGACATGGCAGGCTTGAAAGAGAATTAATTGCAAATCCTCTCTGTGATTCAGATACTCACTGTTTAGTGTGTTTTCTGCTTTCTGTTTTCTTTTGTGCTTGGCTGAGGCCAAATTTGTATACCTTGCTGTCAGTCTGATGCTTTGCAGTCAAAGGAACCATCGACCTCCAAAGGACTTACAAAAGACCCTCTGCTAGAAACTATTCTTGAATTTTGCTTTAGGCAGCTTGGCAGCTCTATCTAATCACTCAGTCTGTGGCTCTTTGTGTCTGTCCTGTTGTTTTGTGTTACTCAGAGTGGAATCTACTAATTTGATGTTAAAAGGATCAAATCTACTACTACATGTGACACAGGGAACAATTGTCTTGCAGCCTTGATATCTGAGAATAATCTCTTTAGCCCTTGTATAGTTTGGAGTTAAGATTTGGCATTCCTTTGTAATAAAACAATATAATGAGATAACATCTAATAATTTACCTCTCTCCTCCCTCTATTCCTTTCTTTCTGTGATCGAAAGATGAATTTAAACCAAACCATCTAAAAGGCAATCTTACAGAAAAGGTTTCTGTCAGGGTTAGGTGGCTCTGCCTTCAGTGCAGTTCTCACCTGGCTCTCTGGATGGAGCTCATGCTGCTTCCAAAGCAGTTCTGAGTCCGAGGGAAGCTCGGCTCTGTGCTCTGATGCTGTTTTTCCTCTCCTGTCCTTACTGCTCTGCTCTATTCAAGCCTTTCTTTATTGTACCGTATTTGCCTATTATCTCCAATTTGTCTGGTAACCCCCCGAATTTTAAATGGAATGCTCTGATAAACAAACACACAAACACCCCAAACAGATTTCTGCTCTTTCCCTTTTATCTCCCTTTTGTAAGGGTCATTACATTTTGCTGTCATTTGCAGAACAGAGAAATTATTCAATTGGGTGCAGCTCCAAGGGTGTGTCTGGCAGCACTCTTCAAATGTTCTGTGAGTTACCCATGGCCATGTCACAGCCTCTGAGCAGAACTGCAGGGCTGGAGGGAGTTTTTGTTTCCCTTCCAGGGAAGGTGCAGAATGCAGCCAGCTGTGCTGGCTAAATGGTATTGACAGCTGTGTTGTGGCATGGTGGGCCACAGGGGAAAGGGGGAGCCCACAACTGAAACTCCATTGTCATAACTTGTGTGATGAGGGCTCACTTCTTTAAAATGGTGTTTTATTGCTTCTGCTCTTCAAAGGATAATTCAATGGAAGATCATTACTGACATGTTAAATTATTCCCACTCCTGGGCAGAAACCATTATTTTATTAATCACTATTTTTCCTTCCTAAAATGCCCTTTGTTCTTGGGTTTAACTGGAGGCTTGAAAAAAGACGTTTTTCTTAAATTCTGCAATTCTCTTTTAAAATATCCTGTTAGGCTATGGCACAGGAATAACTTCCTATTTGGAAGTTAGATTTTCTTGCTTTGCAGTACTATTTTTAAAGCATGGATGATAAGCCAAAAAAAGAGTTTGTTTTTCCTCTAGTAAGATTTTTCTGTAACATTATTAACCTCCTTAAGTCATGGAGCACAAATCCCAAGGTCACTGTGCAATCATTTGGCTCCTGAACTTGCCTGCAGCTTTGCTTTATTCCTAAGGAAGTTGTATATGCAACATTTGTTTTCTCCCCCTCTCTGAGTCTGAAGACAGTCCAGGGAAGCACAGGAGAATATCAGGACCATGCCTAGCTATAGGTGGCTCCCTCGGGCAGTGTTAGGTACCTTTGTTTAGCCTACAGGGCTTGTTCTGCTTCTTCAGAGAGCTACAGCAAACCCCCCCAGACAACACAGTGTAATTTGGGCCAATAGCCCTTAGGAAGTCAAAAGCCATCTGCACAAGCCCTGATTTTACAAAGGATGGTGCTTTAAAGGAGGTGGGTGTCCGTGGGTTATCCCACTGAAGCCATTCATCTCCCAGCTGGAACTTGCTGGCCCTGTCCAGCCCTGCAGTCAATTATCTGAGCTGCAGCCCCCTTTCTCAGTTCTCCATGGTCTCTCTCTCTCCACATTTGGGTGATTTCACTGTGGCCATGACAGTTGTACTGCTCAGATCCAGTGTCTGCCTCGGACAGTGGCCAAGCAGTAGCAGATGTTGAGAGATGAACGTAAGGACAGGGCCAGCACAGAGGGGCACATTCCCACTGTCCTTCCCTGGCCTCTGACAAACTGCAGCTCACTTCCTTCCTGAGCCAGAAGGGCTGTCTTGGTATTTATTCATATTTTCCTGCTGTGAGTTTGTCTAATGACTTTTTGAACCCACAACAATTTTCATCACCCACAACTTCCCAAAGCAGGGAGTCCCACTGCCTCACTGTGCTCTGTGGGTAAAAAGAATGTATTTTTGCTTGTCTGAAAAATGTCACCTTCTCCTATGTTATGGTAGTGCAAAAACCAGAGAATCATGATTGCCTGTTCTCTTTTTGTGCTCACTCTTGCTTCTGTAAATCTTGGCACAGCAATACATACTGGGAGAATGGAGCCTCCTCCTTTTCTTCACATAGCCTGTCCAAGGTATGCACTAGATGCAGTTCTGAAAAATAACATTTCATTGAGATCTGGGGCAAGCCCAGAAAAAAAGGCCAGGAACCACAGCTTCAAGGGCTGAAATTAATCTTGCTTAATGCCAAGCTACTTTTGCACAAAGATAACAAATCTTCCAGTCTTGAAAGTGGTTACTGGGTGCTCTGCAAAAATGAAAAATGGCTTTTGAATCTTGTGGGGTCTGTGGACCCATCCTATGAAAACTGATGCAAAAATATGACAGTGGAACCAGCCCTGAGACTCTGCCTCTGACTTCAATGGCTGTTTCTAGAATGAAAGCCAGCAAAAAACTGATAGAACAATACTTGGTAAGAGGGATGGAGTTTCAAAACTAAAGCTTGTTAGGCACCTTTTACATTTTCCTTTTAGATGACTTTATATCTTTGCTTCAAGGATGACAGAGAACTTCACAAAGTGTAAGACTGCTTCAGAGCACTCATAGAAACTGCTAGACATACTTCAGAAGAGCTAAGAAAAGTGGGAGAAATTTCCAAAGGCTCTAATTGCAGTTAGGCACTTCACTCCTATTCAAAAGCCTATAGAGGTGACTGTGACTTTCTAATTTACTGGTTTTACTGGAAGGTTTGATTCAGATATTCTTGAAACAACCTTGCTATTTCTAAATTGAAAGTGTACTTTTGTTGAGTGCCAATTAAACCTTAGCCACGCTTCTCCTTTGTGGAAGTGAGCATTCTGAAATTAGGGTAGTCTCTGGATGCAAAAAAAATCTGAGGTCCTGGTTGTAGTGTGGTAGTTGCATTGCAGGGAGCAATGAGCAAATCTTCTCAGAAGGATGAAATATGACACATTTTTACTCTTTTCAAACATCTCTGCAATTCCTTTGTGTATTGAATGTATCACTAGGGGTTTATTTTCCTGGTTTAACTCATCTTTCACAGAATCCCAGAATGGGTCAGATGGGAAGGGACCACAGTGGGGTCATCTGGTCCCACCTCCCTGCTCCAGCAGGGCCATCCCAGAGCCCATGGCACAGGACTGTGTCCAGATGGTTCTTGAACATCTCCAGTGAGGGAGACTCCACACCCTCTCTGGGCAATCTGTGCCAGTGCTCAGTCCCTGCACAGGGAAGAGATTCTTCCTCATGTTCAGGTGGAACTTTTGTGCATCAATTTCTGCCTATTGCTCAGCATCACAGAAAAGAGCCTCCAAATGGCTCCATCTTCTTGGCATCTCTCCTTCAGATACTTATAGGCATAGATGAAATTCCCTCCCAGTCATCCCTTTTTGAGGCTGAACAGCCCAATCCTTCTACCATGTGCATGGACATATGAAAATGAGGGGACAACTCAATAGAAAGCTTCAAGGAAAGTAGATGCTGCTCAGAAATTACATAAGAGATTTGAAAAGTTTGCACTACTTACCTAGTTTGGAATTTGGTCAGGATTTTGAGGCTGCCACTCCTGCACCATTCCTGAGATAGCTGTTTGGAAAATGCCAATTTTTAGAGGAACATTTTTTCACCTGTGAGAAATAGAGAATGGTACTCACCTTCTGGAGTAGAAGTAGTCCATGCTTTTCTCTGAATAAAAATAGATCTTCACTTTCCATCAGATTAGCATCCCCTGTTCTTTCTTATTTCTTTTACATCAAATATTTATTTCTCATCACAAACTTTAGTTTTTGATCTCTAAGAATAATCTGTCACATCATGAATTTAATTTAACCTTCACAGGAAGACTGGGCTTTCCTGATCAGTAACTATGGGAGATGTTCTTCTCCATTGGCCAGAGCTGAAACTAATAGCCATGGCATGTTTGCTTATCTCTTATCTCTGGGGTTAGATTGCTGCTGTCAGCTTCTCCCTTGTTATCTGGCTGCTGCTACTGCTCACTCAGTTGTGCAGGGATGTCAGTTCCATTAATAACCTGAGCACCGTGCAAACAGATAGTGGAAAACAGGTGAAGGGAGAGGAAATTGTATTTAACCCTGATCTCACAGCTGTCATTTTTCAGACTCAGCCATGACTACATATGGCCAGAATGGGTGCATGACATCAAAACACTTGTGAAAAATCTCATGCTTGAAATAGGAGGGAGACAGATGGACAGACACCTGCAGATGCTCAGGGACCAGGGTGCATCTGAAGGTTTTATGGCAGAAACGCAACATGAGAAGATTGTTATGCTAAATGACAGAGTAATTCTTCCAAAGAGCAAGAGATCCTCCACCACCCTTGAAAGTCTTGGACTATATCAGCTTTAACTTTCACTATCTTTGTTGTTCTAACAAGTAGCCCTGTCTTCTGTGGAGGTTGCAAAGACAGTGTAGTCCCCCAGCTCAGCAGTAGAAGATATGCAGGTGCAGAAGAGCCATTCTCTGTGTGGAGGAGTCTACAAGACCAATTCCCTCACTCTTGGCAATGAAGGTGCATTTCCTGGCTGTGGTGGTCTCCATGTGCTGTAAATGCCCCCTGAGAGGAGAGCTGCCTGCTGCTGGGGGTGGGTGAGGAGCTCAGCAGGGCAGGGACCCCACCATGGACCCAGCCCTGGCACTGAGCTGTGCCCAGCCAGGAGCCTGGACCAGCTGCACTCAACTGCTCAGGAATTGTGCCAGTCACTGGGGCTGCTGCAAGGTTGTGAGATTTTCAGTGGCTTCAGGTACTGGTATTGCTGGAGTTTACTTGTGAAGGAGCTTTACCACAAGGAGCTCCTCAGACTCAGGAATTTGTTCCTTTAGTGGCCTTTTAGAGGCCAGGGTGCTGTGACTAAGAATACAGGCTTCCCCAGCTGCCCTGCTTTGTGAGGAAGCTGTGAAGTGCCTTGTGCTCAGTTTTCTGCATATGGGATGAGCTTCACCAATGTGAAAATACCTAGATATAATTTATGTAAAATAAAAATATGTAAAGGTTTGGAATAGAGAGGAATTGAATCTTGAGTAGAGAGTAGAGCATTTTCTGAATATATTTTTTCTATATTATCTAGCCTATGTTTTTGATTATGTGCACATCTGCTTTCCCCCATACATTACAAGGCATGGACAGCTGATAGTGACACACTTACTGGTACAGTGCTGGTCAGGGTCCCTGTTCAAGCAAAAGGAATTCCTCCTCAGAGATAGAACATGCAAGTCATGATTAATACTGGTGTTTAAGTTCTCAGTCATTATTTCAGTTTGAGTTGTGTTAAAAGGAGTCTCTGCCACGTTTGGTTTCAGTTGCATTAAGACTGTAGCTCACTTGTGAAATGAGAAATGAAAAGGGAATTTTTCACATGATGTTCTTTAGTTTTAAAAAAAGTGCTCGGCAACCTTTGCTTAACCTTGAAAATGTTAAATGAATGTAAACTGATTCAAGCAGAGGCTAAGGTCAGAAGTTGTCCCTTTCTGGAACAGGTTATTCAGAGTTTTGCATAAAACTGGAAAAGAAATGCTGTGGTAAATCATTTCCCATACTGCTAGAGATGGGGAGAGAGTTCCTCACCCTTTCCTGATCTCTGAGACTGCCCCTCTCTCAGTGTCCAGTGCCAGAGATCTCAGCACACAGAGGTTTTTTGGGTCCCTGGGGACTTTTATTTTGCTAGCACAGTGGGTTTTCTTAAGCCTGCAGCTTGCCCAGAGCTAAAACAAAAGAGCACAAAAGATTTTTGGATCAAGGAGATATCTAAGGTAATTTCAAAACACAAAGAGAATTTTGAGTTGGGGGAGTGTGTTTCATTGGTTGATTTTCAGAGATAACTGTATTGGAAAACATGGAGTGTTGCCTGAAAATAGTCAGGAGAAGTATAGTTTTTTACAGTGCTTAGTAAGAGTCCAAGCCTAGCTTGGCATGAGTCCTATCAAAGGTGGCTTAGCAGCACATACCATGGGGCATGTATCTGTATCTATATCAGCATGACACTAATGAGAGTCTGTGTCTTCAGACCACAACACATCAGTTTCTGGTTCATTTGAGGTGCAGCAGGAGGAGCTCCCCACTCTCCCCAGCCTGGTGCAGTCATGCCCCAGGTGATCCACAGGTGTGCAGGGGGAATCCAGAGCAGGAACCTCCATGTGGGGCTGACCTGCCACTGCTGGTGTGGTGCCAGAGCTGAGTCATTTCACATATCTGGCCATCATCCTTTCTTCTGGTCCATAGGAATCATTCCAGCTCCACAAAGAATCCAAAGACCCTTAAAACTCACCCCCAATGCTTTGGACAGGAATAGTTAGCAGTTAAGCACATCCTGTGCCAGCAACTTGGTTGTGCTGGTCTGCAGTATAAGTGCACTGATATCTTCAAAGATGAAAGTCCCTTCTGTGTGCCACAAAGAGAGGTATTGCAGATCTGGCATTCTGTTTGTGAAAGACAGAATATATGTCTCTCACATATAATATTCAATGTATGACATAATGGAATCATGCTAATTGTCATACAGAGGTTGCAAATGGAAAATTGAATTAAAATAATAGGGACAAAGAAATTTTCTTTCTTAGCAAAATTAAAGCAAAGCTGGCAGCAGAATGAGTTTCTGGTGGAAGGAGAAAATATGACTAGGTTTATTAATTGTAGTGCTGCACTGAACTGAGGAGTTGTGCTTATGAAAATATCACAGTGAATTAGTATGTTTATATAAGTAAGACTGAAATAAAGATGCTAATTTCACACTTTCTTTGACCTAGTCCAGTTCTATTGCTAAAAAACCAACAATTTCATGTGGGATTAGTTTAAGATGTAAAGTTAATTCCAGTGAAACTTTTGTCACAGTGATTGAACCAATTACTGAATCTTTGTGTTCCAGAGAGCCAGAAGAGATTTAGGATAGGAAAGAGTGGCAATGATGTACTTTGTTGCTTTTTCTGACTCTTTTGTCCATGGCAGTGCTGCTAAACTTTTAGATGCTTTAAACTTTATGGTGGGTAATGATAATTTTGTCTTGCTGAATGGTAGATATTAAGACTGAACATATAATCTCAATGAACACTTGTCTTAGGAATTGCTGTGTCCCTTTTCCTCTCTGTTTCCTAGGATTATAAGGTATGATATTTTTAAGTGTACTAAATAGAATTGTCTTGTCAGTAAGTTTTCTCTGAGTGAGGCTTTGGTTTCAAAGGATCATACAGAGCAGGACCCAACTCCTGCACCACATAACCCTTCTCCACGTAGTCATGTCATGTGTCACCAGCACTTGTTTTGTAAAAGCTCCAGAACTTCTTTTGTTTCTCCATGTAGAGTGTAAGTGATTCAGCTCAGTGGTCTGACAAAAAATTAGCTGGGGAAAAGCTTGGTTAAATTTCTACTGTGTTATTTATGTGTCAAGTGGTCCCACAAAAAGATGTGTTGAGGAGCTGAGGCAGCCTTTGGAGGCTGTGGGTGCAGGCAGCATCAGAACTATGGACACAGCTGAGAGGAGCAAGGAAGAACAAGGACTAGGATCCTTTTTTTTTTTCATTTGGCAGCACAAAGTTGTTAAATGGACTCAGCTACGCTTGAAACCATAATGTGTATTTTACTGAAAGCAATTTTATGTGTACATGGGTGTCATTATTCACATAAGTCACTTGATTATTTATTTTATTTTTTCTTTAACCTTGGCCTCAAGCTATTACAAAGATGGAATAATAGCTGTATTTTCTGCCTTCATTATTTTAGCAATTATTTTAGAGCATTCAAAACAATTATTGTAATACAGAGGGGATGGTTAGGGTGCAGTGTAAAGTGGTGGTATGTGAATTATCATTAAATGCAACACCAGTTCTTGAAAAGTCTGCACAGTTTCTATTATTGTGACATGCAATAAAAAGAAGACAGTTAAGCCAAGTTTTAAAGATAAATAATGATAATCTGTAATATTGAGTATGGATTAGGCAGTTCACTGCAGATCAAGTACTGTTAAAAATTGTTATTTCAGGCCAAGTGTTCATGTTGGAGTTGCCACTTCACTTTCCATTGCAGTTGACAATGTGAAAATCCCTGGTATTTCATTTTCCCACACAGGAAATACTGTGCATCATTAGGGTGAGCTCAATCCATCTCTCACTCAAGTCAGCAGTGACTTCCTACTGATATCTGTAGGACTGGGCTTTAGCCCTGTGATGGAACTTTCCTGTGTTTTGCCAAGATCAATCACTCTATTTTCCTAGTTTTTCTATATAAACCCTAGATAGATGAAGAGATATTTATGCAGCAGTTTTACCAGATGGCTTTTGAATCATCTGTTCTCAATGAAAAATGAAAAGACCGGGCACATATATAAAGGCTGAATTAATCTTTGTAATTAAATGGAACATTACTCTGCCATGAATAATTTTAGCTTTCACAAGATATTTCATGCTAATTTTTCAGTGACCTGTAATTGTATTAATTTTTTATATATTTAGAAGCTTAAAAATGATCTTCACAAAGTTATTGAGTCAGGTTAATATACAGAAGATGTCTGTCAGACTCATAAAACTTTGTCATGATATATATGCTTTTTTTTTGTTTTCTCTTTACAGTAAGTAAAATATGTCAGTACTTAGTGTTGTACAAATATCCAAGTCATACTCTGAGAGGCAAAAAGGCTCTCAGAGTGCTCACACACTTGGTTGTCAAGTGGGAATTTGAATAGGCTGGAATCTGGGCTGCTTTGGAGCACTGAAACATGTGTGCATTCCCACGTTGGCAGGTTGTTAAGCAGAGAATGAAAGCTCGTTTATTATTTTGTCTGTGTAGTAAACTGCCTTGCAATGCTCTCCCTGTGAACAGATAGACCCTGATGGTGAAATCCTGGCTGTGCTGAAGTGGGTGGGGAAAATCCATGCACAAGGAGTGGTGGAAGTAGTCCCACCCTGGCTCCTATGCCTCAGAGCCTGCTCTGTCTGGCTGCTGGGATAGAAAAGTCATCATGACTTACCCTAAAGCACCCTCTGAGAGCCTCTTGCCTGTGATGGAGGGAGAGGAGCCCTGCAGTGATGAGTTTCCTTAATTTACCCAACAGCCCAACAGGCTGAGTGCTTAATGATGCCTGGGGGAAGTACCCCACTGCTCTTTTCTTCCTGTACACATGGCTGTTTAATATGCAAATTAGAGAAAGGAGTTAAATGAGCCTTTAAACCATAAAAAGTTGTGCATGGTGGATTTATGGTGGATTCATGTGCAATTGCCACATGGCTGGCTCCTGTACATTTGTCACATTTCATTTGACTCCCTGAGCTTGCCTCTGGAAGGCTGGTGGTCTCTTATACATACTTTTAATCCTATCAAGGGGAAAATAATGACATCATTATCAAAGAGTAAGCAAGCTGTAGAAACATTTTCCACTTCCTTGTGCTGTATAAATAAGGAGTCTCCCAACTGCTGTTAAATATTACACAAGTGATATTTACTGCAAATTTAGAAACCTGCTCTCAATATGATACTTTCTGACTTGTCAGTTGTGTAAATAAATTGGGCTGTGTGCTGGGCTCAGCTGAAAAGGTGTGCACCTGATGCAAAGCTCTTAGAAGGAATCCCAGTCAGAGGGATTCCCAAGGACTTCAGAAGGCTTCCTGTGTTCTCTCATGAGTTTTGCTTTGGCTATAGCAAACAGTTTCCCTAAACAGGAGCCAAACATCCTTCACTGTCAGCATCAGCTTTGTCTGTCTTGTTTTCTCAGGTTGCTAAACCACACATATTGTGGTGATGCCTTTTAAGTAACAAATGCAATAATATCTCTAATCTATCTATCCTCTATCTATCTATCTATCTATCTATCTATCTATCTCACAGATAGCCTTAGACATTAACAAAGCATCCAAGTACTAGAAGCAGCATTACCTTTTGAGTTTGCTTTCAAAAATCTCGAGACACTCTGTTATTTACTAGGGTTTTATGTTGCCTTTATAAAAAACATCTCTGTAGTGTCCGACTATTTTATTCTCATGCTTAGAAATCTCAGTCTCACAACATCAAATGTGAAAGTCACAAAGCAAGTGATGAACTCATGCAGATCATTTGAAATTCACCGCATTTGTTTAAGTAGCTGACTTAGCAAAAATTAAAATTTATGGGTTTTGCTCTTTCCTTTTCCAAAGCTAGTTTTAACTAGCATTGAAGCATAGGAAAAGGAAAGTTTCTGATTCCTTGCAAAGTTCAGTCAGTTGGACCTGACAACACCACCAGGAAAAATTTAGACGCTCTTGATTACATACAAACTTGCAGATGAATCGTGCTCCCTTCCTGGCTTTTCATCCTCCCTCCACACCACAGCATTTAAAATATCACAAAAGACTGCTGAACCTTCTGGCAAAGTGAGGAAACATTCTGTTGAGAGTTAATTTGGCTCATTTCATATTTCCCATTCAGCATTTTTCTTCCATTGCTTTTTTTATTACTAGGGCAATTTGCATGACAATGGGATCTTTCTTGCTTAAGAGATCATCTGCTCCTGCTGCTAATTTCCTACCTGAAGTTGTTATCTTCTGTTTGTGACATCTTAATTATCTCAACCACAATTAATTGTGATGTCACAAATGGAGGATTATGACTTTGGGTTGGAAGTGAGATTGAGAAATTGGAGGAGTTTGAAGAAGAAAAGAGGCTTTTCTTCTTGAAAAATAAAAAAGGGGACAGAATGACTTTGGTTAAATGGAGGCAATTCTCCATTACCTTTCTTCTTCAAGTTGTGGAACAGTTGGATTTTTGTCTTGTTGTATAGGAGGCCCTGCTGTATTGAGATACTGTGAAATGGGAGAAAGGGAAAGGATATGTGGAGGAAGGGGAATCTTCCCTTGAGCAGTCAGTCCCTGCAACAAAAAGGAAATAAAAGTCCTTGGATGCATGAGAGGTTCAGGCTCTGCTCACAGAGAGCAGAATGCAGGGTTGGTATGGTTGTACTTAGTTTAAAGGCCAATTATTTATTGCTTTTCATATCTTGCAATATTCATTTGACTTTTGACATCAGAGTTTGATGACCATGGAGGAGCATTTTTTGAGGGATGGAGGGATTTCCAGAGACTTATGGAGAAGTTACATTCAACATCCTGTAAATATAAAAAATGGAAGTTTTGTGCTATCCTAGTCCATCATAGCTGTAATTTATCCTATGGACGTGTCACATTTCACTTCTTGGTATGTCATCTTATCTCTGTATACTTCTGCTTTTCTTCTGGAAACCTGTTTCCACAGGGATTCTGAGTGACTGAGTGTCCTGCTGGTGTTTTTGTGAGGACATTACCAAGGCTGTTGGCACACTCACACCATGATTTACAGAGTGGGAATGCTCATCCACAGCTACTTCACACTGGACTGTTTACACAAGTTGTGCATAAACACTGGGACCAAGTCACGACTGAAAGAGGGTTAATGAAAAGTGAAGTCTCTCATTTTAACACCTCTACTGACATTAGGGAAAGGGCAAAGACTGCAAAGTAAAGGAGGAAAACGGGGAACTAAACACAGACAGATCAGCCCTGTGGTTTTCAGAAAGTACAGTGTCCTTCAGAGTAGGAGCCATCCTCAGGTGCAAATAGAAGTGGCCCTCAGTGGGAACACCAGGCTGCACTTGCTGGGACCAGGGCTGATTCACATCTGTGCACCAAATCTATTTTAGCAGTTGGATATGTAGCAGCCACTGTGCCATAGCAAAACAGGCTGTTTCCTGTTGTCCTTTGGAAAACATTGTACAAACAGGCATTTGACCATCTGATTAACACAAACCCTGTGGGGAAAATCAGCTGTTAGGATCTGGCACTCAGACACGTTGCTGTGAGGACGCAAAAGCTCTGCAGGCAGCCCCAGCCCCACTGTGATAATCTGGCTGCAGAATCTGGACCCTCCGCGCTCCGGTGCTGAGCTCATTCCTGCCACCAGGTTTACCTCGTAGGCAAGTTCTTTTGAAGTTAAATTAGGATGGCTCCAGGGAAGCATGGTAATGCAAAGTGGAAACTGAGCAAGAAAGATAAAAAGCTGTGTGCTGAGAAGTGGGTTTATCTGTCAAAACTTTTTTTTTCTCTTTTTCTTTTTCAAAGGCAAAAGCAGTTATGGCGAAAGTTGGTTACCCTCAGTTTATAATGAATGACACATATATTAATGAAGACATCAAAACAGTAAGTGTCAGGCTTGCAGCTTTATTCATTTATTGCAGCCATTCTTTGCTCTGTTTTGCTGCTGTCTAAAGCCAAGCTAGTCTTTTGTTTGGCATGCACCTGGACTCATGCTTGCCTGGTTATTTTTATTTTATTTTTGAAGTGTGCTAGCTCTAAATTGTATCTAAAAAGTCAATGCTGTTGTATCTAAGTGAGATCATGAGGCCTGCTAGAGTAAAATCTGCCTAGGTGCAAAGAGTCTTCCTGCTATTAAGCATTTTAAAGGTTAAGCACACACTGTAATAATTTTGCATTTAGTTATAAAAATGGAACAAACCAAAAGCATTTCTTCTCAAAATAGTGGTTTTCAAAAAGACTAATGCATTTTACCTCAGAATATCACAATTTAGGATGCCCTATATAAGTTCTCCTTGTCTCTCCAGGCTATGAATTTAATTTACAATTGATGCTTATAGTCATGCCTAGAGGTCCTAACCAATGCATAGGCTTATTGTGCTGCCTGCTGGACAAGGATACTGTGGGGAACTCCTTACTGCCCCAGTACCTGTTTAGCCTAACTAAGGCAGGAAGGAAACTAATAATAATAATAATAATAATAATAATAATAATAATAATAAATTTTCCAGCTGTGGCATGTATTTGATTAATTGTATTGCTGAAAGTCACAGGCACACAGAAACACAAGTTTAGTCCTGAACCAGTAAAATACAAGAGTGATCATCATCTTTGCCAGAGCACATCAACAAATACTAAATAGAGGCATCATTTACTGAGAGAACCAGCACTACCAGCCTAGTCCTTGTCCAGGGAAACTGTAGGTGAGATGGTGCAGTGAAAACAGTGTAATGAGACAGAGCATGTGACCAACTCTCTCACTCAGTGTATGGAATTATTTGCTCAGATAAGTGGCAATGTCTGGTGAAAAATACTTGTTAATTATGCTTGCAAAACCATAGTTTACATCTGAAGAGCAACATCCTCACAAATCCTGGAATTGTTTTAAACTGATGACAGGGATTTATAACCTGTTAACATCCCTTTTCCTTGTCTGTTTAGTTTTGTGTGTGTGAATGCTATTAGAGTTGGAATCTTATGGAAGCATGGAGCCCTATGGCTGTAAATATTGAATGTGGCAGAACTCTCAGAAGGCACAGAATATGAAGTATTTGTTATAAAATATAAAGTGAACTGAAAAAGCAGACTTCATTACATTGTTGGAAGTGGTTTTAAAATGCATTTTAAAAAATAAAAGTAAGCCTACTTCCTCCTGGAAAAGAGGCTCTCTTAGTAACAGCCATAGAAATGTGCAGTGTGCAATCCATTGTTGGGTGCTTATGAGTCCTTCAGCAGCACTTTGCACAGTGAAGAGCTTTCCCAGTGTTCCAGACCCTTGTGTAGATCTGTTCAGCCACTGCTTTTTTTACTAAGCTCATAAAATATTTATTCTTCCTACCAAGTGTGAAAATTTTACTTGCTTTGATAATCGCTAAAAGATCAGGCAATTATCTCATATAAAATAAAAGTTCTGCTTGTTTTTTGTCAGCTTTTGTTTCTTTGGACATGCTTTAAAAATGTCTGTGCTTTCTTGATACAGCTGAAGTTTACAGAAAGTGATTATTTTGGCAATGTATTGCAAACTCGCAAATACGCAGCCCAATCTGATTTCTACTGGCTTAGAAAAGAAGTTCCAAAAACAGAGTGAGTAGACAAAAGGCAAATTTACATAATCTTATAACAATATTTTAACTTATATTATTTAATTTATGTATTAAATACTGTTATATATTAAGTTTTAATAGAATTATGTTAACAGCATTATATTATGACACAGAAAGCCTATGGGCAAACTCTCATTATTCAGAAACTCCTGGGGATTTTTTTGTTTTTGTAAGTTCTAGGTATCCCTGTTCATATGCAGAGCAGTCACATGCTTGAAGCTTAAACTTAATTTAATGAAAAAAGGGATAATTGAATCGCAATTAAAAATGGATTATGTCTCTTGGTCACAGAGTTTGAAATGGTACAGCAGGGATTTATGAAATTTTGTAGGAATGAAATCATAGTAAGAGAATGTTATTATCAGTAATATAAATCAGGATTGTTAGTTACCTGCTGTTGATAGCAATGATACAGAATGAAACTTAATTTAAGCTACATACATTATTTTTATTTATTTGCAAACATGAGAGTACAGATTGTGTCACAAACTGTCATAAAATACATGAGAGAATCATTCTCTTTTCTTACTGGTGGGTAATCAAATCCTTAAAATGCAAATTAAAACCTAAGCAGAACTTAATTAGTCTAATCATGCTACTTAAAAATTACTCCTTCTACACACAGACTTTGAAATCAGGTATTTCCTTAGGACTCCAGAAATCCTATTCAAACTGAACCATTCCTTGTTCCAGGGGTGGCTCTGTGCTGCCTGTGAGGCAGGGGGACAAACGAAGGCTGTTCATGGTTAGAGTGGTTTTATTTGTCCCTGTGTGTTCAAGGTGTTATTTGTAGTTTAGATTTTATTGTGAATTTTACCTTCTCATCACATCTTTCTCTGACATTGCACAGGTCAGCTCCAGGAGATGATTTTAGGGATTTTCCTGGATGTCAGGACTAGACTGTGATGGTGTATTCTTGTCGCTGTAAGCTAGGAAGTGGCAAAAAAATACAGTAACACAGGTTTTTTTTTAGAAAGTAGAAGAAATGATTTATTGTAGAAGAACTGATTTATTGTAGAAGTAGACACAATTTTATAGACTGGTTCGCAGAACCAAGGATAAAATTAAGTTTATTGGTCTAAGGAAGGCAACACTTTTTGTAAACACACTTTTACTAAAATATTACGTTTTTTACGCACTTTTCTTGTTTACAACACCAGGTGCTAAACTTTGTTATTAATTTTTTTCTTTTCTGTTTTCCTTTGAGTAGCTTGGGAAAACTTAAACTGCTTTTTTCCCCTGACTCCCACCAGCATCCGTATATTCTCTCCAGAGTAGCAGTTCCAGAGAGCAGTGGGACAGCCCTGGTCTCTCCATAGCAGTGAGGAAACCAGTGGGGAGGCAGCCCCTGACTCAAGGACTGTGGTCTGAGAGCTGTCACATGGGTGTGCTTAAAAATCAAAGTGTTACCCAATTGCCCACTAGGATATTGAACACCCTCTCATGCCTGTCTTTATCATCTTATTTCCAGGACTACATAATAGCCAGCCCCTCATCACCTTTGTAGTGCTTTTCTTGCCAGCCCTCAGAGCACTTTCAGGCCTGGGGGATGCCAGTTTGATTTCTGGTCCCTTCCCTTTGTTAGCACTGCTATTTGCTCTGCCTTCTGCAGGGCTGGAGGTAATCTCCACCTGAGCCCTGGCAGGAAGGGATAATTAGAGCTCCTGCTGGGACATTATCCTGTCTCTGCAACTGTTCAGTGATAGAAAAGGGCTCTGAAAGTGATGTCACTCTGCCTGCTGAGGGACACCAAGGCACAAAGAGTCTTTGCTGCCTCCAGTAATTTTTTAGAAAATTTATTAAAATAAAGCAGTAACTCCCACTTATCAGTCTGAGGCATGTCAAACCTGGCCTCAAAAATATCAGCCACTTTTAAGCCACTTCCCACTCTAAAATTATCATACTCCACTGCTTTCTTATGCTTTTACCTCTCTTTTTTTCCCCCTCATTTTTCTGTTCTGTTTTATAAACTTCTACATTTCATAGAACACAGAATTTTTGATGAAACTTGGTGTTATGTTAATAGCTAATTGCCCCTTGGGTTTTTGTTTCTATTTGCTTCATTTATTCTTTTCCCTAGTTTAGTAGCCCTTAGCATAACATTTCTATTTCAAGACAGATGTAATAAGATCATCAAAGTTGTGGTCTGAAAAAGGTAAATGAGTGTTTAAGGAAATGAAATAAAAGTTGTTAAAGTGATATTACACCCAAAAGGTAAAACACTAGATTCTTTTAGCAGACAGTCCATTTTTCCAATAATATTATTTCAAACTGGAATCACTTTCTTCAGCTAAATGTGAAATTAAAATGATAGTTCAATCAAAGCACCCAGGAAAGACTGTCAGGGGATGGACAGAGGAGAATGGAGATACAAGACAAAGCAGTTGGATAAAACAAGGGGGAATATGGATAACAAAGTGAAAAAGAATTGTTTTGAAATTCAACAGTTTTTAATCTTAAAAAAAAAAAAACCAAAAACAACAACAAACCAAAAACAACAACAACAACAAAAAAACCCTAAACCAGGAGTAATTATCAAAAATCTTTACTTTCTCTTCTGTTCCCTCTGTCCCTGGCATTTCTCTGACAGGAGAAGGGAGTGTGGAGGAGCTCAGATGGGTGGTGGGACATACCCAGCCCTGCTGGTACCAGAGAGCTGTGGCAAGGCACTGCGTGCTGGAGTTGCCAGTCCTGGGCCAGGCTCCCCTGAGGACACCACAGCTCTGGGAGGTGTCACCTGTGCTCCACACCAGCTTTGGTGCCAGCTGCCATCCTCACAGCTGGCTGGGGACATGACTGTCACCTTCACAGCTGGCTCTGTCAAACAAGAAAAAAAGAGCTCAGGTATCAGCAGAGAGAAAAATGAAAGGGATATGTGCAGGAGCTGAGGAATATGGTGTACAGAGCAGCACAGGTTAGGTTGAGAGGTTCAGTGGAGAGTCTGGAAGGGCAGTGTGGGAGGATGGCACCAGGGTGAAGACAATCATTATAACCCAGGTGAAATACAGCTGGAGCAGAGGAAAGTGAAAGGCAGTACAGGGGGAAGTGATGGTGATGTGGAAGGGAAGAATTAAGGAGAGTCAGGGTTTACTTGCATTTGCCTATCCATCCATGGAGCCATACACATTCCTACATACAAATATATGGTGTATGTGTGTGTACAAACAGAGATGGAATCTGTCCTTCTTAATGTGGACACTGCTGAAGGCTTGTGGAAAAATCCAACTCGGATTTTTCCCAGACTGTTGGCTTTCTCAGCTCCAGCTCAGATCTTTCCCAGGCTGGGGACTTTTCTCAGAGACAAACAAGAGAAGGGAGAATGAGCAACACTGATAAACACCTGTTGTTGTGTGTGTCTCGTGATGTTTTGCAGAAAGCATGTTTTCAAAGAGGTGCTGCCTTCTTGGACCAATGAGTTTTTCTGTTTTGTTTTGCATGATCTATCTTATATAAGTGCGATGGCTTTTCAACAAATCACTGCTTCTTGCTGCTTTGAGGAAGTCATGTGTGTGTTGCTGCATTATTCACCATTCTAAATCAGACAGTGACATGTTAACACTGACATCATACTTGCAAATAACAAAGCATCAGAGGACTCCTTGGGCACACTGCTTCATTATTATTCATCTTTCTCCTTTGAAGTCAGCATATAATCTAAGATTTTTAGACCTGGCCAAATCTTTCTCTGTTTTTCAGTGCTGGGGATGTAGACATCTGGTATCCTGATAAGAGGATACAGAGGAATTATGCTATGAGAGGATTCTGGGGTCTCCTCCAGGACCTATCCCTGTTTTTCCTGACCACACACTATTGTGTGTAAGCCCTGGCTCTTGGTTTGCCTCAAGGGAGGGCAGCTCTGAGAGGTTCTGGGCTGGATACCATGAAGCACAGTGTAAAACTCCTTCTGCCAAAAGGGAAAAGCAGCCATCAAAAACACTGGGCAGGCTGTTGGAAATGGTGTGGCTGGGACCTGCCCTGGAGAGGAGAGGCTGGAAAGAGGTCTCCTGGAGCCTTTTCCTGGCCATTGAACCTCTTTTTAGGCAGTGATGTGGCACTGAAGGCTGGACCCAGCCTAGCCATCCCAGTTGCTTGCCCATTCCTAAGGGAGACAGATGGCAGCCTGGCCTAGGATAATAAGCTGTTTCTACGTGGAAAATATATAAAAGAGGCCAACAATGAGAAGGGGAAATACAATTTTGAAAGTCACCTTGAAGGTTGCCTCCCATTTAGAAGTTTTTCTTTATAGTATTTTATTTGGAAGACATTTTCCAGCTTTCAGAAACTTTGTACAGCTTTTCACTTCTAACCAGCTTAATTATTTGTACATTCATAAGTTCATTTTCCTTGTTTATATGATTATTTATTATTTATTTCTAACTTTGAATGTTGAACAGCAAATTGAATGGTTTCTTCCAACTCAAAAAACTGAGATCAATTTGCAAATTCAGTTTGTGCTTTACAAAGAATTAAATAAACTAATAAGCTTTTTCCTGTGTTGTAAATGTTCCCAGCCACCCCTGTTTATGACTGGCAATGTAGCACATTGTACTTCTAACACAGAAAGAAAATATCGGAGAGAGAATTGCAGTCTCAAGAACACAGACTATGAGAATTTCTGCCCACTTGCTATCTCAGTGTATGTTTCACATTTTGTTTCTGCAAGGGAAATCTCAACCTTACAAGTGTCAACTCAGCAGAATTAGATTTTGACTGCTGCAGTAGTATATAGGTAATGTTACAGGACATCATTCAAAGCTGTCCCTTTTCCACAGATTCTAGTAAGTGAAAACAGTGAAAGCAGTTCTAGAATCTTTATTTATTTACTTTGTAATTAATAGGAGCTTGGAATGTGTAATGCCTTTCTTTTTTTTTTTCTATCCTTCTGTAAAGCACACAGAAATTGCAACCAGACCTAGAGCAAATGCTCAGGGAACCTGACTTCAAACAGGAAGAGAGTTGTTTCTAAATTTGTTTCACGTTAAAATTTAGCAGCAAAAGCTATTTATTACACACCTTCATGTTGTGTTGTTAAGCTGTTGTTAGTTAAGGACTGTCCCTGAAAGCTCAGGCATTTCAAGGAGCTCATTGAAAGAGCATGGCAGATGAGAAGTGAAGTTGTTCTGCTCATCTGGATGGAAGCAATCTTGGTTATTTCTACTCTTTTGTGGAAAATACTTCCTAAATCTTTTTGAGAGGGCTCAGAATGGTACAACAAAATACTGGAATGGAAATATGCTTCTGGCCATGTGTCAAATATTAAATACTCTGCTTGTTACTAGAGAAGTCTCATTCTTCCTGACTCCTCAGTATGGCTGCTAAGTGCCCTCCTCCTAACTGCTTAAAAGCATAAGGAATTTCATACATTGTCATTCTTGAGGCCTCGTTATGAAAGAGCAATTTGGAAAGAACTGAGTTCAGTTTTACATGGGAAAATCAAGGCTGCTCTCAGTCTTTGGCCCATGCTCAGCAAACAGGACGGGCTCTGCTGGTGTGGTGGCAGATCAGGAGAAAAGCAGCAGTCTCAGGTCAGGGATGCTGTGATTTGTCTTAACCTGCAAGATACAAGTCTGTGAGTTCACAGGTATGAAAGTATGGCCAGAGGATGGTGTGATGTCCTCCCTCAGTAAATGTGGACCTAATGTTGCCAGCATTCACTGCTGCTCTTGGGCAGAGTGAGGTGCTCTGTGGGGACAAGTACCTGCATCACCAGCTCCTCACCCAGTAAAATCAAGTGCAAACTTGTGCTGTCACAGAGCTGTCTCTGGGCAGTGCAGAGCTCTTTGCTGCTGCATGAGCTGGTTCCTCTCTGCAGCTACCTGTGATAACCCCCCAGAAGATGGAGAGAAGAACCACTGCACATTAATCTGTTTTGAAGTATCTGTTACACATCTCAGACCCTTGATCCTCTGACTGGAAATAAAAGGCTAAGAGGAATTTGCAAAAAGAGAGCAGAAGCCTTTTTCATGCTTCAAAATTGCTGTTTCAGAAGAGAAAGGCTGTTTTAAGCAGAACAAGCCAAGTGGGTGAGGTGCAAGTCACAACACTAGGTGTCTTTGCTCAAACTTACAGTAAAACATACATTGAAGCATTGACTGTTTTAGATGGGTCCTTTTCAGATGGGCTTTCTCCCAAAAAAAAGGGACAGTTCTCCAGATTTACAGCTAAGCCTGGAGCACAGGTCCCAAGGCATAAATGACAAGCTTGCATCCTTCAGAACAGCTCAGCTGATTGCTGCTGTGAACAAACATGAAATTGAAATGTAGTTAATAAAACTCCTCATTTTTTTTAAATTATCCCCTCACTATATGCATTCTTTCTTCAATTTTCCATTATCTCACTACATTACCTCTAACATTTAATCTCCTTATTATGAAGAAAGCAGAAAACAGACCAGAAAACAACCTCCCCCTGCTCCTCCCCTTCACAATCTCCTAATAAACAAAACAGAGAGAGCTATCTCTGACAATTTGAGCCTGTTATGTGAAGGATGGTTAAAATATGTACATGACATCACTCTTTTAGCCTTCATTGATCAGTTTTTCTAGTTGATGCATTGCAAAATAAGCTGCTCAGCTTGGAGAATAAAACAAGCAGTTAAATTTATTGATAAAATACAAAGTGCTACCATTTTAAAACTCTTCCTCTTTGTTACATGGTTTAAGTGAGGACATTAGTTGTCAGAAAAACAGTCAGGATCTGCAGATGACTCTAATAATAATGGGGCTATTTTAAAGCATGAATTGTGTATATATTGTCACTGATATCACACATTTTCCATATTCTGATAGATCTTTCTTTGTCTTACTCATTGTTTTGCAGCTCCTTTCCCTTCTCTTTAAAACAAAATTTCCAAAGCAATTACATTGCTTTAATATGTCTTTATAAAACTTTTGATTAATATTTTGCTAATGACATCAGGATCTTCCTGTTTGGACATTTACTAGAGTTACTTCTAAGTTATTATGAGCTAAAGACTAATTATCATCATCTTTATTTCTTTTACTCACTTCTCCCATATAAAATCATATAGTGAAATCTTGGACTCACTGAACTCAGAATTTCATCTGAGGGGATTTGGGTCTTGCTGAAGTCAGTCAAGATTTTCCATTCATGTGGTTGAAGCCACTGTCAATATAGATGAGCTTAAGCTAAGGAGATTCATTTGCTATTCATAGAATCATAGAATATCCTGAGTGGGAAGGGACTCCCAAGGATCATCAAAGTCCAACTCCTATTCAAATCTAGGGTTTCTTCCAGTATATGTAAGAAATCAAACTATGAGAAGAAATGCCTGGCAAGAGGTCTGTTTGTTCAGGATGATCATGTTCACTGTGTAGAGTATAGAACATGAAGCTGTTTATTTTGAATTTACATTCCCAGAAATTACCTGTTCATGTAGCTGGCATAATCCTAATTTTTCAAGTAGCTGTTCAGCAAAGCCTCTAAAGCCACTTTACTTGTTTCAAAATGCTCTCTAAATTCAACAGGGAGTTCTTTCTCATATTTGAAAGACACCCAAGAGAGTTTTTACAGCTGCTGTCGGTGTTGCAGCCTCTGCTGGGTGAATTTTGTTTCATCAGCATGGCTGGCCTCACAAGCACAGTGGCCACTTAAAAATTAAACAGATCACATGATAGGAACACTAAGAATTGCTCCTGTTGGGCATTCATTGACTGTACACAGTTAAAGTCATTAAACAATAGATTTCAATGTTCTAGGAAGTGTAGGTAGCATGTACTGAAATGGAGAAGTACTTAAACTTTAATGTGTCTTGATTCCTCAATGTTTTACTTCCTTCTACTGAGTTCAATTTTTGGTTTTGCTCCTTTGATTCATAAAGGTGAATGTCAATGTACTGACAGACAATTATTTTTGTTCTTATTACAGGTGGTTTACAAGCCCAACTACTGTGAATGCTTTTTACAGTGCATCTACCAACCAGATCAGTGAGTATCTGCCCTCCTTATAAAGTGCCTGTTTGGGAATGTATGTGTCAGGCTTCAGATAACAGCTGTACCTATTGTGCTGCTTGTGACTGAAAATTAAAAGTTCAAACCTGGTAATTCAGCTGTGAGACTTAAGTGAGAGGATTGTTCTGGAAAACCCAGAGCTCCCACAGATTGGAACTACTGTTGCTCCATGGGTTACCCTGAACCAGGCAGGGTACAGTGACCATGTGTGTGTGTACTCTGTCCATTGTGAATGATACCTTAAATAACTTTTATTAAAGCCTAACGTTTCTGTCTTCTGTAGCAAAAACATGTGTACACACATCTCCATAAATACATAGTGATAGTTCTGTCCTCTAGTATTGACAGAGATGTAACAATAAATGTGACTAGAGAAGACTGTGATATAGACCAGAAAACGTATGGTGCATCCAGTGGATTTGTTTAATACCTTCAAGGACAAGGAGTGATATCTGTAGCTAACTGAAAATTCTCACATGTATGTGCAGTACTACCTGTCTTACTCTAATTTTTGTCACTAGTTGTTTTTAGATAGCATCTATTCCAGTGTGAAAACAAATAAGTTAAAAGAGCTGAGTTTTTCAAAGAAATGTTATGATTTTGGATGTTAATTCCTGTTTGCTTTATAGGGCTTTGAATTGAAACTTTCTAACAGGCTTTAAAATTCTATACCAGACTTTCTGTGTAAAACTGTGTTACCTTTACCCTGGCAATTCTCTTTGCTCTTATTAGCTTTGCATGTTAAATCAACCTTCTTTTTCTATGCCACTGGGGTCTGGAAGGTGGCTGCCACCACTTCGGTGGTCCCTAGAGACAGGACCTCAAAAATTACTGAGTGATTCCTCCTTTTTCTCCTGAATCTTTTTTTGTTTGCTTCTACCAATTTCTGTAAACAGTTTTGCCTTCAAACCGCTCACTTAAATTCTTTTCTGTCTAAGTGATCTCATTTTTAAAGCATGTATAACAATTAGGAAGTTATTTTTTTTTAAATTAGTGCTAGATTTATATAGCTCTGCCTTAATTAGAGGGCTGCCATCATTAGGCAGTCACATTTTTGTTGATCATCTGAGGGAGCACTTGGCTGAGGTGGTCACAGCTCTGAGGTACCAATGAAGAGTTACAGCTGCTAGAATTACAGCCACCACTGCTGCTAGAAAGGTTTTGTGTGAGTGGAGAGGAAACTGCTCAGAGAAAAATGAGAGCCATCACTGTTATACCTTCTTTAATAGTGGGTTCTTTCAAATTTGAGCAGTGCTCAGCTGTCCCAGCTCTCTGCCATGGCACATTAGAGAAAACTGTGGTGAGAGGCTGGAGCCACTGAAAGTTGTCTGAAAGAGTCAGAGGGCAGAATTGTCAAATGTAACCCCTCAGTCAGGGGTGTAATTGTATTTTCTGTCACAGCTGCTGACCTTCTCATTCTGCTGGCAAGTGACCTGGAGGTTAGGACAGTGACACTCACTCTCAGTCCTTTTAGGAATATTTCAAAGACCAAAAGGGTTTAGGTGGCTCTTTCTGAACAGAAAGCTCTTGTACCTGAGAGAGAGGTACAAATGTAATCATGCCCTAAAAATGATGGGCAGCAGGAGGGAAGATTCAGAGACAGGCACAGTTCTGTGTTCCACTGCTGGCTGGTGTGTTTTTATGGGGCTAGAGGCCCTGTGAGAGTGGGAGGAGCATTCTCTGGTAGAAGATGCTGATAAACACTTGACACATCACTACTGATTTCTCATTAATGCTGGTGGGGAAGAACTTCTACCCTACTACTTCACAGCTGTGTTTTCAGTAGTAATCCAGAGAAAGTTCTGGGGGCTGCTCACATGCCACAAGCACTGTGGCATTTTTAAAGTTAAACAACAGGAAAAAAGTTCTAGAAACTAGAATAATTTAAGAATAAGAATTAAGCTTGAACTCTAGCAAATTAAATGTAAAATTGTGATACAGCAAGTCCATAAAAATTTCAAGGACTAAATTTCTAGGAGCAATTTTGTCAAATTCACTGAGAGAAGAGTCTCTAAGGCATAAAAATAAGATAATTCCTTGCATTGGAGGAGTCTGGGAAGTTCTAATCCTGTAGCCTTTTTTTTGTGAGAGGTTAGTCCCAAGGGACTTTAGAAGAAGTTATTACAATGAACTGTGACAAATATAAGGACCAGATGATGTTTTCCCAGGTATTTCAAAGGAACTTAGACAAAAAAAATTCCAAACACCCAGCTTTGGTGTATAGCCTATGACTTACAGTGGCCTCAGTACAGGAAGAATAGGTATGGCAAGTGTCAAATTCTACTTTTGAAAAGACAGTTCAGAGGGATCTGCATAACAAGTCATTTTAGCCTTTATATGTAGGAATCTGGTTGTGACTACAACATGATTGAATAGAGAGAATGAATAAGCATAGGATATAATGATGAAGAGTGAACATGAGAATGTGAGATTTTTTTGCTGTTTCTTTTAGAAAAAAATCATGCTTTCTTAATCTACTGGAGGGTTGTTTTTTTTTTTTTTTTTTTTTTTTAATTCAGAAAGCAAGAGTATGCTTGATATGCTTGATATGATATGTTTTTTCCATAGAACAGTTTTGGTGAGTTTCTTTCCCAATACAAATAACTGAAAGTTGTCATGGGACAAGAAAAAAGGCCCTTTCATAAATAATGACTGATTAGAGGTAAGAAAAGGAGGTAGGAACCAATTATTTGTTGGCAGATAGTTGGAGGGGTGTGTTGTGAGGATCTGTGCTACTCACTGCATTAGCAGATGAACTAAAAAGAGGATGTGCTGTTCTGTACAAAAGAACAGAAGGATATAGACCCAGACCAGGAGGACAGTCCCCTCTGCTGCTGGCTGCTGGAAGGCAGGAATATGTGCTAGCAGAGGAATTACCTCACAGGTAGTTTCCTGACATTCTTTCCCTTCCCATCTGCTACTTATCACTCCTGTAAATGAGTGAATGGACCAGATACCCTCTGCACCTGCTTGAGTGCCTCTGCTCTTCAGTGACCAAACTGGACTTTAGTGTCTTCAAGGCCCATCTATTTTTGCTCTTTGTAAGTGAGTTTACTAAGAAGAGTCTGAGAAAATAACAATTTTAAAATGCATAATAGAATTTGATTATGGAAATTAGTTTCTTTATGAACTGGAAAATCCCCTTGTTCCAAAATTTGATTCTAAAAATTAGGAGCATTAGTTTGGAAATGGAAATGTACTGTGTGATGATATAAAAAAAAACACAGCAACTCCAAACTTGATTAGTCACTGGAGGCTTCTTGGAAAAGTTTAGAGGAAAAGAAGCATCAGTGCCTTGACCCATGGATTGTGAAAAGGAGTGATCATCAGGTACCTGCACGAGGGAAGGGGAATGTGAATGTCCTGATCACTTCTGAGCTTTAGGCAGCTGCTTTTGCTTCCTGTGTTCAGAGCTCAGGGAGGTCTCTGACACTCCTGATGGAAGCATCACAAGTTCTTCTCTCTGAATAATCTGTGTCACTGACATAAATATTGAAATATCCATGCAAGTCCATGTCATCTTCATATACAGGCAGCTGTTAGTGTTTTTAACTTGATTACTCAGTTGGAAGAAAAGGTATTATTTCACTACAAGAGAAAATTAATAGAGAAGAGATGATTTTAAAAATTATTGGATTTGGGACAATATAGCAAATCTTTCATATGCTGTCTTTTAGTGCAAACACTTTTGTGTTTGCTGCTGCTTTGTTTCATTTTCCTTACTAAACTATTGATAGTTTAAATGACCAATGATTTTGTTAATATCTCCAAAGGGGGAATAAGTAGCTGCATCAAGGTGAGATGTGCCACAAAGAGCAGAGTTTAAAAAGTGTTCCATATAATTCATCTTAGTATTATACAAGTTTACTCTTGATGTTCTCTGTGTGTAAGTTTTATTTATTTATTTCCTCTTTTTCCATAATTCTAAGTGTCTCACAATTCAAGTTTATAATGGCTGTTAATAATTTTTAATCCTAGTTCAGATAAGTTTTCAAGTTTCTGTACATTTGCTTGTCAATTTCCCCTTTAATTGTAGGTACTTAACGAGGACAACAGGTATGTGTCATTGCCTTTAGAGTCTCAAAATGTATCTAAGTACACTTCATATCATCTAAGCAGCATGAATACTATCTTTTTAATTATCATAATTGGAGCACCAAAAACACATTCCTAAAGGATTAGTTTATTTTAATGCACTCTAGAGCAGTCAACAAATATGTGCTGAAAATAGACAAGTGATGATCAAAGTGTGCTAGCATACTTCTGTTCAAGAAAAGATTTTATTTCATTACAGCAGTAAAACATTGGCCTTTGAATATGTTAAGGATAAAAGGGAACTGTTCATCTGACATTTGGTGTTTAGGATTTTTGCAAAGTATAAATATGTGTTCCTCTAGAATGTATAAAAATAGTCACATTTGTGGGCTGTGAATAGTAATGAAAGGGAGATTTACAGTGAACTGAGGCAAATATAAGCAATGCACTCATGAGGTGTAAGCTTGAATAGATGTGCTGGATAATTAATGTTGATATTATCTCTATGAGTTTATATCCATGCTCCTTCTAAGTCATTTGTGCTGTTACTGCAGCTCTCTAGTGAAAGAGGCCTCTTTAGAGAGCAGCCTCAATACATGTTATAGGAAGTAGATATAAACTACAACAGAGTTTAAAAATTGCATTCAAATTAACATCCATAGAGAAAACACAGATGAGAGCTCAGATTAGCCAATAAGTGTCATCTTTACAGGAAGCATCATGCAGATATTGATGCTGGCAGCTCACTGATGCTGTGAGCTGCAAGGGAGAACTCCTATCTTGCCAGGAGCCAGGGCAGTGCTGGCAAACAGCAGCTGGTGCCATGGCCAGGGCAGGATAAGGGGAATGTGCACAGGGACATTTCCCTTAAGAACTAGACTATTTGGAAGGTTATTGATGAAGTAGTTTCAAGTGTGCCATTAGTTTGCTGTAGGTTAATGAACATAACAGATTTGGACTGAACACCTCCTGAGCCCTGTTATTAAGTAAGCTTTAAGTGTCTTAAGTGAGCCCTCATTTTCAATTTTCACTATTTACTAAAGAATACTTTTCTCTTTTATTTGACCATGATGCATGATCCTTACCTCCATTCTTTGGGGGATTTTCCTAAAATCCTTATCTATGAATGTACAAAAGAGAAGAACTTGTCCTTTGTTCTTCTCCCCCTACCCCTCGTTCCCTCACCCCAGGGAATCCACTGAGGATTCTTCCTCATAAAATAAAGATTTAAGTTTCTTGTAAAACAGATTTTTTCACATTTCCTACTCCCTTAGCAGACAGTACTCCTTGGCACCTCACAAATAATGTAGTATTTCTCCTCATGTTGCCCCACTGAGGTTGGTAAACACCAGGTACTCTCTTTTTCATGAGTAGAAAAAAGACTCTCGGTCAGGTGAAGTAGAAGCTGAGCCAAGAATTGAAGCAGAGGCTGCAGAGTCCTCTGCTTTAAGACCATTACTTCCCTACATCTCTTTAATGAATTTATTCACTGAGTTCTACATAAAAGTAAGCTTTGTATTAATGCATTGCATGGAGCAGTTACTGTGCCTTACACAACTGATATTTTCTATCCCTGTTTTCTACCATCTTTGTGCATAGGATAAAACTTGAAATAAGGTGTATGATTCAGGTCCATGTAATGACAGACAGCTTGGTCTCTGCCACCTACATATGGATACTCAAAGCTGTCTGGGGTGTTCCACAGTGTCTGAAAGGTTTCCTCATGTGTTTTCTCTGAGATAAAACATGCAGGAGGCCCTTGCCATTAAGACTGACAGCTAGATCCCAAACAGGACATCAAAACCATCACTGGGATGAGATTCAGTTGTCCAAACAGAAGTCTGTGGAACCATCTTAAATAAATGTATCCTGCCCTTTGGGCTGTTTTTAGACAACTAACCAACACCTCTGTCTTCACATTTAATTCCTTATGTGAATTCAATATTCTTTGATTACTGACCAGCAGTTAGTGTTCTGCTTGTATTTTATCCCTTTAAAACTCTACATCTGCATTCATTCAGTGACATTTGAAAAAACAAGTTAGAGCTTTTGAACACATCTGAGAACTGCCAGTACACCAACTGGCAGATGTACTCTGTACATCACACAGTTTAGCACAGCTGTCTCTGATATCTGATACACATGGGATTCACTAGCCTGTCAGAAGTAAACAAACCAACCTCATTATTGGAAGTTGCAAAAGCACTAACTGGGAGTAAGGCTTTGCCTTGCTCAGGTAAAAACATCATGCAATATAACTGAATAATGTAATTTGTCACGGTGTGACTGGGGTTTACCAATTTTAATCTATTTAATTTCTCTTGGGGATCGAATTTAGGAGTAAAGACAAAGCAGGCTTAAAGCTTAAAAAGGGTACAAGAAATTTATTAACAACACAAAACAATTCAGAATGAGATTTCCAGATTATTCCCTCCTCCCCCTTTCCTCATACTAGCAACATACAGAAAAACACTTCGGTCAGTTATTCACTTAAATAATCATTTCAGTTCACTCTAGAGAGAAAAGCCCCTTCTTCTTGTTTAGGCTTAGAGGGTGCCTCACCCTCATAACTTGCATCCGCCCGGAACCTACAAATTATGATTTTTCTTCCCATTTTCACAGTCCTTCCAGAGCTGTATATGGGTTGCTGAATCACATGGGGTGTCATTTTAAAGGCAGGCTGCTGAGAAACACAAAAAGTCTCTTTATTTCACTCCATACTCAAATGTCTCTGTCCATTCCAGTCCTAAAGACAGACAGCTCCATTTCTTGAGGCAAAAAAAAAGTCTTCATCTCAGGCACTTTAACCTCCCCAAATATATTCTACAGTTTAAAAGAATTTTAAGTAAAGTCACAATCCTCTAAAGCCCACAAAAAAAAAGGTTTTAAGCTACTTATCAGTGGCTCAGATCTCTCCTCCTATGACTTTGGATTTCATTCTGCTGACTTTTGTAATTTTTCTTGTTTCATGCTTTTTGTTCTGGAGAGCTCAGGAAATCTGAAGTCTCATTCAGGCACTAAAAGTTAAACTTGTATCCAAAACGGTAAAAAGCCAGGCTGAAACCATGCTGGAAAAAAAAACGCAGCCACACGTGGTGATGAGATAGCTGGACTTCTTTCTGCCGCCACGTGGGGCCGGGAGCTGAGCTGAGCTGAGCCGGGCCGGGCCGGGTCCCCCCCTCCGGGGCCATCCCGGGTCCAGGGGCCTGCTGAGGCTGGGTCAGGTCTACCCCGGGGGCCTTCCCGGGGCCGGGCCCTTCCTCCTCCCAGAGCTCAGGCCAGCCCGGAGCCCTGCCAGCTCCTGCTCCCCTGCCCGACCGGAAAGCAAAAAGACCCCACTAACCCTTTTTCCCCTGTGGTTTGTGAAAGCGAAACAGCGTTCTAATTGGTTTCCTGGGCTGTCAATCACCAACCCAGGTCTCTGATTGGTCCCCACAGCCTCAGGGGAGGCTCCCAGAGAGGACACTGTTCCCTTTGTCTCAAGCCATGTGCGTTCCAAGTGGCTTCCTTAGGAGATGGGCCACCATCCCCTCCCTGCTCCATGTGTCCCCAGCACATAATTGAACTATAAAATTTGAATTCCTATCTAGATTTGAACTCCAGTTTTCCTCGTGATTTGGTGAGTCTTCTCATTTGTTTTTGGTTTGTTTTCTCCGTTATTGCTCTGCATTTTTTCAAGAAATTATCAGATCAAATGTAATTATTTGTGTCTTCTTGGTAAACTAGCAATATTATAATGAGGTAAGGGTATTCATCTGCAAAGTGTGTATAATAATACCATGAAGGTATTAGCTAGTAAATGGATTAATTAATGGCAGTAAAGCCCCTTGCAAAATTGGAGAAAAAGAAAACACCTGCAAATTTTAAATACATTCTGACAAACTGTAGAGCACTTTGCTGGAGAGAGATGCTGAAAATGGCTTCATGGATAAAATTAAGATAGAAAATTTAAATTATATTAAAAGTATTCTGGTGCAGGCAAAGTTCTGTCAGATCTTCAAAATCAACATAAATTCAGAGTGCAATATTTGAAGTAAGCCAGGTGTACTCCACTCTTGAAGTGCCCCTGCATTCCAGAGCAGTAAGGTGACTGAGAGGAAAGTTGAACAGCCACTGTCCAAGACACAGGGGTTTGGAAAGCCAAAGCCTCCCTGGAGATGAATCTGGCAAGGGATGTGAAGAAATGTTTCTGCAAGTGCAGCTGCAGCATCAGCAAGTTGAGGGAAAAGGTGGAGCTGGTAACAGAGATTTACCCTTCATGGAGGAGGAGGGTAGGGAACTTTTAAACAGACTGGGCAAGCACCAGCCCATGGGCAACGCCAGGGTGCACTACAAGCTCACAGCCTCATCATGAGGCCACTCTTGGTAATCTTGGAAAGGTTGTGGTGACTGGGGGAGGTTCCTGAGGACTGGAAGAAAGCAAGTGTCACTCCTACCTTCAAGCAGGAAGATCTAGGGAACTACAAGCTAGCCAGGCTCACAAAAGTCTCTGTGTACATGATAAAGTAAATCCAGGAAACAGTTTCTCTGAACAGCTTTCTACACTGAGATTAATAGCTCAGTGGAAGAGGAAAGAGATGTGAATATGATTTATTCTTTAGAAAGATTTTTAGCACTCTCTCCCCTAACATGCTGAAATACAAGATGCTGCAGAATTGGTTTCTCGAGAAGATGGGCAGGAGCACTGAAAGCTCCTTGAACTGCTGGGCTTAGAGGTGTGATGAGAGCAGCTGGTCCTGAGCATGCTGGGGTCAGTGCCACCAAGTCCACCTTGAGCATGATCTAGCCTGGCTTATCCCACCTTGCCACCAGAAAGATGCATGGATGTAGGGCAGCAGTGCTGTTCTGACAGATCTCAGCTGTGCACAGGGCACAGAGCACACAGAGCAGTGCATGTGGCATGAGACACCAGTGCCCATCTCAGAACAGTGCTCCAGCCCAGGGGCACTGCTCCAGATTTAGGCAGGTTGTAGTCAAAGCACATTCTGCATGTCCAGTTCTTGATGGCAGATGGATTTGTGTAGAGTCTGTAATAAGATAACAGAGTTTTCTTTCTGTGTGCTGTTGGTGAGTAATGGCCTTGAGTGTAGACTGAGCCTGCATTTGCAACCTGTTCTATAAAGAGAGAGACCATCAGCCTGTATCTCTCTTCTGGGGCTGTGTAGAAAGAGAAAGCTTTAAAAGATGCACAACACATAAATTTGTGGTCAAGTGTTAGCTCAAAATACATTCCCAGTGCCTGTATCTATTCCTCAAGATGTGAAATTCCCTGAAGTTGGTCTGTCTTACTCCTTCAAATCTGTACTTTGCCTGCTTGAATTCCAGTGGCATATAAATAATCCCATTATTATTTGTTGCATCTGCAGCCTCCTATGAGCTCTCTGAGTTTTGTCATTAATTCTTTTATGTGCAATATGCCAAGCAAAAAAAACAAGAAACAGGCTTCACAGGGGAAGGGAAGCCTAAACTGAGGGATTCAAATCAGCACGAAATAAAAAATTATCTGGTGATCAATCTCATGTTACAATTTCAAGGACATTCTAGGTATCTTGCTCCCTACAAGGATGATGTAGTTGTTGCTTGGCTGAAGGTGACATTGCATAAAAAGTGTTGCCAGCTTTTTATTGTGCTCCTTCTAGTGTTGGAATAGTGGACAGGCATCCTCAGTCCCTCAAGTGCTGCTGACCTCTGGAGAATTTGCTATACTAGCTCACCAAGAATCACCTTCAAACATAGATTATTTTCTTGCCAAAAAGAAACAAACACAACAAAACCACAAAAACTTGCACTCTCAAAACAAAACAAACAAAACAACTCCTATTGGTTGTCGTACTGCACTGTTCTGACTCTGTATTGTTATTGTTTTATATTGCACTGAGATAAATGGTTTGTTCTATACTCCCCTGGAGTTCTGTGAAGTTGGTTCAGCCCTCCCTTAGCCCCTCCCCACCGGTCCAACCCCATTGGCTCGGCTCGGTTTCTCCTCCCCTCACCCGAGGTTTTAAATTCCCCGCCACTGCTTTCTTCTCTCTCTTTTTCCCCTCAAGCCCTTCAGGCATAGAGCTTGGGTTATCCCAGGAAGAAGAGCCTCCTTGATCTTTTCCTGTGTCCATGCCAGCTTTCTGCCAGTGTACAGGCAGAAAGGGACCTGGGGGTGCTGGTTGACAGCCGGCTGAATATGAGCCAGCAGTGTGCCTTGGTGGCCAAGAAGGCCAACGGCATCCTGGCCTGCATTAGGAATTGTGTGGCCAGCAGGAGCAGGGAGGTCATTCTTCCCCTATACTCAGCACTGG
The DNA here is from genome assembly GCA_030060385.1 of Muscicapa striata striata. Lineage (NCBI taxonomy): Eukaryota > Metazoa > Chordata > Aves > Passeriformes > Muscicapidae > Muscicapa > Muscicapa striata. The sequence continues at coordinate 6,508,414 of JAREIS010000031.1, forward strand.
TGAGACCACATCTTGAGTACTGTGTCCAATTCTGGGGCCCTCAGTTTAGGAAGGACGTTGATATGCTAGAACATGTCCAGAGGAGGGCAAAAAGGCTGGTGAAGGGCTTGGAACACAAGCCTTATGAGGAACGTTTGAAGGAGCTGGGGTTGTTTAGCCTGGAAAAGAGGAGGCTTAGAGGTGACCTTATTGCTCTCTACAACGTCCTGAAGGGAGGCTGTAGACAGGTGGGGGTCAGTCTCTTCCACCAGGCAGCAACTGACAGAACCAGAGGACACAGTCTCAAGCTATGTCAGGGAAGGTATAGATTGGATGTTAGGAAGAAATTTTTCACCGAAAGAATAATAAAGTACTGGAATGCTCTTCCCAGAGAGGTGGTGGAATCATCATCTCTGGAAGTGTTCAAGAAAAGGCTGGACATGGCACTTAGTGTCATGTTATAGTCTATACTCTGAGTCGAGGTGTTAGGACATAGGTTGGACTCGATGATCTTGGAGGTCTCTTCCAACCTCATTATTCTGTGATTCTGTGATTCTGTGGTTCTGGTTGATTCCCTCCATCTCTGACAGAGCTGGCCAGGCTAGGTCACAGAGTGGAGGGAGTCACAGCGTTTGGCGCCCAGCATGGGACACCGACTGCCGTGATTCCCTCCACTCCCTCTCTGACCTCTCTTGGCTAGCTCTGGGTCAGAGATGGAGGGAGTTTCGGCATGGACAACTGGTGATAATGTATTCCAGTTTCCTGAGGTTTTCTGAAATTACATTCTGCTGGCCTCTGACTCTGCTTTGGCCTGAGAATACTTCCTGAGCTTCCTTTAGTGCAAGTACAGAGGTGTTTTCACACATGCCCACTCCTTCAACCAGCACATTGCTCAGTGTTATCTAACCTACAATGGATCCTGACTCTGAGTGAAATAATTACCAACCTGTTGTACAGATTGAGCATTGGAGCATCCTACCATCCATTCACATTGACTTGTTCAGTAAAAACCATCTCATGGCCTAACTCACAGCTGACAGTGTTGCAGCAGTGTTCTATGAAGACACATTTAGTGTAGCTGGATAAGCCTGAGTGAAGATTTGCACCTAATTTGCTGTAAATAATGTTTATTACCTCTACTGCAGACAAGTGCAAATTCACTACAAGTTTATAACTGGAAAAAAAAAATGCAGCTCTTTAAAAGATCTTGATAGCCTCTTGGTGCAGTGACAGGCACCCAAGTTTGTGTGATCATTAAACATGATTTGTGGGGTGACCGTGCTACCTTGCTTCAGACTGCCTTCAGTGTGGGCTCATTTGTTCATTTTGGCCACAGTTCCTCATCTATTGCTGCAGGGATAGGGTCATTTAGAGTTAGCAGAATAAGCATTCCAAAAGCTTTTCTAGATTTCAGTGTTTGAAGAGAAAGAGAACCAGTTCAGACTAGATTTTCAGCTCTGAACACAGCTCTTAAGGCCTAACAAGCAATTTTCTTGAGGTTGTATGAGTGTACCATTGCTGCATAAAATGCTTAAAACATGCATTATAAATAATCTTCTCTGTGCACTGGGAGGCAAGCAGAGTTAGATCAGTAAAACTTTGTCCTTGACATTGGTAAAATTGTGGCTTTTTGTGCTGGAAAAGAAAATTATATCGTGCTTGAAACAATAAAATAACATCTGGAGAAGTAAGAAAAGAAAACCCAGACAACACTCAGAAAATGTTTGAAGCCCACACTTTTTATAAGCTCATTGCAGATAGGGAATGATGGCAGCCATGGAGGAGCAATAGAAAAAAGCAGCTGGGCAGGCTGGGAGGACATGCCTTGTGCACATCACTTGGCATGAATTACACTCAGCATACTGGGTTTGTTTTGGGATTTTTAGTTTGTTGGGTTTTTTGATTTTTTTCATTTAAAGATAAGTTTTTAAAGACTTTATAAGGAAAGGACAAAGATCTTGCCTGACAACTTATCTCAGATATAAAGAAATCCATGACCAAACTATCAACAAAAAAATGCATAGGGTTAGAATCAAGTGAATATGTTTTTTGTATTGTTCTGGGTATTCAGGTGATTTCTTGAAGAGAGACCCATAGGATAAAGCAGCAGTTTCTAGAATAACAAGTGAGTTACTTGAGGAAATGTTCTTCCTCAACAAGGTGATGACCATGTGGGTAAACCTTCTAAGCCTGGGCTTTATAGATGGGAGTTTGTGACACAAGACAGTAAATTCCACATTTGGGCCTGGAAGGATGGCACTTTTCACCACCATATAAGAACTTTGACCATGGATGTATGTTTTATTTAGCAATTATTTGGGCTGTTAAACTTTTACCATGTGCAGCTCCACTGTCTTTTAACATCCTGGTACTAAAATGTCAGTCTGGAATAAAAATAAACCTGTGACTTCAAATTTGAGGAACAATTCTGATTCCTATGTGAAACATCAGTAAATCATCACTCACCAGTGTCTCCACTGATATCTTTTCTTGCAAAAATTTTTTTCTGGTTAGTCTACCAGAAGCAGCCAGGTAATATCTGTAGCTAGATTGACCCTAAAACCTTAATAATCTACATTTTTCCCTTACAGAAGTGCCTAAGTATGTTCATTTACCTCTGTTTTTCATAGACTAAATAGAATGAGGCTTATATTTTATCACTTTTGTATTTCTTGCTTCACTGAAGCCTCACTAAGCTAAAAGTATTTTAATTCTTATTGCACTTTCCCTATGTTTTGTCTATTGATCAGTCAGCACCTCTGAGGGTAATCCAGGACTCTTCATAGGAAACATGAGGTGTGTTTTTCACAGGAACACATGCATTTACTCCAGTGTGTGTGTGGCAGGATCTGTGCTGCCTCTCCAAGATCCTCTCTATTGCATTCTACCATCTGAGGGAAAGCTCCCCTCGAAAAACCTTCTGAAACCAAACAAATGGGGTCATAAAATCTAAACCCTTGGGCATTGTGACAACTATTCAGCTGTATTCAATCGACCTTTTTTTTTTTTTTTTTTTCTTCTTTTTGTTATTGCAGGATTCCCAGCAGGAGAACTTCAAAAGCCTTTCTTTTGGGGAACAGAGTATCCTAGGTAAGTTCTGCACCAGGGAACCTCATCCACCTAGAGCTGAGGAATACCAGGAAAAGGTATTGCAAACACATATAGACAAAAAGAGAGTGTGGAGAAGAAGGCTGCAGTACTGAAGGCAACCAAAAGGTAGCACCTAGGAAAACTGTTTTGTCCTGCTGTAGGGCAAACTTGGCCCTTGGGTTGTGTGTTCTCTCCTGCTGTTTGCTACTGGAAGAGCTGACTTTGAGGAGTGCTGCTTTGAGTGATAGTTTTTCTTACCCTTGGGAGCTGTATGTGTTGCTGTTGTCTTAAACTGAGGACTGATTTCTCACAGGAATTGCTAATTAAGTGCACCCAAGTGGAAGTGTTTCAATGCTGCAGCATGCAGATGCAGCAGTGTGCACATGGCAGGTATTAAAAGGAATTGTAAATCAGATAACTAACACCTCTTGAACAGAAGTGAATGCCCTGAGAAGCCAATTATTATCAGTGTATTGTTCACTTTCTGCTAATGTCTAAGATTAGCAGTGGGCCCTTGTCTGTGCCTGTCGAGGTGCAGGAGAATGTCTTCATGTGCATAAGTGATTGCCTGACTGCCTGAGCAGGCCCACGTGCCACTGTAGCTGAGGAAGGGTAATTATAGGTCACATACATTAAATTTTGAAAAATCACTGCTCAATAGCTTTCTATTTTGGGGCAGGATAAGACCATGAAGGATTTCTGTTGGCAGTTTCTGAAAGTTATTTTGCAGTTATATAAAGCCAGTTACTGGTGAAATATATCCTTAATAAATCATTGTTTAAAAAAAAATCAAACTTTTTGAACATTTTGTGTTTGCCATCATCCAATCTGTGTCCTTGTAAACAGGAAATTTGGCAATATATGTAGAAAGACATGTTCAATTTACGAACAAATTAATTTGCCAGGTGACTTTGTAAGTGGTAATTGGGGGTAGAAGAAAGTCCTTTCTTGTTAAGGGGAACTTATTTTCTGTTATAGTTATTGCAGACCTGTTTCCAGCTTTGCTTTCTGAACAGATTTCTCTGTATTCTGACCTTCTGCCATAGTGATAAAATTGTGGTTCTTTCAAAGTATTATGCTTTGCTCATTTCTCTTCCTTAAAGGTTACCTTAGCTTAAATTGGTTTTGCTTGAGTACGTATCAAAATGTAATTTAGTAAACAAATGTGGTTGGTTTATATCAGACAACAGATTGCTTTTGTCCTTGAAATATTCTGGATGTTTTCTGTCTGCTTAGAAGAAACAGTACATGGCAGTGGAACAGATACACCATCAAAAAGTCACCAGTGCCTGCTGAAAAACTGATTTAGCAAATATTTAACATTTAGTGGCATTTTAGTGTCCAGTTCCAGCACAACCACCAAAAACCAATTGCATCTATTTGCATAAAGCGAGGCTCAGTTATCACTTTTACTTCCCAGTCCATTAAATAAAATAACACTCAAATGCCATCATTCACAGCTGTGAGTCTTCAGTGCCATATACATTGAAGTAGAGACTTCAAACTACTTGACCTCATCACTTTCTTTCAGTTTTCTGAGCCTCCCCAGTCCCAGAAAGTTCCCCTTGAATGTGGTATTTGCTGGGCTGCACCCATCCCTTCCATCTCTGTCCACCTGTGCCCAGAAGGAAAAAACATGAACAGAACTGGGAACATTTCTGAAAAAAAATGTTGTTGAGCTGGACAAAATGCTGCATTGGGGTTCAGAGATTCAAAGGCCAAAATTCACTGCAACCTTAACCCCATCTTTTGGAGCTCAGGAAAGTTCCAAGGAGCCAGAGGGCCAGAACACCAGCCTGTTCTTTATTCCTGCCACTCTTGGTGACAAAGAACCTTAGAGGAAAAATAAGATATATTTAGTAATGGGGGTTTTTTCTTTTCAATTTCTTTGCACGTTTTGTGCCATTATTTTTACACTTTTCCAGCTGCAAAAGATCGTATGTAACTCCTTTACTTTGGATATGGAAAACAAGTCTTACATAGTGCATTTATTAGGGGTAATTATCACTGTCTGCTACACAAGATTACAAACTTGTCACACAAGAGGATGATATTTCAATTGCTGAAATGTGTAATTTTAACCTGCTTTTGTTGGAGATGGTTTGTAACAGCACTTGGGCTAAAAAGCAGTAGGGAAGATTTTAACACATGCAAAATACCACTCAGGAAAGAAAAAAAAAATAAAGTGAAGGATTTTCATGGGAGCAGAGGGAATTAAATTATATAATAGTTTTTGGGCATGGCTGAGATGAGCAATTAGTGCACTATGGATCATTAGGTCCAATAATATGTTGTTTCAATACCCTCTGCCTTTCTTCTATTTCAATATGATAGAAATACTATAAGCTACTTTGAAGTGTGGCATCTCAATAACTGAAATAATTAAAATCACAAAAATCTACTCAACAAATGAGAGGCATTGAGTAAATCACCCACCCCCATGATATCCACTGCATTTGGTGTAAAAAATGCCCTGAGCTTTTCCCTATTGCATCTCTGTTTCTCCTAAAAGCATGTTTATTGGGATATAATAAGGAAGATATAAGTAATTGTCAGTCAGGAATAAAAAGTATTGCTTTTTACTCTGTTTCCCAGGAGCCTTAGATTTGTCTTAGATTTGTGTGTCATGTCCTATTTCAGGGCAGGTGCAGGGGAATTATATGACCTTTCTTTTTAAAACTGAATGTAGGTCTGTTAATGCTTGACAAAATATTGTTTTTGTTTCAGAGTAGTTGCAGCTATAACTTTGTCCTGTTCCCAGTGAGAATATACAGAATGCAGGCAGCTGGAGGAGACTGGAGCTCATATGATGTTGATAAGGGATTTGGTTGGAAGAATGAACCATCACAATGCTTTCAAAGTTTTAGATTAAATGTTACTTTTAAACAAGATTTTACCATTAAAACTTTCAACATCTTTAAGTCAAAATTGTGTAGGTCTTATTTTTAGACTCATATCCCCTTCCTCCTCACCCTCTTTTAAAATCAATAATGATCCTTCCTGAGGTATTTTGTGCTTTAATGTTCATAACTGTGGAGACTTTCTGAGCAAACTGCTTCTTTGTGTTACAGGTCATTAAGTTATGGTGCCATAGGAGTGATTGTTGGCCATGAGTTTACTCATGGATTTGATAGCAATGGTGAGTATTTGACTGCATTTTGATAACTTTTTTATTTACAGAGTTGATAGATTAATAAGCTGACTTGTACATGCTGTAGCATTTTTATTGTCTTGTTTTGTTTAATGGTGCTAAGTTGTGTGAAAAAAATTATAAACTTGTATTTATTAGATTGATTTATGTGGAATCTTGCTTGTCTGAATTGGATTTTATTTGGTAAGAAATACCACAAGTTTGATTCTTTCTGTTTATCTTGAATGAAAACTAAATCATCAACAGATTCTGAAAGTCCTAACATGGGGAGAGGGGGAGTGGGAAGGGAAAAGGGATAATTGCTGATTGATAAAATTACATCCAAGAAAACTTTTCATTTCAGGTTTGAAAGTTTTCAAAAGATAATTGCACAAGTTTTAAAATACAATACTGGAACAAGGGTGGTACAGAAAAGGTGTTGCAAAATGTTAAAATTAAATTCAAGAAAGAGAGGGGGAAAAATGGTCAGAAAATGTCAATCCAATTGTGTTGACAAACTGGATGGATTGAGGCATTGCCACTGCCTAGGTTTGGCTGCCATAGGAAAGTGCTTTTTAAGACTGGACTCCTAAAAGAAAGTGAGGGGAGAGGGAGGAAAAGGGAGGTGCAGGGTGAAAGAAACTTGAATCTCCTCCTTCAGGGAGTAATTTTGACTTTACTTATGTTGTGTAATAAAGAATACCTTAAAAAAACCCCAAACCAAACAAACAAACAAAAATTTTTATCCTGGTATCCTGTTCCTACTGCTCTATAACAGTTTGGTTCAGCAAACACTCCAGAATGGAGATATTCTTCTTCATGAACTCCCACCTTGTGTACGGGAGCACCTAATCTCCACCTTGTCTCCTGCCAGTCAGAAAGGAACCTGAGGTTTGATTCCCATAGCAGATCCCTCCTTCTTGTCAGGTTCTTACCTTCCAAATATAGAAATAAATACATCTCTAGGGAATTTGTCACCTTGAACAAGACAATACACAGGAGATAGAGGAGATAAAAGTAAAAAAAAAAAAGAAAGAAAAAGATGAAACAAAACATCTTCAGTACTTGGTATTAGGTCGGTGTTGCTCCTTAGAAGAATGAAATCACAGAGAAGGCTGCACCCACATGGGCAGCTAAACACACTGTCAGAAAAGTCCAAACATGACTTGTGTCTGACTGCTGGAGTCCTGATGAAGATGAGATACTCTCCTGCAAATGACAGGGACCTGAGGCTGAAACAGGCCACTGCTGTTACCATCAGCCTGGGCAATGGGATGTATGTATTCCCTGTTTCCATAAGTAGGGTTTAAATGTTCTGGTTTTGCTCCAAAATAGAAAAAAATACTTCAGAAATTTGCATGAAATGGATTTATTTTCTGATCAAGTGAAGAATTAATAATAAGTTAGTTATCATCACATTTTCAGAATGAAAGACATATGATCTGAGGATGAAAAATACAATTATACTTGCAAGAAAGCTGAGTGCCTCTTACACTATGTAATTATAAAATGTACTATAGAACTCATTAATCATTGCTATCTTTTTCTGCAAATGGAAATTATGACAATAAATAGAATGCCAGCTTTTCATTGCTGATTTAAGTGGGGTCAAGATTTTGCTCACTGATCCTATCCATTTTGTACACACACTTACACGAAAACATTCACCTCTCATTTCTCTGAAGGTGATAGATTCCTAAACTGTAAAAGTTTTCTCCTGCAAAAACATTTGTTTTCTTTCTTTCCTTTTTGAGGTCGGAAATATGACAAAAATGGAAATTTAGACCCTTGGTGGACGACTGACTCTGAAGAAAAATTTAAAGAGAAAACAAAATGCATGATTAATCAATACAACAATTACTACTGGAAACAAGCTGGCTTACATGTATGTAAACCACCAGGGACTGAAAACAGTGGTGCATGAGGAGTTTGGGCTGCTGTGCCTTTTTTTCTTTTTAAGTTCTCTTTTTATAAATCCCAGCATATTGGGATATTAGGCTACCAACTTCATTTCTCACAACAAATGATTTTTTGAGGTGAATAATTGTGTAAAAAATTGTCTGTCAGGTTTGATTAGTCCAGTCAAATACCACTACCCACATTCTGGTGACAGGGTTAAACCATTTCTCTCCATCATATCATTTTGGAATCAGAGGAAGAGGATGAAGCCACTCAGCAGGGCTGGTCTAATTATTGTGAGCATGTTAAATGTCTTCTGAAGATGAGGTCTGTGATGAAAACTGAGCAGTCACTCTTTTAGAATGAATATAATAGCATGTTTTATAGATTCCTTTCACAATTCTGCCTATTATTTATTGCAACTATAAAATGAATGCGTAAGCCCTACTTTATTTCAGATTCAACTCTTGCTATTTCTTCCATGTGTGCACACAGACCCCATTTGTATGTTTAATCAAGGGAATATGACAGCAGTAGCTCCTAGGAAAGAATTGAGAAAGAAAGTGCAAGGGATTTGTTTCTGTTTCACTGTCTATCAGAGGTATGAAAATGTGTACATTCATATGTGTGTCCAAAATGAGGATAAACAGGATACAACCCAGACCTTCAGAAATCCGTAGCTGAAATTCCAGTAATGTTGTCTGGAGCATGATTTTAATCTTAGTTTTCAGGATAAAACACATCCTCCACCTCTCTCTACCAACATTTCAGAAATACTAGTACATCTTTGCCTTTTAAGAATAATGAGGCCCCATGAAATGCTTATCAACAATTCTAGCACTTTTGCCACGTTTGTTTTTGCTGATCTCAGACATAACAAAGCTGAAGTCCAGCAACTCAGACCTAAAATACTTCATAATAAGCTAATTTACAAATAAAAATTCTCAGGCTCATGCCTGAATATTTGTAGGATGAAAACTGTCATTACAAAAATGCCACTCAAAGAAGATCATTAAAACCTTCCCCAAGGACATGGCTGAGCCCTTCCCATGCCTCTGCCATTGGCTTGGCTATCCCTTTACCTTTTGCCCTGTCTCTTGAGATCAGGTAGGTCTGAATTTCCTCCCAGTGTAGATACTGCCTTTGAAGGCCATGGATGGGATTACTAAAGAGATCCTGTTACCCACAGACTTGTCATCCCATTCCTTCCATAGCCACAGCATAACCAAAAGCACTTTTTAGATGATAGAAGATTTTTCCAGCTTTCTGACATATTTTATAGCTTTTGTATGAAGAGCTATGCAAGCTAAGACCTTTTTTTTTATTATCATCTTGGCCTGTCATTTGCATCAGTACTCTGCAGGTTTTTGACCCTTGTATGAATATTTTTCATGGATCAAGAAACCTATTTATTCTTCTTCCTTCTCATCTGGTATACAATAGAAAATGTCTCCAGAAAAGAAGCCTAATGAAAGAAAATGTGGATATAGAAATAGCTTCAGAGTGCAATAATCACATAAAGTCATCTCATCAAATAAAGGGTTTATCATGGTCCCTGATCCCTGCCACAAACTCTCTGTGCAGAGTAGTCTCAAATACCTGATGCAGAGCTGCCTGAGATCAGCAGGAAGAATTCTTCCACTTTTTAGATGACGTGTGCCACTGTCAGGTTACTCTGATATTATGGTCTAAGTCAGTCTCTTTCACAAGCCCAGTGCAAGTAAAATGTGTGAGCAGGAGGCCAGGCAGAAAGGCAGCTGGGGTGCATCCCCCTTCCCTGCTGTCCCAGCACCTTTTGTCCTAAAAGCCCCTCTCTCACCTGTGTCTCCATTCTCCTGAGGGCAGGGGAGAGCTGACAGGACATGGTTGCACTTTTCTCTGTGGCTCCCTTTTTCCTGTAATGTTGTACCCAAGGCATCAAGTAAGATGTCCTAAGTCCAATTTGGGTGTTCTTCTGCACTGAGGGTGGGGCTGTGCACAAGTTTCTGGCCATTCCTTGGTGTTTTTACCTCTTCTTCTCCATTTTGTCCTCTTTTGCCATGCTGGATCTGAGTCCTGATGCCAAGCCCTGATCCCTGTGGCACAGCAGAGCTGATGGCTGCAGCCAGCATGGACCTGCAGAGCCCTGCTCAAAACTGTGCTCAATTATCTTGCTTATTCAAGGCACAGGAGAGAGTAAAACTGCTTAATTACAAATACAGCAGAGATAATGCTACTCCAGCAGAAATTAGGTTTTCTTTGTAATGATATTGCACTTGGTAATGCCAGGAGACCAGTTTCCTCACAAAGTCTATATAGTGCAGTTTCCCACAATACATTATTTTTGCTATTCCTCCTGCTCTTGGAATTAATACTCAGGAGAAGCAACAGGAATCTCCTTTGCAGATATTTTTAGAGCACTGAACACACTACCAATTTTGATTCTGTCTCTGACAGTTATTTTTAATCACACTTATTTATGTTATGACTTGGAAGTTATTTTAGCATCCCAGTAGTATAGTAAGAGTTATGGAGAGAAATAAACATAACCTTTTAGACCAAAGTTTAAGAAAGAAGCTACTGGATCTCAGATGTAACCAGATATAAACAGTCCTTAGGGGAAAATTACTGACACTCAGCTCAAAGATCAGGAACTGGACTCTTAAGTGCATTCTATCTACTACATTTTGTGCTGTAGAGATCTATGACCAGAGCCAGGATAACTCATCTCAGAAAATAGTTCACTGGCAGTATCCACATGGAAACCCAGCTTTCTTAACCCAAGCTGGTTAAAATAGACTGATGATATTCTTGCCTTGTTTTACTTTCTCCCCTCTTTTTGAAGTTGATCAAGTAGGAAGTTCAGAAATGGGTCAAATGACTGATGTTCTTTCATTCTGCCAAGGTGAAAGGGAAGAGAACTTTAGCAGAAAACATTGCAGATAATGGAGGTTTGCGAGAAGCTTTCAGGGTAAGTAGATGGAAAATATCTGAAACATCACATTATTAAAAAAAAAAAAAAAAAAAAAAAGCTGTGGTTATCTTCATGTTGCTGAAAGGCACTTAGTATCTCTTTCTTATCAGGCATACAGGAAATGGATTACAGAAAAGAGGGGAGGAGAAGAAGAGCCTTTGCTGCCAGGCCTTGAGTTCACACATAACCAGCTTTTCTTTCTGAGTTATGCCCATGTGAGTAGTACAAATGTGTTTCAAATCCCCATCTATTAACCCAAACAATGTGCAGTGCAGAGATGAGCTTGCTTGTTTCCAACAACCTGCATCACCCAAACACAGATTTTGAGAGTATAAGCAGAGACTTCTGCCACAATTATTATTTCTTTCTCTTTCCCTCTTTGTCCTCAACTCCCCATAGTGCCAGAACTGCAGAAATTATTCTGGGATTTGCACAGTGTTGTCACAGTAACTTTCTTTCTTCTTTCTACTTCCCTGGAAAGTAGAAAGTAGAAACCCTAAAAGGGTTTTCCTGCATGTATTGACTCCTCAGCCTCCTTCAATTTTTACTAACACCATTTGTTACTGTGTACATTGTTCAAGCAATCTAAGCAGCAGTGAAGGAAGTTGTAGTTTATTTTTCCCATCTGTATGCTAAATATGCTGTAACAAAACTTTGATAAGGGATGTGAGTTTTTTAGAAAAAACATAGAGCAAGAGAGATGATCAGAAATTATTTATCTGGGTAAACAAATTGGGGCAAACTTCCTACCTGAGAAGTAAAAGGCTGTAAAGCTTTGCCACTAGTTGAAGGGAGGGGTCATTCCAAACTGAAAAAACAGGACTAAGGCAACTAGTCCTGGCTGAAAATAATTTCTCTGCTGAGAGTCAGTGTAGCAGTCTATGGTCCTATGGCTGTTTGAGTTTGGCTACATTGAACAATAAAAAGATTCCACTTCCACTGTTTATACTGAATTTAGTTTCACCTCATGTCAGTTTTTCTCCAAGAAAATTTTGAAGCTGTGGGGAACATCTGGGGCTTCCAGAGGACCACTGCAGGAATCATATCATGCCCAGTGGTCCTTCCCAGAGAGGGCCCATGCACAGTGAGAGCAGTGCATGCAAGGTACCCTCGAGCTCAGACTGTTTCCACAAAGCTCAAGACACTCAATAGACTTATTTAAAATGTCAGAACTGTGTTCAGCCAGACAAAATTGCACTGAACTTCACAAATCCTATGGGCAACCTGGCTTAAAGGATTTTCTTGATAGAAACATTTAATGTAGAGACTGAGGTAAGGTAGGGGCAGTTTAAAGATTTTTCATGCAGTGAATACAGTGTAAGAGGGATTATTCAGTTGTGCAAATATTCTATTTTTTTTTTTTTTTGGTCAGTTATGATTGGGTTAAGTATCTTATCAGGAACAGAGAACTGGGGACCACTGATGGAAATGTGGAAAATGTGTAATTTCAAAAGAAACTGACATTCCAACGTGGCATAAATATGTCAGGTAATACAGCAGCAATTTTAGAGATGATAAGCATCATTATGTGCACCTTTTATACAATTTACATAGTTTTGAGGCCAAGAAGTATGTTTGGTAATTATTAAGGTGTGAGATGCTGCAGCACAAGCTGAGAGACAAGCTGCCATTATGGAGAAGTTCAAAAAAAGAACTAGTATATTGGCTGTGACTAGATGGTGGGAAAGAGTGTGTAGAGAAAAACAGTGGGTAGACACTGGATCCAGTAGGGGATTTGAAAAACAAGAAAATATACCAGGAGAAAACTGCAGACTGGCAAAGGTGAAACAAACTAGGAATTTATGGTATATTTCCATTTTATGGGTTCTATAAATAATAGTCATCTTAAGAAAAGTGACATTGCATTTTGCTTTACATAAAAAGTCATCCCGGATAATGTGCTTGTTTCTTTTTCTTTTGTTTGTTTATTTTATTTTATTTTATTTTATTTTATTTTTATTTTATTTTATTTTATTTTATTTTTTTATTTTATTAGGTGAGATGCAACTCCTTTAGACCAGAATCTGCAAGGGAGCAAATATATACTGGAGCTCACAGCCCTCCCCAGTTCAGGTAGTACAAATATGGTATTTCCTCAGTGTACACACAGAATCAATCACTGCAGAACAGAAGTGCAGAAATATAGCATTTTAAGAGGGGGTTAAGAGCAAACACAAAATTGGACTGTGCTCTTGGTTTAGATGGAAATTGAACTGGTTTTATTAGCTTATCTTTCACTATTAGAAATGCTCTTCTGTAAAATTGAGGAGCTTGCATCTACCTTCAAAAGCATTTGAACCAGAACACACTCTGATCCCTGTGATGTCCTGTAATCATGGCCTGAGTACCTAAAATGCCTCATCTATCACTTTCTTTCCTAAGCAATTCTAGTTTAGAAAACAGTGACTATAAGGAGGGTCCTTGATTTTATCTGAGTTCATTAAGAGCTCCTAAGTCTCAACCTTGAGTTACATTGATAATGCAAAGCAAAAAGTGCCCTGTGAGTTCAGTTCAACACCACACTCTTCCACTGGCCTTCAAGGGACACTTTGCTTGAAGGAGCTGCTTGAAGGAGTCCAGCCTTAACAGAGGGAGTCTGTCCTTGCCAAAAGGCATTCCACAGGCTTGTCTAGCCACAGACACTCATCAACTCCCTGCCATGGGAAGGGCATACATGACTTTAGAGACTATATAGGAATTAGGAAGCCAGAGTTTATTTTTGTGCTTCTTCACCAAGAACATGTTGGTTTTGTTGGGATTCATGTTGGTTGCATTTACTTAACTAAGAATTCTGTGTTTGTCCTTGGTCAAGTACTGCACTACCTCTTTATTTGGACAAAGGATGTTAACTCCATAATAAAATTCACACAATACAGTGGATTATTTGCCTTCTAGAGAATCCTACCATTTTCTATTGACTGAGGGTGTTATACCAGCTAGTGAGGATAAAAGTAGTGCAGTATGCAAATCTGTGTGCCTTTTAACATTGAAAATGTATCATGACAATGAGGACAGGAGCATCAGGCTGACCTTCAGCTTACAGAGATATTCTTTTCATAATTCCTAGCTTTGTTAAGGTTTTGGTAAAATAAACATCTGCTGGCTTTAAAATCTTCAGGTTTATTTACCTACAGGTATATTTATATTCTGAATCATTACATAGTTACATTCCCATGAGATGGTGATATACATGGAACTCCAGGGATAGAGTATTTATTAGGTAAACTCCTGAAGGCATCAGGCTATGAAAGGAAATTTCAGAAAGGCTTAGATTAATTCAGATCTAGAAAATATAGACAAATCTTTTTCTTTGTTTCTGTGTGAGATACTGAGAACTGGCTTCTGGTTCAGAACTGAAGAAAAGCACTGGTGCTTGTCTCCCCTTGCAAATCATATCAGCTGGGCTAACAAATTATCTGTTTCTCCCAACTTGGTTTCATTTATGTCCCAAGACCATTATAAGCATAACTGCCATACAGCTAGCTCCAACACTGACAGTTCTTTCTGTCCAAAAAGCTCAAACAGCCTTTCAAAAAGTAGTTATAAAAATTATAGAAATTAACCACACTTGTCTTGAGCACAGGTGTGTGCATCTGAACTACTCACACCTGTTTCTCTTCACAGTCAAGAAAGGAAATGGCATTTTAGAAGTTAATATATATTTATAAATAATCTTTCAGCAGGTAATAAATTTAAATTACTTAGACTCTGCAAGTACATCTTTCTATTGATTACCAAGGGAGGCCAGCATGACCTGCTCAAGGAAAAGTGTCTCTACTGTAATTCAGTGGGATGAAATCCAGGCACTGCACTCTGATTTCAGTTAATGTGTGGCAATATCAAACCACAGGTAGAAAAGTGGAGAGCATGCACACATAAAGATTTTTTCACTGGATACCTTCTGGGTTTATTTGTTTCTAATTGGCAGATTTTCAGTATTAGCATGTGTCTTTGCTATTTTTGAATGCTGATGTCAGATTGAAATCCCTGGCATAGCAGGCAGAACTCCCACCAACAGCAGCAGCAGTTCTGCATGACCAGCTCTTGCTGTTCCAATCCCTGAATATGTATCTGCAATTCTTTTTACAGTAAAGCTGTATATCTTATTTGAAACCTAACCTCATTTGGTAATCTTCCCTACAAAACTGACCTTTAGGCATTTTTGTGCCAAATGACTGCAAATTTTCTTACTCACAGAAAGTCTAATCAATAAGAATATTTTCTACCATGCTGAGCTACACTGAGAAGCTGATAGTTGCAATATAGAAAAATGCCTCCTCACTGCATAACAAAGGAAAGATATACAAACATTATCACAAGAGATATTTTTCTGGTTTTAACTTAGAAAACTCTTTAATACAATTGCAAGTTTCAGGTTAATAAATCCCAAGATGGTCAAATGCATAGGAAAAAGCAGCAAACAACAGAGTTGCAATCAAGCAAAGGTAAAATAATAGTTTCTGACTGCATCAAATAATGCAGAAAAGGAAGCAGGAGCCAAGGATGACTGCATGCAAAGACCAAGCTCTTCTATGCCTGCAGGTGCCAGTCTGCAATGCAGACACATGTCAGGCAGGGATATGCTGCTCTTTCTTCCACACCACCTGTGGTAGAAGCAAGAGAGCTTGGGAGCTGGTCAGGGCAGAAGGCTCAGAAAATATATTTCCAAAATATCAGAGGAGTTGAGACACTTGCAGGTGCACGGCTGAGCTGCCCAACAGGAGCTGTCATTGCCCCTGAGCCTGCTAAGTCCCAGGGACACAGTGGCTGTGGGTGGGTGGGCAGTGTGTTGTTAGAGGAATCTGGAGCCACATGAAAGCACA
The DNA here is from genome assembly GCA_030060385.1 of Muscicapa striata striata. Classification (NCBI taxonomy): domain Eukaryota; kingdom Metazoa; phylum Chordata; class Aves; order Passeriformes; family Muscicapidae; genus Muscicapa; species Muscicapa striata. The sequence goes on from JAREIS010000031.1 coordinate 6,524,288, forward strand.
GGCAGCACAAGGCCAGCGTTGCACCCTCCTGCCTGCTGCCCTGCAGAAGGATTCCACCATGCCCACATACTGCTGATCTCCCACCTGTGCTGCCAGGGGTTGCATTAGGAAATTGTTCTGAAGAGCACAGCATCACAAAATGCATTTGTTTTTCATCGAGTTTCTAGCAAAGCAAGATGTTTCTCAAAGCATGAAACAACATTTGCTTCATATCAGCTTTAACCGGGAGCCCCTCTCCTGAACATTTTGGTTTTATTTGTGGAAAAAGTTACACGAAAGCCAGACAATTCAGCCTGAAGTGAAAACACTGAAACACTTGCAGACCTGTAGTGTTTGACAAAAGGCAGCCTGCACGTCAATCCCTTTTCTGTTTGCAGAGTGATCGGGGCCATGAGCAACTTTGAGGAGTTCCGCAGAGCGTTCGGGTGCGCGGCCAACACGACCATGAACCGCGGCGCAGAGTCCTGCCGGCTCTGGTAGCTGGGCTGCCCCAGCCCTCCTGCCTCAGCCTGCAGTGGGAGCCTCCAGCACACTGCCACAGCTCCAGAGGGATGCTCTGAGACCTCCAGAGGTGTTACTTCAAATGCATCCTCCTCATCCGTGCTGATGATCTGCATGGATCTGATCATTCCCTATTTAGAGCCTAGAAACATTCCACATAGAAGAGCTTCTCTCTAAGTATAATAATAAAAAGCAACTCCTTTTAACCATGAAACCACTCCGGCTCATCTGCAGTTGCACTGCTGTTGATGGATAACTGCCATTATCAATTCTAATTCCTGATTTATAGTTGAGCAAGACGTAAATGCTAAAATCCAGTTTTAATCTATTGCTCTGCAGGGGTTCTATGCAGAATGCTCCCACACAAAATTTATTCTTTCTGGATGAAGAAATTCATGAGACCTGCTATAAAGCCAGCTCTGATACTGCATTTTCATAACTTAAGCTGTCACAGCCCAGCATGCCATAAATGATGTTGCATGATGTAAAGACACAAGACTTTATATAAGTTCCGTTTAATATGTCAGATTAGTTCCTCTGGTTTTGGAACAGTTTCAAGCTGAGAAAGTACCTCATGGTATCCATCTGTAGGACTAAAACATAAGGGATACTTGTCAGATCGTGGCCTCTTCTAATTTTAGAACAGCTTATGATAAAAATCAATGTATGGTGAAAATCAGAGGCTTTCAGAGGGGATTCCCAGCACCACGATTCTCATAAATATTGCAGCATTTACTCCGGTTTACACTGTAGCAGTTTTTTCCAGGGGGTGGTTTTTATCTTGTGCTGAAAATAGCTTCATCTACATTTATTTTTTAAGCCAGAAATATTGTACTAGTTTTAAATGATGGATTTTATAGTGTCTGGGTCTTATATGGTGTTTTAAGTAGTGTGCTTGTTTGTCCTCATGTTCTGGATGGGGCAGGATGACTTGTGACTTTAAGGTAAGAGTATGTGACAGAAAAACAGAGTACCAGCATCATTTGACTTGTTTGGAAAAAAAGAGCAATTTAGGAGTAGAGGACTTAAAATACAGGAAAAATACAGACCAGTTGAGTTTTCAATTTGGTTTTTAAGAATATTCATGAAAAGATATTTTATTACAGCAGAAAAACTTTAACACATAACTATTACTGAGGGGAGTGGGATGGGTCTTGACAGAATATGCACCACAGCTCTTCTTTTCCTAACAGAAAGGTACCTATATAAGTGGTATATATTTATACCTTGTGCATTATTTCATTTTTACATGGTGGAATTATTTCAAAAGGAGTTTCTTTAGACTGATTTAATTACTGCAAATCCATATTGGCCTCTGTGTGTATATACATATATTCAAAATATAATTTTTTAAAATATGCTTTAATTTTATTTTATCAGTATAGAAATGTTGGTTAGAGAAACTTTTTTTACCAGGATTGGTCAAATACTGTTGGTTAAGGGCTTGACTGGATGGGTGATGGTCAGTGGCTCAGAGTTCCAATGGACATCAGTGACAAGTGGTGCCCCTCAGGGGTCCATACTAGGACCAGTTATTTAATATCTTCATTAATGACACAGGTAAAGGGATCAGTGGCAGATGGCACCAAGCTGAGTGGTGTGGCTGCCACACCTGAAGGATGGCATGGCATCCAATGGGATCTGGACAAGCTTGAGAAGTGGCTCATGGGAATCCCATGAGGTTTAACAAGACCAAGAGCAAGGGGCAGCACCCAGGTCTGGGCAACTCCTTGTATCAACAAAGGCTGTGGATGAACAGATCAATAGTAGCCTGAAAGGACCTGGGGATGCTGCTGGGTGAGAGGCTGGACATGACCCAACAGGCATTTGCAGCCCAAAAACCAACAGTTCCTGGCTGCATCCAAAGCACTGAGGGCAGCAGGTCAAGGGGAGGGAGAGGAGGCCACCAAGAGGAATAGAGGGATGGAGCACCCCTCCTATGAGGAAAGGTTATGAGAATTGGAATTGGTCAGCCTGGAGAAGGGAAGGCTTCAGTGTGACCTAAATTTCATTCTTCAGTACATGGAGGGAGTCTGCAAGAAAGATGGAGAGGAACTTTTCACAAGGGCATGTAGTGCCAGGACAAGAGGGAATGGCTGTAAACTGAGAGTAGGTTTGGATTAGATGCTGGGAGGAAGTTCTTTACTGTGAGGGTGCTGAGGCACTGGAAAAGACTGCCCAGAAAAGTTGTGGGTGCCTCATCCCTAGAAATGTTCAAGGCCATATTGGATGGGGCTCTGAGCAACCTGGTGGAAGTGCAAAGAATTGTCCTTGCCCATGGCAGGGGGTTGGAATTAGATGATCTTTAAGGCCCCTTACAACCCAAACCATTCTATGTCCAACAGTCATGGTAGAGGAAGGTTTACTGAAGCTAACTGAAACAAATTGGGTTATTTTCCTGTGTGTCTTTAGAAAAGAGGGGGACATAATGGAAGCATAATTTATGGAAAGGACAGGATCTCAGATTACTTCCAGAGTGAAGGAAGCAGACTTTCCTGTCATTAAGGCTGTGTTGCCACTTTTTAGAAACAAAATAATGTGATTTGAGACCAGAACATTCTTTTACCAATTTTTCCCCGAAAAATCAAAGTTTTCTTTAGAGGGAAGCATTTTCCCTTCCTTCATGCCAGATCAGTTCCTGAGTTCTATGGATTAGAGTTTATCATTTGGATTGCCACTACTAAATTTTTTTTCCTGGAGATATTTCTTGCATAAATAGTGTTGGCAATATTTTCATAGAGTTTTTCCTCAAACAAACAGGTATGGGTCTTTAGCAAATGGATATAGTTTGCTGGCTAATGGGAAAGTTCCTTAGCAAATTGAGTATGTACTGACTTTATTTCTGTGCTCATGTGAGCACTGGCATGACTTGATGTTGGCTGCTTTGCATCAACAGCACAAAGTTCAGTGTTGACATTCTGGCCCAATCAAAGGTAGTACAAGTATGGTTGCTGTCCTCAGAAAAATCAGGACATCAACTCAGGCACTTATCTGAACTTTCTAAATTACTGGAATATGCAGAGATGGTTTCACAACAGTCAACTTTGGGTTTTCTAATTTTATCTCTCAAATCAGAGATGCATTTGCAAGAATTCCTCTCTCGTGGTTATTTTCCACTGGGACGGTCTGTCATTTTGTGATTTATGAAGTTGTTTCTCTGTACTGGATAGGAATTTTTTTCTAAAATATCTGATGTTTCTTGCCTTAAATGTCAATCTTCCCACTCCTTGTTAGGCTCTTAGGGTCTTTCATATGTAATACCAGGGATTTCTGCATAGTGGTGTGTGTATTCCCAGTGCCACAGAAACCACTGCAAGCTCCTTCATCCTTGCTAGACCATCTCCTGCAGCAGGCAAGGGACAGGTTTGGGCTGGGGGATAATAGGGAGCTGGGTGTTTTGGGGACAATGCACTAGGAGAGAGGAGGAGAGGGCATGACCAGATTTTGTACCCTGATTTTGGTGGCTGAGAGGGTACCCAGACATTGCTGGGGGGAAAAACAGAGTCCTTGCTGCTGACTGGTACCTTCTTCAGTATTATCCTAATTCAGGAAATCCTTGCTGTTGACTCAGGTTCTCAAGGTCTGGGGCTTTGCTCTTGCCTGCCTCACCTGCTGCTTTTTACCTCAAACCAAAGAGTTGATCATGCAATTTACAGTTCACTTTGGATAAGCTGCTTAGGTGCCATTTGAGAAGCAAAGCAGAAGATAATTAAACAAGTTCTTAAAACTTTTGTCATCAAAGACAGCCAAGACATTAGTGATGGTTTGTGAGGGCTCTGCCCATTGCCTCTGTTTTATCAGACACCTGGCTGTGCTTTATTTCTGTGTTGTGCCTCCTGGGTCTGTGCCAGCAGTGCCTTCCTGCCTTGCTCTCAGGTTCACTTATTACATCTATGCAAACAAATCCTTCACCATATATATCCTTTTCCCAGAGCTTTAAAATTGTTATTTTACTTAATTTTCAGTAATATTGTGAAATGTTTCTTCCTGTTGGCTCAGTAATCTACTTTTTCAGTGACCAGGAGGGAAAAGGTCACCTATGAATGAAATATTTTTACCTTTGTAATCTGAGGAGATATTTTTCTACTGTGTAGACATAAAGAAACAGCCTCTACTCCTGTCCCATGTCTCCTTCTTCAAGTCCTAGAAATGTGGAAACCTGTTCTATTCTAGTTAATCTATTTGAGTCTTAGGGTTTTGGGTGATTTTTGTTTTGGTTTGGTTTTTTGTTGTTGTTTTGTTTTGGTTAAAGCCTGACTCACTAAAACACCAGTTTATACACTGTGAATATTTCTGCTGATCATATTGTGGAAGACTTAGCTCTCTGAAAGGGCAGCTGGGCTATTCACCTGTGTAAAAATGCTTAAGTACATAAATGATGTCCAAGCTGGGTCTGGACACTGAAGGACCAAAACCTCAGCTGAATTATAAAACTGTCTCATGCCCTGTGGAGGGGGGACCTCACTATTCTTTAGGTAGGAACATTATCATGTCACTAATTGGTTGAATAATTTATAAAATAGTCAGGTGTGTTTGCATATAACTTTTCATTGAGTATTATTCAATTACAGGCTTGGAAGTATATCTCACAACAATGTTTTATATATATATATTATATATATACACACACACACGTATCTGACAGTGAAATGTTAAAAGCCTGACAACTCAGGAGGCAAAACTATAGTGCTTTAAAAGGTCTTTTGTGTTTAAGTCTTTTTAATCTGGTTTTTATTTACTGGTCAGTCCATTGTACATTTGAATTTTTCCATGTGCATAGTACATTGATTGACTGTTTTAAACACAATTGTGTTAGCAAATAAATCCAAAGTGATGAAGAATTTTCCTATGCTTGCAGTATGGCAAAACCTGCTTGGCTTGGCACTGTCCAGCTGTACAATACTACTTCTATAATATATAGTCTTAATGAGATGTAATAAAGAGCATAATGATGTGTCCCAGGTTCTCAAGACTACTTTTACTGCTTCACAGGCTAAGAAGGACTCTTCTCTCAGAGAGCTGTGTAGGCACAGTCAGCAGAGTATGGGCTCCACTTGCCCTCATTACCCTGCTGGAGGCAATTAAAATTAGCATCTGATGAGCTCTTGTGGATGAGGGCTGCATGCTGTAAAGGGCAGATGGCAGAGCTGTCTCAACCAAAACCCACTGAAAGAAAGAGATGCCTGCCTGTCAGCCTCCCTCTTCTCCTCTTCCCCAAGTCCTCTCTCAGCTTTCCAACTGCTTTTAAGCATTTTCCAGAGAAGTTTTTGATAGGATAGTCTTTGTGCCATTCCTGAGCTTCAGCTCAGCACACAGTGTACTTCATGAGGGTGGCCAAGCACTTGTTTGGGCACAGGGACTGTGCCAGGGCCCCATGCCTCACCAGCTGGGCTTCTCTGGGCTCAGTGCTGCATTTCCTGGGCTCTGCCCTGGCCAGGTTCCCTGACACAGCTTGGGTGGCCATAAACAGTGGTACTGGCCCTCTTCAAGGCAGCAATTTCTGCTGGGGGGACAATGGGTGATGTTGGTCTTGCTGCATCTTTTGGATGATGCTCTGTGGTGATGCAGCCCCTTGCAGGCCACTCTTCACACAGCTCTTGGGTTTGGGGTGGCAGGGTGTCCTCAAAAACCTGCATCAGTTCTGTCTCCTGCTTTACAGTGCAGCCTTACAACATTTCTAAGGGCAAAAACAAAGGTTTCTGTGCTGGAAGATGAATTAACAAAGCAAAGGTTGGGGTCAGAGCATGAAACCAGCCCCAGCACAAGGGAAATGTTAGGCTTAATTCTCATGGGTTTATCAGCACCTTGGAAAGATGCTTTAACAATGTCTATAGAATACCCTGAGGAATTCAGGGTTTAGCTGCTGCAGTGAGAGCCTGCTTCACTAATCAGACAATTTAATCCCATTTACAGTGTAATATATATTAATAAAAAAGAAAAGAAATTAAAGATACCCAAGGGATTCTTCAGCACAGCATTATATTTTATTAAATATAACATCAAAGTTGGAAGTTACTGAGAATCAAGATAATGTGTTACACTAAATTGCGATCAAAGAAAGAGATATAATGATCTAATTTTAATAATCCATAAGCACCAAAGCTGGAACACTTCTATGTATGAGGTTAGACACATACACAGCTGCATATATTACCTGTGGTTGTGAACTGAGATGCACATTATGATACATTCCTCCATATCTACCATCCAAACTGGTAAACAAAGCTTGGGGCAAGGTTTTAAAAGGGATCTTAAACTTTTTCTATCACAAAATTTATTTAATGTACCAGTGCTATTGTGAGCAATGACCAGTTAAGTTGTTTTATGTGAGCAATGCATAGCCCTCTTCTGAAATGTGAGTAGCAGACATTTAAGTGTAGAAATCTGAAAAAATATGATGTCATATCCTCTTGACAAATACTCTTGAGTATTTGGGTAGAACCAGGAAAAAAAAATTTACATTCTCAAATGCAACAATTAGGGAAACCCAAACATGTGAGTTTATGCCATGATTTGCAATACTAAATAAGAAGCTATTGTAGGATGTGAAGTTGCCAGACTGGGTCAGGGGAATAGTTTACAACTTGACAGATTATTTCTGCTGGGAGAAAAACCTTAGTGCAGGAGACCTGTCTGCCTTTGCAACTTCCTGGGGCTGGTGTGTGTTCAGTCCTTTGGTGGGGTCACAGCACAGCACACTCTTCTGAGAGAGCACCCAGAAAGGCTGCAATTCTGTCACTGATTTCTAGTTTTATACATCTTTTTGTGTTCCTTTCACCCAGGAATGCATCATATGAATCAGCTACTCTCCATATCATGGCATTTTAAATGAATGAAGAGGTGCTTTTGTAGGTCTGTGCTGCAAAACAATGCAGTCCTGCTGCATGTCAAAAACATCTGTGTGTTTTGTGAAATAGGGCTGCTCTTCATCATGTGCTTTCATGTCATTCTGCTGAAATGGGCCTTGGCTGGTTTGGACCGGAGAGAAGAGAGCAAAATAGGGAGTAACTTCTGAATAGGGTGACAAAGAGAAATTAGAAACTCCTTAGTGTTGTAAATTAGTAAAAGGTTTTACAAAGCACTAGTACAATTACTGCTCTAAGTGATTTTATATATATATGGGCACAGTGTGGGAAGTCTGTAAGTCTGTGCTATGTGAGTGTATATAAAAATGTCAGAAGTATGAATTATTTTTAAAAAATTTGAGTCCCAGGGTAAAACTCTGACCTCAGTGAGTTCATTGAGTGATTAATGTCTGTGGGGACAGCATTTTACTCCATCTGGATAATAGCACATAAAGTTTACTAATTTAAAACTATTTGGGACACACATTTTGTTCTATACAGAAGGAAATTTCTAGACTCTGGTATTTTCAGAATCCGCCCTGTCCTCAGTCATTTGCATAGGACTTACCCTATTTGCTCTTGTTTAGCAGATGCTCCATTTTTATATTTTTTCAAGAGGGACTTTATCACTGTTTCAGAATTGCAAAGTAGCTTTTTCAACTTGTCCTTTCCAAATACGGTTCTATTAATCATTAAAATAAACTCAATATGTTCTATCAAACTAAGTGTAGGCTTATTTATGACACTGAGGTAATAAATATTTTCGTCTCTGTAAATGGGTTTTTTCTCTCCTGAGTGTCTTGGTCTCCATGATGAGTCAGAGAGGTTTTGTGTTGCTGGAGTGGCAGGGGAAGCTGTTGTGCCTGTGGCAAGGCCAGTGCTGTTGGGCTGCAGGGTGGCTGGGGAGGAGATGGGTGGCTCACCACGGGCACATAAAGCTGCTCAGCAAAGTCTGCGCTCATCTGGGTAACTTGCATTAAAATGGTACTACCTGACACAATAAACAAATCCATTGTCCTGACCAAAAAATTAAAGTACATTTCTTGGACAAATCAAGAAGGTGGGAAGACTTGAGCCACCATGCTGACTGAGGCCAGTAATAAAAGCACTTGCATCTTGCTAGTGCAGGCTCCAGCAGTGTTACAGAGCTGGGTGCAGTGTGCAGAACTGCCTCTACCTGCAGCTGTGTCTTTCCCTTTGTTTTGAGAGGACTCTGATTGCTGGGAGGGCTGAGCAAGGAACAGAACTCACCACTGCAGGGACTGCAGCACAGAAGGAGGGCTTGGTAGGAAACAGGGCACCCACCCTCCTGCTGGGGTTCCTGCATTCCTGCAGGGCTCCTGCTGGGGTTCCTGCACTCCTGCAGGGCTGCTACCAGGGTTCCTGCATTCCTACAGGGCTCCTGCTGGGGTTCATGCATTCCTGCACTCCTGCAGGGCTCCTGCCAGGATTCCTGCATTCCTGCATTCCTGCAGGGCTCCTGCTGGGGTTCATGCATTCCTGCATTCCTGCAGGGCTCCTGCCAGGGTTCCTGCATTCCTGCAGGGCTCCTGCCAGGGTTCCTGCATTCCTGCAGGGCTCCTGCCAGGATTCCTGCATTCCTGCATTCCTACAGGGCTCCTGCTGGGGTTCATGCATTCCTGCACTCCTGCAGGGCTCCTGCTAGGATTCCTGCATTCCTGCATTCCTGCAGGGCTCCTGCTGGGGTTCATGCATTCCTGCACTCCTGCAGGGCTCCTGCCAGGGTTCCTGCATTCCTGCAGGGCTCCTGCCAGGATTCCTGCATTCCTGCATTCCTGCATTCCTGTAGGGCTCCTGCTGGGGTTCCTGCATTCCTGCAGGGCTCCTGCCAGGGTTCCTGCATTCCTGCATTCCTGCAGGGCTCCTGCCAGGGTTCCTGCCCTCCCTCCCTCCCATGGAAGATGCAAATGCCCGTGTGTGCTGTGCACACACAGTGAGTAAATGGGTGAGGTGTGCTCTGGTTCCAGCCTCTCTTTATTCCTGCTCCCTCCTACAGCCAGGCAATCACCACCAAGCAGGAGTGGGAAGCAAGCAGGGTGCCCCTTCCCAAGTCAGCCCAGATGAGCCAATTCCCTGGAAGGCACAGCTTGCAGCAGCAGCATGTGGCAGCACAGCCTCATCCCAGACTCAGACAGTGGAAAGGCATTGGGTCATTTCAGAGACAAGATGGGAACATTCCTCCTCCTAGCCTGGGCTGAAGTAAAATGTCATGGTCTGACTTCAGCTTAATAATTATTTTAGCTCTTCAGTGTATGGTAGAAGGGCAAAATATGGAACCTTCCTTTAGTGAACAATTTCATTCTTTCAGCTGGGATTTCCTTTGTTCTGCCTCAGCTCAGTGACAGCCAGCAGCTCAAACCTGCTTGCACAGTAGTCCTTGCACGAACAACATGTGTGGAGGCAATCACTGTGGCTGTATTCAGCATGCCTATTCAGCTATCTTTTAATAAATCCAGTAATAGACTTTCAGAGGCAATGAAGGGAAAAGAATAATTTGGAAACAAAGCTGTTGAAAAGACTATAATGCACATGCAATAGAGAAGAATGTGATTTTAGAGGTCTCTGCAGCTGTTTTATTTCTTTAGAGGATTTTAATCAACCTGATTACACATGGAAGCAAAGGGATTTTAAAAACAGTATGTGATAATCAGTTAGTAGAGAAAACAAAGGGGCGTTTTCCCTTTCTCCTATCACTCACTTTTGTTTCTCCCTTTCATGTCATTTTACAAGTAAAAATCTCATATTAGCTCATTTTAATTAAAAAACTATCCGTGTTAGGGTTTTCCTAGAGAAGCAATCTCAGTCTTTGTCCACTAGATCATTTAATCAAAGATATTCTTAATACTTTCAAGATTGCTGTGGCTGCACCAATCTGACTGCCATCAGTATAATGGCTTTCCCAGTGGATTGGAAAAAAATGTGTAATTGGACATGAGCCCATCCTTTCAAGTGGGATTAGCTGCTCTGCTGCAGTCTTCCCCTAAATTTCAGGGTTTGATGTTCTTTTCTTGTTCCTTCTGTACTTACTGCTGCAAAGCAACCCTCCAGTGCCATCTTTAGAGCTGAGCTGTACAGGCACAGCCAAGGGAAGAAGTGTGGAGTTGCACTCCTGCAAAAGACCACTTTCTGTGTCACTAGGAGCAATTGGTGGCTGGCTAAAACTGGGGAAGACCCTAGACCATTCCTCACAAAGGAGAACTCTATGTGTGTAGTGGGAATTTGCCACTTGTCACTCCTAAAGGCTTTTGGATGGATTTTTGCAACAACTTCCTGCTACCTACACCCTCTCCCCAGTGCTGTGCATATCAGGACCCTTTAACAAAGCACCTTGTCTTGGGTTGCAATGCAGGATGTAACCAAAAGTATGTATTCTATCACCAGCCACTGAAACCAGGTGGGGCAGTGTTCTTTATCTTTTCCCCAACCCATCTTCCCTCCAGGGAAGTATATTTTGTCAATGGGCCTTGAGTCCCACTGCATGACTGATAAATCATCCCATTGTGAGATGCTCCACCCAGGGGGAGGAACCAAACATTTCCTACCTAGATAAAATCTGAGATTTAGAACATCAGAGCAGCCTTTTCCCACTGGATTCCAGAGGAAAACCAGACCCTTCTACATCATCACTGGACCTGTGGAGGAAAACTGCACCCTTCTACAGGGCCACTGCTTCAGCTGAACCACATCTGTCACTCCAGGAGGATGCAGCCACCATTTAATGGGTCTGCTACCAGCACCCTGACTGACAGGGTGTCAGGTTGTATTCTGACTCTGCCAGTGTTTTGGTTTTTTTGTATTAGTGTACTTTTATTTTAATTTTCCTAGTAAAGAACTGTTATTCCTATTCCCATATCTTTGCTTGAGAATTCCTTAATTTCAAATTTATAATAATTTGGAGGGAGGGGGTTTACATTTTCCATTTCAAGAAAGACTCTTGCCTTTCTTAACAAACACCTGGCTTTTCAAACCAAAACACACCAGCAGCATGCATTTTCCCTACCCCAGCACCCACATTCTGCATATCCCACCTGGAGGCCTGAGGCTCGGCTATCCCTTGTGCTCAGCTCAGCCCATGCACACAGCACTTCCCAAAGGCCAAGGAAGCAGCACCTCTCACCACAGCAGGGACACAGAGTGGCTTCCCTATGGTCACCAAGGATCAAAGGGCTTCAGGCACACCCCTGTGAGCAAACCACCACAGAAACCTTTAAACACGTGGGACTTCATGTTCTGCCTTGCTCTCTGCCTCCTTTTATAGGTGAAAGAGTATTTGGTGCCTTCTCTCCAGAACCCAGAGCTGTTCCTGTACACACTGTTTTGCTCTGTTGTGTGTTAGATGGAGAAATTTAGGTTAAAACTTAGCTATGTCTTTTCTGTCAATAAAAATGGTTCCCTAACTAGTTTTTTCAACCCTCCTCAGTGTCAAAACTTTTCAGAGCCTAATTTTAGTCCACTGGTTTTTGCAAAGTTATTCAAGTGTTTACATTGCCAAAAGCAAAGGAAGTCCAAAAGAGGAATGCTTAACTTGTCTGGGGGAAGACCCACATCAGCACAGAGAGCACAGGCACAATGTTCCCCTTTTCCCAGCCCTGTGCCACATCCAGGTCACCAGCAGCAGATGTGGCAGCACCAAAGCACCTGAATCCTGACCAGCTTCCAGGACAAAGGAGTGCCCAAGGGATGCTTTAGCTGGGCAGAGATGATTTCACACATTAAGATATCAGTTTCCATAATGACTGATGTGGGTTTGATGCCTGCTGTGGAAAACTTTCATTTTAAGGCTTTTCCAGATCAGTTTGTTGGGCTTGTGTTATATTAGGTGACAGTTCAGGAAACAAAGACAGATCAGGTGGAATTGATGGTGACAGGTCCTTCTCTTGGGTGATTGAATGAGATGTCCTTGGTGCCAAGAGGACAGCGGGGAGGCTCAAAAGAAAGAACAAAAACACTGAATGTCTCCTCATCAAAGTTAAATTTCTCAGGATTCCAAAGGACACATGAAGACTGCCTAAGACTTGCTTAGTTCTGCTGGTGCAGATGGTGGATACCACCAACAAATACAACTATTTAGAAAGAACATTTACTCCCAAAAACAACTGGCTTTGGTATATGTGAATACAGAAATAATTTCCAGGTAATTCTTGCAGGAATTAACTAACTGTAATTATGTGGTGCAGGAGCTGGAAGAGCCCTGCTCCCTGTGCCCAGACAACATGTAAGAAGTACAATTAAAGTGTGGTTAAACAGAGATGTGATAGAGCTCTTGAATGTTTAAATACAAGAGGGCATAAGCCAAGATACCACATGAAATGAGAAACAGAAAGGTGATTCTCAAGCTGATGTGGGAAGAGGTTTCAGGAGCTAGAAAAACATGAATGATGTAGGAAAACAAGGTAATAGTCATATTATCCCAGAGGAGCATCTCACAGGGGTAATGCACAAGAGTGGGTGTATAAATGGACAGCTTAAAAGCATTTTTGCCATTTTCACCATTTGCCATTTAAAAGCTGTAACACAGCTGAAGACCTTCTGCCTGAGATCCCTGCCATGGAAAGAGAAATGTGCCTCAAGGCAGGGACTAAAGGAGGAGCCAGGCTGGCTCTGGGCATTAATATACCAAGCAGCAGATGTGACTAGGTGTGTGCCATGTTTTGTGGAAAATGAAGCAAAACTGGAACACTTTCCTTATGCATCATTGCAAAAAGTTCAAAAGAAAAAGAGATAAAGCATTTGCCATCAAATGGAAGAGGAGATAATTTTGGCAAGACACCTGATTTGAACTCTACTTGAAAAAAAGGTAAGAGTCCAGTCCTCCTTTGACAGTCACTGTTTCCACTTTCTGCTGTTTTCATACTTGATATACTTTATGAGAAAATGTCAAAAATTTCTCATAGCAAAGACACCGAATATGTTGAACTCTCTATGAGTAACAGCATAGTTCACATGAAATAAGAAAATTAATACCTGGAAGCAAACTAAAAGCTTTAAATATTTTCATCTACTTCTGGGGTTTTAATATTTGCACGTTGAAAATACTGTGATCTTTCATTCTGAAGACTAAGAGAACGCTCCTACTGTTTTCCAAAATTTTGTTTGCACCAAGATTCTCCTAGGAAGTCCTGAGAGAGAAAGGATTTGAAGGACACAGTGCATTGTCCCTTGAGTATGTGCTCAACCATGGATTTTTTTTTTTTTTTTTTTTTTTTGGAGCTGTCTTACATCTTTCCCAACAATGATGTTTCATACTTGACAGGAGTAGTAGCACTCCCAATCATCTGCATTCAATTCTGGACAGCTTAATTAATTAAGTGCTTATCTTAATGTGCCATGGGAAAAAAACCCAAAATTTTTCTTAGTGAAAATAGATATAATGTGCTGACAGAATGTTAAAATACAATTGGTAATTAGTGTGCATTGAGAGTCAAAAAAATAGAGGAAGAGTCAGAGTTTGGGAAGGGATTTGAGCTGAAGAGTAATAGAAGAGAACAATTTTTCTTTCTCTGATGTCTCTTATAAGATGAATTTTCTATGAGCTGTTTTCTTTGAGGATTTGAAATTTTCCATGGAGGGTTGGCATCTGGAAATTGTCCCTTTCCATCTGGTTGCTGCTCCCAATTCTTGAAAGAATTAGATGCATTTGGCTATTTCTCTTGTGTGAGTGGCTCCAGTGAGTTCCTCCTCAGAGCTTTTCTTACTAGCAATGGGATGAATTTATCTAATTTACTGTAATATAAGAAAACAGAGAGATACCAGAAAAGCAGCTGGAGTTTAAATTAGCAGGGGAGGTGAAGGACAAGAAGAAGGGCTTTATAATAGAATTGGAAAATGAAAGCTAAAGAAATTGTGAGCCTGCTGGTAAGAACAGCTAGAGATTGAGGGAAAAAGGACATGGAAAAAGGGAGAGGCAGTCAGTGCCTTTTGCCTTTTCTGCTGTGCAAGGCTGCCTTCAGACCCTGCTGCTCTTGAGGCTGGCTGCAGTCTCCTCTGCCAAGACCCAGAGGAGAGGATGACACAGTAAGGGAGCACTCAAGCAAGTTGGGTACACAGAAGCCAGATGGTCCAGATGGGGTGGATGTCTCTAGGAGCACCAGAGGAGTGGGGCAGCATCCCAGTGTGGCTGCTCCATAGCAGCTTTGCAAGGGCATGACCAGGCTTATGGAGGGAATCCTCTGGCAGGTCCTGTCCCAGTGCCTGAATGTCAAAAGGGTGATTGGGAACAGCCTGCATGGAGTTACCAGCAGCATATTGTGCCTGATGAAGCTGATTGCCCTCCGTGGTGGGACAGATGACTCACAGGGAGCAGAGTGGTGGATGCTGTGTATTTTGGCTTCAGCAAAGCCTTTGGTGTGGTTTCCCGCAGTATCTTGATAGCCAAGCTGGTGAGATATGTTGGCTAAGTGGACAATAAGGTGAATGGATAATTGCCTGGATTATGTGTCTTAAAAGATTTTAATCAATAGTACAATGTCCCTCTAATTGATGGTCACTGTAATAGTCTGCAGGGATTCATATTTGGACAGGACTGTTTTATGTCTTTAAATTACATGGATGATAGGACAGTGTACACCACTCAGCAAATTCACAGCTGATGCCAAATTGTGTAGAGGGAGATCTTGCTAGACTGGAGCAGTGCATTGATTGGACCCTGATGAAGTTCAGCAAAGGGAACTGCAAAATCCTGCACCTGGGAAAGGAGAATCCCTGCAACCATCTGGGCCAGGGACTAAGTGATTAGCAGGCAACCTTGCAAAAAGGGAGCTATCAACTTGGTGCTATTAGTTAAATATCAGTGAGCAGTGTATCCCTGTATCCCAAGGGCAGCCAATCACATCCTGCACAGTTTTAGCAAAACCAGACCCAGGGGGTCCAAGGAAATGACTTTTACCCTGTAGTTTGCATTTATGCAGTTGTGCCCAGTGCCCAGTTTTGGGCTGCCCACTACAGGAAAGGTATGGACCTTCTGGGCAAGTTCAGCTCCAATCCCCAAGATATCCATGGGGCTGGAGTACATGATATAAAGGAAAGACCTTGGTGACTGGTTTTTTTCAGCAGAAGACAAGGCAAAGGGGAGAGTATTTTGCTGTCCACAACTATTTAATGGGAGGGTGTAGAGAAGACAGACCCAAACTTTGCTCATAGAGGTGCAGTGAAAAGAGGCAACAGACAAAAATAGGGATAAGAAAAATTATTTAAAAAATAGTAGGGAAAAGATCTTCAGTGTGAGGAAGGTCAAACAATGCCACAAATGCCTATGGAGATTGTGGTGTCTGCATCCTAGGAAGCACAAACTCAACAGGAGGCAGCCTAGGCTATCTGCTCTTGCTGGTCATACTTCTAGTGGGAAGTGGAATGGAGGCTGCCAGAGTTCTCTTCAAACCTGCAATACTCTGCAATTCTCTGGCAGTGTTAATCCTATAATAGCAACACTGAGTGAAACTAGATGATGTTGGACTAGAGACCACAATAAAAGCAGCTGTTTTGGTTAGCCAGTCTAGGTGTAGGGATGTTGAGAACATTTGAGATGCAAGGGTAGACACGAGAGCACTTTGGGATTTGAGGTGTGAGCCAGTCATGCAAGAGCTGGGGGAAGGAACTGATGTAGGGGCCACAGATAATGACTGTGAAGCTATTAAGAGCCTTATGGAAATTCCTGACTCATTGCATGGTAAATGCTGTTCATATCAAATTACAAGTGAGAAATGTGAGAGAGATCAGCATTTCATGGTTTAGAGCTGTTTCCAGAGCAAGCTACACTAGAGTGCCACAGCCAATGCTCCAGAGCTCTGAAAGCAGTTCAACCTGAGACCTCAGCAATGCCTTGGAGAAAGGGCAGGTGGTTCTTTCAGCTGTTCTCCTGTAGAAATTACAGTTCCTGAAAAAACACAAAGTGAACCATCTTAAAAGATGGCTTTTAAAATGAAGTAAATCTTTAGAGCTGTCAACTGAAGAACAATGATTTTTGAACTGACTTTGAACTAATAGTTATTGTGAAGTGAGAGTAGTCAGTGGCTTGCTCACTATAGCTCTAGCTCAGATGTTTGCCTTGGATGTCCAGTATGACACCAAGCCTATTCTCAGAGTCCTAAACATATGGTGCTGACCCTCTTCTTCAGTGAGAGGCTCTAATTAGTACTGCATTTCTCCAGAAATGCATTTTCTTCAATTACAGTATAAAAGAATTAATTCTGGGAATTAATTTTCATGATAAAAAGTAATATTTCAACATATTATTAGTTTTTATCTAGAAAATGGCTGGCAGCATCATGTTACAGGCTAGTTTTTCTTAGTTGTGACTTGCAAAATTCTTCTTTGAGAGAGGCTGCTAATGCACTCTGGCCATTACCACAAATCTAATAATTGCAAAGGGCATAACTACCTGAATTCAGGGTTTTCATTAGTAAAATTGATATTCTCAGAATTCTGAAAGGGCCATGCCGAACGGAGTCCTAGAATGCTTCTCCACAAACCCATTTTTATCAGCAAGCTCACAATACTGTTTCTGTCTCTGCTGACATGTATTGATTCTAAGTTTTCTCGACAGAGATAATGACTTTGCTAATGGCACAGTAAGTATAACAATTTACATCAGCTATAAATCATCGAGTATCTCAAGAGCATATAATCTACCATGAATGAGCTGAGTCATAAATTGTGTCCCTGTTACATTTGTGTCAGTCCAGCAAACCTATATCACTTATCTCTCCCCAGCCTACACATTTCAAACTGCTATAGGGGAGGAAAAGAAAAAAAAGAAAACAGATGACTCTAGAAATTGATTTTCAGATGTGTAACAACACATCTAAGAAAGGTCAGCAAGTAAACTCTTTCTTGGGGTTGTTGGCAAAATAAAGTAAAATAGACACAAACTAAAAAAAAAAAAAAAAAAAAGGATGACAGCAAATTCATCTATCTGCCTCCTGGCTTTCAAGTACACCTGTGGCCTTGTCATTTAGGAGGAAAGACATGGAACCCAGAGAGCACCACACACATGGACAGTGCATTAAACTGGACTTTTTGTCCTTCATCATGAGCAGGTGGTTTTGCCTTCAGAAGTGGTGTGGCACTTTCCTAGCCTGCTGTGGAACAGCCCTTCATGGGCAGCCAGGGAGTTAATTTAAATGATGTTCTCTCTGCTCCCTGCCAGGAAGATGAGCCTTCCTGGCCAGGGCAGAGGGCACAGTGACCTGCTGCTGCAGGGGACACAAATGCAGTCTCAATTTTACATAACTGCTTTAAAAATTTAAGCTGTCATGCTTCACGACACAAGGACTTGACTGAGTGGAGGGAGCAACCCTCGGCCAGTTTTCCACTAATCTCTGTCCTGACTGCTGTGCATTTTATCCATGTCTGACATTGACAAATGCAGTGTTGCAAAAGCCTTCAGTAAAAGGAAAATATTGAGGTAGGCAAGCAAATTAACACAAAGTTTAGCCTCAAGCTGTTCTCTGCTAAATGTTTTCCTGGCATTCTTTCTGCTGGGGCAGTGCTGCTTGGGGACTCAGGACTGTCTCTGTGATGTGCTCTGCCATGTGGGCTTTTAAATAAGCTGACATCTAGTCAGACTCTGGTTTTCTCTTTCATGAGCACGAGTGGTTGTGAACATTTGTCAGGGTTTCTCTTCAGACTTTCAAAAGTTGTGCCTAAACTTGTCTTAGTACATAGACTGTATCGTGCCAAAGAAGTCACACTGGGCTCTTGGGTAGTTTAGCTTGGGGGAAAGCAGGTCAGTCTGATGGATGGTTCATCAGTGTGAAAAAATGAATTGCTCTCTTTTTGAGGGTTTATACAGGGCCTTGGTGGAATTAGCAATGCAAGCCTAGTTTTGCTGGCCATGGAATCATAGATTGGCTTGGGTTGGAAGGCACCTTAAAGATCACCTAGTTCCACACCCCCTCCCCAGGGATGCCACCCCCAGGTGAGGCTGCCCAGAGCCCTCCAGCCTGGCCTCCATCAGAAACAAGCCTGACTGCATGAGATGCAAAAAATTGACATGAATGACATGAAGTGAGTCTACAGAACATGCAGCTGCAGTACTGCCTTTCAGCAGAGCTTGAATGGGAATGCAGAGTAATTGATACATCTCTTAGGCCAGGAAAACCCAACAAATCACCCTACCTGTGCTGCAGAAAAGATTTCAGCTAATTGTGGAGGATCATTCCAGTTATCAGGCTCTACAATGCCTACAGCTAACTCTAACCTTGACAGGAACTGAACTAAGATGTTTTGCAGAGTAGGTATTCACAAATAACAGTTCTATCTCTTAAGTATCTAATTTTATTTAGAAGTATTTCTAATGGAAGTTGGAGCTGTTAGCATAGATTATGCCCATGAAAAATTTACAAATAACAACACTGTCATATTAAGCAAATTAAGCAAAGATAAATTTCTGAAGAGAAAAGCACAAAATCTATAAATCCCTTTCACATTGGACCTGTGTAGTTATTTCTTTGGTGTTGAAGACATTTCATAAGAGTTTTGCTTGTTTTTTTTTACTTAAACTGTGCCCATATAAAGCCTGCTGTCAAGCACAGGACTCCTGAAAACAACAATTACTAGCTAGAATGCCTTCACACTCACAACTATGTGATGTTGGAGTTTTCTGCCCTGCTGTGTATGTTCCATTTTACAGTAATAACTCATTTTCTTTGTAGGTGAATAATATATGATCTATAATATTTGAATAGCCCCTCACACTGTAAAATAAAGTACATTTTGAAATGTTTTACTCTTAAATAATACCATAATTAGTATGTGTTTCATTACAAAGTGTCTCAAGAACCTTCTTCTAAGGAGCATTTAATCAAATTCAGTTATTCTGGGACTGGAGCATAAAAACTACTGTGATAAGTTTGTGATGCAGTGTGCTTGGTATGGAATGGGAGCATCCTTGCTCCATAGAAAGCCACAGATAATTAAATAGAACTGGTCTCTTCATAAAATGTTTTTCATCTATGAAACATTGTACAGAAGTTTCTCTTTTCTTCTATGAGCATTTGAAAAGAATTAAAACTCTTTTATTTTGTTTTTCTCCAGAAAGATTGTTTTAGGTAGAGGCTATATTTCAACAAAAAAATTTCATGAAGAAAATATAAAAGGTTTTTTAATAGCTACCACCTCTTTTGGTTTCACCTTCAAAATCAAATATTTTGCTTTGGGCTTTTACCCAAAGACTGCTATGATAAATAATAGATGCTATACTATTTGTAAAATGTTATTTTTTTATTTCTATTTCAGCAAATCCTGCTCTTTTCTAATATTAAGAAATCTCTACGGTTGGTATCTAAAAATATTTTTCAGCACAAGAAAAATGATCTTCACTTTCCTTTACTCATTTGTTCTTGACTAAACTTTATGGGTACATTTCAGCTGAAAAGAAATTAATACTGTGATTGGGACTCCCCTGATATCACTGCAAAGAGCTGTGGGTGGGAGGAGGGAAGACAAGAAAGGCATGATTGCCTCCCTATAAATAGAATATTCTCTGCACATCACCGATTCTGCACAGATGTCTGTCAATGACATACATGCTACTTCAGAAATTACTTAAACAGCTGCATTCCAGGCAGAGAGGAGACAATTAACAAATGGATTTGGGTTGCAGAAACATTTCTTTTGGTGACAGATGTTTGGATACAATCTTACCTTTTTATTTATGGAATAAATGCTCTTAATCTGATTTCCTTCTATTATTTGCCAGAACATAAGTAATTATTTTCTAGGTGAATATGTTTATATCACAATCTAAGAATCAATAATTTATTATTTTACTAGGAGAAAATAGATGCCTTTGAAGTAGTGTTTGACTAACCACAGATCTTTGGGCAAAGGACATGCACAATGTTTGATGAAGGAATATATAAAATCTGAAACAGAGGGGCTACTTTCCAAGAAGAGGACAGACTTCTCAGGGAGAGCTTTTCTAGGAGAGTGTTGGCCCACCCCTTACAAGTGTCTCTTTATGGAGATTTTCAAGTTTCCAAACCCAAAGTAGATTTCCTTCTGGAAATTCACTGGTAAATGAACAAGTCCTACATTGTTATATAAACACTTTTGCCTAGAAAATAATTCTTTGCATAATAACAAGCTGTTTGATCACCTGGGGGAACATGAGACAAATTCAGTATCCAGGATTATGCAGTCAGTTTAGGTAACCTACTTGTGCCCCCTTGTCCTATAATCTGTGCATCCTTAATAATTGCCTGGATAACTTTCTGATTTTGGCCATGAGTGCCACCATATCCTGTTTAAATTAAGTTGCTTAGAAACAAGGGTGTACCTTGCTTGGTAATTCCCTCTCATGTCACTGCCTGAAACAAACCTGAAGGACTCCTAAGGGAACTAGGACTACACTACCTATTTTTGAAGCTATTTCAAAAATATTTGAAATATTTTCCCTTATTTTCCCTACTTTGCTAAATAATCTGTGTGGCTGTTCCAGATCAGTTGGAGTTAACAGAGGGCTGAGGTGAAGGAGACAAGGCAAGGGGAACTGGAAAGGCATTTCAGGGAGTGGGGAGTGAGAAAAGTGCAATGGGAAGGAACCAGCTGCTGTGATTTAAAGCATGTGGTACATGTTAGCATGGAGCAAAATACATGCAGGGAGCTAATGGAGCTGGTGTAGTCTCTCAGAGGAGATAATTTAGGTATGCTGGATATCTTAACT
Organism: Muscicapa striata striata; assembly: GCA_030060385.1. NCBI lineage: Eukaryota > Metazoa > Chordata > Aves > Passeriformes > Muscicapidae > Muscicapa > Muscicapa striata. The sequence goes on from JAREIS010000031.1 coordinate 6,545,318, forward strand.
ACCTTTTTTAAAGCCTGGGATAATTTGGCTCTAATTTCTGAGCAGGGATTTGCAGCCCACACAGCAGTAAGTCTTGATAATTATTAATTATATGTTTTCCTTCTGTTCTCTATGACCTTGTTTGTAAAGGCTGTGTGGTAAAGCTAGAATATTAAGAGGTTTATGGGCTCTGGCATGCCACCTAGCTGGAAAAGAGGAAAATATTTAAAGAACAAATGGATAAGAGAAAGTATAACCTTGAGCTTGCACCCTTTCAGAATGCTCTGAAATCAGAGAGCACTCATCCAGCACACATGGCCACTGAAGGAGTGAGGAGGTGATTTTCCTGGTTTAGCTACAATTAAAATTCACACACACACTCTTCTTTCAGTCTGATCTAAAATGGCATCAGGCAGCAAAGGCATATGGCAAAGTACCCACGGAGCAAATGCTGGTTAGAACACCTGCCTTAGCTTCATCCCAGCAGAGATCCAGGTACAGGGCTTTGGCTCCAGCATTGTGGTGTGTCACAGAAGGAAAGACTCAGGTACCATAGGGAACACAAATTAAACCTGAAGAGGAGTAACTTTGGCATGAAAGTTTTGTTTCTACTTCATCACCTTGTAAGAATCTGCACTTCCCTTCTACTAGAAGATCACTGTGTTCCTTTCCAAATGTAGACATTAGTCCAAAAATCCAGCCTTCTGTAAATGTGAACACTTCTGTTCTTTTTTATTTTGTACCTCCTTAAAGAAATGCTGCCCTCTGATCTTTCTTCAGTTGCCTGACTCCCTCCAAAATATTTTTTTCCCCGCTAGAAATAATGAAGCAACCTGACTTGCAATAGGAGAACAATGTTCTGGAAACTATGAAAGCAGCTTGTTTGCTACAGCTACAAAGAAAAAGTATAATTGGACCTGGATTTCAAGATGCTGAGGAGATACATATTGCTTTTGACTCCTCTGAAAAACCAATTGGCCTTCAATCCTGGACACACTCAGAAGAAAACATTTCCTTACTAGTTCTGCCATGGTTTTCTTCCACAGGTTTGGAACATAATGTCATTCTCTGCATGGTAGCTTGTATAGCAAGTGAATTATTGTGGTGTTGTTGGGAAGAGGCCCTGAGAAGTTCAGATATTGTAAAAACAGTGCCCATCCACACTTTACTTTCAACATTGTCGCACAACACAAGCACAGAATATCTCAAATTAAGTTAGAAATCTCAAACCTTTTATCTCCTGCCCTTTTGACTAACAATGTAATGTGTTTCTCAGCTCTTTAAATTGCAGAAAGTGGTCTCACTAGAGTAGCAAACTTCTGTGATAAAGATTTATGCACAGTTATGACTAGGAAGAGAGGAAAAAGAAAGGCAGTTTTATGAAAGCATAGGTGCCTGCTGCAAAAGGTAGATTGGGCTGGGAAAGTCAGGGCAATAATAGAACACCCTTTCTTGCCTGAGTAATATTTTAAAACACATCACAGTTTGCAGTGTGATGAGTGCTGCAAAGTGGTCACAGAGGTCTCAGAGCTGCTTGGAAAATGGAAGAAATTCTGAATTCTTCTGTCATCTTCCTTTGTCCTCTTCACATTTGCTTTATCTCTCATTTGTCTCTTTTTGGTGAATCCCTAGATGTATTCACTCTGAGATAAAAAAGTGTCTTTTTGCTTGACTAGGCTCTCTAGAGAATATGGAATCCATGTATTACAAGAAGTAGTGGCTCAGCTCCTCCTGGTGAGGACTAGAAGCTGGAAACTGGTTAGCAGAATCCCCAACATTCAGATTAAGTGCTGCCAAAATTTGCTGTCTGGAAAAGACTGGGAACAGATTGCACCTGGGCCACTAATTTTATTTCACAAATAAAGTAGCTCGTTAATGTGAGAAAATAAAGGTTGGGTAAAAATAGGAAGAGAAGAAACCATTACTGTGCCTGCCTGCTGCCAGTCAGCTGGGAGCCATCCACCCTAAATACAGCTCCTGCAGCTCCTGAGCACATTGAGCCTAAAGCAGAAACACAGGAGGAAAATTTGGTGCCAAGGAAAAGCAACAGAGTCTTGAAACTCTCTTTGATGCCACCAATGGTTTGGCTCTCAGTCCTCAGGAGAGCAGCAATAATTAATGGACTTGTGTGGATGGGCTTTAGAGAGTGGGAAATCCCTGGGAGAGCCTTTCTGCAGGCAGAAAAACTCATTCTGCAGCACAGTCAGGCCTGATTGTATTTCCAGATCAGTTCCCAGGGGGGCTGCAGACACACAGCTGCTTTACCCTTTGTGGTGCTTTGTAGGAACACACCTGGAGCATCAGGTCTGCTCTGCCACTGCTTTATTTTTAGGGCCAGCCATCACTCCTTTCCTTAACAGCTGCTCAGAAGTCTCAAGTGATTCACATTTTCTTGTCTTGCTCACTATTTAGTTATATCAAAATTGAAAAGTCCAGGTGCAACTTAGGAAAAAGAAAGCAATTAATACACCATTACTTTATTTGCCATCCTTGCACCCATTGTTATACTTCCAATTACATATTCTTATAAAACACATAAGTACTAGAAAAGCTAGCATGTTATGTAAACAAAGCAGCTGGCCCAGAGGAAGATTTATCCTGTTGTAGTTTGTTATCATGGGGATTTTGCTCCAATAAATTGAGCATGCAGTGTGAGAAATGACCACATCAGTGAACAAAAATTCCTCAGCAAAGGGAAAACACCAATAGATACAACATACAGCAACCTCTCTACACTGTGCACACTTCTGGCTGTAGTCACCTGGAATTAGATGGATTTTGAACGTTGTGCCTCAGGTTATTACATCTCCAGTGAATGTCAGGGATATTACTGGTGCTGTAAATCTTGGGCTTTTTATGGCAATATTGTACAGAATCACATATCTGTCACCTGACAGTATAACACAGAGTTAAGGATAATAGGATCTTTTCTTAATGTTCTTTCCTGGTCCTAAAACTTTAGTGATTTTTTTTTTTTTAACTGGAATTAATATGTTACTTTTTTTGGTAGTAAAGTGCCTCTAACTACAGCTGTCCAGAGCAGTAATCTGCAGCAGAAGATTGCGGCTAATAAATGAAGACCTTTCTGTTCTCCACAGGACCACAAGCATGTTTTTTAAGGCAGCACATTGCTTCTTTTTCTTTTCTGCCCCTGCAGTTGTTTTGTAAAAGACAAGATGCTTTGCAGTGAGCCACAGAGAGCCAAATTTTCTTCCTAGATGTGGCTTTAACCTGCACAATCTGAGCAACAAATGCCATGTTTTGTATAATTGCAGGGAAGTGGATGTAACTAAGGATCAATACCAAGAATTGAACCATTTTCCCCATTTGCAAACTATCAATAAGAGGCCTGGGGTTTAATGATTTGTCTCTTGTTCCAAACTAATCAATCAGAGAAGAAACTCTAAATTAGTTGCAGCATGTTCACTGAGCAGGTATGGATGCTGATGGCTGGAAACTTTATAGATAGGGCAAGGAGAGGCCAAGAGCCTTCAGGAGCATCAGGTGAAAGGTGAACAGCTGTGGCAGGAGCTGGCCACTGGGGAAATGCCAGCCAGAGGTATTTTAGACCCTTCTGCAATTCTGCCTGCCTGGGGCAGTGGTGTGACCTCACCAGTGTCAGAGAACCTGCCAGTGCTTTCTGCTGGAGACCAGAGCAGAGAACAGCATCCCTGCTCTCCCAGTACCTGCTTGAGGGCTTAATTATTGTGTTACCATCAGAATACCTTTTGCATTTGCCTTCACACCTAATTGCCCTGAATTTCCTTGCTGCATGGGGTTTGATATGCCCAGTACACTGGGGAACACCTGTCCCAAAGCCTTCCCATGGGATCTGCATGCCCCTAAAGAAGCAGTCTGGTTTTCCTTGGAAAGCTTATGATCCACAAGAGTATCTAAAAATGTTCCTCTGCCTCTTTGCACTTTAAATGCAAGCAGCACTTTAATATAAACACAAAAGTGTCCATTTGGTTTATATTTGCTCTAAAAATGCCTTACAGATCAGGACTTACAGGGGGCCCTGGTGGGAAGCCATCTTCAGCCTCTCTTCAGGTCTATCCAAGCCAGATAGAAATACCTAGGAACACACAAATCTTTATGTATCTGACTCTTCATCAAAATGGTAGCTCTCCTCTTTGGGTATGGCTCTTCCTCACCATACAGTAGATTTAGGGTTCATGACAGTTGTGAGGTTTGGAAGCCCCCAAGAGCTGTATTTTAGGATTGGAGACATCCCACGTGGCATGGGGCAGCTGTGGGCTGGCTGCTGGTACCTTGTTCCTCAGCCAAGGGCTGTGTAGCAGAGCTGAGGCTTTCAGTGCAGGAGCCTCCTGGCTGATGAGGATGTCATTTCTGTGCAAGTTCCCTTTAAGTGTCTCTTTGGCATTGCCCTGGGTTTTAAAAGGTTTTAAGGTTATGCACATGACCAAGATCAAGCTGCTGGTGCCATGTCTTTGCTGAATCTAGCTGTGCAGTCCTGCAGATAAATACCTGACTCCTCCAGCCGGGCAGGTTATCCCTCCATGTCTAATCTGTCACAAAAGATTTGTGTCTGAAAGCAAAATAACAGTTTTCTTACTTTATTTTTTATTACTGTAAATCTGTCAAAGGCAAGCAGCTGGAGCAGAGCTCTACATCCTGAGGGGAAAGAAGAAAAAAGATTGTTTTGATGGGAAACTCAGCTAAATCGTTTAAATTAAGAATTACTGACACTGTGGCTGCTGGAGGTGCAAATGGAACACCTAACTGCTTGAAAAAAGAGTCTGGGAAAAGTCAGAGAAATTGTGCAAAAAAGTTGTGCATAGCATTCCCTCTTCTCTGGTGCTTGTTGACCTAAGGTTTTCCTCAGCAAAACACCATAGGCTATTGTAGGGTGAGGAAATGGTCAATTTACTGTTGAACCTTAGGGCTGGACTCTGAAGAAGCAGTGGGCTGAATGTAACTGAGAAGGAAGTGGAGGCTGAAGTTTCAGGTTGTGTAATCCAATGTTGTGTGTGGCCTTCGTTCAGGAAACCTCATCTCACACAGCAGCACCCATTCCAGTGGTGAGCAAGAGATGCCTCACCTGCCCAAGAGATCTCTAGTCCTGCCCAGAACTGCTTCAATGCATAAGCAGGCTCCTGGAAAACCACCAAGGTGTTTCTAAGGAAGACATGAAAGCCTGGACAAATTGATGAAGGTGGTACAAAATGATGCTGCAATTCACTGCAGAAGGCTCTTTCCCTCCTGAGCAAAGACCAGTGTCCCAAGTTATAAGGGGAATCCACTGCAGCACTCTTCATCAAAGTTAAAATCACAATTCAGAGTTAGACATTCACCTTCACCATGTGATTAAATAAGACATCAGCAAGGACTTCAGCAGAGACAGCACCCTAACTTTAAAGACAAAAAGGTGGATGTAAAATCTTATGTGTGAAATGGAAATATTGATTGCAGACTGGAGGGAGCACACAGGCAGTATGACTGAACAAGGGTGTACGTGTGTACATGCCTCACTATTTATGATAAAGTTTGAAGGTCAAAGTGTGCCCTAGGTGCAATTTGCTGCATTGATCTCAAAGCTCTTTACATAAAGAATATTTATACTTTAGAGAAAGCTTTCCCTTCCTTCTGCATGGGCAGCCTGGTTGGCAGTGGGAGCTCTGCTCATGCATCCTGAGTGAACACAGCCCACCTTTGAACAGCATCCCAAGCATGCCAGCCATGGTGACCTAGGAAATGTAATTATTATAACCCCCCAAATGAGTTTGCAGTAACCACTCACAGGCAATAAACTATTTTGTATGAACAGAACACAAGACATTAAACATTTTATTAATGACAGCTTCACATTTCTTTGATGTCTTTATGATTAGAGACACATAATGTAATATTGGCCTGCATTATGAAATTGCTTAGATTTCAGTTTCTCCTTCACTGGTCATAAAACCAAATCTGTTTTTTCTTTTTGCTTGTGTAAATTCACCCTATCCAGTGTGGTGCCTCCAAGGCCCACATTTCATTTTTATTAGCTGGGCAGTGTGAGTCATGCTATTAATCGCTATCAGGAGCAGCACATCACCAGACTGTCCTTTGCTGCACAGCCTAAATTTAGAAAGGGAATGAGACTGCTGCTGGGTTATATAATGATGCAGCTATTTTTAGATCTCCATTATACCTAGAGAGCACCATCCTGCCATCTGAGCTGAGAGCAGCCAGGCTGACAGAGGTGTGATTATGGATTCCTCATCTTCCCCACCTTTCCCCCAGACAGATGCAATTTTGTTTACCTTGCCACTGTTTCTGTTTACTTCACCTGCAGTAAAAATACATGTAAAATCCTCTGTTCAGACAAAAAAAAAAAAAAAAAAAAAAAAAAAAAAAAAAAGAAAAAACTAAACAAAAAGCCCCAATATTTTAGAACCTGTGATTACTTGTGGAAAGGTAAAATAGTGTCACAATAAAAAAACCAAAAAATCAAAAAACCAAAACAAAACAAAAACAACCCCCCAAAAAACAAAAAAAACCACCAAAACCCTACATTTTCATGTACCTTCCTTTTCAATTGGGTGAAACTAGAAAAATGGACCAGCCTTAAAAATACACCCATATTTCTCATATCACTGCACAAAAATTTTCGGGTTCTGAGTTTTTTCCACTTTTTCTTTTTTCTTTTATACTGATTTCTAGTGGCTATGAGTAGAATAAGCAATGAGAAACATAACTTTTTGTTGGGCCTGAGCAAACATAAGGATGGGGGAGTGGAGCATTTGTGTTGGAGGTAGAAATGTGTTTTTTGCTGTGTCTAGCATGTCTCACAACAAAACACTGCTTCAGTCTTGCACAGCAAGACTGTTCAGACAAAATACATTTTCAGACAAATAGTTGCAAGCAGATATTAATGATTTAAAGTGAATTACAAAGAAGGCTCAGAGCATGGTCTCCCTGTTTGCACATCTAAGGCATTTCAGACCTTGGCTGTTCATTTGTAAATTCTCTAGATCTGTAATTTTACTTGTAGAATAGTCAACATTCCAGATTCCTGCCTGGCCTCTTGGTGCCCACAGCACCCCAAGCAGAAGGCTCAGCCCTGGCTGGAATGCTGAAGCAATAATCTCCTGCTGCAGTTAGCTCACACCAAGGCACGGTGTCATGCCACAGTAGGCTCTGGCTGAGGGAAAGCACAAGGGTGGAGCTGGTACAGAACTGGGAGGAGTGTCTGGTGCACCACAAAGTCGTGCTGACATGCAGAGGGACCTGCAGGCAGGAGAAATGGGCTGTCAGGAACCTGGTGAAGTTTAACCAGAGAAAGTGCAAGTTTCCTCTGGGGAGGAAAACCCCAGGCAGCAGAACGTGCCAGGGGCTGTCTGACTGACAAGCATCTTTGCAGAGAAGGATGAGGGCTCCTGGTGGACAGCAGCTCTGAGGGAGCCAGCAGTGTCCCTACCTGTAAAAAAGGCCAGCAGCACCCTGGGCTGCATCAGGAAAAGTGTCACCAGCAGACCCAGGAAAGTGACTCAGCCCTGGTGAGACACACCTGGACTGGTGGGGGATGAACTTGCCCATCTCTAGAAGTGCTCTCCCACCTCAGCTTGTCTGCAGGCCTGGGAAGGCTGTTCCTCAGCTGCAGAATCACTACCTTGATCTTTGGTCCCTTCCAACACAAGGCTTTCTGTGACTCTACCCCTGTGGAACAGGACAGTGCCAGCACAGACAGTGCCAGGCACTGCTCTCTGGAGGAATCCATGGGAATGATCCTTCAGGCAGAGAACAGAGGGTGAGCTATGGCAGAAAGGATCTCTGGGACTTGAAGTGCCAAGATCAGACTTACCAAAGGTAGTCTGGTTTTCAGCTCCTGTCAAGTGCCTGCCTCCAAGAGGGATGCAACACATGCTCTGGAGTTGTGCAGCTTCCTATCAGTAAAGCAGCCAGATGCTTGTCCTGCTGTGCAATAAATCACCAGTTAAAGCTCTCCACCAGGCTGTGGGAGACTTGGATCTGTCCCATCCTCTGCTCCCGGGAATTTATAGCCTTGGGGCATGACTGAGGGCTGCTCAGAGTCCTGCTGGTTCAAGCCCAATTGCACACAAATACTCAGGAGAGAGCAGTGACAACTTGTAGTGGCTAAAAGTAATCAGCTCCTACCCAAAGTTAAATGTGTTTTCTTCCAGCTTCCTGATTTTCCATGCATTTGTTTCTCCCCAGCCCATGGAAGTCCGTGCACAGGGAACCCCAGAGCAGTAAGTCCAGGTGTCTTTGTGCTGTTGATTGTAGCTGTGCTTGGCAGGGTGTGAAGTCCAGGTGCTGCTTTTTAGCTGCAATGTGCAGGGTTACCTGATGCCAGGAGTAGGGACAAGGCAAGGAGAATACACCAAGATCTGCATCTGGCAGCAAATGTGCTGATGTCTAATAAGACAAGAACTTTTCTCTGTCTCCTTTTCTCTTTTGATCTTTCCTTTCTTTTCTTATCTCTCCCTCTTCTCTCATCAAGGTGTTAAATGTGTCTCTTTTAACTCTACTCAGATACCCAATGTTCCCAGAGCTGGCAGAAGTAGGATACCCTTGGAAGCTCTGTCAAAGCTGATTGAAATCAGCTACTGACTCAACAGTTTTCAAACACAGTCACAGTGCAATCATAAACATCAAGAAACCAGGTTTAAAAATACTTCCTTGTAGTATCCAAATAGTTTATTTATGCTGCTATAGTTACCTACACTATATTACTATTGCCTAGTACCAATGACTAGAGGTGGTTTCTGCTAGATTTGCAGCAGTCCATGTCATCACATTGTGTCATCAAAGACCACTCTTTAGAACAAGTTCCAGCTTATACCACCATGTGCTACTTAAAGTGCTTAACATACTAACCACCAGGCATCAGCCCCTTCACTGCAATTATAAGCAGCTTGTTTCTGCAAATGAGATAGGCAATGACACAAAAACCTGATGAAATGACACACATTTTGTTCCTGGTCAGGGCTGCGTTTCTCTCAGGCCCCAGGATTTATAAAATGCCCTCATCCCCTTTAGCCTGTACATGCAATGCATGTAAAGTATCACAAGAGAATTACAATATAAAGGTGGCACCCTCAATCTGATGGCCATTAAAATATGGTCACTGACCAAATCCCTTAATATACTGAGTTACTGCTGTTTGCTTTAAACACACTTTGGAAAGGATTAACTGCAAAGCACGTTAAACCAAGGGCATATTTCTCATCCTCAGCTGCCACAAATGGGATGTAAGTTTTGCATACAGAAGAAAGGAGAAGGATTTTGACAGCTGGAGATGCTTATCTTTCCATACCATGGGGAGGGCTGGACAAGATGCTGCCTGCCACCTTTCCAGGCTGACATTATCTACACATCAGTGAAGGTGCTGAGTGTCAGTCTGGGATAACTGGGGAGCACCTGCTTCCATATGCAGAGGAGCTTGCCATCACACAACAGCAGCAGATAATGTTCTTTGAAGTGGGGCAGGGGAGGCAAGGCATGAAGCATGCATTCAGAATAGACACCATCCTCACCAATTAATGTGAGGACTGGTTATTAAAACATGCAATAACATTGCAAATGGCTATGTTAGCTGGAAATCATTATCCATCATATTTAATTAATCCATTGATATTAACTTACTCTGAGCTTCTTGTTAATATATGGAGTTTGATTTATTGTGGCAGGTATTGAATAGTAAAAAAACACTCCCACTAAGACAATAGGTCAAACTGCTGTGGAAGACAAGAACTGTTGCTGAAATGTAAGAGTTTTTCATGTCCTGTAAGCAATTCAGGCCAACCTGTCCTGACTGGAGGTTTTGAGCTGTTGAGCCATTGCAGAGAGTGGTGCTATTTTGTCAAGACTTGATGCAAATTTGAGGTGTCCAGAATGTCTCTCTGTTTGGAGAAGAGGCTTTTCCAGATCCTACAGAGAGGTTCTCAGAACATAATGATTAATACCCCCACATGAAATTATTTTGGTATACCATTACTCTGTGGACATGTTTGTGTGTTGTGCTGTATCTCAACAGTTGTGTTCTCTTGTGGTACAGGTCACAGCTCATGTTTCTTTGTCAGGGAATCCCTTAATCAGCAAATATGTGCCTTCCCTATCCTGGAAGTCTCTTCCAACGGGGATGCTTATGCAATAAAAGTTCAGTTTTTCCTCCTCACTCTGTAATTGCCAATGTGAGACATCTGAGGCCAGGCTTCAGAGAGGCCAGGTAAGGAATAACATCCAAAACTTCTTTTTCTGCTGCGACATAATGAAACTAGGGTGAGACACAGGGTAAGAGCAGGTAAGGAGGAGCTGAGGTCTCCAGTCCTGTGATTTACTCAGTCAGTCATTTGAGGAGAAAAATAGTCAGAGGTTCCTCCCAGTTACAGGGACTGATGATGCATTTTTGCAACCCACAACCAACTGTTCCCCTTCTCTGCCAATTCCTCTGCTTTATTCCCATGTGAATGGAGGGATGCATAGCCCAGAGGCAGGTAGGAATTTGGGTGTGTAACTACATTTAGAGTGCAATTCTCCCAATAATTTAGGTTGGAAAACATCTTTAAGATCATTGAGTCCAACCATATAAACAATTTTTTTTTGTTTAATAGACACATAGGTAGTAAAATAGTGATTGCTCATTCCTGCTTAAGTGCTGGAGGGAGCTTGAGTAGTTGGGAATAGCTGCTATAATGGGTTTGAGGTCGGGGTCCTTTGAGATTTTGAAATATTTCATCAGGTTTTTAACTAGTCTTTGTATGCTGTCTCTCCCTGCCCCTAATTAGTGGGCTTTGTATTTTGGGATTCTGCTATGCATGAAAGTTCTGCTTTACCTAAAGTAAAATAAAACTGCCCTTTAGCAGATATATTGCTTTCCAAAGCAAATTGGTTTCACTATATTTGGAAGCCCATATGTGCTGAAAAAAACCCTTTACCTGAGAATAGTTACTCAAAGCCCATAAAATGAATGTACAGTAAATGTTCATGAGCTCAAACCAGGGAGCTGTTTCACTGATCTGCAGGAGACATAATGCAGCTGTAAAACATTGTTTTCTCCTTTTCTTCATTTTTTGTTCATTACTATTCAAAGCAGGTGCTATCAAACAGTAGAAACAAGTTTTCCAGCTATATCCCTTCTGAGGTGTTTACAAAATTGATACAATGCAAATTTGGCAAATTCTGAGGCTTCCCTAAGCTTTTCAGCTCTGTGGTTTTAAAGTCTCCTGTTATACTGCAGAGCTGGTTAGGAAGCAGCAGATCCTTTTGTGCCACTGGGCTTGGGCACTCCTTGGGTCCATATCCATGCCTCACATTTTTGTGAACCCTAGGAGACCAGGGAGGGGCCGAGGACACCTCTGGACTCCTGAGCTTCAGAGAACTGCCAGAGAGCTGGACCCTGGTACCACTGAGGAGCTCTCACATCCCTCCTGGTGAAATCATTTCCAGAGCTGGAGCTGCCTGGGTGTCTGTTCTTAACATCCAAGGGATCAGGAGATAGCAGGAGCTGAGTTATCCTGGGATGACTGAGTTATCCTGGGATGGGAGAGCTCCTGGAGAGCCCTGCCTGACTTGTCCTGCACTGTGCATCACAGCCTGGGGACAAGCTGCCCTCCTCTCAGATACAGAGGGGAGAGGAGCCTTTTGTTTTGGAGACAGAGAAATGAGCCAGTGTGACTTCTCAAGGGAGATTCCTTAATGATAAAATCTTTACAAGGCAGATCAGGACTGCTCCTTTGCAGAGACAAGGAGCTGGCTGGTGACCCACACAATGTGATGATAACACAACATCCCATGCTCAGCCCACATTTTCTCCTGCCTTCAGAAGCTTTCTGGCTCTTCTGTACACAGCTCATTGACTGAGAAAGTGAGACACAACACCTTCCTCCCTGGCTTCTAGGATAATTTATTGCTGGTACCAGAGAAAACTCAGCTTCTCCTGCCCCCCTTGCATGTCCCTATTCCTCTGAATTATTGCCTGAGGTGCTGAGACAAGCTCTCCTCCCTTAGAGACCAAAAAAGGACTTTCTTACCAGCAAGCTACAGCTGAAGCTGTGTGGCTTTGCTTTCCTATTTCATCTGGAGCTGCTTAGGGACAAATAAGGGTGAGGTGGCAGCTCTGAGTGGCTCCTGGGAGAAGGAGAGCTGAACAAGCTGCAGGGGAGAAGTGATATTTTGTCTTCACAGGACTTCAGTAGGCAGAGTAAATAAGAATACAGCCCTAGATGGGTGAGTTAGACCTGGGATAGCTGGGGAGGTTTAGCTGTCACAACCATCTGCCTCGCCTCTCCCCTGGAAGCTGCCTCTCCAGCTGAATGATTCATGAACCACCTCAATTTACAGCTTGGCATAGTCATAGGAATTAAAATTAATGTGCACTGTCTTTGATACATTAAGCTGTAAGTACAGCATTGCAGAGACAGATCCCAGTCAGGGTGTGCCTGATGTAAGCAGGATTACTTGGCTAGTGCAAGATGGTTCCTGAAAAGAAGAAACCTGTCAGCCTTCCTAGTGCCATCCATGCCAAATATATGCCAATAACTTTACCACCCCCAACTTATTTTTATATTTCCAAATAAAATGTTTTCTCAAAAAAAAAAAAAAAAAAAAAAAAAAAAAAAAAGATAATTGAAAATATTTTTAGATTATTTGGTTCAAAACTTGTTTCCTCAGCAAGACTTGTATATTTTTTTTCTGTTTCTTTCTGAAACGTTTCAAGATCCTGAATTGCAATTGTCTCTAAATAGAACATCTCTAACAGGCAGTTTTTACTAACTCAGTTTGCTTTGGTTTCATGCAAGGAAGTGTCATGGTTTGTAATCACACTTACCAAGAGGAATGAACAATTATATTTATCACTTCCATGTTATCTGAGATGATCTTGGAATAAATTTTAGGCTTTTACTGGCATCAAGATTCATACAGCAGAATCATGGATAGCATGCATGAGCTAAATTAGGTGTATCTCTTCAAAATCCACACTGGGTTTGATGTCCCAGGTATATCTTGGGAGGTCAACACTAAAGGAATGTTGTTCCTTCCCAATGTACCCAGAGAGTGAACTCAAAACTTTAAAAGGCTTTGGGAGGGCAGCCCTGGGGTTTCCTGGGACTTGGAGATAAGCTAGGCAGTCTCTGACTACACTGAGATGAAAAGAGAGGACAAAAGAGGACTTAAGAACTCTGAAAAAAACCAAAATAATAAAAGCTTCCTTTGACAAATTATAAAGAGAAAACCAAACAAACATTAAAACCAAAGTCTCTTAAGTGAATTGCGTTTATATCCAGCTGGTGTTGTGAATGATTTAAGGACAGATTCCAGCTCCATTTCCCTGATTTCTTTCCTTCTCCTCCTTCCCCCATCCCTCCTGTCCCTGCTCCCCAGACATGCCTGCTGTGCCCTCTGCAAGCCAAGTGTGAAATAGCTGCTGCATTCATGTGTGACCTGCATCAGCCCTCCAGGAGCATGGGGGAGGGAGTTTTCCCTCCTGATTGTTGAATGCACACTCACAGGCACAGGCAAGACCCACAGAGACAGCTGCATTGTCCCATCTGTGTGTGAGCCCCACAAGCTCCCCCACACAAGTACTGAGAATTGTGCCACCAGGGCCTTTGAGTTGCACCTGTTCTGCTCTAGAGCCAGCTGCACAATGCTACAGTGATGGGAAATGCTTCAAGGCTCTGGGAGCTGGGGCAGAAAAATCCCCTGGGGAATCACTGATGGGGATCACCTTGCCCTCTGCACCTCATGTTTTCCCATAGCTTGTTCAGGATAAAATAGAAAAGAAAGAATCCACATCTCCCTTGTATAAAACAACAGTCTCTTTTTAGTATCATGTGCATGTCTGAGCCATCTAAAACATGCTACCTATTTTATTATTTTGTATGCCTCTGGTGTGCAATTGCTGTGACAGGGTTATTTCTTGCTTAGGAGTGATTTTTCTGAAAGAGAAAGTGGTGGTAGCTCTCCTGTTACCTACTGCTGCTCCCTAGAATGTGAGCTTTTCTAATATAAGCCAAATCTTGCAGTGACAGGGAGCTGAAGCAGCCAAACACATCACATATGAATCTGAAAAGTAAATGGAAATTGCAGCTTCACTTTTATCAGCTTGCAGACAGCTGATTCCTTTTTGTCTTGGCTGGCAGAAGAACCCCACCTGTCTTCTCCCACAATAGATCTGGAGGCTAAGAATAGACATGGCAAATTCCTCTGATAGGCTTTAGTGGTGTCTCTTGAGAAAAACTGGGCAATTACCAGTCCATCAAGTTAAGACTGAGAGAAAGACAGCCCGAGGAAGCACAGGGTGAGCATATTGATGAACTGCCTTGTTCAGCACTTGTTTAGGTGCCACCTGTTGCTGGAGAGGTTTTGCTTCTCTCTCCTGTGCTTGACTGTGTCAGTGTGTGATGCTTTCCTTGCTGCTTGCTTCCTCCTCCAAAAATGAAAAACCAATTAAGTTTAAAGCCATGCTTATCAGGGAGGCAGAGTTGGGTTGGCTTACAAAAATAAAAATTTCATAGTGTGCTGGAGACAGACACCATGGAAAACAGGAGCACTTCAATAGCTGTGTTTGTCCAGTGCTGTGAGCATTCAGTGTGTCACTTTGACCTCAGCAATCAGCAGGAGCCTCCTGCAAAAGAGCTCAGAGACTGAGACCATCCTCTCCATCCCAGGCTGCTTACCCAGGGCTTACAGCAGGTTTAAATAAGAGCACTAGTTATGTTTCACCCAGCTGTGGAACACCTAGCTGATAGGTGTTCCCCAATTGAATAAAAATGTGGAAAAACTGTTTTAAAAAGACAGCTGATATTAATTTTCCTAGGAATTATTATGAGCCTAAAGGGCACTTTGAGCACAGCTTGTGGCTGTTGGGTAATAGTAGTGGCTACTATGTCTTCTTTTTCACCTGCATAGTGGCAACCACATTTTTAAAGGATAATAAATGAAATTACAGCTTGTCTTCACAAGAGCAAGGTGAGAATGGCCAGTAGTGAGCTTTTCCATAGGAAGGTTGCCTAGGAAACATCAGCCTGTGGCAGCTGTATGTTAGTAAACACAGATTCACTTTGTGAGGAGACATGTCAAGAAAATGCTGCTAAAGGAAGGGGGTGCAGGGAGGCAAAGCCCCACCCTGCAGCCTGTCCTTGCTCTCCTGCAGTTGAGCCATATCACTAACAGCTAGAGCTGCCAGAGGACCTGGGATGTTCCTGGCACTCACTGGCACACTAATTGCTAAATTAAAGTGATCCAAGCCTCTCTTTGTCTTTGGAGCAGTTCTAGAGGCACATGACACACACAGAGTATAACTGAGATGGATCTGCCTGTGCCATGGTGGGGACACCGTGACTGGGAATCTGAGGATGACTGCTCCAAAACACCTGGACAGATAGAGAAGTAACCCTTGAAACACTGTTCTGAGGCAGAGACATGGCAGAATGAGAAGAATGAGAATAAAGAATGAGAAGGGACTGAATCAGATAGTAAGGAAGATCCTGTCAATACCAAGATAGGAAGGGATAAAGAAAATAAAAGCTTTAAGGGGAACAGAGCAGCCCTCAGGAAGGAGGGAAGAAAACTCTTCCAGAGTTCCAAAAGCTGTAATTAATAGCATACAAAAAACAAAGCACAGCAGTTTGGAAACATGTTGACGTTATATTGTCAACAGAGGAGGAAATAAGCAACCTTTTTAATAAGCCACAACTCAATTTTCAGGCTTCTTTTAAGTGGAAAAAAAAAAAAAACATCTCATGTACAGCATCCACATCCAGTGATCAGTAGATTCCCCCAAGAGATCTCACAGGTTTATTGATGTATGCTGGATATCAGCAATAAATAAAATAGGTGGATTATTCACCCAGCTACATGGGCTTGTTTATCTATTTTCTTGAGTCTGATCCAGTTCTTTCCCTGCAGGAGGGCACAGATCTTCGGTTGCAGCTGGTGTTCAGTGGAAGTGTTCTAGCCCAAGGCACACTGTGTTGGGGTTATGCTCCTTGGGAGCTGTGGGCTGGTATCAGAGAAAAACCCAGCCAGAGCTTTCTCTGCACTAAACAAGGGGCTCTCCCAAGGTCACTGATTGCATCTGTCAACCCAAATCATTCACCTTGAATATTAATGCAAGTGACAGTAAGATGTTATGAACTTGTCCTATAATTGCTCCTATTACCCCAGGATTCTTGACCTGCTGGACTTCAGGGGATGCTTGGATTTTTTTTTTTAAAGTATTTTTGTCATCATTAGAATTTCACATTGTGGTCCTGGTTGTGTTAGGCAGTCAGAGATGATCTTCAGGCCATGCACTGATTTAGCAATGAGTGCAGCAGATTCTCTGAGAAGGTGAAGTCTCTAGAGGGGATTTTTGAAAGTGATTCTATCTTCCTACTTGCACAACTTGCACCTGAGCTCACCGTGGGAAGAAGGGATCCATCACCACCTGTTAAGGCTCAAATGAAATGGATTCTGCAATATGAATAGTTCATGTTATCCATATTGGCAGATATGGCCCCTTGGGGGGAACTCCCTTTCACTCCAGACTGAGTTTTTGCAACAAGGACCTGTTTGAATATGCATGTTTCTGGATTATCTGGAAAGTCCTGAAAACATCCCTGGAACAAATGGACTCTATTTATGTGGGCAATGAGTTCAGCTGTGTCATGGGCATCAGTGGAGAGTCCTTTGTGCTTGCAAAGATCATTAAACTTTCAGCAGTTCCTATGCAAATGTAGCAACAGTGGGAATCCCCTTTCTAGGGAAGGGTTTAAAAAACAATCCCTCAGAGAGTTCCATGCAGGTATCTAGTAGCACCTCTGGAACAGGGAATAAGGAGCTCTTCCCTTGTAACAGACCAAAAAGAGCTTGTGTGGGCTACAGACCAACACATACTTCAGTGAGGTGAGAATGGACAGGCTGGGTAAGAACAAAAGGCCATTCAGCTCTTTTTGAATGTGTCCAGGAAAAGGTTATATGACATGAGAAATAAACTGTGAGGATTTTCAGTGATTTATTTTCTCAGTTTTCAGCACCCCCTAGTTTAGGGAACACAGTAAGAAATTGTTCAGAAGACAGTAATAAGGAGGGGTGGAATGGAGGAAGGCACACAAACCAAAAGAAACATAGTGCAGGTCATTTGTAATGAAGTCACAGGTGGCACCCAGCCTTTGGGGAGATAGGTTTCCATACTTGTGATACACCAAAAAATCATAAATCTGAATACAATGTGGGATATGTTAGCAACTGGAGGGCAAATCTCTTTGACAGTTCCTGTGTGCTCTAGCTGGCTACTAAAGACCAGGCAGGGGACAGGAACTGTGGATTACAGGTAGAAACATTTCTTGAAGAGAGGCTGAGCTTTGTTGGATTTAGTGCATAGAAACAGATGTATAGAGCAGAGTGTCTGTCATCCTGTGAAGGACAGGGGAGAAAGAGGAAGGAGAAAAGTGGGGTTTGCAACTGGCATGAATCAGCATGGTTCTGCTTGATTCCTAGAAAGGCTCATCTGGAACAGAGACTAGACAGAGTCAAAAGGAATGAAATAGGTATTTATTGAAAGGCCTTAATAGGAGACACCTTGGGCAGTGCAAGAGCCTGGCCAGAGCTGCACCAGGTTGAATCCAAGATGGATCCTGGTCACAAGTTTTTACACTTTTATAAGTTTTGGCTCATCTGCATATTGGGGTCAATTATCCAACCACAGCCCCAGGCCATGAAGTATCAGCCCCCTGGCTTGTCCCCTTTCCCTCACTGTTTTTTATGTTTTTGGGTACTGTTATCCTTGATTTTCTAGCTAGAAAGGGATTGTTTTGTCTAAGCATCCTGTGAAGAGAACTTACTAACACCTAATATGAAGTTTCAGAGCTACACACCAAACAGCAGAGAATCTGAAAAATACAAAAACTAAAACCCAAAGCATCATTTCCCCCTCTGTTCTGTGTGCTCTCAAAGCACACTGTGAGGTTGTCTGTGGAAATGCTGTCTGGTAGGATTTCTGATCTGTGTCAATTCAAGAAGCCTGGCAGTCATTTTGAATTCTCTGAGTCTCTTGTGTTGTGAACATTTTTCAATTAATTCCTTAATATCAATACTTTTTATAAAGGTAGCTACAGCAACATTTGACAATTGGCTCTGACAATGCTCTGGTGGAGCTCTCCTGAGTCATTCATGTGTGCAAGAAGCAGTTAGTGACTGAGGTTGTATAAAGAGCTAAAATAGCTTTCTATTGATAATTATACAGACTGGTAGTTATAACTTATTTTCTGACAAGGAAGAAGATCCATACATCTGTTAGTTTGTTCAGAGGTGCCACCATCAACTATATATGGGGTCTGACTTTAGGATGTGGAGGATATTGGCTTCAGTTGAGCTCTGCCAAAATATTAAATAGGAGACAAAGAGAAGTAGTTTTAAATTGAGGCTGGAGATTTTGTTCAGAACAGACTCAATGATCCAAGCTGCTTTTCTGCAGCAGAAATCCTCACTGGCTTGCTTCTGAAATTCCCAGTGCTTTGTGACCTGAGGATGTTGAGACATATAAAAACTGAAAGTGATGGGGCAGTTGATAATCTAAATTTGCCTGAATGTGAGGGAAAGTCTCAAACCAGAGTGAAAACCATTCATTCACAGGAATGTGCGTTGAAGTCACTTTTTAAAAATTGTTTTTAATAGACAATGCTGCTATTTATTGATTACAAGGGAGCATATCACCCTATTACTCTTTGACATCCCATAACTCCAGGACACTCAACTGTTTCTGCATTAACAAGAACATATTGAAGAAATATTCCAAAACATGACTTTTTGGATGATTTCCCAAAAACTCCAAATAAAATCATAATGTTCTTCAAGTTATCATTAGCATTGATTTCTCCTTAATTTTAAACAGACCTACCATGACAATAAAACATTTTAACTTTACTTGCTCAATAGCAATATTTTTATAGAGAACTCTCTAATTAGCTTGTGTATTTTCTATTTTCTGCTTAATGGTGACAAATGATATTTAATTCAGGCCAAAATGAACATCATCACAGAATTATGCTGAAGAAAACACTGTTTTACCTTTGAACTTCACTGGTTTCTTCTCAATGAGAGGAAATATATTTCTGCCTGACATACCAGGTCCTATCTCAAGTGAAGTCATATACACTGAGTTTTAGGGAGGAAAATGCTAACAATTTTAACATTCCCATACTCAATGTGATAGGGAAAAAATCTGAATTTTTATGGAAAAAGGTTGATTTAGAGGAATTATTTAAGGAAAGGATAAAGGAAAGACTGATGTGATTGTCACACTTGATAGTGTTTGGGAAAAATAACAATGCATCTATCTTTTTGATGGATTCCCTTCTTAGCCAAATCTGGCAAGACAGAATCCTGGGGATATTATTGCAATTTTTATTTTCCAAAAAGTCTTTCCCAGTAAAAAATTCTTCATTGTGAGAATGATATATCAAAATTAATCAGGCATGCATGGGAGAAATGTGTGTTTATATGTGTGTATGAAAGAGCAATTTTGGATTAAAAAAGAAGGCTAATTATATTGCAGAGAGACTATAAATCCATTAAAATGAAATTTTAGTCTCTTTGCCTGCAAGATGGCTAAAAATAACAACAGACAGCCTTGAGAAGCACCTTGAAGCCAAAGTTTTCTCTGTCCCATTGAGGGGACCATGTCCTACTGTGCTCTGCTGTAGCAGATCAAAAAGTAATTGAATTCAGCAACCACCACAGTCACTCTAGGCTCTTTCTATTGATTTAAAATTTGATATATTTTATTTTTTCCCTTCAGATTCAAGTAGGCTATGGGTTATGGAAGGTGAAGGTACTAGAATTTTTGAAAAGCTAAAGGGGTTTTGGCAAAAATAAGATTTGCAGAAAAATAAAGCAGCTGAAGATTTTCAGACAAACAAAGCACTGTATGTTTTGATTAAAACTGTTCTCAGTGAAATCATTAACATTGCTAATTAAATTGTCACTTTTAGATTTCATGATTAATAGTTGATGGAGATGAATGGGAAAAGTCACACCACTCCAGTCTTTTGCCCCAGGCATTTCAAGATTTCCTTCGTAACCACAGAAGTTTGTACCTTCTTCCCCAAGCAGCAGCAGTGATGTGATCTGGGTTCCTTAGCTTTGCATTTGAAGTCAAATGCTCTAATATTGAACAGGATTTGGAGTCCTTGAACGTTTGGGGGCACTGGAATGCTCCAAGCACACCCATCTGGCTTGGCTCCTCTGCTACCTGGGCAGTGCCTACTGAAGCCTTGTCATCCACAGGGTCATTTAGGGCTTCTCTCTCTCTCTAAGCCAGCCTCTGGTTTTCAGGAAATTGGTAAAAACACACAGTTTTTTATATGGCTGTCTTTATGTTAAATTTGGATACTGTCCCAAGTCTCAAATTTATTAGAATCAAGTAAATATTTAATATACTCAGATGCACACAAGAAACTTTTCTCAGCAAGCAGGGTACACAACAGACCATCTCTTCAGGTGGGATCAATACCTGCACACACCATTTTCTTCCCCCTGAGAGTTAGGGCTTTATCTGTTTCCTGCCAAAGGTTTTGACACTGGATGATAAACTCATCACTGCCAGAGAGGCAGCCCTGCCTTGGGGACAGTGGAGTGCATGCCAGCTTTGTAACCTTCAATATCACCTCTCTTGGTGCTTTTTCAAGTTTTGTTTGGTATCCAGGGTTGTAAAACTCCCTCTCCCGTGGTGCACCTGCTCTCAGTGCCTGTGTCCTATTATTTCAGTTTGCCACTGACCTTTTGCTTCCTCTCCTCCCCTTTTGCTATAAAACCTATGGAACAAATCAGATAATTGGGAAAGAGCTGACTACTGTGCTGACTCATACCCATCAATAGCTCTCTTAACAAACTTGTAATTGGAGGATGAGTATTACTGCTGATGGTCCACAAGGAACAAAATAACTCTGCTTGATATTCAGATCCACAGCTAAATAGAAGTGGCAGTGGGAACAAACCAAGATACTTCCATTTGCAAATTAACTCAACTAATGCAGAGCACTTAATAAAGCAAGAAGGCCATTTTAAAGCTTATTCTTAAGCACTATCCGAATTTAAGCAAAAAATCTGCATACACCTCACTGCAAAATGCTCTCATGAGTTAAAAGGGTCACTGTAAACATCCATTGCTTGTGCTTTCTCCACCTATTCAGTCACTGTGCAGAGGAGGTGAAAATGACCTCCTGCCTTCTACATGGGAAGTGAAATTTCCTCACTTTTAGATATGCATTCCCAAAGGAGAAATGAAGTGATGTGGTATTCAGAGCAGCACCATTTAGCATTTCAGCCTGGTTGGGCTCCCAGCTGCTGTGCTGGTGCCTGCTCTCACACACACCAGGCAGGGGCTGGCTGACACTGCGGGCTCCAGCAGTGCCAGCCTGGGGAGACCTGCCTCTCCTGCTTAGGGAAATGACTGAAGAACAGAGTTTCCTGTGCTTTTTCCCTCAGGTCTAGGTCTAGACTCACCTCAGGTCAACCTCCATCTGGGAGGATGAATATCTTCCTCCTTGGAGCTTTCCTGTTTAAAGGCTGAGCTGGTGGAAGCCCTTCCCAGCAGTGCCTGGAGCCACCCTGAGCATCCCTGGCTTGCTCATTGTTCAGCCCCACTGCTGCCTAAAGAACCCTCCTGGGTGGAGGAGGCAAAGAGAGAGAAAATATCTGCTGTCAGTAATTTAATGCCTGCCTGCCATTAGTGCCAGTGAGGGCTTTTCCTGCACAGGGAGCTTCCCCCAGGCATCCAGCTTTGTGTGTGTGTTTGTGTGCAATGTCAGCTGCCCCAGGGACCAGCCCAGGGCTTTCAGCATTTAACTAGCTGTGTACTGGCTATGTAAGTTAGGATTACAGAGGAATTACTTGAATGGCAAAATGTCAAATACAGAAACTTTAAAGGCCCTGAAAATGTGGCTGTTTTTTTATTAACTCTGTTGCCCTTATATTGACTCTGCCTTTTATTGTTTATTAACTATTCAACAAGGTGAATTAAAATCACAGAAAAATCCCATATTCATATGTTTTCAGATAGGTTTAGATATCATGTGGATAATTACATTACTCCTATTAGCTTGAAGAAAATGTAAAAATGAGAATCTCATCCTCACACAAGATGCTATTAATTAGGTCAGATATAATCTATTGCTTAATGAGATCCTTTAGACTTTAAACATAGCTTCTGTTTAATTCAGAGCTTTGGGCACTCCCTGCAGTGCACTAAACACAGGTGATTACTGGGATCAGACAGGACTAGGAGTGGCCCTGTAACACAATCTATCCCAGCAGTCTGGATTGCACCACATCATTATCACTGCCCTATAAAAAATGGAACCCAAGTTTTGAAGAGAGTCATGAGCAGACCTGGGTTTATGAATTACAGGTTTGATCACACTGTGATTGGTTGCAATCTGAATCAATGCTATTTGTTATATAAGGAGTTTTGTAAAGGAAAATTCAGGGACAGAAGTTTGCAACTTATCTTCTTTTCTTCCTTGGGATTTTTATCAAACACTTTTTATCATGATTGTGGGCTATACTAAGCAATACTTCATTATGGACCTGATCCAAAGACCATTTAAGGAAATCCCATGTAATTCAGAAACTATCATTCACTGCAAAGGGTTCTGGATCAGCTCCAGCAACTATAAAATCTTCTGGAAAAGCTCATTCCCAGACTGTATAGCAGCTCTGAATCAGCATGATCAGAAAATTAATACTGGAAATTTCATAAAATTTTCTCTGCTTTGATTAAGACTTCCATGTAAATTTTCCCATCTGCACTTTATTAGGTAAGACAAGTAGCTCTGATCCCCAGGGTTGGCTAGGGTATCATCATTACCACAGTCCTTTACCCCTTTCAGACCACCCCTGGACAGCTTGCATGGCCATAGAAATTATTTTTTCCCATTTAATAAGCCCCATACCTTCATAAACACCATTAAAATGGTGCTACTGAATATGTTTACAAAATCCAAGATCATGTAGAGATCCTTAAGGTCCTTTACAGAAATTCAAGGCAAACAGAAACAAACAAACAAACAAATAAATAAAAAGTTAAAGATCAGTTCTTTGTGACATTTGGAAGAAAAAGAAAATCAAATGCTATAACCAATAAATATTTAAACCACTTGAAATATCCAAGAAATGCAAACAATAAGAGCGAGTCTAGGCTGAAATTAAGCCCTCAGCTTCCTTCCCCACCATATTGCACACTAGCCCTTGTTGAACCAATTTTTTGGTATTTCCACATCTTTTTTTCTTCACCACCTTCTCTATGGTGTTTCCCTTCATCTGCACATCATGCCTAATTCATCACTGGCTGCATATGCATTCATTGAGCAAGAGGTCAAGTCCTCAGTCTGCTCCCTGGGACAGAGAGGTTTATCTTCCTTTGGATAGGAGGAACATGCACAAGATTTTTTTCTCCAAAAAAAGAATGAATAGACAAGTTAACCTTTAAAAGAGTGATGCATTTTAGAGGACATATGCTGATTAATTTGGGCTTTAAATAAAAAATGTAGGATGAACCTGAAATTTACTTTAAAGACATCTTAATACAATTTTGAGGGGCTTCCCCTTTTCATGTATCTAAACAGAATTCACAATGATCCTTGATAGAAGATATTATATCAGCCTGCCCAGTAAAGACCAGAAAAAAAATTTAAATATAATTCTAAGAGACCAGTTGGTTCCAGAGTAGAAAGGAACTGAGCTGAATAGTAAGCTGCAAAATCCAAATTATGGTCAAGCAGTGGAAGAGAGCTCTGTGGGGCAGATGTTGTTTCTTATGCATCTGTGCATATTACTGATGAGCAGTGAGGTAGAAAAGATGTGTCTTCCCCTTTCCAGTTTGTTTTTTTGTAATATAGTCTATAGTTTTGCCATTCTACATGGTTTTGCAACATAAAGTAAAAAATGGTGTGTGTATTATAGAACTGCAGGGGTAGTTTTACATAATATTGCTCAGCACTGTAAATTTGATTCCAGACCTAACATTTTGCACCTGTTCCTGCTTCAGTGTTAAAGGAGATTGAAGTACTTAAGAACTTTATGTATGTAAATATTAGGCTTAAAAATCTCTGCCCTTAGAAGGGCTTCTTCAGTGCTGGAGGAGGCTATTTATTTCCTTCTTTGTATACAGAGGCATGGATTCCCCCCAAACACTTGGTGCCAACTCTCCCAGCAACAAAAAGTATTCTGGTAGTTGGAGATTTCACCCAAGAAAATGAACTTTTTGTCTCCTCTGAGTAATATTCAGAATTCAGTCCTAACTCCAGTCAAGTTAGAGGAATATGGACCTGGGTATGCCTCATCCCAGCTGATGTTGGAAGCCAGAACACACAGCAGGTGAACAGAAATTTGGGAGAACCACCCTGGAGGGACAGTTCAGGTCCTGAGATGTTTTACCCAATGTCTAGAGACCAGATGTGCAAATATTCATTTGCACAGACCTCTGATATCTCCAGTGAATCATGTTTTCTGTGCTTGCATGACTGGACAGTGTAGCTCAGACACAGAAGGGGATGGATGTCCTCTTGAATTGCTGGAGCCCCTGTAGATGGTTATGTCAGTAAAATGGGGAGACACAGAAAGCTTGTGGGATCCCAGCCCTGGGAGTGCTCCAGACCAGGCTGGATGGGCTCTGGGTAATGGTCAAGTGAAAGGTTCCCTGCCCATGGCTGGGGCTTTGGGAGAAGACATTCTTCAAATCTCCTCCAACCCAAACAGTTCTATAATTCTGTAATTGTATGTGCTGACCAGGGCTGCTATGGGGCAATAGGCAGCCACCAGTGGATCCAGCCCAAGCAGTAAATCCAGTCTTCTGGGGCTGTCAGACTGAACTGCAGATGTGCATGAAGGAATCCACGATGTCCACTCAGAGTTATTGCAGGGTAACTCTGCTTGGGCTGCTGTGTGTCCACAAACTTCAGAAAAAATATAAAAAATTATGCATGTGGAGGAAAATCTGTGTTAGAGCCTGGATACATCCCACATAATGTTGTGTTAACTCCACAGGAATTCAGGAGTTCTGAATGTACTTATGCAGCAGCAGAACTCTCACAAAGTGCTCCTATTAACTAAAATTGCAATTTCTATTACCTGACATGAAAGGAGAGACTTCCTCCAAATTCTCTTCACTTTTGATAAAATACCTTGCAACTTTCAGAGAGGTGCAGAATAATACAAAATTCACAGCCTGTTCAAAATCTGAGACCATTAACTGAGACTGATTTCCCAGAATAGATGAGAGAGGGATCACTCCTGGATATTCGCTCACAAGAAAACTCTTGTGGAGAAAGAGATTGTCAAATCACTGAAGAAGGACTGGATATGGGCAGGTTAAATTTGAACTGTGCTCCTACAACTTTGAAACAATACCCATATGGGTCCTAAATGTGGCTCATCCCACTGTGGAGACCCAGGAGGCAAGTTGACTAATTTCTCATGGATGCAGTTGAATTTTTCTTTTTTGCAGCTAAGTGTCACTGACTAATGAAAATATATTGGCACAATCCTTGCAGGTTATTGTTCCATGTGGCTGTACTTCTTAGCTGGGAATTTGCAAGGAGATCATTGCTGAAAGCAAAATGGATGCACACAGCTATTCAAATATTCAAAATGTATCATGCTATATTTACTGGAAGCAGTCTGACAAGATTATGTGTATACTAGGAACTGATAATGAAACATGGCATTGCATTGGCATTGGCTGTGTCAGCAACAGAGAAATTATGAACTTTAAATATTTATATAGTAAAATGAAATGCAGCTATTAATGCTTCCAACAAGCATGCACTGCAGTGCTATAGATAGAAAATGAAGAATAGAGTTTTGGAATATCTCTAACAGGGCAATTTATCATTTTTGCAGAATAGTTCCATGTCTGTGGAAACATAGTCTTAAAGAAATTAGGAAAAGAGTTGCAAAGAACCAACAAGGTCTGAACACAAAAAATGGATGTTCCTAAGGGCTTAAATACACAATGGAAAATGAATGCCATAAGTAATCCATTTTTTTGGATTGCTGATATATTTATGTTGATTTAAAAACAGTAAGTACACATATTTCTTTAAAATGCTCTCGAAGCCAATGGTATTTATGGTCCTTCAAGTGATCCTATACTTATTTTATTTTCATTAATTTAATTCTTTGAAAAACTTCCACTTTGATGTTTATTATTGTTGGTGCGAGAGGATGAAGAATAAACAGAGCAACCTTTAAACACAGTTAATGGTGCTTAATCTCAGTTGCTTTTTTATACTGGAAGAAATCCTGAAGTCCTGTCTACAGCATGAAAAAGGAACCCTGGGAGCACTCAGGATGTGGGCCCATTACACCGTTTCTTTCAGCAACCTGATGGAGAAAAGTTTCCTGTTGCAGTCCCAACTTCATCAACTATAAACCCCAAGACTACAGTAGGGCTGGGATTTCTCCTTAATTATTCCCCAGATGGGATGAAAATATGGTGCTTTCTGCCCTGTGATAAGAAAAACCTGCTTTATTGCAACACCAAAGTTAGTAATTTAAAGTCCTGGGAAGCTATGCATGTTGATTTGGATTGTCTTCAGCTGTCTTGTCTAAGCTGCTGGTGTAAAATTGTAGTATTTTTTGAGACAAGAAGGTCTAAGGATATGGTGTGGAGCACTGTACTTCAGTTTCTGTTTTCTGCATTTCTCTTTTGGCTGCTGTATAGTGTAAGCTCACTTGAACCAGCTGAAAAGGTGAACTGGGAGAAGTCCCCTCCCCTCTATGAGTGATGGCCACAGTGTAAATCAGACCAATTGCCACTGGGAGCTGCCTTCCTTTCCTCTGTCCTGCCCAGGCTGGCACCAGGAGAACATCTAGCTGAGACCTAACCCAGAAAAATGAAGCAGTGCTCACTTTGAAGCCAGAAGAAATCCCTGAACATGTCAGCACCCCACCAGGTGAACTCCAGCATCAGTTCAGAGGGATGGAACTGAGTACTGGGACACCCTCAGGTTACATCATCTTGAATTGCTGGGGAAGCACAAACCTGGTGCTCATGCAGCTATGACAGTCTTTAGTGGTTGTTGCCTCCTTAGCTCAGCTCCAGTAGAAGCATCCATGTGGTAACCAGGATGGATTTCAGAATCTAAGCATTTGATAGGAAGGATGTATGCAAAATGCTTTTTTTCCCCCTCATCACTGTGTATCTTGACTCCAAAAAATCATTGGCAAAAGAAGAGGATGCATTGTGCAAGGCTTTTTTATCACTTGGCACGAATTTGACAAAACATATCTTGTGTATTGTGCTTCATCACCACGGAGATCAGGCCCTTCCTGAAGGTGATGGAGGAAGGAATTTTGCAAGCTGCACTCAGGCAATGCCCTCACACTTGTGCCACATGGGCCTGGGGCTGTCCAGGCACTGGGACTCTGTGCTGGCAGGAGGGAAGGACATGGTTTGATCTCTTGGTTTTTAGAAAAGCACATTCTATGCTTAAAACCACAGTCATGATTTCTGAGCTCTGACCTACTAGAAAATGTATTGATATCATTCTGTATGTCCCACACCAAACAGCTGCTGGGACCTGTTGGGATCCTCAGGTCTTCAAAGCTTCAGGCAGGCCAAGAAGCTTATTTAAATGTAAAGGGACTTTATTGAGCTTCATAACCTCTGAGCAGAGTTTAGTCTGTCATTAAATCACTGTCCTTTTTTCCAACAATAAACTTCAAGGCTTGAAAAAAAAATAAACCTTTTTCCTTATACAGGCATGGAAATGTTATTGCTAAACTTAGTGCATGTGGCATCACATACAAAGGAACAGGA
Source organism: Muscicapa striata striata (assembly GCA_030060385.1). Lineage (NCBI taxonomy): Eukaryota > Metazoa > Chordata > Aves > Passeriformes > Muscicapidae > Muscicapa > Muscicapa striata. The sequence continues at coordinate 6,573,069 of JAREIS010000031.1, forward strand.
GCTCAGGTCAATAGAACTGTATAGTGCCTAAGTTGCATATTTTGCTTCTTATCTTGCAAATAATGTGGCAGCTTGCTTTGGTTTATCTTGGTGGATGATGACCATTTACAATTGTGAGTGGGGATGCTCCTTAGAAGGTGAAATAGTCATTCTGCATTTTCTGTTCAGCAAGGGAAATACCATAATACTAAAAAACCCTGTAGTGGCATTAAAAACATGCTTCTGAAAAATTTGGCTGATTTCAACTTTTAGGCTTAACCATCCATTAGCATTCACATTGAATCCAGCTGATGGATATTTTTTCAGACAGGATCTGTCTGTAAAGTTTGCTCTTCCACAATCCAAGTGATTGACTTGATTAAAGTAAGCATCAAGCAGAGAAATCCAGGGAATTCAGAAGAGTTTATGGTCAGAAAATACCACAGCACTCACACCAGAGGTTGCAGTAATTATTTCTGTTGCACTAAAGGGCATTAGTCTTATCTTCTAAATTTAGTAAATGGGCAGGCCCAGGCAACAAGGAAAAAGATATTTGCATTGTGCATATTCTTCATGTGTAAAAGAATCTCTGTGGGGAATGCTGTGGTAGAACTGGTCATGAATACTTTAATGTCTTTTGGGAATTTGCAGTCAAATGTCTTTTCCATTTTAAGAAAAATCCTTCTTGGTTGAATATGCCCCAGGGGGTTTGCCTGATCCTGGACTAGGGTTTCCTTTTTGCCATTAAAGTGAATATCAAATTACAATTTACAAGTAAATTTTCAGTCTATAGTGATAGCAATATATCATCTGATACAGAGAAGCATTTCCAGAGCTCAGGGAAACAGCTCTCTGCATTCTTAAATGTCTGAATATTTCAAATAAAAGAGTGTCAGCAACAGCATTTTAACCATACTTCCTAATGGGCAGTGGCAGGGGGAAGTGGAAGAATATTTCACATTCCATATTTCACTTCACAGCAAAATCAAATACAAGCACTGGAGCATTCATGCATTTTTAATACTTGCCATTACTCTGCAGAGAATTTAGTTTATTAAGTAATGGTTCATTTCAAGGAAAGTTACAATATTTCATATCAGATGTTGTTTTTCTCCAGAACTTTTTTGTTGTTGGGTTTTTTGGGTTTTTTTGTTTGTTTGTTTGTTTGTTTTGCTAGGTTTTTGTTTTTTGGTGGGGGAATGAGGGACCTTTATTGATTTTTTTTGTTTGGATTTTTTGGTTGGTTGAGGTTTTGGGGGCTTTTGTTTATTTGGGTTTTTTGTGGGCTTTGGTTTTTTTTTGGTTGTTGTTTTGTTGAGTTTTTTTGGTTAGTTTTTCTTTTTTGTTGTTGCATTGTTTAGGAGTTTTTGGAGGAGTGGGGGGGAGGACATACACACAAACAAACCCTTGTCCAAATTGGCTCAGGGCATTTTCAAAGGAAAAAAAATAAGATAAATAGGATCTTAAACTCTAGGTGACATTTCATCAGAAAGCATATTTCAAAATAGCCCTGCATATATATAAATGTAAAAAAGAAAATTATATATATGCTTATACTTTGATGATGAAAATTAATAGATTATTAACATGTTGTCCATCCATGAGAGAAAAAAAATACAGACACCAATATAAAGGGATAAGGTGAGTTTTATAGGTAATTTTATTATAGTGTTTTAGCTTTGACAGGCATAATGAATGTTCATTTACTTTACTGCCCAATGCTGTAGATAAATGTGCTGAAAAAAGGGCAAAGAGGACAAATAATAGAAAACCTGAGATGAATGTTCTATTCCTTGCCTCCTGAAATTTTGTAAATATACCTATCTTATAATAGGGCACCTCTCCCATTTCTTTTACAGTTAAAGAGTTGAGGTCTTTCACTCTAGTTTTGTAGGGATTAAGAGCACCCACCACTACTGGTGCTGGTAGCTTTATTGTGGCACTAGAGTATTTACAGCATCTGATGTCAGTAATTTAATGTTGTACAGAGGGCAACAATTTCCTGTTCTGCTGAGCTTGTTTGTCAAAACATGATGCTTTAACCCAATTTTGGTGCATTCAGTGGAGAGGAAGAAAACACACACAGCAATGCTTGTGTACAGAGCTGAGCAGACCTGCATGGTGATGAAACCAAAGCACTTCCTTGCCTCAACGTGTCCTTGAGTTTTCATCTGGGAGTGATTTCATTCCATACAGATTTTCTAAGCCCTTGCTTACTAGGATATTTGACTTAAGCTTGCTTTCAGGATATGATTGTAACAACACTCCAAAAACACAAAACCCCCTCAATCTAGATCTTGAGTGACTATGGACCATTTTAAAGTGGTTTAGACACTGAGCTACATTTTTAATGGCATTTGTGGAGTTCTGTGATGTCTCCTAGTCAAACCCTTTAATGATGATCTGCTTGTGTTTGCCTTTTCAATTCCTATTTCTGCTGCTTCCAGCACACACCTTTGCTTTCCCCAGGCAGCACCTGCCAGGGGCAGTTTCCACAGCACTCCTTCATCAACACCTAGCAAAGCTGACAATAAACAATAAATATTTATGTAACATCAGATTTCAAACCCAAAATGAGCACAAGCTTTCTAACTGAGGTTTTACCAACAGCCTGAGAACTTTCCAGGGATGCTGTCTGCACATCTCTCAGAGATTTCCCATTCTTCCCCCTTGGGCAGAGGCAGAGACATTTGTGACACAGTGGCACAAACCACACTCATGCACATGATTTTGCTGTGGTTTGGTAGGTTGGTTTATTTTTTTTTGGTTTTCAGACAAGTTGCTTTGCAGTTGTTTTTTGCATTTAGCAGTCATAAAGAAAATATTGTCTTTATCCCCTTCCTTTTGGGAGCTGGAGGAAGTAAAGCACTTCTAAATTTTTTTTTATTTTATCTTTTTTTTATGACACCCTTCAGCAGTATCAAGCCACCACTTACCACAAGGAACCATTTTGGAAGAGCATGGTAGTTTTTAAGCATGAATTAGGAATACAGGTACATGTTGCCTCATTTTTTTTTTAACGATTTGAGGTTTCAAAGCAAACTGGTGAATTCTATGTGGCTTTCTATAAATCCATTCCTCATCCTCTCTGGAGATGAATCTATTTATTTTCCTCTGTGTTGCCTAGCATAAAAGCATCTTTGGTGTTGAACAAATGCAAGCAAATTTTACTCTTAGATGTTTCACCAGGAGCAGGACAGAGAAAGATAAAAAATTAGCAGCCCAGATCACACTATGAATGATGCATTTCAAATATTATTCCAGATCAATCGTGTCTCTTGTATACTTTGGACACACAAAACAACACAAAGAGATAATCTAAGTCTATCAACTTAACTTTTTTGTCATATTTCTATTTGTTTCTTTATAATCTCTCCTGAAACTCATTCAAATTCAATGAGGGTCACTTCTTTTGCTTGATCAGCTTATTCCTCTTTTGTTTGACAATAGTAGCCTGTGAAAAAAATTTTAAATGCAATATTTATCTAAAAAATAAAGGTGAATAAAATCTTTCAACGTTGGCACCTGTATTTTGCTCCTGTTAAAGAGGCATAGGTATTTTTTTTTCCTTCTCTCTTCTTGAAACCTCAGCATAGCTTTCACTTCCTTATAATTCAGAAATTGGTTATGATATATTTTATTGCTTCAGTAAAAACAGCTTCTCCCTCCTGAGGAAGCTGAAGTCTGGGTACAGAAAGAAATCTGCAAATATACAGGCATGCTGTTCTATTAGATATTATTTTAATTTATAACATTTACATTTTCATCACAGTCGTTGGCTAATGAATCAGTTGGAAACCAGACACACTTTGCCTGAATCAATACTATTGTTGCAAATATTCACCTATTAATTCAGCCAGTAATTTTCAGTGGATATAATGCTCATGACTGCTTTGCTTAGCATGCCAAGGCAACTTATCTATGTTACATGCAGTGGTTTCCTCCTTGTGAGTAAAAGATCAAAATGCTTTATGTACAACAGTAAAGAATAATGAACTTCAGGTATCAGATTTGCATCTACACCTGCAGTTTTAGTAAAGTAGACTACTGAGACATGCTTACTATCCCATGAAAGTGGTACATATATTTGTGATTAATCAATGTTTTAAGCTTTGTTAATCAGAGAGCTGAGGTCTTATTCATGAGGATATGCACACTTTAATTCTTTCCTTATTTACCACATATGGTGGGTTTAAACCATAAAGTCATGGTAAAGGAATGAACTAGTTCTTCACAGGATGTCTGTGTCATTCAGTGGATTAAAACAGACTTTGTTCATTTATGGGCAATTCTTCAGCATTGTGTTTTCCCTTTATTGCTCAGTGTATATTCCAACCATATTATTGCACTCAATACAATCATATTTTCAAGACAGATTTATTCAATTCCTCAAAGCTTTTCTATGGCTTTGATACCTAGTTTTGAAGCCCAGTAGGTGTTTCCACAGGTCTTCAACTAATCTTTATGGAAGATTTCACACTATGTGGACCCAAAATAATAAGAAATACAAATAATCCTATAGAATTGACTTCTGCCTGTAATTATTTCCCAATCTGTTAATGTTTGTGCCATCTGAAAACAGTACCAGCAATGTATCATACTTTCTTCCATGTTATAGGTGAGAATATTAAAAAGCACAAAGACAAAATCAGGTCTTTGGGTGATTTGACTGTTACAATTCCTTTGGGAGGTGATTTTTTGGGTTAATCCTGTAATTTGATATGTATCATTCAGTCACTTTAACTATCCATTTACAAAAGGTTACATTTTATTTCATGTAATGCAATTATTTAAAGCAAATAGTATTAGACAAAATGCTTTTAGAAATCTGGTGCTATCTATCCTTTCTGCCACTTAAGAACCTCATCTGACAGAATTTTTGAGTATTGCCTTCAAAAATCAAATAATAAGCTACAATTTTTATTGACATTCTTGTCAAAGTGGTGACATTGGCATGATGAAAAAAAAACTCAAAAGAAAATTTATAGTAAAAGTTGTGAAAATGAGGTTCAAAAGCTATTTTAAAAATGTAATTTTATTTTTATCCATCCTGCCAAAAGTTCTTTTCTAGTGATGTTTTCCCAGAAAAATGGACATTTTATGTTCTTTCTGCAACCAGGTAAAACAGGATTTGTGATCAGCCTTGAGAAATTTTATGAAAAAAACCCAAAGTATCCATGAAAGGATAGGCATTTTTTCCACAAAAGGTCAAACAAGAAAAGATAATCGATCTACTCAATTATGCATTAACAGATCTGTTCAACAAAGTAATTTGCAAGTACCCTCTGAGTATTACTGCTTGCTAGGGCTCACCTAGTTTATTAAGAACTGACTCAGATAAAGGAAAACAGTGATTTTCAGCCTCCTAAGCTACTCTGACATGCCATTTGTTTACTTTTTTTTTTTTTTCTGATATGAATTTATGTAGTGGGCCTTGAGAGATATCTGTCTGGAACCGTGAGACTCGAGCTCAGCATGGATTGAGCCTCATCTTTGGGTGTCCCAATATCCCCATGACTGCAGTGCCTGACCTCAGGCCTGAGAAGGAGGGGGAAGACTTTACCCTGTTAGAGAAATGCTCTGCCTGCTCCTGAGACCTCAGTCCTCATCTGCTCTTCCCTAAGCCAGAAAACCCCACCACTCCCCCATTCCAGACAGTCATACACCCCCTTGGATGGGCACATGGAGAAAGGGGGCAGCAGCAGCAGACTGCCATTGCATGTCCCATAAACCAGCAATCTTAGGGAAGAGATTGCTTTCTTTATGTGCCTGCTGTATCCTACTGGCACTTCTGCTGCTCCAGTAGCATCACCAACTGTAACAGGAGCACAGCAATGATGATTATATCCTCTTAAATCTGATTTGTAGTGGCTAAATCCAATTCTATTTAATTTGAAGATTTTATCTGAGCTTTTACTTGCTATCCAGAGACTCAAGGAGGAGAAAATGGCTTACCATTAATTATGAATATCTGGGAGAAACAGAAATCCAATGACAAGTTGTGCTGCCAGCCCCCCTTGATGCCTAGTACACCTTGGTCATGTTTATTTTGTTCCCACAGAATGGTTTGTCTGTCATACTCCTATCAGCTTCTTTTGTGATTGCTTTTGGGTTTATATTATTTTTTATTAGCTCATGTTTTAGATCATTAGTTCAACAAATAACCTGTAGCCCAGTGACATATAATCTGTGTTGAGTGAGCATTATTCAACCAAGTCCTGACAATTCTCCCTGATTTAGTTTTTAATAGTAATTTTAAACACTTCAAGGAAGAGTTAAATGAACATGAAAATTGTTCTCAGTTTCAAATTTTGTATATCCATCATCTGTTAGACACCCACTCTGGGCTCCATCATGCTAATCAATTATTTTGGGTAAGTTATTACATTTGTGTTACATAAAGAGATAAACACTTTCATTTTTCAAGTGCTATTGTACCTATTATTCTTTCTTATATGCACAGACAATGACCATAGGAATAGGTTAATACCAATTTCTGTTTAAAAATTGACCTTTGAATGTCATTAATTTATTGATTTTAAGTTTCCATGCAGTTTAAGTTGCACAAATGGATTTTAAATCACCTACTGACCTATGTTTCTCTTCTAAAGTCCTCTAATTTTCTGGGAAAGAATTGGATTTGGGGCAGTAGAGTCTTAATGGAGGGACATTGTTTGGGTGCTGCTCAAAAGTGCTAACTCAAAGAACAATGTCCTCTGTCAGCACAGACATCCTATGGAGGAAAATCAGCTAATCATAACACTGGAGAAATTGTTATCTTCTTAGGGAAGTTTAAAAATCTTCTCAGTAGGTATTTGCAGACTTGTAATGTTATATTTTATGGTTTCTTATCAAAACTGAAAGGAAAGGATAGGAGGAACCTTGAGGTAGGGGGAAGTATTCAAAAGCTGTGTGCCACTAAGGTCCACATCCTGATAACAGAATCACAGAACAATTCAGGATGGAAAATATGTCTAAAATCATCAAGTCCAACAATTAACTTAACAATGCCAAGTCCACCATGAAACCAAGTCTTTAAATGCCACATTTATTTATCTTTTAAATACCTCCAGGGATGGTGACTCCATTCCCCTGGGCAGGCTGTTTTGATGATTGGCAACTCTTTCCATGAAGACATTTTTTCCTAATATCCAACCTAGACCTCCCCTGGCACAAAGTGAGGCTGTTTCCTCTGGTCCTATTGCTTGTGCTTTGGGAGAGGAGACCAAGACTCATCTCACCACAACCTCCTTTCAGGTAGTTGTAAAAAAATGAGAGTGTCCCCCTCGAGCCTCCTTTTCTCCAGGCTGAACACCCCCAGCTGCTCCTCATAAGATCTGTGCTCCAGACCCTTCCCCAGCTCTGTTGTTTTCTCTGGACACATTCCAGCTTCTCAAGGTCCTTCTTGTCATGAGGGACTCAGTACTGGACATGGGATTTGAGGAGCAGCATCATCAGTGCTGAGTACAGGTGACAATCCTGCCCTGTCCTGCTGGCCACACTACTGCTGACACAGGCCAGGTGCCATTGCCCTTCCTGGTCACCTGGGCACAGCTGGCTCATGTTCAGCTGCTGTTGATCAGAACCCCTGGGTCCTTCTCCATTGGACACCTTTTCATCCACTCTTCCCCAAGCCTGGAACATTGCCTGGAGTTGTTGTGACCCAAGTGCAGGACCTGGCACTTGCCCTTGTTGAATTTTATACAATTGGTCTTAGCCCATCAGTCCAGCCTGTACAGACCCCTGTCTACTCTGGACATACTAATACCTTTTTCCTTGAATACTCTTGTTTTCCTGTTTGAATGGCTCTGTGAAGATGGCCAGAAAGGGCAGAGTTCAAGACAGAACACCATCTTCAAATTGCACAAGGGGGCATCTGTATCCATGCATTATATATATACAAATATATATATGTACACACCCAAATGAAAAATACAGAATAGATATAATAGATACAGTGAGCAAACAAATTTCAGAGGTACATCCACGTGCTGCATGAGTGTATGTTCCCAAACCCTGTGCTAGATGCTGGCCAGGTCCGTGAGCATCTCTAAAGGACAGTCAAAAATCAAGGGCAAAGATGGGCCAATAACTTCAGAGGCTCATGCAAGCTAAAACAGAGAGAAAGCATTACTTATCTATTCTTGGCTTGCTGTCTTTCATCTGAGATATGCTCATCTCTTTTGACCATGTAGACTGGCTCAGTGTGTGGTTGCACATCAGCCCTCAGCATGTGTTTGTAGGAGTGCCATGGACGAGTGCAATATTGAAAGGTCAGACACTCAACCCTCTGAAGAGCCCTCAGCTGAGGCCCTCAGCCTCAAGAGACTGATGGCAAAGATGACATTCTTACTGAGAGTAAGAGATCACCACTTTGCAATGCCTGTGACCGTGCTGTGGCATTCCCAGAACTCTGCCACAGGCCAGGAGATAAGATAAGATAATGGTTTGCAGATGCAAGGCTGAGGTGTCCAGTGTGCAAATGCCCTGCAAACCACAGACAAAACTTGGAGACCACCAAGCCCAATGGAAGGCACTACAGCAGAGGGTCTTAGTGATCTCAGAGATCTTTTTCCAGCTTAAGTGATTCTGTCATCACTGCTCCAGTTTCAGCACTATGATGAATAGTCTTCTGATGAGAGAGTCTTGTTTTAAACACTAAAGAGAAGTTTCTGTTTACCAAACTGCAGGCCCCCATCCACTGACCATAAACAATCCAAACAGATGTGTGCATGGCTGGAGGAAGAGCAGGTGATTCAATTCAAAGTGTGGCATGACACATATGTATAATAAAGTGGGATCAATCAGGGCAACAGAATACTCTGATGCTATTACTAGTCAGTTTGTGAAAAGAAGAAAATTTTTCAGAAGCAAAAAACCTCCCAAAATTGGAAAAAAGCTATTTTGATGTCATTGCAGTTATTGTCTTTAGAGAATTTTATTTCTTGCATATTTTTCTGATGTTCCTTGTTCATAAAATTAACACTGTAATTTCAAGAAAGTGGCATAACATTTAGCTGAAGATTTTGAAAGACTTAAAAGGTTGCACCTTAGGAACAGCATACTCTGGAGTTTGTTTTATTTGAAAGCTTGGCTTCTTAACAACAGTTATTTCTCAGTCTTGCCTTAAAATGTATGAGATGTGCATGATTAGTGAATTCATATACATTTTCCTTGAATAATCTTTTCTTTTCTCCTAAACCCATAGAGCAAATTTAGTGGCTTTTCAGTGCTTTCTTCTGAATTTCCTTTCCCTGGTTTTTCCTCTCACTGAAAGTGGAAGACAGCAAATTTCCCTGTAAGGCATATTTAATTTAAGATGTATTTCTTTTGCAAGAAGAACATAGAAAACCATCTGAGAGACATCTGAAAAAGGAATCAAACAATCCTGTTGTAAATCACCAAAGGCAAATGCAGTCTTTTGAAAATTCCAAGGGAGAAGTGATATGCTCATGCCAAAATTTCTTGTGGAACTTCATGTTCAATAGCATTCTCTGCTCCTGCTCAAAAAACAACAAGGGCATGCCCCAAATTCACACAGTTACAAAGTGAATGTGCTTAGGCAAAACACTTTTGTTTTTCTGAGTGGAGGAGATTTGTTGTGTGTGTCAGATTTTGAAGGCTCAAGGGACACCAGTCATGATATCCATTATTATCAGCCAATAAATCCTCTACTTACTCCTCAGGGAATTTCAGCAAAAGCCTGGAGAACTGTTCTGACAGAGGGAATGCCTCAATGTAATGAAAAAATGTTTGAATTATCAACCTCCTGGCCATTGCACCATATGGGAAACATTGCTTGGGAAATACTTGTCTAATTTAGCCGTATGTTACATAAATTAAGTCAATGATCACAGGTTAAATATCAAACTATGTATGATGTAATATTCAGCAACACCCAGACTAAGACTGGTTAAAAAGTAGCCACAATGCCCAAGTGTGTGAGACAAAACAACCACATTTATATTTAGATATCTAATGATTGAAATTTTGTAAAAATGGCATAATGTGTTCTGCTTGCACTGGCAAAATCTGGCTGGAGAGCAGACAGCCAAGTGAGTTCAATATATGATATCAACTGGACACGTAGTAGGGAATTTCTCAGACTATATTCTGGTTTATGCCTTAATTAGATACCTAAAAATCAGTGTCCACATTAAATATTTTCAAATTTTCTGTTGCATGTCAAGAAATCCAACTTTTCTTTAGGAAATCAATTGCAGGGAGTCTCCTCTTAAGAAAAAAACAAACCATGAGTGACTCTTAGTGAATGCTCAGTACTAGACTTTCCAAAGAAAAGCAAACTGATAATCTAGGAAGTGTGACTCTCTGTCTTACAGAAAACACTATAGCAACTTTTCTGATTTATAAGGTCCTGTTACAAGAAGTGCAAAATGCTGCACTGCTGACCTTGCTTTAAGTCACATGTATATTTAAAAATTCATTGGTAATATTTTATGTTACCAAGAATCATGAGGCAAGGTAACTCAAATCCTTATCTTCAAACAGATTTTGATCTCACACCAGCAGTAAAACACTGCTGGTATCAATTATATTACTTTGCTGATTTGTATTGATACCAATTCAATCAGGAAGACTCATGATAAGTAGATTGTGAATGACTGGATATCATGTGCTCTCCCTTTTTCTTTCCACTAGATGTACTAAATCAATTTTCTAAAGTGCCATATATCTTTATAACTGTGGATTTTGTCTCCATTAGCTTCAATTATTCTTGTTTCCTTGCCTGTCATTTTTCATGAATGCTTCACAAACATTATTGCAGTGGTAAATTACCATTGCCCTTTCTTGACTTCAAAATTAGTATAAATGTTTATGGCATAGTTATATGGTGGTACTGTGATAAAATCTGAATGTTATCATAGGCAGGGAGATACTGCACCAGGCAGGAAATGTCACACTGAAGCTTAGGGCACATTTGAACAGAGCAAGTTCAGAACACCTTGGAAGTGTTTCCTCAGCTCTCACCCCATCAAAACTGAAAGCTCTTGGGAGGTTTGCTGGAATCATGGATAAGAGATAAAGACAAATACATCTTGTCTCATTTGTATTTGACTGCAAAGGAAGTGACAGAAAGTAGGCCAAGAGTAAAGAAGAATAAGAGTCTTTGGATAAAACCACTGAAGAGATACTCACTGGCCATCACTATCTCAGTCCTATGTGGTCTTTACTGGTGTCAGCTGATTGACTCATTGCTGCCTATTGATTTTGACTTTTCATATTTTTTCTGATACATTATTCCAGCTGACTGTTGTTCCTGATCTATAGCTAACTTTTGGTCTGCCCAGCATGTCTTCTCCTGCCAAATACTTTTATTTCACTCCTGCTTGTGCTTACACCTTCCTTTAATGTCAGTTGAATTTGTGATGCCTTTGTTGAGAGGGAGGCTCACAAGGTTGATCTCTCTTGCTATGGAAGTCCTGTAATACCCTTTGTGATCTTGGCACTTAACTAACACTTTCAGAGTGGTGCTGGGTTTGTAACCACTGAATTCAGCACCAGAAGTAGCAGCACTGTGGTGATCAGGGATCAGAGCCTCCTGACCAGGAGAGGCTGCAAAGCAGTCATGGCCAGCCTGACACATTTTTTGAGACTTTGCAGTAAAAGTAGTCAGTATTCTGCTAGACACCTGCTGCAATCCAAGGTTTTTGTTTTTTTTTTCCAGATACTCATGTGGTAGACTAGAGATTAAATCTCCAGTTTCCATCTCTTCTTATAAAAATATAAGGCACCAAGAGATTGGTCCTATTATAAAGCAAGGAGGCTTTTCACTACACTTAGTGCTCCAGAAGATGCTTTGGAAAGCACAAGATAAAATCTATAGACACAGACCCTTTTCCAGTTTGGTCCTCCAAGGTACACAGCTGCCACAGAAGGGCTGTGCTGAAGCCCATGTGGGATTGTCCTCAGTCTCAAACAGGAGTGGTCTAGCCAGGCACACAGCACTGATACAAAACTGGCAGAAGAGCCAACTTTCTTCTGTTTGAAGTCTCCAAAATTCATAAGCTGTATGACAGAAATAAAACTAAGTACATAGCAGTACTTAAAAAATAGGGGAGAAACATTTTACACTTATGACATTGAAGCAGACAGGGATCCCATTTTCTGATAAGGGATTCACATTTATGAGCTGACCTTGAACTCAGTGCATCTGCTCACAAAAGCACCCATTCAGTGACTTCAATTTCTCTTCTGGGCTGTGGGAATGAATAATCCCCTCTCTTTCCCTTGGTGTCATGTGCCTGCCAATGAAAGAAAATAAATATATGAACATTCAAGCATGCATGAGAGAATAGAAGTTTTATTATCACAGAGCCAAATGTAGTTACAAGCAGCAAAAGTCCTCTGGTGAAACCCTGAGAATCTGCTGCCAAATTCTCCTCTGTGTTCAATAGTTGAGGTGGGATTTGCAGGCTCAGCCCGAGAGTGATTACCTGGCACAGGCACCACTCCTTCCCGTGCCTGTTTAATGATGATAGCCAGGCCCTCCAGCCTGAAAGGCTCAAATATGTGTCTCATCACTACAGTGAGGAACAGGAACAAACAATAAAAGATTCACTCAGGAGCCCTGAACAGCTGCAGGCTATCCTCCTTGGAATAAATGACATTTCTGGTGATTCCACTCACAGCAGTTTTTATTTTTGGTGTAAAGAATACACCTTATGCCTAGAATCTGTTTTGACAGAGGGAGGAGCAATATCACCATGTTTCCCTCAGGGGCATCACTTTATCACTATTCAGAAAACAATTTTCCTTCTGTCAGGTCTGAGGCCATTGTAAGAAATGCTGGAAGCAAAAGAAATTGAGATAGGAAAAATGTAAAATAGAGGCCAACCCCCAAGCACGAGGAGCCTGTGTGAATTGAAGAGCTGGGGGATGGTTAAATCTGTGATGTGTGGCAGACCTGTCTACCCCTGGCCAGCACTTCAGACCTACTGCTCAGGGGGCTCTGCACTACCCATTGCCTACACATGGGATGAGGAGATCACAGCTGTGGGGCAGGTAGGCACCTGTCTCATAAAGACCCTGGCCAAGACCTTAATGGGCATAAAAAATTATAAGCCAAAAGTATTTTTGGTGGTGGTGTTTTTTTGTTGTTTTTGTTTTGGTTTGGTTTTTTTTTGTTGGTGGTGGTTTTTTTTTTTTTTTTTTTTTTTTTTTTTTTTTTGTTGTTGTTGTTGTTGTTGTTGTTTTTTTTTTGTTTTTTGTTTTGTTTTGTTTTGTTTTCCTTTTCTTTTGTGTGATTTTAATGGAAATAGTGAGACTTGTTTTAAGTGCATGAAACCTGAGAAAGCAGAGCTCAGTTCCCTCAAGATCCATGTAAGAGCAGACTCTGGAAATACATCCCCTTTCTCCAAGGAACATGGAGATGGTATCACCTGCACTGTGGGAAGTGCTCAGCTTGAGACAGAGCCCTGCAAGGGAGTTGGTTAATACAGCTCCTGGCATTCCTCAGCATTTACCAGGGTGCTGTTTTCTAGTGCAGCTGAACCCAGACTGCACCTGTAATCTACTCAGCTCTCCCAGAATGGCTGTTGATGGGCAGGAAAGAAGAAAGGCTGTAGGTAGCTCAGGTGGGCAATAAAGAAGGAATGGATAATTCTCATAAACTTCTTCTGCTGGTAAACACATAATTCAGACCTGAAGCTCATTTCCAGGTCTTTCATAATTCAGAAAATCCCCATATTGGAGACTTTGAGCTAAGACAAGTGTCCTGCACTTATACATTTTTAGTATACAGAGAAAACACTTAAGCTGAAAACCAGAAAATTCGAGAAACTAGAAGTGCAACAGAAATGCCAGAGGGCACAGTCTGTAATCACCCTGTAAAAGCAGAAAAATGACTACCACCTAATTTCTACATTGTTTGTTTTAATTCAAATAATAAATAAACTCCACTGATTTATTGTTCAGGCAGTCCACTTGTTCTTCCTCAAAGCAGCCACTTCAGTGAACAGATTTATAAATGTCAAATCATTACAACTTTCTGAACCCTTGAAGTTTCTGATCTATTAGTAATCTTGGCTGTGCAATACAAAGTATATTCTATTTGTAGTTAATGACCTTTGGTTCCTGCTGTGAACAAAAACGACAGAAAAAAAAATTACCCATTAACCCTTAATATTTGCACAAATCACCTTTGCCTAGAAAGGAAATGCTCTTTGTTTTTTTTTTTGTTTGATGCTTCTGTAACTTCTTCAGGAAATGAAGACTACTGCCTTTTCTGGCAACACCAATTAAATAAGAAGGTTTGTGGAAAATTACACAGCATCCTACATTTTTAATCCAGTTGCATGAAGCCATAGTCCTACAGTGATCCCCAGCATGGGTCTGCTGTTTTTTAAGAGCAGAGAGTGGCAGAGCTGCTCTGCTAGAGGCACTATATATGATAATTGCATACAGGTTAAGTGTTTTGTAAATTAGCAGTGCTTCATCATCCACTCTCTTTTACTGCCTGTTCAGGTTGGCATACCAAGTGTGCTGAAGGTGACTTGTCTAATCTGCAGCAGCTGGAACACCCTGCCATCCCCACAAAATGATTTCCTGCCATTTTCAAATGAAGCTTATGGAGATGGCTGTTCTTCTGTCAGAAGTGACACATGGCACCATGGATTTTGTCAAGGAGCAACCTCCTCTGGGGTTTGATGTGAATCAGTCACTGAGAGAGCCAGGTTTGGATTCAGAGCAGCACCTGGAGGTGCTTTCTCTGGACTTCTGAAACTCACCTCCATCCTTCCCCAGGTCTCCCCAGAGTATCTGTGCTGAGAATTACCTCTGTGCACTGATAGGAACACCCATACAGGCTCTGGTGGCTGACATTTCCCTGGACCTTCAGCATGATTTCAGTGAGATAATGCAAGATGTGTGCTCTCTCTAGGTGTCTAAGGTAACAGAAAGAGATGATGTTAAGTGCTTGGTAAGAGGCATTTTCCATTTGCAACATTCAACTTCATTTAGCTGTAATGCATGAAAAACTTGACCCACGTGGGTCTTAATCTTGCCATTTAATTGTACCCCTGAAGTGTGAATGTGATGAGCATCATGGATTTTGGCACTGTTGACATTTCTTTTAAGCAGATGACAGTTTGAAAGGATGGGAGCATATCCTTTTATCACTGCAACAGATAAATACACTACAGAGTGATTGAAACAGCTCTACACTCTGGCAAGTGACAGAAGAGGAAATGGTGGGGGAAAAGGCACAAAAGGCAAGACAAATTTAAATTTAAAAATGAAGCAAAAAAAACCATACAAGTGTTCTTAAAGGTTCTCTGATGAATTCACACTCTGAATAACTGGTGCAGTTGACCAACAATTTTCAGTGAGAAAATTACAAGACTCTTAAAGCATCCTCAGAAGTGTCTTTAAAACAGTGGATCTTAGACCTGTACAGTGGGAAAGCTGAAGGGAGACAAGGACCTCTGGTAAAGAACAAGAAGGGTGGCTCTGACAGGGCAGGCTCTGATGTTCCTCTGTCACATCAGTGTTTTAAAAAAGCTTTTTGATTGTTGGTCTAGGAGTAGTCTCAGCACTTTTAGCAAGCCAGTATAGTGCTTTCTGGGGTAGAAAGAACTAAGAATTTTCTAGAAACAGACTTTTTTCATGGTCAGAAGCAATATTTTCCAGAAGAGGGCTGCATTAGAAGCAGAGAGGAATGGGTAAGGAAAAGCTCTGTGTGAGGACCACCAGGACTGTAGAAAACACAAAACCTGTGATTTTAAGGGTCTTGGGTGTCTGAGGGAAATTGCCAAAGGAATATTTTTCTGAGAATCTTTAAGATTTTCAGCTACAGATTTTTGTCATTGACAATATGTTTTCTCATGCTCCCAAATCATCTGAGCAGCTAAAACCTAGTGAGAAACTCAGCTGAGACTGTGAAGCATGGAAGACACAGGCACCTTTCGAGTCACCTGAAATCAGGCAGATGAATTTCCATATTTATCAACCTAGACAAGCAAAATTAGCTGCCAGCTCAGGAAGATGCTTGGAATGAGAATCAATTGTAACCTTTCATATCTCAGGCTCTGTAACTATTGATTGTTTTCTCCTTGTGTACTTTTAGGGTGCCAGAACAGAGTTTAAATGCTGATAATGGTAATTCAATCACATGCAAACACCTTTTTAGCATATATGCATGTTAGCTTATCACTGGCTATCTACCCTCTGTCAGATAACTTGGCAGAGTGAGAAAATCTATTACTAATGGAGCAATAGGCTTCCAAAAAGCATTAACATGAGACCCAAGAAGCAGTAAATGTGAAAAATGCTATCTGCATCTAAGGAAGCTTTTGGGATTTTTTATAAGAAATTTATTTGATGAAGTGATAAATATAAGGACACAATTATTGCAAATGTTAAATAATTTCCTCACCCATATTATTTAGGAATATTTTATTCCTCCCTACTCCCTACAAAAAAAAAGATCCTAAGCCTCTGGAGAGAGAAACAGAAATGCTAACAACATTACTGTATCAGGCATGCAATCAGAGGGGATCTTTCTCCTCTCTTGCCACAGATAATAAATTACAGAAGTTTTTGGGAACCTAATTATGTCACTGAGCAAACACTAACATGACCATATAAATGTTTTCTTCAATCTAACATGATTTTGTGAAACCATTATTTTGTTTTCAAAGTACTGCAAAACTCAACTCTGGTCTATTTTTAAAATGATAAATTAAACAGACAATTTGTAATTAAATACTATCCTGGTTGCTTTGCCACAGAAAGACAAAAGACCAAATGTCAATTTGAAATTAAACTCACATAGAAGCTGAGCAAACAGTAAGGGGATGTATCACTAAGCAAATTATAGCAGTGTGGATATATAGCAGATATCCTGATTATCTTTTTTTATGGTCATTAAACAACCAGGCAAATGCAACTCCATCATACTGTGTTTCATGACAATACTTTTGGAGAACCTGAGGCAATAAAAGCATGTAAGTTTGTGGTCACTATGTGTTCATGAAGACTTGATGGCTGCTGATACAGGTTTGAGGCAGTTGCAAGAGAGGCTCAGCACTGAGACAGTGCTGCAAACCTCACCTGGCAGGAGTCAGTGATGCTGTGCCAAACCTGCTAAGGATGTGCTTCCCTCCTGCCCAGTGCTCTCATGGCACCCACAGCACCCATCTTACCCAGCAAGGAGATAATCCAGACCAAAGGGAAAACTAAGAGATGCTGCTGGGAATTGAGAGACCGACTTTCAAATGTGGGTATTGCCCTCAGAATGGTCTCAAACTAGTATGTGCAGACAGGCTCAGGACCACCACCATGGACTCACTCCTGTCCCCCAGGCACAGGTGCCTCTGCCAGGTGGGACTGAAGCCCAGAAATTGCCTCCTTCATGCTTTCATGGTTCCAAGCATACAAGAGCAGACCCCTCTGTTATCCTGGTCCTCTGCAGCATAGCTTCCACTCTGAACTTTTTTTACCTGAGGAGGAAGGAGTAGAGCTTCTTTTTCACCATAGAAGCATATCTGTACCAGCAAGTTAGATATTCCAAATGTAGGTTTCAATTCTTTTCAGAGCCAGGATAAATAAGAATTTGTATCACCTGGTTTCTAAGAAGGTGCATTTGCAGCAAACCTAACACAAAATAAAAGTATCCATTGCCTGTGAGTCCTACTCTGAGTGAAAGGATGGCTGCCAGTGCTGCTGAGACATCCTGTGAGTGCACCAAGTGAGCCTGTGGTGGGGGCACCTGCCAAGTGTGTATGTGGGCTTTTAGTCAAGGGCACCCCAGGTGGTGACATTTGTCAGTGTGTGCAACAGTGAAGCTCCAGGTAAATGAGCTTGCTGTGGAAAACTAGGAGACCACCATTAGGTGCCTTAAGAAGAGTGAGTAGGGCTTTCTTGGACCATGCTGTTGGAGCCAGGTGTGTTAGCTCTAAGTCATGACAATAGTGCTTTTAGGTCTTACCTTAAAAATTGCACTGTAGCAGGGAGAAGAGCTGTACTGGAGATGCTGAGTCCTTAATCATATTCTAAACTGAAAAAAAAAACCCTTTGCAACTTACTAGTCCATCTTTTTTTATATTAGGAGATAAAACATAGGCAGAATATGTAGGGACATACACCCCTGTGTGGAGATTTGGAGAAATAATGGAAAAGACTTAAAGTTCATTTTGAAACTAAGTCTTGTACAGTTAAGAATTTTCATTTTCTTTGTCTCATTCTCTTTTTAAAATTATGTTTTGTGGACAGTTAAAAACCTTAAAATGGAGGTACAATTCTCTGGACAGTATATTTAAGTGTTCATGATATTTGCAATTCTCTTTGTCTCCTTCCAGAGCAATATTGTGCTCCCTCTGCCAGGACTCCAGAGAACACTAGTACCAATCCTTTCAAAGAGCTCCCTGTAGCCTTCCTCCTCAATTTTTCCAGACTCTCTTAGCCAGAGGTACCTTTTTTCCTGCATTCATGTTGTTTTTATGACAGATACATTCAGATACATTTTTCATTTTCTCTTACATACAGCTTCTGTTTGAGACCCTAAGGGCTTCCAAGTAAAATGCAAAAATAGCATGAGAATGAAGCTTCCAGACAGTCTTTCTTCAATCTGAGTATAAACAGCAAGATTTTTGCTCATCAGACTGCCTTTTCAAAGTCTTCTCTTTTTTGGAAATGTTTGTGAGACAGAATTTGGATTTTAAAATCCGTTTTTCATTCATGTCTTTGAAAAAATCCTGCCCATCAGTGGATTCAAGTGTAAATAGTGGGGTCTATTTGAAGGGGTAGAAAACAAAAAGGTTTTTCAAGTTTTGATGTAATTAATCCTTGTTCCTCTGCTTGCTGGTAGATTAGGGACTGGACTCAGAGCCCAGCTTTTCCCAAGGTCTCAGCACCTCCCACTCTTTGCAGGCACAGCTGTGGCTGCCTCCCTTCCTCTGCAGCTTCCCTGATCCCAGCACCAGGGCTCCCCTCTGACACCTCTCTTGTTCAGTCAAATCCTTATTTACTATTTTGTCTGGCATCCTTTTCCAAAAATCCCTAACTTCAGACTTTGTCTCCCTGGGTCTCCTGTCCTTATCTGTGCTGAACACCTTCCCAGCTCACAGAGACCCTTCAGGCTTGAATTCATCCTTTCCTCTGTCTGCCTTTGCACTTGCACACTCCTCACACTGAACCTTGGGAAGCTTTTCTGCCTTCATTTAGTGCAGAGAGATGCAATGTTTAGAGAGGAAGGAGGAAGTATGGAAGTTTTTAAAGCATTTAGTGAAGGTAAATCATGAGAGACAGAAAGAGCAGGAATCAGCAGTCAAACAAACTGAAAAAGCTAAAAAAAGTATTTTATAAAGTCATACATTGCTGCCTTTCTCCTTCAGCCCTTCCTTCTACATAGAACAGATAGCCCAATCTCAAAAATAAACATCAGAAATAAAGAGAATTGCAGGATTCTGAAGACAAATCCCTTTTTTCATGAACTTACACAGAGCCAAGGGTCAGAGAAAGTGAGACAGAAGGAGCTGTGGGGGCAGCACAGGCACCATGGTGACAAATGAGGTGGCACTTGCTGGATGCCAAGATGATTCCCCTTGTCAGGATGTCTGCCAGCCATCAGGACAGATGTGCTCACACAGATGTTTCCTGGGGACAGAGAAGGAGACATTTATAAAACATTGGAAGTACCAGAACAAAGGTTTGTCTGGGGGGAATAAAGTCAAAGAGAATGTGCCTCTGTGCTGAATTTCCTCCAGCTGCAGCTCTGACAGATGCTGGGATAGAGGCATTCCTTCTACATGCCTGCCAACACAGAGGGCAAGGTCTGTTCTAAATTCAACATGGGGGCACCAGGCTGCTCTTCATCCTTACATACCACCACAGTGACTACTACTGCTACTAAAATAATAATAATAATAAAACAGGTCCATCCCCATCCGAGCATCATCAGATGATTTTTAAACAAGGGAATAAAAACACTCAATAATGATGTGGGATAACCTCCCTGAATATCTGCTGCCAACAAAAATGCAAATGTGATCACTGCCTTGAATTCAAACCCAGAAAACTGCTAAAATGCCAGAAAGAAGTGGGCTTTTGCCTAATGACTAAAAGTTTTAGTTCTTCCTCCAAGTAATGAGTTTGGCAGTATTAGTGTAATGTGCTTCATATCCTTTGAAAAATAAACATTTCTGGTTTAGATACAATCTAAATGAGCTTGGATTTAAAATAATTCTTCATTGGCTTCAAATTAGATGTATTTGCCATGTCTGAGCATTACTGCTGCTTAATTTAATATGACATATTGGCCTGGCATTTCCATTTTTAATGTGGGAAGCTGTGTTTATAAATAAGACCTTTCATCTCAGAAACAGCAGTTTAAATTTCTGAAAAGCTAGCAGAGATCTATTTAAATGGTGTCTTGCACACTGGTCAGGCTGGGTACCCTGAGAACATGTAAATTTGTCTTACTTATGATAAATGGACCCATGAATCACTTCAAGAAACTTCCATTTTTTGCCTCCTGCAGCTCTTCCTGCCATGAAGCACTCAAGATAAAGTATTTCTTGGATGCTTTGATAGCGCTGAGGAAGGTGTGCATTTGACTGACATCTTTCAAAATATTTCTGGCCTGACATTTTCATGTCATGTCCTGTAAAGGAGGTATATTCCTGCCAACAAGCAGGAATTTTTTCCTTCCCAGTTACAAAACCAAAAGTTATCCTGAAGAGTGCAGGAAATGTAGCCTGGAGATATTTCTAGCCCCATCTCCTCCAATTCCCTGATCATATCTATAAAATTGCTGCAACTTTGGCCACCATGAGCTGAAGCAGAGCAGTGGGTGGGTTCTATCTGCCTTCCTTGAGGGGTAGCTTTGAACCACATGATAGCATCAAGCCCAGCACAAATGTAGCAACCAAGGCCATTTTCATTCCAAAATTAATCTTACACTTTACACTTTACCAGCGTGGAAGTTAGAGCACTAAACTGAGAAAAAATGAACCTTGATTTCAAACCTTCCCAAGAATGAGAGTTCCCCAGAGGATGCTCCTCTGCACCAAGATACAGGCCAAGCTGTGGTGAGGACAGAAGCAATTTATTTGGTCAAATCGTAGTTGAATCTGATGGAAAGAGACAATCCCAGGCACATCTGCTGCTGAACAAGGGGACTTGCTGCAAAGACACAGCTGTCCAGGGTGTGATCCAGGAGCAGCAGGGTGCCCAGAGCCCCACTGTGCTTCAGACTGGAAGGCAGGGAAGACTTTGCTCACAAAGCAAAAGTGAACTCTCTCATTTTGTGAGACTCACAATGACACTGACCCCAGTAACCAATAGTCACACCAACATCAAAAGCAAATCACTTGTTCTCAGTTCTCAAACAGCACCTCTGCATGAAACAGGTGCAGCTGTGGTTCACCAGCAACTCAATAGTACACTCAAAGGACACCATTGAAATGTATATTCTTTGGTGAGTAGAGCAGAAAGCAATCTTAGACAGGCAGAAAACAGTTATTCTTTCAATTTGATAAGGCTTTTCCTAGCAGTTGGTCAGCAGAGGCAAGCAGGAGCTGTATCCAAATCACAGTTGCAAAAAAGCCATCCTGTACACTAAAGATTTTCAGCACTTGCTGATGAGAGTTTTGCTTTTTGGGAATAAAATGAACCCCCTTCTAAAATGAAGCAGCCCAACTACTCAGCATGGTGGAAATGCATCTGAGTGAAGCACAGGGGATGGGAGAGCTGGGCTATAGAACAGAAGATGACTGGTCAGAGGATATAATTGTATCCTGTGTACTGAAACCCACGGCAGGTATGCCACATGTTGGGACACACTGAAGGGCTGCTCTAGATCTGGAGCAAACACTTTCAAAATCTGAGAATTAGCAGGTAACTGTGTGACTGGGAAAAGCTGGCTGGCAGCTTTGAATTAAATTGCCTTCCAAGGCTGGGGAAAACCTGTTGCAAAGAAGCTGTGTCCAGATTACTCTTATTCTGGGGAGGAGATCTCCCATTTTATTTCTGTGCTTATATAAGCCTCTTACATGAAACTGTGGCTCCACTGCAAAGTAGCTGCAAAGTTCCTGAGGGTTTTAGACAGCCACTTTCAGCAGCCTTCATAAGAGGGCCAGAAAAAGCTCAGCTAAAGTCGAGCTGCCATGAAACATCCAATAAAGACTTCTCTTTCTGCAATGTGCAGGCAGCAGCAATGAGCTACCAGTCCAAGGGACCCTCTGTCGAGTTACAGCTGTGCAGAGGAACACAATTGCTGCTGTCAGTTATTTGCAGTTAAAGTACAAGCACTGCAGGGGAAATACCAACTGCTTTTACAGTGCCCTAATGACAGTGAGTCAAGAGCATGATTTATGTTTGGCAAAACCCAGGGTGAATGCAGTGAGGCAAAGCACTGTCACTGTCACTGTCACTGTCACCACCTGCCTTCCCCTGCTGACCTGCCTGCCCCTGGGGGACCCCAAAGCAAAGCCCAGGGGATGAGGGTCTCCCAGGCTGTGAGCAGCACCCAGCTGCCCTGCTAAGCTCTGGTGCCTCTGCACTGTCAGCCACCATCCCCCTAGGTGTCCTTCCCTGGTGGCACCAAGAGGATGGATATAAAAAAAAATAGACCAAATAATTTTTTCATTATTTTTAATTTCCACAAACAAGAACCTGATAAATTAGATTGTTAGATTTTGTTTGTAGCAGCTAAACAATCTCATAAATGGCTGGAGAGCTAATAAAATGTACTTCAGTCACCGAACTGGACTTCTATATGATTTAATTTTCCCATACATTCAAAAATTACATAATTATCAGGATGTTTCAGAAAATGTTTGCAAAAAAATGTTTTATTCTTCTATTCTTCATAATTATTTTTCCTTTCTAATAGGGTTAGATGTTTCCTCTTGACCTTCTAAGTTTTAAATATTTTTGTCTATAGATCATATTAATATGAATCTAATAACTTAGTTAGAACTCTTTTAAAGTCTGCTGTCAATTCATTTATGAGTTGTATTCACAGAGTACAGAAAGCAAGTATGCAGCAGATTATTTTAATTTCTTCAGTATACTACAATGTGAAAGAAATATTAGAATTCACCACACTTGAGCCAGGGATAAGAGTTCCTTCAGGCTTGAAATTTCAGATTGGCTTCCTAATAAGTTATATTCATAATGTAGAGTTTAATTATACTCAATGAGATATTCAGAAGACTTTCACTTTTATGCAGCTGCTAAAACTGTAGTTACAGTTAATTAATAGGACAATAATCAACCAGTCTTTATGTCTGGGTCAGATTTCTCTTATATAAACACAGTCCTGCAAAATCCATATCTGAGCTCTGTGTAGTTACTTGGACTGTCTTCACAGCTGCTAGGAGAGAAGGTGACCAAAGAGAAGAAGTGACCAAACTGTGCTCAGGTGGACCCTGAAGCTGGTTAGGGATTCCTTAGGGATCCCTAGGGATGCCTTAGGGGTGTCCATCTCCCTGGCTAAGCAGGGAGCAGAGCAGATTTAGCCCAGCTGCCTCACTTTTAGGTAGGAAGGATTTAAGTCTCCATCTCTTGGGATTATTGAAGTTTTTTGTTTTGTCTTTTCAAGGAACAGAATATTCTCTTCATTTTTTGGTAACTTCCAGTCATGTTAAGTCTTTGGAATTATAAAAAACTAAAGCTTCAGAATAGAGAATTAATCCCATCATAAAAATTTAATCAATTAGACTTTTAAATAAACAATGCAATTCTGATTTATGCTTCTTAAATTTCCTTGCCCCATCTTGTCTTCCCTGTGAAAGACTGCTTCAAGACAGGAAGAAAGGATATCCTAAACTGATGCTATAACTTTTTTCAAAGTTTGTGTCTTTCAGTTAAAGTGTATTTGAAGATAATTATAAATTATATATATTCCCAATATGTGTATGGTATATAATTGGTTTGGATTCTTATTTATCATTATTAGAAGTCATATCTCAGTAATGCTGCAATCTAAATTTTTTATCCTCAGATAATGATATCTTAAAAGCACCTATCACTTCTTGAAACTGGGTCCCTTGAGACTACAATATAGTGATACACCAAAAAAAGAGTCAGAACTGAAAAGCTTGCCCTAGTTATTTGTGGGTATATCAGGTTATATACAAAAAATTAATTTAATCATAGTGTTTTCATAGGTACTTCAAGTGGTTATTTTGAATATATGTTCCAGAGAGGTATTTTGAATGTAGGATACCATGAGGCCTGTAGCAGTAAGACCATTAAATATCTGTGTATGATACATGAAGAGATCAAAGGGTAAGATGAAAAGAATAAAAATATAGCCATGTCTGATGCTCACACAATCTGCCAAATATTACCAATTGAAACTGAAAATTGATCTGACATATAACATTTGAAGAGCATCAAGGATTAAAGTGAGCAGTGGTGAGAACATCTGGAACACAGATAGATTTTTCATCTATCCCCCCAAAAGTCAAATGGAAGGGGGTTGAAAGGGACAGTCAAATCTGGCAAGTCAACAAATGGTTACAGGACTGGTGCCACAGCCAGGGGTTTGGCTGCTTGGATAATGGGACTCTGAGAAGCCTGAGGAGTGATGGGGCCCATCTGAGAAGGGGAAGATCTTTGGTCTCTGTTGCTGTGCGAGGGGTCACGGAGCAGGGAAGGAACACAGCAACAAGGCAACTCCCTTGCTTGGTGCAGGAAAGAGCAGTTTATTGAAGGAAGCCATGGCTTTTTATAATACAGTTCGTGCAAAACAAAATACAGACAGTTCATTGGAGAGAGAAAGGAGACACTTCTTGTCCCTGGTTTTCCCATGGACCCAGCAGGTGTTTATCTTTGTTATAATTCCTTTCTGTTTTTCCCAAATGCTATCACCCTAGGAAAGGCTCAGGCCAGAGCTGAGAAACTGTCTCAGGCTGGGAAAGGGTTTCCCAGCATGAGAAAGAGAAAAAGAGCTCAGAGCCTGAGGTAGGCCTTGCAATTTCTGCCTGGGCCTTCAGTGGTGTCCACAGGTCTCAGGCTTGCTGATCCTGGGAAGAGGCTTAAGCTAGAGCTGCTGGGGAGCAGAGGCCTCAGTCCATCCCAATCACACTAGTTTGATACCAGGGCCAGCAAGAAATGCCCAGAGCCTGGAGAGGATCTACAGGTCAGCAGGAGAGCACCTGAAGAGCAGCACTGAGGAATTGCAGCCACTCCAGCCAGTAAGTCAGCTTCACTGAGAGTCACAGAAGCATAAAGTCATTACCACTGGAAAAGACCCCCAGTGCACTGGGCTCCAGCCTTTGACCAAACACCAGCTTATCTACCAAACCACAGCACCAAGTGCTACATCCAGTCATCTCTTGAACACTTCCAGGGGGTCAAGGTGGCCCCTGCACTACCTTGGGCAGCCCATTCCAATGTTTAACCACCTTTTCAGGGAAGAAATTCTTTCTAATGTCCATCTGAACAACCCCTGCTGCAGCTTACAGATATTTCCTCTTGTCCTGTCTGGCTGCCTGGGGAACAGCCCCTACTGGCTACAAGGTCCTTTTAGGGAGCTTTAAAGAGTGATAAGGTTCCCCTTGAGCCTCCTTTTCTCCAGGTTTAACCCCTTCAGCTCCCTCAGCCATTCATGCTCACATGCTCACTCTCCAGACCCTTCACCAGCCTTGTTGCCCTGTTGAGAGTCCATCTTAAATATCTCTATGCAAACTCACAAACCCCGGGAATAAACAAGAGGAGCTGGAGTTGTGCACCCCTCTGCAAGCTGTGATCCTGTTGGCACCAGAGAGATGTGTGGGATGGATCCTGGCATGGGATGTTCAAGGGGAAGGATGCAGGCATTTTAGGAAGGACAGGCAGGGAGCCCAGGAGGAGAGGTCTCCACTGTGTAAATGAGCAGCTGCAGGACAAGGAGCTCTGCCTGCAGATGGACGAGGAGCTGACAGAGAGCTCAGGGGTCAGGACCAAAGGGAGGGCAGGGACAGGTGACATTATACTGGAGATCTGTGACAGGATGCCCTAGCAGGAGCTCTCAACAGATTAAACCCTCAGTAGCCTTCTGTAGGTACATAAAAGTGATAAAAGGAAGACTAGGGAATGTGGGCCCTCTCTGGAAGGAAACACTCTTGTGGGGCAAACTGAGGTACTTAATGAATTTTTGCCTCTTTCCTCACCAGCAAGCTCTCCAGTCACCTCATCTGAGTTGCAGAAGGCAAAGGCAGGGACTGGGAGAATGAAAAACCACCCAGCATAGGAGATCAGGTTTGAGAGCATCACAGGAAGCTGAAGGTGCATCAGGGACCTGATGAGCAAGCTGGTGGATGAAGCTGCTAAGGCACTGCAAACCACACTTGAGAAGTCAGGGCAGTTCAGTGAAGCTCCCACTGACTGGAAAAGGGGAAACAGAACCCCCATTTTTGAAAATGGAAAAAGGAAAGATCAGGGTAACTACAGGCTGGTCAGTCTCACCTCTGTGCCTGACAAGATCATGGAGCAAATCTGTCTGGAAACTCTGCTAAGGCACATCAGAATTATGAAGGTGATTGGTTGTGAGGTTATGAACCTCCAGTGCTCTAGGCACCCACTTCGTCGGGTTATCTTAAATGAGCAGTTTTTAAAAAGGTTATTTATTACAAAGCACATCTTCCTACAAAGCACATCAGTCTCAAAAGCAAGCAGAAAAGCAATGGCAAAAGCAGTTGGCAAAAAGCAAATGGCAAAAGCCCTGGCAAAAGGCAAATGACAAGAAGGAAATGGCAAAAGCCTGTGGCTAAAAACACTAACTCTCCCCAGTACATACTCTTATATAGGATTTTCTCAACAAGCTAAGACACAAACTCAGACCACCACTTCTTAACCTGTTACAATTCTAGTTTCTTAGCACTCTAGGTTATGTATATATGAATACAACCTATCTTGTTCTATCTGAAAAATGTTAGCAATGTTCTTACTATAACAATAGCTTACTATAGCTTACTTTGTCTAAGTACTGTCTACAAGTGTGGGCCTGGAGCCCCTACTGAAAACATTCATATGTTTGTTAACCTCCACTAGAACTTGCACTGCTACTGTGGAATCTAAACCTTTTACTTACTAAAAGCATTAGAGCTCACCCTAAAACTTACTAACTTACTTCTACTTCTACTTAAACACCTACTTTATGTGTGAGTGGCTTAATATACTTCAACCTATCCAAAGGCTTTAATTCAATCCCTGCACTTTGATTCCTCCTTGAAGGATTCAGAGAATCCCCCAACTCACTGACTCCAACAATTGGTGACAGTTAACATGGCCTCACTAAGGCATATTTAGGATATGTATCTAATTTCTGAGTAACAAAAAATGCTATGCAATATTTTTTTTATTTCAAATAACCACCTTCAATGCAGCTGCAGATGTATCATTCAGTTCCTAAATTATGTTCTGTAGTAGAATGATTTTGCCTTAACTTTAAATAAAACTCTATTCAGGGGATATAGCCTGGAAAAACTATGCCTTATTTGTGAAATTGTTCCTATAATCTAATCAATTAAGATCTTAATGTGTAGGCTTTTTAGCTAGTTTTGACTGAGAAAAAAACCATTTAAAATTCAGATTGTGGTTTTAGAAACTGTAGCATCAACTGTGAAATGAAAATCAGGCCTTTTTTTTTTTATAATATTCAGAGATGCTTTTTTATGAATGAAAGAAATTGCAGTCCTAAAAAAGTCAAAGCATGTAATCAGAACTTGTAAAATATTCCATTCTGTTTTATGACATCTCAACTCCAATCAAATAAACAGAGTCAGAAAGAACTGGAGACTTGATTGACTGTTTAAAGGAAAAGCTGTCAGTTTGATTACAGGCAAGTGAACAGACACATTACTAAATGTAAACTGCTTTTAATTTTATTATGCAAGCAGCTTTAATAACGTCACAAATAAGTTATGCAAACTGAAACACTGGGTGCAACTGCATACAGATTTCTGATACTGAGTGGGGGCTGTGGATCAGCTATTTTCAATTTAAGTGTTCTAGATTTTTTAGGGAACAAAAGGTAAATAAAAATGAGTGAGCATCAGAGGAAAAGAAACCCCACACCATGTTGTTTCAAGCCAAAGTGGTAGAGCTTTCAAATAGATTTGTAAGAGTAGATTCTTGCAGTGCTGTGAAGAAATGCCCTTATGTTACTTCTATTCAAAAATCTGCAGCATTTTTCTATTCCCCTTTTCCTCTGGTTTCATGCCCCATGAGTAAATAATTTTGAAATTCAAAATTACTCATTAAATGTGAAGGATGTTTGACACTAAGTTTGTGCAGGTTTTTTGGTCTACCCACAGGAAGAAGCAAGACATGAACCATTTTACAGAATCGTGGAATCATTCAGAACCAAAAATACCTCCAAGACCATCAAGTAGGACTGTAAATACAGCACTGCCAAGTGCACCACTAAGCCCTGTCCCTAAACACCACATCTGAATGTCTTTCAAATACCTCCAGGGACAGCGATTCCACCAGTTCCCTGGGCAGCCTGTTCCAGAGCCTGACAACTCCTTTGGTAAAGAATTTTTTTCTGATATCCAATCTTTATCTCCCTTGGAGCAACTTGAGGCATTTACTGTCATCCTCTTTGGTTAGGAGAAATTTTTTCCTTACCTTGCTGCCCAGGGGAGGTAGCTCAAACCAGACTCAGCTGAGGACTTCTGAAAATGCTGGGATATCCAGCTGTTGTAAACCCAAAAGTGGACCCTGCAGCAGTGGCAATAGTTCTGTGCTGCTGTATGTTGAGGGGAGATCAGACTCCAGCTGTGCTCTCCCACAGCCCATGGCTCCCTGGTTTGCCAAGCTGGAGAATCCATCCCTGCCTGCTTATTTCTGCCTCCTGACCCAGAGCAACACAGAGTTACAGACCTGGAACTGCTCTGGTAATATAAGCTGAGAGAAATGTGCAATTACAGCATCTGATGCACTGCAGACAGAACTCAGGAGGGAAACAGGGATGGGGAGATGGGCAGGGGTGGCTGCTACAGGATTCCCAGTAGGAGAGCAGCACAGCTCCTATCTGAGCACTTCTTCCCAACTCAAAGACTGGGAAAAAGTGTTGGTGGGTTTGTAGGTTTCACCCAAGGAGCCTGTAGTAAAACACAACTGTCCTGAAGCAGTAAATGGTACATTCTCACAGCAACCATATGTCCAACAAAAAGCAATAAAGTAATTCTGTATCAGGCTTTGATGTGTTGGCTTAAAAAAAAAAAGTTTCATCACTGGAGAGGAAGCTGGCAAAGCCTGGAGATAGCAATCACAATCTGATTACATTCAGTGTGGAAAAACAGAGAATAAGGGTTAGTTTTGTCAAGCTGAGGGAAATTATGAAAAGTGATTCTTTTCTGACTGGCAATCTCTTTTTTTCTGGCTCCTCAGAGCATTTTTTTGAAACTTATATTAGATTATTAAAAAGCCATGGATGAACAGTTGAAAGATGCAATGCTTTTCTAAAAGCTTCTTTTAGTTCACTAGTAAAATGAATGTGGTAAGCTGAGTAACAAATACTGCAAAGAGAAATAGGAGGAATAGACAGCAATCAGTGCAAACTCAGGGTAAATTTTGGAGGGCAGAGAAATGGAACAGAGATCAGGAGGTAATTCTATCAGAAAAGATAGAATTGAGCATCACTGTGAATGGTGATATGGAATTAAAACAACTATATTAGGAGAAAAAGAATTCATACTGTACTAAGCATACCTGTCATGAAGGAGGATGATAGCACAGCTAGTAATGAGGGCAAATAGCAGAGTTTTCAATTACTACTAATAATA
Source organism: Muscicapa striata striata (assembly GCA_030060385.1). Classification (NCBI taxonomy): domain Eukaryota; kingdom Metazoa; phylum Chordata; class Aves; order Passeriformes; family Muscicapidae; genus Muscicapa; species Muscicapa striata. Next base: position 6,602,789 of record JAREIS010000031.1, read on the forward strand.
ATGTTTCATTTGGAAGGAAAGAGAATAGCTCACATATTCATGAAGACACAAGCTGTATTCATTATTCAAACGACACTGAAAAATAAGATGTTATTTCCAACTGCCAGCAATTTTTAAACTAGCTGGCCTGAGTAAGAATCAGCATAAAAGGGCTAGACAAGAGGATATGTGACTGAAGCACCTACCTTCAGTACTGCTCAGAGTGCTTAACAAAATTCCACACAGTAAATGTCCAGACGTGACCAGCAGCCTGCTGTGGGCAGCTGAAGAGCACAACTATTCTGACTTCACCCCCAAATATAAAAATTAATTAATAATGAGCAGACCAATGAAAGTCACTAGACACAATTTGACCACAACAAGACTTGGCAAAACAAACCTGATTTCATTCTTCAGTGAATTTCCTTCCTGTCTTGATTGTTTTCCTGTATGTACATAATAGATGTAATGGATGTATTTTTATTTTTTATCATCACACACACATATATACACACATCTCAGCTGAGGAATTGGCACTTTACAATATCAATAACCTTACACTAAACTGATTAAAGATCTCAAAGGACAATCCATGAGAGCAGCTCAAGTGATTCTCACCAAAATTAGTGCCAAGTGATACTCTTCATCATTTCTATTTGTGTTCTAGATATAAATATAAAATCATTTATAATATAATTTGGCTTAAGCCTATATACAGGAATTTATCTAATGATGTCTACAGCAATGAGGGCAGAGCATCAACAGAGAATGCTTCCAACAAATCACAAATCAGACCACAAGCTGAGCCCAAATCGTTGTAACAGAGCTGAAAGAAATTCTGCATGTGTTGGAACATGGGGTGCAGGTCATGCAAAGAGACTAAGAACCTCTGTCCCAGCAAAAAAACTTCTAAAATATTTAAGTATCTGAAATGAGAAACTGGGTATTACTAGAGAAGGTAACAATTCTGCTACCTACATTTTAAAGGAAATCAAAATTATTTGGAATCACAAAAATTATTGAAATAATTGAAAATTATTATGTGAAATGAAATTTAATTTAATTAAAATTATTTAAATTTCTCACAGTGAAAAACTAAGGAGTCTGTTTATCCTGTCAAAGAAAGGACTGGGAAATTATGTGAGTTGATCACCTTGCTGGACAAAGATGCAAAAGGACTCAGTTTTAGCAAAGACCAGCACATAGAGAGGCAATGGTTGAATATTGAGGTCATCCACAGCCAGGTGAGAAATAAAGCACACTTTAAAAAATGACAGGCCTTGACCACTGGAGCAAGATATTAGAGGAATAAATTTGATAAACACAAGCCAGGATTAGGTGGCTTTCTGGAAGATGTGCTTCAGTTAGCTGGGAGCAACTGGTCTCTAGGCAAGGATAATGGGACCAATATTAAGACTTTTCCTGCAGATCATCAGGCTGCTTCTTTAAAGCTTCCCCTCTAATCTTGAATACTAAAACCTGGCAAGACAAAAGTTAAGTGTCACAAGGATAAATGCTGAAATTATTACATGGCATTTAAAACATGTAAATTATAGAGATGGTCTTGGGGGTGACTCCATCTTTGGTAAATACCAGTATAATTTTGATTCTGCAAAGATCTTAAGCATGGTTATGATTTTATGTGGGTGGTTAAGTCCTCAATATTTCAATGGAATTTAAGCATCTGTTTAGATCAATCAAAGTTTTATTTGAATATTGAGAGCTGTGAAATTTCCTTTTTCAATATTTAAGTGCACCTTCTGCACAGTTTATCATATATCACCAATTATAACTGATTTCCACAGTCTTTAAGGAAAGGGGAAAGAGAATCACATGTTTATAGTGTTCTAAACCTGTCTTTGGGAAAAAAATTAAAATAGAGGTTTATCTTATCTGAGCCAAATAAAATGAACATAATGGTAAGTGATCACACTTGGAAAAGAGAATTTGTGAATTTACTTGTATCTCTGTAGCATGAAAGAGCATGAGAAAACCTGAAAAAATCATACTTAATTTCATGCTGTTTCCATATGCCCCACACTATGTTCAGTGTACAGTTTTTACAGAGCCACAAATACTGTCCTTTTGTCTGTATCAGGCACATTTGGTCTTTGATAAAATAATTCCTCCATCCTCATCTTCATCCTCAGTTTCTGTATATTGAAACTCATCTGTAATGAGATATTCTTATTAATGGCAGTGGAGAGCACTGGGTCTACTCTTTTCATCCAGAAACACATGGTAAAGATTTCAAAAGTTTCTCATTTTGGCCTCCAGAGGTCATCAAGATCTTTCCCTTGGAGTGCAGTGAGTGCAGAGCGAGGGTGGCTGGAAAAATCCCACTGATAGCTTCAGTGACTCATCAGTCTGTTATGGACTGGAATAAAAAGTGAAAAAGTCTATTCTGAAAATATACCATGTGGAAAATAACGAGAAAAAGAAAAACATTAAAGAGGAAGAAGGAGAAGAGAAGAGAAGGAGAAGGAGAAGGAGAAGGAGAAGAAGGAGAAGGAGAAGGAGAAGGAGAAGGAGAAGGAGAAGGAGAAGGAGAAGGAGAAGGAGAAGGAGAAGGAGAAGGAGAAGGAGAAGGAGAAGGAGAAGGAGAAGGAGAAGGAGAAGGAGAAGGAGAAGGAGAAGGAGAAGGAGAAAGAAGGAGAAGGAAGGAGAAGGAAGGAAAAAGAAGGAAAAAGAAGGAGAAAGAAGGAGAAGGAAATGGAAGAGAAGAAGGAAAAGAGAAGATGGAGAAGGAGAAGTAGAAGTACAAGAATCACAGGAAGTACAAGAAGTACAAGAACAAGAAGGGGACAAAGAAGATGGAGGAGGGAAGAAAAAGAAAGGAAAAATGAAAGCTAGCCAATTAATTACAGTCTTTTAAATCTGTGTTAAATATTTCCTTGGTTAATTTATTTCCAAAGTGTTCCCCAAATGTGTGTAGGGAATGCTCATCTGCTGCCTGGCACAAACAGGGCAATCTTTGACCATGTGGGAATCAAACTGAGATCTCAAGCCAGTCAGAAAAGTCCAGACATCTTGTAGACCAACATTTCACTCATTTGGAGACAAAGTGCCAGGCTGTGCAAGTGAGATAACTCCTGTGCCCCAGTGCAGTGACAGAGGAGAAGATGTGAGCACACCTGGACCTGCAGAACACAGTGCAGGTGTGCTCACATCTGCAGGTGGCCACATTGCTCCTGCCACCTCCTCCCTGATGAAGCTGACAGGAAGCTGGGTCGTGCTGGAGAGGCTGGGGGATGCTTCCCCTGCAGCAGGAAAGGCAGATTTTGGCAATAAGTTCTTAAGTCAAAGTCTGGAATCAGTAATTACTGGACACAATTTCTTAGCAGTCCTGTTTGTGAAGTTAATATGTGTGTAAAGTACCAATTTGCCTCTGAGAATTGCTCAATCTCTTTGGAAATTTGGAGGAATATACTCAGAAAGTACATTACATTTATTCTTAATTAAGAAATTCCAAGGAAGTATTTAGCTGGTGATCTCCAAATGAAATGTGAAGGTAGTTAGTGAGAAAGGAAATCTAGTCTGAGTCTGCAGAGAACTCAGCAAAGTTTTTTATGTAAAAGATCCAGGAGAATGTATCTATACCATATGGAAATCTTTGAGGGACTATGCCAAATGACATCCAGGCTATTAGGATACTTATAAATGCAGTATCTTTGCTTCAATGCTCCTCACAATGTCATTCCTAGTTTTGTTACTTAAATTCTTTCTACATAATCTCTAGATATCATTCACAAACTGCCTCATACTTCAGCCCTACTAAAAATATCATTCCAAGAGTGTCCCTTGTCCATGTCTCCTCTTCATGCAGACATATGGAGACATATAACAAAATGAGAGCTGAAAAAATCTCCAGATGTGTGAAATTATAATGTATAGCAAGGATAATTTCTGGAACTGGAAAGACACTTACAGGAAACTAGTCTCCTGGAGAAAGTACAATTTCCATTTTTGTACAAGTTTCTGCACCTCTAACATCCTATGGTTTCTACTGCTTCTTAATAAGATGCCTAAGATTTTTTTATCAGGTTTTGAAAAATAATGGGCATGATTTCCAGAATAACAGTATCTATTAAAAGATTGCAGGATGCAAAGTAGCATGATATTACTTTGAGTTGATTACATATCTCTTTCAACATGTTTGTCAGCTTCAACTTTTCATTTCAAATTTCTGCCATTTAATTATCAAGGGAGACTGTCACAGAATGGAGAAAATCCAGGTTTATGCAAACCACTGGGTTCCTTGTATGCATGAGAGAAAAAGTCAGGGCTGTTTAGATGGAAAGAAATCTCAATAACCAAGAGACAACAGTGTCTGATACTTTCATGATGGTGCATTTGTTCTTGTCAAATCTATGAGAACACATTAGCATACTTCAATTTAGATGACAGGTTTTCTTGGTTGTTTTTACGGACAATTTAGTCTGTTCTAGAATTCAAAAGTGCTTTTAGTGTCTTGTGTTGAGGTCTTGTGATCCACATTTCTATGGTTTAGTGGTGGCCTGTGTAGTGCTAGGTTAGCAGTTGGACTTGATGGTCTTGAAAAGCTTTTCCAGCCTAAATGACTCTATGGTTCTGTGATCAGCAATATAAATAAAATAAATAAAAATAAATAAATAAAAATCCTGGGTAATTTTTCTTTTGTTTGTGTGATACTCAGCAGCACAAAGAAAAACGAGCATGAACACATAACACTATATTTTCTCTCTAAAAAATGGCAGCATAAGTTATGTTTTATTTTGTTCCTTTCCCTAGGTTTCAGTCTTTGGGATATTTTATTTGCTTTCTGTTTAAGAAAATTTTGAGAGAAACTAATTCCAGATAAATGGCTCAGAGTACTACTCCTCTTAGGAAAAATATAGAACAGAGATGGGGAAAAGTGTAGAAAACATGAAGTTGATCTTACTATCAATCTCAATCATAGTAATGACACTCAATCTGCATATCCAGGACAACAGAACACAATGGCAGCCAGGGAAACCCACTGAAATATTTGAGAAGTAAAACTTGATTTTGCACTATGTCAGTGACATGGTGGCATTCTCTCCTATAAATCAGTAACAAATCAAAATTAGCTGCTCCAGGTATAGATGCAGTGATGATGCAATTTTTTAAGCACTGTGCATATCCAGAATATGTTATCTGATATGAAACTGAAATTTCTCATTTGCATGCTGTTATGCTTTTGTAACATACTTGAGTGTTGGGTGGCCACAGAAGATAAAACTTATACCTCTCTGCAGAACTAATGCATATGGAATATATAATCACTCTAATAATTTAGGATATGTTGAGACCTATGTTATGAATTTATCCTGAAAGGGGGAGTTCCACCAGAATTCAGATGAGTCACTTTCTTGGGGAAACACAAAGAAACTTCCTTTGTCTGAAATTTTTTCTTCACATTCAATTTAATCTGTGATCAAGCAGAGAATGTGTAATAAGCTGCCTTTGGTGTTCTGCACCATGCTTTACTGTACCTGCTCATTGACTCTAGGAGATCTGCCAGAGCAGCTATCTGAGTGCCTATCTTGTTATGTCATCCCTAAAATGCTCTTGTACAATACACTCTTGCTCCTGATAACTTCTGTATGTTTGAGTTGTTTCAATTTATTCATTGAATATAATCTCCCAACAACTTAAGAAGGTGACCTGCAAATAAAACTTTGTGTGGTTCTATTGCTAAGTGTCTGGTATTTTTCTAAAATACTAAAATCAAATAAAAAAGTAGTTTACATTCCTAAAGGGAACACTATGCATAAATGACATCCCTCTTATAGATAAGATTTAAAACATCCTGAGGAATTCTGCATTTCTTCCTTTAAAATCTTGGTATCTTTTCTTGGAGATTGTACTGACAAGCACATTAGAATTGGGAAGGTGTATTTCATGAACAATAAACCCCATCAGCAAAACTTACTGCCATATCCTGGGCTGATAGTTTAAGAACTCAGTAAAATACTCTGACAGGTTAAATAAGTGGTAATGGCATCATTATAGCTGTGATGGTCCAAGAATGCAAGCAAAGAATATGTGCAGAGAGCAGTACAGGCATCACCACAGCCCTTGGAAAAAGCATTTAATTTCTCAGCTCAGAGGAATGTCCTCCCTGCAAGGAGGTCCCTTTCCACCAGCGAGGGGGGGACACAGGTGCTCTGCAAGAGCCCTCCCAGCAGCTCCCCAGGGCTGGCTCTGCACCCCTGACTCTTTGGTGACCTGCAGCTGGTTTGTGGAGGAGGTTGTGTCAGCCCATGGTCATTGCTCTGTTATTGCTGCTTACTTTCATTGCAGGCTCTAGGGGGTGATCTGGTGTAAGGGGGAGAGTGGGGATTAATGGCTTTATGTGGAAGTCAAAGAGTGAAATCAGACTTTCAGTCCTCACAATTGTAAGGCCACCCATATGCTCCAGGAATCCAGTAGTTACTAATTAACTGAACAACATAATTAAGTCAAACTAGAACAAATGTTCTCAGCCCTACTTGGTCGAAAGATTTCTCCTTCTGATCAGACTGAAAGGAGATCATTTGTGCTGGAAAGCCTGACCAATATCACTCCTGTTTACAAAATTTTAAACCTGTTTTATAGTTATGTTTAAATAGTTCTTTATTATATATTGGTGAATTTGGGTTGTTTTCCTAGGACTTGTGTTTCTTCCTGACAATTTCCACACTCACAGAATTACATACTCCAAAACACGGAGAAAATAATCAAGATAATGAAGAATTTGTTTAAACTACCACATCAAAGAAGTATGTGGCTAAGACCTCTTAAGGCATGACATTGATAAAATCCATTCAGCAAGTACAAAACAGTAACTCCATCACTGTGATCAAAGCGTTTTCATGAAGCCCATGATCAAGTGAACATAACAGTGGAAAATAAGAACTCATTTCTGGGAAATAAAGTCACTTTTAAAAGGAGAAAATTCATTGCTTGTGTACTTGAAAATGAATGATGACTTTTTAGGTGCTTACAGAGCCTTCATCTCTAGAAGGGGTAATGTAATTAAAGTTAACCTGTGACGAGAAGCTGAAAATGTACTTTTGGATAGAAAGATAAAACAGTCATCTGCAATGTACAAAATATTGAACTGGATAACAGTAGTTGCTTCAAAGCTCAATGACACCTCAGCATCTATAATTAGAAGGGCTCTCAAAGGGCATAGACAGTCTTTCAATCGAAGTAGGTGACACTTCTTTTAAAACAGCCCCACAAAATGAAAGTCTGAGCTCCTTTTAACCTTTTAAGGAAAGTAAGTGAAAGACAAATACAGTCAGCTCTGCTTTTGACTTTACCATCTCAAAGCAGATATTCCTCAGTAAAAAGTCAAATGGTGCAGCCAATAGATGTATTTGCCTTTTAAATTGCAATTCTGAAGTCTAGTGCTGACTGAAGGAAGTTTCCAACATTAACTTATTAAGGTGTCTGATTCTATAATCTTCCTGGAATTATGTTCTCTCCATTTTTACATGCACCAATAAAGATTTATTCTTTCCCTCTTCCCCCAAAAAGCCCCTGAGATATAACACCCTCATATCATAAAACTGAGGGATTATGGCAAAAGCAAATCCTGACCTTGGAAGAGGCATCTTACAAAAGGAAACACCTGTTTACTTAGAGGAGCCCAAGAGAGGCTTTGTTTCCTTTCCAAACACTAAAGGGTGAGTGATAAACATGAAGTTTTGAATGCTGTGCATAACAAGCAGTATTGGAATATAATATATTTTTCTCTTTTCCTTAAGTATTCTAAGCTTCTCCTGCATCTGGATAATTGATATTCTCAAGGCAGTACCTCCCTTTATGATTCAGACACTGGAAGTATCCATGAGTCTGTGATGGGAACTGCATCTTCACGCAATACAGTGAGATAGCATGACTTCAAAAAGTTCATTATTTTGATTATTGAAGTATCATCCCCATATTATCTTCAGCACAGCTACTGTGGTACAAGAAATAAATTTATTGGCTCCAAAGGGCATATTATGCTATCAGGTTAATCTGAACCAAATTGCTGCAAAACCACAGAATGAAATCCTACCTCACTTTCTGGAGGCAGACTGATTTCAAAGCATAAAATAGATAAAGCTGTTTTAATATTAAACTGTTGCTATTCTTTTATTAATTAAACTGATGCTATGAACTTAATATAATAATTCATGTTGACTTTATATATTAGTCCTGTTTGAAGCTTGTACATTGTGCTGCAGCATGCTGATGGGACACAGGCAGCTTTGGCTAGTATCCAGGAGACTGCAGTCTTCAGAAAATGTTTTTCTTACAATCAATGTGAAGGAGATTTTGTCTAGAATGGTAGAAACTCTAAAGGGGCAGTGTTGTATTCCCAATGGTCTGAGTGTGTGTGCACAGCAAGGCTTCTGGGGAAAAAGCAAAACCAGTCCTTGGGCAAAGCAGGCAGGCTTTTGGCACAACAGCCCTTCCTTTGGGAACACTGGCTCCTCTTCAAGTCTGAAATAGAAGCCACAACCCAGCTGCTATTTAAAGATTGAGAGCAATTTCTCTGAATTTAGTTTAATTCCATCCATCAATTAGACAAATCTGAAAGGAAATGCAATTGGTACCTGGGGAACAGAGCAGGATTTTAGCAAGGAAAGAAGTGATAAGGTCACTGTCTCCCACGGGACAGAGAAAAAGACCACTGATTGCCACCTGTGGAATATGTAGATACAGACTGAAATAAATTAAATTTTAGCAATTATCAGATCATGCTAATATTAAACTGTACCAAATAGAAATCACTTGAATCAGCATATGATTAGCAAACAAACTATTTTATTTGTTTAACACAAGAAGCTGATTCTATGATTTGAGGTGGGCGGCTAAATCTCTCCATTCTTTTCAACCAGTTGTGGACAGCTGGATTTAGCTTTCATAATCCAAGATTTTAGAGATTATTTTTTTCATCTACACCCATGCTATAGGGACAACATTTAATTATGCCCATCAGCCAGCAGCCCATCTGGATTTTGGCTACATCAATACAAATGTCTGCCCAGGTGTTAGGATGGTGCAAAGAGGTGCTGGCTGGAATTTGGTTTTTTGGTGCCAGGCAAGGAGAAGGAAGCCTCAGGCTCAGCCAGATCAGCCCAGATCCAGGGTATCTCATGGGGCATTTACTGCCATGCTGCAGGTGAGATGCAGAAAGCATGGTCCCTCTGCAGACCCTAAAATAAGGATGGCAATCCCTGACAAACCTTGTGACTGTCACAGAATGCATGTGTGTTGGAAAATACTATGCAGCTGGAGAAAGATTTGTCAGACTTCAGCTTTCTGAACACAGACCTCCAGCATTAGGCTGAGATTCACCACAACAACAATATAAGGGCTGGATGATTTTAAAAATCAGTTTGAAATTATGTTGTGGTAATAAAATAGGTAGGAAAAAAGGTAACAATGTGAAAGGAGGTTTTTGTTCCAAGAAAGCAAAAATAAGGTAATGATAAAATCACTGTTCAGTATTGCACACAGGTCTTTTTGCATTCACAGACAAGAAAATTCTTTAGAGCAGGAAATTATAAAAATAAAATTAAAAACACACTAGGCCAGATTTAAAAGTCAATTTTAATTGCACAAATATCATCTTTAATTGTGGAAGTAACCTGAATTCTGAGGGCAGGTAATATGATCTATCTTTTGCTCAAAGTTGTTAATTAAAATAAAAAAAAAAAAAAGAAAGAGGTGATTAAAGGCACATGTGAATTAGTCCTTAGACTCTCTAAGAACATTCCTTGGATGTGCTGCAAAGCAACAAAGCATTTTTATGGAAGTGAAATGACACCAAGTCTCAAGGTATCATGTGGGGAGAACTTTAATAGTTTGGATGACTCCTGGTTCAACAAGAAAATGGGCCAGGGTCATTACAGGTGGAGTGGATGAACTACTAGACAGGAGAAACAGATCATGCCTTGCCAGTGATTTACACAACTATTTGTTAGCAGACTGAATTCATGGGGTTTTTTTCTTCATCCTGGAAAGGTTAGAAACAACTCCAGTGTAAATACAACCTTGACAAATTTATTCTGAAAGGCAGGGGGCATAACAAGCTAACTGTGGCATCAGGTCATATCCCTAACCATGTCAGAGTAGACTTTCTGCAGCATCTTCCATGATCATCTGTCAGAAAAGTAGGAGCCCTCAGCTTCTTGAGAGATAGATACAAAACTCTTCCTTTCATCAGCAGTGGCAATAAGCAGTGGAAGAACTTTCTCTGGATCCTCCCTGAGCTCTTCACTACCTTACTTTGCCTTAACACTGTGTTAAGAAAGAGCAAAGACAAGAGGATCATGCTTGTTTTAAGATGGTTCAAGAAACTGGACCTGAGGATGTTTTTCCAGATAGTGACCATTAACCAGACCTTGTCCCAGCACTGGTTATGTTAAAAGGTCAGAGAAGGACTAACAGTGCCTCCCCCATCATCATCCTGGGACCCCATCCAAGGAATGGTCTGTGGGCAGGAACAGGGGCCAGGGTGCTCTGGCCTCCAACCCCTGTGTCATCCAGGCAGGCTCTGTGCCAGGAGCACAGGTCAGGCAAAAACAACCTCTTACTGCTGAAGGGAGTCTTGCCAGGAATTTCAGCAGCAGCTTTCAAGGAGGATGCCAATGAACAAGTCTGAGTAGCAATGATGTCCAGGGCCATGACTCACTGCAGGTGATGGGCATCCTGCTGTGAAGAGCTGTGGCACCACCCCAGGGCAACAGCACCTGCCTGGGGCACTGCAGGCTGGGGCTGTATTTCTGCAGCAGCTGAAATCACTGTGCTGGGGATACCCACACCATGTGTTCTGGTTGGCTTGTTAAAGTAATTTTCTGCTTCTAAAAGCACTCCTGAGTGCTCATGGAAGCCCAGCTTGGGCAGGAAGCCACAGGGCTGCTTCCCTAAACACACAGTGGGCAGATGGAGATCCCCTCTGCTCTGCCCCTGTAGATGGGGGAGGAGGGCAAGGTCTCCCTGGCCTCCCTCCTCTTCTCCTGCCAGCCTCTTTTATCCAAGTAAATCTGAATTTCCAGTGGCAGCTGGGTGCCCACCCTCTGTCTGTCTGCTGGGCTGCACCTCTATCCTCACCAGACCCTATAGACCCTGATGTGATCCCCAGAGACACAGATCAGTTTCCATGAGCTCTCCTGACAAAGGGTAATGAAAAATGCTTCCCAGCAGGCAACACCCCTGAATTTTAGCCCTCTGCTTGTCTTTAGCACACTGCCCAAGAGAAGCAGAAACCACTCACATGTTACTTATTCTTCCTAAACTCGTTCTTGGGAACAGATGAGGAATTACAGTTTAAATATTTCAAAAAACCCTACCCAAGGCAGAGGCAAGCATGGCAAATTTCAGCTTGAGCAGTTCTGTGTAGTGATAAAGCAAAGAAAATAGAGCTAATGGCAAATACTAAGCAGCCTTAGCCACAGGCAGTTTTAGTAGCTCCAGCAGGAATGTGTGGTGTTTTTCCCATAAATACTGCATTGAAGTGCTGTATCTCTCACCCTGCTTCTGTTCAGCTAGCAGCAAAACCCTAAGCAAACTTCTCTGTATGCACAATCCTAATTGAAAACTAAGTAAATTAAATGAATTCTAAGCAGTGCCAATAATAGCTGCTAGTTATTTTGCAGTAAAAATAGCAATATTTTATCAGTTTTTAATAACTGTGTTTTCCTGCTGTTTGAAATGACAAGAAATTTCTTCCAGTAACAACACAGTTCTTCCCATGAAATTATTCAGGAAGACTCAAATGAGCAATATATTAAAAACATGCTAAACAAAATTACTGAAATGTAATTGTGCTGCAAAGAAACAGATATAAAGGAGGGTCTATTTCAATTTCCATTTGGTGACTTTGCCTTAATCTCATTTCCAGTGAAGCTCTTCTGCAAGGATTTCCATTCAATAACTTTCACCATCACTGACAAATGGAGAGGAAGATACAGTGCTGGGTAGCATTAAACAATTTCTAGGGAATATGCTGCACACATTCATCTTCTTTTATGTTTGTGATTTATAAAAATAATTTGTGAAATTTTTTTAGCCTCTTTCATTACCTGAAAAAAGTATTTAAAGTGTTTATACAATTGCTCTGCATCTCTGAATGCAATTATCCTGAACGTGTAACTAGACTTTTCAGGTAAATTATGATCATATAATAAGTTTATCTAGAATATTTCTATTCAAATATTTTTTTGAAAAGCTAAAGTTCTACATAAAAAATGAAAGGTTGCTTCTTCAGCTGGCCTATATTCTCACTCACTCCAGTGTCTGGATTTGTGGTACACTTCTCATGACCTTACATTTTATGAAATTTGTCAACCAAGCGAGAGTTACCAACATTTTCCTCATGCAGCTATTCAGTAACAAAATTCCTGGGTTTCATTTGCAATGAAGGCAGGAAAGCAGTGCTATTGTTGAGCCTGCACTTACCTGTTCCCAGCTGGGGCCACGGAGCCACAGCTCAGGGCTGTCCCTTCTCAGAACACCAGGAGGGCTCACAGCACAGGGCAGGCTTGCAGCACAGTCTGGGTGGGGAAGGAGCCTTCTTCAGTGATTCAGGAGTTTGTAAAATATTGGAATCACCACCCTAAAGGTTATTCAAATCTATCTTTAACACTGTAAAGAAAAGTTTGTATCTTTGGTTGATACTGACTGAACAGAAAAACTGAGAAAAAATGATCAGGAGTGTTGAAAGCTTTGGTGGTGACAAAGAATTTCCAGAGATTTCAGAGAACTTCAAAGAAAGAATAAATTATTTCTAGTTTATTGAATATTCCTCAGATACTAGTTTGATGTCAATTCAGCCCCAAAATGTCTTTCTCCTTCATGGTACTCTGCCTCATTCAGAGGCCAAATAATCCTATTGCTGAGCCTGGTGAGCCCACATCACACTAGAGAATGGAGACTTATGCAAATCCCATGTGGTAACATGCTGATGGAGAAACAGCTTTTATGCCAAAATCATTCTTACAGAACTTGCCATCCAATTCTAATTAGAAGTTGGAAAATTTTAATGAAAGAAAACCATGAATATTTTAAAGACAATAGCCTGCTGGTAAAGTATTTAAATTCAGCTCTTCTGCTTCTCTCTTTTTGCCTGTATCCAGCCTTTGCCAGTGCCTCTCCTGGGGGACTCAGAGATGCACAAATTGTAGTCTCTCCTCCAAGCACTGGCTCTGATTTCCTCCCAGCCAGCTGTGGTCAAAAGACTTGCTGGGGAGAAAAGCTCCTTCTTGCAGAGCAGTATTTGTTAGGTCTTGCCAGGACAACCAGGCTTATCCCTCACCACTCCACAGTCACTGGCATGGATTTCTAGTGACTCATTGCTGCCAAAATAATCTGATATGGTAGCTTACATCTAGAGCTATACAAAATATTTTCACTTCAGTGACAATGCCCCTAATTTTATTGGTCATGGCCATGGTAAACACTGTGCAGCATGGCTAAAGTTTGCAGTCATGATCAAACCTTGTTTTCATAGGTGATATGAATGTGTAAGGATGAAACTCTAAGAACATGTTGGACAGCTCAAGGCACAGGTAGCAGCTAGGGAGATTTATTAACTTGGCTCAATATGGTAGGCACCTAACTTCCATCCAAATTACAAAACTTAGGTACTTAGCCTGTTAGGCTGTTTTGATTTACACTCATCAATGCGTACCTACACTGGCAGGTCTCTAAATACCTTTAAAACCTCCTCCATTAAAGCATAAATCTCCTTACAACACTTGAACTTTCCTTGTGCTAGGACTGAAGGATATGTAGGCATCTGTCTGCCCCCTCACCCTTTGAAAGCCATGTGGAACTATACATATCTCATTCTGTATCCTTGAGAGTCTGGGCTCTTGCACACAAATCACAGCAGAAATTGGAACCTCTTTATTAAACTGTATCTGGACTTTTTCAGTTAAAGAAAGCAGACTGCAAAAATTACTCTGCTATTCTGACATGCTAGCAGAAAATTAGCTTGAATGCACAGAAGTATATAGTTATAAACAAAAGCCAAGAATGAAGATTGCATTAAATACCAAAGTGATCATAAGCAGTAACAGTGAGATTTTTTAGGCTCTTTTAACCACATTTTCCCATTCTAGTTTCCATTTGTTAATTTAAAACAAGTGTGTATTTTCCCCACTTGAAGGGTTTTTCGCTGTAATGGTCACCATGGTTATCACAAAGACAATTTAAATGCTAGGAATGCACAAAATTGACTTTTAGCGCTTCATTCTGGAGAATACTTAAAACTCCTGAAGCCTGTGGATAAAAAAGCTGGTTAAAGAAACCTCTCTGCTCATTTATTTCTCAGGTTTGTTCATCTGGATGGTTAAGACTGGGCACATTCCTGGGAGATAGAAATCTGCATCTGGCCCTTAAACTGGCTATGTTTTACACCAAGGAGTCATTGTGGGTTGCAAGCAGGAGGAGCTGTGATCCTGCCAGTGGATCTGGGACTCTCCTCCTCAGTCAGCACTTGTACCAGGCAGCTCCTTACAGAGGGGAGCTTTTATTACTTCTGCCCACTTCAGCTATGCCTAATTTCCATTCAGGGTATTTTAAAGTTTAAAAAGGTGTTACACATATATCTGGAGAACCAGGCATTTGACTCAGGTTCCTGAAATATAGGCAGCCAGGATTTTTCCCCACTGGCCTCCAAAAAGTGCCCAGTTGTCCCTCTGTTTAAACTTGACAGCCCAAATGTTTCCTTTAGGAGAACTCCTTCACAGGACATTGGTTATTAAAGGTGCAAGATTTACTTACACCTCTTGTAAGATTTATCCTTAGCTGGTGGTCCTAACCCTTGTGCAGACCCTGCTGGCAGTGCTTTCCTCTCCTCCTCCCCTGCCTGCCTCCAGCTCTGCCCCATTGCATCCACACCTGTGTTCTCATGCAGCTGCAGGGATTCCAGAGGGGGAAACAAGCCAGCTCAAATCATCCCCACCATGGGTATTCCCTGCTAGACTCCCTGCAGCTCTCCAAACTCATCCCTGATTGCTGTCTTTGCTTTTATTTTTTGTTAACAAAAACCATTAAGCTGGGAACACTGAAATCCCCACTGAGCCTTTTCCTTTTCCAGAACTGCCACATACAGCCTGGCACAGCTGTAATGAGAGTCTCAGAAACACAAAATCAAGCCAATGTAGTAAATTCCCACTGGAAATGATCACTGACATCTCTAAAGTTTATCCTCTGCCTAATATAAAGTCCCTTGGCAGAAATGATGCAAACTTGCCTTCACTGAATGCATTAGTGGAGGTGGGGGAATAACTCTTGCTAATAAATAGACTGCAAATATTCCATAGGCTTCCTGCACCTGAAATGGACAAAGGAAATGGAAAATTAAAGGAAAAGGAAGAGGAAAGGAAAATTTAGAAAAAGAGGAAATAATAAAGTGTTCTCCTGTTTTATTCAGGTTTCTAGTATTTGGGTTTATTTTTTTACTTTCTCAAGACAGAGTAGGAACTGTACACTTACAAAATCTGTAATGAATGAACTCCAACTTTTAGACTCAGCTGAGGATTTGTGCAGGCAAGACCTTCAAGTTATGTGGATTCAATGGCTGCTCTCTTGGCTTTCATGTGATCATGGCCATGTCACTTAATTCTGTGTTTCAGCCTTGCTTTTTCTCTGGTGGTGATAACTAAAGCCAATTGATTTTTGCAACTCTGCTTATTCATAGCAAAATCTGAAGATTGCTCAAAAAAAATGATTGTTTTCCTGTTTGCTTTTGGAAGCAACAGAGATAAGGCAGAATTTTCCACCAGGAAAAAATCCAACATACAGGCTCAGAGCAGATGACATTAACCAATCTGCCAGTGAAGCTTTGACTCAATTTATGGGAACAGAGACTGCCATGGGTGCTGTTTGCCCAGGAGTGAGCAGCTCTGCAGACACAGCTGAGGAGCTGTGATGCACAGCAGTGGCTGAGCACAGGCAGAGGCTCCAGGGAGCTGAGGCTGACAAAGGCATTCATGTGACCACTTTCATTGCAGGTGGAAAGATGAAATTTTCCAAATTCACATAATTTTAATGTCTTCAGAGTTTGGCATGCTGATTAGATATTCTTGCCCAAACAAAAAGGAACATGGAAACATAATTTCCAAAGAGAAGAGAATAATATTTTGCTTTTCTCCTAATTTTCTCTTTTGTAATTTATTTTTTCTCTCCTTGTCCTACACTTGCAAAAGTACACTATCTATGGAATGTCCTAATCCTGCAATTTCTAGCATAGCAATGCTTTCCTCTTGGCTGGAGCTTAGAGAAGTGATGCCAAAAAAATAATAATAAAAAAAAAAATTAAAAATGAAATTACCCAAGTATTGAATTTATCTCAAAAGAGAGAACAAGAGACATTAAAATTGAGAAAATCCAGGTGTATGGAACAAGCATATACTGCCTTAATTGAAACCTAGAAATCCTAATTGCTAGAAAATGCTAATAAGCAAAACTACTGGTTCCTTAAGTGAACATTTTACTAAATCATAGCCATTTAATTTCCTCTTGTTCATTTCAATAGCATATATTGCCTGAAAATAAAGCACCAAAAGAAACATAAAGATTCTGTTTACAAAAAAAAAATAATTGTTGTGGCAATTAGTGTTTCTTCAAAATGATATTTTAAAATATTATCCATCAGCTAAGCTCATAGAAAGTACATAATTTAGCACTAATTTGCCTCTAGTTTGAAACAGAGGGCACATTTCAGTGAAGTGCCTTGAGTAACTTTAGCAAGGGATTTTAAAGGAGCTCCTCATTTGACTCAGGGGATGGAAAGATCTGGCACTTTGGAAAGCCCAGTGATGCAATATCCTTATATTTCTAATGAGAGCAACTTCATTAGTGCATTTTTAAAAGAACTTTAAGTGATTAACTGATAATTAACCAGTGGAATTGATTTCAATTTCAGACCATCAGCCCACACATTGTTAGGACCATTTGACTTAGGGACAGAAAACTTTTCTGCAATTTGGAAATGGGACTTGTGGAACAGAATTAAGAGACTTTGCTTAGAATGACTCTGCAAGGTTTATATGAGTTATCTATGTTTGATATGACCTCCATTTTATTCCTCTGACTGGACAATTGGAATATTCCTGGTCTTTCCACTAAAACACCAGGCTGGCCCTTGAGGTAAACTAAATTCCCAGTTGGCCTAAGAATTTTCTCAGGATAAATCATTCATGCTGAAGAACAACCTCATTTCTTCTCTCCATTTGCTACTGAAAAAGCTGTGTTAGTAACCCTCTCCCTGCAGCCAGTTGTCCTTGGGAGGAGTTCAGACACTGCAGTGATCCAGCCCCATTCCATTAAAGCCAAGCATCCAGAATTCACCTGCTGGGACTCTCCAATGAGCTCAGTGCAGCTGTGAGCTGGCATTCACTGCTGGCTAAGCAGTCTCCCCTCTCTTCTGCCACAAAGCCATGATTGTGCTGGCCCTGCTTTATTAAGAAAATTGGGTTATTAATGCATGGGGAAATGTATGCCCCAAGAATATTGGTACAGACTACATGAACACTGACAGCTAAAAGGGACAAGCTTCTGAGGAATCAAGTCTGTGTTTGGGCTGGGACTGAAGGTCCACAGAAATAAACCAATAACCAATAACTTCAAAAAACCCATATTTTTCATCTTAGTGGTCACATTTAGTGCTTCAACGGTTTTTTAAAATTCATTGAAGATACAGAAACTGTTATACATTATTTTCCAATAAATGGAAGTTCAGCTCTTAATCTTTTTACAAACCTGATACCAGTAACAACTTTGGTAAAGCTACACCAACAACTGGAAAAAAACCAAACAAAAATAACAATAAAGATAGGTCCTTTGCTTTAGCAGAGAATGGGTGATAAATATAGCCTTGTGAACTGTGTAAAAGTTTTACTGTGCAGAAACCTGGTAAAAGTCTAGCAAAAGCAAAGGAAAAAAATGTGACACAGTACAGACATCTCAACTCTGCAAGGCTTATAGCACAGTTAACTTATAACTTATATTTCAGCAACATAAAAAAATATTTAATCAAATCTTCCAAGAACTATTTTAGGAAGGAATTCTGTGTTTCTTCTGTTACTCTTCAGCTGAGTATTTTGCTTCCATAAGTCACTTCCATACACAAGAAGCAATTGCTTTTTTACAACCTTCACCCAAATTCTTTTCCATCCATTATAATTCTAAAATTAATTCATCTTCTTTCCTTTAGATTTACAGAAGGTTTTTTGCATCTCCTGAATAGGAATTGATCTCATCCATGGTGACAGGCTGCTTCAAGGACACTGGCACATGTGACATCCACAGGGACCATTTCCATTTCCCAGGAAGGCTGGCATAATTTCCTCTATCATGCTCATTTTCACTTTACCATTTCCCCACACTTTCTCAAAAATGTGGGTATCTCAAACATCTTGCTAAAAGACAAATCTTACAGATCTAGATTTATCTTAATTTTCTGTAAACAGTCACTCCCACCTGCTCTGGTTGCTGTTCTGGTGGGTGATGCCATCTCATCTTCACAGGTGAGCCAAAGTGCTTCAGCTCCATTAGAAAAATTCAGTCATACACAGAATCTGAAATCTGAATTCTATTTCATCAGAATGAAATTCTGGCTGAAACCTCTCCTTCACAACAAAAAAAAAACAAACAAAACAAAACAAAGCAAAATAAAACAACAACAAAAAAAACCTAAAACACACAAACCCACAAGAATCAAACACAGTGCCTGAGCATCTACTCACACAGCCCTGTCATCAGCTACTTTAAGGCAGTGTCATACACCTGACATAACTCCAGATCTATTGGGCAAATCTGGCTGCCCAAACATTTCTCTGCATGTCTCTGAATATTTCATCCACATTATAAGTGAAACTCTTTCTTTTAATATTGACCTTTGTAATTTGACATCTGTTCACTGTAAGTTCAAAACTGCTCCTTAGTTCAGGGAGGGAATTGCTTTTTTCAAAGCAACACCCCGAGGCACACCGAAGCAAGAAGGAAATTCAGCTGGCACCATCCTCTCTGCACTCCTTGCCTGCCCACAGGAGTCAACAGAGTGCTGTGCCAGAGCCACCTGGGATGAGCCACCTCCAGCAGCAATGCCCAAATTTATGGTAGTGCTGTGCCTATGGACTGCAAATCTCATCTCTGTGTCCTGGAGCACCGAGCTCTGTCCATCCCTGGCAGTGTCCCAGGACAGGCTGGATGCAGCTCGGGGCACCCTGGCCTTGGGGAAGGTGTCCCTGCCCCTGGCAGGGGATTGGAACTACTGGTCTTCAGGGTGCCCTCCACCCAACCCCTCTGTGGGTCTGTCATCATCCGTGGTGGCTGTAGGTCCATCTGACATTCTCAGAGCCTGGTGCTGCTCTTCTCTCCATGGGTGACCCACTCAGCAAGGAGCCCACACTTCCAAAGCATCAGGGTAGAAGGCTCTTGTACTTGGCAAAGAGGAATAATAAGCTTACCCAGCCTGACAGTGCCAAGAACCTGCCTGGAGAATCCTTGTACTATACTTGGCCCACGATGATACAGCAGGTGAGAATTTCTAATTTCTCTAAGAGATTTATGTCACAAGAAGAATATATTCTTGGGCCAAAAATTTATGAAAATTAAATCACAGAAGTTTTATTAATTCTCATTCTATCTACAAAAAAAGGCCTAAATCTAAACAGACAATAAAAATAATAGGAAAAAATTCTTATACAAATAATTTAATAAATATAAAATATTATGTTTGGGCTTAGCAAACACTCAAACACTTAAGAGCAGGTATATTTTACATACTGACCAGGAACTCTATCTCTGTTTAGGGTCCAAAGAGGATCTAACTTCATACTGCTGATGAAAGGGTGAAATAATCTGAGGATAAAATGAACATATATAAAGTAGGAAATGAGATTTACGTGTGAAAGTCAAAGTCAGAGTCTTGCCCTTTCAAGCAAATTGAGTTTGTGAAAAAAAAAATACATCTCAATATTTAGTTCACACAGAATTCAGTAGGTTTCTATACATACATATGGGGACCTGCTTACATAAACTCCTGTGTGGAACATGAACACAGAATAATAAGAATACTAGATTTCTAGTCTTCATGTTGAATCACTAATAATGAAGGAAATCAGTGCAGTGCAATTTCTTTTTCAAATACAATTCAATGGTATCAACACACACCATTTCCAAACTCATCATATTTTTTTCTGCCCAAGGCTGTGTGGGGAGAGACAACATCTATTTTCCTTCCATGTACAATTTTTAAAAACAACACTGTAATTGAATAATTCAGAAATACTGAGTCTTGGAGCATTTATTTTTCCCAGTGCTCCAGAATAATGCTTCAAAATCCCAACAGAATGTCTCCATAAAAATGTAGGGACTTCTGATAAACTACTTCTACTGCTTCCCCATCCTCTGCTCAGCCTCCCAACACCATGCCAGCAGCCATTCCAGCTCCTTGCTGTTCCCCTGGCTCCTCCTGTCTCTCCTGTTAGGATGTGGATGTGCCACAGCTGTAGATCCTTGGCTTCCCCAGGGAGCTGTCCCTTGGGAACTTGCAGCCCTCATCATCAGGCCCTCACAAAGATTCTCACACTGCACCTCTTGGCAAAGCCCAGCTAGCCCCAAAAAAGAGCCCAGCAGACAACTTCTTTCAACAGCTTTTGAAGGTATCTGACTTTCTTACTGGCTTTTTTTCCCTTCTGTCTTTATTAACTTCACCTTCTAATTAGGTCCCATGAAGATACATCTCCTCATTTAAGTTAAAAGGTTCATTGACCCTCTGGCTTACTGCTATAACCCAGTAACCTGTGAGTACAGTAATTAGGACATTATAAAACACTAAGTTGATCTGCACACTTCACATTCAGAGGAAGAGACGTGTGCTGTGTTGCAAAGAGAGCTGGCTGAAGCAATGGAAGCCCAAAGTGAAGGAAAAATTAATAATTTAGGAAAGAAAGTTTGGATTATTCACGGGAAGAAGAGATTGATTGGAGCAACAAACTTCAAGGAGAGTTGCTAAGGACAGCACTCAATTTGCTTCAAGAAAGCTCCAGGAGCAGTAAAGAATAAAAAGAGGCAGGAGAGGGAAGGGCAGCAATCACTCATTGACTTTTGTAACACATTCCTACTGCAGCAGACTCACAGAAATAGAGCACATGATATGGAACTAGCCAAGAGTCAGTTCAGGTGCTGCTCCTGGTGTGACCTGTGAGATGCAGATGGTCCCAAATTGTCCTCACTGCATTCATACAACAGCCATGTACCCTCACAAGGATATTCATGCAAATTCAAGAGGCACAATTTGATCATCAAGGAAATCACAGCACCTTCCCTAAAGTGTTTTTTTTGTGAAGGCAACTGGCTCATTCTATTCTTATTTACTATTACATTATTTTTCAGCCAATAAAAGTGGAATGTGTCAAAACGCCTGACAGCACCAAACACCCAGAGACAGATGAAACTGCAGATAGGAACC
Organism: Muscicapa striata striata; assembly: GCA_030060385.1. Classification (NCBI taxonomy): domain Eukaryota; kingdom Metazoa; phylum Chordata; class Aves; order Passeriformes; family Muscicapidae; genus Muscicapa; species Muscicapa striata. Next base: position 6,624,237 of record JAREIS010000031.1, read on the forward strand.
GGTGCTATACATCACTGCGGGCACCATGTGGGATTTCTAGCACTTGTTTCAGACATCCCTGAAAGTAATGGTTTATGGACCACATCCTGAGCTTTTTAATCATCACAGATATACTGCCTTCAACAGGAGTGTACTGCTAAATATATGTGTACTGATGCACAACATGATACTCTAAAACAAGTGTATCGAGCTCAGATCTATGTCAAAATAAAAAACGCATCAAGTGTGTACATGGAACTGTACTTGTACCAATGAAGAATGTAGCTCATTAAATTGCTAGATTTAATGACAAGATTGTTAACATTGCAGAGATATCTGCAAAATCCTTTGGATCATCCTGGATTATCTCTTCAGCTACTCCTCTTACATAATTTTTAATTTCCTTGGCAGTTAATCCTGTTATGGAGGAGGTTTTGAACAAACACTTTAATTTTTGCAAATTGATTTCCATGATATCCCTTTTCCATTGTGCCACTTCACTGTTCAAGCTCTGCAATAATATTATGTAATGGAGCCCACACATCACCTTTCCCTCTTTTATAAAACAGTCACATCACACCATGTACTTTTACAGGCACCTCAGAAAAATGATTTGCTGGTTGCAAAACCCACACACAATTCTTTTTTTTTTTTTTTTTTTTTCCACAGAGATCTTGATTTGCTTCTTCAACATCAGCTATTTATCCCTGTAGAAGCCTGAAAAAATAGGCAACGTTAGTCACTCCTGTAAATCCCGAATAAGCGATGTTAACGATTACAGTTTACAAAACTGTTACTGCAGGAGACACCTCAAAGTTCATCAATGAAATAAAGTGTACTTTAAAGTCTAGTGCTATTCCTATTAATCAAAGCTCTCCAACTTTATAGAAGCAGGCACACTTTAAGGGTATGTGTGTCTGGGGAGCTCAGTTTGCTGTAATTCCATAAACATTTGTCTTCCCTGCAGAGTCACGAAGCCAAAGGGACTCAATCCGGTGTGATCTAACTTGGAGTGAAAGTGCTGGGGTGCAGCTCAGTGACTGAGAGACACCCCTTCCACCTGGCCAGATGTGTGCCTGTGAAACTGGGAAATTTCATGTTTGGCCAGAAGAAACAGGAAAGGTCATGGTGATGCACTGACAAACTTCAATTCCTGTTCAAAAAACCTTTCTCTCTGTTTTTGATTTATTTTAAATTCTCCATTATGTTGGAAGATATAACACCACTGCATTCACAGTACACTAATGGTTTGAAAGGAAGGAGTTTTTGGAAGGAACAGCTACCCCAGTTTTAGTTGGTATCTGACCATACTCTTTCTCTCAAGTATCATCTTTATCAACCAATTTCCATATTAGAAGAAACTTTTCCCTTAGATGGTGAGAATGAGATCCAGGTAAATGTGGGATGATAATTTTGGCATTTGATTGTTTAAAACAGACTTTATGCCAATGATAAACAAACCTCAAAGGACACATTCCAGGCAAAGGCAATGTTTGTGTGGATTTCAGGACTCCACCTCTCTCCAACAGGCTGCTACCCTGCCTTTCCACAATCAGCATAAGAACTCACAAATGTTCCCATTTCATTTCCATATTTTTCTTGTTGTGAACCAAAGAGGTTCTTGGGAAGCTTTAGAAAAATCTTCCACAAGAGATTATGCAATGAAAGACATTTTCTCTGCTCTGCTTCAAACACTATCAAAAATTTTGCAAATAATTGGAACTTTACGAGCCAACTCTCATCTAAGCTGTCAGAAAAGATTGGGAAGCACTTGCAAAGGACTAAGGGCATTTGGAAGCATGTCAGAGGGATTAAATAAGGAAAAAGAATTGTGTGGGTCTTTGAAGGAGATGGCACAGAGAAGAAAAGAATGGAGAGGAGAAGACAGCATAAATAATGTTTCAAAGCTGGAAGTGTCATAATCGGGTCAAAAGGGAAAAATAGATGGCTTTAGCAATCTGTGTGCTTATAGCTTGAAAGGAGAGCAGAGAGTGTGTGTTATCACAGACAAGGAAGGATGTAAAAGCATCTTGAGAAGGAGATTTAAAATTGTTTCAGTCCAAGTTTCCTCACTGTAGAGCTCAAAACCTCCATGTCCTAACCTCACTTGAGAGCATCACTATCAAAATATAAGCAGCATTCATAACCATTTCTGCTCTTCTTTTTATCCAGTCCCATTTCACAGTTCAATAAGTCATCATGATGGATGAAAAGCCTTTCTTTGGCCATATCTAAGCTGTTGGTCTATTTACACAGCAGGTGCAATAGAAGAACCTGCCCTTGAGTTTCCATTCTCCATTTGACTTGCCAGCAAAGGAAATCTGCACCAGTTTAGGAAAACCTCATATTTTATGTGGCTGTGGGTAGAGAAGAAGGAGATGAACAGGTAGCAACAACCTTATCTCTCAGTTTGGGGTTCATTCCAGCTGCATTGTTTATACTTAGGGTTTGTTTTTTGGCATTTTTCCTTTAATAATATATATCTATTAACTCACACATGTTATGATAAGACGATAAGGTTAGGTGCACAAATTCAGCTATTCAACTCCAAAATTCAGATTGTCTTCAAAATCAGTATCAGGGCAGGTAGAATTGAAGCAGCATCCTACAGAGCCACCTCGATATAAAATCTCCCTGGCTAAAAAGTAACCATGTGTCTCTATCCTGTACAAACCAAAAAAATGTGGCTGGATTGTGGCCTTTACAAGAGTTTTCTGGCAACAGAGAAACAAATGTATGCCCTGTCCTCTGGTTCTCTGGGTGGAGAGTGTTCAGCATCCTCGGGCCTCAGCCTCCCTCTCTCACCACTTTCCAGGTCTCCTATTTTCTCTTCTTCCTGCCCAGGCACCTCACCCTTCTCTGCCCTGCTCCAATTCCCTTGCTTTTACTCTTAGAAACTGCTCTCCCACCTCTGCTGAAATAAACAAAAAGTCTTGAAAGGAAAAGGTTTTTTTAGAGTCAGCCCAGCAGATCCAGTCCAGTCCCATGTTGTTCATAAAATTTTGATATTGTTTAAGTTAGATCATCAGGGAAAAACATTAAAGGGGAGCACAATAATTGAAATTCACCAAGAAAAATGTAGCTCTTTCAGAGCCCCTCTGGTCAAAATAAACTGCTCTCATGGAGTCTGAGCACAGATGAATGTGATGATAGGTGATCCTTTTTTTTTTTATTTTAAAAAATGGGACACATGAACTCTGTTTGTTCAGCATGTCTACAGTCCCGCTTCTGGGAGCCAACATTGTCATACCAATATATCACTGTCACTGCTTGAAAAACAGCCCCAGATTTATGGCAGGCACAGGACCCTAAAATAAACATACAACAAACAGTCCTGGGACCAGTAGAGGAAGCATATCCTGATTTATTAAAGAGGAATTATAGCAGAATTTGCTATCAAACTAAGCTCTGGCCAATCCTTTTCCCTTGGCTGAAGCAGCCAAAACACCTGTTTCACAGGTGGCCTGCCTGGTGCAATTGAGGATGTGTTCATGTTAGTCTGTCCCTTACTGGTCCCCCCTTTTTCTTTCCTAGTCAACTTTTCAACTTCAAACCTGTTAGAAAATTATGTATCTATGTCCTCTATCCCCATGTGAAATTCAGCAAAACAGCTTGAAAGTTACTGGAGAAATTATACATATATGTGTATTCTTTTCATATGGACATTAGTCAAAACAATAAATCTTAGATCTGTGCAGGAAACTGGTATTTTTTCACAGTTTTCCAAGCATTGACAATTTTCCCTTTATTAAACATGTCTATAATATCCATTGATTCTGTAGATCATACAGGTCTGTAGGTCATTTTTAGGTCATAGAAATTTGAAATTCAAATTATAATAAGAGTGACCTGCAATAACCTAGTGAGAAATAGCTGTTTATAGAGGAATGAGTCAGCCTTTGATGCCTCTGACTGCTGATCCATGTTTATGCAGCAAAGGCACACACACTGTGCTGTGGGCACCTATGTCAGAAGCTGCTGGGTCAAGCCACTAAAGAGCTTTCAACTTGGCTTTTACTTTCTTTCTTAAATATCTTAGTGAGAATATCCAATATAAAAATATCCTGGTTGATTTGATTTGATTTCTCCATATTATAGGAGGAATGTCCAAAATGATGGTGCACTCCCATAAGTACAGTTTACACTCCAGGAAACAAATGATTCCAAAAGTCAATGACAGTGAAGACAACGACCTCCTAATGAGAAGTATCAGAGACAAAAATTAGTGGGGAAATAAGGGGAAAATTAAGAACTGATAAGACAGATGGAATAACCCCAAGTCTCTGAATAACCTACAGCAATTTACACACTCTTCAGAATTGCAAAGTTTTTGAATTAATGCAGTTATGTAGAATACATATTGCTCTTCCACCAGCCCATGTGAATACAGATTTCAGCCTTAGGAAGAGTCTGTTCTTTCAGGGCACTGACTGATACCTGTTTGAACACCTGTTCTGTTTATCCCATCCTGCCCTTTTGTATCTTATCAAATCCTATTCTTACATCACACTTATCATGGCATCTTGTCACAATCTTTCAGCTGAATGTTACATAATATTACTCAAAATTGTTACATTCAGTATTCAAAAATTTTCAGTAATTGTTTTATTCTTGGGACAATCTTTTCCAAAAAAAAACAAAACAAAAAAAAAACATGTTGTATGTCACTGATTTGGTTTATGTTTTGCACTGAGTAAAATGTAATCCCTTGAAGTTGGTTCAGCCCTCCCTTAGCCCCTCCCCACAGGGGGGATCATGGCAAAATTGCAAATTCGTATTACACTGACTAATTTGTAGATTTTTTCTTAAATCCAGATAGTCTCACAAAATAAAAAGTGAACCTTGTGCTCCTGAAACTAAAATAGGGTTTAATTAGACAACAGGTAGCTCTTGGTGCTGGGGCTAGTAGAGTTAGCCTCCCTACAGCCATTCCCATGGCCAGAAAATGCCAGAAAAAGCTGGTAAGCTTTTGGTGATTTTTGTAGATCAGACGCCAACAAATAATTCTGAACCTTTTGAATACCTTTTTTAAATTACCCACTGGGCCTTATTTGAGTGTCCTTTTTCTTCTCAATTTCAAGAAGATCTGGATGTAAGCAGCACATCTGAAATGTCCTGTGGTCCTAAGCTCTAGTGACTGTAGGTAAATATTGGAATTGTTTGGTTTGTTTATGAAAGGTATCTGAAAGCTGCTGCCTCAAGAATCAAAATGGCATTGGGTACTTTTACTCTAAGTGACTTCTGGGGACAATTGCCATCCACTTAAATACCAATATTTGCTGTTTTTGAGTTTCACAGCTGTGTAGCTGCTGACCCAAGTGTATTTGACCTGCAAGTCCTAGTGATGCACAGCATAAAGTGCTGTGACCTTGTAGAGTAGACCTCAGGGTCCCAGTATTATAACAATGACACAAAAAGATAGCTATGAAACTAAATAAAGTGCTCAAAGTTAAAATTTCTCTTTTAAGATCAATGAAAAGATTTTATTTGAAGAAGTTATGGCCCATTTCTGTTAATAATGAGGCTGCTGCCAGACAACCTAAGAGATATGTCCCCCCAGGCAATGGTACAGAACTAAAACCAAGTGAAAGAGACCACAGTATATTAATTAATCAGTGGACTTCCAGCTTCTCATTAACAGTCTCCACTGAAGTTTCAGTAATTCCTAAGCAGTCCTTAATAAAATAGAACCCACTTCAGGGATTCAAGCAACAACAGATTAATTCAGCAAACTTCTGAACCTAGTGTGGGGATTGAGTTCTAATCCTAAATCTAAGGAGGATTAAGGAGGAAAATACCATGAACACAGAAAGGCCAAGAAACAAAACCAACCAGCCAACCAAAAAAAAATGAGGCGAGGCGAGGCAAGGCAAGGCAGATTTTCTATTATAGGTTCTTGAAAAAACTAGAGGAGTTGGGTTGCCTGATGTTATTAAGAGATTTTTCAAAGGAATATGAATACTATCATCTAGATATTAAAGGTTTGGGATTTTTTTGTTTGTTGTTTGTTTTTTGTTTTGTTTTGTTTTGTTTTTGGTGGTGGGTTCTTTTTATTGTTGGTTGACTGGTTCACGTTTTTTTTACATTTTGACTTAATACATATAAAGGATTTAGTTAGTGAAGAACCAAAAGCTTTAAATTTGCTGAGAAATTCTAAGTACTCCATTTCTCTAGTCAGACACCAGGAAGCCTGAGGTTCAATTATTTTGCATCTTGTGGTAGACAAAGATTTCTGTTGAGTTGTGTCAAGTTGTGTCTAACAACTTGCTACCACTTTTTAGACACAAGATCTACAAGTGGAGGAGTGCACAAGTGGAGGAGGATCTGACTAAGAACAAAACCTCTGATAAATGCTTTCTATGACACAGTGTTGCTTAGTCATGAGGAAGTGATGCAGGTCAAGGAGTCCTTTTTTGGAGCCACATAAATTCAGTTTTCTAAGAAATTTTACAGAACATTTAACTCCTGTACATTCTCCTTAAGTGTCCTGTGATCCTTGAAAGGAAAAAAACACAACAGAATACCACCTTTCCTTTCCCAAGAGTTCCACTTTTCATCTTCAGCACGGTATTACAAGTTCACAAGCAAAAGCAGTAAGTCAGTCCAGCTGATTATAATAAGCAATGTTACTGTTGCAGTCACCATCTAGCTAAATGGTGCCCCACTTCAAATATTAGCATTATAAGTTCCCTAGGAAAAAGAAAGTAATTCTAACATTTTTAACATTTTCTTTAAAAAAATGAAAAGTCTACTCAATACAAATAGGAATGCCATATTCTGGTAACTTTGAATTACATTCACCATAATTTAGAAGGCTACAGAAAAATGTACTTCAGGACAGACCGAGTTTCTCCTTAACAAAAGTTACAGCCTTTTTTTTTTTTTTTTCCCCCTAAATTAAGTTGGAATAACTCTAGAAGGGCTCTGCATCAGTTACTCTACTGATAAAATCCTGTTTATGTAAGGCAGTGAAGAGCTAAGGAAATCACAAAGCTCAAAGAATCCTAAAGAAAAAACCCAGTGGCTGTATTAGAGCTGTCCTCTCACCCACACAATTCAGGTTTGCACGTTACTTTTCTGTATCTCAGTCTCAGGCACTTTTTCAATACATGGAAGTATAAAGACCAACAATGGCATTTTTCTCCTTTACAGAAGTCAGCTCCTCAACTACAGTGAGCAGATATTCTGCATGAGGCAATGACAGCAAGGGAGGCTTGAGTTTTGGGTTTAATTCTGCTGTGCAACAAAGAAGTTGCAAAACTTTCTATGGAAAGTGAGGAATTTCTCAGCATGGATGAAACAGGCTTATGTCAGCTTATAATTGGTATCTATTCTTATTTTTGCCATATTTGAAAAGATTTTTTTAATGATTCTGCTTCAAGTCTGAAAAGAAAATCATGCAAGGAACAGTACAGCAATATTTAAAAGATTATCTGGACTACCTACCTGAAATGGATCATGATTGCATTATTGCACAATACACTCTTCAAAGAGATGGTGTCTTAAGCAATAATCACTGTCTGAAGCTGTGGAGCAAAAGGAAGAAATTAGGCTTGATTAATATATGTTTTTGACTGAGTAATTCAACAGAACAAGACACGAAAAGGAAAAAGATCTTAGTATTGTGTTAACAAGTTCACAAAAATGCAGGGAGGGTAACATATGTGAGCCAGATAAAGTAGCAGGCAGAGAAATAACAAATGAGACAGATGCTGTCAGAGAGGGAAAGACTCACCTGCAGGATAAATTATTCCATCTAACCATCTCCAGTTCAGGGACCTACAGCTTTCCCATGGGTCCTGAATTTTTTTAACTGGTTTAGAATTTTTACATTTTTTTCTGGGGTTGCAGCACTGTGAATGTACTATAACTCATTTTTATTGAGGATAATTTGATTTGGTTTTTTTGTTAAATTTGTTTTGTGTCAAATGAAAACCCCAGGGATATTAGCTGCATTAATATACATAATTACTAGCAATTTTTTACCAGTTGAATGTCATTTTGTCAACTTGGTAAAGATCAGTAAGACTACAATAAAAAGAAAGCATGAATTTCAAACACATCTGTTAACTCTGGGGGATCTCCCACCTTCCTCAATACAGATGATGAACTACAGCAAATGGGGCTTCCCAGTAATCCCATTGCACAAACTTATTTTACATCACCTTTGGGATGAGAGACAATCAAATGCACAAGCAAATACTTCCATAAACTTGGCATTCATATGGTGAGAAAATTTTAGAAGTTCAAGATAATTTCCACATTGGAAGCACAAAGAAGAATATCCAGTGAAGTTTGGGCCATTGTATTCAGAATCCTGATTTATAGGCATTGTGTATTAAAAGGAGGTGATCCACATTTTTTCAGTTTTCCTTTCATCAGTGAAATCTCTGTGAAAATCCAGAAGATTGCTCCCACAGTGACTTTGAACCACAAGTATGCTGACCTTTAAAAATCAACACCACTTTGTGGTTCCATTCTTATCTTTCCTCTTGGTGACAACAATGACAAAACTGTAGATTATCAATATCTCAGACCACAGGCTTCCAGTGAGGCACCAACTGCTTGGATACCTCGTTATTCACAGCCCAGTTTCCTCCTAAAGCCTCAAGGGACCACTGATGTGGGAAGGGCAAGATGCTGGTTGTGATTCTGGGTTTTCCTTGATGGAAAAGCTGTCCTGCCTGGAGCCCTAAGGCAAGAGCAGCTGTATATCCAAGTGCCATTGGGTTTCACAGGGGGTCTTGGCATAAAATGCCTGTGCTGCTTTGGGGCCCCATACTCAGGAAGGCTTTGCAGAGTACATTATTAAATTAGTTCCACCCAGAGAGGAACAGAAAACATTCTGTGGTGCAGTCCCCACGATGAGGCCACATCCTTTCCCCAGCTGTGGCAATGCTGCTGCAGGAATCCCATCAGGATGAGCCAAAGGAACAGGAAAGGCAGAGGTTGCAGTGAAACAGAGCAGGGCTGCAGGGCCCCAGGAATGAGCTGGGGTGGGGAATGGGCAGGCTTGGCAGGCTGTGTCTGACAGGAGCAAGAGGGAAAAGGTGACAATATAGGAATTTGGTTAGTGAGATACATGTGGTCACACTTTGGTCAGAGAAAAGAGGTGACAGAAAGAGATATTTTTTTCCAATATCAGCAAGAAGCTAGGTCTTGAGGCAATATAAATCAAAATATAAATGTAGCTGCTGACCATGACAACCTAATACAGATTCTCACCTTTCTTCTTAACCTCTTTTGATAGTATTATGTCCAACCTCTGCTACAGTCATGGCATGTTGTTACAATGAACTTTGTAACTTTTTGGCTTCCTATGGAGATCTAGTTATCTGGTAATTTTTTTTTTCTTTTTTTCTCAATTATCAAACAAAGAACAGCAGTAGATACTTTTGTACAGCTGACTAAAAAGACTCCCCATGTTTTTGCTTTTGACATGAATAAGTGAATGAAACCAGTTACCACCATTGAGAGGAACTACAGAGCATTCACTAAGAAAAAACAAGCAAAACTCTTGTTGAAAATCCACCCTGGTGATTTTTGTATTACATATTTGTATCCTTTTAGTATTTCAACTAATTTTATTTTTGTGATATCTTATAGAGGAATGTTTATAATCCCACATAATTAGCTGAGTAAGAAAAGAAACACTGACTTCCTAAAGAAATACAATAGATTTTCCAGATATTTGTTTCAAAGATAAAAGCTGTCACACTTCAAAGTTTCTGACCCAAGTCCAACCACTGCAGCTCAGGACCTCGTAAAATCATCTGCTGAGGTGAAAAAAGCAGACCCCAGCCTGTGTGACACTGTCTGAAGTAGTAAACCCTGCTCATCATCACAGAGCTGCTTCCAGCTGTGCTTGGGTTCCTGGTCTTGCAGTCCCTCAGTCAGAGCTGCTTTGTCCTCCTGCACCCCTTCAGATTGAGAGATAAACACATGGATGTTTTGGGAGAAGCTCTTCAGAGCAGTAGATCAAGAGTGCCTTTCTAATGGCTTCAGGTGGACTTTGGAGTGGGCCTTGGTGCTACTGCCTATTATCTGAGCAGAATAAAGCTTCATGGAATTGGAACCTAGCCATATAAAACCCATGAGACATCCTAGGAGCTGGCTACTATATTGATTCCACAGATTAGGTCTATTCATTTTTGTTTTTCAGAGGTAGGCATCAAAGCTCTTAAGATATGACATGACAGAAAACTACCACATGATTCTACTTAAACCTCTAAAAAATGGGATCTTAAGCACAGAAAAGCCCTGAAATGCTGAAGCACATCACTGTGTTCAGGGTGCCCAACAAGAGTGAGGTGGAAGATCCTAAAAATAGTGCCCACCTGTTTAAGTCAGAGGTGGCTGAAGACAGGTAGAGATGAGCAAAAGACTTTGTAATTAAATTTTATATAAGAAAAACTCATCCAGAGCCTTTAGAGAAACATGTTCCTGATTTACAATCAGCTGCTGGCCTCCTTGAGGAAGCTGCTGATAAACCCTGACTGGACTTTTGACCACCCTGAGCTGTGGTTGCCTCCACTGCCAGTTCCTCTTTAACACCCCCACTGCTGATTCTGATTACCATGATCTCCAGGGGATGTCTAAACTCCGTTTTGAAGGTGTTTCTTCTGTGGTGTGGACCTCCCTCACCCTCTGTGAAGTTCCAACACATCCCAGTTCCAGGAAGGCTCTGCTTGGCTGTTTCACCAAAAGCAGGTGGTGACTGTAGGATCCCAACCCTAGAGAGAAGGGATAGAGAAGCTTCAACTTGAGTTAGTTGTCCTGCATGACATAACTGCAGTCACCTTCTTTCAAGATGATTAGCCACTTTTTCTTCTTTAACTGTATCATCTGAGGGTCTTTTCCTTGTTCCTCCAGCAAATTTGAAACTATTAATGCTTCTATTAATCTTCAATTAAGACATTTTTCATCTTTCGTTTTATGATCTCACATTGGCTTTCCTTTGATAAAACATCTCTTCTGTTAAGGCATTTCTCTGTGATATTTGGATATAACAGACTTTGAAACAAATTAGTCCTTGATTAGTCCCTGCCTGTTCTTCCTCTCTCTCTGCCTTCCCTTAAACTTATCCCAAAATTTCAGTGAAAAAGCGCATTTCAACTTAAAACTTGAATTCTTGAGATTAAACTGTGCAGTGAGACTCTACTTTTTTATCTGAAATGGGTTAGACAGCAGGTAGCATTTAGTGCATCCCTTTTTTCTCAAAATTGCTACCTGTATTTTTTTTATGCTGTTGTTCTATACCTTTGCCATATCTGTATTGAAGAACACATTAGAAAAAGAGGAAAAAGGAGGATAAAATGGATTTTTTTGCCTCTCTGGTGTAATTTCTTTCCCCCATTGGTTTCTGTGAAACGATCAAAACCATCTACCAAGATAGCAAGAAAAGGTTTAAAATGTGTTTGTCCTCTGGTCTCCTGCTGTTCTGCCTGAGCCTCTTTTTCCCTTTGCCATTTACAGCATTGGTAGCTTCAACAGCAAGGGATTACAACAACAAAATCTGTCCTGATTCTCCAGGGAGCATCCTCCAGCCCCTGTCTTCAATTACCTCTTTAGCTTCTGTACATTCAAACCAGCCCCTTTTCCAGCTAGTTAGACCTGGCCAAACAAACAAGAGCAGCCCTAACCTGACAGTATATCCTGGCTGGAGGGATTCTCCTGGGTGAGCACATCCTCCCCTGGCACAGAGCCTCCCAAGCCATGTCTTTGCTCTTTGCTTACCCCACAGAGTTGCAGGAATGTGAAAAAGGCCAGGATCAGGGAGACATTTGTTTGGCCGTTTATAACTGCTTCTAAGTAATCTCTTGGGTCTAAGGGTCATGCACCTTTGCCAAAAGTGTATTCCACTCCAGTCAAATATAAGCAGAAGAAACACATAGTCCAGGTCTGAAAGTGTATGTACCTCGCTCTTCACACCCTCCTTTTCCTTCTCACCTCCCAGGAACTGGAAGTTTTGTCACTGCTGACAGGGTCAGATTATCACATCTCACTTACCCAAGGAATTGAAAAATGTCTGGCTTTTCTGCATAGAAACATGGATTCAGATGCTCTCCCAAAACACTGAAGGGAACAGGCAAAGGTAAGTCAGCTCAACAGAGAACCCATGAGAGCAATAGCTCTCAGCCAGTGAAGGAAGCTGGCAAACAATTAATCAGTGACCCCTAGAAGCTCAGATAATCAGTGGTACAGTATTCTCTGCTGCCATACCATGTAGCTCTTCAGGGGATTTTCATGAAACCAAGATGATGCTGAAAATAGAAGGACCTCTCAACAGCTTATTTAGCATCAAGGAGGTACCAGTTCCTTTGGGTATCTGAATAAGAAATACATAACTAGCTCATTGTATAAAGAATACAAGAACCGTAAAAGGTGGTATCATGTCTTCTGCAGGGACCTTCTACACAAATTCAGTGAATCACAGGGAATCTGCTCTGTCCAAAAAAAAAAAAAAAAATTCACGTCCCCTGGGTACGGCAAAGAAAATATCATATTCTGTTAAAATCAGTTAGCTAGTGGAAATTTTTTTAGCTGAGACAAAAAAAAGAAGAAAAAAAAAAAAAAAAAGAAAACAAAAAACCAAACAAACAAAAAAAAAAAAAAAAAAAAAGAAAGAAAAAAAAAAACCCAAAAGACCTGGAAAGAAAGCTACTACTTTCAATCTTGGTATGTTCAAATGCTTTCTTGATTTTACAAACAAGGTTGCACTGACAGCTAAAATACCAATGTCCATCCTCTGTGCCTTTGAAAATAGTCATCAAGGAAGATTAAAACCAACATTATTTCCAGTCTGAAAATAAGCTCTGGAAAGCACTGTACTCCATGTATTTCTCAGTCATGCTGTGTTTCTTTTGCACTGCTCTGGCACAAATGGGCTCTCAAACCAGCTGATAACACTGATCACCTTACAGGAAGAGATAAAAGGAGTCTTTTGTTGAGAAGACTGAGAACTCTTGTCTGTCTTACCACTGGGAAAACACTTGCAGCTCTGGACACTGATTTCTGAGCCCAGGCATGTGAAGGTGGCCCTGCTGCAATCACTACCTGCTTCACTATGGGCAGAAAGCACAAATGAGTTCAGTATCCTCATTTCTGAAGAAAAATTGCAGCAATTGCCAAATCTAACTTTTTTTTCCTATTAGACCAGATAAATCAGCTTTGCTTAACAAGGGGGTCTTGACTAAAATATCACTAAAATTAAGGAGCCTCTAGAACAACACTCTGCTTTTCCCATACTGATGCTCTGATTTGCAGAAGACACATGAAATCGTGAGCTTGATCCTCTCTATTTCAATACAGAGTGCCCAACAGACATGTACAAACCTTATGCTGCCATCAAAAATTTCTCCACAGCAGGGCAGCTGGCAGAAAAATCTCTCAAATGACTATTCAGACAGACTCAGAAATAATGGAATTTAGGCAAACTCTGGACAGGCTTGTGTGAGGGAGAGAATCTCCTCCCTCAACCTGCTGGCCACACTTCTCTTGATGCAGCCCAGGACACAGTTGGCTTTCTGGGCTGCAAATGCACATGGAGCTCATGTCCAAGCTCTCCACCAGCACCCCCACGCCCTGCCAGGCAGGGCTACTATCAATTTGTTCATCCCCCAGCCTGGATTGACACTGAGGTTACCCTGACCCAGGTGCAGCCCCTTGCACTTCATTTGTTAAACCTCATGAGATTCCTATGGGACCAGTTCTTGAGACTGTCCAGGTCCCAAGGCATCCTGTACTTCAGGTGTGGCAACCACAGCACTCAGCTTGATGTCATCTGCAAACTTGCTGAGGGTGCCCTGATCCCTTTGTCTGTGCCATTAATGAAGATATTAAATGGCACTGGTCCCAGTATGGACCTCTGAGGAGAACCACTTGTCACTGATGTCCATTGGGACAGAGGTATTGGCTATGACCCTCTGGATGTGACTGTCCAACCACTTTCTTATGCACCAAACAGTTCACCCACTGAGTCCAGCTCTCACCGAGTTACAGGGAAGTATGTGATGAGGGACTGTGTCTGAGGCTTTGCAGAAGTCCAGATAAATACATCTGTATCCCTTCCCTTGCTCACTGGTGTAGTCACTGCACTACAGAAGGCACTGGGTTGGTCAGGCAGGACCTGCCCTGGTGAAGCCCAAACCCCCCCTGTTCTCCATGTGCCCCAGCAGGGCTTCAGGGAGGATCTGTCCCAGGACCTTCCCAGGCACAGAGGTGACACTGACAGCTCTGTAGTTCCCAGGGGCCTCCTTTTGACCCTTTTTGGAGATGGGTACAATGGTTCCTCCCTTCCAGTCACCAGGGACTTTACCTGCCTGTCATGACTTTTCAAATATCATGGAGAGGCTTGGTAATTACATCAGTCTCAGGACTCTGGAATGCATCCTATGTGAGATCCCATAGACTTACATCCATTCATGTTCCTCAGGTGGTCACAAACTTGACCTTTACTTACAGAGGGAGGGACTTTGCCTTCCCAGTCCCCATCCTGATTTCCATGCACTCAAGGTGTGGGAAGAGAGGTTGCCATTGAAGACTGAGCAAAAAGGTTGTTGAGAACCTCAACATTTTCCTCATCCACTGCATTGTTCACCAGGGGAATTCACCTTCTCTGACCTTCCTTTTCAGGTTAACACACCTGTAGAAGCCCTTCCTGATAATCTTCCTTGCCAAGTTCAGTTTCAGATTCATCTTGGTGCCTTCTTCACCCTAAACCTACAGAATCAAATTTCATCTCTATACTCTTCCCTGCTCACCTGTCCTAGTTTCCACTGCCTGTGCTTCTTTTCCTTTAGTTTGAGCAGCAATTCCCTATTCAGCCATGCCAGTCTATTGCCTTTGCACTATTTCTTGCTTCTGGGGATTGCCAGCTCTATTGCTAGCATAACTTTTTGCATAGGAAAAAAGGTGCTATGAATTATACATTGTTGTATTCCAGAGACCCCTACAATTCAGCCTACAAACCTCAGTGCTCTCCATATTTGCATTTTCTGAAAGACTTTCTGAGCACACTGCTGGGCATTTCGAGTGTTTATGCCATTTCCAAGACCATCAGATAGCAGAGTATTGTTGGGCTGAGAGAGAAGCAGAACCTGCAGCCTGCTGAAGGGCAGGACTGCTGTGCTGCTCCTCCTGAGACATGTGGTGGTCAGACCCCAGTGAGCTGCCTTGTGGGGGTGAGCTGAGCTGGTAGCAGTGACTGTCCCCTCCACCTTAGTGATTGCACTGGAGGAAAGCTGGGGAATGGAGGAGACTCCTGCTTCATCCTACAGCTCCCTTCCTGCATGGGCTTGGCAGCATTCCTTTTCACATTCCCAGAAGGTCAAAGTCAATCCATTCAGACCTTCTCAAACCTATTTTAGATTTTCTTCTAACAATTCTACTGGGGCCACCTTTGGACAACGATGGTGAAGAGCAATGAGCTGATAATTCTGCTGTGGTGGCTGTCCCTCTCAGTGCTGCTACAAGCCCTTCTAAACCACACTGCTCAGAACATGTGGAAATTATGTGCAGTCTTCCAGGAAGCTTTTCATTTGCTATTCACTTCCAGCAGCAGGAAATCCTTCCTCAGCTTTCCATTTTAAACATCAAATCAAACTAAGTCTGGAGATTATTGTTCCTATGCCAAACAAATGAACAATTATGTGTCATGGGATTTCTCTGTGTAGTTCCCATCCGTGAGGAATTAGCTGGAGTCCTTGAGATTCAAAACAATTAATGAACACAGGATGTGCAGTCTCTGCATGAACATTTTGGAGTATTCCACATCCTGTTCTGCCAATAATCCCACTGTTGCTAAAGCACACATCCAAAGCTCAGAAGTTACAGCACATGTGATGATGATGCATTTCCAATAATGCCCAGATGTGATCACCTTTAATTTCAATGGAACACTGGCAACAATGCTCACCCAGCATATATTACAGTGGCTGTAAGAGAGTCATTAGGGTGGGATGCAAATATCTGAAATGAACAATGGACTAAATTTGGCTAGTGCTAATAGAATCATCAAAATATCTGAATAACAAGAAAGATGTTTACTGCTTCCCACAATGGAAGGGTTTAAAACTATTCAGACCCTGAAAATTAAGCTCTACATGTTGTTCAGGAAACACTGCAGTGCTACTTGCACTACTACCACTGTATTGCAACCCAGCCTCTCTCAGCCACACCCTCACTTCCCATACAGGTGTCCCAATACCATGATTGTTCACTGCCCTATCAATTTATAAAGGATACCTTGAGATAGACCCAGTCTAACCTGAAGAAATAGAAAGGATAGGATTAGTTTACAGCCCTGGCCTTCCTTGCTGCAGACTCCCCATTATTTTCCAGCACAGACTCTTTTACAAAATCCCACAGTCTGGAAACAGCTTGTTTTAATACAAAAAAATCTTTTGTGGCCTGTAAGCATCCTTGTTCTAATGTTAAAGGACATTTCATTCTTACCTGGAAAGTCCATGGCCGCATAGGGCTCATTCCAATTCCTAGAGAACATATGCATTGATAACACTTATGTAGAAGTACATTTTTTTTTCAGTGGCTTTTGCAAGCTGAATGAACTCAAATTGCAAGAACATCTTGTCTCTTTCTTCACAGCTGTAGATGCTATAAAGCAAATCCTAGCAATTAATGAGTAAACTCCAAAAACTTGAAGTTGCCTTCAATGGAAAGTCAAATGTCTGAAAGTTTTTTTCAGTAATCAGCTCCCTGATGATGTAAAACTGATCTGGAAACCTCACAAGCACTGTCATTGCAAGGTCAGCAATTCAAGCCTGCAATGCCTCAAAGCCAGCTCATGATATCTTGAGGGCTGCTCCTGACCACAGAAAATGAAGATGTATATAAAAGAAAAAAACTTCTTTAGAGTTAAACAGAAACAAATTTTCTGTATCTATCATGAAAATAGTGGCCCCTAAAAAAACAGAGAGATTCAAGAAGTGTCCCACCTGAGAGAAAAACCCTTCAATTTTCACTCATGGGTTTTTAGATACCAGAGAAATCAGAGAAGTACGAGAGAAATGAAAAAATTCTGACCATTTTCTTCACATTGACAAATATAGTCACTGAGGAGACAATAATTCACAAATTCTAATATTTCTGATGAATATTCTGAACATGCTGGAATGTACCCAGCTCTGACTTAGAGAACTGTCACCTTTTGACTTGGAGATGAAACTGTAAGGAATCCAAATACCAGACACTACTGCATAAATGTGTGCAAGTATCTCAGTAAATCTTTTGGGAAAAGGGAACAGATACTGTTTGAATTCATTAGGAATAGGAATTGCAAAATATATTAGAGTCCTCAAGAAATTGCCCTCTGTGCTGAAGAGCCTGGTGTTCCAGGTGCTATTTTGTGGAGCCCAGGTGAAAGGAATGTTTATCCTGGGCCTAAGTCACAACCTTAAATGGTTCCCTCCCTAAGAGAGGTGTCCTAAATGCTGCTCTTGTTCTTTTTGTGACAATTGTGCTTTGTATGAAAAGGAACTTGTTTTATACAGTTCTCTTATGTCCAGAAGGAGAAAGCTCACTAGTTTTGTGATCATTTTCAGGAGCAGTGTCCCTGAAGATGGCACATTTGGAAATGGCAGCATTTCATACTGCTGCATAGCAGCAATTGGCACCCCAGTCTATAAAAGATACTACTCAAACAATATAAAATAGCCAACACTCACAAGGAGAAAGAGGGTTCTTTTCTATCCCAAAATATATCTCTGCAGAGTACCTGTTGTATTGCATTTAATCTAATTTACTAAAGGAGAGATGAATCCCTTTGCTGCAATCAGGCTATTTTTAAAAAGAGATTGGTGGTGATTCAGCTGAATGGTGACTAAACCACTGACAAATTCCCCCTGTCAGCTTGTGTGTATAAAAAGGTGCTTTGCTGCAATGTATCATCTGCAGATACCACTACCTTTTTGGACTGATTGGAGGTTTTCCAGTCAAACTATATTACTTTAATTATTATTTGAAATTATATGCACATGAAGCTTTTAGCACATTTCAGAGAGGCATCAGGTCATACAACTGGGCTGTGCTGGGTTTGGGGCCATTTATGGAGGGCTGTCTCCCATAGAAGGGACCCCAGTGGAGCAGGGGGAGAGTGAAGGGTTGTCCCCCAAGGAGGGAGGAGTGGCTGAGACAAGGTCTGACCACAGAGTTCATTCCCCACCCCCTGACCACTGGATGAGAGGAAGGTAGAGAAAAACAGGAGTGAAGTTATGCCTGGAAAGAAGGGAGAAGCAGGGGAAGGTGTTTCTAAGATTTGGATTTATTTCTCATTATCCTACTCTGATTTAATTTGTAATAAATTAAACTACCCCAAGCTGAGTCTGTTTTGCCCATGACAGTAAGTGGTGAATGATCTCTGCCCATCCTTATCTTGACCCACAAGCCTTTCTTGTATTTTCTCTCCCCTGTCCAGCTGGGAGGGGAGTGACAGAGTGGCTTCAGTGGCTACCTGGTGTCCAGCCATGGCAAACCCACCACACAAGCCACCACAGAGAGAATGTAAAACAGGTATTGCACAAGATCATTAGTGGAAACTGCTTGTTTAATTTACTTTATATGAACTGAATGCATCTTCTGAAAGGACAAACAGAGATAGATTCCTGTGAACAGAAAAGCAGAGTCATTCCCCATTCTGAATGTTAGTCTGCAACCCAAAAGATGCAGGTTGAGTTGCTACAAGCTGCTGCCTCTGGCAGGTACAGGATTACATCCATGGACTAGAGATGACTCTGGTGCCTCCTACAGCTGCTCCTGACTGCAAACTTTCAGACAATATAGCACAATAAGGGGGTGAGAAGGTGAGTTCTTAATTTACATCAGCAGAGAGAAAGAAATTAAATCCATAAAGTAAACTAAACCAGAAATGGAGTTGAGAAACAGCTACTACAGTCCCTTGAGTAGGGCTCTTAATTACTCTGTAGCTCCTTTGGAAACTGCCTTCTAGGGACTATAGCAGGAGCTCATGCTCATGACATTTATCAGGGTGTAAGTTTGGAATATTACAATCCTAGCTGTTCACTAGTTGGGTTTGCTTGGTCCTGAAAAACTGATTTCCTAGGAAATTACTTTTTAAGATCTACCTATAGTTCTGTCTAGTTTCTCCAATGATTTACAAGATTAGATAACCTGTATTCCTGCCATGGTGTGAACAAGTCTTAGAGAGCACAGATGAATATTTGTCCTTCTCTTACCTTGACTTTAAAATCTCGCTGTTCATGTCAGTGAGAATTGTTACACATTTAATTAGCTATTTTGTTGATGCAGAGTTACAGACAGTTTAGTAAATAGTCTGTCTATTATTTCTATCCTCGTAAGTCAATAATGAAAATTATGTCGCTCACAGAACAGCATATGCAAATAAATGTGCCTATGACAGACTGAAACCAGAATTCCCTGGTATCTAATAGATCTTTAATTACTTTGGAGTGCTACTAAAAAAAAAGCAGTATTATTAGGATGTTTTTCTTGCAAATAGGTTTTAGAAGCATACAGTCAGTGCTGTATAATCGCAGTGTTATAATTAAAACTAAATAGGTTAGAAATTACAAGGTAGAAGGAAAAAAAAAAGCTCAGCAGCAAGTGTATGTATGGCTAAACATGGATTAGTGTGTGCTGTGTGAATGCTGTGCTCCAGCACTACACCTGCCAGGAATTACCATTATGGCTTAGGAGGAACTGTGGCTGTCTAAGGAGACCTGAGGGAAACGAATTCTTAGCTGGGGCTGACATGAGTACAAATTAACCAATTAAGGCACCTGTATCAATATAAGCATCCTGACTCATTGTTTAATGGGATAATTGGAATTCTGTAGAGGAAATAAAGTTGATTACAGGGATCAAACAGAGCGAAAGCATTTGTCTCTTGCTTGTGACAAGTTGTAGCTTATGAGGCTGCTGATATGGAACAAATAGCAGTATGAGGAGTAAAAGGTCAGGTCATTACTTTTTAGTGCTTACAATAAAATTGTGTACATGCTAAGAAGAAATAGGCAAAGCTCTGTGTGTTTAACAATAAACATGAAGTCTATATTCCAACTTTTTGCATGTATCTGAATTCCCAGAATGTTCTGGTGTTACCTGATAAATTTTTCTTGGTATAATGCAATTCAGCAGATTTCCCCATCATCTTACATGCATCTATAAATTAATTTACAATACAATCCTAGGTGTCTACTCCTTGGCTTTGATGGGTGGATTTGCCCATGAAAGCATATGATGAACAGATGGTAGAAGAGAAAATATCAAAGAGATGAGGAGCTAGTTGGGTTCGTCAATCCAAAGAAATAAGATGCGGATGATTTACTCTCTATAAACAGAAGACAAACTGATCTCCAGAGAGAAGGAAGAACGGAAATAAATTCACTGTATTCTCAGGAAGCAATCTATCACAAAAGGTCAGCAGGCCTTTTTGTTTGAAGAGGAAAATGAAAAGGCAACCGTGGCTTATTGTGTCCAAATGTATTGCTTCCTTTGAAGTATTCAAAATATTTTTGTCCAATGGTAACTGAGGCCTATGTAACTTCTCTTGCATGTTTCTGATTATTTGGGAGAAAAGAAAGGAAAATCAAGTACAATGAAAGACCTAGCATTATCTTTTCTTCATGTGTCAGATGAAAGTTTTGGGTGTACAAGACTTGTCATATTTTATCTGGGATGTCAACAGAGAAACAATAAAGAACACCTAATGCTTTATTTATTTATTCCCGATCTCCCCCCCCCCTTTTTTTTTTCTTTCCCTTCTTCATTCCTGCCATTACTCTTTGTAGGGCACAGATCTTTAAAGGACTTCAGCTGTAATGAACTGTATTTCTCAGGATGCAGATCTTCCATTGTTATAGTACGAAAATCTTATAGCTCAGTTTTGGAACTGCAGGAGCAGCTGGGGACCATGAAATAAGGGCCAGTACTACAGGCTACAGAAATTTGCAAAGCAAAAGTCTTCCATTTAAGGAATTTAAAATAATTTCCTTTCAGTTGAAAATGTACAACCATCCTGTTCCAATTTAATGGAATTCTAGCATTTCAAAATTTTGCCTAATTTTACATCAAAACCCAAGATGAAAAGGATAAAAATTCTCTATTCAATAACAGAAATTGTCTATTCAATAATGACTGACATTGCCTAGAACACACAGCACACCATAATGTTGTTGAAACGAATAAAATAAATGAGTACTCTGTAAGCTCCAGAACACAAAATGAAGTGAAAAATAATGAAACACATAATGAAACAGAGAAGTCTATTACATTTATTATTTTCTATAATGAGAGTCTACCCATCTTATCAAACTTCTCTGATAAACTTTGCCCCTTCTGAGCCTGATGAGTTTTGCAAATTGTACAAATGAAACAATTCTTATCCAGCATTACACACACAGAAGAAAGGTGCTCACTGACCAAAAACAAGGACATGAAGAAATTATTTAAAGGAAACCATATTGAATGAGCCATTGGGATCCTTCTGTAGAAGAAAAGCAGAAGAACAATCACATTAGGTCAAAAAGATGACCTAAAAATCTACAAGGCCATGATGAAGTTAGCATCTCAGCAGATACCAGATTCTGGTTTGAAATCTTTTTGTTGGCCTCTAATTTATGCAAGCAAGATGACTCAAAAGTAATTGCCAAGAGAGAGAAAGAAGCAATATGCTGTTGAATGTGCCCTGAGCTCTTTTCTCACCACAAAACTCTCCAGTACATGTATGTGTTGTAAATAAATATTATATAAAATTCATATATTATAAGGTAAAGTATACTCTTTGTTGCCACTTGAAGCAACAAAGCCAACAACAGCAGCATGTGATTAGGACTCTGAAATCTCTACACCTGAGATTGCTTTCTGGAATCAAATTCAGGCAGAGAGAAAAGGAGAAACAAACAGTTTACTGCAGCTCTGCAGTAGCAAATAATCAAGATAACTACTTGAGGAACATAAAGTGAAGCACCAGATTCTTCAAATAATATGATAATTGAAGCACAGGTGTTGAATATCCAGTTATGTGCAGAACTCTCTTCTCTCAGAGAATGGAAAGGGCACAGAAGGGTTAGCCTGAGATGAACAACAATGCAGGGGGAAAAAAGAGCCAGTCTGTGAACTAGAGGACAAATCTATCTCAACTTAAAATTTGTCATTGGCTGTGTTGTACAGGCAGTCTGTTCAAACACATGACAAATGACACTGCTATTCATAGAACAGGCATAACACAGGTTTCCACAATCTCTTGTTACCAGTACTGTCCCATGCACCAGGAAATGTCATGTATTCAGCTGTAGAGCATCATGGGCTGAAGGTGTGCTTAAGAGGAAATTACAGTTAATACAGTAAAAGATATCTAATATGTAGTTATGTGCAACTAACCTTTATGGTTTGTTAAAAAACAAACAAAAAAAAACCAACCAAACAAAAGATTTTAGCTTGAGGCTTCTAGCACTTCTTTTTGCAGTTGCACTGCATTTCAGGAAATGAGAAATATTTAATCTCTGGTTATAAGGAAGCAATATTTTGTTTTGACATCAGGTCTAGGGAGCAGATTCATCCAAATGCTCCACATCAGTCCTTGATTTGCACAGCTATGAAAAAAAGGTGCATCTTCAACTTACTTGAAGCCTCCTCCTGTCATTTTAAATATATTTCAAGAAGGGCACAGATTGTCTAGCCAATGAGTTATACTGTATGCATAAAAAATATGTGGATAATAATGCTCTGGCTTCTTCATACAGCTTCATGGAGAATCTTGGCTTCAGGCCAAACAACAGCAAAAGCAAAGCTTTTTCCCCTCAGCATTTTAACCAAGTGCACATAATACATCTTTAAGTAAATTAGTGTTATAACAGGTTTCCACTGATCCATCTTGAGGAGCCAAATGAGAACCAAAAATAGATCCTGTTTTCAATTTCCCCTGAGCAGCAAAATTATTTCAAATCCTTCCTTGCCACAGGAAACAAACAGATAAAACCCCCAAATTTGGCAATGATTCAGTAAATATATGTGCCTGTTCAGTATTTAAATCCAGGAGCCAAGGAAATCTTTATTAGAAAGGACTTGCAACACATCCAATGAAGTTAGGAAGCAAGTGTGACTCTCCAAGAAAACCCCTTCCTCTGTAGTCAGATGCTTTGTGGCATTTGCAAAGGAAAACTCAGCTCAGAGAATGCAGCAGATGCCAAAGCCACCTCTGCAGAGAGGTGCAGAACATGCAAGCAGCCACACAACCATAAGCAGACCTATGCTTTAAGGACTGGCAAAGTATAGGTGAAGATATGATCAGATACTGTTCATTGGAATAAACAGTACAGGCTAAAAAATATTGTAACTTCAACTTGAATTATGAAAAGGGGAAACCCCCCCACACACACTTGGAAAAATCCTGCAGAATGGCAAAGTCATTGAATCAGTAACAAATATAGCAAGAATTTTGGAGCAGAAGAGCCATTACCTTTAGGGCTGATGGGATTATATGCACTTTTTTGACTAACTACTCCTGGATTTGTCTGAGATAAGTGATTGTATTTTCAAAAATGGAAACAAGATGATCTCATTTAAAGGTCTTAAAATATTTATGTAAAAAAGTGGTCCCTGGCAAGGAGATTTGGATGTGTTGAAGGAGAAGAAAAAAAGTAGAAATAGTAGCTCAGCATTCAGCTCAATTTCACTACATACCTTTTAAAAAAGGATAAAACCATAGTGTTTGATTTCATATAGATCAAATCCCTGAAAGAAGATTTCACTGAATGTACTTGACTGGCATAAACCAGACCATGCCTAATTTTGCTAAAAACACATATACATTAAATTATTTTTCCTAATGTCTGTTAATAGAATTGGCATCAAGTAACAAAAATTAATCATTTTTTGTATAATTGCTGCTAATGTGATGATCTGTTTGTCTTCCAGCAAGACATATGTATAACACTCATCACTAGTGGCAGTGGCAGTGTAAGGAGGTAGTATGATTATCATGACATCAAACTAATTAAGATTAGCCTGAAGAAAGCAAAGGATGCCTTTCTCTCCAGCTCTGTAGAACAAAAGGAATGGGGAGAACAAGGGAAATATTAATAACAGTTTATATTAGAAGGGCTTGATTTTGTTCTGCTTATGTGGAATTGCAGCTGAATAAAGTGAAAGGAGAGAAAGGGTATTTCTTGGTCCTAAGAAAAATAACAAATGGGTTGTTAATTGGCAAGTGTTTGAAGGGCTGGTTCTAATCAGGGTAAATGGGTTTGTTTTTCCAACACTGGGTCTCACATCAAAACAACAAGAAACAATTGAAAAAGCATTGCTGAAGAAAGCAAGAGGAAGTGGGTTGTCACCAGCTGTTCAGAGACAAAATCCTTCAACAAAAGTGTAGCAGCAGATGCTGTGTGAAGCACAGGGAATGCAAATGCACATGAGTCATCCCATAAGCTTAGGGGGGACAAGCTGCTGGCCAGATCCTGGGGACAAAGATTTTTGTGACTTTAACCATATCTCTACTTGCTTTGTACTTTGTTCAAGTATTCAGTATATTTTTTGGGAAGAAGGTGTTTTTAATCCCCATTAAAGAGTCCTGAGAAAAAGGTATCTTACAGAAATATTATTCTTTGGGCCTATGGCATCAAAAAAGAGGATGGTCCAGCATCATTGTCTGTCCAGCAGGGAGAAGAGTTTAAAGCATTTCCCCTTTCCCCTCTTGTTTTACGTTCATGATAATGGTAAAAATTGTTAAAAGGATCATTTTTATAATTTCCAGCATTTCACTATTTGTTTTACATTTCATAAACTTGCACACTGGGAAAGGACAGAAAATTGGCATAATGGCAAAAACAGAAGAACTACCTGCTGTGTTTCACAGAGATAATCCTGAGGATCCCATCTCAGGCTGGTTGCCCCTGGGCAAGGGGATAAGAGCTTCCAAAAGTTAAAGTATGATGTAACTTGAAATGAAAGTGACAGAAGGATGCTGTCCAGGAGTTTTCAATAAAAATCCTGCTTCTCTAAAAGAAATAGCAAGAAAGAGACAGAGGGAGGAGTCTCAGACTCAGCTCTTGCCTTGGCTATCCTAGCTGTACATATTTAGGCACTCTCATACTCTAGTCATTATAAAAAAACACATAGATCTGCACAATTCCATAATCTTATAAGAAAGCAGGTCATTGGGGATTATCAAATTCTCATCCATTTAATTTCAAAATTATCTTCTTGTTTTCCCCTCAGCAACACCAAGATCTCACATGGAGAGGAAAAAAAGGCTTTAGCAGAAGACTTGGCATGGAGGTGGATCTACATTTTGAATCCATTTTTATGTTTCATGCCACCATGTTCCACTGAGAATTTCCTCCTGCCAGCAGCCCTCAAGGCAGTCATCCCCAGTTCCTCCACTGAATTCATGCTGCTTAACATGTCACAAACAAGGAGAGGCTTTTTGTGCTTTAAAGGAGAACTCCAGAGCTGACTGGAAACAGAGATTTATTTTTGTGAAAGTATGATGATATTTTGATATTAGAACATACTGATATGTGATCTTTCCTGGTTTCAAGAAAACAGAAAACAACCAAAAGGAGAGAGAGGCAGGGAGTGAGAATGATGGGCCCTCAATAGCCAGTGGTGCAGACATCTGGAAATCCAGCTGTGCCAGAAGGGACACTGCAGGAGGACCAAGCCAGTGGGGAAGCAATGACACTCTGAGCTGCAGTGAGTGATGATTTTCAGGCTCCATCTGGGGGATGCCATGAACCTGGTGGAACCTGCCCATATACCTGCAGACTGTCAGTGGTCAGGGGAGGCATGTAGGATTATCTTTGGGATATTTTCTCTGCAAACCCACTCTTTAAGCAAAAAACAAACAAACAAACAAACAAACAAATAAACAAAAAACCAAACATATTTGTACCTGATCTCAGGAAGGAGGCTTGAGGACTGGGCTTTGCCATGTTTCACTGCAGAGCACAGGTGGGAGCCAAGCATCACCAAGTCCTTCTTCTGTACCTGGGCAAATTTAGCAAGAAAGGAATGAAATGAGATCCTGCTGCCCTTTATCCCTTGTTTGCCAGACTTGTGGTTGAAAGAAACTGCATTATATGATGTGTTCACTTCTCCAGTTGTATTTCCCACAGCCAGTAATGTGGGTCCCACCATGGGAGGGGATGGGACAAGGCTTGTTCCTCACACCTGGGAGCCAAACTGTGGCATGAATCTACAGCTCATGGTGTTGCTTCTTCAGTGATAAGAGTGGACCACAGAGCAGTTATTCTATTTCCAAGGGAGGGAAATCCAGCCTGACTTGGTTTTGTCATAAGTGATTAGATTTTATAGCGTGCTTATGTACTTCTCCTAATCAAATTAGCATGTTGGCTCAGAATCAGCCTAGCAGAAAACCCCTCATTTTCTTACCCATTCTGCTTCATTTATCACCTGGAATTACCAAAGTTTTGAGGTTTTCTTTTCTCTCTGACTAGGCCTAGTCCTGCTTAGCTTATAAAATTTGAAACATTCATTGCCCAAGGTTGCAAGAGCAATGAATATTTATAATCCCATCTTCCCAGCACACTCAGAGGTGTCTCACAGTGTGACTTCACATTAGAAATGTCCCACCTGTGGGGATCACTCAGAAAAACACAGATTACAAGTCTGTATAACATAGAACAAGGTCAATACCCAAATTATCGGAATTATCACCTTAAAAAAGGTTGCATATCTGATGATGCACTGCCCCAACACTGATTTATAGGTGCTGTACTAGTGATTCTCCCCTGTGAATACAGAATTTCAGCTATTAGGTTACAATATTATTCCTCAGTTCTTTTTCCAAGGCTTCTCATGAATCAGCTGCAAATTGTACAATGCATTCCTCTCACCATTTACAAAGGTAACCCCTCCAATAGCAAGAAATGAAAAAAGGGTTTCTCACCTGGCTTCAGAGCCCAGGGAAATATTATAGTTTAAAGAGCATAGTGACTAGTGACAAAACACAGTTAGGACTATGATGATGAAAACTGCTTAGAAAATACTGCAAATGAAATTTCTTGACCCTGCAGTCACCTTCTGTTAATTCCCTGCAAATATGGGTCTTTTTCTAGGCTGAGGCCACACTCTAAAAAACCCAACCCCCATCCCATTCGTCTCCAAAAATGCAATTAAAACTTAATGTTAATTCAGAATATTTTCCTATTCAAGACAGAGCTACGAGGATTACAGTCAGTTTTAACACTTGTCAGGAAAATATGGTTCCTTTGACTTTGCAGACAGGCAATTAATGTTCAGCAGCAGCAGCAGCACTGAAATTAGAAACCATCTAGAGGCCATTTTAGGCCAAAAAAATTTTGCCATTGATTTTAATGCATCAAGATATAACATATTCTCCAGTATCCTGCCCTTTCCTATTTTTCCCAAACTTTGGGTGAACCATTAAATTGAAGCCTGCCCTGTAAATCCCATAAGCTATTAATGTAGTTCCCTTAGCTGGAAGATAGATTAATGACCTGAGACTTCTGTAGAATATTTGCTACTTCAGTGCAAATTAATATCATATTTTATCCTCATTTTATACCCACATCCAGCACTTCCTTCTGCAAAGGATACCAGAAGGAGCTGATTATTTAAATGCCAAGATTCTAAATCTTATCTTCAAATTTTTAATCAAACTGTTAAACATGAGTCTTAAATTGCAGCATTTCCATTTTTCATACTTCTCTCACCTCGTTTTTCACGACAAGAACAAAAAAATTAAAAACCCAGATGTGTTTGGGAAAGTTTTTTTTTTTTTTTTTAATACTAATGAAGTTTTTAAAGTGCTTTTTGTTTCTCAGAACTCTGTTCTCCTTCACACCCTGGGCTAAATAAAAATGTCTCACTTCACCCAGGTCTCAGTTCTCAGTCTTAAAATGGGTAGTTTAAAATTTTGTAGGTATCCTAAGCTATCCTGCCAAAAATGATTTTGTCCACAATCCCCTATCTTTTTTGTATTTTTAATTAAATTACCAATTCTTCTTCCACTGCCTAAAATAACACTGTTTACTAAACACACTTCTCTGATGCTGAATGCAATTTCTGGAGAAAGTAAAATCATGAAAACTTGAAAATTGCTTGAGACACATGTTTAGTTCTAGAAAACTCAGATCAGGCCTTCTTATTGTAGGAATTAAAATTTATGGCAGGTCCCCAGTTCCTCAGGCAAGCACAGCAGGCTATTGGAAGAAATAAAAGAGGTGGCAGTGAGAGAAGAGATTAAGTTTTCTCTTACTATTCCTTCTTGCCAGCACTTTAGGAAAGTTTTGTCTTTATTAATAAACAGTGAAACTAGGTTGAAACTTCAAACTTACAACAAAACTTCTCTTTCTATACTTCAAACCCTCGATAATAATGCTACTAATAATAAGAAGAAAACATGCTATGAAAATCACAGAAAATAAACAGCAGTTTGGAATTAAATTATACATTTTATTTTTTGTCTATATTTGCTTTTATTAAAAAATCTATGAAGTAAACATAATTACTTTACAAAGTTTTTGTTGCTGAATCCTCATGCTATTTTGGTACCAGCATTAGGTATCAAATCATAGGCACATCATACATTTAAAACAGACTTGCAAACACATTTACTTACACTTGATCGAGTTGCCTTGTAAAGTTCATTAGTTGGTATTGGAGATTACTGTGGTCAAAAAACTTTAGGGGAGCACATTTCAGACACTCATCCCTCTCTTGATTAGAAATATCCTTTATATCCTATTTTAACATATTTAGAACTCACTGTGACATTTGGAGAAGACATACAAGGAACATCTCATTCAAATGGCTGACCACTTCAGGCCTGACCAAAAGTTAAAATATGTTGTTATGTCTTGAAATGCCTCTTAGATGCTGACAGGCTGAGGACATCCAGCACCTCTCCAGGAAGCCTGTTCCAGTGTTTGACCACCCTCAGGCAAAGTGCCTGGACATTAGGGAATGCCCAGTCTAATGTCCCCTGGTGCATGTCACAGTCCCTCCTGCCTGCAGTTCTCCCTGCCAGGTTAGTGATCCTTCCCTCCCCTCCTGCTGCCCCAGTCCCCAGTGGTGTGAATTCTCACTGCTCTTCAGAGCAGCTGCTGCCCTCCCCAGCTCCCCCAGCAGCTGAATTCTCCCTTGTCCCTGTGTGCATGCCTCTGAGGACTGACCTTCCTGTGGATTGACTTTTCTGTGCCTCAACCTGCCATGTCCTCCTGCTCCACAAGGGTCTCTGACTCTTCCTGGCTTCTCCTCTCTCTTACATAGTTCCCTCAGTGGCCATCTCAATGTCACCATGTGTGAGCATGCTGTGAGTCTGCCCTTCCAGCTGTGAAGGTACACTTGGCAAAAGGTTGAGACATGCCCTGAGGGTCAGCTCAGTGAACTGATCATGAGAAATTACTGGACAAGGCAGAAAACAGAGTAGGAAGTTAAGAAGTCTTACAAATTATAACATGAAAGGTGACCAAATTTCACAGGTGGTTAAAATGTGAATATGGCCAAAGTGGGTGGTTTAGATTGGCTAATAGGAAAACTTTCTTCACTAAAAGAGTTACTAAGCATTGGAACAAGTGGCCCAGGGAAGGTATTACCCTGGAAATATTTAAAATATTTAAGAGTGTGGACGTGACACTCAGGAACATGGTTTAGTAGTGGTCTTGGCAGGGTTAGGGTAAAGGCTGGACTCAGTAGTCATTTCCACTAATGATTCTATTATGGAATCTCACATATAACAGAGGGGAGAACAGAGACATTTTGAAGAGCAAACCCTCTCTTGGTCCCCAGGGACTGCTAAATTATTAGATAGGCAAGCCTATCAGAAACACCAAGTTTCAATACAGAGATTGTAAAAGAGACTTGTGAGGAAAAAGTAACCAGGGTACAAATTTTTTTGTGAGTAGACACAGAGAGAGAAAGGGAGGTGATCAAGATAAATGAGAGAACAGGCATGGGAAATGGAGGGGAGGGGAACAAAAGGGGACAGCTGAGCTGCTGTTGCTTGAGCTCTGCACCTGATCACCACAACCCATCCTATCTTCTCATTCAACTCAACTCCTATTTCCTACGTGAGGTGTCTACCATGAGAATTCTTGCATGGACCCTTTGTTTGAGAAATAGCTTTGAAGTTAGAGAAGAGAGATACCAGGCTATAGAAGCAAGAGATGTAGCAATGTAGAGAACATGAAAAAATCAGAATGACAAGCCCTGCCTGTCCTGGATTCAGCTGGGACAGAATTAATTTTCTTCCTAGTAGCTAGTACAGTGCTGTGTTTTAAATTAGTATGAGAATAATGTTGGTAGAACACTCATGTTTTGGTTGTTGCTAAGTAGTGTTTACCTTAAGTGAGGGACTTTTATGTCTTTGTTCTGACTGTGAGGAGCTGCACAAAAGCTGGAAGGGAACATAACTAGGACATCTGACCCAAATTGACCAAAGGGATATTCCACACCACAGAGCATCATGCCCTCTCTATGAACTGGGGGAGTAACCCAGAAAGGGGCTGATTGCAGCTCAGGGATGGGCTGGGTACCAGTTAGTGGCTGACAAATAACTATATTTTATTTATCTTTTAGGTTTTTTATCTATTTCTCTCTCCATTCTTTTTATTACTATTATTGTTATATTTTAATTCATTTCAATTATGAAATTTTCCTTATCTCAACATGTAAGTTTTATTTTTTCCTGCCTGATTTTCCTTCCCATCCCACTTGAAACAGGGTGGGATGAGCAGCTGTGTGGGACTAAGTTGCCAGCTGAGGTTAAACCACAACACCCCCATAAAATCCTATGCAGACACTGTTGTCTATTATTGGTTCATTGGTGGCCGAGTTGCTAAGCCTTTTGGCAGGGAAAATCAGAATGTACTTGACTTCACTCTGTTGTAGCCAGCATGCTTCCAGTGCCCAACATAATTATTTTAATGCCAGCTCGAGTATCACTGCACTGCAGCACTGCCATACTTTGTCTCAGCAGGGAAGAGAGCAAATTAAACAACTACACCTCCACTCAAAACTTCCTCTTCTTTTCTCCTAGAGGTAACACTACAAGCAGCACCAACAAAAAGAAATAAATAAATTGGCAATATTATTGCCTCTAAGATCTTAGTAACTTTAACTGTAATAAAGATAATTGGAAGACTCAACAGAGGCATTCATAAAAAGACACTGAGACCCAAGCTATTCTATCTATAATACTGACAAGGGGAAGGAAAGGGAAACTCACTTAAACCCAAATCCAGAGGAAAAAAAACAATCTCTAAGTTTCAACCTTGATTTAATAATAGAAACATCACATTCCCTAACATTACACGTGACATGCTGTGGCATGACTTCTCTGATGTGCCAAACTCCCAGACAACTGCCTGGTTTAGAAGTTATTAGTCTGCTGATACCCTGTCTGCCTTAATTCTGCCATTTCCAAGCAGAGATAAAGTCACAGCTCTAAAACATGGTGTGGATACCCACGCATTGCACTTGTCTTTCCAATGGAGCCTTCCCAACAGATCAGCTTACAAAGGCCAACCCCATTTGGCTGGTATCGTTCTCTTGAAACCTAAACCGTTTGAGAAGATAAATTATTGTTACTACATGCATAGCACCTGTCATATTTTACCCACTGAAATGTGTATAAAATACATTTCCAGTGACTGTCAGGGAAGGAAGGATTGGTGTTGGCTGCCACTAGTGACAAGTCCCTTCCTCCAGCCTTTTGCTTGAGTTGTGCAAAGCCCCCATAAAGACTTATCCACATCCTTGAGCAGACTGGAGGAAAACCTTGAGCTGGGCTCTCGGCTACTTGCCACAAATTCTCTCAACTTTAACCTGTGAAATAGATGCTGCCTTTCGACTGCTGGCAATTAGCTCATGTGAGAGGATGACAAGGAGGGGACTCTGGGCTCTTGTTCAGCAATGATACTGCTGCTCTCGGTTTGTCAACCAGCCAGGGACAAACAGTTTGTTGTGCAAGTGTTATCATTTTACTGAGCAGATCCCCAGTGCCACACTACAGCTGCCAAACAGCAGAAGCAGCAGTAGCTCCATTAAAAGCTTGTGCTGCACTCCAGCCTTCTATGGGACACACTTCCCACATCTGTCACCTTTGCTCTGGCTTCCCCACATCACTTCCCCACATTCACTCTAGCTTTTCCACATCCCCACATTTGCCACCACAACCTTAAGGATACCAAGTTTGAGGTTTTCAGCCTACTGAAGATAAAGCACGTTTAGCATTCACACAGTAAGAAAGCTGTCTTTTCCAAAATGTTACATTTAAGATTGATTCAGAATCATAATGGAATGAGACCTCAGCTGAGAAAAGGAGAAGATGAAGTTAATTAAAGTGCTGTCCAGCTGGAACTTGAAGATTCTTCAATCAAGGAAATAAATCATATTCTGCCTCTTCCCATGTACATTGAAAAATAGCAACTGCTGTGGATTTAATTAAAACTTAGTTTTTTAGTTAATACTCTTAACTTGATTCATTATTATTTAGTCAAGATGCAAAGTTATGACCCTCATCAGGAAAAGGAATATTTTCCTACATTATAATAACCTATGTGATTTTTTTTTTTGTTAGTTTTGAATTTCTTATAATACCTGAAGGAAGCTGGAGAACAGAAAGGTTACTAGCTCAGCTGATTTAACTTGGCCTTTCCATTTGGTTTAAAGGTGGAGGATTTCACTTGCTCTTTTTTGCTCAATAAGTTTTCATTGTTTCTCAACCAGAGATTTGAAGTTAAAATGTCATATTAAGAGACACATACCCAAAGATTGCACAAAGCTCCCTCTCCATAAAAGCCAATTATCCACTAGTTCCTTCACTAGCAGGGTACTGTGCTGCAGCTAAATAAGCCCACCTTTAAGCAGCAAGGTACTTTATTTTAATATCTCTGTGGTTTCCTCATCACCTACAGAATCCAAATCCAAATACACCTGTATCTAATTTTAGAAAGATTCAAACATGTTTCTTGTTCCAGCTACAAGCACAACGACTCAGATGTCTTCTGGCATCAAGAGCAGTAACATTTATCCCAGCATCCCTCAGCTGCAGTGCCAAGTTATGAATAAAGAATGAATCCAAAATCACTGCAGAGGTGGCTATCTCAACCTGCAGTTTCTCTGTCAGCAGGGCAGGCTGCTCTGAGCTGGTCCCATGCTCCAGTGGCATAGATCTAAGTCTGGTGGGCTTTGCACGGTTCATACATCTCACACTAACAAGGTTCTGCTGATTCCAGAGCCCTTTTGGACAGCTTGGATG
Source organism: Muscicapa striata striata (assembly GCA_030060385.1). Taxonomy (NCBI): domain Eukaryota; kingdom Metazoa; phylum Chordata; class Aves; order Passeriformes; family Muscicapidae; genus Muscicapa; species Muscicapa striata. Next base: position 6,657,460 of record JAREIS010000031.1, read on the forward strand.
AGATGGGATGGACGTGGCCCAGGCTAATGAGATGCTCCAGACTCTTGCTGATCTTGCCTGTATCTGCACTGCTCTCTCAAGCACGGGCATGCTGAGGAGCCAAAAGCAAACCACATCAAACAGTTTTCACCATCTGAATACACTCCCTTCCACCCTCTATGCTGATAGAGTGGATTCACTTTGCAAGCTGAAAATAAATCCTTCTGGCCTAATTGGTAAATCAAATCTATGAGCTAAAGCCACTGCTTGACTGTCTGCCTCAGAGGCTGGGAAAATGGTAAAATAACCACATTACAGACTTACAGCCTGCCTTCAGTGACCAGCACTCAGCAGCAGAGGAATTTTTTACCCTTCTAACATAACTGTCCATCCAAACTCATCCAGAGATGCTGAATTTCTTACTATAGTATCTGTTAGGGCAGTGCAGAGCAGGAGCAGTCACTGAGCCTCCTGAATCAATATAAAAAACAAGCACAGTCTTTAAAAATACGCACACTAAGAAGACTGAAGTTGAGGTGAAAATGTCCACTTTAACCTGAAGACCCAAATAACATAACAAAATAGGTTTAAGGCTTGTAAGAATGGGATAGATGAAAGAAAACTTGTATCCAGGAGTTGTCTGAGTTCCCACTGGATGGTTGTGTAAGTACCATCCTTCACAGGTATAATCTGTAACCGTGGCAACCCAGTCCTTTTTAAAGGGGACAGGGTTGGAAAATAAGGTCTCCACTCCCCACAGGCTGAGATAACCATCACTAAATAGGCTTGGGCAGGAAGACACATCTGGTAGGAAGGAACCAAGGAGAGGCTGAGGAGGCTGCAGAAGGGTTAGGGTCAGGCAGGTGAGAAAAGGGAAATGCTCTGATGCCCACACACATGCAACATGCACCACTGCTCACTTACAGGCTCTGTTTAATTTTAAATCCTTGTTGTATGATTAACCTAAGGGTTTAATAAATTAAAAAGTAGTTATACAAATAGGAATAAGAATAAATAATCCTAAAAGACTTTTCCCTCCATAAGTGTTAGGACAGAAATGGGGAAAGATAACAGACAGCTGCTGCTCACTCCTCACCAGAGCAGTTACAATTTTGTCTCATCAAAGATTCATAGAATATGGATTTAGATGCATGAAAATGCTACTTAGATTTTAGAGAGACTATATTCTTCACATTAACAGGTTTTAGCATGTGTGCTTTTTCATTGTTTCATATCCTTTGCAAAAGGAAAGGAGAAAACCTTGCAATACATTCTTTAATAAAAACTTTTTTTGGATGTTTTCCATCCTGTAGACAAGCTCACACAATGAAAGAATTTGCAATACAAATTAACCCTGCAGTTTAACTTAAAATGTGGTGGATAAATCCATAGAAAGACCTACAGAGTATTGATACACTTCTATTCAACTTTTACTAATGTGTTTCCATGTGTCTAGGATAAAACAGAAAAATAGATAAAAGACTCAGTACATTCATTATTGTGTTAAAAAAAAAATTAAGAAGAAAAAAAGAAAAAAAGAAAAAAGAAAAGAAAAAAGAAAAACAGAAAAGAGAACAACAACAAAATCTATTAAGTGTGAGAACTGAAATGAACAAATTAGTATTCCTGGAATTAGTTTTTCACATTCACAGTAGTTCAGAAAAACTAAATTTAAGGCAATGTGATAGAGATATATCATTTACATATCTCCTTCTAGTGCTGACAAGTACAGATGACATAAGGGAAATGAAAATGCAACACTCATTCAGCAAGACTCCAGGAAGATCCACACAGAAAAATGCTACTCTCTCTAAATTGTCTACTGCAGCCTTTGAATTTTCAGCACACTTATTTCATGTTAGGTTGTTTTAATCAACAAAAACCAACTCAGTGCCTGTTGTAGAGACCCCAGAGGCACATTCTGATCAGTGATGGTGAAGCCTCCCCACCAGACTGCAGAAGCAGAGATCAGGCAGCCTCTGCACCCAGGGCATGCACAGAGCAGTCAGGGCATCCACAACAATCCACTGTGGTGTGGATTTGAATTGGGAACCACCATGCAAGCAGTAGCCTGAAAAATTTGTTCCACAACACACACACTCACTGCTCACACTCAGATGAGTCTGAATTTACACCACAAACATTTGCCAAGTGTCTAGACAAGCATTTCTGCTGGTATTAGCTGAATAAATTTGCAGTGAGTGAACATTAGCCTAGAGAAGGCCAAGTAAGGTAACAGATTCATCACATGGAGCCAATTCCCATCTTTATGGTAACTCAGTGGGTCAGGCACATCCACACAAGAAAATGCTTCAAAAACAGAACAAGACACAGAAAGATGATAAGAAGTTTGTACACAACACCACGCAAGCCAATAGGTTGGGATAGTGGCAAGCTCAAGTCCTACTTGCTTCAGTTTCCCATTCCTCATTGAATGTAGAAGCTTGATGGGATGGATGATACCATGTGGAAGAAATAGGCAAATTAAAAGGATAAAATGGGGAAAGTAAAAAGGTAAAGAGAGACGACCAAAGGAAGGGGGGACAACTTTTGCCAATTCACTGACCTTAGTGTATTCAGTTGTATTTTTAAAGATAATTTTCCCCTTTAGAAATGCTCATCATTGACTACATGCCTGGATGAATCAAAAAGAAGACACATGGGCACTCAACAGACAAGGAGATTTAACATATTGTCATGTTCTCTGGAATTTCAGATAATGAATATTCCATAACAGAATTCTTTTCCTTTGGTCCAAATATTACAGAAAATATTTAGCTTAAACCAGCCTGCTAATGTATCCTCATAGCTGTGTATCATTGACAGTTACATTAGCAGCTAAAAATCCATGAAATAAACAATATAGGGAAAACTAGGCCATCAGTCATACCATGGAATGAAAAATGCATTCAGAGCTACTTTTAATAAATGCTCACACAGCATTTCTGCACTTCAGTGTTTCTTTTACAGAAGATTTGACGTTGCTGAGTATTCGATGTTGAATTTTTATTTCTGAAAGAAGTTATAAATTAAGCAGCCTATTGTGCTTAGAGTAAGGTTCTGATCACTGTACTATATGTCAAGTCATTCTTTCAGACTTTGTGCTAAAAATACAGTGTTGTGAAAATTCCTGCTACTGCTAACAACCCCATGAAGTTCTTTGAAGTGCAGTGCAGCTGTCAAATATGTCAGTTGCTGAGGCAGCCTCTCCTGGTGCTGAAGAATGAAATATTTGATTTGTGAGTCAGGAAAAGTGGAGTAGAGACGTGCTGACACAGAACTGAGCAGGTTCAATTGCCTGATCGCCTGTTCTTCAGCTGGGTACACAAATGTCAGGTGCCAGAAGCAGATCAAAGTGCCCAGGGTGCTGTGAGCTCTGTGTGGCACATTTGGAGCCTTTAGAGAGTCTGTTCCTGCCCTGCAACCCATGGAACTCAGTGCAGAGCACAGGGCAAATTGCAGGAGGAGGCATCATGGGAGAAGCACAAGGAGACAAGAGTTTGGGAAGATAATCTGAGCAAACCAAACCAGCAGAGGGGCTTATGACTTGAGCCATCCTGCAAGGCCTGAGATCGATTGCAGTGCCTCTGGCACACCCAGCCACACTTTGTAGCTCTGCTCTTTGGGGAGGACATCTCACTGCCTATCCCCAGAGATGTGGTCTTTATAGGGGGAAAGAACACGGCCACAAATGCTGGTTGTCAGGGCCAGTTCCTACTGCTATGCATTGTTTGCAACATTTGAACCCTCCAGTTACGACCCTGTTATGTTAAACACTGCCCAAAATACTGTGAAACCCCCACTCTAAATCCAAAAATACTATTATCACTCACATATATTTGATTGTGCTATGTGCTTTTAATATATTTTTAAAATAAGAACATGAAGAACATTTAGCCTTTTTCATTTTTAAATTATAACTACGCCTCCTAACCAGCGACTGCTAAATAGTCATGTCATAGGACTTTGAGTTCACTTCTTTTGCAACATGATGCAACACATTTTTAGTTTATTCATCTTAAAGTCACAAAAGAAGCTGCTGCCACTCTGCTGAAAAAAATATTTCTCTTCTTATTTCCACCCTTCAGATACTTCCAGGTTTTTTCAAGCTGATCCTGAGCTAGTTTAGAAGTTGTTATTGCTTTAATGTAATGGATTAGCTCTTAAAAATCCAACATATTTATTTGAAGGAAATAGAACAGTTTTACTTCTATTTCTAATATCTGAATATTCAAAGTATGGCTGTATGCTTTAGTTAAGTCCAAATCACACATAAAGAGCTTCTTATATTTTTCATTTATTTTTTAATATTTATATATAAATTTGAATCTCTCTAGCCAGATTCCTCCCAGCTTCTGATAGAAAGTAGCCATAAATTAAGACTGGCATGTGCTATTCTCCCCAAAATCACTTTGCCATGTTATTCCACTGTCTTGGTTTTGAGGACAGGTGTCTGCCAAGAAAGGCAGGAGCTTCTCTTTGAAATGGAGAATGCAAACCCCCTCCCTCCAAATTATTATAATTTTGAAATTAAGGGGCTCTCAGTCAAAGATAGGCGAATTAGGAGTTACAGTTTTTTACTAGGAAAATTAAAATAGAAATGCAGTATTACAAAGAACAATCCCAAAACACTGCCAGAGTCAGAATCCAAGCTGACACCTGTCAGTCAGTCAGGGTGTTGGCAGCAGTGCCGTTCAATGGTGGCTGCATCCTCCTGCAGTGGCAGATGTGGTTCAGCTGGAGCAGTGCTCCTGTAGAAGGTGCAGTTTTCCTCTGAAGGCCCAGGGATGATGTGGAAAGGTCTGGCTTTCCTCTGGAATCTAGTGGAAAGAAGGTACCTTGGTGTCCAAAATGTCAGTTTTTATCTGGGTAGGAAAGGTTTGGCTCCTCCCCCTGGGTGGAGCATCTCCCATGGGATGATGTAATTTTATCAGTCATACAGTGGGACTCAATGGCCCAGCAGCAGATGATCTTCCTAGAGGGAGGATGGGTTGTGGAAAATATAAAGATGATTGCCCCACCTGGTTTTAAAGCTGGCCCATTAGCAGATACTGTGTGCCATGGAGATGAGGGTCACTGCCCCACCCAGCTTCAACAGATGCTGATAGAATACACATTTCTGGCCACATCCGGTATTGCAACCCAAGACATCCATGTACATGTGTTTGCTACACTATTTTTGGTATTGACACAGACTGCTACCCTTGTGAGCAGCTCTGAGATTGAAGATTTAATGAGATTTGCTAAAGATGAAAGATGAAGCACTGAATTTCATGAAATTGTACATCCTACCACAATTAATTTGGAGATGCACATTCCAAGTGTGTGCCAAGACACAAACCCATGTGATTGAAGAAGAAAGCATCAATCTTCTTTTAACACTGCCTATATTTTACATCACAGCCCTAATGTTGTTTAAACAAAATCTTAATATTTGACTATGGAAAGAGTGAGTTTGCTTTGTTCAAAATCAGACATACACCCAAGGAAAGGTGAGGGAAATTACTGGCCTGTAGGGTTAGGCAGGAAGAGCATTGGTCACACCATCAGTAATGTCTGGATGTCTGTGAAAGTCACAAGAAATACTCAGAGTTTTAGAAAGAAGAATCTCTGTACAGGTGTACAGATCATATTTTTGCAATGAGTTCCAGTGATTGTTCAATTCATGTGAAAATTAACTTTCAAAGAATGTTAGAAAAAATGAAGTTACGATGAAGTGCAAATAAGAAAAGTATGCCAAACCTCAACCTGATGTGGCCAGGAAGTCATAGAAACATTTTTATATGTTTAAAGTAGCAGGAGAGTTTAATAATTTATTGGAAAATTACAGAGAAAAATAAACTTCCATTGGAAAATATAATTTTGTGCCCAGGGGGTTTCACTCAGAAAGTTCCTTTGGTGTTCAAGCCCTCCACTCCAGACCATTCATATCCAGGAGCAGGAGTCCCACACCTGTGCCCTGTCCAAGCCAGAAGTCTTGTCAGCTCATTAACTTGAGCTCTGCATCACATGAAAGCAGTGACCTGGCCTTCTGATCTGAGCAGCCTTCCCAGAGCAGTGGCACAGCCCAGTGCTCCCAGTCCAGGCATGCTTCCCTCACACCAAGCTGCCTCCTCTTCTGTTGGATCTGCCTCAAGAAAACAGATGAGCCCTCACTGCTGAGCCTTTTGAAGGATTTTCATATTCCCATGTATTACAGACAGTGAGGCACAACTTATTAGAGCTCATTTGGAGAATTTCCTCAAAGAGAAATCTTACTGTGCTTCAGTCCTGTTGCAATTCATGGATGTTGGTTCTTTTAAACTAGTGTCCACCGTATTTATTTGTTAACTTTCTCAATATTTACACAGGATGTAATGATCCACTGATAGTTCATTAAGTAGTTCATTTATCTTGTTACAAACCAAACTAGGAAATCTCTAGGAAGAATTGCCAGCAGTCCAAGGAAGGTTATTCTTCCTCTCTTACTCCATTTCCATGAGACCCCCTGGAGTACTGAATCCAGCTCTGGAATCCCCAACATCAGGATGTGGACCTGTTAGAGAGAGTCCAGAGGAGGCCATGAAGATGGTCATAGGCTTGGAGAACCTCTCCTATGAAGACAGGCTGAGAGATGGGGTTGTTCATCCTGAAAAAGGCTCCAGGAGACCTTGCAGCAGCCTGCCAGGACCTACAGGAAAGGTGGAGAGGAACTTTTCACAAGGGCATGCAGTGATATGATATGGGGAATGGCTTTAAGATGAAAGAGGTTTGGGTTAGATATTAGGAAGAAATGCTTTACTGTGAAGGTGTGAGGCACTGGAACAAGTTACCCAGAGCAGTTGTGGATCCCTGGAAGTGTTCAAGGCCAGGTTGAACCAGGCACCTGGACTAATGAAAGGTGTCCCTGCCCATAGTAGAGGTGTTGGAAGTACAGAATCTGAAAGGTCTCCTCCAATTCAAACCATTCAATGATTCTATGATCTCCAAATTGTTTTACAAGACCTGATAGCCAGAGATTTATGACCTGCAGATCAGTATGCAGGACCAGTGTTTTCAAAATTCCTCCATTCCATATATTTCCAAGACAAAATCCCATTTTCTCTCTTCTTATCACTCTCAGTTCGTGCCAGAACAGCCAGGTCTCAGCCCTCCTGAAGGAGACTGAGAGATATTGCAACACAAACAAACACTGGCAGCAAGACTCTAGAAACCCTCTGAAAGGGAAACAAAGGAAGACTCTGTTCACACCATTACCCATCTCTGTACTATCACACAGTGATCCCAAGTCACTGTTCCTTGCTTCTCCATCAGCCTCCAGGTTTTCTTGGATCAGTCTTTGGCTGGACTGGGCCAGCAGCCACAACTGTACAAACTCCAACTGATCTCAACAGAATCAGTAACATTTTTCCAGCTTTTCCAGATATTATAGACAAGGACTATGCAGAGTGTTGGTACAAGGCAATGCAGAGATTTTAAGATTATAGTAATAGATATATTCAGAACTTCAGAATAGTCATGTTCACGTACTGATGAAGGTAATATATATATTTTAGTTGGACTAAAGAGGTCATAAGACTTTTCAGGAAAAAGCTGGAGATAAATAAAATGCTTTGAGATTAATCAATGCTTTTATTTTATGGATTTTTCACTGGTTTGTAAAGTTGAATGTGATAAAATAGCTTTAGAACACTGTACTGAAATGGGAAAAGAAAATACATTACTTTTTCAAGGTTCTCCCTTTCCCAGTAATTATTTGTTGAATTCAGCAGAAGTTAATTAGAAATTTCAGGACTTTTCTCCAGGGAGGAAAAATACTTGTTTTAGGAAATAAAAACATTTGCTCTGTTTCCAAATTTGTTTAGAAAGGAAATTTCATACCTCCATTTCTTAAAGACTAGAGCATATATAACCAGTAGTAGCCACTGCTATATGAGCTGTTAGGGGAAAAAGAATCAAAAATGTCCCATATGTATTAGTATTTGATAATTTTAAATTCTCATTTCAGATATTTAAAACTGTATTCCACAGACATGTACATTTTACACCATGTAAAGCAGAAATTCTCACCTAGACCCAATCAAGAATTGCATCTGAGTGCACATGGTAATGTTCCTCAATACCACATCCATCCCAGCTTGTACCTGGAAAGCCCAGGGGACCCTGGGGGCCAGCAGCAAACTGCAAAGTGTCAGGGGATGGCTGCCTTTGCTATTCCTTGCTCCCACATGCTCAGAGATCAGTGACACTTCTGAGAGTTGACATTAACAAGACTTGGCATAAGAATTATTGATTTTTTTCTTCCTTTTTTTTCCCCAAAATGATTCTGCACTGTGGTATTATACACACAAATACATGTCCTCATGGTGTGGAGTTTGTTTGTGGAGTGCAGGAAACATTCACCCTGGCTTAAGGAGGGAAAGAGGAGTAAAGAGCTCAGTTTTGTCATCCTCTGTCACACTGGTGTGTATTTTATTCTGCAAGTGCTTCAGCTGGGGCCCACAAACCTGCATGTACAGAGTAGAACACTAATCAGGTTAAATAAGACTAAATAAGGGTGGCAGATTCAGGTCATGCCAAAGGAAAAAATATCAATTATTTTTCAGAAACAAAAAAGTAGATACCATAAAATAGGAAAGGAAAATACGTATTTGACCAAATTTTGGAGGAAGAGACAAGCCCTGCAGACCACTAAGAGGTAGGAAGACTATTGATGCCACAATTTCCATGGCTGGAAGCTATCCATCACAGTGGGAGCACTGAGACAACCAAAACAACAGGCCACAAAGTCACTACCTGAGGAAATACCACCCTCATTGATTTCTCTGATTTAGAAATTATCCCTGTGCTCTAGTCAGCCAGATAATCACTTTACAAAAAGAATTATTAGTATCAGAACTTCTGCAGCTCTGAAATGTCCCTCGGCAAGCAAACAGCTAACTCTTCCACCCACTCAGTACACCCTCACTTGTGAATTGCAATTAGCATTGCAAATGTCTTTCCCTTTTCAGAACTATTGATTGTGCTATTAAAGACAAGCAGAGAGTTTAAATGCTTGGGAATCTGATTTAGCTCCCATTCTTTGTTATGTATCTACCTACCAAACTATCTATCAATTATCTGTCTGTCTATCTATCTATCAATCAGAAAAAAAAATCCAATTCTATACAGGTACTGCCATCACACAACCATTGCACAACCTTCTAGTTATGGGCAATATATATAATACTACAGTATTCCCACTCACCTTTCAAAAGCTTTATTTAACATGGTCTAAATTTCTTCTCACTATTTAGGGGAAATACTCCCATTGTACATCCCCCCTGAGCATACCCTAGACCAAAATTTTATGACTAGTTAAAAGGAATAGTATTAGGCCAGTTCATCTTCTGTGTGTCTCTTTGTAAAGTGTGCCTCACTTTATTTAAACCAGGATATACAGATATGCATGCATGTGTTGGTTATAAGGAGGCAGAAAGAGAGTGAGATATTCAATATATAGTTGCTCTTACATGCAAACATTGCTTTTAAGGGTGAACAGAAGGCTGTATTATGACTGACAGGAGTTCAGAAAATTGCAATGGTGGGCAGTGAGCAAAACACCCCTTTGGTATGAGTATTCTTAATACGTGTTGTGCAACACTGATATAAACCCAGCAATTTACCACATGCTGCAAGATGATTGCAAACATCCTCTATAATCCTATGTCAGCCCAGTGGTGGAGCTGAGAGGTGAAGCAGAAAGACTAAGAAGTATGAGGACTCTGAGGAAGAGATTGAGCTGGACCCTCACTCTGCTACACCTGTGCCCCACATCACAACCTCCTCAATTAAGAAAAAGAAGATAAAGTAGTAAATACCGAAAAAAAAACCTGAAAAATATAGAAGGTGACTCACTTTTGAGAGGAATGGAGGGCCCAGTATTCTGACTAGACCCAGCCTGCTGCTCATTGTCATCTTTGCAAGGTCATGGGAATCAGGAGAGGTGGCTGAGATCTGGAAGTAAGTAAAAGTCACCCCAGTCTTCAAAAGGGACAAGAAGGAGAACTCAGGGAGCTACCAACCAGTCAGGTCAGCCCCACCTCTGTCCCTGGAATGGTGATGGAGCAGAGAGGAAAGCAGTGGATATTGGTTATCTCAACTTCAACAGGGTTTTCAACATGTCTCTCTCAATATCCTGATAGACAAGCTCAGGAAGTGTGGGCTGGATGAGTGGACAGTGAGGTGGATTGGGGACTGGCTGAATGACAGATCCCAGAGGGTCATAATCAATGGCACAGGGTCTAGTTGGAGGTCAGTCACTGGTGGTGCCCCCCAAGGTTCAATACTGGCCCAGGATTGTTTAACTTATCCATCAGTGCCTTGCAGGAAGGGGCAGAGGCTCCTCAGTGAGTTCACTGATGGCAGAGCTGGAGGAGAGGCTGAAAGCCCCAGAGCTCTGCAGCCCTGCAGAAGGGCCTGGACAGGCTGGAGAGAGGGCAGGGGAAGGGTCTGGGATCCAGCACAGGCAAATGCAGGGTCCTGCCCTGGGGAAGGACAGCCCCAGGCACAGCACAGGCTGGGGCTGCCCTGCTGGGCAGCAGCTCTGCAGAGAAGGGCCTGGGGGTCCTGGGGGACAATGAGCTGTCCCTGAGCCAGCAGTGCCCTGGGGCCAGGAGGGCCCGTGGGACCCTGGGGTGCACAGGCAGAGCATTGCCAGCAGGGCAGGGAGGGGATCCTGCCCCTCCACTCAGCCCCACCGAGGGGTGCCTGCAGTGCTGGGGCCAGCTCTGGGCTCCTCAGCACAAGAGAGACCTGCAGATCCTGGAGGGGGCCCAACAGAGAGAAACAAACACAATTAAGGGACTGGAGCATCTCTCTAATGAGGCTGCTCAGCCTTGAGCAGAGGTAACTGAGAGGGGCCCTCACCAGAGTCTGTATTTGAAGGAGGGTGTCAAGAGGAGCCAGGCTCTTCCCGGGACTGCCAAACTTAGGACAACAGGCAGAGACTGATGTACAGCAGGTTCCACTTGAATATGTGGAAGAATTTCTTCCCTGTGCAGGGACTGAGCACTGGCACAGATTGCCCAGAGAGGGTGTGGAGTCTCCCTCACTGGAGATGTTCAAGAACCATCTGGACACAGTCCTGTGCCATGGGCTCTGGGATGGCCCTGCTGGAGAAGGGAGGGGGGACCAGATGACCTGCCAGCCTTACCCATTCATCCACAATTCTGTGAGATTGCTTTTTTGTGCCACCACAAAAAGATTCACAAGCTCTGTGTCCAGGAAGGGAGGAGACAGAAGACTACAATTCTAACAACTTCTGACACCAGAGAATGAGCAGGGTATGGAAAATCAACACATCAGAAGGGCTTTGTTTATCTCAGTCACAGACAAACTCAAATAAGGCTTCATTTGCATTTGCACAAACAGCAAATTGTGAACAATAAGCTTTTCTAAATTGATTAGCTGGAGGAGGGGAAAGCAGACGTTCCTAGCAGGCTGCTTTGAAGATTAATTTGCAAGCAGGGGAGGGATGCAATGAGTGATGGATGAAGGGATCCACAGGATCTGCGGCCATGCTGCTCCAGAGGGCTCTGCCTCGGGAGAGCCCAGAGATAATCCTCAGCTGCAGCCACCAAGGCACTTTGTCAAGAAGTGCTTGGGGAACAGATTAGTTTTTGACACAAGTTTACCATGCTAAATTTGATGCTTTCATAGAAGCAGCTCCATCTCTGTAATCAAGAGCTTCTCTCTGTTCTTTCCTGTTTTGATTTTAAGCTTGTCTAGCTGCAGTAGTTTGACAAATTTAGAGTGCATCAGTGTTAGGGATGTAATACACTCTAGTGATGTTGCAGACAAGCTGTATGCAAACTGAAACAAGTCTGGGAATCCATAGGGTCATGGTGAAGTGCTAGGAACAAAGGGAAAAACTTCATGGGGAGGCACTATTCACTGTTTTCTGACAGAGTTTCAAGCTAAGAGATTCAGCTGCTTTGAAAAGTCTCACACCATCACAGGTGTCTCTTCTGATAAAAACTTCAGGTAACCCTATGTTCCAGATGTAAAGTACTCAGCTTGCTTATTGACTGCACAGTGGTAAATTCTTCATTAAAGCTGGTTTATAGCTCAGAAACTGAATGTTCATTTAAGTGAAAAGTGACCTGAAACCATTGCTGCTGAGCAATATAGTCTTATGTGGGAAAGTCTGTGCAAGTCATCAGACAGATTGCAATAACATTTCTGAGAGGTGAAAAATAAAAGCCCAACTACAGCTGGCTTGGCAAAAAGTGTTGTCACAGGAACATATTGCTCTGTGAACACTGCCATTCATAGAAACAGACCAGCTTTAGGCATGGTTTCTAAGATTCAGGGGAGTCTGGGGACCAGACAAACATCCCTTCTTGAAAATAAGAATTTAAATTATTTGCTGAACTGAGATCAACCCAGACCAGAAAAATGTAACCCCCCAAGAAAACTGTCATGCATAAAGCTGGTCTTCATGACAGGAAGGGGAGCTTGAACATGTGCCTCCTGCATGCCAACAAACTTTTGTAAGTAATTAGCTCAAGACCATTAGTTTCTTAATTGGTTAGCTATTCCTTCCTTCTTATAACTGCAAATGAGTGGGTAAATTTTCCTGTGATAGGAAACTCAGCTATAATGTTATATCCTAAGGAGTGTTTATTTTTCTCTTGAGACCTGATGAGACAGAATCTAATTGTTTTTATCTCTATGAGTTCAGGAACTCAATGACCTTTTTGTATATGTATATGAAAGTAAGACCATTCACCAGGCAGGCAGTCCCAAACACTTGCATCTCTAAACTACAACTTTTCATTGGAGCTACATTTCACTGCTGTAGTTCCAGCACCTCTAGGTGAGCCTCATGTTTCAACCAAGGTAATTTCCAGCTAGTGATAATTTTTATTCCCCTGCTTCATTGATTTACAGAAATTTTGATGAAAGATTAGGAAAAAAAAATCTGTTAGTGTTAAATTTACTTCCTTTTTTATAGCAAGCTGGTTACATTAAGCAGCAAAGTCATTAAACTGCCACACTGACATCGAACAGCAAGCTGAATTAGATTTGCTTTTTGAAACCAGAATCAACATAAATTAATTTATATTTCCTTAAATGTTGCATATGTGCAAATATTCTTAGTGTTCAGTGGGCAGGTAGTTCAGTAAAGCTATAGCACACTATAAAACCTCAGCAGCATCTGAATGGGAATATCACAGAAAAAAGGAGTTATGGATGCAAAATATACTTGGACAGAAATAACCATTTCCCTGTACAGTTTATTACAGCTGATTTTTCACACAATTAGTAAATTAGATCAGGATGTTCTAAGTTTCTTTTTTCAGCAATCTTCAAAATATTAAAAGCAATAAAACAACAAATCTAGACATTTATACTGAAGTGCCTATGGAACAAGTTGCCATATTTCAGGCTTACTAAGGACTTTATTGCCAAATCCCAAATTATAGGACTCTGACATAAAATGAATCCTTTTAGTGCAGCTGTGTTTATTTTAGTACAGAGTATGCCTACATTTGTGCTTTAGTTCAGATCATGAACGTGCTTTTGAAGGCAGATTGTGCAGTTGCTGCCATTTAGTATGCTTTGATTCATATGATGGAAAGGCCTCAGAGGATACTTTTACAATTAACCAGATTCTTTGCAAATTAAATCAAACTCGAGGATTGGATTGAGGAGCACATTTACTGTCCTCCAGCCACTATGACCATTTTGTCCTTTGCACCAGAACATAGCTAGTTTGAAGTAAAACTCACCTGAAATGGGGAAAAAAATTGTCCTCAATGAGTCCTCAGCAGCAGCTGGATCTCTTCCTATGGCACTGAACTTCTTGCACGTGTAGATGCAGCCTCCAGAGACCTACAGTAAGCACCAAAAATTCCTTTCTATTCTTCACAAGGAAAAAAAAATCCCAGCCTCAGTGTACTGTGGGTTTCCCAGTAAAGTGCTTTTGAGCCTTTGATGTACAAGTGAGATCATAAATCATCTAACTACTAAACCACAGAGAAGTTTAATGTGATCTTCCCCAAATAGCAATTAACCTAATACTATCCTACAAAAACACCAATGACATTTCAGACCAGGCTGGTGTATGTCATTAGAACATTGCTTATGTCACATCATATTCACTGGCTTGCATGTAAACCCCCAGAAACAAATATCTCTCTTTTGTCTTTACTTTAGACTGTAAGGCCACTGGCTTAGGGACCACAACACTGTGATATGAGAGTGGAAATCCCCATTCTGTTCATGACTTGTACTTGCTGCTGTTCATCAATTCAGCAACATCACTTCCCTGTGTATGCTCTTCACAACAGCTAAGCATATTGGTCCACACTTTTGGCAATTAGGGATTTCCATCTTTAGTTAAGTTATGCACTCTTACTGAAGTGCCTCACAAGGACAGTCAGCCTCAGTAATACAAAACCTCCTACAACAGATAATGGCATTACTTTAATGTCAAGTACCTTGACTTGTTAAAATATTTTAAATTTAAATTTGAAATCAAACCCTAAAAGTTGTAATAGATATTTTAAGTCAAGTAGAAGCTCTGCTTCTATGACCTTAGGCTTACCTATATCATTATTGCATTTATTTTGCTTGAGGATAATAAATAACAGGAGTTACAGCTAGTTTCCGTGCAGCCAGATAATGATTAGTTATTCCAAGGACAGAGCTCAAGTGAATGTCACCCCTTAACCCTGTATCTAGTTGTTAACAGTCTCAAACAAGTGCAAAGTAGTATGGAGCACATACAAATTGCATAGTTATGTAATTATGCAAATGACACTTGCGTGAAATACGTCACCCATAAGAGAAAAAATACCACTAAGCCTTGTGGAAAAGAGGTTCCTTCTTTTAGAGGAACTAAATTTAGATGCCTAATCTAAGCACCAAGGCAGCCATTACCTGATTCTGTTTATGATCTAAGCAGGGAATAATTGCACCTGTCTCTGCTGAGGAACAACACAATTTTCATAGTGAGTGGAAGCCAGTGATACACTGGGAGGGATTGGGGAATACATGAGCTGGATGGCAAAGTCTTTGATTCTGAATGGAAACAGCAGCACATCAGGGTCGGGAGTTTTCTACCAGCCAGGACTTTGAGGACATGCTGTATAGACCATATTCAAGTCCTTGCCCACACATAGCAGATCCACTTTTATACCTTGCTAACAGATGTATTTCAGAGAGTTTCTAGATTTGATACAAAGTTAGAACCAGTCTTGAGTTTCCTGAGTTCCCATTGGCGACATTTTTATAAGGCTGAGACCTGTTACTCAATTTTGACATTGCAAAGGTACAGTTCACTTTGGTTTTGTGTGTGTTTGGCACAGCAAGGCTTAAGAGGATGACACCAGAGTGCTCTAGCAAAGCCCACCACACCAATACAATCCTCTATGGTAGCTGTAAAACAGCAGGGTGCATTCCATTTTAATGCCAGAGCCAGCTGGTAATACAAGAACCTCTGTGTAAGAGGATTCTTTCACCAGGCAGCAGCACAGGACTGACCCTAGGAAGTTGTAGGAAAGTGAGAAGCAAATGTTAAAATGGAATGTCTGAACACGAAAGGTCTTCCCAGGAGTTCTTAAGAATAACAAAGCTGAGGTAGGACTTCTGTCTGCCTGTCATTTAACTTAAATCATAGCTATTCCCTGACAACGCAAGATCAATTTACAATGCTTTGGAGATTCAGTGTGTATTTGCTTTGCTTGCTTTCTCTTTATTTGGAGAATATAAATGAGGATAGGAAAAAAGAAAAAATTTTCAGAGGAAATCTTGTTCTCAGGGCAGAGACCAAGCAACTGGAATAAAAAAGCCTTTTCTTAATAAGGTGGTATTACAGAGCCATGAACAAAGCAGCACTCTGTAAACCAAACTTAACAGAGCCTGATGGGCCAGTCAGGTGTATAAACATGTAGACATCAGAAATCTGCTTCACAGAAACAGAAGTGATGGCATTGAAAAACTTTTCAGAGAATTCATTATTGCTGAAGGGCAGGTACAGAGTTTAATCCAGACTGGGAAAACTGCCTGCATTTTTGGTTTTCCAATGAAGGAACCTGCTGGTGGCAAAGCAGGAGTTATTTCAAGCCTAGACATGTAGATGCAGGGAACAGATAAAGCTGCTTATGGAGGTAGATGAAATTGCCAAAAGACTGGTTGGGAGCTAAGGCTGAAATAAGTAGCTGTGGGGCAACTGAATGATCATATTGCACAAGGAGAATTGGTCATGCTCATCTTACAAAGAAGACTCTGATACTGAGGAATGACATCTTTTTGAAAGTGCAAATTTTTCACACTAACAGAAGATCCCAAGGTTTACATTATCTACAGCAAGAGAAGAAAGCTTAGACCTCTTTATCACTATACTACAAGAGAACTTGATATATTCTGTGGAGAGAGACTTCATGATGAATACTTAACATCTTTGACACATGCAGTGTCAAAAACACTAGAACTTCAAGAAAAAAAAAAAGAAATAAAAGAGAGAGGTTCATGGAAATGTCTGTAAAACTTTCTAGTTCTGCTAAGTAGATAAAGTGTAAGGAGAGCCTTATTTATATGGAGCAACCATAACAGGTGCAAAGCAAGCTTTCAGTAGTAGGGGAGAAAATGTACATCTCAGTGAGACACCGGAAAAAGGGCAAGAGAAAAAAGGCAAGAGGAAATTATTTAGGATTCATCCACAGAGCACAAGAAGCAACTAAATTATGAAGACCCATGCAGCTAAATTCCAAAACTCAACAACTTTTGCAATTCTGAAGCTGAAACTAGAACAACAGGTGCTGCAAATCTTGTCAATCTTTGTAGTGGTTTTGTGAGGAGGGCAGATGGGCCCATTATAAAATCATCAGCTTGTACACAGCATTTCAGCAGAGCTCAGTTATGACCAGTGCATCTATTGCCGTGTTTCAATTCCCACTTATTTCCTTTGTAGTGAATGGAGCACAAATGCAGAGACACAGCAATTAAATTGTCATTCACAGAGGCTGGAATTGAAGTACATCTTTCCAACAGGGGCATCTATGCCTGCATTCACATTATTGCTGGATCCTTCACTGTTTCCTTTTCAGTGGTTTTACAGTTGCCTAATAATTAGATATTCAGTTAACTGCTCAAAAAACTCCTGGAAACATGATGTGAGAAAGAAAAAAATAAATGAGAAAGTGATGCATCTGTCTGAGGAAATGCAGAGAAAGCCAAACTCCATCTGTCTGCAGCCATCTCCCTGGACACTGGATGTGGATTGTCTGAAAGCCACACACTCACAGAGTAGGTAGAGCTGCACATCAATTTGCACACCACAGCAGAGCACACCAGTTTCAAGAAAATGTGCAGTTCCAGCCTTTTGGACAGCCCTACCTCATGTCCCATTAGCCCTGATCATAGGAGTCTTCTTGTTCCCAGACGAAATTTATTCCTGAAATCTATCCCAGCAAACCACCAAAAATTATTATCTTAGTTTCTTAAGCTATAATTAGATAGATGTTTCATTCCCCTTTCACTGACCTTCTGCTTTTGAGCAAATTTTGCCTTTGTTGCTAGATAGGCATAGTTTTTCCATATGTAACAAGCTTTCATTAATCATTTTTACTGGTGTCCTTTCAAAATTACAGGACCCAGCATATCTCCAATTAACACCTGATGACAGTTGCATTAAAATCTTTCTGCCTGCAAGAATTGACTGGCCAAAAACAACAAAGATACTGGCACTGCCATACAAATAAAGGTGGCAGGTCAGGTCCAGAGTGAATAACAACAGCATCCTTCAGGATAGGATGGGAAGGACAGGGAATACAGGTGCAGTGAAATTGAGGGGCAGATAGGGAATAACTGATGGGAACACATGGAGAAAGGACAGATGATCCTGAGGTTCATAAACCTGTCTGTATTTCTCAAGGCTTAGCAGCATTCAGGCAGAAGCAGGAGCTCATTTTATTTTAAAAGATGCTATCTTGGCATTACAGAAATTGACTGGTCTCTGACTGGCATTATATTAATCAGCCTCATTATCATTTCTATAACAAAACTCATCTCTGTAGCTATATAGGGTATGGTTACAGATATGCAGAATATGTCTCCACTAGAGCATGGTTGGGGACTACTGCAGGAGCTGGTTTTCTAACAGTAGTAGAACCATATTTATCCATCCTGCTGAGCTCTGTGCCCTGCTCCTCAGAAAAGCAGCCTTTGCCATATCCCAACATGACAGATCTATCAAAAGATCTGCTTCTTGGTGCCAGTGCTGCACATAATACCAGGTGCAGAAAAAGACATCATATCAAGGAGATGCTCAGTTATCTTTGTTTGCTCAAAGTCTGTAAAGTAACAATGAGGAAGCTAATTAATTACAGTCAATTAGTACAGGCATCTGAACAAGGAAGAAAATTTCACAAAATTAAACAGACCGACTTTGGATGTGGTTGTATCTTTTTCTGCCTTGTCCTGATAATTTCTATTGAGTTACACATTTGACATCATAGGAAGAATTCAGTTTGATGTGAAGATATTTACATGTAGGTATTCACAGACAAATGCCTAAACTCTATTTTTAGTTATTAAATGCTAAGGAGCTCCTTAGGAAGAGTTCATTTGGACACCTGCCTGGGATTCAGATGCCTAAACACAGACAATGTTTGGGTGCTGTGGAGATCCCTGGACCAGTCCCTAGCACATGCTCCAGGGATTGCTCCTGGACCCCTCTGGACTGTAATGGCCAGTCTTGGACAGACATCTGGGGGATCAAGTGGCCCTCAGAACTTTGGGCAACTGAGAACTGTCTATAATGGCCTTGCTGAAATTATATTGACTGTCTTGTGTTCAAGAAATAACTGGATGTGGCACTCAGTGCCACAGTCTAGTTGAGCTTTGGTCAAGGGTTGAAGTTGATGATACCAGAGGCTTGTTCAACCTAATTCATTCTGTGACCTAAAGTAATTTTCTGTATCTGTTTCTGTGAAATCATAGCAAAGTTTTATGCTTAAATGTGCATACAAATAATGCTCTTCAAAGTAGATGGTCTCTGTCAGCTGAAGTTCCAGTTGTGTAAATAAGGTAATTGCCTGTATCTTTATTAAAAACCAAACAAAATCCCAATGAAATCTTTCTTTGCACACAATTTATTTGCATTTCTGAGTTTTATAAATGAGCTCTCCCCATGTGTCTCCATTAAGTTTTTAGTTCGGGTCAGGAATGTATTTCCAAAGCCAAATCTCTCAATTTTTCCCAATTACCATGCCTGGCTTTTCCTCTTGATCTACACTCTCACTGTATGATTCAGAATCACTAGACTGAAATTTTAGACATGATGAGGGATTAAAAATTCAGTAACTGGGGAAACATTTAACTACTGTTTTTCAAAAGCTGTGGTGTAACAAGGAACTAAGAAAGTAGTAAGTAGAGAGACTTTCCAAAGTAGAAAGAATTTTCAGAACAAAATACGAGTTTACCTAATGGTTACTGTAAAGGCAATCACAAGCAAGCACAGTAGAGAATCAAGCAAGTAAACATCCAGATGAATATATTGTATGAGTCATGAAATATTAATGAATAAATAATGAAATGCATCTTTGTAGCTTTTTTTGGCAGAACTGTGAACTACATGGTCAACGAAACAGGTTATAAATACAAAACATTGATTTTAATAAGGCATTTGAACCATTTTGAAATATTCTTACATTCATTGGTTTGGACATACCCCGCATACCATGCTTTATCTACCTGTAATATCACACTGACAAGGTATTTCCACTATCTTCATGTTTGGGAAAATGGAGGGAGTATGTGTTAGTTTTACAAAGTAACAATATTTTTCCTTGAGGATGGGACAGCAATCTCTTATTTTAAAAACTGACCTAAGAGACCTGCAGAATTTGAGGCCTCATGTTCAAGGCTGCAGAACCCACTTTTCAAGCATCACTGGAGGTCAATAGGTGCTGCTAAGAGTTGTTAGTTAATTTGAGTTCCAAATGAGGAGCATAGCAGGGAAACATGTTGAGAAACCACATAACCTGTCTTCTTCACTAAGGCTCTGGAGAGAGACTTGGGGGGGGAAAGAGCAGCACACTGAGCCAAAATCTGCTGTTTGTAATGTGGACATCACTATGTGACTTGATGTCATAAAACCCAGACAATAACCAATTTCTCAGTTCATGGGAGAAGCCCACAGATGAGAAACATAAATACCTAAGGCAATGCACTAATGACCCTCATGATATTGTGTAGAAACACTGAAGGAGATCCAAACTGGGAAAATGCAGATGAGCAAATCTGATGAATCATACACTGCAGAACAGATACTCCATGGGAGAAAGGGAACAGAAAGGTAGCAAGGCTGAAAAAGATCTGAGCAGTACACACAGGAAGAAGGGTCAGAACTGGGATTGCAATATTATTTCAATAACAACAAAAAAATAAGCCCAAACTAAGAGCCAATGAAATTCTCAGCTCTTTTATTAGGTGCTCCATTGTGTGCAGTCTGTAATACAGAGTTTAGGAGCAGGAAGGCACTGGGGATCCCATGGGTTTACCAAGTCCACTGGGAGAGGGCAGGGGGTGGGTGTCCCTTCCTGATGGCATTTTCCTGAAAGCACACCCCAAACACTGCCTGGCTACCTTCATGCCAGGAAGAATTGGAAGGGATCCAGACAAAAGCAAGACAAATGACAAAGAGCTGGAGGGAATGACTTCAAAGGAAAGATTAAATGAGCTAAAATATGCATAACATGGCTAAGGAACCACTGTAGGTCAGGAGACAGGGAATACAGTAACTATTCTACAGAGCCATTCTTAGGCAAAGGTATAAATAGAAAGGTCTATCATTGACAGTAAATAGGCAGGAGGAAGAATTGGTCATCTTTTTAATATTCTTCTCCTTCAATTTTTGCTCTGTACATGGTAGCTTTACCATATCATCATGGATTGCCAGCAGCAGGAAAGACACAAGCACTGAAAAAAAACCCCAGTCTTTCTTACTAGGGCACTTTGAATTCCATTTCATAATTCATTTAATTGCCTCCTTTCTTACTGCTCTGGACCTGGCTCATCATTACACAGGACTAAGGAACCAGTTCTCTCTGAAACCAAGACTATTTCAACAAGGCATGTTCAAAATAACTTATGAACATATCTAGTACTGCTACAATATTATTCCTTCTTCTATGCCTTGCTGTTGCAGAATCAAACAGTTTTGGAATTCCTTTGGATCATATAATTTCAATGAAATAATAAATTATATAATTATTTTTCATTAGAATTCTTCCTCCCATCTGTTTTTTTGTTGTCATTGTTTTCGATTTTGTTCGGGTCTTTTTTTCTGTTCTGTCCTTGGGGCACAGGCAGAGACATCTGAAAACCCAAGACTCACTCAAATCTCATCTCCCAGAAGGAGAGTTCTTGTCCTGGCATCAGTTCCCTGTTTAGGTGGATTGTAGCCACTCAGGGAGGCCACAGACTCCAACTTTCTACCTATGGAATTTGTGCCCAGGACAATTCTTTACACGTTATTCTGTCCTATGTCCTAAGTTTTCAACAGCCACTTTTGTACTGTTTTCCTTACATTACTTTCTTCTTTGATTCCTAATGATAGTAAGCTTTTCCCAGTAAGGATTATTTTCCCTAGTAAATCTCTTGAGGGTCTCACTCCCACTATACCTTTTCTTCCTTCTCACTCTTTACTCACTGGTGTAATTTACATAGCTCCTTTTGTGTTATTTTTAACATCAGAAGGTCAGAACCTCGGCTGCCTATAATCATGTTTAACTCTGAGGAAGGATTTCTTTGATAATGGAAAACTGATATTCTTCTAGGCAGTAAAATTACTCCCAGTGGTATGAAAGAGCAAGACACTTGCTTTGCTAACAAGTCTTTTAAAAGTATGAGTTAAGAGCATCTCATCCTTTATGTTAAGTAGCCATTTGACCAAGAACTGAAAGAAACATCACTGCAAAGCTCACACACTGAGAGTTGCTTTGTCTGCTCTATGCTCCACTCTTCACATTATGGAAGAGCTGTCTACACTACCATTTACTTTCTTTTTCAGGTCATAAACTCATTTCCATTCATAATGCAAAAAAAGGAGTAACAAAAATCAGGGCATGGAAAATTACATCTTAAACCAAAATAAGCCTCTGGAACTTATGACAAGTTGGAAATGTTCAAACGTTTTTCACTATAGTTAGCAGCTTCAGCAGTATGAGGAAATTCATGAGAATCTATGGATTTTGATTAATTTCCCCATATAAAATTGGTTTTGAGTAAGCTTTATGGGAGTGAAATGGTGCATTTTGGCAAAGAGCTTCTGTATGATACATATTTATACTTCTGTTCAATATGATGCATACATTACAACCAAAATTATATTTCATATTGCAATATTTTATGCTGACAGATATGAGATTTTCTGGGGATTTTATTTTATTTTATTTAGAAGTGAAAATAGATGTAATTCTGTTTTTTTACAGGATCTGGTAATGTCCTTTTTCTCTTCTTGATGCTTTCCTGATGAGCAAGCAATCAAATTTTAAAAGAATAATATTTTCCCAACCTTTGGCTATAGTTAACAATGCTACTTAGAGACAGCAGTTTGAAAAGTTACAGTATAATTGATGCAGCATAAAGTGAATCAAGAGGGCAAAGTTGATATGAAGATATTAACATAATCTGCTCCTAACATTCCAGAGAAGTTCACATTCCTTCCCAGCATGTAAATTCCTTATTAAAAAATACTTCTACCTTTACAGGACAGTCCCTTCTTGGATGCACAAATGACAGCTTTTACATCCTGAAAGACACTCTGTAATCTTCCCTGCTGTCATAGCCTGGACACTTGGAAGAGAAAAATGCCCAAGTTTGGGGTTCCAACAGCAGCCTCCTCATGCAGCTGTTTCTACATACATACAGAGCCAAAGGCATGAATAAACCTTTTAGCTTCCTAATAACATGTAAGCATGTTCAAATCAGTTCTGCATTACATTACTGACTCTCATTTATCCTACTGCCTGAACACATATGAGAGTGGCTAGTAGGAGATGCTTTTTATATTTAAGTTTACTTAATTGTTTGAATAAGCAGACATAAAAGGGAAAGGGCAAATGAGTTTGTTCTCTAAAGAGATGAATGCACTGCTAGCTTTCCAGGGGGCACATTGTTTCCTCTCTACTGGAAACACACTTGTGAAATTACAAAATTCCAGAATAAAATCAAAGGTTTCGAAACCACCTTATTTGGGCTCATGATTAATCTTTCAGGTGCCTGTTATTAACATAGCCATTTTGCAAATCTGACCATGCATTTGTGAGATGAACCAGTCTTGAAATACCTCATTTTTCCATGCTCCACACAGAAACAAGCAGTCACATCTGTGATATCTCGCCCTCAAAAACAACACAGCAAGTTTCTGCTGCTGCTTCAAATAGTCTCTGCATTCAGCATGGGCACCAGTGTGTGAAGAGGAAGGGACAGAGGGATGTGAAAAAGGAGTAAAGAGGTCGAGTGTGGTGGGGCTCCTCCCCCAGCATCTCTGCTGGATTCCCAGCTGGAGATTACACAGACAGAGAGCTCAGCAGCACTTGCACATATCTCCAGCTGCACTCACGTGGCACAGAGGTGCTGCAGCTGGATGTGGCTGTTTGCCAGCTAGACACGTCACAGGGGATCCTATAGGATCTCCGTGCTGACAGCTGTTTTTAGAAACAGAGCCAATGTGAATAACAAAACCTGGCAGATGCAGCGGCTGCTGGCACATCGGAAATGAGGCCACTTGCCTTTGAGAGCTTATAAATGGATTTGGTTTTCTAATTTCAGGACCTACATTTGGGGGAAAAAAAATCCTAATTCATCGTATGGTTTTCATTTTTAACCTCTCTGTAGATGTGCAGATCTTTAATTTTAAGTTCTGTGCACACACCTTATAATCTCTCTAAGTATAACCAGTCAAATGGTCTTCCTCTATATAAATTTAGTACTCCCTGATCAATGTGTCTTTCATATGCATGAAAGAACTACTCCACATGCTACTGCAGACTCCTACATTTCCCTGTTCTTTTATTCAGAGGTATTGGATTTTCTTTTTTTTGAGCAGTCATACTCCTTTGACAGTACATAGCTGTCATGGTTCTGTCTCACAGGTTTCTATACAGCAGAGACCAGCTTTAAAACTATTTTGACAGGTTAAAAGCTGGGATTTTTCCAGGGACAGGATGGAGAGAAGCAGGAACGAGAGAAGTGAAAAAGAAAATTCCTTGACACCCCCTAATCTCCTCACTGCAGATGGCACTGTCATTTTCAAGTAGTTTCTGTGCACAACAGCTATTGCAAGAGTGAAAGTTGGAATGCTGAAAATCGTCTTTTTGGGGGATACATACATATCTGTCTGTGCATCTAGCCAACATGCCCAGCTGTGAATGCATGAGCAAACAAATGAGCAAAGCTTACCTTCCCTCTTCCTCCCCCTGTCCATTCACTAAAATTAATTGTTCCCCATGATGCTGTAGGCCACATTGTTAATTATTGTCTCTCTCCTCTGCACCTGAGGCATCACACTGGTTTAGAAAACAGCCTGCAAACAGATGGAGAGCTGCTGGAGATGAATCTGAAGGTATGTGAAAAAAAAAAGAAAAGATACAGACTTTATGATACTGCAGACTCAGATGGTCTATTAATTTCCAATAATATTCTGGAAAGGAAGGAGGTCGCTACAGGTTTTTAGGCTTAATTTGTTTTCAAAAAAGGAGTTACAAGAACCAATTACTTTTATGATTTCATCACAATCATTTATGTTTAAAGAATATTTATGAGAAAATATTCCAATCACCCCTGCACCAGCCTTGCTGTTTCTCAGACAGCCCTTCCCCTGGCAGGCAGCTGCACATGCACTGTGCCTGACAGGACCAATGCTGGCTGTCTTGCACACCAGACAGAAATGCCAGCTTGAACTGGATGCTGCAGGCAGCCTCTTGCCTGCTGCCTTAATGCCACTGGCTCATCCCCAGCCTACCCTAACCAACTGATTGTGCCACTGTGTTGCCACAGAAAGCCACAGCACCTGGGGCAAAGCTGTCCCTTCCATGCCAGCCTGTCTTCCAGGCAATGTCCTGGTGCAATCCCAACAAAAACGCTCCACTCTTTGATCCAGCCTGGCAATTAACAAAAAGCCATTGCTTTGTTGACATCAACTGGTTTTTCATCTTCCCATGCTGAGGATCAAAGGTGGCACAGGCATAAGGAGGCAGGGATGTCTCTAATGGAGCTCAAAGCTGTCCTGTCCAACTGAGGAGGGCACTGCAAAGCCACACAAAGCACAGGCATCCAGACCAACCTGATGTTCACCATGTCAGCTTCAAAACAGGTAAAAGGATTTCCCTTTCATAAGTATCTCAATGTGATCATTTTCTGTGTAAAAGTACCCAAGAGACATATCCAAAAACCATAAGCTCTTCTAATAGAGGCATCTTACCCTCTTCAAAGGGAAAACTATTGCTGCACAAAAGGAACAGTTGCAATTTCTAAATGGGGAAAAAAGCCTTCCAGACTTGGCTGGAAGTTCAGCACTGTACATTAGCCAAATTACTTCAGAAAGGCACTGGAAAAGGTATTAATAGATTTATAAAATGACTATCCAAAGGAATCCAGATATTTTAGCCAAGAAGCAAGAAAAAGCAAGTTAATTATACCATGACCAGACCTCTGATTCATATAGGAGCAAGGAAGAAAATGTTATACCTGAAATGCAATGGCCACCCTTCCTTTTCCAGTGTTGGCATTGTGCATATTTTGTGGAGCAGAGTCTACTTGGTAGAGATTGGTACACAATTTGTCGTGTGTTATACACAGTGTGTCAGGCTGTTATATGAATGTGTAAAGAAGCTCTGGATCTTAAGTATGGTGCCATTTCCTCCAGTTATATGCAGAATTCTGCATATAAGTATTTTGCAATCCAGCAGAGATTCTCAAGTGCCATCACTTCATTAAATTCTTGGTATGGAAACAACTAAATGCATAATGTATTGTATATGCTCCCATACATTTAGCTTGGATAACTAAATCTACTGCCTCTCACTCTTTTAAAAAGCTCATCAAATACAATAATTGTCACAAGAATCAGTCTGTATCATTGTCACCTGCACAGGTTAATAAACAGTACATTGTTGCATGACCTTGGGATTCCTAGTTAAGGATTCTTAATCTGCCTTTTCTCCTGTTCAGCAGACAGTGCAGAATGTGAACATTTAAAGCCAGCAGGGCTGAATACATGTCTAGCTCCCTCTCTCTTTGCAAAAACAGCATCAGGGCCTCAGGCACTCCATCTGCCCCATGGGTAAGAGGTGGAGGTAAAGGTGGTTCCTGCTGAACCATCATCCCCCTTGGTGCTGCAGAGGATGAGATGGGTAACTGGCCAGTGGTGGTGCTTAGCTAGAGCACTGCAGGCATCCCAAAAGCAGTGCTGCAAATAACACTAGCATTTGGTCTGGAAAGGACAATCTATCCCAACACTATTTTAGATTCCTTTCTTTCTTCACTGAACACTTTGTTTTATTTTGGACAACAATTCTTTGGTAAAATGCAATTGTCTTTAATGAATTGCTTTTCCCAGCTGTCACTGTCATTGTACCGAAAACTCTGGGTGATTTATTTGACCTGTAGCAGAGATGTAAGACTAAGACTTTAGCTCTTCTCCATTCCAACAGGAGTGTTTGCTCTGGTAGGATCAGTTCACTGATGGGGGCTTTTGGCTATGGGTAGGCACAAAAGAAAGATGCCAGTAGGTATCCAAATGTTTGGATACCTATCAGACACTGAGGCTTGTAGGCTGGGCTGAGGGCAAACTTGTCCAGTGGTGGTGATATATCACAGACTGTTCCCAGGCCCAAGGACACTTCTTCCACCTCTGCCTTTTATGAGGCAAAATGAGAGAAGATCTGTGAAATCAATTCACACTCTCAGAATGGTGCTTTAGTCATGGGTCACACAATTAGCCACATCTGCAAAGCGGTACATTTGCTGATTGCTAAATTCTCACCTCCAAGAATCTGGGCTAAATTTTAGTTTAAACACCTTGGTACATGGAAAAAATGTTGCAAGTGCACCCCTAAATGCCAGGTATTGCAATGAACATATGAGTAAAGAAAGTTTTTTTTCTATGGAAAAAGAAAAAGGTTGTGGCTGAAGGTTCTGCTCTGTTCTGTATCATTTGTATCCCCTCTTGCTGTTCCAAGGTATTTCCATCCTTCAGAGCCACAAGATATTTCTGGTGAGAACTATGTCTCAGCCAGACTTTATCTGTTAACTTTTAACTCACACTTGGTACCAAAACTTTTTACATCCCCACAAAATAAGATTTTGCCTCTAGCATCAATTATCATTCATCAGGCTTTTGAAGAAGCTGACAGGTCTGTATTGTCCTTGCTCTCCTTTTTCATGCCTCTTGAAAGACATTTGCCTTTCTTTCACCTCATGGTACCTCAACATCCTCCTCATTTCTCAAAGATATTTGCTAACAAGGCTTTCAGGCATCATCACCCCACTTTTAAAAATTCAGCAATGACACCCATATATGCAACCTGATTTAAAATTGTCTTGCTTAGCCAGTTCCTGGCCCCTTATGCTGCTAAGTAAGGTTACAATTTATCCAGACTACTTCTGTGTGGACCTAAGGCCTGGTGCAGTTACATAAGTAAAATATGGTAAGCAGTCTTCTAGTTCTGATAACTGGCAATAGTAAGGCTTTGTCTAAAGTGCTGGTATTTACAAAATCTTGGGAGTTGTCAATAGACATGACAGGTTTTGTTGTATGCCTCAAATGGCTCACACAGGACACCCTTCTGCACAAGCCTGCCAATGACTCCAGTGACCTTGCTGAGCTCAGCCCAGTGAAAAAGGACAAAATTGAAAAAGCAGAAAAAAAAGCAGAATGACAAACAAACAAACAAGTTCTCTGTCATAGCAATTAGCAAAGCAATCTTTCGGGGGATGATGTCAGCATAGGCTGGCATCTGCTCCTAGGAGGGGAAAAAAACAAAGCGAATGGCAGAGAGGAATGAAATGTTTCAACACAGAGGGAAGACTTGCTCTAAACTTCAAAG
Organism: Muscicapa striata striata; assembly: GCA_030060385.1. Taxonomy (NCBI): domain Eukaryota; kingdom Metazoa; phylum Chordata; class Aves; order Passeriformes; family Muscicapidae; genus Muscicapa; species Muscicapa striata. The sequence continues at coordinate 6,685,521 of JAREIS010000031.1, forward strand.
AGGAAACATTGCTAAAAGGAAAGGAGAAGGGAAAAGCATGAGAAATGCCTATGAGGGATGAAAGAATGCTAACAAGAAGGAAAAGGAAAGCAAGCAGGGAGAATAAAGAGAGCTCCATGAAGTAGTTCTGCCAGGGGACCACGTCAAAAGCCAGAACCAGTGCAGCATTACAATGGCACTTTAGTAGAGGAGAGAAAAAATCCAACCCAATGGTAGCCAGGAGAGAACCCAAGAGATACATAAAGCCTTCATTGAATGGATGCATCATGAGCAAAACTGTAAGGTAAAGAACAAAGTTTGCACTAATATCTCATACATTCTCTCATAAAACCTGAACTTTCCCCAAATCAACACAGCCAAAATAGCTAAACTACTTGCAGTACTTACATGTAGTGCCTGCACCTGTCAATAAGAGTGATTATTAATTTTCTGTGCATAGGTCATGCAAAAAGTCACATAGTTTCTCTGTGATTCAGTTTCCCATCTGTAAAGCTGCCACCTCTGCTTCATTAAAGGCAAAGAGGCAATAAATTGACAAGAAAGAATATAAAAAAAGAAGGACAAAGCAGATGATTTAATGGCAACATCAGGCTCAGGTCCAGATTAAAATAAAAAGCATATAAAACAGTGAAGCAGTTAACTGATATGTTTTATAATTAAAACATAACCAAAATATATCTGAAAAGAGTACAGGACAGTTCAATGTATCAGCATGAAATTAAATTCTTCTCTTTGTTGTAGGTATTCACAGGATTGCTTCCCTGTTGCCTCCCATCTAGTAAGACTTTTCCCCTTCTTTACTCTTCCTAATTGTCAAGGTTTAAAGGACATTGAAGAGCACAGGATGGGTTCATTAGAATTGCAAAGTATCTCTGCATACCATTTGCAGCAGGGCACCATTTATCTCTGTTGCCACACCATACTGTGAGGTGGCACCAAAAACCAGACGCTGCAGTCCAGAGCTAGGGAATGCTAATCATCCTGCATCAGACCCAAACCATGCAGGATTCAAGGTTAACTGTGGTTGAGAACATCTGTTCAAGGCAGTAAATTACTCCCAAAGGCAATTGAGAGTGGGCTGTAGATTTTTGACATGACCAGCTTCTTTCCATTGGCCTGGAAGACCTGGGTCAAATTCTTGGCCATTTGTTTCAAACTCTTTTGTCTACATAACAACTTCTGTCCCCTTCCTTCAATGAAAGGCACAAGTACTTCTCCTTAGACACAAACCATGCAGGATTTAAGTTGCAGCAAAGTAAAAATATAAATTACAGCTCCTGCACTGACCTCAGCACAGCAGCCTATGCAAAAATACCATCCTGTAGTTTCTAAAGGAATCTGTCCAGCCAGTTGCCCAGGTTCTCCCTAAAGTTGTGTCCAGACTGACACCTGAGTTTAGTCTACCTCAGAAATTTCTACCTTTCTCCAAAATTTACTTTAAAAATATTTCTATTTTAATGTCTTTCATAATAAATGCTACACGTGTGTCCTGTCCTGCAGCAAAAATAAGCAGAACTGGAAAAGGTACTCAGTCAGCATTACATTGTGGTGCTGAAGCACAACTAAGAAGTAACTATGAGGCTGCCAGATCAGAGACTGCACATTAAGATACTTTGCACTTGGTCTAAATGTGTAGTCCTGCTCTTATTGAAGTCTGCTCTTATTGCAAGCCTGCAGTTAAGTGCAACAATAGTAAGATGTATTTTAGGGAGCCACCTAAAGAGGTAGGCTGGATTATCTAATGACATATACGTATTCTACTAAAAGTGTTACTTGTCAAGCTAATTAGTTACCCTGTAAATGAAAAGGTCAACCTTGCATATTATTTGCATCTCATCTTTCAGAGTCAAATTTCCTGTGCATGGTAGGTGTAAAGAAATAAATTCTGCTGAAGTTGTGAACGGCTGATAGGAACACTTTGGCAGGCAGAGAAAAATTTGAAAAAAGCTGTTTAAGGCTGATCTGAAGCTAAGAACATGGAACATGTCCATCAGGAAGACACCAATCCCATGGCCACCAGCTCCATATTGTACAATTTGTTTTGAATAGCTCTGCAGCCAAGCAATACATTAAAACTGTCAGTCACGCTTTACACTTTTTCCACTGCTTCTGCTGCTCTTTACTAAGCCACATATGCAAGCTGAGGAAATCATGAAATCATGAAATCACTCCACTGCACCAAGGTGCTTCTTTTGACCCCAAATTGCCACTCTGTAGAGTTACCTGATAAGCCACACTATCATGGACACACTCCACTGTGTTCATCTTTCCCCCATGTCTACAGCTGGAGGAGAAATCCATCGCAGTATAGCTATTCTATACCTGCAGCTCACTAATTTTGTAGGTCTCAGAGCCTTGCACATCTATAGCAGCCCTTCTCCAACACCTTTGTCATTTACATATATCTGAAGTATGAATATTTGGCACAATAACAAATGCTTGAAAGATACTGACAAAGCCATCAGAAAGAGGTTGAAGAAAAAGCATCAGAAGCCTTCTTGGGAAATATCAAACCAAAACAAACTGAATATTTCAGGGCAGTCAGCAAATTAACCAGGAACTCTGGAATCTTTTTCTTTTTCAGTGAAACAGTCAGCTTTGTGTTTCAGCCTGTAAACATCCTATGCCAGAGGAGGATCTTCAGAGACTCTTTGTCCTTGCTAAAGGGCTTTACTTAATGGGGTGTTACATGAAAAAGCATATCTGTCTTTCAGGAAAATGTGCCCTGCGGGCTTACTGAAACAGTGGCAATATCTAGAGGAAAAGAAAACCAGAATATGAAATATGTCCTGGCTATTGTAGGTTTAAATATATATTAAGTCACTCTGCCAGGACTGAAAACTCTGGTGTCATAAATTTCCCAGCAACCTGTGTGCATTAAGTAGGTGTCAGGGGACCCTGCTCCCTTCAACAAGGAGTCACATCTTCCAAGCAGCAAAGCTTGCTGTCAAAGGCTTGAGTCTTGCTTGCAGAAGCTGCCCAAGCCAGCTCTGAGCTCGTTCTCCAGACAGGCTCTCCACTGCAGGGAAGCCACGGGATCCTGGGGCTCACCCCCCTGCCCGTGGCTGAACCCTGCAGCACTTCCACTGTGACTGACTTGGGCTGGGAACCTAAAGCCTTACACCTGTATTGCAAATGGCTACATCATTTTTCAAAGGACAGGTCATTTGAAATACCTGGATGATGTCAGGCTGTTCCCTTTGGGAGCCAGGATAAGAAGTTTGCACCCCACTTAGCTGGCCTATATCTAACAGGAGTAAGTGGATTGCTTAAGATACAATAAAAAGAAAGCTTGGCTTGTAACTTGCATTTCCAACCCTTCATTCCCTATTTGTTTGAACCAAAGTTTTAAATTCAGATGTATTTAAAGATGCACTTTTTTTTTTTTTTCTGGTGCACATACCAGCTTATGGACAGGTAGCACTAGGAATCAGCTAGCCCATTATAAAGGAAGTGAACATACTCAGTTCTAGGCTCCAGAGAAGACACACCCCCTGCATGTATCTTTCATCACGTAGGATTTTCCTGAATCCAAATAGCAATGAATATGGCACTCATGTTCTCCCTCCTCTACTCCTGGTACATCTCAGAAATTATTCCTTCTGGCTCTGAATTACCCATCTTACCTGTCAGAAGGGATAATTAACTCCTCTGTGTTGCATCAACTCAATTATCTAGAAACGAAAAAACAAAATTTCCTGATTTTACTCATAAGACTAGTGCAAGAGAGATTTAGGAGTAGCAGTAAATTTTTAAATTTCTTTCTTGTATGATCCTGGCTAAAAGGTTTCTCTCTTCCCTCGTTTGATTTGGACAAGGTTCAAGAGTATCTGTCTTGTATGCAACTGTTGAAATCTTCAAACTATCAAAAATCCCACAATATGTACAATTGTGGAATTAATCTGAAAAGGTTTTGGTGCTTGGAAGACAAACATTCTGTGTCAACTTTAGCATTTTATGAAGCATATTGAAATTCCCAGGGTTTACCTCAAGAGCCCTAGTACCTTTAAACCCAAATTACCTTTGAAGTCAGTAACCAACAGCTCCATTTGGTACCTCTTCTACAGGTTCAGCTCTGCACTGTGCTATTTTCCCTCCATCAGCCCCAACTGTCCTATTCTTGAATTGTTTTTTGTCCTGCTCTTTAACATACAACTTGCTGTAGAAAGAGAAAATGTGAACACTAGTGCAGACTTATTCTTAAAATAAATGCTCCCTTAATCAAAATTGGATGACTAACAAGCATAAAATTATGGCTCTAATACCACATATAATCGTTTATCTCATTGCAAAGAGGCATACATCATTTGCATTGTGTTCCAGGAGTGTTTTATACCCACTTTACTATAATCTAAATGAGCATGCACAGCACAGACAAATGGAGACTCTAGCCCATCTTATGCATTTGCCTGGAGAGCACAATGATGTTTGTTGTGTGTGCTTTTAAAAATCATGTTCCTATAAATAAACACATCAAAATGTACAGAAAAAGCAGTGGACAATCTCATTGACTGAGCAGTTTTAATTGTGAGATATACTTCTCACAAAAAAGTATGTATTTTTAAAATATATTTTTAAATCTTTTTTCCTGGACAACAATTTTAATAAAGCATATTTAAAACTTATATGAGCTATGAAATAAGTTTATTTTAGAGAATTTTAACCTGTGGATACATCAGCTCAGCACTTGAGTACTGCCAACCATACTTGGAGCTCAGACTAGATATTATTTTCTTCTGCCCACTCCTCATTATCTGGGACACACTTAACAGTCTGAGCCAGGGACTCAGCTTTAAACAACTTTAAATCTTATAAAAATGGCAGCTACCAGAGTATGCATTTCTTTCCTTGAACTTACTTCTGCACAAAGGCTGTAAGAAGCTTTCACTTCTCCATCTGCAGCATCCTGCCCATGGGATAGGAAAATTCCTATTGGAACCACCACAGCTGTAAAGTTCAATAATGCAGGTTCCTTCAGGGAGAGTAAGTATGGCTTCACATGATAATATTTACAAGAGCTGATTTCAGCTCCCCTGTATGACTTTACATCCTTTTCTGACCCTGTAGATATGTGAGAAAATGGCACTTGAAACTCTGACATTTTTATAAGAGACAAGCTGATCTTATACCTAATTTTAGAGAGCTGTACAAAGCTCTTTTTCCTGTTCACAAGGATAACTCACTCAGCACAGCTGATCTTACTGTACAGAAGTATGAGGCTTTACAAGCAAAAAGATATGCATACTAAAATACATGGCAAAATTCTCTTATGTATTGTTAAAATCATTTATCTGTGACATATGTGGCATGAAGATGAAAATATGATATGGTCTAAAGGCTTTATTTTTATTTCACTTGGACTGAACTGCATTGCTTATGCTCAATGCACCATTTATGCAACATCCTTTTCTGATTCTGCCCACAACCTAAGGCTACTACCCAAAAATCAAGGAAGCAGTACAATCTTGACACAGATTAACCTCAAAAATAAAGTGTAGTTATATTAAAGAACTGTGAAATTCTACCTGGGGATTATTTGCTCAAAGAATGGGAACATGACAGAGATGGTAGGAGGATGAATTGAAAATGTCCCTGCTCATCACAGGGGTGTTGGTTTAGATGACCTTTAAGTGTCCCTTCCAACCTAAATGATTCTATGATTCTATGATTCTATGAATGATCCCCAGCAAAATAAAAGAGATAGACAGATACTCTGCACAGCACATTAAACCCTTTAGAGTTCAGCAGAGTATCATTCCTCTTTTTCCATCAGTCTGTCTTGTATGGATTTAGCACTTAAGAGAGTAACTAGATTACATATTTTACATATAAGTACAGTAACTATATTACATATTGGTATAAGTATGTTTATATGTGAAAATTAAGGATTCTGTATTATTTTTCTTGGCAAGCATTGTGCAGATAGCTTATTATCTGTATGTCAGCACCAGTTATTGATTGACATTCACTGTTCTGTTGCTAGGGGTGGGTTTAATTGCATTCCTCTAGTACTTTAAACTTTATTACTTCTTTCCTACCAGCATAAAATTAAAAACATTATTTTGTTTTTACACACTCTTGTTTCTGCATTCATTCTTATTTTTTTTTCCTGGAGAGTCTGTTCTTTTTCCAATAACCCCCCTCTTGTACACCAGAGTAGTACTCAGCTTTGACCACTAGTTCTGCCTCATTTGTTTCATCTCTTCTCACAAAATATTCCCCTTTAGCTCACATGCTCTTTTTTTTCCTCCTAAATTACTTTAAAATTCATTTTGTCAGTCGTTGGTGTTTATATCTCAGCTTAGCTTTTAAGAGAAATCAGTTTTGTGTGTGTCTACATATGACACAGTGTCAAGAGACTTACATGCCCAAGCACAACGTGCCTTTAGTTTACTTTTCTTCAGCTATTCAGGACTGTCTACACAGAAATATTGCACATTCATCAAGCCTGATTGCCTGGTATTTAAACAACAGCAATTGTTCTTCCAAATAACACATCCACAAAACCACAAAATGTTAAACAGTTGAGATAATTCCATTTAATTCTCCCTCCAGCTTTCTCCCAAAAATAAAGAAAAACTACTACACTCTTTCTGTCTTTCGACATTTCCCTAGCTGTTAACAAGAAAAAGAAGATATTCTAAAGTCTTTTCTTACTTTACCTTAATGATTTCTCTGGAACTTGTGAATGTCATTCATCCAGATCAGTTACCTTGTCAAAATGTAATGGTTCCATATACTTAACAGTGTGCTCTAGCATAATCATAACCCCTTTAATACCTTCTGGGGGAAAATACATTTTCATCTTCCAGATGTGACCTTCAGCTTTTGTCAGAAATGCCTATATCATGGAAGAGAAAACACATGAATTCTCTGAAATACATTCTTTAGCAATGATAGCTCTTATTCATGTTGCTTTATGACCTTGCAAGCTAGGTTTAACAGATAACTCTACATATTCTATGCTTATAAAACCATTTCTTTTTACCATATTAATGCCATTAATTAGCATTATTATTACCAACATTAGAGTCTAAATTTTGTTTATCATCCATTTATCAATAACTTCAACCTTCCTTGCAGCTACAAGAACTCTCCATTTTTCATGTAAAGCATTTTCTTCCTCCATAAATAATTTTATTGAGTGTGAGGTAAAGTCTGGGTTATCTGGTCCAAGCAATCTAGCTCACATTTGGCATTCATAAATTTTTCACATATGTAAGTGTACACTTTGAGAGCCTCTACCTTCTGCATCAGAGTGTTGTATGGAACAGAACCATCTGTAGCCATCTGTAATGACATATACAGAAAGAGGGAAACACTAAATTTGCTTCACACTACCAGATTTGTGCATGTGATGCTGGATGTTATATGAAGATGGCAAAAGTTTGCAGGCCTAAGAGCAGTGGAGAGCACTGGAATAAGAGGATGCATAACATACATGAGCCTGTTCATTCATGTAGTGCAAACTGACAACTGTGAAACTCCAAACTGTAGACACAGCTTGGCACAATGTGTATGATACTACACACATGGCAAAATTGAATATTCCAATTCAGATTTTTTCCACACTGCTCAGGTATGAAGCATATGCCTGGTGCTTTCCAACCTAAGCCTGCTGATAAATCCTGTATTGTTAGTTTTATATCATTTCACTAAGTCTTCCTTGAAAAATGTTCTGTGGATATGCAGGAAGAGAGAATCTGTGTGTATAAATGTATCCATGCAATGTACAGGGTCTGGAGAAACTAACTACACTACCAACAACAATGAAAGCATCAAAGTACACAAGGAGACAATTGTTACTGTGAAATCTTAGAGTACGTCACATCACCATACAAGACAAGAATTTGACTATCCCAACTACAATTCATACACATTTATATATATATATATATATATATATATATATATATATATATGCTCGATAACCAGCTTTACATGGCTTTCTGCACAATTAGATTGGTACCTGAGCAGTAGCAAGTTCCTGTTTGAGACAGCTACAATCAATGCAAGATTTTTCATTCCAAGCAGTGCCATTCCGTGGGTCTATGCCAGTTTACACTGATCCCATTTGCACCCCCATCAATTCATGCTATCACCCTCACTGTGGCTTTTACTGCTATTGTGCCTTTCATCTGCAGACCACTTCCCTTTCACATACTGTCATCTCCATCTTTTTCCTTAGTATAGTTTTTCACTTTACTGATTCTATATTTAAACCTTGCAGCTCTCCCTGCTTGCTTTGGCTAATTGGCTCTTAAAACCTTTTTCACAGTGAAGCAACTAATTAAATTATTTTGATCAGTTTCAAAATTTTCCGGACAAAATGAATAATGTATCAGTTTGCATTATAACTTTCTTAGCTGTTTCATTTAGGTAATAATTGTGGTGCATTTTTCCATCGTTGGGACAGGGATAAAGAAGCAAGTTTGGCGCCCTAGGGAAGCTGGCTTGGGAAACTTGTTTCCAAACAGTTCTATGTATCAGTCTCTGTCTAAGTAATACAATATAACTAAATTGTCCTTGAAGCATAGACTAGGGCATTCTAAACCCATGGAAAATCAGGGTTACACTTACTCCTACTCCCACTCTGCAGCTCACTGAACTGTTAAATCTTTTATACAATCTGCCACATCTTCTGGGGCAGAGTTTGAAAGTACTCGTCCTCCCTGACCGTCTGTATGCTGGGGAACTTTCCAGGTCAGACTGTGCTTGTAAAAGCAGAAAAAGGGGCTGAAACAAGATGTCCTCTTGAAAAGGCTGAGGAGGAGGTGAGAGGAATCACCACCTACTTCTGCTCTGGTTCCCTTTTAAAAGAAAAGATTGATTCTTCTATGTGTTTTTCTGTGAAGAGGAGGATTAAATTCCTATTTTCATGGCTGTAAATCATGTGTAGAGAGAAATGCATGCAGAGAAATGCACAGTTAAGCACGTAAGCCTCTGAGAGGATGGGGATTTAAAACATGAGTGAGTCCTCAGGGCTTTGTTTGGCTGCCTCAGCTGGCTCAGGGCTTAGGGTTGTGCACCATTATGGATCATACATTCTTTCTTTGCCATTGTATAGGAATCCTACAACTCCAGCCCAGGGCCACAGATTCTGCCACGAGTCTCCAAATATTACATTGTGTCAAAGTCCTTGTTTGCCCAAAACTTGAATCTCTATAACTTATCAAAAATTTAATAACTTCTTTTATATATGTATGCCTTTGACCATTCAGACACATGAAATGTTTCAGCAGCTAGAACAGGGCAGGATATACATGCAGGTATATGAATGTCAGCACTGTCAGGGAACACACTGATGTACTGTATGTAAATAAATCCTTCTGTACCAATGGGCACCAAACCTGCCAGGTGCTGGAACCATTAATGTGTGCCTCACCTGCCTGCTTTTGTGCCTTCCCATCCCATGTATAACACCCCAGAAGTCATGCTTCCACCTGTTTGGTGGTTTTGTGGCCTTGCTACAGCTCTGAATGTCTCTTCTCATGCCCTGTTCCTGTGCCCACAGCCAGATCAGTGCTCCCTGTGTGATCCCACTGCTGCAGCAGGGGCAGGGAAGGGAGCAGGGCAGAGCTGCCGGATGCACCGGGGCGCTTGGGAGATGCAGATCCCATTGTTTGGGGTCTGTATTCCAGGACTGAAGAGCAAGGTTTCAACCTTTCTGACATCCTTATGCTCCAAATTGCAGTATGATTTAGAGGTCTTCTCTCCCCAGTCAGATGCACAATCAGCTCCATAGCCAGCAAGACAGAGCAAGATGTTAACGCTCCCCCTTCCAACACCCCTCCAAACCTCAGGCAAGTTTCATCCCAAGGTCCTGACAGAGCAAATGCCAGCTGGGGTGATTTCCTCATGCACTGAGTCACAGCGTGGGCTGAACACTCGTCCTGAACTCTCACAAAACCACCTACCTCTGAACTTTGACAGCCTGTGCCAATAAAGTTATTGAGTGATCATGACCATTTTCTGTTAGCTTTTTTCCCAATGTTTCATTTGCTAAAAAGGCAATTTTAGCTCCTGAAGAAGGCATTTTAAGCAAAACTCAGAAATGTGACCTGGAAAGATCATATAACTGGGATTTTTCTCTGACATCTCTCTATGCTTTTGATTATTCTTGACATTCTATAATGTTAAGTTATAAATAGAAAGCATTTTGAAAATGTCATAATATCCTGAGTCTAATAAGAGAATACCAAAGCTAGAAAATATGCTTAAGAAATCAAAATTACATAGATTCCTCTTTCAAGAGCAAGAATTAAACTGGGCTTCACTGCATTGGAACTTAACAGCTACAAAAAAATGTGAACTGTGAGCTCAAGCTGGAAGATACAATTGAAATGTAAACATTACTTATTGAAAGCAAGATACCACATTAATAACAGCAACTACAAAAGCTGAACACTTGTGGCATTACTGGATAGAGCAGTGATGCTTTTTCACCCTTTCAAGTGGATCTAATTCAGATGATGTCCCCCAGCTAACCCAAACATTCAAAGTTCATGTACTTGATCCTTCAGTAAAGCATGAATTTGTTTTGAAATATCCTAGCTGAATTGATTTCCTTTTCTCTTGCCTTTCCATGTCATGTATACATTATTCTCATCTCTTTGCATGTTTTCTCTGTCTTAACTCTGCACATGTAAAAGGGCTGGTACTGAGGAATACATGACAATCTTTTCCAATTCTCATAAATTAAATCAGAATATTTACTAAATATCAAAATCAATTATTTCTTTTCTATGCTTGAACCTAAATCATAGAGCAATTTCTGCTTTGATTTGTAAAGAACACTTTACTGATTATAGCAATAGCTATAAATTCACCCCAGACCATGTAGAACAGAGTTTGGCTCCCAGAATGTGCCTGGGAGTATTTCAGGGGCACAGCACCACTCTGATTCACCCCTCCAGGAGGCACCAACCACTGACTCCTCTGGAGTCTGGGGATGGCCAAGAAGAGTCACTAAAAGCTAGAATTGTTTTTGACTAGTACTGAAGCATAACTAAAGTCATAAAAATAAAACTATGGAAATAAGATGATATGTGCTGATGTAACTCCAGTGAAAATTTCAATGAGTGATCTGCAAGATCAAAAAATGGTTCAGAAGTATTTCAGAAATGAATATGTGAAGGAGAAAAACTGACTAGGACAATTTCTGTGGAGCTCTGCCCAACCTGACATTTATTCCATCATACCATCCCATTCCAACAGTCCCTTGTTTAAGCACCTAAGGCAACCAATGAAAGCCCAAAGAAAAATACCTTTTTCACTCTAGAACACAAGCTTCTTGATTACAAAGAAGTGAAGCTAAGGCTTTGGGCAGCTGAAGGTGACTGGTCAGAGAAGAAAACATAAACCTAGGATCAATGTAATCTGACAGTCCCAGCTGCAGAAGGGCAAGTCTATCACATTGCCACTGGCCCACTGTGGAATTAACATCCACAATAATAAGAACTCAAATAAAACTCTAATAAAAACTCTACAGGAGAGAATAAGGATTTTTTTGTCATCTGAATCAAGCAAAAATATTTGGCTGTAATTGCATGATGGGAGAAAGACCACCCTTCAAAGTTTAAGAGTTACCTGCCTACTTAGAAGCTGTTTTCTAAGATAGGTAATTTTTCTTCCAGATGTGACTGATCTGTTCCATGTGAATGCAAATTCTCATTTCTGCTTTGTTATTTGTCAAGAAAATTGCAATCAATATTATTTTAATCCACCTCATATACAGTGTTGAACCTTTTATTTGTCTCAGTAAATAAATAATTTGAATTGAGATGGTGCTCAGTGCTGAGTATCTAAAAAAAAAAAAAAATGCTGGATTCTCCTTTTCACTTTTAAGCTTTGAATTATGGACCATCCCATTACCTGAAAGCAAGGGAAGTTCTTAAATGATAAACAGTGAATTATCTTCTTGATTTTGTTATGAAAACAAAAAAGTAGGCACGTTTGGGAGACATTAAAAATTTAATACAATCAGTAAATAGTCTACATAAATTGACACTCATATTTTCTTTTGTTGTTTTGTTTTGTTTTCAGCTTTTAAATTAACATTTCCTGGACTTGATTGCTTTAATTTGGTTTTAGGAAAGATTGCCATGTTGGATATACATATATACCAAACATTTACATTAACACTAACTACAGTCATCAGAAATTATGGGTTTGTGTGTACCTCCTGATGGAGAAGGTGAATTCCCACAATCCCAAAATCCTTAAATGTACATAACAAAGGTAATTTTGGTAAAGTTTTAGAAAAATATAAATAAATGTCCTGTTATGATGCATATTTCTGCACCCCGACTGACATTCCTCTTTTGAAGAGTTTTAGCATTTGTAACAAGTAATATTTATAACAAGTGAAAAGTAGGTCTTGAGAAAATCAAGCTGACATTTAGAGAGCTACATTTGGTGCAACTCAAATTCACTGCAGCTGCAGTGTAAATAATATGAGCACTGCCAAAGATGAGCTACTTATATCTGTATACACACAGAACAATTTAAACTTCTCCACATTTAATTTCAAATAAAGGACAGTTTTATGGCTGATCAGTGCAATACATAGAATCTCAAGCATGACAAAACCATGAAATCTGAAGGAACTTCCATCACAAAGAGTTTACGAACACACCAATTTCTTTAAAACTACTTCACAGCCCTCTCCACTAAATCCAGGTGTAATGTAGAAATTTGGTGCAATTCTTTCTTAATTACAGTGAATACCATTTGCAGATAAAATTTATGGAAAGTTAGAGAGTAGATGCTTTCTACAGTACTTTATATTTTTGATAGTGCTGGATAGAGGAGGCTGAGGGAATACAGGCCAAGACAGAACTGGAATTTTAGGACAAATTCTTGCTATAGAAAACACAGCTGTGCTAACTTTCCCCAGGTACTGCACAGCAGCTGAGCTGGTGCTCATCTCCTCTGTGGGTTTGGAAGGGCTGCAGCCAGCACTGCCACCCCCTCAGGGGTGGCATGGGAGCCACACCACCCACAGGGACTACACATTTCATCCATCAGTTTTGGCTCAATGGGATGGAGGAAAATGAGACATTCAGGACTCAGTTGGGCCAAGTCATTATCGGAAGATTCGACAGTTAGGGCACACTGGATTAAAGCAGGGATCTCTTCTTAAATTGTCCCCTTGAAGTCACTTTTTTACTATCTCAAAATCAGTTTTTACAAGTTTATGAACCACGGGCTTTACAGAAACATTTATGCCACTACAAGCTCATAGAAGGGAAAAAACAGTGTGCTGATTCTTTTAAAAAATGGCATTGGTTATATCGGTGCTTGCCTTATCCACATTTCAGTGTTGTCTCACAAACAGTATGGGCTGTGGTAAACTGGAAAAACAATAAAATAATGGTGGAAACAAAAACAGAGAACTCTCTTGACAAACATTTATTCAGATATTGTTTCTCATCATAAAAATAAGTTCCTATTTCCAGTCTTAGCAATTATAATTCAGATGGTATTTTCAGATGTTTGTCCCTCTTCCATTTTTTCCTTTTGCACAATTGTCCTAGGGTGACTTTATGAGCTTGTATCCCCAGTTGTCTGTTCTGTTTATGCTGGGTACAAAGCTCTGCACCTTTAAGAGTGGTTCCGAGAGCGAAGTGAGGGAGAAGGAAAGGCGGTGGGATTTTTTTGCGGCTGTATTCAAAAACAGAGATTAGAGCTTCAGCTCTCTCTCGGTGTGCTGTCTGCAGCACGGAGAGTGGGAGAGAGCTCTCCTTTGCTTTTAATCAGCTTGGGGTTTTTTTAGTTAGCTGGGGCCAGATGTTTTTTGGAACTGTTCAGCTATTGCTCGGTCCGGGAACAGAAGACGATCCCGGGCCCCCCAGGCTGCCCGCAGCCGGACACCGGACCCGAGCCCGGAGAGACAGGGAGAGCCGGGGACAGACCCATGGAAAGGACTCTCTCTGACCCACAGAAGGGCTTTCTGAATTTGCCATCTCTTCAGAACAAGATGTTCCACTGTTTAATATTGTAGCCGCCGGGGCTGGGGTTTGTGCCCCAGGCTGCCACAGCAGGCCCGGATAAATGTTCCGAATAGAGCAGGTCTCCGGCTGCTTCAAGGCAGAAGTCAGCCACAGTGCTCCAATGCAAGCAAGGCCTAGGTTTAGGCTTTCAGCTATTTCATGATTTCATCTGCTTGCAGCACTCTCTCAGCCAGAGAGGACGAGATTTGGGAGAGCTGCACAGAGATTCCGCAGGCACCTTTGCTTTTACGAAGGGGTCCAACAGCAAATCCAAATACATAGAATATCAAAGGGGTTTTATAGGGTTAAAGTGGATTGAGAAGTGACCAATAGAGTTATAAGTTGAAAGCTATCCAATTACTTTAAGGTTTTAGGTAAAGAAGTGACCAATTGCCTAAAAGAAATAAAAGAGGGGAGTGAAACTTTCTCTAGCATGAGTCATCCAAAGGAGGGATTTCTTAGGGGATAAGTTTCCAAGGGGGCACTAAAGGGGTGTCTGAACCATCCACACAATATTATTCATTTTCTCATGTTTGTGAATATTTTCCTTGTAAAATAAACTTCTTTTTCCACTTTTCTCAAAGGAGATTTATGTCTTCTGAACTGATTGGGGCAACTTGGATTTGCTTTCTAGAGGAGACCACTTCAAAAGTTTCCTGCAACATTTGTCTGAAACCAGGACAACAATTCTTAAATTCTTAGAGTTGCCTTATCATTTTAATGACATATGAATAACATTCAGATTGCTATATTGTAATTAATTACATTAAGAATTCTTCTGAACATTTAAAGAAGTAATGGATATGCTTGAAAGTGTTCCAGAGTTAAAAAAAAACTTAGGCATGTGTTGATGTTTAACATAATTTTTGCTGAAATCTGTAATTTTTAATTAACTCCCTTTGAAATCTTTGAGTCATCTCATGAAGGAACAGAAAGTCTATGTCAGATTTAGGAGATTAATCAGCAATCAAAGAACAATTTAATCCATATTCAGTGTGATCTCTACAGAAACAGAGTCAGACTTTAAAGTGTTCATCACAACCTTTTCATGAACATTTTTACTTTCCAAGATAAATTACTCACTCACCCAGGAACATCACTGATTTTTCAGGAGTGTCTTCATCCAAAACCAAGCCACTCAATACCTTGTAAATTTATAGCTGAAGCTACAATTAAGAGTAACTTCTGATAGATTTAGGGAAATATATGAAATTGCATTACACAAATGCCCTTAACCTTGTCCTGTAGATATGATATTTAATAATTACATTTAAATATATCATCATATTAGGATCAATTGGATTTTTAAAAAATTTGTTCCTTCTTTTTTGGCATCCTAGAGAGAAGAGATAAAGTTGCTCAAGTGAACCTATGCATTCCTTCCAATGGCTCAGAACAACAGCTGCACATACCTGTGGGCATAATTTTGCAGCTAGGACATAAACCAATATATCTGTCAGTCAGGGAGACATATAAATGACTTAGGTTGCAGCTGTAATTAAATGTGCCTACAAAATGGGGGCCAAAAAAAGCCACAGACAGCAATTAAAAAATCCATCCCTTCTGGTGGATCTGACATGACCCTGACATCTCGTGTCATACACGTGTCAATACTGTCACTAGTGCAATTGTTCTGAAGGGGCTATTCCTGACTGACACCACTGGGAAAGTCAGAATCAGGCCCAGAGATGTTCAGATCACCAGATGGATTCCACAAGTGTGATGGTCTTCCCAGTCTCATTCACAAAATCATTTGCTGAACCCACTGCCAACAGAAGTGTCCTTGTACAATAAGCTTCACTCTTCATGCCAGGTTTTTCAAGAGCAACAAACCATCCAACATCAAGCCATGGCTGATATCCCATGGCCTGTCCCTTAATTTTATGATTTCTCACAATGAAGCCAAGGCATGGGACATGAGGGAGAAATTTAATGCTTTCCTCTTCTAAGCACTGTCTGAACTGGAAAAAGGAGGGTATCACAGCCAACATAAACCTACTGGCACAAATGCAAAATCTGCACCTGTCTGAACTTGCATAGAAACTGATTTCCTGCTGGAAATCAGCTGAGGATGGCTTTGTGCTTATAGTGCAGATCGTCTCTTCCACCTGGAAAAGGAAGAGCAATTCATGGTCTGAACAGGGTCTGTGACTTCAGGGCTGATCCTGTACTGCTTGCTCCATCAGATTTGCTCCTCTTCTGAGAAGGCTGCAGATCTCAACATTAGTCTTGCTCAGAAGAATGTGGGCTGAAATAGATAGAGTGGAGAGAGATCTTTTGCCTGCTTTGTTTTTTCATTGGCTTGTTTGTAAGACAGTGACTATCTTGTTCTGTTTCTATGCCTTTGAAAAAAAACAGAATCATGGAATGGTTTGTGTTGAAAGGCATTTGAATTTCCAACAGCTCTGTGACATCTTGAGACAATGCCTTCAACTGCTACAACTTGAGCAAAATGGAGACAAGGAAACACCAATACTACATGGTGCTCATTCTGTTTCTCATAGAGGCTTCCAGATATGCAGATGACTGAGGCAAAGGCTACTGAGTGCTCTGCCCTTCTGGCTTTAGAAAACGTCCAGTTGGTTGATTGCTGCCGTATTATCCTAAGCAACACAAGTAAAGGAACCCTCCTCTGTATTCAGTGTGCCATTATCCTCCCTGTTATCTCTCACCATATTTTAAAGGTGAGATAATCTTTATGTTGGAGGTAGAAAATGACTTTCTTAAGGTAGAAAATTCTGTCTGCATCAAAGTCACAGCTCCTAATTGACTTCTTTACACATTGGCAACATGTAGCTGGGGCAAAAGAGGAATTTTAGGCTCCTGACATCAGTAATAGACTGTCCAAACAAGCACATCTTCTAATGCAGCATGGCTGGGCTGTGTCAGCTCATCTCCTACATCCTTGTCAGTCATTCCTAACAAACTTTCTTATCATAACTACTTCTTCATACCACTTCTGTTTGTTGCAACATTATGGCCCACAGGCAAACAACTTAAATTTTTTTAGCTCATAATTTCATGCATTTCTAATTTATTGTCTCACTTTAAATCTCCATTAAAATGAAAATAGAAGAAGGGGGAAAAAAACCAGCCCTTTGCATACTTATTCACCAAGCAGCTTTCTAAGGTTCTTAGAGGTCTAATTATGATATGAAAACATGATTTCCAACTTTGCAGATGATACTAAATTGGAAGAGAATAAAAACAAATGAGGAATAATTAGGTAGTGCAGCCAGATATAAAAGAATTTAGATCATTTTATATTTCAGGAATAATAGATGGCAAATGCAGGGCTGTGCAAATAAATTGAGAATAATTAGCCTCACAGTGTGGAATAAAAAGTGGGATCCTGTTTGGAAAGAGAAGAGGCTACAACACATTAAGTGAGATAAATTCTGAACTTTGAACGCAAAATTCACATCTAAGATTCCCTTACCTGTGTGGATTGCTAGCAGAGTCAGTGGTACTCCCCTAGAAATAAGATAGAGCTCAGAGTTAGAAAGAAAAGCACCACTTGACCCCTGGGATAGGAAGGACTGCATGGTCTAGTCTAAGAACAGTTTCCTCCAAGTAATTACACAGAACTCTATCAGCTAAACAGTGGACCACAGGCTGTATTCAGCCTGCAGAATGTCTCTGCCCAAACCAGTATCTTTCTCTGGGGGAAAAAGGAGAAAGAGTGGGGAGAACACACCAAGGAAACATTTTGTTCTTTGCTGGAGGGCTCCTGCAGAAGAGCCACCTGACTCTGACTGCGGCAGAAATGCACCACTTGTTTGGAAAGAGCTCTGGGCTGATCAAGAGCAGTCATGTTTTATTTCCTTACATTATGTTATGCTCCATAATGTATTCAGGCCTGAAGTTAGAAAAAGGTTTGCAACAGTTGAGCTGGGAGGTTCCAGGAGAGCTGTCAGTGGGAACAACGGTGGGAAGATACCTTGCTGGTTTAAAATGTTGCTTCATGAACCATGACAGATTAAATGCTGAGATAGCAGGGATGGCAAGGGACATCCCCCTAAGAGATCACCATGGTTTCCTACGCTGCTGCTTTCTGCTCTATATACTGCTGCCTGCTCCTGACTGAAGCACAACCTGTCAAAAATGCACTCCCTCTTCTGCATATATCAGCACATTAATTATCAGCTACGTGATATGGGATGTTCTTCTGTACCAACCCAAGAAGGAAAAAAGGAGCCTTTTTTTCTGAAATGAAAATTTGTCCAGGAAACTGATTTTTTATTTTATTGAGTTGTCAGTTCATTTTGAAGGTAGGTGAAAATGGAAAATGGACAAGTGCACAAGGGAATTAAGATCACTGCTAGTGAGTCAGTACTGCAAGGGATTACTGACTACAGAGTATTTTCACTGAAAACAGAATTAAATAGGCCTCTCTAGAATAATGATGTCTAAAATCCATCATTGGTTCATGGAATTTGAGAAGTATTAGGTTGATCTGCTTGCCCATCTAGAGATGCTTTTATGGGGGTGAAAATTTACCTTCCTAGGTCTTCTAATAGTAAACTTTCAGTTTTTTAAACAATAGAAAAACAGTGACAAAAGCTTCATTTTAGGGCATTTATACATTTTTTCTAGCCATGTTTTCCACAGAATAGGTCTGAGTTATTAGCCATCTTTCAAACCATGCAAGTGAAAGGCCATTGAAATCTTCCATATGCAATGAAGTGTATTTCAGCATTAAATGCCTGCATAATTTATGGCAGAATCCACATAATTTCTATGTATGGCTATACTTAACATAGGCTCATTTCACATTTGAAATTCAATTCTTCCAGCTGACTAATTGGTTCATTTTCATAAATACTCTAAAATTTGTAATAAGAACAATGCTTTGCTGTAAGATATTGTTTTGGCCAGTACTGAAATTAACTATGAATATTTACTTTCAACAAAAGCCACTGGGACCAACACCAAATAATGAAAACATAGCGATTTATAATTTCTTTTTACAATCCTTTTATTACATGAGATTCAGCAAAATTTCAAATCTTATAAACCATCCCCTTAAAATAGGGTTATTGTTACCCAATCTCAGTTTTCTGTTCTCTGCCTCCTGCCTCTGCTGGAGTCTCTCTAGTTCTGTCCTGGGATGTGAGACAGTGAACAAGCTTCCAACATGAGCTTTGATAGCCACTATGTCCATCATCCTACACCAGAAGAGTTGAATTAGGATGTTTTCAGGGAAGGTGGGAAATAGTTTGACTCCAGAAAAAACAATGGATCATTCCCCAAACCCCTGAACATACACCCTGAAGTCAACCAGGTTTCCAGAGCAGACCTGGTTTAAAACCTACAAGCTCAGACCAAGGCAGTGTCCTCAGGAAGTGCTGGTGGTGAGGCTTGCACTTCAGTTCCCACAAGTCCCATTAGGTGAAGTTGTGCAGCTGCAGCAGGAAAGGTGGCATTGACATAAAGCATGGGAGGTGATTCATTAGTCCAGTGTAACTCTTGCATGGTCAGGCTTGGAGAGCAGCACCTGCACTGGTGATGGACACTTCTACCAGCTCTAGACTTCTGGGAGCATAGCCCAGCCTGTCACATCACCCTTCTCCCCAGCTGCAGCACAGCAGCTCTCCCTCCTGCCTGACCATTAGTCTGTGGAACTGACACCTGGCATTTGGGGAAACAGGCAGGATGGGCCCCAGTTACCTTTAGGATCAAAGACAGTTATTTATAAATAATATCAATTTTAGATTAGCATGGTTTTAGTATGAGTGGTAGCTTAAAAGCTGTGACTGTCATCAAGCTTTCTATGTCCCAGAGCTCTGTGAGAGAGTTCAGGGACAAGCACATCTTCCCCTGAAACCCATCAGCTTCCCACTATTCTTAGCTCTGAGCTACTGTCTTGAGCTGTTTTAGCCCCAGACAGGGCAGGAAGAGGCAGCAGAACCAGATCTGCCCTCCAAAAGGGTTCTGTCCTCTTCCACAGCCACAGGGAGATCATGGAAAATCTACCTTCAAATCCATCAGCTGTGCTGCAGAGCCCTCACTGTCATCCAGCCTCTTAGGAAACTTGCCACTAAGGATCAGAGCTGCTGGAAGTAGCAAACACCCTGTGAACTCACATTGCAACAGGCAGGTAGCTCCAGGGGGGCTGTGTCCATGGCCACTGCTCCCATTGAAGACTTGGACCATGGCAGCAGTCAGAGGCCAAGAGCCCAGAGACAGTTTGAGCTTTTTTTTTTTTTTAATCTCCAGGAAGATTTCTTGGTCCAAGAATTAATCATGACAATTAATTAAAGTAGAATTTTGTTAGTGATATATATATATACAAAAGTCTTTAATTTATTTGTTGTTGAGAAAAACAGCTCTATCTAAATAAAAATAAAAGCTATTTTAAAGTTAAAAACAGACTGACTTGCTCTGCAGAATTTTTAATCCTCCAGGATTCAGCAGAAATAGAATGAAGTACTTTCATCTTCAAAAAGCATTAAGCCAAGTACTTCATCAAAGGTTAAAGTGCAGAAATATGAAATAACTGAAAAGTTGGCTCACTGGACTGCAAATTGGCCAAGAAAAGGAAGTGAATCTGAAAAGGAAAAGAATTTATAAGAGATTGTGATTGAGATCAGCAGATCTTCAGCCTCTCAATGTTATATTAAAAATGGCATCAAAAATTTCTGCTGTCAGTTCCTAATAGTAAATTCTGGTTAACAATAAGGAAAGAACAATACAATCAGAAACAGGAAAACGTAAAATATTCATGCATTGCAGTACTCATAAATAACAACACATGAGAGGGAAAAATAGTCAAGAAAGGGATCATTATCTAATGGAAAATTGTTGCAGAATTACAAGGAAAACAATTCTATTACAGAAAAAAACTCTCTACCCAGTTGAACTAGAAATGCAACTCCTGTAAATAAGAAAAGCTAAATCACTTTAGAATTAGGCTCAGCTTTCAGGAAAGCTGAGAATGTCTTAGGTGTGTATACACATATATATATTCATACAAGTGTGAGTGTGTGTGTATATAGTTAGTAAAATATAATCTAGATTAAACTGAATTCAATACTTTGTTAAAGGGTGAAAGCATTCGGGTAGGCATCTATACAGTACAAATTTTATCTAATCTACAGAGTCCTATTGGTCAGCCTTACAGTCTGTGGTTTGTCTCAAACCACATTCCCAAGTGTTTTCCACTTCTGCCATTCTGTAATCATCACAGGTGCTCTGTTTTATCAGCATGAGGTCCACCATGAGTCTGGGATGAACAGACAAGTCATGGCCACCAGCTGCCCTGCATCACTAGAGATGCATCAGTGCAGCTTGTATGAGTAGAGAGCTAACCAGGCATCACCATTCCTAGCTCAAGTTTAAAAACAGGGGTTTTTCTTACACAATTCTTCATTTTTTCTTTCAAGCTCTATAATTTCCCACACAAGCCACAGTGGTGTTAAAGCAGAAAAACTCACATCACACCTTCCTCTAATCAAAGGCTTAGACTGGCCTTCCAGCTGTTGCCTCTCTGCCAATGCTCTAGTGAAGTCTAAAATTAAGTGTAAGGTTTCAAAGGACTTTCTCACTTCTTTAAGAAAGAAAAGAGAAACAAACAAAAGAAACCTTGTAATTTAAATTTTTACATAGTATTTGCTTTGCATGTTCCTTTGAAATATTCCTTATGGGAGTGTGTCTCTAACTAGACACTCTTTACAAATTTATCACTCAAAACTCCTGAGGAGTAATATTGTGAATGACCAGGTAAATGTAATAAATGTCCTTCATCCTTTCACAGGATGCTGATTGTTTCCTTGTTAGATGCCAATGCTATTTAAAGGAATTTCTGAAACTCTTTTTGTCACTCTGAATTTCAAAAATTAGGGAAAAAACATGTTAAAGAACAGTGTTTTTCAGGTGTGTAACTTTCCCACACTCTGATATTGGACAAATTTGGCTGGGAATGCAGAGACACACTGAGCCAGGAAGCAGGAACTGACTCAAGATTTTGTGTTGGCATTGAACCAGTGGACTCAGAGAAGTTATGGGTTGCTAAAACTTCAGACATGACAAAAGGATTTTGAGAACCTCATAGATGTGTCTGATGATATTAGGATAAGGATAATATTAAGAAGGAGAAAAAATCTGTACAACTTCCTCGGAATAAAAATGCCATCCTGTGCTCCTGATTGGTAAAATGGCATCATTGAGTCAAAAAGTACTGTAGTGGCTAGATCTCTGCACAGAATCTGATAGATTTCTCCATTGGGAAAGGAATCTAAGCAAAAAGTCATGACATTTCTTGGTTTTAATAGCACAGGTTACCAAGAGGCAGTGCTGTTTTCAAAAGTAATAAGACAGTCATCTTACTCCTCATTTTTCCAGTCAAGTCATAGCTATTCTACCCCATAAAATATGATTCATGTCAGAACAATGGCAATTTTTTAAAAATCTATGATACAACATCTGTATGAAATGTTTAGGTATGGAAAAAAAAGATGACAGAAATGTAAGGAGACTGATTGTTTAAGAATATATATAGTGGAATAATAGCCCTAAAAAGCATCTCCATAATAAATGTTCAAAATTAAAAGCTTCTGATTGCTCTTGGTTCTGAAAATTGTGTTTATCTGAGTAAACATGATTCTCTTTGAAGACCAGACTATCCTTTAGCATGTATTATTTTCCTGTCAATCAACAATTTCCATAGCTGTGCAGTTGCAGTGTGGCCAGAGTTCTCTGGATACTTCATTACCAATGGCTTCCACTTGTCCCAATGCCACTCTGTTTTATAAAACCAAGCACTCTGGGAATTACTAGTTATCATAAATGAAGGTATAAATGAGAAAAAAATCAGAGAGAAAAGAATGTGTTCCCCGATCTCTTCACAAAAGGGCACTATCACAGGATATAAGCAAGACAAAGCAAATACTGAAGATGAATACTTTTATTTCAGCTGGCACATTCATTTTCCAGGCATGAGTCTAAGAATATTCATGACAAAAGTGGGAAATAGCCTGGAAAAATTAAGTGACTTCATCTTTATAGACAGTGTTTTGTAACAGTGAACTTTAGCAAAATCTTTGATACTTCTATGCCTTAGAATCATGGAATGACGGTTTTGAATCTGACAAGCTATGGAAGATCCCTAAACAAACTTCTTGAAAACAAAAACTATTATGCATCTTCTGGTTCAGAGCTTACCACACAGGACTGTTCTTTCAAGGACAGTTTTGTTAATCCTTTCTTAAAGGTATGTTTACATCTTCCCAGTGAAGGGCTTATAATTTTTCCTTTATTAGATTCATGGCCATCTGTACTCATTGCATTGACTGATTTCTGACTTCGTAGTATTACAAGTTTTTTTTGGCCAGAACTGGATTCTAGCTTACCACTGGAAGTTATGAATGTTTCAGTAAAAGCAAGACTTACATAAAAATGAAGATGTAAATTTCAAGTGGGTATGTAAAACTGAAAACCAAAACTATGAAGACAAACATAAGGCAATACATCACTGGAGCATCAGTTTCTGTTTGCTGTTTCATAATATATCCCATAATGTCATTTAAACACTGTATCCCATAATGTCATGAAACAAATTTTAAAAAGTAGTTACAATGGGCCAGGCCTTCAATTACTTTGAATGGAAGTCACAGCCATCTAACTGCACTAAATGGATCCCCATTTAATTCCATTTTTAGACCTTCCAAATACTGCAATTTTTAACTATGTTTCTAAAAGTCAGTGTTTTTTGTCAAGCTACACATTACTTTCTCTAATTATCATCAGATATCTCCTCTCATGTTTATTTCTTTTTCACTAAGGAGATCACTAATAATCCAAATGAAAATTTGGTGCAATCACTTATAAACTGCTTTCCATTACAGAAAATTAACCGAAAGTTGAATAAAGTCTTTCATGCATCTATGTAAACTATGAAAATATAAATAAAAGAAGCCAAAGATTGAACATAATGAGCAGAAAAAAACCCATGAAAGTAACTTCCAATACACTTGAGGCACATGGTTAACCATAAAGCCAGGTGGTACTAATCCAGAAAAGACCACAGCTTTGAGCAGAATCTCTCCCTCTTTTCAAATGCTGACATATATATCCAAGAACAGTGACCATTTTTATGTTGAATCTACTTGACATAGCATAACAGATGAAATTAACCTACAATGCTAAGCAAAAAAACATCAGTGCATGCTGATCTGAACACAGACTTTCTGTTCTACTGGAAAACACCAGATTTGTTTTCATTATGATCGGAACAAAAGAAAAAGCTGAATTTTATTTATAAAGAAAATAATTGGAAAAATTAATATGTTTCACTTCAAATTGAGTATTTTTGTTCTGATTTTGATTTAATATTATGTTCAAACTATAGATTGAAAAAATATAAAGTATTTTGAAATAAGAAACCACAGAATTTCATTATGGAAAAGACTGAAAATTACATTTTCATCATTTTTCCTTTATTAGATTTTATTGAAAGTGAAGCTTCACACAAAATTTTACTATTTATAAATAAAAATTTTATTTCCAACATGAAGCTGATTAATCTCAAAATTAGAATATTTATTATGGGCTGAATTAGATGCACTTAGCCACCCAATTTTAAAAATTACAATCCAGTAAAATGAAGGAAATGGCTGTACTTCAGACTGTCATAAAATGTTGCTTGGAGAAGTGATATCTGAAAAACAGAATGTTTATTATTTACTATCCTGATAAAAGAGATTGCAGGTGAGGAAGCCAGAGAGTGGACTGGGGATTTTACAGGAGCAGAGGTGGGAAAGGGGGTCACTTCAAAGGATTTGCTACAAGCAATTTTATTTTTTCTTTAGCAGCTGTGGGACAAACCCTGACAACCTCACTGCTTTAGATGGATAGAAAACATGCTTCATGCCTACTGGGTAGTAGGATGCCTCCTTTCCTCTAGGAGGCAAAAAATGCTAAGGTGAAAAATAAAGTTTTCCCAAGCCAAGTTCCAGCACGAGAAAATACAACTAGAGGCACTCAGCCCCAGGGACCTGGAGTGCTCAAGCAAAGAAACACTCTTACCTCAGGTTTTAATTTTTATTTGATTTATATCAGAAAGAATATTTAATAGCTCCCCTATTCACCTACCTGCTCTGTAATGCTCACACATACAGGGCATGAGGATTATGAGACAGACTAATGCCTCTCTCCACTGAAATTACTGTAATAGCAAAGCCATTTTGCAAATGACAGTGTAAGTATCAGCTCAGATAATTCTGGAAAATTAATGCCTCAAATGAAATGCTGCCTCAGAGCTGAGGAAATACATTTTATCCTTTGGTCTTTTTACTCTTACTTTAAATATATTGTTTACTGTGCTGGAGTATAGTTTCTATTTTTTTTTTTTCACCTTCACTCTTCAGCATGAGGCCAGTGCAGTCATTTAGGAGACTTTAAAACCAAAAAGGGTCCCAGAATCAGCTGACAGGAAAGCTGAGTGCTACTAAACAGAGAAAGGTGAACAGTTTGCAGGATGAGGTGGAGATCAGAGTCATGCACTCAGTCTCCCTTAACCTGGGAAAGCCACACACAACTCCAGGCAGCAATTCATTCATCTTATGTGACCTAAAATTGTTCTGCAGAGGTGCCACTCTCTCTCCACACTGATGAATGGAGGCCAAATCATTAGCATGGACTAAAGCACCTGATTCCTGAGCCTTAGAATACAATAAAGAGATTTTGCACTAAAGACTATCTGACTCCGCAGGACAATGACAAGGAAGAAAATCTAAAGAGGACATTACCAGAAGAACAGAAAGGGTGGAAAACAAGGAGACTGGAACAGCAATACAAGTTTGCTGGTTGCTTGCTTGTCGATTGGTTGATATATTTCTATTTTAGAGGACTACCTCATTCTATTTATGCTACTAGTAACTTGGTATTTACTACTAACAATAGTAATTTTTCTTAAACTGAATTTGAATATTCCTCTCATTCTATCAGATTGTATCAAACAAAAAGGCCAAATTCTTTTCTTGGCCAGATCCTTGGAGGTTCTTAGCCCACAGAGCACTAAACACAGGCCTTACCCATTATGTGGAAAATATCCATAATACATTAAGCACACTCCAAGAATCCTCTAAGAGGGTTGACTATAAAACAAAATCAAGTAGGGGAAGAGTATGGAGCCCATATATCTCAAAGATGCTCTGAACTGCAGCACATTTGGATCTGTGTCATACAATGAAGATAAAAAAATTCATTCTTTGTCAATATACTATTTACTCAGTACTCAGTTGTTCAATTACATTGATTTTAATTTATTATCTGTTTTCTGAGCCACTTGATCTTTTCAGTGTTTCAAGGCTGAAACTTTATGTTTGAGTTATCATAGGGTTTTAATTGTCATACTAATTGTGATAATTCATTTCTTGTGTTGTCTTTCTAGTGAATTCAGGTTCCAAGTCAATCTCATAAATGGATGACATTAACTCTGTTACTGAATTTACCTGGTTGCATGACATCAAAAAGTACTTTGCAGAAACTCAAGTTCCTAATCTGCATAAACCATCATGATAATGGACCAGCCAGTGGATAAGAAATTTACTGAATGATGACACTCAAACGGTTGTGTCAATGGCTCACAATGTCCAAGTGGAGATGAGTGACAAGTGGTGCTCTTCAGGGGACAGTTTTGGGATCAGCACTCTTTAACTTCTATGTCAGTAACATGGACAGTGGGGTTGAATGTGACCTCAGCAAGTCTGCCAACAATCCCAAGCTGTGTGGTGTGGTCAAGCTGCTTAGGGAAGGGATGTCATCCAGAGGGACCTTGACAGGCTTTGAAGATGGGCTCATGTGGACTTCATGAAGTTCAGCACGGCCAAGTGCAAGGTCCTGCACCTGGGTCAGGACAATCCCAAGCACAAACACAGGCTGGGCAGAAAACAGCCTTGGGGAGAAAGACTTGAGGGCATTGTTGGGTGAGAAGTAGGATGTGAGGTGTCAGTGTGCACTGGCAGCCCAGAAAACCAGCCATGTCCTGGGCTGCATCCAAAGCCCTGTGGGCAGCAGGTCAAGGGAAGGGGCTCTGCCCCTCTGCTCCACTCTGGTGAGACCCTCCTGGAGTGCTGCATCCAGCTCTGTCTGGAGTTCCCAACATTCAGAGGGATGCAGACCTGCTGGAGTGAGTGCAGAGGAAAGCCAAGAAGATGATCAGAAGACAGGCTGAGGAACCTGGGGTGGTTCAGCCTAGAGAAGAGAAGGCTCCAGTGACATCTTCCAGCAGCCTCCTGGTACCTAAAGGGACTACAAGAGAGCCAGAGAGGGACTGTTCACAGAAGCAGGAGGGATAGAACAAGGGGCAATGGTTTTAAACAGAAAGAGAGCAGGTCAAGGTTAGACATTAGGGAAAAATTCTTTACTGTGAGGGTGAGATACTGGCACAGGTTGCCCAGAGAAATTGTGGATGTCCCATCCCTGGAAGCATCCAAGGCCAGATTGGATGGAGCTCTGAGCAACCTGGTCTAGTGGAAGGTGCCCACAGCAGGGGGTTGGAACCAATCTATGATTCTGTGATTTGAAGATGTGAGGATTTCATTCAGGGCTTGTCAATTATTAGACCAAAGTTAGAGCTGGGAAAGATTTTGCTGCTTTTTGAATCCATAAGACTGTTTGTTCCTTCTGACTGAACTGTTTGGTAGGAAACATACAACATTACATTCAAAAGGACAAAAGTAAAAGCAAATTAAGAAAATATAGAAGATAATCATAATCTATTTTGCTGGTAAAACTACTGTAAAGTACATACTACTGCATCTTACCACTTAGACAATAATTTTCAGATTTTTCTTCTGTCCTTCCGTTTATTACAGTTTTTCTTGCATGCAATTACACTATTACTTTATCTGGGATCAAAAGTGAATCTTCTCTCTCCACTTGGGTTCAGAGAGGTCTCAGAGCAAGTGAATTAGTTTAGTAACCCCTAGTAGGGTTACTCAGTGGTAAGTAATAATGAAGCCTTGTACACTTAATACTTTCTTGATAACCCAAGCATAACAAAGGTCATGGTTTGTTAGATAATGGGATGTGCAGCACTGAAAATGCTGGGGGACATTAAATGCAAGATGTTCTTGACAAACTGGAGAAATGGTCTGGAAAAATGCAATTCACTAAGTGTAAATTCTAGCTCTAGATTAGTGTACACAAATACAACATGGGAAAAAACTAACCATGGCAGCAGCCATGCTGGAAAAGATCTGGAGGAGGCAAACAGAAAATGACTCAGCACTGATCTACTGCTGTGGAAATTAATGCCCCTTATGGTAGGAGCTTATACTCCTTCTACAAACAGGAGTTTAATCTCTGAGTGGTACAAAATAATCCTCTTTCCTACTTTCTTCACCAGCCCTGGAGTCTCAGCAGATCTGATGTGTCAGGTGTTGGGTTTTCTTTCAAGAAGGATGTAGACAATCAAAAGAGAACACAAAGGAGAATGCTGAATAAGGTGAAAGAGATTTGATCTCTGAAAAACAAAATTAAAATTTGGAATTGTTTTATCTGGGGAACAGTGCTTGCAAGGCACAAAAGAAAAAATGTTCTATGTGTATCACAAGACATATGAAAGGTCTGGATTGTAGTAAAAAGCTTTGAGAAGTTTTTTATATTGGTTAAACCAGTAGATAAATTTTTCTGGAAGTTGTGAAAATTTGATTAGCATGGTTTTAGCTTTAGGTTTTAAACGGTTTGAAACCATTAGAAATGTCACAGGTAGAGGAAGCTTGGCTTGAAGCAAGAAGCTCCAGTCCAGATGGCAGACCCAGCTCAACTGAATAGCCTGCAGTCTGCCTCTTACACTTCATACTTTTGCTCTGCAGGCTTGGCTGGTCCAGAACTTGCACAAGGCATCACACCTAGTGTGTATGCACAGGCAATGTTAGATGGGAGAGAGACTCCCTACACAGCACATGTGATCATCAGGCAGCCCTGGCAGCACTGCTGCTCATACTGCACATGGGGGTGCTAATGACAGAAGCAGTGTCCTGCTGACCATTCTGAACTTCTTCATCACCCCCCAGAGTCCCCCCATCTGACTTTCATGTTGTTTTGAGGGATGGTCAATTAGATAATTGCTCTTTTCCTTCTTCTCATTGTTTCACCTGAACCCCTTCTCTACTTTATTTTTCTTTTGCTTTTCTGTCCCATGCATGTCCTCCATTTCTTCTACTTGTAGCAATTTTTCAGAGCCATGTCTCCTTTTTTCCCATGATTCGCATCCATTTAGAATGTGAAAATGTACTATTAGCTTCTCTTCAGTTTTGCAGCTAGGGTGTCTGTCCCTAAGACCTTGTCAGAGATCATCCCTCTAAGTGCCAAACGTGGAAGGGGTTCACAATCAGCATGGAGATGCAAACCATTCAGACTATCACACTTACCAAAACAATCCTGCACCATGTCAGCCAGCCCACTTCGTTTTCTGTTGTCAGATTCTTGGAGGTTATGAGCAAACATCTCCAACAGGATTGATGGGGATAACCCAAAAGCATATCAAACCTCCTATAACTAAATACTGTTGGAAGAGGTGAGACTGGATTCTTTGGCTCCTAGTGGCTTATGAAAAAAAAAAATCCTTAAATATTATTTTACTTGAAAGACACCAATTAATTCTGCATAACGTACGCCATTAGCAATTGATACACTTGCTTTGTTTAGGAAAATTTGAAGAATAAAACAGATTGCTGTTTCCATCAAAACACTTCAAGCTGGATTTAATAGTGCTGAAATGCTAATTGTGAATTGTATTTCACATCATACACTGCAGACTAATTTAAAAAGAGGAAAACATATTATGGTAAATACCACAATGCATTCACTATGAGTCATCTAAGCATATGATGAACTGGAACAATACCAGCAGCACAACACAAAGAAGCTGAATTAAAGCTAGAGGGAGTACAATACCTTTTGATCAGGCCTAGTATATACTGAGAATATATACAGCTGCTCATACAGCGTTAGGTTTCTGGCAAAGAAAACAATGTGAACATTTTTTGCCTCTCCCTCTTCTTTCTCCAGTGCAACTCTTCCAAATATATTTGTATTAAGTGACTAAGAAGCAAAATAAGTAGTCTTGCTTGTATGAAGAACAGGCAGCTTCAGCACCAGTTCCCCATGCTCCACTGTGATGCTGACCATGCTTATATTACACAGATGCTTGCTTTTAGCATCCTAATGAGAACTTTCAAGAATTCAATTACTATTAAATTAGCTTTACTGAATGTTATCAGAATGCTTCTGAGGGTTTTGTATTATCCTATCAGCACAGGAAGGAAGGAATACCACACTGTCAGTCCAATTATTTTTTCATGTACTTTTTACAGGGAGGGGAAGGGTCAAGCATATGATTTGTCTTTCTCAGGGGAAAAAGAAGAAGGGAGCTGACATCTCTGGGAATTCAGTACCAGTTCCCTGGAACTTGAAGGAAGCCACTTTTGTCAAAGCCTCTCAATCCTCTCAGTTAGCACCAGTTTTTAGTAGTCACTGTAGCATTTCCAGAGACACTGGCTCCCTCTGAAACAGCTATCAAATAGTCAGGATCCTCATTATCCACAACATAGCACTGGAATTCAAAAGACATTAGTGGATTCTCCGCCTCATAAAACTGCAGATCTTCTCTGAGGTGAAAGAAGCTCTGAAAAAGCCCAAATGACTTCCTTTAGCAGGGTTCTGAAGCCCTCTTAAAAGTCCTATGACTATGGCTGTATGATTCTGATACCTGGGTGTGCAGGTGTGATTGCTCCCAGGGATATCTCTGCTTTCAGAAGAAAGGTCAGAACACTGGTCCCTAGCCCTTCCATCCAATAACTCTTTATGTTTTCCCAGTACCTTGAAGCACTGCCAAAGCAATATTACAGAGGGTAGTGTATTTCAGTTATAGTTCCATGGTAACATGTGAATGTTAGATATTTGTAAATAGGCATTACACAGACACATTACATTTCTCCCAGCTTTCCTTCTTCACATCCCTGGATATTCATATTTTTCTCTAAAATATGCACTAGAAAGCTCTTTGGTACTTTACTCCTTTGATTTCCACTCAGGTAGTTGTTTCCTCAACTTTTTTTCTGAGGATCAAGCACTAACAAGCCTCCATTGGTTCAAAATTGTATTCTGTTTCTGAGATGTGTAACCCTGTTAAGAACTGAGTCAGAAACTAGAGTAGGGATTTGATATATAAATCCTCAGATGTCCCACTGTGCCCATAATTCATCAATAGCTCACTCAACTGCCCTCCTATTAGAACCAGAGGATGCCAGCAGGGATCGAAGCACAAGGGACTCTGAGTGCATATTAACTGAATTAAATTGTCAATGTATTAAACTTCCATGAATTCACAGGTTGATTTTAGCTTGTTTAGAAACTAAACTTCTACTGGATGATATAAAAATACCCACATACAAATACATACCCACAAAAAGAGGGAATCAATACTCCCAATTCATTGCAAATTTAAAAGAATCAAACACAATTAAAACCTGCTTAGCTTAGCTGTAATGTAGAAGAATAGAATTATTTATCCCAGTGCTTATATTACCTTCTCTGTTAAAACCTTTTCTTCTGGAAAACTTTAGCTGTTCAGAGAGCATAAAGAACAGTAAATAAATATGTGGCAATAGTAATTTAGTTATTCATATTACTGGAAAAAATGGTTGTATTTATCTCTTTAGTATACACAGTGCCATAAGATTGCCTTTTCTAATTTATTGAACTAAACCAGCAAACAATTACCATCCAAAAATGCTAAATTCCTGGGCACACATACACCCAGATAGTCATGTTGTGACTTCAGTCTGGAACATCCCTGTGCCATGCAGCCACAGGGGACCTCAGTGATGTTGTAAGGTGCCAAAACACATCCCTGTGCTCATGGAACAGAAGCACAGCATGTTCTGTGCAGGAGGCAGCATCCAGAGGGTGCAACATCTTCCAGCATCAGTCACTTTTGAGGCAGGCAGGTACCATCCCTGGGGGGAGGGCAGCAGGTGTGCTCCCATCTCCGTCCATCAGAGACAAGGCAGGATCATCTGCACTCTATTTCCATGAGCCCCCAGCTGTCACAGCACCAGGAGCTGCTGCTGATGGAGGGCAGCACACAGCAAAGGGGGGCCAGGCCCAGGCAGCTCCCAGAGGTTTTCCATTCTGTGCTGTACAGGAGCCAGGAGCACACACAGGTGGGAGGGAGGGGACAGGCATCCAGCCTGGCTCACCTTGTCCTTGCACCTCCCTGAGAGGAGAGCATCTCCCTGCTGCACTCACAGCCTGGCTGCCCACCTGCCTCCTCCACAAGCACACAGCTTGAAGAGCCTGAAGATTCAGATTGTGTTTCTTTATTTCAAAGGAGCCAAGGGGTGTTGACCAGTGTGGACCACACAAGCCATGCATCAGCAGCCTTTGTAATGCCAGAAGAGCAACCCACTTCATCTGAACACTGCAGAGAAATTTCCCCACTGCCAGTAAATTGGAGAATTGGATAAGACACCATGTTTTCAAAGCTGTGCAAAACCAGGACAGTTTCCTAGCTACTTTCCTTCATGCTTCTTGTACATTCATTTTTATATGAGGTTTTAGACTAAACTTTGAAGGCTTTTTAAAAGTCAGAGCTATGGCTTTTTCCTGTGTTTATTTTTACCCAGCTGAGCTTCCACTGAATTAAATTTTAACCCAGTAAACGTGATCAAGAAGAGCTTTTGGGGAACCTTCATATGTCTGAGAATAGGGGCTTCCAGCTTTCCTTCCTCCTCCTCTGCTCCAGGACAACTGGCAGCAGCACCACAAGCTACTCTTGTCACCTCACAGCAATAATCAATACAAACTAAAAAAGCAAACAATGCAGCTATTATTTGAGAAAGAAACTGCAAAGACACCCATGGTCTATGGTCTGTGGAGATGACTCATTCCACAGCACAATCTAATTCCAAAACAATTACAGCAAAATCAAAATCCTCACACAAAGGAGAGACAAAACACCAAGTCTGGACCTCTGCTGAGCACATGACTCTATAAAGCTGATATGACTGCAGACATTGCACTGCCTTCTAACCATAAAGCACAACTGTCCATTTTCTTTAAACTCTTCCATGGAGAATTAAATGGTAAAGAAAACAGACTACAGGGCAGTATGGTTCAAATGTGAGTGCTTGTGCATCAAATTTGCTACTGCAGCTTAATTCAAAAAGAGAATTAGCATTCTTTTCCTCCACTGTAATTTAAAACAAATTACCCACTGACCAAAACCAATAGATTATCATATTAATTGGTAACTTTTATGTTCATTATATTGTAAGAGAAAACCACAATTTCTCTAAATATGTTCATTACTCAGATAATTATCCAAAACAATTATGCAATACAATTACCCAGACAATTACTCAGGAGGGAAATTATCTCCAGATGCATCACAAGCTATTCTATGAGGTGCTCAGTATTTATCGTTTCAGTTGTATTGGCTATGATTGATCAAATGAGTCATACATTGTTCTGTCAATTTTCCATTGTGAGCAAATACTTCTGGAGCAAATATCCACTAATTCTAACTTCAGGTGGTGTAAATATCAGACATGGGAGCTCACACTTCACATTCATACTCTGTGGCAGAAAAAAGTCTGAACTAACTGACAGCTAATCCAGGCAAAATGCCACATGACTATGTATTGCACTGTCTGTACTTGCCCTTAAAGCAATATTTTCTACCTGTTAAAAGCAAACTAGGCCAAGTTCTGTGAAACAATAAGATGAATAGTCAGATTCCTTCTCTTGATCTGAAACTAGTCACTAATTTGGTAGCAAGATTATTTTAGAAATCACAGTTTTCCATGTCAATGCAGAAAATTAAGTAGTAACTATTGTGATCCCATATAGTATTGCAAATTCTCAATCATGCAAGAAAAATTAAGCATTTATTTTAGATCTGAATTTATGGGCTTCTTGATTTGAACTTAAGATAGATTATCTTTTATTTATTAGCTTTTCTTGAGGTTTGGAACCTAAGAATTCAAAGCACAACCACAGCCAAAGCAGGCAAATTTTGCCTGTGTTCATAAGCAAAAAGAATGAAAATAACAATCCAGGATTCAGCATCTACTAACTCTGAGTAAAAAATTTAACAGATTAGCTGTTCTATAATTAAAGTTTCAGGATATGCTATGAAAGCCTTAAAGTGTAGGGCTGAATCAACAAATTCTTGAGCAAGTTTACCACCAACTCATTAGTATTTCTGCATCATTGCATTTCTAGCATTTTTGGAAGCTTCAAGGGTCATAATGCCAAGGCTCACTGAGGTCCAGTGTGGTTTTTGAATCACCATAAGCAGCAAGGTTAAAAAAGCCCACAAAGTACATCTCATTTTACTCTTTTAAAACATTGAATATTAAGATATTCCAGTTTGCTGATTACAAAGACTTACCATGGCTTACCCTGACAACACATTCTTCAAAATATTCTTAGGCCTTATTTTCAGATGTTTTTTGTCCTAGTTGGACAGATTTGACAGTGCAGATAGGCAACTAAGCCCTAGGGCTAGGCATGAGTTTCACTTCTTAACAACATTTTATCTACAAAGAGCAGCATACGAACAGACAAGTTGCTCTGTGCTCTGCAGCTTCTATTGACTTTAAATCTCAAACTTATACTTCCTCCTCTGCTTTCAGAGAATTTAATTGGTGCCAAAGTGAAAGATCCCAGCATGACCTGTCTCTGCTCTAAGCCACTCCAGCTGTGATTGTGAGCAAATTTGTACATTCAGACACTGCTGCAAGAGAGACCTTCCTAATAAGCTGAGGTTTTGCACTGATGGAGGAAAAAAAGAAGTGCTTGGTTGGAAACAGGGAGAGCTGAGACATGGCTTACCCCACCCTTAGAGTTAAAGCTTTAAAGGGCTCAGTAAGGACTAAATGAAAACAGAATAAGGACTTGACTATTTACTCCATACAGAACAGTTAGTACAGGTAATGGTGCTAACAACTTGTGTAGGATAAGTGAGCAAGCCTATAATTTATTAACTTACATTGTGTAGGTATTAGGATTGCAGTTCTTTACATATTTTTCTACTTTTCTGACCAGAATCTCACTAGGGATGAGACTCCTTTGCAGTCTCTAGGTTTTTCACTGCACTGTGAGCAAGTCTGACTTAGCTTCAAACTACCTGCTGCTGCTTGTAATGAAAAGTGAGTCACTCAGCACAGTACATTCACTACCCACCAGTGCAAGGTGGGCTTGCTTTATCACAGAATCATAGAATGGTTTGGGTTAAAAGGCACCTTAAACATGACCTAGCTCCAATTTCCCTGCCATGGACAGGGACACCTTCCACTAAACCAGGTTTCTCAGAATCCCATCCAACCTTCCAGGGATGGGGCCTTCTATGGGCAAGTCATTCCTTTGCTTTAGCACACTTACAGTAAAGAATTTCTTCCTAATATCTAATCTAAACCCTCTTTCAGTTTAAAACCATTGCCCCTTGTCCCTGGAGCCCTCTCTTCTCTAGACAGATCAACCCCAGCTCTCTCAGCCATTATGAACTGCACTGCTGCTGAATGGGCATCCCTTGATTTCACACACTGCTCCCTCTCCTCAGAGTGCTCTGAAGGGAATGGTCTGATGCAAATGTACTGTACACACCCTCACTGATATGACAATATCCACAGCCAATACATGTGTGGCAACCTGCTCCTCTTTCTGATTTTGACCTTACAAAGCTTAATCCTTAAAAGAATATTAAAAGAATTTAACCATGAAGAAATTTAAGCAGTAGTTTTTCTGAGTGTGTTGAGCTAGATATTAGAAAAAGAGGGTTTTTACTGTCTTTCAGTACTGTCAATGGAGAACCATGGCATGCAGGTAAAGAGCAACAGAGTGAAGAAATTATTGGAAAGATAATGTCAGCCATTTAAAACTGTGCTTCAAATGGGGCTGAATGTGAACACTAAATGGTCTCAGTGTCCCACTAGTCTTGTAAGGAAAAGCTGAAGCCTACTGAAAATAGTCCTGTTCTGGAAGAATTTTCCCAACCTCAGGGACTTTTCTATTTATCTTTTATGTATCACAGACATATAAAAAATATATCACACACATATCTGGACTGAATAAGGATTTCATCCAATTAAATGTATTATTTTAAACTTCAGAAAATAATGACCAAAGGAAATACACAAGCAATAGAAACACCTTTAAAATTCTGTGTCTTCATAAATAAAAAGAAAAAACCACTAAGTTTCCCATAACTTCACCTTGAAACAATTGAGCATCACCTCCACATGCTTAGAGAAGGGCTTTGTGCAACCAGTAAAACTAGTAAGGACAGACAAAACCAGAGGTGAAAGACAGAGCTGGCACATGAGTATTATTCTTTTCTTGCTTTTTTTGTGCAACTGAATTGGCCCATATCCTGAGTTTGTCACATTCACTCCTTTCCATCTCAGTCATAAACAGGGTACCTCAAAAATCTCCTTTTCCAGTTTTGATACTGAAAGGATGGATAAACCAAAAATTTTATTCTTCTGTAGAAGTCCTTCCTCCTTTTTTTTTTGAAAGAAGGTTCAGCTTGGCACACTGGGAAGTAGTTAATTGTTAAGAAAGAAACAAGATCTGATTGAGCTGCTATGCCATATGAGAAGAAAAGGGAAAATAACCTGCAGGGTGAGTTCAGGACAACATCACTCAAATACAAATAATGGACAGAAGATTTAATGCCCTTTGGGGAACATCATGGCTGAAATTTGTGATCCAATGGAGTATTTATTTGCCACTGACTGTAATGGGACTATGATTTAATTGTTTTTATGTTCTCCCAAAGTGTGAGGGACTCAATTTTTGAAACTTCAGGCACAAATTGGGAAAGAATGAGAGTAGTAAACTAGTCATAAATCAGAAAATGTAAACAGTAATTACAAAATTAGTATTTTCTTTATCAGGATTTTTGAACAGAGAAATAGCCATGTAGGTTAAAGTCAATCTGACTATTTTTTGTAAGTCTAAAATGTTTTGCAGAGAAGTATTTATTTCAATGACATTTTAAAGAGGGCCCATGCCAATTTCAAAAGGAAAACAAGGAAGAGAAAAAGGAATCAAAACACTTCCCTTCTCAGTTTGAAAACTGACATTTTGATTCAAACATTTTTATCTAACAGAATTATAACACTGTGACTTTATGCCAGTTTGGAACAAAAATAGATGTATAACCTTCAAAAAATCATCATAAAATCAATTTCTTTCCTTTGACCTGCTCTCTAATTGTCTGGGATTATATTATATAGCTTAAGAAGCTGCCAATAAATGCCCAAATTCAAAGACATCATGAAAGTAAGCATAAAATAAGCTTCTTTTTTTTTTTTTAAATGTAAGCTCACTGATTTAGTAAAAATCTTGGCTTGATGGCCTCTTTAAATTGCTTTTTCCTCTATATGTGAAGCTACTAGATGTTTTTGCATCTCGAGTGATCTCAGATCCAGCTGCCTCATTTTTTATTAGCAAAAAGAAAAAAGTTGTTATTTGCCATACCACCAAAATCTGAAAACATTTTCAGTTCTTATCTATAATTCTGTAGGCGACAATTGTAGCTGCTGTTGGTTGGGCTTTAACTGGAAGCTCACTTTTGCATTCAAAACTATGCATTAATGGCAGGATGGGCACAGATGAGGCAAATCCCCTTTTTCCTGGCAGCCTGAATGCGTGATGTGGGCAGGTAGGAAATCAACATTTCTTCAGTCTGGAAACCAACAATACAAAATTTAAGATGGTCCAAAGTGTTTTTCAGTGCCTCTACACACCCAAACCTCATCTTAGGGACTCCCAGAGTCCATTTCCAGAGCCAGGTCTTTACCCTGTCCTGCTGTGCTCCCCCTGCCTGGATGTGTGGAAATCCAGCAGAGGCAACATCTGGCACCACTTGGAAAGGTGAGGTGGGAACGAGCTGATCAGGAGGCAGTCACTAGAGGGCAATGCAGCTCTTTCTCTGTCCCATTCCTGCCACCCCAGTGTCCAACCCGAGCTCTCCAGCAGCCCCTGGGCAGCCCAGCCACGCTCTGCCCTGCCAGGGAACAGAACACCAGCCTAGAGGAGGACACTGCTGAAACAGAACCCATTTGATCAGACATGTGGGATTTTGCAAAACCTGGAATTTGGCAGGTCGTTAATTAGGTCAGGGGATATCTGCAGGTAACCTCCTGGCAAGGTGATACTCTAGGAGACAACAGCAGAAGAGAGGCAAGACCTTCAGAGAAAATTGAGTCTTCATATAAGCAAACAAGAATCCCATTTAAGACCAAGAGTCCCAGCAGTAGTTAGGCATCCAAAACAGCATCTATTCACTATCAGTTTTGTGCACAGAGAGAGAGAGAGAGAGAGAGAGCAAACAACCAAGTTTTGAATGGGAGAGTGTAGAGGATATGGCAAATTTTGAACCCAGTGTTGAAGTGCAATAAGCTTGGTGCCGCTGTTACATGATGAGAGTTTGGTCCAACATGCTCAGTATTTAAAGAATATGCTTATTTTCACAGAAATGGAAAAAAAAAAATCTTTTAATGCAGATTAAAATTCTCTACCCAGTTATAAATCAAAAATTAACAGCTTTATCTAGGTCAGGGAGTTGAAGCTACATTAAAGTTTTATCCTCATTCACTAAATTTTAATTTTAATGTGGCACATCTGACAAGTCTTATGGGACTACTTAGAATCCATTGACATCCTTCTGTCACTGGTATCAAAGCCTCATCTTTGAGACTCTTGTTTCCAGATACCTAGCTGTCACTGGATTATTTTGTTTCTGCAATGGTGTCACAATCAATGCCTGTGCAGGCATTCACATGCATGTTCCACATATGTCAGCTAAAGCTCACACACCACAGAAATAAACAGCTTTACTTCTACAAACACAGTTTTCTATGTAATCACTTAAAGGGGAAGCTATAAAACTTTTTTTTATCCCTTCTAGCCTTTTTAAAGTTACTGGAACTGGTTGCCTGGAAATTAAGTTCCACAACAATTCTACAGTTTAATTTACAAACAATATTTAATTACAGGAATGGCTATGAGAAGAAAAAAATATTTTTCATATCCCTGCTATCACTTTTATGAGTTTTTACGGCAGAAATGTTGATGCACCATTTGACAAAACTGTCTGTGGACCTGGAAGACATCTAATTCTGGAATAGAAACAGTACCACATGATTTATCTAGTCAGTCAGTCCAGAATTATGGCAAAAAATTTAGTGTTTCAGCTATTGTGGCCTTTAGCATCTGAGCAATTTCCAGGCTTAAATACACGCCTCTTAGAGAATAATAGTTATGACACATTCATGGAATGTCAAAGTACATTTACAGATCCCTCCCTGGCCAAAAATTCAGTGCCAATATATCAAAAATACAAATGATGAAATGCATATCTATAAGGTAGGTGTAAATGGATTCATATCAAATTCTTGGAAATTAATTTGACCCAGGAAAGAATCCCCAAACTGTTTTTTCTTTTTGTATTCCCAAGCAGCTGCCAAGGTTTGTTCTCAGATCTCCAACCTGCTGTTAGCTTGGCTGAGATGCAATAGAGGAAATACCCTGTCAGTCAGGGCAGCTGGCTAATCCTGGGCTTGTGTGCAGGAGAGAGGGGAAAGATGTAGGACAGAAAGAGACATTCCTAACACAGCACAATGACAACAAATGGCAGAATGAGAAAGAAATTTTCTTTTCATTTGCAGTTTTGTCCCATAGCACATTCCTACTTCTGCTGCCTGCTTACAGGTTCATGGGAAACACCACTGTCCTTGTGGTTCACAGCATGGAAGGTGTTACAATAGGTTTGAACTCACCAAAGTATTACATCATGTCTCATCACAGTCCTGAAGCTTTTTTCTACTGGAGAGCTCTTAAGTCTACTTCTTCCTTCTGGGATTCTGCACATGGACCAACTTTCAGGCACCAGAGGCTTCTAACAAACACAGGGCTGGGATGAAGGAAGAGAAGGATAAAACACATCCAGTAACATGTGTTGTATCTAATTAAAATAAGTTGGCAGTGCTCTCACTGCATCTTTGATTTTGAATGGAGCA
This sequence comes from Muscicapa striata striata, assembly GCA_030060385.1. Taxonomy (NCBI): domain Eukaryota; kingdom Metazoa; phylum Chordata; class Aves; order Passeriformes; family Muscicapidae; genus Muscicapa; species Muscicapa striata. The sequence continues at coordinate 6,725,554 of JAREIS010000031.1, forward strand.
TGCACTCCATTCTGTCCCAACCTGTCCACATCATTACACACCAATCTTTTAACCTGAATTTACAGACAATGTTAGATGTTTTCTCTGTCTCACAGTCACTTGAAGCTCCCTGCACTGTTTCCTCACTTACCTCCTTCAGAATCTCTGCCTCATGTGGGGAAGTAATGTTTTACTTACTTTCTTCTGTAAGAATAAAAATGTGAACATTAAACTCCAAGAGTGCCAAGAAAGCTTCTGCCCCTTAGAAACACTGGCCTAGTTCTAGCTAGACTGGCCTGGTCTTCAGGTGGGAAGACTAAATAATATAACTCACGGCAATAAGGCACTGTTAATTTTCTTTAAGAGAAAAATATTTTATTTACATGTGCTTGGCACTGATAATTGACCTTCTAGTTCAAAGCTGAAGTTCTTCTCCTTAACCCAGCTACAACTCAGTCCCAAGTATTTGTTGTTCTAGACATATTAGGATTATATTTATTGAACTTCAGCTTTGTTTTTAATTGAATGCTGATGCATAATCTTAGCACTTATTAGCCTTATTTCTCTTTCCTGTTGCAGATCCTTAGGTGTTCCAAGCACCATTATTCCTTAAAAACAAAGCTCCTGCTTGTTTGCTTTTTCATTTCCTTAGCCAGACTTCAGATTGCATTTTCCTGAACACCACAGCTATTTATCCAGGGGAAGGACTAAAGGACAGATTCCTTCTGACATTCTCAGCATGCTGCTGTGAAGACTTCTGGCTTCAAGGGCCCATAATAATGGAAGATGAAAGCTTTTTAACAGTTCACCTTGTTGAGTAAATTACCAACACAAAGTTCAAAATAGGTTCAAAATTCACATTCCCCTCCTCAGGAACTGACACCAACAAAAGCAAAGTAAATGTATCAAGACCACTGAACACACATTTTTTCGTTTACATACAGCAGAGAAAAAGATTACTTTTTTCCAAAGGAGAAAAAAAAGTAAATAAAAAGGCCTTTTTATAGAGCCTAATTTCAAGGATATTTCAGTATCCATTCTCCATTACTTGTGCCTGGATTTATATCTTCCAGTACACAAATCAGCCAATTCTGCAACTTGGCTTCATTAAATTACTTTATACATAATTCAAGATGAAAGCAAATTATTTTCTTCTTATTTTCACCCTTCCTCTTTACACCTGCAGTCAGTCATAGGACTACACTTCAATAGAGGGGCTCAGTGACTGTTACTGCTTCTGACAGCAGCAAACTGGGAAACATTTTTTTAAGCACAGCCATTCCTGTGGCTAAGGGCAGGGTGAATTCCAATTTCCATCAGTAAAATATCCACAAGGAGTACACTGAGCATTGGTACCACAGAGTCCCTGAAGCCATTAAACCATCCAAAGCACTCAGAACAGCTCAGGCACTTTGTCCCACTGACCCACATTCACCACCAGTCCCTGCCCATCCAAATTGCTGTTTATACTCCCCTAAGCCCCTGTATCAGTTGATGCTTGTCACTGGTTAACATTCTCAAAAAAATATGAAGGCTATTTCCTAATTCCAAACAGGTAAGGACCCCAGATGTTACAGCAAGGAATTACTTTGATTAATGTTGACCAATATATGCAAAAAAATGAAGAAAAGATTCACCACTTTCTTTTAGACATCAGATATGGCACTTTTGCACCAAGGAAAATCCCCCACTGAGTTTGTAATTGCCTAGTAGAGGAAAAGTACAAAAGAAACTCAAATAGTTTAAAACTTTGCTGATCTGTCATAACATTAACAATTTTCCAACTTTAACACAGCCCTGAATAGAACATAGGCCTAAAAGCAAAAATAAAATTAAAAAACTCCCCAAACGCCTTCTTCTTCACATTTAGATGGATTTTTGCAATGAATGAATAACCTCTTTCACTTTTAATTTAGACCTACCCATCAACATGGCTGTTATTATTCACAGCAGCAAAGTCCTTGCCACACTACAGCAGAAATAATAGCTGCATCTCTGGGTTCTGTTTTCCCCAGGAATCCACAATGTTATTTAAATAACTCTACTATGCCATAGGTACAGCAGACAAGGCTGTGTCTAATGAAGGGCTATTTTTATTTCTGTCCCAAGTTTATATAACATGACTGGAATTTGCTTGTGGAAGAAAGGATCATTAATAGCATGTCATCTCTCCCTTGCATGCAAGGACTCATGACACCCTTGGACATTTTCAATAGTCATGTTGACATCTATATTCTAGCAAGAAGCACTATGTCATTTACTACACAGCACAGGCAAGACAGTATCCTTGATGTTTCCATGATACATGATGCAGTGTTTTCCTGAGAGAAGCAAAGTAAGAAATAAATCTACTGCCAAGTCAGGAACTGTGGAAAAGCCATCATCATCTTGGTGTATGCTTCTCCAAGACCAAGCTCAATGGGATGCCACAGCCTGGCTATGACTGGGACTCTGATCCCACTGCCACACAGGACCATGGGGTCCTCTCTCCTGCATGGCAGGGAAGTGAATTACAGCACTGAGTAAAGCTTTCCCCGATCTAATTTCACAGCTCAGTCTTTCAAAGGGATGTTAGTGAGATGCCCAGTGCTATTATGAGAAGTGCTGGGTGTTCATGCCCCCAGAGCCTACCCAGCTGCTCCCACCACACTTTCCTTAGGGATATTTTCATTCAGGATCCAGAGGAGGTTCCTCTGCAAAACTATCTGAAACTAAGTTGTATGTGTGCTTTCCAGGTTACCTTTTGAAAACAAATGCAGATATCTGCAGTATTATTACTCACACATAAAATGGTATAGAAAAAATAATTACAAGTGATACAAGTGGCTAAGTTATTATATTAACTCAGAATCTTCACCCGTTTAGTGGACAACCTCAAAGAGTACTTGGATTTCTTTAGGTGAAGCTCTGTAGCATATTCAGTATTTCTACCAAAGAGATCATTTGGTATGCAATAACAAGTGCAATTATTAACATATAGCCTACCTTTCAAGAGAATTGACAGCCAGCTGTGGTGGAAGATAAAGAGGCATCTTATTGTAATTCAGATCTGCTGAAAACCAAACAGAAATTTAAAGAATGAACTGAAAAAGAACCTTAAAATGAAAATCTCTGTTTAACCACCTCAAAAATAACTGTTTCTCTGGTTTCAGACATATTTTTATGTCAGGCTGATTATTTCAGGCTCATTTTTTCCCAGTCTTTGGAGTTCATCCTAAAGCCACCATTTAGAGTTGTTGTATTCAAGGGTAAGTGATCACTAATCAGAGAGGAAGACAAGAAATGTTACATAACTCAGGGAAAGGATCTCTACAGTAGACACAATTTTGGAACTACCCAGGACTTGCAAGGAGAGGCTAAAATAAAAATAGGACCTAGATGTACAGGCTTTTATTGATATAGATGTTTTACCTTCTCACTATCTATTTGTGAAAAGATACAAAATGCACCAGATCCTGAAGAAAAGCTGTCTTGAAGCATATAATGAGCACTGCCAGGAGGAACAAAGTTTCTTCCAGGAGTTGGTTCCCAACGCCTTAAAGGCTGCAATCCACTGGGCCAGGAGAGGCTCTGCCTCCAGGTGCACTGCAGAGGTGAAAGAACTGAAACACATCATCTAAGAGGCAGGGCACCTGGAAAACTCTGAAACTCTCTGCTCCTAACTTGCCAAGATAACCTTGCTGAGAAAACACAGAGGCCCTTTAGACTGCCTTTCATGGTTTATGTGCAGGTACTCTGTACAGCCAAAATGAAGAACACATTCTGAATACCTACCAACCTCAAAATAATATTCAAAATAATAGATACATCCCTAAATTCTACTGAGTATCATTTTTCAGTTTAAATTTTGAACATTATGAACTTTTATGATTGCTGACCTCAGGGCTATATTGTGGACCAATTTATTCCATGTAGAAAATATTTCAGCCTGAAGTGCTGTAAAGATAGGATGCTCTTTGAGCAATATCATTTTAAAATAAAAATCCATACCCAAAAGTCCATAATATTACAAGAAATCCAAGTGCAAATATCTTTCTAAAATCAAGCATGTGTTTAAAATTGTGCAACTTATGTCAGAGTTAGGGCTTAAAAAATAAACTACTTATTCAACAAAAAGTAGGTTTATGTCACAGTTAGAACACAATAGACAAGTTGTAGTTTATTCAGAGCAACCACAAGTAATTTTTGTCCAGGAATATCTTGTTTCTATCAGTATAACTATGTTATGAATCACTTATATGTGTGTAACAGCAATTCCCAAACTGTGATCATTTTACTCATTTTTACTACAGTGCAGATAAGTGATTAGCTCCTCATTTCTCTGATTACTGTAGGTAGCAAGAAAAGAGGTGTGAACAGTATGCTGCTAATGAAAAAATGTGGGTGCCAAGAACGAATTACAATAATTGTAATATTTGATATCAAGAAGATGAGAGAAAGAAATTACTGACACACTTTCTCAGCAGCTCACTCAGTCACCATACTGATAGGTAAGCTGCTCGAGACTTATGTATGAGAGACTTAATACAGCTAATAATAAATTATAATGAAGTCTGAACAAGGATATATGAAAATGACTGTGTCCACATGACATTTCGTACTGCAGGAGGAAAGGCTGAGTCAGCAGGAGGCTGGAGAGCTGCAGTAATGAAATGAAAATGAGCTTTCCAACTCAAGGAACATCAGAAAGATGGAGTTCTAACCCCCAGTGAAAGCCAGCAGGAAGGGCACATAACCCACCTGGGCCTATACAAAATGATAAAGTAAGAAAAATGCAAGCCCTCTCCCAGTGCCATGCCTGGACTGGAAGGGTGTGCAGAAAACACATTTATTGCAGCTTTGTGCCACATTATCTTCAGGGCTTCAAGCCTCTACTGCAGGGTAGGAGAGTTTGCTTTCCTATTAAACATGGCAGGATATGGCTGGAAGCTGAAGCAGAAGAGATTGTGTTTAATGAAACTTCCCAAGGTCTTACACTTCATTGGTGTATTAAGATCTAAAAGCATTTTAACCAAAACCTTGGATTCTTCTGTAGAATTCAAAATACAGACCTTGTGTTCCAGCTCAGCAAATTAACAATGCAGCAGTCTGTCACTGTTGAGAAATACTTTTTCCAGGTGTCTGAGTACAACCCTTGGGGTGAATAATCCTCTGCCTCCGTTTGAAAATCCCAGCTCTACTGGTATTTCAGCTGGGAACAGGAGTGTGCTTTTGAGGATACTCTCCTGAGCATTCCCCATTACATCATCTTGTTTTTCAGTGCAGGGCAATCTCAGAGCACACAGGCTGTGCTCTTTTGGGATGAAACTAAACTGGGGGGCTCTGAGTGTCTCCACTGCTCCTGGGCACTCACTCAGCAGGATGCAAGTGCCTCTTCAAGGGGTGCTGGAGTGGATGTTGAGTCTCCTGCATTCTCTGCTCACCTCTGCAGGACCATCTGTGACAGGCACACAGCTGTGCACCACACATACACCACTACTGCCAACATGGCACATCCCAGCTGGGAAGTGAGGAAAACAAAATTCTGAGACAGGAATTATCTCTTTAACTCAAGTGAACATTTGAACAAACGGGTATTTGCAAAGCTACCAATACAAACCCCTTTGTACAACTTCATAGGGACAGGGAATATAAGAGTAAACAAGGGCATTTAGACAGACTAGACAAGCACATTGTACCTGTGAAATGCTCCTCATCATTACTGTCCTTGCATACAAGGCATGTAATTTTTGTCATGCTGTCTGCAGCATTGTGACAGAGCTAATAGTTTCAGGAGGGGTGTGGGTTGAAGATTAATTAATTTCATATGCGTTCAGACATTTTCATATTTTCATTTTCTCCCATATGAAAGAGGTAAAAAGACAGGCAGCTTTGAAGGAAAATCCTCTTCATTTTAAACATTCTTTCCTAAAATTTAGTATTTTCTCTGGAACAGCATATTAGTCTTCCTTAAAAGAAGGTTTGAATAGGGAACAATAAATAAAACAAAAATATTTATTTCTTTAATAATGAAATGTTAGAGCACTGTAAAAATTTCTTTCCTTTGTTGTTGTTGTTGTTACTTGATTTTCCACTTCAATGGAAAACTGTTTGATACTTGGAACCAACAAAGAGGCATGCATCTGTTGAATAATGCTAATTCATATTCAAGCTGTGCTACCTAATTACAATGCATTTTTCATGGTACCATCACAGATTACCATGGATGATTCTTGGTCAGTCATGACTTACTTAATTAGCAAGAACTTCACTACTATATTTTTTGACTTTTCATGGATTGAATAGGGCATTCCTTCCAGCTCTCATGATCATACTCCCTCCCAAAGTATAGGATTAAACCCATTATATTGATCAAATCACAAGCAGGCATCTTTTTGCTTTGCTCCACAATTGTAGAAAGAAAAGTAATATTCACAAACCAAATGTATTACAGTGAATAAAAAACTGACTCAGTCCTGGAAAAGCAAAACACAATGTATCTGAGGAATTTCACCCTAAAAAGCTTCCTTCTTGAATAATTTAAAGAGTATTTTTAGATATTAGTGTAGGTGTTGGGGAAAAGCCCACACTGCTTTAAAGTCTGCCTTTTGTTTAAAACACCATTTCAAGAGATGATGTTATGCAATTAGAAAGAAGAAAGGAAAAGACTCTAAACCAAGTGATTCAGCCTAGTTATAGTAATAAAATTTCACACAGTTTTTAGAAGGTTTTGTCTTAGAAAGCTTTAGAAATATTCAGGTATATAGTTTAGTAGATCAATCAGATTTATGTTCATATTAGATGAAAATATCAATATAAATCTTTCTTTCCAAACAGTTTTATACCAAATTATTATCTTTACAAGTAAGTCTCAATCCATATGCCTATATGAATGTCTTAAAAATCAAGTCCTAAAATACAGGAATCTTAAACTGCTGTTTTTGCTACCTGCCTTAGATTAGCTGCAGTCCTTTGTGTCATGCAGTGGGCACTGAATCAAAGAAAAATTCCATCTGTGCCTAGCAAAGAGGCTGAGCTGGTACTGGTACTCTCTACAAAAGAGGAATAATACAGCAAAGAAAACCCAACATTTTTTTCCACAAACCTTAAAGACAGAGACAGTTTCTGAGGGAGAAAAGACTATTTACTTTCAGTGCTGCTTTCACTCCTTAGCCCTCTGCTTAGGACTGCCAAAAAACTTATACATGCCAGGTCACATCAATAGGACTTTCCAAAACATTATCTTTCTTCTGAGGATAGTCAGAAATAGCAGTTACTGGGTGGGAGTGGAAGGAGAGAGAAGGCACACAATCATACTTTGTTCTCAATGCCCTCCTTATTTCTGGGAGTTTGGAGACCACCCAATGAGGAGGTTACAGCCTCAACATGGGGATTAATAGGCTGTGAGCCATGTTCTTCCCATTAATGCCCTGGACTGCTTTTAACCCTGTTATATTTTGTACACTGACAAACTCAGGCTTCAGTTTCTGGATGGATTCTTGGTGTGGTTTAAACAGCTTTCATGGGGTATCCCTTATCTCCAGACATGTGAGAAGCAGTTAAGGGAGAAAGGGGAAGAGGGAGGACAGGATTGAAGGAGATCAAATCTCTGTCCCAATGGACTTCAAATCACAGAGGCTTTCTGATCATATTAGAAAATTTGTCCACTCTTCTCTGTGAATACTTACCTGAATACCATCATCTATGTTATTTAAAGTCTGTGTAAGACAAGACCGTGTAAATTGTTGCCCTGGCTTCCAGCTGGAGCCTCTATTGCAATATATCAAAACATGACCTTTATCTCTCAGGAAGGCATGACTTTGCAAAATTTTTGCTTTTTGGAGCAAAGGACTGTTAAGAAAAGAAAATTCCACAATTAAACTAGAGATTATTGGGAAAAGACAGCCCACTGGGAGCTTGGGGCTACTCATTAAACATGGCAAACAGGCTACAAGTCAGATTTATTCCAGTGGATCCTGCAGTTCCAGTGGAACCTGGTGTCACCAGCCAAATGAAAGATTTAATGTCTTCTCATGTATCCAGCCCAGAAATCTTTACACTACACCACAGATACTCCTAAGAAGGAGGTCTTTTAGGACAACAGAATCTCAACAATGAGAAAAATAAGGCTTTTGAATTTTACTCTTTTTTTTTTTTTTTTTTTAATCTGTCTGAAGAAGCTCAGTGCCTGTTTTTTAGTTCCATTCCTCTGCAGCTCACTAGAGGTAACAGAAAAGACAGGGTGGCAGGCAGGCAGGTAGGTTGGCCACATTAGTTCACATTCTAAACAAATAGCAAAGGCCTTTCCTTTCAGCAATTTATGCACCCACAGGCCACTCCAGCAGCTGGCACATCTCTACTGAAGTCCAGAGTGTCACCTATAAAGAATTAAGGATACAAAAGGATACAAAAATCCAATTAAGCATACAAAGATCCAAAGCTCAAAATGAAAGATTAAAATACCTTAGGTAATGACAACACCATACATATTTAAACTTAGTTCCAAATGCAACAGGGCAATTATTTACCTATGAAGTCCTAAAGCCAGATCGTTTTTTTCTTTTGCTAGGAATACTAGAAATTGTTGGAACATGTCCAAATATTTTAGTGTTATTGGCTTGCCATATCTATTCACCTGTCAGGTGCTTCACCATATTTAGTAATTCCTGTCAGCTCCATGACGACATTTGTCACTGGATTGCCATTTTTGCCCATTCCTGAATACCCTGCAGCTGCTTCTCTGAAAGAATGAGTCATCCAAAACTTAAATCTGAGCCAGACTCAGTTTGGCTCCAAGCAAAATCAGCACATATGACAAATCATCTACACTTGTGTGGAGATGTTCAAGGGACTTTAGTGAAACCCTAAAGTGTTGTGGGGAAGCAAAGATTCTAGCACCTGCACACTTTGTGTGGTTTGGAAGCTCAGTAACTCCACTGTAATCTCCTGAGGCTAACCAGGAAAGTCATTTGGCACCACATCATGAGCTGAAATTCAACTGTGGTGAGGCACCTATCCCTTAAAATAGGTTAGATGAGCAAGAAGAATCACCCACTGCAAACTTGATGTGATCAGCACTCAATCTGGTGATTGAGCTATGCCAATGTCACCAATCTCCTGTACACAGACTTCACAGAATCACAGAATATGCCAAGCTGGAAGGGACCCACAAAGATGATCAAATCCTGATCCCTCACAGGACCACCTCAGGAATCCCACCATGTGCCTGAGAGCATAGTCCAAATGCTTCTTGAACTCTGTCAGGCTTGGTGCTGTGATCAGTTCCCTGGGCAACCTGTCCCAGTGCCAATGCACCCACCGGGTGAAGAATCTTTCCCTAATATCCAACCTAAACCTCCTCTAACACAACTTCAGGCCATTTCCTCAGGTCCCACCACTGGTTATTACAGAGAATAAATCAGTGCCTGAGCTTCCTCTTCCTCTCAAGAGGAAGTTGTAACTGCAGTGAGGTCTCCCCTCCATCTCCTCTTCTTCAGGCTGAACAGACCAAGTGATCTCAGCAGCTCCTCCTATGTCTTCCCCTCAAGGACCTTTTCCATCCTTGTGGCCTCCTTTGGACGCTCTCTAAGAGCTTAATGTCTCTCTTATATTGTAGGAACCAAAACTGCCCCCAGAACTCAAGATGAGACTGCCCCAGAGCAGAGCAGGACAATCCCTTTCCTTGCCTGGCTGGTGATGCTGTGCCTGATGCCCCCCAGGACATATCTGGCCCTCGTGGCTGCCAGGGCACTGCTGGCTCATGTTCAACTTTCCATGAACCAGGACCCTCAGATCCCCTTCCATGGCACTGTTTTCCAGCATCTCATTCCCCAGTCTGTCCGTACATCCAGGGTTGTCCTGTCCTATGTGCAGAATCCAGTACTTTCCCTTGTTGAATTTTACAGGGTTGATGATTGCCCAGCCCTCTAAATTTATTAAGGTCTCTCTGCAGGGCCTTCCTGCCTTCCAGGGAGTAAACACCTTCTCCCAGTTTTGTAGAGTTGCTTAGTATCCCTTCCAGTCCTGCCTTCCAGGTCACTCATGGAGATGTTGAAGAGCACAGGGCCAAGGATGGAGCTCTGTGGAACCACACTAGTGACAGGTTCCCAGTCTGATGTCACCCCATTCATTATAACCCTTTGTGCCTGACCCATGAGCCAGTTGCTGACCCATCTCATGATGTGTTTATCCAGCTGTGTGCTGGACATCTTGTCCAGAAGGAGTCTGGGAGAGACAGTATTGAAAGTTATACTGAAATCCAAAAAGATTACATTAATTGGCTTCCCTTGATCAACTAGGAGAGTTACCTTGTCATGTAGCTATATTATGCCAGAATCAAAGCCAAATTTAAGATCAAATCTCACCAGACTAGGACAAAACACTAAGCAGTTATGAATGTATATACTTAAAATACTATATATGAAGACATATATATATATATATATGAAATTCCATATTTATGCATATGAAGTTTCTAAGGAAGATGTCTTCTGATCAATAAGAATATTAAGAATTATGTAAATTAATTTCCAATTGATCAATCTTTATATCATTGAGAAAATATAAAATGGAGCTCAGCTGGACATAAACTGTGCACATTAGGCAGCCTTTTAAATGCTAACAGCAAAAAAAATTATATTTGGCTGCAGGAATTCTTTCAAATAGCAACAAGAAATAAACAATAGCAATACATTTAGTTATACACATATGGGAACAAAACAGCAAAGCTATACACCAACATTTTGTCAATTGTTTGCCATAAATGGTGCATTTTTAAGATTGTCAGAGCACCAATTGTCTGATGTTCAGTGTTCAGTTCAGCCTTCCCCTACAACGATGTTCTCAGAGGCTATTTGAATTTTACTTGGGTAGATCCCAGGAGGCAATTTTATTTGGTTTCAAACTTTTCTCTCCTGTAGAAAATCTGATAGGATATTTCAAGTGGTAAATCTCGCTGTTCTATTATTCCTTTATATATTTCAAGTTTATAACTGAACTACTGAGTGGCATAAAATTATTTTGGATGTTTCCAGCTATTTCAATTCTTTGCTTCATAAACTCCTGAAAATAATCTTGTTTTGATGAAGCAGCTTCTAAACATGACCACAAGGTAAAATACCAAAAGCAAACCTTCAGGCTGTTTAGGTAAGCACTAGGGGAGTGATCACAAAGTAAAACAAAGAAGTGTCAGGAGTATATCAATCAGTGGCAACATTTCTTATTTATTTATTTATTTATTTAAAATACTAAAGAGAAAAATTAAATACTTAGAATGTATATTTCAGGCTACCCTGTGGACATCACACTTTTCTTTCCCCTCTACACAGACTTCATCTCTTCCCCCCCCTCAAAATTCTGATTTCAAAATGATTTTGTCATCCAGGCTTACTTTTTATTGTACAGGAATAGAGCTAGTCAGTGAAAGATAAGCTCAACATTTCTCCATTCAAATCTGCATTTTGCAACCATTTCTGCTCTTTTGGCATTGTTACTGTTCCTCAGTTCCTGTTCTTCCTAAGATGAATTGTAGAGCCTTGCTGCAGCCTGGCACTGGTCAGGCTTGATGAATGTCCCCTTGAGGTCTGCATGTGGTCAGAAGAGACACATTCTCTCCAATGAGATTGTTGCTGCAGAATTGGGGAGTATAATTCACCAAAGTATTAAAAATCTAGAATTACCAAGATAATTAGGGGTCTGGAGCATGTCTTATACTAGGAGAGACTGAGGGAGCTGGGTTTGTTTACTCTGAAGAAGGCTGAGAGGGGATCTCATTAATGCATATAAATATCTCAAAGGTGGATGCCAAGAGAATGGTGCCAGACTCTTTTCAGTGGTGCCCAGAAACAGGATGGGGATCGATGGCCAGAAACTAAAACTCAGCAAGTTCCACCTCAAATGAGGAAGAACTTGTTTACTCTGCCACGGGAGGGTGGCAGAACACTGGAACAGGCTGCCCAAGGAGGTTGTGGAGTCTCCCTCTCTGGAGATATTCAAAACCCACCTAAACACATTCCTGTGTCACTTACTCCAGTGACCCTGCCTTGGTAGAGATTTGGACAGTATTATCTCCAGAGGCCCCTTCCAATCCAAACAATTCTGCCACTCTGCAAAGAAACGTGTGAAAAAACTCACAGTATTTCAATATTCACCTGAGGCATTGCTGGGTCAGTGGCATCTGTCAGAGCACCACGGGCTCCCAGTCAACCAGGACCATGGAGAGCTCCCCGTGCTGGGGACAGGAGCGAGACCCGGGCAGGGGACAGGGAGCCCTGGGCAGGGGATGGGGAGCCCTGGGCAGGGGATGGGGAGCCCCGAGGGGGCTGTGTTGGCACAGGCAAGACTAGGGGTGTCCTCAGGACCCTGACAGCACAGGGTATTATTTATATAGCTCCAGCCAGCAAAACACATGGCCTTGTAGGATGGCTGGTGAGTCTGAGGAAGGTACATGTAGAAAAGCAGGTATTACTGGGGAAGAGTGGGCAGAAAGGCAGAGGAAATCTCCCTAAAAGCAGCAGTCCCAAGACCTCCAGGAATACCCTTTCCCTGACAGCACATAAGCAAAGCCCAGTTTGACAGGGCTTTTCCTCCTTGCTCCCGAGCCGAGATCATAGAATCAAAGATTCATCAGATGGATTGGGCTGGAAGAGACCTTTGAAGATCCCATAGTCCAACTCCCCTACCATGGCCAGGGACATGTACCACTAGGAGAGGTTTCTCAAAGCCCCATCCAAGCTGGCCTTGAGCACCAGCAGTGCTGGGTCCCTGAATGCAGCAGTGCTGCCTGGCACAGTTTCAGTTCTGGCTCTGGGTTGGTCTATTCATGACTGCAAAGTTTACTTATTAACTCAATGGTGAAGAGTGAAAGTATAGGAATTGCTCCAAACTCATACTCTCCTACAGATCATTAAAATGCCCACCTTAGTAAGCAGTGTGATGCAACAACAGTGGATCTACAATGAGAAACAGGCTGGCTTCACCATGAGACAGAAAATTATCCAACTGGATAGATTCTGAATAAACTACCAAGTTTGGACTTTTACAGAAGGAGTAAGCAACAAATATACAGGAAAAACAAAGAAACACTGATGTCTCAAGAAAATTTAATGGTAATTTTGCATTCATTTTTCAGCAAGACTCCTACTGGTCTTGATCATATCCTCTATCCTCATCTCTTTTGAAATGATGTTTGCAAGTGTTGAATCTAACATAGTAACAGTGTCAAGTAAAGAATTCAGTGTCTCTTTACGTGCTGTATGATCATTTACCTGCAGCTCAAAGAGGGAAGATATTCTCCCATGGTTCAAATAAATTTTTATTCTGATGTTAAAAGTTCAAGAAGTCTAGCCAATTTTTAAAAACAGTTGAGCTCCCTTCAATTCACTCTTCCTCTCAATTTATACTAAATAACATGTTTTTCTATTAAGCCTGATGGAATTTCAGAGCACTCAGTGTTGGGTTTTTTCCTAAAATAAATGACAGTGTTAAGCTGTGGGCACATTTTGTCAGATAGGTGTGTCACCTTGTGGTTCTGCCAGACACCAGAGCTATAGAATAATGTAGATCAATAACAGTGCAGAAATGAGAAGTGGAGGACAGCACTTTTACAATTTGGTTTGGTTTTTCACAGTCATTTTATATTAAAGTCACTGAAATAGAAAAGAAGCAAGTGGCTATTTTAAGAAACTTTTCCAATTGCTAAAGATCTGGGTGAATTTTACAGAGACAAAAAAATTTTCCACAGATAAGCACCCAAATTTTTTATATACTTTTGCTGAACAACAGCAGCACACCATGACAGTTTTCACAGACCTCTCTTCTGAGGTTCCTAGGAAAGTTCCCAGGCACAGTTCCATAATGGTGTGTGAATTTATGCACAAAATTAGACATCTGTTAATTAATGTGGGATTGCCTTCATCACAGAAGGTTACCAGGAATTTCCTAACATGATAAATTGAAGGCAAAACAGCACAAAGAAGTAACTGAGAATATCAAGAAAGAAATCTGCTGAGTGAGACTGCTTGTGCCACAACAAATTTATTTTGCTTCCTGCAGAAACAAGATTACCATCATTCAGCCACAAAACAAAAGCCTGCATTGACATCCTGCTTCAGTTTTCCCCAGTGTAACCTTTTTGCACATTATCATTTTCAGCTTAAAATTACCTGAATCAAAGAGGCCCCAAATGCAGGTACCCTCCTGAACACTTCTATCAGAGAACAGGTTAGAGGCTAAAATAGTTCTAGCAATCTTAGTTTTCCCCCAAATACTCAGAGCAAAATTTCAATTTGCTCCTACTTTTCCTAAAGGGAAATAGGTTACTGCATGCAAGAACTTTTCCCCCAACATTTATGCACATTAAGTAAAAGCCAATATACCCCATTTTAAAATTTTGCATTGTAGAACACAAACTCCAAAAAGTCTACAGTCTAATCAAAAAGACAGAGAGGATTATTTTCAGAAGAATACTTCAAAATATTAAGAACTAACCAGAACTCATGGCTTTTCAAAGTCCTTGGCTGAAAGAGACAGTTTCTGTATATTTTATATAGATACAAAAAGGAAAGGGAATTCTAATGTAAGAAGAGAGTCTGCTGAGAGGAAGGGACAGGTTGTTCTCAGCAGGCTTGAATATGAACAAACTCACAGGCAAGCTTTGAACCTTACCTCATAATTGGTGTTGATATAAGAAGAGTGACTGTGTGCAAGAAAGGAAGATGATGCCCCCATCCCTGAGGCATGCACTTCAAACCTGATTGAGAGAAATTTTTCCCTTGGTACAATCACTTCTACTTCAGTGAAACTCTGGCATAACGAGCATTCTATATGCACTGCAGAGGGACCAGAATACTAATTTCTAAATGGAAAATGATAAACATCTTTCTCTATTTAGGCTTATGGCTATGACAGGGAAGGCAGGCATGGATGGAACTCCAAATAGAAATGCCTCTGCAGAGATGAAGGCATTCAATATCCAGTAAATACACAAGTTCTTTACAACAAATAAATGCCAGACAACAATTTTTTTGGTACCAGAACATTAATTCACAGAAAGATCTTTTGAAAGCCATCACATTTGATTTTGCTTTTGGATAGTTGAAAAGTTATTATATCCCAAAAGGCAGAACATATCTGAATAATAAACTCCTTAATATAAAAATATGATTATGTATAAATATTTGCCTATCACAACAGTGTGCTTGAACTATTGCATCTTTAAAATTGTATTAGCCATCCACATATGTCAAACTGGAAGTGAGATTAATATAAGCAAGTGTCTCATTAACTTCTCTTCCTGCACTGGGAAAATGAGCCATGAACAAATTTCAGAAGTTATGAGGGTTAATTTGGATAAGCAGACAAAGTGTTGATGTTTGCTTGATTTATCTCTTGAGTCTGAACCATAAACCTCATAAGCCTGAAACTTTACTTAATTTAGCAAGGTTTTTATGATTTTTTAGCTCAGACATAAATGAATGGCGTTCTTGTGCCTCAGGCAGGGGATGTACAGGTCTTGCAAGTCTGGAATTTTGTAAAAGATGTTTTTTATCATCAGAAGTCACTTTTCTGCCTTGCCAGTGTTCAGAACAGAAAATCACATTTTTAGTGAGCCTTTTTTCAATTTTTTAGAATGGTGGCATCATGAGTGATATCTCTTTTGCCCTATTTTGAAAGCCACCATCAAGTGACAAACAAGGAAGAGCTGCTAGCCTCATCTTTTGTGTGTTACAAAATGATTGTTCCCCATTGCCTCAAAAAGTTAATCTTACCTCAGGTTATTGACACATGTAAGTTTCTCCTCCTTCTCACCACCTACATAGGCATGTTAACCATGGTAATTCTAGTGGCAGTGTGCTGTCCTCGCTGTCATCTAGTGTGGGCCAAAAGATGGTTGGGCAAGCTGCTGCAGGAACCAATCCCTTCAGTTTGGGGAGAGAAAAGATGATTTTTATCTCTGATCCTGAGAGAGGGAAGAAGGAAGAGCCTCCTCTTGGGACATGTGCTAGAGGGAGGGATGATGGCAACAGCAGGACACAGAACAAGAGATGGGACTGCAGCATGGCAATGGAGGAGACACAGCTCAGGAGCTGGCTGTGCTTTCACTGTGAAACCAGACTGCCTGATCCCCCTCAGTGCTCCAACAGCCACAGGAACCATTCTCTGTGCTTGTTCCCAGAGATGCTCAAGACTGTTTCTGTTATGCTGTGTATGATCCCTGCAGACCGTGAACAGTTCTGAGCACTAATAAAATCATCACTGACAATTTAAAGACACCCCAGTTTTATTGGCTGCAGAAAAAAAAAATCTGTCCAGCTAAGTCTGCAAGGTTATGTTAGTGCTAAAATAGAGCAAACTTACAGACTATTAAAGAAAATGGGTTTGTCTTGAGGATACTGTTTTTTCCTCAGAAGGAGCTCTTCACTGTACAACTACATCTGCTGGCAAAGGACAACTGTGAAACTGTTACTTCTGATTGATTTACCTGAATTTATATGAGTAATAACAGCCCACAGAATGAGATTTGTATCTGTCATTCACTTTTGCCCTGGTAGCACCCTCACCTCTGTTCTAGGCTCACTAATTTTTTTTTTAATTATGTAAACTGTATTTGACAGAAACCACTACTTCTATTTAAAGCCAGCAGCAGTACATCCACTTCATGCCTATAGATACAAGGATTGTTAGCACATAAGCGACAGAGCAAATAAAATTATCCTATAAAATTCAGTCTTAAATGGATAGTAATTATTTAAGATGTCCCAGGGCACTTTGTGGGCAATAGGCAAAAAATGAAAATATCATTGCTTCCTAAGGCATATATTTAAATTCCAGTATCTTGTCTTAAACAAATAAACTAACCAAGCAACCAACCAGAGAACAAATCTGCTGAAAGGCAAATAGAGATCCCTCTGCCTTCCTATCAGGATGACAGTATGCCTTAGATGAAGAAGGTTCATCTCTTGTTGAGTGGAATTTAGTGTTCTTCTACCAGGTTATACATATAAGCTTGCACTTGAATGAATATACATTTTCATCTTCATGATGAGTTATGCAGAAAGAAAAGACAGCTTGTGCATATGTCTTTCCTTATGAAAACTGTGTATTTACATGAATCTGTTCATGGCTTAAGCCATTTCTTTCAGATACCTTCAGTTAAACAGTCCTGTTGTCCCTTCATTCCTTTTGCAAATTAGGCTGTCACTAGGTCATGCCTTGCTGTTTAGTTATTTTTAGCCTTTCCATTACACCTGGAGATGTTTGCAGCTAAAGTGCTGCCATCTGGAGTTGTTAATGGCATGCTGGTGGAAGTGTAATCACTGCATGACTGTTCTGCACTTCCCCAGGGTGCAGAAAAATGTGATACACATTTAATTTATGTTAGTTTGGGCTTACAGCTGCTCATCATCAAGTGTGATAATATATACAATTTGGTGTTCTCCCTTAATATCTTGCCATCAAAAATTACCTTTGACAAATCAACAGTTCCTACCATAACCAAAATATACCTGTACACACTAAAAATAGCTTGAGGTGAAACCTGTTTAATTTTTCTAGGAATTACAAATCTACGAGTCTTAGAAATCAAGATGCAATTATATTCATCTTAGTAGGAGGTTCTTCTCTTGTTTCTTTTGCCACTGATTTGGGGATGGCAATTTATCTCTGCTTTTCATTCACTTTAAGCTGCAGAAAGGAGATTTTATCTGCATTATCTGTCTCTGCTATGTGATAGCAGAAAATGATGTATTATTGTCTTAGCTATAACAATTTATAAACCAAGAATCTAAATTCTACCTTCCAGTCAGGGGGCTGTTTAGGCTTGGGAAAGGACATTATCATGTAGGTGTTTTGCTGTTTGATTTGTTGTTGTTTGTACTTTTTTTTTTAACTACAGCATTTTACCAGAGAACAATCAAAACCATGCTCATTTTCAAAACAAATGGAGTTTTTTTTTCCATGTTAACATGTTATTCTGACTCAAAGGAGACTTGGCCTCCTAGCTGGAAAAAAATGAAGTCTGAATTATAGGAAAGGAAACAAGAAGAGCTTTAATATGACTGCATAATTCATAGATGAAACAACACATGCAGCATGGAACCTGTTGTACAGAAGACCTATACTTTGAGGTGCTGAGCAGCATTTCCAGCCACACCTCTTGGTATTGCTCAGATGTATTCTGCCTAAGCTTCCCACTTTGGGAAAAAATCATTTATTTTCATGTTGAGGCTTGACTTAATTCCACACATTATTCCATTAAAGATGTACCCCAATCTTGGGCTCCATCCTCACAAGCTCTTTTTGGGCACCAAGCACCCCAAAATGCAAGTCAAGACAGAGGCAAGACTGGTTCGTTGTCACTCCTTTGTGTGAGGTCTGCAGTGACTCTTGTCTCATGGCAGTCTTGCAAAGAGCCCAGAGATGGGAGGATTTGCTTGAGTGTAAATAAATGCCAGGTATGGGGAAAGCTGATGTTTTACAGAATGAAAGGAGTCTTCTCATCCCAGATAGGGAGCAGGAGGATTTTTCTGAGTTAACATACTCACACAGATCCTCTCTCACACCAGTGGTACCCAAGGATCAGGCTGGGGGTCCCTTTCAGTGATTTCAGTCTCTGCCCTTAGGAGGCAATGCCACCCAGGGGGTTACAAGACCTCTTTTTCTCCACCCCACACAAAGTATATTCATTTGAGAAGCACCACAGTGTAAAGGCAGCACTGAAATGAAATCCCAATGCTTCAGTCTCAGGGCAAACAATAAAAAACTCAGCTGAAATTAGACAGTTTTGAAAAGCAGGGCACATCGTTAGGCAGCCAAGCTGGAAATTTTGACTTCTGACTTTTATACTAAATGTACACGTTTGACAAATAACAATTTGAAAATTTTACTTTGTTTATAACCTACGTGTTTGAGTCATGTAAAACTCTAAATATCAGCCAATCTGAGGAACTGATAGTGGCCATGTGTGGATGAAGGGGTATGTAAAGTTTTCAAGATACTGTGTTGATGCAGTTGCCAATTTCCATATTGCATTACAGCAAAAAGACTATAATTCATCACAGTCACAAAAAACAATTTTGTAAAGCTGTCTTGGCAGTATTTTTCCTCAACAAACTTCTAGTATCTCTCAAATCCACTCTATATTTTCCATATTTGCCCAAATGCTCTAAGATTTTGTTTCTAGCTCTATGTTCCTTACATACTTTTAAAAATTACATGCTACATAAAAATAAGGTGAGAATACACTTGAAGAAAACAGAAAAAAACATTAATGTTTTGACACAAAGATTGCTTCATTCAGATTGGTGGGAGGATAAAGACTACTCTGAAGATCTGGTTATCCACTGAGATGAAGGTGTTGAAAATGCAAGTGAAAATATATGTGTTAATGTTAATAATCTGCCAAGAGATAAACAAAGAAATTAATTTTTATATTAGAGGGTCTTACATCAGGAGAATGCCTGGAATGGACATGTGGAGGGAACCTTTATATTTGGTTCAATATTTATATACCACAGTTTTAAAAAGGGAAAAATAAAAAAGAAGGAAAGACAGAAAAAACAGAGAAGAGAAATTTGGAGGCTGTTCCTGTTACTAGAGTAGCAAATTCTGAGGTAGTGGAAAGAAACATCTCTGGCTGAACTTCATTTTCCACATTTGCAAAACACACATCTGTAAGTCTACTATCTTTGGACCACAGCTGCTGTGCTTTGCACTCCAGGCTTAGCTGAAAGAAAAGAAATGAAATGTTTCTTTCTGGGAAAAAAGCAGGTACAGCCTCTTAACAGAACATGCCAGGGTAAGAAGATTGTGTTATATGATCAGTCACAAACTTTGGCTTTACAAGTTCAATATGAAAACTTCTAGTTTGTTTTTACTGTATTCTTAGGTTTGTATTCTTGAAGGAGGGAAACCTATGGATTGCCTTCTAGGCATGATTTTGGACCAGCTGTAAAATTTGTCATAGGTGAATTGTCAGCAGGATTATTCTCCTGTGTGATCATATTATTCACATGAACATGAGGGCAGTGTGACTTGCTGTGGTTTTATTACAGTTTTTTAAATACATTTTTTTTTAAATCCAAGTGCAAGAAGGCAATGTAAGACAGCAAATTGCTTCTACCATTCCTTAAAAAAACAGGTGAAATTTTTTTTATATGCCAGGTGGATACAATTACCTTCTGAGAGCTATTTACCAATGTAAGCCATCAGAGGATAGAATATTCATAATAATAGGGAACTTAATTAGATATCTGTCAGTGCTTAAGCAATTAATTTATTTAAAAAAAAAAAAAAAGTCAGATCAACTAGGGTCACCCCTTAAATGAAGTAAGTGATAGCAATCTTTTCCTTAATGTGTATTCAAATCTAAAGTCTTTAAGTATCATTTTATTTTAAAAGAATGTTTTGACAGAGAAAAGTATTTTCTTTTTGACTAATTTATTTCCAGATTTCAACTATTGTTGATTCTAAAGAAAATAAAGGAATTTCTCCTTAAGTAGTCTGCAGAAAAGAAAAAAGTAAATTGTTGAAGATACTTTTTAAGTTTCCTTAAAAAAAAAAAAAAAACTAATATATCTTAGTGTGTGGGGTGCAGGTGCCCAGGTACTGTCACAAATGACATGTTTGAGGAGCATCCAGGCCTTTCCCATGCCAGGCACAGCAGCTCCCAGACCAGAATAAGGAACTAAATTTGAGCCTGGAAAAGGCTGGAGAGAGGGCAAGTGTTTTAATTTTTTATTTGCTTCTCATTACCCAAATCTGCTTTAAATTGTCAATAAATCAAATTAATTCCCCTCCAGTCAAGTCAGTTTTGGCTGTGATGATAACTGGAGGAATCTTCCTGTCTTTATATCCACTCAGAAGCTCTTTCATCTAATTTCCTACCCCTGTCCTGTTGAGCAAGGGAGGGGGGGAGTGGCTGGGTGGGCATCCAGGTGCTGGCCAAGGCAGTGTCACCACCACACTGAGGGTGGAGGAGCCAGAGAACCCCTCCTGCTGTCACTCCAGATCCTGTCCTGTCACAGCACACCACAGGTACATCTGATCCTGCTAATGCAGGCTGAGGTCACAACAAGCAGCAAAAGCCAGTCCTACAGCTGGACAAGGAAAGCAAATTTTCTCCAAGGAAAGCAAATTCCACACTATTATCAAGAAACAGCTAGTTTTTATTTCTGCACCATGAGTACAACTGATAAGATGAACTTTTTTAAACCACACAGAGGTCAGTATAGCAGAAGTTAAAATTCAATGCTTGTTTTACAAAGTTAGTGAGATGCAGAAAAAATCTCTACTATGATACAATAGAAGCAGCTTTTTCTACAAATAACTATAATTTGAAATTCTATAAAGCACCAAATGGGAAACACAAAGCCTTCTACTTCCAGGCATGTGAGCTAACCTCAGTAAATAGACAAAAGGGTACAATTTCATTTGGGTCTAAGATATGTGTACGTGCTACTACTACATAGTAGCAAATTAAAAATAAAATTACATCAAAAACCTTTGCAACCCACAATCCTTTTGAGTTACTTTACATACCTTGGGGGAGCCCTAAGCTTTAACAGCAGAAGGCCATCCAAATTCATTGAAACATGAGCAGAAACTGTGCAAGGTCAGCCAGGCAAGGTGGAAGGTGAATCTCTTAATTAGTAGGGGAAAAATGTATTTTCTTCAGAAGAGGTTCTGTTTATATCTTGGTTGTTTTATCCCAGTGCTTGCATTCTTCTTCACCTGAAACCATGTTACTTCTCTTGTTAAACTTGCTTAATCCAATTTCCCCTTGAAATAATTTCTATTTATTGCTAATGCATACAATTTGCTGCAGTATTCCCTTATGTGAACTCAAATGTTTCACTTCAATGCTTTGTCTACATTTGTCTCTGTTTCCAAGTCTACTTGTCAACTTCATGGTATGTGACCTCACATTTTTGAAGCAACTAGTCTTAAACCACGGAGAGGTATCAATCTATAGCATTCCTTCAGTGTATTTCATCCCACTGTGAGATGCCCTCTTAGCCTCAATTTATCTATGCTGTCTAATATACTACAGCCTGTAGCTAGGTCTGTCTAATCTGTCTTCATAACTCATATCCTCACAGTCCTAAGCACTTATACAATTCTTTGCTGCAGCCTCTTCAATCTTGACCATTTTTTTAATATGGGAAAGAATTTGCTCACAGCATTTAGAAGATAGGTGAAACTCAAATTACATTATTATAGATTTTATCATAAACTACAGACTCATTGGAAATTGTTTGAATTACTCCATTTTTTTTGCATATTGTTACAAAATTTAATAAAAATAAAACGTTTAGAGTTCAGTTGATAGTATCTTTCAAACATTTAAAGGAAAGTAAGAGACTTATAACTACTGCAAACAATGATTTCTTCAGTAAGAACAATCAAGTAGATTCTTTTCAAGTAGGTTTTACTTTGTGTGGTATCCATTTGGGAATTTGCTCCAAAATGTCTTGCAAAATATACACATATATGACAGCATGAAACTTTTAGAAAATTGATTAATTTGTATTTCTAAGGACAGTAATGTCAGTTTTCCCACACACTTATAACCACTGCAGTATTTCACACAAGTGTATACTTCTAAGGACAGACACAGGAAAATTCAGGCTTTATTTGTGGGGATCAAACAGCACTGAAAGCACACTTGCACCCAGAAATGCAGTAAAGACCTGAACTGGTATTGATATGGCATTCACCCTGTGGGGGATCCAGTGAGGCAGATCCAGGGTATAATCCCAGATCCAGGGTATAACTACTCTAGAGGAATCCAACAGCATCTGCTCTGAAGGCATTAACAGAAACACCTGCCCTACCACATTTGTCTGGGAAGATTTCTGGAGACTGGGACACTTGAGTTGTAGGTAAGGTGAAGTCATTTTATCTTGCATTCTTTAACTGGTAGCTCATTGCATCGAGAGAGAATCAAACAAAACCAGACCCCCCATCCTTCCATCACCAAAGAAATGTTTCAGCTCAAGTGGAAAAAAACTCCAGCATCATCCCTTTGGAATCCCTATTACCAGCATTGTTTTCAGACATTTTTGTACATACCATTACACACATAAAAAGGTGAACAATCACAAAAGTTCATGTGCAAGAAAATAATGCAGAATGCTTAAGTAAATCAGAAGACCCAAACCTGTGTTTTATAGGTCGCAACAATATTTTGTGTGAAAAATCTGCTGTCACCCTCCTTTAGTACTTTGGGCTCTGTTACACTGAGATAGAAAAAAAAATCTAGAAATTACTGCAAAATGCAGTAACTGCAAAACAAGTATATAAAAGTGCATCATTAAAATAATGTATTTTAATATTTAATCATATTTCATTGCTACTGGAATAATTTTTTTATAGAAACTCCCAGAAGGACAGGATCTGAACTGATTGCTTGACTGGATTCCCAACAAAGTCAAAAACATAACCAGAAAGGGATTAATTAATGGAGGAAAAATCACAAACAGAAAGAAGCAGAGCAAGGAAGATTTGGAACCTTGGTTACATGCATAAAACTGATGTTACCTGAGGCACCACTGGACAGCCCCATATATCACAGAAATCTTACATCTATTTCAGACAGTGGGCTATTATTCCTACAGAACAGAATGCTATCTTGCCTGTGCTTCACAGCCTTGTGGATGTTCTTTTCAGTGACAATGAAATTGCATGTAATCTCTTCTGATTACACCAAAATTGCTAGGATTTGCAAAGAACACATTTGAATTCATACATCCAAAAAGTAAATCAAGCTTATAATTTAGGCAACATAACTTTTGTAGATCTGACATCAGACCATTCTGACTGAGAGATTTAAGTCTGACTGAAAGGTTTAAGGAGGCTATTTTTGGATCCATCAATAAAAGGCAGTTTCCCAAAGAATCATGATATTTATGTGGAGGGAGAAAGTCAGTTCTGACTGCATAGATAGGAATATTCACTCTTTATCTGCAAATGTGACATTTTCTACTATGCATTTTGAAATAAAGATTGTTCAGCAGTGTCAGACTTCCATGTGTTGCCATCACAGCCATGACATGCTGCATGAACATAACTAAGCAAGGGATTGTGCATCCAGTCACAGATGTGTTGAACCACAGCAGTACAATACAGCAGTAATTACCAGACAGCTCAGAAAGAGACCTAAATAGGTAACTACTGTCATCATTGGTGGGGTTGGAGATACTGAAAAGGTTACACTTGCAAATCTACTGCTTGCATTTTCAGCATAATGCAATCTTTCAGTGCTACATTATCATCCAAAAAATGAAGAGCTGCCCTTCTTCCATTCTGCATTAAGTCTGCTTCTGCAACATCTCCTTTTGACTTCAGAGGTGATTCACTAGGATTTCCAGACTTAGATGGTTAAACAACCCAAAAAATCCCTTGGGTTTGGGGTTTTTTCCATTAAGTATTATTAAACAAAATGCTAATTTAATTAATTTTCTTGGGAGATACAAAATCAAATAGCAATCAGAATACCTTTAATTCCCTCTTGGCTGATCCACAGTGTTAAATGAAATGAGAGAATGGCTTTTGTTTCCAATATTACTATAGCATAGCAGTTTCTTTGTGTGGTTTTACACAGGTTTGGAATTGTATTCAAACAAAATTCAGATCTAACCTTTCAGAGATGGGAGGAGAAGGGGCTTTTAGGATTCAAATAGAGATAAAAATTCTCATGGAAGACAGGAAGATTTGTATTCCTAGTTCCCCACAAGAGCGTTAATGTCGTCTCACCATCAGGACACCCTTTTAAATTCCCACCCATTAACAAAAAGGTGAGGTCAGTGGCAGTAAGTAAAAACAAGCTAGAGAGAATCAAACAGAGCCAGAAATCAATTTGCAGAATCTTGTCTGACAGCAAATAACTGTACATCTCTCCTGAGGTTTCTAGTTTCAATTCTCTGTCATTGTATCACACACAAAGCCCTGCAGCAGCTGACTTCACAAGTCTCCCTGTCCTCCCCAGAGCACGAAGGACCAAACCCCACGAGCAGTAGCATGATTGTCCTCTCATTCAGAAAGCCTCACATGTTAGTCTGTACTCACTGGAGTCTATATCCACAGATATGGAACAGTTCCCTTCCTTCTCTCTGGTCATGGACTGAGTTCTGTTAGGGGGAGACAAGGGCCACAGTCTGAGACTCTGTGTCTCTGTTTCCTCTTCCAGAGGATTCAATTAGAGGCAAGTGAGAGCTGGAGTGGAAGGAAGGCATTGAGAGATAGGTACTCTGATAGCTTTGAGTCATTCCTCCAGCTCAGCAGGACACGAGGGCAGCAGTTTGGCAATGTATTGCCATTACACCTGCTCTCCCCTGTTTCCCCATTCAGAGGGGAAAGTTCAGTCCAATTCCTTCTGGCTATGAAGAATTTTGCTTTATCTGAACGGATTTGCTGATTCAGTCACATCAATGACAGAGACCTTCAAAAGAAAAAGACTCCATTCTCTAATAACTTCTGCTCCTTCACTGTCTGTTCAAGCTCGAGATTTTCTATATAATCAATCCACTTGTTAGCAAGATCTTGATCACTGCATGTGAGTAAGATCTGGACTTAGTTTTCACCCCAAAACTAGAACAGCAGCAGCAAAAATTCTCCTCATACTAATGCTACTCTTATATTCCATGGTCTGGATCTTCATATCCTAAAATAACATAGATGTAGTGCTCTTCATCACAAAACAAAGAAGGAAAGAAATGAATGAAACAGTTCTACTAGCTTCTTGACCTTCAGTGCAGTTTCAAAACAGAGCATTGTAACTTCTGTAAGTTACTACCTAGTCTGCTTGATTTTAACATATAAAACTTTAAACTTTACATATTGTAAATTTTTGTTTATTTTAAACTTCATTCTTTCAGGTTTTTTCTTTTGCTGTCTTTCTTTTTGCTGTCCTTTTTTTTTTTTTCTTTCCAACATAATCTTTTACATAGTCTAGCAAGTTTTTTTTTTCTGATATTTACTGTGTATCTGTATTGTCTACAACAGACCCACAAATGTACTTCCCAGAGAAATAAGTGGGCAAAGGCATTTAAATCTCT
This sequence comes from Muscicapa striata striata, assembly GCA_030060385.1. Lineage (NCBI taxonomy): Eukaryota > Metazoa > Chordata > Aves > Passeriformes > Muscicapidae > Muscicapa > Muscicapa striata. Next base: position 6,751,566 of record JAREIS010000031.1, read on the forward strand.
TTTTGACTGTGGCCCCCAAGGCTTAGTGGCTCCACTTACAAACTGGGTTCTGAACACACTTATTATTTTAAGTAATAGTCTTGTTCCCAGAACTTATCCTCTGATTAGAAAAAACAGCAGGAGAACAAGGTAATGTTTATTCCCATTAGCAGATGAGAATAGAGACATAGTTTCATTATCTAAGGTGATCCCAAAAATCCATGCTATAAGCACAAGTTAAGGTCATTTCTTCAGACTGGCATCCAAGCAATGTCCAACCTCCATACAAGATGATTTTCTCCTTAGTTGCAGTAACTCCTACTCTAGCTCAAGTTTGGTTTATCTAAATATGCACAGAGCACAAGTCATTCTGATCACGAGTGGAGTTACAACCACTTTTAATTGGACCAATGCATGCAAATATGGAGCGAGGAGGGGGCAGCAGTGCTTCTATTGGGCATGGCCTCTGCCTTTGCAGTGAGCCACACAAGGTCAGCAGGACAGATGTCCTGTGCATGGGAACATGACTCTTGATACCCATGGCTGGAACTGTTAATTACAGCTCACATGTCCAGCAGATGTTTATAAGCTCCATCAAACTGTTCCACAAGTCCTGCATGATGGAGTTATAAGCTGACGTTTTCTGCCTTGGTGTCTGCAAAGCTCATAAAGGATCCTCCTAGCATGACAATTTCAAGCTGAAACAGGAGTTACTGGGAGCTCTTACCACTACTTTTGTTCCTCTTTACTCCATCTCTTTGCACAGAAGACTTTGCAAGTGTCACTATCCCACATTTGGATAGCGAGATTAATGAGAGTAGAGATCCAGAAAGTTCTTTATTAGGCATTTTTGTAATGAACTGTAATAAGTACAAGGCTTTTCATGACCTACAACTGCCATTTCTTTGTGAGACAGGCTGTGAAAAGATATGTCACCTGACCAATACTGTGGCAGTAGAAATACCTGGAATATAGTTGTATATGACAATTCTTTTACCAAGATAAATAATCTTTGTTCTATTATACTTATTTACAGTATAGTTTTGCCACTGAATCTGAACTGGGAGCATTGCAGTTGCAGTATATCAATATTCTTACACTGATGTAGCTCAAAAAACAATTTCTGGAAGCTTTAATTAATTCTAAACAATCAGCCAGGAACCTTTCTTCTTCAGCACACAAGCAAATTCCCAATGACAGAACAGTGCAACCAGCATATTTACGTAAGGATTACTTCCTCCCAGAAGATGTAAAATGTGTTTTTGACCAGACAAGAGTGTTATTGTTCTGCAGTATACACAGAATCTTATTAACCTGGCTGAGAAGATAAAAGAAATGGCAATAGCACAGTTAGTGAATTTTAATAGAAAGTCTATGTGTATACTGACTCCTGTTAAAACGAAGAAAAAGCAAGAGATTTTTTTTACAATGATGAGACAGAAGACAATTAGAGGAGTCATTCCAAAACAAGATATAATTTTATCAAATGAGTGTCACATTTTGAGCTCTTGATAGGCCTTTACTTCCTTTCTGATTTTGCCCTTATACACAGAGAATGAGCTTATGACTGATTCAAATGAGACAATAAACATCAGGAACCTCACTACTGCACAGTCATTTTGTCCTCCCTACTGAGATCACAACCTCCATCCCTATGTCAGCAGCTTCCTCAGAATCCATTTAAAAATCCTCTTAACAGAGGTGTTTCTTCTTTCTCCTCTATGCTTTTTCTTCTCTTCCTTAAACAGTTTTTGTCTGATCTTGGCTGATCTGTTCAAGGTAAGTGAAGTCAAAGCCCACTTACATTGACATGATTCAGTCTCAGAGTATATACTGAAAACAAAGAGGGAGAGCAATTGCTATTACTGAGAGATAAAATGTTTTTTAAAAAGCCCTACAAGGAGCTCAGTATCAGCATATTACTGTTTGGGAAGAGAGGAAAAGAAACACCATCTTTCAGGTCATACTCATGACAAAGAAGATTCTGTGTTCAGTTCTTCAATAACACATGACTCCAAACAAATTGAATATTGCTTCACTTTCAGCCTCACTTAATATTTTGCCACTTTTTGCTGATGTGAGCATTCACTTTAGTCCCTTTGCATTTACTTGTAATTCAGTGTCCCGTGCTGATGTAAAACTCTCACCTTCTTTTGTCCCTTCAGATTGCACTAAGCTCCTTTTGTTCTTCTCATGCCATATCTTTAAGAGTTTGTGATTCACGGGATGTTTCTCCTACAACCTTCTAGGCTACTCTTTTCCTATGAAACATTTACACAACCTGACTGAACATAGGAACAACCATGGCAGCATTTTCCCTGGATTCTCTGATTCATTACTGGGGATAATCATCTAATTTTACTTCCATTAAAAAATAGATACTACATATAAGCAACTGATTTCAGAAAGTAAAACTGCTAATAGATTTGGGTTAACTTACAGAGAAAAGTATGTACCTGTAGCACAGCAATAATCAAATGAGGATTTACAGTAATTTAAGTGATGTTTTACAGCAGAAATTTCATTTGCATTTGTTATAATTCTTAATCAGGTCTCAGAAATACAAATTTAATCCCAACCTTTTGAATCTTCAGGTTAATGAGCTTCAACCTGTAATAAGGAGAATATGCTGATCAGAAAAAGACTTCCCAAAACAGAAAAGCCTAGGCTTGAAAACTATTCATGCCACATGAGGAGTTGTTACATCCTCTATATTTATAACATAACATCACATCAAGTTGCTAAAGCAGTAAGAGAGTAGAAGTGTCTCAATTGTAGTGAAAGGTTGGGCAGGCCAAGGTAACCGATACTTGAAACAACACTCTCAAAAAGGGTTCAAGTACAGCTCAGGTTTATTCTTTATTTAACAATAACATTAAATCAAGTTTCCTGGAAAGTAAACAAAAATTTCAAGCCTTGAGAACTCAAGAGGATGCTTGTTTATTCCTTGTGTTCTGTGAACTAAATCAAGCACTCTTAGACCTGCAGTGCATGGCCATGCTACACGTTTTGGGGCAGGGCAGGTTTTGAGCAGGAGGGAGGGCTGGAGAAAGGGACTGGTGATCTGTTTGTGGGAGATCATTGAAAAACACACTCTGAACCAGCAATGCTTAGCCATATTACTCCTACTCTGTTGTCATACAGCAATCACACAATAATTTAATGAACAATATCTGCCAAACAGATTAAAACAGGATTTCCTATTTTCTTGTAATGAGGAGATAATTTCTTATTTCTGGTCACAGAGAAAATGCAAAGAAGTAAAGCTACATTAGACAACTTCCCTCAAAATCTCTTGAGGAGACGTGGAGAGAGAAAACTGTCATCTGAGGTGGGTGAGACCTAAACCAAGAGAGACCCTTGGAGGGGGGTGTAGAACCACCCACTAAAGATGCTGAGCTTTTCTTCAGAAATGAAAAACGAAAAGCCACCCACTCCTGCCATAGGCTGAGGATTACCCTGAGCATCATGATAGTAGAAAGCAGTGATAAAATATGGTGACTTGGAATAGAACAAACAAGGACTATTAATGCTCTACCAAGACTGCAGAGTGATCAGAGTCTTTGCTGGGAAATGGCTTTCCATGGTGAGGCACTTTTCACAGCAAGGTGCAAATAGCCTTCAGACATAAAAATAGAATAGCATTTGGGAGCCTGAATTTTCATCAAAGAGTCAGGAGATGTAAAATTAATGTCAGCAAGCAAAAAAAAAAAAAAAAAAAAAAAGATGGAACTGCGTACCTTCTCTAGAAGGGGTTAGGAAATGGCCCAATAATCTCCTCCAGGAGCACCCTAGGGCCATCATCCCACCAGCTCCCCAGAGAAAAGGGAAATCCTCCCACTGGGAGGTGGTCACCAGACAATGCTCCCTGCAGTTACCACACACCCTAATACCAGAAGGGCACAGTTCAGGCCAGGCTCTGGGACATGAGGAACTTGGATGCCATTCTGTAGCTGTAAGCTGAAGCACTTGTCAAAGGATTCATTGCATCTGCAACATCCATTCATCTTAGCTGATCTTTTGGCTAAAGAACACAGAAAAAGAGGTCAAAGAAAAATTTGTGAGCTACATAGATATACCTCCAAATGAAGGAGACTGATGTCTTGTACAGTCTGATGACTGCTATGTTGTAAAATCTTCTTTTACAGTAAATTCTGTCTATTCTGGTAACAGAGGCTCTGAGGGGTTTTCTGTTGATTTTTCTTAATTGCTTGTTTTGGGGAATGGTAAATTGCAATTTCATAGACTGGCAAGAAGTCATTTTGCTGTGCATCACTACAAGTGAAGTATCTGTACAAAACTGAAACCAAACAAAAAAAGCTACTTAAAGATACCTTCTTAAGGTAATGAAGTTGAGAAGCTGCTGCAGTTACCAGTTCACAGATGTGTAACTCTGGAAAAGAGTTAATTAATATAGTCAAATATCTGTACCTTCTCTTCCTTATTACATCTTGTTGTGGACAACACCTCTAGGAATATCTCATTTCCTTTGTCATGCAAGCTGAAGGGGGAAAATGAGCTCTGATTTAAGATCCTATTTCCCAACATCTACTTCACAAGCTAGCTACTATACTTAATCAACAAGGAGGCTATAAATATGCACACCTTGTTATTTCAATGTTTCACTTGATGAAACATAAGAGGCCACTAGTGGACAGCTAGAATAAGAATGAAGGATTACTGCAGCAGCTCCTAGATGACCTGATATAATGCAAACTTGATGATAGAGCCAAAACTGGGGGGAGGGCCATATTTCACTCTGCCAGGTTTCAGTGACATAGACCACATCAGGGCTATTATCCATGATGGAAATTTAAATATGTTGCAATTTATTTGGGAAAGACAGGCTGTTTAGTAAAGAAACAAAAGAAATGATAGATTGAAACAGCAGAGTCCACTGCTTGTGACTAGGTGGACTATCCCAGAAAAAAATAGCTCATAGACTTTTATGAAAGACCTGGCTGCACATAGGTGAAAATGTTATGATAAATATGTCACCTATGGGTAAGATATTTAGAGAAGAATATTTTGAGGAGGAGGGTGTATATATACAAGGAGATATACAGGGAACAGGTTACAAAAGTGACAATCCATTTCCTACAGGAAACAAGGACAGATTAAGCTTAAGGTCCAGATCATCTCTTCAACATGTTATGGCATTGACACTCAGCACTGTTGCTATAGCAAAAGAAAGGGTGAAAACAAAATAAAGAGAGACAAAAAGATCAGTGAAAATGATCCACTTCCTCCCACACAAGACTTTATTGCAGAATTTTGCTTCTGAATGAGCTTGCCCTTCTGTACATATTCACATGAATTCAAGAGACAGGGTTTCAAGGGACAGAGCAAATCATGAGGCTCTGTGAAAACAACTTGCTGAGACTTAAATTTCTGAAATTTCCTCTATTAAAAAACAGCAACTGCTCAGAAAGCCCCACCTCTAACAGGGAAATATCAAGTTCAATGAAGTGTTTTCTCCTCAAATAATACATTCTTTTCTTGTGAACCTAAAGGAAGAGAGAAAAGGATTTCACAGTATCCAGTTACACAGTGACATGATTCAGAATAGGGGCTGGAACACAGATCTCCCCAAACACTCCCAAATGTTCTAGCCACTGAATTTCTGGCAATTTACTTCTGATCCATGCTGGGAAAAAAATACATTCCGAACTATTACAAAAATTTAGGTTATTTCAAATAACAGGAGCTATCACGTAGTAAATCCTAATCTCCAGTGGCAGAGATATAGTTAAAGGACCAAAGCTATTCCAAAATCCACTGTTGGCTATGTAGCTTCACATCATTTATTTGCAACACTTGCATGGACATTCTCTAGAAAATCAGCAGTAACTCCTTTGGAAATTAATTCTTCTCTCTTTGTACCACAAAAGAGCACAATACATTTTAATCCATTTTTACTGTATGAAAATCTTTCCCTGTTAGGATTTAAAAGAGAAATTAATCCCAAAACAGTGATTCCAGTCCAACTCACAACCCTCCCATGAACTCCTCAGCACTGTTTCAGGACTAATTGACAATGCAGTTACATTGTTGGTGATATAAAAACAACTCCACTGCAGTATTTCTTCAGTGTCTCAAGACTTAAGTGCAGCAGGTATTTTCTGAAGCAAGTAAAACTATCCAGTAAATCCTCTGTAACAGTCTGGGGTAGGGAAAGAGAGAATATTTTCACAAGGCTGCTTCTGTAGACTTATTTTCATGACCCACCTGGGAAAAAAAGGCTATAGCTAAACTGAGTAAAACAACTTTACTTAGTTTCCCTGCAATAAAGATGAAATCATCCCCGGGCAACAACACACTGAATTTTAAACTCAGTGCATGGAAAGGATATTTCGAGGGGCATATATCTTTTTCCTTTCATGCTGATCAATAAGTCAAGCATTCCATCATCAGAGTTCATGATCATAAATATAAAGTGATTTAAGCCCCAGAATTCACAAGAAGTCACAGGAAAATTTGCTTTCTTACCATTACATATTTAATAATTGGCAGAATGGCGGAGCCTCAATGCTGAATTGCAAACATCAGATTTAAAAATTCCTGCCTGTGCAGCACAGAGCTATGATGCAAAGGAGCTGGGCAGGGGCTGCTTTGCAGTGATCTGGTATCTGGGCCAATACTTAGTTCATCTGCAGACTTTTGCGTCTATTAAGATTAATAAATATTTAAAAGCTTCACCACCAGCTCCAATGGCAAGGAAAACAGAGATCTGATGATCTGATCTATTTTTCTATTTAGACAGTCTTGAATAATTCCACAGCAATTGCAGCTAACTGCACAGATACTCCCAGTCACTAAATTAGCAGAAAATGTTCTCTCTGGTGACCAGTACCAGAATATCTATAACACTGCATTTGTACCCCTGTAGAGCAAAAGGCTCAAACACTGGGTTTAATGGATGCGGAGGTCTTGTCCTCAATGGATACTCTTTCACACTTATTTTTTTAAACTTTAACATGAAGAATCCAGTAAATGTGTGTTGAAGTGAACCTTTCCTTATCACATTTAATTTAAGAAAACTTCATATTTGTTGCACTTCTTTTGGTGTTTAAGACAGAAGCAGAGAGTCACTTTATCCAGTCTTGGTGATATCTAATTCAGTTTTGTTTGCATCCTGCTGAGATCATCCCATACCCTTCCAGACAGGATGCAGTTAACTATTAGAACCTGCCAGAGTGAATCAGCAGGATCTATACAACTTCTTACTGCAGACTTCCATGTGTTGCAAATCAAGGAAGGTAAGAGAAAAAATGCCTGGTTATATCCCTGATGTAGAAAAATTCCAAGTTACTAAAAAGAAGCTGGTTCATTTTTTTGGAGAAAAAAAATAAAATCAAACAAAAATAACCAACCAACTAAACCAAAAACAAACAGTGTAATTAGCATAAGCCAGAGATGGCACAAGTATATTGCTTCCTTCCAATAAATCACAGAGACACCAGCAAAGCTCAGTAACAGCAATAATTGCAAAACTGCTACATTATACAGTTGTTTTTTTCCTCAAATGCACAATTACCTTTATTAATAATTTTATTAAATGAGCATGTTACACATAAAAGAATTTATTTTTAGTTAGGAATAAACATCTTTTCTATAATGCCTTTGGAAGATTTGGATTTTTGTTTGTTTGGTTTGTGTGTATGTGTTTTTCCAGTGGAATTTTTATAAGCACTAAGAACTAAGATTTTATAACAACTAAAGATGACTCAGAATTTTTATGAAGAGAATTGGGATAAATATTTGTGATAAGACAGAAAGGACAAGTCTATTGCAGAGTCCCTCAGTTTTATAAAAAATGCTAAAGCTGGAGCTTGTTGAACTCTGCACACTGTATTAGCAGGCAGAAGCTGGGAACACTAATCACAGAAAACTTGCTGTAAATCTGAGAGATAAACAACAGGGTCAGGGACTGAAAATTTCTGGCAGATAAGCTTTATGCCAGAAATGTTTTAAAGATGGTAAAAAAATACTTCAAATCTGCCATGAAGTAATGGAAGAGGGTATCACTTTCTTCCCTGAGAAATCTGTTCTCATTTGGGTATGAATCACCCCATACTTGAATGTGAGACCCTCTTCTCCCAAGCTGTAAATTACACAAGTACAGTACCATTCCTACTAGCAGCAACAGCAGCCAACAAGTCCTTCATGGAATTGCTTCCTATCTTATTCATACAGGAAAAAAGTGCCAACATGCTGAACATACATATACTCTTAATCAGTAAAAAGGAGAAGTAAGTAAGTACATAAGCACATAAGTAAGCTTTTACCCATTATTTACTTTTAAAATACTATCCCCACCACCTTATTGGAAAACCAGAGCAGAATGGCAAGGAACTAATGAGACATTTTTAGTGCATCTGAATGGTTTGAAACTAGAAAGGTGATGCCTATTACACTTTCAGTGAAAACCATGGAAATTAAATCACTTTGGTAAACTAAATTATTACAGTCTTCTGCACAGAGTCACTACACTGAAAACAAATGAGAAAAGTTTAGATTTGTAATCAACAGAGAAAAAGAAATTACATAACTGCATTAGCTTTAAATTAATTCTGTTGTTGGACAGTTGAGATATGTTAGTACAAGATGCCTGAACAATTAATTTGCTTTTTTTTTTTTAAAGCATGACTTTATAACGAATCAAGAAGAGAGCATGACTCTTTTGCATGATTTCAAGGTAATAGGCAGGAAACTAGGAACTGTAGGGTTTCCCCTTAGAAACTTGGGGGAAAAAAACAAATGATATTAGGATGAGAACTGTTGGAGGATTTCATAATTAAAGCTGGAGTCCTAAAGTCTTTACTATGAAAATGCATGATATTTTTAAAGAACCAGTAGGTTGTTTCTCCAGCCCTCACTGCTAGAAGCTTGCACTTCAGTCTGCAATTCCCAAGCTTCAGCTTCCAGCTGTCCTTTCCTGGCGTATCTCCTCGTCATGGTTTAACCCCAGCTAACAGCCAAGCCCCTTGCTGCCACTGGCTCACTCCCCCACCAGGAGGTTTGGGCAGACAGTTGGAAGGCTGAAAGTGAGAAACCCCGTGGGTAGAGATAAAGATAGTTAAATAGGGAAAGCCAAAGCCATGCACTCAAGCAAAGCAAAACCAGGGATTAATTCACTGCTTCCCATGTTTGGGCAGGGTCTCATTGCATGTAACAGTGACTTGGGAACACAAACATCATCACTCCAAACATTCCCCCTTCTTCTACTTCCCCTTATACTGAGGATGATGACACATGGTCTGGAACATCCCTTTGGTCAGTTTGGGTCCCCTGTCCCAGCTGTGTCTCCTCCCAACTCCGATGCACTCCCAGCCCCTCGCCAGTGTGGCTGTAGGAAAAGCAGAAAAGGCCTTGGCTCTGTGTGAGCCCTGCTCAGCAATAACAAAAAACATCTCTGTATTATCAGCCCTGTGTTCAGCACAAATCCAGTGCACACCCCCATACCAGCTACTGTGAAAAGAATTAACTCCAGTCCAGCCAAAAGCAGCTCACTCCTGAATTCATCAGACTTCTGCTGTGAGACTTCTTACTACACAGGCACTAGGTCTACTTTCAAATACCCTCTGCAGTGAACAGGATTTCTTTTTCGGCTCACTTGCAAGAAAAGCTATGAGGAAGTGTCAGAAAATAGTCTTGTATTTGCCTTCTGAGCTCTTCCCAGCTAGCCAACAGACTTGCATGTAAATATGCAGACAACACAATTGCACTGAGTATCCTGGCACTACTTTCATTAATGCCAAAACATGGCTATATTTTCATGGCTATAATTTCACTCAATATGCAGCCCACTGACATTTGCTAGGACCTCACTTGCCATTTCTGGCATCACCCTGTAACAGGAGCTCAGTCCAGGCCCTGAGCCCTTGCCCCACATCTGCCCAGACAGCCCAGGCAAGCAAGTGCTGCTCACTGCTGGCTGCCCCTCTGGCTGTGGTTCACTGCCATGCTGGAAAGCCCATCTTCTCCCATGATAACCCTGGTACTCCTAAATGACTCCTCTGCCTTTACTTCACACTTCATTAACCTCTTTTCCTCTGAAACTTCATCAGCAACTATTTTGTTCAACCCTGGTAAAAGTGTTTTAAAAACCAATATTTTTAGACAAGGGTGTGCACTTTTTCACCCTACCTTCTTGATCTCACACTCTTTCTAAGGACAAGCATAGCCATTTCAAACAGAGCACCTGAACTTGCTCATTGAAACATCTTAATTATTACATTTTAATTCATTTAATATATGCTATATTGATTTCACTTGGCAGTAATTATTTTTCTAATCAGAATGTTTCTCTGCCAAAAGTCAGCTGTTTTACTGGAGTCTCTGACAACAGTGTTGCCTTTATCTCACAGATTTGTAATTTAATTAAAACTGATACCAAAGAAATAAATGAACTGTTTATTACAAAACCATGTTGAATTACACTCATTAGAATGAAGGGATTACAGCTTACATTGATTATTATCATTCTTTTCATGATTTGTTGAGAACTGATAAAAGGCTGGCCAATTTAAAGCTACCTAGCACAGCCTGTTAATTTACAAACATACAGACAGAACATTAGTTTTTATTGTGTCCCCCATATCTTCTGTAACACTCCCAGAGATGCTGAAGTGGTTTGGAGAACTCAGCCAGTTCTTTCAGCACTCCTGGCTGCACTGCAAGATTGCAGTGCTCAGAGGGAGCAGCGCTGCTCACCAACAATGCTGCTCACATACACCAGCACCTTTCCAGGCACTTGCTCTTCTCTCTGAGTACTGACATTTGAACTTGTGCATTTGCGGACACAGATGAAGGAATGAAGCAACAGCACAACACTTCTGTTCTTATGAGAGAAACAAAAGGCAACATTTTTCAAATTTTTCCAGTGGAATCCATCTCCCAACATTTAAATCAGTAAGCATTGTTTTTCTTTTCTCAAAAATACTTGGAGACTAGTGAGTTGTTCTGAAAGGAGAAAACAAACAACAAACAAACAAACAAACAAAACCAACAAAAAATGCAACGAAGAAGCCCAAATCCAAGAGGGCAAACACAAGAGGGGACAGCAAGCAGCACAGGAAGACAGAAGTCAGTAACAAAGAGCAGCTGGGCAGTCCCCTGGGAAATCCTGTGATTGAATCACATCTACTGACCTCCCAGCCAGGGCTGAAGCACACAGCAAGGCAGGGCATCCTCTGGGAAACAGAAGCCTTTGCTGTGCTGCCAGCCTGAAACCTTTCTGATTGCTCTGTTAGTCCTTTCCAGCAGCTCCATACAGCTCCATATTTCACCCTCACAAAGGAATGTAATACTTGTCTAAAAACTTTCCAAGGATGACAACCAGCACATACTTACTCCTAAGAGCACAGAATCACACTGAAGAGTAAATGCATTAAATGTGCCTTCTCTAATCTTGGGATTATGGGACACAGCCAAGAACTGGAGTTCCCACCAGTACTGATGAAAGACATATTTTTTGCAATATGAGCAGGACATGAGGAGAGTAGACACCACATAAAACACAATATTCACAGGCAATGGTAAAAGAAACCAAAATTCTAGTAAGAAATGAGCAAATAAATGACCAGAGTATCTTTACTGAATCAATAGAAACTTGGGCTCTCAGTGTGCTGTTATAGCACAGCAATTTAAGGAGCTGGACTGATAACTCTGATATCTCTCCAGATTGAGAGAGAATAATAACTAACACCTGAGAATGCTAGCATAACTTTTAGAAGAAGGTTTCAAAATATTCCAAACAAAAAATATAGAGACAATGGTCCAAATCTAAAGTCTAAAACTGATTCACAGTACACAGGCATTACATCCCTGTGACCTAAAAGTGCACCTTTTTTAAAATTCATGTCAAAGTAATACCTGCACAGACAGAGAGCTAACCATAGCTTTCAATGCACAAACAGAAACACATAGCCCATTTTGCCAGAAGGATGTGGCCAAGTCTAAGGTGGCCCAGAGTAGAAACCAGCAGCCTATGCAGAGCAGGTATCACAAGGCAGCTTTCATCTGACTGCTGCCTTGAAAAGGATAGGACCACACAGCTTCAGTATCCATATTATCAGACCTTTCTTCAGATTAGAGCAGAGTACTACATTTGCCAGACCTCAAGGTGGTGAGAAAATAACTATCCATGCCCAAAATATTTAAATGCTGGTATGGACTCTCAGTCAGGTGACTTATTACTGATCACCCCACTTCTTCCAAGGTTTAGGAGCACAAACATGTTTCTTATCTCCCATGGGTTTTGAGTCACCCCCACAGTCAAATGGGAAATAAATGTTCTTCTGACTCTCTGAGGAGCCAGTCCCAGTTCCTACCAAATAATGACCCAGACTGCTGTGGCAACACAAGAGAAAGAGAACTTGCTCTTGAGCCCAGAAGGACCACCAAGATGATTGGAGGGATTGAGCACCCCTCCTATGATGAAGGGCTGAGAGAATTGGGATTGGTCACCCTGGAGAAGAGAAGGCTTTGGTGTAAATAACTGCAGCCTTTGAGTACCTGAAGGAAGCCTGCAAGAAAGACAGAGAGAGACTTTTCACAGGGGCATGTAGTGACAGAACAATGAGGAATGGCTTCAAACTGAAGGACAGGAGGTTCAGATTGGATACTAGGGAGACCTTCTTTACTGTGAGGGTGGTGAGGCACTGGCACAGTGTGGACACTGCTGAAGGCTTGTGGAGAAACCTAATCTGGCTTTTTCCCAGGCTGTTGACTTTTCTCAGCTCCAGCTTGGATCTTTCCCAGGCTGGGGATCTTTCTCAGAGACAAAACAAGGGAAGGAAGAAAGAAAACACAGATTGACACCTGGTGTTGACCACCGAGCCATGTGAGTGTCTCATGATATTTTGCAGAAAGCATTTTTTCAGAGAGGTGTTGCCTTCTTTGACCAATGAGTTTTTCTACTTTGTTTTTCACGATCTCCCTTATATAAATGCCATGGCTTTTCAATAAATCACTCTTGCTACCTGGAAGGAGTTTTGTTGCTGTGTCTTCACCGCCTCCTAGCCTTACAGCACAGGTTGTCCAAAGAAGCTGTGGATGCCCCATCCCTGGAGGTGTTCAAGGCCAGGCTGGATGGAGCTCTGAGCAACTTGGTCTAGAGAAAGGTCTCCCTGTCCATGGCACCCAGGCTGGAATCAGATAATACCCTTACAACCCAAACGATTCTTTGATTCTGTGATTCTCTTCATGTCCTCACAATCACAGTCTGGTATTTCAAAACCTCACAAGAAGTCAGTCATGAACACAACAGAACCTTTACCCTTGTCAATGTGTGGCTTCATCTACATGCCTCCTACCATCAAAACAGAACAGTGAGGTTGAAGCTGTGAAGAAGAACACTGGAGGATAAATCTATTGAGAGAGAGCTGAAGACAAAAAATGTCTCCCTGCATTGCTAAGAACCTAATTCTGCCATCTGATCTGTGTTCCTCTCAGTGTTCCCTGAAAACAAACAGGCTTCACTTGATTTCAAGATCACCTAAATTATCTTTGTATCCCAAAACAAGAGTTATTGTCTCTGCTAGAAATAGAAAAAGGCTGACTAACACACCACTTTTTACCCATTTTAAGCCTCCAAAGGAATTTTGCATGGCAACCTGCATGAGCACCCAGGGGAGTCCTGTGCTTGTCTCATCAGCCATGAAATCCCGAGCTGAACAAAGCAAGGTCAAACATGTTCTGTACAGATACTGATGTCACCTTTTCACAAAAATCAGTCTTGACACTTTTTTTTCTATTGTTCTCCCTTACAAGGATGCTGTATTTCAACTGTTACAAGGAAAAAGAACAGCCTGAAGGCCAGAACAGAACTACAATGGAATAGCAACCTGACACACTGGAGATAGATGTGCATATACTAAAATAAACCCTTCTCCTCCCGGTCAGCTGGCACTGAGGAGAGCAGCATTCCCAGGAATGATGTCCTGTTTTACATCACATGTAACCTCTGCACACAAAACCAAGGCAAGGGTGGTTCAAGAGCTTGTGGGTATGTTTTGGATCAGTCTCATGCCAAAATCAACAGCAGCACTGCAAGAAGGTGGCAGAGAAGGCAGAACTATAAATCTACAGTCAAGAGCGGGAGGGATAGGCAAGATTCTAGTTAGTTATTCCACCTTGTGGGTGACTGCATCTGCAAATGAAAGAGATGATGAACGCTTTTTGAAGTTCAGTGAGGGTACCATTGTAAGAGAGGAATAACAGAAACCTAGTCTTAGCTCGCATTCCCCAATATCATCCTTACAGCTTTCATGCTAGACAGGGATGTTTCCTTCTTTTTCTTCCCAGCACCCTAACACTGGACCAAATGAACTTGCACATGTGTACAGACTAGTGCCCATATGATTAATCCAGATTTGAACCTGCAGTTATCATCATTAGTGCTTGTTCTGAGTAGTGTGGATGTTTTTCTCACAAAGTGTTCTCTTTGCATCTTCCAAGCAATCAACTGCTATAAAAACAGCTTTGAAAAACTAGAGCAGTTTACACTTAATTCTTCCAATAAATACTCCTGTCAATATTGATTAATACTGAATAGTTAATACTACACCATTTTAAGAACTATTGTGGAAATTACATAGCATAGAGAAAAAAACAACTTCTCAATGTTGCTGATTGCAGATGTTATTGGTTCCTATTGTCTCATTGGAAGACGTCAAAAACAACTTGTCGTTGCATGTATATTTTCTTACTCTACAAAACATTGAGTGAATTATCCACTGTATTAAACTAAAGATATTGCCTCCAGAATATTCAAATGGGATTTCCCTGTTGTACAGACATTACTGTGTTAAAACCTTTTTGAATTAATTTCATGGTAAAACATAAAAACAGAAGAGAAACGTATGATCTGTTTATCTGTAAGGTAATTGTTTGCAGATAGACAGTTTGTAGCAGACCATATTTTTCTTTTCAATCCATAGGTCAGATCTCAGGTCCAGTATTTTGCTCCCTTCTGAAAACCCCCAAGATTATCAAGAGTACAGTGCATATCCAAGGGCTCTAAAGAAGGGCATCCAGTGAAATGTTGCTGGGTCAGGGAGGGAACCAGGAAGACAGCCTAAGTAAGCAAAACCCTGTCTTCCTCCTAAAGCTATATGCAGTTCAGAACAGCATCTTTGCTGTGATTTAATTTCAGTTCCATCCACACTAGAGTGAAAAAGAATTACTCCTTGTGTGGCAAAACCCTACAAGAGGAAGTAATCTTATATTTATTCATACTCTATTTTCATATTTCCATTCTTACATTCATTGTGTTTTGTAAGCCAACCACTAGATGAATTTTTATTGCATTTAAGCTTCATGATAAATATAGCACCTAGAATACCTAATTATTACAGCCTATGCTCATTACCACAGGAAGCTACATTCCAAAGTTGTTTAGGGTAGACAACTCCCCCAGTCCCAGGGCCTTCCTCATTAAGCCACAATTAGTATGATAAATGGGGATGGTTATTTGGTTACAGGCAATAATAGCACTGCTTGCTCATCAAAAAATGGGGAGAAATAATTAAATATCACAAGAAATGGCCTAATAATTAATAATGGTACCTCACTCCCCTGCAAATAAAGCAGAACTCCATCCAGGTGTTCATTACAGGCTGCAGCTCAAAGCCAACATGGTCTTAATCTCAAAATAGCTATCTGCATTAATGTAGGCAGAAGGATGAAATCGTGCTTGTCCTTGACAGGAGTGCTGCAAGGTGCTTGAGACAGAGTGTGTACAGTCAAGCTGAAGCTGGAGTTGCTAATCATTTTGGGTAAAGCAGCTGCAGCCTGAGGAGCCTGTGAGTACATCCTTGGTGGCTTCCTAATTTGTAAACACCATCTAGGCCAGGGTTTCCCTGTCCACAAAGTGACCTAAAGAGCACTTGAGGATCCAATTTTTTAATATACATTGAATTAAGGAAGACTATTCTGAGGCACATGGTCAGTAGAAGGTTAAATGAAAAAGGATTCACTTTTCTGGCACTTAGTTACAAATACAGCATTATATAATCTCATTTAATTGCACTCTTCACCTCTTTAACATCCTCAGCCTTCTGTCTCAACCCACCTCTCCTCAGGAAACACCTCCTGCTGACTGAAACTGCCTTCTGATAATTAAGCTCAGTATCCTCTTTTCTCCCAGGAGTACCAAGACCACGTCCATGTCAAAGAAATCAAATGCAGCAGAGCTCAGCAGCACCTCAAGAGGGTCACCTAATGTGCCTTTTGTCCCAAAGGCAGGATCAACTTCTTCTAAATTGTTCTTGACAGAAGCTCATTTAATCTGCTCTTGAATCCTCCAGTGACTCCACAGCCTCCTTCAGCAATCCAGGCTGTGATCAGCCTCCTTTACCATTAGAAAACTCCAAATGCTGAAGGTACATTTCCTTTACTGTAATTTAGCCCATCATTTCTTGTATCAGTCTGTCAAAGTTACAACTGCATCAAGTCAGAGAATTTTACTTGACTTAATTTACTGCCAACCAACACAAATATACAATCACTGGTTCACAGTGAGGGGAAAAAAACCCAAACAGAAATCACTGTGCAAAAACCTGCTTAAATTTCTTCCCCTTCCTCCCTTCCTCCTCTCAAGTAGTCTTACTTTTGCCTTTTTTAAATATCAGTGCACCAAAATTCCTCCAGTGAGGCACGGTTGCATGGGAGGCTGAAGTAGTGCAACTCGTTCTAACCCTCGATGGTTAAGGTTTCCTGCCATGTTCCTTGGTTTCCCAATGTGGGTTACCCATGAACCCCAGTCCCTCAGCAATGTCCCATTCTAGGTCAACCATGGCCACAGTTCCCATGCTGTGTCTTTTCCTCAAGCATGTTCAAGCACGCAGGCTTGTTGACTTCTCCAGGCAAACTGGTGCCCACAGCTTTGCATGAGTGGTGGACAGTTCAGGGAGGGGGGCTGGCAGCAGTGCAGTGCTGGGCAGCTTCCTCCAGCCTGGGGACACTCATCTCCAGGCTCTTAAGACAGCTGGTGGTCAATACCTGCAGGGAGGTCCCTGGCTTTGGTTTTGTCTTTCGTTCCCTCTGTTCCCAGTGCTGCTCCTCAAACAAGCCCAGTGTGGTGCTGGCCTCAGGCTGCACAGGCAGGATGTGACTTTTGCACAGGTATCCCTGGGTGGGGCTACATCCAGCTCACCTCCATCACTGATGGAGCCCTGATCTGCTCAGGTGCTCAGAACTGTTCTTATCAGCCCCGTTACTTCTGAAGCCAGGTTTTCTTACTTCATATTTCAGTTTCATTGCTTCACTTCTGAACAGAACTTACATATGCAGTTAAGTACTTTCCTTTGCTTAATCAAAGCCTGTGTACTTGTATGCAAACACACTAATTGCAGGCAAAATTGCTCTTATGTAAGCCACTACCTGATGTTTTTCATGGAGTTGGAAATGCACAACAAAGATCTTTTTGCCCATTAAACATTTTAGGAAAAGCTTTTAACTTTAGGTGAGGAAATGTGTCATGAGGAATTTGAGTGCATTATCATCAATATCATCAGAAGAGAAGAATAATTCATTCCTGACAGTTGTCTTTTACAGCATGTCATTAGAATGATCCCTTTATAGCACCCATTCATATACATGACATCTTAAGTCATACCAATCCATCCTCCTCAGCAGATAAAAGACTACCATCTTTCTAATATCTCATTTTTTTTCATTTGAAAGCTGGAGTCAAAAATCATTTCACAAGCATTAACAAGCCCAGCCTACCAATTTCCTGGGATCCTCAAGTGCTTTCTAGACCCATCCCTTCTTCCTTCCTTTCTGCCCCCATCCTGATCTTGTAAAAGAAAAGGAAGTTCAAGAATGCAAGACATTTCCCAAATGAAGGACTAAATCAAACAGACCATTTTTACCAACCCAGATTACAGATTACTGATATGGTTTTGTCATCAAGAAGCCTGTCTAACCAGATGGAATATACACCTCAACTGCTTGGTTTTCAAAGCCACCCACCACAAAAATGATCTCTGTGTTGGGCAAGACTAACAGCACATATGAGGACAGCTTTCTCTCTGAGATGCTTGGAACAGACAACAAACCAGTTGGGATTTGGTGACCAGCCTAGCAAAGGCTCTTTGCTCTGGTGCAGTGTAAAATTCTCATAATAGTTAACATCTGACCTCGAGTTGTTCTCAGTCCTATCTTGGATCCCAACAGTTCATTTGCTCATATCTCTCACTATAGAAAAATATCTCTCACTAGAGAGACAAATATGTACACCCCACATCATGCTTTCCTCCCTTAAAGCAGTCAGGGAAACTGAGGTAACTTCCACACACACTTACATAACATGGCACCATCATCCTGCAGCCAATCAGCTTGTTCTAAGTTCAAATCCTTTTACATTTTTGGGGTAAATCTCAGTCAACAAATATGCTTCCTCTCCTCTGCAAGTAAATATTTTTCCATACTTGGGTTCTTGATTTCATGCCTACTTTCTTCAAGGACTGTAGCAGTGGGACTTTTCATTCCATAAACCGCATTTTGATGGGTAAGGTTCAATCTAACATCCACTCATAATAATGGTGTGGTATTAAATCAGACTCTCCGAATATGTTTCCTTCATACACAGACTATTTCACAGGATAACTGTATTCAGTCTGTGGAAAGGTTTCAGGTACTGACTCACAAAGTGCTTCTTTACATATCCTAAGGCTTAGTTGCCCAGTCTCATATTAATTGTTTGCATTGCTGGCACTTGATGTCAATATGCTGTCATTGAAGAAACATGGTATTATAATAGGGCTTTTAGCACTAAGATTACTTATTAATGGAAGACAAAAAATAAAGCAATAGTACCATTCAAGATCTTGTAATACAATTAGCACAGCATAATAGATAAGAGTTTTAATGCAGAAATCACCTCCTTGATTGTGGAGTGAAACATTAACAGTTTTCTCTTCTGCTGCAGCATTAAAGAACTGAAGTTTATTCCTCATGCAGTTGAAGGTATCTCTTCATACTGAAGTCAGTACCACCCAGAAAAGAGACAAAAAAGTAAAACCTGTACACTTCTGTAAAGGCAACCCATCAGATTGGTAGGTTGTTCGATGACAGATAATGAAATGCACATTTATTTCTCACTACCACCTGCTCCAATAGGAAAATGGCAGTGCAAGCCACAATCCTCTAAGCCAGAACATAAAAATAATAAAAGAAATATATGCAGAACTCACCTCACTGTGTCTAGTACATGGCATTGAATCTGGACTTTCAGTCATCCCAAAAGCAATCCTCTCCCTGAATTCACAGGAAAGTCTTCTCCCTGTATTTTGTACATACAGAAGTCAGAATTACTAATAGGCCATCATATATATTTCTGAGGTCCATGGTCTAGTGATTTTGATTTTAAGTATTTAATATTAGGTAGAATTCTTTGGACTTATATGGAACGAAAGATATTTTCTCCTAATTTTTAATGGTTGAGCATAATAGTGTTTGCATACTTGGAAATGTCCATTTTTCATGCTGGATACATGTAAGGATGTGAGGCTGATAAATAGACAGAATCAGGACATATAGGATTCTGAATAATTGCAAGTTACCCAAAACGTAATAATTCTGGATTTCTATCAAAGTACACAATAAAAGATTGACAGCTCATCACAAGAAGAGACATTTTCTCTTGTTGCTCACATCAGTAGCAAGTAAATACATCTGTTTGATCAAATCTTTGTCCAGGTAATGCACAGAGTACAGTTTGCTGCTAAAGTTGAAGTATGTCTGAAAAGGTAAAAAATACAATCCTTTGATTACCCAAAGACACTGGGTACTTATATATTTTTAAAAGAAGATCCTCCCTGTTACCCTCCCTATTTAAGCCAAAAACCACTTTGAGTAGATACATTTTCCAGTCTGCATGCTGTCTAGGTTTAATGGGATGCTTTGATTGGGACTCACCAATAATTGGAACACAGGGCTGTGGTTGTGGCAGGAATCTCCGCTCCTGCTGTACTCAGTGACCTCTTCAGAGGGACTCAGCTCATTGCCCTGTGGGCTTCTACCCTGCAGAGACCTGAATCACTCCTGGTCTACCAATCCACCCTGCTGCCTTTATGCTGGCCATGCCAACCAGCATTTAAATATTTTCTTTTGTAATCTGAAAACTAAATCTCGCAATATATGGTCAAGCAAATTCTCCGTCTTCCTTTCTAAAATCCAGCAAACAATGATGCTGACATTGCCACACATTTCCAAATTTCAGTTTGAAGTGAAATAAAAACAGATTTTAAAAGCCCTTTCTTTTCAATGTTGCAGAACCACAGAATCACAGAATTGCTGAGGTAGGAAGGCATCTCTTGGGGTAACCTTTTCCCATCTTCTCTGCTCAAGCAGGGCCACCCAGGGCTGGCTGCCAAGGAACTTCTCCACATGACTTTAGATTATCTCCAAGGATACACGGATGGAGACTCAACAACCTTCCTGAGCAATCTGTGCCAATGCTTGGTCACCCTTGTGGTGAAAAACTTCACGTGCTGTTTGAAGCAGGGTACTTTTAATGGGAACTTTTATTGGCAGCAAGGTTCCTTGACCATATATTGGTGATCAGAACACTGCCATTTGTGGATGAAGATAAACAACTACTGATCGGTACAGCACCGCTACTCTTGCCCCTTGTGACTTGAAGAATAAAGCTCCCTGTACTCATCAATATCCTCACACTGTGAAGAAATTATCTCCATAGATCTTTATAAATCTACGAAGAGAATTGAACAAACCACAGGAAAGACTAGTGTCTGTAGCATAAAAGCAGAACTGGCTTATGCAACCAGCTTCATGTGTATTTTAGTACTATTTCTTTCAGGCACACCAGCCAATAGATTAATCTGAACTTGAAAGGTCATTTAACCAAAGTAGGAAATAAATGCTATATTCTAATGTTCATATTTTTACATAGAAAAAAAAAATATTTTTCAAGATCAAGCTGCTTTTTCCAGCTTCTTGCTTGTGGTAGAGGAGCATAGCTATATTCACTTCAGTAAGACTCACCAGATGGTAATAGCATAAAATAACCTGTGTTATTAAGTTGCATATTTTTCAAATCATATATATATATATGTATATACATACATATGTTTTAATTCTAATACATGCTAAGATAGAAGACCATTAATTAAAAAAAAAAAAATTTAACAAAAAAAACCACCAAACCAAACCAATAAATAAAAAGACCCAAAACAATATCAAAACCAACCTACAAACATTCAAATAGCAATATCTGCTCCTGGTGCTTAGCATGTACCACAACAACTATTCTGGTCAGCCCCAGTTATTTACATTTTGATTGTTTAAGGCCTTTGACTCTCCAACCTACGTTGATTAGCTTGCAGGGAGAGGGACAGCACAGGCAACATGGCTTCCATCTGATGTACCATTTCACAAAACCCTTATATTAATCAGTGAAAAACATGCCAGAAGAGGAGATGCTGCAATGAATGTTGTACTATATTGCAAAGAAAATCTTACTTTCTACACCAAAATTGCTGCATGTCATGCAAATGTACATGCAAAGATGTATATACATTTATTTCTTTGGTGAAAAATGATTTACCTTTAATGACAGAAGGATACACTTGAAAGCTGAGTCATATCTCTCAGCCAAAACAACACTAGGGTACATCTTCAATAGTTTTCATGCTCTTATGTTGTTATTATTAAGCAACTGCCTATGGCCTTATCACATACACAAGAAAACAAGATGTTTTGCCAGTACATTTCTAATTTGATGGATCATGACTTTTATCTCCCAGCAAGGATTTGATCTTTGCATGTCCTTTTTTTATGGCTACTATTTAAGACACTGAGCCATGGCAGTATCTCCCATGAAACAT
Organism: Muscicapa striata striata; assembly: GCA_030060385.1. Taxonomy (NCBI): domain Eukaryota; kingdom Metazoa; phylum Chordata; class Aves; order Passeriformes; family Muscicapidae; genus Muscicapa; species Muscicapa striata. The sequence goes on from JAREIS010000031.1 coordinate 6,773,405, forward strand.
TTCTAGAATACAAAAGATTGTTTACAAATGCAAGAGGGGGTACCAGCTATTTTTGCAGTGACTGGGGAGTGTGGCTGAGGGCTATATGACCCATGACACCCATGATGACTGACCCATGACATCCACTTACAACATGCTTCACTAGTGCTTGACTGTCAGTTTTCTTTTGGCACTCATGGTACTTCAGTGCCACACTTAAAATTTAGCTGGTTTTGCCAGTCATCTTCATATACTGTTGTAAATATACAAGTAAGTGTAAAAGACAGCCACCTTTACCTTCCCTATTATCCTGTCCCTCTTCACACACCATATGGAGGAAAGGAATGAGCACACAGAGCTCTTGTGACCAGAAGTTACAGGTTTCTTGGGAGGGTGAAGTGGGCCACGTTGTCCTCCAAACATTCCGTGGACAAGTGGGTACCAACATTTTACATAGTGCCTGCATATCTAAAGCAGCAAGCAAATTCTGCTAAGTACATACCCACCTAGTCCCCTGCCATTCCCCACAAGAACTTGCCAGGCCCTGCTGACTTCTTGCAAAAACTCAGGTGAGGAAAGAGCCAGCAGCATTTCTGCGTTGGTCTCAGCGATTAAGTGGAATCAAATCACTTAAAAGAGAAACAAAGCCAGAAGTCTTGCAAAGGCAGCAGCTCCTGTTCCTGTGTGTCAGTGCCATCCAAATTCACAAGTAGAAGACTATGATTCTACCATCCCAGAATATTACTCACATCAAAGAATAGTGCATGATGACGGCATTAGAACAGATTAATTCAGTGAGATCAAAGCTTAGCAGTCTGTTTCTAACACTGGATGGTTCGTGATGAATGGGCCATGATGACTGAGCAGGCAAAGAATTTAAGAAGCCACACAAGTGCAGAATTATCCTTCCCTCCTCTACCACTGGGGACTCTGTGATTTTTCTGAGGTGGGTCTATAGATATGTCTTTTATTTTTGTAATGTTTTTTAAGCTACTTAGATTTTTGGTTTACAGAACATCCTGACAAAGACTTCCAAATTCAGTTTTGAAAAGTCACTAACAGATCATCCACTAATTGAAGCCAGCAAGAAAAAGCCAAGGAATGCCTGAGCAAGCCACGAGTAATTTTTTTCTTTAGTCTTTGCAAAGTTTTTCAAAGGACACAGTCTCTGACTTTCTTCCTCTACTTTTCAGACTTGAAAATAGCATTAACAATGAGCTGCCCTCAGAGGATGCAAATAGTGGTATCTGTCAGCCTCACTGACAGGGATTTGGAGGGAAGTGCTACCATAATTGTATCCTGTCTGGATGTGCTATGATGCTCTACTATGCCAGGAAGGAGCAAGAGGAAGCTGTTCCATGAGGAAGAGGAAGCTGTGAGCCAAGCATGGTGACAAAGCTGGCAAAGGCAATGGTATCAGCAGCAAGAGCCATCTCACCACACTGTGTGAGGTAAGATCCCAGAGCAGACACGTCCCTAATCACAGAATCATATAATACTTCAAGTTGGAATTAATCTTTTAAAAATCATCAAGTCCAACCCGCCTGCAAACTGATCATGAATATTTCCATGGATGGAGAATCTCTGTGAAATCTTCTCCAGTGTATTGTCATTCTCGTTATAAAAAACTTCTTCCTTATAGATATAAAGGAATATCTATATAATAATTATATACATATTATATATTATATATATAATATATAATATATAATATATAATATATAATATATAATATATAATATATAATATATAATATATAATATATAATATATAATATATAATATATAATATATAATATATAATATATAATATATAATATATAATATATAATATATATATATAATATATAATATATAATTATATATTATATATATATATTATATATTATATATTATATATTATATATTATATATTATATATTATATATTATATATTATATATTATATATCATGTATCATGTACCATATATATTATATTATTATATAATTATATATAAATATATATATATAATATATTATATATTATATATATATATTATATTATATATTATATATAATCTAAATCAACTATCCTCCATTTTAAAACCACTACCCCTTGTCCTATCAGCACATAGCCATGTAAAACATTCCTCTCCCTCTTTTTTTATAAGTTCCCTTTAGGTACTAGAAGGCTGCTATAAGGTCCCCCCGTATCCTCCAGGCTGAACAACTCTAAATAAGTCATAAGGCATCAGACCTGAGGTCAAGAAATCAATTCACAAGTCAGGGCCAGCTGCAACATCTACTGCAGAGTGTCCCAAGCAGGAACCAATCTCATTCCCAAGCAGCTGTGGAGGCCTCTGCCATGGGAAGCCTTCTTCCAGCTTTTGGTCAAAAAAAGCCCCAAGGCAAAAAAGACTTTTCAAATATCTCTTTCTCACCAGAGACCTGGCCTTGAGTGCAGAGGGCCAAACTGCTGGGAAGGGTGTGGAATCATGTTCCACGCTCTGCCACTGCTGTTCCAGAGGGAAGGGGGCCTTTCCTGCTGTCTGCATTGCTCCATACATTGCAGTGCTTCTGTGGAAAATGTTTTACAGGCTGGATGACTGACATGACTTCCTTGCTTAAGTCTCTCCTCTCTGATGTGTCCCTTTATTTACTCTTTAAAAAAGCTATTGAGTGAATTTCAATTTAGATTATTTGAAATAACAGGATTTAAAAAGCAGGTCAGGTAGAGGAAATCACTGTTGGAAGGCCATAGCTGAACCACCAATTTCATCTGCAATATGGATTTATATCCCATCCTCTCAAAACTCCTATTAAAAAAAAAAGCTTCAACCCACAAGAGCTGACATAAGGTCAACAGTAAAATGTCTTCTTAAGCATCACATTGATGGTACAAGTGTGTTTTCAGTGACATTTTAACCAATGAAAAATTCCCTTGTTCAAGTGTTGCTATAATTCAAAACCTAACTGAAAGTTACACAAATACTTTCACAATTTTCATCACTTAGAATAGTACTTTGTAAGTTAAGGGCAGACAATTTCAAAAAAAAAATATGTGCATCAAAGCTACCTTAAGGAACTGGTACAGGCAATAATGACCTCAAAATGACTACTCACAGGATTAAATACTGTATATAGGAGCCAGCAATTTTAACCTCATTAACTGCAGAGTAACCTCAGTTCCCTAACTCAATTACTTAAATAATTTGCACAATCACTATTCCTTAATTGCTAGCACAACTTTAATAGCAAAGGTGTAAAACTGTGGAGACATCATTAAAAAATAAAGTTGCTAAAGAATATTTACTAGGTTCTCCTCCAGTGCTTTAAGTTCATTCTGCCTGAAAATGGAGCTTGGAAGAACACTGACTGGTAAAGCTATGGTCCTTCCAAATGTGTCTGTTACTTTGAAAGAATTTGACATGCAACCTGTGAAAATGGAGAGAGATTTAACAGACTCTGAATCTGATATAGGGAGATCAGCTTCACGATGGTTTATTTCTTGGCATCTTGCATATAAATTTAAGAGGGATGGGAATGGGCTCTGGATCAGTTTTTCATTTTGATTGATGTGGATGGTATGGTGGTGGTGTTTGATCGTTTAAGAAAGCAGTAGAAAAGTTTGTAGACAAGTAAGTGAACTGTCTTGAACTTGGCACCCACTGAAAGAATCAGAGGTGGGAGAAAATATTATCCTGGAAAGAAGGAGACAAGACAGCAATAGAGACACCTGCAAGTTGTCAGAGTAAGGATCACTGTTAAGCTACCTTCTTAGTAACTAGTTCATTGTGCATGGAAAAACAAAGGGATAGAGGAAGAAGTTCCAGGACATCTCTTGGAAAACTAGCAGGGAATGGAAGGGGAGAGAGAAGAAAAAAGGATTTCTCTGAGGAGTGCACTGAAGAAGAAAAATCACAGAGTGAAGAAGAGAAGCAGTACCACAGTCATAGCTGAAAGCAGCAGAAAAGTCAAGCAGGTCCTTTCTTTCCTCATAGCACTGAAAGAAATTGCCCTGTCATGTAATTGGAAGTCAGATGCCAATTTTAAGCTTAGATGCATAAGGAGGCCTTGGGAATGTTTTAAATAGAACAGCCTGTGACACCAGACTTGCTTCAGTTTTAGTGTAAAAACAAAGTTTGCATGAATTGGTTCATTACAATACTTTCATATGTTGTTTTTCCCCCTGCTTTCTACAGCTGTATGGTAGTAATAAAACTGTCCCCATTAGATCTAATAATTCCATAACAACAATACATACAGTCCAACAAGAGAATATGAATGAGCCACAAAATAATGAACTTGTTAAATCTATGGAGGAAAGAAGTCGATTTTTTTAACCTGCTGAGAAATAGACTACAGAAGCATTTAACCAATTATCTGTATACTCTGCCCTTTTCTCAGCATATCTGGAAGCACAGGCTCTCTTCCCTGACACCTCAGGAGAGAGGCTGCCAAGCATGGCTCTGCCTCCACTGCTGCAGCTACGCCCACTCCTGTACTCTGTGGCAGCATCAGGGAGCAGCAGTCTCCTTTCTCTTCCTGCAAATGTGAGTGAATGCCCACCAGTCCTAGAACTGAGAATCCAGACACATTGCTGCCAGTGACTAACCCGGCCTTCATCACCCAAAAAATCTGGAGAGAACACAGTGAATTTCTCCATAAGGCATGACTACTTTTTTTGATTGCTACATTTATGGGGTCTCTTCTTAACACAATGCACTTTAAAAACTGTCATTGTTGTTTCACCCCAGATATGTGCACATGTATGCAATTTTTACCTTCCTTTTGACAGATGATAGTTAGCTGCCCCTGGTGTTGTTCTCTCTTGGGTTTTGGATCCTTAGTTCTGTTCCCATACAGGAATTCTGTTTATCTCCCTGTAAGTGCTAGTCTGGATTGATTTCCTTTCCTCAGAAAATTCCAGTCACTCCCTCCAGAACAATTTCCAAATCTTCCTGTGACCTCTCTCTGGCAGTTGGCAGTCCAGGTCCTTCTGGAACCTGACATCACACTAAGGTCACTTTCTTAAGTGTAGGTTTGTGACTAAGTTGTGACAAAAGGGAAAATAATTTTACTTTATGCTTTCCCCCTTTACTTAACAACGTGCTGTATATATATATATATATATATATATATATTTCTGTCTCTATACCAGCTTCTGAAATGTTTTCATGCTCTTTCACATTTAGCAGTAATATAAAATAGCAGCAGCTCAGTTCAGTGCTTTAGCAGTATTTCTATTACTTCCAGTGCCTGATCCAGCTATTCTAAAGTTAGTTGGTGGATCTCAACATTATGCCTCTGTGTGCCTTTAGACCATAGGCTTCTCAGTGTCTGCTGTGTTTGTACAGTCCTGACCAAAGATCCTCCCTCACCCACCCCAACTGTTCTGAGACCTGCAGTAATGTCTGCAATTAAATTAAATGTGGTTTTTTTCCTGTCACACAGGCTTATAAATGTTCATTATACTGTCCTAGGAGAGAAGTTTAATGTGTCGAGCTCTCTTAAGTTTTGCAGGGTCAGTTTCCAAATCCAGGGAGGCATATGCCCAGCACAGTCACTCAAACAGATGCAACAACCACTGCTCCAAATTTTGGCTTCACTTCATCTCATTACAAAAAGCAGCTCATGTCCTGCTGTGGAGGAGGTGCAGGATTATGCAGGAGGTCAGATTCCATCATTCTGTTGATCACTTCTGTCCTTTACTGTCTAAAAATAAGTTTTCAAAGCCCTTCTTAGGTCTAATAGAGGTTTCATAAGAAATACTTGAACTGAGATACATTTCTGGATTCATGCAAACAGCTGAATGGACCCATTTGCAAGGAAAGGCTCTGATCCAGCAGAGAGATCCATTATTATTCCCTTTAATAACAGTTTTCAAAATTCTAAATGTTGATGCTTCATTCTGCACTTTCTGTAATTTCTTTTAAGTGACTTTCACTTAAAGGACAGTTGGCTAATATTCATGTACAGGAGCTGGTGGTCACAAAAAGTGCAAAGCAACGTTCCAGCAAATTTCCTTGTCCTCCTGCATTTCAGTGGGGTTGTTTGCTGTTGCTCATGAACATTTTATTTGCAGCATCAGCACAGGTGATATTACCAGCTTCTTCTTATATCCTCAAGCTAATAATTTATTGTATGATAGGAAGCCAGTATAAGATTGAAAATGGCAAAAAAAAAAAAAAAAAAAAAAAAAGTTTTGGGAAATATCTAATTCCTGAAATGATAGAGGTTGGATCAATGTTTCTTTTTTTTTTTTTTCCTAACCAAAAATCACAAATTACTATTTTCACATTATTTTTATAGCTTATGGCCATTTCCACTTAAAAGACTAACCATGATTTTTGAAGACTTGCACTGCATTAAAATGTTTGGTCCAAGAATTATCTGGTATCCGTGCAATACATAAAATTCTTGGATTTTAATAAAATTTCTGGATATGGATCAGTTAATAAACTTTAATAAACTTTGTTTCACCAACCACCTAACAGATACCCAGCTATGACTGCTTAATGAATGTTTCCCTGAAATGAAATCTGGAACATTTCAAACCACCAGACTGATGAAAAAAACAATTCTCTGTAAGAAAAACCCTGTTGCGGACTCAGTTCCACATAGCCAAAGCTCACTTTATTTCAATTGGCAGCATTTTCACCTTTGAAAATCTTTTCATATAGCATTGTGGCAGTCTTTTATGTTCACAGTGATTATTTACTGAACAATATACTAAAATAAGGTGTTGGGAATGCAAGGCCAAATGTTCCCACACAGTCCAGCTTCTGTAAATGCTGTATCCCTTCTAGACCTATAGGTTCTGCACAGAAAGGCAAGCACAGAGCTATTCCCAGGGGCAGGCTTGAAATGCTTGAACATTGCATTAGGACTAAAAGCTTGCACATTTTGAAGGAGTGTTACACAATTGCAAGTGGCCCAACTGCAAGTGTTTAGCCCTCTTCCTGCTCCATGGCACAAAGTGCAGACCTGCACCTGCAATGGGACCTGCACCTGGTGAAGGATGCTGCAACTCCAATGGGAGCTGTACCTGGTGATGGGAGCTGTACCTGCAGTGGGAGCTGTACCTGCAATGGGAGCTGCACCTGGTGATGGGAGCTGCACCTGGTGATGGGAGCTGTACCTGCAATGGGAGCTGTACCTCATGATGGGAGCTGCACCTGCAATGGGAGCTGCACCTGCAATGGGAGCTGCACCTGGTGATGGGAGCTGTACCTGCAGTGGGAGCTGTACCTGCAATGGGAGCTGTACCTGATGATGGGAGCTGCACCTGCAATGGGAGCTGCACCTGCAATGGGAGCTGCACCTGCAATGGGAGCTGCACCTGGTGATGGGAGCTGTACCTGCAATGGGAGCTGCACCTGCAATGGGAGCTGCACCTGGTGATGGGAGCTGTACCTGCAGTGGGAGCTGCCCCTGGTGATGGGAGCTGCACCTGGTGATGGGAGCTGCACCTGCAATGGGAGCTGCACCTGCGATGGGAGCTGCACCTGGTGATGGGAGCTGCACCTGCAATGGGAGCTGCACCTGGTGATGGGAGCTGTACCTGCAGTGGGAGCTGCACCTGGTGATGGGAGCTGCACCTGCAATGGGAGCTGCACCTGCAATGGGAGCTGCACAGTCCATGCCAGCTGCCTCCTGGTGGCCTCACTGCAGGTGACAAGCATATGAGGCCACCAGCCAGGTATCACCTATGCCCTGTTTGGAAGGTGTGCAACATGCCCTGGAGAAGACTGTGACTGCCACATTTCCATCTTTCTTTTTATGAGAAGGGAAAACTGGAGACTAGGAACAAGCTCCAGAGCTTGAGCTTACATTACAAATCTGACACAGGGAGATGACAGCCAGCCTTAGCAGGAATCCAAGCTGGACCAGCACAGGCTTGCTTTGTAGTCCTGTTGTACAACCCTGAGCTCAAGGCAATAAATCAGCTTCCTTGTTCCCATCTTAACACTTTTATAGCCCCTGCTACAGACACTGCCTCATAATATTATCACAAAAATAATATTTGTGATGATGGTGGAGTTGAATCAGCAGTGAGTGCAACTTAGGCACTGGGCTGATGATAAACAGTGCATCTGACTGTGGAGAGGCAGCCACAGCTACAGTAATGAAACACTGGGGACTGTGGTTCCTGTGATAAACAATATGCCACTTCCTTGCTGCTTCCACCAAAGCATTGTATAAGACACTACTGATCAGCTGCATGTAGGTGACATAGCAGTTGCCAAATTGCTAATTTATTGGGGTTTGTCAAGCAAATAGCAGCAGTGGCTAGGGAAGAAGTATTAGCGGATGGGAAAATGGATTTTGCTTCATAAATGTCAAGATATTGTAATCCATTGGTAATGACGCAGTTTTAGGCAGCTCCACCTTTTTCCAAAATCATTAGTTAGAACAGTTCAGCTAAGCCAATGGTGTACTTTTCTCTTGAGTTCATGAACTGGCTTTTGGCAGAAAAACACAGACAGGAGAAGGGGAAGGAAACACACAAAGGCTGAGCTAAGACATCCTAGTTAGGGACTGGCTTTATTTTTATGGCATAAGTGAAAAGATACCAAAAACGACCTTTTCACTAAACAAATACCTTTCAATCTTGTCAGCTCAACATGATATGTGGGTATTTCAGCTGCTAGAGTGAACTAAAAAATGTCATGAACACCAGCTGCACATGAATCCTCTCTAGTACCAACACAGGGGTTGCAACATCATTTTTGCAAAAGTAACAAAACAAAGTAGAGCTTACTATACCTGCTGAGGGAGGAAGGTATCACAGGAGAACATCTGCTCTAAGGACAGAGATTTCAGAACATCTCTGGGCAACCTGTGCCAGTGTTTGACCAGCCTTTGAGAAAACGTTTAAGTGAAACTTCCCCTGTTTCAAATTGTGACAATTACCTCTTGTCCTGTCACTGGGCACTAGAGTCTGGCTCTGTCATCTTTACTTCACTCATTCCAACCCAATCAGGTATTTACACCAGTGAGTAAGAGCTCCTGACTCTTCTCCAGGCTGTACAGCCCCAGCTCTCTCAGGCCCACCTTATAGGAAAAATGCTCCAGTCCTTTAACTTCTGTGGCCTTTCAGGGGACTTGTTCCAGTACATTCATGTCTCTCTTGTGCTGGGGAGCCCAGCACTGCACCAAAACTCCAGATATGTCTCACAAGTGCTGGGTGGAGGAGGAGGATCACCACCCTCAGTCTGGTGACACCCTGCCTGCTGCAGTACATGGGCAGAGCCAATCAGGTCCCAGGTGCCAAAGGACAATACAAAATTTGTCATAGAATCATAGAACCATGTAGATTGGAAAAGACCTGTAAGATGATTGAGTCCAACTGTTAATTTTGAACTGCCAAAAACCCTGACCCCAAGTGCCACATCTACATGCCTTGTACAAAGCACCAGGGATGGTGACTCCACCACATCCCTAGCAACCTTATTCCAATGTTTGACACGCTCTTCTTTGAAGAAATCTTTAATTTTTAGGAATTGCAAACTACTCAGCCAGCCAGCTAGGAATGTGAAGGTGACATCAGAAAGTTGGTTGGGGGAGAACTTTTTCAAATATTCTGGGACATTATGCTGAGGGATTTCTTTTACTCCTATACTTAATCTACCTAATCTTTTGCCATTTTCAGACAACACTAGCCAACTTTTACATAAAAAACCTATTCAACTACTCATGTGAAAGCCATCATCTAGCCCTTCTCATTGTGCAGAGACTACAGTTGTCACATATTCACACATTCTTTTGGCCTGTTTAAGAGACAATCTATAGAACAATTTCATAAGTCTATGTAGTTTATCTTCACAAGCCTTTTTAGTTTAGCTTCTGGATTGAAACACTTCAAGCACTTCAAACAAGTATCACATGGCTTTCTGGAGCCTGCTACAGAAATCATAATAGAAGGCCTATTGCAGAAGAAGCATAGCTAAATACACAAGGAAGACATGATTCATCGGGACTGGGAAAATTCAATGTCTTCTGTAGACAATATTTACTTCTTCCTGATTCACAATCACCTGAGGTATTTCTCCAAGCAGCAGCAAAGTGTCATAGGCAAGAAGAATTTTAACAGCTCAGCATATGAATAACAGACTTGTACTGAGACACAGCCAGCTGAAGCTGTCATAAGGAAGATGAGATAGACAGGTTTGCTCAGGGATTGAACACTATAAGCAACCCAGTAGTGCTGGCTGCAGATGTGCCCTGTGCACACACACATGGGAGAAAGGCAATGAAAGCCCATTAAAATGAATATAAGATGAGAGAAACTTTTACAGATGTACTGCAGCCTGGAAAGGGTTGTGGAACTATGACCAAAACGAGACTCCTGCTCTATTCAGAGAAATGGGGTTTTGTAGGTGTTTGAAATAAAAGATTTGTAGTGGGGGGAAATGCAGACTCTGCATCAATTCCTTTTTTGAATGAAAAAGTTTGTAAGACCCTGACTAATGATTAAATCATCAGGTCAATGGTACACCTAACTGAACAGGAGAGAAATTGAGATGCTATTTTTGTTGAGCCAAGGTGGAAAGAAGATATTCATTGAGCTTAATCAAAAAGCTAACTGAAAGTATTTTAAAAAACCTGGCAGGAGAGCTAGAGGCTTTACTGCAGGAGTCTGGGAAGTCTGAGAATGTCTCCAAAGGGCTCAACACCCACAGCTGCAATTTTTGCTGGGTAAAAACATCTAAAGTAAGGCTGAAACCTGGCTTCTGAATTGATTTTGGTGGTTTCAAAAGGTTTGGTCATATGTTTGCTATTTATAAGAAAGGAACCAGAGTCAACACATTTCTGGACTAAAATCTCTGTAACTATAAAAAGCCAAGAGAGGTCATTTCTAAATATGCATTTTAAGTATCAAGTAGATACTTGGTAGTAGATACTCACACAAGAAAGGATTTCAACTATGGATTTACACAACAAATTTTTGTTCTGGGCAAAAGGACAAAATCCTTGTTATTTTGCACCAAATGACCCTCAGAGCATATGAACTAGCTTCATTTTTCTTTGGAAGTCTCTCAATGCCTCGTATTTCACGGGTGATGGATAGCTGTCTATATTTCACAGGAAGAGCTGCCATGCAGGAAGGCATCTTTCAGACAAGAATCACAGAATAGCTGTTTGCAATAATGGTTTACAGCGCACTTGCAGCACATTTGAAATCCCTTCAGAAGTAAAGATGATCTTTATAAAACAGATAAAACTAGAACTGAATTCTGGGGACAATCAAATAGTAGTTCCATGTGATTGTGGAAGAGTTATAAATCAGGCAGAGATCTGCCCAGCAGTGTAATCCACTTGCCAGCAGAGTTATCTGAAGCATTCAAGGCTCTGGCATCAATTTTAACTAAAGAACCCACTGTAATTAACTCATTAGCAGTTGTTCCAATGAGTTTAGCACTGTAAGCCTCTGAGGCTCCAGAAAGCTAGATATTTCAGAGGCTGTAAATTTTGCTAGAATATGGCAGATGTTTGCACAAGGCTTTCCCCAGTAAACAGAAGTGAGTTCAACCATCTTCCACTTTGTGGGAAAATGTAACCATTGTGGCAACCCTTCCTGGCAGAACACATCCTACGGTGCTTTTCCATGGCTACATGCAAGGCCAGCAATAAACACACATCTTTTTATGCTTAACAGTCAGGTATTTCTTTACTTTTGGGGCTAAAACAAAACCTCCTACAGCTACAGCTCCATTAGGGACTACAGCAGCTGGCAGTACTATGTGCAGCACAGAACAATAGATGTATAACACACAAAGGTCATTTCTGTGACGGAGTGGGACCTGCTCTAACAAGTTATGAATATGTAAGAGAAAATGGAGTTTGACAGGTGTTTTCTGTTCTCCAGGCTGAAGTCCTGCACAATGTGGAAAACTCTGCCCTTTACTGGGTCTTGCAAAAGGTACTGAAACCCACTACAGCATCACACTGAGCCCCACATCAGTCAGTGCTGCTCCTTGACCAGGAGTGCATGATCCTTGCCTTGCAAACCGTCCCAGGCAGGAGCACCTTACCCAAGCCCACATTGCTCAGCTTCAGGCACTGAGCCAGCACAGGCCACTGGGGGGCCAACTATGCAGCCACCAACTGTACCCTCCCTTAGATCTTCCCCAAATTCTCTGTACGTGCATGTACAGGCCCAGAATGCTGGCTAGACAGCAGTAATCCCAGTGTGCAGGTGCGACCAGAGGGTCTTTCCAACCTAGGCAGCCCTCAGCATCCCCTGTCCCTTTTCATCAGGGACACAGCCTTCCAGTAAAAACATATTGCAAGAAAAGGAGAAAAGCCACTTCACACCAGGACAGCTATGCTTTCCACACTTGTCTGTTCAGAATTCATTCTTGCCAGTGTGACCCAAAGATAACACATGTAACTCTTGGCCTTCCCTCGGCTGGACCCCTTGAAGATCCCTGTTTCATGAGGGGTGTTGCACTCCAAGTCTTTCTGGCATATGTGTGTTTTACCTCCATCCCTGTCAACTCCACTTTTACCAGTTTTGTCACAGTCCTCCCCATGGAGAAGCAGGGAGTCACAGAGACACTGCACCATATTTTCCTGTGGGGTTGGCTCACACTCACAGAGCTAGAAAAGCCTACCCTGCCCTCGGTTCATAGGCCTAGTACTATCCTTTATACTCTAAGGCAGAGGATCTGAACAGACTTGCTGCTTTGAAAATAACAACACATGTTTCAGCACTGAAGTTGTTTCTTGTATCAGATGCTCAATGCAGAATCATCTGAATTTTATTTTTAAATATTGAGAGAAACATTTTATGAACTGTCATTATCTAGTTTGGCAGATAACATATGTAGCTGGGTCATAGTTTCATCACAGTTCGATGGTAGTTAAGCATTTTCTAATGAAAGCTAGAATTTTTAGACACTGACAACATACCAGAACTGCAGAGGGCACAAAAACACAAAAACAGATAATTCTGAAAGATTTCAGTGAAGATCACAAGAATTTGCAGTCCAGCCAATGCCTGTCCAAGTCTAGGTACAGCTAAAAGCAAGCACCCTGGGGTACTCCTCTACTTCATTTATATGTGGACCCTGCTGACACTAAAAGAAAACTGGGGGAAGAAAGGACAGCTCTGTTATGGAGGCTGGAAGGAAAAGGACAGCCTGGTCAGGACACACCCTGGGTGCTGTCTGACTTTGCTTAGCTCTGCCTGCAGCCAAACTCTGGCTTGCAGTAGTGATTACTCAGCTCCTAGTGCACCAAAAACATGGTTCCTCAAAAGCCATGAGGAGATGGGAGGTGTGTTGGGCCAAACATCTCCCAGACAGCATCCAGAACAGCTGGCAGCTCAGCCACAGACCAAACACACTTAGAAGAGACACCAAATCTCTCTCCCCTGATTTGGTGGCAGAGCAGGAGCCCTGTGTGGCTTGAGCCCTTCAGGGAGACAACCTTCCACCACCCCTGTGTTAGCACTAGGTGACAAGGCAGACACGACAGAAGACCCCAGAACTAAGTAAAAAGCAGCAGCAAGTGCCAAGCAAGACAGGACCTCACTTCAGCTCCATCAGCGTCCCAGACAGCCCTTTAAGCAGTGATCCCAAACCTCTGGTGTAGCTGATAGCTGAGCTAGCCATCCTCACATCTTTAGCTGATTCTCATATGCAAACAGGGCATCATCAAATAGGGCATGGTTGATGAATAACCTTTACTACTGCTGCTGATGTCCTCTTCAGCACAGACAGACTGTGCACTTGCCACAATCAACTGTTAGAAACCTAGTCTTTCTCGGTCTGCTGCATCCCTGTTTTTTGGAGGAGGAAAAGACTAAATTTGAAGCTCAATTATTTAAAATAAATTAGTTTCCCCGCTTAAGAGTTAGAGATGTGATTTAACAAGTTGGGGACTGACATTTAAAAGTTTAGTGGTGAGTCAGACTGTGCCAAAAGGGTGCAACTGAGAACAGAGTGAAAAGTGAATGTAAACTCTCTGGAGCTTTAATCTTGATTGCAATATTACTGACAAAACTCAGCCCAGAATTGACCCAGATTCATCTTGCCTAGCTTTTTAAACATAGATGTGATACCCCATTTAGAAACTGTTGTCCTACACACCATCTGTAGTTTATGGAGAAAAATCAAGGCCTCTGGGGGAAATCAGCCTGATCTGAAATCCAGATTTCAACAGCCTGTTAGCAATATTCCCTTCCCTTTTAAAAGAAGTCTCCTGATTGCATCACCCCTTGCATCTGTGAGCTGTAGGAGTCAGGCTGCTCATAAAAATCTGCTTTAGACACCAGAACATCTAGAACTTACTCTCTCTACTCAAGCTAGCTACTTCCTAGCTGGCTGTCTTGCTTGCTCTGCCACTGTTCAGCAATGACCACTGAGGATTGCTGTAGTGTAGGGCACACCCCAGCAGGTGCCATTCTGCAAACTCAGCAGGTATTGCTCACATCCATGCTGCTGTGTTAAAGCACAGACTCTACACAGCCATCTGGAACACATCTCCAGCTGACTCTGAGCACCCACAGGCACAGGGCTCCAGGTGAAGCCTCTTGAGCCTTGTTTGGCAGCTCCCAGTTTGCAGTGGCCCCCATGGCCACCAGGGACACGGCTCTGTGTCCAGCAGGACCCACACTCCTCTTCCAAAAGGCTGCCCTGCCCTATACTGGTATTTGGGGTTATCCTGCCCCAGCTGTTGGTCAGTTTGGCCAGACTGCTTGGATGCTTCTCAATAACAGCCCTGTTCTCCAGCCTATCAACCTCTGCTTCCCTTTACAATCCTCCAATATATTCTTCCATGTATTTCAAAATGTAAAAACATCCCATCTTTGTTTTCTCTTGCCTCTTTCTGAATCCTCCCATACAAGGAGGCTCATTACAAAGTGAAATAAGAAACAATGTGTGACAGAGGCAGATTATATGAGACTGCATTAATGAAGGAAAAGGAATTGAATGGGAAAATTTTCACTTTCTTGTGTTTTAAGTGCACACAGACAATGCGAAATTCCTATTTGCCTTAAAGGTACATAAATTTTTACTGGCTTTATTTGCTGGAAACAAAGCATAATGTTCAGTATCACAGTAATGATAAGGGTCTGTAGATTCTATAGTCACTGGCTAGATCAATAAAATCAAAATGCAATTTCAAATAAAACAAATATAAAATTACTTCTTTGAAGGCAAAGAACCAGAACAGTCTACAAGGTTGATGGACCATTGAAGAAAAAGATTCAAGAGTTTTTTCAGTAAAGTTCTTCAATATGTCAAGGTGTAATAAACTGGTATTTAAAAATACCTTTGTATTTAAAAGTACCATTGTACTATGTCAAGAGACCATACCACTAATATAACTAAATAAGAAAATTGATTGTACTATCAAAACACTGTGATCATTTTGCTTTTTCTTCAATAGGAAAAATGTATAATTTCCTGAAGTGAACTCAAGGTGAAAAGGGATTAAAGTGATAACATTCAAAAGAAGTGTATTTGTTTATATCATCTAAAATAGGTTGAGAGTAGTGACACAAAAGAAAATATCAAGATGACAATGCAATGGAAGATTTTAAGGTGCCCTTTCATGCTGATAATCAATGTTTAAAATAGCACTTTCCAGTTCCATGTATCTATATTTTCCCTAATTTTTCCCCAAGACTCTCCAGGTGTGTAAGTGGTTACTGTTTCAAAGCAATCAGACTTGCAACACATCTTATTTTATAATTGGGATACAGCCCAGTTTCAGAATTCCAACAGGAAATTAAGATACTGCAATCACATTTTGTATTTAGAGATAAGAAAATATAAGTTGTCCCTATCCTATAAACCAGCTCCTTGGTTAGGGAAAACAGAGACCCTAAGAAGATCTTTTTTGTTTCCCCAGTAAAAAACAACAGGCTAGTATTTAAAGCATACCCACATTACATATAGAAAATTGAATTCCGGGTGTTTCATTGGTGCTGATCACAGCAGGGATTCGAACAGAGATGTCACAGGGCAGTGTCCTAAGTGGAATCATACAGGGCTATTAGGAACATTTTTGCAAATGGTCCATGAGCTGGAACAGCAGGAGCACATCCACATATTGCACAGGTGCCTCGGGAGTTCACGGGGTGAGAAGCACAGCAGGGCTGGGACAGGACACTGGGGTCAGGCTCCAGATTGTGAGGATTGAACTCCATAGGAAGAGATTGATTTCCTTAGAGTAAAGAGAAGAAAGTCACAAGGATACTGGTTGGAAGACACCTCCAGTGGTCACCCAGAGCAGCCTCCTGTTCAAAGCAGGAGTTCTGGCAGCACCAGCTCTGCCATGGCTTTGTCTTGCTCAGTCTTGAATACTCTGCCAGGCAGAGTGGGCACCACGCACCCAGAGACTAGGCTTCTCCCCACATCTAATCTGAGCCCTGCAAACTTCAGTGCAGCCATTTATCCTTTGCCATGTTTTGACTCTATCAGGAAGACCTTGGCTCTGCCATCTCTATCCCTGTTCTTTGAATAGCTATACACTGCTCTATCCTACACCTGCCCTTTGAGTTCTTCACTGATTCCTTCTGCCTCTCACTGTAGTCCCTGCAGACCCACTGAACCATCTTCTGTATGTAAAGGGCTGCTACTGCTCCCTCTGAGGAATATCCAAACAAATCAGAAAACACAACATTAGGTCACTTCAATATTTTCCCCCTTTTCTTTCCCTTCCCTGAACTTCTTTTGCAAAACAAGCATATTACCACAAATAGTTGCAATGATACAAATTAAACTTATCTGATAAAAATTAGCATGACCCAAAACCTGTTCCATTGATCCATGACAAAATATGGGGTTATCTTCTCTACGTAAGGTGCCTAACAAAGACCAAGAATGAAGAAAATAAAGATTTAAGCCTAGGCTATTCTTTTTTTTCCTAGCTGATAATTGAAAAAAGCACCTGAAAAGAGCAATTAATCTTCCTTATCTGAGCTTATCATAAGAGGCATCACCTTCTGGAGCTGTCTGTTCACTTCATTGCCTACAAGTGGAAGGTGATAGGCTTAGACATCAAGCTTAGTGTAGATAACTCCCATGTTACTAGCAATGTTTGCTAATAATATGCAAGCTAAACAGACAAGCTAAGTTCCTCCCCTAAATTCAAGATGGTTTGATAAAGCAAGCAGGAGTAAAAATGTGGTTATGTTTTGATAGAACAAGAAGCAGTTACAAATCTAAATGCAAAGATGGGATTAATAGTGCAATTTGCATCCTTCTCCAAAACTAATGTGCAGCCATTACACTTTATTTAAGTGCAGTTTAAAATGTACAGCATATATTTAATTCAAGAGTTTGCAGACTCTGGGAAGTTTCACTGTGTTCTTACCACAGTGGACACCTTAACTCTGTTCTCTTACTTCATTCATCTCCCCCTATGAAATTCCTATACGTTATTATAAAAGGAACGCATGACATCTCCTAATTTTAATCTCAGTTGAACAATTCTATTTTATATGATTTGTCAATATTACACTCATGAAATGTAGAAAGATAGGCCCTTCTCTACCAAAAAAAAACACTCCAAAACCTAAGTTCTAGCATTATTCATACCCCTGCAACATCATGGCAGATTTAATTTATCAGCACCACTCTCTGTTTCAAAGCTGACAGCAAGGAGTAAGAGCATTGTAAGGGGTCATCACATTTCACAAATGTTTTGGCTGAGAGAGGTGGATCAAAAGGCATTTTGGCAAGGAAAGAGGACCCCTAAGAAGAGAAATGTAAGAGAAGTACTGTAGTTAGGAACTTCTCCCCCTCCTCACTCCAGACTAGCAGCAGTGAGGAAGTGAACTGGAACCCTGGCTTGCCCTCAAGAAGCCAGGAGGTGTACTTGGACTAGACCAAGACAACCAGGAACACACCAAGCAAGTGGGCCAGGCAGGGAAGGTGAAGAATGCTCCCTTCACTCCCGTGCAGAAGCAGCCCTTCCTGAAGACATGATGTGTCATCTCAAAGTCATTGTGCAAAAGGTCTGATTTTTAGATAAGGTGTTTTTCAAAGCCCTTCAATTGTGCTTATCAGTGTTGGATGACTAATATTGCCATTCTGTCACAGAGAAATCATTGGGACCAGTAAAAAAACTTAAATCTTAACTACTACAGGATTTTTCTTCTATAAAATCTAATTTTAAATGCATTTATATAGGGGAACACCTCTGAAACAAAGTAGACATTATAGAATAATAACTCTTTGCTTTTTAACAGAAACACTAGTTCTGCCTAAACCAAAGTTATTCAAAGGAGAAACATATTTAACTGAAGGGATGAGAAATTCAGTGTGGCAGAGATCTTATTCAGCCTGGATAAAGTCTGAGCAAGAAAGAGAACGAAAGAGTGACAAATTCACATAAGCACTGGCACTAAAGATTCAGAGGTGGGGAAAGAGCCAGGGAGAGATGGACATTTAATACCATAGTTTTGGCAAAGACTCATACCTATAATTTCAGCTATCAATAGAGCATCCTCCATAGAGTGGTGCAAAGAACAAATTCAAATGCCTCCCAGCCTCAGAAGCAAAGACCAACTAGATTGCTAACACAAGGATCTGTATTTGTTGATGGGAGTTAAAGGAAAGTATTCATTTCCTTCTGCCAAAATTAAATGGATTTATATTTGGCTTACTAAAGGTTTTCTGGTCCACAATGGTGGAAAAAAAAAATTATAAAAAAAATCTAGCAGACAACTGGTAGCAAAAGTAAAATACCTCAGAATTAAACCCTGTGCCATACTTTGCAGTCATGACCTTCAGCTCCTGCAGGTTCTGCTTCTCCAGCTCCCTTATCTACCTTTCTATGTAACGAGTCCAGCTCATAGAAAGTGAGTTCACTGAGCACATTTTCAGATCAAAAACCTTATTAAAGGAACAAAATGTGAGGTAGATAGGACCAAGTGATTGACAGTAATTGTATTGGAAATGGGAAAGGCTGCATAGACCTTTTTGAAATGCAGATTTCCCAGGACTTTGAGAGGTTGAGATCCAGTGCTGCACTGGGCCCATTAAACAGCTTTTTAGGCCAGAAGGGATATCTTTAGAGTCTCACTTCACAGACCACAACATTCCACTGTTTAATTCCTTCATTAAAGCAGTAAGAGTTCATTGTGCTGTATCATATCTAGATTTAAAAGGATTTTCAAGGAAAAGAATAATCTATAAAACTCCTAGATAAAGTTATTCCAGCAGTTATTTAGCCTTGCTGTAAAAAGTCCTCTTTTTTGTCACCTGAAATAATCTGGTTTAAGAGATTGAGTAGCATCATGCTTTCATTCACTAGATTAAATTGTCATCCTGTATCAAAAAATGTCACTGTGTAGCAACTCTTAAACCACGATAAAATAGCGTGCCAACCTTCTCTTTGTCAAAATAAAAAGATTGTGCTTCTTCACTTCTCACAGGCAGCATGTCCAGACCTCTGACTGTGCTGGGAGGATTTCAGAGGAATTTAAAACATCAGCATCACAAATGGACTCAGACCCCAGCAGTTTCACCAGGGCAGAAGTGACATCATACCTTAACTCCTACAGGATATCTCCACCAGATACATTCAGGTGTCCCTGGTTTCCTTCGCGCCACACTGTACACTGGGTGGTTCCAGAGCTCCCTGACAGCACAATGGCTTTGTTAGAGGTGGCAGCTGTGGGAAACAAGAGCCTTGAACACCTCAGTGAATGCTGTCTAACAGAAGACTACATTGTGGTGATGCCTAAAGACTTCGAGCTTTTTCTTATATTTGTAGCTTTGTAGATTTTTAATATATAGTTGCTAGTGCTTTTCCTGTCCTTTCTCACATTTTAGAATAACAAGCTAACCCTTTCTAACACATTATTGAAATCCTGTTTAGTCTTATTCTCAAGAAGAGAATTTCTGACAAGGACATCTTGCTTTTCACCAGAATTTGAGAGACATAAAAAGATATAGAGCAAAGAACTCCCTGGACCTTCTCTAAGGGCAGACACAAGGATGGGTTCCTGGGGAAACTGATCTCCTCAGATGTACCTGCTGGATATAGTAATGGACTAACATTTTAGAACTGCAGAAATCCTGTCTCACACGTGCACATAGCCACATTTGTGCACCTGAAAGCTTCCATTAAAAAACTGCTTTTTATCTCACCCATCTCAATATTGTTTGGAAAGTTTTTCTTGATTCTAGGCAACAGTGGCATCAGAAATACCTGAGCTAGCTTTTAAAAACTTCACTGTGACAGCACGAAGCTCTATACAGCTAAATATATCTTGTTTCTTGGCAGTCTACAGCATAAGCATACTGGGTAAGATTCATCTGGCCAAGTGTAGACATTCACATCTGAGCCAGACACCCTTGGCTCCTATATGGACATCATCTCTGAGAGTAGGTGTTTGAAATAGATTACATGAGTCACCCCTTCAAAGAGCCTACTTTTCTCCATGGATCACACAGGGAACCTAGAATAGCTCAGAGGTAGGCACCTCCAGGCTGTAGTAAAGTTTGCCAAATTGAACCCCACCCCCTCCAAGGAGAGAGGATAGACTCTTGAAAAAACACATCAGAAAATTTCAGAAGTCCTGGTTTTGCCTTTTTCTTCCTCCCCTTTCCATTAAGCTTGGTATGAAAACATGGAGTGTTTAAGGGAAAACTGAAGAGAGTTTTGTCAAACTTCTTCATTCAAAATGAATCTTTCCAAGTACCATATGATACTATTAGTGCTGCTTCACTTCAAACCTAAACGTATTAAAAATTTCAAATTATTTTATTTAAAGAATCTCTAGTGGAAAGTTATACTTTTCCATATAACTTTCCACCTTGTTTAAAACTAGCAGCCTTTTGTCATTTCAACATATTAGTAGTTTCTTCCCTTTTTTCTATATGATGCCAGATAAGTCTGGAAAAAGCTGAGTGAACACTTCAGTGTTTGCATTATGACACTAATGTATATCAGTGTACTGTACCAATTGCAGCTTGGTTATTTTGGAGACTTTTCTGTTTCTCATTTGATTTTGGCAAGCAACAATAGTTGTGTGCAATGTGTTGCTTAGGAACTACATATTAGATAATGCATGAACTCAATAATTATTACTGCAGCTGGCCTTCATTACTAGACATTAATAATTAGAGTATATATTTTCATTTGTATTTGGGAAAGAAACCAAATAACTTGAAACACACAAATCTAGATAACAAACTATTTCTTTCTGCTCTACAACTGTCTGGTCTCATAGTGATCAAAAATGACAGTAGAGTGTAAGTCGTGCTCACAACTTGAGATTCCAAGGGATCCATGCCCCTTCTTCATTTCTTTGATTTATATTGTGAGAACAAAGTGACTGGGCATGTTGAGCCCATGGTGCTGGAGACAGGTGTTTCAAGATTAAGTTCAAGAGATTTTAAATGAGGTCCTCTACTACACATTGCTTCAGTAAAAATAGAAGAAAATATTTTAGCTGGAAAAAAAGTTCCTCATTTTTATTTTTTCTTCCTTTAGATAGCAAAAATAACTATTTTATATTTTAAAAATTGTTATTTTAACCCTTCTTCTGTGCTGTTCTCCTGAGATGTAATAGTTTAAGAGAATCAGAAAGACATGGCCACAGAAATGCCATTCCTTTGTCAGTATCAATTACCCAATGTGCTACTGATCTTAGAAGTTGCGCTAGGGGAATGAGCTGGAAGAAACAAATACAATGTTGCTGCTGTCCTCTTTGGTTATTCTGATTCATTCATCTTGCATGTGCAAAGTTTTCTCTTACTGACCTATCAAGCACATACATTTGAAAGAAATAATACTTTTCCTGTGCTACAGCATTATTTCTCTTTTTCCTTGCATGAAGAAGACAACCATAGATGTTCCTATTTTAAATGAGGACTGTAAATACAATAAATTCTCAATATTGCTCTGAAGCAAGTTAAATTAAAATTTTGCTTTGAAGTGGGATGGAACATTATAAGTCAAATTTTCATTTACTTTGGGGTATATTTAAACTTGAAGTTTTTGGGTGTTCTTTTGGTCTTCCTCAGCAACTTTTTTTAAGTTTCAGCAATGAAAAAAGTTAGCATGCAAAATCTTAAAAGTGTAGTATTCCTGAATACACTAAATTAAATTCACCATTTATATCATACCATAAAATTAATTATACCAGAGAGAAAGCAAACTTGCTTTATACAAACTTGCAAAGACTTTTCCATGAAAAGAATTCAGACTGATAATCAACACAGACATGGGAAACTGCATTGTTACAAAGGTTTCCTCCTCAGAATTTATGATTAATGTAAATTTGAATTCCACACTGCAAGATAATGCTGAATGCCCAAACAAGAAATTATGGCAAGGTAGATATCAAATAGAAGAAACTAGGAAGTATTTAAGAAACAAGATTATACAAACAGTGCCACATTATAAGCATCCAACTTGTGTGGTAGAGCCATTTTTATTAAATAACAACATGATGAGGGCTCATTTATAGATAAAAGAGCAAGAACCCCATTTTTAGAAACCAAATAGTCCTTTGGATAAGACATGTATCCTCATGTATTTATATGAGTTAAAAATTACATAAAATCTTATCTGAAGAAACTATGGTCTGACTATGAACCATCACTTATATCTTTTACTTGCCAAATTGTCAAACTTTTTATGAGTGATATCTGAGTTTCCTCAGTCATTCTGTGATTAATACAAAAGCACAGAGCAGTATTTAACTTTTTGACCATGTAATTGCACTTGTTGGCTGGCTTGATTATTTCTGTTGTGGATAAAACAAATTACATTGCACTGGGCTTTGTTGTGGTACAAGGTTTGTGCAATACCTTTTCATTGTTTAACTTTTTTTTTTCAATGGACTCACACTGTAGCTACATTAATTATAATGAAAATTACTAATTACAGTAGTAATACTCATTATGTTATGCATATATTAACAGCTCAAACAGCACTTGATTCCTGGTGTACAGCATACTGGAAATTCAACTTGATTTCTGTGGCTCTCACTGCATCCCAAAACTGTTCTTGCCCCCAGACAGACAAGGTCCTTGTGTTACAGCATAAGTTTGTTTCAGAATCTTGTACATTCATTTTATGTACTTTGAAACTCAAGCATCTTCTCTTCACTTCCAGATTTCCTCATCCCTTGGCCCTGGTCAGCTCTTCAAAGCACTGCCTGACAAGGAGACAGAACAGCAGCCTGAACAGAGGCATCCTGCTGGGAAACAGCAGCACCCCCTCGACACACATCTGCCACAAGTTTCTTCTAGCTCATCAGTAAGACCAGTAGTCATAGACCACAACTATTTTTTAATCTGATTTCACATAACAATATTCCACCTATTCTATTCATTCAACAGGCCTAGTGCTATGATTTAGGAGTGTGCTTTTAGGATGCACACAGAAAACATTTTCTCAGGATATGAATTCTTTTATGGGTCAACAGAGAGGAGCCAAAAAACAAAAATTCCAGGATTATATGTTTCTACCTTGGAAAAATTTTGTGTTTCTACCTGGGAAAACAACCAGAGTTGAATATTTGTAACTTCTGCAAAGATTTTTCCCCACATGATCAAGTTTGAGAGCTTGTTCTGGGGATGCCCAATAGCCTACAGCCCTGAGTGCTGTCACAAATGCTGAGTCTCTCACCAGGCATGGCTCTGCAGCTCAGAGTCCACAGAGAGGGGCAGGGAGACAACTGGAGAACAGGAATTGCTGCAAAAATTGAAAGAAATACAACCCAGTAGAGCAAGGCATCAAGATGAGCAGAGCTCATGTAATAGTCTCCTCTACTCTTCAAAAATATATCCTTGTAAAGTCACAGCTTTTCCAAACTACTAACAGCTTTCTGTGTAAGAACAGAAAAACCAAAAAACAACCTTAAACCAAATAAAAAAAAAGCAAAACAGAAAAAAAAACCCCCAGCAAAATGTATATTTATAGTCCTGAATATTCAGTAGCATCTTTAAATGGACTGGATAAATCCCCTAAACCATAACTCAATGAACATAACATGAGCACAGATCTGCCTCTTGTGTGCTACCTGGTATATATGAATATATTTCCATTAAAAAATTCATAAGGATTCACTTCTATCTCAATAGGGACAAGGCAAAGGAAGGGAAGAGATGATGGTTTAATGCAAGAAGTTAAGGTTGACTGTCTAGAGCAGTCCTGTTATTTACTTGGCTCTCAAGCACAGCCAAAGCACTGTACACCAGGTGAAGAGGGCTTTGCAGGGTTCTTACTGCTGTTCAAGACCTTCACTCAGCTGCAGTATTTGGCATAATTGTTGCAGCAATTCTGCACAGTGCCTGTGTGCTTCTCAAAGCCCTTTTCCAAGTCTCTGCGTGATTTAACTGAGAGCCAATATTCTATTTCCACAATATTTTAAGTTAACAGCAAAAAAATTCTGGACATATCTTATTACTCTGCTTGTCTTTTCCCCCAGGGCCTTTCTGCTGCCTCTGACAGCTTTCTGATTGCAGCCTTTCCTCGCCCAGCAATGCCTCAAGTTTCATCATCCAAATTACTGTACTTTAAGTCCCCTGCAGTAACTGTGTTTATTTCCAATATCCCAACAGGAAGACCCCCATCAAGATGAGTCATTCTTATTTCCAAGGGTGTTGTGCTGAGGCCACTCAGAGGAAGATGCAGCAGCAGCTGCTTTGTATTAGCCTAGCGGGGGGAAAAAGGCACAAGACCCTGCCTTCAGCTAAATTTCTTTCCAGCTATACCGACATTTTTTCCAGAAATGATGAAAATGACAAACACTTACTCTAACAAAAGCCCTGTTGGAAGCACAAGAGTCCTGAAAACCTCTGGAATTTTGCCATGATGTGTGGAAAAGGGAACCAGCTATTTTAAACTTGCTGCTGTCTGGACAAAAAGCAATGCTTTGCTGTGAACTGCTGGGCCTCTGAACTGTTCATTCATGCATTATTTTCTGGCAGCCTTCACCATTTCCACAGAAGTACTGGCAGCAGCCTCACTAGAGAGCAGGTAATTCTGACCCTGCAACTTCTCTACCACTATTAATCACAAACAGGTTTTTAGCTGCCTCATAGCAGTGATTATTCAGAGCTGGTTTAGGATGGTGTAATGCTGCCATGAAATCTCACACATACAGATATTCTGAAGGTTCAGAATAATCCTTGCTTTCCACTCAAAGAGTACAAGAAAAACCTTTCAGCATGTTACTGCTGTAGCACAGACAGAGCCAGCTCACGCAGACCTTCAAACAATGGAGCTAGAATTGGGTCAAGATATAGCAGAAGTCTGAAAAGTTTTGATTTTAAATCAAAGATGGATTTCCAGCTCTAATTCTGTTTTCTTTGAAAAGAATCCTTGCATATTATACACAGGTAGCACAGACTAGTCACTGGAATATCATATCATTTAGTCCTGGGCTCCAGAGGGGCAGTCAAAAATAAAAAATCCTTGGATGTATCAGCATAAGAACCCCACAAAAACTTCACACATCAATGGAAAATTTGTCACCACACACATGCATTGCTTAGGTGTGATATGATGGGGCTTTCTGGAGCCTCTGCAATTAGTCAGTGATATACAAAATGAGTCATGGTCAGTGCACAGAAAACACAAGGACAACCAACAAGTATCTGGATTTTCAAAGTGCTGCTGAAACTCTGGTAGGGGCAGTTCTATGAACAGTGGGACAGCCCGAGGCCAGAGACACAGGCACACAGAGACACCATTTCAGGGATGTGATGGGGAAACATCTTCTCTTAGAGTCCATCTCACATATGTAACTTTGAAAGATGTAATTTTAATTGCAGACAGTTGTTACATTTGCTCTTCCTAGCTGCTCTTCCCAAGTGCAATGGAAGTGGTGCCTGACAGGCTGTTTGGAAGATTAGGGATTTCTTTGTTTTTTGCTCTTAATGTTCTTGCTGAATTTATTTATAGCTTGGCTGGTTATTAGAACTTGTTCCATATGGTAATCTGGCAATGCCAAGCAAAGGATTTAAAATTAAAAAATAGATTATTTCAGAGAGAATATATATTTTTGTGATTTGGAAATTCACTCGAAAGTATTGGAACACAATTTAACCCAGCTTTTCAGGGGAGAAGTGAGGGAGGAAAGCAGCCAGAGGGTAAATAGGAGACTATGTGAAAGTAGAAATTTTCTTTCATGTTGTTGGAAAGTGGCCCAAAAGCTCATTGTGTTGAAGCCTACTTCAACAAGAAAAAAAACCACAGCTTTTCTGGATTAGAGGGTTTTCCAGTCTTCTGCTTCTGTAGGAAATGCAGCTATGAACCCCTGGGAGGAAAGCAAAAAGAAAACAACCCTGGAAGCAAACAATTTGGACCCAAACTAAGACAAATTAGATAGATGCCTGTATAACTAGAATAGAAAATACAAATAAACTACATATTTTGGGGGTTAAGCATATAGAGAAAAGGCTGTTCTGTGATGCCAAGGGGACAATAAGAAATAAGAAATTATATAATCTAGGTTATATTGAAAATTATGCAATAATGTTTCAAATGGCATAGTAATACCACAATGCAGGTTTTTGACCCCTGCTTCAAAGGTGTCCAGACTAGAGTCGATCAAAAATCTCAGATACAGATTTGGTAAGGGGACTTTGACTAGAAAAGAGAATTTTCTGCTTTGTGACTGGTTAGAATAGAGATTTGGTTTGCAGCCTATCTTCAGCACATATTTATGAAAAAAAGCAAACACACAAGTAAAACCTAACAAAACAGAAAAAAGATTTCTAAGTCCCACATGCTTTTGAACAAATATGTCACAATTTCCCCAGAGTATTCAGACCAGGATGGCAGAAGCACTGGAAAAATATATTGCTCAGACAGCATCAGTAAGCGAAAATTGCATTTTTGTTACCAATAAGGTAAAAAGTTTGATCTCACAGAAAAGTACTTCTCCCACAGACAAATTGTTAAAAAAAAATTGTTTAAAGTGAAGACAACATTCTTTATTCCTCCAATTACAACAATGGGGACCTATATGTAGAACAGAAAGGATTGAGCAGTACAATCTTTGCCAAATTCTGACCAAAACTTTACAGGATTCAATATTATCACTAGCAGTAAGGTCAATGTGACATTCAAGCAAGACTGATTGCAGCCATTAGGTTTGCTTTTCTGATTTCACAGTCTTTTGTAAGCCCAAATAAAAATACATAGAAATCAGTTGTGCTGTGGATTTTGTATCTATCTTGGCCAATGTGTAAAATACAGTAGCCAGTAGCATCAGGCAAAAAATACAGATATTAGTGTACTGATAAGTAAATCAAACTTTGAGTCTCATTTCCTCACCTTGCACTTAAGGAACAAAGGAGTTTGTCACAAAACAAATCCTAAGAGGAGTGCTGACACATACTGCTCTCAGTTTCAAGAGTTTTTAAAGATGTTCATTTATTGTGTTATACAGAGTTTTGAACAAAGGCCAAGATTTGTGATCTTTTACAGAAGTCCATGAGAGATGGTTGGCTTGTGGGATTCAGGAAGAAAACAGAACTGTTCCAGGGAAGGGGGCCTGAACCACGAAGATGGGACATCATCTGGCTTGATTGTTGTGTTGCTGCTATCAACAAAACCCAGCCAAGGGTCCCCAGGCCCACCAGAGAGGTGGGGATCTGTCCCAGTCCCTGGGGATCCCCTCCAAGCCAAGCAGCAAGGGGGTGCTGGTGTTCCCTGCCCAGTACACAGATTATCCTGTCCCTGTCTGCACTGCACAATGGCAGAACCCTGAGGCACATATCCCCAGCAGCCTGTCCACCAGGAACACATCCATCACCCTCCAGTGAACAGAAGAGATGAGTGAGTGCAGGGAGGGACAGAAATGTTACACTCTTCTTGGACAACAAGAAACCCTGCTGCAGGAAATGGCACAATCTCGAGTGGTGGTTTTAACCAGCTCGATACACCTGAAGAGAAAGCAGACAATACATCAATAAAAACCATGGACATTAGCAGTACTCAAGGCAGATTTTTCCTCCATATATGAGGGGAGAAGAAGCCCTCTGCTCTTCCCCTACTCCAGCAAAATCCATGTGATTTTTCATGCCATACTAACTTGGTCAATAGTTTGCTCTTTCAACACATCTCAACTGTCATCTAAGGTTACACTAATTACAAGGAAAAGTTCTTGCTTGTATGAAAATGTATCTTTATATTTATAACTGTTTGCACTTTAAGAGTGCCTGGCAAACCAAGGCACAATGAGTTTAACAATTACAAGTTTGTTTCTTGCAACAATTGAAGGTAAATGATCCCTTTCTGTTCCAGTCTTTCATGCTAAGGCCAAACTGGGAAGTGCTCTAGGCAGGTGGGACCACAAACCCCAAGACAAGATTCCTCTTTGCCCTAATCAGTGGGAAAGTTAGGATCAAAGGTTACTGCAACATAGAACAGGCAGCCAACTAAATTCTAATATTTTCTTTTTTCCCCTACATGAAATTTCTTCCTGAGACAGGCTTTCACACGTTTTATAAAAGTGTAGAGGTAAAAGACATATTAAGGTCATAACAGGGAATAACAGCACATCTGTGAAAGTTCAATTTCTGTGTAAGTATATGCTGCATTTTCTAGTGTCTTTCCTGAACCTGCACAAGTCAGTATTTAATGTGTGCCATCTCATGTGTGCACCAGTTTTTCATTTGCCATACCCTTTTACAGTGAATGCAGTACTAATAATGTTTTTTTCCCATCCAATAGAGTGCATTGCAGCAGTAAGAGTACTTCAGGCAAAATAGGATTATCATAGCTTACATCCACAGCACAGGACATGTAAGGTCAAAAGTTTTCCTTGATTATGGATGTCCCAGTTGAGATACCACCCACCTCATTTTTTGAGACTACTTAGCATTCTCTCTGCTATTGTGCTGACAGCAAAAACTTTATGGACTGCAGTTATGGCCATGAGTGCTCTCTATTTTCTAAAATAAGATCCCAAGAACATTTAGTCTAACAAAAAATTAATGACAAGCTTGAGTCTATGAGACTGTGGTTAGTGGGTGTACTGGTGTTATAAGAGAACTCAGAAGCACCAGCAGAGACATTGCCAAGATCTCCTTAAATGTGCTCACATCTCCCCAGAAGGAAACCACTTGTCCTCTCCTCATCCTGTCCCCTGTATCATTCAGACTACCCAGACACCAAAAAAGGTACACTTTGGTGTCAGGACCACCCCTCCAACTAACCATTCCTTGATGCAATTCACAAATAAGCACAGTTTCCCTACAGAGAGAGGTGCCATGGTGCTTGGCCATGCATTGCTGCAGATGGATTTATGTTATTTCCAGTTCATACCACTGAACAGGGAGGTCTCCTGCCAGCAGCAGACACAGTGCCAGGGTGAGATCTATAGTGTGGATTGTGGACCCTGCTCAAGTGCCTGTATGAGTCTCCCAAGTAGGAGCACAGAGCTTTTTCCTACCAGCTGACAAAGAATGATCAAGGAATGAGAGCAGCTCTTTCCAGTTCCTCTGCACACAGCCTGTCAAAGCTATGAACAAGTAGGTCTGTGGGACAGCAGTGCTTTCCTTCCTGCCACAGAAAAACAGGCAGGACTTGGAACTTCATGGAGGATGACTGAAGAAAAAGGGAAGAGGCTCAAGTATAATGCAGTCCATGAAATTACAAAGTACTTGGGATGAGAGGTGCAGGACAAGCAAGCAGTGCCCATAGCTGTGTGCTGTCTGGGGAAAAGGCCTGAGAGGAATCAGTTTTATTATCCCACGACTTATCTGAGTCAGGGGAAATGCAGGGACACTTCTGACATGGATCATTATCAATGAAACTGCATAGCTCCAACCATAGCATGTTCATATCACATCCCTGAGAGACATAACTGCTTCTCAGTGGTCTGCATATGAATGAATTGTAAGAAAAACTATATGCTGCTCAGTCTTGTTCTAGTGCACAGGTACTAAATCCTTGCTGCCTGGCCTGGAAAGAGAGATGAAGTTTAGCACTCTGTAGCTGCTGGGGCTGGGGTTTTGCCCCAGGCTGCCACAGCAAGCCTGGATAAATGTTCCAAATGGAACAGATTTTCCTAGCTGTTTCAGGCAGATGTCAGCCACAAGGTCCTTAGATGCAAGCAAGGCCTAACGTTTAACCTCTTTTGTGATTTCATTTTGCTTGCAGGATCTTCTTAGCCAGCAGAGAAATAGAGATCTGGGAAAACTGCACAGAAGTTCTGCAGGCAACTTTATTTCTACAAAGGGTCCAGAAGCAAATCCGAGTACATAGAGTATCAAAGGGGTTTTATAGGGTTGAGATGCTTTAGGAAATTGACCAATAATGTTACAAGTTGAAAACTGTCCAATTACTTTAAGGTTTTAGGTAAAGACCTGACCAATTACTCAAAAGAAAAAGGAACCAATTACAGCACTAAAAGATAATACAGGGGTCTATGGGCTGGGGGGGGGGGTTGGTTTGAACATTTCTCTAGCATGAGTCATCCTAAGGAAGGATTTCTTATCTTAGGGATAATTTTCCAGGGAGGTCGTGAAAGGGTATCCGAATCATCCACAGCACACCTCTCTGGGAAAAACCTTAGCAGTTAGCAGTGAGGTATCAGCATTCCATGAAGCCCAGAGTAAACGCTTTCAAAAATGCCAGCAGAAAACATCTAGAATCCAGTTATAACCTGCTGCCTGCTGTTTTCATCATGTCTTCTCTGTCCTGGAACAGCTTAGCTTTCCTGCAGAAAATGGGTGGTGAGGTGAGAGGATATAAAGTGGTAAACAGTGGACAAGATGGACACATCAACCACTCAAAGCTATAGTTTCCATATGCTAACACTGAAAAAGAAAAAGAGAAAGCTATCAAGGTAGCATCAACATGTATTCCTGATGACAAAGCATTACACTTTAACCCAATTCCTTCCAAGAAGGTTACAGGAGTAGGAATTCCCTGCTGCAGGACTGCAAAAAAACCTCAAAGAGCATTTCTTTATTCATGGCAGGGTTTAAAAGACAGTGCCTATTGGCTCTGGCACAGCTAGTATATGTGCACACACAGGGACAGGCAGCAGACTCAGCCCTTCTGTGCTGTAGTATCAAAACAATGTTTACATAAGCCTAGAAAAGCCTCGGCTCCTGTCCCACACGGGACACTCAGACAAACCATAAAAGTGTGTCTGAACGTATTTCTGGCTTCCCACATTTCTGTGCTGCTCAGCATTCTTCTTGAATCTACTCCAGATCTGCAAGTCCATACATACACTCTCTGGAGGCCTGCAAAACACTCTGAGCAAGCATTAAAACACATGGGTTTAATCTTCTGAAATTATTGCAACTTAAAACGTAGGAGCAAAACAAATGAAAAGGGGCTGCTGTCTGGATAGCCTGAAACCCATGCATGCAAAGTTTCCAGCAATGGAAGGGGGCTCTCCAGTGCAAAATTAAATTCAGCCCTCACCTCATCTTGAACTTCATTCAAAACCTTTGCCGTTTGATGATCAGTAAAGTTCCCAAAAGCTGCTCTGTCTGTGAGCCACGGTGGCTGTTCAGACATGCATATATGTGTGTGGGACAACACCGTGCAGCATGGGAGACTGCAATCACAGGGAATATGAGTAACATGCTGTTGGAAGTTGGTTTTTTTCCTCTTTGCCCGTGGAATTTTTTCCCATTGACATGCTAGGAGGCACTGATGGCTAGGTCCTTGAGATGGGTGGAGGGGGAACCTCCCTGGTTTTTTTGGGAGTTTTAGGGGGGAGATGACACCTTGAGATTAGAAGCAGGTAAAGGAGGGTGGGGGGCAGTTGCTCTCTCTTGGTTTCAGAGGAGGAAGGTCACTGCTAGCACCTCCATCCCAACACCGGGAGCTGCTCTTCTGTTTGACCCCACACCCCTCCCTGCTAGGATGCACTCCCACTTTCAACTTGCTGTTTCCAAGCACCCTGCCTCTCCTCCATCCCTTCCCATCTGGGACACAGCTGCCATCACCCCAGCACCCCTGCAGCCGCAGGGATCATCGCACCTGCTTTGCCTACCAGGAGCTGCCGGTACTCACTGCCAGAGGTGGCGGGAACTGCACCACAGGGGAAAGTGCCTGCAGCAACAGGGAGAACTGTTACTGGGCTCTGCTCTGTTTGTTGTTAATTCTATAGTTGCTGTTTTGCTTGCCTTGTTATATATACTAGTAAAGAACTGTCATTCCTATCCCCATATGAGAGCCCCTTAATTTCAAAATTATACTAATTCAGAGGGAGAGGACTTGTTTCTCCATTTCAAGGGAAGGCCCTAGCAGACACTTCTCTTTAAACTGGGACAGATTTATAGGCATCACAGAGCTGCAGCATGAAACAGTTCAGCAGCGACCTTACAGCTCTCAACAATACCTAAAGACCTGCTGTTTTCTTCAGCAAGCACCACTTGGAGAAGTCTGGAGGCAATCATTGTCTTCAAGGAAGAAAACTTTCATATCATGTCTTATCTCCAGTGAAAACACTATTATAGCATCATTAGCCGGAAAGGATTTGAAAATAATTCCCATAGTATGAAACATTGTAGGTTTATAAGAGGTGTAACCAGGCTTATCTATTGACAAATTTATTTCTCAAATATTTCTCTTGGTTCCTAGAAGATGACCAAGGTGTTTGGCACCAGACACAGCTGTGCTGAACACCATGCTAAGAAGTGAAGAAAATACATGGTCATGGCACAGTGTATCCTTTGTGGTCAGCCTAGAGAGATCACATGAATGATAGCCTGCAACCACTGCCCATGACATCAACCAATACCAACAGCCCAGACAGGTAACAGATAATGCTTTGTAGGCGTCCTGGGGCAGCTCTCAAGTCTCCATTCTCCATTCATCAAGGCTCAGCCCAGAACTCTTCCAACATGGTTGTCACACTTTCTCCCTCAGCACAGATGAAGCTGCTGCTCCCCTGATGAGTCTGTACTGATTTTACCAAAATATAGACTAACACACTGCCATCACCCCCCACTTAACCACTGCCAGTGGGAAAGAACTGCAAGTAGAGACAGTCACTTTATGACATAAAAGAAGACAGAAGTGTGGAACTATCAACTATTTAAAAATTAACTGCATATCTCTCAGGCTGGGGGAACCAGGGGATGAAGCGCTTGCCTTAACAGCAACATCAGAGTCCCCAGAAAGCAAAGTCAAGTTTGATGGCAAGCCCTGTGTGCCTGATCTTTTGCTGCAGATGATCCCACTGGACCCCCACCATTCCCTACCATGCCTTGGGGCATTCTTGTACTCTGCTGTGCAATGGAAAGTAGCAGCTGCTCCTCCCCAGGACAGCGTGATCTTGAATCCTTTTAGCCACAACCGCATGTTCTTACAATCAGGCACTGTGTCAAAACAATGTATTTTGGTTTAGTTTGGTTTTCTTACTCATAAAAGATAAACACCTCATGGGAAAGGCAGGCTGGCAAAACACAGATCTACATCCTTTCTCCATTTATTAAGAATTGTGAAAAGCAAGTAAATGTTTTGCTGGGAAAAGTAAATGTTCCAGCAGTCACATATGATCTCATTCTGGTACTGTGTTCATATGCTAGTGAAATCTCACAATACAGTTTCAGACACCTGCATACTGTGTGCATCTGTATTTTTCTCCTATATTTATGCATAACATATTTAAGATAGGTACAATGCTGTCAGAAGAGAGAGCAGAAACTGATCTTATAAACACATCAGTAGTCATGGAATTTCAGAGCCTAAAGTAATAGTTGATCATTTCAATACCACAAACCAGCACATTCCCCAGTGGCAATATATTTCTAACATCACTAGGAACTACATGTTCTTCCCATAGGTATTTTCTTCTGCATCTGAAACACCTTGTTTTCTGTAGTCATTTCATTGTGAATGGAGAGAAGTCAGGCAACAACTGTAGATGGAGAGGGAAACAATCCTTGAAAACCTTGTGTCACTCTTTGATCTCATTGCTGCAATTTCAGGAACAGAGGTGGCCAGTTTGTTTGCTTTATAACTGGCAGAAAAAGACCACAACTATGAGATAGTCTGCCAGATTTTCTGCAACATCCCGACACCAGAAAGAAATTAGCAACACAAATAAAAATATAGAATATCTTCTTCATTATAGATAGGAAGTGTGCTGAGGACTATTAGCTGGTCAGAAATCAATAACCTAAAGAACTGGCTGACTAAGACACTTATTTGAAAATTTCAAAGAAGTGCCAGGATTTTTTAGAGAGCATTGCAGTGGAGAGAGTTTGATCAGTTCCAGAGTTAGTGGAAAATGCCACCCGTGTTTGTATAAATGACCAGAAAGCACACTCAAGATGCTGTAATATCCAATGCAGTTCTGATACTGTACTCTAGGTATCTGATAATAGCATTGTTTTGAAGTGATTACCAGGAGTTATCCATACAGCTAAAGAGGGAAAGTTTTGATTGTGTGTCTTCAGAGAACAGTTACAACAACCTGATGCAAATATAAGTGCCTTTGTTTCTCTCCCTTTACAAGACCACCCTCCACAGAACTCCATCTTTTCCTTATTATATCCCAATGAATGATTGGCCCCAAAGCCTCTTTTGTTTGTTCCAATACTTGCAGAAACATCTTTCTTTTGATCTTAGGGATTCCTCTCTTTGTGAACTGTGCTAACTGAACATCCCATCAAACCAGTCCATTAGCCCTTCCTGAAGCACACCCCCCTGTACACACAACTTTGTCATAGCTGCACAGAGCCTACAGCCCCAGCCCAGCAGCTGAGGGTCTCTGGCTGACCTCCTCACCATAAGTATGTGTTGCAACACCACTAAATTGTTCACACCATCCATAATACACAAGGTATTAAGAGGTTCTCAGCATAATTTCTCAGTGTGACTTCTCACAGTAACACCCTGTCCCTTGAAGATGACTACTGCTGCACTATTTACTTTCTGGATAGGAAATAAAACTATTTGAATTACAAGGAGAAAGAATTTACCTAAACCTAAGAAAAATATTTTTCTTAAACTAATACCAATTGTGTGAGGTTTTTTGCATGCATACAGTCTAATACATACACACACACACACACAGTTTGAAGCTGCAGTAAGTTAAAGAAAAAAATGAACTGCTGAAGAAACTGCAGTCCTAAAAAGTCCTAAAAAGTGCAGAGTCTTATTGGGGTTTTTCTCTCCCTTTTTCAGTCATAGGTCCTATCCTACCAATTTTGTCCCTACTTCCAGTTGCTATAGATGGTGGGTGATTAAGATTTAATTCACAACCATTTATGTTAGCATGTCTTCAGACAAATCTGTAAAGGTAAATTGCATGCATTCATCTAAGTCTCAGACATCAAAGAAACTAAGATGAACCTTAAGCAGATTGCTTTTCAAAAACTAATTTTAAAGCCAGTCTCATTTTTTTGATCATTCTGAGCTGGAGGTAACTCAAATCATTTTCTCTCCATCTAACCTTCAGCATTGCTCACTGTTCTTCCCATGAGCTGAATGAGAAAGGAGATCAGCAGATCAATTACTTAACATCTGTTGTAAAATGGCTGCATGCATTTTGTAAGATTCATATTTGCTGGGGAGGATGATCAGTACAGATATTTATTGTGTAGTGAGGATGTAGCAGAGAGATTAATTCTTGGAAGTAATTCAGCCTGACAAATAAGGTACTATGAAGATACTGTCCATATATCAAACCTT
Organism: Muscicapa striata striata; assembly: GCA_030060385.1. Classification (NCBI taxonomy): domain Eukaryota; kingdom Metazoa; phylum Chordata; class Aves; order Passeriformes; family Muscicapidae; genus Muscicapa; species Muscicapa striata. Next base: position 6,808,966 of record JAREIS010000031.1, read on the forward strand.
ATCCTACCCAGTGAGATTGACAAGGCTGTTCACACACAGCAGCAATACCTAGGCCTGACCTGGCTGGAAGAGTGAAGGCACTGCATCCAAATAATGTTGTAATTCCTATTATAAGTCCCACCTTTCTTCAAAGAGACAAGCAAAGTACAGTTCAAAGACTATCTGTGGTCTAAACAGGGCTTTCGCCCCTTCGAGCAAAATTGTTGCCAGTTTCATTTTATCAAAGGTCTCTCATCAAAATGTCCTCTTCTGAACTGATATAGTTCCTGTGCTACCCATAAACAAGTTTGAGAATCCTTTTAAATTTAGAAATGCCACAATACAAAAGTCATTGAAACAAAAAGTTTTGAGCTTTTTCCTTTTTTAAAAAATTTAGGATGCTTAATGTCTTTGCTGTCCCAACAGACAGGTAGTTAAAAGGAAGGCACATTGTTTAAAAAGAAAAAGGGCAATGTGTGGAAATCACATAACAAAGTAGCTACAAATGGGGCACTGCTGTAGAACTCCATTTTTGAGACACAGGAGCAAGGGAATAAATCAAATAACTCAGACTGTCCAAGGCAATATGATGGAGCGTGGAATTTTTGGCACATAATAGTCTCATGATTAATGAAAACACAAATAAAAATCAATGGCTGAGTTGTTCAAAGAACAAATTTTCCCTAGCAGTAAAAAGACTTGAATGCTGGCTGCCAGCCTAATTTCATTAGGAAATGCATTCCAATTAATGGAAGCTCTGCAAACAAGAGATAATTACTAAGGCGAGACAGAGGAAAGGCCTTACAGCCTTTCAGCTTCTCTTTGGCTGCAGCTTGGCCTTTTCTCCATCCAATTCATTTAAGATGGGGTTCACTGGAATTCTGTAAGTGTATTTTCCATCCTCCTCACCATTCCTGCTGTGCAGGAGTCTCTTGCCTGCTTCTGTCATTGGTCTCATCCCCCATACACACTATGTACTGTGAAGTTTCCCATGCTGGGGAGGGATGTGTTTGTTCTCACATCTCAGTGTCTGAACGCCAGTTGTGCCATTATTTCTGTGCTACTTGCTCATATTCATTTGATGCTACGTTTCCTGTGCCAAATTAAATACTGGCACAGACAGGTGCCTGAAATCAAAGTTGTGCCTGCTTATGCTCTGGCAAATTTAGTTTTTTCACTTCCATGATTTCATTTCCCAGGAAAACAGCAATTATGTAACCTTGGTAGAAACAGAAGCCAACAATATTAAGCTCACAACTGCACTCCTTTCACCCCAAGGGCCTCTTTCAATGGGAGGATGGAAAGTTCCCTAAAACCAAACAAGCAACCCAGACCTTTTGTTTTAACAGCCATGCTTCCCTATTCTATCTGCACGTAGGCAGACACTTGAGGCCTCCCTCACATTGTCCCCTTGAGCGCTGTGCTCTTACAAAATGTCTCTGCCACATCACTTTCACAATCAGTACTGGCCTTGACCAGAGGATATTGGACAGTCCATCATGAAAGTGTGCAAAGCAGTGCCTTCTGCAGAGGTCAGCAGTAAGGAGGAACCATCTTTGAAATCCCTCCACCGCACACCAGAAGATGCTGCTGCCAGGGACAAAGATGCTTGGCAGGAGCTGCATCCCACTTGGGTTTTTTCACCCTGCAGCTCTGCAGAAAATGTTCAGTGACATTCATCTATACAGCAAATAAAGCCTAAGTGGCTGCAACTCCATTCTCCTTCTCTTTCTTTGGTGTCCAGCACAAGCTGAGTGTCCATGGACCCAGGGACTGCTAGGTTAGCTGACATGAGCCAGCAGGGCACCCCAGGGCTCAGCACTAAGTCCTGTGCAGTGAAGGTGCTGCCATTCACTCAGCTGCTGCCAACTAGCCTGGGTATGGAAATATGTGAGTCAAGTCTACAAAAACCAAACATGAGCATAGAGGCAGCCCTACTGATTTTGGGAGACCTAAATCTCAGCGAGACACCCACTTCATCACCATCACATTTAACTTACTTATCTGAAAACTCAAGTGTCTGTCCACAGCCACCACGTAGCATTACATACTTCCAGCATCTTCCCTAACAGGGAAAAATAAAGGGTATGCACAGAAAAAGCACTGGGTTTCACAGAATCATAGAATTGTCATGGTTGGGAAAGACCTATAAGATCAAATCCAATCATCAATCTAGCACCACCACCATCTTCGTCATTAAATCATGTTGTCATGTGACATACCCTCATGTTATTTGAACACTTCCAGGGATGGTGACTCACCCACATCCCTGGGCTGCCTTTTACAATATTTTACAAGCCTGTCTTGGAAAAAATGTTTCCTAATATCCAAGCTGAACCACCCCTGATGCAACTTAAGGCCACTTTCTCTCATCCTGTCACTTGTTACCACAAGTGATCAAGTCCCACCTGGCTACACCCTCCTTCTGGGAGCAAAAGGTCTCCTCTGAGCCTCCTTTTCTCCAGGCCGAACAACCCCAGCTGCCCCTGCAGCTCCTCATAGGACTTCCATTCCTGACCTTTCACCAGCTTTGTTGCCCTTCTCTGGACTCACTCCAGGCAAGGGATACAGGCCTAATTCACTTAATTCTAACAATCTGAGTCACTAATTTAAAAAAGTAATAACAAAACAAAAATCTGACCAAAAAAATCAGCCTGTATCACAGACAGCAGTAGCACAATGCTAACTATTGTGATGTCATACAGTGCCAGTTTCCAGAGGCTGATCAGCTCACTACATGCATTTTAGACATGGCTCTGCAGTTCTGAAGTGTTGGGCCAGACGTAATATATCTTTCTCTCCCACTGTGGCGATACAGGATCATCATTTTCAAGGTCTTCCTGGCATGGCTGCCAGGCTGTTTGTCTGAGCTGCAGTGGTATTTTTGGAGACAAAGACTTGGCCGGGGTGCAGGACAGGTGGCCTGGCAGCAGTGGTAGGAAGCTACCAAACCGCGCAGCGTACATTTCAAAACACAAACCAGAGGGAGAGGAGATAAATCATTTACTGTATTTAACTTAGCATATTGCTACTTTTTGTGACTCATATAGTCTTGCGGAAGATTCTCCAGACAGGTTAAGCCAAGTTTGAAAGAAAGACGATGTAAAGCTTACAGACTGCCAGGCATTTGTGAAATTAGTATGCATAAATGCATGGAGGCAGCAGTGAAAACAACAAAATTGAAAATGGGAAGGAATCTGTATCAGCCCATCTTCCTTCACTCTCCCTGGGTTTCAAGGACCTTTCTATGCTTCATTGGTCAAAAATTAACCTGAACCATCCTCTGAAGGCCAGTGCAAAGAGGCATCAGCCAGAGAAAAGCATCAGTACCTTGCACTCCACCTGAAGAGTCTGTCCACAGCATTGCTGTTGGTGGCACCAGGCCAAGCTAACCCCCACCTCCTTCCAGTGGCAGGGCTGGACACCTGCCATCGTGCCACCAGGTCACTTGGCCAGAGCTGGTGTGCACCCACAGCACAGTCAAGCTACAGGTGACCATGGCCTGCAGCTGAGGCACACAGAGGAACCACCTAGAACCACATCCACAGCAGGACCAAGGGTGTGGCAAAGCTGGGGCTCAGTGGAAAATATCTTGCACAGCCGCTCTTGTGTTGTGCCCAAGCCTTGAGATACTTGTGCATCCCACACTCTTACTGAAGGTCTTCTCAGCAGCAAGCAGCAAACAGCAAAAATACTCCTGACTGAACTGAAAAGGCATCCTTCTCTTTCTGGGGTACTTTGAGCCTCCAACTCAGCATGTCACTAGAGATGTACTTGTAGTGTACAGAGGGCTGTCAGGCACATCTGACTGGACTACACATGATGCGAGATTTGAAAAGCCAGGCACAGACCACATGTTTTTTCCTCTCAGCCCAATTCAAATAAAAAATTCCAAACTAGGGGCTTCCTTGGGAAGACTCCATTGCATAGCAACTCTTTTGAAGGTAGTAGTTTTAATCCAGTAACCAAGAGCTACACTCATTCTGTGTTCTTAATTTTAAGCTGAATTCCTTGAAAAACAATGTTTTCTGCAAACTGGCACTTTTAAATGTGCAGGCTGTTCTCAACTAAATATGACAAAGGGGAGGTATCACCAACCTACTCAAATCCAACAAGATTCATGACAGATGTGGCCAGACAAGGGAAGCCCAAACTGGAGTCCCTGCACAAGAAAAAATAATCCCATTAAAACAGTGCCAAATACTAGAGTGCTCACAGGGCAGAGAGATTTTATTGCAGCTCAGCAGTGCATAAAGCTTCAAGCAGACCTCATTGCTAGTTAGTCACAGGGTAATGCAAATACAAGACACAACACTACGAAAACAATCTTGTGCAGAGCTGCCCCCATCTCAGAGAACAATTTATGAAAAAATTAGGATGTCACACAATGCTGCATGCCCTACAGCATGTGAAATTATCTTTACCAGACAGACTTATAAGAAAAGTCATCAGCTATACTTGGCTAGACATTTTCCCTGCATCCTTCAATAATTTATATTGCATTCATAAATTTACTGACACTCTCTCTCTCTCTCTCTCTCTCCCTGACCCATCTCAGCCTGGCCCAGAATGGACACCAGAATAACCTGCTATTATTTCCAGGGTCATCACAACAAATGTGGCCCTGCAATCTCTCAGTCTTTTATTGCAAATGCACACTATTCCCATGCCTGGATCTTTCTTCCATCCGAGTCAGGAGAATGAATCATCAAAAATGCTATTGTCAAATGCTTTCTATGAATTACGTTCTGCAATGCAGTGGCTTGCTCTGCTCAGAATTCTTTAGTTTATTGGTATTTCTCCATGGGATTGCTTTTTGAAATTGCTGAACCAAAGTCTGATTATCACCAAAAGGGGGCAGCCCATTTTAAGCCATTTTTAATGGGCATGAAATTGAAAGCACAAGCCAGTTTGTTACATGGATGGCTTTTTGACTTACATCAAAAAGTATCGCCATAGGTGCAGAAAATATTATTCAAAAAGAAATAGAAGATGTGTTATATATAGACATTATATAACTCAGCAACATCTGATTAAGGGGATACAGTAAGTTCCAGAGCACATGTACCAACATACCATACATACCTACTGCTGTATTTGCCAGTCTCACTTTGTTTCAAGGGCATTTGCTCACATCAGGTATCTGGTGTACAGAAGAGAAGGAAGTGTTGCTGATTTTTGGTGTTCAAGTTTATCCTATTAATATTTTTTAGCAAGTACAGACAATTAAGAATTCTGTGTGGGTTTTGATCCTTCTGACCCTGAGTGGGGTAGGAACTGAAGGTGCTGAATGACCTGAGTGAATCAAAATCTGCACCTCCTATAAGCCACACATACACCAAAATTAGACATCCTCGCTCATTATTTTGATGTTGAATGAATAATATAAAAGACAAAAATATTGTGAAAAAAGCAGAGTATAGAAACTAAAACTAGAGAGTTCTAGTCTAGAAATAAGGCATATGGTTTGAACAATGAGAGCTTATGAAATGAGAACTCCAGTACAACAGAAGCCAAATGACAACTGTGTATTACTTTTTCTTTGAAGCTACTATCTCTTTCTCAAGACTTTTAATTTTTAAGACTTATTTTTGAGGTTGCATGCCTGTGGCAGGCAATTCATGCCACAAATAGAAAGTTGTTTCAGTTATTTTCAATTCCATTGCTTTTCACCTGAATAAGTAGCCCTCCAAAATTGCTCTGCAGAAGCTTGTATTAGATCCTCCATCATATGCCCCTGGCAGATCAAAGCTAGGTCACTTTCTAGCAATATAGTCAGATGCAAGAATCCCTGGATCTCTTTCTTGCTGGAAGTCAGACTAGAGAAATACAGCTCTTTTCCTTCTTAGTGTCTATGACATCAAAGTCCTGATCACCATTTTTTCTTCTGTTTAACCAGGTATTTAAGCTAGGCCCTAATGAAAATATCATTCTAAGACAATTAATTACTTCTTTAAACAATAATGTATTTGGAGTGTGAGGAAAGAATACAATTTCTTTCCAAACTCCACCCATGCTACTTTTTTTTATAAAGACACAGAAACAGAATATATTATGAGAAAATAATTATGTTGGGCCTCAGGAATTCAAAAACTGGAAAAAAAAAACAGAACTGATAACATTTCCAGTGTAATGACTGTAAGGAGACCAGAAAATGGCATAAAGTATATCCATTTTCATGACAAATGCTGCAATGAGAAAAAGAAAAGTAAAAAACTAATCTGTTTCAGAAGTCTGCATGATCTGATCCTCCATCAATTAGCTATTCCAATCGTGTAGAAAAGAGTTTCTGTCTACAGAGCAAATCCACTCTGATAGTTAATCCTGTTGTCTTGTAGTTCCCCCTGGAGACCTGAGGATACAAAGTAGTATGTCTCCGAGTAGCACTGCTCAGATACAGTTTAACAATTCCACTCGTCAAATCCTCTCCGTGCGTATCTCCTGGAAGAACACGGACCGTGACAATCCCATCTCAGCCACACACTGATTTCATTCCAAGCTGATGAAGCAGGAACCCAGCTTCCAGGTTTGCCTTGTACCTTTGTAGCTGCTCCTACCAGCACACTCCCTGCACAGCAGGAGGCTGAAGCCACAGCTTTGGCTCTTCCTCACACTATCAGCTGCCTAGTGAAATGTTCTAGGCCATGAACATCTGCAAATTAAACATCATCTGAATTACCAGATAATCAGATTGAATCTCTTTTTCTGAAAATTACATACCTCAACTGATACAGAAATTAAAATGCAATAAATAGGAGACAACCTTTCCCACCTGTGCAGTACTGTTGAACTACAAAATTCCCTTCACTGTTTAAAGTATCTAGTTTCTAAAGGCCAGTAACTCTCCAACACATTTTGGTTTCACTTGTAGTCTGGTAAAGGCTTCTTTTTTTTTTTTTTTTCTTGCAAACACACCACTTTTGTGATCTCATTTTTTCTTTCACCTGCCTTTTGTCACACAGACCTTTTAAGTGTGACATTGGATGTAATTCCTTTCCAATTTTTGTAGTTTTTTCTTTGAAATCAGCATTCCAGATTGTAGAAATAAAAAGCACCTCGTATACTAACTTCAGCACATCCACTTATTTATAGCTTGTGCATTTTATGCCTTTCCTTCTAGGCATCTTCTTCATTTGAGCTTTCAATTACACAGAATTTCATCTCAGCAGAACTTTTTATTACATGGTGCTCAGATCAAACAGTAAGTCACAGAAGATCTTTATAGACAGAGTACACTGCATTTAATATATGTGGGTATGAAAGATTTTGTATATAAACAGCTTTTTAGCCCTAAGTAATATATTTCTGTAATTTTTTTTTCTGAACTAATATCTTCTCAATTATCTACAGATCTACACAGTATTTCCTTAAAATCATGCATATATAATTTAACATCATATAACCTTCTAATGTAAAACCTTTTCAATGTAACTATTTAGCTTCTCATGTCTTATATTTATCAGAAAACATGATTCTGAAACAGATTTCAGACTACAGTATTCCTTTGTGGAGAATAAATCTTCATATACTCACAGAAACACCACTTAAAGAATTTAGGAGACATAGGAAACATTTTCCACCCAGAGGCAATTACATTTTAAAAAAAGAAGTAAAATGTTTTACTGATTTTGATTCAGTTACATGGAACCACAAAACAGCAGTAGATTTTTAGTTAGAGACGGAAAAGGTTCTTTATCATATCATTATTGCCTTTATCAGTGTATCCTCAAATACCACTATCAACAACCTCATCATTGCACTTTTTTTATGTTCTTCTTCTTCCTCTCTCTATCTTCTCTTCATATTTTAAGAAATAAGGTTTTGGCATCAAGAAAATTCTTTGTAATTCTTTGATTTTGTAAGCTTTTCTGCCCTTGGCCATGGAAGACCTTCAGTCCTAGACAACCTCTCCAGGAATTACCTTTTCCTTAGTTAATTATATTCATGTTAATACAACATTTAGCTATAAACATATACATGAACACACACAGACCCATCTGTATTTGTCTCTCTGTAAACCAGCCTTGAACTGGCAACATGTGCCTCCTCAAACTAAGAGAGTGGGTTGGGGTTAAAGCTATGACAACACGTTGTCAGATGTGAATCTGCATCAAGTGAAGACACAGTTCAGCCTCTTCAAAAATAAGCACACAAAATGCACTTTATTTGATACATTTCTCCAAATAAAGTGTTCAAGCAGCTGAGGAACAGCTGGGACTGAAGCTCAAACGTGCTGCAGTGTGCCCCAGCTCCTGGGGCTCTGCCCTGGCATATTGTACCTGACGCACAAGACTTGTCCAGCACAGATACACTGACGGTGGCTGGGGCCCACCCATGTCCCATGGCATGCACAGGCCTATTGTTTTCAGTCAGCTGCTTACAATCACTCATAAGTCTGTCAAGATTCATGAGCACTTCTTAAATACAATTGTGGGAACAGAAGTTCAACTTCCATGCCATTTTGCTCCATGACAAACAATGCTGATCTTTAAAGCTTGGAAAAAAAGAAGCATATTTTTATGACCTCATTGCAGTTCTTTCTAGCTGTGGCCCTAATGTTTGTGGAAAGGGCAAAGAATCACATACCATACATCTTGCTAATTCTTTCAGATCTTGTGTTTAGGAATCATCTATAAATAGCTACTGGTAATAGAAAATACCCGAGCACCTAAGGCCCATTGCTAGATTGCAACCAGCAATCACCTAATCAGTATTGCTCTTGGCATATATACCTATGACATTGGTATGTGTTTCTTTTCCATCAAGGTTGGTCAGTGTCTTTCATACACATGATTTAATAATCAAAATGTTCTGAAAAGAGGTATCAAACAGGTGAACGGAAGTTCTCTCAGATAAGTTTGCAATGTCTGCTGGTGGGCAGATTTCTGGAATACAGACATGTACAGCAGCAGCACTCTTGTCTCCTCAGTAAGGACACTGATAGTCCTGCCTACATATGAGATAGCCACAGCCAAGTTCATTCTTCTGGCAAGATAGAGAAGACAGACAGAGATAAGGATAGTAAGTTGTAGACTGTAACACTAAAAGACCAAGACACAAGAGTAAGAGAACATTACACTAAGCTCCAGTTGAACAACACAGTCCTTTATCAGAGACTACTTCAATCCAGCTGTAAAACAGGAGGGCACAGCTCAGCACAAATTGGAGGGAGCAAAAGAAAGCAACTGGATCTTCTTTTTAAGCCTGATGGGAATTTATCAGTTCTCATAAGAAATTCAATATGTGGCAAAAATTTGGAAGAAAGGATCATTTTAAGGCATGACTTCACAGAGTAGAAAGAGAGTTCTACCAATGATACAAACAGTTCCAATGTTTACGTGTTGCTACAACTACTGGAGAATGTAGACTGTGCATGTTATAGGCTGCTACCACTGGTAAACTGAAATAGGAATTAACACAAGCACAAAGTAGGCTTTCAATGCAGTAACTGGAATGGGGATAGGGTGGGGAAGGAAGTATTTTTATGGTCACAAGAAAAAAAATGTAAACTTGCTCTTGAGAACAAACATAGAGAGACACATTTTCTGTTTATATTTTTATAAAGTAAAAAATAAAACTATCTGCAAAAGAATTTATCATCACAGTTCTTAAAAAATTCTCACTATATTCCTAGAGAAAGACCTGAAATTTGGTAATGCATTTGTGTGCACATTTGCTCTTGGGTACTTACCAAATTTTGTATTTAGTGGTGTCATCAGCATGGTTCAATGGATAAAAGAGCACTTTGAGACTCATTGATACTACCCCTGGCTCTGTTTCTAGGTGATCTGGGCATATAATTTCAGAGTCCTCTGCAAAACAAGCCAGCTTCATTATTTTCAATTTTAGTAGGAAGGAAGAATAAATTGTTCCAGTGGGCAAAAGTAGGAGAGAAATGGCACGTACATTTACTAACTGTACTAATTGCATATGAAATACCTGTATTCAACTGAGGAGCCTTTTTCATTGCTTTAGCAAAAAAGATGACAAACATGCAGATGAACACTACCTGTTCTAGATGCAAACCATTCTCATGCATTACTCTCAGAACCCTGTCAGTAGTGAACATCATTAACAAAAACTGAAGACATTCATGGCTGTACTTAAATGCAATGGACTTTCTAAAGATCAAACTTCCAGTTCTTGAGAATCGGGAGCAGAACCTCATTAAGATCCCTTGGGCTCATCATAATATCTAAGTTGTAACTCTGAAATTGGTTTTTCTTTCCACCACCCAACATTTCAACATTAAGAAATTTCAATATAGTCTTAAATAATCACAGCTCTGAAGAGGGACAAAAAATTCTTTCATATGTAAGCAACATAATCCCATTCACAGGAAAACTCTCTACCAAGATTTTCACTCAACCTCTGTCAAGCGCAGCGCAGAATCTCATCTAGCCCAATATAAAAAGTTCATCTTTGTCCCTTACTACATTTAGCCAATTCAGAAACCTTGCCTGAGTTGGGCACTACATTCATCTGCTCTGGTTACAGGCCAAAAACAGCTGCATCAGAGAACAGAAGGTCTCTTCTGTTCTGGGTATTTGTCCTGCCTATTTAGGAAGGCTCAAGGAACATGGTAAGAGAGCAACAGGAGCTCTAAAGCATACACATGACTTTACCTGCTTTCATTCCTGCCAGTAAAAATTTTAACATAAAACCAATTATTTGATACAATATCTGATTAGAGCAAGAGACTACATTAAGTTTCATCTCTACTCAGATGCCTGAATAAAGTTCCAAAATTTTCTAAACAAATAGAAAACCATGGTCCTCCTGGAAATGGCCATAAATTGCACAAAAAACTACTCTGGACTGAAGAAATATTTTTTAATATGACAGGAGTCTCTAAGAGTTCACATCTGAAAAACACAAGTCTTCGAAAATCACAGTCCTTTTAAACTGGAATAATGTTTGTACTGTTACTAACATTCCAGTGGTGAGTTTACCTCACTGTTACAAAGACAAAACTTGCTTGCTTTCACCTTCTAGACAGTGCATTTTATTAGGCTGGTGTTGGCTGCAGTGAAGAGTTCTTTCCCCTATGCTGAAGCAGAACAGGTACTAAAACAGAACAAGAGAAACTGGGCCATGCCTCTTTGGTGAATCAAGGAGATAGTGACCTTGGGAGTCCATTTTTCCAAATAATTTACTGTTATGACATTATCTAACCCCTTTTCTCCCTCTAAATAGCAATACAATCTACATGTGCAAAATACTTCTCTACCCTTACTCAGATGTGTCATTACATGTCTAAGAGCCACAGCAGCTCACTAAAACCTCACTCATGGCACACTGCAGCTTGCACCCACTTTACTAAAACTGACAGATCCATTTGCATCAGATAGCTCTCCTCTTTCTTACACTTACTGTGGAAAATTGATATTGTTACCATCTAGGTCATCAATAAAGTGCTAAATAGTCACTGCTAATAACCAGTTCTTATAGGATCCAACAGAAAGGTACACACTTAGTGAGGATTCCCCACTTACAGTCATGTTTCATAGCCTGCCTGCCAGCTTTTAGTCCATTTAAGAAGCATCAAATTGATTTCATTTCAGTCTAGTCACTTGATCAAAAAATCATGCCTCACAGAAGCATATTATATATTACTTCAACACAATGGCATTGATCAAACTGTATTTGTTATCTCTCAAAAAAGAGAATAAAGAAAGGAATAAAAAAGCATGTTGATAAAATCTACTTTCCCAAAAGCATGGGTGACTAGACTTAAAGAATGATAGGAAGCTTAAACATAGTCCAGTTAAAGAATTTCTTTCATTTTTTTCCAGGATCAGAGCCAAATTGATAGGCTTCCAATTATCCAGAAGATTCCTTTTGAAAGCATTGGTGACAAATTTCCAAGTTCACTGTAATTTTTCTATGTTTCAAAGCATATTGAAAAATTCAAGCTTCATAACCCAAAGAATTCTACAGTGAATTCTGCAAAAACTTCTGGATATTAGTTGTCAGGTCCACATGTTTAAATAAGCCAAACACAACAGCAGCTCACACAGCAGAGGTGGAGGAGGCTGTTATGTGCTTCACCATCACCACCAGCCAAGATACAGTCTTGGTACTTTATCCTTTACTGACACCTGAAGAAGAAAAGTAATTCAATGAATACCTCTTTCTAATTATAATAGACATTTTTCAACGAACAACAGCCCACTCTTTTGTTCAGACTCCCTTTGTTCTTACTAGGCTTCTTTAAAATAAAAAAAAAAAGACAAGAAAAAGGTATTTCATCCATTATTCCATTCACCATTGAGACTTCTGTGTGCCTTTATCAATTTCCCAAACTTTCCTACTTAACTTTTATTTTATAGAACTTTTGTACTCCCAGCTTCTCACTTGGGATTTCCACAGCAATAATTTTTCTTTGTTGGATTTCCTTTGTCTTTTTGGTCACCAAGTCTAACATTCTTAGACAGGAAAAAAGTGTTAACATTTTTATTTGTCTTGAAACTTGTTTTCACTACTACAAAATTGGTCATTTTCATAAACCAGTGAGAATATATTTATTACAGGAAAACAGAATAAAATCATGATCACTTATGCCTAATTAACTATTCATTAGTGATTTGCATGCCACATAGATAAGCACTGTAGGAGAGGAAAAGCTGTGGTACTGCTGACTACAGCTACCACGACTCTCAGTCACATACAGAACCTCTCAGTCACGGAAAATCCCCATGAGTTCCGTTCTCTGCTGCAGAAAAAATCACCCGAGAGAAGCTGCTGGTCAAAGGCTCATGGCACAGATGGGGGCTCCTTACAGGTCACACCACTCAGCTCCTCCAGGAGCAGCAGCACAGACCAGATGGCTCCTGGCTCAACCTGCAGCACCCCTGCACCACGGGCTCCCTCAGAACTGGCTTTATAATGTCCCTCTGATACACAGCAGAGCAACTCTGCCTGCAGCCCCCTGTCCAGGGAAAGCTAAGGACATCCCCGTTGGATCTAGGGACATTTATTTGGCTCTGGCCAGCTGAGATACAAACTAGATAGCAACTTGAATGGCATTTTCAAGATAAGATCCCAAAACACAAATTCAAGAACAAGACACAAAATTCAATTAACATCACATGCAGATCAAGTGAGAAAAAGATTCTTAACCAGTGTGTGTAAGACTTTACAGTGGAAAGATTATATTTATTAATAGTAGTTTATTATTTATAATATGTCCCAGGACTATTCTTTCTGCTGTGCAAAGATTAAAAAAAAAGCCTTTTAACTTTAGCAAGAAAACAGTAATTTGCTACATGTCAATGGACTGTGTTTTCTGTTCTTCTGCAATAGCTATTCTCTGAAGGCTTAAACGGATTGTTCTTTAAGCATAATGTTGTTAAAGAAATAGCAGGAAGTTTATTCATTGTTTATTAATACTGCAGAGGGCCCAATGCAGCAAGATGTCCAGACTTCCAAAAAACAGGCTTGCCAACCATCCCCTTGGCCAGTTTCCAATCAAAGGAAGAACATGATAGCCAAGCTGCAGTTACAACGACTTCAGAAATTGTTGAAAAAATAAAAAGTAGAATGATCCAAGACACAGAGCCCTACTCCAATTTTATACACACACAAAAAAAAAGTCCCAAAATGCCACTCACATTTTATTTGCACCATCACAAAGTCCAGACAGAGTCTGTAAGAAAAATTTTTCCCCAAATGCTTTTTCAGAGTTCAGGTTAGTGTTCTGACACCAAAAGACAAAGCCCCTAACCAACTGCAGTACATTTCTTCATCCTACCATATTCTTTCTTTCCCTGCAGAATATTGATAATTCTGTCATCCGTGTTCCTCTTATCTTTTTGATAAATGAGGCTATTGCCTTCCTAACTTATTAAGGCACTTAGCCTCTCCTTTACATTGAAACACATATCTGATATACAAAATAATTATGAAGACCTTCACTAGAAAACTATTTTGGTGAACACCAACTAGATTTAGGTGTGCAGTTTCTGAGACCTTTTAAGATTGCTAGATCTCTAACAAGATCACTGGCATTTCCTCCATCAGGGCCAAACATGTTTCCTTTCCAAGGTTAGTCCGTGCAGATTTTTGTTCATCTCTGGAATGTTACAGGATGAAAAAGGGGTTTTAAAGTGATAGGTTTCCCATGAAAAGTAGCTCAGCTTCTTCTGAAGGCACATTCTACTATTGATCAGTCACTTTGCCCTCTGTAAAAATTAATGACTGTACGATACATAGAAATGTGCTATTGTATTCCTTAACAGATAGTGGTTCCCAGCACAAAGCCCAGAAACAGGCTCCAAAGGCATAGCAAGGCTGTCCCTCCCCATGGTTTGGAGAGGCAGAGGGCAGGGCATGGTACCTTCAACAGAACAGAACAGATTCCACCATGCCCATTCCCAAGCATTCAGCTCCAGCCACCAGGTACTGCCTCCATGCTTCTTACTCCTCCATATTCCAGAGATGAAAGCAGAAACATTTCAGATGTGATTGCCTGTCCCAGTTGTTTCAACCCTTCATAAAGGAAAGAAATTCATTTATTATAAAAGTTCCCCACAAAAGTGTGGCAGTTCAGTATTTCTGCAGGACAAAAACATCTGTCATTATATGACATTCAGGCAGGCTCTCTTCTTTTTCATTACATATGCAATGTTAGGAATAATGAATTTACCAGGGCTCCAAGTCCTGTAAACACAAAGTGTTGATTTTTTTTTTTAGAGCATTCTCAAATGCGGAACTACTTCAATAATACGATTTAAATCCAAGGATTATGTATCAGTGTTTCTTCTGTAATCCTTCTTCTTCGAAGAAATAAAAATTGACTCTATCAAACTGCACAATCACAAAGAAAAATCTGGGAGCCTGACAGACAGAAGCCACTTACTTTTCATGGTGCACCATTCCTCACCATCTCAGTGCCAAAATATTTCTGCAGACTGTCACAGGGGAACTTGAGGTAAAATTCCTAAGATTTATATTAAGCAAGAGTCTGGGTAACAGGTGACTTATTTTTAAATCCTCCTAATGAGGTCATTAAGAATTTTGTTTTCAAACACAGTATTTCTGATTCCAAAACTGTAACTTTTAAAGAATCTAAAGTGTTTTAGACTTCATTTTAACATGTATCTCTAGATATTTTAAGGTCCTTTTAAGGTGGAAACTACCTTTGAATGTACCCAGCTTTCCTGACATGCAAGATGAGACAATTGTTCAGTAATACTTGTCATTTAACTCATTGGAATTGTGATCTCACTTCAGGTTTTGGCTTAATGAAACCAGGGATAGCATCCCAAAAGTGAATCTAGCACTAAGAAAGAGGACAAAAATCTGGAGAATTACGATCAAAAAAAGCATGGGCAGCAGGTTGAGGGAGGGGATTCTGCCCCTCTACTTTGCTCTCAGGTAAGCCCACCTGGAGCACTGCATCCAGCACAGGAAGAACAGGGATCTGTTGGAGCAAGTCCAGAGAAAGGCCACAAAGAAAGGCCTGGAACACTACTCCTAAGAAGACAGGCTGAGAGAGTTGGGGTTCCAGTACCTAAGGGGCTACAACAGAGCTGGAGAAGGAATTTTTACAAGGGCTTGTAGTGATAGGGCAAGCAGGAATGACTATAAACTACTCCTTTTAAGTTCAAAGATGACAGCTTTAGATCAGTTCTCAGGTTCCTTAGTGTGAGGGTGGTGAGGCACTGGCACAAGTTGCTCAAAGAAGCTGTGGATGACCCAACCCTGGAACTGCTCAAGGCCAGGTTCAATGGTGCTCTGAGCAACCTTGTCTAGGGGAAGGTTCCTTGCTTGACAGGGAGTTGAATGAGATGATCTTTAAGTTCCCTTCCAAGCCAAACCATTCTATGATTCTGTAACTTTACAATATGGTTTATTTATTCAGTGATGCCAAGGAGACAGTCTCAGCATTTTAAGCATATTTCTGCTATAATGCACAGGAACATTGTTTGAGCTTTTTTTTTAAAGCACAAGTAAATAGCAGTCCTAAACAATGCAATATTACTTCATACTGTTAAACACCAGTTCAGGTACTATGTGTTTTGTTTTCTCCATTCTACTCTAGGCTGTTACAACAACATAAACAAACTTAAAACATTTGTTGCTATTTGTGCTATGTATTGCTTTACTCAGCCTGGAGTCCTTTTCTCTTGTTCACTGGAACAGGGAAACTTTTCTTGAAGCAGTATTGGTTTTCATTTGAAGGAGGAAAAAAAAAAAAAGAAGGCAAGAGAAAATGAAGTATTTAAAAGTCTCACATCTTACAGAGTACACACAGTTATAAATATGCTACAATCAGCACATTACACATTTTTTGCAGAAAGAACCAGATGATGGTGGAATTCAATTCGTGCTAAGAAAGCAGGAACAGGGCTTATAAGAATGCTTACATCTGTCCCTAATTTGCTTGCCCATAAACCCACGGTAATCTGCTTCATTGCCAAAGTCATATAAAGAAATTGGGCACCAAGCAGCATAGGTAATCTCGGACTGGAGGCCCTCCAGCCTAATTAGACACAAACGCCCAGAAGGCTGGAGACTGAAATATGGCATGTAGATTTTGAAATATACAAAGAGACAGAACAGCCTCATTAGCAGCCATCCGGGTGTATGCTTAAGCCTCTGAAGTTCCTTTTTTGACTGAGGGAAGGAGTAAGCCATGTCTATGCCCGAGGCTAAGCACAAGGAAAAGCATCCTGCTCCATCTGGAAACGACCCTGATCTCCCAGCCCCCACCCCAGCACGCTCCTCCTGGGCTTTGTGCAACTCTTGGCCACTCTCTTTGTAAAGACATAGCAGCAGTCAGCCAGCTGATTTAGTATCAATAACGCTGGAAAGCCAAAACATTATAAGTCATTGAAAAATAAGACAAAGAAGCAATTCTGTGGATAGTTTATGGAGGTATTGCTTCGCTATTCACTACTTAGTAGATTTCTTAAGAAAGTTAGTCATGGAGTTTTGCCAGAAGCAATTTTAGAAGTGATAATTTTCCTTATTTCAGACCACTGGGCGGTTTTTTTTTTATTTTTATTGCATCAAACAACTATTGTTGGCTACTTTCTGACTACAAGCTTGTCTCTCTTTGATTTCATATATGCACCTATTTTATACAACAATGAAAAACTACAAGTGAATTACAGAAATAGACAGAGGAGAAGTCCATGACAATTTTAAGGCAGAATGGCTGTAGCAGAAAAGGTTGTGTGCAGAACTGACCTCCATATTGCAATTTCAGGCACTTTCGGGGCCTATCTATTTTTGGAAACATAATAGCTGCACTTAACTAACCAGAGGGTGTAATAGAAATGTTTTTATCAAGTTATCTCCCTCTAAGTTATTTGGAGGAACAATGCAAGGCAACACATTATTTCCTTTTTCAATTGAATTTTTTACATTATCAGGAAATATCATACTGGCCACAAAACTATAAACCATTTTTGGTTTTCGTAAAGTAAAAGGAGCTTTGTTTTTCTTTTCTTTCTCTGCAAACACAACACAAAGGAAACGCAGGGACACAGAAAAATCCAGAAACCTTGTGTGCAATAAAAAAACGTGGATAAAGCCTTCTGTTAATCGAGATTCAAGGTCAATTTGTACCTTCATTTGTGATACTGTTGTTGTATCAGCGTCTGAGATCACCAATCAGCCCCATTTTCTTGATAAATTTTATGGGAAGACTATTTGCTATCTAACATTAGCAGCAAGTACCAATAAAGCATTACTATTACAAACCAAATAGGCAAATGTTAAGTGGGGATAATTTTTTTAAGAACTTTTCCTAAAGATTATTTTTAATGGTTTTTGTATTTATAAAGGTCTTGTTTGGTTGGGGTTTTTTTAAGAATATGTACCAGGATATGCACTGTTCTCTTCTGCCCTTCGCTGTGCCTTGGGTTTGAGTTTCAAGGAAAGAAAATAAAGCAGTAGGAAAGGAGTTACTTGGCCACAACGTGGCAAGCCCTACAGTACTGCCCATGGCTGGGTGAGCTCACCCAGCAGAGAAAATCGGGGATGCCCCTCTGGTAGGGGACCCGCAACCCGCCGAGGGAGCAGAGCCTTGGCCCGCGGGCCTGGCTGCCTCCGGGGGCACACGCAGACAGACATGAGCTCACCGCCCCCGCAGGAGCCAGCTCTGCTCGGAGCCACAGCCTCAGCACAGAAACCCGTGCCCGACCTGGTGCGTCTGTGCCCAGCGCGGGGAGCCGAGAGCAGGCGGCCGCGTCCACCCGACGTGCCCGGCACACGGAGCGCCCGGAGAGACCGCGCGGAGCGGGCACCGCACCGGCTGGCGCTGGGGACGAGGCACCAGCGGGGCCGGTCACGGCCAGCCTGCGCTAAGGACACATGCAAACAAGAAGAAATAAAGGGGGAAGCGGGCACGCCTTGGTTGGTTGAAGCGCAGGAAGGGCAGACGGCACCCCTGTGGGCCCAGGCCCACGCTAGAGCCCGAGGGCTCCCGCAGGGGCGGTGTCTGGGACGGGCTGGGAAGCGGGGACGGAAAAACCCGCCCAGGCACGAGGAGGCCGTCGGCGAAGCCAAGCGATGGCAGAGGGTGCGAAGGGAGATGGGCCGGGCGGGCAAAGCAGGTGGCGGAGGGCACTGAGGGGGAAGCTGCGAGCCCCGGCCCCAGGGAAGCAGGGCTCAGCTCTGTGCTGAGGCAGAGTGCGCCATGCACGGCCCGGGCCGAGCCCCGGTGCCTGACCCGGGAGCTGTCCCGGGCCCCTGCATCGCCCCGACCGCGGCACGGGCAGCACCTCCCTTACCTTTCGCTGCGGGCGGGGCCGCTGCTCGCCCGGCCCCGGCTGCTCCTGCCGGGGGGCGGGGGCCTGCCCAGGGCTCCTCGCGGGGCAGAACGCCTGGCCCGGCCCAGCCAAGCCCGGCCCGGCCCGGCGGCGAGGCGCTCCCGGGGCCGGCGCGGCGCGGAGCCGAAGCCCGGGGAAGCCCGGGCTCCCGGCTCCCCCGGCTCCCCCCCCCGGCTCTCCCGGCTCCCCGGCCGCAGCCGCACCTGTTGCCAGGGAAACCCAGGTGTCTCCTCATCCGCGGCCATCCCCGGCGCGGCGGAGGGGGCGAGGGGCGCCCGCCGCGCGGGGGAGGCGGCGGGAATTTAACAATTTAACAAGTAGCTTTTTCTAGGAGCGGCTGGGAGCGTGTCTTCGGGCAGGTTTCCCCCAGTATTGGGCACAATAAGCCAGCTCGTCTGTTAGGCGAGGGCCTGTTTCAGAAAGAGTAATTGTGATTTGGGCAGGAACTGCCAGTCCCTGCGAGCCCAGAGAGGCTCCTGTGTCCTGCCTTGCTATGCAGGACTCTGTGGAACAGGTGGAGAAATCATGAGCGGATTTCCTTTGGCTTTCTGACAGTGGAGAGCGATGTCATTGCCTTGACTGGTTCAGCAGCAGTTCTATCTGCAGCATAAGGGCATGCCAGTGTGGAGGAAAAGATCACAGAAATTACACTACTTAAAAGTTGCCTCCATTTCCTTTCGGTGCACGACTATTTTTCCTTGCAGCTAACCAGTTCCAGGAATTTGAGGGAGGCTGTATATTAAGGTAACTCTGCACCCACTCACCATTAAGGCTGACCCTTTGTGCCACTTCTGGCTCTCTCTGATTGAAGATTTCTCCTTTGAATCTTTCTTTTGCAGCAGAAAGGTTAGGTCACTCCATTTGGATCCTTGTGGTATTCCTTTATTTCCAAAATCCTGTAGAACTCTGCCTGTAAACTAAAATAGTGCCTTACAATAAAAGTAAAAATTAATTTGACAATTTCTGATCATATATTCATTACAATTAATTTTCTTATAAGCACTTGAAATTAACTTTTCCTTCCCAAGGAGAATTTTGAAGTTGTTTTATATATTTCCTGCTTCAAAAAACAAAAATGAGGCATGGTTGTATATATTTTGGATATGTTAATAAGCAAGAAATGTATATGATTTATTCAATTTAATATGGTGAGACTTGACTGACAGATGGATAGCCTCTGCATAGGCCATGTCCTGGCACTGGGGGCCCAGAAATAGATATTACAATCCCATATTCTTCTGCCAATAGTACTGGGGAGAACCTGACACTGGGCAACAGTGGTTTCTGCCCCATAGACCTTTTGATCTGTTAAAAAATCACTTGACAGTGGCTGGCACTCCCTTATCCCAGGAAAATTGCATCTGGTTTCAGCATGTGTGCCCTCTCTCCCACATGGCTGGGCTGGAGTCTCTTCTGAAAGTCCAAGCCAATCCTATCCTAACAAAAAGCTTGTAGAGGCACTGCTGCTGTTGTCATGGAAGGGAAGAAATGTGGTCAAATTAAAGAGATGAGGATATTTTGTTTCCAGATACATCCTCCTGCAGCAGTTGCTATGGTTTTGCACATTCTGAAGTTGTTTTGCCACATCAGCACTAAAAACTGTCATACAACATCAAAGGCATCAGCTGAGCAAGAGGCAACTCAGTACCCGTGCTATGTGCTAGTTTCATTTTCTGTGTCAAGATATGCCACAGGTAGTTTTCAGAGTCTATCAGAACTTCAGACCAACTGCACACTGACCCACAGGGCAAGATCCTGTACTTTTCCCTTGTTTGAGCAAGATTAAAAGCTCTCTTGTGAATTAGAAGGACAAATGCTGTGTGTAGCATGTGAACTAATAAATGATCAGTAATTCCTTCTTCCTCACTTCTTTGCATAATTATGTCACCTTCCTCATGTACAGTGTGAGAGATGAATCTTCAGTTTAATGAATACCCCTGAGAACATGAAGTGCCTTTCAGTGAGCTTGGGGGCAGTTACAACCCATCTTCTTCAAGCATTCAAGTTACTGAGCCAAAAAAGAGGAACTTTATATACTATTGTGGCAATTATCTTTCCAGAATATAAGATTGCTTCTCTTTTCTCTGTTGTTGTTTCCTGACAGGTTTCAAAAAATCATATATAAGGGGAAATAAAAGCAAACTCAAAGTTTTCTGTAAGTGCAGTGAAACTGCGTAGGGTGTTGTTCATTTGCAGAAATACCTGACATAGCTTAATTCTGAAGAATACAAAAAAAAGTAACTTTAGAGATTTTTTTTCTAATGCTTTTTGGCCATGACTATTGTCAAGTTCGTGAAACTTGTGTATATGTAACACCAGAGATATGGTGCATTTTTACGGTCCCAGTTTGTCACCTTGCATGAGCTCACAGTTCATGACATGAATAAGGCCAGGAGCAAAATTAAGATTAAAAGGGGTATGAAAATAGCTAATAGTAGTTTTTTAATATGCTGATTCTTTGTAGCTGGCGTTCAGATGACAGCTGACCTTATAAAACCTACCAGTAATACAGATTTTTACCTGCCATTTTGTCTCGCATACAACAACAGCACCCAACAGCACCAAGTCTGAAGTATTTTTAATCAGGGTACCTGCAGAACATCACAAGATTTAGATATTTTGGTATTTTGTCACATGCACTCTTTCATTTTTCTCGTACAAGAAGGATTCAATTAACTGAGTCACAGCAAAGAAACCATGCAGAATTTTATCAGAAGGATTATATGCAAAAACTATGTGCTACTTCACTGCAAACCATTGGCACCAGTCCAGTAACTAACATATGCTATGGCGACGGTGACACCACATGGGAGTGATGGGCTGGGCTGCAGGGTGAAAGGAAGTGCTAAGCACAGTACACGGTAGACGGAGGGAGCTATTCCAGGTTTATCTTCTCAGTGCTATTTTTAAGTTTTTAGATTAAATCTGATCTCAATACAGTCCTTCCTTCCACACGTTTGGGAGTCAGCGCAGCACACGCACATGGAAAATACTTTCCAGTTACAGCGTGAACAGGCTGAGCAGGAGGGACTCACTGCAAGATTACCATCCAAATCGCCATCTGCCCAAGGGAAGGGACAGCATGTAGTTGCACTATTCCTGGAGCAAAGAAAGGACCAGGTAGTTACCAAGTCTTCCTTGCTCTCTGCAGAAAGTTGGTACAGCCCAGCTCAAGAGGTTTGTTCCTGCATTGGCTTGTTCATGCTGCCAGTGGCTTTAGCAAAGACATAGGCTAACTTCTTCTTGTGTCCCTACCTCAAAGTTTCTTTATTGCAAGTCCACATGTTTTGGGGTGTGGAGGAGAGAAACAACAACAAAAAGAGGAGCAAAAATGTGGTACCCTGAAACAGGAGAAAGAGGAAATAGGATGAGAATACATTTCTCCTTTTACACCCATGGCTTTGTCCTAACCTACATCTTCAGAGGATATTCACAGGCCAGCCCCATTTTTTACTGTTTACCATGACACAGTTTCTTCAAGTAACAAGTACTTAGGATAAATGTCAGACCTGGATTATGGAAGAGGTAGTCTGAACATTTATTCTTTACATAAACAACAGCTTTTGTAAAAATTATTTGGCCACTCAACAGTGCAATTGGACCATCAAAGAAGAGGAAACTCCTGCAGCCTATTTTCTGAAATGAATGATCTGTTCCCAAAGAGCAGTTCTCAGAGCAAGCCCCTAAGACTGCAAAAGGGAACGGCTGTTTAGTTACTCAGTGTAATCTCTACCATAAGCTCTATCTTATCCCACAAGTGTAAAAGAACAGCATCTGATCTGAAACCATCCGTAGAGCTGCTAAGTAAACATATAAAAACCTAAAACTGTAACTAAAACTGCTACCAATTGTAACCTGTTGTCAGTGGAAATGAAGGTGTAGGAAAAGTCAGGAAAAGGTCATTTTATTCCTCACTTTACCTCCTGGCTCTCAGCTGCTTTTACTCCAGAACTGGTCAGACCCCAGAAGCTGTTTAGTTTCTTACCATGTTAAGAAGCTGGTCTAAAAGGCATAGATAGCTTATTCCAGAGAGGCCCCTTCCTCTCCAGGTCCATGACACTCCCTAGCTTTCATGGGGGCATAGAGAATTGCTCCTGGAGACACACCCAGATCAGCAGGATTCCACTTTGCCATGGCACAGAAACTGGGGAGCAGCCAGTTACACCAGCAATGCTCTCTTCCTGCTGTCAGAGAAGCATGAAGAGCTCATAGGTAAGCTGAGCACTGAGTCTGACATTTACAAGCTAAGAGCAAGGCTAGGTGCAATGTCTACAAGCATAGAACTTTCATTCACAGTTTCCAAATGTTCTGCTTCACAGAAGACAAAAGCTCCCACTGGTCCCTCAGGAGCTTACCTGGGATCAGAAAATAATTTTACCTTGCACAGAAGACAACTGGATGTTATTGTGATCAGATTTGGCACGTTCCTGGAGGTTGGTAGCTCATTGGACAATATCACCATTATGCTGGGTTTGCTTCTCTGCTACATGGATGCATAATTTAAGACAGTGAGATGAAACTTAGCACACAGAATTCTACTTGCTTTATTTCTAGTTCAACTATTGCAGTCAGTCAGTCATTTTATATCTGTATATAGCACTTAATTCATCTTGCAATAACTCATGTACCATGTTATATTTCTGCACTGAGCCTCTGCCAGTTTCAGATCAGTCACCTCTGTCAAGTCCCATAGGATAAGAGAGTCTGTAAGACCTATTCAAAATAATTTTTTACCCTGGATGGCCACACATGATCTAACTTCCATCACCAGCCAGGTGCCAGAGGAAGAGCAACTGATGTGGAGAAAGCTGTTGGAAGTGCTATTCCTGCCTGTGTCATACCAGCTGCTGAACTTCTGTTCCTTTGTTATCTGAATCTGCACTTGCAGTGCCTGCCTGGACAGCTTCTTATTTTAATTGCTATTACTTTCAATGACATTAATCTGGGGGAGGAACTTAGAGTTAAAGCAGCATATTTTATGTTTATGGAAATGATAATCAAGTTCAGAGAGGAGATTAAAAGGGTTCTCATAATGATGGCAGTGAAGACAGAAGATAGAGCTTTCATTTCCATAAAGCATTAAGCAAACCCTACTTCACTGCCAGCACAATCTGCTGCTGGCTCTAACTATTTATGTTTATTTTTGTGTATTTATTATGTGTTTGTCCCCTGCTGTCAAGGAGACAGGCTTCTGCTCCTTACCTTTCAGGAATGCATTAATCCTGGTGATTGGTTAATATATGGGGAGGGAGCAGAGCAAGGGGAATACGAACTGCAGCAACCTAGAGCAGTGTAAATCCTGGGAACAAGCTGAACTAGATAGAGATGGAACCTCGGAACTATTCTTAATCCTGACAATTACAAGCAATGAGAACACGCAGAACCCAAAATAACACTCCTGAGTAATAACAGACTTTTTTGGTTTTTCTCCAACTGGAAATATTATCAATGCATCCCAGGCTGGAGTTTTGAGACAACAAAATATAAGTTGATGCAGAGTTAATTCTCATTTCTGTTGCTGGCCCCAAAAAAGCAGGTGTCGTCATGGGCTGTTGGCTGCCTCCTGCCGTGCACAGGGCACAGTGATTAGAACAGCATGAAAAGCCCGGTGAAGCCACCAGAGCTGGCACAGGGCAGTGTGCCTAACAGAAAAGCACTGGGGGAAGTGGTCTCTTGATGGATGATGTCGCTGTAAATAAGCCTTAGGTTAGCCCAGAAAAATTCAGTTAAAACCTTGCTTTTTTTTTTGTTTGCTGGGTTCCAAATTTGCTGAAACTCCACTGGCTCTATGACTAATCATGCCTGTTAGTATTTCCCCCCCTGTTGTGAACCTAAGTAAAGTTACATTCAGAACACTCATTACAAACTCAAAAACATTGAAGGAAAAGACAAGGAAGGGAATCCTAAATTCTGAAATTCCTTGTTCCTGTCCAACTGAATATCTGTCATCTTCTAAACCCTATTAATGCCTTAACTTTTAAATTATTTTTAATGATGTGATAGTTTAATCCTTTCCTTGCTGGTTCATCATAGGGACAGCAGTGATCCAATCAGATGATGTGGGAGGTGAATGGATCAGGTACACAAATGAGCTCTAGTAACAGCAACTTAAATGTCTCCCCCAGTCCATACCTCCTCTCCACAGCTTCCATAGCAACCATGTTTTTCAGAATCTTTGCAAAGATTCTCAAAAATTCAGTCTCCAGGGGAAAGTAAACCCCTAAAATCACATTAAAAATCTGAAGCAGGAATACCAGAGAATTCTTGCACAAAGCACAAGAGGGAAACATCACAAACTCTGAACCTCCAAGTCACACATCAATTCCAATTTTACAGTTTTCAATTCCATCAGTGCCAGTTTTCAGCATCATTATAGCCTTGTGATGCTTTTAAAGACTAGGAAGGAGGGAGGGGTTTTCAGTGCAGCTCTACTGAAACCTGTGTCAAATGATTATTGAAAGCAATTTATAACCCATAAAGCACTCACGGCAAGGCCAGTATCACAGTATCTAGTGATATTTATGAGTTTTCAGGTCCCATATCTATTAATATGAATAATATGCAGATTATTAATGAGATTTAAAAGTGTTTATTGTTCATCTTTCATTAAAAGTACTAGGTGAGAAATCTGCAACCTACTGACATGTAGAATTATGATTTGTATTATCTGCATATTTTGCTTTGTTTGCAGAGAATGGTCAGATCATGGGTGGTTTATGGTGCTCTTTAACATACAGCTATGGCATGAATAGACTGAGAAGACAGATGCTAGGCAAGTCAGCAGTTTACTGATTTGACATTCACTGCATTTGCAAGGTTAACACAACTTCTGTCCTGAACAAAAAGAAATCAGGGCTTCTATATTTCCACTGAACCAGATGAGTGCTGGTGGTTGCAAGGAATAAGGGCACTGCTGTCACACAAGAACCTGCATTATGGCAGAGAAAAAGCCCAGAGGGTAAATATAAAATTCTCTGCTTTCTGAGGCAGCATTTGTTCAAAATGTATGTATGCATAAATACTTCTAAACATTGTTTTATTGCCTTTCATTTAGGGAAAAATGTGGTGGTTACAGAAAAGCAAGCATCAAACTTTCTTTAAAAATAAATTATAGTATCAAGCTTAAATTAGCAAATCTGCAACTCTCTGTAATATCCTCCTGAACCTAAATGTGTGTTCTATAGAAAGCATACCATGAATTAACACAAAAAGCAAGGAATCTGATATGGAGTAAGGTACTTGAGCCATGCAGATGGGAGATTTAAAACCAAACCTCTGTATACCAGGTAAATAATAACAAATACATCACTAGAGAATCAGGCAAAGCCAGTGTGAAAGCACACTTCCTGCATTTATCTCCTCTTTTTTTATGAAGCACAGCAGCAACACTTTGATTCTATTTTGCTAGAATGTAATTTCTGGCATTATATGTTCTGCTTCTGCTGGCATTTTGTTTTGGATTTCTCTAGATCCACACCACAGTAGCAGCAGCATTACCCTCATGACATAGTACTGCAATCCCTACAATTGTGTATCATTAGTGGGAAATCATTTTAATACTCTTGTAAACACCATCAGAGAGCCAGGAGACTATTTGTATTTGTTTTACTGTCACAAGCTAAACTGCCTTATTCCAACCCTGTCCATCAAATTAGTGTTGGACCAGGTTCAAAGCACTCTAAACCTGCCAACTCCAGTCTGGCTTGAACTTTAATAGAGCCAGACAACCATTTTCCAGTGCAGACACTGCAAACATATCAGCTGTAAATACATGTATTGATAAGGTGCCCTTGCTCCATCACACAGAAGGCTGCAATCCCCACATTGGAGGTACAGCACTTTGCTCCAAAGGTTTTGTTACAGGTTTTATACTTCACATTGGCAGAACTTTTCATTTTTCCCCACAAGGAGAAAATGTAGGTGTATAAAATATTGGATAATCTTCTTACATAAAATATCTTACATTTTTATGTAAGAATACAGTCTATATTTAGTCCAAAGTCTTCTCCTCTGAGGTAACTCTTGGTTTTAACCCAAGAAGAAGGAGAAATCTTGGCAGAGTGTTGAAAGAGAGGTTTTCTGACCTAGTCACTGGAAGAGATGGTATGATTTTTAGATAAAAGTTACACTTTTCTTTCAAAAAGACCAAATATTCAGTTCAGCCTACCACAGTTAACTATAAAACACAAAACTGTTAACCAAAACATTTTGCTGAGAAGGGTTTTAAAGCCTTAGCTGGGTGGGTGGAACAGCAGGTGACCTGGGAGCACAGCTAGCCAGGGAGCTGGAAACACCATCCCACAGAGCCACCAGGATGAAGTTTCCTTGGAAAAAGGGGTGGCACTAATAGCTGCAGAGCATCTGTGAGGGTGTGCTGCAATGGTGGTGAACCTCAATCTCCACTTCCAGCTCTTCTTTCAGCCACTGCTGCTGGAAGTTCAGAAGGAAGCCTCATCTGCCCAGTCAAAGGCCAAGTCTATATTAAAAATATTTGTCAGAAAGAACTGCAGTCACAGGGAACAGGAAGACACAAAGGTTTTTAATGCCTTTTTTTCAATACTGAAAAAGGGCCTGTGGACAGTTAGTTCCCAGAAGCAGTGCTGGTAACAAGAGAAACTCTGAGTGGCTGCACGCTCAAACACATTTCTTTTAGCCTTCATTTTTGATCTTTTTTGTTCACCTTCTGTCAACAACAAAGTGTTCAAAGCTAAGCTCCACTGCTTGTGAAAATCAAGATGTTAGCTCGCCTCTCAGCTGCAATCAAAATTTGAATTGTATGTTTAATAAATTGGGGTTGCACTGGTTAGTTACAAGAGCTAACAAAAGTATCTCTTAGGATTTGCATAGCAATCCTATGCAGGGGGAGCTTCCAAGTACAACTATCAAATATTCACAAGTGCTTGTAACCTTTCCACTTGCGTCCAGATGCTCTCCCCTGTACCATGCTGTGCAGGAACTGCCACTAAAATCAGCACAATTCCCAACAGAAAATGCTACTCAGCTTGAGTAAAGGTGACAGAATCGAACCCTTGGAGGGGGAAGATGAGAAAGCTCAGTATTAGTTTGAATAATTAATGTATCTGAGAATATCCTAATCTCCTTATGAAGAGAGAGGCAAAATCTAAATACATTATTCATGATGAATTATTCAGTCAGCTGTGTATGAATTATCCTGGGAATATTTCACTGGCTTTTAAAACTTCTTTCTTAGAACAAATAAATCTAGCTTGGGAAAAACATCCCCTTTAGTGGCCAACCACATTTTCAAACCAGTCTGTCAGCCAAAGATAAATTTAAAATATTTCCTAGCATTTATATCTACCGTAGCATCATCTAGGAATCCAAGCAATACATTTGCATCATAGTAGCATCATGTAGAAATCCCAGTAATAGCTTCTCATTATCTTCAGTGCAGTACAGAAAAAGATGTGACTATAATGCTGTTAGACTCAAATGAAAAAGTATTCTAACACCATGAGATTTTATAAGACCAAATCTAAAATTCTGGAAAGAAAGACTAATTGTTGAGTGGACATACAATTGTATATGCACACCTTCAAGACCACCTCCATGAAAAGTAGTGTGTTTTCAATGTCACACCTGCCACACAAAGTGAGACAGAGTTTTTCCTAGGAGTCCTTCACTAAGCCCTCCTGCCAAAAACTCAGAAGCTCAAGAGAAAGATGAATCCATGAATAAACAAGATAGCTGGATTTCAGTTTCTTTGCTCTGAAATCCCTTGAGTGCAATATATTTACTATTTTTTTTTTTCTCAGAGATCTGTACAGTTAAAATTATCAGAGTGGGAGAGGTTTAATATATTCATGCATAACAAGACAAGCCCACTCCAAAATCATCAGAGAAGACATCAGACCAGGCAACTTAAATTTCTCCATTCTTTGCATCCCTCTATTTTTATCTTTGGTAGGACAGTTGACAGAAAACCTTGTGTCCCCAGTAGAATACAGAAGAGAAACACAGCAGATGTAGCAGCTTCTCCTTTGCTTTTTCTAATGCAATGAAAGATGGACTAGTGGGAATGTCAGGTGTTTAAAACTTTTACAAAAAATACCCGAGAGCAAAACCTTAGTACCACAATGCCACAAGAAAAGTGTCATCAAGCTCAAAAAAGAGAAACAAGCTGGAAAAAACTTCTTAGCCTTTTAAGCCAAGACAGAACAAGGAAAAAGAGAGGATAAGAACTGACATCACAGATGGAAAATGAAAAACTACTATGACAGATCTCAAGCTTCAGTGAGAAACTCTGCTCTGTCTCAGCAGGGGGACCTTTTGAATCACATTTGTGATTCTTACTTCACTTATTTGAGGTCTATTTTGCTTTAAAGCCTGTGTTCATTCCTGGGTATTTTCTCTCTCTTAATTAAACCTTCATATCAGACTTTTATTAAGATAGAGGCAAAGCCTGTATCTTCCTCATTTTCTCAAGGTTATCTTCTGAAATAGGATTGAATTATTTTAATGGAAAGAGACAGGGGAGAGGACTGCTAAACCTATGGGAAAGTTGTAATTCCACAATTATTCCTAAGAATACAAAAGATTGTTGTATCTGGTATCTGGACAATCCAATTAGCTTAATATCTGGGTATTAAGCAGGCTGCTGATCATGTTGGAGAACTGACCTATTTCAATGGAAAACTGTTGTATTTGCACAGCAGTCTCACTTTGGCTCCATAGCTGTGTCTCCAGAATCATTCTGAAATTAACCATGGGCCATCACTGCTCAAAGAAGGAATGGAAACTTGTTCTTCAAAATCACAGGCATTATAATACCAGTTCACTGGTATGCACCACAAAAGCCAGTATGGTCAGATTTTCATATGGGTATCCCCAGCTGCAGAATTCACAGGTTTGTTTTCTAAACAAGTCATTAGCTAATGGCCTCCGAATCCAAAAAATATTTATAAAGTTTTTACATTTCAAATTGTGAGAAGAAGTCTTGCTGATTTGAAAATTTTCACTAAATACATCTCTCAAAAGCAAATTTCCCTTCCTTTCCGTATCTTTTTTCATCCTTGAATGAAATGGAGTAATACAGCATTACTAAGTGTTATCACAATTTAGAAACTGTGTTTTGGAGGGGACCTTTTGTCCTGTGTTTGGCTTGCTTCACTAGTTCACACTTTGGAGTATTTCCAGCTGCAATCAAAAACAGAGCCATGCAAAGCTGGTTCCCCTCTGCCACCCACTGTGAGTGCTTTTCCTGTCAGCAAAGGTGCCAGAGCTCTGGACTCCCCAGTGTCACACTCTCTTTGGATGGCCACAGCCTCAGCCACAGCTCATCCCCCTCAGAGAAGGGATAAAGAGCCAAATAAAGTTGTTGGCTATGCTGGGGCAGCACCATACACAGCATAGGGGCTCTCTCACTGAGAAACACTGCTCTCTTCTTCCTTTCTTAAATCTACTTTATGATGCTTTAAAACATCTGCGTTTACCTCCACAAGCCCTCCTGATACTCTTTTAATCAGTGACAACAGAAGTGGAAATTACAGGGAAGTAAATCTTCATCAACAAGAATTAGTTAAGTACTTGGTAAACAAAGTTTCACAGTTTCAGTGGTGGGAATTCTTGTGTCACCTTCACATTTTACTTTCATTCTCAAACTTTGTGTTGATTTCCTTCTAGACAAGATAATTGCTGTATACAAGACCTTTTTAAATCTCGGAGATCTGCATGCTTTAAAAATAAAATAAAAAGAGGAAGCAAATTTTAAAAATCAGAAACATAAACAAAATTAAGTGATGTTTGGAAAGTAAGTACTACAGCAACACATCACACAAAGTGTTTGACACTCAGGCATGACGTCTTTGTCTATAAACTGGAGAGACACAGATTTGACAGACTGACCACTTGGTGAATAAAAAATTGACAGGATGGTCTCACTCAGAGAGTTGTGTCAATGTTTCAGTGTCCAGGTGGAGGCCAGTGACGAGTGGTGCTCCTCAGAAATTGGTATTGGGATCAGCACTGTTTAAACCTCTGTCAGTAACCAGGACATTGACAGCAGGTTTGCTGACAATGCCAAGCTGTGTGGTGGTCAGCACGCTGCAGGGAAAAGATGTCATCCACAGGGGTCTTGACAGGCTTCAGAGACCCCGTGAAGCTCAGCACGGCCAAGTGCAAGGTGCTGCACCTGGGTCAGGACAATTCCAAGCACAAACACAGGCTGGGCAGAGAATGGATTGAGAACAGCCTGGGGAGAACAGCCTGTGGTTACTGGTTGATGAAAAGCTCAACTTGACCCAGCAATGTGCCCTTGCAGCCCAGAAACCAACCAGGTCTTGGGCTGCTTCAAAAGGGCAGCAGGGCCAGGGAGGGGATTCTGCCCTCTGCTCTGCTCTGCTCTCAATAAACTGCCCTTGTAGTCCTGCATCCGTCTCCAGGCTCCTCAGAGCAGGAAAGATGCAGGCCTAGAGTGAATCCAGAGGAGTCCAGGGAAATGGTCACAGGGCTGGAGCACCTCTTCTACAAAGACAGGCTGAGAGAGTTGGGCTTGCTCATTCTGGAGAGGAAAAGGCTCTCAGGAGAGCTTCTAGCAGCTTTCCAGCACCTAAGGGGCTACAAGAGAGCTGGAGAGGAACGTTTCACAGGCACATGTAGGGATAGGACAAGGGGGAATGACTTCAAGACGAAAGAGGGTAGGTTTAGGTTAGATACTAGCAAGAAACTGTTCACTGGTAGGGTGGTGAGACATTGGCACAGGTTGTCCAGAGAGGCTGTGGATGCCCCATCCCTGGAAGTGTTCAAGGCCAGGCTGGATGGAGCTCTGAGCAACCTGGTCTAGTGGAAGGTGCCCCTGGCAGGGAGATTGGAACTAGATGATTTTCAAGGTCCCTTTCATTCCAAACTATTCTATGGTTCCATGATATTAAGAGGCCTAGTCATTCAATCTAAAGGTAATAAAATATGTAACTGCCAGAAATACATAAAGTTAATAAATAGGAATCAAGATCACTTTTTTATGTGGCACTCTTCATAAACAGACCTCAAATAACTTTGTATGGGAGATCACTCTCATAAAGACAAAAACCACTTATATTCTATTTTATTAAAAATACCATTTAGAATTTCAACCCAGAAGGTGACACATCTCCCTGAAAAGGACTTACTTTCGGAAATTTCCTCCACAGCTTGAGCATATATATGGTCATGTATATAAGCTGGATGAGGAACAGTCAGGCAAGAAAAGAAACTGACTCACATGGGAAAGAACTGACCTCCTATGAGACACCAGAACTATTTATCTTCTTGACCATTTTAGCAGTTCTGAGCAGAAGGCAGTTTAATTGCTCATGTCTTTCATGATATAAAATGTCTTAAGGCATAGAAGGTCATCTCTCATTTCCTCCATAAAATAGTTTACCATAGAGTTTTTGCAGGAAGAGATATACCAGAAGATTTTTGGCTATTTGGATTACTCATCAGAGTCTGATATTACGGTGTGTTCAAAATAATCATAAGAAATTTAAAAATAATGTCCACGGTTACTAGCAAGAAAAAGAAGTTGGGACTGTAAAATGTGATATTTCCTGCTAAACGATCCCCAAACTCTTTTATTCATGCAGTGGAAGCTGCTCAGTGCCTGTCCCCTCTCCTGCAGCAGTAGGCAATGAAACTCTCATAGGTGGAGAATTAGCCCAGCCATCAGAGCAGGGAGCTCCTTACCTCTCTCAGTTGTCCCTATCTCTGCTTTGAACAGTTCACTGGATAGGTAATTCAGCAAATCAGCATGTTACCTTTTCAGTGATTGTGTTCCCTCTAAGTCAGAGCTGTACTGCAGGATGAACACAGATCCTGGGGAAGCTGTCAGCCCCAGCTGGGCAGGGCTGGCTCCTGTTCTGCTGCTGCAGCCAGCACGGCAGAGCTGGGGGCCACCAGCACACCTCCCACCGAATGCCAGCACTTGTCATCTCACTGAACAGTGACACTGCTCAGAAATTAGAGCTTTAGGAGGAAATTCACATAGCAACCAACGAATTCCAGTCCCAGAACACAGAATTGTATTACAGCCAGTGGCTAACCCGCCAGTGCCCACACACCCCAGCTTTGAAGGAAGCCTTATAATTAGCAGAACAGCATTTATTGAGGTGGGTGGTATCTGTGTCAGGCTTCAGTCCTAAGGGTAGATATGTCACCTTAAATGTTACCTGTATGTCTAGGAAGGTGTGAGGTCTTGGAAGCTTTTAATCATTTTGGAGTTCCTTTTAGGCTGAACTTACTGTCTCTGCCTTCTGTTTTCCTTTTCTCCTCAAATTCTTTGATTTATCTGATCCACTTTTTGCTCCAGCTGAAGTCAGTTGGAGTTTCACCTTTGATTTCACAGAGCTTTGGCCTCGCCAATATAAAGGAATTAGCCTGTTTTGATGAAGGTAGTTGAGTGTTAATGATATAAGACAAGGGAAAGGCAAAGGTCATGGACAGGAGGACTTCTATCTCCTTTGCACAGATAGATAAAGCAGAACAGCAGGGGAGAACAAGTTTACGCTCACAAATGCCAACACTAGGTGTTGAGGGGGAAAAGGATAGGATCCCAGATCAAACGAAACAAAATAAAACAAAACAAAAAATAAACAACAAAAAACCACATTTCATGCCAGTGCCATTGCAGGAGACATTACACTGCTACATGTCAATGGGATCTGGTGTGGATGGGGGCTCTGCTGCCCCAACTCAAATCCTCTCCATCTCCTAGGAGGGGAAAGACTGCCTGAATCTCTTTGGGTTTGTGCCACAATATCCACAGAATCTGTGTGATTTACTACTGCCCTGTGTACAGTACTTGTCACAACTACAAGGAGCTCCATTTTCAACTCCTCACAGGACCAACCCAGCACATAAAACACAATTTTCATTCTAGAGTTTGTGTTTGCCACTGGGGCCCACCCTGTTCACCTGGCCAATTTGCAGATGTGTCCAAGAGCTGGAAGCAACACCCTTATGTTAACATCCTACCTGCATCTCCAATCTTTCACCACAGCACCTGCCACCTTTGCTAGGAAGGATGTCCAAAAAAGAGAGAGATGATTTACAAAATAGAAAAGAATTTATAAACAATGAGTCACTCGTATTTCCTCTGAGACAGAGGCAAATCTCAGCAGCTGCAGAAAGGAGCATAAATGCCAATGGAGAGGGTTTGGAGGGAACCATAATGTGCATGTTTAAGCCTTCAAACATGACCCTTGGGGGCAGTTACCTGCCTACCAAGGATTTTAGGTCCCAAGACTTAAGCTCATATTCCAACAATGTTAGGAAATGAGCCAGCCCTGTGGTTAAAGCTAGAAACAGTGCAGCCCACAATGGATTTTTTGAATGAAGCCAAATTTCATGTTATACTGAGACTTTTATTATTTTCTGGTAAGTGTTTTCTGATATACTTTGTAAGAAAATTATGGTACTGTCACAAATAGATAGCTCAAGTTCTTGCCTTGTATTTGGACATTTATTAGGGAGTGAAGTCCCTTTTGGGGGGTATTAGTTGTCACAGGTGGATACAGATCAGTGAGGTATAAGACCATTTATTTGTTTGATAGTCTGTAAAAACGTCAGGTAAATTTATCCTAGTATTTTATGCTGAGAGATACAAAATGCAGAAGACACAAGGAAAAGGGAGAGTAAATAGTACAGGAAGAGTTTGAGCCAGGAAATACAGAGGGTATCTTCCCATCCTTAAACTGATCCAAGACAATGAGGACCACATAGAGGTACTTTGATCCAGGCACTCCTTCTGTTTGGAATGCAAAACAAACCTGTGCATGTCTGTACTCTAATCTGTAGCAAATACAAACTACTGAACCACTACTAAGTGATAGAAGCATTTACTTAGCAGTTTCTCAGACAAATCTTCACTTTGCATGTTGACAGATTCCCTTGTAACAACAGTCTAGAGATTTGCTTGGTTGACTTATTGATTATTGAAAGCAGTGCTTTAATGCTGATTTTCCCAGAAGATCATGCTATATGTTTGGTTTTAACTATCCCTTGCCATTAGTAAGTCTAAATATTCCTTTCCAGAATTTAAGCTTATTAGGCACATATCTACAAAAGAATAATGGTTCATGCAAGATGAAAGCAACCAGGGATTTTGTCAGATGAGATCCAATAAAAAAATTATTGTTATAAGCTCTTTGTCTCCATCTGCCATCAAGCAAATGAGCTTAAAATATTGGCAATGATTAGCCTGGGACCATTCAGGCAATATGTTCTCCATGGAACAAGGTCCTCTTCCTGTATATATATATATTTACACATATATATATACATATATATTTACACATATATATATGTAGGCACACATACCTATTCTTACATCCATGAATCTGGATTCCTTGTATGATACTCAGATGTGTAAGTATTTACAAAATCAAAGCTCAAAGGTACCACAGGCCCAGAGAGCTGCTGCCTTGACAGTGGCTAAACTAATGGTTGCAAATATGATTTTTCTCTCCGTTTTGACTGAGAATTATTTTTACAGTGAAAAAGGGAATAAAATCAGTTGTGAGGTTTTTTTATACAGCTGCCATAGCTACTTTTTCACACAAGCAATGCCTTAGCTACAGGGAGGAAGGGTCTGGCCACAGCACTGCCAGGACAGGTGGCAGGGGACAGGAGGGCAAGTCAGAGCAGGGACCTCTCCCCACAGCCCCATCCCGCTGCCCAGAGGTGGCAAGTGGAGCTGGACTGGGGACTGTGGCCCCAGACATGGGAATGGAGCACTTCCAAGGCCAAGCAGGGATTCAGAATCAGTGAAAGATGTGGGCAGGAGCAGCAGAGCTGCAGAAAGCTCAGACAGTGACCAGGGCTGAGGGCTGAAGCTGAAACACAGCTGGAGCTCCTGAAGGCATCCCAGCCCCAGAAAGGTTTCCTGCAGCCTTTCTGCAGCTCTGCCCCTGAGCTCACATGGGAGCTCTCCAGTGCACCCTGCAGCACTGGCCTTGGGCACACATCTCAAAACCCTCTGGGGCTGTGCATTTCTTCAGGACCCCATAAAGGCACAACACTTTCTTTGTTTTAGAAGACACTTTTTCTTCTCTGTGTAAAAAAACCAGCAGTGATCATGAACAATAGGTCATGGTTTTGGTGATGGGGAGCTATATTTTTCTTTTTGTTTTTTATGGCTGTTGGGGCTTTTTCTGAACTAAAGATGTGATTTCTGGTATACTTTTTGCCTGATTTGTAGAAAGGGCCTTTAACGTCTTCAACTATTGTCTTTCTTTTAACTCTGAATAAGGAACAATATTGAATTGCTGCCATAAAATTTGAGTCCCCTAAGGAGACAGACGTGATTACCATATTAATATTCCATGTAGTAACAAATATATGAAGTGTTAACTCATTGCTCTGGGAAGAAACACCCTCTGATGATTAAAGAAACATTTGGGAGAAAGGCTGCTATTAACACCAGTGTAAGTGACTGGACATAGAGCAAGCAACAAACCACTTGAGGAAAAGTTTTATGGATGGGTGGAGACTACAAATGTGAAATTAGGGAACCCCCATCCTTCTAGAGTATTCAGTAATAAGAATGACCATAAATGTCCTTCATCTGATATTTGTATTCAGAAACGCTGTGAAAACCATAACGTAATGCCTCAAGCAGAAATAAATTTTTAAACATCTTTCTCCTTGAGAAGAGGCTTCTTGAACAACTTCATATCCCACTTCATGAATGATGGGATTTTGTGGAAAGATGTCGTATTTTGCTCATTTTGGCTCTTAACCCATGCACTTCATGTTTCTACTATGTTTGCTATTCCTTTACTCATCCTATATATGCACTCAACAATCCCTTATTACTGCCTTGGAGCTATTTATTAACAAGGATTTTGGTCCTGCTCTGACAAGCTGCTGTTGTGCAGCCAGTGAAAGCACATCTGCCCTTTCTCCCCCCACAGCAGTGTTGCCTAAGCCCACCTTTCCACCCTGGCATTGCCCTTTTCCACTCCTGTAAGGCTTCCACACCCCACCCTGGGATCAGACAAACTCCAGTGCACTCCCTCTCACAGCACAGGGCTGTGAACAGCCCTCTGAACTGCTGACAGTGCCCTCTGCAAGCAGTGCACTGCCACAGGTGGCACAAGGGAAGCTCTGCTAAAGCACCCCTTATCAAAAAACAGAGGCATGAAACACTTTTAGGAGACCTCAATGGAGAGAAGGTTGTGTGTGACAACCCTCCATCATCTATCTCAATTATTAGTTTAAACATAGCCAGGAATATTTCATATTAAGCTTCTAAGTTTGTTGCCCACAAAGGGAAGCTATTACAGTGAAGGAATGATGCTTTTCTCTGTCTATATCTTGACATAAGTATATGAAATATATATTAAATATTTTTAAAAATTACTATAAGTCAGCATCTAGGAAGCCTCTGATAAGGGCGCTTTGCAGAAAGAAAGTCTATCTATGTAATTTTTACCTGCTACTTTTCTAGAGTAACAATTTTAAACCCTAAAAGATTAAAGATACTTGGAAAAGGCCACCATCTCCTGACAAAGCAGCATCTGAGCTAACAACACTTTTCTTCTGAAGTTGTTAGTGTTATTCTATTGACTTCAGGACTTCCCACCACTTTTGTCACACTAACTAGCAGTTTGCTTTGTTGCAAAGAGGGTGAATCCATCTTTTCTCCATGGTCATAGTGCCTGGGGGAGGGTGCCTAGGCCCAAATCACAGCAAGAAACATTTGGACTGCATAATAGTGGGAAAACTCTTCTAACAGTAGAGGTCCTAAGACACTATACTGGTAGTTCAGGAGGATGTGGACCCGCTCATGCTGGAGACTTGGAAGAACTGATAAACATTTCCCAATAACTGTGTAAACATATCTATGAGGGGACAGACTAAAGGAGGCTTCTTGTTGTCTATGAATCTCTGAGACAGAACATGTCTTAAAGCATTAGACTGATATAGAAGAGCAGTTTTCCTTTTAGGCCAGTCCCAGAAGAAAAGCAATATTCCTGTGCCTCGCGGTACTGCAATGAACTCAGCTGTGAAAGCTGTCAAAACAGCGTTCATCCAGCTGTGCATACAAAATGCACACTCAGTTACCACCACCAGTGTAAGGCTAAATGTGTGTTTTCCTGCAGCCATTCCCCACCCAGCCTTGCCTTTTTCTGCAGGCAGTGACTGATAGGTACAATTACAGTGACTGCATGCATAATTCAGTGCACAAAGACCGGACTAGCTTCATAATTTTTTTTCCAAGGAAGCATCAATCTTCTCCTTAGGAAGAGAAAAAACAGGGGAAGACTGGTTAATAAAAATAGCTAGCAAGCAAGCTAGCTAGCACCACTAGCCCAAGTGTTTCAATTATAATTCATTCCATTTCAACTGCAACATTCAAAACACATCATGAGCACCACACAGTGATGTGCATACTCCCACACCCTTTGAAAGTAGATCATACATCAATATACCATATACTATAGTCACTATCTGTATTTTGAGTCTCCATTCCTTCATGAAGATTTAGCAATTTCACCAGATTCTGTGGATTTATCTAGATTTACTTTGGCAGAAAAGTAAAGGAATGTAGTGCAGAGATGTCTGTTTCACTCAGAAGTAATTTAGTTCTTAGAGAGAAAGGTTTGGCTGAAAACAGCATAGCAATCCAAAGATTTAAAGTGTGTTGGAAAAAAACAGAGCAACCCATCATAACCTAGCAAGTGATTTTCAGTGACTAATGCCATAATTGGATGGTAGTCATGAATTTATCAGGGATCTTGGGAGTGTATCAGGACAAGATGCTTGACTCACAAATAAACCTCTTTAAGTGATGTCATATTCACAAGCCAAGATGCATAGCCTGCATTTATTCTTGCTAAATGCAGGCACTTGGTTAGTAAAAAATAATTTGAATGACAATTTTTTTTTTTTTTTTTAATTAGCCTTTTGGATTGGCCAATCATGCCATATTGTGGAATCTTGAATGGCTGTTTCACTGGCATTTCCTTCCCATGATGCTTCTGAAAAAGCTATTTTTCTATTCTTATTTAAACAAAAGGCTTTCTAGAAAATGGGGAACTTACTTTGGAACATTTGTTCCTGGATGGTTTTACTGATGTTGCAGAATCTTAGCTGAAAGTTTTCATCGGTCTTCTCCAAATGATTTATAATCAGCTTTAAAAAGAGCTTTTAGTCTTAGACAGGACTAAATCACCCATCCCAGTCCCAGTGGGCTGAGCCCCACCCAACACCTTGCAGGACTGTTCTG
The DNA here is from genome assembly GCA_030060385.1 of Muscicapa striata striata. NCBI lineage: Eukaryota > Metazoa > Chordata > Aves > Passeriformes > Muscicapidae > Muscicapa > Muscicapa striata. The sequence goes on from JAREIS010000031.1 coordinate 6,847,954, forward strand.
TTCCCAAAGAAGCTGCAAACATCAAAGCAGTCTGGTGGCAGCAGTCTGGCAGAGCCCAGAACGGCATGGAAGGTTTCCATTCACGTGCTCTGGGTTTAGTGCTGGGTCCCTCGATGCACAGAATCTTGTCCTGATCCTTGACAGTGATCAATACTACAGAGTGTACTACTGACAATCTCCTTGTTGTTGCTGCAAATGCCAGCAGAAGCTCTGCTGCTTTTACAGTCTGTCCATGCTCTTGAACTTGTCTTTGTAGGCTCTACTTACACAGAGCTTGGCTGAGTGACTTGGAGTCTGCCACCCACGCTCACGACTCTGCAGAGCAGCTTCATCAGCTGGTGTTGCCTCCAGTCTTCATCTGGCTGAACCTGTTGATTGATTATAAATATCAGACTTGGGGAGATGTGCAATGCAACATTTGTGAGGCCTTCAGTTCTACTTTTGAACTGGAAATTTTATTTTCATGAAGCAATGCATTTAATTTGGCAAGGCTTACTTTAACCATATGCATGTATTTTCCAGAGCAAGCAAAAATGAAGCTTCTGTGTCCATATGCCAGAATGGGAACAATGTATGTGTTCACTTGAGGCAAACAGTGAGGATGTGTGCATATGTGTGTGTCTAAGTTCCAAATGTATATTATTTATCAGCCACAATGTCCATACATTATCAATGGACATCAGAATTCCCAGCCATATTCCAAACTTTCCACAACTGATCTTTTATGGGCTAAATTCTCCTCTCCACAAAGATTTCTAGAAGGACTTAGAAGTGAAGAATCTTTAGCACTGTTTTCACCTCTCAGTGTCATGTTGTCCCATGAACATGAATTTTAATTGCAGATTTTTGTTCTATCAGCTATATCAAGAAGCAGCTTTGGAAAGAGAATACAGTTATTTTAAGGTATATTGAGGTTTTTGGTGCCTACTGGTGACAGCACAACAAATACCTGTCTGAAAGTGATATCCACTGACTGTTGCTTGTCCACTCATCTTACCCTTTATCTCTGCTGAGATTCCAGTGACTATTTTTCGACCCCAGGGTGAGAAAGGACAGACCAGATCCCCAGAGCAGTTGGCTGAGGGATATTGAGGACTGATGGACCCAGTGGCAGGAGCCCAGCATACCCACACTAGGTATTTTCTCACTGCAGGGCTGGAAACTGGGGGTTGCCAACATGGTAATGAAAGGAAAAGTGTGATTTTGCATATGAACAGAATCAAAGTTATTTCTTGATTCTCAGGGCCACTCTTTCTTGCTGTGCATCATGGCATCACAATTCCTGCACAAACATATGTGCACATATGTAAACACTATATATGCCTGAAAATACATCCAGACAGAGCTAGTTTCAAGACCAATAATCAATTGTCTGTAAGAGTAAAGGAGTGAAAAAAATTCCCAGGTATGACTAAAACTGCTTAAACCCTCAAGTAAAAACTCTCATTAGTATACAATACTCATATTCCACATAGCTCTTGAATACTTCAACTCACAAATTATCCACAAAATTTATTTCATACTTTCTCACAGGGTGAGCCTGGCCTCACCAAATAAGACACTTTCCTGGAGCTTTAAAGCTGTTTAATCTTCTTTTCTGGCCCCTCTGAGATAACTTCTGAATGGATTCTCTAAGCTCCTTATACTAAAAGGTGATCATAGTGTAAGGCCAGAAGTTCCATGCTCCCTTCAGAGGGTGGACACATGCTGGGCCTGACCAGTTATCTGCAAACACAGATAGATTTCAACCTGTTGTACAAAAGGGTTTGTGTATGCTGGAACAAATATATATATTAGAAATTTCCTCATGACAGTAAGAATTCACTAGGAAATTACCAGCAGGGAGAAGAAGACAAATATTTTTAAACGAGTGGTCTGAACCTGTCCCTTTGTGACTGATTGAAATGAGAATTATGAGGTCTGGATTCAGCCTTTTATTATGAGACAGTGAGGTTCTGCAGTATATTTTTTCCTTTCTTTAATTTAGATCTGTGCAAAAAAATTGGCATGAAATACAAATAAATGACAAAGCAGTGAGAATTAGGCCATTTGTCTGTAGAACCAGACATAATCCCCAAAATAGCAAAATACAGAAAAATGCATCAAAATGTATTAGTGATGACAGGCCATATATTACACAGGCTGTTAATGCAAGTGTAGGTCACTTATCAGCACCAGTGAGTCACAGAAGCCTAACATTAAATAAGAGGCAACATACAGACAAATATTAATTAAAATAACAATTACTGCTAAGTGCAGCATTTTGCTAGATACAATGACAGCTAAAAGACTGTGAGATGCTTGCAAAAATGAGTAAATATTTCCACCCTCAAGTATATACATATATACTCATATATGTATCTATTGCTTGTAGGAAAGAGCTGAATAAATATGTAAATCTCTACGGATACATCATTTTAAATGCTAGAATAATCTTCCTCATTTCAAAATCCCTCTAAAGAGAGATTTAAAAGCCCCATAGCTGTTGCCTTACACAGACACCCATAGGTCTGAAGAGCCAGGGAGTTGCCCAGTTCATGTGGGTTTTCTTTCACTGTGTCTCAACCCAGCTTTGCCTGTCTTCACTTGCCCCAAATGCCCATTTTCAGCCCAGTGGGGCAGTGGGAGCCTGCAGCAGGGAGCTCCCCAGCAGCCCTGTCCCCCACACTCAGAGGGGACCAGCAGAGCCAGGCTGGGGCTGGCCATGGGCACAGGGCACCTCTGGGACCAAGCCAGGGGGGCAAGTCTGGGGCCAGCAGATGAGATCCATGGGGCTGGGTACAGCTGTAGCACAGCATGAGGGCTGGAGCTGAAAGGCAGCCCCAAAGCCTGGGGAGGATTCCTCTCACAGCTGCTTCTGGCCATGCTGCTGCTCTCCCAGCCCTGGGAGCACAGTCTGCATGGAGTGCCAGCATCAGAGCAGCCAAACCTCTCCTGTTACAGCACATGGCAGAGCCTGTCCCTGCAACCAGGGTACCTCATGTTTTCTTGTGGAAAGTCTCCAGATCCCAAATTTTACTTGGACAATACAAAACATGAAGGGCTGATGGATGTGGCTCCCAACCTCAATGCCAGAGTGCCACTGAACAGAGAAGGCACGCTCCAAATTTAGCACAGTGACAGTTTTCTGTCCAATTCCCCTTTGGCATGTTTTCATGAGGCACAGTTTGTTTTAGACACAGATTTACAACACTGCATCCTCTCTACCTTTACGCCCATATGTGGGAAGGATATTGGCATGCTCACAGTGATTCTGCACTGAGTTCCTGTCAATGTACCTTAGCATGAGAGGTGAGTCAGACCTACTCTTCACACCACTTTCATCTAGAAGGCAGTGACTGTGCAGGCCAAAACATGGGGTCTTACTGGCATAACTCTGCCACAATGACTGTACACTGCAGGAAAACATGGATGTGGCATGAGGAAGTGCTGAGTGTGCTGCTCACATCAGACAGGATGTGAACTAAAGTATTTCCTAATGAAGGTTCAAGGGGATTTTTATATCACCAGAATGATCACCCAAGTGTTCACCTGCTGATACATGTAGGCAGGGCCATAGGTCAGAGCACAGACCTGGTGGGGGATGTACATGCAGCTCCTGTGCCTCAAGGCATGTCAGGAATGTCTGTGGAATCACCTACACTGAGTCAAGATGGAGCTTGCAAAAAAAAAACCCATCATCACCCCCTGTCTCTCAGACAGGCCATCCACTTGGCCTATGAAATTTCAGATCAATATAGTAACTGTTTGAGTAATTATGGCACTGCTTGCTGAGGTGCTAGTAATTTCCCATTACAAGACTTCTGTTCTGATAGATTAGAGGTATTCTGGTCTATCATGGAGCTGAAAGGGTTGTGCCCTTTCTGGGTAACATTTGTAGTTAGAAGAGAAAAAGGTCATTCATAATTATTTTTCAGGTATACTGGCTTAGCTACTCATTCGATTTATCACGTGTCCTTTCTGACACAACATGGAACAAGAGTGTTAGATAGTCTTTAGAGGAAACAGGCATCCAGCTCATAGAATATATCAGTTTCAATAGCACAGTTCAAAGGAATACAGCTCCTTTCAATATATTCAGGGATTTGTTCACCAGTTTAGGTTCAGCTGCTTTCAAAATAGATAGAAGAAACCTCCTTGTGTGATATAACCAGATGCCATTTGCAGAGACTGTGACATATGGTCCTTCAGACGTGGAGATAATCACAGAGGATAATTCTTGAGAGCCCGTTAGGATTCCAGAGTAGCTGTCTCTGCCATGTGGTGCTTGCTGATGTCTAAATATGATAAATTCACTCACTTTATTTTCAAAAACACAGCTGAAAGAGTTTTAAAAGGAGTAGCATGAAAGGGAAAAAGTATCAACCCTAATTACTCGATCAAAGTGAGAAATATATTCCTGATTCCATCCAACTTCAAGGCAAGTTAATGAACTAAATAGAAATCTGCAGCTGAAACTCACTGATATGAGAATAATCTAATTTTCCACAATGAATGCAATAAGGATTTCAAGGGAGCCTACACAAGCTTTTGTTTAATATGTGGCTTGAGCAGGCAGTGGGTATACCTCGTTCTTTAACCCATTTCTGTCCCGCCCCCCCCCCCCCCCAAAAAAAAAATTTTGAATTTTTTTTTTTTTTAAGATAACCCTTGTATTTAGGGTAAGAAGCAAACCATTTAAAGTTTATGTTGTTATCACAAAAAAGTATTTTAAAAATGAGCCTTAACACAGAGGCTGTAAACTACTGGCTTCCCCAAGCACAGGGGTTCCAGGCTGGTATTTGATCATATGCCTCTCCCAATCTGGTATTCGTCCATCAGCATCGACAAAAATAATTCTCTGGAAGAAAGAATCACAGTAGATGGCTGTGAGCATTTGAAACTGCAGCAGTGCCTACACTGTGCACCTTTACCCTGCACAGAAAAGGAACTAAGAACTAAGCCCTTCTCCTAGGCCAGTCCTGCCACCATGCCTGGATGGGGACTGGGGCCAAGGACTGGTCCCAAAGGGAGCGTGGGAAGAGCCCATCACTATCAGCTTGGCATGGGACACCACATCACTGGATACATATACACCTCATGCCATGAGACTGCTGTGGCACAAACCTTCCAGAGCACCTCAGGTCTCAGGCACTTTGAAATAAAACAGATGCAATAGCACCCATGGTTTAAGGCTGTAGGATTGTCTGAAGGTCAGAGGCTGTGCAATGTAAATGCAAACAGTCTGCTCTGGAGTGAACCTGCCTTACACACTGTGGTGCAAGACACTTTGTGCTCCCCGGTCCTGAATTTGATTCCTTAACCTGTTTGGCATAATCTGTAAACCACTCCACCAGTCTGAATGAAAAAATCAGCTCCACACGCCAGGATCGACAGAGTTAGAAGTTTCTCTGGGCATCAGATTACTCCCAAAACAGTCTAGAAAGGCACAAAGAGGCATGGTGCCATCACTTGAAACACTGAAATAAAGATTTTAGTGAATGTTGCCACAGTAGCTGAAGCATGTTAAAGGAAGCCCTACAGACTTCACAGGAAGATGCAGCACATAGGAAGACACACTGACTTAATATCAGCTGATGAATCTCTATCTCCCATAATAAAATTACTGTCCTATTACTTGATCTTTCTCCTGACACAAGGAATCCTTTTTGTGTTTTTTTTTTCTCAGTGCAATGCAAGACACACTGGATGGAATAACAGACAGGAGGTGAAAGTCCTTCTGGCCTTTTACACCCATGAAAGCTATGTGTGTGAAAATGGTGCCAAAGCATCCCATCGGTATTTTTAAACCTATACAGTTTGAAAACTGCTGAGTGCTCAGCTTACCTGGACAAAGGGGACTAGAATATCCTTTCTGAAGCTAGAATGGGGTCAGCTGTTGACAAACATGCCTCTCTGTGGAGCACACTCTATGCATAGTGTGTGACTATTCAGTTTTACTGAGTGTCACTGATGGGCTCAGCTGTGGGGAGAGTGTTCAGGAGACCTCTTCATGGCTTTTAGATCCACATCCCACTGCAGCAGAGGAGTCCAAGAAAATTGTTCAAGTCTTCAATCTCTTATAAGCCTTTCAAGCATAGGAATGGCCTCCCAAGGAGATGTTGGAGTCACCAGTCAAAGACTGCTCGTGGCACTCGGTGCCCTGTTGTAGCTGACAAGGTGAGGAGTGATCAAAACTGGGACTCCATGACCTTAAAGGTCTTTTCCAAATTAATGATTCTGTGATTCTGTGTGGATTGTATAAAGTTTGGTGTGCAGGCTCTGGAAACTTGTTTTTCAAGACATCAGCAGGCAAATGAGGAAAAAAAGACTTTGAGATTCACTTGTGAAATTTTAACTGCTCACAAGCTCATCTGTGCCATGAGGCACCAGCAAATTGGCATTATCAGCCTTGGGAATATGAATTTTGTGCATCCCAGAGTAACAGAACATCCTCTGTCCAGAGGAAGAAACTAGTATAAGCAGTTAGCTTTTCATATTTGTCATTCCTTCAATTTTAAGAAATAAAAATGCTTCAAGTGCTTTCATTAAACTCATTTAACAGAGGAACTAGAGCAAAGACACAGGATTTCCATGCTGCAGAAGATGCTAACCACCCTGGATTTTTTTCCTACAAAAATGACACAGAAAACAGGATGTATGAATGGAAGGAACAGAAATATTAGACAACCATGATTAAGGAATTTTTGAACTTCTGGATTAAAAAGCATTTCTTGACATTCCAAAACCAAAGCTTTCCTCTTTGATTCACTGGCCTGAAATGAAACTTTTTGTTTTCATGGAAACAATTCACAATTCACAGAATAGTGTGAGTTGGAAGAGACCCACAAGGATCTTTGAGTGATCAAAGCCAACATGAATCTCTGTGTCCAATCCAGCAGCCAAAAGCCTTTGGGGAGTTGACTCCCCATGCCTTCCTGTTCTTCAGATGGGCAGTCTTCCCCAGCCAAAATGTATTTTCCATGGCCTCACCATACAGCAGAGGTCTAGGACAATCCTGTGATGTATCACACTGACCCAGCCACAAGGACAAACAGCCATTGTTTTTCATTTTTCACGGGCACAGTTTCATCAAAGTCTTTTTTCCTGTGGCAACTTTCTATTTTGATGAAACACACTGTTTCTCATGGAAAAATATGTGATGCTCTCTATAGGCTATTAAATGCACCTCAGAAAACAGATTTGAGGAATGAATGAAGAACTATACCAGTATAGGCAGATTTTCCCTTGTCAGGAAAACAAAAATGATATTTGAATTAATTTGGCAGGCAATTCTTCTAAAATAATGGAAGTTTATCAAGGATTTATCTGTATATGTTACACTCAAAGACAGAGTAACCCATTTTGAATCTAATGAACATGTGTGTTTACATAGCACCAATGACTTCTTCAATTTTATATGGCATGGCTTGTATTCTTAAGAATTATTTATTAGTAGTTTAGGGAAAATGTACAGTCTGAATGTTAAACTCTGTAATCAGTTCTGTTGTGCTACTTGTTTCTAAGGGGCAAATTCAATAGAACTCATGTATTTTCCAGTGTAGACATATTTATAAAAAATCACTTCTAATACCATGGCAGAATTAATTATTTAAATCTTCACATTCCTCACAAATTCCAGTCCTCTTTTTGACTAGTAATTACACAGTTATAAATCCCAATTATCGTGAAATATTGCATTATTAATAACATGCTGTCCAAAAAGTAAACAATAATATTGAGAACTTCTGTAAATTTGCTCATTTCTGCTCATATGATGGCTCATAAATGATCATGTGAGTCATATGAAGTTGATTTTTTTACCTGTTTGGCTGACATCCAAATTGAATGAGAAAAAAAACACCTAAGAAATTATGGAGAATTAGAAAATCCAAGTTTATTTGTTATTGTTATCACATATAATTTCAAATACTCCCTCCAGCCATTCTGGCATGAGAGCAGATCAAATAATGTGACCTCAGAACCACAGCTCAATGTTTCAGTTCTATACACAGGCATTTATTTTGGGGTATTCCTGTCTTCTGTGAGCTTCTGTGTGTGGGCACTGTGTTAGAGGCTAGAAAGTGGAGGTCATATTTATCTGACTGTAGAAATAAACCCTAGAGACAAAATGGGCTTTGATAAATGTGGGAAGATTGTAAGGATAGTGCAGGAGGCAATTTTTCCACAATGAATTACAGCTGTACTGATTGCTGAGAAGTGAAGACAGCCTCTCCTGTGCAATGAGGATGGGGGTTATAAAAGAATGGGTTAGCTGGCCAAGAGTTAATTGGAGCTGGAGCACCAGGGTCTGCTGCAGTTTGGGATGGAGGCTGCTGGCTGTGCTGAGAGGAGGATGGGACATGTAGCTGTGCCAGGGACAGACGAGGTCAGGAGATGCTGTGTGAGGGACAGACAGGGTTAGGTGGATGGGTAAGGGACAGCTTGGGGTCAGCCAGTCACTCAGAAGGAAGAAGGAAACTCACAGAGAGGAGAGAAGGAATCAGTGCTGTGTGGAGTTGCCTGAGAGATGTCCACTCTGAGAAGGCACAAAAAGTTATTATTAAGGGACTGGTGATGGTGCCAGTCGTATCTGTCTCGACATAATTTCTACAGATACAGGTACAAGGGTAGGTGTGGGTATAGGCATATACGGTCCCAGACAAATAAAAATATTTTAGAAATGAAGATTTCCTTTGTACCCTCCCAGAAAAGGAGGACAAGTCTCCTGCTTGCTGCCTACAGTGTTTCTCCAGCACTGCACTGACAAGGAGGGGGGAAAGGAGAAGTTCCATGCTGCCTTGGGAGACACAGAGCGTTAAAGTGCAACAGCAAAGAGCTATTTATGCAAAGGAAAAACGTACTTGGGGCTCCCCTCGGCTGTCGGGGTGGATGCTGGAGGTTCTGATGACAGGGCTGCCGGGGACAGGGACCGCACGCACACACTCACAATGCTCCCAGCAGGGCGGGATGCTCCCTGGGAGCGGGAGCGGGAGCGCAGCGCTCCCGGCGCAGGGGAACACTCCCAGCCGGGAGGAATCTCCTCTCCCCGGCTCCAGCAGCTCCATTCCCTCGCCACCACGCTGGGAGCTGCCGAGCAGGACGGCCTGTGCCAGGGCTGTCGCTCCCGATGTAAATTAAACAGTTACCCCTGCAGGGTGACTCTCTGCGCTTTTCCCTGAGCAGACAGCTGCTCCAGAAAACACATGCTCGGGCTGAAAGGAAGAACCGCAGAGATTTTATTTATAGATGCAATAGGCAGGTGTTCTGCATTTAATGTCTGCCCAGTAAGAGCTGGAATTGCCTCTTTGCCCACAATGACTACATATTTGATTACCTTCTGTGTACATAATGCATTATATATAGTCTTTACAATCTCCCTTCCCATTTGGATTCAGTGCATAACCCCTGTACAGCTGTTGCCCTCTCCTGCAGCAAGGCATTTACTGATCTTATCGAGACAGAAAGATGGAGTGCTGCAGACTGTGGAAAACTAAACTTTAATGGAGGAGCTCACGCCAAGGTGTGCCTGCTGTGTTTCTGGATGGCAGAAGGGTGCTGTGCAAGGAACGTCCGTCATTTCAGTACAAAACATTTCATCAAGGCTTGGGAAGCCATGTATGAAATATTAATTAATTACTGCTAAGTCTCACTATACCATTGTGAAACTGGCACAGTGCAGCTTTGTGCGGGTTGTTTTCAGAAACTGTTGCCTTTTATTTCAGCTACTTGATCATAGCATGCTGCATAATTTATACATCTAAGAGCCTTTTGTAGGGCATGTTGGTAGAAAAGCTTATAAGTACCACAGGAGCTGGGATCTTGTTGATATTAACAAGGAATTTTGAGGCTGGCAAACAAGCACAACAAAAGCAGTTCCTGTGCTTGTTGCCATCCATGATTTTGGTAACTGCAGGTTTGCTACAATGACTTGTGACAAAGCAGTAAGAAAGCAAAACTAAGCTCTCCCAAATCCAAACGAAACAAAAAAGACACCTTCCTGTTAATGCAGGATGGCAGCCATATCATGGCACAAAAGCATTTCAAAAATATATGAAAAATGAACTTTAAAATTGTTCTCATTTGAACTGAGGGAGAAGGCAGATACTTTGGGGATTGCAGTGCTATGCACCAGTCACTCACCAGGAATGCAGAGCACAGGAGCACAGGCAACTTCCACTACTGACTGCCACTGACAAAACGGGGAGATGATTTTTCCACATCTCTTAATCAGAATAAATATTCTGGCATGCTGTTTTTACATTAGAGAAAGGCATCAAGCAGGTAAGCAGCAGTCATGCAAAAGTCAGGCACAGCAGCAAGACAGCACAGCTGCAGACCCATGAGTGTGACAGGGACATTTATGCCACCAGAGCTGCCTGCCTAAAAGCTCAGTGTCTATCCCAAGCCAGATATCCAAACTCCCTTGATTCACAATGCAGAGGGCACCTGCCTCTCCTCCTGGGCTGCAGAGGGAGCCTCCATGGTGAGCTTGGGTTGGACCCCCTAATCTACAGCTACAGCTGGGTGAGGGGGATGTGCCAGGACTAAGAATAAAGCCCACAAGTCTTTGCTTTCCAGCTCTGCAATTAAACTGCTAAAACATGTTGACAATATGCCTGAATCTGTTGGAACATCTATGGCAGAAAAACAGCTTATGCCTGCGCCTGTAATTATTTACAATTAGAATGTGTAATTGGGATGTGGACAAACAACTAGGCTCAACTGCATACAGAGGTCTGTCCCTGCTACAGCAAAATTTTTAAAAAGATCAAACAGTAATCACATTCTGTAGGTGCTAATTTTCATAGCTTAGTAAAGAAGCACATACAATAACCAGCTAAACGATTCTCATTGTTTACAGTTCTGCACCCTTAAAAGACAAAGTGTAATCAAGATATTTTGAGAAAGCCAGCGTGTTCTTTCACCTTCTTGACAATGTCTGTGCAGCACAGAGCATCACCCTGGTCTACACTGTGCACAGGGCTGTGCCACATATCCTTGAAAAAGTGATGGTGACCTGAGTAAGTAATGGCCCCTAGAGCCAGAGCACAGAGAAGCAAAAGGAGACCTAGCCCTGGGTGTCTTGTTGGAGAAGGGTGCAAAGAGGTGTGCTTGATGCCATTTCCACTGCTGTGTCTGCCCAGGAAAAGGGATTCAGCAGCAGAGGCTGGGGAGACCCAGGACATCAGTATAGGACAGTCCCTCAGTCAACATTGGGAGAGCAAACAAAGCAGGTCACACAAGAGACAGTCCTTTTTTCCTAAGCCTTATGACAGTGTTGAAGGGCTGAAAAAATGTGCAGGAAGAGTGTTAAATATTTTTTTTAAAAAGTCACAATATGCCTGAGGAAGGTATTCAGTAGATATTTCTGGCTGGTACATAATGAAGCTGCTTCTCTATCATTGATGGGTTTTATTCTCCACAGGTTCCCTACAGAAGTGTAGGCAAGTACCAAGCCTGATCAGCATACAGAGAAAAGCAACTGGTGACTAGCAAGTAGAGCCAAAGACTAAGTCAAAAATAGGCTGGATATCAGGATTCAGTCCAATAGGAAGAGGAGGCACAGACCTGGAACTTACAGGTGAGTTTCTATGGAATTGGAAATGCATCTGAGAAAGTGCAGCCTACCTGACAGGCAGCATTCTCTGTGTGCTCTGCATCAAAATGTTTGCAGGGAGGCTAAAGCAAGGGGAGAGGAGAAGGCAAAATTTGGCCAGGAAACATCCCTTGCTGCACAGAAGATCTGAGGCTGTGCAAATATTTCTAGTCAAAAACATGAACTACAGCCCAAAATCCAAATATGTGTTCAGAGACACCTATTTCTCCTTATCTTTACTTTTCAGATGTATATTATCAGATGGCAAATAAAAATTATTTCAGATCCCCACAGGCATCTTCATGCTGACAAGAACTCAGTGGATGGGCCAATTGTTTAACTTCTCAGTTTTTGATGGTGACAGGCTATTAAATCAGCTTGGAGCTGACTCGGTATGATGCCCTCCAGTTGCAGAGCTGAAGATTTGTTCCTGCTCTCCCTAATTACTTAGGCATAATTAGTTTCTACATACCAACGGATTTGGCCTCTCTCCTGCCAGCACAGCATTTTGTCAGTGGCTATTCCAAAGTTCAGATGTGCCATTTCACCCTTACCTACTATATCCTCTATTCCCCTAAGTAATTTAGAAGACACATTTTGCCTGTGGTAATTATTTAAGCATTGTACATGTCCCTAATTATTTTCTTTACTAATTTATCTAATAGTGAGGTAAAGTTTCTTTATAATAAGGGAACTATAACTCTTGCAAAATTCCACTCCTCCTTTAAGGTAGATGGTTTTAGTGATAGTTAATGTACTTTTGCTTACAGATGAACCACTCAAATGTTTTCAAAATTCATGAATGAGTACTATCTGGCCCTAGTGATTAATATCATTATTAAATTGTTCCTTATTTTTATTACCTACAAAAAATAAAGAAACTCTAGAGCAGATATTTCCCCCTTGACCACTGTGATGAAGATAGATGCAAGAAATTTGTTTCATTTTGCTACGATTTCCTTATTATCCCAAACTGTTCCTTTTCAAAATGGCAGTATCATCTGATGGACACGTTGGATGGAATGCATTTGTTTCTCACTGTACAGTTTATTAAATAAATCTTCTTTTATTTTTTCAGCAAGCTCTGTGGCTGGCAAGCTATCCTATGACTACCAAAGTACTCCTGAGCAAATAATCTGATTTTTCCCTCCAATGATGGGGGTTTTTCCTTTTTTCCCAGCCAATTGTTACAGGTAACCTACTGGAACTGCCTTTCCCTTCACAAACTCCTGATCCTGAGGTTCTTTAGAAGATTTTCACTTTCCTCTTCCTACTAATTACAGTGTATGTTCCTTCCCGTTGACTTCACACAATCTTAGAATTCACTTTTTTCTTCCTTTTCTGGCTTAAGAATTCGAATAATTTAAAAAAAAATAAAAAACCCCGCAACATATAGCATCTTGCAAGTGCTTTAGCACACCTTTATAGCACAAATTTTTAGAAATTCCTCTTCCAGGGGGTTCTTGCACTGAAAACTCCTGTTACTTTTCTTCACTAAGCCTGTGGGTCCCAGGCCATCCACAGGATGCTACAGAGACAGACAAGACAGAGAGCCCCAGCCAGTAATGGGAATACAAACACACACTATGAAGCAACTTTGCAAGATTTAAACACTCACCAGACTCTATCACACTTCACAGAGCACAAGATAATCTAATTTATATTAATACTTCTGCAAACTAAACCAATAAATATATCTTCGTCTGCACAGCCACATTTGGAGAAGTGTCATTGTGGGCACAGTAGGAGCAATATGTAATAAATGTTTCATTGGCTCCCACAGGTAATATTTTTGCCAAGGCAGCTGGAGAAGCTGTGCAAGTTTACTGGCCCTCATATTCAAGCTCAGCATCTATTTGGGGAAAACAGCTGAGGTCTATACACAAATTTATATCATAAAAATAATAGCCTCAATTGCAGTGACATATTTACCTCAGACAGTATCACTCTTTATTATTTTGTTGTTATTACTAATAATAACACCAGTATCACGACACCCAAAACAAGGAAAGTTTCAAAGTTTTATGTACAGAATAAAACAGCTCTGGCATGATGGGGGTAAGAATTGACCAGAGTTGGGAACCCCACCAATTGCACTCATTCAAAATTGGTCCAAAGCTTTCTTTTATGACAAAGCTTTTTCCAAGTGCAGTAGACAAGATGTGCATAACACAGGGATGAAGGAGGGTAGTAAAAGACAGTATATCCTCTTAGATTCAGCATCTAACTGTAATGTTGACTTCAGAATGATGTTTAATTGGCTTTTCAGTGCCAAAAGTACTTGAAACTATTACTTCCAATTACTCCAAGAGTTGAAGTATTCTCCAGAAAGCCCAAGACTTCTGGAAAGTCAGGAAATTTAATTACTCTCATGCTTCCCCTTTGCCATGCTCACCTACAAAGGATATTTGATGGAGGGCTAAGTGTCCAAGACACCATCCCCTCTCTGACCTTGTATTTTCTAAGGTGGCCCCCTTAAAAAGAGGATCTCCCTTCAGGAGAGAAGGAATCTGACTTTTTTCTTTTTAAATTGGCCCGAACAGACCAATTAAACGTGTACTTGGGAATCACTCATTTTTAATGCCAGTGCAGGCAGGAGAAAGTGCAGATATCAACTCCTCCAGGAGGACAGCATTTCCAGGAGCCTGACTTTGTTGATGTCTTCCATCTTCACTGAGAAATGGAAACCAGGGCTGGAGCTGAAACCCTCGTGTTTCTGCTGTGAGCCTTTTATAGAATGCAATGCCAACTCCCAGAGCATCACACTGATGAGAGAACACATGGTGAAGATTCTCAAAAAGCCAAAAGACTGTGCAGTGTTCTCCCACCTGGAGGAAGGACCATGTGCTGAGAAGGATATTTCAGCCCTTTTGTTGTAGGCACCTCACTCTGGCATTTATCTTGAAAAAATGTACCCACAGATCACAGTAGCCACAGAAAGAAAACATCTTGAACATTCACCCTTTCATCTTCAATGCACATATAAACCAGAATGATCTGTAACAAGATTGGACTATTTCTGTTTGTCTTGTTGTTGTAATAAAAATATTAATAAGGTAGGTATTGAGTTATAGTGTTCCCTTTTCCTGCATTAGTAATTCTGATGGAAAACAATATGGACACCTTATACTGTCCCTGGGCAAAAATTAAATAAACAAAAGGCTCAAATACAATAAGCATTAATATTTCATGAAGTTGGGCAGACTATCAAGAAAGCTTTTCTTGATCACTTTACCTAGCATTCTCCCTGTGGGATTGAAAATAGCATTAATGAGAAGCAGAAAGAAATATCTCAAGCAGCAAAAGTACACACCAAGTATGAAAATGAACTCCTTTTTGGATGTCTCAAAGGAGCAGGACTGTGTGAGAGACAATATTTCAGATGTCTTAGCAGTATATTTTGAAAAGTCAGGCAGCCAACTTCTGTTTTGCTTGTTATTTTATTTGCTGTTGCCCACAGAACTTTTCAAAACCCTGCTCCATCAAAACACTTCACAGATGCTGTTTCAGGATGGTGACAGCTACTCAATATGGGGCTATTTGAACCAGTGGATAACTCTGAAAACTGTGGCAACCCACAGGTACTGTGCAGTACCCACAATGGTTTAACCATTGCCTGAAGGGGTGCAGGAAGTCCCCTTCTTTCACTGCAGGCTGGAAGGGATCCAGCCCCAGGATCCCTGGAAGGGAATGCCTCAGGAGGGGGCTGGGCCTCCTCAAGTCAGCAATCTAATGGTCTTTGGTGTCCATGGGGGTTTGTGTTTGAAACCTGCATGGGAGAGTGAGGGAACTCAGCCACCAGAGTCAGGAGAAGCTGAGACCCAGCTGCCTCTGCAAGCACCTGTGCTGGAGCTGCAGGCAAGAGGCTTTTGGATGTGTGCCATGGCCAGGGTGCACATGGGGTTAATTTGTGTCCCTCAATGGGATTTGTTTTGCTTGGTTTTAGACAATTATAGCACAGGCATATCTGGGCTGTTGTCTAACTCAAAGAGGAATAGGTGCTTCCAGGGAATAATTCATGTCCTGCTCAGATGGGTGTCTGAAATAGAGCAGATGAATCATTTTCTAGAAGCACCTTCAGACTCTCTGCTGTCTCCAGAGTCATAAAGGAGGCCAGACAACCTGATCAGATGTAGACTTCTGCTTTTGGGGCTTATTAAATTAAGTGAGAAGAGTGTCACCTTATGTGACTGAGTTGCATTAGACTTGTACATGATTCAGTGTGAATGCAGCAAAGAATACAACCACCTTCATGTAAAACAAAGGACACCATAACCACAATTTTCACCAGGCTATGTTTTATTGAGCTGAGCCACATATATTTCCAAGTCAATTTACAAGGAAAATGCCAAATACCCACTCTTCCTGAAAAAACTCACAGAATAATGTATAAGTTCTTGAAGCACCTCTTTATGTCTCCTCTGGCATTTCTAGTTTCTCAGAGCATGCATTGGTCCCTACTTTGCAGTTTTCAATGCCCTAGTTTGGATGTCTAATATTCAGAGGGCATGTGCTCTGTAGCCAGTTTATTTCTTTTTCTATCTGAAAGTCAGTCTTTTAACAGATGTGGAGAGTTTATTCTGGCCATGACCATTTACAATTATAATAAAATCACAGTTTTATTGTGACCCTATATTCTTCAACTATGTGTACTCCCTACAGATTTTCCCAATTTCTAGAAAACAAAATGTGCTGCATGCTCTAAACAGTGGTTGATGACTACTGCTCTATTCCAGTAGCATTCCAGGCATAAAAATATCTTCAGTCTGCAGCAGAAATGATATTCTGTATTTATTTTAATTCAGTTCAGCATTGCACAGTGATCTGTTCCCGGAAAAGGAAGAGCTGGCAGTCAATATGTTTAGACTATCTGTAGACTCTACCCTGAATTAATTACCAATTAACTCAATGTATTTAGCACATTTGTAAAGCCCACAATGGACATGCTACATATTTATTTATGGTTATAGATGTCTGTTTCTTACCCAAAACGGATCTTCTAATCTTTATGCAAAAAAACATTATTTTTTTATCTTTCTGAAGAAATGTGAAATGGTGTCCATTGTAGCCTTACTAAATGTGTTAAATACTTGCTGCTAATTGACTGTTAATAATTCAGGGAACTAAAAGTCTACAGTAGATGTATCTGCTCTGATTTGTCTGGCAAAAGCATTTCCTCATGAATCATCAAACAGCATTGTGGTTAACTCCAGGCACTGCTCTTCAACCAAGACCACAGCACACAAGTATAGAGCTCTTATTCTTGGGCACCAGAGGATTTAAGTGACAGAGACCAGAAGTTCACAGTGCTCTGTTGGCTGAGAGTACCTGCAATGTCACATGAACTCCAGACACGTCCCAGCTTTCCTGCATTTTCTGGGCCATCTTTCAGCATTTAGAAACAAGGAGCATTTGAAGACTCCAGTGAAGCAAAAAGGACAGATTTCAAAAAATGAAATTAAAGTTAAGATGCTCTGACATGACACAACAATTCACAGAACTTACAGATAATTCAGTAAGTGATTGCAAGAACACGTTTCCCACTTGCTACTCATATATATCAGCTCCCAGGGAAGGCTTCATTGCTCACCTTTCACCACAGAAACATTTTCAAATTAATTCAATTTCCTCTGCATTTTGCACTAGAAATAGAGTTTCTCAGAGTTTCAAACAGAGTACTGAGCAAGCTTTAAGACACTCATTATGCCATAACTTGGCCTCTCCTTGATTTTAGCATTTTAAATTCACATTGTCTTATAAGAACACCTTACCCAAGGAAAGAAATAAATTTTAGGGAAAGCATTTGAAAAGAAAATAAATGAGTTTAATTAAATAGCCATTTTCAGGTTTTGTGGTTTATATTTGAGGAGCAGGTTCTTTCCTAAGTACTAAAAGTGCACATTGTTACATTAATTTAACTAATAGGCATTAGTTATGACAGCCCGCTTGGTAAAGGTTCTGAGCCAGTGTCGTTTCTATAGATTTATACACTTGGAAATGTGCACTTTAAATGAGAATCTTGCTGGTGTCAAAATTAAATTAAACTGAATTAAATCATATGCCTGATCACAAAGACCAAAGATTCTTTTCAGAATCAGGTCCAAATTATAATCGTAACTCTAACCCGACTACTGAAGAAAATTAAAAGGCAGTTCCAACTTCATTATATCCTGCTGAAGTTGCTGGTTATACAAACAGGGCAGAATCCTTAGCTGTGCCTGGTGACTGGTACTGGAGCACTTCCAGGACAATTACTGCCACACTCATAGCCTGAAAAACTCCAGCAGCAATGATGTCCTGTGGAGAATGGCTCCTCCAGGAGCTGTGATCACTCTGGGGTCAAATGCTCACAACAATAAGAGCATCTAAGACTAAACCTGAGTCCCCACTCAAGTTCCCACTCCTACTCCCCATCCCTGACTCCCAGTTTCAGCCCAGAAGGATCTAGTAGTGAAGTGCTCTCAGGATTTGTTGGCCAATGTTGACACAAATGTCTCAACAGGTTGATGTCCACTTCATCTGAAGTACTGTAGTCAGTCACAGCCAGTCCTGTCTTGCCTCATAGCACACCAGCCAGAGCAGCCTCCACAGAAAGCAGAGTAAGTGGTGCTTTCCCAGCTTTATTCCAGTAATGCAGTGGTTTGTGATACTTAGGTGTGGCATTGTCATAGTGAATATACAATGGGAACTAGGAAGGGCTTTTCCTCAAAGATGGAAGATGCTGCTACAAACTCAGGGATGGAGTAAGGCTCAGAGTAAGCCAGGATCCATGCTACTAAATTTGGACTTCTGCAAAAATCAGGAGCTGGAAAATGGTGTCTCCCAAAAATATTTCATGTTGTATTTATGTGGTTCCCATATGTGCTGGCCAAGAGCAGCCACCTGCTGCTTCTGTATCCATGCCAAAAGGCTCTTACCCTACCTTAAGCTACTTGAAACATCAATGCATGAACAAGCAAATGCAACATCTGCAAGGCAATGTATACTGGGAACTTTCCCAGCAAGAAACCTCTCTCAGCTGTGCCATGGAGAATCTCAGACCCTCCTGCTACAAGCAAATGCCCCAAGAATTCTCAACAGAATCACAGAATCATAGAATCACCCAGATTGAAAGAGACCTTCAAGACCATCTATTCCAGCAAAGCATCACCATAATTAGCCCTAAACCCCACGTGCCACATCCAGATGCCTTTTGAACACTTTCAGAGATGGTGACTCCACACCTCTCTGGGCAACTTACTGCAATGCCTGACCTCCTTCAGTGAAAAACAAATTTCAGATATCTAATCTGAACCTCCCCTGGTGAAACAGAAGGTCATTTTCTCTCATTCTTTCACCTGAGGCATGGCAGAAGAGAGCGACCCTCACCTGGCTGGATCAGGTGATCCAATCTCCCTCTAGGTTATTGCAGAGAGCAGTGAGGTCTCCCCAAACCTCCTTTTTTTCAGACTATACAGCCCCAACTCCTTCAGCTGCCCCTCACAGGTACATGTTTTCTAGACCCTTCATCAGCTCCATTGCCCTTCCCTGGACATGCTCCAGCACCCCAATGCACTTTTTTGAATTGTGGGGTCCAGAACTGAACACAGGATTTGAGGTGCAGCCTCACCCATGCCAAATACAGGGGAACAATCACTGTCCTGGCCCACTGGTCACAGGATGCCATTGACCTTCCTGGCCAGCTGGGCACACACTGGCTCATGCTCAGCTGAACCAACCAGCACCTCCAGGTCACCTTCTGGCAGCTCCCAGCCCCTGCTCCAAGCATGGAGGGCTGCATGGCTTGTTGTGACCTGAATGCAGGACCTGACACACGTGCCTCATTGAACCTCAGTCCTCAGCTGATCAATCCAGTTTGTCCTGATCCCTCTGCAGAGCCCTTCAACCCTGCAGCAGATCTGCCCTCCCACCCAGCTTGGTGTCATCTGTGAAGTTGCTGAGGGTGCACTCAATCCTGTCATCCAAATCATCAGCCAGTTGCTCCAGGAGAATGATGTGGGAGACAGTGTCAAAGGCTTTGCTGAAGTCTAGACAGACAACACCCACATGTTTTTCCTCATTCATTCAGTGGGTCACTTATTCATAGAAGGAGATCAGGTTGGTCACATAGGACCTGCTTTTCATAAACCCATATTGGCCTGATCCACTAGCTGGCAAGCACGTGCCACATGATGGCACTCAGGGTGATCTGCTCCCTGACAGTGTCTGGCACAAGTCATAGCACAAACATATCAGACTCACAAAAACAAAAAAGATAACTCCATGGCCTTATACACATTGTAAATGTAGGCTTAGGCAGGCCCCACATCTGTCAGGCACTTGTTAATCAGAAATGAGATCATGGTAAGAAAACTTTGGGTATCATTAGTGATCACAATTATTCTCTAGCCTTCAATCAATATGGCATTTGTTAAGAGGGGCATGGAAGGTTTGAAGTACATGAATGTCAAAGTTATATCATGAAGCATCAATTCATTTGTGTTTATCTTTGCTGGCCTGACCAAACACGGTCCTGCAGCACCCATGGACTTGTAAGAAATGGTGTTAGAAACTAGTGTGGGTGAGATAAGTTTTATACTTTGATGAAGGGAAATTCTATCATGTGTTTCTCTTCCTTAAAGACATCTCATCTCAGGGCTCATCTCAGGGTGAGATTTAGGGAATCTCTCAACCTACAGCTGGATCACAGCCAATTTAGGAACCTGCCAAGTATCTGTCGTTAAAAGGATCAAGGAAACAGCCCTTCCCTTTTGATGTCACAATAAAAAAGAGCAGATACAAACAAAAGGAGACAGAATGCACAAATCCCCAGATATCACTCCTTCCACCCTCAGGGTCTGTTGGGACTGGGGTGAGAGATGTGCTGTGCTGGTGGCAGAACACCCTCTACCAACCCACATCTGCCCTGGGAGAGGGAGCTGTGCTCTGCAGCTGTTGCAAGCTCTAACTCTGAGAGATACTCAAAATATGTCAGACACCAAGCTTGTACCTAGCTTTCTCCAACTTCTCAAACCCTGCATAGCTCATCACTCACCAATCATCTCACTGGTTTTCCACTCATCTTTCTTTCCTGCACAGAAAGCAAAATATCTTTTTCCAACAGGTATCTGACACAATCAGGAGCAGCTTTGTGTAGTACCATGCCAAAAGGCAGCCACTTGTCAGTCAGCCACAGAAGTCTCTTTGAAGGTTGCTTTATTGGCCTATGAGAAGATTGGGGAGAGTGAGGTTTTTTTTCTTTTCTTTGTATTTTCTTTTAAAGATCTTTTCTTTCAAAGTGATGCTGCCTACTGCTCCATGCAATGTTCTCTATGGGACATGGAAAATATTACAGTTAAGTCTTCTGTGGAAAAGCATAATTTATTTTAATAGAAACACATAAATTATTTTTACAGAATGCAACTTGTACTACTGAGCTTCCTAAATACATGCAAGAAATACATGTACATATAGCTCATCTTTATTTGGAAATGAAGTCTGATACTGCATTTTTCCCAGATGCTGAGGGCTTCCTCACCTATTTTAGTGCAACCAAGGATGTCAGTATGACAGCTATCCTGTCTCACTGCTCATTTTCCTGAATAACTTTGAAAACTGTTGTTCCCTGGCAGTACTTCCATGCACATCTGCATTCAAAACAAACTCATCTGTGCCCTTCTTCAGGGAAGGGATGGGGTGAAGAGAGTGAAGGGTGATACAATAGCTGTCATGCCAGCACTCAGCAGGACAACACAAACAAAATCAGCAGCCCAGTTAATTTTCTGAAATGAAAAAGCACATTCTCTGGCAGAGCACCTTATAAGTACTATCCAGCAGGGATCTCTCCCATCTGTGCACACTGAAGGGCCACAGATTGAATACCAGAAGTATTGTCATACCAGCAGTATTACAATGATGATTGCATGGCATGAGCTCCCTACTAAGTCAGGATCAAGCTGCAGAAGTAGCTGTAGTGACTTGCTAAAGTGACCTAGATCTTGATAATGAGCTGCATCATCCATGTAGAAAGTAGTAGCAGCCATGGAGGGCAGCCACAGGCCTCACACCCTCACCCTAAAATTCCTTACAACATCATCCAAAATCACAGGACAACTCAAATCTTGTCATTTCCACCAGGACACTGGTAAAAAGGTAAAATCTCTGCTACTTCTGCCAAAAGTAACAGAACAATCCTTCAAGCTTCCTTGGTCCCTAATGAGTGATCATTAATCATGGGTATTTTCTAAGCACAGTTTAGAGTTTTATTAAATGCCAAATAAAGAATTAACAAGGCCATAATCAAGCAAATATGTTCCTTGATCACTGCAGCAGGAAGGCTCAGAGCCAAACAAACAGGGTGCTGTAGTTCCAAGCCCTTCCTGTGTTCCTGCACATTCCCCACTGGCTGCTTGTAGGGAGGAAGGCAGACTCATGTTTTCACATCTGTTGTCATGGGAGAAATCTGACTTCCCACTGGTGCCCCAGAGGGAGAATGGAAATGAGGGGAGAGGGGCTCCTGCTCCAGTTCAGTACAGTGTGTGCAAGACCTTCAGCTCACACACACACAGCTGTGGTGTCCAGAAGAGATTGCTGCAGAGGAAGGGAGCCACAGGACATGAAATGGTTAGGTTAAACCCACAAGGCACATGCCTTTCCAAAACTCAAATGAAGCAGTCCCTTCCCCCTCCACCTCAGCTTGCAGGTGCTTCCTTCTCTCCCAGCCACCTCCCTGCTCTTCAAGGAGGGGGCAGTGCAGCAAATCAAGACTGACTTGCTCCCTGTCCTGCCTCTCCCACCACGGCTTAATTTGTGGACAAACAGCTGTAGGCAGAAACAGAGCAATTTCAGTGACCCATTCAAGTGCTCAGGGAAAAACCCTAAGAAATGTGCAATCTAACTTGGGACAAAACATCACCATCCCATGTGCCAGGCAGAGGAAGGCAGTGACAGGAACAGTGCCCAATCACAACAGTTGGCTGCTGCACGGACTGAAGGCATTATAAATGCACACTAGGAAAAACCATCAAGCTGAGATGAAACCATCTGGACCCAGTTAGGCAACAGCAGCTGGCTGGGGAGTGCGGAGGATGGTTTGAAGGGGAATAATGCAATCATTGGTTCCTTTATGGATGGCAGCTCTCTAAAACCCTCTAGCCCCTCTTCTCAGCAGGATTCAGTGCTAATCCATGATACTCAGGGCAAAGTGCAGTTGAAGAAGCAGTCCTTTGCTATGCAAACTACACCCTGCCTAGGAAATAAGATTATAATGATTGTATCTATCAAATCAATGGGAGAAGGTGAGGGTGACACAAAATGCTGAGCAGAACCAGTCACCTCTCAACCAGTGCTCAAGAAATACCCACAGCACAGTGATGGGGCTTCACAGCTTTGGGTATTTACAATCTGCTGAGTTTTTAGTGATCCTAAAACCTAAATTAACTTTGTTATAAATGAGAAACCAAGCCTCGATATTTAGCAAAATTTAGACTGGTTTATTTTATATAGACAGAGCAAGCAGCGCTGGGGAAAACGTGAGGGGTCAGCGCCCACTCCACGCTTACACCCAACTTGGTTTGCAGTTCCCTTTTTGTAGTATGGTTTTCCTTGTAATAATCAATAATTGTTATTGTTTTGTTGTAGTAATTCTGCAAGGTAAGCAGTGGTGGTCAAAGAAACTTCCAAACTCCTGTGGGACAGCTCTTGGGACAACTGGTCATGTAACCATCTGGTCTTGTTAGATAAAAAACAGGAGAAGTTGGAAGCCTGATCTTTAGCAGATAGTCTGTGATTGATTACACAAAGGCAGGAAATCTGATTCTGCAAAAAAACCTTTCAGACTGGAAAACCCCTTTCTTTTTCTCTTTTACAAACTGGTATACAATATTCAATATACAAAATTCATAACAGGGGGATTTAAACAGAATGGGTTTAATCATATATTTCCCTTTATCTAGGTCCACGTTCTTTTCTTATCTTAAGTATTCTGGTTTATACAAATTCCAAAACTTCTATGATTAACACTAATCATTTATCAATTATCACAACTTTCTCCTTGTTGAGGACCTCACTGACCCCAGCCCAGCTGAGGGCAAACGAGCCTGGCCAGAGAAGGACTGGATTTGTCAGTGTCTTCTTCCCACTGCAGTTCTGACTTGAGTCCCTTGAACACGGTTGCATTGTCCTGATGGTGCTTGTTTCACACCCCTTGCTGGTGTGACACGACACCCCCAGGCCTGACAGCTGCAAGTGTCACAGCTGAAGCCAGGGGCAGTGATTCATGGAGCATGTGATGGCAGCTCAGTGTTCATGACTGCCATGCTTTTTGTGATTTATTTTCTGCCTCCAGGCTCTGATTCCTCCCTGCATTTGAGCCTGCCCTGCTTTCAGCCTTCTGTCCCCTGCCCTATCCCATCCTTCCTTTCCCATTGTCTGCCATGCCCACATGCAGCCCAGGCCCTGGCAGCCCTCTTCAATCTTCTTTCTCAGGTTCTGTCCCCTCCTGAGCCCCACCAAAGCCCCAGGCCCACCAAAAGCCTTGCAGAAGCCACCTGGGGCTGAAGCCCCTCTGCTTGCCTGGTGAATCTCTGTCTCCTCACCTTCTCAATGGACGTTCCCAGTGCCTCACCCAGCCCAAGCTGCTGTTTTCCATCCTCTGGAAAGCTAATGCTTGGGTTTTTTAAACTTTTTTTTCCCCTTCCCTTTTCTTCTGCCTTTTTCTGACGCCAGTCTCTTTCCCTCCCCTTTGCCACTTCACTTTCTTCAGACTCAAACCAAAGAGAGCCCCTTTTGCCCTCCCTGGACAGGGCGCTGGGAAATGTCCTCTGCCCCTATCATGTTCCCAGAACCTGTCCACACCCTCTTTTAGGAGATCCGTGTCTTCAAAGCAACCTTTCATACCACACACTATGTATTCAGTTGCACAAACTTCCTTTGTTTACTGTAAAAGAAATCTTATCAAGTGATGTGGATATCTATTTACAGTCCAACCCTGCAAATAGTTGCAGTAGAAAATGGAAAAAACTTTAGAAGTATAAAATTGCATTAACATTCTTTAAACAAAACTGCTTGCTTCAGAAAATTTCATGGCCACCCTGAAAGATTTTCCTTTAATACATGTTGCCAAAAGGAAAAATACACATATTTTGTGTTGGACCAGAAGAACTTCTCCATGTTTTGTTGGTTGGTTACAAAAGCAAAGACCTCATTAGCATTGTTCTGATGCACTGTTTCAAGTCATACAAATGTACCATTTGTTTCAGATATTTGTTTTCCAGGAGTGGAAAACTTACTTTTAAATTATCTAATGCATAAAAAGCTACACTTAGGTTTTCTTCCATGTAGCAGTTACCATAAAATCAGTCCAAAATATACAACTTGTGTAGTATGTATTTATGTATGACTCTCCCCACACTATATATCCCTTCACGCCTGCAAAGTCTTTAAAATGCATTTTGAAAATGCAGAAACCTCAGAAAAGAACTGCAAAAATTATTCCAGAGCTGGAGATAACATTGTACCACAAGGCATTTTAAAAGCTTGCCAGGAAAACGACTCAGACATTACTGGATTACAGTATCTAAGAACCTCTGGGGGAAGCTTTTCCAGGTGGGAGAGGACTGTTTAATCCACCAGAAAAAAGATGTAAAGGAATAATGGTTGGAAGCTGAGGCTGGTCAGGAATTAGAGACATGGTTTTAATAGTGAAGATATTAACCAGTAGAATAAGCAGTGGGAGATGTTCTTGGTGTCTTGAGGTCTTTAAATGCAGAGCAGATGCTTTTCTAGAGACCTGATTTATCAAAAATACTTTACTGGGATCTCTACAGGAGTGTTATAGGGGTGAGATGCATAGATAGGCCTGCAAGCCCCAGTCATTTTAGCAGATTATATCAAGATCCCCTCTAAATACATAACATTAATGTACTCCTTCCTTGGAACTGGAAACACCATGGATGGACTTCATTTCCCAGGATGTGTTGAGATGTGGAAGGGTTGTGAGATCTCCCACACTTTACAGAACAAGCTGTGGGACATCTGATACCTACAGGCAGTCTGAGAGCAGCTTTACACCTTGTCCAGCAGCACTGCATCCTGATGCCATACTGAGGGACAAGCATTCCACTGTCTCTGACTGGAATATCATTGACTGAATTCCTGACATAATTTACAGCAGCATCAGAGACGTTCAAGGAGCAGTTTGATCCAGCAGACACCAATTATATCAGGCATCTGAACACCTTGTGAGATTTTGATGGAGTCATGGAGAAGGTGAGGTGGAATTTGCTTTATTCTTTTTATTATTCCATCCATACTGGAGGAAATGAAGATACTCCCCTCCTGAGTGGAGAGCAGAAAGAGAGGAGGTACTGAGGAAAAAAAATTTTTGTATTTTTCATCATTATTTGCATTTTAACTCCTCTGTGCCCCATCCAGCCTGTCAGCTGCAACCTCCACAAACCCATGGATGTGGTGCTTCCACATCAACTCAGTCATTAGGTAAGGACTGTAAAGGCCATCCCTCCAGCACAACCCCACAGCAGCTGGCAGAGCCTCTTCCATTTGACCCTCCAGCCCAAAGTTCAGGGAAAGGGAGCTGGCTGGCAGCTGAAGTGGACAAAAGGAGAGAGCCCCACCTCCAAGGGCTTTCTGCCCCAAACAGTCTCTGTTTCCAGAAGCTAATGCAGGGGCTTGTAATGTTAAAAAATATTATTTGTTTTATGCTGCCAGTTTTCCTGATTACTCCTGATGTGCAATTCATAAATATTTACTGACTTTTTTATTGGCCAGATGACTTACCACCCAACTTGGTGGTACTATTCTTGTCGGCAATTTTATTTAAGAAAAAAATCACATTGTTTTATTAAAAGGTCATTAATTTAGCTACAAATACCATTTATTTTCTACAGGAGACATTCCCTCCTGTGATTCAGTAACAGAGAAATAAACACTCTCTAATTGCCCAGAGACAAATTGCCTTCTAGAAATTAACTTCCCCACAACATTTCATTCAGGCAGTTGGTAGTTTAATACTAAACCAATTAAAAGCAATATAGAGCTACATAAAGTAGGATATTAATTTCTTCACCAGAAGTGAAAATGAGTGGGTGCTTTGATTCCCACAGGGAAGGCAACTCCACCAACCAGCAGACTAATCTACAAAGGCTGCAGCCTCAAATGAGGGATTCACCATGCACAGTGTGGATATTATTGCTACAGCCAAAGCCTCCTCCACTCTGCAGCAGCCCCAGGAAACACTGAAAAAATAAAGCAAGGTGATCTTCTTACAGAAAAAAAAAAAAAAAAAAAGCCCCACACTTTCCCCTTGTAGCTTATCAGATTGTATGAATGTGAACATTACTGTGCCAAAATCTCCCTTGCACAAATTGTCGTTCCAAATCAATTCTAAGTATAAAAGTGCTTACACTGAACTGATCTGTTCAATCTCTTATTTCCAATTGCAGACAATAGTGGAAAAGAACACTTAATCCACTTTCAGCATCTTCTTTTATTGAGGATTAGCCACAGGAAACAATATTAGTTCTCTCTCTATGTGTTGGGGTGGCACGTGATGCTATCCAGGCAGGTGTAGAAGCACATCCAGATGAATTCTGCTGACAAAGCTCCTGCAGTCTGAAGTGGGACTGAATCATCTATGGATAAAATCCAGCAGTCCAGAAGCCATTTCCTCTTTCTCACTGGTACCACTGGTGTAGTGGCCAGCCAAGAAGAGAAGGATTTGGCAGGACCATTGTTCTATCAGCCCACCAGCAAACACACTAGTAAATACTTCCACACATTGAGAGCTAAATCTGCTTTAATTAACATTAGAAACAGATGTATAAGAGATAAAGCGTGAGGGAAGATGCAAAATACAAGGTAACAAAGTGAAGAAGCAGTAATGATGATGGGAAACTTTGCCAGAGTTCTGTAATGTTAACTGATTCTTTAAATGTTGCATGTCAGGCAGCCAAGACTCCTATTTAGAGGCTTGTTTATCAAAATTGAGCAGGACACCCAGAGAGTGGCTTTAATTTTTTTTTAAGTTGCAATCATCTAGTTCTTATAGAACAATTTTGTATATGTCACTGTATTTGTCACTGAATAAATAACATTTCAGGGCATTTAAGTTTCTTAAAATCACAGCAGCTGCTTTTCCAAGTGCTCCTAGATCTGTGCACATCATTACAGGGGTCTCCAACATGTTCAATGGATCCCAATGGGGTTTAATGCAATTTTTATATTCCTATAATATGAAGTATTATCAACTTCAATATGACACAATTTACCATTAGACATTCCACTCAAGCAAGGTCAGACCAGATGAGGCGTTCAGGGGATTTGCAAAGGGGAAAGGGAGAGAGAAATTCAACCCAGCAAAGTATCTCCAAGCTTCCCCAGCCTCATCATGTCCTGCTTTTCCCCAGAACTCACCACAAAAATCAGCTTTGCCACTGGTAGCAGTACATTACTTTGCTCCTAGTGGGTTAAATGCTAACCTAAATTTTTGTCTTCAGACACCTAGAACAAGCTCTCTCCTCCCACTTCCCCCATACCTGTTGACACTGCAGCATGAAAGGAGGGCCAAAATGGCTTCAACCTTTAGCTGTAAACCTAAAACCTCTCTCCTTTGGCCTACAGGAGGGTCCCCTGTCTTCACAGATCCACCAACTGTTTCTTTTAATACCCAATAAAGCAAAAAGGATTTTTATATCCCTCAGATCCTCTACACAGTTCAGCACAAACATACAGCTCAACAACCAAACATACCACTTTTTTTTTTTTTTCTCTTTTCAAATTGCCCAGCAGCATACTGCAATATCTGCAGCATGAGGTAGTCACAATAGCCTCTGTGTAGGATTTTTATCTTTTATCTGATCAGCAAAATGTATCTTGCAGTTTTGAGCATCTTCAGCTAAAAGCATTTTGGTTTACAGAATAATAAAGCAATACATTTTTGTTCCGTGACTCTGAATGTAATACATGGCTTTCCTTGCAAGCTTTACTGTGGATCAGAAAAAAAAAAAAAAACAGAAATCTATCATCATTTGCAGTATTTGCTATAATTTTCAATTTCCATGAATACTGTTGCCAGCAAACTATTTTACCAAAACATCTGAGTAAACAAGAAAGGGGGTAAGTGTGAGTACAGTCAAAGAGAAGTTCTTTAAAGATGTGAATGAATATTCACCCTGTCCTCTAGTTGTTTCCAGGCTCCTTTCAGTTGGCAGTACTATTCTGAGAGCTTCTGGCTAGAGCCAGATATTGATTCAAGCTAGTGAACTTTCACATTGTCATCTTATTACACCAGCTGGTGGAATCCCTCTCACTGCAATGACAGGAGGAAAGCAGAGAAAATCCAAAGCAGACAGAAGCATCCTTAAATGCTTTTTCTGTAGGGACTTAACCTAACGTCTTCCCCAAACAAACACACAGATTTTTTAAGTTCATTTTCCCATTCATTTTCTAGCTATCTCAGTGTAGAATCCTCTGGCAGTGCCAAGTGCTTTTTAACTCCCTCTACCATCCTGCAGAGTTCACAGTGTCACCCATCTACCTGCCTCTGAAAATATACCCAGCATCACTTTTCACAACGAATCTCTGAAGGCAGGGTCTTGCTCAACTACCTCAGTTAGTGAAAAGTTATTAGTTTAATTGCAAGTTGGTAATTGCCCTAGCCCAGCAGAAAATGCCATTAAAATAATTTTTACAGAACTCTTTTAATAACTAGCTGTTTTTGTAGCACAATTCCTTTTAAATCTCATGAGGCCAATGTGTAATACATGACTGTTCCAGCTCACAGCTCTCAGCACTCAAAGGGTATTTATCAGGTTTCAAGTTGTTAATTTGTTATGGTAATCAATACCTTCTTCTTTTTAACCACAGAGGCAAACTCATTTGCTCTTTTAAGTTTGATATTGGATTATGAATGATTTACATCCTTAACTACTGCAAATGCCACATGACACTTCACAGCATCAGCTAGGGTCTTATAACTTGTTTTTCACTGAGTTTTCAACAGAATTTGTCTGCAAGTTGCCAGATGACAGCACCAGTAGTATTTGATGGCTTGGGACCATTGTTCAAAGGTGAATGCATAGATAATGATATATTCATAAATATTCATATTTTTAAAAAATTGAAAAAATCTGATCTGATAATCAACCAGTCAGTCCTTTCCATTGTACCAGCTACCATCCATGCCTGCTGCAGTAGCAAGAAGCAGGCATTTGGAGCCTACCAGCTCTACTACAAATATCAACACCCTTGAGTTGTGCAGGAACATAAGTAAATCTGATAAACATGCCTGCTAAACAGATCTGTGTCAGCTGTAAAGAGGCTCTTCAGAGTATAATTTCTTGAAGCATTTCCCAGGTGTCATCCTAGGTTATAAATTATATGTAATCCAAAGTGTAATCCAGAAGGAAAAGAGGATATGGAAATTTCAGCATTCTTTTCCCTGTGGTTGTAACTTCATCTCACATCATCTCTTAGGTCCTCCTTAGGCCACTGTGAGAGTCTTTGTGTCGGGGGGTGCACGGACGGTTGGACGTCAGGGACAAACTCAGGCACTCTCTGTTTGCTGCTCTTCCAGTTTGCTGTTTATTGCAGAGGGTGTGGGTATACAGGGCCCTGCTAGGAGCTGCCTTCTGCAGCTCAGAGCAGGACAGAGATAGAGCAGGGGGTTACAGGAGTTCTCAGAATAAGGGGACGGGGTAAGAGAAAGATGGGAGAGGGGGGTGGGAGAGGGGTAAGAGTGTAAGGGTGTAAGAGAGTAAGTGATCGATTTTCCCATTTACAACACAATAAATCTTCTATGTTGAATATTCTAATTTCTACTAACCAATCTATTACAAGATAAAAATTCTCTACTATTTGCATGCAACCTATAGGAATCGCTATATTACCGTGTTTTACAGCTTTTCTTATCTCTAAACCTTTCTTGCCATACATGGGAAAGGATACGTGTCTGCATCCTTGGCATTTATGGCATTTGGTATTGTCTAAACAGAGGAAGAAGGCCTCAAACATTCACATTGTTGCTCTCAGCTCCACAGTCAAAAACTGCTATCATTCCTACTTCATTCACAGTTTCAAAATCTTTTGCTAAATGCTCATATTCAAAAGGTCTTCCTAACTCCTCGTTCCCAACAGGCCACCACAGTGATGCTTTGCACGTTTAAAAACATTGTGAAGACAGACATGAAGGCCCATAAATAGATTTGTTTATAGCATGGGGGTTGATGATATTCCAAATATATTAATTTTTTAATATTTTTAAAGGTTAGAATGACATTTCTTTCTTCAGTTATTTCCCTGAATTTCCCTGTCATTCATTGGAAGCCTCATTCTTTCTTTTGATTTCCCTTTTATATATAGTTTTTAATTGCTTTCTCAGCACCACAGATTTCCCTACCTATTCTTTTAAAATTAGTTTATTACCAAGTGCCACAGCCACACTCCAATATTTCATCTAGGTGACATTAAGCTGAAGTGGCTTAGTTTATAGGCCATGTAATTTTGATGAGCCTTAATTTTGCATGAAGATCAAGAAGCCAGGGCAGCAAAAGTCATTCATGGAAAGTGCCTTCTCTCTGGAAGAACACTTGTATGATGAACTCATTCCTTGATTGAAACTATTTCTAATTACATTAACCATATTCTCCCTCTAATCTCCCACCATTACTAAGCTTGTTATTTCATTTCCTGAAGCCCTTGCACTTTCTAACTGGCATATCCCATATGAAAATATTATGGCTATATCTAACTCCAGCATATTTCAGCCTGATGTCTTTAGCCAGACCATAGATATTGAAACATACGAACCTTTTATTTTGCTAATAGTCCAAAAGAGAGTGCTTTGGCATAAGATCAGTCAGTGCTTGTCTAATGTAAATGGCCCTCAAAAAGCACTGATTCTGTCATTGATTTTAAAAATTCTCATTGCTGTTTTGTTTGTGATAACTATGTACTCGGAGCATTTCCAGAACCACTTGATATACAGCAAAATTAGCAGGAGTTCAATCAGCTGACACTCAGTACATGAAAAACCCCAGGGGAGAGGAGTTTGCCTTATGCCTTAAGAGTGAGAGCTGTGCTCTGCCACAGCACAGCAGGAAGAGCCTTCTGCAGTGAGAGCTGTACAGCACTGACACGTCAAATGCTGGACACCTCCTCAAAGCTCAGCTGGAATGTCCCTTATTTCAACTGTGAAAGTGGGAGAAAGGGTGATCTACAAGTACCAACACAGTAATCACATTCAGCATCTTAAAGTCATCTGGAAGTTAGGTCTCTCTAGGCAGAATCAATGCTAGAAGTTCCTGCCTCACTTAGCTCTTGTATTCAGCCAGCTGCTATTTCTAGGTTTTGCTAAACATCAAACACAATAGAAATTCAAAGTCATTTTCAGTTTATTCCTTCCCTACTATATTCACATCTGTAGCTGTATCTTACTACCACCCAGTCCAAGAAACCAGTTTTAATTTCCACTTAGTTTTTCAGCTAAGCACCTTCTATTGCTGCTAGGAGGGTAAAAAAAAAAAAAAAAAAAAAAAAAAGAGACATGCTTATATGCCTTCTTGAAGAACTCTCTTTCCTGATGTCTACAAAATATGTCAACATTGAGCTCTGTGTGTGCTGAGGTCACTGTACCATGCTGAACCACTTTTCCTGCCTGTTTCCCTGGGCTCCTCATTATGCTATCAACATCAGTTGTCTCACATCCTAGCTGGGATTGCCAGCTCCTTCTTCCCAATCCAAACTCTTCACAAGCCTGTGCAATAGCTCCTAGAGTGGGTCATGGTCTGTGAGACAGTGTCAGCAGCAGCATCAGTAACTAAACCCCCAGGGGTTTCACAGGATCGGCTACAAATCAATAGTTAACTAAAAATTCATACAGACAAGTCAGTGTTCACAACAGAAAAACTATGGCTAGGAAAAGGAGAAAACACACCACACCAACCTTATTCTAAAGGGCAGATCTCCAAATTGCATAGAAAAGCATAACAACGTTGGTGTCAGTAGAATTATGACAACTGATACCAAGGACAGATGTGTCAGCCTTTGAGTAAAACTTACATGATGCAAGGTCTTTTTCATAAGGATTTATTGAGCTTAATATGTTGTTAACAGTTGTCACTGGGCTTTCATTTCACAGTTTTTAAACCAGTAACATCTCAGTAATCCCATGAGGGAAATAAAATGTCATATGACCTCAGCACTCAGTGCAAATTTTTGAAATGAAGCGTTCCTAAACAACCTCACAAGCTGAAGTTATTCACTCAACTAATCCATGAGAAAATGCAGATGCCAAATCTGTTCTTAACCAATCTGAGCAGTACTCACATAAGTCTACCACCCACATCCTGCTTAGTCAAATCTTCTAAGCTTTCCTCAGCACTAGCTATGGTGGTGTTCAATCTTTTTGAGGATTACTGATGCATGGCTAAATATAGAAAAGACAGTCTAGAAAAAAGAACAGCTGTGAGTTCATGTATCAACAGGGAGACAAGCAACAGCCTCTGACTGTGTCTGAAAACAGCAAACAGCTCCACAAAGAAAGAAGGGCTTCAAACCACTTCAGCAGAAAGTCCAGAAATCTTCTGTCATTTCTAGGTCCTTTACTGGGAAGATATCAGCATGCCTAATGATTTGATGAACTTCCACCCATGGTACAGAACCCTGCCTGGGTCAGGAAATGTAAGAAATAAACCTACTGAAGAGAACACAGAGAATTTTTCTTTCTCTAGCAACTTTTAAATACGTATGAAAGCCAAATAAAAATTGGCTTTTTTTTTTTTTTTTTTTTTTTTACCAGACCTTTTTTTTCAGGTGAAACCCTCCATTTGCTTCAGATTATGTTTTGGTGAGGTTTCAAGGAATCAGTAGAGTAACTGAAGCACAGAAATATCTGTCCCTAGCAGATTCACCCAGAAACCAGCATGGATTTGTAGTCTATCATATTTAATGTTGCTGAGTGATCCAAATGAATTAGCATTGATTTTTCTGTATATTTGTCCCTCTCCAAGATGTAATCACTTATTAATAATACCAGAACTGCTATTCTAAGAGACATTTTATCTCCAAATTATTGTGGAGTTTTTTTTCAATTTTCATATTTGTCTCCTCTTCAACATGTTATTAACAGGGTCTGGGAGGACATGTATACTAAAACTGGCTTAGTACTTCCTCCTGTAAGGAATTATGCCATAATCAGATAACCTGTTTCTCCACCATTTCCCAAATCGTGGCTGCATTCTCCAATGTCTAGGATTATTTCTGACAAATAACAGTTAATTTGTGCAGAATGGTCTGCGTGGCATATCAGACCCTTTTTCTATCAACATTTATTTTTTGACCCCTCAGGAACATCTATTTTTTCCATCACCTTCCCTCATAAAACACTATTTTTAATTTTTTTTTTTTTTTAGGAAAATACTATCACTATCGCAGAGATCTTGTAAAGTCTCATAAAAGCAAGGAAAAATGCAAAGCTTGTGCATTGACACCAGCTGTCAGCTCAGCATTTAGTTAAAATGTTAAGAGACAGGGCCAAGGATAAATTTGAAAGCATAATCTCATATATATCATGATGAATCATATCTTGAAATGTCTTACCTTAGCTAGCCTGGAAGGGTGATTGTAAGTGAGTTGTAAGCGAGATGTCTGAGCCATTCTGGAAAGGAACTACACAGCGTGTGGCAAATTTATGTGCTGGAGGAATAAAAATTTACTAGCAGCTCTTAAAGATGGTGTGAATATGTATTAATTAGCAAAGTTACGGTGACATCATTGGTAAATTTCTTTTTACAGAACTACAGATGCAGTAGAAATGTAGTACTGTAGGCAAGAAAATAAAATAAAACTTTATAGGTGATCAGGATTTCTAGTTGAAATTCAGAACAATATTTTTTTCCTAAAAGGCTGAAATACTAAAAATACTTTTTTTGGCCATAAATATCTGCAATGCTAGCATAATATCACAAAGGTACCAGAGTCTGTCATTATCATAAAGAACAATATTTCCCTGCAAGATTCAAATATCATCAAGGCATGTGAATAATATATGATTGAATAAAGCACATCTCTTAACATCATGGAGACAGGTACTTGTTCCATGCCCCTACTCCTTGCATCTGTGTTACACCTAGTATCATAAAATGTTAAGGGAAAAAAAAACAAATCTAAACTTTCTTCAAGAAAACCCAACCCTGTCTGAGAAGCCTTAGGACAAAGGTTGCATTATAGATGCATAGCCACATTGCAATTGAGGAAGGGGTAAGTGTGAAAAATAAGCACTGCAAAGTTCTATATATATCTTAAATGCAGAACAGTTTAAGCTAAAAAGATCAGAATTTCAAAACAAAATAAAGCAGAGGGTGGTTGAAGGTGCTGTGATCCTTTTATTTGAGAGATGCCTCCACCCAAGGTGTGAACAGGGCTGAAATCAATAGTACAGATTTTATTTACTCATAAATGTGAGGTGGAGAGAGGTAGACAGAAATAGAAAAGATGGAAGGGGAGGAGAGGGATGGAAGACAAAGGCAGGTTTAGTAGAAAGATGCCAAAGATACTACCACCCATGGATCCAGCAGCATCCCATTGTCCCTCCTCACCCTGGGCTTTTCAGTGATGGGTTTCACTTGTGCCAAGCCTAAGGAATTTCAGGACTGGTTTATTGTCAAGTTAAGAATGGAATGGCCAGCAAGCAATGACTGCACATCTCAGGTTAGTACTGCCAGATGCTCCTTTCCCTCAGTCCCCCTTGCTTTGGATAGAGCTGCAGGAGCCTGTACTCCCACCTCTGTTTTTTCATCCTCTATGAGGAGGTGATCAGCACCACAGGATGGGATGGCTCTGGGCCATCCTCTGTGCAGCAGCAAAAAATCAGTATATTGTGTTCTCTACAGTAATTCAGGAGAATCCAGGGTAAAGACTGATTTATTAATAATGTATTTATGAATACTGAGATAGAAAGCCTTTAAAACTACTAGGGAAAGAAAAAGGCAACCACATGGACAGTTGCTTTGAAAGCAGTAAGAATTCACCCAGTTAAACACTGAGCATCTACAACTTGCTCCCTTCCCTACAAGCCCAGGACAACCAGTATTTTGCACAATCAAGTTCTCAAAGATTTCGTTGTGTTGCATTTGTGCTATAGGAGAGCAGTGAAAAGGATAATGCAACATAGCTCTTTGTGTAACAGAGAAGCAAAAGAGAGAGCTTTATCTAAAGAAACACTACACTTACGTATAGAGCAGTTCGTGCAAAACAAAACAGAAAAGACTCATTGGTCCAAGAAGGCAACACCTCTTTGAAAACATGCTTTCTGCAAAATATCACATCTCTCACACACCCTGCAGGTGCATGGTCATTGTTATAATTTCTTGTCCTTGAGCAGCCTGAGAAACCCAAGGCTTCAAGGCTGCTTTTCCCTGGTTCCCAGCAGTATCCAAGGACATGGAAACTCAGCTCCTGGGCAGAGCAGAACCTTGTTGCACCAGGACAAGGACTGACTCATGGAGATTTGGTTTTCTGTGTGAGAAGGAACTCCAAGACCTTCCACCCTTGAAGACCTCAGCAAATTAGGCTTCTACTGCAAGGTGCAAGTCTGCAATTATCATTTTTTCCTTTCCCTAGGAGCCAAGTGACAGGTGCCTATAGAAAAAAAGGGGGGGAAATCTGCTGTAATTTAGAAAGTGAATAGCTCAAACAATCCTCCCTGTGGGGAGAGGGGATAAGAGCAAGAACAAACTTACAGTAAGTGTTAGTTTAGTGTTAGTAAACAAAGTACAGTCAACATACTTCTGGTATTACATCCTGGCTGCAGGAAATAGGCTAGAGTAGGGTGCAGCAGAATCACTTTCAGTTGAGAAAACAGATAAATAACTTCTCTTCCAAAGTCTTAACATGAACTGAAACTGAGAGTCTATTAGAGAGCTCATTCAAGTTCAAAAAATATAGGACGAGTAATTTGTCTCAACTACATATACCTGAAAGATCTTCTTCAGGTTCACAGATAAATCAAAGACCATGATCATTCAAGAATATTAATTACATAGCATATCTAATAGCTGTATTATGAAACTGTTTTTTAAATGGTGAGGATCTTAGGTCAATATTAAAGGTTAAATTCACAGTTTCAGAACTGAGAGATAGTAATGAGGTTTAAATACGTATACCAATATAATATTAAGTGTTTTAATTAGAGAGACCAGTTTGTTTCAAAAACTGATTAACACTTCTTAAGTGAACTATCAAATTAACTAATAAAATTCAAAAACTTAGCATAACTTTGATATTTTTGTTTTTAATGTTTTTTTTCCATGACTAGACCAATTCTTTCTACTTTGTCTTATCCATCTGGGCCCCTGCTGGGAAATGTCATTAATGTTTCAGACCCCACTGAGTGGCAATAGTGCTACTTGCTGAACAGAGATAATTGAAACAGGGACAGGTATTTCTGAAAGCATTTCCAGAATTCCTTAGAGACAGAGATATAAATCTGGTAACTATTATTTAGCTTCCTGCAGAAACTGCTGCAGTAAGAGGGCAGATACTGGTGCTGTTGCTGATTCGTTTCTCAAGCGCAACACAATATTTTGGTCTGGTTTCTACCAGGTTTGCAAGGCTTAAACAAAGGCCAAAACTTCTTTGGAAGACACTCAATCACCTGAAGAAGGAAAGCAGTTTTATATTAAAACCCCCATTATTACTTACTTATATTACTTCAGCTGCTCCATCTTTCTGAAGAAAATATCCTTGGTGCCAGTGATGTCTGCAAGCTCTCTTGTGTAACCATCTCCTGGCCAGCATCTCTGGAAGCCACAACTCCATAACTGGTGTCAGAAAGTCAGTGATTTGGGAGAACAGACACACAGCCAGTCAACAGAGCAGGGTGTTGTGATTGGTGACATCTCTTTGAGTCTGAGATCACTCACAGCACAGCATTTGGTGGTTTTAGAGTTCTTGTTTTTCAGCTCAAGCACCAAAGGAAGAGTCAGAACCTGTTTTCTGAGGTTTCCAAGGTTGTTTATTCTTTCTTATCTAAGGAATTCTTTCCCTGACCTACAGAGGTCTGTCCAGGTCAGTCAGAGGCACACTGCCTGTCCTCTGGGCAGGTCTTATCTTTTATACTATAAATTACTCACATTATGTTTACAATTACTTTCTAATACATGACACTCACATTGCACTGCCCAGCTTTCTCCCAAACCAATCCAGAAGTGCCATCCTAACCCAAAAAATGGATGCCACGAAGAAGGACATACCACACCCAAATTCCTCTATCTTGGTTCTGGACCCCTTATTATAAACGATTTTATAAATTCACTTTTCCACCTTCTAACAATCTAATTTATGCTCTACTTATTTTTTGTGACTTGTAATTCTCCAGTAATGATGGTAATTTTTCCCAGGGACTGAAATCAAACACACAGGGCTCTTGGGCACTGTGCCAAGGCCTCTGAGCCCCCTGCCCGGGTCTCGAGGCATCCAGGAAAGCCAGGGGAATATCCTGGATTTCCACAGCAAGGCTGTGCTCACCCTCTGTTTGCCACTGCAAGGTGACCACAGAGCTGACCTCACCACAGCCAGCAAACACCCACTGCTCTGGGTGGGCTGTGGTGGGACTTCAGAGCATGTGGGGTGCTTCAGGTACCTGGCAGGCACAGTGCTCTGCTGTGGCAGATGTGGGATGCACCCCCATGCCCAAAAGAAGTTAGTTAGTTCTCAAGGGTAAGAGCATGAATAGTGCTTGTCACAGGGGTCCTGTGTGCCTGTCAATGCCACAAAGGTAACAGGAAAATGTTAAAAAGAGTGCAAATGAAAGAGACATCTATGGAGATGAGAGTATTATCTATCAAGTGTCTGCTTAGATAGTCAGCACCTTCCATTTTCACAATGCTCTGGACAATCAGGCAAAGCAAGTGTAAGAGCCATGGAGACTGAAGGAAGCCCCTACACACACTGCAGTGCATATGCTTCCTGCTGGAGACTGCTGCTGGGAGCAGCTGATGCACTCAGCTGTGGCCACCAGGCCTGTTTTGCACACCCTTCTCAACAGGAGGCCCCTTCTGAGGGATGCAGGTACAGCAGCAGGTGCAAACAAGCATTCACCTGCAGAGCCCTAGCTCCATCTGCCTTGTTTATATTCCCATTTTGTGGATACACAGCAGCATCCACACTGTGAATCATTATAAGCTGCAAACTACTTACAAAGTATGGGCACATATGCACTCCAACCATGTAGTACAGCAAACAAATAACTTTTAACTGGCTAAGTAGGCATTGGCTAAAGGAGTGAGAAAGTCTGTAGTACCACATGCAGTGGCTGGGGACTGGTGCTGCCCGCCTGTCTCGTGGCAGCACTGGTGAGAGCTTTGCTCAGAAAGCCCCAGCAGAAAGGATGCTACTTTACACTGCAGGTGGTTTCCAAATGACTGACTCCAGCACTGGAAGCAGCTCGAGCACAGCAGCACAGAGCTGGTTTGTCCTGTTTCACAGCAGCTTCCTGCATAAACAAGCTCTTTCCTTCACACATCTTTTTACTCTTTCCAAATCCCATCACATTGCAATGCAAAGGAGGCTGAGTTCTGGATATTTGTTTTTTTACCAAAACGGTTCTCACTTCTCTGTAGGTATTTCTACTGAAAATATCCCAGCTGGGTGTAGTGACAGCATCTGAAACGTGATAAGACATCAGAGACATGAAAGAGATCTGCACTCAGCCTACTTGGAGGGGTGGAGGGGGTGGTTTATCCCTTCCCTGATATCACATTGCTGCCTGAAGTGATTTCTCCCTACAGCCATTTGAGGCTGGGCACCCCATCGAGGGTTCTGGCTGGGGATGGGCACCTTCAGCCCTCTGCAAGCCATGGCCATCCCCAGCACGTGGCAAGAGGGCAGAGACTGACACCTGCTCCCAAAACTCCCAGCTCCTCTCCCACCAGGGGCTTGAACAGCCACCACTCTTCCCGGGGAAGTGACTCAACCTACAGTCATGGTGAGGGTCAGGCAGCAGGAAGGGTGCCAAGGAGGGAAATGTCTTCAGCATGAATGGATGGTGGATCCTTTAAATTTAATTCTGCATCTTAGAGATGTCAAAGTATTAGTACACTTAACTTCTCCAAAGAGGTACTGTACAGCCTTTGGAAGACACAAAGCTACAGAAATGCTTCACTGAATTTCCCTTGGATTTAACCCAAAGCTGACATTACTCTGACTAATTCCACTTCTTTCTCCCCGTCATACCCTCAAATACAGCTAATTTTAGCAACAAAGTAATGCTCTTTAGACCCAGCAAGGCACTCTGAAGTTTTTTTAATGATTATTCCACTTACACACTGTGTCAGGCCAAAGAAAAGCACAGCTCTGCAAACTCAAATACAATATGACAGGATCTGCTCCTGGGTTTCCACGTAGAACAGCTGTATCCCACTGCTGATCCACAGTATTTCTGGACTCCATCAACTCAGCAGCCTGAAGTTCACTTTGAAACCTGAATGTGAATTAAGCTCACTTAACAGACACAGAAATCAGGATAAATTTCTTGGCAACAAATAAGACACTTGCATTTCCACAATGAATTATTTTGGAATTCTTATCCCATCACGGTAACCACATTTTAAAAGAACCACTTTGCTATCATAGTAGCTTTAGCAACTGTACAGAGCTAAGTGAAAGTGCAGAGTTACCTATTGTGTGGGCTGCTTGGAAAGAGGCAGTCAAATTTTGCTGTAAATAGATGTGAATTATTTCCACTTATCTGCACTTCTCTTTGGCTGCATCAGTGAAAATCAAAAACTGAGAAGTGTCCATAAGAAAAAAAAAATCCAGAACAAAAACCAACCAAATAAACCCACCCACCAAGCATGGTTTTTTTGATGTGAATTCCCAGGCACCATTTGAAAATGAAACACTTTATTATGAGTCATAGTTGAAAGACTGTTATATATTTTCAGCCCCATATAGGTACACCTATGATGTTATCCCTAGGTAAAAAAAAATAAAAGGTTAGAACATTCCTACTATGACGTTTCAACAAATTGACACAATATTTCACTGTCACTGTTGGCAGGTCACAAAATAATAAAAATCATCTAAACAAAGTACAAATGAAAGTACCAAATAGAGGAAAAAACCCGAACAACACACTTCTGGGCTTTGAAATTAAAACTTTCGAAACTTTGTCCCACCCCAAATTTTTTGAAAGGTGACATTTTGAAAATCTTGGCTTTTGTTCTAAGGCCAAACTAAAAATTAATTTTGGTATGTGCAGCTTTTGAAAGTTGATGACAAGTGATTTCCCTGAAAGCAGTAGCTCCTACAACACCAGTGTAAACTGATGTGAGATTCCCAGACAGGTTTTATAGGTCAATAGGAGAAAGGGATGTTTTAATCAAGATGACTTCTCCAACTTAGAGACAAATTTTGAGACATTTTTATCAGACTTCAGACATAAAATACAAAGGTGGGGGAATCCCTATTCTTTTTCAGTGTCATAATTTGCACTTGTCCTGCAAAATCAGGCTGATATTATTTTATATCTTATGAGAGGCATTGCCCACACACAGAAGCCAAAGAACCTTATTTACAGGCAAGATAATCCGAGAGAGCAGAAACAAAGGCTAGAGATTTCTGTAGTGTCCCTAGAGGAAGTGGATCTGAGGGCATCAAAGAGCGTGGGGAGCTTTGTGAAATACATTTGAATCATGCCTTTGAGATAGGAAGATTGGGAAGACTTGAGAAGGGAAACAGGAATTTTCATCTCTCCACTCCCTGTCTGTGCAGGCAGCACACCACTGAAACTTTCAGCCTTTAGTGCCTGTCACCCAGCTCTGAGAAAGCACCAGAGCAGTGCCCTGGCACTGATGAATCATGACAGGGAGCAGCAGCTCTGTCACTCTCTGAATTGGCCCAGTTACCTGCTGATTTCCCCCTCCTGCAGTGTGGCTGGAAGTGCCTCAGGTCAGGTGGAGCCTTCAGGTCTCATCCTCAAGGAGCTCTAAGAGCTGATCGATCTGAATGAGAAGTGAAATCACTGGCATCTTCTGTTTGCCAGCCACACCAGTGAATGCATTCCCTTTCAATGCAGGAAGGCTCACCTTATCTATTTCAGCCTTTTATCTTTTGTTTTCTGTGCTGAGATTTTCTCTGAACTGCTTCCCTAGACTTGACTTCAGGATTTGAAGAACATAGGATGGAATCTGACCAGAGTAAACCTTGCTCAGCTCTAAGTTTCACAGTGAGATTTCACAAGATGACTTCTCCCTCACATATAAATACAGCAGAAAACATAATTGTCTTTTCCTTTTTCTTTTTTTTTTTTTTTTTTGGAAGGCAAAACAATTCACCAACATGCAAGATGAGAGCCTGGGCCACAGTTAGTGAAGCATGAAAGTTGTTTGTTTGAGACAGGGAAGGACAAAAAGGTCCTATATTTTTCTGCCACCTCCAAATCTTTGCTCAGGTACCCAGTCAGACCTCACCCCTAAGAGCAGCACCAAAATAAAGACTACAGGCATTCCTTGCTTCTGTTTAGATATTACCACAAAGAAAGGGCCTCATGCAGCTTTGTCATCTGGGGCAGATTTATCAGGGGTAGGGTTAAAGCACGAAGTTACCTGTGGAGCAGGCACCCTGTGACCCCTGAAAGCCCTGACCCAGCCAGCTGACCCAGCTCCACTCATCCTTCCCAACATAAAGCTTGGGAATTAAGCTGCTCTTAGCACAAGGTTAATGATAGAATTGCATCTGTTTACAGACAAACCAGGGCCAACCATAATCTGGTCTGCATCAAAAAGTGGTTTATAGAGAAGAACAAAAAGCTCTAAACCACAGAAAACAAGAAATTGAAACCAATCATGGTACAGAGTTGTTTTGGTTTAGATCAAATGACACATACACAATTTCTGAACCACAGAATTTATGTGCTTTCCTAGTGATTAATATTTAAAAAGATTGTTTGGCACTGGACAGTTGGTACTTGTCTTGCAAGGACTTGGCACAGAGAAGAGGTAAGTAATCAGAAATGTGCCAAAAACTTGTCAAGGAAGAACTTACACTCAATACTAATCAAGCTCAGCTCTGTGCCAGTCCTCCCACTCATCCTTTCACGGGAGGAAAGTCTTGCAGCATGAGGCTGCCCATGCTGCTTCAGAGACAACCAACACCTTCCAGAGTCAGATGACAAGAATGAAAGTTTGGGAGGCTGAAAACAGAAAAAAAACCCACAACTCACCTTCTGCTCTGCAGCAAGGATCCCTGCTGGGCACAGAGTCTTGCCTGTTCTGCTCAGGGGACTTCCAAGAGTAAAAGACTTAATTTGCATGCCTGCAGCACTAAGAAATAAATTTCATTGTGCCCCTCATCTGGTGTGTTTTGGTCCCTGGTGCCATTGCTGTGGCAGCTTGACAGCAGCCACCATATTTTCCTGCTATGAGAAAATTCATGCTAGAGGCTGTATCAGAGACACCAAACTCATTAAGAGTTGTCCCTGTCTGGATGAGAGATGCAGTTGTAGAGCAAAGTCATCTCTTTGCTTGGCACTGCTGGCATTTGGTGTTCTAAAGGGCTCCCCTGGGGTGCAGCCCATGCCCAGCAATGGTGTGGGACAGGGACAGACAGGTGGGGTTTGTCTGGAGTGGGTGGGACAGGGACACACAGGTGGGGTTTGTCTGGAATGGGACAGGGACACACAGGTGGGGTTTGTCTGGAATGGGACAGGGACACACAGGTGGGGTTTGTCTGGAATGGGACAGGGACACACAGGTGGGGTTTGTCTGGAATGGGACAGGGACACACAGGTGGGGTTTGTCTGGAGTAGGGCAGACTGACACACAGTCAGGCTTTGTCTGCCACTCTGGGTCAAGTTGGGGCACTCAGGCTGCATTTTGCTGTTCTTTTTATAGGAAAACCTTGCACAGGACAGGCACAGACAGCACCTCCTGCAGCCAGGGCTATCCCTGGCACCAGCTGAGCTTATGTACACCCCTCCTCCTGCCCTGTGCTTCTGAATGGTGCTCCTCACCTCCCATCCCAGGTAACATTTGCC
The DNA here is from genome assembly GCA_030060385.1 of Muscicapa striata striata. Classification (NCBI taxonomy): domain Eukaryota; kingdom Metazoa; phylum Chordata; class Aves; order Passeriformes; family Muscicapidae; genus Muscicapa; species Muscicapa striata. The sequence continues at coordinate 6,891,561 of JAREIS010000031.1, forward strand.
CTTCTCTCCCACCTTCCCCCACAGGGTCTGAGGGTGCCATTCCAATATTAAGGAGCATGGCTCATGAAAGCCCTGCCATGCCCAGAGTGCTCAAGTTGCAGGATGGAGATGCAGAGGTTAATTATCATCCAGGGGGGTGGGAGGTCCTAGTTGGAGCCCCCAGTGTAGTTAGCACTCCTGTCATTAATTTAATTGGCAAAAACCTTCTTCTGAATGACTTGTATCCACGAGTTTAAAAAGGGAGGGTTATTCATGCCACCTTTTGGTTTTGTTTCTGCACCTTAATCAGAAAATGTATCTGTCAAAGTGCCTAAATTAAGTAGGGGTATTGAAACATCTCTTTAATAATATTTCTATCTCCAATGATTATTGAGAGTCCCCAGAGACACAAATTTCTGTCTGAATATAGGTAGTTACAGTTAGCTGGTGTTTCCTGCACAGTTTATATATCCTGATTTTATTCAGGATTAAAAATAGGATGCATCAAAAATCTTCTGAGAATCTAAACCAATTTACAACTGTCTAGGCACAGAAAGTTTCACTAACTTCAAAGTTCTTGTTAATATCACTGTACCCACACAGGGTACACATGTTTAAACTACTGCAGAGTCAGAACTGCATTTGGCTGGGAATCTGAGCCAAATCCTCTCTTAAATTTTTGCCATTTAAAGAACTAAATATATTTAACACTACATGGGGATAGAAACTTTAAAAAATGAAAAAAACAAACAAACAAACAAAAAAATCCAAAAAACAAAACCAAAAAAAAACCACACAAGAAGGAAGCAGTAGCTGCATTCTCCCAATGACATGCAATCTCCTACCTACCACAGTGAGAGAGTATTCCAGAGCTGCATCACTGTTTATATTATCAAGAATACTGCATGAAAAGAGAGTGTTAAGGAAGCCAGGGCTACACTGGCACCTGTACTACTGAAACACAGGAGAAAAGACAGGCACAGCTTGCACCACTCTGGCAAACAGCACTAGAAAAAGGAAATTAATCTCCCAGCTTCCAAAGCATTCTGCAAACATTACAAGAGAAAAAGTATATATTGTGAGGGCAGTAATTGTCTTTTTTTCCCCCCAATCTCTTTTCTTTCACTCTCTAATCAATATTTTGAAATGCTAAAAAAACCAACACTTGTCTTTTCTACAGTGTTCATTTCCTGAAAGGGAAAGTTGATCAGCAAACATGATCACCAGGAGTCCAAAGTCAATTACTTTCCCAAACTGACTAAAGCAAGTCCCTTGTCCCCCTCAATGGCAGATAACACACAGGTGTGCAACCCATGGGCACCCAAGGGGATGGGGAAGATGGGGAGAGGTGGGACAGGAAGAGGCCAAAGCAGTGGAGACACATGCACTACTTGCTTTAGATAAGAGTTCAGAAGCAGCTCAGAAACAACAGAAATCTTCTGGCTCTAATCTGCAGCTTGAAAAATATTACGATTGAAAAAAAAAAACCTCTGATGCAGCAGCTAACATTTAAATACTGCTGTTGTTTGGGGACATTAGCAGGAAAAGGAAATGTAGCCACTGTTGCTGGAGTGCCTGATTTTCTCTCTCCCCATTTCTCAGCAAGGGAAATCTGACACATCCTGAGAAGTCCTGCACACCAGAGTGACCCGCACTGCTTCTCTGGCTGAAGTTGGCAGTAGGGAAACACCACTGTGCTTCAGAAAGCATTTCAGGATTCCTCCTTCCCAGGACTGGCAGGGCTGAGACCAGATCATGCTGCTCCAGTGATGATGTTTTACTTCTCTGCTGATGGATGCAGAAGCTGTGGTCAGGCTGCTACAACAAAAGGAGCCCTGGACCCCAGCTTATAATGTTGTACTTCTTGGTCCCTCCTTTTGCTCCAGCAAGGAAATTTTGGAGGATGTAATATCACATTGAAAACTGTTCCCTTCCTCACTGCTAGATAAATAGGCCAGTGTATGGCCATGAGGAAACAGTCCTTTTTTGGTGGTGGCTTCAGGTGTAAACTGTGACCTCAGAAAAAGCAACGACAAAGCAGTACAGAGTTTAAAAACTTTTCATTGCATCTTTACTTTCAGTGTAACTTTCAGCCTATTTTCTGAAAAATAACTTCTACAGTTTTAGATTCTCACTGCTTTTTCCCCCTAAAATAAAAATCTTTGCAAATTATTGTTGCTGTTATATTAATCACACTTTCTACAGCAGGACCTATGTCATCAAGGATTAATGAGCAGATAACCAAGCATTAATATAGATAAATGAGATCTATCTACCTCTACTTCAAGCACTTACCCCCACATACTGCACACTGGAGCAAACAGATCAGATAATGTATATTTCTTTGCATCCCTAGGGCACTAACCTAAAAGCCAACTGTCCCTAATACCTTCAAAGGACCCCAGGGAATCGACAGTCCAGATAGTCCAGACAGAAACAGAGAGTGAAAGCGGAGAGTCACACGTGTGGAGTGTGGCAGGTGCAGCAAGGGAAAAGTGCACCAGGTGGGAGAATGGGGGGAATAAGGAAGGAACTGAAAACACTAAGAAGACCAAAAGGCACTGACAGGAACAGCATGAAGTGGAGGCAGCTGGAAGGGCAGTGAAGGTAGGTGACACAGCTTCTCCCCCAGGGAGAGCCAGCACACCTGGGCAGGGCAGCAGCAGCCCAGCCACATCCTTTGGCTCATTCCCTCCCCTGGCCCTCCAGGGCTGTCCCCAAAGCTGGGACCCAGAGGCTCTGGTGGCATTGTGCCAGCAAAGTGACACCCAGAAAGGGGACAATGGGGAGCCTTGTCCTCAGCTCCTGCATCTCAGGGCTAAAAGAGGCATTTGGAGCAGCTCTGCTCAGCCCCTTCCTGAGAGACAGAGCCAGGGGTCACTCAGTTCTGCCCCCACCAACCCAACCATCTCTGATTAGCATTCAGAGGGGCACTCAGACTGGCTATGAAGATATCAAGGGATGGCAAATCCATAATTCCTTTCATTCATTGGTTCCTCTAGTTAATCCTCTTTACTGGAAAAAAAAATTGAGCTTCACATCTGAGTCCCTTACAGTCTGTCACCCTCAAAATATGAAACTACAGTCCTGGAAGCTAGATATTCAGGATAGCTCTGTGTAAGTCTCTCAAAAAAAAATATTCTCTTGGACAAACAGTGTTTGGACATCTGACCAACCAGCCACATCTGGCTGAAAGCATTAATTTTAATTATATTGGCATTTTTTTTTTGATCAACAATTCTGCCAATACTGTGTACCTGTATCATCACAACAGTGCTGTTTCACCACAGAACTTTGCAGGGTGAGCAGGAGGAGCCAGGACTGCCCAGAAAAAAAGATGTATCCACACACAAACAGGCAAGAGGTTTCATTCAAGTAGGTGTTTTGTAGGAATTCCAAGAGAAAAAGGAAGTGGTGGTTTTTTATGTAGACTCAAAGATGTCATTTGCTGCCCAGTTGCCTTCTTTCATGGAATGTCAAGTAAATCTGCCCGTTTAGCAGACATGGTCTGGCAATAAAACCCAGTATGTGAACAGAAGAGGACTCTTTATTTTGCTTTAAAGTATCATAGATCAAATTTGTCCTTACACACAAACTTGTGCAACAAAGCTTGTGGAGTGTGAGCCAGCAGGAATTTTAAGGAAATAACTGTATTTTAAAAACTCAGCCACAGCATCTGAACATGACAGTAATGAAAATTTATGCAAAAATAACTGCCCACAGAGAGAAAAATGCATCTGGTGTTAACAGTCTAGTAAAGATACCTCAGAGTATCAAAGGTTAATGGAGGTTTTAAAAACAGTAATGCTTTAATTTCAATTATTTTAAGATTAACCATATACTTAATGCTTTGCTAAGACTCCTTGGTCTTTGCTTTTCAATAGCCTTGGGATCCCAGCAAGGGCAGTTCACCATTTGGTATAAGTAGATAGTAGTGTAATAAGAGCATAGGACAGCTATTTTTTCATAATTATCTGACAGATTCTTATCCACCTCCAATCAAAACCTTCCCACTGAAATATTTTATTTGCTTAAGTTGAACCTTAAAATTCCTTTGCAGCCATCAGGCTTGGAGTCTTTCTTAATATCACTAACAGTTACCAAAAAAAAAAAAAAAAATCATTCTAAGGCAACTCTTTAATCTTTTAGAAGAGTTTTCTTCTCTTCCCAATACTGAAATGAAGTTCAGAATTAAGCCATCAGCAAACCATTCCATAAGGAAGATGAGAGACCTGATGTAAACTCCAGACCAGAGCATGCAGGATATATATGCAGCTAGGAAAAAAAGGGCAATGTGTGTGGTTTTAAAATGTATTTCATTGGAGGGAGTTTATAAGAAGAATTAATGATAGTCAGAACTCAAATCTTATCTCTCTAAAGGGCAGTGAGTCTTTTGCAGAGAAGAAATGCTTTCAGCTTAATTGTGGAGTTAAGTAAATAACTGTATTTTTGTCTAGGCAGAAGAGCAAAGATTTGCAGGAATTTGAATTGCATTTGAAATTTTCTGTGACTTTAAATTAAGATGTCCCTAGAAATAATGCTGGGTATTATCTTTCACATAGAACTGAAAGTGAAATTGGCTTCTCTACACAGAAGGTCCTCTCCACAGTACAATAAATTGTATTAATCCATTAGCAGAAATGTCAAGCTCAACTGATAATTATCAGTTGGCTTTGTGAAACCACCAGCCATTCCTCATTAAATTTATGCAAGAGATCTAACTGGAGAGGTCTATTCTGAGATATCTGATGATCTTTTACTTCATGTAACAACCTACTTGCAGCACAAGACTGACTTTGCTGCAAAATGGACCTTGACTTCCAGGCTCCAGGGTTTCCCTTCAGGCAGAGAGGGTTCAGAGCATCCTGCCAGCAGGAGCAGAACAGCACCACACCTGCCCAGGAGAGGAGGATGCAGCACGAGTTCACTGCTGCCATGGGAGCTCCAGGGGGCAGATGTGTCTGTAAGCCAGGCAGGGCATGTGAGAGCTGGGGCTCGTGGGGAAGCAGGGGTGTTTGGGGTCCCTGTGGGTGACAGCACCAGTGACAGGTCACACCCTGTCCACAGCAGCAGCATCCAGAGCAGCCCAGCTGGGACAGACTCCTGTCTTCTCTCTGCCACAGCAGAAAGTCTGCACCTGCAGGGCTGGGTTCAGAGCACCTGAGGGAAGTTCCTGGCTCTGCTGAACACAGCAGGGGATTTCCCAGCAGTGCTGCTGTTTAGGAAAGGGCTGTACAAAACAACATTGGCTTGTTGGTGAGAGGGATGAGCTAGAGAGATTGTCTTGGTTTGCTCCAACCCACTCTGTTTTATTCCTAATGGCTAGGTTTATGCAAAAAATGCAGAGAAATGTGTATCAAACAACTCAACTGAAGGGATCTTTCTTATATCAAATGTCATCAAGAAACAAATTTTCTGGTTCTGCTGGAGAAAAAAAAATAGTCTGCTTTAATTTTAGACAATCCTAACACCTAATTTACCATAAAGACTATGGAGATACCCAGAAAAATTCTGGGGATTTGCTCATGAGGGTGACACTATTTGTGGCACAGTCTCAGTGAACACAAGGAGGGAGAAGCATTAAGGCTTAATCTGTTCCCCCTGGAAACCAGAGCAGTGCCCTGATGAGGCAGGACTGGGCTGCCTGCTCTCTAGCAGCATGTATAATGGATGAGACTTTCAGGAGGTGGGTGTGCAGGTGCCAAAAACTGATGCTCACAGAACTGTTAGTCACTTCTGAAAAGCCTTTGGCAGGATCCCTAACTACATGGAACCAATCCATAGCTATACAGCTCACAAGTGGGATGCTACAGACTTAATGGTCTGTTCTCAAGCAGATATATGGTTTGTTTTTGTTGAGTTATTGAGTTTGTTGATGGCTTCTTGGAGCAGAATGGGATTGAATGAAAAAAGGAAGGTGATTCACAGAAAAATGGTTCAGCTGACCAAAATACACCTTCTCTACTCTGTGTCACTGGCTGTCACTGTCAGCTCCAACTACAGACAGCTTGGAAAGATTTTTACCTTCCTTTCTTATCTCTCACCTCACAACAACCTGTGTGTGTGTCCTTCTCCACAATGACTGATGAAGGCCTGAAAGCATTTTAGGAGCAATAGGGTAAGAAGAGAGGATGGGGAATGAGCCTGGTCCTAGTTCTGTCAGAGCAGTTCAGGGTGAGAACTCTGTGGATACATCACACCAGAAGGGAGGAGGTGGCAGCACCAAGCCTTTAACCAATTGGTTCTTGGTCACCAGCATGAAAGGGGTAAGAAATGAATGAGGTTTGAAATAGGCATGGCTAATTTCCTCCTCAATCACTGGCAATTTATTTACCCTCAAGTCAACAACTTAGTAGTTGTAGTCAATGCCATCTCCTTTCTTTTTTTGTGATTACCCAAAAGGATTTCAAAAGGATTTAAAAACAGTTGTTTTTACTGCCACTGACTTTAAGACCCATGCATGAGACTGAGCTTCAAAAACAACAAACAAAAAAAAAAAAAAAAAAAAAAAAAAAAAAAAGCCAAACATAACAGGCAGCAGAGAGGAAAGATGCACACAACAGCTTCTCAAACACTCAGCATTTCAGCTGCATTAAACAAGACACCCTAGTGGCATTCAGGCCAGAGGGACAGTGACAGTGGCAGGGCTGCAGAGCCCAGGCACTGCCATGTGCCATGGCAGAAGCTCCCTGAGCCCAGAGGAGGCACTGCACACACACTCACAGGGACATGGAAGGCAGAAAGAGCTGCACACGAGTTTTCCCTCTCTGTGGAGCTAGCAAGGGCTGCATGGGATGGCCAGAAAGCTGCCCATGAGGGCAGTGAGGGGCCCCCCTGAGCTGACAGCAATGCCCCACTGCATCCTGCAGAGCAAGGCAGAGGAAGCATTTTGAACTTTTGCAGTCAGCCTTTTCAGGGTTTTCATCCCCTTGAGATGACACTGCAGTGCTGTCATCCACCTCTGAGATGCCCAGGAGCAAATTTTAGTAGCCCACATACCCATATTCTTCAGTTAGGCCTCAACCACACAACTGCTCTAGCATACACCCAGACTTCTAATCTTCAAACTGTTTAGTGGATCTGAGCAAAAGAGAAAGCTTGACATGCCACAGAGAGCAGGGGCAAAGAGGCAAGATGTGAAAATATTCATGAGGAGGATATAGGGGGAATGGCTTTAGACTGAGAGAGTAGGTTTAGATTAGATATTAGCAAGAAACTATTTACATGAGAGTGGTGAGGCACTGGAACAGGATGCTCAGAGAAGCTGAACAACCTGGTCTAGGGGAAGGTGTCCCTGCTGCTAGCAGGGGATTGTAACAAGCATCTTTAAGATCCCTTCCAACCCAAATCATTCTGTGATTCTATTATATCCCAAATCCTTGATTTTGTTCATCACGGACTTTGCAGTGTCATTTAGGAACTTGCTTATCCAAGCAAAACCTTTTTCTAGATGGGTAGTCCAAAATAAGTTTAGCAACTCTATATATGTACCCAAACAACCCAGCCATTCCATTGCAGCACACAAAATCTACTTTGTTGGCATAGCTGGTTAGCAGTCAACACAAAAACCAATTCAGTCAAAATCTGACAAAAAAACCCCATCCTGTTCATTTGGCTCCCACTTATCACATGTAAAGGAGATCCAAGGGGATTTTCAAGAAACAGCCATGAACAGTGCTCTGACACTAAGATATGATGTAAAAAACCTACAGAAGGGCTCTGGTCAAACATCCCCATGGGTCCCTCATCCCCTACCCCAGGGTGAATTTGGCAGTGACATCATCAGCTCCTGGTCCTCTAATGGTGCAGGCTTGTCAGACTTCACCCACCTTTCATGATTTGTGCATCTGACAGGCGTGTCACCTCTGCAGGGCTCAGACACAATCTCAGGCACTGACAAGGGAATGGAAACCATTTGGCTTAGGTACCAAATTGCCAGTCAGGAGAACAGGACATTAGTATTTGCCTCTTCCCCAGGCAGCTTTTGACATTTTGCAATTTGCAAGCATTACCAGAGGGCTTTTCACACCTGCCTGGAAACAGAAGTCAGGGCTTCATCATGGCAGGTCGAGTCTAACACTCTCTGTCACAACGACTTTCAGAGCAAAAGTATCCAGCTCTGCTATATAAAATCAACACTTCATCCATAGACTGCTTGACAAATCAAGAGAAATCAGACCAATATCAAATGCTCTTTTAAAAGTCCTCTGGAACTCACCAGTATAGCAAGTAATAGGTCAACCTGTCTTTGGGTAACTTATTCCTGGTGCTCAAAATAGAGATAATCCACTTTTAAACAGCACTTACTGGAAGGCTGGATATCTCAGCTAAAAACAAACAAAACAAAAGAGAAACCTTAAACTCAAGTATTTACAAGCAGACTAAGCACCTCTTACATTCAAACACCAGTAAGTTAACCAGTTTAACAATTACAAATCAGTGATTTAAATCCCACTGCAATTCAAATAGCATATGTTTAGAGCTCTAACATGAAATTAATTTTATCAGCTTAAATCCACGCATCTCATTTCTATTTCATCAAGACACTTGGCACAGGCCAATAAATGGGAAAGGCCAAGATACAAGGAGGGAAGGGATGGATAAGCACTACCTGGCTTGCTCAAAGCACAGCAGCCATTGAGATTGGGGCACAGCAAGCAGCTAAACCTGGAAGCAGCTCAGCTGTACAAAGGCATTCAGAGAGGCTGGCAGTTCTACCTGCACTAAAGCACATGGGCTTATCACCTGATGTTCATTGATCTGTGCAAATTACTTGCCAAATGTAAACTAACTGAAGCATAATTTGCATAATCAGCGACATGAAACTGAGGGTAATATAGCACTTGTGTATTTATGGCTCCCAGGAGTAAAAGAAGTGCTAATATCAATACATAACCCTGTCCACTATAGGAACTCACCCAGGAGACAGCTCCAAAATTGTTTGTTTTCTGCATGAGACATGTTATGTGCTCATCACAGATGTGGGGTAGCCTGCAGCCATCTCCCTGCACCTTGGAACTACTGAGCTCAGCTCAAAACAGCAGTAAAAATGCAGCCTGACATGGCCATGCATAGCCCAGGATGAGAACATGCTGGCTGGAGCCTGCACAGCATCTTTGTTCTTCCAGACCATTGCTGGCAAAGCCAGGTGAAGAACAGTGCAAACCCATACACAGTGCCACCATCAGGCCTGTAGCATGATTCAAGTGTGTTTTAGTTAAAATATATTAGACAAAATTATCATTTAGCTCTTTTCAACTAAATTCACAATCATCAAACCACAGGAGAGGCTATTGGCCCACCTAAATACCTGTCAGTCAAAAACAAAGGTAACTTGCATCTTTTTGTTGATGATGTCTGCCTGAGGGTATTTAATTACTTCATAAATCTGAGTGCGAAAAAGATTGATACTCCCATTTTCTCCAATTACTCATAAACATGCTGGTCCACATCATACATATTTTTGAAGAGCATGTTAAGAATCTTAATAATATTCCCCTGTCCTGAAAGACTTTAAGAAGATTTTTCCTGCCCATAAGCAAAGACCATCATGGAGAAAATGTCTGTGTGAATCCACCGAAACCAGCACTGTGGAAAATGTTTTCTCTTCTGAAATGCAACTAAATTATTTTATAAACTGTCCGTGAGAAACTATTCTAAGGGCAAAAAAGGAAAATTTTCTTAATTCTCACATAGCAGAGGGGAAAACTGTCTGTCTCCATCTCCATGGGATTGCCCAGGTCTAAACCATTGTTCTGAGGAATTGCAGGCTCTGTGCTCTGGGGTTGGGTTCCTCAGGCACAAAGGGATCACACAAGCACCTATCCCCTACTCCAGAACTGGTGCTCTGAAAGCACCAAAGACCCAGGAATAGTGTGCAGATCTACTACACATGTCCAAGTCACCTCACTGGAGCTAAAAATCCAGGAGAAAGAACTTCAAAAATCACTGGAGCTATGAGAAAAAAAAAAAAAAAAAATCGTTGCAGTGAAAAGCATCTTTATCTGTTCAGTTCATCCAAGAGAAGGCTGAAAGGTGGCTTGATCACAATTTACAAGGGGCTGCACCTGGCTTACGGTCAGTTCCCCTCCCCAGCAGGGAAAAACTTTCTTCTTACCAGACTTAGATGTATAGTTAAACAACACATTGCTATTTTCTAGTGCTTCTGCTGTAGGATAAAGTTTATTTCATACAAAGGCAAGGCTTACCAGGAATGTTTGATGAAATAGAAAGAACCAGTTGGATAAGCTTAGAAGGTGGTACAGCTTACTTCTTTCAGGTACCACCGTGGAAAGAAGCCTCACATTTTCAATGGCAAGACTTCCTACAAATTCTTCACATTTTTTAAAGAACTGTAATTCTTTCTATATTTTTGAAAATAGTTGGCTTTTTCTATACAGTCAACACTTGTTGTTGCCAACAGTTATTATAAATTTCTGTTTGAAATACAAGAAATGAACGACCATAATTTAGCATTCATTTTGAAAAAAAAAATCCTTCTCCAGGAAGAAAAACAAAAATCCAGACTTGAAAACTTTACCAAAGTAGAGGGGAATTCATAGCCAGATTCATGACCAGATTCCTGTGATTCAGCAAGTCACTTCAGCCTGAAGTGAGAGCTGGTACTTCTTCACAGAAACACAAAGCATTTTAGCTATATCAAGGGTAGTGCTATAACAAAGACTGCTGTAATTGGCAGCAGATTGACCACCTGGCTTGAATGCAAAGGCTAGAGCAGACTAATTTTTATAATTAAACATAAAGTGTTGAAAAATTAGATGCCTGGCAATTACACGATGGGAGAAAACACATCTTGTTCCACAGTAGCTAAGCCCAAGAAACACATGTGTTCATTTGATAGAATTCTTCACTGCTTTTTCTACATAGTTTTGAAAAGTTACAGCATGGGTTTATAAATTATTTGCTTCATCATACTTTCCAAAATATTTCTGATTTCAGCTTGGTAGCTATAACGTCCATCCTGGTCATGAATGTTTGGGATTATGCACCATACACATATATATAGACATACATATATAAGTGCATATATAAGTATATATGCATACCTAAGTGTTGTAATTTGACAAACTGAGGTAAAAGGAAGGATTCACATACCCCTGCCTTCTTCCGGCTCATCCCCGAACTCCTACCCTTCTTCCTGTCCTTTGACCTCCGCTGGTGACCGTGGAGCACATTAGAGTTCCTGTATTCTGATCCCACTCCCCTGTGTCCCTATCCCATTGGCTGATAGCCAAAACCACTCCCCATTCCCCCTCCCCTGAAAAACGAGTTCCTAGAGGGGATCGCCCTCTTTCCAGCCATGTCACCGCAACGGAATAAACTGAACTGAAGGAGCCTCTTTTGTATCCCTTTCCATCCATGCTAAAATACTTTGTCTGATCTTAAGTTATTAGGAAAAAGACACAGTATCCTTTTAGCAGTTGGCGCCTGTCTGTGGGGCTTGATTTTAAACCCCATTTTGCCTGAAGTCTCAGTTTTCGGACTTTAAAAAAGGCCAGTCGGGTGATTCAACTTCCTCCATGCTTGGAGCTGTTTTTACCAGCCTCAGACATAGGAGGGTGAAGTGGACACCTTCTTCACAGCCTCGGAGAAGCCGCTTCTGGATTGGAACTTTTGCAGAGTTACAGCGAAACCGCGCTCCGTTTGAGTAAGGTAACATATCCCTTCGGGGAGGTGGGAACCCCAAGTTAGCCCCGAGGTACAGGGGAGGGGGGTTTTTAAACGGATAGCCCGAGACTCGTGGGGGGTTTGTACCCGCGGGTGGGGAAGCGGCACCAGCTCAGGCGTGCAGCGGGGAGCACGTGGCCGGTGTTGCGCAACCCGGCCGGCACACACGGCACACACGGCACACACGGCACACACGGCACACACGGCACACACGCGTTCTGCCGGCGCTGCCTGGCGGGGGTTACGCTGTGACCCTAAGCACAGACGCCGGAGCGGAGCGTTCCCTGCAGAGGGATTCCCGGGACCGTCTGTGTGGCCATAGCTAAGCCACGTGGAGAGTAACAAAGGCCCAGCACCCCCATACTCACACATCTGGGTTTTGCAACCAGCTGCTATTGTGTAACTTCTCTGCGAAAGACAGGGAATTGTGCATTTTTGTTTTTATAACATCAGAATGGGGGGGAATATTTCAGCACACCAAAAGAGTATTGTTACCCAGCTTAAAGAAATTTTAGATGCATCGGATGTTGTAATTTCTAAGAAACAGATTGGAAAGTTTGTTAGCTGGTTGTCTCGAGAAGTTACAGAATTTGATAAGCAAAATATCAAATCAGTTTTATTTTGGGACAGTGTTGGAGATTTATTAACTTCTAAAATACAGAAAGGTGATACCACTGCTGCTTTATTTTTGCCTATATTTTTAAATATTCACAAACAACTATCACAATTAGAGAACAAAGATCAACCACAGGAAAATTCTTTAAAACCCTCTTTACCTAATTCGGAACCTCGTGTCCCTGAATTAAAAGAGAAATCAGAAATACCTCAAGAAACTACTAATACAAAAGATCCTCCAAAATACACTGAATTAGAACCTCCTGAACAACCTGCTACAAACTTACCACTGTACCCTTCTCTTTCAGCACTGCCGTCTGAACACACTAATTTTGAATCTCACCCTTCTTTGGTGCAAGGGGAAAAACCTGCAGTAAATCTTTACAATAATGTGCCTTTTTCTTCCAATAATCTATTCCTGCATCCAATTCCCACTTCTGCTCAATATCTTCCTGGTTATTTTAATCCATTTTATCAGGCTTGTGTTTCCAGGCAGCCTTGTAACCCCTTTACTAACCCCGGGAGGGAGGAGAACAATGAGAGCTCCGGGAGTGCAGAGGCTGAGGGTGGGGGAGGGGAAACGTGTAACAGAGACACACAGGCAGCCTGCAGAGGCACAGAACCAATAACCCCTAACTTACCGATTAACCCTGAACCTAATATGATTTTTGATGCTTTACCAGTTCAATACATTGGTCGAAAAAATGGTAAAAGAAACTACCAACCATTATCATACCAAGATAAAAAAGAAATTTGTAAGGTACAAAGGGAATTTGGGAGGCAAAGTGAAATATTTAAGGGAATGATGAGAGCAACTTTTACATCAAATGAATTGGTTCCGCATGATGTAAAGGACCTTTTCAGGTGTTTGCTAACCCCAGCTGAATATGAATTATGGTTTAATATTTGGAAACGTTCTTTGAGCAGTCTTTTAACAGAGATTCACAAAAATCCTGAACATTCCAAGGATTCTGATGATAATGAAATTACATTAGAGCATTTATGTGGGGAGGGGGACATACACTGCCCTGAAAAGCAGACTCGGTTGTTGTCTAGATTTATTTTGGATAAAGTTTGTGAGGTAGCTGAACAGGCCTTTATTAAATTGCCAACAGTTGAAGCAACTACTAGTTATGTTAATATTAAACAATATTCTTCTGAGAATTTTTTTAAGCTTCATAGATCATTTAAAGACACAAGTGGAACGCCAGGTGCACAATCCAGCCATGCAGGCAGAACTGATTTAAGAATTAGCAGAGAAAAACACCAATCAAGCCTGTCGGAGGGTCATCCTAAGCCTGCCACTATATCCAGAACCAACCCTAGCACAGATGATTGAAGCCTGTACCCGCAAAGCAGAGCTACTCAGTACTCCTGAAAGGACCCCAAGCCCAGCACCACCTAAGCCTCCAGCACCTGAACCACCACAGATGAAGAAGCAGCAGTTATCAGCAGAACAGCTAAAGAAGATCACCTGTTTCCAATGTCAGTAGCAAGGACATTTTGCTAGGGACTGTCCTCAGAACAGGAAACAGAAAAAGATCAACAAACAAAAAAACTAGAACTGAGGCGCGGGCCTGCCATAAACACCATAGAGCGCCAGGATATAAATTCTGCAGGCTATACTGTAGCAAAAGCCTCTCTCTTAAAAGCAAAGGGGGAGGGTGGGATGGACAATGTGGGTACAATAGATAATGTAAATGTTAAATGTTCTCTTAACAAAGACAGGCAGTTCTGTCGCCGTATTAGACTACAGACTACCAAAGGTTTTCATTTCAGATCTGCTGAGTGGACGGTCATTACAGTGGACATCTCAAGCTCCTTAATTGATATGACGGTTTGCCACATGGAGAGTGAGTATTTTGTTGTGGGAGACACAGCACACACACCTTTAGAAATTGAAATAGCTCCTATGACCATGAAGGGAAAAATATCTGGTGTTATCATAATAGCTCGTTGTCCGCAAGCACCTTTCTATTTGTGTGAGGGACAAATTATAGCCCAAGCTTTTCCTATTCCAGCAAATATCACAGCAAAAGATAAATCACCAGAGGTTTACTGGGCAGAGACAGTGAAGGAGAACAAGCCTTCTCTGGCATGCAACATGACACATGGTTCAGACCATCTACATGTGAAGGGTGTTTTGGATACAGGCTCAGATGTAACCATAATACCTGAAGAGATGTGGCCTTCACACTGGGAACTGCAACCTGTAGCTGGGCAAATTCAGGGTATAGGAGGAGTCAGATTGGCACAAACATCAAAACATATTGTACAAATTGAGGGACCGGACGGCAGATTGGCCAGTGTACGTCCATTTGTAATAGATTACAAGTGTCCCTTGTGGGGAAGAGATGCCATGTCACAATGGGGAGTTAAAATGATAATTCCAAAAACTCCTAAGGATTTTTAGAAGCGGCCACGGTGGAGTGCCGGGTCCAGAAACTAACATGGCTAAGTGACACACCTGTCTGGACAACGCAGTGGCCGCTAAGAAAGGAAAAGTTACAGGCACTTGAAAAACTTGTAGAGGAACAATTGGCAAAAAATCACATAGAAGAAACAACAAGTCCCTGGAATTCCCCAATCTTTGTAATAAAAAAAACAGGGACAGACAAATGGAGATTATTACATGATCTTAGGGAAATAAATAAAGTAATTCAGGACATGGGATCTCCTCAACCTGGAATGCCTTCTCCAACTATGTTACCTAGAGATTGGCAATTGGCAGTATTAGATATCAAAGATTGTTTTTTCCAAATCCCACTTCACCCTGAAGATGCTCCCAGGTTTGCATTCTCAGTACCATCATTGAACAGAGAGGCTCCAATGAAGAGATACCACTGGAAAGTGCTTCCACAGGGCATGAAGTGTAGTCCTGCTATCTGTCAGTGGTATGTAGCTTCATTGTTGTCTCCTGTCCGTGCACAGAGAAGGGAAGCCATTATACTACACTACATGGATGACGTGCTGGTGTGTGCTCCTGATAATTCAATACTTCAACACACGCTTGACCTAGTAGTTAAAGTTTTAACCTCTGCTGGATTTCAATTACAGGATGACAAGGTTCAAAGGATGCCACCTTGGAAATATCTGGGCCTAGAGATCACTGCAAGGACCATTGTTCCACAGAAATCAGAAATTAATTGTAATCCTAAAACTCTTGCAGATCTCCACTCCCTGTGTGGGTCGCTGAATTGGGTAAGACCTTGGTTAGGCCTCACTAATGAGGACTTACAACCCCTTTTCAATTTATTGAAAGGGGACAGAGAGCTGGTTTCTCCTAGGGAACTGACACCAGAGGCAAAGGCTGCAATTGGAAAGGTACAGAAAGCTCTGTCTGAAAGGCAAGCTCACTGCTATCAACCTGAACTGCCTTTCAAATTCATTGTTTTGGGGAAATTGCCACACTTACATGGTTTAATATTTCAGAGGATAGAGGGGCAGAGAGACTCAATCATAGAATGGGTCTTCCTCTCCCACCAAAGATCCAAAACTATTACACAACCACAGGAACTTATGGCTCAGTTGATTCAAAAAGCAAGAATAAGGTTATGTGAGCTGTCCGGATCTGATTTCACATGCATACACCTGCCAATTAAACTTTCTGAGGAGGGAAAGAATTCTCCTGAAAGGCTAACAAAAGAGATGTTTGAGCATTTGTTGCAGAGCAATGCCAGCCTCCAGATATCTCTGGACAGCTACACCGGACAGATATCTGTTCACAGCCCAGCTCATAAGTTGTTCAATGAGGAATTCCACCTCATACCTCGTGAGAACAGGAACAGGAGACCACTCAAGGCACTCACAGTGTTCACAGACGCGTCGGGGGCCTCCCACAAGTCGGTGATGGCTTGGAGAAATCCCCAGACTCAGCATTGGGAAGCCGATGTTGAGTTTGTGGAGGGGTCACCCCAGATTGCAGAGCTGGCTGCAGTGGTGAGGGCCTTTGAGAAGTTCTCAGAACCTCTAAATCTGGTAACAGATTCTGCTTATGTCGCTGGGGTGGTGTCCAGAGCGGAGCAGGCAGTGCTCAAAGACATTGATAATGAGCAGCTCTTTAGGCTGTTATCAAAACTAATCTATTTGGTTTCACACAGAGAACATCCCTTCTATGTGATGCATGTGAGGTCGCATACAGATTTGCCAGGTGAGATCGCAGAAGGAAATCAGATGGCAGACACCTTGGCAGCTCCAGCAGAAAAGGCATGCCTTCCTGACATCTTCCAACAGGCAAAGCTGAGCCATCAGCAATACCACCAGAATGTACCAGGTTTGGTCCGTCAATTCCAGATAACACGGAGTCAGGCTCGGGCTATTGTTGCCACCTGTCCCAGCTGTCAGCTCCAGGCCATGCCATCGCTAGGTATGGGAGTAAATCCCAGAGGCTTAGGCAGCTGTGAGTTATGGCAATCAGACATCACACACATTCCTAGTTTTGGACGCCAAAAATATGTTCATGTGAGCATAGACACATATTCAGGTGCAGTTTATGCATCAGCTCATGCAGGGGAAAAGGCAGTACATGCAAAACAACACCTAGTACAAGCCTTCTCAGTTTTGGGGATCCCTAGAGAAATAAAAACAGATAATGGCCCAGCTTACACATCCAAGGAGTTCCTGGAGTTCACCCAGCAGTGGGGAGTGATACATAAGAGGCATCCCACACTCCCCTACAGGCCAAGCTGTGATTGAGCACACACACCAGACACTCAAACAAGTTTTAGCTAGACAAAGCAATTCAACTGTGTGGATGTCTCCCCAGCAAAAGCTCTGTAAAGCTTTGTTTACAATCAATTTCTTAAACTGTTCATTTGAAAATATGAGTCCTCCTGTGGTTCATCATTTTAACAGCAGTAAACAGTTTAAATTGTCTCAGCTTCCACCAGTTTTGATTAGGGACCCAGAAACATGGGAAACCAAAGGTCCCTATGAGCTGGTAAGCTGGGGAAGGGGTTATGCATGTGTATCAACTCCCTCAGGACGTTGATGGATCCCCAAAAGTGGGTAAAGCCTTTTGTCCCCAAAACTCCAGCTACAGCTGAAGGAGATGAGAAGCAAGTAACCATTGCTTCGAAAAGAAGACGCCGCAGAGGAAAAGGAAACAAAAACTTCATAAAGAAATACCTTCAAGCAGACAAAGACTTATAACATGATTTAAAAATGTTTGTTTTTCTTTTTAGAAAAAAGCTGCCCTCAAGTTAACCCTGTGAAGAACCCCATCCAAGTTATCTTCTTGTTAGCTTTGAACAGTGTCGCAGCTGCATGGATCGTCCCTCAGCCACGTCAGAACATCTGGGTAACCCTGGCACAGACACTCAAACAGGAAAACATATGTCTGTCCACTGCAGCAGCAACAGATCCTATGTCCACCTGCCTGGTAGGAGTCCCACTTAAAGTTAGTGAGTATTTAGGTAGCTTTGACATACACTTGCCTAATAAATCACCTGAACCATTCACTATTTCACCTAGGCAGTCAGCACAGGTCATAGGTAATCCTGTAAAGGACTTGCTGCCAAAATTACCGAAGGCAGACCAGGAACCCCAAGAGTTAGAACTGCTTGGTTCCTACCCAGCAACATACTTCATTCATTTTAAAGATTATCCAACACTCACTGACACTAAAGGCTTTCATCTCATTTGACAATTTTGTAAGGAATTTATGGCCACGAAGTGGTGTACTTACACAAACCAGCTAAAGATCCAGTTCATACAAGTCCCAAAATTCTACCAAAGGGATTGTTTTTAATTTGTGGAGACCGGGCATGGGCTGGGATTCCTTCTAATCTTCTGGGGGGACCATGTACTATAGGGCGGTTGTCCTTGTTAGCACCCAACAAAACCTTAATTAGTGATTGGACACACAAAAGCAAATCTGGTAATAAAATACAAAAAAGAAGTGCAGATAATCTGGACCCAAATTGTGATGCAGAAATTTTCCATTGGGCTAAATCAAAAAGAATTGCTGTGTCTGTATTCCTTCCATGGGTTGCAGCAGCAAAAGCTCTGGGTGAATTAGGTCACCTGGAGTGTTGGGTAGTTAAACAAGCAAATTTAACTTCAACTGCCATCAGCTCCCTCCTAGAAGATGAAGAAATAACCAGGCAGGCAACACTACAAAACCGTGCTGCAATAGATTTTCTCCTATTACTACATGGACATGAATGCCAGGAATTTGAAGGGCTTTGCTGTATGAACCTGACTTCAAAGGCTCCTAATGTCCACGCTGCTCTGCAAGATATGAAGCACCTGATTGGACAAGTGAAACAAGAATCAGAAGACTGGTTTAATGAACTGTTTAAGGGCTGGGGGTTTTCTGGGTGGTGGACTTCCATAGCCAAAACTATTATGTTGCTTGTTGTTATTCTTTTCCTTGTAGCTATGGCATTTGGGATCATACGTCATTTAATATTTAAGGCCATTAATGGAATCATTTCTTCTACCACAGGGGACAATCATATAGAAATGACAAATATAAAACAGTCTAACTCTCCTACTTATCTCAAATGGTGGTCAAAATAAAATTCGGACTAGAATTAGTTTAAAGTCATCCCCCTACTTAAAAAACAAAAAACGGGGAGATGTTGTAATTTGATAAACTGAGGTAAAAGGAAGGATTCACATACCCCTGCCTTCTTCCGGCTCATCCCCGAACTCCTACCCTTCTTCCTGTCCTTTGACCTCCGCTGGTGACCGTGGAGCACATTAGAGTTCCTGTATTCTGATCCCACTCCCCTGTGTCCCTATCCCATTGGCTGCTAGCCAAAACCACTCCCCATTCCCCCTCCCCTGAAAAACGAGTTCCTAGAGGGGATCGCCCTCTTTCCAGCCATGTCACCGCGACGGAATAAACTGAACTGAAGGAGCCTCTTTTGTATCCCTTTCCATCCATGCTAAAATACTTTGTCTGATCTTAAGTTATTAGGAAAAAGACACAGTATCCTTTTAGCACATAAGTATATGTGTGTATACTGAAATATACATTTTACACACAGGTATATATTTCTAGATGTAAAAGTTTCCACAAACTATTTGACAGAGATGTGACCTTTCCCACTACTGAATGGTATTGCATTTTGACTACTAATGAATAGCAGAGCTTAGAAGTTAACACTTGGAACAGGCAGGCATTCCTTCTGTGTGATGCTTACTTGTGGATCTTGACATTTCTCTGAAGTCAGCCACTCAAGGAAGCAGCTATGGCCACTTGGAGGGCTTGGAAAAATAAAGGCTAACCTAATAAAATCAAGCAAATTTGTGATGACTCACTGTCTGACACGTCAGTGTATCCATCACAAGATCCGCTGAGAAGGAGGAGTTGCCCACCATTTCCTCAACCCCATATATGAATTGGAATCACAGAGTAATGCTAATCAATACAGAGAGCTAGAGTAGCTTTAGGAGGATATTCAGAAAAATAATTATACATGATGCAACATTTCCAGACACCTTTCAATCCACTTGGCAGCATGATGCTCAAGGAGCACAGAAACAGCCAACATTCAGCCATGCCCTTTAAACAGTTTGCCTGTAGAGACAGTGCATGACTCACAAAGCAGGGTATTCTCAGCTGAGACAGCAGCTTCTGACTCAGCAGCAAGCAGCCAAATGTCTGCTAGCAAAGGTGGTGAAAAGGTCAGTCTGATAACTTCAAGTGAAGGAGGAGCTGGTAGCAAGTTGAGCCCCCTAGCTTGGGCAGCACATCTTGGCTGGAGGAGCTGCAAGGTGTCCTCCCAGTGCTGCAAATAATCAGTGAAGCCATAGGTGCATTTTGAACTGGTTTACTAGTTCTCATAACTACACCTTCCAAAAACAAGCTGTTCTTTGGATGCAGTAGATGAATGTGTGGCACCACCATGCAGAATCTATCCTGCTAGTTCTTCTTAAAGAACAGAAATTCAAAAGCACAACTGTTCTTGCTTTTTACAGACCTTAAGCAAAATATGTTCCAGGCTAATATTCATCCATTCCTTCTCAATAAATTATACTTGCAAGTCAAAGTATGTCTCATCATAAAAGGAAATTGATGAGTCAGATGTTGAATTGGTCCAGTGTCCCCATGGAAGGACAGGTACCTTGCAGGGACAGCAAGGACACAGTAGTCCTCAAACTCCTGGGGTACTCCTGGGGTACATGCAGCACTGGCAGCCTGAGAAGACAGAAGTTTCACAAGTAAACATGATGGCTGACTATTGAGAAAAGTCATCCTTCTCCTGCATTGCCTGTAAGCCAGAAATGATGGCAATTGGAAATGAAGACAGCAAAGATGAAGCTAAATGTAAAGAAACTGCACTCAAAAAGATGCTTTGTGGTTCTGAGCTCCTCTGCACTTGGTGAGGAGTTCAGAGCATAACAAACACCCCTCTAAAAGAAGCAGCTACAAAAACTCATCATCACTTTATGAGCTGTGTTCATGTTCTGCAGTGGCATTTTACTTACTAATAGCATCTTACATTACCCAAAATAGCGCCATAAAGAAGACCCCAAGAAAATCTTCAGTATAAATTTGAGAAAAGTATTATGTACAAACTGAGAAGAGCTACTGCAAGGATGCCATGAATTATCCAATAGCTAAAGTTTTCTTTTTTTGCCTAGGTTATAGATCCACTAAGGAGTGTTGGACTTACTTGACACTGGCAGTGGAAAAAGTTTAGTTTGCCCTTGTAAAGGTGGGGTGAAAACTTTCTAGAATGAAAAGACTCAAGCATGAGAGGACTCCCATTCATCAACTCATGTGCTCCACTTATTCCAGTCTTTAAGTAAAGGTCTGTAAAGAGCAAGTGTTGGACCAGCATGACTTTGGAAACAGAAGAAATTCAGATTTACCGAGATGAGAAGAATTAAGGCCAGATAAGTTCACTGAGAACACAGAGAATCTGGTGCAGAACCTGTGGGTGTGAAGTCTGATGTGAAATCAGAGTGCCTCGGCTATGCCATGAAGACAAAACTCACTGCATGCCTGAAGGATGGTGTGTGGGCATGGTGGGGTGCCTGAAGGTGCAAAGCCTGCCAGTGGAGGCCTGCTTAAAGTGCAGAGAGACAAACCTGGTGCAATCACAACCCTGCTGCTTTTTGGACATGGCTGCTGCTACCAGCTGTGTCACAAACTGACTGGGCAGCATCTCAGAGAGCACTAATGGGCACAGGCCAAAGCAGCCAGAGGATGTGCTGCTGTTTAGGCAGCGTGGGCAGTCAGAGACAGCTCCCAAGGATGCTCAGTGTTGTTCTGCAGATTTTCAACCAATGCAGCCAGGTGTGCACCATCCCACCCCTGAAACATGGCATGCCTAGGGAGAGAAGGGGTAGCTCTCCCCTCCCCCTAACTCTTCACATTTGGGTTTTATCTGTCCTTGCAGAAAGCTACCATTACTGCTGAGGTTGTTTCCTCTCATCCAGGTCTCTTTCCATGATTACCTGCAGAGACCAAGTGTCCTAGAGAAAATCAGTGCAGATGCTACAGAGCTATCACATGGCAATGATTCCCCAGCTGATTGCAATATAGCCCTTTTATTTCCTTGAGTCACTTCACAGAAATTGAGGAAGAAGGGAGTTCCCTAGAAGCATAGGATATTGTCATTATGCAGCACAATCAGGCACTGTGATGAAATGCTCCTTTTTCAAGAACAGGGTTCCCATGAAGCTCTGAGAAGACACAGAGGCTTCTGAGACTGATGGGGCTGGCAGATCTGGTCTTGCATTTCTCTCAGTCAGGTATACTGAGCTCTGTGAATAAATGCCACAGTGCAGATGATAAATGGACCTTGTTCACTGCCTCGGTCAGGTATTGTCCCCTGGCCTGCAGGGAACTCCCCCAGGCAGTGAGGAGGTCTGTGATGGAACCTCCCTGCAGGGCAGAGCTTGAGCTGAGTGGCACCTGCAACCCACCCTGTTACACATCACATATCCAGAGCAAAAGGGGGAGAGGGGAGGGAACATTTTGCTGCTCATGAAACTGGCAGGCTTCTTAACAGCACAGGGGGTAGGCATGGCTGAAATGAGAAATCTGAGCACCCTGGCTTCTGTTGGGTTTTATGATCTTTAACAGTATTTTCTGTATTTTCATACAGAAAGCTATTTCATGGCTTACCCATGCTATTACTCTGTGGTGTGTAACCTGCAACCAGTGGCAGTAATACATCCCAATTTCCCACCCAGCAGGTTAACTCATGAATGAAAAGTGCATTTGATTCTCGAGCAGTTGGTCCAGATGCTGTGGCTGACACTGGCTCTCCCTCCTGCTTCTGACACAGGCCACAACAGAGCACTTCAGTCTGCAAAGACACATCAGCATGTCAAGAAAAATCAATGAAAGCAAGGGGAAAAAATGCCTCTGGCTCTGTCGGGCTTTTAAAGCATAGCTGCACTTCAGAGCTTGGAAAAAGCACAATGCTGAGGGAAGTCCCAGGGGAGCAGAGGAACTTTGGAGTCACCTTTGGAGGAGTATCAGGTCTCCCTCTCTCTTGCTATTTTTGCTGACTTTAACTAAGGTAGGTCAAGTCATGTGTTCCAGTGGCTTTTCTGCAGTTTCTCAGATGTCTCAGTGGGATGAGGATCCACCAAGTACAGCTGCAAACTGCAGTGCCAGGCATGCTTTGAACCCCTGCCTCACTTCGAGAAGTGCAGCAGAAACAAGCACCAGAAAACATAACTTGTATATTTTTATTTGTGCAGTTAAGTGTTTTTTCATGACCAAGCAGTAGATATGAGAAGTTTTTGTCTGACACAAATCTCTTGCATGGCCATTTAGCCCTGAGTGCCCTCCAGAAACTGGCAATGTGCCACATGCAAGAATTGCTCTACAGAGCACTCAGAATGTAAATGCCATGCTGCTGGGCCAATGACTTGGGCTGCTGTGTCTTAGGGTGATGAACTTCTGGCAAATCCAGCTCAGGCTCCCATTAAAGAATTTGAGTGAAACTGCAGAGGTGAGCAGCCACAGGAGGAAAGATGTGATGCTTTCCAGGCTCTCCAGGAGTAATGAGCCAGGTCAGCATTCCAGGCTTCTTGCTGTGGGTTCAGGAGACCCAGAGCCCAGAAGGGAACCCTAACTAGAGTTCCAGACAGAAATACAGCTGACAAGGGTGGCATCTGCTCTCAGCACCTGGCAGCATGACTGAATTTCACTCATTTTAGAAACACCTGGTTTCTGAAATACAAACTTCTCAGAACTTCTGATGTGCAGAGCATTTTGAAGTTGTCCCAGTGCAGCCTGATTCCTATCACAACTGTTCTTCAGAAACATGATCCAGAAATTCCACTCTTCACTCAGACTAATTCCATACTCCTAATCCAACAGCTTCCTACTAGAAATCTCAGAGCAGCTCCTTCTTGTCAATGCAGCCTTCAAAACCTAGGCCCAACAATACTTCATGGACAGGTCTTTCAGCTCATAGAACTGTCTGTCCCCAAACATTTTTCCTTTTCACTTTCTCCATATTCTCTCCCATGTACTTTCCTAAAGTCCATCCCATAAATTTCATCTATGTTTTAGCTTGGCAAAATTATGAAATATTATATCATTTAGTGAAATGTCATGTCATTCAGTTGTTCAACAAGAAAAACACTCAAATCATAAATATTAAAATAACAAAATACATGTGTTCAAAATGATGTTTGTTTTACTATAGGTAGTAAAAGTAGTAAAGTCTTAATAACACAACACAGTATTTTATTTAAACTGAAGCATGCTGGGACTTTGAACTTTTTTTGTCCAAGTCCTTTGGTCACATGCACAGAATAAGTGATTACACTCAGCCACATATCCATGTCAGAGGACATACAAGCCTCTGCAAACACAGATGGCCACATGGTTCATGAAGCAGGACTGTTTTCCTACTCCACTGCACACCTCTGTTTATCATTTTCTTCTCATTTTTCTCCAGATTACACCCTTTGAGTTTGTTTTATCTGACTAACTGAATCTTTTGTTCAGCCCAGAAGTTTACACAATGTCTATTTCACAAGGCTCAGGGTGAAAAAAGTCTGTTGTTCAATAAATCACACCAATAGAAAAAAACAATTATTCCCACTATTCTCCTCCAAATACCTATCTCTACTCTTTTCCACAGTCAGGCAAACTCAAAGACTCAAAGGGATCCCTCTGTCAATAGCTCTTTTGCAGGGAATGAGTACAAGAGAAGAATACTCAATGGTGCTAAAGCAACACAGAAGCTACTGTGCAAGCACTGGGCCACAGAGACAGTGCACAATGCTTGCATTACCATTTCAAGAAGATTTTTCAAACCATAGACCTTGAAATCTACTATTTGCAAATGAAATTGTTTTTCACCATCCTGGAAATAAGGGTCAAGAAAAAAGCTAATGATGGCCTTACAAATTTTACACACAAAATAAGCATCCCTTACGTGCAAAGCTGCTCTCAAGAGATCATTTCATTAACAGCTGCAGAGTCTGAATTTTTTGGTCCTGATATTTAGACAGGAGACCAAAAAGCCACCATGAATCACACAGACATCTCAGGCTTAGTTATTCTCAGAATCCCAGCTGCCCTCAGGGGCTTTTTGGAGTGTGCCTTGCTGAACTACTCCACATGTTGTCCCTGCTGTTTCCAATCCCAGGGCACCACACTTCTCCTTCAAATGCCAGGTGAGCTGAGACCATCCAGTTCTACAGAACTGGGGTGTTGGAGTCAGTGAGTCAGGGGTCCCTGAATTTTTCAGAGAGAAATCAGAATGCAGGGATTGAATTAAAGCCTGTGGATGCATTGAAGTATATTAAGCCACTCACACATAAAGTAGAAGTTTAAGGTTTAGTGTAAGTTTAAGTTTTAGTATAAGTAAGTAAGTCGGTAAGTTTTAGTATGAGCTCTAATGCTTTTAGTAAGTGAAAGATTTAGATGCCAGAGTGGAAGTGTGAGTTCTAGTGAAGGTTGAAAAACATACTAATGTTTTAGTAGAGGCTCCAGGACCATGGCTGTAGACAGTGCTTAGACATAATAGAGCTATAGTAAGAATATTGCTTACATTTTTCAGATAGAACAAGATAGGGAGTATGAGTAGTTTATACATAACCTAGCGTGCTAAGAAACCAGAATTGTAATAGGTTAATGAGTGATGGTCTGAGTTTGTGTCAGCTTGTTGGGAAGATCCTGTGTAAGAGCATGTATAGAGTTGGTGCTTTTTGCCATTTGCCTTTTTTGCTTCTTGCCATTTGTTTTTTGCAATTTGCTTTTTGCCATTGCTTTTCTGCTTGCCTTTTGAGACTGATGTGCTTTGTAATAAATAACCTTTTTAGCAACTATTAGCTGCTTTGCTTATTTCAGATAACCCGACAAAGCTGGTGTCTAGAGCAGCAGAGGTTACTAATCTCACACTGGGGCTTCAGATTCAGCCAGTGTAGGAGAAAGGGGGTTCTGAGCAGAAACTCCTGGTGTAATTCACTGGAATCTGTTCTCAGCTCTGGTGTCCTGGCCTGAAAGGACCTTCCCAGCTGCTTTATACACATTATAATGTTTGTACCTTACAATGTTTCAGTCCCACTGCTCAGGTAGGACATGGGTATTTGTGGCTCTGTGTTGGCAGCATGGCAAGACAAGCACTATTGTACATAGAAACTGCAGGTGGAGTACCAAGATCAGAGCCTTGGGAAGGCTTAAAATGGCTCTGCCATGGAAATGGATCATCAGAAACTCCCTAAGAAAAGATGTTCTGTGGAAGAGAAGTTCTCTCAAAGAAAATCAAAACCCAGTTTCCTACTGAAACAAAACACCCCAAACATGCCTTGCTACTCAAACACCAGCATCACTCTATTGCCTTTCCAGCAGCTCTACTGGCATCCTTCCCCTCTGGGCTAGCTCTAGCAGAGCTACTTTGCTAACTCTAAAAAGTAAAACTAAAGTTAAGATATTGTAATGAGGGACTAGAAAAGAGCTATTTTCTTGTGCCACAAGCGTTAATGGCCCATTTTGTATAAAAAGATGTATTGCTCTGTGGAGCAGTAAGTTCAGCAGCTTTCTATGCATTATCAGAACATGGCTCCTCAGCAAAACAGCACTGATCCATACATCCTCCACACTGGCACAAAGAATTAGGCCAGGCAGCCTTTTGTCCCCCTTTTTCACTCTTCAGCCCCCAGAAGCCACACAAGGAAAGTGTGCAGACACCAGATTCTTCCTTCAAACACTTTTAAACCATTCACCTCAACCAAAGCAGTGTAATTACCCCTCTGAGAAGGAAGCTATCAAACCCACAGTTTTAGTACCACACAGCCCAGTTTCTTGACCTTCTTGGGTCATCCCCTCCATGGTTCATCTCAACAATGTAGGAACAATTTAGCCAGACAAAGGCTTTTCATTCACAGCCAGTGCCACCCACACGGTGGCAAAGCCTGGCTCAGCAGGTGGGGCTGGGAAGGAGGAAGGCAGTGGGGACCATTCTGGGATGTACAGCCTTGCCATCCCCTCTGTCCTTCCAGCCACCAGGTCTTGTGCTGCACACTTGGGGTGAGCAGTGCCACAGACAAAATATTATTGGTATTTGCCTACTCAGTTGCTGCAGTCACTACTTTAACCTGCCCCAGGAGGAGTCAGCATCCAACAGATGACCAGTGCTGTTTACACCCAAAACACTGAGGTATCAATCTTGAAAATAGCCACATTCAAGAACAAACCCCAGTGGGGCATTTATAACTCAACCAGACACTACAAGGTTACTCTTTTCTGCACCTGACTTCCACAAAGGTGACTCCTAATTTCACACCAGCTTTCCAGAGGCAGGTCAGTACTGCCACCCATGGCTTCTCATTCCAGTGGTGACAATAAATCAGTAAATACTGAGTAAATAAAGAGTAAAAGCTGAAGGAGGAAAAGGCAAAAAATGGGGCAGGAAGGGATAAATCTTCCAGGTCACTGAAGCAAGAGGTGCCTGTTACCTTCTCTGTTAGAGTTTTCTCAGTGCAGTCCTGCAGCCTTAGCTGGTGTGGATTATCTCTGTGATTCCCTGTCATTTCCTGGAAGACAGAAATGGGCCCATAGGCTGCACCTGTCACTGCTCAAGCTTCATTATGCTGAGTAGGATCCAAACAGACATCTCAATTAATCATACTCATGTATTAGTAAGTAATTCATTAATTCAATAAATTGCTTTAGGCCATGGCGTAATCAGTCATGTCAGAGATTATAACAAAAATCACAAACCAAAGTGTTAAACATGGAGCCATCCTTGCTGATTCATCATTTGTAGCAATCATCCACAGTAGAACAGGTATGCTTTATATACTTTGGGACAGGTGACATGAAAAATTTATCATCTTAATTGTGCAGATTTCCTCTATCAGATCTGCTGGTTGAGCAATATAAGATCTAAACTGCAGAAAATTCACATGCAAACCAACTAAAAAAATAAACATTTTTGTGATCTGCTCCCTGATAGCCAGTAAACAGTCTGCTTGATAAATATACTTGTTACCTGTACAGTAACATGTAATTCCTCATCCTCCAACCCTCAGGCACAGGGCTGAGAAAGTGCCAAAGAACCAAAATCAGCCCCAGGTAGAGCCTGAGAGCCCACACTGAGCAAGCTCCCACTGCAATGCCATGTCTCCATCATTGTAATTTCTATTGTCTGTTACCAAATAGGTCACTGTACCACACAAAGGAAATGTCAATCAATAGGTTCAATTCATTTGAACCTATCCATTTGGCAATGCTTTTATGGCAAGGAAGAAAGTCTGCATCACAGAACTGGAAGAGCTGGGCTTGAAGGTCTGAGGAGACCCTGATGTCCAGTTAGCCACACTTATCTCACCATTAGCAGGTGCCTAATTGTACTTACAGATAATCACCAGGCAATGTATCCCAGTCTTTCATTTTGTCTATGTTTAGAAATGTCTTCTTACCATCTTCCTACAAGCTAAGCTTATACAATTCTTGTTCTGTCCACCACACACTTAGAGAAGGTTCTGCTCCCCTGCTTTCTGCAGTAGACTTCCCTTTTGTGCCTCTGAAGTTTGCTGCCTTCTTCCCCATCCAGTTTCTCTTCTATACTCATGATTCAAACTGTGATATTTTGAGGTCAATTTCCCTTACTTATGCAGGAAAAAAATGCAGACTCAGATGAAACAAGACTGTCTGTAGATTAATACTCATGTCATTAAGTTGGTTAAGATGGGCAAAATTAAGTTAAAGCTGGAAAAGGAGAGACAGAGAGAGCTTTTTTTTAAAAATTGCCCTAGATACCACGCAAGAACTAATTCCTACTGATGGACCATTTCTTATCACTTTAAGCCCATGAGAGGGCAAGCTACAATGCAAAGAACAAAGTAAGATGATTTCTCCTCCTTCTGCAAATGAATTAAGTTATAAGTTTTATAGTTATAGTGAGCAGAAATTGAAAAGGCTTGCTGAAAAATTCATACTTCACCTTCCCAAAGAAAGGGCCTTTTTTCATCCCCCAAAAATTGCCATTATTTGACAAGTTACCATTAAGTGAATAGGCATTTGCTTTCATTGTCCCAGCTTCTAGATGGCATTTGGAAGTTGAGTTATGTAGAGGTGTGTTACTGTTCCATGCTACCTGAATTGAGGAGACATGACACAGGCTGCATCTACACCATAAATTCATCAGTGTAGTTTGCATGATTTGTCTATAACTAAATATGCAGTTCCTTACATATCCAAAGCTGTTACTTTTACATATGAAATAATTACACCTCTGGTGAAGATAGATCTCATGTGGTTTGGATTAACATTTTATCTGCTAGTTTACTGCCATAACAACAGGCCTTGCTTTTGAATTGTGCTTATATGCTCTGCCTACTTATAAATCAATTCTGAACTTTTCTGGACATTCATTACAAGAGATGTTTTGGGTTGTCAGAAGCAATGTGGGATCACCAAAGGCCTGATCCTGGCGAGGGCTGTGTACTCCTGTCACTGCACAGAAACCCTGGCTGCTGCTGAAAACATTCAGCAACTGAGGAGACTAAGCTCTCTGTAAGAGTGAGTCCTCCTCAAAATGAAAAAGGTCGTAGGGACCTTTATGTGTTAGGTGTGGATAAGCCCAGTAGATATTAGATGTTTTCCAGCTCCTGCCTGTTTATCACCATTTTCTTCCAACTGAGAGCCAGTGCACTAAGGGCAAGATCCATCACACAAAGCTGTCTAGGAGTCTGGTCTATACTCAGCAGGTTTTTCCCTGCAAAGTCAACAGAGAGAGAGGGAGTGCCTTCCAGAGGGCAGTGAATTTTGTCCTAAAACAGATGATGGAAATACATGAAGTGGCTCCCAAATGCCTGTTTGAGATGATACATATAGCTTCACAATTGCTAACATTCAGCAGCACAAATTACCTGAAAGGTAAAAAACTAATACTTTTCCAAGCAAAGACCTGGTTTTATCTGAAGTTTGACACTCAGTGCTCTGAGGGGGGGTTAAAGGAGCTGGGCAGCAGCACACACCATGAAGGTTAGGGTGATCCTAATGTCCAGCATGTCAGGTGGTGCCATGGTGGTCCCATAGTGGTGCAGCCCATGAGATGTCACTAGCTGGAGCAAAGGAGCATCCAGGTCATCCTCTGGTTATGGTCCCTGTTTCACAGGTAGGCATGAGCCCCCTGACCTAGGAAAGAAGGTGCATTTCAGGCTCTCTTTGCCCAACACAACCTCTTGGGACTTTTTCTTCAAAAACATTTCAAAACCTAAACAAAGCAGGCTTTCTCCTGCAGGGAACAAGTCCAGCTGACCTGTCACTGAGATGCAATATGCCAGCTTTCCTTCTGTCTCCTGACTTGCCCATCAGTGGAAAGGAGAGCCAGCTCTCATCTTTTCCATCAGTGATATGTCCATGACACGAGTTTCCCTCACATAGGACACCACTCTGGGGCAAACATCCTGAGTGCTGCTGCCTTTCACATCCTCTGTCACTCCTAGGCACTAGGGCTCTCTCTGCAGTGAAAATAGAAATCCTCTTGTGTTCTTGCTGCTGCACAGCCTATGTCCTCAGCCTCAGCTGACTGTCCAGACACAAGGAACTCAGAAAAAGCCAGAACTATTTCAGACATTCACTCTGGAGGTGGCAGAGCAGAACTATCCTTTAGTGAGATCATTCTGTTCATAAGGAAAGCTGTTGACTTTGCAGCCACCTGAACACAACACACAAACATCCCTCTTAAATCACTGCAGTCCAGTTTCAAGCTAGAAACTCTCCTCTTCACCTGTGCACTGCTACAGAGGTTAGAGGACATGGAGGACAGACCAAGAACAGGACTTATGAAAAGCTGCCCCATGTACAGTGAGAAGCATGTTTGATCTTCCTTCTCCAAAATCCAGTTGTGTTTTCTACTGGTGTGGCAGAAAACCACAGTGATTGCAGTGGCTGAGAATGCAGAGTGCCCTGCTGCCACCAGCCTGATAAGCAGAAGCATCTTGCTTTTGCTGTCAAAGTTTTCTTTCTTCTTTTTTGTAATACTGCTTATTCAACACTCTGTCCAGATGATATCTGGCTGGCAGCTGTGCATTAAGAAAGCACAGAATGAACTGCTTTTGCAAATTTCATTATGGCTGAAATGATGACAAATTACTCAGGACTTGCAGGAAATTCTACTGTCAGGGAAAGCCATTCTTGTAAAAGGCTAATGACTTCTAACAAAAACCTGTGATTTTAAAACTCAGAACTTCTAATAAATAGTATTCAAATGCATGCTAAACAGTCTCAGTACAATTATCTACTAGAAACCTTATTGACAATATTTACAACTACTAAACACATTAAGATAAAAGGTTCCCACAAGCAATTCTAGAGTATCAATTTTATATATTTTTTTATCATACATATTATAGCTTAAGAAATTATTAATTTTACATTCAAGTGAGGGAAAACATTTTGGAAAGAGTAGATAAGTTGCAAACATCAATATTTCAGTGCAGACCTTGAAAATAAAGTCAGAATGGGTTTTGGTGCCTTCAGAATGAGAGTCCCTGGATCTAAAGCTATTTTATGTCAATGGGAAGGCTCCTCTAAGTAGTCTTTTGGAGGTTTAGGAACTCTTTACAGTCAACAAAATCAAAGCAAAAGTCTTTCCTTTGGACAGAAACAGCTTGGAAGTATATAAAAAAAATAAACATGAAATAAAAATCAAAAGCAGAATGGTCTTTCCTGAACAGCAGAAATTTCCTTTTACAGCCTTGGATTGGTGAGGAGAGGTGGAATCCTTGGCTTTCTGGATGTAGCTCCATTTGCCTGTATTTTGATGCAAATATGTGTATTTTTTAGTTACTTTAAATTAAAAAAAAAATTAAAACACAGCAACAGGGAAACATTAAGAGTTGTATGAAATGGTGGAAATTCTCACAAATAGTCTACTGACACAAAGCTGATGGATTTTGCCCAGCTCTGGGTAAAAACTACAGTTGTGTCACAGAAATACTGGGTTTACAAAAGTGCACACTTCCCTACAAAACAGATAGTGTCCTCTCAAATAAACTGCTTCTAGGTAATTAAAAGGACAGAATAATAATTAAAAAAAAAAATCAGCCAAAGAAAAAAAACCAACAACAAAATAAAAACTTTCCTAGTGTAATTAGAGTTGCTCAAACTAATGGTCCAAGGAATTCCCAAATACTCAGATGCCCTCTTAATTGCAGCTGAGCAGCTATAATGGTAAAAAGCAGCTCCAGATAGCTCAGGGCTGGAGGGTAGACAAGCTATAAAACTCATTCTTGCTGGAAAACCTGCCAAGGCCAAGCACTGAAGGTGACAGCTGCATTCAGCATCATTTCCCCATTCTGCAATAAAGTTGACAAATTAAGTGACATTTAAAACAAGAAATCTTGCCTGAATGTATGTGCAAAAATATGTCATACTTCACTCCTGGAAGGGAATATCCTGCTAAGACTGAGGAAATGGCTATACCAAGGGACAAAAGACCCAAATATTCTGAAAGCAAAGGGCTGTCTTTTCTGCACACATCCTTATTCTCATTAAATATGAAGGATGAAGACCAATTCTTCCCACAGTACAAACACATTCCTGACTTTAAGTGGATTTAACTAGACGACTTCATTGGGATACTCTCTCCATTAGGCATATGTTTAAGCACCTCAGTAAGCCCAGGGCTGATTTTTCAAACCATTTTATCACACAAGTAAACAGCAATAAAAGGAAATTGAGAAATAAATGTTCAAAGAAAATCCTCATTAGTTCCTAGATTTTGAGGTTAAAACAAGATTGTCTCCCAACATAGGTGGGAAAGAGGACACATTTTACAAAGGGGCTTAGAAGCCAGTTCCTTATTACAACCCTAAAACACCACTGGCCATTCTGGAAAGGTGACCATGTGGACATTGAACTGATTTGAAAATATGTCACATCTATTCCTACTTACTGACTATTATCTTTAAGTGATCAGATGACCTTTGCATAATATTAATATTTTTTATTTTTAAACTTCATTCACAAATACGATCTGTGACCGTCTCTCAACATACACATAAGTGCCAAAAATTGCACATCAAGGCAGACAGGTCAAACATTTCAGGGCTTGCTACTCCAGGCTGGTGCTCAGTAAATTTTGCATGAATCTCCTATTTCAGCTGAGATTTTCGTGTCCAGGGGTTTTAGGTGGGGTGGAGGAGAGGGGTGTGGTTTGGAGTGGATGAAGCATCCTCAATCCAGCCCAATGGAGGGAGGACCACCCTGATGGGCAGAGGACCACATTTAGGGGCAGCCTGGGGGAGCTGGAGCTGCTCAGGCTGGGGAGGGAGGGCTCAGAAGGGATGTACTCATTGCCACAGCTGATGGTTACACAGCAGAGAGAACCAAGCTCTTAGCAGGGGTTAACAGCAAAAGAGCAAAAAAAAGGGAACAAGTTAAAGTGATATAGAGAGCAGTTCTCCATGAGAGTGGTCAGACACTGGAACCAGTGTCCAGAAAGCCCAAGGGATCACCAACCTTGGAAATATTCAAAGCTCCTCTGGAAAAGGCCATGAGCAACCTGGTCTTAATTTTTAATGTCACCCTTTTTTAGCAGGGAGGATGAATCATACAATCTCCAAAATACCCTTGCAGCCTATACAATGTTATGATTGTGTGATCCTCTCTATACAAGCATTTAAATACACATACATTTTTGGAAAATATTATCAAAGCACTTTCTGGTGATATTTGCATATGGGTGTTCTCATTTGGATACCCAGAAATTTCTGGGTGTTAAGCAGTATGAAGGTTTTAAAATTTCCTTTTTTTTATTTTAACTGTGTTGTCTGACATCAAAACAAGAAATAATAGCAGACAAAACCCCTTTTCTTTTATTGCATCTGAGATACAGAATGGTATTTTCCCCAAAACCACTAAGATTGAATATATGTTCTTATATGACTATACTCTAAAAAGAGAAAAATATGAGCAAGCATTATGATGGATGATTTAAATTATAAATAAATCTTTTCAGTGCCACAACTGGAGTATAATAAACCCATAACTCAGTTTCATGTACCTTGACCTAAGGATACATGAACTTTTTCAGAACAGTGGTACTTTCCTAAGTTCCTAAGGTTCAACATATTTCATTTCTCTTTTTCTCCAGACACACACAAAGAAACCCATTAAATGTTTTGGATTTGGCCAATACATTTGAATATAATTTTTTTCTGTTTCCTCTGAATTCTCCCCAAAGTGAGAAGTATTTCTCAGTGGCTCAGACAGTAAATACAATAAAGAGGGAGATTTTTGAAAGCATAAGAAAATAGAAATAGCAGCAGTCCTGTCTCTGACTGATGGTCAGATGCTAAAATTCTGTCTCCAACAGCAGCCAGAACCAGACACCCAAAGTGGAGTCTAACAGCAAGGTGAATAAACTACTTACCCTGAATGCTCCTCCAGCCTGCACCAATCTGCAGCTCAGGGACTTTCAGAGCCTGAGGTGATTTCCATGTACTCAGAAACCTCCATAGACTGGTGAGTGCTAATGGCCAGGTTAGTCCATCATTCTTATGTATGAAGTCAGGATTGTTGATTTCCAGTATGTCCCATTTTAGATTAAATTTTCTTTTTTTCCTATTTTACTGCCCAATCCCTTGCCATGCAATATTTTTCTGCAGTCCTGCAGAAAATCAACAGTTCTGCACAATCAGCCTTCAAGTTTACTATTCTGAAGAATTTAATATCATCAGTACAAATTTCTCAACAATCTATAATCACCCACTTTTACAGAACATTGTACATAAATTAATTCATAAATTCATATTTTGAATTCCACAGGTCTTGGCACAAAGCATTCTGGATCTCTCTTCCCTGGGAAAACTTAGTACTTTAACCTTCTGTTTAAATAACTACTTACTTTTTTGCCTTCCTTTTTGTCCTTGGATGCCCAGACTTGTAAAGGAAACTGGGGGGAACTCAACAAAGTGCTGATCTCTTCCCCCTAGTATTCAGTGGCAGCATGTGTGGGAATGGTTCAAAGCTGTATTGTCAGGGGAGGTTTAGACTTGTTTTAGAGAAGCATTTCTTTTCTGAGGGGGTGGTCAGAAGCTGGAACAGTCTTCCTGGAGAATCAGTGAATGCCCCAAGCCATCAACGTTTAAGAGGCATTGGGACAATGACCTTAACAACATGCTTTAATTTTTGGTCACCCTGAAGTGGTCAGGCTGTTGGGCAAGGTATTCCTTGTAAGTCCCCTCTAACTATTCTATTCTATTCTATTCTATTCTATTCTATTCTATTCTATTCTATTCTAGTCTAGTCTAGTCTAGTCTAGTCTAGTCTAGTCTAGTCTATTCTAACTACTGGGAAATCTATGTGAGTACTATCAACAACACCTGCTGCAGCTACATGCAAAGAATACCAAGAGGAGACACACATTTCCACTAAGATGTGGAGTGATATCCTCCAATCATGACATTGATTCTTACTTTCATAGATTATACTTTTTACTGATTCAACTGATCTACTCAGTACAGATGTTTGACATCAGATATTCCCTAGTCCTCTTAAAAATCAGCAACCTATTTAATTCCTTTAAAATGGCAGAAACCAAGGAGTTCTGCAAGAGTCTCTACACCACACCTAGCAGCTGAGCTGCTTTATCCTCACATTCCTCTGGAGTGCTGAGGCAAACACCATCTCATCCCGGTGACTTGCTGTTTTTCATTGGGAGTCTTTGTCCTAAAATTAGTCACATTGTTTTTTGGTGATTCAAAGCTGAGCTAAGAGCAAAGCATATTACATTCCAAAGCTGTATAAGTGCCTCATTCCTATTTGTATGAAATAGTTATGAACATGATGTCTTTAGATGAGTTACATAGATTCCATTGATATAAGTATTTTCTAAATTGAAGTATCCATTCAAGTAGTTCAGGTGCACCTGTTGCTGTATGCTCACTCCATACTTACAGTGATGAAGTCCCAGCTGCACAGTCCTGCCCTTGTCTTGAGGCACCCAATTACCTTCAGCCCTATGTACATTTAGGATTGTTCAGTCAATGAAATATAATCAAATGCCTGAACACAGCAGAAATGCCACTGATGTAGGGAATTACATTTCATAAATTGTTATCCTCTGTAAGTATTTAGCACAAAAGCACACAAAAGGAAGAAGAAAAAAAAAAGCTGAAAAAATAAAATTTTGCATCCAATGGTGCAATCTCCTCTCCCAGTTAGCACATTTCAGCTGGCACAAAGTAACTTACTATGTCATGGTAATGTGTTCATGGACTCACTTTCTTTAGCAAGAGCTCAGCTGCAGACCATGGGTTCCAATAGACCAGTACAATCCCGACCTATTTTTCCACAGTGGGAAAAAATATGAGCTCACTGTTTCAGAGACTGAAAGTTTCTGTTCAGCAATATGAAATTTTAAGTAGATCTATTATATATCCCTATGGGTTTAGAAAGAATGAACTTCCTTGCCTCTGGAATAATTCTTGGATGCAAAAAAAAAGTCTCTCCCTCTAATCTGTCTTTCTGGAAACAAGGCCAGCCCTTTATCATTGCCCTAATGTTGTCAATTACTTTCAGTTAATGCCAGATCCCTCTCATTAATGTCAAGAAAACATAAGCTCCTCTTTTTCCCTGAATTCCCCTTATGGAGGCAAGCATTGCCTGTAGTGGAATGTGTGCCCAAATGCAGTCAGTGGGAATTGCTATGTGAGGCTGTAAACACGCTGGCTGCCTAATGCTCGTGCTGCTTGAGACCTGAGAGGATGAATAAAAGAAGTTTCATCACTGTATGCCTCTTTTCTAACTCAAAGTGGGGATTAGGAATTGTGAACTTTTTTCCATTATAAACTAACAGGCATAATAATCCTATCAGGGTTTGTATTTTTGCACTGGTGACTTCCTTGAGCAGTCTGTATCTACCTTAGACAACAGGCACAAAAAACAGTTTAAAACAAAGCATGCAGCCAGTGCAGCATGTGTGTCTGTGCAGGGCCCTGCCTGTGCCTCCAGCCAGCTATAGCAGTCCTTGCAGATCCACCCTGGCAGCCCATCACTTCACCCAAACCCCCTCCCTTACCTCACACCACCTCCAGCATCTCCCAGCTGCAAATCCTTCCCACTGCTCCTCAGCACCAGATTTGGCAGAAGCTATTTTACATAAATCTGTAGCAGAGAAACTCATGGTGCTGGGAGTGGGGGGACAGCATATTTATTGCTTTTGCAGGGCAGAGGGGAAACTCAGATTATTAAAGCTCAGTTTTCACCGTTGGTGGAAAAATAGGACTAAAAGAAATGGTTTTACAAAGCATTTAAGCTGCCCACCCACAGCATGTACTCAGCATGTGTATTCAGGTCAGCATACTATTTCCTATGAGTCACGTTCAGCTGTGCCTTAGCTGCATATTTTAGTCAGAGTGATCTTAGCTGAAGCCTGTGCTGTGAGGAGGCTGGCAGTGTCCAAATTTGTTCTAGTATCCTGGAATTTGCTCCTTTGAGTGTTGTGACTCATTATAATCCTACAGAATTAAACTGTTTCTGTGTACCATTCCCACTGAGCTAATGAAATAGTTAAAAACCCCATCCGTGGTACAGAATTGCAACACAATTGTTATAGAATTAATAATACAATATGGAGGTGGATTATATAGCTCAAATGCAGCTACACCAGCATTATCTAGCTGAGAATGTTGCTGAAGGAAAAAGCCAAGGCTGCTTTTCATAATGCTGCTTCAAGTTCCTTATTACCCCTCTCTCAGCTAGTAGCACGACTATCATTTTTGGCTGTACAAATGTGGGGAATAGTCACAAAGCTGCTCACAGGAGACTGCTCAGCCCACAGAGGGATGGATGCTCACCCATGCTTGCTCTGCATCTGGCATTTCCCAGCCTCTGGTGGCTACTGCAGGCCATGGCTTGGGTGCCACGTGTACCCCCAGCCTCCCCAAGCAAAGTAACAAACAACCTTGTTGTGTCTTCAAAAGAAGCAGAAGTTCCAGCTCTAAATCCACCCAGTAAGATATCCATGTGGTCATCCTCTAACCCAGCTTGTCCTGGTTCCATGAGCACTATAGGGTGCACTTTGCTGGAAGTTAGCTGCTTCCAGGAGTTTTATGGCTCCTTAAGTCTTGCCAGCCCTTTGAAAACCCAAACCCAAGGACTTCAGTACTCGAGGTGTTGCAGCAGCAGGTTGCATTTCATTTTTGTCTTACAGCTCATAAGTACAACCTCTATAGTTAGGGTGGCAGGTGCCACAGCCCCAAGGGATGAGGAAGCTCCAAAGCTTCTTCCACAATAAGTGGGGAAGGGGAGCAGCCAGGAGCAGCAGAATGGAGCAGATGGGAAGATGAAGCAGTTTACAAGGTGGTTCTGTTTTCCCTGTGACCAGTGAGCTCACACCAGTCACTGCAGGGTTGAGTCTCTCACCCACCCTTGGCTGCACACAGAGAGGAGCCCAGAGTGACTCCCCACACCCAGCAACCATCTCACCAGAGGCAGAACAATTTGCTGGCTTTGTGTTAAATGGGTAGGCTCATCACTTGGGATTACAATTAACACTGGAAGGAGATCCAAGAAGTTGTAAAAGTTTAAAGGGATGTCTGTCATGTAATATTCTCTTCAACTTAAATTATATCAAAAATCTGGAGCATATGCCTAATAAGTAAAAGTAATCCCCTAGCTGTCAGCAGCAGTGCTCTGAAATGGTGACTTACATCTAATTACATGTTCTTTTAAAGCCTGGTTGCAATCAGTTAGCTTCTGCCCCCGCTCACAAAGAGAGGAACCATGGCTGTGATGTGAGATTACATATCACAACTACAGGGGCATTTACACTTGTGTCAAAATAGTTAAGCTGAATGGAGTCAACACCTCCAAACTCAAGGAGAGTAGTGCAAAATGAGAGCATGCAACCAACACCCTCCAGCTCCTTATGCCTGAGAGAGGGCACAGGAAAGCTTCTATCTTTAATGTCTTGTTCAGACCCATTTCCCTTGGATCCTCACTCCAGCATCCATGCTGCCACCAGCAACTGCCAGGCCATGCCAAACCACTGCAGTGAAAGCCAGGTAAGAGACTGCAGAGGCTCCTTTGGGTTTTTTTGGGAACCTATAATGCCCCCTAATAAGTGAGGTTAAGATGAGAGGAGCTACTAGAGAGCAAAAGCTCATACATTTTTAGGGTATTCTTAATAATGTTATGTTTCCTAAGACGTTAGAGCAGTAAAGCAATCTAACCATCTTAGAAAAGACTATTCTGAATTTTCTTACTTTTTTCTCCTAGATGAACAAAACCTATTTTTCTGGCTTAATGTCTATTTCCATACTGAAGCCAATATCCACTGTGGGATGTAAATGCATGAGTTTTATTAGCTCTGTTTCCTCAACAGAGGTCCATAGCAAAAGACCATATTCCCCCATGCTATTTGCTAGAGTTAATACTGCAGTAAAATAAGAGAATTTTAATCTAGGGAATACTTCCAACAGCAAACTAGTATAACATTTTGGGCCTACCATTTCAGATTAGCTTGTATCAACCCTGAAAATGAAGATTGGAACTAATGAGCTATTGATGAATGAAAAAAACAGTGCCCAAGAAAAGAAGAATTATAAACTACAATCAGCCTTTGTACTAAGATGTATCAACTCATCTCTGTGTTCATTCCTAGCTGTAAAACCACATCTCATGGCTGACTTGGCCCACTCTGCTCCTCTGCACACTTGGATACCCCCAGTAAAATGCATTTTTTTCCAACAGAGCCTTCTGTAACCCACAGTAACTTTTGACAGTGCACGAAGTAAAGCTGGTGAGAGCAGCCTCTCCCCCCCAAGTCACACCAGACTACATTAAAGTTTATATTCATATTGAAAAACCTGTCTTCTGATTTCCATCAAAAATGTTTTTATTAAACCCCCTCTAGACACAACTGATTGGTACTTTTAATAATGTATTCAGGTTTTCTCCCATCAATCATCAACCAAATTGTTCTTTCTTTTTTTTTCTTCCATTATTATTGAAAGATTAGCTCCACCATGCAGCACTAATTAGGAAGGAGGATTGATTGAAAAGGCAGCATTTCATTGAACAATTGTTATTCCATTTTTTTGCCAGGTTAAGGCAGGCTTCTGCCATTATTTTTACATAACCTAGCCCTTAGAGATAGAAGCAACATCCTGCAGAGAGCAGAAACGACTTGCTTAGGAATACATCTATAAACCTGACAAGAATCAGCATCCAGAGACTGCTCCAACTCCTGCCTGCAGTCTCTAAAGTTTTCAGCTGAAGTATAGTGAAAATGAGTTTCTGCAGTGCTGGATCCCAACCAGAGAGAAGAGTGGGTACTGCAGGTTTTCAGTCAGGAATCTTCAACACAAAGCAACAACAACAAAAAAATCCCTTGCTTTTATTTGATAAAATAGTCTGTAGCAACTGTCTGTGTGAGAAGGGTAAGAAACTGGTTATTTTCCCTGGCACTGGGAGGGCAAATAAAAGCTTCCAGCAGGCAGTTTTGCTAACAGGAATTGATTTAGTGTTAGAAGTGGTCTCTGCTCCATCCTGGGAATGCAAGCTGGGGAGGGGTCGCCCACTGCAGCAGAACTCACACTTAACCCAAGTGAGTGCAGAAAGGACAATCTAAGGGGCTGGGCACAGACAGCCAGCACCTTCCCTCTCCCTCAAAAGTGAGAAAGCTGGAGTTGAAATCTGGACCTGTGGCCAGAAATCACACAGCAGCAGTATCTTCTTAGCAGATTGAAGTAACCCTGGAATAGACATGTCTGCTCCTTGGTATGTTCCATTATGTTTTGACAATATTTATTAGAAAGAAGCCCAAATTCCAAAATAAGGATATCAATTTGGCCAGTGGGTCAGGACCTAGATGTACCACTAGCCTGAGGAGATTAAGTTAGGCAACATAAATTCCTGGGCAGGATTTGCATTCACTTCAAGCCATCTGTACTTGGAGCTGGTTGAGGGGAGGGCTGAGGCATGACCAAGTGATTTCACTGTGAAATAGATCCTGACAAACACAGAGGGGGACAGAGGACTTCTCCAGCTATGGGAGCATCCAGCAGCCTGCTCTGAAGTGGAGGGATACTGAAGGAGGAATTAAAAATAGATCTTTCTGGGAAATGAGGTGAGTTCACAAGGACATTTCATGAGGCCAGGGAGCTGAAGGGGTAGCCAGCTTAGATCAGTAACTCAAATAAACTGCACACAGTCCTAACAACACTCTGAAAAATCCCTCACAGGTCTCCTCCCTTGAGTCAGTGGGTCTTCACAAAGAAAGAGAAAAGCCTGAGCACTTCTTGTAGCTTTATTTCAGGGTTTAGCCCAGGCATGACTGCACAGCAGCTTGTTTTTCAACAGCACAGCAAGAATTTCTCTCTCCAACAGAAAGAAGGCAGCTGGGATCCAGGAGACAACCAGGAATATTCTAAATACATAGGAAAGGGATAAATAGAAAGACCAGAAATTTTGTCTGAAACTAGGAGCTGAAAGGAGCAGATATACTGTCCTCTGTGGATGTCCACTGCTGAAACCAGAGCAGCCCAATTTCCAACAGGGCTTTCATAACACTACCACAATACTTAACTATTAATAGGAACCATTTCTATCTGAATTATGGGGAAATACCATAACACAGATTATTTCATTGATCTAGAGGAGAGGTGTGAAAATTAATTTCATCAGGGTCAAGGAAGGGCACATTTTCAAGCCTCTCCCCATTTCTCCACTTCCTAAAAGCAAGTCCCTTCCCTTGGTCTCACCTCCTGCACAAGTCTTCTTTCCATCTCAGACCAAACCAAACCACACTTGGCTCTTGCTGGCTTGGACCACCAGAGGAGAGCAGAGGAATGAAGGCAGTTTCTATATCCCATAGGATCCTGAGCTCTGAGTCTGTCTGCAGGCAGTAAGTAGAAGGATGCTTCATTCCACCACCTTTGGAAGAATTTAAAAACATGCTGATATCATAATTTACCATCATTTGACATTGCTCCCACTGTCCTCAATGCATCCTGTTCAGGCATCCAGTAAATCAAAGATTCTGTGCCATTTCTCTCCAAACCTCAACATCTCTCCCCTGAGGCAGGCAGTACTTCCCAAAGCTGTTTCCTTCTCTTTCTCAAGGAATCCCAGCACATCAGCTCCACCTCTCTGCAAGGCTCCTCAAGAAAGTTCTTTTTGTATAAAACATTGGCCCCGATAACTGCAAATGAAAGACAAATTCAGCAGATAAATGAGCTGGATATTATTTTATTGTAATTTAAACAATCATTTTTGAAATGTGTAAGATTATATAGAACCTGTAATCAGAGCCAAGAGATGTCACTGAATAATACATGACATGATATAAATTAAGGAAAGAATGATTATATGTAATAAAAAGAATAAGAAATTTCTTCTTGCAGGAAGGATAGGAACCACATTATTGCTGAGCAGAGAGTGATAAAAATCATCTCCTTATGAATAAAGCAATGGAAAAAGGAAATGCCAGAGACAATGGAAACGACCAAGGAAGGCTTGGCCAGGACTTAGTAAGCAAAGCCAGAGGCTTATAACACTTCCCAACAGAGCAGTGCAGGGATGCTCACAAATAATTTATTCCACAACCAGTGTATAAACTATTGATGAGTATTTTTTGTTTTTCGAAGGGTTTTACTTCCTACAACTTCTTGGCTGATAAAAAAATCTGGCATCATGATGAGCTGAGTCGTGTCTAGAAAGGGAATTGTGAGCCAGCAGCTCACAAGCAGCTCCCCCTGTGTAAGGGCACAGAGCACAAAAGCCTCTCCAGGCCTGGTGTTGAGCCATGGACACCCCTGTTCCACCCACAGATTTACTTCATTCTGAGTCAGCTGAGGGGCTGAAAGTGCATTCATTCCATGGAAATTCAGGCCTCCACTATCTTCTATACTGAGCAGCTATATAATAAAAGAAATTGCCTGTGTCCAACCACCCACAGCAGGCTAATCACTCAAGACAGGATCATCAGCCACCAGGGTGTGATGATACCTTTAAGAAGGTGGCAGCCTGGCAGCACCAACACTCAGAAGCTTCTAGCTTGTAAGGACAGTATTTATCACTGCCTGTCCCTCAAAAGCTTCTATACCAAAAAAGCATGTTAGACTATAACCTTTATCCCTTAAACCACAATTACTGATGGTTGAATAGAAGTTCTTGCAGAGCTGAACAATGTTTCACCCAGCTTAGAGGAAAAAGATGAGAAACAAAGATGTGCCATGCTGAGGACAGAGCAGCAAACAACTGTGCCTCCTGTCCTGTGGTCTGAACCTCCACTGCCTTGCAGGATGAAAAACAAGGTGGTGCCCATGCTCCAGACACAAATTCTGCCACAAAGGTGAATTGCAGGGTCAGATTTGGTAGACCAAAGGGGTGCTTTTTGCAAAATTTAGTGACTACCCATAGTGCGAGGTGGCAGAGAATCAGACATTCATCTGCTGTGCTTGAGAACTTTTACTGGAAATCAGACAAAATTAAGTTCTTGTTATAGACAAACCATAATGTTTGCAGGATAGATCTATAGATAAAGATGTGCCTTCAGATTGAGAATAAGCAAAGTGCAAAAAATCACTTTTGCATCAGTTTCATTATCTTATTAAACCTACACACGGTAATGACCCTCCTGTCCCATAACACATCAGCCCTTCACAAGTATTTCAGCAGCTACAACACCTTCTCAGTTGCTTTCTTCCTTTGCAGCCAGCAGGAGAAAATAACCTTATTCTGTTGCAGCTTGGGCTGGGGGTAGGAGCAGGAGGGCTGCAGTGCTCGCTGCAGGAAAGCTGGCTCAGCAGCCTGAGCTGGCATGGAGCAGAGCTCCTGCTCTTCTGCCTGGGAGGAGCAGCAAGCTCCCCAAATCCCAGTACAGATTCTGCAATAAGCAAAGGGTTTGTTGGCTGGGGGTTTTTTCAGTGCTGTGACTTCTAAAGAGAGAGAAATGCCCCGTTAATCAGGAAAGAAATTATGTTACTACAGCAATTTAGCATGCAGGATTGATTTCTAAATGAAAAAATATGCAGCCTTAACAACATCTCTAGAGTTATTTCATGTACAATACATACTTCCCCATACTTTCTTCATTATAAAAATTAATTCTTTCAACTTCTACAGCAACCATCCCTGATGGCTGCATATCCATTTTTTCTCCATTATCTATTTACAGTGTAGCATTTCCAGCAGACTGTCTCATAATGCTTTTCCAATGAACAACAACAAAAAAAATTGGCATTAACACCTGGCACTTTGCTTCATATGTTCATCAAGGCTCTGTGTGACTCTGCTGTGATCTCCCTTGGCACCTGTGAGTTTGGGGTTAGTTTTCTAGCTACTCTCACTTTCTTGGGGCCATTTCAAAACCCTCCCAGCTGGTGCTGGTGTAAGGAGAGTAATGGATTCCATTTCATTCAGTGGATGAAACTTCAGACTTCATAGTTTATTATTTTATTATAGAATTTATAGTTTGTTAGTTGTTACAGAGTAGTCTAGAAAAATATTTCCGACTAAAATTAATCATCTTCATTAGAAAATTCAATTGTAGTTAGAAAATTCAATTCT
This sequence comes from Muscicapa striata striata, assembly GCA_030060385.1. Taxonomy (NCBI): domain Eukaryota; kingdom Metazoa; phylum Chordata; class Aves; order Passeriformes; family Muscicapidae; genus Muscicapa; species Muscicapa striata. The sequence continues at coordinate 6,935,806 of JAREIS010000031.1, forward strand.
GTGAAAGTGATGCTGTAGATCCAAGAAAGAATTTCTAACAAGAAAAAAAGCTTTTTTTCATAATTCAAGTGACAACTTGCAATCTTAAACCTTACAGTCACAGAAATGCATGAGCTCAGAAAAGTACCTTGCAAATTCTACTTCTTCTGAGGTGACTGAAACTTTCATTTAAAAGATATGAAGAAAGCTTGGAAATTGTCTTTTCTGACTAGCAGTATTTATGGATCTTTTTTTAAACTTGATCTGTTTCTTCATGGTTGGCTTGCAAGTTAGAAACATTGAGAATACCTTGTTGAATAATAAATATTAATGCAAATATTAATTTATTTAAGCTGTTTTGAAAGACTCAGTGTCATATCATGCCTAAAGAGACCTATTAACTGCTTGAAATTTTTAATCTTTTTAAATACCTATGACCTTGATAACTCTCTCCACGGTTTTCTACATTTCCACTTGCTAAAAATTTTGGATAAAATTATGTTAATAAAGCCCAGTTATTAAAGAGAGAACAAATCAAATTTAAAAGGTGAGTTCTTCTTCTAATTTTTATTTTGCACTTACCTGGTCTCTTTCAGTAGAGTTCTCAAAATATTTATAAAAGCATATTGAGTGATAGATTAATTATACCTAATAACACACCACAAGATAGTACAGCTAGATAAACATAAACATAGAAAATTTAATTGTCAAATGTCAAATAAAAAGTGATTTGTAAAACCAGGGCAAGCACCTAAAGAGTCCTAACTGGGGTTCCTGCAAGTTATTCTATGAAATATGTCAAGCCTGATTTGCAGTTGCCTTCATCTTTGTGTAATTATTTAGTGCAGCGCAAGACAAGTGTAAAACAGGAGCAAAATTGGTGCCAAATCAAAATAGCACATGTATGAAAGGATGGACAAGGGATAAGACAATGCAGAATACTTAAATTCTTGCCCATCATGATCAGCTTGTCTCTGGTTCATTAACTCTCTTGTTTACCTACCAACATAAATGATAAATTTTGTAGTGCTCTGTTGAGAAAAGGGTTGGCTAGTCATCATTTTGCTGATGGATGACTCTGCAGCAAATTAAATCATTATAGGTGTACTCTAGGTGTCACACCACGTTTTCCTTCTGGTTTTTCAGCAACAATATTTAGGTAGAATTAAAATTCAGATTTTGGTGTGTGGGTGTGTGTGTGTGTTGTGTATCAGGTGGCTAAAATCTGGTTATACATTTAACAGATTTCTCTTAAACAAAGGTTTATATCACATATAGATACCTGAACTCTCACATCTTGTTCCACAAGCTTCAGGTGAGAGTTGTATCATAAAGGACAATATTAAATGCAACTTAGTTTGAACAAATTATAGAAAGTGTAAGGTAACATTAAAATACCTCTCACTGAAATACAAAGTTACTAATTTAGCAAACTGCTCTTATAACTTTTCACTTCTTGTTACCAGATGTTCCCAGCCAGCACTTCAGAACACACTCATTCTCAATAGGGACTAGCAATTTATACCAAAGCATTTGAGACATTGAGAGACAGTCACTGGACCCTCCTGTTTTTGGAATCATCCCCCCTAGAAATGAACTAGAAATGTTACATTGGAAAGATATTTTAGTGGCTAATGCATAATAAAACACGGTGAGGAGGAGGAGATCTGATAATATTTTTGTTTTCACTAGCCACAAAAACTTTTACCTCTACTTCAGTTAAGTTGTAAATATTTTATTTTGACACAAAATGATTATGTTTTGAAGCAGTTTGGCTGGGTTTCACTGTAATGGTACATTCCCTGCTGTGAGCTTTTGGTCCACACTCACCTTTGGTTGGGACATTTTTCCTGAGCAGTGTCACCTCCCCTCTTACAAAACAGCCTTTCCCCATTACTTGCAAGACCTACACTTAGCTCCAGGTGAGATAAATACTGACAGTATCATTTTCAACAGCCTAAAAAAATTAGAAAAATATAATTCAGAAACTATATTTTTGCCCATTTATTGTTTCCCTATGATAATTATTTCTTTAAATGTTGATAATATGTTGGGGTTTTGGGGTTTTTTTCTTGACAGGATAAAAGCCTATGTTAGGAAAAAAACATTTTAATTTTCATCAAGGTCTAACTTTATGTCTCCCAAAAATGAAATAAAAATTTTAAATAGGGAAAAAAAAAAAAAAAAAAAAACAGCAAAACAAAGCAGGCTTTTTTTTTAAATCACAAAACCAGAAAAGACACTTTTAAATTAACAGCAACACTAGCTCATTCTGCTGAATATGATATTTAAAAATCTGTTTTAAAACAGAAATGGGAAGATACCAGGCTAAGTGTTTTTTGCAGTGATTCTTTGACTAAAGTGCTTTTCGTGGTACTGTCCATCCAAAGACCTCACAGCAATTTTCCAGCACTGATGTGCTCACTCCCCTGACATTGACAAATACACTGCTGTTCTCTTTAGCAGTTATGGGAGCTGAGTCACTGAATATAAAGTCTCTCACAGGAGGCTTTACAAGAAGCCAAAGTTTTCTAGGTGTGTCAGTTCTGCAACTTGACAAGCAGGCAATTTCTTCCACCCTGCAGGTGCCAGGTTCAAAATCCTCAGCTGTACCTTCAGCAGTGTGGGTCTCCCACCCCCTCCTTCCCCCTCTGTGACACGGGACTTTTCCTGCAGCCCCCATCACTGCTGCCTTCCCAACACCTCCAACCTAAATACCCTTAATTTTTCCACTATAAAGTACCCCTGGACACAATTCTAGAAAGGTCTGGATGGAGGATTTTATGTGCTCTACTGAAAAGCCTCTCTCGGCTGCAGACCTACCCTAAGACACCCAACTGTTGTGTCCTTACACCTGGTGCTTCTTCCCAAGCTGTTTTGCTCCACATGCTCCTTAATACCCAGCTCACTCCCAAAGCATCTCTCTCACCTCACTCAATTCCCACTCCAGTTGTCTGGAGAGGGGGTGGGAGGGCAAAAATGGGGAGGAAGAAGAAAGTCTGCAATTAAATAGACCCCAAAATACATCCATGACAGAGTGAGAAATGGTGTTATCCTTGCTTTCCCCACCTCCCTTCCTCTCCTCCCTCACATCCACTAGCCTGCTTATGATCTGTATTTCTCTCACAAAGATTTGATGATCCTTTCTCAGGGCAGGAAGAGGAACTGAGTGTGCAGGAGTGGGTGGTGCAGGAGCTCACAGTCCCCTCCCCAGCCCAGGTCAGGGCTGCTCCCTCTGTGCCCTGCCCAGGTCCCCCCAGGCAGGGGCTCTGCCTCTGCTCCTGTCCATCGAAAAATGCAAGCTAAAGAGGAAGCAAGCCTTTCAACTTGGCTCAAATGCAGTTTTCAATGCTTAACCTTTTAAAATGACATCAGCATTGCACCACAATTAGTTTTTAATATATCACTGCCTAAATCCATGTATCTTCGTTCCAAATATTATTTGCTGTAGAAAACATCTTATGATGACCTGCCATCACAGCATCCACATCTGAACTACATTCCAGGATTAATTAATTTATCAATTATCATAAAATATCATCAACTACTTTCATCATGCTGTCAATGGCCTGTGTACACGAGCTAGGGAGTACACACACCTTGTCTGAGGTAACACTGCTTTGCATAAATCACAATTAGGCAATAATCACAGTGAATAATAACTAGAATTCACAGTACAGCACATTCATCTTAGGGAAGATGAGAGTGACCAGGGTGAGAAAAAGACTCCAAGATCAAAAGATCTTGTTTGTCCTGGCAGCAGAGGCTGGCAGATGAGAAATACAATGAACCCAAAAGGTAAAAGCAACTAAATCTACCATTGGTTCTTGTAGGCAATGTATGATCAGTAAAACCCCATTGGAGACATGGTTGAAGCATATGAGGAAATGGGGAGAGGGAAAGCTTCACATTAGGTGAACTTTCCTGGGCCATGCCTTGTTTTCCACAAAGGCACCTAGAAGTGCTGGAACTGATCTGTGGAACAGCCCTTCATACCAGAAAAACATACAGCAAAACAATGTTTCTTCCCCTCTTACTGAAAATAAACTAAAAAGCAGAGTTCCTCCTCAAGGCTTCCTAGCAGGGCAGTGGGAGCTCCTTTTCTCCTGCTCAGTTTAGCAAAACCACACAGGAAAGGGAGGTGATAATCCCCTGGCAACATTTCACTTAACACTTCTCTGGGAGGCAATAATTCCTGTGTGCCACAGGAAACAGAGTAATGGAAGCAGGCTCTGTCTCAGAGTGTGAGTTAATATACTTACAGCACATAAAGGACATTATTATGAGCTTAATCCAAGTTTGGATGAAAGCACTGTAAAGCTCTTATAAGGCCTTGGTCATACCAGGCACTTTCACTTCAGAGCAGGTGCTGTTTGGCAACTCTAAACACTGAGAGGCTCCAAACCAAAGGAAACCCTGACCCAGGGACCAGATGTGCAGATGGATTCCACACACTGAGGGTAAGCGAGCCACATCCTCCATCCCTTACCTCCAGGGTGAGGACAACAGTTCTGGCTTCAGTAAATAAGCAAACATAAGCACATAGACACAAACCCAAAAGTAATAAAGGGTCACATTGGAGTTTTCTGTATTAGGGCTGTGTGATGAATTTCATTTGCTAATTCACAAGAGAAGGCTGGGAGCACAAAAACTGGGGAACTGAGCCCTATCCCTTCCCTTTTTTTCAACAACTTATTTCCTCTCTAGACATCCCTTGGCTCATCCTCCTTGCAGGCACAGTTTCTCTTCAGCTTCTTTGTGCACCTAACATCAAATTTTCTATCAAGCTGGTTTCTCTTCACCACCAGTAACAGCAGTGCTCACTGCAGCCTGCACACCAACATATCTTTACACATTTTTAAGGGCTGCTGTGGACTAAGACATGTTTCATGAAGAGATGGGGAAAATAAGAGAGTGCAGGAAAATGGAACTAACCAGGGCTGAAAGTGTTAGAATATCAATATGAAAATGTATCTGTAAATTATGGCCCTCGCTTTTTTTAGCTACCATTTCAGAAACAGCAATAATGATGGATACCACTTTTGTACCTCAACTCCTCAAAGGCAGCTTGTCCTCACAACTCTGCCACTGCTGCATGAACAGGAGATTCTCCCTAAGCAGACAAGGAAGGCAGAGCAGCTCTGCATGGGACTGTGCCCAGTGATTTAGCTGCAGAGCTGCCACTCATTTTGCCATGTTGCTGTAGAGAAGCTAATTAGCCCCACTGAGAGTCAAGCTTTATTAGCCTCAGTGCATGTTTGTTAACCTTGTCTCACCATCAGGGACAGCACTTGGCCAGCACAGGACAAGGGCCTTTGCACCAGACACCTGCACACAGACATGGCACAAGTTCTGGCTCTGTCCTGGTGCAGTGTGCTGCCCCAGTGTCCCCAGGGCCATGGCCAGCTGGGGAAAGTGGGGGCATGATTCACCCTGTTCCCCATTTCTTTCCCACTACTTCTTCTCCCACATGCAATCCTGGCAGAGAGCCTGCAGCAGAGACAGCATTCTGCCCTACAACCCTACACCACAGGAGTAACCATATTCACTTCTGTCACAGCTGTGCAACTCAGCTTTGAATTAACCTGATGCTTATCCTCAGTAAACACTGTCACCAAGTATTTGGCACCTCCACTCCTGTTGCTCCAACCAATGTTGGTGGCCAATGTTACTTACTGCAAGCAGGAGTGAGTGCAGCTGGTGAAGGACCACACCTTGAGGCACCTTGGCCTGAACCTGCCTCTCCACACAGGATGTGGGAGGCTACAGTTCCATGGCAAGGCACCAAAGGTGCTCAAGCTTGTGGAATTGCTCAGGGGCTACAACTGTGTGTTCTGGAGCAAATGTGGAATGTGTATGTGCATGGAGATTAAGTCAGATGATGACTTTAGGCTCTCACTTACCCTACAAAGGGAGAAAACAAAATAATGTCCTTAATCTGAAGAGAAGAAAATAATGGAAACAATTTGGTCAGAACCACACAGAATTGCCAGGCCAGAGACAGGAATCAAAGCTGCTTTGAGTCCTTGCTTACTTCTTGTATTACAATCCAGCCTTCCTGCTCTAAGCATTCTTTTGGTTACTACTGAGAACATGAAATAAGGTTGTGTATCATCTTTAACAGAAATGTCTCAGATGACCCAGGACATTGGGAATAAGTTCCTTAAGCCTTTTGGCTGGACCCAAGAGCTCATTTCAGTTGTGGAGCATTTCTGGAGCCTGCTGCCCTTCTGTACTGAAACACAGACCAGGACCTGGGCACAAAATTCTTCCCATGGCACCCTAAGCCTCCAGGTCTGCCCATGGGCTGCCTTCTCCAGCCACCCCTGGGCTTGAATGAGCACATCTCTGCAGTGGCTCTAGCAGGCACACACTGTCTCTATGGCAATGAGAGACAGGAAGAGCCTGGGAAAGATGCTGCAAAAAGGACTGTCTGGCACCAGGAGGAGACAGCAGAATGTGCAGAAGACCAGAGGAAACATTCCCTGCAGGAAAGTGGTGTGGCCACAGTATGACAATAAGGGACCCAAAGGAAAATAGCAATAAGTGTCAGGTGGCTTCGAGTCAGGTTTTCCTTACCATTGATGTTTTCATTAGCTTTTATTTATAATGGATTAAATTTTAACCATGCAGTACTGTAAAAAGTGCTTACTGCACACCACCTAGCTCAATCTCCACCAGGCTCCTGAAAACTGTGAAATGTAACCTTTCCAGCTTTCTAGTGCTGAACTGCACTGCATGTTATGTACTTTATTGCAGCACAGGAAGGGTTATTATGAAATAACAAGTACTGCATAAAAGTACTTTCAGGTGCTCTCTATATTTGTGTCAGGCTTTTCCCTCTTTGGAAGAACTGCAGTTAAAAGGTATTATATATTAGCATAAAAGCCACATTTAACTAAAAACATACCTACTATTATAACTGATGATTCAGAACAGGAAAGAAAAGAAAGTAAGGCTTCTAAATCACTCTTACCTATTTACTGTTTGTTTCCTTTTTAACACGTAATTCAGACAAGAGCAATGAAATGGCCTTGCCAAGCTCAGCCTCTAATTATAGCTACCTTTCAGTTCTCAGGTACTAGGTCCTTCTTGCCTCATACACAAGAACAAGGGAAGTATGTTTAAAAATGTACATGCTTCATTTTGTCAGGATTTTATGTGTCACTAGAGAAAATGCAATAAAAGTCTACAAGTTTCTACTTCTGCTATAGAATAAACTAGTGATCATGATCAAGACAATATGACAGGGACTATTAGTTACATTAGTTGTCAGAATTCATACTCACAAATTGGTTTAATCCTGCATGTAGCTATGTTCTTTCAAAATCCAATCAGAATAGAAAGGTAATTTTTTTACTTAAATCCTCAAGAAGAAGTTATCTACAAAAGCTGCTGCATTTCATCTCTCTAATTTCAGGGGGCAGATTAAGAAATGGGGCAAATTTTTACTTGCACCAAGTAAATTAAGAAGAAATGCAGCATATATTTGCAGGTTTATTCACCCATGCTGAACCCCTACTGCATGCTCTTCCAGAGCCATCTATTCTCTACATGTGGGTAGGAGAGAGGGAGAAAGTAGGAAGAATTAAATATTGGGACAAGAAGTATATAATCCTGAAGTCACTGGAGAAATCAATATATTGGTAGTATATTCAAGTTCCATATGTGTGTGTAAACAAAAGATCAGGACTTACAAATAAATCTGCATATGGTATATGGGACTTCTGGAACAACTCCTTGAAATACATATTGCTGCCCTACTGCCGTGCTTTTCAAAACCCACATCTTTTCTAAAAGAGAAAATGTCTGCACCTAGCAGATTCTAACTTTGTGTGGGTGTGTAACCGACTTGGTTACCAAAGAAACTAGTTCATGTTCTACACTACCGAAAACTAATATTACTATTAGAATAAATAATTGGAAGGAGAGGAAAGGAGAGGAAAAAAAAAAAAAAAAAAAAGAGAGAGAGAGAGAGAATTACTGCACTGCAGATTTGTAACAACCAATTAATGGCCAGGGAGAGAAATGCCATAGCCTCTGTCACAAAATTTTCAGTCTCTCTACACCGACCAAACAAGCCTTTGCTTTCAATGCAAATATTTCAAACCCAAGCCTACACTGCTGTGTTCACGCACCACTGCACTGCCTACACGATGTGTTTTCTGCATAAGTGAAGGAAAGTTGCAGACATCTTGTACTGTTGCCAAGACACTCTGACACTTGCTCAGAGACACTCTGCTGCTGCCGCTGCTGCTCAGGAATCCTCTGACTCCCTGCACTCCACTGCCGCACCTGGGCACTCCCCGGCTGCTTCTGCCTTGCTTTTCCAAAGCATTGGATTTGCCCTTCTCGGCAGCAGCAAGTACACCTGTACAAGTGGAAGGTGAACAAAACCCCAAAGAGCAGAACCGGACCATTTCTTTGGGGGCAGAAATACTGTATTGCTTCATTCTCGCTATGCTGGCAGGGTAACACCCATATGCTTAACGCAGCCTCCAGCTGGTTTTTCAGGGATTTTTGGGCGGTTTTCCCAAAGTGCCACACCAGAGCTCTAGGTCTCTGCCCGTGCCCGGCAGCAGCTGCTGCGCGGTGCCGCGTCCCGGTGGAGCGAGGCGGGAGCGCCCGGCAGCGCTGCCCGACACCGCCGCCCCGCGGGCCCGCCGCCGCCCGGGGAGATCGGGGAGACCGGGGAGATCGGGGAGACCGGGGAGATCGGGGAGATCGGGGAGATCGGGGAGACCGGGGAGACCGGGGAGACCGGGGAGATCGGGAAGATCGGGGAGATCGGGGAGACCGGGGAGATCGGGGAGATCGGGGACACCGGGGAGATCGGGGAGATCGGGGAGACCGGGGAGATCGGGGAGATCGGGGAGACCGGGGAGATCGGGGAGATCGGGGAGATCGGGGAGACCGGAGAGACCGGAGAGACCGGAGAGACCGGAGAGACCGGGGAGATCGGGGAGACCGGGGAGATCGGGGAGACCGGGGAGATCGGGGAGACCGGGGAGATCGGGGAGCCCGGAATGCCCGGAATGCCCGGAATGCCCGGAATGCCCGGAATGCCCGGAGCGCCCCGAGCTGCCCTGAGTGCCCGGAGCTGCCCGCGCCTCCCTCCCCGCACCCCCATCCCGCGTTCCCCTCTCCTTCCCGCGGGGAAGGCGGCAGAGGAGCGGTGGGAGCCCACAGAGGGTCTGAGGCAAGGGGAAAAGGGAAACTGAGGACAGAGGAAAGGAAAGCAAGGAAGAGTGGAAAATTCGGGATCTGATGTGAACGTAGGACACAAGTGCGCCTTGCGCAGCTGCCCGGCAGAGGCGGGGATGTGGCCCCGTCACACGGGCAGGATTTGGCAGAGCGCATCTCCGGAGAGCCAGCGAGCCCTTGGCAGGCTCTTTCCAAGAACTGGGGGCAAGGGGCCCCCACAGCATCGCAGTCAGTGTAAATGGAAGGCGCCGTTTTCCTTACAAGAACTAATGGACTCCTTTTTTTTTTTCCAGGTAATCCTCTGTTTACAGTCTATGGCTAATGCATCAGCAGGCTGGTGGCGTCCCCAAAGAACGCTGAAAGCAGCAGAGACTCGGTGATGGCAAATGGGAAGAAATTACAATGCTTTACCAAGAGAGTCTGGAGCTTAGCGGTCACTCTCGACCCTGAACTCCACCTTACTAAAGGTTTCCCTTTTTCATTACCTTTTTTCTCACATCTGTGAGTTTGATTGTGCCAAAGCCTGGCTGCTCTTCATATCCTACTCCCTCTCCTCTATCAAGCTGCAGCCAGCTTCACCTTTGTCCAGGCCATTCCATGCCACCTGGACCTCTGGCTACAGATCAGTGACCCAGGAATTAGTGTCACTTATCTTGATTTTCTCTTTCACTCAGAGGACCTCCCAGCCCTGACAAGAAGACAGGTAACAAATTTCAGAAGCCAAAGCTGAATTCACCCACCTTACTGCAGCTGTTCTTCACTCTAGCCCTTTTCTCCCACACTTTTATCCAGATAAAAATCTGCTTCCCAGCTCTCAAATATGTCTTCAGGCAGCCAGACATAGCAGTGAGAGGCAAGGACAATGTCTGATGTACAAGAGGGTGTACAGCTATGTAACTCTTGAGTTTTTCATTAAACTGTCTTTCCTCTCATTCCAGTCATAGCTACATCCCAGTACCTACAGCAAATGACACAGAGTCTGGCCTCCAGGGAACAGATTAATTCCATATGCAACTCTGACTCCTTCCTTAATTGACCCTGGACACCTAAAAAGGAATGGCTTAATGCTAAAAAAGCTAATGGGTCAGCATACAAGTAAAATGGATATTTATACTAAGGCCAAATTAATATTGTTTTGGCACCTGAATATAGGTGTTTCTGAACATTTCAGTGCCTGACTCTGCAAAATGAAAGTTCTTTAATACACATCTGCATATAAATTCTGGAATGGGGCTGGGGTGGAGGCAGATGTCTCTAAAGCAAATGGTTTCCCATCCCCCACACAAGTCCCTGAATGCATTATTATCAGAGGACCCACTGAGAGAGCTGAAGACTTAATATACAGACTTAGACCTCACAAGCTGAGAAGGAAACTTTTCAAGGGAGAATAAAACACTCCCTTTACTGTGATTGTCACTAGTCTTCTCTGGCAACAGAAGAGACACAGAAACACAAAGAGGGGGGATGTATGGTGATGGTGAAAGACACTTCTCCCTGTACATTTTCCAGTCCTGTAAGAAATGTGTTCCTCAAGACCAGGATTCATCTTCTCACTGTTTTATCCCACCTGCTGGTCCCAGCTCCTCGCTGCACCATTATTCTCCCTCAGCTGCCTAAGAATTCTGTATCTTCATGAACCTCTCTTTCTCTCCATTTCAGTCAGGCTAATTCACCTTCCATCATATCAGAGAAAGATGCATTAAAAAAAAAAAAAAAAAGACGGAAAAAAAAAACTGGAAAACAATCTCCCTGAATTTAGCAGAATTGCCAGGGACCAGAGCAGCCCCTGGCTTCCAAAAAAAGCAATTGCAAAGCTCCAAACTGAGCATGCTAAATACAGTGTGGTTTAAGCAGCCATCTCTTAGGAACCATCTGCTTAGCATGTGCAAATAGTGACTTTGGAGATTATTATGATTTACCAAATTTTGGAAGAATTTTACAGGAAGAGCAAGATGAGGCTCTAAGTACTATTGTGACATAAGTATTATAGAATAATGAAATACTGATTTTAGTTTTAGGAATAGAATTCATGAACCAAAATGTAAGCTTGTAGCAGCCTTGAGGGGAAAAAAAAATTAACCTTAATGATTTCCTCAAATGTACAGAAAATTTCTTTGAAATATAGAACAGTCCTTCCTTGTATGATATTCCCATGCAGTCAAAATAAAGTGTGTGCTTTCAGGTGCAAAGCCAAACTCAATTAGTATTATACACAAACCAGAATATACCCTGAATGCTGATCAGAGGCAGGCTGATGATTCATACTGCCATGGTCTGCACATTTGGATTTGCAAGGAAAGCCAGTGTACAGCTTGATAAGGGGTTTTGATCCAAAAATAGGCACAGATGTGATTTTAAACATTTGCCTTAGAAAATTAGGTTTAGACACTCTGCTTTAATTGTGTGTCATCTAATGCTGATGGGCACTTACCCAGGTAGAACACCAGCTCCTCAATTAAAATGTAAAGCAACATGTAACATTTACAGTAATGTAATTCTATATTCATGAGCAGAAAGTGCTGTTTGGAATGCAGCTTTCATAGAAAGCAAGTCAAAAAACCCCATAAAGATCAAATGTACATCATAGAGTAGGATAATTCCCTGCTTCTCTTTTATCTCAGAAACATCAGGAACAATTGGAAAATCAAGCCAGTCCTGTGAAAAGCATGGGAGAGAAAAAGGAATCCGATATTTTCTTATTTTGAATACACATCTTAATTATCTGATGGTTCTGAACTGAAAATGTATGCCTTAAGAATAAGTGACCTCTCTCAAAGACTGTATGCATTTCACCTGCTCATAAAAGGTACACCTGTGACTTACTGATGTGAGTTTCTTCCAGCACTGTACAATCTGTGCTTTGTCATGAGAGACTTTTAGTGCTTAAAAATAAAAACAGGCAGACTGTTGCCTTACCCTAAATACAGTACTCTGAGAAACCTTCTCCTACTGTCCTGTGTATTCTTTACATGGCAATGTGGGGTAAGTAAGCAATTTTTAGGAGCTATTTTAAAATGGTTGTGGTTTGTTTTTAGTGAACACATTTTAGTATAAGGGGTGTAAGAATGGCAAATCCCTTGCTTTATGATAATGTTGCTGTTTTGTTTCGTCTGTTATTTTGCTTCTTAAAGGTCCTAAGAAGCTCTTCTTCTATTTTTCTCCTGCTTATAGCCAGTCCCTGGCTTCATTCATGGGTGTTCACAGCAATGCAGGGGAAAGATATGTTTGTGACAGACAGAAAGGACAGCAGCACGGAGGTACAGCAGCACACAGGTACATCCAAACTGCTGGCAAACACATCCCTGGCACAGTGTTCTGGTGTTTGTCAAGAAAGCACTGGTGCAGGGTGTAACAATGGCCATCTGGGATCTGTATTTCTTGGAAGTTGAAAATGGGCTGGTTAAAGAGTAGGTATAACTCACTTTCCCTTTACAATTCATTCTATTACTTGGCTCATGACAACATTTAAAAACAGTTGAAAAAACATAACAAAGTATAATGTTAAGAATGATCTTATAGTAAGGGTTGTCTGGTCTGAATAAAACTCTTCACTGGTTTATCATACTGTATTTCCTAAATGTTGTTAAATTGCTGGTTATGGTCATTCCACTCCCTGTAAGAGGCAGACAACCTTTATCATCCCAGTTTTAAAGATGGGGAAACTGAGGCAAGGAGAGAATAGAACTGAATTGCCTACAGCAACACAGCAGTTGTAGAACTTGATTCCAGCAGCTTTCAGTCCTTGGTCTGTCATCTGTGCTACATCCTATAAATGATGTAAAACCACTGTGATATTGTCTAAAATCTACTCAATCTGATACCAGTCCATAAAGACATTCTGAAAGACTGGAGAAAAATTACAGGGTTCTTTAAAATGTCCTTTACTGAAGGTCTCTCACTTTATAGCAAACAACACTGTCAATATGACTCAATATGCAATCTAGATGCAGGTGGAAGAACGTGACAGAGCAATATGAACACAATTCCGAGTCAGTGTGCTATCCCAAAGCTGAACATCTCTAATATATGTTCAGATAATTTTTTTTTTTACTAACAGCTTTAGAGACACAAAGCCTAGCCAAAGGCTGTAAAGGGGATGTAAGTCACAATATGAAGAAGTAAAGCAGGGGAGAAATAGGTTGATCAGCACTGTCTACACAACTTGGCTGCTCTGCCAGGGACTTCCATCAAACCCACATTTTCTCTTGAAAGAGAAAGTAAATGAGCTAAGTAGGAGCTGTTCTCTGTGCCCAGTAATAAGTCTCTTTGCCTCCACAAATCACAGGCTATTTTTCTTATACTTCATCAGGTGTGGAAGTGTGATATCTGACCTATTCTTTGCCCAAATCTTGAAGTCACATAAAATAATGCTGTTTGACAGAGTCCTCAAAGATACCTAGTCCATTCTTCTACACCAAAGTGGGATTAGCAATACTTACATCACACCTTATACATTTATCCATCTTGCTTTCAAAATCCACCAGTACTGGAAAGCCTGCACCCTTCTCAGGTGACCCTGCTGCTCCACATTACTATTAGAAAAGTGTCACCACTAAAAAGCATTTTTAGTATCCAACTTAAACATCTCCTGCTTTTATTTAAGCCTATGTAAATATATATAAAAAGTATATAAATAAGCATTGATATATATTCTATACATATAGTGTATGTGTGTGCTTTCACATGTATGTGTGCATATGTATGTATTCATTCCTAGATCTGAAATCAAATGCTAACCTATTTTAATAGCTCCATGTGTTTTCTTCTGCTTTCACTTGCAACCTACTTCTTTTGCCCATTTTTGTAAGAAGGCATATAAACAAAAGAGAAACATTCACACTATTCTAGGAGTTACACTGCCAAAAATCCAAGTATCTCCAGACATATTTACTAAACTCCCAGTTAATGTTTTGTTTTATACTAAAACTTGGCTCTTAAAGCAGTGCTTTACCTTTAAAGTAGAGAAGTCATACATTTTATACACTTCACTGTGATAATTAAATTTAAAACACCTATTTTCTTAAAATAATTTATCCACAAATGAAACCTCTTTTCTGTTTTGGTCCCTTGAACCCTGAATATTATAATTCCTTTTCTAGTAGTATTCCAATATCAGAATAATCAGGGTTATTCCAATAAGAATTTTGAATTGTGCACCCAGGGTAACACATATACAGCAATACCTCTTCATTGGCTCACAGACATTTTTCCCAAAGGATATATTGTTTAAGTCTGCCCTCTTCTTTAGACAAATTCATGTTCTTGATAAAATTATTGCATCTCCTATTTTTTTAGAAACCTGCTTCATCCAGTTATCTAATACAACTGCATTCAGTTAACATCAACCAGACCAGGACACCAAGCAGATTCATTGTGTTGTCATCTGCTTGTTTTGTTTCTTAAAATGTAGTATGAAAGCTGTAAATTGACTCGTCTGCTTATATTAGCTGTAACATTTCAGTACATCAGGACCATTCAGACTGCATTTCAAAACAAGAACTTAATCCATCTTTCTGCAAGGAAGGACTCTTTTTTTTTATCAGGCCATTATTATTTATGGTGAAGGAAAGACCTTTCCCTAGATCTGGCAGAAGTGTTAGCAGACACTCTTTTAAAATAAACAGATGAGAGTCCATGATTAATAGCCTGGTCAATCACAAATATCAGACAGCAGAGCCAAAAACGTTGCCAGAGAGAGACCCAAAGGTTTTGGCTTAAGAAGCAAATCTGGATCTAACAAAATATAGAGGAACTCAAATAAAAGCAGAGCTGTGGTTTTGTGCAGCCTGTGCCAATATGCAAGGGAACAAAACCATCCTTCCCCTCTCCTGAGCTTTCATACAAGCAGGGGGGGGGAAGGGGGGGAGGAAAAAGAAAAAAAAAAAAATTTTTAAAAAAGGCACAGGCTCATCAGTTTCCTGTTACATTCCAGGGGTTTCTTTCAATCTTTTCATATTAATGGTACAATTGGGGATTTCTAGTTTTTGTATCATCACTGCCAAGAGCAGGCTAATGGAGCATCTCAGAGACAGACCACAGAACTGCAGTTCCAGCCACACAGGGAACTTTCCTCCTTTTATTACACTCTGTAAAAGATGTCACACATGCTTTCTCTTAGCAGCCCTTATGAATCAGCAAAGACCTGCCCATGAGTGACCACTTGGGAAAGAAACAGGTGCCAGATGTCAAAGCATTTCTTGGTGATTTACATTGTTCCTGTATATCTCTCTATCCACTTGGAGGAACAGGCCAGAGAGGAGAATTTACATATTTGCATTTTACAGGACCAACTGCAAAGAAGAGATGTTGTCATGCAGGAGCAGGAGGGAAGTTTTCTTTCCTTTCAGCAGATGCAAAAAGATATTTCAGTTCTGTGATTTCTCCCAAGATCTGCATTAGCAAGTCCAGCGTGTGGAATGTGTCCTGTCAGGGGTGGCAGCACATCAGGGCACTGGGGAGTGCAACACCAGCTAGGGCCTGCACAGCCATAGCTCCTCCTCATCTGTCCCTCTCTTCCTTTCTGTTTGGTGAAGATCAGGGGCTTACACACACTGAAGAAAACACTCCAACACAACTGATTTTGTAAGTAGCCTGTTTGAGGCAGGTAAGAAATCTGCTGTCTTGAGTTCTGGCAATCTGTGGATGCAGACTGCAAAACCATCCCTTGGCAGGGTAATCCTTCCTGGTTTGTAGGCTGGATTAAGGAGGTAGCTGTTCTTGAGACAGCCCCATTCTCCACAACTCAAAGGACTGGTGCAGAGAAGGAATACACTGGCTGTGATGCTGCTTTGTTCCTCTATTTCATTTCTTCTTTCTCTGATTGCACAGTCTAAAAAGTCACCTTAGTTTGGGGGTTCTTAAGCTCTGATCGTGTTGTTTATGCCCATGATGTCACACACTCCTTGGTGCCAGCCCAAAGAAGGTGGGACTGAAGAGAGGAAAAGAGGCAAGTGAAGTTTTACTGATTGAATATAAACTACTAATTGCACTGAGACCAGCTTTCAATTTCCCAAGGTTGCTTCTAGAAAGCCCTTTTTAGTATAAGAAAATTGCCATCCTTCTGGGAGAAGTACAGCACATATGAGCAAAAAGAGTGATACTTTTGTACAATATTCCTACTGTGATGGAGCCCAGGCTGGAAATAAGGAGGATGCCTCCTACTGCCACACTTTTCTGTTAATTGCAAATGGACAAAAGTTGCAAGTTGTGAGGATCCCTCACAACCAATCAGCAATGGCAGATTAACTTTATCATTAACCTTGTCTGTGCCCTCACCAATTTAATTGGCATTGGCCCAGGTCCCAGATTTGAGGCCAAGAAATACAGAGCAGAGCTTGGTTGGGTGATGCAATGAGAGTTACTCCTCTCCCCAGCCATCCTGGACTGGCTACATGTTGTCTTGATCCCTTGGCACAAAGCACAGGGTCTTTCCATGCCACCAGCAAGACTTTCAGCCAGTATAAATGAGCATAACATAACCATAGTCAGTAAAAAAAGGTTTGCAACCCTTAAGAGTCTAACCATAATTATTAAACTCTCCTTGAAATTTTTCTTTTTAGTTCCCTTTAAGAAAAAAAAAAAGTCTTTGTTACCCATCTCCTCACTGTGGGTAACCTCATTCTCTGCAAGCTCCAGCTGGAACCTGCATTATGCTTTGCTCAGTGCCCTGTTGCAAAAAGCATCCCCCATCCGCAGCACTAAATCCCCTGCACACGCTCCTAAAATATCTTCTGTGGTTCCTCATGCCTAACTAAACAATGCAAAATCCTGATTCTCTGCATACCTCCCACAGCCATCCCAGCTGCTCCTGACACCTTTCCTTTCCCCTAGGCCCTCATCACTCATCTGAAGTTACTCATCAGGCATCCACTCCTCCATCACTTCTCTCAGTTTTTTCTTTCAGTGGACCACTTTCGGGGAGGTAGGAGAAAGAAGATATTTTAAACAAAACCTTGCCAATTTCTTCTTCTCCCATTAGTTTTAAAACTTCCCATCTTAACAAGATTTGAGCATAAAGTCATGCTCATTTCTGGGTGTTCAAGTCATCCTGGGCTGTGGATTGCTTGAATCCACCAAAGCCTTGAAGGCCCTGGGAATGACACCATGGCTTCATGCTAATCCACACAACCTGTTTAGCCTTGAGAGCTTCTATGTGTGGGTCAAGGCAGACTTTTTGCAGGGATCTGAGTCAACAGATGCTCCCCAGCAGACAGATCTGCTCTTGTGAGCAGACTTGAACCCTGTGCAGATGCTGCCTTTGAGTCACATCCTCCCCATCTCCCTTTTATACTCTGTCCCCAAAAGTAGCTACCCTGAGGCGTTTGCTTTGAAAGGATATAATCATATTGTTCCCCCCTCATTATCCCTATTCCCAGCATCTGCACCTCATTGTACGGTCATCTCTTCCCATCATTCTCTCTTAATTTAGTTTGGAAACTCTCTGGAGCAATGAGACATCATTATCTATTTTGTAAAGCGCCATTCAGAGCTGTAGCAGAGTGGCACACATACGTGACAGAAATCCTACCCTTCCATTTTGCTACTAAAGAAATGCAGAGCAGGTTAAGGCTCAGTGCTGGCTGTGTGGCATGAGCTTTCCCCTACAACAGAGGTGAGAGCTCGCTGGGTTTTGGTCTTCACAGACTTCTGGCCTCCAGCTCTTCCAGTCCTGACAAGCACATTCCCACAGAATGTAATTTGATGGCAATTTTTGGAGTGCCAGAGTAATGATGCTCAGTAACAAGGTGATATCACTACCTGCAGAGTCAGGAGTATGCAGGTTTCCCCTCTGGTTTTGGGAACATCCACAGAGTGCTTGTGGCATTGTAATGCACTCAGTGCAGCTCCAGCACACACAGCTGAGCTGCAGCAGTGCCAAGCTGCCCCACACACCCCCATATGTCCCTCCCCTATGGGGAACCCCACAGTCAAAGGCAGGGCAATTCCTGGGGCCAAAGGGAGGCCCAAGAATTTCCTAGGGTGAAAACCTATGGCTCTCTTTGGAAAGACATCATTTCCACTGCAGCTAACAGTGCAGCCTGATGCTGGTTACAACAGGCATTAAAGCTGGCACTGCTCTGGGAAGACAGAGGAACATCCAGCAGAATTGCTGATGCATCAGTTTTTCCTCTATGCCCCTGCAAAAACGCATATATATTGTTAATGGTTGGGTTCAATGATCTCAAATGATTCCTTGAATCTTCCTAGGGTCACCTATAGCTTATCCAAAGTGAATGTGCTGAGAACTGGGCTAGATGACAGATCCTCAAACTAGTTTTCCTGAGATACCCTAGAGAACTGTGAATTGGCCACTGGATAGTTACTGAAACAAATTAATAATCTCCCTTCATTTTCAATAATGATAAAATATCTTTAGTGGAGACCCAAAAAAACCCAGCACAGATGATACTGCCTGCAGCAATGACAAAAGTTCCTTACTCGTTGCTAATGATGTAGAGCACTAAGCACATCCCAATGCTCTCCCAACACACAATACGGGGAGTAAGCCTGTGTTCAGATTGTGTACAGTCATGGGCAGTGAGGGGAAAGTGCTGGAAGAGGAAACAAGAGACCTGGGCTCTGACCTAATACTGAACGGTCACCTAAACACAGGTCCAGTCCTCTCCCATGTCTGTGCTTCTGTTTCATGTCTGTAACAGTCCTTAAAATATATTAAATTTTCTCTCTTAAACTTAGGTAGGACTGACAGAAACAGTGGGGACCCACCTCTGTGGGAGTGGAACCAAGCAGGAGCACAATCAAGTTACAAACACCAGCATCCCTGGACTGGGCACTCTTGATGCAGCTGCACTGACCACACAGGCAGATCACTCTTGGAGTGATTCCTGGTCTTGGGCACGAAACCCAGAAGAGCCAGGAGATGCTGGGACCTTGCCAACCTTGGCTGCACCCAATCAAACCACTCACTTGCCACGTTGCAAGTGAAACATGGAAAGAAAGAGTTTAGCATCCAAGCTGTGCGACCTAGCTGAGAGGAGACAGGAATGATGTCAAGGTTTTGTGCATGAAGCATCCACGACAAAACACTGGCTAAGGTCAGACTGCAGAGATGTAAAAGGGAGGATGACTGTCAGCTCATCAACAACCAAAACAGGGAGCCACTGCCATTTTATGCAGCAGTACATGAAACAGCTGTCAAACAGAAACTTCCATTTCTCAGATTTGTAAAATCACCGGCCTGGGTAGTAACTGGACTCCCATTACCAACACCTTTGGATTGGGAAGTAGCAGCTTGGGCCACATAACAGCACTAGGAGTCAGCGTGCCCGAATATGCCAACTGCATTTGTGCTCGTTTCTGCTATTTAGATAGAATCCGTGTTTAAAAACCAGGCCGTGCCCCCGAACCGCATCCGGCGGGGACGGTCGGTACCCACACACAGGTGGGCAGCGCTCAGCCACTCGCCGCCGGGGCGGCCGGCTGGCGCTGAGGGGAGCGGCGGCGCTGCCCGGGCACGGCGCGGTGCCGGCAGGTGCCGGGGCTCTGCCGGGACAGCTCCGGACACGATGCCGGCTCGCCGGGGACCGTGAAACGGGCAGGGACAGCCCCGCCGCCGGCACCCGCTCTCCCTAATGGGCATGTGCGGCGCTCGCACATGCCCACTCGGGCCGCGGGGCCGCGGGCTCTGCCGCTCCGCTCCGCGCCGCGCCGCCGGCGCCGCCGCCGCAGCCGTGCGCTGTGCGGGACCGCGGGGCGCGCCGTCGGGCGCCCGCAACGCGGCCCGTCCCCGGGGCGGGGGAAACGCCCGGACGTTTCTGACGGCGCGTCCCCGCAACAAAGCCGCCCACGAAATACACCACTTCCCCTCCGCGGGGGCGGCGTTCCGCGCCCCGCCGCCCGCCCGTCGGGGCCGCGGGCTGCCCGTCGTGCGGGAGGCGGCGGTGCCGGCGGCGGCGGGCGGGGCCGGGCGGGGCGGGGCGCGCCGCGGCGTCCCGAGCGCGGCCGGCGGGCGGGCGGCCCCGGCGGGAGGCGCGGCGCTGCGCCCGCCGCCCCGAGCTCGGCGCCGCCCGGCGTGGCCCCGCGCCCCTGGGCGGAGGGCGGCGGCGGCGGGGGCGCCGCGGAGGGCTCTGCGCGCCCGCCCCGCCTCGCCTCGCCTGCCGCGGCCGGGGGATTAGTCAGCAGTCTGCGGGGCAGCCCCGCTCCCGCGCAAACTCCGCGGCGGGGGCGGGGAGCGGCGCTTGCCCCTTCTCCTTCCCGCGGCGGGGCGGCGGCGGGGCTGCCCCACACACACCCCCGGCGGTCCGCGCCGCCGCTCCGCGGCGAGGGGCGGCGGGTTGGGAAGTCGGGCACCGAGGGGCTGGGAAACTCCTCCCGGGCACGGCGGCGTTGCGGGAGGACGAGCGCCCGAGGCGCCCCGCGCACGCACGCGGGCGGGCGGGCGCGCACACACCCCGCACACACCCGCACACGCGCGGCGGCGGCCCCGGCCCCCGCAGCCGCGGCCGGCGGGGAGGCGGCGCCCGGCGGGGCTGCCCCATGGTCTTGCGGGGGCCGTGGGGGAGCTGCGGGGGCCCCGGCGCGGCGCTCGCTCTCCTGCGCGCCCTCCGCACTAGGATGTTGCGGCAGGTCTTGCACAGGGGCTGGGGACGTCCTTCTCCCGGCTCGGCCACTTCGTCGCCAGCCACCCGGTGTTCTTCGCCTCGGCGCCCGTGCTCATCTCCATCCTGCTGGGCGCCAGCTTCAGCCGCTACCAGGTGGAGGAGAGCGTGGAGCACCTCCTGGCCCCCACGCACAGCTTGGCCAAGATCGAGAGGAACCTGGTGGACAGCCTCTTCCCGGTGAACCGCTCCAAGCACCGGCTTTACTCCGACCTGCAGACGCCTGGGAGGTACGGCCGGGTGATCATCACCTCCTTCCGCAAGGCCAACATGCTGGACCAGCACCACACCGATCTCATCCTCAAGGTAACCCCGGCGGGTCCCCGGCCCCGAGCACCGCCGCCGCGCCTGGCCCGGCGCCCCGCATCCCGCCGCGCTCCCCGCAGCTGCCCGCCGGCCGGACCCACCGCGCCTGCCGCGCTCTGCCCGCCCGCACGGCGCTGCCTCCGCAGCTCCCCGGTCACCTCCCTGCAACAGTTGGGACGCCAGCCCGCCGCGGGGAGCCGGCACCGCGCTCCCCGCCAGCGCCGCGGGCTCCGCTCTCTCCCTCCTTCTTTTTTTTTTTTTTTTTTTTTTTTTTCCCCATCTTTTTTCCCCGTTTGCTTTTATTTGCGTTGGGTGAGCGAGAAGGGCAGTCTGGCTTGCTTAAATAATTTTTTCGGTGTCTGTCTACTCGCGTAGCAGTTGCACTCCCGAGTTAAGGCGTCTTGGGCTTAGATAAACTCAAACTTCAAAAACAGTTAGGTACCAGTCTATCAGGCTGCCGAGAATGATTTTGGGGACTGCCGCTGTGTCTGGACTGCACTTCTGCATGGGGAGGGGTAGCACAAAACCTTCTTCTCACTGCTCATCAAGGCAAATGACATAACTCAGCAGCTTATTTTTAGTGGGTAGTGTTTTTTCCCCTCCACTCCCAGCCCACCACCACCGGTTTCAAAGATGAAGAGGAAATGCAGCCCAGCTACAGACTGCAGGCATGGTGCAGCCTGTGCTGCCGGTTCAAGTTAGAGCGGGCAGCATCTTCCCACTGGAGCAGCACGGAGCGTGCGAGTCACAGTCTGACAGGACATCTCACTGTACTATATATCATACCATGTCAGAAAACTGCCTTTCTTGAAACTGGCACGCTAGTTTATACCCCAGTAGTTTTGAACCGTCCTGGGATGAAAAACAGGGACGATAGATGCAAAAACTTGAGTGTTATGAGGGTCAAGTTCACTCAAGAAAAAGGAAAGGAACATTTGGAAATAACCAGAGGTGTGGCTAGCTCAATACTGCACATTTTTGCTGTTGCCTTGTGGAAGGCCAAAAGATTTCAACATTGGTGGTTTTTTTTTTTTTTTTTTTTTTTTTTCTCCCAAATGTCAAACTGTCAGCCCATATAAAAGCCAATGTTAATTTTTCTTAATCACTTCAAGGAGTGTCTCTTCTGAAATGAAAAAACAGATGCAAAAAACAGGCAGACCTCTCTCTTTACTAAACAATGAAATAACTTCTACAGTGAATTTATTTATATTTTTTTTCCACTGTAGGCATATTCAGAACTGTGGTACAGAGCCACTCAGTATTTTCTGTTTTTCTTTTGACATATTACCCAACAGTAACAAGCAAACATTTAATGAGTGTCGACTCACTAAGTACAGTAACAGCAATGTTACTGGCGAATGAGAAAACTCCAGAGAAATGATTTTCATTCCTTCATTTTCTTGCACTGTGAATTGCATTTGCATCCAGTATGTGCACATTTACTCAGTCATAGGATAATAATGATAATGGATTTTTTCTCTGTACTCCTTTCTCTGGAGTAGTTTTATCAATAGCAGAGTGACACACAAATAAATGGTACTCAGTCTTTCTGCAGGCAAACTTCTGCGTAAGATTTATCGCGTCAGCAAAAGAGGTATAACTTAGAAAGTTCTGACAGTATTTAACACAGCCTCATTTTTAATAGACAAAATTCACCAAAAAAATTGTTATTTTTCCTTTAGTAAGATAATGAACACCATTGCCATTTGATTGTTTCGACATTTTCAGGCGTGTCTGATGCATTATTTCCAACTCTTTACCTATCTAGTTAATTCCAATATGCTTTTTGTAGAATGGATTAAGTTCCTTGTCCTGATTATGCTTCTGTTTGTGGGCAGAGGCAGGCTCAGGCAGCTTGTGGATGGCCCAGCCCCATGGGCCAAAGAAACCAAAACAGGAGGGAGGGCTCCTAGCTCCCAGCATGTCTGTGGTGATGCAGGGCTACATCATCTCGTGTTAACAGGGCCCACCAAGGGAAGGAGAAAGAAAAAGGTGGCCTTCAAGGTTTTCCTACAGACATTCAGTTGCATGAAAGGGGGAAGGAAGCAAAGGATGCCCCAGCTGCAGTCCAGAGCCAGTCAACTCAAAGGACTGTGCTTGTAAAAGTGTCCTGGGTGAAACCACAGAGTAGATCCCACTTACATTTCTCAAGCTGCTGTGTGAGCACAGTCAGGGCAGAGAACCTACACAGCAGCTTTTGCTTGTCTTTCCTTTTCTGGAGGATGACCTCCCCAAGGGAGAGGTTTTGCTTTAGAATAAATGTCAGGTTGGACGCTGGCTCCTCCCACATGGCTGTTGCTGCATCTCCACCCACGAGCAGGAGGATGGGAGGCACGGGAGGATGGTTTCTCCAGGCAGATGCTGGCTGCTCTTGGAGCACATCTTGTTGGTTTCCTTACCTGCCATATCCCACTTCATCTGCCAAAGGGGGAAAAGAATGAGCCTTGAGCAGCTACAGCTTCCCTAGTCATGTGCCAAGGAAAGGAGATTTTCCCTGGTTTAGGAAGAGGAAGTCAGCTTCTCTTACTGTCCCTTTGTAGAGGGTTACAAAGTTTTGGGCTCTGAGCAGTTGAAACTGAAACATAGACGGTACTGTCAAAAGCTGATCAATCTAACATCCAAATCAAATCATTATTCAATGAAATTACTCTTGTGGTGGCATCTCTAACACTGGTTAGCTTAGTGGGCACATTACCAGCCTGAGAAATCACCACTGCCAGTGCTGCACGACACCTTGTTGCTGGCAGGGAAGGGATTGTGGGCAGGGCTCAGCCCCAGGGCTGTCTCAGCCCAGGTCTCAGGCAGTGCTCCGGGAGCAGGAGCTGCTGGGGGCTCTGCTGTCAGCGCACTTCTGCCAGCACTGGCTGCTCCCAGCACAGCCCCAGCCCTGCTGGACACACAAACTGCTCCACACAGGGTCTCTCCTCATTACCAGAGAGGTGGGTGGCTGCCTGATAGAATAGTTTTGCTTTTGAGACAATGCCGAGTACTCTTATTTCTTATTTTTGTGTGAATCTCTATCCGTAGTTCTCACAGCTCCCTGTAAGTGCTTACCCCATTCTAGGCCTCCATCCCAACGTTGCATTTCCAGCTGCCATAGTCATTTGCAGAAGGGAGAAATCTGAACATATCCTTAACTCGGGTCTTGACTAAGTGTTCCAGTAAAAAGCCTTGGTAGAATCTCAGATATGGAAGAGATGCATCCCGAGACTGAGATATCGTGGGAGGGCAATAATGAAATTTTACTTGCTGCAGTACCTGCTCTATAGCTGAGCACAGGGAACTGGCATCCTGTGCTGTTGGTGTGCAGGATGTTTCTTCCTCAAGATTTGTCTTTTGAGTGAGAGAGGTAGGAGGTAAAAACACCTAATTGTAGAAAGTGTGCTTTTACCCCTGTCTTTCCAATAAGTGCTTAGAAAAGCAAAAATAATTGGGATAATTGGTGTGGGCCATCATGCAGAGGTTCATATCATTATATAAAGTCTGTAGAAATTGTCTAAGAAAACCTAGAGTCCCACCTAAAAATAGTTTTAGAACAGCCCCCCTACCATTTCATGGTGGTATTTTCACTTGCATCAAGAGACTTGTTAGGTTAAAGTCATACAGACTCTCTGGGAATACAGACCTAGACAGATTTTTGAACCTCAGAAAATATGTTCTAACTTAGAATTTGAGACACAGATCCTTTTGAGTCTGTTTATTCCTGTATGCTTACAGTGACTTAACTGCACCATACTAAAGACTTTTTTAAATTAAAGATTTACCTTTTTTTTGCAGAAAAATATCCTCTCTTCCATTTCCATTACTGTGTTTTAGCAGTAACACAGTACTAATACTTGTTGGCAAAAACTCCACTTAAGGTATCAAGACATAAAGATGAAAAGGGATTGAAATGTAACATGCTTTACTGAAGGGGACTGTATTTGCAGTTTGCTTCTATAAAAATCTGTAGATGACAGGGGTTTTTTTCTTAAAGAAACCTTTACTGAACTACAGATTTTTAGTCTTTATAGATTCTCTCATAAACTGGCCATTATTTGATCTAGGTAACTGACTAGATATGTGTTTGTACTCAAAAATGAAGTAAAGTCAGGTATTTCTGTTTAAGGACAGATTTATTTAAAAACTTCATAACTTCTGATTACTGCAGAACAAAACAGTTTAGCTTCA
This sequence comes from Muscicapa striata striata, assembly GCA_030060385.1. Taxonomy (NCBI): domain Eukaryota; kingdom Metazoa; phylum Chordata; class Aves; order Passeriformes; family Muscicapidae; genus Muscicapa; species Muscicapa striata. Next base: position 6,961,083 of record JAREIS010000031.1, read on the forward strand.
AAATCTTGCAGACCTCATACTTGTTGGGGTTTTATTTCCTCTCTCTGCTCCTTAGTTATTCTGTTCCTGTTAACGTGTGTGTTGGCACGCTCTGTCTACGGTCCTCACGGATTTCCTCACTTACTTTGTACGTGTGAGGAAATTCGTGGAGGAAACAACCCCGTTTAGAAATAACAACGTTCCCTTGTCTGTGCTATTCCCAATTGCTTTGCTGTACAAACATGGCACACTTGAGCCATGGTTTCCAAAGTCAGTGGAAGTGGGCTGTGGTTGTTCAGCGGAGCCGAAAGCTGGGTCTGTCGCGATCCTGAGTAACGCAGGTTCCCATTTCTAGAAACTTTTGGCTGCTCCTGAATGCCTGGACACGGGCAATGGATCTAGCAATGGAGGTAGTAGGTCTCCACCTTCTCAGGGTAGCTCAGGCACTAAAAACACTTCTTGGGAAATAGTCAATAGAACATACAGTGCATTCTGCTGAAAACAAAATAAAGGATGAAGTAATGTCTTTAGAGCAAGGCTGTAAGATGGGGGGAAGAGTCCTAATACAAGAAAAACAAGGGTGTGAAAGCAGCAGAAGTGCAAGCCTGTTGTCATAGCAGCACAATGCTGCAGGGCTAAAATGTATCTTATGCGAAAACAGATGAGAATTAAGATACGCAGGTAAGATCCGGGCACAGCCAAGGAGGAGGGAAGGTAAATAGCACGCTGCAAGGGCAGTGTGGAAGTGTGTGCAGAAACCCCCCGAGCTGCCGGTGTCACAGCAGCAGCTCCTCAGCCTGATTCCTGCAGGCAGGAGGGTTCGGTCTCTCCACAGGCACTGGCAGCGCCTGGAGCACAACTCCCAAAGTTGCCTGTGCCTGGGAGGACGATCACATCCCACTGGTGCCCACCATCCCCCGGCCCTGCTCCAGTGGCACTGCCCGCGACAGCCCCTCTGCTGTCCCTCCTGCCTCACTCCGTGGTGTGATGCTCCCTGCAGCCTGGCTCAGAATGCCCAGCATCCCATCTCGCCGTGCCTTTCCTGCCTTGGAAGGTCAAACTTTGCTTCCCCTCTAACCAACAGAGCACACGGAGGACAGGTGTTTTCAGTAGGTGGCTGGATGTGCTGTGTGTGCTGGGGGCATCACCCCACAGCACACAGCAGGCAGGGCAGGTGACAGAGCCAGGGACATCTGTGTCACAGCCCCCAGAGCAGCCACCCCAGGCAGTGCCACAGGGCTGAGGGAGGGCTGCAGGGCTCCCCGTTGGCCACATTTGTACTGCCTGAAAGCTGTGACAAGGCCCTGCCTTTAAGTTGGGGTTTAGAGCAGGAGAAGTCCCTCTCTCCTGTTGGATGATAGGAGGAGCTGAGTTGTTAGCTGTGAACCTGCAGCTATTAAGGTTTCCCTGCAGTGCAGAAGGGGTTGTTCCTCAGGCTTCTGCTGGAGGAGCCCTTGGTAAGAGCCCCCTGAGAAGCAGTCTAGAGATGGAAGGGTGTTCATGGAGACATCTGAAGTGCACAGAGAAAGCCACCCGTGGTGGAACTGATGCAAGATCAGACACAGGAGCGAAGTTTTATTCTTTTTTCCCCACCATGAAAAATTGATCTTGTTGCCGCACATCAGGCTGTGCAGAGAGGTTTCTGCTGCCCAGGTGTCCTGTCCTCCAGCAGCAGCCGGCCCAAAATACAGAGTGGGCTTCTCTCGGTGGAACAAATTCAGGCAGGTTTACAAGGTGTCAGAATTAAGATGGTATTGATTAGAATAGCTTCTCCACTAAAGATTAGAGAAGAAAAATCATATCTAGCGATTTTCTGTAGCTACCAAGAAGACAGATGGAAATGTAAATGCACGCACATCTGCCGCTTCGAGCACTAATAGTTGTCCCTCAGTGGATGACTTGTAGTTGGAACAATTTTTAGATTTTATTTTTCTGAAAATTGTTTGGAGAAAAGATAAATCACTGTGTTTTGGACAGCTGAAAAAATTAGTTACAAAAATAAATCCCGTGCATAATTAGTATCTTAGCATCTCTTCAGGAAACCTGACTGAGAAAAAGAGCCAAGCTACTCATAGCGATCCTTGCTGCTTGCTCTCCAGCTGTGACTTCTGATGTTTTTCCCGAGCCATTAGGATCTGCTGGCTTCCTCCCTCAGCTGTGTGCACACTCTTCATCCCTTGCTGGGCTGGTCAGGAGGCCACTGCCCCCCACCTCTGAAGCTCTGGGCTGGACCTCGGTCTCAGACTGGCAGCAGGGCACAGCCCTGGCCAGGGGCTCCCTTGCCCTCCCTCTCTGCTCCTTCTGATGAAAATGCACTCTTGGAAGTTTAATTCTGCCCGTAGCTGCAGAACCCACAGTGGGGTTTTTTTGTAAATTAAGCTGGAAGCTGTGCAAGTCTTTTCCCTCTCATAACCTTTTTACGTTTTGACTGAGTCCACCTCTTGACGTGAATAAAAAAGTACATTGCAAAGGTATGAAATGCCAGAGATTACTGAGATCATAGAAGTGGAGAAATTTATAGCTATCCATTAAAGGCATTTTCTCCTCTTCATTTTCCTTGGCACAAGTTACCTGTAAAAATTACTAAAAGAGTAAACCAGCCTCTTATAAAAATGAAGTGTATATTTAAAATTACTGTCTTCATCCTGCTTTCTAGTTTTTCAGTCTCGAACCCAAAACAGTGATAAAATTTTAAACAGTAATAGGTAATGAGTTCATAGCTTCTCAGTCTTTCCTCCATAACACAAATCAGACTCTTATTTTCTTTTTTTCTTCTTTTTTTTTTGAAAGCTGAGATTTAAAAAAAAAAATCACAATACTTCAGGCTCCAGGATTTGTAGAGAAAAACACTTGGTGAAAATGACAGCAAAAAAATTCTGAGAGTGGCAACACTGAAGAGCAAAGCTAATATTGGGTTTGAACCATCAGATGGAGACTGCAAGACTAAATAAGTCAAATAATAGCAGAAACAGCAAAGTGATACGGCTTTGCAAAGATAATGCTCCTGAGAGTAAAACATGTCTGTGTGCCAGATCATTTGCAGTGCAGGAGGACATCCATATATCCAGCTGGTTTTGTCTCATTGGCCATTCATTGACTGTGTGTCAAGTACAAAGTGTAGTCGAGTCCTTACAATGAGTGATGTCCCCTATAAACACCACATATCACCACTCAGCAGCAAAACCAAACATATTTTTGAGGTATATATGATAAGCAGGAGGTAGTTGTGCACATCCTTATGATTAAAAATGGTGCCTGTGACTGACCCAGCTTCCAAGAGAGGATGTGTTTTCATGAGCTGGGCATGGGAGCTTGTCAAAGACTGAATGGTCCCATTGCATTTTGCTGTCACTGTGGAGTTTCCCTGGGAGCAAAGCTGTGCCACTGGCAAGGTGAGACCTAAATGGGACACTGGTGGTTGGGTCTTCATCCCCTTTGCCCATGGATTTGATTGGGGTAGGAGATTATGTAATGTGAGCTTAAAGGGTTTCTGGGATTGGACCACTTCGCAGATGAATCAGCAATTTCTAACCCATCCCTGCTGGGAAAGGATCTGTTTCCTTCACAGGGAGGCTGCAGACTTCTGTGTTACCTGATTAAATTAACAAAATTCTGGTAATACCTTCTCACTTTTTAATTAAAGGATTTCTTCACAAAGCAAAGGGGTACAGGTTTTTCTCACCCCCCTTCTTGTAGCTTCCTGCATCTTTTGCAGGGACTTAAGAATAAAAACGAGCTTTCCTTTCTGTGCTGGCCATACATCTCCAAGTACAACGCTTTTGCCTTCAGGCTCAGCTTTGATGGCACTGCTGTAAGTGGTGCCAAGCTCTGTACAGCAGAGCTGTGTCCTAGAGCCCAGTGTGGGGCTTGGCCATCCCAGGGCACCCAAACTGACCCCACTGCAGGGCTCTGGGTCCTGGCACCTGTCTTCCTGTGCTGCTGGCAGAGGTAGGAGGGCAAAAATACAACAGTTTGAAGAACTTTCAGCCATGGCTCTTGGTGCAAATGGCTTAGCCCAGGATTAGTGGCAGGATTTTTGCTTTCTGGCATCCCTTCCTGGGCCCATGGACAGAACCAGCTGGCAAGACCCTGTGATTTCATCACCTCTCATCTGTCAGCTGTGCCACAGACTTAAATATAGCTTGGTATGGAGGTGTGAGACTAGTACAGCCCTCATCTGGAGATGTTTGCTGAAAGGGATTTGTCTCCTGGTTGAAGCCATCATTCCTCTCTCTAATAAGTGAGCATGGGATGTAAAGTAAGAAAAAGACCAAGACCACGATTTTACCAAATGCAAATGACTAAAAAACTAAAGGAAAAGACTTATAGAAATCGCTAAGGTGGTGCAGGACACACATAAATACCATTTTCAGAAGGGAGAGGGGAAGTCCAGGGAAACAATGGTGAAAGGAAGAGGTGGATGTTATTATTTCATGTCTGAACACTTACAGGGACCGTGTGCCACTGTGGTGAGGGAGCTTAGGTGGTGCTGTGCAGTTATCATGCTGCAGTGCTCTGGCATCTTAGCAGTAAACTGCTTTTTGGTTCCTTGCACTGTTAGCTAACTGAAAAAAGCTGAGAGTGATGAGCAAGCAGTACATGTCTGCCTTCAAGAAAAACCATTCATTCAGCTTTTGTTATTCCTTTAAATTTCCATTTTTCCTAATAGGATCAGTAAGGATAAAAACAGCTAGATAAATGAGGATCTGGTAGTCAGTCATTTGTCCCAGAACTAGGTGCCAGGTTTATTCTGAGTATAGTTACTTGCTATTAGAATCCTCTGAACTGAGGAGTGCAGTATGCATTATGCATTAGCATATTGTTAATGTTGTCCCCATCACACAACAGCCTTTACCATCAGACTGAAGTTTCCTGGGGGACCTCCTGGTGTACCATAGGCAAACCAAATTGCAGACTGTGCAATCCTTTGAACTCACAGGATGTGAGTGCCCTTGCAAGCTCTTGGAGCTTCTGTTTTCTGTGGAAACTAGTCACCCAAGGCTGTGAGTGTGGCCTCTGGAAGGGTGTAAAAATCTGTGTGGCCAGAGCTGAATTCCCAGCATGGCAGCAGAAAGGAGAGTGCCATGGGACTGCAGCTCTCACTGGGGAAGAGGCAGCATCCTGTGGTTCATGGGCTGCCACAGGCAGGCAAAGGGAGGAAGGAGAGAGAGCCCACAGCCATGCTGCAGCACAGCCCTGCCCTCAACTGGGGCAGCAGAGGGCTTTCCTAGCATTGGGTCTGAAAAAAGGGCAGATAAATATTGTATTTGTCTTGAGAAGGAAAGTCTGGGTCAGGATTCCCAGTGCTGAATCCTTGTGTGTGCTGGTGCAGTTCTCAATATACTTTGTCGGGGTGGAGGGAATGGCAAGTTTTCCTCTTCTTTGGCTGTTTGCCACCAATTTGAGATCAAACGTTGTGGCCACTGGCAAAGCTCAGAATATATCTCATAGCTGCTCTAAACTGCACAAGCTTGCAGCCAGCTCTGGGGGCTGCTCAGCTGCCAGGATGTGCCAGGACACAGAGCTGTCTGCCTGCTCCCCTCTCTTCCCCAAAGCCCCATTGCTGAGGGGTGGGATGGGCAGCACCTGGTCCAGCCCAGCACGGTCTCGGAAGCACCAGGCCACTGCTAGAGAACAAACTCCTCAGCCTGAAATGATCATTTCCAGGAGGAAAGGAGTATTTTAGATATGACATTTAGCTTCCAGCCTTTCACTAAAGATGAAGTAATAGCTGTGATAGATGAGGTTATTTTATAACCTAAATATTAGCAGAAAGTGCTTCAGATGTGGAAGGAAGCAAATGCTGCAGTGAGGCAGGCTGAGTAAATAGCAACACACACTGTTTGATAAAAGTTGCATGTCGGTCTAGTTTCTTCTGCATTGTGTCACTCCACAGATCCTCTCTGAAGGACTTGCATTGTGAATCTAATAAAGGCAGGAAATTCTTTCTATTCCTCCTGGTTTCCCTCAGCTGCGCTTCTTTATGTGATGTCTTGTTTTATAGCTGTTTTCAATGAAAACCATTCAGTTGCTCCCGTTACAAAAAAATTAAAATCAGATATCTGTTTGATCTGGTAAATCAGGCCATTTTCCCCAAACTGTAGTCACGTACAATAGAATTTGTACTCCAAAACAGCAGAACTTTTCAACCTCAAACTGAAAAGATGGGAAGTATTCTCCATAGAGGTTAATTTCTTTGTCATGTTCCTGCAAATACTTTGTTTTATTTTGTTTTAGAAGAAAGTTTTGCACAGACAGTTACATTTTTTTCTCCCACCACAATGGAAAATTTTGCTTCTCACCATGGACAGGTATTGTGTTCTCACAGGACTGTGAAAAGATTTGTTAGTTCAGTTCATTTCTCAAACTTATCTTCCTAATGTCAGTATTGAACTGGTATTTCTGTCAAAAAAATTAAAACTACTCAAAGGTGGAAAAATACACCCCCAAGCTGCAAGAGAAACAAGATGAAAGTATAGAAATATTGAAATCTTTGTCTATATGATGGAATGGAGGCACCATAACTAAATTTATACCCATCACAGACTGTGCAATGTAATCACAAAACAATCAGATTGAAAGTACCATAGAAATGATGGGGGGTGAGAGAGCTGCTGCAAATAAGTCTCAAATACCACACAAAAGTCACTATGACTGTTCAGTTTCAACAGATGCAGGTTTGCCAGGATTATTAAGCATTTTTTCCATTGCCCCCAGATGAGTGTATAAACTCTACTGATCTCCTGTACACTATCTTCTATTTTTTAAGCTGTGTTTATCATCAGACAGAATGATACGTGTTAACAAACTCAGTATTTTATTTTTGAAAAACATTGCAACCCTAGTCTATCAGGGCTGTTCTCTTGCCATATTTTAAATTTCTTGTTTCTTCTACCTTTACTAAAACGGATTCAGAAAAGGTTGCAAGAGTTTTTTATATTTTTTCAAGAAGAGATGGTAATTTTTTCTGCCTTTCTGATGCTCAAAAATAACTGAATATTTTTGGGGTCAGACCTCAGGCATGGCAAATTTCAGAAGGATGAGAAACAAAAAGGAAGGGGCACTGAGAGCTGCTATACCTAACAATGACCTACAAACCCTAAAGTTGGGGGCCCTCACTAATTAACAGAACCTTTCAGAGAGAGCAGGAGAAAACCAGTGTCTGTCTCTGCCATTGCTTTCTGCTCTCACACTGCTGAGGATTTGATGGGAGAGAGAGGGAGGAGAAAAGAGGGCAGATTAGTTATTGCCAGGTCTCTTTTCCCTGCTGTGTCTCTGTAGGTAGGACATGCAGCTGTGGCCTGTCCTTTACTCTGAGCAAGTGCTGGTGCCCTGCGCTGCCCGGCTGCCAGCGCATCCTGCACTGGGATCTTCTGCTTTCTGGACCTCAAGCTGATCTCTTAGAGTAATTGGCCAATCCTGAGCACAACAGTGTCTCTGGACATGGTTGGGCTTTAGCTGGACCTGTTGAGTTTGCTTATTTAGAGAGGCCAAAGAGCAGCTGCATGTGGTACATATGTATATCACATTATGCCAGAGTTACCAGCAAAGAACACAGGGGAATAATACTGCTCATTTGATGCATGTTTTTGTTTGGTTTTTTTTGCAATGAGTGTGCTGTTAATACCACAGTCACCAGAACTTTTGTTGTTGTTGCTTAGATCAGATAGAAAAGGGCCAGCAGTGAGGACCTGCTGTTGTTCTGGCTGCTGCTGTGCAAGATGAACTGGTGAATAACGTGTGTGATTTCTCTTTCCCTTGTAGTTGCACTCTGCAGTGACCAGGATCCAAGTTCAAAGACCTGGTTTCAATTACACGTTTGCCCATATATGTATCCTGAACAATGACAAGACATGCATAGTGGACGACATAGTGCATGTGCTGGAGGAGTTAAAGGCTGCTCGTTCTTCTAATCGAACTAATTTTGCAATCACTTACCCGATTACTCACTTAAAGGATGGCAGGGAAGTGTATAATGGGCACCAGCTCGGTGGGGTTACTGTGCACAGCAAGGACCGGGTGAAGTCTGCAGAAGCCATTCAGCTCACCTACTACTTGCAGGCAATCAACTCCTTGAATGACATGGTGGCAGAGAAGTGGGAATCCATTTTTTGTGACACTGTTGAACTTTTCCAGAAATCCAACAGGAAAGTCAAAATGTATCCTTTCACTTCCTCTTCGCTGAAGGAGGATTTCCAGAAGACGAGCAGGGTGTCAGAACGCTACCTGATCACAAGCTTGGTCCTTGTGGTCACCTTGGCCATTCTCTGCTGCTCCATGCAGGATTGTGTCCGCAGCAAACCCTGGCTTGGCCTGCTGGGATTGCTGACAGTGACCCTTGCCACCTTGACTGCTGCTGGGATCATCAATCTCACTGGTGGGAAATACAATTCCACCTTCCTGGGAATCCCCTTCGTCATGTTAGGTAACTATCTCCTCTCTCTCTTTTGTGTGTTTGTGCCTCCCTGATGCATTTCCAGCAAGCAGACAAGCATCACTGCATGGTTCCTGTTGTCTCATTCCTGCAGCACTGCCCCATGCCAAATCCACACTGCCTCTTTTCCTAAACTGTTTTTATGGTGCCTGGATATTAAAATCATGCCTGGGGCTCCAGTGTGGCACTGCACAACACCGTGGGATGTGGAGCCTGTGCAGTAACAAGGATGTGCAAATGCTGTGCCTTTTGTCAAAAGGGAGCCCAGCTGCTGCTCCTCTGTGGATGTTTGATTCTGGTTTTGGAGGGAGACCTTTGCAGTGGTCCCCATGCAACACTGACAGTGTCAGCTGTGCTGGCAAATCAAAGGGCTGTCCATATTGGGCATTTAGGGAGTGCTGGCTCCTTTGGAGACCAGAGCAAGGCTATCTTGGCTTGGCCTGTGGAATAAGAGGGGTGGTTGGTTCTGGGTTGCTTTTCCCCAGAAGTCCCTGTGTTGGCTGAACAAACATAGGGAGAGTTTCACAGCCCTGGGGGAGAGACCTTTGACACCCCTGCTCAGGGATAGACCTGCAAGCTCAGCACCAGCACATCCCACCCATGGCAGAGGGTCATGGAGGGAAGCAGCTCTGCCTGCTCCCTGGCTGCTGTGCCAGCAGAAACATCTTTTATCTCCCTGGGTTTTGTGCCACCTTCACTCACTGTGGAGTATGGAGTGGTTTCAGTTTGTTTTGTTTTGTTTTCCTCGAGGGTAGGAAAGGGGAGAACAGATGTGCTCATCTTGCTCCCATCCCAAAGTCAGACCCCTCACCTGCTGGCACCAGGGCATTTGTGGAAATTCTGTATATTGTACCCAAAGAGGCAGGAGGACTTCACAGGAGACAAAACGAGAGCTCTGGAGAGTTCACAGCCTCTTTGTTTGTGTTTGGTTCATAACCAGTGTGAAAAGCTTTGTGCACTGTAGGTGTTTAATATGTCCTTGTTCACGCCATTATTCATTTGTGGAGAATAATACATGCATTGATTTGATCACAGCTTCCCCAGCTGAAAATCAGTGCTCAGTAATACTTCAGGTTTCAAGTGTAAGAGTGTCTCCACTGACTTAGTCACATCATGTAGTGATATGACACGTTTTGAGCACAGCTATTTTTATACCCAGCACCAGGTTCCTGTGTCGTGCCGGTACTGTAGTGCTGCTGCACTGTGGTATTGTTGCACCTTAATTAAAGACTATGCTTCAGTGCATCACACTAACAGTTAACATACAGAATATATTCAGTGACAAACAGAATTCAGCTACATTACATGGCTGTCATTTTCAGATGACATCCATGAAAATTAAACTACATTGTAATCTAGAGGAAATGCTGCACAAGAAAGTCAGAGTCAAAAGAAGGGTATCTTTCTGACCTGAATCTCTGGTTTCTTTAGTGGGTTTTTATGCCTGTTCATATATTATAAAATTCAATTCCTCAAACGGAGTAGTGTAAGTGTAACTTTAGATGGGAGGGGATTTTCAGATGTGTTACAAGAGTAGCAGAAAAGCAGTCTAAAGTTCAGACATGACATGAAAGTACATGGGGAAACTGACTCAAAAATATGAAATATTAGCTTTGTTTAGGGATCAAATATCTGCTCCCTGGGACAACCTTCCAGATCTTTAATTTACTAGCAGTGACAATGCTGAGACTTGAAATCCTCGAAGACTTACAGATAGCTATGAAAAGTTTCACATGTCTATTTTAGTGGCTGTTTAAGTGCCAAGCTGTATAGTCAACTCTGCTTTTTTTTTTTTTTTTTTTTTTTTCTTTTTCTGGATTTTTTTTTTTTGGTCTTGCTTGGTTGAAGTATTCCACTCTTAAAAGGGCAGCTCAGCTCCCACTGTGAGCAAGTCAAGATAGAGCAGCCAACTTCATGTAAATCTTGCCCGCTCCCCCAGCTGCATAAAATCTCCCAAGGGATGGGAATATCAACAGGTGAACAGAAGGCACTGACAGCATTTTGGAGTTTTTAATGAGAGCTGTTTTAAACTGGCAGATAGCTAGAAAGGCAGGTTGGCCTTTTTTATTTTTTTTTTTTTCCCCTGAAGTACAGCAGAAAGATTCAGCATGTGTTTTGAAATGTATTTTGTACTTAAATGTTGTTTTGCTTATAAAGGAATTTTTAAGTCAAGGCAACTGAAGGCTACAGACACCAAGAATCCTCCATTATAGCCTGCTGAACTGCTTCCACTTAATTTCAGTGACCGTCAGATTAGATCATAGATTAACTGACCTTTAGAAAGCTAAAGGATTTCTGGCTAATGATGTAGCCCTGCATCTATTACTCATAATCTCAAGGCTAAAAGCAGAAATGAGATAGAAAAAAAGATTGCACCGGACACATTTCAGGCACAGCCCCTTTAGTGGTATACATCATTAATGACGTTTCCCTGGTTTATAGCAGCTGAGGATTTTTAACTTCTCATCAGTGTTGCGGAGGTGGGGGACACTCTCCAGACATCATTGTACTCAGGATGGGATTACATCTTTCATAACAGATAGTTTTCATCATGCACTTTGTCTCCTTCTTGGACCACTTCCTCCTGTGTTTCACTGCACAACCACTACAGCATTTGCATCATGTCTAACCTGAGTTCCCCTTTTGCAACTTAGCTGTCCTCCTTATTTATCCACTGCATCTGGAAAATCATTTATTTTCTACCACTCTCACTTGCCCAGTCTTCTTCCTTTTCATCCCAGCTTTCCTCAGACTGTTTACCAGACTTCCAGCAGTCTTCTTACTTTTGACCATTCCACATCTTCTGTGGAGTGTGGTGTCTAAATCCAGGCACAGGATTCAGACTGAGGCTTTCAGCAGCACGCAGAGTAGGAGGATGATTCTTCACATCTTGCATATGGCACTGCTGTTCATACATCGCCATATGTCATTCATTTTTTTCTCAGCAGTATGAAATGGTTAGCATTTGGTTGGTGATACATGGTAATTCACAGATCCTTCATGTCGTTTCCTACCCTGTTTTCACAGTCATTTATTCCAAACAACATGTAAAAGTTTGCCCTTGTCCTTGCTGAATTATAGCTTGCTTATCTCACACCATTTCTCCTCAATAAGTTTATCTGGAGACCATCACTGTCTCCAAGATATATTAGCCAGTCAGCAATGTTTTGCAATTATCAACCTCTTCATATTTTCAAGAATTACTTTCTGAATAGGTTGTCCAGTCACAAGCCCATTCTAAAAATATAGGCAGTATGTCTAGAAAATAGTCTGATCAAAGTGCTTTGTAATACTTCTTTCATTCATCCTGTTTTCTTTGACGTCCCTTATTCATCAGCCATTTCCAAGCCAAGAATAAACAAGCTACAGTGAAGGGTACCAGCCTCTGTAGATGTTGAATCTTTAGCTTTTGCATCAACAGGGAATTTAAAAAGTTACAAAATTATTGTGACTTACCAAATTGCTGTCTTAAGCTCAGGCTGTGTAAGTGTAGGCAGGAATATCTTTTGCTTACTCCACGTGTTAAATCTGACATGCCACTTTAAACACTTCATACTTTGGTTTAAATCATAGTAGTTTATTCTAATTTATTTTACTTTTTAATTAAGGGACACTACTGTAACCCAGCTTACAACAGATGACTCTGCATAGTCTGAGTAAGTCACTACAGATTTTTATGGTGGGGCAGGTTTCTTTTTCGCCGTCCCTGATTTCTAACTCAATGGCAAAAACTGAAGCCAGGAGAAATGTTGCCAGAGACCCCCTTCCCCAGCAGATACTAAAAGAGTGAAGGTTCCCTTTGGTGCCTGGAGGTGCAGCCATGGACTGAGGGGCTGTGGGGGGAGGCAGCAGGAGGCAGGCTGGCTGCAGCCACTCATTTCTCTGGGATATCTTGTCAAGTCAAACTGGGAACTGTTCTTCTCCAGCTGTAGGTTAACACAGGTACTTCTAACCTGAAAGTGAAGCCTAAAACCTGGGAAAATTAGCAGGCTCCCACCATTCATCTGGATGTAGTTTGAATTAACATACATCTCTGTTTTTTTAAAACTGCCATCCACATCTATCAGTGTGCAAACAAGTAATTTAAGGACAAGTTTGCTGATATGTCTAGTTCTTGTGGAATACTTTGGTGAATTAAGACTCTTCATTTTTGACCATAGGAACCAAAAAAATTATTTCTACAACTAGGTTTGATTTAAAATAGCTGATTTATTGTGTCAGCTGTAAAGCAGAATTAAAATTCTGATTTCCTATTGCCTTCTTCATTAAAATCTACAGATGTTTGGGCTGGCACAGATGCTAATATATCCGTCATAAATTTCCCTTACACATTAAATGCTGTTCAAAAACTGCCAAACCTTTAAAAATACTGTTTTCCTCAAAAAATCACACTGTTACCAAACAAATCATTGGACAGCAACCAGTGCTGTCTGATCAAGTTTTTGGCATGACTTGTTTTTTTTCCCTTCCCAGAGGCAGAGTGGAACCTAGGCACTCAAAAGAAAATTGCAACATAGCCTTTTGCACTGCAAACTAGCAATGTGTTTGCTGTTTCTTCAGAAATGAGCACAGCTTACTCGGGAGAAGTGGCTCTCTTCAGCTGCCAAGTTCTGAAAAGCATCGGCTGTGTGGAACCGCGCTGGAGCGCCGGGCGCTGCCAGATATGGGCAGGACGCAGGGCCAGCTCCCAGGGCTTATATTTAGCCTCCAGTGCTGGCAGGGGAAAAACAGGTAGAAGTTATGAGAGTGGCTTGAGCTTGTAGCACACTGTAAAAGGAAATATAGCCAGCTGTGTGTGAAACTCTGCAAAAACAGGGACAGATGAAAACCCCTTCTTACAAACTCCATCGCATCCTGCCGTGCAGCGTGCCCCCTCTGGGAAGAGAGAAAGGAAAAAGAGTCAACAGAGAGATCCAGGGAGGGGAGAGTGGGAAGGAGCAGGTGGAAATGTCAGGCAGGACCCAGGCAGGAAAGTCAGGGGGAGAAGGATGATGCCCTTAGAGGGCTGTGTCTGGCAGGAGGAAGCACAGGAGCAGGTGAGGGGTGGAGCACTTTGGAAGGTACCTGGAGGAACCAGGGCTCATAGTGGCACCTTAAAGATGCAAAGAAGTTCCAGTCACTTCTTAGAAACATGAATTTGTTGGACACACCTTCCACATGGCTTGCCTGGGGGAGAGCTGTGCTGATGGAAGAGTGAGCTGAGATACCTGTACAGGGGCTTTACAGATGCAGAAAGTTGGAGCACCATAGGGATTTGAGGTCAAACACAGTTGGGAAAAAGGTTGGAAGAAAAAAGGGAACAGAAAAAGAGGGGAGGTCAGTGTGTTCGATGATGGGAGTGAAAAGCACAGAAGGGCAAGTGAGAGGACTGCTGGAGGTTAGAGACCATGAAGGCAACAGGCAACTGAACCAAGCAGGGCAGCTGACAACCAGCACAGAAACCTGAGGCTGCTCAGGCCAGCACACACCAGTACATGGGGCTCCCTGGTGCTGTGCCTCAGTGCCAGGAAGGCACCTGGCCTGGCTGCTGCTTAATTCTCTGGAAGAACATGCTGGTAGGGAGTTGCAACATATGCCAAATTTATACACCCAAAAAGCATTCATTATCCTCTCTATCAAGCATCCAAGTGTTTGCTATGTTCCATAAAGCTGAGGAGTTAGCATTGGTTACATATAGAGAGTTTCAAAAAGAGAGAAGCAGCCCCCTCATAGGTCTCCCCAGCGCCCTTCAGTCCACACATCCCCAAATGTTTGACTTTGTATAGTATTTTCCCACCAATTTTCCTGCTGTCAGTTAATAAAAATGTGAAGCTTACTGAGTCTGGTTTTCTGTTCCCCAGCTAAGCTTTCTCACTCTACCTGTCCAACTGTCCCTCTGCTGTCTTTTCATGCTGGGAAGAAGCATGTTCTCCTTCAGCTCAGCTGGCTGCCCCCACGTCCCTTTCTCCCATCTCATCCATCTCTTTTGCAATACCTGGCAGCCTCCTCCAGCAGGTCTCACCCATATTCCTGCTCCAGGCCGTGGCATCTCCTTCCTAATGCCTGCACAACTCTCAGCATCTTTTGGTCTCCCTAAGCTTCCTTCATCTTTTCTGCTGTTTTTCACATTCCTGTCAGTGAGTTCCCTCTGCCATTTTGCTTGAGTTTTCTTTAAATTTCTCCTCTCTCATCCTCCCCTCTCCTCAGCCACAGCTGGGCCCATTCTCCCACCATTTTCCCTGTGTTCTTCAACAACTTCCTTGGCTCTCAGATAGGTCCCCACTATACCCTGCAGTTGTATCTCAGCTGCTTCTGATTTCCCAGTGATTTCCATTCATCCTTTCCTTTTTTCATACTGCCAAAGCACTCCAAGAGTGCCCTGGAAGTACACTTGGTTTTTTGTCACTCCATCTGCTCAGCTTTCCCAGTTCAACTCTGCACAGCTCAGTTACAGTCCTAAAGCATTTTGTGGTTTGTTCCTTTCATCTCCCTTCTAAGAAATGAATAAAATTATCTGGTTTTATCTACCCTGAACAGACAGAATCCTAGGCATGTCACTTTGCTCATCATGCTTTTTTTCTTCTCCCTTTTCTGTCCTCATTCCCTCAGTCTTTTACGACATCTCTAAGCTGCCATGCATCTTCTGCAGTCCTTCAAGCATCACCTGGCATTTCTGTTCCTCATGTGGAAGAGGGAGTAAGAGCAGAAGTAGGTTCCCAGGCCACCCCTCCTCACTCAATATACCAACTAGTCCTCCCACCAAAGTCAGCACTTTCCACCCAAAGTGGAGCTGATTAATCACCTCCTTCACCTCTGCTCTTCCTCACCCCAGCTCTGCTCCTGAAGGATCATGTCTCAAGCCCCTTAAGGAGCCCAGAGAAGCTACTATTGTATAGGAAGAAAATAAACTTGAAAAACAAATGGTGGCAGACTCTTTTAGACACCAGCCCTTTCCTGAGCAGTGCAAAAGCAGCAGGTAGAGCTTGCAGCTGCACACCTGACACACAGCCACCATGGTGGCCAAGTGCTTCACCACCACAGAGCCCAGTGAAATCCCTGCACACATACCTGCTTCTTGGCTTCAGGAGACTGCTGATGACTCAGATAATTTACAGTGTTTTTGGAAGAGAGGAGTTGTATCCATAGGAAGTCAGTCAAGAGAACATCTTAATATTGAAACCAAGTGCTGTACAGCCATTTCCTCTTCATTTTTGGTGCTCCAGTATACATTTGTGAGAAGTATGTTACAGGTGCTGCAGCATGTTCAATGAGCATTCATTTATGCTAAGAGTAACAGAAAGCTGTTACACTTTTACTGAATGCATTCTTTTAACTGCAGGGAACTCAGTGCATGCAGGCTCAATGCAGGGCTTTGTCAAGTGCAAGAGTTTGGCACTGACATCCTGATTTTCTGCAAGTAGTGAAGTCCCTCAAGACAAACCTTCACATATATTAGAGTATACTGTAAGTTCAGAGGTTAAAGAAAGGAATTGTTTCTCTATATATACATGTAGGATGTGTGTGCATGTGTGTATATATATATATATATATATGCATGTGTGTGTGTTTGTGGTACACTTTATGAACTGGGCCTGGGTGCTCAATGAAAACCTGGGGAACTTCAGCAGGAATGATGTGACTTCGTTTTAGGTCTGGCTGTGAGAGAGATGGTGCACATTGAGAACTTTAAACAAATGACATCCCCCAAATAGGCAGTAGCCTAGGGGCTTGTGTGCAGAAAGGGGACCAGTCATTACAGTAATTTCTGGGTCATGAAACCTCTGGTGGACAATCCAGAGGTGAATTAAATAAATTGGAATAAGTCTGGATGCTTTGTGAAAAGCTCAAGTTGAGTTCCAAACTTGTACTTTTTTTTTTTAATCAGTAAAAATAGTAGATTGGATGTGCTTTAACTGAGTTTTTGCAACTTTCTGAACATTGTGTTTCACATATGTCTGATCTATATATTATGAGTAAGAGTAGTGACAAACATCACTAAAACAGGGGAATTTAAGTGTATACCTGAGATGTTGCAGTTGTAGCTTTCTCACCAGAAAAGGAGAAACTTGAAGTGTGGTAAACAAATCCATATTCCACAGTGTTCCAGTGGGACAGCACTCCTAGAAGCAGATGATATTTTAGCTTGTGGCCTTAGAAATTTAAAGCAGATTTAAAACATGTTTGCCCCAAATGTACCCACTATGTCTTACTCCATCTTCAGGAGGTTTGCTGTGTGTCACTTGGCTGTTCTGTAACTGAGTAAACATTAACCTAGCATGGGTGATTACAGGAGGCTTTCACTTTTAAATGCTTCTTTTACACAGCATGCATAAAATCTGTCCAAAATCACTTAGTGCTGAAAATCAGTTTTCAGTTTTGTCTGCTGACAAGAGGTATAACATGTCATACGTGAGATGAGCCTGGGTTTCCTAACAGGGCAGCTCCACATGTGACCACCTCCTCAGCTAGTGCACCGTGGGGAAATTCATCTTGCCAGCCACGCCTGTCATCCCTTTCCTGCCCTGGCATGGCACTCTCCATCTGTGCAGCTCCCCGGGTGCACAGGGTGCTCCTGGCTCCCCAGACCCTGGGCTCTGCAGCCCTGCCAGCAGCAGTGCTGAGCAGACCCCTGCCCTCCTGCTCTTGTCATCCTCCGTGCAGCTTTCTCCCCCTCTCTTCAAATAACAGCTTGCACAGGGCACTCTGTTCCTGGGGGATTTTTCTGGTGTTTCCAAGCTAAATAGGATCAAGGCAGGACTTTGGGGCAGGGAGACCCTTTGGAGGCCAGGCAGAGCCAGGTGCTCCCTGGTGTTTGCTCCAGAAGCACAGGCTTGCACGTACAGCACGGGTTTGGCTCAAATGCTTTCGGTTCAGATCTGCAAAAGGTCTGGGGAGTCAGTAGATGAGCAAGCCATGCAGACATAAGTATTCCAGCAGCTAAAACCAAATTTTGCTAACACACAGCTCCTTCTGTTGCACTGAAAGAAATATGACTTTTAACTTTTGCCAGGTCTTTTGTGAAAACAGAAGAAAGCAAGTGACACGTTTAAACAGAGTTGACAGCCTGCTATTTAAATGCCAAAACATCGTTTTACTGATTTTTAAGTGGAATTAAATGTTCTCTTTATATATAAAAGTAGATTTTGAACTATAACTTAGTTTGCTTATCAAAATAGAAGAGCAACTCAAGTTTTCTCTCAAATGTATGTCTGTTTTTAAAATGTGTTTGTATGACTTTCTTGCTATCACTGTAACAAGAAAACCTCAAATATTATATTGTTTCAAAAGTAAGAAACGATGATACAAGAAAAACGTCCATCATTCACCCAAAACCTAAATCAATAATTTTATTTTCTTGAAATCAAGGGGTCTATTCAAAATAAACTATATAAGTGCTGGATTGCATGTATAATCATTATAATAGGAGGCTGTTAATTTAAACAGAATTTGCCATTCTTTTAAAAAATCATTTGAAAATGCAATATTAAATAGTAAGATTTTTTATTAGTAAATAGCTCTAAAATACACATACTCCAAAAATAAAAAGGGGTGAACCATGTTACTACCATTGGTCATTAGGGATTGTGATGAAGTCTAGGACTATAAATACCAAAGCATTGTTTAATTCTACTTAATTAAAAATACTTCTCATTATCCTTGTTTTTTTCCAGCTTATATAGATAGAAAAATTACAAAGCATTTATGTGTGTCTTGTGTATATGTATGTATTTGTTCAAATCCAGAGATTTATACGTAGAATTATTCAATAGTTATATGTCATCATGAGGTATATATATATATATATATATATATATATATATATATATGTAATATGTGATCATGGTTTTAAAATTAGCTTGTGACTGATACCATTTTCTAAAATGTTGGCTCGTTGTTTGTTTGCCACAATAAAAAATACTATTGAGGAGTTTATAGTTGGAGTTCACCATGTATCTCAAGCATTGCTGTGTCCCCACAATTTAGAGGTGAGGGGATGATTTTGTTCAGTCTGTGCCTGCTTTGTGCAAATGTGTACTTTTTAGTTTAGGTGAGAAAGGGCTACACCTGACCAAAACAGGCTGTTTCACGGGAGAGCAGAGAGCTGATTGAGTGCTCCATTTCCCAAAGCTCAGTTTAAAAATGTAGGATATTATGGCAGACATTCATTGCCAGAGGACTGGGATCTAAATTACTCCAGTGCAGCAGATCCATACAAGTCTTATGAGGAACCTACTCCCATTTTGTGATTGAGAGTGCTGCACAAGACCTCAATGGGGCACAACCTGGTGCTGGATTTCCAGGCACTCCCCATTTTCCTGACTGTGCATTAAGCAATTTCAGTGCAGGCTTAATGGCCCAGAGAGTCTTTCAGCAGGATCTATGACTGAAAATACCATTGTGGTCTCTCAGTGTGAAGCATTTCACAGTGTGAAGACTGAAAAGGCATCTTCTCTGCACGCAGCAGCCGAGCCAGAGTGTGCTGCATGGGGACACTTTCCCTTCACAGTGCATTTCTGTGGGCACAGCCACCCACAGCTGTGAAACACAGCAGATTCTGAGAGCATATTATTAAACATTTTGGTTCCTCTTTTTTTGTTGCCAAGTAGATGAAGCACAAAACACAACTCTCTCTCCAGAGACTGAGGCAGATTTTTATCTGGTGTGCATGCACCAAGATACTGTGGTTTGGATGCTGGTAGTAAGGTGAGGAGTACTTGGGCATGCATGAGGCTTTCTGACTGGGATGGCCAGTGCTGTTGTAAACATGGTTGGAGAGATCAGTCTGACACTTGAGGGTGAATGGCTAATAACCAAACGTAAAGCAAACCCAGAGGTTGATCCAATGGTTTCATGCCTAGACACCTAACAGGCTCACCAACCTAATTTCAGTATGTTTCTCTCTTGGGAAGATCCCAGGTCAGATGTTAGTACCTGCAGCCATAATACATCTTAGGTGATAATATGTGTAAAATTTAGTAGCCTTTAAAACAATAATTGCAAATACTGAATCTACCTAACACTGCTGTTACCATGTTTTTGAGGTATGTTGTCATACCTGTAATGCAGTTACAAAACTGACATGTGGAGTGTGTGTGACAGGAGGTAAATACAGCACTGCAATATGTACAGCCTATGCTTATACTGGTCCATCCCATCCCATGTTGCTCTTCATGTGTCCTGAATCCATGTACTATGCCTTCACATAGCATTCAGGCTTTCTTGGCCTTTGAACCTGTGCTTGGAGGTATGAAATGAGCTCAGGCTGTGCTTGTGGCGGGGACTTCAATCACTTTGCCAAAGAGGATGCATTTAACACTTCTCAACTGTCCACAGCCTGCAGTCCCCTAGTCACAATTTCCCTGAGACAAACACTGCTGCCTGGAAACACAGTTGTTTAGATGAGTACCTTACAGGAAGTTAGTATCCTCTAGGATTTTACTTTACACTGTGAACTGGGCTCCCACAAGCAGGCGAGTGTGGGAAAAGCAAGTAGGATTCACTGTGCATTTTCTCAGCTCAGCACAAATGTTTGGGACAGACAAGTCTGCACTGTGGGATGTTCAGCAATACACACCCTCCTTCAGGTCTGACATTCTTGCAGCAAAACTGGAATATTGCACCATTTATGGACCACAAAGTTGGACATTGCTTAGGGTTTGTTACAACAGCATGCTAGTGATAGTATAGCTGGTCAGCTTAATCCTTGCCAGGTTTGTTATGTTTGTAAATTGTTATTCACTCAGTGAAAAGGGCTGTATAAATTAGGCTTGGTGCTGATTCTGTCTGCATGCTGAAGGATCTTTTTTAGCTGTAGTATTTTATTATTTTAGTGAGAACAGGGTATGGAGCCAGATGTTTGCTTCAGCTGGATGCAAATATTCTTGCTCTGCCTGTCACATTCGGTAGCAGTTTGAGCCTGCTATATGTTCTGGGCTGAAACTGTGCCTGCTGGGAGAGGCCACACGAGGCAGGCTGGGTATTTAGTCAACAACTGGTTGATTGCAACTCCTGTGGCAAAGGGAGTCCGGATTAGCAGTTTCACTTGGCTTGTCAGAATATGGGAGCTGATGAGATCACTGATCTAGCTGGAAAAAAATAAGTCAGCAGGGGGAAATTATCTCAGCCTCTTTGTTGGCATTACTGTGGAAAGCAGTCGCAGAGTTGAGCAGTGTACATTGTTATTTTTAATACTGTCAGCTAGGAAAATTCATTGCACCTTCATTATATCATATGTTATTGCAGGTACCACTTTGGAAAGGGCAATTCCTGCGATACAATTCTGATCTCCTATGTACTATTTTTGCACAAGAGCAGTTCTTGAGACCTTGCCTGCATTGGCAGCAAGCTGGGATATGAATTTACAGCATCCTAGCTATTTCATGTTAATTCATCTGGTGTTTGTCTCTGCAGATGATATTTCACTCCACTTTGAATGTGAATCAAGCTGTGCTTCCCAGATATCCACAAAGAAAGCTGGTGCAACATAGTTTGCCCTCTGTACATTCACATCCTTTTCCACAGGACACTAAATTCCTCTTGCAGAGAAGTGCTTCAATTCAGTGGGGTGATTTCAGGCTTAAATCAACCTGAGTGGGACAACAGTGGTCCAGCTGAACTGATAGTGTTACAGGGATGCAGCCATTACAGTGCAAGCTAAAACCTTAAATCAAAATCCACACTTAACCTCAGAAATTTTATCAGAGCATGCTTCCACTTCAAATTTTCACCCACCCAGTTTACAAGGCTCACATATATCCTACCATAAGCCAAAAAAAGGCTGCTTGGTGTTAATTGTGGCAGTTAATGGGCACCATACATCCTGGTGCAGGACCCAGCCTCCCTGAGGGGCACAGCTGTTGTTATTAGTGTTTTGTGTGCCTGCATTAAAATGGTATTAATAAAATTTATTACCCCTGAAATGGGACCTTCCACACAGAAGGCTGGAACTCCACAACCTGTGGGTGGAGTTTTACACAGAGGGAATTTACTCAAGTATCAAACACATACAGAGACATACAACCTTCAAAACAATAAGGACAAAAAAGATGAGACTCACAGTGTACTATTATTCTCTACTTTCATCAATGGGTAAAAGTGCAAAAAGAACCAAAAACCTCTTTCTTAGTCATTCCCCTTAATTTCTCTGATGGAAAAAGTCTATTTGGATATCCAACCAATAAGATCAAAACTTCTCATGACATACCCCTCCCTTGTTTCACAAAAGCAGGCAGCAGCCCTTGTTTCAGGTAAGCAGAGAACTGGTTTGTGACTCCAGTGACCAGAAGGTCACTTTGCTGCCCTCTCACAGGCTCTGGGGCTGCTTAAAAAATCTCTTCTCCTCCCTCTGCTTTGGTCTGGCTGTTTGCAGTCAGGAGCAGAGCCAGCACTAAGCCTGGGCTGCCCATGCCAATTCATAAAGGCCCCTTGCTTGAGCAACCACTTAACAGGGGAAAGGATGCATTTCTTTTTTGAGATTTGAAAACGGTAAAAGAGCCATTTCAGTGCCTGCACATAAGTAGTATTTTAAAATGAGGTAAATGGTTTGATAATTTTAAGGAAGAGAAAATTTTGCTTTCATTTTCACAACTTCCTAAAAGTGCTTTTTTCCTGGTGTATGCTCTGCATTGATTTTGCAGGGCATGTGTAATTTCAAGACTTGTTTCTGAAGGAGGATAATGAAACTTTTTTATAGCATTTTCAGGCTACTCATAAAAGCTGTATTTAAGCTAGGCCTAATTTATCTGGTTTATTGGTAATATTAATATTATTATTAGGTTCTAAAATTAAAGGTAGCCCATCTCAGACTAAAAAACCCGTGAATCCTCAGGGTTAACAGTAATTTTATTCTTCATTTTCTTTGGCTACAAAAGTCAGAATGTCTGTCCTCCAACACATGGTAGGAGTACCTCCTAAATGCAAAGTAGCAAAAGAAGAAAACAAGGAAAAAAAGTTTGATTCCCATTTTTTCCAATACCTTTCTCCTATCTCTTTAACATTTTCCTTTGACCCTGAACCTCTTTTTCTTAAAAAACTCCCATATTTCTGTGTACTTCTTGTTAGCTTGTGATTGTACAGCCTGACTGTAGGGCACGACTGGTGAATCATAACAGCAAATGTCAGCAGGAAAAGATCTCCAGTAGCCCATTAGCTGTTTGAGTTCATATTTATTATTTACTGAATGACCGTGAATAATGAACAAGTTGCTCTAAATGATTACAGATTTGTGGCTAAATTTCTATTAAAAAGGGAAAATCAGTTGAAGCAATTACAGAATTTATTTACAAGGGAAAAATTCCCTTCGTCTCATTAATATTACATGGAGTAGATGTAGTAACAGCAAGAGAAATAGAGGTAATTTGTGCAAATTGATTAGGGATGCAAAAAATGAAAACTCTGAAATGACAGAAGTGAAAGAAATTCTCACAAAATACTTCCATGGAGACATCTGCCCTCATCTCTGTGGGTTAGACTTTTATGAACATCAGCAAGTTACTGTGTTGGAGATTGTTACCCAAGTTGTGTTTACAGTCAGTATTTAGAGAGGCAAATTAGGTTAGGTAAATCCAATCCTAGATAAATACAGCTAATATTTTAACTGCCAAGCCTAATTTGTGCTTGAATTTCAGCCTAAATTTTTTTCTTGGAGGAAACTGGATCAGGTCAGGAGAGCCACTAGTGCAAAAAGTCTGCAGCTTTGTCATTTAGGCAAATGTAAATGTAAATGATAATTTTTTAGATATGGTATAAATGGACAGAGAAATCACAAACTGTACAATTGAAGGAAAATACCAGCTCCTCGTACACAGATTGTGTAGCAAACAACAAAAGGAACCTATCCCAAAATAGGAGAGTATCCAAATATTTTTCTCTTGACTTTGCAGAGCACATGTGGTTGACGCCTCTTCATGCATTTACTTGAGCAGTTCTCTAAATCAGATTCCATTTTAGGATAGTCTTTAAGATTATGTAAGAGCAAATTATGGTTTTATCTTTTTTGCCTAAAGAAGGAATGGGGTATCAGAAGTCATGTTATCAGGCATTATCCAAGTCCTTATACCTGCTAAAACATCATGTTCAGCATCATATTTGACTAGCTCTAATTTCCTTCTCTCATTGCAGAGTCAAAGATTCTTCAAATTAATATGGTTATTTGAGTATTTTTAGGCAAGAGCCTATTAATGCTGGATTTTTTATTTTTTTACAAAAACATGCTATAGCTGAAGCTCATGATGGAAGTAATTTGTAATATTCAATGACCTCATTTTATTCTGTTTTGCTCACTCAATGCTAATGCGTATGATGCCATGTGAAATTCGCAGACAAGCCTGTCTGCAGGACTCATGGGAGCCATAAATGGATTAAACCTCTCACTCCCTACTTTGGCAAGTGATCAGTTACATTTAAATAAAGGTCAGTCTGTCTTTACAAAGAACACACTGAAAGCAAGCTTAATAGCTTTCCCTACTGAGCCTAGAACATAACTATTTGAAGCATAATTAGCAACGGGGTGCCAGTCACTGATTGTGCTTTTTGCTTGATTTTATGTCTGGGGAGTTCCAGTATTCCCCATTAGCTTTAAGAGGGGGCACAGTGCTAGTTATCAAATTGACAGTCTTGACCTGGCCTCTGAAAGCAGCTGTAAAACATTGTTGGGAAAATTAAGATGAATGCCAAAGCCAGGTCTGTAATACTGCTACAAATTGGCCATTTGAGGTCCATGCCACGACTCTAAATAACAAAATAGGTAAAATACCTGATATACATGAGAGTGTGGACTTTGTTAGAGTAAACACCAAGTGATAAGGAGATACACCAGCTGTCCTATTGTCTCATCTTATGAGCTCAGTATTGTGACTTCTTTATAAAATACTCCATACCTATTCTTTTCAGCATAACAGTGACCAGCTCTGCCATCTGCCAAAATACAGATTGCAGGAAGGATGGAGTGAATCAGCAACAACTGTCCCTACAGTAAAAGGTGCTGACCACAAAAGGGTTATTTTGTCAAGTTAATTAAATACCTAGCCTGTATGAGGCATTTAAGAATAAACATGGTTATATACTCACAGCATCATAGAATGGTTTAGGCTGGAAGGGACCTTCATGATCATCTAGTTCCAACATCCCTAATATATCTTGTGGTGTTCCAGTTCTTCAAAACACCTCCTTTGCTTGGGGTTTCTTGACTGGTATTTATAGGTCTTGTAGCAAAAGTGGTAATTGTCTACAGGTGGAGAGAACAGAGCTGATACAGCAATTTTGGTACTTTGCAATTCTGGTACAGCCTGAAATTCTAAGAGAGATCTGTGAATTACCTTGGCCTTCCTGACTGGAGCATCAGCTTCAAAAGTTCAGTGATTTCACTTCAGTGTTACAGCAAGTAATTTAGCACTAATCATTTTATCTAATACTATCAGAGAATATGGGTAACAGCAAAACACAGTGAACTGACTTTTGGGAATTTCTGGAGATAATCCAAGAGCAGACCAGAGAAGTAGACAAGTGTCAGCAAAATCAGCAAAAGAATGAGGAGGAGGAGGAGGAGGAGGATTTAAAAGGCAGCAAAGAGGCTGGGATTATATGGAAAAGATCTCATAAGTAAAATGAACGTTATAATGAATTATTATGAGAAAATATTACTATCTCGCATTTTAGGTGTGATACAAAGATTATATTCTGTTTATCTCTGTGTAAATGATCAAACTACATTTACTTCAGCTCCTCTCACCATGTAGATGGTCAATGGCTCATTCCCTGCTCAGGTTCACTACCAGACAGCAGAGGTCTGTGTCCTCCAAATGCATCTTCACAACATAGAAACTGTAAAAGAACATGACCAACCAAGGATTAAAATAAAGCGTGTACTTTTCCTGATTTATCTGCACTTGGGGGTTAAACACAGGGGTTTAGGTCAACAGGTTTTCTTTTCTTTTTGTGAATTTTATATCCATTTTGAGAGTCAATTAAATACATTACAAAGTGGAGGCATTGCCAAGAAATATAGGGTTGTATTTGGTTTTATAAGCTCTTAGATATATAAAGAAGACCAATGCCTTAAGCAGCTCCATATCAGTTTCATCACTCTCCTTCTCTAAAACTTATTTGTGCTTTTATTTGTTTGTTTCATTTCTAGGATTTCTTTTTTCCTAACAGAAAATTTGTACAGGAAGTGGAGAAATCAGTAACTGATTTAATGGATAATTTTCATCTTATGTGGATTTTTTTTTTTTTTTTTTTTAACAGATTGTCTACAAAGCAGCCAACTAATGCTCTGCTTCCAGCATAGGCACTCCAAGGTCGTATTTCTTTGTTTTCACCACAGGTCAGATACCATCACCAGGAAACGCTAATTTGAAAGCATCTTCCATCACAGGCATTCAGAAATAATGAAATGAAACAGCCAAGCAGAGTAAAAAAAATCCTGTTTCTTTAACCCATGCATCCTGTGCCAGCAGTGCAGAACTGTCCTCAAGCTCTGGCAGTAAGGTTTGCTAGGCAGGTAACAAACATGCTCCTGTGGTTTACACTCCATAATCATTTCTCTCTTCTGCAGGACGTTTCCTTCAAGCACTGGTAGCAGCCAGCTGTGTCTCCTTTGAGTCTTTTAGCATGTCCAAGTTACTTCTTTCTGTGTAATTTGGGATTTGAATACTTTAAACACTACCTTTGTTCTCTATTGTAGGTCATGGGTTGTATGGGACTTTTGAAATGTTGTCCTCCTGGAGAAAAACTAGAGAAGACCAACACGTTAAAGAGAGGACTGCAGCTGTTTTTGCAGACTCCATGCTCTCGTTTTCTCTCACCACTGCCATGTACCTGGTCACTTTTGGAATAGGTGCCAGCCCCTTCACTAACATTGAAGCAGCCAGGATTTTCTGCTGCAATTCCTGTATTGCAATTTTCTTCAACTACCTCTATGTACTCTCCTTTTATGGTTCCAGCCTGGTGTTTACTGGCTACATAGAAAACAACTACCAGCATAGTATCTTCTGCAGAAAGGTACCAAAGCCAGAGGTATTGCAAGAGAAGCCTGCATGGTATAGGTTTCTTCTGACAGCCAGATTCAGCGAGGACACGGATGATTCAGAGGAAACGAACACTTACGAGAGTCATCTTTTGGTGTGGTTCCTGAAACGCTATTATTGTGACTGGATAACAAACACTTACGTCAAGCCTTTTGTAGTTCTCTTTTACCTTGTTTATATTTCCTTTGCCTTAATGGGCTACCTGCAGGTCAGTGAGGGGTCAGACCTGAGCAACATCGTAGCGACTGCAACTCGGACCATCGAGTACACAACTGCCCAGCAGAAGTATTTCAGCAACTACAGCCCGGTCATCGGGTTCTACATCTACGAGTCCATCGAGTACTGGAACACCAGTGTCCAGGAGGACGTGTTGGAGTACACCAAGGGCTTTGTCAGGATATCTTGGTTCGAAAGCTACTTAAATTACCTAAGGAAACTCAACATATCTACTGGATTGCCGAAGAAGAATTTCACTGATATGTTGAGGAACTCCTTCCTGAAGACCCCTCAGTTTGCCCATTTTTCAGAGGATATCATCTTTTCCAAGAAGTACAACAATGAAGTTGATGTTGTGGCCTCCAGGATGTTCTTGGTGGCCAAGACAATGGAAACCAAGAGGGAAGAACTTTATGACCTCCTGGAGACTCTGAGGAAGCTCTCTCTCACCTCCAAGGTGAAATTCATCGTTTTCAATCCATCATTTGTGTACATGGATCGTTATGCCTCTTCAGTGGGAGCCCCCTTACAAAACTCCTGCATTAGTGCTTTATTTCTGCTCTTCTTCTCTGCATTCCTGGTGGCAGACTCTCTGATCAATGTCTGGCTCACTCTAACTGTTGCCTCGGTTGAATTTGGAGTTATAGGTTTTATGACCTTGTGGAAAGTGGAACTAGATTGTATTTCTGTGTTGTGCTTAATTTACGGAATTAATTATACAATTGACAACTGTGCTCCACTGTTGTCAACCTTTGTCCTGGGCAAAGAGTTCACGAGAACTAAATGGGTGAAAAATGCCCTGGAAGTGCATGGGGTAGCTATTTTGCAGAGCTACCTCTGCTATATTGTTGGTCTGATTCCTCTTGCAGCTGTGCCTTCAAATCTGACCCGTACACTGTTCAGGTGCTTGTTTTTAATAGCATTAGTCACCTTCTTTCACTGCTTTGCCATTTTACCTGTGATACTGACTTTCCTGCCACCCTCCAAGAAGAAGAGGAAAGAGAAGAAGAATCCTGAAAACCGTGAGGAAATAGAGTGTGTTGAAATGGTGGATATGGATAGCACCCGAGTGGTTGACCAAATTACAACAGTCTAACTTGATTTGTTGGTTGCTTTTTTACACTAGGTCTTACTGAGAAAAAAAAAAGAAACCACTACTGACTAAATGTGTGGGGACAGGAAGGAGGTTGGAGGTTTCCCCTCCCTCCTCTAAGCTAAATCCAGGAATATTCAAAATTATGGGAGAAATTAAAAATAAATTAAAAAAAAATAAATAAAAAGAGCCGGGGTATTGTACCTTGCTCAGTTCCTATAACAGGTAATATGGGAGAATTTGCACACCCATGCAAAGAGAGGTTAAATTTTAGATGCATGAAGTAAGATGTAATGGAAGAAGTTGGGTTCTTAAGCAGCCGTCTGCATCGCCTGTACTGCAGATGCTGCAATTATTGTGGCTAAACCAAATCATGTTGAAAGGTCAACTGTCAAGGCTGAAGTAGCACTAAATGTTCGCTGGATGTAAAGGCTTTACAAACTTTCTGCACAGCAATAACTCAAGTCAGTGAGTCAGCTCTAATAAGTCTTTGCCATCGCATTTAATTTTTCTTTTCTCCCCTAATCTAAACATTTATGCAAGACTATATAAAAGATAGCAAACTGTACTGGGAAAGAAGGCAGTACACAGCAACCAAGTGCTTTCTAAACACTTTTATGTTATGAATCACTTTTTTTTTTTTTTTTCTAAAAGTGTCATTATTTTAAAATGGAAATCATCCCTTGTAACATTTTTAATCATGGTTTTATAGCTGTTTCTTTTTCTTATAAAAACAAAAAGAACAAAAAAAAAAAAGGAACAAAAAGTCCATGTGACTCTGTCACTCTAGAAAATATATAATTCTATTTTATACATGTCTCACTACTAGTTAAACATGTAATCTGCTTTACCAACTGTAATTTTGTTAGCACTCTACTAAGACATGGGAGTGGATCTAGCAGCAGACAGAAGATGGTGTACTGAACATTTCAGCACCAAAATCCAAGACACAAACCTCAAATAGTAAAATGTCATCAAGAAAGTGAATGTTAGGGCTCTTTTAGTGAGAGCCTATTTCAGGCCATTCACTGGTAATGCACACTAAGAGGATTAGTGGGTAGTTTTACATAATGTATAACTTAATCCCTCCATCTTCCTAGAGTACCTGTAAAGCAATAGACCTTGCAGCTATGGGCTCTTCCAGGAGACAGTAGACAGTAAGAGTTGTGTGGAACAGACTGAAGGCTGGGACTGTGGTTTAGCAGCAGCAAGTTTAACAACGTCCCCAAAGAGCCCATTATCTAAGGGGCCTATTGAAAACATCACATCTGAGGGGAAAAAACAAAAAAACCCAACTTAAAAAGATTACATTACTGAGTCCTTTTGGAGCCGTGAGTTCTAAATCAATAATTCTGTCAGCATCTGTGATGTGGAGTAATACAGAAAAAGCAGCATCTCCTGCCTCCTCCACCCCCTCCACCCGTAAGAGCGACAGGCTCGTTACTGTAAGGTTTCATCATGTGGTTGAACCCTAGTGGGGATATGTGAGCCAGTTCTGTAGGTTTTGCTGAGAGTATTGCAACCATACACTGCCTGTGAAAGCCCAGCAGCAGGAGGCTGGCTGGTGTGTTGGGTGGTTTCGTATGGACTGGTGCTTTGTGGTGCAAGATGAATGTATTCCAACCAGACTCCCTTTCGCAGCTCATCTGGAAACTAAGAGTGCTTGAACAATTTTCAGCATTTGGCACAAAGTTTGCTTCAATGACAGTATCTGGAGGGGAAGGGGTATTGCAGGAGCCATGGGGCTGGAGCACTGGGAGCAGCGTGGCTCAGGAGCCTGCCTGTGGCACCTGTATGGTCACTGGGACGTCCGTGGTCACAAACCCAGGGTGTGCTTCATTGCATGAAACATCTCTTTAGCATCCAAATCCCAGTGACCCCCAAATGCCCTGTGCAAAACCTCAAAATGCCACCTACTGAATATTAATTTTCAAGCAAAGAGATACTTCTGATGCATCCTTCCTAGTGGAAAATAAGATAACCAGATATTTTGCCCTGAAGCAAAATGTAACATTCTCACTAGCAAAACAAGTCAGCAGTGCAGCTGGCAACATTTACTTTCCCCTGGATAAGTCCCTTTCCTGACCAGCAGAAAGGAAGCTGTGTCCAGGAATGCACAGGCTCTTTGCTTAAGTAAACAGCAGTGCTTCAGTAGCAGCTGGGAAGCTGCAGCTACAACTTCAGCCTTGGCAGAACACAGGCAGACACCTTGAAGACAGCCAAATGAATGTAAGGCTAGGAAAAATATCTGTTTCCCCTGTTTTCTTTAGACTCAGGCTTGGGGCTATGTTTTCCAGCCAAAAAAATATTCCTTAAATATACTTCACTGTAGATTTTCTGTGATCGTCAGTATGTTGTTTAAATACCAGTCATCCTGTCCCCTGGCTGTTCAACAGGCAGCTGCAGTGGCTTTTAAACTTCTAAGGGCATTAGCAAATTAGCTGAGAGTTACAGAGAAATTGCAATTCCTCTGCAGAAATCTACTGACTTGTAGGACACTTGGAAATGGGACATGTGTCAAAGAGGTTGTTTGTACACTGCCGAGAGGAATACATGGCAAACACTGATTTTACACCTCTGCTATCCCTCATGCTATCACTTGCAAACACCAGATGCCAAGATAGTTACCATAAACCTCCTCACATCTAATTGCAGTGCATAGACAGGAGCATCTTTAAAGAGATGTCCAAAGACAAGCTTGCAGTTTCGCAGATCTCTTATTAATCTCACCATGTGAGGCCTTTAGAGATCTTCAAGAAAGGTGATAAAACCAGGGATAAAATTACTTCTCTATCTCCAAACCTGTCAGAAAAGGGATGTGGAGGCATTCCTGTGACAAAGTGCTGCAGAGAGGCTTGAGTGTCCACCTAACACAGGGTGAGAAGTTATGCAGTCCGTGCCCTTGCCCCCAGGGTAGAGCCAACGACATTCAAATCATTTCTGAAGGATGTTTGTCCAGCCCATTCCCAAAAGTTTGTTTTAAGGGCAGATTCCTGTCCCAGCAGTTCTCCCCCAGTGCCATGTTACTCTCTCCAGTAACTCCTGCTAGCCACCCAAGACTGGGATGGAGAAGAGAAGCCCTGTCCCTCTCCACACAGGGATAGAACAGGCAGGAGACTGGACCATCCCCAAAAGACAGAAAACCCAGAACAGAGCCAAAACCAACTTAGATACATCTTTCACTGTGTTTCACATCAAGCTGCCATTCTGTTCCCCACCTCCAGGGTTGGTAGGGTACAGCCATGGAAGTGTCCAAAGTGCACTCAGCCCAGGTCCCTGAGACTCCTGCCTGGATCCTGATGTGTCTGAGGGATGAACCAAATGCTCCTTCTCTGCAGGTAGCTTGAATACCTCAACATGAACCATGTTCTCAAGGTTTCAGACTATGCTAAGCCTCTTTGGCCTTCCTCCCCTTCAACTTTTTCCCCTGGAGCAATTATCTTCACCAAAGTCAATGGACCTCCCTGCACTGATTGATGAGTAGGTGCAGATGCAGCGCTCTGTTCTCAGTCCAAAGCACTCCCAGTGGCTAACTGTGCATAAGATTTTACCCTTACTGGTGAACCTCCAGTTTGGAAGACTACCTAGGCTTCAGCAGATTTTTTGTCATACTCTTAAGTGGCTTTCTAGCCCAAGTATCACTGTGGTTTTGTTTGCAATATAGATGATACAAATTTTTATAAATTCAGTGAGTAGAACAGAATATTATACACTGTCAGGCACTGACTAAAATCTAACAGTTAAAGTTTTAGCTAAGGCTAACAAGACTATATAGTACTATTGGCTCACTGAGCACATATCTTCTACAAACATTGAAGTTCCCATACAGTAAGGTATGGTGTACAGTATATTTTTACTACAGGGTAAGCATGGGGGGAAAGAGCCAACCTACGTGCATATGGCCCTTAAGATCAATCCAGTTTTCTTGTAATATAAATTCTGATGTTGTGTTAGCACAAGTCCACTTTCAATTTACAATTACTCTAACTGGAGAAAAAACATAAAGAAAGAAAATTTGTTATAGCGGGAATAACTCTGCCATAAAAATTAATTGATGAAGACAGAATTTTCTGCCCAAAGCAGAAATGTGGAAGTGTTCTAGTCATATTAAAATTAGAGCTGGAAATGTTGAGGAAAAACCTGTCTGTCAAAGAAAAAGAGCTTCTTTTCCAAAGACAAGCAAATACACTTATCATGGTCAACTGCATGAAGCTGGAGGGAATACAGTACCAAAGTGGCCTGAGGTTATGGTGAGTCACAAGAGGATTCACATCTGCTCTCAGAAGCCTTCTGAGCCAGCGCTGAATTCAGGTAAAACATGTACTGTAAATTGAAAGTTGTACTTTTAAATGTTTTTTTCTAGGCTGGCTGTCCTCCTGTGAGCCATGAAATCCCGCATCAGCCAACACCTTTATTTTTATTCAAAGGGAAAACAAAATTAAGTGGTGGCAAGACTGGGCAGAGATCAGGGGAGTCCAGAAGGAAGATTGTCTTCTCTAAAAAACAAGAGAGCCAGCAAAGCAAGTGGGTTGTGGGAGAAGACCTGGTGACTTCAAAACTTAGCAAAGTGTTGGCTTTTCCTATTTTGTTAACTCGGGAAGCAGGCAGCATGTTCAGGGAGACACAGGGGAGGGAAGCTGAGTTAATAAGAGTCAGCTCTGGGTCTCCAGGCTGGGAACTGTCAGCAGGATGGGAGTGTGGGAGGGGGAGAGGCAGCACTGCTGTGTGGGCACTGGGGATGCCAGACAGGGGCTGTGGTGCTGCCATTTCCTTTGTCCCCATCCCACAGCCCTGCCCGGGGTTCCTGTGCCGTGCAGCCTGCAGAGAGCATCAGCTCCGTGCAGGAACAGCTCCTCACGATTCTCACCCTGTGGCAGCACTGCTGGTGGGTTTTGCTAAACCAGTGCTTGCGTGATAAGGCACAACCCTGTAGGAAACCACTTTCTGGAAGCTCTTGATTAGAAAGAATTACCCAAAGCCTTTTCTTCCCCTGCCTTTGCACATGTTAAAACTCTGATCCATAAAAATCAGATTGTACAATTCAGCTATGTAGGGACAAAGTATTCCTTCCATGGCTTTATCCCTACATTTATCACTAAAAGTACTTGTCATTTATTTTCTTATAAATATTGGGAAGTAAGTAAGCCTTTCTGGGGTACACACAAGTCTGATGAGAAGGAGGCAGGAAGGGGGGAGACTCCCTTCCCCAAGGTAGGAAGCATCTTCCACCCATGGCCAGGCACTACACCAACACTGCAGGGTACCCAGCAGTGTACACAGGTACCCAGTGACCCCAGCTCTGTGCAGTGGGGAGGGCAACCTTATCCCCCCTCCCGAGTCTTATTAGAGAGCAGGAGAAGCTTTAGCTCCAAATTGTGGGGGATGAGCCCCCAGGGAGCCCTTGTGAAGCCCATCCACTGCCAGGAAAGCGCAGTGGCCATCTTCTTGTTTTGTGGGGTTTTTTGAGAAAGAGATGGCAGAAGTATCCCAGGAGGGCATTTGAACACAAATTGCTGTCCATGGTGCGTGGGTTGGAGCAGGATGGTGTGCCCTGACACGCCAGCCCTTGCCCTGTTGTCCTGCCTGGAGAGAGGGCACCTCAGCATCCCGTGCACCTGCCTGGGGCAGCCGCTTCTCAGGCACCAATTGTTCTGATGTCGTTGGCATTCTGCAAGTCATTATCTTTTTTTTTAATTTTGGGGGAAAAAAAACATAAAAAGATCGGCATAAACAATTCTAGATTATTTAAGCTCCAAGAAGTCTTAATCTGTGCATCAAATAAATGGCTTGCAAGATGTCAGGGGTTTTCGTTTAGGCTTTTTTTAACCTATTTTTACTATTTTTGTATTAATTTAGGGGAAAAAATTGTATAATGAATCTCAATGTATAGCATAAGCCTAAAATAAAATGGCTGTCTCTCTCTTTGCTTCCTGTGCTCCCAAACTGCTACAGAAATCCAATGCCATCACCAATGCAACAAACTGATTTTCCTGGCCTAACCCAAATAATCAGGAGGAGCATGCTCTCCAAGTCCCCACAGAGAGGGGTGAGGGAGTAGTTCAGGGGCACCTGCTCAGCACAGAGCCAGCAATGTCCCCAAGATGATGGGCATGCTGCTTCTCCAGGAGCCCCTCTCATTCCAGGCTGCATGGAAAACCACATCTATTCATTTCCATTTTATTGGGACCTAAGTGCTTTTTGGGGGTGTTCTAGATGATCCAGCAGCAGAACCCCAGCCTTGGCAGGCAAACCAACAGCTAAGGCAAAAATCTGAAACTGATTTGATCAATAGCTACAGGTTATTTCCTCAAACAAGAACAAGACCTTCTGAGATCTGGTAGGTAGGTAGACCTGAAGTATTAATGCTGAACAGAAGTATTGCAATTGAACAGAATTGTTACCATTAGAAAGTTTTTTACCAAGACCTTACCATCCACACACTTAGAAGCCCCATCATCACTGAGAGACCCACCTCTCCCAGCAGCAGAACCACAGCTGCTGCTCCAGGATCTTCTGATGACTGTGCTCAATCATCTTCTTCCCATGCCCAAGCAGATCACCCATTTACACCTTTTCCCTAATGTTTTGGAGAAGGGGAGCAGCATCTCTACAGGCCCATTTGGACCAACTGCTTCAAAGAGGAAACCACCCCACCAAGGGGTGAGGGTGGCAGCTACAGGTGCTCTGTCCCACCTGACTCAAAAATGACATGTGCATCACTTTACTGTAAAAACAGGTGAGCCAGATCCAGTCCCAAGTTGCTGCAACAAATAGCAGGAGTTTGGGGTTTTTGGCTACCAAGGGCTTTCAGCCACTTTAGTTTAATGGGAAGTTTGGGTCTGCAATTTAAAGGTGGTTCCTGTCACCTGTTATAGCTGCTGGCCTTGTCCCTTTCAGTCATTCTTTCTCTCATTGCCTTAAATTCAGAATCCAGAAGCACTGTTGCCAAAAATTCTGTCTGAAACTGAAACTCAAACAACATCAATTTTTCTAATTTTTAGTATAATGTAAGAGAGACTATGTCTAAGCATCACACAGGAGCTCAAAAGCAAAACCCCATTACCAGGCTGGTGTTCCTCATTTGTGCTAGCAGGAGCTCCTTCATGCAAATCTGCACTGATCTAATTTTAAAAATTCAGGCTTTCCAAATGTGTAATCAGCACTTTTTATTCTGAAAGTTCATCTGTACGTATACCTTCAAAATAAAGGCATGTGAAATCTGATTTTCAGCTTATCAAGGAATACAGTTCAGCCCAACAAATGTTCGTGAGCAGCATGTCTGAATTCCACATGCAGTTCTTACACTGCTGCATACAAGTCAGAATATTTTCACTCCAAAATACCACATTTTCTTATTTACAGAACTAATTTGCACACAGAAGCTAGGCAGGATTGTGGACCCAAAACAGTGAAGCATGCTCATGTTTACATTCATCCTGTAAATATCACTTAAACTTGTAAAGGTTAATGGCAATATAGAACTCATTGAGAAGAACAGGATTTTTTTTGCTGACTTCAGTTTATTGGCAGAATATAACTGAAATATATGCCAAGCACTAGCTAGAAAGAACCAGGGAATAAGACATCCAACAGTCCATTAGCAGAGAAAAAAGTTCACTTGAAAATTTATACATATGAGAAATTTAAGAATCATGTTAAAGGCCTTAGCTGGGTATCCAGACTACACATAGCATGTGTTATATATTAATGCAGAATATCCCATTCTGATTCTTTTTGCCCACACCAAATCCTCTGAAAATATGCTCTGTTCTGTGAGGAGGCATACTTTTGAACAAAACTGACATTTATCTTCTTAGAAATTACCAATTTGCACAGGTGAAGTTTGCTGGAAACAAAATTTTAAATGTGTACAAACAAACTGATGCCAGAAAACACAATTTGTAAAAAATATGCCTTCACATACTGATTATATTTCATAATAAGCAATCTGTTCCCTGATGCTACAAGTAAAAAATTATTTTTATTTGTCAGCTATATTCAAGAAAATGAGATGCCCCACTAATGTATATATAGTGCATACACCCCCATACCAATTATGTATTTCTTATACGCCCAACACAAGTTGGCTCTGTATAAAGAGGAGGAAAAGCCAACCTAGAAATGTAGTTGAAAGCTTGTAGGAAGAATAGTTTATCTGTACTGAGATTAGTAATGGATCAGCAGAGGAGGAGCAAGAGAGGAGTTTGGTAAGGAGTTTAGGAACAAAGAAACTGGCTGCAGAAATGCAGAGCTGTCAATAAAACTCAGGGGCTTTTGTGTCAGGAGGATGAGAAAGAAATTATATAAAACCTCTGAGTTGCAAAGGGAAGGAAGGTCTAAGCTAGTATGAGACTGAGAAAAATCATATGAATTTATGCAAGACTAGCAGCTGTAATGTATATTAAGGGTGTTTAATAAAAGACAGGATCTGTTCATACAAGAAATATAAAAAGTCACAGCTGCCTAATTATATGATTGCAGATATAGATTCAGTACCTCATTGTTTTGGAATAAAAGGAGAATATCACTCATAATCTAATCTGAAGCCCAGAGCTGGAGAATTTAACATAATATATAAACAGAATCATATAGAAAAGAGATTGGTCATGGATTCTGGCTCATAACTTACTTAAAAATGACAAATTGACCCTCACTATTTTACTGCAGCTCTTACTTGGAGAAGAGCAGCTGACTTTAATGTTCTGAAATAGCAATACCTTCCTGACAAAATACTCATGTGTTGGAAGGATTTCTTTTCTTTTCCTTTGAAGATGTGATCAATTTTCTGTCTGGATGAAGCGAGCCCTCAGGCACATAACCTACAGCAAAAAGTGGGAAATTCCAGCTCTCTTAAGGTGACTCCTGATTCAAGGACATCCATCTGCAATTGAATTTCTCTTTTCTTTCTCCTCTGCATATATTGCAGGCTGTTCCAAAGCTGTCTATTGACAGCTTTACCAATCAGTATATTGTAAATGTATATCAGGATATCTTTTTGCAAGAGAGGTGGGGTTCTGCAAAGCATCTCCTGGTGTTGGCTCCAGAGGCAGTGGCCACATTATCATTTCAGGATTATTCCTGCTCATTAGCACCTCTCATGGGGGCCTTTCTGTCAGTATCTTGGATCTTGGAAAAGTGCCTCCAACAGCTGTCAAAGGACAGCCAACAACATTTTGCTGACCTGCTATGCCTCTGATATATATACATGAGTATAACATAACATTATTAGATCTAGCAAGGAGAACCATCCAAAGCTCACTTTCAGGACATCATATGATATTTAATATCACCATCTGTGAGGATGTTTATACAGCAGATTTATTATATGGAATTTGCAGAAGTAGGGAGAGGAGAGGGAGAGAGAATATCAATTAAACTGCTCATTCAGCACTTTCCAAACCTCTCCATCAAAGGAAGAGTTCTTCCCTTACAGTCAGTGGTGATAAAGCTGAAGAATCTAATTTATGGAAAAATATTAAAAGAATTTGGCTTAGAAAGGGGAAATGTGGAGCAGTGATGTGTGACTTCAGAATTTCAGAATTATGGACAAGATTGCTAACATCAGTGAGTTCCTTTTTTTTTTTTTCTCCCCAGCATATGCTTCAAAGCCAGAATCTCAGAGTACAAAATATTTGAAGTGAGAAGCAAATAATAAATTCATGGAGAACATTTCACAGGTAGAAATGACAAATGCATATTGGAAACTGTAAAGTCAAGGGAGACAAAAAAATCAACTCAGATGAGAAATGTCTAGATTTATTGTAGAGAACTCCATGAAAACCTGGACAGAAAATCTCCTAAATGTACTCACAGCCCTGGAGAGCTCTTCAGGTGGTCTGTTCCAACACCAGATCAAAAATAAGGTAAGAATATTAAATTATTGACAACTACAACCAACAGAGCTTTAAAGTGTGGATCCTGGGTAGGAGAGAAATCGAAAAATTATGGGGAAAATACTGAAGTACTTAACTCTTTCTGTTCATCAACCTTTCTACAGACTTCTCAGGAGTTACAGCTAATAACATTTGTTATTGTATACAGCACCACCCAGCACATAGCAGACAACTGTTCTCCCTTCCCCTGGCAGCCAAAGGCTGAGTTTCATTTTGTCAGTCTGCTTTCAAGGCAGATGATCCTTCTGGCAGTGTCTGAGTGACAAAGGACCTGAGACACAGAGGCGAGCACAGGAAACCCATACCTGAGCCAAGGCAAGGCAATGCATTGTTCCTCCTTCAGCAGACAGCTGTGCAAAAGAGAGCATTCCAATTTCTAATGTACTTTAAAAGCTTATAAGAAAAATTGGCCTCTGTGGTACACTGTGGTTGCCCTAAGCAGTGGATGCTGTCCAGGCATCCTTACACTTGTGCCTTCCCAAATCTTAGCAGCCCTCAGCCTTTGCTTCATGCCATGCCTCTGACACTCATATTGCAACTTGCATTGAGACACTTTTTTGGTGAAAAAGACTTTGTTCAAAAAAACAAATCTTTTTTAAATATGAACTCTTTTGTTCACCCCAGAAGGTTTCCACGCCTGCCATCTCTATATTCTCTGTCAGTACATCTGGAAATGAAGGTGGGAAGGAGAGAACTGGAAAGCAAGCAAAAATCCCATCATTTTAGTTAAGTGTTGGCTAGTTTTGTGAGGCTCAATTACCAGTAATTTTGTGAGCTTCATTTTCCAGTACCAAATTTTTTAATGGTGCTCACTATTCCACTCCCAAGCCAGGAAGAACTATGGATTTTCAGTATACTCCAAGCAGAGTATAACCAAGTTCAAGTCTAACAAACTCAAAACATAAAAAATCCTATACAAAACCTTCTGTTCAGGAGAAGAGAGGCCAGGTGTGAGCTGAGAAAAAATATCAAGGCAAATGCAAACCATAGCAAACATTGCACTTCGATGGAAACACAGATTTGAATGCATAATCTGCTAAATGTTACCAAAAATCTCCTGATGCAGGAAAAATAACATCAGGAAAAGATTATCAAAAAAACTTTCTATGCTTTCTATGCTTTCTTCTTGTTATGGCTTATTTGTAAGATCACCAGATCTGGGGCTTTCACACTCAATTCAAATCTCTAACTGGTTTTTTTAAACATAGAGTTACCATTCATTTACATTCAGCCATTGACCAAATGTAAACCATACTCAGGTGGCCAGCCATAGATCTTAAGTAGTCAAAGGTCATCCTTTACAGCTATTTTATATGTATTTCACAGAATACTGGGAAAAATCTGTACAAAATTCTAACCTGTGAGAAAACAATTTGCTTTAAACAGGCCAAACAGAATTGAAAAATTGTTTGCAGCAAATACTTAAGCTCATATAAGCTCAAAATGCAAGGGTAAAGTAGTTCTATTCAAGCCTTTTGAAGAGAATGAACGAGAGAATGAATGTGAAAAAGCACATGGAGTGCAATTTAAAGAAGCAAGCAAGCGAATCACTATCAGGGAATGTCTATAAAACCTTGGCAGTTGACCTTCAGTGGGTGAGGATGGTAAGTGGTTTGGAGAATCAGCATTTCATCAAGTGTTTGAGTATATTTTTACCTTTTTCAAATACAAACCAACTCATCAGGTAAAAACTGATCATGCAAGGTTTGTCCATTTGCCTGCTCTCAGTGAGCATGAAAAAAATCATATTCCTAAATGAACCTGTGGTTTCTGCTGATTTTGATTAATTCCAGTATGTTTCTGTTAACCACCAAGGGGGCAAAAAAAACCAAAAATGCTCCAAACCTTTATATTTTTTCTTTGCTCAAGAATCTATCCTACACCTCCCATTACCTTCTCCTTTTGCTGTGACAGACATCTCTTATGAAATTCCCCAATTTTGGCCAGTTGACTCAAGAGCTCCCCTAATACAATCTTGCAATTGTAAGTACTCAGGGGTTCCACTAAAGGGGTGGCTGGATGCAGCTTCAGGACTAATTGTATCCTATGAGTTATAGAATTATGCACCAACAGCTAAAAGGACACAATTACAAGGTGAACTAGTGTGACACACACTGTGTAATGTCATACAATCAAATGCAATGTTTAGTAAACATGAACCTCTTTGTCATTTTGTATTTATTTATACAGGTTTAAAAAAATCAAAATAAAGCACACATTTAAAAATATCCCTTTCTCCATTGTATCTCTGCAGCATTATGCAACTTCCCCTTGAGGCTGGTGGGAAGGCAATGACTTGGGCAGTGCCTGGGGAACCAGGCAGTGACTAGCAAGGAATATGCAGCTCTTGTTTGAATTGAATTATACCTGCAAAGAGAGGGATACAACCTTCCAGGGAGTGTGGGAGACAAAAGGAATGGCTCACCAGGTATTTGTTAGGAGCTTCCTAGGTGGGAACTCAGAATTTCTGCAGAAATAGGAGCCTTAACAAGGTCACTGCCTGAAGGACTGCATTTTTCCAGCAACGTGCCAGTAATGAAGTACCAAAGGGTTTCTAATTCCTGGGCTTCTCCCTTGGCTACCAAGTCTGGGGGAAAAGGAAAGGAGTAAAAGGTCTCCCAGTTACAGATGGAGAGCTGGTAAATCTCTGGCACGCCCTCAAAACAGGGAGGTGACACAGCTCCTCAGGGAGCTGCCAGAGTGCCCGAGGAGCCCTGGGTTATCCCACCAAGTGTCTGTAACACACAGAGGCTCTGCTGTGCAGAGCAGGGCTGTGCCCCTCTCCTCTGGCAGTGACAATGCACATTTCAACCTCTCTGTCTTTCTTCAGAGGAAGATTCTCTGGCACGTTGCCCTCCTGCAAGGCCACCCTCCTCCTCTCTCCTTGCTTTTTCTCATCCTCATTTATCTCACAGACACACAGAAGAGATTCCTGTGCAAAAGGCTGATCTCAGTCCTTTCCCCTATGGCCTAAGCCAACACAACTTCCACTGGCAAAGGAAAGCAATCCACAGTTCTGGCAAAATTATCACTTTTCTCCTTTCCTCAATACTCCACAGGAAACAGAAAGATGATCTAATGATGGACATCCAAAATACTGCAGAGGGAACAAAAGCCAAGCATGCTACTAATTTTTACAAAATATGTACTGTGAGTTTAGTGTAAGTGCAATGAGTGGAGAGGGCATATCATTATTTCTAACAGTGGGTTTTGTGGCAGCAGTTTTGGTTTGTGCTTTGAATACAAAGCAATTACAATGTCAAATGGCACTATTTTGAAAAAAGATAAGTGTTTCTGAAATTCAATTGTGTTCATATCCCAGAGTAATTGTGGTACAATAGGGACTATCAGGTCACATTTCAAATCCATCTCTACTTTTGCATGTGTGTGCATGCTCACGTTTGGTGCACTCAGTGGCACTCTTAGCAGACACATGAGGGGGAGATCCCACATGGGTTATTCAGGGCCAGCTCCATTCAATGTTTTCACTACAACCAGCATGGATAGTGCACAAAAAATATATTAATAAACCACTGCCTAAGTTGGGAAGGACTGCAGAATTCTGAAGGCTGAGATCAGAGTCAAAACACACTCATACCATTGAAAGAAAGAATTATGTGAAATCAACTATAAGAAAATCAGAAAAACCAAGTCAGTGGAGGAGAGATAAATCAGTGGTGCAAACACAAAGTATGGGAAAACTGATTAAACAGCAGTTTTGCAGAAGAGTATCAGAGACTGCACTTGGTCACTGCTTCACAGTGAATAAAAACTGTGGCAATGCTACAAAGCCACCACATCTAATCCTTACCCAACTTATTAAAAGAATCACATACAGAAGACATGGATGACATTTTTTTTCTGTTCTTCTTAGAGGAGATGAATCTTCAACTGATCACTGTGGGCATGACCCTTGGAAAGAGTATGGAATTAAATGAGAATGAGGAGTCAGAAAAATGAACTTTCTTCAGGAAAGTCTGCTTTTTCTAGGAGAGATGAATTTGAGAACCACAGTAACATTTTCTGTATGAGAAGGATATATAAGAACAGGTATCAAATGTTTCTTGTGTGCCCTGAAGGTGGGACAAGACACAATCAGTTTAATTTGCAGGAAATGTAAGTCAATTTGTATATCCTAATTCCAAGAATAGGCATGCACTGGGAATATGCCTAGGCTGACTGTCGGGCCATGTTTAGCAGGGTTTAAAGAAGAGGTTACACAAAAAAACTGCTTGATACAACCTAGATACCAATTCAGCCCCTTCTCTTACAAAAATCCAGTGTTTTCCAACTCAAGTATGGTATAGAAATTTAGGTTGCCCCCAGCTCTGTCCCTTTAAATTGGCTCAGACTGTATATTCAGAAACAGAAGCACCTTGAATTGCTTGTCATGTTACTTAGCATAAAAGCTGAATTCCTGGCCTGTAGAGGCTGGGATGTGTTCAAAAAAATGGGAGATTTATGTATCTGTAGCTAATACTTTTAAGTATGGCAATTTAAAATTTGTAGCAATTCAGCCACAATAATTGGAGAAAATGTGATGTCTTCTACTGTTTCCTGATGCACTTTAATATGTATCTGTGAAATTCAAGCTCTTTAGCTCACAGAAAATCTCTGTTGTAAAACATTCAGTCAGAAGGGTCCATGAAGTACAGAATAACATCAGAAGAAAGAGACAAATTAATTTGCTGGATAGACAATTATTGGAAGCTTAGGAGACAAGAAATACCAGATTAAATACTTTCTCCATCTCTTTCTTGCAAATCAGTCTTTTGGTATTTAATGAGTTCCTATCGGTCTATGCAAATAATTCACAATGAATAATTTATCTGATATTTTTTCTGTTTGTGGGATATCTAAAAGCAAATTGGTTTCCTCTCACATATTCATTATTCAAAATTATATTAATGCAGCCTTCGGTGAGTGTGTTTTCACTGCAGTTACTTTGCTCCACAATTCAGTTTTCATACCACCTACCTGTGGCAAGGGTCCCACCAAATTCCTCTGGTCCTCAGGGCAAAGATTCCTTCAGGATGAGTTAAGGTCCTGCTTTCTGCAGGATATCTCTGTCCACTGATGGCATGGACAGGGCAAAGCTCCTAATCTGAGCAGCTGGATCTGATGTGTCTGGATTAGGCTGGCTGGTGGGAATTACTGCCAGTGCTAAATTAAGGATCCTCTTGAGCTCCCATTTTCCAAATTAACTGGCTGAAGAGAAGCAATCATTCAAAGTTATCAAGAATATTTATATTCACAAATGGAAAGTCTTATTCTCTTTACTGCCATAAAAAGTCAGCCTAACCTGTTGACTGCTTGTGGCTAGTCTATTAATGTAAAAGTGAGAGAGCTTGCATGGGGGAAACAAAAAGGGGCAAATGAAAGAACAGAAAGCATGCAGGGAGACAAAAGAGATTAACAGAAGAGGAGGGGAAGTCAAAGAAATAAGTGGAATGGGAAAAAAGTAGAAAAAGAAGGCAAAATATAGAGATGCCATCAGTAGAAAGGAAGAAACAGTGAAGAAAAACAAAGGTATTGGGAAAAGACAGGAATAATACCAGATCTTAAAATAATTCTGAGAAAATAGATAGTGATGTCAAAATCCCAGTAATTGAATTTTTGCCTTGAAAAGCCACAGACAGCCTTGCTTAAATGTTTAGCACACAAAATCAAACTCCATGTCCCTGACTGCATGTCTCTCAATGAAGTCAGCAAGAATCGATAGCAACAGCAGCATTCAAATCCATGCTGTTTTCATTGTAGAAAAGGTAAATACAATACTCTTTCCATACCTGCACCATTTCTTCATCTTTTTGTAGCCTCTAACACACTTTCTAACATTTATCTATCCCAAAGCCACTGTTGTTAGCCTTCCTGAATTGATGGCATCCAGTTGAAGAAAAGCCAATGAGGGAGAGTTCACATATTGTCTGTTCTTAATAAATAATCATTAAAGGATAGATTGGCAGCACCACAGCATTGTCAGTCTATTTGCCTTGAGTCAGCTGCTCTGTACTTTCTCACTATTCTTTCATAATTGAATAGTACATCATACATTTCTTTTATTTTCTCTGGGCAAGGACTGGTCTTATCTGAAAAATATTGTAAACTCATTCAAATTTCATTAATTCATTGGACCTAATGCAAACTGGAGGTACAGGAAAACCAAATAAATTAGTAAACCAGCACCTCTCCACTACCTATTAATAGTGGTATTTTCTGTTTCTTTTAATGGCAACTCAGGCCCT
This sequence comes from Muscicapa striata striata, assembly GCA_030060385.1. Taxonomy (NCBI): domain Eukaryota; kingdom Metazoa; phylum Chordata; class Aves; order Passeriformes; family Muscicapidae; genus Muscicapa; species Muscicapa striata. The sequence goes on from JAREIS010000031.1 coordinate 7,004,948, forward strand.
ACCTGGCCTCTCCCCCATCCTTTGCAAGGGACACTGAAAAATTTATGAGCAGCCCAAACTTACTCAATCATTTCAATATCTCAGATTTACAACGTATCACATAAAGTGAGTACTCAAATGCTTGAATCATCACACTGAGGCCACGTTTCTTGGACCAGGGATGTTTCCATCCATCCATCCATCCACCTGGTAGGTCTGACGAGACACCTGCAAACAGGGGCCAGACAAGGAAGCAATAGTGTCACATAAGAGTTAGATAAATGTTTCACTAATGGAACCAGTTCAAAGATTTCTTGGCAGTTTAGACAAAGCCTGAACGTTGACAGCACAGGAGCAAATGAGTGGGTATGTCTCCTTTCAGGCCTGAAACTCAGGTGCTCAGGGTGGTGGAGGCTGTGGATGAGCACAGGGGGACCCAGTGTGACAGAAGGGGCAGGGAGCAGATGGGGGCCATGACAATCCAGAAGGGGTGGCAGGTGGTCAGAGGATTTCTGGAGTTTGTGGGGATGCCTGTTTCCTTCCATTCCATCAATCTCACAGGTGCTGACACAGATCTCCCAGTTTATTTTGTCTAGTAACAGGGGCACAGCACCAGCTCCAGCCCTGCTCCCTCCAGGAGCCCAGCCCATGCCCTCTGGGGGGGTGGTTGGGCTGCCAGGCTGTCCCTGCTGCCAGGCTGTCCCTGCCCTGTCCCACCCCAGGGGTGCAGCTGCCTGAGGGGAGCCCCACTTCTTCCTTGTGGTTTCCCCCATGTGAGCTCAGGTGCTGCACACCTGGGAGGGGACAGCAGGGACATTGTAGGCACAGCTCCCAGCAGCTGCCAGTCCCCCTGCCTACCTGCTGGGACATGGGCAGGAGCACATTGCCCCATGCATCAGCCTGAGTCACAGGCACTAATCCTGAAAAGCACATCCTAAAATCCAACAGGGCCCTCAAGACCATTCTGCCTGTGCAAAACCTAATGGTTCTTCATTTGGACATCAGTCTAGATACCAGAGCCACGGTGATCCACAGGGAGCTGTCAGATTGTAGGCTTCTCTGTATGCCTCATTTGGGATGGGAAGACAGATAATGTACAATCATGTTGATTAGCCAGAGGGAGTGACTTACAGCTCCGTGTACTGTGTGCTTCATACACCTAAGCAACAGAACAAATTCAGATACATTCCTGAGTGGCCTATATAATCAAAAAAATATCTTTAGCTAGGCCCTTAAAACAGCAAGGATTTGTCTCCCTTTTAAAAGTCAAGGTATCTAAGCACATGATATAAAAGGAAAGAAAACTTATTATTTCCCTCCAGAGGTCTTTTAACAAAAGAATGTGTCACAATGATGTACAGCAGGTAGAAAACAAATTTGATAAAATAAAAATATAGGATAAATATTATTTTTAAGGACACTGTCCCACAATATTTCTAGTTATGATGCAAAAGCATATTTTTGATTTGCACAATAAGACCCTTTCCAGAAATACCCTCTATTAGTCGTAAAATGCCATGTTGTAAAGCAGAATCATCCATCAAAATGCAAAACAAGCGTGTTTCTTATTTTAGGACCAATAGAGTTCACCAAAGATATGAGGTCAGGTGAAAAGAAGGAAAATTTTCTGTATTTTTCAGCCACCAGGGTTGTAAGAAAAATCCTTTCTGAATTCTGCCCGTTTATGTGCCTGTGATGTACCTGTGCAGCTTCAGGTTCCTCGTACACAGAAAGCAGGATGCATTAATCATGAGGAACAGAGGGCCTGAAGCTGCAGTGTGCCACTCCACTTGAAAAGCCTCTAAAATATGCTAGTGCCAGATCTGCCTGGGCTGAAAATTGTGTACTGCTCACAATGATGCATCTGAAAAGAGTAAAATTAAATGTATGCTCTCAGAAAACTTGCTGCACATCTACTCCCAATTTCCTTCCATTTCTGCCCTACCAAAGGGTTGCAATTTCCATCTCTGTCTTAAGCATGCTCCTTCTGAGTCTTTCATCAGACTGACAGAGCTTCCTCCTGCCTTTCTCATGAAAGTTCACCTCAATAAAATCACTGAGGTAAATAAGCCGAGCAAGATTTTCCCACTACCTTGTAGGGAATTCATCTGCTGAGGTTTCATTGCCTGTAATGTATGGCTTTATTTCCTGCAATGTGTGGCACCAAACTGTGCCTTCTCCAGGCACAACAATAATCTGGTTTTCTCCCCATGCACCCCTGGCAGATGGAGGTGTGTGTTAGCTCTGATGGCAAGCACTGAGCAGTGCAGCCTGCTCCTCATCACACTGGAGCAAGAACAGCCTCGGCCACATTCCCAAGCATTTACTTTCTGTCTGGAGTTCCTCAGATATTTCAGTGCCAGCCATACATCACAACTTTAAGAGCTGAGGTGACAATTCAAAATATGAAAATCATTGCAGAGTAAATGAAGCAAATGATTGTTTTTGACAAATACACGTGAGTGTGGCACTCAGAAATCTGGCTTGAATGTCTCTAAATAATTAAATTTATCTACCTCAGTAACTGCATTTGAATTGCAAATTAATTCTGCACCTCAGCCCTGCTGCATGTGTCTGCCCTGGTACCTGAGCTCCCACAGCCTGCTGGCTCTGAGTGCAGGAGCACCTTTGGGCAGCAGCATTTCAGTGCACAGAGCACCCAAGGATGAGGACACTTGGCTTTGCTACACAAGGTTTTGTTGTCACCCTCCTTGGACTTCTTTTGGTGCCTTTTGATGGGTGCTGTGCTGTGCAGCACCTCCACAGCCCAGGGACAGTGCCAAGCCTGCAGCTGCTGGGGCAGGGCTGTGCTCTGCAAACCTGCTCCATCAGTGTGTTATGAACTGCACAAGGATCCTCTCTACCACCCTCCTGTCCTTTTTACACAGAACAGACCGGGCAGCACTGCTCACCTGATATTCCCTGCTGGGGGAACAACAAAACACATTGTTAAATCCCTGTATTGTTTCCATCTTTGTTCAGTTCTCCACCAATGCCACCCTTATTACAAGTTACTCAAATTCCATTGTTAGACAGAATTATTCACCTCCCTAGCACTTCTCAGCATATGAGTATTTTCTCAAGAACAATGACTTTGTTCTCCCAAATGTACTGTGAGGTGAGGAAACTTCCTTACATCCATTTTACAAACAGAAGATTGAGACACAGAAATATTAATGTCAGAAGGGCTAACTGACTTTAAAAGTTTATAGTTTGACTTTCTTAGGGAAGCAGGCATTTTCTTGGTCTCCACTGGAAACTCCAAGCATTCCTCATTTCATTTCAACAAGTCAGACTGAAAGGCTCAGATAAGACATCCAGAAATTGAAGAACACACAGGCATCACCTGTGAGAAATGTCAGTGAAGTGATGTGATTTAAATCCCAGCGGAATTCCAGCACATCAGGAAGACAAGAAAGCTCTCCAGAGCAATATTTAACAGCCCATCCCACAAGACTTCCTCTTGTTCCACCTTATTCACTTCACAGATTCCCAGTCCTACAGCAAACAAAGCAGAGGTGACAGTTCCTCCCCATAGCTGTGACACATCTCCCAGCCCATGTACCCTGAACTATTTACAATGTGGAAAACCCTGTGTGTGAAGGGTGAGCAAGTGACCCAAAACTGTAATTGTTACCAGTCAGGATTGTAAAGTCAGCTTTGCACGGGCAAGTTGAAAATGGATTTTCTATTAAACATAGAAAAACAATTATAAATATTTTTGTATCCTGGAATGAGGCTTGATTACCTGGCTGCATTATTTAAAGAAAGCTTTTACAAACAGAAAGGGTATGCATGTGATCTCTGGATAACCAGATAACCTCAGAAACAAAACAATAACTAAATGACCAGTTTAATTCTGTCAGGTGGCCAGTTCTCTACTACTCAGAGATTAAGAGATGAATTCTCTCTATAGAGTCCTTTATCTTTATCTGAAAGCAAAACCCAAAGCTTTTTAGCAGCACTTCCAATTTATCCCTTCCACTAACAGGCAGCATCCTCTTAAAAATCTTTTCATCTCTCTACAGTACTAAATTACACAGTCCTAATCCCAACTGAATCAGATGATTGTGTCTGTCTGTACTGTAGAGGCACTTGGAGACAGCTTCACTCTACATAAGCAGCATCTGCTGTGCAAACATCATACCTGCTATCCACACCTAAAAGTGATTTTGGCTGACTGACAAACATTATTCTTGTAACATTAGCCCAGCTGTATAGTATTCATTCATATAATCTGTTTTTTAGGTATATGTTTATTTTTTATTGTTAATAAATAATAGATTAGAAAAATATAATGCAATGATAAATTACATAATGGTTGCTTTATTTCTTTGGTTGGTTGGTTGGTTGGTTGGTTGGTTGGTTGGTTGTTTTTATAATTAATTTATAATCTGTTAACCCAACTACACCATTAGGTGTAGATAGAAGTTTGGGACAGCTATAGGCTCTCTGGAGGCATCTGCCATGTGTACTGCCTACAGAGATCTTGGATTGCCTTGGTAGGGGGAGGAGGTTCATGTGAGTGTGCTGTGTGTATTTTTAGGAGTTTTATCAAATCTGTGAAATGAAGAAAGGATGTTGTGCTGATTCCAAGTGACCCCATCACTGCAGCTGGATGTGCTGGGTGGTCAGAGTGCCTGTTTGCAGTTCAGGGTCTTACACCAGTGGGGTCACAGTATCACCTTTCAGACACAGACAGGCCTGGCTTCCCATGACACATCTACCTTGCCATTTAGGCCTAAGCCTGAGGTCTGGGACAAGAAGCCAGCTTGGCAAGGCTCCCAACCTGCCTCACTGCTGTGACAAACTCATCAGCAAACATCTGGCTTAAGACCAAGTCTCTGGCTGGAGCCCTCACACCTGCAGCTTCAGGTTGCATCCAGGAGGACAAGGGGAGCTTTGGAACATGGCTCAAGCAGATGTTTATTTGCAAAGAAATGTGTGAGAAGCTTAAGGAGCTGCTGTCTGAGCAGGGAGCTCTCTCTCACTCCGCTGGGTGCCACAACCTCTGCTGAAAGAGCTCACACTTGTTAAACAGCCCTGAGCTCTTTCTAGCCAGTGCCAGTGCCCTGGGCTGGCTCACACTGGCAGGCAGTGCCCCAGCACCACAGGCACAGATTTAAAGGACCAGTTCCAAAATCCCTGTGTTTGGATCAGCAGAACTGATCCAACTGGAGCTTGAAGGCGTCATCATCCAGCCAAGAACCACAGGCTTGGACTGAAAGTCTTGGGAAAGAAAATGTGAGGTCTGGAGCCTGTCCCTGGAAATTGCTGGTGCTCTCTGAGATTCATGACTGCCTGTTTGGCTCAGGGAACATCCCAACAGCCCTGCACTTGCAGAAGTTACTGGGCTGGGAACTAGGTGATCTTTAGGGTCCCTTCCAGCCCAAGCCTTTTTATGATTCTATGAAACCTATGAAATATCCTTTATTATATTTTAAATAGAAAGGATACTGCTTCTTTTACACTCTGCCTTTTGAGCCTTTGGAGTACCCTTATTCAGGCTGGTCTCTCTCAATAATGCAATATAGTAATGTGACTTCAGACAGGGAAGCTTCAAGGAAAACTCCAAAAACTCCAAAAGCTGCACTAGAGCTCTCAGAGCTGGGAGCACCAGGAAGGGATCACAGGCAGACTCCCAGCACACTGCTTACCCAGGGACACCCTCCCCTCTGACTGTCAGGCCCTTCATTTTCCTTCCATTTCCACTCCACCATCTCTCATCAAAGTGACAGGTGTGAGGCCATGGATCTCAATTAATGAATGGAATTTGACAGAATATGAAATGCTATTATTAAATGCACAAAAATAGCTAAAGATAGGCTGAAGTGCACATATATAGATCTATAACAATTATATATGTATGTATGTATGTATGTATGCATACTGTTTTTTCTCAAGAAGCCAGTGAAAAGTTATTGACTTTTATCCCCTTCTGAGATACTTTCTGATTATGTACAGCCTTGACAATTATTCCACTGCTTGTTATATGAAACACCAGATGGATGTTTGAATAATGAATGTTTGCAGGTGTTTGGCACGCTTATGAAATGGCATTTGTGACAGGGAAGGGTCTGAAAGACCGGATCACAGAATCATCAATCAAGTAGGTTTGGAAAAGACTTCTAAGATGATTAAGTCCACATCTAACCAATCTGCTGTTAATAATAGCTTGAGAGAAGAAATATTCTGAAAAAGCTTTAAAAAAAGCCCTATTATCATCCTATATTTTTCTTGTATATTTCAACTTGTTAAGGGTTGTTTTCTTTTCAGACTTTGGTTAAAATACTTTGGCCCCAGCCTGGTTTGGAACAAGGATACTATTTTAACGGCACAGTTATTTTAAGACCTGTTCCAGCCAGTTAAGCGCATTAAATTTTATCATGTTGTTTAACATGCAAAACATGGGATCACCTCAAAATTTACCACATATTTTTGTTAAAACTTGACATTTGTAGGTTTTCCAAGAAAGAAAAACAGGCTGTAAGGAAGTAAATAAGAATTAGTCCCCAAAAAAAATGTTTTGAGTTCTGTGATTTATTGAAGACCTTCTACATTGAAAGGCAAAAGAGAAAAGAGAAAAATACTGAAATTTCATGACTTGTCATGGCTCTGGTTTATTTTACTTTCAAATTCAGACTTTCAGCACAAAACATAAAACAAGATTTCGACAGTTTTCCAATCTTCAATGCTGTATGAAAAGATCTTAATCAGCTCAAGCAGGGTGGTACACAGATTTTCTTATGGCTCGAGCCTCACCAAGTAGACAGAAATAACCCCTGCTGGGCTTTCTTCTTTAAAAAGAAGAGGGAGAGGAGGAATTTACTAATGATTTGTTAAGACAAGGTGGAAGTCCTGGACTCGCTTTAATGGAAACAAAAATCCCCTCACCAAAGTTTATGATTCTTTGGGAGTTCCCACCCATTTCCACTTCTGATTTATAGCAAACTGACCATTCCTTGAAACAGACAGGTTTTTTGCACCCCCTACGAAAACAAACAACAAATCCAGCCAGTAAAAAAAAACAAAAATTCTCTTTTTTTTTTAAAAAATAGTGACCTTTCAAGAAAATACCAATTTTGATAAAAGTTTTTTGTTTCCCCAGACTTCTGGTGACCAGGAAGGAAAAGGTCAAGTTCCCACTAGAGCATTTTTCATCTGGGCAATTTTGAGAGGACAGAGGGCTCAGCCTGCTGAGGTGAAGCCACAAAGGTGACCCCTGAGCACTGCCTGCCATCAGTGATCCAGCCCCCCCCAGTGCCCACACCCACCCAGGTCCCTTTTTCCTGCAAGAGAGCAAACCCAAACACAACCTCACCCGCCACCCTGAAGAAACCTCAGAGAGCAGGACAGGCTCTAAAAGAAAGACACTTTTTTTTTTTAAAAAAGAAAGTTAACTCAGAGCTTTGGGTCTGTGAGGAAGATTGGATTTTGGGAAAAAACCAAATCTTTTCCATCTATCTTAGTAAGTGACAGTGGTGATCAGATGTGCACACTTGGGAAATTACAGCATGTGGCAAAGGAAGGACTATAATCCCCAGAAATATTTGGTTCTGAAGGACCCCAGACCTCCAGTAACCCCATCCTTTCCGGTCTGTCGAGAGCCCCGTGTTGGGGATGCCAAAGATCCATCACCATCTGGAAACCGGGTGGGAGTGATTCCTCATCTCCATGGCACACAGATCGCAGGGCCATTTTAAGAAAGATGGGCAATCATCTTTATATTTCACAGCCCATCCTCCCTTCAGGAAGATATCATCTGCTGTGGCCCATTCAGTCCCACTGTATGACTAAAAATTACATCATCCCACTGGGAGAATGCTCCAGCCAGGGAAACCAAGCCTTCCTACCTAGATAAAAACGGAGCTGGCGCAAGTTATCTTTTTCCCTGGATTCCGGGGGAGAAATTGACCTTCCACACATACCTGGACTTTTTGGGGGAACTGCACCTTTACAGGAGCACTGCTTCAGCTGAACCACATCTGTCACTGCAGGGGCTGTAGCCACATTTTAAAGGGACTGTACACACCTTTACTGACAGGGTGTCAGGTTTTATTCTGACTCTGCGGGTTTGGGGTTGTTCTTTAATACTGTATTTCTATTTTAATTTTTCCCCGTAAAAAACTGTTATTCCTAATTCCCTATCTTTGCCTGGGAGAGCCCTTAATTTCAAAGTTATAATAATTTGGAGGGAGGGGATTACATTCCCCCATTTCAAAGCTTCTGCCTTATTGGCAGACCCTATCCTTCAAACCAGACAGACCTCATCTTCCCCACTGGGGGTCCCCCCCACCTCCCCACTCCCGCAAAAGCGTTCTGCCCTTGCTGTGGAAGCAGCAGCAGCAGCACAGTCACGCCCTCAGCTCTGCAGCCTGAGCACAGGAAGAAAAGCAGGGGCAAGGATTGGTGACTTTGATGGCAGAGGGACCGGATATTGCAGCAGAGCATGGATTAGGAGGCATGAACCGGCTTGGCACAGGTCTCATTGCCCTGCAAAACCCATTTGGCCCAAACCCGTTGCAGTTCTGGAAGGTTTGTTAAGCCCACTTTCTTTTTTTTTCATGCACAATTGGAAATGCAGAGAACTAAATTATTTGCAAATGGAATTTGAACAGAAAAAGCCCCCAGATCCCATGGAAAATGAATTCATGGTGTCTACCCCAGGAATTTTCTGTTAACACCTCCAGTCATGCATGAGTTACAAACTGATGTGTGTGGTTTTATAGGAAGCCCCTTCTTTTTGGGGTTTAAGAGGAAGGAAGGGGTTTTGCAGGGAAATTTAGAAAAAAACTTCAATTTTTGTATGTGAATTCCCCCACTAAAAACCCACTCACACCAGCCAAATTTTACAAAGAACTTTCAACCCAACAGGTTTATTTCAAGAGCCCCAGTATACAAGATACAAAAAGGAAAATCTTGATTTGCATTTTTCACATGTTTAACTCACAATTAAACATTCATTTTTGGGGAATATTACAATAGAGTTTTAATTAAAAATCTGCAAAAGGTTTATATCATACTTTATATTTATCAGTCAAAAGGGGGAAACAAAAGAGCACTGTCACATTCTTTACACCCAAAAAAATGCATGAAAGCCAAATGAACATGTAGAATTTAAAAATTTTTATTTCAGGAGAGAGAGAAACTGGTAAATATATTTAAGAAAAAAAAAAAGCAATGAAAAAAAAATGGGGAGGGTCTTTTTGTTTTTATTTCTCAGAATGCCAACCTCTTCTTTTACAGCCGCAGACAAAGACCGTCATCCCGTATCTTACAAAATTTAAATCCAACCTGTAAAAACAAAAAAACTTGATATGATTTCAGGCATTTCTATTTTTTATTAATACTGTTTCATGCATTCATAAGAATAAAGGTTAAACTAGGTGATTTTTCCAAGCCCTACTTTTTCTCAGAGCAATAAAAGCCAAAGAAAATTTGCATTTATATTGTGAAAAGAGAAAGACTGAGCATTGTAATGAAGTATGGTATTTCTTCCGTATCATTTCAGCAGCAGTTTTTCAAAAAACCCCTTTAGCAGAACTGGATTTTTTGAGAAATTTCATGTGTTATAATCTTCGCTGACATCAGACTGATTCTCTTGATCTTTTATTTGATTCTGAACACCCTGCTCATAAAACAAATTGCCTTGTCCGACTTGGGTTTCCCCCATTTAATGGGCTTCGGGATAGGCAGCAGTTTACCTTTTAGAAAATTCAATAATGCTAGCACAGTTCATCTTAAAATAACACAAAACACCTTTGTGCAATACAAAAATTTAAAAATGGAGGAAAATTTTAAAAACATCCAGACAGAACAGCCTTTAACCCCCAGACTCCAAAACCCGAGCAGATGCATAATTGACAAGAGGCCCAATAACCACAGATGAGAAGCAGACAATTTATCAAAATTCCCTTGATTCCGCCTACTTCGCCCCGGATCAATTTTTCCACCTAAAAAAATACAAAGTCCCCTTTTTAACCCCTCAGCCGAAAAAAATACCAGAAGAACCTTTAGGCAAAAAAAACAGTTGACTAAAATCACCTTTTAGACTCCACACCTTCAAAAGGTGAGAGATGGTCAGTTGGTTTGGCTGAGAACTGGCAGATTTGGGTTGCAAATGAGGAAAAAAAGGGGAGGAAACCTTTTTCAAAAAGATTGCCCCATGAATGCCAAAGAAAAAAATGGGTAGAGAGGCCTTTTTGAAAAATTTTTCCCCTGGCCAAAGCTGAGATAAAATGAACGGGCAAATTTACGATCCAGTCCAGTATCAGGCTGAGAAAATTTTTGCGAATAAATGGCATTCTCCTTTCAGAGCCGATAAACAGCAAGCTAAAAGAAGGAAAAAAAGGGGAAAATCCCTTGAAAAGGGAATTACAATAAAAAACCCCCTGTGTTACTATAATGTTTCATGATCCCCAGGATGAGCCAAACAATTAAAAGGCCCAAAATTTCTCTGAAAGTACAAGCTCATCTCCCATTTACAGCAGCAATGAAGAAGAGGCAAATTTTTGGGATGACTTTGTCTTTTTTTAACATTCAGGGGGCAGAAGGCAGATTTTCAAAGGCATTTTTTTTAAAATTGCATATGGCCCATTTACACAAATAAAGGGTTTTCAGAAAACAGGATGCCTGAATGGCTTTTTTAAATTTTTAATCACAAACAAAGAGTCATGTTAGAAAGAGACAGAAAGAGAACTACTACCCCACCACCAGACTGATTGTTTTCAAATTTTAAAACCTAAATAAAGCTTCCCAAATTTATCACTTGTTTTTTTCTCTGTTATTTGTATGCACACACAGCACAAAGCACCCCAAAATTATAATATAGATTTAAACAAAAAAACAAAAAAAACAAAACAAAAAAAAAAAACAAAAAAAAAGTAAAAAAAAATAAAAGAAAAAAAAAACTTTCACATTTTTAGAAATACCCATATGGTGAAAAATTCTTTTTTTATTATTTTCCCATCTTTTTATTTTAATTGATAAATTTTCACATTTTAATTTTTCTCAATATTTTTTTTTAAAACAAGTGGAATCTGGGTTTTTTCCAACATGGTTATTCTTTACTACCCTTTCCCTTTTCCAAAACATTTATTGACTTTTTTTTTTTACACTTTAAAGAAGAACGAAAATTTAAAATTTAGTGAAAATTTTTTTCCCTTGATCAAAAGATCCCCCAGGGCTTTGATATGCTTTAAATTTTGGGAGAAAATATTAGCTTTTTTACTAACTCGGGCAGGTCATTCCCTGGGCACCCGTCAGTCCTCTTTGCCTAAAAAAAGCTCATCTTTTAAAAAATTGATTTATGTTTTTGAAAATGTGTTTTGTCACATCAGGTTGCTTTTGTGTATTTTTTTTTTTGAATGTCTTCCTTAAATTTTTTTTCATAAAGGGGGAAACGAATTTTCCAAAAAGTCACAATTTTTGACATCCCCTTCCATTTACTGCAATCTAAAACCTGGGGATTCTGGGTTTGACAAATGCCCCCTAAGGCACACAAAAAAACCAAACACCATGGCTACAGCAAGATCTTTAGCCCCTGTGCTGGGGGGGTTTATTTCAGTTATTGTTCTTTTTTTTGAAGTGGTGTCAGTTTTAAAAAACTGATCCCAGGTATCAGGTGATTTTAATGAAATTTAAAAACATGAAAAAATAATTTTTTTGATGGTTTTTTCCCCCGTTACCATTTATGCCCTTTACCATACCTTTATTTATGTTTCCAAAAATGTTTTAATTTAAAAGTCATGCTGAAATTCAAACAAGCCTGTTTAAATACTTAGGGTCCAACCAACGCATCCCAAAAGATGGAAAGAAAAGGGATTTTTTTTTTATTTAGAGTAGAAAAAATTCCCATTTTGCTGAGACAAAGGCCAGTGCAGGGCTAAAACTCTGATTCCCTCATGTCAGAAGATTTCCCACATGTGTCTTAAAAAACGGGACACAGATGAAAACAAAAGCTTTTACTACAACAGCACCACAACTGTCCCAAACCCCAAACTCCTCTCACTCCTTCCCCGAGCTGGGGGAATTGTCAAAGTCTTGTCCACATTTTTTTTTTATTTATCTCCTTATATTTACTGCCCAAATTTTTTCTGGCAATGAAGCCAGCTAAGTTTTTTTTTGGGCTTGAGGAGACCAAGAACTTTTTTTTAAATAAATTTTTAAAAACACAAATTCATAGTCCTAGAGATCAATAAAAACATGTAAAGGGCTGAAATGTTCTTTAAAAAAAGTTGTTGATTTTTTTGATGGGATTATTTTTCTTTCTCTTTCCTCACTTGCTGTCTCTGTACCAGTACCAATCACTTTTACCCCCGACATCACACTGTAATTTAAAAAGTTCTTTTTCTATGGTTTAAAAAATATTTTAAGGACCCCATTAACTCAAATAACTTCAAGTCTTTTTTCATAGCTATAAATGTAAGTAGAAATCCAAAAAATCTGTGAAAAGTATTTATTGAAATTTTACATCTAAAAAAATGGTTAAAAATCTTTTTCAGCCCTTTAAATTCCCTAAACGCCTCATCTTCCCCCAAAACCAGACAGAAAAAAAAAAAAACTGAAAAAAAAAAACATAATATAGAAAAAACTTACTGAAGCAGAGTTACACGCAAGAAAGAAGAAATCAAGGATTTCATAACACAAGGATGTTTTTTTGGAACGAAATGCCTACCCCAAAAGACATTAAATTGTATACAAAGTAAATGTATATCTCTAGTGAGATAAAGGACAGGCAGAGTCAACAGAGTAACAGGGGAGCACTTTAGCCCTTTGTTTTAAGCATAGAATCATCATATAATCATTAAGGCAAGAAAAACCCCTGAGATCACTGAGTCCAACCAAAGCTTTTTGGACAGGGGAGTTTTTGAGGTAAGAGTGTTTGTGTCCCTTTTTGAAAAAATTATTGTCAATGCCTTGAGTTTGCAAAACCCCAAACCCTGCATGTGAAGAATAATGTGAGCCAGACCCATGTGAAGTAGGAGCAAAAAGCCCACAGGACAAGCATTCCCCTTCCAAAGGCCCCCCTGATCACCAGAACAGTTCCGGCCAACCCAAAAGGCAGGACCCAGGAGAGGGATGGAAGAGGTGGGAAGCAGGAATGAGGGAAATTTGGGT